>JARZZO010000014.1:1876233-6876233 GCA_030544215.1 Zantedeschia hybrid cultivar
TATATATATATATATATATATATATATATATATCTTTTTTATAGTTTTAGTAGTTATTTCTCATTTATTGTCTTGTATTTTATACTTAATATCAACAATGTAAGTATTTTATATAGGGGAGATTTGACCCGTTCAGGCTTGAACTGGCTTGAACCAGAACCAGAACCGGATAGAACTGGCCCTGCCCAGTTCCCCACCAGTTTTTTAAACCTTGCGGGGGCCAACCATATTCCCCTTGGCGCTGGAAGGAAGTTGCGGCGTGCGCAATGCCAATCGGTTGCTCCGATGCCTCCATCTAGGTCACCTGGCAAGGTCTTGCAAGGCCCCAGTTGGTTGTCTTCTCTATGGTGGACAGGGACATGTCCATAAGCTCTGCCCGACGAGGACTGAGGGGTCGCGCAAGAGAACCTATGTAGTTTTGGCTAGGCCTACCTGCTCCCTATATGTGATCTCCACCCCTCAAGTAGATGAGGAATACCCGACCCCCCGTCTATTAAACTTCCAGAGGGGTGTCACCAATAGTTAGTAACCAGCTACCGAGTTTGTCAAGGCAACTTTGGATAGAGAAGGAGGAGTTGGGCGAGGATGGGTAGTTTAGCAACTTCACACCCATGGCTTCCTGGCGATTGCAGCGTTAGAAGAAGAGGCTAGAAAGGTGGGTTGCTCTAATCAACCTAGCAGTGGGAGATTGCATGCTTCGGTGCCAACAAGTGGCAGCTTCACCTAGGTACCTTCCCTGAACCTAGTTGTGTCATTGTCCCTGTCTGGCTGTTGGGGGGTTCCTCTTCCCCTGTGCGACATCGTGGGTATCCGCCATCTCTTTCAACAGTTTGGAGAGTTTGAAGGAGAGGCCCTGTAACTTTGGTGGATAGGCTCCGCGTCAGCAGTCGACGTAGACGTGCAGGTTCACTCGAGGGCTTCAGTGCCTGAGTTGATGGAGCTCAAGCTAAGAGGCAAGATCTTCCTAGTCAGGGTTCTCATCCGAGATGAGTGGCTGCCTGTAGTGGGAGAAAAGTTAGGGTTTCTATCATAGTGGATGGAGGAATAAGACCGTACAGTTGAAAGTTCAAATTTCAAACAAGTCGTCCAACTACTTGAATCGGGACATGTCCAACTCAGTTTGTTCTTCTCTTTGACACAAGGCAGCGGGTCGGAAGATGCTTCGGGTAAGGTCACAACTCACAAGGACTCGTAACTTACCCAATTTCATCATAGACCTTGGACCTGCTCGTGGACCTGACCAAGGTCTTCTCTCCCACTCGAATGCCATTGTTGAGCAATCAATCATTGCAAAACTCATAGGGGGTCCTAAAGCTCAACCCCAGGTCGTCCGACCACTTGGATCGGGACCTGTCCAACTCAGTTTGTTCTTCTCTTTGACACAAGGCAGCGGGTCGGAGGATGCTTCGGGTAAGGTCACAACTCACAAGGACCCGTGACTTACCCGATTTCATCATAGACCTTGGACCTGCTCGTGGACCCGGCCAAGGTCTTCTCTCCCACTCGAATGCCATTGTTGAGCAATCGATCATCGCAAAACTCATAGGGGGTCCTAAAGCTCAACACCCCCGGCTGGCTACTCCTTCAATGCCTCCTCGAGAGACGCCACTAAGGCAGATGATGTCGTCCGCTTCTATAAGGCAAGAGAAGCAGTTATTTCGAGGTGGTGGGCTCCTTGTTCAGGAGGCCTAGTGAACGGAGTCGGGGATGATGGTCTTGGAGGTTTAAGCCGCCTTCTCTCTCCCACCTCATCGCAGATCTTTGGCCAGTCTCCTACTACTGTAGAATGTTCCCTAAAAGGGAATGAGGGTGACATAGGCATCTTGGGGCGCATGCCCCTCCTTCTCTCTGTGATCAGACATTAGGGGCCTACTTCCACCTGTTGCTAAGAACATTTTGGGAGGGGGGGATGGAGGAGGAGCCAGAGTCCTCTCCTATGATTGTCAGGGAGACTATCCCACCTCAGGACAAAGAGGGGGTGCTTGTGGTAGCTGTTGAAGAACCAGGTGATGATGTAGGAAGAGCTATTGGGGGGGGGGGGGGTGGTCATGAATTGAAGAAGGAAGAGGAAAGGTTGGCAGAGAATAAGACAAGGGAAGTAGCAGAGAAAGTTGGGGTGTCGTTTGAGGGGGTGGAGAAAGATATCAAGGCGGCCTTTTATAAGATTCAAAATCGATGGCAGCTAAGCATAACTAGGGATGCTAGAGGGCGAAAATCTATTCTTAAAAGGGGAGCTCGGAGAGACGAGGTAGGTGATATAAGGTATGGTGGAGGGGAGGTTGAGGGGAATATTGTTTCCTAATGCATATAACAACTTGGAATGTTAGGTGCATCAGGGGGAGGGAGAAGCGGGTGGTGCTACTATAGTTCATTAGGAGATGTAAAATCAATATCCTATGTATTCAGGAGACTAAAATCGAAGGGGGGGAGGAGGTTGGGAGGGAGTAGGCTCTCTAAAGGTGTTCTGACCCCGTCATTAGGTAGATCTTGAGGCATTATGCTTTTGTGGAATGATTATGTTGTGAAGGAGGTGGGAGACAAGTTGGGAGGCACTGGGTCTCAGTCACTTTTTGCTGTGTAGATGATGATTTCCTTTGGGATTTCTTTAGGGTCTATAGACTTCAAGGCAGAGAAGATAAGAAGGTATTGTAGGATGAACTTCTGGCTTTACTCCAGCGAGCTAGCAAACTTTGTTGTATGGTGGGTGATTTTAGTGCCACCAGTCCCACAACAGCAATGGTAGAGAAGATCGATTGTCCTCAACTTATAGGAGTCATGGAAGATTTTCAAGAATTTATTATTGAAGATGCATTGATTGACATTCCTACATCTCATGGCATGTTTACGTGCTCCAATTTCAGAAAGGATCCATCTTGCTCCAAGCTTGATAGGTTCCTTTTTTCAGTAGATTGGGAGGATCACTTCCCCCATCTTCAAGCTTCCTATTTGTACAGACCGATCTTGAATCACAAGCCCATTCTTTTCAAGACTAGTGTCAAAAATTACTATCAGCCCAGATTCAAATTGGAGAAGTATTTGGCTTAGGGAAGAGGGGGTTTTAGAGGAGGTGAGGAGAGTGTCGAATGAGCGGGACCATGGGAGGTCGGCCATGGCTTTTTTTACTATTAAGCTGAAGTCCTTAGCTCATGCACTTTCTTTGTGGAGAGCTACTCGATTATTGCCAAGGAGTTCTTGGACCTTACTGATGGGATGGACGCCTTAGAAGAGGTTGGCTTGCTAGACGAGGAAGACGATAAAATGAGAGAGAGGCTCACGTCTGAGTACCAAGACATCCTTGTAAAAAAAAAGAAATCTATTGGAAGCAGAGATCAATAGAGAGATGAGTGAAGGAAGGGGACAGAAACACTGCTTATGTTCAAAGTATAACTTCTGGGCGTAGGAGAATGAACTTGATCACCTCAAAGATGGAAACCTTCTCATTACTAGGAAGGATGATATTTGTAGTCACGTCAAGTAATTCTACACTTCTTTGTACACTGACGAGGATTCTTAGCGACCTACCTTTCATGATGATTTGCTTCCTCAACTTTTGGAGGAGAAGAGGAGGGCCTTATCTACTGACTTTATTGAGGAAGAAGTCAGAATTGCAATCTTTGCTTTGGTAGGAGACAAGGCAGTAGGACCTAACGGTCTCCCTTTGATATGTTATCAGCATTGTTGGGAAGTTGTCAAGGATCTACTATTGAAGACAGTGCTGGAATTTCAGCAAGGGAAGGATCATCTTGCAGGTATTAATAAGACATACTTGGTGCTCATTCTGAAGAAGCATGGAGTAGACAACATGGCTGACTTTAGGCCAATTAGTCTGCTTAATGGGTTTTACAATATCCTCACCAAGATGATGGCTTCAAGGCTAGAAAAGGTGGTGCACAGAGTTGTTGGTTGTAATCAAAATAGCTTCATAAGAGGTAGACATATCCATAATAATTTCTTAGTGACCCATGAGTGCATTCATGCTATGAAGCAGCAGCGGTAGCAAGGGCTGGTGCTCAAGTTAGACTTTGAGCAAGCCTATAATAAGGTCCAATTGGGGGTGCCTTCTAGATGTGCTCAGGAAGATGGGCTTAGACAGCAAATGGACCTCAGAGATGAATATTTCTTTCTACAATAAGTGTACAAGATGAATTAGACCTCAACCCGAAGCAAGATGAAACTCCAGCGCACTGATTGAGCTAGCTAGAAGTAGGAACTCCTATTTAAGTAAGGCCAGGGCAGCTGTAAACAAAGAAAACAAAAGATTCGTAGTTGTATTGATACCAGTTGACAGCGACTGGCCAGTTTGCTATAGTTGACCGATACAGCTCGACTTATTGATCCATAAGAGCGGTAATAGAGGATATTTACAAGGATGGGAAGCAGTATCGAACAAGAGGAGTTGGAAGGGAACTCGGACGGTAGGATTGTATTGCTAAAGGGCAAAAACTTTCTTTACAGGAAAAAGGACGGGGATAAGCGCCTTATCCACCAACAAGTAATTGTAAAGAAAAAGTGAGAGGATCCATCATAAGGAGAATTTCCATTTGCATTACCAGTCACCAGAAGAAAGATGTGACCAATACATGATGATCTATTCCTCTTTTCCCATACCACCCTGCTTTTCTAGGAATGTAATCATAGGGAGATTTCGCCCCGTCTATGTGGCATAGTTCTTTCTTCTTTTGTTATACCCTAACTACGTAAATAATTGCCATATATTGGGAAAGCCTTTGGCAATACCAATCGAAGCCCTGAACAAGTTGATTCATCGTCCTTCCTACACTCATCTAATTGCTTGGTTCTGAACACAGTTCGTTCCCTCCATAAAATGGAGCTTAGGAGCCCTATCTATAAACTGATGTAACACAGTCGAATAGGTCACTCAGCTTTCTAAATAGCTTACTTTAGCTACGCTTCCCCCCTCCCATGGAAAAGAATTAGCACGACTTACAATTGGCCTTGCAAGATTCTTTTGAAGGTGGGATATAATGCCTATCTTTTAGAGTTGCCGCCATTTAGATCAAGGCATGCATATTCTCAGCTTCATTTGCAGTTCTTGTTGATGGGAACCCTACTTCTTACTTTTATAGTGAGAGGGGTATCTGGCATGGGGATCTGATGCCACCGCTGCTCTCTGTATTGGTTGCTAATGTTATGAGAAGAATGTGGGAGTAGACTATGACTACTGGTTGTATTACTGGATTTTAGATAGCATCTATGGACAGGCATATCACTCACCTTCAGTATGTTGACGACACCATTCTTTTTCTCCTCGCGATGAGGAACAATTGTTGGTGGCCAGATATATTTTGGAGCTTCTTAAGGAAATTTCAGGGCTAAAAGTGAACTTCCGCAAAAGCCAAGTCATCAGGGTTAACATAGGGGATAAGGAGATGATACGGAGGCCACCATCTTGGGCTGACAAAGTGGGAACTTCCCGGTTACTTACATGGGTCTCCCACTCACTCTGGGCAAACTCCTTTACAGGGAATAGCAGAGGGTGGTGCAGAAGTTTGAAGGCAGGCTTGTAGGCTGGAAAGAGAACCTGCTATCTTATGAAGGAAGATTTGTGCTTTGCAAATTAGTGTTGGATAGTCTCCTTATTTATTTTTTGTCCATCTTCATAGTACCTAAGACAATGGGAAGACATCTTAAAGCCATTAGGTATCGTTGTTCCTAGAAGGGCAGTGGAGATCAACCTCGGAAGGGCAACTTTGATATCTCTTAGGGTAGACTTTGAAAGAGCAAGGAGAATGGAAGCCCGGGTATCGAGGGCATTTCAGATTTTAATATGGCACTTCTATCCAAGTGGCTTTGGAAGTCGGGCACAACTAGCTCTAGACTCTGGTGGGAGGTTATCCGGCACAAATATCAGCACACAACAAGACTTGGGATATCTTTCCTGAGTCTATATATAGTGTCTTTTTGTTTGGAAGGGCATCCTTAGGAGTTCTAAATTGTCAAGGCAGCTATTCATACTTATATGGGTAATAGAAGGTCTTGTCTCTTCTGGCTAGACAAGTGGTGTGTCATACTCCACTTTCCAAGGTTTTCCCCTCCCTATTTGCGGTTGCTGCCCATACCCAAACAGTCATGGCTCAAGCTTTTGATCAATCACATGAGGGAGAGAAGAGGGCCCTTGGTTGCCTTGCTTTAGGAGGGAAATGAGTGATAATGAGATTGAAGACTTTGGCAAGCTTCTATTGCCCCTTAGGGTCTTTACACTCCATCCGGCTACCGATGACCCATAGAGATGGGATTGGGAACCCTCAAGGTCTTTCTTTGTAAGTTCCACTTATCACATGATTGTAGGCAGTGGGGCAGCACTAGTCTTTTTACAAGCATGGTCCGTCACCCAAGAACCCTATAAAGGTTAAGGTACTGATGTGGAGAATCTTGTTTGGTCAGTTACCTACTTGTGACTGATTGACCAGATTCATACAGGGTTCCCTACCTTGTGTGGAGAGGAGGAGGAGTCCTTAGATCATATGTTCACCTTCTACCAATTTTCTCATCAGGTGTGGCAATTCCTGCTCGACAGTTTGAATATAGATGGTCGTCCTCTTAATGCCATTGATTCTATTCCATCCCTACTATTGTTTTGGGATGGGATGCCAATGTTTGGTGGCTGATCCTCCATGCAACCCTTTGGGCCCTTTGGGGTAAAAGGAACAAGAGAGTTTTCCGCAAGGGAGCATTAGTTCTAGAGCATGTTGGCCTTTTAGTGTGTCTTGTAGTTAGGGAGTGGGGTGAGGCTTTTTGTAAACGGATTGTAAATGGGTCATCCTTTTTTGCTCTTTGGGGATACTTGAGGGTTGTACCATTTCGGAGCCTTTTGTATAGAGGGAATTTGTGAGGGTTTTTGTTACTTAGACTTATACATTCTCCTCTCATCATTTTAATACATTTACGTGGTGCCATCCAACATTTCAAAAAAAAATACTCTGACATGTTGATACCTGGTCTAGTTAAGAACATTTAGATATGATGAAATCATTCTTGTCGTGGTCTTTACTCACCTGCCAATATTCTTAAACACTTGATGATGTAGTGTGGAGGTGGCTGGTCTTACTTTTTGTCAAAGTAACATACATCTTTGATTTTTTGAAACATCACAATTTAATCACACTTTTTCATCTTTGCGTATTTTTTACGAATAAATCATAATTTATTGAAAGAATCTTTAAGATCTTCATAAATTCAAAAGGTAGAGATTTAATCACGTATTTTTTAGAAAATATCATACCTTTATAAAAAGGAATTTGCTCATTTTTGTATTAGATATTCTTAAACTTTTATATTATATTTTAAAACTATAGTTTATTTTATATTAAAATTTTAACATTACTTTCATGATTTTTCATGACGTTTTCAGATTTTTTTTGCCGACTTGAGATTTTTTCTTGGACCAATTTTCTCCTGAATCCTCGTGTCAATGTGTCATGGCTTTTTATCACTCTTCTTTCCTAAGCTCCTTAGGCCTTCATGGCTCAAAGTCATTATCGAAACATCATCAGAAAATCAATGCCAATTTTGACATGTAAAAAAACTCTAGGAAGTGGTTGGGATATCTTCATCCACCCACTCAGACGACTAAATACTAAGTGCATATACATGTGGCCCTAGTAATGGTTACTACCAACCATGAGGAAATGAGTGCAAACAACCATGAAGCAATGCAGTGATCCTATGTGAAAAATTACCTAGAGCATTAAAAGAACCAATTCATTAGAGGGATAGTTATAAAGCAGCATTGTCAAATTGAGGTAACTTCTTTACAATATTTTTCTTTCCCTACCATTCACCAGAATCCCTTTTCGCAGCAGAGTGCGAATCCTGGATTAGGTTGCTGCTTACTTTCTCACTGAGTTGCCCAGGAGAAGGTTCTTTTAAAGAAACATTCTGTGACACCTGTACGTCTGCAAAATATTATCCCTGTTAAGGCACAACCTGTAGGTAAAGTGTACATGCTAATTACAATAAGACTTAGCAAGAAAGTGCTACAGGATTGTAAGGTAAAACTAGACACTGTAATATCATCAGAACAACAAAGATCCACTGAATTGTCGCAGATGCAACAGGGAAGACAGAACTACATTCAGAATAATTGCAATAAGACTTAGCAAGAAAGTGCTATGGGATTATAAGGTAAAAGTAAAACTAGACCGGTAATATCATCAGAACAACAAAGACTCACTGAATTGCCGCAGATGCAACAGGGAAAACAGAACTAGATTCAGAATAATTTTACTAAAAGTGCTGTCAGAGGAAAAGTCAACAATTTTCAACGATGACTTTGAAAAAATATATATATTGTAAACATTCTTAGTTTATCGACAAGTACCAATAACTTTTGCCATATCTTCTTCATAACTACATAATGTCAGCACTTCAATTATGCCACCACCTATGACAACTACACAAAGAACTTCTGTAACATGTTCTTCACAACAACGTACTATGACAGCTTGAATCACCACCATGTAGGATGTCATGAATTGTTATGTTTCCTATATCTTTTCTAATAACAGATGGCCCTGCCTTCTGTAAATTCTCCTCTGATAATGTAGTTGTTACGGCAATGCATCTGCAAAGTGCAAACAGCATGAAATGAGAACTTTTGAATAAATAAAAGAACAATCCTAACATCAAGAACTTCTGAATATCTGCACTTACATTTCAAAGAAAAGAAAAACAATAGTACTTTTGTAAAGAACAGAATCTAATTAATAGAATTATTCAATTAAATAAATACATATACATTATAATTAAATATTCAGCCCCACACAAGAATGAAATGTAAGCCAATCAAGGAGAAAGATTCTAAATTTTTGGACATGAACTGCAAAGAAATTTTGCCAACAGTCCACCAAGATTGACTCTCCAAAATATTGAAACTGATTATTGTTAAAACAGAAAACTATAGGATGTTATACCTATCGACTGTTACTAGCACCTTTTTCTTTTGTGGAGGGGGAGGAATGGATGTTATACCTATTGACTGTTACTAGCACTCGTTTCTTTTGGGGATGGAGAGGAATGGATAGTACCACATTCTCATTAACTTCAAAGAGAAGGGGATGTACAAGAATAAGAAAAGCAAGCTCCCAAAAAGTCTCATTCTACATTTGAAAAAAAAAACACCACGACGGCATAGCAGCAAACAAACCCCCCCCCAAACCAAATAATAATAATAATGATAGGAACAAGGAACACCCCCCCCCCAACACACACACACACACACACAACAACAACAACAACAAAAGGGGAAGTCATGAACATCTACACCAGCTAGCAATCTGACCCAGTCCCTAACTTTGTCACAAATGAAAATAGACACCCTATAAAAGGTTCTCGTCTCTCGTCTGAACCATGGATGGCAGTACCGGCCGATACCGGTACGTACCGGTATCGGCCGGTACCGGTACCCGATACATGTAAAGGGTATCTATCGGCCGATACCGGCTGATACTGGGCCGGTACCAGCCGGTACGTACCGGTACTGGTACCCACCAATACAGGTACCGGTACCGGTACTGCCATCCCCGGTATGAACTAACACCCCAGGAAATGGGAAAGCCAGATGCACGTCAGTAATCTTCCATGAGATATCTGCCAGAAGAGGACAAAAGTGGGTTCCCTCGTCATATATGAAGACATAAGCACACTTGACAGTAAAACATCCCTTGGACTCGATCTCCAGATCCATCTATCCTTCAAGCCATGGTGAGGTTGATGCTCCTAGAGAATGTCCAAAAGACAGCCAGCTGAGGAATCTCTTCCTCTCTCAAAGTCTCAGGTCCTTCACGAAATTAGGAGACCACCCCCTTTCCCCTGCCCTGAGTGTCGAGTAGTTCTACCGCCATAGCCCAGGGGTTAGGAGCAAGACTGCACATCTAAGGAAATCTGTCTTCAAGAGTCCATTGGCTGCACCACCTATCTTTCCAAAAGCAGCATGATTGCCCATCTCCAAGGGTGACACAAGTACTAGCCGTCATCATCTCCTTGCATTGTATTATCCCCCTCCATGGGGGAGAGGCCGATCTCAAGGAAGTGGGGGCCACATCCCATGTGCTGATCCTCTTGCAGTATTTGCCTTTGATCACATCCAGCCAAAGGCCCCTATCTTTGGAACCCAGCTTCCAAATCCACTTGCTTAGAAGAACCAAATCAAATCTCTAACATCTCTGATGCCAAGTATTCCAGCTTTTATACCTTTACAAACTCTTCCCCAGTTGATATCATGCCAACCCCTAGCCTTGACACCACTCCAATGCCAAAACAATATGAATTTGATAGACTCCAACCTCAAAGCCACTGTCTTAAGAATCCTAAACAGTGAGACAATACACCAAAAGACTGTCCAACACTGACTTTATGCAAAACAAATTTCCCCCCCCCCCCTAAGAGAGAAGTTTCCCTTCCACCCCTCCAATCTGTGTTCAAATACCCCCCAATTCTTGCATTGTATCAGCCCAAGCGAGAGGGGTAGACCCAAATAAGTGATGGCAAAATGACCAATGCCACAGCCCAAAATTGCTGCTGCCCTCATCAGGACCCTAAGTTCCATATTCAGCCCCACAATATGGGTCTTCTCAAAATTAACCTTCAAACCTGGGACCTCTTCCAACAGCTCCAGCATACGTCTAATATCCACTATATGTTCCTCTGCCTGGGTGGTAAAGAGGATAGTGTCATCCGTAGTAGCAGGATTCATCTATTTTGCCATTGATCCCGCTCCCAAAAGCATTTTCGTTCCCGGTTCCTGCTCCTACTCTCAAGGAAAATTGAATGGTAATCTAGATGACCCTCCGCTCCCATCTCATTCCCATTACCGCTCCCATGACCATTCCCTGCAACTATAGTGCCATTTGCAGAATGCAAGTGTAAGATTTGGTTCCACCCTCATGATTGTGGATGTAGTGACCCCCAGTCACGAGACGGGTAGAAGGGTAGGACTACCTGTAGGAGAGGGCTGCCCATGGGACGGCGATACGTAACATCGCGGTGTACAGCCACCACTATGTATGGACGTTGGAGCTGGAATAAACCGGGTCAATCCAACATTGGAAAAATGAAAATAGTTGACGGGCCGTATATATGTGGGATTTGGATCCATAGCTTGTAAGGTGCCCTTTGAGAACAAAATTATGCAAGCTTGGCCCAAAGCAGATCATACCTCATAATGGTTGGATCGGATCATTACAGAATTGTATCAAAGTAGGCCCCGTGCAATACAATGTTCGCTGGTTATGGGACGAACCATGCAGAAGCCAGTGGGCCTGTAATGACCTAGTCATGAGCCACTTAGGAGGAGAGGGCTACCCATGGGACAGCGATACATAACACCACGATATGGAGCTACCATAGTGTGGGAGCCACACTATATTTGGGGTTGCAGCGGGAATGAACTGATTAGTCTAACATCGGAAAATGAAAATAGTTATTCGGCCGTATATATATGGGATTTGGATACATAACTTGTGAGGCGCCTTATGGGGACAAAATTTTTGGAGCGAACAATACCTCACAATGGTTGGATCGGTTTGTTACAGTAGAAACCTCTAATAATCCGCCAAAGTCTCATGTATGTACCATATCTAAAGACGGTGTATCAAGAATGCAATATGAACCACCATTGCTAGCATTAGCATGTTAACCATCTAATAACTATCTATTATACATTACACCCTTAAGGTATACAAAGAGTTGCAAAATACATCTCTACACTTCCATCAATCTATGTACAAAGGAACATGTGAACATCAAGACAACTACAGAGGCTTCAAGACATATAGATGCTTGGAGTTGGCCCAGTAGGTGTCATAGTTCACAAGTGCCTTAGTCTACAAGTGTAAGGGTTTTTACTTTACGAGTAGCAGCAAGAATAACATCTGCAGCCTCCCAGATACCCTTCCAAACAAGGGAGACTTTGTAGTCCACTTGCAAGTTGAAGTCCCACACTCTCCCCCTGCAATAATATCTACTTAATGACATCAAGCCAAAGGCCGGACTGGTCAGAGCCAAGCTTCCATAACCATTTAGTCAAGAGGCTAAATTGAAGTCTTTGATATCTTTAATACCAAGGCCTCCATTTTGCTTACTCCTGCAAACTCCTCCCCAGCAAATATCATGGACTCCCCCTCTATAAGTGTTGGAACCTCCTCCGCAGAAAAACCTGCTGCGAATACCTTCAAGTTGTCTAACCACTGTCTTTGGAGCTCTAAATATGGATAGATAGTAAATCGGCAAACTATTAAAGACTGACTTTCACAGAGTCAACCGACCTCCATAAGAAAGCAGCCGACCCTTCTACCCGGCCAACCGTGATTGAAATTCGTGAATAATCAGCTGCCAATGTAGGGAAAGCTTTAGCAACAAGGTCTACAAAAGTTGGTTAAAATCTAAAATGGGCAAGAAACAAGAGGATTTATGTGATTGTCGGTTCATCACTCTCACGAAGATTACTATTCATTGAGGAATAAGCCAAGTACGATACGTCATACCTTCAGGGTTGCTCACTAGGCCATTCCTAATGACAAAATATGTACTTTATACTTTTATCATTGCTCACTAGGCAATTCCTAATGATAAAAATATGTTTTTTAATTAAGCTATATATTTTTTAAAACTCGGGAAAGCACCAAAGCCCTATTTGGTACAGAAGTGCAAAAAAAAAGTCAACATCAAATCAGTGATAATTGGGAATGTTGAACATTGCATTTGAAAAGGAAAAGATGTATGAAAGATCTGGTCCCAAAAATCATAATACACTTGTTTCTTTTTATCTCATATGCAATTTCTGGAAGCATTACGAAAACTGGAAACCATGTTACTCCCACTCCTTATCCTGCTCACCTAATGGTGAATGCATATGGTATCTGAAGTCTCACTAACCACTACTCACTAGAGATGGCTTCTGTATAAAATATAGACAATAAGTAGTTTGACTTCTGATTTCATTATTTTTCTCAACCATAGGTATTAGATTATGTACACTCAGGAGAACCTAAAAACCTGGAATCTTCAATGACAAAGGTTCTTTAGGTCATAAACATGATTAGGCCACTTGCACAGCAACATAAATTGGTGTTTCACCCTAACAATGTATTCTTTCCACACTGATATATATGCCCTTATCCTTTATTCATTTTTCTACCAAATACAGCAAGATTTTACTTCTTTCAGGGTCCCAGGGATCAGTGAACACAGACGAGACGGTGTGATAATTTCACTAAGCAAAAGATGAATACGTACCAAGTTATTAAAAGCAACATGTCTGTCAGAATATCTCAATTGCAATCTTTTATTGAGTGACCAAAAAAGAAAAGTTATTAGCAACTAGTCATTGGGTACCTCATTTCAGCAGCCTTGGCAGCCTGAACCCCGGCAAGAGCATCTTCTATAACAATACACTAACCAAAGAGCTTAGAGTTAATGCAACTGTATGTTAGAGGTTTCAGTTACATGATTAAAATCCATTGAAAGATAAAGCATATGTGTTGTTAAGTGAATGGTGATCAAGACCATGATGTGAACAGAAAAGGGAGATAATATGAAAATATGATTGAAAGTCCGAGTTTCCAAAATAGCACAAATACTAAAATCTGCAATCTTGTACAGTTTGAACGATGCAGAGTTCCCAGGATGCAAACCGGTAGCAATTGACTAAAAATTTGTTGGATTCAAAATACCTAAGTGGATCCTTTCATTGCACATTTCCTTTTTCAGGAAGAGCATTTCGTCATCAAGGATATCCTCCGCATTATCTTACCAGATTTCCTTATGTTTGTGCACTAGAAGAGCTGGAAGAGGAAAATGGCATGTCTGAAAATCTACACGGTTATCTGGTCTTTTTTCTCCAGCAACTCCAGCATTTGATAGACCCAGAACACTCCCTAGCTCTGTGGCCTCTGTCAAGTAAGATGAAACATTGGTCTTAAATTAAAGCAATCTCCACTTCTGTGGTTGCACCTTTCATGGCTATCCCAAGTCAGATTTCCACAATAGGAAACCAATTAAATTCTTTCAATGACAGAGGTTGTTATTTTGAAAACTAGCACCCTTGCACTCCATCAAAAATTGGATAATTGAAAGTTGACATTTAATAATATATTGATCAAATTATCTTATCAGAAAAATCATTGGACTTTGCACTCAGTCTCAAAGCATTAAAATATTGCAGATATCCTCCCATAAACTCTTGAAAGGGATGATCTGTTTGTTCAAGAAAAGATTTTATGCAGAAAATATTGATATAAGAGACATCTCTTTCATTTATTTGGGTTCCAAGTTAAAGTAAATACTTTTCAACAGCATGCTGAAATACATCAGCTAAGTTAGAAGCTGGCAGATTGTGGAGACTTATTCACATAGCCTTCGAGTTTTTCTCTCTAATGTACTTCGCACAGGAAGTATGAAGATACCTCCTTTTGATCTTGGAGATGCCAACCTCTCTTGATAAATTGGCAGTCTATCCCTTTTATTTTCTTTCAAAAACTTTCCATCCTTCCCAGAAAGATCGAAATGATATTAGAAAAAGTGGATAATTTAATCCAACGTGCTCCACAACTGTAAGGGGATAATGGGGAACATGCCCTAATCTTTTGGGATATGCTGATTTCAATGAATTGTACACATCATTCCCACAGCCAGATTCAGTTTTGAGCTTTGAGCTTATTTGATATCGCAATGTTATCAGCTCCAAAATCAAAAAACTATAGCCCACCAGGCATACATCACTATGGAGATTCAAGATTGGAATGAAACTTCTCCACACACCACCAAAAAAGGTGATTTCAGAGATTTAATCCTTTAATGTCAAGGATGGCAGTCTCGGTATCTGTCGGTACTGTATTGATACATACCAGTATCGATATTGGTATCAGATCAGTTTCATTGGTCCCGGACCAGAATCCGGCTGAAACCAGATGCATTGGCCAATTTTATTTTCTAATATAAATTTTACATTTCCGGTAATGGTTTCACCCCCGTATCGGTACCAGTACCGAGCAACACCATGTTTGGAACCTGGGCCTAGATCTCTCCTATCATATTCGTTATTATTATTATGTCCTATTTGGAGAAATATAGGTCAGTTTTATGTATTTTATTTCTTGAACTATGAGAGCTTGGAATTAGCCCTCAAGGAGTTCGGGACTTCGGATCAGACGAAGATCTGAGTATATGACCTCTCTCCACTGACATCGGTCAGTATTAATTACGTCAAGCAACCGCTCAACAACCCTTGATTAACCGTCCGTCGATGTCCTTGTAACATACAACACTACTACTACATACAGCACATGCAGATGAAGATATGTTTTAGGTTAAGCCATTGGCCTTGTCCAAGTTTAGGATGGGTTTATGATTGGTTAAGAGACTTTTGAATTGACTCCGAATTATCTAGATTGATGCCAAGTATTCTAGACCCATAAGGGTATTTTCGTAATTATGCCAAGTTAGAGGATATAAGGGCATTAGGGCCATTTTGGTGTTTGAGATGAGTTTTAAACTTTTAATGATTTAAGAAGGTTTCGAAAGCTTAGGAGGTATTTTAGAGTTATTTTAAGTGTGTTGGGGTTGTAAGGGTATTTTGATAATTCTAGGTTAGTGTGGGTTTCATAGGCATTTATCATGTTTTAAGTGATTTGACATTTTTTAGGATTTTTTTAAAACTTTTAATGATGTTTGGTATCTTAGGGGTATTTTGGTAACTTTGCTTGTTTTTAGGGTTTTGAGGGCATTTAGGGTATGCTGGGTGGTTTTTATATTTTTTAGAATTTTCCTGTGATTTTTTCAGATTTTTATCATGCAGAGGGTATTTTGGTAATTTCATTAAGTTCTGGGGGTATTTTGGTCATTTTGGGAATTTTATATATTATTAGATTCGGTTCTCTGTTTTTTACTGGTTTTTTACTGATTTTTACTAATTTTTTTATTAATTTTACTGGTTTTTATTAATTAATTGAGTATATGAGGGATATTTAAGTCATGTTTTTGGGTTTATGTAATTTTCAGATTTGGTTTTCTGATTTTTACTGAGTTTTACTGATTTTTACTGAACTTTTCTGGTTTTTATATTGATTTTACTGGTTTTTATTAATTCTTACATATTTTATTAATTAATTAAGTATGAGGAGTATTTAAGTCATTTAGGATCAATTCTGTAATTAGATGAGTTATTTAAGGAGTACAATGATATTCATGTTTTTTTTCAACATGTTAAGTATATGTAATTTAAGTTATAGTTTATGAGAGTACGTTTATATTTTTATTAACTAGGCTTTAAGTATGTTCTACGACTTAGTTAGATTTAGGGGAGAGGCCAAGGGTATTTATGTCATTATGTATACAATTAATTAAGCATATAATTAATTAAGTATGGCTAAGTACATGCATGCATGATTAATGAGATTACAAAAAATATACATACATACATTAAGTACAAAAGCAACATAGCCAATATTTTATTTCATTAAAACAATCGGCAGAGTAACGGCTTATATAATGCCGGATTTACAACAAAATTTCGGCAAAGTATCCTCTTAAGATAACCTTAAAGGGAACCCAAAAGAGACTTCTCCTCCACCAAGTTCATGTCTTCAAAATGACAGAATTTCCCCTTAGGAATTTTGGGCCAAAATGGGCATGTCCTTTCACCCTCCCCTTGGGGGGTATTTATAGGCCCCGAAGCTTTAACCGGTGGGGGTACCCACCGTTAATTTTTGAGGTGGGGGGTGCCACCGTTAACTTTTGAGGTGGGGGGTGCCACCGTTAATTTTTTAGGTGGGAATGCCACTGTTAACTTTTGAGGTGGGGGGTGTCATCGTTAATTTTTGAGGTGGGGGGTGCCACCATTAACACAAGTGAGAGAGAGAGTGAGAGAGATATTAGAGAGGAGGGGGGGGGGGACCGTGGGTACCCTCCAACCGGTGGGGGTGCCACCGGTTTGAAGAACTGGTTGCCACCCCCCACTCCCCTTTCTCTTCTTTTTTTTTTGGCCTCTTTTTCTCCATAAAAAAATGGGTTTCAACACCGGTATGTATCGGCCGATACTGTTATGATATGGCTGATACCGCCATCCAGGCAACTGTTGAGTAAAAGGAAAATCATATGTAGGATATAAAATATTGATTCTGCTTCTTACACTTATTAAAATTGTAAGTAGAATGGAGAATTCTTTTTAAAAGAAAGTAGAAACAGAACAGGAACTCTTGTGTCTCTTTGCTTCTGACAGAGTCAGATACAACAATATCTCATCAAAATGGAACTGGAAAACAATGTTTCTTGATCCGAATGTGACCCATTTATGGTCCTCTGAAAGTCTGAAGGGCCAATCCCATGGCAGCTTGTGTTTTCATCGTTCAAAGGTCAGGACGGGGCAAAAACCCATCACCTTAGCGAATTGAAAGGGATTTAAACACATATCCTAGAAGGAAAAAAAAAAAAAGACAGCACTCTGACTACCAGTTGTAAGTAAACCAAGGTTCCATAGGGCATGTGATCTCAAGTGGGCATATTTTCTTTTCCAACTTTTCTCACTGATTCGAGATTCATTACAGGATTTTTGGGACACGATCAAAGAATCTAATTAAGGTTGCTTCATTGTGATATGGAGATCATGTGTTCAAATTTTGAAATAGCCTCTTTGCAAAAAGCAACAATAAGGATGAGGCGATTGACAGCCTTTGATAAAAAGCAGAGAGTGGGGCAGAGCAGTGGGACCTTCCCAAGACAACTATCCTACACCCTTCTTAAAAGCCATAAAGTGGCGGACCTTTATCACCTGATCTTCCCCTGTTCTTTACCGTTCTCTCCGTATATTCTGTTGAATAAGGCAGAATGCCCTAACATTCGTTGTGTACCATTGTTTTCACAAGGGTTATTTTTCTTATGAGTGTTCTTGATGTTGTATTAGAAACGGAGTTTTTCTGTGCCCTTAGGGAGGGTATTTTTTTTCTTTTTGCTATCCTGTGTATTCCTTTCTTTAATTTTGAAATGAAATGTGACTTCAGTCGCCTTCAAAAAACAAAAAGGATGAGGTAATTGACCATATTCCCAGAGAGTGTTCTTGATGTTGTATTAGAAACGGAGTTTTTCTGTGCCCTTAGGGAGGGTTTTTTTTTTTCTTTTTGCTATCCTGTGTATTCCTTTCTTTAATTTTGAAATGAAATGTGACTTCAGTCGCCTTCAAAAAAACAAAAAGGATGAGGTAATTGACCATATTCCCAGAGCCCTCAATGGAGGGAGACTCGTGACATTGGGCTGGCCTTTCTTTTAGAGAATCCAAATTAAGATTTTTTGCATTCTAATAACATCAACACCTTAAAATAAATTAAAAAAAATCCTAAAGTACAAGAAAGAAGACAATAACTCGGGAATAAATTTTCTAAAACCATATAAGATGCACAAGTACCTCGCTAGGTGAAACATTCAACGTCTTTGATGCTGCTAAGAAAATATCTGGAGCAGGTTTTAAGTTTTTGAAAGCATCAGCAGAAATAATTGCGTCAAATCTGATACAAGAAACAAATTCCATAACATGGTCAGATTTAAGATAATGGCAGATTTGGGCATAACGTTCTACAGAAAGCAGGCGCATTATGCACAAAAATAATAACCTAAATCAAGGTAAAATGACACAGCATCCTGAACAAAGAAGTATTATTGCCTAAAATTTTCTGAACACCATGAACAGTGGTTACTACAAGACATTTCCGTTTGGTGTCCCTTCAAAACAAATTAGTAAACAAATTAGTAAAATAGACTTGTTTGCATATTCTTTATATGGTAAACTGTTGTGATCTATTTTAAAGAACACAAGAGAATGATAACTCAGGTTTACAAGTCATATTCACGCATGTATACCTAAAGTTATTCTATATGTATATATATATATATAGCGAGAGAGAGGGGGGGGGGGGAATCCGTAACACCCATATACCGAAAGAAGAAGAAGAAGAGAGGAGGAAAAAGCCTGTGCACAGTCCAAATACGGGGAGAAAGGAGAAGCAAGGAAAAAAGATGAAGAAGGAAAGAACAACATGAAGGAGATCTGTGCAAAGAAGAAGAGGAGCAGCCAGCAGCCTGAGAGGATCCTCTCAAGTATCCAAGATCAGTTTCATCCATATGGGTTCTAATTATCATTGATGTTGTCTGAGGATGGCCTCTTAGATTATTTACTCCACCTCAGGATGGTTGTCTTCTTTGTAGAGCCATTTATTGGCTCAAATAGGCACAATGGACAAGGCTTATGCGATTTTGCCATACTATCCTTGACATTGGCTTTGTTCAGACTTCAGAGTACACTTGATCATGTGTGTTTGTCTGTGCATCCCCATATGATGGTGCCACTCTTCTACTCTATATGGATGACAAAACCATTATTCACAATGGTTCTTCTACCATTACCTTTCTGAAGCAGCATCCTTCACTGACAATTAGACAAAGGATCTTAGGCCTCTTCATCATTTTATGGGCCTTAAAGTTTCTTCTTGTTGCATGGCAAGCTACTCTCTCTGAAATGGTTGAGAAACTAATGAAGCTCCACTTGGCACTTTGTCCTGTAAATGTGAACCGCCAGCTGACTTGACTCAATATCAGCAACTTATTAGGACTCAATTCTACCTAAATACCTCTCACCTCGACATTGCTCATATGACACATTTAGTGAACATGCCTGTCAATGCTCCAACATCTAGCGATTATGCACCTCTTCTTTGTATTCTTCAATATGTTCCTAGAACTTCTTACCGACTGCCAAGGTGATATAACATTCTACATCTTCTTGGATATTTCTGTTATGTCCTAGCATAGTGAGAAGTAGGTGGTCCTCTTGCTCTAGTACTAAGGCAGAGTAAGATGGATTTTTCTTTTTTCCTTTTTTCTTTTTTTGAAGCAGTTGGTACCACAAATTCATTAATGTAAAGAAGAATTAGGCAGAGTAAGATGTTAAGGCTAATACTTTTTTTCTAAAACTGTCTGGCTTCAACATCCTTTTCTTGATCCAAACATTAGTTCAAATCATTTGATAGCTCCTACACCCTTAAATTGGGATATCCGAATTGTTCTCTAAATTGTAAGCAATTCAGTCTTCATTGAACCAATGAAGAACATTGAGATTGACAGCCACTTCATTCATCAGCACTATCTCTATAGCACCCTTATTCTTCCCCATCTCCTTTGCTATGTAGGCTGCTAACTTCTTCACTAGGGGTGTATACGGTACTCCAATATCCGATTTTCCAATCCAATTCTGACTCCTGGTAACCGGAATTGATAACACATTTTCTTTTCGAAATAGGTTTGGAATCAGAATCGGATACTTCCGATAGTAATCGGAATCGGAAACAAAACAAAAAATATCTTTTCCGTATCTGATTTCCGATAATATAATTATTTATTTTATTAATTATATGTAAACAAGTTAAGAACCTTTAATAACCCATGGGTTGTGCCCTGTGCGCCTGTGCCGTTACAGCTGGACCGCTGGTTCCCAAGGATACGCCCAAACCCATGGTAGGAGCCAAGTAATGATTCTAATAAAGACTGTCCCCCTCTTGCTCTTCTCCAAAACTAACGATATAGGACTATTTGGAGGACGCTGACGGAGGGGAGGATGAAAGCTCCCACCCTTGTGGGAAGAATGTTGCCGGACCAGAAGAGGCGGAGGAGCCACGGCTGACAGGGATCTGGAGCACGAAGTTGGAGCAGAAGACTGCACCGCAGTGTGATGATTTGCTTCTTGTTGGCGGTGAGAAGCAGTTTCTTGGAGGCCCCGGCCATCACTGCCACCATGGGGGAGCACCATGGCAAGGATATGGCCAAAAGACCTCTCCATGGCCACCACCCTATTGCCTGTGTAATCTTTCCACACAGCCAGGCTGGCGTAGTAGGTTTGGGTGGAGCCCCTTGGACGACACTTGCAGCGGCAGCTCTTGCCTGGCGAACACCCACACGAACCTTCCCCACCTGTCAGGTTGTTGCTCTTCTGGCAATTAGTCGGATGCAGGAGGGAAGCACAGTAAGGCACGTTCTTTATTAGCTTAGCCAATCCCCCCTGCCCCGTTCGTACATGTTAGGCCCGCACACGCCAAAGCCCAGTTAGGAAGGTCCATGTCGGTTCACCTAAAAACCCAAATGGTCTATTACTCGATTTCCGAATCCGTTTCCGATTATAAGTAGAAAACAGAATGGAAACAAAAATACAGGTTTCCGTATTTGTTTCCATATTCGATAACTTCTGTTAATTATTATCGGAAACGGAAACGGACACACCAGTTCGTATCCGTATCCTACCCGTTTACAGCCTTATTCTTCACCAAGTCCTAAACTGGTTGCTCTCAGTTTTTGTTCCACCATAAGTCAGTGGGGAGATGTTAGAGTGTATAGCCTTTTTACACATTATATTGTGCACATAGGAATTGTAGATACATTGTATCGAGGTGTGGTGACTCAGACCAACATCCGTTGATGCCTTTTGAGTATATGGAGATTAAAACTCTCATCAACAGATAGAGCATTTGATACTCCTCTAGATTCCTAATGCACCCAAACATAGACAAAACATTTTTAACTATTTAAGTTGAGACTTTCTCCATGTACAACCTTCTATGCAGGCCTTAGGTTAGAGTCATTCTTTCCTCAGGGTGGACTTTTTTTCTTCGAGAAGAATGTGGATTGTACCACCAATTTTATTAAAAATAAATATAAAAAAGTACAATCGCAAGGATAGAAGAGGTTCCTATCCAAGAATAAAAGGAAAAAAAAAAAAAAACAAGCATAAATCTACAGAAACAGGGAGTGGTCAAGTTGTTTCATTTTCATAAACATGTTTAAGATTGCATGGAGTGATCATTTATCTGTTTCTATAGCATATAGCAGATTTTATTTCTAATAAAATTGGTGGTATATGCACTATCTTCTTTCAAAGTTTTTTTTTAAAAAAAGGCACATAACTGTTAAAAACCTGTTGCAAACAACTGGATGAATGATAAACCCAGCCATCTGACTAACTATATATGCAACATCACAACTACCAGGCAGAAGCGCACTTGGTTTCTACTTTCTAGCCAATTAAAGCACAAGAAGCAATAAGCAGATAGGCAATCATGGGCAATCATCACAACAACAAAATGGCAGCCCGGTGCCACACGGCTCCCCCCACCAACGTGGTGTCGAGAGAACGTCACTTACAATGCTGATTGCAGACCAGCAGCAGCCAGGTTGGCATCGACCTTGATGCGGTCAGCACTGGACGCAACAGCAACTTTAAGTCCTCTTCTTTTGCACTATCATCAGATCAATAGCTTTCAGATCCAGAAAGGAAAAGGAAAAAGGAAGGTGCAGACGCTCCAAAGTTGCTCAAAAAGATTAGAACGCAACCTCCATAATAAGTTCGAGCGCCCCCGGGAATCCAATCCCAGAATCTGGCTTCGCATACTGGAAAAAAAAATCAAAAGAAGACAGAAAGAAAAAGGGTGAATTTAGAAGACACCGGCAACAATCTAGCAACGAACGACCAGAACTATGACCCAATTCACCTTCTCGAGGTAAATCTCGAAAAACCTCTTCTTTGCCGCCTCCGGGTCGAAGCCCCCCACGCCCTTCACCTTCGCGACTCCGCCCAGGAAATTCGCCTCTCCTGGGGGCAAAACACATCGGTTTGATCAACAGATTCGAGTAAAGAGCAACCTAAATTATATCCGCTGAATAATATGAGAAAAGAAACTATAAAAAAGTCAAATCTTCCCTAGCAACCCTATTTTTACTCCGATGTAGGAATAGCTTTTGGTTGGAAGCCAACAGCGAGAAAACGACCAAAATGCTTCATAAATCGCTCTCAGGATCTAGTTTCTTCCCCTCAAAATAACTGGGCGGAAGCCCAAAAGTGCTTCCAAGTGAAACCTACGCCAGACTGGGGGACTTAGATGCTCCCCCCCAGGGAGAAGGGGAAAGGGCAGGAGCCCACCCACCGGTGCCCATGAAGGGGACGAAGTCCTCCGTGGTGACTGGCACGCCCATCTCCGCGAACACGTCGACGGCGGCCCTCCTCGAGGGCTCCTCGCTGTTGCAGAGCACACCGTCCATGTCGAAGAGGACGGCCGACACCTTCCCTGCCCAGGCGCCCGCCGTCCCCTCCGCGGCTCCTCCCACCTCCCCAACCCCGTCCCCTCCATCTCCTTCCCGTTGTTGCTGCAAGGGCTGCTGCTGGAGAGAGCACCTGCAGACCCACCGGCGGAGGACGGGCAGCGCCGGCCTCCCGGTCCACCGTCGGCCGAGGAAGAAGGAAGAAGAGGAGGAGAAGGTGCTCCAGGGTCGAAAATGGAGGGTGTTGCCGGCGGTGGGGCGCAGCGTTGCGGAGGAGGCGGCCATCAGCTGCAGAGGCGCCATCTCTCTCTCACTCTCTCGCCCTCCCCGAATTTTTTTTCTGGGTTTTCCTCTCTTGGTGGGTTCCCTTTTTTGTGTTTTGAGATGGAGAGCGAGAGGGAGGAGATGGGGGTGACCGTTGGACGTTGGCGGAGAGGCCGTAGGGTTTTGTGGAGATTGACGGGACACGTGGCGGACGCGCTCCGTGCTCGAAGTGAGATGGGAGAGCCGAGCGTGGGATCTCGATCTCGGGCGTTTGGGGATGGATGGTTGCGTCTGGGCTACGCAATGGTCCGAATCGTGCCCGCTTTGATTTCGTGCGTTTGATGAGAGAGGACTACCGGATGGCCCATCGCACACTTATTTATATTCCCCCCACAGGACGGCGCCCCTGTAGCGCCCTGTCCGCCCCTCTCCGAACGCAGTGATCTGATTCCTGGACCGCGTACAATGTACTTGGAAACGACAGTTGGCAAGAGGGAGGCAGATTTCATAAACTTTCGGGAAAATTAGCACCAGCGTGGCAACTAACACCAACACGGCAGGTGCTTGCGTATTATCTTGAGTTATTTTTCATTCATTCTCTCTTCATGCATAAAATCTCATTTTACTCTTCTTTTTACATTAGTCATAATTACGGATAATGCCCCTCTGGTGTACGGGTGTTTTTGGTCGAATTTTAGGGCCAGTTTCTTTCATGCATATCTTATTCCGAATTTTTTATGTTCATATCTTTATATCTAGAAAAAAATAATATTTACTTTTTTATTTTAAAAATAAATAATATTTTTTAGGTGAGTTGAATTATTCTACTTGTTTCAAAAATAACGTGTCTGAGTCAAAAATAATGCGGTACCAAACTCGGATTAACGAAATAAACTTCTTAAGTCATCTTATTCGACCTCTTATTTCCGAAACAAATTAACCCTTAGACTTTTTAGAGCGTCAGATCACAAAAGGACGAATGATACAGTTAATAAGCTTGTGTTGGCTCTGATCGTGTGGTATATTTCTTTTTGAAAGAAAACTTTTTACATACGTAAATCATTGGGACATATATTTTTTTTTTCAAAAGATAAGTATACAGCGAGCTCATGACAAATTCGAGTTTACTGACTATATCATTCAATTTTTTATTGAACACTCCAAAAATTTTACAAATTTAGACAAAAATTTAAAAGAAAAGAAAAACCGGCCCAGCCCTGGTGGCGCATGATCAATATGATTTTTTCACTGTTCTATTTTTCTGGAGCTCTTAAATTTTTTAGAGCATCCGATCAAAAATCAAACATTATAGCCAATAAGTTCGAGTTGGCCTCGAGCATAGAGCATTTTTTTTAAAAAAAAATTACATATCTAAATCAAGGCAGGCACCCAAAAAAAAAATCGAAAAATATATATGAATAAGCTCGGGATCAATGCGAAATTACGGGCAATATCATCTGACTTTGGATGAGATGTTTCAAAAAAATAATAAAACTAGTAAAAAGAAAATTCGTTCTTAACCGCACCATGACGTATGCCTAGATTAATGTTATTGATAACATGTAACATATAATCAATTATCAATCACATGTTATATAACATGTACAGACGTTCACTATTCAGTTCAAACTGAAAAAACAAACCGAAACCGACCGATTCGGTTTGGTTTGGTTTGATTTAGTTTGAACTTCTACAAATTTCGATTTGAGATAAACCAAACCAACCCAAATAAATCGAATTACGTTAAAAGGGCATAATATATGTAGTAAATTCTTAGATTAAGTGTAAGTTTATATAAATTATAAGATATAAAAATTTAAATTATTTTAATAATATCTTTTAGGTCGTCATCTTGTACAAAAAAGATGTTGAGTCTTTAATAAAATATGATGTTTAACTATAAAAGTCATTTTCAAGACTTAAACCTCTAAATAATTTTCAAATAATAATTTTTAATAACTATTTTTAGAAATGTTGAATTATATTATTTAACCATAGTGGCCCATTATAAGACCCAAACAGCAAACCAAACTATGGTTCGATTCGGTTTCAAACTATTACGATTTGATTTGGTTCAATTTAGTTCTCTACTTCGATTTGGTTTAGTTTTTAAAATTTTTGCATCAAACCAAATCAAACTAAATCAAACCGCGAATACCTCTAGTAACATGTTCCATTAGGTAAGAGAAAGAGAATAATATTATTTACTGAGAGAGAGAAAGAGAGAAAAGCAGTTAATTAGGAGAGAAAGAAACAGAAATATATTAATTACCATAATAATAATCTACCAAGCAAGTTACTTTGTAAGAGATTTATGAAGAATTCATCCCTCCTCTTTATAAAAGAAAAGCAAAGAATCTAAATAAAGTGTAAGTAGTAATTTTATTTGTAAAATAAAAATTGAGAGAGAGAAAAAGTTAGAAAAAGTGTAACCAAATACTCTGTTAAGTCTGATTAGATCTGAAGACCGAAAAAAAAAATATTGCACCTGTCATGTGATCGATAATTGATTATAAATTACATGTTACTGATAATGTTAACTCAGTCAAACATCCTAGTGGGTCTAGAGGTATACTTTTTATTTTTATTATTTTTTAAATTTTTTTAGTGCATCCACCTCCAAAAAATGACTATAACGCCATAATTCCATGAACAGAGCGCATGACCCATCTCTTTCATCATCCTTACTATTTTAAACACAACGCGACCTTCAAATATCGAGCCCAAACCAGGCCTCACATCTCCGCACGGCCCGCGCCCCACCATTACAATAACTGCACTACACCAACTAGCCATGACGAAGATGACAGCGCGACCTCTAATCACACGTATCAACAATGCTCCTGTTGCATATTTTCCTTTTCCTCTGCTCGGCCCTATTCCTCACCCATGTCAACCATCATTATTAATTTGTTAGATTACTACTATAGTAATTCATATATTTCTGTTTCTTTATCTCGTAATTAATTACTTATCTCTCTTAATAAATAATATTCTTCTCTTTCTCGCACCTAAAGAAACATGTGACTGATAACTAATTATTCGTTACATATTATCAATAATATTAATCTAGTCATACGTCATGGTGCAGCTAAGAATAGTGTTCTCTTTTTTTATATATTTTTTCTTATGATTTCTTTAATTTTTTAGTGCCTGATCAAAAATTAGATGATATTGTCCGCAATCTCGAACCGGTCCGCAGCTTATTCATATTCATTAAAAGAAAGTGCATATCTTGATTTATGTGTGTAGAAAGATTTTAAAAAAATATGTTGTATGCTCAGAGCCAACTTGAGTTTATTGATTATAATGTTTGATTTTTGATCAGATGCTCTAAATTAATTTAATAACTAAAAAAAATAACTAAAAAATCGTGTTGATCATGCACCACACGGGCTGGGCTGATTTTTATTTTATTTTAATTTTTTTGTCTGAATTTTTTAATTTTTTTGGAATGTCTAATAAAAATTTGGATGATATAGCTAGTAAACTCGAATTGGCCGTGCGCTCGCGCTCGACGTATCTTTATTTTTTGAAAAAAAGATTATGTATGCCTTGATTTGTGTGTGTAATTTTTTTCAAAAAAAAATATCACAAGATTAGAGCCAACTTGAGCTTATTAATTGTATCATTCGTTTTTCGATTTTCGATCGGATGCTCTAAAAAAACTAAACATTCTAACAAAAAATAGAAAAATTTGATCTAAACAACACCTGGACACCAAAAGAGCATTATCCATAATTATTAAAATGGGGTTTTATGCGTGTGGAGACAATGTCAGGTTCGAGGACTAAAAAGTAATTCAAGGCAAAAAACAAGGACCTACCATGCTGGTCTTTGTTGTCGGGAAGTACAGAATAAGTCTCCCCTTCTGATAGGGCCCCTGGTTAAATTTTCCTAAACGGTCTTATTGGAGTAATTAGTTCTATATCAGTATGATGCATAACAAAATATTAGATTTAAATAAATAAGTTTTTAATTAGTATAAATTGTTGTGTAATTTGTGTTTTTTTTTCATATTTTTGTGATAACACACTACACAAATGTTTCAATATTAACACACAATGAAAATGATAGAACTTTGTCTCTACGAGAGTAAAAGAAATCTCTAAATTTTTTTATCCAATTGTTGATAGTTTTTGACATAAGTTATATAAGTTCTGTAACTTAGTCACTTACAAAATTCATTGACTTTCATAATAAAAAGAGTTAACTGGAACTTCGACTAAGTTTCAAGATTTCAAGTAACCTACAGATAGTTCAACACTAATTAAAACATCACTCTTAGGTTTAATCGGATCTTTTTTTTTTTATAAGTATTCTATCAATTAAGTGACTAAGGTTCACTTCAATTAATGTTGTCTTAGTCACTTCGAGTAGAGAACTTAAAATTTCCTATCAATTAGTTGTATAAGATTTCTATCGATTAACATTTTAAGTTATATATCGATTAATACTTCAGAGTTGCATTCGATTATCGTCTAAAAGTATTCACTTTGAATATGTATAAGTGTGACTTCGATTAACGTTTGAGCAACTACTTCCATTAGCTTGATAACATTAATCGAAAATCAACTTAGAATTACATTTTGTAGTTTAATCAAAATAGATGTTTAAGTTTCATTTCAATTAACGTTTTGAGATATCTATTTGATTATTATTGCAACGTTAATCGAAGCCTCTTTCTTGCACTTCACTTTGATTAACCTCACCGAGTATTGTTTCAATTACCGATCATAAGTCTCATTACGATTACTAAATAATGTGATACTCTGATCAGTAAGACACTTCATCGATTGTCTCTTCGATTAACGTTTTAAGTTACCGCTTTGATTAACTGTTTCGTGCGCTTTAAATTTAAGTCATTCCTTTAATCTAAGCGAGAGCCACATGTGCTTCGTTTAGCAATCCGTTTGTGAGTTAAATGTACACTTACTTTCTGACTTCAGTTAGTGGCTATATTCTCAATTCGATTAAGTGTTCTTTTATGACTTACATTAAAGAATTTGACATTTCGATTGACCTGAAACCTCAGTTAACCTTTAGTGAATTCAATTCAAATTAGTCGATACTCTCGGGTTATATTTTATGTGTTTATTTTTTGCTTGAAGGTTTCTGCCATATCTTTGATTGACATATTTGTTGCAATTTTTATGCACCTTGTACGATCATAGGCTTTTGCTAGAAAATGACGTAGTAACAGGAAAAATTATCTCGTCTTTTTAGTGTTTGTACTCTCTACAGACTTGACCTGACAGCGCAAGGTCTGCACATGAGGAAGCTTCTGTACATTAATTCATGCGACCTCGAGTCCAGCAAAACAACATACCAGTCATTCTCTTTCTCCAACTTCTCTCTTAGAAATTTGAACATTAGATACATGCGGAAAGAAGTCTTCTTGCAGCAAATCGATCTAACAGATTGATTTAAAGACATGATATAAAGAAAAGCCCTTCACTGAAGATCTCAACAAAGGTGCATGTATACAAACACATAGGAATAGAGAAACATAAGAAAGAAAATCATCCAACTGTGAGCAAAGAGCCAACACACCTAACCTGATAAGAGAAAGAACTTGAAGATCTTAAGAGCTGTGCATCATCACTCTCACTAGAAGTTCTTGGAGATCATGTTCAGATCAAATCTGTGCAGCATAATTGTTTATTTTTTTTGTCTTGATCTGTGTTGTATTCTTTGTGAACACTTGCCTATTTCATAGACACTCTATGTATTCTAATCTCAGTTTGTTCATCTTCCTGGTTGTAAAAAAGAAGGCCTACTTAAAGCAGGAGGTTGTTTCTCTTCTTAATTGAAGAGAGGGCCTATTGGAAGCACGAGGTTGTTCTTTTTCTTAGTTGAAGAGAGGGTCTGCTAGAAACATAAGATTATTGTATAATCTACAAAAGGTTGGTATCTTGCTGATAATAGAAATCCCAAGTGGTTTCTTGAGTAATAGATATAGGTATGGATAGACTAAGTAAATTTCATGTGCATTGATTGTGTGATTGTTTCCTTATTTCTATCTTCGTCTGTCCATTTATTAGTTTTTGCATTTAATTTTTGTTTGAGCAAAATTTTATTACCCATTTACCTTCCCCCCCCCCTCTGGGTCAGTCTAACCTTGGCAACATAAGTCGATCTAATTTTTTGTAATTATTTAAAAATTTTAACACATCAATTGTAAAAAAAGACCTATCCAAAGATCACAAAATGACTACTAGGAATTTACAAATAAAATAGAAATTGTCAAAAATTCTCAGACAATCCAAAGTTCAAACACACAATTATTTAAACTCTTAAAACTTAAAATTTATTTTTCAAAGTTATCGATTTCATGTTTCTCATTTTTTATTTGTTTCTTCTTGCATGAAAGCAATGTAGGAGTAAAATCTTCAGACAAATTTTGTTGATGATCGTGATCTGAAGTAATCTTCAATGGAGTGATGCTACTTGAATAGCATCAAACCGAAAAAAGTATCTTACATTAGAGAATAAGTATAATTAATAACATGAAAGAATTCCAATATCTTACATTAGAGAATGAGTATAATTAATAACATGAAAGAATTCCTAATACCAACCTTATCACTTAAAAAAAAGAGATAAAATTAATACTATAAAATGATGCTCTTGAGTTTAAAAATATATAAAAGCTATAGTTATATTTAGTTTTACTTACATTTTTAACATCTTGAATGTCCTCAAATTGTTTAACACTCGTCAAATTCAACATGGTCTTCAGAATTCTACAAGTATTAGAAAAACAAATATCGGTAATAACTTAAATTATACATGTCAGTAATAACTTAAATTATGCGTGTAAAGTGAAGGATTTTTTTTAATTTATATTGTATAAATTATAATTCCTACAAAAATATGAAGAACTAAAACTTTCAAGTAGGAAGTTGTATGGTAAAACTTTTTGGTCGTCCGACATAGATCAGGTCATGCAGATATGCATGACGGACGAGGACTTAGCAAAAATATTTCAAGTTTCTTTTAATTAAAAACTGCGGCAACCTTTGTTATGCATAAATTGTACACATAATATAAGTTAATATTTCATATATTTTAAGAAATTATTAAATTCAATAAAAATATATATGTATATATATATATACTAAGAAAATATCGTATAATAAAGAGGACAACTTTTTATCACATAAGAGAAGGGCAAGGCATTTTTTATCTGTTCAAAAGTGTTTCCTTTATTTTTGTAATTGATGAATGAATTTTTTTTGGTAATCATAAAAATTTAACTTCACTTAACTAATTACAAAACCTAGTTATTCAAATGTGGTACTTTACTGTACATCCCTTGGGCATAGAACTAGTTACTCTATATTTCGTGGTTCAAAAGTCCACATAACTCATCAATGGGGTTGTACCTAGTCTGCGCTTAATACCTTATTATTAATTTGAACCGAGGACCGAGGAAGGTTCTAGACCCTTGGTGGGCTCGGGTAAAATTGCGGGCCGTGCATCGCAACGGCCATAAAAAGTTGTCCTACGCTAGCCCCAATCGATTGGTTAAACTAAAAAATCTATATTTTTTAACAATATCTATCAGATGATAGTTCACAAATTAGCACTCATCTGTAGCACACAACCTAAATTATTTCAAACTATCAAAATTTCAAAATGGTCCCTAGAACACAATATTTGGAAACTGTAGGATCTTAAACCCAATAATCCAACCAAACGGTAGTTCAAAAAAGTATAGGAAGACTTCTTCACAAGTAGATCAAACAAACGGCGAAGGAACACTTCTCCTGCAGATCAAAAATTAACATATGAATTAGCAGTGCATCCTTTGTTCGTCAACCTCCTCTGACGCAAATCCATAAATTCACAAAATAATATGACGAAATAAACATCACACAGATGGCAAGCAGTGGAAAAAAAAAACTATCATTACTTCACAGGGAATCTTGTCTTTATAATTGAATAATATCATCCAAATGGCATAGACGAACTCCTCCGACGAATGCAGTAAAAAAAAAGGGAAAACCACAACAGAAGAGACCAGCGCTGTGGATGGACTTCTTGACCTGGCCATTGGGGAGGCAGCCAAGCAGGCGACGGCCGTGATGCTGAGGTATGCGTTTTCCTTTCGGGAGGTGTGCGAACCATGGTCCGACGGGCCACACGGGCCACAAAGCCCGAGCCCAGCACAACCCGGCAACAGACGGGCCAGCTCTACAGGCCTGGACCTAACCTGACGGACTGAGAAATGTGACCCATATCCAGCCCATGGCAGGCCAGCCCGTCGGGCTTACGGGCTAGCCCGACCCATTGGCACCTCTACTGTGCACGATGCGGGCGCGCGCGGCAGCCGCCCAAGCAGTAAGATCAGACGGCCATAGAAGCAGCATTTTTTTTTAAATTTCTATTTTTTTAATTTTTTAGGTAGGCCCTGTCACGTCTGACACTTCTTGTATAGATCGGTCTCAGATCAGACGATCAAAAAAAAATCTAAAAAAAAAAATTTGAACCCAATGAACAATAATTTTTTTACTGTTCATTGAGTTTGGTTCTTGATTTTTAAATTTTTTTTGAATCATCTGATTAAAAATCGGATTATATGGACATGTAGACTATCATGAGACCCACCATAAAAATATTTAAAAAATTAAAAAAAATGGCCGCACCGGTGCGGTGCAGCAAATGTTACTCATTTTAAAAAGTCATGTATAAACTTGATTGCTACAAGTTCATGGAGACTACCTAGTATCCAAATGACATTATGAGTTTCTCGTAACTAAGATCTTTACTTTTTAAAAAAATATGGTGATTGTGAGATTTTTCATAATCTAGTTTTTTCAAGTGTATTACCAAACGGTGCCTTAGAAACCTGAGTCCATTTTAGACGTCATTAAAAAAAAAACCTAAGTAATAAGATGGCACATTATGTTGACACCAAATGAGTAACCTTACTGATTGTACAACTTTTGTTGTCATCTAACCAGTTTTTCCGTAAACCTAGTCTTTTCTTCTTTTAGTTAATAATTAAGGAATAAGGTAACATCGACATATGGAAAAAATAATAGAAATTTTACAAATAAACCTTAAAAGATTCTATATTTGTCAAAAACCCTCTGTATAATTCATATTTGCATGTAACTAACTATGTTGTTATTTGCATATAACTCTCTTATAAATATGTTGGTTTACTTTGAATTTAATCTAAATCCAAATTAAAATAATATTATCTTACATAGGATATGTGAAAGCTATTAGATGAAAAATACTAATAATACCATCCATTAAAATGCAAACATCTTACAAGGAAAATTGTACAAACAATCACCCATAAGCTTGTTGTATGTAGTTAGCATCAAAAAAAAAAATATGCTAAAGTGAAAATATTTTACTTTTGGTGAAATTTAAGACAAAACACATAGTTAATGGGGTTATATGTATATCACTACAGTTAAAAAAGTTACATGCAATGTGATTTATGTAGAAGATTTCTACAAAAAGAAATCCTTTAGGACTTATTTGCGAAAATCCCAAAATATTAACATGCAAGGATAAGTGATCATACATGCAGCATGTTCCTCTTTGAGAACCGAATAAGCTTAGAAGACGGTGACTTATGTTATCCCGGCTTACTTGAGCGTTATTCCAGTGAGAACAACATACTCCGGAGTCTAGAGTAAGTCGGAACAAAAGTTCGACTGAAAATTTTGAATTGTTTATTCTAATTCAAATAGACATTAATTTTATATATTTTTATGTTATTCTTATCTAATTTATTTTCTCTATTCTAAATAGAATATCAACAAAGTTATCAAAGTAAAAAGCCACTTATTCCTTAGTCTAGTGTGACTAGTCAGCCATAACTCATAAGTCATCTGGTTATTGAAGAGGGCCTGAATTCCCACTTCTTTTCCTTGGGAAGCTGATGAGCATTCCGAGTGGTGCCTTCATGCATTGCGCTTGGCCTCCCTCATCCTCTTGAGAGACTCTTGAATGTAACAAGGCCAAAGTTATAGGGACAAAGGGCCTCATAAAGTAGTGCTTCTGTCCCTCTCAACAGAGGGTGACGTAGGCTTGAGCATTGCGTTGATATTGAAACTCACTTTGTTTGTAGAATTAACGAAGAATAAAGTATCTTATTTTTATAATAAAGTTAATTTTAATTTGATAGGCAGAATGATTTATAATACATAAGAATTACTTATATTAGAATAAGGAGAATAAATAATTCGACTTAGTCCTAAGAATTATTTATCTTTTTTATTCTGCTAGCGGGTCTCACAGAACTATCAAAACTAAATGTCCCTTATTCTACTATATATTATTCTCAATAAATAATTCTGGATAACTTATCCTGCAAACAAATTTGGATTCACAGCTTAAAATTTTAGCCAGAGTGTTGCAAGAACGGAGAGTGTAAGATTGAAACTTAAAACATGCCGTGTTTATTTTGACTAAGAATATTTGTAATTGGTGTATTACTAACTCTAAACACAAGAGTCTCGATTACAAAAGGTTTATCGGATTCAAGTGGGTGTGATGTGACAGTCATACATGTCATTGAGACAAGATCCTGTGCATTTCGAAACTTACTTTTTAATATGTTTTCATTCACATGAAGCACTATCACTTCACTTATTATTTTATCTAATCAAATGACTAACTCAATCTTAGCCCTTAAGAGTGCTTTCTGAAACTAGCGACATGGCATACCTCCACTTACAGATGTGAAGGTAATTTGGACGCTACTTATTTCATCTAATCAATTAATTATTTGATAGCATAATAGATTATTTAGGATTACTTATATTAGAATTGTTTAGACCAAAATAAACGACATTTCACTTTGATAGTGATGTGAGCTCTATTGACGGAATAGACAGAATAAGTAATTCTTAAGTTTAAGATGGAATTGTTTATTCTCTTTATAATAAGTAATTCTGACGCAATATAACATATTTCGTCTATCAAATTAGAATTAGTCTTACTCTAAAAATAAGATCCTTTATTCTTCTTTTATTTCCTATCAAAGTAGTGCATATTGTTGGGTTCTCGTGTTTTTTCGGATCGTTCAAGCAGTGAAAATTAAAATAAAACCAGCGATTCGTTTTTTCGTTTCGAATAAACCAAAATCGATAATCGGATTATCGTTTATTACCGAGCGCGGATTCGAATCAGCGACCGATTGGCTCCGTCGGTGTGACATCGCTAGCTGCACAAGCGCCCAACCGCTAACGAAGTCCACGCGATTCTCTTCGTCGTAGATATTTTCACGGTTCCTCATTTTTCGCACCCCATGAAGTCTTCGCCATTCGCCACAACGATCGTCACAATGCGCGGACGATTTCACGTCGGACAGGAGTCAGAGAAGTGGCGGAGTAGACCCGGAGAACAGATCCGACCTGGGCCACCAAAAAGAGAGAGGAAGGGACGTTTAGGGTTGAGCAGCAGTCTGGTCTGCTCAGTCCGTTTGCTACATTTTATACTAACCGTATAGTTTTCATAAAAATCCCGATTAATATAAAACCTACTTATTTATCCATCGTCTTGAAAATCATTTGCATGTAACTCTCTAGGCCCAATAACAAGTCTAATTAATGGCCCAATAAGTCTAGTAACTCCTCACTGAACTGATTAATCAATTAATAACTCATATTAATTAATTAATCAATCGAATTAATGTCGCACATCGAATTTGATCGGACCTCTAATCACGTTGGGTGCTAAGCAACACCGCATGAACCCGGAAGGTATTGGGATTAAGTAACCCACTCTTGGGCTTTTCCACCGACAGTTACTGTGTAGATATAATCCTTCATTGGTACAATACTCTCGAGTCAACTTAGGATATGGTATACTGTCAAATCCTAACTGGTTGACTCACTTGGATCAGATGCTGCCGTATAATATCGAATTTTTTTTTTTTCCTATATTATCATCCGCCCTGCCCAAGAACTTCCGTGTATCCTTCTTAGAACATTCTATATCTAAATAGTGAGAGCGAATGATTCTTTATTGACACTCAAATCTCTTCGACGGTATTACGTTGTACCCGATCTTTGGTTATTTAGAATCCCGTGGTTATAGATTCATAAACTAATGTCAAAGTACAGAAGTCCACCGACAATGTGTCCTTGGTGTCTCAGATCCGAGGACCATCAACGCAATTACGACAATAAAATCAAGTTGGTTGTCAGAGAATTACAATATCATCCAGCGATTCAGTCGGATCAGTTCAGTAAAACCATTCTCTAATGAGCATCTACAGATTCGCCTTAGTGTCTCCATATAAGTGACTATGAGATCAATTACCCTCCTCTTTTGAACGGGAGTAATCTGTACTAGTCTAATCGGATATCTAATGTCCTTTTCGGATATCCTCCGACTAGAAACTATTATAAACATGTGTGTTAAATCAATCTCATTAGTATGATCTCATCATAATCTGATCACTATCGTTCATATTCACGGATTTCATTATGAGACAATAACAATACGAATTACACATAATGAATATTATGCTATTTATATTAATAAACGAACGAGATTTATATAGTCAGATTGACTTGTAGGCCACCTAAGACTAACACATATTAGGACTTTCAAGTTCTAGAGTTCGGGAGATCTCATCAGATAATTAAGAGAAGGATATAAATTTTTTGGAATACTTCGTGAACACTTAGTGAAAACGGATCATCTACGGTGTCTGCTAAATTGAGATTGGTTCAACAGGTATCGTGGAGCCACTAGGTCTTAACATTCAGTAGCTTAATGTGAATGATCTTTTCTATAAAGTATTTTTGTATAAAATAGAAGATGTAGCACTCATTAATGCTTTCACAAGTGAGCATGGTTTGCGAAATTAACTATTTTACATGAGGATCAGTCATTGTCGATGATTTTTGAGAAAAAAATTGAGATTTGTAAATAATTTTTTAAAAGATTTCATATTTATAGATACGTATAATCTCCTTAATTATGGTGTTATTTCTTTATAATCACCTTAACTACGTGAGTTACTTTGAATTTCACCTAAATTAAAATATTTGTACCTCATGTACAGTACATGAAAACTATTAGATGAAATTAATAATAATATCCTCAGTTAAAATACAAATATCTCACGAAAAGAAATCACACAAACATCCACTTGTAAATTTGTTGTATATATTTAACATAAAAAAAGTTATTTTTATTTTTATGTAAAGTAAAAATATTTTAAGTCAGATAAAAATCAAAACAAATCACATAGTTAAGGGGATTATGCAAATATTATTATAATAAAGGGGTTAAAAACAAATATGAATTATGTAAGGATTATCTACAAATATAAATTTCTTGTTAGAGTTATTTGCAAAATTCCCCCAAAAATTGATCCCTCACTCAATTATTATTTTTTAATTTATTATAATTTATTTATACTTGTCTGGTTTAAAGACTGATTCTGATAACCTGATTAATGTGACATGACATATATAATTTGGTTTCTTTTTTTTTTTTAAAAAGAAAACGAGATCATTCCAACAAGCATCTATAAATCCGACCAAGTTGGCGCTGTCAAATACCACCAGCCTGTTGGTAGAATGGGGAAGGATGAACTCTCCAAGTATAAGGTCATGGGTTATAGGAAGTAGGACCATTGGATATGTAAGAACATTCCTTCGTACAATGTGTGTCGTCTATGGAATTTTTTTTAATGATGATTTCAACCTTGGAATATTCGTTTGCACATTTCCGATGATGATTTTAGGTTCGGACTATTTGTTCGAATAGACTGAATCGAAATATTTACTCAAATAAACAAAAGTATCGTTTATATAAGTAGAAATGTTTATGTGTAGATTTATTCTCAAATTATAAAACTATCGACTCGTATGAGTTTTGAATTAGGACGGCTCAAGAACCACTGTGCAGAACTGACTAATGACTCACGTACACTTAAAAGGAGAAAAAAAAATGAAGGAGAACAGGCGTGGCCAATAAGCAAACTTTTCGTGGGTTTAATCCTGTGGACGTTTCACCCCTTTCAAGTCGTCTTGCAAACTTTTCGTGGGTTTAATCCCATGGACTTATCACCCCTTGTGGGTGGTCTTGTGCACGGATCTTTGTGGGTTCCGTCGACCTGTCACCTGTTCAGTGGTTTCTTCGTATCGAGCTTTGAGGCAAATCTAATGGCTTCCGTCCAGTTTGATCCCTACTTGCTAGAGTTGGGGCCTATGTCCAATACTATTGGACTACTGCTCAAAGAAAAAGAAAAATAAAAATATTTTAAAAGAAAAAAAAAGAAATATTTGCAAATAACCTTCCATAAGATTTTATATTTGTGAATAACTCTTTATATTGCAATTATAACGATATTTGCGTATAACCTTCTTACTATTTGAGTTTACTTTGAATTTTACATTAATTAAATATTATTTCTATATATACATAGAAGATGTGAAACTAATTAAATGAAAATGCTAATAATACTCTCACTTAAAATGCAATCACTTTACAAGAAAAAGCACATGAGTATTTATTCTTAAGCTTGTTGTATTTTAATTAAGAGAGTTATATACAAATATGAATCATGCATAAAGTTATATACAAATATTAAATCTTGTAGGAAGTTATTTACCAACCAGATGCTGCCATATTTATTACGTACTGAGTTTCCCAACCTATAAAGGGAGACGTATGGTTTTCTCGGGGCATTCCTACCGCGCTGTGTTAGTTTATTCGCGTATTATAGGTGTCCGTACGTATATTTCAAAAAAATGGACGTATGCCGAACAGTAGCCAAACATGCGGTAAAATTCGCGTCTTTTACTGTTGGTCGTATTATACGGGTATAATACACCATACGTATTAAACGGATGGTAAAATTCGGCCCATGCCCACTTGGCCCAGTTACCCGGCGGCCCAGTTGCCGGCCCACTCCCTCCAACCCTAAATCCCCAAAACCTGTTACCCCCCAAGCATCCCGAGCATCCAGCAGCGCCGTCGTCCCCGAGCATCCAGCAGCGCCGTCGTCCCCGAGCATCCTGGGCCTGCACCGCCGTCGCCGCGCCACCGCCACCGCTGAGCCACCGCCGCCGGTAGCTCAAAGCCCCCCGAGCATCCAGCAATTCCAGCAGCGCCGTCGTCGCCGAGCATCCCGAGCATCCTGGGCACTGCAACGCTGTCGCCGCGCCACCGCCACCGCCGCCGCGCCACCGCCGCCGGTAGCTCAAAGCCCCCCGAGCATCCAGCAGCTTCATATTTTGCATCTTCCGCTGGATCCCTTGGAGATAATTAGACTGTTTATTTGTGTTATGCAGGCGACCTGGTGTCCTGGTCCTTGTGAATGACACGGACTGGGAATCGAGCGGCCATCTTGACACAAAATTGGAAGAGAATGATGTGGTGGTTTTCATATCAACATTGCATGGAGGTTAGAAGCATGGAGTGGTCAATGATCTCTGATATTTAACTTATATGTTTCTCCTCGTCTGGTGACTGAAAAATGAAGATGGTTAATTTTATACATGTATTTGATAAATGATAGTATGAGAATGTCAGAATTCAGTATAATGTTTCTAGTAGTTAACCTATATGTATACAGAATTCAGTATAATGTTTCCAGTAGTTAACCTATCCGTATGCTCTCTGACTCCCTGTTGGCTGATGTCTCCAAATTTAAGCCAAACTGCAGTTTGTGCACGGGCGATAGTGATGGCTGCGCACATTTAGGGGTTGCTATCATAAAGTACTGTAAAAATCATAAATAGTCGTAAAACAATGTTTTTCTTATGTTTGGATTACTGAAAATCATTTTACTTTGCTTTTTTATATGTTTGGTGTGTTGTAAAGTGTCATATTTCAGAACTGGTTGACCTTTAAAATCCACCGTTTAAAATCCACCGTCTTTTACTGTTGGATGTATTATACGGGTATAATTAGGCTGTTTATTTGTGTTATGCAGGCGACCTGGTGTCCTAGTCCTTGTGAATGAAAGGGGACTCCGTGTAAGTTCACTGTTACATATATCAATGTCAAGCTATTTTTTTTCCTCTAGTGTCAGCCGGTAGTCATTTTTTATGGAATAATGTTTGTTGTAATGTTTTCAAGTCATAACCTTTTATTTAAATATGGAGGTTCTGTCTTCTGATAGCAAAGATGATACATAGTTTATAGATATGAAATTATGGTTTATAGTTGTTATTGGTAGCAACAATGGGGGGAAATGCCTTTTTAAGTTCTAAGTTCTAACTGTGCTGTAGGAATCCTACGAGCAGAGGCGGCGCCTGCGAATGGATCGGCGAGCTCCTCCGCTGCATCTTCCCTTCCCTCCCCTCTCCCGCAGCAAGAAGGCAGCTGCAGGTTCAGCAGTTCGTTCTGATCTGATCTCTCTATGATCTGCCTTTCTTCTTAATTTTCCTCGTCTTCTTTCTACGTCCTACTGGCCCCTCTCCCGGATCGGTTCCCCTTTGCCTGGGGTAAGGCTTCGGGGTTAGGGTTACCGATCCCGCCATTAGTGGGAACCCGGGGCCAACAGCGTGTTGGAGATCTTGAGTCGCTTTTCCCCATCCTAAATGTCCATGGGGCGCAGCGAATTAACTCTCCTAAATTCCTTCATCATCTTATTTCTTTCCCTCGGTCTGTTTCCATGTTTTCAGCTTTGATTTATGTAGTTTTTCGGAATTTAATCTCATAATCTTTGATTTATGTTTTTTTAGCAAGGTCGAAGTTTGCTGCATTGAGATTTCTATGTCATAATTTGGGGGTGATCCGATGATGGCATGAAAATCTTTGAGACCTGAGCGGGCGGCGATGTTTTCCATCGTCGCCTCTTGATGACAATCGCAAGCATTGTTTCTGAGGAAATCGCACCCACGACGAAATCCGAATGATCCTCCCACCATTTTCCTTTTCATCATCTACTACATAGGAATTTCTCCCTTCTTCTTAAGAATAAACATCGGTTTTACTCTCTTTTCTTTTCCTTTTTTGAAAGGGGTTTTACTCTGTTTTCAATTATTTGTGCAGCAGGGTGGTTTGATGAGATGTAGATTTGCTCACTTCATCTTTGCCATTCTGTAAGAGGAGGGCTCTAGGAGTTGGGGGGGACTATTACGGGATTTTACAGCAAAGAAATATGATTTGGACAACTAATGTTGACTGCCTTGTTTGGATGTTAACTGAAGAAAATACGAATAGATTTATCACAAACGCATTTATTTAGAAACTCATTTACCATAAACATGTTTCTTTATAATTTCTTGTTTGATTGTTTTGCATGAACTTTAGTCAGTTTCAGATAAATCTTAACGAGACTCCAGTTTAAATCATTTTTTAGGATGTTTGTAGAAAATGCCACTGTTTTGAGTTTATAGCAAACTCAAGTGAATTTATGACTTGATTTTTAATCATCCAAACCAAGGTTACAGTGCAAAATGTGTCTACCATAGATATAAAGGCCTTTATAGCTGCATCCGGTGTCTAACTGCAGGCGGCGATGAAATTTTTGGTGGTGGATCTCAGATGAGTGTCTTAGACCAAAAAACCCTTCTAGTTGGATGCAAGAAATTTAACTCGACGTTAGAGGGTTGCTTGGCTATTGTGCCGAGCTGTGAGTACATATGAAAGCGATATCTAAAATATCGGGTTGCCTGCCTCTTGCTCCATCGCCTCCTTCTTCTGCCCATTTCTGACTCAGCCCCCGTTTCACTGCCTCTATCTGCTCGTCCTCTCCTTTTCTGTCTCCCTGCTACCCACCTTCTCCCTTTGCTTGCTTACCCTTTTATCCTCCCTTCCTCTTCCAGCCTCATTCCATCGTTTCTTGGGTTGCCTGTTTTGGGCGTAACCAGCTGACAGTTTTGCTCTTTTCTCTCCTCGCCACACCGCCGTCCCCTCCTTCTAAGTTCTAACCACAGTCCCCCCCTCCGCCGCCACCTTCTTCTTTGCTTCTTCCCCCTCCTCCTCCAGCCTCCCATACCCCCCAGTTTCCCCCTTCGCTTGGGTCCGGCCGGCCCCAGGTTTTTTGCCCCATCGCTGTGGGGTATTAGGCGCTCGTATGTTAGTGTAATGGACTTTGGTAAAATAGTTACTGTAGCTTACTGTTGTAACAGCCATAACGGCCATTCAAACGAGCTCAACGCTCCAACAGTTTTCGTTTTCTGTTTTAGCCAATTAGCTGGCAATTGTAAAGGTTGTTAACAAGAACATTTCAGTTGTATTCGATCCATATTAATAGATGAGATTTGGGTGAAAGGGGCAGACCAATTCGGAATGCTCAGTTCTTCACTTCTGCTAATCCCCTGTTCTTCTGTTCTTCACCTGCTATCCTCCCAGACCCTCAATTCAACCCAACGGCGATAACACGAGCTCGAGGAAAGGAGGCAGGAGCTCTTCTGCCTGGTTTGGAAAGGGAACCACGCAAGGTTCTCAACAATTTGGCGTTTGAGCCCACCTCGAGCACCAGATCTATATCAATGGCGTCGGAGGATTTTGGGGCTTTCCAGGCCATGGTTTCAGGAATGCAACAACAACTCACGGGTATGTTAGATCGCGTTTCTTCTATAGAATCCATGCTCCATCGTCAAGAATCACGAAGTTCCTCGGAAGATTCTACTCCTCTTGTCAACACATTTCGCCAAAAAAAGTTTGATTTCCCTTGTTATGATGGATCAATAGATCCGGCCATATGGCGCTACAAAGCAAACCAGTTTTTCACTTTTCATAAAATTCCTGAAATTCAAAAAGTTTCTACAGCATCTTATTATCTAGATGGTGAAGCACTGCAATGGTTTTGGCATTTTACCAGCACAAAAACTTGTATATCATGGAATGAGTTGGTTGAAGCACTGGAAGTTAGATTTGGACCTATTTCATCCTTAGACGCTCATGGTTCCTTGAGTAAACTGAAACAAACTACTTCTGTTTTGGATTACCAAAGAGAATTTGAGAGACTATCTAATAAAATCAAAGGGGTTTCAGAAGAACATTTGCTGGGTACCTTCCTAAGTGGTTTGAGGGATGACATTTCTTGTGAGGTTCGATCTTTCAAACCAACATCTCTGTTGCAGGCAATGGAAATTGCCCGCATTCAAGAAAATAAATATTCGGCAAGAAGGAAGTTCTTCCATAATTCACATCCTTTTACTTCAAATTCAATGCATCCCTCACCCAATTGTCAACCTCCTTTGCTTCCTACACCTGCCCATGCTACTGCAGCCAGTACTACTACTCCTGTGCGAAGGATGACTCCTCAGCAGCTACAGGAAAGAAAAGAAAAAGGACTCTGCTATAATTGTGATGATAAATGGTTCAAGGGACATGTTTGTAAATCACACAAACTATTTTTTCTGCAAGTCCTCCCTGATGATACCTATGAGGACCCTAGTGAACCAGAACAGGACTTGCCTACTGATTACTCTGAACTACATTTCATCCAACCCACTATATCTTCGCATGCTATTACTGATTTAGAAGCCCAAGGAACGTTAAGAGTGATGGGTCTTCTTCAAAACTTGAATGTGTTAATTTTGATTGGTAGTGGCAGCACACACAATTTTGTGGACCCTACAGTGGTACAAAGATTGGGACTTAAAATTAATAACAATGTTCAAGTACCTGTCAAAGTGGCTTCTGGAATTCAACTACAATGTCAAGGGGCTTGTTATAATGTCCAGCTCACCATTCAGACTTTGGCATTCACATTGGACCTGCTGGTCCTACTGTTGGGAGGTTTTGATTTGGTACTAGGAGCTACTTGGTTGCGCACATTGGGCGACATCATATTAAACATTGAACATATGACAATGAAATTTACACGAAATGGTGTTACTCATTGCTTATCCTCATTGAAAGATGATCAGGTGCACTTAGTCTCAGAAAACCACATGAGTAAACAGCTCAGAGGGGCAAAAACTATCTATGCTATTCAGGTTCAGCAACCCACTGCTGCTATCACCACCATGGAAACCACTGTTGATATGCCTGAGGACTTAAACCAGTTGTTGCAGAATTTTTCTGACATATTTGCTGAACCCACTGACTTACCACCTTTTAGACAATTTGATCATAGTATTAAGCTGCAAGATGAGTCAAAAACAGTGGTGGTTCCACCTTATAGACATCCACCTCACCATAAAACCATAATAGAACAGCAAGTCAAGGAACTCCTCAATTCTGGCTTATGCAGAATCAGCAACAGTCCCTTCTCAACCCCTGTCTTACTAGTTAAGAAGAAGGATGGATCTTGGAGGTTATGCGTGGATTACAGAGCTCTAAACCAGCAAACCATCAAGGACTCATTCCCTATTCCCTTGGTTGATGATTTATTAGATGAATTACATGGGTCCAAAATTTTTTCCAAATTAGATCTGCGTTCAGGCTATCATCAGATTAGGATGTCTGAGGAAGACATCCCAAAAACTGCCTTTCGCACTCATGAAGGGCATTATGAGTTTATGGTTATCCCATTTGGCCTCACAAATGCTCCTTCCAACATTCCAGAATGTTATGAATCACACATTTAGACCTTTTTTGCGGAAATTTGTGTTGGTGTTTTTTGATGACATACTGGTTTACAGCAAAACATGGTCAGATCACTTACATCATTTATACACTGTCCTGTCCACATTGAGACAACATCAATTCTTTGTGAAGCAGTCTAAATGTGCATTTGGTGTTAATAAAATTGAATATCTGGGACATATTATTTCAGTTGATGGGGTTTCCATGGAACCATCAAAGATCAAAAGCATCCTAGAATGGCCAATTCCTACTTCTACTAAAAGATTGAGAGGATTCTTAGGTCTTACTGGCTATTATAGGAAATTTGTTAAAGGGTATGGAATGATTGCAGCACCCTTAACCAAGTTGTTAAAAAAGGACAACTTTGAGTGGAATGAGGATGCTCAATTGGCTTTTGAGGCTCTTAAAAAAGCTATGACCACATCCCCAGTATTAGCACTACCTAATTTTCAGGAAATATTTGTGATTGAAAGTGATGCAAGTGGATTGGGGATTGGGGCTGTTTTAATGCAGGGTGGCAGACCAATAGCCTATCTAAGCCATGCTTTTTCTGAAAAACAAAGAGGAATGTCTGTATATGATAAAGAAATGGAAGCTGTACTATATGCCATACAGAAATGACACTCTTACCTGGTTGGCAGAAAATTTATCATCAGGACAGATCATCAAAGTTTGAGACATCTTATGAAACAACAAATTCATACCCCAGCTCAACAGAGGTGGTTATTGAAATTAATGGGGTATGATTTTGAAGTTCATTATAAGTCAGGTCACCACAATTTAGTGGCGGATGCTCTCTCAAGGATTCATGAATCTAGTGTTCACTTTGCCTTATCAGTTATACAGCCCGAATGGACAAAAGAGTTGGTAAAAGCTTACCAAACTGACCTTATATTTCAAGATTATATATCCAAATGGGAATCAGGAGACCTTAACCCAGCATTATATTCTTGTCAGAATGGGTTATTATATTACAAGAAGAGATTATTTTTACACTCAACATGTCACCTCACAAAGCAGGTTCTCCAATGCTGTCATGATTCACCACAGGGAGGTCACTTTGGTTACCACAAAACATTACACAGAATTAAGGAGAGCTTCCATTGGATTGGCATTAATCAAGATGTTAAGAAGTTGTTGAACCCAAAAAATAATCTCATATACCTATATGCAGATTTGCATTGTGTGAGTATGCATATATGACGCACTCGCGTCGATGTGAAATTCCCCATGGGAGAATACACATACAAAGGCATGACAACATGTTCATGAAAGACCATGTCATGCAAAATAAAGTGCATGCCTATGATATGGGCGAATACTAGAAATCCATAAGAAACCATAGGCTCACATTACGAGGACAGCGGAGTGGGAAACATACCTAGGCTACGAAGGCCCTAATCAGATTTTTTTTAGGAGCCTAAGGCAGCCCCAAGATGCTTGCTTCGGCTCCCGAAATCAACTCCCGAACCGCCTCCGCGATGCTCGATAATGGGACCCGATGGGAGACCCCAAAATGCAGCGATAAATGAGACCCCGAACGCTGCAAAACAAGGGTCAAAATCAGTCCCAAAGTGGACTAAAGTCTGTTCCGAAATGGGGTAAAATCAGTCCTAAAACTCCCCAAAAATGGCCCCGAAATGGAGGCCCAATAAGGGGAGAGATAGGCCCAATAAGTAGCCCTGTGGGTGGGGTCAATATGAGGCCCAATAAGCCCCCAAAATGGGCCCAAGTTCAGTCCCAAGGTGGACTGAAATCTGCCCCGAAATAAGGTGAAAACAGTTTGAGAACTCACCTAGATCAGCCCCGAAACGGAGGCCCAATATCGGGAAAGATAGGCCCAATAAACAGCTCAATGGGGGAGCTAAAAAAGAGGCCCAATAGGCACCTCTAACAGGCCTAAATCTGTCCCGGGATAGGCCAAAACCAGTCCCGAAATGGGGGAGAAATGACCTCCAAACCTGCCTAAAATAGTCCCAAATGAGGGCTCAATGGCAAGGGAAAGAGGCCCAATAGGTGGCCCAATAAAAAGCCCAATAAGGAGCTCAAATGGGCCAAGAAATCAGTCCTTAGGGGGGACCAAATCTGCAGGCCAGAAGGAGAAAAAATCTGAAAGGGGCAAGTGGATATTTCCTAAAGGGGAAGTGGACCCCTCTCTCCCATCCCCTTTATTTAAATAGGCCAAGAAGGGGGAGGAGAGAGAGGGGGAACCGGTGGGGGGAGCCCCCCACCGGTTGGGAACCCCCCCACCGGTTCCAAGAGGGAAACCGGTGGGGGGGAAGAGGGGTTCCCTCCCTCTCTTTCTCCTTTAAAAATTCAAAAAATGGGGGGGAGGGGGTGTGTTTAATGGGAGGTTTAAATGAGGGATCTTAACCCCATTCACATGGGTTAAGAATCCCATGTGGAAACCCTCTTTAACTCCATCTTAAACCCCCTTTCACACCTAGCCCAAACCTGAAGTTAATGGGGTTAAACCCCTTTCATATTGGCCTAAACCCAAACCCCCAAAATCTGAAAAGAATCTCCCATTTAATGGGCCCCAAAAAAAGCAGAAAAAAGGAAGGAAGTGGGGGAGGGGAACACCCCCCACCGGTTTTGGGAAACCGGTGGGGAGATCCCCCCACCGGTTCCCAACCGGTGGGGGGGTCCATGGCCGGTGGCCATTCCCCCCACCGGCTGGAACCGGTGGGGGTGCCCACCTTTCCCCCCCCTCTCTCCCTCTTTGTTTGCTCTCTCTCACCCTCTCTTGCCATCTATTGGCCAATGAGGAATAAAAAAAAATATAATGGGGGAGGAAAGAGGCTCCAACCGGTGGCTCCCCCCACCTTGCTCCATCCGGTGGCTCCCCCCACCGGGCCTAAAATTGGGTCTATAAATAGGACCCCAAGGCTCCCCAATTGAAGAGATACAAGGCCACATATACAAGCCTATACACACTACCATATACAAGTGTGAAATTGTGAGGGAGAGTTCTGTCCGGTTGAAGACCAAATTCGGGTTTTTAAACCCGGGTTTGCTGCGATTTCGGAGGTCTTTCTTGCGTCCCGGGGAGTCCTCGCTCCTAAGGTTCAATCCTAGGGGAGGCTCTGCCAGATTTTTTTTGTAGAAAACACCCTGTTATAAGGCGAAATGCTGCCGAAATAAAATCAGAATTTCTGTGCTTATGTGTGTCATTTAAATTTTATAATTATCATATTTTAAAAAAAATCAAAATAACAATAATATATGTATATATTTTCCTAAAAAAAATAAATGAAATTGTGTACATCCATAACCTAACCCTAACCTCACCCCATAAATAAACCAAATTCAGAAATCTGCATAAAATCATAATCAAGCCTTAAAGGTAATTTATAATTCATAATTAATTAATTTATTAATTAATTAGTGAAAATTCACGAAATTAATTAAAAATCACGAAAAACCAGTAAAAATCTGTAAGAAATCTGCAAAAACAAAAAAACCTGAAATATGATACAAAAATCATAATAAATTCAAATACCCGTATATATTTAATTAATTAATCAGTTAATTAAATTAAAATCATAAAAATAGATAAAATTAATAAAATTAACAAAAAAATCAGAAAATCAGAAATCTGAAAGAATGTTAAATCATTAACCATATATCTAAAAACCTAATGTAAAATTACGAAAATACCCTCGTGCATAATATTTACATATACAACCTCGAAAGCATTACAATTCATATTATAAGCAGAATTTCCGCTCATATAGTCTGATATCATTAAATACGAACCATAAGGCTTAAAAACCCGGTTTTAAGGTAAAATTGCTAAAAAAACCCTCATACATTTAAAAATCAATTCCCTAACTCCTATAAAGCTTGAAAACCTCTAAAATTCACTTCTATATGTTTATAAGCCACTATATTTTCATAAAACCCCCATAACTACATAAAAACCCCTGAGAGTGGATAATTGCAGAAAAACCCCTGTGGGATTAAAAATTGGGAATCAATCCACATAACTTGGAATTAATCCACCTAACTTGGAATCAATCCTAAATAATCAGGAACCAATCCTAAACCATATAAAAAATTGTCCCCAAACTAGGGGTGAGGCTAAGGGTTCAACCTAAAATATGCCTTCATATCCATATGCACGTGCTGCCTGTAGTAGTAGTTTTGCATGATTAAGGGCATCATACGGACGGTTAATCAAGGGTTGCCGAGCAGTTGCTCAGCGTAATTAACACTGACCGAGGTCAGTGGAGAGAGGTCATATACTCGAATCTTTGCCTGATTCGAAGTCCCGGATTCCCTGAGGGCTAATCCCAAGCTCTCATAATCCGGTAAAAAAATATAAAACTGACCTATAATCCTCTAGATAAACAAAAAATAGATTTCCGAATAATCCGACATAGGGAGGAAGAGATATGTCTAGGTCAGGTCCCGACGCCAGGGGTTAGAAAAACCTTCGCGCAAACAGAAGTACATCCAGCATTGTGATGTTTGTCAGAGATCCAAGTATATGTCTCAATCTCCAGCTGGGTTACTCCAACCTCTACCAATTCCTGATAACATTTGGACTGATCTTGCTATGGATTTCATTGAAGGGCTTCCCAACTCTCAATCAAAGACAGTTATATTAGTGGTGATAGATAGACTTTCCAAATATGCTCATTTCATTCCACTAAAGCACCCCTATTTAGCTGTTATGGTTGCTAAAGAATTTATGAGTAACATTGTGAAACTGCATGGTATACCCAAATCTATAATATCTGACAGGGACACTGTATTCACTAGTGCTTTTTGGAAAGAACTATTTAAACTGCAAGGGGTTCAGCTCAAAATGAGCACGGCATATCATCCACAAACTGATGGTCAAAGTGAGGCTCTTAACAAATGCTTAGAAACATACCTCAGGTGTTTCTGTGGACAGCAACAAAATAAATGGTTAGATTGGCTTCCATGGGCTGAATTTTCTTATAACACATCCAGGCATTCTTCCACAGGCATAACCCCATTTCAGGCAGTGTATAGTATACCTCCTCCTTCCTTAATTTCTTATGTGCAAGGCACTGCACTCGTTCAAGATGTGGCTGACAACCTTACTACTAGAGATCAGTTACTGCAAGAGCTCAAATTACATTTATCCAAGGCACAGGAGCGTATGAAGCGCTTGGCAGACACACACCGAACGGACAAAGAGTATAGGGTGGGAGATTTTGTATATTTGAAGTTGCAAATACTACAAAAAATCATAACAAATCATTCTCATATTTTTTTCTGCATTCAAAGTGTTACGAATTATTTGTTATGATTTTTTGTAGTATTTTACGTTGCACCAAATAACTTCTTAGATAACAGCTGTTGTCTTTTTATTATCCTCTTTGTTTTATCGCAAAGTTTCATTGAATACATTAATTATAATAAAATTTGTGTTAAAAATAACTTCAACAAGAACCACTTGATCAAATGGCTTTAGATTGATATGCCAAATAACACAATAAAAGTGTGATATAACGACATTCTTCTTATATGTATGAATTTGACGTTGACATATTATTATAAATATTTTCAATATTTTATAAAGTTTGTAATTATTTTTTTTCCGGTCAAAATGTCCTTAACTTTAAAAATATATCAATTTTGATGGAAAGTGCCCCAAAGTTTTAATCGAGCGAAAAGATATACATGAAGAGTCGTGAATATATTTATAAATGCGGTATTTTATACAAGTATCTATACAAAGTGATATTTCGAAGGGATTGATTCTTGCATATTCCTCAACTTTTATATATTATTTTCAGTATTCTTAAAATCTCAAAAATATTATAGCTATATCTTTCCGTCAAAATATCCGTATAGCTATATCTTTCCGTCAAAATATCCGTAACTCAAGTCTATAGGTTTTGCATATATATTCTTAAGTTTATTAATATTTTATTATATATCTTTATATTTATTAGAATTTCGCATATGTACTTTTCATGTTATCAAAGTTTACGAAACTTTTTGACGAAGAACATTGCCTCAACATTTTTGAGATTTTAGGATATTAGAAATAATATGTAAGATTAAAAATATAGATGCTGATTTAATATTTTTAGAAGTATGTATATAAAAGAAACCCTAGAATGAAAAAAGAGATTTACCCCTAGTCCGTAGGGCTGCAACTCGGGTCGGATTAGGTCGAGTTGGGGTCAATTCTAATCCAACTCATGTTAGAGATCCCTCAACTCTAATCCAACTCAACCCACCATCCAATTTAACCTCTTCAACCTTAACCCAACCCGTCTAACAATGCCCCAAGACAATTCAACCTATGTAACCCAAACTTCACCGAGTTGGATTGAGTTAAGTCGGGTTATATTCTTAATGGCTTATATTTTTAACTTTTTCTTTGTTACTACCAAAATTTTATGTATAAAGGTATGAGTAAATTTATGTATCTATCTTATCAAAATAATAAAAAGAAGGTAGACACATGGTTATTATTTGAGAACATTCTTGTTTATATTATAAATTATATTTATATTCAATAATATAAAATTAAATAAAATATATTTCAATTATCTACGTTATTATTTATATATATTAACATCTAGTTCGGATTGGTCGAACCTCAACCCAACCCAACCCATGTAAAGTCAACTTGAAAGAACTTTCAACTCTGACTCAACCTAACCTTAACTTTATCGGGTTCAACCCGATCTAACCATCGGATTGACCCGTTCGGATTCAGGTTGACCCACCCAAAATTGCAGCCCTACTGGACCGTATCATTCCTGAGCACGCCCACTGTTCCTACCGAACCTGGTGGTGGCGTTTTCGTACTTCTAACGAACCTGGGGGCGGCGTTCCAAATCTTGGGCGTTCCGGCAACTTCCTTTCTCCCACTGCAACCTTTTCCCCGTGGAATCTTGAGTTGGTAGTCTGATCTTTTTCTCTTGTTCTGTCAGATGCTCGTTTATTTCTTCAGGTTCCACCTCCCAGTCCCTTGGCAGCTCTTCTCCCGAGGTCCGTCTCTTTCTCTGTCTTCTGCAACTAGGGTTAGGGTTTCCTGGACGGCTTCAGCCACTTCGGGTAACAATTCTACCGAAGGTTTGCATTATGGATGTGATTATTCTGTGTTTTCCCTCTGATCTATCTCGACCTTTCCTTCTTGGTAATATTATCGGTTAGATCGGAAGGCTGGTGAGATGACTTTGATGATGTGTTCTTCCTATAAGAATCGGCAAATAATCCAGTGATTTTCGGATGCTTTCCTTTTATGCTCGTCTTCTGATGATAATTTCTTTATTTACTGTTGATCTAGATCGGATCTGTGTGGAGTTACCTTATCTCTTATTACATTTTTCCGGGATTTCTTTCAAGATTAGCTTCATGTTTAAAGTGGATGGGGGTGTCCGATGATGGACGTAGAAATCTTTGAGACCCGAGGTGTGAATTCTTTGCTTCAAATCACTTCCCGTGAAGAGCTCAAGCACTCTCTGAGGACTACCCCCAGTCCAATTCCAACACCCCTCGCCCCTTCAAAAAAAAAAAGACCACTATTAAATAGAACTGATTAATTCGGTTTCTGTCCTCATTTTCTTATGCTACTCGTCTATGACTTCTTTCTTGAGATCCGCAGTGATTCATTGCCATGAATAAATAATCTGTGGTCATTGATTGTGCAATTAATTATATGTTATTGAACTTGTATTCGATGATTTCAACTTTTGTTTAGCTTCCAGGACTGCATAGAAGTTTTGTGAATATTTTGTGTTTTGATTATGTAAGGATAGCTGGGCATTCATCTTGTTAATATTTTGAACATTGTTGAGAACCTTGCGTGGTTCCCTTTCCAAACCAGGCAGAAGAGCTCCTGCCTCCTTTCCTCGAGCTCGTGTTATCGCCGTTGGGTTGAATTGAGGGTCTGGGAGGATAGCAGGTGAAGAACAGAAGAAGAACAAGCAGAACAGGGGAGGGAAGCTGAACAGGGGATTAGCAGAAGTGAAGAACTGAGCATTCCGAATTGGTCTGCCCCTTTCACCCAAATCTCATCTATTAATATGGATCGAATACACCTGAAATGTTCTTGTTAACAACCTTTACAATTGCCAGCTAATTGGCTAAAACAGAAAACGAAAACTGTTGGAGCGTTGAGCTCGTTTGAATGGCCGTTACAACAGTAAGCTACAGTAACTATTTTACCAAAGTCCATTACAAACATAAGCTTCATAAATTCAGAATTTATACATAGATGATCTGCGGTAATGGTGTTTGGTACCAAAATGAGGTAATTATATATTGTATAAGTGTTCTAAGGCGAAGCATTGCCTGTTGTCAATGAGATCAGGGCTTCTTAGCGGGTCTTGAGGATGCAAATTCTCGAGTAACATCTCGGGGAATGATTGCCTTTTGGAATCTGATGTGAGCAGCAGCTCTACGTAAAATGTTGAAATTGGACAGAACTGCCCCCAGACTGTTCTTGCTTGCCTGTAATCTGGATGCAGAAATTTAGGTTGGATGGTAACAGTATAAGTTCGTTTGGGACATAGAACAGATTTGAATCTGTGTTGCAAATTGGCAATATAAAATAAGTTAGGGCTTGGATCTTAATTCAGTCTTGATGTTGCAGCTTAACCAATGAATTTAGTAAATTACATTGAATAATAATGGATGAGGAACCATAGGTAGAAATATAATTCTACCATATTTATGTTTCTTCCCGATGAGCTTTTGATTTTTTAATCCAGCTTATGTTAATAATATCTTGACACCTCTTCTCTTAGGAACTGGTCTATAACTAGTGAGAGACCTTCAGTTTTTACAGTTGTGCGGGAAAATAAATGGATGCCGTAATGAATTTGATAATAAGTGTGGTGTTGCAGACCTGCAGTATTCATCTTCTTGTATTGTAAAATGACTTCAGGAAGTACGTATCTGGCTAAAGCTATTTCTTTTTTAAAGAAGGGGGAATATTATTATTTCAAACCTTTTGTCATTCATTTTATTGCATCCTTTTGGGGGGGGCATATATGTTATCAAACTACTCTTATAAAGAAGTTTCTGTTTTTTTTGTTTTTTAATCCAAATCACATTTCATTCAAGGTTTACTATCAAAGAGTTGAACGACTATTGTGCTGGAGACTCTGTTGATGGACAATGATCCGTTTGAAATTTTATCTGCCCGCAGATTGAAAATCTTAGATGGTGGGTACAAGGGGAGTTGTTGCGGACAAGTGGTCTCAACGGATTTTGTGGTTCTGTGCAATTGGAAGCGCACTGAGTAATTAACTAGACTGTTTAATTTACTTTATCACTTTGACTGTAGTCTGACACCTCCGTGTTTTATCTTAGGCCTGTATATGGTTGCTGTTGAGAGGCAGGCGCAGAACAGGGCGCGAGCTATGGCTGAGAGCATGAGGGAGGCAGGTACATCTAGTCAAGCCACTGGTGAAGAAGTTTGAACTTGAACATGTTTGCCTACATAATCTCTGCTTCTTCTTCTTCCAATGGATGTTTGAAATTGCTCGGTGATGGAAAGAGTAAGTTTGTCATTACTGTGTTCTGACACAACTTCTGAGTCGAGAGAATGGCTTTGGTTTCTTAACAGATGAAATGGTGTATGCTCAATCCATCTATTTTTTTTTTTTTAAAATCAGCAAGTAGGGATCCTTTTCACTACAATTACGGACGAAATATTGCATTGCGTTTATTTAGTTGACATTTCTAGTTATGCCATTTATTACAATGCTTCACTGTTGCTAAATTTGCATTCAAATATGGAAAACCTCTGTCATGTCTGGAGGAGTTCCTTATAAACAAGCATCTAAAGTATCATTGTCAGAGTCATTTGATTATAGTTGCTTGGATATGTCTTTTAAGTTTGGCTGATCATAAGAAGTCCAAGTTTTGCCATATGATGCTTGGAAGAAACATGGACATGTTGGCTTATGCTGTCATCTCCTCCAATTTGAAGGGAGACCGGCTTAACATGTGATTTCTTTGAAGGCTCTTCTCTGAAACAAAGAGTTGATGTATTAATTTGTTTATAAATTATCTGAAGTCTGCTGAAAACAAACAGTTAGATCTGGCAACCCCACTCAAGTACGAGTTGAACGTATTTTTTTTTCAGATAACGCTTTAGTCTGATGATTGAAGTCGCCAATCATTTTCTTTTTCAGACTATGTTTAAATGCCTTAATTGGTGTACGGATACTTATAAATATCTGAAAATACCTCTAAACTATTAAGCAATCTGGGGTATGTTTTTTAGAGGTCAACAAAACGCCCTTTTGGCGACACTGCCACCTACCATTGCCCACCGCCATTCCCTCGGCTTCTCCTATCGCCACACTGCACCTACTTGCGTGTCACCATCACCATTGCTCACCCCGTTCTCTGCATGCACCTAGTTCCCTGTCAGCATTACCCTGTTTTGCAAGTGAAAGGGGTGGCGGAATAGCGGTTTCTTTTGGTTGACTAGAGCTGTACACTTTTGATGTTAGCAGTAGCAATAGTTTTATAATGACACCACATGGTCATAAGCACCTTGACCAAAACCAAAATAGTCCTCTCCCCATCACCATCAGCCTTCTCATTTTGTTAGAATAAATGGTCAGAAATTTGAAGTCATTAAATATTAATTTAAGACTTGAAAAGTAAGTGCTTCTAATGAGAAGGGGATCCGTTACTGCCGGTGGGCCACTTATTTTAAAAACAGTCTAATCGACTTTTAAATTTTGATCTAAACTGTTAAATCTTCTTTACCAAGTGGAGATCATATAAATATAAAAATCATCAGATTTTACAGTTAGAAGTCATTTTTAACCATCCGTCTTTTATACTCTTAATGTTTGAGAAATAAAAAATTAGATTAGATGCGTGTAATTTTTGATTTATGGATAGACTATTAGTAGTGGAGAAAGTCTGATTGCTTACATCAAATTTTAGAATTTAGTTGGACTATTTTCAGAGTTGGTGCACGATACATATAATGTAACGGGTGGCAAGGGACATCTCCTCCTTTTTAATACTTCAGTTTTGTTTGAAAGCATTTCCGGGCCATAGATGATGACCAATTTGCCATTTTCACAAATTTCGTTGTTAATAACTAAAGAGTTGTTACGATGTACATTAGCAAAAGCAAAACTACTGTTATCGCGCGATTTTAAGATCGCTGCTTTTAATCGCTGCTTTTAAGTACAAAATATGCATTATACAAATTTACAGATTCATGGATCTAAAGCCGCCTTGTTCATCCAAAGAAGATTAGAAGGCTGAGGTGGCGTGGGGGACTCCTGAAACAGCCGAAAGACGATCTACTTTGGTTAGACCCACCGTAGAAGAGGCACCCCACCTCCTACGGTCCTCCTCTGCTACTACTTCACCTCCACTGGAACCACCAGAAAACTTTGCATGTGTTAGGAGTAGGGGTGTCAAGTGGGTGGATCAACTTGTGGCCCAGTTCAATCCAGCCTATATTAGAAATTGGGTAGGCTCAAATTTTATAAATTAGGTTATATTGAATTTGGATTGACGTTAGTTACATTTGGATTGGGTTGAGTTGAAAACAGGTTGGCCCAATCTTATTTATTTATTTTTACAATAATTCATACAAAAAGTAAAATATTTTTAACAAATCATTTATAAACATGGTCAGTCTAACTCAACCTAATGCAACCCATTTAGACTGAATTTAAGTTGAATTTGGGTTAAACTTGAACTGAATTTGAGTTGAGTTAAAATTAGACTAGATTATTTTGAAGATCCAAATTATCACATAACTTAATCCAGCCTGCCTAATTTACATTCCTAGTTAGGAGAAACTGCCTCCTTATGTGCATCTGCTTCACATCACCCATTAAGCTGGATTCACCAGAAATCTTTGCATGAACAGTTGCCATCTTTGAAGTGATGGTAGCGGACGCGGTCCCGGACGATGATCTCCCTGCCATAAACGCGGGAGATGAGCTTCGTCACGAGGTGGCAGTCCTCGCAGACCCTCAGGTTCTTCACCACCCGGATCGTCGTCCCGGGCGTGGTGCTGATGAAGGCGAAGGCGATGGCGAGCTTCTCGCTGTGCTGGCACAGCGCCGTCTTCTTTTCCTCCTCGCCGATGTCGAACAGGACCTGGCTCGTGTCCGCAACATAGCCTTCCAACGCCACCCTCTGGGTTATCTCCGATAACATGGCGTGGATCTCCACCGCCCTCGGGTGCGACCCGTCGCCCACCACGAACTCGTGCACAGTGCCGTCCAGCTCCACCAAGCTCCGCCCAGTGACGGTCTTCACGCCTCGCTCCTTCATCAGCTTCCGCACCGCCGCCATGTCGTCCCACCGGCCCGCCTTGGCGTAGATGTTCGACAGAAGGGCGTAGCGCCCGCTGTTCCGTGGGTCCAGCTGCAGCAAGATCTTGCCCACCCTCTCGGCCAGGTCTGCGTCCCCGTGAATTCTGCAGGCACCTAGCAGTGCTCCCCAGACGGCGGCGTTGGGCTCCATCGGCATGGAGCGGATCATCTCCTCGGCCTCCGCCAGCTGTCCCGCCCTGCCCAGCAGGTCTACCATGCAGCCGTAGTGCTCGATGGTGGGTGCTATGCCGAATTCCCGTTGCATTGTGTTGTAGTACCGGCGGCCATCTTCTACCAGTCCGGCGTGCGCGCAAGCGTTCAGCAGACTCACAAACGTTATGTTGTCCGGCGTGAACCCCTCCACAGTCATCCGCGAGAAGAGCTCCATCGCCTGCCCGGCTCGGCCGTGCAAGGCGTAGCCGCCGATCATGGCGTTCCATGAGAAGACTTCCTTGCGAGACATCCTCTCAAACACATCCATGGCCAAGTCCAGGCGGCCACATTTTGCGTACATGTCCAGCAGCGCCGTGCCCAGCACCGCGTCCAGATGGACGGCCTTCCGCTTCATGAATGCGTGAACCCATTTGCCTTGGTCGAGCGCGCCGGCGCCGGCGCACGCTGCGAGCACGCTCGATAGGACGAACTTCTTTGGGGCGATTCCTTCCTTCTGCATCTGCTGGAACACCGCCAGCGCGTCCTTGAAGCGGTCACACTTTACGTATGCGTCGATCATGGCGCTCCATGAGACGTCGTCTCTCTGGGGCATTTCGTTGAACATCTTCCAAGAGGCCTCAATCATGCCGTGCCTCGCGTACCCGGATATCATAGCGTTCCAGGATCCGGCGTTCCTGCACGGCATGCTGTCGAAGAGCTCCCTCGCCCCCTCCACGTCTCTGCACTTCATGTACCCGTCGATCATGGCGTTCCAACACACGATGTCCGGTGGGTCGCCCGGCCCGTCGAGCATGCGGTGGGCGTCGGCCGCCTCCCCGCAGGCAGAGTACATCTGGATCGCGGCGCTGCGTGCGTAGCGGTCGCCGCCGATGCCGTGCTTTACGGCGTGGGCGTGCAGCTGGCGGCCCTCCTCCAGGTCCCCTGCGGCGGTGCATGCCATGAACAGGGGAGGGAAGGTGTACTTGTTGGGTTTGCAGCCGCGCTCAGCCATGGCGCGGTAGAAGGAGATGGCCCCGGCGGGGTCGTCGCCGGCGAGGCAGCCCCGGATGAGTGAGTTCCAGAGGAAGGCGTGGGGGATGGGCACCTGGTCGAACACCATGAGGGCGGCATCGAAGCTGCCGAGATTCGGATGGGCGTAGTGCTTCACAAGGGCGCCGGCGGCGAAGTTGTCGTGGGCGAGACCGAGCTTGATGAGGTGAGCGTGAGTCTGCTGGAGGGTGCGGAGGGTATGGGCGCACTTGGCGTCGAGGAGGCGTGCCAGGGGCTTCTCGTTTGCCGGCGTTGGGAGGAGGACGCCGGCCCTGGGCTCTGTTACCGCCGCCATGTTTGGATAGTGGTTGGAGAAAAGAAAGGCTAATGCCTCCACAGCTCCACTGCCTTTTTGTCACTTCCTATCCTCGCAGGCGGCTGTACCGGGTTCAAAACCAAACGGAGGGTGGGGATATCCAGATTCCGAACAACTTAAAAGGGATCGGATCGGGTCTGGATATCCATTGACAACCCACTAACGAGTTGTAAAGCATACTGAGGGAAGGGCCGGGTTTTTCGATTGAGACTCTCATAAAATAAGGGGTTATTTGGGGTGTCATAAACTATCATAAATTATAGTAAAATAATTTAACACTAAATTAACTAGTATTTTAGATCTTTATAAATTATTTTATAGTGTTTTCACATGGAAAAAAGGACCATCAAAGTTGCAGTAGCACATGTACATTCTTCTTTTCTGACTTCTTTAGCTTAAAAATTATTTGAAAATCAAAATCGAAGATTTTAAAACGAGTGACTTTTCATAAGTTTAATTTTTGTCAATTGTAAGATTAATAATTCTAAAATAAATAGTTTATAATATTTTACAATGGACTTTTATAACGCCGGATCATACAATACTGCGTGGATACTTCTCTTGGTTAGAAATATATGGTTCGTTTAATACAAAGTTTTTATTATCACATTCTCAGAAATTCTCATCTTATCAGCAACCGAGCAATAAAGATTCTCATCACCGACTGGTGGGTGCGGCCCCTAAAAAAGTAAAAGTTTCATTTAATTTTGTAAGGTTGGGCTTGCCATATCTATGCAACTTGATTTCCAAGCAAATAATTTTAAAAAAATTATAAAATTAAAAATTGTACCCAGTGAATGATAAAAGGATACTTTTATTGGTTGAGTTTTATAAAATGGATTTAAATTTTTTATTATTTTTAAACCGTTGGATCTAACATTGAGTTGTACCAATATGTTGGACATGATAGATACGACCTTAAAAAATTTAAATTAATATATATATTTTTTGTCGCACCCTGGTGGATTCAGCAAGTATTATTGTTCCCCTTTTACCCCTCGCAGGCCGCAGGTGGTGTTCTTCCCTTCTCTTCCCTTCCCGTTAGCGGTTCATAGGAGTAAAAGCGGCAAAGGGCGAGGGTACGTGTGCGGGATCTACTCCAACACCTGTACTCCGAGACGACGATCCTAGGCGTTCTCGGTGCTTGTCCCGCTCTTCCAGCTGCTGGTACTTCGCTGTGTCCATTTTTTTTTTCTTTCTCTGATCCGAGTTGAAGAGGTTAGAGGGGTTGCTCTGGACTGTGAATCTTCTGGATGTTTCATCAATTTGTTAAATGTCTTCGCGCTTACTCTGATGAAGAAAAGGGCCTTTTTTCTTCCTGTTTGTTAGTTTTTTTCGATTTTTTCCCCTTAAAAATATGGTTGTGATCCTCTTGAGTGCGTGCTTGTGGTCTATGGGCGACAGGACTAGTGTTGCGACAAGGATTTGGTTTCACGTTGTTGGTGTCCTGCGAGTAATAGTATTTTCGTATTCTTTGATCTAGGCGGTGTCATGGCTGCCGTTTTAGGTCAATTTGTGCCACATGATTCCATTCTCGGCCCACGTAAATGTAGTGATTAAGGGCGCCTTTTTTAACTCTAAAAAGGCGATTTCAAGGGCGCCTGATTCTTCGAGAATCGAAGAAGAAGGGGTTGTTAGCGAAAACAGTACTCCCTTTTTCTTCTAGATTTTTCATTTCTGTTGTCAATTCATGTCTTTTTCTTTCTCTCTCTTTCTTCCAAGAGCCAGCCCAATCCTTGATTGAATTCTTGAGCTGCTTCAGTTAACACAACAGATTGCTGGAAGCTGAAAAGGTAGCTTTTTTCATCCTCGAAGACTGTTCTAATTCCCAGTGGAAGCAGGATGAGAAAGCCACCAGCATTGCATGCCTGAGCCCTCTATATCACGCATAGAGAAAACCCTAATTCCACAGTTGTCTAAAGCAAAACACTAATCCTTGCAGCTGTCTAAAGCAAAACCCTAATTCCCAGTAGGCACTTCTTGTGAAGCAGGGTCGAGCTCGTTTCGGAATGCCCCCCACTTCTTTTGGACATTATTTTTTCTAGTTGTTAATTAGAAGAACCCCTTCATTAGGTCTCTTCAGCTCAGGCAGCTTTATAAGGGCACCACTTACTTGTAAAGCAAGGTCAAGCTCGTTTAGGAAGGCCCACCGACTTATTTTGAACAGTATTTTTTCTAGTTATTAGAAGGGACCCTTCATTAGGTCTCTTCAGCTCAGGCAGCTTTACAAGGCCTTTCTCTTAGGCAAACTCTTAAATTGGCTTGACTTCCTCCTCTCTCTCTTCTTGATAAGTGACAATACATGGAAGTGGGAGTACAAAAAATTGGATGTATAGTCACTTCATTCTCAATGACAAAGCTGTCCTTTCCAACCAATTTACATGCTTTTCAGAGGTAGTACAGAGATGTGCAGTCTGAACAAATAGATGATTGGGGTGGTAAGAAACTGTTGTTTTGGGTATTGTTGATGGAAGCCATCCTTTTCCCTTGCATTGTATGGAGAACTTATATAACTTGAGTTTTTGATGGAGAGTTATGAATTTCATGTATGCATTGATTTTATGGCATGTCCGCATTAATTTTGTTTATTAGTGATATATGGCATATGCCACTTTTCTAAGGATTTTGCAGAATTTAAATCATTCACAAAAAATATCTAATAAACCTCAAGTAGCCGAGGAACAGTGCTTCTTGTGATTCAAACCATTTCAACATTTTGCCCTACTTGTTGCACTAGTTCAATGAATATGGTTTATTAGTAAGCCTTTTGTTTACTTGCTTGCGATGTTCAATACAAATATAGTTTTGGGTGTCCCAGAATGCAAAGAACAATGCAGAATTATGCAAGTCATTTGACTGTTATTCATGCACCAGAACCAGTTCAGGAGAGAAAAATACTTATAGATCACATAAATTTACATTAAAAACAAAGTTATGCCTATAAATGCACTGAATAAATGGACCCAGAGCATCCCATGAAACTTGAGGTTTTGTGAAGTGCAATAAAATTTTGTTGCCACCATTTGTACCACCGCCAGTTGACACAGTCCTCTATACTACTTAAGCATGTCTTGATACTTGGATTTATTTCATTCCATTCCATTCAACCTGGGTGGTTTATGCTTGAAAGTGGGGATGCAAGAACCAGATATCTGATTCGTATCTGTATTTTTTTTATCGTTTCATCAGTTAAATTTGGATTTATCTTTCATATTCGTTCAAATATTACATACAAGTTTGGTTTTTCAAATTATACATATGTATAGCTCTCACTTTCGAAAAAATGGTGTACGTATTGTTCTAAAGGATTCATATCCACCTTCTGAGAAAATAACAGATTCATGTAGGCAATCATATGTTAATGTCATTTACTTCCTGCTGAAAATATCTGTCCATGGTATCAGATTTCTATCAATGTTCATTTGTTCCAAATGTTGTTATCACGTACCATATTTATATCCATGTGCTTGCTTGTAAGAATATAAACACATAGCATTACAGGTGTATCTGCTCTGTGTCAATCCTACTTTTATGAGACTATTTATTATCTTGGTCTGCAGCTCAATCTTCAGAAGCATCTAACATGCCAAGGGAACACGTTTTCTTTCTTCCTTTGCAGAATAAGAACATCTTTTCTTTCACTGCACTGCCCTTGTATTAAGTTCTATTCATGTGATTGGTCATTTGTGCTTACTGTCATATAAAAGGTCAACACTTTACCGGGCTACTTAGTAAGCATAAGTGCTGCACTACATTGCCATGCTACTGTTATTTTAATTATGCCACTTTTCACCATTATACCCTTCATCTCTCAAATGTTTCATCTTGTCCCTTTCATTCTTGTGGTTTTCATTATTATGCATTTCTGCCATGTTGATGCCCTATTATTGGTAACTGCTTAATCAGAGTAAAGAAAGTAGCCACTGCACGAGGCTCCTGCCACTACGGAGTCTGGGTAAGGGTGGATGTATGTAGTCTTACCCCTTCTAAGCAGAGAGGTTATTTCTTTGGATTTGTACCTGTGACATCTAGGTCACAATGGGGCAACCTTTACCATTGCTCCCAGGGCTGCCCTTCCTTGGATTCAAACCCTAGACCCTTGAGTTCTTAATCAGAATATGAATTGATAATCCTGCCAGGCAATGGAACATCAGATGTTGATAACAATTTTTCTGGGTCTCATCCTTCCCCACAAACTTAGCCCAGGTTGGCTACAACGAAGCAAATGGATTGTTGTCATCTATCTAACAACCCTGAAAATTAACTAGCCTTGGATGTATACATAGTAAACGGGAGGTTGGCTTCAGGCTGACAACTCTGGAAGGCTATATTGAAAATTACTGGGACTTGCTCCATCAGTTCCTAAGCTGTTCCTTGATGATGGGGAGGGCTTCATGATGACGATGCGGATACCATAAGCAAATTACAATGTGATCATGCAATCGTGCAAATTTCAGTGGTGACGATGATGAGAAGCGCTTCATGTAATCATGCAAAGTTGGCGCCAAAAATTCGTAGATTCCCTTACTTAGGATTAAAAAAATAATGTGATGATTAATTTTCTAGAGAAATGTATGATCAAATGTAGTAGCAGCTTCAAGATAACACTGCTGGAGACTCTGTTGATGGACAATGATCCGTTTGAAATTTTATCTGCCCGCAGATTGAAAATCTTAGATGGTGGGTACAAGGGGAGTTGTTGCGGACAAGTGGTCTCAACGGATTTTGTGGTTCTGTGCAATTGGAAGCGCACTGAGTAATTAACTAGACTGTTTAATTTACTTTATCACTTTGACTGTAGTCTGACACCTCCGTGTTTTATCTTAGGCCTGTATATGGTTGCTGTTGAGAGGCAGGCGCAGAACAGGGCGCGAGCTATGGCTGAGAGCATGAGGGAGGCAGGTACATCTAGTCAAGCCAATGGTGAAGAAGTTTGAACTTGAACATGTTTGCCTACATAATCTCTGCTTCTTCTTCTTCCAATGGATGTTTGAAATTGCTCGGTGATGGAAAGAGTAAGTTTGTCATTACTGTGTTCTGACACAATTTCTGAGTCGAGAGAATGGCTTTGGTTTCTTAACAGATGAAATGGTGTATGCTCAATCCATCTATTTTTTTTTTTTAAATCAGCAAGTAGGGATCCTTTTCACTACAATTACGGACGAAATATTGCATTGCGTTTATTTAGTCGACATTTCTAGTTATGCCATTTATTACAATGTTTCACTGTTGCTAAATTTGCATTCAAATATGGAAAAGCTCTGTCATGTCTGGAGGAGTTCCTTATAAACAAGCATCTAAAGTATCATTGTCAGAGTCATTTGATTATAGTTGCTTGGATATGTCTTTTAAGTTTGGTTGATCATAAGAAGCCCAAGTTTTGCCATATGATGCTTGGAAGAAACATGGACATGTTGGCTTATGCTGTCATCTCCTCCAATTTGAAGGGAGACCGGCTTAACATGTGATTTTTTTGAAGGCTCTTCTCTGAAACAAAGAGTTGATGTATTAATTTGTTTATAAATTATCTGAAGTCTGCTGAAAACAAACAGTTAGATCTGGCAACCCCACTCAAGTACGAGTTGAACGTATTTTTTTTTTCAGATAACGCTTTAGTCTGATGATTGAAGTCGTCAATCATTTTCTTTTTCAGACTCTGTTTAAATGCCTTAATTGGTGTACGGATACTTATAAATATCTGAAAATACCTCTAGACTATTAAGCAATCTGGGGTATGTTTTTTAGAGGTCAACAAAACGCCCTTTTGGCGACACTGCCACCTACCATTGCCCACCGCCATTCCCTCGGCTTCTCCTATCGCCACACTGCACCTACTTGCGTCACCATCACCATTGCTCACCCCGTTCTCTGCATGCACCTAGTTCCCTGTCAGCATTACCCTGTTTTGCAAGTGAAAGGGGTGGCGGAATAGCGGTTTCTTTTGGTTGACTAGAGCTGTACACTTTTGATGTTAGCAGTAGCAATAGTTTTATAATGACACCACATGGTCATTAGCACCTTGACCAAAACCAAAATAGTCCTCTCCCCATCACCATCAGCCTTCTCGTTTTATAGGACATGAGACTAGGGATGTAAATGGTATCCGGAAACCTGTTTATCTGTTCGTTTCAGAAACTTAAAAGACCATAAAAAGATACAAGTTAAAAGATAAAGATAAGGATATTATCCTTATTCGAATGATTTGGGAAGGGTATATTTTTTTCCGAGTCCGAATATGAGTATCCGTCGCTCATCTTATCTGATGTAGCCGAGGCTATCACGACCGGATTCCGAGGCTGGAATCCGAAGTTTGGATCCGGAGCTGGTTCGGATCGAAGAAGAGGTCCGACGGGGATCCGGAAGTCAATGGAGGCAGAGACGCAGCCGAAGATCCGAAGCCGAAGGTCACCCGGTCGGAAGTGGGCTAGCCTCTGGAAGACGCGGCCGAGGTCCCTTCGGTTTAAGGGCAGCTGACGCGGAGCCGAGGCACCTTCGGGCGAAGAAGATCAGCCGGCGAATGACGTCGAGACCGGAGGAAGAAGTCCGAGGTCGGCGGTCGAGACCGACTCGGAGAGCTCGGCGAAAATTCGAACCGAGCCCCTGCGGGAGGGAAAGAAGAAGAAACCGGTCTGTAGGAGTCTTGGGCTTCGGCCCTTAGGAACCCCCTCCGACGGTTAAGTTAGCTTCTGAAGATGATTCGATTCAGAAGGCAAAAGAGATGGAAGAAGCAACTTTAATACTTTTTGGACTGTTGTTCTTTAAGGGTCACCGAGACGTACCTTTGACAATAAATAGCGGTGTATTTATAGCGGATGATAGATGATGCTTAACGGCGGTAGCCGATATAGGACTATGTTCTGGGTTTATCGGTAAACCGCCATAGCGTCTAGTCCTCCCACCGAAGTGGGCCGGACACGGCTATTGGGCCGAAGGGGGTTGGGCCGCTGATGGGCCGAAGCCTACTAGGCCGAGGGTTGCTGAGCCGCTGACGGGCCGAAGGCTATTGGGCCGCTGACGGGCCGAAGAGCACTGGACTGCCTATTGGGCCGAAGGCCGCTAGGGCGCTTAATGGGCCGAAGACTCCCAGGGGGCCTTTTCCTGCCGCTGTCGGGTTGACCACAGCGTTGGGCCTGTTTTAATGGGCGGAATCGGATTTTGCCTCATCATTATCTATTTAGCATATTTTATTTAAAACTTTCATTTCGGAATGAAATTTCTAATCATGTACCTACGTAATTACATATCCTCGTGTCCACACCATTCTTTTGGCTTCTTCTTTCCCTCATTCATTAGTTTGCAAGATTCATTTCAAAAGATGTCACATGATTTATAATTAAGTTTATATGAATTAATTGGAAAGAATATATATATATAGAAGTGATAGAAGATTAAGTTTATGTTCACACATAGTATTGTCCGATAATTTATCAAAACTTGCCGTAGTTGCCACCCACGGAAACGAGATCCTCTGGATTTTCCCCTTTTTGTTTGTGTGTCCTAAGATATATTAAGAGAGGTGAATCATGAACTCTAAAATGATTGATTGTATTTCATCACCTCTTCTCTTCATGTGTCTCGGGGAACGCATGGATACGGGCGGGGAGGGGGAAGGATATTTTCACCATAACTGTTGTTTCCTGTCTCTTGCCACCATCACATCAATAATAATATTTCCCAATTCAGACAAATTCATTAAAGCTGGTTTCATTAGAGGATTTCTTATTTTGGTTTATACCGAAATATGATTCATTTTGTTTTATTAACTCTTTATCCTTTTTAGAAAAAGCCATTCTAACTAAGATAAAATAAAAAAATAAAATATAAGAAAAGAAATGTCATTAATACCCGTTTTAAGTAAAATAAGTAGTTCTAACATTTTTTCTTGAATTGTCTATTCGCTTTTATTGTGGTAGAGATCATTCCCACCTGTTATAAGAAATCCATGCAATCAATGTGTTGCAAAAGAACAAGTAGATTACGACGTCCTTATTCAGCCTTTATTCCTCTATCAAATTGCCATTAAAGAGTTTTAAAAGTTTATTGTGTCGCATAAGAGAGTAGATGTGAATTTGAGATGTTAAATAATAGTTTTAAGTGTTATCAAATGTTACCCAAGTGGTTCATGTGAACAATGTATAGCCCTATGTCAATAATAATTTTTCTCATAGTTCATCAATTAAACAATAAAGAGGACGTGATATTAACTCCTACTCCTTCCGAAATATATTTTTAAGAAGGTCTACATATATTATATAAGATGTCTTGTTGGCTGTGTGCCGGCAATTCATCCCAGTAGTTCCCATTTTTTTGGGGAGCACATGGTTTTCATTTTTCCCTTTTATGAAATTTACTGGCTATCCTCTTTTAGATATTTTGGATGTGAAAAAAATGCTCAAATCCCTGCTGTACTCAAATTTTAGTTGAAAAATCGGTATTCCAAGAATTAACAGGGTATTTAAGTATCCGAAGTAATATCAATTTCGACGTCATTTTGCTATAACAAATTTAATACATGCTTTTTTTTTTTTTGACTAAATACAATTCCAATTGCTCAAGTCACGAGACTTCCTCTTTTCCTTATGCTATATGAGTAGGAAGAAATACACCTTTTTATCTAGAATTATATAAGTAGGAAGAAATACACGTTTTTATCTAGAAGTCGCTATAAAGAGAAAGTATATAAATGCATGCTGACGTCATAATGTATGTGGACTCTCTTATCCTTAATTAGCTTCCATTTTCTGAGGGAGAACACGATTCTCTTTGTTCTTTTAGATATTTAATAATCTTCCTGTTTTAGCATCTCATTTATATGCTTTTATAATGGGTATCTTAATCTGATTCGGGTCCTAAGCTTCTACTTCTCCATAAATATAGATGAAAGGGCACTATAAAAGCTAATGTTGGTCTCAGTTCTCTCCATACTCCTTTCAAACAAACATAAAAACCATATATATCCTCCGTGTTCCAAGAAATGGTCAGAATAGCATCAGATGAGAGGATGCACAGGTGGAATAATGGTAAGTGCATGCTACATTTCTATGCCACCAAAAGTGACGAATCTCAACTTATTAGGGCACCCACCAATGTCAGCATCGACATAAAGGTGTTCATCTTGAACAATTCGGATGATCCTCAGTGTGGATTAAAGAAAACTGCAAGCCTCTCAGATTTCAGCAGCCTCGATCTCTCCAAGAACATTGCCTCGAACATGCTCCTCGGACTTCGTATTCCCGATGCGGTGAATCAATTCATGGTCAGCGAGATTGGAAGTTTCGTTCATAATGTTGCCACAAGTTTAGACACGAATGATTCAGGAAACCCAGTTGTAACTGTGGAGATAGCGGCATATATATTTTTCACAAAACAATAAACATGTAAGGAGATTGACATAAAGTAGTCCCAGTGGACATGTACTATTTAGATTCCTAATTGATCGACAAATGACAATGTCTTCATTACAATCTGAAGATGAATGATGACCAACATATAAGGAGATTAATTCCCAGTTTGTTTACAATAACAATGTTTTTATCATGTACAGAGAGCTCTATGGAGTGCAAAAGCTGTTAAGATTGCCTCCACTGAAGACCTGAATATCATGAGTAATACCTACTGCAATGTCCTCTGCTGCTACAGTGCGGGGCATTGCAGTGAGTAAAATATCCCCTCCTCTCAAACTAATGATTCTTCTTTCTTTTATAGGTTGGGCCCCATATGCCCTACAGGCCGATTTCTAGTCGAACGACTCTCAAAATTCTAAAAAATAAAAAATTGTTATTAGACTTGACCTATTGAGGACATTTTTTATTGTTCATTAGGACTTGGTTTTTAATTTTTAAAATTTTTTGGGATCTTCTGGTCGGCAATTGGCATATATGGACGCTTAAGACATTTAAGGCCCGACTTTAATGCCCTGTACTGCAGCACCAAGGGGCATTGCAACAAGTATTATTGAATATCATTAGATTTAAATCTCATTAGAGTAAAGCTCGCTGCATTACACCATTCGACCATGTTTTCATTTAAAGAAAAATTAAATTTTTTTAGGTGACAGTTTATTTGCGCTCAGTTTTTAATTTTTAGAATTTTCTTCGGGTCGTCTGATTGGAGATTTGATTATACAAACACATAAGTCGGGTTGGGGCCTACCTAAAAACAATTTAAGTTTTTTTAATGAAAACATCGCCGGGCCTTGTAGAACTGCCTGGAAGTGCAGCAAGTTGTTCTCATCCTATAAAATTGTCTCCATTGAAGGCCTCAATCTCTGTGAGAACAGATTACAACCAAGAATGTCCATCCCATGCTCCAAAACTACTATGAAAACAGGTAACAACACGCACAATAGAGTTCATAGTCAAACCAACTCAAAAGAAAATACAATTCAACATACCCTTGATATGAAACTCAGTGTGGTTCATTTGAGGAAGCATGAATCCTTATCATTTGACCCTGCCAAAGCTTCTTGAACTGACCCTCTTTGCCACATAAGTCAAGACCTATCTGCATGGCGTTCCTCATAGTTTCTTCATTGTCCAAGCCTTGTAAATAAATCTTTGAAGTTCCAATCTGATAAGGCTGCATTAATCGTACCCATCTCCTTCACCTCCTGCTTTATTTCACCCTTCCCCCACCTCATGCTCATCTTGACCATGACGATGAGGACAAGTGGTTGGTAAAAGAAGAGATGAAGTCTTCAAAGCTGGTGCGTCACAAAACTTCTCATACCTCGAAGCCTGCCATCTAGGTTGTCTGCTTGGGAAAAACTAGTTCCTTCAACTATATCTGATCAGCCAATTTCCTCTGCTATTCCTTTTTGTTGCCCTCAAAAAGTGAACCATATCCCTAGACATCATTGGTCAAAGGTAAATGAGATTTTTCCTTATGACTTGATTTTCGGAAGCCCACATACTAAAACTTCCATTTCCACTTCCAATGGTGGTACCTTATCAAAATTCCATTCCATTTCTAATAAGCTATAGGAGACAATCCTGGAAGTCCTATAAAAAAGTGAGGATTCAGATTCTGCTTGCAGCCCTACTCCCACGAGTCACGACAATGACTATTAGTATTCCTGTACCAGACACATACCCTTTAAGCTAGCATACTACTCATGTTATTGTCAAACACATAGAGCAAAGCTTTTCACATAGAGCTCCTGGCCAAAACACAGAATGATATGCGGGGACACACAATAACATAGAAAAAGGATGGGCAAAGCAATTAAAATCTGAAGTTTTTTTTTGAAAGCGAATTAAAATCTTAAGTTATGCCGCAGTATGTCTCAAACAATCCATCAATTAGTTCAGTGCCTAGTTAACTGGTAGTAAAAGCAGAAAATGTAGACCCAGTTTGAAGAATTTTCCACCCTAGGAGCAAAAATGAATGATTTGTTAGTTAGCACAATGAGAAATCCATTGGGTAAGAACTTTTTTTGTTTGGCTTTCCTTCTCCTGGGAACACAATCAGGTTCTACAACGCTCCATGCTATTCACACTTCTTAGGTCTATAATGTTCCACATGCATTGGCAAGTGATATTGGAACATCTGTTCAGCCTTGGCAACAAAGGATTGATCACCATGATGTCCAAATACCTTTGAGGCATGCAACATTTGGGATGAATAATTGCTGGAGTCCCTTTAACATCACCAATAGTCTTTACATGAGCACAAGCCATCTCTAAAATAATGGAAAACATGTCTGTCTCTCAAGATGATCTCCCGTGCAAAAACTTTAGAGATATGCCTTGCAAAAGTGTGACAATCACGGCAAACACGTAGATTCTTCACCACTCTGATGGGTGAAGCCTCATCCATGCAGACAAGACCAAATGCAATGGCCAGTTTTTCACTATGATGTGAAACTGCCTGCTCTTTCTCCTCTTCTTCAATGTCGAACAACACTGGAGATGTGTTTGACATATATCCTAAAAGCTTCAACCTTGATGCAACCTCCTCTAACATCTGATATATTTCTTCTGTCCTTGGATGTGTTTTATCCCCAGAAAAGAACTCATGGATAACACCATGTATCTCAATGGAGCTCTGACCAGGATTCTTTTGGAGGCCCTTAGAGTTCATAAGCATTCTCATTTTTCTGGCATCATCCCATCTCCCCTTCATGGCATAGATATTAGATAATAGCACATAAACACCTCCATCATCAGGTTTAAGCTCTGTAAGCCTTTTGACAACATGCTCCCCAATCTCAACATTTCCATGCATCCAACATGCACCCAGCAGAGTTACCCACAATACCCGATTATTGTCCGTGGGCATGGATTCTACCAATGAGAATGCTTCCTCTAACTGGCCAGCACGTCCTAGTGCATCAACCAAACAACCATAATGCTCAACCTGAGCCTTAATTCCATACGCAGTCCGCATTGAATTAAAGTAATGCTTTGTTAACTCTACCTGGCCCATGTGGCTGCAAGCACAGAGGACACCCACAAATGTTACCTCATTAGGCCTCACTCCATCTCTTTGCATCTGACTGAAGAGCTCTAAGGCCTTTTCACCATGCCCATTCACGGCTAGCCCACTAATCATAGCTGTCCATGAGAATACATCCTTTGATATCAACGAGTCAAACACCATGAAAGCACTCTCTATGCACCCACATTTGGCATACATGTCTATAAGGGCTGTACCGATTATGGAATCCACATTCATCTTGTTTCTCTCTACATACATATGAATGTGCTTTCCCTGCTCTAGCATGCCTGAGCTAGCACAAGCTGACAAAAGACTGACGATAGTGGCCCAATTTGGCGTCACCCTCAGCTTCTTCATCTCCTCGAACAACTGTAACGCCTCACCTGGACGGTCCCCTTGTGCATATGCACTGACCATTGCACTCCAGGACACGGCATTTCTCTCGGGCATCCTGTCGAAAAGTTCTCTGGCCATGTCCAACAGGCCACACTGTGCATACCCAGCAATCAGAGTATTCCAAGATTCCACATTTCGTTCAGGCATTAAGTCAAAGAGCTCCCTCGCCCTTCTGACATCCCCACAATTCGTATACCCATTTATCATGGCATTCCATGAGACAATGCCCTTCTCTGGCATCTCATCAAATAACTTCCGGGCACGATCAATAAGCCCACAATCCACATACCCAGACAGCATGGCATTCCATGTGACAACGTCCTTCTCAGAGCAGGTATCGAACATCCGCCGACCGAGCTCGACCCTACCGCATGCTGCATACATGCTGATCAGGCCATTGGCCGAGAACACCTCGCGGTCGGCGCCGACCTTGACCATGAACCCGTGCACCTGCTCGCCTTCTTGCGCGGCGCGGAGACCAGCGCAGGCCTTGAGCACGAAGGTGTACGTGTACGAGTTGGGCCGCGGACCTTCGCCTCCCAAGGCCACCATCCGCGCGAAAAGCCGCAGAGCTGGTTTCGGGGACGGCGACCAGGCGTGCCCACGGATGATGGTGTTCCACGCAAAGGTGTCCGGCCTGGGCATTTGGTCGAACATCTTCCGGGCATAGTGGAGGTTGCTGGCCACCCTGGTGCAGAACTCCAGCATCTTGCCGGCGGCGAAAGGGTCTTCGAAGAGGAGGCCGTTCCGGACCATCTGGGCGTGCACCTGCAGGAGCTCCGCCATGGAGGCGCACCCCTGCAGCAACGCCAGGCATCGCGGGTGGTGGAAGCGCCGGGGACAGGTGGTGATGGGAGAAAGCATGCAAAGCACGGCATGAGAAGACCTAATTCGGACTTTAACCAAGAAGATCAAATGCCCAAAGCAGCGGAACTTATATACGGACGGATCTTTATCTTGCTTTAAGAGAAAAAAAAAAAAAAAACTCCCCTCGTGAACCCCATTGCTTGGATCTTTATTAATTAATATTTTTTTCAGCAAAATAACATATGTACATAAGCTTAGGAAAACTGTCAAAAATTTAATAATGTTTCTCATTTCCTGTCAACTTTCTAATTTTCGTCGGACATTATCTTTCACTTTTTCATTAATTATTTATAATAGACCGTTAAAGTAACCTGATAACATAAAACTTATATTTGCTGCACCATAAGCAAACTGTTTGATCGTATTTGATTAGATAACTGTATAATTGATGTTTTTTTCTTCTTAAAAACTCGGGGAGCGAGGGGCAGCTCAATGGACCCATATGTACTATGTTTAAAAATAATTAAAAAAAAAGATTGCCTACTATGGATGTGCGGCTCAACTGCAGCAAATATAACTCAACATAATAACACATTAACTATTCATATATTAGTAGTCTTTATAAAATTATGTTATTAACTACTGTAATGTTATTTAGCATGTTATTATGTTAATAATTAATATGAAAATATTAGCTCAGGTATTTGGCTAAATTTATAGTGCAATTTTATCAAGAGCGTGCGTAGCACATGCGTGCGGAATGCGCATGCCTTCCGATTTGTCAAATGAATAGAAGTGCAATTTTATAAATCAAAATGAGGTAACATGCCTTCCGATTTGTCAAATTATATCACATTTTTTATGATTCTATTTATCGCATTTATGAGAGGTTCTTTGATCATCTGATGAGATGATTTTTTTATTAAAATTAGTTTTAAAATAAATTTTAAAATAATTAATATATTAAAAAACTCTTTTAAAAATAATTCCTAATGATGCATAGTAAAAAATGATTAAAAAATGGTATAATAGCGTTGTTTCCCTGTTTTTTATTTATAGCGTTCCAATAGTCTACCGTCAGATTGGTGTTCCCTGCGAGTGGACCAAACCTTGGACGGTATCTGATGACGATCGCGGTCGTGATCGAACCGTCGAAGGGCGTCTGAGTCCCTTTCTCTCTCTCTCTCTCTGTCTCTGTCCTCTTCTCGCGGGGGCTAGCTAGGGTTTTAGAGCTTCTCTCTTGCTTCGCAGCAGCATCGACAGGAGGAAGAGGAAGAAGAAGAGGGCAGCAGTCGCAGCAGCAGCAGCAGCGGCAGCCATGGCAACCACCAAGATTCAGAAGATCATGACCCAGCCCATCGTAAGCACGTTCTCAAAAACATCTTCTTCCCCATGCTCTCAAAACCCAATCTTTACAAGTGCTTTTACCGATTTCTGGTTCATGTATGAACTTTTGCTGATGCTTCTCTGAATTCGGCGATCTCCCTGCTCCACGCCAATTGGCGGAACGGTGTGGCCTGTAGAACCTCATCTTCAGGTTCCTTCAGAGCGTAAGCGCCTCTTTCTGACGTGTTTTTTTTTTTTTTTTTTTTGAACATTTTTGATGTTCCATTTTCTGATTTTTATTTTTTTTCTAATTTGGGATTGCTTCAGAAAGCGCGCATACAGATTTGGCTGTTCGAGCAGAAGGACTTGAGGATTGAAGGGCGTATCATCGTATGTTGTTGCTTTGCATTCTTTCCTGCTCTTGCTTTTCTTTCTATGCATTTGCTTGCCTTTGTGGTCAAAATTCTTGGTCTGCATCACCGTATCAATCGTTGGACATCCATCTCAAATTTGGGGTTTCAGTATTGTTATTGGTATGTGAAGTTTAGATGCAGGATGAAAAGGGGAAAAAAAAATATGGAGAGGAGAAACCAAAGTATATGTGCGTTAATCACCTGGATCACTTGTTCTTTTCGGGCCCCTTTTGTGGTTCGTGCTCATCTCAATGCAATATCCTTCTGAAGTCAGGAAAGAATGGAATATGTTGACTACTGAGATTAGGACAATACTTGTTCTGACCACTGGTAGTGTATGAAGGAAATAATCACCTCTGTTTTAAACAGAAAGGAACATGAGAGTATGTATTCTCGTTCACACCATTCTTCTCTCAGCTGACATGTAGAAGGGTTGGATATCGAGGCTGAAATAGGTGTTTTCAATTTTGGTCACAATAAGAATCTGAACTGGAATTGCAATGAAGTGTTACAGGACTGTTTCCGTTTTGATTCTATTTTACATAGAGTCGGAGATGGATGTATCCACTTCCTGTTTTTATCCATCGCAGTACATAATCAAAATAAAGTTGATCCTGTTTTTTTCCATCACAGTTCATAACCAAAATAAGGCTGGCCAAACATTTTGGGCTGGCTAGTGTGATGCTATTGTGAAAAGGGAGGGGACTGATGTAACCAGTCCTGTCACCCTATATCAGAAATCAACTGATGTGGCAGTAAAATATGGTGTCATGCTGGCTTGCCATTTATGTGGGGAAGCCTATTGGTGGGAATAGGCCCCTTATTTTAGCAGCTAGCAATAGGCTCAATGGTGATCATTGTTGGTTGCTTCATTAATGAAGTGTTGGATAACCGAGATGTAAGTGTTCTAAGATGTTGGCTATCTTTATCTAACGGTTGATATTTAGTGTTATAATGTATTTGATGTAATTATAAAAATATATATATTACTTGTCTTATACATATTATTGAAAATGGACGCATGAACCTTTTCCTCCTGATTCTCATTTTGTAGTGGAAACCTCCATTTCTGATTTTTTTAATACAATTTTTTTGAATTGTACCACCAATTTTATTAAATAAAAAGAGGTGGTACAATAGTTAGTCAGGAGAGATTCCTAACAAAGAGAAATTAAAAAAATCACTTGACACCAATCTCCTTATTCCAAGACTCAAGAGAGACCCTAAAATAAACCTAGACCAATTACAAAGCAAATTTACAGCTTTAAGAGAAATATTCTCAACATAGATGTTACTTCCCTAGAAAACAGCTTCATTCCTTTCCTTCCATATGCTCCTGCATATAGCAATCTGCGGTTTTGAATTCAATTGTAAATGAGTTCAATTGGGTCAAAAATCAGATTTTCATTTCCATCGAGTCCTCAAAGTATATCTCAATAATGTCAACATTGTGATTTATTCAACTCATTTATTACTTGGTTCTTCTAAAAATGATCTTTTATTAGCCCACATCAGAGAAGGGACAAAGTTAACAATGGTGCCTACTCCTCAACGGCTTAAGGTTTTGAGTTGGATGGCTCAATAACTTCAACATGGTATCAGAGCCCATGCCTATGAACTGGGCTATGGATCCTGTCTTTATGGTCTACGTGACAGAGCCTAAAATCAGCCTGTACGTGAGGGGGCATATTAGAATAGTCTGACATCAGAAAAGGACAAAATAAACAATGGTGCTTGTTCCACTAAATGCCTTAAGGTTTTGAGTCGTATGGCCCAATAACTCCAATATCTTTAGATGATATTTCTTTACAACTTTTCTTTGATGTTTTATCTTGATGTTGTAACTGTTTCATCATCTGAGTTTGACTTTTTGGAACACATAGATACTATGTAGTCAGAGGCGTGAGGTGACCGGGGGTTCGCCTCAGCCTCAAATGCCTAGGCGATGGCCTAGGCGTTTGAGGCGACGTTTAATATATATATATATATATATATATATATATATATATATATATATATATATATATATATATATATATATATATATATATATATATATATATATATATATATAATTCAAATATTTATATAAAATGTAAAAAAATAGAAATAAAATCATACAAAATAACATATTCATGAATTCAAATATAACCAAATAATTTTAAATCAAGCCAATTGAAATAAAATTTAATCAATCAAATATGTAGTCGACAAATTAATTTTGCTACAAATTAAACCTATCATAATGAAATTTTATCAACAGAATGCTAAAGAAACATAATATCAACAGACATGTAGAGAGTGTGAGATAGTGTGTGACTGTGAGAGATCAGAGAGTGAAAGTGGGAGAGTTGGACTGAGAATGAAAGAGAGTGAGAGTGAATGGGAGATGGACAGAGAGTGAGACAGTGAGTGGGAGAGCTGGATAGAGAGTGAAAAAGAGTGAAACAATGAGTGGGAGAGACATAGAAAGGGAGTGAGAGACAAAGAGAGTGAGAGGGTCGGGGGAGAGGAGAGAGACAGGGATAGAGACACACAGAGAGAGAGAGAGAGAGAGAGAGAGAGAGAGAGAGAGAGAGAGAGAGAGAGAGAGAGAGAGAGAGAGAGGGGGTTTGGGGAGGGGAGAGAGACAGGGAGAGAGACATAGAGAGTGAGAGGGTTGGGGGAGGGCCAGAAGGGAGAGAGAGAGAGAGAGAGAGAGAGAGAGAGAGAGAGAGAGAGAGAGAGAGAGAGAGAGAGAGAGGGTCGGGGAAGGGGAGAGAGATAAAGAGAGTGAGAGGGTCAGGCAAGGGGAGAGAAATTGGGAGAGAGACATAGAGAGTGAGACGGTCGAGGGAAGGAAGAGAGATAGAGAGAGTTAGAGGATTGGGACTCGGGGGAGGGGAGAGAGACAGAGAGAGTGAGAGGGTCGGGACTTGGGGGAGGGGACAGAGATAAGGAGAGAGACAGAGAGAGTGAGAGGGTCGGGGGAGGGGAGAGAGGCAAAGAGCGGGTGGGGAGAGAGAGAGTGTGAGGCTTACCTAGATTCGCCGTTGCCGGAAGGTACCTTAGCCATCATCGTCGCCGTTGTCGTAGCCGGAGTGGAGCGCCATCGCCGTCATCGTGGCCGGAGTGGAGCACCGTCGCCGTCATCGTGGCCGGAGTGGAGCACCGTCGCCATCGTCATGGCCGGAGTGGAGAGCCGTCGTCGTCGCCGGGGAGGCACCATGGAGATGGGCGCTTGGGGTTGGGGGGAACCATGGAGGAGGTAGAGGACTAATGCGCTAGGGTTTCGATCGGGACCGGGGTGGGTGGGTTAATGGGTCAGAGGGATATATAGGCGGGGGATTGGGCCTTTTGGGCTGGGCCAATTGGGCCGAGCGGACTGACTTGAGGCAAATGGGGCGACTGAGGCACCAGAGGCGCGTGGAGGCGACCGCCTCATCGACTGAGGCGATTTTGTTGTTCGCCTAGGCGACAGAGGGCAAAGCGAGGTGACTTACCACCGCCTCGCCTCACCTCGTCGCCTAGGCGAGCGCCTCACTCGCCTTTGATAACAGAGCATAGATATAGCCTTTCCTTTGTCCATCAAAAATCTCATATCAAATTCCTTTTTGAAATTTTAGTTAGAAGTTCTACCTTTTTGACTTCCTAAATGGTAGAGGTGAAACATTGCTTTGACTAATTAAAACATTGGAAGCATATTTTGATTTACATCTTTTTTTTTTTGCATTAATGGAGAGAAATAATTAAACTAACAATGTGATGAATGCTGTTAAATGTGTTAATTTTTTTTATCGTAGTGGACAAATGGCGATAATATTAAAATTGGGTGGACGGCCAGAATTCCGATTGTCCTCATTGGCATCACCAATTCGCCATCCTCCGCAGAGGATATCCAGTGGGTAGTGGTGCTCTTGATTTTAATGATGACTCTGAATTTAGTGATTCAAGTGAAGTGTGTGGGTGAGGTTGCACGTCCTGTGGTCTGGGATAGAGGTGGAGAGCATCTGCTGGGTCTGTTTACCCTGCTTCCTCTGATCCTGGAGGAGAGCCACCCCAACGGTGACTGGCTGTAAGCCCGTGCACATATGGGCTGTGAGGGGCAGTTGAGCATCAGCAGGTTTTGGTTTGGAGGTGACTGTGCTTACCTTCAGTGAGGTGGACAGACCGGCAGATACGGAAACAAGTTAAGATCTCTGTCTGATAATTGCTCAAGTAAAGAATACGGTTAAGAAAAAGGTTCTGCGGAGACTGTAGACATGGAGGTTGTCAACAGGAAAATATTGGCATCAAGGATGCCACAGTGTGCATAGTTACTTGCAGTTGCAGGGTTTGTAGGCAATGGTTTGGACAGCCATGATGAGGACATTCAGGGAGTGGCAGACTACATCAATGAAAGGTCGAGGAGGAAGGTTCAGGACTTTTACATGTACTGGAACTTGGATGTTCTGGTAAAGGGTGGGTAAACTGTTGGTTTTGATTTGGAGGGCAGTTTGGATCTGTATCAGTTTAGGAGGAATTATTTTGGGTTTTTATTATTATTATAAATTTTCATGGTACTATCCACTTTAAAAAAAAGAGGAATTGTTTTGGAGCTGTCTGAGATTTTGGAATTTGTGATTGTTTTCTGTTCATGTTGAGTTGAGGGATTTCAAGTATAAGTAGGGTCATTATACTACTTTTTAATTGCCTTTTTTTTTTATCGAATGATTATACCATACACTTTCAGGGAAAAGAAATGATGTGTTGTCTAGGATCTTATCCCAGTTCAGAGCAAAGCGCTCTCTCTTTCTCTCTCTCTCTCTCTCTATATATATATATATATATATATATATACCTTCTCCACATGTCCTTACCTATTTATGCTTAGCAAAGCATCATAAATTGATTGTACTAGATCGGAACTTGTAAGGAGTGGACCACTTGGTTTTCCTAGTTTTGCACCAGTTGCAACAGGCCTGGATCATTCTGAACCAACCAAACCACTCTACACTGGTCTGAACCAGTTGGAGAGCCACATTTGAACTGGACCAAATGATTCCAAAACTGAACTCAGACCAGTCCAATTTTCGATCCTTTGATATCTGGATGTCCTATTTCACAAAAAGGGTTGCATAATAAAAAAATAAGTAATATTTATCCTCCAGTTTGCTTATGAGGAGAATGCTGCAGTTCATTCTGTGTTGTATTGTTCTGCAAAACAGCTCCTTTGGTGCTTTCCTTCTTAGACTGCTCAACTAGTTGTATGATTGCATTTGTATGATTGCATGTTCATGCCAGCCACAAGCTCGTGTAATTTTGTGGAGCTGCACGAATAGGGGATGGGGGTGGACCATTGAATGAGATGTCTGAGAAAATCTGGATGTATACATAGTTTGGAAGGCCACCTTCCCAATGTATTGTGTTCTAGGTGGAATTTTTCCTGGAGGGGATATCACAATTCTTTCCAAACATTTTAACATGGGATGGTATGCTGAAATCCATTTTAGACCCCTTTGCTGCATATGTTAGTTAATATTTCTGTGATTGAAGACTCTTGTTATCAGTCCTATTCAGTGTCTCCTGCTAAACACTAGATATCTGCTAGTGTTTTTGATGGTCAGCCTGATAATTGAGTTCTTAAAGTCTGTCTTAATTCATTTTAGCTCGTCTTGGTCCTAACACTGGATTCAGAATGTGGTCTTAAATTAGTAGGCTAACTTTGGTGTTGAAACCATGGAATTTATGGTGATCATGATGTTTTATCAACATCATCATCATCATTGTCATTTAATTCTTGTTGCATCAATCTGCGCTTTGGTCAGGATGTGACTACATGTGTACTTGCTTTGCTGGGTGTAAGTTGAATGTAGGCCTCCTACTAGGAATTGTATTTTGCCAAAGTTTTGCAGAGAACATTTAGCAGGAAAGAGCATTACTGCTTAAAGGTGAAAAATTCCTACATGGTAGTTGGATTGGTGATGGTGTCTTAATTGCTTTTACGGGTTACACTTTTACCACGTATTGTCATTGGTGAATACCTTGTCATTAGCACCAAGGACAGTCGTATGGACTTGCAGTTACTCTTTTTTATCTCAATCTCATCATGTTTGGCATCGGGTGAGCTTTAAGCTTCTATTGGTGGGTATAAGCAGAGATGTTCTTGGCTGACATAGAGATTAGCTATGCATACAATTTGTTATATATTTTTTTTTTTCTGTCTTGACATGAATTTATTTGCAGGGATTTGATGAATATATGAATTTGGTTCTCGAGGATGCTGAAGAACTGAACATTAAGAAGAAGACTAGAAAGCCATTGGGTAAATGACTATTTCCTATTATGCTTACATCTTAACTTTTTTTTTCCTTTCCTTTCTATACCAATTAATTTGTTTTCTTGGTGTTGGTTAAGGGAGGATCCTTCTGAAAGGGGATAATATCACATTGATGCAGAACTCGTGAGTAGAATCAAACACTTTTTTTTGGGTTTCTCTCTCTCCCTCCCCGCCCTTCAATTTACCTGTTATACTTACGTAAAGACCTGACGTTGCAGGGGGAAGTGACGCCTGGGGAGCATTTGTATCGAGCATGTTAAGTAATCTTTTCAGTGTTAATTTGGATGGTTGTACGAGATTCTGATGTCCCTCACTTCTGTCGCCTCACTTCTGTAGACTGTGGAAGTGCTTTTGAACGTCACGATTTTACAAAATCAGATTTTGTGGGAGCTCGTCAGATGTATGAGGTTTTGTTAAGGATGTGTTTTTAAAATCCCGTTTGGAGTAAGCCAAATCAAGTTCAGGGTTGATCCTTTACAGGGTACTTGGATGCTGTAGCAGATAGCTCTATCAATATCAGTTTTGATATTGCTAGGGATTGTGGATGTTTGACTGAGTTATGTCATATTTTAATGTTTGTGTTTAGTAAAATTGTATTGTTATAACAAATTGCTAAAAAAACGTTAGCGTTTAGTCTTCAAGAATAATACTCTTTTTCCCTTCCTACTCTATGTTTCACTAATATAAAATTTTAATATTAATATGGTAGATCTCAAAAACATCAATCTCAAGCTTAATACTATATTAAAATTAATATTCCAACCAATTACAACATTTTAAATCTGTGTTTCTTGAAATGGCGGTGACCGTCAAATAGAACATTGATATCTATGTTTCTTCGAGTGGCATGAACCGTCAAATAAAAATACAACATTACGTCTATGTGCTCTGTGTGCGTTGCGTGTGGTTCTTTCGGTGAGTTCGCTGGCGAACATGACATGAGGTGTACTATCGTGCCGTACGTGGGACCCAACTCCCGTGCGCTACTCGTCGTATGCATGGTGTGAACAACAAAACAAACCTTGTGATAGAGAATATTGTTATTTTAAATATATTTTCTTTTGCCTTCATCTAATATGTGGTTACGTGTTTCAAAAAAAATCTTATATGTGATAATTATAATACTTTTCTTCAAATGCCGTCCACGTTATGGGGTGTTTGGTTGCTTTATAATGGGACATTTTTTTATAAATACATATTTTTATATTGAAAAGATATTAAAACGGGTGTTTGGAAGTACTATCAGAATACATTTTGATAAGATTATTCATTCACAAAACAAGATAAAAAAAGAGGGTAGACGCTCTTCTGTACAGAAGTGCACCTTGCCAAAGGAGCGGACTTCAGTTGCTCCAATGCCATCATGGTGTCATCTGCCAGCTGGCCTTTGTACACGCTCCCCAACTCTCCCTCTCTGCAACCCGAGACCAAAGATTTTGACCAGATGCAGCTAAAGATGACCTCTAACCTAGGCCCAACACAATTTTGGTCAAACATAATAATTACAAGTGCTATAATTTTAGAAATAATCATGAATTTTATTTTTTTATATTTTTTTCTCATGAATCTATGTAAGAATTTACCGTGCAACCAAACACCCTTTTAGGCTTTATCATGGCTGGGGTCCATGGCTTGTGTTGCTCGGACAAGCCTGGATTTTGTCTCCGCATGTAAGAGGCCGGGCCCCTCCCCATTTTTTTTGTTTGCAATGATTATACTCGTTACACGGTATGAGGTGTAGTTCATACTTTTTATTTTTTGATTTTTTTTAAAATCATGTTCATCATGCACAATTTAATTTTAGATTGGATAATCTAAAAAATATATAAAAATCGAGTCCCTTTTAATTGAACTTTATATATTAGAGATTTTCTTTTTTTTAGATTTTTTAAGTCGTCCAATCAAAGATCTGATTGTATAGATATATCAGATATTATGAGTTCAATCTTAATTTTTTTTTTTAAATTAGGTTACATCTCATGCTGTACACAACACATGCAATGCACTACTAAAATAGCGGAGGAGCAAACAGGAAGGCAAGCGATGGGAAGGTAACGGCAGTTATCCCATATTTGGAAACAACACGGGACAAGAGAGGCCAGCATATATAGAAGAGGTTTAGAGGGGCTTTCCCTCAATATGCCAAGCGAAAGTATAATGGTCTAACCCTTAGGATTTATTTGGTACCCTGGAAAAGTAGATATATGCACCAGTTTTCTGGAAAACCTCAATAGGACATCCTATTTGATAACATGTAACATGGGCAGGTCAACAAAAAGTGGATGCATTGACTCTGTAAAATCATGATTTTGGCATCAGCGGCAGCCAATTGGGTGCCGTTTTCCGAGAAGAATGGGGGTGATTGGCATCAAGTGTATACCCGGCATAAACACAAATAGGCCCTTAAAAATTGATTTACATTTATACTCTTAAACTTTAACTTGTTATAATTTTATACAAAATTTATCTACACTTGGACTCTTAAAATTTAACTTGTTATAATTTTACGTTCATACTCCAAGGAAATGTTGGCAGTATAGGTGGAAGAATTGTCCCATGTCAATCTAACCAGTAAAAGAGAATAACTTACTGCATCACCACCGCCAAAAGAAAAATTAATTTTTTTTGAAGGCCCCCAACATTGCCTGCATCATCGTATAAAACTCCAAAAAATATGAAAATTAAAAAATCTTAGCTCCATGAATAGTATACTACTGTTCACTAGGGCTAGCTTTTTAACTTTTCAATTTTTTTTTTGAGATGTTCGATCTAAAATCAAATTAGATAGACATGTAGGACATGTCAGGAGCTTTCAGAAAAAAAACAAAAAATATGAAAATATAAAAAATCGAGTCCCGATGAATAGTACACTACTGTACATCAATTTTTGAATTTTCATTAGTTTTTGAATTTTCATATTTTTTTGAGATGTTCGATCAAAAATCGAATTATATAAACATGTAGGTCATATTAAAAGTCTTCAAAAAAGTTTATGAAAATTTAAAAATCGATCCCCAATGAATAGTACATCACTATTCATCGAGCCTTGGTTTTTGAATTTTTATTATTTTTTAAAATGTTTGATAGGAAATCCAATTATGTAGACACATGTTGGGGGCTTAATTTTTTTTTAAAAAAAGTTTTTTTTTTAGTTTGACTGTATCATCAGGCAACTTAATAACTCCTAAGAGTTATTCTCCCTTTTTAATTACTTATATTTATACCCTTAAAACTTAAGATATTATATCTATATGATACTCTTGAAACTTACGAAAGTACTACTTTTACAAAAAAATAAATACAAATATTTTTTAAAATTATATTTTTATGATAAAACTTAAAATTAATTGTTAATTTTTTCTTCTTCTAATTATATTTTAAATACAACCAGACATATAATGTGTAACGTGTAGGGACATGATATTTTTTATTTTAACCATCTAATTAGATGTGAAGTTAGGGTACTCTGGCAACCCGAAAAAATTAAAAAATAAACAGATCTTTTGACTTTGCCATTTGAACTTGGTAAGCGCAGAAGTATGATTTTTTTATTGATTGCGTTTTTAAGAAAATATTTTATATAAAAATAAATAAATGAAAAGATTTTTAAAAAAATATTATCAAAAGTACCAAATGATAGATTATATCTTTATTTTCTTGTAAATTAATTTTCCTAGAAAATATTTTCCGATCGAATATATTTTATGTAGATTCTGGCCAAATGTGCCCCAAGCTGAAAATAAAAAAGAAAGGAAAAATACCCTTTAATGTTGCAGTTTGAATCTTGATCATGTGAAGATATTGTCTTTTTTATTTGAATTGTCCAATCAAATGATGTGTTGGGGTATTCTCTCAGTTCAGAAAAAATATATAAAGAGTTTTTTGGCTCTGCCATATCTATGTTGAAAATTTTGTAATACGAAAATTCTTTTATAAGCAAACGAATGTATGAAATCATTTTCAGGAAAATATTTTACGGGTAAACAAACGAATGAAAAGATTTTCATGAAAATATTTTCAAAAGTGTCAAATGGTCAATTACGTTTTTATTTTTCTCATAAATTGATTTCCTTAAAAAACATTTTCCATCCGATTAATATTTTAAGTGCAACCAAATGGACCCTTAGTGGATTGGACAGAAACCTTAAAAACATTAATTTTCAATAAAAAAGTTTTAGAGTTTCCGTTTTCTAAATGTTTCAGAAAAAAACAGACACATCTGCTCTTGGACCTTTTTTATTTTTAATTATTGTATATTCTTTTAATGAGAGATAAACTGATAAACACAGGGAAAAAAAAAAAAACTTCCAACAAACAAACAAACACTGGTGATATGTAACATGTTGATGTGAAAAGCAAGTAAGCGTTTAGTGAAAAAATAGCATCTCCCCACCAGAAACACAAGACCCGGTCCTGGGTGCTCTCTACCCTTTACATAAATAGAGAGGAGGCCAACCTCCCCCTCCTAGCCCCTGCCATGCAGAACTCCCTACGTGAACAGTGACAACCACACGTTCTCCCATTCCAACACCCCCTCCCTAATAATAACCAACAGCAACACCACCAACGACACCAACAACAAGAACGAACCGGCACCACCAATGCCACCATAACCTTCCTCTCCATCTCCTTCACGGTGGCGTCAAGAAGCAAGTCACCCAAGACAGTAGCAACATTGGCGACGGCAGCGTCGAGACACCACCCCACACACCCATGAAGCGCCCAGTGCTCTTGCCGGCCCTCGTCGCCGCCTTCTGTCTCTACCTCACCGATGAGGCTGCGGCCACCTCGGGCGGCAAGCAGATAACCATAGACGCGCCGCTTCTCACCTCGAAGCTGCCCACCAACCGCACCATCCTCGTCAGCCCGACTGGCAAGGACGACTTCACCTCCGTGCAGAAGGCCATCGACTCAGTGCCCGATGGGAACTCCGGCTGGTTCATCGTCCACCTCCGGGCCGGGGTCTACCGGTGAGGGGCGGGGCCAATAGCGGGGGGAATCCTTTTTTGTGACTAGTGTTTGATGAAATGCTGCAAGGAGAAGTGATGGTGTCTGTGTGTACGCAAACGTGCAGGGAGAAGGTCCATGTGCCGGCGAGCAAGCCGTACATATTTCTTAGGGGGAATGGGAAGGGGAGGACGTCGATCGTGTGGAACGACAGCTCCACCGTGAACACCGAATCAGCAACGTTCACAGTCGATGCCGACAACTTCGTTGCATTCGGGATTAGCTTCAGGGTGAGACCGGCCTCTCTCCCTCCATTAACGACACAGCTGTGAACACAGCCAAACACAATTGAATTGCCTACGGTTTTTGAACTCTAGTGATGGATCAATAATTTTACAGCCACAGGGTCGTCGTGTGTATGTATATATATATATATTGCTGCATTTGGCTATATATATATAGCTAGGCCTACCTTCAAAATTATCGACCTAGTTTTTTCTAGCCTTTCGAATAATGATCTCTGAAATTATAAACTCTTTGCATATGTATCGCAGAATGATGCTCCGATCGGCCCCGCCAACACTCCACTCAACCAGACGGTGGCGGCCATGGTCGGCGGCGACAAGGTGGCGTTCTACCACTGTGCCTTCTACAGCCCCCACAACACCCTCTTCGACTACAAGGGCAGGCATTACTATGAGAGCTCCTATATCCAGGGCGCCATCGATTTCATCTTCGGCCGTGGCCAATCCTTCTTCCAGGTTCGATCGACCAAACTGATCATAAACTATATAAAGAACGTATCCTTTTCATGTATATTACATGATCAGGATATATGTATCATAAGAATTATAACATGCTCTGCACAGTTGCTTTAATTCTTAGACAGCAGGTACGTACCTAATTGGATTTAATTTGGTTGCTTGCATGGTGTACGTGCATGGGTGCAGAGCTGCGAGATATTTGTGGTGGAGGACAAGAGGACCAGGATCCACGGGTCGATCACGGCGCAGAACCGGCAGTCGGCGGACGACAACAGCGGGTTCGTGTTCAAGGAGGGCAAGGTGTACGGCATCGGGCATGTGTACCTGGGCAGGCCCAAGGGTTCCCACTCCAGGGTCGTCTGGACCAACACCTACCTCTCCAAGACCATCGTCCCCGAAGGCTGGACTGACTGGAGCTACGACGGCAGCACTCAGTACGTAATCCTTCGTTATATATATATATATATATATGCTTAACTTTTTCTTCTTCTTGCTTAATTTTTTAGATTCATGTGGTCATCACATCTTATTACATATATTTGCAGGAACTTGTTGAACGCAGAGCACAACTGCAAGGGACCGGGTGCGACCAATTTGAGACGTGTTGCGTGGTCGAAACAGCTCGATGAAGCCGAAACTGCTCCGTTCTCGTCAGTAGACTTTATCGACGGCAAGGAATGGCTGCCAGTTTACCATATTGATGATCAATAGAAAGGATTTGAACAGAGATCCTCTATGCTCCCGATTTGAACTGAACTCAGTTAATAAAGAGAAGGGAAAATAAAAAAAATTAATTAATACGGTACTTTTCTCATTTCGAAGAAGGATTTTTATGAAATACTCTCTCATTCTCTCTCTCTGTGTATTGACCTGAGTTAAGTCCAAACATGTAATGAGAAGAACTGCACTAAAAATATATATATATATACCGCGCTTAATTACTTACATCGATCGATCTTCTTAATTTGTATAATTTTCTCTCGCCTACCCGGCCGGCGGGCCAATCTAATCAGCAACGTACGTATAGACCTACGTCAAGTCCCTGCATATATGAGCCTTAATCATATTTAATCTGCTGGTAACTCTAATCGCTTGCATGTTGTTCCTTTTTGGGGTTTAAATCTGTATCTCTCTATGCGTGCATGTTTGTGTGCCACATTAATGTATATAAGGAAGACTATATAGTAACTAATTATATAAACATGAAAATTCATGTTAATTAGATGCATTTGTTAATAGTACGTAATTCGATCAACAGACCATACAAGTTTTAATGTATAATTAATACCGTACGTAGAAAGTACAGTAAAAGAGTGGTAATTAGTCTACTCTCTTATCACTTAAATTAGCCACTCTTTTGGGTTCAGGTAATCAATTCAGTTTCTGGCAGGTGGCTGCACCGGATAGTAGGTATATGTGATGAATCCGCCTACATATGGAGAGTAGTTTTTTCATATACGTGAGCTGCCTGAGAGGGAAAAAGTAGGGTGCCAAAGAGTTGAGTCGAGCTGAGTTTTACCCTTTTCAAATTTGATTTGATTAATTTTAATGGAGTTCTAGTTTGAGTCCGAGCCGAGTATTATTAAATGAGTTTGATCAAGGAATCTATGATAGATTTAGTCTACTTTTTTAATTTAAATTTATAAACTCAGGCCAAATCATGATTGAGTACCAAAGTATTCATACCCCTAGTTATTTGATAGGAAACTAGATAAGACGTTAAATATCTTATTAATTAACAAGCAAATGAATACTTGAATACTTAAACGAGCTCTTAAAGTATTGAAATGGGATATTAAGGGGTATTTAAACTAGCATGTTCGTTAGGGGTACTTAAACCAATTTGTTCGCGAGCTATATATATATATATATAATCGAGCCGAGCACGTTTGTGTTCAAATTTAGCTTGTATCATGAATAGAGCTTAAATTTTGTTCAAATTTATTTATTTGTCTTAATAAATAAGCTGAGCCAAACTATTAATGAGCAGTCTTACAAGCTGCTCATCGAAGTATTCATTTGTTTACGGTCCTCACAAAAAGTAGTGCCCGTTGGAGGGCAGGTGTAGCGCCTGTCCACACACGAGCAAGCGGGTCGAACTGGTGGCCTAGCTAGGTTCCCTCCAGTGTGCCAGAGGTGCAGAGACAACAACTTGTCCACTCAAACTCTCATTTTCTCTGTACGGTACCAAATGAGTCCGATTTCTGTTAGTTCAAGTTTGAATGGGACTCAGTAAGTGCAGAGAAAGGGGAAAGAATTTTTAAAAATCATCTCTCATTGGGAATGAGAAAAACAATGTATGAGAAAGTTTTTTAAAATTCCGAATTCAGCTCAATCTTACACTTAGAGGATCTCTATTCATACCAAATTATCTTCATTGTACCGAAAGAGATACTGAACTTGAGAGGCAGGAAACCCAAGCTATCGAATTACTTTAAAAGAAGATAGAGATTTGGTACAAGACTCACAAACACATTCCTTAATAAAGAAAACAACCACAACGAATGAGACTTTTCACATCAGTTTCCATCCCAACTTCTTGTTGATTTATCTCTAACATAACATCCACGAAACATGCATATAGTAACGCCCCTATCCATTCTATGATCAGCACAGTACTGGAGGAAGGAGAGAAATCTTAGAACATGTAGCTGAAGAAAACTGTGGGGGGTGGGGGAGTGGGGTTGTTTTAATTGCTAACGTTGCTCCGGAAAGACCCCAACGCCTTCGCGGCTAGAGCTCTCACGACGAATTGGTGGTAGGCGGCTGCGAGGGCGGCTCCGATCATGGGGCCAACCCAGAATATCCACTGCAAATTTTGAGCCGAATCCAAGTGAGAGAGAGAGAGAGAGGGCTTTCCCCAGAACTCCACCATGTGATTTTATATTATGGGGATCAAGTTTGGTAATACTGAAAAGGAAAGTGATCACAAAATAATACTAGAGGGTTTTTTTACCCCTCAAAATATCATATGTTCATATGTACTCTAAACTCTCATATATTGTTTTCAATGCTCCTAAAATCTCAGAAATGTTGCTTTATATCCCTACACCAAAATGCCATTAAATCAAATTTAAAAATTTTGCATACATACCTCAAAAGTCACTAATATTTTACGTATATATTACTAAATTCACTAAAATTTTACATATGTACCCCTGATGTTATCAAAATTTACGGAATCTTTTTGAAATATTCGGTTAGAGTTCATCTTGTGTTTTATGGAGGGACATAACTATAATATTTTTGAGATTTTAGAGGTATTAAAAATAATATGTGAGAGTTGAGAGTATATATGTAAATTAGATATTTTTGATGAGTATATATACAAAAATCCTTATAAAGAAATATCAAAATTGGTGGCTTAATATGGAGTGATCATCTCCCCCCCCTGTTTTTTTTCTTTTTTAACTTGTGACGGAGAGAGAACCTAAGAAAGAAAACTGCAGTTCGGATGCCAATTTTAATTGATTTTTTTTTTGCATTTGGTTGGTTAATCTTGTTTTAATGATATCATCAAATAGAATGCTATATTTATAATTTTTGGAAAGAATAACGTTTTTAATTCAAGGCGTGGAAGGCCTTGGGAAAGCGAATTTATGGTGCGCTTATCGTCCCTCTTCCACATCTCTATCAATCTATCACTTCAGAGGCAAATATCATCTATGTGATAGGCGCCTTTCCGTTCTACTTAAATTAAGTGATTGAAAAATAAATAAGATCATAAATAATATCTAAAATTATAAATAAACATAGATCAGTAATATTTGAAACATAGTAAAGAAAATATTTGTACTTAAATTAAGTGATTGAAAAATAAAGATGATCACAAATAATATCTGAAATGATATTTCTAAAGGAATAAGCTAACATAGATCAGAAATATTTGAAACATAGTAAAAAAATATTTGTATTTTTTTTTTTACCTTGATATTTGATTGCAAAATCTATATTTTCTGATTCCGGCTAAAGTTGAAAAGGTGTTTTTTTTTATAAAATTATTCCCACTATTTGAAACCAACAAAGATTAATTATGCAAGTATCCCCAATATTTAATCTAATGGACTTGGCTTAGACTTGCCGAGCTATTTTTACGGTTATCACCATCCAAAACAATATTTTAAATGAAATGTGAAGGAGTCCAGTACTTAGCAGTACTGAAAGGAGGAGGGGTCAAACACAGTACTGCTGATCTCTTCTCTACCCAGAACGGCAGCACAGTCGTTTGCATTTAATTACCTGGTCATCCCAAGCGCTCTTCTTGTTGTAGATGACGGCGGCCCCGAGGCTACGAGCCGGGTTGATGCTAGTCCCTGTGATGGGTATGGTGGCCAGGTGCACCAAGAACACTGCAAACCCTATTGGCAGCGGCACCAGCACCTGTAAAGCCATGCATGCACAGAGCGAGAGAGAACAAGAGACAAGTACTTAGCAGGGCAGCGGAGTCTTTCTGATGCTATATGGAGGAAATGGCCATGTGGTAGGTTGGTGCATGCAGCAAGTGTACCGGGACATGGGAGTCGCGGGCCTTGCGCTTGGAATCGGTGGCGGAGAAGACGGTGTAGACGAGAATGAAGGTGCCGATTATCTCGGCTCCCAGGGCTTCACCCGCGGAGTAACCCGGCTGCACCTGGTTGGCGCCGCCGCCCAGCGAGTTGTAGGGTCTCTTCATGAAGGCCTTGGCCAACCCCGCCCCGCAGATGGCCCCCAGGCACTGCGCCGCCGCGTAGCAGACGGCCCTTGCCAGTGACACCTTCCGCGCCAGGAACAGCCCGAACGTGACCGCCGGGTTTATGTGCCCACCTGCTCGAAAACATAGGAGGTGGTGGACCATGGACGTGATCAGAGAGAGAGAGAGAGAGAGAGAGAGAGAGAGAGAGAGAGAGAGAGAGAGAGAGAGAGAGAGTACCGGAGAGGCCGGCAGTGCAGTAGACGAGGACGAAGATCATGCCGCCAAAGGCCCAGGCGATGCCAAGGACTCCCACGCCGGCGCAGGGCTCCCCCTGCTTCTTGTTACCGATGACAGTGGCCAGGGTGACGTAGAGGAAGAGCAGGGTGGCCACGAACTCGGCGATGATCGCCCGGTAGAAGGACCACCGCCGTAGCTCCGCCGTGTCCAGGAGCGGCGCTGGCAGCGGATCGATGTAGTCCTTCCTCCCATGTGCCTCAGAAGCTTCTGCACCCTCCACCTTCGTCATCCCTCCCTCCTTCTCTCCCTCTGTACGTCTAATGTGTGATGCTGCAAGGGTACGTCTACTGCTTGCTGAGAAGGGGCGTGGAAGAGTAGAAGGCTTTTATAGAGGAGGACAGGAGGGGGCTGGATGGCGGGTGAAACCCTAACCCTAACCCTAACCCTAACCCTAACCCTAACCCTAACCGTGGATCGATAATAACCCCAGCGCATTCATCAAGGAATTAATCTGGGGAGGACAAGATCAAGGATTTCCAAAGGCCGCGTCCGCCCAACATTCCAATCCAACCAGCTGGGTATTAGTATTCCTGTCTGAACGGGCTGGCCACTTGGCCAGGACGTTAAATGCTAAGCACGAGAATCATATTTCTTCTTGCTTCGTCCCATTATATTACATGCCTCATTACTCTTCATACTTGTTCGTTTTTTCCGTTTATGACATGCACTCTGTGTGTGTGTGTGTGTGTTTGTAGGGTGCCATTGGCTCCGAGCTAGATGGGATTGAGACAGTATAGATGTATGCCGTTGTTTACCACTTACGAGCTTTGCCACATCAAAATTCTCGTGCCCATCTTTACCTTGTCTTATCAAAGTTCTCAGGTTGTCATAAATTCCTTGACGCGCTTGATCAGTTTAGGTTTTTGTCACTGTAAAGAGTTTTAGTGGCGATTTCTGAAATCTTTATCCGCAGGTGTACCGCATCCCAGTTTAGGTTTTTTTTTCTTTTGCCAATGATCTAGTAACTGGGAATGGATCCGCAACTCTAGAAAGTAGAGTTCAGATGAAGTAGATCCCTCTGCATTAGAAGAAGGGAGCATTTCTAGATTTTACTCCTGTTTTTTTATGCCTCACTCATTTTCTATCAAATAAATAATTTCTTATCTAAAATAAATATTCATGTTGAAGAATAATATCTTTTCAATCCAATTAAGATTAGAATAGTAACATACCCTATTCTCATTCCAGCATGCGTTATCCAACGAAGGATTAAGGTATATATGCCTTTTAATCGTTTTCGTCCTTTGCAAGTTTTGCTTCATTCAAGAGTTAATTCTTTATGATAAGTATTAGTAACTGTTCATAAATGTTATAGGAGTACCAAGAGGAGAAATGGATCCCCTAGACTTTTTTCTCTCCAGCGTTTCTGTGCGCCTCTAGACATATAGGGGAGGAGGTAATGAAATAAATACATCCTCTCATCATTTGATCAAGATCAGATAACTCATTCACCCTCCTCTCATGTATCTCGAAACCGGCACGGAAGGAAAGGTCCATAAGATCCGTTTCCCTTGAGGAAGTACCTTGCCCAAGTGGCAGTAATAAAATGATGTTATAGAGCCGTGTCTAGTTAATCAAAGATGGTTTGTCCACTGTTAGGCATTCTTAGATGCCAAGTCTAGAGTGGAACGAAGTAAACATTCTTGACAAGGACCTTCTAAATTAATATATGTTTTAGTTGCATTTATAGAAGTAACTATATTGTGTAGTATTGGGGAAGGAAGCTACTTGGCCATTCTAATACATATGATGGTGAGCCTCCATCTTCTGCCAAAATTTCTACACAGGGTCACAGATCAGACAGAGAACAACTTGTTCCCCATTTTTTGTGAAGAGTATCTTCTTGGGGTGTATACGAGGGCTGGCTCCAAACTCACAAGGAAAACGCTTTACGGGTAAAAAAAAAAGAAGGCCCGGCTCAACTGCACGTCGTATAGTTCACCTTTCCTCCTATTCATCAGAAAAGAAGTGGTTTGTTAGCTATGCATAAAATGTGCAGTCCTTCAATTTTAAACTAGTTCATATTACTTTATGGCTAATCTACAGTGTACGCATCTTTGTTTTTCAAGAGAAGATCCTCTCAGTAGATGTTTGGACCGAAGTCCAACCGTATTGAGAGGGGGAAGAGCTCAAACATTGCAAAAAACTTCTCATATGATCTAAAAAATTAGTAAATACTTAGACTCTCTGCCTCTCATTACTGCTGTACTCCAATCTAAACGTGTAGTACAGATAAGATCTCTTCTCCTGTTTTTCAGCATAAAATGTATAGTTGGACAAATAAAGGACAAAACATGCATGTCCTTAGTCTAGTCAAGAGGTAAAAACATGACACCACAAAACTAGAGGGATTCACAGAAACGAATCATCTTTACATAGTCTGACATATGAAAAAAGTAAAAATGAAGGAGTTACAAATAACAATGGTCAAGTTGAACTTATACTACAATATATGTATTGAAGATCAATAACATTATTTGACCTATTTTATGCATCCCTCTTTAGAAACTAGCTCTTCAACCCAAATATGTAGGTATACAAAAAAGTTCAAAAAAACAAAGATGCTATAAATGTATCACTTATAATCCACATAAACAATAACGTATGTAGTCCTACCGCATAAATTTCAAGCATCTTACACCTAGTGTTTTTTTAAGAGATTTTGTTCATCAATATTAGTCACCTTGATTTTGTGTCTATGGCCAAAAGCTATTCATTGTCGTCCCATAATTCCATATACAAGCTAAGAGAATAATTTGTATATTAATTATTGCCAAAATGCTCAAGTGAAATTATACACAGGTTTTTATCTAAATGAATAAAATGCATGTGTTAAACTAATAATTTTATAACATTTGAAAAGTTATCATATATGTTTATCATCTATGGTCTATATATACATCAATCAATTCGTCAATTATATATTGTACATCTGTAATTTAATTAATCTTTTTACGCAGATTTTGTGTTTATGTTTCAATTGATTATCATGCATACCAATTGGTCTAAGGTCGTTCACATATTCAAGCCTAAGAAATTCCTATCAACAATTAAGTATATTTTTATGAAACACAACTGGGGAAACCATATATATCTGTAACTATGTTTACGTTGTCAAATCTTGATTTCAACTGCTTGTTCATAGCCAATTAGGTGTGCTTAAGTTTAAGCCAAGACAAGTAATAAATAAAACAAATCAACTTTTGGTACACAAACAGTAATGACAGGTTTTTCCTGTCTTGATGCTTTTTCTTTCTTTACTATCCAATCAGCATTAAGATGCAAACTTCTCAATATAAAAAAAAGGCATTTCAGAAAAAAGATTGTGCTTCAATTCCTCCATACTTAAATCACTACGACATAAATAACTGTTTCCTAATCTTTGATTGTAACATTTAATTAAACTTGAACGTTAAAAGAAACCGGCATCAGAGGACATGCATCCTAAGAACTAAAACATTGGTGTGTCACTTCAAGCCAATGGTTAAAAGGAAACGTTTTAATCATTTCTTTCCAAACAGTATAATTGCGTATAAACTAAGTGTCATCTGGATTAGTTCCTTTTTGATCCAACAAAATTCTTATCTAAAGCATGCAACTAAGTAACATAACAATGGAATAACTATAAATATATATATATATATATATATATATATATATATATATATATATATATATATACTTGATTTTCACTTAACTAGGTTTCATTTTCTGACGTTTCCTATTTGACAGTAACGAGGCTGAAAGTTGCAGAAGCATAAAAGTATTTGTAATTGGAACCTAATTAAATTCAACCACATTATCCAATTACACCTTTGCTTCATGTTGCGGGCGGGAATCGTGCGTTCTCATTAACGAGGTGATACTCTTGCTGGAAGATAAGTGGGAGACTTTTTTTATAAGTACAAGATTATCTTTTAAACGATCTAGACGGGATTATTTAGTTCTCATTTTTATACATCTACACAACCTCATGAGAAAGTAAATTTGTACGTATTGGACTGGGGTTCTCATGTACAGTGCCAATATTGCAGAAAGGAATTGTAGGCTATCGTCAACAAGATATTATCCGTTTTGGCCTATAGAAATGACCTCACTTTTTTTTTTTTGGGTAGGAAAATGAACCTTGTTGGGAGAAGAAAGCTGAGAGACCTTCTTTATAGACACAAAATTATCTTTTCAACAATTGATACAGAATTATTTAACCCTTAATTTTATATCTCTACACATTATGTACAAACTAGCTAGTAAAGGGTGATGAGTTATTTTGTACAGGTTGGAGCCACAGGAGGGTCATGCCATGACCACCCCACCAAATCTCTGACTAATTAAAGAGAGAAGGCGCACATCCAAGCTTGCTCTCCCCCAATTTTTTGGGTAAGCAAATCATACGTGCTGCTGGACTTTGGGCTTTTTGGTTTCTATAACCTGTTCCTTGTAATCCCACATTTGGTAAAGTTGTCCAACGAGGTGCTTCGGTCATAGCTCAAGCGAGCTCTCACTACCTTGACAAATTACTGACACATCAACGTCATGAGATTGAAATGGCGAAACACGCACAATGCGCCAATTTGGGGTGGTGTGAAGGTTGGTGTCTCTTTGGAGTTTGGACATGCCGCCAATTTATGATGGAGTAATACTTGCTGTAATGTTTGCATTGCGGTAAGTTGAGTTAACTGTAATGTAAGATGTCATTGGTTATACTCACTCGCGTAGCACAGTGGTATGCTCCTCTCAGACGGAGAGGTCACGGGGTCGAATCCGCTCGCGTTGTGTGTGGGCGGGGGTTTCTCCGTGAAATTATCGTTCATTTGAGCGGAAAAAATCGCCTATTTAGGCGGATATTTAGTGTGTAGCGGCGGATTCAAACTCAGCTCCTCAAGCTGGATATTTGACCTTGTAACCACTGAGTCACTTTGACCAAAAAAAGAAAAGAAAGGTAAGATGTCATTAGTCCACATAACAAATGTCACATGGGTTAGATAGTTTTTTTTCTCACAAGTGATCTAACAAACATTAAATAAGGATACAAAATTCTGGACATGATAAATGTACACATATGTGACTAATATTTTGTGGACGTGAGAAATAATATTTGTCATGTTTATGAAGTATTTTTAATACCTAAATATTTATCATCTTTACGCTTCTATGTACAATTTTTTTGGTGTGACAAATATTTTACAGGTGTGACAAATACTTTGTAGACTTGACAAATAACATTTATCATATCTACAAAGTATTTGTTATGCCTAAAAGTATTTGTCATCCCTACGATATGTGTGTACAAATTTGTAGGTGTGACAAATATTTCGCGGATACAAAACATTTGTCATGCCCAGAGTTTTGTACTTGTATTTAATGTTTGTCAGGTTACTTGTGGGAAAAAGCGGTAGTTCATGTGACACCTGCTACATGGACCAATAGTTTCTTGTATTGCAAGATGACTCAATTTATTACAATGTAAGTATTGCAGCAAAAAGTACTGTTTATGATGAGTTCACTTAAATGAGTTAATCCAGTCCAAGCGTGAGCATATTCAAGAGAAGCACCGTGACATTATTTAAGAATAAGACTCGTACGTGATTCACTAATTATCAGAGTGCTAGGTTTTTTGAAATTTTTTCATTTCCTAGGAAAAAAGTTTCTTTTCTTCTGAGGCTAAAAAACCAGTATGAGAAAAGTGTTTTTTTTTCATGATAAGGAGTTATTAAGAAAAGTCAAATTTCATGTAGTCCTAGGGATGTAAATTGGACGGGCTGGGTTGGGTTATGTGATAATTTGAGTTTAAACCTAAATTCAAAATAGTCCAGTCTAATTTTAGCCCAGCCAAAATTCAGTCCAAATTTAACTTAAATTCAGCCTAAATTCAATAATGAGTGGGTTGGGTTGGACTAGTCCTATTTATAAATGATTTGTTAGAAGAATTTTACTTTTTGTATGAATTATTGTAAAAGTCAATAAATCAAATTGGGACAACCCATTTTTTGTCCAACCCAGCGGAGATTTAACTTATGTCAATCCAAATTTAGCCCAACCCAATTTATGTAACTTGGGTCAATCCAATTTGCTTTAATATGGGCTAAGGTTGGGTTGGGCCACGGGCTGGCCCGCCTGATTGACGCCCCTATTAGTGCTTAATCTCAACCGTTACTGAGACAGAGAGAATGTCCTTCTCCGGCGCCGGTTTGAGAGTGATGGGTAGAGAGAGAGGAATAAAAAGGTTTTTCTTTAACTATTAACTTTTTCAAATATTTAACCTTGGAAATAACTTTTTTTAAGAAAGTAGACCTTTTTATCTTATTTTTTGGAATCCCTAACTCACTGATAAAGTTCAACCATAACCAGACAAATACGTATATATGTACAATGATATGACCATATGCATATTAGGTTAGTACGATGTGAAGACTTAACATGCAAACATAGTGATCATAAAAGTCAGGTTTGTGATTTCTGACCACACTAAAATGTTGAAGAAATCAGCTAAGTAGTTAGGCTAAGGGCGTTGTAGGCGTCGAGGAAGCTTAAAAGCTCATGGCCGGAAGTCGCGTCCACCACCTGGTCTATCCGAGGCAGCGGAAAGCTGTCTATCGGACAGACCTTGTTGAGGTTGGTGAAGTCCACGCACATACGCCATTTGCCATCTTTCTTTGGCACCATGACCACGTTGGCGATCCAGTCCGGATGGTGCACCTCCCGGAGGTGTCCGGCATCTAGCCCCTTCTGCACTTCGGCTTGGATGGCGGCCCTCCTTTCCTGATTGAAGGTGCGCCGCTTCTGTTTTACCGGGGGCTGGTCGGGATCGGTATGGAGTCAGTGCTCTGCTACCTCCGGGTCAACCCTGGGCATATCCGTCGGAGACCAGGCGAAGACGTCGAGATTCTTTTTCAAGAACTCGGTAAGCTTCTCTGCTTCAATCTTTTCTAGGCCGGAGCCTATCATCAGGACTCGTCCCTCGCCTCCCGGAACAGGGACGGCGAGGAGTGCTTCTCCCGGAGATGCCTCGGTTGATGATTCGATCGTTAGGGTTTCGGCTGCGGTCTTCCCCTTGACCGAAATCATGTAGCACTGCCGGGCCGCTTCTTGGTTCCCTCTGGCCTCGCCTATTCCATGGCTGGTATGAAACTTCAGCTTCTGATGGAAGGACGAAGGCACGGCCCCGACCCCGCTGATGAGCCTTCGGCCGAATATGGCGTTGTAGGCTGAATCGATCTTTACAACGGCAAAGTCCGTTTCAACGGTTAACTGCCGGGGGGCGGTGCCTAAGGTTACAGGGAGTCGGACAATACCTGTAAGGACTGAAGTTTCGGGTTCGATATTCGGGGCGGGATCGGGCCGGATCCCCTGGTTTGGACCCTGTGGGGTCTTGTGATTTCTGGCTAAATGGCGTCAGCGCTCGTCGACGCCTTTCAAAAGGCGTCAGGGTGTGTGGACGCCATTTAGGTTGCTGGTTGTTGTGCCACGTGTGCGCCACGTGGGCAGTTTTCGGGCCGCGAGAGTACGACCCCTGTCAGATTTGTCTGAACGGCGTCCAGGTGGGTCGACGCGTTTCAGACTGCGACATCTGCGATGTCAGGGCATGGCGCCAGAGCGTTGTCAGTACGGCCTGTCACATCGTCTGAACGGCGTCCACGGTGGGCGACGCGTTTCAGAGCGGTGTCTGTACGGCTGTCCTGTCAGACTGATAGGCGTCTGCCTCGATCGACGCGTTTTAACTTGTTTCGGATGGACCCCGCGAGCCTCCCCTTCTTTCCCCTCATTCTCACCCTCACACTCTCTCTCTCCTCACCCCCCTCCGCCTCTCCGGCGATCTTCCTCCCTTCCCTCCTCTTCTTCCTCTTCCATCACTCTATAGCCTCCCTACCTCTCACCTCTACCTCCACCACCTCCTTCGCGGCGTTCCCTTCTCCGGACGGCGGCCGACGTCCCGGCGGAGTGGCGGCGTCCTCGAGGGTACCGGCGGCGGTCTGCGGTGCGGCGGGTCGGCGGCAAGGAGCTTGGAGGAGTTCAAGAACCGGTAGGGGGACGAACCTTGCGTGTGTTGCACGTGGTTTGCTTGGCGTATCTCGTGGTGTTTGGGGGATACATTGAGCATGTTTAGGGGGTTTACTTGTGGGATTCGGCGTGCGTGTGATCGTGGATTCGTCGTATGCATATGGTGGCTGAGTTCCTCTTCCTCTCCTTCTTGTTTTGGGGCTTTTTCGGGGGCTTGGGGTTCAAGGGAGGAACCCTCGGTTCGAACCAGGGAACCTGGTTCCTGGCGCTGAAAGGCGTCGTACCTGGTCGACGCCTTTTAAAAGGACGTCGGGTCAGTGCGACGCGTTTCAGGGCAGGAAACCCCCGCTGTTCGAGGGGTGCTGGTGCTAAATGACGTCATGGGTGGTCGACGCCTTTTAGAAGGACGTCGAGACACCATGACGCCATTTAGGCGGGAATTGCCCCTTTTAAGGGTTCTGCAATCTGGATTTCTGGGTTGAATGGCGTCGGGCCACCTTGACGCGTTTTAAATGGCGACTTCGACGGTGGACGCGTTTTAAAGAGATAATCCGGCTTTTAGTAAACCCGTCTATGGAGCTTGAATGGCGTCGACCTCGGTCGACGCGATTCAAGCCAGGAATGAATAACTCTGGTTTTTAGCATGCGTTTCACTGCGGGATGGTTCTAATGCATGCTTTGGGTTGTATACTGAGACGGAGGGCTTCTGCGTGAATGGAATTACATCATCTGTGTGCGAGTGTGTGTGTGTGTGCTTTAACTGTACGTTGAGACTGGGGTTTACTGTGCCAATGGAATTACAGCATGTTAAATGTGTGTGTGGGCTTATACGATTGTGGATCGATGTGACTGTGGTTTGCGTTGTCACCATGGACCGATGGGGACAGGGTCGTGGTGTCTGTGAGGCTTTGTGCCGTACCGGTGGGAGAAGGGGTACATGTGTGTTTTACCTTTGGCTGAGGGAAGCAGAACCACCTTGAGCCCGTCGGGCCGGAGTAGCTGGTGCGCTATCCGAGGGGTTGCTGCTTGGTCTCAGCGGGTCGGGGTTTCTCTGTTTGTCGTGACAGCTTCCGGCGCGTTTCTTGCTGTGGAGCTGGTACTGGTGGGAGTTGGTTTACCCTTTAGCCACTGGGCCTGATGTGACCTTTGATCAAGGTTACGAGTGGTACCCTTAGCCCTTTGGCCTGACGCAGCCCGGGAGAGTTAGGTTTGTGGGTAGTTCCTGTAGCTTCGGCTTGACGGGGGTTCGCCGGTCCCCAGGGCCCTCCTGGAAGCGCTGAGGCCTAGCGTGGAGGCAATCCGGTGGTAGGACAGTAGTCTAGACTGCTTGTGTGCACACGTCGCTGGCAGTGGCGGTACACTGAGTCCAGCTAGTCCTAGTTTGGCTCACTGCCTCACCCTACAGTGCCCCGGAACACTGTAGGGGTGGACAGGCGTGAGCAGTGGTGGTAGTGTTGGGAGGCGACGTTTGACTTCGGTCGACTGTGTGGTTTAGTCGCCTTGTGGACTTCGGTCGTGAGACGTGACTCTGTGTTGGGTTCTTCGGGTTACTCAGAATTGTTCCTGCTACACTGCCTGTCGTACGTTTCGTACCGGGGTTGCCTGTTGTGTTTACTGCTTTACTTGACTGTTCTATATATTACTGTTGCTTCACTTGTGGGTGTGTGAGTGGGAGGCAGGGGATCGGATGATCCCTACTGAGCCCAGTTCTGGTGTGGCTCACTCCCTGCGGTTACAGGTGTGGACTTCGAGGCGCAGCGGTAGCGTGGTGTCTTCTTGGTGTACGGACCAGCAGCTGTCTCAGTTCCGGGGTATGCCCCGATGTTGTTGTACTTTCCTTCTGCCTGTACTTATTTAATTATCATTGGACATGTAATTATTGTTGGACTGTATACGGACATTGTTATTTTCTTCCCTGCGTACTTGCTTACCTTTGTAGTCCGTGTGATTGTTATATTTAGCTTTGTTTAGCACTTACTCCTCCAGATGTGTTGTGTGAGATCCGGGTGTGAACCCGTAGTTAATGGGCCGACATCCATTTAGTGACCGGGTCCCCGGTCATAGGATGGCGGGTCGTTACAATACCCTCTACTCGGCAGGGCGAGCCGTTAAAATCGAAGAGGGGGCCCCGGTGAGGCTTCATATTAGCCTCACTCAATCCCATTTTTTCAAAACAGTCATAAAACAAGATGTTTGGGACACTTCCATTATCCACAAATATTCTATGTACATCATAGCTATTTATTACAGCATTGACGACGAGGGCGTCATCATGAGGGACCTGAACATCAGTCAGGTCCTCGGCGCCGAAGGTGATGTCTTCAAGACGAGGCCGCTTCGGTTCGCCGTCAACCGCCGCTACGGTGCTGCGCTGCCGCGGCCTTGATCCTTCCCCTGGCCCTCCGGATATCATCATGATAGACCCAGAATTGGGCCTTTGATGGGATGACTCTACCGGGGTCGAGGTGACTTTTGGCGGAGGAGCGGCTTCTGTCGCCGGGGGTTGCTGCTGCCTGGGCGCTGCAGGGACGTCCCGGTTTTGCTGCGGCGGCTGCTCCCGTCGGTACTGCGGCAATCTCCCCTCTCGGATGATGCGGTCGATCTCCTCCCGGAGCTGCTGGCACTCATCCGTCGTGTGGCCGATTTCCCGGTGATATTCACAGTATCTGCCGGGATCCCTTCGGCGAGGATCGGTCTTGATGCGATCAGGCCGCCGGAGCATGCCCTTCACCTCCATGAGCATCCGGGAAGGGGGAGCAGGTAAGGGTAGGTACCGCGGCTGCGGGTCCCGTCGCCTCTCCCTGTCCCAGTCCTCCCGGCAATACCGCTTTTGGGAGGGCTCTTGTTCTTCTGGCCGAGGTCGGACCACCTGGGGAGCAGGTGCCGAGGTGGCTTCGGCTGCGCCTTTACCCCTGGACAACATCCGGGCCTCCCGGTTGATGTATTTATGGGCCCGGGCCACGAGGTCCTGGAAGGTAGGGGGATGGCACTTCCCAATGGAGCCGAGGAGCCCTTCGTCCCGGCACCCGCTGATCACGGCCGAGACCGCGATCGAGCTGTCGAGGTTCGGGATCTGGGCGGCCTCGGTCCGGAACTTGGTGAAGTACTCCTGGAGAGTTTCGGTGGGGCCTTGCCGGATGGCCAGCAAGCTGGCGGAAGTTTTAGACTGCCGGGTGGAATCATAGAACTGGTCGATGAACAACTGGCCCAACTGGACTAGGGAGTGGATGGAGTTGGGGGCCAGTGTCTCGAACCAGGTGAGGGCGATTTTTTCGAGGGTGAGGGGGAAAAGACGGCAGCGGACTGCCTCGGAGATCCCCCGGACCCGGAGGTAGGCGTTGAATCTCTGGAAATGACAGACCGGATCTGTCATTCCGTCGTAGAGAGGGCCCTTCGGCAGCTTGAAATTGGGGGGCACCTCGGTGGCCAGGAGCTCCGCCGTGAATGGGGTCTGCTCCAGGATGCTGCTGGCAAGAGGCGCTCCGTGGGGCCGAGACACCATCTGCTGCATCTCCTTGCGCATTTCCGTCAGCCGCCGGTCCAGGTCCGGGGCAGTCGAGGTGGCGACGGATTGTCCTCCGGTCCGGGCCGGACGGTACTCCGACGAAGCGTAATCTTGCTCCGTCAGGCGATCGGCGCGGGGAGCTCGGGCAGGTAGCGCCGAGGGCTCGCTGCGCGTCGCCGCGGTTTCGTTGAGAGAAACCGGTGTAGGCGGCGGCCGGAACCGGGCATCTTGTACTGGGTAGAGTGGGGGGAGCGGCGCCTGCTGAGGAAGCTGCCCCATCAGTCCCATGCGCTGGGCGATGGCAGACACCATCTCTTGAAGAGGCGCTAGGGACATGACGGCAGCGGCCAGCGTTGCCATTTGCTGCTGGAGCACCCCCACTCGGTCTTCCGAGCCCAGAGACTCCGGTATGGTTGGCAGAGGCAGGCTCGGCGGGGCAGAAGGTGCACCTTCGGAAGGCAGCATCTGCACCGAGGCCTCCTGTGCTTCTGCTTCGCTTTGTCCGGATCGCCGGGTCACAGGTCGCTGAGACATGACTTATTTTGTTGGTTTCCCACAGACGGCGCCACGTGATGTAGCCGAAGCTATCACGACCGGATTCCGAGACCGGAATCCGAAGAGATGGATCCGATGTCGGGTCGGATCGGTGTTCGGAGGCCCGACGGAGATCCAGAAGACGAAGGACGCAGAAGCGGAGTCGAAGGTCCGAAGGCTGACTCGCTCCGGGAAGGCGGGGCCGAAGCTCCTTCGGCGGACGAAGGGGCGGCGCAAGACCGAGTCTCCTTCGTCACAGGGCAGCCGGCGCACGACGTCGAGACCAGGGAGAGAAGTCCGAGGTCGGCGGCCGAGACCGACTCGGGAAGGTCGGTGATGATTCAAACCGAGCTCCTGCAGGAGGGAAAGAAGAAGAAAACCGGTCAGTAGGAGTCCCCGAGTTCGGCCCTGGGGAACCTCCTCCGACGGTCAAGTTAGCTTCTGAAGAGGATTCGATTCAGAAGGCAAAGAGAGTAGCTTTAATGCTTTTTGGACTGTAGTCCTTAAGGATCTCGGAGGCTTAAGAGAGCATCCTTTGGGTAATAAATAACGGTGTATTTATAGCAAATGATAGCGGATGGTTAACGGTGGCAGCCGATATAGGACTAAAGGAGAACTTACTGATAAACCGCCATAGTGCCTGATCCGCCACCGGAGTGGGCCGGATTCGGCTACCGGGCCGAAGGGGGTTGGACCGCTGATGGGCCGAAGCTTGTTGGGCCCTGGGCTGCCGCGCTGTTCCCGGGCCGTAGGCTGGTGGGCCGCTGACGGGCTGAAGCCTGTTGGGCCGGGAGCGGCGGTGCCGCTTATGGGCCGAGGGCTACTGGGCCGCTGATGGGCCGGAAGCTCCCGGAGGGCCTGGTACCGCTGCTGCTGGGCTGAACAGGGTTTGGGCTTGTTTTAATGGGCCGAATCGGATTCTGCCTCATCACTTGCCTTTCCATTAAGAAATACCAATGCATAAAAGATAATATAGGAACTTAACATGATAAATATTACCATTAATAAATGAAATATATATATGTATACAAAAGTTTGATCTAGAATAATTAAAATCCTGTGGAATTAAACATGAATTTTTCGAACGACACTTGTTATTTGCCGAGATATACTGGTTTCCACAGAAGGTTTGAGTGAGCCCAACTCTCTGGATTATATCCACTGAGGCTTGCACACAAACACATGGTAAAAGTTCAAATAGACGCTGTAGGCATTCCATAGATTGGGAGATCTGCCACACTTTATAAATTAACAACTTGTGTATTAATATTGCTGAGCTTTCTACTAGAAAAAAGGGATCCTGTGCGTCAGGTCCCTAAGCTGTAATTTGCTCCTGAATGCCTCAGGCCTAGACTCTTTTAATTTATGAATGAATTCAACAGATATATTACAGCGAAAAAGATGAAAAAATAGGACAGGCACTTGAGTTGCATCTGCCCTTGTATTGAATCAATCTACACGAATATCACAACACCGAGCTGGATATCTCCACCTCACTTGTGGAGAGCTCCACGATCTGGGTTGGGACCGTCAAAAGTTGTTGGCTTTTGCAATCACCAAGATCCTTTGACAGCTTTGTACATAACTGCACGCACAAGTGTGTTATATGCACACCAGAGATATTAAGAAACTTGAAGAATTGGCAAAATTATGTTTGATGATAGTGCAGTTAAAGAACACAATGCAACTATGTTATGTTCAATATTCAGATAGATAGTGATTTGGGAGAAGTAACTATACCTGTCTGTACAGAGAGGAATCACCATGCAATTTTCTCAACTCCACTACATATAAAGATGGACTAACCTCGAAAACCTACGACAAAGTCACAAAATTTAGATTGCTGGCATTTTACCAAAGGAAATCCTGTAATTTGGTAGTCACTATCATAAAGCTCAAGAAATACCTCTACATTAGCTGATAAAGAACCAGAGCTCTTTGAACCCCGGGAGGGCTGCATAACTTTTAGCTGAAATAAACGAGTAAGCCAAACTTCAACTGACTATTACATGAATCAAAATTGAGGACAATCTATTACAGCTGTCTTGCTGCAGCAACTCGAATCATCATGTAACAATAAAACTTGAAAATTCTGACCTTGCCATGCCTCTTCTGAACTTGAAATCCCATTTCTGCAACAATTTTTTCAATCTTCTCAAATAAATCTTTGGGAGAATAGTTTGAAGTGAATCGAATTTTCCTCTCAGAAACATCCTGAAATGACCAGGTGTTGGGATAAGATACAACGAAATGTCATCATAGATAATGATGCATAACTTTCATTTTTGTAAATGGAGAAGCCCAATCGCCAGGACTATTGACAAAGTTCTCTGCACCCTACCATAGCAATGAATAGGATAGATGAAACAGAGGCTAACCTCTTTCTCAAAGAAACCCGACAGATCAAGGTATGAGGACATTCCAATTAGCTGGAAAGCATTGTTAAGCGTGGGAACATTCTCACCATCTCCCCCTTCAGCTGCCTTTTAACACAAGAGAAGGAAGAAACATTTCTTTTTCAATTTGACTATTGAGCTGTAATTTCCGTCTGCAACAAAGGGTCTAGAAAAAAAGACCAAGTTAGAGCTGCAATTTAGCTACCTCTTTGATTGAGAACGCTTCGTGATCAAACTGTACATCATCATCTTCGTCGTCAGGTATGGCTGGCGTATAGCCCTCCTTAAACCAGTCATCAGATTTTATTTCATCAATGGTCATCCGTGTTTTGGGACTGGGATCAAGAATTCTCTTGATCATCCGTTTTTCACCAGATGTAAGCCATTTTGGAATATGAGTTTCACCCTTGAAGATCTGAAACATACATGAATTGGTCTGTCAGTAATTTGCAAATTTTCAGCCTATGCTTCACAGTTTCCTCTTGTATTGAGATTAAGGAACTAAAAGCAGAATAACTTTCCAACAGAAGCATGTAGAAGCCAGAAAAGAGGTGACTGGCAGGCAAACCCAGAATTTTTAGATGATCACATGCTATTGCACACTATCATGTAAACAACATCCTAAATCCAGCTGAGCTACAATACTTCTCTACGCCAAAACTAAAAGAAAGACTTTCTAGTAAATAAGCAATGTCCCACTCTCACTTCATGATTATTTAGACAAAATTGAAGCAGCTAGAGAAATCATAGCCGTAACAAAATTTTATACCTTCTGATAAAGGACTGCAAGATTTCTGTCATCAAACGGGAGGGACCCTGTAAGAATAACATACAGGATAACCCCGCAGGACCAGATATCCGACGTAGAACCATCGTAACCCCTGTTGGCTAGAACCTAAGAAAATTATCACAAGCACACATAAGCAAATGAAGGTGGAGAGAAAGTAATTGAACCCCAACAGAATGTCCTACGAATTGGAGTTCTCACCTCGGGAGCAACATAGTTTGGGCTTCCACATGTTGTATGTAGTAGACCATCACTCTGAAAGTTTGATGCTTTTAGAATAAATAACGAGCTAAAATGGAATGGCACTGAGCTATTCAAGATAAAAATGCAGAGTGGATGCTATGAACATACCCCCAGATGTTGAGGCAAGGCACTGAGGCCAAAATCAGAAACTTTTATATTTCCTTTGGCATCAACAAGTACATTTTCAGGCTGTACAAAATGAAAATGACAATGAGTTCACAAAGGAAGCAACAACATCTATGATATTATCTGAAATATGCAAGACTTTATGTTTGTCTTCCTTTTATCCAGAGTTCTGGGAACTCGTAGGAAATCTCTAATTCAGTATAATGGGAATATCTGGCAATTATACTTTAATACATCTTTCAAATATGTAAATGATTATAATGAGGTATCAAATATTATGTACAAATGAAATATGTAAATGGTTATAACAAGGTATCAAATACATGACTTTATGTTTGTCGTCCTTTCATTCATGGTCATGGGAATTGGTGGGAAACGTCTAATTCAGTAGAATAGGTATACCTGGCAATAAAAGCTCAATACATGCCCTACAATAAAAAGGAATAATTTACCTTGAGATCCCTGTGGTAGACACCTTTGGCATGGCAGTAGCTCACAGCATCAATTAGCTGTTGGAAGAGCTTCCTGCCCTCATGTTCTGGGAGCCTACCCCTTGATGCCTGGTATTTTAAAAAAGAAGAAAGAATTGCTATTATAACTGTGAAACATATTCTATGAAAGTCAGGATGTGATGAAGAACTGGAACTGGAACACAGCAGAAGAATGAAATGGAGATGAACATCTACAGCAGAGGTGATCAGCCTTCCAGAGGGCTTACCCAGTGCCAGCAAGGGCTATCCACAACATCAATGAAAGAAAACGTATATAAACTCTTACTCAAAAAGGGGAAATGTCACTCACAATTTTGTCGAATAGTTCACCACCAGTCACATACTCAAGGACCATATAAATCTTGGTCTTGCTAGCTGATACCTGCAAAACACGCAATAAGGAAAATAGAAAAGTTAACATTCGACATTTACTGCGAAATTACTCTTCCTAGTGTTGAAGCTTATTTTCTTTGTTTCCTATCAAAAGAAACTTCTTGCTGAGTCCAATACATTCATTGTATTAAAACTATTTCTGTCTCCACCGTTGATCATGATTCAGATATATTGATGGCACCATATGAAAACGAAAGCTTCACGGAAACAAGTATCAGTTAGGCATTCTAGCATGGATGATAACATTCCTAATCCATAGCATATAAGATGACATCTTTCATTGCTTGGATTACCATTTCAATCAAGCTTATTGCTTGCCATGGTACTATGAATAATAAATGGAAAGAAAGAACAAAATATAAAAGGCAGAAGCCTTCTTTCTGATAACAGTGGCACAGTGATCGTGGTGTGCCCTACAGTGAAAAGCTTAATCCAAAAGTTGACTCGCAGTAACCCTGGAATTTGATCTCTGAGATTGTAGATACCTTGCTCTATCTCCATAGGCATCCTACCCTGCTCAATTTCAGGCCAAAATAATTCTTGACGTTTTGATTGGGAACACCTAGGACCAAAATCCTAGCAAAAACATCACTTGACTCGACGCCATACTTCAGGAAGCTTCGCTTCCACAGCAAATGTGTACATGTCACTACTGTCTATATTTTTCTATGGAAGCAACTTTAGCCACTCTGTCCTAATCCATGGGCATGGCAAAGACTTGAAACACACATCCACCAGCAGGCTGAGACATAACCAAACAAATAGCTCCAATTCCTGCACAAACAGGATCTGGAAAAACAGACTTAAAAGACAAAAGGTTGTGCTAGGTACGCCCACGCTAGAAACACTGGACAAGGTCCAAGTTGATGCAAGGTGAACCCAACTAATAATTGATCAAGGTTAAAAGCAACAGTTCAGAATGAGAAAAATGCGCCAAAATCGCAGATGGGTCCTAGAAGAAAAGGAAAAGTACCAGTTAGGACGAAATGTGCCAAACAATTATGCCCACAAGTCTGGACTTTTGCCTCACACTACCGTTCAGTACCTTGTCTTTGACATTTCACTCAATCTGTTGAAGGCTTGAACTTGCTTTGGGCAGGCTTGGCAGATCTTGTTCCCTTGTTTATTGGGGAGGAGGTGGGGGCTTGTACAATCAAAAGGACCGAGGTGGAAACACAGGCCATGGCAGTGGCAGCATTCCTTCCCACCAAAGTCTGCAGCCAGCCATGTGAATGAGGCCACCATAGCCAACACCGACAATCCGGTGGACCCGTACAGATTGGACACCATCAAGTGCGATCAGACACCCTTGATTCCCAAACTTTGGTATGGTCAAACTGCTGAAATTCCCTGATCCAGTGCCCCCTCCTCAAGGTTTCATCCATCAAGGAAACCACTAGTAAACAGAAATGAAAAAGAAAAAGGAAAAAATTCCCCATTTTGGAGATGGTAGCAGGTCTTGAGGCCTCTAGTGAAGGGAACAGTTGGAAAATTGGGAACGCTCAACCTTATGATAGCGAAAAACTCACATTGCGATTCCTAGATATGCTAAAAACTTGAAACGAGATAAACAGGAAAGGAGAAAACAGAGAAGGCAGGAACTTTGCAAACTGGGGAAGGCAAAGAATAAAGAGAAGAAGAAGGAAAGGGACCTCATGTAAGCGGACGACATTGGGATGCTTCAGCAGCTTCAACGTCCCAATCTCCCTCTTTAGCTGTAGCAAAGAAGGATAATTAATACTCCCATCAGATCGCAAGCTTACTAGTTCAATGTCCTGAGAAGAGAAAATTTGAGGGGGAAAAAACTGAAATTGGAGAAAACCCAATAAGCAGTAGTCCCGGAACAGCATCCTACACGCACCAAAAAGCAATCTTGCTGTAATTTCAGCCCCACAAGAACACCTCCCACACGCGCCAAGGAGCAATCTTGCAGTAACATCTGAACACACACTGTCTCTCTCTCTCTCTATATCTATCTATCTATCTACCTATCTATCTCTCCTCCGTTCTTCTTCTTCTTCTTATATTATAGAGTATGTAGCGATACCAGTTGCAAGACCGGGACAATGGGACGTGGGAAACGGACCTGGTCGTCGACCTTGAGCTCGAGGATGCGCTTCTTGTCGAGGATCTTGATGGCGAAGCCCCGGCCGGAGTCCACGTGCCGCGCGTACTTCACCTTGCCGAAGTTCCCCTCCCCCAGCGTCCTCCCCAGCTCATACTTCCACCTCCTGCTGCCCCCCTGCCGCTGCTGCCGCTTGCTCCTTTGCTCCCCCTCCTTGCCCACCACCTCCTGCGGTGCCTCTAGCATTCCCTCCTCCTCCTCCCCCTCTACACCTCCTTGCCCTGCCCACCACCAAGAACACACCTTTCTCGTCGAAACGAAACGAGAGCGGAGGTAGGATGGGAGGCTGCCAAGAGCCGAGTAGGGGTGGAGGGCTCGTGGGTTTCTCTCTTCTGCCAGAGGCTTTGCCTCCACCTCCGTCTTCCTCCTCTCTCTCCTCTCTCTGTCTTCTTCCGCGTATTGGCTTCCAAACTTCTTCGCGCCTGGTTTTATTTATTTGGCAGTGGACAGCGTAATTAATAATGATATAAAATATTATATTATAATAGTTTATACTTATCGCTAATTAGTAATTAGTTAAACAGAAGTGGTTTCCCACACGAAAACGATGACTTCCTCCGCGTTTTATAGTCAGCGTGTAAAAGGATACACCAAAGCAGAAGTTTGCTGTAAAAGGATAAGTCCGGTAAGCCGTTAGGCCCTGTTTGATTGCGAGCCCGTAAATAATCTGAGTTATCTCACTTCTAACTTTGTAGTTGATTACGGGATTAATTTATCTGAATTAAAAATAGGTTAAACGGATGCTAACTAGGCTTTAGTCTCGCCTAACTTATCCCACCCCCAGGAGTGGGATAGAAGGGGTTAGCCCATATGTTAATGCTCTATTTAAATATTAATACATATTAAGTAATAAATATTAATTATTATCAATAATATTAATTAATATTATATTGATTAATATATATTCATAAAGATTAATTAATATTAATAAATACTAATTAATATTGATAATATTAATAAATATTATTGTGATTAATACATATTAAACAATATTAAATACATATTATTATGATTAATAAATATTAACTACATTATTTGACTAATAAATATTAGTAAACATTAATCATAGTTAATTATTAATATAAATTTTATTATGCTCCATTTAAATAGTCTTAAATATTAAAAATGTTAAATAATAAATGTTAATTATTATTAACAATATTAGTAAATATTCTTAATAACCGTTAATTCATATTATTAATAAACGTTAATAAATTTTAATTCATAAATATTAATATTAATAAATATTAGTATGATTACTAAATATTATTTAATATTGTTTTGATTAACTAATATTAATTAACACTAATGATAGTTAATTATTAAGATAAAATTTATTATACTCTATTTACTAATAAGAAATTTGAATAACAATTAATGTTAATCATATTTTATTATTAATTTAAATAGATTATTATTATTATTTTAATGTATAAAGCACACTTAATAATTATGTGACAAGATAATGAGGAAATTTATTATATTTTTTATTTTTAATAATAAAACTTATTCATATAAATTATTTAAATAAATATTTTATGTACCTATCCTTAAGTTTATGTCCTCTCTCTCTCTCTCTCTCTCTCTCTCTCTCTCTCTCTCTCTCTCTCTCTCTCTCTCTCTCTCTCTCTCTCTCTCTCTGTGTGTGTGGGTAGATCTCCTCTTCCTTTTACTCTTTTTGATAGCTGAATTGCTTATTGTGGATTCCTTGCATCAGGATTATGTCAAAATATGTGATATTTTACTTCAAAATAAAAATAAAGTAGAAAAAAATAACTTCTATTTAAATTAGAATAAGCTACTCAAGTTTTTTGAACTGAATTTATTCTTTAGTGTATTCTAAAAAGGTTCATTCTCGTCCGAATAATCAAAGTAGATGAATTAGAATAATTCAAACAATCATCCTATTCTATACGTATTCATTTAAAGCCTTTATCTAAGATTTATTTTGGCTTGATCACATGATTTTTTTTCGAGTTGAGTTCTCCAAACAAAGCCTTGATTAAATGAATGAATTTGAATAAATTAAGTTTTAAACTCTTTTGCTGAATTAATGTTTCAATGCCATTGATGCTTATTTAATATTCGTCCATATCTCATTCAATAACATTCACTTATATCTGGTGTCAGGGGTAAATGTCTTGACGACGTTTCCTGGTTTGAACACGCTTAATAAATATCAAATAAACTTATACAATATTCACAAATTCACATGTATATTAAATGAGACTAAAATTTGACTCAATTAATAAATGGGTTGATTCAAATTAATAAAATGAGAGTTCAACTTGATTATTAAATCAACTGATGTCAAATAAAATAAAACTCTGCTGGTTCAACTATATTACACTCTGAGGTGTTAAGAAAAGGTTGTCTCTCGAATTAAATAGTAGCTACTTTTGTGATCTATCTTTAACTATATATATGCACATCCTTGTATTCATATGCTTTTATTCTCACGCAAAAGATTGTTAAAATAGTGACATAATTTATCAGATAAAATAATTACATAAAATCTTCTCATCGTATCCTTTAATAGGCTACATTGGATTTATTTTTCATATTAATCTGAATACAACTTTGTTTATTAAACCCTTAAACCTGTTGGTACTTTTATTCATAAACGAAAAAGTCAGTAGATCTATAGCAAACTGCCTAACTTTAAAAAAGTATGTTTTTTCTTTAAACAAGAATACAAAATATATACTTGTTTTGTCGTGAAATTTATATTTACGCCCTTCGTATAAATATCGGATAAGATCAGATCCTTTAGATTTGCCTTGACCACGTGTGGGGCACATCTAGTTGTGAGGACTTGGAGGTGGCGGAGAGCTTGTGGGTCTCCTCTACTACGTGCGCCTATCAAGATCACTTACTTCCCTTTCCCTCTTCCACGCTGGGAGGATCAGGTTTGCCGAGTTGGCGTGTCCAAGTCACCCTGAAATCTCCAATATATATATACCCTTGAATTTATTGAATTCGGTTGCCTCTCCATTAGCCATGTTTTACATTTTTAGAGATTTTTACAAATAGATTTCTATAATCTAGCCTAATTTCATGTATACCTTTATAATCTTAACATTTCAAAATAACTCCCTGAAATTATCTCGGGTTCTAAAATAAGTACTCACCATTTTTTCTTTTTTTTATGGCAACACAATAGAAACTTAACCTAATTCTAATGAACGTGAACTAGAGATGTACACATTTATTTATGCTTTTCTAAATTTAAAATATTAAAAGAAAACAAACTTCTTTCATCTCCACGTCGACAAGAGGTGAGAGAAGATGGAGCTACCTCCGGTGAACCCTCATTCAAGCATGGTGGGTGGATAGGCACCGGGGTGGACAGATACCTAAGCCGAAAATGTGATCCTTTGGGTCTCCCTCCTTATATCCATGTACGTCCTTTGATACATAGTGAAAAAGATGAACAAGTCATTTAACCCTAACATGATGAGATACTACTCCATCACCTTCTTTTCCCTGTATTTAGAGGTGTATACAGACGCAAGATTAGAATTGCAATTCTGGTCGGGTTAAGTCGGGTCGTAGTCAACTCTAACTCAACTTATGTGAGAGACCCCTCAACTTTAACCCAACCTAACCCACCATCCAACCCAACCTCCTCAACTCTAATCCAACCCGTCTAACAATGTCTCAACCCAACCCAACCCATGTAACCCAAACTTCATCGGATTGAGTCGGATTATATTCTTAATGACCTATATTTTTAACTTTTCTTTTTTACCATCAAAATTCTTCCATGTATAAAGGTACGAGTAAATTGATGTTTCTACCTTAACAAAATAATAAAAAAGAAAGTAGACACATAGTTATATGGTTATTATTTGAGAAGATCCTTATTCATATTATAAATTATATTTGTATTCAATAATATAAAATTAAATGAAGTATATTCTAATTATCTACGTTATCATTTATATATATTAACATCGGATTCGGATTAGATCGGATTTGCCGAACCTCAACCCAACTCAACTCATGTAAGGTCGGATTGAAATAACCTCCAACCCAACTCAACCCATGTAAGGTCGGTTTGAAAGAATCCCGAATCTTAACCCAACTCAACTCTAACCTGATCGGGTTCAACTCAACCTAACTATCGGGTTGACCCGTTCGAATTCGAGTTGACCCACCCAAAGTTGCAGGCCTACGCAAAATGAGGAGGTCCAAAAAATTCCATTTTCCAGAGGAGGGTATCCCGCAGCGATGGAGGCAACTAATTAATTGAACATGCATAGTAAGCCCACGAAGCAGACTTGGCAGTCGACGGGGGTCCCCCAATAAAATATGGGGAGAGGTGACAAAGTCATATGGGGGAACGTATGTGTGTGTGAGGGCACGATTCATTGGTACTTGTCACCTTGTGTGTGGTTGTGGATGTTTTCGACGAGAAAATAAATCAATCATCATTGTGGGTCGTTGGATCTAACATACTGTACATGAAGTTAATTTTGGGAGATATAATAATTTATAATATTTTATGATAAATTAAATAATCAAAATACAAATATGAGCAAAATGCAACTTTTTCCTCGAGGAAGTCAATTTATCCATGTATAACGGTTGCCCAATAAGGCTATTTAGCTTACTCAAACCTCTAGTCGTCCACCAATGGAGAGGAAGATATGGATATGTAACTTAAATAGGCACGAATAGGGATGTAAAAGCTTACATGTCCGGTCAAATATTGGTTTTATCTTTTCCTTATCCCTTAAGTGATATATGAATCCTTAAAAAATATATGCATCCTTAATCGTATCTTTTAAAACTATCTAAAATGGATATATAAAGGTTAAATTATCGGACAATATTATGTGTCGACATAAACTTAATCTTTTATCGCTTATAAAGAGAACAAAGGAAGACTACTTCCAAAATATATATAGATATAAGTTTTTTTTTAAGTAGTTGTTATAAATTTACTTGTAAATCACGTAATATTTGTGAAAATGAATTTTGAAAACTAGTGAATAAAGGAGAGAAGGATTAAAACAATGGTGTAGACAATAAGACATGTAATTATATATGTACGATTGAGGATTTCATTTAGAAATAAGAATGCAAATAAGATGTTGCATACTCAGATGAATAGACTAAGAAAAAATGAATCCTTTTCCTTATCCTAAACCATTCAAATATGGATAGTGTCTTTATCCTTAAATTGTATCATTTTATGACTTTTAAGTTTTGGAAACAGATAGATACATTGATTTTTAGGTACTATTGTGGGAATGAATCTAGACTCTTGCCAATAAAATATTGCCCCCTTTAGTCCATGGCTCTCATGATCTTATCCTTTTGAAAAAAAGATCCTTATTGAGAGGAAGACGAGGAACCTTATTTATAACCACATAGTTGTCTTCCCAACAACCAACGTGATATTATTTAACTTACATTTTTATGTCTTTACATAGCCCCCTGAGAAGGCAAATATATGCTGAAGGGCTGGGGTTCCCATAGAGGGAGACTTTCGCCAACAAGTATTATCTACTTTGGCCTATGGGCCTCATGGTCTTGTCCTTTTTAAAAAATGATCATTATTGGGAAGAAGGTGAGGGACATCCTTTATATGCACATAGTTACGCTTTCAACAAACGATATGGTATTATTGAGCCCTCATTTCTATATCTCTACATAACCTCTTGAAAAGGCAAGCATATATATAGGGAATGAGGTTTCCACATATGGCACCAATGTTGAAGGAAGAAATTTAAACTCTTGCCAACTAAGAATAAATGTATCATTTTCCTTATCCTAAATCATTCGAATATGGATGGTTTCTTTATCCTTTAAATTGTATATTTTTATAACCTTTAAGTTTTGGAAACATATGGATAAATAGATTTTTAGGTACTGTTGTGGGAAGGAATCTGGACTCTTGCCAACAAATTATATCCACTTTAGCCCATTGACCTCATGATTGTATCCTTTTGAAAAAAAAAAATCCTTATTGAGAGGAAGATGATGGACTTTTTTTATAAGTACATAGTTGTCTTCTCGACAACCAACGTTATATTATTTAACCAATATTTCTATGTCTCTACATAGCCTCCCGAGAAGGCAAGTATATGCGGAAGGGTTGGGGTTCCCATAGAGGGAGACTCTCGCCAACAAGTATTATCTACTTTGGCCTATGGGCCTCATGGTCTTATCTTTTTTTAAAAAATGGTCATTGTTGGGAAGAAGGTGAGGGACATCCTTTACATTCACATAGTTACGTTTTCAACAAACGATACGGTATTATTGAGTCCTCATTTCTATGTCTCTACGTAACCTCTTGAAAAGACAAGCATATATATAGGGCTGAGGTTTCCACATATGGCGTCAATGTTGAAGGAAGAAATTTAAACTCTTGCCAACTAAGAATAAATGTATCATTTTCCTTATCCTAAATCATTCGAATATGGATAGTTTCTTTATCTTTTAAACTGTATCCTTTTATAACTTTTAAGTTTTGGAAACAGATGGATACATAGATTTTTAAATATTGTTGTAGGAAGGAATCTAGACTCTTGCCAATCAAATATTATCCATTTTAGCCCATGGACCTCAAGATTATATCCTTTTGAAAAAAAAAAAATCCTTATTGAGAGGAAGATGATGGACCTTCTTTATAAGTACATAGTTGTCTTCCTTACATCCAACGTGGTATTATTTAACCTATATTTCTATGTCTCTACATAGCCTCCTGAGAAGGCAAGTATATGCGGAAGGGATGAGGTTTCCATAGAGGGAGACTATCGTCAACACGTATTATCTACTTTGGCCTATGGGCCATAGTCTTATCTTTTTTTAAAAATGGTCATTGTTGGGAGGAAGGTGAGGGACCCCTTTTATATGCACATAGCTACGTTCCCAACAACCGATGTGGTATCATTGAGCCATTATTTTTACATCTCTACATAACCTCTTAAAAAAGCAAACATATACGTAGGGACTGAGGTTTTTAAAGACGACGTCAATGTTGAAAGAAGAAATTTGGTCTTGCCAACAAATATTGTCTACTTTGACCCATGGGCCTCTTGATTTTGTCTTTTTCAAAAACGGGTGATTGTTGAGAGGAAACTAAGACCTTCTTTATAAGCGCTTAGTTGTCTTCTCAAAAACTAATACTAGATTATTTAACCTCCTCTTCTATGTCTCTAGTGGTACCATTTTACATCCCTAAGCACGAACGTAAGACTCTCTTTCTCCATTCTAAGTCGCGGATCATTCTAATCTTTTTTTTTTTTAAATGAGTGGGTCCCACGGCTGGGAGGGCACTTTTTGTTCACTCTCTGTGGATGGATAAATAAATAAGCTCATTGAAAGTTCACAATAAGGGAAAAGAAAGTATGAATAAACGCATGGGTTGGGCACCATGATTTAAGATGGGGGGATTAGTTGACCATCATGGTTGTCTAACTTGGGAAACACTGACCGTTTATTGCCAAAAACCTTGCCGTCATACATATACCCCCAATTTTCTAGTCTTCTTTCTCTGTATCCTATACGCCAAACTTTTAGCTCCTCGTGCACTTCAAACTTCGGATTTTGGAGGGGAATTCAGACTTTTATGTCTTTTAGAGTTCAAGTTCTCTTACACAATCGTCATGCTCGTACAATATTTATTACATTATAATTAATAATACAATATTTTAATATCTTGATTTTAGATAAAAAGTATGAGAGTAGTGCTCTTATCTTTAAATATGTGTTTCACATATGTCCTATAGGCTTTGAATAATTATCTATCTTGGGCACCAAATGTGAGTCCAGCCCCACCCTTGGGTGAGACAAATGGGTAGGCAGAAAGAGGAAACTGGTGGACCCTTGCTGATGGAGGGGAACATAAGTGATTGGACATGATATTATAGATTTTAAAGTCAAAAAGTTGCTCAATCTTTTAGCCCCACTTTATTTGCAGAATAAATTATTATGTGGGGTTTACTAACAGAATGACGTATATCAAAATAAAAGATGTTTCGGTTTGATAGTTTGTGGGCCCGTTAACAAAATAAAAAGAATAAATAATTCTTATGTCTAAGGTGAAAATGACTTATTCTGTTTATTCTCCGAATACGTTATTCTGCATCCGTATAAACCATTCTGTTTGTCAAAGAAAAATTAAACTCATTCTCTCCTTATTCATTCTTATTCTTCTCCTATTCTCCCATCAAAATGAGACTTAAGATTTAAGTTCTCCCATGCTTAACTTATTATAGATCATTGGAACAAGAATTGACAGTGTCAAATTCTGTAGTCTTCTGTACTCTTTCAAGATCTAAGAAGCCACGTGCAAGTTGAAAGCTTTTATGAACGAAGAGCAAGAAGCCACGTGCAAGTTACGTACAGGGAGTCAATGTCGTGCAAATCGTGGCATTTTGAACGCCTCCGCAATCGAAAGGAAATGATTCCGAGTGGACGCGGAAGAGTTGTGATGATTCGGCCTCACGAGCGCATGCCTATGGAATCAGATCATCCGGATCCACGTGTCTGGACCGTGTAATGCCCCTAGACATATGAGTTGTTTACCTTTAAAAATAACGTGTACAGTACACGTACAATTCGATTTCTGAAAGACCTTGGGCGATTCAGACGATTTCGTTCTCATGCCCATGAGCAATAGGGATGCAAGATGGCAACCCAATTATTATTAGTTTATAATAAGTTAGTTAGCACGTATAATTTTTTTAAATTAATATGCATAACAAATAAGGTAATAGATGTACTTTTTTTTAAAATTAAATATATAAAATATGTTAAAAAATCTGATTATCCGATGAACTATTAACTAACAAGTCAGTTATCAGATAATTTTTCTCTAACTTTGATAGTAGAATAGGTTACGATAGGATTAGTCATTCTAGATTAGTTATTTTAAAATAAAGAGCATTTCATTTTAATAATAGAACGAATTTCAATCTAAAACAGGATATTAAATCCTTGGGCGTAAAGTGAAATTACTTCTTCGTGTAATTTAAAAAACAGACAATTCTCGAACGGAATACCAAATTTCTTCGATTAAATCAAAACTTTAAATAAAGAGACGTTATTCCACCTTAATTAAAGCCAACTCGATCCGTTTGCAACCCTTACGACCACAAACGCCTTCGCACGTGCCGCGGAAGTTTCCCGCTTTGCGGCGTGCCTAATAATTCGCCCCTGCGCCGCCAGCGGATAAGAACGTGGAAAACCATATCACCACATTTTCCACCCGACCTCCACCAAGACTTGTCTTTTGTTTACCCTCCACACAAGTTAACATCTTTAGTACGTTAACTAAAGGGTTGATACCTTACACCTTAGCTTGCTCAAGTCTTAAGCACCATCTTGGTAGCAGAATGTTATTTTGAATTATTTATTCTAAAATAATAGCATTTCATTTTGATAGTAGAGTGAAATCTAAAACGAAATATTAAACTGTTGGCTTTAAGACGAAATTACTTATTAATCTAATTCTGTGAATAAATAATTCTAGCAATATGGATTAATTAATTCCTTTAATCAAAGTAAAATTAACCTTATTATGAGAATATAGAACCTTATTATTTTCCTCATTCTTTAGACAGAATGAAACTAAATGTTATCTTTATTCAGCTTATTTTGAGAATAATAGACGCTCGGTTATGAACACCTACACATGTTAGCAATAGCATGGTGGAATGTCAAAGTATCATAACTTATCCTTATCGAAAATTATTCTTATTTCTTTACCTTACCACAAAAACTTGAAAAGGTTGTACCCCTATCCTTCTTTCGTATTCGTAGACGTAATATATGCTCACAAATAGCCAATAAATTTGACTCACAATATTCACAGATATCAAATCAGACTTTTTGACTCAATTATTAAAGAATTGACCTACAATTTTAGATTTGACGTCAACTCGACTATATATTAGACTTGTTGAGCTCGAATGAAGTAAAATTTGGCAGGTGCAACTGGTTAATTACCACTCTAATGTGTTTAAGACAGGGACGCAACTTGCGTATGTGATTGAACAGAACTTGATTCGTACATTCATCATTGGATCTAAAAGGTTAAAATATTTAACAAAAATATGACTATACAAGTATTTCTTCTTACTACATCTAATTAGGTAACTATATTTCACAAGATAACAAATATTGAATCACGTGAAAACTTTCGATCATGTTAAGGTGAACACAACTTTACTCACTAACGCATAAAACGAGTGAAACATATATATAACTCTCATATTATATTTAAGACGTACAACACCACCTCATCTCAAGAAACTACGTGTGTCCGTCGATCTACGTTAATGGCAGTTAAATAGATAGTACATTTTATAAATAAATAATTAGAAAGAAAAGACAACCCTATTTCCAATTTTGAAAATGGACATTTTCTTTAAACTAAATAACATCTTTGTATTTATCCAAAAGTCTGCACTTACATCCTTTGGATACTTAAGGCCATTTTGATTGGAGAGTAGGAGAAGAATAAGAACAAATAAAGAGAGAATAAGTTTAATTTTGTTTTGACAAGCAGAATGATTTGTACTATGCAGAATAGCGTATCCAAAAAATAAGAAGAATAAATCATCTCACCCTAAATCAAAGAATTGTTTATTTTTCTTATTCTGTCTGGATCTCACAAAACTATCAAATCGAAACACCTCTTATTTTAGTATACGCTATTCTGTCACTGAGACTCACGTAATAACCTATTCTACAAACAAAAATTTAATTTGGCCATTTGCCGCCTCAGTTAAAAGAGTTAGAGATGACCATAGCCAGTCGTGTGGGTCTCCTATATGTGATACATGCACTTATCAACGTTCCATAATTCCCTATTCTAGTCCACGTTTGGACGGCCAGGTCGGGGCCGCCGACTTGGCGGCCTGCACCGACCTACTTATAAATAAAAAAAAAGAAGGTTGTCAACTTAGAGTTTTTTATTTAAAGAAGAAGATAGGGTCAATGTGTGCATGCTATACTGTCACGAAAGCAAACTAGTAATAAAATGTCTAAATATATTTCTGTATGATTTGCACCTTTAACTCGAAAAATAAAAAAAAAAATATTATGTGTTAGATACATAGATTTGTAAGCAATTTTTCGGCGTACGTATGTGTCATTAATTAGCATTTCTTTTTTCAATGATGTTCAGGTAAAAAATACGTGATAACTATCTATTATCGTTTTGTTTTCGTTTCTAGCTGAGCATTTTTGAAAGCAAAGAATGCCACAATATTGATGTATTGGCAGATAGTGTTATTGTTCATTTGGAATTAATTTTCGATTTTTCATACTTTTTGTACAAATTCTTTATGTATATATTGTATTACTTGCTGTGGTACAGTAATTTTTTCTCCACGAATAATCTTTGGATGTGTTTAAAAAAGAGAGAGAGAGAGAGAAAGAGAAAGAGAAAGGGACAACGCTTGTGTGTGCATGGGTGACGAGGGGAAGCTCCCATGTGGCATGGCTTAGCTTGGTCTTGGAGCGGCGGCAACCATGGCATTCTTATTCCAACAAACATAATTTATTGAACATGCAATTGCAGACGAGACGACGCAGACACAACGGAAATGGTTGTGTGGATTGAGCGGGCCCAATAAGAGAGGCGAAGAAGTGCGTCGACACACGCATGTGGGCCGCAGCCAATAATAGAGGGGAAGAAGGGTGGGCCCCCTGGAGGGCCGGGTTGTTGTAGGTGGATGGGTGGGTGAGAGAGAGAGGGAGCGCAATCTCCATCCAGAATAACAATGCCTTTGCAATGAACGTGGATTAAAATGCAGGGAGAGCAGCCGTCCTATTCAGTTAGGTCGGACGGTTTTATCGTAGTCTGATAGAGTGGGAGGAAGTCGATTTTTTATTTTTTTTAATTTTTTGTTCAGATTTTGTAATTTTTTTAGAATGTCTGTTAGAAAATCAGATGATAAAGTTGGGTTGTTCGGGTCGGTCCCGACCTGATGGTATAATGTCTGTTAGAAAATCAGATGATAAAGTTGGGTTGTTCGGATCGGTCCCGACCTAATGGTATATAGTTTTTAGAAAAAGAAATTTTGGTATAGATCTCGATTTACGTGCAAAAAATAAAAAAAGTTTTTGTTAAAAAGAATATATATCCGAGTCGGACCGACTTGAGTGATCCAACTGTAGCATCTGATGTTTGATTAGACGCTCCAAAAAAAGTCTCGGGCTATTAAAGTCTTACGTTATTTCCATAATTGTCTCTATTATTTTTGCTTTAGTGAAAGCAAAAACTACTATTTTTCATTATGACCTCCAACTCATTTTGTTCCATGTATGTGAGCCAATATGTATATAAGAACGGTGCCACCGACTTCAAAAACACTTTGCACGAACTCTAGTGGCAAAAATAGAAATAATTACTTTTTTTTTCATTTTTGTCTCTATTGTTTTTTGCTTTAGTGAAAGCAAAAACTACTATTTCCCATTATGACCTCCAACTCATTTTGTTCCTTGTGTGTGAGCCAATATGTATATAAGAACGGTGCCACCTACTTCAAAAACACTTTGCACTAACTATAGTGGCAAAAATAGAAATAATTACTTTCTTTTCCATTTTTGTCTCTATTTTTTTTTCCTTTAGTGAAAGCAAAAACTACAATTTCTCGTTATGACCTCCAACTCATTTTGTTCCTTGTATGTGAGCCAATACGCATATAAGAACGGTGCCACCTACTTCATTTTGTGTGTGTGTGTGTGTTGACTGATGGTTGTTTGTTATGGGTTCCATCATCATTAAGTCTTTCTATCTATTTATTTAGGGCTAATGAAAACATTTAAGAACTAAAATAGTAGTTATTTGCCGAATGGTAGTTCTTGTTTGGGGGGACTCAAATAACGATACCATTTCATTCCATTAAAGAGAGCTTATTTTTGGGATGGTACCAGATGAGAAGGAGCAGGTGCTAGTAGACACCATCACTAGGGCCAGAGTGTGAGCTACAACATTACACCTGTGTTGGATAAAGTGAGGGACACCCATGGATTAGTACAAAACTGTTGGCATAGTGCAATAATATCTAAGCATTTCCAGGGGATCACCCCCTCTCTCTTGATAGCCCACACAATAATCAGAGCATTGCATGCTTTCCACTTGGACCTGCTGTCCACTGTGCAAGCAAGTCTTAGACTTGCTACTAATGCCAAAGCTTCTACCACTTGTGAATAAGAATCAGAAGTAAGCTCTGCCTGACAAGATAGAACATATCTAGTATCAGTTCGAATCACCAAGGCAAATGCTCCTCTATTGGATGATGTTGCCCTATCAACATTGATCTTTAGTGTGCCAGCTTCTGTAGCTTCCCACTGTCTCTGTCGAGTATGAGCTTTGGGGATATTCGATTATTTTTGGGGAGTCTACTGATTAAAGTCTGACATAGCTCTATGAAGAATGCCCAATAATGGAAATGCCTTCTTTCCTTTACTCATCTCCTTGCATCTGGCTTTCTAGAGGTGCCATAAGATAGTCTATCTTTAGGAAGATTAGAAGTTATATTGTCTTCCTTTGTGGAAGAGGGCCAATCCCTACGAGGATTAGATGTTGTGTTACCTTCCATTCGAAAGAGGGCCAACTTTAAGGTGGCTTAAAGGTTAGTCTAACTAGAGGCCTTGTATCTAGGAGGAGCCCAACTAAAGATTTGGTATCTAGGAGGAGTCTAACTAGCAATTTGATATCTAGTGTGTTTAGTTGGTAAGGATCAAATTTACTAGAAATATACTAGAATTGAATTTCTAGTAGAAAAAGTCTAGCAAAATTGAGAAGTAGACGTAGGTCACTATTTGGTGAACTGAACCACTACAAATCGTGTGCCTCGTGTGTGATCGTGCTCTTGTGTGTTCATTGTCCATCTCCAGTGCATGCTTCGATTTTAGTTTTCCCCAGGTTAGATAGAAGTTTTGAAAAAGATCATCATCCTATTCACCCCCTTTTAAGATGAAGCCATAGTTCTAAATCCAATAAATCTCATACAAAGTAGGTCGTTATGCTGTTCTTCTTTTGGATCTGACATTTGACTCCACTGAATAATTCTCTCCTCCAGTGGCAGCATCTCAGAGGTTGATTGGTAGGTCAGAGGGGAGAGTAGGCATCCTACTCTAGCTACCTGACATTTAAATAGAAAATGCTCAACTGTTTCCTCCTCCTTGCAGATATCACAATAAGGATTTACCACCAGTTCTTCTTGCCAAGGCCTACTTAGTTGGAAGAGCTTGTCTGAGAGCCCTTCAGACAAACATTAGAATTCTTGGTGGAACTCAGTTGGTTAATTGAGGATGCCATAGGGCCTTCCATGCGGCCTTATGAGCAGACGAGCCCTGGAGTTGAGATCTGTCACATAGGAATCTATATGCTGATTTAAGAGTGGGTTCTCCATTAGGTGTGAAGGGCCAAATTAATGAATATATCATCTATATCCTGCATTTGGATCCTAGGAATTCTGAGGATTGCAGCTGCTGTGTCTTGTTGAAAAATTTCTGAGGTAGCTTGTCAGATAGATTAGGCTTTGTTTGAGGTGGACACAAGAGCTCTAGGACCCATCTATCCTTCCAAATATCTACTGATTTACCATTTCTTACGATCCAAACGCCTCCCCAGTTGATCTGTTGATACATTGCTTTACAGATGGGAGAGTTATTTTGTTTGTAAGGTACATTCCAATATGTTTGATTTCTAAGATACTTTGCTTTGAGAAGGGTGCATGGCTTTGCTTTGAGAAGGGTGGCCCACATTCCTCTTGGCTCCTGAATAAACCTCAACACCAACTTCACTATCATACCCTTATTTGCCACTTCCAGATCTTGGATTCCTAATCCTCTTACTGTTTCTGTTGTTTAAATTTATCCTGTCAACAGAAACACATCTTTCTTGTCTCCATATCATGACCCCACCAGAAACATCTTTGAATTCTATCCAGTCTATGGAGGATCTCCTTGGGAATGACAGTGGTTGCCATTACATGGAGAGGTATGGCGTTCAATGTGGATTTCATAAAAACTATATGACCTGTTGCTGACATAGTGTTTTTTTTTTCACCCAAAAAAAGCAAGCTTATTAATCATCTTAATTTTCCTCTAAAAATTTGAGTTGGGCCTTCCTTCCTACCCCTCCATTGCTTGTGGATCGGTAGCTACAAGCCTACAAGGATCATCTACTTAATTTGAGCTTTGGGTGGGACCAAGATGGTCGAAAAGAGAAGACTGGTGGGCCCTTGGTCCATTGGCAAAGTGTTGACAGACAAGATTGCCCTTTTCTGAGGTCTAAGCATCAAAAAGTTGTTCAAAACGTTAGGATTTGAATTTTTAATCGTTAACTTAAAGCCAAAATTATAGAATAAGAACCCATGATGCCAAACTTTTTGCTGCTTCAGAATCTAAGAAGTCATGTTCAAGTTGAAACCTTCCATAACTAAAGAAGATTTGGATGCCACTGCACTCTGCAGTCAGATAGTCCATCCGAGTCAAACAAAAGATGATCTTTATGACAGTAATATAGTTATCTAATAATGTTGATGACGCATGAAAACAATCATATAAGCCAAGGTTGCGTGGTTATAAATTTATATCGATCCATCATTACCATCTGATTCATCTCCATAAACGAAAGTTGATTTCAGACCCAATTTTTTAAATCTCGGGCGAATGAAACTTCATGATCGAAGGAAGTTCCCAAATTAGTACCATCTGAGTCAGTTGGTTGGCATTTAGCTAATGGTGAAAGCCCACCAAAGAGGACCAAGACTCTCCCAAGGAAAACTTTGCTACAACCATGCCATGCCTCGTATAATTGACTAGATCGGCAGAGAGAGTAGGGAAAGGAGACAACACGGTATGTTTGGCTTGAGACAACTAGCATGAGAAAAAAGAGAATAACTTGCTGCACTGCCAGGGGTTATTACGCCATTTGGCGATGCAGCCAAGTTTTTTTAAAAAAAAAATAATTTAAAAATCGACTCCATTTGAACAATAAAAAATAATATCGAAAATCGTCTTCAAATTCATTTGGGGTCGGTTTCTGATTTTTCATTTTTTTTTTGGCTTGTTCGACCCAAGATCGGATTGTACAGTCGGATCGGATATTATGGAGAGTTTTAAAAAAAAAATTTAACTTGACTGCACCGCCAGATGGCGCAATAGTGTTTGATGGTGCAGCAAGTTATTCTCGAAAAAAAGGTGGACCAAGAAAACGGGTTGCTTCTTGTTTTCACTGACCTCTTGGTAGCATACAAGAGATTGAAGTAGGCAAATTTTATATCACAATCTCAAAATAAGGAGTCAACTAAATGAATAAATTAACTAAAGTTATATGTAGTGTATGGTGATGTTAAGTTGTCCTTTTGCAAAGGTATTATCTTCACAGAGATTCTTGTTTCACTTTTATAAATTACCTTATGAAACGTCTCAAGAATGTTTTGGGCCACTCGATTAGTCACAAGATGGACGAGCACCCTTGCAATGCTACTTAACACGAACGAATACTTATTGATGTGTAATCATATTCCAATTAGTAACTTACTTGAACTTGTTTTTGGTTAAATACGTCCAGTTTCTTTCAAGTGAAGAGCATTCTGATCCTAACAATGGCAAATATTTTCTCCTTGAATAAAGATTCTTTTCACATGAAACAACTTTTGCACAGTTATATGGGCCAGCCACCATTCTAATTTTGATACTGTTCAGCCACAGACTCGTTGCTTTTGTAGAATCTGATTTGATATGATCTCACGTACATGTTTTGCCTAACCTTGTTAAAATTAAGATTATACAAGTATTATTCAGGAGATGCACTTGCCTATGTGCCATTTTGCACAAGATAGCCTAGATATGACCCTCGAGTTGGTGCCATTACCCCCCTCGTGGTCTATTTAAGCAAGCACGACCTCGTAAACAGGTTGGAGACAGAGGCTTGCTAATAAGGGTTCAAAGATTAGGGAGATTTAAAATAAATATGAAAATTGCAGGGGCTGATACATGATGTTAAAAGATCGGAAGGATTCAAAGGGAAAAAACCCTAGTAGAAATATCAAAGAGTTTTTTACCTATATTTTCTCGGTCACCGGATTGATTGTGCCATCTCCACCATTGATGATCATCTCCAACTGCCAAGGGGAAAGGAAGGGGAACGAATGGGGAAGCCCAAAGGTTGGAGATTAGTCCCTTCGATATTGTCTTAACCAATAGACACAGTTCCTTACTCTTAGCAGGATTTGAATCTGCTCAGCATGATATTTCTCACTTAGTGAGATAAATTTACATAAATTTTTTAACTCTGTAACCTTTTCAGACAAAATCGTGAGACCAAATACGAAACCAGTTCCTTTGGACCTCATCCTCATGGGGGTGTCTCATATGTATTCTTACATTTGGTGAGGACAATCTCATTATTTTACCAGGATAAAATAAGAACAGTGACTTGGTCACAAAATTCTCATTAAATATATTAGTTGCATAAAAAGTATCAGAAATAAATTTAACAGGACTTATCTGATCATCGACCAAACCGAATGACCAGGGGCAAAAAAGATGAAAAAGATATGATATTATAATTTACGTAATTTCAGGGGAAGTGTATCAGGGCCCAACTGTTTTTGGGCTTTCCTCCATATGTTTATTGGGCCATTGTCCATTACCTAACCTGTGCCCTGCCCCCTGCCCCGGGCAGCCCCAGCCCTTCTTACGGACGCCAAGCAGAAGAGGAAGGAGAGAGCAGAAGCCAGAAGAGGGGATGGTGGCGGCCATGGCGGGAGCTGCCATGGCCCTTGCTCGTCTTCCCCACGCCACCTTCTCCCCTCCGAACACTGAAGGCAGCAGCTTGGTCTCTCTCTCTCTCTCCCTCTCTCTCTCTCTCTCTCTCCTGCATGGCTGCTGATGTCATTTTCTCTTCCTCCGCGTTGCTTGCTCCTTCGTTTGGAGCAAACAGAGGCGCGTGGAGGGTGTAGCAGAGGCGCGCTGCTCAGTCGCGAAGGCCGCCTTACCATCGCAGCTTCACAAATGGCGGATGGTCATTGCGTATGATGGCACCAACTTCTCAGGTAATCCCCCCCTCCCTCCTTTATGTGTTTGCTCCTCCTTGTAATCTCTTCATGTGGGTGTTGTTGCTCATGCATAAGGAGAGCTACAGGGAGAAGAACCTCCACTGTCACCATAATCTGGCTGTGTGCTTTCTGGCATTAAAAAAAAAAAAGAATTCCTTTCCAACCTCAACGGCACTTGATAGTTACAAAATGAGTCTAGCCATATAATTCATCCGCACATTAGCAATTATGTTGCTTACATGAGCATCGATAGCCACATCTTCTTGCACACTACAGCTTACTCACTGGATTGACTTGACCTTTGAAACCTTATAAAAAATACTCTTGTTTTACTCTTTCAGTTTCATTTTCTCAATTACATTGTATATATTCTATTTAAGTATGAGCAATGCTCAGAACTTCATTCTCAGTGACGATATATTTCAAGCTTGCCTCTGAGCCCCTCGTCTGTTTCATTGATTTACAGTACATCTTTTGCAAAAGTTACATCATGTTACATGATCTTGTATGCACTCTGTTATGACATCCATTACTAATGCAAAAAATGTAAACATTCCAGGCTGAACCTTGATAAAAAAACTTGGTGCCATAGAGGATTTCTTCAGTTATACCACAAAAGTGTTTGTTTTTTAATGCTCCGTTATATATGTCACCATGTCCAGTATGTTTGTATTTTCTCGCTAACTGATTACTTTCCGTCATCCATAAACTGATTCGCAAAGCTGTCCAGTGCCTTATCCAGGTGAATGAATGGCATGCATATGTTTTTCTCTCTACTCTTTTTAGTCAGTTCCCTCAAGAGAAAAGTAAGATTAGTGATGACCTGCTCAGTATATTAATATAGCTTAGCTTCTTTCACTTTTCTCGAAATTTCCTTCTTTCACTTTTCTCAAAATTTCATTGTGGTATTCAGGATCTTAGTATCTAAGGTCCTGTTTCGTATGGGGATAAGAAGAGTCAGGAATAAGCTTAGTCATCCCTGGATAAGTTATCCCTATCAATTCTTGTATGCATTTGGTATCGTAGGGGATAAGAAACAGTCATAACTTGTTCCTCATTTGGTATGAAAAGGGATGCTGAGGAGGATAAGCTCCAGAAAAAGACCAATATGTCCTCTTTACCTCAAATTAAGGGGTATGAACTAATCTCAATTTGGCAGGGATACGGGGACTTAGAAACATTTTGAAATGCACCAACACAAGATTGATGATTTTAGACTTAGAATTTTTTTGAAATACACCAACACTTATTACAATAAATTGATATTAATTGCATACTTTTCTTAGTTTTGCATAAATTAATAATATCGATTAGGTGTTAATAGTTACTTAATATGTATAACAAAGCCGACTAAGTGTTAACAATGGATAAAGTTGAAAGCATATTGTACGAATGATGTTAAGTGTGAATAATAATCGCATATACTTTACCTACTTTGCATAGATTGGCAATTGGTATTAAGTGTTGCTAGTTATTAATATTAATTGTTCTTAATATTAATATTATCATTACATAAACGCACATTTTACTAATTACATAAGTGTCAATAATAATAGCCTATATTATACCTCCTTTGCATAAATTAGCAATGTTGATTAATTGTTAATACATGTAATACAAAATAATCGTAATAATTCACAGATAATTACCATTTTAAACTCATATTGGAGCTACTTTGCATTTGGAATTTGCTATTAAGTCTTAATAATTATTTAATATTGAGCATGGGGGTGCATCGGTTAGTGGGAAAGGGGGAAGGGTACGGGGGCATGGACTTGTAAAATGGGTACTAAAAAATGGGGTTAGAAAGTGGGGATAAGTCATTCCAATAAAAAGTTGGAATGACTTATCCCCATTCTTAACCTCGAAATTGGGGATATCCCCAAAAGCCTTAACTCCCCCTTATCCCTGTACGGAAATGCCATACCAAGACCAAGACTGGGGATAAAATGGGTTTAACCCATCCCTATCCTGATACCAAACACAACCCGAGTTTGTAAAATGGTGTAACCTGAACATGCTCTTCTACAGGGTACAACAAGGCTTGATCTCCATCATCAGGCATATGCTTATGATGGCTGCCATTTTTTATCTTTAAAACTCACTGTCATGGTATGCTCTAATTTATCATAACTGAAGAATTGTTTAAGACTCTAATCTAAAGCATATTTCAATTGGAATAGCAAAGTTCACAATTATTTAAAATGTGAAGAGGTCTTATTGTTTCCATTAAGAAATTGGATATGCTTGATTTGACAGTTGATGATGGTTGAAAATCAAAATCAAAGCAGCACATTGTTGTTTACAAATGTTTCTAATATTCTCTCCTCTTTTTTTGTGCATTTTCGACCTCTTTATGGCTTTCCAAATTTCCTCGACTACCTTGAGCTGTGAAGTAAACTCATCGGAGTCACTGCCTTACCCTTTCCAAAGGTGTTTGCTATTTCCTGACTATGAATCCTTACCTGATTTTGATCCTGAAATTACTGTTTAGGTTGGCAATATCAAGAATCACCACCAACTGTACAATGCATTATTGAGAAAGCCTTAATGCGTATCACAAAACTTGACAGAAAGGAGCTATGCTTGGTTGCTGCAAGTAGGACAGATGCAGGCGTGCATGCTTGGGGTCAGGTTTGACTTTCTAAGCTATTAACTGAATACTGTCAGAATCATGTAATCAATGAGCCTAGAGATTTCTTCACCTATTATATGACTGCAAATTATACTTGTGAAAAATATCTGAATACTTGATTAGCCCTTCCACAGATTATTTTTCCTCAAAATTCTTTACTTAATCTGTAGTCTAAAAAACTTCAAACATTAGCAATCTGTAGTCTACAAAACTTTTAACATAAGCAATCTGTTCTCTAACCTTATCAATATTTTTGACGTTTCAGATGGCACATTTTGTGACACCTTTTATGTATGAGAGCTTGGAAAGCATTCATGCTGCTGCCAATGGTCTTCTTCCTACTGATATACGAGTAAGAGAGATTAGTCCAGCACATCCTGAATTTCATGCCCGTTTTTCGACAAAGAGCAAGATATATCACTACAAGATATACAACAATCCTATCATGGATCCCTTTCAGTCCCGTTATACCTACCATAGTGCATGTATACTTAACCCTTTACCCATGAGGGAGGCTGCAAGATATTTTGTTGGGAGACATGACTTCTCTTCTTTTGCAAATGCATCACACAATGACAGAGCACCGGATCCTGTGAAAGAGATTTTCCGTTTTGATGTAATTGAAATGGTAATTGCCAAGCATCAGGGATAATTTGTTTTTTTTCTCCTGTAGAGGGTCCTGGGCTTAGTTTTCTGCTCTCACTTTTACATATCTGTTTAACTGAAACTCTTCTTTCATCCATAATTGTTGATTCTCAATTATATTTTACAGGGCCCCATTTTGCAGCTTGAGGTTGAGGGTTCTGGTTTTCTATTCAGACAAGTGCGGAACATGGTAAGCCATTAATATTGATAAGTAATGAAGTATGCTTCTTAGTTACTTCCTCCCAGAGTGGTTTTTCTTGATGTTCAATTCTTCTCTAACTGTGATTCCTGATTGCACCTGTTAATGTGGCATATACTATCTCTTCAGGCTACCCTTACTACAGGAATTTTGCCTTATATTGGTCCAGATTTCATACTGTGGACTTCTAACACATGATCTTTCACTTGTAAGCTATGACCTGGTGGACACTCTTATGTTCATAAGAGAGCCATGTAGGATGCTTGGAATGTAACACAACACATGCATACACATGCCAATACATTGAGCGCTTCAACAATTCTTCAGATTGCTTGTTCGAATGGTGAAATTCAATAATTTGATTAATGTTTTATTTATCTTTTTGACAGATGTCAATTGATCATACTCTACTTGATGCATATATATATACATATGAATATGTCTACATTTATGTACCTCCCATGTCTTTTGTCTGGTTTTTAAAGAGGTTCCGATTTGATCTTTGTCGACACTTGACCTTTGTGTCCACATCCAACAGATGATAGCTCAAATAATATCAGTTAATGGAACTGAATTGACTATCCTTAAAATTATCTTAACATTGTTTAGTGCATAATCCAGCAAAATTAAATTTGACTTCTACATGAATATCCCTTTTAGAAACACATTTCATGACTCCCTGCTTAAGATGTGAATTATGACATATATCTTCAAGTGTATGCTGTCAACCGTACCCCTATGGTTGAGTTCTGTTAGAATGTAGAACGATATGCTGGAGTATTCCAGACGAGTGGATAATTGCTTTGCTAACTCAAAGATGAATTATTAGTCTCCCTTTCCAACACTAGAAATTCAAAATTTTCACATTTGCCAATACTGATCTTTGATGACACTGATAGAAGATTCTGCAATTCAGTGTTATGCTTTAGCTCCATTTTGGTGTTGGAGATCGTTGTGTTTTCCTTTTGGGTTTTTTGTAGGTATACCCTATAAACTACCATATTTGTATGAATAACCTTAACTCCCACATATTTTTATGAATACCCCTGACATCTTCAAAAAGGATTGCAGTTATTAATGTCGTGAGCTCCAACCCGTCAGAATTCTGGTGAAGTTAGGGGTATGTATGCAAAATTCTGATGAATTTGGGTGTATATATGTAAAAATATCCAAATCTTTTTGGCATACTCGGTTGGAGTTCACAGCATTTTTACGGGAACAGTATAACTGCATTTTTTGGCATACTCGATTGTTGATTTCCTCTTTTCCTTTTTCTTGTTTTACATGTTTACTTTCTGCAGGTGGCTTTGCTGATTCAAGTGGGAAGAGAAGCACTTCCCCCTGACGTCGTACTCAATATTTTAGCTGCTCAAGATCGTCGAGAGCTTGCCAAGTATGCCTTTTCAGCACCACCTCATGGATTATGCCTCATTTCTGTCAACTACAGCAGAGAGGCTCTGCAGCCTCCAGCTGGTTACCCCTCAGCTAGTTTTGGCAGGGCATATACTGTAAGCAAATGTAAGCTCCCATTCTATTGACTGTTTTTAGGGATCAAAATCATCTTAAATGCAAAGTTCTTCCAACATCGTGCACTTGTTGCTGCAATGAGCTCTGGCTCAAGTACAAGCGACTTACTGTGTCTTGTACTCTGCCGCTGCGGCTCTGACCGTGGCAGAACATTCAGTTTGTATTACATTGTGGGAGGTACAACAAGAGGTTTTGAACATCGCAGATGATGCTTAAATGGTCTTCTCACAATTTTGGTCCATGATTACATTTAACAAGTTGCACAAATGAGCCGCCTTTAATGAAATGAAGAAGCAAGCTTCACTTTCTTCTGTATTATCCGCAGTTTGGACTTTCACTGACATTCAGAGGATGGTCCTGTGCTTGCTTGGGTAGTTCACAAGACTGATTACTAACAGTTTTCGTATGATAGTCTAATATTGGGGGCATTCAAGTGTTTTTGAGTTGGAGGATAAACATTATACGTTCGGTGGCTGTATTGGTATCTTTTATAGATTGGGATCATGCTGTAGAGCCTGATGTAAACTGTTCTGTTCATGAATTGTGGAGATGACCAGAAGTGCTCATCTTCTTGGTGCCCATGATTTTTCCTTCGCCTATAATGAGAAGCAGTTGGTTCTTGTAGGATGATACTGGTAGAGGAGAACCTAAATCTTCCATGTAAAATTATAGCATTCGTCTATTTCTTCTTTTTGTGTATCCTTTTGAAGGTCTGAACTGCACTTGCAAATTACCTGTTCAAAAGAATTTGATAATTCTGCATGCACTTAAAGGATGTCCATTACATGATGCCTAATTATGACCATTACCTGAAGGACAGTTCAAGGACTCCTTTTTTACGACCTATTTTGGACACAAGACAATAGGGGTATGGCTACTTCGGTAGCTGTTGCTGATGATTCCATACATTAAGAAGTTAAGACAAGACGCTTTATGAAACGAGATCATATACAGTATAACTCAATCCAGTCTAATTTATCTTTATTCCTATTCTTCAACAGGTTTAATATGGAAGGGGATAAGAGAAAAGTTGTTTTTATTTTTCTCTTCATTAAAATATAGATAGTGAATAGGATAAGTAATAGAAAAGACTCTTGTTCCGTTCTTATATCTTAAATGTAATCAGACTATTTTTATTAATGTACTGATATATTAAATATGCTTATGAATTATAATGACATTATTTCATTTTTCAACTTAGTACTAACCTATGTATGTATTAAATACAATGATAAATGACAAAATAGTAAGACTCGGCAATTTTTTCACCCTTTTCATTAAGAGCGTTTGATTAACCCTTCTATTTAATGATACATATTGAATATAATTAGTCTATTTTTATTGTAATGATACATTAAATACGCTTGTGAGTATTGGCCTATGGTAGGGGAGGAACCACCCCTCTCTCCTTCTTGACACCAGTGGATAGGGACAGCCATTTTCTGTCACTCGTTCCCTCATGTTCTCTCTCCACTTTGATTGGAGAATAGGAGAAGAATAAGGACGAATAAGGGGAGAATAAGCCTAATGTTGTTGACATGTGGAATGGCTTATATCGTGCAGAATAGCGTATCGAGAGAATAAGGAGAATAAGTCATTCCATCCTATACTCAAGAATTATTAATTCTTTTTATTTCGTCAGTGGACCTCACAAAACTATCAAACCGAAACACTTCTTATTCTAATATACGTTATTCCATCAATGGGCTCCACAAAAAAAACTTATTCTGCAAACAAAGTGGGACTTGAGATAGTAATTTCAAGACTCTAATTTACATCAATAGAGTTGAGTTACAATTCCGTAGTTCCACAATTAGAAAATTAATGGCAAGGATTTATTGTGAAACTACAAAAAATTATAAGGAGTTACTTAATAGTGTTTAATATCATGAGAAGAAATATAGAATTAGACTACATTGTAAGGACTAATGTATAAAAATCCAAAATGAATAATTTATATTTATTTGTGTCCTAAATCGGGAACTTTGCATTTAAATGCCTAAATAGTTATTCTAAATAAAAAAAAAAATTGCATTTAAATGCCTGAATCGAAAATTTTGCATCTAATACGATTGGGGGACTTCTAGCACAATTATAAGGATTTGCATGGCCAAAAAAAAATACTTTCACATGTCTTTTACATGAGTAGTACATAGGTAGTATGGATGGCATCCCTCGTGCGATGCAGTTGTATGGCATCTTAATTAATTCGTCAACCCCTTATCTTTGTCTTATATAATTATAATCAATTGCCCTTATTATGAGTAACAGACACCCAAGAAAAAAGACGAGTAATTAACAAGTTGGTGTATACGTCATAATTACATGTAAGATGATTGTAATCCTCTCATGTATGCACATATTTGTTGCTGCAATGTTCTGTAGCTATCCATGTGCTTACTAACGGAAAGCACAATAAACATAATTCCATTTAATTATGATCATAATGCAAATGTATGCACATGCATCATGATACCAAGTTGTACACATCATGATGATGATAAGTATAAAATTAAGCGGCTCGAGTAGAAGGGTTCTTCCATCGATCAGACTTGTTCGTAGATCGTGGCGGGTTCAGGCCATTTTAGTGGATCTTGTGACCCCGCTGAAATTTATAAAATTTAACAAGATTTATTATTCTTAGTCTATTAAAATGACTGGTCTATTGATCTCGACCTATTAAAGTGATCTTACTGATCCGCTGATTTTGATTCAATAGAATGACTCCACTAATCTACTGTCCAAGTGATTTCACCGGACTAAATTTTTGTGTCCGCCACTTTTGTAGATTTCATCTTTACAATTCTTTCCTTCCATGGAGGGTGATAGAAGTGATGATGAGATGCCAACCCATGGCCGTGGCCCTTACATGAAAGTGGGTATTGTTTGATTGGAGGGCTCAACTTTGCCCTGAAGCACGAGATCGCCTCGTCAACAAGATGTGAGGCTAGCCCTTCCCCTTTCCTCTAACTTATCATTATAATTCTACCATCCTAATGCCGTCTTTTGAGGATGTCTGATTTCTCTCTCTATTTTTTTTACTCATTCTATTTTTTAAGGTGTTTAAAAATAATTATCTGCACGTATTGATCGTATTTTTGGCCATTCAATTCTTTGTGGGAAACATGCCTCGCTCTCTTTTATAGGATAGTCTTGATTAAGGTATTTGCCACACATTTTATGGTTTCCATTTTACATATGATTATAGAGGGTAACTGCCTTTATAAACCATTATAAACCCTTGCTAGCATCTTTAGAGGGTAACTGCATTTTGAAGTATGAAGCTTATTTCTACCATCATTCAAACAATAACCTATTTTAAAGGGTCTTTCTAAGGTCAATATTTTTCTCCTTACTATAGTCCAAAAAGGACAAAAAATGGTAGAATTGACATAATTTGCTGAAGTGATCTTTGTTAACAACTAGAAAAACAATTGATTAGTTTAAGAAATATTTGTACTTTAAAGTGCCTAAGATGCTTGTATAGAAATGCAATTTTTTTGGTCTTCCCTTTAATAGAAATAATATTGCATTCATATCTCGTTTTCTAGCTTTTAAACATGCCTTTTCTATGCTTATCCTTTCCATGGTTCCTAGAGGCGCCTTTCATATGTCAAAAGGCATCTAAGAACTCACCGTTGAGTCCATTTAATATAAAGTTGCAAAATTAGTCTATTAACTTGAATAATCTTGGGTTATTGTGACTATTTCGGCTACTTTAGAGACTAATTCATTTTAAGGAAACTATAAATATTTCTGTAAATGAAATCTACAATATAATTACTATACCGTACGACAATTCTAATGTAGGATTTTCTATCATCTTATATGCCCAAGACATATGTTCAGACGCACTTTGATAATAAAAAGTTGTGTTATCAAAGATTATAATGTGATAAAATGCAATTATGGCCAAAAATGCAAGTCTCTAAAAAATGAGGCCTATATACCACCGGATACACAAAGCTGAGCACTCCTTGGAATATAAATCTATATTTACTTTGCATAGGAGATAAAAAAAAATTGAAGTTTTCCTTTCTTGAGAAGTGTGGCTTCTACATCAAATGCTCTAGATTGGAAGCTCTCAATATGATATCAGGACAAAGCCGACAAACCCCAGTAATTGCCATCGAATGTCTCTGAAGAAACCTCGTAGCAAAGCAGAAACTCACAGGAAAGTTGGTGTATACTAAATTTCTTCTATTCTTAAATTTATAAATGCTTTCTTGATAATGAGACATTGACTATATGATCCAAGCTTAAGTAATTGATGTTGGTTTTGCACTGCCTTTTTTAGTACTTTTATTTTTGTTTGTATTGATCTAGATATGGTCAAAGACATCATGTACTTAGTTACCACAAAAAACGTATACTCTCCTTGTTCTCAAATTAACTCATAGTTTTCACCTTCTTTCAAATTATGTAATAACATGGGTTTAAATTCTACAGCTAGCTTCTATTCTAAGCAGGGGAGAACTTTCATCCCTCTTGTCAAATGTGCAAAAAGAGAAAGAAATTGTGTTCATCTATATGTACAATCAATCTCTTTGAGTGTCATCTACTACCATTCAATAGGTCGGGTAGGGTTATCTTCCCAGAATTGTTGGGATCGAGCTTTTTAAATTGGTTGCAGATCAGCATTACGTCCTTATCTCCAATCTTTCCCATCTCTTTGAGCTTATATATTACAAACTCTGATTTGCTGAAAAACCAAAGGAAAACCACATGAGAACTGACATGCTTAAGGTGATTCAAAACTGACTGAAATTCTCATCATGAATACTATAAATCTCAGAAGATGTGGTAATCAACAACAAAGTGTGCTACAAATTATCAAATGAAGCCAACCCAACGAACAGGTGGATTAACTGCATAGATATGACTAGAAAATAGATGTCTCATTAATATCATATGAGACGGCCAGCAATCTGTTTATATTAATGGGATAAGCTGCTATAATACTGAATTATATAATTGGTATTAATCATGTTCACTAGAAGTCGATTCCGAGTAAATTACAGTGGTTATGAAACAAGGATTTTTGTTGTGTTATTTGCGCAGATTCAACATCTACTGCAATCAGAACTGTATGCATGCATCAGACATCAATATGTTCCTCAGTTGAAGTCCCATATATCAGACCATCTGCAACTAAACTACATAGACTATTTAAACTGGCTGCTTAGAGATATTGGCTGCCTAGGCATTTCATATGCCATGCTTTTGTCAGAAATCAAGAAAAGAAAGCAATCTGATCATAAGGGAACCTATTCAGTAACACACGATATCTTCAAGATTGGAACTCGGATAACTCTTTGATTCTATAGCAGTTCCAATGTTCATTGCAGCATGTGGTGCCTCAGAGAGTAGAACAATAATTCAATTGAAAGTTTAGTTTGTATAAAAAAGGCATCATGTAAGAAAAGCACATGGAATTCCAAGGTTCCACATGCAAGAAACAAATTATAACCAAATTCACACTTGAGTATGCTATGAAATTGTATCCACTATGTGATCAAGTGTGATCAGCCTTCGATCTTCTGTGAAGTCTTATCCCGTACCCAACATGGAACCGGGTGTGCATCATTTGTGGCACTCCCGGACATTTTAGGGATTTGGGTAAGAATCCGGTTCCTCTCAGTGCACGACCGGACCGAGTCCAGTCAGTGCAGAAGAGGGGGAGGAGGGTCGGGATTTTGAAAAATCCCATCCTGCCGATTTGTTCAGCTCGGCGTGTCCCACCGACTCCTCTCTGCACTGACCGGACTCGGCCCGGTCGTGCAATGAGAGGAACCGGATTCTCTGGCTAAAAAAAGAGCTCGATTCTTCTGTTTCTATCATCATCTACACCAGACATAGATATTCTGCTTGTATGTACTATGCAAGTTATGTAAGATTAAAGATCAACCAAGGTGTTGTTTTGTTACCCACAATGAACTGATCATTCAGATAAAGTTACATAAGATGGTGAAGGAAAATATGATAACCTTTTAGCCTTAGAAGACTCATTGCTTGCTAATATTGTGCTGCATTTCCATCTTTAGTTCCTAGTACATGGATGTGTTGCAGTTCCTCATACATGGATATGCTTACCAGTTTTAATAACTTTGTTGAACTCTGTTGAAGTTATTGGGCCATCCAACTCAAAACCTTAAGGCAATGAGTGGAGTAGGCACTATCTACTAAACACGTTCTGATTTAGTCCTTTTTCGATGTGGGACTATTCTAACACGCCCCTTCACGTGCAGGCTGATTTTAGGCGCTGTTACGTAGACTACAAATACGAGATGCGTGGCCCGGTTCGTAACCATGGACTTTGATACCAGCTTACAAACCACAAAACTCGGGTGTTGAGTTTGAATGGCCCAAGATCATAAGCATTGGCCACAACTAAAATTAACCGATGTAAGACTAATTATATAGCCGCTCCAACACTTCCCCTCACGGCCAAGATGGACTGTGAAAATCAGATAACAGGAGGTGGTGCAAATTTGGAAAGATAAAGTTGGGCCAATTCCCTGCTCTGATACCATGTTGAAGTTATTGGGCCATACAACTCAAAACCTTAAGCCCCACTTTATTTGCAGAATAAGTTATTACGTAGGGTTCACTGACAGAATAACGTGTACTAGAATAAAGGATGTTTCAGTTTGATAGTTTTGTGGGGCCCGCTAACGGAATAAGAAGAATAAGTAATTCTTGGGTCTAGGGTGGGATGGCTTATTCTCCGAATACACTATTCTACACCGGGTATAAGTCATTCCGCTTGTGATGGGGATCCAGGAACGGCTGGAATGGAGTCAAAGGTCCAATGTGCAGTTTATTTGGCCCATTAGGGGCCCATTTGGAGTCTTTTATTTTATCTGTAATTTTCACATGTTTTTTAGCTATTTTCGGAGTCCTAGGGGTAGTTTAGTAATTTTCCTATTAGAGTTTCTTTGAGGAGTCTATATATTGTCCTATATCCTCTCGTGGGAAAAGAATGAAGAAGAATTTTGAAATGAAGAGCCGCCGCTGCGTGTTTTCTCCCGAGACGGGACGGGAATCCTAGTCTTCTTCTCCTCTAACCCCTCTCTTCCTCTTAGGGGTAGTTTAGTAATTTTCCTATTAGGGTTTCTTTGAAGAGTTTATATATTGTCCTATATCCCCTCGTGGGAAAAGAATGAAGAAGAATTTTGAAATGAAGAGCCGCCGTTGCGTGTTTTCTCCCGAGACGGGACGGGAACCCTAGTCTTCTTCTCCTCCAACCCCTCTCTTCCTCCTACTTCCGGTCTACCCCCCCTGCTGTCCCGCATCAGCTTGTCAAAGCAAAATTAAACTTATTCTCTCCTTATCACCCTTATTTTTCTCCTATTCTCCAATCAAAGTGGCACCAATAAGTGGAGTAGGCACCATCTACTAAACACGTTCTGATTTTGTCTTTTTTTCGATGTAGGACAATTCTAACAAACTCTGCCCATTCAAACAAATCTTTCCACAGAGCAGCTCCAATAATAAAAGAGCAATACTTGTTTCAATGCCCTCGAGTACAGAATCCTCCATCATTAACTACGTTCATATATGTACCTTGAATTCTACAGACTAGCAGCGCAGAATTGTTAAAGTGAGAAGGAATAACCAATTATGGAGTGAAAACAAACTCGGACAAAAGAGATAATAGAGCGAAAAGTGCCGGACCTGATGAAACCAGTGTTGTTCAAGTCTGCCGCCATCAGGTCCTCCACGGTCATATCTCTCTGCAGAACCCACTTGGCAAGCCTCCGGTGCCTCTTATCTATCCTCGCCTCCGCCAGGAACAGGAAGGACCTCGCCACGGCGAGGGTCGAGACGAGGAGCCAGATGGAAGCAAACAATCTGCCGGGCATGGTCTTGAATGCCTTGTCCCCGTAGCCAACGGTCGTCACCGACATGACCGCCAAGTACAAGGAGTCCACCCAGTCCAGCTTCTCAACCAGGAAGAGGACCAAGGTACCGACCCCTATGCACAGCACCACCACACCCAGCGCCAAGGCGACCTTCATCCGGATCCTCATCCGCCCCTTTTCCGCATCAAATATGTATCCGATTGCCCCTTCCCCGCCTTGAGCACTTGCAATTCTTATCAAGTTTTCCTGTAGATCCAGCACACAGTTGACCGCCCCGGACAGCAAGATGCCGAGGCAGCCAAAGCCCACCAGCACAAAGACGCAAGACAGCGCCTTTGCCGCCGGCGTCAAGGGGGTGATGTCGCCATAGCCAATAGTGCAGAGGGTGACAATGCAGAAGTAGAGGGAATCCACCACCGGGTGCGTCTCATCCCCGGAGAAGTGGTGCCGGTTGAAGGAGTAGGCCAGGGCGCCCAGCGACAGGTAGAGCAGGAGCAGCATGGAGGCCTGCCAGACCACGGAGCCGCCGATTTCCAGCTGCAGCTTCGGGGCGGCGGCGTCCCGGCCGCAGACGACCGCCAGGGCAGGGGCGGTCCTGGCCCGGCGCAGGGAATTCCTCCACGCCGGAAGCCAGAATGGGGCGGCCGCTGGAGGCAGCGGTTCCTCACCGGCGTGGAGATGGTGGTGGGACGCCTCCGGCTTTGGCAAGAACTCCGCCGGCGACAACGCCGGGTCTTCGATGTCGCCGGCGAAGGGGGAGATGGTTGGCCCCAGAACCAGAAGGGGCTCCTCCGCCTCCATTGCTCTTCACAGAATCTGCTGCTGCTGCTGCAGCTGGGGGAGTCGCTTCTTCTCTTTTTGTCCCCACTTGCGTGTTTGAAGGGAGGGGGAAGAGTGCTGAAGCTGCCAACTTTTAATTACTGCTATCGCCGCGACGGATACTAGAAAACGTCATCTCGACCGTCGGATCGCAACCGCTTACCTGATCCTGCCCGTAGATCCGGGCGCCAGCTGTGACGCGGGCTAACGGACACAAGGCAATATCGCAGGGTCCCACCTGTCGCGTCAGCAAACAAGTAGGGGACGCCACGTCCGAGCAGATCGGCCCGGACATCGAATCCGGGGAAGCCGGCCAGGCACCGAATTATGTGGACCGGGTACCTTGCGCCAGCTCAAGAAAAATTGCCTTCCAAGGCCTCTAAGTCTAGTCCTTAATGGTCGGGTACAATGTGCCAGGGACATGTAAGATACCACGAGCACCGAACACTGGTGAAGAACAGTTGGACGGCATCAGCTGGTAATTATATTTATTTGTGCACCAAATCCCCTCGGAAGTCGTAATCTGGCATTCGCTGCTGGTTTTCCGGGGGGGATGGAACTGAAAACTACCTGTAATTGAACCCAATCCACCAGACCAGGGTGTTTGGCTGGCCCGGCATAGTTGTTTTGCCTAGTTCAGTTGATATCTCATGGCCTCCTTCACTTGAGAAAGGTCGTCTATGATCTCAGTGAAATAGGGTCATGTGTGTCGGACAAGGCGATATTTTAAGAATATGACACGAGGACACGGAAAATATATGAATATATACACATTAATACGTCGTCATATTTATATATAATAAAATATAATTATTAAAATTTATTTAAAATACAGAAGATATATTAAAATATGTTGAATTTTAACGACAAATATTTTGAAAAGATATACAAATGTATTATGAGAAATCTCTGGCATTTATTTCGAAATGTTGAAGTAAAAGGTCGGACACAGGTGTTCAAATGTCATGTCTTGTCCAAGTGTCCCACATAACTCTCTAATATAAGTAGAAGTATCCACCAAATCATAGGAGGTCACGGCCCATTGGTTTATCTCTCATGAAATGCATACACTTCACATATGAAGATGTGTTTGGTAATATTGGATTGTTCCTTCAATGGTGGGATTGGCCGTACATGGTGAGATTGGTTTAGAATAATCGCCTAATTAGACAGAAAAACTGTGTTCAATGTAAAAATATCTGCAACAAAGAGATACTTGTGAGTTGAACCTCTCTTACTTGAGAGGAATTGTAAATACTTAAGTCATTGAGCTACTCATTCAAAAAAAAAATTGTTTGCATTTATTTACAGCTTGTGAAAAGAGTGGAAACTTGAAAAAAAAATATTTATAGCTGTCACAAACTCGGGTGTTCATGTTCCTTCCTGTTATACATAATTAGCATAATTTGAAGCATGAAATAATGCAAAGAGAAATCAAGAAGATGAAAGCCTTGGGAGAAGAGAGGTGATGGTTGGATGCTCATCAGAATCAATAGGCATCTGGATACTTTCACCAGGTTCAAAGGATTATGTTAGTGGCACATAATTTTCAGGAGGAGAGGTGCAGGTATGGAGCTCCTTCAGCTTTCGAAGAACCTCAGCTCCACCATGGCCTCCTGACGTTTGGGGGAGTACCACGCCGTCGCCCTTGCTGAGCTGAGGACCTGCATGGCGTACTCCAAGGCGAAGATGGGCTCTTCCAGACGAGCAAAATGGCCTCCATTCTGTGAGTTGAGTGCAATTCTAGATTCGACTCGGAAGCTAATGGGTCCAACAATCTGTCACAGCCAACCACAAGTAGAAAGTTTCAAAACCACGTTTTTCCCTTCTTTCAGCTTGTATGCTGTTGTCTAGAGCCGTATCAATCAATGGACAGCAAACTATGACAAGAAAATAAACATAGGTCCGTCACTTCAAACCGACTTCAATGATTGAAACAAGGGATGGTCACCTGCTGCTGAAGAGAGAGTGTTACATCTGGGCATACTGCTTGGATCACATCTGGATCAGGTCTCCGGGAATCATACAAGTCTTTGGCAAGACAAGCAGAACCAGCAAGGAGTGCCGAGCCTGAAGGGAAGTCCGCACAGGCATGCAGTCTTGTAAGATCGAAGAATAGCTTCTGAAAATTCCCATGCTGCATTGTACAAGAAACTGAGGCAAAAGAATCGGCACATATGGAAGATTTTCTCTGTGGGAAATGTAAACTTAAGGCCTTGAACCGTTTTGACCCATCCTCTGCAGAGAGGCTTGAGGAATTGTCTCCCAGAAAAGCACTGACAACAGAACCTAAAAGGGAGAAAACAGCAATGTAAATGTGTATGCATAAAAAGGAAACAAGTACAACTTTTCTAGCAACTGGAACTAGAAGGGATATATATTCATCTGTGGACCTTTTCCAAAAAATCATCAGGCATTATAATGCCGGTGCCTATAGGTTAATTTGTTGATGGAGAGAGGGAAGCAGCAAATGGCAATCAGATACAGCTAAGGAAAGGCCCAACGAGCATAAACAATGAATGCCAATAACACTAATTATGTGGAAGCAGCTGCACCATAAAACATGGAAAATGTGAATGCAGTAGAAGAGATGAGCACATAAAAGTAATCCACTTCCAGAACAATGCAGGTGACATTGTTAATCCAACAAACACAGGTGACACTATGTCACGGCCATCAAAGTTCATGTACTAAACTACTAAATAAACATCATGACCATTTTCCCAGTCCTTTAAGATATTGTACATTTGTTAGTAAATTTCGGTCAATCTGATTAAAAAGTCCAAATTTATAAAAATGCAAGTTTGTTATCCCTTCAAAATTGTAAAATAGGAAGTTAAATATAGAACTTATTAAAACAACTGCTTAGAAGGGATTGTTTGTTTTAACATAAATCAGAATAATCCAAAACAATTTTTTCATTTTACAGTGTTTTCGGATGTTTGGAATTATGTAAAACAACATAAAATAAAAAATCCTGTCTGGGCCTTGTCTGTCCACTTGGCAGCCCAATTCCCTTGTTTTGGTTTACAGGGGAGACTCATCGTAAATCAAAACAAGAAGATTAAAACATTCTCTTGCTTTGTTTTACAAACAACCAATCAAATACTCTTGTTTTAAAACCAGAAAATTTCACTTGTTTTAAACCGGTGAACTTGAAATTGGTGAACTACATAATTTTACATTGAAACAAACAACCCCTAAGAGAGAAAAGATAGAACATAGGTTAATTTCATTTAAACCAACCAATGTTCTGAATTAGGAAGCAGAACAGCCTCTAGATTCCAACATGGCACATTTAGCGAACCAATACATGTTTCATTTGGGAGTAAGATTAGAGTGTCCACTATTCCAAATGAAGTTGGCTAATTGGATATATATGCACAAAAGTTCATAGTAAGCAAATGGTGGGTGCCTTGTTACTCTTTGAGAGTAGCAATAACATCTACCTTGATGTGTTAGAATTGCTTCCTATTTCTAAACATTTTGCATGAGGACCATGACAAACAGTCTTAACCAATGCATAAAGACTGGACTAGCTTGGACTGGTTTCTAAATCCAAGACAAAGATGGCCTTCAAGTTGTTTTGTCCAAGTTAGCCAGGATGATTTGAACTGAATAGTCATGAACAAAATCCAAGGGGAGATGTAACACAAGACCATTGATCTTAATCAGAATATGTGTACACAAAAACTAACTTTCTCCCTTGTTCAGTATCAGTCTACACAGAAACTAGATGAAGCCACCCTTGAAGAAGAATAGAAGGCTCTAGCAGAGTGCATTTTGCACCCACAAGAAGATGCTATGGTGAAACAAGATCTCAAGATGAAGTGCTTGTTCCTGAGTATTTCCAGGTTTCTTTGTCTTAGGGTGAGAGAGTGGCTCTCTGCTTTTTGTAATGGGGATATGTTCAACTCCCCCCTTTTCCTTTTGTTCGGTGGGGAGTGATATCTGCACCATCTTGCTTTTTCTTTTTGCACAGGGGATTTTTGGGATCTGATTACCCTTATACTTGTATATTCCCCTTGTTTTGACTTTTACTACCATTGTCGTACCATTCGCCTTCAAAAAAAAAAAAAACAAGAGCTCAAGATGATATAATTTCTTCAGGCGAAGATCAACTTGGCATACAAGATGTGATTCACTCATCAAAGTTTCCAGCCAAATATAATAGCAGTTTTAGACTCTACTCATAACTGACATTAGACAATATTTGTGGAAACTCATTTATCTACTAAGGTGTATAATGCATGAACCACAAAATAAGAATACAGTCACAAATAAGTATAGCTTACCAATTGTCCCTGATGCTGAAATATGAGGATCAGAATGAAACACATCATATGGCTGGACCATTTTCATTTTGCCACCTTTCTTTCTCCAAATATCCACATTCTTCTTAATGGAGAAAGCAGCCTTAGCACAAAACCCAGGCAGAAGCACAGGAGGCACCTCACTCGATTGACCATCACAAAAGTTTTTGGGTTGGCCACTATTATGCTGCAAGCATAGATGGTAACCGGTACCAGAACCTGATGAGGTTGAAGAAAAATCAAAGGCCATTGATAACGGCACGTCCCAGTAAACCCCATGCTTATCAACAAAAAGTCCAGGAGTTGCTGCTTCCAATGTTAGATTATGTTGAGGAAACTGAAATGCACATAAACAGAATATTTTAGATAGGACACCTGTGGAGCTGCAATCAACTATGCATGTTGTAAACTACCCTGAAAATAGTCTAGGTTTTGGGGGAAAATAATTTAAATTTTAAAGCAACACGCATCCAACTGAAAAAAACCATGGGCACATTAACACTCAGACAGAAAAACTGATTTTCTGACTTCTCCTCCCTCATGTGAGTCATCATATGCTAAATTGCTAATAAAACTATGAAATATGGAAGTGAAAAGAAAAAGTGATAACAAAGATAACTTTTGATAGGTGTAGCAAGACAAAGGATTTAATGGAACTGAGAAAAAAAGGTTGGAGGCTTTATAAAGAATTTGGAGATGCAGTTGAAAGAGGCCAGTTCTGACTGTTTGGTCTTGCAGCAGTAATGAAGTCCATTTAGACAAACAATATGACTGTAGGTAGGATTGAAAATGAGTTATAGTGCACCATATAGGCCAAACATTTCATATCTTCAAACACAAATTGTTCTAAATAACCACAAACAAATGTTTATTGCAGGTCAGGGAGCCTTAGCGCGATAGTCTTGGAAGCTCCTCAGTTATCTACAGCAGATGCACCCATATTGAACTAAGAATGAAATCCTACCCCATTTGTGTACCAGCTTAATCAAAAAACAAATTCTAGATATTATAGAACCCCACTCCATGCGTACACCAGCTGATCAAACTATGAATTCCAGCTACTGTTGGATAAAATTGCCAAAGAAACCAACGGAGTGGTAGACAAAAATCATAGGTACGCGAAAATGTGGCAACTCAATGTTCCAAGAGATGAGCACTGGAGCAACAAAATGGACTTGCCTTCTGATGGAAGACGGCCTTGCTCCGGTACCGACTCCCGTCCTTGCCATCGCCGTATGCCTCGACGAGGACCGAAGAGTCCGGAGTGACCAAGATTTCCGTCCCGAAGCCGAGTTGATAAGCCTCCATTGCGGACCTCACCATGTTCCTAATCCATGAGAACGCCCCGCTGCCAGCACTAGCACTGCCTGTTGTCTCTGCCGCCTTCTTCTTCACGCAGGACAGGAATTTCTGAAGGTGAAACTGCTCCATCAACGCTGCAGACCTGCAAACTCTCAACATTCCACCCCCACCCCCACAAAAACCCACACTGTCGTCAGAATTAGACCAAAAAGAACCATCTTTCTCCTCAGAAACTATCCAAAAGAGAGATTTTGAAGCGTTTTGTATGGGGGGGGGGGGGGGGGGGGGGTGTTGGTACCAGCTGTCGCGGAGGTGGAAGATGTCGGCGTGGTGGAGGGCGAGGCCGGGGCCGCCGTTGCCGGGGCCGGAGAAGGAGGGTACGACCGGGGAGGCCATGAAGCGGCGCATGAAATCGAGCTGCTTGGCGCGGGAGAGGCGGGCGCCCCTCGACAGGCCCAGAGGGACCAGGACGGCGTGGTGGCGGCAGCAGCCGTCTCCTTCCGCTCCCCCGGGCCGTGAGTGCGCTGCCACCGGGCGGGCGGTGCCCTCCATGGTGGCGGGGGTCTCCTGGTCCAGCTCCCAGAAGCCCCCGCCGTCCATCGCCCACCTCAGCCTCCTCATCTCCCGACCCCTCGCACTGGTAACACCGGCGCGCCAGCAAGACTGGTCGGAGAGTCGTTTGTTGCAATGCCTCCAAGGAGCACGATTGCTGCTCTGTTGGGTGTTGTTTGCTCTGCCGTAAAATAACGCAAAACATCGTAAAATGCTATTTTTTGATTTTTTTTTTACCTAAATGTATTTATTGTAAATTCATTTATCACAAATAAACTTGTGTTTTGCTGTCCTGCATAAACATAATAGGTTTACAAGAAAATCAGTATTAAATAGGTTTTACAAGAAATATATTTATGAGAGGATTTTGAGTTGATGGTGGATAAGAGCAAATTCATGGCAAACTTATTTTCTATCATCTAAATTAAGGCTATTGTAGAAAATACGTTAACAGGTCCTAAATGTTGCCTCATGTGGTCGGGTCGGTCACAGTTTCACCCATGATCACTTGATTTATGAGCTACCTTATTTGAAAAATAATATAATAGTACTTTGTTTAACATTAAGTTTAATGCAAGACATGAGAATATCTCTATTTTACTATAACAAGTCAGTCATTTTAATTTTAAGTTTTTATATTAATTTTATTATATTTTTATCAAATCTAGTGTCAATAAAAAATATTACTATGTTAGTTCCCATTCTAAGAGGATCTTGCACTAAAAATTCAAAATTATCTCAGGTTAGCTCATATTTCATGGTGTATCTTGAGATAATTGATCCACCTAATTAAAACAATTTTTGAATTAACTTTAAAAATAAAATACGTTAAGGGCACAAAGGTTTACACCTTCAATCTATGCTGCCACCAGCTAATGCCACAATCTTCACTACCAAGAGAAAACCTTAGGTAGTTCTACACCACCTGGCGGTATTTTTATTAAAAAAATAATTTTTTAAGAAGATTTCAAATAGATCTATATGCTTGTACAATATGATCTTATTTTTTAAAAAAAATCTTAGAAAAACATTGAGCCTCGATAACATTTTTTTTACTATTCATCGAGACTCGAATTTTTATCTTTCAATTTTTTTGAGTCATTCGATCAAAGATGGGATTGTATGAGCATGTAGATCGGATAGGGACCCACATAAAAAAATTAAAAAAATAAATAAAAATATTGCTAAGCAGTGTAGAACCAACTGGCAGTGCAGCAAATTCTTCTCCACTACTAATAGGAAAGATGGGTACCATAAGAGGACTATGCACCTGCTTGGTGGCAACTATCAATATGCATGAGATGCAGAAAATAATAAGGAGGCCATCTGCTCCGACAAATAGGTTTTTCTCTTTTTTACTTTTGAGAATTTTGGGATTGGCCAAGCAAGACTTGAGAAAATGGTCCTTAAGACAGTCAGGTCAGGTCACATAAAAAATTACTTACCCTCTGATCTATAGAGATCAGATGATGCATAGTCATTGCACTACTCCCAAAGGAGTACAACAAATATTAGAAGATGTGTGATACTTGGTGCAATGAGAGTTATTTCAGCAATGTTGCAATGCCCTGCAATAGCCATTGTCATTTTTTGTTTATTTAAAAAAAAAAAAAAACTCAAGGGATTGAGGGCAATTGAAGGGAGTCATTCGTATCATCTAATTTTTTAAATGACTGATTCACACGATGACAATTGTTGAATGATGAGTGATAGGATAGGCTCGAGCGCATTGAGTTCCCACGCGCTCGAGTTCTCATCCGTTGCCTCCATCTTATGGACTCTTCGGACGGTTAAAGAAAATCATAGACCACTAGATGACGAGATTGTTACGGAGCAAAATTTTTACTTGAAAGTTACTTTTGACTTTTACTTTTATAATTATTTTTGATTTTTTACAAAAGTCAACCTTTTCGTAACAATCTCATTTTTTCTTCAATCTTAGAAATTTTCTCCTTGTAACTTTTGGTTGGAAGCCAAAACACAAAGAAAATACTACATAAATGACTTTCAAAATCCAGTGGCTTCCATAAAAAATAATTAAACGGAAATGTAAAATACTTCCAAATGGAAGTTGCGCCAAACATAGCCTAAGTTAGGTAACTAACTTTAAGGAAAGTATTTTTATTATTTTTCTCTTTTCCTTCAAAAATATAACCCCAATCTCATACATGCAAAAAATAATAATCTTCAAGGCATTTTCTGAAAAATACACGTATATAACAAATCATTTTATAATCATTGTACACAAAAAGAATCACAACCATCAATTAAAAATCTTTCGTAAAAAAATAGTCGATTTCAAAAAATAAAAAAATAGTCAAAAAATAAAAATTTCATCATATTAATCTTTATGGTTGTTCTCATCCTTTAGAGTTTTAACATTCACCACTAATTCATGCATGTAAAATTGAACGACTTAGATTGAATGTCTCATGGTCCAATTTTGACAATGACATCAAAAGAGATGAAAATAATTTTGGAAGATAACTGAATATATAAAAAAATTATTGTAATTTTTATTTTTGTTAACATGAGGATGGAGTCGAAACAGAGCATGCAATTTAACCACATGCACTATAGGCTATAGCCACCTCTCTATAACACTTCTCATATACATATTCATATATATATACATATTATATACACACACAAAAGTTTTTTTTTTTTTTTTTTTTTGCAAACACAAGTTTTTTGGAGTACAAACTCATTTTTTGTTGCTTAGGATAAACATAATGGCCCTATTTAGATGCAAGCATAAACACCTTTACGTTTATGATAAACGCATTTTCTATTGTAACCTTAGTTTAGATGGTATAAAAATAAGTTTACTATAAACTCAAAACAGTCTCATAAACATGCTTTCCATAAACCTATTAAAAGTTGGTTTACGTTGGATCTCTTTAAAGTTTATCATAAACCCACTTAACTTTGTGTAAAACAACGAAACATAAATTTAAAAAAACACGTTTATGATAAATTTATTCACGTTTTCTTAAATTGCATCCAAATAGGGCCAATACATGCCATCATACTCCACATCATTGATTGCAACGTACAAGCTCTACATAAGTTGCTCACTCAAAAAACTGCAGAATGGGTTACAAGCTTACCCGAGTCAGGCCAAAATTATAATTTGATCGGTTTGGGACCCCACTCAACCCATCGAAATCGGAGAACAGTAATGTCCCATTTAAAGCCCAGATCAAGTACCAAGGGGGTAAAAAAAGTTCAAGATTCCGGTACCAGACTAAATGTTTCACACCACCAACGCTCAGGCACCGTATGCTCACAAGCGTCCTCTGTCTCATTTAATTCAGAATTTTTACGAAATGCATCGCCAGTAGAAACTCTATAAATGAACTGGGTAATTTATCCACTCTATTAAGTTTGTAGTCATCCGTTCTAAACACTCTACCCCTATGGTGGCCCAATAAGAAATTTTAATGTTAATGTGGATAGGCATCTGGGCCTCACCCAATGAAAAGTTGAATGCACAGTGTTTGCTCCCAATGAGTTAGAAACCTAAATAAGTTCAAATTAAATCAAATTGAGTTAAATTGATTTTGTTTAGTTTGATTTGATTCGATTTTTAAGAATAAATCGATTTAGTTTGATTTTAATTTTTTTTCTCAAAACCAAATCAAACCGCGTCAAATCATAGCTTCACAAAAAAGTTGAAGGACAAGTGACAAGACAGCTATTTTATGATTACAAAGGTCGTCCAATTGGCGACAAACGGCATACAATCTAGGAAGGAAACCGGGACCTCATAGACTCGAACAAATACATGCCGTCGATCCATTCTTTTCTTCTACTTTGGAGAAGAATGAGAGCCAACAATAGAGACTCATATGACATTCAAGTTAGATTTAACATAATCCTCTTCATGGACGTTGCCAAGAAACTTTGCAAATAATGATTGAGAAATATTTGATGCAATGCAGGGGTCACTGCAATTCATCACTATTTCTGATCGCCTTGATTGGATGACAATGCAGACGTGTGCAAGCATATGCCTTGGATCGTACCTCCATAAAATTCGAGCCATCGGATCACGAGGAGATACGATTCTTATTTTTCATTTGTTAACCATCTGATCAAAAATTAGATGGTATGGACACTTGAGTGGTTCTCTCTCTCGGTATCTAAAAAATAAATTAATATATGCCTATACTGCAGCATGGCACTACAATTCACATAGATTGTAATATCCCCTCTCGTTGCAACAAGTATGTTTCATAACGATTTTAAGAGATTTGTAGAGATAATGAAGGTCGATTTTTGACTTAGGAGGCTGATCTACTTAAGAAAGGATTGAGGGGTGGGTCAGATATCGAAAATCCAACTCTAGCAACAAAGAGGCAGATGCCTATATAATTAGACGATAGGAACAAACCACCTAGCAGTAGTAGTAGTTAGAGAGAACCTTCACAAGAAAAATGGAAATCTCCCAACAAGGGGAATAAAATGATCAGTAAGTTAAAGTCTAATTAACCGGAGAGAAAATTAGCGAAGATTCTAGCCAGTTGAAGAAGATTGATATAACAAGGGAGGAAACAAAGATAACGATACAGATATGATTAGGTGCATGCATGGGGTTTGGTCTGTCTTGGCTCTTGTTTAACCTAAATTCCTGATAAGTGGAGAGGAGATAATAATGGTGGAGTCAGTGGCGGATCTAACGTTCATCTAGTGGGACCTCACTAGATTTTGTCAGATCCATTGGTCCAATTTAAAATAGTCTAATTCGAGATCTAATTGTCTTAGCTCATGATCCTATTGGTTTAACTCAGGATCTCATATGGCTAGTGTTGATAAAACACATAATATCTCCATGCATCAAATGAACAAGCGGAAGCATGCACGGAGATGGATCGTAACGGAAAACGTACCTTAACGGCGACGTTCGTAGATGGACGGCGACGGCTTCGTGAGGACGAGGATGAGAACCACGTGACGGACTTCTCCCCAAAATCCACACTGCAAATTCTAGGCTCTTGGTGATAGCCTCTTGGAGAGCAACACTTAGAGAGAGAGGGAGAATATGTAGAAAGGAGGGGAGTGTAGAGGGAGAAAGAGGGCTGCCCAAAAGTGAGTGTTCTGCAGAATTTTCAAGAACCATTCTCACGTAATGCCCTCCTTCCTCTTTTTATATCACTCTCCTCTAACCTTTCAAATAAAGGGAGGAATGGTTATGTCCAAGGGGTGCTTCACAAGTGTGGGTAACTCCCCACAACCACTCCCTCAACCACTCCCACTCATCTCCTATAACCAACTCTTGGCCCCTACGTGGGCATATGCATGGTAAGAACCATGCTTTGGTTAACAGCTAGCTTAACTCAAGACTTCACTGATGACCCAGTCATACTTATGACCTAATATCTGAATGACTCAATTGGACAAAATTTTTGCATCCGCCACTGGATGGAGTAATGTCACTTGGGGATTTCATGTGTAAACTATCGCACGAGGTTGGGGGATAATCTCATCTGGAAGGCCTTGCGTGCAGAAAATGCCTAGTGGAGATAATTCACAAATTATGACGCTTTTCACTTTCCGCATCGATCGACTTGAAAAATAATTAATTTTGGATAAACACATTAGTCATATCATCTTATTTTCTATCTCCCTCCTAATGGGTAGGTTTCATGGAGCCCATCCGATTCTGCATATCTAATGCCAGATTAGCGTACATGACATATAGACAGTGGCAAATTCTGGGTGGACAGGGACAAAATTGAAAATTAAAATGATTAAAAATGAGACAGATGGGTTACTCTGGACTTAATTTTTTAAGCAGCAGAATTAAGCTTTTCTCAGCTCTTGATCAAAGTTGGAATTTTATTAAATGATGGGCTCGTTTCCTTCTTTTTTTTTTTTTTTTTTTTTGAACGGTAGTCCAGTAGAATTAGACGAAGGTCCCAACTCCAGAGGAGAAATATTCGAGTCGGCCTGAAGCCAAATTGAAATTAAACCTCAAAGAGGTGGGAAGCACACTCGAAAGAAAAAAGTCCGCGCAACATGCACGCACGAGAAGGCCGTCAAAAACGGGGCGAGAAGCCCACCCTAAATGGGTGAAAAATCCATAGGCCGATTCCCGCCCGCCCAACCGCAGGGCGGGATCGAACTTGCTTTCCCCTCCAAACTTTACCCTGAGTGAATTTAAGGACAGCTTAAGGTAAGTTTTTTGAACTGGTATAGATATTTGCATGTGAACGGAAGCAAAACCGGATGGATCCTCCAAACTTGATCATCCGAGAAAGTAATCTTAAGAATCGGGAATAAATATCTTAAGAGAGTTTTTAGATTTCAACTAAGAATGAAACATGAGAGGTGAACCAATTGAACGAGGTAGCTGATTCAAGTTAGCTTAAGGTAATAATAGCTTATTAATAACAACGAAAAGATCAAGTAGAAGTGCCGGTGAGGGTTCACCTAGCCAGCAATTATCTTCTAATTGGGTACTTAGATGAATTAAATTTCCCATGTTTCTAGACAAAGAACATCACAAGGAGGGAAAGGGACAAAGTTCAGATTTACAGATGTGATTAGGTACGTGGGATTGATCTAAATTCTTAGTCTTGATGCTGGGTTGGTCTAAATTCTTAGTCTTGGTGCTTAGGTAATTTCAGAATGTTCAATTGCAAGTTGTGGACTAACGTCCATAGGTCGTTATTGGAGACAACCGTGTGGAAGGTTGTGTTTCCACAAGGTAGATAGGTTGGACTAATGAACAGGGCCTTTAGACAGAAGTTTCTTGGTGTTCACTCATTGGAAAAAGTGAAGAGAAAGTGGCTGGGGGTTGCAAGAACTCAGAAGAATCACCTGAATCACTAACAATACAAATAGCTGGGGCATGTGACATCACAGTAAATACACACACTTTCAAATAAAGAACATATTATAGCATTCTTTTAACTGAGCTACACTTTTGTTTTTACCTTGAATTAATCAAAAAGTGGAAATGGCCATAACTTGCCCAGGGAAAAGGATTAGGGAGTGTCAATCGGATCAAATGAAGCTGCTGCCACTAGAAAATGGTTTTCTTCGAACCAAAAGGTTGGTGCACAGTTAGATAAAGGCCCCCATGCCAATAAGTAGGGTTTTTTGATCTTCAAGCTTTATACATTTTTAATATTTCAAAGAATCCTTCCTAATTCAATTATTTATAAATAAATTCCCACAATTACAAGTTATTACAAATAAATCCTTTTTTTAGGGACTTATCTATAATACTCTCAGAGACCTTTTTGTGACATTTCGAGGCTTTATATCAATTCATGAGCGATCGTGAGGAATTGCAAATAAACAATTCGATAAAGAGGACTTATTTATAAATATATTATTTTCAAGGATTTAAACATAATTATATCAATTGGGGTGGTCAAGGCATCCTATCCTTTGCAAAGTCGAAGACTCAAAGTCCCTATAAAGTGGGGGAACAAACGCTAGTGGGATAGGGACAGCAGGATTGGCTTTCTCATGTTTGATGCCCTCAAACCATTTGGACACTTGGCACTTAGAAACCACAGGATCGTAAAAGCCAATGTGAGGTCACTAAATGGCCCAGTTCAATTATATTGAGCCAGGCATACCTCATGTTTAATTAATGATATCATTTTCAATTTTGTTAAAAGCATAAGTTATATAAGAGAATACACAAGAATTTAAGGATATATATGTAGTGATTTTTAGATTATGCTAAGGGATTAAACAAAAGTACATTAATTCCTTTTCCTATCTCAATACGCCCATGTTTAAATTAAGCAAATTATACACGACAGAGTATAATTTATTATAAGAAGGTATATAATAATATAAGAAATATGAGGTAAACAAATAGAACACAACAGATTATGGGGTAAGCGTACAATAAATTTTTGAGATTTTTGCTTGATAACCCTTTAAACTTTTGATATTACAAAAGAGTCTCCTTAATCTAATTATTTTCTCAAAAGTCCCATAATATTTGAATGTTTACAGAAACACCTCTAAGATTAACAAACTTCTAAAATAAAAAAATATGTGAAGTAATATTTCCTCTACCTCACTGGTCTTCTTCCCACTATTGCTATCTCAAGTGACCCGCCTATTTTACGGTAGTTAAGCGGTGACCATCCACCTCAACCACATGTAAAATAACAGGACAAGACATAGAGCCAGCCGGTGACTATAGAGACAGAGGGATGACCAACCACTGCAGAGCCGTCCTAGAGGAGACACGTCACGTAGAATAGTAGCGGTGGACAATCAAGCAGCTGAACAGATATAGTATTACCTTGCATATTCTTTATGTCAAGCGTCCGCTAATCGTAGGGTATTTTCTGTAAATATTCAAAGATCATAAGGACTTGATAGTTCGATTAAGAAAACTTTTTGTAATATCAAACTTTATAGGGATTCCAAAGTAAAATCCTTTCTTTTCCATTTTTTGTGCAACAACGTGCCTCCCGTACGTTCCCCTTCGCTCCGCTTCAGAGTTGGGACTTGGGAGCCCTAGGACCAACATAAGGAGGGGCATACATACAAAACCTCTATTTTTAACAGGGATATGCTTACAAAACCTTTATTTTATGTACGGCGTATCTCGCGTACGGTCTCTTTATGCCACTAGGGAGTAAAGTAGGGTGAAATCTTCTCAACGCGTCAACGGGCAACAGTAGATAAGGTTTTTTTTATTTTTTTCTTTGGGACGTTAACAGTAGATAAGTTGATAACCAATAGTTGATAGGTGTAACATCATATAGGCTTCAATAAACTAAACTAAAGTTACTAAACTAAACACTAGTATAATTACGTATCGTCCTATCTAGATCCTCCCCATGTGTCCAGCTAATATAAAATGGACATAAACATCGAGATGTTGTACCACTGTCATCAAGGAATAAAAAAATGTCATAATTTTAATGACTAACTAAACAAAAGATCTCATCTTGCGGAAAGGACAGTTTACACACAAGCTACAAACGGAAGTGGAGGGCATTTTCTTGCTCAATAAACCAAGCGTTACATTGTTAAATATCTTGCAAATGAGATGGATTGGTTATTAGTCTAAATTTGATTATTTAAACTAACAAATCGAGACGACTTTTGGGGGGGCGTTTGAAATTGTTCACGCACTCAGAAATTTTGAAGTAACTACTAATTTTTCTATTTTTGATATTACATTTAGGACCTTTTTTAGTTGTTACATTGTGGATTTTGAAGTCTACAACAATATCTCCAGCCTTTTTTCTCCAACGTACTTCAAAGAAATGGTCAATGGAGGTAAAAATCAGAGAGACATGAGGTGAAAATGAGATGTCATATCAAAAAAATAAATAGAATGCGTTTTTAAATAAAGCCAAGACAGTCTGTCAAAAGCATAAGTAGAAACGTTCTGCTGATTCCAATAAATAGAATCAGCTAAACGAGCATTCCCAAGTGAACATTTGGTGAAGGTTGAAAATGTCAATAAGCGAGTCGTCTTCTTCTTCTTCATCAAACTTTTCTATATGAGCTTACTTGCATGTTAAGTATGGTTTGTCGTACCAGATCGACTCGTGTCAACTCGGACAGTATCAAGACGAATCCGAGTCATTGCGGCTTGACCGAGTCTGTGCGAGTCGATCCGACTCGTATCGAATTATGAGAGATCTTAGTCAGTCCGACTCTCCGAGTCGGCGAACCCTTATGCCAAGTACAAGAAGACCCGATTAGGTAACTTGCAATGATTTAGTTATTAATTTAGGACCAAAAATTGTGCAACATTTCTAGTCCTACAAGGTGATCAGGAGAACAAAGAAGGGAACAAATGTAGGATTAATGTGATTAGTCGCACTAGATTAGCTTAAAATCCAACTCTAGGACCACTAATTACGAGGGTGCTAAAGTGGCAATATGTTGACAATGCCATCCAAATTCCACAAAGGAGGTGGCATCTAGTAGCGGGGAGGATTGCTGTCCAAGTTAATTTGGCAGGTGGAGTGGAGTCGTGCACACGTGATTTATAGGCAGAGTTTTATTAATTCACTTGTTTGAAAGAGGAAGACAGAGTATATGGGTCCGTGGGGGCACTCACGGGAATCATTAATTTGGACCCTATGGAAGAAGGGTTTTAAATGTGTAGACTAGCTAAGAAAGGATTAGAACTTACTTAAATGACCTAGAGAAAATATATTGTCACATGAACTTGATTAAGGACCAACATCTTCTTAGCTTGTGTCCTGCTTGATTAGGATATTAGTCTTGATATTGTATTATTTTACGAAGAAATGGGGCCCTCAAATTGGTGGAATCTTGGGGACAAAGAAATGCAAGTGATCATGTAGGTGTGGGGTAGTGGGTCATCTCCTTGTTAAAGCGCGTTCACGTATGGTGGGCTTGAAAAGGCTAGTCCAAATCTAATTTGACGATCTCTCCTCGAGCGTTTAAAATACACATGGAAGAACAACTTGGACGTCCATGTGACATCGACTCTTGGCAAAATAGTGATATCTGACATCAATAACTTTAAGGACATTGCTTATTACCCAAGGTTTTAGTGGAAAGCTATTTTTGATTTTCACTTTCAACACAAAAAGAAACAATGATAACTAATTTTAAGTAGTTAGAAAATTTGAATATTTTCCGTTAAACTTATTTTCGTTTTATTCTAAGCCCCACTTTGTTTGCAGGATAAGTTATTATGTGGGTCCATTGACAAAATAACGTATATTAGAATAAGAGGTGTTTCAATTTAATAGTTTTGTGGGACTTACTGACGGAATAAGAAGAATAAGCAATTCTTGGGTTTAAGGTGGAATGACTTATTCTCCATATTCTTCCGATATGCTATTATGCATAGTATAAGTCATTCCGCATGTCAAAGCAAAATTAAGCTTATTCTTCCCTCATTCGTCTTTATTCTTCTCCTATTCTTCAATCAAAGTAGAACTTAAGAGACTCCAATCTGAAACTTCTGGTTGAAAACAAAAATGCAATAGGGTACTATTTGGAAGCACCTTCGAAGGGGATTTCAATGATTGGAATCACCCAACATGGGCTTGGGTGTTTTCAAATAGGAATTCATTGTTTAGTTTTTCTCGGAAATAGTTTCTAATAAAGAAGAGAAAGATGGACACAATAGGTTTTCTCAAAATTTCTTTACAAAAGCAATGAGTTTTTAAGTGAGGCAGAAACAGTTTTTTGGGTGTTTCTCTTATTGTGCACTTCCATCTTCTACTAATGACTCCATTTCCTCGTATTTAGGGATCATGCAAGATAATCTATTTAAGTAAACTCTTTGGAGGAATTAGAAGTGAACAAAGAACTCTCCAAATAAAAATTGTATCCATCAAACATAATCATTAGAAAACTTTCAAACTTGACATATGCCGATTTTGAGGATTTCATTTTTTTTCTTACCACAATTCTAAAAGCACAGCATAAATAAACTTTGAAGACAGGATGTCTTCTTCTTACAATAATTAAGTAAAAGTTTTAAAATATTTTTAATTAGAAGTTAGGTCAAACAAGACTCTATAGAGATGTGAACAGGAGTACTCCATAATGGCTGTTATTGTCACACGAGTAATGTTTCAGAGATCCCTCTGACCAGGCTGAAACAAAAGAAACCTGACATTGATGTGTCTGTTTTTGAATTCGCGTATATCATTCTTGAGTAATACTTGTACAGCGTGCGTGTGAGCCCGCAAGTTCTTTTTTTAAAACAATTCGAGATTTTTACTTTGTAAGTCTTTACAAACTTAATATTTCTTATAAATCTATGTAATCTCCATATTTTTTTAAATTTTTTCGCAGTCTTTGAATCATCGAGAACCTTTTAGGTAAGATTGAACGATTTTTTAAAGAATATTTTAAATAATTGTACAAATTAATAAAGAATATAAAAATTACACAAACTTAAAAGAAATATCAAAACATTACAGAGATTTTACAGTAAAAATCTGAAAAAAAGGACATAAAAAGCAATCTTAAGGTCCATTCCTACCATCTGATAAAGATTCTGTTTGAAAAAAAAGAATAAAATCATATTTGCTCCATAAAATGGCGGCTCTAATCACACAAAACGCGATCTAACAACGTGCCCGTGTGCAAAGGATTAAAATTATGGACTCGAGCATAAAAAAACCCATTTCTTCCAAGATGGGACCGTCAGCTTCCAATCAATGAAAAAGGGTTTTTTGCATATATACCCTTCAAAAATACCATATTTGCATATATATACCCTCAACTCTCTCTTATTATCAAGAATACCCCTAAAATCTTCTGAAAGTTGCACTTATAAATCTTCCGAAAGTTGCACTTATACCTCTTCATCTAAATATTTTACATAGATACTCTTAAATTCACTAATATTTTACATATATACCTCTTAATTTACTAACACTTTGCATCTATACCTCCGACACCTGCAATGGTATCATGATTTGTGAAATCTTTCTGACGTATTTTGTTGAAATTCATCTTAGTTTGATGGAGGGGTATAAATACAATATTTTAGAGTTTCTGAGGATATTCTTGATAATAAGAAAGAGTGGAGGGTATATATGTAAATAAGATATTTTTGAAGAATATATATGCAAAAAACTTAAAAAAATATATAAATATTCTCCCTTAGTTTTGAAATTTGCCACTACACATTATATGAAATCTAATTATATACGTCTTCTCCAATATGTGGATATACCCTCTGACCCTCTGGGCTAGTTGTGGTCGGTTAGACGGGAATGTTGTGTTGGATCTAAGGTTGGTCGACTCGACGAGTCAGACCGACTCGGATTTTTCGTGATCCGATACGAGTCGGGTCGACTCGTACCGACCCGTGCCGTCTCGTACAAGTCACATGATCAAATCGTACAGCCTCGGTTGAGTCGCTCCGACTCGGATGCATCCTGATACGGTACGAGTCGCCCGAGTCGATTTGGTACGACAAACCCTGGTTGGATCATCTCAGTGTTCACTTATGTATACAAATTAAAATGATTGACAAAATTGACCCTACATTATTTATGACTAAAATAAAATACTCTCTCTCATAGTAGCCAACTGGATTCCTCTCCTTCCTAAGAACAACTTGCTCTATTATGATGTATGAGCCGCAGTGCAACCCTGTCGATTCCTATAATAGGCATGTAGAACCCCTGACTTTAGTTATTTATGCATTCAACCCTAACTTGATCCCCTCTTAGAAGACTTGAAGTCTGTAGGCATCATAAGCAGCAACTTTCACAACTTTGGGAGCTCAAGATAGGGGTACATCTGCAAGATAATCCAGGTCCCATATTAAAGGGAAGTCACAAGGGAATGCGACAGGGGAACTTTTGTATTCGCAGAAGAATCGAGGACCCATATTAAAGAAATTTTGAAAGCGTGTCTTCTTCCTGTAACCGTGTGCCTACATGGACAGCTCCCAAAGGAGAGGAAGCGCCGAACGGGAAGGAGTTAGAAAAATAGTAATAGTAATAATAATAATAATAAAGAAGAAGGTTGATGCGCGGGCTTCTTGCGGAGGAGAGAAGGGACCCAAAGCCAAATCTTTTTGACTGGAGACGTTTCAGACCCCCCATCCCCTGAATCTCTGACCATTTGAAGCTTCCTGGCCCCCAGAGAAAGCTTGGCCTCCAAGCAATTCAAATGATGCTTTGAGGCATGTGCACTTGGTGCTGACACAATCAAGCTGCAATCTTTATATGTATATATATAGCTCTTGTGCTTGACAGTGGTGAAGAAGAGGCAGGTGCAGAGTCAAAGGCCTAGTGTATTGCCCTCAGGTGAGTTGTGGCCCCTTTCCCTTCTGGGTTCTGCTCCTCTTCCCTTCCTCTCCCTCCCCTCCTATGGCACTTCCTCTCACTGAATGAACAGAGAACATTGGGCAGAAGAAGCCACCTGGGGGAGCTGTAGTCGCTTGGGATTGTGTATCTTCCATTGCGGCGGGAGACAGGTTGTGTGGTCTTTCTTGAAGTGTTTCCCTTTTTAGTCCTGGCTGCACTGCTGAAGGAATGTTTCCATTCCCTTTGCTGGGGTTCCTTCCTTCCTTCACTTTTCAGAGGGCTTGTTGTACCTTCTGTTTTGGGAGGGTGGAGGAGGAGGTGTGCTTCTCTGGTGCAAAAACTTTTGGAAAGCACGGTTCTTTTTCCCACTCTGTTCCCATAAGGTGTAGTTTTGGATCCTTCTCTGTGTTTAATGAAAAGAGGAGTGATCTTTCCTGGTGGAAGCATGCGGGGATCCCATTCTGTTCCCATAAAGCTTGTCAGCTCTTGGTGCCTTCCACTCCATGTCCCACCTTGGTACTTTTTGATATCATATTCTTGTTCTTGCTTTCTTTGTTTTGAGGCCTGGGCTCACAGGGCTCTTTATCAATCTGTTAGGCGGCATATTTCTAATCTTATGTAGCCAATGGTTGTTACATACCCTACCTTGGGGTGTTTCCACTTTTAACAATTTTCTTCTCTTCTTTCCCCAAGAAGCATGCTTTTATGGGGGTGTGTGTGCTCACTGTGCTGGGGTTATTCTTTAATCCCCTTTCTACCTTCACCTTCTGTTCCTCACAGATGGGGGGAGGGGTGATTTCAAATCCAGATCCAACCGGATTAGTATGTCTTCCTCATTCATGTTCCGGTTGTTCAAACGTCAATATCTCTGAGCACCTCAAAAAGCCATTTGTTTTTCCTTAAACTCCAATCAAAGGTGGAGGCATGGTCCTCTTCTCTAACAGGTCTTTACGCATGTTGCAGCAGGTAGTCCGTTGTTGTTATTCCACAAGCACAATTTTGAAGTGCAAAGGAGCCAAGTGTGTCTCCACGAGCTTGCAGACTAGAGATGGTAGATGAAGGGGGAAAGGATACCATAGGCCCAGCAGTTGATAGGCTCCCCGAGGAAAATGGATTAAAGGGTGATCACAATGTGAACTATGATGCTACATCCTCCGGCTATGGCGTAGAGAAGAGAAAAGAAGATCTTGCGAAAATGGACAACAATGGATCCGACAAGAGCAACAAGGAAGATGAGGCCACGGATGCCATCCCATATTACAAGCTGTTCTCATTCGCAGACTCCACAGACATCCTTTTGATGATTGGGGGTGCCATTGGAGCCGTTGCAAATGGGCTGGCGCTGCCTCTAATGACTGTTCTGTTTGGGAATCTGATGAATTCTTTTGGGGAGACGCCAGATATCAATCAAGTGGTCAGTAAGGTCTCAAAGGTGTGTATGCATATAATACCACTGGCTTGATTATTGACTCGTACAATTCTATTGCCTGAGGTTGCTGTTTGCCTAAAAACTGGAGTTCATTATGAGCTGAGCTGCAGATATAATTATCTTCAATGCCTCACATCCTTTAGATATGTGGATCATATTCATGTTTTCCAAAGTAGTTTCTATTGAAACGTGAGGTTGCCACCCTGTTTTCTTTGTGTTATTCTAAATTACACTGTGGTGGATCAACTTTGGTTTGTATTTCATCATGTGCTTAAGGTTTTAATTTCACATACAAATAATGAAATAAATAATAGAGTTTCTCTGTCTTTAAATGGAAGGATATGGTTAACGAATGCTATTGAGTGATGGGAAATCATAATGTTCTGTGATTCTATGGATGTAGGTCTCTCTCCAATTTGTTTATTTGGCTGTTGGATCTGGCGTTGCATCCTTCTTCCGTAAGTGCACCAAGTCCAGAACTATTATCATCTATTATCCTTAGAATGCTGAAATTCCACTTTGTTAGAAAATAGAGTTCAGCTTCATTGTATGTTTTGTCAGAGGTGACATGCTGGATGGTTACGGGTGAAAGGCAGGCTGCAAGAATAAGGAATTTATACTTGAAAACTATATTGAGGCAAGAAATTGCCTTCTTTGACAAGGAAACAAACACTGGAGAAGTTGTCGGTAGGATGTCTGGAGATACTGTTCTCATTCAAGATGCTATGGGTGAAAAGGTAACAATATCTCACCTGCTCTAATTGACACATTAAACCCTCCATGTGCTCTCATCATCATCTTAGACAGCTAAACTTCAACATTTGACGTCCACAGAGTTCCTTTTGGCTCATGTCTCAGTCAACTTGCTGCATGGAATATCAATTAACCCGATTATGCTTTGGCATGATTCATTTTCATCTAGAACAGAAAATGGCGTAACCATTGCCATGCCTATTAGGCTGCATTGATGGCAGTGGGTTCTGTTATTAAGATATTCCACTTTATTCGTTAGTCCAAAAACTAGCTCTGTGTTTTGTATATTGTTCCCATTTCTGCATTTTACCCCAGTTTCTTCTATGACAGAGGGGATAATGACTCTCATTGGGCCTACTGGGTTGTATCCTATGCTTCTGAGCTACCTCCTGAATTAGTGGTTCCCTTGTGTCTTCTATTGGAAAAACTTTATCGTCTTGCCCTTCTGATAGGCACTATGAAGCTTTAAGAAACCGGTTGGGAACTGGAACTGGACAGGGCCTGTTCCGATTCCGGTTCTTGTTCTGGTTCCGGTTCAGGCCGGCTCAAAGTTTTTAAGCTTATTAATGGCTAGTTTAAGCTCAGTTCAGGAGGGTTCAAACCATTTTCTGGCCAATTTAAGATTATTTTCAAAAGTAATTTATATTTTTTATTACTAACTATCAAACTGGCCGGTTCAGCCTTGGAACTGGCAGAACCATAGCCCGATTCCGATCCGAGTTCACCCGGTCCTGGGTTGAACTGGCTGGTTTTTTAAACCATCGGCACTATGCCACTCTGCATTTGATCTATAGTCATAATTGCTTGGGTATGAACTTCCATCTTCACGACTACTACGAGGCAACTTTCTCTTATTTCTTTTCCGAATTTTCCATTCTATACTGTAGGTTGGTAAGTTCATTCAGTTGATATCAACATTCTTTGGAGGCTTCGTTGTGGCTTTTATTCAAGGATGGCTCCTCAGCCTTGTTATGTTGAGTACAATACCCCCTCTTGTGCTCGCTGGCGGAGTCATGGCTTCTATCATGACCAAGATGGCATCTCGTGGACAAGCAGCTTATTCAGAGGCATCAGTGGTTGTTGAGCAGACAATTGGGGCCATAAGAACAGTAAGTACCACAATGGAAGATACACATAACACAACACTTCTTTTCCCTGGTCTTTTGCTTTCTATTATGCCTCAATGGAAAAATTTTCTGTTCAGGTTGCATCATTTACTGGGGAGAAACTAGCAGTGAAGAAGTATAGTAAGTCATTGAAGAATGCATATAAAGCAAGCTGTGAAGAGGGTCTTGCTGCTGGTCTTGGTCTTGGTGCAGTCATGTGCATCATGTTCTTAGGCTATTCTTTGGGCATATGGTATGGAGCAAAACTGATCCTGGACAAAGGATATACAGGAGGAAAGGTCATTAATGTGATTTTTGCAATCTTGACTGCTTCCTTGTAAGTCAAAAGGCATCACTTCTACTCGAGCTTAAATATGTACTAGGTTTCATTGCAGTTTTCTTATTTTGTATATTCCTGTGGTCTTTTTAGATAAGAGCACCTAATAGTTCTTATTCGTCACTCATTAAATGTCTGTGTGCATGGCATGGTTTCAACATCTTTGCTTATTTGGAGTGTCACAACTTACTGGGATCCAAATGATGTGCTCTGCTACTGTATATTTGTAGCTCCTTGGGCCAAGCATCTCCGTGCATAAGTGCATTTTCAGCAGGACGAGCTGCAGGATTCAAGATGTTTGAGACGATAAACAGGAAACCGGAGATAGATGCTTATGATACTAATGGGAAGAAACTGGATGATATTCGAGGAGATATCGAACTAAAAGATGTTTATTTTAGCTATCCAGCCAGGCCAGATGAGCAGATATTCACTGGTTTTTCACTTTCTATTCCAAGTGGGATGACTGCTGCACTGGTTGGACAGAGTGGAAGTGGGAAATCAACAGTTATCAGTTTGATTGAAAGGTTTTATGACCCCCAGTCTGGGGAGGTTCTTATTGATGGCATAAATCTCAAGGAATTCCAGTTGAGATGGATACGAGGAAAAATTGGCCTCGTAAGCCAGGAGCCTGTGTTGTTTGCCTCTACCATCAAAGAAAACATAGCGTATGGAAAAGAAGGTGCAACTATTGAAGAAATTAGAGCTGCAGCTGAGCTTGCTAATGCTTCCAAGTTCATAGACAAAATGCCTCAGGTTCAAGTCTTTCAGAATTTGGACCATTCTTTAAATTCTTTTGTTTAACCATTTGAATTATGCCTAATTTCATCGGTGGCTTTCTTCTGCTATTACTTTATAATTGCTTCAGCTTAGTTTTGTTTTCTTATAGTTTCAAATGAGGGAACCAGGGGTTTTATGGTTTCTTCGTAGTTCTCTTTTTCATGATTTCATCATACAAGGGAATTAAGGGTTTGCTCTGAAGCATCATATTTAGCACTTGTCACTTTTATGTTGATATTTTAACACAATCTGTTGGCCGGACTATGCATTTAGGGGCTTGACACCATGGTTGGTGAACATGGCACTCAGCTTTCTGGTGGTCAAAAGCAAAGGGTTGCCATTGCCAGGGCAATTTTGAAAGATCCACGGATTCTCCTTCTAGATGAAGCAACCAGTGCTCTCGATGCAGAATCAGAACACATTGTGCAGGAGGCATTAGATAGGATCATGACCAATCGTACCACTGTCATCGTTGCACATCGACTTAGTACAGTGAGGAATGCTAATACAATTGCTGTGATCCAGCGAGGCTTAATTGTAGAAAAAGGCACAATACTTCAGATTTCATACCATAACTTTTCAATTTCTTTAACAGAAGCAAATGTCTAACGTTGTTCTTATGTTGGTCAGGTTCACATTCAGAATTACTCAAGGATCCAAGTGGAGCTTACTGCCAACTTATCCGCTTGCAAGAAGTAAACCAATATTCACATCAACAAAGTCAATCTGACCGGAGCAGTATGTCAGTAGATGGTGGACGACGGCTGAGCCAACAAAGAAGTTCTCTTCATCGGTCCATTAGCCGAGGTTCCTCTATTGGGAATAGTAGTCGACATTCATTTTCTCTACCTTTTGGCTTGCCTGTGGGACCTGACATTCCAGAAAGTTCATCCAAGGAAGAGAAAACCGGTGAACCATCACATGGAACAAAAGAAGTGTCTATCCGCCGTCTGGCGTCTCTTAATAAACCAGAGATTCCAGTCCTGCTACTGGGAGCAATTTCTGCAGTAGTTAGTGGTGTCATAATGCCAATTTTTGGACTTCTGTTGGCTAGTGTAATTAAGACATTTTATGATCCACCTGCAAAGCTGAAGAAGGATTCAAAGCGTTGGGCGTTGCTGTATCTTGTATTTGGTTTGGTGTCTCTTCTTGCAACACCTGCTAGATCATATTTCTTTGCTATAGCTGGTTCCCAGTTAATAAGAAGGATCAGATTGATGACATTTGAGAGGGTAGTTAACATGGAGGTAGGGTGGTTTGATGATTCTGAGAATTCAAGTGGAGCAATTGGAGCAAGGCTCTCAGCAGATGCTGCTACAGTTAGGAGCCTTGTTGGAGATGCACTTGCATTGGCAGTTCAGAATGCTGCAGCCTTGGTGGCTGGCTTGGTGATCGCCTTTGCTGCAAATTGGCAATTGTCTTTGATTATCTTGGCTTTGTTGCCACTGATAGGTCTCAATGGATGGATACAGTTGAAATTCATAACGGGATTTAGTGCAGATGCAAAGGTACATTTTCCAACCTTAAGATATTTTATGAAGGACAAGCAGTAGTTCAAAAATGTCCACTTTATTTTGAAGGAAATACATAATTACTTTGCAGCTTAACTATGAACTAATACTATAAGAAAATTCAAATAAAAAACAACATTCAGTTGTCTGTTCTTCTTTGGGTTTCGCTTTTACTCAATTGTAGAATCCATTTGCATAATTTGGCCTTTTTCCCATTTAGGGATCAGATGCATATGTTCAATTTTTGCCATTTTCATTCCAGAATTTGGCCTTTTTCCTGTTTAGGGATCAGATGTACCATTCAATTGTCCAGTTTCCATTCTCTGAAGTCCAGGGTTAAACTTGGTTGCATGAGCTTATATTATGCAGCCAAAAGTTAGTTCTACTTGCAAATTGGTCTCAGATTTTTTGGCAAATCCTCTCATGTCCAAAAGTCTTGGCCACACATCAACTTAGGAATGGCTGATGTTAGGTAGTGTATCAGTCAAAAAGAGTTGCTAAATCTTTAATTGGATCCACCTGGTTCCAGATATAAGGTTATTATCTTTGATATTGTGTGCTATCATTTATTTGAGTTTCATGTGCATTTGTTTACTCATTTGTTTTTAAGTATAGTACAAGTGTTCTTTTTCTTGGTGGCTTGGTTGACGTGAACATTTTTCTTGCCCAACCTTGGATGCTTGCAGAAGATGTATGAGGAAGCAAGTCAAGTCGCTAATGATGCTGTGGGAAGTATAAGAACTGTTGCTTCCTTTTCTGCTGAAGAGAAAGTGATTCAACTGTACAAAAAGAAATGTGAAGGTCCTATGAAGACAGGAATTAGGCAAGGGATGATTAGTGGTATTGGTTTTGGGGTCTCATTTTTCCTACTATTTTGCACCTATGGGACCGTTTTCTATGCTGGTGCCAAACTTATTGAGGATGGAAAGACTTCATTTAATAATGTGTTTCGAGTATGTATTTTCTTATATATTATCTACTCTTTCTATAGGTTGTTCAACTATTAGTTCAATATGAAATCTATTCTTTAGCATGAATTCACCCATTTGAACTTTTGAGATCTTGAACCAATTCCGTTTTATGTTACTTTGTAGGTATTCTTTGCTCTATCTATGGCGGCCATTGGCATTTCTCAATCAAGTGCCTTAGCACCTGATTCTAGCAAGGCCAAGTCTGCTACAGCTTCAGTTTTTGCGATTCTTGACCGTAAATCAAACATAGATCCAAGTGATGATTCTGGGACTACGCTAGAGCATGTGAAGGGAAATATTGAATTTCAGCATGTCAGCTTCAAATACCCTACAAGGCCGGATGTCCAGATTCTTCAAGACCTCTGCTTGTCTGTTCGGTCTGGAAAGGTATATTCTTATTGGAACATCACGCAGGGCTGAGTGCTGTTTCAAACTTCACCTTTGTGTCATTAGAAATAAGAATCAGCACATGTGAATATTATGCGCATGTCATGATCTCTGATTTGCTTCGAATTTCATTAATTTAGTAACTTTTCCTGCTCACGGATGTAGAGGGATATTACTGTAGTCTCAATTCATTTTGTTTCACTTAAAAAGGTTTATATTCTCTTTTCAGACATTTTCTACATCAGAATCCAGGAAAGTGAAACCATCCTGGTGTGCCCACCAGTGAACAAGAAAAAATCAGCATAAGCAAGCATTTGTTCTATTAAAAAGAAATTGTTCTCTGGTCATTAATTGTGAATCATAGAAACATCAATAGATGTAGAAACCTCAGCCCTTGAGTACATTCCTTCAATTTTGCTAAGCTAGTAAGTGGAGCCTTGTATATCCTGCACGTAGCTAATAGTTCTTAGATTTCCCTCCATAGAGGCATCTCTATGTGATTCAGACATATTTAAATTACATTCTAACTGCAGGAGGCGGGATGAGGAGAACATCCTATCTGCGTCTAACGACTAATAAATTCTCAAGCTATGGCTACTCATCGAACTTGAGAAAAATGAAAAAATCCCAGAAGCTGATATGTGCACTTTTCCTACCTAACACCTGCATTGGTTTCAACAAGCTTGGACCTGACTTGCTTTAATATGTGGCATGCCACTACCTCCAACATGAAGTGTGAACACTTAACATGTAATTGACAAAAACAGTGGTTTCTGGAGTCATGTATCAAGACTGGTGCCTATTGGGAGTGTTCCTCTTGATGTATATTCTCCCAAGAACTGGGTTTGAACTCAAATGCAGGAAAAGCTTTGATGGTGCCTGCATCTTTGCCAGATTAACTATTACTGTGCTTTGGAAGCTTTTTTTTGAAATCTTACATTCTAGTATCCCTTCTCAGACTGTTGCACTGGTCGGTGAGAGTGGATGTGGGAAATCAACGGTGATAGCATTGCTGCAGAGGTTCTATGATCCAGACTCGGGGCATATCCTACTAGATGGAGTAGAAATACAGAAGTTACGACTGAGGTGGCTACGGCAGCAGATGGGCCTGGTCAGCCAAGAGCCAGTCCTGTTCAATGACGCCATCCGTGCTAATATTGCCTATGGGAAGGAAGGAGAGGCTTCCGAGGCAGAAATAGTAGCTGCTGCAGAATCTGCAAATGCCCACAAGTTCATCAGTGGATTGCAACAGGTTGGTAAAATTTGGTTTGTAAGAGTTATAAGCTCTAAAACACCATCTTACCAGAGCCAATCTAGTGGAGCTTTTTTCACCTTTGTTTCATACTTTTAACTGTAGGGGTATGACACGGTGGTCGGAGAACGGGGGATACAGTTGTCTGGTGGACAAAAGCAGCGGGTGGCCATTGCGCGAGCGATTGTGAAGGAACCAAAGATCTTGCTGCTGGATGAGGCTACAAGTGCTCTGGATGCCGAGTCTGAGAGAATAGTACAAGATGCACTGGACCAGGTGATGGTGAATCGGACCACCATTGTTGTCGCCCACCGGCTATCGACGATCAAAGGGGCTGATATCATTGCAGTAGTTAAGAATGGAGTGATTGTTGAGAAGGGAAGACATGACACTTTGATCAACATTAAGGATGGCGCTTATGCTTCCTTGGTAGCACTTCACTCTAGTGTCCCTTCATAGTGCAGCAAGTTCCACAGAACCTTTCTCATGCTCCAGTCTCGATGATTAGTCGACTACTCAGGTCTCTGGCATGCCATTATTTCTCAGGAGCCAGTTTCCTGCTTCTTGTCTTTTACCTGTTTATTGGTATAAAATGTAGTAAACAGTGCCTCAAATCAGTGTTAAAGCTGTATTATTTCTTGGATGTGTTTGTAGATGTTTTGTTACTTATTTATTTGAGTCAAACTTCAGTAATGTGCACTGGGATTTGAAATGCTCTTGGAATGCAGAGGTCATCAAGAACATCAAGGAATTCCACTTTAAAATTGTTGACATTCCCTAAGCCATAAGCTAGGAAAGATGAAGGGCAGCAACACTACCACGAACAGGATGACCATGCTCGTTTCTTCTACTGAAATCTGCATTATAAATTGATGGCGATGGCGCGGTGAGCAAATGAGGCAGAAGGCTTGGACTTGCTACATGGCAAAATATTCTGAGGAGCGTGACATGTCACAAATCTGTACACAGATATCTAGGGACGACAAATACTTCTAGGCATGATAAATATTATTTGTCATGGCCATGAGGCATTTGTGATGCCTACAAAATATTTGTCATGTTAAAAATCTGTATATAAATACGTATGGATGATAAATATTTTTCAGACATGACAGATATTCACATGTATTTATCATATTTAGAATGTTGTATCCGCATTTAATATTTGTCAGGTCCATCCGAATAAAAAATTACCCAATCCATGTGTCCATGTGGACCAATGTCAAGTTTATAATAATCAAAATTCAAAAATTTTAAAAACAGTAATTTTAGAATTGAAAAATCAAAGCATTCTTTGACACACCAAACAACACCAAACATCCAAGGTGAATGTTTGGTACTCTATAAATATTTGAATTGCAAAGTATGATTAGTTATTGTGATTCTCCTTTTTCTCTCAATTTTAATTTTCAGTTAAAGTTTATAATAATCAAAATTCAAAAATTTTAAAAACAGTAATTTTAGAACTGAAAAATCAAAGCATTCTTTAACACACCAAACATGCAAGGTGAATGTTTGGTACTCTATAAGTATTTGAATTGCAAAGTATGATTAGTTACTGTGATTCTCCTTTTTTTTCAATTTTAATTTTCAATTCAAGTTTATAATAATCAAAATTCAAAAAAATTTAAAAACAATAATTTTAGAACTGAAAAATCAAGGCATTCTTTGACACACCAAACAACACCTAAATTGTTAACATGGACAGAAGATTTTGCTATTAGATTCCCAAATTTTTCATATTGTATTTTGAAGTCTTTTTAATGGCTCCCCCAAGGAAAACCCTAAATGCTCTTTTGTACAATGTGGAGATAAGATTTATCCTATATATTGGTGGGGATCTGTCTATGTGCTACTTGCATTTGTAGGAAGAACTCCTCACAGCAAAAAAACATTGAAATGGGAATAATCATTAGGAGGCAAATTTATCATCCCTAAAGCAAAAATTGATGTGTATGTTCATATTTAAATTCTTTTCATTAAAGAAAACATGCCAATGTTTAATCGTCATTTATATTTTTATTTTTTACCCAAAAAAAGAAAATTTGAGTAAGATGACTATAATGGATGACCATCTAATCCGAGTAACTAATGATCCCCCATCTAATCTGAGTAACTAATGATCCCATTGGACTCGTCTAGGTGGGATCCACCAAAATATCTCTTCAGTTCAAATTGATCCTATCAAACTAAAAATAATAATTTTTTAATATTTGAGGATGTGGTCCATTTAAATAAGCTAATCTCATTTAGAGGTATTAATGAGCCGGGCCTGGGCCGAACTTGAACAGGCCCGGGCCCAGCCCGGTCGTCAAATACTCAGCCCGGGTTCCGTAAAAAACCCGGTTTTCATGGGCTTGACCTGGCTCGGAAGATTTAAAAGACCCGGGCCGACCCTGTTTTAAAGATTCTTTGATTTTTTTTCTCTCTTAACACAAACACCCATAGGGAATTTTTATAAACTTACTAAAATTAGAACATATAACATATTTGCATCATAACGTAAACACGTAAAATATCTACTTTATGCAATCAAAATCACATCTCCTTCATTATTCTCACTAACTTAAATTGACATAATGTTGCTTACATATAAACTTAAATCAACTTACATAAAATTTTGATATACTCAGGTCAGACCGAGCTAGAGTGTTCACAGTTTGGTTTGATTTGGCTTTTAAGAAATTTTAGAATAAACCAAACAAAACAAACTCTCAAACTAAACCGGAATGAAACTTTATCTTTCAAATAAATCTTCAACAATTTAATAATTTATATAATGAGTAAATCATTCTTATAAATAAAGATTAAAGATACTATTTAGTTATTATAATTAACTTCTAATAGATGGTTTAGGCACATAATGATGAAATAAATTAAATTATTTTGAAATAAGTGGTCATATTATTCTTTACACTTTATTTTTTTAGAAAAACTTATATTACACTTTACATATGAATGAAAGAAGATATTCTTAATTTAAATAGAAAGGATCATAGTATTTCATTATATTTAATATTTTTAATGATTTTAATTTAATATATATAACAATCACTAAATATTTACACTAAATTTATGTCCTTATAAATAATTCGGTTTGTTTGGTTTATGAAGAGTTAAAATCAAATCAAATCAAATTTTCTTGTTTGGTTTGGTTTCAAATCAAATCAAAAAATTTTAAACTTCAAACCGAATGAATCGGTTCGCTTTGATTTTTCGATTGGAACTAAATAGTGAACACTTCTAGATTAGGATGGGGTGACTAAGACCCAAATCCAACTCTTTTAATTCTTAGGTTGGGCCAAAAAGAATTCTCGGACCAATTTCTTCGACCCAGGACTAGTTAAAACCACACTGGGCCGGTCAAGTCCAAGTGACATCCCTAATCTCATTTAAGGAAAAAATAACACAAAAAAACGCTCATTGAAGAACGAAAACTCGTTCTAAAAAAAAAAAAGAAAAAAAAAAGGAAAGAAAAAAAGGAAAACGATCGGATAAAGCGACGACTCTGGTCATCATTTAGCTGCATAAATTTCAGCTCAACCCCCGTATATTTTCCTTCTTCTCCAACTCACCTCGTCTTTTCCCCTCCCTGCTCGACAGCCCTCCGTCTCCTTTAGATCTGTCCCCTCTCTCTCTCCTCTGCTCTGCTCTGCGCTGCTATCTTTCTCTCTCTAGATCGGCGCAGGGGAGGCAGAAATACCGGCGGCGGAGCTCTCGACTGTGACAAGGTTCTTTTCCAGCTCCTCTTCTTCAGCTTCTCCACCCTCCGATCCATCTTTTCCGGCGATTTGCTTGTTCTTGCGGGGATCTTATCTCAGGATAATCCATCTCCTCTTAGGTTTTGCGTTGATCTCGCATGAGGCAACGGCACTAGTTTGGACGATTTGCCCATTGTTGATCTCTTCTTTGCGCACAAGGATTTCGTCCCCTTTGTCGAGATGGCTCACCAGACGCCGCCGCCGCCTCTTCCCCCGGGTTACGCCGCCACCGTCACCCCCCCGAGCACCCCCACGCCGCCGCCGGAGAGGAGGACGGCTCCCCCCTCGTCTTCTTCTCCTGCCTTGATTACTATCTTCACCCCCCAGCAGGCCGGCGCGCTGCCGCCGGGCGACGGAGGGGCCAGGACTGGGAGCCCATTGCAACAATTCAGTACTCCCCCGGGGCCGCCTGTCTTTTCCTCCCCTCTGCGGCCCACCGCGGTGCCGTTCCGCGCTTCGCCGGCGGCACCCCAGCCGGCGCCCTTGTCCTCTGGCGGTGGTTCTTCTTTGCCCATATCGTCTCCTGCGCTGCCGCCACATGTTGCGAATGGGTCGGCGGAGCCGGGGGCGCGGGTCTCGCCCAGTGTCGAGGAGTCCAGTTTTGAGTCTCCCTATGTCCTCTTCTCTGCTCACAAGGTGATTTTCATTTCTGCTTGCTAAGTTCCCATGTGCTGCCTACTGCATTTGCATTGTAAAGTTGGTTACTTTTCATATATCAGCAAGTCTTAGGAGCTGGAGATTCAGCTGGTTGCTGAATTTGAGAGCTGGAGATGCTTTATATGTTTTGAGGGGCATGAGACCATGATTTCATAGAAATTGTTCAATTAAAGTGTATCTTATGCTCGCAGAACCTGTTTAATAAGTAAAGTATAATTTGGTATTTGGTTCGCATTTACTTTTAGGTGTTGAAGCAAAAAAAGTTAGCGAACATCCCAAGTTTGGGATTTGGCGCATTGGTCTCTCCTGGTAGGGAACTTGCGTCAGGTACGCAAATAGTAGAACGTGAAGCTCACCGTTGCCAAAACTGCGGAGCATATGCAAATCTATATTGTGAGATTTTACTGGGTTCTGGGCAGTGGCAATGTGTGATCTGCAAAATGCTAAATGGTAGCGATGGGGAATACATCTCACCAAGTAGAGAGGCAGTCCATCAGTTTCCAGAGCTCTCCTTCTCGGCAATTGATTATATTGAGACTGGGATTAAACGGCCGGGCTTTGTTCCAATGTCTGATTCAAGAATGTCGGCACCCATGTTTCTTGCCATAGATGAGTGCCTGGATGAAGCCCACCTGCAGCATCTACAAGGCTCATTGCATGCTTTTGTCGATTCCCTTCCACCCACCACAAGGATTGGCATAATTTCGTATGGTCGGACAGTATCAGTGTACGATTTCTCCGAGGGGTCCACAGCATCGGCAGATGTACTTCCTGGTGACAAGTCACCAACACAGGAATCCTTGAAAGCATTGATTTATGGGACTGGGATTTATTTATCACCTGTTCATGCTTCACTTCCAGTTGCACACAGCATTTTCTCTTCTCTGAGACCATATCAACTAAAGTTGCCTGAAGCATCAAGGGATCGATGTCTTGGTACAGCAGTGGAGGTTGCATTAGCAATCATTCAAGGGCCATCAGTAGAAATATCTCGTGGGATCATTAGAAGGCCAGGGGGCAATGGCAGAGTCTTGGTATGTGCTGGTGGCCCTAATACTTATGGTCCTGGTTCAGTTCCACATTCATTTAACCATCCTAATTATTCATACATGGAGAAAACAGCTATAAAGTGGATGGAACATGTTGGTCATGAGGCAAATAGACATAATACTGTGGTTGATGTTCTGTGTGCTGGAACATGCCCAGTAAGAGTTCCTGTGTTGCAGCCCCTTGCCAAATGCTCCGGTGGGGTATTGGTTCTTCATGATGATTTTGGGGAAGCTTTTGGTGTGAATTTGCAGAGAGCATCATCAAGGGCAGCAGGCTCACATGGGTTGTTTGAGATACGCTGTTCTGATGATATTCTTGTGAGCCAAGTCATTGGACCTGGCGAGGAAGCACCTGCAGATGCTCACGAAGGCTTCAAGAATGACTCATCTACTTGTATTCAAATGCTAAGTGTTGAAGAGACTCAAAGCTTTGCTCTGTCTATGGAAACAAAACGTGACATCAAGAGTGATCATGTTTTCTTCCAATTTGTAGTTCATTATTCAACTGTCTTCCAAGCAGAGATTTCTAGAGTGATTACTATCAGGTTGCCCGCTGTGGATAGTGTCTCTACATATCTTAACAGTATTCAAGAGGATGTTGTTTCGGTTCTTATTGCGAAGAGGACCCTTTTGCATGCCAAAAGTGCTTCTGATGCAACTGATATGAGGCTAACAATAGATGAGAGAGTAAAGGATATTGCTTTGAAATTTGGGCATAAATTACCCAAGTCAAACCTTTTTCGGTTCCCTAAGGAACTTGCTTCAGTCCCTGATAACTTATTCCACCTCAGAAGGGGACCCCTGTTAGGAAGTATTATCGGACACGAAGATGAAAGATCTGTATTGAGGAATCTGTTTTTGCATGCTTCATTTGATTTGTCCCTTCGGATGCTGGCTCCTCGTTGTCTAATGCATCGTGAAGGAGGTACTTTTGAGGAGCTGCCCGCATATGATCTTGCAATGCAGTCTAATGTAGCTGTTGTGCTTGATCATGGAACGGATGTCTTCATTTGGTTGGTAAGCTGGGTGCATATCGATCTACTGCAAATCATATACAAATGCTTCATGCATTTATTTAACTTCCCTTACTCAATTTTCTCTTTACCTTGTATAATGTTCTTAGTTAATGGGCCTAATATATTCCTCTTCTTTTTAATATCCATTTTTAGGAGCTTCGTAGCTATGATTTACTTTTGTACCACAGCAATCTGTGTACTGAAGTACCCCATTCCCTGATTCCCATCAGATGCTGAAATTTCTCAGTGAATTCAAACATTCTTGTGAAGAGCTCATTGACGTTGGCCTTCAGAGGTCAAAAAATTCCTTTCTTGGGCTTTTCAATTGCAAATACATTATTCATGAATGGTACTATTTGTGAATGGTACTTTGTATTGATATAGTGACGTGTCGGCCATGGTGGCTGACTTTCTTACTGCCTATGCAGACAGCCTAAGGGGCAGGTGGATGCCTTTCCACTAGACAGTTTTTTCTGTCAACTTATGGTTTGAAATGACTTTCGTCATGCTTGATTAGAGAAAATGTAGTCTTATTTCTGTAGACATTTTGATATCCTGATTCTAGATGCATCATAAGGAAGAAACAATTAGGAGCTTTCACTTTTAAATAAAATATAGAAGATCATATGAAATCTAAAAACTGCGAACGATGATTAGGAACCATATTTATTGTGGTGTGAGATCACTGCTAAATATTCTTGCACTCTTGTCAATTTGTGCTTATAATGGGAAAAAAGGAACCTTCACAAGTACATACCAAGATTTATACTATAATTGCTTAATATTAGAGATATAGCTCAGCACTGCATGTATAAAATGGAAATAAGAAACCTTCAAATTAGATACCAAGTTTTAGTCTATAACTTCTGGATATTAGGGATATAGTTTGGAAGTTATATATGTAAAGGAAAAGAAATGAATATGATATTTGAAAAAAGTGAGGAAAAAGGGACAACTTGGTAGTCTGTAACAGTTAAGATTCCAATTGGAGAGCATGAAGCTAAAAAGAGGGATGAGGAATTCATAGCTGGTCCTGCTTTGGGATGGGGTGAAAGCCTATCACCTTGGCTGCTGATTATGTTTTAGGGTATCTTCAGATTAAGCCTTTGGTTATGATCAAGTTATGGTCACTCTTCACATGGGAATTGATAGTCTTCATATGAGCTGTCAAGCATTTGTCAATAATTTGAAATTATAAACAATATTTATTTTTTTGGATATTGAGGATAACTCCAGTGCTACTGTATAAACCCCTGAAAAGTGGGGTAACTGCAACACATAGGCAGCTTAGTATGGATGCTTGCCATCTTTTTTGGGTATCTCTTGGCCAAGCGTTTACATTTTTTTTGGTCTGGTTAAACCATGTAAATTTATGTTTTCTGTTTGCGTGCCATATTTTGAGGTTTAAGTGGGCGGTTACTGAAACAAGAGATGTAATGGATGGTTGATTTGATCATTTCCATTTCTTGTAAGTTGAACAAAATAACTAATGAATATCATTTTATCATCTGATCATCTTACTCTGCTTACGCCCATTGGTTTGCCTACATCGATTTTACCACTCTGGCATTATCTTTATGGGTATTGTTTTGTGGATATAAATTTAATCTGTAAGGACCCAGAATACTTCTAGAAGATGGCCAAATCCCTTGAATGATCTGAATTTTGCTTTGCATGAACAGAAATGGAATCAAACAACGAGGGTATCTTACTTGATAAAAGGGATATTCAGAAAACAGGTCTTGCTTATGTCGCTTTGTCAAAAAGAAAGTATTCTATTTTGATGTGGTAGAAGAGATGCTTGGGAGGAAATCTAGTGCTCTTTCGTAAGTTTTGGAACTTCTGAATACAGTGGAGCCTAGGATAGGTTTCTTGCGTTAAGCAGATGGAGGATTGAAGGATGCTTATGTATACCTTCTGTAAGAGTGAATTTTTTTTTTCTCTTTTTTTTTTCGGGGGGGAGGAGGGTGGGTGGGCGGGCATGCCATTCTCATTTTCGCAGGTGCCTGTTGTAAAAAGATATATTGCCCAACAAAGCTGGAACTGCATTGATAAGTGATGATTGCAAGCAAATTGATTGTAGAATAAAATATGAGACAGTGCAGATGGGACAATTACTAAACATTTTCTTTTCTCATCTTTGAACTGAGGCAGGGAAGCCTGTGAAATTAGTTTATTTTATTCACTGTTTAGGAGACAACAGAGTTCAACTTTTAGGCCATCCAGGAACAGTGCTCCATTTATTGTCTTTATTGTTTCCCATGCATTTTTAAGTGCTCACTCTGATTCAGAATTCGCCAATAGAATCCATAATTTGGAGATATGTTGGGAAGTTGCTTTATTGGATGTGTATATGCCTATTCGTTAGCCTACCCAATGTTCTTTTTGGCAGTTGTAGGCCACCTCTTTGAGTAACAAAATAAACCCTGGCTTGTGCCAGGTGAACTCTGTGAAGGACAGGGTGTTGCAAGTTGCAACACAACCTTTGCCAGTGAAGACCCTTAGCTGCTTCAAACCCATGACCTCCCTTGCCAGTTTGAGCTTTGCCAGCTGGCTGTACCATAAGGTCATGTAGCTGTGTGCAGGTCTCTTTTCCTTCAGTGAACTAGTGTACTGCCTAGTCACAAAAGGAAAACAAGGGAAAAAATGAAAGTTGACACGTTAAGCAGGATATCCTTGTGGCATAGTGGGAGTAGCACCTTTAGTCCTTTTCTGGAAAGACAAGATAAAAATCAACCTTGTATGCTGAAAATCAACTGTTTGTCCATTTAATTGTGCCATCTTACATATAACCAGGACTTTGTAATGGATAATACTCATAATCATTTTCATAAGAAATCTGAAAAATAGATAGTTCAATATTTTCTCTATTTCAGTCATTTTATCAACTTTTATATCATCATGTCATTGATATTCTAGGATTAGCCAGTCTCGTCGTGTGCTTTTGGACTCGCTAAAAAACGATGATTTCACTAGTCTTTAGATGCCTTTAAATTCAAGAACTGTAATTTTGTATGCTTTCCAACTATGTATGTTAAATATTGTTGGGTGTATTGCAAAGTTGGTATTCTATTTGGATCATGGTTTGCCATCTCTCAAGATCTCTGTATTTCTAGGGTGTCCTGAGATGAAATCTCCACCAAGATCAAGAATATAAGGATGACATAGGAAGAGGCATAAGACTAGGGATGGAAGGAGGGAGAGTATCTCTTGGTCTCTTTGAGGTTTCTTTGATATCTCTTTAGATCCCTCATCTCAAGTATATCCCATGTAGTTCATAGCACAGTTAGCTAACGGTAGCCTCAGCAAATGGAGGTTACATAATTCAAATAAATATTAGTCAAGATATCATCATAATATCATATTTCTTAGACAAGAATTTTATCTCATGCATGTAGTCATTCCATATGATTAGATTAACATTATAATAATAAGGTTAGCTAATTGTGCTATGAACTACATGGGATATGATTGTGGTTGAGCATAGTTAGTCATGTAACAGGTATAATACAGCAAAAATACATTCGTATATAATTCAATCTAAATTTTGAATTGGACGGTCAAAAATTCGGTCAGACAATGAAACGATGATAAAAAGTTAGAGTGAAATACATATAGAATTTTCCTAATAGAATTTTAAAAATAAAAATATAATTATATAATAAATAGAGATTCAACAAATTACAAGCTTATCTTAAGAAAATTGTATGTTTTTGATCATATAGTGTCATTATTTATGAGACTTAATTATTTATGATTTCAGTTTTGTACATTAACGAAGTATGAAATAGAAAGTATTAAACATTTTCCATTATACATTAATAAAATGGCAGTGGTTGGGGGTGGGTGAATAGGGTAAAAGGTGCCAGCCTTTGGCGGGTTAAATTCTGCAGGTCACGGTTCGAGTCCCTACATCGTCTCGGCAATGGGTGCCTGTTCTCTTGCTCAGGCATGCTGCCTGTAGGTTCTTCAGCTTGATCTGATCATTTTGGCCCATACGTTGAGCAAATGTAAGGGTATATGAAATTTATATCACTTCTTGGCTCTGAAGGCATAACTCAAACCACACCCTTCGTTTCTTTTTTTTTATGTGTCTTCTTTTTGACCTTTTACTATGGTTTCCTTTTGTATTTTATCTTTGAATGAAATGATCATAGTATGATTACTTTATGTTGCTTTGCATAGGTTGTTACACAAGCATTGTGCCAATATTTGACAACTTCATACCTACTCTTAGTATCTTACCCACTTTGTCAGATATAGATGTATTGTATAAGGTTTTCAGATTGTTGGAGTTCTATGCCCTGTAAATATCATGGAACAGCCCTATATATTTTCTGGCAGTTATCTTTCGGTCTCGTTTTAGCAAAGATCATGTTGACCTATTTAGTTTGGGGAACTGTCAATGGTAAGGCCTGCCTCATAAAAGCCTTTGGGCCTAACCTAGGCATGGGCTTTTGTGTGCCTGTGGATATGAGAAAACTATCTCTGTTACCAAATAAGAGGAAAATTTTCTGTTACAAATTATCTTGAACCATTAGGTTGAATTATTGAAATCTAATGATGTAAGCTTTTTAAAAAAGGAACAAAAAGCAGGGAAACACGGTAGGGTTGTTCACTATTCGATTTAAACCGAAAATCCAAACCAAGCCAAAATTTCGGTTTGGTTCGGTTTGTGAAATATTTTGGTTTGGTTTGGTTTACAAATTCCCCAAACTGCATAGACCAAACCAACGCGTATAAACCAAACTATGAATGCACATTTGAGAATTATTTGGAGACAACCCAGAAAACCAGTTTGGGTCAGTGTTCACTGTGACCTACTGCTAGTGTGCCCACGTTCTCGGGCTAGCCGAGGCCCACAAGCAAATGCAGAAGTGGTAAGCATCCATACAGAATTTTCTGGGTTCCTGCTTTTTAGTTTCTGCGGTATTGGACTGAAAGAATGCACCAAAAGCACAACAGCAACGCATGATGTGCATCTGCATGCTGCCTCATTCACGTGGGATTTTGAAAGTTTTGCTCCTTTAATCCTACATCGGAAGGGTGAAAATTGCAGGACGGCTGAGGAGTCTATAAAAGATGCCCACACCCTGCTGCCTGCTGCTTGATGGGCTGAACTGGGCAGAGAGCCCAGTCACCAGCGGGCTGCTAAAATACTTTTTATTTCTTTGGTTCAAAAGGAACCAAATTGAATTAAACTGAAAAGGCATTCAGTCTGGTTTGGGTTGAAAATTTTCTCCCATAAACCAAACCAACCCAACCTGCGAACACCCCTAAACATGGCAGCCCTGCATGTTAAAGACACCCATGCTGGGCAGACTTTGTGCCCATGCAGGTGTTAATTCTGCCCAGTGCAAGTGGAATTCTGTGCTAGGCAGAGCCCCTCTGTGCAACATGGGGGGCAAGCATCACCCAGCATGGCACTGAGTGATCTGATCGATGGCCCAGTGCCAATCAGATGGCTCAGCATCTAGGTAGTTTTTTTATATATGTAATGAATGTAGGGTCCATGTCCCCCTACTCTTTCTCACCCATTGATCCTACCAAGAATTTTGGGCACCGAAGTCACCATAATACATGCCACTCAAAACAATCTTCGGTTATGTTTTACCATCAAATAGAATCTTATAGAATCAAATGGTCTAAAAGGTGATAACAGAAAATCTTACAGAATCAAATGGTCCAAAAAGTGATAACAGAAAATTGTCATGTTACTTGGTGATACATGACCAGGCCATCTGGTGTGGCCTGGCTGTACACTAGCGGTCACCTGAATTCAGAGCTGCAAACAGATTGGATGAAGGTGGTTGTTCACGTGCGCGTGCGCGTGTGCGTGTGCGTGTGTGTATGTGTGAGGTCTTCTTCATGTCACATTCATTAGAGCTGTTGAAGACAATTTCTACCATTGCTCAACAGATTTTCTAGATTTCCATCCTTTTGTAGAATGCCTCATTTGGTACCTTTTTCTGCCACCCAGGATATTTTATATCCTACTCCAAGGCTCACTGAGAAGCATACTATAGAAAAGTCAGTCATCCAAGTGCCATTCATTGGGCCTTCAAATGGATATTTTTTTTAATCTCCATTTTCTTTTCGTGTTGTTATAAAATATTTATGGAGCTTGCTTATCCATGGTGTATGAGGGTGCATATCCAGAAACATTGAGTTATCTTACAGAATTCTGGTGTTCTCTCTCATGGCAGATCTTTGTTGTTGTGCATGGAAAAGTATATTATTTACCCCATGACATTTTATTTTAGTTTCCGTGCTTCTCTGGAGGACATTTGACTGGCTTTAGTAAACTTTCATAAGCAGCATTTTTTGTGCAATTTCTTTTATTGAATGAATGAAATAAATTTACTTTTTTGCGAAGTATTCCAATTTGTGACATTGCATGTTATATGTCGGGCATGGAAGCTCATTGTTAATTTTCTGGGATCTCGACTTTTGAAATATTCTTGTGTCTTTTCTCATAGTAAGTCTACATGATCTCTCAATTTACAGGGTGCTGAGCTTGCCGCTCAAGAAGGGAAAAGTGCTGCAGCCTTAGCAGCATGTAGAACATTGGCAGAGGAACTGACTGAGCAACGTTTCCCTGCTCCGAGAATCCTTGCATTCAAAGTACGTACATGCCAATCTTGATGTTTTATTTTTATCAATTGGTTTTAATTGTTTGGCCAGTGGTCTTCACTGTTTTCAGACAAAAAGTTATTTGCTATTCTGCATTTGGGTACATGGAGTTTTAAATATATTTTGCTTTATTTCAAACATTCCCCAAATGTGGTGGCATAATTGGACCTGTTTATTCTCTGTCAACTTTTTGTTGGGTAGCTTAATTACAACATACACAGCAGTCCGCCACTTCTTTGTGATTAGATTTTATAGTAGTTATGCAGGGAAAAATATTCCTCATTCCCCATCTAATTTGATATACTTGCAGGAGGGAAGTTCTCAAGCTCGCTACTTTGTTTCTCGGCTAATACCGGCACACAGGGATCCTCCATATGAGCAGGTACTGTTGCTTCTGTTTGTGTACATAGAGCAGCCAAGTGCTATGAGCCTCACGTCACTATGGGACCTGGTGGGGTCAATTGTATGCTGCCCTAGCCTTACCTTTTTCCAAAGAAGCTTTTTCCAGTTGAACCCATGACCTTCAGGTCATAATGGAGCAACATTAATGTTGCACTGATAATGACGTCTTTATCATAAGCTGCTGTTTTATAGTCTATGCATTTGTGTTTTGTGTACTTGTGATCTATTTCTTAATCAGAGGCAATGTGACCTTATCCCCATCATTTGTTAGATAACCTGGAAGTATTCTTAGGTGTACAGAATGTTGTTTGATGGTTTCAGGAGGCAAGATTCCCTCAGCTGCAGTCATTAACCCCAGAGCAGAGAACAAGGTTAAAGAGTAGCTTTCTTCACTTCGATGATCTTAGCTTCTGTGAGTGGATGCGTAGCCTTAAACTGGTTCCACCTGAACCCAGTTAATGTATGCAGAAGACCGCTAGTGGTTGTCTCAAATGAACAGGAGATTCTGGGCTTGTGAACGTGAATTTTGACAGCTACATTTTGCTACTGAGTTTGTGGTTAAATTGCCTGCGGGGAGTTTACATGCCAGAACTGGAGAAACAGGCAACTCAAATATGATATACATGGAAGGTCTCTTTGTTCTTTGACATACTGTAATTCGAACTCTCAGATCTCCGGTTACAATTTTCCTTCCCATTTATGTTGCAAATTGAGATCAATAAGAACTGAGCAATAAAAGTCTCCTCAGTGGATGCAAGGTTCATTAATCACGAGGCTTCTTAATCCTACCTGTTGTAATTACTCATTTGCTGACGCTAGACTTGGGACACTCAGATTTCGTAACTCAAACAGACTACATGCTCCTCCAAAGGCAGTGATTTTTTGAAGTCAGGTAGGATTGATGGAATTCCTTGTACTGCTTTTGTATTTTCCCCTGGATAAGGTGCAATTCCTAGGGATGAGGAGAAGTGAGCTCATGGGAGAACCAAAGCTGTTGTCGAGCCTACTGCATCTCATCAGATGGAAGAAGATTGTGGGACCGTGTGCAGCATCATATTTGTTTGACAGCATTTAGAGAAGTGAAACAGACCAGCCTTCGCTTCCCTAAGTTCTTTATCCATGGGGCAAGCAAAAAGAGACTCTTTATCTCTCATCCCGTGATGTATTTTTGTGCATTTAGCTCCTCTCTGTTCTTTGTTCAGATGAGTTGCTTGAAGTCACCCCTCACTATTGCCTAATGGATGGTTAATAGTCGATGGCTAGGTAGTTCATAGACCTAAAGACAACGATGGGTTGATAAAGTTCTGTGGACGAAATGAGCTTGCTTTGAGAAGAAAAATTAGAATTTCTCTCAAAGTCCTAAATTGTTGTGGGCGTCGGTGAATGCTTGCCAGATACGGTTCTGAACTCTACGAGATTCCTTGATATTTCTCAAAAAAAAAAAAAAGGATTCCTTGATTCCGGCCTCGAGGCAATATCCAAAGCCAAGGGGTCGGCGAACCCAACCTTGAATATATAGATCATGGTCATAATATTAGAATGCGGTGGTAGGTGATGTCTGATGTGATACAATCCCAAGTGTAACGTTCCTTATGTATGAAATAGGATGGTATAACGCTTTGAATGGCAGGTTATGGTATTTGCTTTACTTCACCGTAACTAGCAAGGATTCTGCATGTTTGCCCCTCATAAACTGATGCTATAAATTAGAAACATGGTTATGAACAATTTTTACTGACGAGCTGCTTGAGAGTAGACCCCACTAAACAAGCACAACTTACCAAGCATTTGGAGACGTCAAAACTGATCTGCGAATATGAAATGTGTGTATGTAAGTTTCACATCGTATATAGAAAGTTTAACTCACCAACAGCAATGGAATCTTCTTCATATATAAAATAGAAAATTTGTCAACTTTAACCTAATATCTTTGCTTACGTAACGGGGGTATAAAATAGAAAATTTGTCAACTTTAACCTAATATCTTTGCTTACGTAATGGGGGTCTAAGTTTGTGTTAACACTCGCACCTATTTATGTCGATATCTTTGTTTCTTGAGTAATAGTTTAAGCAAACAATGCCTTCTTTGGCACCAAATGAATCCTAGTGTAGTTATATTGTGGCTGTGAGACTCTGTGAAAGATAGAGCTTTTCCTTGGTAATGACCCAATTTAAAAATTGAGCACATATGATATAGCCTACTGTAAGATAAGAATATTACACCCATTTTTGCCTAGTGACTATGTTTTTTAGGACATACCAAATGTAGAAGTGGTTCAGGCTAATAGTTGGCAAAACATTTTTTCACCACGCCTGGGAAATCAATTCCACCAGGCCTTGTCCCTGTCAATACTATGTTATGGGCAATGTCATGGAGAAAGACTCGGGCAGTTCAGGATGACAAAAACAGGATTCATCTCAAGTTTTAATTATGTAATCCACTCACAACAGGATTCATCTCAAAATTTAATTGTGTATGTATCCAAACTTCACTTCTAGGTGCTCCATTTAACTTACATTTACTTAACAAGAGAATAAATAGACATTTGAATGATACATTCATTCCTGCAATTTAGCCCTTCTCAAAGACTGAGAAAGAATGGTACCAACAATAATGAATTTAACAACTTAATGGCCAGCAGGAGAAGCATCATCCTCCGCACTTTTCCTCAGAGCAGAGCAGACCACTTGCCTCGAGATGTACATCTCAAGCTCACCTGACATCTCTGTGAGCTTCAGATCAAAATTGCTCCTATATTTGGGTTGCTTGGGGGATGGCGACCCAGAAAACCTTCTCCTTGGGCTCAAGAACCGCCCGCCGGGCGAACTGGGGAACCATGCCTTTGGAACCACTGCTGCCACTTCCATGAGAGCCAATGCCTTCCTCTTTTCTAGACTTACTGATGGGGCTGATGGGCCCTTTTTCATCTCTGAAGGTAGTGGTTTTAATGGAGATAAGGAAGTTACTGTTGCATTTTCTGGTGTGTTCTGTCTTCTCATTCTTTCTCTTGCTTTCTCTGCTGCAGCAACTGCCTTCTCTTTGCTCATTCTTATCAGCTTCCATGGGTCAATGCTGAAGCTAGGACGTTGGTTTGAAGCAGGCTGGTTGGGCTCTCCATCTACCATTATTATCAGTCTTGACTCATTCTGGAGGCCAAAATGACTTCTTATATATATGGAGCATTTGAAATTGGTTGAGAGATGAAAAATATTGTCCACATGATGAAAGAGAGAGATCGAAGTAGTGTCTGACCTGATTCAGCTTATGATCTTTGCATAAGAATCTAGACACTAAAGAGGGCTTCTCAGGTGTGTCATCAAAATCGGTGCTCTCATCGGAAGAGGAGTCTAGCTCATCAAATGGGTCCAATTGATTCTGCTCTCTCATTGCCAATATGTAGTCATAAGTTCTCATCCCCTGCAAGGATAAATTTAAGTGGTGAATATGAAAGGCAGAGATGATCCAATTCACAATTGATCAAACTGTATTATCTTCACTCCAATTATTCTCTATCATAACAGTAAATTTACTTTATAACAGCTGACAGAATTCACGAATTTCATCAAGAACCAAACCCTTCTGCAATGGAATGCTCATCTTGAAAAAAAACCTTTGAGGATGCAGACTCGATTTTGATAAGTTGTTTTGGAAGGTGGCATAAAGTCACCATTGATCAACGGCGATGAATAATTTTACAACGGTTTGTCAATACACCCAAAATGGCAACTCTCCTTGCAGCTCAATCAATATATAAGAAAACCAAAAGGTTACTCTTGGAAAATTACAGAATAAATGGTGTATCTTTATCAAGGAAATTAAGCTACGTCTGTCTATAGGAGTTAAAAGAGCCTTGCAAGACCCACGAACAAATGGTGCATTATTTAAAAGAGTACATAATGGCAGATATGGCTTAAAATAGGTAAAACTATTGACAACCTATTCACAATAAACGATGATTTATTGTGAAAGTTCTATGAGACAATGGGACCTGGTTTTCTTTTACCTCTGATTTTATGGCCATGGATCAGGAAGTTATATCTTGCATTCAAGTGTAAAATATCTGCCCTTTCCAAATTCCATTCTGTTTTGGTTTCACATAAAAATTAAGCTTTTATCTTCTTGTTGATGCTCGAAATTTGCTGCTCAAATCTCATATTTTAAGGATATTATTACCAATTCCCATTTCTTCCATCCTCATGCCAAAAACTAGGCCTTTTCATCTCCCTAACCATTACAATTCTTCTCTGAGTTAACCAACCTAGCAATTCACCCCATCTACATTACAAATCTGCAAATGATACCTTCTTCTTCAACTTTGAAGAAAAATGGTTTATATAAATCAAGCCAGTTTGCAAATGATAACTTCTTCTTTAGCTTCGAAGATAAACAGTTTATATATATATATATATATATATATATATATATATATATATATATATATATATATATATATATATATATATATATATATATATATATATATATATATAAATCAAGCCAGTGTGTAGCCTACGCAATCTGATTATGATTTATTCTTCACAAAAATCCAAGAGCACAAACTCAGGGTTTCCAGGATGTCATCATACCATTTCATAGGTAGAATCTTTCTGTAGTTGCCCCACTTAATCTCCCAGCTGTGAAAGTGGTCCCACTGTGCAAGAGGATATAGATCTATGACAATACTTTTCTCATTTGAGTTACGTTTTATATCAATGCCAAACACATCAAAGCGATATCTATCTAAGGATTGGATGCTAGAATTTACATCCATCCCTCATTGTCCACTGTGATTCAGTATTGGAAGGAAGGTACTTCGTAGAAAGATTTATATCCAACAGTTTGCAAGGAATTGCTTACTTGCGGTTTTGGGGAAATATTTTTAGGCAATAAAAAGTTTCCTGTGTGATTTTGGTTAGAACCTTAATAGGATCCAAATGGATATGACCTTTTCTCTTTGGGCTATAACATAAATAGGGGGTCTAAAAGGGATTATCTGCCAAGGTTATATGAAAATCTTGTTTTGTACGCTCATTTTACGAGGATCCCTTTTTTTTTTACTTTATTGTTCTCCATCAAATAACAAACGATCATAAAGAATCATGTCACAGACATGCTTTCTCCTCCCTCTTTTCTAATCCATCCCCAAATGCTGGAAATGTAATGCTTCTCATTCCTCATCTAACAGGCCCCATCTAACAAAACAGAAAAATCTACTTTTAGTGGTCCTTGTGCCAAAACAAGATTACCAGATTATACTATAAAACCACATACAAACAACCTTACCAGGTCATAAAACCACACATCTAAGACACAAGGAAAAAAAAAAAGCAAGGATAATGTTATATCTACAGGCTGTTAGATTTTTTTACAATCTGATTGGGTTAGATCTTTGACAGTGTTTCTGGGCATTAAGTGCAAAATTAATTAGTTTTTCAGTTTAGTCCAAGTGAGGCCAGGTGGAGATCGAATAGACAGTAAAATTTCTGACTTTTTTAGGGCAAAATAATTAATGTGATCACCATCCAATTGTTTGACGTAATGAAGGATCCAAGGATTTCACAATGTTCTATGACTAATTCAAGGATTTCACAATGTTCTTCAACTACCTATCCGTATGATGCAAGTTCTACAGCCTTGGATGAAAGAGAATCTACAAAAGGCATGACCACACCCAAGTAACAAAAATGGGCTTGCTTTGAACCAAAACTGGCTCCAACTAGGCTGGCAATGGTTAGGACAAGTCCAAATTGGGTGTTACGCATAAATGGTCCTCTAAAAATTTCAAGCATTTCTTTATAACTACTACAGACTAACATGCAGTTGTTTTCTCTCAAAAGTCAAGATATGATCTTACTTCTTTAACCAGTCATGTCATGTATGTGTCTTTGATTTATTTTGGATCAAGAAAATTAAGGCTTTTTACAGGAAGGACTAATATGCAATCGTCTTTCTCATTAGTGGTCGACATATAAAGCTTAACCTGTTTAACTGATAATGTCCTACATTCTATAACAACCGTGGACTAATATACGACCATGGACTATATGCAATTGTCCTACATTCCATAAAGTTCGCCACTAGTGGTCGAGAGATAAAGCTTTGCTTTTTTAACCTATCATGTCCTCTATTGTATAACCACCATGGACCCATATGCAATTGTCCTACTGCTAGTGCTAGTCCTCCCAGAGAGTCTCTTTGTTCAGTATGATTTAAGTCACATCCAAGCAGCATAGTCCTGTTCTTTCTATCATTGGAACTCAAATAGTGTCTAAACAACAGTCTGCAATGTCCTTTGCTGCTGCAATGTGGGGCATTGCAGCAAGTATTTTTTTTTTCTTTTAATGTCATCCCTTGCATGCCCTACGTATTCATATAGACCCAATCAGATGACCCAAAAAATTCTAAAAAATCAAAAATTTAGCCCCAATGAACAGTAAAAATACCCTAATGGGCTGGGCCAAATTTTGATTTTTATAATTCTTTTGGGACCATCCATAGGAGATCAGCCTGTACAAACATGTAAGATATATGGGGCCCAACCTTCAAAAAATTCAAAAAAAAAAAAAGAAAATTACTTGCTGCAATGCCCCGCCACTGCAGCAGGGGCATTGCAGCAAGTATTACTCATGTTAACAATGTAGCAAAGTAGATTGATCTGCAGCAGGGGCATTGCAGCAAGTATTACTCATGTTAACAATGTAGCAAAGTAGATTGATCCATCTTTGATATGTATTGAGGAAGTTTAACCTAACTAACATGGACAAACTGGTATACTTGATGTGACCAATCTAAACAACGAAGTTAAGCATGACATCCTGGGATAAGCTCCGCAGATGGAATGCTCAATACTAGTTCAGCTTTTATGCTTTGAACATTCATATTGACTTGAATTGTTCCGTTCATCCATTCCTCACATTGAGTTGGTTTATAGTAGTAATACTCACTTCCTGGTAAAGAGATAACTAAAAGATATGACTACAGTGAAACCAAGTTTGTTCCTTAAATGTGTTGCAGCATGGCAATACCTTTCTGATGAGAACAACATGAAAAAAGAACAGTTGCCCGAGTGCTGCTGAACTGTATGCTGTCACTAAAACCAATAATGCCTGTAACAAGCCAAAGGCAAACATTCATGAGAGCTCAGTAGGCTTTGAACCAAGAAAAGGCTCGCAACAAGACAAGAGTTATAAGATAACTGGATATTACTGAAATGGCTGCAAGGACACCACTTGGAAACTGTATACGAAGTTTATTTTTCAGTTCGTTCGCCATCCCTTTTCTATCTGCAAAGCAACGCACAAAAATTGCGAGAGCTGTTCCTCCTTCCACTATGAGCTGCAGTACAGATTATTTTGTTGACAGAAAGGATGCATATCAGTAAAAAGAAAAAAAGGAAGCGCATAGAGTTTGTGAAATAGCATGTAACTGTGCAAAGAACACTGAGTTCTATGAATGTTCCCGTTTGAAAACTTGAAATGCTATGGCTGAAACAGAAGAACTCGGAGTGACAAGAACACTGACCATCAGTAAGACAAAAACCATCAGAAGGACAAAGGTGGTGTAGTTCCTCCGTCCAATGCAGTTGTTTAGCCACTGGAAAATAAAGACATCAAAAATTTCTTAATTATGGATTTTAATCACCTGGTTGGAACGCACAGTTTAGCTCAAATATCTCAAAAATTCAACATTTCAATTTTGTTCCCACCCTACAGTGGTGATCAAATCCATCGACGCAACGGTTGCAGGTCCTGCAGTGTTTGCTGTGCATCTTCACCTGAAAAATGGAGGCTTGACAAATCAAACACCAAGGATTTTATTAACCTTCAAAGTTCACAAGACTTTTTTGTTTTTTGTTTTTTTTTTCCTCCTGAACACATTTATATGAATGACACCTTGAACAGTGCTTTTTTCTCCAAGCAAACTTATGAAATGCCCATGTCTATATAGTCATTGCCACATCCGATGCAACGAGAATAATTCCAGACATTTCAGTTGAACTTGTAAAATTTTGGACTAATGAACCAAAGTTCTTGCTAGAGAACAGGAGGCAACAGCAAGCGCAAAAAGTGAGGATGGCCCGAGAGCATATATGATAACATAACAGGAATTGCAGACTGGGAAGAACAACCTCAGCATCACACAAGGAGCAGAATGAGATGTCATCGTCCTTCGGATCAGGGGCAACTGCCTCGTCGGCTGCCACAACAAGCGGAAACGACAGCAGGGGCTCCATCTGGATGCTGCTGCTGTTCGCCGGCTCCAAATACCTCCTCCTTATGAAGCATCTGAACACCTTCTTCTCCAATTTCCTGAGGAACTTCACTAGGATGTGGGTCAACATGAGCCGGTAGTTTAGCTTGGGCGGCCCCCTGGGCTTCTTTGCGCGCTTCCTCTTCCTCTTGATGCTGGTCCTGTCAGATGGGTCAATCCCAGTGCACCTCACGAACAGTACCACCACCGAGAACGCCTGGAGAGAAGCAGCAAAACCCACATAGCTTTAGTACTCAGAGGTGGCAAGAACCCAGGAGAAAAACGAGGACTGGAGCAGGAAAAATGGCAGCTTTCTTTTCTAACCGTGAAGGAGAAGAGTGTGATTATGGTGTTCTCAGCTACCCTGTTGCCGAGAAATGGCCCGAGGAAGGCGTAAAAGGCGGCAACCAGAAAGGTGAACACCGACATGCCCACCACCTGCGATGAGCAACAATGCCAACCTCAGGGAGAGTAGGGGTTGATGAGAAGCTGAAGAGGAGGAGAAGGACGTAACCTGTAGAGGGTGGAGGGGTAGCTGCCAGCCATGGCGCCTCATGGGTCTCGCCGGGGTGATGCCTAATGCCTATGTTGATATGGCGGCACCAGATCTGGGTTGGAGCGGCAGCCTAGCTAATCTCTCTTCAGAGGATTACAACAATGTACAAGCATGGGAGCTGCAGGGGAAGCTGAAACCACGAGGAAATGGGGATCTCTCTCTCTCTCTCTCTCTCTACATGGGAGGGAATAGGGGCAACGGTCGAGATCTGAGGTCTTTTGAAATTTGAATGAGAACGGACAATTGCGTACAAGTCCCTGTATCATTTATTTAAATATATTTTGATTTGTCTCTTTTGCAACGTGAAATTATTATAACAACTTCAAAGTGTCTTTATTTATTGTCTTTCTCTAGTTTCCTTTGCTAAAACTTCGTGGCAGGTTCAGAACATGGACGTAGCAAGGACTTTTCACTTAGGGGAAGAAAGGGTAAAATAAACTTTAAAGATAGTTCTTCTTGAAGGTAAATCAGCCTTGATTGTTTTTATATTCAAATGATTTTAATATTAATGTGCCTAAAAGAAAAAAATATATGCATATAACAAGATTCCAAAGCATATAAATGAAGATAGAAGAATTGCAATTATAATTGGCATCTTACAAAATTCTTAATAGTCAAAAGTAGGGGGAAAGAAATCTAAGGGCGCGGCGAGTGCGGAGAGCAGTGGCGAGAATGCAGCTGCACGGAGAAAAGGCTGGCAGAGGGGTGTGGCGTCGTGAGTAGGGCCATCAACGGAGCAGATGTTACACTATCCGGCTTCGTTCCGTTTAATGTTATCTAAATATTCCCGACTTCCGGTAACATCCAACGGATGGTAAATTTTTTTATCCGAATTCAACTCCGTCCGTCAGATAACATCTGAATTCAGATAATAATTCGAATATTTGATTATTCTAAATTTTACTAGTAAGTTTTATTCTTTATATAGTCTATAAGCATCATAGATCTAAATAAATATGTATTCATATTATAAATATCTAAATAAATTTTAAATAGTTCACATGCTCTATTAAATATACCTTATATAATAATAAATGACTTAAACAATTTATCTAAATATGTAAAATTACTAAAAATAAAATATATACTAAATTTCATTATTATCACTCCATATATTTATCTATAATATACTAATAAAACAAAGTTTCTAACTCAAATGACGTAGCACTCTCATATTCTTTCGCGTCAAAAACATTATTAAACAATTATTAGGAGAAATAATTAATGTCATAATTCTATTATGATTATTCCTTCTACTTCTCATGTCCATTCATTTCAAAGTAACTCGTTAACGGTCATAACGGTCACTCTACCTATTTCAAAACAACTCATTAATGGTCATAGCTCTCTCTCTCGGATGGACGCACTGGAGCGAGGGGGCTATGGACCCCCTAAAATTAAAGAAATTCTTTAATAATAAAAATATTAATTTATTTATATTAGATATTAAAATATTAGAAAGTAAAATAAACTTTTAAAATTATATTAATATTAAATGTAAAATAAATTCTTCCTAAATATTTGTCTTACTCTATTTTATTTAACTTTTCTTATAAATTTATTTAACTCATATTTTATATAATTTTTTGTCGTATATTATTTGTTTTTATTATTTAATATGTTAATTTTATATGTTAATAATTGCCATATCATATAACATTTAATGTTTATAGTCACATGCAATATTTTTTAGTTATATAACATATTAATATTTTTAGGTATATTACTATATACAGTAAGCTACCTGGCAAAGAAGACAACTTTAAATCCGGTAGGAGTACCATGGTAGTCTATTGTGTTCGAATAGTGTTTTATCTAATTTGCACGTTGTTATGATTTCGTTCGTAGTCCTCATGTAAAATTATGTTTATACTTGATTATTTACTGCATGTTGTTGTTTTTTATTTCAACACTACTGCGTATCTCCTAAGATTTCTCCATTAAATTCACATAACTAGCACCGATACAATTTAACATGTGAGCAAAATACTTTCAGATTAAAACTCTTATAAGCGAAATTGAAAGTTTAATATTCTTCGTGCAAAATTATCTTTATACTTGATTATTTGCTTAAAACTAAAAAATTATTAAGACAAAATTATTTAAATTAATATGATATTTTTATTTGAAAATTAAAATTTAATACTTTTTAAAGAATTTTATGTAAATACCGTGCATCGCATGAGTTTGAAACTAGTCTTAAGTATATTTCAAACATCAAATTATTTATTTAAATATATAAACATCATTAAAAGTAGAAGAACTTACCAAGATACATAATCGGTTGGATAATAATCAAACGGATATCCATTTTTTGTTTCCACTTCGAATATTAATCAGATAATTAAATAGATATTCGGATATATCAGTCGAATGTCTTAATCGGATAAATATCTAACTAATCAGATGCATATACAAATCGAATAAATATCCGACTAATCATATGCAGATACAAATCGGAGTCGGATATTATCCAAATCAATTGACAGCCCTAATCATGAGGAAGGAAAGCCTACGGTTTGCACTTCTGAAAAATAAAAAGACACTTTTCCCTTACTTAAAAGTTAATATGGGTTTCGGACTTCAGAGATTGAGTCAGACATTCGTTCAAATCTTTTACCAAGTAGGCCTTAACTTACTAGTATGATTTGTAACTTTGCCTCTCAACCCATTAATAATGGTTATGTAACATTGTGTTTTTTTCCTAACAATGATTGAGAAAAAAAAATACACAACGCACAACTTTTTGTATGCGTCTTGATGTAATTATGCATTTAAAAAAATATGTCTAATAGAATAAAGAATGAAACAAATAAGAATGGAAAATTTTAAAGTGTGAAAGAGGGGAACATGTAATACATACCCAATATTGGATCAACTAAACCAAATAAGGCAGACTAATCCGAAGCTTTTGCAATCTTTGATTGTGCGGATAAACCACATGCACTGTTTCGACCCGTTCCTCATATTTAAAAAAATAAAATTATGATAAATTTCTAAATATTCAATTCTTTCACAAAATAAATTTCATCCCTTTTGGCTTAAGTTTTACAATTTGATCGTTAGACTTTTAACATAAGCCATTCGATTTTACATTTGTAAATTGATGATGAATAATAAAATCTCAAGAGATGAAAACAATATTCATGACTAATATGATGAATTTTCTATTTTTGACTATTTTTTCATGATTTTTAAAAGTCGGATTTTCATGTGTCCGATGGACAGCTAAGATCAAGTTTCAAGATTAAACCACTATCAGATGGTGAAAATAATACCACATGAAATAGAAACAACTTTAAGGATTATTTAATATTTAAAATTTATAAGAAAAATATTTTTTAAAAAATATAGAGATAAGACTCAAAACAGTCATGCATGGGAACAACTCGCATTCTAACATTTAGCTCTCTCTATATAGATATATCAAAAGTTTTTGGAAGCTGATAATAGAAATGCTCATATATAGATAGAATTAAATTTTTAATCCCTGAAAATATATGCTATATTGTTGACCATGTTAATAGATGTATAACTTAACTTAACTGATGGTAGCCATTGATGAGGGAATTGTCCCCCAACGGACTTGGCCCAGTATCAGCAGCCCACGCCACCGGGGCTGGCCCAACTAGGAAGAGAAGGTGTCCGTCCAGCAGATGTCCAATCGGCCCAATAGCATGTGCACGAAGTGCTGAAGCCTGAAGGAAGAAATGGAATCCCTAAAGATGAACTGGGCACATCTGATCAAGGTAAGTCCTGCCACTTATACACCGTCACGTGTGTTTCGAATTTACTGACTCTTAATAAGACTTTATCCATCTTTAATATAATAAACTCTTATGTCTGATTGACATAAAACAAGACCGCATTCAATGATTTAATTAGGTATAGCAACAGAATTCCCAAGCAAGTGGTTTCTTGTTCTGTTTCCTTTTTATGCAGATAATTTCATAGTAAATACTCTTCTAAGTTAAATTTCATAAATGCCACAGTTACTTGTATATTTTTTAGATACCTTACAAAATAACATTCGTATAGAATATGTCATTTTAATGGTACATATAAAATATTTATATATATCAAACATGTCATCATCATGGTCATTTCGAAAGATTATAGATATTAGGAAGGTATATGGAATAATACACAAATAAACATGATATTTTTGAAATTTAATATGCAGAGTGATTAATATGAAATTATCTTTTTTCATATAAACTCATAGGATGATTACTGTGAAGGATGTAATTGCACTATATCGCCATTGCTCTGCAACTATAGAGCATACTACTGTGTAGTGGATTATAAATGTTTGGTGTGGGGGTTAATTTCGTCACCTGCTTGGTGACCCAAAGAAATTAAAGGCAACAAAAGAAGACATGTCCCCTTATTATTAGTTTATGGAATTAACTCGCTGCAACACGTGTGGTAGCATGCAGCCTATTAAATTTTTTACTTTTTGAATTTTTTTAAAGTTGGATTCATCATGCCCACCTCCTTTTATCTGGATCCACCCATTAAAGATGGTTTTTTTTACTGTTCATTAGGATTCTCCTTTTGATTTTTTAGTGTTTTTTTTTTTTAATCATCTAATAAGAGATCAGGTTATATGGACTGTATCCCACGTGTTATACCAAATGCAGTGCAGCAAGTATTATTCTACTTTATGAACTAAAAGGTAGGGGTGGACAAACATTTTCCTCGATTCTATTTTCTTCTTGTTTAACCTCTATAAACTTTTGATATTAAAAATAAGTCTTCCTAATCCAGTTGTTTACAAAAAAACGTCCACAATCACAACTTTCTTATAAATAAGTTATTTTTGGAGCTTATTTATAAAACTTTTAAGGGCTTATTTACAATATTTAGGAGCCTTTCACTAATTCACGGTTGATTATGAGTGTGATGGCATATTTATAAGTAATTAGATTAGGATAGCTTATTTGTAAATTTTTTACTATATTTTTAAGGATTAAAACACAAAATATCTTTCTTTTATTTGGTTTCACCGAAACAGCACACATAATTTGAGAACATGATTGACTTATGAGTGAAATAATCACTTAAAATTTTATGATATAAAAAATAGAGGACACAGATACACAAGCGAAAGGTCACAATCGCTTTCCCTTCCCCCTCTTTTAAGAAAGCAACGTCACATGCTCCATATTGCATATTTGGGGTCGTTTTGACCTATAATAAGAACAATGGCCCAAGACTTTGTTAGTTTAGGATAATCTAGTAGTACAAGTGGGTATAAGTGTATTCAACCGACCAAAACGTGGTTAGGGAGTCTAATTTGTATATTCTTCTATCTCATGATCCAAGTTATTAATATATACTTAAACAATCACGTGAGAGAAGTATGTAAATAGTTAAGTTTAGTAGAAAATATTAGTACAAAAAAAGGTTTGGTAGAAAATACAATTTGAAGTTTACATTTTACAGTTTGGAATAATAAATTAATGGATAGGCAAGGGCCTCGTTGCAAAATGCACCCAGCACGCCGATTCGGCGCCCAGTCAACGGAGTCGGCGACGCGTGCAGCCTGGCCCGGCTGCAAGTTGCAGTCGCGTCCCCCACAATTTTACAATTAAATAAAAACCCAGGGCCTGCGCCGCGTGTTCATTGGCTACGGCGCCGCCGGGCCCGCGTCACGCTGTTGGCAGGTGGCCTCGTCGCGTACGTCACGGACGCCCACCGGCACCCAGAGCGGCGCAATGCGCCCCCCAATGCCCACTTCAGAGAAAGCTGGCTCCCCCGGCGCACGTCACGGGATTTCCCCACTTCCTGTGCCGGTGGTCCCCAGTAGTGAAGGCTCCTATTCCCCTCCTAGTGGAGCCGTCCGTAATCTGATCAGACGGCGCTGACAAAAGGAGATCGGGTCTACCCTCCAGATCTGAGACTAGGTGAGCGTACCTCCATGGTGACGGCACCAAACTAGTCCCCACAAACGAGTTGCTCTGCTGCCACCATGGCGCGGTTCCGGTCGAAGTCCCCACGCGCCGAACGCTCCTGTTACAATCACCGCCTTGGAGTCCTCCTTTGGAAAGGAAGTTGAAAAGTCGGGGCGAAAATTAGAACGGTGCCAGGACCGCAAGTTACCCGATCCTGGTTATTAGACCCTACCCTAACCTCCGCCGAACCCCACGGGGAGGCGGCAGTAGCCCTAGCCACCACGCCACCCCCGCCCGCAAACCCACCACCCCCAATAAGTAAATAAATAATATAATAACGTAATAAAGATCTACATAAATATATAAAATAAAGAAATAAAAACCCTCGGCCGCGGTCGATGGCGCCTCCCTTCTCCGCTAGCCGGTGATCGCTGGCGAATTCTCCGCCCCCACTGCAGGAAGATGTTGCCCCCCGCAGCAGAGGCCGCTGGGGCGCCGGGCGCCGACGATCGCCCCGCCGCCGTCGCAGCCTTCCTCGGTGACGAGGACGAGCTCGACGACTCCGAGGATGACGAGGAGGAGGAGGAGACCGACGACCTCGACGACGAGGAGGTCGACGACGACGATGATGTCGAGGACTGCAAGCCCCCGGTGGCGTTGGTGATGGCGATGGCGGCCTCTGCCGGGGTGTTGAACGGCTCCTCCCCTTCCAACTCCTCCGCATCCGGCCCGGCTGCTGCCGCCGCCGCCAAGATCCTCAACCCCAACGGCACCCCCACCGCAGCGGTCACCCCAAACCCTAACCCTATCCTCAACGGCGCAGTCCTGGCCCAGGTCTCCGCCGCCGCCGGAGGGGACGACGGCCCCGACCGCAAGCGGCAGCGGACAGAGCCAGGCCCGGCGCCGCCGCCGCCACCGCTGGCCGCCGAGGAGAAGAAGCCCCTCGCCGCGCTGGAGGACTCGCGACGGCTGTTCCAGCGGTTGTTCACGGACGAGGACGAGATCGCGATCCTGCAGGGGTTCTTGGACTTCACGTCGCAGCGGAGCACGTCGGCCGCGGCGGCGCACCACCACCACGACACGGGGCCCTTCTATGACCAGATAAGGACGCGTCTGCAGCTGGACTTCAACAAGAACCAGCTGGTGGAGAAGCTCCGCCGCCTCAAGAAGAAGTACCGCAACATCATGAGCAAGATGGGCTCCGGCAAGGACTATGCCTTCAAGAGCCCCCACGACCAGGCCACCTTCGAGCTCTCTCGCAAGATCTGGGGCAACGCCATCTACTCCCGCGGCGCCGGCGCCGGACCCGACGACGACGACGACGTCGACGACCCCGCGCCCCACAATCAGGTTCTCGATGACCACGGCGCCGCGCTAGTGACCACCTCCGACCGCAGGAGAATCCGGAGGCGCGGCCGGAGGAGGTCCATCGCCGCGGCAGCTGCGGCCGAGGCGCTGCTGATGACTCCGGAGGCGCCCGTGGAGGTCAAGGTCGCGGAAAGCCACATGCCTACCGCGATGGCATCGGTGCCGAACGTGATTGAGGAGACGGTGAGGAGCTGCCTCTCGCCGCTGTTCAAGGAGCTGCTGTATTGCGCTGTCGGGGGGCCGGCTGGGCCGGGGTCGGGCTTCGGTGCGCTTGGCGGCCTGGGGCTGAGCCCGCTGCCGCTGAGTGTGGGGAATAATCCGGGGAACCTGCCGAATGCGGCGGCGATGGACGAGAAGTGGCGGAAGCAGCAGATATTGGAGCTGGAGGTGTACTCGAAGCGGATCCAGCTCGTGCAGGAGCAGATCAAGTTGATGCTCGAGGAGCTCCGGAAGTGAGAAGCAGGGTTCTCCTGGGTCGGCACTCCATGTAACTTTAGATCTGCCTAATAATTTCGTTTGTTCATGGTAGTCAGGAACTTCCTCACTTGTGTTGATAGCTAAAGGGAACTGCTTTAATTGCTTTTTTTATTTATTTTTGAACTTTTTTTTTGTTTAGGTGCTCCTTGCTATCTTAAATTTAGTTTTTGCTCCCTGTGGAGTACATTTTACATGTTCTAGGAAGGACTATTGGAGGAAATGGTGGAAGTGAAAGGGAATGGGGAGCCACGTGTATATTTTACCCATGGTGTCTTTTGCTTATGCTCTTGAAGATTGTGTGGTGATGAAATCGTTCAAACGATGTTTCGTCATGAGCTTGATTTATCTAATAATCATGTGCACGTATCGTTTTCACATATCCTTTTTAAGCCACATGATTTCATTTATTGGTAGGAAAATGTGACTTGTAACTATTAATAGCAACATATCCAAAGATGGATGTTTGGATGAACAAATGTTATGTTTAGAAATGCAAAGCAATTGGAGATACTGTGAAAGAGTTTGTGGGTGGACTTAAGATTGTGAAACCACAGTTTTTACGTGTATGCCATGTGTAGAGATTTGTACTTGTTAACCTCTTGGAAGCGTTCTTCAACTGTGAATATCCTTCCTGCAGAGAAAAAAATATGAACATGGTAACTGGAATAGTGTGACAGTTTATGTTTGAACTTTGCAACCATAAATTTTACTTGTATTCCATACTTAGATAACCATACCCTTTTACATTTTGAAATGTTTTTGCATAGCATGTAATGGCTAAATTTGCAAATGTACTTCCTTTCTAAAAACAAGTCTGAATGTGGTATTAATTCTATGATGTTCATTATTACATTTATTTTGCTTTTATGGATTTGTCAATGGGATGAAGATGTACTTTGATGTCTGTAGTTATCATATGAGGATATGCCTTATGTTCTAGCTTGTCACATGTCCCAAGAGAGGGGAAGCCCATTGTGACCCTTCGAATTAGCAGAATGCATGGAATCAGTAATTAATGCCTTCAGAGAGGTCTTCGACTATCTTTGAAGCTCTCACATCTTTTGGTCTTTATTTAATCTGATTGGCCCATTATGTTCATAGGGTCCTATACGTATTCCTATTGTGGCAAGTTTTGCATTTCTCAAGACCATGGTTTTCAATCGTGCAAGATCGCATGGGATCTTGATCTTGACATGCTTTTGAGAATGGAGCCTGTTGAGGTAGGCGGCTATTTCCTATCTTGACAGTTGTCATAGTCTGCATACTGCGGGGTGGGGTGGGTAAATCTGCCTCCATTTCCCCTGTTGAGGGTTTTGAGTTGAGAAGGGGAGGGTTTCCCCTGATCCGAGCACTGGGGTCTATTCTCCTTTGCCTCTTGCCTTTGTCTGATCACTTCAGAGTAGCTGTTGTTGATCTGTCAAAGTGGTTGCTGATGCTGTTTTGCTGTTTTGTCATGCTGTTGTTGATGAAGTTGAAGGCAATTAAAACTAAGAGGAGGAAAACTAAGAAGAGGACATAGCCAGTGCTGCTTTGATAACTGCAATGTAGCCTGCACTGCTTCGATAACTGCAATGACCACTAATCAGTTATTGTGGTGTTCCACCTCTAAAAAGGGCATCCTAGTGTCACGTGGCTCTGGCCATTGTGAGGTCTAGGGAGGGTCAATTATATGCAGTCTTATCCTTGCTTTTGAACCCATGACCTCTACCTCCAGGTCACAGTGGAGCAACCTTACCCTTGCACCGAGGCTCCCCCCATTGTAGTGCTGCACCTCTCCTTTGGTTATATTCTAGCTCTTGCATATTCCCAAGGGAGAGCTACTGAGCACATTTTGATTGTTCAGTTTTGCAGATGCGTGTAAGTGGTAATTAAAGCCTTCAGAAAGGTCCTTGGGTATCAGGGGAGATTGCATCGTATTTACTCTTTAATAAGATAAAGAAATCATTTAGGAATTTGGGGTGAATTCCTTGGGAAGTTACAAATTTGGGTCAGGTTTGCAGATCCATGGCTTGGGCCTCTCCCCACCAACCTTGGTCGGTGTTAGTTACATTGTTTGTTGACTGGCAACTCTTGATTAACCACTATTGATTATGCCTAATACTCACTGAAAGGAAATGGGACGCATGGAAGTTTACAGTGCACTCGTGAATTGAGATGGACTAGTCGGAGGATTATCCCAAGGGTTGACCAATGACCATGGTTAAAAGAGCATTTCAGGTTATAGTTTGACTATGGGTAGTTTTGGACTAGAGGTTATGGGCATTTTTGGTCTCTGGGCCCCTGCTAAAATTTTCCAACGGATGTCTTATGGTAGTTTTTTCAGGGGGTCAGTTTGCCAATTTTGGGGGTCAGTTTGCACTTTAATCCAGGGAATTGACAGCAGTTCTTTCTGTTATGTAGGTTGAAATTGTATTTCGTCAGCTCAGGGGGTAGGTCTAAACTTTTGTGGGTTTCAGTTATGAAATTGTGGTATCTGCACATTTTAGAGTTTGAATTTTGATTTCTATGGATTTTGGACAGATCTACGGTTTTGGCAAACTTTACGATGACTTTTAATTTTTAGGATTGGCTTGCAGATTTTATGAAGTTGATGGATTTAGATTGCGGACTTTATGGATTTTAAAGGACTGGATTGCAATTTGTTAAAGCCTTAGGGTCTAGTTTCTAACTTTAAGATTTTATGGACTTCAGGGTTCAATTTGAGAAATTTCTCTTTTCTTTTTAAGACCTAGGAACTTGGGGTTTTCATCAAGCTGGACTGTGGTCAATCTAGGATGATTTAGCTAAGCCTGTCAAAGAACGGATGCTTAGTCGGCCCCACCTATGTATGTGGATATCTGAGAGGGTTCAAATACAAATGTGATACAGTCTGAATGCGATACCAGCCAAACAAGGATTCAGCTTTTTTCATACCCAAACTAGACCCATATTGAACTCCTTAAAATGAGCTAATAAAAGCATATCCATTAATGTTCCAATAACCCTTGCATGATGACAATATGCACGAAGTAATGGGTATCATGGATTAAAATCTAATCTAGCTTGGACACGATGAGCACATAGAACACATACTAACATCACCTCTTGAATCATTACATGGCAATAAAAATGCTGACTGTATGATTGCATGTTCTTATGATGATCACGGTCATATAATTGCCACAATATCAAGTTTCTTCAATTACTAGGAGTTGAAAGAGACTTGAAATCCTCGAAAGAGCAATCCCGAGGAGTCCTCGCGCCATGCCTCATGCACTATTGTCCATGTGTTTCTTCTTCCCAACTTGTGGGTTGGTGAATGCGTAAGAACTACCACAAGCCTGCACACGCCCACTGTGGGACTGTTGGGTTGTGCAGGGTCTCCTACCCTACATTGGCTATGTTCCCAATTAGTGAGACCCCCCCACCAGCTGGGAATGCAGCCAGTTGGCTTTGGACCTCTCTCTCTCTCTCTCTCACACACACACACACACACATATTCTGCCATGTTTTTCAGTATAAAATCTGACTAAAATATCCTGGTCAAAGGACCGCCAAAAATCAGCATGGATCAGCTAATCTTGTGCCAATCCATGCCGAGTTTTAAAACCTTGTTTGAACAATATTTTAATTAATTGGACTGGACATTGAACTGCAAAGGGCTTTGGTCCTCTGTGCAAATTGAACTGACTCGGACTAAATTTTGATAATACATAATTTTCTTATAGATAATATATAAAATTTAACATTATCCATTGAGAAACATGAAACATTGACAGATATAGGTATTGTATAATGGAAACGTTCACACTTTGACGCAAAATAAAGAAAATTTGTTTGAGGCCACTAAACTCCGAAGGATGCCAACACTCCAAATTCCACCCTCTTAACTCCAAAATATTTGACGCTTTCAAAAATAAAACTCCAAAATATTTGAACCTCTGCAGTGGTGTATAAACTTTGCCGAGTTCCCTTTTCCCTTGGATTGTTTCATTCTTATTCCTTTGGATCTCCACATCTTTTTCACTTTGACCCTAAGCATATTAATCTGATTCTGAAATATTTGAGGAAGATGTCTGGTTTACCAAACAAATAGGAAATAAGATGAACATCCAGGTCTTCAATAGTCCCAGCAGATCTCAGTTAGTGGAACCAGTGGTACATGTGGTGGGGAGGATGACCCTGTAGATGGTGGAGTGCGGGAGCTTACAGATATGACAAAGGTGGCTGTCAGTGGGGAACTTCTTGGCTTTAGCTGGCCCTCACTGGTGTGCTAACACTACTGCCACTCTGGTGGTAACTTCCAGACAAATTTCAGCCACCAGTTAGGTGTTTGATGTCACGCAAAAATCATGACGTAATTTGAGATCCATCATGGTATTCTTTGCTTTGACAAAAGGTAATAAAAAAGACAGTGGTGTCACAAATGTGAGGAGTATTATGTTGGCTAGGGATGAAAGCGGTACAGATATCTTACAGAAGCTCTAGTTTTTGATAAATAAAGTCATTAATCTCCTATGGCTTCACTTTCGAAAAAAATCTCCTATTGCTCTTGTTTTTTGGGAATTTTCTTGTGTTCTTTGTCAGCTCCCAAAGAATCTCTTACCCTGCCTTGTTTTTAATCTAGTTTAATTGTTCTCCCGTCTTTAAGTCGCTTTCTAGATGTATTTGAGCTATTGTTTAGGCTTTTGGATATCATGCAAGGTATTTTTGCTAGTTTGATGATTATTCTGTCTTTAAGTTACTGTCTAGACATAATTGAGCCATCATTTAGCTATTGATGTCACGCAAGAAATTCATGACTATGATTTGATGGAGAAGGGTGATTACCATGATCTACCCACATTATTCATTGAGTCACACGGTTGCAATAAAACAATACAGGAAACCAGCGTAATGTCTTGGTGTAGATGTGCGTATGCTACAACTTTGCTTCCATATGCTTGCATAGTTAACATGTAGTTCAATGGATCTACTTCAAAACAACTAGAATTTGTCATATGTTATTTGAAACCAATGCCCCCAAATCTTAAAAACAAGGCTTTGTCTGGCCACCTCAGTTTAAAGTTAGCTTTGTCAAATTTACTAAATCTACGATTGCAGCCACCAGGGAGGTGAGTTGGGGCTATTATTTCCTCTGGGTTGGTTTTGTTCTTGCATAGGAAGTTATCATGAACATCATGTGAAACTTGTATAAGAAGCCACAATTTGGATCAGTATAAAGCCTCGTTGCACGAGTTATTTGCAAAGAAGCAAGAGTGACCTCATGTGTTGCTAACTAGATGGAGATCATTCTTCCAATGATATTTAGGGGCTGTTTGCCCAGTTTGTTTAAATGGGGTAGCAAAGTGTGCTAATTGAATTCCATTTGGGCAAGAACTGAGGAGAATTCAATTCTCTAATTATGACCATCTTTTTTAAAGTGGGATGCTTTTGGAGAATTTATGATTTCCCCCTCATCCCATTTTTTATGAAGAAAAATGAACGAATTGAATTTTCATGACAGATGGTAACTCAATTTGCATCTCTTTTCTCGTCTCTGCTGCTCCCTTGTTGAAATCCCACCTACTCCAAAAGTCATTTTTTGCTTAAATGTCTTCCCACTAATCCTTCTGACCTGTGAACATAATTCGATAGGTTCTGGTATGCTTTACACGATTTGACTTTCGAGAGAAATCTGTTTAAAGAAATCTGCGAACTTAATTCTCTTAACAAATTCTTACTTTGTTAAGCATGAATTCCATACTCGATTCGCAAGATCTAGAGTGAAATACCTTTTAAGACGTGGGAACACAGTTCATTAAACTAAATTATGTCTCTTACCCCTTTCTCCGGTTGTTGATTTGAGCTCTATAGGATTCTACGAGTGGGAGTACTGTTATCAAGTGCTTATGACTGTGTTTTACTATAAGCAGAGTTGGCGTCCTGAGCGAGTTTATGGAGCCCATCTGGCAAACGAGTTTGGTTATGATACTTGGTATTTGCTTTCTAGTGATTAGACATTCCTGTGTTCTCTAACCCATCAATTGGAGCCCCTTGCTAATGCACACCTACACTGCGCACCGTCGCGGCGCAGGCACGGGGGGCCGGTCTGGGACTCTTTGGAGAAATCTAAAGAGTTTCAGGTGCTTTATAATTATTCTCTGAAACGACCAGCTGCCGGGTTGGGTTTGTCACGTTCCGAGTTGGCTCATTAGTCAGTGACGGGTAAATTATTATATAAAAATTTGTTATAATAATATCAAAGTTCACAAATTACAATATAATAATATCAATTAATCTAAAATATCTAAATATAATTAATATCAAAGTTCATAAATTACAATATCTATCAATTTGTACATAAATTTTTAATTTTACTAAATAAAAAAATATATTTATCTCTCATTATTTCTACTACATCAAATTTAAGAAAGTTATAAATTTAAATCTAAATAACTTCCTGAAGATGTCAAATACTTCAATACGAAGTCTTCTCAAATTTCAGGTTCTTTTTATCAAATTTTGAAAATGTTAATAAAATTTATTATTACAACTATTCAGTAGACTTCAAACTATCCACATGACTTAATATATGGTAAATTTTATAAATTATATTATACAATTATATTAAACATAATCTTACACAGTTCTACATATATCTCAAATAAGAACATGATATAAAATATGGTCAGATATAAGTTTATCAAATCAAATGTGTTTTCTAATAATATAAATAGATCAACTAATATATAGCATATATAGTATGATCGAACTCATATCAGACATATCAAATTCTTCTAGCCATGATCAGAACGTATCACATATCGAATAGAACATATCAAATTGTCAGGACGTTACGTATCGCTGTCCTCTGAACATATTTCATATCAAATAACAAATATCATAACGTAGTAGTTTATCGAATCAAATTTATATCATGGATCATATAGTTAAGACATATTCATATGATTATAAAGGGATAGCTAAACAAGATGATCAAAAGATTGAAATGAGTAAGTTGAATTCAAATGAACATTGGAAGCAAAGATTTCATATTTATGTGCCAATCAAATAAATCAAATCATATCGTAACGGACATGCAGTTAAACCACAACATAAGGAGCCAAACAAAACAAATATCAAAGCATCTAAGCAAATGATACAAAAGTTTTGATCACTGCGCAAAACCGGGGAGTCTAAGTTCCACCCAACTCCAAACCGCCAAGGCGTTACGTATCGCCGTCCCTTAGTTGTAACCGGCCGAAAATCAGGATTTCACTCGTTTGCCCTCGGATTCCAAACAAAATATCATATCCAATATACATGTTTATAATGGAATCGAGTCAAATATCTCCTTAAGATGACAATGTTCAAGTAAAGTCAAATAATTATGGCACAATCAGATTAACATAGATCAAATGATGACAAAAGATGAGTATAGATCTGAAAATTGAATTATCAAATTGATACGTACATATAATAGTTAAAATACATACTTTTATATACAAAATAGTCACTTAGAGAGTCATCATGATCACATATATGGATAATCAGAGTAAAACTGATCAAAATAGGTTGTTGGACAGAAACGATAGTCAAAGAAATTTTCTTAAAATTTTTAGAATAACAAACATATTTTTCGACTATCAAAACTAATTTTCAGAACTAATAAATTAATAAATAGGCCGAATAATATCAAATAGGTTCATAAAATTATCAAACTTGGAGATAATGTCAAAAATATCATATTTAAAGTATGGACAAAGTTTCATCAATTTCTAAATTGGTTTGATATGATTTTGGATTCTTACTTTGATTCGGATAATCCAACTTAAATAGAATTCTAGCAAATCAAAACAGAGGGTAAACTGAATATTAAACGACTGTCATAAAATTATCATACTTTACAAGAAGGCCAAGGGTAATATAACAAAGGTCTCTACAAAATTTGATATGATTTAGATGTGAATCAAATTAGATATAGGATTCACAAGTTGAGATTTCAAAACTGTCTGGACAGATTGTATAATTTGAAAATAATATTATAGAATAAATATCAAACAAACTACGAAAATTATGCAATTTATTGGTTATGAAGATAACATGAAAAATAGATATCTGTCAAAATTTCAGCTCAATTGAACATCGGACCAATGAGAACAAACATTTGTAATTTGTGTGATCATAATTAGAAATAGAACAGATTGAACGGACATATTACATAGGCTGAGATAATAATCATGGAATAAATAGAAAATAAGATTATAAAGATCTTAAACTTGAATATCATGAAGTAGATATATAAATCAAAGCTCTTATTAATTGATTAGCTTTTGAAAATTTTCGAAAATAACATAATTTTTTTAATACAAAATAGATCATGTGTACAGTTATCCACCTACCTCTTGAAGAAAGATCGGTTCTTGACTCCTTATAGCTTCCTTGCTATTTATCAATGTCTTCTTCTTCTTCTTCTTCTAAACTCTTTTTCACATTCTCTAAGCTCTATCCCACATTCTCTAAGCCTCTAATGACACAAGACATTGATTAGAATCAAACCTCTAAAAGAAATAACTATGAACAATTCTATTCTCTCACGAACACCACATGAACTTATCTCTTAGAAGAGAGTTGCATGCTATACAGGTTGAGCACGACCCAAGACTCTATTTATGCTTATTTACCCTCCTAATATAACCATCAACACCTTATTTCTTTGCTGGAGTCGAACTCCTACTCCTCATAACTTAATCTCCAAGTCAAAGTCACTTCCTAGTCTAAATCGGACTCTACTCACGCTAGCTGTAGTTTCCTTTTTTGAAGACCTTTAAATTCAACCCCTTAAACATCCGACTTAAGAAAAACTCTGTTCTACAAAGTTTTATAACTTTTTATTATCTTTCCAATACCACCAAGCTCACTATTTTTGGACATCGATATAAAATGATATGCTTATTTTACTAACATGTTGTCCTAAGTACTCCGAACTCAGAAATCTTACAGATTTTCTTCATGTATAAAGATGTTCTGATTCCGATTAGAAAACGACTTATTTTAAACATATAGTCTTCATAAAACTTTTATAATTTTGAGTCATAGTTCTAATAGGAGTTATCTTGTTTAATTTAAAATTGTATACACGGAATTATGGTTACAACACCGAGACTATATCAAATAAATCTGTGTACATAATCTTAGTCTAAATAGGATTCTAATTATGACTTTCTACCCATTAATTCGAATTTTAATTATATTCAAATTTATTATGCTTTACTTCTAATATAAGTCAAATATGTTATATATAACTTTTTAGGTCGTAGTTAATATTAATTATACTTTCTTTTTTTTCCTAATTCAAATTTTAATCCCATTAGAACTTGTTCTCTATAGGTAGTCTTTTTAAAAATTGATCTTTGATATTTTTGACCTCTAAAACATCTGAATTAGTAAAGATGGTCTTATACAAAGTTATAGATATTTCTATTCTCTTTCCAATGATATCAACTATGCCTTAATCAGAAGTTTCTACAGAAAGTTATCATTATTTTACTATGTTACTATCTAATTCATCAACTTATAATTTGAACTAAATTAGTAGACTATTCTTAGTAGAACAATGGGCTATTGGACTTTCGTAATTAAGTTAATTGGACTAACTTAAATTACTTAAACTCAGTCATAGATTCTTATAAACTATTAATTGGTCTAATTTAAATTAATTAAATTTATTAATAGTTGTAAAAGTACAGGATATGACATTTAGTGAGTCTAGTTCCGCATCGAACTCGAGTTCGACTCGTTGACTTGTTCGAGTGAAGCCGAATCGGAACCTCGCCGAGCATGAGCTGCTCTCAAGGACTCGGCTCATTGCCAGCCCTACTTGCTATGAATCAACATGGATTAGGACATGTGAGTATCAAATGCTCTAGGATTTCTTTTAAAAAAAAAGGTTAGTTTAATATAAACCGTCTTTACATGCAAAATATCATATATATTTTTGTTATAATAATATAGTACCAAAAATGCTACTAAGGTTAATGTGCTTTTATATTCGTTAGAATATGCCTAAAATATTATCTATGATCGTTATAAGGTGACGGAAAGTGGATGGCAGAAAAGAAAATGTTTTAAATGCCCCCTTCCCCAGAGAGAGAGAGAGAGAGAGAGAGAGCAACCATGGCAACGATAGAGGGGAAGAGCAGTGCCAAGGCTATGGAGGGGAAGAGCAGCGCCAAGGCTAGTCACCCCACCTTCCTCCTCATATAGAAGGCTACCGCAGACCAAGCTTCTCCACTTCTTCAAAGGCACTACGTCATCTTCCTTTACATTAGAGCCACCTTTCCACATCTTCCCTCTCCCTCTTTTGGCTATGCTCCTGATGATGGTGCGGTGGAGGTTTGCAGGGCGATCTGTTCGACCACAAGAGCCTAATGAGCGTGATCAAGCAGGTGGACATGGTGATCTCCATAGTGGGAGGGGCTCAGGTGGATGGGGAGGCACTTGACAGAAAATTATTCGAGGAGGGGGCAGTGGACAAGCACGACGTTGATGCCCTTGGAGCCAAAAGTGTAAAGCTTGAGGCAGGTGAGACTGTGGCCAATGTTGTCAGATCGACGGTCGCACTCAAGGGTGAGCTTGGAGATAGAGTCGAAGCGGGCAAATAGGGCCGAGATGGCCTCCAAGAGCACTGTGCACACGTTTAGGGAGAGGCAATGCCGACTCTGGCCCTCCACCACTAGCTAGCGCTTGCAGACTAGGGAACGACGCTTCCGGTCACCAAAGTCCAACGACTGGAACACCATTGCCAGGCACTCGTTGGGGAGATCCAACATGTGATCCCTAAACGCTTTGCCACTGCTGCTGCCCGAATCAGGATCAGAGGAAGCGTTGCATGGGTCACATCGGAGGAGTGCATGACAGCGGCGGCATCGGGGTAGGAGAAGGAGAGGTGCGCTGTGGTGCTCTAGGCATATATGATGCTCTAGACATATATATAGAGAGAGAGTTTTTAACTCAAAGGCACAAAAGTTTTTTCACACTCTGATTAATATTAATTCATATCTGGCTTAGTTAAAGGGACCGAGGGTAATGGTAGTAGCACTCTTGTTAGAATGTTACCGTAATGAGGGTATATATGATATTGTGTAATTAAGGGGAGTATATTTGATATTTTACATGTAAGAAGGGTTTATATGAAATTAACCCAAAAAAATGTCTCACAAATTTTCAACAACACCAGGTATTTTTTATAATTCTTTGGTGTATATATATTTGTATTGTGCTCGACTTTTAAAAGGGTAGGCTTTGAAAATTATTAATTAGTTGCTATGTTTTTTTGTAGAAAAAGTGGAAAGTTTGAATTCAACCTAGCACGTTTATGGGATGAGTCATGAAACAAAATTATTACTGGTACTGACCCTCCCGTTGCTTAATGCTTACGCCTTCTTACTGGTTATCTCATGATATCAGGTGTCTTCATTATGTTTGTAATTCTGATTCCTTGGCTGCAAGCCCGCAGGAGTGCAAGGTCATTGTTGTTTTTTCCCTTTTATAATTTCCACTTGTGGATTGTTCATCCTATATTGTGCATAACGTGGTCGAGATCAATAGAAGTTGAAATCAAATTTCTATTAATAATTGAACATTTATTTTGAAAAAATCATGGCAAAATACCCTTAATGCTGTTGCCTAGTCGGCTAGTCCCGTTGTATGCTTTTTGGATTCACAAACTAAATCCGAATTTTGCTTCCTCCAGATGCGTTATATCTACGAATTTTGGATGTACTTAGTCCAAGAGAAGTACGCGATCTGGCCGTTTGGTAAGTGTCTGAGTTCTCTCTCTCTCTCTCGGCATTTTTAGTTTATTCGTTCAAAGATTGGAAAGTACAAAAGCTGAACTAAGATGGTTTTCCCACTTGAAGTTTCTTTTTGAGAACTAACAAAAGAAAGGACGGTACTCATGTCCAATCACTTGGATCAAAAAATAATGTCCCAGACATTCTTACAATCCACATAAATTTACAATACCCAGGTCACTTAAGTAAGTATTTCTCTTAGTCTAAATACTTTTTAGTAGATCAATGGTTGAAAAATTCAATTTTTTTTTTTAATTAAAAACACTGCTAGGCAGTGTAGAAGTGCCTGGCTGTACTGCAGCAAGTTTTGCTCTTTTTAACTTGCAGAGTACTAGAGTGAAAACATGACTGAAACAGATACCATCTAACTAGAGTGAAAACATGACTGAAACAGATACCATCTAACCCCAAACCACGAGGGTCATTTACTCTCTTCTTTTTTTTTTTTTTGGAAGGGCACAGAGACCAAGTATTTACAAATATAGACAAACGACCGGAATTCCAATCTGAATGGAACCAAAGAAATCCTCTAGTGTCTAGAGATAAATCGAACAGGTCGAAAGGTCCGCCTAATTAGGCGAGAATTTTAAGTCGAACTGATTTCCGGAGAAATAATCCCACGGACCAAGGATAAATATCCAACATCACGTAACAAGGCTGCAAGGCTGGGGAGTTTTTAGGCTCCAACCAGGTTCGAACTTGAGACCTCCCATGAGGGAAGCAAGTGTGAAACCAACTGCCCTAGCAGCTGGTCTCAATTTACTCTCTTTTTATATGTTGATCTGCAATCGTTTGACATCATGGGAAAACAAATTAAACTGCAAGAGAAATTGTAGAAGAACCAGTTTTCCCCCTCCCTATCCATTATGAAGCTCAGATAATCATGTATACGATTCCAATGAAGTAAACTAGAGAAAAAGTTAAACAATAATATGATGAGTGAATTATTAAAATGCAGACAAATTCAAGTACAAGAAAAAAATGGGAACATATTGGACAGTAAAATTGAGAGGTCACAGCTTTGAAAGACGTCAGTATAGTTGAAACTTGGTCTTTGTCTTCTCAAATACTTCTTCAGCAATGATAGCACCTGTTCCATCGGCTCTTTTGATCTCCAGGTGGGCTTTCTGGTAATAACCTGTACCCCTTAAGGCGTCGGCAATAAAATCATCAAACCCGATCGCGATCGCGGCCTCGGCTTTGGCTCCATAGACCAGCCTCTGCATCATAGGAAAATGATGGATTGTAACAATCTCTCCTGGATAGAAATCTACTTTATCCAAAGAGGAAGTGTTGGCACCTTAATTCGTGAAAGATGGATTGCACCAAAGCACATTGGGCAAGGCTCACAGGAAGCATACATTTCACAATCGGCAAGCTCAATCTGCCCCAGCTTCTTACATGCCTTGACATGTCACATGAAGAGAGAATTCAGTTATGTTATCACATGTTAACTGAATACATGCATGCCTACACGTGCAGATTCAAGGAAATCAATTCACCAAAATACAAATACATGGGTATAGCACTTTTGCTGTTAACTGTCTAATGTATTCCACCAATCACTACAATGTCTGTTCAGTAAAATAAGAACTTCAGGATTTGGCAGTGATTAAGACAGAATTGGAACAAACAGTTCTTATCATTGAATATCTGCTTGAAAATATAATACGAGTATAACACTTTCGCTGTCAACTTTCTAATGTATCCCACCAGTACCTATAATGTTTGTTCAGTAAAATAAGAATTTCAGGATCTGGCATTTATTAAGATAGAATTGTAACAAACAGTTCTCATCATTGAATATCTGCTTGATTTTAAGAAATTACATACTAGCAGTCAAACTCAGGCAAGCAGACAAAAATGTTATGTATTTCACCTTATGTCAGTTTGCTGTTACCTAAAATAAAAAACACGGATAATTCACCTCAAGCACATCAATAGCTTAATTCAGAGAAGAGCAGAGCATGAGACAACATGCCCCTCACCATTTCAACACGGAGTTTTAGGGATGTAAGTGGACATGTGTGCTTGACAGAACTCATATTGGGCTAAGTAAAAAACACAACATGAAAATTTAAAATCCAGGCTACAAATACGAGATTGAGGATGTGGCAGTCAAGCCTTTTGATGTTGGTCATTGTCGTCTCATCATCAGAGCCTTAGCCTATTACTTGGGATCGGCTAACATGAATCCTTTCCCACCATTGCAATCTATATAATGCCATATTTGTGGTTAAACTGAGGATGGTTATGCTCAAGGATGTGACAGATTGAAAACGGAAGTAACCTTTTCAATCTTTTCTTAGGACGTTTGGTAAGGCAAAGCTGCATGCACAATGATAATGAGCAGGCAGCAAATGCAAGATAGGACCATATGAATGTGGAACCTGGGTAATGTAACCTTATTGAAGGTGATGCTTATACTTGGAAGGTAATGATCAAAGCTGGCATATATAAAGGCACAAGGATCTGGAATCTTATAGGTTGTTTTGGAGAACTTTCTTTTGGAGACTATTTCAGACTCAAAAATTATTTTACTTAACATTTTTAATCCTGGATTTGCTTGGTAAAAAGAGCATTATTTTGAAAAATGTCTAGAACCGGCATCTTCCCTGGAGGACTCTTGCGATGGATCAACCAGGCAACGCTCAAGTGTCCTTTTCCATGGTCATTGAGGCACGATAAGCTTTACCATTGGAATCTCAGATTTATATTATTGAGTCTCAATTTTTTATCTGGTTGGGAACTTGAAAGGAGATCCGTGCGATCTGTGCACTGTCGTCCTCTTTGTCACCCTCTTGGAGGTCAGTAAGACCCCACAAAAAATTTAAGGAGATCTTTATAAATCTCTAAAAAATATAAACACAATCATTAAAAGTTTAAGGTTTATAATGTCATGGAGTATTTATATAGGGTCTTAAGTGAAATTCTCTAAGCTCCAAAACTTACCCTTAAATAGCTCAAAAAAGACCATTATCGATTACTTGGTAAAAAAGTAGGGGTATATATAGAATTATTTGAAAAGAATGGATAGGATAGCAATTAGTTAACCCCTAAGAATCCCATGCCACCTCATCCCCTTCCACAACCTTTCACCACTTTCTCCCCCACTAACCCTCTCCCCTTTAGCCATGTGTCCACTCCCTCCACCACATCTTTCCTCTCCCCACCACCCTTCTCCCCCTATAAAAGGAAGGTTGGGGGGGGAGGGGGCCGGCTAAGGCAGCCAAGGAGAAGAAGAGAGAGTGAGAGAGAGAAGTAGACGAGGGAGGAAAGTGTCCAGCAACAAGGATTCCGGTGGCAAATCGAGGACGACCAAGCGGCGAATCACCGAGGTTTCGACGACGCGTTCCTTTCTTAAGATGTAGGGTAATATTACCTACTGTGTTCCTTTAATTTTGCGTTTTCTAGAAATTAGTTTTGGACTTTCTAGGAATCAAGCTAAAGAGAAATTACATGTCTGCTAAGGAAAAATTCTGCCGAATTAAACTCTTAGTAGAAAATATGTCATGACATGATTTAAAAGCATGATTTTTGTCATAATTCTGCTTTTAAATTTTATAATGATTTAAGGTCGAATGCATGGACATTACCGTTTAACATGTGAATGATGATGCATGAAAACTGAGCTTCAAGAAGGAAAATTTCCATCACATAACAATGTTTACATGTTTAATAATGATTCATCATGTGGATATTTTCTGTTAAGAAGTTGATAAATGAAGAAGGCTAGACCGAGTCCATCTAAAGCTCTTGTAAGCTACAAAGGGGAAAAGACTTGAAAGCTATTATAGCTATATGGTATAATGTACACATGCATATATATGTATGCTTAATTATTAAGAAAGACTTCATGGCTATGATAACACAAAAAATGAGGAATAATGATTATAGAACAATTTCACGACAATAATGGCCCCATCATGGAAGGTGAATAAAAATAATATTATAGAAATAAATGAAACAAGACATAGAAACCTTATATGATAATGATATTGAGACAAAGGCATGCGGCCTTCTATGTTAATAATGATTCTTATGAAATTGATGATTGATGGTTTCTACAACGATTTGTCTTTTCATAAGAAAAGAAGTGACATTATTGCTAGCGGGATGACATTACACCTCCTGAGGATAAGGTGGCGTACAAAAAGCTCCCTAATAGGTATGTCCGAGGCATAGAGCATCCCAGATTTAGGACCTCGGTAGATTAAAGCTCCCTAATAGATATGTCCGAGGCATGGAGCACCCTAGGTTTGGGACCTCGGTGGATTAAAGCTCCCTAAAAGATATGTCTGAGGTATGGAGCATCTCACCTTTGGTTAAGGTATCAGAGTCTAAGTTCAGGACCTCAGCGGACAGGGGGCGGAGATTCTATTTAAGTCCACTCATTGGCTGGGGGATGGACGCTACAACAGGAGTGAGGAGTAGTCTGCAGACCCAACTTAGTCTATGTTTCTCGCCTCATCCAGTAAGGCTCCGAAAATCTGCTGGGGTAGACAGACGGAGGTGAGAGGTCAATTGGGGCCTCCTCACCATTACGACATGGTTATCTATGTTACTTCTGGTCAAAAAATGAGTCGCCTTATGAACTCACAACTTCTAAAAATATTATGACTTTACAATTGATCGCGTTAAGATCATAAGATAAACGACCGATCAAGTGAGAAATTAATGAATGAACGAATGACTCAAATCCTAAGACCTTATAATGATGATAAATATTTTCATAGTTTTTATGTTAAGTACCATTGACATTATGAAGGGAAAGACTAAAAAGGACTGGAGCTTAAAATTACTTAAGAAAAAGTGCACTTGTTATTATTATGTTATGTGTTTCCAATGTGGGTTCACGTTGTTTTAAACTGTATGTATTTCATACATGCACAGAAAATATACATGAAAATCTTATGTGTCTTAAGGTAACTGGTTGTGCATGAATTGCATATAGGCCATATTTCAATAAGCATGAATAGAGTAGTGTGTGCAGGATGACAGTAAGGATGTAAATGATCCCTACTTAGAACTTAATTTTTAAGTTCTCATAAAAGTTATAAAAATATGTTTTTCAAGAAAGACATGTAAAGATAGATCTAGTTAGCATCCGAAGATTTGTACGACATGGCCAGTCTAATTCATTGAGATATGTAGGTCATTCTTCTTATTTTTGCTATTGTATAATGGACATGAATTGCTCATTGTTCTTTTACACTTATACCTCTTATCATTTTATTTTTGAATTGTGCACCTACCAAAGGTATGTAAGCGGGACCGTTACAAGGTCTATGTCATCAAGTCCATGCTTCCATCCAGTTAAGAGATCTACACAACGGCTTTGTGTTGTCGTGTCCTATTGCCGCCTCGGAGGAGGTTTGTATGCTCAAAGATCCCCGGTTTCCCATGGCCAATTAGAGGGCTTTGCGCCACTTCTTTGTGTAATGTCTTATTTGTTGCATGAGGTTGTTTTTTTATTTGGGGGGGGGGGGGGGGGGGGGGACAGGTTAGGGTTTGCAGCATGGAGAAAAAAAAAAAGATGGAAAGGAGAAAGAAGAAAGGGATAGGAAATTCCGCCAACACCGTGTGTAATGTGTTTTTAGGGGAGAGAAACAGTCCTTGGGGTGTTTTAATTTTAAGGAAGTTATAAAGGCTAGATCTCCTCTTTTTAATTTGGGACGAGTCGCACCAAACAGGCTTAGGGCTACATTTTCTTCCTAATCTTCATTTTGAGAGAGAGAATGTCCAAAAAAAGGGTATCCAAACACCCTATTAAGACTTAACCCAACCAATTCATAATTTTAAGTATTGGGAGCATATTTGTTGAGGTTTCCATTATTCTTTCTTGAAGGGGACAGAACTACAATTCTTAAATAGCAAGGACAGTAGCCTGTTTACACATGTAAAAGAAAGAAAAATATGCCCTAGAAAATCCTGCTGTAGACATTATAACATGTTGTATACCCAAATAATTCCCATCCCCTACTCCAAAAGAAAAGGTATTATGTGAGGGAGACATGTATACTTCCCCAACCAATTCAGACCATGCCCTCATGAACCCAACTGCATATTTGTTGCACGTGCCCTTCGCTCTTGGCAAGACAGGTGGCACAGGGATATTGTTGGTTTTGGTAGCACACACACTACTTCTTTTTGTTTCTTGAGACAGGATAGTACCCGCTGGAAATCCCGACAGCGACTGGAGGCAGCTCTCGGGCCAAACACCCAAGTATACCGACAGAGCAGCAAAGGCTGGTGGTAGCTCCCGGGCCAGCTACCCAAGTATATTGGGCAAACCACCCAGCACTCAAGGGATGACAACGTGCTGGAAAACTACTCTGGAGAAACACAGGAACTTGAACCCACGACCGGTGGGAATTTAACCCGCTGAAGGTTGGGACCTAGCCACTACGCTACTCACCCGCCCTAAAAAAGTGCACTACTTTTTTCTTATTGGTAGCATTACTGGGTTATGAGACATCACTTAAAATGAACACAATCCACTATTTTGAGTATAGCTAACCACCAGCAGTAATTTGTATTTTAGAGGCCTTTTTATTCTGGTTCCACTTTTATTAAGAAGAGTTGATGCATAAGTTTGACTACAGAACCATGTGCCAATCTCCCCATAGATTTAACAGGATGTGTGAAATATGATTAATGTGCTTTAGTGAATCACAAAACAGGTGTTCAGATTTAATTTTTTTTTCTTCAAAGGAAGCCAGAACTTCGACCATTTCTGCCAAATCATAGAAGGAAAGTGAGTCCTGTGCTAGATTCTTTAGCATCTCTGTATGCTGTTCAGATTTGAAAAACAACTAAATTTCATTGTTCAATTGGCAGAGATCTTGAGTAATAAAAGACAAAATATGTACAGCTGGTTGCTATAAGGGGATTGAAAAATGAATGACAAACTATGTACAGCTGGTTGCTATAAGGGGATTGAAAAATGAATGACAAAATATGTACAGCTGGTTGCTATAAGGGGATTGAAAAATGAATGACAAAATTTGCAGGACATGCTATCAAATTTTTAAGTTGGTGTGTTTCCATAGCTATCTACTTTGATTCACAAGGTGCAATTCATCATCCTATGTTTTCCCTTTATAGGCAATTTCCTTTTGCTTCATCAGCTTTACTCGTTAGCTTCCTCACCTTTTTGCAACATTAGGTAGACAGGATCCATCCTACATCCTTCAATCGCTTTCATCGTATGCTTGAGAAATCAATAACTACTCCATTTTAGCCAATATAAAGCAACCACCCTTAATTCGCCCATCAGATCATATCTGATTACAAAGCTATAAGGCTTTATATGAACTTCAGTTGAGAGATGAAGGGGATAAAATCATAACCTGGCCTTACAAATCCTATCCTGTCCAAAGTTCACCTTGCATCCTAATGTGGCACATATTCCACAATCTTAGTGTCAAATATGGTTCTTCCCTTCTTTTTAGAGCTTTTCGTAGACTGGCTTACATCAACAGATAGCTCCAATAGAAGATGATAAGGTTCATTAGCTGATTTGCATTTCATTTTCCAACTATAGGGATTATTTTTTCACAATGTACTAAAAGAAGATACAACAGTGAGAAGTTCTTCGTGTGTTTAATTTTGCTTTCCTTCTTTTAAAAATTCAAGGACCATAGGAAAGAAGAGACATAGAAACACTGGAATCAGATCTACCCAAGTACCACTAGAATGTGCAATCACCAGAAGAGATAGAGCTCATCTATCACACACCTGTAACATCAGGAGGTTCAAGAAAAATCTAGTTTGTCAGACTTTCTTTCTTCTGTTATTTTTCACGACAGTAACCAAATTTTAGCATTCTTTTCAATTTCTCTACCTGTTATTTTGGTTTCCATTTGCTCTTTTCACATTTCTTCCTTTCCAAGTCATTGGAATGCTTCCTCGCAACATTTGAAATGTCATTATGTGGAATGAGTACGCAAAAAAGAACATTTTTGATAACGGAGAGAGTAAACCCAGGAGCCCAGGATTGAGCCCTGCACCACAAAAAAGAACATTTTTTGATAACCAAGAGAGTAAACCCAGGAGCTCAGGATCGAGCCCTGCGCCACTGGTACCTCAAGCCCTGGGCTCGGGCAGTCCATGGGCCCGGCGAAGTCTGTGAAGTTGGTGCTCACTTGAACCCCAGGTGAGTTATAGGTGGGAGTCGATGCTGCAAGCTCACGGTTGCCCATGAAGTGCTTTATCCAACTCTCCCACAGTCCCACCAAATGCAAAAAAAGGATATACATATCAAATCTACACAAACATTTTATGAAATCAGGAAGAAAAATAAAAGCAGTTAGAAAACACATCATACAAAAGATGGGTAGACACTTGTAGAGGTACCCTACCGATGAAAACCTAAGTTTAAGGATGAACAAGCATAGCCATACAAGCTATAATGAAAATTGAGCTGCCTCGATAAAAACAAGGGTGGATACAAAAGAAATCAATCACTAGTCCTGAGAAGAATAGATAATCCATATAATTTGTCCCTCTGCGATCCCATCAATTCTTATGAGAACTTAAGAGGAAAAGTAAAGGAATTCGACTGACATACTGAGCTTGATTATTGAGTCCTTTCCCTGGATCCAGCTATGACAAGGATTATAAACATGTCCACCACATGGGATGTCTGAGGTAATGTTTGGTAACATGATGGGATTATGGCTTTTTTTAAAAGTACAACTTTTCATCATTACTTTTTAAAATCAAAATCACATTTGAGTGCCTGTTGGGAATAATTAGCAAACGTGAGTATTTAGTAAGAATCTGTACTTCCGACAGCATTGGTTAACGTATAGCTTTTGCAGAAGACTTGTCCCAATGTGTCGTTCCATGACATGTGATCCACCGTACTGTCAAAAATGTCCTCCAGGGTTTTATTATACAGGGGCACTTAGTGCATACCCTGTGGGGTAAGAAAGGAATTTTTGTCCACAATCTCTTGGCCCACCCAAAAGCTCCCTCCAGCCGGCTTTTGGGTGACACCTTTTTGTTTGGTCAGTGAATCAATATCTCTCCTCCTACCCATAATCAAAGCAACACAGAAGCCAAGACGCATATGCCTGTTTGGCTTGGCTTAAGTGCTGCCGGCCAATTAATACGCATGGAATCTGCGATTTAAGTGAAAGTGAAGGTAAACGCGCCCTGAGTCTCTTATTGGAGCATACATTGTGGAAGCACATTTTCCTCTAATGCCCTTAACTTTTCATTAAACAGAGGAAATTAAGGTAACCTTCAGTGCTGTCAAGGCGTACGCCTAGGCATTGTCTAGGTGGCCTAGCGTAAAACCGGGCCAAGGCGCCGGTTTGCCTTCTAAGTTTTAACAGCCCCATAAGGCATCCGCTGGCCCACTTAAGCAGCCCAGGCGGCACCTGCCTGGGTCGCCTAGGCTCACTTGACCCGATAAGGGTCCGGATCCAATTGGATCCTTTAAAACCTAAAACTAAACACGCGAGCCACCCAATCCCCATTCGCCCCTTCACCCCTGATCCCCAATCGCCTTAGGGTTCGAACAGCTGGAGGACCGCTCCCCTCCACCTTGTGCCATTGACCTGCTGCTGCCGCCGTCGAGCACTGCCGTCGAGCTGCTCCCAACACATCGTGACCCGCTGCCGTCAAGCTGTTGCTGTGAAGCTTCCGCGTCGAGCTCAAGCACGGCCAGAGTGCTGCCACTGCCGTCCAGCTCAAACGCTGCCACCACCGTCATGCTTTTGCCGCCACCGTCGTGTTTCCGCTGCCGCTGCTCTGCCTCACTTCCAGCATCAGTAAGCTCCCTCTTCTGTCTTTTTCTTTGATCAATCTCCCTAACCCTCCCCCCACTGTCTTCCTTTTTTTTTTTCCCTTTGATCAATCTCCCACTAACCCCCCTCCCCATCCTCTTCCATCTTCTCTATATCTATCTCTCTCTCTCTGTCCCTATCCTCTTTTTCCATTTTTCTTTTCTTCCTCCCCGTCCCGACCTTCACCTCTCCCTCCACCTCACACACAGCACACAGTGCACAGCAGTGCTCTGTGAGAGCTGCACAGGGCACAGCACTGTGTGCACTATACTGTGCACTGTGCACACAGTGGACAGCAGTGGACGCTCTCTCACTCTCCCTCTCTCTCTCTCTCATTTACAGACTTTGAGTCTTAAATCTTATTTATCTCTTAGCCCCTTCTTTCTATTTTGCAGGTTTTTATCTCTACATGGAAGGAGATTCAGAGTCCGCATCCATACAAGGAACGCAAGAGAAGAAGAAGAAGGCCAAGTCAAATGATCCCGGATGGAAGTATTCATATTGACCAAATGAAAATGATAAAAATAAAAGTGAAGTGTGAACTTTGTGGCTTGGTGACATATGGCGGGATCGAAAAACAAAAAGAGCATTTGGGAGGAGGGTTCACTAATGTGAAAAAATGTCGTATTGACCAAATGAAAATGATAAAAATAAAGTGAAGTGTGAACTTTGTGGCTTGGTGACATATGGCGGGATCAAAAAACAAAAAGAGCATTTGGGAGGAGGATTCACTAATGTGAAAAAATGTCCAAAGACAACAAAGAAAATTGCTGAAGAAATGCTGAGTTGGATGACAAGAAACAGGAAAAGAAAAACTGTAATTGATGAGAATAAGTGTGAGAATGAATCATCTGATGAAGAAATCCCCTACAAATCGGCTAAAGGTTTTTCATTGGTAACGAAGAAAAAACCAAGTTCATCTCAAAGTTTGAGAAAGCAATCAAAGGATTGCACTCCAAACAAGGGGCCAATTGATGTTTTTACATAGATGAGTGCAAAGGACTTTGTTGATGCAAAGAGAAGTGGAAAGCAAGTTCAAACAACTTTGGAGAGTAAATGGAAGAAAGAAGAAAAATTGAAGCTTGATGAAGCTGTAGCCACATGATTTTATGAGGGTGGAATTCCTTTTAACGTTGCAAAGTTGAAGAGTTTTAAACTGATGTTTGAACTTGTAGGGCGATTTGGACCGGGATACAAGTCTCCAAGTTATCACATGTTGAGAGGGCCTCTCCTAAAAAAAAGGTAGAGAGCACACAAAAGTTGCATGATGAATATAAACAACATTGAAAGACTTATGGTTGCACCCTCATGTGTGATGGATGGACCGACAAAAGGCAGAGGAAGTTGATTAATTTCTTGGTGGATTGTCCAGAGGGGAATTATTTTATGAGATCTGTTGATGTTTCAAATCGTAATGAGCATGCATACCTCATGTACGAATTGTTTGATTCCATGATTGAGAAAATTGGAGAAGAATATATCGTGCAAATTGTGACGGATAATGCATCATATAATATTGCTGCAAGGAGAATATTGATGGAAAAGAGGATAAGATTGTTTTAGACACCTTGTCTTGCGCATTGTCTTGATCTCATGTTAGAAGATTTTGGCAAATTAAAGGCTTACAAGAGTGTCATTTCAAAAGCTAAGAAGTTGACTTCATACATCTACATACACACGCGTTTACTTGACTACATGAGAAAAGAGACAAAAATAAAAGAACTTGTGAGATGTGGAGTCACAAGGTTTGCAACGGCTTTTCTTACATTGGAAAGGTTGTATGATGATGGTGTAAGGAAAGGCTTGCATAGGTTGTTTACTTCAGAAGCATGGCATAATATTGCATGGGCAAAGACAACTATGGGCAAAAATATTGCTTCTTTTATTTTTCAAGTGAAGTTATGGCATGGTCTTGAGGATATCTTGAGAGCTTCCCAACCAATTTTGCAGGTTTTGAGGTTAGTTGATGGAGATGAGAAGCCTATTATGAGATACATGTATGCTGCCATGTAATATGCAAGGCAACAAATTATTGCAAATTTTGGTTCTAAGTAAATCAAATATCAGCCCATCTTGAAAACTGCGGATAAACGATGGGAGGATCAAATACATCGTCCTCTGTGTGCAACATGGCCTTTTTTTTTTTTTTTGAAGGTGACACTAAGTCACAATTTCATTGAATAGAAAGGAGGATTACAAAGAGAATGAATAGCCCAGGGGCCATCACCATCAGGATCGGACAACCCCTGTCCTGGTCCCCATCTACATATGAAATGATGAAAATTTACAAGGATGTTTTATCAAGCAAATAAAACAAAAACACACTAAGAACTGTCTATCAGGAGGTCATTTCCTTCCAATTCCTAGCCTTGTCAAAAAATTCAGAACTCCCCTCCTTGAGAAAACCAGCAGCCCATCCCCATTCTTCCACCCATCTAAATGTACTCCTCAGCAGTTCATTTGGGCTTCTGCAGTGATCATTGAATTTCCTTCTGTTTCTCTCACACCAGATGGCCCACAAAAGGGCCGGGCAAGTCAAGAACCACAATTGTTTAAGATCTTTATATGGACAATTAATGCTCCACCAGTGAAGGAGATCCAACACAGAAGATTGCTCTACCCAATTGATTCCGAATAATCTACACATAATCTTCCACTGTATGATAATAATACCACAACCACAGAATAAATGCTTTTGATCCTCCTCAAAAAGAGCACAAAAAACACACGAGAAACTCCCAGAGATGTGTAGTTTCTTAGCCCTCCTTCCCGTAAGAATTCTGCACCAAGCAAGCTTCCACAGGAAAATTTTGATCTTATTTGGAAGATGATTAGACCATACTAACTCTTTCCACCACACCCTAGTTCCACCATCATTCAACATTTGAGCCATGGAATTGACCGAGAACTGCCCATTGTTGGTCCATCTCCAATTTCTTTTGTCTTGCACCTCACCAAAAATTCTGACTTCACTAATGGTGTTAATTAGCAATACTAGTTCTTCTGCTTCCTCATCCGTGGGATTCCTTCTCAAAGGCAAACTGATCTGCCCTGCATCTATATTGCATAACACATCCTCTACTGTAGCTTCTTGGTGAAGGGTTATATTGAAGATATTGTTGAAACGCTCAGAGAAGACCACACTGGAACACCATTTATCTTTCCAAAACTGTGTATCCCTGCCATTTCCAACCTGAATAGTACTCGAAATATCCATGAATTCAGCACATCTAACAATATTCTTCCAGATTGAAGACATGTTGTAGCTGATTGAAGGATGAAAATTCCATTTGTTCTCACCTTGAAAGTAAAGATCCTTCACAATCACAGCCCAAAGTGCATCCGGATGCTCTCTCCTTCTCCACAACCATTTAGCTAGCATTGCTTTATTGAAAGTAGCCACACCGCAGAGACCAATTCCTCCTTGCTCCTTACTTTTGCAAACATTGCTCCATTTGATCAAATGGATACCTCTCTTTTCCCTTCTCCCTCCTGACCAAAAAAATGAACTTCGAATTGCTTTAATGATTTTTTCCACAGCCCGAGGTATCTTAAATATAGAAGCATGGTAGATTGCCAAAGACGAAAGAACCGATTTTGACAATATCATTTTCCCTCCTCCCGAAAGAAATTTGCCTTTCCACCCTTCCAATCTACTCTCAAATTTCTTAATTAAACCATCCCAATCTCTCACCCTTAAGTTTCCATCTGATAGGGGCAAACCCAAATATTTAATAGGGAACCTATTCACTCTGCACTTTAAGGATTTTGCAATCTCCAAAAGACTAGGCTGTGGCACATTCAAACCCATTATTTCTGATTTCTCATAGTTGATCCTCAGCCCTGTGATAAGTTCTATCAAAATAAGCAATCTTTTGATATTCTGGATATCCTCCTTGCTTCCTGATGAAAACAATAGCGTATCATCTGCAAACTGAAGATGAGAAAGGTGAATGTTACTCCTGCCTATTCTGAACCCCTCAATTAAGCCAAGTCGAACTGCATTATCCCAAAGAGAGCTAAAAATCTGTCCAATAAGCAGAAACAGAAACGGAGACATTGGATCTCCCTGCCTAAGACCTCTTGAACTGCTGAAATAGCCACACGGTTCTCTATTGATCAACACAAAAAACTTAGAGGATGAAATACAACTCATTACCCATCTAACCCATCTTTCATTGAAACCCATGAGGATCATTGTTTCTTTGAGACAATTCCAGTTGATTCTATCATAAGCCTTCTCAAAGTCGAGCTTTAATAACACTCCTTGCTTATTTCTGATCTTGTAATGATGTATAACCTCATAAGTTGTCATAAAGTTATCCAGTATAAATCTGCCTTGCATAAATGCTGATTGATTAATGCCCACAAGTTTATGTATCACCTTCTTGAATCGGGTTGCTAGGATTTTGGCAATAACCTTATAGCATCCATTGAGTAAACTGATGGGCCGAAAATCTATCACTCTTTCCGCTCCTTCTGACTTTGGAATAAGAACAACATATGTAGCATTAACCGATTGAATCCTTTCCGGCCTGTCATAAAACTCTTGCACAAGGTTAACCAAATCTTCTTTAATGACATCCCAAAAGAATTGATAGAACCCAAGAGAAAACCCATCGGGACCCGGAGCTTTATTAGGATCCATACTAAAAACAGCCATTCTAACTTCCTCCTCCGCAAAGGGTTCACTCAATTTTTCAGCTTCTGTATCTTCTAACTTAGGAAGTAATCCATCTTGCATGTGGGGTCTCATCTGAAAATCTTCTGAGAAGAGATTTCTGAAGAAATCCACAAATCTGTTTTTGATCTCCTCGGGATCTTCAATGAGACTTTCTTCTTCTTTGACATGATCAATAGACAGGTATCTTCTTTTAGCACTAGCCATCGCATGGAAGAAAGAAGAATTTTTATCACCTTCCTTTAACCAATGCTCCTTAGCTCTTTGTTTCCAACCAATTTCTTCTTTCAAAAGTTCTTCATTGTAAATCTTCCGGAACTCCTTCAAAGAGTGCAGCTCTTTATTGGAAAGATCAGCAACCTCACTTTTCAATTCCAATTCTTCAATGTTGCTCATCAATTTCTGCCTTTTTTCTTTTTCCTTTCCAAAATTCTGTTTAGACCATTGTCTCAAGCATTTCCTGATCCATTTCAGCTTGCCCATGAAATTAAGCACTGCAGAATTTGCCATCGGTGCTTGCTGCCACCATTTGCCAACCATTTCCTTAAATCCAACTTCCCTTTGCCATTTCAATTCATATCTGAAAATTCTGGAGCTCCTCCTCTTATCCTCCATCATAATGAGCAAAGGTATATGATCAGAGACAGACCTGAACAACCCTTTCACATGTGACAAGGGAAATTTTTTGAACCAATCTGGAGAGATCAAGACTCTGTCAATCTTAGATTGGATGCTGACCTGCTGTAAATTGGACCAGGTATAATTTCTGTTTGGGTCATCCACCTCTATTAGTTGAACATCTCTGATCCACTGATTAAAAATATCCATGCTATTGCTCCATCTCTGTCTACCAGACCTCTCCCATGGAAACCTTACACAATTAAAGTCTCCCAAGATACACCAGGTTTTCGGGAAAAGACTATGCAACCTATATAGTTCTTGGACAAATCCCTCCCTCTGTTGATCGGTGTGGGGTCCATACACAGATGTAATGACCGAACAGTCATTATTAGAGGTTCTATTCTTATGTTTAAAGGCAACCGATATGCTGAAATTGCCTACATCACAGACATTACCCTCGAACCTGTTTCCATCCCAAATCACTAGTTGCCCTCCTTTAATTCCATCTGCAGGAAAAACTGCCACTTCATTTAACTTATTCCCACATATTCTACTTAAAACAGATTTATCAATACTGGCCATCTTGATTTCCTGTAAACAGATGCAGTCCAGATGCTGAGAGTACACCAAATCTTTTACAGCTCTCCTCTTGAAGTCCCCATTGAGGCCCCTGATATTCCATAAGATCAAATTCATTGTGTAACAACCTGTTTCCCTTTATCCTTGGTCTTCTTCCCTCTCAAACTGTCCAGGACTTCATTGTTACTCACAAAACTTACTTCTCTTTTTCCAATCTTCATTCCACCACCCGTACCTTTCCTCTTAGCTGATTGCTGAAGGATGTCATTCCTTCTCAATTTCTTAAGAAAGCTCAGGACCATATCTTCCCTGCCATCAAATGACACCCCTATACGCTGTCCAAACTGCACAATTTCATTCCTCCAGACTTCTTCCTCATCACACAATTTAACTGCCAACGGGACCTCACTGCCTTCATATGTCGTAATCTGTTTGGCTTGAATCTCTTCCTGCAACTCCCTGTCTCCTGTAACCTTTTTCGATCCTTCTTCTTCCAGTTCATCTTGCAAACTGTAAGTAACAATCGCTCCTATCTCTTCCTGTGACGACCCCTCCTCTCTATTACTGTTCCAGCCTTTCCCTGCAAACTTGAGAAGTTGGACCTCCGGAAGACCAACGCTTTTCCCCATCCCCCCTCCATCAGCCCAGATAGGGCCTATGTCAACCTGGCCACTCCTCGAGTAAGGTGCATCGTCTTGCTGAACCCACACTGCAGAGAACCTCTCTCCTCTGGCCGGAGCTGTCTCCCTTCCGATACTCTGTTTTCCGTGAAGTGCGATGAGAGCTCAGGGAAGACGACGGTTCGTGGGCGGTTTAGGGTCTGGCGACTGAACCGGACGAATCGTTTCCCGGTTCGAAGTTAAGTCAGGATCCGATATGTTAGGTTCCTTACGTATCGGATCTCCTAACAATAACGGATCTCCCCGCACCTGTTCATCTTCCTCACCCGAAAGCCCAACACCCGAGCTCCCTTCAATGCCCTGCTCAACCTCCGCCTCGGAACCACACCCCAGCACATTAAAGTAACTGGCACCCTTCCCCTGAACTGGTTGCTGCTCAAACGGGCCTCTCAAGGGATATGGGGGAACCCCCATTATTCCTTTACTGTCAAATAACTTGGGAACCCCGCAATCTTGAAATCCTCTGCCTGCACCTACCTGCCTCTTCATCTCCTTCTGACTCGTCGCACCTGAGTACGACTGATCAGAGGCCTTTCCTGACTCAGAACCGGACTCGACCAATCCTGGGTGAACACCGAGTTCCGGCTGCTCTGTTTCAGCCCCGCCGTCTCTGTTTGTCCTGTATCTTCTATACTCCGCCACCACATCAGCCCACCGCCAATCCTGTTCAAAACCTTTATCCTTACCATCTTCTTCCATTGTGATGTGGATCCAGAAGATCCTTCCCCCTGCCATGATCTTGATCCTTTCAGGAATATCTGTCTTCCGCTCAACAGAAATTTTAACCCGCACAAAGGACAAATTGTCCCCCCTGAGTCCCTTGCTGTCCACTTCTCTAAGCCTCCCAAACCTGGAGCAGATTGACTGGAATGTGTTGATGTTCCTAAGGTGGAGAGGCACCCCCTGGAACCTACACCACAGCTCGATTCCCTACTCTGCAGGGAAAGTTCCCACTTCTGTCCTCCACTGAGAAAATTCCACAAAAAGGTCCTTCTTCACCTCTAACCTTCCAATGGAGCATGCAAGACCCCTCTACGATTGTGTTTCTGAGTTCACTAGGAAGGAGTGGGAGTCCAATCTTCGTATGCTCCATCCTTTAACTTCCGGCCAAAACTTCATCAGAATGACTCTTACCTCCCCACAGTCCATTACGACTCCCTTGCATTCATTCCGGAATGAAACTACAATGCAGTTTTCCAGTGAACGCTTAGCTGCTGCAACCTCTGGTGACCATGCTATATCCACCACTCCATGGAAGACCTTCGGGGCAGGCTTGCTGTCCACTATAGGGTCTACGCCATAGCTCATCCTCCTACCGCTCACCTCTGTCTTCCTGTCAAGATATCGGAGAGAAGGACAGAACCTTCTTCTGTGTCCAGCTCCATTGCAGTGGAGGCACCGGACTGCATCTCTACACCTGGCTGCATGATGACCCTTGCCCAAACAGCGAATGCAGACATTGCGTCCCACAGGCAGAACTTCCGCAGCCAATGTCCTCCGGTGACCTTCTCTGCGAGTCACCTTTCTCTGCACCGTACTCCACCCTTCCCCCTTACCAGAATGAAGGACTCCATAGCACCCTCCCTTCTCCGGAACACCCTCCATTGGCACTTACTCTTTTTACTGGAGCAGTACTTTACATTGTGAATACTGAGACTCTATGACTTATTGGCCTTTTTTTTTTTAAATCCCAAATTATACTTTGAGGCTCGGTCATAAGATATTCTTGACATTGGAAAGTTTGAAAGAAGCTTTTATGATTGTATTGAAAGAATGGTGCAAGAAAGAGAGATACAAAACAAAATAAATGATCAAGTTGCAGGATAAATTGGTGGAAAAGGCTTGTTTGAAAGCCAACGACAAATAGAGCTCGTGAAAAGGAGGCTACCAAGTGAGCAAATTCTTACAATCTTTCTTTATTGCTTAGTATGTTTTGTTGAACAAATTAAATGATTTGACGTTGTATTTTTTATTTTTTATAGTTGAGTGGTGGATGCAATATGGTGGAGAAACACCGGAGCTCAAGAGGATGGCATTAATGATCTTAAGGACTTTGTTGTAGTTCCTCAAGCTGTAAACGTAACTGGAGCACATTTTTTCAATCAATTTTCTGATTTAAACTTTACTATTTTATTTGTGTCTTTTTTATTTATGTAGATTCATACAAATAAGAGGAACAAGTTAGAGCATAAGCGATTAAATGATTTGGTATATGTTCAACACAATCAATGCCTTCGTGAAAGATTCATAGAAAGAAAGAATCATCCAGAGAAGAGTGATCCCATATGCTTAACAAATTTAGATTGTGGAAGTGAGTTGATGACTAGGAATGCTGATGATTTGGTTCATGAAGATGGTGATCTCACATGGGCAGTTGTAGACATTGGCATGGGAGCATATGAAGAAAGAGTAAGAAGAGGCAAAATGTCGCAAAGAGGAGGAAGCACTTCACAGCCCGCGGTTAGTGATGAGGAAGAAGAGAACCATTCAGATGTGGAAGAAGAGGCAGATGAAGAAGATGATGATAATGCACCTTGGGAGTTTGATGGCAAACATGGTGATGAAGATGATGGGGACGAGGATAGTGATATTAATAAAGGGAACATGACTCCTGAGAGTGCACCATTTGGTTTTAAAATTTAAAGAACTTTAAGCTTTATTTGAATTAGCTTTGTTGGACATTTGAACTAGCCTTTCTTTCTTTGCTTTGTTGAGTCTTGACTTTAATGTTTTAGTTGTCCTTTATTTTCTGCTTAGTGATAGATATATGTGTGATTAGAACTTCATGAACCTTGCTTGGTGTAATGAAGTTATCTTCTTTTATTATGTGCTTTACATTTTTGCATGATATATATATATTGTTGTTATGAGTATGATGTTGCAAATTTTGGACAAACAAGTTGATAAATATGAGGTTAGTATTTTTATCTATGAAATTTTATTTTTTATAATTACTTTTCAGTCGCATGAACTTCAATACTTCATTGTAATGTTTGTTTTCATGTTAATATCATATTACTATTATTCTCTTTATATTTTTCATGTTAATGTTAAATCAAGGTGTGCCGGATCGGCACGGATTGGCCGATCCAATCGAATCTGGGCCGAACGGATCCAATCGAATGCCTCGATCCCCAGACTTGTAGCTAGGATCGGGCGGATGGGACAGATTTGGCCAGATCTGCCGATCCAACTGCCAACAGCCATCAAACTAGCTGTTGCAAATGACTAGTTGGCTAGTTGGGCTAGCCATTGGGAATGTTCCCAACGGCTAGCCATGGGCTTGGGGGGTTATATATACCCCCAAGCCCATCTCCCACCCCCACCACAGCTCATTCCCACTTCTCCCTCTCTCTCTCTAAGTTATTTCTCTCTCGAAGCTATCATTTGCTCTCTAAAGCTCTCATTGGGTGTCATTGAGCTTTGGGGGGTTCTTCTCTACAACGATTGGTGGCATTAGGCAATATTTTGAGTTTTTGTTCCCTTTCTAACTCTTTCTCTCTTTAGAACTCTCCCTCTTTATTTTTGTTTCTAAATTTTAACTTCTCACACTCTCTCTTCTAAATTTTTTCTCTTTCAATTTCAACATAATTCAAATTTCTACTTCCTATACTCTCTCTCTATTCTCAAATTTTATTCTTGTACTTTAATCTTTCATTTTAACTTTTTAAGATGTCTATATCGGGGCAAAATGAGGTAAGATATGTTGCTTCCCGCAGTGACCTGAGATGGAACTATTGCACTGTCATGGACATGCAAGCACGCAAGGTGAAGTGTAACTATTGTAATAGGATAATTTCAGGTGAAATCTTTCATCTAAAGCAACACTTGGCGGGCGTCAAAGGTGAAGTAAAAGCTTACAACAATATATCACCGGCGATCAGAAGTCAATTCAAGAACTACCTACGACAACGAGATGCAAAAAGAGGAGTGACAGTTGTCGCGAGGAGTCGGATTAGAGAGGAGATGACACTCCTTCTGCATCTAGAGTCCTCGAGGAGAAGAACTACAAAAAATAGAAAGTAGGAGGTCTACAACATTTGACTTTGGGGATTTTTCTCAAGGTAATCTTTATGCTACTCAAGATTTCATTATCCTTCGTTGTCCAGAGTTTTCAATTTTAATGATTTATTTCTCTTCTTTTATTATTTCTTAAGATGAATTGTGACATGCAATAGAGAAAAGTAGAAAATCCTATGCTAACGAGGATTTTTATAGACGGACTGGTCGACTCGCTGGCCAAAGAAGTGAGTCCAGACAAGGATCCAATGAAAAGAAAATTCACGACCTGACTAGGGATAATGATCCTATGGTAGGTCCTACAGATCCTTTTCTGACACAAAGGAGGAGTAGACAATCATCTATTACGGCTACCATGAAGAATTTGAAGTTATGCAAAGAAAAGATTGGTCAGGCTGCTACCATATGGTTCATCTACAACAGTGTGTCGGCAAACACTGCCAAGGGTCCTTATTGGGAGGACATGATCGAGACAATTGAAAAAGTAAGTAAGGGAGTTCCGGGACTAACGCCCAAGGAGATCTAGAACACTTACCTACCTTAAGAGGTTGTTGATCTCAAATAATATACTAAGTCATTTGAAGGAATATGGGATGTTGTTGATCTCAAAGAATATACTAAGTCATTTGAAGGAATATGGGATGAGCGCGGCTGCACAATCATAACTAATGGCTAGACAGGTGAGCATATTTAACCAGAGATGATACTTTATTTCTTTAGTTCATCATGATATGTATCTTATTTTGACCTAACTGTTATCACTTTTGGGTTAGGCATAACAAGAAGAGCATAATCAACTTATAAACTATCAAGCTACGACTATCTTCTGAAAATCAGTTGATGCCAGTGGTAAGGTTAAGAATGTTGAATACCTTTTCAAGCTAATTGATGACATTGTGGAATAGGTAGGAGAGGATCAGGTCGTGTAAGTTGTGACAAACAATGTAGTTGCCTATAAAGCCGCTGGTCAAGTGTTGATGAGCAAGCGGCCAGATCTATATTAGGTACCTTGCTCCATCCACTCTTTAGATTTGATGCTAAGGATATTAACAAAATCCAATTGTGGAGGAGTTTGTGAAGCATGCCCAATTTACCTCCTATATCTACAACCACAACTATGTGCTCACATTGATGCATGAGCACACTAACCACAAAGAGTTGCTACGTCTTCGGTAACTCATTTTTGCTTCTACTTAAATTTCTTTAGACAACCTGCAATCTCAAAAGTGTCATTTGATGCAAATGATTTCAATCAAGGATTGGAGGATTAGATGACAAAGTACACAAAATAATCACATAGGGCCAAGGGGAAGCAAGTGGAGGAGCTCATTGAAGAAAGAGATTTCTGTAGGAACATTACGATGATAGTTAGTGTAGTAGAACCTCTAGTACGTATTTTAATGATGGTGGATGGTGACAAGAAAGCTACAATGTGTTACCTATACGAAGCAATGGATCGAGCGAAGGAAGACATTGCCAAGGCGAACAAGACCGACTATACAAAGTGGTAAGACATTATAGACAGAAGATGGGATAGGACACTTCACCATGATCTGCATGCAATAGGTAATAATTGTTTCTTGTTTCTAACATACTCCTAAGTTCTCACCATTTCTATTTGACAATTACTTATAAATTATCAACTTGTATGCCATTTTTTTAACCCAAGATATGAATACAGTACGGGTACTCAACATTTGCCAAATGATGAAGAACTCCTTCTTAGGACTAAGAATGACATTTGGCGTTTGTTGGCAGACGAAGACTAAGCTATAATAGCATGCAACAAGATGCATGACTATAGGCTCAAGACCTTACATTTTGGGAGTCGCCACACTCAAAGGGCAGCCACGTTACTTTTATTAGGTAATTAAAGTATTAAAGACTTACATGACTTATATAACTTACATGACTTACATTTTAGTAATTTTGCAGATGATTAATGGATGGATCACAGAGAAGCCCCAAGGTATAAAGATCTTGCCTATGTTGTCATCCGCGTGCTGAGTCGGACGACTTTTGCTTTTGGATGTAAGAGAAATTGGTCAACCTTTAGCTTGATCCACACTAAGTAAAGGAATCAATTAAGCTCATAAAGATTGGAACACCTAGTGTTCTGCCACTACAACATGCGACTCAAGCTGAAGAATCTCCAATGAATTCAGGAGAGCCAAAGGGAAGAAACACGATGAAGAGATGAGGTTGTTGGCTGACCTATGCAATGGAAACCTCAAGCCGAAGAACTGATTAACCTTGACGAAATCTTCGAGGAGGAGAACCCACTTCATGCATGGGTGGATGCAAGGAATGTCTTGGATCAAACAAAATTTAACCCAAATGATCGTTCGTAGGCAGAAGGAGAATTGGATGGAATCCCATTACCTGTAGAGTTTCAACTTCCCCAACCTCCTCCTAAAAGGCAAAAAAAATTGTGTCATGTGCACCAAGATCAAGTAAAGGTAAGGAAAGGCTAACAACTCATGTGGATATTGCAGATTTAGACGTTTTGGATGAAGAGGAAGAAGAGAAAATCCCAGAGCCGAGCGACAAAGTGGAATACCAAACTTTTGCAGATTCCACTTTGGCGACAAGTACTGATGATGATGATGATGATGATGATCCACACGAGAGTCAAGGTGGATCCTTACAACATCGAACATCTCAAGGACGATGAGACTTAAGTCAAGGAACTGAAGCGCCTCCAATTATCTTCACCATAAGCAACAATTTACATATACAACTCAAGATGAAGACCATTCGAGCAGGTTGGCCAAGGGCACACCAACTAGAGGCAAGGGCAAAGGGAAGCAGCAACAACAACAAACTAGATTTATGAGGAGGGCGAGCCAAACGTTAGCAGAGTTTGCCGAAGATTAATTCTTTGATGCTTCATGTCAAGTTCCATCATAGGGATATAGACCTTATACACCCTATGGATACCTACCCCACCAGGATATTGTGCAGCTCAACCATCACCACCCTCCGATGCATTGAGTTACTCAGGTGGATATGCAACTTATCCTCAATACTCGGATGCATCCTCTTATCATTCATCAGGAGGATCTTATAATGGAGATGATATACAAGAATATGTGCCAGTGACAATCATCTACGGTCACACAGATGAACATCATCGATTTCTTGAAGAATATAGGCAATGGTATGAATCTTAATGTCTAGAGAAAACTATGTGCAATATTTGTATAACACTTACCATGTAAGACTACAATGAAGGTAAGTATATGCTTAGGTCCTTAGATTTATTTATTTTTTCAACTTACTTCTTTGTTGTTTTATCATTGATTCATTCATGTTACTAAGTTACTTAAGGGTAAGGTGTTATGTCCCCTCCATATATCAAACTTTTTTGACAATCAATAAAATCCCAAGGGCTTCCCCAAGGTCCTATATAAGTTTCGAGCAATGGAAACCTTCTATTTTTTTCATGATTTTTTTAATTTTTTTTGAATTTTTTAACCCGGATCGGCTGTGAGACTTGATTTTCAATATTTTCTTTTGAAAAGGATTTAAAATTTTACATTTTCAAAAGAATCTCTTTTTTGTTTTAAGTATAGACTTTAAGAACTTAGGATTAGCCCTCAGAGAGTCTAGGGTTTTGGATCAGACAAGTGGACCCATAAATTTGACCTCTCCCTACTGACCTCAATCAGTGTTAATTACGTCAATCATCGATTGGCAACCTTTGATTAACCGTCTATTGATGCCCTTGAAATAAAGTGCACAACAAGAAAGCTAGACATTGCATTACACACAATAAAGGTCGAGACTTGCTTTAGACATTTGCATGGAATCTATGAACTCGGTATCCATTTTTGGGATTCCCTTTTAAAATCTTAAAGAATACTTTAAAGGATACTTAGAGGACTTTAGACTCAAATGAGGGCATGTGGGCCTACGAACTTTAAAAGGTGTTAAGAGAATATGTTTTTAAGTAAAATCCTTAAATGACATTAAAGAATTTGACAGTATCCTTTAGGCATCCTTTTAAAAATTCTCAACAAATCATTAAGAAATCATTAGAATTAGACGCATTTGAGCAACAACTTCTCTTTCCTTTTGATCTTTGTTAAGGATTTGTAAGGAAAAGACTTAGTTAATGGGGCATAATGACCATCACATAACTAAGAATATCCTTTTAAAACTTGATGGTCTTCTAACCAATATGAAGGAACCAGTAACTTTATCGGTCATTCAACTAATATGAATGGACCGAAACCAACTTATCTTGATTTTTAAGTTAAACACATTTAACTTGGTCAACATATTCACCATCTAAACAAATGAAATTAAACACGCATCAACTGCATGCAAAATTTTATTGAAGTCCACTTTGTGTATACATCAAGTTACATCAATTTTGTTCATTCCACCAATAGGAAGGGACCATTAAAAATTTGGTCTCTCTACCAATTAAGAGTGAACCACATAAATTTTGGTCATTCCACCAATAGGAATGAACCATTAAAATTTAGTCACTCCACCAATTAAGAGTGAACCACATGAATATTGATCATTCTATCAATAGTAATGAACCAAGAAGATGACTATGGTCACCCTACCGATAAAAGTAAACCACAAAATTAATGGCTATTCTCCCAATAAGAATGGACCACTTAATTGATTAATTGAAACTTTGGCCATTCAACCAATATGAATGGACCGTACTTTTAATTAACTCCGGCCATTTGAACAATATGAATAGACCGTTGAATTAATTAAAATTGTTACAATGATATAAAATTAAGATGATTTAAGGTCCTTCATGTGCTACACATGGCGAGTCTTCAAGTCGTTGACGGACGGAGTTCGGACAGTGTTTCAATGGCTTGAATCTTCACCAAACAGGGCAGCACTTCGTCGAAATTTCCGAAAATCCCCCCTGCAGCAGCCCCTCTAGGGGGGTATTTATAGGATGAGATAAGAGGGAGAGGTGTGAGAAAGAGGGATGGAGAGCGGGGTGCAATGGCACCCCCCACCTGTGGGGGGTGGCGGGGGGGGGAGCCACCGGTGGCTCCTCTCTCTCTCTTCTTTTTTTTCCCCCTTTCTTTACTCCCTTCTTTCTCTCTTTTTTATTTACATGTCTCTCTTCTTCTTTTTTCCTTCATTAAAAAAAAAAATTATTCAACATCAGTCGATCCGATCGGTCCAGAACTACCCCGATCCAAGTCCGATCCTCGAGTTTGCCTTCCCTATCTTAAATTAGTGTGATATAAAACATATTATTCTGAAGTGTACGCCTAGGTGATGCCTAGGCGCTTGGGGGCTTGGGGACCCCAAGTACGCCTTGGGTCGTCTTACCGCCTTGACAACTATGGTTTCATGTCATTTTAACTTCATTAACTCTTTCTCCTCTCAAAAGCGGTGAAAGCTATGAAAATATAGATTTTGGACATAATCTCTCCTCTCCCCTTCATGAGTCTATCTCTGTCTTCCCTCCTGAAAACCCATTGCACATAAGCCAATGCACCTTTCTGCCATTTGGAACAGCTTATGGCTTGTCATAGATGCCAATGGTTGGGATGTCTTCTGTAAGCTGTTCCAAACGAGGCGTAAGACCCCATTCCATGTTGCCATTTACGTTTGCATTTACACCATTAGTGGATTGGTAAAATCCTCTAAAGCTAACTGCAAATTTCACAAAAAAAAAAAAAAAAAAATTGCTTCCAATTTCCAGCCCTACGAAAAAAAGACTTAAATAATCAATAAAGCGGCATATTCAAGGCACAAAAACCTTCTTCATTTAGATGGCACAATGTTCACAGTTTCCTCATGGCATTGAAGCAATGGGGACATGTATTTAACTGATACTGAACTCGTATGTTAGACAAGCATGATGCAATATCATTACCTCATTATACCTACTTTATACAATGAATATTTCACATATTTTACCATCAGTGTGCTTGAGAATGACCAAAGGGTAAATATATCCCATTATAGTACAGGACAAGAAAAAAAAGAAAAAAAAAGAAAAAGAAAAGAACAACTGGTCACTGTTCTGATGTCATCTGGATATTAATCATCATGGCAATAAGAAAAACTAGTGGATTGGAAAAGGTTGAGCAATAGCCTGAAGAGTTGAGTAAAGTAAGGCACTAAATGTCAGATCATAGAAAATGGATGATACTAGTTCACTGACATTTATGGGAAACAAAACCCCAAACAGCTAGTCAAAAGCACTCAGTTAATAAGAAATAATGCTACCCAATTGTACCTCTCTTATAGCAGTAACTTCTGCATGGGCAGTTGGATCAGTGTTCTTTAAGACCATATTGTGACAGCTGACAACGACTTCATCATTGTGAACAACAACAGCTCCAAAAGGACCTCCATCACCACAATCAACTCCATGATATGCTTCTTCAACTGCTTTTGACAGGAACTTGTGGTCCCTGTCTTGTACAGCTGATTTTCATGCACAATTAATCATGTAGATTCCGGGACATTGCGTCACAAAAAACATGATTATCAGAAAGGTAATGATCATAATAGTTCCAGTACTGCGTAATTGAACAAGTGAAAACTGTCATTTCTTCAAAAAAAAAACAGCATAAGCAAAAACAATATGCACCCAGAGAAAGTATCTATAACCACCTTCATGATGGCCAGGAAATGCGGAAGCTACAGAAATGGTTCCATCCTTGGATTCCACAACTGCAAGAGATCATAAAAAGATTAAGGATTAGAACAATAATTCATTGATCCAATGACAGGAGAAGCTTTACCCAACTGATAATCCATGCTAAATATATCTCACAAAAAATCAATGTATAAGAACACTACACTAAAGCTACCCTATGTTTAAGTCCACAAAAACGGATGCAACAATCTAAGCAAAGTAGAGTAGGCTACATCATCATTGTGAATTATAATAGTGACGAAATCAGGGCAAATAATTAGGATCAACCCATACACAATGGACTAAACCATTTATAATGAAATGGAGAGAAAAGAACCATACAGTTGTTAGGGGACAGATGAAAAATGAAGTAGTACACCCACTGCTAGTATTGAGAGAGAGAGAGAGAGCGCACTGAAACTCTAATCCAAAATTGATGATCTATAATCCAAAGCAGAAGATACAAATAAAGGTAAAAGGTAAAAAAACAAAAAGAAAGATCCCGTCACATGTTACCACGGTGGCAAAATTGAAGAAAAATATTCAAGCAACATCAACTAAGGTATATGACCAGATGCTAAGCTATGGAGAGGAAATATGACCAGCACATGGCCAACCTATAATAGAATACACCTGAAGAGGATTCGAAAAGAAACTTGCAACATAGTAAATAAAACACAGTCATGCAAATTACAAGGCTCCTAACTGAGTTGAAAGATACACAAACATAAGCCAAGTCCAGAATCAAGATTTGAATATGAAGGTCAAAGGCTAGCTGTCTTTCCTATTTGCCTCTGGAGTAATAAAGGTCAAAAGCTAGATATTTTTGCATTTAGGAATATATCATCTTCTCTCCTTAATAGCATCAATGCTTTATGCAACGATAAGCTGCCCATAGAACACAAGGGATTAATGAACATGAGTATGAGATATAGGAGTGTGAAAAAATAGATGAGCTGCTCAGAGATCATAAGGGATTAATAAACATGAGTATGAGATATACGAGTGTGAAAAAATAGCCCAAAAATTGTGATCATAGAGACAGCAACATGCTAAGTTGTGATAAACTTCTTTATTCAAGTGCATAAAAACTACAAGAGTGGGGGAAAAGGGAGGTAGAGAAAAATCACATCTGCAGATGAATATTGTTACATGGAAAAATTATAAGCAAAGTAGTAAGTGCATTATTAGAAATCTCTACAGCTCTGAACCCTCAACAAAACTAATCACCATCTCAGAAGTCTGTAGCCACATAGAGAAAACAAGAAGCACATGAAAAATGGTCAAATGGAATGAAGTTCCAGATATCAACAAGGCTAAACAACAGATACTCCGACCAGTATACCCAATATGACGAATACAAATAACGTGAGGGTGTATATGAGGGTGCATATGGTAAGACAAGCAAATCTTGTTTTGCCCAAATGTGCAAGTAAAGGGATCGAAGCAAGCTCTCTAAAGGAAAGCCATACAATAAAATGGAAAACAGTATGACAGGAGACATTCAGATCATGACCACAAAGATTATTAACATCCAAGCGTCAACTGCAAATACATAATACTCCTAGCTACAACATTGAGGCAGTGAAAATTGTAATTCAACATCTCAAGCAAATAAAGAGAGAGTTGCAGTCACGCAAAACTGAGAGATTCCTAAATATCAAATGCTTAGATTCCTGAATATAGAATACTCCAAAGTGTTAAAATCAACCGTGACTCCAGTTGTACATTCAAAGTTATAAAAAAAAGAAAAAAATCATATAAACACACCAAGAAGAAGTGACACGGCACAAGAATCTGACAAAATGAAAGAAAAAGGAGAACGAGAAACCCAACACAGAAAAGTCAACAAGCAGACTAACAAGCAAAACACCACGCAAGCAACAGAATTCTTGGTCTAAACAAGATCTGATGCACCAAACAAGAAAACAGACCATACAACAGAGACCCAACGAAGTGCGCAGCCAACATCTACGCATGCACGCCCACAAAACAAGAACACCAAATGCAGCGCCAGGAACGCGACACCTTCGTCAAAGCAAAAGATCTAGCGATTCCGAAGCAAAGCGATTACCTTGGGCGTCTTCCATTGGGGGATATCCGAGAGATGGGTCTGTTCCCCCACCCTCCCAGAAGGCCTTTTTGTCGAAAGGGAAGCGAGAGAACGACCAGTTAGAGAACTCGGGCCAGCAGCAAAGCAAATGGGCTCAGAGGAGAACACCAAATCGATGGATAGAGAGGTATATAAAGAGAGAGAGAAAAGAGATGAATGCTGACAGGTGCCGATGGAAAGGTACGATTTTGGGAGCAGAATCCTCCTCGAGAGAGATGAAGAATCCGGGCCCGAGAGCACTTGCAGCTGGGTCCCCGGCAAATCGACCTCCCTCTCCACAGTTGCTGCTCCCTGTCCCTATAAAAAAGCAAGCTTTTTTTTTAAGATTTCACGGTTGTTTGGTGGGGCTTTCAGATGGGTCTTGCGCTTTTGGCGAAAAGAAAGGGGGCGGCTGCAAGGGCAGATATAGAGATGCGTCTCCTTGGCTTCCACTTATTCGTGGTTCTGGTTGTTTCTTCTCACTTGCCCTCCTCCTGCGTACCAGTTTCCTCTCTCTCCCTCTCTCTCATACGTGGATTGTGGTTAGCGTGCAGAAGAGAGCATGGCGTATGGGACACAACGAGACGTTCACGTGGTGGGCAAGGCTTTGTTGTCATCCAGAACAAAAAGGTTTAAACTATTTTTTTCTCCTATTTAAATAAGTATCCTCGTTAATTATTTGGTTGCGTGATTAGTTACTCTAAGTTTCACTTTGTTTGCATAATAAGAAGTGCTTCGATTTGATAATTTTGTGGAACCCGCTAACGGAATAAGAAGAAGAGATAATTCTTGGATCTAAGGTGAGATGACTTATTCTTCTTATTCTCCGAATACGTTATTATGCACCGATATAAGCCATTCCACAATACTGGTCCCTTCTAAAATTTTAGATCGCATTTTTAAGTTTAGTGATTGGTTGTATCGCGCGAAGAGGTATTAGTTGTATCGCGCGGATAGTGATTTGTTGTATAGTGATTGGGCGGATGTTGATCGGGCAGATAGTAGTTTGGTGGATAAAGAAAGAGAACCGGAATTTGTAATTTCCGATTTTGAGGAGGAAGAAGAGAATAAAAACAACGAAAAAACAGAGACAGAGAAAGTTTGTCAAAACAAAATTAAGCTTGTTCTCCTCTTATTCGCCTTTATTCTTCTCTTATTCTCCGATCAAAGTGGCGCTTTAAGAACATTAGAACCCCTTATTTGGATGTACCAATCATCGTTCTAAAGAACGCGCCTTGGGAGTGGATTGAACATTAATAGTTTTGGTAACCAAAGGCAGCTATTTCACCAACTTGTTTGGATGTTGCAATCATCATCTATATTATATTTATAAAATAGAATTTCTAGTCTAGTTGACGTGAGACTCTAATATTATTTTCCATCAAGAAAAACAGTAAATAATTCTTAAGAAAAATACGTGATTAAATGAATTTAGCTTGATCACCAATAATGGTCATAACTCTCTCTCTCTCTCCAAACAACTATTATAATTACCCCCACCACATTCTTTCGCATTTAATTCTCTCTCTCCCTCTATCCAACACCTTTTTATTCCCGCACATTCAACTCTTCTCTCTCTTTACTCCACATTTAACTCCTTGCTTATCTTCATCCTTACTCCACATTTAATTTTTGTCTTTTTATCTTCATTTATTTTCTCTTTCTTATTTATAAAAAAATTGTCTTTGATTTTAAGATTAAGAAGATATTCATGTTTTAATTTTGCATCATCTGTAAAATAACTATACTACCATTTTAACAATTGAATTTGTATTAAAAATGCTTATGTGATTATATTTTGTGATCATTAACAATTTTTTCATAGATATGATACACCATATTTGTTTTATAATTACTTCCTTCTAATTAAAAATATATAAAATATTTATTTCAAAATCTCATGCTTAGTGTTAAGTGACCATTATCTCTAACCGTTACTCATTTAACTAATGCTATCAAAATATAATGTTTAGATTACAAAAAAGTATGGTTTTCCATTACAATTGCAAATAAGAAACTAATTAATATTTATTTTTCAAAGTCATTAATAATATCAAACTCATATAAAAGAAACATATTTTAAAATACCTAATTTTTTGTCTTATAAAAATAATCATTATAAAATAAAAAGAGCATGTTGTTTTGACCTGAAAATAATGTAACAAATTACCAAAGACATATGCATTATGCCCATTGACTCCTCTATTTTATCAAATATTATCGTAAATTTAAAATGAGCAACATCCATTGTTAAATTTGCTAAGATTTTTCTTTTTATGTGTACATTCACACGTGTTTGAAAGGAGGAGGAAGTTGCACTCTCACTGTGATGCGCGGGTATTACTCGGACTGGAAAGTATAGCTTTGTAATATTTCAATATCTTAACAATTATAATATATTTATGTATTTTCTAGAAAATGATAATTTTACATAATTGATGTGGCATTGTCTGATTCATGCGTTAGTGAATTTATTTTCTAATTTTTTTAAAATACTTCTAAAATGTTATTCTAAGTCTGATTCTTGGGTTAGTAAATGTTGCATGGTCTATTCGATATTCGATAGTTCACAGTATAATTTGACATGATTTTTTTTCTTATTTACTATATTCGTTACTCTGTCCGTTTCGAGTGATTCCTCAGTATTCATATTATCACCGTTCATCATGAGAATTGAATTTCTTCATCGTTAAATGAGGTCTATTACATTAACATCTGGGCAATATTAAAGATCAAGGGTAGTGTGTCTTGGTATTACCAACGCCACCAACTACTACATGTTATCGACAACAACTTTTATGAATATTCCAACATGTAAGATCAAGAGCTACATAAGTTTTTGCATAAATAATTTTCATGTAGTACCCATTAAAGTATCGCTAATTATTTTGTACGTGCTATCTATTAAATATAATATATTTTTATTCATATATTTTAAAATATTATTTACATTTTAATTTTCAAAACTTTCTCCCAAATTTCATAATATATTAAACTTTATATAATTTTAAAATTAATATATATATATATATTCTATCTATCTCTCTGTGTGTGTGTCTAAGTATTACCAGTACCAACGACAGCTTCATGTTATTTACAAGAGCTTTTATTAATATTATGACATGTAAGATCAAGAATTATAGAAATTTTTACAAAAATAGTTTTCATGTAGTACCCTTTAAAGTATCGCTAATTATGTTGCAAGTGCTACCCATCAAATATAATATGTTTTATGTTCATATATTTTAAAATATTATTTGCATTTTAGTTTTCAAATTTTATCTCAAATTTCATAATTTATTAAAATTATACATATTTTTATTAAATAATATTTAATGTTAATATTTAATGTTAACTTTAACTTTATGGATATGAATGGTCTTAAAAAAATTATATTTATAGTTGATTTATATCAAATTTACTGAACAATATTTTTGAGGTTAGTTGTCTTATTGAGGTGATTTAAAAGTACTAATATGACATAACAATGAAATTAAAGTATTACGCTTTGATTATTATAGATTTTAAGTTTTTTATTAAGATGAATTTGTTTAAATCTATATGATATTTTTAATCTCATAATTAAGTTTAATATTTTAAAATAATTTTACATAAATGCCGTGCATGGCACGGATTTAGAACTAGTTGTAAAGAAAGTACACTTGGGTGTAGTTTAAGCATTAACAACCATTTTATAGCGTATTGGTTTCCACCTTTGCCTCTCAACGAGAAGATTTCGTATTCAATTTTATTGGAGCCTAAAAACTTCATAGTTATGCCCTCGAAAGGTGCTGTTGAGATCTTTATCTTCTAATTTATTGGATTATTTCTTCGGATAATAAGACAAATCTAAAATTCTCGCCTAATTAGACAAATTTATTGACCAGTTCAGAATATCTCCAACTCTAGAGGATTTCTCGAGTTCTGCCCATAATGGAACTCTGGTCACTTGTAAATAATTGTATATTTTGTAAGCACGAACAACTTATTTCAACAAGGTAGGGAATTGATGCGCATATACCTTATATTTGGCAGTGAAGGCTATGGAAAAAAAGACTAGTACTCTGAGAAAGAGGAACCTTGGAAACAAATGTGACACAAACTAACCTGACTCAAAATCCTGTAACTTGATCAATGGCCAAGTTAGATTGGGTTAGAATTCAGCAACCGGACGTTAGAAGGGTTGGGTTGGGTTAGCCACTTGGTCCATCCGATCCCACTGAATCCGTTAAATTTAAAAGCTTAAATCCAATGGAAACAACATATTTACTTTATAGATTAACTTTATATATCATTGATAATTTATATATTTCTTATATATAATGGTACACGTAGCATATATGTTAACACTATATTTATATGTATTTTACTATTACAAAAAACACTATAGTTACTTATAGTTTATCTAACTAAATGAGTCAATAAAAGAGGTCACATATGAACAAACATTTATTTTTTAATAATACTTATTGCATTACATGCGGTGAAGTAAGATGTTATAAATATGTTGAGTATGATGGATCCTACCTTAAAAAAAATTCAAAAATTAAAGAAGTTGGGACCACACCTTATGCGGTGCAATAAGTAATAATCTCAACTACTAACTATCACAAGCATAAAGTAGAATTGTTTTTAAAAGTAATCCTTTTCTAAAGCTTAATTCTTCAAACATGATCCTGTCAAAGTGAGAAACGATGTCCAACAAGGCTGTCAAAATTAGTCTGGACCTGTTAATAAACCCGTTACCCATTTACCCAATGTGAACAATGTTGTTATATGTTGTCTGGGTTTGTCACTAGATTTGTATGATTTTTTAGCCTAAAATCAAGTCCATTTTAGTGGCGTAACATCGCTTAAGATAAATTGGCTCTTTCTTGAGCCCACTATCTTTTAACACCAAAATAAAAAATAGACAACCCGACTCGTTTTATCTGTTAATGTTATTGGGCATACAACGGGTACAAATCTGCTTGATTCAGATATGGGTCTACCCAGACCCATGCCATTGACAGTCCTAAATTATCCAATTGTCATGCTATTTCTGTCTCATCACCTAAAGTCAAAAGAGAAGGAGAAAGAATTATTGTAATGCATGGGATATTGTCTCCAAACACTATCGTCCGATCACTTAGATCGTACGATAGTAGTGTAAGATGTGTGTCTGACTTTTTCATATTTGATGACCAACCGATTGGATGGCACAAATAAGTTACTTGAGTGGTCCTGAACTTGTTTTTTTTTTTTTTTTTTTTTTAATGAGAAACAAAACAAACAAAAATTAGATGATTGGCCTGTTATCCGATTATTTTTTATCATAAAGTTGCACCGAGGCATTGCAATCCAGCCTCAAACCTTTTTCCTCAAAAGAAGTAGCTCTAGTTTTATTGCGAGTAATTCTTATTGTACTGCAAGGAATGCAAAAATGGTGAGTTGGAATGAGCTATTTATCCTCTTTTGTCTCGAAAAAGTCCACATAACTTGTTTCCCTATTAAATGTGTACTGATATGATACAGTTGTGCGTCAATGCGAGAGGGCCGAATTATAAAAAAGTACCCACTAAACTATTTTTCGAGATCATCTTGAAGTCTCCATGCTTTCGAGAGCATGATATTTTGAACAACATGCTATCTTAAGTATCATGCTCTTGAGAGAATCCTGACTCTAGAGAACAGTATGATGAGCAAAAAATTTTATTTTTTTAATCCCCTCTCCTCCTGTGTACTAACGCGAAGTTGATGTTCAGATGCATTCAATGAGAAGATAGGAGCAATATAAGTTTTTTTCGATAGCAAAGCTTACTCTAATTCGCCAATTTTTGCAACCCTAGTGATAGCAGCTAGCATCACTACTCTATGCACCTATGGGTCAGGTATGTCATGTGTGACTTCACGGTGTCCGTAAAAAGAACAATACTTTTGCTGCAACGTGCATTGTAGCTGCAACTGCTGATCAGGGGATTTGACGGCGATCGGGGAATTGTAAAAGCTTCTTCTCTGAAAACAACGAACTCATATTTCATAAACAAACTCTTTTCAGTTTTCTTTTTTGCCTAGGAAAAGGCTTTTAGGATGCTGCAGTCCTCTTCTTCGTCGCTGCTCCCGCCGAAGCCCCCGCCGCCGCTGCTGACCCAGCGCAGGGTTCCCACGAGCCTTTACCAGCGGCGACCCCTCCTCGTCGCTGCGTCCCCGCCCACCATGCATGGCGACACGGCTACGGCAGGCGTCCGCTCCCACGTCCCCGCCCGGCCCTTCCATCTCCATGTCCTCCGGACGCCTCCCGCGGCTGCCTCCTCTCCCTGTTTCGCCTCGTCTTGCACCGGGAGGAGCCTAGGCTCCCGCTCTCCCGGGCCGGAGCTCGGCCTCCTCTCCCTCTTCTTCGTCATCTCCATGGTAACACCAAAACCCTCCGTTCAGAAAACGCACCAAGTCAAAGTGTTTGTCGGAATGCCAAAGAGAAGTTGGGTTATGCAAGGTCAAGGCACTTAACCTCAAGGGTAATGTGGTTCTTGCAACTTCCTGTTGCTGCATTGCAGGTGATGGGGTCGTTGTTCGCTGTGGCCATCGTCTCCCTTCCGGCGATGGCGGTAAGCGAATGTCTGCCTTCCTGTACTGGGTCGTCTTCATCCATCTATGTTGCGGGGTGATGTTTGTCTTCTGATGGAGTGGTGTTGGTGGTGACAGGCTTTGAGGAAGCTGTCCGTGGAGGTGAATAGGCTGTCGAGGATGGTCTCCGAGGAGGTGCCGGGCACCTTGTTGTCACTGAAGCTGTCGGGGCAGGAGATTAATGAGCTGACCGAGCAACTCAGCAGCGTAAGGTGAGGTTTTTCTTAGGTATAGACTGGGAATTGAATCATTAAAAAGCCTTGATTGGCCCGAACTTACTTGGTGACTACATCCAAAGTGTGTCATGTCATGCCTCTTTTGAACGGCAAAAGTTAAGCCCACTCCATTTTGATAGCAAAATGGGTGGAATTGCTTATTCTGGATTGCTTATGCTAGGGTAAGGAGTGTTTCACTATCAATAGCGGGGTGGATTCAAAGGCGAAATAGGTAGAATAAGCAATTCTTGTGTCTAGGTTAGAATAGCTTATTCACCTTATTTAGCGAATAAGCAATTCTGATGCGGTATAAATAATTCCGCATATCAAATTGAAATTAACCTTATTCTTCTCTTATTTTTCTATCAAAATGGGGGATCCCAGTCTCTAATTGGGTTAGGTGGGGATGAAAGGGTGCAGCGTGCCACATCTAAAAGGGCGTGGCATGCTAACATCACTCATTTGCAAAAGATGCCTTATATGATGTTACAAGAGCTTTGTCCAAGGAAGGTCGGATCTAGGATCAGACACCGATCAGTATCGGCCAAGTCAATCAGATAAACTGATCCTTACCGATCCCAGTCAGATCCAACCAGATCCCCTCTTGTTCAGGGGAAAAAGGGTAATTAGCTGTTGGAGCTCAACAACTAGTTCTAGATTGGCCAAGCTGATTACAACTAGTTCTGGATTGGCCAATCCGCCCCAATGCCCATTAAGATCATGGGGCGTTGGATTGGGATTGGGTGGGATTGGTTGAAATCCGATCAACTTGGCAGATCCAATCTGATCCGTGTCGATCCAGTGAACCATGGTTTTGTCTGATCTGTTTGGTTTTTGTCTAATGACATGGGTCTTTCTTTGGTCATGTGAACTGAGGTTCGTCCCATGGAATAAGGTAGAATAGTTTATTCACCTTATTTAGGGAATAAGCAATTCTGATGCTGTATAACCAATTTGGCATATCAAATTGGAACCAACCTTATTCTAAGAATAAGAAACCTTATTCTTCCCTTATTCTGCTATCAAAGTGGGGCGGATCCCAATCTCTGATTGGGTCGGGTGGCGATGAAAGGGTGCAGCATGCCATATCTAAAAGGGCATGGCATGCTAGCATCACTCATTTGCAGAAGATGCCTTATATGATGTTGCAAGAGCTTTGTCCAAGGAAGGTCGGATCTAGGATTGGACACCGATCAGTATGGGCCAAGCCAATCAGATAAACTGATCCTTACCGATCCCAGTCAGATCCAACCAGATCCCCTCTTGTTCAGGGGAAAAAGGGTAATTAGCTGTTGGAGCTCAACAACTAGTTCTAGATTGGCCAAGCTGATTACAACTAGTTCTGGATTGGCAGCCCCAATCCCCATTAAGATCATGGAGCGTTGGATTGGGATTGGGTGGGATTGGTTGAAATCCGATCAACTTGGCCGATCCAATCTGATCCGTGTTGATCCAATGAACCATGGTTTTGTCTAATGGCCTGGGTCTTTGTTCATGTGAATTGAGGTTCGTCCCATGGAGGCTGAAAGTGTCTGTCATACTCATAGACTGATCAGGTGCAGTTTCTCTAGATCGTAGGAGTTACCTTGAATTATGTATATGTATTGTCGCTTGCATTGTGCAGAAGGTTAATATCAGGAAACAGAGGCCACAACAAAGAAGATCGGATGAAGAAGAGGAAGTCCAAGAGAGGTGGAGACGATCCTCTTATTGTCTGAGCCTGAGTGTCGCAGCACAGCCCCATTAATGTTCTCTAGGAACCACCTTGACTACGAGAACTGTTGTTAGATGGTGGGTTGTGCAGGAGTGAAGATCTATATACAAATTGGAAATCTGATTTTGTTATCCTACTTTGAATATGAATGTTATAAACTTTTTTTTGGTTGCATTTCATATGCAAGTGATCCCTTGCTAAGCATTACAAATACAACACAGGGTCGTAAACGCACTAATTTGCAATTGGGAAGTTCCAGATCCAAAGATTAAGTATATTTCTCAGACTAAAAACAATTATCTGAAGTATTGGTAAAGTGTGAACTAAACATTAAACAGTATGATGTTGGGTCTGAAATATAGTCGACCTGTATGTAAACGTACGATAGGCCAGTGGGTGCGTTTTCCTTTCAATTTCAACGCGCATAAAACTTATACTGTTTTGCAAATTTTACATTTTTGTTCCTTGAAATCATTTTGTCCTTATCAAACATTCTCATATGGAGGTTGCTTCGACTGTCAATGTTCGTCACAAGTCATGGGACCGGATTACCCGACCTCTGGAGTCAGTTATTTAGCTGTTATCACTATTGTGATATACTGTCATTCTTAGCTTGGAGTCAACCTATGGGTTGATTCCAAACGTCAGCTAATCCGCTGTAATGAGTTGTAATTCCTTTTTAGTTCCTAAATTGACCTCAAGATTGTCAATGATGATTTTGTATGCCATTGATAATAGAAAAGAAGTCAAAGGCTGGTCTTGTAAAGAATTAAAAGAATCTTCAAGCAAATGCTAAGGGGCCCATAAAGAAGTTAATTTTCAGAAGATCTGTCATTGTTTTTACAATCTTAAAAAATTGAATGAGAAAATCTAAGAGAGTAAGAGAGAGTCTCTATATATGTCGCATTCTTTATATAGCGACTAAACTACTCGGAAAGATCATCAAGTACATTAATTATAATCAAAATCTCATGACTAAATGTTTAGTCTTTATTCACATTTTATCCTTGGATTATCTCAAAGTACCTCAAATTTATGTTATGTCATGCAACTGAAGAAAAATTTTAGTAATCACCTGAGTGCTTGCACTTAACTTTCAATTACCTTTGCCAACGAATCGACATCTTACTCAAAAGTAATTAGTTGTGGATAGAGTACATGTTATTTGAGTTCATAGTTTATTTTGTCTTCAGGTGATGTGAATCTATTCCATTTACAAGCTAAACTTCGAATGTTTTAGGAGGACTCGATTTCCACATCCTCCATCCATCGCGTCAAGTCTCCCCCCCTCCCCCTTTCAAGTGGAAAAATGAGGATATATGGAAAATCTCAAACCTGTGTCTGAATCTGAATCTGAAAATCATTTCCAAACTCACCTATGTCACATTGGATAGAGTTAGCAGCAGACGGTTCAATATTATCTTCCTTCAGAAATTGTCCCCCCACTAGGGGGTTGTTTGTTTTAGTGTAAAACTTTGTAAATCACCGGTTTCAAAATCACTGGTTTTAAAACAAGTGAAGATTTCTTGTTTTAAAATCAAGAGATGTTTGTTTGGTTGTTTGTAAAATAAAACAAAAGAGAGGTTTCACTCTTCTTGTTTTGGTTTACACTGAACTTTTGCTGTAAACCAAAACAAGGAAATTATGCTGTCAAGTGTTCAGACAAGGCCCAAACAAGATTTCACTTTACCTTGTTTTACATCATTCCAAACAACTGAAGTACTGTAAAATGAAACAATTGTTTCAAAATATGTTGTCTTACGCTAAAACAAACAACCCTTAGGTGGACTCATAATCCACTGGAGGCGCACTTTGGACGTGGAGCCCATTATAAGTTCCCAACTGAACTAAATCAAATTAGTTCAGTTTAGTTTCGTTTAGGGGAAAAAACAATAACTGAAAATTAGATGTGAAAACCTGCTTGTCTATCTTAGAAGTTCTTCTGAAATGTTGTAGTTGGCCAGCCACGCAAAATCAGATGCTTGGAGTTGGAGGAATACAGACTGACCCAGTGTGCACTCTCAAGTCTCTACTTATTCAAGACTCGAAATGCAAGCCTTAACAACTCAATTGGCGTGATTCGCATGCCGTCAATCACATATATAGTTAGAAATAGGGCTGTCAAAATAGCTTCATGCCCGTTAAGTTCAGGTATGGGTATGCTCATTTACCCAATAACAAGACCTATTTATCTTTTCAAATTAAAGAGTGGCGACCTAGTGTGTTCGTTTACCCATCAACCTGAATAAATAACTCTTCCAATCTTGATATTTGTTACAAGGGTAACACTGGCTGCCCGTGCGTGGTGCGGACGGCTGCAGCAGCAGCAAAATATTCTTTTTTTTTATTTTTTTATTTTTTTTAGGTCGGCCTCATCATGTTCGACATTTCTTGTGTGAGTTGATTTCAGATGAAGTGATCTAAAAAAATCTGAAAAATATAAAAAAATTGAGCCCAATGGACAAGGTACCTATTCATTGGGCTCGGTTTTCATTTTTCAAAATTTTTTGGATCGGAGATCGGATTATATCAGCATGTAGAACATGATGGGGCGCACTATAAATTTTTTTCAAAAAATAAAAAATAAAAAAAATTAGCCGCATCTCACACTGCACACGATGCAACAAGTGTTACTCTTTGTTATAATCTCTCATACTTGCGTGCTCATTTTGATAAACCCCAATTTTCAGGGGATTTTCTCTAGAAACCAGTGTGGGTTATTCCTAATTTACTGGAGGGTTCACTAAATAACCAAAAACTGTGAGGGGTTATAAGTAAATATCTGGATTAATTTGAGGGGTTAATCTAAATATGGTAGCTTGCAGGGGGCGAAATCTAAAAATCCCACGAGAGAAAATGACTACGAATTAACTGGATGCTATTCTTGTTTAGTTGAGAATCGACTAATTCGTTGATTAATTGGTTAACCAGAACATTAACTTGCAATCAACATGATAATCACGTGACGCATGTGCAAATGATGTCCTCTCCAAAAGGGAAGATCTTTTCTTTTTCACCTAAAATTTGCCCCCGGTAGTTAGATCCGTACGTAGATGCCCTTCCCAAACTTTTGAAATTTTGCACATGTATCCCGGAGACAATTTCAGAATTACTAATCCCGCAAATGCAATTATCAAAATACCTCAATTGCACGAAAGGAGTTGCAAATTAACCTTGTCATAACTTGATGTCTTCTTAACCTAACCGTACCTGCGTTAACTCTCCACTGTAATTTTAAATGGCAAAAAATGAGTTTATTGTTATTTATTATATTTTTTGTCCCCTTTTGTTTCTCTCTCCTAAGAGTAGTAGTCTGGTGATTTGAAAGATTCGCCGACATTTGAACGGAATATGTGGGAAATATTCTAATGGCCAGAGGGTGTAGATGGAGTTTGGGTAGAGCATGCTTGAGATAGATGTGAATTTTCTTTAGATCAGGTTGATCCAACTCAAGCAAAACTTAAAAGGAAATAGATAAATGAGAACAATTTGCTGCGCCATTAGGCATTACTTTTTTTTTTTTTTTGAAATTCTTTTAGATAGATCACATCCAATTTATACGTCTGTACAATCTGATCTTCGATCATATGACTCAAAAAATCTTAAATTGAACCCAAATGAACACTTTGAAAATCGGACTGTATAGACATATAGATCGGACTGGAGCTTACTTAATTTTTTTTCCAGTTTTTCTTAAATTGAAAACACCGACAGACAGTACAACGAGTTTTGATTGGAGAATAGGAAAAGAATAAGGAAGAATAAAGGGAGAATAAGTTTAATTTAGCTTTGACAAGCAGAATGACTTATACCGGTGCCGAATAGCCTATTCGGAGAATAAGGAGAATAAGCAATTCGACTTTAGACCCAAGAATTGTTTATTCTTCTTATTCCGCCAGTGGGTCCCACAGAATTATCAAAGTTAAGAACCTCTTATTCTAGTATACGTTATTCTGGATAAGTAATTCCAGATTAACCTATTCTGCAATCAAATTGAGGCCATAAATTAGAGCCTTAAATATAGGTTTTGATTAGAATGTGATAAAGATATTTTACCTGAGGTTGGTGTTCGACTTGACTGTAAATGCTCACATGATAACTAAGCTCATATTCGTCCCAAGCTGAATGTCCAAGAGATTTTTTTTTTTTGGTGTGAAAATTCAGAGTCCAAGAGATGAGCTTGGAAGATTCCAAGTCCACTAACGGAACTGCTCCCCTGGCAACTGCCCAACAGGGTCTGCCAATAGGGGTCATCTAAGAAGAATCCAATAATTTGTCTCAGATAGAAGGCGGTTATCAGGATCATTTTTGAAGGTAGTGACCTAATGGATGGGCACAAGATCTTTAGGATCGGGTTCTCTCAGTCACTCGACTGAGGGAACTCCCTCAGTGCCCACCATGCGCACGGGGTGCACATAGTTCGAGTGCACCGTGTGCGCACAGTGAGCACTGAAGGTCTTCCCTCAGTCGCCCGAGCCGATCTTTAACTTCTTAATGCAGAATTTGAAAATTTCTAATACCTGAAAGTTACCCAGACAAATTATACAGCCATACCATAACTCATATATCTTTACAGGCAAAAATTTTGCACCCATACAATCTCAGGATCTTCCTACTGAGTCATGCCTAATCTCTTCTCTTGTAAAGCAATATGATTAATTAACACGAGTAACATTTGTTGTACTGATTTTTTATTTTTTATATTTTTTTGATCGTCCAATCAAAAATCGGCATATACGAACATATAAGACATCTCAAGATCCACCTAAAAAATATCTAAAAAATATTTTTTTTAACTTATCTATTACATTGACTCTCAATACAACAAATGTTACTCAATTAACATTTGGCAAATATGCAGAGTTGCAAACCCTCTTAAAGGCCTAAGATAACTTATGAGAGTTGCAACGAGTCGCTCCCACAACTTCCATAGAGTAGCTCTCACACGGCAATCAGCAAAAAGATTATTAAAGATGTCTTCACCTACTAACAGTAGTTTTCATCTCCATAATGCAATCACATTCGCTGGCTTAACGAACCATCTTCCATACATAATGTTTCATCTCGAAAATGTTCTGAGGCCAATGGGCAATAGCAAACATTACCTTACAAGGGATCTTAACACATAGCAAAACATTAGTTTGCAAGGGGTCTTAACAGACAAGAAAAAATTGTAAGAGCAAAAATCAATAGTAGAGTCAAAATTAGGTTAAAGAACATAGAAGCTCATATTAGAAGCCTTTGAAAAGGATGGGGGTTTTACAAATAACCTCCTATAAGATTTCGTCTTTGTAGATAATCTCATGTATGATTTATATTTGCATATGATCTACTTAACTATTTTGCGTGTAACTTTCTTAACTATATGAGTTTACTTTGACCTTTTTTCTGAATTTAAATATTGTTATCTTACATTGAATATGTATGAAAGTTACCAAATAAAAATACTAATATCAATTAAAATACAAACACCTCACAAGAAAAATTACATAAACATCTATGCATAACCTTGTTGTATATATTTAGCATCAAAAAATTATTTTCTATGTACGATGCCATATTTTTAAATAATTTTTTGATATTAAATATACTTGTTAAGTTAAATTACAACAAACTTATAGATAGATGTCTTGTGAGGTATTTATTTTTTAATTGAGCATATCATCGAGATTTTTATTTAATACCTTTCATTGTGAGGTATTTATTTTTAATTGAGCATATTATTGAGATTTTTATTTAATACCTTTCATATATTTTATATAAAATAACAATATTTTAACTAAGGTAAAACTCAAAACAAACTACATATATAGTTATAGGCGCCATATGCAAATACGAACTGTGCAGAGGATTATCTACAAATATGAAACTTTTAGGGGGTTGTTTGCAAAAATCTCAAATGATTAGATAAATTTCAAGATGTGTTTACAAAACAATAGCTTAAGAGGCCCAAATTGAAAGCTTCATATGTTATTATCATCATATATATATATATATTTTGGGGTGGGATCACGTGGCCTGACCCCTTTTTTATTTTTATTTTTTTTAAGCAGGCTGGCCTCACCTTCTTGCTTTTGCTACCTTCATGAAAAGTATCAGCAATTCAGGAGATGAATAAAAGGAGATGCCCTTTGTGGTGCTTTGACCCAGCCAGTGCAATATGCACGATGCCCACGTGCTGAACAAAGATTAACTAATGAAGACATGACAGTAGTGTCCATTGCTGTGTTTTACCAGTAAAACAATTCTTAATTTCCTCCCAGTGTCCATTCTTTACGCAGTGTTGCAGCTATGGATGACCCAACTTTTCCTTTGTGTCTTATTTGAATGGAAGTTCTTTTGAGTTAAATTTCATGCACTCTAGTCTTCTTAGGAAAGCAAAATACACTAGTTGAGTGTCCCATTTTGATGTGCTCCCCTCACATGCCAATATTAAATGCCTCTCTCTCTCTCAATTTTCTTTGGGATGATGAACCAAGCTTTCATATGAGAATCCCTGGGCTCACTGTCATTTCTCCAAGAAACTATGCTTTTCAAGTGCCCAACCAACCCTAAAGAGGGGTCAAACCTAATCATGTTGGACCTTTCAGCCAAAACTTTTGAACTTTACAGTTGTTTGTCATAGTTTGCCTCTCGTCATCAAAGCAGGAAAAAGATAAAGAAACAATGTAACAATAATTTAATTCGCCATTAGGCATGGTCACATCCTTTGCCAGTGCTTAAGCATCTGATCTAGTTCCAAAGGCCCAGTCTGGGTTTTGGGATTCCGGAGCTGTAACATAGCCTTAGCCTCCTCGAGAGCACCATTTTGATTGGAGAATAGGAAAAGAATAACGTCTTTTATTCTTAGAATAAAACTAATTTTAATTTGATGGGCGGAATGACTTATACCGAATTGTTTATATTAGAATAAGGAGAATAAACAATCCGACCTTAGACCTAAGAATTATTTATCCTTCCTATTCCGCCAAAAAGTCCCACAGAACTATCAAAACTAAATACTCCTTATTCTAGTATATATTATTCTGAATAAATAATTTCAGATGACCTATTCTACAAACAAATCAAAGCAGAATTATGTATATATATGCGGAGAAATCTCGGTTGTCAAATCCACCTGCAACGTTCTTGTGCCAAGAAATTGCTGATGTAATGCCTAATTGGGTAGACAGTCGAATGCTAAGGTGGTGATAGCGTCTACAACAAACATCCATGAGTTGTTTTACATTTTTATATATACAAGTCTTACGAGGTATTCTATGTATATAAATACCTTAGGGTTATGTATAAAATCCCATAACTAAGCGCCACTACTCACTATTGTTGGCTTACAAACCCTGGACCTATCTGGGTTAAGCCCACTCCTAGTTTGGATGGGCATCGACCCATTATGCTTCCATTCCTACGGTTGTTAGGCCCATTTCAAGACAAGGGCCGTTTGGGTTTGGGGTTGTTCCCGGGAGCGAAGGATTTGGTGCATCAATACATGGTCCGCCAAATCTGAAAGCATCTAGGAGTCTTCTCCCATACAGATGCTGGGTCCACTTGGGAGATGGGCCTACAATTTGTTTCTTTGTCTCATAACAAGGCCAAACCATCGGCCCAAATGTATTATCGAGAAATACTTTATTGTTCTCTCTAACCTCAAAATGTCATCTGCCTCTTCTCCCCCTCACATGCCCCTCTGCAGTGTCATATTGACGTCTAATGTGCACTGACATTAATGCACATGAAAAAAAGTTTACTTTTTAGGCTAGATTTTGGAGAGCATGCACGTGCTCTAGAAAACATGTAAGTGCTCTGGAGGCTATGTATGCGCTTTGGAGAGCATGTGCTCTCGGAAACATGCACATGCTCTCGACAGCATATACAAACTTGGGGAGCATGCATGCTTCTTAAACCGTGTATATATTCCCGAGAGTATGTACGTGTTCTTCAAAATTTAGGACATTTTTTTTTTCCTTTCACATAGGGCCATATGTGCTGCGTCATCGGACGTCAGGAGCCTTTATAACGTACTACAAGAGGCATGTGGGAGGCCAAGTGGCATTTTGGAGTTGGAGGACGTAATTGCACCCTAAGGGGTGCACCAAGTATTTTTGAAAAAAAGTAGCTGAGCTCAAAATGACGTCTAAGTCTCAGATCTTTGATCGGATGGCTGTAAAAGAAAGATGATTCCTCTAACTGCACCGTTTTTTTTTTTTTTTGTCTTGAATAAATATTTGCTGCATGCACTGTCCCTGCAAATGAGGCAGTACACCCTCCATCTGATCAACTGATCAGGAAGGTGCGCAGAGTTTAACAGCTAATGCACTTCCTGCATTAATACAACAGCCACGTGCTATCCAACCCGCCAATTAAACTGTGAGCGTACTACATCATCCTAGGAGCAATGTAACAAGTATTTCTTATTGGGTGATGTCAACAATGGTGGCTTAACTGCAGGTAATATTGTAGATATTGGTTGGTAGGGTTCTGCCAAAGGAAGAAATTAACTCTAGTGTGGTATCAGATGCTTACATATGCTTATCTATTGAGTGTGGCCCAGAAAATAATTAAGAAGAGGATGTCTCTATCTATGACTCTTCACTTGAAGGGAATTAGGGATAAGATCGTAAATATTAAACATGGACAAGAAAAAGTATGGATCAGTAAAAAATATGGATCAGTTGGTGTCCCCATTCATATATTCATTTATTTGTCCCTTTATCATCATTGGAGATTAGCCCAATCTTAATTAGGACCCCTTTGGAATCTGACGTTTTGTAATGGGCACGATATTTCTAAATATTCCTATGCATGTGTAACGTGATATTTGGAAGTCATTGGATCTATATAATTAGAGGATAAAACATACAAGAAAGTATGAAGTTGATGTCCCTATCTATTTATTCATTTATTTATCACGCAAATCAGAGTTAGAGATAAGCTCAATCTTAATTAAGATGTTTTTTGGAATCTGATGTTCTGCAATGGGCATGATATTTCTAATTAATATTCGTATCCATGTGTAACATGATGTTTGGAAAGTTATTCGTAGCCAAGAATTGCACATGGCCTGGGAAATAATGCATATGGGTTGGAGTAGTGATGTAAATATATCTTCCTATTTATGCTCAATTAGTTAATATATATTGGAAGCTTTTGATCAAATCACTAGAGGGAAAAAAGATGGAAGAGTACAAATTGATACCACCTAAGTTTGAAAAAGAACATTGTAATCTCAATCAGTAAAAGAAAGACATATTTCTATTGAATTGTGAATCTAACGGAGGGAGTAGTGAACATATATATTCCTACGTACGTAAGTACCTATGCATGTTACGTACGTATAACATGTGAAAATTATTTGGTATCATATGGAACAAACGAGAGTGTTAGCTGTAATGTCAATATTCAAAGAGAGGTAGATTTCATCCAATTACACGTTCTTCAGTTCATGGGATGTATGAAGCAGATGGAGGGAATTGTTGGACTTGTTTGGACGAGAGGCATAGACGTGTTTAGGTTTAATTACCACGCACTCATTTTTTTGACCATGATCTTTGTTTGGTTGGTTAAGAATGAATTTACTGTGGAGTACTCTATCATGAGCTTACAAAGTCACTCGCCGTAAATCTCTTTGGACTTAAATTTATGTTAAGAATAGACCTTCTGCTAACCTGAACAATTTTTCTATAAACTCATTGCATGGGGTTTGCCAGGTTCAATATATATTATAACTTATCTATGTTTATCATCGTTCTTACATAACAAAAATTACCCTAAATTCAATTGTGCTTGTATAAAACAATCAACCATGAGTTCGCGAAAAATATATCCATGATCAAGGAGCTTTAAAAAAATGAAGGCATATATGGTTTCTCCACTGGCATTGTCCATAAGTTGCATGTAAACAGCCTCATATATAGTTCCTGCAACAGGGAAACCCTGAGGTAATTGGGCAGGCAAGTTAGAATTCAACTGGAGTACCACCCTGAACTGATTAGGCCACATGCCAGGATCACTAAAATATTGCAGTAAATCTTCACATTAATTAATTATTAACTTTTGCTGAGATTTGAGCTGCAAATGCATAAAAAAAGGCCCTCACCTAACCAATCTACTCCCTTTTGTTCATCATTAGATTCTCCAGTACTGATTTAGTATAGTAAGCAATGTGATTACAGCAAGAAACCACTAGATTAGTGGCTAAAGAAATGGGGCAAAATCCAAAAAGGAGGATACCATGCCTTGTTTTCCAATGCTACACAAGCTTTGCCAAACAATGACCTGACTAATTAAGGACAGAAGATGTCTAAAAGTGGAGTAGCTTCAATTATGTGCTGGTGCCTGGTGGGAAGGAGGAGAACTTTGAAAAGAAGAAAACAGAAGAAAGCAGGCACGCGGTGAGGAATCCATCCACCACCTCAAAGTGAAGCTTCCCTCCAGTATCTGTTGACCACTCCCATTTTTCACACCCTGATCACACATTATCCTCAGTACTATTTTTTTCTCTTCGAAAGATTAATTACTTAATTAACCTTAATGATCTGTACTAAAAGATTCTTCAAGGGAGGGATTAGTACTTTATTAACTCCACGCGGCTGATGGTTTTGGAACTCTTTCGATCGGCCCTCTTTATAACACGTCTCATATTCACCATCAAGTCACAAACGTGCGAATTCGAAAATTAATTAAGAAAGGTGAACTTTGATTACTGCTATTTGCAATATGTTTTTTGCTTAATGATGCACATGGGTTTCAACTAAGATTTTTCCAAGCAAGGGCCTTGAGGTGGACAAGGCTTGTGTTTCGCATGGCCTGTCATTGATGTGGCCCTTAGCCCGTATGAGACACATTAGCCGTTAATAGCAGTTAGTGAACCGTATGTGGATGGTATACATAATCCTGTATGAAAATTACCAGACAATTTTCCCATGGAAATTAAAAGAGTTCTGGATTTGTCCCACCCACCATCAGATGGACTGGGCACCTCATTGGACGGTCGCTTGAAGCTAGAGACCATAGACCATAAATTAAATTAAGAATAGAGATCTTCTACGTCCAGATTTAAATTGGACACGGTCAGTAAAAAGAGAAAAATATTTTAAAAAAGCCTCTCATATGGTGTTTTTTTTTTTCCCGATGATGAGTTTTTATGAAAGACTCTCTCTTTTTTTCTCTGACTGAATTCCATCCAAATTAACCCGTGCTGAGTGGAACTGCATTCTAAAATTAAGAGTGCGGTTCTAGCAAACCGCATTCTAAAATTAAGAGTGCGATTCCAGTAAGTGCAAGTGTCAAGGGGACTGGGTAAGTGCAATAGAGGAAAATGAGTTTATCCAGAAACCCCTTCATTGAGATTGGAAAAAGTTCCATACCAACGAGTTATTTAAAAAAATCCCCCTCTCTGCACTGCCTAAGTATCATTCAAACCTGCACTTAGAGGATCCCTTCTCTAAAAATTTAATGCTTCTCGTAGTCTTACCAATTGTTACAATAATAAGTGTAGTGGAATTGGTCCATGCAAATACAGCTAGTTCTCCAATTTCCACATTAAAACCAATAGAAAGTTAGAACTGTTGTTGTAACATACAGTTAAATACTAGCAATTGAAGGAAGTGGCCAACTTTTGATTTTGCATGTTTTTGTGATATATATATATATATATATATATATATATATATATATATATATATATATATATATATATATATATATATATATATATATATGTTGTAACAGCTAGCGTAGTTAACAAGCAATTCAAGGAAGGCGCCTACTTACTTTCCTAGAAAAGGAAATTTCAGAAGGGAGAAGGAAGGTGGTAGGAAACAAAAAGGACTAATGAAGAAGAAAGGCCTTCTAATTCCTGGTCAAATTCAGAGATCTCAAGAAGAGAATGGTCTTGCTTTCCCATTAATTATTTGTCTCACCTTTTACCACGGAATCTACATCAGCCGTTAAGCAGGAACAAGAACAACCTCCGCCAAGTGTTTAAGACCATTCAAATGGTAATTAACCTTGTAGTTAAAATTAATTACCTTTCTCCACATGCCAATGGAGGAGGGGATCTCCTCCCCCACTATAAAAGGAGGCGATGTGCCATGTCCCTTGCAAGCCAAACAAGAGCTGATAGCTCCCCTCACTTCTCCCAAGCTCCTCTTTCTCCTTGTCCTTAGTTCTTAACACAAACTTCCACTTTATAGAGAATAGAGAGAGAGAGAGAGAGAGAGAGAGAGAGAGATGGGAGGGAAGAGGAAGTCATCTTCTTCATCTGCCAAGTCCTTCTTCTCCATCTTCTTCAAGCCCTCAGCTGGGAAGCGACAGTCTAGGAGCGATGCCGAAGAGTTCGAGCCACGGCGCGGAGGAAGAGTGTGGGCGAGCGACGAGGACCGAGGGTCGTGGGTTGGCGAGCCGGACATCGACAGGAAGGCGACCGAGTTCATCGCCAACTTCTACAAGAACCGCATCACCGACTCCGAAAGGCAAACCATAGCAGTTCAATATTGACGGCATTCTTGGACACGGCTTGTCTCATTACCTCCACAGAGTCCAGAACCATTCGTTACGTTTTGATGTTAATTCTTAACCTGTTTCATGCTCCTTTCCTGGTTTGTCAAAAGTGCCTTAAGTGAGAAAAATAACACTGAAAAATAAGGAGATTCACATTCTTCTGCCTATGTGAATGTACGATCAACAGTTTTGAATTCTCATGACCAGCATCTGCTTAATTAGCTGGTTAATTTGTACATGATACTGCTGCCCGGAAAAGCTGCCATGCAGACAGCAAGTTGCCTGGGACGTTTGACAGAACAACTGAAGCTCCATGATATGGAGATGATGACCTTGTTTGTCCTTGCTAAGTACGCTGTGATCAGCTGGAGAATAATATTAATTATGAGTTGGATCCGCTGTTGCGCATCAAAAGTTTTGCTCAGTGGTTTCTTGCTCCTGCTGAGAAAATCTGTCTTTCCTACGTACACATCCCAGATGGCTTCTAATTAAAGCGTCGTTAGGACGTATGCGTTTCGCAACCTTAAGGATAGAAAGAAAAAGGAATACAAACTTCAAATTGGTGCCTGTGATACAGAACTACATAAAATCGCATAGTGATGGAAAGGACAAGAGAATACACGTTTGGATCAGAGTCCCGCAGTACTGAGAGAAGAAGGATCCAAATATTTGTCAAATTTTGAAATCATATGGGATGGTTTTTTGCAATGTTTGATTCACCCCTCTCTTTTAGTACTGTTGGAATCTGATCCAAACGGGGCCCTCCTCCTCTCAATACTACTGCTGGACTCCGGTCCAAACATGTACTGAGAGGATCTCCTCTTGTGTAGCATGTGGGTGGCCTCTCATCAATGGTACCATTAGATAAAACATCACTACAAGAGGAAAGTGGATGTCCTACAGCTTTGGTTAGTCCAAATTGAGCTGGCAATAACTAGCTAACCGGGATGTGCTGCGGCCTTGGTTAGTCCAAACTCAGTTAACAATAATTACCTCTAGTGACTATTTTTTTTCAGAAAATTTGTAGAGCACTTCCTATGTATGTATCTATCAGAGGGACACTGTCCGATAGATACTAGATTGTTTGTCTACAAATAGGGGGGATCATGGCTGCCATGTGATTCGACAAACTCCTCCAAAAAGCTCCAATAAATATCCAACGATTCCATTTACTGTTTCACTTTAGAGTCTTCTCCAACAAACTAGTTTTCTGTAGCGCTTTCTTGTTACCTTTAGTCTTTCCTTCTCTTCTTTTGCACTCTCCCTTTCCACCATGCTTCACAGCTTAGACGTACGCTTACATAAAATAACAGGCAAAATGGCCCGTATATATGAACTTGTTCAGGATATATAGTTTTGTTGTGTAAACATCGTGCGTAGCCCTTGGTTTTAACCCCATCCAACTGTAGTACATAACATCCACCTTAATTGTTCCCAGCAAAATGGACTCCATATGATCATCAGATCAGGAGCAGTGCTAAGACTGCTCTTAGACTTTCTTCCTGATCAAGATTGCAATCGGGAGCTACGTGCTTTGTTCATGTCTCATGGGTCTTTCCAAATAATTTTAATTTTATATCTTATCCATCGAGTTGGTCATGTAGTACATGGTTACTCCGAGTTTTAATTTTAATTTTATAAGACTGCCTTATATCTTATCCATCGAGTTTGGGAAGGAGTGAATGTTGAAACAGAAAAGCTTGGTTACTCCGAGCCCTGTTATATTATGCATCCTAGATGAAGATATGTAAAGTACAGACAAGGAAAGGAAGAGATGGACCTAGGAAAGTTCAAGTAAGTCTTTCCCACTTCATAGTCTTTCTTAGGTGCACCCTGGAGCTGGGTGGGTAAACTGGAGATAGATACCAAGGCAAGGAAACTTGCAGACAGGTCCTCTACAGATTGCCGAATGCTGAGGCTCCTCGTCTCGAACAATGTCGATCCCTGTTCCGTACAATTTATTCCTCCACCCTGTCCTTATCAAGAACTAATACCATCAAATATGCTTGCAATGCAGGGATTAATGCACCTATTAATGTGAGTAGAACTCAAACTTTTATCTGGAAGGGATGGAGAATTTCTTGAGAGAGGAGAGCTTGGTTTATGTGAGAGCCTTCTGTCCTAATTAAACGGTCCAAATCAAGGATAAGAGAACAAAGTAATAGGCAAGAAAAGGATGGAGGGGACTCTGAGACAGGTCCAAGTCTCCTTCCAACACAACCTTCTAGCTTTCTCTTGGCTACCAGGACATCGTGGCCAAACTAGACTTTCGGTTCATGGGATTGTTAAACCAGATTCCTAATGACAATGTGATTAATTACATTGGATGATGACTAAACTATGCGTAAAGAGGTGTTTTCAACTAAGAATTAAGAGGGATCTTGCTTCATGATCTAATCTCTAGCAAAGTGGGCATCAAGATGTTTTCCACACTAAGGCTTGTGTAATTTCTGACTATTTTGCAAATGACTCAAAAGGGATCGAATAGCTTGCTGTCACTACAACGGGATCTAGAAAGAAAAATCTTGTAAGAGTACTGATGGAGTAAAGTGCAACGGAAGTGTAGGATCTAGGTCAAGGGTGATTAGGGGTTAGACAAGCTAATGAATGATCCAGGGGAAGCACAGTCCCGAAGGAGAAGTCAAGTGATTAGCTAGGCATGGCACCTCCCACACAAAGCAAAAGTTTGGGTCAATTCAAACGCTAGCTAGGGAAGCTTGAGTAGGGAAACAAAGTTCTCTGGATTCACATTCACAACCAGAGGACCTCATTTTTCTTGGACTTTCATTACTCTCACGAATTATAACAGTTAGCTTTTCTACTGGCTGTCAAGTCAGCCTATCTGCACCGTCCATGTGGATCCAAATGGTCTGGAATCTCTTGGAAGGCACCTAGCTTCCCCTTGCCACCAGCTCAGTGTCTCTCTTATAAATAGGTGCATTGCCTTCCTCCTTCTATCATAGAGCAACAACCAAGGCCTGTTCTAAATAGCAGAAGTAGAGGAGAGGAGAGACTAGTGAGAGAGATGGGAGCAAAGAGGAAGTCTGCTTCGAAGTCTTTCTTCACCACCTTGTTCAAGCTCTTCAAGAGGTCTCACTACCATGAAGTGGAGGAAGCTGAACCGAGGCAAGAGGGCAAGGTATGGGCGAGTGACGAGGATCGATTGAACTGGGTTGCGGAGCCCGACATCGACAGGAAGGCGACCGAGTTCATCGCAAAGTTCCATGAAACCCGCATCATGGATCCACAAATTATATCTGTTTAGTAATCTAGTTTCTTGGTTTTTCACATTCTTGAGTCTAGCCAACCATATGTGTCGATAATCTATAAGTTGCGAAATAGACTTCGCTTTCTTGTTCGTGTGTTCTCTAGTGTGTCATGGAACACGACGATGATGTAAGTATCTATATATCTGAAGAATAACATAATGGAAACAATGAATGTTTAGAGCACCTATCTATTTATCTTTCTATCTATCTATCTATCCTTACCTACCTATCTATCTCTATCTCTTTAGGCTTTTCAGTATTCTCATTTATTTGATGGTCTGGAGTCCTCAATATTGTGTTCAGATACTTTCATTGAGATATCTAGTGAAATGCGGTGAGGTGGTGATTTATATCTTCGTTTACTTTGATGTTCTATTAGAATTATCCTTTTATGTATATAAGGTCCCATATAACATAAAGTTTATATAATTTTAACTTACACCTTTCAAAAGTATGTCACTTGTGATTATGGTCTTTCAAGTCCAAGCAAGCTAACATAGCCAAAAACATCTATGCAAAGGCACTGCTGGTTCAAAACAATTTTTAACTTCTCTATTCGCCAAATGAGCTGCAAAAAGAAATTGCATGATCAGGTGTATGATGCATAATCTGTTGTGAAGAATTCATTGAACTTATATCCAAATTCACTCTATCGATACGAAAACTCTAATAATATTATTTTCTATGAAACATTCCGCGATCTTAGGACAATATTTACCTTGCCATATGCGATATATGCATACAATAATAGGACTCGCACTATTGGAAGACTGTTTTATGATGACAACAACTCTATGTTGAGTAATATATCAGCAACTGGGTACGTAGCTCAGCCTGAGCGACTAACCAAGGATTTGATAACGTGAAAATATGAGGTTATGATCACAACAGAGTGCATGGTTACTGCAGTGAGATAGTTCAGAAAACTACGATTTAGGATATCTTGAGTTATAAGGTTCTTACCTTTTTACTGTTCCCTTTCCGGACCTTCCCCCCCACACTGTTTTAATGTTTATACTCGTTCTTTTTTAGGATTTTATTCTTCCGCTTTCTACTTTCCTCTTTTGCAAAACTATCTTTCCATCATGCCAGTGATCTCAAGAATCAAACCCTAGATGTGTGTATAAGCTTGCAAAATTAACCTATATAGAGCAGTTGATGGCTTCTCCCTTCTCTCTAGCACTGACACAAAATTACTGGCCCAAGATATATGTATGGGTATCTTGCATATATTACAATGTACCTAGAATAACCATAACCAAAGGGAATGAATGATCATTGGCAAAAACCAGAACCTTGCGAGATACAGATGAAGAGTCCTGTCAACAACATAAAAGACTTGGTCAAATCCTTGTCTTTGTTACTCATGGCCCTGCTGTTGGCCACAGGCTAGTGCTGCCATAGGCATCTTGGTCGTGGTTGCAAATTATTATTTCAAGATCTCATTTCACCTTTTCTTCCTCTCCCCTTTGCACTGTAAAGCACTAGCTCTTTCTCTTTCTCCATCGATCAGGAATGGCTGTGATGTCCCTTTCACAGCTTATGATCCCTGAACCGTACGTACGTGCACATGTTATATACATGGAGTGGGACCTCTAGGCTTTTTTGGCTCCATTGTTTTCATGATAGTCTTAATATATATCAGATGGTTGTGGGGGACAGGTTAGAGTAAGGGCTCTTTTTTGCTCTACTGGAGGCAAGGAATAATAAAAGTGAAAATTAAGAAGATGCGTGCATGGAACATTATTTGTTCAACTTTAGCCAAAACAAAGTCCAAAAGATTACAGAGAAGGACAAGGGGTTCAAGATAAGTCCTTTATCATTGCAGAAAGACAAATAAATAGCATTTTGACTATATGTTTTGATGCACTCAGAAATTAAATAAAGTGAATGGAGGATATGTATGCCATGAATAATACTTGCTGCAATGACCCCTTACTGCTATAGTATAACGTATTGTAGTAAGTAAAACAAAAAAAAGAAAAAATTCTTTTTATGAATTTTTAAAAAATTAGACTCCACATGCCTAAGCAACTTTTTAAGTCATCGAATCGGATCTTGAATTGTAAAGATATAAACATATGGGCCTGACCTTAAAAAAAAAATGTACTGCAATACCCCCAAACTATATGAACGAAGGTATTGCAGCAAGCATTACTCATATATCATTCAATTCTAGGCCATAACAAATAGAACTAAAAACCACATCCCTCCAAGAAGCTACCCCACCCAAACAAGTACCGCTGGAAGAAGTCCCATGATCACCAAAACAACTAGAGTGGAGTAGAGTACATAATAATTAAAGGGAACTTTCAAGGCACTTGGAAAGCCATCTAGAGGACGCACTAAAGTGAGCTCTCAAGGCACTTAGTGAGCCATCTGATGTCCCATCTTTCTTCTCAATGGTTCCACTGGCCTTAATTACTCTCTTAGGCCTTCCATTCTCCTGCTGTTGCAATAGGTGCCTATGCGGTTGTCAATGTCGACACCTGTGATGTTCTTTGAGCAAAAACAAGATCAGAATAAGAAATTTTATTCTTAAAATAAGACTAATTCTAATTTGATGAATTATGCCCGTTAGAATTGTTTATACTAGAATAATGAGAATAAGTAATTCGATTCTAAATATAAGAATTACTTATTCTTCCTATTCTGCCAGTAAATCTTACAAATCTATTAAAGTTAAACATCCCTTATTCTAATACACGTTATTCCGAATAAATAATTTTAAATAACCTATTCTACAAACAAATTCAACACCTCTCTAAGTGAGGATCCATTCCCTTCTTGATGGTGCAAGTCCATGGACGGACGAGGGCATGCCTGCACAGATTGTTGCACCTTTCTTATGAGTACACTCCGCGGTCTTTCCTCATGGGTCTATGCCTACCATGTGCATCTGCCTTCCACCATGTCATAAAGCTGCCACCTGTGTGCATCTTTCATATCTAATATGTACCGAACAACTAGCTAGCTCGCTAATTTGGTCTACGGGAATTCATGCACGTTCTACAACTTTTCCCAGTTTTCTTGCTTAATTTATTCTCGGGTCAAACATCGTTGGGGCTGTTGGACCCATGGCTTATTCAGCCCATAAAGGCATATTACAAATTACCAAACTATGGTGGTGGGGCAAAGTCTAGTAACTTTTGCCCCAAGTTGCAAAAGCCATAGTAAGATATGTGGCTATTCGGTAAGCCGTCTACAATTATTCAAACAGTGTTCTCTTCACAGATTCGGCCAGATTTATAACGGTTCGTACTGTGATCGTGGAGAGAATTTGTTTTTATTGTGCACGGTGAAGTAATCTCTGTATCTCTGATTTTTTCTTGTGGTTGTTACTCGAATTTTGGGCAAGAAATTCCGAGATTTGCACGTTCATAATTTCTAGTGTGAAATTATTTCTCCGACTTGTCTCATGGTTTTGTTTTTTATAGTGTTCTCTTCACAGATTCGACCAGATTTATAGCAGTTCATACTGTGGTCGTAGGAAGAGTTTGTTTTTATTGTGCACGGTAAAGTAATCTCTGTATCCCTGATTTTCTTTTGTGGTTGTTACTCGGATTTTGGACAAGAAATTCCGAGATTTATACGTTCATAATTTCTATAGTGAAATTATTTCTCCGGCTTGCCCCGTTGTTTTTCCCCTTTACGTTGGAGGAGTTTTCTACGTAAATCTTGGTGTTCTTTGAGATTGTTTGGTTGTGCGTATTCCGTTCAAATTTCGCTGCATATTACGGGTTGTCAGTTATTCGTATTCGGATAATAATTTTTTTACTTCCCAACAACTGGTATCAGAGCTAAATTCATATTTATTATTTGAGTACGAACATGGAGACTGGCAATATTTCTCTTTCCCCCATGATCAGTTTGAATGGAAATAACTGGACGATATGGAAATCAAGAATGGAAGATCTCTTATATTGTAAGGATCTGTATGGACCTCTACAAGGAGATAATGCAAAACCCGCAACAATGAAAGATGATGAATGGAAGATGTTAGATCGGACGACGGTCGGATTTATTTGGCAGTGGCTAGATGATAGTGTCTTTCACCATGTTTCCACCGAGAGTTCTGCATGCTCTTTTTGGAAAAATTAGAAAGTCTTTATGAAATAAAGACGGCTGGCAACAAGACTTTTTTGATCAGGAAACTTGTGAATTTGAAATATAAAGAGGGTGCCTCTATTGCTGAACACTTGAATGAAATGCAGAATATTACTAACTAGTTATTTTCTATGAAAATGTCTCTTGATGATGAGTTGCAGGCATGTTACTTCTCAGTTCGTTGCTAGAAAGTTGAGAGACGCTGGTGGTTTCCCTTAGTAATTCTGCGCCAGATGGTATTGTCATTATGAGTCAAGTAACAAGCAGTTTGTTAAACGAGGAGTTGAGGAGGAAGAATTCGACAACTTCCTAGAGTGACTCACATGCACTTGTCTCAGAGAATCGAGGAAGGTCAAAGTCTAAAGATAGAGGCAATTCTCATAGGGGAAGAAGCAAGTCAAGATCAAGAAAAGATGTTGTTTGTTACAATTGTAATCAGAAAGGACATTACAAGAATCAATGCAAGCAACCCAAGAAGAACAAGAAAAATGAAAAAGAAGTGGAGAATACAAAATCAAAGGAGAATACTACAGCCGCAGTGCAAGGTGATGATTATTTGATTTTGTCTACTTCTGACGAGATTTGCTCTTGTGTATGCCAGGATCTGGAATGGGTGATTGACACAGGTGCTTCTTATCATGCTACACAACAGAGGGAGTTCTTTGTTAATTATAGAACTGAAAATTTTGGCGTTGTCAAGATGGGCAACCATGGCACATCAACTATTATAGACATGGGTGACATCCACTTGAAGACAAACCTTGACTACAAGTTGGTGCTTAAAGATGTGAAACATGTGGCCGACTTGAGGCTGAATTTAATTTCAGTCGGAAAGCTGGATGATGAAGACTTTGATGTCAAATTTCACATAGGACAATGGAAGCTCAGTAAAGGTTCACTTGTTGTAGCCAATAGAAAGAAATGTCATATCTTATACAGGATGCGAGTTAAAGCTTGTGGCGAACAGTTGAATGTTACAGAAAATGACTTTAACGTAGAGTTATGACATAGGCGATTGTGACACATAAACGAGAATAGGCTACAAGTTCTTTCCAAACGAGAAGTCATACTTGACTTCAAAGGTACACGTTTGAACCCATGTATTGATTGTTTAGTTGGCAAACAACATAGAGTTTCCTTTTCTAGTCATGCTTTGTCTAGAAAGATGTATGTTTTGGACCGTGTCTATACAGATGTCTGTGGTCCTTTAAGAACAAAAACTCCTGATGGATCTGTTAATGTTCCAGGCATAAGTGGTGCACTTTATTTTGTCACTTTTATAGATGACTTTTCCAGGAAAATTTGAGCCTATACTTTGAAGACCAAAGATCAGGTTCTTAATGTCTTCAAAGAGTGTTATGCCAGGGTTGAAAGGGAGACAGGAAGAAAACTAAAATGCATTAGATCAGATAATGGTGGTGAGTACACATGATTATTTAATGACTATTGCAGGTCATATGGTATTCAGCATGAGATGACAGTTCCTGATACGCCTCAGCATAATGCAATTACAAAGAGATGAACCGCACCATTATGGAAAAGATCAGATGTATGCTTTCACAAGCCAAGCTACCCAAAAGATTTTGAGATGAAGCATTGATAACTGTAGTTGATGTGATCAACTTATCACCATGTACAGCTTTAGATGGTGATGTTGCAGAGCATGTGTGGTCAGGAAAAGAAGTCTCCTACAGGCACTAGAGAGTGTTTGGTTGCCGTGCATTCGCACATGTTCCAGACATTGAAAGGTCCAAACTGGATGGTAAGACAAAAGAATGTATTTTTCTTTGTTACTCACATGATGAATTTGGTTACAGACTTTGGGATCCAGAAAAACAGAAGGTGTTCAGAAGCAGAGATGTGGTCTTCTTTGAAGATCAAACTCTTGAAGATTTCAAGAAGAAGATACCAGCTAAGTCTTCTGCAGAAGGATTAGTAGAGTGTGACCCAGTTACTCCTCTAGTACATTAGGATGAAGGGGGAGATATGCAGGAAGATGGTGTAGAGACTGAGGTTAACTTACCTGCAGGACATGTTGAGCAGGAAGAAGATGAGGAGCAATCTCCTCGAGAGCCTCAATTGAGAAAATCTTCCAGAACACATCAGCCTTTCAGAAGGTATTCTACAGATAAATATGTCATGCTTACTGATGCAGGTGAACTAGAGTGTTATCAGGAGGCTGCTGAAAGTAAGCAGAGAAAGAAATGGTTGATAGCTATGCAGGAAGAGATGGATGCTCTACAGAAGAACCACACATATGATTTGGTGCAATTACCAAAGGGAAGGAAAGCTTTGAAGAACAAGTAGGTTTTCAGATTGAAGACTCAAGAACAGTGCTCTCAACTAAAGTACAAGGCCAGATTAGTTGTAAAAGGCTTCGGTCAAAAGCAAGGTATTGATTTTAAAGAACTTTTTTCTCCTGTTGTTAAAATTTCTTCTATTCGTGTTGCTCTAGGTATTGCTGCCAACCTAGATTTAGAGATTGAGTAGTTAGATGTGAATACAGTTTTCTTCATGGTGATTTGGAGGAGGAAATTTATATGGAGCAACCAGAAGGCTTCAAAGTCAAAGGTAAAGAAAATCTTGTGTGCAGGTTGAGAAAGAACTTGTATAGGCTGAAACAAGCTCCAAGACAGTGGTATAAGAAATTTGACTCATTTATGGCTGACAATAGATTCAAAAGAATGGCTTCAGACCATTGTGTATACATCAAATAGTTTGATGAGAATTTTGTTATTCTCTTACTTTATGTTGATGACATGCTTATCTTTGGGAAAAATATGTCTATGATTGACAGGTTGAAGAAGGAACTGAGTAAGTCTTTTGCAATGAAAGACATGGGACTAACAAAGCAAATACTGGACATGCAGATTTCTCGTGATAGAAAACTCAAGAAGATATGGTTATCACAGGAGAAATACATTGAAAAGATATTGGACAGGTTCAGTATGAGCAATGCTAAGCCAGTTGGATCTCCTTTTGCAGGTCACTTTAAGTTGTGCTTAGAGCAGAGTCCTTCAAGTGATGAAGAGAAGGAGAAGATGAAGAAAGTTCCTTATGCTTCAGCAGTCGGAAGTTTGATGTACGCGATGGTATGTACGAGGCCAGATATCGCATATGCAGTGGGTGTTGCTAATAGATTTCTTTCAAATCCAAGAAAAGAACACTGGGTAGCAGTGAAGTGGATTTTCAGATATCTCAGAGGAAGTTCCAGAGTTTGTTTAAGCTTTGGAGGTGGTCCACCTGTGTTGACAGGTTACACAGATGCAGATATGACAAGAGATATTGATACAAAGAAGTCTACATCAGGTTTCATACTTACTTTTGCAAGGAGAGCTGTGTCATCGCAATCCAGATTGCAAAGGTGCATTGCCCTTTCCACCACAGAGGCAGAATATATTGCTGCTACAGAGGTTTGTAAAGAGATGCTCTGGATGAAAGAATTCTTACAGGAATTAGGGCTGAAACAAGAAAATTATGTGGTGCATTGTGACAGCTAGAGTGCCATCCACTTGTATAAGAATCCAAACTTTCATTCTAAGTCAAAGCATATAGATGTCATATACCACTGGATCCGAAATGTATTTGAAGAGAAGCAGTTACAGCTTCAGAAAATTCATACTAATGACAATGGAGCAGACATGTTAACGAAGACCTTGCCAAAGGAAAGGCAAGAAGTGTGCCGACGGCTGGTCGGCATGAATTCACATTGAGAAGAAAGTGACAACCTCTCCTATGAGCTGAAGGGGGAGGTTGTTGGGCCCATGACCTATTCAGCCCATAAGGACATATTGCAAATTATCAAATTATGGTGCAGGGTACGTTTCCTGGATGCTTTTTTTAGGCTGCTAGGGGTTTGTTCGTTAGTAGCACCCAAGCAGAACTGTGGAGTGCCGGGTTTGAGATTTCGGCGTACAAATTGCGGAGAAAAATTCAGAGAAAAAGGGAAGATGACCAGGGCTATTCGGTAAGTCGTCTACAATTATTCAAACAGTGTTCTCTTCACAGATTCGGCCAGATTTATAGCGGTTCGTGCTGTAGTCGTGGGGAGAGTTTGTTTTTATTGTGCACGGTGAAATAATATATGTATTCCTGATTTTCTCTTGTAATTGTTACTCGGATTTTGGACAAGAAATTTCGAGATTTGTACGTTCATAATTTCTATAGTGAAATTATTTCTCCGGCTTGCCCCGTGATTTTTCCCCTTCACATTGGAGGGATTTTTCACGTAAATCTTGGTGTTCCTTGAGGTTGTTTGGTTGTGCGTATTCCGTTCAAATTTCGCTGCGTATTACGGGTTGTCAGTTATTTCGTATTCGGATAATAATTTTTTTACTTCCCAACGTGCTACTTTCTTTAATTCTTTATACCCATTGGACTTCAGATCGTATCTTGGTGTCATCTACGTACAATGGCCACCAGTGTTCATAAAACTCAAGAATAAGCATGTAATTAAGCTTCCATCCAAAGAATTTATCAAACTGCATTCTTTCCACGAAATTAGCTGTCTTCAACTTGGGACCGACAGGATGGACGTGCATGGGGCTAGCCCCCCGCTCTTGAAGGTGGCCATTTGGGCAGGATGAAACCAGAATTCCATGTGAGACATACTTGACGTGCATCTATACTTGCATCTAGATCTTAGCACAATGTGAGGAGCTCAGTGAACCAGGTGTGTTCTTAGTAGTTGCAAGTTTGTTCACGGCGGTGCAAGCCAACAGTACTTGTCGCTGTTGAGAGAATCTGCATCTCACTTCTAAAGGTTAAATTCCATAGATGATGCCAAAATGTCTGGTAGCTCTTGGTCCACAATATTCGCCTCTCGGAGGAATCCAAACGTAGAACAGGCAGCAAAGCAGTCGAGATCTCATTGGCTGTGTTTAGTTACTACAATCCATGGCTGGGAATTAAGAGGATCACATGGGTCATTCCCCTTTCTGACCAAGAATAACCTTTCTTGTTAGATCACTTTGTGGAATTCTAGTTCACAAGAAGTAGCTTCCGAAACTTGGGTTATTCACCTAGGTGGAATCCAAACATCGACATTCATAGTTAGGCCATGTTTAGCACCACTATTTTGTACAGTGATCAACACCCCAGAGATTGGTAACAGATCATTGTTCCTTGTGCAAAGACTAGCATCAGATCCCCATCACCACAGTTAAAGGGAGATTTGTGTTATCATGTCCTTGTAGGAACCAAAACATAAACATAGATTGCAATTATAAAAGACAATCATCTTTGAGCCGACAATGAAAACCGAGACTTTTGCACTTTTCACAAACGATCTTGGCATGTTGAACCCAATTTTAGACGTTTGGAACATTCAGGATTTGATACCCTTAAAAATGTTTCCCCCTATATATGAAGTTCATCATGCCGGGAAGATATGCTCATATAGTACAATTGCATTAGGCCACTATATATGTATACCATGCTAAACCTACATCTTACAGTGAGGTTCACTTTGTTCACTTTGTTTGCAGAATTGTTTATATCAGAATAAGGTTTTGGGAATCTTTTAAACTAAAATAGAAAGTATTTTGGTTTGATAAGTTGTTGGTATTCCATTCAGAATAAAGAAAATAACACTGCGTTATTCTAAGTGATTTGATAAAAAAGAATAAAATAAAGAGTGAAATAATAGGGTGGAGTTAGGAGAATTGGAGGAATTAAAATTTTTAAATAAAATATGAAGAGAATCAGACATCCTGGCAACCAAATTGGATTTGAGCCCTTATACCGGCCGATTAATCTCGGTTCTATTTTGCTAACAAACGTAGCCATGCAAGAGGGAATACAACCGATGGGACGTTTATTTTTACCCTGTCTAATACGAATCTTCTGCAAGAAGACCAGACATGATGGTGAGGAGATTGATCAGTAGGACTGGTGAACTGCAGCAAAAAAATTAATATGTGCATGCATGATGGAGAATTTCCTTTTTCCCTTGCAACTTGCTGAGTTTAAGAGGAATTTTACCTGAGAATCCAAGAGATTTGTTAAGGAAAACCTCGTTTTAGGGTTCAAGTAGATTGGATTGGACTTGGACCCATATTAGGATTTCATGATTATGACGGAATTTGACGAGTTATTAAGCAGGAGACATTCGCCATTCTAACAAAAAAAAAAAAGGAATTAAGGTAAAAATACGGTTAGTAAGAAAGATGTGAGTATTCAAAATCTGTAGCGATTGATCTAACCAATATTTTTCGTAATTTTTCAAATACATCCTAAATTATTCTCGGTCTTTTCCTCTCACATGAGAAATGTATGATAAATAACTTGAACTAGACATAACACAAATGAGACGCAACAGTACAAATTTAAAAAAAAGGTAAAAATCGTAGGCATTTGATGATGGTTTCGGTGTGAAGTGATCAGGAAAATAATACTAATGATGATGCTACAAGGAACACTTGGTGCCTCTTTTAATATCAATCTCCCTCTAGTAGGAGCATTCACGGTTCATGGTTTAGGGTGTGTTTGGCAAAATTTTTACTTGAAAGTTACTTTTGCTTTACTTCTTACATAAAATGAGTTGAGAGAGAGAGACTAATTTTGATTTGTTACAAAAGTCAACTCTTTCACAATAACCTTAGTTTTTCTCTAATCTTGGAAGTTTTCCCCTTGTAACTTTTAGTTGGAAGCCAAAACACAAGTAAAATATCGCATAAATAGCTTTCAAGATCTAATGACTTTCGTAAAAAATAACTAAATGAAAATGCAAATGTCAAATCAAACGAAACCGGGTTGCAAAACTTCGAAACTAAACAATCAAACCAAAATAATTTGGTTTGATTTAGTTGGGCTTAAATTTTAGGTGTTATAATGGGTCACTATAGTTAAACAATCTATTTTAATATTATTTTCTAAAAAATAATTATTCAAAAAATATTATTTAAAATTTATTTGGAGGCTTGGATCTTGAGATGGACTGTTCTAGTTATATTCCTTACTTTATTAAGGATAATACTTTTCTTTTTGCAGATATGACGATCTAAAAGGTATTACTTGAAAATAATTTAGATTTGTACCATGTAATTTACATAAGCTCAAGCTTAGCCTAAGAATTTAACAAAAATTCAAACCAAAATGAATTAGCCGGTTCGGTTCAATTTTTCGATTTGAACCGAATAGTAACACCCCTTCCCTTTAGGAACCAAGGCAATAGGAAAAGATTAACGGTAGAGTGGCTTAATAATTATAGACGATAGAAAGTGCTTTCCACAGGATGCACAATGTACCATAATATACCCTTAATTTTTTTTTTCAAACGTAAAATTTAAGTTTGATTAATCAATAGTAGGTATTCACTGTTTGATTTGGTTTTATTGGTTTGAGGACAAAATTTTAAAAACTAAATCATTTCCAAGATGGAGAGTCAACCAAAACCAAAGCAAACCACATGAGTTTGAAACCAAACCAAAATAATTTAGTTCGGTTTGATTTGATTGTTAGTTTGGACTTTATAATGGGCCACTATGGCTAAATAGTCCACTTCAACATTCTTTTCTAAAAATAGTTATTAAAAAAATATTATTTAAAAATTGTTTCAAGGTTTAGGTCTTAACATGGGCCATTACAGTTAAACATCCTACTTTCTCAACACTTTTTTTTTGGTATATGGCTACCTAAAAGATATTATCTTAAAATAATTTGAGATTCTGCACCTTGTAATTTACATAAACTCACATTTAACTTAAGGATTTGACACTTATATTATGCTTTTTTAACTTTGTTCGATTTATTCGGGTTGATTTGGTTTATAAACAAGGAAAATCAAATCAGACCAAACTTCTTAATTTGATTTGATTTCAACTAAAATTGAAAGTTTCAAAAGTTTAAACCGAACTAAACCAAATCCAATTGGTGGGTTCAGTTTGATTTTTCAATTTGAATTGAGTAGTGAATACCCTAATTTTAACAGCATTATGGTTGCCAGTGAAGATGTATGGATTGAGAACGTGGATGAAGCCCATGAGCCTGGTTAGAAGGCACAACCGTAAAAATCTTCTGATTTGAGGTCATGTTCATCATATTTGTCCTCACAGCAGAGAAATCTTAAAACCTAATTAATTCCTGGTACTTCAGTATCAATTTAAAGGGTAATGCACATAAGTAATGCTATATATGAAATTAAAAATTATGGTCATTCGTTCTTTAAGAAAAGGGTAGGTAAAGATGGCTTTATATTTTAAGGAATGTTAGTACAAGCAGCTTAAAATTATAGTATGATATATGTCACCATTTAGAATCATGTCAACTTTTCATACAATGTTATACATCCTTTAAACAAAAAATAAGTAGATCGAGAAAGTAAGACGCAAAATGTTTGAGATAAGATCTCATCTCAAATTGATTCAAGGGGTTTTCAAAGGAGTCATTTCAATGGAAAGAAAGAAAGGCTCTAGCAATTATGGATGTTTTTGGAGGCATATTAATTTGCAATAAAAAACCTAAAAAGCTAATGCATGGACGTGTTAGCTGCTAGGGATGTCATATATAGGAGGCATATTAATTGGCAATAAAAAACTTAAAAAGCTAACGTGTTAATTAGCTGCTAGGGATGACATAGTGGAGTATTTATTCTCGTGTCTGCAAAATAAATTATCAAAAAGTTTAACTATCAAAAAGTTTAGTCAAATCATTCTTTTAATATCTGAATAGAAGCAGTTATCGGTATAGTGTTGAACAAACGATTAAAATAAGAAGCTATGAGAGTCAAATTTGAAGTAAAGATTTACTATATACTATTCATTTAAAATATATATATAAAAGATAAGTATTTTGTAAGAGAAGCAAATCACTCAAATTAAATTTCTCTTATCAATAACACAAAAAAATAAGAGTCCAACTAAATCACATTAAAATAAACTTCTCTCACTTAAAAGTTGACAATCTCTTTAAATAAAAGACAAATAAAATGATAAAATATATAGCAATATTAAAATATAATAGTATGTATATCCAAGTGGCCTAGAAGTTCTGAAAATAAGACTATCTTTTCTCATATCCGAAAACTGTCCGTTGTTAAACTAACGAACAGTGCAGTGCGGTGAATCAAATTATCCATTTCCATTGACATCCCTAAGGGGTGCCATATACTGAAGCTTAGCTAAGGAAAGGATACATCACTAATGATCAGTTCACTGGACGTGAACCATGTACAGTTGGAAAATCTGATGGATGGGAATCCAATAATTATGTCTATCGAAACCACTGGCATTTGTGGGAACACGATAACAATATATATATATATATATAGAAACAATTAATTAATTCATGTTGACGCAATCTTTGTGCACGGGGGTGCTAAGTCGGGCGGTCGAGCGATTGATTGAAGATGAAGTCGGCGTTGAACCGGATCAGAGGGAGTCGGATGAAGGGACGGAACGGAGCAGTCCTCCTTCTTGCACACAAAAGGACGAGTCGTCAGATGTGGCCCAAACGTTTGAACTTGGTGGACCTCTCCAATGCAAATGTCAGTCGAGTGGAGAGAGAGAGAGAGAGAGAGAGAGAGAGAGAGAGAGAGAGAGAGAGAGAGAGAGAGAGAGAGAGAGAGAGAGAGTATTTTAAAAGAAGCCTTTTTGACATATTTTTTATAAAAAAAGATGTAGGTAGCAGTAAAAAAAAGATTGTTACCTATGTGGTAGTAAATAAGAGCATTTAATGTAATCTTAATTGTGTTTGTTTTCTCTTTCACATGTGGTCATGACTGACTTAAGTCGAATAATATCAAATAGATTTAAAAAATTACCAAACTTAGTGAACATGTCAAATAGATCATATGTAAAGGGTATACAAAATATCATCAATTTTTAGATTGATTTGATATGATTTTAGACTCTCACTTCGATTTCAGAAATTCCGCTTAAATAAATTTTTTGCAAATCAAAACAGAAGACAAAACAATTAGCAAACAAATTCATAAAATTCTCAAAATTTATAAAGAAATCACTGATAATATAAAAAAGGTTTCCACAAAATTTAACATGATTTAGACATGAATAAAATGAGATATAAGATTTATAAGTTAAGATTTCAAAATTGTCAAAACAGATTATATAATCTGAGAAGAATATTTCGGAATAAATATAAAAATAATTTAAAAAATTATGAAATTTATTAGATATGAAAATAACATGAAAAATAGACTTCTGCCAAAATTTCAACTCAGTTGAACATTATACAAAGAAAAACAAATATCTGTAACTCAGATGATCACAGTTAAAAACAAAATAGATTGAACGAACAGATTGTATATGTTGAGATAATAATCATATAATAAATAGTAAATAAGATCATAAAAATATAAAACTTGATGATCATTAAGCAGATATATAGATCAAACTTCTTACTAATTGATTAATTTTTAAAAATAATATAATTTTTTAATGTAAAATAAATCATACTTAAAATTATCCACCTACATCTTGAAAAAAAAAATAACTTTTAATTTTTCTATGACTTCTTTACTATTTGTATATGATTTCTTCATCTTCTAAACTATTTTTTATATTTTTTAAATTCTTCTTGAGTTAGTTTGATCTGATTTCGATGGGCTTCCTTGTGGGCCGGTTAAAACAACACCCAGGGGATAGCCCGCTCATCACATCGAATATTCTTGGTTGATGTAAAGATACTTCTTCTAATCTCCAACCACGTCGGCCTCCATTAATGTTTGAAGGCTGCAGGCCGAGTTTACAACCAGCCGCTCAGTGATTGTTGGCAGAGGACTTCCGCAATGGGCTGAACAGCTTGATTAGCGTAGAAAGACCTTGGAAGCATTCTGCAATTAAGACGCCCAATTGGCAAAAAGTCGAACACTTGGTACTTTAACTAAGCACATGAAACTTACGTATATTAATTGAAAGATTAAAGGCAGAGAAAGTACCTAATCTCATAACTAAGAAACGTTTAACTCTTTTAGTACTTATCCATATGTATATATATAGGTGGAATCAATGAAGGTTCATAGGCCATGCTTAGCCTTACTATTAGATTGGTAACCGATCATTGTGTTATTCGTACTGCCAAGATCAGTATCCGATCCCCCTCAGGACAGTTTAAGGGGGATGTCGACATGTCGTCCTTCTTGGAATCTAAGCATATATATCTAGAATCAATCACAATTATCTGAAGGTACATCATCTTTCATGACACGACATGACCAGTTGCTCCATATGAACATTCAGGGCTTTGTACTCTTAGCACTTCAAAGCTAATTGTTCATATGAAGCTCGTGCAAAGATGTGACCATACATATATCGCTTCAAAGCATCAGATATTATACCTTAGCTGAACCCACAGTACCCCTTGCAGTCGAGGAATACCAAGATAAACTTGGCGAGGGCATCCAACTCATGAATGGAAGGTTAATATTTCCCCTTGTCTACTGTGAAGTAATCTTGTGCAAGAAGACCAGACATGAAGTGATGGAGATTGATCTGTGGCTAATCAACTTCATGCAGCAGAAGAATATGAACTGTATGAGCATATGTATGAAGAGAGCTTGCCTTCCCTCGTCGAATTTTTCTGAGTTGACTGTTTCTTAATTTGTTGGTGGTTCCGAATGTGCAAGAACTGAGTTCAGGGCACTCTACTTAGACAAATGTCGTGTCTTTAATCTTTTATTTGAAAAGGACCCCACTGTCGATACCCATGGGATACAAAGAATGCGAGTTACACTTTCTGCTCAGCTTATGGTACGGTACAGGCTGCACGGCACTCGGCACAGCAATCAAGTCCAATGAATGGTAAATTTAATTTTACTATTCATTACGTTCAATTTTTTATTTTTAAAAAATTTTCAATTGTCCGATCGAATTATACGAATATGATGGAGTCCATCATATATAACAATATTTAAAAATCCAACCCATTGTGAACTACCAATGGAGAAGGACAAGAGCTTGCATGCGCTTGCGTATAAATGTTCAAAATATTAGTTTTTCTATCCTTAAATTGTTATAATACACCGTCTTCACCTATGACTTTTTGTTAACTATATCGGATATAAAAAAAAATTGCATACAACGTGCGTGCGATTTGCGCTTAATCTGAATACTCTCAAAGAAATAAATATTTTTTACCTAACTTTTTAGTTCTACGTATTAAAAGGTTGTTCGTTGTACGTTAAAATAGTGTAACTTGAAATAATTATTTCATTTTACGGTATTTTCAGTTGTTTGGATCGATTGACGTAAGGTAATGTAAAATAAAATTCTATTTGTGCCTTGGCTGCCCACTTGACAGTCCAAATCTCTTGTTTTGATTTACAACAAAGATCTACTGTGCACCAAAATAAGAAGATTTAAAAATTCTTCTTATTTTGTTTTACAAATAATCAAACAAATATTTCATGATTCTAAAACAAGAAAATTTCACTTGTTTTAAAATCGGTAATTTACAAAGTTTTATACTAAAACAAACATTCTTAAATAAAAGCACCTCTTTTCTACCAATTCACCAAAACGTTCAAAATACGCTGAACCACTAACGTGCATGGCTCTAGACCTAACCTACTTCAAGTCTGCAAACCCTCAAAATCATGTTCTCCATTATGTATCTTTAGGACTATATATACCTCAAGTAAAATTTCCTTTCTGAATGCAATGCCAAGAAATCCTCATGAAATGCTTTGCTGCATGCTGAGTTTCATGGGCCACACAACTCAATCTCCACAACATTATGTCTGGTCTTTTTGCAGAAAATTCCCATTAGGCAAGGAAGAAAGCTAGCCTAGATCCCATTCCCTCAGTAAAACTTGTTTTATTGCACATTAAATCACGTCTCACATGATCTTAACTATCAAATTTTATGCTGATAAAATCAAATTTTTTCCTTTTTGTACGTAACTGATATAGGTGGTGATCGACTGGTATAAAAATTGACTTCAGGCAATCATTGCGGTTGACAAATTCTTTTTAGTCCCAATTTGTTTGTACAATATGTTATTCGGAATTATTTATTCGGAAATAGCGTATATTAGAATAATGGGCATTTAATTTTGACAGTTTTGTAGGACCCACTGAACGAATATGAAGAATAAGTAATTCTTAGATTTAAGGTCGAATTGTTTATTCTTTTTATTCTAGTATAAACAATTGTAATACGGTATAAATTATATATTCTGCCCATCAAACTAGAATTAACCTTATTCTAGAGATAAGACCCCTTATTCTGTTCTTATTCTCCTATCACGGCTGCAAGTGATCTGATTTCCACCAACATATGGTAACATTTGGGCCGTTAGAATCCGTTTGCCCTATGCAGTGCAACAAATGTTACTATTCCTATCCTAGTGAATATGTCTTGGGCGTTGTTTGGTTAGTTATAAGATCTTGTAGCTCAACAATTTACAGCATTTCGAGCATGAAGAAAGTGATTAAACCTGCTGATCCTAGGGCATTGCGATCTTATGTACCATAACCACTTGCATGGGACGACAGTGTCTAAAACACTTTTTTATGTTAAAAATATTGCTGAGATGAGAGATCATTCCAAATTAATGCCTATACTGTCTAATTTTAATCAGATAATAAGAAAAATAAAAAAGAGTTTGCGTCTTCTCACTTGTGATGACTTAGATCATATGCATGCGCGTATGTTGCAGTTGCAGCAGGCATTACAACAGGAAAGTACACAGGAAACCAAACAACTCCTTAGTATTCGTCGACTGCAAAGGATGTGGGTTCAGCAAGGTATACAATAGCTTGATGCATTATATTGTGACTACATCTTCTTAGCATGAACTCCATATGACGAAAAGGACTATCTATTTATTTATTTATTTTTAATATATTTAGCCCTAATTATTGTGGCCGAACTCGGCCCAAATTCAAAAGAGTAAATTTGGGTAGGCTGGGCTATGTTGGATAGAGTAACCTATTTTTTGATAAAGCACAAAGTTTACTAATTGTGAGACATACTGATCAAGATGAGTGCTGGAATGCAGTTGGATGCTCTTGTGTGGCCTGATATGACCGTGCGACCTTGGATCAGATGGCGCACTATATACTTTTTTACATATTAATTTAAAAGACTTTACCCGTAAGAGTCTTCTCTTATGGGTTAGAGTCTCTACCAGAGTGCCTAGTGTCCAATCAAAGAGTGGACAGCTGCGACTGCTATGGAGTCGAACCATACGGAGGAACCCGACTTCACTGTAGCACTCCTCTACTGATCAATATTAGTTTTCCGTTGGCATTCTTATCATAACTTGTTAAGAGAAGTCCACTTATTTGCATGAATTAATGAATAATTCATATGTTAGACATAGTATGGGATAAATTGGGTCAGCCCAAGTTCAGTCCAACTCAAACCAAAATTGATGTATATCAGCCCAATCAATTTGAAACAATTTGGGCCAGCCCAAATTAATGCAACTTGCACTAGGTCCGGTTGGACAATGGGCTGGCCTGCCCAATTACCACCCAAAGATAACTGTTTTGTCCTATTGTAATATATGAATCAAAACTGTAAAGTAGAATGCATGGTGTTATCGCTAATGAAATTTCATACCTCTTAGAAACAAAATTTCGGAACAAAATTGGTTTCTATTTTGAGATATTAATAACCAATTTGGTAGCTGTAAAGATTTAGAGCATCTTTTGCATATTGAAATTTAAAGAAGTGGCTTTTATAATATTTTGAGATATTATTGTCCATTTTCGTGATTATAAAAATTTAAGGACTCCTTTGGATATTATATGATTTAGAGATACATTTGATACATATTATATGATTTAGAGATACATTTGATACATATTGCCCGTCACACGCATAAGATCCTATTAAGAATGGAGCTACTATTTGTTTCAGAGATTTTTGCATGAATGACTCTGTTAAATTTTTTTGTTTATGTCAAATGCAAAATCATAATATTATGAACACTTCTTAGAAAAAAAGAGAAAGCACCACAGTGGCTCTTTTGGATGCTGTTTGGAGGATATATATACATAAAGTATGTTATTTTGAGAGAGGTATTGATCATGACACTAAAAAAGACATTCAACACCCGTTTCTCTGTAAAGAAAATGTTCATGATATTATTATAATTGTAAAAAAATATATTTGCATAAATAAAAATCTATCAAGATTATTCATGCAAATATCCCTTTGTTTAACATGATCAAACCTTCATTTTAACCAGTAATGCACACACTAAGCTTCTACCCATTAAGCCCAAGTTAAACCAAACCATTGTTAATTACTAAATGCATGAACAACTAATGCCACACATCACAGAAACAGCAGTGAATAAATCCTTCTTTCCTTCCCAAAACAAAATCCTAACCACTATATGCACAAAAATCAGGTCATCCTGAGCAAAGCAAATATCTAGCAGCATCAACCAAGAAGAACCGACACGAACGGCCACGGATCGCGCATCGCCTCCGTCGACTCGGGCATTCACATGAATGAAACCCACCCACCCCCCCGGCGCGCGCGCCCTGGAGCAGCCAAACCAAACATTAGTGCCACATCCGGTCGCTAACAATGCGTCCAGCCAATGGGAGATAGCCACGTTGCGGAAGACCGGAAAGAAAGACAGATCCTTAATCAACTCTAATATCCCAATTCCCGAGCTGAAATTTTCTTCCTATTTTCTTGAAATAATAAAAAGAAGAAATTAATAAACGATACCAATAATACCTGGGGATTTTTTTCCCTTTTGCTGAAGTCCATCGATCTGGTGGCGGGTGAAATTACTTGGTGATGGCGTAGACGGCGTAGATGATACCAGGCAGGTAGCCGAACAGCGTCAGCAGCAAGCAGAGCCAGAACTCCACCTGCTCGCATGCAACAACAAACCCCCAACCAAAAAAAAAGAAAAAGAAAACTTGGTTGTCATTTCGAAGATCTGAAATTAGAAGAAGGAGAAGAAGAATTCTTTTAAAAGGATATGTTCATTTTTTTAAAGATTAAAAAATATTGTGAGAAATGGAAATTTTTTTATAATCACTTGTGTATGAGAAAAGTCAAATTTCCTAAAAGAGTTAATGTCGAATTTCAGCATTTGGGAAGAGAAAGAGAAGAGAAAAATTCGATTACTTTGAACAACAAATTTAGGTCCAGTGTGATAATTTTTTTTGACTAAACATACAAACATTTATTTCCATAAAATTTCGAGCAAAAAAATAACCTTTTTCTAGAAAGTAAATTCTTCTCTTCTATTTTCAGGACCCCTAGCTCACTTTAAAATACCTGAAATTGTATAAAATCCGGTGGGAAAATAGGAAGAAACATATCTGAAAAATCGGCAAATGAAGCTCGAGACATTAGAGAAGAATAAATACTCCCCTCCCCAAGAAATAAAAATAGAAAAATTGGGCGATAGATCTATATATAAAGCAAGCTAGGACTAAGAATTTTTTTAAGAAAAAAAACAAGAAATATAGAACAACACACTCCCCAGCCATTCATTATATACAGGAGGAGGTAGAGATAACCATACATACAAACCTTGCATCCGAATTTGAAGAAGACGCCGAGCGGGGGGAGGATGATGGCCAACAGTATGTCGATGCAGGTCGCTGTGCTGTCCGACATGCTGATCTCCTCCTCCTCCTACTCTTCCCCTTCTACTAGATCTTTATTTTTAGAGAGAGAGAGAGAGAGAGAAGTGAGAGCAGTGAGAAGAGGAGGGGGAGATGACGAGTAAGGGTGTTCACGGTTTGGTTTAGTTTAGTTTGATTTGAGGAGAATTTTTATGAAATCAAATCAAATCAAATTAAATCGTATAGATTTTAAACCAAACTAAGTGGGCCTCTATCCACAAAATAAGCTTTCAACTATATGATGACTTGGTGAGTAAATAATCCGTAAATTCAAACTTCCCAAGTTGCAGCTGTGGGCCTCCCAACAAACACAATACAACCTACAAGCCATGTCAAAAGCCCACAAATGAATTCCAACCCAAACCTTCGAAATCCAATACATTAACAAATCATAAACCCGTCCAATCAGACCACATCCACTGAAAGTTAATGAAAAATTCACATTACCTTTTAGACTATATAATATTTATTCAAATATATTAAATAAATTCATGTAATATATAATTTTTATATGCCCATAACTAAAATTCGATTTCCTCGGTTTGATTCGGTTTATGAAGCCTCGAAACCGAACCAAACCATTTTTTTTTGTTCGGTTCGATTTTAAACCAAATCGAAATTTTTTTAATTTTGAACCGAATCGAACCAATCGGTTCGATTTAATTTTTCAGGTTGACCCAAACAGTGAACACCCTTATTGAAGAGAGAGAGAGAGAGAGAGAGAGGGAGAGCAATGAGAAGAGGAGGTGGAGATGACGAGGGAGAGACCAGGGGCAGAAGGGAGAGAGAGAGCAGTGAGAAGAGGAGGCAAAGATGACGAGGGAGAGAGCAAAAGCATAAGGGAGAGAGAGAGAGGTGGAGATGGAATGCAGGAGATATTTCTTCACAGGTCTGATCGTCCCGTTTTATAGGGAATTGGATCCTCTGTTCCAAAATCTCTGTACCCTTCGTGTTTCAGTGTTCCTTATTGGTCCAAGTAGATTAACTTGCCATGTCATTAATTAAGTTAAACAATAGAATCCCAAAATTCTCGGAACCCTCCTGGATGACGGTGATGGCAACGAGGTTCCACACGGTGACAAATGTCGCGCTGCCCAACCGCTTCACCATCTTATATGAGGCCGCCGCCGTAGAGCACGTCCTTGTCGCCGTAGAGCACCCTCTTCCCCACGGAAAACTTAACTGAAAATGGTTCTCTCCCCCGCCCCTTCCTCTCCGTCGCCTCCCAGCGTCCTAGACGTTCTTCTCCCCCGTCCCTTCCTCTCCCGTTGTCTCACTGGCACCAGCGGCGAGTTCAGGTGGGCTCCCACAGGGGCTCTTGGGGCATCTCGCCGGAACTCGCCATGTTGACGACACGCTCGCTGTTCCACACCAACGTTGTGGCGGGCAGCCTAGGCGGCGTCCTCACAGGCCTCCTCGCGGAGCCCTCGCTTTGCTGCCTCCTCATTGCCGCGGACGGCGACAAGCGCGTGCTCTACGGCGGCGGACTCGTATAAGATGGTGAAGCAACTAGGCGGGAATTCTGGGATTCTATTGTTTAACTTAATTAATGACACGGCAAGTTTACCCACTTGGACCAATAAAGAGCACTGGAACGCGAAGGGTACATAGATTTTGGAACAGAGGATCCGGTTCCGTTTTATAGGGGGGTTGGATGCCATGAGGTTTTTGAAGTAAGCGGTTCTGTGTATTCCAAACAGTGCGAGACTGAGGTAACATTACAACATGGGGAGCCACAGATGGCCTGCAACCCAAAAATGAGAGTTTTTTAAAGCAAAGTGTGTGAATTTTCTTGCAATCAACTCTTTTTCTCATAACATAAATTCAGAATTTTGTAAGAAAAAATCAGGATTTAATTACACGTTTTGATATCAATATATTCCTTTCAAACAAATTGTAATCCATTAAAGCATCTTTGAATTTTCGAAAGACATGATTTAGTTACAAAATTTTTAAATAAGTAATATTTTAAAGAAATAACTCATTTGCACATTATATACTAAAAGTTGACATTATATTTTGAAACTGAATTTTATGTGTTAAAGCAAATTATTTCTGTTCACGCATCTTTCATGAAGTTTTTAATGTTTTTGTCAAATTTAGAATTCTTTTGAGTCAATTCTTTTCGTTTTTGGGCACAAGGACGTTGTTCTAGCTGATAGGTATTTCAATCATAACATGTAAACAGTACACTAATCAGAATTAGGAAACGTGGGAAGATCCCCTAAGCTAGATCTAAGGCGATCCATTTTCTGCTGATTTAATAGGAATGTGCCACGTGTCTAAATGTGCTCAAATTCTTAGGGCGCACCGACTCAAACAGCGCATAACATCATCTTCGAAAAATTAAAAGGAAAAAAATCAGAATCCATAATTTTTTAAAAAGCTGGAGCAAACCGACAAATTAAAAGGAAAAAAATCAGAATCCATAATTTTTTCCAGTCTGGTTCACCTAAAAATCATCATCTTCGAAAAAATCAAAGGAGCTAGTTAAAAACTGACTAGTTGAATCCGATTTTCATGAAAACCAGTCATTTCACAGTCCAATATTAAATAAAACAGTTTAATCAAAATGTCAATTTTAAAGAGTCCGTGTAAAATGGAATGCACCAAAAGTCTCTCCGATCCGAGACAATGGGTCCAACTGCGAAGGAAAATGTCTTTTGTACTCCTTCGACGTACTCCCTTATCATATTCCTAATCTCTCGACCATTTAATTGAATTTATGACAATGATTTTTTTCTTATGATGATCAAGATGCATTCAGTGGTGATGGAGGAAGTACCTTAAAAAAGTATATTAAGAGTGTTAAAATAGCATCACTCATTTTAAAAATGAATAATGCTTGCTGCACATCTAATAAGCTAGAATGAGTAGAATGAGCAAAAATGAGTCCCGCTATTATCTTTTGCTAATTGGAAAGTCTATAAGTCCATTGTCCCTCCATTAAATACATTTTGACGTCAGCACATATAAAAAGTCGGATTAAAAAATAATAATAATATTTACTCATCAACCTACTCTCGAAAATATTTTGAAGTTCTGGAGAGCATAATGCTGTGAAAAACATTCCAGAGCATCATGCTCTCAAGAGCATCAATAAGTTTTTGAGAACATAATACTCGAGTGCTTCTTAATGTTCTTGAAAAATAGTTTAACGAATAAATTTTTATTATTTTTTTAATTCAACATTTTTCATATATGCCGAATGATGTTGAGACTCATTTAATATGAGATAGAGGTCATGTGAGCTTCTCATATGGTAAAAAAGGATATGAAAACTTATTCCAACTTACCATTTTTGCAATCCGATACAATAAATATTACTTTTTAATGACTGGTTTGTTTCATGAATATAGTATTTTAGATTTTCTATGTCTAAATCTCTTATATTTAGAATAACAAAAATTCACATTAGTACTGATGAGGCAGAATCCGATTCGGCCCATTAAAACAAACCCAAACCCAGTTCAGCCCAGCAGCAGCTGTACAAGGCCCTCAGGGAGCCTTCGGCCCATCAGCGGCCCAACAGCCCTCGGCCCGTAAGCGGCACCGTTGCTCCCGGCCCAACAGGCTTCAGCCCATCAGCGGCCCACCAGTCTACGGCCCGGGAGCAATCCGGCAGCCCCAGGCCCAGCAGGCTTCGGCCCATCAGCGGCCCAACCCCCTTCGGCCCGATAGCCAAATCCGGCCCACTCCGGTGGAGGACTAGGCACTATGACGGTTTACCAGTAAGCCCAAACATAGTCCTATATCGGCTATCACCGTTATCCATCCTCTATCCTCTGCTATAAATACACCGCTATTTATTGCCAAAGGTATGCTCTCTTAAGCCTCCGAGACCCTCAAAGACTACAGTCCAAATAGCATTAGAGCTACTCTTTACCTTCTGAATCGAATCATCTTCAGGAGCTAACTTGACCGTCGGAGGGGGTTCCTTAGGGCCGAAGCCCGGGACTCCTGCTGACCGGTTTCTTCTTCTTTCCCTCCTGCAGGAGCTCGGTTCGAATCATCGCCGACCTTCCCGAATCGGTCTCGGCCGCCGACTTCGGACTCCTCTCTCTGGTCTCGACGCCGTGCGCCGGCTGCCCCGCGACCGGAAGAGACTCGGTTTCGCGCCATCCCTTCGTCTACCGAGGGAGCTTCGGCCACAACATCCCGAAGACAAGCCAGCTACCGACCGAGCCAGTTTCGGCCTCGGACCTTCGTCTACTGAAGGAGATTCGGCCCCGCCTTCCGGGTACAAGTTAGCCACCGACCGAGCGGCTCTCGGCCTCGGACCTTCGGCTTCGCCTCTGCCGCCTCCGCCTTCCGGATCCCCGTCGGGCCTCTAAAACACCGATCCGACCTAGCTTTGGATCCATTTCTTCGGATTCCAGCTTCGGAATCCGGTCGTGATAGCCTCGGCTACATCACGTGGCGCCGTCTCCACTTGCCATCCTTCTTTGGCACCATTACCACGTTGGCGATCCAGTCCGGATGATGCACCTCTCGGAGGTGTCCGGCGTCCAGCCCCTGAGGCAGGTTCTCTCCCGGCTAGAGGTGTCCGGCAGGCTGGCCAAGTGGGCGATTGAGCTAGGAGAATTCGACATCTCCTACGCACCTCGGGTAGCAATAAAAGCACAGGCGTTGGCAGACTTCATCGCCGAACTCACCCCCGGCGCTTCCTCGGCACTTCAGCCGAAACCCGATGTGCCCGAAGCCGAGGCCACTTAGGCTCCTACGCCAGCAGACGAATGGCAACTTTTTGTAGACGGCTCCGCGTACTCCACGGGCAGCGGCGCCGGGTGGATCCTAGCATGGCCCGAAGGAGTCGTCACGGAGTACGCCTTGCGTTTCTCCTTTCCAGCGACTAACAACGCCGCCGAGTACGAAGCTCTCATTTCTGGCCTCCGGGCCGCGAAGAAGCTCGGCGCCCGGAACCTGAAAGCCTTCAGCGATTCTCAACTGGTCGCCAGCCATATTTCCGGAGAATACGAGGCTCGGGATGCGATAATGACATCTTATCTCCAGGTGACTCGCAAGATCCTCGCTCAATTCGATTCTTATGAAATCGTGAGGATCCCAAGAGCCGAGAATGCCCGAGCCGATGCACTTTCCCGGCTGGCGTCAACTCAAGACGGGGGAGGAGGCCGAATGATCCTAGTGGAGGAACTCGCCGAACTAAGCCTCGGCGAGCCTGAAACCATGCAAATTACTGAGGCCGAAGCCGAAACATGGATGACTCCCCTCGTCGCTTTTCTCCTCCAAGGAGAAGTCCCGCCAGACTCAAGAGAGGCGAAGCGCGTTCGGCAACGCTCATCCCATTTCTTCCTACTGGATGGGCTGCTATATAAGAAGTCCTTCGGCCGACCACTGCTGCGGTGCCTCGGCCCGACTGAAGCCGACTACGCCACGAGAGAAGTACATGAAGGGGTATGCGGAGCGCATGCGGGAGGAAGGGCCCTGGCTCACAAACTTCTAAGGCAAGGCTACTGGTGGCCGACGCTCCGAGAGGACGCTTTAGCCCTCGTACGGCGTTGTGACCAGTGCCAGAGGTTTAGCTCCCTCATCCACCAGGCAGCCACCCTTCTGACCCCCTTATCCGACCCCTGGCCTTTCGCTCAATGGGGAATCGACCTCCTGGGGCCTTTTCCCATCGCCACCGGCCAAAGAAAATTCCTCATCGTGGCGGTAGATTATTTTACTAAGTGGGTAGAAGCCGAACCCCTCGCGTCAATAACCGATGGCAATGCTTGCAACTTCGTATGGAAGTCCATCATCTGCTGGTTCGGTATCCCCCGGGCAATCATCTCGGATAATGGAAAGCAGTTCGACAGCCGACGATTCAGCGACAACTGCGCTAGCTTCGGCATACTCCACAAATTCACTTCGGTGGCCCATCCACAAGCAAACGGCCAGGTCGAAGTCACCAACCGAAGCCTACTGCAGGGACTGAAAACCCGCCTCGGCGAAGTCAAAGGCCGATGGGTAGAGGAGCTGCCAAGTGTTCTGTGGGCCTATCGGACGACGAGCCGAACTCCTACCGGCGAAACTCCATTTCGCATGGCTTATGGGATAGAGGTCGTTATTCCGGTCCAAATCGGCCTTCCCTCTCCCAGAGTCATTGCTTACCATCCGGAGGCCAACGAAGAAGGCTTGAAAGATCATCTGGACCTCATTGAAGAGACCCGAGATAAGGCTCGTATCCGGCTAGCAGCTTATCAGCAGCGCATGGCCAAGTACCACAACACTCGAGTGAAGCCCCGAAGCTTCGAAATCGGGAGCCTCGTGTTGAGGAATGCTCATGCTTCCAAACCGGCCGAAGCCTCAGGCAAGCTTGCCCCCAACTGGGAGGGGCCTTATCGGGTCAAAGAAGTAATCAGACGAGGGGCTTATCGGTTGGAGACCCTTTCGGGCCAGCCTCTCCCTCGCACCTGGAATGTAGAACGCCTTCGGCGTTATTTTATGTAAGTCACTTTTCCCGGACATCCAACCGGAAGGTATGAATAAAGGTCCATTCTTCAGGAAGCATGGTATTCTTTCTAAGTCCGTGTAAACCATACCGGGAGTGGCTTCGGCCATGCAAACCGTATCGGAAGCGGCATGGTATTCTTTCTAAGTCCGTGTAAACCGTACCGGGAGTGGCTTCGGCCATGCAAACCGTATCGGGAGCGGCAAGGTATTCTAAGTCCGTGTAAACCGTACCGGGAGTGGCTTCGGCCATGCAAACCGTATCGGGAGCGGCATGGTATTCTTGCTAAGTCCGCATAAACCGTACCGGGAGTGGCTTCGGCCATGCAAACCGTATCGGGAGCGGCATGGTATTCTTTCTAAGTCTGTGTAAACCGTACCGGGAGTGGCTTCGGCCATGCAAACCGTATCAGAAGCGGCATGGTATTCTAAGTCCGTGTAAACCGTACCGGGAGTGGCTTCGGCCATGCAAACCGTATCGGGAGCGGCATAATACTCTTTTTTAAGCCCGCAGACACCTTGATCCGAGGGTGGCTCCGACCACATATATCGGTTCAGGAAGCGGCAAGGTATATCTCGTCCGCGTAAGCAAAAGCAGGAGTGGCTTCGGCCACATGAAACGCGTCAGAGGCGGCAGGATATCCCTTCAGATCATGTGAACCACGTTAGTAAAGGCCTCGGCCGTATACACTAGCGATATTCTATCAACTTCCTATCCGAACCTACATCGGGTCTCGGCCTTGTAAGCTATAGCGAGCGGACGACAGGATCTCGGATTTTTGAGAAACCAGATTCGGTCGATCATGCACAAGACATCAAGGTAAAGCCAAAAACACTTCCTGTATTTACAAAAGAGGGGAAGTACAAAACCGGCCATCTACCTGGCCGCAGGCTTACAAAAAGAAAAACAAAAACCGGGGCAGGCCCCCGTATCAGTCCTCGGCAGCCCCCTCCTCCACATCGACTGGGTTTCGGCCAGGAGATGGAGATGGGGAATCAACGATCTGTACGGCCTCAGACGGGGCGGCTTCGGTAGGTGCCTCCTCAATTGGAGCAACCTCGTCGCCTTCCGCCAAGGCCGGGGCGCTCTCGGCTAAAAGCCCCTTCCACCAGGACAAGAGCTCCACGCCTTCCTCATCCGTTGGCAGGACAATCCCGGTCAAGTCCACGTTTGGACAGACCTTCTGGGCGGAGGCAAGCCCGATGTCGAAGACCGAGGAGGCCGCTAGGAGCTGCGCCTGGATTATCTCCTCGGCGTATTCCGGACCGGCCTTATAATCAGTCACGGCCGAGTCCACCGCCTCCTCCAACTCCTGCTTCAGAGCCGATACCTCCTCGGCGTGGCGACGTTTCTCCAAAGCCCACCGGGAGTCCTTGTCCTAGATCTGGGCCTTAAGGACCCGGATCTCAGGCTGGGCGGCGGCAAGCTCCCGCTCGGCCTTTTCCTTCTCTCGCTCGGCCTTCACCTTGGCCTCGGCAGAAGCGCGGGCCTCGGCTGCCCTCTCCTCCAGCTGCGCCCGCGTCCGGGCGTTCGTGGCTACAAGCCCGTCGATCATGGGCTCGATATTAGGCCCCGCCGAAGGGCCCTCACCCGAACTCGCCGAGGCCGACGCCCTCTCGGCCTCCATAAGCCTGTTCCGGAGCAGCTCCTGATGGTGAATCAGGACACTGCCCGTTACCGCGGCCTGCGGGCCGAAAGAAGACAAGGATCAGCAGAAATTGAAGTAAGCTAAGGAAAGCTAGACTGAAGCACACTCAAAAGCTTCTTACCTGGACCGCCAATCGGGCGCCCATCGCCGCCAGATCGGTGACCGAGTGGTCTTTCAGCTCTACGAAGGCTGAAGGGAGAGTGAGGCTGCGAAGCAGACGGAGGCACGTCTGTGAGTCCTCCATACTCTCGTCTTTATAAATCCCCGGCTCGGGGACCCACAGTTCGCGCTCTTGCGCGCGAGGCGTCCGCGACCCGGCGCCCTCGTACTCTACCCCCGCCATCGCGGCCGGAGGAGAGTCGCCCCTCGGCGCCTCGGGGGACGCCAGCCTTGCGACCCTTCGGGCCCCGGCGGTTCTTCTGACCAACGGGGCGGGCTCTGCCTCTTCGGGCTCCTTCACCCGGGGACGCTTCGACAAACGGCCACCTCTTCGGGCGGCAGACTTGCTCTTTCGCTCCCTCTCGAGAGCGGCGGCAGCAGCACGGCCCTCGGAGGAGGCCGCAGTCACGGTGATCCCGGCTCGGGCGCTCGGTATTAGAATTTGGTGGCCTCAAAGCCAATCATTGTACATTCTAGTTCAGATTATTAATAAAGGCAATTATTTCTTCATTTAATAGTTCTCGCAAACGACTATCGTAATGAAGGTCCATAGACAAATGTATGGGATATTGAATCATAATGAGATCATGATAGTGAGATCAATATCCTAAGACAATTGTCTTAAATAGTTCTCGATCATAGGATATTTGAGATGGACATTAAATATCCGATAAGATCGACACAAGTTATGTCTGCTCATATGATGAGGGTGAATGATCTCACATTCACTCGTGTGGTGACACTAAGACAAACAAGTGGGTGCTCATTAGAGAATGAGTTCACTGGACAGACCCAAATAAGAATTCCTGGATGGTAATTATACCTATTAGTCAACCAGGGAATTCATTTGTTGCAGTAGCACAGTTGGTCCTTTGACCTGAGTCACCAATGATACCTTGTTTGTGGACCATTGTATCTTGATTCTCTGACTCGTGGACTTTAACCATTAAGCCCACCATAATCGGTCTTTCAGATACAGTGGAAAGCTTGCGAAGGTAATTGAGTGAACAACAAGGGATCACTCACTCTTGGTATAAGACTGGAGAGAGAATGTCCCATGGATGTGTACACAGAAATCCCTGGCCAGGGTCTAATGAAAGAGATGTCTTTCTAGACATTAACTGTGTACTGGAATCCATCTGGATAATGCAATAGAGGGTTTGACTATAAAACCATACCCTTGCGTTATCGGGACATTGCATGAGTGAAGGATTATATCTGTGCGGTATCTGCAGACGGAAAGGTTCAATTGAAGGGAACAGTATCCCTTATATCTTCTGGGATCATGAGGTAGTGTTTGGTGCTGTTCATGATCAGAAGGCCAAGTGAATTAATCATCGGATGATAATTTACTTGTTTATTAAATTAATCATTTAACATGTGATGTTTAAATGTTAATTAATAAATATTAAACTCAAGAAACAGTTCTAAGTTTAATGGGCCTGCAACCGGACTGATATATGGGCCTAGAGGGTCACACACATAAGAGTTCTCGTCAGACGGTGAGAGATGTTAAATTTCATGCTTATCTGAGTTTTTGTGAAAAGCTGCAGGATAAACATGAAGATTTAATGGAGAATTATCCAAGGCCAAACTCTTGGATAATCATGAGGATTAACTGTTGTGCTTATCCTTATTTCTATATAAGGAGGGCCAAGGGGGAGTGGTAAAAAGTTAGTTGGACGAATTTTTACTCCCAAGATTCTCTCTCCTCTCTCTCTCCTTCTCGGAGTGGATCTGTCTCTCTCCGCGCATGGTGGATCTGAGATATGGTCGGAGCACTCAAGCCGAGGAGGAAATCGCGTCTGCTGCGGGAACTCGTGTGGATACCTCTAGAGATCGTGCGCGTGCGCGATTACCGAGTCGGCATCATCCACGGGAGATTCGAAACCCCGCAAAGGTGAAGAACTGTTCTTCCCGCGTTAGTTTTAATGTCCGTTTTACAACCCCAGCAACCGATACAATGGAATCATTTATATTTCCGCTGCGTTCATGGCGATTCCTTACAGTGGTATCAGAGCCAGGTTTGCTGGTTCGGTTGTAAAACAGCACCGTTTTGTGTGTTTTCTCGTTATGCGTGAAGAACCCGTATTGTACGTGTTCTTGAGAATAATCCGATTAAAAATGACAGATTAGTGTTCATATGATGATCACGATCAATTTGATTATTTTTCTGTATTTTTCGGATTTTTATTTGGGTTTTTCGGAGTTCTTCATGTAATGATGAACCGGGGTACTTCGGCGGCTTCGTGCGTTGGGATGGCCGGCCGAATCTCTAGATCTCTTGGTGATAGTCACCACTTCGCATTGGGCATGGAGATCGGCACCGGAGTGCCCTTGGAGGTCCTCGAAATCGAGCCCAAAGTCGGATTTAAAAACCTGAAAATCAGATTTTCTGGGGTTTTTGGGGCTTGATTTCTTCCCCAACGCCGGTCACCGACGGCCCTGCCGGCGCCGGGCACGTCGCCGGCGCCGGGGGCACCGCCGGCCGGGGCCGCCGCCGCGGGGGGGGGGGCTGGCCGCCGGCGCCACCGCCCTGCAACCGCCGGCCTGCGGTTAGGGTTTGCTGGTTATAGGAAGATAATAGGGGGCCGGTCGAAACGATGGTGTACGGGCCGAGCCGCCCGGTCCCGACCCGGTCGGACCGGGCGGGGGCCAGGCGGCGCCCTGGCTCGACCAGGGCTCGACCCTGGCCGAGCCAGAGCCCCTGGCTCGACCAGGGCTCGACCCTGGCCGAGCCAGGGTTCGACCCTGGCCGAGCCAGGGCTCGACCCTGGTCGGACCTGGGTCCGGGTCCGGGCCAATTGGGCCCTAATGGGCTGGGCCCATTTATTTCTGGTTTTAAAATTGTTTTTAAATACCTGTTTAAACCCCTTTAAACCCAATTTTAGCCCGTTTTAGCCTGTTTTAAAATTGTTTTAAAACAGAAAAATTGTAAGAATAATTAATAAATGTTATTAATTAATTTTTATGATTATTAACAGCTTATTAAAGTGTTTAATAACTGTTAGTCACTTAAAGGGCTTTGTTATTAATAGGGTGATAGTTAATTATTTAAAATTGTTTTAGATAATTAATTTTCCTGTTAAATTGATTAGTTTAAAATTGTTTTAAACTGATTTCATGCATAACTTGATTACTCTTAATGTTCAAATTGTTTGAATTTGTATTTAGATTAACTGAATGGTTTAGTTAGTTTATTTGTCAATAATGTTTTGAATATTATTGATTATGCTGAAATAAATGTTATTTCGAAAACTAATTTGTATTATAATTTTATATTTATAAAATTTAATACCAAACAACAATTATGTGATGATTGTGATGCATGTGATGTGTTTTATGGTGGGATGATCATGGACTTAGAATTTTCATGTGATGAATGATGTGAATGGATGCGATGCTTATTCCATTTGGTATTTTAAATAGGACCTGCGTGTCCTCCTCTCTCTTAATCCAAGTGTACTTTCTACCTTCCTATAAGATTGTACTCCCCTTGATAAGATCAAGGTTTCTAAATGTTTAAATGTACATTTGTGGACCTGCGAGTCCTGAATTTCATATTTAAATGTATTGGATTAAGCTAAGAGGACGGGATCTTCTGAAAACACCTCTGGAGGAAGGACTCGCATCAAATGGAACCAGTATTGCTGTTTTCACATTAGGATCCTATTATGGATCATCGTTTGGCTCCGATGATTCCATAGTAGCTTTAACAGTCCATGATCATCCCCATTTAATTTTTCTGCACATATGTGATATTTGTGGACTATGCTATCTTATATATATTTCTATTAAGTATATTGATACTTCAAATTGAAATACTATTGATAGCACGATTTTTTACAAATCAAAATCAAATCCCTCTTTTAAAACTTAAGTTGTAAACGTGAGATATTAAGAATAATCCACGTAACCCACCATCATTATAGATCTTAGGATAATTCTTATCTCAAACGGATTTGTTCTGCTACCACAAGGTCTGTTTGATTTAGAAATTAAACTAGGTCTACGACATGTGATGTCATTAAGATGAATGGACAAATAGTGTAGTTTTGTTGTGCTACCACAAGGATTGCACTATGAATTCATGTCATCTAAGTAATGATGGATAAACTTAACTGAATCAAATTGATTTGTTGTGCTACCACAAGGTCATTCTGATTCAGGGGTTAAATCGATCGGATATTGCAAACGTTGCAACTGTTAAGAGTTGACTGCCTAAGGGACTTGATGTGATTTGTTGTGCTACCACAAGGTCACATGCATGTTGCCCGAAGGATTTTGATCCCCACTAGGAGATCACCGGAATCTCCCGTTCTGTATCTTAGAGGGTCATACAGATCGCCGAAAAATAGTGGGAGCATAAATCTAGATTAAAAGTCCTTAATCTGATTTTAAGAACTATCTGCACATTTTTATATATTTCCATGTAGGTCGCTATGTCGTCACCTAACCCCCTCCGATGCATACTTGATGCAAACAAACTCACGGGACCAAATTACATTGACTGGTTACGCAACCTGAAGATTGTCCTCAGGTGCGAAAAGCTAGCCTATGTCCTGGATCAACCAGATCCAGTGCAACCCGGTGATAATGCTAACGAAGATGAATTAATGATGTATGAAAATTGGAAGGAGGACTCTGTCAAGGTCCAGTGTTATATGCTCGGTTCAATGAACAATGAACTGCAGCGACAGCATGATAACATGGAACCTAAGACCATTCTGAATCACCTACAAGAGTTGTTTGGTGAACAATCCAGAACAGAAAGATATGAGATATCTAAGAAATTGTTCAGGACCAGAATGAGCGAGGGCACATCTGTGCAAACTCATGTGCTCAAGATGATAGAATGGATTGAGAGGCTTGCTGTGCTGGGCTTTGTTATGAACAATGACCTGAGCATTGACTTAATCCTACAGTCCCTTCCAGATTCATTTTCACAATTCATTATCAACTTCAATATGAACAAAATTGAAGTTTCACTAGCTGAGCTGCTCAACATGTTGAAGACAGTTGAAGGCACTATCTAGAAAGATAAGCCAAGTGTAATGCTTGTTGGTAAGACCAACAAGAAAAGGAAAGCTGGACAGACCTTTAAGAAAGGTAAGCCTAAAAAGCAAGTGAAAAGCAAACCGGCAGCACAAAAGGACAAAGCTAAAGTCAATGATAAAGGTCAGTGTTTCCACTGCCATAAAGAAGGTCATTGGAAGAGAAACTGCAAGATTTATCTTGCAGAAAAAGCAAAGGAGAAGCTTGGTGAAACTTCAGGTATTCTCATGATCGATCTTAACTTGTCTTATAGAGAATCAACATCCTGGGTATTAGATACTGGATGTGTTTCTCATATCTGTAATAACTTGCAGGTGTTAACAAGTAAGAGAAGATTGAACCGCGGAGACGTGGATCTGAGGCTCGGGAATGGAGCAAAAGTTGCTGCATTAGCTGTGGGGACAGCAAGACTTCAGATGCCGTCAGGAGTCTCCTTGGAACTGATAGATTGTTATTATGTTCCAACCATTATTAGGAATATCATATCTATTTCATGTTTAGATAGACAATGATATTTTATGAAACTAGAGAATAAAGGTTGTTCAATTTATCAAGGAGACAAATTGTTTGCTTCCGGATATTTATTGAATGGATTATATTTACTTGATATTTCATATGATGTTTGTCTGGTAAATAATTCTCTTGAACGCTTAGATAAGGATGTGAATAAGTCGTACCTATGGCATTGTAGGCTAGGTCATATAAATGATAACAGAATCATAAGGTTGCAAAAGAATGGATATATTGATCCATTTGATTATGAATCATTTGCAACCTGTGAAGCTTGTCTCATGGGAAAGATGACCAAAGCTCCATTCTCAGGACATGGAGAAAGAGCTAAGGACTTATTGGAACTAATACATAGTGATGTATGTGGTCCAATATCCACTCATGCTATAGGTGGTTACTCATACTTTGTTTCATTTACAGATGATTTCTCAAGATATGGCTACATATATTTGATGAAATATAAGTCAGAAGTCTTTGAAAAATTTAAAGAGTTTAAAAACGAAGTTGAGAACCAGACTGGAAAGAGTATTAAAACTCTTCGATCAGATCGAGGGGGTGAATACTTAAGTACAAAATTCACAGAATATCTTAAGGATAATGGTATTTTGTCTCAATGGACTCCTCCCTATACACCTCAGTTAAATGGTGTATCGGAAAGGAGAAATCGTACTCTATTAGATATGGTACGATCCATGATGAGTTATGCCAAACTTCCAATCTCTTTATGGGGATATGCACTGTTGACTGCTTCATATCTGTTGAACAAAGTTCCCAGTAAGTCAGTACCTTCCACTCCATATGAGATATGGAAAGGAAAGAAACCAGACTTTAAGCATGTTAGAGTCTGGGGTTGTCCTGCACATGTCAAAAGACATGATCCAGACAAACTGGATTCCAGGACAGAGAAATGTAGATTTGTGGGATATCCAAAAGAGAGTTTTGGATATTACTTCTATCAGCCCAGCGATCACAGGGTGTTTGTCGCAAAAAGAGCTGCCTTCTTAGAGAAAGAATATCTTTCAAAAGAAGACAATGGGAGCAAGATAGAACTAGAAGAAATTCTAGACTCACAAGTCAACACTGGTTCATCTACTGAACCAATGACTCAAGAACTTGTTCAAGATGATACACAAAAGGTTCGCAGATCAGGTAGAGTGCCTAAGCAACCTGAAAGATATGTTGGACATATCGATGAAGGCAAACCAAAAGTGCACTTAAATGAGGATGATGATCCTCAAACCTACCTTGAAGCTATAAATAGTCATGAATCAGAAAAATGGCAAGAGGCAATGGATTCTGAAATTCAGTCCATGTATGCCAACCAAGTTTGGAACTTGGTTGATCTGCCAGAAGGTATAGTACCTTTTCTCCAGTTGCCATGATTGACAGTAAATGGATCTTTAAAAGAAAGATCGGGGCAGATGGACAGATTGACACATACAAGGCCAGGCTTGTAGCAAAAGGATATCGTCAAAGGCAAGGCATTGACTATGACGAAACCGTTTCTCCAGTTGCCATGATTAAGTCAATCAGAATACTTCTTGCTATCGCTGCATTCTACGATTATGAAATATGGCAAATGGATGTGAAAATAGCATTCCTTAACGGGAACCTTCAAGAAGAGGTGTATATGATACAACCTGAATGATTCACTTCCAAAGAGTATTCAAGCAAGGTATGCAAGCTGCAAAGATCCATCTATGGATTAAAGCAGGCATCCCGAACTTGGAACTTAAGATTTGATGAAGCAATCAAATCTTATGACTTCATTAAGAATGAAGATGAACCTTGTGTATACAAAAAGGCTAGTGGGAGCGCGGTTACCTTTTTAGTACTTTATGTTGATGACTTTCTACTCATTGGGAATGATGTAGGAATATTATCATCGGTAAAGGCTTGGTTATCCAAAAACTTCTCCATGAAAGATTTGGGAGAAGCATCCTATATTCTGGGAATAAGGATCTATAGAGATAGGTCCAAAAGGATGCTTGGCTTGTCCCAATCTATGTACATAGATACCATAGTCAAAAGGTTTGGCATGGAAAATTCCAAGAGAGGCCTTGTTCCTATGAGGCATGGAATTTATCTCTCTAAAGAAATGTCTCCCAAGACACCTGAAGAGAGAGCATACATGGATAGAGTTCCTTATGCCTCGGCAATAGGATCTATCATGTATGCAATGCTATGTACTAGGCTTGATGTGGCACATCCATTAAGTGCCACCAGTAGATATCAGGCTGATCCAGGTGAGGAACACTGGAAGGCGGTGAAATGTATCCTTAGATACTTGAGAAGAACTAAGGATCTATTTCTCGTTTATGGAGGAAACGACTTGGAACTTCGAGGATTTACTGACTCGAGTTTCCAGTCGGATATGGATGACAGCAAATCCATGTCTGGATTTGTGTTCATGTTAAATGGAGGTGCAGTAAGTTGGAAGAGTTCCAAACAGGAAACTACTGCAGATTCGACGACCGAAGCAGAATACATTGCTGCAGCTGAAGCGGGCAAGGAGGCGGTTTGGATGAAGAAGTTCATCTCGGCGCTTGGAGTCGTTCCAAGCATTTCAGATCCTGTTCCATTATTGTGTGACAACAATGGGGCAATTGCTCAAGCGAAGGAGCCAAGATCACATCAGAAGTCAAAGCACATTCTGAGACGATTTCATCTGATTCGTGAGATTATCGCCCGAGGAGATATAGTAGTTGAGAAAGTCTCATCTGAAGATAATGTAGCAGATCCCTTGACTAAGCCATTGTCTCAAAACAATTTAGAACGTCACCTTAAGTCTATGGGACTTAGACACATGGGTGATTGGCTATAGTCCAAGTGGGAGAATATTAGAATTTGGTGGCCTCAAAGCCAATCATTGTACATTCTAGTTCAGATTATTAATAAAGGCAATTATTTCTTCATTTAATAGTTCTCGCAAACGACTATCGTAATGAAGGTCCATAGACAAATGTATGGGATATTGAATCATAATGAGATCATGATAGTGAGATCAATATCCTAAGGCAATTGTCTTAAATAGTTCTCGATCATAGGATATTTGAGATGGACATTAAATATCCGATAAGATCGACACAAGTTATGTCTGCTCATATGATGAGGGTGAATGATCTCACATTCACTCGTGTGGTGACACTAAGACAAACAAGTGAGTGCTCATTAGAGAATGAGTTCACTGGACAGACCCAAATAAGAATTCCTGGATGGTAATTATACCTATTAGTCAACCAGGGAATTCATTTGTTGCAGTAGCACAGTTGGTCCTTTGACCTGAGTCACCAATGATACCTTGTTTGTGGACCATTGTATCTTGATTCTCTGACTCGTGGACTTTAACCATTAAGCCCACCATAATCGGTCTTTCAGATACAGTGGAAAGCTTGCGAAGGTAATTGAGTGAACAACAAGGGATCACTCACTCTTGGTATAAGACTGGAGAGAGAATGTCCCATGGATGTGTACACAGAAATCCCTGGCCAGGGTCTAATGAAAGAGATGTCTTTCTAGACATTAACTGTGTACTGGAATCCATCTGGATAATGCGATAGAGGGTTTGACTATAAAACCATACCCTTGCGTTATCGGGACATTGCATGAGTGAAGGATTATATCTGTGCGGTATCTGCAGACGGAAAGGTTCAATTGAAGGGAACAGTATCCCTTATATCTTCTGGGATCATGAGGTAGTGTTTGGTGCTGTTCATGATCAGAAGGCCAAGTGAATTAATCATCGGATGATAATTTACTTGTTTATTAAATTAATCATTTAACATGTGATGTTTAAATGTTAATTAATAAATATTAAACTCAAGAAACAGTTCTAAGTTTAATGGGCCTGCAACCGGACTGATATATGGGCCTAGAGGGTCACACACATAAGAGTTCTCGTCAGACGGTGAGAGATGTTAAATTTCATGCTTATCTGGGTTTTTGTGAAAAGCTGCAGGATAAACATGAAGATTTAATGGAGAATTATCCAAGGCCAAACTCTTGGATAATCATGAGGATTAACTGTTGTGCTTATCCTTATTTCTATATAAGGAGGGCCAAGGGGGAGTGGTAAAAAGTTAGTTGGACGAATTTTTACTCCCAAGATTCTCTCTCCTCTCTCTCTCTCCTTCTCGGAGTGGATCTGTCTCTCTCCGCGCATGGTGGATCTGAGATCTGGTCGGAGCACTCAAGACGAGGAGGAAATCGCGTCTGCTGCGGAAACTCGTGTGGATACCTCTAGAGATCATGCGCGTGCGCGATTACCGAGTCGGCATCATCCACGGGAGATTCGAAACCCCGCAAAGGTGAAGAACTGTTCTTCCCGCGTTAGTTTTAATGTCCGTTTTACAACCCCAGCAACCGATACAATGGAATCATTTTTATTTCCGCTGCGTTCATGGCGATTCCTTACACTCGGGGCCACAACGCCTCGTCTCGACCCGCCTGCCGCCTGCGGGGGTGGTGGCTGGCCCTGGCTGCGCTGCTGGGCTATCCGGACAAGGAGGCCCTCGATCCCAGTCATTGCTGCAAGCAAGAGAAGTGTTAGAAGCGGATAACACAACAGCTGCAAACTCAAAGCCGACTTACCCTCGGCCGAAGCTTCAGCAGCCTCGTCAGCCGGAAGAGCTTTGGCCGGAGGAGCGGCCTCCGCGCTTCCTTCGCTACCCTGCGGAGTCTCCCCGAGAGGGAGATAGGGGAAGGCCCGCTCCGGATCGAACCGAGGATCCGGCCATATCCCGGCATCCACAAAAAGCTCCGCCTTGCCGAGGAGCCCCCAGATGTTGTACGGAGCCATGGCCTCGATATGGCCCACTAGGGCGCTCTGGGTGGAAGTCAGAACGGGAGGGTCGGAAAGGCCCGCGGCCAGCGGTGCCCATTCGGTAGGGAAGGGCCACACGCTCTTCTCGTTCTCCGGCAAGGAAATGAGGATAAACTTCCTCTTCCAGCCGTGAATGGACGAGGGCTTCCCGGAAAAGATGCTTCGGCCGATCCGAGGGACGAAGCAGTACCATTCGGATCTCCCCTGCCTTTGGATTTTGAAAAAGTAGCGGAAGACGTTGATAGAAGGAACAGTCCGTATACGGGCATGCACAGCCAAAAAGCCGTATACGGTGCGCCACGAATTGGGAAAAAGTTGAGACGGGGCCAGCCCGTAGAAGCAAAGGAGGTTAATGACAAAGGTGGGGAGAGGAAGACGAAAGCCCGCCTGGAAGCTGTCTTCGTAGATAGAAAAGGAACCCGGGCGGGGAGTATTGGCTCTGGTAGTGGAGCCAGGCCGATAGGGGGTCATCCATGAAGGGAGCTGAAAGTAAGAAGCGAGATAGCTAACCTCCTCATCCGAGAGGGCGCAGGATGCTTCCGAAGCGGTCTCGGGACGACGACGTCCCGAGGTAGAAGCCTGGCCCGGAGTTCGAACCTCCTCGGACCCCTCGGCCTCGGAAGCCTCGCGCTCTCCGGACATCACAGAGGCGAGGGAGTCCAGAGTAAGGGGAGATGACAGAGAAGACTTGGGGGAATGAGACGGAGTATACTCCTCGTCCGAAGGGGTAATCTCGCTCGAAGAAGAGTTGCGGACCATAGGGTCGCGAAGATGGAGAAAGGAGATCGAGGCTTACTCTCAAAACGGAAAGGATCTCTCTTGGATCAAGCTCGGCCTCTCAAGCCACAAACTCCACCAGCAAGCGCTCCGAGAGGTGGAGATCTTCCCGCAATGGCCAGCAGGCTCGGACGACGCCTTCAGAAAGCTAGCCTTTCGCCGGAGAGGAGGAAGAGCTCGGAGGATCGCAGAGCAACGCAGGCGCGGAAGCAGGAAGAAGAACAGTGCTCTGCGATGGGCTCCTATTTATAAGCCCCATCCGAAGCGCCTCCCGCCGAAGCCGACGGCCGAGATAGTCCCCGTCGTCTCGCCGCTCCTCTCGGATGCCCGCCGTGTGTACCGTCCTTCGGCAATGATAACGGACGGGCTCCGGGACTTGAACCAGAACGATCAACGGCCGAAAGCGCTCCGACCCTTCGGCTGATCACTCAGATGCCCGCCACGTGTCCCGATCCGCGTGCCGGAGAAGGGAGCGGCGGCAATCCGAGCAGGACCTCGGGCAGAGGGCCAAGGCGATCCGCGACCCGCGAGCGGTCAGGATCTTTTTGTACTTTTAATGGAGCGGCCGGATGCGCGACACGTGTCCCGTGCTTCTTCGCGAAGCGACGCCCATCCCGTCCATTTAATGAAGCCTGGCACGAGCCAGGGGGCTTGGCCCTTCGCTTTCAGAGGCAAAAGCCTTCGTCGCCATCCCGAATGAAGACGAAGCAGCTACTTAACCCTCGGCCGACCGAGGGCACCTTCTTTTTCAATAAAAGGAACATAAAGCTTCGGGTAAAGCACCTGTTACGCTATTCCCCAACCAGCTTTAGGCTATACTCTCGCCATCTCAGAACTGAGGAAGACAAGAGTGGGGGGCTATGTGATGAGGCAGAATCTGATTCGGCCCATTAAAACAAGCCCAAACCCAGTTCAGCCCAGCAGCAGCTGTACAAGGCCCTCAGGGAGCCTTCGGCCCATCAGCGGCCCAACAGCCCTCGGCCCGTAAGCGGCACCGTTGCTCCCGGCCCAACAGGCTTCAGCCCGTCAGCGGCCCACCAGTCTACGGCCCGGGAGCAATCCGGCAGCCCCAGGCCCAGCAGGCTTCGGCCCATCAGCGGCCCAACCCCCTTCGGCCCGATAGCCGAATCCAGCCCACTCCGGTGGAGGACTAGGCACTATGGTGGTTTACCAGTGAGCCCAAACATAGTCCTATATCGGCTATCACCGTTAACCATCCTCTATCCTCTGCTATAAATACACCGCTATTTATTGCCAAAGGTATGCTCTCTTAAGCCTCCGAGACCCTCAAGGACTACAGTCCAAATAGCATTAGAGCTACTCTTTGCCTTCTGAATCGAATCATTTTCAGGAGCTAACTTGACCGTCGGAGGGGGTTCCTTAGGGCCGAAGCCCGGGACTCCTGCTGACCGGTTTCTTCTTCTTTCCCTCCTACAGGAGCTCGGTTCGAATCATCGCCGACCTTCCCGAATCGGTCTCGGCCGCCGACTTCGGACTCCTCTCTCTGGTCTCGACGCCGTGCGCCGGCTGCCCCGCGACCGGAAGAGACTCGGTTTCGCGCCATCCCTTCGTCTACCGAGGGAGCTTCGGCCACAACATCCCGAAGACAAGCCAGCCGCCGACCGAGCCAGTTTCGGCCTCGGACCTTCGTCTACTGAAGGAGATTCGGCCCCGCCTTCCGGGTACAAGTTAGCCACCGACCGAGCGGCTCTCGACCTCGGACCTTCGGCTTCGCCTCTGCCGCCTCCGCCTTCCGGATCCCCGTCGGACCTCTAAAATATCGATCCGACCCAACTTTGGATCCATTTCTTCGGATTCCAGCTTCGGAATCCGGTCGTGATAGCCTCGGCTACATCATGTACATTTTTTTCTTATTCTAAAAATAAGTAACTTCTTATTGATAAATTAAGTTATTCTACTTATTCCGATAATAAAGTGTCTGCGCCATGAATAACACGTCCGTACATCCAAACTCATATTAACGGAATGAACCTCGTAAACCATTCTGCTCGACCCCTGATTTTCGAAACAAACCTGTCCTAAAAGTTTCGGTGGAGATATTTGTTCCGGGCTCGCACGTGAAGAATCTTCGACTCTCACTTTCGCCCTCTTTTTCCAGGCTGTTGGGGGCCGACGGTCCCCCACGCGTCCTCGTGCGAAGGTCCCACGATCATGGGGGTCCATGCTGCTGCTGGCCGTTGATGGTGATCCTCCCCCCCACTGTCGCAAAGCGGGGACCACAGAAGGAAGTTGGCCCTTGCGGGACCACCGCCAGTTCAAAGGGACAAATCATCCCAAGTATCCAGATTTGATCTGTATCGGACGGTTCGGATGATGATGCGCTTGATAATCGAGGGATGCTGCATGTGACAAAGATTACAACACGGGATCTGTGAAGATGTGAGTGTGCCAGCTTCTGGGTGATTTTCGTAAAATACCGTAAAAGATGGATTCTGGCCCGTGTGAGAATAACAGGATGCCATTCACTTCTTTAGGATCCATTCAATTGTGATCTACATCTTATTTTTTGATATACAGACACATACTAACTACCTTGGTTATTTTTTAATATTCGTCTCTCTCTCTATACGTACACACATCTATTTATCATGCCACTCTTTGTATTAATATACGTGAAAATTACTTGTGGAGTTCAATAACTTAAGATCTAAAAGTGTCACTTTTTAGTTGGCGATCATATATTAGAAGGTAAGATTGTCAAAGGTGTGGAGCAATAACAGCTTTTTCTAATTAATGATTGTCAACTAAGTTTGTCAAAAAGTAATATGCAACTATCAACTTATTAACTAATACAAATTTACCTTGACCCCTCAAGTCTGAAATCCTGATTACACATTGTAGCAGTCAGAATCCGGTCGTAGGATGAAGATCATCTAATCCTGATCCAGGCTGCTTCGATGATATTTGATAGATAAGAGAAGGTAAGCGCAGCATCCTAGCCTGCAACCACATAGAGACGTCAGAGGACCTCCCGGTCTAATAGGGAGAAGGACCCTCTGATGCTTAAGTCAGTCACTCATTCGTTAGAGGAGATCGAAAGAGCTAGGATTTTTCTGTAGCAGAGTGTACGTACCTTTGTTGTAGGGAGCAAGCAGTTCGTGCTATGCTAAGTGCATGCACGTCCCGCGTGTCCTGGGGCTCACGATTCCATACAGATTGTTGTTGTTGGTGCCCAAATGGTGAAGTTAACTCTCCTACGATGGGTAGGTTGTCCTAGATAGTGGATCACTCCTTTGGGGAAGGGGCTTTTCCATCTTTGACTGGGCTTCATCCCACTCTGGCCATAGTTATGAGAGCGCTGCACCTCAACCGATTGGGCCTTTCTGGGTGGGCCCCATTAAGGCGCTCGTGCTTCGCCAAGATTGATCAGGCCATTAGCAATTGGGCCCAACTGGGCAGGTCCGTTTTTCCCATCCTCACACCCCTTATATGTCTTGACATTCTCACACCCCTATGTGTCTTGACAACTATCTTAAACAAGAGCTAGAGGCAGACTCCCTATGATCTTGGGTGATTTGAACACATTCGGTTGAGCCACCACCTCACCCATGAGGAGAGGGGAGGAAAGGTCCGTAAATTTTGGAAAAGAAATGTTGGAGATCTCTTTTCTAGTATTCTTTTGATGAGCGGGGGAAGGACATCCTTGCTCGATCTTAAGTGAGTACTGATTGGGAATCTTTTGTAGTGGTATATATAGATTGGGCAGGACCATCCCGTGCTTCTAGCTCTCTTATCTCCAAGATAGCCTACGATTCTCTATTATCAAGCAAGAATGATAACCCATGAGGAATCCCCAAAACGATGCCATTCCATCCATGCGGAGATGAAGACCTGTTTGATCACTTGTATATATGTTGACAAGTAGGGCATGGAGGACCACAGTCTTTTTCTTTCTTTCTCTCTCTATCTCTCTCTCTCCATGCCAAAGCAAAGACAGAGTCACACAAGGAAAGAGATGGGGGTGGGGGGAAAGGAAGACAAGCTTCATCTCCACCTTAGATATCTCCACAAGCTGCTTTATACCTTCCTTGCTATGCCCACTGATTGTGATGCGTCTGGTTGTTCATATAGTTTTACCAAGTGTGTGATAGAAACAGCATAGCTAATCCCCACCTATTTGTTTCCAAGGATATGATAGAAACAGTACACCAAATCCCCACCTATACCCTCAATTCAGCTTATCCTGTACGCCTACTCATCTCCTTCTGAATCTGGACCACACCATGGGACACATCTTAATTGGGAATCCCACTGTCGTTTAACCCTTCCAAACACCAGCAAATGTACCCATCTTCCAACCCCCAAGTCTTAGTATGCCCAATAACTTGCAATATTTTCTAGTTATTTTCTTCTTTTCTAGGGTTATGCTCTTATAGACTAGATGATCTTTGTGGGGTAGGTTTCTGACTTTCTGGTACAAGGCAGACAATGTATTGAAGTTGAGTTAAAATAAATAAATGAATGAACAAACGTTGCACTCGTAAATAAAATTGTGGTGCCTAGCTAGCTTTCTTTGGTGGTTACTTGTGAAAATCAAATACACAATTGGCTTTTCTTTCATATTTATGATGTCATGCACGTAATAATTAGTGAGAAATAGCTCGATGCTATGAGTTTTCTGTTTTTACATGATATGAGGAGGGCCAATCATATACATTTTTACTCTTTTTGCAAAGAAATTGTTTTCAATGTTGAACCTAGCGCTGTCAAAATGGGCCTAGGCCCATTAACAGATCCGTTTAGACCTGTTAGTTATGGGTCTGGGTATACTCGTTTACCCATTAAACTTTCTATTGTCATACATTGCAAAAATTTGTGAGCTGATTTCTTAGAATTTGAACTTAAAAATCAAACCCAATTATTTGGCACATCGAGATTTAAGATAAATGAATTTTATATCAGGCCCATTTATCTTTCAACATCAAATAAATAAGTAGGCTCAAGACCCAACTCATTTACTCATTTACCCATGACTCTTATTGGGTCTGAACCAGGTTTGAGTACATTCATTTTAGGTACGGGTCTACCCCGACCCGGACCGTTGATAGTCCTAGTTGAACCTAATGTTCCCCATAGTCACAATAACTAGAAACGTTATGGGTGCACCAAGCTAGGTAACCCCTCCATGCACCCTCTAGAAAATTCAAATACGTAATGTTTAAATTAAATCCGTTGGACTAAATCTAAGATAATTTGAGTTGGGGTATTGAGGAAATCGGCAACCTGAATTAGAATTCAGATTTTTGAAGTACTGGCCCGAACAATAGCAAATGACAACGTTAACAAGGCCAATTCGGAATGTAGTGAATTGGATGATGGCCCTAACCTGCTTTTCTCCTAACAATACCATATATACTTTCAAAAACTTTTACATCCTACTTTATTTTTCCCTATTTTTTGTTTTCTACATATATCTCTTTTCGAGTACGACTGTGACACTCGCACTCCATCAAATATTCCGCCCACTTTATAGTGGAGAAAAATAGGTGTCTAGAAAAGATATGCCTTCCTTTGCTACCTTTTTGAGGATTGTGTTAGGCCCACTTTTTGGCTCGCCCAAGAGAACAATACATCTCTCTATCTAGGGCTAGCAATGAGTCGAGCCGCTCGCGAGTCGCTTGGGTTCGGCTCGATTTTGGTTCAGTTCGGCTCGGCTCGAAATTTCAAACGAGCCAAGCTCAAGCTTCGATTAAAGCTCGAATAGCTTAATGAGCCGAGCTCAAGTTTACTGTGTCTCGAGTCATGAGTTCGTGAGCCGGCTCGATATATTTAATATATTTTTTAATTTTTCCAAATTAGGTCAAGTAGGTATATTTACTAAAAGATCCTCATACCAACTGTGCATCAAATGACTAAAACTAAATACAATCTGTCCAAATTTGTGTGATTCAAGCTTGAGCTTAGTCGAGTTCAAGCTGGGCAAAAACAGGACGAACCAAGCTCGAGCCCAAATCTGAAGCTCGAATCGAGCTTGAACCAAGTTTCTTTGACCCGAGTCGAGTCCGAGCCATCCAAAGCTCAGCTCGGCTCGGCTCATTGTCAGCCATATCTCTATCTCAAGCTTTTTTTTTTTTTTTTGTGCTTTTTAACTGGGCTTTTTCCAAAGTCTAGGGGCACTTTTAAAAGCTATTAACAACTGCACTAGCTTAAAGTAGCCTCACAAGTCATTGTAGGATCCTCTCTCATCTCCAAAACTATCTTTGGTAAGTACCTGCCACCATCTTATGAATGATTGACCTGAATAACCCATGAAAGAATTTCACAGGTTCTTAGATATATCATTAGATTAATCAACCCAAGATTAGTAAAATTAGGTTATGATAATGACAATGGTGCCTGAGCAGAACAAAATGGTAGAGTAACTTTAAAAGACAACTTGTCATCCAACAAACTACTGTTTATTATCTTAACAAAGATGCCAAGGGGTGTAGGCTTGGTCTAGGCCTTTGATAAGATGTAGCCAAAAGCCTTAGGCCGGCCCTTGCCCTAAATATCTGACCGTTCAGGATCTCCCACTGGTCTATTTGTGGTACTGGAGTTTACTATTAATTATGGATAGATAAGGTCATTAACCATGCCCTTTTCTCATAAACTAGGTTCCTAAACCAGTAGATCACGTGCAATTATACGGTAATGGGCCATATAGCGAGCCTAGCTAGGCCTGGTCCATCTACGGACCAACCCAAAATTCTTCGACCTAACTTTAGCCCATGTGCAGTCCATTCCATGCAAGCCAGGTTTACTAGGCCAACGGCCGACCTAATTGAACCTAATGACACTTCTTAATAGGTCAGTCTAGCCAACTACAGGTACACACTTGGTAAAATAGATAAGTGTACGTTTTATCCTTACTTTTTATAAATCACGTTATTGGATGACCATCAATAGCAAATCAGTAATCCAATCCGAACTGCATCTTGCTACGACGTAGGTCAGATTGTTCAAGTTTTGGATCGGCAAAATTGTTTAGTGTCTATTAATTAACTTAGTTTGACAACTCTATCGATATTATTTCTGTTACATAAGAATTTGAATGTATTTCTAGTTTCAGTTTACGTTAAGAAGTTGAGTCTTTTCGGTTTACCTTAAGAAGTTGAGTTTTAGTATGATTAAAGAATCAAGTTTAAACTTATATGTGATAGTCAATACTGTATATTGATCCTGATTTGCATTGTATATTGCTTTTTATGACTTGAGCAAGAGTTGTAATATTTTTTATTTTGAGAATTTTTAGTATAACTGTAACTATTATTTTAATCAATTTAAAATATGTATCCACTTTGAAGACTTAACAATCTACCAATATGGATGAAGTGTTTATTATTTCTTTCCTACTTATTCATTTAACTTGATCTTTGACCTATAATAATACTTGAGTTAGTTATTTTAATCTCCGATATGCAAAAGGTCCAATGTAGAGTAAGGTATCCCCCAATCCACTAGAACCCACTTGCAGCCTACCATTACATCACAAGAAAGATTTATACCAAAAAGCCTTGCATTTTTGTTTTCTTGACAACCCCCCAGAAAGGAAGCAAGGAAAAAAAAAATCTCTGCATGGTTTTATGTTTAATCATGTCAACCAGTCAAAATGCCTCCAAAAAGAAGCAGTCAAAAATTCTATCTTTGATGCCAGCCTAGCTACTTCATTGAAAAGGCAGAAGAAAACGCAGCATCCATCCACTAGCCCCTGAACTGGCATTCTTCTTGGGCACCCACCTTCCTAATTCATTCTTGTTTTATACGGCCGATTTTATATATATATATATATATATATATACACACACACACACACACGGCCGACTATAATGAGTCTTGGGGTTCATCTAATTTAGATGAGCTCCTCCTAGAAACTCACTCTTCTCATCTTAAAAAATATAAATAAGAATTACTAAAAAATTAAAAATATTCAAATACACTCATTTATGGTAGTTTCGACATCTTGAGATTTAATTTTTATTGTTGGATCGAAAAATTTAACGTAACCGTCCAATCAAATGCGACATTGTTTGAAAATCAAAACTAAAATTTCAGATGATGAGATCAACCATAAGGATTAATCTGATGAATTTTTTATTTTTTTATTATTTTTACAGTATTTTTAGCCATTGATTTTTTTGTATTTATCCGATCGGATGACTAAAATTGATCGATAAGATCGAACGGTGAGAACTAAAACTCTGGGAATGGGAACAATCTTAAGAGACATATTTGAATATTTAAAATTTATTAATAAAATTTATTATTTTTTAAACATGTGGAGAAGAAGATTTTGAGGGGGCCCGGGAGCTCATTTGATCCATCACTTAGTATTACTATTCGCAAATTGAACTCTCTTTCACTTCAACTGTGGTCAGCCTCACCACGAGTACATGCTGTAATGGAGTGGGTACGTGATAATGACGTATATAGCCGACTCCGCATAGGAATCCTTGCCTCTTCATTTCATAGTTAAACCATGAGCATGATTAGGTTAAAGAACTGTACTCAGAGCGCAAATACACATATTTCCGTAATTAAAGAAGGGGTTAACGTGCAATATATGGTATCTTAGAAAGGTATTTTGCACTGACATTCCCAAGAAAAAGGATTACCTTTGCAACTGAACTCTACAGCATAGAAGCTTGGAGTCCTAAATTAAGCAATCCTGTAAGGGCATATAGTAGATTGGACAGGGAGGGGATCAGGACCACAGCATTTTAATTTCCTGATCTCCTTTTTCTTCGTCTCTCTGCCAAAGCAATGACATAAGGAAAGGGAAGGGGGTGGGCGAAAGGGAGGACAATTAACAAGCTTCGTCCCCACCTTAGAGATCTCCACAACATTTATACCTTCCTTAATTTCTATCCCCACCGATGGTGATGGGTCGGTTTGTTCGTACAGTTTTGCAAGTATACGATAGGAACAGTGCAGAAAAGGAAACAAGCAGAAGCTTGATGCTTTTATTTTCTTCTTTGTATATGTGGCTGTACATCTGTAGTTCTATACCCTCATCTGTGTTTCTTGTTGTGCTCTTTTAAGAGTTCAATCCATAAGACAAAATTTGAGCTAGAGAGAGAGAGAGAGATGGTCAGTCAGAAGTAAGGAACTTTAATTAGCATTTGTCACCCCTGGTGATCTTCAACCTCTTCACAGATGCAAGAAATATCCTGCCCAAGATCAGATGCAGTGATTAGAAGGTGCATATCAGATGAACTATACTTAAGACGGTAGAGAAAGAGAGAAAAAAAGCAAATCAATGGAGGCCTAGAGGATGTAAAGACTTACTCCCAAGGAACATCTCCAACCATCATCCAGTCCCCTTCCTTATCTTCATATGTCAGTAAATAGGCCTTGCTAGAGGACACTTGGGTGGGATCCGGACCTGCATAAGGTGATCAACACAATAATTAGATTCATGTGTCATCTCAGCAATACATATATATATATATATATATATGTTTTATTGTGAAAATCAAAATTAGAGAATCCTATAGGTACTGAACTAAGATCGTCTACTGTCCTCGGCGGACCGTAGACGATTAGTAAAGAGAGGGGGAGGAGGGCTAAAAATTAAGTACTGTCCGCTAAGAACCGTAGATGATCTCAACTCATAAGTACTTGTGTGCATCATAACTGACCTAATGCCATATTTTGAGCACGTAACTCACCAACAACAATTAATGAGGCTTGAAACAGAAGATAGTTAGCCACCACATGTGCACAAGGGGAGAGGGAGAGAGAGAGAGAGAGATGTGAAATTTGTTGCTTACAAGAAATAGTGGTCCTAAACATGCGTCTGAGTGTCCTTATGAGATCATCATAGCCCTCATGCGCAAGCAGATCCAATTTCCTTCCAATGGGGATCCCTTCCATGTACACCTTCACGAAGAAGGTAGTAGCCTGCTCCAGGTGGGCTCCTGCTCCGGCAAGTGAACTCTGACGGAGAGTTCTGCCCGGCGGCCAGTCCGAATGGCACTCCCTAATGGCGAAAGAACAAAGGATTAATATTATTGTAACCAGAGAAGAAAAGGGAAGACGAAATAAAGAAGACAATTGCATTGCAGTTTGAGATGGAAAGAACTTAAAAATGGGCAATCTTTGCTTAATTGGTAACAAAAAAGGTGAAACAGGTAACGTACGGGAAAATGGTTTCATGACCAAGCATGCATGAACAGGAAAAGTTAATTTGCATTATTAATTGTATGTTGTGGGTATTATATATTCCTTGGGAAGCAAAGATGAAGGGAACAATAGAACTTAATTCATGGGCAGTTAAGTGCAGAAGGAGACAAGAAAGGTATAGAGAAAAGCGCGCAACAATGAAGTGAGTATGATATTTAGCTTTGAAGCAACGATTACCTTAACCAAAGGAAACAAAAAAACAACCATATTAAATAGGCCTTTTATAAGAACTTCAGACAGATGTTTGAAGAACAAAAGGAGAAAAAGTGAGATGCAAATGAATTCAAGCAAGTGATCAGACAGAAAGAAGTATGGGAGAGAGAGAGAGAGAGAGAGAGAGAGATTACACCAAATACATGAGAATTGAGAGTAGTAATTAATGTGAATTCTGTGCTCTAAAGTTGAGAGAGAGACAGAGAGGGGTACAGGGCTGAGACTTGGTTCTTGCCTCACCTTGCAGTGAAGGAGCTCTCATGTTGGGAATCGGCCGTCGATATGCTAAGGCCCAACCTTAGATCAGTGCTCAAATCTCGCTTGTGTTGGGAGGATGACGTAGAGGAGAGACATGGGTGGCTGCTGCTGTCTATGGAAGAGGAAGGTGAATCACCACCGTGTCTTCTCATTTGGAAGAGAGAGAGAGAGAGAGAGAGCTAGCTTCTCTACAATATCAGAACGAGAAAGATAGAGAGAGATCATATAGCAGAGAAGGAGAACTTAAGAGGGACATCATATGTATGAAAGAGGGGGACCAATAAAGATAGAGAGGACCCATGTGGAGAGAGGTATGAGAGAGAGAGAGGTATGTGGCAGGAAGGAATGTATGGGGTGGCCAACGGCTGTCCCTCCTACTTGGGGGCGTGGGGGAGAAGCCGGTGAGAGGCCTGTCTCCATGTTGCCACCTCTCGATGGTTCCCCCTCCACACCTTCCCATCCCCCTGTCCATCCTTTTCATACCACCATTAAAAAAGGAAAAAAAAATCTTCCCTTATTGCACAACCCCATCAACGACCTTGAGTTGCAAACCAACTTCTGGCCCACATAAGCACCGTTCGACGAAGAGAAGAGATCCTCTCAGTACACATTTGAATCGGAGTTCAGAAGTACTGAAAAGAAGAGTGGAGCCAAATATTACAAAAGAATATCTCATATGATCTCAAAAGTTGACAAATATTTAGGCTCTCCCCCTCTCAATACTGTTGAACTCCGGTCCAAACATGTACAGAGAGGATCTCCTCTCTTCGATACAACATTGTTCCCCAGTCACCTCATCCACGACCGTCCATCATCCTTCTGATCAATATGAGAGAGAGAGAGAGGTGTCTAGCTTGCAAATACTCTCCTTTCAAACCAAGTCTCCATCAGTCTCCATTAATATATGAGCCTGTTGGGTGGTTAGGGGGAAACCTTTTCTCCAGCAGTAGATTATTTAGGGAATGTTCATCACAACGCCCCAGACCGTTCACATACAAAGCATCAGCTTAATTAATTTTTATACTATTAACATGACAACTTCATAACCTAACAGCGCTAGTGATGCCTTCTACTGCCTTAATTTCCTCCTTCCACTAGCATCCCTAATTCGTCCACATCAATTCTTCAAAGTGATGAAATGGAAAAACTTAGTTGGACTTCTGCCCACCGTACTTGATCAAAACTTTGAAAAAAGGATTCAGCAGTCACATTCATGTTAGCCAGCTCCTAGTGCCATGCATTTCGTCGATCGCTTCATGTAGAGCCATTCATGGTTCCATCAGGGTTGTTCTCATATGATCTTACCGTAAATATCACTTGCTTCAGATTGTGGGAGGACGGCCAGGCCGACACACGTGTGGCTGTCGATAACCATGGCCTATAATTTAGTGATCTCGGCCGCCGCCCTCCGGCAAGGCCGGGCACCGCTGGTCGCCGGAAAACTAGACAGGACCCAAGCTGCTGATAGATGACCTGATGTGAAGTCGATCGAAAGCGAACTCCGGCGTAACAACTTACATGTCGCTTTCCGGTGCCGGAGCGGGTGCCGGCCCACGGAGAGCTACGACTGTCCGCTTCGGCTGAGGGAAGCTTACAAGAAACATGACTGTGACATTGCAACCACATAATCTTCTTCTCCTCTATATATCAAATTACTGCTTATTTGGAGGCGGTCACCTGCTGGGCTAGTAAGTACTGCCTGCCTTCCCTCATTAACTTGGGGAACTTAGGCCAAATAAGATCCTAAGATCTCAATAGGAGAATGCTTAATCTCCATGCAAAAGGACGTAGTGGAGAGGAGTTAATATATATATATATATATATATATATACAGAGAGAGAGAGAGAGAGAGTCTCTGCTGCCTTCCGTTTGTGAACTCAGGCCAGATGAGATGGAGGATAGTGCAATGAAGGAAAAGGGACCTGCGCGATGTTTGGCAACTACTGGTTTTAGTGAAAGAAGAAGAAAAAGAAAAGATCTATATATATTGAACTCATAGAATAGAGATCCTCTACATCTAGGATTGGACTGAACTCCATTAGTAGAAAGAGGGGAAGATTTAAAAAAAAAACTCAAATGGTGCTTTTCTTACTCTTGAGGAGGAATTTTTATGAAAGTCTTCCTCCTCTTCTCTCTATACTGTTTGAATTCAGTCTAAATCCGTATTGAGAAGAATTGCACTCGAACTCATAATAATAGAGGATGATTCTACTACATTTTTTAGTGTGCATATTTAGAATGGTTTTATTTTTCCACAAGAGAAAAAGAAAACTTCATTGAGAAAGGGGTCGGACCCATAAAGCGCAAGGGCAATACTGATGGTCAATATGGAACTAAACTTATGGCTACCCTACTCCTTTCAGAGGTGGGCATGCGCTATAAGATGAGGTTCTCATAGATGGTGCCATTTTGTTATGACATTTTCTCCATGTGCAATATTTTTTCAAAGTACTATAACTACTTTAGTTTTTCGAAGTCTCATGATTTTGTTCTTTAATTTATAAGAAGAAAGACTTTCGTTAAGAAAAAGAAATGGACTCTCCTTAGAAGTATATGGTCACTATTACCAACAATGAATATAAAATTAACTTTCAGATATTATGTATAAAACATATATGGGTATGCCTATCTGGGTGTATATATTTGATTGTAATATGGTGTATGTATGTAATGTATATGTATAAGTACTGTATATATAGACATAATTCATTTTATGTGATGAGGTGTTTTCTGGCGCATGATGCAATCCATCAAAACTTTATTGTAGCATGGTTTAGATAACATCTGAAGCCATCCATAATTAATAGATGAAGTACAATGTACACTGGACCAGGATCTCTCCCCCTCTCTTTGTGATCTCACTCAAAAGTATGTGAGATCTGCTCACCTCTCACAAAGCAAGAAAAAACAAAAAAAGAAGAGAAAACACTTGTCATTTGGCAAGTGCCTTCTACAATAAGATCTCTTTCGAGGCACAGTGTAGGACCACTGAGAATGCCTCGTGATTAGGAGTTAGGGCTCTGAGGACTGTTTAAACAAATCTTACTAGAAGGACGAGAGACAAAGTGGGCATGGGGTGGGAGGAGAAGTTGGAGAAAAGATGGGCATGGGTTTTGAGGGTTTGATCTGTCGTGGGGTTTGAACTACACGAAACCCCTCTCAAAAGAGCTGAGATCTTCTATGTTTTTTTTTGGAAAGAATTCAATCAGTAAAGAGAAGAGGAGGGAGGCTAAACAGTATCAAAATTCACTCTCACTTCACTCCCACGTGATTGTAAAATTCGCTCCCCTCTCTCTTTCTTTTTACTGACTGAATTCCCTTCAAAAGAAGACGTAGAGCATCTCCACTCCTCTTAAAAGGGCATGAAGGCAGACTCCGAGGAGACATGCACTCCATTATTTGTCCCCTCGTGGAGACAAGAACTTGAAAAGATGAACTAGAAAAAGGCAGTGAACAACCTTCTAGAAATCAATCTCTCTCTCTCTCTCTCTCTCTAACCCATTGTGGTTGCAAGCTTCTTTAAACAAGGCCACATTTCTCCATCAAGACAAATCCCCACTTCTCATGGCTAATACTTTGCTTCCCACAATATCCAAACTTAAATTTTTCCTCTCACAGATGGAACTTGTTGACAATTGGTCGACAAAGCTAATGAAAGCTGTTCAATTTTCAAGAAAGGGAGGAGGAAGGACGTGGTCTGGTTGGCTGCCAAGTCTCCCCAAAGGCATTCAGAATTGACAAGAGCCGTCAGACTCGGCACTTCCATGCAACAAACGACATGTCAAACATGATAAAATAGGGCCGGGGAACCAAATCTTCACTTCCTTATTTAAGTCTCTGGATTTGGGACACGTTTGCATGTCTTGCTCCTAAAGAAATGGCCAAGAGGGGGGACTCATTGTGTCGTAGCAAAGGAGTGGAAGGGTCAAGGGTGAGTTGTCCCTCCCATTGGCCAACTTTAGGCTCTTGGTCCAAAGCCAAATTGGGTTAATGTTGTACATTTCTACACTACCCACTTTCAATTTTCACTAGAAACTAATTTCTCCCTCTTAGTTTCTTCAACCTACCATGGATTATGAAATAGGTCATAACCAATTAATCAATTTTTATTGTTTGAATTTTTCGAAATTTGATCCACTAGATGATCATCAATTTAGTTAACAACAATTAGTTAGCAATCGACGAAATTTGATTCAAAGGATAATGCAAGATGAATGTTTGGATTGCTTAGCTTTCTCCAAATGATCAAAAAAAGAGAGGGAAAAGAAAAAGAAGGCAATAATAGTTTGGTAGCACAACCCTAGAGAACTATGCAAGCAATTGTTTTGCTCAAAACACAAGGCTGAATGGTAGGGTTCAACGAGGGAAGGAAAGAATGAGGTGGAAAGTGGAAGGAAGACTTTGTGTTGTGTTGTGTGCCAAATGTCTTAGCGCCTCAGACCACCACCCCTACATCTCATTACATTGTCTCCACTCCCCCATACAAAGGACTTTAAAATCTCGGTGGAAAAGGCACCTCTGAGCAGCCACACCCAAGACCCCCTTCACCTTCCTTGATCTCTTCCACGCTGTTGGGCTAATTAATTATCCCACATCACACCCCAAATAATCTCCTCCACATTGGCATGTAATTATATGCTTTATTAGTTTATCTCTCCCCCCTCCTCATAATTAGTCCTAATTAGTTTATTGATTCCTTTACCCCCCTTTCCTTGTGGTTTGAAGGGTAGGTAGCCTTTTTAGTAAAGCCATAGAAATTTAGGTTTTCTCCCCTATGTAAGCATGGGTCTCCATGAGTCCATAATGGGCCCACTTGGGGGAGGGAGGTGTTCCGCTTTCCTGGTCTTTTCCACCCGTGATAATGTCGGGAATGTCCTCGTGGATTGAGCTGAGCACTTTCAAGGTGCATGCATGCAGTTCTATCGAAACAATAATAATAATAATAAGATACATATTTCATCAAAAAATAATAATAGAAGAACACGGATACGTCAGTTTGTGTCAAATAATAATCGCAGAGGGCAGACGTCTGATTATCTTGATGATATAACGTGATTATATTGATGGAGAAGGTAAGTAAAAATGGTCATTTGACACAAAATACCGTAAAATGTTATAAAAAAAAATTTATTACATTTTATGTCCCACAAAAAGGTACAATGTTTTACACTATTTTACGGTATGGTATTTCAAATTAAACGATACCTAGAAAAATAAGAAAGGAAGAGGAAGATTAAGCTCTAAGGTAATTCGGATGGACCAACCGGCCGATTGGCCGCAATATGAAAATCGGGTTTGATTAGGACCATCCTTTAAATTAATGTTATTTATAATCTTATACGTTGGATTAAGGTAGACTCGGCAGGATTAGTTAAGAAAATGTTTCAGTAGGTTGGTTCAAATGCACGGGTCTTCGATGGTCTGGGTTCGATCTAGATCCGGGAGAGCACAAAACCGGTTGCAGTCTTGAAGATGATAAATATTTGTTGTACCGAGAGGCTATTGCAAATTCACTAGAATTGCAACGCTTCCTCGACTGTTATCTGATTTAATTTTTGATCAAATGCAAATTAAAGGATGTGTATTTTTTTTCTTATAATGATGAGTTCGAAATCGACTCCAATTTGTCATCGGTACTATATGATCATCCAAAATAACAAAAAGATATGCATAAAAATATGAAAAAATGGCAGGCATCATATGTACCTAGGCGGGTCCAAACACATACAGCATCTTACGTGGATGCTGCGATCAGATCAAATGATCGAACGGCAGTGTTGGGACTGTGCAACAAGTCTTTCTCCTCAAGATAACGACTATGCATATGCTCATTTATTCTCATGGGCAAAGTTTCAAAACTCGGTACGGATCAGCGCGGATCAGTCAATCTGTATTGTCTTCTGATCTCAAATCAACTTTTCTAATCCTCCGATCCGGATTCTTTGACTGTGCTTTAAAATAGAAAAGGCAACAAATTTTGATCAATCAAGATTGCTCCAACTCAGATTGGGGTCCTACTAAGATTGGGATCCGACAAATCTGGATAGGTTTTGGCGAGTGATCCGGAGACCAATCTCCAGTTTTTCTTCCTTGGTCGTGGGTGATGCATTTTCCTTTGCTTGCTCTGTTCAATCACTGCATCATGACGATGATTGGAGAATAAAGCGAACAAAAAAATATGGATGATAAAAAGCGAGGTATAGAATGGCATCTCACATGATACCCCAACCAGAAGGATTATGAAAGTTATGGCAGAGCAAGATTTACATTTTTACACGAGTGATGATTAAATTAAGCTCTAAAAAGAAAACGTGAATGAGGTTCTTCCCAACATGAGAGTAGTACACACTTCAGGCTGCTAAGTTCTGAGCTCCATCTGCATATTCTGCAAACCTTTTTTTTTCTCATCATAAGTTCACTGTGTAGATATATTTTGAAACTAAATGAATATTTTCTCAAGGGAATGCCCCCTCCCATGATTTTTTTCATGTTCACTGATTATGCACAAAATTTTGAAATTAGGGTCCGTTTGGCAGGCTGGGCTGAACGTGTGATAGCCCATTTGTAATTTGGGGCAGCCTAAACTCGTGTTGAGCACAGGCCAACTGGTGATGAAGCATCCCAAGGAGCATCTTTGGTAACTCAAATACCTACTATTAGCACCAACATCAAAATTGATCTTTGATAGAACCATCCAATACAACAACTAATGATCCCACTAGCCTATATATGGCTGCTGGCTGACTGAAGTCCATGCCACTAATGGTTCGAACCTTTGAAGAGGAACCATGACATCAGGGACACGTTCACTCCCCCTACAAATGCGAAGGATTTGCGCAAACGAAGATGGGAGCAAATGAAAATACTTGGCCTCTGCGTCATCTTTCCAAAAAAGAAATGGAAAGCCAGCATTCGTTGTCCCTTACAGAGGAGAAACATTTATGCAAATGAAGAAAGAACTGTTATTATTCACAGGTCACTAGGTTTATTTGAAAATCGAGGGCTTTCTAAGCAGTACCTCCCCTGCAAAAGGACTGCTTCCGGTGACAGGTTTGATGCTGTGTGCACTTTTTTACCTAATGTGCTCGAGTTTGAAAATTACTATTTTATGCATATGAACCATTGTTTTTTTTCCTGTTTGAAGCCGTTCGAGAGGTTTTCACACCTCGAGAATAAGTGAATTGACAGAAACTACTACAATTTACATCAACTCACTTGGATGAAAAGAGAATAGAAACATACACAGTCTGCAAAAATTTCCTTGGATTACAAAAAAGGAAAAAGAATCATAAGACGGAAAGGCCCTACGAAAACTTCCAGAGAAGTAAAAATGTAGGACCAAAATTTTTTTGCCCCTTTTGCCATACCTAACCGTATGCGTACTGTGCAAGAAAATTTGATACTTCTGAAGCACTTTCATAAGCACCCTCTACACATCGACCCAAGGCTACCCCTGCTACATAGTTGCCTCCTAAAAAAAGCCCTTCAAAACCTCCCTTGTGCAGGGCATTCTTTGCAGTTTCCAGACGGTCAAGATGACCGATAAGGAACTGGGGTATTGCTTGCGGCCACACTCGGACACCATGGACAACAGGATCAACAGCATCCACATTGATGAGCATTTTCCTGAGATCACGGTCAACAGATTCCACGAGGTCACTCTCACCCTGCAAAACATTGCATATAAGGAGGATGCACATGAATCTATGAAATTAACAGATCTAAAGTACCCTACCTAGGTGAGGATTACTTGTCACACTTTTGAAAGGTAGGTATTGATTCTAGTTCCCCAAGGATTACTAATTTTTGTGTCCTATTCACATTAGTATCAGGTGTGAGTCCTATTCTTACTAGCATTGGAAATTGTTGTGTACACTTCTATACATCGGGGTAAGTTCAATAGAAAAGCTCCATTGTTTCACTGCTACATCACTTGGAAGGGGCAACATTACATTGCACAGAAAGAGGAAATTATCCAAAGCTTCTTGTAAGCACATCTCAAAGGAATAATCCAGATGCAACAAAACCAATAAAACTCAAACAGCTGAAACTAAAGATGCATCATGGTTTATGAATTTCTGTATCAATAGATGCAGATGAGTTGGTTCATGAGGAATTAGGATAGGGCACCTTGGATAAGATCCCAGTGTTGGTAGCTCCACCGATGTAGTTTAGGAGCAGCACCCTTCCAGGGGGAGCCCTGTTGGGAAACAGGGATGAGCTGTATATTGTCCCTGCAGAGTACAAGAACAAGGATATTATAAATACAGATGAAAAATTATAAACAAATCCGTAACTATGACACAGCTGGACACAAATGAAAGAAAGACAGCTCTCTCAATCCCAGAATGACCATCTCAGCAAAAGAAAACATTTTTTAGGGAATGCACCATGTTTCATTAGGCACTGAGTAGAACTCTCATCATATATAATGTGATCATGCATGACAGCAAAATAAGGCATATACTGATCCACAAAGCCCTATCTTTTTTTCCCCTTTTTGAGGTCCCAGAGACCATGACAGGCACAGTTCATAGAAATGAAAGGCAACAAACCCACCCAGGTTTTCAAAGACTACCCCCACCCCTCAGACAGTGATCCACAAAGCACTACTTATCGAGCTACATAAATAGATGAACAATATGAAGCGAGAAGAATAAGCTGTACCTAAAGTCTCCACTCCCTGAGTACGTGGATGTAATTGGCCAAACCCCTGAAGTTGTCCATCTATCAGACATTGCTTCCGAATTGCTTCTTTTGGATATGATATAGTAACAGCCGCAACGGGAGGGTAATAAAACTGTGAAAGGGCATCTGCAGCATCGTTCTGTCAAAAAGAATACTACATATTAAATCAAACAAAGTCCAATTTTCAACAAAGATGTAGATTTCATAATGTGATTGAAAGCGAAGTGACAATTAGAGAATCTAAAAAATAATGGTAAGCAAACTCAGTTGGATATAAGAGAACAACATTTCGGAAAGCAATATAGTATCTGGGTCACATGTGGCTTTTTTTACTATGCAGCACATGAATAACATAACATATTGATAGGTTGAGAACTGAGGGCAACATTACAAAGTACAAGAAAAAAAACATGAAGCATCTGGAATCCTTGGAAAGAACATGGGGCATTTTCTCCAACAAAATTTGCACAATAGAAGGCACAGATCAGCCCAATAAAATCCACAGGTTTCTGACAAACAACGAGTCATTTTTTTCTGAGAACAATGATCTAAATTACTACCTGAAAGAAGATGGTCAGGAAGACCAAGAAATTTAAATCATTAAAGGAAATTGAATAAAAGAGGATTACGAATAAACACATCTCTATGTTGAATAAATATACATCCTTTTATGAGATGTGGAAGAGGATACATACAGAGAGAGGACGTAACAAGTTGCTGGCCACATAGGATGGGATAGTCAAGACAACACATCTAGCGAGGACAGATATCAATCCCCCTGGTGTATCATATGTCAGCATATACCCCCCACTTTCCAACTTTTGGATGCGTGAAAGTTTCCAAGATAGCTTGACTTTACTGCCCAACCTGGAAACTAAAGACAGATTGTTAAAACTTTGCAGTTCACATACAACACTACGTTTTCATGCATCATTACTAGCATATACATCATTACATTTACTATGAATGAACATTCTTGATCACTCTCAATCACAGCCTCACAGTTTATCAGCTGTTAATCTCATGTTGTCTTCAAAATAAAATCGTCTTGTAGGTAAACCGTTAATTTCAAACAAAAACGTTAGCCCAGTCAACATGGAGAACGAGACCTTGACAAACCCCAGCTAATGAAAAGGTAATTAGCCCTACTAACAACACAAAAAATGGGCATTACGAGGTTGCCATAATTTTTTAAATAGTTGGAACTTGGAACAGAGAAACACATAACAAGCTAGCATAAAGACGGGATATGACCAAATACCTAGACGAAATTGCATTAGGCAGCATGGCAAGCCCTTTTCGAAAGGACCCTACAGTCTGTCCCTTTGGCTTCGGCAGCCGCCTGCAAAATACCTGAATCAGAACATAGAAAAGAGCAGCTAAGTTGAATTGAAATACATAAAGGGAAAAAAAGCTCATAGCATCCATTTCATTACGGATCTCGTGGTGGTTTTTTGTTTTTGGATCTCTCCTGAATTGCTTTGAAAGTGCCACCAATAATACTGCCACCATTCTGCTCAAGTCTCCAGACCCTCCCAAATGCAGCTTTCATGCTAAGTTTGGCAGGATCACCTGCATAAACACCTGTGGGAAGAGTAGCTCTCCAATCAGAAAGAGACTAGCTTTCTACTAGGGCACCATGGCGCTAGTTTCGATTGAAATTCTAGACCGTATGGTAGGTGAATATTTCACCCAAGGCATTACACAGAGATAAGTGATAGCTACAGGTCTTAAACACCTGAACAAAATGGCTCTATCAAGCGCTCAAACACTTCATCACCAAGATTACGGCGAACAAAGTCTTCTACCGATTCTTCACGACCCTGAAACCTTTGCAAGAAATTTGCATATGAGAAGCACCCTCTACAGGAATTAGTCATCAATAGTAAGCCTCTAAATGAAGCACAAATTGAAGGTCCAGAGACAAACTGGCGGAGGAGGACGAATTCCAATAGCACCAAATCCTGCCCTTAGCTTTCCACCAAAGCTCATTAGGTCAAAGAAAGGCAAGTCAGTTGGTTTTGAAGGAACTGGCCTCAACTTTCCTTCCCACAGGACAAAACGTGGTGCATCTGGATCCCCAAGTACAAGGTCATCCTTTAAGCCGCTATCCACCTGCAGACATATTGTGCATTTCAACTTGTAATGATTGAGAGAAATACAAGAAGTATGAGGAAGACCACCGTTTCATGATGGTATAATATAGTACACACACACACACACGAGTAAGAGGAAACATGTGTACAGAAACATGAACAAAACCAATCAACCACATATGCATACGCACATGCATAAAGCCAACCAATCACAGATGTGTATGTATGAGCACACACACAGGGAAAAACTATTTCCACAGGAGACACCATGTACAAGTAGGCAGAAAAAGGACAAAATAACATTCTTCTTTTTCCTGGAGAAGCAGGTACTCGTATAAAGGAAAATTTGTCCTAGTTATATTGTAAACTTTCGCACATAGCCACAACATAACTAGCTTTCATAATTTCATCATAATTTGACAAAAAGAGCAAGTCCCACCTGCTCCATAATGAACCTAATATTTTTCAACATAATCCAGGCAAAAAAAGGAAGCTCATTTAATATTCAATTTTAAATTATTTAGCTGTCTCCCAAGTCGTGGCCCTGACATATAAACTAATGTTTTGCCTGAAGTGAAATGAATGCTATAACCCCCTTGACTGACTTCAACTAAGCTTGGGTAAGCCTTGGCTATTTATGAATGAACTTTCTAATGATGAAACAACACAAGGATCACTGCACCAACTCCATCTAGCTCTTGACAGTCTGCATTTTCTTCTATCTCAAGGTTAAGCCGGCCTCATCCAGAAAATCACTTTGTAAAAGAGCCAGCAGAGTAGTCCATCATCATCATCAGAGCCATATCTCATTTATTTGGGGTCTGTACATGAAATGTTTTTTGGAAGGTCACATTCATTGGAGTTGAAGAGATAAGAGAAGTAATTACATCATCAGGAGCAAACCAAAGAAAAGAGAAAAGAGATGTCTACCAAGAAGGTAGAACCTAGCTCTTGAAAAGAAAAAAAAAAACTAAAAGACCCATACTCCCTGAACTCGAATTACATTTTTAAAAAAAAAAGTCTTCCACTTATACAAGTTTGCTAAAATCAAAGATTCCCTGATGTTGTCCTCATAACACTAGAAGTTCCAATCATGGAGAAGCTGAATGCTTCACCTAATAATGTCTGTTGATTTTGAGAATAGATTGTTGAAAATCCTCTGGTTCTCTGCTTCCATATACCCTATTGCATATCTGATTAGCTGATAGAATCATATTCAAAATTCGAATTTCCTGCTTAACAGGACATAAAGTTTCCCAATTCATCAATAATTCCATGACATCTTCCTTCTGATTCTGATTAGCTGATAGAATCATATTCAAAATTCGAATTTCCTGCTTAACAGGACATAAAGTTTCCCAATTCATCAATAATTCCATGACATCTTCCTTCTGATTCCACAGAATTTGAGTAGATCTGCAGAGGAACTTCCATACATGATTAATAACACCACAGTGAAGGAAAATATGATCCCTGCTTTCTTGAAAAGTTCCACAGAAAATACACGCTGTCTTATTAATCTTCTTTACCCATTTAAGGCTGCCACATGTTGATAACCTTCCCCAAGCTAACTTCCAAGGGAAGATCCTGATCTTAATGGGTAAGTTTCTATTCCAGACATCTCTCCCAGACAACCTTCTGTCCCACTCCTTCCACTTGGATCCCATATCCATTTCCTAACATGTGTGACCATTGGATGCAAACAAATCTGTTTCAGACTATGCATCAGATCTACAAAAACCTTAAGTTCTGCTTCTTGATAATTCCTGTAAAATTGATTACCCAATGTCCATTCTGAGTAGGATTAATCCACAAATCACTGACCTTCTTGTTAACTGAATCCAGAATTCTGTACAGCATGGGAAATCTGTCCCGCAGTGGCGTGAAATCCAACCAATTATCCTCCTAAAACCTGGTGAACTGATCATTTTTTAATTGAGCAATTGAAAAGTCCTTGTTTCTCAAGATGTTCCTCCAGATAGGTAAGTAAGATCTGTTAGGATAAGCATCCATAACCCAAGTCACCATCCCTTGGAAGTATTTACCTCTAATAATTGTAACATACATGAAACATATACTGCCACTTTGACCAACCCAGTTCCATACTTTTAATTAAACATAGGGGATAGATCATGCTTTATATCTGACATGACTATATGAATGACCCCCACAACACAAGAAGACAGCAGAATATTTGCAGCAGCAGAAAAGAGAGAGGAAGCAGCCATATAGTCGAATAATTTTTTTTTTCAACATTTATTCGACATGATACATTGTCTATTGAATGAATTTAACAGGTTTTGGGGGAAGCATCCAAGTCAATTCTAGGTCATATTCCTGTTTTTTCGAGTGTTCGCGTTTGTTCAAGTCACATGCATGTGTGCACTTTATTGCACAATCACAGCAGAAACAGTCCGAATTTCACCACATAACTGAAAAAGGAAAGATCATTTCTTCCGACCAAACGAAAAAAAGGCCCAGAAAAGGAAAGAGAACGGAAACATCAAGAGCAACTCCTCCGCCAGATCATTACCGCCATGGTGAGCACGGCGTCGGAGGGCTGGAAGCTGTTGGGGCCCTCCTCCCACAGGTACCCATCCCTCTCCACGGTGGTGATGTTGCCTCCCACCCGGTCTCGCGCCTCCGTCACCAGCACCTCCGGCGCGGCGCCCCCCGCCGACAGGGCCTGCGCCGTGCACAGCCCACTAACGCCGGCACCGACCACGACGCAATCCGCGCGGAGCATGCCCGCCGGCTTCCCGCCGCCGCCCGGGGAGCAGGGCGAGGCGCCGGCGTCCGCCGTCACGGCTGGGTTGCCAGTGACGGAGCACCGGACGGGGACGCGCCGCCATCTGCGAGGCCGGCGCGGCGGCCCGCCGGGGAGGCGAAGGGGGAATATGGCCGCCGACGCTGTCGCCATGAGAGCGAGCGAGCGGGCGGGCGGGCGGAAGAGATGGTGAGAACTGAGATCTCGTTATCGCCTCTTCTTCCTCCTCTTCTTCTTTGACTGGGCTGCTCGATTTCATGTCCGACTGACGAGCAACATATTGCCCCCTTCTCCCTATGAAACTACGAGAATGCCTGGACGCCTAGGCGGATGTACGGAGCTTTGCGTACATCGGAGTTGAGTGGTCGTTTGAGATTGGATTAGGTTGATCAATACTTTTTATTTTTATAACGAAATTATGTTATTTCGTTCGGATTAGACGAGATTCATCTCCAATTGATCTTTCTACATTGTCAATTGGATAATTTTTTTTAGTCTATGCAAAATCAATTATGTGACCTGAGTTAGTGACTTAATACGTTTTTGTTTGAGTTGTTCCTCTTGTCCCATAGATTACACGACAAGGGAGGTCTTGGACTATTCAAAATGGCTTATTCTAGAAATAAACGAATATTCTAATTAAAATTGAACTATTTATTTTAACTAAAATGGAAGTTAATTATGTTTTTTTTATGCATACTATTCTTTTATTTAGCCTCCGTTTGATGACACTTAATAAATCACTTCTCTCTTAAACGGTCAGACATTTAACATTTCAGACTGTTTGATAAAATATATGATTCTCCATCTTATCCAATGTCTATTATCTGAAACCTCTCTTAAAAATTAAGTCAGTAGGGTGTCACTTTTTTTGTTTCAGACATCTGTCGCTGAAAACTTTAACCACGTAACACGTTCGCCCTGGAGCTGCTTGTGGATGGTGCTTCCCCTTTCTTGTTGCTGGCATCCTACCCATTTGTTGCCGGCGAGCGATACTGGCCGTCCTCCAGCACTCCATTATCGCATGTTCAATGGAGCTCTAACAAGTCTAAGGTACCTCCCGTCACTGGCGTTTGCTGGTGGCACTGACGCCGACAAAGGGAGATGGCTAGAGAGAGCAAGGCAATAGGTTTGGTCCCAGCCTGGAGTAGAAGCAAGTGAGAGAAGTAGATGGCGGCTGTGTTCTTGTGATGTATGGACCTGTGCACAGTGCTCTAATTAAATCTTTACTCTCCTCCTTGATGCTTATCGTAAGGAACTCTTTTGTGATGGCGTGCAAGGATTAAACAACCATGGCAACCAAAGATGGAGAAGCATTTTTTGTTGTTTTATTATGATAGGAATGGTGACGGCTTGGGCCAAGGTGTGGAAGTTATTTTATTGTGGTTCTCAATGACCTACAAGGACTTGCACAAAAGCTATTTGTGTAAATGCCTCAATGACCAGTAAACGCACTTTCTACAAAATTAGCTTGCAGAGATTTGAAAGAGCTTTGCCATGATACGTATTTTGTATTACTTTTTTTTCCTAATATATTTCATATGCTTTTTTAAGTCTTTTATCAAGTTCCAATTTTTCAGTCCAAAAAACATCTTGTTCCAGTTTTTCACTTGAATTGGACTGTATGGTTGAATATGGAAGGTAATTAAAAGTGGAGATGATCCATGTGGAATGTCATATATCTCAATATGATCCCTGCTCACATATACACGGGGGAGAGGAATTCGTAGAGGGGTGGAGGACATTAGATGCAGGACTAGTAAAACATTATAAACAGTCCTGTGTTAAGACCTTCTTTAAGTCTATTTATCAAACAAAAAACTGTACTAAGTTCTTAATCATTTTCAGCAGTTCTTTTACCAGAATCAGATCTTAGACATGGAAAGTAGATTTGAGATATTCAGATTAAGAGTTATCAAACGCCACCTTAGTGTACCTAATATAACTTTTTTTTATTCTAGATAGAATACTTTTAAAGTTATCAAAGCAAAAGTCGATTATTACAGAATAAGCAATCCACTGTGTGAGTAACTTGGGATAAGCAATCTGGCTTCCAAAGAGGGCCTTAGAGAAGCGAGCTTTCACATTTTTAGAATGGTCAAACAATCGAACTGAAAGTGAACCGAGTGTATCTCACTTGAAGGGTCAAGTAATTAAGGGGTTAGGACCAAAGTAAGTGAGAGTATTTCTGATACTATAAATGACATAGTGGTATACATAAAAACCGATCATCCAATTCCTTTTAAAGATACGCTTGGCACATTGATAAACGGACAGATGGACTAAACTTTGATCTAGTGAAATAAGTCCAAGTGAGACATCAACTTGGTAGGTGGTAGCGATGCAAATGGTAACCGATGGTCTGATTATCCAACCATTTGTTAATTTATAGACCAATTAATAAATAATATTTTTAAATCAATATGCATGGTAGATAAAATAATAGATATAATTTTTCTGTCTAAATACATATGATACATTAAGATCCGATTATCTAACTGATTGTTAATTTATAAGATAGTTAACATATAACATTTTTAAATTGATAGTTTAACAGATACGGGCATAAATATACCTTAAATCCGCATCCAATTCAACCCTTTTGCATCTCTAATAAGTGGTGCATGACCGAAAAACAGAGGACTTTTCCATAGTGCACACCTTCCATATTCCTAAGGGGTTCCTGCAAAGTGCAGTGGTTTATTAGAACTGGACAGCCAGTGTGCGTAAATCCCAACGCTCTGAGGCATGGAAGTGGAGACCGGAAAGTGGGAAAGGCTATTGGCCTCAGTGGATTGAAGTGCGGCACACCCCCTGTTTTGTTATGTTCCCTACAATTGACCCGATTTCTCATTCTAATTCCCTCGTCCCGAACTAAATCCATCAGCATTCATTAGATTGAGGTATATACTTCACTTTTTGTATTATTTTAGTACTATATACATTTCGTTCTTCTTTACCATAAATGAAATGTCCCATTACTTAAGCCCTTTGGAACACCCTTGAAATATCTCTCTTGTTTGTAAACAGGGGTTAGAAAATATGAAAGAATTGATCGCATTTTATGAACGTGACAAAAGGGGACACATCGTGGCTTGAGATGGCTCCGCGCGGTGGTCCAGGAAACAAGAGGAAGGGAACAGCACAGCACAACATAGTTGCACATCGACCACACTGTACAGTAATTGATAAAGAAATGTACTACACGATCCAACGCCATCCCCTAGGGGCACAAAGCCCAGGATTAGGGTTTGGAAGGGTGGAACCGCAATAAAGAAGATGGGAATACTTCAGGTACAAGGGTCCTGCTTTCTACAATTTACCAATCACAGGTAAACCCCCACCATAATAAAATCTAGCTGCAAAAACTGTATCAATTTCACGCGTCGTTGTCGTTTAGCCACCCCCTCAGAGCCTGCTTCATACCCTCCATCTTTCTTCTCGCGGCCTGCAAGGAACCCGCAGAAGATAAGCCTGCTTCGTACATGCCCCATGGAAGGGGGAAAAACAATGTTTTCAAGGCTTGTTTGGATGCAACTCTATGAATGCATTTAGAGTTACAGTCGTTTGTTATGATAATTTTAGTTAGGATGGTAAAAAATCAGATTGAGAAATGATTCAGTGAATACGACCTCACAGTGAGGTCGACCTCCGCTTTCGATGTAAAGTGAAAAAATGCCCCTAACTGTGGGACTCGACCTCACCGTGAGGTCGAGCTCACTAAATCACTTTTCAATCAGATTTGTCATACATTCACTTGAAGTCTTGAACTTGTGATAAACTCAAAGCCTCTCTGTTACCCACATTTTTACATGAGTCTACTTGGAATTGATTAACAGTTCTCAAATTTATCATAAATTCAATTATGTTTATATAGAACAACCAAATATGAGATTATGAGAAAAATATCTATGACAGACAGATTTATGATAAGTGTGTAGTATGCATTCTCTTAAACTGCATCCAAATAAGGCCGTATGAACTTATTTGACAGAACAGAAGGTAGAGCAGTTTAACGCCGCCCTGCTCGTGCATCTTGGCATTGTAGAACGATAGGAAGCTCTGGGGGGTTCTCCCTTGGTAAACTAATACTGGGTCAGTGGGTTTAGATGAACTTGCCTTTTGGATGCCGGTAATGCTTGTCTCAGCGTCCTCTAGCTGAGCCTCCATAGCTTGCTTCACTTGCAGGATAAGCTTCCTATGTGCCGCCTCTGCTTATACACCAGAACCAACAAAAGCAAACGGAAAGCACAATAGGGGCATAGCATATCAGAGACACTTCCGAGTTGATTCATAATCAACATGGAGAAATTGTCAGAAGCTTGGGAAGCACGGATGTAATCTCAGGGGCACGTCATGTAGCATTCTGGAAATGGGAGTTACCTGTTTCTAGTCTTATTTCCCTCTGAAGGCTAATAAAGTGGAGCCTGTGCACGTGCATATAAATGGACTATAGAACACCCATAGTAATAAAAATGTCACTTCTATAATCTTCTATGTGACCTATTTTAGTTAGTTTGACATTCAAAAAACACGCACTATTTGATCCAGCCGATCCTCTTTGAACACCAATAAACCCATGCAGAAACATGTAAAATTAATCTCAGGATACCATGCAAGGTTCGCCAACTCAAAGAGTCGTACCGACTCGGATCTCCAATGATCCAGTACGAGTCGGGTCGACTCGTGCCGACTCGGCCGAGTCGCATGAAAAAGTTCTTCCAAATCGCACAGACTCGGTCGAGTCGCACCGACTCAAATTCACCCTGATACGGTACGAGTCAGCACAAGCCGATCCGGTGTGGCAAACCATGATGTCATGTAATCTTGCATCTTTCATCTCGAGATAAATGCTTTACCCTTCACTCTGTCAATTTTCCGTAATGCAAAGATGCTACGCATATGAACAACTGCAGCCAGTAATCACAGAGGTAATCATTGTCTATTGAGTCTCACAAAATCTTGGGTTTCCATCTGTAGGGAAAATGTCTGTCACTTCGGTATAGTTTGTGTATCAAATGGGAAACTTTTCTGGGCATGGCTGCAAATTGCATCATGCTCGGATTCAGTCTATTAACTGACGTGGAACTAGAACTCGTCAACTATCCATGAGTTGATGTTTCGTAACTTCCACATGTGAGAAGATCACGGATTTAAGTGTTGGGACCATCGATAAGCATATTTTTACATGACATAGTTTGTGACATTTCTCCTGTCAGTGGTGAGTTTAAACCCCGTCTAATCATCCAATGGACAAAATAACAATGTTAAAAACTTATTACTAAAAAAGCATTTGTAAAATCCAGATATTCCTAACCGGAGATAATATAAATATTTAATCACCGAATTATTGATAAACAATAAAAATTGACTCCAAACTCAAATGGATGAAAAGTAAGATTTATAGCTGACATCAACACCCAAGCCACAAACCTAAAGAAGGAAAACCCATTCCAACAAAATGACAGAGTTAACTCAAAGGAGAAGACCGCATTAACACAATTAGACACGAGAGCTCATGAGCAAGGACACACCCTGTTCAAGAGGATCTCATCTCACTGATCACAAAACAAATGACAGCAAAATTGAGACAAATGATCTGGCCTAATCTGGCTGTTGATGCGACAACCTAATATAGCACACAAGAGGAGGACCGAGTAAGGTTATTTATGGACCCAAAAGCCCAGCCCTCCTGAGTGCTTAGTGCTGACCAACATTTTTATTTGTTATCAGACATGTGGCCCTTTATGACGAAAGCCAGCCCATCAACATAAACGGGTGCGGGTTCGAATGCACACTCCACATAAACAGCCACCTTCAATAATGGCACTGCTCTAGGAGTTGACGCCTTTTATGACGGGATGTTTTACACTGGTCAAGCAAGGAATCCATGTGTCCAACTCCTTCAGGGACCTTCGGAAGCGCATCCCATCAAAACGGTTTTCCAGTTTTCATGTCATATTTGGCCCCAAGGTGATGAGCAGTACAACTGATCCTCATGTGACCCGGCGGAACCCAAGGAATTGTTGGACGATCTCATCTGGGCATGATAGGATCACAACAACGCATCGTGGAGCACACCAGAGGCCAGAAAGCACAAAATGACGTGCAGATGCATTGTTAGGTGCTCGTGGGAAGCCCTCGAACGGTGCTGGCGAGGACCCTGGATCAAACAGATTTAGAGGAACAGCTCTTTGGGGCACAGCCATGAGCACCTGATCTGCACCCGGCGCCAAAGAGAAAACAGGAATATATGTTGGGTCAATATGGCCCAACATCAAGTTTTTTTTAATCGTGAGGAATTTAACACAGTGATACTCGGGTCTACGAAAAGTGTGAGAAGTCTTTAGTTCAATTCCAGCAGACACCCCAACTATTGTATCTTTTTTTCTCAAGGCTAACAAACCCTGCGACCACATCCCTCAAGAATTAAGTCTGACATCAACCTCTCATCATTCTGATGTCAAGGAAATATGATAGTCTCATGTTAACATCTAGACTCTAGAGTGAACTAAGTTGCTCCATCTCTAGAATTTTGACTCCTGAGTTGTCCACCTCTGACTTCTGACATTATGGTGTTTATACTTTTTCTTTCATGATTGCGAGAAAGGTTGAACAGGGGCATCTAAAAATAGAAGAGAGAAGGGCAAGCACATACTCTGCCTCTCCACATTCCCCTTGAGCTCTTTCTGGCAAGCTTCCAGCTGGTCCAGGGTGCTCCTGCAGTCGAGCAGGTGCTGGTTGACCTCCTCTTTGAACTTCTCTTGTATGGCATTCAGCTTCTCCTGTTGTTCTGCAACACCAGACGCACCAAAAGCCACTCATTTGACGAAAGAGCTCACACACGTGCTCAAAACACCACACCGTACAGTTACATGGTTAACAAAGACACCAGTATATCAGCACATATGTTTGAAGAAAACAGCAATAGGGCACCCACTTAATTAAAACCTGCCATGTACAGCCGACAGCAGAAAACGTGTACTCTTGTGCTTGTCTCGTTTAGAAACTGTTGCAAGTGATTAACTTCAACTCAACATCACCAGGTTCAGCATGTGATCACAACCAATGTGCAGAGTGGAAACAACTGAAATTGATGTCTTCTGCAGAACATCAATATGAATACCCAGGCTTCAATATCAGCTATCTAGAACTGACATTGATAACGCCCTTCAGTAGGTCAATATGAGCAACTAGCTTCAACAAAGGTTGGAACATAAAAATATCACATCATAGAATAAACTATGCAGATGTATGACACTGCAAGGTCATCTCTCTGGTTCTCTTTTTGTTCAATGGTTCACATCTGGGTATATGTAGACTAGGATTTTATCCTATCAGGTATCTTAAACGTGAATATTAATTTCTGATGGGAGAGAATTTGGAAGTGTTTCAAAAGGATGATAATCCATTTGGTTTACAATCGGGAGGTCCTGGGTTTGAAGATGAAGAATGTTGCTCCGTGCTTATAAAAGCATGCTGTTCAATGGGAAAAAGACTGAAATAATATTCATGGGAAGAGAAAAGGAAAAAGGACCAAGGGTTCCCAGTTTTGAAGTGCATTTAAGACTTCAGCCTTTAGGCCAGGCATCCTAAGGGCGGGTTAGTGAGATGTGTAAATAATTCAACCCCATGAATTGTATTTCGCCAATGAAATACTTTCACTGGGGTTTTAACTGGGAGTTACAATTCACCACTTAGTGAGTTTAAGTTAGAATTCATTGTGAATTCATTTCACTAGTTAGTGAGTTAAGGATCCCTTGGTGTGTCATAAAATGTGTAAAACATCATAAATGATTATAAAATGATATCTTTGTTATGTTTAGATTGTTGTAAATTATTTTACGCTATTTTTCATATGCTTGGAGTATCGTAAAATGTTGTATTTCAAAATCCATTGACCCTTACAAAAAAAATTTAACTGATTTGGATTTTCACTCTAAAAACATTGTAAATTAAAACCGGTGATTTCAAAACTAGAGATTGTTAGATTAAAGATTTTATTTTTGCTGGTTTCAAAATTAGTGATTTCCAAATCAAAATTTTACAGCATTTTATAACACACCAAACGAGTCCTTAATAGATGCCAAATGCCAAAACCAATTCAAATTGTGAAAGGAGAAGAATTAAAACATGGTAAAAAAAGAAAGAAGAGTTGAGAAAAATCTAAAAACAAACAAAAAAGTCCACTAAAAGCTTAAACCAAGTTAATTACAACAACACCACAGCCGCAACAGGGACATCATTCTCTTCTATGGCATGGTAGCCAAGGGTATCCCGTCACCTTGGATGCACAGCAGCCATGGATGGCAGTATCGGCCGATACCGATACGTATCAGTATCCGCGGTGACCGGTACCGATATGGGGAGTACACCGATACCAGTCTTTGCATTTAAAAAAGTAAAAAAATAATTGTTATTGACCAATATCAATCCTAAACGGGTTGGTACCGGGTGGATATGCCCAATACCGAAATCGGTACGTATACCGGTACTGCCATCCTTGACAGCAGCTAAGCTGCGGGTTGTAGTTTACATGGTTGGGTGTTGTTCATGCAGAGAGGAGAAGAGGAGTTGCCCAAGCGGAGAAGAGGAGTCCATGCGAATGGAAGAGAAGTCAAAAGAGGACTTCATCTCACATTACACAGGAATTAAATTCACACCGTTCAGGGCCTTGAAATCAATTCCCCAATTCTCTGTTTAATTTTCAGTTTTACCTGGAATCGTATTTCTACTGGGGAATACAATTCCCAACTTATGTTATACGGTTCACTAAAGCAAGATTTCAATTCCTACCCCCATGTGATTAAAAATCCCATCTCACTAACCCTCCCCCCCTTCGTGTAGAGATAAAAAAAAGGAAAAATAAAAGTTAACTTCAATTAGTAAATCTTAAACAGCCACATACGAGCATACCTAGGAATGTAGATTCCAGTCGTTTTCTCTTGGATTTGCCAAGGCTTATGAATTTCTCCCTGAAAACAGAGCATTGTGAGATGAGATCATGAGACGTTGCTGTCGAATTTTATTTTGATTGAAAGGTATAGGAACTTTTAGAGTTATGATGTGGAACTTACACATCCGCCTGAATCAAAGTCTCAACTTCCTGCAATTGCAGATGGATGGTGTCCCCAACTGATGACAGTATCTCAGAGCTTCTCTTGCCCGTATGTGCCTTTATTTTGGCTTTAAATCTCTCAAGAACAACTGCCAATTGGTTAATTCCCCTGCGAATTCACGGAAAGGTGGTTAATCTACATGGCAGCAAGTCATAACATCAGAAAGAAATACAGCCAAATGTAGAAAGCAGCAAAGAATAGAAACCTAGCCAAGCTGTCCTCTGAGGATTGGCCTGGCAAACAATGAGAGCCAATAGCCTCTCCAGTTCCTAAGAAATGGTAGAATTGCCATTAGTTGGAGCACAAACTCATGTTTACAAAATAAGTGCAAGCTGGAGAACTTTTGCAATTACCAGAGAAGTTGAAGGGAAATACTGAAGATGGATCAAATTTCCTGACTTCTGCGTCTTCTAGGCTGCGGACCCTTTTGCCCTGACGAAGAGTAAATGGAGATCTAGTGTAGCCACTGGCTTTCGAAGACCATCTCTCAGTCTTTCTGAAACCTACACATAGCATGGACATATACAATTTAGCTACCACGTACCCCCCAAAAAACAAGTTTACCATTTACATGGCTGTTCATTGGAACATGGAAATATGCACAGATTACATGATCATAGACTTGTCCTATAAGTAGAAAGAACCTGAAGAAAATATGAATCATCAAAATAAGCATGAAACTCCATCTTATTTCCAAAGAAAACAGGAATAGCTGTTCAGGATATGATAATCTCATAAGCTAAACAGGAATAGCTGTTCAGGATATTTTCTGTGGATTGTTCAAAGAAAGTATGGAACACATTATTCTCAAGTGTGGTATTATTGAAATTGTGTGGAAGATCTTGTTCAAGGCTTTAGGAATTCGCGGGAGCAAAGGAGTAATATCATTGCTCTTGTGGATGTGTGGGGTGATACATACACACAACATCAAGAGAAAGACATTTGGTTTACAATATTACCTGCAATGCTCTGGGCAATATGGATGGAGCGGAATTCTAGAAATTTCAGATCTGAATTCAGAGAGGTCACTGATATTATCAAGTCTTCCATCTACTTCATTCAAGATTGGCATCTTAGAAGGATGGGGTCTCCATTGTCCGGCACATCTGTCCTACAGTTGTTGTACTCCTGGAATAAGCTCACTTTGTAAAGGGGTTTTGGGTTTCTTTTTTGGGTCCTGGTGAGGAAGTAGGCGCTATCACCTTGACAGTGAACATCCTTTCCTGTTGCCTTATATTTGGACTCTTTTTTCCTTTTATTGTAATCTTTTCATTTTCTCTCTTAATGTAGTTTTATGACCACTTTCCAAAAAAAAGCCCCAGTGACATATGGCCATAGAATACGAAACTTTCTATGAACAGAAAAGAGTTAATAGTAATGATATGAAGTTTAATGCAAATAATTTCCAGCTTCAAGCTAGTTGCTCACTGCGGCTCCAATAACTCCAGTAACTAACACATGCACCTCAATACATCACAACCTAAGTAGTTGACAATGCCTGAGCATTAAAAAAGGAATCAGCAGATTGTAGAATTAAAGCTTGCCTGGGCTAAGCCTGTCATCCTTCCAAACTAGGTAAACAATTATCATAGAGATGGCAGACTCCAAGTACCACATGTTACGTTCTAAATTCTTATAACCTATCTTGTTGTTGTGTTAACAGGTGAACAGCATGAGCAGCCGCTTATCTGCATAGTTTGCAGCAATCAGTACTTGGGTTCTTTTCGTTGAATACCCAACCCTAAAAATGTAATGAACTTTTTTTCTGAAATATTGGAGAATCATTATGTTTCGATTCCTGCGAAGGGTTCCAAAGGAACAAAAATGAGTATCAATGACTGCACGCTAGACACTCTGAATTTAACTATGATCACCCATACACACCCTTACAATCAACGTACTAAAAGAACTTCATTAAAGGATATTGACACTAGAGTTGAACGTGAAGGAATGATTATACACAATTCCCTAAGGGCGAAGCAATAAATTTTATCCACTGCATTCTGATGCAACGCCTATGCTTCTATTGGGAAAGAGTATACATCAATGCAAGAGTCTTACTACATACAAGGTGAGTAGATAATACAGATGTCAGTGATGAAAACTAAAATTAGTCAATAAAAAAAACTAGAAAGGAAACTGTAACATATTAGTATCATTTGCTGAGGCATTATTTAGAAACTAAGACCAATTGACTGTAATCCTATATAGAAAAAGTAATTTTAGGTAGCAACAATTATTGACATATTCCTCTGATCAAGGCAACAAAGCTTTTACAGTTGATTCAATGTGACAGGAGACTTGCTTCCAGTAACTCTCTGTAGAAAGTTACAGTTTGAAAGTCCATTTTACAAACTGGTCACTCATAAGGTTGTCTATTAAGAGACTTGTAAATTGGCATGAATATGCAAGAATATGTGATACTTGAGTTCATGACCTAGATATTACACTGCGGAAAGGAACTTGGGTCCATAGCTGAGGCAGTGACGCTCATTTACATGGGACAACAATAAAGTCCATTTGCGTTGCTCATGTAGACAATTCCGATATGTTCCCAGAGTCCACAGACCAGTACATCATACGCTTAGATTAGAGTTGGTAGATGACACATTTGGCACTGGAGAAAGGCCATGCTTCATTCTAAAGACATTCGCATAAGACAACTTTAAAAAGCAGTTTTATAACCTTTGACAATGATTTCATCTGTTTCCAAGCTTTCACTTGATAGTGGCTGCACATGGGAAGGAGAAAAACTCTTTGCTCTTGTCATTCCCTTCACAACGGGTGATGATTCGCCAGTTGGTGATGCCTGGGTATCTCTGCTACCATCCTGAATAATCATTAGACAGAATGTAGAAAATAAAATTAAAAATATACAAGACAAAGGTACAAAGTTATTGGATAAGAAAGGCAAGACTAGGAGTACCGAACACTCTGCATGTGCAACTGATTCAGAGGAACATGCTCTTGGACTTGGCGGAGATTTGAAGCTCCCAGCCAGAGCCTTTTCTTCAGATAATATTGGACCGTGGCACTTGTTCTCTGATGATTTCCTTTCGGGGGGTGAAGGTGTTATATTTACTGCAAATGTTGGACTATAAAGATGATCTAATGATTTTGGTCTTCTTGCCGGTGTTGGACTCCAAACTTTCTGAAATAGATACCCATCCTTTAAGGATCGGTCTTGTGAACCCTTAAATTCCCTTTCTAGAGGTGGACAGTCCAAGTCCTGTGTTTCTGAACTGTTTGCCAATGATGAGTTGCTTAGATTTTCTAAATGATGATCTGTTGGATGGACAAATTTTCCTGAGATTGAATTTGGTGGTTGCTGATTTTTATTCTTCACATCGCAGTGGCCTGTCTGGGTATCTCGCACTGCATGTGTCCTGTTTGCTTCATTTTCTGGAGGTGGCAGTTGTTGTTCCTTGTCATTGCTCTGCAAGATCTTTCGAGAGCCTGATCTGTTATGGAAAGATATCCTCCGTGGTTCAACTTTAGCACTTTTTATCTCACGTTGTTTCTGAGCAGACACGGGTAAATGGCCATTGGCAGTGAACATTGAGCCTTGCATTCGCTTTTCACCTTCATCAAAGGCAAAAATATTCTTCTCTTCAGATTTCTGTTTGAGTTCTGATCTAGAAGAGGACAAGATTTTCCTTGCATACCTATTTTGGGGCTGCAACTTTGGTAGTGATTTACCTGAATCTTTCTTTTGCGCCATAGAACGAGTAAAAGGTCTCACAGTCTGATTTGGACTAGCTTTCCTCGAGGTCATAACTGGATTTTCTGAATCAGTCTCAATTGTATCAGTGTCCTGCTTAGGCTTGGGAACTTTGTGTATTTGGCAATCCTTGTAATTCTCCGATTTTGAAAATTTTAAATTCTCATCAGCCAGCAATGGACTTGGGGTATGTTTGTTCTGTGAAGAACCAGTGCCCAGCGCCTCCCAAAGCTTCATCCGTAGAGCTTCACTTCTGCCCTCTCTGAACTTTGTGCATCCTTCTGTTCTTCCTTTATGCAACAGATGCATTTCCTGCATAGGAGCAAATGCAATTTCCTCAACCTTCTTAATGTTTCCACTCTTCTCTCCTTTTTCATGGGTGGCACTATCCAAATTATCATGCAACCCATCATCTGATTGTAACACTGAGGCCTTTCCATGGAAATGAATGGCTTGTGCATTTAGTGTTTCATGATACATGGATCTGGTACAGACCCATGGAGAGACATTCTCTTTGCCCAATGCCTCCCTTTCTGTGAATATTGCTGTGGTCCCTGGTTCCCCGCCTTCTTCAACAATTTTTTCTTGAGATGAAGGTGTCATTTCCTTGGCAGGCAACACAGTTTCATCTCCCTTTCCACCTGCATATCCCATCTTTGGAGTCGTCTCCACCATGATGCCAATAGAAACCTTGGGAAATCGCTGTGAATGGAGATGAATCCTGCTGCCACTCAGGCAACTATTCATTAGGCCCTGTTTAACAGTCCCAACACCTTAATTATCCAAGCTTAGGGAATTTCCAACACATTAATTACACAAAGCTTAGAAAATGAAAATGAAAAATATACCGTTACAGTGAGGATTCACAAAGGGTTCAGAATAAGCAATCATCCTTACGAATTATGTGAAAGTTGAAACAAGAAAGGAATCAAAAGTATGTTATTGTGAGACTTCATTTTTGAAATCAAACTTTTCTTTTGAAATGGACTTAAAAGATTTAATTTTCAAAAGAGTCCTTTTTCTTTGTTTTAAGTGTAGACTTTGAGAATTTAGGATTAGCCCTCAGGGAGTTTAGGATTTTAGATCAAGCAAATGGATCTGTGAATTTGACCTCTCCCCACTGACCTCGATCAGTGTTAATTACAACAATCACCGATTGGCAACCCTTGATTAACCGTCATTTGATGTCCTTGAAATAAAATGCACAACAAGAAAGCTAGACATTGCGTCACACACAATCAAGGAAACAAGTTTTGTTTTGGACATTTGCATAGACTTTGTAAGTTCATAGTCCATCTTTTAGAATCCCTTTAGAAATCTTAAAGGATATTTATAGGACTTCATACTCGCATGAAGGCATGTGAGCATATGAACTTTAAAAGGTTTTAAGAGAATGTGCTTTTGAGCAAAATCCTTATTAAAACCCTTAGAGGTCATTAAAGAATTTGTCAGTGTCCTTTAAGTATCTTTTTAGAAATCCTTCAGAAACCATTAAGGAAATTATTAAGATTAGATGGATTTGGGTGGTATCTTTTTTTTTTTTCCTTCTTTTTTGCTCTTTTTTAAGAACTTGCAAGGAAAAGACTTAGCTAATGGGATATAATGACCACCACATAACTAAGAATATCCTTTTAAAACTTAATGGTCCTCCAACCAATATAAAGGAACCAATAACTTTATCGGATATTCAACTAATATGAATGGACCGAATCAACTTATCTTAGGTTAACCACATTTTAACTTGATCAGCACATCCACCATTTAAACAAATGAAATTGAACATGCATCAAATGAATGAAATTAGACATGCATCAACCCAATGAAATTAAACATGCATCAACTACGTGCAAAACTTTATTTAAGTTCACTTTGTGGATACACCAAGTTACATCAATTTTGATCATCCCACTAATAGGAATGAATTATTAAAAATTTGGTCATCCTACCAATTAAGAGTGAACCAAAAAAACTTCATAGCCATCCCACCGATAGGGACAAACCACTAAAATGATTTTGGTCACTCTATCAATGAGAGTGAACCATAAATTTAATGGTCATTCCACTAATAGGAATGAACTAAGAATTTAATGGCCATCCCACCAATAGGAATGAACCAAGAAAAGAACTTCAATCACTCTACCAATAAGAGTGAACTGCATATTTATTGGCCATTCCACCAATAAGAATGAACCACTTAATTGATTAATTGAAATTTTGGCCATTCAACCAATATGAATGAACCATTTAATTGATTAATATGATTATAATTGATACAAATTAACTACTAGTCATGTCCAATAATGCCATGCACGGCGAGTCTTGGAGATGTTGAGAAACAGAGCTTGAGCGGCGCTTTGGACGGCTTGAATCTTCACTAAAAATAGCGACAGCACTTCCTGAGCTCTCCAAAAAAAACCTCTCTGCAGCAGCCCCCTATGGGAGGTGTCTATAGGAGAAACAGAGGGAGAGGGAGAGAGAGAGAGAGAGAGAGAGAGAGAGGGGGGGGGGGGTGCGATGGCACACCCTACCGGTGGCACCCCCCACTGGTGGGGGTGTCCATCGGTGGGGGGAGCCACCGGTGTGGCTCCTCCTCCCTTTTTTATTTTTTATTTTGTTTTTCCCTCCTCCATCCCTTTTTCTTCTTCTAAAAAATGTTTCAACAGTTACATATATGTGAAAGTTGAAACAAGAAATGAATCAAAAGTATGTTACACAGGAAGCACATATAGCTGCCGGAACAAGCCAACATCCAGAGAAAGAATGGGACAGGAGGGTGATACATCTGCTTAGTGCTTATAAGATATATATAATCTCCCTGGGAGGCAACTAAATCCATCTGGGTTCTACATGTGATCGGAAACGACTGCTCACAACTACATAAATGGGCTTTCACCATGGAATTGGAAATTACATTGCGTAAGTCGATGTCCATTGTGCCGATAATTATTTTATTTCTTCAACTCAGTTAATGACGAGCTGAAACCTGAAATAAAATGGTTAAATCACCACAAGAAGATCCAGGCTTCACAAGAGGAAGAAAAATAATCTAAACTAACAGGTATCATAATAAGAAGGAAAAAAACATATAAAGGAGCAGAATTCGAATAAAACATGCCGAGAACTATCCGAAACAGGCAACCTTCTTGGAGATATCGAGTCCAGTAAGAATAATCACACAAAACAGAAAAGTATGACCCCCCTTTTTAACTAGGAATCACAAAAAAACTCAGAAATCGTGCAGTTCCGGCATAGCAAGATCTACAGGAAGAATAAACCTCGGACAATAAATCTTGAAAAGCCACCTAGGTGCCACAGTTTCACCGGCAACAACTACAACAGTTTCCAACCAAGTAATGCCCGAACCATCGAGACCACTACCGTACCGCTTCCAAATCCCAACATCTGACTCACTTCAACAAGATCAGAGGGTTTCCACAAACGGAGACCTAAACAACAACCCCCACTCCCCTCCCCCCCTCCATCCACACGCGCGCGCACACATTAATCGCCACGCCGGGACATCACCAAAGGACTCCGAAACACAGAAAGAACAAGAGAAAACGTCACAGAAGAAGAAGCAAGGGTTGCTGACGAATCGGAGCTCCGCCGGCGAGATGGAACTGGAGATCATGCGAACTTCCGGCGAACAAGGAACCGAAATCTCAGATCACGGGGACCGGTGTCCAGATCTCCGCCTCGCTGCAGCTCCACCTACGGCGCCGGTGCCCGGGGCCTGGAAGCTTCCCCCCACTCCCGACCGCGATCTAGCTTAGAGAGAGAGAGAGAGAGAGAGAGATTGGGGGGGACGAAATGGCGGGAATGAGGCTTTTCGACGGGTGTAGGGGCGGAGGGAAGGGGGGCAGAGAGGGTGCGTAAAATGACGGATGTACCCCTAGTCATTCCTGGGCGCGGAGAGTTCACTACAGTACCCTCGGGCAGGGACGCTACTCACGCTTCTGAAGGATGATGAGTCCTTCCTTGTTCCTTTTGGTAATTAAAACTACTATTTTGTATCTTAAGTGGAACATTACAGCAAATAAGCATAGTTAGGTACATGACGGACGGAGTGGTAGCCCATATCAGCCATACGTGATACAGAGCAGTACAAAACAAAGTCAATTTTTCAGAAAATTACATGAACGCCGCGAGAGGGCCAAATGGAGACTTGTAAGCGCCAGAGACTAGTCTTCGAGCTACACAAATAACTGAAGGCCCCACAGTAGATCTCCAAGGGACAGTTTGTTTTATAGATACGATATTTCAGATTTTTTATTATTTTTAATATAAATAATTTTTATTTTTCACTTATTTTGATAATAATGTGTTCACGTCGAGAATAATATGTCCACACTCTCAAATTCGAATTTGCAAAATAAATGTCATAAATCATCTTATTTGACTTCTTATTTCCGAAACAAACCAACCCATAAGATTCAAACAACGCAACCGTCAAAATCAGAGAGGACAAACAACCGTGGTCAAGCTTGAAGAAGAATCTGATACTAGAATAGGCCTCCGGGCACCAAACGTTGGATCTGGTCTTGGGCAAAGGAAATAGAGACAAGGGGAACAAAGGCTAAAGAGGCAGGGGGCACAGAGTGGTGGCCCACAGTGGCTGCCACCTCTGGGAGAAGATGGTGGAAAGTGCCGATCGTTGCCTCATCATTGTGGGCGACAAGTCCAAATCGGTGCTCCACCCTGGGGCATCCTAGGGCATGACCACCACCACCATCACCGCTGCCATCGTGCTGTACCAGTAGTCTCGTTGGGGTGGCAGGGTGGTGAGGGCATTATAGGACATGGGTGACAACCGCGACATGGTTGTGGGGAGGGGCCAGGCGGCACCGGCCGATTTTGATGGCTCCATCCATCCTTGTTGCACTATGAATGACAACCTCAGTGCCGTCCTCCAGGCCACCCCACAATGCCGGTGACAGGCAACCTGATCGCATCCTTCCCTGTATCTCCTTACCTCCAGTCTCCATTTTGGATTTCCAGTGTTTTGAATGGGTATTTGATGAGAATATGGGATTATGGGCAGGTCCATTTCAAGTAATTTTTTCTACTTCTAATCTTATAAAGCATTCAAATTTAGGAGAAATATGTGATTTTGCATGATTTGCAAGCAAGTTTTAAAACTCATTCTATATTTTAGCAGATTTGGTTTTCTTTCTAAACAAGATGTTGGAGCCATGGTTCTAGAGTAGAGGCATTAAGGGACACCGACCAAGTGCTCGCCTATTTTTTAGTCTTTTATTATTGAGAAGACAGATAGAAATACATGCGGCTTGAGGGTGACGTTAGGCAAGTGAGCATCGGCTGTGGGGATGCACATAACTGCAGATTGGAGGCCTTTTTGAGTTGATGAAGTGGACAAGAACTTAAGTGCAGTAGCATATTTTGTTGTCGAAGTTATTGGACCATCTAACTTAAATCTTAAGACAACAAATAAAGTAGGCACCAAAGGTTAAGTATATTTTGATTTTGTCTCTTTTTCAGAAAAAGTAAGATTATCCTAACATGTCTCTCACATGCAGGTTGTTTTTAGGCTCTATTACATGAACCACAAAGATGGGGTACATAACCCGATTTGCAACTATGGACTTTAATATCTTATTGAAGTTATTGAGCCATCTAACTCAAAATCTTAAGGTAACGAATGGAGTAAGCACCATTTATTAAATATATTTTGATTTTGTTATTTTTTTAATATGAGACTATTCTAACATTTGTGCATATTCCTTAGAAGAGTTAACGGTTCTCCGACTAGAAGGATGTAACCGCTATATTTTTTGAGGATATGAAATACGATATATGGGAATTGAGGGTATAAATACAAAAATTCCAAATTGTAGGGGTACATTATACAAAAATCCCTTTAATATATAACACTCGATAGATGTCCCCATTTCGCGTGAGAGAGGGAGGGAAAGAAAGGATATCTGCTAGCCATCGTCGGGCACTCAAATACGATCATTTCCTGGCTCCAACCGTAGAAAGATTCGTTCTTTTTTATACACTCGTTCGTAAGAGTGTTCACTATTTAGTTTAAATTGAAAAATCAAATTGAACCATTCATTCGGTTTGATGTGATTCAGTTTGAAGTTTAAAAAAAATAAATTTTTTACATATATATCCTTCAAATACACCGTATTTGCATCCATACTCTAGACTCTCATATATTATCATTAATACTCCTAAAATCTTCAAAGTGTTGCATTTATACCCTTCTCGTCAAATTTAGGTGAATTTCAATAAAATATGTCAAAAATATTGTATAAATCATTATATCGTCAGAGATGTCAATGGTACATAATGTACGATTCTAGTGAAATGAGGGGTATATGCAAAATATTAGTGACAAAGGTATTTATGTAAAATTATTAGATTGCGGAGTATAAGCGCAACGTATTAATACTAATACACGAGAGTTAAGAGTATACATACAATTACGATGTATTTGAAAGGTATATATGAAAAAAACCTATTTGTTTTTTTGTTTGAGTTGAAATCAAATTGGAAATTTAGTTTGATTTGGTTTCTACTATTTATAAATCAAATCAAATGGAACAAACTTGGAGATAAATTTAATGTAAATATTTAGTGATTATTGTATATATTAAACTAAAATCAATGAAAAATATGAAATATAATAAAATACTATGATCCTTTCTATTTAAATTAAGAACATCTTCTTTTATTCACATATAAAGTGTAACAATTTTTTTTTTAAACAAAGTGTAAAGAGTGATATGACCTTTTTATTTTAAATTAAATTATTTTATTTTATCGTTATATATTAATTTAATTATTAAAAATTAATTAAAATACTTAAATAATATATTGATTCTTTATTTATAAAAATTATTTATTTATTATATAAATTGTTAAAGACTTATTTAAAAGATAAGATCTCATTATGATGGTTAAATAAAATAAAATTGAATCAAATCCAATTATTTCATTTTAGTTTGATTTAATTTCAAAAGTGTTTAATTTGATTTAGAAATTTCTTTGATTTAGTTTGAATTCATTAAAATTTATGAAATTAACAAATTAAACAAAACCGTGAACACCCAGTAGGCCTTCGCTCTCCTCCTCTTCTCCGCCATGGCCATCGACCCTCCAAGGTAGCTGCCTGCAAAGCTTCGCGTCTGGCCGGATGGGTGCTTATGAGGCGGTCGCGGTGGAGGCGGCGGTGAGGGCGGAGGCGCCCGACTGGGACGACGACGACGCGGGGTGGGCGGCGCGGTTCAGGGCCTTCAGCGGGCAGCGGTCCGACTGGGCGCCTCGCTACCTTTTCTGGAGCGACCTCATCCTCAGGGTCGCCAGGCGTCTCGGCGTCTTCGCGGTCCGCGCTTCCGAGGCATCGACTAGTCACCCCCTCAAATTCGTTTTCTTCCTGTGATATGCCCACCAACCACCAAGAAAGAAAGATTAAAAAAAGTTTTTTTTTTCTTTTTTGGATCGAACACGTGTGCTTTCTTGTGGGTTTCTCTTGGATCGTTCTGAATGGCTCCTGGGACTTGGGAAGGGGAAACCCCGTATATGGGTTAGTACAATTTTGGCAAGAGTGTCAGTTTCGCCCGTATGGCCGTATCGTTTCTCTTGTGGGATTTCAATTGGACGTTGCAGATGGTTCCTAGGGTTTGAAGGGGAGTCTTCATATGGGTTTAGAGCAATTTTGGGGTAAGTACCAGTTTTGGCCGTATGGGTTTCTCGTGTGGGCTTCTGTTGGACACTCTGCAAGTGATTCTGCGGCTTGAAGGGGAATCCCCATCTGGGTTTAGTCTAATTTTGGCAAAAGTATCAGTCTTCTACTGCCCGCCTAGAGTCGTTCCCCTAGCTGCGCTTTTTTTTTTTTCTTCTAAATTATTCCTCGGGTGATTTCCCGGTGTACTTGGGATATCTGGATTTATGAAATGCATGGTTGTATCAAACAATGAGTACGTCCAATAATCCGATTTGCCCGTGTGTCTGTCTTATAAACCACAAAACCCGGGTGTTGAGTTTGAAGGGCTCGAGATCATAAGCACTGGCAACAACTGAAATTAATCGATGTAAGACATTAGATAAGAGGAGGCGGCACAAATTAGAAGATAAATTTGAGAAGATAAAGTTGGGCCAGACCCCTACGTTGACACCATCTTACAAACTACAAAACCCGGGTGTTGAGTTTGAAGGGCTCAAGATCATAGCATTCCCACAACTGAAATTAATCGATGTAAAACTATTATATAGTCGCTCCAACAGTCTGGGGTGCGGTAGGTCGATACTTGCAAAGGGTTCTCTGGAAAATAATGTTCATGTGCTTTCCAGTGTTTCTGAAGCTATTGCCTCTGAAGCGCCTACTTGTGGCAGTTCTCGTGGGATGCATTATCAGGAGCTTTCGAGCAGTTTCGTCTGTTGCTTATGTTTGGCTTATTTGTTATAGTTTCTTGATTAATGTATGTTTTTATTGGTTAACGTTGGACTTAATTTGACAATGGGTGTTCTCTCTATAGGTTAAGAATGTTTGGTTTGCTCGTGGGGGATTGACGCCTCTGTGCATCGAGTCTGTCTTGGTGAGCTTCTGGTGATGCAAGCCTATCTAAGTTATTGTTTTGATAAAATTATATTCCATGGTTTTAATTTAGTGTCTTGCTGACAATGGAATCGGATATCAGATAGCTCGCCTTGATACCTTGCCTGGCGACTTGCTTTCAAGGAAAATCAGATCTTGTGTGCTTGAGGCTTGGGGAGTAGGGATGTGGGCAAGAAAGTTGAAGGACCCTGGTTCTGGTGGGAACAAATTTTCACTTTTTAACAATCATTTGGATTGACATAAAACACTAAATCTACTGAAATTACTGGATTCCTTTTGTTCAGACGGACTTAAAATATTGAAATCCTTGGATTTTTTTTGGTTTGGATTGATAAATATTGTAATATAACAAGGGTTTGGTTTAAACTAGTTTTGAAGCCAGTAATTTCAAGATTCAATAATCTAGTGTTCATGTCAGTCCAAGTGACTCTTTATAGTTGAAGAAGCCTACATGTAAACTATAGACTATGGGAGAAGGAAATATAGTTCAAATAATGATTGGCAGTGATCACAGCAGCAGATAGTGAGTAGTGTGATTTTAACTGTTTGGCAATGTGGAATATGAGACAAGTGATGGATTGACAGGGGTGATGGAATCTTGTGGGCTGGTCCTTCATACTATTCTTCGAGCCCTTTGGATGGAAAGGAACAAAAGGATTTTTAGGAGGGAGACTTCAAATACAGATACAATGGTTGTTTTTGTTTCTCACAGGGTTAGGGAGTGGATGAGATTTTCTTGTAAAGAGCATATTGCTAGTGCCTCCTTTTTTACTCTCTTGAAGGCCATGAATTGATGCACCCTCTTGGTGCTTTGTATGGCAGATTTTTTTTGGTGTTTGAGGTCTTTCTTTCTTTACCTTTGTAACACCTTCTTTCAGTGTAATACAATTTAGCAAGGAAGGAAGGATCAGGGATCAGGCATGGATCGGCCCGATCCAGACCAAATAGATCGGCTGATCCGATCTCGGACCGATCTGGTCCAACCCCACTTCTCCCTTATTTAATTTTTAAGCATACAGAAAAAGTTAAAAAAATATCTAAAATTTTTAATAATATAAAGAAATTAAAATTTCAGATTTTTCCTTGATTTCTAGCTTGCAGTCTAAGTCAACTCTATCTATCTTATTTCTTTAGCAAGTGGTCTCTCTATCACATACATTCTTTCTCTATCTTTCATCTCTAAAATTTTATCCTTCTTCCTCTCTTTTTTTTCCTTTTAAATATATTAGTATTATCGGTTCTTAAAAATAAACAAAATAAAAAAGTTCACTATATTGTAATTTAAAATAAAATTGAGACATGTGCACCACTCCTTTATTTTTCTGCTGATGATTATCTGATCTTGCATACAACTGACAATAAGAGTTCTTCAATCGTTTACATTGATTGAATTTTTTTTGTCAATGACAGGATTGCATACCGTTTTTGGTGCTAACACCACATTCCTATTTGGCCCGATCATACATTGATAAATATTTCGGTACAATCTTGTACTATGAGAATGTGATATTCGCACCAAAGGGGATATTCTTGTCATAAATTTTTTTAATAATTATATATGATTAAATGACTCATATTGTCATTTGTATCTAAAACCAAATAATCATTAGTAAAAAAATAAAAGAATAGTGCACATTTCTCAATTTTATTCTAAATCATAATGTGGTAAACATATTCATTTTATTTTTTATTGAAGATTGCTAATACTAATTTATCTAAGAAAAGAAAAAAGAAGGAGTAAGAAAGGAAAATTTTTACAGAAATAAGAATGATAGAGAGAGTGTGTTTGTTATAGAAAGAAAACTTACTAAACAAAGCACCTTGAAGAATCCATCAGATCGTCGTAGAGTGCCACTTCACAAGGCCAACTTAGAGAGCTTAGAGAGAGGCAAGAGAGTTTAAATTGAGAGTGATTGAAACTTAAAAATCGAATGCAAAAAATGATAATAAAAAGAGGAGAATTTTAGAGAGAGAGACCTAGAAATAGGACTAAAGAGGGAGAGTTTATAAGAATATATAGAGAGAGAGGGGGAGTTAGTTTATATAGACCCTCTAAGCCCCTAGCTAGCCATTGGGAAAGTTCCCAGCCATTTGGCAATGGCTAGTTTGTGCTGATCGGATTGGCCGATCTAGTCCGATCCCATCTGATCCATCTGGTCTCGACTTTGGAACGAAGAATCGAGGCATGGGATCAGACCAGTTCAACCAAAATCTGATTGGATCGGTCGATCCATGCCAATCCGGCGTACCATGTAAGTTAGTCGTACCAACCACTTTCCAAGGAAAAAAAAAAGGATGGATTGAAGGATGTTAGAGATTGTTTGGTTGGAAGGGTAGGTTGCTTTCTAATGGGGAAATATTGGTTCTTTGCAAGTCTGTACTAGATAGGTTACCTCTATATTTCCTCTCCATCCTCAGGACCCTTGTCTTAGTGGCCAAGCAACTAGAAGCTATTAGATGCAGATTTTTCTGAAAAGATTTTTCAGACAACTTCAGGAAGGGGGGTTATGACATAGCTTGGGGAAGGGTGTGAAGCAAAAAGGAGTGTGGAGGGTTAGGTTTGAAGGTCATTCGAAATTTCAATTTGGCTTTGTTGACCAAATGGCTTTGGAAGCTTTGTACTTCTCAATTAGACCTATGGATTGATGTCATCAAGGACAAATACTACTCCAATAGCAGGGTATGGAATGTGTCTCTACAAGTGGAATATAATGTTTCTTCCTTACGGAGAGGTATCCTTCAGACGTCAGACATTGTCAAGGAAGCAACTTAGGTGTCCCTGGGGGATGAGACCCTATGTCTCTTTTGGGTTGACAAATGGTGTGGGCCTCTTGTCCCAGTGGCCCATGACTCTGATCTAGGAGTGTGGATGCCTCATTTTAGGCAAAATCTTAGAGAGGAATAGCTACTAGATTTGGTCTCTCTATGGGACCTATTGTCAGACATTTCTATCCTTCCTCACATCTGGACTCTTGGCTGTGGAGGTGGGATGGAACAGGGAGCTTCTCAATAAGATCAGCTTATTGAGTCATTGCAGATGGGGGTTTGAGGTTCCCGTTCTATAGGCATGTTTGGAGTGCTAAACCCCTTAAAGGTCAAGATACTCATTTGGTGGATTTCTTATGGTAGGCTGCCTAGCGCAGATAAGTTGATTCATGTTGGATGTGATGTGCCCTCTCGATGCCCCCTTTGTGGGTGAGAAGATGAGTCAATAAACCATTTTTTGTCAAATGTGATTTTGCCTTGGAAGCCTGGCAAGCCATTCTTTGCAAGGTGCATCAGCCTTTCAGCCTGCTGGACTCTGTAGAAGTCTAGAAGACCTCCTTCTATCTTGGTCTCATAAGGTAATACCTAAGGACAATCTTACCATTTGGTGGATGATCCTCCATGCCACCTTGTGGGCCATTTGGGGGCAGAGGAATAGGTGGATCTTCAAGCAAGAAGCTCTAGTGTCAAACAAAGTGGTGGGTTTTGTGTGTGATACGGTTAGAGAGTGGAGCTAGTTACTCTGTACATCTTGCACTCATTCCTTTTCCTTTTCTAAGTGGGTAGGCAAGGGCTGATTGGGACACCATCTTGTTTTTTTTTTTTTTTGGTGTCTTGTGCCCTGATCTCCTTTTGTACAGGGGCTTTTTGTGAGCTGATATGTGCACATCTGGTTTCATTTTGATCTTCATATTTGTGGCACTGCCCACTTTCAAAAAAATGATGTTAGAAATTGGATTGTTGAGGCTACAGCTTTATGAAATGACTGGTGGATGGCAATGGGACATTAAATGGCATCAGAGCATAGTAGGTACAGAAATTCAACATTTCAGGACATAATACCAGGGGTTTGAGATTGGGATGGCAAAAAATATCAGCACTCAAATGGATTAGGACAATAGATAGAATTTGATGCAGATTGGATGAACCACTTATTCCAAGTAAAACCTATCTAATATAAAGTAACATATCGAGGTATATGTGAGGTTCACTAGTGTTCTGGAAGTTGCTGATCAATCGTCAGTTTAGAGATTGAAAGAGGACAGATTCCAACAAGGGATAATTTGATGAAAGGAGAAAGGTGATTATATTGCTTGTTCAGTGTGCAGTGCTGGAAACAAGAAATGAATGATTTTTGGCTGAGGTCACAGGAAAAAAGCACGGAAAAGATGGGATAACAAATAGCATAGGACTGGGCTATTTTGTCACTTGCTATTCTCAACATAAATGAAGATTTTGGGGGTAAGACCAAAGGAAAAAAACATCTGGCTTTTAATGTCTTTCCCCCCTTTGTGGGGCAATTGGAGAAGCGAGGATTGGTCGATCAAATTTGGAATTCAGTCAGAGTATGTCCAATCCTAACTACTTGAATGTTCAAACTACAAAGAAAAAAAAAAATCTAACACAGTTTGAACTTCGAAGCATAGCTGCATGAGTTAAAATATTTATTAAATACAAATTTGAAGCATATGTAATGACATTCAAAAGTGTGTTTATATCAATAAGCTTTCAAACATGAGAAAAGTGATGAAAGAATGTCTAATCGCACCCAACAAATGTCACAAACATCACAAGAGCATCATTCAAATGTCCATAGATGTAAAATTGCACACTCAATACCAAAATAAGGATGTTTATAGTTCCTCATATCAATAACCTTTACATACTTTCTTATGACTCAGTGCTCTTAATCCTTTTAAGGGCAGCAGCTTGTTCTACTGGCGAGCAGACAAGAAGACTCTAAATGGTCAATGATGCTAAGATGTGGACTTTTTAATAGTCTTTTGGGTTTTAGACATACAGAGTATAAATGAATGTCTAAACCTTTGGGATTTAGAGGCCCAACCATTTAAAAGATGAGAGCTCGATTCCATCTATGTTCTTGGATCTTATGCTTTAGCAAGGCAACTTATGGATTGCCTCAGTCTCAAACCCCTAGTCAATTGCTGAAGTAGAAAATTGTCTAAGACCCAAAAGGGGGCTTTCACCCCTCGCCGTTGGGCTCATGTCGGAAGCCAGCGGTGGGCTGCTAGGATGTCCAACCCAACAGTGGTATTCTCTCCTTTGAGAGGGCCATCCCTTTATGGCACAGGCTGAATATGAGCCTATTAAACAAACTTGGTAGCGGGCAGATTGAAATCTGTTAGATAGGCATTTGAGGTAATTGAAAAGGTTATTGGGCCTGGGTGCATGGATCTGTGAATAGCCAGAGTGAAGTCATGCAGGTGTGGGTATGTGAGTTAGAGATAAAAGGTTGGTTCTGTTGTACCCATTGGGCCATGTTGGATGCAGACCTCAGGTTTTGCATCAAAGGACAAGGGCCAGTTAGGTTTTTTTCTTGTTTGTATTGGTTGGGCCTAAAGGTGACACAGTTTTGGGTTGTGGATGTGTGGGTGGGTGATTGTTGTTGGTATGCAGATATTAGAAGGTGGGATGGGATATCTTTGGAGAAAAACTCAATTCCTTCCTCATTTTGAAAGCAACCTGTGGGGAGAGTCTAGGGACCTTTTATGGGTTTCCGTCCACACAAAGAGCTGATGACTGGTTTGCTTGGGTGAATGAAGAAGATAGATGCTGAGAAGGCACAATAGCCAATGGAGAGGAGAATGACAAGGGCGGCCATTAGTCAATAATACCAGTGGCTCCACTTTCTTTATCCCTTTCTTCTTTCTTTGTTAATTCCGTTATGTGGGTTCTGATGGGATATTGTGAACATAGGAGCACAATTATGATCCGGAGAAATGGATAGAGACTGGATGGTCTGTGGAAGTGACCACCAATGACCTGCCCTAGATACTTTAATTTCCTTTTCTTTTCTGTGGTGTTTGGGTTGAAATAGGAGAAGATGACGGAAGAAGATGGATGGAATATGCAATTGAGTTGATGGAGGTCAGGATCTAGGTTGGCATGTGTAGATGTATAGGAAGTGCTGAGATCCAAACCAACAGGAGCTATGTCAGTTTACATCATCATCCTGTCATAACTGAGTCATTCCAGTACATTGTTTATCTGCTTGTTGAACAAGCTTGTTCTCTGTTTATTGATTAGTTAAAATTTAGACATTCTTCTTCCAGTGAGAAGAGTGGTTACATTGATCATGACTTTTCTTAAGTTACTAGTATGCAGATCAAAGTTTAAGCAAGTTTACATTTTTCACAATAATATTTAATTCAAGGATAAAATGTCTGGAGATGAGAGCAAATATCCTGTCAAATGGTATTTCACGTTAAGTTGTCTAGTTTGGGTTTGTTTAATTCATTTCTTTGCTGTTCATCACAGATCGAAATGCATAAAGAGGGGGAGATTTTGTTGAGAGGGGATCTAGTGGATCCAACAAGTGGGCATCTCTACAGGATGATTAGAAGAGTTGGACGGTTGTTTGGTTTTTCAAACATATCTCTAGAAGAAAACAATGATGAATTGATCATTCTGAGGATGTTACTTCAGGCATGTAGGGTCCTTAATCTCATTTTATTCTTCCTTCACTGACGAATATATCATTGTCTGCTCGTGCCATGAGTGTTACTTAATCTTCTGGAATTTGCAGGATAGAGCTGCTGATTTCATTAAGGTCTTATCTGAAAGTCATTGGACCTCAAGTTGTATCATCACAATGAGGAAATTTCAGAGTATCTGTGATAAATCTGATGAAAGTTCTATCATCTTAAGTTATCTGATTCAATGCAGAAAAGCACATTACCTTTCAATCAGAAAGACGGACTTTGTTGAGGTTCAGTCTTTAGGGTTCCCTTGTTGTTTTGATAAAGAATTATATTTATTTATTTAAAAGTGATGTGAGAGTTACAGAATTAGTTATTTTATATTTTCAGGGAGTAAAGGTTTCTCTTGTACAAGCATCAGTTCCCAGCCTCTCAAGCCTTGATTTTGATATGTTGCATTTGATCTGGACAATGGAGAAGCTACAGCAACAACTTGATATGATTGACCAACACTGGGATATGTAATTCTTCTCTGTTAAATATTGCTTTTCAAATATGTTTCCTTTTGAAATGGAAAATAAACTCTGATACTGTTTTTGAGCAATCTAGAGCAATCTTAATGTAAGAGATGGCTGTGCTATCCAAAAAATGGTAGCTGGATATCCTGATCCTCTGTATGTCCCAATAACTAAGAGATTGACAGTAGATATGTTTGAACCTCATGTGTTCAGATTGGATGAGCATGAGCTTAATCTTTTGTTACTCAAGTGCATTCTATAAACTACGATGGAGGATATGAAGCTTTATGCACAGTGAGATGTTAATTTCTAATTTAAAGACTATTTGATGCATATGCCTGAAACAACAATAAATATTATTTAAGTGGATGCACTGACTATTTAAATTGAAGGATATGAATCCATTTGTACAGTGAGACATTAATGCCTAATCTAAAGACTGGTGGGTGCATATGCCTGAAACAGCAAGAAAGGTTGTTCGAATGGATGCACTGGCACTACTGAAGATTCATCTTTATTTATAAATTCGTACTCCAAACAGCTAGGGCACTTTGCAGTTTGAACATATTAGTATAGGCAAGTACAATCAGTTACATTGTAGATCTTTGGGAAATGATTTCATCATTGTCTATTGGATTGATGATTTATAAGGTTATGCATGATTTCTACTGATTATAACGTGTTATTGATATGCGATGCATTCTTTTTCTCTACGTGGTAGTCATCTGTAGCAAAAAATTATATATCATAAGGTAAATGATTCATGTGTACCACCTTTTTCTGTTGCTAATAGGCAGCCTCAGATACCTTTTGACCATAGTTAATATACACTACCCTTTGTTATACAATGTGCATGCCGTTGTATTCTAGTTGTTCCAAGTTTATCTGATTATTTATCTTCTGAAAGCTTGATATTCTATGGTCTTTTATTATTTAAGTTCATGGATTTTATGATCCATATGCACAGGGCATATTAAGAAACTATATATTCTGTCGCAATTTTTTTTTTTTTTTTGCAGAAAGAGAAAATCAGCATTATCTTCTCTTAAATGTGGTAACAAACAGGCAGCCTACAGATATCTCCGACAGGCCAAGTTGTTATCTGAGGGCAGAGAAAAATGTGCTTCACTTTTGGACCGGGTGGAGGAGGTTTTCAGTACCATAACACATTCTGAATCAACCAAGAAGGTAAAACTAACAAGAAAGATGAATAGGTGGCGACAGTGAAATGCATTATGAAGATTCCCTCCCAAATCCACTCTTTCCTTTTCCTTACGTGGATCCCTCCTATTTGCAAATTTAATCATTTATGATCATTGGATGCCAGGTTTCTGAAGCTATTCAAATGGGAGCTCGAGCAATCAAGGAAAACCAGATTAGTGCGGAGGAAGTCCATTCATGTCTCCAGGAGCTTGATGAAAGTGTTGCCTCTCAGAAACAAGTGGATGAAGCTTTAGGTGAATTACCTCTGCTTGAGAAGCTACCCTTTTGTGAACTTAGACAAGACCTGTTTTTGCTTCATTTTCCTAAAAATAATGAGCTATGACCAAGTCGGAAGTTGGAACTGATAAATTACCTTGAGTGATGTCCAGGGGAATTGCCTATGTGCATTACTGTTTGTTATCAGTTTAAGTTTCTTTATGTGCACTTCTTACAGGATCAACTTCACATAACGGTGGTATAGATGATGAAGATATTGAAGCAGATTTTAAGAAACTAGAAATGGAGCTTAGAAGCGAAACCCATGAGGAAGGAGCTACAGAGTCTGTCAGATATGGTTATTCAGATGAAATCCCGGGGAATCAAGGATCAGCTGATATGTTAACCAATAGTTTGTCAAATCTCTATCTTGAGGCTGCTTAGTTCATTTGAAGAAGCATAATGATCCAGGTGTTGTATTCAATTGTTCTCTTCTCTATTCTTGTCATCAAAAATGAAATCATGTACATATGCCCATAGTGCACATTTACCATCTTGTCAGCATGTGAGTATTATGCAGGCAAGCTATATTATCTGGACTTTTCTTGCTTTTATTCTCTTGTAGGGATGTAAGCGGTAACCCAATGTAAGTTTATCCATCTGGTTTCAAAGCTAAAGGTGATACAGAAATACAATTTTAAGGATAGGTATCAAAGCCTATTTGATAATCTTAGGTAAGGATAAGGACATATCCATTTCTGAGGCTAATTATTTAATTATCGATCCATTTTTCTCATCTTACTTATTGATCATATCTTATCTAAAAATCTCATTTCTTATCCGTGTAAGTAAAATCCCAATCACATATCTATCGTATTCCATGTATGATTTTCCATACCTTTCCTTGAACCCTCCTTCCTCATTCACTTGTTTACAAAGCTAATTTACTTACATCATATTTTACGGGTAGAAATTGTAGGGGACTGGTTAGAAAGAATTTATACATTCTCATACTTAGGGAACAGAAAATTTTCTCCCTCCTCAAGGCACCATAAGTAGTTTATGTTCATATGGTATTTTGAATAACTAAACCTTTACTTATCCATTTTCCAAAAAGATTAAGAGCCACTACTCGGTCCAATAGGTGTCCTACATCCCTGTTCCCTGGAACTAAAAATCTTCCCCAGGAATCAAAGTAAGTATGCACAAAAAAAGTGCTCCTGGGATGATCTTTTCTACTGGGCGTTCAAGTTGAGGCTGATGGTCCGTGTATTGGAGATTGTTTGACCATTAAATTTAAGCTGATTAGGTTATTACTTAAGACATTTAAAGAAGAGAATAACTTGCTCCACAGCCTGGCGTTATTATGCTGCCTGGTGGTTCAACTAAAGAATTTTTATTTTTTGGAAGGCTCCAACCCATCCTACCGGACCGTATTATTTCATTTTAGATCGGACGATCTAAAAAAAGATGAAAAATTGAAAATGACCCCAAATGTCATTTTTTTACTGTTCATTTGGGATCGAAAATTTTTCATCTTTTTTCGAGTTGTCCGATCCAAAATTAGATTATACGGTCGGATAAGACATCATGGGACTTTCTTGATGGCACCGTCAGGTGACGTAATAATGTATGCAGCAAGTTATTCTCTTTAAAGAAAGCGGGAAGGAGATACAAGTTCACCATTGTGATTTGAGAATGTAGTGTTCCTCTCCAAGCAGACCAGTACACCTTCCTCGGAAGCTAAATTTGTCGCATCCGTGAGTGCGCGTTGATCTGTTAACCGTGCATTTGAATGGGCAAGTGTTAAAGCTATGTAATGAACGTGCTGTTAGAATTTTCTCCATCTTTTGGATGTGCAACCTGCGGAAGTGCAGGCTATAACTGGGTGGATGATTGGATGATCAATGAGGTGTATCAACATATTGCCTTTGTTTCCAATGGGGTGTGTCATCTTTTGGATTGTCCTCGCTTTCCAGAGGTTGTATACCCTATTTACGATGGCATACCATCACCCAAAACCATCCATTTTTCTGAAACTGGTGTAATTTGTTGTGGAAGGAATTTGATCTTATTCTGGTAACAATGGCAGTTACCATGGTTTTAGCATTCAATTTGTGGACGAAATATGTACACTTGATCTAGTGGTAGTGTGGTACTGAGGCACAACACGTGCATGCACATTTCAGAAGGCAAGGTTAATGGCACAAACTCGCAGTAATATTTCTCTCTCTTTTGTGGTCTTTCAAAGGTGGAGCAGGGCTCTCATTCAGTCTGTGGATAGAGCTCTGAATTCTTTATTTTGTGGCAGAAGGTTTGCGAGAGACATAAGTGACTGTAAGTGCACTGAGCTTCCCTTTTCCCTTTTCAAAAAAAAGAAGAAGAGTACACCGAGCTGCATATCTGAATTACTAACTCCTTCAGAGCTGTTTCTTCCTGGTCTTGAGCAGCAGAGAAATTGCCTGCAAACATGTCTGAGGGCTGCTTCTGATTCAAATCTTCTTGGCGCCACTTTGATTGGAGAATAGGAGAAGAATAAGACTTCTTATTTTTAGAATAACATTAATTCTAGTTTGACAGACGGAATAGTTTATACTGCGTCAGAATTATTTATACCAGAACAAGGAAAATAAGGCATTCCATCTTAGACCTAAAAATTACCTATTCTTTTTATTCCGTCAGTAGACTCCACAAAACTATCAAACTGAAACACTCCTTAATCTAGTATACGTTATTCGGACAAATAATTCCGAATAACTTATTTTGCAATCAAAGTTGAAGATTAAGGTGCTGGAAATCCTTGATCTTTGAACCTTGCATATACTACAAATAAAATTTAGTACTCGGATTTGTTCGTTCCATCTTATGGTGCTCGTCTTTAATGGTCTTCACTTGAGAAAATAGTACTAGTAGCTATCTCTCAAACGCAAAATTTTGACAATAAGATCAACGACCAAGCATATATTGGCCGTGATTGGAGGATTAAAGTTTCACCACTCCGACTCTTTTGCGAATGTAAAACGAAAAAAAAAATGGCGTTGGGAGAATCTGACTCTCTCTCCCTTACCAAAAGAATTTGGATTCTGGAAGAATTAAAATTGAGAGCAGACACGCACCACGTCGTTCACATGAGGTCCAAGATGTTAAAGAACGTAATGACATGGATGAGAAATTAGAGGAATACCTGACGCACTGTTGGAGTGGTGGTGCAGCACATCCACAATGTAGTGGCTGTGCTGTGCACCCACCATTCGATCAGTAGGATCAGACAACACATGGTCACTATTCTTTCTTACTGTTCTCGCGGGGTTTAGTCGGACTTTCCTCTACAGCATGGTTTGTCATTCCAGATCAACTCGTCTTGATTCGGGTGACTCGTACCGTATCAATGTGAACCCGAGTCGGTGCGACTCGACTGAGTCTATAAGATTTGAAAGAACTTTTCCATACGACTCGTGCGAGTCGGCACGAATTGACCCGACTTGTACCGGATCATGAGAGATCCAAGTCGATCCGACTCTTCGAGTCGGCGAACCTTGCTCCACACGTCCAGTCTGATACGCCAGTTGGACGGTACCTGTGCACCCAACAGTTACTTCTCTTAAAACCCCATTTAGGTGCAACGTGCAAGAAACTAGAATTTAAGTTTTGGCACTTTTACTCACATCTTCCCGGGACTGGGACTACGACAAACTGAGCACGATAACAAATTACAATCTCATTCGGGTGCAAAAGTTAGTAAATGGATTCTTGAATTTTGTATGGTTGTAAGGTTGAACTGACACTTCGAATTTTTCCAAGTTTTCAGGGGGTTCACTCGTGTAAAGACAACCATGTCTACAGCCTACAGGCTGGAGATTTTGATTGGCAAAGGCGACGACAAAGAGAACGGCAGAATGGATACCAGGCGTACTAGCAAAATGACAAGGTTAGGTGAATCGGGCCTGGGATCAATTTTTGATGGAAATAGAGATGGGCAGATAAATTCAGGAGTCAACAGCAGAGGTTCCAAAATGCCTCTGGGAGTAGTTATCTCATAAGGAGGCCTTTGATCTCACCTACATGATCTTCAATAATTGTCAGTGGTGTCCTTTTTTATTTTTCAATTTGACTCCTGGTTACCAGTGTTCCATTTTGGAGGTTTTTGAGGAAAGAACTGCACCAGTTTGAGGAAACTTTCAGTCCAATGCTTCAAAGTGATTTTGAAATGAGAAAGATTTGCTACACCATTACACCGGTGTTTTTAAAATAAAAAAGTTATTTTTTGATTTTTTTTGAAGGGTTCCATTATGCCTACATGACCATACAGTTCGATCATTTGTGATCGATTTTCGACTTTCCAGATTACTTTTTTTACCGTTCATTTGAGATTGATTTTTTATTTTTCAGATTTTTTAGCATTATCCAATACAAGATTGGATTATACGGTCATGTGCGTTGGGTTGAGGTCTACCTAAAAAAATTTAAAAATATATTCTTTTAATTTTAAAAACACCGGCCAATGCAGCAAATCTTTCTCTTTTGAAATTTCCGTGTTTACAGTAAGACTGAAGAAGAGAAACTGTGAATTGTGCAGGAAAATCAGGACAACACTCGGTGCATAGCATACAAGATTAGTTAATCGCATAGGGATGACCCTAGCTATGAGAACAATCTACTTAGTTAATGACAAAGGCATGCAAATCTAACCCCACCCAAAAGACAGGATCTGAACTGAGGAAAATGACAAGGTCATCAGCAAGAACAAAACGTTACCATTATTGGGGCAGGGAACTATGTTCTATCTGCTAAAGCTGGAAGACATAATTGTTGAGTTCGAACCAAGTAGCATTGGCTCGAGGAGAGCCATGTTGTTAAAAACAAAAACCGGGGAGACCGAATGATTTGTCCATGGACAATCTGGTTAGAGGTTACTTGTGAAGTGGAGCATGGTGACTATGGTGGATGACTGCAAAATATGCCTAAATAAAGCTCAGTTTACAAGATTCACTGGCTTTCCCACTATCCTTCCAAAAACCAGATTCCAAAATAAGTTCGTATAGTGTTCATTTGCTTCAACTGCTCATGTGAGAATGCATCCCCCATCAAGCCAGATGGCAGATCCTAACATCTTATATAGTTACATGCAAAATATATTATATTAAAGAAAAATGATTAAATGGCATGTCTCTCTCATATAAATGCACAATGCTGCATAGCCACAATTATAAATCCATTGTTTGTTGCATTTTATGGTACATAATCATACATTACTCATCAACCAAAAAATATATATATCAAAACCATTAATGGAACTAACAAATACATGAGGGCAACACAAACACCCCCAGTTAAATGAATAACACAAATACAAGATGCGTCTCCATCACTTAAAAAGGTAGCATACTATAAAATCTTAGCCTGAATGAAAGACTGCTGCAATGGAAGAAGCTGGAGGATCCTTCTAAGTGTACATCTCTTCTTCTATATACACATATGCTTTCTCACTCAAAGGCATACATGAAAAACCAACATTCACACTACGAAATGCATGCAAAGACAACATTTACATCAAATAATGATATAAACCAACAACAGACCATATGGCAAATCCAACTGGACACGGTTCTATCTCACTTCAGACACCTCTTTGGATTCTGCAGATATCATCTTCGAGCTTGGAGATTTCCCAATTATTGCTTTCTTCACCTTCACAATCGAGCGCTTCAACTTTGAAATCAGAGTTTTGGGCTTTGCAGGAGTTTCTGATTTCTGAGCCTCTACATCAGTTTTTGAAGAGGGATCATCTTTGGAGGACACTGCCAACTTTTGCGTGTCAATTTCCTCACTCTCATCTTCCTTGTCCTCAGCTTCATCCTTGTCCACATCCGCTGTCTGAAGTTTTTCTGTCTTCTCTGGTTTATCCTTGTCCACATTCTCTGTCACACTGTCATCCTTTGGCGCCTCAGGAACCTCAGAAGCCTTCTCTTTCTCTGAAGGGATTTCTGTAGTTTTGATTGCAGAATCAGAACCATTATAGTCCCTCTGCTCCTCAGCTACTTTGTCAGCACTGTCAGAATTCTTCTTGTCTTCGGCATAGGATGTAGCAACTTCATCAGCAGGGTTACTCAGATCCCCAGTTTCATCTGCAGCAATGAGAGCTGGACTTTCTCCCAGAGTCTTCTCTTCCTTCAGTTCTTCGGCTGTATTGGTTTTGACATTATTCTCTCCCTTTTGCTCTTCACATGACACTGTTTCTGAGGTATTTTCTATTTTCTGCTCTTTGGCAGCCTCTGTTGCTGCAGTCTTTTCTTCTTTATGTTCTTCAACTGGTTCAGTTTCAAACATTGCGTCACTCTGTGTCTCAATCTTGACCTCAGGTCTCACGGCATTTTCAGCAGCTTCAGTAACCAAATTATCATCAACTGGCACAGCTTCACCCACAACAGCCGATGGTTTGGACAATGTTGGATCAACTGTCAACTCTTTCACCAGACTCTCAGTTGCACTCAGCCCACTCCCCTCATTCTTAGTTTCTTCTCCGCGCCCACCAGAACAGTCGTCATCGTTGGCTTCTTTATTTTTCTCAGGAACAGCATCTACATCCAGAGCCCGGGATGCAGATGTATCTCCAGTCTCCTTCACATCAACTTCTCCTTTTGAAACCTCAGAAGAAATCGCAACATCATTAGTCAAAACTTTTTCATCTTTCGATGCCTCCAACACTTTATTACCTTCATGTGTCTCATCATTTTGCTCTAGCCCCCCAGTAGCATCAGATGCAGGCTCAGCAACAGCAATCCTGTCAACACTTTCCAATGCCAAAGCTGGATCTTCAATAATATCAGAATGTTCTTTTGTGGCTTTTGCTACTTCAATTACTGTCTCAGCAACTTCTGATTCTTGTACAGCTTGTTCCAATTCCTGATCTGAAGATATTTCTGGCCCCACCACCTGATTCTCTACTGCCTCAATCAATGATTCAGCAGTATCCCTTGTCTTTCCCTCTTCATCAGCTTTTGAACTTTCAAATTTGGGCACCTCAGAGCTTGAGATCAGACCAGTTTCAGCTTTCTGTTTCACATTCTCAACTTTACCATCCTCGCTCTTCACTGAAACTTCAGAACCAAGAACCTTGATATCCCCATTTTCCTCCTCCACATCACCAACCACAGGTGCATCATCCTTCTTATCTTCTAAAGCTCCAGAAGCAGGATCCTTGTCGTCAACATGTTCCTTCTTCACCTCCTCAGCTGCACGCGTTTCATCCTTCTCATCCTCTATTGTTTTTTCTATTGTATCAGTTTCAGAACTTAATGGTTGATCCAGTTTGGGTTCTCCTGATTCGCCAATTCCCCCACTTTCTTTCTCATGGCAAACATTTTCTCCTAAATTTTTTGTATCATTGATCACTTCCTTCTCTTCAACTTGCTGTACATTTAGGAGGTGAATATAAAATCCAAGATAAGAATGCATGCAAAGTAATTTGATTTTTTTATCCATACAACTTCAATAAAAAAATTTGGGATCTGATCCTGAAGGAAAATATAAACGGATTTGAATTTATTGCAATTTTGAGGAAAATTTGACTTCACTCTACTCTTAATCGTAATCATCACGCAAAATGAGCAGAGAAAGCAAACAGCTTGTCATGGAGAGAGAGCCATTGAAACAGCTAACATGCAATCAATGGTAAAGTCAGCAGATTATTTATTCAGACAATTCGAGCATACACAGTAATTAATTTCTTTTCCGGAAAATGATTAACAATTTTCCATTTCTTCCATAGAAATTCAATAAATTCTCTAATTGGGTCTGCCTAGAGTAACTGCATAAGTTTTTTAATGCGAGGGAAGTGAGAATATTTTTGCTTTACATTTGTGGCACCACACTTGTAAATCACTTTACACAATACCCAAATGGGTTTTTTACATATATACCCCACAAAAACAACGTATTTGCATGTATACCCCCAATTCTCACATATTATCATCAATACCCCTGCAATCTTCAAACTGTTGCATTTATATCCCTCAATCTAATGGTTGGACATAAATACCCTTAAATTCACTAATATTTTGCATATATACCCCTCAATATATTAAAATCTTGCATTTTGTACCCCCGATATCTCCAACGATGTCACGATTTATGCAATGTTTTTTACATATTTCGTTGAAATTAACCTAAGTTTGACGGGAGGGGCATAAATGGAACATTTTTAGGATTGCAGGGGTATTGATAGTAATATGTGAGAACTGGGGGTACACATGCAATTACGGTGTTTTTTAGGCATATATATGCAAAAAACCCTACCCAAATTCTATAATCACAGACTTCTGTGGTTTCAGTTATTAGCAGCTAAAACCAGAGGAAGACGAATAGAAAGAATGCAGATCCCATTCTAACCTAAACCTAAATTATTGACTGCAAACAGTCACCAAAGATTAAAGCTTTCTATGTACAATTTAGAGATGGTTTTATAAATGAATCAATCAAACTTAAATCTAATCAGGCAAGAGATCCAGGGGATCGGAAGCATGTCAAACAATCCATGGAACCTAAAATTTCGATGGAGAATTTGCAGATGGTTTAACAGATCAACTACATGTTTTCCTCTGGTATTCTCGGGGAAAATTACATGCAACATCTTTTAGTCACCGTACACTTGTATTTATAAATGAAATTCCAACACATCAAATTCACATGCCTCCCAATGAAATTTCACAGATTTAAAGTATATTCATCAAGGTTCCTATTTCACGTCTACAAAATTTCGCAGTAACAATTGATATTATTATAAGGATTTTATCAATAGCTTAAGAGTTAACTAAGTTCCCCACAAACCCAGAAACGAAAACTCAATGTCATCTTCTTTTCCTTTACAAAGTTTATAACAATTGGGAAAAAAAAAATGCGAATCAGAGATGAACCTCGCGCTACTATATCAGAAAAGTGCAAGCATGAAAACTAGAGTCCCCTCAAACATGAACTCCAATCCACTCCTAATACTTGCAAAATAAACACAAACTGGCTGCTCAGTGGGAGGTTATTCCTGATGCCCACCAACTCATCTCCATCAGTGACTGTTGCAGGATTTAGAACAAGAGAGAGAAAACAGAAGCAGGGAAAAAAAAGGCAAACTAAACTTAAACAAGAAGAAACTGAAAGCTGAAGTGGGTTCTTTGCTTCCCCCGTCGGCGACACCATTAGAACACAAACGCTGGTCTTTTTCCCAGTTCTCACTGTGCCACTCTCATCAGATCAGATCTACCATGACCATGAAGCTCGCAACAAGCAAAAGAGAACATGGAAACGCGGATAAAGATCAAAGCTTTGTTTAGTTCATACCCCATCAGCAGTTTGCCCCGCCACAGAAGCCTCACTGGCCATGAATCCAGGCGCAACTGCCGCCGGTAGAACAAGGCGAAGGTGATCAAGCAGAAGAGAACAGAGGGTATCAGAGCTTGTGTTATAATGAACCAAGTGCTCCCAAGGCCAGAAAGCAGAGCACAGAGAAGGTAGGGCAAATGAGCTGGCATGGGTGGGGACCCATGCCCACAAAAGAAGAGGAGAGAGAGAATCTTACCAAAAAAACAGAAGAAGAAGAGAGAGAGAGAGAGAGGAAGATACTAAATTAGGGATAGATTTTTGACTATTTTCCTGGCAAGAATTTGATGACTAGATCATGAGAAAGTTAATCACTGGTCCAGTGCATCCCCATTTTCCTCCAGCACACACATGGGTGGGTCCCAGGAATTCCTTCCACACAATGTGGCAACTGGCAGGAGATAATAAATATTAGAGGGAGAGGGGACACAGGAGGGGAGTTCTAAGGGATCCATGAGAGTACCTTTCAGATGTAGAATTAACCATTAGAAAACCACAAGTCTTTCCATCTACAGAAGCACTACTTTCCAGCCTTCCACATCCTCTCCTTCAGATTTTTTTTCTGCTCCTTTCTTTGTTTTTTTTACCCTTTCCTTTGGAGAAAGCATTAGAAGCAGCCACATGATCTTCCTTAGTAGATAGATGGGTCTGAATTTTATTGTCCCTCAAACCCACTTGCATTAACCGGGTCAATTTCCAAAGGTGGATCATTTATCTTGTTTGCATGTCATTCATACACCTATTAACTTATAATTAATTGAAGATGTGAACTGGTTTATTTTTTTATAATAATTGTAACGAATGATGTGATTAAATTGGGGACCTTTGCTTGCATACTTCAGAGAATTCTGTGTAAAAACTATCTTATACCTGGTATATGCACAAAATATCGTGCATGCACGGTCTCATTTATTTAAGCATTTATTTCAGGGTGCACCATATCGGTGGAGAGATTTCCCAATAAAGGTGATCTTTCAAGAGAGATTTTTACGTTTGGTGCGTCGTAAATTGATTCAAATATTATAAAATATTATCTTTTAACGTTTTCTTGACATTTGGTGTATCATAAATACTTGGGCTGGAAGATATAATCCAATGTCACACAACTTTTATTTGATCTTAAATATTGATAAAAATTTAAGTTTCAAATGAATAGTTTTAAAATAAAAAGGTTACAACATTTTACAGCACACCAAATAACATCTTAGATATTAATTGAAATTCTTCACATGTGCCGGATCCTTAATTTATAGGGTTATATGAAGAAAGCACATCAATATATTAGGATCCCTTGGGTGGTTTAAAGTTTAAATAAACAAAAGAGAAGAAGATTTATGTTTGTCCTTAGACCTAATGATGGCGAATGTCGGGGTGACAGGTCAAATGGCCGAGCGTGGAATTGTAGTGTATCAGGTGGGGTATTTATATAATACAATCATGGTGGGTTATGGTCCAAAAGTTGGAGCCCTAAACTGTGGATCTGTGTGTTGCTGCCATTTTCAATTTTTTTGTGACTTAGTTGGCTGTCATGACAAATGAAGTGGGTCTGATGCCAACCAAGCGAATAGGAAGGAAGGACAAAAGGGGTTTTAGCTTCTATACCCTTCTTATGTATCTCTAATCAATGCAATATCCCTGATGTGATCGTACTTGCTTCTATACCCCTGAAATCTTGGAAGACGTTGAGAAATTTGGATGAGAATCTTTGAGAAACATTCTCATGTACCAACACAAAGTTTGGCATTATAGTCATAACTTTTCTCTATAAAAGGTAAAAGATGTTGGTATACTTTTACATGAGTGGAAGTATCACTTTATGCAGCTAGGCTTACTTTGGAGGTTGTGATTTAGATAAAGAAATTTACTAATAATCTAACGGCTCAGATTATATCGGGGTGTGATTTTATGAAAGTTAAGTTGGATATTTCTTCAGTTCAGTAATTTAGTTAAATTAAACAATTATATTCTGATATTATCATTCAGATATTGAAGATAATACGATGGCATCTTTCCTCATCTACAGTGCAACAAATATTTCTCAATACGTACAGTACAGGGGTCAGAACACGGAACATACAGATGTGGCAATTGAGCTGCCGATGCCATATGGGTCAGCCAGGCTTGGGCCCACGACCTTTCTACTTTGTACGGGCCTGGGCCAAGAAACAAAGATCAGTGCAGGCCTTGGCTCGATTGAGTAACAGTTACTGCACTGCCCGAGTACTACATTGAGGTCAGTACAGTGGGGTTAAAAAAAATAATTTTTAATTTTTTCTAAAGTCAGACCCAAGATTATCTATATATTCGTACATGTCGATCTCTGATCGGACAACTCAAAAAATCTGAAAAATAAAAAAAATTGAGCTAATGAACACAAAAAAATGCCTTTAATGGGCCAAGCCCAATAAGAGTTTTTTTTTTAATTTTTTCATACTTTTCTAGATCATTCGATCAGAGATCGACCTATGTGGATATGTAGACACATCAGGCCAACCTAAAAAATAATTCAAAAAATTTAAAAACTTACCTAGCTGCACTGACCCTCAGTGCAGAATTGGGCCAGTGCAGCAAGTGTTACTGGGCTTGATTTATAAGAGAAGCAATACTTGCTGCTCATGCAGGGCTGCAACCTTGCTGCTCCGTGTGTGGTTCACTCACATGTTTTTTTTTTTTTGAATTTTTTTAAGGTCTTCACTAGTATCCTTCACATGTTTATGCAGTCCAATCTTCGATTGGACAATCTAAAATTTTTTGTTATTGGGTTTGGTCCATTAAGAATATTGTTTTGTTATTTATTGGCACTCAATTTTTAAACTTTTAAATTTTTTTAGTTGTCCTAGATTAAATTGTACGAAGTACAAACATACTAGACATAGTGAGACCAACCTTGAAAAATCAAAAGAAATCAATGTATTCGCATTGCCCTGCCTTTGTGCACCCCGCGATGCAGCAGGCTGTCGAAGACTTATGACCCACACTTTCCCTGGTCTCGGGCATCACAGTTTATCTGACATGAATTATAGTGCTCACGATATTCTGATTGTTGAGTATTTTTTTTATTTTTTAACAAAATTATCAAGTTGATAGACCACCTTAATTTGGTGTCTATATTGTTCAATTTTTGATGGTTAAAAATATTCAAAAAAGAAAAAGATCAAACTTTCAACAAATATTACTCTTTTCTTTAAAAGAGTAGCTTAGTGATTGGGTGCTAGGTCCCTTTCTCTCTTGAAGAAGAGATAAAATTTGATCGGATAATGGCTAAGAAAAGTATTATTGTTTAATCTTGAATGGTACGCTTAAACGAGAAAGAATTTATATTTCTGCCTGATCTAAATTATCACGAAGGACACAATCCAATGACTACGGCCGGAGGTATTCAGTGTTGGGTTCCCAAGGGGGGATTTCTCCTCAGAGTAATACTTGTTTAAATGTCTTCTTGCTATGACGGGGGCAATGAAGTAGGTAATTTTTTTAAAAAATATTTTACGGTTGGTCCCATATGTCCTACATATTATATAATTCAATTTTTGATTGGACAATTAATTTTTTTTTAAAAAGTAAAAAAATTAAGTCTTACTAAAGCAAAAAAAAAAAACTTTAACGAGCTGAATCCAATAACATTCTTTGATTTTTTAAAATTTTGTGAATCATCAAATCGGGTTAAAAAGGCATATGGGGGCAGATCTTAAAAAGAATATTTTATTATTTTTATTTATAATATTCCATTGATTGGGGTCTTGAGGAATTACAACAAGCGGTGAACTTGATAAATACAAAATGCGCTGAGAGCTGTGGGGGGCGAGAATGGTTCTTCCCAGACCATCAAGCTACTCTGTTTAGTTTGTGAGGTCCCCGGGGGCACTGCCTCGGCCGAATGGCGGTGGCGGCTGCGGAGGAGGCCAGCCAGCAAAGGGTTGGCAGGGGCAACTCCACAGGATTGTGATGAGCACACTAGGTTCCATATGACCCGCTCCCGTCACTTCTCTTCTCATTCCCATTGTTGTCGTCATCTTCTTCCTTGTGCTGTTCCTTGTTAGCATCACGGTATGGGTTGGTGACTGGTGCTTGTTCATTCTAAAAAATGTCACCTTATGTCGTCTGTGACGAACATGCAATCACATTGCTCTCTGCCATCTACATCAGGTGGTATGTCTCATGGACTATTGCACAATTTTTGGTTAGCTGGTTCTCTGTAACTGTATTCTCACACGCCAGTGCCATTCTGGGTGCCCATACATATAGTTCTTGGCAGCTAAATGTCTGCATCTTGTTTCAGGTAATGGGTATGGTGTCCACGTGATGTTGGCATGAATTGTGGTGCTTGATTTCAATTTTAGGTGCGTTGCCGTTGTGTACAGTCTGAAAGCACCAAACTTGCAACTATACCGGGAGGTTGTAACTTAGCAAGAAAAGGAACTACAGAGGCATGAGATATAAAGCACCTGTTTCTCCCGATTTGCCCGTGGGTCAGGCACTTTGTTGCTTCACATGGTATGCTCCCTAGGTGTAGTGAGTTAGAATACTACTGGCGATGAATGAGGAAAGAAGCTTTTGACTCTCATTTATTTACCCCGTCAGAAGGCCAGAGTTCTAAGGCTAAAAACCACTAGATTTTCATTAGTTGTCTGAGCAGAATGCCGAGAAATCTTGAAAGAGCATAGTTTACTAAGTTTGCATGTGACTAGGGTTTTTGTTTTCCTGCATCTTTGAAATCTCCTCTAGTGCCATGGTCTTGATGTTGGGTGTTAAAGTCATTGGGACATTCAACTCAAAACCTTAAGACAAAGGATAGACTGGCCACTGCAATATATTCATATTTTACTTTTGTCTCCACTCTCTGTGGGGCTATTCTAACATGCTCCCTCATGTCTAGGCCTGTAACCTTTGTCATGGTAGCAATGATAAATAGGGTGTGCCTGGCACAGTAACAGAACTGTGGGCTCTTACACCGTGTTGAAGTCGTGAAGCCGTTCATTGCAAAACCCTAAGGTAAGGGGTGGGGTGGGCACCACATTATAATAATATTGTATATTTTGTTTCCACTTAAGGTGGGACTACCTAACATTGGGAAGCTTCTATATGTGGGGTTTTAGTTTTCCATACTACTCTCTTAGTTCTTTGTATCATTCTTATACTGTCTTTTAGGCTCTTTTCTTGTGCTTATGAGACCCCTTCATGGAAATTGTATTATTTAGAACTTGTTTTTACCACCTTTGAGACAATGGAGCATCTGATCCTCGTGTGAACTTTGTCTTTATTGATCTTCCGGTGTATGAAACTCATGTGCAACATATTAACTGAAGATTCGATTGATGTTATAGCTCAAGAAACCTAGAAAGTGAGTTGAATGAATGACCCTCCTAAATTTTGGCGGGTCATTTTCCTTCTGCTTAAACTTATGCTAGGTGTGATGGGTCATGACTCGCAAGCCAGCATTTGCTTTTAAACTCTCTCTCATGTGCAGACAAATGTCTTCCTTGTATTTGTGCATATTCCCCCCCTCAGCCCTGCCCTGAATGTATAAGTACATTACTGGTATACAAAGTAAAAGGGTCTTCTATCTAAGCAAAAGACGTGATCACTTAAAAGAGGCACAAAGGACCTCTTTATCCTATGAGAATTTGCAACATCTTTCATCTCTCCTTTAACATCTTTAAAAATGTTATGGAAGATTCATGTCTCTTTTCACATCTGCCAAATGGTATTCTTCCTAGATAGAATGAGTTTGAGTACCATGGGTGATGAATTGGTGCATTGATTTGACGGAAGTAGCATCTAACTACACTTTATCCAGTCGAAAGGCCAGAGTTCTCAGGAAAGGAAAAAGGTAGCCCACTAAAATTCCATTATCTTCTGAACTGAACTTTAAGAAACCTCGAACAGTAGTGCTTTCTAAGCATGTGTGATGTATGGAGGTTTGCTTCTTTTCTGTTTTAGTTGCCACATGCTTCTCTTTCTATAGTGATTTGATGCAGGAAAGCTTTTGGTTATGGACTGTAGTCCTCACTATCACTCTCTTTTCACTTTTGCATTCTTATACTGCACTCTAGGTGCTTTCTTTGTTACATACATCAACTCTTTTATGGAAATTGTCTCCTTTGCAGGTCATCTTGCGATCACTGAGATAATGGAGCATCAGATTTCCTTTTTTGTGAACTTTTTGGTCTTTGTTCACCTTCCTGTATATGAAATTCATATACAATATATTGAAATTTAGCCGATTTTATAGCTTGCAGACTCCAGAGAGTGTTTTGAACATCCCTTAAGAGCTTCTGGTGGCCATATTCTTCCTTTTCACAAGGACTCTAGCATTAAGGATCAGAGGAAAATTATAGGCACTTCCGCAACTTTTTCTTAGAATTATTTAGAACTTTTAGTTCTACATGATTGATTTTGATTCTATGCTAGAATTACCCGGCTAGATTGTACATGATTAAGTTTTTTCCTTTTTTTTTGAGAATGTTTAAATCATGCCATATTTCTTTGATATTATATCATCGCTTCTGTCTAGGTGAATATAGTATATGTATTTATAGCATCTACTTCCAGTGTCCAATATCTAATTGTTGATCATTCTTATCCTTTATATCTGATTTCTCAAGATTTAATTGTTGACTATTAATTTATTTTGTTTTCCAAGTGTAAATAATGCAGTCTTTCGACTGACATTTCCTCGTATTACCAAATAATATTGTGCCCCACCTATGTAATTGCACTTTTATCTAGTTCTTATCTAAGTTAATATGTTATGCCGTGGACATCCTATCTGATTTTTTTTCCTCAGAATTCACAGGGAAATAAAGCTGGAATTTGGAAGTATGTTGATTACAAGGACTTTAATTATCTCATGAGTAGAATACATGACTTTGAATTGGAATATCCGTGTTGCATGACAACAAAACAGGAAAAGAACCAAAACAAATGTTGATTTAATGTTATGGCATGTTAGTGGAACTTCTTCTTACTTTACCTAGACTATGGAGAACTCAGAGAGGGGTGAATGGAAATTTAATCTAACTGGCAATAAGGTAATATAATCACACAAGGAATATATGTGCACAGAAAGGGGAGGAAACAAGGAACAATCACACAATATGTTTAAGGATTTACACTTGTTCGGTCTATCTAGACCTATGTCCAGTCCCCAAGCAACTTCTTGGGAGTTCCACTAGCACTCAGGCTACACAAGGTACAAACCCGTTGCAGGTTACACAACCCAAACAAAACCCTCAGCCTCAGCTAGTTCTCTCTTCCCTCAGGAAGAGGCATGACCTCCTGCAACTGCAGGCCCACTCTTCCACGCAAGGAAGAGGTAACAATAGTTCTTATAAATGAAAATACACTGGATGCCTCTCACTAGGCAGATGTGTACAATGAAACACAAAAGAACCGAGATCAAGACAGAGAAAAAAAAGATTTAGGAAGCAGGTCATGATCAGTCGCTGAAGATGGCCCGAGAGCTTGGAGAAGCACAACAAATGAAGCAAGCTCTCTCAGGCTCTTCTCACAATCTCTCTTTAGCTTCGGAAGGCAGGGAAGGTTAGGTGCAGAGATTGTAGAATTTGAATTCTCAATATTATTATTTTTCTTTTGGCCGAGGTCTTCAGTTTATAGGAGAGTTTGAATTCTCCCGTTGAGACACATCTTCCCACCCGTTGTCTCTAATAGCTTCTTACTTGGGTCTAACGTTAACTACATTGAGTGTAACGTTAACCTTGTTGAATGTTGCTTAAAGAGAGCTTTATCCCACACAGGTTGTTATCAGTTGGAAGCTTCCATGAGCTGTCTCTTTATTTCCAGACATCCCGTACAGATCTCATCTAACTCTGTTGACTTACTAAAATATGAAAGATCCCATCTGGTTCATCGACGAGAGGAAAGGTGAGTGGCAGACAAAACGTAAAAAGGAGATCTGATTTGCTACAGGCAAATATATCAATCAGAGCAAAAAGGTAAACAGTGTCAGTTCAATTAATTATAAATATATGAGGAATCAATAAGCAAAGCACTCAGCTAATCGATTCAACAGATACTACTTAAGTGCAGTTGAAAGACAGTCAACTGCTGTGCAAATAAGACAGATAGTCAGTGTAGAACTGAGCAGATAATCGATTCAGAAATAAGCACATAATCGACTTAGAAATGAACACATTACAAGTGGTTCTCTGCAACCTCTATGTAATCACAATAATATGCCAGTAGTCATTTGAATTCTAATGGTGATAAACACTTTTCTTGACAATGCAAATTTTGTTTCATGAATTGTTAGATCTCTGTCACTTGAAAGCATCTCTTGTTTGATGCACTTATTAATATATTGTCCTTCAGTTCTGTGACCTTATGTTTCGGCTGTAGGGATCTTTTACTCATCCAACCAGTGGAAACTGTGAGCACTCACCATCATTATCATCCATCATAACACAAACTAATTTCTATCATGGACAGAGATCTTATGGCTACATTATCTTTCCACTTTTTGGGCCACTTTTGATCACTATCAGTCTGCAATCTCCCAAGAATATTGGTCTCAGCACATCCATGTGAAATGGAGAAACTGAAACCCCACATGAAATACATGGGTGCTCCTTTACCATGGCTTACATGTTTTGCCAGACTGGGCTGGTTCGTAGTGGGTTTCTAAACCTTCCCTGTCCTTTTTGCCACTCGATGAACCCACTGCTCTGCAGTTCCCAGCCAGGGTTTTGAAACCCACTTTGACCCCACTGAAGATTTCACTGGAAGCCTTTAGCCACGTGCATGCCTCTTGCTGCCGTCGATTCTCTGCTGCGGACCCACAACCTGCTGCTGTTGGGCCTACCATGTGCCAGCCATTGATCTCCACCTGTGTTCAATCTCCAGAGAAGAGAAGAGAAGAGAAGGAAGTCTCCAACTACAACCCTTTGAGCTCCTGCAAGCCAAAGGAGGAGTTGCCCTAGTCGATGTCCGCTGCTCCCTGCTGGTGCCTGTCAACTTTACCAGGCAATGTTTTTTTGATATATTAGACTTTTTTGTTCACATTATTTTTGACGTGATGAATCCAGTTTAGTCCTCCTGTATTGATTTTCTTCTTCTTCTTTTTCCTAATCACCATGTTCAGGTGCTTTAAGCCTGCACCACCTCTCCCCAAGTCCCAGTGATGCACTCTGCCTATTCTTGTGCAGTTTTTTTGTCCTCTTAATCACCATGCCCGTCAGACATTTATTTTTAGATTTTCTGTTTGGGGCAGATTCCATCCCCTTGCTGACTGCCCTGCTTGCCCCATTCTGTCATATCCCTGCCCCTCCTTTCACGGACAGTTTTTTTTTTTTTTTTATAAATTTGATTTTCCTTTTTTCTGTCTGATTTCCCTCCTATTTGGGTAAATCAATGCTTCAAACATAAACTGTACATGTTCTTTGTGTTATGTACTTACTATCTATTTTCTTTCAAAAAACATTACCTTCTTATCATTGTGCATGGGTAATGCATTCTAGGCGCCATTCCAGATCTTCTGAGGTTTCTTTGGAACCTCTCCTAGATGTTACCCCCCGAGAAAAGCTGAAAACTGACATGACATTCATTGTTGATGAGTACAAAATTGCATCAGTGTTGTAGTTATACACCCCGTTGTCTTCACAAATAATGGAGGATCAAGTTTTCAGACAACTGATGGTTAGAGTAGGACCTATCCCTAGCATCACATCGAAAAGTGGTAAACTAATATTTAGGAGGTGTTTTTACCTCGAGATTAAACTTTCTATTGCTTCTTTGTTAGTGATGCCTTTCTTTCTCCTTGTGTCAAGTTGTTTCCGTTGATTATTCTATTTTACCCTGAATTTTCATGCTGGAGAAACCACATTTTTCTGTCTTCAGCTTTTTACTGTTGATAACCTTTCTTTTTCATGTTTCTTCCTTGGATCTTTTTGGACTTTTACTTGTGTACCGTTGTTCACTTTCAGTTTTACATGATTGATTTTTTGTTGTATATGTAACGTCCAATACTCCAACAGAGAATGTTTTTATTATGCGTTATTGCATATTATGAGTTTTTTTGCATATATACCCCTAAAAGACAATGTATTTGCATCTATACCCCCAACTCCCGCATATTGTTATCAATACCTCTGAAATCTTCAGAAAGGTAGCAGTTCTACGTTTCCGTCAAAATGCTGTTCAATCAAACCTAAAGATTTTGCATATATACCCCTCAGTTTGGTAATATTTTGCATATATTCCTCTAAATTCACTAAAATTTTGCATATATGCCCCTGATGTTATTAGGATTTATGGAATCTTTTTGGCATATTCGGTTGCATGTTATTTTTTTGGCGGGGTATACATGTAACTTCTCTAAAGATCTCAGGGGTATTCATAACAATATGTGGGAGTTGGGGGTATAGATGCAAATACATGTTTTAAGGGGTGTATGAGAAAATGCCTTTTATTGCTAATCAAGGTACTATGCGAGTTGCATGTAAATTGGACTTCAATAAAGCCTATGATCGAGTTGAATGGAAATGTCTATGGAATCTAATGGCAGTTCATAAATTCCCTGAGCAGTGGATGAAGGTGATTAAGAACTGTGTTACCACAACCAAAATTTCTATTCTTTTTATTGCAGAAATCCATGGTTATTTCTCTATTTCTAGGGGGCTTCGTCAAGGAGACCCACTGTCTCCACTTGTATTTGTGTTGTTGGCTGATCTTCTAAGCAGATTCTGTAAGAAGGCTGAAGCATTAGGCTGGATTCATGGTGCATAAGGCTTAAGGGTTCCTGTGGGAATTTCACATTTACAATTTGCAGATGACACGCTTATTTTGTTTGGGAAGGCAACATGGAGCAGATGCATAATTTGTTGTTCATTTTGAAGACTTTTGAGGCTTGCTCAGGTTTATTGATAAACTTTGATAAAAGTGCAATTGTTGGCATAAATATGGAAGTTGAGGTATGTAATCAATGTGTTGCAGTCCTTGATGGTAAGGTGGCCGAATTACCTATTGTGTATCTAGGCCTCCCACTGCACTATAGAAGGATTCAGCAGAAAGCTTGGAACCCTCTCATTTATAAAATGCAGAAGAGACTTTCTGTTTGGAAGGCCAGGTATTTGTCATTGGGAGGGAGGATTACATTGCTTAACTCAGTCCTGTCAGCCATTCCTCAACACTTTTTATCAGTTTTTTTGATACCTTCTTCAGTTAGAAACAAGATTGACTGTATCAAGAGAAGTTTTCTGTGGGGGAGTACAAACGAGGAGACCAGACGCATTTACCTTGCTAAATGGGAGAATGTATGTCTGTCTACTCAGAAAGGAGATATGGGAGTGAAAAATTTAAGAATCTTGAATATTGCTATGCTTGGCAAGCGGACTTGGGAGCTACTGTCAGAGGAAGAGTCACTTTGGAAAAGGATCTTCAGACAGAAACATTATTCTACATCTACAAGATTCTTTTTGCATCCAGAAAATGTCACTAAACTATCTCCAGTGTGGAAAGATATCCTGAAAGCAGCTAACATCCTTGACAATTTTATCTGTACCAAAGTAGGACATGGTGCGAACGCATTGTTCTGGTTTGAAAGCTGGATTGGTGATACTCCACTCAAGGATCAGTTTCCAAGGATCATTCAACTGGCAGTTTGCAAGTTTCTGCACATTAGGGATGCTTATTCCTGTCACAATGGCGTTATCAGTGGCATATTCAGTTGAGGAGAGATGTCAAAAAAAGTGAAGAAGTGGAGTACTTATCTTTTCTATATACTCTATCTGAAACAAAATTGAATGTGGGAGGACAAGATCAGATTGTTTGGGCTGATAATAATGGTGTATTTTCTGGAAGTCATTTTACAACTTAATAGAAGGTAATCATAACGCGTTCAGGCATTTTGATGTCATCTGGAAAGTGAAATCTCCATTGAAAGTCAGGAGTTTCATGTGGCTTCTTCATAGAAAATGCATTATTACCAAAGTCTACAGGAGCGAATGGTGAACGGAAACTGATACTGATTGTCTTTTGTGCGGAACTGATAAGGAAGATGTTCAAGACTTACTTATCTCATGTTCAGCACTCACTCGAGAAATTTGGCTCAGTATTAGCAGAGTGTTCAAGTTCTCTTCTGCATTTCATGACTTGGAGGAAATGTGGAATTATTTCAGCAAGTTTTAATCTGTTGCCGGAAATCGAAGCCACAAGAAAATCTTACAAGTCATACCACATGCTATATGTTGGAGTATCTGGAAGGAGAGGAAAGCTGTGCTTTTTAGGGGAAGTAAAATCTACATTGAAAACATTGCTTTACTTGTTGTTTCATTTCTTTTCAATTGGAGTCGTCATATTCTTGATGTTTTTGTTGAGGCTTGGGCACAGGCTGTGAAATAGATGTCTGATTTTCTTTTTCAAGATAGGTACCTCACCTGTCTTGACATGATTGTATTACCTCTTATTATTTCTTAATAAAATTGGTGATACAATCCACTTTTCATTCGAAAAAAGACAACAGATGTTGTCTTTCTTCGTATGAGTTTGGAAAAGTCTTCCAAGTGCGTTCTTGTTGCTGAAAAAATGATAACTTGGCATATCTTTTTTGCTGTGGAAACATACTTGAATGGGAAAAGCATGGTGGCTTCATTTATGGACATTGGAGTAGGAACCAATCTTATCAGTGCCTAACACTTTCAGTTTCAGATGTAAAGTCTTCCCTTCCTGCTTGTTGATCGGTGATCACACTACTAAATATGCCTGGACCAGCCAATTTGACAAGGCTTTTGAAGATTCTTGTGTTTGTGGGATTAATGACCCTTTTTACATTTTCCTCTTCTGCTGACCGCATAGTCAGAATTCAAGAGCCGGCACACTTTAATACTGTCGGGAGCTCAGAAAAGTTGTAGGGCAACCTGGGTGCCGTGAGTCTCTTATCATGGTGGAGTGGAATAGGTCAGTTGTGAGCAATTTTACCTTTGCTTTTGTAAAGAAGTTCTTTTTGGCTCTTAATCTCCCACTTCTCTTACAATGGAGCAACTTTATGGTTGCACCAGTGCTGCCCGTCAGAAATCAAAATCCGGTGTTTTTAAATTCTTTTTGGCATGGAACAGTAATCCATTTTGGCAGGAATCAGCACTGTTTTCATGAATTTGTTAATGATTCTAACTAGAATCTGATATCTGCCCTCTGAGTTAAGTCTGAATTGCTGTCAAACACAGCTGTAACCAGTTTTCTTTTTCGTTTTCCTTTTGTGAACTAAGGCTGAATTGCTGTCAAACGCAGCAGTAACCATTTTCTTTTTTCTGAGTAGGTTTTGCCTTACTCCTTGACATGAACATCAGTTCTGGAGACTGGTGAACGATAACCCAAGGTTAAGCAGTGTATGTGATCTTTGCCCTTGATGGCCACCCAGTTGTTGGGCCCCTCAATCGGACAGGGTTTGATGGGTGGCATCCGAGTGGGCACTAGTGATGCGTTGAAGGTTCCTTGGGCCAGCATCCTCCTTTTCAATTCCAACTTGAGGTGTGCATGTGAAAGTGATGGATTTGGGAGTACTTGTTGAGGGTTCATCAATGCTATTATTCTACTGGACCCCTAATCTTTTCCAAGCGGGGAGGGCCCCTCCTGCCCCTTAGAAAGTCACCATCTCGTGTGCTACCACACATCCTCATCTGATGGGCTCTGCATTTATGCAGTCTTCTCCATCCAATGCATGGCTGTAGTACCTTCCGTCTTGCAATGTGTATGTGCCCTAGGGAAACCATATCAAGTTTTTGTTTAGGAGAGCATAGAAACATTCATGGTGGTGGTTAAGATATTGAGAGGCTTTATAATGCATGTGCAGGAGGGGCCGGTGCCCACGGTTCATGTGGGTTCCCCTTTCCCATCTTCAACTTCTCATGGACAACCGTATGGAACCTTTATGATGAAGTTGTGGGACGAAACCAATACGTTCGTCGAATAGTTCGTAAGACTTTTTGATAATAGCTTGACTTGGCTTATTTATTAAGTTAAATAAACAAGTCTGAATAAAAATTTGAGTTCAATTCATTGAATGAGTACTCGCTGAGCTTAGTTTAATATTTGTTAATAACTCGTTTACTTACTCATTAAGAGCTATACTCATTACATTTTTTAAATACTTATTTAATTATTCTATTTATGAATAAACTTAGTTAATAAGATATTTAACATCTTATAGAGTTTTTTATCAAATGGTTAGGGGCGCAAACAACTTAGGTATTCACCATAGTTTGACCTGAATTTATAAATTTAAAATTATGGACTAAAGTCTATTATGGACTCATGTGGCTTGCGAGCTATGCGACACTCGGTTCGAATTCATTTAATATTTAAATAAAGTAATTTGAACGGCCACTAAAGATATTCGGCTTGAACTTGAATTAGATTAAAATTAATTGAACCAAGTTTGAACAAGATAGAACTCGAACAAAATAAAACTCAATTTGGCTCGTTTGCACTTCTAGTGGATGATTTATGGAAGCTTGACACGGCTCAACTGAACCATTAGGGAAGGCCAGAGGACAAGGGGAATCTTTTATCCATTAATTTTGACTGGCGGAATAATAAAGCATCTGCAGATGAACAAAAACCATAATCGGGTGATGGCGAGTTTGACGAGTTACGTTGCTTTATTTGTAATATTGTGTAATTGTAGGTCCCAAATTGATGGGATAAGGCTTTGATGCTGATGTTTGTAGTTGTGGGTGGAGGGGATGCACAAATAACTGGATCCGGTTCTTGATGAGTTAAAAGGCTTTACATGTTCTCGTTTACTTCCCTTTTCTCGTCACCCTAGCCAAAAGTCTAATGCATCATGATGTGCGACTCAATTATCAAAGTTCTCCACAAATGTGAATGGCTAAAACACTTTCTTTGCAAATAGAAGAAAGCATGCGAAGTGCTCCATATTAATTTTAGCCTTTTCATGTTATATTAGGGGCTTACAATTTTTATCCATGGCTTATTAGGTCGTTCTCTTAGCCTATGACTAGTGGAAACTGCGAACACAATAATAGACAAAAGAACCCTATACTATATGTGTATATATATATATATATATATATATATATATATATATATATATATATATATAGAATGAGAGAGAGAGAGAGAGAGAGATTGATTTGGCATAGGTTAGCTTGCGTCCTAGAGAATGTTCACCTCTCGGCAGTTACACCTCTATCCCATTGAGTGTTGCTACCTCTGAATCTGAAATATTTTGAAACTTTTAGCACAAAAAAAAAGTTTATGATAGGTAACATCATCTTTTAATTAATGCAAGGATTCGAGTCATGGGCCCGAAAGTTTGCCAGTGACATGGCTGTTCTGGACCAGTTAGGAGACCCATTTGGACACATTAAATTTGGTAGGGGTGTTCACGGTTTGGTTTGATTTGGTTCGAAGACAAAATTTTAGAAATCAAACTAAACTAAAGTGAAGAGTCAAATCGAACCAAACCAAATCGTAATAGTTTGAAACCGAACCGAACCAAACCAAAATAATTCGGTTTGATTCGGTTTGGTTTGTGGTTTGGACTTTATAATAGGCCACTATGATAAAATAATTTATTTTAAAATTATTTTTTAAAAATAGTTATTAAAAATATTATTTAAGAGTTATTTAGAGGTTTATTATTTAGAGGTAAGTCTCGAAATAGACTATTATAGTTAAACATCCTATTTTATTAAGGACTCAAACACCTTTTTTGTACAAAATCACAATCTAAGAGGTATTATCTAAAAATAATTTAATTTTTTATATCTTATAATTTATATAAACTCACACTTAATCAAAAAATTTAATACTTATATTATGTCTTTTTAACGTAATTTGATTTATTCGGATTGGTTTGATTTATGAACAAGAAAAATCAAACCAAACCCAAATAAAAAATTCAGTTTGGTTTCAACTCAAACTAAAATTTTTAGAAGTTCAAATCAAACCAAATCAAGGTTTGATTTTTCGGTTTGAGCCGAATAGTGAACACCCCTAAACTTTGGGGGTGGATATGCGGAGTAATACTTACTGCACAATGCAGAACAGCTGCGGGCCACAATCCCTCTTTTTTCATGTTTTTAATAACCGACCAAAGAACGGATGGTACAGAGGCTGAACTGAGATGATCTTCCAATTCGGCAACTTTTTTGAAGTAAAAAAAAATTATTGGGGCCATGCGGCAAGTGTTACTCGGGTATACTTGTTTACCTAGTAAGAGCTATGTTATTATATATTGTACAAATTTACAACCAATTGAAATTAAGCCCATCTTAAGTATGTACCATATTTAAGATAAATAATTTCTTTCACATATTTTTTATATCAAAAGATAAAAAATTAATAGACTCAAGACTCGACGTATTTATTTGTCAATGTGTTGTAGAATCTGATTCAGGTATGTGCAGCCCGGGTTCGGGTCTACCCCCACATCCCTACAATTGACAGCCTTACCACGGCAATTACGATGATAGGAACGGTTTTGATAGGAAAATAAAGCAATCATGTTGGCCTGTTGGTTGTGCTTTCTTGTCAATTAGTTGTCTTCATTTCCTTTGGAGATTTTATTTTATTTTTGAAATGGATCCTTTTGGAGATTAGCTTGGAGAAAAGGGTTCTTAGCTATCATGGAAAGTAGCCACCCTTCACTTTTAAATACCATTCCTTTTATCTTGCTGTCCTGGATCTCACCAAAAGATTCATTTGTATGACATATTCCAAATCCATTGCTACAAGATTTGAAATGGAGTCTAATCCCACTCCAAGGGGGCCAAATATCATGGGACCACATCTCCCTTATTTGTCTCGACTTTAATTTAGGTATCATCCTTGAGAAATCATCTAGATATATATGTGCATCCTGATCAGAGAAATTAATTAAACTGTCTAGAATCTTGCAGAGTTATTGTTGCCAGCTGACAAGCGATATTCCTATGCTTACTTCCTTACGGTACATGATTAATTAAGTGACAAAATTATAGAATTGAATGCCACCTACATGCCCAAGACGCGTGGAGATAAGGTTCTAGAGGGTTGGATTGCTTTCTGGAGTCTTGGATACATGCCCTTTCTTTTCTTCAGCCCAGAAGTGACATATAAATGACAATGGAAGAGATAAGATCAAGATATTAGTGTCAATTATCCTTTAAGCCTTTGGCATCAGTTCAAGTCAACAGAAGAATCCAACCTGTAAAATGAGGAGGAAAGAAGATTTTATATTATTATTATTGTGTGCCTTTTTGGTCGAGAAAGTGTCTTTAGAATGTCCCTAGAAAAATTATACACTTCTATGATAAAGGCACGTATGCTCCAAGTCATCAAGAGAGAGAGAGAGAGAGAGAGTCCTCTCTATTCATGTTAAGGAGCTATGGACATGATTAGTCTAATTAATAACAATAACCAACTGCGAAAGATTGTAAATTATTTTACGGTATACGTTTTATATTGTATATCAAAACCACTTAACTCGTATGATACTCTTTTTAGTTGATTTTGACTTTTCAGTTCAAAACTATAGAAACTAAAAATCAGGGATTTTAGAATCATTAATATTAGATCAGAGATTTTATTTTTCACTGAATTTTAAAATCAGTGATGCCGAAATCAATTTTTTACGGTGTTTTAGGTGTTTTTAGGTCAAATCAAATGACCCTTGCTCGATCTTTCTTCATAATAACTTCATTTCTCTTAGCATAAAAACTCCAAAACTTAATTTGAACGTCAAATAATTATACGGATAATTCTCAAGGTTTACCCTTGGTCCTCTGAAATATGACGATATATATTGTTTTCTGACTGAGTAAGCGTACTGTTGGACCGGACTCCAACGGTGTAGAGGGAAGGGATTTGGAGGGAAAACAATGGGGATTTGAAAATGCTTCCTCCTCTTCTCCTCTCTATTACTGGAGTCCGGTTCAATAGTACAGTATTAAAATTAGACTCTTTTTAGCTGGACGTGGGCCCATCACACGAATGGTTGGTCTCAAGTTGATGAGGCTGGGCCCCTTCCCATCTACGTCCGTACGGTCATATCCATGCATGCTCACCTAATCGAAGGCTAACCAACGGACATAAAAAATTGTGAAATGGACGGACCACACGGGGAGGCCGTCGGATGACGACACCTAAGACCTTCGGGCCCTCCCCCATGGATACAATATAAATCATTAGAGATTGTTTATATCAAATAAAATATTTTTAATTTTAACAATCAAATTGTATATATTTTAGTTGAAATAATAAGTTAACATTGATATATAAATACATCTGGATCATAAACTATCCGATCTGCTTAATATATTTAAGATATAATTTAAAAGAAGTCCTTAAAAATATAATGTATTTACAAAAAAATCTCTATAATACAACTATGTACGAATAAACCCCCATGAATCCTGTGAATTGGTATAAGCTCCAAGTGTCAAAAAAACTGTAGCTAAAGGGGATGAGAATTTGTCACAAAAAGGTGGTTAGAGGGGTTATTTTGTAAAAAAGTTGAGATTGCGAAAAACTTTTTGTAAATAGTCGAATTAGGAGAAGTTATCTATAATATCAAATGTTTTTGAAGATATACGTACGTGATAATGTATTTCACTTAACATGTCTACATACAAAGTACCTCTTTTTAAAAAAGTTATTTAATACATAAGAATGATAATATAAGTATCATCAAAACTAGTTAATTAAGCTAAAGCTTTATGCCGAACAGAACAGGTGCCATATCATTGCAGGTTAAAGAAGGTCGAAATGAGTCCACGTGCATCTGATCTTCCGTCAAAAAAAGAAAACAAAGAAATAAAGGAGTCCATCTGATCTTAATCGGAGACAAATTGAGCTTGAACATTTTGACACGATTACCAAACGAGTTGGATTTAGTTGAATCTAAACCAATTACGATGTCAGGATAGAAAAAGAGTCGATATTGACAGGGTCTAGAATCAGCCCTTAGAGCTCCTTTCGTGCCCCTTTTATTTTTGAGTTGGATGGGCCAATAGTTCTAATATGATATCAGAACTCATGATTATAAATTGGATCACTTACTCTATATTTGTGATTCATTGTGACATAACCTAAAATTCGGCTTGCACGTGAAGGAGAATGTTATAATAGTCACACACGAAAATAGTGATGCCTATTTCACCAATTGTTAAGATTTTAAGTTGGACGGTCCAATTAACTTCAATATACATAGGCCTTTAGAGATGTACCAATTAATGAGAATTTAGAGGAATGAAAAAAAATGGAACGAGATCTTCTAGACCAAAATGGGGTAGACCTGTGTTCCATCCAAGTATTCCTTGTGGGAAGCTACAGCGACCTGGTGGTCGAGATTATAAGAGATCTTCGAAGAAGATACCCACGGGCCACGGCCACGGTGTTTGAGTCAAACAACTCCTCCTCCTGTAGGTACAGAAGTGATGGTGGGCCACATGGACCCACGGCCCATCTCTGATCTTCTCGTCCGTACCGAGCCCGGTGACGTGTGGTTGATTCGGAGAAAGCCGCCTCTTTCCCCAGCTGGGCCAGTTGGTGTCCGCAAATGCTCGAGGGAGGCAGGCCCACCACTACGCACGTAGCTAGGGGAATTGGTTACTTCACATTTATGCACGTGCTTTAGAGATTTCACCGTCCCGTACACAGTCTAATTTCTCATCCTGTTATGCAGGGTGCGGCTTCTCTTATTCACAGTTTCACTTTCTAATCATCTGTACTATCTAATCCTTAATTTGAACGATCTCTTGTGTCTCATTTTTCCGACTCTTCTCTCTCCCTCCCTCTCCCCCCCCTCTCTCTCTCTCACACACACAGGAGGCCACACCTTTCAAATTTCTAATTTTTTCTCTTTTACTTAACATGCGTCAGCCAATGGGTACCAGCTTCCATAGTTTATTAATGTACATAGATATAAATTGCTCACTCATACATAACGAGGTGACTTTGTTCAGTACAACAGTACCATACTGGTCAGCTGAGAGAGTAGTGCCCAAAACTAGCCTCGTGTTCCTCTTCACACGTTTGTTTCTTAATCCCGTGCATTCAGTGAATGCCAACGTTTTAAGAAAATCCATTGGAAAGAGAAAAAGGAAGTGGTGAACGCCGACGTCTGGAAAAGGAACTTGATCGATCGATCCAACATTTCTTGTCCTTCTTTGCATAGGATCACAAGAGTAGTGTAGCAGTCGAAAATTGGTTGGACTGCGGTGACCGTCCGATCAAAGATCCCGACTACTCAATAAAATTTGTTTGAGATGAAAATACTGAGGGTAGAACTTGCAAAAGAGAAGCAAAGGCATTAAGGGGGGCCTCAATCTAATGGAGAGTAAACTTTCTGATACTTAAGTTAGGTGCTATAAGATGAGATCTTGCTAGAAGTTTTTGGTACTCAGAATGGTATATCTTCAACAGAGGAAGATTTGGTGATTATTTAGTCTTTCTCCCTGAGGCGTTTTGAGGACAGTTTTCTTTGAAGGGGTTATTCGTCTATGATCAGATCTCCTTGATTAAGGAGATCGTAGGATAATCGCTAAGGAGAGATTCACCTGCAGTTGAGGAGGGTGAATTGTGTGGACTCGCTATAAGTGGGTAGTTGCATCCGAAAGATCTACCCGATAGTATGGAGGTGCGAAGGGTTGCCCCTCGAGGAGACCTTCGTTATCGCAAGAGACCGGGGGAAGGGGTTTTTCGACACCGGGTCTCTGGTCTTCGTCTGGTTGAGTTGCCAATAGAAGAGGATTGAGGTTAGTGAGTGTATCCCCGAGTCTCAAGTGGATTAGCCGAGATCTTAAGGGGTCTAGGGAGCTGTTACTGGACTCGAGGTCGGGAGATTCAACGATCCGGACTTGGTGGTTCCGGATTCCTGTCTCTGTCATGCGGGTCAGGGTACCAAGTATCACGTGTCCCCTCGCACCAGCTTCGGTAGGCCATAGCTCTTTGGACCCGTAGACTAATGAGCATGATTGGGTTGGACCCAATCACTCCTTGTCAAGTAGGGTCCAATTCCTGTCAGAGCACGTTTTGTCGGGACTCCGTATGTGCAGAGAGATAGAAGAGAGAATTATTCAAAATCATCACTCATTGAAAATGAGAAAAGCAATGCATGAGGGAGTTTTTTAAAATCACTCCCTCTCTGCACTTACTGAGTTCAGTCCAATCTTATACTTAGAAGATCTCTATTCGGTAGCTAGGTAGCGCATACAGTGAGGGGACAACTGCATGTAAGTACATATATGTTATTTTGCTCTGTGTTGAATATGGTAGGAATTAGGAAGTTACGTTTGTATTTGATTTGATCTACTTCCATTTCCTGTCATTTTCCATGTCCCGTTCAATATCTCAATATGCCGATCCTATTGATTCTGGGGTTTGGTCGATAGATTGAGCACACGAAACGAAAAGAGACGTACGTGCTATGGACAAACATGGACAGAAATATGTGAGGGGGAGCAGTGATGGCAGGCTGATGGTGTCTAGCTAGCTAGCCACTTTTCCCACATACAAAATTGGAATTCATAGCTAGTCCTTCATTACTGTTGATGGCATCGGATTCATAGTCTTACATTACTGTTGATGGCATCCTTAGTAAGGAACAAATATTAATTCTTCGTATCTCTTTTGATGTCGTCACCTTTTCAAACTTCAGAAAGATATTAGCTATAGCTCGAAAGGCCTGACAAATTAAGCGAGGAGGAAGGTATTATTAGCTAGCTAGCATTTTTGGATGCCTTGTTGAGCTAGCTGGTGAGGAGTTTTGAGGAATATTATGGCTGTGAAGGTGATCATGAGAGTTAAATATGACATATTTGATCATGGGCGTGTTCTGCAGCAACCAGAAAGCGTATGGAATTATATAATGAGGCCTTGAATTGTGCACCCTATGCTTTCGGGTGGTGCTGTTTGTACAATGTACCTCTTGAGCATGGTGCATCGGAGTAAAGGACACAGGACACACCAGTTAAACCTCGGAGTGGTGAAGATTTTATCATCCCACAGCTGTCACAATGCGGGCATATACACCTTCAAGGGACCCAACATGTCTGTACATCGCAAAAGCAAAACCCTAGAAGTGCCGGTGGAAGGAGGCCCCATAATTAGGGCATCATTGTGGGGAAGTGTACGTCTTGTGGGCAGCACCTGTTGCATGCCACTAGTCTCACCAGTCCCCTCAGTAGTGTAGGCCAGCCGACCTGATCAGATGAGGGTTATCCCACTTGGGTTGGGGCATCTCCCTTTTGGCTTTAATGTCCCTCCCCCACACATGCAAACTAGAATATCTATGAGTGCTCATGCAGGGGGACCATACAGCGACCAGTCTTATCGGGAGTAGGAGGAGGACGATGGGTGGTCCATCGACAGGGCCAACAGGAAAGGCATCCCCACGGGGGTCGAGGGGATCTCCACCCCACCTCCTCTCATCCCTATCCTCCATTAATTCCACACTCTTGTAGAGATAAGATTTGGATGGCAGGCTTTCCATGCTCACATGTTCATGTTCATGCGGGTGGAGATACAGTTGGAGCAGCAGTAACGTGGCCATGCCGGTACGTGAAAACAGGCATGCCATCGGCTCCGGGTGACCAAGATTAGGCCTCCCCATCCCCCCACAAGGGCCCGTGCAGGTCGCCCACCTCGCACAGGCTCTCTTTCACGTAAGGAATGCAACAGTCAATTGAAGGATCCATCGTCCATCTTGGTCCTCCGGGATAGAAATCCCTGCCTGGGGTAAGATTCCACGTGGCCCATGGGGTCGGGTTCCCTTGGATGTGTATCTCGTGTGCACACGATGGGGACTGCGGGAGTTCCCTCAATCGAGTGCCGATGGTGAATATAATGATATTTGCAAACCTCACTATGCAAACGAGAGTACTTCCTCCTTAAAAATCCATAACACATGAACAGAGATCCTCTATGTCCAGGCTTGGACTGAACTCACTCTGTAAAGAGAGAGGAAGGTTTAAAAAAACCCTCTCATATGGTGTTTTTTCTATTTCTGAACCTTCAGTCCAAATCCGTATTGAGAGAAACCGCACTCATAACACATGTATCCATCCACATAAATTCTCGCTCCCTCTCTCTCCTCTCCCCTCCCAATTATATATATATATATATATATATATATATATATAATTGATAATCTTAATAACATTCTGATATTTATTAAAGCATATTATTTTTGGATAGTATTATTTTAATTGATGAAAATTTATAAAGTTTAAGTGATATGTTAGAATGATGAAAGGATGCATTAAAATCTAAAAGTTCTAATATTTGTCAAATTAAATAAAAATATATATATGAAATTATATTTTAATAACATGTGAGTCGACCAAGGATATCTGGTAGTTTCCATGGTTAACTTACTTTCAAAGTAGTACCTTTGATATTTATGTAAATATATATATGAAATTATATTTTAATAACATGTGAGTCGACCAAGGATATCTGGTAGTTTCCATGGTTAACTTACTTTTAAAGTAGTACCTTTGATATATTTATGTATTATCATTCAAAAATGAAGAAATTCAATAGAATGTCGTAAATAAACAGGCCACTTAAAATAGAGAGGGAAAAAAATGGGACATTTGATTAATATCAGACGGCTTTAGTTGGGGTAGGGGTGTACTAATTGTCCTAATCGTATTTCATATTTGTAATCTTTCATATTTATGTCAATTAGAAGTAGACTTACTTTTTAGGACGTTGGGACGCCTACGGGTCTAAAAATTCGTGTGAAAGCTCGGCAAAGAGAGAAGATTTATAAGAAAGAAAACAGTTAAATAGGCGAAAACTGTTCCTCTAAAATACACTCTTTTTGAGTTGCCAAAAAAAATCCTCCTAAAGGCACATGGTACTCGAAATTGTACGAGTTTGTCTTTTGTACACAGTGAAATAATCCCTGTATCTTTAATTTTTCTTCTGTGGTTATTACTTGGGTCTTGGGCAAGATTTGTACGTTCATAATTTTTATAGTGAAATCATTTTTCCGATTTGTTCCGTAATTTTTCATTTTTACGTTAGAGAAGTTTTCACATTAATTTTAATGTACCATATGATTGTTTGGTTGTGCGTATTCTATTTTTATTCCGTTACGTATCACGGCTTATCAGTATTCAATTTTATTCCCTACATGTAAATGCGGTAGGAAACATGACCAATATATAATTGGTTAAGGACCGCCCCACCTATGATACTTGAACAAGGAGACAACTTCAGCTTATAAAGGCAGAGAATTTAATATCCTGGTCTAGGGTTTTTCCTTTTCAATCTCTTTTTGCAGGGGGAGTGCTTAATTTGGAAGGAAGATTCCTGTTCCCATGGTTGGCTTTCCCGAATATCCACGCATTCATGCACACCTTGCATGAAGTATTTGCTCCAACTATAATTAATGACACTCCTTATATCATACCATCTTAATTAAACTTGGCTGGTAGCCGTCCTAAAGCCATCGTTAGCTTGAAATGAATAAAATGATAGGATCAGAAAAGTACTGAAAACATAGGTAAATATAGGGAACATTGTAAATGTTGTCAATATCATAAGCAGTGGCGGACGTAAAAATTTTGTCCAGTAAGATCACTCGGACATTAGGTCATAAGTATGACTGGGTCAATGGGGTCTTGGACTAAATCATATGGGTCATGAGTTGGATCAGTAGGATCTTAGACTGCGTTAGTGAATTAAGTCCCAGACTAAACTATTTTGTATTGGACTAATGAATTTAGCAAAATTCAGTGGGATCCCAAGACACCACTAAATGAACCCTAGATCCGCTACTGATCATAATCATAAGATGTTGTAACTATCTAAAAAATATAGTAAAATGATATTTTTCTCAGGTTTAAGTTGTTATCAATTATCTTATGCTATTTTTTGTGTGTTTGGAATATCACAATTACTGTCTTTCAAAGTGATCACTTGTAGTATTCTTTTTAGTTGATTTTGATTTTCAGTTTAGAACTAATTAAAATTGGCGATGTCAAGGTTGATGATTTTATTTTTACCGATGTAAGATCAGTAATTACAAAATCGACATTTTATGATATTTTACCTCAAACTACTCCTCAATTTCACCAGGACATATGTGAGAAACAGATCTAAGGATCTTCATCATTTCATTCTGGCCCTTTGCACCGCGGGCACTGGGTTATATATCCTACACGGTAGAAAACACTAATGTGGCTTATCTAGTGACTGTTTAAAGCATGGATCACCATCCAAGGAACAAGAGCTAACTAGGAGAGAATGGTACAAATTATTTGTCTCCGTGGATAGAAGTTGGCGACGGCTATGTCCGACCACCGACAAGAGATTGGTTAGCATCGACGACCGATAGTTATTAATACTAATAAACGTTAATGAAGTTAACGTTTATTTTTTTAATTTAAAAATATTTATCAATGGAGAGAAATCATCCAATTTATAGGAGAAAAAGTTATTCCTGGCATGCAGTTGTTTGCGGCTATATATCGACAATAAATTCTTGTCAACGACTAACGAACAGCTTTAAGTTACCAAGAATCCAAGATATGTTCTCAGCTCATAAGAATCCGAATTCTTCTTCTTCATCTCCTTCTTTTTTTAAGATAAATTTCTTCCAATTATCAAGAGCACCCCTAATGATGGCTATGTGTCGGTGGGTAAAAGAGCAGGAGTGGTGCGGTGTTTTTCTCAAAACTCCAGCGAGGAAGAGAGTAAACTTATATATGATAATAGATATATATCCTGTCACGGGGAGGATAAATAAGGGATTTCTAGTCTTGACGAGGGACTTCACAAGATCTGGCCTCTTTAAGATAAGCATGGATCCATAATTTTTGGCATGCAATAGTGATGAGGCAGAATCCGATTCGGCCCATTGAAATAAGCTCAAATCCCGTTCAGCCAAGCAGCAGCAGTACAAGGCCTTCAGAGAGCCTTCGGCCTATCAGCCGCCCAACAGCCCTCGGCTCATAAGCGGCACCGTCGCTCCCGGCCCAACAGGCTTCAGCCCGTCTTCGGCCCATCAGTCTACGGCCCGAAAACAGCACGGCAGCCCTAAGCCCAGCAGGCTTCGGCCCATCAGCGGCCCAACCCCCTTCGGCCCGATAGCCGAGTCTGGCCCACTCCGGTGGAGGATTAGGCACTATGGCGGTTTACCAGTAAGCCCGCACATAGTCCTATATCGGCTAGCACCGTTAACCATCCTCTATCCTCTGCTATAAATACACCGCTATTTATTGCCAAAGGTATGCTCTCTTATGCCTCCGAGACTCTCAAGGACTACAGTCCAAATAGCATAAAAGCTACTCTTTGCCTTCTGAATCGAACCATCTTCAGGAGCTAACTTGACCGTCGGAGGGGGTTCCTTAGGGCCGAAGCCCGGGACTCTTGCTGACCGGTTTCTTTTTCTTCTTTCCCTCTTGCAGGGGCTCGGTTCGAATCTTCGCCGACCTTCCCGAGTCGGTCTCGGCCGCCGACCTCGGACTCCTCTCCCTGGTCTCGACGCCGTGCGCCGGCTGCCCCACAATCGGAGGAGACTCGGTTTCCCGCCGCCCCTTCGTCTGCCGAAGGAGCTTCGGCCCCGACTTCCCGAAGACAAGCCAGCCCCCGACAGAGCGGCTCTCGGCCTCGGACCTTCGGCTCGGCCTCGGACCTTCGGCTTCGCCTCTGCCTCCTTCGCGTCCGAATCCCTGTCGGGCCTCTAAAACACCGATCCGACCTAGCTCTGGATCCATTTCTTCGGATTCAAACTTCGGAATCCGGTCGTGATAGCTTCGGCTACATCACGTGGCGCCGTCTGTGGGAAAACAACAAACAAGTCATGTCTCAGCGACCTGTGACCCGACGATCCGGACAAAGCGAAGCAGAGGCACGGGAAGCCTCGGCGCAGATACTACCTTCCGAAGGTGCCCCTTCTGCCCCGCCGAGCATGCCTCTGCCAGTCATACCGGAGTCCTTCGCTGCGGAAGACCGAGTGGGGTGCTCCAACAGCAAATGGCCACGCTAGCAGCTGCCGTCACCTCCCTAGCGCCTCTTCAGGAGATGGTATCTGCCATCGCCCAGCGCGTAGGGCTGATGGGACAGCTTGTTGGGGATTTTCGGAATACCTGGAGCGGAAGCCATCCCTAACGCAGAGGAAGACGATGCCGGAGTCGATCCCCACGCGCAGCGGACCTCGAACAAGAACGCACGAACTCCGGACAGGAAGACGGTGTAAACCCACGCACTATCTCCACTGGTTTCCTCTCTCTATTCGTCTTAATGCGTATGACCTAATGGGGAGTCACAGGCTTCTTTTATAGAGAGGAGGGACCAGTCCCGTTCTTACTTCTAACAGGATCCTACCCATTACAGGATCCTTATTGGGCGCCTAATGGGTTAAGCCCAATCATATTCCATTAATTGGATGCCTAATGGTGTGCAAGTGTGCAGCCCAGTAAACACAAGTGGACCACTAATTGGATTAAAACCCAACATTCTCCCACTTGGTCCAACTTGTCTTAAGCACATCAAATCTTCCTTTGAAAACATACTTACAGTATAGATATATATAGTTTCAAAAGGACTCTTGAAGATTTGACATCCTGGGTATACACCTGAAGAGAAAATCACGGTATGCGCGCGCACGATAAAACAAAACTACACACCATTCCAATTAACGGAATCTTAAAGGTTCAAGAACAGTAAATCAAATGACATGAGTCATGGCGGCAAATGCATTCAATTACACACCACCTTCCATGTACCACAATGCCACCAACTTACTACAATTGAACATCAAATATGGAACTGTAGACAAACTCAAACATAATGTTTATCTATTGGTCACCACTTAAATATACAATCTGCCAACCAAAATCCATAACCAACATGTATACAATGGAAAATGCAGAAAGTAATAGAAGAATCACAACATATCGAGAGAACTGACAAGACCCATCCGAATCACATGACTACAAAAAGTGCTAGCAGGGAGTCCTTTCGTGAGTGGGTCAGCAACCATAAGATCCGTTCCGATATGTTCTATAGACACTTCTTGATTCTTCACTCTGTCTCTAAGAGCAAAATACTTAATGTCTAAGGCTCTACCACCTTTGGACGCCTTATTGTTCTTAGAGAAGAAGACCGCAGCGGAATTGTCACAATATATCCTGATAGGTCTGGAGACGAAGTCAATAAATGATAGACCTGTAAACAGATTCCGCAACTGGATGGCCTGTGCACTAGCCTCAAAACAAGCAATGAACTCAGCTGCCATCGTGGAAGCCACTGTAATACTCTGCTTCTCACTGCACCAAGTGATAGCTCCTCCTGCTAGGAGAAAGATGTATCCTGTAGTGGACTTCCTCGAATCAAGGCAGCCGCCAAAATCAGCATCAGAATAGGCAACGACCTCTAACTGATCTAACCTTCTATAAGTGAGCATGAAATCTAATGTGCCCTTAAGATACCGCATGACTTTCTTGGCAGCTTTCCAATGATCCATGCCTGGGTTGCTCTGGTACCTGCTGAGCATACCCACGGCAAAAGCTATATCTGGACGTGTACAAGTCTGAAGGTACATCAAGCTCCCAACGGCTGAAGCATATGGGATAGACTCCATCTGCTTCCTTTCCAAGTCGTTCCTGGGACACTGTAATTCACTGAATTTATCACCTTTTACAATGGGTACTTTATCGGGTGCGCAGGACTGCATGTTGAACCTTTCCAAGACCTTTGAGATGTAAGCCTTCTGAGAGAGACCAAGAGTGCCTGAGGGTCTATCTCTAGTGATTTCAATGCCCAAAACATAGTGGGCATCACCCATATCTTTCATCTCAAAGTTCTTAGAAAGAAAAGCTTTGGTTTCGTGCAACAAACCAAGATCACTGCTGGCAAGCAAGATGTCATCCACATACAAAAGCAAGACAATGAAACTACTCCCACTGATCTTTAGGTACAAACATTCATCAATAATGTTTTCCTTAAACCCAAAAGACAGTATGATTTCATTAAACTTTATAAACCATTGGCGGGAGGCTTGCTTAAGTCCGTAAATAGATTTCCTTAATTTGCATACCAAGTGTTCTTTACCTTCAGCACGAAACCCTTGAGGTTGCTCCATATACACTTCTTTATCTAGGTCCCCATTGAGAAAAGCCGTTTTCACATCCATCTGATGTAACTCAAGGTCAAAATGAGCTACCAAGGCCATGACTATTCTGAATGAGAGTTTCTTGGAAACTGGAGAGAACGTCTCATCATAGTCAATGCCTTCCCTTTGAGTGAAACCCTTAGCTACCAATCTGGCCTTATATCGTTCAACTTTGCCTTTAGCGTCCACCTTAGTTTTGAATATCCATTTACATCCAACAAGTTTGGACCCTTTAGGCAAGTTAACGAGATCCCAGACTTGATTTTTAGCCATAGAGTCAAGCTCTTCTTTCATGGTTTCAAACCAATAGGCAGATTTTTCACTCTTCATGGCTTGTGAAAACGTCACTGGATCATCAATGTCACCCCTGTCTACACTATCCTCCTGTAGGTATACTATGAACTCATCAGATATGGCAGGTCTCCTGACTCTTTCAGATCGACGCAATGTTGGCCCCTGATCCACCTGAGGAGGTGGTTGGTCAACAACAGCGACATCTTCTGGCTCTGGAGCAACCTGGGGTGGACCAACTGCAACTATTTGCTCCCCTAGGATTTCATTCCGAGGAATGAATATGGGAACAAGGTTGTCAGTTGTTACAGGTATTTCAACCTGATCCTGTAACTCCTCAAAAGAAATCTCTCGAGAAGGTCCACTCCCACTAACTCCGCCATCTTCAAGGAACCTTGCCTTATCTGTTTCTATAATGATGGGAACATGGGATGGGCAATAGAATCTATACCCTTTCGATCTCGCTGGATAACCAATGAAGAATCCACTGGTTGTTCTGAGATCAAAAGCCTTTTCCTGTGGACTGTATGGTCTAGCCTCAGCTGCACACCCCCACGTGCTCATATAGCTCACAGAAGGTTTCCTACCACACCATAACTCATAAGGAGTCTTAGGCGCAGCCTTCGTAGGAACCTTATTCACAATGTGAGCAGCTGTCTTAACGGCTTCGCCCCACAAGGATAAAGGAAGGGTAGAATGACTTAACATTGCCCTGACCATTTCTTTAAGCGTTCGATACCTTCTTTCTGCAACCCCATTCTGGTATGGGCTGCCAGGAGTAGTGTACTGAGGTACAATACCCTCTTCTTTAAGGAATTTAGCTAATGGACCAGGCCTTTGTCCCATCTCAGTATACCTACCATAGTACTCGCCACCTCTATCAGACCTGACTATCTTGATTACTTTCCCTGATTGTTTCTCTACTTCCTTCTTGAAATCCTTAAAGACATTAAAAACATCTGCCTTTTCAAGAAGTAAATAGAGATACATGAATCTAGAATAGTCATCTATAAAGGTGACAAAGTACCTCTCACCAGTCAGACAGGGTGGAAAAGAACCACAGATATCAGTGTGAATTATTTCTAAAATTCCAGAACTCCTTGTGGCATCTTTATTAGGCGTGTGTGTTTGCTTTCCTTTAATGCAATCAACACATGTCTCGAAGTCAGTGAAATCCAGAGTGTGTAACACTCCTTCTCCCACTAACCTTTTGAGCCTCTTAATGGAGATGTGTCCTAATCTCCTATGCCACAACATGGATGAATTTTCATTAACTCTACCACGCCTGTTGCCAATAAGGACCGAAGTATGCAGGGTGTTATGAGATTGTTCAATCGCATTGCTAAGACACAATTTATACAAACCATCAGATATAGAACCAGTACCAATAACAATAGAATCCTTTATTAATTCAACTGAAGAGTTTCCAAGTTTGACTTGAAAACCTTTTGAATCAAGTCTTGATACTGAAACCAAATTTCTACTAAAAGATGGTACATAAAAAGTGTCTTCTAAATCTAGAACAAATCCTGATTTCATAACTATCCTATAAATTCCTACGGCCTTGACTTGTGAGCGCGTCTTATTTCCTGAAAAGATGCTCCGCTCACCCTCATTCGGAGGCCTTTGGAAAAGGAATCCCTGCATAGAAGTGGCAACATGCACAGTAGAACCTGAGTCAATCCACCATGTACTCTTAGGAACATTAACTAAATTAGACTCATAGCAAACATAAGATGTATGCTCTCGAACACTACCACTAGTGTATTTCATTGAGGACAGTTTAGCCATTAGAGTACTGGCTTTGGCCTTATCAGAACTAATGAACTGTTCCTCAATAGCCTTAAGAAATCCACTAGCAGTAGTCTGATCTGGGATAGATCCCTTAATGTTCTGTCCAACGTGTCCCTGAAGGAATAAAAGGCAGAGACGATTGGACTTTTCCCATTTTTCATAATGAGTCTGCTGTTCCACAGAGCTTTCTGGAGTAAGTGGAGCCGGCATAACCTCACGTAATGCTAAGTCTAAGTCCATGCAGCCTAGAGCAAATTGTACCCTTTGTTTCCACTCAGTGAAATTAGTGCCATTCAGGTACGGCACACTAGCATTAAATGGTGCAAACAAAGGAGAAGCAGCTGAAATAAACAAACACATGCTCACATATAAGGCAATGGAACTAAAATATTGCAAGTAATGAGGCAAACAAATATGCAAAGTAATTCAACAACATAAAGAGAACTACTTTATCAAGTCGTCCGATAACTTCATAGTCGAACCCCCCGAATTAACTTAAGTGATAAAACTAAAACTTATAAACATTTTGATATCAAGAGAGAGTACCTTTGGGTACATAACTCTCAAGAATCGCCATGTAAATAAATTTTATTTTATCCTGCTCATGACATGAAAATAAATACTCCTTTGGGAGTTAAATTTACAACCAAGTCATGAACACAAGTATTTGAAATCATTTTAATTTCTTAACGAGTTTATTTTATTATTCTCCATGCATAAGGTCACTTTGGTGATCTACTTACACACTTTGAATACTAAAACATCCTCCCCCAATTAAAATAATAACAAATATCTAAATGCTCATCAATAATGCTATTTAAAACTTAATATGGTAAGATTTTATCAATCCTCGTGATTAGTGCCACTTTGGTGGTCAAACTAATCAGTTAGAAATCAAAATTTACCACGAAACTACATAATAGCATTAATAAACACATAACATGAGCAAAAAGGACATAAACACAATAATTAATGCAATCTTAAGTGGAGATATTCATACATGATTAAAAACTGTAAAGAAGACAAATAATCACAAGAATATCTCCTAAACTTACAGCAATAATTATTGATTCTTAAACAACATTAATCATGCTTAAAACTACATTAAAATGATTACTTAACAAGTTTATAGCATGCTGTTACATATATGTCCTTTTTCTGTTTGCAGAAAGAAAACTGAATTGCAAACATAGCCTGAACAGTTTACAGAAAAGTCCTGAATTGTAAACATACTTTGCAGTTTGCATGAATAATCATAAATTGCAAACATATCCGTTTTAATTTGCAGAAACAACTTAAATTGCAAATATATCCGTTTCTGTTTGTAGAAATAACTAAAATTACAAACAGATTATCAAAATTGTGTATGTATCCAAACATATTTAAAATATGATCTTTTATCCTTTAAAGATCACTAATGGGCCTAAAATGGGCCCAGAAATATGGGCCAAAGATCCAGAACTTAATAGATCAATTAAATGACCATTAGTGAATTTTAAAGGATAAAAAATAACTAAAGGACTTTAAATTAAATGATTTTAAATCTTTTTAACTTAAAGGATACATATACACAAACGGATATAAACGGATGCGGGTCCGGTTCTTAATGGATTAACGGATTCGATTTGGGTTAGAATAACGGATTCGGGTTGAATACTTAATCGGATCCGAATTCGGGTCTTAATGACATCCAAACGGATATCGTACCCAGAATTCGAATCCAAAACCCGTTAACTAATATCCGTTAAGGAATGATCAAATGGATCCGTATTTGGGTCTTAATAAGATCCTAACGGATCTAATACCCAAAATAGGACCCAAATGATCTTTAACGAAGATCCGTTACGGATTTAAAATCCAACCCAAATAAAATCCAATAATTTCCTAAATACAAAGTTTCCTAAACTTAATGGTTTCTTAAACCCATCATCTTTAACCTCCCAAAAAGGAAGGTTAGGGTTTAGAAACTCCAATTTAAGGAAACCCAAATTTTAGAAAATCCAGATTTAGGAAATCGCCGCCGGAACCCAAAAACCCCGCCGGAAACCGGCCGCCGGAACCCGCCCCCTGCGCGGCAGCCCGGCGCGGCCAGCGCCGCCGCGCCGCCGGACGCGGCCCTGCGCGCAGGGCCCCCCGCGCCGCCGCGCGCAGGGCCCCCCGCGCGGCCGCCGGCCCCAGCGCACCGCGCGGGCCTGCGCGGCGGCCCCGCGCAGGCCTGCGCGGCCGCGGGCGCCGCGCGCAGGCCGCGCCCGCGCGCGGTCCCGCGCAGGCCTGCGCGGCCGCGGGCGCCGCGCGCAGCCCGCGCCCGCGCGCGGCCCCGCGCAGGCCTGCGCGGCTGCGGGCGCCGCGCGCAGCCCGCGCCCGCGCGCGGCCCCGCGCGGGCCTGCACGGCCGCGCGCGGGGCCAGCGCGGCCAGCGCGGCCGCGCGCAGGCCACGGCCGCCTGCCGCGGCGCGGCCACGCGCGGGCCGCGCACGGCCCCGCGCGGGCCTGCGCGGCCAGCGCGGCCGCCCGCCGCGGCGGGGCGTGCCGCGCCCGCGCTGCCGGCGCTGCCGCGCTCGGCCGCGGCGGTACGCCGGCAGTCGTCCGGCCGTTCGGCCGTCCTGAAAATTTTTTTTTTTTTTTAAACAAAACCGGGAAGAATCCCGTAAATCGGAGCCCCAAAATTCCGACACGGGCTCTGATACCACTTGTTGGGGATTTTCGGAATACCTGGAGCGGAAGCCATCCCTAACGCAGAGGAAGACGATGCCGGAGTCGATCCCCACGCGCAGCGGACCTCGAACAAGAACGCACGAACTCCGGACAGGAAGACGGTGTAAACCCACGCACTGTCTCCACTGGTTTCCTCTCTCTATTCGTCTTAATGCGTATGACCTAATGGGGAGTCACAGGCTTCTTTTATAGAGAGGAGGGACCAGTCCCGTTCTTACTTCTAACAGGATCCTACCCATTACAGGATCCTTATTGGGCGCCTAATGGGTTAAGCCCAATCATATTCCATTAATTGGATGCCTAATGGTGTGCAAGTGTGCAGCCCAGTAAACACAAGTGGACCACTAATTGGATTAAAATCCAACACAGCTTCCTCAGCAGGCGCCGCTCCCCCCACTCTACCCAGTGCAAGATGCCCGGTTCCGGCCGACGCCTACGCCGGTTTCCCCCGACGAAACCGCTACGGCGCATAGCGAGCCCTCGGCGCTGCCTGCCCGAGCTCCTCGCGCTGACCGCCTGACGGAGCAGGGCTATGCTTCATCGGAATTCCGCCCGGCGCGGACCAGAGGGCAATCAGTCGCCACCTCGACCGCCCCGGACCTGGACCGGCGGCTGACGGCAATGCGCAAGGAAATGCAGCAGATGGTGTCTCGGCCATACGGGGCACCTCTTGCCAGCAACATCCTGGAGCAGACCCCGTTCACGGCAGAGCTCCTGGCTACCGAGGTGCCTCCCAATTTCAAGCTCCTGAAGGGCTCTCTCTACGACGGAATGACAGATCCGGTCTGTCATTTCCAGATATTCAACGCGTACCTCTTGGTCCGAGGGGTCGCCGAGACAGTCTGCTGCCAACTTTTCCCCCTCACCCTTGAGAAGACCGCCCTCACCTGGTTCGAGACACTGGCCCCCAACTCCATCCACTCCCTAGTCCAGTTGGGCCAGTTGTTTATCGACCAGTTTTATGATGCCACCCGGCAGTGCAAAACCTCCGCCAGCCTGCTGGCCATCCGGCAAGGCCCCACCGAAACTCTCCAGGAATACTTCACCAAGTTCCGGACCGAGGCCGCCCAAATCCCGAAGCTCGACAGCTCGATCGCGGTCTCGGCCGTGATCAGCGGGTGTCGGGACGAAGGGCTCCTCGGCTCCATCGGGAAACGCCATCCCCATACCTTCCAGGACCTCGTGGCCCAGGCCCATAAACACATCAACCGGGAGGCCCTGATGATGTCCAGAGGTAAAGGCGTGGCCGAAGCAGCCTCGGCGCCTGCCCCCCAGGTGGTCCGACCTCGGCTAGAAGACCAAGAGCCCTCCCGAAAGTGATATCGCCGGGAGGACTGGGACAGGGAGAGGCGACGGGACCCGCAACCGCGGTACCTACCCTTACCTGCTCCCCCTTCCCGAATGCTCATGGAGGTGAAGGGCATGATCCGGCGACCAGATCGCCTCAAGACGGATCCTCGCCGAAGGGACCCCGGCAAATACTGTGAGTATCACCGGGAGATCGGCCACACGACGGATGAGTGCCGGCAGCTTCGAGAGGAAATCGACCGCCTCATCCGGGAGGGAAGATTGCCACAGTACCGACGAGAGCAGCCCCCGCCACAGCGAAACCGGGACGTCCCTACGACGCCCAGGCAGCAACAACCCCCGGTGGCAGAAGCCGCTCCTCCGCCAAAGGTCACCTCGGCCCCGGTAGAAGCATCCCATCAAAGACCCAGTTCTGGGTCTATCATGATGATATCCGGAGGGCCGGGGGAAGGATCAAGGCCACGGCAGCGCAGCTCTGCCACTATAGCAGCGATTGACGTCGAGCCGAAGCGGCCTCGCCAAGAAGATATTACCTTCAGCTCAGAGGACCTGACTGATATTCAGGTCCCTCACGACGACGCCCTCGTCATAAACGCTGTAATAAATAGCTATGATGTACATCGAATTTTTGTCGATAATGGAAGCGCCCCAAATATCTTATTTTATGATTGTTTTGAAAAAATGGGATTGAGTGAGGCTAATATGAAGCCTCACCGGGGCCCCCTCTTCGGTTTTAACGGCTCGCCCTGCCGAGTAGAGGGCATTATCCGACTCCCTGTAACCTTAGGCTCCGCCCCTCGACAACTAACCGTTGAAACGGACTTTGCCGTTGTAAAAGTCGATTCGGCCTACAACGCCATCTTCGGCCGAAGGCTAATCGGCGGGGTCGGAGCCGTGCCTTCATCTTTCCATCAAAAGCTGAAGTTTCATACCAGCCATAGAATAGGCGAGGCCAGAGGAAATCAAGAAGCAGCCCGGCAGTGCTATATGATTTCGGTCAAAGGGAAGGCTGCAGCCGAAACCCTGGCGATCGAGTCATCAGCCGAGTCATCTCCGGGAGAAGCACTCCTCGCCATTCCGATTCCGGGAGGCGAAGGACGAATCCTGATGATAGGCTCCGGCATAGAGAAGACCGAAGCAGAGAAGCTCACCGAGTTCTTGAAAAAGAATCTCGACGTTTTCGCCTGGTCTCCGGCGGACATGCCCGGGGTTGACCTGGAGGTAGCAGAGCACCGACTCCATACCGATCCCGACCAGCCCCCGGTAAAGCAGAAGCGGCGCACCTTCAACCAGGAAAGGAGAGCCGCCATCCAAGCCGAAGTACAGAAGGGGCTGGACGCCGGACACCTCCGAGAGGTGCATCATCCGGACTAGATCGCCAACGTGGTGATGGTGCCAAAGAAGGATGGCAAGTGGCGAATGTGCGTGGACTTCACCAACCTCAACAAGGCCTGTCTGATGGATAGCTTCCCGCTGCCTCGGATAGACCAGGTGGTGGACGCGACCTCCGGCCACAAGCTCTTAAGCTTCCTCGACGCCTATTCAGGCTATCACCAGATCCGGATACATCCGGATGATGAGAGCAAAACCAGCTTCACGACCGACCTGGGTCTATACTGCTATACCCGGATGCCCTTCGGCTGAAGAACGCCGGCGCGACGTATCAGCGCCTTGTCAATAAGGTGTTCGCCCCGCAGCTCGGCCGAAACATGGAAGTCTATATAGACGACATGTTAGTCAAGAGCCGCGTTGCTACAGAGCATTTGGCCGATTTGGCTGAGACATTCTCCGCCTTGAGGCGGTACAAGATGAAGCTGAATCCGGCCAAGTGCGCCTTCGGGGTAGCCTCCGGAAAATTCCTCGGCTACATGGTCACTCACCGAGGGGTGGAAGCTAACCCCGAGAAGGTTTCGGCCATCATACAAATGCGCCCCCCGGCAAACCTCCGAGAGGTGCAGAAGCTGAACAGGAGGATTGCTGCCCTGAGCCGCTTCATGTCAAGGGCGGCAGATTACTGTTTCCCCTTCTTCAAGCTACTGAAGAAGGCCAATTGCTTCGAATGGACGGATGAGTGCCAGACAGCCTTCAACCAGCTGAAGGCCTACCTCTCCAAAGTCCCCATTCTGTCCAAGCCGGTCCCCGGGGAGCCTCTGAGCCTGTACCTCGCGGTCTCCGAGACAGCTCTCAGCGCCGTCCTCGTCCGAGAACAAGAGGGCGTTTAGAAGCCAATTTATTATACCAGCCAAGCCCTTCAAGGAGCAGAACTCCGGTATCTCGCCCTGGAGAAGTTGGCTTTGGCCCTCGTATCGTCCGCGAGGAGGCTCCGGCCTTATTTTCTTGCTCATTCAGTAAAGGTTCTCACCGACCAGCCCCTGAGGCAGGTTCTCTCCCGGCCGGAGGTGTCCGGCAGGCTGGCGAAATAGACAATTGAGTTAGGAGAGTTCGACATCTCCTACGCACCTCGAGTGGCAATAAAAGCCCAGACATTGGCGGACTTCATCGCCGAACTCACCCCCGGCGCTTCCTCGGCACTTCAGCCGAAGGCCGACGCGCCCGAAGCCGAAGAAACTTCGGCTCCTACGCCAGCAGACGAATGGCAACTCTTTGTAGACGGCTCCGCGTGCTCCACGGGCAGCGGCGCAGGTGGATCCTGGCATCTCCCGAAGGAGTCGTCACGGAGTACGCCTTGCGTTTCTCCTTCCCAGCAACTAACAACGCCGCCGAGTACGAAGCTCTCATCTCTGGCCTCCGGGCCGCGAAGAAGCTCGGCGCCTGGAAACTGAAAGCCTTCAGCGATTCTCAGCTGATCGCTAGCCATATTTCCGGGGAATATGAGGCTCGGGATGCAATAATGGCATCTTATCTCCAGGTGACTCGCAAGATCCTCGCTCAATTCGATTCTTATGAAATCGTGAGGATCCCGAGAGCCGAGAATGCCCGAGCCGATGCACTTTCCCGGCTGGCGTCGACTCAAGACGGGGGAGGAAGCCGAATGATCCTAGTGGAGGAACTCACCGAACCAAGCCTCGGGGAGCCTGAAGCCATGCAAATCACTGAGGCCGAAGCCGAGACATGGATGACTCCCCTCGTCGCTTTTCTCCTCCGAGGAGAAGTCCCGCCAGACTCCAGGGAGGCGAAGCACATTCGGCAACGCTCATCCCATTTCCTCATTTTGGACGGACTGCTATACAAGAAGTCCTTCGGCCGACCACTGCTGCGGTGCCTCGGCCCGACCGAAGCCGACTACGCCATGAGAGAAGTACATGAAGGAGTATGCGGAGCGCATGCGGGAGGAAGGGCCCTGGCTCACAAGCTTCTAAGGCAAGGTTTCTGGTGGCCGACGCTCCGAGAGGACGCTTTAGCCCTCGTACGGCGCTGTGACCAGTGCCAGAGGTTTAGCTCCCTCATCCACCAGGCAGCCACCCTTCTGACCCCCTTATCCGACCCCTGGCCTTTCGCTCAATGGGGAATCGACCTCCTGGGGCCTTTTTCCATCGCCACCGGCCAAAGAAAATTCCTCATCGTGGCAGTAGATTATTTTACTAAGTGGGTAGAAGCCGAACCCCTCACGTCAATAACCGATAGCAATGCTTGGAACTTCGTATGGAAGTCCATCATCTGCCGGTTCGGCATCCCCCGGGCCATCATTTCGGATAATGGAAAGCAGTTCGACAGCCGACGGTTCAGCGACAACTGCGCCGGCTTCGGCATTCTCCACAAATTCACTTCGGTAGCTCACCCTCGGGCAAACGGCCAGGTTGAAGTTACCAACCGAAGCCTGCTGCAGGGACTAAAAACCCGCCTCGGCGAAGCCAAAGGCCGATGGGTAGAGGAGCTGCCAAGTGTTCTGTGGTCCTATCGGACGACGAGCCGAACTCCTACCGGCGAAACTCCATTTCGCATGGCTTATGGGATAGAGGCCGTTATTCCAGTAGAAATCGGCCTCCCCTCTCCCAGGGTCATGGCTTACAATCCGGAGGCCAACGAAGAAGGCTTGAAAGATCATCTGGACCTCATTGAAGAGACCCGAGACAGGGCTCGTATCCGGCTGGCAGCTCATCAGCAGCGCATGGCCAAGTACCACAACACTCGAGTGAAGCCCCGAAGCTTTGAAATCGGGAGCCTCGTGTTGAGGAATGCTCATGCTTCCAAACCGGCCGAAGCCTCAGGCAAGCTTGCCCCCAACTAGGAGGGGCCTTATCGGGTCAAAGAAGTAATCAGACGAGGGGCTTATCGGCTGGAGACCCTTTCGGGCCAACCTCTCCCTCGCACCTGGAATGTAGAGCGCCTTCGGCGTTATTTTATATAAATCGCTTTTCCCAGACTTCCAGTCGGAAGGTATGAATAAAGGTCCCTTCTTCAGGCGGCATGGTATTCTAAGTCCGTGTAAACCGTACCGGGAGTGGCTTCGGCCATGCAAACCGTATCGGGAGCGGCATGGTATTCTAAGTCCGTGTAAACCGTACCGGGAGTGGCTTCGGCCATGCAAACCGTATCGGGAGCGGCATGGTATTCTAAGTCCGTGTAAACTGTACCGAGAGTGGCTTCGGCCATGCAAACCGTATCAGGAGCGGCAGGATGTCCCTTCGGATCATATGAACCACGTTAGTGAAGGCCCCGGCCGTATATACTATCTGTGGCGATATTCTGTCAACTTCCTATCCGAACCTACATCGGGTCTCGGCCTTGCAAACTATAGCATACAACGACAGGATCTCGGATTTCTGAAAAGCCAGATTTGGTCGATCATGCACAAAACATCAAGGTAAAGCCAAAAACACTTCCTGTATTCACAAAAAAGGGAAGTACAAAACCGGCCATCCACCTGGCCGCAGGCTTACAGTAGAAGAAAAACAAAAAACCGGGGCAGGCCCCCGTATCAGTTCTCGGCAACCCCCTCCTCCTCAACTTCAACTTGGTTTCGGCCAGGAGAGGGAGAGGGGGAATCGACGATCTGCACGGCCTCAGGCGGGGCAGCTTCAACAGGGGCCTCCTCGACCGGAGCGACCTCGTCACCTTCCGCCGAGGCCGGGGCCCTCTCGGCCATAAGCCCCTTCCACCAGGATAGGAGCTCCTTCCCTTCCTCATCCGTCGGCAAGGCAATCCCGGTCAAATCCACGGTCGGACAGGCCTTCTGGGCGGCAGCTAGCCCGATGTCGAAGACCGAGGAGGCCGCTAGAAGCTGGGCCTGGATTATCTCCTCGGCATAGTCCAGGCCGGCCTTATAATCAGCCACGGCCGAGTCCACCGCCTCCTCCAGCTCCTGCTTCAGGGCCGACATCTCCTCGGCATGGCGGCGATTTTCTGAAGCCCATCGGGCGTCCTTGTCCTGGATCTGGGCCTTAAGGGCCCGAATCTCAGCCTGGGCCGCAGCAAGCTCCCGCTCGGCCTTCGTCTTGGCCTCGACAAAAGCGCGGGCCTCTGCGGCCCTCTCCCCCAGATGGGCCCGCATCCGGGCGTTCGTAGCTACAAGCCCGTCAACCATGGGCTCGATATCAGGCCCCGCCGAAGGGCCCTCGCCCGAACCTGCCGAGGCTGACGCCCTCTCGGCCTCCAAAAGCTTGTTCCGGAGCAACTCCTGATGGTGAAGCAGGACGCTGCCCGTAACCGCGGCCTGCGAACCGAAAGCAGACGAGGATCAGCAAAACTTGAAGCAAGCAAAGCTAGATTGAAGCACACTCAGAAGCTTCTTACCTGGACCGCCAATCGGACGCCCATCGCCGCCAGATCGGTGACCGAGTGATCCTTTAGCTCCACAAAGGCCGAAGGGAGAGTGAGGCAGCGAAGCAGACGGAGGCACGTCTGTGAGTCCTCCATACTCTCGTCTTGGTAGATCCCCGGCTCGGGGACCCACAGTTCGCGGTCCTGCGCGCGAGGCGCCCGCGACCCGGCGCCCTCATGCTGTGCCCCTGCCATCGCGGCCGGAGGAGAGTCGCCCCTCGGCGCCTCGGGGGACGCCAGCCTTGCGGCCCTTCGGGCCCCGGCGGTTCTCCTAATCAATGGGGCGGGCTTTGCCTCTTCAGGCTCCTCCGTCCGGAGCAGCTTCGACAGTCGGCCGCCCCTTCGGGCGGCAGACTTGGTTTTTCGCTCCCTCTCGAGAGCGGCGGCGGCAGCACGCCCCTCGGAGGAGGCTGCAGTCATCGGAGCCCTGGCCCGGGCCCTCGGAGCCCCTGCGCCTCGACCAGACCTACCTGCCGCCTGCGGGGGTGATGGCTGGCCCTGGCCACGCTGCTGGGCTATCCGGGTGAGGAGGCCCTCGATCCCGGACATTGCTGCAAGCAAGAGAAGAAGTGTTAGAAACGAATAACACAACAGCTGCAAACTCAAAACCGACTTACCCTCGGCCGAAGCTTTTGCAACCTCGTCGGCCGGAGGAGCGCCCTCGGCGCTTCCTTCGCTGCCCTGCGGAGTCTCCCCGGGAGGAAGGTAGGGGAAAGCCCGCTCCGGATCGAACCGAGGGTCCGGCCATACCCCGGCATCCACAAATAGCTCCGCCTTGCTGAGGAGCCCCCAGATGTTGTACGGAGCCATGGCCTCGATGTGGCCCACTAGGGTGCTCTGGGTGGAAGTCAGAACGGGAGGATCGGAAAGGCCCGCGGCCAGCGGTGCCCATTCGGTAGGAAAGGGCCACACGCTCTTCTCGTTCTCCGGCAGAGAAATGAGGATAAACTTCCTCTTCCAGCCATGGATGGACGAGGGCTTCCCGGAAAAGATGCTTCGGCCAATACGAGGGACGAAGCAGTACCATTTGGATCTCCCCTGCCTTTGGATTTTGAAAAGGTAGCGGAAGATGTTGATGGAAGGAACAGTCCGTATACGGACAAACACAGCCAAAAAGCCGTATACGGTGCGCCAAGAATTGGGACGGGGCCAGCCCGTAGAAGCAAAGGAGGTTAATGACGAAGGTGGGGAGAGGAAGACGAAAGCCCGCCTGGACGCTCTCTTCATAAATAGAAAAGGTACCCGGGCGGAGAGTATTGGCCCTGGTGTTGGGGCCAGGCCGATAAGGGGTCATCCACGAGGGAAGCTGGAAGTAAGAAGCGATGTAGCTAACCGCTTCATCTGAAAGGGCGCAGGCTGCCTCCGAAGCAGTCTCGGGACGACGACGTCCCGAGGTGGAAGCCTGGCCCGGGGTTTGAACCTCCTCGGACCCCTCGGCCTCGGAGGCCTCGGGCTCTCCGGACATCGCAGAGGCGAGGGAATCCAGAGTAAGGGGAGATGACAGAGAAGACTTGGGGGAATGAGACGGAGTATACTCCTCGTCCGAAGGGGTAATCTCGCTCGAAGAAGAACTGTGGGGCATGAGGTCGCGAAGAGGGAGAAAGGAGATCGAGGCTTACTCTCAAAAGGGAAGAGATCTCTCCTGGATCAAGCACAGCCTCTCAAGACACCCAACTCCACCAGCAAGCGCTCCGAGAGATGGAGATCTTCCCGCAATGGCCAGCAAGCTCGGACGACGCCTTCAGAGAGCTAGCCTTTCGCCGAAGAGGAGGGAGAGCTCGGGTGATCGCAGAGCAACGCAGGCGCGGAGGCAAGAAGAAGAACAGTGCTCTGCGAAGGGCTCCTATTTATAGGCTCCGTTCGAAGCCCTTCCTGCCGAGGCCGACGGCCGAGATCGTCCCCGTCGTCTCGTCGCTTCTCTCGGATGCCCGCCACGTGTACCGTCCTTCAGCAATGATGACGGACGGACTCCGGGACTTGAAGCAGAACGATCAACGGCCGAAAGCGCTCCGACCCTTCGGCTGATCACTCGAATGCCCGCCACGTGTCCCGACCCACGTGCCGACGAAGGGAGCGGCGGCAATCCGAGCAGGACCTCGGGCAGAGGGCCGAGGCGATCCGCGACCCGCGAGCGGTCAGGATCTTTTTGTGCTTTTAACGGAACGGCCGGATGCGCGGCGCGTGTCCCGTGTTTCTTCGCGAAGCGACGCTCGTCCCGTCTATTTAATGAAAACTGACACAAGTCAGAGGGCTCGGCCCTTCGCCCTCAGAGGCAAAGGCCTCCGTCGCCACCCTGAGTGAAGACGAAGCAGCTACTTAACCCTCGGCCGACCGAGGGCACCCTCTTTTTCAAGAAAAGGAACAGAAAGCTCCAGATAAAACACCTGTTACGTTATTCCCCAACGAGCTTCGGGCTATACTCTCGCCATCTCAGAACTGAGGAAGACAAGAGTGGGGGGCTATGTGATGAGGCAGAATCCGATTCGGCCCATTGAAACAAGTCCAAACCCCGTTCAGCCCAGTAGCAGCAGTACAAGGCCTTCAGAGAGCCTTCGGCCCATCAGCGGCCCAACAGCCCTCGGCCCATAAGCGGCACCGTCGCTCCCGGCCCAACAGGCTTCAGCCCGTCTTCGGCCCATCAGTCTACGGCCCGGGAACAGCACGGCAGCCCTAAGCCCAGCAGGCTTCGGCCCATCAGCGGCCCAACCCCCTTCGGCCCGATAGCCGAGTCTGGCCCACTCCGGTGGAGGACTAGGCACTATGGCGGTTTACCAGTAAGCCCGCACATAGTCCTATATCGGCTACCACCGTTAACCATCTTCTATCCTCTGCTATAAATACACCGCTATTTATTGCCAAAGGTATGCTCTCTTATGCCTCCGAGACCCTCAAGGACTACAGTCCAAATAGCATAAAAGCTACTCTTTGCCTTCTTAATCGAATCATCTTCAGAAGCTAACTTTACCGTCGGAGGGGGTTCCTTAGGGCCGAAGCCCAGGACTCCTGCTGACCGGTTTCTTCTTCTTCTTTCCCTCCTGTAGGGGTTCGGTTCGAATCTTCGCCGACCTTCCCGAGTCGGTCTCGGCCGCCGACCTCGGACTCCTCTCCCTGATCTCGACGCCGTGCGCCGGCTGCCCCACAATCGGAGGAGACTCGGTTTCGCGCCGCCCCTTCGTCTGCCGAAGGAGCTTCGGCCCTAACTTCCCGAAGACAAGCCAGCCCCCGACCGAGCTGCTCTCGGCCTCGGACCTTCGGCTTCGCCTCTGCCTCTTTCGCGTCCGGATCCCTGTCGGGCTTCTAAAACACCGATCCGACCTAGCTCCGGATCTATTTCTTCGGATTCCAGCTTCGGAATCCGGTCGTGATAGCTTCGGCTACATCAAATAATTTTTTTCTTTCTTTCTTTGCATGGCCCTTAGTTATATGAGTTGGCTTTCAGCGAGTGCAGGAGGAAATCGACAGGTCCCATGCGTACTAACTGTTGGAATCCCGTCCACCCTTGCACTGATTGACACCCAACTGTAGTTATATTCACGTCGGCTACTATTCTGTGCTTGCAAAGAAGTCATTAACTATATTGCTATTATCAATGGAGTTGGGTTCCTGTAAGTACAGATGAGGATGGAAGTGGATAAGTGAAAGGGGGGAGATAAAGTTTTTCAAAAAGACTCCTCATGGAGAATGGGAAAAATTTCATGTGAAGAGTTTTTTTGAAAAACTCCTTGTCTGCACTTACCCACTTTCATCCTCACCTGCACATAGAGGAATCGGATTCTTATCAATGTCTCAAGAGAGGTTCTTCACAAGATGGGCTCTTTGAGATAGGCATGCATGGATCCCTAGCTTTCTGTCCAATAATGGAAAAAAAAAAAAAGAAGTTGAAGAGAGGATCAGTCCCCACAAAGGAAAGGAGAACATGTCACGATACTTGTTTTTACTCGACTTTAAGTTCGTGTTACTGATCATCACTGGTGCTTATTGTGTATGATATCTAGACGTTTTGGTGCACGCAATGTAAAGATTAGCATGTGCATACAAACATGGGTACGCTTCAGTGAAGCCATGCGCATTGGAATCAAAAGAGGAGCCCGAAGCTACGTTCCATGGCCGCGTCTCGCTGTCATGGACAGCGAATCAGCCACAGGAGATTATAGGACAGCTGCAACAAGAGGACATTCAGTTGCCACCTCCACTGTTAGAACCTCAAAACCCACCATGTTGAAGGCAACCGGGTCTTAGCCACTACAGTACAGTGAGGCTCTTACCGGTCCTACTTCACATTATGGGAGTTCATGGGAATTTTCATGCTCAGGCTTTCCACTGAGCCTGCATGGGATCTTTAGCAACCTCTCGTACAGTTGATTCCTTAATCTCAGAGAACAGAAACTAATTTGGAAAGAGAAAAGATCATCTCAATACATGTTTAGACTAAAATCCAACAGTATTGAGAGGAAGAGAGTCTATGTATTTGTCAACTTTTAAGATCACATGAATTTTTTTTTGTAATATTTGACATCTTTCATTTGTTAGTACTACTAGACTCTGATCCAAATATGTACTAAGAAGATCTCCTCTCATTTTCAAAAAAGTTGTCTCACTGACAGCTCTCCGATAAGGGTGTTCACTATTCAGTTCAAACTGAAAAATCAAATCGAACCGGCCAATTCGGTTTGATTTGGTTCGGTTTGAATTTTTGAAATTTTTTGTTTGGTTTGAAACCAAACTGAATTAAGAAATTTGGTTTTGTTTGATTTTTCTTGTTCATAAACCAAACCAACCCGAATAAATCGAATTACGTTAAAAAGGTGTAATATAAGTATTAAATTCTTAGATTAAGTGTGAGTTTATGTAAATTATAAAATATAAAATTTTAAATTATTTTCAAATAATATTTTTTAGATCGTAATCTTGTACAAAAAAGATGTTAAGTCCTTAATAAAATAAATGTTTAACTATAATAGTCCATTTCATGACTTAAATCTTCAAATATTTTTTAAATAATATTTTTAATAACTATTTAAAAATAATAATGTTGAAGTAAATTATTTAATCATAGTGGCCCATTATAAGACTCAAACCGCAAACCAAATCGAACCAAACCGAATTATTTCAGTTTAATTTGGTTCGATTTCAAACTATTACAGTTTGATTTGATTCGATTTGACTTTCTACTTCGGTTTAATTTGGTTTTTAAAATTTTGTACTCAAACCAAACTAAACTAAACTAAACCGTGAACACCCCTACTCTCCGATGGAGAGATATATTGGGTCCCAGTCGCCGTCAGTCCCCACATTTCGGCCATGGAGGACATGGGGGACTTGGTGTAGTTGAGGTGAGGAGAAGAATGTACGCTGTTGCTACGTCCCGCGCTGCAGCAAAATACCTGCAGTGGGAGGTAACTAAGTTGCAGCAAAACACATTTACTAGCCCTCATTCAGTCCATCTTTCTCTTCTTTTTAAAGAATCAGATAGTTAGAAGCCTAATGCAATCAACCTCATTTAGAAACATAATTAGCTTGCCGGATGATTCTAATGAATGGGATCACCTTAAAAGTTGATCCCAAACATTACTCTCAGCCATTTTTAGAAATCCATATTGGATAACCCATACAGGTTGCCAAACGATGCCTTTATTTAGGAGAAATGTCTGGTGCAACTAGGGTGCGATCTTAAGTTGTCCTATCTGAGTGGTTAGATCATGTAAGAGTAGTTCTTTTTAGCTGTCAAGTTATGAACGTTCGGTTTGGATGGTCTCTGTATTCGAGAAAATTTTCTAAACATCTTTTACTCGTTATACTGCTTGAAGTTACGACGACAGTAGTATCAGAAACATTGTAACCTACATTGAATTGTAACGCCGTCAAAGTTTCAGCAAGCATTTCTTTCTATTCACACGGTTAAGCCCGTTGGAGTTGTGATATCTATTTTTCCTCTCTTCCCACCCCTTTAATAAGGCATGATCTTTCTCTCTCTCTATCTCTCTCTATCTATTTACATCATTCACCTCAAAATGTCCGCTCACTCATTTCTTCTCTCTCATACTCTCTTTCCACCGTTTTGCTTTTTATTTTTTATCATTTATTTGTCACGTGTCGACTAATAGATACAGTACCCTCATTCGCTTCTATTACTATATAGAACATAAGTGAATTTAATTTCCTCTTCTCAAAACGTTACACCAGCCATCATAAAAATGAGGAGTTTCAAGTGAATTCTTCCTAAAAAGTTAGGAATATGGGAGAGTTACGAGGAAGAGAAATAATGGAGAGAGTGAGAAAATGGGGGCTGAGAGTGGCGGAGGGGATTGAAGATCGTAAACACGCATTTTCCCCTACAATGGACCCGTAGAGAGGGAGAACACAGAAAAGATGGTTGCGAGAAGCAAGACTCGAGATATTAGAATGAAAAGTGATTCAGTAGACTTGATTACACCATAAGGCAGAGCACTATAAACGAGTAAATTGAAAAAAGTCTCTTCACTCTGGCGCTCGGCTGCATAGTTACCGTCTAGTTCTTTGAATCAAGTCTCTATTAGAATTAAGGTTGTCAATGAATATCCGAGTTCCGATTATCCGTTATATTTTCGTTTTTGTTAGTAGATACGGAACTCCGTTAAAAACCATCCGCTAAGTTATAGAAAACGTAAATAAATCTCTTATAATTATAGGAGTCGGAAACAGAAACACTTATTTTTACATCCGCTAATCCGTTTTTGTTTCCGAATGATTATGTACCTTATGCATCTATATATATATATATATCACATGTTTGGATATATCTATATGTAAATTTAAATTGATATAAAGTAAATTTTAAAATTCAAAATTCATAAATTATTAATTTTTACTTATATTAAAATCTCGTAAATTTAAAAATTTTAATTATTAGAAAAAAAATTATCAAAAAGTGAATAGTAATAATGATTTTAAATATCCTCTTATAGCGATGATGATAGCAAAAACTTTTCTTTACTTTCATTCCCGTTTTCGATTTTTAATTTTTGATTTAAAAACGAAAATAGATGCAAAGAGAAAAACATTCACTTTCGACTATGTTTCTATCTCCGATAGAATCTAATAGAAAACCGGAAACTGAAGATATCATTTTCGTTTCGGTTTCCGACTAATTAGAATAGATTTGAGAGAGGAAGGGAGAGAGGGACAGAGAATTCACGTGCTGACGTGCACATATCATCGGGGGAAGCGTGGGGTTTGGTGTGTGAGAGACAGAGAGAGAACGAGAGGAGAATTGATTGGTGGAGTTGCGATGAAGGGGTAAGAATATCTGAACTTGGCTGGAGAACTTTCCATTAAAGCTGCAAAGAAGAAAGAATCCCCATCTTTGCACCACGCGGCCAGATTCCTAGTTCGTAGAGCAATTTACGATGTGGCTCTCGCAAGAAAACCCTTGCCGAACGACGTACGGACACGGTGCGTGGGCCTCGTCGTCCGTGAAGACCTGCTTCACCGCCGCCGTACTCCTCGAAGGGACAACGCAAAATCTTCACGTGAAAGTCCTGACCCAATTTATTTGTAAAATTAGTTATTTGAAATTACTTATTCAAAATAACATATAAAGAATAAGAGACATTTAATTTTGATAGCTATGTAAAATTTACTGGCTGAATAAAAAGAATAAATAATTTTTAGATCTAGAGTCCAATTATTTATTCTCTTTATTCTAGTATAAACAATTTTAACGCGATATTAATTACTCCGTCCATTGAATTAGCATTAACCTTATTCTAAGAATAAGATCTCTTATTCTACTCTTATTATCCTATCAAACCGGCGCTTGGAAAACAATATCAACTTATTCTCTAGGTGGACATTGGCCGCTAAAAAGGAAAAAAATACCTTTCACATATCTTTACTCACACAAGTGATTAAGACTTTCTCGGGTCAAAAACAAAAGAGACTAAGACTTTTGTCCAAAAATACATTTTACTGAGTTTAATACTTAAGTTTTTTATTTCATAGAAACTTTAATTACATACCTAAGTATCATTTTCCACTTACATGAGATCATAGCCTATTTTTTAAATAGATAATTTCATATCAACTATTATTGTGTCTTAAATATTAAAAAATACCATAATTATTTACATATTATCCTATGTACCAAGGGTGGATGCATGATTTTTCTTTAGAGGGGCCAAGACAGTTATGTAACATCGGCAAATATTATTTGTAATAAATTATAAGATTTATAAAAACTAAATTTCATTTCAACGGTGCTCGACGTTCCTTCATACAAGCTCGTTGCCTATAAGGGAGCTAAAGGTATTCACATTAATATAACAATATTTTTTAATTAAAGATATTTTTAATATCATGATAATGAAATTTAATCTATATTAATTTCAGCATGCTTGGGGAGATGTAATCTTCTCTAAGAACTTCATTAATTTTATTAAATTTATATAATGTGATGTAGCATGATGAAAAGACAATTATTTAAATCAATGCTCTAATAAACTACGATACAAGAAACTTCTATCAAAAGGCAAGTTATACAAATAAAGAGTATTACTTGCTGCCAATGTTTTTAATTTTTATTTTTTTAAATTTTTTTTTTGATGGGCCCCGTGGTCCCTTACAATCTTATAATTGATTGTCAAGTTTATCTTTTTCTAAGTCATCCGATCTAAATTGTACAGTCATGTATTTAAATAAAAAATCTCAATGTATAACACCTACCGGTACAGCAAGTAATACTAGTAAATAAAAGACTTGAGAGGAACCTGACTTCCTATTAATTGCAGAAGATGTTTTTTCTGTGCATAGCAACAAAGGGAAGAGTCAATGATCACTACTAGGAGGACAAAGAAACAACAACGACAAATATACAAAACCGGTTGATTGCTACAAGTCTTCAATCCAAAAATTAGAAACTTTGAGAGAGAGGTCCAAGAAATTTAGATGCTTTTGAGAGAAAGGATGGATAATTATATTGTCTTCTTTGTGAAGGAAGATGCCTTCCGACTCAGCAAAGCACGAAGAGAACAAATACAATGCCTCCTTTTATATAGCAGAGAGAGAATTGTGGAGCGTCTTTTTTTTAAGTGACAACTGTGGAGCGTTAACAAGAGGGGGATCTAGGTAGTAGTGGTAATAACCTTTCATGGCTGCTGTAATGAAGGTGTAGAACTTAGTGTGATGCATACACAACTTAAAGAAGATTAAAACCTGGTGTCAAATGGGAACAAGGTTACCCGGCGTCGGCATAGCAATGCTTTCCAGAAGAACTCCAAGCGGAACCAAAGCCAACCAGACGTGCAAAAAGCAGAAAATAACATCGAGTGTTTTATGCATTTAAGATTGGAGATTTATTTACTTTATTCTGAAATTAACTTGCAGTTTTGGTGCTATTGCGGTAAAATTTTGAGTTTGAAACACAGTTATTGGGTAATACAGCTGTCAATGTGGATATAGAGGAGGGAACAGTTCCTTATTTGCTAAACTTTCTGTGAGGGAGTGGGGGCCAATTAACACAAAGTGGGACTCAGAGAGTTAGTCAGAAGGCCTTCTAAGAAGAGTAATGTTGTCGCAATCAGAGTTAATATGATAAGTTGAGTTACCTTACAATGCACGTTATCATTGGTTAATTTAGACATGGGTCACATGAGTTAGACAACTTTTTTTAAGGATAGGTTAGACAAAAATTAAATGTAGGTGTAAGATTCTAAACGGGACAAATGCATGTACGCGTGACTAATACTCCGTGGGCATGAAAAATTCACAGCTTAAAAATATTTGTCACGTCTATGAATTTGTAAACACATGAGTAGGAATGACAAATATTTTTCAGGAATAACACGAAGTATTTATCATGCTTAGAAAATATTTATCATCTCTATACATCTGGACATATTTTTTTGGCGTGACAAATATTTTATGGACTCGACAAATGCTTTGTAGGCATGAGAAATAGTATTTGTCGTATCTATAAAATATTTGTCATGCATACATATATTTGTCACATTCAAAACTCTGCATTTGTATTTATACAATTTTTTTAAGGAAATATTTTTCTAACTAACTTTCACGTGTTTTGCAAATGCGAGTAAAAATTAGTTGAAAAATATTTTTCATATTTTCAAAATATTCTTTTTTTTTATCTATTTCCTACCCCTCCCTATTGGGGAAATATTTATAGGCGAAATATTAACTTCTCTCCCTCTCTACCTAAGATTATCACATCACACTCTCTCCGCATCTTTCTATCATCACGTGGGAACTCCAACCTGTCAATAAGATTAGCAAATATGTGCTTTTATTTTTTAGGAAAATATTTTTTGAGATTTTTTACTCTCCAAAAAATACTTTTCAAAATTCTCTATTTTTCAAAAAAATATTGAGAGCGCAAACGTCCCCATAATGCTTGTCGGGTCCCCTTGTGAAAAAAGTTACTCACCTTGTGATCCATGCTTAAATAGACTAGTGACATCTTGTATTGGAAGATGACTCAGTTTGCTGCACTATCTCTCAGTACTGCAGTATTACTCTTCTAAGAAACTCTTTTACGGAACACCATTGTTGAGAATGACTTGCTACATTGCACATGGTTGAGCTGGAACGGACTGTTCCGTCTTGCTCCACCACGTGCACACAGCCGCATGTGGTCCGCGTGCCCCGCATTAAGTGCGCCTTGACATCAACAAAAAAAAATTAAAATTTGACATTTTTCTTAATACTCTTGAGAGTGTAGGATACTCAGGAAGCTCTCAAGAGCATATAAGCTCTCGTGCACAGACACAGACACACATGATCCTATGCCCCGCATTAACTGCATCATGTCATCATGATGTTTTCTAGAGCATAAAAAAAGTTTATTTTTTTTTTAATTTTCTTTTTGCTGACGTCAGGATGCAATTAATGCGGAGAATATGGTCATGTGTGTCTGTGCACGTGGCTGAGTGGGATGGGGCGGCCTTTTCTAGCTCAGCCATATGCCCATATGCGATGCAGCAAGTTATTCTCCACCTTGATATGTACACTATTTCAAAATTTCCATTTCAATAAAATATACAAAAATATTTCATATATACCATAGAAATTGTATTGCCATTTTAATAGCCTAGTTGGTATGTATATATGTTTTATATATACCAGTGAAATGATATACTATAAATATGTCATTTTGTATGGATATGTAGGACAGTATGCAGCTAAGCAATGTGGCATTTTTAAAATTTAACAAATAAGAGTGGTCAATACGGATCTATGCCATTCAATATTTTTGCAGTATAATTTGACATGAATTACAACACATCAGGCATTGCTGAAGATCGAATAGTGAGCAAGCGGTCGTGTAAACCTTTTTTTTAAAGACCACCAAGGACGGCATCCATATCATGCATTCAATGATCATAACCAGCGTAAAAAAACAAAAGAAAATAGCGCCTCGGACTATTGAAGTCGTTGGTCTAAGCCATCCGATCGGAAGGGTCAAATGGGACAAAAGTGGGTCCGGACCTTTCTATCATGAGGCACGGTTAGTGGGCCGTCCCTTTGAGAATATGAAAGGGAGTAATGGGCCTCTTTAATTTTTTCGTCCTTACAAGAGGGGACCGGTTAATTCGGGGTCCACCTTGCCAAACGTGAGGCCCGCAGGCTCAAGCTGAGGCTGAGGTCACCATGATGTCATTCAATGTCAGAAAGGATCACGGGATGGACGGCCAGGATCAGTCCCCAATGCGTGTTTTCTTTGTTTGTTTTTTTCTTTTTTTTTGGGTGGGGAGGGGGGGTTGGAAATTAGGGGCAGGGAAAGATACTCGTTTGCCACATGCACCCTCTCTGTGTTATTTGGCACTACATTCTTGAATTCATGGTATTTACCATTTTACCCTTAAAATGGACAGTAGTTTTAGTCCCATGTCTGCCTAACCTGAGTTTATTGAGACCGTTGGTTGGAAAGTATTTTTGGCATCCATTTTTAATATACAATAATGAGTGGAAGTAGTGATAAACGATCTAGAAGCAGTTACATCAGTCAAATTTTCTTTAAAAACATTATTTCTACCTAATCTAGGAAGCTTTAATTTTGAGCTTTTATTCAAAATCTAACAAACAGCCAAAAAATGGCATTTTCCTTCTAAGTCTTAATGTCCTCTCCTCGAAATAATAACTGAGTTGAAACATGTGGAAGCGCAAAAGTCATTTTATTTTAAAAATGTGCCAAAACATGACCTGTGTTCAATTACGAAATAACAAATATGCCCGCTAAGAAAGAAAAAAGAGAGAATGGAGAACAACTGTCACTTTTAAACTTTTCGAAGGGTAAAAGCAGAAAATAATTTGTCAACCGTTTCAAGGAATGTTCTCAAATATTCCCAAAATAGACGACCGACAAGGCATGTCCAGAACATGAGCTAGTGTGATGTTTTCAAGAGTATATATAATACGAATTACTTAAAATTTGGTAGGCATATGTGTAAGAATAGCTAAAAAGACCTACATGCACGCATCAGCTTTGATATATCATCAAGAAGACCACATTGTACAGTTCGTGGAAATTGGACTCAGTATTTAGTTCATCAGCACCAAGCTTTATAATTTCACTAGTGTTTTTTTAGGTTCTTCTCACAACCCAAAGTACGACAGCTAATGAAGCCTGGCCACATATAGATATGTGGGCCATTTTAATTTTATTTGTATATTTACTTATCCTTTCATTTGTCCAAATATATATGTTGCTTGTTGGTTCTTCTGGACTCGTATCCCTATTAGGCTACTATGAAATGGGGCAAATCTTCATTTGTTTAGTTCTTCTCTCCCCATGAAATCTGTATCCTTTTGTACATTATTCTTGTCCTGTTCAATGTTTTGTCCTCCTCTCATGTGGACCCTGGTACAAGCTGGAAACAGCAAGGACTTGAAACAATTGAAACGACTTTAAAAAAACCAGAAAAAAGGGATGCCCTTTCTCCTCCCCATAATTCTTCTATTGGGGTCCCAATGCAATAGATATCACACAGACACAAAGAAAGGAGACTTTCAGTATTTCCACCCAAAATTGGAGTCCGCCCCCTCTTTTTAAAAAAAATTAAGAATCGTAAACAACCACATGGATCCAATCATGGCACTGTTCTATCCAAATCATCTGTTTTACAGTTCCAATTTGATGTATTGCACAATGGTACCCAGAGTAATCTTTGTTCTTCATCTCTTGAAATTACCATATGCTGTAGTTATCCATACCAGTTGAATATAGTATCTGAGCTTTCCTATAGATGAACTTTTGGAGTAGACACGGATTTTAAAACTTTCTGCTGTGCTGATGGGTTTGGAGATTACATGGGAAAAGTGAAAAGGAGTGCTTTCCCTGTGGGGTACACTGGATTTTCTGTAACTTCTTCCATATTCTTCTTCTGGAGGGGGACTGGCTTGTGTATCAGGAATCTTGCTTGCAACACGTTGGCGACGTATTTAGTACAGTATAGTACTAAAGTTTCTTCTTCAGTACTTGGAATCCTGCACCAATCGGTAAAAAGAACTGGAACAAATTGATTCCTTCACACAGAGGCACAGAGAGAGAGAGAGCAATTGCCATGACTAGTATATATGCTATGCTATGTCATTCTGCAGTGTGAACTTTTACTGACCTGGTTACCAAGCATGGGGATCAAGGCTTTTACTAGTTTGTTCCGGCCCCAACAAGGTACCTATAGTAGTTGCTCCACCATTGCTGCAGCAGACATTAATCCAAGAACCTGATGAGACATCATGTTATCAAGCCTCCCATCCACACCTCCAGAAGGAAGGGGAGAAATCTAAGGAGAAATAAAATGAGAAAGAGTAAGGAAAACCTCAATTCCAGCACACCCATTTGATGGTGACCTCTTTCTCCTTTTAGCTCACCTTCTCCCCTCCTCAATGCCATCCCCACTCCCTCTCCTCTCTACTACTAATTTTCTCAAGCCCCCTTCAACATCTCTTTCCCACACATTCCCCACACATCCTCAGAAAAGGGACCAAAATCAGTACCCACACACCTTGATTTCCACTCAAGCACAGACCACTGGGCTCTGCCGACAGATTCGGCGAAGGCCCGGTCGGCGTGTCGGTCGCAGTCGGCGCGAGCAGGCCGCCGGCATTGCGCCCAGGCCTTGTTGAGCATGGGAAGGCACTCTTGCTGCTACAAGCAGAAGCTGAGGAAGGGCCTCTGGTCCCCGGAGGAGGACGAGAAGCTCCTGAGGCATATCACCAAGTATGGCCATGGCTGCTGGAGCTCTGTGCCCAAGCAAGCAGGTATTATATTATGCTTATGTTTGTTAAGTTTCTCACCATTTTCGGTAGCACAATGCATCACAACCAGACAACTGGATAGAACTTGGAAGAGATGAATTTTCTTTTATCATTGTCATTGCTGTGGCCTAATGTGATGGAAAGCTTCTCCAATTTTATGTGGGGGAATTAACACAAACAGAGACCAAATTATTCAGGTCTTCAGAGGTGTGGGAAGAGCTGCAGATTGAGGTGGATAAACTACCTGAGGCCTGATCTCAAGAGAGGCACATTCTCACAGCAGGAGGAGAATCTGATCATTGAGCTCCATGCAGTCCTGGGCAACAGGTGACGATTAGCTAATCACTCTCCTCAGAAACCTGTTTAATTTCCTCTTTTCTCACCTCATCAGAAGCTGAGAACCCTCCCGCTCTTTGGCTTCATCTCTTCCAAATCTTGCCTTGGGTTTCACTCCCTTTACAACTTGAACAACTGCTATTTTCTCAGGTGGTCTCAGATTGCAGCCCAACTGCCCGGGAGAACCGATAACGAGATCAAGAACCTGTGGAATTCCAGCATCAAGAAGAAGCTCAGGCAAAGAGGCATTGACCCCAACACTCACAAGCCACTCACCGAGGTCGAGCTCGGCTCTGAGGATGGCAACGCCTTCGCTGCCGAGAAGAAGGCACCGGGGACCTCGAATGAGCTCAAACTCCTGGCCGCCGCCACCCCAGGGAATTCAAAACCGGTGACAGTTCTCCCTGAGCCTGCCCCGCCGCCATTGGTCCTGGAGGACCGGTACCCGGCCGATAGCCCCGGCACAGGCAGGAGCTCAGCAACCCCCACCAAGGAGTTGTTCCTCAATCGGTTCATCCACGGGAGCTCCCCCTCCAGCTGCCGGTCGTCAAACGCGGTGGGGTACTTCCCACTCCAGCAGCTCAATTATGGGCCTGAAAGTGGCGGCGGCCAGACGACATCCGTCGCTAATCTGTCAGTGAATCACAGTCCACTTCTCTGGCTCAACCAGAATTGCAGGTCAGTTGATAACAGTACTAGCCCTGAGTTCATCTGCAACAACACAGGGTCCATGGCCAGTCTCCCACCGGGTAATCCTCCTCCGGGCTGCGTCGGCGGCGTAAACCGAGTCCATTTCTGGGAGGCCAGCACCTCCGGCAAGAGTGGCGGAGGCGGTGGCAACGGTGGAAACATAGAATTGCACAGCAGCAGCAGCTCTTTCTTTGACAGCAATCTATTCCCCTGGCCAGAGTTGGCATCCGATAAGGAAGCGGCAATTCAAGTCGAAAGTGAGCCCCCGGAGGACCTCCGGTGGTCGGAGTACCTCCACGGCGCCTTCCCGGTGTCGGCGGCGATCCAGAGCCAGAGCCAGAGCCAGAGCCAGAGCCAAGCTCTATATAGTGATGCCAAGGCAGAGGGCCAGTTTACAGTTGGTGGTTTGAGCAGCTGGCATCACAGCCAGCAGCAGCTGCAGGCCTCGGACATGTGCAGCAAGGATTTCCAGAGAATCCCCGCGGCTTTTGGACAGATTTAGCCCGGTATATTCAAAGGAAGAGGAGGGTTTATAAAACAAAAAGGATTGAGAGTGAACAGATTCACGGAGACAGAAGCAACCTACTTTTAACATACTTCTTTAATTTAGAAAAGAAAAAAAAGGGCTTGAATAAGGAAGGCTTCCTCTGATTCTTACAGGTTTGTGCGATGAATTTTTTTCGCTGTATATAGGGGTGATGATACAGAAGGAAAAAGGGAAAACTCCATCCATTGTGGATACTGAGAATATTTTGTGCAGGAAAAGGCTTATCCCACCTTCTCCACTAGATGGATGATTGTGGGATGGGAACAAGTGCAGAAAGAAGCTTGCTTTAGAACCTACCACTCTCTCTTTTCTTCTCTCTCTCCCCACCTCTTCTCGTCTTCCTTCGTTTAATTGATTTGCTACTCAGTGTTCTTAGTCTTGTAAACAATCAGACTTTCTACTTTCGATTCTCCAAGTCTAACTTCACTTTCATGTTCTTACCACTCATGGCATCCTTTTTGTGAGAAGTATGCAAGGTACATGTCTCCTTCCTGGCAAATTCTCTTGGAACTGCAGATGGCTTTCACTTTCCTTTCAAGAACCTCTGGTTCTGAAAGAACATCGGATATCATCACCAACCTCTGGTTCTGTTCTTCCAACAGCCACTGAGGCCCTTTCTGCTTGATGTGCAAGTGCTTGAACAGGATCCTCGCGTCTTCACTTTTGGTAGGCACTCCACTGTCCTTTCACATAACTGTGGAGTGTTTTTTTTTTTTTTTCTTACCTTTTGTGGTACCTCCTCCTTCCATCATCCTGGGTAAACAAATAAAACTTTCTCAATTCATATGAGAACATATTGAAAAGTCGACCGAAATGTTTAAGTCCAGAAGATCTTTTCCTTGAGTACGTTATGAAAGCATTCGCTCTGTGTTGACAGGCACAGAAGCAGAGAGAATGGCAGAGTTGCCTTAAAATAAGAACCAAGGACTGTTTCATTGGAAGGATAATGAGTCTCAATCGCACGTGAACGTCTACCCTACCAATTGATCAACTTCTTTTGAACACTCCAGGTGTGTCATTTTTTTCTGGGAGCATCAGTCTGCAAAAGCTGTAGACTTCCCAACTTTCAAGCCAACGGAAAAAACATGTAACAAATGCATATACGAAATGAATCGGGATCCTCTTAGTACAGCCGAGGATAGGATTCGGACAGTACTGAGGGGATTTCTCAAAGAAATTCCTCGGAACAAGTTTTTTCCAGCTTGATCTGAGGCTTTTTTCTTTTTTGAAAAACTCCTCCCCCCCTCTTTGTACGAATGGAGTGTCATCTTTGGCTGTACTGAGAGGATCTCAATTCATGTAAAGAATCTGGGAGGGTGAGGTTTCAAGTTGATAAGCATAGCAGTCGAAAATTTTTAGGTATCACTGCTTTTGGTGCGATGTTGTTGGGTTGTGGCTCAAATTTAGAGGACATCTCAGTTAGCAGCAACGTTTAAGGTAGGTTTTGCCGTGTCTTTGAGTTCAATACGAGTTCAGCCCGATGTGATTTGACGCAAGAGTATTTTAGGGCTTTGTTTTGAGGGAGTTATATACATTGTAATCTCGAAAAGCTTGCCATAGAGTTGAAAAACAACAAAAGGCGGCTGGCGGTTCCTTCCATGGCTATGTTCTTGTATATGTTCTTAGAGAAGATTAATACAAGATGGTAGTGAAGGAATCGGACTTTGTGGATGTAGGCACTTTGCCAAAACACGTAAAACGTTGTATGTTGTCTCTCTCTCCCGGTCTTCTTCTCTTTCTGTGGTTTGTTCGTTCTTGCTTTGGTGCGTATGTCCTATCCTATTGGTGAGGCGAGTGAGATTGCTTCTGCGTAACAGATATGTATATATACGGCCCATGTTTCAGAATATGTAGTTTTCAGAAGTGGAGAAAAGACCACGGGAGTTTCTGGATTTGGACATATTCCTTGGCACCATGCCCAAAAAAATAGAAAAGGGAAAAGAAAGGAGAGAGAAATGGGTGAGGGGAGGTTAAGGTGGTCCTGTTGCTAGCTCTAGAAGGACATCTTTGCCTTTGAGTGGCCATGCACACATTCTCCATCTTCACGCTTCCTGTGCAGCCTTAGCTCCCATCACTCATGTGAACCTTCTTAGCAAGATGATGGGCTAACACTGAGATGATACAGAAGCATCCTGACAAGCCATTGTCAAACTGGTTGTGCAGGACTAAGCAACCAACAACCATGGAATATCACCAACAACTGAAGCATCGACTGCAATAATTGTCCATGACGAAATGTGGGTGGAGAAAATATCACGAAAAGGGCAAAAAAAAAAGGAAGACGAGGAAACTACATCAATCAGCACTCCTTGTCGGCATGGTGAACATCCAAGGAATGCGATTGGAGTACGAGGATTCACCGGCTTCGCCAAGGAATACGTGTTCTCAAGTCTCCTGACAACCACACGACTGGACTATCCTGATTTCATTGTCGATTCTAGTGCATGTGAAGTGCATTGTGAAGTGCATTATTGGACTCTTTCACCTGGTATTTTAATCGAACAAATGGTTAACAGGAGGTGGCTTGACACCATTTCCATCCCCATTAAGCTCGCTTTGGACGTGCTCACAGTGACGATCACGGAAGAACAGGCCCGAGCAGCCCCAAGGGCTTCGCTGCATCGGCCTTGGCCGCCTCGATATCAAACTCCCCTGCCGGCACACAAAGGAGCATGAAGAGGCGACACACCAAACTCCCATGGGTCAAGAGGCAGAATGAGGAGGTCAGAACACAATCATAACATCAAACAGTTGGTGAATGTTGGTCTGAACCTTGTAGGCTCCATAAATGATGGGCATTTGGAAGATAAGTAATGAAGAATGAGATTGCCTTTGCCTTGCCATGGCTTCCTCCTCTATTCCAAACCACCCAATAGAACCTTGCCAACGAATGCATCTACATGTGTTGATGAGGTGCACAAATGGATAAAAGCAGAATGTGGGTCATGGTTTCATGAGGGTTGCAAGCAATGTGCTGGTCAAGTTTTCTGCAGTATCAAATGTGCTGGGGAGGCCTTGGATGCCTTCTTTGCCACACATGAGCAGAGGGGGCCCATGCTGACACCTTCCCATTTGTTGACCACCGCAATATGGATGCCCAACTAGGAAATTTCCACCAAACTCCTCCAGGAACACGTCTCTATCTGTGTTGTAGTGGATGGTGCTCAATAATGGAGGGGATGTTTGTAAAGGTGAGAGGCAAGAGGAACACGTTGGCCTGGACCAGGGAAAAGTGTTCACAGATGCAATTTTCACCCGCTTCCCTTCTTCGTCAACCTCGTGCTTCAACGCCATGTACTTGTATCTCAGTCCTACTGTCTCCTGTCCTCTACATTCCCTGGCATTTAATAGAAGAATAGAGATCCTCTAGGTCCAGGTTTGGACCGGACTCAATCAGTAAAGAGAGGGGGAGGGGGGCCAAAATTTTGAGATCACAGGGGCATGGGTGGAATATGTTTTGGCACTGTTAGTTACTAACTCAGCATGGCACCTTCCCCCCTGCACGTGTTTGGATGAGAACAACTTTTGATGGGGTAGAATTGGCCATTGGCCCGATTGCGCCTCATCTTCGGCCCATTAAGGCAAACCGGAGATAAGTAATACTTGATCCATTGCCCTACTGCAGGGGTATTGCAGCTGCAATTGTCGTCTGATCACAAAGTCAGACGGCATGCGGACTTTAAGTTCTGCTGCATCTCCAATAGGACAATGTAATAACTGCACGCTGTCTTGTGGTATTGTAGCAAGTATTACTCACTAGAGATACCCTAATGGGCGGAATCCCATTTCTGTACTTGGGTGCCTCATGAGGCCCATGGTCGCCAGCTTGGGCAGACGAGGCCCGGACCTGCACTGTGAACGTGGACCCGCAGATGTAGTTGATGCCATTCGAACCAAGAGTTTGAATTCGGACCCAATCGGGCCCTTTGAATTTGATGTCCTCCTACTAGTCTCCAAGTTAGTACGGCATGCTTAATTGTGATGATATGGACCATTCATTCTGAGGAGTACCTTATGGATGGGGCTATCTGGAAAATGGGGAAGGGTCCTTTGGATCCGTGATCGACCAGTAGAGGCGTGTGAAAATTATGGAGCCGCGACAGGTTGACTGGCAAATGCTCCGATTCAAGGTGCAAGAAAAGCTTTTTACTATTCTTAATATGAAAAATATTGGGATAGCAACGTTCCGATTGAAGGTGCAAGACAAGCTTATTCCCATACTTGAATATTAAAAGTATTGGGATAATTTCATATTAACCACTCTTGTATATACCATGCTTATTCTCATATTGTCCTAGATACCCTTACAAGATAACATATCTATCAAGTAGCTTATTTTCATTATTAATTCTAGATACCCTTACAAGATAACATATCTATCAAGTAGCTTATTTTCATTATTAATTCAAGATAACATATCTATCAAGTATGTCATTTCAGTTGCATATGCAAGAGTGGTTAATATGCAATTATTCCAAAAAATATTACATGAGTGATTACAATTGATTCTGAATAATTACATAAAAACGTTTCTCATTGATGCTGTTAATTTGGGTTCCAGAAAAAGATCTCAAATTGTCAAAACATATAAAGCTACGTGAAAAATCATTAAAAATGATAATTCTTAATATATAAAAAATTAATTTTAAAATAAATTTATAAGATGAGTAAAAAATTTAAAAGACAAGTCAGTAACTTAGATCACAATTTTCTGTATTGATGAACATTTTCAGGATTCTTTCAATAAATCATGATTTATTTGTGAAAATTATGTTGAAATGAAAAGGTGTAATTAAATTTGTATCTTTCTTTAAAAATCACGGATTTTTGTTACATGATTTCCAATATTTCCATTTTTGCACAATCCAATCCAAAAAGCTCTCATTTGTGTTTCTTACTAGAAGTTGTAAAATAATGAGAAGCATAAATCGTTTGTAGGACCTAATATTGTCTTTCAAAATTTCAGGGTTTACAATCTACGAAAGTCCCAAAATATCTCCTATTAAAGAGGAAAAATTAGTGTCAGTATCCGTGAGGAAAATTATTCATACTTTAGCTTTTAATCCAATTCTTCTGCCTCACGTTATTCTGAGCCTATTCAATTACATAGCCTAGGCCAAGAGCACGCATCCATTTCATTAATTGTAACCGTCTTATCGATGCCCTTATTTTATTGGGAATAAGCATAAATCCTTTTTTATCCCCCAGAAAAAATTTCTTCCTTCACCACTGATAGGAACGATTCTCCATTCTCCTTATCGGTTTGAGAGTGTCCTTCGGGTTTTCTTTGCAAATCACACTCCCTGGCCTTCCTGCACAGGACTCCACTTAAAGCAGTCCTCAGGCTTGGGCCAACCAATGAAAGCACGGCCATCTGCAACTTCAGCTTTCGTCATGAAAACTTGGAAATCCAAAAAGAAAAAAAAAACACCACATCTAGGTATAAATTTACTCTCGAGAAAGCTGGATCAAAGAGGTACTATTGGCATCAAAGCAAGGGCATAGGCAGGAAGCTTTGTTTTTGTTTTGTTTTTTTGGTATTGATATTGATTTAGTTTAAGATTTGTTCTTCAAAATTTCATCTTGTTAGATAACCAAATATCCTTATACTGAAAGATGTACTTCAAGACCACATTCTAAATTAGTTATTTATTTTTAGATTCAACTCTCTGGAATTTTGATTGATAGCTCTCTTGGATCGGGATAGAATTAGAATTAGTTATTTTATCGTTGTTAAACAGATTACTAACTTTGTACACTACTCCATGATTTCTTCGTTACTCTTAAAATGCGGCTCTTACACAAGATTGTACTGTTATCAAATACCACCTAATTGATCGGAGGGATGATGCTTTTGTTTGACGAAGGAACTTATTTTAAGGAGCAGAGATAACCAACCCTTAGAGCCTTTAATAGTGATAAACAGAAGGAAGAAAAGAAGAAATTGTAATATTCTTGCATTCCAGAGCTACTCAAGTACTGAACGGGAGAACACTAGAAAGTCCAAACATTTTTTTATTTTCAAAACTATCAAAATGAAGAAATTAAGTTGGCTGTAATTCTCTCATCGTGACTATTCGTTTATATTTGGCTAGTTATGCAATTTAGAATGCCAAGAATTGTTGTATGGACTGCTGGTGAGATACCCATTTCTCCCCTACAGTGGCAGAGCTGGCCACGTTCATTCGCAGACGACTCCGCGAGATTCTGAAACCTGTATGCTCAGGGAAGGGCGGCCACATTATGTATTAAACTACATAGCTATGGATATTACGCCACATCTAAATAAAAATTTTCGAATTTCGGGGGGGGGGGGGGGGGGGGGGTCGTGGCCCTCATGGCCCCTCCCCTGGCCCCACCTCTGATTCAAAGGTGAACACCGATCCCGAAGGCAGCAGTTGCAACAACACCTGATTCGCTCTGCATCATTAGGAGACGAGGGCATTCCAGCAAATGCCGCTTCCGACCCTTATGGTGCACCTCACCACCAATTCTGTCAAAGATTATTAACATCAACCTTCCCGTTCTACCATCTTTTTCATATTTTCCTTCGTAGCCACCATGTTAGTGTTCGACCCGGTACATCAAAGGTTTCAAATTGGGAAGATAGTGTTATGGACCTTTTGCCTTTCCCCAAAGCCTAGGCATTAGGGTACGAGGTCCTTCTTATAAGCCGGTCCAACTCTTTATAGAATCTAATGTGAGACTAAAGTCACTAGTTCAAGGACTCGTACTCCTACCGGGTGCTCACACCATCTACCTGTAACAATATCTCCTCCTTTACAAGGTCAGATGCCCTCGGTAGTTAGGTGCTGATCAAAATTACACCCGTTCATGCACAACAGGTAAAAAGTGTATTGATACATCACATTGGACTGACAAAAGTTGAACTCAGACACCATTCATTATGAACCTTTTGCCCTTCCCCAAAACCTAAGCATTAGGTCGAGAGGCGCTTTTTCTTATAAAATGGTCCAACTCTTTGTAGAATCCAATGTGAAACTAAAGTCTCTAGCGACTGTAACTGGTTCAAGGACTCACACTCCTACTGGGTGCTGACAGCACCCACCCATAACAGATGGGTGCCGATTGGCATGACAGCAAGCGCTTGAAAGAGAGAAACCTAAAGGATTATACAGCTGGACAAAGCTCAGATTAGGTCCTGCTAGTTTGAATGCAGATGGGATTTTCCCCAACTGTCCATATAATGTGTTCATTGCTGATTCAAGAGACTAGGGTTCATGATGGTTGTCGACAGAAGGTTGAGCTAATATGATGATAGTCTAAAATTAAAATAGATCTACAGGTTGCAGCAAATTTCTCTTAAGGACAATAAAAGAACAGAACTTTTGGTGAGCAAGAAATACCGATGAACATACAGCAATAAACTAGGTCATACCAGCAGGTGCCTAGGAACAAAATCCAGTCTTTTTTTTTTTCAAATTCCTTTTGATTTTGGCTGGACATGGGATACTACCTAGCCCTTTTAAGAGCATCATGCCACCAATACGTAAGAAAAAACAGATTCACGAAGGTTTTATTCATAACCTTCTCTAGTTGTCGGCACTTCAGCACATTCCATAGAAATACAAGGGACTATATTATATGCTATTAATGTCAAAGAATTTCTTAGTAGCTCATCAACAGTGGTCATGAACAAAAAAAATCATGAAAAGTTTGCTTCAAACTAAACCGTAAACATTAAGTTCCATTTTTTGGGTATACAGTACCTACATTTCCTATAGAAATTGATATGCATGAGCGCATCACACGCCAACCGAGATTTGCTTCCCAAAAAGCTTAACCATATTTTCTGATACACCAAAAATAATTCCATGTAATTCTGACAATACAGTGAATTTTCTCTACACTTTCCAGGTCAGCACCTGAACATCGTCACCATTTAATACAGAATCCGGTTTCCAAACAACCAGAAAACAATTGACTTGGTTTGGTGAGACCTATATTCCCTAAGGGATTAATAAAGAATCAACGACCAAAATTTTCTGGAAAAAGTGAAACACAATGCTTGAATATCTTCACTTCAAACAGAAATCACTGATTTGTCAAATATAGTAGACAGATGCGACACAAATTAGGACATCGGTGAGGATCAGTCCTACCACATCAAAAACGTATTTCGGAGCAAATAATCCCCACACCTAGATAGAGAGGGGAAAATGCAAAATCAGTTTCATATCAAGAAAAAGGCTATAGCACAACATATAGAAGAATAGACAAATGCTTTGGTACTCTGCCTGAGACAAATATAAATAATCAACTACACACATACATAGAGAGAGAGAGAGAGAGAGAGAGAGAGAGAGAGAGAGAGAGTAGACCACTACTCTAATGCAGCTTGCAGTGTGGTGAGAGCAGACCACTACTCTAATGTGTCTCAGTCGTGCCATGGCCATATTGCCCAAGATAAGCTATCACGCTATTGAATACTCGGCAATAAGCGCTGAATGTTGAAAGCTGGTAAGTAATCAACCTCATAGATAGGATGCCAAGACTGGGATGTAAGATAGGACTTTTATAAGATAATTTGCACAGGAAATGGACAACGCACCCTACCTCTTTATACAATATATGAATGGATAAATAATACCCGAAAACCCAAAAGGAAGTTACAATTGTAAATGTGGCAACCAGACTTATCCAAATTACAAATTTCTTGATCGAGAGAAGGAAAGTATTCTTCATAAAGAATAAGGATAAGGATGAGTACAACTTATGAAAGAAGCCTAAGAAATATAAAAGATAATGCCCTCACTAAAAGGTTTGGGTTAATATCATGTATATTCTCCCTATTATCAAAATACTAAATTGCCATCGTGGGAAATATAACTGACCTATACACTCCTTAAGTTAATAGAAAGGTTGTTCCGCCACTTTACCACAACCATACTTTGGTTACCCTTTAATCTGAGGAGATAAATTACTCAAGAGAATATCTTGCTGCACCGCCAGGCGGTATTACGGCACCTGGCGGTGCCTTTATTTATTTATTTTTTTTGATTTTTTTTTTGAAAGGTCCCAACCTGCTCGTGCAATCCGATCTTGGATTGTACGGTCAGGTCGGGCACCATGGGGGGTCTCAAAAGAATTTTCATTTGGGGTCGGTTTTTGAATTTTCATCTTTTTTTGGCTCGTCCGATCCAAGATGGGATTGTACGGTCAGGTCGGGCACCATGGGGGGTCTCAAAAGAAAAAAAAAATTCAATTTCTGTTTAAATAAAAGCACTGCCAGACAGTGTAACACCGCCTGGTGGTGCAGCAACATATTCTCATTACTCAAATATCCTCCTCTTCCCACCTATCTCCCACTCAAATTTCTCAGTTAGCGGAAACCCACATCAACTACTCGTCAATCAGGTGGCCCAAAATAATCACTGCAAGGCCAGGATGAGCTCAAAGAGGAGTTGTGCAAGTGAGGACATGACTGGCAATCCAGGACATGATAATATGAAAGGCCACCTCAAAGCCAGAATAGGCATTGAACAAGAAAGAGAGCTACTCTCAAAGAGATACAGGCATGTATTGATGCCCATGGAATGCACCTGCACAATACTCTTGTGAGATCTCATGAGATCCAGAGTAAAGAGACTCACCGAGACGGAAGTCCTGGGAAAGAAGTTAGCAATGGCGAAGATCAGCAGTGTAGCCATCGTGCAAGCATCTTCATCCATCAAACAATAGCTGAAGCAGGGGGCGTCGTAGAGCGACATGAAGGTGGCAAAGATTGGAGGCGATGATGAATAGTTGCTGACTGACTGGCAGTGACAATAGGCAACAGCTGATGATGACAGTAGCCCCCCCCCCCCCCCCCCCAAAAAAAAAAAAAAGAAAAAACACAAAAGAAAGGAGGGTAATACCCTTAAATAAGTATAAAACGCCTAACAACAAATATAGACAATTTTAAAAAACAAAAAAAACTATGTACGATGAAATTTCAATTTCTAGTCTCCTCGAGATTTCTCCGAGATCTCTGCTCTCTGACTTGTCGAGGTAAGTCTGAGATACAATATTGCATTCCTTGCTGATGGCTGGTGGGCCAACCACTTTATTTATCAATTACTTGACCAGACATGGCCTACGCAATGAGGATGCACAATCACTTCACGCATGCATCACAGATGTGAGCTGCCACACTTGAAAGTAGAGGATATGGTAAAGTATATCAAACTTGGTCTGGGTAAGAGGGTTGTTGCTCAGAAGCACCTAAATTTTGAGCACATAAGCTTAACTTAAATGCATATCAAGCAGGCTCCAGCGATGATAGAAGATCTACCACAGGTTACCATGCCTACTTGGGAGGAAACCTAGTTACATGGAGCAGCAGTTAGTTTGTACTAGGTTAGTGTTGAAACAGAGTACAGAGCCATGGCACATGAAGTAACTAAGTTGTTATGATCAAAAATTCTTCTTAAGGATAACAGGGGGTGAAGCTGAAGCTTCCCATAAAACTACTGTGACAATAAGACAGCAATTAACAGTAACATTGTGAATAATCAAGTTTAGCATGATCAAGTGATGCATATAAAGGACATTTTATCGGAGGGATGCAGAATGTACGAGAAGCTTGTTTACCTTGTGTTCATTTAGGGGACCACGTGGTCGATGTCGTCACAAAAGGGGTGGTGACTGGAGATAAGCTTGTGTCCTTCTTGAGCAAACTGGGCATGATTGACATCTATACTCAACTTAAAGGGGAGTATATGAGATAGCCAACCCCGACTGGGGTATTTGCATCTTTTATTTCCCTATTTTGTATTGTTGTTTCTCTTGTTCTCTATTGTGCTGCTCAGCCTCTTAACTTGAAGGGCATTCTAGTTTTTAGAATAAAATAAGGTTTAGGGCCGGCAGCTGTGCCCATTGGCCTTGGTTTTAGGGTTTAAAGTCTGGCACCTGTGTCTGTTGGCCTTGCCGCAATACAGTTTCAATTGAAACAGACAGCAACGAATAAACATTAAGATATTATAGATTTTATATGGTGGATGATGATGACAAAAGAACATGCTCACCTAGCAAAGAAATGCTGCAAAAAAAAAAGACAATAAAGACTCATTGAGTAGGGATTTAGATGGGTATAGTGATGCCCAAAGCCATAACAACTTTGTTATCCAGATTTGTTCTCTGTTTGATTTACCTAGGAGCCATGGTATTACACTAGTTGTTAATGTTTGCACATATTGAATTTGGTTGTTCAGAGTGGATACTATTACACAGAATTGGGTCTGCAGTTTGCAGTGACCAAGTCCACACCTGAATCCATGCTAGTAAACCATGATCCAAGGTATCCAATACAAAAATACAGACACATGCAAACTGTGTTTTATTACACAGGATAAATATAGCCCTATAAATATAACTAGCATACTTCTATTCCAGCTACAGGTGATGCCCCGAATACCTAATGCAACTCATCCTGAGTAAGATTGCCATGCCAAGTGATATAAACTCTCATGAATTCCAGATACTTTAAGTTGATAACCACCTAGCTTTACACTTTTACTGATGCAAGGTGAACCAGGTAAAGACAAACATATTCCATGATCAAAATACAGAGCAGAAGAAATAGAACAGTTCCTCAATGGAATTGTTGCAGAAAACACAGCTACATTGCTCGTTAGCTATAATCAAAGAATTCAGGTCCATAGCAAGCACAGAGGCACTAAGGGTGGTTAAATCAAACATTGATGGAAACTGAACATGTTGAAGGAGACCAATGAAAGATGTCACAAGTACTGGATGCTCAAGGCATGATATGCAGAATCAGAATCGATGCCTAGCGATCCAATCTCAAGGGGGGAATCTTATCCTCTCATGAAAACAGTAGAAAATAAAAAATTAAATTAAATTAAGTCTGAATTGGTCTGAACTGCCCTAAGATTGGTCATTTTGGCCTGAATCAGGCCGATACAAGCTGATCTAGGTCCACGTGGCCTGTCTCAGCCCGATCCAGGCTAAGGTGGCCTATGAGCTAGGGTTTTTAATTTAATGTTATGTTATTGAATTTGATTGTTAGTGTGTGGTATTCATTTTTTTTCTTATTGTTTTCTTGATTTTTGTATCTTGTTTCCATTTTTTCTTATTTTTAAAAAATAAAATTCAAGCCAATCCAAGGATCTGCCTTTTTCCTTTGAATCAGCCAATTTGCTGATCTGATCCCAATCCAGATTGGATCGGGACCCAGCAATCACAGGTTCCGATCCAATTGTACCATCCCTGGCTCAAGGCACATTTAATCATGTTGCTTGCAGAATATTCAAGAAGATATTCCAAGATCACATGACAATGTTTCAAATTATAAGAAATAAAGTTTCAAAAAGAAGTCAAGTACAGTGAAGATTATATGGAATTTGAAAAGGGCTGATTAAATCAGACCAAGATGAAAAATTTTAACAGACTCAACCATAGCAAACAATGAAGGTATTACATGATGTATGTTTATTATGTTTAATTAATGATAATAGATGGAAAACATAGAAGAACATGGTTTTCAGTGGATCTGCTATCACAAATGAAAAGTTATCAAGTATAACCTGAGGCAGAGTACCAAATATGATTTTTTATTCAACTCGTTGAAGGTTCCATGCTTACTTGTTCTCTAACAGCGAATCTTATGACCATTACTACAAAATTACAATGAAAATGCCAAACAATAGATACTTATATGAAATTAACAAAACAATGGCAACTGTGCAGTAGCGCAACAGTAAGGAAAGAAGCATCAGTTTAGGCAATTGCATACCATCAAATGCCGCCTCTGAATTGCAACACATATTACTGTTAATGTAGTCGTTACAGCACTAATGAAGCCATAAATCAAGAATACCTAGAAATGTTAAATAAAATCCAGTTACATTATAAACTAAAAGTATCACAACTTAAATTCAACTGTGGTGAAGGATGAAGAACGTGGGCTGATCTTTCGTGTTATCTCTAAATAAAGTTCCCCATCGATCAAACAAAATGAAAAACAGAGTTGTGTGCTAAGAAGACTGTAATTGGTTCAAGTTTAGAGATGCAGACAATTATTGGTCAACTATAAAAAAGATTAACCAGAAAATTTACAAGGATAGCAACATTCAAGAAGTTGATCCAAAATGGAGACTTTTATTTTAACATGGAAATTTTTTGAACATGTCATAAGAAACAAAAGTTGCACTGACACAACAAGCCATCCTAGCTCCTAAGGCCTCCTACACAAAAGATTTACAAAAAAGGGAGAAAATGAGCTAAGCAGAGAAGTAATGAGTGCTTGCATCTTACAGTCATTTAGAAAGAAAGTTTACAGCACCCTGAAATGTGCTTAAAGAATATCAAATTGACTGCAAAAGAATCTCAACTGAAGCATTGAATTACCCACAAGGTATCAAAACTTGGCACAGATCAGAACGGATAGGCCAGTTGTCATTCTGCAAACCTTGCATGGGATCAGGAGTGGGAATTATATCGGAAGACATGCACTAAAAACTAAACTCAGTCAGCAAATCTTTAATGCACACTGGGATTAGACTGCAAGGCAAACCGTAAATGGTGCACCCATGTTTGGCTAACAGACCATAGGTCAGGTGTTGACTATGTTATTGAAAGGAGCATTCTATATTACAAGCCTCCCTTTTAAGCAAGCTGGACTAATCAGTCAATCATATGTCTTATCCTGTCAATCCAGATTTCTTATCTGGTGTATAACCTTGGCAGTGATAATGAGAATTCTCAACTGAAAGTACTCACAGCATCCACGTCAACATTCTGCCACATGAGCAAGTTGCAAGCAGTATAGGGATATTCCAACTTCTATGTTCAAATCCCAGAAATGCTTGTCCAGTTGGCACTCAACATTGGATATTGTTGCAAGCATGGTTGCTGATTCTTTTTTAATTTTTGACTCTAGAGTAAACTTTGTTTTCTCAACTTTATGAGTCGCGAGCCGGTCAATATGAGTTGGCACAAGTCAGCATGTAGCAAGGTTTGCCATCTCGGATCATGGCTTCGCCTCGGAGGGGTTGGAGAGGAGATCTCGGGGAGATCTTGGTAAAATCTTGAGAAATCGAGACGAAACCACGGGACATGTATGTATGAGAATAGGGAAAGGATTCTGATCTTGACGATCAACAGGGGCCGTCCGATCGGGTAGGTATAAAAAATAAATGTCTAAAAATGCTGGAAAAATAGTCAAAAAAAGAACATCTGTCAGATTAGTCCTTAAGGTTGATCTCATCCTCTGGGGTTTTAGTTTTGATCCCCAAACAACGATGAATTTGATTGGACGGTTATGGTTAAATTTTTCGACCCAACGGTGAAAATTAAATCTTAAGGAGTGGGTATTCTAATGTTTTAAAATTTTTGGTGATTTTTATTTTTTTAAAATCGGAATGGAGGGTTTTTTGGGGGGGGGGATGCGGAGCCCGTTATATCTGGCCCCATGATAATAACACTATATATACACATATATCATATAAACACATGCGATATACACATACACGCAAGGAATGCTATATTGGATCTCGACATCGTCTCAAAGTGCCAAAGAGAAGAGATCTCAAAGAGAGAATGACGGCCAAGTCGGATCATCTGATACTTTAAAAAAAAAACTTTAAATTTTATGTATGTAGCCATTCAATATGATATATTAACAAAAAGAATGCAAAAGACAGATTTACACATACACAATGATTGCTTTCTTCAATCTCAATGCCATTTAAATGTGTTTGAGAAATCCTCAGCAGTCATCATACACCCTCCTCTATTGGCTTTCTCATCTCATCCTCCCCCTCTTCTTCTCCTCCCCCTTTATCCTACTCTTTCCATTGTTCTTCCTCTGTGTCCCTAATATTCTTGATCTCAGTCAAGCTTCGTCTTGGGACTCTTGGAGAGACAGAGATTCTCGAGAGATCTTGGAGATCTCGAAAGAGATGCAAACCATGGCCCATAGTCGCTGTATGCAAGAGTTTGCAAACTCAATTCAACTCAGCTTTTCGGAAATCTGAATCAAATTCTGATACCATGTCTGCCAAGATGGTTTGCAAGTACCATGTAACACTTGCTACATAATAAATGAGCAAAAGCTATGAATGTCGTTCCCTTCTTTTCCTGGAGAGGATAACTGAATGCAAGTCATTTGGCCTGAAGAAAGTAACAAACTTTTCCAATGACAGTGTTCAACAAATGGAGAGACTTAACCCAGGTTTGGCATCGTGTTAAAGTGCTAACGAAATAATCTAGGGAGAAGGTGTAGGCCATGGCTGTTCAGCTATTTTCTTTGGAAGGAGGTTAGTACCTAAAACTCATTAAAGTTAACGATGGGCATGTATGGTGTATACACGAACCATAGCTGTCAAGGCTTAGCCTAGGCGACGCGTAGGCACCCTTAGGCGACAAGGCTTATTTTCAAGGCCTAGGCAGTCAAATGCCTTATTGGGCCTTAAAAATTGCACGCCTAGGCACTGCTTAGGTGTGCTTAGGAGCGCCTAACATGCCTAGCAGCGCCTTGACTAGTTCATAGGCTAATTAAATCGGGTTTATTGGGATCGAATTCTAAGATAAATAGAGTTGTGTGGATGATTGGGCGCTAGTTTTTGATGCCCCTTCATCTCGTCTTCCTCATTATTTCATCTTTCTCATTAATTTCAGCATCATCCCTCTTCCGTGAACAAATCTTGATGTTAATATTGAGGCATTCAGATATTTTTCTCCTCTCACTATGATGGCCATGACGAGGCACCAAGGCACACTCGCCCACAAATTTAGAACCCTTTGTGGCCATTATTAGCATCCTCTAACCATTCATGGGTTTTCCATATGCATGTCCTTTCTTCTCCCTTCACTTCGAATGTTTGCCTCCCTATTTGTGAGTATTTCTCCCTCCCCCTTCCCCCCACCACTTGATTATGAAGGCGCAGCCTAGGCACCGCTTAGGTAGACCTAAGCGCTTAGGCACTCAAGGACCCTAAGTATGCCTTGGGTCGCCTTACCGCCTTGACAACTATGACACTAACCCATATATAACAAAAATATGACCCAAGAAAACTCCACCTATTACCCCGAGTTACCCACAAAATTACAGAAAAATAAAAACATGGCCCATAATAAGAGTAAAAGAACTCTATCATTAGAGCACCCCACTATACAACTGGATTGACTGAAAAAAAAAAAAGAAACATTGTTTATCAATCCATGTGTTCATGTAACATAAATGAAACACACCCACTCACATCCAGGCCAAATCATGCAGGCTATGGCACATGGGCTTACTACTCTTTGCACATGGGCTTTTGGATAATGGATTAATTATCACCTTTGTAAACAACATGCTTTGCAATAAGCTTATTGTCTTGGGATTATACTTAGACATAGACCTATTCTCCCATTCCTGACAAAATTTTGGACCACATTCAACATAAAGTAAATTTCAAGCCTGTCGGGCCGGACTTAAGACCACACTGACTAGTCTAACATCCGTATTTTATATCAAACTCAGACGAAAAAGTTGTCAATATGAGATTTTATGGATGCATATGCAGAGATATACAGTACCATCAAGAGAGGTGGGTCCCAGTGTCATGATTTACCCTTTTGTCCCACTATGTAAAAAGATGTGGCACCACATAATTGCAGGACAAGTGTTAACTTTAAGGGGGGAGAAATAGCCACTTTGGTGGAGTATGAAAAGCACTGTACAGTTTCTATCAAACAAATTATTTTTATCTCTGAAGTCTGAACAAGTACCACATCATGTTTCTGCTCCCTGAATAGTTTTTGATATACTTTTACATTTAACCCTGAAAATGTAGTGTATTTACAAATAAGCCTACCTAATCTAACTATTTACAAATAAGCCCATGAGAGTTTCACAAATAAGCCCCTAAAAAGAGCTTATTCATAAGAAAGTTGTGATTGTGGGGGCTTATTTGTTAATAGTTGGATTAGGAGGCTTATTTGTAATATCAAAAGTTTATAGGGCCTAAAAACTAAAACCTTTTTGCAAGAAAAATATGATCCAATGGAAACAGCCTAACACCAAAGCAGTCCGACTGATGTTCACGTCCTAAACTAACAGCAGCTTATTTTGATGCATGGGATCTATGAACCACGTCCACATTTTATATTGAACATATATTCAAGAGCATGCTACATGTGTGCATCCGCATTCAATAACAGACAATCATAAGATACAACGATTTGCCTAATGAGTGTTTTCTAAGCAAAAAACAGAAGCAAATGACCTCAACTGACAAATCACTACAAAGAGAAGAATGTCAGAAGTTACCTGAATCAAATCCAAGAAAAATACATCCTTTCTCAGCTTTTGCATAGAGTACTGACCACGGAGAGCAACAAGAAGCGGAAGACCAAAAATAGGAAGGATGTGCGAAAAGCCAAATGTATCAATTGCAAGAAGAATCCCCTGGCGAATCAGGTTAAAATGTTCAAACCTGAAAATATGAATAAAGATTTCATCAAAAAGCAGATCAGGGAATTCTAAAAGATTTCAGGGTAACATGGCTGCAAAGACATCACTTCTGAGCAAGATTCATTTGTGATTGCCATTGTAAGGATTTAAACAGCCCCATACAACCAACAAAGCATGATTCAGGTTTTCACTTGGAAAACTTACCAGTTAAACGACATTTCACTTACCCAATAAATGCTGCACCATAACGGAGACCATCAAATGCACACCTGCAACAATCCATTTGTATCACATAAATGAACTTGATATGTGGATGTATTAAATGAACAACAGTAATACAGTATGCCAAGAAAAATTGTCAAGGTCTGGTGGCTGACTTTTCATGCCACCATATGGTGTATTTGAGGAGAGAGAAATAGAAGTATCTTCAATAAGGAAGTCTTGGTCCCACAAAGAATAGTTTCTTTTGTATGCCATTCTGGTAGGGAGTCAGTGAAAGTCAATCGTAATGAGGAAATTGCTAACTCCCACTTAGTCAGTTGTAATGAGAAGATTGCTAACTCCCACCTTTTTGTTCTTTTTGGAGGGGATTGGGTGCTGCACCAGATGGGTGCCTTTTGTATAGAAGGAATCGTCAAGGGTTTTTGTTGCTCACTCTTGTACACTCCCCCATTTCTTTGTTATGATAATACAGTTGATTGTACCAATCACTTTCACAAAAAGAAAAAACATCTAGTAGCCTTCCATCTCAGTTAGATATCGTTGGCCACATGGCATGGGAAAGACCTATGTAATTCTGGCAATATCAGCAATAAGGTAAATGTTGCAGAAAGATTCATATATTTATTTGGCATAATGCACATGTATTGAAGGTTGAGGTCATTTTTTCTTTAAATGGATAGTACCACTAGTATAATACAATTCAAGAATGAATAGAAGATGTACATGTATAGCATCACCAAGCGTCCAAAGATCCAAGGATGGCAGTACCGGTATCGGAGGGTACCCATACCGATACGTATCGGTATCGGCCGGTACTGCCAATAAAAAATATTAAAAAAATTTATTAACTATAAAGACTGGCATCGATACCCCCCTAGTATCGGTACCGGGCAGGGCTAATTGTATAAGCAATAAGCTAATTGTATCACACCCTCACTCTCTTATAATACTTTTGCTTAACCACTTGCAACTACAAACCCTCCTTGTCCATAAACTCCACACCCAGCTTCCAAAGATATTTATTCAATTTTTATAATATCTAAGACACCATTGTCCATACTTCTATAACTCCTTCCCTGGCATACATCATGCCATCTTCTATTATCTACTACCACTATCATGCCATATGAATGTAGCCTGAATAGACCCCAACTTTCTGGCTACCAACTTAAAAATTCTAAAAAAGGGTATAAATAGTTGTTCTTCCTCCTCAAAACAGAGAATATAATCATCCACATAGAAGAGATGTATAATGCAAAGAAGAGAACCTTGTGAAACTGCCATGTGCCTTGAGCAATTCTTCCTCCAACCCTGAGCATGAGTATGGAACACTAAAAAGTGCACAATGCAGTTGTCCTGTCTCACATTCTTCTCAATATCTGATTGATTAGACTAAAGGAGAGAGGTGGAAACAAGATCCATCTGCATGATCTCCCAACATAAAGGATCAGATTGGTTACCTATTTGACAATACTACAAAGCCCATGGACATGATGCAAGATCTGATCCACCCCATCCACCCTTCGACAAAGCCCATCCATCTCATATTTACCTAGAAAAGACAAACCCCACATTACTCTAACACTCACAAAAAAGCACATATGGGATCCCAATCCCACATTACCCACCATCACAACGGAACTCCTTTTTTTTTTTTAAAGTATCACAACAGAACTCATATAGGTGCAATTCCCCCCCCCCCCCCCCAAAAAAAAAACCCACTCTATCTAGAAAGTAAAACCCTGAAGTAATTCTTAGCCCTCACCGACTCTTTCATTATTCTGGGCCTTTTTTATAATTTCTTCACTATTTCAACTTTACAAAGAATATTTAGCAATTCCCTTCTGATTAAGCCACACCGAACATTTATAAATCACCTTTGCCACCTATGCATCTTCAACTCCTACGGCAATAGTCCCACCTGGAATCTTGCTGCAGTGAGCCCTCTTACCAGCGAGAGCTCCCTATGAGATTCTCGATGTTTGACTCACCTTGCTCAAGGCTACTCCTCTGAGGAGGCACTTCAGGAACCAAAATGCCTACCTCATCTTGGATGTCATCACCAAGGGAGCCATACAAGGCTGAAGATTCTGCACAAGGCATTGAGATGCTTTTGATTGCTTCCCCGTGTTGCAGGATCAGCCAATCCTGATCCGGACTGGCCAATTTCGATATGCCAATCCAATTTCAATGGGGAAAATCCAATCCACATTTAAATTAAAGAAAAGAAAGAAGAAAACTGACCTGTTTGGATGGGCTAGAATGACCCGATTCTACAATCCTTGAACTGTGCTGCAGACAAATCTCCCCCAAAACCCTTGTGCTTATCACATTTGAACTTACATAGTGGGGGGAGGAGGTACTAGAGATGTTTGCTTACCTCCCTGAGGAGATGCTAGAGCACGCGAGTTGTGAAAGCTTGAAAGGCTTTACCTCATAGGATGGCAGCAGGAATACCAATAGGCCTCCAAGATTAAACCCTCAATCCCTTTTAAATCTGCTTGGCTTTATGGACAAAGTTGGAACTCTCTCTTAGGCATTAAGATGATTCACTTACTTCCCTGGAAAAGTTGTGGTTGAAATGTGTCGCCTGAGCCCAAGACTGCAAGGTCCAAGCCTGGTGCAGATGTGACATCATGCAACTAATGACTCAAGCCCTGAGTGAAACTAGCCGGAGTCTAATCCATCCTAAACCTCTAGCACAAGCTGGTGAATAAGTTGGGCCCATTTCACAAGGACAATTTGGGGCGATATCACTTGTCACCTTCTTCCTTCATCATCTCTCATGATCACTCTAATCTGTCTTTGCTTGATGACCACTTCACTCTAGAACTGGTTGACTTTGTTTATAATTTCACACAAGTCTCACCAACCGGCTTGATGCAAAAATCTATTGGATCCATAGATGATAGGATAAGATCAGGTTCCAAGATCGGCCAGTTGTGATCCCGATCTGATCCTATCGGGGTCGGTTGAGTCAGGCCAATCCAAGGGAAGAAAGGCCGAATTCAGGATAGTCCTAATTTTTTTTAAGCTAAAAATTAGAAGAAGAAAAAAAAAGGAAATCACCAAAATTCAAAAAAAAAAAAACAAACTTCAGATGCAAATCAATTGAAAAAAATAAACAATACAAAGGAATACCCTACATCATAAAATACTAAGGTCCATAACATTAAACAAGTGTGATAATCTATTAAGCATACAAATATATGTTCTTGAATATTACATGATGAAAAGCAAATAAAAATACATGGTAGACCTTTCCCTAAACTCCTACTCTTCTAAATCGTCCTTCGCTTCTTTTTCCTCATTTTTTCCCCTTTCTCCCTTGATTTTTCCTCATTCTTGCTTAGAAAAATAGCGAACATGGCCGGCTTCTGGTCGCCGGAGGTGGCGACTGGTGGCGGCAAGCTGTGGGGAGGTGCACCCCTTCACAAAAGACAGCATGACAAAAGGGGCTTAACCCCTCCCCTCCCCTCCCCCCCCCAGCTGGATTGGCGTGGATCTCCTTAGATCAGACTGGATTGGGTGATTTGGCAAATCAGAATTAGAGAATTGGCTGATTCCAGCCCGATCGGAAGCGATCCATGCCCATCTGGCCAATTTTATTTTTTGTTATTTTTTGGGAAATTTTACCTCCTAGAATCGAATCGGCTAGTACCAATCCCTATCTGAGTCGGCCAATTTTCATCCGGATCGGCTGATTCTGCATTCCATGATTGGATCCCCATCTAAGCATTAGCTTCTTCAAGAGCACATCATAACGAACAACCTCAACATGGTCATGAAAACTCTAAATTGCATAGGTTTGTTATGCTACTATTAAGCTCTCTCAAAACCTTGATTGGATCAATGAGTTCTCAAAGGACTTCAACATCCCATAGATGGTATAGGAGACCATAGATTTCGAGTCATAATAAGCCATCACCATCACCCCTAATCCAGCCCACCCATTGGTCAACAACTCTCATGTAAGCTAGAACTTTCAAAGTGGTAATCCTATCTTGCTACGTCATATTCCTTTCTTAAAGTAGAGCTTAACCACCAAGCCACCTTGTGTTGGAACTACATAGCGTAAATACCTCTGTGTCACCAAATAGCTATCTTCTATATGTCTTGCTCTCAGGAAGGCAGTGAGGCAGTCTGGTTCCTACTCATTAACTTTTCCATTAACACCTACAACCTTAAGGACATCATTTTTGTGATGATTTTGTAGGTCCCACTTTTTTTTTTTGAAGGCAGCAAATGTCGCTTTCATTCATTGATAGTAAAAGAAGTTTACATAGACAGGAAAAGAAGAAAAAAGAACTCAATATATGTCCACTAAGATAGTAGACATAACATGCAACACAGGGCCCTCTCAGCACAAAATAAAGCCCCAAAAGGAAGAATCTGTCTTCACAAACACCCTATCAGGTAAAGACAGATTTCCATCATACAAGTTTAGAAATAATTATAGAGTCTGAGTTTTTAACCCCATGTCTTCTAAAATTCCATTCTTGAAAATAGAAGATGCAGTTCCCAATAATCCCTACTGGACACGAAAACTGGCTGTTAAACATCCTGGAGTTTCTCTTTCTCCATATGGCCCACAACATAGCAGGTAGCAAAGAATCCCACACTTTATGTTCCTGCTGAACTGGACAAATATGTTTCCAGGTAAAAAACAAAGTGCCAACCGACTGAAAGCAGCCTTGATTCCTGCCTAAAATCTTGAAAAAGGCCTTCCAGATAACATCCACAATGCCAAAGTTAATGAATAAATGATCTAATGTCTCAACGAAAATTCCACAGAATGAACAGTCTTTTATCTGGAGTCAAGAACCTAAGTTTATCACCCGTAGGTAGTCTGCCCCAAGCCACTTTCCACAAAAAAATTCTGATCTTAATTGGAAGGGATTTATGCCAAACTTGAGAAGCCCAACTGACCTTGACTCCTCATGAGGATAAAATCTTCACTACATATCTGACTGAAAATAAGCCTTTTGAGTCCTATCTCCAACACTTGATGTATTTCCTCTCATTTAATCTAAGAAAACCTTGGAGTAACTGGTTTAGCTGAAAGAATTCCCTTTCTTCTTCTACAAGGAAATTTCTATAGAATCTAAAATCCCAGAACTTCCCTTGAGATGAAGAGATCTGCAACTCACTGATAAGTGCACTTTTATTGGCTGCAATAATATATAGATTTGAAAATCTATCCTTGAAAGCTCTCCCCTCCTTCCAAGCATGTTCCCAAAATTTAACAGTTTGACCATTACCCACAACAATAGAAGTGGAGCAATTGTAGAAGTCCAAATTATATATAATATGCTTCCACACATTTGACATTGAACCTCTCATATGAAAACCATTAATCTGTCCTTCATTGTGAAAAAGATATTTGCTTTGAATGATTCTAGCCCAAATGGAATGATCATCCCTCTCAACTCTCCACAACCATTTTATCATAAAAGCTTGATTAATACTCCGGATTGAGACTAAACATGCTCCCCCTTCCTCAGTGTTCCTGCAAACAAAATCCCATCTAATATGATGACCTTTCACTTTTGGCTTCTTACCTTTCCAAAAGAAAGCTGCTCTAATTGCCTCCAACTTCTTGCACACAATTTTAGGGACAGCAAAGATAGATAGAAAATAATTGGCCAAGGTAGAGAGCACTGTTTTGGATAAAATCCATCTCCCCCTCTGCAGAAAGAAGGGAACGTTTCCACCCCTGAAGCTTAAGTTCAAATATCTTGACCAGGGAATTCCAATGAAAGAATTTAAGCTTCCTATCTGAAAGGGGAAGTCCGAGATATGTAATAGGAAAAGAAACAGGTTGCATATTAATCAGATCAGAAATCTGTCTGTTTCTCCTCTGAAACATTAACTCCCACCATTTCACTTTTAGAGAAGTTAACTTTGAGCTCAGTAACAGCTTCAAGGAATTTCAGCAAAATCTTCAAATTGACAATCTTATCTATCATCATGGAAGAAAACAGAATAGTATCGTCTACATATTGAAGATGAGAAATCTCTTCTACCATTCTTCGAATCTTGATACCTTTAATAATATGAAAGTCTTTGGCTCTATTCCACATGGAACTCATGACATGACCCACCATAATAAATGAAAGTGGTGATAATGGATCACCTTGCCGTAGACCACGTGAGCTACCAAAGTAGCTATATGCAGCTCCATTAATTAAAGTGGAGAACTTTGCTGTCCCAATACAGCAAGCTATCCAGTCTATCCATTTTTTATTAAAGTCCATCAGCTACATAACCCGAAACAAGCATTCCCAATTTATTCTATCAAAAGCCTTTTCGAAATCAATCTTGTAAACCATACATTCCTTTTTCCTACTCTTTTGATCATGAATACACTCTTGGGCTGCCATGAAATTGTCAAGTATAAATCTGCCCTGAATAAATGCTGCTTGATTTGAGTCTATCACCTTCCCAATCACAAGTTTCAGTCTAGAAGCCAAAACTTTGGTGATGATTTTGTAACTTCCATTTAGTAAACTAATAGGCCTAAAGTCACTAAAACCTTTTGCATTTTCTTTCTTAGGAATAAGCACTAAAAATGTTGAATTAAGACACTTTATCTTCCAAGGTCTCCTTTCAAATTCTTCAACTGCTGCCATAATATCAGCCTTGATGACTTTCCAAAAATGCTGGTAGAATCCCATTGAGAAACCATATGGTCCCGGAGATTTATGAACATCTATGCTGAATACAGCCTCATGTTTTGAAATCTGGTTGAACAAATTACAATTACTCCATGGTCTCCATTCCTCTTCTTCTTTGAACAAATCCTCAAAGTATTTTGCTGCAGCTGTCCCTTTGTCTTGATCCTCCTGTAAAAAATGATTCTCAACCTTCAGAAGGTCTATTTGATTTCTTCTTTTTTTCCCACTAGCCATTGCATGAAAATAAGAAGTGTTATTGTCTCCCTCCTTTAACTATAGTTCTTTAGCTCTTTGCTTCCACTTAATCTCTTCCTTTAGGGACCAATCAAAATATTTCTTTTTTTTAACTCCCACAATAAACAATCATCCTTAGATAGCAAATTAAGATCAAACTTAATCTGTAATTCCTCAATCTCTCTGAGCAAATTTTTGTGAATCCTAGTTGCAGCTCCAAAGGTGCTCTCACTCCAAACTCTCATCTTGTTCTTTAACCATTTGAGTTTTGTAGTCAGATTGTAACAAGCATTTGATTGAGTAGGGCTTCTTTCCACCATGAGGATACCAGATAAAAAAAACGCTCATGTTTCAACCAAGCCAACTCAAATCTGAAAAGTCTACTGTTGTTCCTCTTATTATCTCCAACTGAAATTAGAAGAAGAGTATGGTCTGATAAAACTCTAGGTAACCCTTTCAAAGAAAAATTCCTGAACTGCTGTTGCCATGCTGGATTGATGAAAAATCTGTCGATTCTTGATTTGGATCTAGCATTGGACCAAGTAAAGTGTACTGTTGTGGAGTTCACTTCAATAAGATTACATGCATGAACTCAATCTCTAAACAAGTCCATTTCTGAATTCCAGTCTACCTGATTTTCTCTTTCCCCAGGGAACCTGACCGCATTAAAATCCCCTCCTACACACCATGCATCTGAACAAGTTGTCTGCAAACTCTGTAGTTCATTGAAGAACTCTGATTTCTCACTCATATTCTGAGGCCCATGCACTCCTGTAAATGTCCAAAGAACATTTTTTCTTTTTGAAAATAAGATCAATTGGTATACTGAAGGCACCCATCCTGGTACTGCACCATTGAAGAACATTCTGATCCCACATTAACAAAATTCCCCCACTTAGACCATCGGCTGGTTTTGATGCCCATCCGTTGAGTTTGGTTGCTCCTAGGCTTTTAATCAAATATCCGCTGAGTTTGGTTGCTCCTAGGCTTTTAATCAAATCTTCATCCTTCTCCGCACCCTTGGTTTCTTGTAAACATAAAAGTGTACATTATATAGGTAGATCAAAGATCTAACTTCCCTTCTTATCTCATTGCCATTCAAACCTCTGATATTCCAGCTAACAAAATTCATGTAAAGATAACATTTTTACCCTTTTCACAGCCTTTCCTAGGCCTCAATCCTTCAAACTGAGCATTCCGTTGAAGAAAAGCTAGCTCTCTTGAGCCAATGGACCTACAACAAGGTTGTAGGTCCCACTTAAGAGACTAATGGACTTAAAATCCTACAAGTAGTCAATACCTTCCTTTTTTAGTATAAGCATCGAAAAGGTCTTGTTCAGGCCTTCAAGATAAGACACACCCTCCTGGATAGCACAAAGGCATCATCTCTCGTAAGCTCCAAAAAGTTCTGGAAATGCATAACGGAGAGGTCATCAAGTCCAGGTGCATTGTCTCCAACTAAATTAAATACAACCTTGTTTCATGTCCTCTACAGTGAAGGGTCTAACTAGGACACCTCAACTATGGAGATGGTGGAAAGTAGACCATGCTCAACCATATAGGCCTCTTCCTATCCTCCTTTGTATAAAGATGAGAATAAAGGTCCGTCGCTATTTAGTATCCTCCTTCCTGGAAAGAAGTTGGTCACCATTCAAGCATCTGACGGCATCCCGCCTTCTAGCTGAGGCCTTTACGGAAGTAAGCAGTGTCATGATGCACAATCACCTAACCACACCTGCTTTTATGGAAGCAAGCAGTGTCATGACTCACAATCACCAAACCACACACCCATTTGTCCTTCACTCTACTTATAGTAGATCTCTTCCTAATGTAGGATACCTTCATATTTTGCATTAAGTTCCTTCCTTCTGTCCCTATCCTCTCCTGTAATCATGCCCGACTCTTCAAAGACATTCAATCTCCCTATTTTCTTTAGGAGGAAGTCCGACCCTCTTTCTTCCACAAGTGCCTTGTCAACACCCCATCTAATCAATCTCCGCCACATATTCTTCACCTACCTGATGAACCAGGCCGTACGGCATCCCTCTAGGATGACCTCTACCCTTGCCTCTGTGAAATTTGGCTGAAGTCTCTTCTCTGGAACAAAATCTTTGAGAATGGGCTTTGCTCCGATTCTACTATTAGTCTTTAGCAGTCTGGGCTGTTCAGAGACTCCAGAGTGAATGCTTACCAAGGGATCTGCCTACCACCCAGGGAGAAGTCTTCCCAATTTATGGACACTAAGAACCTCTCCAATCTGGATAGTAACAGGGCCCTCCCTAAAATGGGACCAGGTAAGAGTGCATTGCACATAGGAATCTATCAATCCTACCTCTACAATAAATGAAATGAAATCATTCATCTCAACATCCTAGTATGCCACACTACATCTCTCAGAGTCTGAAGTCAGAAAAATGAAGTTGCCACAAAAGCACCAGGATACACCTTGATGATGTGACTTCCCCTCCATGGTAACAAGGCCATAAATGCCAGTGAACTCTCAAACAAATCCATCCTCAAAATTCTAGGAAGTAACCATGACTGGCCCATCCACCATTCTGAACTACTTAATTTCTTGTACCAAGACCTCTTTCCCTAGGAAAGTTATTCCACACTTAGTGTTCCAGAATATCTAGAAAAAAAAGGAGGCCCTTGCACTTCACTCTTAGCCCAACTAAGATCTCATCGACCATCCCATGAGGACAACTTGACCTTTAAATTGTGTCTCACCTAATATTGATCCAAAATTGAAATTGAACTCTGCCTAAGACAGGTTTCCATATATCAAATCTTGTCTTCTATCTTATCTGAAACTCTGGCTAACAACCATATGGAATCCAAGAACTCATAGTAGGCATCCACTTTTTACAAGGTCGATCTGCCTCTCTGATGCGGGACAAAGGGGAAGATGGGGAGAAATGGGAAAGAGTTCATGTCGGCCTCACACCGGCAGGCAGAGTTTCCCCGGAGTCGCACCGGGGAGGGGAAGAAACCAGCCGGCGTCGCACCGGCGGGCTGTACTCCGGCGTCACACTGGAGCAGGGGAGTCCCTCGGCGTCACACCGAGGAAGAGGGGGTGGAGGGGTCTCTCTTTCACAGAGAACAACACGCACACAGGTATTTTTCTTTTCAATTTCATTCCTCCCTTTCTAAACGAAAACAACATACATATAGGGAGTTCTGTAACTCCCGACTCTTGGAGATCCCTATCAGACTCTTAGACTCCCCCCCTCATTTACGTTTCTGTCACCCCCCCTAGAAGCTATAAAAGCACATGATGGACCATAAAGGGTCCTAATAAAAGCACATGAAGGAGCTCCCAACATGCATGCATCGTCTTCTGCATCAATCTCCCCTGGTTCGAAAAAACTCGTCCTCGAGTTTTCAAATGCGCCAGTATAATCAAGCGGATGATTGGATCATCTGTGGGAGTCTTCAAGCAGAGAATCATATCAAGAATAACCACCCAGTCTGCTGTATGCGAATCACAGAAGGTCTGCCATATCAGATCAGTAAGATCCGATCCTGTTTCCACAACTAACATAGAATCTGAATTCTCTGGAGAAATGAGGTCATGCCCACCACTGCATAATAAGTCATCATCGGAAACAACAGCATCGAACATGTGTAACCCATAATTCACAAATAAACTGTGATCCCATGAATCCACAATCAATAGCTCACTAGCAGCTGACAACAATGGATTATCTTCACATACATCCTCTGATGATTCACTGACGACCAACGATACTGAATTAGTCTTAATCACATCGTCCGTTGTTAAATGAAGTCCAGAATCAATACATAGAGTAGTTTCCCGATCAATGTCAACCGTAGGATCAACACTAGCACCCTCAATATCAACTGTCACATCTGATTGATCATCATTTGTAGCTGGCGAGACTATATCAAGCAATTTGAACGGTGTTCCCATTACCTTAAGAGAATAAAGTGACGATTCCGGAAACGTGAACACACGTCCATCAAGATGAGGATGTACGAGGGAGCATCGACGTTTATCATAATCCACTGTCGCTTGGCGCTCTGATAGCCACTCTCGACCCAAGCAAATAGAAGAGCTCCATGGATTTATAGTACACCAAGCTCCATCCACATATGTAGTGGAGTGTCCCGTGGTGACACCTTTAACCCGCCGATAAAACTCCACAAAAGCCTTATCACCGTCTACAAGAATCTCGTTCGTCTTCAACAGTGAATCAACAATATGTTGGGGAATCACATTATCACTCGCTCTCTCATCTAATATCAATGTCGTCCATTCTCGATTCGGCAAGAACACAGCGAAACGGAAATAAATGGAATACATGTTGCAAGAGATTACCCCAAGGCTCCAATTATGATAGAATCAATCAGTGGTCCACAGAACGAGACGTCGTAGGGGCAGCACCACTCTGAAATTGAGTCCGTCTTGCTGAGATGAAACCAATGACGCGATCAATGTAAGAAACGGAGCCCAAAAGATGACCTCAATATACGTGCAGTAGTGGCACGCAAATCAATGCAAATCGGGTCAGATGTCTGTTGAAATTGAATGGGCCTTGCTGAGACGAGACCAATGCCGCTGACGACGCTCAAATCGGGGTCCAGGACGACCTCGAACGGTGAGCACAAGTGCCCTCGTAAAGCGTACAAGCCTGGCACGTCAAACGAGGCAAATCGGGACGCTAGTTACTGCAAAATCAGTGCGTCCGAAATTGGCACGCAAATCGAGGCGGCTGATCGGCTTCGGGATGCTTGATCGGACTCCTCAGTATGCGTGCGGCAGGGACACGCAAAACGAGGCAGATCTGCAACAGTGGCACTCTGGATCGGGTTAGGCCTCGTCGATACGGACCCAACGACGCAGACGGCTCGCAAATCGGAGCACGAACGAGCTCTACGTGAGGGAGGTGCGATAACGTTGCAATTGCACCACTCGGCTAACCACTTCGGATCGGGTGCGGACCAGGTTGCCAAATGGCACCCTGACTCGAACCAGGGTTGAGTCAGGTGGCTCGGACCACCTTGAAACGGGTCCGGACCTAACCTCAAACCAACCTGGCTGGACCAGGTTCAAATAGTGAAGAGGAGGAGAGAGCTAGACCGGACCGGAATGGACCGGGCCGGTTCGATCCGGTTCACTTAATAGGGGTCTGATCCCCCCCTTCTTCCACTCTTCTTCTTCTTCTTCTTACTTGCACGACCCGAGAGGGTTTATGGCTTGGGCGGGTGTTCGCAGGCGACGGTGCCCGCGGTGGCAGGCGGCGGTGCAGGCGGCGATGGCGGCCTGGTGTGGCGACGGCGACGGCGTGCAGGCGCGACGACGGCGATGGGACCGTGGAGCCGTGGCGTCAGCGGGGCAAGGCGGTGATGGCAGGGGTGCGGAGCCGACGACAGGGAAGGCGTCGGTGGGCGGGGCGAAGGCGGCGAGCGGCGCAGGCAATGGTGGCAGTGGTTGCCGGCGGGGTGGAGGCACAGGATTTGGATAGTGAAGACGACCCAAAGAACTTGGCTCTGATACCAAAAACTGATGCGGGACAAAGGGGAAGATGGGGAGAAATGGGAAAGAGTTCCTGTCGGCCTCACACCGGCAGGCAGAGTTTTCCCGGAGTCGCACCGGGGAGGGGAAGAAACCAGCCGGCGTCGCACCGGCGGGCTGTACTCCGGCGTCACACTGGAGCAGGGGAGTCCCTCGGCGTCACACTGAGGAAGAGGGGGTGGAGGGGTCTCTCTTTCACAGAGAACAACACGCACACAGGTATTTTTCTTTTCAATTTCATTCCTCCCTTTCTAAACGAAAACAACATACATATAGGGAGTTCTATAACTCCTGACTCTTGGAGATCCCTATCAGACTCTTAGACTCCCCCCCTCATTTACGTTTCTGTCACCCCCCCTAGAAACTATAAAAGCACATGATGGACCATAAAGGGTCCTAATAAAAGCACATGAAGGAGCTCCCAACATGCATGCATCGTCTTCTGCATCACTCTTTCTCTCTCTCTCTCTTTGGGAGGGGGGAAGAGAATGAGCCAGTTCAGGAATTGGTCATGCCTTGCTCTGACTCAGTTAGGCTGAGAACTAGCTGATGCTAAGGTTTACATGGTCAAATTCAGCAGATTTAAAAGAAATACCTCAAATACTAGGATTTAAAAACATAAAAATAGTAGAATCTTTAGGAAGGAAGCTCTAGTGCCCAGTTGGCTCGCCTCCTTTATTGGGGAGAAAGTGAGGGAGTGGGCCTTGTTTTTGTGCAGAAACAACACTTGTATATCCTCCTTTTTTGAGCTTTTGAGAGGTGTGTGAGTTTGCGAGTGTTGCACCTGCTTGGTGCCTTTTTGTATAGGAGGATATATCTCGTTGGTTTTTTCTATTTTCCATACTTGTACTCTCCTTTTTTACATTTGTCGAAACTGTGGTACTACCCATTTCAAAAAAAAGAAGTAAAATATGACAAAAATACACAAAAACAAAGGAGTATATATGTCTGTGCATTATCAAAAAATGAATAAAAGAGTAAAATGTGATCCCTAAGGAAAATATTGTCTACATAATGATAAAATGCATTTATTATTTGTCATACTTTTTTGTTATCTGTTCCCTTCCTTTTTTTCTCAAGAGGATGCCAAAGGCTGTATCCTGAGTCCCTGACCAAAAAACTGCTAGATGGCAGTGGCTTTTCTAGGAAATGGCAGAACCTGGGACAAATTCTACCAGCAATGGTGCAAGAAGCCCAGAATGTAGATGGAAGGATGGCAGGCATGGGATCTCCTCCATCCTTTCCGTTCTCTATCTCAGCTTCTTGCACTGCAAGTGCATCATGTCACAGCAGGACCATCAATTAAATATGTTTGATCCAGTGCGAATTGGCCGGAAGCGCTTTTGAAGAGACCAGTTTCAACCCGGTTCTATGGTTATTGGTTACCTTTTCTACCCCAGCTGATCCCAAAACCCCAAAACTGGCAGAACCCCACTTTTTCCAGTCAGTTCCAATCCAGTTTTTCCCATCAACATTTGAAATTGTCTCAAATCTTCATGTTCAAGGCTGAATTCTTAAAACAACCCTAGTTTGGTTATATGAGGTTTTGGTTGCTCCCCTGCAAAATGCCAAGTAAAGCAAGAAAGAAATAAAATAAAATTCCACAAAATGGCCTTGGATGATTATTTTCTAGTGAAAACTAGAACCTATTTAATGAAATATATCTATTAAATATGAATCACATATGATACCCACTTTCAGGGGGAAAAACATAGAATCACATATACTCCTTTTACTTAAACTTTTCCACAAACCGCAATCGATCGTAAAATTCGCCTCAAGTACCTGAGATGGGAAACACTTGGAATGTAAAAAGGATGGATCTAATGTACTTGTATAAACTAGTGTTTGAGGTACATCCAGATCAGAAAGGTAAGTTATCCTTCGCAGGAACCTAAATGCATGCAGATGGATGTACTACTTACCAATGACCAGTATAGAAAAACAGACAGACTGCTACAAGGCTCCACTTTATCACAGGAATGGGATCTCCAAGTGTTGTCACAAGAGTTCTCTCTGCAGAGCTTTTAGGCAACATCCTCTGAGACCGTAGGATACACCAAGCTGCTATATGAAAATGGTTTTGAGACCAAATGTACATTTAGAATAAAAAAGCTAACAACAACATGTAAGGGTAAAATATTCGTGCACACACGGACACAGTTACAAAATAACATAGAAAAGACGTCATATCAAGGCCAAGTTGCTCAGAAAATCCAGGATATCCTGGTCTGATATCAGGTATACGACATACAATTTACAGAGGAATAAGAATTCTACAACGAGAAAATACCTCCAAGGACAGAAACCAGAGCAGCTAATGCACCCTGACTTCCTGATAATAACAGAATGGTTGGATTCAATGCACATAACATAGCCAATGATGCAATGATGGTTCTTTCATTGTGATCTGACCTCTTCTTCCACTTAAAAACTTGAGTAGGCACCAAGAATACTAACATCCCAAAGTTTATAACATATATAAATTGTGGGATAAGAGTTCTTCCAATATTCTGAAATGTCCTGAAAGGTGTGATCCAATTGCTGTCACATGTCCAATGGATAGCTATAAGTAGATAGCTAAAAACCGTGCCAACAACAAAGAACTCAAAGCTTCTCAACGAAGATAAACCAGAAGCGATCATATATAGCAGGAATGCCAAAATCCCTAAAGATATGACTGGCAAAACTTTAGAGATTAGCATCCAAATAGAGTTTAAAACATTAAGACAGAAAGTATTTAGTGAATAGCCTAAAGCAGTTGAACCAACTGCTTGCTTTGATGGGCCAAGATCGATCTTGAATCCAAGGATAACTGTTAATAGAAGAAATGCAACTTCCTGCAGAATTTTAAAAAAAAAAGTTAAACAAACATTAGAATATGTTGGAAAGATTGTTGATCATAATTTTAAGGCTCAGAAAACAAACTAGAGGAAAAGAGTAACAATGAGGTTAGGACAAATGCTCACTTCTAATTCAATTTCCCCATTAAGTATTGAACCATGAAAATCAATAATTGCAGTGGTTGCCAGCAGAAAATTTGCCACTTTTCCTTCTGTCACTAGTTTCACAGAAATCAAATATGAAACAAGAAAACTATATCAGCTAATAGAAACATGCATATTGGATTTCACGAAGAATGGAGAAAATATTAGAACTTACAAATATAACTGTTTGAAAGAAAGCTGATTGCCCGGATTGCCACCAAAAATATAGCAATCATTAGTTTGAGAGAAATCCCAGAGTTTACAGTGGATTGACAAGATGTTTGGCATAGCTGGTTTACTTTCCTTATGTGAAAAAGTTGAAACAGGAGGGATACAAGTAAGACACCAAAACCAACACCCATCATTTTCAAATCAAACTCTGTCCATTTTGAACGTGCAAGCTTAGCAATGTTTTTTAAGAAAAGTGTGTAGGCATTGATTTGCTCATGGAAAAATGATATGGTTACAGAGCGATTCTCAAGAATAACATCATTCTCTGATAAGTTTATTGTCTTCATGTAATTTGACCAGTTAGCTTGTGCTTGAGAGTAGATCGCCTCTATGTGTTGCAAGTCTTCAGTAGCAAATCCAATAACTGAAGCGGAAGAATAAAAATCAATGTACCTCTTTACCTGCAAATGAAGAGACAAACTCTCATTATATTCTGGCATAAAGGGGGGACAAGCAATTCGAGCAAAAAGCTCAAATCACTTAGTCTAGCTAGAATAAGCACTAGTGACACCTTTTACTTGCATTTTAGTTTTTTTTCATTTCACTTGGAATAACTTATTCCGTCTTGTTCCAGTATAAGCAATCCAGATTGCTTAAGCCAAACAAGCAATCTGGCTATCAAACTAGGCCTTCAAGATAGTCACATGGTTAGATGCTTTTTTTTTTTTTTTGGAAAATGATGGTTAGACTAAAAGAGGGAAATAAGATGGGATCATTCAAATATTAATGAAAAGACTCTCTAATAGCTTTAAAATGAATTGTCCCTGTGTTGAACCTGAAATAAACAATGAAAAGAGGAGGACAACATACCTTAAAACAGCAACAAGCAACCTCCAATGGCAGCCAAAACCAGTAAATCTGCAGCAAGATGAAGCCCCCAATGCAGCCTCCAAGAACCTCCAATGCAATAGCCGGCCAGCAGAAGCAAGCACCAGCCAGCAGCAGAGACCAAAAAAACATACAGAGAGGGAGAAAAGGCAGAGGCAGCCGGCCCTAGAAATCCCCCCAGCCGGTTCCTCCTCTTTAGGGAAAGGGAGAGAATAGAAAGAAATAAAGGAGGGGAGGGAATAAATACAAAAAAAGGAAAGAGAGAGGGGCAGAAATAGATACAAAGAAAAAGGGGAAAGTGCGGCCCGCTGGCTTCCCCATCTCTGCCTATTTTTTCTCCTAAATCCCAGCCCCACCTTCCATCTTTCTCTCCCTCTCATCTCTATCTCTTTCTCTCTCACCCGCAGCATACAAGACCCCCTACCGGCGCCTAGTTGGCGCTGGTAGGGGGTGCTACCGGCGCCTAGTTGGCACCAGTAGGGGGTGCTACTGGAGCCCATGCTGGCCCCCTACTGGCTGGCCCTCCAGCAGCCTATAAAAGGCCCCATGCGCAGCACAAAAAGAGGCTGGGTCCTGCACAAACTCTGCAGCAAAAAAAGAAAGGAGGACCCTGCTGAAATTTTTAAGGCTTGTAAATTTTTTTATGGGTGAAGATAAAAGGGGGAAATAAGTGTTATTATTTATTGCAAAAAAAAAGAGGAATGGTTCATTCATTTTTTTACATGTTTATCTTATGTTTTCATAATCTTCTATGTAAATAAATTGGTTCTTCCATAATGTTTGGTTGACCATTCTTTGTTAATTAACTTAGATAAAAACAGAAAATAATAATAATGCGGTTCTTCCATACCGTTTGGTTGGCTATTTATTTTTTAAAAAAAGAAATAAATAAAAAACCGAAGAATAAATATGATTCTTCCATAATGATTGGTTGGCCATTCATTGTTAATTAAATAACTTAATTGTCTTTTATAAACAAAAATAGAAAATTAATTGGTTATTCCATAATATTTGGTTGGCCATTCTTTATTAATTAAATGACTTAAACAAAAACAGAAAATTAATCGTTTGGTTCTTCCATAATGTTTGGTTGACCATTCTTTATTAATTAAATAATTTAAATAAAAAAATAGAAAATTAATCATTTGGTTCTTCCATAATGTTTGGTTGACCATTCTTTGTTAATTAAATAATTTAAATAAAGAACAGAAAATTAATCAATTGGTTCTTCCATAATGTTTGGTTGACCATTCTTTGTTAATTAAATAACTTAAACAAAAACAGAAAATTAATAAATTAGTTCTTCCATAATGTTTGGTTGACCATTCTTTGTTAATTAAATAATTTAAATAAAAAATAAAAAATTAATCAATGGGTTCTTACATAATGTTTGGTTGACCATTCTTTGTTAATTAAATAACTTAAACAAAAACAGAAAATTAATAAATTGGTTCTTCCATAATGTTTGGTTGGCCATTCATTGCTAATTAAATAATTTAAATAAAAAACAAAAAATTAATCAATTAGTTCTTCCATAATGTTTGGCTGACCATTCATTGTTAATTAGATAACTTAAATAAAAACAAAAAATCAATTTGGTTCTTCTATATTAAATAAAAATAGAAGATCAATTTGGTTCTTCTATAATGTTTGGATGGCCATTCATTATCACTTAATCAAAAAAAAAAAGGTTGTCCAGTAATCTATTCAAACATACATGAATAAAAGAATCTGGTTCATCCACATCGATGAGGTGACCAAAGTTTCATAAAAAAAGAAAAAAAAAAAAAGACTTGGTTCATTTTAAATAAAATGACCATAAGATAACATGGTTCTTCCATACAGGTTGGTCGGCCATATAATTTAAAGATTATTTTATTAAAAATGAACTTCACTACATAATGTTCTTTTAATTGACTAAAAAAAATGGTTCACTCATATTGATTGGATGACCAAGGTTTTTTTAAAATAAAAAAAATACACAAAAAAAAAAATCAGGTCCATTCGTATTGGTTGAATGGCTTAAGTTTAGTGGTTCTATCATATTGTTGGATTGCCCACTTGGTTAATGGTTCGCTCTTATCAATAGAGTGATCAAAAGTTATAATTATTAGTTCATTCCTATCGATGGGATAATCAGTGACTTTTATGGTTTTGTCCTAATTGGAGGCCAGGCTACGAAATCGTGGTGATCCTATTCATAGATGGACCAATAAGAATAATTCTTTATTTATTTTTATATCGATGGGGTAATCATTAACTAAAGTGGTTCTTTCCTACTGATGGATGACTTTAAAAAAAATGGTGGTTCCTTCGGATTGATTGAAGGACTATTAAGACATTCTTGAACATGTGGTGGACCTCAAGTCACGTTATAATAATAATAATAATAATAATAAATCCTTTAAACATCCTTTACAGGATATAAAAAAAAATGATCATAATGAGCATGCCTGTAATCAAACTTTGCTTATTTCCTGTTTTTCTTTCAAGTCTTATTGGATGGTTAATCAAGGGTTACCAATCTTTGATTGGCGTAATTAACACTGACTAAGGTCAATAGGGAGAGGTCAAGAACGCGGATCCACAGTCGATCCAGAAATCATTTAGACTTAAGGATTAATCTTAAAAGTCTACATAAAAGAAAAGAGAATATGTTTTCAAACTTAAAATTCTCTTTTCAAAGCAAGATTTTCACAAAGGTTTTCAAATCCCCCAAACATAAAAGATTTTTCAAAAAAGAATCAGAAGTGGATTTGTCGAAAAGGAAGTCTCACACCCTGCCACTGCAGTAGGGGCCCTAAAAAAAAGCTTTAACATGAATGTATATCTTGGAAGTGTCTGTGGAACACTATGCTACTTCATCGGTTTCCAGAGAAATGGATCAAGGTGATAAAAAGCTGTGTAACAACAGATACATTTTCTATTATTATGAATGGAGGTGTACAAGGATATCTCTTTTTTGCAATTTGTGGACGACACTCTTATTTTCTAGAAAGGCACAGAAGAGCAGATAAGAAACTTGATGTTTATCTTGAGAACTTTTGAAGCATGTTCTGGCTTGATGATTAACTTCGACAAGAGTGATCTCATTGGCATCAATATGGGAGATGATACATGCAGAAGCTGTGCACAGTTATTGGGATGCAGTACAGCTGAGCTACCGATTACTTAGGTCTCCCTTTGCACTAGAAAAGACTTCCACTTTCAACCTAGGATCCTCTTATGCACAAGATGTAGAAGAAACTGTCCATTTGGAAAGCAAAGAGTCTTTCTTTGACAGGAAGATTCACTCTGCTTAATTCAGTTTTGTCTGACATTCCACAACATTTCATTTCAGTCTTTTTATTACTTTCTAATGTAATAAAAAAACTGGACAAGATCAGAAGAAGGCTTCGGTGGGGAAACACTGATAAGGAAGACAGATGCATTCATTTAGTGAAATAGGGCAGTGTTTGTTGCTCTAAAGTGAGAGGTGGACTGGGAGTTAAAAGCTTAAAATTGATGAACATTACAATCTTAGGAAGGTGGATCTGGGAATTGATAGCTGAAGATGATGTACCGTGGAAGCAAGAGATCAGAATGAAGCATTATCATTCAACTTCCAGCTTTTATCTGTACCCAGAGAATAGAACTTGGCTGTCCCGGTGTCACCTTTATGGAGAGACATTTTGAAAGCTTCTAGTATATTCCACAAATATATTAGAGTCAAAGTGGGTAATGGGGAAAGTTCCAAGTTCTGGACAGGAAAATGGACTGGAAATGGAACACTTTAAAAGCAATTTCCAAGATTGTATCAATTGTCCTGCAAGAAAGATAGTCTTATTAAGGACATGTTCAGCATAGAAAATGGCATTACTCAGTGGGATATCATGACTAGACGGGGACTAAGACAGGAAGAAGAATTGGATCATATGAACTTACTTCAGATACTGTCTTCAATACAGATGCATCTGGGTGATGAAGAGAAAAAAATTTCGGCAGATAATAATGGAGGAAAATATTTTTAAAACTTTGAATCCTGCATGGGGTTTGCCGTCATGGGCAAGCACCAAGCAGCGGCCCTTTGGGGTGCCACCACCATTAGTTGTATGGCCCCATTGGGTCCACCATTAGCAACTGATTATGGCACCAAAAGGGCCACTTAAGGATGTCAATGGTAGCCGATAATCCAAATATATGCATTGTTCGTTAATTTTTAACAGATGATTTGCAGTAGTTTTTACTCCCAATTAGTTAACGGATACAGAAACGGATGTGATTATTAAAATCATTTTCTCAATGGATACAAAAATGTAGGGCTGTCAACGGAAATCTGATTATTCGATTTTTTTATCCGTTACCAAAAAAAATATCTGTTTTCGATAAAAAATATCCGCCCGATAGTTATCGGAATCGGAAACGGATATTTCCGATAAGCTATCGGAAACGGAAACACTTGTTTCTGTATCTGCTTTTCGATTTTCAATTCCGATTATTATTAAAGATTTTTAAATGTAACTTTATAGATACATGGTTTCACTCATTGTGTTTTAATCTTATTGATCGTTATCTAATTTACTAAGGCGTATTGGTTATATTTAGGTCTCATTCTATATGTTTTAAACAAATAAATCAAAAAATTAGCAGTTTTCGGGAATTATCGGAAATAATATCCGATTCCAATATCAGAATCAGAAACAAATCGGAAACGGAAACAGAAAATGCACTTTTCGATCTTATCGGAAACGGAAACAAATTATCGTTATCGGAATCGAAAAATGGAAACACATGTTTTTGTATCCGTATCCTACCCGTGTACAGCCCTACAAAAATGGAAAGTCTTGTTTCCGAAAATGCTCTCCGCTACTATCTGACAATATATACCTTAAAATTTTCACGTCATCTTATCATTTTTCTTGTTTTACTTGTCTTTCTTATAAGGAATAACTATCTTATCATTTTTCTTGTTTTACTTGTCTTTCTTATAAGGAATAACTATCTTTTGTGTTTATATTAGCTTTAAATACGCAATTTATATGTAAATTTTGTACTTCAAATATGGCTTTCATAGCCTTTTATTTTGACGGTTAACCATATGATAATACATCAACAACCATTTCTATATGGACATTAAAAAATTGATTTCAGCACACCCTTTCCCGAGAGTTTAACACAGCTAACAAAGAGAAAGTTTGTCTAGTACATATGGAAATAAATAGTCCTCTATCCGCACTGTATCTAACCCATTCACATCCCTGCAGACCACCATTAGCAACCAATGGTGGCCCAATAAGGGGCCACCATTTAGCACTATTGGCACAAGAGAAGGGGCAACATGATGCACCCCCCCAAGCCCCAATGAACTTTGCCTAATTTGGCACCACCATGTGCTTTCGTGAGGGTGCCATCTCAGTGCATGTGGAATAATTGTTGGCCCAAATAGATGGCGCCAAGCAAATGTCATGCAAGCACCACGTCCTTCCCATGTGGACAGTCAAGCAACTCAAAAAAGAGACAATTTGCAAAGCACGGCAACAACAAGATGGGTTGTAAGCATGAAATGCCCTCTTTTTTCCTCTTTTTTATATTTTGATAACTGAGAGAGTGTAAACCCATGAACCTAGTATCAAGCCCCACGTCAACAGTACCCCAAGCCGTAGGCTGCTAAACTTCACTTTCGGGTAGTGGGCGCTCCCCCAGCCCAGCGAAGTCCATGAGGTTGGTGCTTGATGTGAACCCAGCTTGGTACTCGCACTGCATTTGTGTCCAGAAGTGGGAGTTGATATTGCAAAGTCATGGTTGTCTATGAAGTGCTTTATCCAACTCTCCCACTCCTCAGGGACTAAGTATGGAATGGTCTCGGAACGGATCAGCTTAGAACGGCCATTCAGATTGAATTTGGATCAGTCTGATCTAATCCCAATTCTCAACAGGGATCAAGCTGATCATCCATATTGGTATGGATTGCCTGATCTAGGGTGGATCTTCAACAGCTAATCCAAATCGGTGTGGATCAGACACCACATACAATCATCACTAATGTCATAAGCCTTGTCCTAGCTATTGGTTCTATGAATTGAGTGCCTGCTCATTTGAACTATGCACTGATGGTGCCATGTACCATGCCAAAATACCTTTGAACAGAAGATGGCCTGTTAAAAGTCTTATAAGACCATTTGTAGGAAGAAGACTACCTTTATGGTTTACACAGTGCAAGCACATGCAACTAGGGAGCAATTCTGAAAGGTTCCCTACACTTTTAAGAGAGTGTAAACAAAGGGGAAAAAGGAAAAGTTTAATATGAGGATATGTGCTCTGTCTATGGCAACTATCAGTCAAAGAGTATGAAAACATACAGATACATCAAAAATCACAACCGCTAATGCCACACATGTACCATGGATAAGGGTTTAGAAACTTACAGACCTTAGCAACATTTATTTTGCCATAGGAAAGACTCCACTCGTGCTTTATAACTATGGGCAAACAAAATCAAATTGACCACTGTTGAGTGAACATGTCAGGGGAGAGGAGACCTCCGGCGGTGGCTTTAGGTGCCAACCACAACCCTTTAGGATCCGGCTTCCCGACGACCTACCCCTTTCCAACCTCCTCAACCTCCACAGAGTGCTCGACCCTTCACCTCGGAGAGTCAGTACTTCTGCTGCCTTAGTAGGGATTACCAGGTGGATAGTGCAGGGAACCGGTCCGTTGCTTGCTCTGTGGGAGGAGTGGGCACACTCGACGTCTCTACATCTCTAGAGGCCCTCCCCTGCAACCTTCGTATAGGCGTTCCTATACTGAGGTGGTCCGCAATGGGGATTTGCTTGGCCAGCAGTCTCGAGTGATCCCCCCGGCCATGGTCGAGGTTCCCCTTGAGAGTTGGCCCCCTGGCTTCTTTGCCACTGGAGGTGCCACTGGGTCCACGCTCTAGTGGGAAGGCCTAAATTAGAGATGGTCGATGTCATCCTTAACTCTGAAGAAGGAGGCAAGGGGGATGGGAGGTCAGGAAACTAGAGGGAGGGATCTTCTTAAGCATTCGCCCGTCGGAAGAGAAGTTGCAGCACGTGCCTTCCCTAGGGCGGCTGTGTGGACCAGAGTTCTTGTTAGAGGGGGCGCTGTGGGATGAGCATTTGGGCACTTATCTTGATCCTAGACATGTTCGAGTGCATTTAAGGCTTTCTGGGTTTCCTTGCTCCTCTGCGACCAAGCTGGCTTCAAACCAGCGACAGGGACCTTCGGGGTGGCGTCCAATAGGGGTGGCAATGAGCCAAGCCAAGCCTCACCTAGCTCTAGGGGTCTTCACGGTTCGGTTTGGTCTGATTTATAAGAAAATTTTGCCAAACCAAACCAAACCGACGGAAGTTAGAAACCGAACCGAACAAATTCGGTTTAGTTTGGTTTGGTTCGGTTTAAACCGCCTACTATACAATGGAGCCCAAGACTTAGCTTCCAACGTCTTGGTGGAGCCCAGGCTCGCCCTCGAGGGCACTTGGTTGAGTGCAAACAATGGGTGCAGCCCGGTCTTGTTTATAGGCATCTTGAGCGTAGCATTTCTTGTTCCATCCGATGTAGGACTAAACTAAGAGGTTTGCCCGCCAAAACGTGTTTGTGCGATGAAGTATTTGACCGCCCACCCAACTACGCCTTTAGTCCTGTACCGTGTAAATAGAAAACATGTTGCCCAGGGATTCTATAAATGCCCAGCCGACCCTGCACGTTTAAACAGTGCCTTGCCGAGTGGGCGCACCATCATGGGCCTTGGCCCAAAAATCCTAAAAGAAACTTTATATAGCAAATGATTAGTGCATGTTTACATTTATCAAATAATTCGGTTTCAAAGGTTTGGTTTGGTTTGGTTTCTGCGGTTTGGGACCTATTGCAACCCGAACCAAACCGAAGGATCTTTCAAACAAAACCGAACCAAAATTTTGGTTTGGTTTGGTTTTTCGGGTTGAACCAAATAGTGAACACCCCTACCTAGTTCAAGCTCGGCTCAACAAAAAAAATTTGAGCCTGAGCCGAGTACGAGCCTTAAATCAAGCCCAAACCCCAGCTCAAGCTCGGGCTCTAGTGGAAAAACTAGACCTCATGTCGAACTCGAGCCTAACTCGTGTGGCCCAACAACCCATTTAATTTTATTGGCCCAATCTGTTGGAAGAAAGCCCAGAACAGTAAAGGGCTCAATGTGTAGGGCGTGCAAGGCAAGTAGAGGTTTATTTATAGGCAGGCGGCGTGGAAAAACTTTCTTTGATCTTCGATATAGGACTAAAAGTCCCAAGAGTCCAATGTGTGCAGCGTGGAGGCGAGAGGCACGGGCCTGTGCTTTATGTTCTAGGACTTCAGTTTAGTCATGTATCGGGCACTGTAAACTTTCTAACGCCCCTATAGCCTTCCAATGGACACCCCGAGTGTATTCAGTTCTTATTTGAGTTGCGCCTTGGTGAGTTTCATGTCTTTGGAGTTGTGGTCACGAGGGGGTGTGTTCTATCTTAATTAACATTTTTACCGAGTTGGTTCGCGAGCCAACCGAGCCGAGCTGGGTAGAGCTCGGACTCAGCTCGTTTAGTGAGTCGAGTTGTCACATGGAATAAAGCTCGGCTCGTTCAAAGGAGCGAATCGAGCCGAGTTGAGCTCAACTCGAGCAACTCATGAGCGGCTCGGCTTATTGCTAGCCCTAGCATTTGGGGAAGATCTGCTTCTCAGTTGGGTCGGACACATGATGGTCGTCAAGGGGGTCATCTTCATAACGGCAATGGAGAAGATCTAGCCTACAGTGGACCTAAGGATTGGGGCAAAGAGGTTTCTAATTAAGGTCGTCGTCGTCTAGGGAGCAGCAACAGAGCAGAGAAGGCTATGGTTTCGCAAGGAGGAAGATCACGGCAGGTCACGTACGGGTCACATGCGAGGCCGTTAAAAATTCAAATCACTTGCCCAGGTGACTGAACCGAAGGGACCTTCAGGCGGCTCAGCATTGGACCGAGACATATACAGATCAGCCCGACAAGCGGAGTTTGTTATGGAGTAAAGCAATGATTGGGCTACCTGTGACTTACCCAAGACCTTTTATGGTCTTGGGTCGTCACTAGGACCCGACACTATTTGCCCTCCTCGCATGATATCTACCTCGAGCCAATGTCTTCTTCGATTGAAAGGTCTCCATGGTCCTGTGGCGATAGACGGACGAGAAAACTCCTCAACAAGCTCCTACATGCTTCATATCCCTCACATGAAAGAGCTCTAGGGATCCTTTTCTCCTTCGAATTCTGCTTGGAACCTCCGCTGTTGTCCAGAGAGAACAATTTGGAGACCTCTAACAGGCCAGTCACCTGCAACATGGAGGTTGGGGGTCGTCTGCACTCCTGACCTAGAACGATGCTCTTCAACGTCCATCTCCAACCAGCGATCCTGCTCAACCTCTTCATAAAGCTTCTCCAACTTCGGCGCATCTCTTGCCGATATCGGAGATTAGGGAGGAGCAGGGATTGGACAAGCCGAGGGATCTGATCGGCCTAGTGTTCTTGATGTGTGTGTGTGTTGGGGGGTGAGGACGCTTCTTCTTTTCAGGACCCTATATGCAACTCTCTGCTTTCAAGACGAGATGTGTAGGAGGGCCACCCTAATGGTTTTTTGGCGCTCATGTCTTCTTGTTCCTCCCCCCATTATGGTTCAAGACTCTCTGAGTTCTCCGAACAATGAGTTGGCATTAATAGGCAGGGAGTGCTAGTGATTATGTTTTGTAGGATGTGGAGCTCCACAGGGGATGTGAAGTTTCGAAGGAAGCTGTAGAGAGTCAGATGATTGTGTGGCCAAGGGATTGGGTAGAGAAGAAGTCAAAGAGATGTTAACTAAGGTGGATAACTTAATGGAGGAGAAGGCAAGAGAGGTGGCTTTGAAGGTTGGGGTGTCCTTTAATGTTGTGGATACGGACGTTAGGGCTGTTTTCCACAAGATACAGAAGTGATGGTGGTTGGGGACTGCCCGTCAGCGCAAGGGAGGCAAGATCAACTTGGGGAAAGCTAGTAGGTTAGGTAAGGGGAAAGGAAGGGGGGAGTTGAAGGGATGAGGGGGAGCTAAAGAGGAGACTCTTGTTCATCAATGAGAACTAATACTTGGAACGTGGGGGGATTGGGGGGAGAGAGAAGAGGGTTGTTTTGAAGGAAGTCATCCATAAATGCAAGGTGGATATCCTATCTTTACAGGAGAAAAAAAGTGAAGAGAGGGCACAAGAGCTCTTGAGGGAGATTGAAGGCAGCAGACCCATTGGAGGGTAACACCTACGACAGAGGCTTCAAGGGGCATTATGGTGCTATGGAATGAATTTGTTGTAGAGAAGATTGCTTGTCTTGTGGGAAGACACTTTGTTCATATCACTTTTCGTAACATGCAGGATGGTTTTACATGGGATTTTACTGCTATTTATGGTCCTCAAGGGAGAGAGGACAAAAAAAACTTGTAAGATGAACTTATTCTCTTGCATTGTTAGGAGAACAAGATGTGGTGTGTGGCGGGTGACTTCAATGCTATCAATAGCATGAATGAGAGATCGACAGAGTTCACCAATATGGGAATCATGGACAATTTGCAGGGATTTATTGATGAGGCTACTCTGGTGGATATTCAAACCAACAGTACTTCCTTTACATGGTCCAACTTCAGGGAGAACCCATCTTGCTCTATATTTGATAGATTTCTAGTGATTGTGGATTGGGAGGAACACTACCCTCATTTACAGGTGCAGAGTTTGTAGAGACCATTCGCAGATTATAGACCCCTCCTCAAAACTAATGTGAGGAGGCACCGAAGACATATCTTTAGGATGGAGAAACTCTGGTTGAAGGAAGAGGGTTTTATGGAGGAGGAAAGAAAGGTTTGGATTGATGGTTCCCAGGGGATGACGGCTATGGCTAGGTTGGTTGGAAATTTGATGTCGATTCTTCTGGAAAGGGAATGGGAAGCATAGTAGGAAGGGGTTATGATGTGGCCTGGGGAAGGGTGTGTCAGCCTAAGGAAAATGGAGGATTGGGGATTAAAGGGCTGCGAGACTTCAATCTAGCTCTACTTTCCAAATGGCTATGCACATCTGATTTGGGCTTGTGGCGGGATGTAGTGAAGATTGAGTACTCATGCAACCTTATGGGCCATTTGGGGAGAGAGAAATCATATGATTTTCAGCCATGAAGCCCAGATACCTGAAGAATTGTACATTTATGTGTTTGAGGGTTAAAGAATGGACAGTGGCATTTTGTCATAAGCATTCTCTGCTCCTCTTTTTGATATTTTGGGGTGATAAGTGATAGTCAGCTGCATGATTTCGGTGCCTTTTGTTTTTGGGCATTTTGCTCTCCAAACTTGTACATTCTTTACTCATTTTGAATATATAATGTGGTACCATCCAATTCTCGAAGAAAAAAAAAAAATCCTCACATTGTCAGAGATCAGAGTGATGGACTTATTGTTGTCAGAAATGCACATATGCATGGAATGTGCACATGTCAGACACATGAAGCACCCCACCCCACCCCCCACCCCCAGCGACACCAAAATGCAAAATGCATATACCCCTTCCAATCCTATCCCCACACACACATCCACACAGAATACAACCATGCACACACTGAGGGCAGTTACTATGCAGAAAAATTGAACATCACCATAGAGCTTGGCTCCTAAATTATCATGATGGAGGTAAACATTTCTTCTAACAGTATCGATGGAGTGGTATGAATTGGAAATTGTGTTATGCAAGTCTATATCGGAAGAGACAAATTGACAAGATCCTGTAAAAAGTTCATCCATTCCACAGTGAATTCTTATCTTTGGCAAGATTTTTGTGTAATGCTGATCTACAAACTAACCAAGAAACTTCCAAGTTACCAACAGTTTTATAGATTTTTGAGTTGATAAGAATTATATAAGCCTAGAGTGTACCTGCCAGCAATTCATACAAAGGGTATCAATATAGTTTTTCATCCATGCTTCCAAATCTGTAAAAGAGTTGGAATTAGTATCTGTTGTGTCCCATGTTCCAGCACTTAAAGCATACAACTCATGATTGACACGTCCAATGCTGAAGAAAAGAAGAAAATTCATAAGAAAATGGACTAAAATGATTATTTAGGGAACCAAAATTATTATTATGAACAAAAAAAGGAATCCAATATGTGAGAATTTCACAATGTTATTTAAGTGGCATAAGTCCAGGCAATTAAATCTCAACCCATAGAAGATATTGCTTCAAGCCAGTGTTAACAAGAAATCAAGAATAACTTATCTCAAAATTAGATTGGCATATAGTGCAAGTGGGAAGATTTGGAATGGATTGGACACGATACAGCTACACCCAATCTGGCCTCACTGTTGAGCAAGCAAACTTGCTTACAACCAGAAGACAGAAATAAGACGCTACCTTCAGCTCATCGACTTTAGGAGTATTGACTATTGTGGTCAAGTAGTTTCAGTTGACTTGGAGAGAAAATTTTAACATACAGTGCGGACCAAGATAGAAACATATGGAGGAGTACAATCAGACTTTCAAAGAGGGAAGAAGAGAGCACCGTCAGCCCATTGACATCAGAAGTATGCCGACTATTGTGCTGAAGTAATTTAAGTTGATTTGGAGAGAAAAATGTTAAGATATAAGCATATGAAAGAGTAAAATCAGACTTTTTTTTTCTGGAGGGTGGTGAAGGACCACGGCGTAAAATAAGTCAACTTGAAACAGAACTTCTAAAATGACATTCTTGATGTTGCATTTTGTACCTTTTTTTGAAAAGTAAATAGTACCGCAATTTTATTGAAATTGAAAATGAAAACTTACAAGTGCAGTAGCTGTAGGCTCCCAAAGAACACCCAAAAGGACAAAAAGAGAAAAATTCAGCCTACCTAACTTTTTTCCTTTTCTTTGAAAATAGGTAACTGCACCTCCAATTTTATTAAAAAAATAAATAGAGTAAGTACAATAAGATTGAAAGAGGAGAGATTCCTCAACAACCAAAAGCATCAACTGCCTAATGACTAAACTCTGCCTAAAAAATGAATAAACGAAGAAAAAAAGGATTAAAGATTACAAAAACAATATGTGGATAAAGGAAAAAGACTCGACCGCAAACATCCTTCACTTGTGAAAAATTCAAACACTACTACTGAATGCTAACATTCAACTTCCTATGTGAAACTAACAATGAAGATTCACTATTGTTCATCAAGTGAGAACACCGAGAACATTCTGAACCTGGGCAACATTGTTCTCCCCCTTAATCAGATTGATAAGCGCCCGATGCCCCTTTCGAGGTTTACTTTTTTCCACTAGTATTATCCAGATCTTTCCATAAATGACGAAACTGGCCAGCCTGATTATAGATTTGAACACCCAGAGCAGAAGCTATGGTGATCAACTCTTCATTACTCCATTCATCTCGAAGCTTGTAACAGAACAACAAAGTGGAAGTCCCTTTCTCGGCGACATGCAGATTCTCCACTGTAAGTGTATCTAATGCATTTCTCTACAACACTGATAATGGTGGCTTTGATGGAGGGCAAATAAAAGCCTCGTGACCTTCGGAGATGTCTCTATCCAGAAAAGATGACATGTGAGAACCAACCAATGCCCCAACCTACTCTCATAAGAAAGTGTATGATCCTGTGAACTCTGCAGAATGTTTTGATTTCCAGGCTGTAAACATCTGTTTAAACAAACAATGCCTTTTATGCAATCGGCAGAAGGTGGACTGGACGAGCTGCCAGCATTCAACTTTCTATTACCACATATCTGCCAATTTGGCTGGCAACGAGCCGAGCCAAGCCGAGCTTTGTTAAACTTGAGCTCAGCTCAACAAAAAATTTCGAGCTCAAGCCGAGCCCGAGCACCATTCAAGCTTAAAACCAAGCTCGGACTCGGGGTCAAGACGAGCCCAAGCCCAACTCATATGAATTTTGAAATCCATTTAAGCTGGCCCAAAAACATTTAATTTGTATTAAATAAGCCCATCTTAAGTTGGTCCGTTACCACTTAACAGGCTAAAGAACCCATTTAGCCTCATGGGCTAGGGTTCAATTTATAGAAGACCCTGGGGGTGCAAAAAAGCTAGCACCGATCAAGGACTAAAAGTCATGTGAAGCCATGGAACGCAGAATCGGTCGATCCCGATCCGGATCGGCCAATTCGAATCGGGATTGGCAGGTCCCTATCCGGCCGATTCTGGCCGATCCGAATCGGAATCGGGATCGGCGGGTCCCGATCCGACCCGGAATTCCTTGTGTAAAGCCCCACCACACTGGCAATGGGAAGGGAGGGGATGTGTGTGCCTTAGACGCCACTTTAGTCTGAGATCAGAAAACTAAAAAGATTTCACATCCCTATACTCTTCCCCAGTTAGAATAGAAAAAAACGTACTGGTGCGAGCTCAGCTCCCTTTGTGGGTTGATGTTGCACCTGAGTTGATGTGTCTCCAAGTTCTTGTGTACATGTTGAGAAAAAAATATTTATTTTGATACAACTCAGCTCGCGAGCCTGCCGAGCCAAGCTTAGTTGAACTCAAGCTCGGTTCGTTTGTTTAAACGAGCTTTGACACAGACTCAGGTTTGGCTCGTTCGGGCAAACAAGTCGAGCCAAGTCAAGCTCAACTCAAGCCGAGCATGAGTAGCTCACAAGCGGCTCGGCTCATCCAACCCTATCCACCAATAAACTCATGCTGGAACATGAGAACCTCTATTGACTCAAGTTTTTCACACTCGCTCCATAATTTGAGATGCCAAATTTTCAATAGCTTCCTTCCAAGCCAGGTCTGCAGAATTAGGAATTTTATCAATGAAAGTTGTATCACGAGATTCCCTCACCTGAGCACAAACAAAATCTGCAACCCTTTCCACTGTTTTTTTATTCTCTCACGAAGGCCCATCCATTCCTCTGCCCCAAATGGCCCATAATGTTGCATGAAGAATCAGCCACCATACAATATCGCCACTTTTCAAGTCTCACCTCTGGATCCAACTCAAAGTCTGGCTTTCCACTGAGCCTGGAAGACGGTATGTGAACTGAATATGGTTAAGACTTACTGCCACGCCTCTTTGAGCAAAAGTGCATTCAATCAACAAATGGTCCAAAGATTCTTCAATCTCCACATAAGCAACAATCTAAACTAATATGACCACATAGTTATGCAGTCGATTACAAATAGGAAGATATACCATGAGAGATTCTACAAACAAGAAGCCTCACCTTCAAAAGAATTCTAACTAACAATACCCATCAGCTAAGGGATGACAAATACTACCGTCTGTAATAAAAATTGTAAGCTGACTTGACAGAAGATCTCCCATTACTTACCCACCTCCACCTCCATTCATCAATCTTGTGGCGAGTTAGTCTTTTGATCTTTAAGGATGGAGAAGAGCCCCAGAAGCAAAGCGACTTCATCCCTCAAATTTCTCCAAAAAACTAGAGACCGAGCCCCCTTAGAGTCGGGATCCTTCGCCAAACACCTAACCTAAGCTACCACTGCCAAGAGATTGAAAGGATATTTTGTATAACTGAGGAAACAACCTCCCCAAGGAGGAGGTACAACACCAACTATCCTTCCAGAAGAGGCATTTCTGGCCGTCATTAATAGCAACATGCATACCTGCCTCCATGACATCTTTAGCCTCGCGGATACCCTTCCACAAGTGGGAGATGTTGCTATCCATGCCAGGAAACAAATCCCATCCCCTTGACCTTCTGTCGTACTTTTGCCAAATCTTGTCTAGCCATAATCCATGTTCCTCAATGCAGAGCTTCTACAGCCACTTTTTGAGAAGGCTAGACTGAACTCCCTCATATTCTTGATGCCTGGTCGTCCGACCTGTTTGCTCCTACATACCACCCTCTCCCAGTTGATGTCATGCCACCCTTGTAACGGTCCCCAATCCCCTGCCAAAACTATCTTCGCTAGGTAGTCTCCAACTTCCTTGCCTTGTCTTTGAAATCCAAGAGATGAAAAGCTGATAAATGGAAAGGCTATCAAGCACAGATTTACAAAGGACCATCTTTCCTCTATATGAGAGAAGTTTTCCTTTCCAATGAGCTAGTCTAGACTCAAGCTTCTAGATCATCTTCAACCAATCATTACAATGGAGAGCCCCCACAGATAGAGGCAGGCCTAAATAGGAAAGAGGAAATTCTCCTACGTTAGAATTCATAATCACTACAGCCCTCCAAACTGTTGGAGAGTCCACGTTTGAGGAACCGGTGGCCACCCCCATTCTCCTCCTCCTCTTTATTTTATTCCCTCTCTTATTTGTATTAAATGAGGTGAACCCCATTTAACCCCCTCTTCCCTTTTCTCCATTGATTTAGGTGTGAAAAGATGGGTTTCCACTAATCATGGGGAATTAAATGTGAGTTAGTGGGAGCTCCAATAACATGGGGCAGAACAAGACTTTAAAAAAAAAAAACCCTCTTAATGGTGTTCATACCCATTAATTCTCCCCTCTCTCATTCTCTTTCTGTTTTTTTTTTTTTAATGGAGAGAAGAGCTCCCCCCCCCCCAACCGGTTGGGATTTTTTTTTCTTTTATTTAATGGGGGCAAGACCCCCTACCGGTGGGGAGCTCCAATGGAACCAGTGGGGGGGGGGGGGGGGGGGGGGGGGGGGGGTTTGCCTCCCTCTGCTTCCTTTCTTTATTCCTCCATTAAAGGCCATCAATGGGACATTGTTGATTTTTTTTTTTTTCTTGCTCCTCTTTCATCTCTTTTTTTTTGTACCATTAAAAAAAAATGGGTTCAACAACGGTCAAACCATGTTCGTGTGGATTGTTTTAAGGTATACAATGCCTTCCTCAATCGGCAAACTCTCCCCCTGGCATCAAGCCCAGGTGGGGGCTTGTTTGGAATCTAACCTAGATCTCTCCCATCGGATTTTATTAAATCCTATGTTTTGTCTTTTTGTTTTATTTGGAAAAATATAGGTCGATTTTATGTATTTTATTTCTTGGACTATGAGAGCTTGGGATTAGCCTTTAGGGAGTCCGGGACTTCGGATCAGGCAAAGATCCGAGTATATGACATCTCTCCACTGACCTCGGTCAGTGTTAATTACGTCAAGCAACCGCTCAACAACCCTTGATTAACCGTCCGTTAATGCCTTTATAACATACAACACTACTACTACAGGCAACACATGCATATGAAGATAGGTTTTAAGTTATGCTCTTGGCCTCACCCAAGTTTATGATAGATTTATAATTGATTGGGAGACTTTTTAAAATGTTTTGGATTGACTCCGAGTTATCTGGATTGATTCCAAGTATTTTAAACTCATAAGGATATTTTTGTAATTACGTCAAGTTCGAGGGTATAGAGATATTATGGTCACTTTAGTGTGTGAAGTGAGTTTTAATGATTTAGGAAGATTTTAAAACCTTAGGAGATATTTTAGAGTTATTTTAAGTGTGTTTGGGTTATAAGGGTATTTTGATAATTTTATCCAGAATTAGATTTCTAGACTTAAAGTCTATTTTTTGGTATTTTTGTAATTATGTTGCAATAGGGTTATTATGATCATTTTAAGTTTTTTTAACATTTTAGGAAAACTTGAAAACCCTTAGGATGTATTTTAGGATCATTTTAGACATATTTAAGTTATAAGGGTATTTTGGTAATTTTACCTTAAATTGGGTTTATTAGACTTAGCGTCTATTTTTTTATTTTTCTGAGATTTTTACTTATTTTTATCATATTGAGGGTATTTTGATAATTTTGCCCATCTTATTCGGGTTTGGAGGATAGCATACGAGAGGTTTTGATATTTTTTAAGAATTTTCTGTGATTTTTACGGATTTGTATCATGAGTGAGGATATTTTTGTAATTTCATTAAGTTCTGGAGACATTTTGGTCATTTCGGAAATTTTATATGTTTTCAGATTTAGTGATCTGTTTTTACTGGTTTTTTACTGAATTTTACTGTTTTTATTAATTTTACTGATTTTTATTAATTAATTGAGTATATGAAGGATATTTAAGTCATGTTTTTGGATTTATGTAATTTACAAATTTGGTTTTCTGATTTTTACTGAGTGTTACTGGTTTTTACTGAACTTTTCTGATTTTTATATTGATTTTACTGGTTTTTATTAATTCCCACAGATTTTATTAATTAATTAAGCATGAAGGGTATTTAAGTCATTTTTTAACTTAAGTATATTATTTTATGTCTCAATATTTCATTATTGAGTTTTGATTATAAGTCTAGGTTTAGTTATGTGTGGGGTGAGGTCAATGATATTTTTAGAGTATTTAATTATTTACTTATGCATTTTAATTAATTATTAAAGTAATTAATAAATTAATTATGTATGTGAAAATATAATAGTATAATGTTACTTAAATAATAGATTCATGAACACACATGCACACATATATGCTTAAAGAACAATATTGGTATTTCATTCATCATTTCGACATAATCCCGTCTCATAGAATGGCGATTTTACAACATAAATTCGACACTTTCCCTTAGGAATAAACCTTAGGAAGAGAGCCCTCCGAGACGAAAAATCTCCTCCAAACACAACAAACCCGGACAAGAGCACTGGATTTGGTCTTCAAATGGGCAGAGCCTCCCCTAGGAATTTTTGAGCCAAGGAGGCATGCCCTCTTCTTACCCCTTGGGGGGTATTTATAGGCCTTGAAAGCCTTAACCGGTGGGGGTACCCACCGTGAGATTTTGAGGTGAGGGGTGCCACCGGAGGTTTTTTTTTTGGAGAGAGAGTGAGAGAGAAATTGGAGAGGGAGGGGGGGAGGTGTCCCCAGCCGGTTTGGGCAACCGGTGGAGGGCGCTCCCCTTCCCCCTTTTCCTTTAAAAAAAGGTTCCAACAGGGCTGCATATATACCTCATGTAAATCACCATTGAGAAAAATATTTTTAACATCCAATTGATAAAGCTCCCAAGAGAACTAGATAGCAAGAAAGAACACAACTTGCACAGACTTCAACTTGGCCACAAGAGCAAAAGTCTCCATATAATCCACACCATAAGTCTGGGTTAAACTTATTGCAACTAGTCTGACCTTATACCTCTAAACCGTGCCATCATAATGGTACTTAATGGTGTACACCCATCTGGACCCAACCAAACTCCTCCTAAGAGGCAATGACACCAATTCCCATGTGTTGTTTTTATCAAGTGCTTGTAATTCCTCCTTCATTGCTTACAACCACTTTAGATCCTTAATGGCTTCAGCAAAAGAGTAAGGAACATGGTAGGTGCATATAGCAGACAGAAAGGAACAATAGGATGGTAAGAGATGAGAGTAAGAAACATAATGAGAAATATGATACTTGGTACAAGCTCTCGTCCTTTTTCGAATAGTAATAGGTATCAGATCCCATTGTTACAAATTAGGCTACGTATATCGTCTTTGTGTCCACATGATAGAACCTAAAATCGGCATGCACGTGAGGAGGGGTGTTAGAATAGTCCTACATCAAAAAAAGGATAAAATCAAAAAGTGTTTAACAGATAGTGCCTACTCCACTCATTGCCTTAAGGTTTTAAGTTGGACGACTCAATAACTTCAATACCCCTAACCAAGGTAGGCCAACGCGTGGGTCGAACTCGGATCGGTCCGGTCCTGACCGAGTGGATCGGCCAATCCGACCCGATCCCGGACCGAGCTGGACCAGTCTGGCCGATCCAATTTTAAAAAAGGGAAAAAATATAAGAAAATAAGGAAAAAATAGAAAAACAAATCCAAAAAATAAGAAATTTTTTCAAAAAATCAGAAAAAATTATATTTACCCAAAACTTATCTAGGACCTTGGGTAAGCCCTTGAATTTTTATTAACTTTGAAAAAAACTTGAATACAATACATAGGAGGGACATAAAACCTTACCCCTAAGTATTACATGATAGTAAAAAAAAAACACACACACAAAGTGACAGAACAAGTAGACATATATTTATTCTAGTCTTACATTGTAGGTGCTATACAAATGTTGCACATAATTGGCCCAAGACATATAAGCTTGGTAGCATTGTTCATATTCCTGTACAAACCGGTTATACTCATCTGTGAATGGGTAGATTATTGTCACCGGTATCCATCCTTGTGTCTTTGGCCCATGATAAGATCCTTCTGAGGTTGAAGATTGATAAGAGGAAGTATCTGAAGTTGGAGGATAAGTAGGATATCCTCCTAAGTAACTCTATGGATCATAGGGTGGTGGTTGTTGATAATATGTACCTGGATATCCATAAGGACTATAACCCTCTAATGGAACTTGAGAGGATGCATCAGACGAATGCTCTTGAGAGGACGTTCTCTTTAGGAACTCTTGTTGTTGTTTCCCTTTACCTTTATCTGTTGTTGATGTGTCCTTAGCCAACTTACTGGAGTGGTCATCATCCTGCGTAGCATGCGTAAATTCTTGCTCTCCTGTAAAAATCATTGGAGGAGCTTCACCATGTTGACTTGATCCACGTCTTCGAGATTACCGTTGTTGCAAGGATCCACCTTGACTTCCATGTGGATCATCATCATCATCGTCAGGGGTAGTCGTTGCCGAAGTAGAGTCGTCTGAAGTTTGGTAAACGACTTTGTCGTTCGGCTCTGGTGTCTCGTCTGACTCATCTTCTTGTACAGTTTCTAAATCTGCAATATCAACATGAGTTCTTTTACCTTTACCCTTACCTGAACTTTGTGGGTAGATTTCTTTTGCCGTTTTGAAGGAGGTGGAAGTTGAAACTCAACGGACAAGGGGACACCATCTAATTGTCCTTCTGCCTATGACCGATCGTTTGGATCAAATTCTGATGGACCCAAAACATTCCTTGCATCCACCCATGCATTCAGTGGGTTCTGCTCCTCAAATATCTTGTCCAGATCGATTGGTTCCTCAACTTGTTGTTCTGCTTGTACCGGTCTTCCAGCAACTTCATCTTTCCATCGTTCTTCTTCTCTTTGGTTCTCTTGAATTTTGTGAAGATTCTTTAATTTCAAGCGCATGTTGTAATGGCAAAAGACCAATTGCTCCAATCTCGCTGAGCTTAATCGGTTCCTTTGCTTGGTGTGTATCAAGCTAAATGTAGACCAGTTCCTCTCACAGCTAGAAGAGGAGGTGGTTTGGCTCAATACACGGATAGCAACATAAGCAAGATCTTCATAACCTTGAGCCTTCCCACGATCCATCCACCAATCAGTTGTAATTCCATAATGATCCAACTAACAATTAGTATTGTAATTTGTAAAGCCTAGGTATGATAACAATTTCGTAAAAGTATTAGTTATGTGTAAAATTCTAAATATCTGGTGAAAGCAACATGAGTGCCCGTTGAGCACGATGAGTACCAAAATGTAATGTCCGGAGCCTATAGTGATGCATTTTGTTGCATGCTATGATAGCTCGATCCTCATCATGTAACAAATGTCGAATTACATTTTGAGTCCCACGGAGTACTTCTTCATCATTGGGCGGATTTTGAGTAGCAGAGCTATATTGGTATCTTGGGTTGAAGAAATGACATAAAGAATTGAAAAAAAAATTAAAAAGGAAATAAAACTTATAGGAAATAAAATGACAACCAATATGGATTGACTTATTTTGTTACCTGCCGCATGCAAGTCATGGTGGAGTGTCCTATTCCATCTTGCATCTATGATATCCCACCACTTTCTGTATGTATTTTTGTTGGCTCTAGCAATGTCTTCGTTTGCACGGTCCATAGCTTCATATAAATATCCCATTGAGGCCTTCTTATCTCCACCCACCATCCTCAGAACCCGCACAAGAGACTCAACTACACTCAAGATTATCTTTATATCCTTCCAATACTCCCGGCTCTCAATCAAGTTCTCAACCTGCTTCCCCTTGTCTCTAGCATCACGCTTCGCGTGCCTTGTCATCCAATCCTCTCATCCTTTACTTGAAATCATCTGCTTCAAGGGGCATTTTTGTGACTGTATACTCTCCAAGAAAATGTATGTGGAGGCGAAACGAGTTACCCCAGGACGTAGTAACTCCCTCTGTCCAGTGTGTTCACACATCAACGTGAGCACATAGTTATGGTTGTAGATATAGGATGTGATGAATTGGGCTGACTTCACTGTTTCAGTAATTTTTACATCTTTTCCAATATCTTCTAGCATCAAATCTAGGGAATGAGCAGAACAAGAACGCCAATATAGATGTGGCCTCTTCTCCATTAACATATGGCCAGCAGCTTTATATGAAGCTGCATTATCTGTTACAACTTGTATAACCTGATCTTCTCCCACCTGCTCCACAATGTCATCAATTAACTTGAAAAGATATTCAACATTATTTACCTTTCCACTAGCATCTACGGACTTCCAAAATACAGTCCCAACTTGACAGTATATAAGGAAGTTAATCATACTTCTTCTCGTAATTCCTATTCAAATAATGTTATAGATATTAGCGAATGTCTAAATTAACTAAAAAATATAATTTGTTAATCTAAGATTCTAAATATGCTAAACTAATTCAATGTACTCACCTGTCCAGCCATCTGTCATTATTGTGCAGCCTCTTTCATCCCAAATTCGCTCGAACGACTTGATATGTTCTTGGAGATCACTTACCTCTTGAGGAAGATAAGTGTTGTATATCTCCTTGGGGGTTGGTCCAGGAATACCCTTACCCACATCTCCAATAGTCTCAATCATGTCCTCACAATAAGGACCCTTTGCAGCATTGGCAGGTACACTGTTATAAACAAACCATCTCGAAACAGCACGGCCAATCTTCTCTTTGCATACCTTCAGGTTCTTCATAGCAGCTGTGATTGATGGTTGTCTGTCTCTCCGTCTTGTTAGGAAAGCATCTATAGGACCCACTCTAGGATCATTGTCCCTAGTCAAGTTATGAATTTCCTCCTCGTTGGATCCATGTCCGAATCCACTCCCTTGCCCAACGTGTCGACCGGTGCGTCTATACACATCCTCATCAGCAAAAGATCTTCTACTTTTGTCCATGGCTCGACATATATCATCTTTAAATTAAAATAGATGATTAGACTAATTTAACCGAGATGAAGTATAAACAAGTAAATAATTAATTGAAAATTTTAAATCAAAGAATACCTCGAAAAAATCTTCAAATACAGTGGATCTCCTTCTGGTAGGGTCTATGTCTCCCTCCCGAGATCTATCTCCCGGAGGGTGAATATGAATACCTTGACCTGAGGCCGTGTCCTTTCCTCCCTAATTTGGCCTCTCATCGTTGATGTTGCTCCTTTTTCCAACTCTCTTTGTCGTAGGTAATTTTTGAATTGATTTTTTACCTCTAGTGGTGCAGCAGTACAAACCTTCACTTCTCCTTTGACACCCCCAATATGTTGCTTTAGACGAAAAACTCAACTCGAAATAATCTGACTGCAGTAGTTGCATTTGACCTTGCGTGAAGCCATGTCCACGACGGTGCAGTGATTCCATCTCGGGTCACCACGAGAGGTGACAGATGTGGCCTCATTATGCTCAGAAGTCGACATCTTTAAAAATAAAAAATATATTAATAGGAAAAGAGATAATTAGTAATTACATAAAGAGAAATGGTGAGAAATAAGAAAAAACATAGAGAAAGAGAGTGAGATTTCATATCATACCTCGAGGGAGAGTGAGAGACAATGAGAAAGAAAGCTACAGAGACAAAAAGAGGTTAGAGAGAAAAATTAAAATGCAATAAAAATAATATGATGAAAAAAATTTGATGTAGTCCGTCCGTCCGTCCTTTAGAGTTTAGAAGTCTAGAGAGCTTTGGAAGTTTGGAGAGAAAGAAGTTAAGAGAGCTTCGAGTCTTTGAGAGAGTATGAGAACTTAGAGAGAGAGAGAAGTTTTAGAGAGAGAGAGAGAGAAATGAGAATTTGTGTGAATGAGGGAGAGAAGGGTAGGAGGGAGTTTTATAAGGACTTGGAGGGGCTTAGAAGTCCCTTCTAACCGTTGGGAATCCATTTGAATGGGTTCCCAACGGCTAGTTCGGAACTAGCCGTTAGGGGCCCGGGTCGACCGGACTGGTCCGACCCAGGACCGGGTCGGCCGACCCAACCCAATCACAGCGGTCCCGGGCTGGGGTCGCTGGGTCGAGGCTCGGGGTCGGTTCGGACCATCCGATTTCCGAGCGGACCGGGCGATCCGACCCGACCCGGACCGACCCGGCCTACCATGCCCCTAACCAATGCCACACAAACAGTATCTCCTTTGCATTGGAGAAGAGAGTCAAATGAAGGCCAACTCTATCAAGAAGATAAGACCACACCAACATCGAAAAGGGCCAGCAAGCAATCAGATGATCCAGGCTCTCCCCACGAGACACAAACAAACGGCAAGAAGAACTAATGACTGGCATAAATGAGACTGAAAGGACACAAGAAATCTTGAGTGAGCCACTCTCTACACCAACAATTTCACTTTCAAAGTAGAGCATGGCTTCCAAATGTGCTGAAAAGATAATGTTGTGACCCTCCATCTGCAATCATAGTGTAGGTGGATTTCAGCGAGAAAACGCCATCCCTATTGATATGTCAGCCACACACACTATTATAGTAATGAGAATTAATTCTGAAAGCCAAAATATCTCCCTTTTTTGAACTCTTACTATACCTTCCAAAAGGAAAAGGAACACCAAGGAGGGCAGCTATTGTTGAGGCAAACTCAAGCTGCAACATTAAGATAAAATTTTAAATAAAATAGAACAGAAAATGTATCATATTCACTATTTTTGTGGTGTGTTGGGGGGTAGCAAACCTGCTCCAAAGACCCGACACATATTTTGCCTCCATCCTAAAAATTCAGAATTTCAAAAGGATCATACATATGAAAAGTCATATCAGTCATATTAAGATAAGCAAAAGGAAAGGACATTTATGTTCAGCAAGGTGAAAAGATAAACCAGAGATGGAAAGAGCACATAAAAGTAATGAATGATACCAAATATTAATCATAAACACCAAAAAGCTGATGACAATCTACGACTCAGGATGAGCATATATGTGCACACAGACATACACAATTAACAGCATACTTGGAGAGAAGATGAGCTTCACGCATAGTGTTTGCTACTGCATAGTTGATCTGCTACATGGTCTGCACTAGTGTGAACACCTCACAACTAGCCTTATCACATCTGCTTCAAATTAGAAACCTTTTTCTTTTCTGGTCAAAGAACTTAGTAACCTTCACAAGTGATTTTATGATACCAAAGAGTGAGATGACTAGTTAACAGTCATGGTAAAGCTCAGAACAAATCTTTGCAGAAGGATCTCCTTCAGATGTCTTTTGCAACATAGCAAATTCCTTTAAAGGACAATATATATTACCATGAATAGTTTAGGATCCATGTGAACAATGGAACGTACAGAAGGGTGACATCTTATGAATACAGAACACTAGCTACTTCTCCAGCTAGCTTTGCTAAACTACTTTGCTAGGTTCTGCTGAAACACAATGTGGCCACATGAATGATTTTATTAAAATATAAGAACCTGCTGGGAATGCAGTCACGTTAAATGTAAAATAACCACTGGCTTGACAAGGTCTCCCTCAAACATTGTGCATCTTAGCATGCAACTTGACTAAGAATTATACAACTAAGAATCTCATGCTGCAGTAACACCAAAATGGTGGCCAACGGCAAACTAGTTTCTATTTCTTGGTTAGCAATCTGGTATAGACTCATCCATCCCTTCAGACCTCCTACAAGCTCATAGACAAATAGAGTTGAGACATTACAAAAGCGAACGCAAGTACCAAAGTAACTCCATATCACTTTAGCACAAATACTCCATGTCTCCGGGCCTAAACAGGCTCACAAATAAAGACTATAAATAGTCACAAAGCCCAAAAAAGAATATCGTCTTGGAAAAGATAACATATAAAGCACACCCTGAGACCGGTAAAGAATCACAAAGCCCATAAAAGAATACCCCTGATCCAAAGTCTCTATGATAGAATATGCAAATTGATAACTAGAAAATTTTCACTGATGAGTTGTTCTTGAATAATATCCTGCTCCTGAGAACATGGTCCTGTGTGAGTCTTTCCACTGCCTTGTTCCCTTGAGGTATTCTGCAAAATCTTACGGAAACATTTCTAGATTGACAGCGCCACTCTTTTTTGTAGTCTGATCATATTTGCTCAGCCTTTTTAATAACTGCCACATCACACATCTCTGTAGTGAAACGTTTGCATCCCCATTGTGACTCCAGCTGCTTCTGGGTCACTTTGCATGTCATCCTTGACATGCAAGATGCAACTTAAAATCTTCATCTTGCTTGGTGCCATCTCCTGCTCAGGCAGTACCGGTATCGATACCGTATCGGAGGGTACCAATACCAGTATGTATCAGCCGGTATCGCCGATCGGCCAATACCTGTTCACAGGTATTGTATCAGACCAGGCCGATACCGACACGTATCAGCTGATACGTTCGGTATCGGCCGACACTACCAAGTACCAACCATGCTCCAATCTCCTTCATAATCCTTTGTCTCAAACACATAGAACTCCCTCTCCCCAAGCTGACTGACACAGTCTCATACCTTAGAAAATCATGACACTGGAAAAATCTTGTAAACCATTGTTTCAATGTTACACAAGCCATCTTCTTTTTAGCTCAAACTGAAACACAGATGTCTGGATAATCCAATGATGTGCACATACTTGTCAAGGCACCCGCCTAAGCGGCGCCTTGGTGCAAAGGCACATTTAGCACAGCAAGGCGTGGGATGCCTCTGTTGGGACCAAAAAAGCAGACCTGGGGACCATTTAAGCAGCCTAGGCGGCCTGCCTGGGCACCTAGTGGGCGCCTAGGCCAGTTCGGCCCACTGGCCGTCCTTTATGCTAACCCGCTAAACCTGCACGGCCCACCCCTCTTAAAACTCGTCGACCTGTTACGAATCCCACCTTCCCCCGACGCCCTCTCACTCGCCGCTCCCCCTTTCCCTTTCCACTAAGCTCTGCTAATGTTTGTGGAGTGCCGGTGCCGCTGCAGCTGATCGTCACCGCCTTCCCCTGCTATCATTGGAGCTGTTGCCACCGATCGCCGCCACGTCTGTCGCCATCGTCATCTCCATTGCAGCGTCACCATCTGCGATAAGCTCCATTTCTCTCTCTCGACCTCGGTCCTCATCTCTCTCTCCCCCTCTCTTTTAGGCGGGCCAAATGCCCTCTCTCCGTCTCTCCCTCCACCTCTTCCACCTCTCTCTTCCCTGCCTCTCTCTCTCTCTCTCTCTCTCTCTCTCTCTCTGACCGCTGACCGGCACAAAGACACTCTCAAGCTCTCTCTATCTCACACACTCTCCCTCACCCTCTCTCAGACTCTCTCTCATAAGGCCAACACATCTCTCTCTCTCGGAGGGCCGAAGCCCTCTTTCTCTCTCCCACATCCACTCTTTCTTTCACCCTCACTCTGTCTCTCTATCTTTCTCTCTCACACACCCACTCTCTGTATCATAGGGCCGAACCAAAGGCCCCTTCAGTCTTGTCTCTATCTGTCCCACTCTCTCTCTTACCCGCTCCTACACTCTCTGTCTTCTCCGTCTCACACACTGGCACACACACACACACACACACAGAAGTACTGACGCCCTCTTTCACTCTCACACACCCATTGAAACTCTCTCTATCACAGGGCCGAAGGCCCTCCGCCCCTCTGCACAAACACTGACACACACATAGAGGCCAAGCCCTCTTTCTCTCTCACACACCCACTCTGTCTCTCAAGTCTTACCCTCTCTCTAGATAGACCTTTGTCTCTCTGGGCCGAAGCCCCCCCCCCCCACACACACAATCCCACTTTGAGCTATAAATTATAATGTTTTTAAATTTTTATTGTATCATGTATGTAAATTTTTGAGCTATAAATTATAATGTTCTTATATGCTCAAATTAATTCATAAGACTATAGATTAATTCCTTTCAATTTTATCATGATTGAGTTGTTTTTATATATTCAATTCAAGTGAATTCTTTCATGGTAGATTAATTTATTTCAATTTTAATATTTATTGTGATTGATTTGTTTCATATATGTTCAAGTCAATTATCACACAGTAATTTAATTGCTTTCAATTTCAATATTAAAGTTGATTTTATTGCTATTTTATTATTAACATATTTTGTATATATTTTAAGGAGGCGCCTAAGTCGCCGCTTAAGCGCCGACTAAGCGGCCACCTTAACGCCCAAGTGCTTAGGCTCCCGGGAACGCCTTGGGCTGCCTTGGCACCTTGACAACTATAGATGTGCACCATGTGTCAAGCTCCTCCTGGGGATGTTTAGAATGGATGAGAACTGATGGAACCAAGGCAATTCAACAGATACAAAGTCAGACCCTCTTCCAAGGCTCCACCACCACAGAACAACTCCTTTCTGCTCTCTGTTAATGGCTTCCGCAGAAAATTCCTCCCGTGTACCCTGCAAGCTGCCCATGGCTGATCTGCAATGGAATTCCAGCATGCACAAGAAACCCTTTTATGGCCCATACAGTTGCAATTCCAGCAGAGTAACACATTTTGGCAGCACTTACTCTATGCCCTTTCTCTAGACATCCAATGCACAAAGTCCTGCTGGCAATCTCTTTCTAGTTTTTTGAATTCTCTTTTTTCCGTGAGAAAAGATTTGATCCCTTGCTTCCCTTCATTTCTCCTTCTAGCTTCAGCCCACTCCTCAATGCGGATTCCGCATTGCTCTTCCTCTGTGCACAGGTTATCTGGAAGAAATTTCATACTTATTCTCATTCTTACCCTCCTTGTGCAGATCATGTACAAATTTTCACAGTTAGTATGATCTTTGTTAGAATAGTCATACATTGGAAAAAGGACAAAATCAAAGTGTTTAATAGATGGTGCCTACTCCACTCATTGCCTTAAGGTTTTGACTTGGATGGCCCAATAACTTCAATATGGTATCAGAACCCATGGTTGTGAACCGGACCGCACACTCCATCGTTGTATTCCACGTGACAGAGCTTAAAATTGACTTGCACATGAGGGGGGCGTGTTAAAATAGTACTACATTGAAAAAGGGACAAAAATAACATATGTTTAATAAATGGTGCCTACTCCATTCAATGCCTTAAGGTTTTGAGTTGGATGGCCCAATAACTTCAATAATCTTGAACAAAAACAAGTAGCCTATTAAACACAACAAAACAAGTGCCCTTAAACAGCATGAAGCAAAAGGCATTAGGCATGCAAAAAGTACCAAATCAAGTTGGCAGGAACGAGCATCGGGAACAGATAACAGGGAAGGTGGACTCCTCAAACTCATTGCAAAGAGCGCTGTTTCAACCTGCAGGGTGCAAGCAAGAATCACGATTTCACGAATTACAAGCACGTAAAAGATGTTGACGATGGAGGACAAACCTCTTCAGCAGTACCTCCACCATGGTCACCATTGGTCGTTTGGCCATGATCCCCCATCACAACAAGAAAAGTGTTCTCATGAAGACCCCCAGGCCCAGACTGGCCCTTCAGAATCTCTACAACTTTCTGGAAAAAAAAAAACCACTTGATGTCTTCATAAATGCAATAAAAAACAGGGGGAGGGCATCACAACACATTATGATGCAAATAGTTCAATCCTTGGTTAAGAGATAACAAAGCAACAGAAATCAACTAGTTCATTTGATTTCTACGGTTCTACCAACACAACATTTTCACAAGAGAAACAAAAAAAAGTTCTAGAAGAGCAACATTAGATAGGATGTAACCAAATTTTCTGTAATATTACCTCTAGAATATCATTATACTGCTCCAGTTTTTCAATCATTGGAGTGGAGTCAACTCCAAATATATGCCCTGCATGATCCTAAACCAAATACAAGATAGTGAGCATCAGCATCGGCTTTAATAAACATCATAAAAGTTGTGGCAAAATAATCAATAGAGAACAACTGTATAAAGCTTTTTTATAGTTAATACTTAGATTAACTTACACCTTTTGTAATTGAAGATTAATTTATGCCTTTTGTAATTAACAAGTCACCTTGAAGCCCAAAGGGAAGTTTTATACAGCTGCTGTCAGACCTGCTAAGTTATATGGGAAGACATATTCCACTTTCAACCCAGTCCCCATCATTTCCACCTTTTAACACTAAGAATTTGGAGGAAGTTAAAGGGGGACATGCAGGTTCATTTTTGTCATTCAGTTGAACAGAAACGGGTGGAGGCAATAAATTCTCTCACCTCCCAAGTCATTGAGGGTATCAGAATCCTTACAAGTTGTGAGTGCCAATGTCTTCAGCATCACTCAAGGTTTACTGCAGACAGAAGAGACAAGATGCTGAGGCAAAGGTGTCCCATCGGTCCTGTATCTGATGGCATCCCCAATGCAAAGGGCTCTGGTGCTGATTTTGTCAATGATGAGCCGTTCCAGCATAGTGGACTTCCCAATGCAAAACCTTGTGATACGCAAGTCTTTGGCTTCTGAGGATAGTGCTGAGGTGAGAGAAAGCCCAACAGGCGAGCCTCATTCAATCATGACCCTTCAAGATATGGTACTACCAGTGATTGTGACTCTCCTCTGTGTTCAAATGAAAAGGAGCTCTTCTTGTCTCCTAACCCAGACCTCTGGCAAGCAGAGGCCCTTGTCTCCTGAAGATAACATCGACAGTGAGTACACCCAATCAGCAATCTTGAAGAAACCATGGTCGGAGACAGTGATCTCATCAGTGGATCCAGGGGAAGAGAGGGAGAGGGTGGATGTGGCAGTAAACCCTACAGTCATTCCTTCTCGAGATTCACTCAGATTCTCTTCAGGAGTTGGACAACAATGAAATTAATGAGAACACAAGACATCTAGGCTTCGACTTCAGATGCAAAGTGGGTCAGTTCAGAAAATTTTGGCAAGATCTATGCAGGGTGACAAAGCATGCAGGGCATGAACAATCTCCTCCATGCCATGGTTCAAGTTATCTTTTTTCTAGAGATTTTTTATGTGGCTTTTCATGTGTCCATTTATCTTGTGATTGACCAGGGACTATTTAGAGGTTTTCTGTTTTCTTCTGGAACATGTTAAGCCCTCAGGTTTGACTAAATGCACTGGGATTTTTTAATATAATATAAGTACTCTTGTTAACTTCTCCTTTCCTTTTTTTTTATTTCTGTCAGGGAAGTGTTTCATGTTTGTTTGTGTTCGTAGGATTCTCTCCTCCACTCCTAGATTACCTACCTCTATTTGCATGTATGAAATCGGTGGCACAACCCACCTCATGGAAAAGTAAAAACCTATATACACCTTTTAAACAGTATTTCACAGTGTAAGAGAAAGAAGAGAATTGAATCAATCCACTTGATAACCTAAAGTTGAGATCCTAGCAATCTAAGGCAGCAAACGACACCATGTATCATTCTCGTGGACTAGAACAGAGAGAACCTAAAATTTCATTGGATGGCTGAATCAGCCATTGCCAATTCCGATCACAATCCAAAATGGATCAGCCCCAATCAGCATTGAGTTCAGGGGAAGAAATCTTAGTATAAAAAAAATAATTTGACTGGCATCAGTTGATCCAAATCCAATTATAGCCAAACATGACAGATTTCATTTAAAACCCTAGAAACCCGATAGGACATCGTGAAGTTTCTAGATCGATTCTTCGAAATGCAACTACATCATAACAGTTGCCCCAAGCCATGGAAATGTGAAAACAACATTTTTTCATTCAATCCAAATGCAAGAAGTCTCCAACATACCACTCCAAGGAAATGTGCAATAAGAACGTCCCAGTCGTCTCTATATAATGACGGCAATAAGTGCTCAATGCAGCCATTATCCACCTACAGAGAGGAAAATGAAGGAATCTTTAATTGTCAAGTATGCGAAGCACCACAAGGAAGCATGTAAAAATGTCCTTAACAGCACTTATGAGAAAGAAAAGATGAAAACAAGTTTCATGCATTGGTATTCAAGAAGCATAAAGGATAGAGAGTGACAAGACAATGGAAGCTTGTCATACCGTATGAAGATCTTTAACATTAAATGAGGGATAAGGATGAGCCTCTACAAAATGCTCAGGAAACAGTTGCAGCCATGTATCATCACCCATCATCAAAACTCTCTTTCCATTTTTGGCCAACTGTTCACATCATGAGTAGGAATTCAAACGGTTAAATGATCAAACTAAGAATATAGGACACAAGCCGAGAAAAGGAGAACATGGCAAGATGATCAAATGAAAAGAAAGACCTGATATATTAAATTATCTTCGATGATCGCAGGAGCCCCAAAGCTATTTCCAACATCAATAAATGTAGGAAGTCCTCCAGTTGTCAATCCCTAAATACATTTCAAGACGATAACATTTCTTTTAGGTGACTGTTCAATTATATGACACCTTTAGACAAAGGAACAAGGCCTGAAAATGCAGTACACGTCATTCATGGGAGATGCAGAGGTGTTTCAGTGAGCTTACAAAAAATAAAAATGCCCGTAGTGGACCAGCATTAAAAGTTATGATAGAAAAATTCACCTTTAGACGCTGCAAGCTAGTTGTCGGAGGATCAGCAATTGCCTTAAATATCCTGGCAGATGATCTCTCCCTTGAGGCCAACTTCTGCAAGACCCTCAACTTATCCATCCACGGTTTCACCTCTAAAAGAAAATGGGCACATGACTTCCCATCCTATATGAAGGCCTTCAAAATCAACTCATGATATGCCATATCTCATTCATGACACAGCATGCACCAGCTGTCTGAAAGCCATGCAGGCAATAACCGGGAAAATGCAACCCCAGATAAGAAGTAAAAAAATAAAAAGTGCATATACTGACCATCAAAGAACGTGCTGGGAGCAACAAAGTCAAATCTGTAGTGAAAAGAGTAGAGGAATTAGAGCTCAAACAAACAAACTCCATGTGTGATATGTTACTGAACTTATCTAAATGTACAATCAAACCAAATTATCCCCCCAATAAACACCCATAAGCCTACAATTATACACCAATCATGCTCTTCCCTCCATTTCGAGAGGCCATACCAAAGAGACTGCATATGTAGAAGTTCATAGAGTCTCAAACGCACAATTTTTTGCAACTCTTTGAAAAATACGTATGGGGATTGGATGTGATTATGTACTCAACATTTACACTTTTCTAGTTTCATTAATTCTTTGACAATACGGGGCAAGGGGACAGGATAAAAACTTTTCTTGGGTACCCAATGCTTATGCCATCTCTAAAGCAATAAATGAATCGGTTAAAAGATTAGTTCATCCAAATGCAAAATCTTTCCCAGTATAAGCTGGAGATGAAGTGGCATCTAAAAGAAAAACACATGCATCTATGGCATAAAACAGAAGGATGGACAACAGGATCTTAGCCTCTCAAAGAAAAAAGTCGCTCTAGTCTTTCAAAGGAAAAGCCACATTTCCATCAATATGCTCTCATATGAAAATAAGGCTTTGTGTTTCCACATGTGAATGACATCCTAGCTACCATCTGTAGCTGAATTTTCCATCCATTCCAAATCTAAAGTAGGTTCACTTGATTACAATAACATTTCATGCCATTTCCTGTCAAAGCATCAAATTTAAGCTACAACTAATGCAGGAAGAAGAAGAAAGATCACCGTTAGGAAGTTTACCACTTCTTTTTTTAAGGAAACATCACGGATCGAGCAGAGATTGGTCCGTCCCTAACCAATCTAGGCCAATCCCATCGGCACACCTCTTTATATTCACATGGCACATGAAAACTTACAAAAAACATATAGAAATTTCTATAAAGCATAAAAAGGGGTATTACATGCATGACCACAATAAAAGGATACTAAATAGTTACCCCAAAAGACTTGTGGACCTACATTTCATCGTAGGTTTATATTGTAGGTGCTATAAAAAAAATGTACATAATCTGCCTAGGACATGTAAGTTGCATCCATGTACTGGTGGTAGTCCATAAGGTACCAGTTATACTCATCCACGTTAAAGTAGATGATCATCACTGATATCTAGCTTGGGATCGCAGGGACATGGTAGGACCCTCATGACTGAGTACTGGGGATTACCACAATATTCTTTTGAGTACCTAAATGCATCAAAAGGTAGATAACTATAGTACCCCCATTCGCTATTTATAAGTCTTTAATGGAGTCTGAGATGATGCATAAAAGTATTATTCTTGACCATAATATTCTTATATTTCCCTAGCCTTCCTCATGAAGTCTTCTTTCAGGAGAATATAAACCAGATCTAGAGGTCCTCCTCTAGGGTTTACAACTTGTCACTTCCGTTGCCCTTGCCTTCTATTGTCTTGCTTCATGTCCCCTTAGTATGCTCGGTGCTGTGATCTTATCTTGGTAGCATGAGTGAACTATTGCTCCTCTGTGAAAGTAATGGGAGGACCTCTTAGTAAGCCTTATCCTTGAGATGATGCAGATAATCCCGCACCAAATTGACTTCTACTTTGATCATCATCATCATCATCACAAATATTGGTCGCCATTTTTCTTTTTGAAAGTGGATAGTCCCACAATTCATTAAATGAAGAAAAAGGTGTACAAGTATAAAGAGAAAACAACCCTCACTAAAAGAACCCTCCTATACAAAAGACACCAAGTAGGTGTACAAGTCACAACCATCTCAAAAGAACTAAAAAGGAGGATTTACAAGTATCCTTGCTGCACAGAAAGGCAGCATCTCTCAAAGCAGGGGCTACATGATGTCCACCATTTCCCAAAGACCATCTACTCGAAAGATGCACCAGATCAGCAGGAACAAAGATTGACTCGCCACCACCCGGACTCAGCTGCTTCAGAGAAAACCGAGTTGGCATCGGACTACCTCGCAAGTTGCACCAGATCAATGGCACATTGTTGTGCAGTCTTTCTTGTCCCATATCTGCTCAAAGGACTTGATATGGTCCTTAAAATCATTGACCCCTTAGGATAGGTAAGTGCCGTAGATCTCCCGAGGTGTTCATCCTAGAACATGCCTACCTACATCTATTAATAGTTTCAATCATGTACACTCAATATAAACCCTTTGTAGCATTATTAGTTGACATGCCATTATAAACATAGTTGTCAATCATGTCCCAGTCCATGTCCCATTTTTCTACTAGGATGGGACGTTCCGATGTTCCAGAAAATTATAATGTCCCATCCCATAAATTTTCCCATACATAATAGAAAACATATAAATACAACACATAATATGCAAATAAACATATAACCATGGAAATAAAATGAAATCAATGCAATAAAAATATTTAAGATGAGTTTATGGGTTTACAGAGGCGTACATTCATCAAATTAACCACCAAAATAGAACTCAAGGAATTTAGGGGTCTTCAAAAAAATCAAAAAAGTTTTTGGGATGTCCGATCGAAAATCAGATTACATGGACAAGTAATGCATGTTAGGGGCCTTCAAAAAAATGCAAAAAAAAATCATTATTTTGGTTGCACCACAAGGTGGTAAATATTCAAATAGGTCCCTTAGGGTTGTTCCCATCTCCGGAGCTTTAATTTTCACTATCTGATCTTGAAAAGCAATCAGAACCATCCGATCAGATACACATAAAAAACTAATGTCTAAAAATGATGAAGAAATAATCAAAGAATAAAAAATTTGCCAGATTAACCCATAGAGTTGATCCCACCCCTTAGGATTTTGGCTTTGATCTCCAACGAGGGACACACTTGATTGGACGGCTACAATTGTGTTTTTAAATGCAACAGTGAAAATTAAATTCTAAGGGGTTGAAATCTACGTCAAGGGGGTATTTGAATATTTTAAAATTTTAGTGATTTTATTATTTTTTAACATTAGGATGTGGGGATTTGAGGGGGGCGCATCTAAGTTAGATGTGTCCCAGGACGATGTGTGTGTGTGTGTGTGTGTGCGCGTGGTGGGGGGGGACTCGGAATCATCGTCTCTTCATGTTTAAAAAAATACTAAAATTTGTCAATAATTTTTAAATATCCAAATAGACCGTTAGGGTTGTTCCCATCCTCGGGACTTTAATTTTCACCGTCCGATCTTGATGATCAATCTTAACCGTCCGATCGGATAGGTATCAAAAATCAATGTCTAAAAATGTTAAAAATAGTCAAAAAATAGAAAATTTGTCAGATTAGCCATTAGAGTTGATACCATCCCCTGGAGTTTTAGGTTTAATTCTCAACAAGGATGCATTTAATTGGACGGCTACGATTAAATTTTTCAATCTAACGGTGAAAAATTAAATCTCAAGGTGTCAAAACCAAGGTTAAGAAACCCGGGATCGGGTCCCGGATCGGCCGGTCCAAAACTGATCGGATCGGCCAATTCCGATCCGAGTCAGTCCGATCCCGGCCGATCCTGGCTGAGTCAGGCTCGGCTGGTTCGGATAGCAGAAAAAAATAGAAAAAAATATGAAAAAATGTGGAAAAAATATAAAACACAAGTCTAATGCATAATTGTGTTGAAATACATTGATTTGAAGTACATAAGATGTTGTTGGACAAAAAAACCTTGAATAAATTTACATATATGATTATGAACTTACATTTATTCAAAACGTACATTATACTGAATGAACATATGGCTAACATACTCAGCCCATGACACATAGCTCTGGTAGTATTGTTCATATTGCATCACATACCGGCTATAGTCATCCGTATTGGTATAAATGACTGACAATTGTGGATATTCTAGACAACCCCCTGAATAGTCGGATGTATCAGAATGTTCAGGAGGGTAAACTACATATCCAGTAGGCTGACTATACCCTTCGTATGGAGAATATGATGATGCATCTGATAGTTGCTCCTGATATTCTCTCTCCCTCCTAAGTTCTTCTTTGGCCTCTGCACACTGAGGAGCTTTACCTTTGTCCTTCCTCCTTGATCTGCTGAATGTTTGAATGGAAGATTCTTCACGTCCTGCTCTGCTACCATGATGTTCATCTTGGATAGCATATGTGTATTCTTCTTCTCCAGTGAATTGAATTGGTGGAGCTGGGACTGGGACACTGGTAGCATCTACGCCATCCTCAGAACTGTCGGAACTCGTCTTTGATGTCGAGTCATTTGAGGTTTGATATTGGACCTCATCACTTGGTTCTGGCGTTTCATCCTCTTTCTCGATAGTCTCCAGATCAGCAATCTGAATTTCAGTACCACTCTTCCTTTTGCTTGGTGCTTGTTTTTTTCTCTTCTTCTGACGTTTTGGAGAAGGAGGTTGAAAATCAGTAAGTAATGGAACATTATCTAACTCACCTTCCGCCCATTCCCGATCATTTGGGTTGAATTCAGGCTCATTTGAGGTGCTTGCATCAACCCATGCATTTAGTGAATGTTGCTCCTCGAACAGCTCATCCAAGTCTATGGGTTCTTCTGCATGTGTCGCCTCCGTGGCTTATCCGAAAATTCTCTCTTTCACCTGCCTTTGAAGGTTCCTTATGAGCTCCAGATTTTTTAGCTTCAACCTCATGTTATAATGACAGAATACTAGTTTCTCTAGACGGCTCGACTTCAATCTATTCTTTTGCTTGGTGTGAATCAAGCCAAAGGTGCTCCAGTTTCTCTCACAACCTGATGAAGAGGTTGTTTGACTTAAGACCCGAATTGCAACATAGGCTAGATCTTCATACCCATATGCTTTTCCATGATCTAGCCACCAGTCAGCTGTAAATAGAAAATTGGCCATGTCAACAATGTGCAAGCTATAATTAAAAATTAAGTAGAACATCTAGTTAATAATTTTCAAACTTGGACTCAAACTTTTGGCAGCTCTTTGAGCAGTACTTGTCCCAAAGTGGTATAACATCATTCTGTAATCATGTATTTGCTTGCATGCCATTATTGCTTTGTCCTCATCTACAAGCATGTGCTTAATAACAGACTTAGCCCCCATCAACACTTCCGAGCAACTATCATAGTTATCCTTCTTCCCATCAGTTCTAAACATGTACTGAGGGTTGAAAAAATAACCTAAATAAATAAGTCGAAGTTAATTATTACTTGAGAGAAATGTGTATACAAATAATACATATAGAAAGTTAGTAGCTTACCAGCTGCATGAAGATCGTGATGTAAAGTGTGTTCCCAACGTCTGTCTATTATGTCCCACTACTTCACATAGGTTGTTGGATTATTAAGTTGAATGAGCTCCTTAGCTATGTCCATAGCTTCATATAAATATCCCATATCCGATCTTCTTTCTCCATAACAAGATCGCAAGACACGGACAAGCAGTTCTACAATATTTAACACTGCTTGCACCCCCCTTCAGAAGGGTCTAGACTGAATTAGATCAGCCACTTTCTTACCTTTCTCTCTGACCTTAGTTGGTACATGCCGCAATATGTGATTCTCCCAATCTTCCGATGCCAACATCCTAATCAAGTTGTTCTTTTGTTGACTTAAACTATCTAGAGAGATATATTGAGATGCAAACCTAATGGCTCCTGGACGAAGCAACTCTCTTCCATGAGTATTTGTGCGCATGATATCCAGAATGTTGTTGTGGTTGTAGATGAATGTGGTGATAAATCGACCACTCTTGACCACTCTATCTACCATCGGATCAGAGCAAATGTCTTCCAACATCAAATCAATACAATGAGCAGAACAGGAAACCCAGTATAGATGTTCTCTCTTCTGCATCAACATTTGTCCAGCTAACTTGAACGCAGCTGCATTGTCCGTAACCACTTGGACAATCCTTTTTTCGCCCACTTCTTCCACCATTTGATCTATTAATTCATATAGGTACTGGGCATTCTTTATTTTTCCAGATGCATCAATGGACTTCTAAAATACGGTTCCGGCTTTGCAGTAAATTAAAAAGTTGATCATACTTCTTCTTGTTATCCCTGTAAAGTTCCAAACGTGATAAGAAATCAAAAAGAGACCCATTCTGATTAAGAAAAAAATGAAGATAAGATAAAAAACTGAAGATAAGATTTATGTACATGTCCATCTATCGCACATTAAAGTGCATCCATACTCATCCCAGATCCTTTCAAATGATTTAATGTATGTTCGGATGTCATCAACTTCTATATCCAAGTACTTGTTGTATATCTCATATGGAGAAGACCCTCAACCTCTTTGCCAACTTCTTGTATGGTCTCGATCATGGACTTATAACATGGCCCCTTGGCAGCATTAGTAGGGATACTGTTATAGAAAAACCACCTAGATGTAGCTCTCCCTATCTTCTCCTTACAAAGTTTTAAGTTCTTGAATGCAGCACTAATAGAAGGTTGTTTATCCCTCTTCTTGGTGAGCAAGGGATCTATTAGACCTACTCTAGGATCTCCAGCTCTAGTGAACTCCTGAGGCAGCTCCTCGCATACATTAGCGCTCATGCCGGCGCTAGTGCTCTCTTGTGCAGAAGGTGTGGAGCCACTTCCTTGTCCTCCATATCTTCCAGTTTGCCGAAATAAGTCCTCATCTGCAAAGGACCGCCGGCTTGCTTCCATTGCACGTCGCAATTCAGCTTTAAATGTAAAAGAAAAAAAAATTAATCTACTATAACTATTTGTCTGAAAACGTTAAATGAAGAACATGAAAATAAGTTAAATAAGAAACTTGTATCCCAATCATCAACATTTATAGGTTGATTACTTCCACCAAGCCAGACTCCAGCATCAGACCTTCGCGCTGGTTCAGACAATTCCTCTCGAATTTTCTGTCTTCTTCTGGCAGTACTTGCTTTGCTTGATTCCTTCTCCTTCATATAAGTTCGAAATTGGATCCTAACCTCTGAAGGAACTCGAACACATGCTGCAACTTCACCTTTTATTCCAGCAAGATGTTGTTTGAATCGGTAGACCCCGCCAGAGACGACCCGATTGCAATATTTGCATTGTACCTTTCTTTGGCCCATGTCCACCGGTATGCAATGACCCCAAGCAGGATCAGCGCTAGGAGGATTCCCAGATGACTGCTCAGCAGCACCTTGAGATGTCATTCCTTCACAGCACAAGAAGATGAGAAATCGCAGAGCTTGTAGTAGACTAGAAGTGACCTCGTGGGAGAGATGGAGAGAGAATTCTATGATCGAGAGAGTGGGAGAGAGAGCAAGAATGTTAGGAGGTTTAAAGGAAATTTGTGGAGTCTTAGGAGGGCCTTGGGGGGGTTTAAATAGACCCCCAAGGCCCAAACTAGCCGTTGCTGGCCGTTTGGGAACGGCCAGCAACGGCTAGGTTGACCCCCAACAGCTAGTCAAACTAATCGTTGGGGGCCGGGTCGGGCTGATCCGAGCCGACCCAGCCCGATCCGGTCTCGGATCGCACGATCTGGCTCGGATCGGGCGATCCGAATCCTGGACTCGGCCAGGTTACTCGAGATCGGCACGGACGCCCCAAAATAGGTCCGACTCGGCCGATCCGTGCCGATCCGAGCCGAGTTTTTAAACCTTGGTCAAAACTAACATAGATTGAGGTATTTGAATATTTTATAATTTTTTATAATTTTTTTAAGATGGAAAAGGGGAGTTTCAAGGAGAGCTCATCTAATATATATATATATATATATATATATATATATATATATATATATATATATATATATATATATATATATATATATATATATATATATATATATATATAGGAACGTTGTGGTACAACCAAGGCCATCTGTGCAACCTGGTCGCACAATATGTTTTAACTCCACCCTCATGTTGAAAAAATAAATAAAAATAAAAAAATTTAAATATTCAAATTTCACCGTTGAATCATATCCGAATTGATTTAAGCCACTCAATCTTTTGCTAGTTAGTTGGTGATGAATATTATAACCCCAAGGGATGGGAACAATCTTAAAAGCAATCTAACCATTTTTTTTTTATAACTATTTTTTCATGATTTTTAGAAATCAAAATTTGCATGTACCCGATGGACGGTTAAGATTGAGTTTTAAGATTGAACTACAATTGGACAGTAAAAATAGAGCCCCAAAGGATAGAAACAACCCTAAGGATGGTTATTCAGTATTTAAAAATTTATAATGAATTTCATTTTTTTTAATATGGGGAAGGTGTCAAAAACCATGCGTGCAACCCGATAGCATTCCTCTCTCTCTCTCTCTCTCTCTCTCTCTCTATATATATATATATATATATATATATATATATATATATATATATATATATATATATATATATGTATGTATGTATGTATATATATACATATATAGCGATTTTAGCATCCGTGCAGAAAAATTGCACGGTGCATTTCAACATTTTTCCTATGTTGAAAAAATAAAAATCACCATAACATTCTAAATATTCACTTATCCTATAAGGTAATTTTCACCTCTTGGAGCTCAAATTCACCATCCGATCATAACGAAATTGATTATAGTTGTCTAAACAGGTGCAAGGAGGTTGGTAATGAATACTAAGATCCCAAGTGATGAGAACAATCCTAAGCTCGGGGTCTCCGACCGCCTAAGCGCTTAGGCGCTTGTCTAGGCGTCGCCTAGGTGTACACTTCAAAATAATATATTTTATATCACACTAATTTAACATTAACATAAAAAATATGAAGAAAATAGCAATAATATCACATTAACATGAAAACAAACATTACAATAAAGTACCAAAGTTAAATATGTGACTGAAAAATAATTAGAAAAAATAAAATTTCAAAGATAAAATACTAACCTTATATTTATGGAGTTGTCCTTCCAAAATCTAGAACATCATACTCATAACAACAATATATATATGATGCAGAAATGTAAACACATAATAAAAGAAGATAACTTCATTACACTAAATAAAGTTCATGAAGTTCTAATTACACATCCATCACTAAGCATAAAATAAAGAAGAACTAACACATTAAAACTAAGACTCAATAAAGCAAACAAATAAGACTAGTTCAAATTTCCAACAAAGCTAATTCAAATAAAGTTTAAAGTTCTCTAATTTTTAAACTAAACGGTGCACTCTCAGGAGCCATGTTCCCTTCATTAACCCCATCCTCGTCCCCATCATCATGTTCGCCATATGACTCCTAAGGTGCATTATCATCATCATCTTCTTCCTCTGCCTCTTCTTACTCATTCGAATGGTTCTCTTCTTCATCATTACTAACCACAGGTGTGGGCTGCGAAGTACTTCCTCTTTGTGGCATTTTGCCTCTTCTTAGTCTTTCTTCAGATGCTCCCATGGCTATGTCCGCGGCAGCCCATGTGAGATCACTATCATCATGAACCAAATCTTCTGCATCCCTAGTCATCCACTCACTTCCTCAATCCAAATTTGGTAAGCATATAGGATCACTCTTCTTTGGATGATTCTTTCTTTCTATGAATCTTTCACGAAGGTGTTGATAGTATTGAACATATACTAAATCATTCAATCGTTTATGCTCCAACATGTTCCTGTTTTTGTATGAATCTACATAAATAAAAAAAGACAAATTAAAGACAAAGAGCAAAATTTAAATCTGAAAATTAATTGAAAAAATAAAAACATATTAAGAATATATCTAAAGTTAAATACTTACAAACTCAAATGTCGTCCAGTTACGCTCATAACCAGAGGAACTGCAACAGAGTCCTAAGATCCTTAAGGCCATCTTCATGAGCTCCAGTGCATCTCCACCAAATTGCATCCACCACTCAGCTATAAAAAGAACTTAAATAGTATAATGTAAAATCATTTAATTTGTAAAACAAAAAAATACCAAGCAATAAAGAGAGATTGCAAGAATTTACTCACTTAGTAGCCTCCTTTCACGAGCTCTAACTGCCATTAGCTTTCTAAACAAGCCTTTTCCACCAATATAGTCCGCAACTTAATCACTTATTTTGTTTTGTATCTCTTTATGGCACCATTTTTTCAACAAATTCATAAAAACAGCTCTCAAACTTTTTACCATTAGAAACATCTTTTGATCTAGCCTCAAAGTATAATTTGGGATTCGAAAAAAATCTTGCTCCATATAAAGGACGATGCATTTGATCTTGCCATCTTTTATCCATAATTTTCAAGATGGGTTGATAATTTTTTTCCTTAGAACCAAAATTTGCAATAATTTGTTACCTTGCATATTCCATGGCAGCATACATGTATCCCATGGCAGGCTTCTCATCTCCATCAACTAATCTCAAAACCTGCAAAATTGGTTGTGAGGCTCTCAAGACATCTTCAATACCATGCCAGAACTTAACCAGAAAGATAAAAGAAGCAACATTTTTTCCCATAGTTGTCTTTGCCCATGCACTATTATGCCATGCTTCTAAAGCAAACAACCTACGCAAGCCTCTCCTTACAACATCATCATGCAACCTTTCTAATGTAAGAAAAGTAATTGCAAACCTTGTAACTCCACATCTCACAAGTTCCTTTCCTTTTGTTTCCTTTCTCATATAGTTAAGTAAATGTATGTGTGTGTAGATGTATGAAGTCAACTTCTTTGCTTTTAAAATGACACTCTTATATGCCTTTAATTTGCCAAAATCTTCTAACATGAGATCAAGGCAATGTGCAGTACAAGGTGTCCAAAACAGTCTTCTCCTCTTTTCCATCAATATTCTCCTTACAGCAATATTATATGAAGCATTATCTGTCACAACTTGCAACACATATTCTTCTCTAATTTTTTCAATCATGGCATCAAACAATTCATATAAAGGGTATGCATCATCTTTACAATTTGAAACATCAATGGACTCCATAAAATAAGTCCCTTCTGGACAATTCACTAAGAAATTAATTAACTTCCTCTACCTTTTGTCAGTCCATCCATCACACATGAGGGTGCAACCATAAGTCCTCCAATATTACTTATACTCATCATGCAACTGATGTGTGTTCTCTACCATTTTTTTAGGAGAAACACTCTCAACATGTAATAACTTGAAGGCTTGTATCCCGGTCCGAATCGCCCCACAAGTTCAAACATCACCACAAAACTCTTCAACTTTGCAACATTAAAATGAATTCCACCCTTATAAAGCCAGGTGGCTACAGCTTCATCAAGCTTCAATTTTCTTCTTTCTTCCATTTACTCTCCAAAGTTGTTTGAACTCTCTTTACATTTCTCCTTGCTTCAACAAAATCCTCTGCACTCATCTTTGCAAAAGCATACATTGGCCCCTTGTTTGGCTTTTTCTTCGTTGACGATGAAGAACCTTTATCCGATTTGTAGGGATTTTCCTCGTCAGATGATTCATTTACACACACATACTCATCAACTGTAATTTTTCTTTTCTTGTTTTTTGTCATCCAACTCCTCATTTCTTCATAAATCTCCTTTGTTGTCTTTGCACATTTTTTTCACATCACTGAATCCTCTTACTAAATGTTCTTTTTGTCTTTTGATCTCCCCATTTGTCACCAAACCACAAAGTTCACACTTCACTTTATTGTTATCATTTTCATACGGCCAATGGGCATACTTCGATCTCGGATCATTTGACTTGGCCTTCTTCTTCTCTAGCATTCCTTGTACGGATGTCGGATGCAGACTATGACCTTAAATCTCCTTCCATGTAGAGAAAAATCTGACAAGTGACAAATAGGAAGGAGTAAGAGAAAAATAAAATTGAAGACTCTCTGTCTCTCTGTGTCTTTCTTTTACCCTCTATTTCTCGACAGTGCACTATGAGAGAGACAAAGATAGGGTGAGAGAGAGAGGGGGTGGGTATGTGAGAGAGAGACATGATCAGAGAGAGAGAGGGGGTGTAAGAGAGAGAGAGAGAGAGGGTGTAAAAGAGAGAGTGGGTCTAACAGAGAGAGAGAGAGTGAGACAGAGAGAGTTTAAGAGAGTGAGACACACACACAGAGAGAGAGAGAGAGAGTGGGTCAGAGAGAGAGAGAGTCTGAGACTGTTCGGACAGTCTCAGAAAAGTTGAGAGATAGAGAGAGACAGAGTGTGGGTGTGTAAGAGAGAGTGAGTCAAAGAGATGGTGTGAGAGAATCAGAGAAAGTAAGAGCCAAATAGAGTGAGACAAAGAGACGGTGTGAGAGAAAGTGAGAGCTAGAGAGGGTAAGACAGAGAGCGTGTGAGAGATAGAGAGAGTGAGACAGAGAGAGCGAGATAGAGAGAGAGCGAGACAAAGAGAGTGAGATAGACAGAGCGTGTGAGAAATAGAGAAAGTAATATGAGAGATAGAGAGAGAGAGAGTGAGACAGACAAAGCGTGTGAGAGATAGAGAGAGTGAAACAGAGAGCGTGTAAGAGATAGAGAGAAAGTGATGTGAGAGATAGAAATAGTGAGACAGAGAGAGAGAGAGACAGAGAGAACGTGTGAGAGAGAGTGAGAGAGAGAGAGACTCTCTCGGCCCACCTTGCGTGCTTGAGAGAGGTTGGGAGAGAGAGAGAGAGTGAGACAGAGAGAGAGTGTGAGAGAAAGTGAGAGATAGAGAGAGTGAGACAGGGAGCATGTGAGAGATAGAGAGAGAGAGAGGGAATGGGAGAGAAGGGCTTATCGGAGGTCCAGAGATAATGAAGGCGACGAATTCGGCAGCGATCGCCAGCGATGGCTCCAACTGCAACAGGCAAAGGTGACAGCAGCAGAAGCAGAGGCGATCGGCTGCAACGGCAGAGGCAATCGGCAGCGAACGACGGCGGCGCGGCGAGCAACGGCAACGTCACGACAAGCGGCGCGGCGAGCAACGGCAACATCACGACAAGCGGCGCAACAGAACCCTAGCGCAACGGGCGAGAGGGGGTCGGGGGGTGCCAGGCTTGAAAAGGGAGAGGGTCGTATCGGGTCGGGAGTATTTAACGGCTATGTGGGTCGGGTGGGTATTGGGTACCGGGCGGGGTGGGACAACTATAGGGTGTGTGTGCGTGCATGCGGGGTATATATATATATATATATATATATATATATATATATATATACACACACATATACATATATATATATGTGCGTATGTGTGTGTGTGTGTGTGCAAACTTAGTTCAAAAATCAAAAATCAAAAAGCTCTAAAAATATACTACATTACTAGATAAAAATCCAATAACAAAGCTAAAAATAACTACTAAATTGAAATTTTAAAAATATTTAGCAAAATAAGTTATTAAAGTGGAAAACTAAAAAAAATATTTAACAAAATAAGTTATTGTTAAAAGTGGAAAACTAAAAAATATATTTAACAACATAAATTTTAAAGTGGAAAATAAAAATTTAACAAAAATGAAAAAAAAAAACTAAGGTTGCAAGTGGCGACCAGTAAAAGCACGTTAGCCCATTAGTTACCTTTAGTGGCCTCTTCCATACGGAGGAACTAGGAAGCAACAACAGTATCAGTACGGTGCATCGAGGAGCTTGCTAGCGAAGCACTAGCGACACAAGTAGCAAGGCATCAGCAACAGTGGTGGCACTGTGCAACTAGGGTAGAGCAGCGTAGGGAGCACCAGCATTGGGGGTGGTGGGCAGCACCAATTGAGGGGAAGCAGCAGCCTTGGGTTTTGTTCCTCTAAAGAGGGGTCCGTGAAACTCATAGGACTTTAAGGAAGGCTTAAAAGAGCCCCCGTAAAGTAGCTCGATTCATCATGAGCCACCCGAAGACATCCAGACGTCACCCTGGTAGAAGTTGTAGCCCGCTTCTAACTCCCCCCCCCCCCCACTCCCCCATTGTCTCATTTCTCAAGAGTTCCTGAGGACCAAGAATCTCGAAAGATGGCATTCCATACTTGCCTCTTGTTCAAGTTCATGTTTGGACCCGTAAATATGAACTCTATGGGCAGATGAACGTGTCAAATCCCTCTCTAATTCTTCCCTTCAAAGTCACGACATCTCCTTTTAAAAATAGTTTCTAAATTGAGATATTACCCCAACAGAAGCATCTTTGTATGCTTGGACATCTCCTATAATGCTGGCAAAGTATTGCTTTAGATGAAAGACCACTAAAAATACTCTTCTCACATTAGTTGTATTGCCCCTTCCACTGTTTCATGTCCATAACTATACAGTGGTTCCATCCTAAGTGACTATGAGATGTGACGAAGGATGCCCATGCCACTCTAATGCAAGGTGTGCAAGATCGACATGTCGATTTTGACCCGATAATCGGATCTTGTGCCCCGACCTCCGGTCCAAAACTGGGGTGGGACGGATCAAACTAGATCGCCTAATCCATGGCACAGATCAGGCAAATCGGACCGATTTCCCACAGCTAGCCAAGGCTTTAGGGGATCCATAGAAGGGTTATAGACCTTATGATCCCTATTGAAACCCAGCACCAGTAGGGTATTATAAAGTTCCACCACCACCATCCTCGGATGCATCCAGTTACTCAGCAGGATATCATGCTTATCCTCAATACTCATATGCATCCTCCTATCAATCCTCAGGAGGAACTTACTATGGAGGTGAGACACAAGGATGGATATCGGTGACAATCATTTATGATAACACAAATACATGTAACCAATTTCTTGAATATCGGCAATGGTATGAAGCTTACATGTCTTATGAAAACTATGTGCAACATTTGTATAGCTGCTACCATGTTAGACTACAATGAATGTGAGCATATTCACATTTTCTTTGTTTTTTTTTTTTTTGACTTTCAACTTTTTTTCCTTTTTGCTAGCATGTATTCATGTTACTTAGGGTAAGGTGTTAGGTCCCTTCTATGTATCTAAGCATCCTTTACCAATTAATAGAATCGCAAGAACGTGCTTGAGGTCCTAGATAAGTTTTGGGCAATGGAAACTTGTTTTCCATTTTTCATCATTTTTTGAATTTTTTATTTTTTTAAGAAAGTGGGGGACCGGACTGGATCAGCCTGGACGGTCCAGATTGCATCGGATCGGCCGATCCGATAGATCCGGTACTGGACAGATCCGTCTCCCAATCCCCGATTATGCCTACCTTGATCTGATGGCATCTTTAGAGAGAGTGTTAAATGGAAAAGCAGATTAAGAAAAGAGTGAGAGACTGTTAAAGAGAGAAAGATATTAAGAAGAGTGAGAGAGAATGTTAGAGAGAGAGAGAGAGTGTGTGTGTGTGTGTGTGTGTGTGCGTGTGCGTGGGGGTTAGAGAAGGAAAGAAATTAAGGAGAGAGAGGGGGGAAGAGACAGAGAAGTAGAGAGGTTCAACCTCAAATAAGAAGAGAATGAAAGAGTGCTACAGAAAAAAGACAGAGATTGTTGGAGAGAGAGAAAGTATGTGTGTTTGAGCCGATCCAATCAGCATGGAAAGCCATCCCCAAAGCCCAACTCAAAAGCAAATGCGAGCTTAGGAGAGAAAATGAGAGGAATAAAAGATTGAAAGAGATAATTAGAGCAAAAAATGGCCATATGGGGGCTATCCAATTAGCCAGTCCAACCATCCTGACCAATCTAGCAAAGAGTTGGTTGGTACAGGATCTGGATCAGACTAGTTCAGAAATCGATCCAAGGTGCCAATCTATCCTTCCTTTGATGTTTTTTACTTGTTTGGCAGTAAAAAAATTCTATTCTCTTAGGAACATCACAAATTTAAGACACCAACATTTTGTGGATGACCAAACTCATGTCACTGTGCATACAAGGACCAATTACCCCACAGGCTGCACATTCCATACACCACGTGAATCAATGGTTAATTACCTTCTTCATTTGTTTTGCCATCAAAAATATGCACTGTGAAAGCAAACTTTCTGTCGGACATCTTTTAATTCTTTTTAGCACCACAATTTGTTAATAAAGCAAAGGAAGTTAAGCTACATAACAGCACAATTTTAGAAAGTCCAAACATCACCCCCTAACACATGCACATGCACACGAGAGGCATTTCTACCCCCTATAATTTTGTATCTCACACACTGAAATGTTGTAAGTTTACAACTGGCTTTCCAATAAGTACAAAGAAACATGCAGTTTGTATACGAGTAACAGGAAGGGTTCAATAGTTAGGGCCACACCATTGCATAATTGGCCCATCACTTAATTTGTTCCCATCTTTTAACAATGAGCAGATGAAGCCACTGAGTCGACGCTGACCCTGGATGACCACAAAGGCAAAGCAGCAAGCACCACCCTAGCGTTATAAGTATAAGCACGTTCCACCCTGACATGTAGTTGCTATGCTGTATAAATGATGTATAGCACCTATAAATATTATTTTTCCACGTTTTCCTGATCGTTTACTGTGCTGTAAAAACTCATGTTCTAAAGTATGCTCAACCATCGTGACACTCGTTTTTCTTGGATTTCGATCTTCAGTCCACAACCATCCCTAAAGTCCTAAACCAGAACCCCGAGAATCGTAATATTGGTGATTTTAAAAACGAAAGATCGCAACAATTTACAGCACACCAAACAACACCTTAGACAAATCCTCCGCCACGGACTGGACAGCTAGATCCGCCCACTTAACAGACCACATCGCCTAGAAACCCTAAAACTACGCACCCACTCCCCGTGCCCAGAATCCCACAACTCGCCAAAACTCAACAGCAGAGACCATCCTCAAAATTTTAAGAGTTCAACTACCTACTCAAAACAGCTCCATCTAAGAACCCTAGAGCATATAACACATCTGCTTGCCCCCTTCCTTGGAGAAGTTTCGACGGCGAAGGAGAATGTGGGGGTGGGAGGGGCTTCACCTGAGGGCGTCGAGGACGATGATGACGAGGCGGTCCACGGCTGGCCTGGTCCAGCACTTGCCGCCGCCGCCGCCCGGATCTGCGGCGAACGTGATGTTGGGAGGAGGCGGAGACGAGAGCGGCGGCGTGTGGGAGGAGCAGGGGGAGAGAGAGAGGTCGGAGCAGGCGCTGTAGAAGGGGAGCTCGGTGCGGGTGAGGAGGAACCCACGGGTGAAAAGGAGGAAGGCGGCGGCGTGCAGGAGGAGGATCGCCGCGAACGGCCACCTCGCCGCCGTAGCCGGGGGCGGCTTCACCATGTTCCCCTCGATGGATCCCTTCGTCCCCCCTCGTTGCCCAACCGAAGGGAAGTTGATGTTCTGCCTCCGCCCGCCCCCGCTACGTCGTAATATAGCGGAGGGGTCTACTCAAATTTCCGAGCCAACCCAGCCACGAGGAGGACGTTGGCATTCGAAACGCCGCTTTTCTTTTCTCGTTTTGAAAAATAAAGAAAAAAAGATAAAAATTGAGATGCTTTCGACACAAGTTGTCAGAGGAGGAGAGAGAATCTTTCAAAAAAAAAATTATAGTTAAGAGTGGAAAAAGCTTTATATGAGAGATTCTTTGAAAAACTTCCCTCTCGCAACCGACGAGTCCCATCACTTCAAACTTGTACCGAGAAGATCGCAATTCAAAAAATAAAGATATAATTTTTTTTACTTTAAAGACAAAGATAAAAGGTACCACCTGCGAAATATATGTTGCTGCTTTATTTCTTTTTATACATGATATTGGAAGTTAAAAAATAATACAAAATAATTCTTTATTTTATTCTAATTTCTCCCATAAAAGGAAAAATAAAATATATATGTATAGACGCATCCAATTTGTGTATCTCTTTCGCATAGTCTACTGGTTTTTTCTTTAATATTTATAGAACCTCTCTAGTGGAGAGAGTATACATATATACATTTAAACCAATATTTCCTCCTTAAGTAGGAGAGTTTTTCATACCGCCACACAATAACCCCATCTTTGGACAAAGTTTTCAAGTTCAAAGGTCTCACTGTAACGAGCAATAATCTCTCATGAAACTGTCACCGTGAAGAAACACTGGAGTATGGGCAGCCACAAATTTTGTAAAGCAAATCTCCCTTCTCAAGAAACGGGAGCTACAATTTGAACTGAAAACATGTCGTCATGAAAGAACGATCAAATGTTGTTGAGCCATAAGTTCTTTAAGCATGTCTTCCTTTTATTCTTTTAGCATAGCCGACCAAATACGTACACCCAACCCCAAGCGGCAGAAATTCTCACCAGTGACAATATTTTCCTCCTAAATGAAGATTTTTCCGCACAAGCAACTCTTCTACATCTTTATAGGCGACTATACCAATCCTAGTGGATCCTCCACCTAAATGGAGTTTTTTCTGCACAAGCAAAGTTTTTGTCTTTATAGGAGACTATACAAATCCTAACGGATCCTCCACAAAGAAATATTCTTCTCATAGATGCCACTTTTCATGAGTACTCAAACATAGATCATCATTATTGCATTGAGTTTTTGAACTTACAACATAAAAAAAAAGTCCAATCCCCTCCACAAAAGTACCACTCTTCATCTAACTATACATAGGCGGCAAATTCACATGGCCCGTAAAAGAGTCCAAGTTCTTAAGACTCATTGGAGCACGTCAATAAGAAAGAGATTTCAATTATTTATTGGAACAAGTATTGATTCAACATAAAAAAAAAAAACCTTTTTACCCTAAGCATTTTCTTAGACTGTCTAAACTCTTATTGAAGCAAGCAAGGCAACAAATAATTATGCAATGAAAAAAAACTACTCCATGTAATACATAAGCTTTTAGGATGGCATGCAAACCTAGGAAAAAGTTCTAATAAGTTTTGACTTTACCTTTTTGGTTCTAATGTATTTGGGATATAATGATTTGGCCTTAGTAGACATTTATACAACTCGTCTATTTATGTCAAAATTTAGAATAGGGACAAAACACAACCCTAAAAACCATTGTATACTTGAAGATAACCCCCTATATAATTTATACCTACATGCAATACCCTTACCTATGTTGGTATGGACATATACCTGCTTAACTATGCAATTTGTCTTGAATTTCATCCAAGATAAAATCTTTTTCACTTCATATAAAGATAAAAATAAATTATTTGATATTTGTGAATGTCTATATAATTTTTCTTGTCAGATGCTTGTACTTTAACAGAAGGTATCATTAGCATTTTCATTTAATAGCCTTTCATATATTTTATGTACGGTAACAATGTTCTAATTCTGGTAAAATTCAAAAAAAACCCACATACTTAAGGGGGTTATATGCAAAATAACACTACAGTCAAGAAGGTTACATGCAAATATGAATCATGGGGTTATCTACAGACATGAAATCTTTTAGGGGGGTATTAGCAGGAACCCCTTTAAAAGTATTATGCTCTAAATTTAAAATGGCACAAAGCGTCACGGACATAAAATCTTTGTCTAGGCCCTTTTGTTGAGAAAACACGTCTGGTCAACACAGCAACAAAAGAAGCCTTCTATATAAATAGAAGATACCTAAGGATTAAGACCAACATCACAACTTCTCTCACTTTCTAGGAAAGACCCAGCTACAAAGACCGTTATATAAAAAAAGTTCACAACCAAGTTATCAGATAACACTCACAAAAAAAAAGGTTTTTCCTGATAAACAGCTCCCCAATAAGAACGAACGTAACAAAAACCTCTCCAATCTGGTGCTAGTGGTTCAAAGTGTTCAATGGGGAGAGAGCAAGAATTGAATGTGGGTTAACACTTATTGGTTCCCCTATAGACGGTTGATAACTGCCTCCACCTCGGCCGGAGAATAGAGATGATACGTGGGAGCCACCTTTGCGATGTCAACATTGTTAGGTGTCACCTGATCACATCAGACGGATAGATTGATGTCAGTTTTAACATTTCTCTACTATTGGCATCACCAAAAGGAACAAAAATGGACCTAAATATCATACTTTTTCCTCCATAACTTGCTTCAGGATAGACAGGGCTATTGTTTCAGCTTCTTGAAGGGTTAGGTCCTGCACCAACAGAGCAGTTGCCAGTTTTGTTCTCAGACTTTCTCTAGAATGCGTTTGGAATTACGTATCACGAATAGGGGAAGGATTTAGAGATAACAGTGTATGCCAGCAGAAAAAGGGACACAAACCCAAGCAACCTACTGACAATTAATTAATTAAAGAGGAAAAACATCAAAAGCAACAGCAACCCCCTTCGAACAAGATACCTTGTTGTACTGCTCTTGAAGAGAGCTATCAGCTCCTTCAGAACCCGAACCTATTGCTTTTGCATTACATTGCCAGAATGTGCCGGAAGGATCTGTGTAATATCTGCAAGACAAAAATAATGAGCAACTGCATTGATCTAACTTAGTTCGGTTGGATCACGTCAGCAGGTTGGACTGAGATAAGCTTCACTCAGCCCAAATTTAAATTGTTGCATTGAGTTTACTGGCCAGAGTCTGACCAAAATTGGCCACAGCTGATAGGATTGTGCTAAAGCTGGCCCAAGCTGTGTCCTGGTTTCATACCCGAACCTACCCTCAGTCTTAATTTTCTTCCCATCTCAGGTCGTCATATCAGAGGTGACACCAATTTGGAGCCACAAAATACCAAACCAATTGTAGAACGAACAGCATAACCATAGAGGGACCATTTGATTCAATTTACAACATCGGTTCTGAAGTTACTGGTCCTAAAAACTGGGGAAAATAAAATCTCTGATTTTTAGATCACCAGTTTTAAAATCTCCAGTTTTGCTTTTCAGTAGTTTTGGACTGAACCAAAACTAAAAGAGTACCATACATATCAACAAAATTTTGAAACCCAGTGATTAACAACTCTCCAAACACATAAAAACACTGAAATAATTCACGGCACACCAAACAAAAATTTTACTGCATTGTACGACGTTGTATCTGTGATTTTTACAGCACACTAAATAACCCTACACTTTAAATTAATTGGTGACTTACAAGCTAGGTCCATGCTCATCATGTCCAGCAATAAGAAGCGAGACCCCAAAAGGCCGAGACTGCATGATTAGAGAACAGACAAATTAGAATACTGACATAGGGTCTGACAGCAAACAAACATCAATGATAAGATGGGGGGAAAGAACTGTTTAACTACAGCCTTTTACCCATATAGCTTCTTCATTCATAATGTCAGCCACAAAAAAATAGCAAAGCATATCAGTATGTCCTAACCCACAAACACTACCAAGGTAATACATCTTATGAATAACAAAAAAAGAGGCAGCAAGCAACAACAAGAGATGAAAAACGGGGAAACAAGATCCAACTCAAAACTGGTAGCCTGCAGGCAAATAGCCAACATAAATATCTGGAATACAAATTGAGATGATGTGCGTTGTCTTCCAACTCTGGAATAAGATATTCCACAGGAAAGATGTTTGTCACTGCTACTGGCACGGTCTGCTGGAGCTCATGGGTCCAGCGGCCTGCCTCAGGTCAAACATGTTCCCTGCAATCCCCATAGCACAGCATGCAATCATAATTGACCTCCTTTTTAACCGAATTTTGATTTTAGAATTGAAGCAAGCTGACACCTGAATCAAAAGCAGGTTCCATAGCTCAACACATCTTCCTTTTTCCCTGGGGGGGAAACACAGGGTATCAAGCAGGCTGGTTGTCGCTATCATCAGCACCCCCACTAGCGTCTATAACCATTGTTGAAGCTCCAGTCAGCAACATATGCTTTAGAGTTTAGATTGACTTGGTGGCCAAATTGCAGCCAACACTGATCCAGTGTTGAATCTGTTGATGCATTTGAAAGAACTCTGACAGCAAGCACTCTCCTTCCAGTGAAATGGTGACATGTCACATACCCAGGAAATATGGTCACAAAAGCCCTATCCAGTCGGACCATGCAGCTAACAAAATGCCAACCATAGGCATCACACCTATCACCTATATTAAGGCTGCAAAAGGAAAAACTAGTTGTTACATCATAACCTCCCCCTTATAATGGCACAGCAAGATGATCAATATTTTGATTGTTTTTGCAATTAGATAAATTATACCTATTTACACAAATACATCGATGATTCCCGATCGTTTTAACCACCCCTCTCCAAGATCAACTTTGCCAGCTGCACAACGGGAACATGAAAAGGTGGTTCCTACAAAACCTCCTGGAGGTCCTATTCACAACATCCGTCCCACATTCTATGCAGAGCCTCCCTTAGCTTGGGTCCTAATAACATGCCTCAGGTGCACTTTCCACGAGGAATTGATAGAATATTTATCCGTCCTTGGATGCCATCAGACAAAGCAACACACATAGGCACCACAAGGTCGCTGCCCCACTCAATTATGAAACGTAACCTGAGTTAAAATGACTGGAGATGGGACGATGAAGTCTTGCTCTGCATAATTCCTTAGGTCCTGTTTGGTATCGGGATAAGGCGGGATATATCCATCGTAACCCCATTTCTTGTTTGGTATGGCAAAAATGGGTGGGGATAAGAGGGGTTAAGGAGAATAGGGTTAACCCCATTTCTGGGGTTAAACATAGGGATAAGTCATTCCACCTTTTTGGTGGAATGAGTTAACCCCACTCCTCTAACCACGTTTTTCCCTTCCCCCTTTTCCAAGACGCCCCTTTTGCACCTACTCATAACTATATTTAATACACCGTTACATTAACAAAATAGTGTAATCATATTTAACATGTCATTAAATGGGACAGTTAATCAAATACTTCTAATGGAAAGGTTAGAAAATTGTCAAGTCTTATTATTTGGCCATACTATTTTGTTGTTATATTTAATACATATTTAGATTACTATTAGACTAATTAAATGATGACATTACACTCGTAAACACATTTAATATACCATTACATTAAAAAAATGACCTAACTATATTTAATATATTATCAAATAGAAAGGTTAATCAAACACTCCTAATGGAGACGTTGGAAAATTGCCAAGTAAATAGTATTTTGTCATACTATTCTGTCATCGTATTTAGTATATACTTTGATTAGTACTATGTACAAAGTTGAGTAATTAAATGATGGCATTATTACTCAACATATCATTATATTAATAAAATAGGAGGATAGAAGTCCTTCTTCCATAACTTGTCCCAATCACTATCCACATTTTAAGCAAATGAAAAACAAGAGTAACTTTTCTCTTATCCCTCCAGTTCAAACGTATCGAGGAATAAGAATAGGGATAAAATATACTGGGGTGAGTTATGCTTATTCCTCTCCACCTTTATCTTGATACCAAACGGGACCTTAGTGTGCCCCAAGCATTCTTGCAGATGCTTGCAGCCAGATTTTAGCACTTGATGAGGCAGAATCCGATTCGGCCCATTAAAACAAGTCCAACACTGAGATCAGTCCAACAGCAGCAGTAAAAGGCCCACTGGCAGCCTTCGGCCCAATAGCGGCCCAGCAGCCCTCGGCCCAGTAAGCAACCCAGTGGTCCTCGGCCCATCAGCGGCCCAGCAGCCTTCGGCCCATCAACGGCCCAACAGCCTTCGACTCGTTAGCGGCCCAGCGGCCCTCGGCCCAGAAAGCTTCAGCCCACTAAGCGACAGCAGGCCCGTCAGCGGCCCAACCCCCTTCGGCCCAGTAGCCATACCCGGCCCACTCCGGTGGGAGGGTTAAGACGCTATGGCGGTTTATCAGTAAACCAAAATATAGTCCCATATCGGTTGCCACTACTAAACAACCTCTATCCTCCACTATAAATACACGGCTATTTATTACCAAAGGTATGTCTTCGAAACCCCAAGGACTACAGTCCAAAAAACATTAAAACTACTTCTTCCTCTTCTCTGACTTCTGAATCGAATCATCTTCAGAAGCTAACTTAGCCGTCGGAGGGGGTTCCTTAGGGCCGAAGCCCGAGACTCCTACTGACTGGTTCTTCTTCTCTTCCTCCTTCTGCAGGGGCTCGGTTTCGCCGACCTCTCCGAGTCGGTCTCAGCCGCCGACCTCGGGTCTTCTCCCTCCGGTCTCGACGCCTTTCGACGGCTGGTTTGCCTCCGCCTCGTCCGGAAGAGCCTCGGCTACGCCTTCTGCAGGCTAGTCCGCCTCGTCCAGAGGAGCCTCGGCCACGCCTTCCGCAGGTTGGTCCGCCTCGTCCGGAAGAGCCTCGGCCACGCCTTGCGCCGGCCGGTCCGCCTCGCCCGAAAGAGCCTCAGCTACGCCCTGCGCCGGCCGGTCCGCCTCGCCCGAAGGAGCCTCAACTACGCCCTAAGCCGGCCGGTCCGCTTCGTCCGAGGGAGTCTCGGCTTCGCTCCTGGCGAGCTCTCGCCCGGGTACCTCTCGGCCTCGGATCCTCGGCCCCGTCTCCGCCCTCGCCTCGTTCCGGATCCCCGTCGATCCTCTTCACCGATCCGATCCAGCTTCGGGTCCAATCTTCGGATTCCAGCCCTGGAATCCGACCGTGATAGCTTCGGCTACATCAGCACCCATTTAAAGTGTCCCCACGGATGACACTAAAAGCACTGAAATCCCTAGTTTGTCCAGAGCCCCCGCCACTATGATGGACTTGCCTGCTGAACAAAGTTCAATTTTATTACCATTATGGTGTCAAGCTTTACAATTCCAGATATCCAGTCCACACCACATCGGCAAAGATCAGAGGGGTACAGTGCTGCTAGCTCCAGTCAAGAATGCTCTCTGTAATTTTCAGGTTAATGACCGAAAAAAAGAGGGTGTATGTGTTGTGTCTGGTCATGATTGCTCCCCCAAACTCCTTGTAACAGTCCCACTTACAGATCTTTGGTAGGTGCACAAATGCAAAAATAAAATAATAAAAGACAATGGTGTAAAAGTACAATAAGCAGATCATATCCATTATACAACAGAAATGTAAAGAAAATAATACACATATCCAAGAAAATAAATTAAATTGACCATACCTGATAAATTTTCATTTATTGGACTAGATCCATCTTTGATGTTGTTTCTGAAAGACATGTTTTATAACTTTTATGAGAACTCATAAAGAGATCTCAGTAGGGGTCATTTACATCCCTATTGTTATCCCTTACCACCCCATTCGCTCATTTTTTTCAAAATAATAACTCTTTTTTCTACTAGTTGTCATGTTATACATTTGTCTTATATGTGACATTCCTGAAATAATTCTAAAACTAGTATGGAATGTATTCATTGTAAAGCCAACATGAACTCGAACTTAAAATATTAACAAGATGGTAATAAGTACACTTTTTCTTTTAAATTTTCTAAACAATTTTTATTCTCAGTCTTTCGTATTCTTTTCTCCTAATAATTAGTAATAATTAGTACTAATATATAAAATATAAAGATACTTATTGCAAGTCATCATCATAGGATCTCAAGATTGAGTCGTTCTTTGGCATGTATCTTTAATAAGGCTTGAGTTCGTAATCAGCTATCTTTGGTTCGTATGCTTAAGTCCTTTCTATTCATTTTTCCTAATAATTAGTGATAATCCGTACTAATATAGAAAATATAAAAATACTTATTGCAAGTCATCGTCATGGGGTCTCAAGATTGAGTCATTCTTTAGTTCGTATCTTTAACAAGTTTTGAGTTTGTAATCAGCTGTCTTGCCGAGGGGGCGACTCACCTTTTGACCAAAAGTAACAGGTAATTACTCACTAACAGTTGTAGTGTTGAGCAAGCTGTCCCTAACTGACCTCTCACCTCCGCCTGTCCACCCCAACAAGTTTCCTTAAGTATATTGGGTGAGGCTAAAAATATAAGCTAAGATGGTCTACAATCTACTCCATGTCTACTGTTGCAATGGCATGCTCTAGCCCACGAGTGCACTCAAGTAGGACTACCATCTTCTGCCTAAGCCGATGTCTCGAACCTGGACTGTGGAACTGTAACCAAAAGAAAAAATGATATGTGCCTCGACGCCAAACATCTTTAGGGAGCTTTACCCGGAAGTTCCCTTACCCCAGGAGACAGATCTTATGGGCATGTCCTGCTAGAGAAGTGATCTCACTTCTTTTCTTATAAAGAAGATAAATCATCGTAGACATCATTGTCCATCAATATCATAAGGGTTTACCATCATCATGGAAGTTTTCCTTACCTTCAATTCATTTCATGGGTTTTTCATAGAAATTCATTTCACAAGTTCTTCGTGGGAGAGCACTAAAATATGCCTCCTAGTTCTTTCTTCCTCCCTTCTGGGGATCATCTTGGTCATCATGGGAATTATTTCATATTTCATGTTATAATAGTAATGATATAATAGCAATAGTATACTCCATAAATAGTCAATTGATCTTGAAGCTTTAATCTTTTAATTCATAAATAAATTTCATGCTCGTGTGCGCCTTAGGTGAACTTGGTCCATCGGGTTCATTTCCTTTCAAGGAAGGAAAAATTCCATGCATCTTTCATACTAATCTTGAGTTTTGAACATGCAAATCAGATTCCTTAAGTAGTGGTTCTCCGAGTTGGAGAATGGTTCAACACACGGTTCATGTGGGCTTCATAATAATCCGTCATGTTCTATCATCAGGCTGCACTAATTATTTTCTAATATACTTTCTACAAAAACAATGTTTAACACCACATGAAAACATGCTGAAATAAACACATGAGCATATGAGATAATGTTCTTCTTATATAGCACTTAAAAACTTTTTAACAAAAGCCCAAATTAGAAATTAAACTGACAGACCTTCCCCTAATATTATCATACACATACTCCGTAAACCACCCAAAACCCAAAATAAAAGGTATGGACAGTATCACCATACCTCTTAACTGGCGAACCTAGCATGTGGAAGCTCCTCACCCCCACTGAAGATGAGCTGGAGCCACCGCCTTGTGTTGTGAGGAGCTCCCCGCCACAGAAGCTTCTTATGTTTCTCTTTAACTCCCTTTCTTACAGTCTTGATCAAGACTCTTCTCTTCTATTTGTTCTTCTCTCTCTATTCTTTAATTTCTTCTTCTTCATCACTCCCAAAAACTCCTTTTATTTCACTGTTTTACTCTCTTCCTCATTCTTCTTCTCTCTTTCTCTTGAACCTGCTGGATGAAACCAGCAGTCCACCACCTCCTCTTCATCTCTCCCTTGCTCCCTCTTCCTTTCTCTCTTATCACCTCTCTCTCTTTCTCTCTCTCACCACCTCCTCTCTTCCTCTCTTCCTCCCTCTCTCACCACCTCTCTCTCTCTCATTCTATCTCCACCGCCCTTCTCTCTCTATTTCTCCCTGCTCTTCGCTCTTTCTCCCTCTCCCTATCTCTCACCGCCTCCCACTCTTTCTCTCTGCCTCTCCCTTATCTCCCTCTGTTTATCTCTCTCTCACCGCCTCTCGCTCTCTCTATCTTTCTTTCCCTCTCCACTGCCTCTCTCTCTCTCTCTCTCTCTCTCTCTCTCTCTCTCTCACACACACACACACAAAGTTGGCCGGGTCAGCTGCCCCCACTGCCCCCCTTACATAGGGGTTTAGAGGCAGTGGGAGGCAGTGGGGGAGAGGCAGTTTGCCTCCCCATATGGGCCCCCATTAGGCCCACTAAGGGCACGCTAATCAGGCCAAATAAACCCTATGTCAGCTCATTAAATCTTTAACAAAATAAGGCCATTTATGCCCATTAAAATTCTTAATTTTTGGCCCAATAAAATTCATTAGAATAGGCCCAGTTACAATCCATTAAGACCCATTAAAAATCTATTATTTAAGGCCCATTATCAGTCCCATAAGGTTCTTAATTTCAGGCCCATTAAGCTTAAGAAAAATTATTATTTAAACCCTAACTTTCTTTTAATTGCACATGTGTCCCTATTTAATTTAGTGGGTTCTTGCACTTCCACTTTAACATTGAAGAAAAAGAGTGTGTGTGTGTGTGTGTGTGTATCCAGTCATGATCGCTCTCCTCAATTTCCACTTTAGGGGGTGTTTGCATTCGCTAAAATTTCCCCGGGAAATGTTTTCCAAACTAATTTTCACATGTTTTGCAAACGCAAGTAAAAGTTAGTTGGGAAAATATTTTATATATTCTCGGAATATTCCCTTTTTCTCCGGGATCTATTCCCCCCCCCCCTAGGAAAATATTTACCTCTCTCTCTCCATGTTAGATCCTCGCGTCTCACACTCTCCATCAAATTCGCAAACACATGTTTTTCTTTTACAGGGAAATACTTCCCGTGATTTTTTACCCCCCAGAAAATATTTCCCGTGATTTTCTACTATCTGGGAAAATATTACGAACGCAAATGCCCCCTTACGACGGAGAAAAAGTGATTTACGAAGGATGCTTAAAGCAATGGAACGATGGAGAAATAATGCTTTACGGAGGATACTTAAAGCAATGGAATATCCTCTTGCCAAACTTACACTTTAACAATAGAGAAAAAGTATGAGTATTTATGTACGTGTATCCCCACTCATGGCCGCTCTCCTCAATTTCCACCTTAACGATGGAGAAAAAGCACTTTACGGAGGATACCTAAACCAATGAAATACACTCTAGCCCACGTACCCAACACTGACAGGTTTGCCTGCTGCATATATATATATCTCTCTCTCTCTGTGTGAGAGAGAGAGAGAGTGATCATGTGTGTGCATGTGAGAGAGAGAGAGTGAGTGCCACAATCACATAAAAAAGGCAAGGAAATGATATCAAGCATTCCTCATTAATTTAAAGTTGGCACATGAAGTATAATACAATAGCAAGGAAAATTATCGCCAATAGAATAATTTATATTGATGCAGACATTCTTGCATGTGGTATAAAATTGCGGATAAAACATTAATTTAAAGTTGGCACATGAAGTATAATATGATACCAAGGAAAATCATCGCCAACAAAATAATTTATATTGATGCAAACATTCCTTCATGTGGTAAAAATTTCATAGATGAAAGTAAAACAGTGATCACTAGTACCATAGATTCTTCATCTCCTTCACCAAAGCGAAGTGCAAGATCACATAATGCTTGTGTAGTTGACTCCACCGTCATCGCTTCCCCATATGAGAATCTGTGATTCTGATGAGAATGAATTGTTAACCTAATGTTTTCCTTATGGAAAGGTATACTGTTAAAATAAGTTTAATAGTCTACAATTTAGAGTGTATTATTAAATGTAACAATACTTGGGTTTCAACACGGGCATGCTCCACTAGAGTGCGTGCATCAGCTATTAGTCCACTCATGGCGCATCCTATGTGTTCATCAATCTCCATTATCTTTTCCACGCTGCTTGGTTCCTGAAGAATTTACACAAAAATAAAAAGTTTCTCTTGAGTTCCAACCGAGAAGAAAGCTTAGAAAAAAAATGATTATATGCATGTGGCACAATGATTGTATACATATGGCAGTGTATCACAAACAAGTTTCGCAGAGATGCATCAGATCTTTGGATAGAAATATTGAAAAGATATGACTAAATCTTTATCCCCTGAGCTGTGTACTCGAAGAAAATCGCAAAATCATAGAACTAGTAAACAGATCTAATGATACACCATTGCCAGATAAACATTGAAAGAGAGAAATTCTATGTTAAGGGCCACTAGGCATGAGTCGGGGCCAAAATTTGTGAGCATCTCCACATGAATACATCAAAAAGTAACAACGCCACATTCATCTCCTGATCAGTCTAAAAGAAAAAGAAGCAGCCTTCAGCCTTTCCATCTTGTACACTTCTTTCGATATAAACAACCATAAATGTCCATCTGACCCAGCTGCTCAACTAATTTAATACCCATTTCCAAATCATCACATCTAGAACCAAAAAGAAAGAAGAGGACGGGAAAAGTGGGGGGGAAGGAATAGACCAGCAATGGCGAGGTGATGCGCTTCTCGACGGCGAGCACAACGCCCTCCTTCGTCTTCAGACCGATGGCCGTAGAACCCAACTGCGCATTTAGGCGGAAAAGAAAAGAAAGGATTAAATTCACAAAACCCACATCGAGGAAAAATCGCCGAAGAGGAGAAAAAGGAAAATTTGCGAGCAAAGACCGTGAGATTAGCAGTTGTTCGCAACGAAATTTAAAAAAAAAAACAACAACACATTTTTTACAAAAGCCACAGCCCACCTTGATGGCCTCGATCGCGTACTCGACCTGGAAAAGCCTGCCCTCGGGGGAGAAGGTGTTGACTCCCCGGTCATACTCCGTCCTGAGGACAAATCAAACCACACAGAAACCCAGATTGGAATCAGAGAGGAATGCGTTCTCTCAGAAACCCTAGAATCAAAACAGGAAAAAGGGCAAGCAAAAAACGGATTTTGAATCGAACAAGAACAAAGCAACGGGTCTCCACTCACCTTGTGAGGAACATCGTGACACGGAGGCAGCTCTCTTAGCTCCGCTGCCGCGATCTCTACGCAGGGATCCGCCGGAGCAGCTTGCTCCACTCCCTCTGATATAGGGTTCTTGCGGCGAAGCGTAGAGAGAGAGAGAGAGAGAGAGAGCGCTCTGCTTGCGCAGCAAGTAGTGTGGGGTTGGGTGCGCGCAATTTGGGCCGGCCCAAGTTATAAATAGGTCGGTCGGTCCATGCCCACTTTGGTGGTACCCGGATAATTTTAACTTCAGTAAAACTCAGCTGCACCGCAGGGGTTATTACGCCCTTTCGTGATGTTTTTTTTTTTTAATATTTTAAAAATCTTTTAGGTCAGTCTAAATCCATCTAAGATTAGACTGTACAGTCATTTAGGACTGGTTTAGACTGACCTAAAAATTTTCAAAAAAAAATATTTAAATAAAAGCACTGCAGGGTGCAGCAAGTCAGACTCTTTTAAGTTGACTTATCATAATAAATTTCTTTTTATTTTAAAGAAAAATATGTTTATTATATTTTTGAGTATATAATATCTAAAATTTTATTTGTAAAATTGATGGCCTTATTTTCATTTTACTTTTAATAATATCTCTGCACCACAATGCTTACAGACGTGCCCCTTGCATTAACCTTTTGTAGTCAGTGTTACTTCTTCAACTATCAAATCTAATATTTAGATAAAAATATTTAAAATATATATATATATATATATATATATATATATATATATATATATATATATATATATATATATATATATATATATATATATATATATATATATATTATCACATTGGACGATAGAGAGAGATAGAGAGATGGATGAAAAGAGAAAGAATTGAGCAAAGAATAAGAATATTTTAGAATTTTGTTCCCTTCGTTCAAATATTAACTAAGATTAGATAAGCAATTTTAATGTGATATTAATAGGCGGTGATGGTAAGGACATTTTTATAAGCATCATGATGAATCAAGGTTATTATGAAAATATGATCATTAATTTAAAAATAAAAACCTTAGGGAAGATATATTTGTAAAAAATCCTTAATATAGAAAAAAGGAAAAAAAAGTTGAGAATCAATGCTTTAAGGCCTGACATCAAGTGCTGTTGGTCGAGGTGTGTGCTTAACAATGCTCACTCACGCCCAATTGTTTATTGTTCTCATTTCCGGTCACCCTTATTTCCAAGATAGCCTTGTCCAGAGACATAAAAAGCGACTTTTAGGATCTTCTTTGACCGTGTTGCTGTCATCTTGCTGTTATTGGACCGCTCCTGGCTCTGGTAAAAACTAATTGTTTCGCAATAATATAACTATAATTTTACTTGATTACAATTTTGTCTAAAACTTTTATCATTTTATCCTGGAACAAAAACCCAAAATCTCCTAAAAGTTGCGCTATTCTTGAATAGCCAAAAAACCTATCTATGCACACATATATTCGTGAATTTTCACAAATTATCACTGTATCACAAATACTGATTACATTCAACTCTTTTTTTCATGTTAATTAGAATTAAAATGATAAATTTAGCGGGAGTTCATCTAAGTTAAATAAACCCTACCCCCTATACATATCGGCGCATATAGGTATATCCGTATGTGTACATGTGGATGTTTGCACGAGTGGTGGAAGCTAATGCAACCAAAGCCCTGAAATGAGAAGAGAGCGCCCCAAGAGTACTACCCGCTGCACTATGCAGTTTTAACACTTCCGCACCGCACCACAAGATCATGCCCCCTGCCACAAAATGCCTTAAAATTGTCCGAACCCTTCCATTTTTTTATAAATGAAAAAATTTACGTCCCTAATGGAACCGTCGAATCGAACCGTGGTGGGCACCCCAATTATGTGCAGCTGCGCACTGTCATGTGCCTTTTCCCTTACAAAGTTTGGCTTCACATAGACAAGTTCTCAGCTTGTTTCTATAACCAATGGCATTCTTCCTTTTCGATTGAACAAAGAGGATGAATGATGGTTCTACTTTAAAATACATCTACTGAGGAAGGGGGAAAAAATAACCCAAGAAAGAACAGATGCAAAAGAAAGATATGGATGAAATTTCCTTCTTTTTTCTTTCCCTTTTGAAACCCCAATATGAGAAATTGTTACATGGTATAGAATTACGAAAGAACAACGAATGGGGCAAAAAAAGTATCTGTATATATATCAACCTGATGATCTCCAAATTCTACCTTCAAGAGAAACCACCATGACGGAAACATCATCATGGTACTTCCGGCGATCGCCCTGTGGGATGTCCAGCAACTCATGGAACTCCATCCCTGTTTTCCAGGAAGACACCATCTAGAAGTTCAGCCAAGTAAAACAATGGTTGTCCACATAGAAAAGAGCTATAAATTGAAATGGTGTCAACCATGTCATACCAAATTATCAAGTGCTAAGAAAACATAAATTCATACATCAAATGGGAGACAATCCGTTAACAAATGACGGTACCAGATGCCTAAATGTAAGTAATAAACCTGAGATGGGTCATATTAGCTGACCATCTTAAAGTAAATCATACAAGGTGATGAACAGCATAGATTTTGATGTACACTTTAATTTATTATAATATCTTTTTTTAATTGTAAATCTCTCACATATTCAAAAATCTATGCCTGTGACGCGAGGTCGGCGAGGAAGCAAGGGAATCTGGGAAGATGTTGCTATCTCCATACTATTTGACCTTTGTGTAAGTGCTCATTTATCTTTGCAACTTGCTAGTTGGATAAAGAATTATCTTTCAGTATCTCCGGACTATTCTTCCTTTGTGCTGTAAAACTTTTTACAAATCTGTTTGTTGGATCAAGTGTTCTCTACGAATGAAGCTTCAGCCTTCATAAATAAATTCACCGTTCCACGAAGGTGATGATATAAAGCAGCACCGTATGACATTCAAACATGAAACACAATCCAATCGAGAACTCAAAAGGTGTTCTATGAGCTGTGCAGGTTATCCAAAATGAAGGCCAAGAGGAAAATACATCCAACCAAAACCAAGAGGCCTCAGGCCATTGATGAATAGAGAACTAAAATGTCTCAATTAACAATGGTTTTATCTTGTTTCCAAGCAAAATGAGAAAACACATTTAAGGATGTCAAGAGTTCAAGAATGAAGCAATCCCTACGTACCATTTTTCTTTGCAGCACGAAAAAGTAACTCCGCAATTAGGTACTGTGCAGGGTCCCCCTCAGGCACATTCTCCATGAACCATGCAACATGAGAAACCACCTCTTCATTGCTGAAATACTGATAAAGGCCATCTGACGAGAGGACCAGGAAGCGGTCACTCGAGCATAGACAATAATGAACAACTGAAGGAATGGAACTAATATATGGTGAGCTTCCAACATAATTTATCCGAAACATCTCCAGTAAGGCTTCATTAAATTCCGGCTGTATTCAATCAACAAAAAACAAGATCTATCATTTCAAATTTGAAAAAAAAAACTTGATAGAACTAAATAAGCTACAAAAGATGCTGATCGCCTAAAGTCAAATATGAAATTAGATTTGCATGGACAACAAAATCTCGACATCTCGCATCCAAAGAATTATAAAAGAAAATGAGCAAAGTTGAAGATGAGTGAGTATTCAAGTACTGTTAGACAACCAGTTTGAATTTACGTTGGAAAGCAACCACCTAATTGTTTTCTACCGAGACAGCAGATTAAGAAATTTAGGTGGCGTTTGGAATCCCTTAGAGAGTGAGCTTTTTCCAAAATCAGCTTTTTTACAAAAAAATAATGATAGTACAAATTCTACGTAATGATTAGTCAACTCAAAATCTTGTTTGGAAACTCCATAAGCTTGTAGATTTGAAGAATTGAAGTTACCAAAATGTCCAGGGTTTGAAGGGGATTAATGGGGAGAGAGAGAGAGAGAGAGAGAGAGAGAGAATTAAGAGGAGTAAATAACTCTTCTCTCTCAAAAGCTGAATTAAACTCTTGAAAAGCTGCTCCCAACCAGCTTTTGCAACTAATCACCCCTCTTCTCCTCGAGTCTATCTCTTTCCTCAAACCTAAAAGCTGTTAATGCAGAATCCAAGGGAGGGTGATGCTGTTTTGAAACTAGAGGGAGAAAAGTGCTGATTCCAACGATTGGAACCAGCCTCATACCCATTCCCAAACGACACCTTAATGAAAGAGAAAAGTTTACATAAGGTATATATTTGACCTAGGGAAGTCGTCTGATACACTTCAAAGAGATGTCACTTGTGAGTTCTAAAAAAAAGTTCACTTTCTTCATGAAGTTGTTGGCAAAAGCTGTTTAGTTCCATATCAAAAGTTGAGAGTGTAATTGCTTCCTTATATCTTAAGGCCTCTACCTCTTACAACCACTTTTGGGATGGCATGTCAGATGGTACCAGAGCATTGGGTGTCATCCTGTATTGCCTCCATCAGCACCCCTGCTTTGGCCCTTAAGGTTTTGCACATTCATTGTATGATCTTTGCCCCTGGAAGAGGGGCTCATCATTAGCGGGGGTGTTGGGGAAAGCTATCTAGTCCCATATTGAAAGTTTATGAAGCAAGTGATTCACCATATATTGATGCCTGTGCCTCATACCACCACATAGTATTGTGCGGCGCATCACAAAAGTTACTTCAACAAGGTAGAAAACACCCCTTGCACCTTGTCTGGAGACACTTGGCCACACCCTTCTAAGGTGGCATGCCAATAGAGCTCACTGTGTGAGGATGAGCTTCTAAAACCTCTCAACACTGCCAGACAGTGGACGGGATGAAGTCCACGCACTTTTGGGATATTCCTCAAGCCATGTGAACTTCCTGCAAGACAAGGAGTTGGGTGCCCCCAAATGGACTTGCACATGAGACCTCCAAGTAATACCAGACTCCTCGTGTTAACTGAGCAGCTGTCAAGTCTTAAAATAAAGATTATTTAACAGAATTCTTAAGTATTGTGAAGGATATGCACGAAAGGGATAGATGAGTTGGGACGATGTATGGTTTGGCAAAAAAAATCCCACCTGCAATTAGTCTACGTCATGACAAAGGAAAAAGGATAATCAAACCTTCAAGAAAATACAAAAGGAATACCAAGAAAATAGTTAGCGATGCTAAGCTGAAGATGTTTAAAAGATTGGATTATAAATAGGAACTGGAGAGGGTGAAAAAGACACATTTTAACTTACTAAATTAAGTGACAAAAAGAATAAGGATTAAATCATCTTAGATGCATCAAGCGGGCCAATCAAAAAGTTCTAGCTAGAGACTTCGACATTAAGGAGAAGCAGTGTTAACTCATTCTGAGATACTGTTCAGCAGGAATAATTTTAGAGACCTATATTTTGAGGGTACCAATGATTCAATTAGGTAAATAATTACCATTACATTTGGTGGACTAGAACTTCAAAGGTACAAGGTGCTTTAAGAAAGATGGAAGTAGGTAAGACCTTAGGACTGGATGACATACAAATTGATCCATGATTCCATTCATTGAGTTTGTTCAACATTCACCTTATGTTCCAACATTAGCACTGTCACCTATAAGAGCACCCATTACAATGTGCCATCTCAGATCCAGGCCATCACAGCATCCATTGTAAATGCAAACAGATGATTCAAATATGAACCCCGCCATCAACTAATTCATCATCAGACCTTTATTCCAATAATTTTGGGGTCAGCTAGAGGAATCTAGTCCTGTCGCTTTAATCTATCTATTGCTTTATTTTGGTTGATCCAGATCGGGATTGGTGGTGGTCAAATCTATTTTAGCCCTAAAACCGCTCCTAATAGAAAATAAAAAAATCAATTAGAGAAATAAAAAATAAAAATAAAAACAATTTGGGATTGATCATCTGATCCTACTCAGGCTGAATCGGATTGAAATTGGCTGAATCAAACCTGGATCAGATAATCTTGGCTGATCAATTTTTGAGTAAAACATGGTGAAACACCCTTACATGTTTTTATTTGCACAAATACTTTTTAATTTAAAAAATATACATTTTGTTTACCTTTCTTCTTTTAAAACTGATTGGATTGCTTCCATCCAGCCTATCCATTCCAATCTGGATCAGGATAGGAGGTATTCGAGTTGGATGCCCAATCCAATTGCGAATTCCTTTGGTCGATATGGACTAAACACACTAAAATCAAATGAGTATAACAAGACGAGGAAAAATGAAGGAAATGACATTGAGAAATCATAACTAGGTGCTAAAGGTTGATAATATCAGGTTCCTAGGTTCCATTATGCAGAAGGATGGTAATATCATAAAAATTACAAGCTCACATTATATATTCAAAATAGGATGCCCAAAAGTTTCCTTTTAGAGGAAAAGTGTGGGATGCACCACCAACTTTATAGAACATAAGAGTAATAGTACATTCAAATTGAAACATAGACACACGAGTTACCTCCGGGAACCCAAAAGAACCCTTCCAACTTTAGGGCATCCTAAAGGTGAAAGAGATGTTTAATTATTATTATTATTTTAAAGTGGATGGTACCACATAAATATATAAAGAAAAGATTTACCAAGTATGGAAGGTAAAGCTCACAAAAAATCCTGTACAAAAGGCACCAAGAAGGTGTGACACCTATGAGCTTTCCAAGGCTTCCAACAAGGAAGAAGACTACGCATTTGCACCACACAACAACTGGCCCCATTCAAGAACCCTATTACCAATAAAAGAAACAAGAGCATCCAAGGACCTAGACTCCTTGAAGACTCTGTAGTTCCGTTCTCCCCAAATGGACCACAGAGTTGCATGGAGAACAAGCCACCAGACCTTGCAATCATCCTTATCAGCCCATTTCCTCCTCCATCCAGTAATAAGAGAATCAATAGAAGAAAGTTGGGAATACGCACAGTTGATTCTCCCAAACAACAACTCCCACACTCCTTCCAAGAAAGGACATCGGAGGAAAAGTGCTCAAGTGCCTCATCACTGTGATTGCATAGGGAACAAGTAGTGTCCACACCATCCCAAAAAGAATCAATCTTGTCACTAGTAGGAAGTCTACGTTGGATGATTCTCCACACCAAGATCTGCACTTTAGAAGGGCTTTTAGTCTTCCAAACTTCTTCAAAAGATGGAAAAGAAACTCCGGTATCACAGATGATTCTATATGTTGAACTGAGGGAATATGAACATGAGGGATCCGACATCCAATTCCAAGAATCTCCTACATCTGGGTTAATGGAGATGCCTTGGAGGGCAAGAACGAGGTCGGCTAGCTACTGAAACTCCCCATCTCTCAAATTCCTACAGAAGGTCAGACTCCATTCTCCACAATCCAAAATCTGGGCAACCACAGCTTCTAGAGGAAAAGAGATCCTGTAGAGGAGGGGGAACCTTTCACGAAAAGGGACCCATTACACCATTTGTCTTTCCAAAACAGCCAAATCTGCACATTGCAAAGAAAATGTTAAGTCCCCCCCCCCCCCCCCCCCAGGATCAAATCAGAAGCTTACAAGATGCCCTTCCATAAAGAGGAGACACCATGATTGGATTATGGATAAATATCTCAAATTCTCAACTGTCTGTAGTACTTCTGCCTAATCACATCTCCCCAAAGAGAATTGCCTGATGAGCCAAGGTGCCAAAGCCGTTTTACCCAAAAGAGATAAGTTGAAGTCTTGGATACATTTGATGCCAAGACCTCCCTACACTGGTCCAAACAAATTTTGGACCAGCGGATATCATGCTAACCTCTAACTTTCTCCTGAAAGCCATGCAACCCCCCTGAGCCCAGGGGTACTCTGTTTACCCCTGAGGCAACGGGAGGCGCCATCCACAGGATTTTGAAAGAGAAGTGTTACAAGACCTACTAGCCAACCTCGTCGTACAATTTGGAATCTTTGGTGTTTATAAACAATTTGAGACAGAAAAATGAAAATGTTGATGGAGATAAACATAAGGTTGAAAGAATAAAATCAAGAATGTACAAAATTGGAAGAAATTTGGTGTGTATTCTGCACGATATGGGTTAGACACATTTAGATCAAAAGCAACACTTGTGAGTATGACTGCATGGGTTCATATGGTGGGGACGACAGGAGAGAGACATAGGAAAATGTGAAAAAGAGGTGGTACAAATCCTTTTTGTTTATTTCTCTGTCCTTTTGTTCTACTTTATTTTTTTTTTAATGTTTTCAACTTTTCCTTCCTTTTTTTTTTAATCTTTCACATGTTATTTCTCTCTTTCTTTCTTTTTCTTTTTCTTTTTTGTTTTACTTCGTTACTTGTTTTTCCTTTTCTTTAGTTCGTCCTTACTCTATGTAACTTTTATTGTCATGCATATACCTTTCTCTATTATCACGTATATACCTTCCTCTTCATTCTCAATAGTTGCTACGTCTGGTGATCATTCATCTCTTGCCGGCTAGGTAAGGTGATGAGCTTGGCAATTCTTTGCAAGTGCGGATTCACCTTAGACCCACTAGGGTTTTTCAGCTTTATAGCATCATGCAACTAGAGAACTTGGTCAAATATTTAATAAATTGGGTTACTAAAGCCTACCTGCCACTAGGTTGATGAGATGTTGCTTGATGATAAATGATGAGCATTTAATTGGGGTGTTCACTATTTGGTTTAAGCCAAAAAACAAAACCAAACCAAACCAGTTGGTTTGGTTTGGTTTCAGTGATTGATCGGGTTGGTTCGGTTTTAGAAAGTCTCTAACCGCATAACCCGACCCAAACCGTTCAAACCGATTTATTCCAATGTCTGTTCAAATTTTGTAAGTTCAGATGGGCTAAATCAAAGCCTTTGGGCCAGGGCCCATGGTCACACAGATCACCGCTGGGCTGTGGCTGACTTGAATGCAAAGGGGTTGATCCGATAGGGTAGGGATGACTATATCGCTAGGAGGGAACTCCAAGCTAATATGAAGCGCATGGATACAAGTTATGCCTTGTGTGAGTAGGGTGTGTGTGCAATTTTATAAAACTTTTCTTTTCACTTCTTTTATTTCCCCGGCACAGGATTAACAACTGTGGGTGAGCAACCTATCAGGGGCGCAGGTGGCAGGGGGAGGACGAGCTTGAGCTCAGGCAGCATGGCTTGGACAGGGCCAGGTTCTAGAGCCAAGTGGGTGAACTTTTTCCGCGAAGACTTGATCTCACGGCACCATGCTCGGAGATGAGGTGGACCTTGCTGGTGTGGTGGTGGAGGGGCCTGATGGTGCTAACTGGTGCCGGAGGAGGTGGGGGGATGGGATGTAGGTGACGACATACAGGTTGACGAGGTGGAGGGGGGAGCAGCAGACGGTGTCGTACTAGCATGGCAAAAGTGGCTGTGCCATCACTGAAGATGGACTCCATCGTTGAGCACAGGGGCTTCGTTTCTAATCGATGAGGAAGAGGTGTCGTGGTTGGTGAGGCCTTTAATCTGATATCGAGAAACCGAGAAATACACACGCTCAAAAGATCTATAAAAGAGGACCACAACGGGCTTATTTTCTATGCAGATGGGCCGATCTATGGCAGCCAACATGAGATGGTGCTGCATCCAGTGGTCGACGGTTCAAACTGAACCGAACTGATTTAAACCGAATATATTCGGTTTGGTTTGGTTTGGTTCGGTTTTAGTTGGCCATGCGGGTCGGTTCGGGTTGAATTTTTTTCCTCATAAACCAAACCAATCCGACCCGTGAACACCCCTAGCATTTAAGAGTTCTCCGTTAGTTTGAGTGCAAGTAGGATTACAAATGACACAGACATAAACCACCAATAGAAGAATTAGTTCATTGCAACCATGAATACAAAACCACCCCACAGAGTGAAATATACAACATATATTAAGTTCCCATGGATTTCTCCCTAGACATTATACTCTTGAAACTTGAAAATCGTTCTTAGCTACCAAAGGGTCTAGATATGAGGACATGGCACAAATTACATAACTGACTGACCTTCTTCAGAAAGCCAGCACCAAATGCTCGAGTAACTTTCAACTGTCCCTTCACTCTGCCATTAGAGACAGCTTGCTCATCATCAACATGTTCAGCTTTTATCCGGAGAACTTCCTGAAGTAATAAGAAAGTAAGATGAAAAGCTTGCAAATTTGCAACTAGTGACAATTTATATAAAAAATCCAGAACTTCAGACCAATAAATAAGCAAAGCTCTTTGATTAGAATGTCATGCAGTAATCACTAGAAACTAAGAAGTAAAATTCACAAATCTGCAACTAATGTTTATTTACATTTAAATTACAAAGCTTAAAAATGACAAAAAAAAAACCAAAGTTTCTGACTTTTTTTTCCTTTTGTTGGGAGGGGGATTGAGGAGTTGGAGGTGATCAATAATTTGCAAGTTATATAAGATATTGAACTAATAAATTCCTCAAGCTACAGGGAGAGAGAAATATCTTTCAGCAGCAAGATCAAGGAACCATGTTGTTCAGGTTTGGATGCAATTTCTTTACTTTCCTACACTTGTTGCTTTTACGTCATAATAGTTGCATGCACCAGAGGCTTTTTTTTTCATTTGGGGGAGGGGGGGTTCATTTGACCTAAACATGCCAAATTTTTGGAGTCTACGACAAAATTTAAACTGAATACGAGGCATGTTTTTCCCTGTAGCTAAAAAAAGAAGTAACATGAGACACTCAGACTATGACTTAGCATAGTGAATTCTCATGACATAATGCTAGCAAAGGTCTTTGATTAAGAAAAAAAAATGATGTTCTTTGATTAAAAAAAATTGATGTAGTCCTAAAACTACATTACTAAAAAAGGGCTGTACCCAGTGCACGAGGCTCCCACCACTTGTGGGGTCTGGGGAATGGTTGATGTATGCAGTCTTACCCCTGCTAAGCAGAGAGGTTGTTTCCTTGGTTCGAACCCACGACCTCTAGGTCACAAACGGGGCAACTTAATCATTGCTCCAGGCCCACCTTCTCCTAAAACTACATTACTATGAAATATTAAGTGCTCTCTATTTTTTGAACACAACAATCTGAAAAGTGTTCTCCTGTAGAATCCTCCAAGAAAATTGATTCATTTTAGAAAGTGGATAGTACCACTAGACTGTAGAAAAAAAAAGGTTTACATGAAGGTATACAATGGAGCTCTCAAAAAAGGATCACTATACACAACACCAAGAGGGCGTACCACTCAGCCTTCCTTTAGGAATACAAAAAATGAAGAAGCAAGGTTTTGCTCAATAGAAAATATTCTCAACCACTCCCTCACCCTCTCCCAAACAAAAAGAACCACCGTCTCTAGACAGATTGCTTCCCTCTTGAAGATTCTTCTATTTCTCTCCCCCCAAGTAGTCCAAAGAGTGGCATGAAGGATCAACCACCAAATAACTATGTCTTCCTTAAGACTCACAAGAGAGGGCGACACCTGAAGGAGAGTCCACCGTGTCCAACATTCACAATGGAAGGTGCAGTTTACTGAAGATGATCTGCCACACTCCCTTTGTGAAGCTGCACCCTTTAAATCGATGATCAAGAGATTACTCATCTTCCCCAGATAAGCAGCAAGAAGAAGGTGACTCACACCCATAGCAGATCAACCTGTCACGTGTGGGTAGCCTACCACATGAGACCCTCTACAACAAGGTCTTGATCTTCAAGGGTGACTTCGGAGTCCAAATGAATTGAAGAAAAGGAGATCTCTGGCCTCCATACAGAGAAGGTCCCTCTAGAGTTCTAACCCCACTTCCACAAGTCCCAAGTAGAGTCATCCACCATACAGTCCTACAGTACTAAGAACAAGGTAGCCAAGTCCTGAATCTCTTCATCGCACAGGTTCCTCCTAAAGTGTGGAGCCCACCCCCTACTTCTAAGGGGGAGTTGCTCTACCATTTGATGCACATAAGCCAGGGGATATGAAGCAATACTATACATGCTAGGAAAGATCACTGAGAGAGGAGTTGAGGCGCATCACTTACTTGTCCAAAAATAACATTGATGACCATCACCAAGGGATACATATGGATTGCAGAATCGGCCGATTCCGATTTGAGGGGGAATTTATTGCCCCCCCCCCCCCACCAATTTATTTAATAATTAAAAAAAACGGACTAAATCGGACCAAATCTGGGCCGGACCGACCAGATCAGCCGGTCCGGACCCGATTTGGTCTAGTTCGGGCACTCCCGGATCCCCCCTTAAGGGGGGATCGGAAGCCAGGCGCAAGCAGCATTTCTGCTACTGGCTTCCCCCCTTCCCCCAACCCCTCCCCCGGCTACCACCGCCGGCCATCTTCTTCTCTCCTCTCTCTCTCTCTCTCTCTCTCTCTCTCTCTCTCTCTCTCTCTCTCTCTTTGAGATCTCTACCGAAAGGAGGGGGTTTTCACCCCCTCATCGTCGACCGGCCGGCCGGGAGCCACCGCTGTTGTCGCTGTCACCACCGCCGTCGACGTCGAATTTTCTTTTCGCATCTCCATCCGAGTTTAGGTATATTTCGATCTTTTTTTTTTTAATTCTCAAAAAATTAGAAATGATGTATGATTATGTATATTGTGTAGATCTCGCTAGTTCCTTATTTGGCTATAGATATCCAACATACATGTCAGTAGATTATGGCCCGCCAACTCAAACTTATGAGCCGGATGATGAAAGATCACAAATGTGATCTTTCTAAAGTATTTTTCAACAATAATTTCTTTTGTAATTAGTACACAACAAAAATTATTAGTTAGTTAGTTGTCTTTAATGTTTATTTTTTATGGATATACATGAATTGCATTCATTCTTATTGTACATCAATTGAATAATATGTATGTAATTTTTCTGATTTTTTCTGATTTTTTTCCTGATTTTTCCTGATTTTTTTCTGATTTTTTTTTTATCCGGCCGAGTCGGCCCGGCCAGACTTCGTCTGGATCGGCCGCCCCGGCCGATCCAGATCGGATCGGGTCGGGATCGTCAGGTCCCGATTCCGGGTCCCGACCCGACCCAGAATTCCTTGGGGATACATAGACGGCCACCATAACAATACAAACAACCTGTAGGATGCCACGCCAAGCATGTGATACATTGTAGTCTGCAATCACAACTACATCCCATGCTCTAGATCTTGAGTAATACTTCTCTCTGATCACACTAGCCGAAGACCTGATTGTGCAGGCCCAAGGTTCCTTAACCATTTAAACAAGAGAGCTACTTGAAGTCACGGATATCCTTAATTCCCATGCCTCCATTCTCTTTGCTCTTACAAACTCTTCCCCAACAAACTTCATACCCTCCCCTTCTAATAGCCTCCTTGTTCCCCTTCCCAGAAGAACACACTACAAATAGCTTCCAATTTTCTAGATACAGTCTGGGAATTCTGAAAACAGAAAGGAAAAAATTCGAAAGGCTATCCAACATAGACTTACAAAGGACCAATCTATCCCTATAAGAGTGCAATCTTACTTTCCATCTTGCCAAGTAACCTTTGAATCTGCGAATAACAGGCTGCCAACAACTGCACCTAGGCCTCCTCGGAGAGAGGGGGAGCCCCTAATAGGTGATCGGGAAAGACCCAATATGGCCCCCTAACAAGTAGGCCACCTTGCCCATGGCCCTATCAGGCACGTTGATGCCAATAGCCTCACTCTTCTCAAAGTTTACTCTTAGGCCACTGATCTCATCCAGCAACTCCAACAACAACCTAGCAGCCTGGAGCTCTTTCTCCTCTCTTGACAAGCATAGAATGGTATCATCTGCATGTTGGAGGTGTGAGATCTGCCTGTGCATGGCACCCACATGAAAGCCAGAAATAAGACCCCCATTCACCGACTTCTCCCACATTTTGCTAAGAACCTGAGCAAGTGAGCAACTAGAACAAAGAACAAAAGGGACATGTCTCCCTGACGTAGTCCTCTCTCATTAAGGAAAAAGGGGGGTCGACTCCCCATTAATAATGATAGCAAAGGATGCAGAGGAAACACATCTTTTGATCCAACTAACCCACTTATCACCAAAGCCCATGTAGAGAAGAATGTCGAAAAGACAAGTCCAATTCACTCAATCATATGCCTTCTCAAAGTCTAGCTTGATGACTACCCCGCTCTTCTTCTGAAGCTTCATGGCATGCAAATGCTCATGCACCACTAGAAATCCTTTATGAATTTACTTGCCTTTCATGAAGGCACTCTAATTAGGGCCGATCACTCTATCAAGAACCTTTTCAAGAAAACCTTTTGGAAAGTGTAGAACCTTTTCAAGAAAATGGATTCAAAATGCACATGATTTAGATAGGAGCACATAAGAGTTGTGCAAAGACTGCTATAACTGCAATTGTCTCATCTTCTTATTTTAGTGTCATGCTTATGTAGTTATGTACCTTGCATATTCTAGGAGTCAGTAAATTATCTTTGGGACTGATCCAGACTGTTGGATGAGAGAATCAGCAATATGAAGTTAAGCATCCATACCCAGAACAACAAACCAACCCCACCCCCAGTTTATAGGATATTATTAGTTAGATTAAATATAATCACCTTTGTCCAAGGCAAGATATAGCTATAACTTATCCAGCCATGAACTGTCTGGACTAGCAATTGATTCAAAAAAGAAACCAAGTGCATAAATATACATCTCCCTCTGTTTATCAATTGGGTGGACCACAATTCACTTGAACTCCCATAAGATAGGCATCTAGTTCAGAATCAACTTCAGATTGGATGACAGAGCATGAAGGATTTACAAACCATTATGAGTGGCCTTGATAGAAACCTAATTCAAATCATATGCCAAACGTTGAGGGCCTGTCAGTAGTCAAGAGGAGACAGATAATTCAGTTGCCTGTTTTGTGCCTTCTCATTGTAGGCCAGACGCATTATGCACTGGTAAATGCTGAACACCAATTTTCACATATCACTTTCCTAAAAATTTCAAGTTAAAAAAAGCAATGCATGAGTATTTCTACTAAACTGATAGATATAGGTGTCCTCTAAGCTAATCATTAGGCACCTATTTCAATCTGGTTCACTAATCAATGACATTAAATTCATTATGTAGATTGGCATATTAATAATTGCGCATAATGAAGTCCATGAACATGTGCAATAGTCATCAGATTATGATGAGATAATAATAATAAGACTGATGACTTATAAACACATATTCTCAATTGTTCCTAGTCGTAATATGTTTGAGAAGGACATCAAACATCCAGTACGACTAGTACAGGTTATTCCAGTTCATATGATGAGGGTGACTGATCTCGTTAGTTACTTGTGTGTAGACACAATGGTAAATCTGTAGGTGCTCATTGGGGAATGAGTTCACTAAACTGATCCGACATGAATCGCCGAATGGTAATTTACCTGACTGTCAATCGGCTTGATTCATCGTCACAGTAGCGTGGTTGATTCTTGGACTTGAGACACCAAAGATACCTTGTCGGTGGACTTCTGGACTTTGACCTTGACCTACGAATTCCTATCCACGGGATCTCTAATAGTCAAGAATTGAGTCCAGCGGAAGACCTTCGAATGTGATTATGTGTTCAATAAAGGATCGTTTGCTCTCAGGTAACTTGAGAGAGAATGCTCTAGAATAGATCCGCAGGAGTCTCTGGTCAGAGCAGAAACAATATCAGAAAAGATGTTTTCAGATATTGTACAGCAGAGTCTGATTCAAGTGAGTTGACCATCTAGAGTTTGACAGTTGACCATACCCTAGATTAACTCGAGAGCATTGTGCGAACGAATTATTATAGCTACGCGGTAACTGTGCACGGACAGGTTCCATGAGTGGGTTGTTGAACCCCATTACTTTCCGGGATCATGCGGTGTTGCTTGGCATCCAACTTGATCAGAAGTCCGACCGAATTCACATGCGATGTTAATTCGGCTAAGTAATTAGTTAATATCTAGATATTAATTAATTACAATAAGTCAATAACTAGTTATAGGACTTAACAAATTGAAAACCGAACTGGTTAATGGGCCTAGAGGGTCACGTAATAAGATTCTCAGTCGGTGATGTTTTAGTGAGATTTATATTAACTCGGGAACTTTTGTGAAAAGTCGCGCCAACTTAATATATACGCGTTGTTGAGAAACCCTGGGCCAAGCTCCAGGGTTTTCCCATGCTGGCCGTCCCCCCTTTCTCTCTCCTCATCCTCTGGGCGCCACGTTCGAGGCACCGGAACAGTTTGTCTCCGCCGCGCGCGATTCTCGAAAGTCGGGAATTTCCGTCCGGGGATTTCCGGACATCGTTGCGGCGACGGATCTTCAGCGAGCGAGCTGATACAGACGAGGGAGCGAAGACGAACCACCGCAGAGGATCGCGTGGATACCGCTGGAGGCCGGACGCTTGTGCGGCTTACGGCATCACCTCGACGGAACCGAGACGGAAGCGGATTGGAATCCGCGCACGGTAATCAGATTACGACCCGGTTTTTTTCTGGTTTTAATTTTCGTTCCGAATCGGATCAGCAGGCATCGAACAGGGATAATTTTGTTCTGTATTTCCGCTGCGTTCTTCGCGTCCCGCCCGGATCCCAATATGAACATTACTAAACCAACATAATTACAACAGTAATTGTTGATCACATGGCTCATGTTCAACTTTTCTACTGTAAAACATCGCGAAATTAATAAATCCTTCTCACGTAATTTGTATGCATATCTCCATGACAAGCTTACAGTTATGCTCCTGCATACTCACAGTGAATGCATCAATCAATATCAGATGATAAATGCTTCATTTATGTCATCAAAGAACTCATTGTCATAAGTGAAAATCCTTTAAACTTTCCAACTCAACAATCAACAATGTAGCAGGAAGGAGACCAACAAATATGTAGCCAACTTTTGCATTGGTTTATAATTCAATGAATTGGAATATGCCAAGAAGTTGTGAAGCACTTGGAGATATATAACTGGTCAAACTAGAAAATCCAGACCGATCAGATTGGACGACTCAATCCAGACTGATCCTGGCCCGATCGGCCCGATTCTCTCTCCTTGTTCAAACTTCATTCAAATGGCACACGAACAAATTAAAAAATATTTTTTTTCTTAAAAATATAAAAAGGTGCTTACAATGTTTAAGACAATCTGAAGGAAAAAAATATATTGGACCCCAATACTCAAAGTTCACATTCATTTGTCATGCTCCATATTTAACCTTCAATAGAAATCTCACAAAACAATATGATTTTGTACATGTGCAACACTCAAAATTGATGAATTATTGTATCCAATGTAATCATCATTCGACACAATTAATTCATCAATATTGTGTGCATCAAGGTACCAACTCATATTCTTCTGTGATACTTCCAAAGACAAATATGGAAGCGTAACAAAAGAATGTAACAATTATAACACTACAAGAATCTACTATAATGATATAACATTCAACAAATAAACATACAAGTCATTAAAATGTCTTCAATGGAGTCGATCTAATCGCCATGGCATATCAAAGTGGTGCTGGTGAGCATACCTAATGGCCAAATGGGGGTTATTTATACCCCCCCAAGCCATCCCCGAACCCCAACTAACCGCTGGAGGCCCTCTCCAATGGCTAGTCAAACAAGCCGTTGCGGCCTCAATGGCCAGTTGGGATCGGCTGGATCAGCCAATCCACCCTCAGATCAGCCGATCTGACCAATCCCAACCGATCCTAGATGATCTGGCATTGGATCAGCCTAGGCCGAACAGGAATTGGATCAGTTAAGCCAAAAATTGGATCAGATTGACCAATATGATCCGATCCGGCCTGCCATGGTTTACACTAATGAACTAGACAAGTTAGAGCAGTGGTCAGCACATACAATGAGGGGTAAACTCTAAGTATACAAAACTTTATAGATTCCAAGGCATATGTTGCCTAGGGACCAAGGCATTGCTACATAGGCCAGGTCCCAGGTGCCTCATTAGGCGGTCAGGTCGATGCCCCTTTGGTGGATCAGACAGCTAGACATCTGACCGCTGATCTATCTGGGCAATCATATGGCCAGCAACCTGGCCGCCTCATCTTTCTGTTGCGGTTTGCACTTCTCAGACATGTTCTTCGATCCTAACTGATTTTGACCAAGTCTCTCACCCTCCCTAGAGACCGGAGGTTCCAAAAAGATCCTGGAAAGGCCAATATAGCACTTCCTCATTGACTGGGCCACTTGGAGAGTCGAGAAACCTCATCCCTTTCCCTCCACATTTGAATTGCAAACCCACTTGAGGTAAGGGAGCGCCTTTGAGCCTCCCTCCACATCTCCACTCCATATAAACCTCTCTAAAATGTCATGGGCACTGTTAGGAGGGACCCCTAGGGTTAGCTTCAAAGTGCCACTAAAATCAAAAGAGAGTCACCCTCATGACCCCGCACTAGATGGTACACCTTTCCAATTCATGAAGCAAGGTCATTTCTAGGATCATCATCTACCAGCTTCTTCACGCAGCATACTCTACAAGCAAAAAAGGGACCATAACCTCCTCTCTTTCCTTTTCATTTTTGCTATTTTTTATGTAGACATTCATTCACATCACTCCCCAACATTTGCGCTCATGTTTAGGAGCCCTTAGATCCCATTTTTAAGGGGTTTCCACATTTTTCAGAATAAAAAAAGGGGAAGGTGGATAGCCATAACACTTGACCCGCCCCCCGCCCCAAAACCCCCATCCCGCTAAGCACACTACCATTTCACATTCATGCATTATTCAGAATAAATTCTACACTCATTAAGTTCTAATTGGCTTTGTTCGCAGGGAAACTCCCAATGAAATGAGATGCGAAGCTCTGTCCTCTTGACCGGACGAAAGGGAGGAAGTGGAGCTCACACTTCTGTGCATGCAAGGATGATCCAGAGGCACTGCTCACAATTGAATTATCCCCTCCAGAGCTGAGGTAAACATGCCCGGCGATCACCATTCTTTGATTCTTACTATCATTATTATCGCCATTTAGCTTAAGGTTCATGGCATTTGGGAGTTCATCCTCATTTGCTAGCTGAACGCCGGGCCATTTCCGGTGTCCGCAAGAGGGAGCAGGGTTTCAGAAGGGGAGTACACAGGCAGGGGAATAACTGATCTACAAAATTGCAACTTGTAAACCATTTTGCAATCTGAATATGAAAATACAACTACACTCAGAATTTGTCATCCCTTGCTACTTCATGCCAAAAAACCTTACTATGCTAACTTGATAGCAGTTAAACCCATTTCTGTATACATTGTCAACATTGCGTATCACAACTCATAGCTGGAGTGCAACTAGGCAAGATAAATTCTGTGATGTAGACAAAGATCCCATATAAGAAAGCAATGAAATAAATGATCTACACAAATGGCAAAAAAACAAAGAATTGAGGAATAGGTTTGGAAACTTAACGTACTGATTTGTCCAAAAAAATAAAGGAAATTATCAAACATGTCATCCAAAGAAAATTTGGTTCATGCATGACTAAAATCCTAACAGAAAGATCCCAAATAGTACTTTAGTCAGAAATATCACATAGATGATAATCAGAAATTCAAGGAATCCAGAGGACTCCTTATGGCATATTACCTCCTCAACACAGGTGCTGTGATCAGAAGATAGCTGAACAGCCCTCATCTTTAGTCTGCATATGGAGATTTCTCTAGTCTTGTTAACCTTGCAAAGCCCACCAGTTTGGTTTTGAATGGGAGACTCCTCAGATATCCTATCCAGTTCTACATGCACAAGTGATTCCCTAGACCTGTTCCAGTTCCTGGCATCCTCCTTTGCCAAATTTGGATAAATGTGGCGGTCATTCGCTCTCTCCTGTGCCAAAATAACACGACTGTCACCAAGATTCATGACATATACATCTTGATCCTTCATCAGCATTACAAGAACACATGATCCCATCAATGCAAGCTCTGGGCTTTTGTCTAATGCTCTCTCGACCATGCTCACATAAGCTTCTTCTATAGTATCAAGTGCACGTGACATTGCTTTCAACACTGCATCATGATCAACAGGCCCTGGCTTGCATCTCCTAATAACTACTGATGAATCAACTATTTTTTCATCAACATGGGATCGGTCTCTGTGCCAATCATAGCTCCAGGGGAAGAGCTTTTTACGAATAGATTTTTGCTTCCTGTACATTTGTTTCAGCTTGGACCCTATCAGAGATTTCTTCATCATTTGCCTTTGCCCAAGAGCAGAATGTGAAGACATGCCTCTCTGTTTAGAATCTTTAGATTCCTCGGCTGCTGCACCTTCATTCCCCCTTGTATTAACATCCTCACCCATGTGACTAGGACAGCCTTCCCCCATAATTGCTGAACATGAAACAGGTTGCCCTCCAGGTAAGCATTCTCTGGAACACAACTCTTCACATAAACATTGCTGCACGTGCCGTGAGCCTGTTCTTTCACTCTCAAGGTCAGAGACTGAAGAAAAGACCTTGGAATCATACTCCTCGATCAGTTCCATCTGAAGAAGCTCGTAAAGACGCTTGCTTTTTCTGCCCCAGCCCGAGATAATTGTTGATGGAACTGGTGCTTCACTTGCAAGTCCACTCAATGTACCCGTATCTCTATCATTCACATTAGCAATGTCCCTAAAACCACTGGACTTACTAGATTCCTTCTTCTGAGCCACATCTTTAACTTCAACCTTTGCATCCGAACTTTCATCAGCCATTACCGGTTCATTTGCTGGTTCCTTGACCATGTTTGTATTTTCAGCATTAAGGCATGTATCGCCATCATCAAAGATGGTCCTAGGCCCCTGAACCTGCCTCATCCTTTTAACTTCTCTTTCTGTCTCTGCAATTTCATTAGCTTTTATTGATTCAACACCCAGTCCCTTTTCAGCTGTACATGTGTCCTCATTCAGCATAATAGATACATTTTCCCCACCCCCATTTTCCTCAACATGAGTCACAGATGACTGCAAATCTGTGCTTGCATCTTCTCCATGTCCCTCAGTGGTTCCTGCATTTTCACTTGCATGAATGTCAGATTCTGGCATACAATTTCCAGGTTTGTCCTCATAGTCCCATAGCAAACCTTCTAATTCTTTGTCTATAGCTTTATAAAGATTGCTCATCAGAAAATCTGGAGCATCAGGGCCACTGAAGCCATCATATATACCTACAAACAACCATCCCTGCTCTTCAGAGAGCACGACATGAACTCTATCCTCTCCAGCTTTGCCGTGTGCCCATTGCAAGTTGCGGCTGTTGCTGTACTCATTTTCAGATGGCCCAACCTCAGTGTTGTTTCGTGGACCTTCAGAGTGAAGCTTTGCTTCCTTAGGATGCCAGACAAACTGAGACATTGGTTGTGTGAAAAATCGCTGCACCCAGCTGCGGCCTGACAGGCTTCTCATAAAGGTCCGAGAAAGTGCACTTCTCATAGGCCTGCTCACATTCCTTACAAAATGCCCGAGGCCAGCCCTTCTCTGCCCAGAAGAGAGTGGAGCTGAGAAGTTGCCTCTGTCGATGCTGTCCAGAGGACCTGACATGAAAGGTCCCTTCTCTAGAGGACCTGACATAAAGCCTCCCCCTCTTTCCAGCGGCCCTGAGGCAAACCCTCTCTCGAGAGGCCCTGACATGAACCCGTTCAAGGGCCCCGATCCATGAGGAGCTGGCTGCAGTGGGATTGCCGCAAATGAAGATGTGCTCTCAAATGAAGCAGCAGGCTCTTGGGCATCAACCAGAAGTTGCATGTTCGGATTTCCCGTCCGAGCTGTAGAGGCATTGGCACTCACTGAAGCCCCAGATATGGCCTTGAATGTGGTCTCAGGAAAATTCTTGTTGGTTCTTCGCAAACCTGATGAGTCCTCCACAATTTCCTGTCTGAAAGACCCACTATGCGTCTCAGAATCAAAGACGGTTGAATCTACTGTGAATCTCTCTGAGTTGGATGGAGTTATGGCAGGTGAATCAGCTATTACCGGCCTAACATAACAGAAGGAGTGCCCTAGCCCTTCATCCAAGGGCTCTAAGAACTCCAAATTGACCCCATCCTCCCCACCACCGGATGGAACAAAGCACCCGGCAACCCGAGAAGTGCTGTTCCCCATGCAACCTCCCTGATACTACATACACATGTGATTTTCCATCAGAAGTCTGAAAGGAGAGCCCAGGGATGGAGGATCCCCGTGGCTTTGAACCACAATCAGGTACAGAAGGAACATCTTCAAAATACACTGGGGCGTCCGGAACCCATTAAACCCCTCAATCCTATAAATCCTTTGCTGCTGAGTTAGCATAAGAAGCAGCAGCAGCTATGAGTTACAATAGCATGGGAATCCCAAGATCCCCGGACAGAAACGGCAGAAGAGACCCACACTTTGTGCGTGCATCAGTGTTCAGCAAATTTTAAAAAGTTACAAAGTGACCATGAAACAGACATGATAGCAGTCACCCATCAGACCTTTCAAGCCCACAAGCAGTGGATCGGCACCCGAGCTCACAGATCTATCGAAACACACCCGGCCATGGGAAAAAAAGAGCAAACCCAGCAGAGATCCTGAGAGTAAAAGATACCCAGATGTGAGAAGCTAACAAACATGGAGCAGGAGAGGAAGAAAAGCGCCAAGCAGTAGGCAAACCATGGCCCGGACAGAAGAGAACCGAGCAGCGCCGATGCAGCTGAGGAGAAACGGAGAACGAAATGGAGGAAACAACGGGAGCCCACGGGAGGGATGGCAGAGAAAAGAACAACCCAGATGGGATTTGAAGCGAGGTGGCGGCAAATGCGAGGGGGGAGCAGATGGTGGGGATGAAAACGTAGCTGACCAAAAAAAAAATGGTTTTTTTTCTTCCTTTGATCCGATGAAAAGAATGGATCCCCGAGAGAGAAAAGGACAGAGGAGGGTGGAGCTGGTTTGTGCCTTTGTGGGCTGGAGATGAGGAAGGGAGGGAGGGGGAGTTTGATCAGAGGAAAAGGAGAAAGGAGGAAGAATGGGAGGAGGAGGAGGAGGAGACGGTGCCTTTTTCTTCCTTTGGGTTTTCAAATTGTTTGGGAGGGTAAAAGGTTGCTTCCATGGAGTTGAAAGTTGACAAAGTGCTTACCAGTGAATAGGCAATAGGTCTACTTTTTCTCCTCCTCCCCTGGTTCAGTCTTATAATTTTTTATTGTTTGGCTGTCCTGATCCATTTCTGAATTATTGATGGTATCTTGGAATAAAAAATTATCAATAATTAAATAATAAATGAATTTTATCATTATCAGTTTTTGTTAAGATTTGGAACCTTGGATCTTAGAGGAATCCTCTATGATCTGTCTAGTGTTTATTAAAAACTCCTGAAAGGTCATATTCCTGGAAAATATCTGAGAGATTCTTGAGCGAACAGGTTCTTCGGGAAGAGTATCAAACATTCCATTTTGAGGTTTCTAACATCACTGTGCAAGAAAACCTTGTCATTTATCATAACATCACTGTGCATCATCGTGTCATGGTGCTGAGATAATCCTAATCATCCCACCATGTACGGGTTCTCAAACCATTTAGGTTTTGAAATCACTGCTCACCTCTACGGGAGCACGAGCAAGAAAAATCCAAAGCCCACCTCACACCCCGTTGGGAGTTTAGTCCACCCTCGCTTTTATCTGCATGGACTTTTGGGCAAACAAATGATGAGGGCCTACACCGATACCCTTTTCCACAGGGGGATGATGTGAGCCTTGTCCACACTTAGGAACCCTAAAACCCGTCTCCGGTGGGTCCGGAAAAAAAAATTGCACACTTGGAGGTTGCTTCTTACGTGACGTGGGTAGCCGACAGTGACTGCTGCACTTGATTGCAATTTGTTGTTGAGTCCGTTGGGGATAAATAACATCATCTTCTTGACTTTTCTTTAGAAATTTAAACGGAATATAAAAGACGGTAATCTCTAGTATTTCGAGGCTGTCATCCGTACGAAGTTAAAAGGTTATATATATATATACATGCTTGTGTGTACGAGTGTATATTTTTTTTCTTTCTGGGTCATATTTGTCTAGTGAAGTCATTCAGATCATTATTAAATATATTGATATTTTATTTTTTTATATTAAAATTAAAAATTAAAAATTAAAATAAATATATTTTAATTATTATAAAAATAATATACTTCATTACGAAGAATTTTTTCTTTCAAATACATTCAACAAATCTTTTATTAAATCATAAATATAAATTATAATATTATGTAAAAATCACTTGTGTGTACGAGTGTATATTTTTTTTCTTTCTGGGTCATATTTGTCCAGTGAAGTCATTCATATCATTATTAAATATATTGATATTTTATTTTTTTATATTAAAATTAAAATAAATATATTTTAATTATTATAAAAATAATATACTTCATTACGAAGAATTTTTTCTTTCAAATACATTCAACAAATCTTTTATTAAATCATAAATATAAATTATAATATTATGTAAAAAATTCACTTGTGTGTACGAGTGTATATTTTTTTTCTTTCTGGGTCATATTTGTCCAGTGAAGTCATTCATATCATTATTAAATATATTGATATTTTATTTTTTTATATTAAAATTAAAAATTTAAAATTAAAATAAATATATTTTAATTATTATAAAAATAATATACTTCATTACGAAGAATTTTTTCTTTCAAATACATTCAACAAATCTTTTATTAAATCATAAATATAAATTATAATATTATGTAAAAAATTCACTTGTGCGTACGAGTGTATATTTTTTTTCTTTCTGGGTCATATTTGTCCAGTGAAGTCATTCATATCATTATTAAATATATTGATATTTTATTTTTTTATATTAAAATTAAAAATTTAAAATTAAAATAAATATATTTTAATTATTATAAAAATAATATACTTCATTACGAAGAATTTTTTCTTTCAAATACATTCAACAAATCTTTTATTAAATCATAAATATAAATTATAATATTATGTAAAAAATTCAGTGAGACTGAATTGTGAGTGAGACTAGAGTCGTATAGGTCATCAGAACTTCTTCCATAGTTATTAAAGAATGCCATCATCCTTTGCCCGGCGGGGTGAAATGTTGTGTCTCACTTCGGTTAACACGTGGCTACTGTCTACTTGAGGAAGGGATGGGAGAAGTAGTGTATGAGAGAGAGTCTAAGAATTTTGAGTGAGTGGTTAGTTGGAGAGAGAGAAGGGCCAAGAGTTGTGCGTGTGATCAGTTAGAAAGAGAGAGTCTAAAAGTTGTGTATGAGTTCATTGTTGAACAACGAGAAAAAAAAAGAAATTAAGAATTATGTATGAACGAGTAATTAGAGAAAGAGTCCAACAGTTGTGTGTGTGTATGAGAGATAGACAGAGTTGGTACTTCCCTCACATTTGTAGAGTGGACCTGTTATAATGCTAGAATTTAATTTGCTACAAATATTGTGTGGTTTAATTGCACACAAGTTTTTGGCTTTATCCTTATATTAAAAAAATAAAAAATACTAAAAAAACTAAATATTCAATTATCTCTCTTAAAGTTGTTTTTATCTGTTGAGACTTTATCTCAATCTTAGTTGTCTATTAGGTACATGTTAATTCTATTTAAAAAAAATCATAAAAAATAGTCAAAAATTAAAATTCATCATATTAGTCCTTAAGATTATTCCTACCCTTCAAGTTTTAGAATTCATCACCAATTTACATGTGCACAATCAGACGGCTAAGATTAATTACTTCATGATCATAAGATGAAAATTAGTCGAAATAGTGCTATGAAAGACACACAAGTCTCAATAATCTATCCATTTGGGTAACACAAAGATGTATAAGGGTTTGAAACAACACTATTGGTGAGTTGGCATAAAGAAGGATATAACAGATTAATGCCTTACGTGCTAATAGGTTAAAGTTGCGCACCATACGCTAACAGGGCCATTACAACTAATGGACATTCCACAGTGAAAATGAGAGCATGTCACTGTAGATTTTGTGATGGAACTGTTAAGGACTTAGAAGAGACATGAATTCATATAGGTGATAGTGGACAGACTAACCAAATCAGCACATTTTCTAGACAAACTCAGTCATTAGGAGATTTAGCGCAGCTATGTATTTAAGAAATTGTGAGGTTGCGTGGTGTGCCTATGTCTATCGTATCAGATGGAGACTCCAAGTTTACTAATAAGTTTTGGAAAAGTCTACAATAGGTTTTAGGCACCCAATTGAAGTTCAATTCAACTTTTGATTTTCAAACTGGCGGGTAGTTAGAGAGAGCAATTCAAAACCTTAGATAATATGTTGAAAGCATGTAGTTTGGACTAACAAGGCAGTTGAGATCAACACCTATCATTGATAGAGTTTGCAAGTAACAACAACCACCATTCTAGCATTGGAATGGCACCCTATGCAATTTTATGTGGCAGGTCCTGTAGATCCCCAATTTGCGGGATGAGATTGGAAAGAGAAGATTAACTGGACCCCAATTGGTTCAAGATTGTGCAGACAAAGTTAGATTCATCGGGAAGAGACTACTAACAGCTCACAGCATATAGAATGAGTTATGTAAACTAGAGAAGGAGGCAACTTCAATTTCAAGTTATGAACCATATATTTCTAAAAGTTTCTTCTACAAGAGGGGTAATAAGATTTGACAAAGAAAAAGAAACTTAGTCCTAGATATGTGGGACTCTTTGAGATTCTTTAAAGAGTGGGTGAAGTGGCTTATCAGTTGGCCCTTCTACTAGCACTATCATGGGTTCATGGAGTCTTCCATATGTCCATATTAAAGAAGTATGTATCGGACCCCTCCCACATTATAGATTATGAGTTACTAGAGCTTCAGCCATATACTACATTTGAAGAGAAACCAGTTCAGATCTTGGACAATAAAGATCATGTGCTCAGAACTAAGGTTATTCCCAAGTGAAGGTGATGTGGAGAAGTTGTTCAATAGAGAAAGCCACCTAAAAGACAGAAAAAAATGAAGAAGAAGTATCATCATCTATTTGGTAAGTTAATTTAAATATTGATGACAAAATTTATTTAAAGAGGAAAGGATTTGTAACATCCCAAGTACTAGGCAACCATATTAGCCTAATTAAACTTGGCTAAATGATGTTTTAGTTGGTTAAGTCGGGTAGAATATCTTTTAGAATATAAAAGATTCCCTATAGATAGAACTCATAGAACTCATAATTTTATTAAGTCTTAGAGAATCGATCAGATAAGCTATATGAGAACCCAGTTAGCTAATAAGTCACATGTAATCAAAGTTCAGAATAAGCAAAATAATCAATTAAAGATGGAATATAACAAGTGTTATAATTGAAGCTAATACAAGTCTTTTAATCGAATTCAAGTTAAAAGAGTAGTATGTTAACATAAGCCTTATAATCAAATTTAAGTTAAGGACTTATCGAGTTAAAAGAAGTCAAGTAATCGAAGTTAAGTTAAGAGATAATCCATTAGTAAAAATATTATAATCAAAATTAGAATAAGACATATAATCGACTAAGTAAAAGAGTGATAACCGATTATCAAAAGAAAATATATTCAATTTACATAAGTCAAGTAATCGACCTAAGTTAAACTGTTAATCGAAGTCAAATAACTCGTATAATCGATTAAGCGAAGAAGGTAATCTATTGGAAGAACAACATGTAATCAATTTATGAAGAGTCTGTAATTGATTAAGTGAAAAACATGTAATTAATCTATTGAAAAAGATATAGTCTATTAGCGAAACAATTCATAATCGATTAGAAGAATAACATGCAATCAAATAAGTGAAGATTGGTAATTAATTAGATGAATAATATGTAATCAATTTAATGAGTAATGCATATAATTGATTGAATAAATATATATGTTTGAAGAATAAAACATATACTCAATTTGATGACTATAAAAAGACATACATTTACAAGGTTGCTTGCGCTACATTGTAATACGTTTTGACAGTGAAATTAATTAGAAATTTTTTACATTCTTAGTGGATTTTCTGTCCTATTTGGTAGCACGTGGAGACTCTTGGCTTGGTCATTATTACAAGTAACTAGTGGTAGGATTGACCTGTCTAACAGTGGGTTTATAATCCATGTTCGGTGGGAATTAGCTGAAGAAGGAAATGGAGACACAGAATTTTAGGCTTGATCAGTACAACAGTTGGGGAAAATCTTGGAGAATCTTAGCCCCACTTTGTTTGTAGAATTAGAGAAGAATAAGGCTCCTTATTCTTAAAATAAGGTTAATTTTAATTTGATGGGCAGAATGACTTATAGAACGTTAGAATTTCTTATATTAGAATGAGGAGAATAAACAATTCAACTTTAAACCCAAGAATTGTTTATCCTTCTTATTCCGTCGGTAGGTCTTACAGAACTATCAAAACTAAACACCCCTTATTCTAGTATACATTATTCCATATAAACAATTCTGGATAACATATTTTGCAAATAAATTGGGGCTTAGAGATCTGCTACTAATTTTGATTTAAGGCGAGTGCATAATAAGTCAATTCATGTTATTTTATTATATCTATTTTAAACATAATTTTAATAATTTGAAGAATGAGAAACCTACATGTGTGAGGGAATGCGTAGTAGATTGTATGTTGTATATATTATATGTAACACTGATCATATATGTCCTATATTAAGTTTATATTTTGATTTTGATCAAGAGTTCATTAATATCTTTTTATTTTTTAAAAATTAAATTATTTTGTATCCCAATTTCTTCCTTTTGTTTTAGAAAGTAGTGGTAAACAAGATGTCTATTTTGAAGTTAAGAAAAATATCATGCATGAACAGTGCCACCTAAAGAGTGGTAGGAACTAGAACTGCAGTAAGTATCTGTTGCAGTCTTGTCATTTTGTGGACATAATGGACTACAGGTCTTAAGTAAATCTTAAAGCTAAATTTCGATTTAGTGGAAGGTGAGCAATGACCCCGATCTTAATTGGTTGTATCAAGATCATAGCACTGTGCTCATCTAGATAGTAGGTAGTTTGTACACTCTCCTTTTGTTGTGGTTAGATAATTGTTCAAAACATAAAATAAAAATTGATTAGTAGAATTGTGATTTGTTCTCCTTAGATATGATTTGGTCCGGTGGATATGTGAATGTTACTGCCTGTGCAGCAGGCCTTTTGAACAAAAATTCACTTTGTGTTTATTAGAAAAATTTAATGTAAGCAATGAACTGGGTAAATTCAGACATTATGTGCTATATCTATCTGTTTTTTATTTATGTTTAAACATGTGTATAATCTATGAGAATGATAATAAGTTAAACATGTGAATTGAAAGTTTTATTATTGGTAAACATGCTTTTAGTTCGGCACATGCTCAGTATTAAGCTCACACTTGTGAGTGGGATTGTTTTGAAGCTGGTTAGAATTTTGAGGACTTGGGTTAGAAATTTTGCTAAAATAGAAAGTAGGTTCAATTGTAAACTTGATCCAGACTTTTGATGAAATTTTTATAATTTAGTTTTATGTCATTTATGTACTCAAAACAGGTTTTAGATTAAGTGGATGTTAGTATGATTACATGGTGTACGTATTTGGATATTATGTGGATAGTTTGACATTTATTACCTACAGATTTTTCAAGACCACAATAGAAGTACGCATGTGTCAGGTGGCATTGCCCTTACAGGGAGGACACCCGATTATAACTTTCATTTTTTGAGGAAGTCATGAGTTCTATTCTCACCTCTCTTAGTATATGAGAATGTGAGAATTAATTTACAACTTCATGGAGACCTATGATGGAGTGGTTTTTATAAAGAACGGGTCTATGCAAAAAATATTACTTCTTATAGTGAGTCTTCTAATATTAAAATATTCACCCATACAAATGAAATTATCGAGTTATATGTGAAAAAAATCTCTTATCTAGGAGGAATATCGACGTTGTTAGGTTTCAAAGTCTCTCTATTACAGAAACTGGTACATAACTTGTAGCCAGCTGAGCAAATATAGAGAGATTCCCATTTCCCAGCACATCAATTTTTTTAGATTGGTAACTTTTAATAACTACGACCTCCTTCAAGGAGCTACATGATGATTTACTGGTGTATATGAAAGAAATCAAAATTATACAACGGAGAGATCCTCAATTTAAAAATTAAAGCGGTGTGCTGCCACTTAACATAAAATGGGAGCTCTTTTTTTTTTTTTTTTTTTTGCAGGGGCACATAGACCCAGTATTTACAAGTATATACAAGCGATCGGGATTTCAATATGTGGAATCCGAGAAGTCCTCCGGCGTTTGGAGATAAATCCGAACCGGTTGAAAGGTCTGCCTAATTAGGTGAGAATTTCAGGTCGAACTGATTTCCGGAGAAGTAATCTCACGGACCAGGAATAAATATCCACGAACAGGCTGGGGAGTTTTTAGACTCTAATTAGATTCGAACTGCCCCACAGCTGGTTCTCCAACAAAAAAAGAAAAAAGAAAAAAAAGAAGCTCTTACATGTGGTGCGGGCGACCATTGAGATATGGATATCCTAATAATAGTAAGATTTATGCATTATTTTCTTTTACAAACTAGTTTAAACAAATAAAGAAGGAAACCAAACTTATACAATGGAGCGATGCTCAATTTAAAAATTGAAAACGATGTGCTGCTACCTAATACAAAAACAAAATAACATCAATTGGAACAAAAAATGGGGGGCTCTTACACGTGGTGTGCCCTCATTGAGATATGATATCCTAATAATAATAAAATTTTTCCATTGTTGCCTTTGACAATCTAATTTAAACAAATAAAGTTTCAGAAGCGAAACTCCGTTGGTCATTTGCCAAGTATATACAAGTTTTGGGAGAGTTCAAATCTGCACACTGTAAATGCTTTGCTCGTATAAGAGATTAATTTCACATAATCTTTTTTTTTTACTTATTTAAATGATATTTTTAAATTTAGAATTAACTTCAAAAAAATAATTTTGATGATTGCGCACAAGTTAATGTAAAATACTTATGTCGAATGATCTTCAAATCTATTCCTTGTCACATAAGTAGGGCCTTTAATTAAGAGTAATATTTGTTGCACCATGCTGTCGTCAGATTGCAGTGACTGGTGTAATTTTTTATTTCTTATTAAACAATTTATCAAGTTGGAGGCCAATCCTAACTCAACATCTATATTATCTGATTAAAGATGGAATGATTAAAAAAAAATTAAGAAAAAGGTCCTGCATTCTCACATAGCAGCGTCAGATCAGCACTGTGAATTGTGAAGGAAGGTTGCATACTTGTGGCTGTGCATAGTGTCGGATAAATTTTGTTGTTTTGTTTTTGTATTCTTTAGACCTTTACTCTCTCCCATAACCCCTGAAAAGTCAAGATGTGAACCATGGGGTGGACGAAAGCAAACCAGAGTTTGGATTGGGGAAGACGACAAACCATACTTTACCCAGAACGTGCATATATGTGATCCTCGGATTTCGCACGTGTGTGTACTGAGATTGGGATTACACATTGGGCCGGAACTCAAGTACGTGCACGTCGACTCACAGTAGCACGTGTGGATATCCCGGATGTATAGATGTTTTCATGTGTGTGGTTCATGCAATCTACATAAAGACGAAATCCTGTCTTACGTATCATAGATATATACTTTTTCATTCACATCTATTAAGGATGAATTTAATATTTCAATTAATTTATTTAGTCAAATACCTGATTCATCAACTCATCTATGTGGGAGTATCTCGCAAAAAGATGCAGTCTAGAAGATCTTGTATGAGTTTTAAAAGATCTCTCATCTTCATGGTAGGTGAGGCCAGATGCGTGTGTGTGTGTGTGAGAGAGAGATTGTAAGATAATTTCTGTAATATTGCTATTTTGTTTAAGATTAGGCATGGCTAAGTCTATCTTTGATGTACAATCTAAAAGTTTCCTCTCATTCTTCATCCTAAGAATTAATAGGTTGTTTGGATGCATTTTTTTAACGCTTTTTCTTTCAAAATGAAAAATAAAAATAAAACGTGACACAGCAAGTGTTTGGTGGGTCTTATCCTAATTTTTAGGGAGGAGTTACATATTTTAATAACTTACCAAAAAACAAAATACTTTGGACCTTTTTTTTTTTCAAAAGAAGTAATCACCATTGCGATGACTCCACACTCGTTGGGTATCTATTCTTCCTTTCATACGACCGGACCTAGAGACAAGGTTTGCCGACTCGACGACTCGGACCGACTCGGATCTCTCATGGTCCGATACGAGTCGGTTGACTCATGTCGACTCGTGCCGTCTTGTACGAGTCGTATGGTCAAATCGTATAGACTCGGTCGAGTCGCACCGACTTGAATTCGTCCTGATATGGTACGAGTCGTCCGAGTCGATCCGGTACAGCAAACCTTACCTAGAGAAGAACGTCTTCTTCCTCCTCACATTCTCTTCCCCATGCATTTTTCTTTTGCTCCTTTCAATTATACAACCAGGCATGTTCTTACCACATACTGAAACCCTTCTTGCCCACAATAGAATTGCAGTTGTTGAAACCTTGCACAAATTCAAAGATCTCCTATACACCTGTGTAAGTAGATCAAGTGGTTCTCTAAATCCGGCATCATAATCCTCCCACGTTTCTTCCTCTCCCTTCTTCTCCACCCCCTTCACCTTTATGTCCTAGCCCTGTCTCTGAAAACCCCCGTCTCTAGCCTCCTTTAATCCCCCTCCTTCACCTTCGCACCCCTCTTGAGTCGGCCACCGGCACGCACGTTCCTTCACCCTCTAGATCCAGCCTCCGCTGCCTCCAGATCCAGCGGGCGCCTTCATTTCCTTCACTCTCTAGATCCAGCCACCATCGCATCCCACCTCCCTTTAGATCCGGCCACCACCTCCCTCCAGATATGGCTTCCTGCCACCTTTGTTCTTACTTGTTTTGTGGGATTTTTCTGAACTTCCTGGGCTATATTTCGACTTTAGGTTTTTAGTTGCCGCTCTTGTTTGTCCTCTTCCCCTGTGGATTTTCGCTTTGTGCTTGTTTCTCTGGAGGTCGACGACGATCTCAAACTCGCTTTGTTTGGAGCTTGTGCGAATCTACTTCTTGTTGGCTCACGCATTTTTCCAATCTGGGAGCCTGGAGTGTTGGTGGATGGACTCGAGACTGTGAGCACCCGTATGCCTATGTGAGCATACGTTTCCGAGTCCAATCTGGTTTTGGCTGCTCTAGTAGAAATGCAGCTTCTTCCGATATCATCGGATCTTCAGCATCCATTAAAGCACAGTTTGATGCAAGGTTCGCCGAATCGACGAGTCTGACCGACTCGGATCTTCCATGATCCTGTACGAGTCGGGTCGACTAGTGTCGACTCGTACGAGTCGCATGATCAAATAATATAGATTCGGTCGGGTCGCACTGACTCTGGTTCATCCTAATACGGTACGAGTCAAAACCGGAGTCGGCATGAGTCACTCCGGTACGGCAAACCCTGGTTTGATAGTTGTTTCATCTTCTATCCTTTTGTGCTTATGCCTACTTTCTTAATCATGGTTGTTTTTGTGCTCTTCTTAGCTTCTTCTCCTGGCATTAGGCCATAGTGTTTGTATCTTTCGTATGTTTCTAGTGATTATGTACCCCTACTACTCGTTTGAATGAAAGGCAACTTTTCATGATTAGAAAAAAGAAAAAAAGAAAAGAAAAAAGATGACTGTACTACAATGCTCAAAAGACATGGCAACGAAATATTTCTTCAAATTAAATTTTCTCCCCCCCACTTCTGGCCAAGCACGAGCATGGATCAAGACCTGGTGGATCTTCACAAGTGATTAAAAATGAGAGTGACTAAAGGTTGACCGATCATCTTGATCATAAGTCTTCACATTGATCTTGAATAAGATATTATCAATCTTTTATAGTTATTCTTCGGCCGGCCCAACCAGGTGGGCCTCGTGAACCAATGTCGATAAGTTTGTTGGCAACCACAGTGTATTGCAGACCTTAGTGGACTTGGAACCAACGAAAATATTTGATGATTAAAATGAATTTGATGTCATCTTTTCAAATGTGCTCAAGATTCCCATCATTATCTTTTGTCATTTGCCTTATTCAAATAATTTCCCATATGGCTGGATGGGAGAGAGCGAATAACGCACACAGAATCACGCAGGGACCGGATTTTTGAAAACCATGTAGGATTGATACTGGTGGTCTTTGGAAATCCTTATGAAAAGCATACTTTTGCTTCATTGTGTTGAAATGGATTAAAAATCTATAATTAATCCGAATTCAGCAAATCACCCATTTATCTTTGATGCATTAAACGTAAGTTTTGTATGTTGAACATTGACACCTTGCTGCTCACGTGAAACTTGTGTTAAAAGCTTCATTTCTTTTTCGAGATTACAGAAAAAAGCCTTGCCTTTGCTGCTGCAATTCTCAACAATTTGCATGTTCTGAGTTGTCTCGAACAACTCACTCAAAGAGAAGCATAAACATACCGTAGGCTTCTAAGAAAAGCAAAAGATAACAACTTATGGCTCCGGCTCCGCAGTTGTCACCTTTGGAAAAAAGGCACTCGCCGAGTTTTGATCAGACTTGCCATCCCTCTACTCAGGATGCTTGCTTTCGAAAAATAAATAAACAAGTAAAAAAAATCCGCCTTCAGATTTTTGGATTTGCCCATAGGTCGAAACAAATAGAGGGGTGATATCCATCAAACAGGCAGTAGAAGTTTGTGACGAAAAATTAGACAACCATTCGAATGGGCACATCACTTTAATTGGAGAATAGGAAAAGAATAAGGACAAATAAGAAGATAATAAACTTAATTTTACTTTGACAAACGGAATGACTTATACCGATACAGAATAACATATTAGGAAAATAAGAAGAATAAATCATCTCACCTGAGATTTAAAAATTACTTATTTTTCTTATTCCGTCAACGGACTCTACAAAACTATCAAACCGAAACATCCCTTATTCTGATATACGCTATTTCGTCAGTGGACCCAACATAATAACTTATTATGCAAACAAAAACAAAGTGGAGCTAGTAGAGGTACAGAGAGTTCAGAAACACCCAGCCTGCAAATTCAGTCTCCACGTCAAACCAAAGATTTTAAAAGAAGAAGAATGCAGGAGAAATGATTTCATGGCACGTGTCAAAAGAATGTCTCCATCAGCTTCCTAGATCAGTGATGACCAGGTGGCGGGTCATACAAGTGGTTTCAAAAAGTGGCCGCCTTGAGTTGAGCACGAACACATTCAGATGAACTCAGAAAGGTCAGCTGATTAAATTATGGTCATATACATACATTTGGTTCTAAATCTTTACAGAACTGAAAAGCCAAAAACCAATCTTCATCGAACAGTAAAAAAATCCTTAATCAGTCAGAACCCGATAACAGTTTTAATTTTTTTTGTTTTTCTCGTCGTCCAATGGAAAATTGGGCTGTGTGAATGTTTGGGGCATGTAAAGCCCATCTTAAAAATATGAGTAATATTTACTGCATGCAGTACAAGAAGTTGCTGCCTTCCAAGAACATGTTTATATAACCCAATCTATGGTTGGACAATATAAATTTTAAAAAAAATCAAACCCCAATAAACAGTCCTTAATGGTCAAGCCTGATAAAATGAAAATTGTTTTTTTTTTTCGTGTGATCTAGTTGGAGATAGCATTGTGCATACAAGTTGGGCATAGTGGTCCTGACTTTAAAAAAACTCAAAAAATTATTCTTTTGAACTACACCTCATGCGGTGCATATTTCAATTTTTTCTTGGTGCACGTGCTACACTATGCGGTCAGGAAGTGTAACTCTTCGGTCAAGATTTTCCTACCCTTCAGAGGGAAGACCGGTGCAGCAGCACTGTGCAGTGCACCAAGTGTTACTCTTTGGTCAAGATTTTCATATCCTTTAGTGGGAAGACCAACCTTCAGCTGAGGTCCAAATCAACTCACGCCCCACGGAAATTAAGCATTCTCACCCTCAACATAATTAAGCAACGAAGTTACAAGGACAACTTAAGGCCAGACTTTGCAAATGAAAAAAGAAAGACATCTTAGAGACCGAAGTGTTCATTGAATGGTCATTTGTTTTACTGGAAATATCCAAATTCATTTCATTAGATTGCTCTTCAACTGCCAATAGGATTCGCTTTGTTTGGATCAATATAAGACACTGAAATCTAAAATCCCAATCAGCCGCTCTATAAAAGATTTCTTGGTTTGTTTTCCTAATAAATGACCATGAACCAAAAGATCAGGATTTTTGCTTTTGCTAGTTTCTAAATCAATACTACAAAATCCAAAGATTTCACTATTTGAAGCTAAGCCAAACAACGCATAAACATAACTGGGTAGAAAGAGGCGTGCTTCTTCAAAATTATTCACCTCAAAACTGAGTTAATACACAAGTATTACACAGGAGGCATAAAGCTCAGCTACAAAGTCTTACTGTTTCCTGGAACAATACTAGTTTAGAGGCGCATAAAATCTACCTTCCAGAAGCAAAGAGGCTGAAAAGCGAGAAATAAGAAAAACAGATGGTAGCAGGAAATTTTTAAAATTTCAACATAGTGAAATAATTACTCAACTATCCAGGGGCAGTTCTCCACAGTTGACAATCCTACATGGCTCCCGTGGAACATCGGATCTGCTAGTTTCCTGAGACTCGAGCGTTCGTACCACATCCATTCCATCGATGACGTGCCCAAACACAACATGGCGTTTATCCAACCATGGAGTCTGTTCCAGTGAAAAAAAAAAAAAGTAGTTACTCTTAAGTACCTGTGAATCTATACAGAGAAATTCTATCATGCCATACTTTTTTATTACATGTTTTTTCACCTTCATTTGAACCATTGCTCATTTAATTAGACAATGTAAAAAAAGTTTAAGGCAAAAATGACTTTAATATAAGTCATGATCAAAAGAGTTGGATGGCTTTGATGAATATGTCAAAAAATGTCAGAAAAGAGTGCTAAACTAAAAATCAAATATTGTCTGCCACTATTATGGGAATGCACAAGAATTCTTCCATTTTTATGACAAGGAACAAAGCAAGCCCCAATGAGGAGGCCCGAGTAGCCAATGCTAGTAAGAAAACCTAGTAGATAAACATATTTCATGAAGAAAACATTCTACACTTCAGAAAAAAGTAATGAAAAATAGATGTGAAATGATACTCAAGTCCTTTCAGGATCAAAGGATGAGTTGTTTCAACGATGGGCAAGTTTGGTAGAGCTTTAAAAAGTTGACAAAGATGAAAGGCGTAACCTCATGTGTGTATTGTGTACATGTGTGCCATATTACTTACCTTCACTGTGCATATGAAGAATTGGCTACCATTGGTATTCGGACCAGCATTTGCCATGCTCAGTACTCCAGGGCCAATATGTGTTACTGAAAAAAAGGCAGGGTATGATTAAAACAAAAAAGGAACCTACATTTTGCCCTCTTATCTGATTTGATGACTGTTAATTTTAAGGGGCTTGAAACTTCTTGAGTTCATCGATGTGTTTGCATTGTTTAAAAAAAAGAAAAAACAAGAAAACAAAAACTATACGTCTCCGATACAACAACAACTGGTTACTAGCAAATTCCCAATACATTATCTTCTAACTTTCACTTCTCATGTTGCAGTTAACCTCGAATAATATGCTGGGGATTATGAATTCTTACCCTAAATAAAAAATGGCAAAAAACTTCAAGAAAATTTCCCCCAAAAAGAGTTGATTGAAAGCATTTGCAAGTCTGTAACTCATAGCCATGCCAAAAAATCATAAAAGATCAACTTACATGCAAAACTTTCGTCATTAAAACAGGGGCCATAGATACTCCTTCCCCCAGTTCCCTGTGAAACATTGAAAACAATGTAAACCAAAAGGATTAGAAACAAATCATTGCTCAAACTAAAGTAAGGAGAATAAATTAAAACATGTGGATAATGTGATCCAACGTATTTATTGTCACATCTCAATCTATGCTGAGGAAGAAATTTACATGAACGGCACTTTGGATAAATTACATTAAATTATCTGTTAAACAATGAATGCATAACAAAATATAAGACAACTCTAACAAGGAGATGAAAAAATGATCCAAAGACAGCTTATAGGGTATAACTCCACCACCCGCATGTAGAAAAGTTGAAAGTGAACAAACTTTGAGTTGGTAGAAACAAAGATGTGGAAAAAGTGTCAGGTTAGAGGCTCACATTTCCTCGATCAAAGTCTCCACCCTGAATCATGAAATCTTTGATAATGCGGTGAAGTGAGCTACCTTTATAACCAAACCCTTTCTCTCCTGTAAAATAAAACATATAAATCTATCTTACCAAAAGGGAATCTCAAACAGGACTAAAAATATTGTTCCAATGAGAGATAGATTCAAATATAATTCAAATGAGAATGTGTTTACCAGTGCACAAAGCACGAAAATTCTCAACTGTAACAGGAACAACCTCTCCAAAGAGACCCATTACAATCCTCCCAACAGGTTCACCTCCAATCTCTACGTCAAAGAAGCACTTGTTTGTTACCTTTGCCTGAAGTTCAGTGTCCTAAAATAGCATAGCATTAGCTACCAAGACAATGACCACACTCTACAATAGGTAGAAAAAAGATACTAGACTCAAACCAACAAGTGAAGACATGCTGACTTATTGTGTACGAGCAAAGATGTTATGGAAGAAAAGTAAATATATGTTAATAATTTATTCTAAAAAACAGCACAGAATTCAATATATGGAATTACAATGGAGTCTATAAGATAGCTGAATGCACATAAACTACAGAAGCAAAATGCCTGTTGCACTTGTAAGGAATATATATGCACAGTGCTCAGTTCATTCATAACACATGTGCATTCCCTTTTATCCCATTATGCAGTCATGAATTGATGTCTTTTCTCCAAACAGTGGAGAAATGGTTGCTTCTAGTTTAGTTACTCAATAATGTGGAAATACATTATGATATCACATGCCGTTATCAAGATATATTTCTGATGAAACATAGATCTCGTCATCCACTAATTCTGCATTCAGTTTTTGATTGATGTGCGGATAGTGGATACAAATACAATAGTAGTAAGTGAAGCATATCATCCTAACACATTCCGACCTCAAAAGACTATGAAATTTATCCACGCAAAATTTTGCAGATCAAGCAAACTTTGCAACAAATGATTTTAAAATAACCATGTTAAGACAATGAGTACTTCGGTAACAGTAAATTATTCCCTGTACTGCACATGCATGGAGCTAATAATGGCCACACAATCCTTGTTATACTACAAAGATATGAGCTACCAAAACTCGATCATATGATTGGATCCATAGGTCTGAACAACTAAATATCACAAAAAGAGCAAGTCAACATGAATTCCCAGCATGGAAGGTTTTATTTTTGTAATATAGATTACCAGCACAAGTATCAGAGCATTACGGCTATTAACAGATTCCAACAACCCAAAATTTTGGACCAGCTCCGATTCAAAAGAAATCAGATAACAAAATTCAATTTTGTTGTAAATCTATTTCCGATTTTGATTGGTCGGAAATGATAGACAATTTGCAACAAGAAATGGATACATATGTTTCCATATCAACATTATGATAACATTTTACCGTTATAAAACATACCATACATAATATACATAGTTATACACATAGTTTTTTATTAACATTGCGTAATGTGTGTTCTTGGAAGGGGAGCAAGCAGGGGAAAGAGGCGGACCACGGGACCAGCCCCCCAACCCAATTAATGTGAAATCACCGGTTTTAAAATCAGCGAAAATAAAATCCATGATTTTAAAATCACCTGTTTTGGTTTTCCGTGATTTTGGAGTGTAAGCCAAAATCAGCTAAAAGGAGTTAATTTAGGGGTCAACCCGTTTTGAAAGACGGCTATTTACGATGCATCAAACATAGAAAAAGTACCATAAAACGATTGACAGCACTCCGAACACAAGGAAAACGCTATTTTACTACGATGTTCTACGAGGACACCATCAAATCACACTGCCATCCACCGTTATAATCACATCCCGTCCCTCAAATCTCTGACTTTCCTATGAAACGAACCTAAACTGTTGGATCCCGTCCAAGATGACGCCTTAACAGTCGCCGGGACAAGAAAGAACCAGATTTCCCACAAAATGCTTACTAATCCACATTCAAATCAGTAGAAAGCTCCTCGGAAAACCCAACCACAACTCTCGGAGAGAGAGAGAGAGAGAGCACTTACTTGTGCGAGGGAGTTGGTGCAGACCATACCCCGGTGACTTGAGGCCGACGGGACCTTCAGAACGCTCCGCAAGCGGAGGCGCGACGAGTAGCCGGCACTTGAAGACAGCAAAGCGCCCCTCCTCTCGGGGGCGCCAGAAACGGCCGTCGAGGAGGAGACCAGGATGGAGCGAGCGGCACGCGGCGCCGCCCGGCGGCCGCCCGGGGGGCAGCGTGGGGAGGACACCCGCGCGGCCGAGGGGGAGAATGCGGTCGCCATGGGCGAATGGAGGGCGGCGGCAGAAGGAAGAGGAGGAGGCGGTGGTGGCGGTGGAAGGAACCCGACGACGCTGCGAGCAACACGGAAGAAGAAGATAAGAAAAGTGTAACCAGCTAGGTGAGTGGGATTATTTTTTGGCGTTTTTGCATGTATACCCTTAGGAGTTTTGCATTTGTATAAATACGTCTAACTCCTATATACTGCGTGAAATACCATAAAACCCTTGGCAGTCTTGTCATTACATTGAAATCCAACCAAATATACTGAAAGATTCTAGATATTTTACATGTATATTATTAAATTCATAAGAACTCTACATGTATGCTCTTGAATTTATCAAAACTTATAGAATCTTTCTAGTATATTGGTTAGAGCTCACAACATTTTTTAACAAAAAGATATAAATATAATATTTTTGAAATTTCTAAAAGATATTTCACATAATATATGAGAGTTGGAGGTAAAATATAAGTATATTAATTTTAAGAGTTACGTAAGAATTTCATATTTTTATATTTTTGCATATATAGTACTGAAAAATATTATATTCATATCCATAAACTTCAAATTCCCACACATAGTTATCAATATTTCCTAAATCTTCAAACAAGCTACAGTTATTATCTTCATAAAAAAAATCACTAATATTTTGCATGTATACTCCTAAACCCTGATGTTATTGGGATTTACAGAATCTTTTGTCATATTGGTTGCAGTTCATGCTATTTTATTAGAGGGAAATAACTACAGCTTTTTCTGAAGATTTTAAGGATGTTGATAATAATATGTATGAGTTAGACTTATACATAGATATAATATCTTTAAAGGTGCGTATAAAACAATCCCTTCTTTTGAGCACTTGTCGCAACGCGGGCCGGTGCGTGACACGTTGTGGACTCGGCTTGTCCGGCGGGCGGCCGCAGCCCCTCGTGAATTCCGAACCGGGACGATGGCTCCGGTTGCGTTTTGTCTCGTGCCGGACGCAAAGGAAATTTGCACAGAGGCCCTGGTATGAATCACATTTGATGGATCATCTTTAAAAGATGCTAGAATCACATTATGTGAATAAGTATAATCTTGTTTATTGGAAAAAAAAAATACTTGTAACAATGTAACATACTTGTTATAATGTTAAATCATGCGCGCATGCAATCTGACTAATGGATAGTGTGCACACGCCACCTCGTCTCCTTTTACATTTGTATGGTTATACAGTATAAAAGTCTCTGAAGTCAGCAGTTTTTTTAGAATAATCTTTTTACATCGATATAAATTTTCCGACCGTTGAATGGTCATGCTCACCATGTGTTGTGATAAAAAATTTAAATAATATTCATTCGATAAATATTTGATGCGGTTCAATCAGGCCAACATCGACAAAGTCGACTTTTTGGTACAAGTCCTTAATTCGAGCAATAAGAAATTTTGTGATTAAGACAATGATTCGTTTTAATTATCTAAATTTGATCTCCTCTATTTTGATGAGCACTCCATCCATTTCGGATCAATGAAAAAAAATATGATTAGTCTTATAGCAATTAGTTTGAGACTCTACCTCAGGTAATGCCCCTACAATGTAACACATCCAAATCTGAATAAGTTCTTGATCTTATAAATATGTACATGACACGTGCATGGCATGTGGGCACAAGCACATGTGCATGAGCGCATGCACGCACCTGCTTCCATGCGCAGTCACGTGCACACACATAGACAGGTAGACAGATGAAAACAGATAGATCTAAGATAAGCATTAAATAGAAATTAGACAAATCTAGATAATCTGCAGCGGTCATAAAATAGTCCGGTGATGGTGAACGTCCGATCCAATTTCTACCACTCAATAGGCATTGAAGGGTCTAACTTTTCACGAGAACGGGGGCCTTTTGACATCCTCTTGTCCTCTTGTAGGCTCTAAACTTTGGGTATTTCGTCTTTTACAAATTTTATTGAGTAGTCAAATTCTTTTGATTATTTTCTGACTATTACACAATTGACACTGTCTTTATAAAGAAAAGTTACACTTTACTTATAAGTACACATCTATTTTTATAACATCCGATATGAGATTAAAACAATTTATAATTTTTATGCCTTTACACAGTCTATATTCAAATAAAGTTTTAATTTTGATTAGCACAACTCTTTGACTTTTTAAAGTATCCCAATCTCCAAATGAATGACATACACAGGAAGACTATTTTTCACCTCTATTGCAAATTATTTTATAACTCAAACTTTTTTCATAGTGAAAGAGCCGGAAGTTTCTCACAAAGTTAATATTTTTTTATGAACTATTTCCAGAGAGTGTAGTACTTGCATTATAGTTGTCACTTGTCACGGTCGTCCGATCGCAAGATTATATACCATACAAACTTTATGTTGCTATGTATCTATACGAAGTGATGCAGCGATCATATATCATGTGATTCCACAGTCAAGTGATTGCAACTACAATATCTTGAAATATTACAGCAAGTGTTACTCTTCCAAAGGTGGCCCAACTCCCAAGTTTGCTTCAGCTCTGTAAACAGCAACGTGCCAACGGCATGATGGGCTATTATTGGGCCTAAACCAAGGAGAATTGGGCCCGCCACCTGCACGTTGGCGTCGAGATAAACAGTAGTGGAGGGGGAGAAGCGCGGGGCTACCAGTGAAGGGAGGAAGGGATCAGCGGCGTAGCCGAGGCTGGTGACGGCGCCGGCTGTGGACTTCGGTGGTGCAGACGCTTCCCTGCTGCTGCTGCGGTGCGGTGGTCGCGGCCTCTGTGCGGTTGTGGCGCCCCTGCTGTGCCCTGCAGTGTTGCCGCTGTTTGCCTGCCCTTGCCGACCACGGAGACCGACGGCCACCGGCGATCGTGGGCACGGCGGCGGGCGGCGTATCTATCTCGCGCGCTCGCTGCAGCAAGAGGTCGAACAGAGGTGAGGGTTTGGGGATTGTTTGGGGGGAGGGGCGGGCGCAGAAGAGGACGGCGGAACGTGAAGAACCGGAGATGGAGGCAGAGACCTACACCTGAGAAGGAGGTGAGAAACCCTAGACGACTCTGAGGTTCCTTTTTTTTTGTATCCAAACGATTTTGCGTTTATGGTAACTTTAGTTTGGATGGTTTAAAAATGAGTTTACGGTAAACTCAAATTCTCTCTTTTTTCTTTTTTTCATAAACACAAATATCTCCATGGATGAGTTTTTCGTAAGCTAATTAGAGCTGGTCTGCGCTTGAGATGGACTTTTGTAAACCAGCTTAATATTAAGGTTCACTTGAAATCAGAAGCTCTATTGTGTTTACCCAGAACAACCAAACAAGGCTCTACGGTAAATGAGCTTGCCATAACTTCCATTTGGGCCTTTTTTCTTCATGTATCCATGGTGGCAGAGTTTGAAAATTGCATGCTTCGATTCAACTAAGAACCCAGTTGAACAATCCTAAACGACCTCAAACTCAAACCCTAATCCCGTGGGGCTTAAATTGCTCGAACTTGAAATGACAATAAAAGAACAATATTTCATAGAAAGATATTCATAGACAATAATCCAAGAAAAATACAGTCATGCCAAAATGACCTGTATGCCACAATTTTGGTCCACTGCCTGTTGCAGGCATCCTCGGTTTTGCTCGTGTGTGTAGATGCACAATCGGGGAATTGGATCTCCAATGCCCACAGCCAAGGTACTAGATACTCCGAATGGCCTAAGACAGGAGCCTTCATGGTATAGCTAGACTGGTACAAAGTCTTCCATGAAAGTGAAAGACATTTCTATACTTTTACCCAATTGAGCATTAAGGAGTAGCAGATGCCAACATGAGTTGGAATTAGATAATTTGTCCCAAATGATGTTCTTTTTATAGCTAAATATCTGATCTTTTTTTTTTTTTTTTTTTTTTTTTCTGGGCGCCCTACAATATGCATTTGTTGCATTACAACTGTGTGGACCACATTGAAATGCCCATAAGAGTGATGAACATGAGGGATAGCACAGTCCATTATGTTACCTTTTAATAGCCAGTTTAAGAGAGATAACATCAATTGGCACGCAGGGGTGGAAATAGTAATTGAAGAAGTTTTTTGAATGTTCTGCATCAAATCCCCTATTGGGTAGAAATTCTGTGAAAGCTGGAGTTGCATGACTGCTCTTGCACTATGTTGTCCCTATCACTATAAATTTCCCTTGTTATTATAGATTGGGCTGACAGCAATCTGGACTAGTCTGTGGACTTTTGGGCCAGGCCATGGACGGGCCAAAAGTCAGGCCACCATTTTTAACCGATGGGCTGAAGTCAGGTCGGCTACATTGCCCTTGGGGTTTCAGAGGGCTGGCTTCAGCCAAGCCTGCATGCCTACCGATTCTGCGTCAAGAAAACTTCATGTTTCCTTTTCCCCCCACACGCACATACTCTGGCATGTTCCACATGGAAACTCCTGTTTAGGTGATATCTTTAGTATCTTTACTGTCTTTAATGTAGGTCGACATGGAAAGTTGGATACTCATATTTATGTGATATCATTCCCCAGTTCGTACTGGTGATTCATTTTTTAATACTTATCATTGAACTGTTGGCCATGGCAGAAGTCAAAGTGCTTTAATAGGCAGAGAAATATGGATGCCCTGTAAAGTGTAAGATCTACACCACAGTTGGGCCATCTGATTTTGTGTTTGCTATATTTATATTGTATTTGTATTCTCTCAGTACCTTTCCAGTTGAATCCAACATTTGTAATGGTACCAAGCAAGGTCTCAGATGCACATAAGTTGCTAAGAAAACGTTTTGTATGGCTCCACATAGATAAATTGCTACTTACGTTGATGAGAAAAAATTGCGAAGTACTGTTATTTTTCATATTAATGTGGTTGAGCACCATTAAATACATGCCAAAATTTTCTGTGGTTGTTTTGGGCTGTGTTTGTTCAGAGCCTTTGTATATGGTCTAGTTTTTGGATGGATCAGAGACCCCTTTTTCTAATTGTATGATCGCATCGGAGGGTTGTTCACTTGTCTGTATCTTTGGCCTGTTTTGGGTTTTTTATTAAATGAAGTATCAACATCTCTAAGCTTCTCTTAGAGGTTTTGGTTTATTGTTGCAATATTAGAAACCAATTCTAGATATTCACTTGATTGCCTGGTATCAAGTGTGCCAAAACAAGGATCAAGGAGGATGTGGCTTGGTTAAGCTAGAGGTTTTTAACAGGGCTTTGCTGGTAAAGTGGCTGTGGAGATTGGGAGAGGATTCTCAGCTCAAGTGGGTGAAGATTGTTAAAGAAAAATATTACAATAACTGTTCTAGATGGGAGCTGCATCCAGTTAGTACCTACAATATGTCACCAGTTTGGAGAAATATCTTGGACACAGTGGATTTGCTTGCACCTGCTCTGAAACTTAAAGTGAGAGATGGAGTGTGGATAAGATTTTGGGAAGATGCTTGGTGTATTGAAGTGTGGGTTTGTTTTCTCATCTTATCTTTGATTTTGATTTTTTTTTTATTGATTAGACTATGAGAACTTAGGGTTAGCCCTCAATGAGCCTAAGATGGATCCATGAATTCAACCTCTCTCCACCACCTCGATCGGTGTTAATTACGTCAATCAATGATTGACGACCCTTGATTAACCGTCTGATGATACATGTTAAAAGAATCACACACTAATACAACACGAGTTTTGATGAACAAGTCAAAACGAGAGGACTTTAAAAAAACAGTTCAATTTTTACTCCTTTGAACGTCTTGGCATCTTTAGAAGATATGCACTATCATGACAAGTTCATTGGATTCTTCTTTAGATCCTTAGGAGGGTTCTTTAAGGACATACATCGCATGATGCACTTGTCTTTTTTCCTTTTTGAAATTCTTAAAGGATACTTAAAGGATGCACCTTGATATGGTGTATCCGCATAATTGACATGATCAATTCTTTTGTCCTTTAAGTATCCTTTAAAGTAGAGTCCTTGAAGAATTCTTTTAGTGTCTTCTAAGCCAACCTTTAGGCTTATCATGATTCAAGAATCCATTAGAACTTGATTTAAGTGAACACATGGTCATAAGTCCAAATGATATGATTCAACAATCATAGAATACAATGCGTCACAAGTACAATGATTCATTTATCAATTACAATTATGACTTGCAAAAGATTGGTCATTCAAGCAATATGAATGAACCAAAATAGGTCACTCAAATCATATGAGTGAAGCATAACAAAAGTTTGGTCATTCAAACCATATGAATGAACCAATAAGATCGGCCACTCAAACCATATGAGTGGACCATTACAAAGTTTTGGCCATTCAAACCATATGAATGGACCACTTAGCCTGTGTTCTTGACCTTGTCTTCAAGAGAGTCAATGTATTTTGAGCAGAGTGACATCGTGAGATCTTTTCTCGCGGTTCTCTCTGGGGGGGGGTGCTGGTGGGGGGTCTGACTGGTGGGAACCCCCACAGGTCAGCCCCCTTTCCTCTCTTTCTTCTTTTCTTCTTTTTCCTCTCCTTTTTATTTTCTTTATTATTATTATTATTATTATTATTATTATTATTATTATTTTTGCTCGAGGACCCCCCACATGTGGGAATTGAACCAGTGGGGGTGGCTTCCGGTGGGTACCCCCCACCGGTAGCCCCCCCCCCCCCCCCCTCTTCTCTCTTTTTTCTTCTTCTTCTTTTTCTTCTTTATATCTCTCTCTTCCACACCCACCCGTGGGGGGTTTCAAGGGAACCGGTGGGGGTTGCTTCTATTTCTTCCTCCACCCCTCTTTTTTTTCTTTTGCTTACATGTCCAAACCGGGGGGGGGGGGGTCAAAAAAAAATCTGTTAAACATGAGGTTCCGTTGGCCAATCAGTTCTTTCAGCTGTACCAAATTGTTGAGGACAAAGGATTGACTTTAGCTCAGGTATACTATCGGGACGATGGGTCACAGTGGAGGATGAATTTAAGGAGAAATCTTACAGACTCTAAAATGGGAGAATTGGTGAATCTGATGAATATTATTCAACCAATCAACATAAACAGCAGTGAATCAGACAGAAGATTATGGTTTGGGATAAGAATGGGAAGTTCTCTGTTAATGGGCTTGTGAGGATCCTTAATGATGGAGATTGTAGAGTGTGGTGGAAAGGTCTTGTTTGGTCAAATTTTTTACCAAACAAGGTTAAGGTGTTTATGTGGAAAGTAGCCTTGAAGAGGCTTCCGACAACTGACAGACTTAACAGATTCTTTCCAATTCAGAGGTCCGAATGTTTTTTCTGTGGGACTTTTGAGGAGAATATTGATCATTTGTTCTGCCAGTGTGGAATAATCAATGTTTTATGGAGATATTTATGCACAATCATGAAAGTCTTATGGAAGATACCTTCCTCAGTTCGAAACATGATGAAAGAATGGAAGCAGATAGGGTCCTCTTTTCAACATAAAGAACTGTGGTCTATGCTCCTTCCTGCAGTGCTTTGGGCTATATGGCAAGAGAGGAATAAAAGAAGATTTTCAAACCAGTTTAACAGCATCACTTACATCTAAAAAGAGCTGTATATTGGGTGATTGATTGGCATAGAGCCTCGAACTTACCCATGGGGGAGGATGAATTTTTGCTATAGACAGTTGTCTGTGTTGTGTCTCAGGGGTCTCTTTCTTAGTTGGATATCCTCCTTTTTATCTTCTTGATAAAAATTGAGGGTTGTGGGGTTCTTTTTGTGTAATTCATATTGTGGGATGGTGGTCTGTTCTCACAACTCTTTGTGTACTCTGAACTTTTACTGATTTTGAATGAACTGTGGCTGTTGCCACCTTCCGACAAAAAAATTCTAGATATGTTCAGGTTTGTCTATTTTCCAGTTTGAGACATCATTCAGTGATTCAAACTTTCAAAAAACCAACTTCAGCATGCTGTCTTTGGCCATTTGGAATTGAATCTAGATTGTGAATATAGAACTTCCCTCAGTTAAGATCCTTCAAATATAGTCAAAAGCTGAAGAAAACTTTATGAACAACTGGCTAGCATAAGCCCAAGTTGTTCATTTCCCTATTTCATTTATTAATGAATTTATGATACTATCTTCTCTTTCCCCATTCCTCTCATCCACTGGCCTTGTGATGGACCACATTCCCACACCTCACCCCCCCCCCCCCCCCCCCCCCCCCCCCCCCCCCCCCCCCCCCGAAACTCTGCTCTCTTGCCTACCCAAAGCAGGTTGCAGTTGCTATATTATGTAATAATTTGCTGACTTATTGAACATGGTGCCAGGATCTTGTATGATTATTGTCAAGAAATCAACAACCTCATAATTGAGGCAGAGGATTTTCCACAATCTCACTTTGCTGATGTGAACCAAGAAATGTGTCCGAGTCCCCTGTGCCCACTGAAACTATATGACCCATTGTTGCAGGAGTGCACAGTGTTTGATTGTAACTTCTTACTTCTCCTCCATGCTGTTGCCTACAGAAGTTGATATTTGACCTAGGATTTTTTGTGATTTCAACATTGTCTCGTGACTTGATCAGATCCCATGTTGTAGGTTTGTTCTTGTTATTGACGTTTGGATCATCATAGTGATTGTTATTACTACTGAGTGTTAGTATTTGTTGTTCTGACGATACAACTGTTGAAGGTCCTTGGAATCAATGGAAGTTAAAAACTCCATTGTTGATATCCCAGTTCAAGACCCACCAAGTGAAATATTTTCTGCTTCTGACATAACATGGACAAAATTTGGGACTTCCGAGCACCACGTTGATGATGTTGCCCTTATTCCCTATTCTCGGGTTGAAGCTTTTATAACTGGTGAATGTGCAAATGTTGAGTGCCCAACACGATTTCATATTGAGAGGGGAAGGAAAAGATCAAGAGGCAGCTTAAAGGAGTACAAAAGCGATGACTACCTAATTTATAGGATGTAAGTCCTCAAAATTTCCTCTACAATTCCTTTAACTTGTTTTTCTGTTGTTCTTTTTTCATATTTGTATCTTACTTCTCTTTGGTGATTGTAAAGGTATTGGTGTTCATTTGGACCTGAGAATTATGGAGAGGGAGGTACTATATTACCCAGTCGGAGGTATAGACTCAACACAAGAAATCGGGCTGCTAGGCCACAATCTATGCGCGGATGCACTTGCCATTTTGCTGTCAAGCGACTCTACGCTCGTCCAACAGTTGCAATGATAATATACCATGAAAGGCGTCACATCAACAAGTCTGGTTTCGTATGCCATGGTCCTCTTGACAGAGATGCTATAGGCCCGGGTGCCAAGAAAATTCCTTATGTTGGCAATGAGCTCCAACAGCAAACAATGTCCTTAATTTACCTTGGCATCCCGGCCGAGAATGTGCTGCAAACACATATTGAAGGAGTTCAGCGTTACTGTGGCCCAAATGCTGGAGGCAATGCATCTCAGTATGTCCAAAAGCTGGAGATGATTATTAAAAGATCTACGCATGAATTGGATCTAGATGATCAAGCAAGCATTCGCATGTGGGTCGAAAAAAACAAAAAATCTGTGTTTTTCTATCAGGATTCATCTGATACAGATCCTTTCATCTTAGGGATTCAGACAGAATGGCAGCTGCAACAGATGGTTCGCTTTGGACATCAGAGTCTTTTAGCAGCTGACTCGTCATTTGGAATAAGCAAGCTCAAGGTGTCATTCTTTTAATTTTGTTTACATATTTGGTAGATTAAATATATTTATACTGGCAGGTTGTATTATTCATAATATTTATCAACCCCTCTTTAGATCAACCCCTTGCTGGTCATTCCATTTTCTATCCATTCTGTTTGACAAAAAATGTTTGAGTAACAAGAAGTCCTGCCCTTTTCTTTTATTCACGGAGAACCTGAATAGAAATCAACTAGTTGCTCTCCCCTTTTGCTCAATATTCTGTGACCCTCAACATTCTTGTTGTCAAAAAGTTATTGGCACTCACTCCATTCCCAAACAGGGGCAAATTTTCAAGTTGATATGGGATCGGAACCCTCTCAGGTAAACCGGACAGATCATGATCAGGATCTGCTGCATCAGTATGGATTGGAACTGTTAATTTTATTTATATTTTTTATGACGAAGAATGAGATGGCCAGGAATTCAATAAACATTCCAAAATCCATTCCAAATGACTTGTTGCTAGAAATTTTCTCTTTCAAAGATATGAGGACCCCCAGGAGATGGTGGTCTCCACTTCCTAGCTTCAAACTACATGGGCTGTTGCCTTCACTGGGGTGAGTTGAGACGGGTATGCTCTCCTAGAACCATTCCGAAACAAGTTCTCTGGCTAACCCCTGTAATTTGCAGCTTCTTACATAACAATTCCTATGCGATTCATTGAGGTTTACAACTCGTTATGCTGTGGCTGGCTTATGGAAAAAGATGGACTTAAAGTGAATTTCTAAATTAATGTTTAGTAGATTCGTAATGCAGCTTAATGTATATGCAGTTGATATGTGACCCCTGATTTGCCCTGCCAACTTAGAATCTTGTGTTGTGGTTTCATTGTTTTGCAGTATCCACTTTACACGCTCCTTGCATTTGATCCAAGACAGCATGCCCTCCCAGTTGCATGGGTCATAACACGGACTATCACCAAACAGGATGTCTCCAGATGGATGAAAGCTCTTGTTGATAGGATTCATACGACCGATCCAGGTTGGAAGATAAGTGGGTTCATAATTGATGATGCAGCTTTAGAAGTTGATCCTATTAGGTTAGTTCAGTTATTATTGTCTCATTCTATTTTTTCCATTTCAATCCCATCATATGGTCCTTTACACATTATTAGCCTCCAGGGATATATTTGGCTGGCCCATTCTTTTCTGCCTCTGGCGTATTCGTAGATCATGGCAGAGGAATGTCATAAAGAGATGCAGTAATGCTGAAGTCCAGCGGGAAATATTTAAAAGACTTGGTGAAATCTTATACAGTGTCTGGAGAAAAGGAGATTATCTAGGTATTCTTGGAGAGTTTATTCAAGATTTTGTCGACCAGACGGCATTCATGCAGTATTTCAAGGAATGTTGGGTTCCCAAACTTGGTAGGATCTCTCTCTCTCTCTTGTGCACACACGCATGCATGGTCACCTCCCCACCCCGAACACACGTGCACTGGGTGTGTGGTACTCGTACACATGCATGCATGGTCACTTCCCACCCCGAACACACATGCACTGGGTGCACCACACCCCCTACACACGCAAAACAGCATGTGTGCGTGGATGCTTCCATTTGTTGTTTTATGCATCCTGTTCTTGCACATTTATTTTTGTTACTGTATTTATGCTAGAAATGTGGCTTGCAACCATAAAGGATCTTCCTCTAGCTAGTCAAGAGGCAGGCAGTGCAATTGAAGCATATCACGTGAAGCTAAAAACTAAGCTATATGATGATTCACATCTTGGCGCACTGCAACGTGTTGACTGGTTGGTTCACAAATTGACAACTGAGCTCCATTCCAGCCATTGGTTGGATCGCTACGCTGATGAAAGTGGATCATTCGAGACTGTGAAAGAGGAATACATTTCTTCTACGTCATGGCACAGGGCGTTGCAGATTCCAGATGATGCCATTACGTTTGATGATAAACACAAACTTTTTGCAAAAGTTACAAGCCAGAAAGACAGTAGCGAAGAACGTACAGTTTGGAATCCTGGATCTGAATTTGCTCTCTGTGATTGCCCCTGGTCAATGCAGGGAAACCTTTGCAAACACACCATTAAGGTCAATACAGCTTGCAGTAAATTCAACAATTATTTGCCATCAATGTCCTCTCAATCATTCAGACAAATATTAGATGATCTATGGCGGAAACCTATGGATGACTCAATTGAGCTTGATCTGTCAATGGCCTGGACTAACCAAGTCCGAGAGAAAATACAAGTGCTGGTGGAACTTAGCCACTCAGAAAACATTGGCAATGTGGTTAACAATTTGCCACTGAAATGGATTACCAAGAAAGGCAGAACGTTCATAGGAAAGCCATCTCTCAACTTTCTGGCCCTTCCACCTGGCTCCAGGGATAATAATGCTGCTGTGAGAAAAAAGAAACGGAAAAGAAAGAGATTATCCCGGATAAAGGGTCCTGCCTGACCTCAGCTTGGAGGTAAATGAACATTTTTTTCAGTTATTACCTCAATAGGAGTCCAATGTACATTGTATCGTGTCTTCCAGGATTTAATTAGATGGGACCAGTCATGCATGGTCCCCAATCTTTTCGAATGTGAATCTCCTATCATAGCTTTAATGTAGACCTATTTTTATGGAATCCAATACTTACGGGGGTGTTTGGTTGCCTTATGATGCAACTTTTTTTTTACAAATATATAATTTTATAATGAAAATATATTAAAAGGGGTATTTGGTGACACTATCAAAATGTATTTTAATAACATTCTTAACTTACAAAACATGATAAAAAATTAAAAAGAGGGAGGACCCTGTTTTGTTTCTTGTTTCGAGGGCACGAAGCTCCAGGCTGCCCCAGCCCCATCGCCCTCCTCGACGCCGTGGAGAGGCAGTATCCGTCCGCCTCCACATCGCCATCGTGCGACAGCTGGAAGGCGGCCGCGTCGGCGTCCTTGCTGTGCTAGAGGAGCCCCCGGGCGTAGAGCTTCTGCATGCAGCGCCGCTGCTGGTCCTCCAGTCCGCGGACGTCGTCCCATGGGTTGCACAGGGCCGGATCTGGCACGCCGGATTCCTCCGATGAGGGGGGGCGGCGGCAGGATAGGGGAGGGATCCAGCCAGGTAAGGACTGGTGGCGACGACTTCAGGGTCTCCGCACCGCGGGGGAGGATTCGTAAAGGAGCTTCCCCATGGTTGCTGCCGCCGCCGAAGTCCCTAGGGTTTTCGTCCAAAGGAGTTGGCCTTTTTCGCTTCCCGCTCTTCGCCTTCTTCCTCTCTCCTGCTGTTTGCTTCCGCAGAAGAGAGAAAGAGGAGGTATTTTTGAAAAAATTAATAATAATATGGGGTACGGGGCAGGGGGAATAAGATTGTCTGGACTCTCCGTTTGGGATGAAGCCGAGGGGAGGGTGGACCACCCAGATGAACGGGTGCCCGCTTGCTTCCAGGCCGGCGGCGAGCTGCAGCATCTGGGGGGCGCCGATAATGTTCTGGGACCCGAAGGATAGGTAGAGCACGGAGGCAGGGGGTGGCGCGCCAACCATTCAACGAAAGTCCCCACAGAGACCTCGGCTTTCTTCCCAATTCGCGAGTCGGAAGGCCTCCCGTCATTGGGGAGTACGGGCCCGATGGCCTAGACCGACAGGCCAGCGACCTTTCAGAACAGCTCCATCCCCGTCGTCTCCACTTCCTCCACCGTGTTGAGGAGCAACCTGCCGGACCCCAAGCACAACGATATCTGTCGGCGTAGGAAGACGGCCCAGACTTTGTTGCCATCCGTCCCCCTTCCCGCGCGAGCTGCGAGCGGTGCAGCCTTGGCCCTCAACATTCTCCAATCAACTGCCTAATCTTTTTTAAAAAATTTCATGTTCTTACCAAACATGATAATTATTTGTATTTTATAATTTAAAAATCATTATACTTTTTATTTTAATATATTTTTTTATAACAAATCTACATAAAATATTATACTACAACCAAACAGCCTATTAGGATGTAGGATACTCTTGACCGGGAAGACCTTGGTGACGACCAGGGAATACCTTCATTTTCAACAGATCCATTCTACATCATCATATATTTACATGTGCCCAAAGTGAACTGTGATGAAGACAAATTATAGATGAACAGGACACCATTTTTTCACCTCACACTTTGTCACAACTCTGTCATTCTAGCAAGTGACTTTCGTTTTCTATATATGTTCTAGTTTATAAGAAAAAGAATCTTGAATAAAATTGGTTCTCGATATCTGAATTAACTCAAGAAATAAGAAACAGAGACACCCTCTATAGCTGTCTATCCATCTGAAGTAGTTCTTATGATTCAAGGCTTGATCCAGTGTTGTGGGGCGCAGGAAATGAAAGTCTATCAGACGATGCCTCCTTCAATACCAAAAACAGCTTTGACGGATGTGAGAAAGTAATAGTTAATTTTTCGTTTGGAGAGGCTATATCAAAAACATTCAGAACAAAGAACCTGAAGCCTAAGCATCCTACAAGCTACGAGGTCAGATGTGGAGAGTCGCCATTACCAATGTGATCGGGTGTTTTGGCGCTCCTTGCATCTTCGGAATGCACTCTTATTGATCCGACTGGGGTAACTCAGCAAACGACCTGAAGATTCATAGGCAGTTATTGGCCGTGGGAGCGAGTCGATTTAGTACGGCATAAGGTTTATTTCATGCGCAAGTCTTCTGAAAAAAATGGATCGCAATATGGATGCCAAATTGAGAACGAGGATTTCTTATACTGTGTAAAAACTGGCTTACACCGGAACCAAAAACAAAGCAATTCATGCAAAAATATTAACGTTACTTATAATAACACATTTTTTCACATTTTAACTGTTTTTTATTTTAGCAATTAGATTGGATAGAACTAACATAAAATTATCAAGGGAAAAAAAAATTTCCAATACACGCAAATCCAGAATTACTTGTACTGCAATTTTTCGGTGATCTAGAATTTTCAAATCACAAAACAATTCTTGTGATTAACTTTTCTGAAAACAAAGCGTAGGTAAAAAATTTTACATTGTTCCAAACAGAACTTAAGTTGGAAAAAAAAATCATGATTCTATCTTCTCATGGGAGAGGTGGAATGGAAAACAAACAAATATTGAAAATAAAAGATTTTTCTGGTTACCGGGGTTTTATATTATTCTTAATGCATACTGGACCCATTTTATGTGCCAAAGAAACTAGAAATTTTACCATTTTTTACTGTCTAACAATAGGTCAAAGGTTATGTAACTCTCTCTCCCATCATGGCAGGGAGTTTACCGGTTGAAAAGGTATCTATAGCATCGAAATTCTTGAGGATGCTTCTATCAAGGGAGGCACTTGCCAGAGCAGCAGCCCAGACGCCGTCACATGTTCCTCAACTAGTCATTCAGATCACAGGAACCCAATAGCTTCAGGCAACATTTATATACCTTTAAGATCAACGAACGGACGAATAAAATGAAACAGCATCAGCCACTTGTGTTATCTAAGTCACAATAACTAATAAGACCAATCTACTGTTCATGAGGGAGAGGAAAACACAACAAAGTAACAAGTGACTTCTCAAACAGCCCAGTTTGGGAGAGCCACGTCCGCTGTTGGGAAGATAGCTGCCGAAGATCGACATAATGAAATTCACAGCTGTGAGTTTACTTGTAGAAATCAAAATCTGTGTCCGGTTTCTTGACATTTGTGCGATATCCCTTCTCAAAATCCTTTGGGAGGATGACGTATCTGTTCTTACGGACGGCGTGCATCCCTGCCTCTTGACAGATGGCTGTAATCTGCACACGGTCCAAAAAAAAAAAAAGTTAAAGCACGCTCATGGTACTCATATTGAAGCAACATTTATGGATAATATGGGTCACCCTGCCCAGATCGGTTCATCCCTTCTACCGATTTACAACAATACACACATTCCCGCCCCAATGAAGCAATGACGGAAAAAAAAAAAAAAAAATCCAAAGATAGGATTGATGTACTGATTGGATATCCTAAATTTTTTGGTCCAATGAAGAGTCAACAAGTAGGTACAGCAGGCAAGCCAAAGGTTTTCCAAGGACATTCTTTACATGTGCCATTGTCAAGGAACGGAACAAAACAAGCCATGAAAAATGTTTGCATTCAGACTGATGCAAAAATATAAAAAATAAGTGAACATCCTAAGAAAGCAGAAACAAGTAAACTATCCGTCAACCAGACTTACATTACACTTTCGATCTGAAGGCATTCACACACAGCCAGAGGATGTGCAATAGGTTCTACTACCTACTTTGGTGGCGATCTTTCTCAAGCAGTAAGAGCAGTACATTATTAGGCACTTGTGGAAATGTTTGCGAAAAGTTAAAAAAGTTCCAAGTTTATGACGATTAATCCCAAGAATGTCAGGTATGAGGACTTCTAATACCATATGTTCAGAGCGCTTGATAACCCACAAAACCCTAAAATTATTCCCATTTCCTGCAAACAAGCAATAATATGGTATAGGAACTTTCCCCCCAAAAAATGGTATAGGAAAATTGATGCTTGCTCATTTCTGATGATACATATACAACTACATTATTTGAAAGGAAGATTGATGCTTGCTCATTTCTGATGATACATATACAACTACATTATTTGAAAGGAAGATTGATGCTTGCTCATTTCTGATGATACATACAACTAGTTTATTTGAAATCCTCGTGAGGCATAACTTAGGATAATACTCTTGGCCCCCAAAATTCACAAGAAGAACCATTAAGCACACATGGAAAGAGGTAGGGAATCACAATCGATGCATAATTCAGTTACAAGTATCTATGTAGAGGCGTGAATATTATGACCAGTAAGAACAAAGAATACGACGGGAAATTGGAGGCAATTTTTATGACAATAGATAATGTGTTCGAAAATCCACTTACATCAGCAGCACTAATTTTATCTGGCCGAGAGACATAATCTTCCAGGTCAACCTCATCACTTAGGTTCATCTTTGCGGTGCATACCTTCAAACATACAAGTAAAAACATGATAAAATTGAAATCAATCACATCAAAATCAGTTGCAAAATGCTCCCAGTAGTCAAACTAATGTTAAATAAATAAATAATTCAGTGGAGTACTGTCACTAGAATATAAATGTCAACCACAGAAACATCTAAGGCTAAAACATCGATTCGTCCTTTAACCATATCTCTTCGAACTTGATTTCGCAGATGGCAAAAATCATGTGTAAGCTCTCTCTCTCTCTCTCTCTCTCTCTCTCTCTCTCTCTCTCTCTCTCTCTCTCTGTGCTTTTTCACCTTGTGTGGGGGTTGGGTGTTGGGGTGTGAATTAGCCAGGAGGGCTTCAAGGGAGCTGCCTATCTGTACCTAAGCCCCTATCTGCTGCCTTGACCAGTATCTCCTGAGGTTATTTTTCACCTTCTCTAGACTTTGTACCGCTATCACTAATATAAAAATAGGATTGCAAGAGAGGATACTCAATGATACATCTATTGTTAACTTTCGGAGGGATCTGATACATATAACAAGCCTGCACACTCACCCATCCATGATCCAAGAACCTAAGCCACTTAAACAATGCTACAAATTAGCCCAAGGTCATCCAAACTGGAGGAACATCCATCACCCATGCCTTTCAGATGAGCTGCTGTGTTTTATACAATCTATTATCAGCCTAGCTAGCGTCATGTCCTCCTCTGAGATCCCCTTAAGTGCAACAAAATTCCTCTCAGCCCACGTTGCCCACAGCAGTATGAGGCACTATGCACTAAATATTCCCCTCATCTTTACATGCTGTCATCTTCCCCCCACTTCAAGAGTAACTATTTGATGGAAGCTAGACCAACATGTACCCACACCCACGTACATAGCTGCTCATGTTGCTATCTTCACAGTGACAGAGGACCAAGGCAAACTGATTCACGTCTCTCCTATTAGTCACCAGGTTTTGAGTAGGATGTGGGGGCAGAACAGAAAGGTTGGACTTAATCAAAGGATTCAGTTTGCACGATAAGGGACTACGGGTTACTCACTTGCACTATGTGGATGACATTATGCTCTGTGCCGCGGAGGGAGAGAAGTAGCCATTTACCTTGATGCTCAAGGTGGTGAGTGGTGACTAGAATGAGGGTGAATCTCAAGAAGAGCCTAGCAGTGGGGGTGAATGTATAGAGCAGACACCTTGACTGAGTGGCTGTGAATCCTGCCTTGTAGAAGATCCCAATAAAATCCTAAGACTTCCTCTCACACCAGGGTTTCTGCTGCACCGATTGGGTTGTGGTTGGCAACTAAAAGCAACTATCCCTCATCTCAAAATGGAACATTCTCCCTCCTCCAAACTCCCTCAGGCATCAATGATCCTTCCACGTGTTCTCTTAATACTAAATGGGATCACATGTTGTCTGGAATAAGAAGGCATATGTAAGAAACGGACCACGACATGCATCCCCAATCTGCCACAAAAGGAGTGCCAACGCTGCTCTGTAGTCTGAGCACATGTGGGAAATCTGCCCTCGCTTATTTTCCTTGTCCACCAGAATTGCTTGTAAGTGTGCAAGATGACCAGATCCCTTGAGACTTGAGAGATCCCTCAAGTAGTCACCCCATCACCTTTCAGTAGAGATAAAACATCAGGTTTCCTTGAAAGCAGAGGGGGAAGATTTGTGTGTAAAATAAAAATAAAATTTGCCCCATCCATTTGAAGTCAGCTCCTTGATTAAGTTCTAAGTCCAATTTAAGATATAATTTCTGACATATAACACAATTTATCGGCCACACAAAACAACAAAAGAAAAGGAGAACTTTAGCAAACAGTATATTAAACAGCTAGTTTTACTTTAGCAAAACAAGATCATGGAGAGGGCATTTAGTTTCATTTGTAAAAAGGGTTTTCAGTGGGCTAAACTACTACATAATGTTTGAAGAGCCTCGACACTCCATTTTGAGAGTTCACAGAGATTACATTTGTACACTCCTTCCCTTTTTTGACTTAATAAATCTGTGGTACCATCAACCTTCCAAGAAAACCTTGTGTCAAATGTTATGTGCATGTGTTACCTGAAAAACAAGCCTCTTCTGACGTCTATCAGGGAGAGGAAATTCAATTTTCCTGTCAAGTCTACCAGGACGTAGTAGAGCAGGATCCAAAGTATCAGCACGATTTGTTGCCATGATAACCTTTACGTTTACTGTCTGGTCAAACCCATCCATCTGAAAACAAGACCCTTATTTAGTCAAAACACCAACACAGAATGGCAGTAATATTAATGCAAATGTATGGAAAATGCAATTTGCAGGATACACATTTATCATTTCATTGAACTTTGACATCTGCAGAGTTCCTGAAGATAAGCAAATGTTGGTCATATCTATCTTCCATGATTTAGAAACGTATAGAACAATCAGTAAAACCTACTTCAGGATGACTCCTTTCAATGATTAAATTTATCATAAAAAATGCTGAACATGGGCTTAAGATGGAAAGCTGTAATCATGAAATCATAGATGTAGTTGAAGATTAAGCAGGAGTAAATTAATATTTAAAAGGAAGCACCAAAATATTCTCCTGCCAAGGATGATCAAACACAATCTTATGAGCCAAAGTTCCATTTTTTTTTTTGGAAAACACCTTTTACTAACAATTAATAGGAAGGTGTGAGTTGCAACTATAAGAAACCAGAGAAGCCGATGTAAGCTCTTTCATACGTGGGTCAACATGAATATGATCGGATCATATCTGACTGGTACGAGTCGCACTGTCCATTGATTCAAACCATCCCAGTGACATGGATCCAATCCAAGTAGTATGAGTCACACCAATCCAGCGATTCAAACCGTCCCAGTAACTTGGACCCGTCCAGATACAAGTCGACTCGTAAGAGCCAGCCCAATACGCAACGATACAGCAAACCATGAGTAATATATCTGTTCGCGCGAAGGTTTCGCCAACCCTCGTCGTTCGGGACCCCTGACCTAGGCATATCTATCCTCCCCTATATCGGATTATTCGGAAATCCATTTTCTTTGTTTATCTAGAGGATTATAGGTCAGTTTTATATTTTTATCGGATTATGAGAGCTTGGGATTAGCCCTCAGGGAATCCGGGACTTCGAATCAGGCGAAGATTCGAGTATATGACCTCTCTCCACTAACCTCGGTCAGTGTTAATTACACTGAGCAACTGCTCGGCAACCCTTGATTAACCGTCCGTGTGATGTCCTTAATCATGCAAAACTACTACTATAGGCAGCGCATGCATATGCATATGAAGGCATATTTTAGGTTGAATCCCTAGCCTCACCCCGGCTCGGGGACAACTTTTTATATGGTTCGGGATTGACTCCCGGTTATTAGGATTGATTCAAGATTAGGTGGATTAATTCCAAGTTATGCGGATTGATTCCCAATTTTTTAATCCCACAGGGGTTTTTTCTGCAATTATCCACTTTTAGGGGTTTTTATGTAATTATGGGTGCCTTGTAAGAGCATGACGTTTTGTAAGTAGATATGGGGTGGATTTTAAGGGGTTTCACACTTTATGAGAGTTGTAAGATTAATTTTAAAGGTATAAGGGTTTTTTTGTAATTTTCCCTTAGACTGGGTTATCGAGTTTTTAAGATTTGATCTTGAGACTATTGGTGAGGAATTTTACTCATGATATGATTTTTAGGGCTTTCGGGGTTATATATGCAAATATTATACCCGGGGGTATTTTGATAATTTTGTATTTATATATTATGTTTACTATTAATGGTTTATATTCTTTCAGATTTTTTAATTCTCTGATTTCTTACTGATTTTTATTGATTTTATTCATTCATTCATCCATTCGTTCATCATTTTTTTATGGTTGGTTTGATCAATTAATTTAATTAATCAATTAATTATTCATATGAAATTATTTAGGTTCATTATAATTTTCCACAGATTTTACTGTTTTCTTACAGATTTTCCTGATTTTTACTAATTTTTTTTTTCTGATTTTTAATTGATTTTTCGGATTTTTATTAATTAATTAATTATTATTTATAAATTATCTTTTGAGTTTAGTTATAATTTTTATGTAGTTTTCTGAACTCATATTTTATTTGTTTAGGGGGGGGGGGGGGGGTGAGGCTAAGAGTTAGGTTGAGGGTACACTCAATTTCATTTAGTTCTAGGAAAATATGTACATATATTATTATTTATTTTTGAAAATATGATAATTATAAAATTTAAATGGCACACATAAGCACAGAAATTCTGATTTTATTTTGGCAGCATTTCGCCTTATAACAGGGTGTTTTCTACAAAAATTTCGGCAGAGCCTCCCCTAGGATTGAACCTTAGGAGCGAGGACTCCCCGGGACGAAAGAAAGGACCTCCGAAATCGCAGCAAATCCGGGTTTAAAACCCGAATTTGGTCTTCAGCTGGACAGCACTCTCCCTCACAATCTCACACTTGTATATGGTAGTGTGTATAGGCTTGTATATATGGCCTTGTATATCTCAAATGGGGACCCTTGGGGTCCTATTTATAGGCCCCAAATTGGGTCCGGTGGGGGGTGCCACCGGATGAGCCCACGGTGGGGGGGTGCCACCGGTTCCAATCTCTCTCCTTCTCTTTTCATTTTCTTAATCCCAAGGGCCAATGGGTGAGAGAAGGGGTGAGAGAGAGATCATTGAAAAGAGAGAGGGGGGAGAACCCGGTGGGTTCCCCCACCGGTTCCAACCGATGGGGGGGGTGGCCACCGGTTGGGCCCCCCACCGGTTGGGAACCGGTGGGGGGTCTCCCCCACCGGTTTTGGAAACCGGTGGGGGGTTCTCCCTTCCCCATTTCCTTCCCTTTTTTCTGTTTTTTGGGCCCATTAAATGGGGGATTCTTTTCAGATTTTGGGGGTTTGGGTTTAGGCCCATGTGAAAGGGGTTTAACCCCATTAACTTCAAGTTTGGGCTAGGTGTGAAAGGGGGTTTAAGATGGAGTTAAGAGGGTTTCCTCATGGGATTCTTAACCCATGTGAATGGGGTTAAGATCCCTCATTAAACCTCCCATTAAACACTCCCCTCCCCATTTGAATTTTTTTAAAGAGGAAAGGGAGGGAGGGAGATCCTCCTCCCCCCCACCGGTTCCCCTCTTGGAACCGGTGGGGGGTTCCCAACCGGTGGGGGCTCCCCCCACCGGTTCCCCCTCTCTCTCCTCCCTCCCCTTTGTCTATTTAAATAAAGAGAGTGGGAGAGAGGGGTCCACCCTCCTCTTTAGGCAAAATTTTTTTCTAGTTTTGGGAGTTTGCAGATTTTCCCTTCCTGGGCTGCAGGTTTGGTCCCCCTTGAGGACTGATTTCTTGGCCCATTTGAGCTCCTTATTGGGCTTTTTTATTGGGCCACCTATTGGGCCTATCTCCCTTGCCATTGGGCCCTTATTTGAGACTATTTTAGGCAAGTTTGGAGGCTATTTCGGCCCTATTTCGGGACTGGTTTTGGCCTATTCCGGGACAGATTTAGGCCTGTTAGAGGTGCCTATTGGGCCTCTTCTTGGGCCTCTCCCTTGGGCCATTTATTGGGCCTAACTTTCCCGACATTGGGCCTCCGTTCCGGGACTGATTTGGGTAAGTTCCGAAACTGATTTTTTCCTATTCCGGGACAGATTCCAGCCCACTTTTGGGACTGGCCTTGGGCCCATTTGGGGGCTTATTGGGCCTCATCTTGACCCCGCCCATAGGGTTGCTTATTGGGCCCATCTCCCCCACTATTGGGCCTTCATTTCGGGGCCATTTTGGGGGAGTTCTAGGACTGATTTTGCCCCATTTCGGGACAGATTTTAGTCCATTTAGGGACTGATTTTGACCCTTGTTTTGCAGCGTTCGGGGTCCCATTTATCGCCGCATTTGGGGTCTCCCATCGGGTCTCATTATCGGGCATTGCGAAGGCGGTTCGGGAGCTGATTTCGGAAGCCGAAGCAAGCAACTTGGGGCTGCCTTAGGCTCCTAAAAAAAAAAATCTGATTAAGGCTTTTGTGGCCTAGGTATGTTTTCCACTCCGCTGCCCTCGTAATGTGAACCCATGGTTTCTCATGGATTTTTAGTATTCGGCTATATCATAGGCATTTTTATTTTGCATGACATGGTCCTTCATGAACATATTGTCATGCCTATGTATGTGTATTCTCCCATGGGGAATCTCACATCGACGCGAGCATGCGTCATATATGTATATTCATACAATGCAAATCTGCATGTCTGTATATGAAATTATTTTTTGGGTTCAACAAATGCCCCCCACGGGATGCTCGCCGAAGACGAAATCAAAGACGGGTGTCCCGTGCATCACTCCATATACATATCTATTCATGGACATGGGCATATATGAACATGAACATATATATGTATGTATATTTTTTCTTTTGTATATGTCCCGAAGGATTCTTTTCATATCATGCCTTGACGATGTCCCGCTAATCTCTCTATCCTGCCCAATATGGTTCGAGCATATGCAGATTTTTAGGAGAGTAGCAATGTCGTCCCATATCCTTCGTGCAATCAATTGCACGATTTGCCATTTGTGGGCTCGGATACTCTATGTATTTTGGTACTCGAGCGGTCCAACGTCACCCCAGGAGCCTTGTCTTTATGACTTTGCGACTTTCTGGGGGCGATCGGAGCTATGAAATTTCCTTTATATTCGGATCCTCTTGGCCTTTGTGACTTGGAGGATCCTTATAAGACTGTCATCGTCGGATCGTTCGACACGTTGCTCGGTCCCAAACATCTCTTGGCCTTTGTGACTTGGAGATCGGTTGGGAACATAGAGCGGGTCACTCAATTCTTGACAATGTCATTCTTATTCAAAGGATATTAGTACCTCTTTTCGGCATTTCCGGGAGTCCTATGCAAGACATTCCGGATTGGCCAAGTATCCGCCATTAAGGCACATATATGGGGGTATGATATGGGTGTCGTGCTAATATTCGCACTTCAACTTTTTCATATTGTTTGGGGCATTTCCAGGAGCCCTACACGAGACATTCTGAACTAGCCGCATTTTTGCCATTTGTTGGCGATATATGAGCTTTGCTGCATTACCCCGACTTCCCGTCGGGATTTAGTTGTATAGTCTGCTTTGTGCATTATTTTAACGTATGTGTTTTTCTTTGTCTATTCACAGGTTGACATTCCTGCCTCTGCATCATTATGGCCGCTCTTAGCGACTTTCCCCACGAGGGGTCTCAGGAGGAGGGCATTGTCTATCCGGATGCGGGGTTCCGCTGGGTGGCTCAGCCACATTTGCGGATCACCATTGAAGATGTTGTCCCCATTTGCCACGAAAGCATATATAGAGACGGGGAATTCTTCTATTTTTTGCGGGGCGAGACTGCCCGGCATCTCCCCTCAGATCTTTCTATCTACGAGCTGCTCCGCTCATTTATTTATGTTGAAGATGGGGTCGAGAGACCGCTGTCTCCTGCGGAGTGCCGCGACTTGGAGTGTGCCCTTTTATTGGACCGGGACAATATGGAGGGGCTGCTCCCATTTTCATACCCGGCCTTCGCTCTTGCCGTTGACCGATTGTGGGAGTTTCCTACTCCTGCACAGATGGGGCCCATCCGGGCTATTCTTCGGGTCCACGACATCAGCCGGACCTACTCACCAGCTATGTGGACGAGAGCAGGAAGTCGTCCTCTTGAGGCCGCCCGACACCCTCAGGGGGTGTTTCTGACCGAGGCGGAGGAAGGTTCCATACATGACCCGTCCGATTTCAGCATACTATTATCGGACATATGTCGGGGCGTTCGCCCCGCATGGGACGCCCGTCTCCAGATCAGGAGTTCCCACGTCTTCCGCCTGGGGGCTACAGAGTGGCTCTTGCACATATTGAAGCGTCACCGGCCAATCCTTGACAGAGCTGGTATATATGAGGCTGTTTCAGCAGCTCAGTATGATTATCCTTGCCATCACGGCTTTATCCAGGCGATCGCCGAGCGATATATTCGCGATACTAATACTATCGCGATCGTTGAAGGCGAGACCGCCATCGACCTCTGGGCCTTACATCGGATTTCAGCTTTGCCGATTGTAGGGGAGCCTTATGAAGAGGGAGTGTTAGATGAGTTCCATCGCAGCACTACTGACGGTGCGGGGAACTATGTTACTCCCTATTGCTACAGGTATTTGCTGAAGGTATGGCGGGACTTATCCAAAGCCAAGCGCGCCGCGTCGTCCTCCACTGGGGGGAGTTCTTCAGGCCCAGGGAAGGTATCTCCAGCTGCCTGGGTCAGATTCTTCTTTGGAGGGCCGTTCCGCTATCATCGAGGCTTTGCCAGCATCTTCGACGAACGGGTCCCTTCTATTTTGTCCCATAGGGACATACCTCGCAGGGGCATTATCATTGCACCGGAGCACCAGTCCGAGAATCCCTGGGGCCTTGATGACATCACTTATGTGGCGGCTTATCTAGCATACTGGCTAGTTACTTTTGCTGTCCCGTACGGGGACGAGGGGGCTTTGCGGCCCGAGGTTTTACTAGCGGCTTCCCGACTTGCAGCGGGGACCCGCCTCGCTATTGCGCCGGCGGCACTTGCTAGCGTATATCATTCTTTCGGGGCTCTTTGCAGCTCGGCTACCCCGAATTCATGTTCAGTGGTGATGGCCACTCACTATGTCAGCGCCTGGGCGGGACTCCTGCTTCCGGGTTATTCTCCCCTTGGCAGGGAGATGGACTCTTCACTGCCCACCGTGCTTCGACTGGCAAGCCAGCCCGCCAGCCAAGGGACGGGTCAGCTCTCTTATGCCCGTGCAGCTTTGAGTTTTATACCCTTCGGCTCTCCCCGGAAGCTGGATTTTGACCATTCCTCGCGGAACTTCCGGCCATATCTCGACAGAGGAGGAGCCGCCGACCGAGCTTGGTTTGACCCATGGACGGGCCGTATGGGCCATGATGGCGCTGCATTAGATGGGTGGACTCTGAGCACTCGCCCATCCTTGCTCATATTGAAGAAAGGACGAGACGTCATTCTGGAGCCTTATTATCCGAACCGCTTTGCGCGGAATTTTGGCTATGATCAGATGATCCCCTCCAGTCTTGCCTTTGCCGAGCTGCCTCGGGTATATCAGAAGCGGAAGAGCCATCTTGTCGCCCGACTATGGTGGAATTACTTCCAGCATCAAAATTCGTTCGGCCCAGTGGCAGTACCTCCCCCCACTCATGAAGGGGGTATGACTGTTTCCTTTGCTGCTTGGTGGCACAAGAACCAAGGGGAGTTGCGGCTCAGACCCGATCCCGAGCAGACGAGGAGTTCTTCTCAGGCTAAGTCCACCAAAGGACTCGGCCGACATACATATAAGGGCCGAGCTGGCCCATCGGCGCCGAAGATGAGGAAGAAGAAGGGCGGCGAGGATGATGGCTTCTATGAGCTTGCCGCTCCAGGGTATATATGGACTCATCAGTTCCTGGCGGACTGCAAAATCCCCAGAAGATTTGAGCACAGTACCCGGCTACCCGTAGGCAGTTTCAATGGAGATCCTGCCAGAGATTGACTATGTTATCTCAGCCGCATGCTTGCTTGCTTTGGCCCTCGCCGCGAGGCTTTCCTGATATTGCGGGCCGAGACCGTCGGCGACGTTTGGCGAGTAATGGGGCAAGCGGCGACCCAGTTAGGGATGCCTTTTGATTCCCTCATACCCGAACCGCCGAGGTCTTTTGCCGCAGCAGGTATTCCATTTCTATATTCTTTCATTGTTTCTCTTTATTGTGGATATGGATCGCATTTACCTTACTCTACTTATTTTATAGGAGATGTTGTCTCTCCTTTGCCTGCGGCTCCTGGAGGATCTCTCGCCCATCAGGCGCCTAAGGGAGAGCCTCACGTCCCTGCTGAGGAGGTGGCTGCGCCCTCTGCCAGCATCGGCCCTACATCGGAGATGCAACTCCTAGTGGCCGCCGCGAAACAGGCAGCTCGGAGGAAGCGAGCGGCCGAAGGTGAGACGGAGGGTCGATTGGTTCGGCCCCGACTGTCTCCTACCCCTCCGTCGGCTTCGGTACCTATCGAGAGGCCACCTTCGCCTATCGGTAAGGAACTTGCTGGCTTCTTTTGTTTTGAGGATTAATTCCCCTTATGAATATGGCTTCTTATGCTGTACATATTTTCCCCTTTATATCAGAGGAAGGCGAATTTATCGGTGGGAAAGAGTCCCAGGCGGCTATGGAGCCTATCGCCGGCAGAGTCCCGCTTACAACAGGTGGGGCTGATCGGGCACCTCATCTTTGTATGCTTGTATTTCTATTTTTGCCATATTCAGAAGGCTCTCATTATTCCCATTTTTCAGGAGCCTATGTTCCCGAGCCTCCCGCTCAGGATCCCGTTAGGCTAGCTTCGCCGGCCATTGCGGAGGTATGCGGATATATGCATATATGTGTTGGCCAGTCGGTTTTCATCCCCTGCTGGGAATGACTGCGGTTCTAATCATTCTCCCTTTTTGCTTTCTGCAGGAGAACGCGACTATAGTTGCAAATGTCGCTTTGGGCAACGATGAGGAGCTGGGGGACCTTAATTGGGCCGACTACGAGCCCTATAGGTCGGATGTTCCTCTGGTCGACCAGCTCTACCATGAACTCTTGGATGACCAGGGCCGTTTCGGTAATATACAGCTTTTTGCCGACATATCGCAGCCTCTATGGCTTTTTGCCTTGCACCGGGTCTGATTTTTTTGATCTTTTCTCTATGCAGATTTTACTTTTGAGGAGCTGATGCGTTCAGCCTCCAGCCATTCAGGCTCCTCATTCATGAAGGGCCTGGTAGGGGACTCGACCGCTCCCCCTGCAGTGGATAGTCCTCCTCTCGAGGGTAAGTTATATTTGTTTTGATCTTCATGGCATTCTTTTCCACCTTGTTTTCTTCTGGTAACCAATATCAAATTTTTGTGTTGCAGAAGTTGTTGGAATGACGCCAACTGCGGCTGCCTCTCCTTCCGTCGCTCCTCTTTTGGAGGACGACCCGGCTGCCCCTCTTGCGATTTCCTCGGCAGAGGGGGAGCCTGCAGAGACTGAGGCTGCTCAACAAGAGCCCGCGGCTTCACCACCAGGTGGATCTATTCTCTTTGCCCCGTGCTTAAGACTGCACAAATTATGTCTTTATTTTCCTTTTTGACTATATCTCTTTCGCCTGTCTTCATCTCTTGGCACAGATGCCCTCCCCGTGCTCACCCAAAGGTGGGAACGCCGGGACGGGGTCAGATCAGCCCCTGAGCTTCTTTCAGGAGGCATTAAGGGACTAGCAGCATCAGCGGCACGTGCCAGAACTAGGTCCCTCCCAATTTGCTTCAGCCATGTCTCAGCCATCGAGGACATTGCCATCTTAGCAGGTATGAAGCTTCTTATCCCTTATTGTTTCTTCATCAAATATTATCGGGTATTGACCCTACTTCTATTATGCAGCTTGGAGGGCTTCACTGCCTGATTCTCCGGCTCGTTCAGGGGACACCGTCCCCCTTTCTTGCTCGGGGGGGACTCCCTGGACTCCTCGGGTCGAGGAACCGGCGTATACTTCGACCGAGCTGCTCGATTATTCCGGAGACGAGGGCGAGCCCGAAATCACCTACCCATTTGCCTTTGACCGGAGGGTGGATTCGCCGACGTGGAGTGGCCCCACCGCCAAATTGTCGTCTTCGCGTCACTCGGGGGACACCGAATCCCTTTTTGCCTCTCCCGATAAGGATGGGAAAGCGGGTTCTCCCCACCCCGAGGAGACAGCGGAGTCAGGTAACATTCCTTTTTTTTTTCTTTCGTTTCATTGCCGGTATCATTCGCCGACACTATCATTTCAACCTCGGTCTTATAACATCCTCTTTCTTTTTATCTTATCAGGTGGGGAAGGCCCTGATGACTCTGCCGCACATGCTACCCAACGGGCTCAACTGCGGGCTGAGCTGGAGTCCGCCCTCGAGGATGTGGCCGCTCGAACTGCAGAAGTTTCCGAACTCCGAGCCGATAGAGAGACACTGGATTCCAGCATTGCTGAAGCGAGGTCCCAAGTCTCGGCTCTCCGTCTTCAGTTAGAAGAATTGGAGAGGGGCCTGGAAGAGGGTGTCGAGCAAGTGGCGACCCTTGACCGCCGTTTGGACGAGCTCACCCGAGAGCGAGACGCGTCGGTGGACAGGGTTGAGGCTCTCCGTCTTTTGTTGGATGCCTCGCAGGCTTTAGTGGTGCGGGAGCCGACTCCGACTCGGGACTAGTTATCGGGGCTCCCTCTCCCTCTTTTTGACCTTGGCATTGTTTCATTTTGAAACGCATATTTGAGTTACCCCGAGGGCTTGTCTCGGGCTTCCATCTCGCGGTCATTTATATGAAGAATTTTTTTAGTTGGACATGGTATTCATCTTCTTCTTCTTCTTCTTCTTTTTTTTTTTTTTTTTTTTTTTTTTTTTTTTTTTTTTTTTTTCAAACCAATGCCAGTGCCCTTTCGGGTTTTCACCGACACTGGCCCCCTCTTACTTTTTCCTGCACGCCCCTGCGGGTTTTCATGCAGCGGGGTTACCCGATTTTGCCTAAGGCGCCCTTCCGGGTTTTCACCTTAGCTGGGTATGAGACCTTTTTACCCTTAGCCGATCCCGATATGGATGAGATCGGTTAAGTCCGTCGGGGCACCTCGCTTTTTAAGCCCCCCCTTTTTTTTTCTAACTACTATTAAATATAGGACTATTGTTAAGTATAAATATATAGCATAACTGACCCAACAGTTATTGGGGGAGTATTTAATATGGAAATTTGATATAATATGGGTATGCGAAGAGGATTATCTACGATTTAACGCTCCTCTTGGGTGAAGCATGAACTTCAGGATTTAATGCCTCCCGCAGGCGAGTATGAATTTCAGGATATAAAACCTCCTGCAGGCGAATATGAAATATGAATTTCCGGGATATAAAGCCTCCCGTAGGCGAATATGAAATATGAATTTCCAGGATATAAAGCCTCCTGTAGGTGAATATGAGATATGAATTTCCAGGATATAAAGCCTTCCGTAGGCAAATATGAATTTCCAGGATATAAAGCCTCATGTGGGCTAATATGAAATATGAATTTCCGGGATATAAAACCTCCCGTAGGCGAATATGAAATATGAATTTCCAGGATATAAAGCCTCCTGTAGGCGAATATGAAATATGAATTTCCAAGATATAAAGCCTCCTGTAGGCGGATATGAAATATGAATTTCCGGGATATAAAGCCTCCCGTAGGCGAATATGAAATATGAATTTTCAGGATATAAAGCCTCCTGTAGGCGAATATGAGATATGAATTTCCAGGATATAAAGCCTCCCGTAGGCGAATATGAATTTCCAGGATATAAAGCCTCCTGTGGGCTAATATGAAATATGAATTTCCGGGATATAAAACCTCCCGTAGGCGAATATGAAATATGAATTTCCAGGATATAAAGCCTCCCGTAGGCGAATATGAAATATGAATTTCCCGGCCGTTGAGGTACACCGGTGGGACTGGCGTGTATCAGGGTCGATTTTAGGGTATAACGTCCCTTTGGGGCGAATTCGACCGTTTACGGCACATCGATGGGACTATATCGTATGGGACTATAGTATATGGGTATGCCGATGGGATTATGACTTACAGGGGGAATTTTGGGGTATAACGTTCCCAGGGACGAGAATGATATTTTCGTATTGCTTCCCAGGGGCGAATGAGAAAATCTTTACCCTTCGTGATATGCCAGTGGGACTAAAGTATGTGAGGGGAAAAATTCAGAATATAACGCCTCCTCGGGGCGGCAGTGAGAAATTTCAGGCTACCACGCCTCCTTGGGGCAAAGGAATTTCCTTAAACCCCTTCATGGTATGTCGGTGGGAGTAATTTATGCCAAAGGGGGATTCAGGATATATTACCTCCTTGGGGCAGTAGGGAAATTCTCGACCCCTTTTACGATATGCCAGTGGGACTGGCGTATGCCCAGGGAGGACTTGGCGCATAATGCCTCCTCGGGGCATAATTCTGGGGTTTAACGCCTTTTGTAGGCGAATGTCGGAATTTAATGCCTTCCGCAGGCGAAGTATAAATTTTCGGAATTTAATGCCTTCCGTAGGCGAATATGAAATTCGGGATTTAAAGCCTCCCACGGGCAAGTTTCGGAGTTTAACGCCTTCCGTGGGCGAATATATGGATTTCTGGGATTTAATGCCTCCCGTAGGCAAATTCCGGAGTTTAACGCCTTCTGTGGGCAGAATATGAATTTCCGGAATTTAATGCCTTCCGTAGGCAAATTCCGGAGTTTAACGCCTTCCGTGGGCGGAATATGAATTTCCGGAATTTAATGCCTTCCGTAGGCAAATCCCGGAGTTTAACGCCTTCCGTGGGCGAATATATGGATTTCTGAGATTTAATGCCTTCCGTAGGCAAATCCCGGAGTTTAACGCCTTCCGTGGGCGAAATATGAATTTCCGGAATTTAATGCCTTCCGTAGGCAAATCCCGGAGTTTAACGCCTTCCGTGGGCGAAATATGAATTTCCGGAATTTAATGCCTTCCGTAAGCAAATCCCGGAGTTTAACGCCTTCCGTGGGCGAATATATGAAATATTCATCGCATGATATTCCTGACAGGAAAATATTTTCTTATAAAGTGAATCGCTCATGATGATATGACGTCTTTCGGGCATATGCCCGTGTATTTACATCGTGTATAACAGGGACGGGGATTGTTCCCTCAGACTGCATCGAGCAGAAGAGCAAGTTTTCCCACTTCCTTATCAAGTCGGGAGGTCATCGTCATCATCGCCTCGGTCGTAGCCCTTGATGGGACATTATTGTACCACCAGTGTGGTACCAAGGGTTTATTCGTCATTGGCGACTCTGATATCCTCCCTGGGTAAGGATGTGGGAAAACTCAATCTCTGCCCTTAGCAGGCCGAGAGAGTTTTCCCCCCGCCGGGGAACAAGTATGCGGCCTTATGGGCCTATGTGCTCGCGCACGAGCATTATTGGCTTTCCTTGGCGCAGATGGCTTTTGCGCGGTATTCCCCGACGAGTTGCCAGATTATTTTGTCCTTCGAGACATATGTTGGGCTTCACGGCACCGGTTTGTGTTGCTGTTGTCGCTCGAGTTGATCATGCACCGGAGCGTAATACGATTTCATATGTCGGCCGTTCAATGGTGGGAAGGCTAGATTCCCTTTTTCATCCACTAGCCTATAAGCACCGCCTTCGTAGACTCTGCTTACTATGAAGGGTCCAACCCAGTTTGGTTTGAACTTATTTCTGGGCCAAGAGGCCATAACATCTTTATGCTTGACCATTACAAGGTCCCCCTTTTTGAAGGTTCTTTCTTTCACCAATTTATCGAATGCACGAGACACTCGGGCTTGATATATTTGCAGATGCTGATATGCTTGCAGCCTTTCGCCTTCGAGGTCCGATAGTTCCTCATAGCGTCTTTGAGTCTCGCTCATGTCGTCTTCCTGCACTCCATAATGCAGGGCGATCCTATAAGATGCGAGCTCTATCTCTATCGGGATTATGGCCTCTGCTCCATAGACTAAAGAGTATGGGGAGCATCCCGTTGGGGTTTTGTAGACAGTACGGTAGGCCCATAATGCTTCATGCATCTTCTCGTCCCAATCCCGCTTTCGCCCCCCACTGATCTTCACCAGAAGTTTACACAGGGTTTTATTGAAGGCTTCTGCCATCCCATTGGCTTGGGGATAATATACTGAAGACGCATTCCAATCTATATGAAATTTGACTGCCATCTTATATATTGTTTGATTTTTGAATGGCGTGCCATTATCTGATGTGATCCGGCTGGAAGTTCTGAATCGGTATATGATATTATGTCTGACGAAGCGTGATACCGTTTCGCCGGTCACTTCCTTCAAGGGAATGGCTTCCGCCCAACGAGTAAAATATTCTGTTGAGGCAAGAATGTATTTACACCCTCGGGATGACGGTGTTAATGGACCCACAACATCCATTCCCCAATGGGCGAAAGGCCATGTCGGGGTTGTCGGGTGCAAATAATTGGGAGGTCGCCTAGGAATAGGTCCGTAGGCTTGGCATTGGGGGCAGCTTCTCGCCATTTTCTCGCAATCTGCGAACATGGTTGGCCAATAGAAGCCTTTATTTTTAATGTTGATCTTCATTTTCGCGCCTGACTGATGAGCTCCGCATATCCCGGCGTGAACTTCCTTCATTATTTTGCGGGACTCCATTGGGGAAAGACACCGGAGTAGAACCGCATTTTTGTCTTGAGGGACAAGGCGATATAGCACGCCATCTATCAGGTGATACGAAGTTGCCCTTCGAAGCAGTTGGATTCTTTCGGCTTTGCTATCGGGGAGCCAGCCGTTCTTTATTTTGATGATAGGGACGCGCCAATCATCTTCCTCTTGGGTATTATGGTCTTCCAGTGCATTGATCTCAAATACTGTCGGACCATCTCCTTCATTTAATGAGGTAGGGAAGAGTCTCCTGTCTCTCACCACTATTTCAGTCTCCCCTTCGGGAGGTAATTTTAGCGATGCCGCTAATTTGGCTAACGCATCGGCCTGGGCATTTTGGCCTCTTCTGATATGTTCTATTGTGAAGGTATAGAATTTTTCGCTCAGCCGAACGGCCACCTCATGATAAGCTATTAATTCGGTCTTTCTGACCTCGAATATGCCGAGAATCTGTCGGATGACCAACAGGGAGTCCCCGTATACTTGGATACATCTGACGCCTATTTCCAAGGCAATTTCTAGCCCTACTATTAGAGCTTCATATTCTGCCTCATTATTGGTCAGTGATTCCATTAAGGCACATGAGTGGTGCAATATCCCACCTTCCGGGGTGACTAGGACCAAGCCAGCTCCCGCCTTTGTGGTGGATGTGCCATCCGACTTTATAATGGTTCTCGAAGCCCCATCGAAGTATAGCTGCCATGACTTTACTTCTGCCTGCTGCACTTCCAATATTTTCTGTGCAGGCAAGACTTCTTCATCCGGCAATTCATTATTTAGAGGGGAAGTTTCAGGAATTGGGTGTGCCGCCAAGAATTCGGCCATACCCTGTCCTTTTATCGCCTTCTGGGGAACAAAGGTAATATCAAACTCCATAAGGAGTAAGGCCCATTTTCCTAACCTCCCAGACAACACAGGCTGGCGCAGCAGGAATTTTAGCGGATCAAACCGCGATATAAGTTTGACTTCATGTGCCAACAAATAATGCCTCAGCTTCTTTGTGGCGAATATAAGCGCCAAGCACATCTTTTCTGTTGGTGTATATCGGTGTTCAGGACCCACCAACATCCTGCTGAGGTAATAGAGCGGTTGCTCTTTCCCATCCTCATTTTCTTGCGCCAGTAAAGCTCCCAAAGAAGCCTCTAAGGCTGCGATATAGAGTATGAGTGGTTTACCCTTTAAGGGTGCCCCCAGCACTGGCGGCTTGAGGAGGTATTCCTTTATATCATCAAGTGCTTTCTGACATTCTTTGTCCCAAATAAATGGGGCTCCTTTCTTCGTCAATCTTGAGAAGGGCCTGCACCTTCCAGATAGGTTGGAGACAAACCTCCTGATATAGGCCAACCTGCCTTGCAAGGATCTAAGCTCGGTTAGAGTCCTGGGAGAGGGCAGTTCCCTGATTGCCTTGATTTTATCGGGGTCGATCTCGATTCCCCTATATCGGACTATGAAGCCCAAAAACTTCCCGCTGGAGACACCGAAGGCGCACTTCATGGGGTTCATTTTAAGCTGATATTGGCGAAGCCTTTCGAAGACCTTTCGTAAGTCCCCGAGATGATCGTCTTTCTTTGTAGATTTCACGACGAGGTCATCAACATAGCATTCGACCAAATTATGCAACATTTCATCAAATATTTTGGTCATGGCCCTTTGGTATGTGGCACCAGCATTCTTCAGACCGAAGGGCATTCTTTTATAATTGAATATTCCTTTCGGAGTGCGAAAGGCCGTATGATTTTTATCCTTGAGGGCCATTCTAATCTGATTATAGCCCGATGACCCGTCCATGAAAGACAAAGCTTCATATCCTGTGGTGACATCCACCATAGTCTCGGTTATCGGCAATGGGAAGTCATCCTTCGGACATGCCTTATTCAAGTCACGAAAGTCAATGCAGACTCGGACTTGGCCGTTCTTTTTCTTCACTAGCACAATATTTGCCAGCCATATTGGGTATATGCATTCTTCGATGAAGTCAACTTCTCGCATCTTGTCAACTTCGGCATTCACCATGATTTCTAATTCAGGGCGCATCCGCCTCTGCGTTTGCTTTATCGGCTTGACTTCTGGGAGAATTGATAATTCATGCTCCGCCACTGAAGGGTCCAGGCCAAGCATTTCTTTATAATCCCAGGCGAAACAATCTTTGAATTCTATTAAGAGTTTGGTGTACACCTGTCTTTCTTTATCACTCAGGAGGGCGCTGAGGAAAACCGGCCGAGGGTCTTCTGGTTTGCCGAGGTTGATCTCTACCAGTTCGTCGACCGTGGCTTGTCCTCCATCTTCTATCTCTCGAGGAGCTGGCTGAAGATCGATGAAGTCCTCATCTTCATTCATATCGGCCGAACAGGCTTCCTGCCATTCGCCTGTATTTTTACGTGGGTCTTGGGAGATCGCATCAGCGGCTTCCGAAGATCTCTTTTGTCTTTCCATATTGGTATCGCGGCTTTTATTTGTGTACTGGGAAGGCCCTGTCGGATATTGCTCCCGTTCACAAATGGTATTTATTCCAGCTGAGACCGTTTCAACAGATAGGGGGATTTCTTCATTTCTATCTCCCGAACTGTTAAGCTCAATCTGGCCGGTTAGTTCCTCTACTCCCAATAGTAGGCTCACCATATGGATTGCATATGGGGTGGAAGACCCCTGGCGCGGCCTATATCCAAGACCTCTTCTATCTGGATTGGATGACTGCCCCCTGACTTGTGCAGGGTGCCATAATTCTCGAAAGAATTTATTCCTGGCTGCACTTTGCCTTTCTGGGATGCTTTGGCGTTTGCACATTCGTCTTATATATTGGGGCATATCGTCCATTTCTTGGACCACTTCTTCAGCCTCCAGCCGGACATTTTCATGTCCAAAACCGTCTTCGGGAGGGCTCTCTGGCACGAGATCCTCCTTATAGAATGTGATACGCCGCCCGTCTTTGTGACGGACTGCGAAGGTTTTCAACTCTTCCACAGTGTAGACTTCCCTGGGGAATATGGGCTTTATAAGGCCGGGAGGTATGCATATGCCGGCCTCTATATCTTTACTAATGGTATTAGCTTCTAAATTGATGGCCGGTCTACCAAATTTAACCGACTTTCGTTGAGACTGGCCGGGCTTCATTCCTTGCCGGAACCTAGCAACCTTATCTTCGTTAATTGTAATTCCGTCCTCCTCATCGGAAGACTTATCGGCTATCTTTTTCCCCTTATGACGGCTTTCGCCAGTCGTGGGGTCTGAAGCTTTATCAAAGTATAATTGTGCGTCTGCCAGATGGCAGTCATATGTTTTGAATGGCTCCAAATCGGCAAATATCCGGTGTTGCTCGCCATCTTTTGTATATTTGAGGCATTGATAGAGAGTCGAAGGCACCACCCAATTCCTATGTAACCAAGGCCTACCGAGTAGCGCCTTGAAGGAAGTATTGGAGTCGACTATGAGAAAGGACACTTGGGTCACCCAATCGTCCAGGCATAGCTCCACATCAACTCGACCGAGGGCCTCTTCCGCCTCTTGGTTGAATCCCAATATCGTTATGCCTTGCACCTTTTTCATATATGGGGTGAGGTATAACGCCTGAAATGTTTTGAGGGGTAGTATATTTACGGCAGAGCCTGAGTCTACCAATATTCTATCGACCTCCCGGCCATTGATTTTGCCCCGCATGTATAGCGGTCTATTGTGGCATGGTGATGATAACAGCATATCATCATCGGTAAAAGCTACCGTAGCCTCATATGTTTCATATGCTTGAGCCTTTATTTCGGCCATATGGACCTCATATGTTTCAGGATTTTGCAAGGCAGTAATCAACGCCTCTCTTAATTCCTTGCTTAAGGCTATCGCTTCCCATATACTGAGGGATGCTGGCATTCTTTTCATATTCTGCAACACCTTTCGATCCGCCCTGGCTCGGGCTTGTTCGATAGGAGGCATTATTTTCGCCATACTGTGAAGGGTCTCCTTCAAGGCCTTTGACTGCTCCCCTGAAGTCGGGGATTCTTCTGTCTGCATTTCTCCTTTTGTAGGATCAATTTGTGTTTCTTCGGCGAATAATTCCGCCAAAGTCTCGACTCCCTCTGCGGGGTTTGGCTGGACCAAAGGGTTTATCTCTCCCGGCTCCTTGATGGATTGAGCATTTTCTGCTTGCGGAGAACATTCTTCTTCATCAGAAGAAGGGCAGAAGCGGACATTACCCCGGACTTCTGGCCTTGGAATTGGCCCTGGGGTTTCTCCCCTGAAATAGATGATTTTGTCTTGGTTGGGTTGATTCTCATCCGGATCGCTATTGCGGTCTCGACCTCGGCCTCGGCCTCGATTCCGGTTTCTCCGATTCCCCTTCCTTTGATAGGTGGCCAAAGGGGACCCGATTTCCGGCGGAGCGTGGCTCGCTTCGCTGCTGGGGATATCTTGCAGTTGAGCCGACACCACATGACAGGCTCGATATTGTTGCTCTATCTTTTCCATTGTTAGCCCGTCATCCCAGAATAAGCTAACATCGTCCGGAATGGAGAGTACGTCCTCACTAGCCTTTTGCACGCGGCCCTGGAGGTCCAACAGCCACGCTCTGAGGCGAGCTCGCCGGTCGAACTCTTCCCATGGAATATATTGATTCAGAGGGACATCCTCTGTAGGCCGACTTGGCTGATATTCTTCTAATTCGTCGATGATTTTCTGCAACCTTCGAAGTGGAGAGTTTTTGTCCTCAGACAGATTTATGGCATTAGCAAGCATTTCTTGCTTCTTTAGCCTTCTCTTCTCACTTCTTTTTCTATTCTTTTCTTGTTTCTTTCTCCTTGCTGCTTCTTGAATGAAGCTGGGTTGGACTGGCATTTCTGGAAGTGGGTCGAAATGAACCACAGCTTTCCCTTTTGCCGTACGTGTTTGCAAGGATTTAGCCATTTTAGGCTTCTTTTTCTTCTTTGCCTTAGTCCATGGACTTTTTGGCTGATCGTGGTCAAGAGTAACTTTAACGGCCCGCTCGACCATCGAATCTGGCAACATTTGATATTCGCCAAATATTTCCTTTACGGACTTTTTGGAGGGACTCACCCCCGGATTTTCTTGTTGACATTCCATGTCCAACATTCGTATCCTCGTGGCTATTGCTGCCACAGTATCAATGGCGCGAAGGATGGGCGGCCCATCGGGTGCCATTCCCTTATGTGTGCTATCTGTGACGTCCCTCACATTGGAGAAGAACTTATGGATCATATTCACAGAGTAATTAGTCGCATGGGGTTGTGGGGGATCAACCAGATACTTCCCCATATTTATTTGTCCTTCTTGGATTAATTTTTCTATCTCATCTTTGAGGACGAAGCAATGTTCCGTTCGGTGCCCGAGGGCGCGATGGTAGTGACAGAAATTAGGATCATCTGTCATATGCATCTCTTCCTCCCTTCTTGACTTTGGAAGGATGATGACTTTCTTTTTCATACAAAGTCGGAAAAGTTCACGAACTTTGTCTTTGGGGAATGAGTAGGGCTTTGCGCGCCTTTCCCTCAAAGTTAATGAATTTCTGAAGCGTATTCCAGCCTCTTTATCAACCATTCGCCTGACTTGACGCCCTCTTTCGGCTATTCTTACGCTTTCATGGCTCCTTCCATAGGAAGTGGTTTCTTCTTGGCGGTATATTTCCGAGTCTTCCCTAGGAAACATGGCATGTTTGCCTCTTTTCCTTGAAGGACGATCGGGATCCGATTCCATCCCTTCAGAAGAAAAAAATCTGTCAACCTTGTTGAATGACAAAGTTTCTGAAAATTGCCTGGAGAGCCCCTCCATCATCTGGGTAAGCTCTTCTTGTTGACATGAGAGTTTTGTCAGGCTGGTCTGGATTCCTTCCAATGCCATCATGACCGAGTCCCCAGGGGGAGGAATTGCTGGGGTATATATTGGGGTTGCCTCGCGCTCCGGCGAAGGCCTCACCGCTTCTTCCTCGGGATGATACCCGGATGAACTCTCGCTCATATAGATGACATTGACAGCAAATGCCTGCTTGTTTCTTTGGTGAGGCTGGGGAGGGCTTACCAAGTGTTTACCCATCTCCACTGCGCCTTCACGGATGAGTTTTTCTATTTCATCCTTACAGACATAACAGTCTTCTACGACATGCCCCATCATTCGATGATATGGGCAATAATTTGGCTCATTAACCCTGCCCGCTTCAGCTGGCTTTTTGGGCTCGGGGAGCGATAGAAGCTTTGCCCGCATACATGTTTCAAACAATTTCCTCGTATGCTCGCGGGTGAAAGAGTATGGCTTTTTCATCCTTTCAGCAAGAGAAGAAACAGGCGCCTTCCCTTCCCCCTTTTTATTGGCTGCCGGGACACTGGGACCTCCCCTAGCCTCGCTCCTTTCTGGAGCTGGAGAAAAGTCGACTGCATTCACTTCTTTAGCTGAAGCGCCCCGCTCCCTAGGAGCTTTCCCCTTATTTGGAAGTATAGTGGGGTAGTCGGCGAAGAACATTTCGATCTCCGTCACGATATTATTGAGTTGATCGAAATTTCTGACATTGGCTCCGATCAATTTCTCATTTATTTCGGGTTTCAAACCCCTTTTGCACAATCTTACCGCATCCTCGTGGACGGGTGGATTGTCGCACCTCATGCTGAGGTTTCGCCATTTCTTAATATAATCCACGGCGGATTCATTCTTTCCCTGCTTGAGTGTCACTAACTCAGTAATAGTGACCTTTCGCTCCGATACTTTGAAGCGATCAAGGAATTTTTTCTGCATTTCTTCCCAGCTACTTATGGAGTTGGGCTTCAGCTTGGCATACCACTGGAATGCCGTACCGGTGAGAGAAGTCGAGAAGAACCTCAAGAGGTATGCTTCCTCAGTTGCCAATTCTCCAAGATCACTCATATAATGGGCTATATGCTCTTGGGCTGAGCCCTCCCCGTCATATCTTGTGACTTTGGGACGTTTATTATGATCCGCCGGAAGCTTTTTGAACATGTGACGAACCGGGAATGGCACCTTGTATAAGTCAAATGTGCTTATTCCCTCGTCTTGTTCGGCCATTTTGGCCTCAACAATTTGCTCGATCAGGTGCTTTTGCGATGTTGTCGCATCTTCTGCTGATGCACGTGGTTGATGAGCATTATAGTTGGGCTCTTCAGCCCTATCTTCCTGAATCTCCTCAGGACTGAAATTGACCTCGACAACCGGGGGTCCTGCCGGTGCAGGAATGGCCCTTGGTGGAGGTAGATTTATTGGAGGAGCCGGGGCGACCCTTTGCTGTTCCTCCACCTTCTGTATCAGGCCATATAGCAAGGCCTTTAATTGCTGATTTTCCTGCCTAATTTCCTCAAGAGTCTGAGGTTGCGGTTGTTCTTGCGGCAGTTGCGCGACTTCTGGCTCCAGGGCGTTGGCCGCACCTTCATTGGCTCGAGATGGCTCTGCCCCCTGGCCCACTTGGCCTAGCAGGCGCATGGCTTGCTCCATTTGGCGGGTAACTGGTCCACCTCTTTGCATTATCCCAGCGGCATTACTCTGCTCCTCCGAAGGCTGCCGATTCGTGCTGGAAGTATAACAGGTATATACCCGGATGCCATCATCCGTCATGCGGACGGTCCTCCTTTTCCTCTGTGCTGGGCGTACCAGCGCACCGAGTCTTTCGAAGACTGAAGCCCGCTTTTGGGCAGGTTCTCGTTCCTCACGGGTATCCTTCTTTCCTCGGCTTCGCTTATGATGAAGCTGAGTTGATGTATGATTCGCCTCCCTGATCGGCCCTGCAGGCCTGGGAGGTTGCTGCTCTGCTAGGGCAAACCTAGCCTCGCGGATTTCACGGGCTTCTTTTTTGGTCACCCATATCTTCTTAAGGGGGGGCGCATGACCCTCCTGACGTTTGCCCCCATTTTGGGGAATAGTATCATCCTGCGCTCGAGGCATAGTATTGCCCCATGTGCGTCGGGATGTAACATACGCAGGCCGATGAACCACGGCTTTTTGCGTTTTCTTTTTCCTTTTGAAGGTTGCCACCTCCTGGCAAACCTTCGGCAAAATCCCGAAACGGTTGTGCATTGGGACCGTCGGGACATGCCGAGTTTTCGGAACGATTGGTTCCCCGCCATCCAAGCGAATGCGCAGGTCCCCAACCAATATTGTTTTCCCGGTCCGGGAGGGACTCGGGGAAGCATTCTTCTTCTTCTGCCCCCTGCTGGACGAGGAAGCATGGAATGTAGTAATAGTATTGGCGGTGTAGACGATCTGCCGTTTCCCGCCTTTGTTGGCCTCCTTCGCGCGGGAGGCGCGCTTCTTTGCTTCTGCCGGAACCGACTCCGGCGCTGGGACTATTCCCAGGAAGTATGGAGACCCCACTACTGCGGGGAAGTCGCCGAAGCTAATCGGCACAGTGAGGTACCCACATTGGACGTGGGCTGCCACCGCGAGGGGTCCATATGTGACCCTCGCCGCCATTGCTGTCCGGTCGGGCGGAAGTCTTAACCACCTGTATAAGACATGGCAAAGTTAATAGTAGAGTTATGGTGAGGGCATCACCGGACGGAGAGATGAAGGGAAAGAGAGGTCCCACCGGGCGTGCCATCTCTGTTCGCGCGAAGGTTTCGCCAACCCTCGTCGTTCGGGACCCCTGACCTAGGCATATCTATCCTCCCCTATATCGGATTATTCGGAAATCCATTTTCTTTGTTTATCTAGAGGATTATAGGTCAGTTTTATATTTTTATCGGATTATGAGAGCTTGGGATTAGCCCTCAGGGAATCCGGGACTTCGAATCAGGCGAAGATTCGAGTATATGACCTCTCTCCACTGACCTCGGTCAGTGTTAATTACACTGAGCAACTGCTCGGCAACCCTTGATTAACCGTCCGTGTGATGCCCTTAATCATGCAAAACTACTACTATAGGCAGCGCATGCATATGCATATGAAGGCATATTTTAGGTTGAATCCCTAGCCTCACCCCGGCTCGGGGACAACTTTTTATATGGTTCGGGATTGACTCCCGGTTATTAGGATTGATTCCAGGTTAGGTGGATTAATTCCAAGTTATGCGGATTGATTCCCAATTTTTTAATCCCACAGGGGTTTTTTCTGCAATTATCCACTTTTAGGGGTTTTTATGTAATTATGGGTGCCTTGTAAGAGCATGACGTTTTGTAAGTAGATATGGGGTGGATTTTAAGGGGTTTCACACTTTATGAGGGTTGTAAGATCAATTTTAAAGGTATAAGGGTTTTTTTGTAATTTTCCCTTAGACTGGGTTATCGAGTTTTTAAGATTTGATCTTGAGACTATTGGTGAGGAATTTTACTCATGATATGATTTTTAGGGCTTTCGGGGTTATATATGCAAATATTATACCCGGGGGTATTTTGGTAATTTTGTATTTATATATTATGTTTACTATTAATGGTTTATATTCTTTCAGATTTTTTAATTCTCTGATTTCTTACTGATTTTTATTGATTTTATTCATTCATTCATCCATTCGTTCATCATTTTTTTATGGTTGGTTTGATCAATTAATTTAATTAATCAATTAATTATTCATATGAAATTATTTAGGTTCATTATAATTTTCCACAGATTTTACTGTTTTCTTACAGATTTTCCTGATTTTTACTAATTTTTTTTTTCTGATTTTTAATTGATTTTTCGGATTTTTATTAATTAATTAATTATTATTTATAAATTATCTTTTGAGTTTAGTTATAATTTTTATGTAGTTTTCTGAACTCATATTTTATTTGTTTAGGGGGGGGGGGGGGTGAGGCTAAGAGTTAGGTTGAGGGTACACTCAATTTCATTTAGTTCTAGGAAAATATGTACATATATTATTATTTATTTTTGAAAATATGATAATTATAAAATTTAAATGGCACACATAAGCACAGAAATTCTGATTTTATTTTGGCAGCATTTCGCCTTATAACAGGGTGTTTTCTACAAAAATTTCGGCAGAGCCTCCCCTAGGATTGAACCTTAGGAGCGAGGACTCCCCGGGACGAAAGAAAGGACCTCCGAAATCGCAGCAAATCCGGGTTTAAAACCCGAATTTGGTCTTCAGCTGGACAGCACTCTCCCTCACAATCTCACACTTGTATATGGTAGTGTGTATAGGCTTGTATATATGGCCTTGTATATCTCAAATGGGGACCCTTGGGGTCCTATTTATAGGCCCCAAATTGGGTCCGGTGGGGGGTGCCACCGGATGAGCCCACGGTGGGGGGGTGCCACCGGTTCCAATCTCTCTCCTTCTCTTTTCATTTTCTTAATCCCAAGGGCCAATGGGTGAGAGAAGGGGTGAGAGAGAGATCATTGAAAAGAGAGAGGGGGGAGAACCCGGTGGGTTCCCCCACCGGTTCCAACCGATGGGGGGGGTGGCCACCGGTTGGGCCCCCCACCGGTTGGGAACCGGTGGGGGGTCTCCCCCACCGGTTTTGGAAACCGGTGGGGGGTTCTCCCTTCCCCATTTCCTTCCCTTTTTTCTGTTTTTTGGGCCCATTAAATGGGGGATTCTTTTCAGATTTTGGGGGTTTGGGTTTAGGCCCATGTGAAAGGGGTTTAACCCCATTAACTTCAAGTTTGGGCTAGGTGTGAAAGGGGGTTTAAGATGGAGTTAAGAGGGTTTCCTCATGGGATTCTTAACCCATGTGAATGGGGTTAAGATCCCTCATTAAACCTCCCATTAAACACTCCCCTCCCCATTTGAATTTTTTTAAAGAGGAAAGGGAGGGAGGGAGATCCTCCTCCCCCCCACCGGTTCCCCTCTTGGAACCGGTGGGGGGTTCCCAACCGGTGGGGGCTCCCCCCACCGGTTCCCCCTCTCTCTCCTCCCTCCCCTTTGTCTATTTAAATAAAGAGAGTGGGAGAGAGGGGTCCACCCTCCTCTTTAGGCAAAAATTTTTTCTAGTTTTGGGAGTTTGCAGATTTTCCCTTCCTGGGCTGCAGGTTTGGTCCCCCTTGAGGACTGATTTCTTGGCCCATTTGAGCTCCTTATTGGGCTTTTTTATTGGGCCACCTATTGGGCCTATCTCCCTTGCCATTGGGCCCTTATTTGAGACTATTTTAGGCAAGTTTGGAGGCTATTTCGGCCCTATTTCGGGACTGGTTTTGGCCTATTCCGGGACAGATTTAGGCCTGTTAGAGGTGCCTATTGGGCCTCTTCTTGGGCCTCTCCCTTGGGCCATTTATTGGGCCTAACTTTCCCGACATTGGGCCTCCGTTCCGGGACTGATTTGGGTAAGTTCCGAAACTGATTTTTTCCTATTCCGGGACAGATTCCAGCCCACTTTTGGGACTGGCCTTGGGCCCATTTGGGGGCTTATTGGGCCTCATCTTGACCCCGCCCATAGGGTTGCTTATTGGGCCCATCTCCCCCACTATTGGGCCTTCATTTCGGGGCCATTTTGGGGGAGTTCTAGGACTGATTTTGCCCCATTTCGGGACAGATTTTAGTCCATTTAGGGACTGATTTTGACCCTTGTTTTGCAGCGTTCGGGGTCCCATTTATCGCCGCATTTGGGGTCTCCCATCGGGTCTCATTATCGGGCATTGCGAAGGCGGTTCGGGAGCTGATTTCGGAAGCCGAAGCAAGCAACTTGGGGCTGCCTTAGGCTCCTAAAAAAAAAAATCTGATTAAGGCTTTTGTGGCCTAGGTATGTTTTCCACTCCGCTGCCCTCGTAATGTGAGCCCATGGTTTCTCATGGATTTTTAGTATTCGGCTATATCATAGGCATTTTTATTTTGCATGACATGGTCCTTCATGAACATATTGTCATGCCTATGTATGTGTATTCTCCCATGGGGAATCTCACATCGACGCGAGCATGCGTCATATATGTATATTCATACAATGCAAATCTGCATGTCTGTATATGAAATTATTTTTTGGGTTCAACAATATCCCACTAGCACATATTGCTATTCATTTCATGGTTTTAAGTTTTAACAGGTACCTCGTGCACATACAACGTGCACATTCATCACTTGTTCAACTATCCTGAAATTCAGTCTCTTCTGGAACATACTTTGGCTACATAGATATGAGGTTAAAAATGTGTATCTTATTGCTTCGCTGGAAAACATTAGGGCAAGACGGGGTGTCACTGCCTTATGAACAAGTGATCTTCATCTAGTTCTTGTTGTCTAATTTCTTTTACCTGGTTTAGTAACTCCATGAGAATACGCTGAACTTCACGATCAGCTCCAGTTTGTGCATCAAAACGTGCTGTGGCAATAGCATCGACCTCATCAATAAATATTATAGCAGGGGCATTTTCTTTTGCAAGACGGAAAACATCCCGAACCATCCTTGGGCCCTGAAAAATAAATTGAGTTGGATAAATGATATTGATGCATCCAAACTTTTCAGGACACAGATTAAAATGGAAGAACAACCAAATAAGTTCACAAGAAAATGTTTTAGACACTGTTAACCACCCAGACTTGCAAATTCTAAGAAGAGGAACTGTTATATAGATATTGAAAAAAAAAGCTCCATAATCCAACTCATGCAAGAAGCAGCAGCCACAGAAACCCTAGTCAGTGAGGCAAAATCCATGGCACAACCAATCGTCATGGTACTAAAATGTGTAGGCATGAAGAATTAACCAAAAACAGGAAAGAAATGAAATCTATAGCGAGATGGCTGTATGGTTCATACCTCACCCAAATATTTTTGAACAAATTCAGACCCAACCACACGTATAAAGGCAGCAGTAGTATGATGTGCCACAGCCTTGGCAAGCATTGTTTTACCAGTACCAGGGGGCCCATAGAGAAGGACTCCTCGTGGTGGATCTATACCAATTTGTTTGTAAAGCTCATGATGCGTCAAAGGTAATTCAACAGCTTCACGAATTTCCTGCTTCTGAATATCACAGCCCCCAATATCCTGAGAGACCAAAAATGTTCTCATAAGACACAATAGCACATACATATGTAAATAGCCAAAAAGTAAGCTTGAGAATTTAGTTAAACTTATTCCACAGGTGGAAGTGCAAATGGATCACAAAATTATATTCTTCATACTTATACATGGCAATTATATATTCATTTTCTGCCTCCCATAGTTTTCTATCTTGTCAAACAAAAAATAAGCAAGGTTCATTTTCTGACAGCAGATACACTTGAATATCAGTATGGCTTGAAAGCATTTGAATCTATTCAACAGAAAGACACTTCTAGTATAGAACCAAATATCAGGGAAAAGAAAAAAAATCTAAAGTTTCTAATGATAGAACAGCAATGCACAAGTTCCAGTCGAAAGAAACCAACCTCAGTGATAACGCCCGATTACCAGCAGTGGTTCAACTCATTAAATGCCTAAGGTGGAACTGTTGTCATGGAAACAAGTATACATTTCAATGAGACCTATGGATCACTGCAGATGCTAACTTTTCGATTTTTGTGGTGTTTCATGACTCTTGGACTGTTATGTCTGGTACAGTCTGTTAGACGCCAGTTAAAAGCATGTGGTAAAAAAAAGGATATCAATGAATCAGAAAATAAATCTGAAATTTTGTCTAAACACCTCTTAATCACTAAGCTAACAGGGGAAGCTTACTACTTGAATAGGCTAAGGCGGGATCGAAGTAAGTGCAGTAACCTACTCCCTGCCCTTCCCCCCATCTATGCAGACAAATAATGTGCATTTACAGTGGAGGAAGTGCATCGGTAGAGACCACAATGGAGCACAGTGATGGCAACAGTGGAACATTCGCAGCCAGCATTCATATGTATGATGTGTGTGTTTTTTTTTTGAAAAAGGTTGCGGATTATACCACCAACTTTATTATAAAAAAACAGAGGTAGTATAATCCATAGTATAATCCAAGGTATGGAGAGATTACTCACCCACCCAAAAAAGACAACTGCTAGAAAAGGAAAACTACTAAATAAGATAAAGACAAGCACTACATTTCAACAATGATCCTAAAAGAAAAGAACCCCTATCCAAAATACAAAATATAATTAGACATCATATGTGCTCCGAGCCTCCGAACAAATAAACACGAGTAGCAAGCTTTGCGGAAAACTCTATAGGCTGCACTCTCTCTTTGTGGAGCTTGGAGTATCGTTGGAGATTTTAATTGTGTAAGGTTCCCCTGGGAAAGGCCGGGCATGCAGAAATGGAGTAAGGAGATGTATAGTTTTAATCAGTGGATTTGGGAGGTCAACCTCATAGATTTAGAAATTCCAAACAGGAAGTTTACTTGGTCTAATCTTCAGGTTGAGAGTAAACAGTGAAGGATTGACAGGGTTTTGATATCCACTGAATGGTTTAACAGATTTCCAATGACACAAATCAAAGGGTTATGTAGGACTGTTTCGGATCACATCCATTTGCTATTTTTGATGGAAGATAAGAAAAAGAAATGCAGAGTTTTCAGATATGAATTAAAATGGCACAGGGAGGAAGGCTTTAAAGAAATGATTATCAAATGGTGCAATGATGCTCCAGGGGCTGTTTCAGCAATTCTTAACTTTCAGGGCAAATTAAAGAGGATCAAGAAAGGGTTGAAATTATGGGCTGCACAGAAATTTGGGAAAGCATTTGCAGAGAGACAGTGTTTGAAGAATAAAATTGAAGACTTGGAGTTGAAGAACGAGAAATTGGATCTATCAACACAGGAAATGCAATCACTTAGAGAGGCTAAAAGCATGTTAAATGAAGAGCTTCTGAAAGATGAAATCAGATGGAGACAGAGAGCCAAAGAGCATTGGTTAATAAAAGAAGGGGACAAAAATAATTCTTTCTTCCATGCGGTGGCTAGTGCCAAAAAGAGGTTTCTGTCCATTGATCATATTAGAGATAATGAGGTTGAGATTGATGAACCTAATCAGATCAAGATGAGGTTTGTTGATTTCTACAAGAATCTCTTTTTGGAAGATTTTCCCCTGAGGCCACATCTCGAAGAAGGTTTGCTCCCTAAGTTACATGTTTCTGAAGCGTATGAATTGTCGGTACCTTTTTCAGTGGAAGAAATCAAAGAGTCTGTCTTTAGTATGGATCCAAATAAAGCTCCGGGTCCTGATGGGATGTCCTTAGGGTTCTATCATTTTTTTTGGGAGACTATCAAAGGGGATCTTCTTAAGGCTGTCCAAGAATTTTATGATAACCCGGAAAGGATTAAAGTTCTTAATGCAACCTTTTTAGTCCTTATCCCAAAATCAGAGGGCGCAGAAAGAATGACTGATTTTCGTCCCATTAGTTTACTCAATGGGTGTTACAAGATTATAACCAAGCTGTTGGCATCTAGGCTTAAGAAAGTTATCCATAAGATTGTGGGCACCAATCAATCAGCCTTTTTGCAAGGAAGAAACATACTGAATAATTACATGGCAGCATATGAGGCTATTCACCATTACAAGTTTAGAAGAAAGAAGGGTGTTTTATTGAAGATTGATTTTGAAAAAGCTTATGATAGAGTCAGCTGGAGTTGTCTTAAAAAAATCTTTGGAGCTCATGGGCTTCAATGGGAGATGGATTAGTTGGGTATTGAGTTGTATATCATCCTCTTCATTTTCTGTTTTGGTTAATGGGGAGCCTTGTGGGTATTTTAAGAGTTCTAGAGGTCTACGACAGGGGGATCCTATGTCACCTCTTTTATTCTAGTTAATTGGCTAGATTTTAAGTACTTTGTGGGACAATGCAGTTCAACAAGGTCTGATTGATGGGTTCAAGATCAGCAGAAGCAATATTCTCTTATCTCACCTCCAGTTTGCGGATGATACTTTACTATTTACTACTGGAAATGATGCAAAAATTCAGAATATTAAAAGGTTACTAATGCTAGTGGAAGCCATTACTGGTTTGAGAATTAACTATGAGAAATCAGAAACCATTGGGATTAATGTGGAACAGGACAGACTTTTGGAAATTGCAGATTTGTTTGAATGCAGAGTTATTTCTTTTCCTATCAAATACCTTGGGTTGCCGTTATCGGATGGGGTGATTAGGGTAAGGGACTGGGATGATCTTATTAAGAAATTTGTAAACCGATTGGAAGGGTGGAAAAACAGATTTCTCTCAGGAGGAGGGAGATTGATTTTATCCAAGTCTGTCTTATCTTCCTTGGCCATTTATCATGCTTCAATATTTAGGATTCCAAGGTTTGTGGAGAAGATTATAGAATCAGCTAGGAGTTCTTTTTTCTGGTCAGGAGGAAAAAGGGACAAGAGAGGGCTTCATTTGATTAAGTGGAAGAATGTGTGCAAAAGTAAGGAGCAGGGTGGTATTGGTCTTTGTGGAGTTGCTACTTTTAATAAAGCCTTGTTAATGAAGTGGTTGTGGAAAAGAGGAGAAAGCGCGGAGGCCCTTTGGGCAGAGTCATTGTCAAGGATTTGTATTTCTCTTCTGATAATAGGTGGACTGTATACCCTTCTACCACCTATAATTTGTCCCCCATCTGGAAGAACATAGTGAAGTCTGCTGATTTTATGGCTATTTCTTTCAACATTCAGGTGGGTAATGGCAGGGAAACATCTTTTTAATGGTACTGATTTCATCAATTGGCAGTTGAGAAGAGATCTTACTGAGGTGGAATTTGAGGAAATGTTGGTTCTACTTAATCTGATTAACAATGCTAGTCTCTCTGCAGAGAATAGAGACAAGTGAGTGTGGAAATGGAATTCAAATGGACAGTTTTCGGTTGGGTCTGCTGTTCAACTGTTGAATGATGGTGGATGCAGGGTTTGGTGGAAAGAGCTAGTCTGGGCAAAAATTCTACCTAATAAGATCAAGGTATTTTTGTAGAAAGTTGCTTGGGATAGAATTCTTACGGGTAAGAGGGCTAAGAAGCTGCATATCTCAAATAAGTCTTCATGTGTCTTTTGTGCATTCTTCGAGGAAGACATTAGTCATCTTTTTATGGGCTGTGGCTTTATTAAAAGCCTGTGGGAGGCGATTTGCAGAATTTTCGGAATTACTTGGGTGGATCACTCTTCCGTCATGGACCTTCTTAAGTGGTGGTCAATGGTATGTCCTTTCTCTGACCAAAATCAGCTGTGGTACTTAATTGGGCCAGCTTTGATGTAGACCATTTGGTGTGAAAGGAACAGGAGAAAGTTCAGGGATCAACATGGTAGTGCACTTGAGTTACTGAAGATCACTTTTAGGGAAGTGGAAGAGTGGGGTAGAGCTTATGAGATCATTTTAAGAGAAGAGCCCGTTTTGTTAAAGAAAGCTAAAGGGTGGAGATCACTGTTTTTATGAGATTTTCTGTGTTTCTGCTTTATCTTCTTGATAAAGCAGTTCTTGTTGTAATTTTTCTGTTTGTTTAGACTGGGTTGGGGGTATGTCCCACCCTGTCTAGAAGTGTTTCGGTTGTGTGGTTGTTTTTGTATTATTCCCTTCCTTGCATCAATAGAATAGTGACTTTCAGTCACCTTCTAAAAAAAAGCTTTGCGGAAAACTCCAATCACGCCTAACATGCATATATCAGAACACTTTAATAGGATTTATTCCTCTTTTGGCTTCTAGAACTGCAAGCATTTTTTTCCAGGCTTAGGCTTGACGAAATCCTATGTTAAAAATTGGTTCACCTTATGTTCTACAATCTACTTTTATTTCACAGATAAATATATTATGTTAAAATGATGGTTTATCTCATTTTGTATGCATGTTTATGTGCTTATGTTTGCAGAATATTATCATCAAGCAGGAGGGTAACTTTGCTAACATGTTAACCACTCAGACATCAGCTGTATTTATCAAACAATCTCAAGATTTTTTATTTTTTTTTGGTTGCACAACTCAGGTTTTAAGACTTAAATCTCAAATTTCATTCTTAAAAACTTCAGTGTTAGCAATTAAAACCTTATATTGTTTGAGTATTTCTTCATGCTTAAGGTCATGAATATCATTCCAAACTTCATATCCCTTATACACTTCAACCTTATTCCATTCGTCCATCCTTTCCCTTTGCTAGTCAGATATTTTAGCTAATGTTTTATTTCATCCCACATATTTTCAACAGGAATGAATAGGTCAAATCTTAAAAATATCAGACCATATCAACCTCATAATCATGTCATCATCCCACCAGCCTCCACCTCATCATTGGACACTTTAGCCAAGTTTTTAATCCCCTGTCTGCATAGATTGAAAACCAATGGAAATTTTGAATTCAAAGAACATCAGAGTTCTATCAGAACCTCTTGTCAACACCCACCACAACAAGACAGCTTTAAGATGCTCCATATTTGGTGTTTCTTTGGAAGGTCACTTCGTCTAGAATTCTTACAAGAAAGAGGGCCAAGATGCTCCATATTTCAGGGAATTATTCCTGTGTCTAGTGTGCAATCTTTGAGGAAGACCAAGAACACCTTTCTTTGGGCTGTGGCATTATTATTATTCTGTGGAAGACTCTGTGCAGATTATTTGGTATTATTTGGGTGGATCACTCTTCAGTTATGGATCTTTTAAGTTGGTGGTCTAGGGTCTGTCCTTTTCCAGATCAGAAACATTTGTGGTTTATCATATGTCCGGCTTTGCTGTGGACAATTTGGTGTGAGAGAAACAGGAGGAAGTTCAGTGACCAATATAGCAATGCTATTGAATTATTGAAGAATACTTTAAATGGGTGGAAGAGTGGGGAAGAGCTGTTGATATCCTTAATGAGGGGAATTCTGCTATTTTGCAGAAGGCCTGGTTGTGGAGGGCTCTGTTGTGTTGATGATTCACATATTGTAATTCTGTTTTATTCTCTTGATAAAACAGAACTTTTGTAACTATATGTTGAGTCTTGATTAAGACTTGGTTGGGGGTATGTCCCACCAGGTTGATTTGTGGTTTTGGGTCTTCTTTCTACTACATTATTCTTTTCATCAATAGAACAGTGCTTTCAGTCACCTTCTAAAAACAAGACAGCTTTAAGATACCAGCCCTCTCCTATGACATGATCGAATTATTTTAATCAATTATCCGCGAAAATCCTACTAAGTTCAGTGAAAATGATGCTACCCTATCTTGCTTCTGCTCATCCTAATACAAACCCAATAAAACCTCATTGCCTAAGAAAAATATCAATGTGGATAAAATAATCTAGGTATATTCTTTCTAGCACGGATGCCTTCTTGGCAGGCTCATATATTGTGATTGGTAATGGTTGGAGGACCTTGTTTTGGGAGGATAGCTGGTGTGTTTCCCAGCCTCTTCGTTAGATCTTCCCGAGATTATCTGCCATCTCTCTCCAACAACTGGCATCAGTTTTCCCAGTTGGTTGATGGAGTCCGATCTCCAACCTGCTGGTGTCCTCTGTTTAGGAGAGAATCGAGGGAGGAAGAAGTGAGGGAATTGCTTCTTTTGCTTCAGTAGCTGCAGGATTTCCAGGTGGAATCTTCATCTGAAGATCATTGGATTTGGAGGGGACAAGGAAGGGAAGCACTGAGTCAAATCAGCATATTCCATTATTGCGGGTGCGGGAAGATATCCTTTCTATTCTTTGGTGTGAAGGGTCAAAAGCACTCCTAAGGTGCAGTTCCTTTTGTGGAGGACAACGCTTTATAGACTCCTTATTTGCTATAGGCTGGTGCGTTTTCCCCATGAAGTTGCCTATAGGGTGTTGTTTGTGTGGGACAAAGGAGTCTATGGACCATCTGTTTACTACTTGCTCCTTTGTAGTAGAGGTGTGGCAGTTGCTGTGCACTCATCTTCGTATAGGGTTCATTCAGTTTGACTCAGTGGAGAAGCTTCTTCTTTTGTGGGGAAGTGAATGGATTTGGAACCAAGATTGAGTTCCGTGGCCGCCAATACTCCATGCCACAGTATGGGCTTTGTGGTTTGAACAGAACAGTAGAATCTTTCGATGGGAGGCTATGACCCCTTCTAGGTTTTGCTTTTTTGTTTGTGATCAGGTCAAAGGGTGCGCTAAGGTCTCATGTAATTTGGATGTGGACAGCTCATTTTTGCTTTCTTTTTTGGCGAGTTTAGTTTGAGCTTCACCTGCTTGGTATTGTGCATAGAGGGGACTTATGTTGTTTGTTCCCTTCTTAATTGTACATACTTCCTTTTGTCGCTCCTTTATAATACAAGTGGTACTAGCCGCATTCTAAAAAAGATAAGAGATACTTGTCACACACAAAAAATAACTACATAAGCTATACAAAATTCAATTACATATGCTATACAAAGTTTGAAATTTGTTATCCACTCACTAACTTTACCATTCATGGATGCTAAAATGTGCTTGACTAACCGTATTATAACCAAGGCCTACATTAACTCTAACACAATTGGGATAAGCATTCAGCACATGCAGAAATGGTCAAAGTTCCCCATAAAAGATGACTAGGATTTCAAGCTTCTTCTAACACCCCAAACAAGCTGGCACACTGTTGTTAAAGAGAGAAAAGTGGTAGAGACAAACACATTTACAGAGAGAGCATAAGAGTCTGTACTCTGTAGAGACAAAAGGGGGAAGAGATGATCCAGAAAAAAGAGAGATTAGAAAGAGTTCACATAAACAATGAGAAGAGACAAAGGATTTAGAGTGGCATGCACGAAGAGAGAAAGAAAAATCTAAGAGGGGGCATTAGTGAGAGAAAAAGAGTGTTTAGAAAGAAAAGTGCAGAGAAAGAAGGTGGGGTAAGGAGGGTTCAGATAGTGTGAGAGAAGTATATTTAAAGGACATATTTTAAGGATGGAACTCCCAAACAACACTGTCGTGTTATGGCCTGTGCAGATTAGGGCCGTAGACAGTGTTGTGTGAAATGGAACATGGCAAGTATTACTTTGAGAGGCTTGTGAGGAGCGATAGACTCTCAAAAAGTTAACAGGATGGAACTGGAAAAGTTTGATCAGCATTACAAGTAGACCAACATCTCTACATAGCACTAAAACAGTTACGGCTTAGCTAAAATACCAAAAATAAGATTAATAAACACTCACCATCTCAATAACTATCCTAAAAATGGATTTTTCAATCCTTCTAACATCTAGTCCTCTGACTTGAGCCACCCCCCACAACTCATGCATTTCTACAATTTTCTGACCTTCTTCAACATTCTCATTAATTCTCTTGTCTCATCCAACTGAAGCAGAATCCATGTTACACACTAACACCTCAAAACCAAAGCTACTGTACTAAATGAGGATTTCTCCCTGACATGGGCCCGTGTGGCCAGATTATCCTCAAAAAGTCTTGACCATGGATAATCAGTCCTCTTCATAACCAACTGAACCGCAAGACAACAACAAAGATAGCACGAATGATGAAACCTGGTGCATATTGCCTTAACCTAATTGACACTTTGTGAAACACATTTAACAGATGAGAATCCTGGTTTTGATCAGAATAATCATCATAATTTGGAAGCAAGCCTGTTCCAAACCTCATAATAACCCCCTTAACACTTTTATAATCATGTCTGCTGGCCTTAGTGAGCCAAACTGTTGGGCTTATTGACAAACACCAACAGGCTACAAAATTATCATCCATTCTAAGACAACAAAGAAGGATCAACTAAGTAAAACAAACAAAACATCCCAAGTAATCCACGTGATGTGCATGAGCGTTATAAAAGAGCCTCAATTTCTTACTCAGAGTTGATGTGCCGGGCACAAGCCCTTTTCATGACATTCCTTGGAACTACATTACCAAAAGTGTTCACCCCGCTCACCTAGGCGATGAGGCGAGGCAAGATGAGCCAAGAATGCCTCATTTTAGCTCGAATTTGCCGCTGTCCCTCCCTCACGTACACTCACATAAACGCAACAATGATAATACTCCCCACAGAAAGCCACCTTTCATCAATTAGTTTTTCTAATACATGCTGCCACTTTATATTCTACAAGATAAGTATTCTTTGGGTTGGGTGCAAGCTGTTGTCGACCACAAATGCTATTACTGTTAGTTCCACTTTAGAATAAATGCCATACATGCTTCCATGATCCACAGATTTTTTGGTTGTTGTGGCTTCATGTACTGGACATGATTCATGAATCCTGGAACCTTACAATTCGTTGCGTTGGGTATTTTCTTTCTTTTCCTCCTGCTGCTTGTCTTCCTTTATGGCCTCCTTTTTGTTTTATTGAGGAAGGGAGGATATTATGGCATCGCCTCAAATGCCTAGAAGTGTCTGGGCATTTGAGGCTTAAGCAAACCCCTCGTCGCCTTGCTCACCACTCGCCTTTAATTATATAACCTTGTAAAGTACATTGCGGTATCTAACTAATGACAAGACAAAGCGATAACCTAACTTCCTCATTGACATGACCAAGCTTACCAGGGGAGAACTAAGTTCAAGTAGTCAATCTACACTGCAAGTACTTCAGCATGTGACATCTCTATGTAGCACTGCAATCAATTAAAATTTCATTATAAAAGACAATAAGAATATATATGCTACCCAAGCCAAATAACTCTTGTTTGAAATTTTCAGCCCTTTTCACCACCCAGACCTTAGACGCAGACCACCCCACCAGAACTTTTAGCTTCACTTTGCATTGCGTGAGATTTCCCCCAACAATTCCTATGAATTCTTACCAAGGAATAGTACCAAATGAATTTTTCTGCAGTGAATTACCCTGATATTCTAAGCAACTCAAAGTATTCACAAAAAAGGTCTGCATTATGGATGACAAATCCTTCCCATAATCAGCAGATCTTTAGCAAGACAATAACAAAGATGAGCACACATCCGGAATGGACCGTAGTGCCTGAAACCCTAATTGACATTCACCTCACAGAGAAACACCTTAAATCCAGATTTTAATAAGATGCAGCACCATAACCAGGGTACAAGCTTGTTCCAAGCACATGAATCTTCCCGCAACGAAACCCTAATTTCGACACTCAAAAAAAAAGTGAAACCCTAGTTTCCTACAAAAAGACGAAATGTATCAGGAAGGAACCCTAACGCCAACGCCTCCCGTCAGAAATCATATCCCGATTCCTAATTACACACACAGACACACAGACGGAAAGAGAGAGAAGACAGCCACAACCTAAATTATCTGGACCATATGCAAGAGACGAAGAAAGAAAAATCAAACCCTTCTTTCTACCCACGTTGTAGGTGACGTCGGGCTTCTCCGACTGGCTAAGCAGAGAGATGGAGGAGTCCGCCTCGGGCGGCAGCACATCGACCAGCGCGTTGGAGTGGCGGTGAAGCGCGACGGAGGCGGACGGCTTGAGCAGCTCCCTGTTGATGGTGCTTAGGATCCGCACATAGTAGTTGGATCCGGTGGTGGAGCCGACGATGCCGTTGTTCTGGTCGACCATCTCCATGAACTGGCCGATGACGAGGGGGACGCTCTGGATGCGCTTGACCTCCTCCTGAGCTCGCAGCAGCTCCCGCTTCAGGTTCTTCTGCTCGTCCTTGACGTACTCCTCCTGGATCTCGATGAACTCCAGCTGCCTCTGCAGCGCCTTCAGGCGGCCGTAGAGGTCGTCCTCGTCGCCGGAGGGGGACGCCCCCCCGTCGGCGTCCGATCTAGGGGAAGGGAGCGGCACGGGAGCCGCCCCGGGTTGCTTGGGGTCGAGCAGCATCGCGGAGGCGGCCATACCCCACGCCCTTCTCTCTCTTTCTCTCTCTCTCTCTGGGGTTTCCTCTTCGGCACGGCACCTTGTGAGGATTTAACCGGGCCGGCGGGCGGCCGATATGTATATAACCTGTATCACCGAAGGCAGTACGCCGGTCCGTCGTCCTCCGGTTCAGTCTTACCAGATACATATGAAACACTTATTTATAATTTAATATTAAATTGTATCTATCAAAGAAAATATACAACCGTATAAGTGCATTATTCCCAACTTACATTAGCAGGAGAGTTATATCTCTGCATATAACGTTTTTGTGTCAAGAAATAGAAGCAATATTTTTGTATATAAAAATGCAGTTTTTACAAAATCAGAAAATTATTATTTTATTAATTGGATATATGGCATTAAAGATAAAGGTACACTTGTTTTACTAGTTAATAAGGCACGCTTTGCCCTTGTGCAAATAAATAGCTCACCGTAAAGTGAATCAAAATACTAATGAAGCTATAATTTTATTTTTATATAAGCACGTATTGTATATGAATAGCGATTGTTTATTTTAATTCTATTTGTATAGTTCTATTTTTTAATTCAAACATATATATATATATATATATATATATATATATATATATATATATATATATTGTGAAATAATGATTATAATGTCACTGGAGGTGTACAAAAAATATAATATATCAATATACTTTTAAAAGATAAATATTTGTAAAAATATCATAGATATTTAATGACACATTTACTACTACAAGACACATAGTCTAGTGGACAAACTTTTGCATGCCACATAAAAAACACTTAAGACTTTTTTAGTATTTAAGCTAAATATTCCCAATAATATAATTAAAAATATATTCCTTTTTACGTGCCATAAAAGGAACGGCATTTTTTTATATATTTTTTCATTGTCCTTTTTCAAAATGAAATGGGTCTAACAAATGCATCTCCCTGTTTTTTTTTTCTTACATATTTTTGCTCTCTTTTAACAAATCTTCTCCAAAAATTTGTATGTAAACTCTTTCTATACAAAAACTAACATAAATACCAATATTTCTATAAGTCCTCTCCCCTCACACATAAACAATAAATTAAACATCATTTATTTTGTTTGACCTTGATTTTATTTTTAATTAACTTAAAAATCAATATATAAAATTAATAAATTGTATTTTGAATAAAAATAATTTTTAGGAAAACAGTATCACAAAGTGCATTTGATTAACTGATCTCTCATGCACATTTTTAGGAACGGTTATTGAACTTTAGATTCTTTTTTTTTTGGCAGGGTCAAAAATCGAACTTTAGATACAATAACCTATAAACTCGCCCGGTCCGATCCGAAGTCCGGACCAAGCATTTCGGTTGTGTGATCCGGTCCATCACGTGTACCCGTCCGGTTCCTTATCTTGGTTTCACCATGGTCGTCTGATTTGAGACTTTTATGTTTCGGACATCACCATACGCACGCAATTTCCGTGGGTTGGATTTGTCATGTGCTTTTCCACCCAGAGATCGGATCCCAAGCATGAACCAGTCCGGAGTCAAGAAGTGTACCGTTGTGGATACTTAACTTTTAGATGTACTTTTTTAAAAATTTGAATCCAATTTTTTACTTTCTAAGAAATTATGTATGAAAAATTTAGCAATTTATCACGCTTAACATCAAAAAAATATTTTTTTTATTACCTTTCTTGCATAACGTATGAAGTTGGAATCAAAATAATATCCTATCATTTATTTTATGTAAAGATCTAAATTTCCATTTTAAATAGAACTTTTCCTTGTAAAGGTCAGACTACTGGCTTATCAGTATTTATAATCTGTCAACATCTATACATTTGAAATAAATAAATTGTTCAACTTGGTGCTACTTGTCATTTTTCCTCCAACTTTTAATCTTGATTAGGCAATTCTATTATGCTGTTGCAAGAAATGTATTTTCTTATTACCTTTTCAACATAAGAAATTTATTTTTTATTTGAAAGCCATATGTAGCATCATAAAAAAAAGACATGTTTGCATATGTTCACGTATGTTCGACTGTCCATGTTTTCCATATTAATTATGAATTTAAAGGGCGGCATCGGCTGATCTTCCCTTCAGACTAACCATATATTTATATTGTAATGTTCATGGGGCATTACAACATTTCTCATTAGTCTTGAAGGAATAATACTTGTTGCCATGTGGTCCAGCAGCTGTCCCTTCAGCTTTGATGGGACAACTGCTGCATCAAGTAGTTCTTTTTTTATTTCAGAGGGAGGGGGCAACTTAATGAGGCTGATTTATATTTTTCGATTTTGGATTGGATGATTAAAAAATTTTAAAAAATAAAAAACAATTAAGAAGAACAGCTTTTTTAAAAAAAAAAGATGATCTCTCCCTCTTAATTTTTTTAAAGTATACTTACTACAACAGCCATTCAATCAAAGTCGATTGGATGACTGCACAGGCATTACAACAGCACACCAGTTGCAGCCAGTGTTACTCATCTTGAAGATTGGACTTGGAGTCTTGAACGGCGGAGCAATCAAAGGCTAGTATAATCTAGTAAGATATAGTTTCGATTTTTACTTCATTTTTTCTCATATTCACAAACAACACTGTAGTCGCCTATATTTAGTTGGAACATCCGAAGTTGACTTTAATAGAAAAGACAGCACGAGAGATGCTTTAGAAAAATGATGACCTACCGCTTGAAAACACAATGTTCATGGAATCACAATCTGTCATCAGAAAATTCTTCCAAGTTTTCTACTTCCTAACCATTTTCAATAGTATTTGACACAGCTTCCATTTGGAAGCATTTTTTCACTTTCCTTTAGTTATTTTTTGTGAAAACACTTAGATTTTAGAAGTCATTCACAAAGTATTTTACTTGTATTTAACTACAAGGTGAAACTTTCAAGATTAGAGAAAAAATGAAATTGCTATGAAAGTGTAGACTTTTGTAATAAATTAAAATTAATTATAATCTCTCTCCCTCAAATCATTTTGTGTGAGAAGTGAAAGTCAAAAGTGATTCAAATAAAAGTTTTGCCAAACATGCCTTTCAACTTCAACGGCCGGAAAGTCACCTTCTCAGAAGAATAAAAGCAAGGTTGGATTATCCCTTTTTCCTGGGGCCAAGGATGCCACCAGTGTAGAGTGTTCCTTCAAATTTTCTGCCTTCAAACCATTTTTTAACTAGAATTTGTGGGGCTGTCAGTATGCTTCTCAAGATTTTTCTTTTTTCATGAGGATCGAAGTTACATTAAGGTGTCAACTTGTAGCATAAAGCACATGCTCACAACAGAGAGCAGAGAGCCCTCGCATCACCTGCCCATAAAGTTCACCATTCTGAGATCTGCTCTGGCTTGATGAACGGGATACAGGACACAGGGAGGCATTGCAGGTGGAGACTCATTCGACCGCCAACAAACAGCAGCAAGCAGACACTGATGCCTGGGACAACGAACACAAACAGGTGTTGGGATAGCAACATGCACAAGTCACAGATCACAAGGTCCTGCTCTGTGATAGCATGCCCAACTGGGAATCCCAAACACCTCAATGTTGTCAACCAAGGGCATCATTTTTTGACACTAGATCAAAAGACATTAAGTAACTAATATGAAGTAAGGGGGAGGTAAATGGACAGAAACTACAACGGGGGAATTTGAATTTTTTCGGTTAGCTCATAAACCAGAGCAACGTACTGATTCTTCTGTCTTTCTTCAACTACTGAACCCATACAAGATTTTATACCCTTCTACCCCCTTCAATTAAAAATGATGATAAAAGGTTAGATAGGAGAGCAACAAAATGAGGAACTTATAAACTCACATGGTACTGAATGCCAACACTCAAGTTCTGCTAGAAAAGGCATCAACCATCACCATTATCAAAAGGAATTGGGTTAACAAGGATGGAGGCACCAATAAAAACCAGATCACAATTTGCATACTTTCTGAACACAATACAATCTTATTCCCTAGTCTTCCTTCTAGCTTCCTCTACTACCTCATATCCTCCGGTTTGTCCTTGAGCACCATATCATTCCCCTGTTTAAAGTGACATACATGCAATTAAGAAGCACATTATCAATTCTCTTTTATGTTACCTAAAGATGAAAGAATAGATGGCCCCTTTTTGCATGTTTACCTAGTGGAGAAAAAAAAATACTGAAATAAAGTTCTAAAAGGCTCCTGCATACAACCAAAAGAATTTCAATATAACATTGTTTTTTTTTTTTAAAAAAGTTACAAAACAAGACAATTTTCACATGTAAGATACCAATAAGGAAGCAGTGAGACCAAAGTGGAGAACTATTAATGGAAAAGGGAAAAACATGACTTGCTAGGTGCGAGAAGAATGCTATTCATGTGACAGAAGAAATGTAAGTTTCACAATCAACTATCAGTTATGCACGTGCACCAGTAGTTCACACCCAGACTCCATGCAGCTCATTAAATGCCCACATGGTAACCCAGTGGGCCTCACAACCCAAGGAAAAGGTTTGTAACCTCACCCTGTGCCCTGGAGCAGTAAGCCCAGTGTGGACGGTAGCGAGAAATGGATCAGCAACCAAGAAGCACGTTTACCCTGCAGATTAAAAAGAGGGTAATCTTCACTCTTCAGACTACTGGCATCCAGTACTTTCATTGATTCATTTTGCTATTTGGCAATTCGTACCCACTATCACATGATCAAGGAGGGTGACCTGATGTACACCCCCCACTCCCACGCCCACCGCCTTCCCCACAAAAAGGAAAAAAAGGAAGACATGACACATGAAGCACAAAATCATCCAAAAGATAGCTGTAAACAAAGTTTAATATGATGAACACCAATCATTTTACAAAGTCATCTCAGAGTAAAAATCATCAGCCACCACATACAGATGCTATCTTCGCATAACACGATGGCGTTCTCGCTTCCGGAAACGTTCAAGCATGATCTCATCTGTGGCAGCTTGCCTCCTTCCAATGACATCTGCGGCACCAGTGTTCCCATTTTTTGCTCCCACTCTTTCACCGTGATCGCCTCTGTCTTTGTACAATTCAGGATGCTCTGCATGCATAATATTGATGGATGTAACAATGACCGAGGAAAAAATGGATCTTCAAAAGATAGATTTTTATAGATTTTTCTTGATACGAATCAAGATGCGCTAGCAAATTGCCAGTATTTTCATTTTCATATATAAAGATGAGACAAAGAAACCTAATAATAAGAAGAATAACTATGTAATCTATAAATTATCCTGACAATCAAATGGCTAGATGAAAGTATGAGAGAAAATAACAGCCAAGCACTACTTGATTGAAAAAAAAAGGTGGTCCTCATGGGATGTAGGCTTTGACATTTTGCAAGGACGTGAGGGCAATATCAACTTCACCTTCCCCGTTCAGTCCCACCAAAGTGACAAAGTATTTCCTTATCCTAAGGATGTCTGACTGTCATGGGGGTGAGGTGAAGACACCGGAGTACATGGCAAACCAGGGAAGATGTAGTCTGGGTAGGAAGTTCAAGGAACAAACATCATGGCGCAGTAAAAGGACTCGCAACAAGTTTTTGAAGAAAAATGGAACACATTCGGTAAGTCATTGATTCAAGCAGCTCAGAAACATCCCCCCACCCCCACCCACCCACCCACACGCACGCACAGAAATATTTCAACCTACTGGTGGCATGCATAACTTGCAATTCAAATAGTGCATGTGGTCTGGCACCTGTGTGGGATTTATTCTATTGGCTGATCAACAGAAAAAATTTACAAGTAATCACATCAAATAAGAATATGTAAATAACAAAAACAAGCATAAGCAGTCCTCTTGGCACATTGCAGTAGAAAAATACGTATCCAAAACGAAGGGCTAGATCTTTCATCTGAAAACATGCATTCTAACTTGTGGAAGAGAAAGAAAAAAATGTACTCTATAATTTAAAAGAGATTGAAGCTTGAGCACAAAACAAACCTCTGCGAAGTTTTTCAGCATAATCTCGACCACGGTGTATGTAATCTGCACTGTAACTTGCAGGGATATTCAATTCTGACTTAGCTTTCCTAGCAAGCCTCTTTTCTTGCAGGAGTTTCTTTGCAGCTTCCGTCTCTTCAATATTTCTAAGCTTGTACCTGGCAACACACAAACATTGAATAATCTTTTAATAGATGATAGGCTATGACCATAAGAACATAGACACTGTCTCATGAAAGACAAACAAGAGCCTCACAATATATTTATGACATACCTTTGTTTGAAATTTTGAATAAGTTTTATTGGTAATTATTTGGCATGATGACACAATAGATAATGAGTCTCACTAGAGTCTGAGCTCAACTACCACCCATGGACTTAAAAGATGCCATGATAGCACCTAATTCTTAACATTCATTGATTCAACCAACAAAAATAGTAAATGCATTTTCTGTCTCTGGAGCCTCCGCACTTTGTCTCTGGAGCAAAGTGGATCCCCCTAGGGAAGGGTCTCTGGGGATACCCTCCTCTGGCAGTGCTCGCCAACCCTGTCCTAGCCACTCGCCTGCTTGACCTGCAGAGATGCCTCATAATCTCTCATCTTGAAGGCAACCCGGATGCAGGGCTAGTTAGGCGCACCTAGGCACATGGATGGGTGGTGTATGATGTGGGGGGTCGACCCTTCCTCGCGCTTGGATGATTCAGTGCAGGAAGCCAAAAGGCAAACAGAGCAAGGTTTTGTCTTCGGTGAAGGGGCAGTCTTAAAAGTGAGGCCTTGGGAGCTTCATCGGGGTACATTCCCAAACACAAGGTTGTCTGGTGTCCCAGTTGTCCTGTGCGACAGAGAAGGATTCTGGCACCTAGTCGCAAGCTTCAGCTTGGTGGAGGAAAATGAGCTCCATCTCCTAGGCGAAGGGAGAGCTCTGGTCCTCGAAGGAGTGATGAGGGCCGTGAGTCTGGAGTCTATCCCGGTGGGCTGGAGCTGAGGATGGTAGGGAGATCCTTTCCATTCGGGTGGTAGCCACTGCAGCTCCACAGGTGCCACAGGTTATGGGGGTAAGGCTTTAATAGAAAGAGCAAGAGGTTGAAGACATGGCTCCAGCTTGGGGGTCATGGCAATCATGCAAGGGAGGTTTTAAAATTCAAATCGCCCTCTGCTCAGCTGGGTAAACAGGGCAGTTTGGCGGTTGAGCTGGTTTGGTTACATGAACCGATCAGCACGAGCACCCTTCGGACATCTTCGTATAGTTCACGAGAGAACCGTGACTTACCTGGTTCAAGGATACGCCCAGGACCCATGGATGGACCTAGTATGGACCATCTTCCTCGCCCAATTCTTGCATCAGCAGCCATAGTGCTACCGACAGCCAGATGCAACACCTACCTCGACTGTTTCCACCCTTCCTCCTCCCTGCAGCCGCCACTGCTGTCACTGTCAAAGCTATTGGGGGCAAACGGAGGCTCCCACGAAGGAAGAGTAGGTCTCCTAGGCTCTGTGGGTGAGGGGGTGCCTCCCCTTGCTTGTCGTTTTTGTGCCGGCGAGGGACTGCCAGTGCCTGTGCTCCCTACTGGTGCCGATGATCCACATCTGCGATTGCTGCCTTCGCCCCTTTCTCTCAAGTTGGCAGGGGTTCTCCACGATCTTAACAGGGCACTGGGCACTTTGTCTTTTGAGGGACCCCCTTTCACTGGGGATGCTGTCCCTATGGAGGAGGTTGTTCCTTCCTCTTTGGAGCCAGGTCAGGGTACACAGAGGGTTCCTCAGAGGGGAGGTGGAGAGGGGATGGAAGCCAACCAGGAAGTGGAGGATCGGGAGTTAGAGGGTGAAGGTCGGGAGGAAACATGGGGCAAGGAGAGAGGTTAATGGATTTTTAACTAAAATTGAACAGATAGTGGAGGGGTAAGCGAGGGAGGTTGTGGAGAAGATAGGTCTTTTGAATGGGTGGAGAAGGACATCCGTGATGTCTACCACAAAATCCTTAATAAGTGGCAACTTGGACTGGCGAGGGATGCGAGGGGCAAGAAGATGTCGAAAGAAGGGAAGAAGGGGAGAAGGGGATAAAGGAAGGGGCAAGAAGATGGTTCCAAAGGAGGGTGAGGGGTGAGTGGTGAGGGAGGACTTACTTGTTTCTTAATGAGAGTGACCATGTGGAATATAAGAGGGGAGGGGGTACAGAGAAGACGGTGGCCTTAAGGGAGTTGGCGCGTAGGTGCACAATTGATATTCTTTGCATCCAGGAGACCAAGTGTGAGGGTGAAGGGGAATCTATTATGAGGGAGATTGGGGGTAGTAAGCTATCCAAAGGAATTTACTCTCTGACTCTGGGGAATGCCGGAGGTATTATAGTTCTTTGGAATCAGTTTAAGGTGGAGGAAGTGCATGGCGGGAGGCACATAGGTAGACACTCGATATCCCTCACCTTTAGAGATGTGGGGGATTATTTAGAGTGCGTCTTTGGGTTTATGGACTTCAAGGTAGGGGGATAAGCAGGTCCTATGGAAGGATTTACTGCAGATGCACCTAGCCTCAGGAAAGCCTCGGTGTGTGGCTGGAGATTTCAATGCCACAGCTGCAATTAAGGGAGAGTACTGACCGAACCCCTGCCACGGGGTCATGGAGGATTTCCAACAGTTCATCTTCGATGTAAAATTGACTGATGTGCCCACTCCAAATGCTCTCTTCACCTAGTCCAATTTCAGGTCAAATCCGTCACGTTCCAGGCTGGGTAGATTTCTAATCATTATGGACTGGGAGGAACATTATCCTCATCTTCAGGCTCAATGCCTCCCTCGATCTACATCAGATCACAAGCCTTGCTGCTCAAGACCAATCTTAGGGAAAGTAGGAAAAGAAAAATCCTTAGATTGGAGATGTTCTAGCTTAGGGAGGAGGAGGGTTTTATGGACATAGTGGCCAGGGTGTGGAATGAAGGCAGCCGGTGCTTGTTGGCTATGGCCACCCTAGTGTAGAGGTTGAAAGAGTTGGCTGAGGCTCTCTCAAAGTGGGGTGATGGTAGGTCCCTTCTTGACAGGGTCGCCAAAGAGTCTATCCTTTATTAAATTTCAGCTTTAGACTGTCTGGAAGAGGCTGGACAACAGAACACGTAGAAACAAGTTGAAGGATGACTTTGAGGAGATACTTATCAGAGAGGAGATCTTTTGGAAGCAGTGCTCCAAAGACAAGTGGCTTAAGCTGGGAGAAAGGAACACAACTTTGTCCCATACGATGGCTTCTTCCAGGAGGAGGCTTAATCTCGTTCCATCTCTCGGTGATGGTATGCACACACATTCTCAGCTCCAGTCCCTCGGAAGACACTTTCAGGACAATTATTCCAGGTTATTCTCAGAAGAGGCACTTGGGCCTACTTTTGTAGATGATTTACTTCCTCATCTAATGGAAGAGGAGAGGAGGGAACATGGAATTCCGGACCGGGTCGGGGGGTCCGGATTGGACCCTGGCGATCCCGATCCAATCCCAATCGGATCACAGGATTGCTCGAGATCCCGTGACTGAGAAGCGGTCGGAATCGACTGGGATCGATCGAGAATTGGCCAGAATCGGCCGGTCGGTTCTCAGTGAATTGGAGGTCGGTCCCCCCCCCCCCCCTAATCGGATTGCCTATGGCCAATCCCGAGTCAAATTGGCCGATTTTGCATTCTATGGGAGGGAACATATTGCCCCTTCTCTATGGAGGAGATTAAGGGAGCGGTTTTTGCTCTTATAGGAGATAAAGCTCTGGGTCTACACGTGTAATGGTCCGATCCAACCCTTGGTATCAGAGCGGGCCCTGTATAGTACAATGTAGGCTGGTTCAGGGACAAACTATGCAAAAGCTAGTGGGCATGTAGTGAGCCAGTCGCGAGCCTAGTAGGAGGAAAGTGCCACTTATGATACGTAATGCCACGGAGTAGAGCCATCACTATGTCTAAGGGTGGGGGAAGGAATGAATCGGATTAGTCCTGTATCAAAAAACAGAAAAAAGTTACTAGATTATATATGTGAGATTTGTATAAATAACTTGTGAGGCGCCTTTTGCGGACAAAGTCGTGTGGGCTTAGCCCAAAGTGGATAATACCTTACAAGGGTTGGATCGGGTTGTTACAAGATGGATTCCCAATGTTCTTCTATTAGCATTGTTGGGAGGTGGTTAAAGACCTCACTTGTGAAGCTATATGGGCATTTCAGGACGGGAAAACTCACCTAGGCGATATCAAGAAAACATTCCTTGTGCTCATTCCTAAAAAGCATGGTGCTAACTGTCTTTCAGATCATAGAGCCATTAGTTTATTGAATCTATCTACAAGATTATCTCCAAGCTTCTAGCTATGGGACTTGAAAAAAGTGGTTTGCAATCAAGAGGCATTTATAAAGGATAGAAAAATTCAGGAGAACTTAATTAAAAAGAACTTCCTTATAGCTCATGAGACACATGCAATGAAGAGTAAAAAAAGAGATATCTTTCGCAAGTTGCACTTTGAGAAGGCAAATGATAGAGTCAACTGGGACTATTTCTTTCAGGTACTAGGCAAGATATCTTTTGGGGATACCCGGGTGAGATGGAGGAAGGGTTGCATCTCCTCAACTTCCTTTGTAGTCATTGTTAATGGAGATCCTTCCTCTTTCTTCTATAGCATAGGAGCCTTTATCAGGGTGATCCGCTCTTCCCTCTGTTATTTGTTCTGGTGGCCCATATTTTGAGCAAAATGTAGGAGAACGCAAAAGTTGCATCCTTGATCTTTGGTTTCCACTTATCCTTACAAAGTAGACGGATTTCACACTTACAGTATGCATATGATACTGTCTTCTCCTTCGCTGAAGGTGAGGAGCAATTGTTCACAACCAAACTTGATGAGGTAACAGGCCTCAAAGAAGGCAGAATCAGCAAGGACCGATCCGATTGATTTTTGGCCGATCTGATCTGATTTCGAGACATGACCTCCGTTCCCTTATTGGGATCGGGTGGATCGGTCCAGATCGGCCAATCCGTAGCCCAACAGCTAGTTGCGAACTAGTCGTTGATCGGCTAGGATCGGTTCGGATCGGGTGATCCGTAGCCCAACAGCTACTAAGGGCCTTGGGGGGCTTATAAAAACCCCCCAAAGCCCCCCCCCCCCCCCCCATCCCCACCAACTCATTTCCTCACTTCTTTCTCTCTCTCTAAGTTATTTCTCTCTCTTCCCTTTCTCTCTTCCTATCTCTCCAAAGTCCAATTTTTCCTCCATCTCTCTCTAAGTTTTGTTTTATATCTAATGTACAATAATTGTATACTACTATTAATATATTTTCCTCCCTCTATCTAATGTTTTTACTTGTTATCTATATAATATTTATCTCCCTCTTATTTTTTTCTATCTAATGTATGATTGTATATTAGTATATTTATCTCCCTCTCTCTCCTTAATCTTTTTTATATCTACTTGATAAAAGTAATTCTTCATTTATCTAATGTTTTTATCTACTTTTTTTCTCTTTTAAATTTTTCTATCTAATATTTTGGTGGAGAGGACGATGGGTCTTTTCTTTCTTCTAATGACAATGAGGATGATTGAGTTTCATTACCCATGTACTATATATGTCATGTATAATATAAACTTCGAGAAACTTATGAGTTTTTTTTATTTATTCTTTTCATGATTTTGTCATTTTTAAAAAAAAAAATTAACTTTTTAAAGAAAGTGTGGATCCAGACCAGATCGGTCCGGGATTGGATCAGCCGATCTGATCGGTCCAAATCCGGACCGATCCAAGTCCGATCCCCGAGTTTGCCTTCCTTGATGGGCCTTAGGGTGAAGTTTCACAAGAGCTAGATTGTGGGTGTTAATTTGGGAGAAAGATCCCTCTATAGGGTTGTCCTCATTCTGGGCTGTCAAATTGGTGTGCGCCCCATCACCTATTTAGGCTTGCCCCTCTCACCAAGGCATTGAGGTATAAAGACTAGTAGTGTATCATCCATAAATTTGAAACAAGACTTGTAGGATGGAAGGGGATGCTTCTTTCCTGTAGCGGCAGATTGGTTTTGTGCAACTCAGTGCTGAACAGTTTGCCCATTTATTACCTATCTATTTTTAGATTACCTAAAGGAGTGCTAAAGAAGCTTGATTCTATTTGTAGTCACTTTGTGGAGGGGGTGTGGAGAAGCCAAGCCACGTGGTCATAATATTTGTTGGGGTAGGGTATGCAAGAGCAGAGCTAGTGGAGGTCTGGGAATCAAAAGGTTGGATGAATCTAATCTCACAGTCCTCTTCAAATGGCTCTAGAAACTGGGTACATCTGATTCATCCTTGTGTATGGATACTGTTAGACAACTTTACTACCCCAGAGCTAGATGTTAGGACATTTGGCCAGCATCCACTCACAATCTTTTTTCTGTATAGAAGGGTGTTCTGGCATCTTATGACCGTCCTACGGGCGGGCATCTGATCAAGTTGGGAGATGGACAAACTTGTCTCTTCTAGTAGGATAGTTGGTGTTATGGTTTGATTCTCTTTGACAGATTCCCCAGACTTACTGCCCTCACCACCTTGGCATTAGCATGTGTTGCTGACGTCTTTGACTCTGCTCACACCGGTGGTGGATGGACACTCTCCTTCAGGAGATAGTTTATTGATATTGAGTTAGAGGACTTTGTTCTCCTACTGCACCTTCTACAGGATTTCACCCCACTCTCCTCTTCTAAACCAAGGGTTCCTTATCAGTCAGGTCAGCATATCACATCATGGCAGGTGGTGGACTCCGTCACCCTTTGGCCCAAATGGTCTGAAACCCCAAGTCACCTCTCAAGGTCAAAGTCCTGCTATAGAGAATTAGCCACCGGAGACTTCCAACCCATGATAGACTGGTTCAGTTCATAGGTGGACTCTGTCACCCTTTGGCCCCAATGATCTAGAACCCCAAGTCACCTCTCAAGGTCAAAGTACTGTTACGGAGAGTTTGCTACCAGAGACTTCCAACCTATGATAGACTGGTTCGGTTCATAGCTCGCACTCCTAATGAATCATTGGATCACCTCTTCCACTGCTCCTTCTCACAAGAGGTGTAACGTATGGGCCAGCAAACTCCTTAGGAGGTTTTCATAGACTCGCTTTTCCTCTTTTGGGACAGATATCCCATCCTTAGACAGGACAAGCAAGCTTGGTAGTTCATCCTTCATGCAACATCTGGGCCCTTTGGAATGAGGGGAACAACTAAATTTTCAAGCGAGAAGTGCTGATTCCTGATAGAGTTGCTATTTTCATTTGTAATAGAACTAAGGAGTGGGCTGCAGCCTTTTGTTTAGGTGTTCCCTCTTTCTCTTCTCTTTTTGTTTCCTTAAGGGAGGAGTGATAATTACGTGTACTTGGAGTTTGTTGTTCCTAGGGTTGCGGGATCTTTTTTGCACCTCATTGAGCTTTTGTAACTGATTGTATGGGGCTTTTGCGAGTGTCTCCTTCTTATACTTGTAAACCCCATTTCTTTTATCATTAATATTATTGTGGTACCATCCACTTTCCAAAAAAAAAGAGATAGCACCTAATTCTTTATAACTAAATTCTAAGTGGCTCTCTCATCTTCCCATCAAATTATTTGCACAGTACATGCACACCCAATAAAGAGAAAACCCCACTATGGGTCATGAATTTGTTTCATCACACATAGCCATTTGATCAGTTCAGCCAGTAAATCAAATCCCTCCATCAAAGCTGCACATCCAAGGAGTTCTACTAAAAGTGTAATTTTCACTTAGTTCAGCATGTACATATTCCTTTCTTTTTCCAGCACAAGTCACGGACTAAAAGGAGAATTTAACCGAAGAGTGACTAATCTTAGAAATTATAGAATTATTAATGCCAGCCAGTTCTCCTAGATATGCCGGAATTTGCAGTCTCCCAAAGATACACATTTCTCTTTTATCATAATAGAAAATTGTGGCTTTGGCTCATTGTTTGCAACCATTTTTTAACAAATTGTAGTCATCATTGCTTCTGATTGTTCAGACTCATGCTGTTTCATAAGAGATGATGTTCCAGTTTATATAGCACGGGCAGGAGCCATTCAAAGGGTAGGCAGAGCAAGGTAAGGCTGGTAAGCCAATCCTTGCAAGAGATAATAGAGCTACATGGGATGCTCCACCAAAAAGACTGGATAAAAGAAACAAATCCCCTTGTAGAATAACATTAGAAGGAACATATTTATAGAGTGGAAAATCTAACTCAATTGGGAGTTGAACTTCTGCAATTCCAGTAGTCCATTGGGTAGAACTTTCTTCTGGATTCCTCCTCTTGACCTGCAAAATAATAGATGCAAAGTTCACAGTTAAGCTCAATAGGCACACGACTTTCTCATATATCTAACCAAAGCTGCTGCACAACAATAGCTGAAATGAAAAATGGCAAGCATGTTTTCTGCCCCAATTCAAAACGAAATACCACAACAATCTGAAATGACAAAGATCCCAAGAGACTTGCTCAAAAACGAAGGTGAATGTGCATTAAATAAAAATAATCAGTCATTCGTTCATGTGAAGGAAGGTGTGGCAATTGTGCCGTCTGCCCCAATTCAAAATGAAATACCATCTATCCATCTATGCAATATCAACATATCGATTCTAGGTTCGTGGGTGTGGCTTCACTCTCTTGGAATTCAAAAAAAAAAATAAAAAGAATCAACATGTGTGATATGATATCTAACTATCTACCCCAACACAAACTATGCAACATCAACGTGTGATCTATATATCTATCTATCCCAAAGTATGCAACATCAATATGCGTCCTCTGATATGCATCCACAGCCAAGAACGAACAATTTGATCCACGTTACTGCATACAGATCGAGGGAACCGCCACCTTAAGATGCTCGGGCACTGCGTATAGCTCGTCCTCCAACCGCTTCAGCTCGCTCTCCACCTGGTCGCCCTTGTCACCGCCGCCGACGCTCCTCCCCCTCTGCTTCGCCAGCTCTTGCTCCACATACTTCAACCTGCCATTGCCGACTAACAGTTCCCACATGAGAGACACAAACAACAAGATTCATCGGGAAAAAAAAAAAAAAGGTAAGAAAATAGGGTTCTTCGGGGGGTCCCCGCGGCCACACATGTTGGGGTCCTCGACGGTGACGGCGGTCTCCTGGGCGAAGGTGTCCTGCAGCACCAGATCATCCTTCTCGCCGTCCCCGCCGCCGCCTCCCCCTCCCCCACCGGCAACCCCCGCCTTCTTGAGCCCGCCCCCGTTCGGGTCCGCAACGCCGCCGCCGCCGCTACCCGGCGGCTCGGCCCCGGGCAGAGCAGGGATGCCCCATCTCCTCTCCCTCTTCTTCTGCAGGAACTTCACCTCTTCCAATGCCGACCTGAAGAAAAATCGCAACTTTCCGATAAAGATGGAAACTTTGAGCGTTTAACGGGGCGTTTTTGGCCTCGCGAAGAGGAGGAAGAAGAAGAAGAAGAAGAAGAACAAGCCTGTGCTCCTCCTCGTCTCCGGATTCCGCGGCGGCGTCCTCGTCGTGAGGCCTCTTCCTCCGGAAGCACTTCTTCTTCGTCTCCCCCGCCGTCGGCATCGCTTTCCGTGCGGGGATCGCTGCCGGCGTAGGTTTAGCAGTCACCGCGCAGGTTAACGCTGATCCGAAGGGGTTGGTCTGATGATCCAAACATTTGTCCAAATGAGTTGAATTTAGGTATATATCATAGAACTAGTAAATTGAGCTCAAATGTTGGATATTTGAATATTTGTGAAAATTATTTTTAACTATTAAGTTCATATTATTTTTGAATATTTGTGAAAATTATTTTTAACTATTAAGTTCATATTATTTTTAACTATTAAGTTCATATGATATATTGATAAGAATAGTATACACACATTAATCTGGTAAAAAAGAGGTAGATACACACATTAACCCTCCCCACCCCTAAAATTCCATGTGTCTTTTTCCTTGAGAGCTTTAAACCTCATCTTGTTCTTTTGTGTTTCATTTTATCTTAATGGTAAGGAGAAGCTTAAATTATCATATGTTACTATTACTTTTACTTGCTGGAATTTTTTTGGGGGATGATTTTGTTAATTAAGTTGTCATGATAGAACATTTACGAGATGAACATTGTTATTTACGCATAAAATTCTCAATAAGTGACCACCTATAATCAATTTTGGAAGAAACAAGTTCACAATCTGTAAGACCTGGGGCGCATAGTAATTATGCCTCCAATGAAAAGCTTGTGAAGCTAATTTTTATACATAACTCTAAATAAGTAAAAATAGAGACAATTATCCTGAAAGAGCATTTTATAGGGGATTGAGTACAATTGCAATATTATTAAGAAATAATATATTACCCTTCATATCATAACATGAAGTGGTTCACTTTACCAAATAAATCGTCACATGCGTCATCATATTGGCCAATTCACTCGAAGATTTGCAGCCTTTTTATACTTATAACACTGTACAAGAGAGCATGGTGGATTGCAACTGGTGTAGTTTAGGTGAATTATAATCAAAATATTTCAAGAGTAAAATAATGAAATTTAAAAGACTAGTAAAAAGCTAACAAACGTTAAAATGTGACAAAAAAATAGAGGTGATCGAATCTTACAAAAAAATAGAGGTGATCGAATCTTAACCGAATAATAAATTGTGCAAAAAAGTTACCAAGAAAATAGTTAATGAGAAGCTTAAAAATTATATCATGTACTGGAAACTTGATTTTAGGTTGTCTTAGGCACATTAAGAGCAAGGATTACGGTGTTCCAATAAAGCATATCTGAGGCTGGCGCCCAAGGAGTGAAGTGACGATTTGTTGTGGTGCCGATGGTGGTTAACTAATAATTTGACGTGATAGCTAACAGAGGTGAATTTGATGAAAGATTTGTTTGGTGCCTGGTGGGTGGGAAGATTGCTTATTCTTTGTCATTTCCTAAAAATTCTGTTGATCTTGATAAAAATAATAAAAGGATTTGATGCGAGCATATCTTTAAAATATTTCCTAACACTGTTAAGTAGGGGAAATGTTAAGGGAAGTAATAAAAGGTTTCACTTTATGTGATTTATTTATAGAAGTGCAATTATGGGCATTGGTAGTACGGACATGGGATAAAATATAGTCCATATAATGGCAATTAAGATGATTTGAAGATATAACATCGAAGAATGAAATTTTCAAAAATATGTAGACAAAATATATAACAACGAAACATGATGATCGCTTTAATTAGACGTTGATCACACTCCACCCTGGTCTCATTTCCCAATCATTAGGTCATCCTGTAGTACCCATAATCTCACCCTTGAGCTACAACAGAAATAGTTGAACGAAGGCAGAAAGCTGAACAATGTTCTTACCAAGGCCATAGCAACAATGTGCTCAACATAGTCGGATGAGCTAATCAAAAGATGATTAGCAGTAAATAATAATAATAATAATAATAGTGATAGTAATAATAAAGTCCAACAAAAGTGAGAATTTTGTCAGTTATCATAGTCAGAAATCAATGGAAGAATTCCAATCAAACAACAATTAGAACGACACACTGTCCAATGCAAGCATGATAAGACACATGAACAAATAGAGATGCACGAAAATAAAACGAGATCCTTTGGATCTTTCCCGTTTGAGCCATTGCGTGCCCTTGGACTCATGAAAAGGTAGAGGTGATGGGGTTCTGTCATTATTTTAGTGTCAAATGATTCATTCATCTTCCCCTCATGAGTCTTGGGGCACACAAAGACTCAGAAGAAGGAGGTCCAGAGGATCCCGTTCCTATGAAAATATTAATATTTTCAGAAAAATAAACTGCGATTCATTGATCTACAAAATAGTTAGGTCAAAATTAATTTGAACTGCATAATCAAAAAGTCAACTTGATGCTAAAAGGCAAGCTGACGACTTAAGAGTAATGAGTGTAACTTCATTCTTGCTCAAAGTGAACTTGAATGTCTACATATTGTTCCAAACCAATAGTATCCTTACTTTCTCACACACTAGAGTACTCATCTTTAAATGGCAGCCAAAACTATCAGTCTCAGATAACATCTCTTTCTATCAGGTGGTCTTTCAGAAATTTATACTAATGTCCTATGTGCACACATGCAACAGAATCTAGAAAACATTTGCATGTTATCCAGTCCAGCAGCTGACAGATTGAGAGCAATAAGAGAAGCCATGTTAAGCAATTCTTCAGGTTGCATCCGTATCTGTACTTAAATCACTTCACCTCACCCTTGTGTACCTTCGCGAGAATCAAGAAATTAGTCTCAAACAGGGAATGGTTTAAATAAAGTGTTCAGCATATTTCAGTCAATGAATGCAGATTTAAGATTAAGAAAGATAGATAGAAAAGATAAGGCACACTTCTTTTTTTTTAAAAAAAAAACTTGGCTCCAAGAGCATAATGGAAGGCAACATCACAGTCCAGGTAACTTGGAACATGGAATGCCAAATGTGGACTTGAACTTCAACACACTCAGGTGAAACAAGAGCCTCTTAATTAGCTCCAAACATGTGTACCTTCATGAAGTCTGATACAACACAAAATCCCATCTTTATGTTATAAACGTTGATAAAATGCAGTAATTTACAGAAATCAAACAAGAACTAAGAGCACATACAACAACAATTCTTTCATTGTTTGTGTCTTCTTCCAGTGTTGTTCTATATGATCTAAGACTTCTCCAACAGGGCCTCCAGGACGGCGGACTTGGGGTTCACCATGGGAGGGCCCTTCTCCCTCCTTTCCAGCTCCTCCAAGCGAAAAGTTAGCAGCTTGTCCCAGTTTCCCCCCTCGAACAGCACCCCGGCCTTCCCGTCGGTGACCCTCTGCACGATCCCGCAGTACATATGGTAGGGATTGCTCGGGTTCTTCACGATCACGATCATCCCCGGCATCAGCAGCGGCAGGTCCGGCGGCTTCGGCTTCCCCCCCGCCGCCTGCGCCGCTCCGCCGAAGCCTTCCGCCTTCTTCTTCGGAGGCGGCGGGTTCTCCTGTATGAACCTCTTGAGCCCCTTCTCGCCGCCCGGGAAGCCGCCGGTGAGCCCAAGCAGCTCCTTCTCGAAGGCGTCCTTTGGGATCCCCCCCGAGGAGCAGGTGGCATCTGGGGAGGAGGACGGCGGGGAGGGGGCTGCCTCTTCGTCGGCGGGGGGGAGGGGAGCCTTGAGGAAGTTCTGGAGGCCCTGTTCGCCATTGCAGAGGCCGCGGCCGCCCATGAGCTTGGAGAGCTGGAGCTTGGCGGAGGGCCTTATGGGGGCGGCGGCAGGGAAGCGCTTGGACGAGGAAGGCGTGGAGAATGGGTGCCTGGTGAGGCGGGTCTTCGAGGTGGCGCCCCAAGGCGAGGGCTTTGCGAGTGTTGGGGCAGGGAGGAGGAAGGAAGTCGCCATCTTTGGGTGGCTCTCTGCAGAGCAGCGGGGAGGGAAGGAGGGGGAGGCAGGCCTTCGCAGTTCGCTCGTTCTGGCTGGCGTTGCCCACCACACGTTGCGATCGTAGGGGATGCAAAAGGGTATGCACCGCGGCATATGACGCCGAACCAATGATAAAGCCCCTGTACGTTTTTTTATAAGGTTTTAGTAGTTGAATTAAACTTCATGCGGCTCGGCAATGGGAAAAAAAAAAGAGAAAAATTTAGCTCGGGCTTAATGTGTCCCAAGTGTTTGTACAGTCTGTTTCTGGATTATACGGCTTTTTAAAAAAAATCTAAAAAATAAAAAAATGAATTCTAAGAAATAATAAAATAATACTCTTAATGGACTGAGCTCAATAATTATTTTTGATTTTATCAATTTTTTTAGTGTTGACCTGCACGCACACCCTGGACATATTGGGGCTGACTTTTTTTTTTCCCTTACTACACCTTTAACTCTTAGCTCACTTTGTTTTTAGAATAACTTAAACCAGAATAAAATTCTGGAGATTTCTTAAACCAGAATAAGAAGTATTTTGATTTGATAGTCCACCCAAAATAAAGAGAATTATACTGTGCTATTCCAAATGATTTGGTAGGAATAAGTGGGATAAGGAATGAAATAAAAGATAAAATTGAGAGAATTTGGAAGAATTAGTTATTCTAGATAGATTTGGAGAGGTGGGGGAATTGGAAGAATTAGGCATACCCTCAACTAAATCAGAATAGGACATTTATACCAGTTATTCTGGTCCTATTCCACAAACAAAGTGTAGTTTATCTATGCACAGCAGAAGTTAATTGTCCCTTTAATATATGTTCATGTAAACTACTTTATCTATATGAAGATGAAATCGTCAGAAGATCATAATATGTCCCTGCTCACATGAAATGAAAATAAAAATCAGCCATTTCACTAAAACAATAGATGTGAGATCTGCATTCACTCATTCCCCACACCCTGATCTCACATATTATTTCCAAATACCCTTGACATATTAAAATATATAGATATATATAATTATAGCTTTTGGTCTACGTGACGATATTTTAGCATATACACCCTTAATTTCATCACACTCAATAGGATCTTCTTGATAAATCTGATTGTCCCATGCCTGATGGTGTAGCTGATGACCTTACCCCCCAAATGGGGAGGGTGGCAAATCGACCTCCCCCCCCTCCCCCTTGTGGGCGAAGAATTCTCACTCCAAATGGCGATTCTTTAACTCCTATTGAAGTAGACCCCAGAACACAAAAATTTCCCCTTTGGGAGGTCAAAAAGTTTCCAATTTTGATCATTTGGATTGTATTAAGACCAAACAACTGCTCCACTTGACAAGAAAGAGATATGTTCAATTGAAATTTATAACACTTTAATAAAAAGGTATAACCATGATTCTTTAAAATAAAAAGTTAGAGACTCTTTAATAATACATGAGAGTCCAGAATATACACACAAATATAGCAGTTTATAAAATATATAATATAAACTATAATTACATGTATACGTAGAGAAATGCAGGGCAATCCTCCTCACTCCTCAGAGTGCGTGTACCTAGGCGTTCAAAATCTACAAAGTTCACGGGGTAATTGTGAGGAACAGTTGTATAGAAAATAAAAAGCCCAGTAACTTAAAGATCGTCGCAAACACGCTTGGTTAAATTTATAGCAAAGATCTCTCAATAGCAAAAGTACTCATCCTTTTTTTATCACAAAAGCTTCAAAACTTGGATACAACAAGCATAACCTATGTTTTAGCTAAAAAGAGAAGGGTGTTTATTTTTATACTCCATCATACAACCGGAACGTGGGACAACTTTATCACACACAAGCCTCTCAATCTGTCAACAAATTTCTCAAGCACTTCAAATGCCATCGTGAACCACTCAAATTTTATCAAATATTTCAAAATCTAGGTTCGTCCATCTGCTGCAAGGTTATCGCAAGTCCAAAACTTATTGAATCTAAAATATTTTATGCACAGGTTTCACTTTTCTTAATACGAAATCTCTGAAGTTTATCAAATAAAATATAAACAAATAAATCTAGCTTTTAGCAAAATCAAGGTTGACAAAACACAAATAAATACCAGCCCCTTGTATAAAAAGCCGATAGACAAGGATGGTCATCTTCTCCAATGCAGATTCTGAATTCCTTTTACCTGTATATCATACAGGTCAAGCAGCTTAACATGTCTAGAAATGTTTTCAATGGATATCCTTAATTATGTATACAATATATAGTATGCATAATGGGGGTATAGTTGAAATTTTTGATAACAGCAAAACCACAATGGCGCAGCAGTCAACCCTACACATTATATCGTCTACAAGTGCCCCATGGATGCTTTTTTTTTTTTTTTAATGGATGTTGGTGTTGTCGGGGCTCTGCCTTGTGATCTTCTGCAGCTACTCAAGCCAAGAACTGGGTTATTTTATTCACATTGTCATCTGCCAAATAAAGATTGGACAAAAGGGGATTACCAATTTAGCATATGCGCATCCAACACCTCCAAAGTAGCTTCCGCCTCATGATAGACCAAGAAGTTAAGAAGATGGATATGCACCAACTTTCATCAATTTTCGGGGTCGCCCGTCTCATCCGACTCATCAGAATCACTTCTTTCAGGTTCTCCACCATTTGCTCCGGTCTCCTCCGGGGCAGCTTGTTGGCTGGCTGCAGGAGCAGGTGCAGCTTTTGCACGCTCAGTGTGCCCAAGACGTGAGAGCTTCGAGTTAAGAGAAGAACACTGCTCAAATGTAAGCAGAAATCTAAGACTGCATTGGACTTTGCATCATGTAGAAGATTGCAGACATGCGCATGCAATATCAAAGGTATGCATTCACCATGCTATGGAAATCATCATTCTAGACACTGTCGACTAAGTCTTGCAGTCAAGCTCAATCTTCACATCTGTAATACAGCAAATGCAATAACAAATGCAGAGCCCTTAGACAACTAAAATCCACTGCCTACACATTTACAGCCGCAAAGTGAGCAACCAATAATAAAAATAACAAAGGATATCCTCTGCTGTTCCCCCAGCCAAGATGTTCAACAAGTCTTTCTCAACACGCTGAACGAGCTCTGGCTGCAAATAAGAAAGAGAACCAATGATTTCTACACAGATTAAAGCTAAAATTTATGATGTATTAATAGCGAAGTCTAGTACATTCAGATCAGGTTCTCTTCGGAACCGTCGCTTGCGAGCATCTCTCATTGGAGGGGTCAGGCCATGCTTGTATTCAATTCCTTCAGGAGCAGGATCACCCTCTTCCCTTACCATAATTAGCTGTTACCACCACATATTTGGATCAAGACAAGTGAGCTGCTAAACAGTGATTAAACAGCCCATGGATCAATAATCAGTACCTGACCAATGTCAGCAGTCTTAATCAGCACGTTGTCATCATATGTTTTGTAAGATTCCACTGTGCAAGGCAGATCCAGGAGTGAAGCTGGAAAGCTATCATTGCCAATGACAAATGTACCACTTCTTCCATCCTCTGCACAGTACAATTCTCAAATGTTCAACCATACTACAGGGGAAAAAACGAGTACCTGACCTTGGCCTTGGAAAAAGCCAATGAATTAGAAAAATGATAGTTGCAAGAATTGCAGAAACAATACATGAAAGAAAAATAAGTTGTAAAAAGATACTTTTATCCATTCTCATGTCATATTTTTGAGAGGACACATTTGTTATTTTCTGAACCTGAGCTAGCTCTTAACCCAGGCTGATGACCTTAATTGGAATCAACAAACAGTAATATCAGGGATAATCATGATATTATTTCAATCTAAAGAGGGGTATTCGTGACATTATCATTTCAAGATGTATTCATTAGTAAATAAATTTTATTAGGGATATTAAGAGACATAAAAACAAAATAACGAAACATTGTGTATTGCACACCAGGACATTAACCTAATGTATATATGCAAGTGCACAAGAAAATTCTCGATACAAGTGTGAATATGACTCCTCCCCAATACCATTGAGAATAGGACACATACAAGACTATCCATGTAGAACTAGAATATGCAATCCAAATCAACACAGGACTCTAGTAAACATAATCCAAGTAAAACTCTCTATCTCTCTCTCTTTCTAACAAGGGATACTATGTAAAAATCCAAAAAATGAAAAATTAGTGCACAATTATCGCAACTCTACTCCCACTTGGGAAGAACAATCATAATTATGAGGCATACAGCAGCACACAGCTAAAGTGAAAAGCATCCATCTCCTGAACATTCAAATATGAAACAGACAAAATCTCCTCTGATCAGACTTCCATCTAGAAAGTACCCGAGCACTTGATCTTCTAATATAGGGGCATGCACAGGTCATTTTGGTTTGGTTAAGACAAAACATTTCTCAAACCAAAACCAAACCAATGGTCCTCATAAACCAAATCAAAGCAAACAGAAGAAATTCAGTTTATTTTGGCTTGGCTCAGTTTGAATCAACTTCTTCACACTTGTGCCACTGGGCTAGCTACCTCGGTTGTGCCAGCCATTTGGGTGCCAAACATCAAACCCAGGTTGCACCTGGACACGTTGGGTCAGCTGAGCACCTGGGCACGTCAGGTAAAGCTGAAGAATGGGGCTATACTTAATAGCCTGTACCCTCTTCCCGCTCAGAATTATATGATGTGGAACAAAAGGAAGGGAACAGGCATTGCACACAGACACCCAGGCCCAGCATGTGAGCATGTATTTGCACATATACCCTCGTTTGTGCAAATTTTTGGATGCACATAGAGGCATCCTTGCATTCAACTCCCTGCCCAAAGCGATCTAAAGAGTTCAGTGGATCTAGATAGATTTTCAACTCCTCGCCCAGGCATCCAATGAAACAAAATAATTAATAGCAAATCATCCTCAAATATCTGCACAACACCAGCATGAGCATCCTCAAATCCAAAAGAATGCCCACAAATCCCAAGTGCAAGAGCAGAAGTTACCTTTTAAAGAGAAGCCCTTCAATCTCCACACTATTTAGAACAAGAAGCCATGATCACGACCAAAGAAATATGGAGATTTGCATCACAGACAGATGGAAACCTCAAACACAATCTCAGCAACCAAGATTCTGACAGGTGCAACATACCAAACTCTTCAGAAACACCAAAGCATCCTACATACTCAGACATATTTCTTCTTACTTATCTGTCATAAGGCTTTACACATCAGCAAGCAGTCATACCAGGAACACTATCCTTAGTAGGCTGTGCAGTTCTATAGACCTAATAACCATTTATATGATGCCTTGATGACCATTGTAACTAGTGGGGTAACCTTATAATCTTCACGAAGTAGAATCCATTGCTTTTGGAAACAAACCTACTTTAGCTTAATATAGATGCCAGTTTACTTTCTATGCACTTTCTTTCAAAAGTCAGGCCTCATAGTAAGACGAAATTGAAGAGGCTTAAATCATATTCATAGTTCATGGCAGCACAGTATAGAAGTTAGTCATAAAGAGGGGTGGCACATGAGATCAGCACAGCCCGTAAACACAAAGTTTCCTTGGAATCTTTAAGAAGGACATGTAAGAAAATCCAAAGCAAGGATTAACCCATGAAATCCAAGGGCTAACCTGATAACAAGCACATAAAACCAAAGCCACAACCCTGCAGGCCCATAACAAGAAAGAAGCACGGGACTCCTAATTGGATGCTGAATTTCAACCCAAAATATGCAAGTGTGTGGAGATAAAATGAGAAGAATTTCTGTTTGCGCTCTCCTTCACAAAAGAAAACCATCAGACCAAAATACTTGACTGTGTAGAGATTCGGTCAGTGGAGTGGATCTTAGAGTTCTACGCACTCCAATGTGGTAGATTTATCCAGCGCCAAAATTAATGCTGCTCAACAGCCATTTTTTTCATTAAATGATGCAGATACAGGTAGCAAACTATGAGTGGTCCACTAAGTTCCATTGCCCTGAAGATTAAAGGGAACGTCAAAAGACTGAGCTGGAGCCTTGTTATGGAAGGAGGTTGTGCTCACATTGTAATTCTCTGAAAAGTCAAATGAAATCTCAGAATCAAGAGTGAATGATCCTATGAAGCTGTGTCTAAAAGCAGACTCTATTCTGAAGTTCAGCTGAGATGGAAGCCTTAGTGAGAGGAATCAATTCACGAGTGAAGTTGAACACATAGGTAATTAGGTAGTGTGCCTTCAAGAGGATGACCCTTCATCTTTAGACCTTGGGAGTTGCAAGTGGATCAGTAGGTACATTTGAAATCCTCAAAGAGATGAATGAAAACTCCCACACTGCATGAAATACTGACACTTCTATCAGATAGGCAAGTCCTTGGAAACAACATGGACAACTTGAAAGGAATGGATGCCACAATACATACTAGTGATTTATAGATTTCCTTCGGCAATGCCAACTCTCCCATCAGACCCATATGTTTCCCAAGTTTGTTCGTTTGGAAGTTAGAGTGCACGCAGCAGAGTGCTCCATTAAATTAGTCAGAATGTGAATAAATGTCCCCGATAACATGACATCGACTTCCAAATCCATTACGATTTACTCAAAAACACATAACTTTGAGGATTGTAGCACTGACCAATAAGTCTTATGTACCGACTCCAGACTCCAACATATTGTGAGTCACAACACCTAGAAAGGACGTGGCTATAAACTTACAACAATATTAGGTTCTCTGGAAAAAAAGAAATGGCCAAACTGCAATTGGTACGACTCGCACCATCAGCTTCCGATCTGATTGGATGAATTCCTGGAGACCGACGGGAGAGTCTCTCCCACAAAATTCAGATGACAAACGAATAAAGACGGATCATTCACAAGGAAATCCCGCACATATCATCACAAAACTGGCCTGGGGCATGCCGTCCCCGCCGATTAATAAGCGAGACCCATCACCCACACCATTCGGTTCGGCAATCAGCACTAGTGCAGCGCAACAGCCAACTCTCCCATGTGGGAAAAACGAACCCATCGGAAACCAAACCCCCGCAACGCGTCCAGATGTGAAAAACGACGGGACTGAGCCGAGGGAGATGACAAGTGCAAACCTGAGAAGGAGAGATCCAATGAGGCGTCCTCCGACGAGGAGGAGGAGGAGCCGGCCCCCTCGTTCAGCAGCCGTTCTATGCGCTCCGCCACCGACGGCGGCACCCGAAGTATGAACTGCTCCTCCATCCCTTCCCACCAGATCGACACGGAAGAAACCTAACGAAGAAACACACCCACCCCTTGTATCAGAAAAAAAATAGGGGGAAAGGGTAACGATGCGTACATACATCCCAAATCAGTTTTAGGGATGCAAAAAAGAGTGATCCGGATTCGGTCCGGATCCGAAATATCCGACTCAGTAAAAGGATGTTTCGGATCGAAGATTTTCCTCGAACATCCGATCGGGACCAAAACAATGAATGGCGTACGGATGGAGACGAAAAAGAGCTTGTCCGAGAACCCAACGAGATCCATCGCCTAGATCAGAGTTTAAACATGCAAGGAATAGATCTGAATGGGAGAAAAACAAATGATTTATTGATGGGGAAGAACAAGACGAAGAATCCAAGGAGAGCCATAGTTTGAATCAGAGTTTAGAAATGGAATGAATATATCTGAATGAGAGAAAAACAAACCCCAGCCACCCAGTAAGATCCACCGTCTGGATCAGAGTTTGCACGCCTGCACGGCATTGGCTTCGTAGAAGAGGGCAAGCACGGGCATCTACTCGATGAGTTTGCAGAAGACAGTGAAGGTAGCGGACCTGCAGGGTTTTGGAGGTCTAAGAGGAGGGCGAGGGCGGCTGGCCTGCATGGTGTCGGAGTCGTAGAAGATGGTGAAGATGGTAGCGGGCAACCCTGCACATCATCGCCCTATCGTAGAAGAAGGGTGCTCCCATCCGAACTTGTGCAGAACTGCAGAAAGAGGGAGGGACCGAGGGTTGCAGGGGAGAGAAGTGTGAAGGGGAGACCGGAGGGAACCGTTCTTCGATTGGAAGATTCGGAACTTGTGCGGAACTGACAGAACGGATACTTTTAAAATCGGATCGGATCTAATGAATATCCGATTCGTGCAATTTCGGATAATTCGGATCGGACCTTGGATTCTTCAATCCGATTTGCATCCCTAGATACAATTCTCTCTATTTGGATTATTTAAAAAATATACATATAAATAAAAAAGGTTTTAAATGAACAGATGAAGATAGGATTGTACGTGGATCACATTAGGATCCACATACAAAAAATATGAAAAGTATTTTTTAAATTAGAAAGTTACAGCTAGTGCAGCAAGGGTTTCTCTTATATTTTTACAGTAATACATATTGTATAATGTGGGGTGCAACAATATATTTTTAATTTTTTATTTTTTGAAAATGTTTAAAGATCTACTCAATCATGGTCAACGTGTTTAAACAATCGGCTGATCCGATGATCGAGCGAAATTTTAAAAAATCAAAGATCGTCCTTAATAGGTTGAGTCCAATACAAGAGGTTTGATTCTTAATATTTTTATTATTTTTTAATTATCTAATCAAAGATCAAGTATTTATTTTTATACGTTGTCATAAGTATTTGGGACTGTTAAAACAGATCCAGATTTCTGAAAAAAAGCCAGGTCCAGCCAGACCAGACCGGTCTGGGACTCTCAGTATACCTATATATCCAATAAAAATTCTATATTATATAAATTTGTGATCGGATTTTTATCAATTAGGACTGAAATCAATCCCATTTGTTACATATATTAGAATTTAAGATAAATCATTTTTAGCAGGTCCACTCAATTTTTAATACTAAAATAATAAAAATAGACTAAAAAACTCATTTATCTGTTTACCTATCAAGTTTATTGAGTCTAATCTAGGTCCAAATGTATTCATTATAGATACGGCTGTATCACTGGAAGCCCAATCATGATATCTCATAATGTGTCATTTGTAATATTTTAACTTATTTAAGAATTTTTTATCCACAAGACATTGTAAATAATTGCACTTGAATGTAGATTTTTGACATTTACATATTATTATAAATATTTGTGGTATCTGATGAGGCATAATTCGATTCGGCCCATTAAAGCAAGTCCAACGAAGATCAGCCCAGTAGCATCACTAAAAGGCCCACTGGCAGCCTTCGGCCTATTAAGCGGCACAGCAGCCCTCGGCCCAGTAAGCAGTCCAGTGGTCTTCAGCCCATCAATAGCCCAACAACCTTCGGCCCGTCAGCGGCCCAATAGTCTTCGGCCTAATAAGCGGCATAGCAGTCCTCGGCCCAACAGGCTCCAGCCCACTCCGCGGCATCTGGCCCATCAGCGGCCCAACCTCTTTCGGCCCGGTAGCCGTATCCGGCCCACTCCGGTGAGAGGGTTATGCACTGTGGCGGTTTACCAGTAAACACATAACATAGTCCTATATCGGCTGCCATCGTTAAGCAACCTCTATCATCCGCTATAAATACACAGCTATTTATTACCAAAGGTATGTCTTCGAGACCCCAAGGACTACAGTCCAAAAAGCATTAAAGCTACTTCTTTCACCTCTTCGCCTTCTGAATCGAATTATCTTCAGAAGCTAACTTAACCGTCGGAGGGGGTTCCTTAGGGCCGAAGTCCGGGACTCCTTATGACTGGTTTTTCTTCTTCTTTTCCTCCTTCTGCAGGGGCTTTGGTTTGAATCTTCGCCGACCTCTCCGAATCGGTCTCGGCCACCGACCTCGGGTCTTCTCCCTCCGGTCTCGACGCCATTCGCCGGCTGGTCCTCCTCGTATGAAGGTGCCTCGGCCACGTCTTCCGTAGGCTAGCCCACATCCGACCGGGCGTCCCTCGGCTTCGGATCTTCGGCCTCGTCTCCGCCCTCGCTGCGTTTCGGATCCCCGTCGGGCCTCTTCTCCGATCCGATCCAGCTTCGGATCCCAACTTCGGATTCCAGCCTCGGAATCCGGTCGTGATAGCTTCGGCTACATCACGTGGCGCCGTCTGTAGGAAACAAGCAAATAGTCATGTCTCATCGTCCTGTGACCCGACGATCTTGACAAGACGAGGCAGAGACGCGGGCAAATTCAGCACAACCACTTCATTCCGAAGGCGCCCCGTCTGTTCCACCGCAAAGCGCGGCTCTACCTGTCATACCAGAGTCCCTCGCTCCTGGAGACAACCGGATGGAGGAACTTCAGTAGCAAGTGGCGACACTAGCCGCCGCCGTTACCTCTCTTGCGCCTTTGCAAGATGTGGTATCCGCCATCGTCCAGCACCTGGGGTTACTGAGCCAGCTCCCCCAACAAGAGCCGCCTCCTCCACTCTATCCCGTCCAAGACACAAGGTTCCGGTCGGCGCCCTCACAGGTCTTTCCTAACGAGACCACCACGGCGCGTAGCGAGCCCTCGGCACCACCTGCCCGAGTCCCTCGCACCGACCGCGTTATGACAGAGCAAGGTTATGCTTCGTCCGAATTTCGTCCAGCCGGAACTAAAGGACGATCGGTCACCATTTCAACTGCCCCGGACCTGGATCGGCGGTTGACAGCAATAAGGAAAGAGATGCAGCAGATGGTGTCTCTGCCATACAGAGCGCCTCTTGCTAGCACCATCCTGGAGCAAACTCCATTCTCGCCAGAGTTCCTGGCTACCGAGGTACCTTCTAACTTCAAACTGTCGAAAGGCCCCCTCTACGACGGAATGACAGATCCAGTCTGCCACTTCTAAAGGTTCAACACCTACCTCTCTGTCCGAGGGGTCACTGAGGCAGTCCGTTGCCGTCTCTTCCCCCTCACTCTTGAAAAGACTGCCCTAACCTGGTTCGAGACATTGGCCCCCAACTCCATCAACTCTTTAGTCCAGTTGGGCCAATTATTCATCGACCAGTTCTATGATGCCACCCGACAGTGCAAAACTTCGGCCAGCCTATTAGCCATTCGGTAAGGCCCCACCGAGACCCTCCAGGAGTATTTCACTAAATTTCGGACCGAAGCCGCCCAAATCCCGAACCTGGACAGTTCGATTGCGGTCTCGGCCGTAATCAGCGGGTGCCGGGACGAGGGGCTTCTCGACTCTATCGGGAAACGCCATCCCTCTACCTTCCAGGACCTCGTAGCCCGGGCCCATAAATACATTAACCGGGAGGCCCTGATGATGTCCAAGGGCAAGAATACCGCCGAAGCAATACCGGCGCCTGCCCCTCCGGCTGTTCGTCCTCGACCCGAAGATCAAGAACCCTCTCGTAAGCGATATCGGAGGGAGGAGTGGGACCGAGACAAGCGACGGGATCCGCAGCCGCGGTACCTGCCGCTGCCCGCTCCCCCTTCCCGAATGCTTATGGAGGTGAAGGGCATGCTCCGGCGGCCGGAGCGCATCAAAACTGATCCTCGCCGAAGAGATCCCGGCAAATATTGTGAATACCATCGGGAGATCGGCTATTCGACTGACGAATACCGGCACCTTCGGGAGAAAATTGATCGCCTCATCAGAGAGGGCCGACTGCCACAATACCGGCGAGAGCAGCCTCAGCAGCAGCGGAACCGGGACGTCCCTAAGACGACCAGGCCGCATCAACCCCCAGAGAAAGAAGTCGCTCCTCCGCCAAAGGTCACCTCGGCCCCGGTAGAAACATCTCACCAACGATCCAGTGCTAGGTCAATCATGATGATATCCGGTGGACCAAGAGAAGGATCGAGGCGTCGTCAGCTCAGCTCTACAACAGTGGCAGCGGTTGATGTCGAGCCGAAGCGGTCTCATCAAGAAGACATTACCTTCGGCCAAGAGGATCTGACTGATATTCAGGTCCCTCACGACGACGCCCTCGTTGTAAACGCTGTAATAAATGTAGACACCGATTTTGGACCACCCTTTTGGTCATGAACCCAACCCATCATTAGCCCTTCATCACCAAAATCCCCTCATTTCAGCCATCTCAGCCCACTACCAGCTAGGCCCATTAACCAAATCCCGACTCTAGCCACCCTCTTCGTGGAAGGCCAAGCGGTCCGCCTTCCAACCCCTTCGAAGGCCACCCCCCGCCTTCCACCCCCTTCGAAGGCCACCCCTCGCCTTCCACCACCTTCGAAGGCCAGCCACCTTGCCTTCCACCCTTTTGGCCACCCTTTTTCACCTTTTCGTGGAAGGCCAGCCCCCTTGCCTTCCACCGCCTTTGAAGGCCACCCCCCGCCTTCTACCCCCTTCGAAGGCCAGCTACCTCGCCTTCTACCGTTTTAGCCGCCTTTTTCACTTTTCACCATCTTTTCGTGGAAGGCCAGCTCCCTTGCCTTCCACCACCTTCGAAGGCCACCCCTTACCTTCCGCCTCCTTCGAAGGCCACCCCTCGCCTTCCACCCCCTTCGAAGGCCAGCCGGGCCGCCTTCCACCACAAGAATGGAAGGCATGTCACCTGGCCGTCCACTCCTTAACCACCCCCTTGACTCCGTCTTCCCCATGATCTCCTCTACTCGCCGCCCTCGTCCCCCACTACTCCGACCACTCCCCACTCCGGCGACTGCCGCGTCCACTACCTCCAACCCTTGACCACCCCCTATTGGTTGAAGGGTGATTTACGGGGATTTAGACCCCTGTTTTCTCCCCTTTTTTCCTTCGCCTATTTAAACCCCCCACATCCTCTCGAGCAAGGGGGTTAAGGATTTTCTGGGGTTAAGAGGTGGCTTCTTGGAGGGAAGGCTCAGAGAAGGCTGGCAAACGGGCAAAGAGTCAGAAGGCTGTTTCAGGAGGAACGTCACTCCAAATGGGCTTGTCTTCCTAACCCTCTTTTACTTTTCACCTTTTTCACTTCATTGCATTTCCAAATTCCGTCCATGCCGTAACATTCTCCCTCTTTCACTCTCTTTTACCTTCAACACATCATTTCCTTTTCACACACAAGCACTTATCTGCATGCATGCATCCTAGGATGACTTAGCACCCTTTACCCCCAGAGGTTCCAAACAAAAATCGGGAGGTGGGTGGCCATAACATATGGTCACCTTCTCTCCCAAACACCCATCCGGTGCGTCTCCCTCTAATTTTAGTTAATTTTTATGTTTGCATGAACGGATCCTACATGTCACAGTTCTAATTGGGTAATTGTCTTTTCTTTGTCTGTCTTTTCTTTCCAGGGGATCCTTACCACATTCACGCGTGCAGAGTACCGAGCTCTCCTCCTCTGGCCGGCCGGAAGAAGAGAAGGAGGAACCAGCATCTCCCGCTTCCACAAAACGCGATCACATCCCCACCATCCTGTGGAGCACAGGGACCGTAAGGTAATGCTCCTGGCGATCACATCCTTTATTTCTAACCCCCTTTAAATCGCCACAGTGCTAAGACGAACGGAGAGGAACCCTCGCCCGAAGCCCGCAGCCGCGGTGGGGGACGTTCCGGGCGCCTACAATAAACAGCTACGATGTTCATCGTATTTTTGTTGATAATGGAAGCGCTCCAAATATATTATTTTACGATTGTTTTGTAAAGATGGGATTGAATGAGGCTAATATGAAGCCTCACCGGGGGCCTCTATTCGGTTTTAACGGCTCGCCCTGCCAAGTAGAGGGCATTATTCGGCTCCCTGTAACCATAGGTTCGGCTCCCCAGCAATTAACCGTAGAAACGGATTTTGCCGTTGTTAAAATTGATTCAGCTTACAACGCCATTTTTGGCCGAAGGCTAATCGGCGGGATCGGAGTTGTACCCTCATCCTTCCACAAGAAGCTGAAATTCCATATCAGCCATAGAATAGGCGAAGCCAAGGGGAATCAAGAAGCAGCTCGGCAATGTTATATGATTTCGGTTAAGGGAAAGGCTGCGGCCGAATCTCTGTCAATCGAATCTTCAGCCGAAGCGTCCCCGGGAGAGGAACTCATCGCCATCCCGGTTCCAGGAGGCGAGGGACGGACCCTCATGATAGGCTCCGGCCTAGAAAAAACTGAAGCCGAGAGACTTGCCGAGTTCCTGAAAGAGAACCTCGACGTCTTCGCCTGGTCTCCTGCAAACATGCCCGGGGTCGACCCGGAGATAGCGGAGCATCGGCTGCATGCCGATCCCAACCAGCCCCCGGTCAAGCAGAAGCGGCGTACCTTCAATCAGGAAAGGAGGATCGCCATCCAAGCCGAAGTTCAAAAAGGGTTGGACGCCGGGCATCTCCGAGAGGTACACCATCCGGACTAGATCGCCAATGTGGTGATGGTGCCTAAGAAAGATGGCAAGTGGCGGATGTGCGTGGACTTCACCAACCTCAACAAAGCATGTCCGATGGATAACTTCCCGCTACCTCGGATAGATCAGGTGGTGGACGCAACCTCCGGCCACGAGCTACTAAGCTTTCTCGACGCCTATTCGGGCTACCATCAGATCTGAATGCTTCCAGAGGACGAGAGCAAGACCAGCTTCACGACTGATCTCGGCCCATACTGCTATACCCGGATGCCCTTCGACCTGAAGAATGCCGGAGCGACATATCAGCGCCTCGTCAACAAGATATTTGCTCCGCAGCTCGGCCGCAACATGGAAGTCTACATCGACGACATGCTGGTGAAAAGCCGCGTCACTGCAGACCACCTAGCTGACTTGGCCGAAACATTCTCTGTCCTGTGCCGATACAAAATGAAGCTAAATCCAGCTAAGTGCGCCTTCGGAGTGGCCTCCGGAAAGTTTTTCGGCTATATGGTCACTCGCCGAGGGGTGGAAGCTAACCCCGTGAAGGTTGTGACCATCATTCAAATGCGCCTTCCGGCTAACATCCGAGAAGTACAAAAGATAAACGGAAGGATTGCCGCCTTAAGCCGCTTCATGTCAAGGGCAACAGATTATTGCTTTCCCTTCTTCAAGCTGCTAAAGAAGGCCAATAGCTTCTCCTGGACCAACGAATGCCAATCGGCCTTCGAGCAGCTGAAGGTCTATCTCTCCGATGTTCCCATCCTGTCCAAGCCAGTCCATGGAGAGCCACTGTTTCTCTACCTCGCGGTATCTGAGACAGCCATCAGCGCCGTCCTCGTCCGGGAGCAAGACGGCATTCAGAAGCCTGTCTACTATATAAGTCGGGCCCTCCAAGGAGCAGAGCTTCGGTATCTTGCTCTTGAGAAGCTAGCTTTAGCCCTCATCTCGTCCGCGAGGAGGCTCCGCCCTTATTTCCTCGCCCACTCAATAAAGGTCCTCACCGATCAGCCTCTGAAGCAAGTCCTCTCCCGGCCAGAAGTATCCGGCAGACTAGCGAAATGGGCAATCGAACTGGGAGAGTTCGACGTTTCCTATGCGCCTAGGGTAGCAATAAAAGCTCAAGCCCTAGCCGATTTCATTGCCGAGCTAACTCCCGAAGCTTCCTCGGCCCCCCAACTGGAAGTCAATATATCCGAGGCCGAGGAGACTTCGGCTATTATACCTCCGGTGGATGAATGGCGGCTCTATGTAGATGGCTCCGCGTGCTGCATGGGTAGTGGCGCCGGATGGATCTTGGAGTCTCCCGAAGGGGTCATCACGGAGTATGCACTACGCTTCTCCTTCCCAGCTACCAATAATGCCGCCGAGTATGAAGCCCTCATCTCCGGCCTTCGGGCTGCTAGAAAGCTTGGCGTGCAGAGAATAAAGGCATTCAGCGACTCTCAACTGATAGCCAGCCACATTTCCGGGGAGTACGAGGCCCGAGACGCATCAATGATATCCTATCTCCAGGTAACTCGTAAGATCCTCGCTCAATTCAATTCCTATGAAATTGTGCGGATCCCGAGAGCCGAGAATGCTAGAGTCGATGCTCTCTCTCGGCTAGCATCGACTCAGGACGGGGGAGGAGGCCGAATGATTCTCGTGGAAGAACTCGCCGAGCAAAGCCTCGAGGATTCCGAAGTCATGCAAGTGACCGAATCTGAAACCGAGACCTGGATGACTCCCCTAGTCACTTTCCTCCTCCGAGGGGAAACCCCGTCCGATCCAAAAGGAGCAAGACACATTCAACAACGCTCTTCTCACTTCCTCCTTCTGGACGGAATGCTATATAAAAAATCCTTCAGCCGACCACTCTTGCGATGCCTTGGCCCAGCCGAGGCAGATTACGCATTACGAGAGGTGCATGAAGGGGTATGCGGAGCGCATGCAGGAGGAAGGGCCCTAGCCCACAAACTTCTAAGACAAGGATACTGGTGGCCGACGCTCCGAGAGGACGCAACTGCCCTCGTCCGTTGCTGCGATCAATGCCAGAGGTTCAGCTCCCTCATCCACCAGTCAGCAACCCTTCTAACTCCTTTATCAGACCCTTGGCCTTTCGCCCGATGGAGAATTGACCTCTTGGGGCCCTTTCCCGTCGCCACCGGTCAAAGGAAGTTCCTTATCGTGGCGGTAGATTACTTTACTAAATGGGTAGAAGCCGAACCCCTCGCGTCTATAACCGATAGCAACGCTTGGAACTTCGTGTGGAAGTCCATCATCTGCCGATACGGCATCCCTCGGGCCATCATCTCAGACAACGGCAAACAATTTGACGGCCATCGGTTCAAGGACAACTGCGCTAGCTTCGGCATTCTCCACAAATTTACATCAGTAGCCTACCCCCGGGCAAACGGCCAGGTCGAAGTCACCAACCGAAGTCTGCTACAAGGATTGAAGACTCGCCTCGGCGAAGTCGAAGGTCGATGGGTGGAAGAGCTACCAAGTGTTCTCTGGGCGTATCGGACTACAAGTCGAACCCTAACCGGCGAAACCCCATTCCGCATGGCTTATGGGGTAGAAGCCGTTATTCCTGTCGAAATTGGCCTTCCCTCACCGAGAGTCCTTGCTCATAATCCGGAAGCCAATGAGGAGGCCTTAAAAGATCACCTTGATCGTATAGAAGAAACCAGAGATAAAGCTCGCATTCGGCTAGCAGCTTATCAGCAGCACATGGCCAGATACCACAACACTCGAGTGAAGCCCCGAAGCTTTGAAACCGGGAGCCTCGTGTTGAGGAACGCTCATGCGTCTAAACCAACCGAAGCCGCAGGGAAGCTTTCTCCCAACTGGGAAGGACCATATCGCGTAAGAGAGGTAATTCGACGAGGGGCTTATCGGTTGGAAACCCTTTCGGGCCAACCTCTCCCTCGTACCTGGAATGTGGAACTCCTTCGGCGTTATTTCATGTAAGTTACTTCCCCCGGAATTTAGCCGGAAGGCATGAATAAATTTCTTCTTTTAAGATATCATATCTGGCATGGTATTCTCTAAGTCCGTGTAAACCATACCGGGAGTGGCTTCGGCCATGTAAACCGTATCGGGAGCGGCATGGTATTCTCTAAGTCCGTGTAAACCGTACCGGGAGTGGCTTCGGCCATGCAAACCGTATCGGGAGCGGCATGGTATTCTCTAAGTCCGTGTAAACCGTACCGGGAGTGGCTTCGGCCATGTAAACCGTATCGGGAGCGGCATGGTATTCTCTAAGTCCGTGTAAACTGTACTGGGAGTGGCTTCGGCCATGCAAACCGTATCGGGAGCGGCATGGTATTCTAAGTCCGTGTAAACCGTACCGAGAGTGGCTTCGGCCATGCAAACCGTATCGGGAGCAGCATGGTATTCTATAAGTCCATGTAAACCGTACCGGGAGTGGCTTCGGCCATGTAAACCGTATCGGGAGCGGCATAGTATTCTCTAAGTCCGTGTGAACCGTACCGGGAGTGGCTTCGGCCATGCAAACCGTATCGGAAGCGGCATTATTTTCTAAGTCCATATTCGAATCTGGATTAGCTTCGGCCGTGCGGGCCGCATCTAAACAGCAATATGGTCTCGGCCACAAGGAGAGCCAGACTCGGTCATTCATTCAGAACACAAGTGGAAGCAAAATACTTTTCATATATATATGAGCAGAGTACAGAATCGGTTGTACATGTGACCGCGGCCCTTTCAAAAAAAAGCAAACAAAAACCGGGACAAGCCCCCGTATTAGCTTTCGGTATTATCGCCGTCTACACCGACAGGGGTATGACCGGGAGATGGAGAAGGAGAATCCTCGACCTGAACGGCCTCAACAGGAGCGGCCTCATCAGGAACGGCCGCGTTGCCTTCCTCCGAGGCCGAAGCTCTTTCGGCCTTAAGCTTCTTCCACCAGGCCAGAAGCTCATCGCCTTCCTCGTCCGTCGGAAGGGCAATACCGGTCAGATCTACGGCCGGGCATGCCTTTTGGGCGATAGCCAACCCTACGCTGAACACGGACGACGCCGCCTCGAGTTGAGCCTGCATTATCTCCTCAGCATAATCCAGGCCGGCCTTATAGCTGGCTATGGCTGTACGAGCAGCCTCTTCAGCCTTAGCCTCCAGATCTGCCTTCAGAGCCGAGACCTCCTCGGCATGGCGGCGGCGATCCGCGACCCGCTGGTCGACCTTATCCTGGATCTCGGCCTTAAGAATTTCATTTACGGCCCGGACGTCCTCCAGTTCCTTCTCAGCTTTCTCCCTCTCCTGCTCGGCCTTCGTCTTGGCCTCGGAGGTGGCACGGATCACCTCCTTTTGCTCCCCCAGCTCAGCCCGCATCCGGGCATTTGCTTTTAGGAGCAAGTCAATGTTGGCCTCGAGGCTACGTCGCGTCGAGTCGACTTTGCCTGAAGCTGGCTGATCCGAAGCCTGGTCGATGTCCCGGAGCTTGTGCTGAATGGCCACCTGACGGCGGATGAGGCCCCCGCACATGACCGCGGTCTATAGCCAAAGGCAAACAAAAAATCAACAACCACAAACAAGCCAAGGGAAATATTAGACCAAGACCAATAAAGAAGCTTTTTTACCTGGACCGACAATCGGGCGCACTGCATCGCCAAGCCCTCCGAGGACAACGCTTTTATCTCATCCTCGGCCATCGGGAGAGTTAAGCCGCGGAGCAGGCGCAGGCATGTCCGAGAGTCCTCCAGACTCTCGTTCGCGTAGACCCCCAGATTCGGGACCCAGAGCTCATGCCCGTATTCACGGGACATGTGCGTCTCGGAACCCCCGAAGTCCTCTATTCCGGCCGCCGCAGCCGGAGGGGAGTCGCCCCTCGATGGTTCGGGAGGCATTGAGAGAGGGGCCCCTCTGGCAACCACCGGCCTTTTTGCTACCGAGGCAGACTCTGTTTCACCAGGCTCATCCGCCCGGCTCCGCTTCGCTGGTCGGCCACCCCCTCGCGCGACTGACTTTCCTTTTTTCTCTCTTTCAAGAGCAGCAGTTGCAGCACGGCCCTCGACCGAAGCCGCCGTCTGCCCTACGGCCCGAGCGCTCAGGGCCGCGTCTCGTCCAGCCTCTCCTCCCACCGCCTGCGGCTGGGACGATTGAGATTGGCCGGACTGCTGGGCGAGCCGACCGAGGAGTCCCCGAATCCCAATCATCTCTGCGGACAGAAAAAAGGGTTAGCAGCTTACAACGCATGACTCTCCTCAACTCAAGACCGACTTATCCTCGGCTGAAGCCTCAGCACCCTCTTCGGCCGGAGATTCAACCTCGGCAGCTCCTTCGGTCTCCCCCAGGGCATCCTCGAGAGGAAGATAAGGAGAAACCCAAGGAGGATCCTTCGTCGGATCCGGCCAAGCCCCCGTCTGCACGAGCCGCTCCTCTTCGTCGAAAAGCTCCGCTATATCATACGGAGCCTCGGCTTCTATAAGGCGCACGATATGAAGCTGATCGGAGTTAAGGGAAGGCGGATCGGAGAGACCTTCGGCCAGTGGTGCCCACTCAGTGGGGAAGGGCCACATACTCCTCTCCTTCTCCAGAAGAGAGATGAAGATGAAGCTCTTCTTCCAATGGTGAATGGACGAAGGCTTCCCGGAAAAGATACCTCGGCCGAAGCGGGGGACAAAGCAGTACCAATCGGATTTTCCCTGCCGCTGTATCTTGAAAAGAAAGCGGAAGATGTTTACCGAAGGGGTGACGTCAATATAGGCATGCACAGCCAAGAAGGCATAGACTGTCCGCCAAGAATTAGGGAAAAATTGAGACGGGGCTAACCCGTAGAAGCTCAAAAGGTTAATTACAAAGGAAGGAAGAGGAAGACGAAAGCCCGTCCGGAAGCTCTCATCGTAAATAGAAAAGCTGCCCGGTCGGACGGAGTTGGCCCTGGTGTTTTTTCCGGGCCGATAGGGGATCGTCCAAGATGGGAGTTGGTAGTAGGAAGCGATGGTCTTGACCCCATCATCAGAAAGAGTGCAGGCCGCATTAGAGATGGTCTCGGCCCGACGTCGGCCGGAGGTAGAAGCATGGGCTGCAACCGGAATCTCCTTGGTTTCTTCAGCACCAGACACTTCGGCCTCATCCGCCATGAGAGAAGCGAGGGAGTTCGAAGAAAAGGGAGATGACAAGGAAGATTCAGGAGGCTGGGACGAAGAATAAGACGGATAACCTTCGGCCGAAGAGCTAGTCTCGGCCGACGGGGGGCTACTGAACATGAATCACGGAGCAGAGAAAGAAAATTGAGGCTTACCCTCAAACAAGATCTCCTCGACTGCCCACCGCCTCTCAGACAATAGAAGGCTCCCCGGCGATGACTCCAAGCAACATAGAGCTTCCCGGCAACAGACAGAACGCTCTTAATCACCTTCGATGGACCGTTCTTCGCCGAAAAAGCAGGGAAGCTCGGATGATCGCAGAAAAACACAGGCACGGGAAGAAGAAAGCGGAACAGTGCCCTGGGGAGGGGCTCCTATTTATAAGAAAAGATTGAAGGCATTCTCCGTCAAAATCAACGATTGAGATCTCCCCCCTCTTTAGCGCCGCTTCTCTCAGATGCACGCCACGTGCGCTGTCCTTCGGCAATAATAACGGTCTGGCTGCGGGATCGAGAGAAGATGATCAACGGCCGGAAGCGATCTGACCCTTCGGCTGATCACCCGGATGCTCGCCACGTGTTATGATCTGCGTGCCGGAAGCAAAAGAGGCGGCGATCCAAGTGAAGTCTTGGGCAGAGAGCCGAAGTGACCCGCGATCCGCGTGATCACTGTCGGCGGCCAAGATCTTTTTGTGCTTTAAACGGGACGGCCAGATACGCGACACGTATCCTGTGTTTTCTCACGACGCGACCGTTCTGACGGGAAACTCGACATCTTTCCCGTCCATTTTTCAGGAATCCTGACACGGTCAGAAGACTCGTCCCTACGCAACCGAGGACGAAGGCATTTGTCACTACATCCCGAACAGAGACAAGGCTAATTGTTACTAGCCCTCGACCGATCGAAGGCAGTTCCTTTTCATGGCAAAGCAGAGAGTTTCAGACAGCGCATGTCATGTTATTCCTCCGAGGAAGCTTCGGACTTTACTCTCGCCATCTCGTGAAACTGAGAAAGGCAAGAGTGGGGGGCTATGTGATGAGGCAGAATTCGATTGGCCCATTAAAGCAAGTCCAACGAAGATCAGCCCAGCAGCATCACTAAAAGGCCCACTGGCAGCCTTCGGCCTATTAAGCGGCACAGCAGCCCTCGGCCCAGTAAGCAGTCCAGTGGTCTTCGGCCCATCAATGGCCCAACAACCTTCGGCCTGTCAGCGGCCCAATAGTCTTCAGCCTAATAAGCGGCATAGCAGCCCTCGGCCCAACAGGCTCCAGCCCACTCCGCGGCATCTGGCCCATCAGCGGCCCAACCCCCTTCGGTCCGGTAGCCGTATCCGGCCCACTCCGGTGGGAGGGTTATGCACTGTGGCGGTTTACCAGTAAACCCAGAACATAGTCCTATATCGGCTGCCACCGTTAAGCAACCTTTATCCTCCGCTATAAATACACGGCTATTTATTACCAAAGGTATGTCTTCGAGACCCCAAGGACTACAGTCCAAAAAGCATTAAAGCTACTTCTTCCACCTCTTCGCCTTCTGAATCAAATTATCTTCAGAAGCTAACTTAACCGTCGGAGGGGGTTCCTTAGGGCCGAAGCCCGGGACTCCTTATGACTGGTTTTTCTTCTTCTTTTCCTCCTTCTGCAGGGGCTTCGGTTTGAATCTTCGCCGACCTCTGCGAGTCGGTCTCGGCCACCGACCTCGGGTCTTCTCCCTCCGGTCTCGACGCCATTCGCCGGCTGGTCCTCCTCGTATGAAGGTGCCTCGGCCACGCCTTCCGTAGGCTAGCCCACATCCGACCGGGCGTCCCTCGGCTTCGGATCTTCGGCCTCGTCTCCGCCCTCGCCGCGTTTCGGATCCCCGTCGGGCCTCTTCTCCGATCCGATCCAGCTTCGGATCCCAACTTCGGATTTCAGCCTCGGAATCCGGTCGTGATAGCTTCGGCCACGCCTTCCGTAGGCTAGCCTACATCCGACCAGGCGTCCCTCGGCTTCGGATCTTCGGCCTCTTCTCCGCCCTCGCCGCGTTTCGGATCCCCGTCGGGCCTTTCTCCGATCCGATCCAGCTTCGGATCCAAACTTCGGATTCCAGCCTTGAAATCCGGTCGTGATAGCTTCGGCCACGCCTTCTGTAGGCTAGCCCACATCCGACCAGGCGTCCGTCGGCTTCGGATCTTCGGCCTCTTCTCCGCCCTCACCGCGTTTCGGATCCCCGTCGGGCCTCTTCTCCGATCCGATCCAACTTCGGATCCCAACTTCGGATTCTAGTCTCGAAATCCGGTCGTGATAGCTTCGGCTACATCAGTATCTTTAGAAAATTACACTTATACCGGATCAAAATGGCGTCTAATATTATTATAAACATATTCTTGACTTCTCCAAGCTTGACAAAAGATCTTTTTTTACTTTCAAACATATTTAGCCAAACTTAACAATATTTTGACGAAAAAAATATAACTACTGCCTTTTTAAAGATGTCAAAGATAATTATACTAATTATGTAGGAGTGAGGAGTATAAATAATTGATAAGCGAAATATCAATTGTTTAATAAATAAAGAAGACCATAACGACTTATCAACTCCTAAAGTTTTGAATAAGAAGGAAAAGGACTAGCCAAAGAACCATGTATCTTCGCCTTTTTAACTCATCAAAACATGTTATTTGAACTGCTTCCATCACCCAAAAGCCATCTTGTTCCCGGAATCCCGTCAATCGTTTTCTCCCTGTCCAAACGGCTCCCTGCTATACATTTCCAAAATCTTATCCCCTCATCCGTAAAACCCCGCCGACGTCTTCTCTCTCTAATCTTTTCTCTCTGTGCTGTAAGAGGAAGGAAATGCTTGCAAAAGCCCCTCTAGAACTCTTCACAGAGCGGCTCCGGTGCACCCCGGCAGCGCAGAAACCAAATGTCCCCGTGGTCTCCCCCCTCCTGTTCTGCTTGTTCTCCACCCCCGGGTATGCCAGTAGCAGCCGCAGCAGGGGGCGGCTCGCCGTCAGGGCGGGTGCCTACACGCGGATACCCATGGAGACTGCCGGTGCCTACCAGCTGATCGACGAGGAGACGGGCGAGCGGGTCATCGTCTGGGGCGGCGCCGACGAGGGCCCGGACTCGCCCGTGCCCTCCAAGGACGCCCTCTCCTGGAAGCCAGGGAGGGATTCGCTGGTCTCTGATGGTGAGCAGAGAGAATAATAAGAGTTGGGAGACCATAAAGATTGCATCTTTTAGATAAATTTGCGGCACCCACATCGTTCTTTTATTTCTTTCCACAAATTGGCATAGCGAAATGGCATTTTTTTTCGGTTTTCTTCAGTGGGTCGCTTGGATTTTCTAATATGACAACAGCGCAGGGGCTGACTGTGGTGAAAAGCCTCGGGAGCGGCGGCCAGTGGGCACTGTTGGCAGCTTTGGGAAGTTGAAGGTGCAGAGAGTGCAGGCGTTGATCAGGAGCAAGAAGAAACGGGTGTCTCAGATTGGCACCGGGGTAAACGTCTCTGATGATGATGGCGGTGGCCATGACATGGGCGCTGGCCTAGATCTCAAATCTGTAGCCAAGGCGGCGGGTAGAACTGGATATAGGGAGGATGGAACACGTGGGTCGAAATTCTTGGAGGTGCTTCAGAGAGAGGAGCCCGTGCCCGCAGGGGCGGAGAATGTACAGAGGGGCGGCGGTGCTTCTTCCTTGAGAGGGTGGAATGATGCCAGGTCCTCTTCTACCATGGATAATGTTGGCAACAACTCTACGAGCCATTTGAAGAAGCAACGCAGGAGTGTGTTAGATAATGATGGCAAGTTTTTCAGCAGGAGATCATTTAGAGAGTTGGGTTGCAGTGATGATATGGTGTTATGTCTAAGTAAGCTACAATTCCATCGCCCTTCGCATATTCAGGTGCTACTGCTAACATCCTTTTATCTGATTGGCATATTTGCTAGCAAGTCGTTATTTACCAAGGGTAGTTAACTATTAGCTTTGATTTTGTGTGTTCATGTTCGTATAATCTTATAACAATTGGAACTAAACTTTGTAGTTTTCCAGATTTATTGTAATGGATCACCTAACTGCTTGGACACAGTAGGATTTACTGCATCACACTGAATCAGCATGTAGGGAACCAGTCAGTCAGTATCAGGCAGAACTCCTTTTAATGCTGTTTCCTTGTATGCCTTGTATTTTGCCTCTAGCATTAGGGGATGTTGTTTAAAAAGAGTCCAAAATGTGTTACTCTTTTGATTCTTAAGCCTATTTTGTGATAATGAGCTTGAATGTCACCTTATCAGGTGAATTATTCATTCATCTTCTATGTTTGGCATTGATGATTGTAGGCAATGGCTTATGCACCTCTTCTAGAAGGGAAAAGCTGCATCATTGCTGATCAAAGTGGATCAGGGAAGACATTAGCATATCTTGCCCCTACAATACAATGCTTGAGGCAAGAAGAAACTTTGGGGCTCGGTAAATCTTCTTCAAGGAGCCCTCGAGTACTGATATTGGTGCCTACATCTGAGCTGGCTACTCAGGTTTGTGTAATGTACTAATGTGTCTATGTGATTTTACTTTTGGCCTTTGCTATTGCGTACATTGACATTGGTCATAGTTTGGTACTTATATTCTTCTTAAAACATGTCCATATATGTACATTTATATTATGAAATCAAGGGTATCTTATAGGTATTTCTGCACAATGCCTTTATATCTTAACAAATTTGCATGATGACATGGTTCCATCACATGAAGATGCTGATTGGTCTGCAACCTATCTCTCCCTTTTCACTCTTTCTTAGTCACAAAAAAGGCACATCCTTGAGTTAGCACGAGAATACACAATCAAAGCATGTTTTCCAGAAAAAATAATAATTGCTGAACTAACATATTTCTATATCTGAATTGTCCATAGTTTAGCAAAGTAATTTTAAGGATAGAACGTTTTCAATGTGAGTCATTCTCCACCTTGGGATTTTCATGGCTTCCTTTATACTTTTGGGTTGGTCTTGATGTGGATTTTCACATTGATGTAAACAACAAGTTTAACATTACGTCAAAGTTAAATTAATTAAATGTTTGAATTAAGGAAAGTGGCAGATAGCTACGACTCTAAGTGATTACCAAATCCTCAAAAGGTTTTTGGATGAGCAGATTTGTCGTGACAGCCTCTCTTTTTTCCCCTCTTTTTTGATGACTGGGGAAAGCCCACCCCTGTGTCTTGCCTCAGTGTAGCCCTGGGATGGTCTCTGAACCTGGGTTTAGAATGTGACCTTCGAGGCTGCCCAGCTGCGACAGGGGTGTGGTCATAATAAAAACCCGGGATGACATGCCGCACATGCACAGGACGAAGATGAATCTCATGTCTTGATATCCACTGGGTGTGCAATCATGGGAGTCAAACTTGGTATATGTTGATGTAATGCCACTTTCCTAGATGGTTGATGCTGTTGAGAGCTGTTTGGCACTTCTCCATATTTGATCATTGCGTTGCTTCCGTAACAAGGGAGGGAGGGGGTCTATGGATCCGTAAGTTTAGTGGTTTGATGTATGGTATTATTTCATATGTTTAAATGAATCTGTGTGTGAGTCAGTGTTAATCTAGTGAGAATAAAGTGCATGGTTTGAAAGATGATGTGCAATATAGTCTCCTCTTTCTTGTCCAGGTCTTCATTAAATCTATTATAAAATCAACATAACAACAAAATTGAATTTCTTTGAGAAATGCTAAATTGTTGACGGGAATGGAAAACTTTTAACATTTTTTTTTGAAAGTGGATGGTACCACAATTGTATTAATAGAAGGCAGGAGGGGGGGGGGATGTACAAGTATAGAAATCATCCACTCAACACCCCATATACAAAAGTATAACACGAAGATGGTGTAACCATCACTCAAACCTCTTAACCAAAAAGAACAAAAAGGTGGGAATCAACAATGGAGTCTTTACAAAAAGCTACTATCTATTCCTTGACTCTAAGACAAATAATCCTACCCACCCTTTTCCGGCACAAGTGCCTACTTTCGGAAGACTCTCCTATTCCTCTCACCTCAAATGGCCCAAATTGTAGCGTGCGGAACCATCCACCAAATATGCCGATCCTCTGTCGTAGGTGAATGCTCTCTCCAATAGAGGAATAGAGAAGTGATGGAGTCCCAAAGCCCGAAGTTCAAAAGCAACTTCCCAGACAAAAAAATAGCCACAGCAAGAGCAAGCAGTGAAGAGATGATCCACGGTCTCAACAGCCACCCCGCAAAGGGGACACGTGGGTGATAAGCCCTGAATAAAGGGAACCAGTCTCTGACAAGTAGGCAATCTCCCATGACACATGTGCACATGAGGATCTTGACCTTCAGTGGTGTCTTTGGTTTCCAAATCATAGAAGCAAGAGGAAACCTTAGACCACTATCCACAATCATCCAATAAGCCGACTTCACTGAAAAGTTGCCATTGGCCTCCCATCTCACCAAACCCAATGGTCGGGAGAGGAGGGGACAACTAAGGATCCATGCAGGAGTTCAAATAACTGAGTAAGCTCCACAATCTCATCATCCTTGAGCTGTCTCCTGTAATTCGGCTGCCAGACACATGTAGACTGTTTATAGTCAATAATATTGCCAACAAGGCTCTGGGCTGATCAACAATGAGAAACAGTTTGGGGAACTGGGCACAAAGGGAACACCCTTACACCACCCATCCAACCAGAAGAGAAACGTGCACCCATCTCTGAGTAGTATCTGAACCCCCATCTTCAGAACATCATAGCAAAGAAGTATACCTTTCCACACATAGGAAACAGAGTGTGTTGAGGCCAGCCACAAGTCCCAAGCTCGCACCCTAGCATAGTACTTTTGCCTGATAATGTTCACCGACATTCTAGAGTTTGTTGCCCCAATCTTCCAAAGCCGCTTAGTAAGGAGGGCTGAGTTAACATCACCAATTCTTCTAATACCCACACCACCAATGTCCCTCGGTTTGGATACTCTTCCCTAGCAAATATCATCACCCTTCTTCTTCTAATGTCCACAGCCCCTCTAAAAGAAATGGCTCCTGATGGAATTGAGCTTGTGTAGAACCCCTTTCGCTACCCTGAAAATAGAGAAGTAGTATGTTAGGAGACTGTTCAAAATCGAGTTACAGAGTACCACCCTTCCACCATAGGAGAGAAGGTGCCCTTCCAGTCTGCAAGTCTACGATCAAACTTCTGGTCACCTTCTCTCAATCCTTGCACCTCAGGGGTCCTGGAGTAAGTGCAAACCCAAATACGTGATAGACAACTCCTTTATCTGACAACCCAGAATAAGAGCAGCCCTGTGGAGCATTGTCTCCTCCATATGGATCCCAATCGGTTGAGTCTTGTGGAAGTTGACCCCCAGCCCAGTGATCTCATCAAGCCACTCCAAAATAAGCCTGACAACAAAGAGCTGCTCCTCATCTGCCAAAAGGAGAACTTTAACATTAACATGAATAACTTAACCATTTGGTTTTCATTTCAAATCTGTTCTGAACCGTAAATATTTGCATAAATCTTTTTCATATCTACTTTTAAACGGAAGATGCTGAGATGGGGACCTTGGAATCAAAAGACGAGAACTGAGATTTGTTTGATAATGGAAGCATAAAAGGAAGTGACTAATGGAGTCCAAGTTTCAGATACAACAAAGAAAGAAAGAGTTGCATAAAAGGTATTAAAGGCATTGAAAGAGTTAAAAATGAAGGAGGGAAAGATATAACTGTTTGATGAAAATTAAAGTGAATACAGGCCTGGGTCAACGTCCAGATGAACCATTGCTTTGGTAAAATGGACCAAGTCTTGGATTTGATCCTGGAAATTTTATTTGAGAGCCATGTCAGCACCATGAATGTGTTGTGAGACATAAAGGTATGGTTGTTGGAACTTGAAATGCCTTCTTTCCTCATATATGTCATATGAAAATTCCACAGTGGTTTTGGGTCCCTTACTGTAATATTAAGCTTTATTATTCTCTCTCAAACTTGCGTATTCTTTTAATAACTAGGATTTTTTGTGATGTTTTTGAAAGGGCCTTAATCTTCTATTTCCTGATAGATTTTCATTTCAGTCTATTGCTTTCTAGGAGGTGTCCTTGAACCCTGTTCATATATTCAATTGTTCACAATTGCTTCTTAAACGCCTGATAAGCGATTTATCATTTATTACCTTAAATCTACAGATTCCATGCTAGTCCTATAGATAAACTCATAGACCTCCTGTCCTACATCACATTTTCTAGTACACTCTCTCTACTAGAATCTCTCTGTGTTAATGATAATCTTGCACTATTTGAAACCCTAAATTCGGCACTATTGTCCTTAAAGTATTCAATATCTGAAAAGATGTCATGGATGGAAACCTGTATAGGGAGTGGCCAAATCTCTGGAATGTAAGGCCAAACTCTAGGGCCAATATACCTTATCGTCTTTCTTCTTCTTTTTTCTTTCTCATGTCCTTTACTTTTTTATTTTTTTATATGGATAATGCCAAACAAGTGGTATATGCCAGGAATGTTTCTCACTTGCAGTGTAACATTCTCCCTGAAGTCCTTTCATTATCCCCATATACCTGCCAGAATGCTAGAGAAACATAAGATATGTAATGTTAGAAAGCCACATGGGTGGCAGCCACAAGCTTCTAAATCAGTCTTAGCTGCCATGAAGATCATAAAAAGCACTGAATACGGCTTGTAGGGTTGATTTTATGTGTGGCTAGCATCAATCATGCACATAACACCATCTGATATTCCTGCTTCTTGCAGGTGCTTAACAACTGCCGATTGATAGCGAAATCTGGCATCCCATTCAGTTCTATGGTCGCAACTGGGGGTTTCCGACAGAAAACTCAGCTTGAAAGCCTTCAGCAGGGGGTGGATGTTTTGATAGCAACGCCAGGTCGTTTCATTTTTCTACTTCAGGAAGGCTTTCTGCAGTTAGCTAACCTGAAATGGTAAATCTTGTCATTTGTTAACATCTGTTTTAGTGATACCCATTCATACGTCTTATGCTCGAGATCCAAAGCCCATACTTGTTTCAGGCACTGTTCGGGCGACAAAAATTCCATTTTCTGTCCAAATATTCTGTAATATTCATGCTAGTATTTTCGTTAATCATGTCATGGTTCTTGAATATATGCTAACACATTCTTGATCTTACTGCCGCAGTGCTGTGTTGGATGAAGTAGACATACTTTTTGGTGATGAAGAGTTTGAGCAGGTTTTTCGAAGCTTAATGAGTTCTGCACCAGTGATGATACAATATTTGTTTGTCACAGCAACTCTGCCAGTGGACATTTATAACAAGTTAGTTGAGATTTTTCCCGACTGTGAAGTGATAACGGGGCCTGGTATGCATCGGACGAGCTCTGGGCTTGAAGAGGTTTGTTTATTCTTTGTTCGGTCTGAGGAATGCATATTAGTCATCCATATGCAAATATTGCTTTTAACACTTTTGGGTTTTTTAAACATCAAGTCCTGTAATATTTCATGTTTAGTTATTAACCTAATCATTCTCCTTACACAACCTCTAAAATTCCTCTCTCTCTCTCTCTCTGAAAACACACATGTATCTCTCTTTTTCTCTGCACACTGAGTGCCATGTCCAGCCATGCACGTGCCATGTCCAGCTTTGCACCCAACATGGCATTAAGTTGTGTTGCCACTTCCCACCCTCTCACTCTATCCTACGACACCTGGTACCTTGTCGATGGCGAGAGTGAAAGAAGGGTGGCACCCCTCCTTTTCTCTTGGATTGGTGTCACAGGAGGAACAGGAGGAGGAGTGTAGCCTCCAGTTTTCTTATTCTTGATTGCCCCCAATCTCTTCTCCTCCTCCTCATCCTGGTGTCTGTTGACTGTCCCCCAAACAACCCCCCACCCACCCACCCATCACCCCCACCAAAAAAGGGTAGGGGGTGGCTTTCATCCTCCCACTGAACACATGGCACAGTGACCCAATCTTGAGTTAAAAAGAATTCAGGACTTCCTCATTCTTTCCATATAATCATTATGTAATAGATCAACGAAACCTAAAATCATCTCTCTCCCTCTCTCTATACCTATCTGAAAAGTAATTTCCAAATGAGGGTTCAATTTAACCATGATTTGATTAAGCTGCAGTCATCATCTTGTTGAAAAGGGAATGACATGTGCTTGTTTTAGAAGATTGGGGATTTTATAATGGCTGATGGCTAGATACAATAAGTCATATCTTTCTGGACTTTTTGACTATGTAACATGTGTCCTCAGTTTATCTTTTTCTGTTTTCCTTTTCACCATCATGCCCCAAGACATGTAAACCTTTTGCTATTATTGAGTTTTAGACTTTTCTCGTCTGTCATCAACCTTGTGATGTGATCCTCTTCCTGAGTATGCAAACCAAATCCAATGCCAAGACCAAAATTACATGGAAATTAAGATAATTTATGACAGCACCTTATCTGATGATATTAACTTCCTTTTATCCGCCACATCTGAAATTGGGAAACATCATTTTCTTGCAGGTTCTTGTTGATTGCAGTGGAAATGATGGAGAGGAGAAATCTCCTGATACGGCTTTCTCCAACAAGAAATCTGCTTTACTGCAGCTTGTTGAAGAAACTCCTGTGCCTAGAACTGTTGTTTTTTGCAATAAGGTTTTCTTTCTGAACTAAAAGAATTCGCCACAAATTAGCTTGCCTTCATGGATGATGGGTCATGCATCTCTTTTTTTCTAAGCCTTTTTTCATGCCATAATTAACACAAATTTGGCCATGTTAGTAAGGCCTTATTTTGATCTTGAAGCATCCTATTAATTACAAATAGTTTCTTTTTGTATAAGCCTTTTCCCTCTCCATTTAGAAGGTGATCTAACATTTGTTTTGGGTTATTTCAATGGTCCTTCAACTGCTGATAATTAATAGCAAGTTTTATTCCCATGTATCTGGCAGATAGAGACCTGCAGAAAGGTTGAAAATATATTGAAGCGTTTTGATAGGAAAGGGCGTCGCATCAAAGTCCTACCATTCCATGCTGCATTAGATCAAGAAATACGCCTCTCAAATATGAAGGAATTTCTCAAGCCACAGACAAATGATTATTTGTTTTTGCTTTGTACTGATAGGTAATAATATCACCTTCTTCGAGTCTTTCATAGAATATTTTCCCGTAAAACTTTCTTTGTCATAAAACTTAAACTGAAATGAAATTCATTTCTATGTTGTTTTGGACTTTGATGATATATTGATACACCAATGTGATTGTATTTTGGCAATATTAAAAAAGGGATGATTTAGGGTCCCTGCATAAATGGGAAAGCATTATTACCAGAACAGTCCAGTACAAATTGGTGATTTGAATCAGGTAATCATCAAGTCAGGCAAATGATATTATTTTGAACGTGAATTCGGTCAAATGAAGTTAAAAAAAAAAAAAATCTGCAAGAACTCCAAAATATGGTCAGAGAATGGTATATCCCCTTGCCTCTGTACATAGAAAGAGGAAAGAAATAAAGAAAGAAAACCTGATTGTCCAATTTCTTGGAGCATGCTCCATGGAATCCTTTAGCCAGAGCCTTCATTGGGGACCAGCAGTGCACCTTAGTGTTCATTTGTTTACTTCTTTTTTTCTGTCTTCTCTTTTTCCATCACTTTTCCTTCTCTCATTTTCTTAGTTCTTTTTCTCTTTTTCTTCCACCAAGGATTGGCTGATATCACCAAACATTTGATTTGGATAAAATGTGGAGTGCGATCCATATCCTATTCCTATATTCTGTGTGAAAGGATCTGATGTAAGTTATGACAATGACCATTACCTTGGGGTCGGTTATCTATGAGGTTCATTTTCTCATGAGGTAAACCTAGTATAGAGACAAGGGGAGCTTTTATAAGTCCTTTTTAGCCTTAGAAAGATGTAACCCCTACTTCTTTATTTTTCATTTTTAATTTCGAAGTAGCTGATACAGAGGGGATATTGTTGATTTAATTCAAGGAACTGTCCCTGAAAGGAAGCATAAAACAGAGAGTGAGATGAAACATAATCCCATTTAATGATGTGCATCCAAGCTATCAGACAAATTGTCTACTAGCTTAGTACGTGCATCAGTATGAGACTTAAATGATAATGCTCAGGTTGTTTTATTCTCCCGATGTTATAAACTGCAGCATGTTTCACCTTAGATTACATATCATGGTAGTTGGAAATACGTAGATGTTGTATTCTCATGGTAGAAGGCATCAGAGCCTCTGTTATATGGATTCTTTAACATAAGCTATATATTATAGGGAAAATTAATTAGTCTGAATATGAATGGGGCAGTAAACAGAGTGGGTTTACATGTACTGGGCCTTCTCTCTTTAACATAAGCTAGATATTCATGGGGAAAATTAATTAGACTCCCCTGTCAGAGGACTAATGTGCAACAGAATGGATATGGCTACCCATTTCGTGCTTTGTATCAGAGATGTTTTCCTCGCCTAGGTGATAAAAACACCCCACTTTGCCTCACTTCCCTCCTTCAACAGTAACCAATTGGGCCTACTTTACCCTTTAGTCATGTTTTACTTTTCGTTTTTATTAGAATGGTGTTCTTTCAATAAATGGCCACCTTCTGATTACTAGTCTACTTTCGATCACATGATGTTGCTTCTTGATCTTTTCATTTTTTTTTCCTTATGGGTACATGCTGCAGTAACTTGCTTCCTCTTGTTTGAGTCATTGGGATCATTTCACTTGGATGTAGCTGGAGAATGCCTCCTATTTATTTATTTTGTACATGTCATCTTAGCTTGTCTGTGGTTGTTCGTTGTGGAAAGCTTCAAGGTGACAAATTTCTTGAATCCGTTATCTAGTATTTGAGGTTTCTAAAGTGTGATTCTCCTCTAGCATATGATAAGCTGTGTTATTAGACATGATCATGTTCGTGAAAGGGGAAGAAGGCTTCCACCATTCAGAGTGGCTACATTGACTCAATTTTCTGATTGGATGATAAATTTCCTTGAAAATGTTGGAGCTTAGATACCGTTATTTTTCATTTTCTTGAAAACGAAGTCGTATCTGATTGGAGATTTTCCTTGAGACTGCAACTCTATCCTATTAGCATCTTATGTTTTCTCTATGAACTGCAATAGGGCCTCTCGAGGAATTGATTTTGCAGATGTACATCATGTGGTACTCTTTGATTTTCCACGAGATCCAAGCGAGTATATTCGTCGTGTTGGAAGAACTGCTCGGGGCGCTGGTGGCAAGGGCAAGGCCTTTGTGTTTGTTGTGGGCAAGCAGGTTTCCTTGGCCCGAAGGATAATGGAGAGAAGCAAGAAAGGTCATCCACTCCATGATTTGCCATCCACCTAAGGCCCGGTGACCTTGACATTGTAAATTTTGTCATCTCGTGCTTATTGTCTTAAGTTTTGTGAGGAAATTGAGTAGGGACTTCCTTGTCTTTGTATAATGTATGCTGTCGAACACTTGAGCTGCAGGAAATTACGGTTGAAGTTTTCCTCCTCACTTCCTTGATGCATGAAAACCAGATCAAATTTGGGGGCCTATTTGATAATTTTGATCGTGCTGTAATAAAGTGATCCTGGTTAGCTTAGCGTTTCACTTGGATTTAGGATACTTTTTGGTGCTTCAGATCCTGACAATTACCGGATGGTCCAAGTTGGAGCTATCTCACTACCTGTTGTATCAGGTAGTGCCTTGGATCATTGCAGTATCCGTGCAATCCGAAATTTTGAGATGCACGCGAGTGTCGTCACTGGCGGTGCTCACAGTGGCCTTTGGGAAAGGCTCCAGCCTGAAGTCCACTTGCCACAGTAACATTATTTGAAATACTTTGTTGATAATTATATCTCGTACATTGTCGTGTCGGTTGGTTCTGATCTACCGGTCCTGATTTGGAAAGGTCAATTTAAATTTTTATGTTAAGCTTCTGATCTATTGATTACAATTTGGCACAGGCAACCAAGAAAAATTAAAAGGGATTTGATTATTAAGGGTATATAAATTCTGAGTAATATCTTTGCCCCGCTGCAACGCTAGGCAGTAGGCACGCAGCTGTGGGATTGCATTTGCTTACATTCTGACTACTCACATTAGAATTTTATTTTTAATTTTATTATTTTTAATCATCTGATATTTAATTGGATTGGTAGGGATCCCAAGTTGGAGTGATCACCCAACTAAGCTTTTTATTAACATTTAAAGGAGGAGGTCCTGATGGAATGTCCTCTGATATCGTTGATCAGATGGCAACACCCTAGATATTGCATCAAGCATTTATTCTTGGGAGTGTCAACCAACCAACAAGTCCAGTGGGCTGGTCCGTTATTGCCCAGGCTTGGCCTCTAATTTCTGCACAAATGAAATGGGCCCATCTGTTGGTGGGTCCGGATCCATCTGGATCATCTGGCCTTGGGTTTAATTGAGGTCGGTTCTATCCATAGTTAGTTCAATATGGTACATGTATTATACGAGAAAAATATACTTCTGCTATGATCAGGTTAAACATTTGAATTGGGGGGTCAAAAATTCGGTCAAATAATTAAAAGATTAAGAAAGACATCTATATTTTTTTTATCAAAAGTTTTAAAAGTTAAAATAACAACTATACTCATATAATAAATAGTTATTAATCAAATTATGAGTTTTCATCAATGAAAAAGTGAGTTTTGTATCATATAACCTCATATGCTATGATATGCAAATAGTAAAAGTCTTATTTTAATTTAATAATATAGTGTATTAAGTGGAAAGTATTAAACATTTTTATATTATACGTGAATGAAATGGTTGGTGTCGAAACAATAAGGCATGTCGGAGTTTTGTTTGGAAATTTCAAAAGTATGTGAATTGTATATATATGAATACTGTATTTAACTAGCTATGGTCCTAGGACCTTTCTCCTTATGGCAGTTTGTAGGAATCTAGAGAGGCAGCTAAATGGAACTGCCACTCTCTTCATGCCAGTTACCGATCTCTCTCTCTCTCTCATAAGTGAGTCATGTTATTAAACCATTTGTATTATAATTGGCTGGTGTGCAGTTGTTACGTTCCTTCTAACGCTGGACCTATTCCTTTCTTAGGTTTTCTTGGTTAATTGTATGCATGCATGCTTAATGTTATGGTATGGTATTGGCTATACATTTATCTTAAATGTTTATATCAATTAACTAATATTTATATCCATGGCTAAATTCCAAATATGTTGCTTTCTCTCCTTTGCCGAAGACCCAATATGCAATTCAACCAGAGCCACACCGAAAGAAGTTGCAATACCATCTTCGAATAATGAAATGATGGCCTAATGTAATATCCTCATGTAGAACACTAATATTTATATTGGTCAAATTTTCTTAATTACCAAACTATTCATCATAAAAGAGAGGAGAAAACTAACAATAAGCCTACTTTTTATCGTCTAAAGCTGGGTTAAAGATTATTCCAAAAATGGTTAATTACGATCACATTATCTAGGACAAGGGCAAGCTATTTTCATTCTGTGGAGGTATGTAACTAAACGTATTTGAAGAGCAACAATTTTATAGTTTTTCTATAATAAGGATGCATATTAATTTTTTTAGTTGCATATTAATAAGGGCAAGCTAGATGGGAGCTGCCTCTAGCGGATTGTATCAAGCAAGCTGAACTTGGATGGGGCAAGAAATTAAGCATGAATGTGGTGTGCATGCATACATGATGCCGAAGAAAAGGCTATTTGCTTATATTTTTAATCCCTCATAAAATTAATTTTCAAAAATGCTAATATATCGCACTTGTCAAAAGCTGTCTGACATTTTTAGGAATTCTTTTACTACTTTTTTGAGATATTTTCATTCAACTCTTTCATCCACTCAAAATTATGATTTGCCGTACCAGATCGACTTGTGCCGACTCGGACGACTCGTACGGTATCAAGACGAACTCGAGTCGGTGCGACTCGACTGAGTCTGTACGATTTGGAAGAATTTTTCCATACGAGTCGGCACGAGTCAACTTGACTCGTATCAAATCATAGAAAATCTGAATCGATCTGATTCTTCGAGTCGACGAACCTTACTCAAGATACCTTTGACAACGAATGTAGTATATTGTTTTTTCTTTTTCTCAAACGTCGTGTTGATCTGCTAACATTTCTCATTTTTTTTATTCATAGACAATTGGGTTCGTGTAGCCGCAAATTTTGTCAATTGTGATCCTCCAACGACATTTTTGCACTATGACGTTCCAGCTACATCACCCTTGTCTTAGGACAGCCATCCTTGTAGTAAATTAATAACTCCCCAACCAATTAAGTATGGCACAAATGGCATGGTGGACTTGATTCATGAGGAGAGGTGGCAAACTGGTGCACCGCCAAGTATATGTAGAAGTCTTTGATGCAAACCGAAAGAAATAAAAATGAGAGACATATGAGGGGACCCAACCCGTACCAGGATCCCAAGGTCAGAACTGCAACAGCCACGAATCTCCACATCATCCGTTAAATGCATGTGCCCGATTGCTACTACACTATGTGACAGTTGACTTTAGATATATAGACCTTAATCTTCTAAGAAGAGTAATACTATATATATATAAAAAAAAAGATAAACAATTTTTTTTGCAGGTGCCTTCCATGCTCATATAGTTCACTGAGAAGTAGAATATGTGATTAAGAAGAGGAGAAAAATGAAAAAATGAAGGAATTTTTACTTTTTAGTCTTGGTAATTTTTTAATACTTCTTTTGAACTCCTCTAATCTTCATATTTTCTTAAAGCTCCTCACAATCTTTGAATCATCCTTAAAAAATCTTTCTTAAAAGACTTTTAAGGGTTCAGATAAGGAATAAACATATTTTAGGGCTTTATAAAAAATATTAAAAGATTTAAAAGTAAAATTTTAAAAATAAAAAAGAGGAGTCATATTCACTGAATGACCCAATTATAATTATGCTCGGAACTGCTCCAGCGCCGAGCAGAAGCCGCTCACATCATAATAACATTTGCTGATGCAGTAACTACGCGTAACCGCATGGATCACATGATTTCTATGTGATTCTGATCGTCAAATTATACAGGGGTGCGATCTTGTTGTTTCTTTTATTATTATTGTTCAACAAAAAGTTGGATGATATGAGAATTGAGTTTGAATAATTTCTGAACACAGTACAGTAGTTCTTCCAAAAAAAATAAATTATTTTACTGTACTGCCATCTAATTTTGAGCGTTGCCGCTTGCCATTCACATTGGATGACCACAACCCTAGAGATCGTACCATAATATTAAAAGAGAGTTTCTATTTTTTTGTCAAACTAAAATTAGGATACGTGAAAATTAATTTCTCTTTTTTTAATGAAAAATTATTAAAACATAATTTTTATTTTTTCGTCAAAACTAAAACTTATTTATTTAAATCTAATATTTTTATTGTAGTTGTTGAACGCCTCTGCCATACCTGTGCTAACGTCATCTACGACGGCGCCTATTGTGGACCTCTGCCGTGCTTCTACCTTGTCGTCCATGGCGACCGCCGCGGTTCAAATCGCCCCTTCGTTGCAGCTCCCCACCTTAAAGGTGTTGCAGTCGTCGTTGACGGTCCCGGAGATAACAAGTGCAGACCTCCGCCGTGCATGCACCATCGATGGTGGGAACTCCATTTGCAGATTTGGGGGATAGTGCTTGCGTGTCGCCGTCGTTATGGAAGGTCACCGTCGTGCTGTCGTCGTCGAACTTGTTACAGGTCGCCGATGTACACGAATTGATATCGTCGACTTTTGATGGTGGAGCCCAGGAGCAACTGGGAGCCCGGGCCCATCTGCAAACCTCTGCTGTGCATGCCTCTTCTTTAACGTCGCCTGATGGTGAGGTAAGCTGTTGGGATCCAGGTGCACTTGTCGCAGCTGATTCGAGTAAAAAATTGAATGCTATGTCGTCCAATCTTATTTTTGGATCCTTCAATCCGTCTGCCAAACCTTGTTCTCCGGTTTTGAATGCTTCTGTAGAAGCTTATACACCTCTTTCTGAGGAATTGCTGCCTAGGAAGTCACCGGTCATTTCTTCACCGCCCTTTTCTGCTATTATTCCAGGCTCTTTTCCGTCAACACCGGTCTACAAGTTCTTTTGTGCTCACTCTAGATAAGTTAGCGAATTAAGATGCTCTACCGTCCTCTCGGCGAACCGTAGAAGAACAGTAAAGAGACTTGCCAACAAATTACAAGCATTACTCATTCTGCCCAACGATGCCGAAGAGAGTTTTATATATGCTCACTCGAGCAATGCGAACTAGGCTTAAGAAGAAGTGGTCAATCTTGGGCTCCATCAGTGATCCTAAATCTCTCAATTTTTGAATTTTTAACCTTGGCCTGAATTTTCTGTCCAGATGTTTTATGTAGGCCTTGGGCCCCTCTTTGTTATTTTTCATTACCTTTAATAAAATCACCCAGCCTTGGCGAGGTTTGAAAAAAAAAAAAAAAAATTGGTTGCACTCGTCCATTGTCCATCAAACTCCAGACATACGCCAAACAAGCACATAGAGAGTCATCTGTATATATATGGCAGAATCATACATCAAAAACTAACAATATGAATTAGTTTCGTCATGTCAACGTCATTAAAAAGTGGTTTCTTTTATCAAACGCTCATACATATATGCATGTCTTGGAGGTAACATTTAGATCATCACCTTCAAGATTAGCTTGATCTGGATGAATTCATGTGTGACTGGGTACTTAACAACGTCATTGTGCGAAGATATGAGCTCCAGTTGTGTAAACCAACACGCTTGCCCAATCTTCTTCCTTTTGACTTGAAGAAATCTCGATCCTTGATGCAAGTTGTCATGTTGGCCGAAGAATAATATTATTCTACTAATTATTTGATTCATTATTTATTGAAATATACTTAAGTTTAAAATATTTTAAAATCTATGCTTCTGTTGAACCAGAATACACATTTTCAAACGTAGGTACTTTTAAATAAAGGTTTTTTTTGACATATATACCCATCAAATGCACTGTATTTGTTCAAATCTATGCTTCTGTTGAACCAGAATACAGATTTTCGAAAATATACTGAGTAAAAGGATTTTTTACATATATTCCCTTCAAATGCAATATATATATATATTCCCAACTCCCACATAATGTTTTTAGTATCTCTGAAATCTCCGATATGTTGTGGCTATACCCTTCCGTCAAAATACTCTTAAATAAGTTTAGAGATTTTGCATACGTATCCTTAGATTCATTGATATGTTGTATGTATACTCTTAAATTCACTAAAATTTTGCATATGTACCTTTGATATTATCAAGATTTACGGAATCTTTTTGACATATTCAATTAGAATTCACATTATTTTGATGGAGGGATACAACCGCAACATATTCGCGATCTCAGGGTATTAAAAATAGTATGAGAGAGTTGGGGTATATGTGCAAATACGACGTATTTGAAGAGTGTACATGTAAAAAATCATAAATAAAAATACATACTTTTAATAATAGTCTGTTCAGGTACTAAAATACATCCTTTTGCATCATGATGGCATACATTTATGTCAGAATGCACGTTTTCGAATTAAAACACACATTTTGGAATAAGAAAAGAAGGGATATAAACTTTGAAAATATTTTCAACTCAAATATAATTTGATAAATATTTAATAATATAATATTATTCTTACAAAAAGTTCTTTCATACGTCACCATCTCCCTCCCCAATCAACTGCATAGGAGTTTCAACGTGGAACGTGTAGTTGCAAGTTGATGATTTGCTACCTTTCACTTGTCCACGTCGTGAAAGTGTAGAATTGACTAATTGAGCATAACCCATTTGGTATCTTATGATTTCTCTAAAGATCACGGATTCAACTCTTACTAAGTATATGTATTTTCACGTACGAAGACTTGGTTCTTCCTTGTGGCAGTGGGGTTGACAATCGCCTAATTAGAAAACATACTCACATGTAAAAATATCCTTGATAGGAGAATTTTTGTGAGATTTAAATATTTTTCAGTGTGTAAATACTTGATTATTGAACAAAAAAGAATGATCATTCAAAGTCGTAGTCTGCGTTAAGCGAGGATAGAGGCAATTACAATGTGCACATCAAGTGATGTGGCCTCCTTTTAATGTGAGCATTGAACGACAATTGCACGCGATTTTACGTGGACTCAGTGAAATGAATTAAGAATTGCACACAGTGCAGCTGCAAGCTTAAGTCATTCTAAGACCTATGGGTTGTACACTTCCTTTCTCTGTCATGTTTGGTCATCTCAGTACAGATCGTTTAAGATAGTGTTGAAGAATTTGCAGCCTAGTTAGTTATAAATATATTTGCAGCCTAACTGCAGTTTCTCTATCTAATGGAAACTAAACTGAAGTTACAGTTGCTTTTAACAATAAGATGGATTATCTGGTGGTAAAAAATTAATGGGTTATATTCTAATTTTAAACCGAAAATTCATCTGGTTCATAGACTCTTTGGTTCCACCGGCCGATTCAATCTAAACATGCCTCTTTTCTTAAGGACAAACAGTAAAACTTACCAACTATTGCAGGTAATAAAGAGATAAAATTAAAATATGTTTAATAGTTGGTACGTGCTCAATTTAATGTCTTAAGATTTTGAGTTGGACGACCTAATAATGTTAATATTATCAGAGTCTATAGTTACGAACTAGGCCACGCATCTTATATTTATAGTCCATGTGATAGAGTTGAAGTCAGCCCTACACATTAGAAAACATGTTAGAATAATTCTATATCAGGAAAAAATAAAATTAAAATATATTTAATAGATACTGCCAATTCCACTCAACACAATAAAACAGCGTTGCTCAAGGCTGGTGATGGATTGGTTTTGCTAGTTAACACAATGAAACAGGAACTGGATATCTCTCAACCTGCTACTGTGCTACATATATAACTTAATATTTTTAGGAATAATTTCATATTAACCACTCTTATATCTAGATTTCAAAAATATCATATTTACCTAAGTGTTATCTTATAGACTCTTACTAAATAACATATTCGTCAAATATGTACGTTACTTTTGTGGCTTGTAAGAAACATTTATGCCATATCGTGGCAATTTAAAACATTATATATTATATGTATATTAGAAGCATATGTAAAACAATATGCAAGTAAATATAATATTTTAGGAATTTAATATACGACAAGTTATCCCATATTTTTAACATTGTCATCTTTCAAAGATTAGTGCAGGAAACAAAACCCTTAAATGTGACGGAGAGGCAGCATTAGGGCGAGGGGGGAAGGAGAAGAGGGGGAATATGGCTTAACAAAGGTCATGTTGGATTAACCCGATCGAACGGCATATGCTACTGTGCTAGTAACACACGTGTGAGATATAGGTAATATGTTGCAGACTTCGGATGTCATATCTCTTAGAAATCACAGAACTTGGGTGTTGAGTTTGAAGGAGCCCAAAATCTCCAAGGGCATAAGTAGTACAGTCTACATGGGTCGTGAAAACTAGATAAGAGGAAATAGTGCAAATTAATTAGATAATAAATTTAGAAAGATAAAGTTAGACTAAGTTCCTACTCTGACACTATCTTCTAAACCACAAAATCCGGATGTTGAATTTGAAGGGCCTAAGATTAAAATTAACCGATATAAGACTATTATATAGTCGTTCGAACACTCTCTCACGGTTTAGATGAGCTGTGGAAATTAGATGAGAGGAGGTGACACAAATTAAATGATAAATTTAGGAAGATAAAATTATGCGAGGACCCTTGCTATGATACTGATGTAGCCGAAGCTATCACGACCGGATTCCGAGGCTGGAATCCGAAGTTTGGGATCTGGAGCCGGGTCGGATCGGTAAGGAGGTCCGACGGGGATCTAGAAGGCGATGGAGGCGGAGACGTGGTCGAAGATCCGAAGCCGAGGGTCGTTCGGTCGGATGCCGGCTAGCCTCTGGAAGGCGCGGCCGAAGTCCCTCCGGTCGAAGGGCAGCCGGTGCGGAGCCGAGGCACCTTCGAACGAGGAGAGTTAGCCGGCGAATGGCGTCAAGACCGGAGGAAGAAGTCCGAGGTCGGCGGCCGAGACCGACTCGGGGAGGTCGGCGAAGATTCGAACCGAGCCCCTGCAGGAGGGAAAGAAGAAGAAGAACCGGTCAGTAGGAGTCCCGGACTTTGGCCCTTATGAACCCCCTCCGACGGTTAAGTTAGCTTCTGAAGATGATTCGATTCAGAAGTCAAAGAGATGGGAGAAGTAGCTTTAATGCTTTTTGGACTATAGTCCTTGAGGGTCAACTATAGTCCTTGAGGGTCACGGAGACATACCTTTGGCAATAAATAACGGTGTATTTATAGCGGAGGATAGAGGATGGTTAACGGTGGTAGCCGATATAGGACTATGTTCCGGACTTACTGGTAAACCGTCATAGTGCCTAGTCCTCTACCGGAGTGGGCCGGACACGGCTATTGGGCCGAAGGGGGTTGGGCCGCTAATAGGCCGAAATCTACTGGGCCGAGGGCTGCTGTGCCGCTAACGAGCCGAAGGCTATTGGACCGCTGATGGGCCGAAGAGCACTTGACTGCTTATTGGGCCGAAGGCTCCCAGGAGGCTTTTTACTGCCGCTGCTGGACTGATCCGTGTTGGACTTGTTTTAATGGGTCGAATCGAATTATGCTTCGTCAGATACTATCTTACAAATCACAAAATCTAGATGTTAAGTTTGAAGGACCCCAGATCATAAGCACCGGTCACAATTGAAATTAACCGATGTAAAATTATATGATAGTCACTCCAACAATATCAGATAATGGTTCTAGAGTTACCAGTCTCTGATTCCTTAAACCTAGTTTACAATTTATACCAGTGAGGTGCTAAGCTGCAGACTTGAATGGATCCTCCTACGAAATCCCTAGCCGTTAATCAAGCTCATGATACGGCATGTACAGTTGTTCAAACCTGAACGGAAGCTAACTAGATGAAGGTTTCTAGCCATTCGCGTTATACTTTGGTAGACGAGCATCTGGTGATGTCAAGCTATCACAATAACTAAAGAGCCTCTACCTAGTTCAACAGTATCGAACTTCCTTATATAAAAGAAGTTTGTGAGTTTAAATTCTACTTTCAGTGAATGTGTAAGAAAGAAGATTTGTCTTGTGAGTTCGTGAAGATCCGTAGATGTTCGAATACTTCTTACGGGTGGTAGAATCCATGGAAAGAATATTCTTTATGATGGAAACTTCCGGACTTACAATGATGGCCAAAAAGAAGATGAAATTATCACCGTGAGGCAAAAAACCTACTATTTTAAAAAAAAAGATTAATTTAAAATATCAAATTATCCATTCTCTCGTTCTATAAATATTTCTAATAAAAAAAAGCTGCCACATGAAAAACGAATTGGAAATTATGTATTATTGCCAACGAAGAACCTAGCATGGACAGAGGGGATGGTCATGTTTGGCGCAACTTCCATTTGGAAGCAATCTTACATTTTCATTGAAGCCATTTATGTGGTATTTTATTAGAATTTTAACTTTCAACCAAAAGCTACAAAAGGGAAGCTTTCAAGATTTGAGAGAAAGTGAGGTTATTATGAATGAGTTGACTTTTATAACAAATCAAAATTAATTATAACTTCTCTCCTTCAACTCATTTTATGAAAGAAGTGGAAGTAAAAAATAACTTCCAAGTAGAAGTTTTGCCAAACACGCCCTACAAGTCCCTCTGAACGATCTCTGACTTCGTGCGTGTGACGGAGGGACCAAGGGGATGAACCGATAGAAAAATGTTACTTATATTTCTTTAATGCACTCTCATAATCTTAAAAACATTTAATAGATGATATTGACGAAGAGAGTGTTTTAAAAGAGTTCTTTAAAGATGTAAAAATGATAACATCGAGGATTCATTTGGTTTCACATAAAAACAACAAGCTGCATAAAGGTTTTTTTTTCTCTGGAACAGTATAATACAATGATTTGCTTGGCAATATAAAAAACTTTAGTCAACAAAAATATTTAATTCGTTGACTCCTTTTTTTGTTTTGGCATCGATGAAATGTTCAAACTAAAAATATTTTGATGAGTATCAAATGACAAATTTTATTTTTATTTATCTTTTAAATTTGTCTAGTTAGAAATTATGGAGATTTTTCTTGTCACGAAGAAATTGGATTTTTGTGTACGCGTTGCAAGATGTTCCGTTGGTACGCCTGCCATTTGATCTTTATCTATATCCTTCTCTTTGCGTACTTACATCTTTATCTTTATTGTTAAAAATTACTTAAAATAAATATATGAATGTTAAATTAATATTAGATAATATTATAAGTTTTTTTGCATTTCTCATAGGATTTTAAATTTCACAAGATCACACAAACAAATATAATTATAAATTTTCTATCATATGCATAAACATGTTGTTATCATATTAACAAGTGTACAATTATTTCTACTCAAGATAAATCACAAGAATAAATATACAACATGTTAGGATAGTACGCATGGACAAAGTAAACTACACAATCGAGATTGGCACTTGGAAAAGAGATATATTAACGTAACTTACACTAATGGTACAAATCCTAATTATTCATATAAGATATCAACTTTTTTATGCTTTATTGCTTTACAATAGGAAGAAATCGATGCAAGAAAAAAAAGTGAAAATAAAATAGTTCACACAAAACCTTTGTTATGACATACATAGATATATGATATTTTTAATATTGGATAGTTGAGTTATAGGATATGAGAACAATCATTTCTTTATCCCTATCCAAAATAAAAAAAGATAATAATACTATCATATCCTCATTTTTAAATGTGTATTCGAATATATGCCAAAAAATTCAGATATAGATGAATCTTTCGGACTATCTTTGACTGTGTGAATTACTACAATTTTCTTTAAGACAAATGCGCTTTAGTTCCTTACACAACATCCTTGTTGGGCATTGATCACAGGTAAAATAGATAAAATGTCCAATCATCTTATCACCTCCCTACACAGAGGAGATAAGATCTTGGTCTTCATCTTCTAGACTTTCATGTGTTTTCACTCATGTCGGGTGGGGAGGCGAAGTCATTATCTCACATATTTTATATGATAAAATGACTGACTCATTTTTTTTCTTTAGGTATACATGATACTTTATAGATCAAATGAGATTCAAAAGATTTCATTCTAATAGATGAATATACCATTAATCTATCTTCTAAACGGAACCATCGTATGAAACGACACGCACATGGATTGACACCAGGTCTGCAGTTGGTTGGTGGAAGATGAGCTTAGGACAGTCAAGGTCAACGGTGGATGTATGAGCATAGTTAAGTCAATAAGGTTTTGGACTAAATCATATGAGATCTTAGATTGGGTCAGTAAGATTTTGATCTAGATCAGTAGAGTCTGGAATTAGATTGTTTTAAATTGGGTTAATGAATTTGACACAATTCAGTGAAATCTCGTAACCCCACTGAATAAGCGTTAGATCTGTCGCCAGTCAAGACCGACCTAGAGATGCCGATGCACAGGAGACCCACCAGATGACTGGACGTGCCATCATCCTGACGTATACATGAGAGATGTATCGGAGACAATTTGATGCAAATAAGTAGCCAAGCTCTCGGGTCAACGGCTTTTTATATTTGTCACAAACCTAACAAGTAGCAAATTCATTAAAACATGCATATGCCTCTGAGTTCTGAATGGAATGGGATCGTCACCTGATTGCCTGGACTTCTTAGGTGCCCCTAGATACGAACAAGTGTACAGACAGACATGTACAACGGAAACACATCAAAAACTGGCCACAGTATAACAATGTACTGTCCTTAAACCAGCAGCCGATCTAGCTTATATCAGGTGGTGTCGGATTTTGTAAAATTTAAAAAGGTCTATTAATTTTTGTCTATTAGAGTGATTGATTTATTGGTTCCGGCCAAATAGAATGAGATTTCTGACCGATTAACTCAGGTTCAATAGAATGACCCCACTGTTCTACTATTTGAGTGACTCTATTGAACATTTTTTTTTTGTCTGTTACTATTTAAAACAAATACTCATAGACATATGTAATTATGCATGCCCTCCAAGTACATTCTCTTTTCCGGTTACATGAGACTAACCTCTTGGGTTAGCGAGGGAGTGGAAACTTTGACCTCAACTGACATTTTTTTAGAGTCCATTTAGTTGTAGGGAAAAACTCCTCTCACGAGATTTTTGGGAAAAGGACACAGACTTCATTTGAGAGCCTCTGGAAAATTAAAAGTAAACGTAAATTTGACTCTTTGCAGCCTAGTAAATCCCAATTTTGTCATCCTCAAAATCCTTCCGTAAATTATTTTCTCAGCTTTCGCAGCTTGTAGCTGAACAAGAATTTCCATGTACTACGCATGGAGCGCAACTTGCTGCACCACTTTATTTTTTTAAATTAAGTCAGATCACTTTATTATGTTTTCTTTTTTCTTGTAATTATTTTCTTAAAAAAGCTTTTTCGTTACGATATATTTTGCATAGAACCAAATGGATCCCATATTAGCAATCCAAAAATGTGAAAATTCTTTTACGTGTAAATAAATGTACGAAGTCATTTTTAAGAAAATGTTTTACAAGAAAATAAGTAAGTGAAAAGAGTTTCAAGAAATTATTTTACAAGTACCAAATGACATATAATATTTTTATTTTTCTTGTAAATTGATTTTTTTAGAAAATATTTTTATTGAATATATTTTATGGAGAACCAAATGCACCCTAACCTGCTGCACCGACAGCCGTATTATGCCAACTATTATTATTTTTAATTTTTTAATAATTATTATTTTTATTTTATAGATAACCCCATCTCACCTTATATGTCCATACAATCTTATCTCTGATCGGATGACCCAAAAAGATTAAAAACTGAAAATAGACTCCAAATTATGTGGCATCTTGCAGCTCACCTTAAAAAATAAAAAATAAATAAATAAAAAACATTGACGCAGTTGGCTTAATACCGACTGTCAGTGCAGCAAATTATTCTCATATTAGCAATCATGTACCTGAAAATTCTTTTACAAGTAAACAAATATATGAAATCGGTTTCAGAAATTTTTTTCCATGAAAATAAATAAGTAAATAAATAAAAATTCAGATTTTTTTTTGCAAAAGTATTAACGGATCAATTCTATTTTCATTTTTCTTATAAATTGGTTTCCTTAGAAAATAGTTTCACTTGAATCTGTTTTAAGTGTAACCAAACAAACCCTTAGGTCATCTCCTTCAAGCTTATCTTGGTCCAGGTGAATTCATGTGTGACTGGTTACTCAACGTCATTGTGCGAAAGACAAGAACTCAAGTTATGTAAACCTACACGCTTGTTTGCATCCGTTTGAGTCCACGAAATTAACAAACCTCAATCGTTCAAGTTGGCATATGTAATTGGCGGCTCTCTCTCTCTCTCTCTCTCTCTCTAACCTTGTTCGGCCCTTAAACGTGGAACTACTTAAAAATTTGATGATGGCCACTAGGGTGAGGTATTCCAAACTTAATTTGTTCATGACGTGCAGGCCTCGCGCTGGTCACCTAGTTTTTATAACGACGTTGATGGATTAATATGGAAATGTTCAATGCAAAGCCCTCATTAGTCTCTATCTAGCGAGGAGATCAGAGGGAAAGTGGGGCATCAACTGACGTAGCAACAAGAATTGCAGGTTGTGGAACCGTATAATGAGGACTTGATGAGAGTTGCACCAGCTGCATTTTGCTATAGCTAGGTCATTCTAAGATCTCTTAATTTATATGGATTCTAAAACCCCATACCATAAGTGGTAATGAATCTAGACCTTCTCCTGTCCCCATTCATGGTTGACTATAATCTCTTATAACCTTCATGAATCAGTCAATCAAAGCTGTACATGAGTCAGCAACTTGGCTAACCAATGAAAAAGAGGGGAAAAGAGATGTATTGGCATGCTAACTTAATCCAAATGAAACAAGCTGCCCTGAGGATAACATTGATTATGTAATTTAATATGCGTTTTGACGACGTTGGCTCCTTAATTAGAATGCGTCTCTTATTCATTTTCTGACCTTAATTCACCTAGGGGTCCTTTCATGTATCAGAAGTTAATATCATAAAACATTATAAAAGACCTCAAACAGTATTAAACATTTAAAGCGGTAAAAAATATTTTAAGATATTTTTTGTACGTTTGGAATGTCATAAATTGCTATACTTCAAAATTGATTGACCCACGAGATACTCTTTTTTAGCTGATTTTGATTTTTGGGCTAATGCTAAAAAATCTAAAAATCAAAATGGGAGGCATTAAATTTAGCAATTTAATATTAAAAAATATTTTATTTTAAAAAATGATATTTTATACTGTTTTATGTTAAATCCAATGACACCCTTAAAATAATATATTCTGGTGCGCAGTAAATTAATTTGCAAACTGAGCAGTGGGCACTACTATAAAACAAAATTAGTGGAACTATCTCCAGCATGAACTCATTATATCGATGCCTGCACCAAAGTCTGTTAGATTACAGGAGGTGTGTTCCTCTGGTCTCTGGTTGAAGAATGGTATTAAAGTGGAGTAAAGCCTTAGACTTGATACATCCACTGAAAGATTTTGCAGTTGATGCATGCATCTGATGAAACAAATTAAGTTGTGCAACAAATAGGTGGCTGAATAATTGGATATATAGAAGTAATGCACTTTAGTTTGCTTGCCACCTTTCTAAGGGCGACAAAAAGATTTCTCAATTAATTAGATGACAGGGACCATCAATGCTCACAGTTGAGTACTGCTGAGAGCAAGATGGCCATGATTCGTTTAATTTTCTATCTGATCTGTTCGATGATAACCTGAGACGTTCCAGTTGCTTTCGATAATAAGATAGATTATCTAGTCAGGAAACAACTGAAAAAAAAAAAAGCATAGACATGAGCGTGGTCATGTCATAAGCTTCCACGTTATGGTAAGTTTGCCCAATCGACTGGGTTAAGAATATGCCAAGATGCATAAATTAATTGCTTCTATATATATATAACACGAACTGAGCTGCAATCTTATAATATTCTAGTAAGAAAATGATTAGTTGCCAAGTTGTCGAGTTGAACGAATCCTGGTACGTTATCCAGGCCTAGAATATTATCAAACGCTGGGCACGGTACATACACTTGTTCAAACCTAAACCGAAGCTAATTAAGTTAAACTTTCAAGTCATAATTAGTGGCGGACATAGAAATTTTATCTAGTAAGATCATTTGAATATTAAGTTATAAATATGGTTAGATCGGTGGGGTTTTGGATTCGGTCATATGCGGTCATAAGTTAGATCAGTGGAGTCCTGAGTTGAGTCACGTAGGATCTAAACTAGATTATTTTGAATTGAGCCAATGAATTTGACAAAATTTAATAGGATCTCAAGATTCCACTGAATAAATGTTGAATCTGACACTGGCCATAATCTCATATTATATTTATATATTTACTGACATATGCCAATTTTTAAAATTTTGCATGAAAAGGATGGAAACAGACCAAACCCATGTGAGCACAACCCCACGCCAGCGGACACGGCAACATTTTCGCCATCTCATACTGCATGCTTGATCGTGATACTTGTACATAAATATAGGTTCTCTCACTTCTTTTTAAACATTTGTTCCCCCCTCAAGCGCCAAGAACACGTCGGATACTTTTCCAAAAGGCCAATCTCTTAATTAACCTTTAACAAGGATAATACGTACGCCTGCTTCACCATCACACCGTTGGGAATTACGTACGTCGGATGCTGAGTCGATCGGATCGGATAACCATGCCTCCTTCTGGGACTCAAATGAGCAAACGATCCATTAGCTGGCTGATTAATTAATTGAGACGTTATTGGCTCCACCATGGTTGATGGAACAGCTTCGGAGGGAGGTCAGGAGGATATGCGGATGATATATATATATATATAGCACACTGTGGACTAAGAACTTAATTTGGATCTTGCAACGCAGTATCGGCTCCTCCAAGATGGTTAATTTACGAATTCGGATCGTCTAAGTACAATATTGGATCGGACTCCAACAATAACCAGTCTCATGATGATATGTGTAAAATAGATTCGCCATTCGAGACGCATCTCATCAAAGTTGATAACTTTTTCTTTATTCTCGATTCAGCAGATTTTCAATATAATACAGAACACTTAAATACCATCAAGAGTACAAGATTACAACTATAATTCAAATATGTCCCAATGTACACCTAAATACAACTTAAATCACTGCACAAATAATACATTGGGATATATTTAAAGTTTTGATTGTAGTCGTGTATTCTTCGTAGTATTTAAGTGTTCTATGTTGTATTATATTGCAGCGTATCTTAAATTAAGGTTGTAATTTTGTGCTCTTAATAATATTTAAGTGTTATGCGTTGTATTGAAAACACGTTGAATCGGGAACAAACAAAGTTGCCAACTTTGATGGGATGCGTCTCAAATGACGAAACTACTTTACACATGACATCATGAATTGCTTACTGCTGGAAGTCCGATCCAATATTATACTGAGACGTCGAGACTCTCAATCTATACATGTTCATCATCTCACAGCTTCCCAGTTATGAATGCAGGAGAGAGAAGAAACTGATACAGGAATGTCAAGGTTGTACTGCTGGATGGATGGGGGAGTTTGACTTGCCTTTTAGGGTACTTCATTTGTTGGGTGCTGATGCTTCACTGATAGAACAGATGGGGTCCCCAGATAATCCACATGACGGTACAGAAGAGCATCCTCCACCATTAGAGGGAATATTAATTCCAAATGACACATTGGCGTAGGAAAGGAGGATCCCATTCGTGTGGTCCAAAACTGTGTTTCTACCCCTTTTTTATGGTCGTAAGCCTTTTGACAACTTGTTTGAAGGATATATATATATATATACACTTTTTCTCTGACGTTTACCATTTTAAACAGGAAGATCGCAGATGGCGACGCATGACAAGTCACATCCACCGGTTGTTACTTAAATTTTGATGAGGAAATTCTGCTTCTATCTTAGTGATTAGTGATGAGGGTTGGCAGCCGTACACCTATGATCATGGGTCTAATACAATAGTGCCACATGTAAACGATCTAGAGTAAGCTATTTGGTATCATTTCATTAGGAGGAGCAGAAAGAAAATTAGTATAATCTAATTGCTCCTGCTGGCTTAATAGATTTCATGTCTTATGGTTATTCATGTAAGCTTAATTACTATACGTACCTTCGAACATTATTTTTAGGAAGGGTATGAGTAACATTGGAGGAAGAATAATGCTCGTCGCCGAATGCAAGAAGGTTGAGCTGGAATGAGTTGCTATCTCTTTTTTCCATATGAAAAGTTCATATGGGATCCGTTCTTTCGTTAAATGCGCATTGACGTCATTCACGCGTTAGCATACACGAGAGGGGGGTTGGATTAAAAAAAAAATCGCTCATCTAAATTACGATCTTAAGACTATTTTGAAACGTTCAAGAGCATCTTAAAACTCTTGAGCGCATCCTCACGCTCTTGAAAACACGATGCTCATCATATTCTCAAGAGCGTAAGACCTCATAATGCTCTTAAGAGCATCCGAGAGCATCAAGATGCTCTCGAAAGCTGAGCATCATGTTATCGAGAGTTTCATAATGCTCTCAAGAGTTTTAAGATGCTTTCGAAAAGTAGTTTGATGATAAATTTTGTTATTACTTTTTTAATCTAACCCTCTTCATGTGCTGACGGGCAGATGACGTCGGGACATATTTAATTGAGAAGATGACAAGAGAGAATAAAGATCATGTGGACTTTCGAGATGACAAAATAAGATAAGAAAACTCATTTCAGCTCACCCTTCCTGCATCAACAGTGATACAACGAGCATTACTAGTCTTGTAGGAAGAGCATAATTAATAATCTATTTAACTTGTTAGAGCAATGTACAAAATACGTACACAATTAAAGATGATCTCAACACATAGATACGTATACAGAGGAAATAAGATTGTGAACTATATATATCATGGACTTAATATAGGATGAATTAATCTTAATGCAATGCCAAAGTGTGGCTAGAAATGTTAAGTATATAATTACTTAGTATATATGGGAAAATTATCTACGCTCTAACAAAAAATTGGCTTTCATATAAAGGATATCTCAATGGCAAGCCACATGTTGACAAATATAACGTTTATCAATGGATGCCCTGATTCGTGATCTTGCCTTCTCATCTCTACCATCACTTTCATTACCTTTTTTTCCAAGTTCACTGACACCCCCGCTTGTACCATCACCTTCAATATTGTCTCATCCACCTCCACCATTGCCTCTATTGATACCCCTACCTCCATAACTAGCTTCATCCCCTACTCCTCCACCACCACCTCTCCCTCTCTGCTAGGGACCCCTCCCAGCTCCTCCTCTTTAGATCTAGCAAGTGGTCCCTATATAGTTCCCCCCGGGGAACTCCCACTCTACAACCTATAGAGCCATGACTACTTTCCCCTCTCTATACTCACTATATATACTAGCATGTATTAGGAGGCAGGTTCCTATTTATAGAGCATAAGAACTACTCATTAGAATCTTAATAATTTGTCAAATGTAACAAGAAATCAGAGAGGTTACTTATGGGTTATACCTTTGTGGAGTGACATGTTAAGATGTGCCTTTGATTGGACCTTCAATTGTTGTTTGACAACAAAATTGTAAAATTGAATAAACTAATTTAACCTTTGACTAACTTTATAATCAAGGTTCCTTTTTCGCTTGGATAAAATAGAATAACTCTACTTTGAAAGACAATAGATGTTTTGGGACCTAGGGCCTTTGGCCCCCACTAAGAGAAGAAAAAGTTGATATGAATATCCTCAATCACAAGGCCATTTAGTCAAAAAGTAAAATAAGCTAATCTAATTTTACATGGGGCTTTGCTTGGAAAAAGATTCTATAATTCGAAATTGGCCTTGTTGTGTATATAAATTAGTTCCGTGCTTGACCAAGCTAGATTCAAGCTCTTCTTTCCCTTTTACTACCACCCTCCACCATTGTCGTCTCCCATTGGCATGCTCCCCTCTTCCTATATGGACATTGCAAAAAAGGAGGATATGAGAGAAAAAGAATGAAAGGAGAAAGAGAGAGCTCCTAATCTAGAAATGCCCCGGCAATGAAAGAAAAACTACCCAATGTCAAAATATTGAAGATTTCTTCTTCTCTGCACATTACAAAGCAATGTTTTTACATGCTCTCTCTCTCTCTTCCCTTCTATTATTTTCTTTTATGTTTTTCTCTAATTCTTATGCATGCTTAACTCCTCATGTTGTGACGTCACCATTACCTCCACCTTTTCTTCCTATGAATAGATACTCGTTCATCTTCTTCTGTCGTTATGATGATGTTCTCCTCCGCCTTCCTTTGCCATTTATCCCACTGATTTTCTCTCTTTTATAGACGTAGAAATTTTGTCAAGTAGAATCATTTGGACATTAGGTCATAAGTATGGTTGAGTCAATAAAGTCTTAGACTAAATTATATGGGGTCTTGGATTGGACTAGTGGGGTCCTTGACTGGGTCAGTGGAATCCCAGACTAGACTGCTTTGATTGGATCAACGAATAAGATCCCACTAGATGAATGCTGGATCTGCAACTGTATGCCTCTTTATCGTAACATCTACTCCTCTTTGTCTACTGTTTCTCCTCCTTCCTCTTCCCCATAAATAGCTCTCATGGATGAACGAGGGGAAGTGATTCAAATATAGTACGACATCTCTTCCATTCCCTTGATGACCAGACTATATATGGCTTAACCAAAGTCTAATTCTGATGTCAACGAATAGGCCACATTGGGAATGGGTGAAAACCAACATGGTCTTTTATATGGGAAATTGAGGGTGCTGGACATCAAATTAATTATGAGATGTAAATATCATTGTTTTGCAAAACATCTCTACGAGGAAAATAATTTATCTTTTAGAAGGGATGAATTGGGGAGGGTGTTGTGCATCAAATTAATTATGAGATGTAAATATATATCACTCTTTTGCAAAACATCTTTACGAGGAAAATAATTTATCTTTTAGAAAGGATGAATTGGGGAGGGTGTTGGGCATCAAATTAATTATGAGATGTAAATATCATTCTTTTGCAAAATATCTCTACAAGGAAAATAATTTATCTTTTAGAAGGGATGAATTGGGGAGGGTGTTGTGCATCAAATTAATTATGAGATGTAAATATATATCACTCTTTTGCAAAACATCTTTACGAGGAAAATAATTTATCTTTTAGAAGGGATGAATTGGGGAGGGTGTTGGGCATCAAATTAATTATGAGATGTAAATATCATTCTTTTGCAAAATATCTCTACAAGGAAAATAATTTATCTTTTAGAAGGGATGAATTGGAGAGGGTGCTAGACATCAAATTAATTATGAGATGTAAATATATATCATTCTTTTGTAAAACATCTCTACGAGGAAAAAAAATTATCTTTTAGAGGGGATGAATTGGGGAGGGTGTTGGGCACCAAATTAATTATGAGATGTAAATATATATATCGTTCTTTAGTAAAAACATCTTTACGAGGAAAATAATTTATCTTTTAGAAGGGATGAATTGGGGAGGGTGTTGGGCATCAAATTAATTATGAGATGTAAATATCATTCTTTTGCAAAACATCTCTACGAGGAAAATAATTTATCTTTTAGAGGGGATGAATTAGGGACGGTGTTGGGCATCAAATTAATTATGAGATATAATCATTCTTTTGCAAAACATCTCTACCAGAAAAATAATTAATCTTTTAGAAGGGAATTGGGGTGGGTGCTGGGCATCAAATTAATTATGAGAACAATAATCAAGCATTCAAATGTCATGTTCTATACAACATAATCTAGAATTAATTATATATTATTGAAGATACCTGTGAAAAATTGCAAATTTGAATCCTGTATGAACTTGTGCGTCCTATCTAAATAATTATATATTTCATTGTAGAGGTAAAGTTGACAGATTCAACTAGCTTAATTAACCAAAATGTAACTGGACATCAGTAATTTTGACTTTTTTTTGTCTCCTTTTATTTAAATGCAACACCTCATGATCAGCGGGAGCAACGTATCCATCTTCACTATACTGAGTTTGATTCCTCTCACTGTTGGGAGGATTGATCGATTCCAACAGTGCTGAACAAGAGGGAGATACAACCTCTTCGATCCATCTGTGAAAAGGTTCAGGACTAAATAATTTGCATCATTCCACTTAAAATGTTTTCTTTAAATATTATATTGTTGATCATGGGGAGGTACCCGGCTGGCACCTATTATTGATCCATCTCTATCCTATGTAGGAATAGAATTAGTGGTAAGTGATATTAATCAGATAACTATCCTTACTATATGAAATATTATTTTACACGTACGAATGTCGTCTTTGGGAAAATTTTGGAACTCTTCCCATATTGACTTTCCTTTCCTTGGCATAAGTCATTCCCTGGAATAGATCTCTTTAGAATAGAATTTAACAGGCGATAGTGTAAGCCAAAAAAAGGAAAACCTAAATCTTACCAGATGATCCCGTATAATTCTTATCCCAATCCAATGTACTTGTCAGATAATTATAAAGGATAGAATACCATATATATGTAGTACTCTCATCTCTTATCCGTGTTGGACTGGTCACGGATGTCACGGTCCTTATCGGATTCGGATCCAGATAGTGTCACTCCCGTATTCAATCTCGGACCTTTGGACCACCCGTGGGAGTGGAGAATCACTAATAATATAATAATTAGTCCTCTCCTGAAAAATTCCTTGCGGACAAAAAATAAAATAAAAAATAGTATGCCCCCTCTCTCTCTCTAGAATAGAAGTGTAGAACACTAGTGGAGAGAGAGAAAGAGTCGGTGGGGGTTCTCTCTTTATCCCACTCTCCCCCTTTTACTCTGCACCTCTCTCTCCTTCTCTATAAATTGGGTTGGGGAAGGACTCCGAAGGCCACACAAAACGCATTCCACCAGCTGCGGCACCGTCCCCCTTCCCCACGCCGACGAACGCCCTGCCCCCAGCCCCAACCAAATCTCTTTGAAAAGAGAGGAGGAGAGGCTGGGTTGGGTTCTTTCTTCTTCTTCTTAATTAGATATTTAGATAGATAGATAGATAGATAGATAAATTTAGAGAGATCAGATAGAGGGAGACAAAGGAGGAGGCGGAGGAGGAGAAATTCTAATTCCTGGCAATCCATGCAACACTAGGTCTCCTCTCTGCCCGACAGGTAAGGTGGAACTAGAGAAGACAACAAAACCATCAACGTATGAACCCAATCTCTCTCTCTCTCGCTCATGCGACGTTAGGCGGAGAGACACCTGTTTGTGCATGTCACGTCAAAATCCTCTTTGCTAAGCCCTTTGTTCTCTCTCTAATGCTTGCCTCATCAATGTAATTGTGATGCAGCATCGCCGCGCTGGAACTTAGCAGGGGTGCCGCCGGTGGCTAATTAATCGCTAGCGAGAAGTTATAAGAGAGATCATGGCGAACGCAACGAGCGGTACGTGCCCGGGGCCGATGAAGGCGACGTCGAACGGGGCGTTCCAGAAGGAGAACCCCCTGGACTACGCCCTCCCCCTCATCATCCTCCAGATCTGCCTCGTCGTCGTCCTCACCCGCGGCCTCGCCCTCCTCCTCCGCCCCCTCCGCCAGCCCCGCGTCATCGCCGAGATCATCGTACGCACCCAACCTCTCTCTCTCTCTCTCTCTCTCTCTCGTTATATATTGTTCTCGATCGAGCAGATTAATAGCTTCCTTACGTACGTATATTATTCCCATGCATGTTTCGTTTCCTACCAAGAGCTTAATTTTTAGATTACAATAACAGCAAAATCCCAAGGCCATAAGCAGCTTGCAGCTTATTAATTAAGCGGTTGATTCAAAGGTGCTGGAAATTACTATGTTCATATTATAACTAAATTGCTTGCAACTTATTAAGCCGTTGATTCAAAGGTGCTGGTTAATTACTACGTTAATTAATATTATAACTAAGTGCTTGGGAATGACCGTCTAATTTATTAGAGTCTGCATGGTTCTCTGCAGACGTCAACAAGTCCTGTGACCAAAAGAACAAGCAAACATCTCAACCAAGAGATACCCCGGGATAACACCTGTTGGACTACCCAAAAGAATAAGCAAATAACTTGGGTATCAAGGGATCTACCTGATTCCGTGGACCCTAATTAACTCAGACAGCTTTATGTACATCAAAAGTTTTGAGAATGGAGTTTCATATCAATGGTCACACACGGCTCCTGAGGTAGCATTGAATGTGTAGAAGAAGCTTCGAATCTGGTTTGTTTGCATTTAAAATTAGGGTTTGTTAATTTGTTTCGTTCGTAAGATCTTGTAATTCGTTGATCGATTTTAAAAATAGTAATTTTTTACGCCTTTAAAATGAAGTGTTTTATGTAGGTGGCCTATAAAACGCATGAAAATAAAACAAGGAAATACATAAACACTTTGATTTTGATGTATAGTTGTTGTTCTCTAGAAATCAAAATAAGAAAAATGAGCTTCCAGCTGGACCCACAAAGGTCTGTTGTCAGGATTTTGTTTTACATTATTTTACATTGAATCAAACACATGAAAATACTATAAAGTGAAATAATTTTTCTAGATTTTATTGTTTGACATTGAAGCAAATAACTGCTTAAAAATATTCAAATATTCAAACGGATCAAGTGAGTCCTAGGGGTCATCTAAGTTAGATGAGCCTCATCGAAATTTTTTTCTCTTTATGTTAAAAAAATAAAATTCATCAATAATCTTTAAATATTGAAATAAGTCTCCCAAGGTTGTTCTCATACTCAAGACTTTAATTTTCACTGTTCGATCTTGACGATTAATCTTAGTCATCCGATCGAGTAAGAATAAAAAAGTCAATATCTAAAAATATTGAAAAATAATAAAATTCATCGGATTAACCTTTAGGTTTTGCATGTGGATTTGTAGCATGTAATTGCAAACGTTAATGAAGCTAAAAGACTACAAAATGATCCTTTGCACACGTCCAACTGGTATTTTTGCACATCAAAAATAATCTTTTATATATTATTAACATTTTTTATGATATATGTGCAAATTCAGATACAAGAATGATAAATTTATTGTTTTCATTCCAAGAACAGCTTCCATGCAAAAATTCCTTCCTTTATTTAGACAATGAAAGGTTGCAGTACTTGATATGAGTGATGAATTTGCATTGTAAGTATATATGTAAATGTTCTTCTGGCGGTGACAGGTAAATAATTTAACCTATTGCGGATGATATATATGCAATTTCACCTTCTTTTATTTTTATTTCTTTTTAAGATCCACTGTTTCTGCTTTGAATTCCTTAGGTTCACTTTCTTCAGCTGACATCATCTACAACTTTATTCTCCGTTCTTCATGCTCCAACCATGAATCCTATTCCAACTCTAGCTATCCCCTTCCTTGTGCAACTTCCTCCCATTGACTTTATGCCCTCGCCCAATAAAATAAAACATGGGGATAACATTAAAAATGCACTCAAGTCTCTGCTCCTTTTGTTTCAACCATGAATGAACAGCTTTTCTTTTCGTGTGTGCAATTTAAATAAGGATAAAAAGGGAGCATGGGCATCTGCCTGTATTTTTTATTTTAAGAAGTACAGTAGCATTATATTTGGTGTCAACTTTATTCATTAATTTGAGAATGTGGTTCCTCTTAGTATGGATTTAGACGGAAGTCAGTAGTCCAGTCTAAATCTGAACTAGAGGATCTCTATTCTTAATTTGAGAGTTATCAGTCCGCTGAAGTAGAGAAAAATCATAAAAAAAAGACGAGTCAAAAATCCTCGCAAGTGATTCTTTATTCTTGATATATAATGTCAAGCTCTTGTACCTTATGGCTGACTTGGGTGGGGGGACACGTAGGGTTGGGAAGTCTAGGAAAGCACCCGCTTGTCTGATTCCAACCATGGCCTCGGCCACACATTGTTGGGATCTCCTTTTCTGCCAACTCTAGTTCCATGTGAGGACTAGGATGCAATAAGTACCCTATCCCACCTCCCAACCAGGAAAAATAAAAAACAAAGAAAAAAGTTGTCTTTTATAATGTGCCTTTTTATTTATTTTGCACAACAAAGCGTGCTATTTTTTATTGCTCAAACTATGACTCTGGTTACCCTTTGGTTGTTTGAAGGTGAACTTGGAAGTAAGTAAGTTCAAGTGACTTGCTTACTTTGCCCCGTTTCAGTAGTTCAGTTGTTTGAAGTTTTTAAAAATATTGAAACTCATCTGTCCAAAAGAGCTCGAAAAAAATAGCGGTGAATTTCTTATAAGAAAGATCGGAGGACACTTCCATATAATTGACCTCCAAACACCAATTCTTTTTTAGTACCTACATGTAAGCAAACAATCAAAACTCACTTCACCAAAGTCAGATATATGTAACCAAATAATAAAACTGACTCCCCTAAAAGTGAGTTACCCAAATATCACACCTTAAGTTCACTTGCACGTAGCTTACTTTTATGGACTCACCTGGAGTGAGTGAGTTACTTCTATTCAACCAAAGGCATTATAGTGTTATGAGATTCCTGCTCATGGGTAAACACAGATTTTATTCTTATTTTTTACAAAAAAAATACTTTTGATTTAATTCAACTTACTGTGACACCAAAGCTCCCCTCTCTTTCATGTTATGTATACAGTCTCACTAGTTCTTTTATGCATGTCTAGCCGTCTTTGATGGTTCTTTCTTATTTTTTCACGTTGACATATGTGCACACTACTAAAAAGATAATTAACTGTTACTTGTTGGGCTTGGGCCACTGCTACTGCGCCCACTCTGCGACCGTGACAGGGGGGCATCCTGTTGGGCCCATCGGCACTGGGCCGGAACAAGGCGTTCCTGAACAACGTGTTTCCAGCCCGGAGCCTCACAGTGCTGGACACCCTCGCCAACATTGGGCTCCTCTTCTTCCTCTTCTTGGTGGGCCTGGAGCTGGACCTGCGCGCCATGCGCCGCACTGGCCGCAAGGCCCTGGCTGTGGCGGTCGCCGGCATCTCCCTTCCCTTCGTACTCGGCATCGGCACCTCCGTCGCCCTCCGCGCCACCGTCGCCGCCGGCGCCCGCCCCGCCCCCTTCCTCGTCTTCATGGGCGTCGCCCTCTCCATCACCGCCTTCCCCGTCCTGGCCCGCATTCTCGCCGAGCTCAAGCTCCTCACCACCGACGTCGGCCGCATGGCCATGTCCGCCGCCGCCGTCAACGACATCGCCGCCTGGGTCCTCCTCGCTCTCGCCATCGCGCTCTCCGGCTCCGGCTCGGCGCTCGTCTCCCTCTGGGTGCTCCTCACCGGCGCCGCCTTCGTCGTCTTCGTCGCCGTCGCCGTCCGCCCCGCACTGGCCTGGATGGCGCGGCGGACCGCCGAGGGGGAGCCCATCAAGGAGGTGTACATCTGCGCGACGCTGGTGGCGGTGCTGGCGGCGGGCTTTGTGACCGACACTATTGGCATCCACGCCCTGTTCGGGGCCTTTCTGGTGGGGATCGTGGTCCCCAAGGAGGGGCCCTTCGCCGGGGTGCTCATCGAGAAGGTGGAGGACCTGGTGTCGGGGCTGCTCCTCCCGCTCTACTTCGTCTCCAGCGGCCTCAAAACCAACGTGGCCACCATCAGCGGCGCCCAGTCGTGGGGGCTCCTGGTGCTCGTCATCACCACCGCTTGCCTGGGCAAGATCGCCGGCACTGTGATCGTGTCACTGCTGGTGCGCGTGCCCGCGCGCGAGGCTGTCGCCCTGGGCTTCCTCATGAACACCAAGGGCCTCGTCGAGCTCATTGTCCTTAACATCGGTAAGGACCGCAAGGTGAGCACAGCACGCACTCATGTTAAGCACTATTGCATGGCAGCAAGCAAGCAAGCAGCCAAGCACACATGCCCTTCTACTTCCTATCTCATTATATATTTATTTGTGAGTAATTAGTAGACGGTAATATATGACCGGTTAGTTCTAAGACCGCAGCTCAGTCAACTGATCATGGTTCAGAGATTCTTAACCCTAGGCCAATCTAATATATATACTTGATACTTATTTCAGTATTTAATTAATTAAGTATTCCCTCCACTTCTAATATTTAATTAACCTTTTCAAAAATATTTTAACCTAATTCAAGCCATGTAATCCGACCTTTGTCGGAATGAGTCGAGTCGACTGGAAAAATAATTAGGTATGTGTGACTACTTGAAAACATCTCAATAAGTAAGCACATTAATTAATTAATTGCGACTAAAATTTAATTTGTTCCCACATGTAAAACTAATTAAAATGTTATACGTTCTAGCAATCGTGTGACATATATATCATCCATACGTATTAATATTCGGCTTGTTTTAGATGACCTTCAAACCTAATTATTTATTTAATTTTATCAAATTAATCGAGTAAGAAACCTTTCAATTTTCACTCCAACCTAATTTAAATTTGTTCAGATACTGTAACCCGACTGACAGATAAAGAGGCTTCTAGCTAGCTAGTTGATCGATCCAAATTAACATGCAACCCTAACACTTGATCGATTCGATCGAGTCGATCACCGTACCTTCTTATCCACCACCCCCTCATTTCTATTTTGTGTTGTTCCAATATTGCAGGTTCTGAACGACGAGACCTTTGCCATCTTGGTTCTGATGGCGCTGTTCACCACCTTCATCACCACTCCGATCGTGGTGGCCGTCTACAAGCCCGCGCGCCGCGCTCCGGCCTACACGCACCGCACCATCATGCGGCCCGACGCCGAGTCTGAGCTCCGCATGCTGGCCTGCTTCAACAGTACGCGCAGCATTCCGGCCACCATCAACCTCATTGAGACCTCCCGCGGCACCCGCCGCCGTGGCGTCACTGTCTACGCCATGCACCTCATGGAGCTATCCGAGCGCTCCTCGGCCATCTCTATGGTCCACAAGGCCCGCCGCAACGGCCTCCCTTTCTGGAACCGGCGCCTACCCTCCGAGGGGGGTGACCACGTCGTCGTCGCCTTCGAAGCCTACCAGCAGCTCAGCAAGGTCTCTATCCGCCCCATGACCGCCATCTCGGACCTCGCCACCATCCACGAGGACATCGTCACCAGCGCCCAGCAGAAGCACGCCGCCATCATCGTCCTCCCCTTCCACAAGCAGCAGCGCCTCGACGGCGCCATGGAGTCTATGGGCAGATCCTTCCACCAGGTCAACCAGCGCGTCCTCCAAAACGCTCCTTGCTCTGTCGGCATCCTGGTTGACCGTGGCCTCGGCGGCACAGCCCAGGTCACCTCCAGCGACGTCTCCTGCGCCGTCGCCGTCCTCTTCTTCGGCGGGCGCGACGACAGGGAGGCCCTGGCCTACGGCATGCGCATGTCGGAGCACCCCGGCGTCGTCCTCACTGTACTGAGGTTCCTGCCGGAGCCGGGGAAGACGCTGATATGCAGCAGCACCAGGGACGCCGTCGGCGTCGACATGGAGGCCGACGAGAGGGCTGCGGACGACGAGTTCCTGCAGGAGTTCCAGGCCAAGGTGGCGGCCAACAGCTCGGTGACCTATGAGGAGAAGGTGGTGGGCGGCAAGACCGATATCGTTAGCATCGTCAAGGCGGCGGCGCGGAACTGCAGCCTGTTCCTGGTGGGGCGGACGCCCCCCATGGCAGCTCTGGGCGGGAAGAGCGACTGCCCGGAGCTGGGACCAGTGGGCAGCTACATGGCGTCGTCGGAGTTCTCCACGACGGCCTCCGTGCTGGTGATCCAGCAGTACGACTCCAAGGGCAACCTCAAGCTCCTGGTGGAGGAGGAGGAGGCCGACGTCGATGCCAGCGAGTGCGACACGCCCGACCCCAGCCGTCGTGGCGCCGGGGTGAGGCCAGTCACGTTCGAGTGAGCTGGTAATTTGTGGCGTCGAGGGATTCAGAGATTTGCAAACCAGTGTTGCTCGACAGGTATTATTATCTATGGATGTGGACGGGAGGATTCAACCTGGCGTTTGAGTAGGGTTGTTGGCCGGATAAATATAGCAATGTATATATCTATGTGCAATTATGTTCGCATCAGTTGCTGAGCCAAATGATTTGAGTAGTAATTAAAGGCTTTCGAAAGTGTGCGGTTCCTCTGATCAGTACGGTTTGAATTGAACTTAGTCAGTACAGAGAGGGAAGAAAAAGGTCTCTTATAAAAATCCCTCTATGGGAGCGGAAAAGTACCATGTGAGGGGTTGCTTTGAAACCTTCCCCTCTCTTTAATGACAGAGTTCAGTCCAAATTTGGACCCAGGGGATCCCTATTCCTTTTGAAAGGAGGGTGCCAATATTTAGATGCATAATTCTTTTGTGCAAAATTTGAAGGGTAATATTTGCTGCAACGCTCTAAGGACATTACACTTGCAATCTTCCTTTCAGCGGTGCAATGCAGTAATCATGTATCATTTGATCTCACAAATGAATGACAATTGGAATTGTAATGACTTAGGCCGCATCACAACAAGTATTACTCAAATTTGAAAACTCGACATTAGCCCCTTAGCAAATCACATGCCCTTTCTGTTGGACTTTTTGGGCTTTCAAAATTGAGTTGCAAAATCCACTTAAGAAGTTATGGCCAAGTTCTAGCCCACTTAATAGGAGTCAGGTACAGATTCTTAAGCTCTGGGTGCGGACCCGCTAAGAGTTCTAGTCATTTAAAATAATATGCATATAATTAATTCTCGTACTTTTGAATTTTTTAATTAAGCTCCCACATAATCTTAAAAAAATACTCATTTTTCTAACACCAACCGTTTTCTTCAGGTATAATACAAAAAATATTTAATGCTTTCCATTTAATACACTGTATTATAGACTTAAAATAAGACTTTTACTACTTAAATATTATACAACATGATGCTATATAATAAAAAATTCACTTTTTCATTGACAAAAACTCATTATCTGATTAATAACTATTTATTATATGATTATAACTTGTATTTTAACTTTTTAAAAATCTTGATAAAAGAATTATAGATATCTTGTTGAATCTTTTTTCTTTAAATTATTTAACTATCTCATTCATATTTTAAATTGAATTATATCCAAATGTATTTTTGCCATATAATACCCATACCGTACTTAACCAACTATTAGACTTAAAATGCCAATATTACTACAGTTTGTATTACGTTTAAAGTTAGGCACGAAATCTGGTATTAGATTTATGTTCAGCTTAATAAATGGGTCAAAGATGGAAATGAAAACAAATGTTTTTATTTTTACACGTTTTTTTCTGCATGGAGGCAAAAATAAAAACCAAAATAGGCATATCATTTTCAATTTATCTCCTTTCTTTGAATACATTAACATTTGCAAGTCCCATGTAATGTAATGCTTATTATAACTTTGCGTGCAACATACACTGTTCCCTGTTTTAGATGCATCATATCATGAATGCGATATGACGTCTATTACATTGATGCATATGACACACGTATTAGGTTAGCATCCCTATTGTTTAATAACAAAAGTAAGAGGAACACTTCAGCCTGTTTTATAAAGGCGATGACATTTATCTAACTAATGCATTGATAATCAAGTTGCTTAACTTATTTTATAATTTTCTTGTCAGACTATATAATCTCTCTATTTCATCATCGTATAAGTTCGAGAAGGATCTTTTATACACTTTATCCTTTGGACTCTAGCCTAAGTCTTTTACTGTTTTGAAAATTTTGTCTATTACAATTCACCTTACACGATCTACATGACTATCAAATCTTGAAATATTAAAGTATTAAAAAAATTCATTTGTACACAATAAATGACAATCATTAGATTATGTTGCTTTAAAGATAAAAGTGATTAACTTGTTTTTAACATATTAATTATTTAATAAATAAATATATAGCATTTAAAGACTATTTTAATTAATTAATAATTAAAATATAATTATCATATTAAATATTTAAGTGAGTTAAAAGATTAATCTAAAGTATACTTTTTAACATTTCTCTTTTTTTCTAGAGTATTTGTGTTGGAAAAAAGTAAATTTATTATTAGATAATTTTTCCAAGATAAATATATTCTTAAGTATCAAAATTTTTAAATATCATGAATTTGTCATTTTAGTTACAAAATTTTAAATAATTTTTAAATATCATTAATTTAAAAATAATCAAACAGAAAATAGTCAACTCTACTTTATATAAACCTCACCTTCAATTCATATATTTACAATGAGTATTTGTATTTGAAACAATTGTATTTGAGGTTGACCTATTCTGTATTTGATATTTATTGAAATTTACGGATATAAATGGTCTTGGAAAAGCTACATTTAAGGATGACCTATATTAGATTGAAAACTTTACTTGGTAGTGATGTTGTTTATATTTTAAATTTATTATATTAGTGTTTTTAAATTAATCGTTCTATTGAGGTGATTTAAAAATACTAATATGATATAACAATTCAATTAATAGTATTATGCCTGAATTAATGCATATTTTAAGTTTTTTATTAAGATAAAGTTATTTAAATCGATATAATATAACAGAAGGCATGAGAAAGTGATTGTATCTCAACTTCAGCGCCAAATATCTTATAAGAAGATTTCAGTTCAAAACTTCTATACATTGAAAAGAGAAGAATAATTTTTACTTTAAATATTTAAAACGGATCAAAATCAAAATATCATTCCTACTGTTAGTTCTACCCAGTTAGAAGAAGGCATGGGCCTAAGCCTGAGCCGACCCATCATTCAAGCAAAGCTTGAGCTGGGGTTCGTATGACCTGTCCCTCCACAGTTTTTAAAGTCTCAAATTATCCGGATGTATCTTCTAATTTTGATCGAACGTTCTAAAAAGTAAAATAATCAAATAAAAAAAAATGTATAGTAACACCGTCCAATCATCATCGGACGGCACTGAAAGAGACAATGCTATGTGGCCTGCACTGTCCTCTCCCCTCCAATGCTTCAAGCATTACTCTTACATAAGTGTTACTCTTATCCTCTCATCTCCATGAACTCAGAGAAACCCAACTCGCAGGGCCCCTTCAGTGCCTGCCGTCTCTGTGCCGCTACAGGCCTCATTGCGAGTGGGAGTGGAGTTGAGCTTTATAATATATGATTATTTGTTTTAATGTAAAACAGTGTAATTTAAAATAATTGTTATATTTTATGGTGCTTTCAATTATTTAGAATGATATAGAATAATAAAATAAAATCGTTTCTAAATCTTATTTGTCCATTTGACACTCTGATTCTCTTTAAAACAAAAAGATTTACTGGAAATCAAAACAAAAAGATTGAATCATCCCTTTTATTTTGTTTTACAAATAACTAGACAAACATTCTCTAATTCTAAAATAAATAAAAAAATTCACTTACTTTAAAACCGATGATTTACAAAATTTTACACTAAAACAAACAACCCCTAAATCATGAAAATTAAAGATCTACTAAGATAAGAATATTTATTAAAATTCTACCCGTCGAGTGTCAAGAGGCCAGTGCCTGCGCCTTCCAAGCTCATGTTGACAAACTACCATAAGAGACAAGATTTTTATGTGACTTCTTATCTACCCTTCAGAAAGAGCAAGTCTCTGTTCATCTAAGATAGAAGTAAACTTTGACATTTTTCTTATCTTATTAAATGATTTATTTATTCTTAGTCTAATACAAGTAGCTAGAAACGAGTATTAGCAAAAGGATGCAAAGATGCTCGTAAGCACGAGGACGCAAAGATGCTCGTCTCCTGTTGTATGTAATGTCATCAATGGAGCTTATAATGCATGCCATGGAGACCTGAAGAGGAACGCCTGGTGCTTCTGCATCGTTCTTTTTGTAAGCTAGCGGAAAGATTTAACAGTTTCGTCAGATATCCAAATTTTAAGTGTGATACTTTTGGTCATTATTTGTTTATTTGTGTCCATTCTAGTGTTCTTGCCTTTAGCTGTTTCCATTTCATTTTTGGGTTTTTTGACTTTTCATTATATATAATCTCTTAATATTTCATATTAATACATATAATCTTCATATTTACTTTAAACATGCATAGTCCTTTAACCCTCTTTAAACAGGCCCTCTTCTTAGCAATCATAAAAAAAAGAATATTTAGGTATTCACATAATATTCCTAGTATGTTCTGACTCATGATTTATTATTATTATTATTATTATTATTATTATTACTACTACTGAACCTGTGTGCGCCTTCCGGGTTTTCAGATCACACCTTCCTCCTCCAGCACCTAGTTTTGGGCAGGGATTAGAGCAGATGATGATCTAATTGCTGCTGTTAACCTAGGACTAAACCTTTTCATTGGTCAGACAGTTGCATGTGTAAAAAAATTGAATCTTTTTCTTTCATGCATGGCCTGCATCATAGATTACTGATGTAGACTGGATCTATCACGACCGGACTCCGAGGTCGGAATCCGGAAAAGAGGATCCGAAGCCGGTTCGGATCGGTGTTGCTGAGGCCCGACGGGGATCCGGAAGGCCGAGGAGACGGAGGCGGAGACGAGGGTCCGAAGGCCGAGGGGCGCCTCGGTCGGTGCGGACTCGTCTTCCGGGAAGTCGGGGCCGAGACTCCTTCGACGGGCGAAGGGGCGGCGCGGATGAAGCTCTTCCCGGCTATACGGTCGACAGGCGATGAAGCCGAAGCCGATGGTCCGAAGCCGGAATGGTCTTCGGACTCGGCTTGTTCTTGGATAGTGAGCCCAAGGGCCCTTTTTTGTCGGACGAAGGGACAACGCGGGGCCGAGCCTCCCGTTGCGGGGCAGCCGTCGGACGGCGTCGAGACCAAGGAGGGGAATCCGAGGTCGGCGGCCGAGACCGACTCGGGAAGGTCGGCGATGATTCGAACCGAGCTCCTGCAGGAGGGAAAGAAGAAGAAACCGGTCAGCAGGAGTCCCGGGCTCTGGCCCTTAGGAACCCCCTCCGACGGTCAAGTTAGCTTCTGAAGATGATTCGATTCAGAAAGCAAGAAGTAGCTTTAATGCTATTTGGACCGTAGTCCTTAAGGGTCTCGGAGGCAAAGAGTTGCATACCTTTGGCAATAAATAGCGGTGTATTTATAGCAGAGGATAGAGGTTGGTTAACGGTGGTAGCCGATATAGGACTATGTTTGGGCTTACAGGTAAACCGCCATAGTGTCGGATCCGCCACTGGAGTGGGCCGGACTCGGCTATCGGGCCGAAGGGGGTTGGGCCGCTGAGGGGCCGAAGCCTGCTGGGCCTTGGGCTGCCGTGCTGTTCCCGGGCCGAAGGCTGGTGGGCCGCTGACGGGCTGAAGCCTGTTGGGCCGGGAGCGACGGTGCCGCTTACTGGGCCGAGGGCTGCTGGGCCGCCGATGGGCTGGAGGCCGCCGGAGGGCCTGGTACTGCTGCTGTTGGGCTGAACGGGGTTTGGGCCTGCTCTAATGGGCCGAATCGGATTCTGCCTCATCACATAGCCCCCCACTCTTGTCTTTCTCAGTTCTGAGATGGCGAGAGTATAGCCCGAAGCTGTGGAAAGGGCATCGTAACAGGTGTCTTACCCGAAACTCTGCTCCCCTTTTCTACTGGGAAGAGGGGGCCCTCGGTCGGCCGAGGGTTATGCGGTTGCTTCGTCCCCGCTCGGAGTGGTGACGAAGGCTCAGAGCTAAGAAGCCGAAGGGCCGAGCCCTCTGACTCGTGTCAGGCTCTATTAAATGGACGGGATGGCGCGTCTCCTCGCGAGGAAGCACGGGACACGCGTCGCGCATCCGGTCGCTCCGTCGAAAACACAAATGGATCATGATCGCTCACGGGTCGCGGATCGCCTCGGCTCTCTGTCCGAGGCTTCACTCGGATTGCCGCCTCTTTCATCTTCAGCACGCGGATCGGGACACGTGGCGCGTATCGGGCGGCCAGCCGAAGGGTCGGAGCGCCCTCGGCCGTTAATTGTTTCGCTGCAAGTCCCGGAGCCGGTCCGTCATCATTGCCGAAGGACGACGCACGTGGCGCGCATCTGAGAGGGGCGAGGGGACGAGCGGGGCGATCTCGGCCGTTGGCTTCGGCGGGAGGCGCCCCGAGCGAGCTCTATAAATACAAGCCCTCAGCAGGGCACTGTTCTTCTTCCTGCTGCTGTGCCTACGCTTCCTTTACAATCTTCCAAGCTCTTCTTCCTTCTCCTGCGGAAAGCTATTTTCCTGAAGGCTTCGTCCGAGCTCGCCGGCCACCGTGGGAAGGTCTCCATTCCTTGGAGCGCATTGCTGGTGGAGCTGGGAGGTTGTGAGGAGCCGCACTCGGCTCAGGAGAGACCTTCTTCCCCCTTTCTGCGAGTAAGCCCCAGCTTTCCTCCTCCCCTTCGTGGCCTTATGGTCCGGGATTCTTCTAGTGAGATTACTCCTTCGGACGAGGAGTATACTCCTTCCCGCTCCTTGCGATCTCTCTTATCGGATCCCCTCACCTCAGACTCCTCCGCCCCATCAATGTCTGACGAACCCGAGGTCTCCGGGACTGAGGGGTCCGAGGCTTCCGGAGCCGAGGTTTCCGGGGCCGAGACCTCCGGGGCCGAGTATGCCGAAGAGGCCCGGAGCCCAGGCCAGGCTTCTACTTCGGGACGCCGTCGTCCGGATATGGCTTCGGAAGCATCCTGCGCCCTTTCGGACGCCGAGGTCACGCGCCTGGTCTCCTACTTCCAGCTCCCTTCCTGGACGACGGTCATTCGGCCTGACTCCGCCACCCGGGCTAACACCTTCCGCCCGGGTTCCTTCTCCATTTACGTTGATAGCTTCGAGGCGGGTTTTCGTCTTCCACTCCCCACCTTCGTCATCAACCTTCTCAGTTTCTACGGGCTGGCTCCGTCTCAGCTCTTTCCCAACTCCTGGCGCACCGTATACGGTTTCTTGAGCGTTTTCGCTCAAGTGAAGATCCGCCCTTCCATCAATGTCTTCCGCTGCCTCTTCAAAATTCAGACGCAGGGGAAGTCCGAGTGGTATTGCTTCGTCCCTCGGGTTGGGCGAAGCGTATTCTCCGGGAAGCCTTCGTCCATCCACGGCTGGAAGAGGAAGTTCGTCTTCGTCTCCCTGCCGGAGAAGGAGAAGGGTTTGTGGCCCTTCCCCACTGAATGGGCGCCGCTGGCTGCGGGCCTCTCGGATCCTCCTACCCTCACCCCGGTCCAGAGCATCCTCATGGGTCGCATCCAGATGATGGCCCCGTATAGCGTCTGGGGGCTTCTCAGCGCGTCGGAGCGTCTGGTGACCGCCGGGGTATGGCCGGATCCGAGGTCCGATCCGGTGCGGGCCTTCCCTTATCTTCCTCCCAGGGAGACTCCGCGGGGCCGCGGAGGAAAGGCCGCCGCTCCTCTGGCCGAAGCTCTTCCGGCTGAGGACGCTGATGAAGTTTCGGCCGAGGGTAAGTCGGCTCTGAGTTTACATTTGTCCTCTGTTTTGTTTCTGACGGGTTCTTCTTGCTTGCAGCGATGGCCGATCTAGACTCCCTCCTCGACCGGATATCCGACCGGCGCGTTCCGGGCCGAGCACTGACCCCGCAGGCGGCAGGCAGGACCGGCCGAGGCCCCGGGGCCCCGAGGACCCGAGGCGGGGTCCCAAGGACCGCGGCTTCTTCTGAGGGCCGTGCCGCGGCTGCTGCTCTCGAGAGAGAGCGAAAGTCGAAATTCGCCGCTCGAAGGGGCGGCCGAGCGTCGAAGCGCCCCCGGTCAGAAGAGGCCGTGGATGCGGAGGAGACTCCGCTGATCAGGAGGAGTGCCGAGGCCCGAAGGGCCGCGAGGCTGGCATCTCCAGAGGCGCCGAGGGGCGATTCTCCTTCGGCTGTAGCAGCCGGGGTTGGCGACGAAGGCGCCGGGTCGCAGGCTCCCCGGGCGCAGCGCAAGTGGTGGCGCCCCGAACCGGGGATCTATGAGGACGAGAGTATGAAAGACTCGCAGACGTGCCTCCGTCTGCTCCGCAGTCTCACTCTCCCTTCGGCCTTCGAAGGGCTGAAGCACCATTCGGTCCTCAGCCTGGCGGCGATGAGCGCTAGGCTGTCTGTTCAGGTAATACGCTTGTAGGCGCTTCAGTCGAGCTTTCCCTCGCTTTCTCTTGATTTTCCTTTTTTTTGATCACCGTTTGCTTTCGGCTCGCAGGCTGCGGTGACAGGCAGCGTCCTGTTGCACCATCAGGAGCAGCTCCGGCTCCAGCTCCTGGAGGCCGAGAGAGAGTCGGATGGCTCGGGCGAGGGTACTTCGGTGGAGCCCGACATCGAGCCTCTAGTCGAGGGGCTCGTGACCTAGAGTGCCCAGGTGCGGACGCAGCTGGAGGAGAAGACAGCTGAGGCCCGCGCTTCTGCCGAGGCCAAGGCGAAGGCTGAGGGGGAGCTCGCCGTGGCACAGTCCGAGATCCGGGCCCTCAAGGCCCAGATTCAGGAGAAAGACTCCCGGCGGGCTTCGGAGAAGCGGTGGCACGCCGAGGAGGTATCGGCGTTGAAGCGGGAGCTGGAGGAGGTGGCAGACTTGGCCGTAGCCGAATACAAGGCCGGCCCGGTCTACACCGAAGAGATCATCCAGGCTCAAGTGCAGGCTTCTTCCTCCGTCTTCGACCTTGGGTTGGCTGTCGCTCAGAGGGCCTGCCCGAGTGTCGATCTGACTGGGGTCGACCTACCGAGGGGCGCGGAAGCCAAGGAGCTCCTGTCTTGGTGGCAGGGACTTATGGCCGAGAGGGCCTCGACTCCTGCGCCGGATGATGAAGCTGCGCCCGCTGAGGGGGCCCCCGAGGAAGCTGCCCCTGAGGAGGCCGCCGACGAGGAGGTTGCCGCTGAGGAGGCTGCCGCTCCTGAAGCGGTGCAGATCGTCGACTCTCCCTCTCCCTCCCCCTCTCCGGGACAAGCCGCGGCCGAGGCAGAGGAGGCCGAAGCCGAAGAATGACGTGGGGTTCTTCCCCGATTCCTGCCTCTTCTTATGTTGTAAACCCTCGGCTTAGGGTATGGCCGGCTTACGCTTCTTCTTCTATCGTAAACCTCCGGCCAATTATACAGCCCGCTTCTACTTCTTCTTCTGTTGTAAGCCCTCGGCCTAGAATATGGCCGGTTTTTGTACTTTCCTTCTCCATAAATACAAGGAATGTGTTTAGCTTTACCTCGGTGCTTGCGTACGATCGACCGAATATAGCCCTTCAGGAGCCAGAGGTCCTGTCGTCGTTCGCCATAGCTTGTAAGGCCGGGACCCGATGTAGGTTCGGACAGAATGTCGCCACAGTATTCGGCCGGGGGCCTTTACTATGGTGGTCCACATGATCCCGAAGGGACATCTTGCCGCTTCTTACGTTTGTCGGATGACCGAAGCCATTCATGCTTCCGCTTACGCGAACTTAGATATGCCTTGGCTCCTCCCGAATCGGTATACGTGGCCGGAGCCATTCCCGGTACGGTTTACACGGACTTAGAAAGAATATCATGCCGCTCCCGATACGGTTTGCATGGCCGAAGCCACTCCCGGTACGGTTTACACGGACTTAGAAAGAATATCATGCCGCTCCCGATACGGTTTGCATGGCCGAAGCCACTCCCGGTACGGTTTACACGGACTTAGAAAGAATACCATGCCGCTCCCGATACGGTTTGCATGGCCGAAGCCACTCCCGGTACGGTTTACACGGACTTAGAAAGAATACCATGCCGCTCCCGATACGGTTTGCATGGCCGAAGCCACTCCCGGTACGGTTTACACGGACTTAGAAAGAATACCATGCCGCTCCCGATACGGTTTGCATGGCCGAAGCCACTTCCGGTACGGTTTACACGGACTTAGAAAGAATATCATGCCGCTCCCGATACGGTTTGCATGGCCGAAGCCACTCCCGGTACGGTTTACACGGACTTAGAAAGAATACCATGCCGCTCCCGATACGGTTTGCATGGCCGAAGCCACTCCCGGTACGGTTTACACGGACTTAGAAAGAATAACATGCCGCTCCCGATACGGTTTGCATGGCCGAAGCCACTCCCGGTACGGTTTACACGGACTTAGAAAGAATATCATGCCGCTCCCGATACGGTTTGCATGGCCGAAGCCACTCCCGGTACGGTTTACACGGACTTAGAAAGAATATCATGCCGCTCCCGATACGGTTTGCATGGCCGAAGCCACTCCCGGTACGATTTACACGGACTTAGAAAGAATACCATGCCGCTCCCGATACGGTTTGCATGGCCGAAGCCACTCCCGGTACGGTTTACACGGACTTAGAAAGAATACCATGCCGCTCCCGATACGGTTTGCATGGCCGAAGCCACTCCCGGTACGGTTTACACGGACTTAGAAAGAATACCATGCCGCTCCCGATACGGTTTGCATGGCCGAAGCCACTCCCGGTACGGTTTACACGGACTTGGAAAGAATATCATGCCGCTCCCGATACGGTTTGCATGGCCGAAGCCACTCCCGGTACGGTTTACACGGACTTAGAAAGAATACCATGCCGCTCCCGATACGGTTTGCATGGCCGAAGCCACTCCCGGTACGGTTTACACGGACTTAGAAAGAATACCCTGCCGCTCCCGATACGGTTTGCATGGCCGAAGCCACTCCCGGTACGATTTACACGGACTTAGAAAGAATATCATGCCGCTCCCGATACGGTTTGCATGGCCGAAGCCACTCCCGGTACGGTTTACACGGACTTAGAAAAAATATCATGCCGCTCCCGATACGGTTTGCATGGCCGAAGCCACTCCCGGTACGGTTTACGCGGACTTAGAGAAAATAATATGCCTCCTGACAAAAGAAGTCTTTATTCATACTCTTCGGCTGTAAGCCTGAGGAAAAGTGACTTACACATAATAACGCCGAAGGCGCTCAAGATTCCATGTGCGAGGGAGAGGCTGGCCCGAAAGGGTTTCCAACCGATAAGCTCCACGCCTGATCACCTCCCTGACTCGATAAGGCCCCTCCCAGTTGGGGGCAAGTTTACCCGAGGCTTCGGCTGGTTTGGAAGCATGAGCGTTCCTCAACACGAGGCTCCCTACTTCAAAGCTTCGGGGCTTTACTCGAGTGTTGTGGTACTTCGCCATGCGCTGTTGATAAGCGGCCAGCCGGACGCGAGCCCTGTCTCGGGTCTCTTCAATGAGGTCCAGGTGGTCTTTCATTCCTTCTTCGTTGGCCTTCGGATCGTAAGCGATGACCCTGGGAGAAGGAAGGCCGATCTCTACCGGAATAACGGCTTCTACGCCGTAGGCCATGCGGAAGGGAGTTTCGCCGGTGGGGGTTCGGCTTGTCGTCCGATAAGCCCACAGAACACTTGGCAGCTCCTCCACCCATCGGCCTTTAGCTTCGCCGAGGCGGGTTTTCAATCCCTGTAGGAGGCTTCGGTTAACGACTTCGACTTGGCCATTGGTTCGAGGATGCGTCACCGAAGTGAATTTGTGAAGTATGCCGAAGCTGGCGCAGTTATCGCTGAACCGCCGGCTGTCGAACTGCTTCCCATTGTCAGAAATGATGGCCCGAGGGATGCCGAACCGGCAAATGATGGACTTCCAGACGAAGTTCCAAGCATTGCCATCGGTTATCGCGGCGAGGGGTTCGGCCTCGACCCACTTAGTGAAATAGTCTACCGCTACGATGAGGAATTTTCTCTGGCCGGTGGCGATGGGAAAAGGCCCCAGGAGGTCAATCCCCCACTGAGCGAAAGGCCAGGGGTCGGATAAGGGGGTCAGAAGGGTGGCTTCTTGGTGGATGAGGGAGCTATACCTCTGGCACTGGTCACAGCGCCGGACGAGGGCTAAGGCGTCCTCTCGGAGTGATGGCCACCAGTAGCCTTGCCTTAGGAGCTTGTGAGCCAAGGCCCTTCCTCCCGCATGCGCTCCGCATACCCCTTCATGGATTTCTTTCGTGGCGTAGTCGGCTTCAGCTGGGCCGAGGCACCGCAGCAGTGGTCGGCCGAATGATTTCTTGTACAGGGCCCCGTCCAGAAGAAGAAAGTGGGATGAGCGCTGTCGAACGCGCTTTGCCTCCTTCGGATCTGGCGGGACTTCTCCTTGGAGAAGGAAAGCGACGAGGGGGGTCATCCATGTCTCGGCTTCGGCCTCGACCTCGGCGACTAGCATGGCCTCGGTTTCGCCGAGGCTTGGTTCGGCGAGCTCTTCGACGAGGATCATTCGGCCCCCCCCTCCGTCTTGGGTTGACGCCAGCCGGGAAAGTGCATCGGCTCGGGCATTCTCAGCTCTCGGGATACTTACAACTTCATAAGAGTCGAATTGGGCGAGGATTTTGCGAGTCACCTGGAGATAAGAAGCCATCACTGCGTCCCGGGCCTCATACTCCCCGGAGATGTGGCCAGCGATCAGCTGGGAATCGCTGAAGGCCTTCAAGTTCCGGACGCCGAGCTTCTTTGCGGCCCGGAGGCCGGATATGAGAGCTTCATACTCGGCGGCATTGTTGGTTGCCAGGAAGGAGAAGCGCAGGGCGTACTCCTTGACGACCCCTTCGGGCGACGCCAGGATCCATCCGGCGCCGCTGCCCGTGGAGCATGCGGAGCCGTCTACGAAGAGTCGCCATTCGTCGGCCGGTACGGGAGCCAAAGTAGCTTCGGCTTCGGGTGTGTTTGGCACTGGCTGAGGCGCCTCGGAGGCGCCAGGGGTAAGTTCGGCGATGAAATCTGCCAACGCCTGGGCCTTTATAGCTACCCGCGGAGCGTAGGAGATATCGAACTCTCCCAGCTCGATCGCCCATTTTGCCAGCCTGCCGGACACCTCTGGCCGGGAGAGGACTTGTTTCAGGGGCTGGTCGGTGAGGACCTTCACGGAATGGGCCAGAAAATAGGGCCGGAGCCTCCTTGCGGACGAGACAAGGGCCAGAGCCAGCTTCTCCAGGGCAAGGTACCGGAGTTCTGCCCCTTGAAGGGCTCGGCTGGTATAATAAACCGGCTTCTGCATGCCTTCTTGCTCTCGGACGAGGACGGCACTGAGAGCTGTCTCGGAAACCGCAAGATATAAGCTCAGGGGTTCACCAGGAACTGGCTTGGATAAGATGGGGACTTTGGCGAGGTAGGCCTTCAACTGGTCGAAGGCTGCTTGGCACTCTTCCGTCCACTCGAAGCTGTTGGCCTTCTTCAGCAGCTTGAAGAAGGGGAAACAATAGTCAGCCGCCTTTGACATGAAGCGACTGAGGGCTGCGATCCTCCCGTTCAGCTTCTGTACCTCTCGGATATTTGCCGGGGGGCGCATCTGTACGATGGCCGAAATCTTCTCGGGGTTGGCTTCCACCCCTCGACGGGTGACCATGTAACCGAGGAACTTGCCGGAGGCTACCCCGAAGGCGCACTTAGTCGGGTTCAGCTTCATCTTGTACTGCCTAAGGGCGGAGAAAGTCTCGGCTAGGTCGGCCAAATACTCAGAAGCGACACGGCTCTTGACCAGCATGTCGTCTATGTAGACCTCCATGTTTCGGCCCAGCTGTGGAGCGAACACCTTGTTGACCAGGCGCTGGTAGGTTGCGCCGGCGTTCTTCAGACCGAAGGGCATTCGGGTGTAGCAGTACAGGCCCAAATCGGTCGTGAAGCTGGTCTTACTCTCGTCATCCGGATGCATCCGGATCTGGTGGTAGCCTGAATAGGCGTCGAGGAAGCTTAAGAGCTCGTGGCCGGAAGTCGCGTCCACCACCTGGTCTATCCGAGGCAGCGGAAAACTGTCCATCGGACAGGCTTTGTTGAGGTTGGTGAAGTCCACGCACATACGCCACTTGCCCTCTTTCTTCGGCACCATGACCACATTAGCGATCCACTCCGGATGATGCACCTCTCGGAGGTGTCCGGCGTCCAGCCCCTTCTGTACTTCGGTTTGGATAGCGGTTCTCCTTTCTTGATTGAAGGTACGCCGCTTCTGCTTCACCGGGGGCTGGTTGGGATCGGTGTGGAGACGGTGCTCAGCTATCTCCGGGTCAACCCCGGGCATGTCCGATGGGGACCAGGCGAAGACGTCGAGGTTCTCTTTCAAGAACTCGGTGAGCTTTTCTGCTTCAATCTCTTCCAGGCCGGAGCCTATCATCAGGACTCACCCCTCGCCTCCCGGAACAGGGACGGCGAGGAGTGCCTCTCCTGGAGATGCCTCGGCTGATGACTCGATTGTCAGGGTTTCGGCTGCGGCCTTCCCTTTGACCGAAATCATATAGCACTGCCGGGCTGCTTCTTGGTTTCCTTTGGCCTCGCCGATCCCGTGGTAGGTATGAAACTTCAACTTCTGATGGAAGGATGATGGCACGGCTCCGACCCCGCCGATGAGCCTTCGGCCGAATATGGCGTTGTAGGCTGACTCGATCTTTACAACGGCAAAGTCCGTTTCAACGGTTAATTGCCGGGGGACGGAGCCCAAGGTCACAGGAAGCCGAACAATACCTTCTACTCGGCAGGGCGAGCCGTTAAAACCGAAGAGAGGGCCCCGATAAGGCTTCATACTAGCCTCACTCAATCCCATTTTCTCGAAACAATCGTAAAACAAGATGTTTGGGGCGCTTCCATTATCCACAAAGATCCTATGTACATCATAGTTATTTATTACAGCGTTGACGACGAGAGCGTCATCGTGAGGGACCTGAACATCAGTCAGGTCCTCGGCGCCGAAGGTGATGTCTTCCAGACGAGGCCGCTTCGGCTCGCCGTCGACCGCCGCTATGGTGCTGTGTTGCCGCGACCTTGATCCCTCCCCGGGCCCTCCGGATATCATCATGATAGACCCAGAGCTGGGCCTTTGATGGGATGATTCAACCGGGGCCGCGGTGGCTTTTGGCGGAGGAGCGGCTTCTATCGCCGGGGGTGGTTGCTGTCTGGGTGCTGCAGGGTCGTCCCGGTTCTGCGGCGGCGGCTGTTCCCGCCGATATTGCGGCAATCTCCCCTCCCGGATGAGGCGATCGATCTCTTCCCGGAGCTGCCGGCACTCGTCCGTCGTGTGGCCGATCTCTCGGTGATACTCGCAGTATTTGCCGGGGTCCCTTCGGCGAGGATCGGTTTTGATGCGATCAGGCCGCCGGAGCATGCCCTTCACCTCCATGAGCATCCGGGAAGGGGGAGCAGGTAAGGCTAGGTACCGCGGCTGCGGGTCCCGTCACCTCTCCCTGTCCCAATCCTCCCGGCGATAACGCTTCCGGGAGGGCTCTTGATCCTCGGACCGAGGTCTGACCGCCGGGGGAGCGGGCGTCGAGGTAGTCTTGGTTGCGGCTTTACCCCTGGACAGCATCAGGGCCTCTCGGTTGATGTACTTATGGGCCCGGGCCACGAGGTCCTGAAAGGTAGGGGGATGGCGCTTCCCGATGGAGCCGAGGAGCCCCTCATCCCGGCACCCGCTGATCACGGCCGAGACCGCGATCGAGCTGTCGAGGTTTGGGATCTGGGCGGCCTCGGTCCGGAATTTGGTGAAGTACTCCTGGAGAGTTTCGGTGGGGCCTTGCCGAATGGCTAGCAAGCTGGCGGAAGTTTTGGACTGCCGGGTGGCATCATAGAACTGGTCGATGAACAGCTGGCCCAACTGAGCCAGGGAGTGAATGGAGTTGGGGGCCAGAGCCTCGAACCAGGTGAGGGCAATTTTTTTAAGGGTGAGGGGGAAAAGACGGCAGCGGATTGCCTCGGAGATCCCCCGGACCCGAAGATAAGTATTAAACTTCTGGAAATGACAGACCGGGTCTGTCATGCCGTCGTAGAGAGGGCCCTTCGGCAGTTTGAAGTTGGGGGGTACCTCGGTGGCTAGGAGCTCCGCCGTGAAGGGGGTCTGCTCCAGAATGCTGCTGGCGAGGGGCGCTCCGTGAGGCCGAGACACCATCTGCTGCATCTCTTTGCGTATCGCCGTGAACCGCTGGTCCAGGTCCGGGGCGGTTGAGGTGGCGACGGATTGTCCTCCGGTTCGGGCCGGACGGTACCCTGACGAAGCATAATCCTGCTCCGTCAGGCGATCGGTGCGAGGAGTTCGGACAGGCAGCGTCGGGGGCTCGCTGTGCGTCTCCGCGGCCTCGTTGAGAGGAACCGGCGCAGGTGCCGGCCGGAACCGGGCATCTTGTAGTGGGCAGAGCGGGGGGAGCGGCGCCTGCGGAGGAGGCTATCCCATCAGCCCTATGCGCTGGGCGATGGCGGATACCATCTCCTGGAGAGGCGCTAGGGACGTGACGGCAGCGGCTAGCGTCGCCACTTGCTGCTGGAGCGCCCCCACCCGGTCTTCCGAGCCGAGAGACTCCGGTATGGTTGGCAGAGGCAGGCTCGGCGGGGCAGAAGGTGCGCCTTCGGAAGGCAGCATCTGCGCCGAGGCCTCCCGCGCTTCTGCTTCGCCTTGCCCGGATCGTCGGGTCACAGGTCGCTGAGACATGACTTGTTTTGTTGGTTTCCCACAGACGGCGCCACGTGATGTAGACTGGATCTATCACGACCGGACTCCGAGGCCGGAATCCGGAAAAGAGGATCCGAAGCCGGTTCGGATCGGTGTTGCTGAGGCCCGACGGGGATCCGGAAGGCCGAGGAGACGGAGGCGGAGACGAGGGTCTGAAGGCCGAGGGGCGCCTCGGTCGGTGCGGACTCGTCTTCCGGGAAGTCGGGGCCGAGACTCCTTCGACGGGCGAAGGGGCGGCGCGGATGAAGCTCTTCCCGGCTATACGGTCGACAGGCGATGAAGCCGAAGCCGATGGTCCGAAGCCGGAATGGTCTTCGGACTCGGCTTGTTCTTGGATAGTGAGCCCAAGGGCCCTTTTTTGTCGGACGAAGGGACAACGCGGGGCCGAGCCTCCCGTTGCGGGGCAGCCGTCGGACGGCGTCGAGACCAAGGAGGGGAATCCGAGGTCGGCGGCCGAGACCGACTCGGGAAGGTCGGCGATGATTCGAACCGAGCTCCTGCAGGAGGGAAAGAAGAAGAAACCGGTCAGCAGGAGTCCCGGGCTCTGGCCCTTAGGAACCCCCTCCGACGGTCAAGTTAGCTTCTGAAGATGATTCGATTCAGAAAGCAAGAAGTAGCTTTAATGCTATTTGGACCGTAGTCCTTAAGGGTCTCGGAGGCAAAGAGTTGCATACCTTTGGCAATAAATAGCGGTGTATTTATAGCAGAGGATAGAGGTTGGTTAACGGTGGTAGCCGATATAGGACTATGTTTGGACTTACAGGTAAACCGCCATAGTGTCGGATCCGCCACTGGAGTGGGCCGGACTCGGCTATCGGGCCGAAGGGGGTTGGGCCGCTGAGGGGCCGAAGCCTGCTGGGCCTTGGGCTGCCGTGCTGTTCCCGGGCCGAAGGCTGGTGGGCCGCTGACGGGCTGAAGCCTGTTGGGCCGGGAGCGACGGTGCCGCTTACTGGGCCGAGGGCTGCTGGGCCGCCGATGGGCTGGAGGCCGCCGGAGGGCCTGGTACTGCTGCTGTTGGGCTGAACGGGGTTTGGGCCTGCTCTAATGGGCCGAATCGGATTCTGCCTCATCAATTACTATTACGCCAATGAAATCCTGTTAACACGCTTTATTTCTAGAAGAATCGGAATTTTTATGAGATTTTGGCCAATTTTATAAGTTATATCTGCGTAGCTAACGTCCTAGTGTGAGTCTAATGAGTTTAATATTGGACAAGAGTAGTACTGCTGCAATATCTCCCACTCCTCCACTCGCAATGACAGTGTTGCAGTGGGTAAAAAAAAGTTTAGAATTTTTTTTAGGTTGACCTCGAGATGTCTTACTCATCTGTACAGTACATTGCCCGATCGGATGATCTGAAAAGATCTTAAAAACCAAAAATTGTTATTGGGCTCATTAAGGGCATATTTCAATATTCATTAGGGTCGATTTTTTATTTTTAAATTTTTTTAGATCTCCTGATCAGATATTGAACTATACGGACAGGTAGAATACCTCATGGCCGACTTAAAAAAATTAAAAAAATATATTCACTGTAATACTCCCATTGCGATTGAAAGAAGAAAGAAAAAACATTATAGCAAGTATTACTCGCTGGACAACTATGATGCTAACTGACTCAACGGGCCGGCCCGTTTATATATATACAGGAACGATCCCGAAGAAAAAGTCGACGAAGCAAAACCTAACATGAAAAAAAGGTCCTGGAGCCTGGTGGCATTTGGTCTAATGCAGTAAATCGGCAATTTTTAATATAAGTTTTCTGATCCTTAAAATTGAACGGCCTTTTTAATTTTAAAAATAGCAAAGTCAAGATCAAGCTTCCTTACGTTTGATCAGTAGAGCCAATATAAGTCTTTAAATTCGTTATTTTTGCATATAAAGGATCCTCGTATTTTGAAGACCAGAAGACCTCATTAGAGGTACGTTAGTGCCGTTGTGTGATTGAGTAGAAAGCCGTCTGAGGGAAGAGGAAGGGATGAACGAAGGGGACAGAATTACATATTTACACTTATGTCTCTTAAATGCCACAAAATTTAGATTTTTAAATCATCGATTTTAAAACTAACAAAAATAATTTTTTTGATTTTAAAATATTGATTTTAACTTATGATAATTTTGATTGAAAATCTAAATCAATTAAAAGGAGAATTTTAAGGATCAATTAATTTTAAAATACGATAATTTATGACGCATCAAACATATACAAAAATATGACAAAACAATTTATATTGATCTAAATGCAAGAAAATACTATTTTACAACTTTTTATTATATTTTATGATGCGCCAAACGACACTTTAACGACGTGACACCTCAATTAAATCAAGATAAGCACGCTCTCCAAAGGGCACGAATTGGGTTTATTTGCGAAGCAGAATGACTTTGGCAGAGTAATTAAAAAACGATGTGATTAGAGGACCTAATACGTAATATAAGGAAGATGAGCAACACCTAAAAAAGCCTTTATTAAACAGGCGCCGACTTTGCAATTTTTATGCGGCACCCATTTCCACGAAGACGTAGCCCGGATCTGGGTTGACGTTGACTTCAGGCAAGCCTGACCACACGTACACGAGTCAGGAGCGTCTTCTTAGTACCATATTGAATCGTACTCTAAATAACCAATCTCAGGATATCATGTATAATGTAAGTTCGTCGTTACGAGACTCATTACACCAAAGTTGACAAAAAAAAATTAGATTCAGCAGATTTTTAATATAACATAGAACACTTAAATGTCACTAAAAATATAAGATTACAACTATAATTTAAAATACATTCCAACTTAATACAACATAGAACACTTAAATACCGCTAAAAACACAAGATTTGATGGTATTTAAGTGTTTTGCGTTGTATTGAAAATATGTTAAATAGGAAACAAAAAAAAATTATCAACTTCAATAGAATGAGTTTCAAATGTCAAACCTATTTTACACGTGACATATAGAGACTGGTTACTGTTAGAGTCCGATCTAATATTATGTTGAGATGATCCGGACTCCACGGACATGCCTGCATCTAACTTTGAACCTCTCGTAATCCTTCTATGTCATAGTGTTTTCATCCATTGAGACATGCAAAACGAAACAAGATTTATCATGACAAAAATACGCTCCTTCCTAATTTATGTTATAATCAGGCCAATATCTAAATTTTGAATACATATATATACTTACATTAAATTTGATTGTTGTTTTAATATTCGTAAATTATTTTGAAGAATGTGGAAAATTAGACACTAGTTTAATTGTTAACATATTCTTTCAACATAAACAAAGAAAAGTCATAATCTTCAAAAGTAAAGCCAGATCTTTACTCGGAGTAATTATATCACACTTTATTGGAAAATAGGGTAGTGAGCATCATCTTTAGACATGTTGCGGGTTTTATAACACTTTGGTCAACGTCAGACAATGTCACAACCCACCAAACTTAATAAATCTGATTTGAAGATACTTTTATCCACGTGGCGCAGAGGGCTCATCTTCAACTCCACGTGATGTGAACCTCCACAGACCACTACTTTTTATGTCATGTTTTGAAGGGAAACGTGGACCAAACGTTGTGCATCTTTCTGCGTCCTCCGACACAGTTTTAAGAGATGAACCTTTTTTTTTGTCTGTCTAAAGATATACTTGTCTTGCCATTTATTTCATTTTAAAATTAGATGACTTATTCACCCTCTTTTATATCTAGGGGTAGAGATGTAAAATGATACATGTCAGATCGAATAGTGATTCTATCTTTGTTCTTATCCTTTAAGCATTATATGTATCCTTATCCTCACCCTCTTGTATCTTTATTCTTTAAAATTATCGAAAATCATCAGATACAGATACATAAAGGTTAAATTATCGAATAATATTATGTGTAACATAAGTTTAATTTTTTGTCACGAATGAATTCTACTTTCAAAATATACACATGAACAAGTTCTTTTTAATTATTTTTTATAAATTTAATTATAAATTACGTCAATGAAAGAGAGAAGGAGTTAAAAGAATAGTGGGGATAATAAGATATGTAATCATGTAAGTACATGATTGGAGATTTCATTTAAATATGAGAGTTTTAAATAAAATATGATCAATATATAAGATGAGCAAAAGAAAACAGACGAATACTTAAATAATCAGACTCGAAAAAAGATGTATCATTATTCTTATCTTAAATCATGCTGATACGGATAGCATTCTTATCTTTATCTTTTAACTTGTATTCATTCATGACCTTTCATTTTCGAAAACGGACACATAAACATATTTTAGAGTACCATTTACATCCTTACGTAGGTGGGCACAGGAGGCCCAGGCCTTAAGGTCGAGACCATCCCATTCCATGTTGAAGGTTAGTGTCCATTTGGTTCTACTTAAAACATATCAAAGGAGAAATATTTTTTAAGAAAAGTAATTTATTAGGAAAATGAAAATACAATTAATTATTTGATATCTTTGAAAATATTTTTCTAACAATCATTTATTTTTTTTGCAAAATATTTTCCTAGAATAATTTCACATACTTGTTTACTTATAAAAGAATTCTCAAGTTACGACACTGTTAACATAGATTACGAATGCTTAACACTAAAGTTATATTTGGTTCTAAAATAAAATATAATGAAAATAAAACTGATTAGGTTTTATGGAAAAAACATATTCTTGGAAAATGTTTTCATTTATTTGTTTCCCTATATAATTGTCACGTCTATAAGTTTTAAGGTTACAAGTGTAAAACTATATTCTTAAACTTTTAAGGATATAATTGTAAAATTATAACAAGTTAAGTTTTAATCTTACAAATATAAAAAAATAATAATTAAGGGTGTATTTGTGTATATTTATCTGAGTATTTCTTATCTAGGAGGGTACAGTTACACTCAAATCACACCCACTTATCTCCTACAGCAGCACCTAGCTTTTTACCGTGGATGTCAAAATCCCGATTTAAGAATAATTACTTTTACATATCATCAAATAGAACACGTCGACGAGATTTTTCAAAAAAAAATTACATGCATCAACTTTTACCGGATATCTATTTAGACCCTTAATTTTGAGCTTTACATTCTCAAACAAGTTTGTCAATTTTCTCACATATAAAATATTTAGGCCCTTTTTTTCTTACCAGGTTGCTTACATCCATTGCTTGCGATGGAATTAGAGGCTTTTTGCTTACTTCCTCGATAATATTGTTAACAGTCTACATGACATAAGAAAGATACACCAAATAAAATATATAAAATAAACATAATTAAGTTATATTTTAAATGAGCCTTTTGGTGGAATTACTTATTCCAATTTATTATAGAATAAGCTACTTTTATCTTAAAGAATGAATTTGATGAACCAAACTGAACAAGTTTGAAAGTTACAGATACGTTGTCATGGGCATTTGAGATCTTTGCCAGATAAAATAAATATTATCCCGGTATCCTATTTTTTCTGGATACTGAGATAATATTTAGTTTGAAAGTCTTGAAATCTCTTCCTAAGCGTTAACAAACGCACCTAAGTTTATAATAAATTTCGGGTGAGAGTGGGAGACGGCCTCTGCACAACATAGTTCAATCGCTTATTCTGGTTTATTCTAGAATAAATCATTTTCACCCCCAAATGATAAATCCCAACAATCAAATCTAATCAGTTGGTAAATTCTAACTAAATCATTTTATTGTAGACTTTTTCAATTATAAAAAAGGCCTTAGTTTGTAACATAATCTAGAATAAGAAATATTTCTAAAATTTTGTTTCTTTTTTTCCACCTCCTCCTTGCCGTGGCATGATGACAAGGGATACCACATGCCCTAAGTCTAGCAAGTAAAAAAAAGTGATATTTTTTTAGGTTGGTCCTAAGTGTTTTATATGTCGGTACTAGTTGATCTTCGATTAAATGATCAAAATAATTTTAAAAATAAAAAATCGAATCCCAATGAACAGTAAAGAATACTAATAATTTTTATTTTTAGATTTCCTTAGATCATTCAATTAGAGATCGATTGATTTGACATGTAAGATATGATGGGGACTAAGTTAAAAAATTTATTTTATTTTTTAACTTGCTGCAATGCATGGCAGTACAGTAACAAATAAAATTCATAAATTTTAAGAAGACGGGAAGCGGATTGGCACAACCAGATGTGGGGGGTTGACCATATTTTGGATTCGAACATATTTGTTGATTTATTATGATACAAATTTGATTTATTAAAATTCCCTAAAATTTATTTATATCTTACGTGAGATTTTAGAAGATATTGCATTAGTTTGCTGTAGAAAAACTTTAACTTGATGCATGCGGGACCTCAGCAAAAAAGAAAAAAAAACTAAACCTATATAATCTCTGTTTTTTTTAACTGGTTTAGAGACTGAATTTCTACTAGTTACAAGAAATATTATTTTAGAATCTGGACCTCCGGTCTCTCGATTATAGAGATAACTCCCTCTAATCTCAATAGTTGATCATACTAGTCACTCACATACTTTGATTTCAACGATAATTAATCATATGAGAGAGTACATTTTTTCTAATTACAAGCTAACGTGAATAGAATACTGTTAAGAATATCTGATTTTGGAAATTATTCCATCGCATGACTTTATATTTAGAAACGGAGAGTGGATTCCGAGAGTTTAACGTTGATGGAAGGTTTAGGAGTTTTTTTTTAATAAACTGAAAGATTTGAGGGATTAATTTTTAAACATCCAAAGGAGAAAGACACGACCTACTGACGCGCGGGCCATGCCGGTCCTTCAAAATATTATTATTTCTCCGAGGCCTTACGATAGTTAATTAAATATGGTACAAAAATTATACAATAAAAATATGTTTTGATATGATTCAATTTAAAATTTGAATGAGACGGTCAAACTTTCAGTTGAATAATTAAAAAATTTAAAAATAAGATGCAGTAAAACATATATAGTTATTTATCAAGATTTTAAAAACAATAATAATAATAATAATATAATAGATAGTTATTAACCAAATTATGATTTTTTGTTAATGAAAAAGTGAGTTTTTTTATGATATAAGCTCATGCTCTATGATAGTCAAGTAATAAAAGTCTTATTTTTTAATAATATAATATGTTAAATAAAAAGGATTACTATTTTTATATAATACATGAATAAAATGACTAACATAAAAAAATGAGTATTTTTTCTATCCTTTGGTTCTAGGTGGTGTATTGGAGTTTTATTTAGAAATTCAAAAGTATGTGAATAGTACGAATATTTAAGACTAATTTGTTTGCACGTAAAACATAATCGGATGGAAAAGATTTTTTTCAAATTAAATTATGAGAAAAATAAAATTGTAATAGACTGTTTAGTACTTTTAAAATATTTTCAACTCTTTTGAAAAACAACATTCCGTCTTGTCCCATGGATATCAAAGTTAAAAAAAGGAAGAATCATTGAATTAAAGTTTTAGTTGACTTAACCAAGCAAGTGATTGTGTTATAATTTTCAGAAAAAACTTTTCACCTATTTTAAGAGTAAACAAATGGATCCTTAATAACTATGGAACTTACCTTTATGTATATTCTAGAATATAAAGTGTGGGCCCGGCTATTAAGCCAGGTCCAACAAACACCGGAAGAGGGCACTTTGGTGGACGCGTGGCTGACCTCCCTTCCACTCCAAGCCACGCCGTGAAACTTCCGACCCAACGAAAAGGCCCGGTCCACGGTTGGACTGGCGGCTCCGCTGGCACCGGAGCACACATCCAGGCAGCTTCCTCTCTCTCTCTCTCTCTCTCTTCCCTTTCTGCCCGCGGAACACGTGCTTCCCGTAATACCCTTGCCTGCCCCTCAGTCCAACCAAACAAATAGAAATTTTAAAGAGACGGAAGTTATGGGTAGTCTGCGTAAAAATTTGGAATATATGCATCATATCTTTAAGAAAAATTGGTTTTAATATATATATATATATACATCAAAGTTTAAATCTAAAATACTAGAATCACTAATGTTTGCACCCAAAGTGATGGAAATATACCGCTATATAAATTATTTAATAGAGTTGATTAATTAAAATTGATATTTTATGCTAGTTCAATTTAATACTGTTGATCTTAACAAAGGCTTATTTTTTTTACTCGCTGTTTTGATATAATTTGATCTATTAAAAAAATAATTCAACACATCTTGGATCATCTGGCGTTTAAAAGCTGATAAAACGTATTAAATTCGCGTGGATTTTGCACAACACATGCAACTCAGGATAGGATGGTCCATCCGATTGAATTTATGCTTCCTTCACACCTCCTTTTTCCATCTTCTAGGACTCTAATAAGAGGAAAAGAAGAAATGTGGAAAGAGAACAATCTCTTTCAAACGTCTCATCTTATTATATTTTTAAAAATACTACAAAAGGATATTGTCTAAATTTATTCTTTTTTGTCTAAAATGACATCTTAATCATTTCCCTTGTACTTCCATATCCACATTTTTATCTTCAAAATTTTATCTATTAAATATCAAGCTACATATATATTACTATAAACAATAACTTCACTGGATTATCTTGATTAGAAATCAATGACCCTTCAAATATGTGTCTGATTTGCTGCACCACGGGTGCCTTGCAGTTTCCTGCACCGCACCCAATAATTTAAAAGAAAAGAAGATTTATTGAGTTAGAAAAGGTTCTTAACTCGGTATTTGTATTGTCTAATTTTAGATCGAATAATTAATTTTTATTTTAGAAAATTGTACACCTGCATGATCCATACATGGTTACACGTTGCACACGATACAACAAGCATTTCTCCTAAAATATTATATTTTATGGACTCTGCTGAATTAGAGTTAATACATTATCCTAGTTATTATCACATGAGGAGGAACATTACACCCTCCAAAGCTCCTCTCCCTCCAACCATCACATTTCGCACCAAGCGTTTTCGCTGTCGCACGGCAGACGATCGCAACGGAACGGAACGAGAACACGGGTGACGGCAACAGCGCCCTTCTTCCTCCCCAAGCTTCTTGTATAAATAAATAAGAATCTCCCACTCCTCTCTCTCTCTCTCTCTCTGTCTAAAAAGTACCCCACCCCCAAATTTTCCCTCCACCAGAGGGGAGAGAGAGAATTCTAGAGAGAGAGAGAGGCGCATAAACGCAGACGCCTGGGCTCGACCTAGGGTTCCGCCGCCGCCACAGCCAGGACGATGCCCACCGTCACTGCCATCGCCCTGGAAACCCTCCTGGAGCCCGGCTCCTCCTCATCACCCACCCCCCACCAGCACCATCTCCGCCACAGCACCAGCGATCTTGCCGCCCCCTCCCCTTCCCCGAAGGATCACCAGAACCGTCGCCACAGCACCAGCACCGCCTGGCCCAGGGAGCACCACGGGCGCCGGGAGCAGCAGCCAGTCTTCCTCTCCAGGACGCCGCGGGAGGCCGCGTCCAGCGTCGCCGGTGCTTCCGCAGATGGCGGTGCACGCGCTGCTTCCGCCGCCGGATCTCGGGCGAGGTCCTCGGCCAAGGGATACTTCATCTCCCCCAAGCTCTACGCGACGCCGGAGGCGACGCGGATCGTCCCCACCGGTGGCGTCTCCTCCTCCTCCTCTCCAACCTCCGTCTCCTCGCCGTCGCCCTATGTCGTCAATCACAAGCGGCGCGACGTGCCCCGTCCGCATCAGCCCCCGGCGGCGGCAGCAGCAGCAGCTGCCAGCAATGGCAACGGCGCGCTGTCTCCCGTCGCCGTGGTGAAGAGCCATTCTAACGGGTTCGATTCCATGGCGAAGCCTCCGGATCGTGGAACGGGGGAAACGGCTAGGGTTTTGTCCAACGGAAAGGTCGAGGGTCGCTTAGATGGAACCGGGGAAGAAGTGGTTGGGAGAGGAGGACGAGGCGGGGAAGGAATCGGGAAGGTAGGAGAGGACGAGGAGCAGGAGGAGAATTCCTTGGATTCTGAGTCTTCTAATAGGAGGGAGGACGAACGTCCCGATGCGGGCGTGGACGATGACGAAGAAGACGATTTCTTCGACCCTCGAGAGCTAATGAGCGCCGTGAGCAGCAGTGACACAGAGGACGCGGGTAGCTTACGCCACGGTGGTTCCGCGAGGTGCCAAACTCTGTCGACAAGTCAGAGCGAGTACTACGACGCCACTGAAGGTCTCATTTCCCTGGCTACCGCTTTCTTTTCAACGATTCTGTCATGTCTTGTTATATTTTTTTCCTCCATTTTTAGCTAATCCTTGCTTATGCTTCTGATGTGCTTGATGCTATGCTTGTGAAGCGTACTTCTCTTTCATTAATTCCTTAATAAGTTTCATTTGGTGCCTTCCATTGTCGAGCGACTGTTGATACCTGTCTAATAGGACTCAGCATCCTATGGATGGCCATTCTTCTCAGGTCTTAGCCAGGAAAATTTCTTCGTGGACTTATCTGACACTGGATATGACTTTATTTTTAGCTATGAGCTGTGGCTCCAGTCATTTTTGATGGGAAAAAGTGGAGAATTTTGAGGCATGGCATCTCCCGGTAGTTCCACATCAGCTGTATGAGAAGGTGACTGTGCACTTATAAGGCAGGGTCTTCCCTCTAATCTGCCCTTCTCAGGGTTGATGACTAAGAAGATGTACAATACCTCTTGGGGGCCGCAATAGCTTCTCACTACTGTGCTTTTAACATTTTAATGTTTCTTATTTTATTTATTTTACTAATTATGCCAAGTACTACTTATAAATATTGTAACTTATCCTTGCTGATGGGATAAGGCTTGTGTAAAGTTGAGGACCTCAGATCCATGCCCTGTGCATGCATTTTTTCCTAATTGATGGGTGGTTTCAGTGATTGAACCCTGCTGACAAGTCTACAACAATGACAGAGGAATTTCTCTTGATGAAATTAAAACTTGTGGTGTTCTAAATGCAACCAAATGGGTTTGAACATATGGCTTATACTTTGTTAGAAATTCACAATTAATACTTCCAACTACCTATTGTTTCATGCTCAAAAATAGTATCATATGTGCATTTGTTCAGTTTTGACTTCGGCCCTATTTGATCCAGCATTAGTTGGGAAAGCTGCCTCTTGTGCAACTGGGTGACCTTTTTAGGAAGAGGAGTCTGGATTCCCCTCTATAAATGGATAAATTTGTTTAATTACTTAGGAGGCAATAAACTGTATAAATCTATTTTATCAAAGGCGATCGCCTCGCTTGCCTAGACAATAAAGTAGTTGAGGCGAGCCAAAGCGCCTCGCCTCGCTCACCAAGGCACTTGTCTATGATGTTTATGCTAAATGTTTCCTTTTTAATTATATGGTATTATTTTTTCTTATTCTTAAGTATTCTAAAGTGGCTAATGCTTCTTTTAACAATGCCCAACACCCTTTTTCTCTTACATGTTGCCACATTTTTGCCTTATTTTTGATGATTCCTAAGTCCATCCACTACTTATATGAGTAGTAGATGGCCTTAGGACATTATATGTTGGACATGATCAATACTTCTCAAAGTCTAGCATATTATTATCTTAGATAATTTTTTTATTTTTCTTGTAGTATTATTTTCTTCTTTCATGGTGATTTATGAGAGAACACATCACCTCAAAGCCTAGGTGTTGCCTAGGCATTTTAAGCTGTGGCGCCCCCCTGGTCGCCTTGCTCGTCTCTCGCCTCTGACTACATAGATATAAAATCCTTTTTCTTTGAGAATTCGAAAGTGATGTGGAGATGAGTCATTTGTTGCATGATCAAATATAAAAGGAAAGACAAGTTATATTACATTCCACACTACACCTAATATTTGATGGCCACGATACTTTTTTCTTATTTGATATCCAGTAAAAAGATAAAACCCATCTGTCCATCTTATCTGAGTTTGGCTGCCCAGCTCAGCTGCACTACATGACTTTGTGCATGGTCAATGAACCCCAGGCCACGCAATTGTCTGAGTTAGGATGAAAGTTTAGAGCTGTGTATGATGTGGAGTGTGCCCCCCCCAGAAGAGCAGCATAGTGGGTACTCCCATCAGAGTCAAACACGTGATCCCAGGGTGAACCTTGAGGACACAACCATTTGAGCCACATGCCAGTTTAACTGATCATAATGTATAATGACAAGCTATAATCATTTGCCTGTTCTATTTGTAAGGGAGTCGCAATGTGCAATGATGCAAATGCCTAACAATGTGCATGTTCTACTATATGAGGTGGGTGGCTTGGTTGGCATATGAAGCTTGCTTCAGGAAGCAATATCATGTATTCAACTCCCAACTTCTACAATGTTGTGCACATGTAGATAGGGAGTTCATAGGCCAATACAGATGGACACATGTTGTAATATCACCATTATCACTATTGTTATCTTACATATTGTTATTATTGTTTTTTTGCTTTTACTATTATTCTTACATGAAAGGGGTCCAAACTCCTTCACCAATCACCATCTAACCCAGACCTTGCAACTTGGCCCCCAAACTTTGCCACAGTGACCTAAATGGATTTAGATGAGCCATTCAACATAAATTGATCAATCCACATACGATCAGGCCCATTTTTTACCCAACACAGGCTGACTTAGACTTGATTTTACTGAGTCGTTGACATGATCGTGTACTCTGGTTATTTTCAGAAATTGACGTAGGTTAATGTTGATGACTAACCTTGACTCACTTAAAGAGTGATGCTCTGGTGAAGAAATCTTCAAACATCACCATCATCATTATTAGAGGCTTATCTGCTTTCTTTGAGTTGGTTACGTGAATCCGCTCTGCCATTCCAATACTATTTGTTCACAGTTAAACCAAGAAAAAGAAAAGAAATCTTCAGAGATGTGGAGGTTAATATGTTGGTGGATTAATAAAGGAAAACTGCCTATGAACCTTGTTTCTGGACATGGGTAGGGTGGTAGATGTTAGTGCATGTTGTGGTTATATTTTGCCAACATGCCATGGAGCGCACCATGAAAATTGATCAAATTAATCCCTTGTTATTCACTGAAATCGATGATTTTTTTTCTTTCAAAATGCCAAATCAATGACGTGCAAGTGTCCCTTGTGACACCAACATCTGCCACTTCAGCTGCGCCAGAAATGGTGCCTGGAAACCATCCCATAAGCCATTTTCCTTGGTGAAAGTGTGCTCAGATGACTAATGAGCAAGAGAGAAAAGTCATAAGACTCACTGAGTACCTTTGTAATAAGCTAAATGCAATAGGTATGAGATGCCCAACTGGAAGAGCATTGGAAAAGTGCATCCAGGATCGCATATCATGTGGCTATGTGCTTCCATATACTACTTTTGTGTTGGTCGGATGTACAGTTCATTTTCCTTTCTTGTACATGTGGAACCACATATATTAAGAACGTATTGCAAGTGCATATGCCAGCCAGTTTAAGTGCTTGATAAAAGGGCAGCATCCTAGTGCCTCGAAGCTCCCTGTATGTTGGAAGGATCAATTATATGCAGCCTCAGCCCTGCTTTTAGCAAGGAGGCTGTTTCTGGTTTTGAACCCCTGGCCTCCAGTCCACAATGGAGCAACCTTACCATTGCACCAAGGCTCCTCTCAGGTTAAATGGTTGCTGTGGAAAGATAATCATGACTAATGAGCAAGAGAGAAAAGTCATAAGACTCACTGAGTACCTTTGTAATAAGCTAAATGCAATAGGTATGAGATGCCCAACTGGAAGAGCATTGGAAAAGTGCATCCAGGATCGCATATCATGTGGCTATGTGCTTCCATATACTACTTTTGTGTTGGTCGGATGTACAGTTCATTTTCCTTTCTTGTACATGTGGAACCACATATATTAAGAACGTAGTGCAAGTGCATATGCCAGCCAGTTTAAGTGCTTGATAAAAGGGCAGCATCCTAGTGCCTCGAAGCTCCCTGTATGTTGGAAGGAACAATTATATGCAGCCTCAGCCCTGCTTTTAGCAAGGAGGCTGTTTCTGGTTTTGAACCCCTGGCCTACAGTCCACAATGGAGCAACCTTACCATTGCACCAAGGCTCCTCTCAGGTTAAATGGTTGCTGTGGAAAGATAATCATGACTAATGAGCAAGAGAGAAAAGTCATAAGACTCACTGAGTACCTTTGTAATAAGCTAAATGCAATAGGTATGAGATGCCCAACTGGAAGAGCATTGGAAAAGTGCATCCAGGATCGCATATCATGTGGCTATGTGCTTCCATATACTACGTTTGTGTTGGTCGGATGTACAGTTCATTTTCCTTTCTTGTACATGTGGAACCACATATATTAAGAACGTATTGCAAGTGCATATGCCAGCCAGTTTAAGTGCTTGATAAAGGGCAGCATCCTAGTGCCTCGAAGCTCCCTGTATGTTGGAAGGATCAATTATATGCAGCCTCTGCCCTGCTTTTAGCAAGGAGGCTGTTTCTGGTTTTGAACCCCTGGCCTCCAGTCCACAATGGAGCAACCTTACCATTGCACCAAGGCTCCTCTCAGGTTAAATGGTTGCTGTGGAAAGATAATCATGGCAGGCAATAGATGAGACATAAATGAACTATCATTCTGTCTTGTCTAGTAGGAAAGCAGGGTCCATTTCTTTCAATGTTAGCTTCAATTCGGTTCGGTATGAAGGAAGGTGTCTTCTTGGGAATAATTGGGCAAATGTAGATCTGCAGAGTAGATGTGGAGAATAACAAAAGGGAAGCAGGAAAAGCCCCACGAAGAAATGAAACAGAATTCTGTTTCATGGCAAATGTTGCATTAGACATGACAAAACTTTTTTCGGATTTAAGGGATGGAGAGCAGATATTTTTTGCTGAGAACTAGGGTGAACCAAGTTGCCTGAGAAAGAGACATGGTTGAATCTTGGAAATGAAATAACTGCAGAAGTTTTGAAAAATTGTTGCAATTTTGGAGGCTGAGTTATGAAATATGCTACATTGTAAATGTTTTCCCCTTTTTCTTGAGACCGAGGTAGTACTCGCGGGAAACCCTGGGGGGGGGGGGGGGGCAGCTCCCAAGTCAAATGCCTATGTCACACCAGTTAGACCAGCTGGGGCGAGGGCAGCTCATGGGCCAGACACCTACGTCATACCAGGTAAACTGTCCCAGAACGTGAGCGAGAAAGTACATGCTGAGAACTACTTCTAGGAAGCACATGGAATTGAACACATGACTTGTGGGAATTTTAACGCGTCGAAGGCCAGTGCCTATCCACTATGCTACATTGTAAACATTTATGATGTGTTTTTCCTGAATTATGTGAAGAGCCAATATGTTATACAGAGTGGCTGATTAGTCTCTTCTAGGAATATATTTACTTGTTGTCTTTTATTTTCTGAGGGGCTTGTGCGTCATTTCCTGTTATAATTGTATTCTTATAGCTTTAATGTAGGTCCTTTTGTATCCAAAACATATTGTTTATCTTTATTTTGTAACATCTCATTGTGTTAAATTTTGAAGACTGGAAAATATAGTAAAATGTTAAATGATTGCAATGATTTAAGAACATAGATTTTTGGGGAACAAAGAGGCAAACCTTAAGCAGTCTTTGAAGCAAATGGACTTCCTGAGGTGTTAGAGGGCTGCTCTTATTCTTGACTGTCAAATAGGAGAGTTCCCAATTAGTTATTTGGGACTACCCCTTGCGCTGGGAGCATTTAGGCTCAGGAATTGGCATAAGGTGATTAAAAAGTTTGACTTCGAGCTGGCGGTCTGGAAAGAAAGACTTCTCTCCTATGGGTTGGGGGGTGGGAGGTGAGATTGGTGCTATGTAATTCAGTTCTTGATGGTCCTCCTATCTACTACTACTATATTTTTAAGGTCCCTAAAGCGGTCCTTGGGAAGTTGCACTCTATAGGAAGCCATTTCTTCTAGAAAGGCAGTGGCGACTCAAAGAGAGGTGAGCATGATATTTGCTGTGTAGGGTTTGCAAGGCTAAGGAGAATGAGGGGTTTGGATGTCACAAGTTTACATGAGGTTAACACCACCCAAACCAAGTGGCTTAGGAAGATTGGCACAGCTGAATCTTGTCTTTGGATGGACATTATTCGTCATCTCTATTATCCTAGGCCACAGAATGGGATCTTTGGCCCAACTCCATTCACTGGGGTTTGGATGTCAAAAGTTTACATGAGGTTGACACCACCCTTCTTACCAAGTGGCCTTGGAAGATTGGCACAGCTGAATCTTGTCGTTGGATGGACATTATTCATCATCTCTACTATCCTAGGCTGGAGAATGGGGATCTTTGACCCAAGAGGTGGCTTGTCTTACTTTGATGTCCTTCAGGGTGGGGTAAACATTATCCTAGGCAATGGTTTGACGTGTTTCTTCTGAGTGGACAAATGGTACGAAGGCAATAGGCATTGCTCTTCGAGACAGGATTCCCAGGTTTTGTGGCATTGCAGCACAACTCATGGCATCAGTAAGAGAGGTTTTTGACCATGGTGGTGTTTGGGCTCCTACTTTATGAAGCAATTTAGAGATGACAAGGTTGAGGACTTTGGCCAACTCATCCAACTTCTGTAGGACTATGCCATCTCCTTCCACCAGGATAAGTGGACTTGGAGATGAGATCCCAATGGGACTTTCTTAGTTCGCTCTACATATCGAGTTATTGCTGATGGAAGCTTGAGATACTTGATGCTACGGCAAGTCTGGAAGCCCAAGTCACCCTAGAAGGTGAAGGTCTTATGTGGAGAGTGGGCCATGGCAGATCCCTAATCGTGATAGGCTGGCCTGCTTTTTGCCTGGCCTACCTACCACCTGTCCTCTATGTGCTGAGGAAGAGGAGTCTGTGGATCACCTATTCACTAGCTGCTCCTTTTCTTTGGAGATTTGGCAGCTTATTCTGCAGAATGTGGATATGCCAACCCTGCCTAGCATGTTTGATGGGAGAACCCCTCCTCTTTTGAGCTCCTCGTACTTCCCCAAAGAGGATAATCAAATTTGGTGGCTGATTCTTCATGTAACTATTTCGGTCATTCGGGGCAAAAGGAATAGCATAATATCCAAGAATGAAGCTTAGGTTCCTGAGAGAGTGGTAGCTTTCATTTGTGATAGGATGAGGGAATGGACTTTGGCTTTTTGTAAAAGGGTCTCCTCATACTCCCCTCTTTTTGCTTTGTTGGGAGGTGGGTCTTAATTGGGTTACACCCTCTTGGTGTTTTTTGTACATGGGGTTTCATGTGTTGATTCCTCCTATTCATGTACATCTCCCCTTTTTTATTCTTAGTATATTTGTGGTACTATCCACTTTCAAAATAATAATAATAATAATGAACATGAAAGTTTATCACGCTGACGCCTCATATGGTGGCATATCTAGTAGTGTTTTGATTCTGTGTTTTGCCATTTAACTGTCTGTTCCCTGGATTGAATTTATGTAAAAACTTTACACCTATTATCAAGGACATTTCATGACAATCAAAGGTGGTGTTCAAGGCTTGCTTCTTGGTTTGCATGAGCTTAATTGCATCGCTGTGATGCAAGTTTGTATACTTTGTATAGAGGAAGAAAAAATCGTATGGCTTTGCCAGTGCACGAGACAGGTTTTGTTCTTTTTGTTTTCATGTATGCACTTTCACAGAGGTTGAATGTAAAGCTATATTTCATACCAAATGAATGTGGAGTAGTCAAGGTATCACTAAGCATTAACCAGTAAGGAAGTGGAAACTGATTTTGGTTTTGGAACCTCTTTCTCATGATGTATTTTAACTTGGAATTTAGTAGTGAAAGGACTGTTCAATGCCATGAGGCTCCAACCAGTATGAGGTTTGGGGAGGGTCAATTATACATAACCTTACCCTTGCTTTTTGCAATGAGGTAGTTTCCAGATTTGAACCTGTGATCTTCATGTCACAATAGACAGCATTACTGTTGCACCAATGGTCCCTCAACTTGGGATTTAGTATTATTTTTGTTAAAACATATGCATATTTAATAAGTCATTTCTTTCTTTCTTTGACATATCCCATCAGAATTTGCCGTTATTTTCACTTCTTTCATATCGACTAGTAATATATGAACTCTTTTTTTTTTGGGGGGGGGGGGTTGATGTGTGACAACTTTTTGCTGGATCCACATTCATATTGTAAAGTTGTCCAGATATGAATCCAAGAAAAGGACTTTTTTTTATACGCATAAATATTTCCACAACAAAATGTTGTGTTATCGCAGTGGCATGTTGTAATCATCTCAATCCAAGGGTCCATCTGCATTCAGAAGCCAACACCTTAGGTATAAATGCTCACCAGAGATCACGTTTGCCAGATCCAAGAAAGGGGCACATTGCCTCTTCGAGCAAACTCTGGATCATCTGTTTTTTCCCCCTTTTATTAACCTTCATGTGAAGTTCCAGAACCATGATCCAGGGGACATGGCTGAAACTTTACATGAGGCATGTCGACTGACATATAATGACTAGGACATCTGACTATACATGTAGTCACTTTTTTCAAGGGGCATATAAATGGCTTATCAATGGGCTTGAACACCAGTTAGCTGCTTGCCCCAACAACATACTGTCCTCTCGTGGCACATCTAGATTGAATTGCTTAATATAAGACTATAGGCTCTATTCCTTGGAAAATAAGAAATTTTGTATAAACCTTTGTCCTTTTCCTTTCTATTTGATAATCACAAGGCATGAAAGTATATTCTTTCATGTCCTTATACTGCCTAAACAAGTATCTTGTTAGGTTTTTGCAATGCTTTAAGAACACCAATATTGCGATGTAGCTGCTGTGAAATGGAACATAGTCACTGTAGCAAGATGAGGAGCAAAGATTGGTGGAGAGAAGAAAGGAAAAGATGATTTGTAGTGTACTATGTTTGGGCATATGTCTACACACATCTAATGATGCCCAGCACATGTCTCAAAGTTTGTTAGTTCAGAGTGCAACGCATTTGTGAATCTCAAGTTATGTGATCTATGTTAAATTCTATAGTTCATGTGTAGTGCTCATGTCCATGTTCTTAGATCTGTGGTATCACGACATGACTTTTATAGGTCTGTGAATTGCAGTCATCTACTGGATGATCTTAAATGACACAACGAGACTTCAGAAATTTTAATTTCTCATGAATCATGGAACAGTGTGGATATTTCCCCAAGTGGACACTGGAAGTGATGTGGAAATTCTCCTAATGATGAGAGCCACTCAGCTGTATGTCATCTTGTGCTTACCAATCAGACCATGTTGTGATGCATGGAGGTGTCTATCACATTTTCCTTTTTTGGTGTATCACTCTGTTGTGGTGATATCAACAGGATGTCCACTTGGCTTCCAAAAGGATAAAGTTTAACATTAATCTGGTTCTTTGTGATTGCTATGGTGGTATCATAAGAATATCTTCTTCCGCAGCTCTTGCTTCCTTCACCAAGACCTCCCGGAAGCAAGCTTCTCGTTGAGATTTTATATCAATATTGATGTTTTATTGTTCTTCAGAGCATTTTGTTTTTCATATGATTACTGGCAGATGCTGTTTATTTTTTTTTCAATACTTGATTTGTTTTGATGCAATTTGATTATGTTGGTTATGGGCTGTTTACTTGCCTCCTGCTCATAGTTTGAAGTTTTGCAGATTTTGTTTCTGATGGTTCTTTTTCACGCTCATCCCCTTCTTCACGAGTGAACATTGAAGCCGATCTTCGTTCTATAAGACTCAATCTTTTTGAGGAGATCGATAGGAGGAAGAAAGCAGAGGAAGCCCTAGACCATATGCAAAATATGTTTCAGAGAGTTGCCAGACAATTATCTCAGGCACCCCTTCCTCCAAATGGACCTGGAGGGAATATGCAGTATGATGTAGATTCTGCTGCTCAATTCTGCCAGGAAGTTGTGGTCATGATATTTGTGTCTGAAGCTCTTGAAAGTAGCTTGGCTCACGCTGAAACCGAAGCAGTGGCAGAGGCAATCATAGAAGCTAAGAATCATGAAATTACTCGTCTTCGAGATAGGCTGCAATATTATGAAGCCATGAATCAAGAGATGTCCCAGAGGAATCAGGAAGCTAGTGGTATGTTATCCAACTTTTGATTTCACATTTCTTTTCTTATTTCATTGTATATATAATCATAATACTTTGTCAATACTCATAGTTCTGTTGTTAGTCTGAGTTCTGTATTTTGTTTATCTCCTCTAATTTTCTGTGCTATTATCAATACTGAAAATAATAAACTGTCTGTTTTCCTGGTATTACGAAACGATTTCCATAGCTGTGCATGACATTCTCATTTAATGAATTTCAAGTTGTTTTTGCAGAGCTCACCCTATCTCGACTAGCATAATGTCACACCAATGGATCCCACCACTACAATGCTTTTTTCTGGTACCATGTTGGCAGGATCACACCTCACAGCAGAAGCCTTGAAAGGCACTGCTTCCCCCTCCTTGTCTTCTTTGAAAGGAAACCCCTTCGAAATGCATATGCTGACCAGCGACCCCTTTCATCCTTGTTTAGTCTTCAGCCGGTTCTTGAGTTCCATTGAACTCAGTTAACTCGGTGAAGGCGGGCTTGGGCTTGGCTCGAGCTTGAGTAAATTAGGTTCGAGCCGAGCTCAGGTTTTATGTTGGGCTTGAATCAAAGCTCAGGCTTGGCTCGAGCTCAGGTTTTATGTTGGGCTTGAATCAAAGCTCAGGCTTGGCTCGAGCTCAAAAATTTTACCGATGAGCCAAGCTTAAGCTCATCAAAGCTCGGCTCTGCTCGGCCCCTTGCCACTGCTACTTGTCACTGCTCCGATCATACCTAAATCTGTCTACAGACACAAAAGCTGGCATCAACGAGCACCTTAAAGCTGCCCTCGAGGGCAATCTAGAGGGTTCCATGGCCTCACCCTTGGAATAGTTCCAAGTGCTTCAGCTGAGCTGCTTGTTTTTGTGATGTTTAAATGAGGATTTTTTTGTAGTTTTTTCTACGTCTCTTCTTTTTGCTCTTTTCCTTTCATGGCCCTCAGTTGGATAGTATAAATCAAGGAAGGCAGAATCAGTACGGATCCGATCCGATCAATTTTCGGCCGGATCAATCCAATCTTGAGATCCAACCCCCCATTCCTTTATTGGGTGGATCGGTTGGGATTGATCCGGATCAGCCGATCTGTAGCCCAATGGCTAGCTGCGAACTAGCCGTTGGCTAGCTGTTGGGAATGAGCCCAACAGTTAGCAAGGGACTTGGGCGGTTATAAAAAACTCCCAAGGCCCTCCCCCATCCCCCTCTTTCTCTCTTCTCTATCTCTCCAAAGTCCAAAATTTTCTCCATCTCTCTCTAAGTTTTTTTTAATACCTAACGTATAATAGTTGTATATTATTATTTAATATATTTTCCTCCCTCTATCTAATATTGTTATTTTTTATCTACTTAATATTTATCTCCCTCACTCTTATTTTTTTTCTATCTAATGTATGATTGTATATTAGTATATTTCTCTCCCTCTCTCTCATTAAATTTTTTATATCTACTTAAATTTAAATAATTCTTCCTCTATCTAATATTTTTATCTACTTATTTTTCTCTTTTAAATATTTGCTATCTAATATTTCTCTCCATCTTTCTAAATGAGATTCTAGTATTCTACAATGATCGAGTGGACGGTTCAAGGACCTTTTTTAATAAGTTGTCTATCACACTCTTTCTCTCTAACGATCTCTCTAAAACTCTCTCTCTCTCTCTCTCTCTCTCTCTCCCTCTTTTCTTCTCTTAGATATATTAGTATTAATAGTCCTCAATAATAAATAAAATTTATAAGTTTACCGAGTTGTGGTTTGGAAGAAAATTAAGAAATGAACACTATTCTTTTTTTTTAATTGAGGGTGACTCGGTTTTAGATATAAATGACAATGAGGATATTATTTTTTGTCATCGACAAAGATATTTAGTATTTTTATTATCGTTTGTATCTAAAATTAAATAATTCTCAATAAAAAAAGGAGTGATGTATATTTCTTAATTTTTCTCTGAGACACAACATTGTAAACTTATTTGTTTTATTTACTATTCAGAACCGTTGATATTAATGTATATAAGATTAAAAAAAATAAGAGAAAGAAAATGTAAGGGATGAAAATAGAGTGAGTGCGTGTGTTATAGAAAGATTAATTACTAAAGAAAAAATGAAATAGTCTCAATTTAAGAAATCAAGGTCATTGTTTATTTTTTTGTAATTTTTTTACACTTTTTTTAATTTTTTTTGAAGGGGATCAGATTGGATAAATTCTATTAATTCTTCTTTTATCTATGCCACGTGGGCGATGTCATCTGGCGCAGGACCTTGGGTATATAATCCTAGGAGATCAAAGGACCTGTTGTCTTTACTGTGGACATCTTGTTAGTAGGATGTATTGTTTTGTAGAGCATCTTGTAGGGATACACATGGATACCTTCAGTCTCTCATAATGTATGTATACAATTTCAAAGGTTTTTACATTAGGACGAAGGATCATCTAACACATTACGTAGACAGTCGACAACTAGGTCACCTACATCACCAATTCATCTATCTTCATCAGTGAGCAGATCTAGGATGAAGATCGTCGATGCTGGGCGAACATTCTTTTTAGAGTTTTATATTCCATCCATTACTGTGTACACATTCATATGGTTATATGTATTTAGAAACAATCACATGTCTCACTTCCTACTTAAATTAAGCTAGATTTTGGTGGAAACGATGATGAGTCTTTTCTTTTTTCTGATAACTTAGATGGGGATGATTGAGTTTCATCACTCATTTACTACATTTGTCATGTATAATATTAATTTTGAGAAACTTATGAGTTTTTTTATAATTTTTTTTTTATATTTTTTAAAATTAACTTTTTGTTAAGAAGGTGTGGATCCGGACCGGATTGGATCAGCCGATCCGATCGATTCAGACCCGGACGAACCCATTCCGATCCCCGAGTTTGCCTGCCTTGATATAAATTCATATAGGAGTATATGAATTTGAAGAAAGGTGAACTATTTCTATATGAATTTGAAGAAAGGTGAACTATTTCTCTGTGCTTGCTGATGCGCCTTTTTTACCTCAAGGCACTGCATCCTCTTCGGTGTAAGTATGCAGAGAAAGACATGCTTGATTCTTTGGCACATGTGATTAGTCCCATATCAGATGAATGACAAGGATGGGCCAGCTAAATTCCCAGCCCGTGCACCGAGCTGGCGCCCAGGGCTTGGAGGACATGGCTCGTGCCATCTACCTGGCTTGAGCCACAGTGCTGGCACATAGTGGTTGTCTTCTGAATTGAATAAAAATAGAAGATTCAAAACATTCATAAAAAAAATTATTAGAAATTTCAGATTGTGAAGTTTAATACGTGTCCGAAGTAATAAACTTTCAAATCTCATTCTAAAGTCTCGGGGTGGGGGGGGAGTGTAAAAATTTGGATATTCAGAGTTCTGTTTGGAGCTCCAATTTTGACTCTGGATTTTCTCATGGTTCTTCACATGCATTGTGGACGTTAGGATTCTTTGCACGCTTGATATTGTTTTTCTTTTTTTCTTTTTAAAGATGTGGATAGAATATAGCAGGATTTGATGGATCAGGAATGCTGACCTGCACGAATCTGCTAGAAAAGAGTATGTCATGCATCTATTCCATACTAAATGGAAATTCTGCAATGCTTCTCCTCGGGGGTTCTCTCTACATGGTGAATTAGTGAAGTAAATGGCTTGTTTTGGGTTACCTTTTTAAGTTCACTGCAAATAGCATCGGGAGATGGAAGTGGCTGGTATTGGGTTATCTCTTTAAGTTCCCTGAAATAGCATCAGGGGGTATATCGGATTACATACTCTTTTTAGGCACGTGCTTGCAGATCCCTAGTCTCGTTTCCTAGTGCAGAACCCTTGGAGCATATAAAGAAGAGTTTCATATTTGATTTTTGTTTCGTTTGGATATTTTCTTCCGCTTGTATTGTGGTATTCTTTTTCTGTTCCTTGTTATATGTCTTGAAGATCCAAGATTACAGATCTTTTCGGGTACATTTATATGCAACCTATCCCACCTACTTTTCTGGGTCAGCATATCAGAAAAATGGAAAAGTAGGAATTTGTACTAAAATACCTGCTACGTTCCAATGTTTGCTTCTTGAAACTGAAATAGGTAATCCTTGTAGGGTCTGAAATCATGTATTTGTCCCTTTTTATTGATTTTTGTTACTTGAATTGGTGACTGCACAGAGCTTGGACGACGCCGGCGTCTGAAGAGGAAGGTGAGGCGGAGGTGGATTTGGGGTTGTATTGGGCTGTCGGTCACGGTGGGCGCTTCTCTTATGGCTTACTCCTACCTGATGCATGGTGGTGAGAATCCATCACTCTCCTCCGGCGAGCAACACGATCCCCCTTCAGGAATAGCATCTGAGGGGAGCCCGGTGTAGAAAGTCTAGTTGGCTGAAGTGCTGTTAAATAAGATGTATAGACTCGGCTTCTAATCCGGAGCTACACCTCACCTCAAGTCAGTAACTCACAGAAATTTTGTTTTTTTCTTTCTTTTTGTTCCTTGATGGTATGCTGGATGTATGCTGAGAGAAACGACCCTTTTTTAAGTTGTTCCATAGTGGAATGCGAGCTTGGGGTGGAAATTCCCCGACCACCTTTTTTTTAAAAAAAAAATCTGCAATCATGTTTGGGAAACAATACACAGAGAAAACGAACTGAGAAACTGCAGTCTTTCTTTAGACAATGACGGGTTGTTCCGAGTCTCGTCTTTCTTTGGTTTTGTTTCTCGTTGTCTTACCTGCGGCGAGGAGAATTACGTCTCAGTACGCTTTTGCATGTGATCTTTCTCCCTTTTAAACGTGTGCGTGGCTGCAGCAAGTGCTGCAACGTGGGAGGATACCTGAGACGACAGATGCACGCTATGTGAGGTAAGGCAGCAGCCACTGGTTGGCGTCGGACATTCTGCAGATACATTGCCTCGTGGGAGGTCTGTGACGTTGCAAGAAAGAAAAAGGGTGGCGGTGGGTGGACACGCTGCAGAGGATGGAATGGCCACATCTTCTTCATCTACATTTTGGGCTTTCCATAATCCAATGAAGTGGTGTGGTGCAGCATCTCCTGGGGCTGGTAGCAGCTTGCGTGTGCTGCTGTTGTGAGTAATGTTTGATTGGTGGTAGAAGAAGTTTTGAAGAGGAGTCCCATCCAATGCCCTGATCCAATGGGGTCGAGCCGTATAGGCAGGTGTCACCCAGTGAAGATGACAGATCCTTTTGTTCAGCGAATCAAGTTTGGAACGTAGCCAGCTGATCTGCCACTTTTTCCTGCCATCAAATTCAGCGAAAGCTTCTTTTATACCACCCCCACCGACACTACAAATGTCATTCTAATAGCATCGGAATTTTTTAGAATACCAATTTTTCTATAAAGTAATATTTGCTACTTGCTACATGATGGGGGGTGCCGAGCCAAAGATAGACAAAAAAATTTAATTTCTTTATGATCAGTCTCATAATGTTCTACATGTTCTTACAACCCCGTCACTAATTGAACTTTAAAAAATATATGTAACAAATAAAAATTAAACTTTAATTTTATGGGGTTCGACTTATTAAAGGAATTTTTTAATTTTTATATATTATAGTCAGTGATTAGATTATACGAACATGCAAGACGTAATAGAATTGACCAAAAAACTATTTTTTCTCATTTTCCAGACTGTACCTTACAACGTGCAGCAACTTGCTGCTCTTTCTAGGGCAAGTATAAACTATTTTTTCTCATTTTCCAGACTGTACCTTACAACGTGCAGTAACTTGCTGCTCTTTCTCGAGTAATACTTGCCTTAATGCCAGTCTGCGCAGCCCATCGAGTGGGGAGGGTTTTGGATTTTGAAAATTTGAAATTTTCTTGTAGGATTTTAAAAATTTTTTAGAACGTCCGATTAAAAATTGAACATTGTATACAACAAGTTTGGATTGGTCCTGACTCGATTATATATATAGTAAAAACTTTACATGCAAACTAAGGTGTATATCAAAACTTTTTTTTAAAAAAAAATTACATAATCGAGTCGGAGTCAACCTGAACTTGTTGACTGTACCGCTGAATTTTTGATTGGACGTTCCAAAAAAATTTCAAAAACCGTTGCCCACCCCACCTGACAGACTGCTTCGCAGCAGTCTAATCACGTGGATCGTACAATTACGCCCTATGTATTACATTGCACGGAGCATTGCAGCAAGTATCATTCCTCTTTCTCATATCCCATGGTTATGGGAGTCTTATGGCACTGGGCTGCCTTACAAATCCATCAAGTAACAGCAACATGACCCATCCGATTCAGCTCTACAGTCTACTGTGGCGATTCCTACCTTCTATACTTGCGTCATAGCGAGTCGGAGGCTCGTAGCGCTTGTCCGCAGCTAACTGCTTGGTCTTTCCTATGAGACACTTATCAATTTAGACCGGACACGAGATTTTTGATATAAAAACAGTCACCAGATTCAATTTCAACGCAGGCACAAAACATATACGGGTCCTCTAGTGTGTTGCAAGACGTTGAAAAAATTCGTAAATAACTGTAAAATGATATAGTTTTATATTTAAATTGTCGCAAATGATCTTATGTAGTTTTTCAAATATTTGGAATGTCATAAATTATCGTATTTTAAAATCAGTTGACCTATATCATCCTTATTTTAGTTGATTTTAATTTGTAATTTAAAATTAACAATCTTATTTTTTGCTTCTTATTAATACTTCATGACATCTTAAGGTAAACCAAACGACCCCGCAAAAGAATGCCATATTTCAAATTCAAGATTAGATACCTGAACTTCTCCCGAGTAAGATTTTCATTTTGGAATAACTATTTTGTTCCATTTTAGTGGAGGAGATTATATGAGGCAGTCAATAAAAAGGGGTGCAGAAATATTTCTATGGAGTATATGAAAAACTGTAGAAATATCACATGAAAAGAACATCTTCAAAAGTATGACCTCTTTTGAAATTTAGGAGGACGATCTTAATGGAAACATATCAAAGATACAGCTAATGCCTCCTCGACGGGATAGCATCTTTATTAAATATCCTGAAAAGTTAAAAGTATTTCCCCAACGTTGCAACTGTGGGCAGGCCAACTTGAACCCGCACAGGTCAACCTGAAGCCCGGGTCAGATTGAAGTCGCATTAATTCAGGTCGGGGTGGATTTGAGTTGATCTTAAGAAAAATTGAAATATATATATTATGCAAAATAAATTATTTTTTGATGTAATTCTTCGGATTAATGTCGGGTCGGGTCAAGTTAGATGTACTTTATCTCAGGTTAGGATTGAGTTGGGTCGGAAAAGTTGGTGTTCGGGCTAACTCGGCTCGAGTTACGGTTCTAATTTTTCAATAATTTTGTCAATTGGAATTATGAATGCGGTAAACAAAACTTAGTTATTCAATTGACTATTAATTTATTGGTCAATTAATACATAATCTTTCTAAATCAACATTTTTTTTGGACAGATAGTACAGTGGTTACAAGGCTTCAAATCTAGAGAAGGATCCGGTTCAAACCCCTTCCGGCGGGGAATGTCCACTGCTCCATCCACACTCGGACCTTTCTAAACCGACATTAATGCTTAGATTCTGAGAAGCTAAGATGAATATAAATTTCTGTCAAACGGAGTACACATGCATCATACACTGAATTCAATTATTAATTTATAGATTAATTAAGAAATAACCTTCCTAATTAATTGTAGGATGGATAAGACTGTGATCCACCTCCCACCGGATTCTTCCCTTTGCATCCGATTGGAACAAGCTTCTGGACAATTTCTTCTCATGACGTCAGACAGGAGGGAGTGATGATGGCCTGGGGAAGTTTCAGAATTTTATATTGAGAGAAAGAGTGAGGAAGTCTCCAAACAAACACGCATGCTTTGGTATAGAAAATTCCTCTCCCACCCCAGCAGCATCCGAGAATCCCATGTGAAGCCACGCCCAAACTTCTCATCTTTTCTCTTACACATATGCCCACCATTCAAAGTCTTCTTTAATAAATAAAATATGAGAAGGAGAAGGGAAGATGCCTAGGTCTCGTTCACACCTTCAGAAATCCGAATCCCCTTCCCATGAGGCAATGAGATGCCTTAATTAGTGTTTGAGGTTACAATCTAGATATATCTTTGTTTGCAGAATAAGTTATTATATAGGCTCACTGACGGAATAACATATATTAGAATAAGGCGTGTTTCGGTTTGATAGTTTTGTGGGACCTACTGACGGAATAAGAAGAATAAGTAATTCTTAGGTCTAAGGTGGGATGACTTACTCTTCTTATTCTCCGAATACGCTATTCTGCACCGATATAAGTCATTCCGCTTGTCAAAGTAAAATTAAATTTAGTGTCTCTTTATTCGTCCTTATTCTTCTCATATTCTCCAATCAAAGTAACGCTTAATGTCACTTTAATTGGAGAATAGGAGAAAAATAAGATCTCTTATTCTTAGAATAAGATTAATTCTAATTTGACGGATATAATGGTTCATACCGTGTCAGAATTATTTATACAAGAATAAAGAGAATAAGTCTTCCATCTTAGACCTAATAATTACTTATTCTTCTTATTACGTGAGTCGGCTTCACAAAACTATCAAACCAAAATACTCCTTATTCTGTATACGTTATTCCGGACCGAATAACTTATTCTAACAATCAAAGTAGGGTTCAGTGAAACTGTCCATAACTACGTTTATGATGCAAAAATTCTCTCAGATCTCAGTTCTTTTGAGATGTTTATCAAAAGAGTCTAAAAAGATTTTGGTAGCTTACAATTTATAGATAATAATAGTTAGTTTAAGAAGGTTTATCTCAAAATGAAGCTATAGGTAGGACTGGACATCTGAAGTGTTAAAAATAAGTGAAAAAAGCAGCATCATCTGACCAGTGCGTTTGACGGGGCCCTTAGCCTGGCAACCACTCCTTCCTCTGACTGGATGCCTCCACATTGTTCATGTGTTCAAACCTCACAGGAGAGTTTTGTCGTCTTCGTGTTTGGTGAGCTGGTGGGAGAGGACGGTCCAAAAAAGGGCTGGTGGGAGAGTTTAATTTTTGTACAATATTTATACTTTCTTTAGAAGTTTATTTAATTTGACGTAAAATATTATGAAATATTAATTTTAAACTAAATAAAATAAAAATTTTAATTTTTAAATCTTCGATTTAAAGTTTTTTCAATAACTTTTGACAGTTCTGCGCGGAAAATTATTACTATAAGAGTAATACCTGTTACAATGCCCTCTAATAACAATAAGGGCATTGCAGTGGATAAAAGAAAAAAAAAAAAAAAATTTAGGCCGGTTCCGTGGTCTCTTATCTGGTCGTACAGTGCAATATTCGATCGAACGACCTAAAAAACATCTGAAAAATCAAAAACTATTATTTGGCTTGGCTTATTGAGGGGCATTTTTCACTCTTCATTGGGTCCATTTTGATTTTTTTGGGTCGCCTGATTAAACACTATACGACCAGATAAGAAACCTCAAGGTCAACCTAAAAAAAAGTTAAAAATAATAATTCTTTTACCTACTGCAATACCCCTATTATGATTTGGAGTATCACAACAAGTATTACTCTTACTATAATTTTACTATTAAAGCAAGCATACTCCTAATGAGTCTCATCACAGTGATGGCCCTGCGAGTTGCACGGTGAATGAGGGCAGACCTTGAAGTCCTTTTATAGTTGGACCGCTGACAGCCTGACTCTGATGGCGTGCTTGTAGTGTATTAGCATTCACACGTGTGTGTGGATGTGTGGGGGAGGGGGGTGGGTGTGGTTTGGTTTGTTAGGAACTTAGGATCAAGATAATTTGCTGCAATCAATCAAGGGAATCGAAGAAACAAAAAATAAGAGAGAAGAAAGAAATTAACATATAAGAACGACAAGAGTATACTTACATGTATCATTGTATTAAGTTTCCTTTTTTTTTTTTTAAGTTACAAATATAAGTTTACTTACATCTATGCTTGTATTAAGTTTCCCTTTTTTTAGTTACACATAAAAAAATGATACATACTCTTTAAATATGAAGAGTCTAGAGCAAACCATTCAAACTCCACACTTCTCCAATAGTTATCACCTCATAATTTGCACATATTTATATTTTTTATGTTCATTAGCAAAAAAGAACAAATTATTTTAACACTTTGTGATTTAATTACGGAATCTTTCGATCTAGATTGAATCAGCAAGACTTCGAGTGGATCAGTCGATCTAACAAAACCATCAAACATGTTAGAAAATATAATTAGATGTGCATAAAATATATATTTCAAATATATATATTTTATTTTGATACTAATTCACAAGTCGGTTTGTTCGAATTGTTAGAAAACATTCGGCCGATAAAAGTCTGACGTAACGTAGAGTGAAGGACCGTATGCGTGCGCATATACGTGATGTGTGTGCATAAGAAAGAGAGATCAATCTTGATTTGGTACTAAAGTTATATTTTGCTTCTCTTATGGAGTTGTCCTTCTTTAGAAAACCTATTTGATTCTCGGCAGATTCATGATAAGAAGTTATTGTAAAGAGTTACAAGATAAACAAAATCAAACTTCCTCACACCACAAAGCTAACAAAAGTGGAGACAAATTTTCGATCTTAATTATTAATGTACATAACAGTTAATGGAGAGATCAAACTTGTTTGCATCCCTTCTCGTGGGAGGAGCAGATTGAGATCATCTATTCCGTTTATGTTTCAAAGATCTTATACCAATCAAAATAAGTAAAATACAAATATTAGAAAAGAAATGAAGTAGACGAGCTTAATGTAATGTAAGAGAGGATCAGGAAAAGAGAAGGGCCCCTCTCCCTCTGAAGTCTGGTCCTCTTACCTCTTTCGCTCCATTAGTCACTCCTGGCTGCCGCACGCGTGACGCGTCCCTTCTCCCCGCCTACCTCACGCTCCTCTACCTACCACCGCTCCCCTGGCCCCCACCCATTTGCCCCTCTTCTGTTCCCATTTCTCTTATCCCCTCCTTCCTCCTTACCTCCCGGCCTGCTACTATAAGTATCCCTCCCCCTCCCACCTCTCCTCTCAGGGATGAGGGATCTCCTTTGATCTCTCTCCCAACGTTACCATACGACCAAAAAAACCCCCCCAAAAAGGAAAAAAGAATCCGAATCCCCACACCAAAACCCCATCCCAGCTTGGGTCCGTTGCAGCGGAGCTCCTCGGCTGCGGCGCAACGGCTACCCATGGCAGCAACAGCGGGGGCGTTCGCGGTTAGCGTTCCACCCCTCTCCCACCGCGCCTCCGCCGTCGACAGCGGCGCTGCTGCCTCCTCCTCTTGCTCATCTCTTCTCCTGCAGAGCAACCACCGAAGGCAGCGCAGCGCAGCCAGGTACTCCGCCGTCATTAGAGCCTCCAGCTCCAGCCGGATGCCGCAGCAAAAGAGCGCTGCCCCGGCCTCCCCCCTCCGCACCGCCGAGGATCTCGCCTCCCGCCTCGGCCTCGACCTCGCCGTCGCCGGCCTCGAGCGCCTCTTCTCCTACCCCGCGGCGGGCGGTGGCGCCGCCGACCCCCCTCCCCCTTCCCCCACCCCCCGCCGCCCCCTCCGCGTGGCCTACCAGGGCCCCCGCGGCTCCTACTCCCAGGAGGCTGCCGCCGCCGCCTTCGCCTCCCTCCCCTCCTCCCACCTGTCCGCCTTCCCCTGCCCCCAAATGGAGGCCGCCTTCGCGGCCCTTGAGGACGGCTCCGCCGACCGCTCCGTCGTCCCTGCCGAGAACTCCATCGACGGCCCCATCCACCGCAACCTCGACCTCCTCCTCCGCCACCCCCGCGTCGAGGTCGCCGGCGAGGTTGTCCTCGCCGTCAATCACTGCCTCCTCACCCGCCCCAGCGACTCCCTTCCCGCCATCCGGCGCGTCGCCAGCCACCCCCAGGCCCTCGCCCACTGCCGCCACACCCTCGCGGCCCTCGGCGTCGACACCGAGGAGGCGCCCAACGCCGCCGAGGCCGCCCGGGCTCTCGCCGAGGGCAGGCTTCCCCCCGGCACGGCGGTCGTAGGCAGCCGCGCGGCAGCCGAAGAGTTCGGGCTGGTGGTGATGCAGGAGAACCTCCAGGACGCCGGAGCCGGCAACCACACCCGCTTCCTCCAGCTGGCTCTCCGGCGGCCGGAAGGCATCCCACAAAGCCCGGTCCCCGCCGTCGCCGGCGGCCGGCGGAAGGCGACGGTGGCGTTCGCGCTGGAGCGGGGGCCGTCGGAGCTGTTCCGGGCGATGTGGGCGTTCGCGAGCCGGGGGCTCGCAGTCACCCGGGTCGACCACCGGCCGAACCGGGATAACCCGGTCCGGATCGCGCAGCGGGCCGGCGAGCGAGTTGGGTATTTCGACTACATGTTCGTACTGGACGTGGAGTTGGACGGCGGTTCGTGCCGGGAAGATTCCGACCCGCTCGACCCAGCGGTCGACTCGGCCGTGCAACAATTGAGGGAGATTTGCGGGTTCGTGCGTGTGCTTGGAACGTATACTTGCGTGACGTCATGCTGACGCCAAGAAGACGGCAGGGGACCACAAGAGAGGCAGACTCGGTAAATATGTGTAGAGCGCCAGGATAAATTGGGGATTTGGAGCATAAGCTGTGTATATGGCAAATCTCAACTGTAGTTAAAGAGAACAAAGAAGAATGGAACATATATTTGTTCTGATATATGAAGTTTATTCCATTTATTCGTGGCTCAAATCTCAACTGTAATTAAAGAGAACAAAGAAGAATGGAATGACGAAACAACATTTTTTTTTCATTTATAAATTATAGTATTTATAAATTATAGTATATTTCTGCGTTTGGAGGTTCCTTTCTCTTTAAGTAGTGGAAAGTCGATAATAGCTTCTCATAGGCTTATTTGTAAATCTTTATGGGTTAGTTCTCGTTCTTTACACGTAAACCAGCATTAATTTAGGATATGTGGATCAGGAGATCTCTATTTGGAAGAAAAGAAGTATCAGGTTCATCATTGATTTTTCTCTCCTATGTTATTCATTTAATATGCCGATCTGTGCCTATAGGAGGCATAAGTTTGTTTGTAAAGAACATGAATTAGAGTGTATTTGGCAAAAAATTTACTAAAAAGTTACTTTTTACTTTCACTTCTCATGTAGAATGAGCTGAAGGAGAGAGATTATAATTAATTTTAGTTTATTGCAAAAGTCAATTTTTTCATAACAACATTATTTTTTTCTCTAATCTTGGAAGTTCTATTTTGTAACTTTTAGTTGAAAGTTAAAACACAAGTAAAATACTATATAAATAATTTTCAAGATCAAATAACTTCCAAAAAAAATTAAATAGCAATGAAAAAATACTTTCAAATGAAAACTACACCAAACACGGCTTTAGTCCACGTCGTTTTCTATGTAGTTTCCTATCCATAAGCTAAAATTACCTTTTATTCGACCTTAAGCTCATTTCTGGGGTCATGATAGCAGGGGATAAAGGGTACATATTCTTGTTACTTCATTTGGTAACCTAAAAAAATTGGAAATAGAAAGGATAGGAAATGGTAAATGTATCTTTCCTTATTCCTCATTATAAGGTTAAAGCTGGGGAAAAAAGTCATTCTACACAAAAGATACAATCAGTAAACCCTAACATATTTTATTTTTCCTAACTTATAATATATAAAATCTTATTTACGGAAAAAGATGACTTATGACATAATAATGTTATGCTCCTTTTTAACTTAAATGCCAATCCTAAACTCAACTTTAATAATAATTTTGACCAGTGAGTTGCGTTATATATAGATATGTGAAGCCCAAGATTATTGCAATGTCATATGTCAATATCCTCTCATCGATCAAAATTTGGGTCCATTTCATGCTTAGGTTGGCATTCTCTTGTACCTCGGACCATGTTGAACAAATGTCCAGTGAGAAGAGATTGAAGTACATATACATGTTAAAGAATTCATCATGTTTCTAAATTTTGAAAAATTCTGAAGAACTATTGACTTGCACTAACTCACCTACTTGATTAATGATGAAATGGGATCAATTCATTAGACGCTTAGAGTCAATGAATAACTTAATAACATCATATTAATATGTAATATAATGTAAAAAATTAGTGATATGACAATATTAAAACATAGATAAAAACATAGATGACTATTAAGGTCAAAAAAAAATGTAGATGCCTAGCTCTGGAAATATACATTTGTACAGACGTGCGGCTATGCATATGATAGATGTTAAAGTATCCGAAGAGGGCAGATATCCCAATACTTGGTCTAATTTTTAAATGGTAGCTTGGTCTAGTCTAAATTAGGATCCTACATTATATAAAAAGAAGGAGAAGGCCAATACTTTGAGTGAATCGTTTACAAAAGGACAAGTCCAAGGAGAAAAGGCTAACATAAGTGGAATACGTCAAAATAATTCGAACACAAGAACACAATCTTTTGCGATGGGAACGCATGAGCAACTCTCAAGATTTCGGTCTCATCAGGAGAAGAGCAGGACTAGAAAAGAAGGTTAAACTTACAAGATCATTTGAAACATAACCATTTGGTTATATCTTAGCACTTACAGATTTTGATGTCAATCTCAATATTTCTTCCTTATAGAGAGATTTTTATACAGAGAACACTTACAGATGCTTATACAAGGGACATTTTCCTCCCAGAGCTGTGGCTCAATGGGACGCGGGTTCGAGTCCCACTCCGCAGTGTGCGAGAGCAAGACAAGGCTCTTTCTCGTCCAACTTTAGGCGGACCTCTCGTCTTCCTGACATAATTGTCGTTATTGAGCGGAAAACTTCTCCCGCGTTAGAGAAAGATTTCCGATTGCAGCCGGCCTCGATCTCTCAACCTTTGAGTTGAGAACTTAGCATCCACCTATTGGGCCACTTGACCAAAAAAAAGTGACATTTTCAAATCTAAAACCACCTTGCTCTTGCTCTAGCAGGGTAGGAGGAGCAGCTCTCCCATCCCAACATCTCGTCAACAAGGAAGCTTGACGCACGTTGTTGGTTGGCCCACTCTAAAAAATCTTGTTTGCAACAATATTTTTTAACACACTTCGTCAGCTACCCTTCCTATCTAACTCAGGTTACTGAACTTGCATAATATGATCATATTTTCATCTAACACAAGTAAACGGGAAATTCAAACATAAAATTAGTGTTTCCCACAAGATGACGTCAGTGTGACCATGTATGACGTCATTGATTGCTGTATTTTTCTACCCCATTTTTGGGGACTGGTAATTTGGTTGGTCTTAACCAACAGAGGAGGTGGCAACCAGCTCTGCTTGAAAACGTGCCAAAAAAAAAAAAAAAAAAAGGGTAGGAGTCAAAAAAATAATAATGAGAGTGAGACCAGCTTGCTTGTCTCAACCGTCTCCCTTCTTTCTCTGGTTTGCCCGGCAGCCTGCTTGACTGGCCCCCATTATTTTATATTGAAATTTTCAGGTATTACTTTCTATAATTTATTGCTGAGTTTTTTTATATATAAACTCCTATAATTTTTTGATATTATAAATAATAAGTTCCACAATCTATTTACAAATAAGTTTCCACAATCTATCATGAATTAGTGAAAGGTCCATAAAACTTACAAATAAGCCCATGAGAATGTAACAAATAAACCCTTAAAAGGACTTATCTGTAAGAAAGTTGCAATTATGGGGTTTTATTTATAAATAATCATATTAGGGGGGCTTATTGTAATGTCAAAAAACCCTTTATTTATAAATAATCATATTAGTAAAAAACCCTTTATTGCTTTTAATGATTAATATTTTGAATCATAATATTTGTTCATTATCTTTTCTGATCTCAGGATATTTGATGAATCTCCTTTTTCCTCCAAGGGTAGGTGTGATTTTGGGCCCTACAAGAGAAAGTTGTGGAATTTTTAAAATTCAATTCTTTAAAGTCATTCTCTCTAATTCTTACAAATCACAAAATTCAGGTGTTGAGTTTGAAGGGAACCAAGATCATAAACACTAGCTACAACTGAAATTAACCGATGTAAGACTATTATATAGCCGCTCCAACACTCTCCCTTACGGTCAAGATGGGCCATGGAAATTAGATAACAGGAGGTGACACAAATTAGAAGATAAAGTTGGGCTAGGCCCTGCTCTGATACTATCTTACAAACTATAAAATCTGGGTGTTGCGTTTGAAGGGACCCAAGATCATAAGCACTAGCTACAACTGAAATTAACCGATGTAAGACTAATATATACCCGCTCCAATACTAGTCCTATATGTGTGCTTCTCAACTTGTGAGACTGAATACTGAATTTCCAACAAATGGTATCAAAGTAAGAATAGTTTGGCAAATCCATCGGGAAATTTGCAGAAGATGGAGTAGCTTGATGGCGAAAGACAGTATCCTGACAGGTCTGTGTTCGTGTAGCATGTTCTTATGATGGAGTAAGAGAAGAGTTGGTGCACAAAATCCTTTTTTCTACCTTACTAGATCTTCACACATTCAAGTGCCATGGTAAAATAAAGTGGCTTGCTTACCCAGTCAATGGGATTGTTGGTGGAAGCGAAGGTTGGTGGATGGGTTGCTGCTGGTTGCTTTCCTTCGTCCTTGAGGGAATCAAAAGGGTACTGCTGGTGGTGGTAGGTGGTTTAGTCTTGCAGCAAATGGTACTAGAGTAGCTTTTCTCGTAGCAAAAAGTTAATTAATTCTATACTAGTGTAAGTTGAATTGTTGCTTATCACAGACAATTATAAAAGCACAAAATGATGTCTGTAAAAAAAAATAAAAAAATTGAATGGTGAAAATATGATATTTATAGTTTTTACTAGTTGTTTATTTTTTCCGATCATTTTACAATAAAAAATTGTAATTTTTATTTTCATGTGGACTTATGCATAATGGAAAATATTTTCCTTAAAATACTTCCACTTTAAACTTATGTTCATTGATCCACCGAAAAAATATTATCATAATGGTGCAAGTATAATTTTCATCTCAAAATATGTATGATATACATTGATTTTGATATAAGTAATACCATGCATAGTATAACTTTATAGATAAGGTACGTATATATGATCAGCATTTTAAATTTGAGTATTCAAGCAACACGGCAAGCTCGTCAAAGTAGGGCATGTGTAAATAGATAATGATAATAATATAATTTTTTTACTAATTACATCCATATCTTCAATATTTACAGCAAAGTAAGTTGTACTTTGTCTTCAATAGTACACAATGTTATACCAACATTTTTTTTTTATAACAAAAGATAAGTTTTTTACATATAAATCCTTATAATCTTGTGATATTACAAATAAGCCCTCTTGATCGACTATTTACATATAAACCCCCACAATTGCAACTTTCTTATAAATAAATCATTTTAAGGGCTTATTTGTAAGTTTCTGAGGCCTTTTACTCATTCACGGTAAATTGTGGAGACTTATTTGTAAACAGTCAGATTAGGAGAACTTATTTGTAATATCACAAGATTATAAGAACTTATATGTAAAAATATCATATTATATCTAATATGGACTTATATGCAAGAATTATAAATTTGAGTGTATAATATAAAGAACATGGCAAGCTTGTCAACGCACGGAAGGGTATGTGTGTGAATACCTTACGAAAAGCATACTACATGTATACAGATAGTTTCCACAGTAAGTTAAGTGTATATATGTAGTTTTCATAGTATGTAAGCTTAACTTTATTATGAATGTCAAACAATGGTATCCTAGAAAAATCTTTAATAACTAAAATATGATATTGTATTCAACATGGACGCAAAGGCAAATATTTCGGGGCACGAACCAATTTGACACCTTGCTGAGTAAAGAGTTGTTCCAACTTGTATGCGTTTTAAAATTTCCATCTATTGGAGAGGGTGAAAAACAGGACAAAGCAAGGTCCTGTAGGGACAAACAAAATCAGGAATGCTCTCAGGCTGGAGAAATTAACTAGGCAGAATAAAGGTATGTTTGGTAAAATTTCTACTTAAAAGTCACTTTTGATTTCCACTTCTCACATAGAATGAGTTGAAAGAGAGAGGTGATAACTAAAAAAATCAACTCTTCCATAATAACTTCACTTTTTTTTTAATCTTAGAAGTTCGGCTTCGTAACTTTTAGTTGAAAATTAGAACACAAATAAAATACTACATAAATGACTTTCAAGATACCATAACTTCCACAGAAAAAAAAAAAATGAAATGCAAAAGTACTTTCAATTGACAGCCGCGTCAAACACAGCCTAAGATGGACTACGGTACGGAGCATGTTGGGTTGATAGAGTAAAATTAACTGGGCAAATTAGTTACATGACTCAAAAAAATTGAATTCACTAGGTAAATTATTGAACCCGACAATAATATTTACATGCCTTACTGTAAAACTTGAAACGTGCAACAGAGACCCGAAGATTCTGTTCAATAATAGAGGTTATAGATTTCCATCTTGTCCATGTGAAAATTATAGAACCCAGAGTCAAAAAGGAGCAAGCGCTTTGATGGAATAAAAGACATGCAAAGATAAGGTTTAAGTTGATAAACTTCGGGGTCAACCCAGGATCCAGTTATTTTGGTGGAGATTTTTATGCAGATACAGACACAATTCCAATAAACGGCATGGAGGAGATTTCCAGTTGATCTTTTACTCTCTTGAGCATTATGAAAGAACGTTAAATCAAGATTGTTTTCCTTTCTGCTTTGACTAATACTTGTTGCAATGACCGTGTGTGCTGCACGCATGGTCATTGCAATGGGTAAATAATTTTTTTTCTTAGTCCGCTCCAAAGTGTCCTAATCATCTGTACCGTGTAATATCCGATCGAATGACCCAAAAAAATTTTAAAAATAAAAAATAATGAACAGTAAAAATATGTATAGGATTGTCCGATCGAATATTGCACTGTACGGACGGTTAGGACACCTCGGTGCGGATCCTTTAAAAAATATTTTTTTTTTTATTTACCCACTGCAATGACCAGCATGCACGGTCATTGCAGCAAGTATTACTCTTCTGTTTTAGCCTTTGCTGGATACGATACTGGGTAAAAGAAGTCTTAGAAAGTACAAATATCTAAACGCATATGATTTAAGCCTAGTGTACAGGAAAACAAGTGAACCTCACAGGCTTACACCGTCTCAATTCTACACGGAAAAGAACTAAGTGGCTACATGAAAAACTACATTTATCCCTACAACCCACAAATTGTCCACTTACCAAGGCATCTCTATGGGCTTAGAAAACATCAGATGCTCGCACAAACTAAGATCATTCAATAGCAATTTAATAATTACTAGTACATTATTAATTTCATACTTGGGTAGCTGTTCAACCCAACATATGCAGTTTGAGAGGCAAATCATATGGCTATACCCAGCTATGCGTTAACTAGGGAAGCAACCATCTATTCTCTAGTTTGAACAGAATGTTCCTAATAACCTAAGATGTCATATTGACCTTACTGCATTCAATTGATTTAATAATGAAAAAAGATGGTGTCTATGTTTTCCAAGGAAAAGAGGGCCACAAATTTTCCATAACCCAGCACTTAAATAGAGTTAAAATACTGGATTTACATAGATGCAGTAGCATAACTGTAGCACATCATCCGGTTCAGGCATACTTTTTGCAAGGATGACTAAATAGATCTTTTCTAAGCATAATAGCTAGACAAAGACTAAGCGCTCATCAGAGTTTGTCTTAAGATTAAACTAGTCCACAATAGCTATCACATGAAAGCCATGTTCAGCAGCTTCCAGGTAACGGAAAACCCGAAAGTTGCATCCAAAGCCACGTTCAGCTAGATTTAAGAGCTTGAACATGGTGGCGGATGTGATCATCGATGAAACTTGCAATGAAGAAATATGAGTGATCATAGCCAGGCTGAAACCGCATGAGCAGTGGCACATTGGCTTTCTTGCAAGCATCCTCAAAATTGTGAGCTAACAACTGCTCCTGCAGAAACTTGTCATCCAAACCCTGCCATAGATCATCTATGGGTCACTAAACAAGAATGCGTTGATGCTAAAAGAAAACAGACTTGAAATGTAAACCCATAGCAGCATTCATGATGTTTATTATAAAATTGAGAAAATCATAGAATAAACTGTGATTGGCGATAGCTTGTACCCAAAAAGATACTCGCACAATAGAATAAAAGCATCAGCACATAATAAGAAAAAAGGAAAAAAGCATACAACATGTTACATTTGTGTGCAATGAACTCGGTATTTATGCGTGTATAAAAGAGAGAAAAAAAGGGGAGGGAAGGGTGGTGGTGTTGTTATGTAGCGTTCTCAAGGCGAATGCCTTTGATAACATAGGACAGCAGACAAGGAAACTTGCAAGCATTCTCAATCACTCAACTTTCTGTCTAATTGGTCTCATGCACATTTTTAAGTGGTCTCTAAGGAGAAGATTACTTTTGTTGAGCCATTTTGGTTTGATTTTGATGAAACAAAACACTTAAAATAATAAATGGATGTTACTGGTAGGATTGAGGTAACTAAGTGATTTATACTTTTATTTCCAAAGGAAATAGTGTTAAATATCTTTATGGGGTTGAATGCAATAGGTTTTTGGACTGCAAAATATTTCCTTAAAAAGACCAAAATGACTCTTGAAAGTTCCCAAAAAAATCTCATTTTAGTCCAAAGACCAAAACCCAATCAAGTGGATATTGGTCGACTAGAGGCAAGACTGGTCAACCGGTACCAATGCTCAGTCTAACTAAGCTGGCCTGGTTGGTCAACCAACTAACCAGTTGGTCGACCAGAAACAATGCTCAGTTAACCATGAGCATGCACATTGGTCGACCAGTCGTGGACCTGGTCGACCAATACCAATGGGAGTCTACTTGACCTGTCTTCATCCTGCACTGCTTCTGGACGCCCAATCTTGGGCCCTCGTCGACCGGAATGACCTAGGCGCCCATGTGAATAGGCAGACTGACCCGTCCTTGTCTTGCCCAGTGCAAGAAGAGTCACATGGGCTACTTTTTGCCCAAATGCCTGACACATCAGCTTTTCTCCTATGATAGTACATAAAGCTTTTAATGTATCTTAGTTTTTGAAGTACTTTTTTGCAGGTATACTTTTTTTCCAATTGTATGCAACCTATCACTATCAACTTTTTACCTACCATCATAAGCTCTCTGATGCGGAACGACTACCGAAATGGATCTGACAACTACCCAACAATCAAGATCAGCAACCAACACCACATTGACAACAAACGAGCATAAACGACCCACAGTTTTCCATGAAAGATAATACGTGAAAATAACAAGTAATGCAAGCTAAACAAGCCTTCTCTTGCAGCGAATAACAAGTGGATCGATGGTAGTGAGAACTACCAATAGTCTAGGGCACAATCACACATTCAATAATCTCAATGATGCCAAAAGATGGTAACTCACATAATATCTCACATCCGACACCGAAAGTTTAAATGTAGCTAGGACCCTATTCAATTCACACTCAGGGCGGCAAATTAACACATATTACATGAGCAAGAAATGAAGGAGGGGAACCAACAGACTAACCAGCCTGCCGAGCAGCAGGGTGCGACTCCCGAGGCCACATAACCTTCTTTGTTATGTGAACAATAGCCCTCTCTCCGTTCAGTCTCTGGCACCAGTGGGACTCACTAGCCCCTGAATTTTCCCATCAGGCCCATTAGTGGGTGGCCGAGCGACTGCCAAAACCCAGAAGGTCTTGGAGACCAATAAGTAGCTGGAGCTGGTGGTTAGGCACGTCAACGGGCTTGGACGACGATGAAACAGCCACGGGCGGGCTTCGTCCACTGACATGTGGCGGGCGTGGCGATCGTTCGTCGATGTAGGGGTGGATGAACCCACTGGTGTTGACGCGTGGAAGGGCAACTTGAGGCGAAGAGAGATGCGGCAGGGTTGACTACGTCAACCCGGGTGAATATGGCCACAGCACAGCGTGGCGCAAGCCCAAGTGATGGCGGCGGCGTTGGTAGGTTCGCTGTCGGGTCGCACCCAACGGGAAGGCTCGATCGACGATGGACTTCGGACGGGCGAACTCTGTTGCGCCGACGCATGGCTTGTGATGATGACGATGGCAGGCTAAGACTGGCAGCTGGATGGGTCCGTGGCGTGCCCTGGTGTTTCACGCTGGGTGTTGTCGACGATGTCTGCATGGTGAGGTGGGAAACTAGGACATAGGCGACGAAGGACGCCGTTGCGAATGTGGACGACGTGCCGCGTGGCTGAGCTGGAGATGGCGAGCGATTGTTGGAGGGCCCAGAGGAGCTCGAGCATGGCAGCCTCGAAGAGAGAGAGAGAGAGAGAGAGGAATGGGAAATAAAGAGGAATGGTGAGGAGACAGAGGGAGATGGAAGATGATAGGATAGAGGGGCATACGAACTAGGGAAGAAGAAAGGGGGAGGAAGAGGATGAAGACAACTTGAGCCTCCCACCCCTACGGCTACACAAAACCTCTCATGGGTCTTCACATACTAGCACCAACACACCGGCGGCTAGAACAAGAAAAACTTTCCATTCCAATCATTACCTCCCCTTTTTGGGGTATAGACAATCCTAGGTCTATTAAAGTCCAAAAAACCTCTAAGTCCTAAAAGAAGAAAAGTAATGAAGAAAAAATACAGAAAAATAGAAAAAATCATCATGGGCCCACTAATGGGCCTGAAGGCCTAAAATAAAAGAAAATACATCATTGGGGCCTAACAAGAGCCCAATATCACAAAGAATAGTATAACGAATGTATCAATATGCATATCCTAGTCACAATGCTGCTCGACCTGTTGCGGACGTCCTGCGGTGGCGGTAAACCTGGGTCAGGTCGAAACGGAATCACGCGCGGGTGTCCTCACCACTCTCCAAGGAAACTTCTTGTAAACATTTTTTTGGGGAGCAAGTGACCTCACATGCTGGCTCCTAACTAGCCAGTACATATGGAAGATAATAGAAAAGTAGGATTTCAAATCAACTTGGGATTCTTCTGTTAAAATATTTTAGAAGAAAAAATATTTTTTTTCACCTGCCACCCAACGGTTGGGGCTTCCTTTGGGCTTCTAAAAAGGACAGTTATGGGTTGTTTTGAGAAGGTGTCTTGAAGAGAAAATGTGTCACACATTTGTGAGAGCTTGAGAGGTCAAGAGGGTCGGTTGTAACTTGGCGAATCTTCTTTCTCTTGATCGAGACCGGACTAAGACTAAGAAGAAGCTTCTTTGGTGCTTACATGATGATCGTCTAAGAAGGAAGGAGAAACTTCTCAAGAAGGACTACTAGGAGGATTCAAAAGAGAAACACTTAAACCATCTTCATCTCCTAGAGCAAGATCACCACAAGAAGGGAATTCATAGTCATTTGCTTTTTTCTTTCATTCAAGTTGTAATATTAAGAAAGCTACGATGTCTTGCGTGTGAGTTGTAAGGATTCCTAGCTTTTTCTTTCTTCTCTTGTTGATTGCCTTCCTTAGTGAAAGAGGGCTAACCTTTGCGAAGGTTGGAGGTTATTTTTCCTTCCTTAGTGGAAGAGGGTCATCCTTTGTAAAGGTTGGAGGTTGTGTGCCTTCCTTAGTGGAAGAGAGTCAATCCTTGCCGGTATTGGAGGTGTGCCTTACTAGAGGCCTTATGTCTAGGGGGAGCCTAGCTAGAGACTTGATATCTAGCTGTTTGATTGGCTATGACCGTATCTACTAGCTGTATACTAGAAGTATTTTCTAGTGAAAAAACCCAACGAAGTTGGGGAGTGGACGTAGGTCACCATTTGGTGAATAGAACCACTATAATCTTGTGCCTCTTGTGTGGTTGTACTTGTTTACAATCGCCTTACTTTCATCGCACAATTTAGTTTTAAAGTATGCTGACTTAGTTAAAGCTTTCACGAAGAAATTTGTAACACCCTATTCACCCTCCTATATAGCCTATAGCTCTAAATCCAACAAGTTTCATTTCTCATAACTTCTTCAGTAGGCAGTGCTCCTCTTGGCAACCTTAACCACTAGTTACTAACTACAAAAGAGAGGGAAATAGCTTGTTTTCACTTCTCTGCCACATGCCAGATACATGGCAACCAAAGATTGTCCTTCCATCACTGGATACCAGGGGATGCAACATGCTCTCAGTGATTTTGCAAGAAATCCTTGGTCCGGTTTTCAAGATTTCATTAATCTCATGAAAGTTCAGTAAGAAGCTTCAAGTTAAGGAATATATTCACCAGATGAACTATCCACAGTCCACTCAATCATAGCATCCAATAAAGGAAGAGAAGAAACAAAAATTAGGACCTTCCTGTACAGGCTTCACATGATCAGGCCGCTTACATTAGACCTGCCTCTTCAACTGGGAGGTGGCCTTTTTTCTTTTTGAATAAAAGGGAACAGAGCACAAGTAACCCCCCCCCCCCCCCCCCCCCCGCCCTTTTTTTTTTCCCCTTTTGTCATAAAGTGAGGGAGTGGGCGAAAACCTTGTGTAATGTGGATGCTTCAAGATCTTCCCTTTTTGTTCTTTTGGGGAAGTCTTGAGTGGCACATCACTTTGGTGCTTTTTTGGTATAGAGGGAATTTTCAAGGGTTTTTGTTCATTACTCTTGTGCATTCCACTCTTTTGTTTCATATGTAATATGCTATGCGGTACGATCCATGTTTGAAAAAAAATAAAAACCGAACAAAGTTAACTTTGCTGTGCACGCAAAAGTATGATTTTCTAATTAGCCAGCTACATTTGATTTACTGCTGGAGTAAATAATTACTGATCATGGATGAAATTTTCTTGCTATTTACCTGATCGATTAGGATAGACATTGACACTTTATTAAATTTTCCAACCAAACATGTTGCATCATATTCCTGCAAGAAGAATGTTAGTATGCATGGCTCCCAGAATTATCAACTATGACCGGAAATTAAGTTGAAGAGCATGCATTAAAACTATTCACAGCATTTACCTAAAAAAATTTCAGAACCACTGCCACAACTGAATGGTCAATTTAAAAGACCATTCAAGCATTAGATTTTGAGACCTACGTTAGTATATTGTTGAACTTCACAACAACAATTTTACCTCCCAATCAGACTTGTTGCTACCCAGATAGTTTGAGAAAGCTTTCTGTCCCCAAGGGCAGTTTATAGGATTGCTGACTGGTGCAAAGGCAGAAACAGACTGCAAAAGAAGACAAAAAAAGAAAGATGCTGGTGATAACATTCGAGGAAATCGGCTTCGATTCCTAGCTGATAACATCAATTAGGAACCTAGGAAATAAGTACCTTGTATTTGTCTGGATTTTTCAGGTAAATCGTCAACGCTCCATGCCCACCCATTGAATGACCAGAAATAGATGAGCGTGAAGTGTCAAGCTGTGGAAAATTTTCATTAAGAAGTTTTGGTAATTCCTTAACAACATAGTCATACATTTGCCAGTTTTTCCACTTCTCTTCTGTAGCATTTAAGTAAAAGCCTGCTCCTGATAAAACATATTTGAACAATGAACAAATATGTCAAAGATGCTGGCATAGGGAACACACTACTCAGAAAAGGACAAAACTATTAACATGTGTTTACCTTGAAAGCAAGTACCCAAACTGTAGCCCATTAATAAAAGGTTTTCCCCACATGTAAAGTACAGAACCATTGTTACTATTAACATTGTTCATATGATGCGCTGTGAACTACACGTGATATCTATGGGTGAAGGGAAAGATCAAAGGCATCAGAAGTAGCACAGCCATGAAAGAGTCCTCACATTCCCTAAGTTCTCATTGCAATAACCTAGGCAGTAATTACATGCTATGAAGGCAAAAGGATACCAGGCATAAGTAACACAGCAAAACTTGTTTACTATTCGCTTAGCAATATATTATGTCCAAAAGTTATGTCTGCATATGGGACCATGGGTTTAGTTCTCCTGGGTGTTGGCTTGTGATGAAGTTGTGAACACAGACACAAACATCTGCTCAAGCAACTGCCAGCACTGGACAAAATGGGATTTTCTAGAAATGTGCTAGAGGAAGGGCATCACCTTTGCTCAGTTTTTGTTCTTGGTCAATGATCAGCCTGCAGCATAGTTTACAGAAGTAGAAGCTGTGGCAGGGGGATATCATCTTGCCTCTTCTCTGTGTGGATAACTTGGGTGATGGCTGCATATGGAGTAGAGCCAATGGTGTGAGGGCAACTTCATGGCTTAACAATCTTACCATCCTGAATGAAGATTACCCACTCGTGATATGCAGATGACAACAGACTGTTTTACTACAGGATTGATACTTGAACTGAATGTCTTTGACCTTACCTTGTTAAGTAAGATGACCGGGATAAGAAACTTCTAAAGACTACAGTAATATCCATGAATATGCAGAAGATAAGATAGCGGCAAGAAATAGGTGGGATTGACAGATTACTCCCTCTTTGATGTCACACCTCAGTTGCCTTTCATCAGACAGAACCATCAGTGGTAGTGATTAGGAAATAGGTGGGATTGACAGATTACTCCCTCTTTGATGCCACACCTCAGTCGCCTTTCATCAGACAGAACCATCAGTGGTAGTGATTAGGAAATTACCATCTAGAGGACTGATAGAAGAATGATTTCTCAAATTGTAGCCATTATTTTAGCTCTGCTCTGGATTCCATCGTTACTTATAATGAGACTATGAGAATACAAAACCCTAAAAGCAACAAAATACTAAAATACCCAATTAACAAGAATGTTAAATTGCCCCTAACAACAAAAAGAAGTTGATGTTAATGAGCAATCGAGCATACATGAGGTCTAGATACAATCCACTGCCCCCAACTCTCCTGCAACCATATCAGTAGTCCGCGGTGAAGAAAAAAAGGAACAAATGTTTTAAAGAATTGAAGGATCAACTTGGCATCATGAGATAGAGGATACGTGACGATGGAACAGATAAAATCAGATTAGGGTAGGGTCAATATGGTATAATAAGTAAGAATGTGATGCAGGACAAAAACTGGCTTGGCTGGAAAAGTATTCAAGATAGCAGATTTACAAATGGGCTTGAGCAAGCAATGGGCCTGGCTCTGGGATTAATGTAGCTGTACTCTATAACTGAGGCACAGAAGATGTTACTTCTAAAGATCGACAAAAAGGATCAGGTTAGAAACCATTCTTTCTGTCATGACTAAGCAGCTAGATGGAAAAGAAGAGGGCTGTAGCCTCACATGAAGTTTTTTTAGACTTCCACACAAAACTGGAAATGGTCTATTTAAGCTTATAGGGGGAAAATATCAGGAGAATAACATGATTAAGATTGCTTGTTCTCACATGCAGTACAGTTTCCACACAAAACTAGATGCAGAGTCATTTTTAAGCTCATAGGGGGGGAAAATATCAGGAGAACAAGATGTCTAAGGTTTCCTCGTTCTTCCCACAGAATTATAAAACAAAAGGCAAAAGCGCCATGTGAATGGTAGCAAACTTAATCATTTCAAAGAAACATGAAAAAGTGAGACAGAGTGCATCCGATTTTTGCTTGAAATAACAGAATCCATTTTGCAAACACTGAATAGAAAAGACAGTATCAAATTACTCATACCTACACCAAAATCCCAGCTATCAGCCTCCCCTTCCACATTTAGGCCCCCTGAACAATAACAGGAAAAGCGTCACAATGAATTTTTTTATTTATTTTATTTATTTTATTTTTTATTTTATTTATTTATTTATTTTTTTTTGGGGGGGGGGGGGAGTGGATGGTACCACTGTATTATATAACAAAAATAAATTTACAAGTGTAGAACAAAACTCTCAACTTCACTCTACAAAACACCAAGGTGGTGAATCACAGTAAATGCCTCCAACAAATCTCAAGACTAAACCTAATAATGAGAAAATACAGTTGAAACTTGTATCAAGAGTTAAATACCATCAAAGAAGGGCAAACCAGGTTCAATGAGATGTAGCTACAATCCAAGCCTTAATGCAAGGGGTAATCTAAAACTTAACAGAGTGAACTTCCAAGTTATAAAATTTGTCAGATAATACCAAGAAATAACATCAACTGAAGTGTTAAAAAGAACTGGAAAAGTAATTTATGAATTAAAAAGAAATAGCTCAGATCACCAGTGAATGACAAGCAATTCTTGATCTCTGTTTAATGACCAACAAAAATGAATATTCATTTCCAGAAAAATGAAAGATAAACAGAAAGATATTCAGCTATCTAGATGTATAGAATAGAATAATAGCTTAATTTCAATCTTTTCATTTTTGGTAGAAAATTTCAAATTTAGTTCGGTCTCTTATTTCTGCTCATACAATAAATGCGAAGTGATAGGACTTAAGTAAAGCTCATGCACGTTACACACTTGGGCAAAATAATGGCATCAATCCAGAAAATTTTATGAATGCAAATAATGGTGTCCCTTGAACACAAAAGTAGATTTATTCATATATTGTGAAACCCTCCGAACCAAGGTACACTTGAAATTTGGTGCACAAGATTCTACTATATAATTTCCAGTTGGTAAACACATCATATATCAAGCCATAAATAAACACATAGATGAACTTAGACAATAAGAACACTCATATAAGTCAGTGGTTTTCATCTTTTTTATCCAAACTGTGTGCAGATTATAAAGTAGAACTGTCTAATGAACACTAGAAGATAGATCAAAGGGAGGATGAAATGTCCCACAGCTACTGTCTGAACATTAGAAGATAGGTTAAAGGGAGAATGTAATGCTCCACAATTATTGTTAGTGCAGATGCTCTTTTGACAATTCCAGACTCATTAGGAGATATGATCACATTTCAATGGTTGACTTTCTAGTTCATCTCAATACACAGTTAAAGGGAAAAAAATATAGTAACAGTGAGGCTCACAGTGATTTGAGGATTCCAAGCTTATGCCAAAGAGAAATAGTTAGAGGGTATGTAAATTGATAACATAGTAAAAAAGAAAGCAGGCACTGTCTGCATTTTACAAAAAGCATAACACCATTGGATATAATCAAACATACGTGGGGACGTATCAGGAGCGACCAGGGCAATGCCCTCGATGGATGCTGCACGCTGTGCACCAGACTTGATGATAAAATTTTCATCTGTGCATGAAAGACCAGAGAGCCAATAGAGAACCTATCAATCAAAAGTAGAATGTAAGTCAGAATAAATTTGCCCTGACTTAATTACCATTCACAACCTTAAGAAAACAATTAGGTCAGATGACCACCATTTCAATTCTGTTGAAAAACAAGCTGCTTTGTGTCATAAATCATCCAAAAAGAAGTTTCTGAGAACTACGGGCTTTCTCTGAAAAGTTGATGTTTTGAAAATTGTGCCAAATGAATCCTTAATCCAGATCAATAAAACAAAAACAATATCTAACCTAAACTTAGGTGTTCTAGGCCAAGATCATGTGTCATACTTAATAATTTGGTAGTCAAAATTTCAGGGGTAAAAAGATATAAAGAAGATGCAAAGGATCTGAAACTAAGACTGCAGGCAGGAAAGAGAGGAACTTTTAAACAAGTTTCCTAGATCACATTTCACCTTTCTATGTGTTTTTCATACACTTAATGGTTCCAAATAGGCTCAGCTTTGCAGATATAGTAAGCTTAGTAGTTACTTTCCAACCAAAATCAACCAGGTATGGAACCTACGTTATCTGTTGTATTCAATGCCCCTCTGACAATTCTGACAAAAGTAAGGGTTAAGGCTTAAATGATGGCATAGGAATGGCTGACCACCTCCAAGGGATGACAAGTTAGCAGTTAAAAAGTAGTAGTAGCCCAGGTTTGAATGATCTGGAAAAGAAAATGTCAGAACAAGGTTAGTATGAATTGTCCTAACCACCCTATACCAGTTTTTATGAAGGAAATGGTATCAGGACTTAAAAGGAGAGTATTAAAACGTAGAATGTATCTGGCCAATGTAGTTACAATGGGAGAGTCTTGCTCTGCCAGGCCACCAAAAAACTAGACCCTTTCCTGCCCTTGCTCCCATATGAAATGCATCACACCTCTGATGGTTTAGTCTTCCTATTGAAGAATCTTTCAATTTGCTGTCCCATATAGCACAAACCTTGGTATCCAGGATAGTCCACCAATTTGCCACCATAGAAATGTCTATTCCCTCTACCGTCCAGGGAGCATATGTTCAACACCTGCAGGTTGCCTCACTGGAACTGTACTTTGGCTCAAATTTCGTCCCATTTCCACTATGAACATTAAGTAGGTCCACTCATACTATCTCACAGCAAATGTTACACTCTCTGGAATCAGATTTCCCGCTGGAAGATGATACATTATAACCTAGGAACATGCTTCTGCCATCCCCTAGCATCTTTAATTTCCTATCTGTGCTCCTATCTTGCACTTATCCAGTTAATAGTGTAGAGAACACTCTGATATTCACCGGGATTAACAACTTAGTATAATGATGAGTTAAAAAAAATTGTGTAACATTCCGAAGTTCTCCCATACTAAAGAAAGAAAAATGATAAACATTTGATAACAAAAGCAGAAAACAGTCACCCGTATTTCCAAAGAAAACCAGCATAAACCCTAGGAGGACTGCAATCAGTATGTTTTCTGAAAGTATCACTAAGTACAGCAGCCCTAGATTTTCAAAAACATGTTTTTTTTTTCTGTCTTACTAGTTGATTGCCTTTCCATCGTTCCGTTCTCCTCAAGTCGAGTCCCGCATTGTCTTCTGCATTAACGTAATATTTTTATCTTCAAACTAACACCAGCCCACTGATACAGTAGAACTCAGATTTCCTAAAGGAAAGGTTTTGTAATATCAATTTCAGGAAGACATTACACCACATTGAGTAATCAACAGAGAAACCTCCATTTCACTCGAGTAATCAACAGAGAAACCTCCACCACAACATTTGGTTTCTTCTTCCTTATCCTCATCATGTAACAATGAGATGCATGCATGTCCAGCAATGTCCATATCTTCTGATCTGCGATCCACGAGATGCAAGGACCAAACAATCCAAGATCCTGTTCATTAGTTCATATGATCCGACAGACAAACTCATCTCTTTACCGTACTATCTTAAAATTTACCCCAAAATGTCTTACGATCTATGGAAAGACTCGCAATTTGATATCAATTTAACCCCTCAAATTACTCAAACAGACATAATCCGATACGAATGTTAACACCATTCCACAGATTCATGAACGATATGGCATCTTGAGAAGATAGGCGCCCCCTAAAACCCTGGAATCGCAATCAAATACTGGCAGAAGGGAACAACAACCAATCAAAATTTGGCGGAGCAGAAGAAGAGAAAAAGAAGGGGAAACCATATCAACATGACGGCAGAAGAGGAATCGAAGACATGAAGAGACAAAAATGGAATTCGTGGCGGATGCACTTACAGGGACGGTGGAGGAGGTGAGAGGGGTCGGAGGGAAGTAGACGGAGAAGGTCATGGAGCAGCCCAGCGTGGGGCTGAAGTGCTTGTACCTCCTGTTGAACCCACCGAACATCTTCGCGCTGCTGATCAGCTCCACGGCGGGCGTCGCCATGGCGTCCTCGGCACTTCTCCCCGCTGCGCTCTCTCTCTCTCTCGCTCGCTAGTGCACTTGTGGAGCCGGGGGTAATAAATGCAAAGGAATATTTTCCTATAACCTCGCACAATCACATATTATATTTTGCTACTTATGTTATACTCCCTACTTTGAGTTCCCGTTTTACCTATTTTTGGTTGAGTAATACTTGCGCAATATCTCTGGGTAAATTAATTTTTTACCTTCTTTTAGGTTGGTCCCGAGGTGCCTTAACCATCTGTACAATGCAATAAGATGAGTTTGTCTGTTTGGTCAGATTTATCGTACAGATCACTTTTAGTATGTCTTTATCGTACTATCTTAAAATTTACCCAAAATATGAGCCTTACAGTAAAAAAAAATTGGGTCATAGGACATTACACTATACAGATTATTAGAGCACTTTCTAATCGACTTAGAAAAAAATAGTAATAAAACATTTTTATCCACTGTAATGCCTCTGTGTGCAGCACCACTGGCGGATGCAGCTAATTTCAGTGGGGTCCCAGGACCCCACTGAAAATTTAAAATTTTATTAGAAGAGTCTTAATTTAATATGATAAATTTTAAATTTAGGTGACCCCACTGGATTTTTTAGATGACCCATAAGACCCCAGTCTCACTCGGAGCTCAGTTCTATTGAATTTGTTTACATAGTAATATAATTTATATTTATGATTTAATAAAAAATTCGTTGAGTGTATTTTAAGAAAAAATTCTTCGTAACAAAGTGTATCATTTTTATTGAAGTATATTATTTTTATAATAATTAAAATATATTTATATTTATTTTTTATTTTAATATATTTAATATAACAAAAATAAAACATATATATTTAATAATGATCTGAGTGACCCCATTGAACAAAATTTCTGCGTCCGCCACTGTGCAGCACGCAGGTGGTATTGCAATAAATATTACTCCTTTTAGTTTGGTAACACTAGGATACCTTAGTAAGTTAAGTTGGCCTGTTCCGGAAGTAAGTGGTGTTGGTTTGGTGACAAAATAGATCCTTCAACCTCTCCAGGGAACGGTAGTGAGAGAAGCTCCTACCTGCTCGGTGCTTTGTTCCTTCTTCCTGTGTCTCCCAGTTGGGAGGGGTGTTTCTCTGGGTAGAAAGTAGAAACCCCCTCTCCCACCCTCACTTGGAGGCTTCTCTCCTCTTTGGGAGGAGCCACTGGGTAAGTCTTTGACTGTCAGATTTGTCTTGTTATGTCGACAGGTTCCTTGTTTAGGCATAGCTTCGTGTTTATAAGTCTCTTATCTAGATATTGATATGTATCTTTTCTAGTTTTTCTTCTCTATTTCAACTTAGTTTTTGAAAAATTTCTTTATTGCTCCTACTCTTTTTTCCCTACTCGGCTTTATTTGTCTTACTCTCCAACTGCTCGACCTATGTTCTTCATCGGCCTCCTCCAGTAGGTTGTCTCCTTTATGGAGGAGCTCGGGATCCTTGCCAACCGGATGCAACTCTAATCCCCTCCTATCCCTCAACCAAACAAGGGTTAATTAGTGAACTTGGTAGATTAAGTCAAGTTCGGATTTAATAGTGTTAATCTAGGATGACCACCAATCCAAATATCTAGCAGCTTACCCTTATCTCTGTTGCAGAGATAACTACTGGAGACTTGGTCTCCACCTTAATAGGAGGCAATTACCATGGGAGCGGAGGTGGCTAACAGAGGGTGATGCCTCTATTTATAGGAGGGTTCCCTGCCCTCCAAGAACACACGAGCAACTGGAGAAACAGAGAGATTACCTAGATAGTCTCTTTGGTTAGCCATCGGAGCTCCCTCCCATCCTTCTCTTTCATTTCCTTTATTGGTATCAGAGCAAGGTTCGTCCTCCACCGCACGCCGCACCGCCGCGACCGCCGCTGTCCACTGCAGCACCGGTCGCGTTCCGCCGCTGCTCCCCGCGACCGCTGCACCGTCGCGACCGCCGCTGCCCGCTGCAGCACCGGCCGCGTTCCGCCGCTGCTCCCCCGCGTATCGCTGCCGCGCCAGGACCCGCCGCACCTCGCCACCGTCGCCGCTGCTCCTGCCGCTGCAGCACCGCCGCAGGACCGCCGCTGCCGCCTCCACCGCCGCTGCCGACGCACCGCAGCGCCGCTGCCCTCGCACCGCAGCCCCCCCCCTCGCGCCGCAGCCGCCGGTGTTGGGTTTTTCTCGGTTTCTCCGGATCGCTCACGCAGCGGAAACTAAAAAAAATACAGCGATCCGTTCCCGTTTCGAAATCTAAAATACGATAATCGGATTATCGAAGTTCTCACCGTGTGCGGATTCGAATCCGCAGCCGTTCGGTTCCGTCGGTGTGACACCGCAAACCGCGCAAGCGCCCGGCCTCTAGCGAAGTCCACGCGATCCTCCCCGCGACGGATATCTGTAGGTGCTTAGAATGACAGTGTGATTAACATGAAAAATCTATGTTATTTAGGTGCAAAATAAACCTATTAAAAACAGCAACTATGTGAAGTGATCGCCAGAAACTTTTGACTTAAAAGTTTTGAAAGAAGTTTTGATCGCCTACCTGTTTAAACGCGGAAGATATTGAGTCCTTGATTCCCCTCCTTCAGCCGGCTGAAGAAAGAGAGCCATTTCTTTGTTCTTTGTTCTTGCTGTTGAATTTGGAGTTGAAGTTGAGGATCGTCCAGAGATGTGACTTTGTGCTTGATTTACTCCTTTTGATTCTCTTGTTGTTGCTCCGTTAAGAAAAATTGAAAGAGAAATGAAGAAACAATGATGAGAACTTTAAGCAGAAGCAGTATCCATTCTAATCATGATATTGAACATGAAACTAAACAGCAAACTTACTTGTTTAATGGCTTTCGAAACCCCTTAATCAAATAGGTTTTGGAAAGAATGATGTTGTGGTGTGTGTTGCATGAAGTGATTATGAAGAATAAGAGATTAACGAAATGAAAATGAAGATGCAGAAATGAAAAACTTATGCCGAATTGGATGAAGCCTTGAATTGGATGAAGAATAGACGCCGACTTCTGGAAATGGCAACGTTTCGGCGTTCCGACGTTGCTACTTCAATCTTCAACTCGCTATTGCTCAATGAACTCAAGATTACGCTTCACTTTTTACTCTTCAACATGTAAGGTATTTATAGACCTTTTCTGCGTCGGCGATTAATATAGAAAAACTTTGGATTTATCCATCTTAACCGACAGATAAATACTAATTAATTCATCTTTATCTGTAATTATCTAAAACGCGTCCACCATGGCTGACGCCTTTCAGATTAAATAAGATAAGGATAAACATCCGGGAAAACTTATCTTTATCTTTATTAGGTAAAACGCGTCTACATATATAGACGTCTTTTACACTAATTAAGATAAGGATAAACATCTGGAAGAGAAGTAGAAATAGCTTAGGAAACCTAAAACGCGTCGTGCCTCACAGACGCCGTTTAGCTAATTAATAAATCGATTAAAATTCAAATTTAAACGTTAAAATAAGAATAAACTCTAAATCGCGTCCATATGGGTCGACGTCGTTTAGACTTCTTCATATTTTTAACTGAAATTTGAGCTAAAATCAATTCAATTGATTAACTTAAACATGTCTGTTAAACCCGACACTTAAAAAGATCAATAAAAATTAATCAATGATTAAATATCAGACCATTCTGAGGCATTATTATATGATATGAAATTTACTCGAAATGACGTCAAAATTAGCGTGTCTACAGCTGCCTCACCTTGGCATCGTCTTTGCAAGGGAGTGAAATGGAATGGAATGTACTGAAAATGTGATGCCAAGGTGTGATGAGACACGCTCTTAACATCACATGATTGGAATTTTTCTCAAAATTATCAATGAAGATAGCTCAAGGAAATCAATGGAATCAATCATGTCTGGATGAGGTAGACAAGGAAATAAAATAAAGTCGATCAACTTTCACTGAGTGGGAAGTACCCCAGGTCATAGACACTGTAGGTTTCATCATGGGAAGCGTTTGCCAGCCAATGTGGACGTGCTACAGCCATGATGGATCTTAAAAGAAAACAAGAATATTGGATAAAGAATCTAAGAAAGGATAGAATTCCAAGGATAGAATTCAAGCGAACCTCAAAGATAATCAAGATACTCAATTCAGAATGGAATATTTCATATCATGTTGAGAATTATTTGATTTAATGGTCTGAAACTTAATCAATAATTAATCCTTATCACAGTGATTTCAAAGTCCTACATGATGCACGTTGGGCTAAAAGAAAAAATATAAAGTCAAATAAAATATAAATTAATTAAGGATAATATTGTTAAATTGTTATTAATGAGTCAAGACACCAATTCTTGTAATTCAGTGCTAAGCCGAAGCTCGTTTATCCACGCACCGTTTCACAAAAATGGAACCATCGTCCTTACTAATTAACAATCCAACGGCCTATCCGTGCGATTAAGAATTCTCTGGAATTATCACTGTTTTTGTTGAAGGGGAACTCAAATTCCAGTTTCATCAAAACACAAGGTCCTTGATATACTCTAATAAATATTTATCATATAGTAATGATGATGTACAATGAATTACATGAAATAGTACAAGGGTAGAAATAACCGTCTTTTTAGCCCCGGTCGAGACTTCTTAAATTCCACAGTGGGATCTTCTTGATATTTTGAATTCTCTGATTTCCTGCAATCAAAATTATTAATAATTCCAAATAAATATTCAATTCGGATAAATAACAGAAAGGCTGAAAAGCGTCGTATCGTGCAGACGCCATTCAGTGTTGAAACGCGGCGGTTCTCCTCGACGCCTTTTACTCACAGAAACATGTTTCTTGTTGTTCTCTATTCGAATTCTAATTCTATCAATACCTTGTGTCCTGTATATGACTTGAACAAACATGTTAAGTATCTGTTTAGGCTTAGCCCCTTGCCTGACCAAATAAATGATCAATTAATTTTTCCTTCAATAAATGGTCAAGGGGCATAGCCTTTATTAACAAAGGTAATGAGAATAATCAAACTTAAGCAAAATGCGACATGCAAGCAGACAAATGCTCACTAAAAATAAAAGAAATAAAACATACTAAGTGCAACAAGCAGATGCTAATTGAAATATATTCATTTTTGTTTGGGTTTTGAAATATATGTCTTTTTTTTGAATTTTGACATATGTATTTTTTTTTGAATTTTTGACATATGTTTTTTTTTTGGATTTTTGACATATGTATTTTTTTGGTTTTTGACATATGTATTTTTTTTTTGTTTTTGACATATGTATTTTTTTTGGAATTTTTGACATATGTATTTTTTTTGGAATTTTGACATATGTATTTTTTTTGGAATTTTTTTTGATTTTTTTTTTACTAAAAGATCAGCATGGTACTTAGATCAAAAGATCATATTCATTTATTAACTTAATTCCCAAATTGTTCTTTAACAACTTAACTTAAAATCCATCGTGTTTGAACTTGTGTTTCCATTCGTGATCTCATTTGATGATTTGATCCTTAGTCAATCTAAGCCATTCCTTAAGTTTGGAGCACATCTCCTTAGAAGGAAAAGAAGAATAAGTTTAGAAAGCCCATGAGAAGGTTCCGGAGACTTAAAAAGATGTTCCTTTCCTACCCTAATATCCGTTGGGGTTCGGTCATTTTCTTCCGGGGTATTTATCGACCTTGCGTTCCCTTTCATTTCATTTCATGGCCTTGATGTAACGTTCGTAACGTGATGGCCTTTCGATTTGACATTTGGATTTTGTCTTTTTGCTTTTGTTTTTTTTTTTTCTATTCTTTGGGACGGATCTCCCCCTTTTTTTTTATGACGGCCTCCTACTAAGATGGTGGGTATTCTTGGTAGTCTATTCTAAGCCTCGTTCCGACATCATGGGCCGAGTATAAAACATAATTTTTTGCTTTAAAATGAATGATTTGTACTTTACCCTTTCGGTTAAGCTTCGGTATCCTTTAGGACTTGGCGAATCAAACGTGTCAGTGTGTGTAGTAATGTATTTGAAGTTAAGTTATCCAGACTAACAAAGAAATTCGAGTTTATAAACTTTCTGATTCCACTGGTCTTTGTACCATACTGATCGACTCTTTATCCTAAGGGTAGCATTTTTTAAGATGTAAGCCATTCCAGAGATGATTTAGCTCTTCTCCTTCTGCATTAACAAGACGATAAGCATTACCAGGAAAAGCGTGCGATACAACATAAGGTCCTTCCCAGTTGGGTTGGAGCTTAGAACGCGGACCACCAGGTTTTACAAAAATCCTTTTGACGACCATTTCACCGACTTTGAACTTACGTTCAATGACTTTCTTTTGATAAAAACGTGCTAGTCTATTTTGATAAACTTATGCATGATTAGCAGCTGACCATCTTTTCTCGTCTAAAAGTTCCAATTGAGCAAAGAGTGCTGAACGATGTTCATCAATAGAAAATTCCTTATTCAATTGTACTCTCAATGACGGTATGAGGATCTCATATGGAACTACCGCCTCCATTCCAAATGTTAAGGAATAAGGAGTTTGCCCAGTGGGCGTGCGGATTGAAGTTCGGTAGGCCCATAGAGCCTCAACCAATTTTTCTGGCCAGTCTGCGAACTTGTTAGATTTGCACGTTTTTTTGATGATTTTTATCAAAGTCTTATTTGTTGCCTCTGCTTGGCCATTGCCTTGCGGATAATAAGGAGACGAATGATGCAATGCAATTTTATACCTGTTGCAGAGGTTCTTCAATTCTTGTGACACGAACTGCGGTCCGTTGTCGGTGAGGATGGTGCTTGGAATTCCAAATCGGGTGATGATGTTCTTCATAATGAACTTGCAGACGGTTGATGCTTTGATCTCCACGTACGCTTCAGCTTCTGCCCACTTGGTGAAGTATTCCGTTGCCGTGAGAATGAAAGATTTTTGCTTGATGCCGGAATCTGGATTACCAAGGGGTCCAATAATGTCGAAAGCCCACATGGAGAAAGGCCATGGGGAAGAAACATGATGGAGTGAAGATGTAGGAGAATGAATTTTGTCGGCGTGAAGTTGACACTTAGCACACCTACGGACATATCCTACGCAGTCTTCTTCCATGGTTGGCCAATAAAATCCTTGTCTAAGGATCTTCTTTGCTAGCATCTGTCCATTGACATGGCCACCACAAACTCCACTATGAGCTCCTTCCATAACCTTCCAAAGCTCATCTTCGTCTAGACATCTCAGAAGAAGTCCATCAAAACCTCTCTTATACAGTGCTCCTCCAACTAAGGTGTATCGTTGAGCAATTCTCCTGATAGCTCTCTTCTCTTTAGTTGTAGCTTCCTCAGGATACGATTAATCTTCACAATATTTTGCAATCTCATAATACCATGGCTTCTGTTCATCATCCATCTCTTCTAACAGCTCTATTAACATAATTTCTTTCTTTTCAATGATATCTCCGTCTCTGACTTTCTTCAGCAACTTCTCCTTAGTTCTAAGAAATGAAGGGTCTTTCACGGCGGGTGAAAGACGCCTATGAACTATGATTGATTCGGACTGCTTGCTGATTGGAAAATCAAGAGAAGATGCCAATGAAGCTAGAACGTCAGCTAAGATGTTTTGATTCCTAGGGACATGAACAAAGATCAATTTCGTGAAAAGCTTTGAATAAGCAGAAGTAAGTTCTTGATAAGGCTTGAGCTTGGGATCAAGAGTTCGATACTTGGTCAGCACTTGGCGAAGAATTAGTTGGCTATCACCCACAATCCTGAGTTTGGTGGCACCATGAAAATGAGCAGCCTCGAGGCCAACAAGAAGTGCCTCGTATTCAGCTATATTGTTAGTGACTGGAAAATCAAGCTGAAAGGCTTGTGGAATGGTGACACCTTCAGGTGATAACAGAACGATACCAATCCCCTTTCCATGAGAATTCAGAGCTCCGTCAAAATGCAGAGTCCACATATCATCTCTGATTTGATTTACGGACATCAGTTCCTCATCCGGAAACTCTGATCGCACTGGATCAAATCGAGGAAGGGGATGATGAGCGAGATGTTCTGTTATGGCATAGCCCTTGATCGCTTTCTGCTGAATATAAATGATATCGAATTGAGATAGAAAGCTTTGCCATCGCGCTAACCTATCAGTAAGGACAGATTTCTCCAGGAGGAATTTGATCGGATTCATCCTAGCGATGAGATGGACTTCATGGGCCAGAAAATAATACTTTAATTTCTGCACAACCCAGACCAATGCTGCACATGTTTTCTCCATCGCCGTATATCTCTGTTCAGCGGGGTTGAGAAGTTTAGAGAGATAGTAGGCTGCCCTCTCTTTTCCTTCTTCATCTTCTTGTGCTAGGACAGCCCCCACTGCATCATCCAGGACTGAAATGTAAAGTACCAATGGTTTGCCTGGAGATGGTGGTCTCAAAACAGGAGGAGTTGCTAAATAGTTCTTTAATCCATCGAATGCCTCCTGACACTTATCGTCCCAATCAAATTTGACTCCCGGCTTGGTAAGCTCGTAAAACGGTACACATTTGTGAGTGCTGGGAGACAAAGCGGCGAATAAATTGCAACCTCCCGATTAATCTTCTTAACTCCTTCAAGTTTTTGGGAGGTGGCATTTCTCTAATAGCCTTCGCCTTATTGGGATCGATCTCAATTCTCCGTTTGCTGACGATAAATCCAAGTAATTTTCCTGAAGATACCCCGAATACATATTTCTTGGGGTTCATCTTTAACTGATATTCTCTCGATCTCTGTAATACCCTTGCCAAAACTTTGGCGTGCTCAGCCTTTGTCTTAGATTTAACCAATAAATCATCTACATACACTTCCAGATCTATGTGCATCATGTCATGAAATATTGCCATCATAGCCCTCTGATAAGTGGCTCCAGCATTCTTTAATCCAAATGGCATGACGACATAACAGTATGTTCCCCAAGGTGTAGTGAACGACGTTTTTTCTTGATCCTCTTCTGCCAGCTTAATTTGATTGTACCCTGAAAATCCGTCCATAAACGATAAAGTTTCATAGCCAGCAATATTATCAATGAGTACATCAATATGAGGCAATGGAAAATCATCTTTAGGACACGCCCGGTTCAGATCACGGAAGTCAATGCAAATCCTGACCTTCCCGTCCTTCTTCATAACCGGGACTACGTTGGCCACCCATTGTGGATAAAGGACAACTCTAATAAATTTGGCTTTATGCAATTTGTCGACCTCTTCCTTCATCTTTAGAGCCATTTGTGGGTGGAATCGCCTTAATTTCTGCTTGACCGGGCTAGCTCCTTCCTTTAATGTTAATATGTGTTCAACTAAAGATGAGTCTAACCCCGGCATATCTTCATAACTCCAGGCAAAAGTGTCCTTGTAGTCCTTAAGCATTTGTACCATTGCCTTCTCATCCTCTGTAGAAAGATTTTTACTGACGATGACAACCTTAGGTTCGTCTTCAGTCCCTAAATTGATTTCTTTGGTGGGCTCTTCTACGGCAGCTGAGGGTTCATCGAATCTCTTCACTCCACTGGCATATGCCTCAGCTGCGTCCTCGTCATCTTCCTCATTTTCAATAATGGGGTCTTTTTCATGTACTAACTCATATACCCCATACCCATCATTGACTGACTCATCATTCATACAGTCTTCTGGCATTTGAATTGGATTTTCTAAAAATTGAGGGATCAAAGAGTAAGAAAAGCATTTATCAGCTAAGTCCTGGAGATATCTATCTGGAATTTGCCTACCCTTAGGCTTCCTAGACTTCCTAACTTGACTAACTTGCTTAAAACTAGACTGCCTAACTTCACTAAACTCCCTATTATAACCTAATGAAGATGAAGCAGGATGGAAATCCTGGGATACAAGTGCAAATACAAGAGAATCCTCCCGAGGGGAGGGGCAGAGTAGATCTAAGAGAGAATCTTGACCGAAGGACCCTCGCGACAGGGTGCGATCGGACAAGTAAGATGTTTCCTCGATAAGGATCTGAGAAGAATTTGTTGTAAAATTGACGTTTTTTTTTTTATATCAGAGGAATTAAACATGAAACAGGAGTGAATACAGATAGAAGGAGAATCAGATGGAGGAAGTGGCACCAAGGCCAGAGGATTAGGAGGATCATATAGCAATATGTCCCAGATCAAATCATACATCCTCTCTAGATCGAGAGGAGGTTGTGGAATAAGGTCCCGAGGGGACAGAGTAATCATAACGGGCGGAGCCCGTGGAATATCTTCAATAATGACCCGCGACCAAGTCTGGGTCAAGAGCAGTGTGCGAAATATAGTATGGAGCATGAAGACATGTGAAGGATATGTCCCCCTCCAGAGCAGATCTGTAGTATAACCAGCTTCATAGGGGTCATCTGGCTCCCCTTTGTCGGTCTCTTCAGACAACAATATCCGCTTATCAAAGATGGTACAAGGGCTTTCAATCAGCTCATCAATCTGCGGCGGCCATTTGGGTTCTGCAGGATCTAAGAATAATCTGTTCAGTGCAATGTAAAGGTCTCTCAGATCGAACCACCTATACCATTCGCATTCAGGATCATGAAATTTTCTCCTTTTCATAGGCCGCAGAGCCTCCAAGGATTGGTACGTAAGTAGTTCTGAGCAATGCCTGGCCAAGTCCCTCCCATATATGTCATGGAAGTCAAAACACGAAGTAATGACCACCGTATTGTCGTGGCTAAGTATGGGCCCCTTCACAAAGTGTGTATACAGGGTCCATGTTAGGGGATCTCGGCCTTCTTTGGGTGGTGTAGACATTGTCTCCCAGATTTTTCGACCTTCTTCAATTTATGCTTGCTGAACCAGATCTTGCTTCAGTCTTCTTGGCCTATAGCCTAGACCACTTCCAGGTGCTGCTTGATGATCTTTAACATGAGTGGTCCTGCCTTGCAACTGTGTGCCCAGACCCTTCTCAGGCTCATAGCCGTTCTTCATCATAATTCTCCATCCTGGGGTACTCATGCACTTCCCCCTTTTTATGGCATCTAACGGGTATGGAAAAATAGTGGCGGCTTTTAGAGGATCAGCCACTGGATGGTAGACTTGTAATACCGACAGAAAAGGTTGTCGGCCAGGTAAAGCAGTAGATTTAACATTCAAGGTATGAGCAGCAGCAAGGATCGGCATGCTCGTCACTTTAATAATTCGTCCTTTGAAAGGGAATTTGAGACATTGGTGATTCGTAGAAGGAATCGCCTCAAGAGTTTTAATATAAGGACGACCCAAAATGGCATTTATAGAAAGGTCGATTTCTAGGATGTGAAATTCGACCTCTGCATGACTTACAGGGCCTAGCTCCACCTTCAAATAAACCATTCCCAGAGGGGAACGGGTAGAATTGTCATATGCTGTCACAGAGATGGGGCTAGGCAGCCATTTTTCTTTGGGCACACTGCACAGCTCCACGGTCTTCGGAGGTAAAATATTGATCAAGGCCCCTGTGTCAACCAGGCATGCATCTACGGCCTTCTTGCAGATGTTGACCGTGATGCTCAAAGCCATGCTTCTGGCTGCTGGCGGTGCTAGTTCCGATGTATGAAATGTAATGGAGGGCTGATCCCCCTGAGGAACTAGTAGTGCTGCAATTTTTTCTACTGGCACGTCCTCGTTGACCATCACCTTTTGTAGATATTCCATTAAGGCTTCTTGGTGACTTTTTGATCTCTTGATTAGTTCAAGTATGGAGATCCGTGCCGGTGTTCTGTCCAGATGTTTCAACAAATCATATTGAGTGCCTGGTGCACTCTCTTCATTATGGGCTTCCTCAGTCGGCTGTGATGGGCCGTCTCTAACTGTGGACTGAGGAAAGACTTTGTTGAAAATCCTTCCACTTCGGAGCGCATGTTCCTCAACCGTGGAGGACCCGGGTGACACCTTAAGTACCGCAGGGTTGGATGGTGCAGACGATGTAGAGGGCTGGTATGTAGGTGATGGCGTAGGGTTAGGTGGTGATGGCGCGGTGCGGATTAAAGGCCTAGAGGGTTGGATGGTGGATGGGTAAGTGGTTGGTGAAGTGGGGAATGGGACGCGTAATAGCGGTCTGGATGGTAAGGGGGTATCTGGGTAGGTAGTAGTGGTAGCGGGCGAAGTAGGAAATGGTACGCGGAGTAATGGCCTAGATGGTAGAAGGGGTGCGTAATTGGTTTGCGAGGGATTATATGGTAGCGGTGTAGTGGTGTGGGGCATAATGGGCTTAAGGAAGGCGGGTGGTGGTAATGGGTTATTGGGTGTGGGCGAGTAATATGCGGGTGTCGGTAGAGGGGTAATGGTAATGGGTTATTGGGTGCGGGCGAGTAATATGCGGGTGTCGGTAGAGGGGTAATGGTAATGGGTTGCGGCCTGGGTATGTGGAGGGTGCGGCGCGGTGGTCGTTCTGCGGTACTTAAAATATGACCCGTTGAATAAAGAGAGGAAGAGTCCTCTATTCTCCACTGTTGCCCACGGTCAACCTCAGACTGGCTGTTTGTCAAGATAGGGGCAACTTGGTTTTGGTTCTGGTGCTCTGGGAGTGGATTCTGCATTATGCCCATGTTGGGTGGTGGTGCTGCTTGTGCTGGTGGTCTGGCTTGCTGCTGCTGCTGCTGCTGTGGTCTTCTCGCCTTCATGGCTGATATATACTTTTTCATCTCCTCCCAGTCTATGCCGCCCTACTCGTTGAGATCATGAATATAATCTCTGAATTAGAAGCAGGTGTCAATGGTATACCCAGGTTGCCTATGGAAATAGCAATACCTGGACGTGTCGGTATTTTGAGGCCAGATGGCCTTTTCCCTTGGCAAAACTAAGGCATTAGTTGCCATTAGAGCACTGAAGATATCTGCCAAGGATTCTGGGAGGGCCGGGTATTCTGCCCTTTTAGGGCCTGGAGGTCTTCTCTGCTGATTATAGTCAGCAGGAGGAGGGACATTATGGTATGCCGGCGGTGCGCGCGGCTGATATTGCTGCTGCTGTTGCTGATATTGCTGTTGTTGGGGTTGCTGGTACTGTTGTTGCCGTTGCGGTGGCTGCTGTAGCTGTTGCTGGTGCTGGTTCTGGTTCGGCTACTGGGGCCGCTGATACTGTTGCTGATAATGGGGGTTCTGCTGCTGCCTGTACCCCTGTTGGTTCGGTTGCGGTGGCCTCTGGTACTGCTGCTGGTTCCTCACGAACTGGGGCGAATTATTATTCATGCTACTAACCTGCTCATGAGAGAGCGTGCCCTCAGTAGTCGGACTTGTGCTAGGAGAGTTTGGCACTGCAGGCTTCCGAGGTGGAGGCCTGCTAGGTCTGTGAGGACCAAAGACGCTAGAGAACGTAGCGTCCTTGAAGGCATTCTGGCAGTACCGTGCTCTTTCATAGAGCTTTGCCATGTTGGTCAGATTGTTCAAGGAGAGGACTAACTTGAATTGGGGTGTGGCGTTGGAGATTAACATCTTCACTTGCTCGGACTCGGACAAGTGATCTTTCACCTTTTCAGCCAGGCCCCGCCACCTGTCAGCAAAACTGACAAACTCTTCATCAGGTTTCATCTTTTCTGCAATGAGGTCAGTGATGGACAAGGAGGGTGCAACTCTGTCCTGGTATCGTTGGATAAATTTGCGTGAAACGATACCGTAATCCTCTACTTCGGAGGGTTCCAGAGAAAAGAACCACTCGAGGGCTGGTCCCTCTAGAGATCTCCTGAACAAAAAGGCCAACGACCTCTTGTCGTTCTGCCAGAAAGACGATTCGTACATAAACTCCTTCAGATGTGTGAAGGGGTTACCAGTACCGTTGTACTTCCGGTACACTGGCATCTCAAAGGGTGGTAGGTAGAATACCGGCAGGCTCGGCAAATTGATCTCTGGCACAGCTTTAACCCCCATCATCTTCTGGAGGTTGTTGAATTGCTCATCAATGCGCTCCATTTTGGCCAGCAACGCTTGCGTGGTCAGATCTGCCTGGGAGGAGGAGGAGGTAGAGGTACTTGATAGGCCTGCTGCCTAGAGTATGTTGGACAGGGAAGACAATAAAGAGGAGGTCCAGCAGAGCTTCCGCCATGCCCGAGGGCATTTTGATAAGCAGGCGTTTGCGGTCTAACCGGTTGCCTAGAGGATGAAAGCTACGGCCCAACTGGCCGAGAAGTGACATGAAGGCCTTCCATGGCCTGATGGATGTAAGGAGGGTGAAGAGGAGGTTGTTGAGTAACAACAGGGGGAGCCACAGGGTTCGGCTCAGCAGGCTGCATGGGTGCCTTCCCCTTCAGAATAGACTGGATCGCCTCGAACTGCTGAGGGTCCAGTCGGGAGGCAAAAACTCCCAAAGCGTTGACGAGATCCACAGGATCAGAGGATGATGGATCATTCTGATTCATGTCCCCCTCAAGATTGGGATTAGGAATCGCATATTCATGCGGGGGAAGATCAGGATATCGATCATGGGGATGAAAGAGAGGGGTCCGGACGTTCCCATCATGTCGAAGCAGAACGGAGACGGAATTACGGGAGGCATCAACATCTCTCCCGCTTGTAGGTGCTTAGAATGTTAGTGTGATTAACATGAAAAATCCTATGTTGTTTAGGTGCAAAATAAACCTATTAAAAACAGAAACTACGTGAAGTGATCGCCAGAAACTTTTGACTTAAAAGTTTCAAAAGAGAGTATGATCGCCTACCTGTTTGAACGCGGGAGATGTTGAATCCTTGATTCCCCTCCTTCAGCCGGCTGAAGAAAGAGAGCCCTTTCTTTGTTTTTTTGTTCTTGCTGTTGAATTTGGAATTTGAAGTTGAGGATCGTCCAGAAATCCTTGTGTTGAGTGCTTGATTTCCTTGATTCTCTTGTTTGAGTTAAGTTGAGTGCAGCAGAAAGTATAGAAAGAGAGATAAAAAAAATGATGAGAACTTAAGCAAAAGCAGAATTTATTCTAATCATGGTATTGAACATGCAACTAAACATCAAACTTACTTTTTGGGATGACTTTTGAAACCCCTTTATCAAATAGGTTTTTGAAAAGAAAAGGAATGAGGTTGTGGTGTGTGTTGCATAGAGTTATTATGAAGAATGAGATTAATGAAGATGTAGAATACAAATGCAGAAATGAAACACTTATGCCGAATGGATGAAGCCTTGAATTGATTGAAGAATGGACGCCGACTTCTGGAAACAGCAACGCTTCGACGTTTGGACGTCGTTGCTCCGATCTTCAACTCGCTATCGCTCAAGATTACGCTTCACTTCAAATCACGCTTAACTTCAAATTACGCTTAACTTTTTTAACTCTTCAACATGCAAGGTATTTATAGACCTTTTCTGCGTCCGCGATTAACATAGAAAAATCTTTGATTTATCCATCTTAACCGACAGATAAATACTGATTAATTCATCTTTATCTGTAATTATCTAAAACGCGTCCACCTTGGCTGACGCCTTTCAGATTAATTAAGATAAGGATAAACATCCGAAAAACTTATCTTTATCTTTATCAAATAAAAAGCGTCTACATGTGTAGACGTCTTTTAAACTAATTAAGATAAGGATAAACATCCAGAAGAGAAGTTAAAATAGCCTAGGAAACCTAAATCGCGTCATGTCTCACAGACGCCTTTTAGCTAATTAATCAATCGATTAAAATTCAAATTTAAACGTTAAAATAAGAATAAACTCTAAATGGCGTCCATATGGGTCGACGTCTTTTCGAATTCTTCATATTTTTACTGAAATTTGAGCTAAAATCAATTTAATTGATTAACTTAAACATGTCTGTTAAACCCGACACTCAAAAAGATCAATAAAAATTAATCAATGATTAAATATCAGACCATTCTGAGGCATTATTATATGATATGAAATTTACTCGAAATGACGTCAAAATTAGCGTGTCTACAGCTGCCTCACCTTGGCATCGTCTTTGCAAGGGAATGAAATGGAATGGAATGTACTGAAAAGGTGATGCCAAGGTGTGATGAGACACGCTCTTAACATCACATGATTGGAATTTTTCGTCAAAATTATCAACGAAGATAGCTCAAGGAAATCAATGGAATCAATCCTGTCTGGATGAGGTAGACAAAAAAATAAAATAAGGTCGATCAACCTCCTCGGAGTGGGAAGTACTCCAGGTCGTAGACACTGTAGGTTTCATCATGGGGAGCGTTTGCCAGCCAATGTAAACGTGCTGCAGCCATGATGGATCTTTAAAAGAAAACAAGAAATATTGGATAAAAAATCTAAGAAATGATAGAATTCCAAGGATATCTTCAAGCGAACCTCAAAGATAATCAAGATACTCAATTCAGAATTGAATATTTCATATCATGTTGAGAATTATTTGATTTAATGGTCTGAAACTTAATCAATAATTAATCCTTATCACAGTGATTTCAAAGTCCTACATGATGCACGTTGGGCTAAAAGAAAAAATATAAAGTCAAATAAAATATAAATTAATTAAGGATAATATTGTTAAATTGTTATTAATGAGTCAAGACACCAATTCTTGTAATTCAGTGCTAAGCCGAAGCTCGTTTATCCACGCACCGTTTCACAAAAATGGAACCATCGTCCTTACTAATTAACAATCCAACGGCCTATCCGTGCGATTAAGAATTCTCTGGAATTATCACTGTTTTTGTTGAAGGGGAACTCAAATTCCAGTTTCATCAAAACACAAGGTCCTTGATATACTCTAATAAATACTTATCATATAGTAATGCAAATGCAAAATAACTACATGAAAGAATACAATGGTAGAAATAACCGTCTTTTTAGTCACGGTCAGGACTTCTTGACTCCCACAGTGGGATCTTCTTGATATTTTGAATTCTCTGATTTCCTACAATCAAAATTATTAGTAATTCCAAATAAATATTCAATTTAAACATCAAAAACCATAGAATTTCGGATAAATCACAGAATTATTGAAACGCGTCGTGTCGCGAAGACGCCATTAAATATTGAAACGCGTCAGTGCTCCTCGACGCCTTTTACTCACAGAAACAGGTTTCTGGCTGTTCTCTACTCGAATTCCAACTCTTCCAATGCCTTGTGTCCTGTATATGACTTGAACAAACATGTTAAGCATCTATTCAGGCTTAGCCCCTTGCCTGACCAAATAAATGGTCAATCGATCTTTTCCTTCAATAAATGGTTAAGGGGCATAGCCTTTATTAACAAAGGTAATGAGAATAATCAAACTTAAGCAAAATGCAACATACAAGCAAACAGATGTTTACTGAAAATAAAAGGAATGAAACATACTAAATGCAACAAGCAGATGCTAATTGAGATATTTTTTTGTTGTTTCAAAATATTCATTTTTGTTTGGGTTTTGAAATATATGCTTTTTTTTGAATTTTGGACATATATATTTTTTTTGAATTTTTCACATATGTATTTTTTTTGGATTTTTGACATGTATTTTTTTTGGATTTTTGACATATGTATTTTTTTGACTTTTTTGACTAAAAGATCAGCATGGTACTTAGATCAAAAGATCATATTCATTTATCGACTTAATTCCCAAATTGTTCTTTAACAACTTAACTTAAACCCATCGTGTTTGAATTTGTGTTTCCATTCGTGATCCCATTTGATGTTTTGATCCTTAGTCAATCTAAGTCATTCCTTAAGTTTAGAGTACACCTCTTTAGAAGGAAAGAAGAATAAGTTTAGAAAGCCCATGAGAAGGTTCCGGAGACTTAAAAAGATGTTCCTTTCCTACCCTAATATCCGTTGGGGTTCAGTCATTTCATTCCGGGGTATTTATCGACCTTGCGTTCCCTTTCATTTCATGGCCTTGATGTAACGTTTGTAATGTAATGGCCTTTTTTATTTGACATTTGGCTTTTGCCTTTTTGCTTTTGCTTTTCTATTTTTTTTTTTCTCGGGATGGATCTCCCCCTTTTTTTTATGACGGTCTCCTACTAAGATGGTGGGTATTCTTGGTAGTCTATTTTAAGCCTCGTTCCGACATCATGGGCCGAATGTAAAACAGAATTTTGCTTTAAAAAGAAATGATTTGTACTTTACTCTTTCAGTCAAGCTTTTGATATCCTTTAAGACTTGGCATCTCTTGTTACTCACGAATCAAACGTGTCAGTGTGTGTAGTAATGGGCATGAGTTAAGTTATCCAGACTAACAAAGAAATTTGAGTTTATAAACTTTCTGATTCCACTGGTCTTTGTACCATACTGATCGACTCTTTAACCTAAGGGTAGTATTTCTTAAGATGTAAGCCATTCCAGGGATGATTTAGCTCTTCTCCTTCTGCATTAACAAGACGATAAGCATTACCAGGAAAAGCGTGCGATACAACATAAGGTCCTTCCCAGTTGGGTTGGAGCTTAGAACGCGGACCACCATATTTTACAAAAATTCTTTTTACGACCATTTCACCGACTTTGAACTTACGTTCAATGACTTTCTTTTGATAAAAACGTGCTAGTCTGTTTTGATAAACTTTTGCATCATTAGCAGCTAACCATCTTTTCTCGTCTAAAAGTTCCAATTGAGCAAGGAGTGCTGAACGATGTTCATCAATGGAAAATTCCTTATTCAATTGTACTCTCAATGACGGTATGAGGATCTCATATGAGACTACCGCCTCCATTCCAAATGTTAAGGAATAAGGAGTTTGCCCAGTGGGCGTGCGGATTGAAGTTCGGTAGGCCCATAGAGCCTCAACCAACTTTTCTGACCAGTCTGCAAATTTATTAGATTTACACGTCTTTTTGATAATTTTTATCAAAGTCTTATTTGTTGCCTCTGCTTGGCCATTGCCTTGCGGATAATAAGGAGACGAATGATGCAATGCAATTTTATACCTGTTGTAGAGGTCCTTCAATTCTTGTGACGCGAACTACGGTCCGTTGTCGGTGACGCTGGTGTTTGGAATTCCAAATCGGGTGATGATGTTCTTCATGATGAACTTGCAGACGGTTGATGCTTTGATCTCCACGTACGCTTCAACTTCTGCCCACTTGGTGAAGTATTCCGTTGCCGTGAGAATGAAAGATTTTTGCTTGATGCCGGAATCTGGATTACCAAGGGGTCCAATAATGTCGAAAGCCCACATGGAGAAAGGTCATGGGGAGGAAACAGGATGGAGTGAAGATGCAGGAGAATGAATTTTGTCGGCGTGAAGTTGACACTTAGCACACCTACGGACATATCCTACGCAGTCTTCTTCCATGGTTGGCCAATAAAATCCTTGTCTAAGGATCTTCTTTGCTAGCATCTGTCCATTGACATGGCCACCACAAACTCCACTATGAGCTCCTTCCATAACCTTCCAAAGCTCATCTTCGTCTAGACATCTCAGAAGAACTCCATCAAAACCTCTCTTATACAGTGCTCCTCCAACTAAGGTGTATCGTTGAGCAATTCTCATGATAGCTCTCTTCTCTTTAGTTGTAGCTTCCTCAGGATACGATTGATCTTCACAATATTTTGCAATCTCATAATACCATGGCTTATGTTCATCATCCATCTCTTCTAACAGCTCTATTAACATAATTTCTTTCTTTTCAATGATATCTCCGTCTCTGACTTTCTTCAACAACTTCTCCTTAGTTTTAAGAAATGAAGGGTCTTTCACGGCAGGTGAAAGACGCCTATGAACTATGATAGATTCGGATTGCTTGCTGATTGGAAAATCAAGAGAAGATGCTAATGAAGGTAGAGCGTCAGCTAAGATGTTCTAATTCCTAGGGACATGGACAAAGATCAATTTCGTGAAAAGCTTTGAGTAAGCAGAAGTAAGTTCTTGATAGGGCTTGAGCTTAGGATCAAGAGTTCGATACTTGGTCAGCACTTGACGAAGAATTAATTGGCTATCACCCACAATCCTGAGTTTGGTGGCACCATGAAAATGAGCAGCCTCGAGGCCAGCAAGAAGTGCCTCGTATTCAGCTATATTGTTGGTGACTGGAAAATCAAGCTGAAAGGCTTGTGGAATGGTGACACCTTCAGGTGATAACAGAACAATACCGATCCCCTTTCCATGAGAATTCAGAGCTCCGTCAAAATGCAGAGTCCACATATCATCTCTGATTTGATTTACGGACATCAGTTCCTCATCTGGAAACTCTGATCGCACTGGATCAAATCGAGGAAGGGGATGATGAGCGAGATGTTCTGCTATGGCATAGCCCTTGATCACTTTCTGCTGAATATAAATGATATCGAATTGAGATAGAAAGCTTTGCCATCGCGCTAACCTATCAGTAAGGACAGATTTCTCCAGGAGGAATTTGATCGGATTCATCCTAGCGATGAGATGGACTTCATGGGCTAGAAAATAATGCTTTAATTTCTGCACAATCCAGACCAATGCTGCACATGTTTTCTCCATCGCCGTATATCTCTGTTCAGCGGGGTTGAGAAGTTTAGAGAGATAGTAGGCTGCCCTCTCTTTTCCTTCTTCATCTTCTTGTGCTAGGACAGCCCCCACTGCATCATCCAGGACTGAAATGTAAAGTACCAATGGTTTGCCTGGAGATGGTGGTCTCAAAACAGGAGGACTTGCTAAATAGTTCTTTAATCCATCGAATGCCTCCTGACACTTATCGTCCCAATCAAATTTGACTCCCGACTTAGTAAGCTCGTAAAACGGCTTACACCTTTGTGAGTGCTGGGAGACAAAGCGGCGAATAAATTGCAACCTCCCGATTAATCCTCTCAACTCTTTCAAGTTTTTGGGAGGTGGCATTTCTCTAATAGCCTTCGCCTTATTGGGATCGATCTCAATTCCCCGTTTGCTGACCATAAATCAAAGCAATTTTCCTGAAGATACCCCGAATACACATTTCTTGGGGTTCATCTTTAACTGATATTCTCTCGATCTCTCTAATAGCCTCGCCAAAACTTTGGCGTGCTTAGCCTTTGTCTTAGATTTAACCAATAAATCATCCACATACACTTCCAAATCTATGTGCATCATGTCATGAAATATTGCCATCATAGCCCTTTGATAAGTAGCTCTAGCATTCTTTAATCCAAATGGCATGACGACATAACAGTATGTTCCCCAAGGTGTAGTGAACGACGTTTTTTCTTGATCCTCTTCTGCCAGCTTAATTTGATTGTACCCTGAAAATCCGTCCATAAACGATAAGGTTTCATAGCCAGCGGTATTATCAATGAGTACATCAATATGAGGCAATAGAAAATCATCTTTAGGACACGCCCGGTTCAGATCGCGGAAGTCAATGCAAATCCTGACCTTCCCGTCCTTCTTCATAACCGGGACTATGTTAGCCACCCATTGTGGATAAAGGACAACTCTAATAAATTTGGCTTTATGCAATTTGTCGACCTCTTCCTTCATCTTTAGAGCCATATGTGGGTGGAATCGCCTTAGTTTCTGCTTGACCGGGCTAGCTCCTTCCTTTAACGTCAATCTGTGTTCAACTAAAGATGAGTCTAACCCCGGCATATCTTCATAACTCCAGGCGAAAGTGTCCTTATAGTCCTTAAGTACTTGTACCATTGCCTTCTCATCCTCTATAGAAAGATTTTTACTGACGAGGACAACCTTAGGTTCGTCTTCAGTCCCTAAATTGATTTCTTTGGTGGGCTCTTCTACGGCAGCTGAGGGTTCATCGAATCTCTTCACTCCACTGGCATATGCCTCAGCTGCGTCCTCGTCATCTTCTTCATTCTCAACAAGGGGGTCCTTTTCATGCACTAACTCATATACCCCGTACCCATCATTGACTGACTCATTATCTATACAGTCTTCTGGCATCTGAATTGGTTTTTCTAAAAACTGAGGGATCAAAGAACAAGAAAAGCATCTATCAACTAAATCCTGGAGGTATCTATCTGGAATTCGTCTACCCTTAGGCCTCCTAGACTTCCTAACCTGACTAAAACTAGACTGCCTAACTTCACTAAACTCCTTATTATAACCTAATGAAGATGAAGCAGGATGGAAATCCTGGGATACAAGTGGAAATACAAGAGAATCCTCCCGAGGGGAAGGGCAGAGTAGATCTAAGAGATAATCTTGACCGAAGGACCCGCGCGACGGGGTGCGATCGGACAAGTAGGAAGTTTCCTCGATAAGGATCTGAGAAGAATTTGTTGTAAAATTGGCGTTTTTTTTTGGATATCGGAGGAATTAAGCATGAAACAGGAGTGAATACAGATATAAGGAGAATCAGGTGGAGGAAGTGGCTCCAAGGCCAGAGGGTTGGGGGGATCATATAGCATTATGTCCCAGATCAAATCATACATCCTCTCTAAATCGAGAGGAGGTTGTGGAGTAAAATCCCGATGGGACAGAGTAATCATAACGGGCGGAGCCCGTGGAATATCTTCAATAATGACCCGCGACCAAGTCGGGGTCAAGAGTAATGTGCGAAATAGAGTATGGAGCATGAAGACATGTGAAGGATATGTCCCCCTCCAGAGTAGATCTGTAGTATAACCAGCTTCATAGGGGTCATCTGGCTCCCCTTCGTCGGTCTCTTCAGACAGCAATATCTGCTTATCAAAGATGGCACCAGGACTTTCAATCAGCTCGTCAATCTGCGGCGGCCACTTGGGTTCTGCAGGATCTAAGAATAATCTGTTCAGTGCAATGTAAAGGTCTCTCAGATCGAACCACCTGTACCATTCGCATTCAGGATCATGGAATTTTCTCCTTTTCATAGGCCGCAGAGCCTCCAAGGATTGGTACGTAAGTAGTTCTGAACAATGCCTGGCCAAGTCCCTCCCATATATGTCATGGAAGTCAAAACACGAAGTAATGACCACCGTGTTGTCGTGGCTAAGTATGGGCCCTTTCACAAAGTGTGTATACAGGGTCCATGTTAGGGGATCTCGGCCTTCCTTAGGTGGTGTAAACATTGTCTCCATGATTTTTCGACCTTCTTCGATCTCTGCTTGCTGAACCAGATCTTGCTTCAGTCTTCTTGGCCTGTAGCCCATACCACTTCCAGGTGCAGCTCGATGATCTTTAACAGGAGTGGTCCTGCCTTGCAACTGTGTGCCCAGACCTTTCCCAGGCTCATAGCCGTTCTTCATCATAATTCTCCATCCTGGGGTACTCATGCACTTCCCCCTTTTAATGGCATCTAACGGGTATGGAGAAATAGTGGCGGCTTTCAAAGGATCAGCCACTGAGTGGTAGACCTATAATACCGACAGAAAAGGTTGTCGGCCAGGTAAAGCAGTAGATTTAACATTCAAGGTATGAGCAGCAGCAAGGATCGGCATGCTCGTCACTTTAATAATTCGTCCTTTGAAAGGGAATTTGAGGCATTGGTGATTCGTAGAGGGAATCGCCTCAAGAGTTTTGATATAAGAACGACTCAAAATGGCATTTATAGAAGGGTCGATTTTTAGGATGTGAAATTCGACCTCTGCATGACTTACAGGGCCTAGCTCTACCTTCAAATAAACCATTCCCATAGGGGAACGGGTAGAATTGTCATATGCCGTCACAGAGATGGGGCTAGGTAGCCATTTTTCTTTGGGCACACCGCACAGCTCCAGGGCCTTCGGAGGTAAAACATTGATCGAAGCCCCTGTATCTACCAGGCATGCATCCACGGCCTTCTTGCAGATGTTGACCGTGATGCTCAAAGCCATGCTTCTGGCTGCTGGCGGTGCTAGTTCCGATGTGTGAAATGTAATGGAGGGCTGATTCCCCTGAGGAACTAGTAGTGCTGCAATTTTTTCTACCGGTACGTCCTCATTGACCATCACCTTCTGTAGATATTCCATTAAGGCTTCTTGGTGACTCTTTGATCTCTTGATTAGTTCAAGTACGGAGATCCGTGCCGGTGTCCTGTCCAGATGTTTCAACAAGTCATATTGAGTGCCTGGTGCACTCTCTTCATTATGGGCTTCCTCAGTCGGTTGTGATGGGCCGTCTCTAACCATGGACTGAGGGAAAACTTTGTTGAAAATCCTTCCACTTCGGAGCGCATGTTCCTCGACCGTGGAGGATCCGGGTGACACCTTAAGTACCGCAGGGTTAGATGGTGCGGGTGGCGGAAAGGGTTGGTATGTAGGTGGTGGCGTAGGGCTAGGTGGTGATGGCGCAGTGCGGATTAAAGGCCTAGAGGGTTGGATGGTGGATGGGTAAGTGGTTGGTGAAGTGGGGAATGGGATGCGTAATAGCGGTCTGGATGGTAAGGGTGTTAGAATTGGGTGGCCTAAAAGCCAATCATTGTGCATTCTAGTTCAGATTATTAATAAAGGCAATTATTTCTTCATTTAATAGTTCTCGCAAACGACTATCGTAATGAAGGTCCATAGACAAATGTATGGGATATTGAATCATGATGAGATCGTGATAGTGAGATCAATATCATAAGGTAATTGTCTTAAATAGTTCTCGATCGTAGGATATTTGAAATGGACATTAAATATCCGATAAGATCGACGCAAGTTGTGTCTGCTCATATGATGAGGGTGAATGATCTCACATTCACTCGTGTGGTGACACTAAGACAAACAAGTGGGTGCTCATTAGAGAATGAGTTCACTGAACATACCCAAATAAGAATTCCTGGATGGTAATTATACCTATTAGTCAACCAGGGAATTCTATCGTTGCAGTAGCACAGTTGGTCCTTTGACCTGAGTCACCAATGATACCTTGTTTGTGGACCATTGTATCTTGATTCTCTGACTCGTGGACTTTAACCATTAAGTCCACCATAATCGGTCTTTCAGATATAGTAGAAAGCTTGCGAAGGTAATTAAGTGAACAACAAGGGATCACTCACTCTTGGTATAAGACTGGAGAGAGAATGTCCCATGGATGTGTACACAGAAATCCCTGGCCATGGTCAAATGAAAGAGATGTCTTTCTAGATATTAACTGTGTATTGGAATCCATCTGGATAATGCGATAGAGGGTTTGACTATAAAACCATACCCTTGCGTTATCGGGACATTGCATGAGTTGAAAAATATAAAATAGAACAAATAATAAGATTGAACCTACTGCCTTTAACCAAGATAGAATTGTCACCATGTGAACATTGTTTAGTCGGTAAAATGACTAAGAAACCTTTCGCAGTAGGACATAGATCACAAAGATTACTAGAATTGATTCACTCATATATATGTGGACCATTAAGTATAAAAACATATGATAGAAAGGAATATTTCATAATATTCATAGATGACTATTCCAGATATGCCTATGTATATTTTATTTCTGCTAAATCAGAAGCTCTTAATTGTTTTAAGAGATATAGAGCAGAAGTAGAAAGGCAACTGAGTAAAAATATTAAGGTGTTAAGAACAGATAGAGGAGGGGAATACAACTCAAAGGAATTTAAGTCATATTGCCAAGAGCATGGAATAAAGCGGCATGTAACTATGCCTTATACGCCACAACAGAATGGTATGGCAGAAAGAAAGAATAGAACACTTATGAATGCAGTTAGATGCATGCTATCGCATTCAGGACTCCCTAAGAATTTTTGGGGAGAGGCATTGCTCACGGCAAATTATACATTGAATAGAATTCCCACTAAATCTATCGAAAGTACACTTTATGAACTGTGGAATGGGAGGAAACCAGAAATAAGTCATCTTAAGAAATGGGGGTCAGTAGCCCATGTTCTCATTCCAAATCAACTAAGAGACAAGTTAAACTTTAGAACATTGAAGTGTCGATTCATAGGCTATTGTGACAAATCATCGGGATATAGATTCTTCGATAAGAAAAAAGGAATCATTGAATATAGGGATGCTACATTTCTAGAAAATATAGAGGAAGAGGAATCTCATCATGAGAAAGAACCTCTAAGTTTAATAGATGATGACTATTACAATGATTTACCTATAAATGATCCAGAAATCAAAGAAGAACTTCCACCAAATGTGGAAGATGAACAAATGCCTTTGAATGAAACGCAAGAAAATCAACCTGCAATTGGCAATAAAAGATTTAGAACTCCACCAGCATGGATGGATGATTATCACTTGTACTTATGTGAGCCTTCATGTCTAACAGTAGACATAAATGAAGATAATAATATATATCCCATGAATTTGAAAGATGTATTGAAATCTTCAGACTCTGATCTATGGCGAAAAGCTATGGAAGAAGAAATTGATTCCATAAAAAGGAACAATGTATGGGAACTATGTGAATTACCTAAGAATAGGAAGGCTATAGGTTGCAAGTGGGTATTTAAGAAAAAGATCCGTGTAGATGGGTCTATTGATAAGTATAAGGCTCGATTAGTTGCCAAAGGATTTGATGGATATAGGTGTCCTCTAAGCCAATCATAAGACACCTATTTCAATCTGGTTCACCAATCAATGGCATTAAATTCATTATGTAGATTGGCATATTCATAATTGCGCATAATGAAGTCCATGAATATGTGCAATAGTCATCATATTATGATGAGATCATAATAATGAGACTGATGACTTATAAACACATATTCTCAATTGTTCCTAATAGTAGGATGTTTGAGAAAGACATCAAACATCCGGTTAGACTAGTACAGGTTATTCCGGCTCATATGATGAGGGTGACTGATCTCGTTAGTTACTAGTGTGGAGACACAATGGTAAACCTGTAGGTGCTCATTGAAGAATGAGTTCACTGAACTAATCCGACATGAATCGCCGAATGGTAATTTACCTGACTGTCAATCGGCTTGATTCATCGTCACAGTAGCGTGGTTGATCCTTGGACTTGAGACACCAAAGACACCTTATCGGTGGACTTCTGGACTTTGACCTTGACCTATGAATCCCTATCAACGGGATCTCTAATAGTCAAGGATCGGGTCCAGCGGAAGACTTTCGAAGGTGATTGTGTGTTCAATAAAGGATCGTTCGCTCTCAGGTAACTGGAGAGAGAATGCTCTAGAGTAGATCCGCAGGAGTCTCTGGCCAGAGCAGAAACAATATCAGAAAAGTGGTTTTCGGATATTGTAAAGCGGAGTCTGATTCAAGTGAGTTGACAATCTAGGGTTTGACAGTTGACCATACCCTAGGTTAACTCGAGAGCATTGTGCGAACGAAGGATTATAGCCACGTGGTAACTGTGAACGGACAGGTTCCATGAGTGGGTTGCTGAACCCCATTACCTTCCGGGATCATGCGGTGTTGCTTGACACCCATCTTGATCAGAAGTCCGACCGAATTCACATGCGATGTTAATTCGGTTAAGTAATTAGTTAATATATAGATATTAATTAATTACAATAAGTCAATAACTAGTTATTGGACTTAACGGGCTGAAAACCGGACTGGTAAATGGGCCTAGAGGGTCACACGCAATAAGATTCTCAGTCGGTGGTACATAAGTGGGATTTATATTAACTCGGGGACTTTTGTGAAAAGTCGCTCCGACTTAATATATATACGCGCTGTTGAGAAACCCTGGGCCAAGCTCCATGATTTCCCTTACTAGCCGTCATCCCTCCCTTTCTCTCTCCTCCTCTGGGCGTCCCGTTCGAGGCGCTGAGACAGTTTCCGTCTCCGCCGCGTGTGATTCCCAAAAGTCAGGAATTCCCATCGGCGGGATTTCAGCAATCGTTGCGGCGACGGATCTTCAGCGAGCGAGCTGATACGGACGAGGGATCGAGGACGAACCACCACGGAGGATCGCGTGGATACCACTAGAGGCCGGACGCTTGTGCGGCTCGGGGCATCGCCTCGACGGAACCAAAACGGAAGCGGATTCGAATCCGCGCACGGTAATCAGATTCCAATCCGGTTTTTTCGGTTAGCATTTTTCGTTCCGAATCGGATTAGCGGGTATCGAGCGGGATTAAATTTTGTTCTTCGTTTCCGCTGCGTTCTTCGCGTCCCACCCGGATCCCAACAGGATTTACTCAAATGCCAAGTATAGATTTTCAAGAAACTTATTCTCCTGTGGCTAAATTTGCATCTATAAGGATGATCTTAGCAATTGTTGCGCATCTTGACTTAGAACTTTTTCAAATGGATGTCAAGACTGCATTCCTTAACGGAGAGTTAGAGGAAGATATATACATGAAACAACCTGAAGGTTTTCAGGTAGAAGGTCAGGAGAATAAAGTATGTAAACTTAAGAAAACTTTGTACGGCTTGAAACATTCTTCTAGACAATGGTATCTTAAATTTCATAATGTTGTTATTCAACTTGGATTTGTTCCAAATCAATTGGACAATTGTGTATATGTCATGAAGAGTGGGAGCATGTTTATTATATTATCTTTATATGTAGATGATATTTTGCTCGCCAGAAATGACATAGGAATGTTGAATAACGTTAAGTCTGAGCTCAGTGAGAAATTTGAGATGAAGGACATGGGTGAAGCATCCTATGTTCTCGGAATCCAAATCCTGAGGAATAGAAAGTCTAGAATGTTGAGTATAAACCAAGATAAGTATTTACATTTAGTACTTAGAAGGTTTAGAATGCAAAACTGCAATCCAGCACCAACGTCGTTGGTTCATGGAAAACGATTAAGTAAAGAGCAATATCCTGGAGAAGGACATGATGCACTGCAAGTGCCGTATGCATAAGCAGTCGGAAGCTTAATGTATACTATGCTATGTACTAGGCCTGACATAGCATACGCAGTAAGCTTAGTAAGTATATATCAAAGTAATCCTGGTCCAGCACACTGGGAAGCTGTTAAAAGGATTATGAAGTACTTGAAAGGTACTTTGCACCACAAATTAATATATCAAGAGAAGTGTTTGGTTATTCCGATGCAGATTTCAGAGGAGATAAAGATAACGGAAAGTCCACTTTAGGACACTTGTTCATCTTTGGTGGTGCTGCTGTTTCTTGGAGTAGTAAGAAACAAGGGTGTGTTGCAAGATACACACAGAAAGCTGAGTATGTTGCATGTAGCATGGCTACTACTCATGCAGTCTGGATAAGACGATTTTTGACAGATTTGAATTTCAACTTGGTAGCAGAACCAATTGAGATTTACTGTGATAATCAGGCGGCAATTAGCTTGATTAACAGTGGAGCGAATAACTCTAGAGGAAAACACATAGAAATTCAATATCATTATATACGTGATATTGTTCAAAAAGGAGAAATTAAAGTGACTTATATTCCCACCAGTGATATGATTGCAGATCCGTTGACAAAAAGTATACCGGTAGAAAGTTTTGTCAAATATGTGAGTCTAATGGGATTTGGGAATATATAAGTCGGGAAACTTTCTTTACAAAATAAAAAATACATTTCACAGATAGTGAGCATGTGTCAAAACATTAATACATCTCACGGATAGTAAGAATGTATTAAGAATTATTTGGTTTGAAAATACATTTCACAGATAGTGAGAATGTGTCAGAACATCAATACATCTCACGGATAGTGGGAGTGTATTAAGAATTATTTGGTCTTGATGGTCAAGTGGGAAATGTTAATCTAGGATGACCACCAATCCAAATATCTAGCAGCTTACCCTTATCTCTGTTGCAAAGATGACTACTGGAGACTTGGTCTCCCACCTTAATAGGAGACAGTTACCATGGGAGCGGAGGTGGCTAACGGAGGGTGATGCCTCTATTTATAGGAGGGTTCCTTGCCCTCCAAGAACACACGAGCAACTGGAGAAACAGAGAGATTACCTAGAGAGTCTCTTTGGTTAACCATTGGAGCTCCCTCCCATCCTTCTCTTTCATTTTCTTCAAATAGAAGGGGTTCAATATTTTGGTCAAGAATGACTTATTCTTAGAATAAGTTGAATAAGTCATTTTATTCCACTTCACTGTCAAAGTGAAATATCTATTAAAGAATACAAAGTAACTCATCCACTCCTAACATGTTTTGCTATGTGTGTATATTCTCATAATAAATTATATTTTATTATTTTTATCTCTAACATCATTCAAGATTTATTTAACTTTGGTTGACTCCATTTGACCACCATCAGTCAGAATGACTACATGCAAGGACATATTGGGCCACTAGTCATTGTCCTAAAGCACGTAAGAAGTCAATCAAGTTACGTTGGGTTTGTAGATCATCATTTCTTTTGTTATCATCATTCTTTGACAATTTTCGTGGATTTTCATAGTAAATCATCAATTTCAGCTCAGCAAGTTTGAGTACGTAAATTATCAATTCTTTTATTATGCATTATACGTATGATTTTAAATTAGTAGAATATTTTTAGCATATTTCATCCATCCATGATGAATAACAACAGTTAGATTATATAAATTTCATCTCCACCGTTGATGACATGATTAATTACATTCACTATCTCTCTTAACATCTTTCTAACCTATTGCTGAAATAATGTCTAATGAAGTTTAAAAAAACATATTAATCCCTTCTTTTTGTGCTGCTAATTGTTGTCCATCCTCATCATTCCCATTCCCCTTTTCCCCTTTTTAGGGATGTTTGTAAAAATAGTTCTCTTGAGATTTTATTTTTATACTTATATATCTTATTTTTATATTATTATAAATAACTTCACTCCATTCGACACTTGCAAAACTACTTTTACAATTAACGTCCCTTAAGGATCTAACAAATATTTAAAATTCAACCATCAAATAAAATGCATGGATGAAAATACTCTCAATTTTGAGAATTAAGATAATTTAGATATTTTTAACTTTAGTTAAGGCTGATCAAACTTTAGATATATGAAGTTTAGTCATATATCGGATTCTTTGTAGACGCCTTCTCTCTATATATGTTGAGGATTCTTTTGACTCAATGCCTAGATTTTGAGTTCGAGTTCGGACCTCTTTAACATGATATCAGAGTTAAGTCTTTCTTGATGGGCTGTTATGTTCCACCCGATCCATTCGTAGCGTCAATTATGTCGTAACCATTCGGATTCGGCATCAGGAGTGTTGAAGTTTAGTCCTACATCGGATTCTCTGTGGACGTCTTCCCTCTATATATATTGAGGATTCCCTCAACTCAATGCCTAAATTTTGAGTTCGAGTTCGGGCCTCCTTAACAGATGACATCAACAACAGGGGCATTTCGTAACAATTGTGATACAAAAGATAACTTGTAATAAATAATATGAGAATAAGATCTACAGTTAAAATTTTAAGAGAACTTTTTTTACATATGCCTTTTATTTTTCCCCAACAATATATTGCCGCCAACTCAAAATGACAAAGGGATGGATTACGTGATGGGCCTGTGCCTGAGCATTTAGGCTTGGAGTTACATCACTGGCGATGGAGCGATGAACCGGTGGAAGCATGAAGCCGACGGGCTGAACCAAAATTAATAAAGAAAAAAAAGCCAACAAAACCCCATAATTTCTTATATATCTCACTGGCATTGATGGGTTCCTGACCTCCTGATGACGTTTGTTCTGCCGAAGGCCATACGTTATTGAATTGCTGGCATGATTTTTTTTTTTTTTTGAAAATCAAGAGAAATCATTCCTTCTTTCATTCAACCATTCAAAGAACATGTCCATAAGATAAGACATGGTAAGACACCCATACAGAATTGCTGTAGATAAACCATGCTTCCCCTATCAAGTGGCAAGGCCCATAAAGACAAGAAAAATAGATAGTGTGGACATGGAAGGCCATAAGCCATGGTGAGCTGAAAGAAGGTATTGAACGCACGGTTGAGACGAAGCACTTGACGGAGCTAATAACTCTCTCTAAAGCTTGAATGAGACTGCAACAGATCAGAAGTAGTTTGAAATTTGAAGACACGCCGGACGATTCTGAAGAACACATCATTAAGTGAGAGCGTGTGGGTGGAGTACCGCAAACTATGATCTCTAGGTTGATGGAGGATCATTAACCTGCACCATGGTGAGGAATCTAGTCTTGGGCAGCCTCCTACAGATAAGCTTCCAGAGGGCATGTACCTGAAGAGGCAAAGGGCAGACATGATCGAGGGGGAGTTAGAAAGAGAGAGGTGAAAAGGTGGAGAGTATCCATTTTTTCTTAAAAAAAGGGTGGAACAAGAACAACTCTGCTTCATAGAAAATCACAAACGGAGGTTGTGAATAAGAAGAGAATATTGATTCTATGGAGAGAAGAAAGCAAATAGATAGGATATTGAAGAGTTAAAGAGAAATATTACCGTCACATACCTGATTGAGCCTCCCAGAGGAAGACCTTCTTCCCCAACGATGTGGACGGAGGGTGGGGTTTCTTTGTCTCAGAAGTGGAGACGAAAGATGAGAGTGGAGTGGGTGAGAGCCTAAGATCACCCCCTCAATTGCTGGCATGGTAATATAGCATACATCATATCACACTGTTTCCTCTTTTCTTTGCTGATTCTTATACCTGATCCTTCCTTTTTATCCTTTTTTTATGATGAGTAATACTTGTTGCAATACTTTCTCTCCTCCCCCCTCTCCAATCACAATGAGGATATTGTAGTGGGTAAAAGGAAAGAAAAAATTAAAATCTTTAGGTCGCACCGAGATGTCTTATCCAGCCGTACAGTGCAAATGTCCGACCGGACGACCTAAAAAATTTTGAAAAATTAAAAACTGTTATTGAGTTCAACTCATTTAAGAGCATTTTTTTTACTGTTCATTGAGTTGATTTTTTATTTTTCAAATTTTTTTAATAGTCCAATCTAACATTGCACTGTACAGTTAGATAGAGAACCACGGGACCGACTTTAAAAAAAAAAAAAAAAATTATTTTACCCACTGCAACGTCTCAATTACGATTGAGGGAACATTATAGCAAGTATTACTCTTTTATAATTTTGGGTTAGAGCAATGACCATGATAGCATAACTGGCTGCCACTATACCCAACTTGATACTCCTCTATGTGCTCCCTTTCGTTGCCCTCCAAGATGGCTAGATCCTTGTGCACCGGGCCCTGCAGTAAAATATGTTATAATTTAACAACTTTAAAATATTATCATCTATAATGTGTTATGTTATATTATACACACAGAGAACTGTTTGAATTTATTGTATATTATAATATAAACGTATAAATTCCGACGTTCGTAAAAGGTTTGCTTATCAAGAGAACATTTAAATATCATTTGAAAGACAGAAAATGCTACCCCTTGGCATCTTATGCTTAGAAGGTCTAGTGTGAGATTATCTTACTTTATTTTATGAAATTTTCATACTTATAGGATCATGATAATATTTTTGCTTATGTATTGATCTATAACATCCACAATAAGCACATTCTATGTTCAAGTTTAGAAGATAAGTATGTACCCTAAAGTTAAAAGTGCAAAAAGGAAAACCTACAATATGTTAAGCACATTCTATGTTCAAGTTTAGAAGATAAGTATATTCCCTAAAGTTAAAATATAGAAAGAAAAACCCACAATAAACACATTCTGCAGTGCTCAAGTTTAGAAGATAAGTATATTCCCTAAAGTATATGTATCCCAGATAAAGTATATAGTGGATTTGTTCATTTAGTTAAAAAATATTTCATTCAAAAAATATTTATGAATGAACTAGATTTCAAAATTCGTTGATTATGCCAAATTATTTATACACAGAGAATATATATGCAAAGAGAGAGAGAGAGGGGGGAAAATGGAAGTTAGATGCAGAACTATTTGTATTCGTTTCCCCCTCCTATAGTCATCGGAAGTCTATTTGTGTTGCTGGGTTATTTTGTATTCGTTTCCACCTCCAATGGTCATCGGAAATCTATTTATATATGTTACTTATAATTCTTAGAGGACGCATTTTTATCAGGTTTTATATCTATTTTTAAAATTAAAAAATGAGACCGCAAATGGAAAACAAACTTCCATTTACAACCTAATGCAAAAGCATGCAGATACAAAATTAAATTAAGATTATTGTTACGATCGAAATCCCACGGACAAGCATATAGGATTAGTCCATAGTTGATATGTTGGGGTAAGGCATGCTGTATTGTCACAACCCTGGAAAGTTCTTTGACGTGGGGTGCTAATGTGCTATGGGGGAGAATCGGATTCCATACCCAGATGCTCATTTGTTAAAGGAGCTCGTTAGCTCCTTAGTAAAAATCACCTTTCGAGTGGGTCTTGGCGAATTAAAACTTACAATCATTCTTCAGCATAATGATATTAATATATTTTGAGTAATGTTTGTTGTACTGAGTCTCAGTACAGTAAATTAAATTATTTTGCAATGTAAGATGATATTGATTCACATATACTAATGACATATGAATTAGATAATTTTTTATTCAGATGGTCCAAACAAATATTAAATGTAGGTATATGTTCTAGATATGATAAATACATGTGTGCATTATTTGTTATACTTACAAAATATTTGTCATACCTAAAAAATATATATCATCTCTACGCATTTGTTTGCAGATTTTTTAACATGACAAATGACAAATACTTCGTGGGCATGACAAATTATCATGCCGACGAAGTACTTATCATGTCTAGAAGTATTTGTCATCTTTACATATATGTGTACAAATTTATAGATGTGATAAATATTTTTTTGGCATGACAAAAGACAAATAATATTTTTCATACTCACGAAATATTTATCATGTCTACGTGTATTTGTCATATTCAGAACCACGTATCCGCATTTAATGTTTCTCTAATCCATTCAAATAAAGTTTTACTTAACACGTGTCCCATCAACCCATGTGGATCAATATCATCTTACAAGATGACTTAGCTTGCTGCACTAAAATATTTTAGTCATGTAATCCTATCTGAATTCAGTGTGTTTGTATTGACAGGTTTTTGTTCTTTTTATCTTCCTCTTTTGCATGTGTTGTCCTCTACTTATAATACACGTGGTATTGTCCATTTCAATAATAATAATAATATCTCATCCCCATCAGTGTGTAAATTAGATCAAGTGATTACCAGGACCCTGCAGATCAAGAGTAACGTCAAGGTTCCAATGCGTGAAAACTAAGGACATTACATTAAAGCTCCAGCATATATCTGATATTTGCAAAAATAATATTTTAAAATTTTAATTATGGATTTGTCTACTTTATTATCATATTATTATAAATGACATCATTATATCACAATAGTGAGAAAAGAGTACCGTTACCATCCATTATCATTCCGTTAAAATCTCTTATCTTACTCTTATTAACTCGGCCAAAATTAAATCCCTCTCTCACTCTCTATTCGACACAATGTGTCATTCAAAAAGACACATTTTTCTAAGGATATCTTTCGTTAAATTTGATGATCAAAAAAAGAATATTCGTTGCATTCTTAATAGATGTTAACTGTAGGAATATTTTTGCAAGTATTTTAATACAATGAGATTATTTTTGTAACAATATAAAAGTGAGATAGACAAATTTATAATTAAAATTTTAAAGATGTTACTTTTATAAAAGATCCCAAGATTTTCAACCCAATTTTGGCATCATAATAGAGTCAGCGGTGTAGCCCTAAATCGAGTAACCCCAAGTCGGCTTGCCCCTACATAGGTCTCACATAAAGTAAGAAAGAGGAATATTCCATGCAATTAACCCTACAGATTAGGCGGATCCAATGTGATGTGACTTTGGATTTGCCCAGACCCATATCTTTTCAATGGAAATACTTGAGCCTAAAATAAAAGATGGATGACATGTTCCAAATCCATGTAGTCTGGATTTTCACCTGAGAATTGCGGATGTTAGTAGAGTCGTCGATGCATTTTCCTTGAGAATTTGTACATTAGTGGGAACCATATTTCACTAATCGGGTACATGGGCTGAACTTGGTCAGATCAAATTCAGGTCTATCTGACCTGATTTATACTCTCACGTGCAATGTGTGCACACGATTTGTAGATCATGATTTAAGTTATAAGATTGTGTAAGAGTGGTTTTTTTTTTTTTAAGTCATTCGATTAAAGATCAGAATGATACAAATGTCAAGTTCTAGTGACGTCCATGTGCCATATTTATTTTTATTTTTATTGTGTCGCTAATTGATCTTGAAGATCAGATATCAATATCTCAAACATTATAATCCATGTCAATTTAATAACATCTGCGAAGCATTTCTCCCGGGCAAATGAACCCTGTATGAGGCCAATTCAACCTGGCCCGACAGAAAGTGGGCGACGGCCGTCCAAACCATTGACACCAGGGGTGGACGTATGGTCCCACAAAAGTTGTTGATGCATCGGGTCTAACGCCTTTTTCAAGTATTGCTGCGTTCGAAAGGGTTTCGGCAGTTTCCCGTGGAACTTGTGGGAGCTCACGGGTTTTCCGAGAGTTCAGTCCCCCCACGGTTTTGAACGACCCAAATTAGTTCATAACCATCCAAGACCAAATTATATAGGGTTATATATATATATATATATCTTAAAAATATCGTATTTATATGTATATTTCCAATTCTCACATATTATCATCAATACTTTTGTAATCGTCAAAATATTATATTTATACCCCTCAATTTAATAGTTTAACATAAATATCCTCAAATTTACTAATATTTTACATACATATCCCTTGATATACTAAAATTTTGCATTTTATATCTCCGACACTTCCAATATGTCATAATTTATGTAATATTTTTGACATATTTCGTTAAAATTAACTTAAGTTTGACGAGAGAGACATAAATGTAATATTTTAAAGATTACAGAGATATTGGTGATAATATGTGAGAATTAGAGATATACATGTAATTACGGTATTTTTGAAGGACATGTATGCAAAAAATCTTGGTTTTTGTTTGTTTTTTTCAAATTTTGAAATACATAACTTAATTTTGGTTGCTTATTGATTGAAAAGGATGTCTCCCATAATTTTTGTTAGATTGAGTTCCACCTAACGAAAGTTAAGTTGGGTCACAACCCTCTATGTCAAGGTGTAGGTGGAATCGACGTAGACTTTGAGCTAATTTCTGTTGAACGGAGTTTAGTCTAGTGGGGCTATAAGAGAATCATTCATTTCTTACTGATCAATTTTTACTCACTTAAAATTATATTGTCCGATTTGATAGCTGGATGTGTTAATCCAAGTGAGTTATACTCAGCTAACATACACAAAAACTAGTGAGTTTTGATTCGGTAACTGTTATCTTTATATAAAAAACTAAATTAATATTATTCTAGCATAGGTGTAAAAGAGTGAAGTTGGAAATAACATATACAAAAATCAGTTTCCATTTGAACAGAAATAAATAATTCGATCATTTGGTTTAAGTTAAATACCCTAAACTATTATGAGACAACTCATTTCCAATTGAACAATTCATTTTAATCATACATGCCCATGTCTGGCCTTTTTTTGGGTAGATATATCTACGAAATCTCCATAGTAGAATTAGTACAAATAAGCACTCATAAATTACTCCTAAATAGGAAATTCTTCCGCACAATCATGGCAATTCGGCCTTGTTTAGGCAAGTATTCCGAACTCAAATGTCTCATGGCAAGATGTAATATTCCTCCCACAAATCTTGCCACATGTGGATGTATAAGAACATTGGCCCCACGAAATCTCCCTCTTGCACAAGAGCAGGAGGTAGGCCTTAAACCCAAGGCATTCTCATCAAAGGAAAGAGTCAATACTACTGCGTCATAGGCTTTTCAATTATGTCCGACTAGCTATAACAATTTAATCTGATCTAAGTTTATTCGATTATCAAAGAAGACTCGTAATCATTTTGTCGATGGGAAATTGAGTCATGTCATAATATCAACAGTAATCATTTTGTCACGAATTATATGTTAAAATGTGTAGATGCTAATTAGATGAGATTTTCTAGATCGTATTCTTTAGTATAATTTCAAATGTATTTTTATTTATAATGATCAACAAATCGAAAGAATGAGATGAAAAGATCCAGTCTGGACAGCTAAAGGAGAGAGGGCTGTCAACATTGGCGGATCTGATCGGGATCCAGAGCCGGCGAGCCGCAGGTTCAAGACCATCAAATCTGGGTTTCGCGCCCGAACCAAGGCGAGCCCCATGTTTTTCGACACCGCCGCGGTTCTGAAGGCGCAGACGGCGCACACCGCAACAGCCGATCGTTGTGGTTGGGAAAGTGGATCGAGCGGTATCCCACGTGACCACTTCCCCTTCTCCGCCATATATTTTTTCCAATATCGGAAAAAGAAAAGCACATTTATATGCATACAAATTTGTAACTTTCAATATTTAATGCGACACCCCTCATAGTATTGTATTTGCTTTTGAAACTTTAACCCCTTTATTTAATAAGGATAATCAAGGAAGAATAATTTGGCTTGACCCCTTCATCCTTGATGCAGTACGGTGTTCTTTGATTTGGCGCAAGATATTTTAAAATAGTATGAAATGTTATCTTTTTGCAGAAAAACTTTTTGTTCTACAATATTTTACATCAAAATAAATTTTCTTTTATTAAGAGGAAGTGTAAAACATATTATTTTTTCATAAAAAGATTTTTTATAATTTTTTAAAAGGGTGACTCAATTAATCAAATATTTACAATTATGTATAGATGACTAGGATTCTAAAGTTCAATATTGTTCTCCTAATTAAAAGATAATTTTGTCTAAATTAATAATTTCATCTAATTATTGACTTGAATATGTAATATCTTAAAGAGAGATCAAGAGATGAAGTCAACCATGACCTTTTTAACTTTATGCTGCGGATGCCTGTGGGCAATTGACATTCAATGCTTTTCTGGAATACATCTCTTTAAAATTATTGCATTCATATGTGTTCACTTAAACTTTTAATTCTCATAAAAATCCTAATGGTTGCTTTAATTCTTAATACGACTCGATCAACTCTTAATTCATCTATGACATATGTATAGCAATATTTTTTCAAGAAAATATAAAATGTAAAATATAAAATTGGAGGACCTTCTTAATACCGTACGAGAATATTCCGGCACAACGTTTTTTTTTTTTTTAGCCACTTTGATTGGAGAATAGGAGAAGAATAAAGGGAGAATAAGCTTAATTTAACTTTGACAAGCGGAATGACTTATACCGGTGCAGAATAGTTTGTAAGGAGAATAAGCAATTCGACCATAGACCCAAGAATTGCTTATCCTTCTTATTCCGCCAGTGGGTCCCACAGAATTATCAAAGCTAAGCATCCCTTATTCTAATATACATTATTCCAGATAAATAATTTCAAAGTAACTTATTGCTGAATTATATAAAAGAAAATAATTTCAGAGTAACCTATTGCATTGCTGATAAATACGATGCCTTTAAAGGGTTCCACGTCTTGCGCCACAAGTCACCAGTGAGGGTGACGCTACCGCAACTCCTCCCCACTATATATAGAGACGACGGTGCCCTTTCCCATCATCTCGACCAAAAACTTGCTCGGTGCCATCTCGTCTGCTCCGCCCGCATCGCCGCCCCCGTCTCGCCGTCGACCCACTTCGGCAACCACGCGAAGATGTCTTGCTACGGAGGGAAGTACGCTGGTATGCTCCTTTCACCGCTTCTCCTTTCCTTCCCTTCCTTCGAATCTGGATCTGAAGCGTTATTCTCGTTCTTCCCCTGTTCTCTTCTTGTTTCTCGATCTTTTGCGGTTTATGCATGTTTATCTGTAGATCTCATCCCTGTTCCTGTGTTTTTGCTGCTGTTCTTCTTCGTTTTTGCTTCGTTCTTTTGAATCTGATCGGTGTTCTACTGCGGTTTTGTGTTTGTTGGAAGATATGGGGCTTTTCTGCCTCTTACCCATCTGGATCTGTACGATTTTGCTTCTTTCTTTTGACGTTTCCTTCTTCTTTCTTGTTTTCTCTTTATCAGCCGATCCATGTTGTGGCGTAGATTTGAGTTGTACTCCTCTGTTGTGTTGTGGTTGGTCTTCTTTTGGGGGGCCAGATCTGGCCGCTTGGGACCTGCTGTCGTGTTTGTTCGCTGGAAATTTTGCCAAGACTCGTTCCCCGCTTTGAAGTTTGTTTTTCTCACCAGCACACGGAGTTATCTAAATTCCTAATAGGATCTTACAGCGATTTGGAGGATCTTACGGCGAGTTGGCTGTGAGTAGCTTACGGTAGCTGCCGTTGTTGTGTCTTTGATCTCTAGAGAGGATCCTTTCTGGTAGGTTTTGTCTGTTCTTGGTCTGTTTCTGACTAGATAGGTCCTGAAACAGCGCAATTAAGTTTTTTTGTTCTACTATCTCATTTTCCTTTGCTTCTATCATCTCGTTATGTTAGATCGCCGCTAGGTGGATGCCGATGTTGTTTTTTTTTTGTCGGGGGATATTTACTGATTAGATGATTGATTTCTATTTTAATGTTTTAATTGTTTCTTGCCTTACTGTATAATTCGTCTCGTTTCCATTCTTGTTATTTTTTCACCTTGGTTCTGTCACTTTGTTTAGCTTGAGCTATATATAATTCGCCTCGTTTCCATTCTTGTTATTTTTCACCTTGGTTCTGTCTCTTTGTTTAGCTTGAGCTAGATGCTAAATTCTATTAGTTTATATTTTTTTTGGAAGACATTGTTCGTGTGCTACAGTTTATGTTTACCTGCTATTGTGTAAACAGTTTGCATCTTATCACAACCTTGTCTTAGTTTCTCTGGGTAGCTGTTCCATAATTTATTGCTTGAGGTGTATAATCAAATCAATTCAAGCTTTTGCTAACGCTGCATGTAGTCTGTTGGTCATCGATTACGTGAAACCAGTATGAGACATAAATCTGGAATTCTAATCGTGGCCTGCAAAATGGTTTTTTGGCATGATTTTTTGATCTTCCTCTGTTATATTTTTTAATGGTAGTCTTTGGCATTCTTTCCCAGAAATTTATTCTCACTTAAAATGAGGAATGAGTCCACTTAAATATCTTTGGTAACCCTCTCAGGAAAACCTTCTCAGAATGAGGGTCATTCCAGAAAATGAGAATGACTTTGAAAGTTCCTTCTCATATTTGGAAAGCCTTCCTTCAAAAAAATCATTACTTCCTTTATAACAATGCCTTAAAAAAGACATTTTTGCATAAGCTAAAAAAATGATTGTCAAATGGCATTCTCATTTTAAGAACAGGGAATGGAGAATGTCTTTTTACTTAAAATGAAGAATGAGAAATTTCAAGAATGGATGCCAACGATTCTTCTCCAGTTGCTGCTGGCTGTATTTTTTTTCAAATAATGATTCTGAATCCTTGTTATAGTTATTACTGCCTGGTTCGTAGAGGACCGGCTCTCCAGAAAATTACCGTTGTTTGCTTCTTCTCTCTTGTTACAAATGTTGGGGTCATTGACTAACCTTAATATCTTACAATCCTTTTCTTCTTAATGTCCAGGCTTTGTAAATATTTCTTCTGTTTGCTTATCTGTATATTCCCCTGTCCTTGTTCTACTTATCCCTTTTGGGATAGTTGAACATTGTCCCTATTTTATGTCACATTTTCCCCTCGATGCATAGTGTTGCGAGCTCATGTTGTTGCCCAGTTCATAAATGGTTTAATTCCTTTTACTTTCTCTATTGCGTATGTCTTGCTGTTCAACAAGAGCTTGACTTTTGTTTGTTACCTTGATACGATGATGTAATGTGTTTTTGCAGATGAGCTCATCAAGAATGCTGCCTACATTGGAACCCCAGGAAAGGGTATCCTTGCTGCTGATGAATCTACTGGCACGATTGGCAAGCGCTTATCCAGTATCAATGTTGAGAACGTTGAGTCTAACAGACGTGCCCTCCGTGAGCTTCTTTTCACGACACCAGGTGCCCTCCAATGTCTCAGTGGGGTCATCCTCTTTGAGGAAACCCTGTACCAGAAGACTGCTGATGGGAAGCCTTTTGTCGATGTTATGAAGGAAGGTGGTGTCCTTCCTGGCATCAAGGTGGACAAGGGCACTGTTGAACTGGCTGGTACCAATGGAGAGACAACCACACAGGGTCTTGATGATCTTGGCAAGCGCTGTGCCAAGTACTATGAGGCCGGAGCTCGATTTGCCAAGTGGCGTGCTGTTTTGAAGATTGGCCCAACAGAGCCGTCTCAGCTGGCAATCAATGAGAATGCCAATGGGTTGGCCAGATATGCCATCATCTGCCAGGAGAATGGCCTGGTTCCCATTGTGGAACCAGAGATCCTTGTCGATGGGTCTCACGACATTGAGCGCTGTGCAGCAGTGACGGAGGGTGTCCTTGCAGCTTGCTACAAGGCCCTGAATGACCACCATGTGCTTCTGGAGGGTACTCTGTTAAAGCCTAACATGGTGACTCCTGGTTCAGATTCAGCTAAGGTGGCACCAGAAGTGATAGCTGAATACACAGTGAGGGCCCTGCAGAGGACTGTCCCTGCAGCTGTCCCGGCCGTCGTCTTCCTGTCGGGTGGGCAAAGTGAGGAGGAGGCCACGCTGAACCTCAATGCCATGAACCAGCTCAAGGGAAAGAAGCCGTGGAGCCTCTCATTCTCCTTTGGTCGTGCGCTGCAGCAGAGCACACTGAAGACATGGGCTGGAAAGGAGGAGAACGTTGGCAAGGCACAGGCTGCCTTCCTCGCCAGGTGCAAGGCCAACTCCGAGGCAACGCTGGGGACTTACAAGGGAGATGCTGCCAAGGGAGAAGGTGTCTCCGAAAGCCTTCACGTCAAGGACTACAAGTACTAAATGCAGTTTTCCTTTCTGGTTGGAAGCCTGGTTTTTACTTCATAACGGGAAGAGACAAATCCATGTAGTTTTGCCGTTCCTCACCTCCAAACTCTCTGGAGCTTTGAGCTTAGTTTTTTTTGTTTACTGCATTCTCTTGCTGTGTACTGAGAAGTTGGCATAATTTGTTTTAATTTAAATAAGGTGGAGGCCCGTCCTCCAGTTTGGACATATTTAGATGGTTTCTTATGGCACAAAGTGTTTTGGGGATGTTCAATTCTGCTATTTTTTTCTCCCTTTGTTCCTTCGAATTTAGTATTGTTTCTTGGTTTTTTGTCGGTGTCTGTGACGGGGCTTGATCTGTTGTGACGAGGTTTTGAACAAGAGATGAGTAGTTTTGTCTTTGTTGATTTTGGTTGCCTCTTAGTTAGTTTTGGAGCCCACAGGATGTTGGAAGTGCATGTATGATCCTCGTGCCTTCACGCCGGTAGGGCATGCCGACATTAGAGTTCTGTTGTTCAGGTGAGCTCATTTCTTGTTGGTTCAGCCATCGTTATAACGTCACGGACGGCATTAGTGAAGAATCTTATCTAATATGGATAGTAAATTGCCAATTTGGTTTTATTTTCTTGCATCAATATGTTTTTTATTCAACTTCCCTCTTCTTATGCGAGTTTATCGTTTTTTTTTTTGGATAACAAATAAATAAGGTCCTATGTCCTGGCGTGGGGCTCAAGGCTTGACTGTTACCATCTGTTATTAAAGTGAGGCTCTCCTCTTCTTCTCTTTATTTTTCTTCGACATTGTCATCACTTGTTTGGTTCCTCTTACAGTAATGTTTTGTTCTTTATTGATTTTCTTTTCTTGTGATAATTTCTTCATATTCTTAATCTATATGTATGGGGATTGGGTTGCTATTGCTGCGACAACCATCTATGTTCTATAACTCGGTAGCATGTCCAACACGCGAGAATTTGTTTTCCTAGATTGTTAGAGTGCGTAGGCCCATTGGAAGGGATTCATATTATTTTTGTTGGAATTGAGTTTTTTCGCAAAAGGAAAAAAAATTGAGCTTTTTAAGATTTGGCAAATGATGAACAACTCAAAAGTGATATGTTCTACCTAACCACGAAAGCATACCAGAGGGTGGACTTTTCTTTGATTCCTTCATCTTTATTTGAGCTTTCCCCATTAATCTTGGCCTGCTTGTAAACTTTATTTGCACCACTAAGATTTTTCTTCTTGAGTAAACAAGAAAATTACCTCGTGATCATTCTCATATTCACGTCCTCTATTTCCTCACTGTCTTTTTTCTTTGATGGACTTCGCTCTGTTTAAGGAAGCCTTGAGAGCAAAGGACTTGTTCGTTTCTCTTCAAATTTTCTCATTATACTTTGATTGGAGAATAGGAGAAGAATAAGGCCTCTTATTCTTAGAATAAAATTAATTCTAGTTTGAGAGACGGAATGATTTATACCGCGTCAGAATTATTTATACCAGAATAAGGAGAATAAGCCACTCCACTTTAGACCCAAGAATTGCTTATTCTTCTTATTCCATCAGTGGGCTCCACAAAATTCTCAAATCAAAACATTCTTTATTTTAATATATGCTATTTCGAATAAGTAATTCCGAATAACTTATTCTGCAATCAAAGTGGAAAAAATTATATATGTTACGAAGGACCCCAAATGCCCGTCAACGGGTCACTTGGATAGCTGTTTGATTATTCTAATGCCAGTTGCTCTGCTGCAGCGCACGACATTAAATATTCCGAAATATAAATTTTCATCACGCTTCATATTAAATGTTTAAACATGTATTAACAATTAAAATTAAAATAATATTTATATATAAATGATACATGACATACATATTTACATATAAATATATAAATTTTCATCACGCTTCATATTAAATGTTTATACATGTATTAACAATTAAAATTAAAATAATATTTATATATAAATGATACATGACATACATATTTACATATAAATATATACAAGCGACATTAAATATTATATATATAATATTAAAAAAAGTGATTCAATAAACTCGACTTTACGGTAAAATCGAGTCGAGTCCCACAGTCAGAGATATTTTCACTTTATTCCGTAAAAAGTGAAAGAAGTAAAGTAAAAAATATCTTTAACTATGGAGCTCGACTTTACCGTGAAATCAAACTCACTGAATTACTTATGTTTATTTTGAATTCAATTTATTTGATTTTTTAATTTAATTTAATTTATATGTTTATAAAATCGAATGGAATTAAATCCAAACTCCAAATGGAAACGAACCGAATCACCCAGTCGACGTTTAAACCAAATTATGAACAGCCTCACGCTCATGGGTCCCACTTTCCTTTCCCCGTCTCTATCCACTTCATAGATGTATACATGGCTCATAGAACAAATCCGTCATAGATCTTTAGGTCGGACGTCATAGCGTTTACCAGTACAACCGCCGGCTGGTCTCCTCCGGCCTGCCCCCTCTATCTATCCCGAGAAACCGTTGCGGACGGCGCCACCGCCTCTCCGACCTTGGCGGCCTCCACCGCCTTCGGTATCCTGGCCAGTTTGATCGCCGCGGCGGGCTCGTGTTGCCCATACGGGAGCAGGTTAGGGTTCCTCCCCCCATCATTCCCTACGCTTCCATCTGTTGCATGATATGGGTAGCTTTCTTTCTGGTAAAGAAGATTTGCACATTTAGGGAAGTATCGTGCTGCGGCCCGGGGTGGGGGTGGAGTTGCTACCATTGGTGATCTCCATTAGAAGTGTGAGAGCCTGGAAGACAGGTGTGTTGTCAATTTTGGGTGATTCAGTTGATGGGAAGTGATGTAGACCGGATCTATCACGACCGGATTCCGAGGCTGGAATCCGGAGAAGTGGATCCGAATCCGGTTCGGATCGGTGCTACCGAGGCCTGACGGGGATCCGGGAGGCCGAAGAGGCGGATGCGGAGACGAGGGTTCGAAGGCCGAAGGGCGCTTCGATCGGAGCGGGCTCGTCTTCGGGAAGTCGGGGCCGAGGCTCCTTCGGCGGGCGAAGGGGCGGCGCGGATGATGCTCCTTCTGGCCGTACCGTCGTCAGGCGACGAAACCGAAGGAGACGGTCTGAGGCCGAAAGGGTCTCGGACTCGGCTTGCTGAAGGCTCTTTTGCCGGATGAGGGGACAGCGCGGGGCCGAGCCTCCTGTCGCGGGGCAGCCGTCGTACGGCGTCGAGACCAGGGAGAGGAGTCCGAGGTCGGCGGTCGAGACCGACTCGGGAAGGTCGGCGATGATTCGAACCGAGCCCCTGCGGGAGGGAAAGAAGAAGAAAGACCGGTCAGCAGGAGTCCCGGGCTCTGGCCCTTAGGAACCCCCTCCGACGGTCAAGTTAACTCCTGAAGATGATTCGATTCAGAAGGCAAGAAGTAGTTTTAATGCTATTTGGACCGTAGTCCTTAAGGGTCTCGGAGGCAAAGAGTTGCATACCTTTGGCAATAAATAGCGGTGTATTTATAGCAGAGGATAGAGGTTGGTTAACGGTGGTAGCCGATATAGGACTATATTTGGGCTTACTGGTAAACCGCCATAGTGCCGGATCCGCCCCCGGAGTGGGCCGGACTCGGCTATCGGGCCGAAGGGGGTTGGGCCGCTGAGGGGCCGAAGCCTGCTGGGCCTTGGACTGTCGTGCTGTTCCCGAGCCTTAGGTTGATGGGCCGCTGACGGGCCGGAGCCTGTTGGGCCGGGAGCGACGGTGCCGCTTGTGGGGCCGAGGGCCGTTGGGCCGCCAATGGGCTGGAGGCTCCCGGAGGGCCTGATACTGCTGTTGTTGGGCTGAACGGGGTTTGGGCATGCTCTAATGGGCCGAATCGGATTCTGCCTCATCACATAGCCCCCCACTCTTGTCTTCCTCAGCTCTGAGATGGCGAGAGTAAAGCCCGAAGCTGCCAAAAGAACATCATAACATGTGTCTTACTCAAAGCTCTGTTCTTTTTTTTATTGGGAAGAAGGGGCCCTCGGTCGGCCGAGGGCTACGCAGTTGCTTCGTCCCCGCTCGGAGTGGCGACGAAGGTTCGGAGTCAAGAAGCCGAAGGGCAGAGCCCTCTGACTCGTGTCAGGTTCCATTAAATGGACGGGATGGCGCGTCGCCTCGCGAGGAAGCACGGGACACGCGTCGCGCATCCGGCCGCTCCGTCGAAAACACAAAAGGATCATGACCGCTCTCTGGTCGCGGATCGCCTCGGCTCTCTGCCCGAGGCTTCATTCGGATTGCCGCCCCTTTCATCTTCAGCGCGCGGATCGGGACACGTGGCGCGTATCCGGGCGGTCAGCCGAAGGGTCGGAGCGCCCTCAGCCGTTGATTGCTTCTGTAAGTCCCGGAGCCGGTCCGTCATCATTGCCGATGGACGGCGCACGTGGCGTGCATCTGAGAGGGGCGAGGGGACGAGCGGGACGATCTCGGCCGTTGGCTTCGGCGGGAGGCGCTCCGAGTGGACTCTATAAATACAAGCCCTCAGCAGGGCACTGTTTTTCTTCCTGCTGCTGCGCCTGCGTTTCCTCTGCAATCATCCAAGCTCTTCTTCCTTCTCCAGCGGAAAGCTAGCTTCCTGAAGGCTTCGTCCGAACTCGCCGGCCACCGCGGGAAGGTCTTCATTCCTCGGAGCGCATCGCTGGTGGAGCTGGGAGGTTTGAGAAGCCGCACTCGGCTCAGGAGAGACTTCCTCCCCCTTCCTGCGAGTAAGTCCCAGCTTTCCTCCTTCCCTTCGTGGCCTTATGGTCCGGGATTCTTCCAGTGAAATTACTCCTTCGGACGAGGAGTATACTCCTTCCCACTCTCTGCGATCTCTCCTGTCAGATCCCCTCACTTCAGACTCTCCTGCCCCAACGATGTCTGAAGAGTCCGAGGTCTCCGGGACTGAGGGGTCCGAGGCTTCCGGAGCCGAGGTTTCCGGGGCCGAGACCTCCGGAGCCGAGTACGCCGAAGAGGTCCGGAACCCAGGCCAGGCTTCCACTTCGGGACGCCGTCGTCCTGACATGGCTTCGGAAGCATCCTGCGCCCTTTCGGACGCAGAGGTTATGCGCCTTGTCTCTTACTTCCAGCTCCCTTCCTGGATGACGGTCATTCGTCCTGACTCCGCCGCCCGGGCTAACACTTTCCGCCCGGGTTCCTTCTCTATTTACGTTGATAGCTTCGAGGCGGGTTTCCGTCTTCCACTCCCCACCTTCGTCATCAACCTTCTCAGTTTCTACGGGCTGGCTCCGTCTCAGCTTTTTCCCAACTCCTGGCGCACCGTGCACGGTTTTTTGAGCGTCTTCGCTCATGTAAAGATCCGCCCTTCCATCAATGTCTTCCGCTGCCTCTTCAAAATTCAAAGGCAGGGGAAGTCCGAGTGGTACTGCTTCGTCCCTCGGGTCGGGCGAAGCGTATTCTCCGGGAAGCCTTCGTCTATCCATGGCTGGAAGAGGAAGTTTGTCTTCGTCTCCCTGCCGGAGAAGGAGGAGAGCGTGTGGCCCTTCCCTACTGAATGGGCGCCGCTGGCTGCAGGTCTCTCGGATCCTCCTATCCTCACCCAGGTCCAGAGCATCCTCGTGGGTCGCATCCAGATGATGGCCCCGTACAATGTCTGGGGGCTTCTCAGCGCGTCGGAGCGTCTGGTGACCGCCGGGGTATGGCCGGATCCCCGGTCCGATCCGGTGCGGGCCTTCCCCTATCTTCCTCCCGGGGAGACTCCGCGGGGTCGCGGAGGAAGGGATGCTGCTCCTCTGGCCGAAGCTCTTCCGGCTGAGGATGCTGATGAAGTTTCGGCCGAGGGTAAGTCGGTTCTGAGTTTGTACTTGTTCACTGTTCAATTTCTGACAGGCTCTTCTTGCTTGCAGCAATGGCCGATCTCGACGCCCTCCTCGACCGGATATCCGACCAGCGCGGTCCGGGCCGGGCACCGGCCCCGCAGGCGGCAGGCAGGCTCGGCCGAGGCGCTGGGGCTCCGAGGACCCGAGGCGGGGTCCCAAGGACTGCGGCCTCTTCTGAGGGCCGTGCTGCTGCCGCCGCTCTCGAGAGAGAGCAAAAGTCTAAATTCGCCGCTCGAAGGGGCGGCCGAGCGTCGAAGCGCCCCCGGTCGGAAGGGGCCGTAGACGCGGAGGAGGCTCCGCTGATCAGGAGGAGTGCCGAGGTCCGAAGGGCCGCGAGGCTGGCGTCTCCTGAAGCGCCGAGGGGCGATTCCCCTTCGGCTGTGGCGGCCGGGGTCGGTGACGAAGGCACCGGGTCACAGGCGCCTCGGGCGCAGCGCAAGTGGTGGCGTCCCGAACCGGGGATTTACGAGGACGAGAGTATGGAAGACTCGCAGACGTGCCTCCGTCTGCTCCGCACTCTTACTCTCCCTTCGGCCTTTGAAGGGCTGAAGCGCCATTCGGTCATCGACCTGGCGGCGATGAGCGCTCGGTTGTCTGTCCAGGTAATAAGCTTGAAGGTGCTTCAGTCGAGCTTTCCTTAGCTTTCTCTTGGTTTTCCTTTTTTCTGATCACTGTTTGTTTTCGGCTCGCAGGCTGCGGTGACAGGTAGCGTCCTGATGCACCATCAGGAGCAGCTCCGACTCCAGCTCCTGGAGGCCGAGAGGGAGTCAGACGGCTCGGGCGAGGGCACTTCGGTGGTGCCCGACATCGAGCCTTTAGTCGATGGGCTCGTAACCTCGAGTGCCCAGGCGCGGGCGCAGCTGGAGGAGAGGACAACTGAGGCCCGCGTTTCCGCCGAGGCCAAGGTGAAGGCCGAGGGGGAGCTCGCCGCGGCACAGTCCGAGATCCGGGCCCTCAAGGCCCAGATTCAAGAGAAGGACTCCCGGCGGGCCTCGGAGAAGCGGCGACACGCCGAGGAGGTATCGGCGCTGAAGCAGGAGCTGGAGGAGGTGGCGGACATGGCCGTAGCTGATTACAAGGCCGGCCCGGACTTCACCGAGGAGATCATCCAAGCTCAACTGCTGGCTTCTTCCTCCGTCTTCGACCTCGGGTTGGCTGTCGCCCAAAGGGCATGCCCGAGCGTCGATTTGACCGGGGTCGCCCTACCGAGGGGTGAGGAAGCCAAGGAGCTCCTGTCTTGGTGGCAGGGACTTATGGCCGAAAGGACCTCGACTCCTGCGCCGGATGACGAAGCTGCGCCCACCGAGGGGGCCCCTGAGGAGGCTGTCCCTGAGGAGGCTGCCGCCCCTGAAGCGGTGCAGATCGTCGACTCTCCCTCTCCCTCTCCCTCTCCCTCTCCGGGACAAGCCGCAGCCGAGGTGGAGGAGGCCGAAGCCGAAGAATGACGCGGGGATCTGCCCCGGCTTCCGCTTCTTCTTCTGTTGTAAGCCCTCGGCCTAGGGTGTGGCCGGTTTTTGTAGTTCCTTTTCTATAAACACAAGGAATGTTTTCGGCTTTACCTTGGTATTTGTGTATGATCGACCGAATATAGTCCTTCAGGAGCCTGAGTTCCTGTCATCGTTCGCCATAGCTTGTAGGGCCGAGGCCCGATGTAGGTTCGGATAGAATGTCGCCATAGTATTCGGCCGGGGCCTTTACTATCGTGGTCCATATGATCCCGAAGGGACATCTTGCCGCTTCTTACGTATGTCGGATGGCCGAAGCCATTCATGCTTCTGCTTGCGCGAACTTAGATATGCCTTGCCGCTTTCCGAATCGGTATACGTGGCCGGAGCCACTCCCGGTACGGTTTGCACGGACTCAGAAAGAATACCGATACGGTTTGCATGGCCGAAGCCACTCCCGATACGGTTTGCATGGCCGAAGCCACTCCCGGTACGGTTTACACGGACTTAGAAAGAATACCATGCCGCTCCCGATACGGTTTGTATGGCCGAAGCCACTCCCGGTACGGTTTACACGGACTTAGAAAGAATACCATGCCGCTCCCGATACGGTTTGCATGGCCGAAGCCACTCCCGGTACGGTTTACACGGACTTAGAAAGAATACCATGCCGCTCCCGATACGGTTTGCATGGCCAAAGCTACTCCCGGTACGGTTTACACGGACTTAGAAAGAATACCATGCCGCTCCCGATACGGTTTGCATGGCCGAAGCCACTTCCGGTACGGTTTACACGGACTTAGAAAGAATACCATGCCGCTCCCGATACGGTTTGCATGGCCGAAGCCACTCCCGGTACGGTTTACACGGACTTAGAAAGAATACCATGCCGCTCGATAAAAGAAGTCTTTATTCATACTCTTCGGCTGTAAGCCTGGGAAAAAGTGACTTACACATAATAACGCCGAAGGCGCTCAACATTTCAGGTGCGAGGGAGAGGCTGGCCCGAAAGGGTCTCCAACCGATAAGCTCAACGCCTGATCACCTCCCTGACTCGATAGGGCCCCTCCCAGTTGGGGGCAAGTTTTCCTGAGGCTTCGGCTGGTTTGGAAGCATGAGCGTTCCTCAACACGAGGCTCCCTACTTCAAAGCATCGGGGCTTTACTCGAGTGTTGTGGTACTTCGCCATGCGCTGTTGATAAGCGGCCAGCCGGACGCGAGCCTTGTCTCGGGTCTCTTCAATGAGGTCCAGGTGGTCTTTCAGTCCTTCTTCGTTGGCCTTCGGATCGTAAGCAATGACCCTGGGAGAGGGAAGGCCGATCTCTACCGGAATAACGGCCTCTACGCCATAGGCCATGCGAAAGGGAGTTTCGCCGGTGGGGGTTCGGCTTGTCGTCCGATAAGCCCACAGAACACTTGGCAGCTCCTCCACCCATCGGCCCTTAGCTTCGCCGAGGCGGGTTTTCAATCCCTGTAGGAGGTTTCGGTTAACGACTTCGACTTGGCCGTTTGTTCGAGGATGTGCCACCGAAGTGAATTTGTGGAGTATGCCGAAGCTGGCGCAGTTGTCGTTGAACCGCCGGCTGTCGAACTGCTTCCCATTGTCAGAAATGATGGCCCGAGGGATGCCGAACCGGCAAATGATGGACTTCCAGACGAAGTTCCAAGCATTGCTATCGGTTATTGCCGCGAGGGGTTCGGCTTCGACCCACTTAGTGAAATAATCTACTGCCACGATGAGGAATTTTCTCTGGCCGGTGGCGACGGGAAAAGGCCCCAGGAGGTCAATCCCCCACTGAGCGAAAGGCCAGGGGTCGGATAAGGGGGTCAGAAGGGCGGCTGCTTGGTGGATGAGGGAGCTATACCTCTGGCAGTGGTCACATCGCCGGACGAGGGCTAAGGCGTCCTCTCGGAGTGATGGCCACCAATAGCCTTGCTTTAGAAGCTTGTGAGCCAAGGCCCTTCCTCCCGCATGCGCTCCGCATACCCCTTCATGGACTTCTTTCGTGGCGTAGTCGGCTTCAGCTGGGCCGAGGCACCGCAGCAGTGGTCGGCCGAAGGATTTCTTGTACAGGGCCCCGTCCAGAAGAAGAAAGTGGGATGAGCGCCGTCGAATGCGCTTTGCCTCCTTCGGATCTGGCGGGACTTCTCCTTGGAGAAGGAAAGCGACGAGGGGGGTCATCCATGTCTCGGCCTCGGCCTCAGCGACTAGCATGGCCTTGGTTTCGCCGAGGCTTGGTTCGGCGAGCTCCTCGACGAGGATCATTCGGCCTCCCCCCCCGTCTTGGGTTGACGCCAGCCGGGAAAGTGCATCGGTTCGGGCATTCTCGGCTCTCGGGATCCTCACGACTTCATAAGAGTCGAATTGGGCGAGGATTTTGCGAGTCACCTGGAGATAAGAAGCCATCATTGCGTCCCGAGCCTCGTACTCACCGGAGATGTGGCTGGCGATCAGCTGGGAATCGCTGAAGGCCTTCGGGTTCCGGACGCCGAGCTTCTTTGCGGCCCGGAGGCCGGAGATGAGAGCTTCATACTCGGCGGCATTGTTGGTTGCTGGGAAGGAGAAGCGCAGGGCGTACTCCGTGACGACCCCTTCGGGCGACGCCAGGATCCATCCGGCGCCGCTGCCCGTGGAGCATGCGGAGCCGTCTACGAAGAGTCGCCATTCGTCGGCCGGTACGGGAACCGAAGTAGCCTCGGCTTCGGGCGCGTTTGGCACTGGCTGACGCGCCTCGGAGGCGCCAGGGGTAAGTTTGGCGATGAAATCTGCCAACGCCTGGGCCTTTATAGCTACCCGAGGAGCGTAGGAGATATCGAACTCTCCTAGCTCGATTGCCCATTTTGCCAGCCTGCCGGACACCTCTGGCCGGGAGAGGACTTGTCTCAGGGGCTGGTCGGTGAGGACCTTCACGGAATGGGCCAGAAAATAGGGCCGGAGCCTCCTTGCGGACGAGACAAGGGCCAGAGCCAACTTCTCTAGGGCAAGGTACCGGAGTTCTGCCCCTTGAAGGGCTCGGCTGGTATAATAAACCGGCTTCTGCATGCCTTCTTGCTCTCGGATGAGGACGGCACTGAGAGCCGTCTCGGAGACCGCAAGGTATAAGCTCAGGGGTTCCCCGGGAACTGGCTTGGATAAGATGGGGACTTTGGCGAGGTAGGCCTTCAGCTGGTCGAAGGCTGCTTGGCACTCTTCCGTCCACTCGAAGTTGTTGGCCTTCTTCAGCAGCTTGAAGAAGGGGAAACAATAGTCAGCCGCCCTTGACATGAAGCGACTGAGGGCTGCGATCCTCCCGTTCAGCTTCTGTACCTCTCGGATGTTTGCCGGGGGGCGCATCTGTACGATGGCCGAAATCTTCTCGGAGTTGGCTTCCACCCCACGACGGGTGACCATGTAACCGAGGAACTTGCCGGAGGCTACCCCGAAGGCGCACTTGGCTGGATTCAGCTTTATCTTGTACCGCCTAAGGGCGGAGAAAGTCTCGACTAGGTCGGCCAAATGCTCAGAAGCGATACGGCTCTTGACCAACATGTCGTCTATGTAGACTTCCATGTTTCGGCCCAGCTGTGGAGCGAACACTTTGTTGACCAGGCGCTGGTATGTTGCGCCGGCGTTCTTCAGACCGAAGGGCATTCGGGTGTAGCAGTACAGGCCCAAATCGGTCGTGAAGCTGGTCTTACTCTCGTCATTCGGATGCATCCGGATCTGGTGGTAGCATGAATAGGCGTCGAGGAAGCTTAAGAGCTCGTGGCCGGACGTCGCGTCCACCACCTGGTCTATCCGAGGCAGCGGAAAGCTGTCCATCGGACAGGCTTTGTTGAGGTTGGTGAAGTCCACGCACATACGCCACTTGCCCTCTTTCTTTGGCACCATGACCACGTTGGCGATCTATTCCGGATGATGCACCTCTCGGAGGTGTCCGGCGTCCAGCCCCTTCTGTACTTCGGCTTGGATGGCGGTTCTCCTTTCTTGATTGAAGGTGCGCCGCTTCTGCTTTACTGGGGGCTGGTCGGGATCGGTGTGGAGACGGTGCTCGGCTATCTCCGGGTCAACCCCGGGCATGTCCGATGGAGACCAGGCGAAGACGTCGAGATTCTCCTTTAAGAATTCGGTAAGCTTCTCTGCTTCAATCTTTTCCAGGCCGGAGCCTATCATCAGGACTCGTCCCTCGCCTCCCGGAATAGGGACGGCGAGGAGTGCTTCTCCCGGAGATGCCTCGGCTGATGACTCGATCGTCAGGGTTTCGGCTGCGGTCTTCCCTTTGACCGAAATCATGTAGCACTGCCGGGCTGCTTCTTGGTTCTCTTTGGCCTCGTCTATTCCGTGGCTGGTATGAAACTTCAGCTTCTGATGGAAGGATGATGGCACGGCTCCGACCCCGCCAATGAGCCTTCGGCCGAATATGGCGTTGTAGGCTGACTCGATCTTTACAACGGCAAAGTCCGTTTCAACGGTTAATTGCCGGGGGGCGGAGCCTAAGGTTACAGGAAGCCGAACAATACCCTCTACTCGGCAGGGCGAGCCGTTAAAACCGAAGAGGGGGCCCCGGTGAGGCCTCATGCTAGCCTCACTCAATCCCATCTTCTCGAAACAGTCGTAAAACAAGATGTTTGGGGCACTTCCATTATCCACAAAGATCCTATGTACATCATAGCTATTTATTACAGCGTTGACGACGAGGGCGTCATCATGAGGGACCTGAACATCAGTCAGCTCCTCGGCGCCGAAGGTGATGTCTTCCAGACGAGGCCGCTTCGGCTCGTCGTCGACCGCCGCTACGGTGTTGCGTTGCCGCGACCTTGATCCCTCCCCGGGCCCTCCGGATATCATCATGATAGACCCAGAGCTGGGTCTTTGATGGGATGGTTCAACCGGGGCCGAGGTGGCTTTTGGCGGAGGAGCGGCTTCTATCGCCGGGGGTGGTTGTTGTCTGGGCGCTGCAGGGACGTCCCGGTTCTGCTGCGGCGGCTGCTCCCGCCGATACTGCGGCAATCTCCCCTCCTGGATGATGCGGTCGATTTCTTCCCGGAGCTGTCGGCACTCGTCCGTCGTGTGGCCGATCTCTCGGTGATATTCGCAGTATTTGCCGGGGTCCCTTCGGCGAGGATCGGTCTTGATGCGATCAGGCCGCCGGAGCATGCCCTTTACCTCCATGAGCATCCGGGAAGGGGGAGCAGGTAAGGGTAGGTACCGCGGCTGCGGGTCCCGTCGCCTCTCCCTGTCCCAATCTTCCCGGCGATAACGCTTCCGGGAGGGCTCTTGGTCCTCGGACCGAGGTCGGACCACCGGGGGAGCAGGCGTCGAGGTAGTTTCGGTTGTGCCTTTGCCCCTGGACAGCATCAGGGCCTCTCGGTTGATGTACTTATGGGCCCGGGCCACGAGGTCCTGGAAGGTAGGGGGATGGCGCTTTCCGATGGAGCCGAGGAGCCCCTCATCCCGGCACCCGCTGATCACGGCCGAGACCGCGATCGAGCTGTCGAGGTTTGGGATATGGGCGGCCTCGGTCCGGAACTTGGTGAAGTACTCCTGGAGAGTTTCGGTGGGGCCTTGCCGGATGGCCAGCAAGCTGGCGGAAGTTTTGGACTGCCGGGTGGCATCATAGAACTGGTCGATGAACAACTGGCCCAACTGAACCAGAGAGTGGATGGAGTTGGGGGCCAGAGCCTCGAACCAGGTGAGGGCGATTTTTTCAAGGGTGAGGGGGAAAAGACGGCAGCGGACTGCCTCAGAGATCCCTCGGACCCGAAGATAAGTGTTAAATCTCTGGAAATGACAGACCGGATCTGTCATTCCGTCGTAGAGAGGGCCCTTCGGCAGCTTGAAGTTGGGGGGTACCTCGGTGGCTAGGAGCTCCGCCGTGAATGGGGTCTGCTCCAGGATGTTGCTGGCGAGGGGCGCCCCGTGAGGCCGAGACACCATCTGCTGCATCTCTTTGCGCATCGCCGTCAGCTGCTGGTCCAGGTTCGGGGCGGTCGAGGTGGCGACGGATTGCCTTCCGGTTCGGGCCGGACGATACTCTGACGAAGCATAATCCTGCTCCGTCAGGCGATCAGTGCGAGGAGTTCGGACAGGTAGCGTCGAGGGCTCGATGTGCGTCTCCGCGGCCTCGTTGAGAGGAACCGGCGCAGGCGCCGGCCGGAACCGGGCATCTTGTACTGGGCAGAGCGGGGGGAGCGGCGCCTGCTGAGGAGGCTGTCCCATCAGCCCCATGTGCTAGGCGATGGCGGATACCATCTCCTGGAGAGGCGCTAGGGACGTGACGGCAGCGGCCAGCGTTGCCACTTACTGCTGGAGCACCCTCACTCGGTCTTCCGAGCCGAGAGACTCCGGTATGGTCAGCAGAGGCAGGCTCGGCGGGGCAGAAGGTGCGCCTTCGGAAGGCAGCATCTGTGCCGAGGCCTCCCGCGCTTCTGCTTCGCCTTGCCCGGATCGTCGGGTCACAGGTCGCTGAGACATGACTTGTTTTGTTGGTTTCCCACAGACGGCGCCACGTGATGTAGACCGGATCTATCACGACCGGATTCCGAGGCTGGAACCCGGAGAAGTGGATCCGAATCCGGTTCGGATCGGTGCTACCGAGGCCCGACGGGGATCCGGGAGGCCGAAGAGGCGGATGCGGAGATGAGGGTCCGAAGGCCGAAGGGCGCTTCGATCGGAGCGGGCTCGTCTCCGGGAAGTCGGGGCCGAGGCTCCTTCGGCGGGCGAAGGGGCGGCGCGGATGATGCTCCTTCTGGCCGTACCGTCGTCAGGCGACGAAACCGAAGGAGACGGTCTGAGGCCGGAAGGGTCTCGGACTCGGCTTGCTGAAGGCTCTTTTGCCGGATGAGGGGACAGCGCGGGGCCGAGCCTCCTGTCGCGGGGCAGCCGTCGTACGGCGTCGAGACCAGGGAGAGGAGTCCGAGGTCGGCGGTCGAGACCGACTCGGGAAGGTCGGCGATGATTCGAACCGAGCCCCTGCGGGAGGGAAAGAAGAAGAAAGACCGGTCAGCAGGAGTCCCGGGCTCTGGCCCTTAGGAACCCCCTCCGACGGTCAAGTTAACTCCTGAAGATGATTCGATTCAAAAGGCAAGAAGTAGCTTTAATGCTATTTGGACCGTAGTCCTTAAGGGTCTCGGAGGCAAAGAGTTGCATACCTTTGGCAATAAATAGCGGTGTATTTATAGCAGAGGATAGAGGTTGGTTAACGGTGGTAGCCGATATAGGACTATGTTTGGGCTTACTGGTAAACCGCCATAGTGCCGGATCCGTCCCCGGAGTGGGCCGGACTCGGCTATCGGGCCGAAGGGGGTTGGGCCGCTGAGGGGCCGAAGCCTGCTGGGCCTTGGGCTGTCGTGCTGTTCCCGGGCCTTAGGTTGATGGGCCGCTGACGGGCCGGAGCCTGTTGGGCCGGGAGCGACGGTGCCGCTTGTGGGGCCGAGGGCCGTTGGGCCGCCGATGGGCTGGAGGCTCCCGGAGGGCCTGATACTGCTGCTGTTGGGCTGAACGGGGTTTGGGCCTGCTCTAATGGGCCGAATCAGATTCTGCCTCATCAGGAAGCTTCATAGGCTGTTTCTTGATTTAAATGTGAAAGGTGTTCAGATGTTATTCATGAAGAGAGTTTAGGGAAGACAATGTATGAGTAAAGAGAATGCCACTTTGATTGGAGAATAGGAGAAGAATAAAGACGAATAAGGGGAGAATAAGCTTAATTTTGCTTTGACAAGTGAAATGGTTTATACCGTGCAGAATAGCATATTCGGAAAATAAGAAGAATAAGTCATCCCACATTAGCACATCCGGGAATTACTTATTCTTCTTATTCCGTCAGCGGATCCTATAAAATTATCAAACCGAAACACCCCTTATTCTAGTATACACTATTCCATAAGTGGACCCCACGTAATAACTTATTCTGCAAACAAAGTGGGTAGAGAATGAGATAATGTCTGGAGAAAGAATCTGACTGTGTTAGTCCGAAGGAATAAAACGTTTAACTACGTGGAATTAGTAGATTAATGAAAGATAGGAGGGTCAGTATAACTTGTTTACAGGAAATTAGGTGAAAGGGATCTAAGCAAAAGAAATTGATGTCTCTAATGTGTTATGTAGGCAAAAGGAATGATAGAAATGGTATAGCCATTATTATACATAAAGATTTAGAAGTCAAAGTTATGGAAGTCAAAAGGAGGGGGTAGACTTATGCTAGTTAATTTTGTACTAGGTGGAGAGACTTTAAATATAACTAGTTCGTATACTAGGTGATAATCTAAGATGTTCCTAAAGGGGAGAGGTTTTTGTCAAGGAAGGTCTAAATGGTCATGCAGGTGATAGAGTCTATAACAGGGTTTGTGGATGCTTTGGCTTCGATAAAAGAATGGCACATGTGGTGCCGTTCTTGACTTTGCTATATTGCCTATGAGTCAAAATAAACTACATATACAAGTCAAAATGGAGTATCTTCTTATTAGGAAGGACAACTGATCATTATGCAAAGATTACAAAGATATTCTTGGAAAAGAAGAGAAAGGATGCAGTAATAGCTGATGTAAGATTAAATGGTAGAATTTTAAAATAGGAAATTTAGATATATTTAAAACTATTTATTAGAATAAGAGATATGGAATTTTGAAGGAGAAAGAAACACAATGCAAAACAAAATGGCTAATTGCATAAAAAGAGTAGTAAAGGAAATCTTAGCCAAATTGACTGCATTACTTCCCACATGCGAGGAACTTCCTATTCTATGGACTAAGTGGTAATTGATAACCTGACAACATGGTCAATTACCAGTGAATTGGTGTAGCATAGTTCTCCAAGTACATTTATCATATTTTTTCAGTAGTTAGAATGGTGGGGGACAAATGAAGAAGGGTGATGGAGAGACTATCGACATCGCACCGGTAGTGGGTAGGCCTCCGATGTCGCACCGGTGGCTTGGGCATCACACTCAGCCCCGTTGCAGGGCAGATTCGACCCCGTAATAGGGTCGTCTTCTCCGTCACAGAAAGGAACTCTAGAAACTAACTCAAAATTCGAAGCAAATATTCATTGAAAAATAAAAATATATCTTACAAGAGTATTTGAAGAGAAAATAAACCCTAATGACTCTCTGAACTTTACTATAGACAAGAATACCCTTAATAGAAAAAACAGTGTGAAAATTACACAAAAAAATTCTTGAAAAAGAGTAAATGACCACAAATGGGTCAAACAAAATATCTACAAACTCGTAATCCAATATCATATGCATCAAATACCCTTTGGTATGTAGGGGTGTTCACTATTCAGTTTAAACCGAACCGGCCAATTCAGTTTGGTTTGGTTTGAAATTTTCGGTTTGGGTTGATACCAAACCGAATTAAGAAATTTGGTTTGGTTTGGTTTCTCTTGTTCATAAACCAAACCAACCTAAATAAACCGAATTACATTAAAAGGGCATAATATAAGTATTAAATTCTTAGATTAATTATGAGTTTATGTAAATTATAAGATATATAATTTTAAATTATTTTCATATAATACCTTTTAGATTGTCATCTTGTACAAAAAAAGTGTTGAGTCCTTAATAAAATAGGATGCTCAACTATAATAGTCTATTTCGAGACTTAAACCTTCAAACAATTTTCAAAGTATTTTTTAATAACTATTTTTCAAAAATAATGTTGAAATGGATTATTTAACTATAGTGGCCCATTATAAGGCTCAAACTACAAACTGAACTGAACCAAACCTAATTATTTTGGTTTGGTTCTATTCAGTTTCAAACTATTACGGTTTGGTTTGGTTCGGTTTGACTCTACTTCGGTTTGGTTTGGTTTGGTTTCCAAAGTTTTGCTCTCAAACCAAACCAAACTGTGAACACCCCTATTGGTATGTCTCTGAGGCAAAACTGAGATTGGGACTGTTGGATCAAATGGATCACCCTTGAACTATGGTGTAAAATGCATCGGATCCGGATCCCCATCATTCTCTCCCGATTAAAAAAAAAACCATTCTCAAATTTTGAAGTGTCAGAGGATCATGATAGTAACTACAATAGGTGAGAACAACACTGGAAATGTAGAACTAATAATTGCATTGAAGTGCATAGAGTATTGCTTTGCATGATCAAAAATTTCGCACACTAGCAAGGTTCATGTCTTTGAGGATGGTCGGCCAAACCTACTTATTCATCAGCTCTATGAATAGAGAATCCTCTAGCAAATGAAGACTGGCCGCAACTATGATAGATTTATCCCATAAAGGTGGGTCAGACGGTGGCAGAAGGGCCTTACAACTAATGCGGCAAAGGGCACATCAAGGCCTGACCCCACAGAAGATAAGGGTGAAGATAGTGATGATGCACTACTAATGGTGTCCAAAGAACCTACATTCATTGGGATGGCCGTCGAGTCAGCCTCGCAATTTGTGACCTTATTTGAATCGTCAGGCTGGTACGTTGCCACACTTGAAGGATACTTGATTGAAAAAATGAACTTTCCTTACAAGTGAGGTAGTTGGAGGGTGCACCTCTGTCGCTCATAATCCACAGTGGCACGTTGTTCCTCCATCCAATCTATGTCAACTCTAATATACGGGCCCGACTTGGAAAGGATGGTACACCATACCCCATCAACATGAGAAACACCCTTGAAAGGTCCATAGAATTCTACAAACACTCGGTCATCTTCTAGTACAATTTCTCTGGTCTTGGAAAGTAAATCAACAAGTTTCTGTGACATAAAATTCTCCTCTAGTCTACTATTGAATATAAGGACGGCACGTGCCTTGTTGGGCAAGATAACTCCAATGCAGAAGATTAAGGAAGTCATGGGTACAGACGATGCACAAAGGTCGATGGTAAGGACTGCCGACGACAACGACAACAATAGAAGTAGATGGCGGCAATAGCATATGGTAGTGATGGTTGTAGCGGCGTCGGCCAGAGCTTGCTCGAGCGGCGATGACGGCAATGTAGACAGCAAAGCTGCTGGCAACGGCAACGGCCGTTGGGCTGCTAGTAGAAGGTGGTTCCTCCCTCTCTCTTCTTTTGTTGTGGTTTTTTTTTTTTCTTTTGCAAGACAGAGATTGAGAGAGAGAAGGAAGGAGAGGGGCGGCATGAACAATACTGCAGTACTATTCGCATGAACAGTAATCGCAGTTACTGTTCGCTATGAACAGTAATTGTATATATTGTTCATCATGAATAGTAACCATGTTTTTTTTGTGATTTTGGTGAAGGGGCAGGAGAGAGAGAGAGAAAGAGATGGGGGGAAAAGGAGGAGGAAGGATGTGGCGGCAACGACGGTCGGTGGGTTGCTGTAGTGGAGCACTAGTGGTGAAGACGGGATGGAACATCAGTGTGGTAGGGATCAAAGTTTGCTCTAATACGAAAATTGGTGGAAGACAAAAGAGGAAGAAGGGGGTTGGAGAGACTACCAGTGTTGTACCGGCAGTGTGGAGGCCACCGGCGTTGCTCCAGTAGCTTGGGCATTACATCTAGGCCCGTCGCAGGGCAGATTCAACTATGTTAGAAGGTCGCCTTCTCCGTAGCAGAGGGGAACTTTAGAAAATAACTCAAAATTCACAGCAAATTTTCATTGAAAAAAAAATGTCTTACAAGAGTATTTAAAGAAAAAGCAAACCCTAATGACTCCTTAAATTTTACTCAAGACCAAATATCTTTAACATGAAAAAATAGTGCAAAAATCGCACGGAAAGTTCTTGAAAAATAGAAAAGGAATAATATCATATGCAAATAACATATACTAAGGGATGTCACCGTGTAAGTGTTTAGTGGCCTCGTTCATAACTAAAGTAAAAAGATAAGGACTCAATGCTGACCCTTGATATAATCCAATAGTAAAAGAGAACTCTGATGTCTCTTTAGTATTAGTCATTACGCTCGTAGAAGCTCTCTCATACATATCTCTAATCACATGAATATATCCTTTAGATACTCCCTTAATTTCTAAAGTCCATCAAATTAGCTCCATAGATACACGATCATAGGCTTTCTCTAAATCAATAAAAAGCATATATAAATCTTTTCTCATTTCTCTTTATTTCTCCATCAATTGTCTCAATAGGAAGATAGTTTCCGTGGTAGACCTACTAGGCATGAACATTAGTGACACGCCTAAGACACTTCTCTACTATTCTCTCCCGAAGTTTCTCATAAGTTTAATCTCATGGTAATTATTATAATTTTGAATATATCCTTTATTTTTAAAGAATGGAATCACAATACCTCTTCTCCAGTCATTCGGCATTCTCCTTTCTTTTAAAATCTTATTACAAAGTTCAGTAAGCCATTTAATATCTATGCTACCTATACTTTTCTAAACTTCAATAGGTATCTTATCTGGTCCAAGGGTCTTATCTACTATCATCCTTTTTAGAACATTTTCAACTTCTGAAGCTCTAATCTGTCGAATATAATGATAATTAATTTATCTACTAAACTCATTGGTTTCTTCACATGAGTAACTTCTGAATTGATTGTTATTTAACAATTTTCAAAATAAATACTCCATCTCTCTTTAATCTTGCAAATCTTTCACTAGGACCCTACCATCCTTGCTCTTAATATGTTTAATATGATTAAAATCTTTACTCCTTTTGTCTCTTAGTTTAACAAGTTTATATATATATTTTTCTCCCTCTTGAGTTCCCAACTTATGATACAAATCTTCAGAAGTATTTAACTTAGCTTCACTAACTATTTTCTTAGTATTTGTTTTTGCAATTTTGTAATCTTTGAAGGTTTGATCATTTTTACTCATTTGTCACGTTTTAAAGCATTCTCTTTTATGGTTAAAAGATTTTTTAATTTCCTTATCCTACCACCAAGTCTCTTTTCTAAGAACTCTTTACATTTAGATTTACCTAAGATTTCTTTTGTTACTCTATTTATATAATTAGCCATTCTATTCCATATTATGTTAATTTCTCCCTTAGAATCCCATATATTCTCTTTTAATAGACACTTTCTAAAGGCATCTAAATGCTTTCCTTTTAAATTTCATCATTTAATTTTTGGATAGCTATTTACTACACCAGTTTTTTTCAACTTTTGGATTTAAACATCCATTATTAAAATCCTATGTTGAGGGGCTAGACTCTCCCCAGGAATGACTTTACAATCTTTACATAATGATCAATTAACTTTTTTTATAAGAAAATAATCTATTTGATTTTTATGCGTTTCACTTTTATAAGTTTAAATATTCGTCTCTTTTTAAAGTAAGTATTTGTAATTATTAAATCGTATATAATAACAAAGTCAAGAATGGTCCCACCCATGCCATTTCTATCACCAAAGCCAAAGCCTCCATGGACCCTCTCATAACCACGATTATCTTTTCCTACATGGCCATTTAAATCTCCCCCGACAAAAATCCTTTCACCATTAGGGATATCTTGAGTTATCTTATCAAAATTCTTCCAAAATTATTTTTTAATACTCTCTTATAATCCTACTTTATGTGCACAAGAACTAATTATATTTAAAACTTCTTCACCTATTACAAGTTTAACTAATATGAGTCTATCCCCCTCCCTTATAACTCTACAACTTTGTCTTTAAACTCTTTATCTATGATAATAGCTACACCATGTCTATTAGTAATCCTACTTACATACCAAAGTTTGAAATTTTCAATTTCTTTAACTTTAGAACCCTTCCATTTAATTTCTTGTAAACAAGCTATATTGACCCTCCTATCTCTCGTTAGTTTAATTAATTCTAAGCTTTTATCTGTTAGGGTTCCTATGTTCCATGTAGCTAAACAAATTTTATTATTCTTATGGACTAACTTCTTTACTTGTGTTTGTCATGTAAAGAAATATCTGTATTTGTTAAAATAATAATGCAGTGAAGTAACTGTATACACCATATGCTATATATCATATCAGCCATTCAGTTGGGGCTGGCGTCATGAGCAGAACAATGAGGGCAATAGTATTGGACCAAGACGTGATCTTGTATCATTTCTTCGATAAGATTACAGAGTATAGGTAAGTTTCTTTTCGGTATTAGACATGTTGAGGATACCCAAAATTCTTACTGAATATTGTATTGGATGTACACTGTATCCAGAACAAATTTTGAACCTTATGTTAAATTCAGAGCATTGGTTACTCTTAAACCTATGTTGAGGATACTGAAAATTCATACTGAAAATTGTATTGATTTTGCATTGTGGCATTATTTTCTTCTGCTATGCATAGTATGCATTATTTCAATGAATGTCATCCCATTGGCACGCATTAATTGTTCTGCTATTGAATATGTGCTTTTAATATTCCACAAAATCATTAAAATAGTGCTGTCATTTTCAGGAAATGGGTGATGAGAAGGAAAGAGAAGATCTTGCAAATGATCCAGAAATTTTTGATGTGAATGAAGATGTTGAAGAAAATGATTTATCAGAAGGTTCAGAAGACTTGGGTTTGGATGAGGGTGGAGATAGGGTTTCTAATGCAAACATGGTAAATGCACTTACGCCCAAGGTAGGAATGACTTTTAAAACAGTTGATGAGGCTTATCAGTTTTACAACTACTATGCTTATCGTATTGGTTTTGGCATAGCAAAAACATGTTCAAGAAGAAAGGATGGCGTCCAACATGAGTACACTTTCTCATGCGAAAAAAGTGGTAAGCCAAAAGATAAAAAAGGTCTCACAACTAAAAGGGCAAGAATTTCAAAGAAGACAGGCTGCCAAGCAAAATTTAGAGTGAGGCTGAATGATGATGGATTGTGGCATTTAGCTTTTCTGGTTTTGCATCATAATCATTATTGTTCTCCAAATGAGTCACACCACTATAGATCTCATAGAATGATGCCTTTCCATGTTATGCCTTCGGATGCACAGAAGCAGTTAGAACCTAATGTCCAAGAAGAGGTGCCACCAGATATGACAGTTCCTCTATTTGTGTCGCACACTAGAAATCATCAGGATTCATCATCCATAGAGAGAAGCTGCGCAAATTATGTTGATAAAATGAGCCATCTTAAGCTTCGGGAAGGAGATGCCAAAGCCATTATTGATTATTTTTGTCGTATGCAGAAAGAAAGTCCACTTTTCTTTTACCTAATGGATTTGGATGGAGAAGGACGACTAAGAAATGTTTTTTGGGCTGATACAAGGTCGAGGACATCTTATCCATACTTTAGTGATGTTGTTCTATTTGATACAACATACATCATGAACAAATATCATGTACCTTTTGCTTCATTTATTGGCATAAATCATTATGGGTCTTTAGTGTTATTTGGAGGGGCATTACTTTCTGATGAGAGAACTGAGACATATGCCTGGTTGTTTAGAGCATGGTTGACATGCATGGGTGACATTTCTCCGAAGGCCATTATTACTGATAAGTGCAAGTCAATAGATTCTGCAGTTTCTGAGGTGTTTCCCAATACTCTGCATCGTTTATGTATTTGTCAGATCATGAAAAAGGTTTCGGAAAACTTAGCAGGCTATTCTGAGTATAAAACTATTAAAGAGAGACTGTATGATATAGTGTATGACTCATTGAGGGTGGAGGAATTTGAGCAGAACTGGGTGAATATGATCAATAAATATAAACTTGGAGAGAATGAATGGCTGATTTCCTTATATGAGGATCGAAAACGTTGGGTGCCTGTGTTTGTGAAGGAGACATTTTGGGCAGGTATGTCAAGTATCCAAAGGTCTGAGAACATGATTCCATATTTTGATAGATTTGTGGCTTCCAAGAGTAGTTTAAAACAATTTATCATGGCATATGACAATGCTTTACAAGCAAAGCATGACAAAGAGTTTCAAGAGGAATATGGGTGCAAAGAACAAAATCCACACTTCATATCTCGTTTGAACATGGAAGAGGATTTTTTTAAATTATACACATTAAATATGTTTCGGAAATTTCAGCGAGAGCTGCAAAAATGTGTGGATTGCACGTGTGTCCTTGTTAGAAAGGATGGTGCAGTGTCAGCATATTTAGTCAAGGAAAGGGTGAAACAAAGGACATATATATATGAAGTTTTATTTAACGAAGGTGATGTTGAGGTCCAATGCCTATGTCATGGGTTTGAATTTGGGGGCATCTTGTGCCCTCACATGATAGTTGTGCTCAAGGAAAAAGATGTACAAAGAATACCTATAAGGTATATTTGTGATCGTTGGAGGAAAAATTTCAAAGATGATCACCATGCCCACATTTCCTGTGATAATGTTGTGCTACGGCCATGTGAACGGTTTGACAAGCTGTACTTGCAGTGTTTACAGCATCTATCAAAGTTGGTAGAGATAGGTGCATCATCTGATGATAGATATGAGTACCTACTAAAATTATTGGTGAAAGTAGAGAAGAAGCTTTCAGAGACTGGTAGAAACCAAAAAGGAAAGGTAAATCTCTTCATGATATTAATAATGTTTGCTTCTCTAGATTCCTTTTCTATTATATGTTTTTGTATTCATGATGTATCCTCTTTGTCAACTTTAGGGACAAGAGAAGGGTAATCAAAATGGTTCAACTAGCTCAAGGGTGGCTGAGGTCTCTGAAATGGTCCCCTCAATCAATAACCTACCCAATTTGCCAGGGGGTGTACAGTTAATCAATGAAATGGGAACTCAAGGAATTGTTCCCTATTACCTTGTTTCTCTTGGTGAACAGCGTACCAACAACATTGCTTCCTCTGTTACTGCTTCACAAGGTGTTGCTGATTTGTGGGGTCAACGAAACATTATATTTCCAAACATCACTCAATTGAGTAACCACTAACCAGTTGAATGAAAAAAAATTCGAGGCCCTGAGGGAGTTTTTAGTGGTATGTGTACTCCACAAGACTGCCAACTATTTGGTTTTATTTCTACTTGCTTCCTATTTGTTGCGGCAGCAATACATCATTTGCACTCCACTTGGCCTGCCACTTTTTCTATGTTCAAGCTTACAAATCACAATCACCAGGTTAACGAGACAAATTTATTTTACAGTCAAATGAACAGAGGCATACAGATGCTGTGAGGAGGTTTGTTTCTGGATTTTGAATATTGAAAATTTCCATAGCTAGAGAGTGGCCAACAAATTGAAGAACATGGATTTATTAGAAAATGACTAATCAAAAATTGCTATTTCCATTAAGAAACCCTCTAAATAGAGAAACTAGCATCACATGTCATAACGGCAAATTTGCTCTCCTCTTGTAGATGTCTTTCCATCTCCAGGAGGGGCAGCTTATTAATTCTTACTAGTTTTTGCTTACTTCTTGACAAGGCACCTAGAATGCTTCTTTAAGTAATATTTGTTTTACAGCATTTACCTGTAAGATAATCCATTGTGGGACCAACTGCTAAAAATCTGATGCAATGGCAATTGAATTGACTATGATTGTAATGCTAGGTTACACGCATTTGGTGAAAGCTGTCAGCCTGTCAGCTTGGAGTTTATAGGAATATGCTGTGGGATGTGCTGATGGGGCAGAGGCACTGTTATTTTTGTCCATACGTGTAGCTCATTATTTTGGTTACACCATTGTAGTTGCTGGATTTTATTTTTTATTTTACCTTTTTGGTTTATAGTGCGAAACAATTATCTGGGTTTTATGGATGAATGTGGTATTCATAGACTCAAAGGTCATACATAGCCCAACCAACTAGATTGAAGCAGTGGATGGGATCTTCCATTCCCATGGATGTGGATGTACATGCCTTGAGCTTTATTTCATGAGAATATCTTGCTGCACCGCCGGGGGTTATTATGCCGCCTGGTGGTGCAAGCAAGGTTTTTTTTAAAAAAAACCTTTTTATATTTTTTTTAAACGCCCCAAGATGCCCTACAATCCCCTACAATCCGATTTTTGATCGGATATCCCAAAAAAACATGAAAATTCGAAAACCAATCCGATTTTTTTAATGTTCATTGGGGCTTGGTTTTCGAATTTTTACCTTTTTTTGGGATATCTGATCAAAAATCTGATTGTAAGAGGTTGTAGGGCATCTTGGGGGTTTCCAAAAAGAAATTTGTTTTTTTTACCTTGCTTGCACCGCCAGTAATAGCCCCTGGCGGTGCAGCAAGATATTCTCTTATTTTATTGTATCTCTTCAAGCCCTGCTGCTCTCAAAGCTAGACGCTCACTGCACCTATCAGCTAGCACTTCTTGTTCATCATCATAGTCATCAGCAGTTATTCAGAGACGGGTGCTAATGCTCAAAGGTTAAAGTACAGTGTTTCCTTCACGCCAATCCTCAATAAAGCAGCATATAGCCACCTTCCATGCTGACACTCTGTATTGGATGCAACTTCATCCTGTTGGATGAGCATATCAAGAACCATGCAGTCGTTCATTCATGTTTCCAGATCAGGTCTTCACTCCTAAACACGGTAATTATTCTTTATCTCATCCAGTTCTTGCAACATGAGCAAACACGGGAACATGGGCCACGTTGATGTAACATTGTCGCTACTCTGTGGACATCTGCTCAGATGCAAAGGAGACAAACGTGCAGCGCACTGGTGGGTGAGCACCGGCTGGACTTCTGGCTCATTCCTACTGCAATATTCTGTATGGATTCAGGTAAAGATCCAAGTAAATAATGCCCGTCTCTCCTGTTCTGTTAATAGTCAACAGCTGTGGATCACTGCTTGTCCAGAGAGAGGGGCTTGTTGCTTGTAGTTGCGGTATTTTCTGAGGATGCAGTGGTGTGGAATCACAAGCACACCCCACCCCATCTTCATGGATGTGCAGTTTCCAGTAGCTGATTTTTTTTTCCCAATGTTAATGTGACACATTTCTGATCAGTTGTAGGTGCTTCCACATTGATGTACTGCTGTGTTCCCAGGCGTATGGCACAGTGGTGAACATAGGCGGGGAGGTCTGGTGGTCGAGCATGCGCGAGTGTTCCGACGTGCTTTGTTTGGCGCCTTTGGGCTCTGGTGATTTGCAACATTGGGTGCTGGTATTTGCCCGTTTTCAGGCTGGTCTCTGCAGGTTTCGAACCTAGCTGTCTCTCCCGATGTTGTATTCGTCATGGAACATCGGCAATGATAACAATCTTTTGAGGATTTCAATGATGATTGATGATAGTAAGGACCCGGGATGACAGAGATGTTGCAAGAGTGCAAGTGTCCTGTACAATCTGCTGGGTCTTTCAGTCCTCGTGAATAAGTTCCTTTCTAACTTAGATGGTTCTCCTGGTCTCGACTTAAACCTTTTGCTTGCCTTAATCAAAATTATATGTCTAAGAGTGGTCATTTTGAAGGGAGTAGTAGTAGTACCTTATCACCGAAGCTTTGGGTTTTTCAACTGTAGTATCAGCTAGAAAAGCCTTCATTTTCTACGGTGCGAAGGATGCCACTGGTGCATCTTCTATGATTTCAACTCTCTTTTGATCATATGAGATGACGAAATCTGAATTTTAAGATTCATCATCTTACAAAGCGCATGTTCACCCGTCAATTTTCTCGGAATAATATGAAAGTAAAATTGAAGTAGTTGCCAGTGAGATCGATCATCCGTCAAGGTCGGGAGATTGGTCCAAGAGAGGGGCGTCTATTTCATTCACGTCTTAGTTAGTAGGCCTTCTCATGGCTCTGAATTTGGCTATTCTTAGTTTGATCGTTGTACCTCTTGAGAAAAAGAATTTCCAATGTCATCATCGTATTTAAGATCTATGTCTCATGTGTTTTGTACAAATTGATCTCCGTTCGACTATCTAAATAGTTAAGAAAGATAAAACTTATTGGATTCAGGATGACCCTTAAGAAGGGTGTTAAAAGAATGGCTTAATGGCCGGCTGTGTACGCATATTTTATTTATCCTTCTAGGGTTAAAAGAATGGCTTAGCTGGCCGGCTGTGTACGCATATTTATCCTTCAATTTCAAACAAACAAGGTCTGATATTTTCTCCCATCCAAAGAGACCTCTTACCACATAAATGTTGCTAATTCTGTTGCTAAAACAACGGTTGCTAATTCAGGTGATTTGTTCGGTGATCATGATTCAATTTTGAGCAAAGTCTTTCCATTTAAAAGAGAATTCCGTACAGAGAGTTCTTTCCATTTAGTCAATTCATCAGTTTTTGACTAGGGCTGATCAGCCCTAGAAGTTACGATTTATGTCAAATTACAAATTTCCTCGCACTTGCAACTTGGTCTGTTACATTTTTGGTCATTTGGTCAAGACATTAATATTTTCTACTTAGAAATAATAACACGTGCTAAACTAACATCATAAATGACATGTGGTTTACATGTGTTTTGGTCAGAGATGTGACTACATAAATGTCATTTGATGTATTTCTTGCATAGACCTGAAAGAGAATTGGGATGATGAGAAGTGCTTTCTTGAGTTCTCTTTTTTCCGAATTTTGTCCCAAGCAAGAATCATCGTTAGTAGGGTAAGATTGAAAAAAAGAGAGAGAGAGTGTGTGAGGAAGAGTTGTTAGGATCCCCCATTGTTGTTTAAAAAAAAAACTTTCAGAAGAGAAAACGAACTTGCATTGTTGTTTAAAAAAAAAAAACTTTCAAAAGAGAAAACGAACTTGCGAGGGCATGTAACATGAGAAGGGAAAGCGAGGAGGCGCTTGGAACCTTCCAAAATTAATGTTTCCTTCGTAAACCTCTTTTGAATGTGCTTGAATTTTCACAAAAAGAAACTGTTTTATAAGCTCAAAACTCCAGAAATTTCTCCCGTCCTTGAATAACAAATTTCCTAGATACCAAAATTTTATTTAAAAAGTTGCACAAATGCTGTATTCGACTGACGATCTTTTTCATTGTCTTTTTTAAAAGTTTTTATAACAACCCCCAGTCAACAACTCTTTCTCTCTTTTCTTTTCTTTTGACTTGTTATTCGTTCTACTCTACTCCAAATAATAGGAAATCCAAATCAAATACACGCCTGTAACTGAAAAAAATTAATCCATGATTGAGATGGGTGGGGTCGGGGCATGGGGTAGAGAAGGAAGAGAAGGGGACAAAAAATAAAAAACACTCCTATTGTCTTTCAGATAAATGAGACTGGAAATGGTGAAAACGATGAACTATATTATCTCTATATGTTCTTGTGCAGCTCCATATCCCATTATGCTACAGAAATTCCTCCAAAGGCTCATATTTATTTAAGCAGGCTTGTAAAGCTTCTCCACCATCTTCCTAAATTCTGCAAAACGAAAAAAGAAAGGACGTTGTTATCCCTGGGTCGGTGCTTCAGTTAGTTAGGAAAGAGAGACACTTGATTTGTCATCTTCCATCACTCATACCTCCTTCATTGCTCCAAAGAGCTGCAGCTTGATTGTTGAGTGGAGAGTCATTGTTTGGTTCTGTAAGGAAAAAGATAACACAGATGGATATTTTAAAAAAAAAAAACACGAGTAATAGAGAAACGAAGGATTCCTAATCCTGTTAGTTCTTCCTACCTCCGAGGAGGCTCTGAATAGATAGTAATATCGTTCTCACATCGTAGGCAGAAGACCATTTATCCTGGAATCATGTTTTCATCAAAAAAATCAGCTGAAATTCTCAAATCCAAGAGATGAACGTAGCATATATCCACACACTCATTGAGCTAAACAATTAAAATCCATTCTTCCATTCTAACCCAGGTTATAAGATGTTTTGTCTAGCCCACACAAGAAAGATATTGCTACTTCCAATTTTAATGAACACTTTTACTGTATACACGTATGTGTGTATGAAAGAGAGAGAGAGAGCAGCATACCTGAAGGATGTCCAAGCAGATGTTGCCATAGATATCCACATTGGGGTGGAAGCAGGGCGTATCAAACTTCACTTTAGGAGGCTTGAAAGGGTAGTCATTTGGGAAGGAGAGAGCGAGCTTGTAAACCATCCCTTCATACACAGTGTCCTTGCTACCCGTGATTGTCCCCTTCCAGCAGAAGATGTTGTCTCCCTCTGGGAACGCTGATATCCCAGGATCCCCACACATCTGGAATCAAGGAAAAGAGTTGAGAAAAAAGAAAGAATAGCTGAATCTGCCTATCAAGAATCACGTGTATAAAATAAAACTAACAGATTGTGAAGGGCATATAGCATACCATCAATGCCATCAGTTCTGACTGGAGCCTGTGTTTTTTTGACAAAAACAAGACAAAGCAAGGAAATGAGTTTTGTGCAGAAATTACAGAGAAAGATCAGGAACAAGAGAGCTTAGTTAATTAAAGAGAAAATCACAAGCAACATCCAGAAATTGTGCAATAGAAAACAATCTGACAGCCTCAGAGGCAGAGGATGATGCATCTTTGACAAGAAATAACAGGATGAAGATATCCATGTTAAAAAAAAAAAAAAGGGGGGGTGGCGTTGTAAAGAGCATAGTTTTGAAGAAAAAGATGGAATTGGAAGTCAAAGAACAGGAAAAAAAAAAGGACTTGGACAAACAGGAAGGAGAGGAGGAAATGGAAAGGCTCTCAGCAACCCTCCAAACCGGGGTCCAAGGAAAACCCTAAACCCCCAGATAACATGTGCCAACAAACAAAGCCTGATAACAGCCCGTTAGCATTCACCAAAAACCCAAGTAAGAAGAAACTCAGAAAAAGGAACACAGCAAGTTGGAATCTTAAATCCAGATTTCTCTGAACCGATCGGAGCTGATGAACACCCACAGAGAGAGCAACCTCTGAGAGAGAGAGAGAGAGAGAGAGAGAGAGAGAGAGAAACCTCTTGAGGACGGACTGGCCGTCCACGCTCTTCGCCGTGGAGAGGGGTTGCTTGGCGGCGGCCGCCGGGGCGGCAGCGCTCGCGGCAGGGGCACTGGGTATGTTGTCTTGGACGTCCTGGTTCTCCCTCCGAGACATCCTCGCCTCTCTCTCTCTTTCTCTCTCTAACGTCGCGTCCCCAACACCCGGCAGACGACGCCTTCAGCCGATAAAACACAGCGGAGTAGGGGAACGGAAGGCAACAGGATGGCGGTCTCCTCTCTGCGTCTCCTTCTCGAGAGAGAGAGAGAGAGAGAGAGATGTTGGGCAGAAGAGAGGGTTCCTGCTTCCCTTAAATCGTTGTGTCTGCGGCAGGTTCTTGCTGTTTTAGCGTTGTTATTATAGTTATTGTTTTAATGGTTTTTCTGATCTGGGAAGGTTTAGCTTCTTCTCTTGGCTTGCTCTCTCGGGGATTTGAAATTTTGTGACCGTTGCGGGACCTGACTCTGGGTTGGCTTCCATGGTTGTTGTTGTTAAAGGAAGAAACTGTGGGGCCCACATGGAGATTCTCCTACCTTTTTCCGACGTAACGGCTACTTTTCTGCGCACCGTCCCCCTCTCCCAAATTGAACTTTGGGTACAACGGTAGGCTGTGCAGTTTTTGAATCAGAATCGGGGTATGTAGGGATGTAACTTGGACGGGAAGTTATGTGATAATTTGAATATAATTTAAATTTAAAATAATCCAATTTAATTTTAATTCAGTCTAAATTCAGTCTAAGTTTAATTCTAAATTTAACCTCAATTTAATAATGAGTGGGGTTGAGTTGGGTTGAGTTGATCATGTTTATAAATAATTTGTTAAAAGTATTGTATTTTTTGTATGAATTATTATAAAAGTTAATAAATTAAATTGTACCAACTTATTTTTAGCTCAACACAATTCAAATTTAACTAATGTCAATCCAAATTTAACCCAACTCAATTTTTACAACTTGAGTCAATCCAATTTCCTTTAATATGGACCGGGTTGAATTGGATCACGAGTTAATCCACCTGATTGACACCCCTAAGCGTATGTATAATCTTTATTAAATTTGGAGTCTTTGTTAGGTAGGGGATACCAGTCTTTCTTAGGTGGGTTCTACCATGCAAAGATACGATGATAGATCCAAGGAGCATCTTTTATTGAAATAAAATGGCATGATGGTGCACCTGTTTAGTAATTTAGTTCGATTCTATCATAATAAAACAGTAGTCAAATTGGGACGGACTATGGTCTCCGTCTGCATTTTTATCATCTCTCGTAACCGAGGACATTTTGTTTTAGGAATTTTGGCAAATATTCCTTGCTGAATAGGCACATATACTCTTGAAACTGACCTATTATTTTTGATACCTTTGCATTCTACAAAAAAATGTATGTATGCCCTCTTCATCGACATGGTTTAGTTTAAGGATAGACATGACTAATGTGCACATCTAGAAAATTACATAGGTATAGAAACAGAAAATTAGTGCAAAATCTGAGAACAGATTAGCTATTTTGGTCTTAAAACCAAAAAAAAATTAACAGGGACGGTATATATATAATTTGTTGCTACGATATAGATACACTAAAAGATATAGATTAATTTTGGAAGTATGAGCAAAAACCTAATAAATTATATGTACACAATTTTCTTTACTTTATACACAATAGGGTAGATCAAATATAGGCCACAATATGGTAGACAGTTTAATCAAGTATAGGCACGGCGACAATGGCAGTCAAGAGACATATGGCAAAGGGGTAATGATGGCTTCAGTTGGTGTTGAATTGGGTACTTTTGTCTTTTTTTATTCCTTTCATGTAATCATAATCCTAGGTCGACAAGGTTGGGCATGAATCTCTCGGTCAAATGCTTTAAGTAAGTAGGGGCATTCAAATCTAAAGGGTAAATCGAATCGGTTAATTCGGTTTGATTTGGTTTAGTTGAACTTCTGAAAATTTCAATTTGAATTAAAACCAAACCGAATTAAAAATTTTGGTTTGGTTTGATTTTTTTTGTTCGTAAATCAAATCAAACCGAATAAATCGAATTACATTAAAAGAACATAATATAAATATTAAATTCTTAGATTAAGTGTGAGTTTATGTAAGTTATAAGATATAAAATTTTAAATTATTTTCAAATAATACCTTTTAGATCGTCATCTTGTACAAAAAAAGATGTTGAGTCCTTAATAAAATAAGATGCTTAACTATAATAATCTATTTCGAGAGTTAAACTTTAAATAATTTTTAAATAATATTTTTCAATAATTACTTTTAAAAAATAATATTCAAATAAATTATTTAACCATAGTGGTCTATTATAAAACCCAAACCGAACCAAACCTGGTCAGGTTTGATTCGGTTTCAAATTATTACGGTTTAATTTGGTTCAATTTGACTCTCTATTTTAATTTGATTTAATTTTTAGGATTTTGCTCTCAAATCAAACTAAATCCAACCGTGAACACCCCTAACTTTAAGACACTCAGATTAGGTCAAAATCGAACCAAAACCTAGCCTATTCTCATCAAGAATCGAACGGTGGGCTCGCCTAAGGTGACCATGCATGGATCACCTCTCACACCATAACTATTCAGATTATGTACCAAAAAAATACCATCTGATCTAGAAAATGGCAATAGGCACCTTCTTCCTTTCTCAAAAAGCAAAAGGAAGCGTTAGCTTCTATGCATAGTTTTTGATACACCTTCTTCCCGGATGCCGTGGACGGTGCTGCATTTTGGCGGCCCAACATGGAAGGGACGGCCTAGTTCTACTAGCCTTCATGAAGCAATACTTGCTGCACTGTGTAAAACCATTCAATCGGCTTCAATCTTGATGGCTATAATAGCAGTTGACATTATTTTAGTCTTTTTAACTTGGGGAAAGGGGAAGACCTTAGTCGTCTGTAAAATATTAGATGGTTAAATAATTCAAAAAATAGATAGTCCATTTTCTTTTATCTTTGAACTTTTTAACCATCCGATCTTAGGATTGCTCCCTCCTCCCATGTTTTTAGGGGAAAATTCTAAAAAAGACACACCTGCTGCTGCCTATGCATAGTGCAGCTACTACACTGCAATGCAATAAGTATCGTTCGTCTTTGTGAGGCTCAAATGGACTCACCCAAAGAGTAATTCTTGCTGACAGCAATGCAACGAAATGCATTTTTTTTTTCAAAACAACTTTTTGCTGAGTTGGGGGATTAGCCTAACTAGGCCTCTGTATTGTTCAATCAAATTGATTAATTAGATGATTAGAAAAAATCAAAATAAAGAATCATCTGATCTGAGTTGTCAACACGCAATTCAACATACAGTATAACAAACATTACTCTTCAATGAAAAGAATAACACTTGTTGCAATATTCAACTTCAATGCAGCAATAACTGCAATCAGACGGCGAGGATCGCTGCACCGTCTTATAAAGAGTGCAACAGAACTTAAAACCTCTGCATCATTCAATTTCATGATTACAGTTACATTGCAGTTAGGTATTACAGTAAATATTATTCCATCCAAAAGGATGGGTTAAGCCAAATTATCCAGAAAGACACTTCAACCTCTTCAACTTCAAATAAGGTGCTGCAACTTTCGAAGTGTCTCTTCAGTCAAGACCGCTTATCAGGTCAACTCTTATGGGTCGGTTAATGAGTGACCTCGTCAAGCTTGTGAACTTGCCTGAAGCTTCCAGCCATTATGGAAATATTCCACATTAATTCTCAAAAGTTTGCTCACTTATACATAAGAAAGGGTCCCTGGAAGCCTTGCAGCGTCCAAGGACTGCTAGTCCCAACTATTCATGCACATTTCATAGCTTCACTTTCCCTCCTTAGCCTCGTCGCCAACTTGGACATTGGAGGATCTAAACTTAGGACATCCCTGGGGAGCAAGTTACGTATAATTGCTTTATTAAGTGCATCAGGACCATCTGGCTTCACTAACAGCAAAGATTTCGTTGGCCCAAGTTCATCTGGTTCAAATTGAGCCAACCAAAATTTACTTGCTTAACTACTCTCGGCCTTTATGAAAGTTTTAACTGGGATCGGACCTAATCAGGCTGACTTCAAGGGGAATTTGGGCCAAGAGTTATTAAGAATAACTCAGGTTGTGTCTAATTTGGGTTAGGTCAAATTTTAATCTTAGGACAAAATTATTAAAAAGAGTGATACTAAGTGTACATCTTGATGTGTAAATTTGATAAGGTGGACTACATATCTCAATTGAGTGTCTTAGAGTGTCCCCCCTTCCCACCATCAGTTCATGATAGAGTGGGAGGGAGACAAATCCACGTGAGTGTAGACACTTCAACTCGTTCTATTAAGGTATACAATCCACCTCATCAAAATTTACACACAAAATTATGTTGAACCAATGTTGCAATGCCCGCACTACAGCAGGTATTAGTCTTGACCCAAATCAGCATATAATCTACCAAACTTTTTCATGTTTCACACATAATATTGGAATTTGGCCAAGGCGTTAAGTTGACTAAAACGTCATTTTTTTTTTTACGATGATTTTCCCAAAGGGCTTGGAAGAGCTTTGGGCATATTTGAGCATCATAAGGCACGGAGGACAAGCAAGATTAGGGGTGTTCATGGGTCGGTTCGATTTAGTTTAAGAGGAAAAATTTTTGAATCGAACCAAACTGAGTGAGACTTAGAAACCGAACCAGACCAAACCGAAAAATTCGATTTGGTTCGGTCTGAACCATTCGGTTTGACCCACATACACTAGCACGCCTAGAACTCAGTTAGGTTAGGGTATGCCTAATGGGTCTGCCTATATGCACCCTATGGGCTTTTTGCATAGTATGGGTCGCACGTTTGAACGGCTGGCTAAGCAAAAGATAGAAACCTGATTTTGTAGAATTTTGTCCAATGCCAATTTTTCTGCCTTCCGGTGCAGAACTAAACACAGGGACACTACACCTTGCCAGGCCCGTTCACATTGCCCCAACAGCCTCCTTCCCATCCTTTAGTCCAGGATCGGGCAAACCAAAGGCAAGGCAGCCTTGGGAAGTCTATAAAGGGAAGGCAACGCAGCCGTCTTCCACTTAACCAGGCAACTGGAAAATTAATTTTAAAGATCAAAGATTTAAATGGAAATCATAAGTATAGATATTAAAATAATATTAAATTAAATATTATTTGGTTTCATCGGTTTGATTTGATTTTATTTGACAAATTTTGAAATCGAACCAAACCGAATTGTGTCACAACTCAAATCAAAAAATAAATTTGGTTTGATTCGATTTGATTTTTCGGTTCAAACCAAATAATGAACACCCCTAAACATGATGAAGTAGAGGGAAGAAGAAAGGGGCGCGACAAGAGGAAGGGGGCAGCGGACGAGTAGGGGTGGTAGGAAGAAGACGACAGTTGGTCAATGGCGGAGTGGCACATTGCAATAAGAAGAAAGCGTTAAATGGGTATGTTTGGTGACTGTAAAAGATTGTAAAAACATTATAAAGTTGTATTTTCTTTATAATTAAATATTAAAAATTAATTTACAATGTTTTTTCTTATATTTGAAATGCCAATTCCAAAATGATTCTGACTGTACTCTTTGATGTTCAATCTAAATTCACTAAAATCCGTAATCACAGAATTTAATACTAGTGACTTTCTGAGAGCAAAGAGCTTACTTTTGCTGATTTTGACGCTGGCAACTTCAAAACTGATATTTTGTAATATTTTACATCAAATGAAATAACTCGTAAATAGTGTCAAGGGAGCGAAAACGCCCTGAGCTTAAGGTTAAATATACAAACCCGCTTTTGACCTTGCAGGTTGTCCAATTGAGTCCAAGTCCAGTCCATCTAACTGCAAGCCAAGGAACTCTTTAATTCCAGACTATATTTGTAGCCAGAGGTTGGATAGACCATAAGAAAAAACGGCCTAAACTCTGAGCTGATCTGGTCTATATTAGAAGATGCCATACACATCGCACCAACCAACGAGATTTGATGAAATCAAACCAAACCGATGAAACCAAATAATGTTTAATTAGATAAATTGCCTTTATACTTTAGTTTTAAAAATGAGACTAACACTATTCTTTACATGTACTCCCTGTTGATAATACAAAACAAAATATTGAGGATGTGGACACAGCTCCACACAAGTAAAACCATAGAATGGGCATATAATCATTTTGCATTTTGCAAAGGCTAAATTCTTAGTTTAAACTACGAGTAAGGTATACACGCAAGCTATACTACACCTGACAGAACATCGGCTTCTTATTTACTTCCATAAGCTTCCTATCTCTACATTACATCCTTCAGCTACATTTGGCAAATAGATACAAAATTACATAAGTAAAAGCATTGCAACTACATACAGAGGAAATTACACGGACAAGTATTCAGAAATTAACGCCATGATGGGCAGACTAATTAACGGCTGCAGCACGTCGCGGGCCACAGCAGTCTCGCTTCACCGGGGCTGCTGGATAATCCTGCGGGGGCCGCTCTTAGGGCTAACGGTCTGAATGGGCTTCTCCCTGTACTTGGCAGGCTCCAGCAGCGGCCTGACTCCACCATTCTTTGGAACCTTCAAGCTTAAGTTCTTGATCAGTTTTTCGGCCTCTGATTCCAAGCCTGCTTACAAATATGGCTCAGTTTATGTAAAAGCGAACCAAAATTGTTTAACTAAGGGTGTAAAGAGATGAAGCTGCAATAGCAGTGGCAAGAACCTTCCTTTCTTTGTCTAATGGCTAAATTGACTCTTACTGGGACTTTGGCTTTACCTTTCTTCAAAGGAGCGACTTCAGCTCCGTTAAGTCGCTGATAAGCAGCTTCGTCCAATTGTGGCTCGAAGTATGAGAAGTCTTCACTTATGCCGAGATCAAATGAGTCAGGCAGCAGATTTGCTATATCCTCATCCTCATCGTCACCATCGAATGACTCCTGCTCCTGGTGCTCATGGAACCAATAGTCGCGGAACCATGTGTTTGTCTTCACCAGCTCCCACCATTCTGGAGAAAAGTCTTCGACTTGCTGAAATGCAGCTGGAATAAAGAGCGGTGCATTCGGGTTCAAAGTAGACTTAATTGTCCCAGAAGCTACTGCCATGGCATTCACTTCCAACCCCTCAAGCGTAGTTCCTGAGATGGCAACAAGTTGTTGAAAATTGAAATCAGAGGCTAGAACTACCTCTTCATATGACAAATGATGAAAAATGATGAAGACAAGTAAAGAAACGGTGAGAAACATCACCCATCCCACAAGCTATCCACGAATACTAGCAATATCCCATGCATGAAGCACCCAATAATTCAGCTGCAGCAATTTCAAATTACATTCGGAAGCTAATCTTGCACAAAACATGAAAAGAAATCCAATGATCAACCTTCAAGTATATACCCAGCAACTTAAGAAGGTAGCAGCCTCACCGACACTTTGGAGAACATGAAATACACCAAGGCGTAACTCAGCTGAAATACTTGACCCATTTTAGACTTCGCATTAACTGAAGAAATAAACTGTTTTTTTGAAAGCAAGAAGTGCCTAAATTCTTAGTGTATCCCCCAGAACCACTAACCTATTACCTATCTCTTCTTCAAAGACTGTTATAGTCAACAGAAACATAACAGCAAAGAGATCAAATTAAATACAGACCAATGAACAAGAGCAATCATGTATAAGAAAGAAAAACCTAATCACATGAAAACTAATGCATCAGTTAGAAATAAACTTCAGATCACGGTCATTTTGAATTGTATGCACAAAAGGAAATGACTTTAAAATCACATTTTCTCCCAACCGAGTATAAAATAGTGCACGAGATTGGGCCAAATGATAAATTCAAACAGGGGTAAATGCCACAAAAACTGAATCATGGATCATAAAAGTTAAAATGCATCAGCAAATTTGGTAATTGATTTTTCTACAACAATGACAATTATGGATACCATTGGTCACAACTTTTTCTTTTAAAAGGAAAGAACAAGGTCTAGCGGTGACATCTGAAAGTTAATCAAGAATCAAAACAGCAGGATTTGGAGTTGGAATTAAGGAACAATGCATGGACCAACTGATTGCTTATAAATTAGGAACTAGAACTGAAATATCTCAGTCATCAGCAACCATATCACCCTCAGAATTGTAGATGAGCAACAAAAGAAGCTAAAATTATGAAAGGGCACACGATATGGCAAATCCAAAAATCCCCCATGCCTTTGCAGATCACCGGAAAACCAAATGCTTGCAACAATTAATACTTTTGGCTTCTACTTCTTACATAGAATCAGTTCAGGGAGAGAGGTTATAACTAATTTTGATTTGTTACAAAAGTCAACTCTTTCATAACAACCTCACTTTTTCTCCAATCTCGGAAACTCACTCCTTGTAACTTTTAGTTGGAAGTCAAAACACAAGTAAAATATCACATAAATGGCTTCCAAGATTCAATGACTTTCATAAAAGATAACTAAATGAAAATGCAAAAGTGCTTCCAAATGGAAGCTGCGCCAAACACAGCCTAAATCAATCTTGGCATCCTTGTAGACGTCCACTTCTCTGGTAGCCATTTTCTAATGTGGGAGATGGGAACTTGTCACCTGTACTCACCATCTTTGTCGCTTGTCTTTGGTATTCCCTCTCAGGTCACGTCCATATAGACACAGAAAAGGACCAACATCGATCCTGATCTCCTAAAGAAAACTTAAAAGTTCATACACTATAGATAGTACAAGTTTTTGCACAGCAAATTCTATAATTTGACTTAGAAATGGAACTCTTAGATTTAATATTTTCATCCGTTTCAGGCTTTTCTGTAGTTTCTCCATGTAGTAACATAATGACTCTTCAGCCCCCATATCACACCATCACCAATACACATAAAAATCCATTGCCAGAAGATCATCGAGTCTAAAGAGATCTTTAGTCAGAAATCAGATAGATTGATACAGAATACTAACTTTAGGAAGCAAAATACGCCAAATCAGAGTCATTAGCGTGCTGCAAAGAAAATAAAACAGGTCAAATCAAAGAATACGAGTACGGAGAAAGAAATTCAACGTTTCCATTCATCAGCGTCACATCCAAACCATCTTTCCACAGCTCAAGATGCGAAAGATTGCTACAGTCCAATGAGAAATGATTTTTCCTTCTTCTTTTCTTTGGAATTTAACAAGAAATAATGTTCGGGAGTTCCACACAAGTCCCCCGACCATAGCCGGCCTCCATAACCAGAGATCATCACCCCTCCCAAACAGTTTTCTTACACAACTGGATTAAAAAAATCCTCGGATCCACCAGTGACGAACCCCAATTCCGATAACAGAAGAGCTCGAGACCTCACCAGGATCGTCCACAGAAGAAGCCAGCACGCACGCACGCACACGCAAGCACAAATCGACAAACAGATCTGAGAAAACACCACAGGGCGCAGTCGACATCTGAAAAACACACACATACGCATCCACGCTACCTCATAGATCAACAGCGGGAAGAACACAGGAAAGACCTCTCGGATCAAAAACCAAATCAACAGCCCCCATCCATGTCCACAGAAACCTTCCTATTAGATCAGATCCACATAACAACCAGAGTCTACAGATCAATTACAGAGCCCCCCACATACAGATCAAACAGATCCCGGAGGTGATATTCTACGAATCATCCATAGATATGGAGTCAAAAAAAATTCCAGTAAACGGGAAAAAAAGATCAGATCCAAAACTCTGAAAGAGGAAGTCCGATCCATCTTTGGTGGCGATTTTTATACCTTTTTTCTCTTCTCTTTCTGGAAAAACAGATATCTCCTCCGCTGTAAAAAATATCAATCCAATTACCGAAACCAGAATCAGGATGCCCAAAGCAAAATGTGGTGGGTCGCCCCATATTTATAGGCGGCGAAGGTGGGTAGCTTGGGTTGCCGGGCCTCTTGGCTCGGGGACTCCGAACCTGCAGCCTCGGCTTCTGGAAGCTACAGCCTACCTTCCGCCTGCGGCCCGAACGCGCGTCACGAGTTCGCGTCGCATTACGCGGGTCCCCGAAGCCCAGTTGGCTCTTGGAGAGACGCTGGGCCGCCCGATGGAGATCGGACGGCTGATTAAACAGATGTTGGGTCGTCGCCCCAAGAAAGCGTCGGAGTTGGTGGGCCTACCCCATGTGACTCTGTTGACTAAAGCCGGCCTCCTCGTGGCAATTAGAAATTTCGAAAATTCGGTGAATCTTTTTTTTACGCAATGCGCTAATTAAACTTTTACGATAATTTTATTTTCCATAAAAAAAAATATAAAGAGCCCTCTGATTAAGTATTTGATAAAAAGTTAAATTTCCTGTAGGTTAATGCAAATAACTTTGCTTGAGAGAGGGTGGAGCTTTTTTTTTCTGCAAAGGGTATTCGTAGGTGTAGACGTAGAAATTCTTTCAAGGAAAAATTTTCCCTTAATTACTTATTTTCCTAAAATTTTGAGGAAACATTATTTTCTTGAGAAATAGATTCTTCTATCGTATCTTTTTCCCATATGAGCAGAGTTGAAGCCTCCATTCCTCCAACACTTTCTTTGTGACAGGTAGGTCTAGGAACAAATATTTATTCACATGGTTGCTAATCGTATACCCATTTTATAATGTGCATGAAGGCCGATCATAGCCATAATATATACAAATGATTACAGTTGTTCTCTTGTAAAGACTTACCTCTCTATAAGTTCGTATATGTCTTCTTGTAATGATGAGCTACCATCATGTGCAAGCATTGCATAATCTAACAATATTTAAAAAGACATTGTAACAAATATTTCTCTATGCCTACAGACCCAAACTGGCCTGCTTTTCAGGTTTGGAAGGACTGCGGGTGGATCAGAATTGGAGTCGCAAGCTTAATAGGCGAGATAGATCAACAAAAGTCTAGCCCTACATATATGTTAGAAATGTATGTTGTGTCGTTAACCCTGTTTAATGTTAGAAGTAATAATGTTTCCATAATCTGAATGAAATGAAAATTTAATCTTGATATAATTTAACAGTAGGAGGAAATCTTGGAAATGTTATCTTTAGATGATATGCTCCACTAAGATTTCAACTCATAATTCACATTTGGACAGACCAGTCTCAACCTTAGGTCTTAAAATTTTGCAAATAACGCTTTCAGACGGACTTTTAAAACCTTATATTTTTTAACCACGTCGTGGGGAAGTAGGCTAAAGTTGGCTGTGTAGTCTTCCATCATGGATGCACATCGTAGTGCACATCAATTTAATATGTCCAACCAAAATAAAGAGCGCTGCCGGCCTGTTTTAGGGGGGTTCCGCACGGGACACGTGCCATCGACATGCCTTCGGGCCATCCCTGCCATCTATTTGTTAACGGACGGCCTACATTTGAGAATGTTTTGTGTTATCCAAAAAAAAAAAAGGCTCTATCAACCACTACATGGGGTTGTCATGTCCATACATCATTCAACATCAACTACTTTTTTTACTCCGTAGTGGGAGGCATCTTTCTCTATCCTTGCAATTTCTAAATGAACTTGTGTATAAAAGTTTTGATGAAGTTTTTATTTATATAAAAAAATTTAAAATATAGTGTCATGAATATATTTATTACAAAAAAACTGCCATGATTATTCTTTTTGATACCATAAATTGTCATGATTAGTCTTTTCGATACCACGTAACTAAATTAATGCTCGTTAGCACATAGTGGCGTTCGAATGCTTTCTAATGGAGCATCCACTCTGATAAAAGCAGAACAAATCATGGCACGTGAATGAAAGCGAGATGGTTGTTGAGTGTCTTCTAGTGTTGGATTGTACTACAGAAAACTCAAAGGAGGGTTAATTGCAAAGTTATATTCTGCCAGTGAGACAAGCACCACAACCTAGCAGCTTATGGCCTTCAGTTCTGGCATGTTTAATATAACTTTTAATTATGAGTCATTTTTATGTTTTCTTGTAATAAAAAAATAATAAGAGGAAATAATTATATCTAATTTTAAATTATCATAAAAGTCATATCTTTCCTAAATAAACCTACTTTTCATCCAGTTTTAAAAGTTTTGAGTCAGAGATTTTGGTTGGAAGTAAAAAAATATCTTAAATGCCAGGTAAATGGCTTCCAACACCTATCTATTTTTTTGTTAAATAATTAGATAAAAATCTAAAAGAACTTTTAATTAGAAGTCGCGCCAAACAAGTCTTTCACTTCCTCCCTTAAGCTCACAGAAGGAATAATGTAAATGAGAATGGAATAAGTGACTAGACTAGATAACCGGTCTCTTGATTGAATAAGATTTGAGGAGGACTAAAATAATAAAATTTAGTTTTTAATGCCTGCAAATTATCGAATGTAGAAAAAGGTTATCAATATCTTTATATTTAGTCTTGGCTTCGTTAAACTTACGTTTAATGATTTTTTAGTTCTTAATGTCTATTTTTATCTTTCAGCTAATTCTTAGTTAGAAGACTATTTTCTGAATAAGTTTTTTGAGTCAACACTAAATACATGAATCGCAATGATTTATTTTCAAAAATGAATATTTACAGGAGTTAAAAAACAAAAAGCTTAAATAAATATTTTAACTATTCATAGGCCATTCAGTGGATTTCCAAGTTACAAACTAATTAGAAATTTTGATGACCAAGTCAGTCAACTAATTCGATCTCGATTAAAAAGCCAGTCAATGCATGGTGCATCTAATGTCAATAATACTAGCCAAAAAAAATAAATATAATGTGAGTAATACTTTGTCGGTCTTTCTGCTTATATTTTCATTTAAAATATGTACAGCCCATAAGTAGACGGCAATTTCAGTCATTTGTGCTCGCATTACATCTTTGATAGGTAGAACTGCGTGATGAGAAGGAGTTCAGTCTGACAAAGAGTAGTTTCCCTTAATCTTTATGTACTTGTTTTTTTATTATTTCGAAGGACGAAGTTAGGGATGTGTAAAGTTTCAAATAACCAATAAGGATATGTATTGTCTCTCATTTGTTCCATACTTCCATGTTTATGAGTAGGGGTGTGCACGGTTCGGTTCGGTTCGGTTTTGGAGAAAATTTTTTCAACCCGAACTGAACCGAACTGACATTTGAAACCGAACTGAACCGAATCGAAATTTTTCGGTTCGGTTCGGTTCAAACCGAATTTTCATATTTTATTGATATTAAATGTATATATATATTAACATTAAAATTATATTTAAAAAATATTTATTTATACATAAATATGTATATGATATTAAAATATTAAAACATTTATATGCACAATGTTAATATAAATACTTATTTACTTTAAAAAAACGATTTATTCGATTTTTCGGTTCGGTTCGGTTTCACAACTTTGTGAAACCGAACCGAACCGAACCTGACTCCAAACCGAATCGAACCGAACCAAATGATTTGGTTCGGTTCGATTTTTCGGTTTGAACCGTATTATGCACACCCCTATTTATGAGTGCTTCCTTGCTTCCTCTAATTAAGGATGTGTAAAGATTCAAATAACCATTAAAGATATACTTTTGCCTCTCTTTCGCTCTATGGTTATGAGTGCTTCCTTTGCTTACTATTCTTGCCCTTTAAACTCGCTGCTGCTGTGCTGCTGCTTCTTTGGACAGATTTGGACCTCCTTGAACACCATTGAGTGTCCTTGTCTACTCTAACCAAGTATATATATCGAGTGTTTAGAAAATAAGTACATGTACCAAAGGAGTATGGTTCCTATGTCATCATTTTGGACATTTGTTGTGCCTTGATCGTCGAGAATGTCTTATGTGTGATTGAGAATATGTTTAAAGTAGGATGCTAGCTAGATTCTAGTCCCAAAATTTGTGGGTGATCTCCCTCATCTTTCTGTTGGCTCAAATTGATGGCCACATAGAATGCAATCTAAAAAATGATTTTTTTTCTTTTTTTTTTTTTTATGAATGGCCTTATCTTGTACAACATATCCATATAATCAAATATCCAGGGGACCGACTCTTTTTCTTTCATAAAGAGCCCCAATAAAGAGTAAAAAACATCCTTAATGGGTGAGCCCATTAAAATGGGACTCGATTTTTTATTTTTTTTATTTTTTTCCGAGTCATCTCATTGGATATGAGGTTATACGAGAATGCTAGGTATCATGGGGCAAAACGTGAACAAATTTCTAAAAAAAAAAGGTTGTACCTATGCCATGCAACAAGTATTACTCATTCATTATTTTCTAATTATTTGTGCTCTGCCTCATGTTGGGATTTGGCCCAACTATCTTCACCTTCCAAAATTCATTTCTCTCTTCACTTGAGCATTATTGCATTATTGTAGGCTCGAGTTTTCTTTTATCTCATGTTTTTTTCTTTTTTTTTGAAAAGTGTGGCGCAATAGTCAAGTGTGTACAAACACACATGTATATATAAGGGACCAAGGATTAATTATAGACAAAGTAAGATATTTTTTCTTTGATGGAGAGAATTCTACGCGGTCCGACCATTCTGCCGAATCAGGCGATAATTTTATATCTAAGTCGATCTCTAGGAACGTAATCTCACGGATAAGCAAAAAAATCCTATGACATGCCAATGCCAAACAACATGAGGAATTTTTAAGCTCCCAACTGACTCGAACCCAGTAACCTCTCAAAGAAAGAACACATGAGGCCAACTGACATAGCCAGTTGGTTCGCCTTTTTTAGTCCTTATTTCTTATATTATCTCCAAATGAAAGTTTCCTCTTTGTCTCTTCGAACCCGAGGACCATGCCTCTTGAAAAATTTCAATAGCCTTTTCTTGGTCAGCCCGTCTCAATAATTTTTTTTGGTCAATAATAAAAAAAGACCCATCCAAATAATGAGTTGTCTCTTAACGTGTTGACAATTGTAGTTTTAGATCTATTGATTTTCATGTCAAATAGATTGCATGAAAGACTTTTCTCCAATAATGTAGTAGAATAGTCTATTTGACAGTCTCCAAAACTCTAGGTAATGGAATTCTTAATATGTTGTCCTTCTTTTTCCCTAGTTTGGCATCCAAACAAGATGGAATGTATGCCCTATTCGCCGCATTTTTAAATATTTTTTATAACTACTAAATAAACAAATGTTGTTTTATTTTTTTGCATTTAAAAAATATATATATTATTTTTTGAATATATTTTATGTAAAACCAAATAAAACATTTAGCTCTGGTCATTTATAGGCTGACAATATAGAGTGACGAAAGGACGGTCGAGGATAGATGGATGAAGGAGTTTTCGACCAACGTTGTCAAAAATTCGAAATGATATGCCTCGATTTTTCCCCTCTTTCATTGATTATTGATGCTAACTCTTTGATGCTTGTAGGCTTGAATTTTTTCCATGCTCTTTCGTTATTATGGGTAGGGCTATAATATTGGGCGGGCTAACCTAAACCCGCATAGGTAAACTCGACCCAAAAAATCCAACCAACCCGACAAATGACGTGCTGGATTGGGTTAGGGTTATGACAGTCACCAACCCGAGGCTAGACAGGTCGAGTTGGGTTAAGGGGTTGGGCAACCTGGACCAACTCGAACCCGTTATTATAAAAGCGATTTAGAACTCTAGTACCTTAAATGACAATGTGCACGTGGAGAGGTTCCTATAGAAAATCGTGTAAATAAGTTGCTATGCATTTTTTTTCATTATGTGGTTAAGGTGGATAATATTATGACATGAAATATGCTTGAGAATGTGAGTTGTAACAAGGCCCAACCCGATGAGGGTCAGATTACATGGGTCAAGTTGGGTTGAAGGATTTATCAACGGGTTGGATTAGGGTTGATAGGGGTCGGGTTAAAGTTGAGATCCTTTATATATGGGTTGGATTATGGTTGATATTAACCCATGTTAACCTGGCCCGAATTGCAGCCCTAATTATGGGTGTTAATTTTTTTGATGCATCTAGGTGTTAGACACAACATTTATAGTCTATTTAATTATGAAACATTTATGTCATCTAATCCCGTAGCTGCATTACAGCTAGACATTACAACAAGTATGACTCAAAATTTATATATAAGAACAACAATAGCTTCTACAAGTACATTAGGAGTGTATGAATAGTCTAATTTTCTCAAGAACGAGATTTTTTTTAAATTCAAATCATTTTACTTCTTAATAGTTAGGATTATTGAGAAAAGTTAAATTAACCAACGTTAAATCTCAAGCAAGAGAGGGAGAGATAAATCTACTGACAACGAGAGGAAACTTGATTTTTGTAGAAAAGTTTTCCAAGTATAGAAGTGATACAGGAATAAAAGAAAGTTCCTTTTATGGTTGAGAGAGCCAAATTTGGTTTAGTCCATTTACTTAGTGGGCCGGCCCGTTGTGAAGCATCCAAGACACCCTTGGGATCTACTCCCCCCCCCCTCTCCGAGGTGTTATGAGTATGTTCCCACTAGAAGCTCAGTCAAATCCGTAACGGACTTCGGGGGGTTCGGAGCGATCTACTCCCCTAAGGAAAGTCATTTCCTAATCCCTCTTCGATCATCTAAAGAAGGAAACCTGCACCAAATAAGGAAGCCGAAATATTCGGAATCCTGTCCAGCCCGAGATCAAGATCGAACTTATCCTGTTACGTCTTGCCTTCAGACTCTCAAACGAATGCTATAAGAAGGACCCTCCAGTAATCTTATGAGATACGTCCAGAGTAATCCCTAAATCTTCTGAAACTATTTGTTAATATTTGGTCTTGATTTAGGCATCGTAGGGGACTTCCCGAAATCGGAACCAGGGTCTTCTCTGACCTAATGTCTTCCTTACATGGAGCGACAAAGAGGCTTCTGTGGCGTGGGAAGGTTTTGACCGTGCGATTAAGATCGGACGAATCCTTGACCTAACAATGGTCAAATTTTCTAAAGCTCAAATCTTAAGAAAAAAATTGTTCTCGTGAAAATGGACTTTTTCTTTCTATTATTTGAAATGTTTAACCCATCCTACATGCGCCACATTATGCATGGCAACGGCAAAGTTACTATGGAAGGACAAAGGTACACTGAACAGAAATAAAATGTCATCGGAATCTAAAGACTATTATTCCTATTATTATTAAAAATACAAGCTTAGATTCCAATTTGGTCAAAGAAAAAAAGAAAAAAAAGCTTGGATTCCAACATCTTTGTCAGAATATTCCTGTCTAAAAGCACATGAGCCCTTCATACCCGAAACTAGGAAAATGTCATCCCCTTCGATAGCCCTCTTCTCCCAAACTCCACCGTTACATTCCGACCCCAGAAAGCGAAGCACCCGCTGCACGAGATATAACAGCGCCGCCCGGGCGGTGCATCATCTAACCGTGACAGAGCGAGCAGGCGAGAGCAGAAGAAACAGGAGAGAGATCGTGGGAGGCGGGAGGTGAGCTATTCGGATCTTCTTCTGCTCATCTCAGTGATTTCTTGAGAACGCGAGTTACGAGCATTCGCGTGAGGAGAACCTGCCAATTCTCTTGCCATATAGAAGTGTTTGGATCGGGGAAGTGGGAGTGGTTAGGGTTAAAATCTCAGTCGGGGCGAAAGGTTGTATTAGGGTTCTAATCTCATTTGAAGGAAAAGTTTAGGCCCTACACGGATGCATCTCGAGAAAGCGCTGATGGAGTTGTCGTAATTCGTCAACGCAGTTATCATTAGTTTGTTTTATTGCTGACGCATTTTTATGTAAAGTCATGTTGTTGGTAGACTTAAACGCAATTGAGTTTATGATGAAGCTGTGAGGCGTCTCCAGTGTAAACCAACTCCAAGCAGGTTTACGGAAAACGCATTTAGGGGCAGGGGTGGGGAGGTTTTGATTTAAACTGGGGTGAGTTTTTTGTAGTATATCTTTTTTCTTTTTTTGGCTTCCCAAACTAGGATTATTGTGGAAATGAATTTATAGTTGATCCATATGCGTTTATGGGCTTGCATCCAAACAGGCCTTCAGGATCCAGACCATTGAGTTCTTCTTCATGTTCTATCATGAGATTATCTTACGAATCTTTCGAAGTCATGGTCCGTATATGTGTTTGTCTTCCTCACTTGGGTGATTTTACGATCTAGGATGTTAATATCTGTTCCACAATCTCATTGCGGAAGTAGCATTAAAGAGCCATATTCTATTAATGCTAATATCAATTTGATATGAACTGGTGTTTGCTAGAGTAGGTTGATGGTGAACCTAATACATTGGTGGTTGGAAATTGACCTGCAAAATGAAGATGGTGTTATTCAAGTGCATTACTGGATTACTGGGATGGGATGCTGGCATTAGCTTGTGTTTATAACAGTATCGCTTGTTTCCAGCAAATGTGGGATGCTTTCCAGGTTCAATGGGCTATGTTTTTATTCCATTGCTGAGTTCAGACGAGGGTAATGAAAATCGATTGCCTCTAAGAAAAGAAGTTTGTTTAATGATGTGTATGTTGCCTCTAAGAAAGGAAGTTTGTTTAATGATGTGTATGCTTTATGCTTTCCGTAGGAACAGAAAGACAATGCAGTTAGTTTGGTGACGCGGGACAACTACCGAAACGAGTCCGAACTAGTGTCACGATCCGAGATCTGCAAGTGTAGTGTACGGGTACGGCAAATACTCATCGAAAATTCCATATTTTCATGAAGATAACTACGCAAAGTAAGTCACACGCAACTCAAGTGTCGCCCGCTCACAGTGATAAAAATAACAGGACCGGCGTAGTAAGGACTACCACTAGGCTAGGACAGCATCAACGCAGCCAATATGCTCAATTTTAATGACAAGGGATGGGCCTCACACTCACAATCCGGCAATCATGAATAATATCTAGCTAGGACCCTACTCTCAAGCACGGGAACATGTATGACCATATAATAAACGACAAGTCTGCAAGAGGACATGGGCACAAAAGCACTAACCGACCCACTGTAGAGTGGGGCTACGAACTTGAAAACCGCAGGTCTGCAACCTGCCACGCAACCAGACGTATGCCCTTAGATGTCGTTCACGCAAACGGTACCGCGTTGGTTCGCGTGGGTGGAGGGGATCGCCGGAATCGCACGTCCGATGTCTGCATGCAGCGGGAGTGAACCTGCAGGATGGAATCCTGCGGGATGGCCGTCGGGCCGGAGGCAGCGTGGCAGCACTTCGCGGGGCCGCGTGAGGGCGCTGGCGGGAAAGGAGTGGGATTGCAGGCGTCGGGGAACCGACCCGGCGCGAGGATGGGAACGACGAGGCTTGTCCTGGCGGGGAGGTGTGGAGGACCGGCAGACCCCTGAGGTTGGGTCGACCTGGGCTTGCGAACCGCCGGGAAAGGGGGGGGGGGGCTCGTCGGGATGCGGCCTCGGACCGGCGAGCGGTGGAGGTGGTGGGCGGTATCCGGGGTCCCGCGGGCAAGACCGCCTCTACCACGTGCGGTGGAGGGAGGCCCACAGGGCGGAGCACTGTGGGAAGGTGCCGTACGAAGGTCGCTGGGCCTGGTTGCAGCGGACCGGTGGCGCGCGGGGTGGTCCGTCTCAAGCCTGCAGGCGGCAGGGTCGGCAACGGAGGGGCCCGCTCGGGGTCTCAACGTGCGAACAGTGGGGGAAGGGGAAGCACGCGGGATCCACTCCGGATCTGCTTGCCGCAGACGGAGCTCGCGGGAAAAGGCGGCTCTGGTCTACGTCTCGCAGGCAGGAAGATGGGACGTGGGAAGCCGCCGGAGTTCGCGGGGATCCGTCTCGGCCTCGCTTGCGTCGGGGAACCCGCAGGGAATGGTCTTCCGGGGCCAGCGAGCGGTGGGAGCCGGCGGAGGAATACCGCCGGGTGGAGGCCTCCGACAGGGTCGCCGGAAGGCGTGGGGGTCGTGCGGTCGGTCCCTCGTGGACGGCTCCTTGCAGGGCTAGACGTCGGCAGCGCAGAGAGAGAGAGAAGGAAGGCTGACAGGAAGGGAGGGGGGGGGAAATCACGCAGAGAGAGAGAGAGGGGGAGGGAGGAGGAAGAAGACGAGCACAGGGAAACCAATCGCCCGCGCACTATCGCACATGCACGAGACGGCGGCTGAAAGTTTCATTCAAATTCTTCAATGCCCTCTAAAAGAGGCTACAGTGCCTTAAATAGAATAAAAAACCCTAATAACCACAAATGACGTAATTAGCCCTAACATAATGCAGAAAATGCTAAATAAATAAAAAGGAGATAACTGGGCCTCATAATGGGCCTTACATCAGTCCTAACTGCTCCCCAATACAATAAGTACATGCCAACACTAGGGAGGCCCATCGTCGAGCCACAGAGAAGCTGGGTAGGCTGCAGTCGTCCTCCTCCGACGGTACACGCGAGTCGGGTCGAACCGGGTCCATGCGCGGGTGTCCTCACCAATTCTCCCCGGCTGGGAAGAACTCGACCCTGTCGAGTATGGGTCTCGCCCACTCTGATATCGCTCCAGAAGGTCCGGGTCGATCTGCTGCAGCTCCTCGCGTGTGATCCACGTGTCGTCTGTAGACGGCCGTCCTCTCCAGTGGACCAGATAGCGCTGATAGGCCCCATCCCTAGAAGTAACAACCTGCTCGTCCAGTATATGATCAATCTGCTCTCTCCGTGCTGGTAAGGAGGCTGGAAGTGGACACTCTGGGGTGGGGTCACTCGCAAGGGGGGTAGAAGGCTCAAACGGATCACTGGGTATCACTGCCGGGTCCCGATGCCACCAAATCTGAGATATTGAATGTGTTGCTGATGCCATAGTCGGATGGTAGATCCACCACATACGCGTTCGGTCCAATCCGTTTTATCACTCTGAAGGGGCCGGCTCCCCGAGCTTGCAGCTTCTTGACGGTCCCGGAAGGGAACCGCTCAGATCGAACCCTGATCATCACGTAATCTCCCTCATGAAACTCCTGGGGTCGTCGATGTGCATCTGCCAGTTGCTTGTAACGCTCATTGCTGATTTCAATGTGACGACGGATGTCCTCATGCAGACTCCTAATATGATCAGCCAGGGACTGTGCAGACTCGGACGTACGGGACTGGATGGGTAAAGGAACAAGGTTAACGGGTCCCCTAGGCCTATAACCTGTAACAATCTCAAATGGACACATGCCTGTAGACCTATTGACCGAACCATTATATGCAAACTCAGCCTGCCAAAGCATCTGATCCCACCCTCGCGTACGCTCACCCACAAGACACCGCAGCAGGTCACCCAGACTCCGATTGACGACCTCGGTCTGTCCATCGGTCTGAGGGTGATAGGCGGTGGAGAATTTCAGCTTGGTGCCCATCAAGTGCCAAAGGGTCTTCCAAAAATAGCTGACAAATCGAACATCCCGATCCGAGACGATGGTCTTGGGCAGCCCATGCAGACGAACCACACTCTCATGGAATAACTGGGCCACTTGAGACGCATCAGATGTCTTCGAACAGGGGATAAAGTGTGCCATTTTGGAAAACCGATCGACGACGACCATGATAGAGTCGTGCTTTCGAATCGTTCGTGGCAGGCCCAAGACAAAATCCATACTAATGTCCTGCCACGGACAATCCGGCACGGGAAGAGGGGTGTAAAGACCAGTATTCTGCTTCTTCTGCTTTGCCGTAGCGCATATGCGGCACTGAGCAACAATGCGAGCAACGTCGCGCTTCAGGCTCGGCCAGAAGAATCTGTACTCAACAAGCTCAATGGTCTTATTCCGGCCAAAGTGACCGGCTAGACCCCCAGCGTGAACCTCCCACATCAAGAAATCGCGGACCGAGGTCCGGAGAATGCACAACCTGGATCCACGAAACAGATAGCCCTCCTGGAGGACGTACTCACTGTGCTCTCTAGAGGGCCCGGACTGCAGGGCCGAGTGGATCAGACCAAAGTCGGGGCAAGTAGGGTACTCGTCCCGCAACCTCTCAAATCCCGTGACTTCCACACTGACAACTGATAGAAGGGAAGATCGTCTGCTCAGTGCGTCAGCTACGCGGTTCTCCACACCCGCCTTGTGAGTCAGGACGAATGTATAAGCTTGAAGAAACTCAACCCATCGACTGTGTCTCGGGTTTAGCTTCTTCTGGGCATGGAGAAACCGTAGCGCCTCATGGTCAGAGTATAATACGAACTCCTGCGGTAGCAGATAGTGTCTCCAATACCTCAAAGCCTGCACTACCGCATAGAACTCCTTGTCATAGGTGGAGTACTTCAGCTTAGCATCATTCAATTTCTCGCTGAAGTATGCTATGGGATGCCCCTCCTGGCTCAAAACCCCACCTATGCCGACACCAGAAGCGTCGCAAGAGACCTCAAACACCCTCGAAAAATCAGGCAAGCGAAGGACAGGTGCTTGGGTCATGCGCTCCTTGATGTCACGAAAGGCTGAAGCAGCAGCCTTCGTCCACAGAAAGGCTCCCTTCCTAATGCAATCAGTGATCGGAGCCGTAATGGAGCTGAATCCGCGAATAAATCGACGGTAGAACGTCGCCAAGCCGTGAAAACTCCGCACATCATGGATAGACTGCGGCTCAGGCCATTCTACCACCGCTCTGATCTTTTCGGGATCAGCGGAGACGTCCTCAGATGACACGATGAACCCTAAGAAGATCACTCGATCTGTCATAAATGCGCACTTCTTAAGGTTCCCATACAAGCTCTCTCGACGAAGAGTAATGCACACCTGCCAAAGGTGCTCCAAGTGGTTCTCCCTAGAACGGCTATAGATAAGTATATCATCGAAGTATACGACCAAAAATGTGCCAATGAACGGTCGTAATACCTGAGTCATGAGCCGCATGAAGGTACTAGGGGCGTTGGACAGGCCGAAGGGCATGACCAACCACTCATAAAGTCCATCATTCGTCTTGAAAGTTGTCTTCCACTCATCCCCAGGTCTAATCCGAACCTGGTGATAGCCACTCTTCAGATCGATCTTGGAAAATACAGTGGCTCCCGCCATCATATCAAGCATGTCATCGAGGCGGGGAATGGGAAAACGATACCTCACCGTGATGCGGTTGATCGCGCGACTATCCACGCACATTCTCCAAGTGCCATCTTTCTTTGGAGCAAGAAGTGCGGGAACGGCGCAGGGGCTCATGCTCTCGCGAATGGAGCCCCTCGCCAGGAGTTCCTCAACCTGCCTCTGGAGCTCAGAATGCTCCTTAGGATTCATGCGATAGTGCGGCAGGTTGGGTAGGGTGGCTCCCGGAATCAGGTCGATGGCGTGCTGGATGTCACGTATAGGTGGAAGACCTTCCGGAAGATCCTCAGGAAAGATATCCTGAAACTCCTGGAGAAGAGAGGTGACCTCGGGAGGGTGCTCACTCGGGGTCTCGGCAGTAACCTCTCTAACTGCTAGAAGAAACACAGGATCACTCTCAGTCAAATCATGCTCAAGCTCCCTGGCAGAGATAAGCTGTAAAGCTACAGTAGGAGGTGTGCCAAGGAGGGAAGGCTCCCGAGTGCCTGTAATGCCCGATCTGGTCGGACGGGAACTGGAACATGTGCTCGCTAGAGCCGTGCTGAGAGTAGTAGCTGAGGTAACAGGTGTGGTGCTAGAAGGGGTAGCACCACCTGATGGAGGTGAAGGAGTACTCGGGGATGCTGAAGAACTCCCCTGAGAAGTACCCTGCTGAGAGGATGCCCTAGGTCGGGAGGGCTGTAAAGTGATGAGCAGGTCGCCGTACTGGAATATGCAAGTGTTGGACCGGCCCTCAAGGGTCGCGTCCATATCATACAACCACGGCCTGCCAAGAATAAGACTCCCGACCTCCATAGGAAGAATGTCACACCAGATCTCGTCCTCGTATGGTGGGAAGTGAATGGGAACAAGGCACCTCGTCTGGATGGGAATAGAAGTAGAATCCACCCAAGAAACTCGGTAAGGACGAGGGTGACCAACAGTAGTCAACCCAAGGCGTGCGACGGCATTAGTGGAGATTGCGTTGATGCAACTACCACTATCAATGATCACCTTGCACACCTTGCCATCAACACGGTAGTAGGTGTGAAAGATAGTAGTGCGGCGCCAATCATCACACACCTTCGGCTGGGTCAAGATGCATCTAACCACACCGATCCTCTCCTCACTAAGACGCTCCTCAGTATCGCCATCCCACAGAAACTGAGCCTGGATGCAACCCACGATCTTACCCTCTGAGTGAAAATCATCCGCCATCTCATCTCCAGCCTCATAGCTCACAGGCTGCAATGCGGGCTGGTACTCCTCCGGGTCCACCTCTCCCATGACCATGGCCCTAGTCGGACACTGAGACTTGAAATGCCCAAATCCCTGACAATTGTAACACCGAATACGGGATCCGCCCTCCTGGGAGGACTCTCCTCTAATCGGGGCCTTCCCCTTATCCTCCCGCCTAAGTGGCGGGGTTCCCACAGGGGGACGGACAGGGGGGGCCGGTAAGGCGGGCACCGGGTCTCTCTGGGGGAAACGAGGGCGAGAGAGGGGGTCCTGACGACTGGGGTCAGCAGGCCTGAAGGCGGGAGCTCTATGAGGTAACCCCGGGGTGGCGCGCTGATCAATGGGACGCTGGTAGGGCGGCCGAGTACGCGGGGGTGAATCCGCCTCAAGCTCAAACTGCTCCATCTCTCTCGCGACCTGATAGGCGTGCTCAATGGTCGTCACATGCTGACGGAACAGTTCCTGCTGATACACACGACGTAGACCCTTCCGAAAGCGGGAAAGAGTCAACGCGCTCTCCTCTCGAGCCCCACATCTCATCAGGTACTCATCAAACTCGGCAATGTACTCAGAAACAGTGCGAGTACCCTGCGAGATGCTCTGCCACCTATCAATGAGGCGGTGGCGGTAAGTCAGGGGAAGGTATTTCTCTCTCAGCTTAACCTTCATGTCTTCCCATGACTCAATGGGATCATGCCGACGCTGCTCAAGAAGGTCCTCGACATTCGACCAATAGGTCTGAGCCTGGCCTGTCAGCTTCATCATGGCGAACCGAGCTCGCCGAGCGTCAGTCATACCCATCCAATCGAAGTAGCGGTTCATGCTGGCCTCCCAATCAAGATAAACCTTCGGGTCCAAGGACCCGTCAAAAGTGGGAGCATCCGCACGAGCGGCCCGACGGTCATCCAAGTCCCTCGGGACGTGATGGGGCCTCCGCTCTTCCTCAAAATCATCCCGATCGTCCAGATCATCCCGATCTCTCGGACGTCGATGGCGTCTAGGCGCCTCACCAAACTCAGGCTGAACCCCTCGGGCGTACCGATCATACCGATCACCTCGATCATATCGCTCAGCTCGGTCAGCTCGATCGCGACGGTCGTGTCGATCCTCTCGATCGTGTCGATCGAATCGCACGTCCTGACCGCGTCGCTCTAACCGATCATCATGGTCACGAAGATCCCAGTGATCATAACGATCAATCCCATCCACCTGACGCCTCGCGCATCTTTGATCGGCGCCCTCAAACCTCTCACGCTGCCTATGATGCCTCAAGTGTCTACGCGCAGCAACCTGGTCTATCAACTCATCACGCGGATCATAATCAACCCCGTCATCGGCAAGACGCCGATCTTCAATAGGATCAGCCCTCGGAAGGGCCTCATCAAGAGGAACATGGACGGGCGGAACAGGATGTCCCGGGTGACGGGGAACTGGGGCATGGGCAAGAACCCATGGAGCACCCACGTGACCTGCTAGGTCCTGAATCGTACACTCCGAATCATCAACTCGGTTCTCACCAGAGCGGTTCGAACCTCCCCCATTCGCCTGGCGCAAATCCATGCGCTGCACGAGCCGACTAACTGTCGCGGCTAAATCGGAAACATCCGGGGACCCCGCCTGCGAACCTGACGCAGGTGCAGACATGTGAAAAATCGCACTACTACGGGTGGGCATGCAAGGCAGGCAGAGTGACCACGTGCATCAACTGACACCTAAACGACTAATATGCATGATATGGATCAACTAAACATAGTGAGACACTAACTAGATGGAGACACGCTAAAACTAACAAGATGAACAAAATAAATGGATAAAAATGCAACAAAGACGCCCTAGCCACAACCTACGGCTCTGATACCAAAACTGACGCGGGACAACTACCGAAACGAGTCCGAACTAGTGTCACGATCCGAGATCTGCAAGTGTAGTGTACGGGTACGGCAAATACTCATCGAAAATTCCATATTTTCATGAAGATAACTACGCAAAGTAAGTCACACGCAACTCAAGTGTCGCCCGCTCACAGTGATAAAAATAACAGGACCGGCGTAGTAAGGACTACCACTAGGCTAGGACAGCATCAACGCAGCCAATATGCTCAATTTTAATGACAAGGGATGGGCCTCACACTCACAATCCGGCAATCATGAATAATATCTAGCTAGGACCCTACTCTCAAGCACGGGAACATATATGACCATATAATAAACGACAAGTCTGCAAGAGGACATGGGCACAAAAGCACTAACCGACCCACTGTAGAGTGGGGCTACGAACTTGAAAACCGCAGGTCTGCAACCTGCCACGCAACCAGACGTATGCCCTTAGATGTCGTTCACGCAAACGGTACCGCGTTGGTTCGCGTGGGTGGAGGGGATCGCCGGAATCGCACGTCCGATGTCTGCATGCAGCGGGAGTGAACCTGCAGGATGGAATCCTGCGGGATGGCCGTCGGGCCGGATGCAGCGTGGCAGCACTTCGCGGGGCCGCGTGAGGGCGCTGGCGGGAAAGGAGTGGGATTGCAGGTGTCGGGGAACCGACCCGGCGCGAGGATGGGAACGACGAGGCTTGTCCTGGCGGGGAGGTGTGGAGGACCGGCAAACCCCTGAGGTTGGGTCGACTTGGGCTTGCGAACCGCCGGGAAAGGGGGGGGGGCTCGTCGGGATGCGGCCTCGGACCGGCGAGCGGTGGAGGTGGTGGGCGGTATCCGGGGTCCCGCGGGCAAGACCGCCTCTGCCACGTGCGGTGGAGGGAGGCCCACAGGGCGGAGCACTGTGGGAAGGTGCCGCACGAAGGTCGCTGGGCCTGGTTGCAGCGGACCGGTGGCGTGCGGGGTGGTCCGTCTCAAGCCTGCAGGCGGCAGGGTCGGCGACGGAGGGGCCCGCTCGGGGTCTCAACGTGCGAACAGTGGGGGAGGGGGAAGCACGCGGGATCCACTCCGGATCTGCTTGCCGCAGACGGAGCTCGCGGGAAAAGGCGGCTCTGGTCTACGTCTCGCGGGCAGGAAGATGGGACGTGGGAAGCCGCCGGAGTTCGCGGGGATCCGTCTCGGCCTCGCTTGCGTCGGGGAACCCGCAGGGAATGGTCTTCCGGGGCCAGCGAGCGGTGGGAGCCGGCAGAGGAATACCGCCGGGTGGAGGCCTCCGACAGGGTCGCCGGAAGGCGTGGGGGTCGTGCGGTCGGTCCCTCGTGGACGGCTCCTTGCAGGGCTAGACGTCGGCAGCGCAGAGAGAGAGAGAAGGAAGGCTGACAGGAAGGGAGGGGGGGAAATCACGCAGAGAGAGAGAGAGGGGGAGGGAGGAGGAAGAAGACGAGCACAGGGAAACCAATCGCCCGCGCACTATCGCACATGCACGAGACGGCGGCTGAAAGTTTCATTCAAATTCTTCAATGCCCTCTAAAAGAGGCTACAGTGCCTTAAATAGAATAAAAAACCCTAATAACCACAAATGACGTAATTGGCCCTAACATAATGCAGAAAATGTTAAATAAATAAAAAGGAGATAACTGGGCCTCATAATGGGCCTTACATCAGTCCTAACTGCTCCCCAATACAATAAGTACATGCCAACACTAGGGAGGCCCATCGTCGAGCCACAGAGAAGCTGGGTAGGCTGCAGTCGTCCTCCTCCGACGGTACACGCGAGTCGGGTCGAACCGGGTCCATGCGCGGGTGTCCTCACCATTTGGCCTAGTTTTCCTCAATAAGGTTGGAAGATGATATAAAAGGCTTTATGCTTTTCGTAGGAACAGAAAGACAATGCAGTTAGTTTGGCCTAGTTTTCCTCAATAAGGTTGGAAGATGATATAAAAGGCATATCATAGGAAGGGGCTTCTTCATCATCATCATCATCATCATCATCTTCTTCTTCTTCTTCTTATTGTTATCATTATGGTTGTTATTTTTCTTGTTGTTGTTATTATTATTATTGTTGTTGTTGTTATATTCTTGTTAGGAAAGACTTTCCGTGCTCTTCCCATTTGTTCTCAAGGAGGTGTCAAGGAGGTGACAGGAAAAGGGGAGGGGCTGATATACCCTTCTTGGATGCTTTGTCTGTTCAAAATGGCTTGAATAAGGTCTGTCTGACCTTATTTGCCGAAATATTTGTCTTTCCTTATGCCGGGGTGGGCATATAATCAAGTTGCTGGTTGCTTTCACAATCATGTTTGTTATGGTAGGAAAAGCTGCTGTTCTCCATGTGGAAATACAAAAGCTAGAGCTGCAATACAGTGACAAAACTTGCTAGGTGGAAGTTTCCAAGCCTTTCTTTTTCTTGTATTATTTCCATAGGCTACTGTACCCAGTGTAACCATCCTTTATTTATAACAAGATAAAACCTAGGGAGAGATTTCAGCTGCAGCTAAAATCTTGTCATACTGGTGATTTTTCCACCAAAGCCTAGGGAGAGAAAACTACTTTTTGTTTTCTTAGTGCCAGGATTTATCGACGAAAGGAAGTGAGTAGATCAGTTCCTTCAAATGCATAACGAGATGAGAACTGGTTTATTTCTTGGTTTTGTTAGTGTCTTAATCATTGTCTGATTGCTTTTGTCAGAGTTGCACAATTCCCTCTTATAGTGTCCTGTTGCTATTCCTTAAAGATGTCAATCATGTAAGCCCTCTGATCAAGGGGTGCTTGTTATCTTGATGTAAAGTTGCTATAACACTGTTCCCTAACATGACTAATTGTCTCATAGGACATTGAATATTGGTTAAATGCTAATCTTCCTAATTTGGACATGGGTGTTATTGACAGAATTATTCTCGAGTTCATTTCAGCCACATTAAAATCGCTTGAACTTCTTTGTTGTCTTGTCGTGCCAGTCTTCAGGTTAGTCCCTTGTTTCAGCCAAAAAGGATGCGAAGCGTTGGAGATTCTCATGGATACTCATGCGAGTTCTCTCTGGCTTCATATGAAAAAGCCATGGAAGCACTTTCCTCTCTCATCAGCCGTCGAAAACGTGGGGATGGATCAACCAGGGGATCAAAATTTGACCTGATGTTTAAATATGTGAAGGTATCCGAAATTCATTTTTGATGACTCCTGTTTGTTTCCTGTTTTATTTTAAAAACTAATTGTACATTATAATTTTATTTGCTGCGTTTATTTGATCATTGTTCTCATTTTTTTAATCGTGGCTCTTGTTATGATTATATTATTACTGGTACTATTTATGCATTCATTTAACTTTTTATTCTTTGCCTTGAAAGAGGAAAGCTAAAGATAATTTTTCATCTTGACACAGAATATCTTCTTGAATGTATTAATTCTTAAAGACTGATTACTACGAACTGGATATTATGTCTGCAGATCTTAGATCTGGAAAAGCATGTAAATGGGCTCAAGATAATTCATATTGCTGGCACAAAGGGGAAGGTAGGTAGAATACTTTTACAGAAATTCCCCCATGCTTATTTTTATTCTTAATTTAAATGCTTTTCTAGTAAAAGTTTTTTAAAAACTATAACTGTTGACTGTCTCATAGTTATCAGAAGCTCATTTCTCATTAAGAGCAATGTTTTGTTTTCTTTCATATAGTGCTTATGAATTATTGATACAATTATTCTTGTGTTTTTTTTTCCTCATTTCTCATTAAGAGCAATTACTTCTATTCTTTCTCGTTTTTTTTTTTAAAATTGTCAATGGTGGCTTCTGATCTCAAAGTTACCCTTGTGTGAAGCATACTAAGCACAGAAAGCACTGCTCAAGTCCTTTTCCCGTTCGACTTTCGTCTCTGAACAGCACATTTATATGCTCTGGCAGTATCTAAGTCAGATATGTGATCTTTTCAGGAGTATCCATGGTTCATGATGTTGATAGCATATTGTTTGAATATTAGACTTTCATACATAGGAACAGATATCATCATGCTTTCTGCAAAGATATGACTATGGATTACTAAGTGTGTTATTAGGTTATGTCTGTTTGTGGAGTTTTGTCTCTCAGTCATCATCATCCCATATCCTGAGCATACTAGATTTTGATTGGCCGCAAATCAAGTCTGCTCTGATCCGCAAGCCAACATGGATCAGATTGGATCTCCAATTTCTAGACCTGCTGATGTCCTCTCCAATCGACATAAATAAATTATGTTTACATTACCTAATATAATTATAAATGCTACTTAGCAATATAGAGACTGCTTGACTATTATTCCCTCTTGATCAAACATAGATTTAAATTGCGGACTCGTTTTGAATGGCAGGTTGAGATGAAGGCTTATTTTTATTATTTATTTTCAATTATTTTTCTTTTTGAATGTGGATGTCAAATTTTTAATCCTTACACTTTATGGCTGCCCAATATCTATACATCCTTGGTCTTCTTTTGTTAGAGAAAGACTTTCTGCACCGGCAGCCAATGTTACGCTGACTGCCTGTTTTTCATTTAAAAAATTATTTTTTGAATTTTTTAGGTGGGCTTCAACCCGACCTATATGACCATACAATCCAATCTTCAATCGGACGACCAGAAAAAAAGATGAAAAATCGAAAGCCAACCCTAAATGAATAGTGAAAACACTGTTTTTTTTGTTTAAATTTAATGGGTCCCACTTAAAAAATTCAAAAAATGATTTTTAAATTAAAAAATAATTTTTGAATATATATACATATACACACATACATATACACAAAAATGGGTCGCATTTGGATTAAGGCCTTCCCAAATCCAATCCTTGTCACCCGTGGATGACGGATATATGTATGCATGTACATACGTATGTGTGTACATATGAATGTATGTACGTACGCTCATATGCAAACGCACGCGCATACATACTATGTATATAGACGTATATGATATGTGCATATGTATGTGTATATAGATGTGTGTGTGTATATATGATACGATCTGTATGTATGTATGTACACACACACATACATACATCTATATATATATACATACATACATACATCTATATATATATATAGCTGTGTTGTGTATATACACACACACATACATACATCTATCTATATATATATATATATATATATATATATATATATATATAGCTGTGTTGTGTGTATACAATCTGATCTGCAGGATTGTTTATACAAAATTTTCGGATCAACAGCAGGTCACAGTGGATGTGGCCATCCTCTGATCTGCTTTGACCCATTTGCAGCCCTATATGACATAGTTTAAAGCAGTCAATGTATAAGGAAACTCGCTACATTTTGTTTAGATTAATATCCATGAATGCAAGATAATGATCAGCACTCTTCTACCCTTGCTTACATGTTTCTTCTGATTTTCAAATATGTTGATTTTGTTAATTTTCATATATAAAAATCATCCATAAGACTTATTTTTGTTATTTTCTTTCTTTTGTTTTTTATTGTGACTATTGTATCTTCACTTGCCACTTTCCAAAAGAAAATTGCACCCTTGTTTTGCTGTTTGAACAGTTGAATCCTTGTTTTTACTATTTTAGGGCTCAACATGCACATTTTGTGAATCAATTTTACGGGAATGTGGGTTCCGAACTGGCCTCTTCACATCTCCTCATCTCGTAGATGTGAGAGAAAGATATCGTATTGAGGGGTTAGTTCCTGTTCTTATTCCTAATGATTTCTTCATCATGTTTGGATCCATTGTTTAAGCTTTTTGTGTTGATTATAATTTCTTTTGCAATGCTTTTCCAGCTTTCTTACATGACTATTTAGTTCTTATCTATTTTGCCCAGGTGTGGTGGGATAGGGTAGGAGTATTTTATCTAGTAGGGGAATGTTCACCACCACAACATGGGTTTGGGTATCATAGGTGAGAATCATGGTTTGCAGAACAAGCCGGTTCAAACTGGAAATGGCAGAACTGGATCAGAACCGGCAGTTCTCAATCCGGTTTTAACCAGCCGGTTTTGTCCCGGTTTGGCTGGTTCCATCCCAATTTGAACCGGAACTGGCCCTGACCAGTTCTGGTTCTGCAAACCTTGGTTACAATGTAAAGTTATGCATCATGAGTATTTTATCTAGTAGGGGAATGGTCAGTTGGTTACCCATCATAACATGGGATCCGTGTATCATAGGTTACAATTTAAAGTTATGCATCATGGGCAGCATTTTTGACTATGGATGCATTGGAGAAAGATATGATAACCACTTTTGGCAAACAAAATACGGATATAAAAAGTGAATTTGAGAAATGAAACACTTCCCTTGAAAAGGGAAAAAATTGTAGTTGAATAATGTTCTTTTGGTAGGTTACATATAGTGGGATGTGGTGTATTTTTTGAGAGGATGGGACATTCCTTTAATTCATTCAGGATAAGAAACTTTTATGTAGGAATAAAGAAGTGTACCATGTGTGACAACATATAGGCGATGCAAATTTATTTGATGACTTTGGGGCATGCACATATAGTGGCAGAGTGCTGTTTCTCACACATTTTACTTGCTAATTTGTATAGTTAGTGGTTATCTCATCATTCTTTAATAGTTTTGAATTACTAATTAGTTTTACCAGGGTTTATTGAAATTGTCCAGGTGATAATGAACCTATGATAGTATGCTGTGCTTGAACCAGTGGCTCACTTTTTTTTCTAAGTAATGGGGAGGAAGGCTGAAACATAATATTGAAAGACTCTATTGAGACAAAGATGTGTTGTCAAGAACGTGGAGAAGGTAGGATGGATAAGTTGATCAGGTCAGGTGTAGTATAGATCATATCATCATAGACAACAGTTGGAGTTGATGACTGTCTTAGGCATCGTTGGCAGTGTCAGGTGATACCGATACCTATTGGTATTGTTTGATACCGACATGCGGGAATGGGGGGTACCCTTATACGGCCATTTAAGTAAAAAAAAAAGGGGTGGGGGGGTTGGGGGTGGGTGGGTAATCGGCCGGTACCATTCTGAAATGCCTGATTCTGGTACCGGTACATATCGGTACCGGTACCCACAGTAGTAGTACTATCCTTCCTCTCAGGGTCCCCTCAATAAACCGTGTAATCTCTTTAGGGCGGTACCACCTCCCTGTAACTCCAATCCTGCTCACTTGGAGAATCTAGTTGTTTGATAGCCAACAGCAACTGGACCTCATCTCAACTTCATCATGTCTAGAATAGTAGATCTGTGATCTACTTCAACTTGATCTTTGTTCGACATTTCCCTGGTGAAATGTGTTCTTGTTGACTTCTTTCAAGACTCCAACGGTTGCCACAACCTCCCTAAAAGCTTCTATATTTGAACGGGGAAGAGTTATACCAGATACGCATATGGAGACTTGGCTTTCTGGAGGGGCGTCTCTTGTTTGCATCCTGTTGTCTCCATTCAATCCAGAAAACAGAGCAGCTTGGTAATCAAAGTTTTCCTTCGGAAAGAGCTGTGTTTCAATTCATTTGATGGGAAGAAGACCAGGGAACTATGTCCATTCAACTTGCTAATCCTCCAATCTTTAACTGGTGGCCAATGTTGAAGCAGAGCATTTATCAAAGGATCAACAGCCATTCATCCTTGTGGAAAAAATGCAGGGAAAGTGGGAAACTTCCCTGCAATGCGTTCATGTTCTCTGAAATTATAAGGGGGCATGGTTCTTCAACAGCCACCATCTGCCACAACATATTTAGCTGACATCCTCCCCTTGACCTCATCATACTTCCTCCAACAACTGTAGCTTGGATGGCCTGTAGCTCAGCAAAACCAGCAGACATGCATTGCAACATACTGTGGTATGATGACCTCTGCTGAGATATCGGAAACGTTGTTCTGTCCTGATGTCTGGGCTTAGGATCTCCAAGGTCCCGTTGAAACTCCAATGGTCTGTTCTCTTAAACCCTTCTTGCGCGATTTTGGCATCCATTCCCCATTATCAGGTTTTTTGACTACACCCTCCTCTTCATCTAAATGCCTGTTGTCTTCTACCTCCCTCATACTGACTCTGGGGAGAGAGCTCTACTGGCTTTAGCTTTGGGCACCAAGAGAAGAACCACCATCCTCCTCCCAGGTCATCTAGTTCTGCTTGGATGTGGCATCGGTGGGTCCCTGCCACTGTTCTGGGATGCTGCTCGCGGGGTCCTCCACTTTGCCTTTTCTCCTCACATTTGCATTATGATTGTGGCTTCCAGGATGGCTGGACCAAAGAAACAGGAAGTCAGAGACTATCAAGAAGGAGAAGAGTGATGGTGAGGGGAAAATGTTGTGTGTGTGGAAGGTGGAAGAAGAAGAGTGATGATGAGGGGAAAAGGTTGTGTGCATGGAAGGTGGAAGAAGAAGAGTGATGGGCTAAAAGGAAGGAGACGAAAGAGAGGATTGGTAAGGTGTAAGAGTCGATGCCTGTAGGCAGTTTGCAGGCACCACCATCACGATCAGACCTTCTCGTTTCCCTTTCTTTTTTACTTCTGGTTTACATAGGATTTCCGGGTGAAAGGAATCCTATGTGTAATACAGAAAGAAGATTATGATGGGAAAATGACTTAAGGTTCTTTTTTTGGGTGGAAACAACGACAAAACTCTTAAACAAGAGCTTACAAGATTCGACAAAATAATTTGACGTGAAGACCAAACGTTAAACCTGAATGACGGATTGCTACAGCCTCACGCCGCACTCCTAATAGAGTAAGAGATAGGTCTTGCACCATCAGCCTCATGCTGCCTTTGCAGAAGGGGGGTGATGCGGTGTTCGCGAGGGTCTTTCCTAGACCTTCGTCGGGGGGACCCGACCTAGACGCGTCTCTCCTATCGTCGGATTATTCGGAAATCCATTTTTTTGTTTATCTAGAGAATTATAGGTCGGTTTTATATTTTATTGGACTATGAGAGCTTGGGATTAGCCCTCAGGGAATCCGGGACTTCGAATCAAGCGAAGATTCGAGTATATGACCTCTCTCCACTGACCTTGGTCAGTGTTAATTACACTGAGCAACTGCTCGGCAACCCTTGATTAACCGTCCGTATGATGCCCTTAATCATGCAAAACTACTACTATAGACAGCGCATGCATATGCATATGGAGACGTATTTTGAGTTGGATCCTTAACCTCACCCCTAGTTCGGAGGTAATTTATTATATGGTTTAGGATTGGCTCATGGTTATTAGGATTGATTCCGAGTTAGGTGGATTAATTCCAAATTATGTGGATTAATTCCCAATTTTTAATCCCACAGGGGTTTTCTGCAATTATCCACTTTCAGGGGTTTTTATGCAATTATGGGGGTTTTATGAGAGTATAGCAGCTTATAAACATATAGAAGTGAGTTTTAGAGGTTTTCAAATTTTATGGGAGTTAGGGGGTTGATTTTTAAATGTATGAGGGTTTTTTGGTAATTTTACCTTAAGACCAGATTTTTAAGTCTTAGGGTTCATATTTAAGGATTTTCAGATCATATAGGAAGATATTCTGCTCATGATATGAATTTTAATGTTTTCGGGGTTATATGTGCAAATATTACTCACAAGGGTATTTTCATAATTTTATATTTATATATTATGTTCATTATTAATGGTTTATATTCTTTCAGATTTTTAATTCTCTGATTTCTTACTGATTTTTATTGATTTTATTCATTTCATTTTCATTTTTTTATGGTTGATTTGATCGATTTAATTAATTAATCAATTGATTATTCATATGAAATTATTTAGGTTCATTATAATTTTCCACAGATTTTACTGTTTTCTTACAGGTTTTCCTGATTTTTTACTAATTTTTCCTGATTTTTAATTGATTTTTCGGATTTTTATTAATTAATTAATTATTATTTATAAATTATCTTTCGGGTTTAGTTATAATTTTTTTATGTAGTTTTCTGAACTCATATTTTATTTGTTTAGGGGGTGAGGCTAGGAGTTAGGTTGAGGGTGCTCTCAATTTTATTTAGTTTTGAAAAAAAAGAACTATATACATACACGTATTTATTATTGAAATATGATAATTATAAAATTTAAATGACACACACATGAGCACATAAATTTCTAATAGTATTTCGGCAGCATTTCGTCTTATAATAAGACTGTTTTACAAAGAAAATTCGGCAGAGCTTCCTCTTAGGATTGAACCTTAGGAGAGAGCCCTCCGGGACGAAAGAACTCCCAAATTCGCAGCAAATCCGGGTTTTAAAAACCCGAATTTGGTCTTCAATTGGCAGCACTCCCCTCACAATTTCACCACAATCTCCCCCTCATATGTGGGCAGCACTACAAGCTTGTGGTAGTGTGCACTTGTGTTGTGCCTCCTCTCTTTGAATTGGAGCCTTGGGGTCCTATTTCTAGGCCCCAAAATCTGATCCGGTGGGGGGTGCCACCGGGATGAACCAAGGTGGGGGGTGCCACCGGTTGGAGCTTCCCTCCTTCCCTCTCTTTTTTTTATTTTTTGTATCAGCCAATGGGTGGCAAGAGGGGTAAGAGAGAGCAAATAAAGGAGAGAGGGGGAGGCCTCGGTGGGCACCCCCACCGGTTCCAACCGGTGGTGGGGGGTGCCACCGGTTGGCCCCCCACCGGTTGGGAACCGGTGGGGGTCTCCCCCACCGGTTTTGGGAACCGGTGGGGGGGTTCTCCCCTCCCCATGCTCCCCTTCTTTCCCACTTTTGGCTCTTAATGAGCCTTGGGCTTCTTGGTTTTCAGATTTCCAAGTGTGAAAGGGGTCTTTACCCATTAAATTCAGACTTGGGTTAGGTGTGAAAGGGGGTTTTTAGGATGGGGTTTAGGAGGGTTCTTGCATGGGATTCTTAACCCATGTGAATGGGGTTAAGATCCCCCATTAACTCCTCCTTTTCCCTTTAATTTAATCCCCCACCCCCCTTCTTTTTTTGAATTTTTAAAGAAGAAGAGAGGGAGGGAAAGCCTTCCCCCCCCCCACCGGTTTCCCTCTTGGAACCGGTGGGGGGGGGGTTCCCAACCGGTGGGGGCTCCCCCCACCGGTTCCCCCTCTCTCTCTCCTCCCTCCTCTTTGCCTATTTAAATAAAGGGGAGTGAGAGAGAGGGGTCCACCTTCTTCTCTTGCCATTTTGGGAATCCTGGAGATTTCTTCCCCCTTTTGGCAGATTTAGGCCCTCTTTGTGAGCTGGTTTTGGGCCCACTTGAGCTCCCTATTGGGCCTCCTTATTGGGCCACCCATTGGGCCTGCCTCCCTTGCTATTGGGCCCCTGTTGAAGGTCATTTTGAGCAAGTTTGGAGAGCATTTTAGCCCCATTCCGGGACTGACTTGGGCCTGCTAGGGGTGCCTCTTGGGCTTCTTTTTGGGCTCCCCCATTGGGCCATTTATTGGGCCTAACTTTCCCGATATTGGGCCTCCGTTTCGGGGCTGATCTAGGTAATTTCCGGAACTGGTTTTTTACCTTATTTCGGGACAGATTCCAGCCCACTTTTGGGACTGAACTCGGGCCCATTTGGGAGCTTATTGGGCCTCACATTGACCTCACCCATAGGGCTACTTATTGGGCCTATCTCCCCTACTATTGGGCCTCCATTTCGGGGCCATTTTGGGGGAGTTCTAGGACTGATTTTGCCCCATTTCGGGACAGATTTTTAGTCCACCTTGGGACTGATTTTGACCCTTGTTTTGCAGCGTTCGGGGTCCCATTTATCGCTGCATTTGGGGTCTCCCATCGGGTTCCATTATCGGGCATTGCAAGGGCGGTTCGAGAGCTGATTTCGGGAGCCGAAGCAAGCAACTTGGGGCTGCCTCAGGCTCCTAAAAAAAAAAATCTGATTAGGGCCTTCGTGGCCTAGGTATGTTTCCCACTCCGCTGTCCTCGTAATGTGAGCCCATGGTTTCTTATGGATTTCTAGTATTCGCCCATATCATAGGCATGCACTTTATTTTGCATGACATGGTCCTTCATGAACATGTTGTCATGCCTTTGTATGTGTATTCTCCCATGGGGAATTTCACATCGACGCGAGCATGCGTCATATATGCATACTCACACAATGCAAATCTGCATATAGGTATATGAGATTATTTTTTGGGTTCAACAAATGCCCCCCACGGGATGCTCGCCGGAGACGCAGTCGGAGGCGGGTGTCCCGTGCATTTTTCGTGTACATATCTATTCATGGCCACGGGCATATATGAACCTATGCATATACATATATATTTTGTTTGTATATGTCCCGAGGGATTCTTTTCATGTCATGCCCTGACGATATTTTGCCAATCTCCCTATCTTGCTCGATATGGTTCGAGCATATGCAGATCTTTGGGAGAGTAGCAATGTCGTCCCATATTCTTCGTGCACCCAATTGCACGATTTGCCATTTGTGGGTTCGGATACTCTATGTACTTTGGTACTCGAGTGGTCCAACGTTACCCCAGAAGCCTTGTCTTTATGACTTTGCAACCTTCTGGGACGTTCGGAACTATGAAATTTCCTTTATATTCGGATCCTCTTGGCCTTTGTGACTTGGAGGGTCCTCATAAGAGTGACATCATCGGATTGTTCGGCACGTTGCTCGGTCCCGAATATCTCTTGGCCTTTGTGACTTGGAGATCGGTTGGGAACATGGAGCGGGTCACTCAATCCTGATAATGTCATTCCTATTTAAAGGATATAAGTACCTTACTTTGGCATTTCCGGGAGTCTTGTGCAAGACATTCTGGATTGGCCAAGTATCCGCCATTGAGGCACATATATGGGGGTATGACATGGGTGTTGTGCTAATATCAGCACTTCATCTTTTTCATAGCTTGGGCATTTCCAGGAGCTCTACATGAGACGTTCTGGATTAGCCGCGCCATTGGTTGGCGATATATGGGTGTTACTATATCACCCTGACTTTTTGTCGGACTTTAGTCGTATCGTTTGCTTTGTGCATTGTCTTGATGTGTATGTGTATGTCTTTGTCTTTTCGCAGGCTACTATTCCTGCCTCATTACTATGGCCGCACTCGGCGATTTCTCCCACGAGGGTCCTCAGGAGGAGGAGATTGCTTATTCAGATGCAGGGTTCCGCTGGGTAGCTCAGCCACACTTGCGGATCACCATTGAAGATGCTGTCTCCATTTGCCACGAGAGCATATATAGAGACGGGGAATTCTTCTATTTCTTGCGGGGCGAGACCGCCCGGCATCTTCCCTCAGATCTTTCCATCTACGAGCTGCTCCGATCATTTATTTATGTTGAAGATGGGGTCGAAAGACCGCTATCTCCTGTGGAGCGCCGTGACTTGGAGCGTGCCATTCTATTGGACCGGGACAATATGGAGGGGCTGCTCCCCTTTTCATACCCGGCCTTCCCTCTTGCCGTTGACCGATTGTGGGAGTTTCCTACTCCCGAACAAATGGGGCCCATCCGGGCTATTCTTCGGGTCCACGACATCAGCCGGACCTACTCACCAGCTATGTGGACGAGAGCAGGAAGTCGTCCTCTTGAGGCCGTCCAACACCCTCAGGGGGTGTTTCTGACCGAGGCGGAGGAAGGTTCCATACATGACTCGTCCGATTTCAGCATACTATTATCGGACATATGTCGGGGCGTTCGCCCCGCATGGGACGCCCGTCTCCAGATCAGGAGTTCCCACGTCTTCCGCCTGGGGGCTACAGAATGGCTTTCGCATATATTGAAGCATCACCGGCCGATTCTCGACAGAGCCGGTATATACGAGGCTGTTTCAGCGGCTCAGTATGATTATCCCTGCCATCATGGCTTTATCCAGGCGATCGCCGAGCGATATATTCGCGATACTAATACTATCGCGACTGTTGAAGGCGAGACCGCGATCGACCTTTGGGCCTTACATCGGATTTCAGCTTTGCCGATTGTGGGGGAGCCCTATGAAGAAGGAGTGTTGGATGAATTTCATCGCAGCACCACCGACGGCGCAGGGAGCTATACCACCCCCTATTGTTATAGATATTTGCTGAAGGTATGGCGGGACTTGTCCAAGGCCAAGCGCGCCGCATCGTCCTCCACTGGGGGGAGTTCTTCTGGCCCGGGGAAGGTATCACCAGCCGCCTGGGTCCGATTCTTCTTTGGAGGGCCATTCCGCTATCACCGAGGCTTCGCCAGCATCTTTGATGAACGGGTCCCTTCCATTTTGTCACATAGGGACATATCTCGGAGAGGCATCATCATTGCGCCGGAGCATGAATCCGAGAACCCCTGGGGTCTGGATGATATCACTTATGTGGCGGCTTATCTAGCATATTGGCTAGTTACTTTTGCTGTCCCGTACGGGGACGAGGGGGCTTTGCGGCCCGAGGTTTTACTAGCGGCTTCCCGACTTGCAGCGGGGACCCGCCTCGCTATTGCGCCGGCGGCACTTGCTAGTGTATATCATTCTTTCGGGGCTCTTTGCAGCTCGGCTACCCCGAATTCATGTTCAGTGGTGATGGCCACTCACTATGTCAGCGCCTGGGCGGGACTCCTGCTTCCAGGTTATTCTCCCCTTGGCAGGGAGATGGACTCTTCACTGCCCACCGTGCTTCGACTGGCAAGCCAGCCCGCCAGCCAAGGGACGGGTCAACTCTCTTATGCCCGTGCAGCTTTGAGTTTTATACCCTTCGGCTCTCCCCGGAAGCTGGATTTTGACCATTCCTCGCGGAACTTCCGGCCATATCTCGATAGAGGAGGAGCCGCCGACCGAGCTTGGTTTGACCCATGGACGGGCCGTATGGGCCATGATGGCGCTGCATTAGATGGGTGGACTCTGAGCACTCGCCCATCCCTGCTCATATTGAAGAAAGGGCGAGACGTCATTCTGGAGCCTTATTATTCGAACCGCTTTGCGCGGAATTTTGGCTATGATCAGATGATCCCCTCCAGTCTTGCCTTTGCCGAGCTGCCTCGGGTATATCAGAAGCGGAAGAGCCATCTTGTCGCCCGACTATGGTGGAATTACTTCCAGCATCAAAATTCGTTCGGCCCAGTGGCAGTACCTCCCCCCACTCATGAAGGGGGTATGACTGTTTCCTTTGCTGCTTGGTGGCACAAGAACCAAGGGGAGTTGCGGCTCAGACCCGATCCCGAGCAGACGAGGAGTTCTTCTCAGGCTAAGTCCACCAAAGGACTCGGCCGACATACATATAAGGGCCGAGCTGGCCCATCGGCGCCGAAGACGAAGAAGAAGAAGGGCGGCGAGGATGATGGCTTCTATGAGCTCGCCGCTCCAGGGTATATATGGACTCATCAGTTCCTGGCGGACTGCAAAATCCCCAGAAGATTTGAGCACAGTACCCGGCTGCCTGTAGGCAGTTTCAATGGAGATCCTGCCAGAGATTGGCTATGTTATCTCGGCCGCATGCTTGCTTGCTTTGGCCCTCGCCGCGAGGCTTTCCTGATATTGCGGGCCGAGACCGTCGGCGACGTTTGGCGGGTAATGGGGCAAGCGGCGACCCAGTTAGGGATGCCTTTTGATTCCCTCATACCCGAACCGCCGAGGTCTTTTGCCGCAGCAGGTATTCCATTTCTATATTCTTTCATTGTTTCTCTTTATTGTGGATATGCATCGCATTTACCTTACTCTCCTTATTTTATAGGAGATGTTGTCTCTCCTTTGCCCGCGGCTGCTGGAGGATCTCTCGCGCATCGGGCGCCTAAGGGAGGGCCTCAAATCCCTGCTGAGGAGTTGGCTGCACCGTCTGCCAGCATCGGCCCCAAATCGGAGATGCAACTCCTAGTGGCCGCTGCGAAACAGGCAGCTCGGAGGAAGCGAGCGGCCGAAGGTGAGACGGAGGGTCGATTGGTTCGGCCCCGACTGTCTCCTACCCCTCCGTCGGCTCCGGTACCTATCGAGAGGCCACCTTCGCCTATCGGTAAGAAACTTGCTGGCTTCTTTTGTTTTGAGGATTAATTCCCCTTTTGAATATGGCTTCTTATGCTGTACATATTTTCCCCTTTATATCAGAGGAAGACGAATTTATCGGTGGGAAAGAGTCCCAGGCGGCTATGGAGCCTGTCGCCGGCGGAGTCCCGCTTACAACAGGTGGGGCTGATCGGGCACCTCATCTTTGTATGCTTGTATTTCCATTCTTGCCATATTCAGAAGGTTCTTACCTTCCATTATCTCTGTTTTTCAGGGGCCTATGTTCCCGAGCCTCCCGCTCAGGATCCCGTTCAGATAGCTTCGCCGGCTATCGCCGAGGTATGCGGACATATATATATATACATATATATTTTATTGCAAGCCCGTTTTTATCCCTTGCTGGGAGTGATTGCGGGTTCGATTATTCTCCTTTTTTTTGCTTCATGCAGGAGAATATGGCCACAGTTACAAATGTTGTCCTGGGCAATGACGAGGATTTGGGGGACCTCAATTGGGCCGACTACGAGCCCTATAGGTCGGATGTCCCTCTGGTCGACCAGCTGTACCATGAATTATTGGACGACCAGGGCCGTTTTGGTAATATACAGCTTTTTTTTGCCGACATATCGCAGCCCCTGTGGCTTTTTGCCTTGTACGGGATCTGATTTTTTTTTTTTGATCTCTTCTCTATGCAGATTTTACTTTTGAGGAGTTGATGCGCTCGGCTTCCAGCCATTCGGGCTCTTCATTCATGAGGGGCCTGGTAGGGGACTCGTCCGCTCCTCCCGCAGTGGACAGTCCTCTATTCGAGGGTGAGTTATTTTTGGCATCTCTAACCACCTTACCCTCCTTTAGCAGTTAACATCAATTTTTTTTTTTTTTAGCAAACCAATGCCAGTGCCCTTTCGGGTTTTCACCGACACTGGCCCCCCTCTTACTTTTGCCTGCACGCCCCTGCGGGTTTTCATGCAGCGGGGTTACCCGATTTTGCCTAAGGCGCCCTTCCGGGTTTTCACCTTAGCTGGGTATGAGACCTTTTTATCCTTAGCCGATCCCGATATGGATGAGATCGGTTAAGTCCGTCGGGGCACCTCGCTTTTTAAGCCCCCCCCTTTTTTTTTTTTTTTAGAAAATTCTAACTACTATTAAATATAGGACTATTGTTAAGTATAAATATAAATATATAGCATAACTGACCCAACAGTCATTGGGGGAGTATACAATACGAGAACTTGATATAATATGGGTATATGGATAGGGTTATCTATGGTTTAATGCTCCTCGTGAGTGAAACATGAATTTCAGGATTTAATGCCTCCCGCCGGCGAGTATGAATTTCAGGATATAAAACCTCCTGTAGGCGAATAGGGATTATGAATCTCCAGGACATCGAGCCTCCTGTAGGCGAATATGAAATATGAATTTTCAGGATATAAAGCCTCCTGTGGGCAGATATGGAACATGAATTCCCAGGATATGAAGCCTCCCGTAGGCGAATATGAAATATGAATTTCCAGGATATGAAGCCTCCCATAGGCGAATATGAAATATGAATTTCCAGGATATAAAGCCTCCTGTAGGCGGATATGAAATATGAATTTCCAGGATATAAAGCCTCCTGTAGGCGAATATGAAATATGAATTTTCAGGATATAAAGCCTCCTGTGGGCGAATATGAAATATGAATTTTCAGGATATAAAGCCTCCTGTAGGCGGATATGAAATATGAATTTCCAGGATATAAAGCCTCCTGTAGGCGAATATGAAATATGAATTTCCAGGATACAAAGCCTCCCGTAGGCGAATATGGAATATGAATTTCCAGGATATAAAGCCTCCTGTAGGCGGATATGAAATATGAATTTCCAGGATATAAAGCCTCCTGTAGGCGAATATGAAATATAAATTTTCAGGATATAAAGCCTCCTGTGGGCGAATATGAAATATGAATTTTCAGGATATAAAGCCTCCTGTAGGCGGATATGAAATATGAATTTCCAGGATATAAAGCCTCCTGTAGGCGAATATGAAATATGAATTTCCAGGATACAAAGCCTCCCGTAGGCGAATATGGAATATGAATTTCCGGGATATAAAGCCTCCCGTAGGCGAATATGAAATATGAATTTCCAGGATATAAAGCCTCCTGTAGGCGAATATGAAATATGAATTTCCCGACCATTGAGGTACACCGGTGGGACTGGCGTGTATCAGGGTCGATTTCAGGGTATAACGTCCCTTTGGGGCGAATTCGACCGTTTACGGCACATCGATGGGACTATATCGTATGGGACTATAGCATATGGGTATGCCGATGGGATTATGACTTGCGAGGGGAATTTTGGGGTATAACATTTCCAGGGAGGCGAACGAGAAAATCTTTACCCTTCGTGACATGCCAGTGGGACTAGAGTATGTGAAGGGAAAAATTCAGGATATAACGCCTCCTCGGGGCGGCAGTGAGAAATTTCAGGCTACTATGCCTTCTCGGGGCAAAGGAATCTCCTCAATCCCCTTTATGGTATGTCGGTGGGACTAAATTATGCCAAGGGGGATCCAGGATATATTACCTCCTTGGGGCAGTAGGGAAATTCTCGACCTTTTTATGATATGCCAGTGGGACTGGTGTGTGCCCAGGGGGGGCTTGGCGCATAATGCCTCCTTGGGACATAATTCTGGGGTTTAACGCCTTTTGTAGGCGAATGTCGGACTTTAACGCCTTCCGCGGGCGAAGTTATGGATTTTCGGAATTTAACGCCTTCCGTAGGCGAATATGAAATTCGGGATTTAAAGCCTCCCGTGGGCAAGTTTCGGAGTTTAACGCCTTCCGTGGGCGAATATATGGGTTTCTGGGATTTAATGCCTCCCGTAGGCAAATTCCGGAGTTTAACGCCTTCCGTGGGCGAAGTATGAATTATTCATCGCATGATATTCCTGAAAGGAAAATATTTTCTTATAAAGTGAATCGCTCATGATGATATGACGTCCTTCGGGCATATGCGTGTGTATTTACATCGTGTATAACAGGGACGGGGATTGTTCCCTCCGACTGCATCGAGCAGAAGAGCAAATTTTCCCACTTCCTTATCAAGTCGGGAGGTCATCGTCATCATCGCCTCGGTCGTAGCCCTTGATGGGACATTATTGTACCACCAGTGTGGTACCAAGGGTTTATTCGTCATTGGCGACTCCGATATCCTCCCTGGGTAAGGATGTGGGAAAACTCAATCTCTGCCCTTAGCAGGCCGAGAGAGTTCTTCCCCCGCCGGGGAACAAGCATGCGGCCTTATGGGCCTATGTGCTCGCGCACAAGCATTATTGGCTTTCCTTGGCGCAGATGGCTTTTGCGCGGTATTCCCCGACGAGTTGCCGGATTATTTTGTCCTTCGAGACATATGTTGGGCTTCACGGTACCGGTTTGTGTTGCTGCTGTCGCTCGAGTTGATCATGGACCGGAGCGTAATACAACTTCATATGTCGGCCGTTCAACGGTGGGAAGGCTAGATTCCCTTTTTCATCCACCAGCCTATAAGCACCGCCTTCGTAGACTCTGCTTACTATGAAGGGTCCAATCCAGTTTGGCTTGAACTTATTTTTGGGCCGAGAGGCCATAACATCTTTATGTTTGACCATTACAAGGTCCCCCTTTTTGAAGGTTCTTTCTTTCACCAATTTATCGAATGCGCGAGACACTCGGGCCTGATATGTTTGCAGACGCTGATATGCTTGCAACCTTTCGCCTTCGAGGTCCGACAGTTCCTCATAGCGTCTTTGAGTTTCGCTCATGTCGTCTTCCAGCACCCTATAATGCAGGGCGACCCTATAAGACGCGAGCTCTATCTCTATCGGGATTATGGCTTCTGCTCCATAGACTAAAGAGTATGGGGAGCATCCCGTTGGGGTTTTGTAGACAGTACGGTAGGCCCATAATGCTTCATGCATCTTCTCGTTCCAATCTCGCTTTCGCCCCCCACTGATCTTCACCAGAAGTTTACACAGGGTTTTATTGAAGGCTTCTGCCATCCCATTGGCTTGGGGGTAATATACTGAAGACGCATTCCAGTCTATATGGAATTTGGCTGCCATCTTATATATTGTTTGATTTTTGAATGGCGTGCCATTATCTGATGTGATCCGGCTAGGAGTTCCGAATCGGTATATGATATTATGTCTGACGAAGCGTGATACTGTTTCGCCAGTCACTTCTTTCAAAGGAATGGCTTCTGCCCAACGAGTAAAATATTCCGTTGCGGTAAGAATGTATTTACATCCCCGGGATGATGGCGTCAATGGTCCCACGACGTTCATTCCCCAATGGGCAAAAGGCCATGTTGGGGTTGTCGGATGCAAGTAATTGGGAGGTCGCCTAGGAATAGGTCCATAGGCTTGGCATTGGGGGCAGCTTCTCGCCATTTTCTCGCAGTCTGCGAACATGGTTGGCCAATAGAAGCCTTTATTTTTAATGTTGATCTTCATTTTCGCGCCTGACTGATGAGCTCTGCACATCCCGGCATGAACTTCCTTCATTATTTTGCGGGACTCCATTGGGGAAAGACACCGGAGTAGAACTGCATTTTTGTCTTGAGGAACAAGGCGATATAGCACGCCATCTATCAGCTGATACGAAGTTGCTCTTCGAAGCAGCTGGATTCTTTCGGCTTTGCTATCGGGGAGCCATCCATTCTTTATTTTGATGATAGGGACACGCCAATCATCACCCTCTTGGGTATTATGGTCTTCCAGTGTATTGATCTCAAATACTGTCGGACCATCTCCTTCATTTAATGAGGTAGGGAAGAGTCTTCTGTCCCTCACAACTATTTCAGCTTCACCTTCAGGAGGCAGTTTCAGCGCTGCAGCCAATTTAGCTAATGCATCGGCCTGAGCATTTTGACCTCTTCTGATATGTTCTATGACGAAGGTATAGAATCTTTCGCTCAGCCGAACGGCCACCGCATGGTAAGCTATTAATTCGGTCTTTCTGACCTCGAATATGCCGAGAATCTGTCGGATGACCAACAGGGAGTCCCCGTATACTTGGATACATCTGACGCCTATTTCCAAGGCAATTTCTAGCCCTACTATTAGAGCTTCATATTCTGCCTCATTATTGGTCAGGGATTCCATTAAGGCACATGAGTGGTGCAATATCCCACCTTCCGGGGTGACTAGGACCAAGCCAGCTCCCGCCTTTGTGGTGGATGTGCCATCCGGCTTTATAATGGTTCTCGAAGCCCCATCGAAGTATAGCTGCCATGACTTTACTTCTGCCTGCTGCACTTCCAATATTTTCTGTGCAGGCAAGACTTCTTCATCCGGCAATTCATTATTTAGAGGGGAAGTTTCAGGAATTGGGTGTGCCGCCAAGAATTCGGCCATACCCTGTCCTTTTATCGCCTTCTGGAGAACAAAGGTAATATCGAACTCCATAAGGAGTAAGGCCCATTTTCCTAACCTCCCAGACAACACAGGCTGGCGCAGCAGGAATTTTAGCGGATCAAACCGTGATATGAGTTTGACCTCATGTGCCAACAAATAATGCCTCAGCTTCTTTGTGGCGAATATAAGTGCCAAACACATCTTTTCTGTTGGTGTATATCGGTGTTCAGGACCCACCAACATCCTGCTGAGGTAATAGAGCGGTTGCTCTTTCCCATCCTCATTTTCTTGCGCCAGTAAAGCTCCCAAAGAAGCCTCTAAGGCTGCGATATAGAGTATGAGTGGTTTACCCTTTAAGGGTGCCCCCAGCACTGGCGGCTTGAGGAGGTATTCCTTTATATCATCAAGTGCTTTCTGACATTCTTTGTCCCAAATAAATGGGGCTCCTTTCTTCGTCAATCTTGAGAAGGGCCTGCACCTTCCAGATAGGTTGGAGACAAACCTCCTGATATAGGCCAACCTGCCTTGCAAGGATCTAAGCTCGGTTAGAGTCCTGGGAGAGGGCAGTTCCCTGATTGCCTTGATTTTATCGGGGTCGATCTCGATTCCCCTATATCGGACTATGAAGCCCAAAAACTTCCCGCTGGAGACACCGAAGGCGCACTTCATGGGGTTCATTTTAAGCTGATATTGGCGAAGCCTTTCGAAGACCTTTCGTAAGTCCCCGAGATGATCGTCTTTCTTTGTAGATTTCACGACGAGGTCATCAACATAGCATTCGACCAAATTATGCAACATTTCATCAAATATTTTGGTCATGGCCCTTTGGTATGTGGCACCAGCATTCTTCAGACCGAAGGGCATTCTTTTATAATTGAATATTCCTTTCGGAGTGCGAAAGGCCGTATGATTTTTATCCTTGAGGGCCATTCTAATCTGATTATAGCCCGATGACCCGTCTATGAAAGACAAGGCTTCATATCCTGTGGTGACATCCACCATAGTTTCGGTTATTGGCAATGGGAAGTCATCCTTCGGACATGCCTTATTCAAGTCACGAAAGTCAATGCAGACTCGGACTTGGCCATTCTTTTTCTTCACCGGCACAATATTTGCCAGCCATATTGGGTATATGCATTCTTCAATGAAGTCGACTTCTCGCATCTTGTCAACTTCGACATTCACCATGATTTCTAATTCAGGGCGCATCCGCCTCTGCGTTTGCTTTATCGGCTTGACTTCTGGGAGAATTGATAATTCATGCTCCGCCACTGAAGGGTCCAGGCCAGGCATTTCTTTATAATTCCAGGCGAAACAATCTTTAAATTCTATTAAGAGTTTGGTGTATGCCTGTCTTTCTTTATCGCTCAGGAGGGCGCTGAGGAAAACCGGCCGAGGGTCTTCTGGTTTGCCGAGATCGATCTCCACCAGTTCGTCAACCGTGGCTTGTCCTCCATCCTCTATCTCACGAGGAGCTGGTTGAAGGTCGATGAAGTCCTCATCTTCATTTATATCGGTCGAATAGGTTTCGTGCCATTTGTCTGTATTTTCATGTGGGCCTTGGGAGACTGCATCGGCGGCTTCCGAAGATCCTTTTTGCCTTTCCATATTGATATCATGGCCTTCATTGGTGTGTTGGGAAGGCTCTGTCGGACATTGCTCCCCTTTATAAACGGCATGCATTCCGGTTGAGACTGCTTCAACAGATAGGGGGATTTCTTCATTTCCATCTCCCGAACTGTTAAGCCCAATATAGCCGGTCGGTTCCTCTACTCCCGATAGTAGGCTCACCATATGGATTGTATATGGGGTGGAAGACCCATGGCGCGGCCTGTGCCCAAGGCCTCTTCTATCTTGGTTGGATGATTGCCCCCTGGCTTGTGCAGGATGCCATAATTCTCGAAAGAATTTATTCCTGGCTGCACTTTGCCTTTCTGGAATGCTTTGGCGTTTGCACATTTGTCTTATATATTGGGGCATATCGTCCATTTCTTGGACCACTTCTTCGACTTCCGGTCGGACATTTTCATGTCCGAAACCGTCTTCGGGAGGACCCTCTGGCGCGAAATCTCCCTTATAAAATATGATACGCCGCCCGTCTTTGTGACGGACTGTGAAGGTCTTCAATTCTTCCACAGTGTAGACTTCTCTGGGGAATATGGGCTTTGTAAGGCCGGGAGGTATGCATATGCCGGCCTCTATATCTTTGCTAACGGTATTAGCTTCTAAATTGATGGCCGGCCTACCAAATTTAACCGACTTTCGTTGAGACTGGCCGGGCTTCATTCCTTGCCGGAACCTAGCAGCCTTATCTTCGTTAATTGTAATTCCGCCCTCCTCATCGGAAGACTTATCGGCTATCTTCTTCCCCTTATGACGGCTTTCGCCAGTCGTGGGGTCTGAAGCTTTATCAAAGTATAATTGTGCGTCTGCCAGATGGCAGTCATATGCTTTGAATGGCTCCAAATCGGCAAATATCCGGTGTTGCTCACCATCTTTTGTATATTTGAGGCATTGATGGAGAGTTGAAGGCACCACCCAATTCCTATGTAACCAAGGCCTACCGAGTAGCGCCTTGAAGGAAGTATTGGAGTCGACTATGAGAAAGGACACTTGGGTCACCCAATCGTCCAGGCATAGCTCCACATCAACTCGACCGAGGGCCTCTTCCGCCTCTTGGTTGAATCCCGATATCGTTATGCCTTGCACCTTTTTCATATATGGGGTGAGGTATAACGCCTGAAATGTTTTGAGGGGTAGTATATTTACGGCAGAGCCTGAGTCTACCAATATTCTATCGACCTCCCGGCCATTGATTTTGCCCCGCATGTATAGCGGTCTATTGTGGCATGGCGATGATAATAGCATATCATCATCGGTAAAAGCTACCGTGGCCTCATATGTTTCATATGCCTGAGCTCTTATTTCAGCCATATGGACCTCATATGCTTCAGGATTTTGCAAGGCAGTAATCAACGCCTCCCTCAATTCTTTGCTCAAGGCTATTGCTTCCCATATGCTGAGGGATGCTGGCATTCTTTTCATATTCTGCAACACCTTTCGATCCGCCCTGGCTCGGGCTTGTTCGATAGGAGGCATTATCTCCGCCATGCTGTGAAGGGTCTCCTTCAAGGCCTGCGACTGCTTCCCAGAAGTCGGGGATTCTTCTGCCTGCATTTCCCCTTTCGTAGGATCAATTTGTGTTTCTTCGGCGAATAATTCCGCCAAAGTCTCGACTCCCTCTGGGGGTTTGGCTGGACCAAAGGGTTTATCTCTCCCGGCTCCTTAATGGATTGAGCATTTTCTGCTTGCGGAGAACATTCTTCTTCATCAGAAGAAGGGCAGAAGCGGACATTACCCCGGATTTCTGGCCTCGGAATTGGCCCTGGGTTTTCTCCCCTGAAGTAGATGATTTTATCTTGATCGGGTTGGCTTTTACCCAGACCGTTATTGTGGTCTCGACCTCGCCCTCGGCCTCGGCCTTTATTCTGATTTCTCCGGCTCCCCTTCCTTTGATAGGTAGCCAAAGGGGTTCCGGTTTTTGGTGGAGCGTGGCTCGCTTCGCCGCTGGGAATATCTTGCAGTTGAGCCGACACCACATGACAGGCTCGATATTGTTGCTCTATCTTTTCCATGGTTAGCCCGTCTTCCCAGAATAAGCTAACATCGTCCGGAATGGAGAGTCCGTCCTCACTAGGCTTTCGCATGCGGCCCTGGAGGTCCAACAGCCACGCTCTGAGGCGAGCTCGTCGGTCGAACTCTTCCCATGGAATATATTGATCCAGAGGGACATCCTCTGTGGGTCGACTTGGTTGATATTCTTCCAATTCGTCGATGATTTTCTGCAACCTTCGAAGCGGAGAGTTCTTGTCTTCAGACAGATTTATGGCATTAGCAAGCATTTCTTGCTTCTTTAGCCTTCTCTTCTCACTTCTTTTTCTATTATTTTCTTGTTTCTTTCTCCTTGCTGCTTCTTGAATGAAGCTGGGTTGGACTGACATTTCTGGAAGTGGGTCGAAATGAACCACAACTTTCCCTTTTGCCGTACGTGTTTGCAAGGATTTAGCCATTTTAGGCTTCTTTTTCTTCTTTGCCTTAGTCCATGGACTTTTTGGCTGATCGTGGTCAATAGTAACTTTAACGACCCGCTCGACCATCGAATCTGGCAACATTTGATATTCGCCAAATATTTCCTTTACGGACTTTTTGGAGGGACCCACCCCCGGATCTTCTTGTTGACATTCTATGTCCAACATTCGTATTCTCGTGGCTATTGCTGCCACAGTATCAATGGCGCGAAGGGTGGGCGGCCCATCGGGTGCCATTCCCTTATGTGTGCTATCTGTGACGTCCTTCATATTGGAGGAGAATTTATGGATCATATTCACAGAATAGTTAGCCACATGAGGTTGTGGGGGATCCACCAGGTACTTCCCCATATTTATTTGTCCTTCTTGGATTAACTTTTCTATCTCATCCTTGAGGACGAAGCAATGTTCTGTTCGGTGCCCGAGGGCACGATGGTATTGACAGAAATTAGGATCATCTGTCATATGCATCTCTTCCTCCCTTCTTGGCTTTGGAAGAACGATGACTTTCTTTTTCATACAAAGTCGGAAAAGTTCACGAACTTTGTCTTTGGGGAATGAGTAGGGCTTTGCGCGCCTTTCCCTCAAAGTCAATGAATTTCTGAAGCGTATTCCAGCCTCTTTATCAACCATTCGCCTGGCTTGACGCCCTCTTTCGGCTATTCTTACGCTTTCATGGCTCATTCTATAGGAAGTTGTTTCTTCTTGGCGGTATATTTCCGAGTCTTCCCTAGGAAACATAGCCTATTTGCCTCTTTTCCTTGAGGGACGATCGGGCTCCGATTCCATCCCTTCAGAAGAGAAGAATCTGTCAACTTTGTTGAATGACAGAGTTTCTGAAAATTGCCTGAAGAGCCCCTCCATCATCTGGGTAAGCTCTTCTTGTTGACATGAAAGTCTTGTCTGGCTGGTCTGGATTCCTTCCAATGCCATCATGATCGAGTCCCCAAGGGGGGGGGTTGCTGGAGTATATACTGGGGTTGCCTCGCGCTCCGGCGAAGGCCTCACCGCTTCTTCTTCGGGATGATACCCAGATGAGCTCTCGCTCATATAGATGACATTGACAGCAAATGCCTGTTTGTTTCTCTGGTGAGGCTGGAGAGGGCTTACCAAGTGTTTACCCATCTCCACTGCGCCTTCACGGATGAGTTTTTCTATTTCATCCTTACAGACATAACAGTCTTCTATGATATGCCCCAACATTCGATGATATGGGCAATAATTTGGCTCATTAACCCTGCCTGCTTCAGCTGGCTTTTTGGGCTCGGGGAGCAGCAGGAGTTTCGCCCGCATACATGTTTCAAACAATTTTTTTGTATGCTCGCGGGTGAAAGAGTATGGCTTTTTCATCCTTTCAGCAAGAGAAGAAACATGCGCCTTCCCTTCCCCCTTTTTATTGGCTGCCGGGACACTGGGACCTCCCCTAGCCTCGCTCCTTTCTGGAGCTGGAGAAAAGTCGACTGCATTCACTTCTTTAGCTGCAGCGCCCCGCTCCCTAGGAGCTTTCCCCTTATTTGGAAGTATAGTGGGGTAGTCGGCGAAGAACATTTCGATCTCCGTCACGATATTATTGAGTTGGTCGAAGTTTCTGACATTAGTTCCGATCAATTTCTCATTTATTTCGGGTTTCAAACCCCTTTTGCACAATCTCACCGCATCCTCGTGGACGGGCGGATTGTCGCACCTCATGCTGAGGTTCCGCCATTTCTTAATATAATCCACGGCGGATTCATTCTTCCCTTGTTTGAGCGTCACTAACTCAGTGATAGTGACCTTCCGCTCCGATACTTTGAAGCGATCAAGGAATTTTTTCTGCATTTCTTCCCAGCTGTTTATAGAGTTGGGCTTCAGCTTGGCATACCACTGGAATGCCGTGCCAGTAAGAGAAGTTGAGAAGAACCTTAAGAGGTGTGCCTCTTCAGTCGCCAATTCTCCCAGATCACTCATATAGTGGGCTATATGCTCTTGGGCTGAGCCCTCCCCGTCGTATCTTGTGACTTTGGGGCGTTTATTGTGATCTGCTGGAAGCTTTTTGAACATATGACGAACCGGGAATGGTACCTTATATAAGTCAAATGTGCTTATTCCCTCGTCTTGTTCGGCCATCTTGGCCTCAACAATTTGCTCAATCAGGTGCTTTTGTGATGCTGTCGCATCTTCTGTTGATGCGCGCGGTTGATGAGCATTATAGTTGGGCTCTTCAGCCCTATCTTCCTGAATCTCCTCAGGACTAAAATTGACTTCAACAACCGGGGGTCCTGCAGGTGCAGGAATGGCCCTAGGTGGAGGTAGATTTATTGGAGGAGCCGGGGCAACCCTTTGCTGTTCCTCCATCTTCTGTATTAGGCCATACAGCAAGGCCTTTAATTGCTGATTTTCCTGCCGGATTTCCTCCAGAGTCTGAGGTTGCGGTTGTTCTTGCGGCAGTTGCGCGACTTCTGGCTCCAGTGCGTCGGCCGCACCTTCATTGGCTCGAGATGGCTCTGCCCCCTGGCCCACTTGGCCTAGCAGGCGCATGGCTTGCTCCATTTGGCGGGTAACTGGCCCACATCTTTGCATTATCCCAGCGGCATTACTCGGTTCCTCCGAAGGCTGCCGGTTTGCGCTGGAAGTATAACAGGTATATATCCGGATGCCATCATCCGTCATTCGGGCGGTCCTTCTTTTCCTCTGTGCCGGCCGCACCAGGGCTCCAAGTCTTTCGAAGACCGAAGCCCGCTTTTGAGCAGGCTCTTGCGCCTCGCGGATATCCTTCTTTCCCCGGCTTCGCTTATGATGAAGCTGAGTTGATGGATGATTTGCCTCCCTGACCGGCTCTGCAGGCCTGGGAGGTTGCTGCTCGGCCAAGGCAGACCGAGCCTTGCGAATTTCGCGGGCTTCCTTTTTGGTCACCCATATTTTCTTCAGGCGGGGGGTATGCCCCTCCTGACGTCTGCCCCCATTTTGGGGAATAGTATCATCATGTGCTCGGGATATAGTATTGCCCCCTGCACGTTGGGACGTAGTATACGCAGGCCGCTGAACCACGGCTTTTTGCGTTCTCTTTTTCTTTTTGAATGTTGCCACCTCCTGGCAGACCTTCGGCAGGATCCCAAAACGGTTGTGAACCGGGATTGTCGGGACATGCCGAGTTTTTGGAATGATTGGTTCCCCGCCATACAAGCGAATGCGCAGGTCCCCAACCAATATGGTTTTCCCGGTCCGGGAGGGACTCGGGGAAGTATTCTTTTTCTCCCGCCTCCGACTGGACGAGGAAGCACGGGATGCAGTAACGACATTGGCGGTGTAGACGACTCGTCGCCTCCCACCTTTATTAGCCTCCTTTGCGCGGGAGGCGCGCTTCTTTGCTTCTGCCAGAATCGATTCCGGCGCTGGGACTACCCCCAGGAAGTACGGAGATCCCACAACCGCGGGGAAGCTGCCGAAGCTGGTCGGCACAGTAAGGTACCCACATTGGACGTGGGCTGCCACCGCGAGGGGTCCATATGTGACCCTTGCTGCCATTGTTGCCTAGTCGGGCGGAGGTCCTAACCACCTGTATAAGACATGGCAAAGTTAGTAGTAGAGTTATGGTGAGGGCATCACCGGACGGAGAAATGAAGGGAAAGAGAGGTCCCACCGGGCGTGCCATCTCTGTTCGCGAGAGTCTTTCCTAGACCTTCGTCGGGGGGACCCGACCTAGACGCGTCTCTCCTATCGTCGGATTATTCGGAAATCCATTTTTTTGTTTATCTAGAGAATTATAGGTCGGTTTTATATTTTATTGGACTATGAGAGCTTGGGATTAGCCCTCAGGGAATCCGGGACTTCGAATCAAGCGAAGATTCGAGTATATGACCTCTCTCCACTGACCTTGGTCAGTGTTAATTACACTGAGCAACTGCTCGGCAACCCTTGATTAACCGTCCGTATGATGCCCTTAATCATGCAAAACTACTACTATAGACAGCGCATGCATATGCATATGGAGACGTATTTTGAGTTGGATCCTTAACCTCACCCCTAGTTCGGAGGTAATTTATTATATGGTTTAGGATTGGCTCATGGTTATTAGGATTGATTCCGAGTTAGGTGGATTAATTCCAAATTATGTGGATTAATTCCCAATTTTTAATCCCACAGGGGTTTTTCTGCAATTATCCACTTTCAGGGGTTTTTATGTAATTATGGGGGTTTTATGAGAGTATAGCAGCTTATAAACATATAGAAGTGAGTTTTAGAGGTTTTCAAATTTTATGGGAGTTAGGGGGTTGATTTTTAAATGTATGAGGGTTTTTTGGTAATTTTACCTTAAGACCAGATTTTTAAGTCTTAGGGTTCATATTTAAGGATTTTCAGATCATATAGGAAGATATTCTGCTCATGATATGAATTTTAATGTTTTCGGGGTTATATGTGCAAATATTACTCACAAGGATATTTTCGTAATTTTATATTTATATATTATGTTCATTATTAATGGTTTATATTCTTTCAGATTTTTAATTCTCTGATTTCTTACTGATTTTTATTGATTTTATTCATTTCATTTTCATTTTTTTATGGTTGATTTGATCGATTTAATTAATTAATCAATTGATTATTCATATGAAATTATTTAGGTTCATTATAATTTTCCACAGATTTTACTGTTTTCTTACAGGTTTTCCTGATTTTTTACTAATTTTTCCTGATTTTTAATTGATTTTTCGGATTTTTATTAATTAATTAATTATTATTTATAAATTATCTTTCGGGTTTAGTTATAATTTTTTTATGTAGTTTTCTGAACTCATATTTTATTTGTTTAGGGGGTGAGGCTAGGAGTTAGGTTGAGGGTGCTCTCAATTTTATTTAGTTTTGAAAAAAAAGAACTATATACATACACGTATTTATTATTGAAATATGATAATTATAAAATTTAAATGACACACACATGAGCACATAAATTTCTAATAGTATTTCGGCAGCATTTCGTCTTATAATAAGACTGTTTTACAAAGAAAATTCGGCAGAGCTTCCCCTTAAGATTGAACCTTAGGAGAGAGCCCTCCGGGACGAAAGAACTCCCAAATTCGCAGCAAATCCGGGTTTTAAAAACCCGAATTTGGTCTTCAATTGGCAGCACTCCCCTCACAATTTCACCACAATCTCCCCCTCATATGTGGGCAGCACTACAAGCTTGTGGTAGTGTGCACTTGTGTTGTGCCTCCTCTCTTTGAATTGGAGCCTTGGGGTCCTATTTATAGGCCCCAAAATCTGATCCGGTGGGGGGTGCCACCGGGATGAACCAAGGTGGGGGGTGCCACCGGTTGGAGCTTCCCTCCTTCCCTCTCTTTTTTTTATTTTTTGTATCAGCCAATGGGTGGCAAGAGGGGTAAGAGAGAGCAAATAAAGGAGAGAGGGGGAGGCCTCGGTGGGCACCCCCACCGGTTCCAACCGGTGGTGGGGGGTGCCACCGGTTGGCCCCCCACCGGTTGGGAACCGGTGGGGGTCTCCCCCACCGGTTTTGGGAACCGGTGGGGGGGTTCTCCCCTCCCCATGCTCCCCTTCTTTCCCACTTTTGGCTCTTAATGAGCCTTGGGCTTCTTGGTTTTCAGATTTCCAAGTGTGAAAGGGGTCTTTGCCCATTAAATTCAGACTTGGGTTAGGTGTGAAAGGGGGTTTTTAGGATGGGGTTTAGGAGGGTTCTTGCATGGGATTCTTAACCCATGTGAATGGGGTTAAGATCCCCCATTAACTCCTCCTTTTCCCTTTAATTTAATCCCCCACCCCCCTTCTTTTTTTGAATTTTTAAAGAAGAAGAGAGGGAGGGAAAGCCTTCCCCCCCCCCACCGGTTTCCCTCTTGGAACCGGTGGGGGGGGGGGGGGGTTCCCAACCGGTGGGGGGAGCCCCCACCGGTTCCCCCTCTCTCTCTCCTCCCTCCTCTTTGCCTATTTAAATAAAGGGGAGTGAGAGAGAGGGGTCCACCTTCTTCTCTTGCCATTTTGGGAATCCTGGAGATTTCTTCCCCCTTTTGGCAGATTTAGGCCCTCTTTGTGAGCTGGTTTTGGGCCCACTTGAGCTCCCTATTAGGCCTTCTTATTGGGCCACCCATTGGGCCTGCCTCCCTTGCTATTGGGCCCCTGTTGAAGGTCATTTTGAGCAAGTTTGGAGAGCATTTTAGCCCCATTCCGGGACTGACTTGGGCCTGCTAGGGGTGCCTCTTGGGCTTCTTTTTGGTCTCCCCCATTGGGCCATTTATTGGGCCTAACTTTCCCGATATTGGGCCTCCGTTTCGGGGCTGATCTAGGTAATTTCCGGAACTGGTTTTTTACCTTATTTCGGGACAGATTCCAGCCCACTTTTGGGATTGAACTCGGGCCCATTTGGGAGCTTATTGGGCCTCACATTGACCTCACCCATAGGGCTACTTATTGGGCCTATCTCCCCCACTATTGGGCCTCCATTTCGGGGCCATTTTGGGGGAGTTCTAGGACTGATTTTGCCCCATTTCGGGACAGATTTTTAGTCCACCTTGGGACTGATTTTGACCCTTGTTTTGCAGCGTTCGGGGTCCCATTTATCGCTGCATTTGGGGTCTCCCATCGGGTTCCATTATCGGGCATTGCAAGGGCGGTTCGAGAGCTGATTTCGGGAGCCGAAGCAAGCAACTTGGGGCTGCCTCAGGCTCCTAAAAAAAAAAATCTGATTAGGGCCTTCGTGGCCTAGGTATGTTTCCCACTCCGCTGTCCTCGTAATGTGAGCCCATGGTTTCTTATGGATTTCTAGTATTCGCCCATATCATAGGCATGCACTTTATTTTGCATGACATGGTCCTTCATGAACATGTTGTCATGCCTTTGTATGTGTATTCTCCCATGGGGAATTTCACATCGACGCGAGCATGCGTCATATATGCATACTCACACAATGCAAATCTGCATATAGGTATATGAGATTATTTTTTGGGTTCAACATGCGGGAAGACGACATGACAAATGCAAACATGACAGCGCAATAATGTCGACTATGATCCCATAATCCATAGCAGATAATCACTTGCGACACAAATCGTTCCAAGCCATGCATCCATGAAATGATCACGTAATCCAAGCATCGTGCAATGCTAAATCATCCAAAATAATCAAGCGATGGATTGATAGCAGTTAAGAAACCACCGTTAGGCTAGGAACGTTCCAAATTTAATGCATGCAATCCAAATAACAATAGGGATAAATGAGATCTCACAAATTCACACTATTCAGACAACAATTAAAATTGGAAACTGGAAGGTACACCCTCTGAATTGCTCTAGGTGTTGCAACAGTTTTAAAAGTATACTAAACAAACAGGAACCAAACAAGGATTAGTTGAGTAAATTCACGCCACCCTGTGTTTGGTGAAGAATAGTCCGTCCGGTCACTATGAAGATTTCCAAGTGTGCGGCGATGCTCCTGGAACCAGCTTGCGTAGCATTTTATGACAAATGATGCGGGACAGCCAGAATGTGAATGCAACTTTACTCGGTGAGTGAGGTTCCTCTCAGTTCCTGTGAATCCCCCAGGGAGGCAGCAATGCATCTGGAACTAAACGGAACTCAATGGGGTGCTCAGATCTGTCTAGCTAGTGAGAAGGGGCCTTGAACGGAAGTGAGGATGCAAATATTGAGGGGGATACACAAATGGCCGTGGGGTCATGGCCGGAACCGTGTGCCCCTGGTAGGAGAAAGAACTGCTGTAGCTGGCTATCCGTCGAATGGTAGGGACGATGATGCTGTCATTATCCTGGTCCTCACGTGACCCTTCCTGTGTTCTTTTGCATCACTCGTCTCATAGCAGCCAAAGAAACAGAGGTTCACAAGGCATCAAATATTTTAGGTAATGGAGAATAAAAGGATAGCAGAAAAGGATGTGGAGGCTTGTACTCCAAGTTTCTAGGTTTCATGTGCCCTACGGAGGAGGGTATGGCTGCTGGTGGGCAAAATGTGGGACACAGGTTTCATGGCCAAAGCTAATAAATGGGGGAGAGGAGGGGCTCATAGGTGAAGCAATAAACAAAGAGGTTGGCAGCAAGAAAGGCACGCATCTCCAAGGCCAATGGCCACACTTTCTCAGCTAGTCAATCCCCTTGGTGAATAATATGACTAAACAAGGCCCAAAGGACCAGAGTAGGGCACAGAGCTCCAAGGAACCACCATTTCTTTGCTATGTCTCAAACCAAAATACAAAATAAAGAGGAGGGAGCAGCAATAACAAACTAAAAAACAGAAGGAAAATGGAGAAGAAAAAGCAGGAGAGGAAGAATAAACGGGAAACTGGCTGTAGGCACAGGAGGAAGGGTGGCACACAGATCGGGGTGGAGAGGGTGGATGGTGGTGGCACTGTGCTTGGGCCTCACGCCCTCCCTCCCACAGGGCACTCATCTGCTCATGAGACCATCTTTTTGCGTTTCTTAAGGGCATCTTTTCTAGTCCATTCTTCATTAACTCATCACAGAAGTATAAAAGCCCCTTCTATAGGGAGGGCAACAAAAGCGTGGGACGCTTTTGTCCTCCTATTTTAACCCAAAGACATCGATATCACATAAAAGGCCCAATACTAAATGAAGCCCAACTAAAGACAAATGTCCATGCTACTTTTTTTTTTGAAAAAAAAGCAGAATGCACTAGTAATTTTATTAAAAAATAAATAGTAGTAGTACAATCAAGAAGATAGGAGAGCTTCCTATCTTAAGAAAGAAGATAAAAAATAAAATAAAATAAACAGCCTTACAGACTTATGCGACTTCTCCGGCCCAGTCTTCAGCAGACTGCCCCAAGATATACCAGCTCCAATTATACAGGAATGAGATGATCAACATAAGAATGTTTTCAATATAGACTTTGCTTCCCCTGAAAATATTGGCATTTCTCTCCTTCCAAATTCCCCAGCAGATAGTGTGCGGTATGATTTGGAGAATCTTCCTTCTTGTCCCCTTGGGTATATTATATTTCAGCTTTCTAAAGAAGTCCTACATATCCTGCATGTTATAGAATGTGAGAGAAATTTTGATCATTCTGCAATGATTTCCCATATTTCCCTGCTGATATGACATGTGATGAATAGCTGGTCAATATCCTCTGCAGCAGCTCCATACAGCACACACAATGTATCATTGTCTTTGCTCCACTTGGTCCGGTAAATTTTGGTAACAATGCGTCTCTCAAAAACCAGCCACATGAAACTCTGGACCTTGAAAGGTGACTTCGCTTTCCATATGTCATCAAAATTTCTGAAACTTCTAAATTGGGAGTGATCTCCTTCAAGGAAATTATAGAGATTTCACCGAAGATACTCCCTTGTTAGCTGCCCACATGATCTGATCATTCTCATTCACACTAACTTGTGCCTCTGATAATAGCTGAAACAATGACAAATATTGGCTCTCTTCATTATCTTTAAGGCTCCTTCTCAGTTGTACTGACCACTGAAGCATCCCATTGTCCATGTAGTAAACATCACTTACCGGGCAGTCTTTTTGGCTTGCTAGATGAAAAATCAGTGGAAATTTCTCCTTCAGTGTTTCATTACCTATCCATTTTTGCAACCAAAACATAGTACGTTGACCATTTCCAACCCTGACTGTAATATACCTGTGAAAAATATCAGTAGCTTTCAAAATATCCCTCCAAATAGGAGACATCCAACTTTTGTTATCAGGCTGGCGAAAAAACACAGGATAGGACTGGTAATGTTTCATCCTAATAATATTTTTCCACAACGGTTCTTCTTCAGAGATCAATTCCCACAGCCATTTTCCTAACAAGGCAACATTCATCAATTTTAACTTTTTAACTCCCAGGCTCCCAGCCCTCCTTGTTTTGCACAACACACTTTTTCCCATTTAACTAAGTGGATGCATTTACCCTCCTTGTAAGTGCCTCCCCACAGGAACTTTTTCCGTATCAAATCAATCTTCTTCTGAACTGCTGAAGGCATCAAGAACATCGATAGAAAATGCTGTGCGATTGCAGTCAAAACTGAATTTAATAGTGTAATTCTTCCTCCCAAGGATAATGATCTAACTTTCCATCCAGATAATCTCTTCTGCAACTTTTGAACAAGAGGTTCCGAAGCTGATAGAGGAAGCTTCTTGTAGTGCAGTGGTAATCCTAGGTAAGTAATGGGCAAATCAGCCACCTTACATCCCATTACATCAGCACACTGTCTACTGAAGTCCATTGCCATGTTTGTGCCAACAAAAGCACTCTTATCAAAATTAATCTTCAATCCCGAGCATGCCTCAAATGTTTTCAGAATGAATAACAAATTCTTCATTTCCTCCACCTCTCCTCCTAAGAATATAAGGGTATCATCTGCAAATTGCAAATGACAAATATTCATAGGCACTCTCAGAACTTGATTCCCATGTATCCAGCCTTTGATCTCTGCTCTCTTACAAAATCTGCTTAGGACATTTGCAACTAAAACAAACAATAGTGGGGGTAATGGATCCCCCTGTCTGAGGCCTCTAGAGCTAGGAAAATACCCATATATCTCACCATTAATAATCACCGAGAATTTTGCTGTTGAAACACAATTTTGAATTACGTTTATCCATGCTTCAGGAAACTTATGCAAAGTCATAATATGCCACAAACACTTCCATGCAACTCTGTCATAAGCCTTATTTAAATCAAGTTTACATGCTATTCCCCTGTTACCTCTCTTCCTTATGGAGAAAATAAGTTCATGAACCAGCAGGAAATTGTCCTTCAAACGCCTGCCCTGAATAAAAACTGACCGATTATCTTCCACAATTTTACTAATCACCTTTCTCAATCTATTTGCTAAGACCTTAGCAAATATCTTATACGAGCAGTTGATTAGACTGATTGGTCTGAAATCTTTCAATTCAACAGCTTCCTCTTTCTTTGGTATCAAAACAAATGAAATTTGATTCAGGATCCCACATCCCACACCTGTATGTAAGCATTCTCTGACCGCTTGGATTACATCCTGCTTGATGACCTTCCAAAATCTTTGATAGAAGAATATGGGAAATCCATCAATACCAGGTGCTCTGTCACTACCCAAATTACAAACAGCCTCAGTCATTTCCTCATCCGTCACAAGTTGAAATGTCCATGCTACTAAAAGCAAAATAACAACAGGATTTTTAATTCTTTAGCCCCTATAAATTTTTGATATTACAAATAAACCCTCATAATCCAACCATTTAAAGCCCCACAATCACAACTTTCTCACAAATAAGCCCTTTTTAGGGCTTATTTGTAAAACTCTCAAGGGCATATTTGTAATGTCTAGGCACATTTCACCAATTCACAGTAGATTGTGAGGGCTTATTTGTAAATAGTTGGAGCAGGAGGGCTTATTTGTGAATATACTACATTTTATGGGTTAAAATGTAAAAACATCAATAACAAAATACCGAAGATACATAAGAAAAGAAAATAATGAAGTGCTTTGGCTGCCACTAAGCTCTTGAATCATCTTTAAGCCACTGTGATGACATAATCGGGTCGCCTCTATCCCATCAATGATACATACTTGAGGTCTTGCTGAGATCGAGCTCCGTGTCCCCCAGTAGGGGGACCGGGGGAGAGTACCATGCATGCTTACGTACAATTTTCTTCAAGCAGCCATTGTTGGCTCTAGTCAAGGTATCTATCTCTATAATAAAAGATTACAATAAATGCCAAATTTACCTTTGAAAGCCCTAATTAACCAAGAACAAACTATCCCAAATTAGTTAAAAGAAATATGCCTTTTGATAAAATACCAGAAATACCCTAATAGGTTAATACATCATCATCAACTAATAAAAAGAATGGGCTAGCTACAATTCTATGGCAATCTGCAGGTGACCCACACCATTTTAATGGTTGTCATTTTCAGGAGCTCCATTGTGTATGGCATGAAGGTCTTGGCCATTGGGCAGAACCAAAGATCTCCATCATACCATAACCTCCAACCAAAGCTCAGCTGTGGATTTCATCCGATCAGGCTTGGGCTGAACAATGATCTCACCAAAGTGGATATGTACTACAGGGTATATCGAAAGAATCCTCTTAAGATGGTGCTATCCTTTCACATATATCAAATATATATCAGATATAATTTTGCACAAGTTTTTAAAAATAAATTCCATTAAACAAAATTAGCAAATATTTTATTCCATGAGCCATAAAAGTGGTTGTTTCAACGTGTAAAGATATCTAGAGATCAAAACATATAGAGATCCAACGCAAAAGGTCAACTAACATGTCTATAGGTACAAAATTAAGATTCATAATTTACATATCATGATTTCTTTTTTTTTTAATCAATAAATAAGCCTTTTTCTAAGAATACTTAAGCGATCATGACAAATAACTCAAATAATTATTATAACAAGGTTCATGAATCTAATATCATATTTCAGGTCATAATTTAACATGAAATTTCAAATACCTAATTTTTGAATTAATATGGGATAAGAATCAAATCACCGGCGATGGTGAGATGGTTGTTTATTTCCAGGGAATTGTTGACCATTTTGCTTGAAAGGCCTGTTAGAACTCAAGAAAAAATTGGTTGATTAAAATAACACAATGGTCAATGGAATCCGGCGCAGAAAGGGTGGGGGGTAGGGCACAAGGGGCTACATGATGCAACAAAGGCAACACAAGGGGTAACATATGGGTAGAAAGTGGGGAATGAGTCATTTCTGTTTCTTGATTTATCCTTAGAAAGGGAAGGAGTGGGGTGGAGAGTGGGGACAACTCTTCCCACCCCCACCCCTTTTGAAAGTGGATGGTACCTTGTTTGGAACCTAACCTAGCTGTCTCTCCTATCGGATTATTTAAAAATCCGGTCGTTTTTGGATCTTTTTGTTTTTATCTGGAGAAATATAGGTCGGTTTTATGTATTTTATTTTTGGACTACGAGAGCTTGGGATTAGCCCTCAGGGAGTCCGGGACTTCGGATCAGGCGAAGATCTGAGTATATGACCTCTCTCCACTGACCTCGATTAGTGTTAATTACGTCAAGCAACCGTTCGACAACCCTTGATTAACCGTCCGTTGATGCCCTTATAATATGCAACACTATTACTACAGGCAGCACAAGCATATGAATATATGTTTTAGGTTAAGTTCTCGGCTTCACCCAAATTTAGGATGGGTTTATAATTGATTGGGAGACTTTTTAAAAGGTTTTGGATTGATTCCGAGTTATCTGGATTGATTCCAAATATTTTAGACCCATAAGAGTATTTTTGTAATTATGTCAAGTTGGAGGGTATAGGGGTATTATGGTCACTATAAGTTTTTTTAGCATTTTAGGGAAACTTGAAAACCCTTAGGATGTATTTTATGATCATTTTAGACATATTTAAGTTATAGGGGTATTTTGGTAATTTTACCTTAAATCGGGTTTATTAGACTTAGAGTCTATTTATATTTTTCTGAGATTTTTATTTATTTTTATCATACTGAGGATATTTTAGTAATTTTACCCATCTTATTAAGGTTTGGAGGGTATTTTGGGCATAGGAGAGATTTTGATATATTTTAAGAATTTTCTGTGATTTTTACAGATTTTTATCATAGGTGAGAGTATTTTTGTAATTTCATTAAGTTCTAGGGGGCATTTTGGTCATTTCAAAAATTTTATATGTTTTCAGATTTGGTTATCTGTTTTTTACTGATTTTTTATTAATTTTACTGATTTTTATTAATTAATTGGATATATGAAGGATATTTAAGTCATATTTTTGGGTTTATGTAATTTTCAGATTTAGTTTCCTGATTTTTTACTGAGTATTACTGGTTTTTACAGAATTTTTCTGATTTTTATATTCATTTTACTGATTTTAAATAATTTTCACAGATTTTATTAATTAATTAAGCATGGGGGATATTTAAGTCATTCTTTAACTTAAGTATATTATTTTATGTCTCAATATTTCTTTATCGAGTTTTGATTATGAGTTTAGGATTAGTTATGTATGGGATGAGGTCAATGATATTTTAGAATATTTAATTATGTATTTTAATTAGTTATTAAACTAATTAATTATGTATGTGAAAATATAATAACATAGTGTTACTTAAGTAATAGATTCATGAACACACATGCACACATATATGCTCAAAGAACAAATATTGGCATTTCATTCATTATTTCAGCATAATCATGTCTTATAAAACGGCGATTTTACAATATAAATTCGGCAGAGCTTCCCCTTAGGAATAAACTTTAGGAAGATAGCCCTCCGAGACGAAAAATATCCTCTAAACGCAGCAAACCCAGGCAAGAGCACCGGATTTGGTCTTCAAATGGACAGAGTTTCCCCTAGGAAATTTTGGGCCAAATGGGCATGGAGTTCTTCTTCCCCCTTAGGGGGGTATTTATAGGCCATGGGGGCTTTAACCGGTGGGGGTATCCACCGTGGGACTTTGAGGTGGGGGGTACCCACTGGTTATCCAAGTGAGAGAGAGAGTGAAAGAGAGATTAGAGAGGAGGGGGGGGGGCTGGTGGGCACCCCCACCAGTTCCCAACCGGTGGGGGGTGCCACCGGTTGGACCCCCACTGGTTTGGGAACCGGTGCGGGGGCTTCTCCTCCCCCATTTTCTTTTAAAAAAGAGCCCAACAAATGCCCCCTACGGGACATGTGCCGGAAGTGAAGACGACGGTGCATGTCCCGTGTCTCATTTGGCTACAAGAATCCTCATTTTGCGTGTTTGAGGAGCCCTACATACGGCATTATCGTGTCTTGCCTTATGTATCTGTGGCTATTGGGAGAAGTCAAATGCCGTCTCGTATATGCCAGACGACACTTCGCTTCGGCTTGCTATGCATATGCTCTAGCTGAGCTTATCTAGGTCCCGATGACCCTCAATTTTGGTACTTAAAGACCTCAAAATACGTCCATGAAGTCTTGTTTTCATAACTTTTCGACTCCGAATATATTTAAAAGCGTCCAACCCCTCTAATTATGGGAATCCTCTTGGCTTTCACGACTTGGAAGTTCTCCGAGAGTTGATGGTGCTCGAATCTTTCGACGTTTACTTGGATTCTGGGAGATCTTTTGGCCTTCATGACATGGAGACTCCTTAAGAATACACAGGCGAGTCATTTAATTCTTCCGGCATTTGCTCTATCTTGGGGTATCAGTACCTTACATTGGCATTTTCAGAAGTTCCGCACGAAGCCTTTTGGACTGGCCTAATATCTAGTTCATAGCAATTTGACTTTGTCCTATGACTTCATTAGGACTTGGTCGATTTTTGTTTTTCGAGACTTTTATTGCAGCTCTCTAGCGCTGATTTCATCTTTCTATCTTTTTGCAGCTTGCTGTCTTTGTCCTCATGGCCCACACAGGAGTTCCTCCTATGGTAGGGTATAGGGAGGACGTTCTAGTCCTACCAATTGTCGAGATTTGCTAAAGTGGGCCGAGATTGCAACTATCGAGGCAGGCAATGCAGCTCGGGTTGTGGAGACTCCTATGCTCTAATATCAGAAGGGTATTGTCCTTGCTAGTATCGCGGACGCCTAGATTGTTGCTCTGCGCCTGCAGGCACACATTTTTGAAGCTTTGTTTGGAGGAAGAACTCTTATTATGTGGCAGCCAATGATCATTACTTCGACTAGCACTCCGGAGATGGAGCCGAATTTCTTCAAATGCTTGAAGTTTTCCATTTGCTGGTAGATAATCTATTGCAGTCTCTGGCGGGACATGGCTCTTCCCTGGGCCAGAGTTGATCTGTTATTTCTCTATTGTAGTTCTTATTGCCTCCCCTTTTGTCGAAGAATTCGAACTACCCCGCATGCTCATCTCGAAATCCGACATTACTCCAGTGTATTACGAATGTTATTCTGAAGATCAATGTTAAGTTTGAGTGGTATGGACCATTTGTTGTATGTTGCTTGTATTATTTTTTTTTTTCTCTTTTCTTTTTATATGACTAATACTAGCGCCTTTTCAGGTTTTCGCCAGCATTAGCCCCCTCTTATTTTTGCCTGTGAGCGCTTACGGGTTTTCACACCACAGGGTTATCCGATTTTGCCTAAGGTGCCCTTTCGAGTTTTCACTTTAACTGGATATAAGACCTTTTTACCCTTAACCGATCCCTTTGAGGTCGAGATCGATTAAGTCCGTCGGGGCATCTTGTTTTTAAGCTCTATTTTTTTTCTTTTCTTCTTTTTTTTTGTTTGTTCGGTAGGGAATTACGGCTTCTCTGAGAACCGCTAAGAAATATATGTAGGGAACTAAGTCTTCCCTGAGAACCGATAAGAAATATATGTAGGGAATTGAGTCTTCCCTGAGAACCGATAAAAAAATATATGTAGGGAACTGAGTCTTCCCTGAGAACCGCTAAGGAATATATGTAGGGAATTGAGTCTTCCCTGAGAACCGTTAAGAAATATATGTAGGGAACTGAGTCTTTCTTGAGAACCGCTAAAGAATATCTGTAGGAAACTGAGGCCTCCCTGTGAGCCGTTAAGAAATATCTGTAGGGAACTGAGTCTTCCCTGAGAACCGATAAGGAATATATGTAGGGAACTGAGTCACTGAGTCTTCTATGAGAACTGCTAAGAAATATATGTAGGGAACTGAGTCTTCCCTGAGAACCGATAAGGAATATATGTAGGGAACTGAGTCTTCTCTGAGAACCGATAAGAAATATCTGTAGGGAACTGAGTCTTCCCTGAGAACCGTTAAGGAATATATGTAGGGAACTGAGTCTTCTCTGAGAACCGCTAAGAAATATATGTAGGGAACTGAGTCTTCCCTGAGAACCGATAAGAAATATCTGTAGGGAACTGAGTCTTTCCTGAGAGCCGCTAAGGAATATATGTAGGGAACTGAGGCCTCCTTGTGAGCCGCTAAGAAATATCTGTAGGGAACTGAGTCTTCCCTGAGAATCGATAAGAAATTTTTTAGTGAACTGAGTCTTTCCTGAGAACCGATAAGGAATATATGTAGGGAACTGAGGCCTCCCTGTGAGCCGCTAAGGAATATATGTAGGGAACTGAGTCTTCCATGAGAACCGATAAGGAATATGTAGGGAACTGAGTCTTCCCCCGAGAAACGATAAGGAATATCTGTAGGGAACTGAGGTCTCTCTGTGAGCCGCTAAGAAATATCCGTAGGGAACTGAGTCTTCCCTGAGAACCGATAAGAAATTATATGTAGGGAACTGAGTCTTCCCTGAGAACCGATAATAAATTTTATGTAGAGAATTGAGTCTTCCCTGAGAACCGATAAGAAATATCTGTAGGGAATTGAGTCTTCCTTGAGAACCGATAAGAAATATCTTGAGTTTTCTAGAAAATAGGGTTCTAGGTGGCCGTGAATTTTGGGATACAACGGCTCCCGGAGACCGAGGATTTTGGGATATTGTGCCTCCCGGGGGTGCAAGGATTTTAGTTGAATTTTGAGATACAACGCCTCCTGGGGGCGCAAGGCAATTGGTTGAATTTTAGGATACAATGCTTCCCATAGGCGAAAAGGAAAAATTTGGCCTTTTCTGAGATATATCTGCCTCCCAAGTGGGCAAAATTCCGGATTTTAACGCCTCCCGTAGGCGGAATTCCGGAGTTTAACGCCTGCTGTAGGCGAATGTGATTTCCAGGATTTAAAGCCTCCCGTGGGCGAATATAAATTTGGGATATATCTGCCTCCCAGGTGGGCAAAATTCTGGAGTCTAACGCTTTCCGTAGGCAGAATTCCGGAGTTTAACGCCTTCCGTAGGCGAAATATGAATTTCATGATTTAAAGTCTCCCGTAGGCGAATTCCGGAGTTTAACGCCTCTCGTAGGCGAAATATGAATTTCGGGATTTAATGTCTCCCATAGACGAAATATGAATTCCGAGATTCAAAGCCTCCCTTAGGCGAATTCTAGAGTTTAACGCCTCCTGTAGGCGAAATATGAATTCCAGGATTTAAAGCTTCCCGTAGGCGAATTCCAGAGTTTAACGCTTCCCGTAGGCGAAATATGAATTCCAAGATTTAATGCCTCCCGTAGGCGAAATATGAATTCCAGATTCAAAACCTCCCATAGGCGAATTCTGGAGTTTAACGCCTCCCGTAGGCGAACGTGAATTCTGGGATTTAAAGCCTCTCGTGGGCGAATATAAATTTTGGGATATATCTGCCTCCTAGGTGGGCAAAATTCCAGAGTTTAACGCCTTCCGTAGGCAGAATTCCGGAGTTTAACGCCTCCCGTAGGCGAAATATGAATTTCAAGATTTAAAGCCTCCTGTAGGCAAATTCTGGAGTTTAACGCCTCCCGTAGGCGAAATATGAATTCCAGGATTTAAAGCCTCCCGTAGGTGAATCCCGGAGTTTAACGCCTCCTGTGGGCGAAATATGAATTTCAACCTATCACGGCACACCAGTGAGACTGGTGTATACCAGGGGCAATTTTAGGATACAATGTCTTCTCGAGGCAGATTCGACCCGTTACGACATGCCGATGGGACTATGATATATGAGGAGAATTTTGGGATATAACGTTCCCAGGGATGTAAGGAAGTTTTAGGTATCGCCTCCCAGGGGCGAATGAGAAAGTTTTAGGATACAATGTCTCCTCGGGGCAAAAAAGAAATTTTCAACCCTTCACGGCATGCCAGTGGGACTAGTGTATGCCAAGGGAAAATTCAGGATACAACGCCTCCTCGGGGCGGAAATTGGAGATTTTAGGATACAACGCCTCCTCGGGGCGGTAATGGGAATTTTAAGATACAACGCCTCCTCGGGGCGAGAATGGGAATTTTAGGATACAACGCCTCCTCGGGGCGGTAATGGGAATTTTAGGATACAACGCCTCCTCCGGGTGGTGGTGGGAAAATTTAGGATACAACGCCTCTCAGGGGCACAGGGACTTTGGTGTTTCGGTATGAATTATTGACAGATATTTTTCTGGTGGGACGAATGATTTTAACCAAGAGGGTGAAATGCTCTTCTTGACCCTATCAAGTGAGAAATCAAGTTTCCCACTTCCTTGCCGAGTCGGGAGGATGTCATCATCGTCACCTCGGTCGTAGCTCTTGATGGGATAATTTATGTGCCACTTATCCAATGTAAAGTGACACCAAGGATTTTCTTGTCATTGACGACTCTGATATCCTCCCTAGGTAGGGATGTGGGAAAACTCGATCCCCGCCTGAGACAGGCCAATAGAGCTCTCCCCCCACTGGAGTATGACTATATATATATTTTGAACACACTTGGTACGAATAGCTTCTGTGAGCCATACCCCAGTGAGTTGCTGGATGATGATGATGATTTTTTTTTTCCTTTTTTTTTTTTTTTTAACTAACATCGGCGCCCTTACGAGTTTTCACCGAAGTTAGTCCCTTTTATTTTTTTGCCTGTGCGTCCTTGCGGGTTTTCACATAGCAGGGTTCACCTATTTTTGCCTGAAGCGTCCTTTCGGATTTTTACATCAGCCGGGTTTTGGACTTTTTTACCCTTAATTGGCCCCTCACAGGAGCGGGACCAATCAAGTCTGTCGGGCACCTTATTTTTAAGCCCCACTCTCTTTTTTTTTTTTTTTGCTCATGGGCTCTGTGAATTACGCTCATTGCGTAATTGCATGTGGCTGTGGGGGATTCACCAAGTACTTCCCCATATTTATTTTTCCTTCTTGAATCAGCTTTTCCACTTCATCTTTGAATATAAAGCAACGTTCAATTGGATGGGTGATGAAGCGGTGGTATGGGCAGTAGTTGGGTGCATCTAGCCGATGTATTTCTTCCCTTTTTGGCTTGGGCAGAACAATTGCTTTTCTGCTCGTATATAACTCGAAGAGTTGTTGGGTCTTTTCCTTTGGAAATGAGTACGGTCTCTTGAGCTTTTTTGTCAGGGATTCAGTATCTTTAAAACTTATCCGTGTTTCTGCACCAGCAACTTGTTTTCCCCGAAAACCTTGTCTAGCTGCAAAGGTGGCCTCGGGAGTATTGTCGTGACTTTCACAACCTTTCCATTTGAGCACCATTCCCTCTCGGTACTGGACTTCTGGTGCTTCATTTAAGTCTATGATAAGTTTGCCCTTCTTCTTTAGAGGACGGCTGCATTATGGTCCTGGCTCCTCAAAGGAGAAGGGCCTATTGATTTTGTCTATTGACAGGACTTCTGTCCATTGTCTTGCAAGACCTTTCATTACTTGAGTGAGTTCATACTGCTAATGAGAGATTTGTCCCAGACTCACTTGAATTCCCTCCAGTGCTGTCATGATGGGCCCCTCTAGAGTGGAAGTTGTTGGAGTATATAATGGAGTTATCTTTTGCTCTAGTGAGATTTGCTGGTGAGAGAGCTGTATCAGACTCATCTGAATCTTCTCTAGTGTTGTCATGATAGACCCTTCTGGAGTGGGAGTCGTTGGAGCGTATGATGGTATTACCTCTTGCTCCGGTGAAACTTGCCGATGGGAGAGCTGTGACATACTCATCTGAATCTCCTCCAGTGCTGCCACGATAGACTCTTCTGGAATGGGGGTCGCTGGAGGATATGATGGTATCACTTCCTGCTCCGGAGGGGCATCTATATTCTTATTTGCAAGCTCTTCTTTTAAGGAGTTTTCATCCATGTGGACGATATTTGCTGCAAATGTTTGTCTGGGCATTCGATGTGGCTGAGGCGGGTCTACTAGGTATTTTCCCATCTCCACGGCCCCTTCTCGGATGAGCATTTCAATTTCCCTTTTACAGATATAACAATCCTCTATTACATGTCTCAACATGCGGTGGTACATGCAATAGTTGGGTTCATCTATGCTACTAACTTCTGCTGGCCTTTTTGGTTCAGGTAGCATCAAGAGATTTGCCCGCATGCAGATGTTAAACAACTCTCTTGTATGCTCTCTGATGAAAGAGTAAGGCATTTTTCTTCTCTCATTAAGGGTGGCATATGATCTCCTTCTATTGGATGTTGAGGCATTTGCATTGTTCTTGCCCCCTGTATTTTCTACAGCCGAGGCACAGTTTACGGCATTGACCTCTTCTGTATCTATACTCTGCTTCTTTGGGACTTTCTCCCCAATGGGGGCAATGGTTGGATGGTCTACGAAGAATATTTCGACCTCCGTCACAATGTTATTTAGCTGATCAAAGTTCCTGACATTTGCGCCAATCAACTTTTCACTTATTTCAGGCTTTAAGCCCTTTTTGTATAATCGCACCGCATCCTCTTGGGTCGGCAGATTGTCGCATTTCATGCAGAGGTTCCGTCATTTTTTGATATAGTCTGTGGCGGATTCATTCCTGCCTTGCTTTAGTGTCACCAATTCAGTGATGGTGACCTTTCGTTCCGACACCTTGAAACGGTCGATGAACTTTTTCTGCATTTCCTCCTAACTGCTGATAGAGTTAGGCTTCAATTTTGCATATCATTGGAATGCAGTGCCCGTGAGAGAGGTAGAAAAGAACCTCAGAAGATAGGCCTCGTCAGTAGCCAGCTCTCCCAAGTCACTCATATAGTGGGCAATATGCTCCTGGGCCGAGCCTTCCCCGTCATACTTGGACTTGTTGTGATCTGGTGGGAGCTTCTTGAACATATGACGTACTGGGAATGACACTTTGTATATATTGAATGCCTATTATGTCGTCTTGTTCTGCTATTTTGGCTTCAACAATTTGCTCGATAAGATACTTTTGCAATGCCGTAGCATCATCTGCAGAAGTATGGGATTGCTGAGCATTATGATTAGGCTCCACAACCTGATCTTCTTGTATCTCATCAGGGTTGAAGTTGACCTTTGCAGCTTGCGGTCTTATCACCGTTGGCATAGGCACTGCCCTTGGAGGTGGTGCATTTACTGGGGGGACTTGAGTTACCCGTTGCTGCTCCTCCATCTTTTGTATTAGGCCATAGAGCAAGGCCCTGAGTTGTTGATTTTGTTGCCTCATCTCCTCCATAGTGTGAGGCTGTATTTGATATTGAGGTTGTTCTGGAGCGGCTTCGATATCTAAAGCATTTGCCCTGTCTTCATCAGCTCCTCCAGTAGCATTGCCACTGCCAATTTGAGGTGGCTCTACCCCCTGACTTCCTCGATTTAGCAAGCGCATAGCCTGCTCCATTTGACGGGTTATGGGTCCGCTCCGTTGCATCAGATTGATGATATCATTTGGGTCTTCCGGCAGGGAAGGCTGCCGGTTGGTGATACTGGAGGTGTAGCATGTGTAGACCCGTATGCCATTCTTTGTCATTCTGGCAGTTATCTTCTTCTTGTGAGTCGATTGGACCAGTGCGCCCAATCGCTCGAAAACATATGTCCGCTGTCGGACTTGCTCATGTGCCTTATGTGCACCTTTCCTCTTTTAACCTCGTAGAGAACGAGGTCGGGTAGCTGAGTTGGTTATCTGCTCCTCAGGCTCTATGAGTTGTTGATGCTGTTGTTCTATTAGGGTGACCCTAGCTTGGCGAATTTTGTGAGCTTCCTCTTTGGTTACCCACATTTCTTTTATGCGGAGGCTCCTATCCTCCGTTAGATTGCCCCCAATCCGAAGCGTATATTTGCCCCCATTCCGAAGCATAGATTTGCCCCCATTCCGAGGCATGGAGTTGCCCCCTGCTCGGGGCGTGGCATTGTCCCCTGTTCGAGGCATGGTAGGCTCTGGTATAATTATTGGCTCCTGACGAGCATGGGCTTTTGGAGTATTTTTCTTCTTTTTGAACGTTGTCCTATCTTGGCAAACCTTCGATAGAATCCTGAACTGATTCTGGACAGGAACTGTCGGGATATGATGGATCTTAGGAATGATGGGTTGCTCGCCATCTAGACGAATGTGCAGATTCCCCACCAATATAATTTTCCCCATCTTGGACGGGCTTGCGGTTAGAACCTTCCGCTTTTGTCTCTTGTTGGATGAGAAGGCTGGAGAGATGCTGATGGTATTGACGGCGAGCACTCGCCTACGTCGGCCGCCGTTGTTGCTTCTTCTAGCGCGAGAAGTGCACCTCTTCTTCTTCTTTTGATGAGCGGGCTCCGGCGCCGGAACGACCCCCATAAAGTATGTAGATTCTATCACTGCGGGGAAGTCCCCGAAGCATGTTGGTGTGGTCAGATATCCACACCGTGCATGGGTCGCCACCACAAGTGGGACATATATGACCCTTGCCGCCATTGTCGTCTTTTAAGCAGAAACTCGATCACCTGCATAAGACATGACAAAGTTAGTAGTAGAGTTGTGGTGAGGACATCACCGGACGGAGAGATGAAGGGAAAGAGAAGTTCCACCGGACGTGCCATCTGTTTGGAACCTAACCTAGCTGTCTCTCCTATCGGATTATTTAAAAATTCGGTCGTTTTTTGATCTTTTTGTTTTTATCTGGAGAAATATAGATCGGTTTTATGTATTTTACTTTTGGACTATGAGAGTTTGGGATTAGTCCTCAGGGAGTCCGGGACTTCGGATCAGGCGAAGATCCGAGTATATGACCTCTCTCCACTGACCTCGATCAGTGTTAATTACGTCAAGCAACCGTTCGACAACCCTTGATTAACCGTCCGTTGATGCCCTTATAACATGCAACACTACTACTACAGGCAACACAAGCATATAAAGATATGTTTTAGGTTAAGTTCTCGGCCTCACCCAAATTTAGGATGGGTTTATAATTGATTGTGAGACTTTTTAAAAGGTTTTGGATTGATTTGATTCCGAGTTATCTGGATTGATTCCAAATATTTTAGACCCATAAGAGTATTTTTGTAATTATGCCAAGTTGGAAAGTATAGAGGTATTATGGTCACTTTAAGTTTTTTTAGCATTTTAAGGAAACTTGAAAATCCTTGGGATGTATTTTAGGATCATTTTAGACATATTTAAGTTATAGGGGTATTTTGGTAATTTTACCTTAAATCGGGTTTATTAGACTTAAGAGTCTATTTATATTTTTCTGAGATTTTTATTTATTTTTATCATACTGAGGGTATTTTAATAATTTTACCCATCTTATTAAGGTTTGGAGGGTATTTTGGGCATACGAGAGATTTTGATATTTTTTAAGAAATTTCTGTGATTTTTACAGATTTTTATCATGGGTGAGGGTATTTTTATAATTTCATTAAGTTCTAGGGGGCATTTTGGTCATTTCGAAAATTTTATATGTTTTCAGATTTGGTTATTTATTTTTTACTGATTTTTACTGATTTTTTATTAATTTTACTGATTTTTATTAATTAATTGGATATATGAAGGATATTTAAGTCATATTTTTGGGTTTATGTAATTTTCAGATTTGGTTTCCTGATTTTTTACTTAGTATTACTGGTTTTTACAGAATTTTTTTGATTTTTATATTTATTTTACTGATTTTAAATAATTTTCACAGATTTTATTAATTAATTAAGCATATGGAGGTATTTAAGTCATTTTTTAACTTAAGTATATTATTTTATGTTTCAATGTTTCATTATTGAGTTTTGATTATGAGTCTAGGATTAGTTATGTATGGGGTGAGGCCAATGATATTTTAGAATATTTAATTATGTATTTTAATTAGTTATTAAACTAATTAATTATATATGTGAAAATATAATAACACAGTGTTACTTAAGTAATAGATTCATGAACACATATGCACACATATATGCTCAAAGAATAAATATTGGCATTTCATTCATTATTTCGGCATAATCCCATCTTATAAAACGGCGATTTTACAATATAAATTCGGCAGAGCTTCTCTTTAGGAATAAACTTTAGGAAGAGAGCCATCCGAGACGAAAAATATCCTTCAAACGCAGCAAACCCAGGCAAGAGCACCGGATTTGGTCTTCAAATGGGCAGAATTTTCCCTAAGAAATTTTGGGCCAAATGGGCATAGAGTTCTTCTCCCCCCTTAAGGGGGATATTTATAGGCCATGGGGGCCTTAACCGGTGGGGGTACCCACCGTGGGACTTTGAGGTGGGGGGTACCCACCGGTTATCCAAGTGAGAGAGAGAGTGAAAGAGAGATTAGAGAGGAGGGGGGGGGGGGGGGGCGGTGGGGGGTGCCACCGGTTGGACCCCCACCGGTTTGGGAACCGGTGGGGGGGCTTCTCCTCCCCCTTTTTCTTTAAAAAAAGAGCCCAACATACCTTAAAGTCTATTAAAATAAAAGGGAGGATCACAAGTAAGAATGAGATCGCTCCTAAAAAGAAAATCCTCTTTAAAAAGACATACCAGGATGGTATACTAACTTCACAAAAAGGCCAGAAAAGATTAATTTGCACATGTCTTCCTCCCTTCCCAACATCCTGCCTCACATAAGATAGCTGGCTTATGTACGCCTAATAGAATTTTGCTCCAATGGCACTCATTAATCATTCACAGTGTACTTTCAGCTTCATCTACAATTGTCTTATCTCTAGTTTTTTTTTGTTTTACGAGGACCAATTTTTTTATCTTTTTTATTAACTTTTCCTAAATACTAATGGCACATGGTAGGGATCACCTGGTTATCGGTAATGTTCTTTCTCCATTTTCTATTTTGCCTTTATGAGCTTACATCCATGTTTTCCTTTTCATCATATTGATCTCTTCTCTCATTAACTCCCCTCCATCCATTCAGCTTAATTTTAAGATCTCTTTTATTCTGTTCATTTATCAATATGACATTATCTACATCTAACGTGCACCACGACTCATGTAATGCAGTCATATCATCTTTGACCCATTGCGATACCCATCCTACTAGCAAGTTTCAGAATATGCTGAAATGGGACTGAAAGAGGGAAGCGAGTTGTCCTTTTAGATCTAGATAATTGTTTTTCCTTCAAAAGGATTAGTTGGGCCTGGAACTGATGTTTATGTGATTCTTCTCTTTGCCCAAATGCTTTCTTTGTTTTGTAATCTATGTTTTTAATTTAAACTTTTATCAAGTAATATCCCTTCTTTCCCCGTTATTTGTGGAACTTTTGAATGAAAATTAATACTTTTGAGTGACCCACAGGTTTGATATTTCAGAAGAAAAATTCTTGCTCTACTTTTGGGATTGTTGGAACCAATTGAAGGTTTTATCTTTGCTCCTTGTCCTGCTTGATATAATATTATGATACCCCATGTTTACGAAGCTGAGGCCATCTCAATTTGTTATTCTGCTTTCTTGTCAACGACGTTGTCAAGGAAGTTGAATAGTTCTTCCTTGGGTTAGTGCCAGCTTAAGATATAAATTTAGAATTTTGTAAGCAGCTTGTGTTCTATGGGCAAGGTGTTGTTATTATAAAGTTTTTTTAGTTTTTAATCCCTATAAATATATGTATTTAGAGATAAACCCTTTTGACTTATGTATATAGCACCGGTTCTAATAAAACTTATGTCTTATTAACAATAATTCATTCCTGTTAACAGCCCTATCTTCGTTGGCTGAGTATCACCTCTCAATTCTCAAAATTGCCAAAACAGTTGAAAGGCTGATTGAATCTAAAAGGTACTCATTCTTTTGGGAAGGAGGAAAGAGAGATAGAAGAGGTCTTCATTTAGTGGCACGGGAGAAGGTTTGCAGAAGGAAAGATCAAGGAGGTGTAGGGCTACTTCAAATAGGCATCTTCAACAAAGGCTTATTAGCCAAATGGATTTGGAGATTGGGAGAGGAGTGGGATGCTCATTGGGTAAGGATTCTTAAGGAGAGATATTATCTTTAATTTTCAAGATGGACTCTACTTCCAGTTTCAGCTTCTAATACGTCTCCTATTTGTAGAAATATTACCAAAATGATTGATTTAGTTAGCCCTACAGTAGGACTTATAGTTGGAAATGGTCACTCGATCAGATTCTGAGAAGACAAATGGTGTTCTGAGATACCTTTTGCTTTGCAATTTCAGCAGCTTTATCAATTGCAGAAGATAAGGAGAAGCCAGTTGCCAATTTTTACTCTTTGAGGAAAATATTTCATGGAACATCAGATTGAGAAGAAACCCTACTGATTTGGAATCCGTACAGCTGATGATAGTTTTGGAAAGCATTTATCGCATCCATCTTAACTCTGGCAGGGGGGGGGGAGGGTTTGGGTTTGGAGTAGCAAAGGAATTTTCTCAGATAATGCTCTACCAAAAGTGCTTAATGATGGTGGAATAAGAGTAACAGGGGGTCATTTAGTGTGGTCTAAGCTTCTACCTAACAAGATCAACATCTTCTTATGGAAATTAGCTTTGGGGAGGCTCCTGATCATGGATAGACTCAACAGCATGTTCCAAAATCAGTAAGTCCTCCTGTATTTTTTGTGGTTTGTTCGATGAGACCTCTGATCACTTGTTCTGCCACTGTGGGATTATTGTTGTATTGTCGAGATCCATTTGCAAGATATTCCACATTCCATGGAAGGAACCTCTCAATGTGATAGATTTGATGGAGTGGTGTGTTACTATATGTCCAAGACATTCAGAAAAACAATTGTGGTAGCTGATTTTACCAGCCATGCCTGTGGGGCGTTGGAATGAAAGAAATTCCAGAAGATTGACTCAGAAATATAATGATGTGTATATATTATGATAAGAACACTCAAATAGGTGATAGACAGGGGGAGGGCTGTGGGGACCCTCTTCAGATGTGCAGTGCTCTTATATCCTCTCCAAGTCTCAACAGTGGAGCAATCCAACCCTGTGATTCCTGCTTTTGCTTTGTATCCTTATTTTAGTAGTAAGGCATTTGGGACTTTGGGTTTGGGTTTTGCCTTTTATTGCCCTTGTCTGTTTGAGGGCTTCTTTTGTTTCCTGTTTTTGGTATTACTGTCCTTTCCTTTTATGCTATGAAATTGTGGCCTTTTGGCCACTTTGCCCAAAAAAAAAAGTCATTCCTGTTGACAACCATTCGAGATATGGGAATGTTCATGCAATATACTTCAGACAGTCATCAAAGGAAGCAAAAAAGAATGACAAAATTACCCTTATCGAGAATTTAAAAAAGTTAAAAGAGTTGGCGGAGGGAGGAGCACTAGAAATCCCAATTCTGGAGAGAGAGAGATAGAGAGAGAGAGAGAGAGATGCTCGTCAATGTGATCAACCCCCACAGAATGCAGGCACACATGCATATGCATAAGCATAGGTGATAGAAAGATGGATAGCTAGATAGGTTAAAATTGTCACATGAGGGTCACTAGCTGAATAGAAATATTTATAGAGGGAGATGGTGGCGCTCGTCAACATGGTCAATGAGATGGTGGCGCTCGTCAACACGGTCAATGTCCCCACATAATGCAAATGTGCACACACATAGATGACGGACAACTATATATGTGTGTGTGCGTGAGAGAGAGAGAGAGAGAGAGAGAGAGAGAGAGAGAGAGAGAGAGAGAGAGAGAGAGAGAGAGACCACGAGCTAGTGCTGTAGGAACTCCACACTCCGCCTGGTGCACCAGTCTGTGGGCCCTAAAATCCCCAAGTTACCCTTCATCTTACAAGGGTATGGGGGTCTTTTTTACCCCAAAATATCTAGGAGTTACAGAAAGAATTCCAGGAAATGAAGAAGGCAAAAAAAAAAAAAATCAAAATTGGGATATAAAAAGGCAAAAAAAATCAAGAAACATGGGCCCCCCATGCTACTCAAGGGCAGCAACCCTTTGGAGGGATGCTGCCATAGTGGGCAGCACCCCTAAGGATGCGGCCGTTCACTGTAGGTGGCATCCCATTGATGCGGAACGATCGGAGGTGTCCCACCCCGCAATCCTCAGGTGTCTCACCTGGCCCCATCACAGGGCTTCTCCGACCCCATCCCAGGGTTGTCTTCTCCATCTCGGAGAGGAACGCCAGAAAATGACTCAAAATTCATGCAAATGATCATTCAATAATTAAAAGAGATAGTACACGTATTACATATATATATATATATACATATATGTATATATATGTATAGTGTTTAGAGACCATTCTGGCTCCAACTCGACTACCAAACTCAACCATAAACTAAAATATCCTAACTAGATAACTATTACAAATGTACACTAAAAATTCCTAAAAATGATGCTTCATATGGGCTTATGTGGGTCTCTAAGCACAACAAAGCTTGCATTGGTCTTGGATTCCTATCATTCTCCCTTGGTTCGAGAAAACTTATCCTCAAGTTTTGAAATGCGACAATATCTATGAGGATATGATGAGAGCAGCAAAGCAAGGAAGTATGACCGATGCCACTGAGATCATCATGCGGAGGAGAGTCTCGACTCAATGTGGGAAATGTGCCTTAATGTCACACCATATATGGTCAGTCATGCTGACTGATGGTGTCTTGAACGAACTTTGGCTGACTGATCACATCGTTAATTGGCTTTTCCTTCATCGGCTCATTCTACTCAGCTATAAATATGGAGTTGACCCCAAAATGGATTAGGAATCACATCTAACCTTGGTTCAACGAGGAGGATGTCATCACATGCTTTAAGCATCTCGGACTCTACCTCTTCAAAATACTCTTCAGCTAACATCAGCTTTGCTTCGTAAACTTCTTCCATTTGGTTGAATACTCCTCAACCAACTTTGGGTCGACCTTGTAAACAAGCTCTCAAAAATCATTCTGGCAAACAAGCTCTTAAAATCATTCTTTAACTTGATTCATTCTAGGTTATCCTTTAATGCAACCCAACCCATGCCCGAATAGTTTGTGGTCATCATCTCGGGAAGCATGCCACGTAGTCAAAGTTGTCTAAAAGTTGACACGTAAATCGAAGCGGTTGACGTGGGCCTCGAGATGTGCGAATGGATGTTTATGAGGCACGCGCATGGGTGGTACGCAAAATGATGCACTGTTGATTAATGATGTGTTGGGCGAGGTCGGCTCACTGAGAGGAAGCCAACGGTGCGCATGACACGCGCAACGAAGTCCTTGAGTCCGGATGTGCCCATATTGTTGGCTGTGTGATAAGAACAATTTGATGCACCGCTCGTGCATTGTAGCAGACCGGGTTGGGATCTTGGCTCGGACCACTCCAGACGTTGGCTAGACCAGGATTGAACCATGGTGCAGACTACGTAGTAAGCTGCAGGGCGAAAGGGTCTACGACTAAAGTGGACCAAATAAGCCCTAACTCGAACTAGGATTGCACCCTGGAGCAGACAACCCTTGAATCCCCTGGATCCCGATTAGACTAGGAGAGGGAAGGAAAGGGGCATGGGTCCCGATTAGACTAGGAGAGGGAAGGAAAGGGGTATGGGCTCCTGCAACTGATGGTCCCACTAGGACCTGGTGCGGGTAGAATCACACCAGTTGGTACGGGATGACCTGCCCCACTGGGTGTACCCTCAGGTGCGTGGGCCCCGCAGGCCAGGGGTGGGTTTCTCCCTTGCTCCACACGACAGAGAAAGAAGCGGGAAGAGATGAAGGGATCGTGAGAGGGAGGTGTTCACAAGGAGAGAGAAAGAGATCAATAGAGAGAGGGGGGGGGAAGCGACGGGAGAGAGTAAAAGAGCTTGTAGGAGAGAGACAAAGAGATTCCCGGAGAAAGAGAGGGAAGCACAGGGAGAGAAGATAAACATATGGAGAGAGAAAGAGGTGCTGTGGTGGGGGTCTTCTCTCGGCTGCATTGTAGCAGAGCAACTGCAACAATAACATGTAGGAGAGGGAGATGAGAGAGAGAGGGTATGAGTCGGGATGGCAACGAGCTGAGCTGAGCCCGAGCTTGGCACAGTTCGAGCTCGGCTCGACAAAAAAAAGAGAAAAAGAAAAAAGAAACAATCAAGCCCGAGCCGAGCCCGAGCCTCAATTTGAGCCCAAGGCCCAGCTCGAGCTCGGGATCGAGCAAAATAGGTCGAGCTCGAGTTGAGCTCTCGAGCCCATTCATCTAAGTAGGCCTATTCAACTTGCTTAGCCCAATAACATTTAATTTGTCATTGAATATGTTTAATGGCCCAAACCAGTTATCACTGAACAACCCATTTAAAGGTAATCGGGTCAACACATGTCAATTTGGTGAGCCCAAAAATGCAAAGCAGGAAGAAGCATGGCCGTTCTTTTATAGAGAAACCTGGGGCAGGGGAAGAATGAGGTTTCTGGTATGGGACTAAAGTCCCTGAGCAGTGAGCACCAAACTGCCTGCCAGCCTGCCTGCGTGTTGTCACATCAGTTACTTTAAAAAACTATCCCGGCCTTTTAACGTTTCAAATGGTGTCTTCATTGAAAAGTGCTAGGTGCTTGAGGAGCCGAACGTGTGGACTCGTTGACTTTTGTGGGGTGCTTTGCTGTTCAAATGTGAGGAATTAGTAATATAATTATTATTTATTTTAATATAGTCAGCTCGTGAGCCAACCGAGCTGAGCTCACGAGCCGAGTTGGGTTGAGCTCGGGCTCGGCTCGTTTTAGGAAATGAGCCGTGTCTCAAACTTGGCGCATTCAGATAAACGAGTCCAGCCGAGTCAAAGCCCAACTCGAGTCCAGCTTAGCTCGCAAGTTGCTCAGCTCGTTGCCACCCCTAGGTATAAGGCAAAGAGAGAAAGGTTGGCCGGGGTCTTCCCCTATTGTTACTTTTTCGTGAACAATAAAAATAAAGAGAAAGGGGGAAAGTAAGAGAGAGAAGGAAGACAATAGTGGAGGGCTGTGTTGAAGCAGCGGTTGAGGGGATTGAAGTTGGGCTCTAATACCAAATTGATGTGAAACGATCGGAGGTGTCGCACCCCGCAATCCTCGGGCGTCTCACCGGCCCCATTGTAGGGCTTCTTTGACCCCATCCCAGGGTCATCTTCTCTGTTTTAGAGAGGAACACTAGCAAATAACTCAAAATTCGTGCAAATAATCATCCATAAATTTAAAAAGATAGTACATGCATATATGTATAAATATGTATGTATGTATATGCTTGGCTTGTTTGCAGAATAGGAGTAGAATACGATGGCGTATTCATCTTATCCCGGCGTATTCGCTTTGGCTGCACAGATTTTGTATTCTAAGGAGAATGGCCTATTCTTGAATAAATAGGAATAAGCAATCTTATTAAAAAACTTCAAATTGCTTAATCTAGCCCCGAATAAGCATTAATGACAGTTACTTTTGTATATTTATTTATTTATTTTTCTTATTCGAGGTTGAATAACAATTCCCTAACCAAAGCAAATATGTCTTATTCGGGCATAAGCAATCCCAGATTTCCTATATGTGAATATTCACAAAGCAAGCCAGGCCTTAGTGTTTAGGGACCTTTTTGACTCCAACTTGAGTACCAAACTCAACCATAGACTAAAATACCCCTAACTAGATAAATATTACGAAAATTCGCACTAAACATCCTTAAAATTGAAAAATCTCACTTAAAATTCAGAAAAAACAGAAAACCCACTAAATGTGCTCCAAATGGGCAAAACTAAGGTATCTATGGACTTGTCTAAAAATAAAATCTGCTTCAGACGGGCTTTGGTGAGTTTCTGAGCACAACGAAGCTTGCACTGGTCTTGGATTCCCATCAGTCGCTCACTATGGGGCAGAAGCACCCTAAGGGGCTGCTGTTCCTCCCTTGCCATGTTGCAGTACTCCCGCGACGCTGCTACGCATCCTTTGCTAATTTTCCCTGCAAAGAAGATAGAAAATGATGTAAAATTGAGAAGGAGATGGGTCCCCAAATGCGACATGTTCCAGGGTGCCAAGGGGCTTGCTTCACTGCCCCATTGTCGCTCTGTCATCATCTCGTCATGCCACGTGGACCAATTCAAGGAAGTGAAGACTTGGAACAATGGGTGGCTGCCATGTAACCAAAGCCATAAAAGGTTGCCATTTGGCAGGACCCTATTGGCTGGTTTCTCCTATAAATATACCCCCATACCCCCCTTTGTAAGGTCGTTGATGCCATATTAAGAACCTGCCTTGTACAAGCCTTGTCCCTTCTCTCCTCCTCTAAGGTGAGCCAAGGAATAAAAGTGCGTCGCAAGACCTTGGCGACACACCCATTAGGTATGTCGTAGGTACCCTGTGACTGGGTATGTCACAAGCTAGCAATGACGCACCTTAATTACTATATGTTATATGGCATATGTACACGACTTGAACCTCTTGTTGGGCGAGCTGTCGGGAATGTCCTCTTCAGCCCGCCCTCACATAGGTGGGGACGGTAAGCCATGGAGTCGAGGCCTTTGGTCCGACATCGCACACAAATGACGCTCGGCGAGCTGTGGGTATAGCTTAACAATAGATCACGCACTGTGACAATCACAAGTATATGCATGACACTTTGTGTTTCGCACGTTGAAATCATGAAGTACCGCTGTTGTGTCACTGATCCACTTACACTCGGGAGCTGTCGCAGACTGCAGTGCACCTCAAAATTCATACTGCACACAAATAAACTTCAATGCGATACAAATCCATGTTGCATAATCATTTCAAATTGATAGGCGATATGCCCACTTCACACATACTCGGCCCATTCGCTCATATGGCAAGTGATGTTTGTGACATCTTCCTCAGGTGGCAGATACCCCTAGCAATGCCTATAAAGGCATGCTCATTGCGCTTGTATTTTAAAGACGAATCAAATTGAATTGCAACTTGCGCTCGTGTATGTCGCCAAGTTTGGACATTCCAAGTAAAATAAACTAAGGCGATGAACAAGTAATATAACGCTGCCTTGTGTTGCTGCATGTCCCGATCCGACACCAGACAGTTGCCTCCACGGGAGTGAATAGTAAACTAAGCATGCTATATATGCTTGCATCGATCAAAGCAAAACCAACTTATTCTTTCAAAAGTGGCGATGTTATACGACATCTAGGCTCGGCCGACATTGGTGCCCTTAACTGTGCCTCATGCATCATGCAGAAGAATAGTGCTTTCAGATGCGCCTCATATGTGATCTTGCCCAAATCAACAAGTACTGCACGCACGACCCTTAATCAGGGTTCAACGAGGCTGAGCAATGCATGAACAGTATACTTCGCTAAGTGTGCCACACCCTCTTTCTTCAAATAAATAGATTAAATAATATCTAATCATGAATTCATGATCAAATTTCCTGGGATCAACCCGATTCGGGTCAGGATGTGCGGCACATAAATAGCGTCGGTGAATAGTGCCCATGAATAGTAACAATGAATAGTGCCTGTGAAGAGCACTTTGAATAGTACCTATGAACAGTACCCCCTATAATGTAGGAGACTGGCGGGGCCCACAAAGTGCGCCGCATTGTGCTTTCCAATATGATGTGTCTTTGCGATGTGATATCAATGTGGGAGGCAATAAAGTGGGGAACTAGCAAGGAAATTGTGTTGCACAATGGCTTTTAGGCGTGGAATACAATTCAAAGAAAATGAAAGCGTTTTCCTGTCGCAGTAGGATGTAATTACTGCCGATCTACAGACTGGCTGAAGGTCCTTAAATAAAAGAACCTAAATAACCCTTTCCCATGGGTGAGTCAACACATGATCAAATGTTTCTGTGTTACACGGTCTTGACTTAGAGTTGAAATTCCAAAACAAAACTTCAGGGTGAAATTAGCTGTCATTCATATAAATGCAATATCCAACAAATGGCGGGAAATCATAATTCCCACAAACCAAAACAAAAGAAATCAAATCAAACCAAACAAATAAGTCATGCTAAGCATGCTACTTACCTTCATTTGCATGCACAATTGTAAGGCTCATGTGCATGCTCAATTGTAAGGCTCATGTGCATGCTCAATTGTAAGGCAAGGTTACAAGGTGAATACGATGCATATTTGTTGCAAAAAACTTTAGGCTTGCTTTGTTTGTGGAATAGGCCTGGAATAGGGTCTCCTATTCCACTTAAACCCTTTAACCCAGTTTGGTGGAGGGCATTGCTTAACCTAGGGTGGAATACTTTATACCCCGGTTTAAGTGGAATAGGGGCAGAATTACACATTCTTAATAAACTATGATTAACGTTAATTGTTATTCAAATTTCTTATCAATAAATAGAGCATAAAAATTTTATCTTAATAATTAAATATGATTAATGTTAATTAATATTAGTTAATCAAAATAATATTAAATAATATTTAGTAATTAGTATATTACTATTTAAATTAATAATAAACTATGATTAACGTTAATTGTTATTCAAATTTCTTATCAATAAATGGAGCATAATAAATTTATCTTAATAATTAACTATGATTAATGTTAATTAATATTAGTTAATCAAAACAATATTAAATAATATTTAGTAATCATACTAATATTTATTAATATTAATATTTATGAATTAATATTTATTATTAATATGAATTAATGGTGATTAATAATATTTATTAACATTGTTAATAATAATTAACATTTATTACTTAACATTTTTAATATTTAATACTATTTAAATGGAGCATAATAAAATTTATATTAATAATTAACTATGATTAATGTTTGCTAGTATTTATTAATCAAAATAATAATAGTTAATATTTATTAATCATAATAATCTATATTAATATTGTTTAGTATGTATTAATCACAATAATATTTATTAATATTATCAATATTAATTAACATTTATTAATATTAATTAATATTTATGAATGTATATTAATCAATATAATATTTTATTAATATTATTAATAATAGTTAACATCTATTACTTAACATTTATTGATATTTAAATATTAAATAATATTTAGTAATTAGTATATTACTATTTAAATTAATAATAAACTATGATTAACGTTAATTGTTATTCAAATTTCTTATCAATAAATGGAGCATAATAAATTTATCTTAATAATTAATTATGATTAATGTTAATTAATATTAGTTAATCAAAAAAGTATTAAATAATATTAGTAATCATACTAATATTTATTAATATTAATATTTATGAATTAATATTTATTATTAATATGAATTAATGGTGATTAATAATATTTATTAACATTGTTAATAATAATTAACATTTATTACTTAACATTTTTAATATTTAATACTATTTAAATGGAGTATAATAAAATTTATATTAATAATTAACTATGATTAATGTTTGCTAGTATTTATTAATCAAAATAATAATAGTTAATATTTATTAATCATAATAATCTATATTAATATTGTTTAGTATGTATTAATCACAATAATATTTATTAATATTATCAATATTAATTAACATTTATTAATATTAATTAATATTTATGAATATATATTAATCAATATAATATTTTATTAATATTATTAATAATAGTTAACATCTATTACTTAACATTTATTGATATTTAAATATTAAATAATATTTAGTAATTAGTATATTACTATTTAACTTAATAATAAACTATGATTAACGTTAATTGTTATTCAAATTTCTTATCAATAAATGGAGCATAATAAATTTATCTTAATAATTAACTATGATTAATGTTAATTAATATTAGTTAATCAAAACAATATTAAATAATATTTAGTAATCATACTAATATTTATTAATATTAATATTTATGAATTAATATTTATTATTAATATGAATTAATGGTGATTAATAATATTTATTAACATTGTTAATAATAATTAACATTTATTACTTAACATTTTTAATATTTAATACTATTTAAATGGAGCATAATAAAATTTATATTAATAATTAACTATGATTAATGTTTGCTAGTATTTATTAATCAAAGTAATAATAGTTAATATTTATTAATCATAATAATCTATATTAATATTGTTTAGTATGTATTAATCACAATAATATTTATTAATATTATCAATATTAATTAACATTTATTAATATTAATTAATATTTATGAATATATATTAATCAATATAATATTTTGAACTCTTTATTCCACTCTTTATTCTCTTCTTTATTCTACTTATTCCTACCAAATCACTTGGAATAGCGCAGTGCAATTCTACTTATTTTGGGTGGAATACCAACTACTTACCAAACTAAAATACCTCTTATTCTGGGTTAAGAAATCCCTTCCTCCTTATTCTGGGTTAAGCTATTCTGCAAACAAACTGATACTTAAGGATTTGTATAAAATTTTCCTAAGTTGTATAATATTTTTACGTGGTATTATCATATCAGAGACAGCTGGGATCTGGTTTTATTTAATAGTAGGCCATATTAGTTAAATAGTGCACTTGCCATTTTAAGAGTGGAAATGCATTTAATTAGCAAATTGCGTGATGGTTGCAGTTTTAGTCAAGGATGTATCCTTTATGTACCTTGCTCTTAATATGCAAGCTATCCCTTTTGATCAGCCATCAAGCAAAAGCCATCCAAAAAAATCGAAGCAATTTCCTTCAATGTCAATAGATTAATATCAACTTCTTAAAATGTATATTTTTATGCTGATATGCATTTGTTGTGTATGAATAACATGATTAAGTGCTTCTTATGTATGTTTCGTGTCAGGGGAAAATTTCTGATGATTTGCCGATGCCACCTTTGTTTCAGTTCTTAACTCTTTTGGCATTTAAAATATTCATATCTGAAAAGGTGAGCAACAATATGTTTCTTATCATGTTCTTCTGAGCCTGTTGGCTTTTAAATATTCATATCCGAAATGGTAGCACTAAATGTCATATTGGGTGCTCAGTGTTGGGATGGCAAAGGGATACTTATTGTTCACTTTTGGAGCAGCTTTTACCATATCTAACCATTGTTTTCTGACTAATCTGATCAGCTTACTTTGAGAGGCAAAGTCAGAACCTCTGGTTATGTTTGATCAGATGTAAAACTAAGTTTATGATTCACGTTGATTTGAAATGGTTTTGCAAAATGTAATGCATTACACTGTTTTTACTTATACAAAAAGCTAATATGGTTCTGTTTCAATGTAAATTTAACTTGTGAATGGTACGGAAGCTTCTCATTTTGGTGTTCATCAACTGAAAATCTTCTGCCACTTTTCTTGTTGGAGATTTTCCTAAATAGCTTCCTTTTCTGCTATCTTTGTCAGTATTAATTAGACGGAAATTCCATACTGCTCCATGGGCTGGATTTCGTTGGTGCCATGTAAAGGGTAGGTAGGCAGCAGATGTGTGATGTTTGGAATTGTCATTTTTGCACCTTTCAGTACAAGAATGAGTGATCCATTCCCTTGCAGATCATGGCTTTACAGCTGCTTTCTATGGCCACGGGGGGTTTGGTATAGCAGGTCATATTTGTTTGCATGCATTCCCACTGGATTGGACACATGTTAGCTATAGCACTATGGTTATGAGAGTGATTTCGGTTCACCAGTTGATCGAAGCATTTTCCTTGTCTTTTCATTGTCCTTCCCATTTATTGCATTTCTTAAACGCAGTAGTCAGATTTTATACATTTTTATTTACCATAGAAACCGCTTCAGTTGAGGCATGGTCTTCCCTGATATGTGATTATTTGAGTGATAAGCACTGGGTAGCTGAGGGAAACAATTGCTATCATGAGCACATCAACAGGAGAAGATCACCATAGTTTCGTTGGCAGATGGTTAAAATTGACATGATGTATCATATGCTCGTGCAAATTAAATGAACCTAAGGATCTAGTTGGTAGCAAATATTAGGGCTTGTGGGAAATCTTATGTTCTGACACTGTGGAGGCGGATTTTGATTCATGTGATACTAAAATCTTGGTTCTTCATGGACAATATTGTTCTGATACTAGTGTCACTCTTCAGTGTCCTGCTTGACAATGGTGTTCTCAAATGCATACCATGTGTGTATCACTTCAGTTTGACAATGATGTTCTCAAGTACAGACTTTTGTTGTCAGAACGGCCACTGTCTATAGAGAGTTGGCATGGAACTGCCACTGAATCCACTGCCTTCCAGATACTGCAATTGTTTCTGTCTTGCTCCCTGGCACTACTAGACTGGTCACCTACCATGGAATTCAAAATCGGCTCAGGAGGTGGAACCGCTAGTGCTGATTCCGATTCCATTTTTGATCTGGAAGCCTCAGTTGACCAAATTGGGGATTTTTTTAATGAAATAATATAGCTTTCTTTTTACCTTTCGGTTCCTACAATCTTTCAATATTTTGTATTAGTCCCTGCAATCTTCATACTTATATTAACCCCTCAGGCCCTCACAATCTTTGAACCCTCCTTAAAAATCCCCTCTGATGTAAAAAAAAAAAAAGTATTCATAGAATATTCCTTCCATCTACCACATTTTAACCAGAATATATTGAGTATTCTGCGAATATTCCTAGTATTGTATTTTCCTTTTTCTTGACGGTTGCTAACGGGAGGAGCTTTTTAAGGAGATTTTCAAAGATTGTGGGGGGTTTAAAATAAATTTCAAGAGTACGGGGATCAACACAGAATATTGAATCCACTTTAAAAGAAAGCACATACTATTGAAAGATGTGTGGACCAAAAATTGAAAAACCCTAAAATATAACAGCCATAATTGACCAATTCAGATCCCACCCAATCCTGGCTGATACCATCTGATTCTGTCTGATCCCCATGATTGCTCCTATTCTTTTGATCAGTGAATCCCAAATCCCGATCTCATCTGGCCAATCCAGTTCTTGTCCTGTCCTGAAAACCATGTCACCTGCTGAACTCTGCTTCCTCCCTGGTGACATGGTTTTCAGGACAGCATAAGAACTGGATTGGCCAGATCAGATCAAGATTGGGACTCATCAACCAAAAGAATCGGAGGAAACTCTTTTTTTTTTTTTTTGGGGGGGGGGGGGGGGGAGCTTGTACATACTCGCCATTCGAAATGCTCGACTATGTCCTTGCTGCTTTCATTCATCCACTTTCATTGACTCACTGGTCCCAGTCATGCGTCAGAGGTCTTTGACCCAGATTAGTTTATTTCCCATTTTTGAGCTGTTGTATTCCTTCACCTTGATTTAAACTCCTCAGGTTCATCTGTGATTGGGTCCATATCCGTCTGGTTGAGTCTCGAGTAAATCAATCTGGATCAAGTTTGAGTTTACCAATGCGCAATGACATTGTCTAAAGCATGCATATGCACATGACTGTGCGATACAAAAGATATATACATGGCATATACTCACGATGATGTGCGTTTATGTTATAGAAAATATGCATGGCATGGCATGTGTGCATATTAACACAAGCCTATGTTATGTAGAAATGATGAAAAATACACAAGCATGGAGGTCCATATTAAATGGAGATCTTCCTATATGCATGTGAATACATAGGCCTGTATGCACGCATTAGGAAGGCAATGGAGCAAAGGATATACCTAGGCCAAGATGCCTTAATCGGAGCTCCCGCAAAAGGCCTAAAACAGCCCGGAATTGCTCCTATATGCTGTCCGAGAATAGCCCTTGAAGCTCCTATATGCTGCCCCTTGAGTGGCTTGATGGCTTCAATAAATGGGCTCAATTGGGAGTCCTAAAATGCAGCAACAAAAACACTCCAAATGCTGCGAAATAGGGGCTCAAAACAGTCCCGAAATGGGCTTAAAATAGTCCCAAAACAGCTCCAATAGAGGCCTAAATATCAAGGTGTGTAGGCCCAATAAGAGGCCCAATAAGGGATCCGATATGAAGGCCCAATAAGAGGTCCAAATGGGCCTAGAAATCAGTTCCACAGGGCCCAAAAAACCTGCAGCCCAAAGAGGAAATTCTCCAAAACCCCAAAGAGGAAAACTTTCCCAAAATAGAAAAAGGCCAAGTGGTCCCCTCTCTCTCTCTCCCTTTATTTAAATAGAGAAGAAGGAGGGACGAGAGAGAGAGGAGGAACCGGTTGGTGGACCCCCACCGGTTCCAAGGAGGAACCAGTGGGGGGGTTCCCTCCCTCGCTCTCTTTTGAAATTCAAATTTAAAAAATAAATAAAGAGGGAGGGGGGGAGTTAATGAATTCTTAAACCCCACCTAGTTAAGGATCCCACTAAACCCTCCTCAAATTCTCCACCAAAAGGAGATCTTAACCCTTTTCACACTTGGCCAAAAAGGGGGTAATTAATGGGCTAAGCCCCATTAATATGACCAAACAAAAAAGGGGGAGAGAAAGGGGAACCCCCACCGGTTTGCTCTCAAAACCGGTGGGGGGCCCAGACCAGTGCCCCCCCCCCACCGGGTCCCCCCCACTCTCCTACTCTCTCTCTTCTCTCACCCTTCTTGAATAAAAAAGAAAAAAAAGAAAAAAAAGAAAAGATGGGGAGAGAGAAGCTAACCGGTGGGTACCCCCCACCTCGGGCTTCCCCGGTGGCACCCCCCGCCGGGCCCAAATTGGAGCCTATAAATAGGGCCCCAAGGCCCTCAATTGAAGACACACACACCCCACTCCATACATTCAAAAGTGGGAAAATTCTAAGAGGAGGTTCTGCTGCGTTGAAGACCAAACTCGGTGTCTTTGTCCGCGTTTGCTGCGTTTTGGAGGATCCCCTCGTCCCGGAGAGCTCTCTTCTTAAGGTTTATTCCCAAGGGGAAGTTCTGCCGATTTCTTTGTTGTAAAAGCCTTTTTTATAAGGCGAAACTCTGCCGAAATAATGAAAGGACTCTTTTGATTATATACATGTGTGTGTCATAAATTAAATAATTAATATCGTGTATTATTTTTTTATATACATATAATTAATTTCCTAGGTACTTTAAAAATCTGATTAAAAAAAATATAAAGAAACCTATGAATCCTAATCTTGATCTCATCCCTAAACATAGGAGGGATAATCAAAACCTAGACATAAATATAAATTAATTAAGATTAATTAATAACCTTAATTATTTACTGAAAAATACAATAATGAATGAAAATATCAAAAAATGCATTGAAAATCAGTAAAAAACAGAAAATTAATAATTAAAAATAATTGACCATAGAAAATATTTATCTACCTAAGAAAGCAACATAATAAATACAAAGATTGGTTGAGAATCAGAAAAAACAGTTTGAAGACAGAAAGAAAATAAATCTGAAAATATATAAACTTCTGAAATGACCAAAATCCCCCTAGAATTTAATAAAATTACAAAAATACCCCCCATCCATGATAAAAATATGTAAAAATCATATAAAATTCTTTAAAAAATATCAAAACTTCTCTGATACCCAAAATATCCTCCAAACTTTAATAAGATGGGTAAAATTACCAAAATACCCTTACAACTCAAATACACTTAAAATAACTTTAAAATACCTCCTGGGGTTTTGAAACCTCCCTAAATCATTAAAAATTATTTCACACACTAAAGTGACCATAATACCCCTATACCCTCCAACTTGGCACAATTACGAAAATACCCTTATAGGTCTAAAATGCTTGGAATCAATCCAGGTAACTCAGAGTCAATCCAAAAGCTTTCAAAAAGTCTCCTAATCAATAATAAACCTATCCTAACTTGGGTGAGACCAAGGATTTAAAAGTTATCTTTCACTTGTATGAATGTTGAGTGGTAGTATAGACTGTTTCAAGGGCATCATACAGACGATTAATCAAGAGTTTTCGAGTGGTTGCTCGACGTAATTAACACTGACTGAGGTCAGTGGAGAGAGGTCATAAACTCGGATCTTTGCCTGATCCGAAGTCCCGAATTCCCTGAGGGTAATCCCAAGCTCTCATAGTCCAATAAATAAAATATATATAAATCCGACCTATATTTCTCCAGATAAAAACAAAAGACCGAAATCATACAGGATTGCCAAATAATAAAAATTCGATTAGGAGAGATAGCTAGGTCGGGTTCCAAACACCCAAGTTTTTTCTTTAGTTCTTTGGCCCAGACTTCTTTGGGTTATCTGGGACTGGATCCCGATCAGTCTGGTTGCTTGGATTAGTTGATTATGTATCGGGTCTGAGCTGACCAATCCCACACCAATCATATGCTTTAACCTTGTTCCTCGCAAAGTATATAGAAGCCTCTCCATTGTGAACAATATGCTAATGGGACCACCAGGCAAACTTTATGGTTTTCTGTGGGCCCAGATGTAGTGTAACTAGCTTTGCTGTGAACAACTTTTGGTCATACAATTTTTGGGAGCTATATTTGATGCAAACATCTGCTTCGGGGAAAAGTTACTGCAATGACAAATTAACAGTGAAACATAGATGCCCCTGATAGAGATAGAAACAGTTTTCCATAGGATTCAAAGGTAGATTGAAGGATTGAAAGACACATTTTAGGACATTAACAGTAGATTAAGGTATGCAGTTGAATTTATTAGAAAGTTACCTTGTGATAGCAGTAGAAAAGATGAAATAGATAATTTCTCTTGATATGGGTCTATCTCCATTCTCCAATGCTGGAATTTAAACCATGATTCTATTTTCCAAAAAATGGGAAGACTAATGAAAGGATGTGATAACTGGATCAAGATATGGAAGAGTTTATCATGGGACGGATGAAGTGGAGAGAAGCTTATTTATTATTGTATGAGTGGGGATTGTTATTATATTAGGTCAGCCATGTTTTCTTTGAGCAGAGGTTCAGTTGTTGAAGTAAGGTGAATGAGAACAAGGCAACAGTGTCCGAGAGGGTGCTTATAAGATAACTGGCAGATTACCAGGATACAAGAACATGAGTAAGTACATGAGTTATTATGGAGTTATCTATACAGGACATGTTAGGAGAATCAAATGGGATTCTTTATCCATATTTACTGGAGTTTGCACAACACTGTACAGAGGTTTGAGACAAGCATCACATGAATATATAGCAGAAAAATGGAAAGGTTTTTTTTATTAATTTAATCATATTTAACTAAATATAATTATTTAATAATGTTTTAAAAATAATTGCAAGAGTAGTCATCTGACACCCTCAACCGCTCTAAGCGTGACACGCATCCACTGGGCGTGTGGCCGGCAAAACCTCAAGAATTAACCTAAAGTCAGTGGTAATATAACCGACTAAAAGTCGGCATTAATAACCCCGACTTTAAGTCAGCGTTATGAATGCCAACTTTTAGTTGGTTATGAGAAGGCCGACTTTTACATTAAAAAAAAGAAAAAAAAAACACCATCCCAGCAGCAAGGGAGCAGGCAGAGGGTGGCTGCTGCTGCTGTTGCTGGCGGCTGCTGCTGCTGGTGGTGGTGGCTACTGTGGAGAGAGGAGGGGATGGGAGAGAGGATGCAAAGAGGCACTGGGTCGCTGCTGCTGCTGTCCGCTACTTCTGGGACTGAGAGACGTGAAGGGACAGTACTGGGTTGGGAGGTGTGGGGTCGAGTGAGGCCCGGGGGACTTTAGGGCTCGCGATGGGTCGGCATTGCCAACACTGACTTTGATTCGGTGTTGGCAACGCTGACTTTGAGTCGGTTTTATCAAACCCGACCTCAGTTCGGATTCGATAATTCCGACTTAACCGATGTTTGACCTTGTGCTTCGCCTCCCTGACCACGTGCACCGTTGGACGTGTGTCACGTCCAGAGTGTCGGGCGGTGTCAAATGACTATTCTTGCAATTATTTTTAAAATATGATTAAATGATTAAATATTTATTTAAATATGATTAAATTAATAAAAACCCTAATGAAAATGGTGCAACATTTGAGGTCAGGGGCAGGATGGGGGCAGGTCACTTATTAGCAATTTCGATCACCCTTCCAATATGTTTTATAACAGGAGGAGGGGACCCTTTCTGGGAGTGAGTTTTCAATGCAAAATCAGTGGGTGGAAGTAAGGTTATTTGCGATAATCATCAATTTTGAGCGCTCCGATGTAGATTGTAACTGTTGGGAAGAAAATATTAGAGATGTAGGGCCTAATTCTGGGATTTAGAGTTGTTTATAAGTGTTTTTCACTTGAACTGCTTGTTCTTTCAAATTTGATGTTTTTTATCCTCAACTTTTATTGCATTTTGGGTATCGAGTTTCCCTTTTATGGTTTTACGCTTTATATTTTACATGACATAGATTCCTTGTTGTTTTACTTTTAGGTGTCAAGTACCTCACTTTCTTTTATCTTTTTTCTATTCTTTACATGCATAATACTCTCTTTGCACTCATCATAACTTCTTTCTTAGAACTGTTGAGTACTTGAGTGGATATCATTATTCATTGACAGGCAACAACTATAAAATAGGTAATCTAATCAAGGAAGGAAAACTTGGGGATTGGACAAGGATCGGTCTGGGTCTGGACTGATCGGATCGGCCAATCTGATCCGATCCCGGCTGATCCGGTTCGGTTCCCCCATTTTATTGTAAAGAAAGGTTAAAAAATTATGAAAAAATATTGTAAAAAATAAAAATAAAAATAAAAAAAACAGCCTTAAAATGCCCAATACTTATCTAGGACCTTGGGTTAGCCCTTGGAATTCTATTAATTAAAAAAAAAGGTTGGATACATGGGGGGGATATAATACCTTACCCCTAAGTTAGTCATATACACGAATAAATGATAAAACAAAAAAAAGAAAACAAAAAAATTATTGTAATCTTATATTGTAGGTGTTATACAAATATTGGACATAGTTTTTCCAAGACATGTAAGACTCGTACCATTGTCTATACTACTAAAAAATTCGGTGATACTCATCTGTGTGGCCATAGATGATTGTCACCGGCACTCATTGTTGTGCATCACCTCCATAATAAGATCCTCCTGATGCATTTGAGTATTGAGGATATGCTTCTGACGCATATCCTCCTGAGTACCTTGATGCATCGGAGGGTTTTTATAAGTCTCCCAAGGCCCTTGCTAGCTGTTGGGAATGTTCGCTACGGCTAGCTGCGAACTAGCCGTTTGGGCCTCGGATCGGTCGATCTGGCCCGATCCCAGTCGATCCGACGGATCCTAGGAAAGGAACGGTGGGTAGGGGCTCAGGATCAGATCGGTCCGGCCAAAAACTGAGCGGATCGGCCGATCCGATCTGATCCGTGCGGATTCTGCCTTCCTTGATCTATATCAAACTAGTTATTTGTGGCTGGACTTTTTAACATGGCTAGCGTGCCTTTGGATGCTATGGAATCAAGTCAATCAATGAGCAACAAATCTATTGTAATATCCTTTTGGTATGGACCATAATTCATGATAGAATGCCTGTTAGAATAACTTGGAAAATCTATGCAACTTCTATCCGCCTAGGTTTCTGGCGGTTGGGGGGCATCAACTGATTACAACTGTCCTATGGAGATGGTTTTCCATTTTGTGGTTTACTTAGTTAGGTACTTGTCCTGGAGGTTAGTTACAAAAAAATCATTGTAGTCAATAATGTGGCATTGTAACTTCCTCTGGCATACTTCTATGTTCTCTTGTGCATTTAAATTACATTGCAACACTTATCTTTGATGTGTTATTATTTTGTAATACACTAATACTTGAGAAATATTTGATTGCCGTGTCATTACGCTGTCCTATATTCCTTGTTTCCTTCTATAATCTAGATCGAATTCTGACATTTTATTTTGTTTCTCTCAACTCCCTTTTCCCAAAAATTATTTTCAAGATGTCACTACCGTCACTTGAGCATGGAGTTAATGCATGTGTGAGCTTACAGCTTACTCTGTTTTTTTCAGTTGGGATCTATTGTAGATTTTGAGACCATGAACTTAACAAGATCTGAAACATCAAACGTCATGTCTTCGTTCTTGGCACATGCTGATTTCTTGCAGTTCTCTCCTTGAATTTTACTTGTAGTTTTTGGTTCTCGTGTCAGGAACTAGTTTGACACATCATGGAAAATTTTTCATATTCATTCTTCTACATATGAAATCTTGCTTTATGATTTGTCTTACATAAATTTTATCATGAGCCATCTTCTCAGTATCAGGTTCATTTTTTCTGCATTCCAATTTGTAAAATATTGGTGTGTGTCAATCTCTTCCTGCTTGTCCAAGGATTTTCATGATTCAATAATCTTTTAGCACTTTCACTGTCTACCTGCATGCTCATTAGATGTATTTTAGTCTTATTGGTTATTGGGAACAAGCAACTTAGTCGTAAAAAAAACTTAGTCCTAAAAAAAAACTTTTGGGTATGTACTAAAATGCTCATTAGAATTGACTTTTTGCTTCTCTCCATCTCTTTTTATGGATGCAAATTTGGCCCAGTCATTAAAACATGTATACCATTGTTATTTTCAAGAATTCATTTAGAGCTGTCATCTGGATTTGTGTGTCATGCCTATTTTTGCATCACTTTTTTTCAAAGTGAGGCATCATCCAGTTTCTCCCTATTAACTGTATTTTTGTCATATGATGGAGCCCTTAAGCGGTCCACAGCATACTTATGTCTTCTTATGTGTTGGAACCATTTTTTGAAAAAGCAAAAGGGAGGGGGAGAAGCCCCCCACCGGTTGGGGAACCCCCCACCGGTTCCAAGAGGGAAACCGGTGGGGGGGGAGGAGGATCCCTCCCTTCTCTCCCATTTTTAAATTCAAAGAAAAGGGGGGGGATTAATTATGATGAAGGGGAGTTAATGGGAATCTTAACCCCATTCACACATGGGTTAAGAATCCCATGTGAACCCCATTTAATACTCATCTTAAAACCCCCTTTCACATGGAGCCAAATCTGGATTTAAGGGGTTTAAACCCTTTTCACATCCTAAAACCCCCTTTCACATGGAGCCAAATCTGGATTTAAGGGGTTTAAACCCTTTTCACATGGGAGTTAATGGGAATCTTAACCCCATTCACACATGGGTTAAGAATCCCATGTGAACCCCATTTAATACTCATCCTAAAACCCCCTTTCACATGGAGCCAAATCTGGATTTAAGGGGTTTAAACCCTTTTCACATTGGCCCATCCCCAAAATCTGCCACCCAAGCTCATTAATGAGCTCCAAAAAACAGAAAAAAGAAGGAAGAAGTGGGGAGGGGAACCCCCCACCGGTTTCCCAAAACCGGTGGGGAGACCCCTCCACCGGTTCCCAACCGGTGGGGGGGGTCCATCCGGTGGCACCCCCTCCACCGGTTGGAACCGGTGGGGGTGCCAACCGGTCCCCCCCTCCCTCTCTCTCTCTTTCTCTCCTTTGCATGCTCTCCCTCTCATCTCTCTTTCCACCCATTGGCCAAAAAAATATATAAAAAAAAGAAGAGGGGAGGAGAGATGATGGAACCGGTGGGTACCCCCCACCTCAAGCATTCCGGTGGGTACCCCCACCGGTTAAGGCTTTGAAGCTTATAAATACCCCCCAAGGGGTAAGAAGAAGCCCCATGCCCATTTGGCCCAAAATTTCTTAGGGGAAATTCTGCCAGTTTGAAGACCAAATCCGGTGCTCTTGCCCGGGTTTGCTGCGATTTGGAGGAGATATTTTCTTGGAGGGCTCTCTTCCTAAGGTTTATTCCTAAGGGGAAGCTCTGTCAAATTTATGTTGTAAAATCACCGTCCTATAAGACGGGATTATGCCGAAATAATGAATGAATGCTACTATTTGTTCTTTGAGCATATGTGTGTGCATGTGTGTTCATGAACCTACTATTTAAGTAACACTATGTTACTATATTTTCATATGCAAAATAATTAGTTTTATAACTAATTAAAATATATAAAACATATAATTAAATATTCTAAAATATCATTGGCCTCATCCCATACATAACTAATCTTAGATTCATAATTAAAACTTAATAATGAAACATTGATACATAAAATAATATCTTAAGTTAAAAAAATGACTTAAATACTCCACATACTTAATTAATTAATAAAATCTGCGAAAATTATCTAAAATTAATAAAACAAATATAAAAATCAGAAAAATTCTGTAAAAATCAGTAATACTCAGTAAAAATCAGAAAACAAAATCTGGAAATTACATAAATCCAAAAATATAACTTAAATATCCTTCATATACCTAATTAATTAATAAAAATCAGTAAAATTAATAAAAAAATCAGTAAAATTCAGTAAAAACCAGTAAAAAAACAGAAAACCAAATATGAAAATATATAAAATTCTGAAATGACTAAAATGCCCCTAGAGCTTAACACAAATTACAAAAATACCCTCATACATGTTAAAAATCTGTAAAAATCACAGAAAATTCTTAAAAATATCAAAATCTCTCATATGTCCAAAATACCCTCCAAACCTTAATAAGATGGGTAAAATCACCAAAATACCCTAAATATGATAAAAATAAATAAAAAAATCTCAAAAAAATATAAAAATAGACTTTAAGTCTAAAAATCCAATTTGGACAAAATTACCAAAATACCCTTACAATCCAAACACACTCGAAATAACTCTAAAATACCTCCTAAGGTTTTGAAACCTTCCTAAATCATTAAAACTCATTTCATACACTAAAATAACCATAATCTCCCTATACCCTCCAACTTGGCATAATTACAAAAATACCCTTAAGGGTCTAAAATACTTGGAATCAATCCAGAATACTTGGAGTCAATCCAATATACTTGGAATTAATCCAGATAGCTTGGAATCAATCCAAAATCATATAAACACATCCTAAACCTGGGTGAGGCCAAGAGTTTAACCTAAAATATATCTTCATATGTATGTGCTGCCTGTAGTAGTAGTGTTGCATGTTATAAGGGCATCATACGGACGGTTAATCAAGGGTTGCCGAGCAGTCGTTCAGCGTAATTAACACTGACCGAGGTCAGTGGAGAGAGGTCATATACTCGAATCTTCGCTTGATTCGAAGTCCCGGATTCCCTGAGGGCTAATCCCAAGCTCTCATAGTCCGATAAAATATAAAACCGACCTATAATTCTCTAGATAAACAAAAAAATGGATTTCCGAATAATCCGACATAGGAGAGATGTGTCTAGGTCAGGTCCCGACGAAGGTTAGAAAAAATCTTCGCAAACATTATGTCTTCTTTACTATCGTGTTTTGGAATTGTCTTGTAGGCAATTCTAGTTGGTATGTGGCCCTCTGAGGCTATCTGTTAATGATCATCTTAAGAACTACATTTTGAATGAGGATGATGAGACAATACGTGCACCACCTCCACCTTCAACCAGTCAGATCATTTCAGTTGCTGCATATAGGTTTTGCATAACTGCTACAATCTATTAGTTAGATCAAATTTCATGTTTCAGTATCAGCATTTATTGTTGCATTATTGAATATTATTTTGCGAATGGTGGCAGAATCTTTCAGTCCTTTTTAAGAGTATGCATGGAAGAGATAAACTGATCTATCATATTGCTTGATTATGTTGTGTTGTGCATCATTTTTGTTGTTCATTCGTTAATGTGAAAGCTGTACTTATTGAAGGTTGATGTTGCAATTATTGAAGTTGGTCTAGGAGGAAGGCTGGACTCTACAAATGTGGTACTTTCTAGTTACTATGTACTTGACACGACCAAACAATTTGATTAATGATTATGAGCATTTTTCTTAGTGCAGTTACATATTCAGTCTATCCTTTTTCTGTCTCCATTGGAAAGGAAGAAACATGATTCTGCAATGCTTATATTGTCAGGTTAAAGAGCCTGTTGTTTGTGGTATAACTTCGCTTGGCATGGATCATATGGAGATACTAGGTGCTGCATCTTTCACTGGCTGTCTTTGTTGACACTCTTTCCTAATTTACCAGCTTCTTCCTGACTATGGATATGAACATTATCTGTGATTTTCTTTGTAATTTCTATGACCTTCTACAAGTTTTTTTTTGATTTCCAAGCACATGCTTCATAGACTTGTCTGCTGTGTTAAAATCACCTTGGTACTATAATATGGAGGTTGATAGCTACGGGAGCACATATGTAGGTTGGCAGATGGGTAAGTAGACATGTAGGTAAGTAGAAACAGGTAGACAGTGTAGGCACATAGGTGGATAGGTGGCAGATATAGTTAGGTAACTAGTTAGATGGGCAAAAGCTGATTTGGATCAGCCTATGCAAACCTGATCCAATCAGTTTTTGAAATATGTGCCAGCAAAATAGATTCATCTATGAAGTATGTTATCCCCACAATTTTATCTTTATCTCCCTGTGTGGAGTCTTGGCTGGATGGGAAGGGCCGCCCAAGATTTTGACCTATCGTCCATGGTCATAAGTGGGCACGTGTTTCCAACGCCTACCTTGATAGGGGTCCATAGTCATAAAGGGAAAAAGGAAACTAGTGTGAGAACATCACTCCACCTAAAAGTAACGGAGTCAGAACTACTGAAATGGTCCACCTCAACTCAGGACTCAACAAATGCATCAGGCTGCATCAGCCATTAGGACAGAACCACATCAGCCGTTAAGCCACTCAGCCACATCAGGGAATTAGTGTATGACTCGACACTGTGAATCTATTAAACTCCTCTTTTATGACACTTTGGTTCAGCTTGATAACAACACATAGTTGGTAAGCTAACCTGCCCTTGGGTCACTACTGCACGACCCATCTCATATAATAAATCCTTTGGCCGTCTAATACCCATGGCATCCTAGCCCTTTATTGGCTTAGATGTCATAGGAGAAGAGTAAGGGAGGGAAGACCTGCAGCCACTGTGGAAGAGAAAATCACAATGTTAATGACTGTTGAGTCTGTTGTTAAGAGAAGAAATATCTCAAGTTCAGAACCGAAAAGAAGAGGCATCAAGCTAAGCCATCACCCCACCTGCCAGAGCCTCTCTATCTTCTTCATGTACATGCTCAACCAAGTCAAGTCTTTTGGGGCTACTTCCACTGGCATTGCATGCCTGCAGAGGTTCTCTCACAGCTTGAGACAGCATCAACTCTTTCTCCACACTCAGGTACATCAGGAGTAGCTAACATTGAGTGCCACATCTCATCTTATTACCACCTCCTGGGCCATCCTTCGGTTATTAGGTGACTTTTTTCTCAGTTTTTAATTGTTGCTTTTTTGCCATGTGCTCCATGTTGAGGATTTTTAGGGACATTTGAAGAGGACTTCATGTTTAATAAATGCATTGACACATATAATTAAATATTTATGCAGGAGATACCCTTGGAAAAATTGCTTCAGAAAAAGCTGGGATTTTCAAGGTAGGAACTTGTCTGCACAACAGTTAAAATTGGCAACATTTTGGTCACCTAATATAATAATCTGCTATGCAGTCTTTATTTTTGAAGTATTTTCTGAACTGGGTTGATCTGTTCCCTGCTCATGAAGCCACACGTTCCTGCCATTACTGTTCCTCAACTTCCAGAAGCAATGGATGCCCTTAAGAAGAGAGCAGCAGAATTGATGGTAATATCTCTGCCTAGATAACATATGACTGTACATCTTGGAGCTTTATTTTTGCATGTTTTTCTGCGGACTTCAGGCGTTATTCTCCTATAATTCTATTGTACTTACAATCAAAGTTTATAGACAGCCATCTTAGGGTTTTGATTACAAAAACTAATTGTCTAAAGGTGCATCCAGTCCCACAGGGCTTCCATCAATCAGGGACTGGAGTGGGTGAATTGTTCATACTTCACAGGCTTGCCTCTGCATTCTGCAGGGAGATTTCTATTTTTCTGAACCTGTAAGCTCCAGGTCACGATGGAGCATCAGCATCCTTACTGTTGCACCAACACTTCCCCTCTGCAGAAACCAGCATATTATAAAATGCGGTTGCATAAATATCCTCTTTCCATATGAAAAATGCATATACTTCTCATGTTAAGTGCATGCATGGGAAAGGAAACTAGTGGATCAAAACACTCATAGGTTAGAACAGGAGTGTATTTATGGAAAAGGAAACTAATAGATCAAAAAGTCCTTACTGTTGGCAAAGTTCAATATTCCTTTGTCAAATAGCTCAATTAAATGGCACTTCACTTTAGCTTGAGGGGAAGTATTGCATACATAAAGGGGTATTTCCACTATTTCTTGTATTGTTAAGCCTACTCAAGCATGGCAAGGTCATCAAAATGCAGGTTATGGTGAGGGCAAACATGCATTTTTGACAAGTAAGAAGCTGCCTACATGTGCAATTGTGTCTTATTGAAGGGTATTTTTTTGGAAGGTGACTTAAAAGTTACATTTCATTAAATATAGAAAGAGTACATAAAGGCCAGAGGCCAGTCACATGGAGGCAAAGATGCCAACCCACAATAGCGGACACTATACTCCTATTTTATTCAGGAAATAAAATAGAAGTAAGGAGAGCCCAAAAAGAAACCCAACCCTCATTGAATTAATCTTCCACTTGCTAACAATGCAAAACAAGTCTTCCCGAGTATTACTTCAGATTTCTGCTGCTTTCCCCCAATGCTTAACCCACTTGATGGCTCTTCTGATGATATTAGATGGATTACTAAACTCTTGCTTGAATTTTCTAGAGTTTCTTTCCAACCAGATTGCCCACTTCATAGCCTGTAAAAACAGTGACCACACCTCTCTTGCTGCAATTGTTGAAGGGTATTTTGTAGTTGAATTCCTAAGTAGGGTATCTTTCAATTACCCTTGACACTTAAGCCGATTGTTCATCTCTTGTTCTTGGGGCATGTCAACCTAAAGAAATTATCTTCTGATTCTGTTTCACATTAATGCTTAGTGTGTCAGTACAAAAGAAAAGTGTTTTCAGCACCAGGTTTTATTGATCCCAGTAATGGAAGTGATGATTTGATTTCTTTATCATGTGCAGATACCACTGGAAGTTGCATCAGCACTTGATCCAAAAGAACTGTCAGGAAAGCAGCTTGGATTGGCAGGGGATCATCAGTTTACTAATGCCGGACTTGCTGTTGCACTATGCAGATGCTGGCTCCAAAGTACAGGCCACCTGAAGCCTCTACTCCCGCATGTCAGTTTTAGCTCATTTTCTCCTGCATATGTGTTGAACCGAAAATTTTTCATGCAAATAATGCCGTTTGAGTATGCATATGCACATGGCATATGCTCACATCAATGTGAGCTCACTATAGGAAAATATACATATATGCGTAACAACATGTTCACATGGGACTATGTTGTGCAAAACAAAAAAATATATGCCCTCTCATGTATATGGACAAACATGAAACCATGGGCTCATATTACAAGGGTAATGGAATAGGAGGCATACCTAGGCCAAAAAGGCCTTGATCGGGATTTTTACGGAGGCCTAAAACAGCCCCAAGTCACCCTTGTATGCTTCCGAAATCAACTCCTAAGCCTCCTTGATAACCCTTGATGGTGAGGCCCAAAGGAGGACCCTAAAATGCAGCAACAAGGAGGAGCCAAATGCTGCGAAATAAAGGCCTGAATCAGTCCCGGAATAGGCCAAAACCAGTCCCGGAATGGGGCCAAAATGGCCTCCAAACCTGCCCAAAATGGCCTCAAACGAAGGCCCAATGGCAAGGGAGATAGGCCCAATAAGTGGCCCAATAGGTGGCCCAATAAAAAGGCCCAATAAGGAGCTCAAATGGGCCAAAAATCAGTCCTCAAGGGGCACCAAATCTGCAGGCCAGAGAAAGGGGAAATCTGAAAAAACCCAAGAGAGAAATTTTCTAAAGGGGAAAGTGGACCCCTCTCTCCCATCCCCTTTATTTAAATAGGCCAAGAGGGGGGAGGAGAGAGAGGGGGAACCGGTGGGGGGACCCCCCACCGGTTCCAAGAGGGAAACCGGTGGGGGGGGGGGGAGGAGGATTCCCCTCCCTCCTTTCTCTTTTGAAATTCAAAATGGGGGAGGGGGAGATTAATTAAAGAGGGGGAGTTAATGGGTTTCTTAACCACATTCACACTTGGTTAAGAATCCCATACAAAGACCCTCATTTAAACCTCCATCTTAACCCCATTCATACTAAGAAATCCAAAAAAAGTGGGGCAATTAATGGGCTAAGACCCATTAAAATAATACAAAAATAAGGGGGAAAGGGAGGAGGACCCCCACCGGTTGGCTCTCCAAACCGGTGGGGGTGCCCACCGGATTCCCCCCCCTCTCTCTTTTCAATGCTCTCTCTCACTCCCTTCTCTTACCCATGTGAATAAAAGAATAAAAAAAGAGGAGGAGGGAGATTGAAACCGGTGGCACCCCCCCACCGTATGCCCATCCGGTGGCACCCCCCACTGGGCCCAAATTGGGGCCTATAAATAGGGCCCCTTGGCCCCCAAATCAACACACACAAGCATATGCACAAGGATACACACCATATCCACATTTTCTAAGGGGAGGTCTTGCTGCATTCAAGACCAAATTCGGGTTTCTTAACCCGGGTTTGCTGCGCTTTTTGGGAGATCTTTTCCATTTCGGGGAGTCTTTCTTCCTAAGGTTCAATCCTAAGGAGAAGCTCTGCCGAATAATTCTTGTAAAATGCCTTCTTAAGGCGAACCCCTGTCGAAATAAAGACCGATATTTTCATGTCTGAAATGTGTGTTTGTATGTTATTAAAATAATTAAATAATATCATGTTTTCATACTTTATATATATATGTATACTTAGTTTCATAAACTCAAAAAAAAAAAAAAATCTGTGTACACCCTTAACTTAACCCCGACCTCACCCTATGAATAAATAAATATAAGGTCAGAAATCTTAATAAAATCATATTCAAATAAAAAATGACCTATAATTAATTAATTAATAAAAATTCATGAAATTATATAAAAATTTGAAAAAAATCAGGAAATATCTGCAAAAATCATAAAAGCAACTTAAAAGTCATATTGAACCAAATAACTCAAAATACCCCTCATATATTTAATTAATTAATTAACTAATCATAAAAATCAGTAAAATTAATAAAAAAATCATTAAAAATCAGTAAAAACAGAGAACCAAATCTGAAAGAATATAAAATTTCTTAAATAATTAAAATATACATAGAACTTAATAAAATTACTAAAATACCCTCACTCATAATAAAAATCTGTAAAAATCAGATAAAATCCTTAAAAAATATTAGAACCTAGTTTATGACCAAAATACCCTCCATACAATAAAAATCTCATAAGAAAATAGACTCTAAATATAATAAGCCCGGTTTAGGGTAAAGTTACCAAAATACCCTTATACACTTAAAAATTAATTTCACAAATCTCATAAGGTTTTAAAACCATTAAAACTTGCTCTCATATGCTAATAAGCCATAATACCTCCATAATTCCTAAAAACTGTATAATTGCAAAAACACCCCTATGGGTTTAAAATATTTGGAATTAATCCAGATAACTGAGAATCAATCCAAATACTTTGAAATTAATCCAAAACCATATAAAACCTATCTCAAACCGGGGTGAGGCCAAGGGCTCAACCTAAAATGCACCTTCATATTCATATGCATGTGCTGCCTGCAGTAGTAGTGTTGCATGTTATAAGGGCATCATACGGACGGTTAATCAAGGGTTGCCGAGCAGTTGCTCGACATAATTAACACTGACCGAGGTCAGTGGAGAGAGGTCATATACTCGAATCTTCGCCTGATTCGAAGTTCAGGATTCCCTGAGGGCTAATCCCAAGCCCTCATAGTCCGATAAAACATAAAACCGACCTATATTTCTCTAGATAAACAAAAAAACAAAAAAAATGGATTTCCAAATAATCCGATAGGAGAGACGTCTAGGTCAGGTCCCGACGAAGGTTAGAAATAATCTTCCAAACAATATGATAGCTTATACCCTCTCTTATACCCTTTGTCACAATGCTTAAATGCCTTGGTGTAGTTGTGGATGTAGAATTTTTTGCTTGGGAGCCAAGTAAAAAAAGTTCATAACATAATGGCCTTCTATAAATATAATCACTCTATAATCTATATATGTATATATTTGCAATTTTTCCTTTTCCTTTTGTTTTTTTGTGAGGGGTGGGGGGCAGAGCTGGTTCAATATTAAAAGAGAAAGACTTGCTGCACTGCCAGGCGGTTCTACACCGCCTGGCGGTGATTTCATTTGAAAATATTTTTTTTTCTGAAAAATTTTGTAGGTAGGCCCCGAACTGACCTACTGTTCATTTGGGGTCGGGTTTCGCTTTTTTAGATGTTCTAGGATCGTCCGATCGGAGATCCGATTGTTATGGTCATGTAGGGCATATTGGGGGGCACCTAAACAATTTTTCATTTTTTTTAAAAATGAGAACACTGCCTGGTGGTGCAGCGAGTCTTTCTCATATTAAAAAGATATGGCTGTTAGTGTACGTATCATAAAGGAAGAACGGCTAAAAGGTTATTTTGGATTTTCAAATAGAAGTGTAGAAGAGCATATTTGTTGTGCCATGATGTTGTGATTAATAATAAACGGTCGGGAAGCGATGAGTGTGGGAGGTCCAGGGAGTTCCCGAGGACTGCCGCCCATCGCCTCTGGTGTCGACCAGAGACTCCCCTAGGGAGTCATGGGCTTTGGCCACCTCTGAGGAAGATGGATGGCCCTCCCACTGCGAGAACATCTCCCAGTGCCTCTGCAGCAAATGAAGGAATGTCAGAGTGCAGTGCAGTGCCTCTGGTGTGGGAAGGAAGGGCATGCTCGGCAATTGTGCTCCACAAGTCCTACGATGAGATAATGAAGTGCCCTAGGAAAATGGAAGGAACAGGGCAACCCGTCGTTCTGTTCGTACCATCTCCGTCATGGAACTTTCTTGGCCTATGGATGCTTCACCTGCGCTGCTATGTGGAGCTCTGCTTCGTAGTTGGAAGGTTCTCTGCCCAAAGGCCAGCCATGGAATTGCTTAAGAAGTTGCTGGACAAGGGTACAGAGAGGCTTGGTGGAGGGGAGGTTAGATATTTGGGTGACATGTACCTAGGCCTGGCCCTGACGAAGGAGGAGGCCAAGAGGGTGGTCAATAAAGGCTGCTTGGCTGGTAAGGGGTTTGTGCTGAGGTCAGCCCCATGGGTGTTGCAGCGGGGCCCCTGAACTCTCCTGATCATCTGTTTACAGTCAAGATGGTGGGGCTTAATGTGGGCGTGACCTGGAGGATTTTCAGATGATAATGTAGGGGATAGGAAGCTGGGAAGATGGTAGCTTGAGGCTGTCGTCCAGTGGAGGTCTTCTGGTGGTGGAAGGGGTGATGAAGGTCATAGAGGAGCAGGTGATTCCTAATGTCTTGATGGTTCTCTTGGATGGGAGGATTTTTTCGGTTGTCGTCTAGGTGGTTAGTTGGTCGAAGTTGTTGGCACCGTAGGGAATCGTCACGGTAGTATTTCGAAGCAGTGGGCAAGGGGGGAGAAGATGAACAAGATATAGGGGTACGTGGCTTGCCAGGTGCACCAATTCGAATCTTCGAATTTCAAATTGGATTTCATATTTTGATGCGATGAACCCCATTTAGCCTGGTGGCAGCTTGGGTTGGAAGGTTATGGGGTATTCCGGTTTGGGTCTAAGGACCCAGAACTTACCTGCTATGACGCCTCATGCTGGGTGTACTGTCGGACCCGACATGGGTCGTCTTCCACGTCCGATTGCCATCGCCGCGACCACAGTGCATTCACAGAAGCTCCATGGTGTCAATTACAGGGATCCATGGTCTCTGATGATGTCTGGGGACTGGTAGACCAGGTTCAGCAGGTAGTCCCTAAGTAGCCTCCTGTGGAACCAAGTCAGTACCTGATGCATCAACAATAGGAGTGGTAGCTTCCGGAAGGGGTCATGGGGGAGGGCGCTGCCTTCTCTTCTCCTAGGGGATCGGCAACATTCTTGTTAGGGAAAGAGGTTGAAGGAGGGGGGGAGCTGGAGGTGGTGACGGAGACTCCTCTTTGGATGGTTGGGAGGTTGAGACTCCCAAGTTAAATGGGGTATGGACAAGGAAATTAGGGATATGCTGGTAATAGTTGAGAGGCTTGTGGGGGAGCAAGCCAAGGAGGTTGCGGATATAACTGGTGTCATTTGATGGGGAAAAAGACGTTCATTTAGTTTTCCACAGAATCTGAAACAGGTGGCAACTCGGGAGGGCTAGAAGTTTAAAGGGGGGTAAACTGTCAAGAAGGGAGGGAAAGGAAGTGGATGAGGGGGAAGTGAGGGAAGATGAGGTGCTATAAGTGTTGCTTATGAAGATCCTTTCATGGAATGTTAGGGGGTTAGACCGTTAGAGAGTTGGGAGAAAAGGGAGGTGGTGAGGATGCCATTAGGAGGTGCAAGATTGATGTTTTGTGTAGCCAAGAAACGAAGCAGAGTTGGAGGGCGCGGAGGCTTGGAGGGATATTGGTGGGTCCAGGATGGCATGTGGTGTAGTTTCCTCAGTAGAGGGTAGATCGGGTGGCATTATAGTGTTATGGAATGACCTATGTAGTCAGAGGCATGAGGCAACCTAGGCAACTGAGGGGTCGCCTTAGCCTCAAATGCCTAGGCCACCCTTAAATGATTTTTTTTTTTTTTTTTTTTGAGAGAGAGAGAGAGAAAGAGAGAGAGAGGGAGGTGGAGGGGCTCAAAAAGCCCTTTGCATATTGCAATCAAGACGTGAAAGGGTGGCTGGAGGGGGTCAAAGAGCCCTCTACAAATTTGCAGTCAAGGGAGACAAGAGAAGAACGTGTTATGAGATGAGCTCTTGCTATGACATGGACGGTCAGGTAGAACTTGGTGTTTGACAGGTGATCTAAATGACCTCTGTAAATTTGCAGTCAAGGGGGACAAGAGAAGAACGTATTATGGGATGAGCTCTTGCTAAGACATGAGCAATCAGGTAGAACTTGGTGTTTGACTGGTGATCTTAATGCCACCATTTATGTTGAAGAGTGGTCAGAGGGATCTTCTTCGATGGCAGTTATGGAGGATCTCTAGGAGTCCAGGACTTCATTCAACAAGCAGCTTTGATTGATGTTCATACCGAAAATGGCTTCTTTACTTGGTTCAATCTTAGGTCTTAAGCCTATTTTTTTTAGATTGGATAGGTTCCTAGTTTCTGCTAAGTGGGAAGAGCACTTCCTACATTTACACGCATCTTGTCTTTAGAGGCTGATATCAGATCACAAACTTATTCTCTTGAATTCAAATTTTTCTTTCCCTCAGAAGCCCATGTTTCGGTTGGAGAAATTTTGGATTCAAAAGGAAGGGCCCATAGAGTTTGTCAGGGAGATTTGGGCTTCCAGCCAGTAGAAGGTTTCAGCTATGGCTACACTTATCAGTAACCTCAGAACACTTGGCCCCGAGCTTTCTATCTTGGGGGGGGGGGGGGGGGGGGGTGCTTCCAGGTAGAGAGGAGAAGGATGTTATTCTTCGTCAGTTACAAGGTTTTAAAACCTTAGAGGAGGCTGGTTTGCTTGATGAGGAAGACAAGGCGACGTGGGATTTGTCAAGGCAAATTATCAACTTATTCTATTTAAGGAAGAGGTATATTAGAAGTAGAGATCTAGAGGGCGAGAGGAACACTGATTACTTTCACTGCATTGCTTCTGGCAGGAGGAGAACAAATCACATAGGGTCTCTAAAAGTTGATGTGCAAACTATTTCTGATAGGGAGGAGGTGAGTAGGTACATCATCTCTTTCTTTTTCAGATTGCTTGCAAAAGAGGATTTTGATAGGTCAGGTTTGGATTCATGATTTTTCCCTCAACTTTCAAAGGTAGAAAGGGATAGTCAATATGCTCCATTACAGATCAAGACCTTCATGATGCTGTATTTGTCTGGCTTGGAGACAAGACGCTTGGCCCGAATGGTTTCCCTTTGCTATTCCTCTAACACTGCTGAGGGATTGTTCAACCGCTACTCTTTCAGGCCGTTTGAAATTTTCAGAAGGGAGAGCTCATTTGAAGGGTGCTAACAAAACTTTCATTGTTCTGACTCCTAAGAAATTGGGGGCTGATTCGTTGGGTGAGTACAGACCTATTAGTCTCCTTAATGGTGGTGTACACAATTGTTTCCAAAATGTGGCTACTAGATTGGAGAGGGTCCTGGACATGATCAATCACAATCAAAGTGCTTTTATCAAGATTCAAGGGTAGGCAGATCCATGAGGGTTTCTCGATGGCTCATGAGTGCTTGCATGGTATGAAACAATAGAGAAGGAAAGGAAAGGGGTGGTTCTCAAGTTGATTTTGAGATGGTCTATGATAGGGTAAACTAGAACTGTCTGTTTGATATTATAAGCAAAATGGGCTTTGGCGACATTTGGGTCAACTAGATCAAAGAGTATGTGACTTCAGCTTCCTTCGTCATCCTTATTAATGGGGGTGCCTACATCTTTCCTTCACAGCAGTAGAGGCTTGCAGTAAGGGTATCCCATGTCTCCTTTGCTATTTGTTTTATTTGCCAATGTTCTTAGTTTGATGTGGATGAGAAGAGTGGAAGTTGGTTTCATTTTAGGTTTTCAGTCATGTGGTGGAGTTAAGATGATTTCTCATCTCCAGTATGTAGATGATACTATTCTCTTCTTGTCAGGAGAAGAAGATCAGCTACTCTGGTCCAAGCTTATGTTGGAATTAGTGGATGAGGTTTGTGGATCGAGGGTGAACTTCCATAAAAGTTTGGCCATTGGCATTACTATGTCGAACAAGGAGATGGAGAGAGTGGCTCTTATGTTTGAGTGTCAGAGGTGTTCCTTTCATGTTACCTAGTTGGGGCTTCCTTTTTCACTGGGAGCTGTAAAATGCAGAGATTGGGAGCCCATTGTCCATAAATTTTATTCTCGCATGTCCAGATGGAAGGGTAGGCTCCTCTCTTATGGGGGAAGATTGATCCTTTGTAAGGTAGTCCTAGAAAGTCTACCAATTTATTTCCTGTCAATTTTCAAGATTCGTGTCTCTATGGCTAAGCAATTGGAAGCCATTAGGTGCAAGTTTCTTTGAAAGGTTATTCTGAGAAGTCCAACGAGGGAGGCTACAACACATTATGGGGCAAGATATGCACGACTAAATAAAATGGAGGTTTGTGTTTGAAGGACATTCGATATTTTAATTTGGCATTGCTGACCAAATGGCTGTGGAAGTTAGAATCTTCTTCTTCAAGCCTCTAAATTGATGTAATTACTGATAAGTATTATTCCAATTGAGTGTCAATTGGCTTTCATTACCCAACAAAATATTCCAATACTAGAGTGTAGGACCTGCCCTTACGGTTGGAGTATAATGTATCCTCAATTTAAAGAGGTATTCTTCAGGCTACCGACGTTATCAAGGTGACGAGCATCGTTAGGAGATGGAAGGTTATGTCTTTTTTGGTCTGATAAATGGTGCATGTCTCAGCCTCTCTGCAAGATGTTCCCTAGCCTTTATAGCAAGTCTTCAAATCTTTTTGCTACAATGGCGTAGGTGTATGGACAGGATGTTGCAGGTATACGGTGTGGACTGTATGCTTCAAGCGGAATATCAGGGAAGTGGAATTACAGGAGCTTCTTAGCAGACTTATCTATTTCATTTCTTTAACATGGATTTTCTCAGTCAGGTCAGCTTATCATGCTATTACAAATGGGGGGTTTGAGGTCTCCTTTCTTTTGACATAGAGAACCATAGATCCCCTTTGACGTTTTAGATGCTGATACAGAGGATATCTAATGGAAGGATGCCCACGACAGATAGGTTGATTCAATTGGGATTGTAACGTGCCATCGAGGTGTTCCTTATGTGGTGCTGAAGATGAATCACTAGATCATCTCTTCGTCTCATGCCACTTTGCTACTGGAGTTTGGCAACCTATCCTCACCAAGGTGCATCAACCTTTCAAGCAGATGGATATGATGGATTCCCTTCTCCGGTTGTGGCCTCTTCTTGTGGTTCCTAGAGTTGATCATAACATTTAGTGGTTGATTCTTCATGCTAATCTTTGGGCCATCTGAGGTGAGACGAACTGGCAAAATCTTCAAGAAAGAGTCATTGGTGTCAGATAGAGTGGTTGGGTTTGTGTGTGAGACCGTGAGAGGGTGAGAGAATGGGGGAGAATATTTTGTAATCCAATTATTGATAAATCTTCCTTTTGGCTGGTTAGGGAATGTGATGGGGATCCATGAGCAGCTGGAATGGAGTCCAAGGTCCAATGTGCAGTTCATTTGGCCCATTAGGGGCCCATTTGGAGTCTTTTAATTTATATGTAATTTTCCCATGTTTTTTTAGTTATTTTCGGAATCCTAGGGATAGTTTGGTAATTTTCATATTAGGGTTTCTTTGAAGAGTCTATATATTGTCCTGTATTCCCCCCGTAGGAAAATATTGAAGAAGAAATTTGAAATGAAGAGCCGCCGTTGCGTGTTTTCTCCCGAGACGGGACGGGAACCCTAGTCTTCTTCTCCTCCAACCCCTCTCTTCTATCTACTTCCGATCTACCCCCCTCCTGTCCCGCATCATGATGGGGATCCAGGAGCAGCTGGAATGGAGTCCAAGGTCCAATGTACAGTTCATTTGGCCCATTAGGGGCCCATTTGGAGTCTTTTAATTTATATGTAATTTTCCCATGTTTTTTTTAGTTATTTTCGGAATCCTAGGGATAGTTTGGTAATTTTCATATTATGGTTTCTTTGAAGAGTCTATATATTGTCCTGTATTCCCCCCGTGGGAAAATATTGAAGAAGAAATTTGAAATGAAGAGCCGCCGTTGCGTGTTTTCTCCCGAGACGGGACGGGAACCCTAGTCTTCTTCTCCTCCAACCCCTCTCTTCTATCTACTTCCGATCTACCCCCCTCCTGTCCCGCATCAACTTGGTATCAGAGCCCAACTCCGATCCCCATCGTGCCTCCACTGCCTTCTCTTTTTCTCTGCCTTCCTCCACCTTCTCTCTGCGCTGCGTAGTACCACCGGCAACGACCCCTGTCCACGCGGCCAGTCGGCTCTCCGACGAGTTCCCACGTCTCCCTGCGGTCCAGAGGGTGGTTCTTCACCGTGAGTTTTCCCCCCACCGCGAGTTCCTCCCACCATACGCAGGGCCGAGGCGGGACCCCCGGCAGGCTTCCTTACCCAGCGGTTCGCGAACCCGCCGCACGCGAGGACGAGGCCGGACACCCTGCGACAACCCCCACTTCACGCGCCAGGACGAGCTCCCCACCGACCTCGCCCTACGCGACTGGTCGGGCCATCCCGCCTGCAACAGGTCCTCCCGGTTCAGTCCGCGGCAACCCCGCCCAGGGCGACCTCCCGCGAGCACCTCAGCCCCTCCGGCGGCCCCAGCGCCTGCAGTCCTGCCAGAGTCCTCACACGCCGGCACTGCGAGCCTCCTTCCCACTGCTCGCACGTTCCGGACGGGTCCTTTCCGTGAGCGCCCCCCCCCCCTGCGTGCGTGCTCCCTTCCCCGCTGTTCGTGGGTCCGGGACGGACCTAGCCCGCGTGCTCCTCAGCCCCGCTGCCGTCGGCCCTGGCCGGCCTCCCTGCGGGTCACCACCGAGCCGTCGAAGCGCCAATCCTTCCCAACTGAGCAGTACATGGCAGCGCCCGATAGCCTGTTTCTTGTTCTTCTTCTTCTTGTTATCGTCTGAGCAGAGAATTCTAGAGGAGGAAGAAGAGAATAAATCCGCCGCTGCCAGAACCGTCGGCTTCCGCCGCCGCCTAGATCCAGTGCTGCCGAAGCCGCCGTCGTCGGGCCTCGTCACCGTCGTCGACATCGCCTCCGGCCACTGGAGCCGCTCCGCCCCGCCATCGCCACCGTCCCGCCCGCCGTCGTTGCCGCCGCGCTCAATGGCCGCCGGCGCCATCACTGCACTCGTCGCCGCCGCCTCCCTTTCTCCCTCGTGCTCTTTCTCTCTGCTCCCTGTTAGGGTTTGGGGAAGGACGAGCCGAAGAGGACGAGCCGAAGAAGACGGGCCCGAACCCCTTTAAGTTGGACCCGGACGGTCAAACCGGGTCTAACCCAGCCGGTCCGATCAAGAAGGGCCCAAGCCCACTACACCAGCCGGTTCAACCGGATTCCAGCCTTGGGTTCGAGCCAGGTTGAGTTTCCACCGAGCCAGGGTCCGATCCAAGCCCCCAACGGCTCGAGCCACCCTGCCTCTTCAACCTGGTTTGCTATAGTGCCCAGGGGGTGCATTAGAAGTTCTTATCGCACCGCCAGCACCCGGGGCTCGTCCGTGCTCCGATTTGCGCGCCGCTTGTGCCGTTGGGATCGTATTGGCGAGGCCGACCTCGCTGTACGTCCCGCCTGACAGCAGCGTCTCGTTTTGCGTGCCGCACTTGCACGCTTTACGAGGACACTCGAGCGCGCCGTTCGAGGTCTTTCTGGGCTCCGATTTGTGCACCGTTCGCGCCGCCGGATCCGTCTCGACGAGGCCAACTCAGATCCAGTGTGCTGTTCCCAGATTTGCCTCGTTTTGCGTGCCACTTGTGCACGCATACCGAGGACCCCGATCGTGCATCCCGAGGCCAACCCAAGTTGCCTCGATTTGCGTGCCAGCATCCCAGCGCACAGATTTCGCAGCAACTAGTGCCCGCTTACCTCGTTTTGCGTGCCACTTTTTGCACGCATATCGAGGATGATGATTGGAGCTCCGATTCTTGTGCCGATCGTATCGTTGGCATCCTTGCAGTGAGGCGGACCTCGTCCATCATTTCTTTGGCCAGTGGTACGTTTTATCATCATGGATTTTAGTTTTGAGGTAGAGCTACCCAATTCCGTGAAAACTCGGGTGTATCTTGAGGCAACGTCGTTCGGCAATGTTATTTCACAATCTATTGTGGATTCTATCTCCCACACGGACTACGTAAGGGTCTCTGGAAATCGAGTCTATGTGCCATTTTTCTATCTCTTAAGGAGCAGCAGTACTTCCCGAGCCGTCAGGTATTATGATGATGCATGGTGCAAGATTATACCCAATGGCTCGTATATCGGTTTGGGTAGAGAATGGATAGACGAGCGGCAAGTTGTGATTGATCATACTGGACGAGATTGTCTAATACAACCTGAGGAATACCATGCTCCCTTTCTTATTCTCAATGCCAGTTACCAGGATCGAGAGAGGTTTCAACAAGCAGATGATTGGGAGCGTGAGAAGTCCCAGATGAGGAGTGAACTTCAGAAGATTTCTGCCATGCTTGCCAAGCTGACCAAGCCAAAAGATGTTATCTATGAGGCCGACCCAACGATGAGCGAGGAGTATGAAAATCAAATGAAGGAGGTGCACTATGTGGCCGATCCAGCCCTAGAAGATGAATATTTGGGGGAGGTTGAATCAGTGACGCCTATAGTAGATAATGACCTCTTCCCCACTAAAGGGAATGGGCCGAAGACAGAACCGCTACTGGAAGATGTAGTCGATCAGCCGAAGGTCGTTAAAGATGTCATCAGTTTGCATGATTTTGACCACATATGGAGCGACGTAGAGGCACAATTTTCTCCTCAGGTTGGAGCATTCATGCGCGCGATGATTCATGGGTCATCGGTGTTGTTTTCCGAGCATGCTACCATCGTTCCCCCATGGATATTGACTCATTTTAAAATTCGAGGACGAATTTTTTCGAACCAGGGGAGAATGATGGGGATCCAGGAGCAGCTGGAATGGAGTCCAAGGTCCAATGTGCAGTTCATTTGGCCCATTAGGGGCCCATTTGGAGTCTTTTAATTTATATGTAATTTTCCCATGTTTTTTTAGTTATTTTCGGAATCCTAGGGATAGTTTGGTAATTTTCATATTAGGGTTTCTTTGAAGAGTCTATATATTGTCCTGTATTCCCCCCGTGGGAAAATATTGAAGAAGAAATTTGAAATGAAGAGCCGCCGTTGCGTGTTTTCTCCCGAGACGGGACGGGAACCCTAGTCTTCTTCTCCTCCAACCCCTCTCTTCTATCTACTTCCGATCTACCCCCCTCCTGTCCCGCATCAGAATGTTTGAGTGGGACACCATCTTGGTGCTTTGTACTTGAGCCTCTTTCTGAGAGCTGAATTTTAATCTTTTGTTCATTTTGTTTATAATAATACGTATTGGTGGTACCATCTACTTTCAAAAGAATATTATTGCATGTAATAATAAACAATATTTTATAATGAAATGAGAGTGCTAGGAAACGACGTGTTTTTGCATGAGGCCATGAGGCCCATAACATTGTGCCTTCTTTGTTTTAACAATACATTTAAACACAAATAAACCTAACCTGAAGAATAGTTGTCAAGACAACAAGGCAACCCTAAGAATTCAAAGGCAGCCTAAGCTCTTGGGCACTAAAGCGGCCTCCTAGGCGAGGAGGTATATCCAAGCAGAATCAGTTTATGGGCCCAAGTAGGCCAACATGCTTCATGCGTTAGGTACTTGGGCCACCAAGGCATTGGCAAGGCACCCCAGCTTGCAGAGGAGTCTAAAAAGAGAGTAGGCTAGGTAGGTTGGGCCCGTTGTTCTTTTTTTTTTTTTTTTGGTGGGGGGTGGGGGTGGGGGTTGGACTATACTCATTAGCATTGACTGGTGTTAATCAATCACTCTGATGGATAAAGACACTTGATTAGCCAATAGCCATCCATTGTGATGTCCTAAATAAAATAAAGCACATAAAATATAAATCTAACTTTAAAATTTTAATTAATTCCAAGCACGTCTAGCAAGGTGGAAAGGCAGGCTCTATCCTATGGAGGGAACATGGTTCTTTGCAAGTTTTTGTTGAATAGTCTCCCCATTTATTTTCTCTCATGTTCAGAATCACAAAGTCTGTGGCTAGATAGTTGGAAGCAATTCGTAGAAAATTCTTCTTGAAGGGGAACATTGACAATCTTAAAAGAGGAGGGTATGAGGTTTCCTGGGGTAGGTTCTGTAAGTGCAAAGACAATGGAGGTCTTGGCCTTATCCAAATGGCTATGGAAGCTTGGCACTGCACAATCAGGGCTTTGGTAAGATGTGGTTAAAGATGAGTATTATTCCATATCCAAGGTATGGGATATAGTTGTGCATGCAGACTATAATGTCTTTCTTGCTTGACGTGGCATCCTTCAACTAGCTGATATTGTTCTGGCGGCTGCCTTCTGTCTCTCTTGGTGATGGCTGACATTGTTTTTTTTTTCTAGACAGCGGCTCCTGTCTCAAGACTCTTTCCCAGGCTGTTTGCTATTTGTTCAAATCCCCACACTTATGTGGCTCACATGGTAGAAGCTTCCCCTCGGGAGAAAGGAGTGAATCCCTCGATTTAGGAGGAATCTGAGCGAGGAAGAAATACATGATTTGGCAACCCTTCTCATGCTTCTGCAGGACCATATGGTGGATGATTAAGCTCGGGACTTTTGGAGGTTGAGGTGGAGTTCTAAAGGGACCTTCTCTGTGTGATTTGCGTATTGTCTTATAGTAGATGGAGGCATTAGAACTCCCTACCTCCACTTTATTGGGACTCCAAAGTCCCCCTTGAAGGTCAAAATCTTGCTATGGAGAATCTCTTGTAGGAGGCTGCCCACATGTGATAGGCTGATCTACTTTGGGAGTGAGGTGTCTCCGATATGCTATTTGTGTGGGAAGGAAGATGTGTCTCTTGATCATCTCTTTGTGGGATGCGGTTACGCTAGCGAGGTTTGGCACATTATTCTCAGCAAGTTACGGTTTCATCTTAGCTTGCCGGATGACGTGGATCCCCTTCTTCGGTTGTGGCCCTACCTCGTGATAAGGATGACAGTCTCAGTACCATCTCGGTGTAGGCCAGTATTGGGTACCGATATGTACTGGTATCGGTATCGGTGGTACCAGGCTGGTATCGGCCCGGTACCAGCTAGTATCAGCCTGGTATCGGCCAGTACTACCAGTTTTTTTATTTATTTAATGAACCCAAAACCTGATATTGATATCAGCTGATACTGCCAACCATGCCTTGTGAGGAATAAGGAGGACAGATGTATTTGGTTGCTGGTCCTTCATGCTACCGTATCAGCTGATACTGCCAACCATGCCTTGTGAGGAATAAGGAGGGCAGATGTATTTTGGTTGCTGGTCCTTCATGCTACCCTTTGGGCCTTTTTTGGTGGTGCGAAGGAAGAATTTTCAAGAGGGAAGCTAGATGTCCAGAGAGATTACTAATTTTTGTATGTAAGGGTGAGGAAATGGGTGAGGATTTTCTGTCATGACCGCGTAGGCACATCCAACCTTTTCTTTCTTGTGGAAGGATGAGTGGAACACCTTCTTGGTGTTTATGTAATGGCCCTTTTTTGAGAGCTTCACTGTATACACTTTTGTACACCTTTTTTTATTAATACAGATGGTACCATCCACTTTAAAAAAATCTAAAAACTTAATTAGATTATGCCCAAAGGCTCTCCCGTGGTCTGCACTGGTGATTCAAACTACTTTCAATAGGTTTCCAGGTATTTTGAAGTGTGATGAAGTGATTTTAAGGATTAATAGAAGGATATTTTGGTCATTTAGTGCTTGCGAGGTGAGGTGTTCTAAAGGATTCAGGGTCTTTTTTTTTGGGGGTGGGGGGGGGGGGGGGGGGGGGGGGGGGCTGATTTTGAGTGTTTTGGGGTTTAAGGGTTGTTTGGACAGAAATGGAGCGTCTTGTGCACCAGGGTGCTCCTTGGAGGAGGCTGGCATCAATACTTCTTTCGGGTACCAACTGCATCCCACTGGAGGACAATGACAGAATGGATTATGTGCAATTTCCCCTGACAAAGATATTTGCTAAGTGGGGGACTTCGTAAGGCCTTGGAAGAGTTGCACAGTGGGGGCTGTGCGGAGGAGGAGATCAGAGTTTCAATTAAAAAAAAAACATAGACTCCTATCTTCCTTTCTCGTTTGCTGCCATGGTACTCTGCTTCTGGTGCCTCAAAAAGGTGCATCAGCAGAGGTTCTGCAGGAGCCCTTGGAGGAGGGCCATTATAGATCTCAATGAAATGGTCATCACCTGAGGGTGGATAGGAAAGCTCCCCCATCTTACACAAAAGGTAATTGCCTTTGTAGGGATGATGCTATTGGGGCCACATGCTCTTTGTCCCAGTCTCCTGATCCACCCACCTAGAGAATTGGGGTCCATTTGGTACGACCTAAATGCTACTGCATGCACAAGAATTCCAGCAAAACCTCAGCACCATGATCTGTTTGGTGACATGCAAAAATGGTGGTCAATGAAAACCTCATTCTTTAACTATCCTGAATTGGATTTTGGCATCCACCGTTAAGATGCCAGATGCCATTTTCCCAGCGGAGTGGACAAATACCGGGTGTGAATATGGGGAATATCCGGGCAAACAAGCAAACTGACCCTTAGAAACTACTTACACTTGTACCCTTACGTTAGTTATAGCTTTACACTTGTATCCTTAAAACTTAAAGATGTACAATTTTACACTTGCACCCTTAAAACTTTAAAGACATTATTGTTTTACAGGAAAAGAGGTAAATGAAAAGGTTTTCCAAGAAATCTATTTTTCCAGTAAAACTTATTCCTTGGAATTGTTTTCCTTCTGATTGCATTTTACATACATGACAACCAAACAGATCCTCAGATGAGGCTGTTGAGGAACCATAGTTAGGATTTTTTCCCCTCCTTTGGCAGTTAATTTCTGTTGTTTCTCTTTTTTTTTTGCTTCAAACAAGGTGGTATCTATGTTGTTGCCATCTAATTAATTTTCACATATGGAATTATGGATCATGATGCACAGGATTGGCCTGATCTGAATCATTGATTTGGATCAGTTTTGGCCCATTACAATCCCATTTCAAACTGAAAAAACGAATCTTAATGTCGGGGAAAAAAAGGAAAAAACAACATTGAACCAGCCTGAATGGTTTGAGTTGGCTAAATCGACTTATTTGACAATGGGCCATCCATGGTGGCCACCTCGTCCTGGCACTCACCTGCCTGCCACAAAAACAGAAGAAAGAAAGAGCAAAAGGAAAGTACTAGCTTCCTCCTCATCTACCACCATTAACAAATTTGTTGATTGATTGATTAGCACACCACCACTATTGCCACTTCACATCTGTCATGTGCCCTCCTCCTTTCTGCTGCTGCTGCCAGCTGCCTCCTTTCTCCTCTCCCCTTCCCACCTGCTATTGATGGCTGGGGAATGCAAAACAAGCAATAGATGAAGTGCTCGGGCCGGGGATTTAGGTATGGAGTTTAAAAAGACGAATCATGGGTTAAAAAGAGAGGGACGTTAAATAGCCCTACAAGTAAATACTTATATTCTTGTTAGTTCGATATGTATTTTTCCAACAAAATCATTTAAGCTTAATACTTTTGATTTTTATGAGTTCCTTTTTTTGGTTTTCTTGTGAGAATGATTGGCTTGAGTAGGAGAGTTGCTTCTGTGCACTTGCCTCAGGAAGTGAGACCCAGGTTCAAGTCTTACAGGAGGTGGCCACAGTGTGGGGCTTCTGGTTAGACTTGCACTCTCCAGGGCTTTACCTGTAAGGGGCTCCTTGTCATCAACAAAAAGGAAAAAAAAAGAAGAAGGTGGCCTCTTTCCCTGGGATTGGCTGATTTGGCAGATCATGCTCGGCCAATCTCAGGACTGATCCACTTCCATATTCCTTGATATGGATTTCACGCGGGTTCAACGAGTCTGCACGATTGCACTTCTTTTGTAATTTTTCTTTTTTTTGGAAAGTGGGTTGTACCACATGTATTATAAATGAAAAGACCATATACAAAAGGAAAGGGAGAAGACAACGAAATGTCCCACAAAAACAAAATGCACCAAGATGGTGCATAACTCAACTCAGAAGACCAAAAGGAGTGGCATTTAGATTGATCCACTTGACAAAATATCTCAAATAAAAGAACAAACATAGTCCGATGACTGGGCCTCCCTCCTGAAAATTCTGTCATTATGTTCCGACCAAAGAGCCCATACAGTTGCATGCAGGATCAGCCACCATAAGAGCCTGTCACCTTTAACAGACCACAATCTTTCACATTCCTGAAGCGGCTGATCCAAAGATTCCCAAGTTGCAAGAGTGCACTGAAGGACTTAGCACAATCGAGACCACACCTCCAAGGCAAATGAGCATCTACAGAAAATATGGTCCTTCGTCTCCTCATCAGCTCCTCACAGGCTACACAAGCTAGTGATGCCCAGCATGAAATGAGCTAGTGATTGCACTCCTTTTGTAATAAATTGGTCGTGTTTAAAATTGAGGGTTTTCCTAGACTAAAAGAAATATCATTATGACAATCTAATGGGCAAATATTATGTGACTTGGAATCTGTAAAATGTTAGATGATAATCCATGTTTATTCTTTCAACCTTGGAGGAACCATGTAAATGCCTTTTCCACTGACTGACCTGAGGTGTATGCAAAAGATACAAGGATTGTTGTCTTTCCCAAATGTGTAAACAATTTTGTGCAATCTGAAAAAAAATGTACTTTCTTAATTCAATTTAGATGGCTTGGCATGTCTCAACTTTGCTTTTGTGAAACTTTAATTAATGCCCAAGTTACATGACTCAGCCTTTCAACATTGGAGAGATCGTTAAAGTACTGTCCAGCGTCCACCAACTGAAACCAGGCCATGTACATGGCTGATGGTTATTTTGCTTTAAGGTGCATGAATGACATTGCATTTGTTTGAATGATTCCAAACCTCAACTGAATTTCATGTGAAACATGCCTTCACAACTTCTTGATGTACCTGGGTCCAGAAGCTAAGTGGTTGGATTGCTTTAGCCAAGTGGATTAAAAGGCATCTCCATTTTAAGCATTTATTGATTGTAAATTAGCCATTGATCACTTCCTATCTCATTCTTGATAGAACCAGAATCTAAACCCCTTTTATCTACAAACTGGTCTTCAAATGGGTGGCTTGAACTTGTAATTCTGTTCCTATAACACCATGAATCAGTGTAACCAGCTCAATGTTTTGCAGTTCTTATGCTATCATGGCTATGTTTTGAATCCTTCTTGCTTGCATTTTATCTGTTCATCAGCAGTAAATAGCACCGAGTAACATATAGGGGAAAATACCAAAGAAATTTCAAATTCAAATTATACTCATTTCACTTAAGTTTCTTCTAAACCTTGAGATCTGTCACAATTTATGTTGCTTATGTTAACCTCTTGCATAATTTATTTGTTTTAGATGTTTTATGAACTAAGTGCCAGTCAATTCAAAAGATTACTGTCATTGCGGAAGATATTTAGTCTGCCTTCTGTATATTTTTAATTGTTCTTTTTAGTTTTTAGTCCCTCTAATCTATTTAATTTGGGAAAACTCCCTATAATCTCTATATTTAGTAAAACCTTCCTGTAACCTCCCTTTTATTTGGAAAAGACCGTTTCTCAGGGAGTTTTTCCAAAATATTCAGGGACTCTTTTCGAATCTTCTGTGTCTGTCAAATAACTCACGATTTTGAAGAGTCATATTGATGGTAAGAATAAGGGGGTTTCTAACGAAATTAGATTGTTTGTAGGGGTCAAAAACAAAAAACCTTTTTTAATTGCATCATTTTTAGTTATGGCAACTTTGGATTATTATAAAGGCTTTTCTACTGATAGGCATATGAATTTCACTTATGTGAATATCAGTCTCATACAGGAACATCTAGATTCAGTCTTACCTCAAGCATTTCTCAAAGGTCTTTCAAATGCAAGTCTACCTGGGAGGGGTCAGATCGTATTTGACAAGCTGGAACATTCTCATGAAGTGTTAGAAGCAGATAAACATTCATATAGTGATTTGATTTTCTATTTAGATGGAGCACACAGTCCTGAAAGTATGGAAGTTTGTGCAAGGTGGTTCTCCAAAGCAGTAATTGATGATAGACATTCTTATAAGATCGGACAGTGGGAAGGACTTGATAAACATTGTGATACTGAAGCTAGTAAATCAGACAAAATCTTCAAGCAGGTACAGAGTTTGTTCCAAAAGTAATGGGAGTCGTGCTTGTCTAAAATCGACTAGGTAATCCATGGTATTTGGATTGTTTGTGCAGGTTCTTTTATTCAATTGCATGGAAGTGAGAGACCCTCAGCTGCTGCTTCCAAAGCTTATAAGTACTTGTGCTTCAAGTGGTACTGGTTCTCATGAAAGATAACCTATGCTTCACTACACTTTCAACTTTAAGTTATCTAATATTATGAGCTGGACTGCTCTTTCTATGTGTACGATTCTGAGTTATGAATTCATCACATGGTGGTGTTTATGCAGGACAAAATTCATTTCCCGATACATTTTCAGTTTGGAATTGGAATGTAAAAGGGAATTGTTTCTGGTTCTCCTCCAAAATACATAGCGTAAGGATGGGGAGGGAAGACATTTTGAAAATCAATAAATCATAGTAAAATAACACAAAAACATTGATGAATTGCCTATAGTCAAGTGACATCATCAGTAGAGTACAGGCCCGTATCTCAAGTTTCTAATAAGCAGGCCCTAAAAGGAAAGATGGACCTTGATAGTAACAAATTACAGATACTTTTATTCATCTATGAAGAACATCACAAAGAGATTATTGCTTGAACTACCAGAGACTAGAGAGTAATTGAAAGGATTGCTTAAGAGAGTCATACTGAAAGCGAACCTATAATGACAATATGACAAATAGTATGGAATAATATAATTTGAATGAACTTAATTTCTTGCTTGTTTATTTTGTAATTGAGTCACCGTCGCTTTTTCCCCAGTCTAAAGAGATCACCTGGGGCATTGGCAATAACATGGAATGTCCTTAGTTTCTTGCTTTTTATGTTTCTTGCTTTTTTTGCTCATTGACACCAGATATAGGATTTTTTGGGGCGAATGATTTAATATCAGCATATAACTGGATATTTCATGTGCGGTGTGGCTTATGTGATGATATTCTGATGTTAACTCTTTTGTTGATTACAACATTATAGTACGACTGTTTTCAGTCTTCCAACCACAGAGACTTCCAGTTGACCACCCAACTCATGCTGGTTTCAAAACACTGCACTATAATATTAAGGCATTTGGACTCTTTTGTTGATTACAACATTATACTCCGACTGTTCTCAATGGAACCACAAAGGCTTCCAGTTAACCATCCAGCTCATGCTGGTTCAAAACACTGCTTTGTAATATTAAGGCATTTGGGCTCTTTTATCTCTTTGCTGCCTCCTAAGTCTTGGATTAGCCTTTTTAGTAGACAGAAGGGCAACAAGGTTGACTAATCATTCATCCTCAGCATTTGCTCCTTTCAATTCTTAGTCCTATTGTAAGACGATCTAGTGATGGTAAATCTCTTTTACTATCCAATTCGGTGTCATAAGCTGGTCATGACTATCTAATTAACCTTTTTTTTCTTTTTCTTTTTTGGTGGGGGGGGGAGTGTTGCCTGTAACAACAAATCATCCCCCCCCCCCCCCAAAAAAAAAAAAAAAGGTTGGACCAGCTAACTCAGGACCCAATTAAAATGAAAATTGTGCATTCATAATATATGATATAAATGTGTATATATTATAAATTTGATTTTTTCCAAAAAGAGTTGTGAATTGCACCTCCAATTTTATTAACTAGTAAAGGAGGTAGTACAATTGGGTGAACCAAGGAGAAGCTCCTTCCTTCCACCAGGATGCTAACATCCAAAGTGAAGCAAGATTACAGATATTTTATATCTCTTACCCAGTCTTCAGCAAAGATGCATGGGACATCCCGGCTCCAACTATAGATGAAAGATTAGGCTTGGAATGAAATATTCTTGACATATCCCCGAAAAATATCGTAATTACTCTCCTTCTATATGCTCCAACAGATGGCATGGGGAACGATTTGGGGGATCTGGCTTCTTTTCTCTTTGCTGAGCTTGATCCTCAAATCAACAGATGGTTCTCCGTACTTCTCATCCAAGTGAACAGTTAATTAACCAATGATCTGCATCTCTCCTAGCACCACAGGAAGAGCATATTGTATCACAGTCTTTGCACCATTTACTTGTACAAACTTTGGTGATATTTCTCCTCTCAAACATCAGCCACATAAAGGCCCTGAGTTTGACTGGTGATTTGATCCTCCATATCTCATCAAACTTCTTGAGTTATGAGCATTATCCTGAAGCAAGCTGTTAAATGACTTCACAGAGAACTGTCCTCCATCTCTATCCCACAAACCTGATACTTCAGACTTGATGAAACCATATCTTACCGCAGAGAACAACTGCAGTAAGGATGTATGTCTTTCAGTCTCTTCATCCTTTAGACCATCTTCTTAACCGCAAACACCGCTGAGCACTATCCTGCCAACTAGCAGTCCTTCACAAAGGCCCATTTGCTGATAGAAAGATGGTATACATTAGTACCTGCCTTTGAGATGCAAAATTCCCATCCACTTATCACTCCAGGACAGAGTGTGCTCACAATTTGCCAATTTGACATATTTATCTTTCAGATTCCCTGCTTTGAGAATACCTTTACACGATGGGACATTGAGGAGATTTTTTCAGTGTAGATAAAATTTATGATGGAGGTTGTAATGTTTATGTAATATAATTTTCTTCCATAAAGGTTCCTCCTCAGGTAGAAGCTCCTACAGCTATTTCCCTAATAGAGAAAGATTCATCTGCTGCAGATTTTAAATTCCCATTTTCCCCTGTATTTTTGTCTAGATGCCACCCCCATTTGACCAATGGGCACATTGCATTATTCTTACTACTTCTACAGAGAAAACTTCTAGTCTGATTTTAAATATCTTTGTCACTATACTTGGTAATAGGAATACAGACATATGATCTTGGCAGATAGTGGATACTACCGAATTCAACACTATAATTCTGCCACCCAAAAATAAGCTCCTTGCTTTCTATATAGCTAATCTTATCCGCATCAGAATAAGAGGCTCCCTTCGGAAATCATCCTGTGTATAATATGAGGGTATGCTGAGGCATGCGATAGGTAACTTGTCCACTCCGTAGCCCATGATTTCAGCACAACTCTTACATGTAGTTTCTTGTTCCAACTATTGAACTCCTGTCCAATTGATCTCAAGCCCTTGACATGCCTCAAAACTTTTAAGAATGAAGACAAATTTCTCATCTATTCAAGTCATGGCATTCAATCTCATATTACGAGATTTTATCCAAGAATTTCTGAGTTGTCAGTTGTCACCTTCCGGAAACAGTGGAGTGTCATCTACAAATTGTAGATGAGATAATCCCAATAGATGCTTTGAGTATCTGAATGCTGTGTCCACCTTTGATTTTTAACTTTTTAAGGCATTCCACTCAAAATGGTAACGGCAATCACAAAAAGGAAGCATGATAATGAGACCCCACTGTGGGCCCCTTGTGATCAAAAGAAGCCAAAAACATTGCCATTAATAATCACTGAACGTTGTACCCACACAATTCTTTAACACTTGTCCACTGTTCTGGGAGATTGTGGTTGATCATGATGTTCCACAAGTGTTTCCATGAAGAAAGTCTGATTACATGGCAGCCCCAGAAAGTTATCCTTCATCCTTCATGAACCAAAAGAAAATTATCCTTCATCCTTCTGTCATGAATTAATGCGGACTAGTTCTCCTTCGCAATCTTCTTACTCACTATGTTAATTTGGAAACTAGAACTTTAGTGCTGATTTTATTATAGATCAATTGGCCTAGTCCTTCAGCTCAAGAGGCTCTTCTTTTTTTGGGAACTGAAATTGGTTAATAAATTCACAGCCACTAACCCTGTCAAAGTGCTCCTGGAGTGCGATAAGACCACTTCCAAAGTTTCTGATAAAGCAAGATTGGGCTATCCATCCGGCCCCATGGTTTCTCCTTTCTAGGCTGAAAGTAGCCTTCTTTGACCTCATATTTTGAGATTATTCTTTGTCAGCAGGAGATGGTCCTCATCAGAGAGCTTGATACCTCTGATAAATCCAGGTTGGAAACTACCTGTTATATAGTAACCTTTGAAGCTATTTTATCCTCATCTTCTAATGAGATGTCTTGATAAGAACAAGTACCCACTTCCACGACTAGATGATTTATTTTACCAGTTGCAATCAGCTATAGTCTTTTCAAAGATAGACTTAATATCTAGGTACTATTAGTTGAGAATTAAGGATGAGGATATTGGTAAGACTGCTTTCAAAACTTGATATGGACATTATGAATTTTTAGTGATGCCATTTCGACTTACTAATGCTCCAGCAGCTAATGAATAAAATATTTAAAGATTACTTTGGTCAGTTTGTGATTGTATTTGTGGATGACATCTTGATATATTCTTCAGGTCATGAAGAACATGCAGCACTTAAGTATGGTATTACAAAAATTGCGAGAGCATCACCTTTATGCTAAGTTCAGTAAATGTGATTTTTGGTTAGAGAAAGTTCAATTTCTAGGACATGTAATTTCTACAGAAGGAATCACAGTAGATCCAGCCAAAGTAAAGGCAGTAGTTTTTTTTTTTTTTTTGAAAGTGGATAAATCCATGATTGCATTAAATGAAAAAGAGAAATACAAAAGAAATGGGGGATATACAAGTATAAAAATCACCCTCCCTCAACCCCATTTACAAATTACACCAAGATGGTGCACTCGATACTCCTCCCTCATTATGTTTCAATGAAAAATTGAGAGAAAATAGAAGAAATAACAAAATCTCTGCAAAAAGCTGCCATCCAATCTTTAACTATAGAGCAAACAAAAGACACCACACCCTCTAGGCTAGAGGCTTCCCTCTTGAAAATCCTCTTGTTCCTCTGACCAAATGGCCCACAGGGTGGCATGAAGGATCAGCCACCATAAAATATGATCTCCTTTGCCCGACAAGTTGGAGGACCAAGAATGGATCAATGCTCCCACAGAATTTTGGAGATGCTTGACCTGTTGGACTTTGTCAAAAAGAAGCTTCCACACCTCCTTAGTAAAAGTGCAGCACACAAATAAATGATCAATAGACTCATCAACCTCGCCACATAAGCTGCAAGTAGAGGGGACATCACATCCAAAGTAAAGGAGTATTGAATTGGGAAAGACCGATGACTGTAACAGAGATTAGAAGCTTTTTGGGTCTTACAGATCTAGGAGATTTATTGAAGGGTTTTCTACTATTGCAACTCCTTTAACTAGACTCACTCGTAAAGGAGTAAAATTTGTCTGGGATGAGAATTGTGAAGCAAGTTTCCAAGAGTTGAAAACCAGATTGACTACAGCTCCAGTGTTAGTACTACCATCTGGCATAGAGGGATTCACAGTCTATATAGATCTTCAAGAAAGGGGTTACAAGCAGTACTTATGCAATACTTATAAGGAGTGGAAATTCACTGAGTTGGGGAGATTTGCACCGCACATAATGGAAAATGAAAAAAGAAGAATTAATAATGGAAAATGAAAAAAGAAGAATTAAGGAGTTTAATTTGAGATTGAAAGACCCAGTTAGGATGCGAATTACACGCTCAAGAGCCAAGACATTAGCTGAAGCAGTTCATGATGCTTGTGCAGTAGAGGGAGAGTATGAAAGGTGGTCAAGTAAACAGAAGAAAGTTTTTCTGCAGCATCAGGAGTAGAAAATCAAGTCACTACAATTTTAAGAGGTATTTTTAAGAAACTGACATTTAAGAAATTTCAGCAGAGGATTCAAGGGAGAGGAGGTCCTCGACCTCAATTGTCAAGGTCATTTATCTATGTCTCAGAGTGTAAACATAGCAAGTCAAGAGGATGATAGATGCAGAAGATGTAACATAATACATTCGGAGAAACCTTGCTACTTCGAGATCCGAGCTTGTTTTAGATGTGGAAAGCCAGGCCATCCCCATCCACCACTAGCTGGACCTACAGTAGAAGCCAGAACTTCCAGAGTAGGATCATCTGGAGCTGGTCCTAGTCAAAACCAAGGACGATCACAAGCAAGGATGGCAGTACCGGTACCGGTACCGGTATCGGTGGGTACCGGTACCAGTACGTACCGGTCCGGTACCGGCCGGTATCGGCCCGGTACCGGTCGGTACCGGCCCAAAACCAGTCCGGTACCGGCCGGTACCCACGGTACCGGTGCCGGCCGATACCGGTACGTACCGGCCGGTACATACCGGTATCGGCCGGTACTGCCATCCATGATCACAAGACAAGGTGTTTGCACTGACCAAAGCAGATGCTCAAGTTGCAGATAATGTGGTAGAAGGTACTTTTTTCTGTCTTTGGACATAAAGTCTATATCTTATTTGATACTGGTGCATCACACTCTTTTATTTCTGAAGTATTTGTGGCCAGTTTAGATATGCCTATTCCCTTTATTGAGGCTGAGTTATGAGTAGAGACTATGGCAGGAAATTTTATGTTATCTTCTTGTCGTCTGAGTCTGTAGATATTGTAGTTGTAGACCATTCCATGCCAGCAGATTTGCAGTTATTGAACATTTGGGACTTTGATGTTATTCTTGGTTGAGAAAGAATCATGCCCACGTTGATTGTTACAAGAAGATCTATTTTCATAAACCTGGTGAAGAACTTTTTTCTTATAAAGGTACCCCCTTAACTACTAAGAAAGCTCTTATTTATGCTTTTAAAGCTAAACAGTTGATTGAAGTAGGTTGTCAGGCTTATTTAGCATCAACTGTAGTAATGTCTGAGTCAGATAAGATAGTTGGAGAAAGGAAGGTTACTGATGTCCCCATAGCCAAGGAATTCACCGATGTATTTTCTGAAGATTTACCCAGGTTGCCTCCACATCGAGAATTTGAGTTTAGCATTGATTTAATACCGCAGATAGCACCAATCTCTAAGCCACCTTATCGAATGCCCCCTGCTGAGTTGAAGGAATTAAATATTCAATTGCAGGAGTTATTAGGTAAAGGTTTTATTCGACCTACCCTGGTGAGCCACAGTGCTATTTGTAAAGAAAGATGGAACTTTAAGGCTGTATATTGATTATCATTTGTTAAATCATGTTACAATTAAGAATAAGTACCTACTCCTACTTTGACCAGTTGCAATCAGCTAAAGTCTTTTCAAAGATGAACTTGAGATCTGGGTACTATCAATTTAGAATTAAGGGTGAGGATATTAGTAAGACTGCTTTCAGAACCCGATATGAATATTATCAATTTTTAGTGATGCCATTTGGACTTACTAATGCTCCAACAGCCTACATAGACATAATGAATAGAATATTTAAAGATTACTTAGATCAGTTTGTGATTGTATTTGTGGAGGATATCTTGATATATTATTTAAGCACTTAAAGTATGGTGTTACAGAAATTGCAAGAGTGTCACCTTTATGCTAAGTTTAGTAAATGTGTTGCTTTTTTTGTTAGAAAAAGTTCAATTTCTAGGACATGTAATTGCTGCAGAACGAATCACAGTAGAACCAACCAAAGTAGAGGTAGTATTGAATTGGGAAAGACCGAAGACTGTAGTAGAGATTAGAAGCTTTTGGGGTCTTGCAGGATACTATAGTAGATTTATTGAAAAGTTTTCTACTATTACAACTCCTTTAACTATACTCACTCTCAAAGGAGTAACATTTGTCTGGCATGAGAATTGTGAGGTTAGTTTCCAAGAATTGAAGACCAGATTGACTACAGTTCCTGTGTTAGTACTACCATCTGGCACGGAGGAATTCACAGTCTATATAGATGCTTCAAGAAAGGGGTTAGGAGCAGTACTTGCGCATAATGGACGAGTAGTTTCCCACATGACTTAGAATTGGCAGCCATAGTTTTTACCTTGGAGATTGGGCAACATTACTTATATGGAGCTGGATTTGAGATGTAAATAGATCACCAGAGTTTGAAATATATTTTCACACAAAAGGATTTGAATTTAAGGCAGTGCAGATGGCTTGAATATTTAATAGATTATGACTTTGGTATCTCATACCATCTTGGTAAGGAAAATGTTGTGGCTAATGCTTTAAGTAGAAAAGCTTTATTAGCAAGCTTGATGGTAAGGGAAGGAAGTTAATAGAAAAAGCTATAGAAGTAGAATTTCAGATTCCACAAGAGAGAGCCTTTGTAGTGATAACAAGTATGGTTGAGAGACCTATTCTTCACAGTAAGATCATTGAAGCCCAAAAAGCATATGAGAGACTTCCTCAGATTTTGCAACACTCGGATGTAATTTTAGGAGATGATAATGTGGTTAGGTACAGAAATCACCTCTATGTGCCAAATGAGATCGACTTAAAAAGGGTATTATTGACAGAAGCACATAAGTCAAAATATGCTATCCATCCTAGTAGCACCAAGATGTATCAAACTTTGAAGGGACACTTTTGGCAGCTAGGCATGAAGAAGGAAATTGCAGGATTTGTGACTACAAGTTAAAACTGAACATCAGCGGCCATGTAAATTGCTACAGCCCTTGGAGATTATTGAATGGAAGTGGGATCATATTACTACTGATTTTATAATTGGTTTGCCAAAGACTCAAGAGAGCATGATCTTATTTGGGTAATTGTAGATCGTCTTACTAAAAGAGCTCACTTCCTACCAATTAATAAGACTTGGTCACTAGATAGGCTTGCACAGCTATATATAAATGAGATAGTATCACTGCATAGAGTACTTATTTCTATTGTGTCAGACAGAGACCCTAGATTTATTTGTAGGTTTTGGCAAAGTTTTCAGACTGCAATGGGCACAAATTTGGCATTTAGTTTCGCATGTCATCGTGAATCAGATGGACAGTCAAAAAGGACAATACAGACATTAGAAGACACAGTGAGAGCCTGTAGCTTGGAGTAGAAAGGAGATTGGAATGAACATTTTCCCTTAATTGAATTTGCCTACAACAACTATCACAGTAGTATTGGAATGGCACCTTATGAGGCATTGTATGAGAGGCCTTGTCATTCGCCACTATGTTGGGATGAAGTTGGTGAAAGAAAATTGATGGGACCTAATCGAGTTCAAGAATGTGCAGATCAAATGAAAATGATTAGGCAAAGATTAAAGGCAGCACAAGACAGGCAGAAAAGTTATGCAGACTCTCAACGCATACCTTTAGAGTCCTAAGAAGGAGATAAAGTTTTCTTGAAGGTTTCTCGTACTAAAGGTGTAATGAGATTTAGTAAGAAAGGAAAATTAAGCCCTAGATTCATTGGGCCATTTGAGATCTTAAACAATGTTGGAAATGTTGCCTATCGATTAGCTTTACCTCCAACATTAGCAGATGTTCATGATGTTTTTCATGTTTCCATGTTGAGGGGATATGTGCCTGACCCATCACATATTTTAGATTATTCTCCTCTAGAAATCCAACCAGATCTGACAATGACAGGACACCCAGTTCAGACTATTGATTGAAAGGAGCAAGTATTGAGGTCCGAAGTTATCCTAATGGTTAAAGTAATCCGGCAACATCTTACAGGAGCGGAACCTAGTTGGCAACATGAAGTGGATATAAGAGAACAATGCTCATACTTGTTCACTCAATAATGATGTAAGTATTTATCTTGTAAGAGAAATATTGTTGTATGATTTTGAATGTGTTTCAATTAACATAGCAAATTTCAAGGATGATTTTTTTATAAGGAGGGAGGATGTGAGACCCTAAGTTTAATAGCCCAAAACTCGTAGGTTTATCTAAAATTTTGCATACTTAGAAAGGGTATATTTACAAATACTAAAAAAGTATATATATGTAATTATAAATGCTAAAGGTTTATTTGCAATAATAAGATTATTGAAGAAATAAATTTCTAGTCCTCCATGCCACCTCACTACTCTTTAAGTCGCATCACGTAGTGTAGAAGGGAACACCTCACCACTCTTTAGAGGAGACACCTAGCTGCCACCTCACCTCCCCTAGCATTTTCTTCCACTTTATCTCATTCTTATTTCTTTCTCCTCCTATAAATAGAAGGCAACTTCTTAGCCTCTCCCATCCCAAAGCTAGATAAAGGTGGAGAGAGAGAGAGAGAAAGAGGAGGAGAGAGAGAGAGGTAGAGATAGAGAGTAGATTGTGAGTAAGTGAGAAAGGAACTTGGGGAAGAAAAATTGGTTTAGAGAGAGTGATTTCTAGAGTAGATAAGTATTCTACCTTAGCCATCGCAGGAGACCAACTAGAGGTGGAGATTCTCTACAGCGACTGATGCAAGAGACAATGCAGGGATTATAGCTCTTTTGTTGGCTTTTATTAGGACCATTTATGGTCCATTATGTTTGTTTTTATTTCCTAGGAATTAAAGAAATAGGAATAATGGATGGGAAGTCCTAGAGTCAGGGAGGGAGTCCAAGAGTCGGGAGTTACATAACTCCCTATATGTATGATGTTACAGAATAGAAGAAGGGGAGGAATTTTATAGAGAAAAAAAAAATATATGTTTGTGTGAGCCGAATCTCTGTGATAGAGAACATTTCCCCCCTTTCTCGGTGAGACGCCGAGAAACCTGTCCGTCGGTGCAACGCCGATCGGCACCCCCCTAGCTCCGGTGCGACGCCGGAGCCTGTCCGTCAATGCGACGCCGATCGGTGATGCAGGAGACGATGCAGGGATTAGGGCTCTTTTATAGGCTTTTATTAGGACCATTTATGGTCCATTATGTTTGTTTTTATTTCTTAGGAATTAAAGAAACGTGAATAAGGGATGGGAAATCCTAGAGTTAGGGAGGGAGTCCAAGAGTCAGGAGTTACACATCTAAACTCCTTAAATATGTATGTTTGTCTTTCAGAGATTGAGATGAAATTTGAAGAAAAAAATATTCGAGTGTTTTCCCGATTTGATTCTCTGCGAGACAGAGCCCCTACCCAGCTCTGGTGCGACGCCGGAGGTTATCTTCCGGTGCGACGCCGGCCCCTTCCCTAACTCCAGTGTGATGCCGAAGGAACACCCTATCTATTGGTACGATGCCAGCAGGTTATCTCCCTTTTAAACCTCTTTTTTCTCCTCGTCCTGCATCAAGTTTGGTATCAAAGCCTACCTCGATCTCCACTGCGCCGCCGTTCCGTCGCCAGCAGCCCCGCCACGATCGCCATAATCCCTTGAAACCACTGTCACCGTCCGCCGGCGCCGTCAGCCCCTCTCCCCGCCGCTACCTTCCTCCTCAGCCACCTGCCTTACTGTCAGGTTGAAGAGAAGGAGAAGACGAAAAGGAGGGCGAGCTGAAGAAGGGACTCCGCCGCCGCTACCGCGGCCGCCGCTACCGCGGCCGCCGCTTGGCCCTCCACCGGCGCGACTGCTGCGTCAACCCCCCAGCTTTGAGAGGAAGAAGAGGAGACCAACTGGGCCGCTAGCCACGGCTATCGCCAACAACGGCCGGCCCCGCCGAAGCCGCGTTCGCAACCACCAGAGCCGCTCCACCCCGCATACGCCGCCGCTCCGCTCCGCCGTCACCGCCACTCCGCCCTGCCGCCGCCACCGTCAACACAACCTCCGGCTCCAACGCTGCCACCGGCCGCTGTCGTCACCCGCCACCCACCGTCGACGCTCGCCGTCCACCGCCGGTCCGCCGGAGTTGTGACCATCCACCGCCGGCACCTTTCCCCTCCTGCGCCCCGTAGCCACAGCTCCTCCCATCTCCAATGCATGCTGGCTAGGGTTGGGAGAAGAAGAAAAAAGAGAGGAGGATAGGGATGAGGCACGTGCCTCTTTAAAGTTCTCAACCTGGTCAAACCAAGTTGGTTTGAACCAAGATCCGAACCCAAAACCCCATAGGTTCGAGCCACCTCTTTAACAAAAGAACTTGGGTCCTATTTGTTAACTGGTTAGACCAGGTTCAGTGAAAGAGAGGTGGTGGTCCGAGTCATCAGGGTTGAACCAGGGTGCAGTTTGGTCCGAACCAGGAACTAATCCAGGTTCTTGGTGGTGCAACAGGGGTGCAATTGCGGCCATATCGCACCGCCAGCGTCACGATCTCGTCTATGCTCCGAATCACGTGCCGTTTGCGCCGTTGGGTTCGTATCGACGAGGCCTATCCAGATCCAGAGTGCTGTTGTGGCCGACTTGCCTCGTTTTGTGTGCCACACTTGCATGCTTTACGAGGACACTTGGGCTCGTTGTTCGAGATCGTTTTTAGACTACAATTCGTGCATCGTTCACGTCGACGACTTCGTTTCGACGAGACCAACCAAATTCGATACACTGAGTTTCCGACTTGTCTCGTGTTACGTGCCGCTGCTGCACGCATATCGAGGTCATCATTTGGGCTCCGTTTCTTGCATTGATTGCGTCGTTGGTTTCGTCTCAGCAAGACAGACTCAGCTCCAGAGTGGTGCTGCCTCTACGACGCCTCGTTTTACGAACCACTGGTTGATTCTATTAGAATTAGAGCCTTGGGGTAATCTCTTGCAACGTCTTCTATTTATTTCCATTTCGCTGTGTTCTTGCCGAATCGAGAATGGACGACATTGAGGTTAGATGAGCGAGCGAGTGATAATGTGATTCCCCAACATATTGTTGATTCACTGTTGAAGACGAACGAGATTCTTATAGATGGTGATAAAGCTTTTGTAGAGTTTTATCGGCGGGTTAAAGGTGTCACCATGGGACACTCCACTACATATGTGGATGGAGCTTGGTGTACTATAGATCCATGGAGCTCTTCTATTTGCTTGGGTCGAGATTAGTTATCCGAACGTCATGCTATAGTGGACTGTGATAGACGTCGATGCTCCCTCATACACCCTCATCTTGATGGACGTGAGTTCACGTTTCCGGAATCGTCACTTTACTCTTCTAAAGTAATGGAAACACCGTCCAAGTTGCTTGATACTGTCTCGCCAGCTATAAATGATGATCAATCAGGTGTGACAATTGATACTGAGGGTGCTAGTGTTGATCCTACGACTGACGATGTTCGGGATATTACTCTATGTATTGAATTTGGATTTCATTTAATGGTGGACGATGTGATTGAGACTAATTTAGTACCATTGGTCGTCAGTGAGTCATCAGATAATGTTGAGTGGGACCAGGCACTCATTGTTGAAGCCGGATTTGACTTACTTTCTGAATACTCAATTGATGTTCCGGATGTCCAGTGCGATCCCCTATATCCTGCAGACGTTGCTTCATCTGAGTTTGACTTGCTATGGTGTAACTTTGACGCCTATTGTCAGTGCCACCTTCAGCTCCTCACCCTGAAGATCTATATGCAGTCAATTGTACGCCACTGGTCTGTGGTCCCCTTGCTCTTCATATGGCTTCTTCGACATTTCAAAACTCGAGGACAAGTTTTTTTTGAACTAGGGGAGATTGATGCAGGAGACGATGCAGGGATTAGGGCTCTTTTATTGGCTTTTATTAGGACCATTTATGGTCCATTATGTTTGTTTTTAATTCCTAGGAATTAAAGAAACGGGAATAAGGGATGGGAAGTCCTAGAGTCAGGGAGGGAGTCCAAGAGTCGGGAGTTACACATCTAAACTCCTTAAATATGTAAGTTTGTCTTTCAGAGATGGAGATGAAATTTGAAGAAAAAAATATTCGAGTGTTTTCCCGATTTGGTTCTCTGCGAGAGAGAGCCCCTACCTAGCTCCAATGCGACGCCGGCCCCTTCCCCAACTCCGGTGTGATGCCGGAGGAACACCCTATCTATTGGTGCGATGCCAGCAAGTTATCTCCCCTCTAAGCCCCTTTTTTCTCCTTGTCCTGCATCAGCGACTCCGAGGCATCTCGGAGACTATGGTGGTCATCTTTCATAGGTAGGTGACTTGCCCTTTCCTTTCTCCATGTGCTTTGTGATGCTTCTCTTTAGTTCTTTTACTACTCTTAAAGTGGGGTTTGCATCTCCACATAGGGTAGATGTTGTCGGATTTATATTCGAATTAGAAAGACAATTAGACATATAATGATAGATAACTAACTGGTTTTTGGTAGTTCATAACCCGTCTTAGTAGTTGTGACGTTAGTCGTGTTACAGCATAAAATTCAATGTATAGATCTTGAGTAGATTATTTCTATTCAAGGACATGTTTTAAAGATGCATAAAGTATTATTTTTATACTATTGATTACATCTCTAACTTGTAACTACTCTTTAATTTGGCATGCTTTAGCCACACATACACATGATAGCCCATTCTAGAAATATAGTTTTGTAGTCTACAAGAACTCATTTGAAGCATGAATAAATCTTGTTTATACTTTCTAATTTGTAAATTGAGTCCTACATGATATAAGAATCATGATTTAATGACGTATGACATCTAGGAGCATGATGTTTTAAGCATAGATATAGTCGAGTATTCTCTTATGTAAGCATGTAAGTATAGAGGGGTTCTATTTCTATGTAAAGATTTATGTATATTTGTTATATTGGGAACTGAAGAGTTTGTGAATGATCGTACAATTTTATTAAGCGTAGAAGAGAGTAAATAATTGTTTGATAACTATGAAATATCATGAATAACTATGTTCTGACCTATAGTTTTATGATCGTGGAGTTTCACACTGTTGTTTATTTTAAGGTGGAGTAACGTCCTCACACTAGTTTAATTTTTCCCCTTCTAAGACTGAGACCTTCTTTAGGGTGGGGGTCAGGGATCTAGCCCAGCTTAGACCGTGGAGGTATGTTAGAGCCTCGGGCAGTCTTTAAGACTGTGAGATAAAGGTCCAGTCTTGGTATTCCTGACTTGAATAGCGAGGGAGTCTCTTTTGTATGCACATGTGGTCAGTTTCTTAGACCTCACGGTTTTGCAGACCGTCGGAGCCGATTAGTCTATTTGACTTGCCTCACCTTTCTAATGGCCTCAGTTTGGACAAACAGGCACGTACCTAGTGGACAGGCGAGGGCCTAGTTGTGTTGTACTCCACTGTGGCATGATGACTAGACTAATTTGTTGGCAACCCTGTCACTTCCGAGTCAGCTAGATTGGATCTTTTTCAATGAAGAGAAAAGATTAATTAACCACAATCAGAATACTATATAATGGCCTGGCCTAGCTAATCCTGTACCTTTCTTTGAGGTATATCAAAAGAAGAGTTAATTTTTTTGGTGATATTTTGTATATTAATTTGTTAGTATCTAGTAAATATAATGATGTTAGATATGTGACTAATGGTTTACTTTTGAGGCACTTTACTGATGCGAGTTAATTGAGTGATCCGATGGACAGGAGACACCGCTTGATTTTTAGTAGTCTATTTAATTATGCCATAGTTTAATTCATGCACTTAGAGTATATTTTTGCTTAATTTCGTGAAGAGTGGCAGAGGTCAGGGAAGAGCCTATATGAGTTGATGACTCATGGCCACCCTTTTTTGGCTTTATTTTGGTCTCTTATGGGGTGGAGAGTCACAAGGAGCTGGATAGTGACTCGGCGGCTAGAAGTTTTTGGAAGAGAAGTTGACTTGTACATGAGTTTAAGTAGTCCTCCCAATGTACTTTCCTAGTGTCTCTTATATGTACCTCTTTGTGAACTATGAACTAACTATTGTTATGTAATAAAAGCTGAGTTTCTCTTGTTGTTGAGTGGTATCCTGGTGCACGCTTCCCGTTAATTTTTATTTTGTGGTTTATCTCACTTCTCTAACCTATACGAATCCCCAAACCATCATGACCATAGGTGGTAGTCCCACATTAATGATGGATTTTTAAGTGTGGGGTGCCACAATTATCATCTAGCATCTATATGTACTTCCTGATTAGGAAAGATGTATCCATCTGCAGCTCTCTTCTGTGCTGCTTGAGCTTTCGAGTGAACTTATCATCGTGTATTGGAGCTACTCTTTGTTCACAGGGATTGCATTTGCTTCTTTCTCAACTTAGTCTTCACTTGGGAAATTCTTGGCTTATGATCCAGGGTTAATTTTGGTAGTTGAATATATGTAAGAAATATGTAGGCATGCCTATATATGTGCATAGGATGTGTACATGCATATGGCACTGGAATGAGTGTCAACTCAATCGGAACATATATGTGACAAAGGCGTTATGAGGGGTAATTAGTCATAGAAGCTTGTGATATGTTTTTGAGCGGTTGGATATCCTGTTGCATGGACCATTAGTCAATGGTTGATATGTTTGCTACATTAGTTGATGGCTCCTTTTCTTTCTTTTTTCTTTTTTTGATGATACCATAGCACTGTGTTCTAAATTTGTTCTGCAGGTGTACACTTTTCCAAGGCCCTGTTTGTCCCTAGCATGTCATCCTACCGTAAGGTAGATTCTGCTGCATCAGCTGTACCAATGGATATTACCAAGGATGTCTCATGGCAATCTGCTCTTCAGAGAACTTGGGAGAAGATAATCCACGGAAAAGGTTATCATTCCTCTTTTTGGTGTTTGCATTATCATTACCAACTCAAATATCTACGACATTTGCTAGATGTAGTCATGCTTAGTCTTGCATAAAAGCTTTATGGCGTTTCATTAAATACTATCTAAGAAGTTTCTTCTCCATTTGAAAACCTGCTTCTTATTTACGCCATACTTTTTACTTTCCTACGATGGGTCACTATTTTTCTCCAAAGTTGTGTGCAGAAAGTGGGCCCTTCTGGATAGTGTTTTTTGCTTCATTGTCTTGCACGTTTTGGTCATTGACTTTCTTTCTTCCAAATTTGAATAGTGTGCTGAAAGTGGGCCCTTCTTTCTACTGTGACTATTTTTTTGTTCATCTGGTTTACTCTACAAGCTGGCAGTGTTTCCTCTGTTCTGATCATCTTAAACACTTGTGTTATATGACTGTCATATTTGATAAGCTTAAAAAATTAGCAGCTTTAATGTGATATTCCCTCATACTTTCTATGTTATGTTCTTTCTCAGATGCTATCGTCAATGATGACTGCATTCAAGAGAATCTCATGAATTTACCAACCTATGGATTTCTTTATGAAGATCCTTCTAAGAAGTTCAATCCAGAGGGCAAACAGTTTTCATGCAGTGCAGTTATTCCATCATTGCCAATGACATTGAAATGGTTAAGAGATTGTGTTAAAGAAAACCCTTCGGTCCGTCTTCAGGTGAAAACCTTAAAACACAGGGATTAGTTTCTTACTGTCAGTGCATGCTTTCTATCAGCTGGAAATTTAATCATAGCAACCGGGTAACAAAAATAGTCAAAATATAACGACAAAGATAGCAAAATCCCTTTCTAAATAGGTACCGCTATATGATGAGTATCCCATCAGTGCAGTTATTGTGAGTTCAGTCTTTGAACCTTCTTAAGGCAACTAAATTTCTAGTGTTATAACCCTGCAAAATGTTATATTGTAGTCGTGCTATGTACACCATGTACTAGAAAGGGAGTGGAAACATGCGACTCTCCTTGTCTTGGAAAGTATAGGTTCTGTTTTATTTTTTTACCCTCAATGCAATTCAGATATGATCACTAAAAGCACTACTGATGGGACATACACCCTAAACACACACACAAACAAACAACCCCCCCCCCCCCCCCACACACACACACACAAGAAAAAAACAGTGCACGCACACCCACATGTACTCATGATCCTTGCATTTGGTTGGCGATCTACTGAAGCTTCTACGAAGATGAACAATGTGCATGTGGTTGACTTGTGGGCACCTGCAGGTTCTTGTGACAGGATCCTTGCATTTGGTTGGCGATCTACTGAAGCTTCTGCGAAGATGAATTAAGTGTTTTCCTCTCTGCATTCCTGTTCCCCACCGAGTAGGATTTATGTGGTCTCCACTCTCCATGGTGACTTGATCGCAGCCGTCCTCACCTGTATTATTTTCCCATCTATAGAACTCCAGAACCACATGAATATGGATGTTTTTTGCAGGTTGTACGCACATCACAATGAATTGTATTCCGCTATCATGAATTTTCTTCATTTCTGTAATTGGCTTGCATCCAATTAGTCTCTAATTTCAAAGATATTTGGTCATGGTATGTCATTCGTATTGTAAGTCTGAGTTAATTCTGTATATGCTCAATGGTTTTGTAATGGTTGTATTTCATTGGGAAATAAAATGTTCTGTCAGTGACACTACCCTGTTGTAACATAGCGTTCAGAAGTGTTACATAACCTGCTGTTGGAAATAAGATAAAAATTTAGCTGTCAACGGTTGATTATGAGATTGATGCCTACATGATGATGACCATGTTAGTAATGATTTAACATGCGCTCAAGCGATAGGGTATGATTTGTAAATATGAACTGCTCTGCTGACCTGCTGCACATAGACTTTATTTTTTAGTAATACTTACTGCATTTCCCCAGCTGCACTGCCTTTAAAACCGGGGTTTCAAATTCTATTGCACCTTCTGTGAGTGGTGCAGAAACCCCATGCTGTCCAATCTCGTGGTTGCAGCTGCAATGCAGAGTATTGCAGCAAGTATTAGTCATCATTTGAAGGTGAAACCTATTGCCCATTTACCACATTGGGTAGTGATATTAAGGCCAAAGGCACATTCACTCTGCCCAAAAGGACAAGCAGGGACCCTGCGTGTGACCATTTGTTGCAATATTGATCGGATATGGCTGTTAGAGATGTAAAAACGTACCTATCAGGTAAATTAAGGGGTGCATCTTTATCCTTTGAAGGAAAAAGATGTATCTTTATTCATTCTTAATAGTCTCACAGTCAACCATTTTATCACTTCTTACATAGTTTTATCATTTTTTACACAATTTTATCAGTTCTTAATGCAATTTTATCACTTTCTACGTAATTTATTTTATTACTTCCTGTACAATTTTATCACTTCTTATTTTATCATGCCCATAATAAACATGCAAGAAGTGATTAAGTTATGTAAGAAGTGATAAAATTACATAGGAAATGATAAAAATAGATAAGAAGTGATAAAATTGCAAACAAAAGTGATAAAGTTACGTTAGAAAGTGATAAGTACATCAAGTGATAAAATTGTGCAGAAGTGATAAAATTGAAGTACATAGGCAGTGATAAAATTATAGGTAGCGGGGTTAAAGCATAATGATATTTTTTTAAACAAAAATGTATATTTTTCAAAAGAAGATGAGAGAAAAAGAATAGCAATAAATGCTGTCAAAAATGTTGCAAAGTCTCTTTTATCCACTAAAGGTCAGAAAAGTGGACATGTGGTACAAAGAGGCTAAACATTACATTTCACATCATTCTTGTAAATTGCACGCAGTGCAGCAAGTAAAACTCTATAAGAAAATCTTGGAAACAGAATTTTAACTATCCTAACCCTCTTTTGTTGATCCAAATTATTGTAATCCGAAGTCTCCCCCCCCCTCTCTTATTGTAAAATCATTCAAAAGCATTTGGGAGGCGCACTGACCACCATTACATGTGCACGTACGTATATATGATGTAAAGTTACTGCAATTGGCTAAGTTTTTATAAATCCTTTTTAATGGAGATGATCAATCCTAAGTAGACTATCTTTCTCTAAATAAAGATATCTTTGCATGATTGCAGGTCTTTTTCACCAATCTGAGCAATTATTTTGAATTTAGGGCTATCAACGGGCCGGAAAATAACCTCATAGGCCGCATGATCCAATGCCAAGGACCATTATTATGTCCCACAGCCCTCGAAATCGTGGCCTTTTCATTTGGGATGGTTTAGTATTAGGATTGTAAATGGAAATTCAATTATCTGATTTTTTGATTTATTTTTTATTTTAAAAAGTAAATACAAATAGCAAAAAAATCCAACAGGGTAGCTATTGGAATCGAAATAAAAAATTTCCAACAAGTTATTGGAATTGGAAACAGAGACTGTTATTTCTATATCCTAATTCCAATTTTTCATTCAGTTAATATTAAAACTTATAAATAATAATTATAACATACATATATATTATTATACATTGGAATTGTTCTATCTAATAACTTCAGGTAAATACATACGATGAAACGGCTAAAAGTAATGACACTTTAAATTGTTTCCAAAAATGATCAGAAACTATTCTCGGTGGATTATGTCGGAAACTCGGTTTTACTATCTAAATTGGAAACGGAAACTGGTATCTACAAATAACTCCCGAGTCTGAAAAACTCTCCAATTTATGGATATAAATATAATATGTATCTTTCTAGCTTTATCCATTTGGCTTGTGGTGCATTGATCTCGTTGGCTAATCCAACATTAGTAAGCGAATGATTCCCGGAACCCCAGCAACCTTCCCTCTAGAGCCGCTGTATGATGGCAAGCTATTTCTCATTCCCTTGACTACTCCACCAAGCATTCAACCTTCCATGGCAGCATCAACATGTGGTATCCTCTAGCCATCATCTCGGCTCGTCTAATTATATCTTATCCTTGCTATTGCCTATATTACCGTCTTTTATATTTTAATTGTATACCATCTTTTATGTTTTGGTTGTGTATGTTTATCATAACTTTATTCTTCTCATTGTTCTTAGCATATTTATACTTTCGTTTATAGTACTTGTTGGTATGACCAATCAAATTCCTTTGTCATTGTTATGTTAGAACCTTTTCTGGAAGGTGATCAAAAGACCACATTTCATTGAATAACCATACAAGTGGTACAACAAAAGGAGAAGAAAATGGGAACAAAGCTACCAAGATGGTAGATAATTCCCAAAGCTACAAAGACACTGCATAATCAAGTTGTACAACAAGTCCAGTCACATCGCACAATTTCGTGCCGTTAGATCACGTGGCCAACTTGACCAGTTGGACGAACTGACATGACCAGTCCCATATATTTCACTTGACAAATACGTGTTTTGATTGACAAATACAATTGTCGATTGACAAATATATATTTCGCTTGACAAATATAGATTTCGGATTGACAAATATAGATTTCGATTAACAAATACATATTTTGAAAATTGTATTAATCAATCAAAAATTATATTTGTTAATCGAAAACTATATTTGTCAATTAAAACTATATTTGTCAATCGAAATAAATATTTTTCAATCTAAAACAATATTTGTCAATCAAAATATTATAAGAGTAACCATGTCAGCTCGTCCAACTGGCCGAATTAGTCACGTAGTCTAACTTCAAGAAGTTGTACAGTGTGACTGGACTTACTATTTAACCTAGTCGTGCAACAAGTATTACTCAAAGTAGAAACAACTCCACCACTTTCAAAGTAAAATCTCTCCAAGAGGAGAGGTTATCAAGAAGAGGTGAACCAGTGATGCTGCTAGCAGTCCTAAAATGCCATTAATTAAGAAGGGAGATACAGCACTTAATGGTCCCCGTGGTGTCATTGAAATGTTGTCTAAATATTTTGTAATTGTGTTCCTTCCAAATGTGGCCCATAACATAGCTAGAAGAATGGCAGTCCAAAGAGCTGTGTCATGTTTACAAGGATAAAGGTCATCCCAAGAGTCCAAGAGAGACCTGATGTCATTCGCCTGGACCCAAGGTACTTTGATAGCTCTAAAGAGAATCTTCCACACTGTGCCAATGATCCCACAGCTGAGAAAAAGATGGCCCATATTTTCCTTGAACATTCCACAGAAAATGCACATTCCCCTGCTTTCCTGCTTACTCCACTTCAGTCTGTCACATGCATTGATTCTTCCCCCTGCCACTTTACACACGAAAATCCTGATTTAAATGGGTAAATATCTGTTCCAAACCTGCTTGTACCAAGGCACCTTAATACCACCTGTCCCTAACATCAAAGTGGTTGATTTTACTGAAAATTGTCTACTAGGCTCCCATCTCCAAATTCTAGTATTAGTGATATTCTAGTGTAGTTTGAGCTTGTAAAGGATTGACGTAAGCTGTAGAAATTCAGCCTCCTCATCAGACTACAAGTCCCTGAAGAAAGTCAAATCCCAAACTGGTTGGCGGACTGAATTATTGCACAGTTCTGCAATGGTCTTGTAATGAGAGTTGGAGATGTTATACAATTTGGAGATCTGTCCATGAAAGGCCTATGTCCATACCAATTATCCTCCCAGAACCGAGTTGAGCAACCATCACCCACTTTAATCACTAAAGAGCATATAAAAAGTTCCCTATTCTGAATAATGTGTTTCCAAAAAGGGGAATATGATGTGCAGGGGAGATACGAACAAATCCATTTACCACTCCCTGCAAAATATCTATGTCTCACATCTTGGTCCACAGAGAATGTTCATCCCTCTCCAAATCTCCAGATCCACTTAGTCAACAGTCCCTTATTGATAAGATCGATAGGGGTCAGATCCCTACCACCTTCTTCCTTGCTCCTTCAAATAGATTTGCAAGCAGTAGGATGCAGCCCCTTTTCATTAGGTTTCTTTCCAAAAAAAGGCAGCCCTCATAGATTCTAACCTGTGACTAATCCCTTTTGGAATTCCGAAAATTGATAAGAAGAAGATGGCCAAGTTCGACAGCACCACCTTAGAGAGTAGCCATTTCCCTCCAACAGTTAGGAGCTTACCCTTCCAACCATCTAACTTCTTGTCAAACTTTTTGACAAGTCCTGACCAATCTGAACTTTTGATAGATCCCCCAGTCAAAGGAAAACCTAAATACCTGATTGGAAAGGCCCCCCACTCAGTCCCCATAATCCGAGCGATTCTTGCCTTTATATCACCCAGAACATGCAGGCCACCAAGACCGCTTTTGAGAAATTTGATTTTCAGCCCTGTTGTAGCTTCAAGGATCTTGAGAAGAACGTTTAAATTATGAAGCTTACTTTCATTAGCTGTAGAGAACAGAAGGGTGAAGATGAGTCACCTCTTCACCACCTTTGCACATTTTAACACCTTCAATGAGAGCAGCAACCCTTGCCTTTTCCTACATCATGTTGAGATTCTGACCTACCAAAACAAATATAAGTGGGGATAAAGGATCCCCTTGCCTAAAACCTCTGGAACTCCCAAAGTAACCAAATGGTTTTCCATTGATCAGAACTGAAAATCTTGCCACTTTACTTTGCTTCCTTTTCTGAAACTTTCTGAATCCGTCACTGCTGGTACCATCCAGACCGAGTTTTGCTGTTAGTAATTAATAAGAGTTGTACGCTGGGACTGGACAACTCAAGTTATTACAAAATAGTATCACATGAAGGCAAATGATACGTTAATATGGCTGCACAGTAACTCGGGTTTCGTTACGACCAAATCTGCCTTCTCCTTCCTTGACCAGAAGTTTGGTGAGCAGGCCCTGTGACCTGACTTTTTCTGAAATATAATCTGGAAATAGCCTTCTACTGCTGATATCAGGCTCTTCATTCGGAGGATTCACTCAAAATGTCTCACCACTGCCGTTTTCTTGCACAAAAGGCAGGCCATTGCCAGTGATCTATGCTCTGCCAAGCAGAACCAGAAGATACGAACCACCTATTATTTCATTGCGAAGGCAGTAATCAATTTTGGCACTCCGTGGCTTACTGGCTGGATTTGTCCTCCACCCCATCTTGCCTCGAGCAGCTACAAAGCCTACATCAAAGATGCGGGCTTCGGACGAGGGCTTCTCCGTTCGTCTTAGCACTGCGGCGATTTAAGAGGGTTAGAAATTAAGGTGTGTGATCGCCATGAGCATTACCTTACGGTCCCTGTGCTCCGCAGGATGGTGAGAGTGATCGCGTTCTGAGAGAGTGGGAGATGGCGATTTCCCCTTCTCTTCCTCCGGCCGGCCAGAGGAGGAGAGCTCGGCAGTCTGCACGCAGAAATGTGATAATGGCCCCTGAAAAGAAAAGACGAGACAAGAGAGAAAAATGACCCGATTAGAACTGTGACGTGTAGAATCTATCCATAATAATATAAAAATTAACTAGAATTGGAGGGAAACGCACCGGATGGGTGTTTGGGGAGGGAAGGTGACCATATGTATGGCCACCCACCTCCCGTTTTTCATTTAAAACCTCTGGGGGAGTAAGGGTTACTAAGTTATCCTAACATATATGCATGCAGATGGGGGTGCTCGTGTGTGAAAAGTGAAGTGATGTGTTGAAAGTGGAAATAAGAGTGAGAGAGGGAAATGTTACGGAATGAATGGAAAGTGGGAATGCTATGAAGTGAAAAGGAGAAAAGTGAAGAGAGGGTTAAGAAGACAAGCCCATTTGGAGTGCGGAAGATTCCTCTTGAAATTCCTCCTGAAGTTCTCTGACTCCTTGCTCGCTCAACTCTTCAAAGCCGACTCACTTGCCAACCTTCTCTGAACCTCTAAAAAAAAAAACCTCCTCTGCTCGAGGGGACATGGGGGGTTTAAATAGGTGAAGGTAAAATAGGAAAAAATAGGGGTCTAAATCCCCGTAAATCATCAAAGAGCCAATGAGAAGTGGTCAAAGATCGGAGGTAGTACGCGCGGCAGCCGCCGGAGTGGGGGATGATCGAAGTAATGGAGGTGAGGGAGGCGGGTAGAGGAGATTGTGGGAAGATGAGGTCAAGGTGGGAGTTAGGGGAGTGGACGGCCAGCCAACTTGTTTTCCAATCCCGTGGAAGGCCAAGGTAGTTGACCTTCCACGGAGAGGTGGAAAGCGGTCCGGTTGGCCTTCGAAGGGTGGTGGAAGGCAAGGGATGACCTTCGAAGGGCGGTGGAAGGCGGGCTGACTGGCCTTAGAAAGACGGTAGAAGGCGGACCGGTTGGCCTTCGAAAGGTGGTGGAAGGCGGGCTGGCTAGCCTTCGAGGGGTGGTAGAAGGAGGACTGGCTGGCCTTCGAAGGGTGGTGGAAGGCGGACTGCCTGGCCTTCGAAGGGTGGTGGAAGGCGGGCTGTCTGGCCTTCGAAGGGTGGTGGAAGGCAGACTGGATGGCCTTCGAAGGATAGTGAAAGACAAGGGGTGGCCTTCGAAAGGTGGTGGAAGGCGAGGGGTGGCCTTCGAAGGATGGTGAAAGACAAGGGGTGGCCTTCGAAAGGTGGTGGAAGGCGAGGGGTGGCCTTCGAAGGATGGTGGAAGGCAAAGGGTGGCCTTCGAAGGGTGGTGGAAGGCGAGAAGTGGCCTTCGAAGGGTGGTGGAAGACAGACTGGCTGGCCTTCGAAGGATGGTGGAAGGCGGGTTGGCTGGCTTTCGAAGGGTGGTGGAAGGCGGACTGGCTGGCCTTCTACGAAAAGGTGGCTAGAGTCTGAATTGGTTAATGGGCTTAGTTATTAGTGGACTGGGATGGTTAAGATGAGGGGTTTGGGTGACGATGGGCTAATGGTGGATGGGGTTTATGATCAAATGGGGGGTGGTCCAAAATCGGTGTCTACAAATGCCCCTCCGGGACACCTGTTTTGCAGTGGAGTGGAACGGAGTGATAAATAGGTGTTCTGAAAATCGAACCTGATTTTGAACGGCCCAAAGAAGAGATGAGTTGTGTCCAAAGATGGTATGAGAGCGCGGCAAATGCATGAGAGCTAGCTATTCAAATTACAAGGGTGACTAAGAAGAGGAACCAAAATTCAGGCTAGAGAATCACAATCCGTGCGACTCTCGGGTGCTGGAACCGCGAGGCCTTGGCGCACCAGGATGCAACGATCTAGCCAAAGGGGATCTCAAGCGTGAAAGATGTAGGAGTGTGACTTGAAGAACTCTCGACACAACGGGCGCGCGGTGGCCTGGCGCATCATGTGATCGCCAAGTGAGAGAATCTCAAGCACACGTATTGGAAAAAGGATGAGGTCTTGCAATTCAAAGGACTAACAGACGAATAATTGCCAGACTCACAGATCAGCAATGGATTAAGCAGAGTGATAAATTATGGTCATTGCCCCTAGGGCGAGGATGGATGCTTATGCAAATGCATGCTGGTTTAAAATTTTGAAAACAAATTCCTAATGCAAACAGGAGGGATTTATTGGCCAATCGAATAACTTGGAGAATATAGACTCCTCATTGTTTTGTTTAAAGAGGAACTCAGAGTCTATACGCCCAAAGTTATTAGCCTCCTGTATCTTCAATCCTACTTGCTTCAGATTTCCTGCAGCTGTAAGAACGCACATCAGCAAATGTAAATAATCAATGATCCACAATATCTTAATGACAAGCTGCAAGGAAACAAGGGACAAAGGTCCCTGTCGAGTCGAAGCCAGTACGGAAGATATGGCCATTCAAAGTAGAATGCCAATCCGACTGCTTTTGGCTTCGACTCGACAGCAAAGGTGTCCACCTTTTAGACATAGAATCTTTTTCCTGTATGCACAATAATAAGGGAAAAATAGTTAGTAGTATCTGTTTTCGGCCCCTTGCCCAAAAGAGCAACTACCTTTTCCCTAGCCTTCGCATAGGGTCAAGGGACCGTGTCCTACTAACCAGACAAAAGGAAGAATATTGAAACTGATGCGACAAATAAATATGCAAATGCTGGTGGATATTAACAAATGAGGTGGGTGATGAATGAAAACATGTTTTTAATTCCACCTACCTGGTGACTGCCCAAACTTAGCCTGATTGAATGGTGAAAGGAAAATGCACACACAACTTCCCAGGTATCCTAAGCACACATCTAGATTGATTTGGGCCTCTAGACTCCTCAAACTAACCTTGACCGGTTAAGACTCATACTGATGACAATACCGTCATGCCATGCTTAGGCTCCCAGTTGCTTCCGACCACCAAGTTTGCCTAAAAAGTTTTCGAGGTAAATGATTTACCCGACCCGGATCTCTTTCCTCACAATCTAGAAGGTATATGATGGAACACCTTGGAACCCTAACGGTCAACCGCGCGACGCTGACCCGGAATTAGACGCCGTCGCACCAATTGGTGACGCGCATGCATTGACCTAAGCCCGAAGTCTTCGAGAGTACTCATTAGATTATGGTTAAGAAATTAGTTCACCAGAAACATTGACATTACTCTTCACCCATTTTGGACTGTTGTGATCATGTGAGCATGTGGCGATTTTTGAAAACGAACCATTTTAACATGATGTTCGGTCTTTAGATAGCTATCTCGTGCTAAAACCTTGAGGGAGAAAAAAGTGAAGAAATTTTGGAGACAAACCTCACAGGAGGATCGACAAAACCGTTAAAAGGGTGAGCTATGACAAAACGGACCCCTTTTGGACCTCCTAGATACCCCTATTTTGACTTTTCAGGCCTTTGGTAGATTTCATGGCCAGGCACGGTCACGACCAGACTTTTTTGTATGATTGCTTGAACCCCTTTTCTTTTTTGTATTTCTTTTCCACTCTTGACATTTTTCAGGGTTATTTGATATTGCGCCTGCGGGGACACTGCCCTCTTCACGTGCTCTGATCCTTTACATTTCATTTTTGGGCCCTTTTGAGGGGTTACATCTATCGGGTTGTTGAGGAACCGCAGTTTGCTGAGCTCGACCGTTTAAGGGTGTCGATTGTCCTGATCGGTCGAGAGACGAAGAGCAAAGATTGCAGTTGACAGTATACTAAAGACCTCGAATTCATTTTGAAAAGGTTCTCTTTGAAAAAACATGTAAGTGTGTGCATCTCATGATGATCATAGGGATCCGTATGAAAGTAAAGTAGACACGTCCAAGGTTCTGGTGGACCAAAGTCTTAGCCAAATCTTAATGTTAACCCAATCTATCATGCAACTAGACCTAGACAGGGAGTTACGTGGCAGTCACCAGACAGTTGGATTTTGTGCTTTTTCTGTTTTTTTTGTCATTTTCATTGAAGTATGTGCATATTTGCAAATATTTTTGATGCTTTTTGGATATTCGGTTTTTTTTTAGATTTGGAGATTTTTTATTTTTTTGTGCATTTAAAGGGTAGAATTTTTAGATAGACTCCTATCCAAAGAAAAACAGTTTTCAAATATTTACACTTATTTGCTAACTCTTGAACTAGAAACGAAAGAACTTACTTACCTCTACAACTCTTAGATAAAAAGGAAGCTATCCAATCCCTAAGCGATTATGCACAAGACTCTGAGAGTGAGTCAAACATGTTACAAGGGCGGGTCCTTGAAACAGAGACCCAATGATGGCAGAATTGCCCCAGTATGTTGGCTCCTCGTGGGTGGTTTTATATCCTCCGATATGGGAGTGGGACTTTTCCTCTTTTGGGGGGTCGTAGTCTCCAAGCATAAAACACTCAGAGGAATGTGCTGCGACCGGTGATAGAAGCTTGAGAAGGGAAGGTGTGTGAAATAGGAAGGGAATGAGAGCGGTGGGTACCGGTTCATCCCTCACTAAGGAGGCTCCTTCTCGTCGAGTGGTTGGTTCATAGAACAACAACTGTGTAGCAAAATTTTTTTCATCTTCTCTTTGAACTTCATTGATTGTTTCTTTCAACTCATCTTCAAGATAGTGTATCTTGAGTACTTCTTGATTTTCCTTCACAAAGTGATCCAAGAGACTCCATTTTCTTGATCCCTTAGTTGGTTTGGTTGGTAGATAACCCAATCTGAATCCCTCAATGGTCGGATTTTCAAAGACAGGCTCTTGAATTCCTTGCTCTTCCTTGCCTAACGCAGATCCTGAACTATACCCCATTTTGTCCATAAGCTGCCAACCTATACTAGGCCGGAGCTTGGCCTGAGAGTCAACAGATGAAAGGATGGGCTCTTTCTCTTTTCCAGAAGTGATCATGGATGGAATTTGTTCAGTCGAGACTGAATCCAAAGACTCAAGATAGGGAGTTCTCTGCATTTTGACAATCTTCCCATTGCATGGAAATTTATAGCATTGATGATTAGTGGAGGGTACTCCCAGGGTTTGGTTCATCCAAGGCCTTCCCAGAATGACGTTGCATATGGGCTTGACATTAAGGATGTAAAATTCAAAGATCATGGCCACTGGGCCAATTTTCAGTTTTCCATTAGCTGGTCTTTGAGAATTGTCATAGGTTGAGACCATCATGGAAGTAGACTCAATCTTTTCTGGATCAATTTTCTTGAAAGTCTTAAGTGGACAAACATTAATTGATGCGTCGGTATCCAACAGGATGGAGTCCAATGAGTGACCCTTGAGTGTTGCAGTTAAGCATGAGGGAAGGGATTGGCATTCAGGGGGAACTAGATCCTTATCTGTGAAGGATATCGCAGGTGTCTGGGTGACTGAGAGAATGGCATTTGTGAACCCCCTGATAGGAAGATCTTCATTTACTGTAATCCGCTGGAGGAATTTGAACAATGTCTCCCTATGTGTAGGAGATCTCCTAATCAACTCTAGGACCGAAATCTTGGCTGGAGTTTTCCCTAGATGCTGTAGGATGTCATACTTGGATTGAGTAATCCTTCTAGACAGATTTAGATTCTCTTGGGAGTCCAAGGGTTGACTTGTTGGGGGAATGATGCGATTTCTCAGTTTAACACCAATCGGACTGGGGTCTACTGCTTGATCTGACTTTAATGGTTGAACTGGTGGTGAATTCATTAGGTAGAATTGGGTTACTAGACCTGGCTTTGGTGTTGGACCCAAGATGGAAAGAGGAGGTTCTCTGATTGAGATTGAGAGAACTTGGTCCGGGGTGACTGGGTTGATGACTGTTGGTTGTTCCCTAGGTCGTATCAAGACCAAAGGTTTGTCTTAGATAATAGTGGAGACTCCTTGCAACGGCTCTCTAGGTTTGGTCATCCTAGTGGGACACTCACGCCATATCCCAACCTCTTCATACTCCCAGTACTATCCTCTGCGATCGACATTTGGTTCCAAATTTTTGACAAGGGTGCTCACCCTTTCTAGAGAGCTAGATGGATCTTGAGCTACCTGATGAAGGGGCGAAGGGTCTTTGACTTTCAAGGTTTCAATAGCCTCTTTCATGTGCCCCCAATTAATCTTGGCGCTAGAGGAAGGGGGAATTGCTAAATATGATTTTTGATTGGATTGGTTGTCTGATCTGGACATAGGACTGGGTGACCTAAAGGGTTGCCCCAAGGCACTCATCTGTTCATTGATTGTCACTCCCTCTATTGGTGGAGTTTGTTTAGTCCTCTTATTTCTGTTCTGATTTTCAAAGGAGGATGGCGAAGTGGAACTCCAGATCTGAGATTGAACTACCCGAACTTGATTATAAAGTTGTGCGAATGTGTGAAATTCGCTCAGTATGAGAGTAGACCGAAGCTGCGGGGTAGCATTATTAACCAACATGGTGATAGCTTGAGATTCGGGGATTGTCATTTTCGCCCTAGAGGCCATTGCCCTCCACCTGTTGGCGAAATACGTAAACTCCTCTTCAAGCTTCATCTTCTCCATCACAAGATCAAACAAGGTGGGAGACATGATTGTCATATGACTAAATTGAGTGATGAATTTTTCGGAGACCATATCAAAATTGATTAGGTCTGTGGCAGGCAAAGAAGAAAACCATCTTAAGGTCTCACCTTTTAAGGATTTCTGGAACATATGGACAAGGAGGACTCTGTCGTAGAGCCATTGACGGGAATCCATGAGAAAACCTGACAGGTGGTCATGAGGGTCAGAGGTGCCATCATATTTCCTGTATTTGGGGGCTTTGAATCCTGGCGGAAAGTAGGTCGGAAGGAGCTTGCAATAGCTCGAGAGAGAGTGCGGTTGTTTCAGGGTAAGTTTCTTGGCCATGAACTTACGCACATAGGTTTCAACCTCACTTTTGTAAATGAATTCCTCCTGCTTGGGAGGAGGTGTAGTTTGAGAGACTGGAATCGGCATGACGGATGGAGTAACTGGAGTAGGAGTTGGCTGGTTGATGCGAGTCTGAACTCTGCTGGAAGATCCTTGGAAGTGAGTTCTCCGAGGAATGGCATCTTGAGTTTTGCCACAAGAGGCCAACTAGATGAGTTGATCAGGGGTGTACCGTGATAACACGACAATAAGTTCCGGGTCCTCACTCGGGTCTCGGAGGGTTATGTTGGAGATTATAGGGTCACTTTCTGAAGAAGAAGATTCATCCGAACATCTTCTCCTAAGTTCCTCTCTAGATGTTTGGAACATACCCACAAATGTTTGTTGTGGATCCTCTTCAATCTCGAACAGAGGGTTGTGTGTGACATTGTTATCAAACTCATCTATGTCATCATACACAGTGTTACCATACATTCGATTCATTATGAAACACAAATCCTAAGAGATTTTATATTTCACTTGAAATGTTAACTGTGCATTATGAGTGTTGGTTTCTAACAAATCAAGTTTAAACCCTTAACGACCATGTACTTTTCTTTCAAAACTTGTTCCACCAAAGTTTAATTAGGTGTCTTTGATTTTGAAATAACTCTCTCAGTGACGCCTATGGGTGGACAATTTTGAATGGAAAGACTAAATTCCTCACACGAACCCGAGATCCTATTAGGTAGTTTAGGTACAACCCGCTCGGCGGCCAAGTAGGAATCCCTGGCTCGCGGAGACTCACGGAGGTTCCCAACATAATAAGACTAGTCACACCCGAGTGGGAATCCTCAGGTGGAGAGTCAAACACTGTGGGAGAGGTAACTAGAAGTGTGATGCTGGCTCTTTCTTAAGACCCCCACGCAGAACGTCCTGAATCTGACCAAAAGTTAACAGACAAGAGAACAGTAAACACAACCAGAACACGCAACTATTTAATCAATAATAATAGAATAACAGCATGCGGGTCATTGAATCACAGAGAGGGCAGCGGAGCCAAGAACCGGACGGCCGAGAAGCTAGCCGTCTGGGGAGCTGGACGGCCGGAAGGCTGGCTGTCCAGGGACTTGGACGGCCAAGGAGGTGGCCGTCCAATCTGGACGGCCTAGGAGCTGGCCGTCTAGGCAGATGGACGGCCAAGACTCTGGCCGTCCAAGGATCTGGACGGCCTAGGATCTGGCCGTCCAGGCAAATGGACGGCCAAGACTCTGGCCGTCCAAAGAGATTGACGACCAGGACTCGGGCCGTCCAGGATCTGGACGGCCAGGAGATGGGCCGTCCGGAAAAAAAGAGGAACAGAAAAAGAAAAAAAAACAAAATAGAAACTTATAGGAGCTTTTACCTTCTTACCTTTCGTCGTTGTTCACGTAGTGAGCAAGTAGGTGTCCCATCGTGATCGCCAGAGGGTTGTAGACGCCCGGAACATCCCCCGCCGCTGCTGCGGGCTTCAGGCGAGAACTTCTCCGTTCGTCTTAGCACTGCGGCGATTTAAGAGGGTTAGAAATTAAGGTGTGTGATCGCCATGAGCATTACCTTACGGTCCCTGTGCTCCGCAGGATGGTGAGAGTGATCGCGTTCTGAGAGAGTGGGAGATGGCGATTTCCCCTTCTCTTCCTCCGGCCGGCCAGAGGAGGAGAGCTCGGCAGTCTGCACGCAGAAATGTGGTAAGGGCCCCTGAAAAGAAAAGACGAGACAAGAGAGAAAAATGACCCGATTAGAACTGTGACGTGTAGAATCTATTTATGAAAATATAAAAATTAACTAGAATTGGAGGGAGACGTACCGGATGGGTGTTTGGGGAGGGAAGGTGACCATATGTTATGGCCACCCACCTCCCGTTTTTCGTTTAAAACCTCTGGGGGAGTAAGGGTTACTAAGTTATCCTAACATGTATGCATGCAAATGGGGGTGCTCGTGTGTGAAAAGTGAAGTGATGTGTTGAAAGTGGAAAGAAGAATGAGAGAGGGAAATGTTACGGAATGAATGGAAAGTGGGAATGCTATGAAGTGAAAAGGAGAAAAGTGAAGAGAGGGTTAAGAAGACAAGCCCATTTGAAGTGCGGAGGATTCCTCTTGAAGTTCCTCCTGAAGTTCTCTGACTCCTTACTCGCTCAACTCCTCAAAGCCGACTCACTTGCCAACCTTCTCTGAACCTCTCCAAAAAAAACCTCCTCTGCTCGAGGGGACATGGGGGATTTAAATAGGTGAAGGGAAAATAGGAGAAAATAGGGGTCTAAATCCCCGTAAATTATCAAAGAGCCAATGGGAAGTGGTCAAGCATCGGAGGTAGTGCGCGCGGCAGCCGCCGGAGTGGGGGATGATCGGAGTAGTGGAGGTGAGGGAGGCGGGTAGAGGAGATCGTGGGAAGACGAGGTCAAGGTGGGAGTTAGGGGAGTGGACGGCCAGCCAACTTGCCTTCCAATCCCGTAGAAGGCCAGGATAGCTGGCCTTCCACGGAGAGGTGGAAGGCGGCCCGGTTGGCCTTCGAAGGGCGGTGGAAGGCGGACTGGCTGGCCTTCGAAGGACGGTAGAAGGCGGACCGGTTGGCCTTCGAAGGGTGGTGGAAGGCAGGCTGGCTGGCCTTCGAGGGGTGGTGGAAGGAGGGCTTGCTGGCCTTCGAAGGGTGGTGGAAGGCGGGCTGGCTGGCCTTCGAAAGGTGGTGGAAGGCGGGCTGGCTGGCCTTCGAAGGATGGTAGAAGGCGGGATGGCTGGCCTTCGAAGGGTGGTGGAAGGCGGACTGGCTGGCCTTCGAAGGATGGTGGAAGGCAAGGGGTGGCCTTCGAAAGGTGGTGGAAGGCGAGGGGTGGCCTTCGAAGGATGGTGGAAGGCGAGGGGTAGCCTTCGAAGGGTGGTGGAAGGCGGGCTGGCTGGCCTTCGAAGGGTGGTGGAAGGCGGACTGGCTGGCCTTCCACGAAAAGGTGGCTAGAGTCGGGATTGGTTAATGGGCCTAGTTATTAGTGGGTTGGAATGGTTAAGATGAGGGGTTTGGGTGACGATGGGCTAATGATGGATGGGGTTCATGACCAAATGGAGAGTGGTCCAAAATCGGTGTCTACAGGCTCCAGTGAACGACTTGTCCTTGGTCCAGGGATTTTCCCTCCGACTTGATCCATTTCTGTGTTGAGGACATGGGGCCTCGTCTTATCCTCAAGTGCTAACTACAGGGTTAGCTTTTGTTGTACCCCCAAAAAAAAAGAAACAATTCTGTAAGCTGCCCAACTTCATCTCACTCGTCTCCGAAGGTAGCCTCCTCCCCCTCCTCTTCTTGAAGCATGCATCCTTCCTCCATGATGCCACAACAGCCAGCTGCGCCAATTCCGTGCCTATGAGGTGGACAATAATATATGCTAGAATAATTGGAAAAAAAAAATCTTGTAATTTGATAAAATGATAAAAGTCATACAAAGTGTATTGACGTAAAAGTTGCATCTGCTAGAGCACGCAGGCTCTAAAGTTGCAAATTATGAAGATTTCCCCCTCTTCATACGCTGCTGCCAGATACTTTCATCTGTTGTCAACAAAAAACTAGGTCCCAAATAATACCATGGTCGAAGCATAACAAACACACACGAGGGGCTCTATGTTGACTAATGATATACGTTGCATTATTCCGGATTAAGATTTGAGAAGAACGACCGTTAGAACTTGTGGTATCGATAGCATTTATGGGCACATTGACAACGAGCTTAGTCTCTTTTGACTAACTCCAATAAAAGCATCAAGCTTTCTTGATATGGCCCCAGAAAGGGGCAGCACTTCTACACCAGGCCAATAATTTTGTAATTATTCAGGTTAACTAAAAAGGTTCACCAATTTACAGTTCTCTGTAATCTGGCTGTGGAAGTAGCTTAAGACACGCTGGATATCATCAGTTCGGAAGATTCAATAGGAAACCCATTCCAGTGTTTAATTTCCACCTAAAGAACAAGACAACAATTCAGATGAAAACAAGCCATTTCCTTTTCCTCTTTCACACAATTCCAGAATGTGGCAAATCGCGACCTGGGGTCCCGTTTGCAAGATGGCAACAGCTGTTCTTACGTGGGAAAACATAAGAGGTCACAGTCCAAACAACATCTTAAAACATATCACGTACATTCATATGAACTCTGCGGCAATCTTATCCTATCAAAATTATATGCAGGTGTAACTTAAGATAACTTGCGTTAGCAAATTCTTTCTTTTGTATGTGAATAAACCAAGGAAAAAATAAACAAAAGAAAGCACCGGGTCAGATATATCTATCAACAAGCAAGTACTAACAGCAATCCCAAGAGATATGGACACCAGAGATCATTTACAACATAACCCTACGGAAATCTACACCTGCTTGTAGAAAAGGACATAAGCGTGGTCATGCAAGACCTTGCTTGCATCAATGGCAGTAACAGATGCATCATCGTACCGGAGCCACTGGCCATCAGAATACCTGCTGTCAGCTGTATAATGCCCTTTTGAAGGCTCCCTTCCATGGTGGGTTATTGTTGCAACTAATTCATATCTTCGACCCTGCAAAATTTGAGGTCAACATGTTCAAATATACCAGCAAAAAAATGAAGAAAGATTATATATTACTGTCTTACAGTGGCCATATTTACCCATCTTTTACCAAAACATGACGGGAAGAGATTCATCTCCACCCAAAGTCCACAATTCATGAAGTGGATAGCCACAGTTTGTGGAAGCCTGAGGGTACGTAAGTTTGTAAGGTGCTTGGGAGCACTTTTTTTGTGAGACTATTTTGCTCTCATATCTAATACCATGTCAAATATTGACTAAATTTTTGAAATTGGCGTAAATCACATGTTAACCTGTTTGGCAAAGTTGACAACTTTTAAAAATTATGAAAGCCTGTCTGGTGTCATCTTCACAAAACTTTCTTTTTGATTATATTCACCATCAAGAAGTGAATCATGGGCTTCAACACCTCATCATCAAGAAGGGAATCACGGCCGGAAAACACCACCACCACCAGCATCGTGCAGACCATGAAGGCAACAAGGGTGAAGAAATCTCAAAAATGACAGAGGAGAGGATGCTGCTGGGGGTGGAGAAACACCTGATCCACTTGCACAGGTCCAAGTTCTTCATGCTTATATAGGACTCCTTGAATTCGTGCAAGGTTTCAGCAACTGCAACCCTGTTGTGGACAAGAAGGGCTTCAATCCATGGATAAGAACGGGCCTTGCTGCGTAATTGGAAGGAGGGAAAAAAAAATGGTCACTCTTGCTGCATGGGGGAGAGAACGTGAGGAGGAAGAAGATGGCCCTCCTCTAGGCTGTGTGAGAGAATAGATACCTAGCAAGCGCGGAGTCCTCGTACTTCTTTTGGAAAAAAAGACACGTCAAAGGGTGTTTTGTTTTGGAGGTAAGTTATTGAGGGAGGTAACTCCTCCTAAAATTAGCAGACAACCCACCAAACATGTACAATGTCACCTTTTGTTTTCAATCTTTATTTTGAGAGAAAAAGCATTCCAAAAAACACATCCAAACAGCCATTAGAAGAATCTTGGGAGAAGGAAAGAATTCAAAATGTGGCTATTTTCATCTCTTTCCCAACGAGAGGCAACAACACTTTTTATGATAGAGTAAAATCTTAACACCTGTACTAGTCATATACATGATTCACAAAACAAACTTGAGCCCATAATTCACATGGTGGATAGTCAAGAGACGCTTGGGAGAATACAATAATAAACGTCATTTAATTTCTCCCCCATCTTTCTTCTCTAATGAGATGAGAGGTTACTGGCAAAACTTTTCGTGATAGAGGAAACCATAATACTCAACTTCCAAACATTAACCGGGCTAAGCTGACTTAAGTGAGAACCCATGGGGTCCAAAACTCAGATGTGCCTCTCCCATCTAAGTCTGCAGGAATATCAGGGCCAGGTTCCAGAATCGAATTTTTATGCAATCAGGCCTTCATGAAACATTTGAACATATTAAAACCCTCTCTAGGGTCCTAGATCACCATCCAATTCTTCAGAAGAGGGTACTTCTGGGCCCATTAGGGCCTAGAACCTTGGGATAGTATCATTGTTCAAGATTACCCTTGACTTCAGATATCTATCGAATAAACTATGCAAGTTATAAGTTGTCTGGTGAGAGACATGAATATTGCCTCTTCTCTATGTGCACATGCTTTATGCACGAGATCTAGTACAGAGACACTGAATGTTTCTACTGTTTACGGGAGTCATCAGTTAGATAGACATCAACCAAACATCACTGGCCTAGGTCAGACCCACAAGACTACCCCAGAACATGCTTCTTGCACCTTTCCCACACAGATGTCAGTGTCTTTTGCACATGGACTAAAGTACTGTAGCCACTGCACACTAGTATTTCATTAGACCACCGACAACAGTAATCCAATGAACTGTCTTGTACAAATGGAATTAACCACTGGAACACCAACATCACATAAGACCACAAATAGCTACATGAATCCTGTCCTGCCATTTTAATTTATCCAATGCCATATTTATGGTTAAACCTCGGAAGGTCAATTCCTTTCTTACTTCACCCAACCACCTCATTTTAGGTCTTCCTTGAGTTCCTCTACATTCATCCACTCTAATTTGATCACATGTCCTAACCATTGCCCCACCTGAATGGCAGTGCACAAAACTGGACCATCTTAGCCTATTTTCCCTAAGCTCGATATCAATAGGAGTTACACTTAGATCTCCACGTATATGTTCATTCCAAGTTTTATCCTTTCTAGGTCGGCTAAATTGTTTGTGGTAGATTGAATAGGTACAATCCTGAGCAATTCAATTGCAAAAAATATAATAGCATATAAACACTCCCAATGCATGCAAATTACCAGATATACCCTTCAATTTAAGTGCCATTACACTGCAAAGCATTCTGAGAATCCTTGATTGTGAACACACAGTTTTGTTAGCCATATGAAAAACAAAATACTCATTTCATTTTAAAGAACGCTGTCCAGTGAGAATGTTTGCACATCAAATGGTATATCCATTCAAATCATGTTGTCTTAACTCAAGTGCAGCAACGTATGATGGGAATGAAGGCAAATATGAACAATTTGGTATGCAAGGAATAAGGAGAGAATATATGCAATTGAATTTCTTAAATGTTCCAATAAGAAGGCAACCCATATATCTTTTGATGGAACTGTGCACCCGATATCAAGTTATCAGATGCATATGCACGTAAACAGGAAAAGCAAAAAATAAATAAATAACCAACCTCAGAAGATGGAGAAACCAGCAACTCACGGCGAATAACCAGTTCAAGAGGGAAGTAAACAGGTTTGTGCAGTTTGGTGCTTCCTTTGCTCCCATAGCTAAATCTCATCAAGTGCAATATCATTACCTTGGAAAGAGTCTGTATCTTTACTGATTTGCTTGCACTGACCACACCAGGCTGCACAATACAATGTTTCAAACCGTCAGTATCTAGTACATTCCAGTGTCAAGAAGACATAAAGAAAATGAACCAAATTAGAGACCTGCATATTGGACATGTATCCATCAAGCCCCTCTTTTCCATTTTTTTTTTTTTTTTGAAAGTGGATAGTACCACATTATATAAAAGGAAAAAAATGAGTTCAATGTACCCCAAAAGAAAAGACCCAATACAAAGCATTGAAACCCAACCCCAATCTGCCCAAACACAAACTTCACAGCATCCCACACCTCACAGCACCCTAGCACAGACCACCCATACAAGAGACTCATAGACCCTAACAAAAGACCCTAAAAGAAGTTACGATCCTCTGATTAGCCTCCCCCTCAAACCCTCAAGTGCATCCTTACGGACCCCTTTAGAGGTCAAGGGACACGGAGGACCATCAGAGAGACCAACCTAAGATAGACAACTCACCCAGTCGATCACCCGCTGAAGACAAGAGTCTGAGAGGCTATCCATGGATCGGGAGGTCACCGCAGCCACAGCACGCACCTCCATCGCAGATGGGTCCCGGAGTGGCTCCTTAGAAGCCGTCGCACGATCAGGCCTGCTACCCCTTCTCAACTGTGCGATGGTCAGGTCGAGGTCGGCATCACCATCCGGAAGCGCCGCAGCATCAGTACCCACCGCACCCTGCAGGTCATCGAGCAGACCATTTCCAAACAGCAAACCCAGCGAAGGCACCAAGTCGCCATCTGCCTCCTCATCCGGGAAAGATGAGCCAGCCCCTTGCCGCTCTCCTTCATCCTTATACGGAGTCGAAGAAGAGCGCTGCCGCCTATTGCTCCTCCCCTGCAACTCCCAAGTGTCCCAAGAGGAAAGCCCTCAAGGGTACAAGCGACGGAAGGCCCCCACCCAAAACCCTGTGAGATATATCGGGGGTAACAGACTCTGTCGGACCCACCTCCACACCTGTTCCATGACCCGAATTCCGACCCGACTACTAAACCAACCAGGTCGGGCACCGAAGGGGCGGATTTGAAATTCAAATATCCCGCTCCTCCGGATCGCCTCCGCTCCAGTTCACCCGCACAGGAAGGTCCGCCCAACCTCCCTCATCGGACCGGTCCGCCTCGTACCGAACCGGTATCGTCTTCCCCAGCCCAGAGGAAGCTAGGGTTTGAACACCTACAACATCCCTAGCCACCACCACCTTGCCGCCCCGCAAGACCTCAGCCCACGACTTTGACTGGGCCTCACACCCCTTCCCAGCAGCCTCTTCCCTAACCCAAACCTCGAAAACAAACCCCAATGCCGCAACATCACCTTCGCCGGAAAGCCACTGCCCTCTACAACAATATGAATCCTAGCCCCAACTCCATGGGAGTCCCAAAGGCCCCTCTCATCCACCTGGAGCACGTGGCCGATCACTTGCCCAACCGTCACCAAAACATCCTTCCTCCACATGTGGAGGGGAATCCCCTCACATACCGCCATACGACCCGGGGTGCCTACAGGACCAAAGCTCCCACTAAGGGATCCCAACTCTTCACCCTCAAGACCCTACCACCAATATGCACCCTGGCCAATCTCAAGATCTCCTCCGCCAGCACCTAACTAGGGCACCTCACCAAGATGCATCCATCAACAAGACACCACGCTGTCCATGCTCCGGAAAAACCCCAAGCCTCCACAAGACCACCTCAACATCTTTCACTCTTAGGTCCTCCCCGGCACTCTCAATCACCAGTTGGGAAGAGAGAGCCTCCCATTTCTCCCTATTAACATTCGACTCCTAGATAGAAACAATAAGCTCCCTCCCCGGAATCTATACAGGAGGCTGGGAGACCTTGAGAAAAGACGCCTCCACCAAGTCCTCCGCCGTCCCCCAAGCACACAACCTCGCCATGTGCCCGCTCCTCCTGCAGATTATGCATACGACAGCGCGCCACAGCTAGCAGCCCAATGTCCCAGAGGGAAGCACCGGAGGCAGATGCCCGGCGGGGCACCCCGGTGTCTAGCTCTTGTATTCCTCTCCTTCCCGTCAGTCTCTCTGCCATCGCCCGTCTCAGCGTCGGCCTCTTTTCCAGGTAATATAAAGGCACAGGGGGAAAAGGTTCCCATTGTTATGTCAGAGCAGACATCAAGGGTGGTAAGAGAGTTTTCTCCATAAAAACTTCAACCAAAGACAAGCATTGGATAGAATAGCTGAAGGCACAAGATACGTAACAGATAAGTCAACTACTACCAAAATCCACTTTACATGATTGCGAAACAACAGATAATTTGCAAAAAGAATAGTACCTTTCCTGCTGATGTTTTGTAGCCTTCAAGATTTTCTGGAGCTGAAAAAAGATGCAGTGCATCTTCAATGGTATGGACTGCCTCAGGGAAAATATCAAGATGGAGCAAAAGGAAAGGTTGGACTGTTGCCGATGCCTTGTTACCTGCAATCACATTTGTTATAGGCAGCCTATTAAGCACTAAGCAGGGAACATGAACAAACTATTTTGGAGAATACTTTGCATGCATGCATAATAACAGAGTTACATAGTAACACTATTCATCAATAAGTGCATCTAATGAACAGCAGAATACATTTAATCCAAACAGTACTGAGGAATTGTGCCTTAAAGGAATGATTCTTAATGATATCTGATTGATATAAAACCAGGTTCCTGTCTCACTCCATTAGTATGCATCGCAATGAAAGAGTTTCTCCATTCTTATCCACACAATAATCCAGAAGATTTTTTCAACAAAATTCTTCTCCTTTTCTGTTGCTTCTATAGTATCTTCCTTGAGGAAAAAGAAATATCCTTGAAAGAGTAGGACCTACTTCAATGTGTGCAACTAAACTTACTCTGGCGGGTGACGGATGCAACATGATAGGAGTGGTTTGCCATATTGTACAGGATCGTGCCAACTCGTACGAGTTGACTCGTATATGGGTGAGTCCGATCCTCTAGCACGCACCGAGTTGGACAAGAACGTATCGACTCATACATGTATAATGAGTTGTTTTAAATTGAGACTTTCCCATTTGACAAGTAAAATTGCACTTTTTTATATCAATTAATAGGGTATATTTCTCCAAAATATGGCCAAAACTCAATACTTTAAATAAATTCATTGGCTTGACTCGTCTGAGTCGGACAAGTCGGCCCGAGTCCGATCGGATCCGACTCGTATCTGGGAAGATACAATCTGATATAGATCCCCGAGTCGGCAAACCTTCTTAGGCCATTGTTCATCAGTGTCAATATGTTAGAGAACTTGTAACAACCCATAGAAGGAAGTATAGGAACAATTGTCCTTGTAGATTCATTCCACTTTTACTGGATTATTCAACTAGATGATTGCTCATACCAGAGTATACCACGCACGCACGCACACACACACACACATTATTCAACTAGATGATTACTCATACCAGAGTATACCACGCACGCACACACGCACACACTCTAATGTCAACATAGCGGTGCTTCGGAGAATTAAATATTCACTTCTTAGATGCTATTGGCTGTTTCCTTAAACAAGCAAACTTCCATAACAGAAGCACAAGACATTAATGCAAGTTGTCATTCTACCTCTACGTAAGAGGTATTTACCAAGTTCAGACAATATGGAGAGCATAATCCCATTAAAAATGTGTAAACAAGAACTGAAGATGTTCTTCCCTGAAAATATAGCGCGCGCACAGCACACACACAGAGTATAGTTTACAGATGCACATTTACCATAACATCAGCAAATTCCTTTGACAATAATTAAGCATTTGTTAAATTAATTCCAATGAAATTAAAGGATTGATGGAGGGTGGAAACAATGTGCTCCTCTCCTTCGACTATTTCCTCTTCTCCCCTCTTTTTCTTCTTCTTTTCCCTTCTCTAAACCAAAATTCATTGGCCAGCGGTGGTGAGAGATGTGACAGCAGCAGCAGTGGAACGATCAGTCACGGGGCCAGCAGTGGCCTGCTCCCCCTTTTCATGATGGGAACCAGGCAGAGGAGACTTGATCTGACGCAGATTGGCTGGGATTGGCCGACCTGGCCAAAGTCAGCCTGACTAAGGACAATTTAGACTAACCCCTTTTCTTTTTGAATTTTCTATGCAGAATCAGTTTTCAGGGTTTGAAATCAGATAAGCCTGTGCCAATCAAATCCAGATTAGCCAATCTTGCATTCCATGTTAGAGACAATAGGAGTCTGATATGTTGGTAAGCAAGGCTTCTTTTTCCCTCAGGAAAGAAAGACAATTGAAAATTATCGTATGAGTTCTTCCACTTAGAGGGAAAACACAAGTATTTATTTATACAGAGGATTTTCCTTGCTAAACTCATAACATAAATAAAAAATAGCCAATCTCTAGGCTTTACCCTACTAAAGAAAAAAGGCAATTATACATTTATATATAGAAAATTCTTAATCTTAAATTCATAACGTAAATCAAAAATAGCCTACCTCTTGACTTTACCACGCTCCTTAGTTGTCCACCAAAAATGTTACTTAATTCTGATGGCATAAAACTCTGGGTTCTTGTAATTGCAGACTTGTTTTTTGGGCCAACAGTCTCCCAGTCATCATCTTGTGTTGATGAAACCAGAGAAAATCTAGAACCACTGGAACTTGACAAATGGCCCTCAAGTTTGAGCAGTTCATCATGCATTCGGTCCATGATAAAGCTTAGAAATTCCTGTGCATCCTCCTGTCTGCAGAATTATAGAAATTTCAGTTGACAATTCAACTTAAAATGTGAAAAACATATTCAAGGCATTTAAGCAGTAAACTTACACCACAGAGAAAGATCAACAAAATTGAATTTTTTTTGTACCACCAATGTTATTAAGATAAATAGAGGTAGTACATCCAATGGAAGGAGAGGACAACCAAAAAAAAAAAAAGATTCAATTAATAAGAACACTATAACAGTCTTGCTTTTAGTAGATCAACAGATGGTTAATTTGCAGATCAAGGTAAAGGCATTCATAATACCATGAGATGCAGGTGGACGCTTTAAGAAAATTAACTAAAAAGTTCAATCTGGAAAAGGTGTTCGGATACGGAGTATGTGAATTAAAATAAGTGCAGTAAAATTTACTAGTTCACCCAGAATGTCATTATGATGATAAGTATGGAATGTATGCAATGGTACTTAACAAACAGGGTGTGTAACAAGTTCATGAGGATGAACCCTGGTGCAACAATAAGTTGCTCCATTGTGACCTGGAGGTCATGGTCTCAAAACCAGAAACAGACTCTCTGCAAAAAGAAGTGTTAAGGTTGCATACAATTGACCCACCATCCCTGCAGGGACAGGAGCCTCATGCACTGGCCTGCCCTTTTGATGTATGACATGTTCATCCATGTTCAGAATCGCAAAAGAAAAATAAAGGGCAACCAGAGTGGAATATTGTTTCAAATTAATAGATGCACATTGTGTTTTGAATTAATTGATGCTTTATTGGACTCAGAGAATCATAATTCTATATCTTTTCCTTTTCTTCGACAGCTTGTGCAGTGGCCAAGTATTTATATTTCCTCTCAGATCAGAACATCCAAATCTCATCTTTCACATGGATTCTGCTCTTTGTCTGTGAATTTTCTGCATAGCAATAATTATTCCACTCTCTGTAGGTGAGAACTCCAGACTGTGGCTCCCACGGCCAGGGAAACTCCCACATGTCACACATTTCCAGGGAGCATGAGAATAGGCTCCTACAGTGCAGGGGATAAATCCCCTCTCGGCACACAGCAGAGGTGGGTTTCATTCCTTTGACCTCTCCTTTGAAACGGAGGCCCAAATACCGCTGGGCCACAGCCTGTTTATACCACAATCCTATATCAAGCTTTGTATTCCTCCTCTTTGACATGACGGTATCCAAAATTCCAAATAGAGGAAAAATATTTGCCTTAAGCTATCTTCCAGTCCCTACACGACACTTTAGGAACCTATAGGCCCACCTAAGTTTTAGAGTCAAGAATTTCACATCAGGCTCAAGAAGCTTCCTCTGGCAGAGATGCTCTCTAAGCAGAAATGGCATCAACTGAATTAGACCACAACAAAAAAAAATGTTCAAAGTCTCACCCATCAGATCTGGTTGAGGAAATCAGTAGATTCAGTACTTAGGTTAAAGACTAAAGTTTAAGGTTTTTCTAGAAGAAATAAGAATGTAGGGTACTTAGGCTACTGATGGCTTAGATAAATAGAAGAGAATGAAGAGGAATTTAGGGTTCTTAGGCTACCACTAGTTGATCATTACTGCTACTTACAAAAACTAGCCTCACTTCCCATATAATGACACTCCGTATGATGTTTTTAATATAGAATATGGACAGCAACAGAGACAGAGATCTTCCAATAAAAGGGAAAGGATATATCAACAGATAACATTTATACTTCCTGTTCACATTCCCATGCCCATAGTAAACGATTCACAATTTCTTGCAGGATATGCCCACTTTACAAGCTGTAGGACAAGGTGACAGCCATGTTGGCTAACCACTGCACCTTACAACCCTTTAGAGTACCCTACCATGAGTTCATGAATTTAGCACAACATTCAGTTACCGTTGGTACAAAGCCCACCTTTAGAACCAAAAATGAGCAATTCCTCAGACTTTAACATACAACCCATTTTTTAGAGAAATGACTAGTACATACTTTCTCCTCACTCGAGTACTTCTATGTGCTGCTTCATTAGAAAAACTTGCTGCAGCATAAGAAGAATTTGTAATTTTATCTGTCAGGTTTTTCCTTATTCGCATAAGAATTTGTAACTTTATATGTCAGGTTTTTCCTTATTCTGATAATGCTTGCAAGACCCATGTTTCATTGGATATTTCTCTTTTTTTCCCATGGAATTTCTTACACATGGCTTTAACCTTATCATTTCTTCACAAGAAAAATAAAGCCCATGATGTTATGTTGGACGACATCACGTTTCAGACACGAATGTATTGACTACCTCAACATCAAAGTTTAAAACAGGATCACAAACAGTTGACACAAACTCAGCACAAACCTTGGTCTGCCCGACATGCCGCAGGCAGGTAAATCAGGCGTAAAATTTTTCAAAACATTCTCAAACATGACGGGACAAAAGGATTTTCCAGTCCGTAAAGCACTAGCTCCACTCTTCTTTAAGCTTGAATCATCAGGAAAGTCAAAACCCATGATGAACTCGACAAATGCATTTAGAGTTGGATAACCAATCTAAAAGAGAAACAAAAAGCTTATAAGAGGGATGAGAAAGAAAAGAAAATGAAAGGAGAAAGGTAATTCTTCAAGTAGAATTTTAAATGATCAAAACCTTGGGAATATTGCGAGTCCTTAGGCTCTGCAGGAGCTGAACAAACAGTGAACAGGAGAGAAGAGCTTGCAATGTCGCATTAAGAAAGCACAAATTTCCTGAATTGGTTAAGCCACGAGGCGGTAGACCTCTAACTGTGGATCCTCCATTTTTCTTAATATCCACCTTAGATATTGGAGATTTTAATGGGTCAACACTAGTTCCATTATGTCTTGTGCTTCTGCTCATGTTTAATGTTGCATCTTCTGATTTTTCATCTCTGATGTGACAAACCTCTAGTCCCAATACCTCTGTAAGAGCAAACTTATTTTGAGATATACATACAGAGCTTGAATCTTCAGTAAGCTTTCTATCCCCACTAAACTCATCCTCATGGGGAACACAAAAACTCGCCCTTCCATTTGAATGGGCCTCTCGAACTGCTCCTGACTCATCAACTGTTGATGCCTTTCCATTCTCATATATTGTTTCTTCTGTTACCTGCTTTGTCACATGGACATCCGAGCTTGGGGAAATATTATTTTTCAGTTTTTCAGCATTCAACTCTTTTGAAGATATTATACATGAAAAGTCCAAAGAACCAAATTGCAAACAATATGTTTCAGGAGATAATGCACCATCTTCAACTGACTGTTTTTTGTATAATCGGGCTTCTTCTTCTGTGAAGGACCCAAAAACTAAAACCTGCTCAAACTCAAAACAGTTAAAAGGTTAATCAGAATAATTGATGAAGGTAAATGCACAAACACCGTATATTGTATAATAACATGCCCAAGTTAGCACAAATGAGAAGATAACACATCTCATCAGCAGAATGATGCATGCCAAAAGAAATGGATATGAACTAACACCTCAAACCAAATAATTTTAAATTGAGGAAATTTTACTTCGACAACGTGAAAAAATATCCCCGACTGCACAGAACAAAAAATCTGCAGTTCAAAGGTGGTTGAATACTGAAACTGCCTTAGATGGTATAGCAGCAATCCAGTACACAAATTGAGAGTAAAGCAGCAACATGCTTGATCCAGGATCTCATCAAATACATGGTCCTTCCACATGTTTCGTGCACATGAAAAAGGATTGCTTAGATGATCATATAGAGAAGATGGTAGTACCACTATTAAATAGTTTATAAACTCTCCAGCTTCAAATCAACGTGAACTTCAACAAATGTAAGTTTCACAAGCATTCACTCACTAAGATCCCAAGTAAATACAAATGGCACAAGGAACCCATAGCCAAGAGATTGTTACATTATAGCATAAGAAAAGCTGACTTACATTTGAATAATTATTTTCAACACAAACCAAAATGTTATACATCACTGGAACTTCAGATTATAACAATCAAGAGAAGATTATTTTCCTTTTACCATTTTCACAACTAACAACACAAGTCAAGCAAATAGCATGCGAGATGAAAGTCAAATGTGGTTATATGAGCACAGATGGTTTTGGCAATAGAGAATTTGGTTTTGATGTAATTAAGTGTGGTAACATGAACTTAGGAGGGGCCTGAAAGAAGATGAGGAAGAGGAGTACCTTGGTCTCATGGATTTGCTCTCTACTGTCCACAAAGAATGCAAATGTAAACGATACTATTATTTGGGGTATGAATAATGGCAATTTCTCAGAAAAATCACTATACAGCTTGATCGAACAGAATATCCCCAGCCTACCCTAAATTCAATGAAGTTTGGAACTTAAGTCGCTCCTAAAGAAAAAGGCTTTCATGTGGTTGGCCTTTGCAAAAAGGATTGTCACTGGGAGTTGGGATAATTCAAAAGTTACTGTGTAAGGTCTGCCTACACTCGCATTCATGAGACTGGAGTCCTATATTCTTTCTTCAAAGAGGTTTGGAAGACCAGCAGCCCCACCAAAGTACAATTGTTGATTTGGAGAGCTTCGCTTGGTAGACTCCCAACACGTGATAAGCTTGCTGCCCACATGGGAGGAATCTGCTCTACTTGCTCTCTATATGGTCTACTTGATGAATCCGTCGAGCATCTCTTCCTTTGTTGCCCATATTCAGAGGGGGTTTGGAGAATGCTCTTTGATAAAGTGGGCTGTGTGTATGCTATCCCGGGATCTATTGAAGATCTTCTATTTACTAGAAGCAAGGTGTGGAAGGCCAAGATTGACCGCAAAGCATGGTGGCTGGTACTTCATGCCACTACCTGATACATTTGGGGAGAACGTAATGCCAGGATTTTCAAGGAGGAGTCTAGGTCCATGGATAGGTTTTTCCTTTTCATTTGTGCCAGTGTTGAATGGGGCAAGCTTTTATGCAATGCTAGCACCCATTCTTCTAATATTTTGTCTATTTTGGAGAGCTAGTAGGTCCCACACCTTCTTGGTGTCTTTTGTATAGGCCCTTTTGGGAGCTTGTTCCTCCCTTCACACTTGTACATCTTCTTTTCTTTAATATACTAGTGGTACCATCCACTTCTCAAAAAAAAAGAAAAAAAGGATTGTTACTGAGATGTATCACAAAACATAAAGTCTGGATAATGACACTTTTGCCGCATGCATAAATTGGAAAACAAAGACATCAACCACCCATGATCAGATGTCCTGTGAACAGGGTGGTGTGGAGGACCTTCGGTAATTTATTCTCTTCTATAACCAAATATCAGACTGTTCATGAGATGTGGGACCTGTGGGCTCAGGTCAGGAGGTTAAGGCTGCATTTGGGAACTCTAGAGAAGTCCTTCTAAATGACTTCTCCTCAAAAGATTACTTCCATAAAAAGTGGATTTGTTTGTTAAGTTTGTTAGTTTTACCTCTCTAAGAGGAAGGAGAAAACCCACTCCATGTAGAAGGAGAAAATATCTCCTTTGGAGGAGGGAGAAAAAATAGGAAAGGACATAATTATCGTCTCTCTCTCTCTCTCTCTCTCTCTCTCTCTCTCTGAGGCACCAATGACCAAGAATATTTCATTCCTTTCCTATTTTTTAGATGAAGGGACTTTTTATTTTATTTTTTTTATGTTGTTCATGTACTATGATTATGAATCTTTATTTATATAATATTATCATACATTATGATGCAATGTGAACTCTCTCTCAAATCTCAATCAATTGAAAGTAAAAGTAAGGATCTTCCCCCGGCATGTCGGGAGAGTGGAGAACAGAAGCGGTCTCCCCCCGTCCAGACCTCTTTCATGGGCATCGGCGGAGCCCGGTGCTCAAGCAGAGCCCTGCGAACCTGGCTTCTAGCTGTTTCCAGTGCCTACGAGGGGGCATCCCTTCTGGAGGTGTCAGGCACCGGTTTAGGTGCTTGATCTGTGGTGACAAGGGCCATGTCAGGAGGTTTTGCCCATCAAAGACCAAGAAGTGGATTGGATATGCCGTTCAGAAATTGGGCGGCAGCCAAGCCTGCCATCCAAAGTGCGTTGGACGGTTGGACAGCGGCTCATGCTGCCGTCAAGAATGCACCGAACGTTTGCAGATCCTGCCGTCCAGCACCCAGGCCCAGCCCAATAAAGAGGTCATGAAATTGAGTATTTGGGTGCTGATTTGGGCTGGATAATAGTGAATCAAGGTTCATATGACCTGAATCACATAGGGAACATCCAATTCAGGACCACGGGGGTGTCCAAAATTTTGTGACTATGCTCCCCTCCCCGATCCCGAGTCTCAACAACCACCTCACCCCCTGGTTCGTGACAAAGCTAGGTTTTGGGATGACGCCGCCACCTTCTCCGATCGTCACCGCCATTTGCCATCGTCGTCACTGTCCGGCACTTCGACGTCCAGTAACCCTCTCTCTCTCTCTCTCTCTCTCTCTCTCTGCATGTGTGCTACAGGTAGGGCTGAAACCCCCCCCCCCTTCTCTGTCTCTCTTTCTGTTACAGGTTAGGCCGAAGCCCCTCTCTCTCTCTCTACACTCCACACATGGCCGAAGCCCTATTTCCCTCTCCCTCTCTCCCGGCTCGCTCTCTCTCTCTCTCTACTACACATAGGGTCGAAGCTCCACCCTCTCTCTCTTTATGCTACACATAGACACACTATATGGGGGTGATGCCCTCTCTCTCTCCACCACACACTATGTAGCATTGGCCTCTATTTCCCTCTCTAATCTCTCTTAATCTCACTCTCTATCTCTCTCACTCACTCTCTATCTCTCTCTACTCTATGTCTCTCTCTTTATGCCACACACTATGTAGTGTCAACCTCTATTTCCCTCTCTAATCCCTCTTAATCTCACTCTCTATCTCTCTCACTCTATCTCTCTCTACTCTTTGTCTCTCTCTCTCTCTCTGTCAAACACACATACACATAGAGTCTCACACATTCTCTCTCTCTCTCTCTCTCTCTCTCATACACACACATGGGTAGGGTAGGGCCGAAGTCCCTCCCCCATCTCTCTCACCCCACCCCCACCCATTGTCACAAGGCCGAAGTCCCTCGCCCCACTCCTCTCTCTCTCTCTGACACACACACACACACATACACAAAAGTTCTCTCTTTAATATTATTTACTGTTGTCTAGGTCTGAATTAGATAGTCATTTTTTCTTATTTGTATTACTGTTTTTTATTACTATTTAAGTATTATATATGTTTTTTTAAGAAATAATCAGGCGTACTACCAATTTTATTAAAATAAATAAAGGAAGTACATCCAAATGCAGTCTAGAGGAGAGGTTCCTCAGACTGACGATCAGAAAGAGGAAAAAAAATTACATGAAACTAGTTAATTTAGCCCAAGACTCAGTTGGGGATGCCTAAAATATGCCGACACCACTAATCCAAAAAGTAACCGCCTGAAGACAAATATTTTCAATATACACTTTGGTCCCCCTGAACAGATTATCGTTCCTGCTCCTCTATATACTCCAGCACACAGCATGTGGCAGAATTATGAGTATCTTTTGCTGAAGATTTGTCTTCCCTGCTGAATTAGAATTCCTGAAGAATGTAAACACGTCTTCAATGTTCAAAAAACTCAGCTGAATCTTCAAACTTCCAGAAATAACTCTCCACACTTCTTTACTAATTTCACAATGGATGAACAAATGGTCTGCATCCTCATAGTTGAACAGTTTGCATCCCATTGTCTTCTATAAAGTTTAGATAACTCATTCCTAGTTATTCTTTGTAGTTAGACATGCTTATTGTCTAATTGCAATTTACTTTATTGGAATTTTACATTGAAAAACCTGTAATTGATGGATGCATCATATATTTCTATTGTTAATTTTTCATATATTCATTTTTTTATTTTCAAGGAGGGCGCCTAAGTCGCCGCTTAAGTACCGCTTAAATGGCCACCTTAGCGCCTAAGGGCTTAGGCTCCCGATGAATGCCTTGGGTCACCTTGGCGCCTTGACAACCATGATGATTGCCAGTGCACATTCGTTCCACACAACACATGTTACCTTCAATTAATGTTATGTTGCTCCCTATTATCCGTTTGGTATTATGAAATGGTGCAAGCTTCCCAGATTTAACTGTGTCACGTGGCTCAACGCTTGCATTAGGAAGTAGGGGTTGTATACACAAACCGGCCCAAGGGTGATATGGTGAGCCAAGGCGCTCAGACTCTCCCGGGGTTTACTCAGGGCAAGCAAGGCCATCCTGGATTTCCTGCTAGCACAATAGAACAACCCCCCAAATCTGAATTCAGTCCTTGTCAACAAAGGTGAACACAGCCTATAACCATTACCAAAAGGAAATTTGGGTCTTCTATGAGTTCCAAAAGCGTGCAAGCTAGTACATGCTTAAGAATTACAGTGAGACCTCCGGAACCTAGAACCCCATAAAAGCCCAACATTCCCCATGGCTGCAAAAACTAAGAGTAAAACTTCACATCTCTAAACCACCAATAAAAGAGGAAACTTTCACGACCATCCAGCTTGCAGCAGCAAAAAACCAAAGAAAACAAAACAATATCTCGCCAAACGAGAAACGAAGTGAGAAAAAGATAGATACTTGATCGTTGCCACTCATCTCGTCCGCGAAGCTGGAAAACCAAAGAAGACCAAGAAAGCCCGGGGAAAAGGACCTCGCTTTCTGCCGGCGATCAGATGGCGAGAGCGGCAGCGCAGCACAGGCCTGTTGAGAGCGCAAGAACTGGATGTAGAGAAGGAGGGAGTTAGCCTTGGCAACCCAGAGAGGCCGGGGAGGTGACGGCGGAAGCGTTCGCGATCGGGGAGCTTGGAGAGGACGCGACTTGGAAGGGAAGAGCGAAGGTTGGGGAGCGGTGCCGTTCGATAAACAGGGCGCCGGGGTCCGCTGCGCTCATGATGGTGATGAGGATGCCGCCCGCCTCCTGCTGGGTAGGTTCATCGCCGCCCCAATTCCGTCGAAGAAGCATCGCCGCCGCAGCTCGAGCACAGAAGCATCGACCAGCGCTGGCCGACCGTGGGACGGGAGTAGAGTTCGAGGTTCTGAGATTTTAGCGTAATAATTAATATATATCGGGAAGCAGCGCCGGGTTAGAGAACATGGCCCTGGGGAGGAGAAAGGAAAGAGGGAATTTTGTGACTCCCTCCCAAAATATTAGGGTTTTGTCACGCTGCAACACTGATTTGATTTAGTTTTCTAATGGTAGATAGGATTTAGTGATTTGAATTAAAAATAAAATTCATTTAAAATATTTTTAAAGTAGCTGGCAACATCTCTATTTTGCCACCAGTGGCAATGGAACCTTCATCATACTTATATACTTAAAATCTACAAGTTGTAATTATATCAAAATTTAATGAAACAAACTTATATGTCATACTAGGGTGTGATATATTGTGCTAAGCTTTCACTGGGAAAGCTAAGTTAAGGCTGGGATAAGATGATGTTATGATGGTGTTGCTCCACTCTTTTCTAGAACACCACTTGTATAGTTGCATACCTTAAAATGAAGAAAACAAGTTCCTTGTCTCGGTTAAAATTAACATGAAGTACTTCAAATAATCTAAAATAAAGCATGCCATGCATGATAACTGAAGACTTTCTGCCAGTGTTCTACACAATCCTATCCATTGGCAACGAATTGTAATTAGAACATCAAGAAGAGTAATACTTATTGCACGCGGTGTAGTAAGGAGTGCAGTTCTTTTTATTATTTTTTAAATGTCGAATCCATCATGTCCAACGTGTTCTTATAATTAGGGGTGTTCACTGTTTAATTTGACCCGAAAAATTAAACAGGATTAGACCAAAATTATGATTTGATTCAATTTGATAGCTGTCTCAATTTGGTTTGGGTTGAACATCCCCTCAACCTGTGAAACACGCACCAACCCGATCAACCCGAAATATTGCACCTGATAAAATAATTTTACACTTAACACCTCCATCCATCTTGCGTCAACAGTTTAAGTAACATGCGGCCACCTGGATAATATACGGAGCTGAAAGGTGTATTGGAATCCGATCTTATACTAAAGACCCCCAACCCACATTTCATTCTCACGGGCTAGAGCTGTGCGTGGGACTGACTTGTGCGTGTTTGGTCCGACATTGGAATTCTTTTGGAAAGTTACTATCAAAAAATGCTATAAATACAACAGGCAGCTGACTCCAAACTGTGTGGGCTTATGGCGCGGGGGTGCTGAGTGGCCCAATAAAAGTTTTAAATAGACAAAAAATGAGTAGATTCGTGGGCCAACAGTTAGTTAGACTTAGCCCACTTGAAGTTGGGTATATAGTGTCCAAATTAATTTAAACCGAATCAAATCGAACAAAATCGAATTTTTTTGGTTTGGTTTGGTTCGGTTTCTAAGGTTGGATCGGTTTAGTTCGATTTGATAATTTCTCTCTAAACCGAACCGACCCGACTCTTGAACACTTATAACATGATATTCAATCAAACATAAATGATGTTTTTCCGCTACTCATCGGAGTTCAATTTATCATTTTTTAAATTTTTTGGATCGTCCGATCAGATATCAGATTGTACAAACATTTAAAACATGATAAACTTAATATTATAAAAAATTTAAAAATAAGTCGCACCCAATGTAATATAGCAAATATTACTCAAAGAAAAATAGCCATCCATGCGGAGAGTAAAGTGCCCATGCGAGCATGCTGCCCTAAGCCCTAGCATCATCCGATCTTTTGGCAGACGATTGCAGTTTTTTTATTGTTCTTTCTTTCTTATCATATTCTTTTTACCGGGTCTTATACTTTCACGAATATAAAACTGTGAAGGCCCCGCAACATTCTTAAAATTTAGGATCCCAACAGAAGTAAATAAAAAATCGCATAATATCATAATCATATATTTATATTCTTTTTTCAAATATGTATGGAAAAGATGAGTGTGAGATGGAGGGCAAGCATCATTAAAACTGTCTCATCATCTTTTATCCTTTGGCCAAACATAGGCTCCTGTGGATGTGAAAAACTTGTACGTTTCAACAATCCTACAATAATTGTATTCTGTCAATGTATATGATTTCTTATCAATTCAATATGAGTGATGTACTTGTTTATACCTAATTAAATATATTATAATGTCTCCTTCATATCGAAGTTTTAGACCTTCAATGCTAAGTATTTCATCAGAATAATATATTATGCCACATCTGATCCTACTATACATGCATAAAATATCCAACACTGCACTGTACACATCCTTGTGCACTAACCATCATCATCACGGATGAGGAGATATATCTCACCTCTACGTCGATAGACAAAGCAGGAGAAAAAAAATCTATTTTTGTGGTCAACATATATAAATCCAAATTACAAGCTTGTTCACAACGCTGACTTGCTTGCTTCTCCTGTTCCACAGTCATAGCAGCCTACACACGACCTCTCCATTACACGCCCCTCTCTCTCATCGGTATTTGAGGCTCTTTGATATACATTAGCTGTCCTAGCTTCTTTCTATTTAAGATTTCTTGCATATATACCCCTCAAGAACGTCGTTATTGCATGTATACCCCTAATTCTCACATATTATCATCAATGCCTCTGCAATCTTCAAAATATTTTATTTATGCCCCTCTCATCAAACTTCGGTTAATTTCAACGAAATATGTCAAAAATATTACATAAATCATGACATCGTTGAAAATATCGGGGGTACAAAATGCAAGATTTTAATATATTGAAGGGTATATATGTAAAATATTAGTAAGTTTAAGGTATTTATGCCAAACTATTAGATTGTGAAATATAAAATGCAACATTTTGAAAATTGCAGGGATATTGATGATAATTTCTGAGACTTGGGGGTATATATGTAAATACGTTATTTTTGAAGAGTATATATGTAAAAAACCCTTCTATTTAAAAGAAGATGAACCATCTCTTGCATGGTGTGGGAGTTGGCTATGGACGTAAAAAAATCCCTTGCCAAACCACATAATAATTCTCATGTTATGTTGTGATTTTGATCTCTTCTTTTTTATAATGTGAAATATTTTTACCGTTTATTGGTGCTCGATTTTTATTTTTCATATTTTTTATCGTCGATGAAAGATTAAATTATATGAATATATAGATTCGGTTTAGACATTAAAAATTTTTCAATTTTGTAATTAAAAACTCTGACAGCCAGTCCAGTAGAGCATCGACTTCTACTGCAACAAGTGTCTCGTTTCAACAAGGGAGACTGGGGAGGGTCCGGAGAGAGGAGGTTGCAAAAGATGGATCATCTAATAGAGAAGCCGTATACAACATAAAGGTGCCTTTTCAACTGTTCAAATTTCATCTTAATTGGATATTCATATAAAATTTATACAAATGACTTGAAATACAAAATTTCATACAAAATGGAATTTTCTTCCTATTGGGTCAAAAAAAAAAAATCTAGTTTCTTGGTAGCAAGTGTCCCTTGATTGGGGAGGGGGCTGCCCTCTTCAATTGCCACCATTGGACTCTCTCTCTCTTTCTCTTTCTCTCTCTCTATATATATATATGTATATATAATATCGGTTGCTTTCGTTCAAGTTTCATCTAAATTGGATATTCATATACATCTCTACAAATGAATTGTCACAAAAAAAATTCATAGAAATGGAATTTTCTTCTTATTGGGTCAACTTGGTTAATTTTTTTCTAGTTTCTTAGTAACAAATGCCGGCTAGGTTGGGAAGAGGCTGCCAAATTCAATCGCTCTTAGTAGACACTCACTCACTTACACACTCTCTCTCTCTCTCTCTCTATATATATATATATATATATTTTAAATATTCAAATATCCCTATTAGGGTCGTTTCCATCTTTTGAGGGTTAAATTTTACCGTCCGTTTGTGAAACTCAATCATAGTCGTCTAATGAGTTGTACACAAAAATATTTTTAAAAATTTATAAAAATAATAAAAAATAAATTTGTCCAATTAACCTCTAGAATTGTTCCCATCTATCGGGAGATTTAATTTTAGGCACTAATTAGGGACATTAAAATCCCAAATGTTAGGTATGCTGCCAGTAGGCAACGTACCTAACATTTGTATGGACTGTGCCTTTTGACATGTGCAGGGCATCACTAAACCTTAACATGTTTAAGGTCTAATTTCTTTCATTTTCATATCTCACATAAAATGAAAGACATTGATTTAGATGGAATTTTGTTCAATAGGTGAACAACTGTGTCTAAGATATAGCCCCATAATCACAAGGGTAATTTAGCAAAGCATATCATAGATCATATCATGTCTAACATGATACGATTCCTCCTCTCAGCTATACCATTTAGCTGACGTGTGTAAACATGAGTCCACTGAGATAATATCCCATTATTCTTCGAATATTATGTAAATTTTGTATTTAAGTATTCTCCTACTTGATCTGATCGAAGAATTTTAATATTTTTTTAAATTTATTTTTTTATTTTATTTTTAAACTCTTTAAATTTCTCAAAGACTTCAAATTTATACTTCATTAAATTCACATATCTATACTTAGAAAAATCATCAGTAAAAGTGATGAAGTATGAGTAACCTCATCTAGCTTGAGTGGACATGAATCCATATACATAAGAATGTATGAGTTTTAACAACTCTGTGACTCTCTCTCCATATCTAGTAAATAGAGAGTTAGTCATCTTTCTCGTAAAGACAAGACTCATATATTGTATATGATTTATAATCAAATAGATCAATATATCAATTCTTATACAACTTGTCAAGTCTTTTCTCAATAATATAATCAAGCCGATAATGCCAAAAATAAACTTGATTGACATTAATCCTCTTTCTTTTAAGAATATTGTCTAAACACCATCTTAGACATGGTATTGTTGATACCATTTAGCGCTACTGGAGAGGAATATAAAAAGTTGCATATCCCTACCATTGTTGCAATGATCCAAGAGGCAATGAAGGTTCTCATCATTGTATAATAAGTTAGAAAATGTATGGTACTTGTATTATTTTATTTTGTTTCATATTTGATCATGTTATTTTTTACATTTGTCAAAGTTTTTTATATTTTTTATTATTTTAAAGGTTATACTATCTAATTTAAAAGTATTACCAAACATGTCGTTGTAATTTTTTAAATTATAATATTTTTGCCAAACACGATAATTACGTATGCTTCATTTTTTAAAATTATCATGAATCGTATATTTTTATAATTTTTTATCATAGAACTATATAAAAAATTATAGTGCAACCAAATGCCCCATAAAATTGTCTAAGAGATTTTAGCAGTTGGTTAATGTGGGGTAAGGTTGTGGGTTGGCCTATTAATGGAGTAGATACAAAGAGAATATGTGACTATCTATATCCTAGCAATACCACCGGTAGTGTTAATTTTGATAAATTAAATAGAAGAATAAAGACGATTTACACCAGCTGGTTGATAGACGAACTAGAAATATAATATCATATATTATTATAACATGATATAATATACAGATATATATGATGTAGACTGGATCTATCACGACCGGACTCCGAGGCCGGAATCCGGAAAAGAGGATCCGAAGCCGGTTCGGATCGGTGTTGTTGGGGCCCGACGGGGATCCGGAAGGCCGAGGGGGCGGAGGCGGAGACGAGGATCCGAAGGCCGAGGCGCCTCGGTCGGTGCGGACTCGTCCCCAGGAAGTCGGGGCCGATGCTCCTTCGGCGGGCGAAGGGGCGGCGCGGATGAAGCTCTTCCCGGCTATACGGCCGACAGGCGACGAAGCCGAAGCCGATGGTCCGAAGCCGGAAGGGTCTCGGACTCGGCTTGCTCTTGGATAGTGAGCCCAAGAGCCCTTTTTTGTCGGACGAAGGGACAACGCGGGGCCGAGCCTCCCGTTGCGGGGCAGCTGTCGGACGGCGTCGAGACCAAGGAGGGGAATCCGGGGTCGGCGGCCGAGACCGACTCGGGAAGGTCGGCGATGATTCGAACCGAGCTCCTGCAGGAGGGAAAGAAGAAGAAACCGGTCAGCAGGAGTCCCGGGCTCTGGCCCTTAGGAACCCCCTCCGACGGTCAAGTTAGCTTCTGAAGATGATTCGATTCAGAAAGCAAGAAGTAGCTTTAATGCTTTTTGGACCGTAGTCCTTAAGGGTCTCGGAGGCAAAGAGTTGCATACCTTTGGTAATAAATAGCGGTGTATTTATAGCAGAAGATAGAGGTTGGTTAACGGTGGTAGCCGATATAGGACTATGTTTGGGCTTACTGGTAAACCGCCATAGTGCCAGATCCGCCACCGGAGTGGGCCGGACTCGGCTATCGGGCCGAAGGGGGTTGGGCCGCTGAGGGGCCGAAGCCTGCTGGGCCTTGGGCTGCCGTGCTGTTCCCGGGCCGAAGGCTGGTGGGCCGCTGACGGGCTGAAGCCTGTTGGGCCGAGAGCGACGGTGCCGCTTACTGGGCCGAGGGCTGCTGGGCCGCCGATGGGCTGGAGGCCGCCGGAGGGCCTGGTACTGCTGCTGTTGGGCTGAACGGGGTTTGGGCCTGCTCTAATGGGCCGAATCGGATTCTGCCTCATCAATATATATTACGAAGTGGAGACCGTAGTGTATCCGTTTCAAAATCAAATTGAATAGAGTAATACTTGCTGCATGTTTTTTAAAATTAAGGTCAGACCCATGACCCAAAAAATCATAAAAATAAAAAAAAATTCAATGAATAGTAAAAAAATATTCTTAATGGATAGAACCCAATAAATTAGAGTTCAAATTTAGATTTTTTTTTTAGATTTTTTTAGATCATTTGATTGGAGATTGGATTACATAGGTGCATTGAACATCGTAAATCTGACCTTAATTTTTTTAAAATAAAAATTTAAAAATATAATTGAAATTCATGCAGTACAACAAGTATTACTCATTTGAATATTATCCACAGCGGTTGGAGCGGATAAAATCCAGCACTTATGGATTCAAAGCCAAAGCTGAACTGGATACATCCAGCTCCATGGACAGGCCTAGTTGTGGGTGGTATTGTGTGCGATTGCAAATTCAGGATGAACATATTCTTTCAGCAAGGATGCATATGCAAAAGAACCTTTGTGATTACTTTGTATGTTCATTGTTGTTCTTTATTGATCGTTTTAGTTACTGCATGTCAAAAAATCAAACTAAATCAAATTTGGTAGTTTGGTTCGGTTTTAAATCAAAAAAATTATTTCTTAATTTCAAAGGAAGTCAAACCAAATGAAAATAGTCATTTTGTTTGACTGTCTGGTTTGAACCAAATAGTTAAGAGTGCTATTTGTATATGATGATAACTTGGTAGAAGCTGTACTAACTACTAAGACGACGACTGAGACTCATACTGTGTTCTGATAGATAAGAAGCCATTGTAGTAGACTGTGACCTAAAGTTAAAGCAAAACAGGAATTCTATCTAAAAACAACAGCAAATGCCAATTAGTAGACATCCCCATATTCGATTCTCAATCAAGTTAAGTCTGTCCACATCCGTCTGTGCTTTACCAGATAACCCACTCAAAAGTTGCCTAATTTGAAGCGTCATTTTGATTGGAGAATAAGAGAAGAATAAGGACGAATAAGAAGAGAATAAACTTAATTTTGTTTTGACAAGTAGAATGACTTATACCGGTTGTTTATTCTTAGACGTAAGAATTGTTTATTCTTCTTATTCCGTCAGCGGGTCTCACAAAACTATCAAATTGAAATACTTCTTATTTTAATATATCCGATTCCGTCAGTGGACCTCACATAATAACTTATTTTGCAAATAAAGTGGGGCGAAAAGAATAAAACTTGTTGCACAACGTTGTCAAATGGTGTGCAATCGTGATCTTATTCCTTTTTGCCGAGTTTGGATAAATTTCGAACACAATAATTTTTTTGCTTTTTTCTATTCGTCAAATTGAATGGTCGGAGGTTGCGGAGCCAACTTGCCGAACTGTGGCGGAGCAGTAAATAGTGGGACCCACACACGGTCCAAAAGCCAACAGGGTCCATATCCAGCCCATTTGCGAGAAGGCCCAAATCCAGCGACAGGCTGACAAGTATCCTACGAATGAGACAGCGCTCAGCCTTTCTAGATTTCCAAGGGCAAGTAGCATCCAATACTACTGAACAGGCTTAAGAAAGGGAAAGAAAGGAAGTTCCCAAGAAGGGGATTTCCTGGGGTTTTCTGCCCCATCCTTTTCTTCTTTCCCATCCTCCCCCTTTTGCCTTGGCCAATAATAGCAAGTGGGTGCCCCTAGTAGTCAGGCCAACCAAACTAGTCTCACTCACCCTCTGGTTGGGTTGGGCCCTTCCCTTTTCTTTCTTTCTTTCTTTCTTTTCGCTTCCCTACTTGTTTGGCCGTTTTTGCATTTTCTCTGAAGGGCCTCATGTTCTTCTAGTGTTCCCATGGCTGCTGCTCTGACTCCGATTCCATGTGTTCCCCGTTTCAGCTGCTTGTCTCTGTGATGATGGAGCCTCGCGCCTCCCCCACTCGGTTCCAGCTGAGACAATGGGATGCTGCCACACTCTTTATGGGGGTCCACCTTAAGAAACCTTAAACCAATGTGTAGCATCGTTTGGAAACATTTTGGAGATTTTGAATTTTGGAAGAATTTAAGTTTTAGAAAGAACAACATCATCATCTCTTCAATTTACATTTTAAGAGAAGTTGTTTACTTTTTAACATCTCATTTGAAGAAACCATGAGAAATTAAATTTGAAGACACATCAAAAGATATTTTTAATCTTCATATTACTCTCTTTTAAGAAATTTAAGAAAGTGAAAAGAAAAAGAAAAATATATTATTTTTTAGAATCTTCATATTCTCCTCTTATATCTTTTTCAAAAGATACGCTTGGAATAAAAAACAAATTATTTTTCAAAGATAGAATAAAATCTAAATTCTAATAGAATTCATTTTTTTTTCATTTGAATTTTTTTTGACATTTTTCAAATTCCCGCCAAATATAAGATAATTATTCCCTACGCCTCCATATGTCCTCATACATGAGTGGAGGAGGTGATGTGGGACGGGCAATCATTTAAGGGTCAAATGATCCATGTATCCTTCTCTCATGTGCTAGGGGCACATGGAGGCATAGGAGAGAAAGGTCCATAGGATCTCGCTTCTACCAATGGGAAGAGGAGTTAATATTTAACTGACCTTCTTAATTGACGTGGAGAGTGGAAACTAATACTACATGACCATCTCTAATGAGTAAGACTTGCTGCATTGATCGACGCACTCCACCTCATTCAGTGCAATAAGTACAAAAGTAATTCATTTTGAGAAGTTTTTTAGGTAGTACAAGATGTCCACATGTCCATATAATTCAATCTCTAATTGGACAATTTAAAAAATTCTAAAAAATAAAAAACTATTATTGGGGCTCAACCCATTAAAGGTGTTTTCTTATTATTCATCGGAGTTTGTTTTCTTTTTAACGTTTTAAAATTTTATGGATCGTCTGATTAGAGATCGGGTTGTACTAACACGTAGAACATGTAGGACCCGAGCTAAAGAATTCAAGAAATTTTATTTAAAGTTAGGTGGTGCAGCAGCTCCAATCAGTGGAACAAGTTTTACTCTCCTAATTGGTAGTAGGAGCGCCTTGGTTTAAGGTTTCTCCTGATGTGGAGATCAGGAATTCAAATTTGGAAATAATTTGTTTACAGATAGAAATGATAAAATTGTATATAACTGACCTTCTTTAGACTGTACAATGATAAGAGCTTCAGTCTTTTTTGGTTTTTAAATCTCTGTATTGATAGTAATGGGCTGGAACTTGGAACCATAATTAAAAGAATATGCATATTGTATAAGTACATATGCATTTTTAGAATATTTTTTTTGTTCATTATATCAAAAATTAGAAGAAAAGGAAAGACAATCCTTTGACTAACACTTGGCACTTTATTCATGTGTGATAGAGGAATGTTGAATATCTCTTGTTTAATGTTTTGCATATTGAACAAAAAATAATTTAATCTTTACTTAAACCACATAATTTATGACATTGCATGTTTCAATATTTAATATTGTAGTTTAGTTAATATCTATTTATTACGTGATCATATTTCATAATGTCCTAAATCGTAGCGAATAAAACATATAGGTATTCTGCCGAAGCCTTTTGATATTTTTCTGATTCTATGGCCAAATTTTAACCTTTTAAACTCAAAATCTAATACAAGTTCTATTCGAAGTTAACTTTACTATATTATGTCCCTCTCATATTTAATTAACCATAGATTGGACCAATGCAGGTTAGAGGGGAGAGTTACTCGTTGAAATCCGTTAGAGAGGACAGATATGCCGATCCCATAAAAGGACACCATATTCCGGCATTTCTAAATATTTGAAAAATATAAAACTTGTACGATTAAAAATTATTAAAAAAAGTCAAATCTAATTATTATGGAAAAGAGAGAGAGCGAGTGAACTAGAAAGAGAGAGAAAGAGCGAAAAGCTTAACAAAAAGATTCTTAAGTTTGGATGTTAGGAAACTTTCGAGATAGCTTTTATACGAAAGGAAAAAAATATTATCATAACTCCTAAACTTTTAACCTCAATATATTTTTTTTCTCAAAAAGTCCGACTTTTCTCACTTTTTTTTGGAAACTCTTAAATATACTCAAAGTCTACTAAATTAGTATTCCTTTTGTTAGATAAAGAATACGACGGTGTATCGTCTAATCCACCAATTAAATGATACACAATTATTCAACCATCTCATAAGAGTAGACTTGATGTTAAAATTTATACATCATTACCGATCGAACTAATTGCTCTACTCTTAATAAGTAGAAAAACATTATTATAAATCTTGAGTAATGCTCGACGCAGCATCAGATCGCGCATTCGCCGTCTTTTTCTAACTTTTTAATCATCCAATCTTTTTTATGATACAGACTATGAACCCTCAACTCAGACAAATTTCTTCCTAAATGAAAAAAAAATACACCATAGCATTGCCGTTTGATCACCCTTCCGAACGAGGTGCAGTTAAAGATGTAAATTGGGCGGGTTGGACCGAGCTATGTGATAATTTAGATTTAACTTAAATTCAAATAGTCTAGCCTAATTTTAGTCCAGTCTAAATTCAGTTCAAGTTTAACTCAAATTCAGCCCAAGTTTAATAATAAGAGAGTTGAGTTGAGTTGAATTGGACTTGACGTTGACCCTATTTATAAATAATTTGTTAGAAGTATTTTACTTTTTATATGAATTATTATAAAAGTCAATAAATTAAATTAGGAACCTATTTTCAACCCAACCTACTTCATATTTAACTAATGTAAAATCCAAATTTAGTCTAATCTAATTTATATAACTTAGATCAATCTAATTTCATTTAATATGGATTGGATTGCGTAGGCTATGGATTGGCACGCCTAATTTACACCCCTAGGTGCATTGGATACTTTGCAAACAAATCTAAGCCCTTATCATCAGATCAGAAGAGAGAGAAAGAGAAAAGGCCCCCTAGCAGAGATCCTCTGTCGGAGCCGCCAACGGCAGCCCGGCAGCCGTTTGCTTCGCACAAGCTAAACCCCCCCACGCCCGGTCCACGATAAAATAATGGCGGCCCACGACCAGCCATCCGAATCCGAGTCTAACCACAACATATGACTCTGGGTATTAACGTAATAAAATCATAATCCATGTCTTCTATACGTATAGTAAAAAAAGGTAGGAAACCTAAGACGAAGGGGACCGTCCCCGCTACAAAATAATAATAAATAATTAAATAACGGCCATAAAAAATAAAAAATTAAATAAATAAATAGCGGCTATAAATATGGGTCCTCCCCGGTTTCCCCCACAAGCGCAGAGATCACCACGTCCCTCCCAGAGGCCATTCGTCTGCACCGCGCACTGTTCGATTTGGGAGAGAAAACCCTAGAAGGAGGGGGCGTTGTGCGTTTGGATTTGGGTTGGGGGAATCGATTCGGAAGAGAGAGGTGGCAGCGGCGTCGATGAAGGATTGGAGGAGGGTGCCGGACTGGGGCGAGGAGCTGCCGCAGCAGAGGTGGGGAGGAGAAGCGGGTTGGGTCCACCACCCGCAGCAGCCGGCGCCGCCCCTGCTGGCGGGCTCTGCTCGATCGTCCAATTCCAAGTCCGGGAAGCCTCCCCCTGCACCAGGTTCGTTTCCAACGCGAGATCTTGGGAAAAATAATGGTGTTTTGTTTCCCTTTTCATCGATTTGGGGGTGTTATCCGACGGTTGGGGGGATGGGGGTGGGTAATTGTTTGATCCAGTTCTCTTTTTTGGTTATCTGGGTTATTATCTTGGATTTTGGGAGTGCTATATATGAGCGCAGATTGATTAAAACTTTGTTTTCCTGCGTGATTAAGGTTAATCTTTTCAGGGGCTGTACTAGTTGGGTGGATGATTGCCGATTTATTTAGATATGTTGTTGATAGCTTTAGATGCCTTGCCTAGGTAAACAGACCCCATATTGCTCCCCAAGAGAAAATAAACAACCCATGTATGTGTTCTTGAAAGATGCATGTTTATTCAGAAATTGGCACCTTTTTCTTTGATTTTTTTGAATTTTTTAGGTTTGTTAGGGTTAGGGTTGTGGTCAGTTAATGACTAGGGCTTACAAATAACATTTTTTCTATCAATATTGAGCATATGATTAATATGCCATGTTATTTGCAGTTGAGACATTTTTTGTTGCACACTTATATAGAACTCAATCAATTACTAGTCTATGATCAGTTTGTTTTTGTATGTTTCCTAAAACGTGGGGTCTTTACATTCTTCAGGATCTTGGCAACCGACAGTTCCTTCATGGGAGAAGAGGTTCTGTACTAGCGTCTGCCGGATTCCATGGGGGAAGATTTGTGAGACGAAGAGGCTGATGTCGTACTACTCAAATGTGCTCGACTGGGACGATTCGGCTGGGAAGGAGGCATTCGACAATGCCAAAGCTCGATTCTTTGCCGAGATTAATGGTCTGCGCTGTGATATCTCATTGCCTGGGCCTGATATTTATATTGATGAGATCAATTGGGATGCGGAAATTGATCCCCAGCTCTTGCTAGACCTGGACAAAGAATACCTACCCGCAGATGTAGATGCAGAGGAAGGGAAGATTCCGTCTCTGAGCAGCGATTGGGATAGGGCGATCCCGTGCACTGGGTGGGGTGATGCAGAAGATGTTACTAGCCCAGTTAGAGATGCCTGGGCCGAAAACATTGGGGCAAATGCCGGTGAAAATGGGGGAAATGTCAAGGAGTGGGATCACAGCAAAGATTGGGGAGATGGTGCAGTGGACAACTCTGGCTGTGGTGCTGTACCTGTTCATGACAACTCTGGTTGGGGCACTGGTACTTGGGATGATAACTCTGGTTGGGGAGCTGGAGCTTGGGATGACAACACTGGATGGGGAGCCGGATCTTGGGAGGACAACTCTGGTTGGCGCACCGGATGCTGCGAAGAGAACTTTCGCTGCGGAGGTGGAACTTGGGAGAAATCCTTGGATAATACAAGGCGCAGCGATTCATGGCGGCAGCAGGACAATAACAGGAATCACCAGATGGGCCAGATGAGTTATTGGGACCCCAAGAGATGCACAAGGAAGAGGGAAGGCGACGGGCTATATGGCTCAAGATCACCAGCTCTCAGGCATCAAAGGGATGATTTCTACCAATCTGGTAACAATCACTGGAGAAATAACAAAGGCAGTAAGAGGGCAAACTATCAAAGTGAGCAGCCTACACTCAATGAGCCTCTGGTGCCCCGACAGTGGAATGCCATGCGTTCTTTTGGACCAAGGAATAGGTATCGATCCGCAGCAGCAGGTGGTGTCTGACACTGGGAGAAGTTGCTTCTGGCAACACTTCTCAGCTAAAGTTTTGCACATGGTGCTTTCCATATTTTGGTGAAGGCACGGGAGTTAGGTGTGGAGCGTGTTTTTTTAGCTTTACCTACATTGCAACTGTAATTGGTTTTTTGCAGCCTGCCAATCTACTATTTCCGGCATTTTTTATTCTCTTTCTTTTGGCCTCTGTTTATATTGCCTCCCTGATTTGTTCTTGTTTCATAAGTATTTGAGATGTTACTATTTCCTCTTGTTCGTGCGTTTCAGCATGACATTGGAGTAATAAGCCTAATGCCAAATGAGTGTTCCCATGCACATTACTTCACTACGTGATGCATGTCTAGTCTCTATATCCGATTTTCTTGGAAGCCGCCTTTTCTACTCACGTGGGATTGCAAGCCGTGGAAAAGTTGTTTGTGTTACCCTTCTACCACATTCTTCTACTTACACCTCCGTCTCTCATTGATTATAAGAGAAATTTCCTAAGGAGATGTTAAATGCATTGCTTTGTTTCGCACTATTTATAGCAAACGGATGAATGAGAGTCCACAGGAACACAAGCAGCTTCCATTTGTGGTTATGAGACACCCGGTGTAAGGTGGAGGTTCGTGACTGTCTTACTAATGCCAAGAATATAAAGCTTCAAAATTTGATTTTTGAGGGCATTCTGGGCATGCTAAATGAGAAGTAAACCGGGATTATATTTGGGAACATGCTCATTTCTCGTTCTCTTCGTAAGTTATGGGCCTTATGGCAGGGCGTGGTACACAAGTTTTATTGTGTTTTTTTTTCTGAACCTAGCCCGAACGGCTGGGGGGGGGGGGGAGATATTGGGGAGCGAAACACCCACGGAGGCACTTGGGTTTGAAATTCTGCTAAACACGCCAAAATAAGAGCGGAGAGAGACACAGTCACTTGCGAGAGATCCCTGTGCGGTCGAACCCGGGGTTTCCCCTCCACAAGCCGGGAGCTATGTCCACTGTGCTATGCGGGCGGGGGCCACAAGTTCTATTGTTTTAGACGATATGGGCAGGTCGCATGATGACAAGGGAGCCTTGGTGCAGTGGTAAACTTGCTTCGGTCGGATTCGGGGTTCAGATATCTAAATTTAGAAATAATCTCTTTGTGAAAAGTAAGGTTAGACAGTTTTTCCTTTTTCATTTTTTAACTATGGTTGCACAGTGATTACAGTCAAGTGAGTCCCAAATATGAAGTGCTGAATTCAAATCTTCTGATTAACAGAGATTTTAATACAGAATCTGTCCAAAAGATAAATATTCCACCAATTGACGAGAATTCTGTAGAATTAATGCCACCCATCCAAACAACCTGGGGCGGGCTGAACCCGCCACCTCCCCCTCATGGCAGAGAAGGTGTCTGCTGCGCTGCTAGCGCTGGACAGTAAGGTGAGGTTAGATAGTTGACCCCGCTCTTGAGTCTCACAATGGTAGTAAGTCTGGTGGCACCGAGCTGTCCTTTATTTAGTTAAGTGGCATGATTCACGATGAAGTTGATGGACGTCCAAGGAGATCATGATTGAAAGAATGGTCGTCCAAGGAGAGATTATAATTGAAAGGCAGATTTCGTCCTGGTTTTTCTTGTAACAGCTCTCTCTCTCTCTCTTTCTGCGCAAATGACCACGTAAAAAGGAAGGATATAAATAAGCTCAGAAGTCTGTATATTTAACTCTATCCTTAAGAATAAATTCTAATAATGTCTTTTGACAAACATTCCCTTTTCAATACGTTTTGTAGAGCAAGCCGCATGATGACGAGAGGGGAGGTTGGGAAACGATGTTCCATGATTTGTTCGTTGTAGATTTTCGATGATTCTATTTGTCATGCAAACTATTTATTGGTGTCTGTTCTTTATTCTCCTTTCTTTTCTTTTCTTGTTTTTTTTTTTTTTTTTGGGGGGGGGGGGGGTCAAATGGCCCGATTAGTTGGGCATAGGTTTCCCTGTTCTTCAGTCTCATTTGGACATCGGTCTTAGTAACATACAAATAGATATCAAACTTGGTACGTGTATAAAATAACAAAAAAGATAGCACATCGAAATTCAAATGCTTCGTGTCATTACAAGAGGGACAAGTATTTTGATCTTTTTGAATCCTTTAATCATCAAAGGCACCGACTTCCGAGGTAAAATGGTCTCCTAGCTTTGCCAAACTGGCAAAGCCGTCCAATCTGTAACTAACTCCAAGTATTCATGATTCCACTTTGTTAGTATTCATGTTTCCACTTGTTTTCTAGGCTTGGCCCGCTTGGGCTTCAAAAGCCCTCTGTGTAAGGGCCATGCTTATGCAATCTTTAGTAGAGTAATATTTACTGCATTGTAGTGCAGTTTAAAAAAAAATTATATGTTTTTTAAGTCGAATCTATTATGTCGGATATGTCTGTATAATTCAATCTTTAATCGGATAAGGATATTTTTTACTGTTCATTAAGATTTGATTTTTTTTTTTTGATCGTCTAATTGGAGATGAAATTGTACAAACATGTTAGGCATGATAGACTCCACCTTAAAAAAAATTAAAAGTTAAAAAAATTGACTAACACCCAATGCGGTACACAAATGTTATTCTCTTTAATATTGCCAATTGTGTAATATTTGTTGCTGCCACGTTGCAGTCAGTCTTTAAAAAATAGAATGGGCTCAGCAGTCATCTAATCTTTTCTTTTTTAAACAGTCGTCTCATCATATTGTTCAAGGGGGAACTTGCGTACTTTCAAATTGAGTAATTTTTTTTTTCCTAATCTCAGAATCCATGCCACTGTATCAACGATCATACAGCTGTAAAAGAAAAAAGAGTGTTCATGTCTCAACACAAGCTCAGCTGTCAAGGTGGGATCCGAAAGCTGCAGCTGCAGCTAAGTATTACTCTCATTAATTGCGATCCAAAGGGGAGGGGGCACCATAAGGGGCCAATTTGTAATATTCATCTTTGATCCGACTGTTTAAAAAAGTTAAAAAATAAAAAATAAAACAAAAAACATCTGCTGTAATCTTTTGCCTATCCCATCACAGATGAGACAGTACAAATCAACCTCTTAAAGTTGCCCTTCCCCTTGAATTTTTTAAAAATAAAAAATATACTTGCTACAACAGCCATCTGATCGAAAAAAATGGCTGCCCGCATTCCAGCAAGTATTACTCCTTCCCAGGATTTGTTCGCTGGGACTACTTGGGGCCTGGGCTATGTAAGATCAATGGACTTAAGATTGAGTAATACTTGCCGCAATGTTCTGAAAACAATGCAACTACACCTGTCATCTGATCACGAGATCTGATGCCACGTAGATTTTAAGTTTTGTGTTACCTCTTGTGAAATGATACAACAACTGCACACCATTGAATGATGTAGTTACAGCATTGCAACAAGTATTCCTCCCTGAGATTATACTAGCCTAGTCGGACCTCGAGCCTTAGGCTCATGGCCCGTTAATACTCGGTACTGCTAGGTGTGGTAAGAAAATAAAAATACAGTTTACTTTTCTAACAACATTCAGGCAACTGCCGAGTCCTAATCAGACATGCCCTCTAAAATTAAAAAAATGTTTTTTCTCCTTATCCTACACTTTATATCGTCCCTTACTTTCATATTAAAAATGATTATGCAAATGCTGCAATTTATTTCTCAATTATGGCTACAATCATTTTAATCTTGTTATTCTTGTGAAACATTTTTTTTTATTTGTTTTTATTTGCATTGCATGGATTTTGAAATGCTTCCACGAGGCATTCGCACACACCACCCAAGAAAAAAAAAAGCCTAAAACATGGTTGAAGCGGTAACAGTTGAACATGGCAGGATAGAGAGAGGGAAAGGATGAGGAATGTGAGATGAATCAAGCAGAATACTATTTTCTCCTTGAAATAGACTCATTCCTATTTCTTTTTCAAACTTTTTCAACTGAAATGACAAGATATCCCTCTTTCAAGACGTACCCTTCTTACTAATTTGGGTTAAATTCGTCACTTTGAATCTTTGACCTTATCTCTATGTGCTCCCAGTCACTCACCTCATTTACAAATTTATCTACGCTGATGTAGCCAAAGCTATCACGACCGGATTCCGAGGCTGGAATCCGAAGTTAGGATTCGGAGTTGGGTCGGATCGGAGAGGAGGCCCGACGGGGATCCGGAAGGCGATGGAGGCGGAGACGCAGCCGAAGATCCGAAGCCGATGGTCACCTGGTCGGATGTGAGTTAGCCTTTGGAAGGCGCGGCTGAATTTCCTCCGGTCGAAGGGCAGCCGGTGCGGAGCCGAGGTGCCTTCGGACGAGGAGGACCAGCCGGCGAATGGTGTCGAGACCGGAGGAAGAAGTCCGAAGTCGGCGGTCGAGACCGACTCGGAGAGGTCGGCGAAGATTCGAACCGAACCCCTGCGGGAGGGAAAGAAGAAGAAGAAACCAATCAGTAGGAGTCCCGGACTTCGGCTCTTAGGAACCCCCTCCGACGGTTAAGTTAGCTTCTGAAGATAATTCGATTCAGAAGTCAAAGAGGTGATAGAAGCAGCTTTAAGGCTTTTTTGGACTGTAGTCCTTCAGGGTCACGGAGACATACCTTTGGCAATAAATAGCGGTGTATTTATAGCGGAGGATAGATGATGCTTAACGGTGGTAGCCGATATAGGACTATGTTCCGGGTTTATTGGTAAACTGCCATAGTGCCTAGTCCTCCCATCGGAGTGGGCCAGACACGGCTATTGGGCCAAAGGAGGTTGGGCCGCTGATGGGCCGAAGCCTACTGGGCCGAGGGCTGCTGAGCCGCTAACGGGCCGAAGACTATTGGGCCGCTGACGGGCCGAAGAGCACTGGACTGCTTACTGGGCCGAGGGCCGCCGGGGCGCTAACGGGCCGAAGGCTCCCAGGGGGCCTTCTACTGCCGCTGTTGGGCTGACCACAACGTTGGGCCTGTTTTAATGGGCCGAATCGGATTCTGCCTCATCACATAGCCCCCCACTCTTGTCTTCCTCAGTTTTGAGATGGCGAGAGTATAGTCTGAAGCCTCTTTGGGGAATAACGTAACAGGCGCTATCCGAGGCTTTCTGTTTCGTTAAGAAGAAATAATGTCCTCGGTCGGCCGAGGGTCAGTAGCCATTAATTGTCTTTGTTCGGGATATAGTGACGGAATACCTTCGTCCTTAATCGCGAAGGGACGAGCCTTCTTACTATGTCAGGCCTGACAAATAGACGGGACAGACGTCGATTTTTTCGTCAGAACGGTCGCGTCGCGAAGAAACACAGGACACGCGTCGCGCATCCGGCCACTCCGTTAGAAACACAAAAGGATCCTGGCCGTACGCGGATCGCGGGTCACCTCGGCTCTCTGTCCGAGGCTTTACTCGGATTGCCGCCTCTTCCTTCCTTGACACGCGGATCGGATCACGTGGCAGGCATCCGAGGGATCAGCCGAAGGGTCGGACCGCTTTCGGCCATTGATTATCTTGCCTCGATTCCCGGAGTCGGGCCATCATCATTACCGAATGACGGTGCATGTGGCGTGTATCTGAGAGAGGCGATGTCGATGAGGGAGATGATCCTAGCCGTTAATTTCGGTGATGAATGTTTCGAACTTAGCCTATAAGTAGGAACCCTTCGCAGGGCACTGTTCCACTCCCTCTTTCCTGCGCCTGCGTTTCCCTGCAACCATCCGAGCTTTCCTGCTTCTCTGGCGAAGGGCTAGCCATTTGAAGGTGCTTCCAAGCGCGCTGTCTGTCGCCGGGAGCTCTCCATCGCCTGGAGTTGTTGCTGGAGAAGTTTCCATTGCTTGAGAGGCGATGGGCAATCGAGGAGATCTTTCTTTGAGGGTAAGCCTCAATTTCCTTTCTCCGTCCCCGTAATCCATGTCCCGCAGTTCCTCCTCGGCTGATAGTAGTTCTCCGGCCGAAGGCTATTCATTGTCTCAGTCTTCTGAATCCTCCTTATCATCTCCCCTTTCTTCGAACTCCCTTGCTTCTCTCATGGCGGACGAGGCCGAATCGTCTGGCGCTGAGGGGGCCGAAGAGGTTCTTGCCACGGGCCAGGCTTCCTCCTCCGGTCGTCGTCGGCCCGAGACCGCTTCAGAAGCGGTCTGCACTCTTACTGATGATGGGGTCAGATACCTTGCCTCCTACTATCAATTCCCATCGTGGATGCCCCCTATCGGCCTGGTTCGAACACCAGGGCCAATTCTCCTCGTCCGGGTAGCTTTTCCATTTATGAGGAAAGCTTCCGGACGGGCTTTCGCCTTTCTTTTTCTACCTTCGTCATCAATCTTTTGTGCTTCTACGAGTTAGCCCCGTCTCAATTTTTTCCTAACTCCTGGCGCACAGTCTATGTCTTCTTGGTTGTGTTCGCCTACATCGAAGTTACCCCTTCGGTTAATATCTTTCGCTATTTCTTCAAGATACAACGGCAGGGGAGATCCGAGTGGTACAGTTTTGTCCCTCGCCTCGGCCGGAATATCTTTTCCGGGAAGCCCTCGTCCATTCATGATTGGAAGAGGAACTTCATCTTGGTCTCTCTCCCGGAGAATGAGAAGAGTGTGTGACCCTTTCCCACTGAGTGGGCACCACTGGCCGAAGGCCTCTCCGATCCGCCTACTCTCAACCCCGATTAGCTTCACATTGTGAGCCTCATAGATGCCGCGGCTCCGTATGATATCGCGGATCTTTTCAATGAAACGGAGCAGCTCGTGCGGGCTGGGGCGTGGCCGGATCCGACGAAGGATCCTCCGCGAGCCTCTCCTTATCTTCCTCCCGAGGAGGTTCCGAGGGAGACTGAAGGAGCTGCCGAGGTCGCGCCTCCGGCCGAAGCTCCTCCGACCGCCGAGGGTGCTGAGGCTTCGGCCGAGGGTAAGTCGATCTTGAACCGCAGAGTTACGCGCCGTAAGATATTAATCCCTTCTTCTGTTTGCAGCAATGTCTGGGATTCGAGGCCTCCTTAGCCGGATGGCCCAGCAGTCCGGCCGATCTCAATCGTCCCGACTGCAGGCGGCGGGAGGGGCCGGACGAGGCGTGGCTCCGAGCGTCCAGGCCGCGATGACGACAACGGCTTCCGTCGAGGGCCGCGCTGCTGCTGCTGCTCTCTCTCTCGAGAGAAAAGGCAAGTCGGTCGCCCGAAGGGGCGGCCGACCATCGAAGCGAGGCCGGGTGGACGAGCCCGGCGAAACAGAGCCTGCCCCGGCAGCTAAGAGGCCAACTGTTGCCCGAAGGGCCCCGCTCTCGTCGCCTCCTGAAGCGCCGAGGGGCGATTCTCCTTCGGCCACGACGGCGGGGGCGGAGGATTTTGGAGGTTCCGAGTCGCAGGCATCTCGCGACCATGAGCGCGAGCTATGGGTCCCGGACCTGGGAATTTATAGGGACGAGAGTTTGGAGGACCCTCGGACGTGCCTGCGCCTGCTCCGAGGCTTGACCCTCCCGACGACCGAGGACTATCTGAAGGATCTGTCCGCAAACGAACTGGCGTTGCTGAGCGCCCGATTGTCGGTCCAGGTAAAAAACTTCTTTGTGCGCCTCGGTCTAACATTTCCCTTGGCTCGTTTTGGGGTTGCTAATTTCTGTTTGCTTTTAGCTGCAGGCCGCGGTCACGTGTGGCATCCTGATTCGTCGTCAAGCGGCCATCCATCAACAACTCCAGGACGTCGAGCAGGCATCGGACCCGTCGGCTTCTGGCGAGGGCTCTCCGGTGCGACGCGATTTTGAGGCCAGCGTTGACTGGCTCCTGGAGGCAAACGCCCGGATGCGGGCTAAGCTGGAGGAGCAGAAGGAGGCGACTCGCGCTTCCTCCGAGGCCAAATCGAAGGCCGAGCGGGAGAAAGAGAAGGCCGAGAAGGAGCTGGAGGCGGTCCGGGCCGAAAATAAAGCTTTTAAGGCCGAGATCCAGGACAAGGCCGCCCAACGGGTCTCGGATCGCCGCCGCCATGCCGAGGAGATGTCGGCTCTGAGGCTAAATCTGGAGGCTAAGGCCGTAGAGGCTGCTCGTACAGCCGTTGCCAGCTACAAGGCTGGCCCAGAATATGCCGAGGAGATAATCCAGGCCCAGCTGTTAGCGGCTTCGTCCGTATTCAGTATAGGGCTGGCCGCTGCCCAAAAGGCGTGTCTAGCCGTGGACCTGACCGGCATCGTCCTTCCAACGGACGAGGAAGGCGAAGAGCTCCTATCTTGGTGGAAGGAGCTCAAGGCCGAGAGAGCTCCGACCTCGATAGAAGGCGATGCGGCCGTTCCTGACAAGGCAGCTCTTGTGGATGTTGCCGTTGCCGAGGCCGTTCAGGTCGATGATTCTCCCTCCCCATCTCCTGGCCAGAGCCCTGTTGATGTGGATGGTGAGAACACCGAAGGCTAATACGGGGGCTTGTCCCGGTTTTTGCTTTGACTTCACTTGAAAGACTGCGGCCAGATGTACGACCGATTTTGTACTTCGTTTTTCATGTATATAAAAAGTACTTTGCTTCTTCTTTACGTTCTGAATGGATGACCGAGTCTGGTTCTTCTTATGTCCGACACCTTATTTCTGTTTAGATGCGGCTCGCGCGGCTGAAGCCTAATCTAGATTCGGATACGAACTTGAAGAATGTAGCTCCCGATACGGTTTGCGTGGTCGAGGCCACTCCCGGTACGGTTTACACGGACTTAGAGAATACCATGCCGCTCCCGATACAGTTTGTATGGCCGAAGCCACTCCCGGTACGGTTTACACGGACTTAGAGAATACTATGCCGCTCCCGATACGGTTTGCATGGTCGAAGCCACTCCCGGTACGGTTTACACGGACTTAGAGAATACCATGCCGCTCCCGATACGGTTTGCATGGCCGAAGCCACTCCCGGTACGGTTTACACGGACTTAGAGAATACCATGCATGGCATCTTAACATGAGAAATTTATTCATGCCTTCCGGCTAAATTCCGGGAGTAGTAACTTACATGAAATAACGCCGAAGGCGCTCCACATTCCAAATGCGAGGGAGAGGTTGGCCCGAAAGGGTTTCCAACCGATAAGCCCCTCGTCGAATTACCTCCCTTATGCGATATGGTCCTTCCCAGTTGGGGGAAAGCTTCCCTGCGGCTTCGGCTGGCTTAGATGCATGAGCATTTCTTAATACGAAGCTCCCGATTTTTAAGCTTCGGGGCTTTACTCGAGTGTTGTGGTATCTGGCCATGCGCTGCTGATAAGCTGCTAGCCGAATGCGAGCTTTATCTCTGGTTTCTTCTATGAGATCAAGATGATCCTTTAAGGTTTCCTCATTGGCTTCTGGATCATAAACAAGGACTCTCGGAGAGGGAAGGCCGATTTCGACAGAAATAACGGCTTTTATCCAATAAGCCATGCGAAACGGGGTTTCGGCAGTTGGGGTTCGGCTTGTAGTCCGATACGCCTAGAGAACACTTGGTAGCTCTTCCACCCATCGACCTTCGGCTTCGCCGAGGCGAGTCTTCAATCCTTGTAGCAGACTTCGGTTGGTGACTTCGACCTGGCCGTTTGCCCGGGGGTGGGTTACTGAAGTAAACTTATGGAGAATGCCGAAGCTGGCGCAATTGTCATTGAACCGACGGTTGTCGAATTGTTTGCCGTTGTCGGAGATAATAGCTCGGGGGATACCGTACCGGCAGATGATGGACTTCCATACGAAGTTCCAAGCATTGCTATCGGTTATGGACGCGAGGGGTTCGGCTTCTACCCATTTAGTGAAGTAATCCACCGCTACGATGAGGAACTTCCTTTGACCGGTGGCGACGGGAAAGGGCCCCAGGAGGTCGATTCTCCATTGGGCGAAAGGCCAGGGGTCGGATAAAGGAGTTAGAAGGGTTGCCGACTGGTGGATGAGGGAGCTGAACCTCTGGCACTGATCGTAGCGACGGACGAGGGCAGTTGCATCCTCTCGGAGCGTCGGCCACCAGTATCCCTGCCTGAGAAGCTTGTGAGCCATGGCCCTTCCTCCCGCATGCGCTCCGCATACCCCTTCATGCACTTCTTGCATGGCGTAGTCGGCTTCGGCCGGGCCGAGGCATCGCAAGAGTGGTCGGCCGAATGATTTTTTATATAACAGCCCGTCCAAGAGAAGGAAGTGAGATGAACGCTGCCGAATTTGTTTTGCTTCCTTTGGATCGGCGGGACTTCTCCTCGGAGGAGGAAAGTAACTAGGGGAGTCATCCAGGTCTCGGCTTCGGCTTCGGTTACTTGCATGACCTCGGGCTCTTCGAGACTTGGCTCAGCGAGTTCTTCTACAAGAATCATCCGGCCTCCTCCCCCGTCCTGAGTTGATGCCAGCCGGAAAAGGGCATCGGCTCGAGCATTCTCGGCTCTCGGGATCCGCACAATTTCACAGGAATCGAATTGAGCGAGGATCTTGCGAGTCACTTGGAGATAAGAGGCCATTATCGCATCCCGTGCCTCGTATTCCCCGAAAACATGACTGACAATTAGCTGAGAATCGCTAAAAGCTTTTATGTTCCGGACGCCAAGCTTTCTTGCGGCCCGGAGGCCGGAGATGAGAGCTTCATACTCGGCGGCATTATTGGTGGCTGGAAAGGAGAAGCGCAGCGCATACTCCGTGACGACCCCTTCGGGAGACGCCAAGATCTATCCGGCGCCGCTGCCCGTGGAGCACGCGGAGCCGTCTACATAGAGTTGCCACTCATCCGCTGGTGTGAAAGCCGAAGTATCCTCGGCCTCGGATGTGTCGACCTTCGACTGAGGTGCTGAGGGAGCTTCAGGAGTGAGCTCGGCAATAAAGTCGGCTAACGCCTGGCTTTTATCGCCATCCGAGGCGCATAGGAGACGTCGAACTCTCCCAGTTCAATCGCCCATTTCGCCAGTCTGCCGGACACCTCCGGTCGGGAGATGACTTGCTTCAGAGGCTGGTCGGTGAGGACCTTTATCGAGTGGGCGAGGAAGTAAGGCCGGAGCCTCCTCGCGGATGAGACGAGGGCCAAAGCCAGTTTCTCAAGAGCAAGATATCGAAGCTCTGCTCCTTGAAGGGCTCAGCTTATATAGTAGACAGGCTTCTGGACGCCGTCTTACTCCCAGACGAGGAAGGCGCTGATAACTGTCTCAGATACGGCGAGGTAAAGGAACAGCGGCTCTCCGTGGATTGGCTTGGACAGAATGGGAACCTTGGAGAGATAGACCTTCAGTTGCTCGAAGGCCATTTGGCACTCGTCCGTCCAGGAGAAGCTATTGGCCTTCTTCAATAGCTTAAAGAAGGGGAAGCAGTAGTCCGCCGCTCTGGACATGAAGCGGCTTAAGGCGGCGATCCTTCCGTTTAGCTTTTGAACCTCTCGGAGGTTAGCCGGAGGGAGCATCTGAATGATGGCCGAAACCTTTGCGGGGTTAGCTTCCACCCCTCGGTGAGTGACCATATAGCCGAGGAACTTCCCGGAGGCCACTCCGAAGGCGCATTTGGCTGGGTTTAGCTTTATTTTGTATTGCCGCAAGGCGGAGAATGTCTCGGCTAAGTCGGCCAAATGGTCTGTAGCGACGCGGCTCTTCACCAGCATATCGTCGATGTAGACTTCCATATTGCGGCCGAGCTGCGGGGCGAATACTTTGTTGACGAGGCGCTGATATGTCGCGCTAGCGTTCTTCAGGCCGAAGGGCATCCGGGTGTAGCAATACAGACCGAAATCAGTCGTGAAACTGGTCTTGCTCTCATCGTCCGGATGCATTCGGATCTGATGGTAGCCTGAATAGGCGTCAAGGAAGCTCAGAAGTTCGAGGCCGGAAGTCGCGTCCACCACCTGATCTATCCGAGGTAGCGGGAAACTATCTATCGGACAGGCTTTGTTAAGGTTGGTGAAGTCCACGCACATTCGCCACTTGCCGTCTTTCTTGGGCACCATTACTACGTTGGCGATCCAGTCCGGGTAGTGTACCTCTCGGAGGTGCCCGGCGTCCAGCCCCTTTTGAACTTCGACTTGAATGGCGGCTCTCCTTTTCTGATTGAAGGTACGCTGCTTCTGCTTGACCGGGGGCTGGTTGGGATCGGTGTGTAGCTGATGCTCGGCTATTTCCGGGTCAACCCCGGGCATGTCTGTCGGAGTCCATGCGAAGACGTCGAGATTCCTTTTCAAGAACTCGGTGAGTTTCTCCGCTTCGATTTTCTCCAGGCCGGAGCCTATCATAAGGGTCCGCCCCTCGCCTCCCGGAACTGGGATGGCGATGAGTTCTTCTCCCGGGGATGCTTCGGCTGACGATTCAATCGACAGAGATTCGGCCGCAGCTTTCCCCTTGACCGAAATCATGTAACATTGCCGAGCCGCTTCTTGATTCCCCTTGACTTCGCCTATTCCATGGCTGGTGTGGAATTTAAGCTTCTGATGAAAAGACGAAGGCACAGCTCCGATCCCGCCGATTAGCCTTCGGCCAAAGATGGCGTTGTAGGCCGAATCGACTTTTACAATGGCAAAATCCGTTTCTACGGTTAATTGCCGGGGAGCGGAGCTTATGGTTACGGGCAGCCGGACAATGCCCTCTACTCGGCAGGGCGAGCCGTTAAAACCGAATAGGGGGCCCCGGTGAGACTTCATATTAGCCTCATTCAATCCCATCTTTACGAAGCAATCATAAAATAATATGTTTGGAGCGCTTCCATTATCAACAAAAATACGATGAACATCGTAATTGTTTATTACAGCGTTCATAACGAGAGCATCGTCGTGAGGGACCTGAATATCAGTCAGATCCTCTGAGCCGAAGGTGATGTCTTCTTGATGGGGCCGCTTCGGCTCGACGTCAACTGTCGCTATTGTTGCGGAGCTGTGTTGACGGCGCTTTGATCCTTCTCCCGGCCCACCGGATATCATCATGATAGACCCAATACTGGGTCTTTGATGAGATGTTTCCACCGGAGCCGAGGTAATCTTTGGCGGAGGAGCGGCTTCCTTCTCCGGGGGTTGTTGCGGCCTAGTTGTCTTAGAGACGTCCCGGTTCCGCTGCTGCTGAGGCTGCTTTCGCCGGTACTGCGGCAATCTACCCTCCCTGATGAGGCGGTCGATCTCCTCTCGAAGGTGTCGGCATTCGTTTGTTGAATGGCCGATCTCCCGATGATACTCGCAATATTTGCCGGGGTCCCTTCGGCGAGGGTCAGTTTTGATGCGCTCCGGCCGCCGGAGCATGCCCTTCACCTCCATAAGCATTCGGGAAGGGGGAGCGGGGTAGCGGCAGGTACCGCGGCTGCGGATCCCGTCGCTTTTCTCGATCCCACTCCTCCCTGCGATATCGCTTACGGGAGGGCTCTTGATCTTCAGGTCGAGGGTGGACCACCTGGGGGGCAGGCGCCGATACTGCTTCGGCTGCACCTTTGCCTTTGGACATCATCAAGGCCTCCCGGTTGATATACTTGTGGGTCCGGGCTACGAGGTCCTGGAAGGTAGGGAGATGGCATTTCCCAATGGAGCCGAGGAGTCCTTCATCCCGGCACCCGCTGATTACGGCCGAAACCGCAATCGAGTTGTCAAGGTTTGGGATTTGGGCGGCTTCGGTCCGAAATTTAGTGAAATATTCCTGAAGGGTCTCGGTGGGGCCTTACCGAATGGCCAGTAGGCTGGCGGAAGTCTTGCACTGCCGGGTGACGTCATAAAACTGGTCGATAAATAATTGGCCCAACTGGACTAGGGAGTGGATGGAGTTGGGAGCCAATGTCTCGAACCAGGTAAGGGCAGTCTTCTCAAGGGTGAGGGGGAAAAGACGGCAGCGGACTGCTTCGGCAACCCCTCGGACAGAGAGATAGGTGTTGAACATCTGGAAGTGGCAGACCTGATCTGTCATTCCGTCGTAGAGGGGGCCTTTCGGCAGTTTGAAGTTAGGAGGTACCTCGGTAACCAGGAGCTCTGGCGTGAACGGGGTTTGCTCCAGGATGGTACTGGCAAGGGGCGCTCCGTACGGTCGAGACACCATCTGTTGCACCTCCTTCCTCATCGCCGCCAACCGCAGGTCCAGGTCCGGGGCGGTTGAGGTGGCGACCGAGTGTCCTCCGGTTCCGGTCGGGCGAAACTCGGACGAAGCATAGCCTTGCTCCGTCATCATGCGGTCGGTGCGAGGGGCTCGGGCAGATAGTGCCGAGGGCTCGCTGCGCGCCGTGACGGTTTCGTCCGGGGAGACCGGTGAGGGCGCCGGCCGGAACCTTGTATCTTGGACCAGATAGAGTGGAGGAAGCGGCGCTTGCTGGGGAAGCTGGCCCAGCAATCTCATGCGCTGGACGATGGCGGACACCATCTCCTGCAGAGGTGCAAGAGAGGTGACGGCAGCAGATAGCGTCGCCATCTATTGCTGAAGTACTCCCACCCGGTCGTCTCCTGCAGTGAGGGACTCTGGTATGACAGGCAGAGCCGCGCTTGGTAGAGCAGACGGGGCGCCTTCGGAGTGCAGTAGCTGCGCTGAGGCTTCCCGTGTCTCTGCCTCGCTCTGTCCGGATCGCCGGGTTACAGGACGATGAGACATGACTATTTGTTTGATTCCCACAGACGGCGCCACGTGATATAGCCGAAGCTATCACGACCGGATTCCGAGGCTGGAATCCGAAGTTGGGATCCGGAGCTGGGTCGGATCGGAGAGGAGGCCCGACGGGGATCCGGAAGGCGATGGAGGCGGAGACGCAGCCGAAGATCCGAAGCCGAGGGTCACCCGGTCGGACGTGGGTTAGCCTTTGGAAGGCGCGACTGAATTTCCTCCGGTCGAAGGGCAGCCGGTGCGGAGCCGAGGTGCCTTCGGGCGAGAGGACCAGCCGGCGAATGGCGTCGAGACCGGAGAAAGAAGTCCGAGGTCGGCGGTCGAGACCGACTCGGAGAGGTCGGCGAAGATTCGAACCGAGCCCCTGCGGGAGGGAAAGAAGAAGAAGAAACCAGTCAGTAGGAGTCCCGGGCTTCGGCCCTTAGGAACCCCCTCCGACGGTTAAGTTAGCTTCTGAAGATAATTCGATTCAGAAGTCAAAGAGGTGATAGAAGCAGCTTTAAGGCTTTTTTGGACTGTAGTCCTTCAGGGTCACGGAGACATACCTTTGGCAATAAATAGCGGTGTATTTATAGCGGAGGATAGATGATGCTTAACGGTGGTAGCCGATATAGGACTATGTTCCGGGTTTATTGGTAAACTGCCATAGTGCCTAGTTCTCCCATCGGAGTGGGCCGGACACGGCTATTGGGCCGAAGGGGGTTGGGCCGCTGATGGGCCAAAGCCTACTGGGCCGAGGGCTGCTGAGCCGCTAACGGGCCGAAGGCTATTGGGCCGCTGACGGGCCAAAGAGCACTGTACTGCTTACTGGGCCGAGGGCCGCCGGGGCGCTAACGGGCCGAAGGCTCTCAGGGGGCCTTCTACTGCCGCTGTTGGGCTGACCATAACGTTGGGCCTGTTTTAATGGGCCGAATCGGATTATGCCTCATCATACGCTATTGTTTGCTGTTTCAGGCGTGTGTCAAAGGATCTACCAAAAGCCCTCTATCTCAAACACTTACGGCCATCATCGAACTAATTATAAAATGAGGTAAAAATAATTTGACAAAAATGTCAATTACTTTTATTCTCATTTATGTTATCTGCCAACCCTTAAGCTTTTTGACTCTGAAATTGAGCTCTAATCCCCGACTCAAGGAGTTGGTACGTTTTGACACACTAAATACATTGTGGAAACAAATAACTCTCTGTCCGTCCATCAGGCTAGCATCTCATTCAGTAACCAGTGTTTTGCTGGTCCTTTTCAGCAATCTGGCCCCACGAAGCTGATACGATTACAGTGCCAACACTGAAAAGTAGGCTCAAAATAGAGACAAGCATCTGTCAGCTATATCATTGGACCAACCCTACCAAAAATGCCTGTTTAAGCACATTAACCTTCCTCTAAGAATAATATAACATTTCCAGCTCTTGCCTTTCCATTGGAAATATTCCCAGTTAAGGCAAACCCTATGGTATAAAGTGGACTAGTTTTCTAATTAACAAAATATGCACACGGCACTCGGTTTTGATTTGGAAAAAATGGAATTTGGATTTCCAGGAGACTCCCTATGAAACTGATAGAGATATGGCAGCTGACCTAAGTTTTACACCATCTTCTTCCCACTTTGATTGCGGGGCAGCTGCTCCAGCTATTATAGCCTGAAATACACACAAGCACCGGAATGACTGGACATGCACCACAAAAGAAATCAGTCTGCTCTGGACATGCCAGATACAAATACGGCACATAATTACTAGGATTACAGGAGTGCACATGTACATATCCCATTCTGATTAATGTTGGCTAAAATTTCTACAAGGCGATTTCGACAAAGATCTTCTCAAAGAAAGAAAAGGATAAATGTGCATGCGGCAGATTTTTTTGTTGTTATCTCCATATAACTAAATCAAGTTGAGCTAAGGGATGTTCGTTCCAGAGAAAGGTGGAATGGATGCATATGTGAAATACCTTGCCACTGTTGATAGCAGCAACTAAAGCAAGGTGCTGGTCATTAACACCAAACTCATAGAAGTAGTAACTCCTGAAACAGAAGACTGTCACTAAAATTTCGTGCAAAAGGATGCACGGAAAAATATACTGTAAAATCAATGAAAGCTGCGAAAAATGAACGGGATGCCCATTCTTCTAGGGCTCGATAGCAGAATTCTAACGATGACTTTTCTGCTTCCTAAAGAAGTGAAACCCAATTCTCTTATTTCTAAATTGTAACTAAATGGATCTTCTCTTAAATGAATTTTTAGTACTCTTTGTAATCACTGTGAAACGAAAATGTCTCAGTTTTAGACTAGCAATGTGCTAAGGCAATGGGAACTTGGGAGATCCTCTGTTGATTCTTGTATATGTTCATTTGGATAGTAGTATTATTTGATATTTGTTTACCTTAAACTCTCATCTTCCCGGATTCTTATGGTGCGAGCTGAGTACAATGTTGCACCACCTGTGCCAAAACAACCATTTAAGGAATTAGAGATTGTGTTGGAAAAGAATGAGGAAAGAAACATACAAAACAAAACTACACTTTTTTTCAAGCGCACATATTTCATCAGTTAAAGTGTTGAACAATTCTCACAAATGTTGATGTCCAAAAGAATGATCAATATGTTCGGAATCATTTTTGCAAGCAAGGGCACATATTTCGTCGGTTGAAGTGTCAAGAGCAAACTTTAGATTAAAGGACCAATCTGTTCAGAATCATTTTTGCAAGCAAGGGTACATATTTCGTCGGTTGAAGTGTTAAGAGCAAACTTTAGATTAAAGGACCAATCTGTTCAGAATCGTTTTTGCAAGCAAGTGTTGCCAATGCCATCTCCCTCATGTAATACAACTGATTTTGAAAGAAAAACAACTGCAGATGGCAAAAGGAACATCACTAATGCATCATGTAAACATATATAGCAACAATTATGCTCATATGATTGATAAGACCCTTGATTAATTACCAGGAACAAAGATTTTAGTTGCCTCTTTCAGACTACCTAAATCTGTAATATCTTTGGCCTGTCAGAGACAGAAGGCAGTATGTTAGAAAGCAACAATAGGTCAGTATATTCATACGGAAATCACTTTATTTCTCGTACTTCAATGAAATACTAGTTCCACATATTCACAACATTCTGATGATTCTATTCAAGCACTTTTTTGCAAGAACAAAAATAAACAAAGGGAAGACTTCAATCAGACACCGTAGCATTCTCCTTGTTACAGAATTTGTTTCCACATACAATTGCACAATGTAGAAATTGAAGGTGAATTGAATGATGAAACAAGATCAAGATTTCTAATATCTGCCAGGGGATATTTACTTCATGGATAAATTCGCAAAACCAGCATTATCCACTCGTTACAATTTGACTTGTTAACTTCAACCGCATTTTGTACTCTCAAGACTTACAAGCAAATTTCCGACATTTCTTAAAATTTAAAACAACGTAAAGGGTACACATAATGCAAGGCTCACTCAAGATGGGAATTAATTGGTAGATGGTAGACTAATTATAATGGGATGACAGCAACATACAATGATCATCTAGGGGGTTTTTATGCACACAAGTTCTACAGAGGTTCCCACATAAACTAGACATAGGTTGCTTTTGAGAAGTGCCATAGTGACTGTTCAAACTTTGATGTGATGAAATATTTCAGGGACCAAAATCAGCATCACCGCTATTCTCAACAAACCCAAGAATGAAGGAAAAAAAAGAATCATGCATGAAAACGTGTGCCTGATAGGACTTGTTAATATTAGACAGGACGTCACATCACTGCTAGTCAAAGATATGCCGTTCAAACACATGCTTCCAGATAAAAAGGGTAGCACATTGCTACAGGCTCCTGCCACTGGCCGAGTCTGGGATGGTCAATTGTACACAGCCTTGTGCTAGCTTCTTTTGCAAAGAGGCTGTTTCCAGATTTAAACCTGTGACCGGTCACAATGGAGCAACCTTGACATTGCACCAAAGCTCCAGCTATTGTTCCAAATCATATGTAAAGACACTAGGTGAATCAAACATGCATCAATGCTAGGATAACTCCCTCTTATAAACGATAAAAACCACATCAGAATATGAAATATAACCTGAAATTTTGTTACTTTGATTTAGGGACTCCTAGGAGATTTTTCTGAATCTGTCAATAAGAAGTTGTCACCGTAGGGTCATTTACACGGTAATCATATCAATCTAATTAGAAGGACTTATAGTGGTATATCAGATGGGCATATCAATGGCCGTCTGTTTATATGAAACATTTTAAAACATAAACCACGACTTCTGACTAACCTCTAGGAATGTGATCTTAAGCTGATTGGATGGACGGACTACCACACTTAAAACCTCTGATCTGCACAAAAACAACATTAAAAGATTGATGAGTGTGCCATAGACAGAAGTGAATATAGCTAGTTATACAGTTTCTAGATACTTGCGCCTTATGATTATTCATTTTCTTTTCATGATTGTTGTCTGGGACCTAGGTACCAACCACGATAAACAGCTCAGCAATAAGCCTTTGAACGCAACCATTTAGAGATAAACTGGTTATATGAGAGAATCAACAACTGTAGCCTACATCTAACTTTGTGTCTTCTTTTACTTTTTTATCAATTAGAAGAGAAACAACTTTCCCATAGAGGATGAGTTCCCTCTCACGGACAAGAATTGGTGAAAAAGATGCAAAATGTTCAACCATGAGGCTGATGGCAAGGTTGTTATCCATATCAGAGCCAAAAAGTACAGGGAAAAGCCAAAACTAGGGTACCCAACCACCTCACCAGAGTTCTTAGATGCATCAACATCCACAAGTCCATTGTCACAATCAGCTCTAACCTCCAAGGTATTTTCCACTTTAGGTCCAACCCATATGATTTTTGTCCCCAAAAGGTGCCTTATAAGTATGGACCTATGTCTCATATGTATAGCCAAATAAGTTTTTCTCACTTTCCAATATAGGACTAATTTGGCTCATCCTACCCTAACCTCTAGACATAGTGGTGGCACCATGCCATAACGGCTGCACAATGCCACCCTTTCATTCTTACTAGCCCTCTCGGTAGGTCAACTAGGTAAGGAAGATAGAATTGGATGGAAAACCCAGATGGCCAAGTTCCAATCTAATCCAAATCAAGATCAGATCGACTAAATCAGCTGAAGCAAAGGAAGAAAGGTGACCTTCAATGGGCTTGAATTTCAATTTTTTAAAAAAATTGATGAAAATATGGAAAATAGAAAAATCCAAACAAGTAGAAGAAATCAGGAAAAATAAACATGTTACGACAACATTCAAATGTGGGTTGGGGTGGCCAGGAGGTTAGGGGTGTGATCTTAGTTCATAGACTAAGTTCCAGTTTAAGGCTTGATCAGCCCAAGATCGCGGGTTTAGGTTGGAATGGTCGATCTTGTCTGATTCTGTTTAAGCCTTGATCAATCCAACATTGGTGGGTTTGGGTTGGATTGGTCGATCTTGGCTGATTCCTGGCTACACTGGAATTCATTTTGCGTGTGTGTGTGTGGTTTGGGGGGGGGGGGGATCAAATTCTCCACTAAAATCAGACCCCGATCAAGAGATTCAAGACAGGATTGGATGATCTTGCGAACCAGGCCATCAGCTTCCACCTGGTTTGCCCTTGAAAGACTCCATATCACAATACATTGTGTGTGTGTGTGGGGGGGGGGGGGGGGGGGGAATCAAATTCTCCACTAAAATCGGATTGCAAAGACTTGACCCTGATCAAGAGATTCAAGACAGGATTGGATGATCTTCTGAACCAGGCCATCAGCTTCCACCTGGTTTGCCCTTGAACCACTCCATATCACAATATGCCGGTCCCACTCTGTACCATATTGTCACAATTCAATCTGACCCTTATGAGGTATTGTCTTGGACTCCATTCACATTGTTGTCCCCAAAAGACACAAGTTTCATATCCAATCCCCACAAACATATTAGCCCAATAACTTTTTCTCGCTTTCCTTTATGGGAATAATCAAGTTCATCTCTGCCTCAGCCCTAACCACAATGGTGGTTCCACATTGTTGGAGATTAGGTTAGCACCTGGCCAAAAAACTTGCTCAAATTCATGGGTGTTTAGAGTCATAAATCCCAGCCAACCATAGATTGGCGGAGTAAAGCTTGATGTAATGATGGCAAGGAAATTCACATTTCTAGGAAAAGGGAAGGATGCATAAAAAGGGAGGGTTGGAGTGCAAAGGCCTCTTATGAATGACAATCTGAAGAAAAGATCCCTACTATCGTTGCAAGGGATTTCAATAAATATAAGACAAATAATCATGACATATTTTCGGTATTAGAACACAAAAGACCAAAAAATTATAAAATTCTCTGTAGGATGGAAAATTTCTTTTCTAACAAAAGCACAAATGAAATAACCAGAAGACGTCAAATTTCAATACCTATCAGGAGATGCAAATTGAGCAGCAAATTTCTTAGGTTTTGCTTTGTCCCCATACAATGAAAGTCCAGCATTATAGTCCTAATGAAAAGCAATATTAAGGTCAGGAACAATACAATGATGATTGTAAAATGAATATTCTGATACTACCCTTCACCCCATTTTTCCCCGTCCCTAAGTATGCTTATAATAATGTAGAAGGAAAGGTTTTGGGATATGTGATGAAATCCACATGATAAACCTCATAAATGATGAAGATAAGTAAGATACAAACAAGAGACAAGTTTTCTCTTGCACATTTACTCCAAATGCCTAAAATATGGTACAATGCAATGCCTATTTGAGAAGGCACGCTTTTCATTTTAGCGGTGTGTTGGGCCTTTTTTTATAGAAAGGAGGAGGGCAAGCACCCCCCCCCCCCACTGGTTCCCAAACCGGTGGGGGGTGCCCACCGGTTCCCCCCCTCCTCTCTAATCTCTCTCTCACTTGTGTTACCGGTGGGTACCCCCCCCCCCCCCCCCCCCCCCACCTCAAAAACCACCGGTGGGTACCCCCCACCTCAAAATCCCACGGTGGGTACCCCCACCGGTTAAAGCTTTCAAGGCCTATAAATACCCCCCAAGGGGTATGAAGAAGGCATACCTCTTCGGCCCAAAAATTCCTAGGAAAAACTCTGCCTATTTGAAGACCAAATCCGGTGCTCTTGTCCGGGTTTGCTGCGTTTGAAGGAGATTTTTCATCTCGGAGAGCTTTCTTCTTAAGGTTTTTCCTAAAGGGAAGCTCTGCTGAATTTATGTTGTAAATCACCGTTCTATAAGACAGGATTATGCCAAAATGATGAATGAAATATCAATATTATTCTTCAAGCATATATGTGTGCATGTGTGTTCATGAATCTATTACTTAAGTAACATTATGTAATTATATTTTCACATATATAATTAATTTATTAATTAGTTTAATAACTAATTAAAATGTATAAGTACATAATTAAATACTTTAAAAATATCCATGGCCTAACTCAATAATAAAATATTGAGACATAAAATAATATAATTAAGTTAAAAATGACTTAAATATCCCTCGTGCTTAATTAATTAATAAAATCTGTGAAAATTATTTAAAATCAGTAAAATCAATATAAAAATAAAAAAAGTTCAGTAAAACTCAGTAAAAAAATCAGAAGTCAAATCTAAAAATTACATAAACCCAAAAACATGACTTAAATATCTTTCATATGCCCAATTAATTAATAAAAACAGTAAAATTGATAAAAAAAATCAGTAAAATTCAGTAAAAACAGAAAACCAAATATAAAAACATATAAAATTTCCGAAATGACCAAAATGCTCCCCCCCCAACTTAATGAAATTACAAAAATACCCTCACCCATGATAAAAATCTATAAAAATCACATAAAATTCTTAAAAAATATCAAAACATCTCCTATGCCCAAAATACCCTCCAAACCCTAATAAGATGGGTAAAATTACCAAAATACCCTCAATATGATAAAAATAAGTAAAAATCTCAGAAAAGATATAAAAATAGACTCTAAGTCTAATAAATCCGATTTAAGATAAAATTACCAAAATACCCCTATAACTTAAATATGTTTAAAATGATCCTAAAATACATCCTAAGGGTTTTCAAGTTTCCTTAAAATGTTAAAAATAAAATAAAATGACCATAATGACCCCAATGCAACATAATTATAAACTTTAAGTCTAGAAATCCAATTCCGGATAAAATTACCAAAATACCCTAGCAACTCAAATATACTTAAAATAACTCTAAAATACCTCCTACGGTTTTGAAACCTTCTTAAGCCATTAAAACTCACCTCACACACTAAAATGACCATAATGCCCCCGTACCCTCCAACTTGGCATAATTACAAAAATACTCTTATGAGTCTAAAATACTTGGAATCAATCCAGATAACTCGGAGTCAATCCAAAGCTTTTTAAAAAGTCTCCCAATCAATTGTAAACCCATCATAAACCTAGGTGAGTTCAAGAGCTTAACCTAAAACATATCTTCATATGGATGTGCTGCCTATAGTAGTAGTGTTGCATGTTACAAGGGCATCAACGGACGGTTAATCAAGGGTTGTCGAGCGGTTGCTCGACGTAATTAACACTGACCAAGGTCAGTGGAGAGAGGTCATATACTCGGATCTTCGCTTGATCCGAAGTCTCGGACTCCCTGAGAGCTAATCCCAAGCTCTCATAGTCAAAGAAATAAAATAAATAAAATCGACCTATATTTCTCCAAATAAAACAAAAAGACAAAACATAAGATTTAATAAAATCCGATAGGAGAGATAGCTAGGTCAGGTTCCAAACACGGTGATTATCTAGTCTACATCATTAGCATCTTGTAATTTTTTCCACCCCTCAGAGCAAGCCATCAAAGACCTTGAAAATATTCCATACATGTGGCCATGATTGGATTGAAAATTGGTCGTGCTAGTGAAATTGCATTTTTTGTCATCCCCATTATTGTTGTTAAGAGAAATATATTAAAATTACCAATACTTGAAGGTGTAAGAGAAAGGATTTTAATGTTTCCACGTAAACATAATGAGTTTGTGGGAGGCAACTCTCTACCAAACCTGAATGAGTTTATGAGAAGTATCTCCCGCATAAATCAACTCCAAGTCGGTTAATGGTCGGTTAATGGGAAACGCGTTGATGGAGAGATTTCAAGTTTATGACAAAGTCAAATGGGTTTGTGGTAAATCCATTTTTAACAATCCAAACTAGGGTTAACATAGAATATGAGTTTACATTAAACCTAAATGCATTTATGGCTCGCATCGCAACAAGCTCTATCTTTCTTCATTTCTACCAATAGAATCCTTCCTCTCTTTCCATTCTTCTTTTCCTCTATTTCCCCTAAATGTGAACACTGCAGGAATGCACATTCTTCAGATTTTCTTTGAGCCCTCTCTTCTGATGCTAATAGGGAACAATTGGTTAAAAGGGAGAACAGGGCAGTATGATGGCCTCTAAAAACGAGTCCTCTATAGGGCTGTTAGATAAACAAAAAGAAAAAAAAAGAAAAGCCCAAGAATCCCCATTCAAGCAAGCTTCCAAGTTCCAACAAGCTGGGTAAATTCCCTGAAAAGAACTATCTTTCTACGTTCCAATGAATCCGTTAAATCATGACCAACCACAATTGTCAAGGGGGACGAATCGTGTAAAGCTATACCAGTACACCCTAACCAGTGTAGAAAATAAAAGAAGAAGAAGAAGAAAAAATCGAACAAGGAACACAATGTAATCCAATGTTACCAAGAAGAAAAAGAAAAAAAACAAGGACCACAATGTAAGCCAATGCTACCTCTGGCTCCATGATGTCTTCAAACATCGGGGGCACGCGGATGGAGAAACCGTCCCCGAAGTACTGGAACCACGCCTTGGTGCTCGAAATCCCCGGCAGGACGGGCTTGCGAGGAGTCGGAGTCGGTGGAGAAGCAAAGGCATCTGGTGCAGCAGCAGCGGAAGGAGGAGGAGGCGTCTCGGGGGAATCCGCCAAAGCAGAAGGCGGGGAGGAGAACCCTTGGGTTAGAGCCACCGAGATGGCGGACAAGGCTGCCGCGTTGAGGAATACCTCCCTCCTCCCATAGGAGCTGCAGAGGTGCCTCTGGTCGCAGCCTTGGGAGGAAAGAGGAGGAGGAGGAGGAGGTCGGGGGTGAGGGCATGATGGCGGTCTTCCGGCGGCGGAGGAGACGAGGGGGAGAAGCTGCGTCACCATGGGAGTGTGGCGAGAGGGCCTTCCACCATGGCCCGGGGTGGCGGTGCTCAGTGCCCTGCTGGGAGAAGCCCAGCCAAGAGAGGGAGCAAGCGGACCAGCGGGCGCGTGGATGGGGTTAGCGATCCGTTACGTGGAGCCCGCCGTCATATAAGCCCAATTTAGAACAATAGATATAAACAATTAAAATGAACAAGTTTGAATAATTTAAAAAGGTTATCTTATTCTGAACTAACTTAATTAATTAAAAAACTCTAAGCTAATAATAGTTAGACGATCATTGAGGATTAAGATCGGATTAGACATTGAAAGTCAATTAAAAATTATCTGCATTGTCAGCAATTGACGTGATGTTCGATCAATTAAAATTTAAAATAAATTAATTTAACTATGAACGTCAAATAATATAATCTCTTATTGATTAAATTACACGAACTCGGAATCAACTTAAAAAGGACTCGGAGCTTTCGTTGGTAATGTTACAAGCAGAACTGATTCACCAATGCTTTTAAGCTGTCTCGGACCTCATCCGATCCGATCTGCAAGTGGGCCGTTAGAGAGGGGAAACGTGTTAAAACAACGAGTAAATTGTTTGAAAAGAAAGAGTCCACACTGGAAAGTGCGATGGAATGGAAAATGTTCTCCGTTTTCTTTATCTGGCTGACGTGGGTGCACCAGATAGGTTCCCATCATTAACCCATTCTCCTGTAATTTTGCAAAGAAATCCTTAACCAGTGTTTTTCCTTTGAGAAGGTAAAAGAATTGGATAAAATTTTCCGTCACAGTAGCATTGTTCGTCCAGATTGGGGCCCATAAATCCAAAACCATCCAATATGGATCCATAAGATAAGGAACTGAGATCCTCTACGTCTAAATTTAGATTGAACTAAGTCAGTAAAGAGAGGAGAGGGGACAAATAGTGTCAAAATCCACACCATCTACGCTTCCCTGATCTCAAAATTTCGGCCCCCCTTCCCGTCTCTTTACTTATTGAGTTCCGTCTAAAGTTGGACGTAAAAGATCTCAACTCTAAGATAAAACGTAGAAAAAAATTACTTGAACTGCTTTTACTTTTCATATATATCTACTTCGTGTGAAGGTCGAGGACGGAGTCATCTACATAAATTTGTTCAAAGAATTTTAGAAATGACATTTGTGCAGCTACTTTAACAAACGTGCCTTACTTTAAGCAAGAAAGATACAATGTAAACCGCTTCATTTATGTTTCATTAGGTAGAATTGTAGAGGTTTGAAAGTGGCAGTGATCCTGTAGCCACAAGGGCAGGATCTGGGGGTGTGGACGGCGTTGGACGAATGGAAGATATGGCGGAAGCCTCAGGTGGTAGACTGGTAGCAAATTGGTACCGTGCGACGGTGCGAGGACAAAGGTTCCTGGGCAAAGAAGTCGCGCTCCGGAGAGTATGCCATCTGTCATTTTATAGGCTTATGGAAGTATTTTTTTATGAAGTAAAAAATAACAGGAAATATTTTTCTGTAAAATAAAAATACAGATTTGCGAATCTCACGGGAAAATAAAAAATGTGGAGAGAATGCCTGATGTGGAAAGAGAGAGTAGTAAACATTGTCCGTGAAAATATTTTTCTATAACAAAGGGTGGGGAAACAGATCCTAGGGAAAAAAATATTATGAGAATATGAAAAACATTTTACCAACTAACTTTTAACTTTTACTGGAGTTTGTGAAGCATGTGAAAATTGGTTGGAAAAATTTTAGCCAACGCAAATACCCTCCTTAATCATAGGCCTTCTAGGCCGATGACATGCCTTTCCTAGTTTATCCTCCACAAGAATTGATGTTTAAATTGTCAAGTTTTATTATATTGGCTCTCATGTTAATATTTTTAATATAAAATATCAATGTCTGATTGATACAAGAAGAATAATATTCTATTTGATATAAAAGGAGTATGAAGGGCCGAAATTGAAGGTAGAGGATAGAGTTAGAAATGTAGGAAAGAGATAAGAGAGAGCCCGTGGGGTCTTAAAATCAAAATCGTAGAACTTATATTGAACTTACTATAATAGTAAGTCCTTGTCATATATAAATATCATACTTAATTGAGCATACCCAAACATCTACTGTAATACAAGTGCTTGATGTAGTGACCAAACAACCTCTAAAATACGAAGATATCTTACTTGGCGCAGGCCATATATATCTTCCGTAATCAGCTTTTAGAATCTCCTTTATTTTTTACACAAATAAAGATGTCTGCATTTACTTCAAAATATAAAAGGCACAGTATATGGAGTTAGAAGCACGCAGAGAAAGGCAACAGGGGAAGGCAGAGAGAGTACATGGACATTGCGCAGGGAAAGGATGGGTAGTAGGCGTCGCCACTATCAACGCCTGAAAAGGTGAAAACACAACAGGTACTAACGCCTGAAAACCAGGGAAAAGGTGAAAACACAACAGGCATGCAATACCCAACAGAATAACCAGTGTCGTTGGAACGGGTAACAAAGCTCCGCTGGAGAAATGCCAAGTCGCTCGGCGAAGAGAACTTGACCACCTTGGAGATGCCGGCGAGGAAGGCTAGAGAGAAGCTGCACCACCATTTAAGCAGCCATAACAAGGTTGGCTCGAGGACGTACAGTGCGACGTACGGACTAAGTGCAGGGTCACGAGTGCCGCCATCAAAAGCTCCAAGATCCCAGAGGAGGAATCGCACAAAGTCGACCAAACTGCAATAAACTCAAGACTGATGCACAACGACAAACCAGAGGCGATAACTGGGCACTACAAGAACAGGGGATGACTCCAAGAGGAAGAAACGTTGCAGACAATTTCTAATAAACCTAAATGCCAGAAATCCCATGGATTGGATGCAAATCTGGTAGGACTAGCTACCAACAAAAGGAGGGGAGTATTAGTAGGGTGAAAGAGGCGGGAAGGATGTAAGAAAGGTTTACGAGATGATTGCAGAAAGGGCTACGGCAAGCAGCAGGGTTAGGGAGGGAGGGAAAAAGGAGGGGAAGAGAAACAAACCTATAGGAGAAGGGAGGGAGAGGGGGAGCACCCAAGGGGCCTCCCTCCCAAACGGTGCACCGCCTAGGCGATGCACAATCCACCGGAGCTCCGGCAACACTTCCGCTGAGATCGGCGAGGGAGTCCGAGATTGCCTCTCACTTCCCTCTCGCTTTTGAAATCTCCTAATTGATTGCTTAGTCCCTGGACACATTTCTTTTAACTTGTGAAGTTGAAATTTCAATGTTATAACAAATAAATTTGCAACTCTTTTAACACATTTTGAGCGCCTCCAATAAATACTTGTTCACATAACAATGCTTTCGAAAGCTATCGAATCAGAGGACAAGTAACATGAACCACCACTGTAACAATATGCTGTGGAGCTGTGATTGGCATCAAATTTTCAAGAATTGAAGGGCACTGAAGCAGTTTACAGAAGGCGGAACTTATTGATGTATAGTGCAGGACAAAACGTATCTAAAAAAAATTGTTACGTGTGAATATTTCCCTTGGTACCTAGAAGTTCGATGAAACTCGCCTTATAAACGGATATTCATCTACAACGTGAAGATGTAGCCAAGTCGGTTGAAGGACCGACCATCATCTTACCATGTAAACAACAGCGATCATGAAAAACGAAGCGAATTGTATACTCACCTTAATCAACATGCTAAAGGATTTTATTTCATGCACTGTTGGAATGATTTACTATTATTATTTCCTCTGCATAATATTGCCAGAAAAAAAATGAAGAAAGCACCCATTATCTTGGCAAAACATAGTAATAAAATTTGCTCTCCGAGGGCATTGAAAACTGAAACTCACGTCTTGGATACTATCTTCAATAGAACATTTTGTTTGAACCTATCAGGAGAATGCCTAAGAAAATCTTAGAAAAGGACACCAGATGCTATATAGATATTATCATTTGGGAGCTCTTTCTTCATTGTTTGTTTTTCAATATGAAAAAGTTTTACAAGTCTGTTTTAAGTACACTGAAATACATTGAACAGAGATCAGCTCCATTTTACAAATGGCTCCATTTACAAAGAGACTGTCCGAAACCAGAGATATACAATTTTCCCTTCTAAGTAATACCTGACAATCTGTTTTTCAGGTCCCCAACCTCTCGTGCTCCTTGAATGTTGAAAAATGTAGGCGGATACTGCATAAATAAGGCACAACCTAACCAGCAATATCAGGTAGATGTGATAAGCTTTCAATTTCCTCGACGACCAAGTCTCTCTCCTCTTCAAACTGTTCATCTTCTCCACCTGGACGAATTATAGAAACATATATGAAAGAATGAATTCCAGGAGTCAGCAAAAATAAGAACCAAGGCTGCTCCAGGTTTGAAGAGAACTGTCATTGTGGGAGTCAAAGAACCAAAACAACATCCCATGCCAGTGTTGAAAGAATATATGAAATGAAATTTTGGTAACATGGGAATAGATCAAAAGGAATTAGTTGAACTTCTGATATTAGGAAACTATTATTCAGGAGAATGGGAAGCTCCAAGATATCATGCATCAAGTTTAAGGCAGGTCAGTTGAAGTGGAGAACTGTGCTTGGAATCCTCCAATTAATAGGTCCCCCTAAAGCTCAAGGGAAAGATTATAAAACCATTGGGAGACCTACTAGGCTACTGCATTGTATCGGATTTAGTGTTTGACAATGAGGAAAGGTATAGAAAAAAAGTATAACAGAGACGAGGATGTTGCAATAGATATGCAGAAAGACCAGGCAGGATAAAATTCAGAATGAATGCTTACGTGAAGACATGGGTGTAACTCCAATTGTTGTTAAGCTTTGGGAGAATAAACTCGGATGGTTTGGTCATGTGCAGCATTCCCAAAGTTAGGTGCCACTTAAAAGGTGTGATCAAATTTAAGTGGAGGATGACAAAATAACAAGGGGAAGGCATGAAATAAGATGATCTGACACAGTAAAGAAACACTTGACCACCTCAGTTAAACTACAAAAATGGCACTGGATAGAAAGTGACGGATTAGGATTCATGTGGGCAGCTCCAAGTAAAATGGGATAAGGCTCTAATGATGGTGAGAATGATGACAATAATGACAACAGTGATGTTGATGACGACGATGACTGATGGCAGTGATGATGATGATGACTAGCTGATGATGAAGACCAGAGTTAAAAGAATCAGTGTATTACATACCAATGCATAATGAACATTTGGATATGTACCATGAATGAGACAATGGATCAAAATGGGATAAGATGAAAACTTGACGTCAAAAGTAAGAAAATGCCCATATTTGAAAATGAACTATGCAAGTATGTAAATGTAGACAAAATAACAATGCAAGGAAGGTTAAATAAGGAAGAAATTTTACATTTGCTAAAGGGAGATCACAAACAAATAGTAAGAAAATATGAATTTTCAGTAATGAACTACAGAAGTATAAACAATGCAGACAACATGGTATTGTGTGGAAGTTCATAAGGGGGGAAAAAACTTACTTTGCTAGTAGGAAGATCACACAGAAGTGTCAGCAATTTTTTCATGTTCTTTGCTAGAATTGCGATTATCTCTGGTGGCTTATTTGGATTAGCAACAAATACCTGAGAAGCAAAAGAAAAAGCAATGATAAATGAGTAAGTCAACTCCAACAGATACTAGAGGCAACCGCCACCAAACATAAGAGACATTCTGATTTTTTTTTTTGGGGGAAGGTGGAGACATTCTGAAAATTGTTCGTTCCCAGCAATTCTGATTTGTAATTGAGGACACAAAATATATGCACCCACAGGCAAGAAGCATCCAGCGACCAAATCTAACATTTAAGGACAGAGTGTAAATGTCATTTTTTTTACAGATACAAGAATTGAAGATTAAACTAAAGTACACATTCTGGCATTTTGCATTTTATACATCATCCTAGAAAATGAAAAGAAAATCATTTAGTTATACCCTAAGGTTGACTACCATTCCATGAAAAGGGAATGTTCTAGGAGTAAGCCACTAAAACTAACTAACAAAGAGGATTCCATTTACCATGATATCATCCTATTCAAAAGGACACCTTCAACATTTTTCCCCATTGTTTCAGGATGCCAAAAAGTGAGTCAATTACACATAGTAAACCATAAATCACATTTGGAAAGTGGTTAAATGGCAAAAACATTTTTTTGTGTATGCAGGGTATTAATGAAAATTAAAGATAAAGGGTGTATTTCCCTAGGTATATATATTTGTGAGATTCAAAGTGGATTTAGTCGGTGCAGAGTTGAGGAAAGAACACTATTGTTCATAACGATCAATTCAGTGTATCTGCATTCTAGATAATCATTTTAGCAATGTCTTCGTACAATCATTGGTCAAGTTCTCAGCACAGATAACACAGGAGTGGATCATGGCATCAAAAGGTGCTGACAATGTTGATTCACATTTCAACTGTCCCTTGAACAAATGAATGACTAAAAATGCGTTAGTGTTGCCATGGAGGACCAAACAGATTTAGATGTGTACATATCTTTTGTCAAAAAATACAGAACAATCAAAATAAAAGCTGCTTGCCTTTTGATGCCATTAAAAAAAAAATCCATACAGTTGTCAAAGTCCCTTCCTGGATTTAATGATAAAGCGGGTATTATTCACTTCAGGCTAGAATTGCATTGAGACAACAACGGGAGAAGAATTAAAAGGAAAGGCATACCTTAAATATATGGAAAGCAGATATCTGGATATTTTTGCTTGGGTCCTGCATTAAATAAATCATAATATGAAGGATAAATATATTGTGAAGACATTCTAGATGACAGCCTTTTACAGATAAATATTCAACAAAAACAGTGTTTCCATGCTTCAGTCAACGTTTCCAAACAGAAGATAAGTATGCTTCAATCCACATTTTCTTGAAACGATGAGGATTTGTGTCCCAGTTAAATTACTCTTATACAAAAATTCATTCTTTGTCATTACTAGAGTAGATGATTCTTGTATGTGGGAATTGTCGGCAAAAGCCATTAGTCCCATGGTATTCATGACCATGACCCTGTGTAATGCCAGGACCTCCGCCTTCTGGTAGGCCTGTCATCTTTGGATGGCGATGTCCCTTAACATGGTACCAGAGCTGGGTCTCTTTTGTGCAAAAGCCATTACCATTATTGCAGTGACAGCTCCAACACGGCTTTAATGACTTGATTTGGGGTTACCACACATACAGTCTGTTTCTTCATCTAACATGCCATTTGAGAGAAATCAAACATTGTTCTTGTAGTGCGGGTTCTGTGCACAAGCTAGTCAACTATTAGACAGCTCGTACAATCAACTTCTGTACTTCTGTATGCACTTCAAGATGTACCATACACTCATCCTCGGATATTTCTATATTCTAATTACACTAGTGGATTCCACTTTCTGATTTGACTCCATCAGAAATATTGGTGGTGGTTTTACTGTCCATCAGATTCTTTCCAAGCTTGTCTAGCTACGTACCTATACATAGGTATTTCAGCATGTCGATTACTTTGGAACAGTCTACCTTCAACCCCCCCCCCCCACACACACACAAAAACACACACACACACACCACCTTTTGAGCCTTTTATGGGCACTCCTTCCATTGGATTTATTTGCTCGGTCACTTTTGCATGTATGGCAATCTCCACATCTAGTCCAGTACATGGCTTGGTCATCAAAGCTCGCTTTTGCGCAATGCAAAGAATGAATTTTTCGCATGATCATCCAGTAAAGCCATGGACTCCAGTACATGGTTTGGCCATCACAGCTCGCTCTGCTGTAGTCAATATCGATATTCCCAACACTGTCTACAACAGAGACATCTTATTAAAGAGTAAAGACCAATCAAAGCATTCTTAGAGCTCTCACACTCCATGCCTTATAGTTGATTTTATTTGTTTCTAGCCTTTATCTTCTGCAATTTTCCTCTTCTGTCATGGTTCCAATTTTCACTTAATTGGTTGCTCAGCAACCTCGATCACTCGGTTGCTTCACTCAGATGGTTTATTTCATAGTCCTACACCTTCATTGAGACTAAGTGCAACGTTTTCTCCATGACCCTTGTGTCAATTTCCCAGCTCATATGCCTCTGTATTATGACTACTGAACATAGTTGTCAAGGCTTATGCCTAGGCAACGCCTAGGCACCCCTTAGGCGATAAGGCTTATTTTCAAGGCCTAGGCAGTTAAACGCCTTATTGGACTTCGAAAAAGGCACGCGTAGGCATCGCTTAGGCATGCTAGGGCGTGCTTAGGAGCACCTAGCACGCGTAGGCTAGTTCATGGCCAATCAAATCAGGTCCATCGGGACCCGATCCTAAGTAGACTTACGTGGATGATTGGCCCTAGGTTTTGATACCCCTTCATCTCATCTTCTTCATTATTTCATCCTTCTCATCGTCTTTGGCATTGTCCCTCCTTAGCAAACAAATACGGACATTAACAATGAGGCACTCCTATATGTTCTCCTCTTACTACGATGTCCACAATGAAACAATAAGCCCCACTTGCCCATGTCCACAAACTTGGAACCCCTCATTCCTATTAGCATCCTCTCATCCTTCTTAAGCTTTCTATATCTGCCTTTTTCTTCTTCCTTATTTTCAAGTGTTTTGTCTCCCTGTCTGTGAGTACCTCTCCCTCTCACTCTTCCCCCCCAGCTCATGATTATTAAGGTGCCATCTCAGCACCGCTTAGGCAGGTGCCTAAGTGCTTAGGCGCTCAAGGACCTCAAGTACATCTTGGGTTGCCTTACTGCCTTAACAACCATGCTACTGAAACTATTTGATCTTCCATGAGCAGACATAGCATATCGAGTTTAACTGCTTTTGCGCCTGCATGCTCTATCTCTCTGGCATACTTACTCTTTCTCCTATCAAATATGTTGCTGACCTCTTCTCCAAGTCTTCATTAACTCTATGCTTCAAGATACCTCTTGGCAAACTCTTGGTGTATGAACCACCACCAGTTTGGGGTGCTAGAGAGAGGTTGTATATGCTGTACATACATCCTAGTCCCACTCACATGATGTATGGCAGTACCGCAAGGATGGCAGTATCGGTACCGGTACCGGTATCGGTGGGTACCGGTACCGGTCGGTACCGGACTGGTTATCGGTACCGGCCCAAAACCAGTCCGGTACCGGCCGATACCGGTACGTACCGGTATCGGCCGGTACTGCCATCCATGCAGTACCGGTATCGGTACCGGTATTAGAGGGTACCGATACGTACCGATATTGGCCATATCGGCCAGTATCGGCCGGTATCAGGTCCATTTTGTCCCAGTACCAGGCCAATATCGGCCGGTATCAGTTCACTCAATATGGTATCGGTACCCACCAATACCGATACGTATCAGTATCGGCCGATACTGCCAACCATGATTCCCAGTCATAAAGTTAGGATTGTAGATACGGGTTCTATTTGGATTAGTGTATGTGCTCCATTCTTAATAGCATTAGGGAAGGTCATATTCCACTTGTATTGTAAATCATCTTGAATAGAGAAGCTTTCTATTTTCCCTCCTCTGAATCGTAACATGATATCAAAGTGTTAACAAGTAGAATAAAAGTGCTAACATCAACAATGGTTCAAGCTACATGTATAAAGGAAATCTACATTACTTAATCGAACGGCATGAAAAGTAGATCACAAATGTTTTAGATAAGGTACAAGAAAGGTCCCAATGTCCTCACAAGTGGGAAACAATTTTTTTTGAAAGTGAAGTGGGAAGTAAACTTTAAAATGTAACGTTTATAAACAGTACAAATTATTACTAACATTTCCTGCACATGATGATTCATTTGTCAAAGCTTCCATTCCGCCTTTTCCTCTGTTGTATAGCTCTGTACAAGAAAATTTTCAAGACCAGAACCAAGGTTAACGTTCCACCTACTAACTTGACCTCTATGGAGGGTAGATTGGATCAGCTTGGTGAAATCATTTGCCACCTATGTTATCAAAGGCGAGTGAGGCGTTCGCCTAGGCGACGAGGTGAGGCGAGGCGGTGGTAAGCCGCCTCACTTTGGCCTTCATCGCATAGGTGAGCAATGGAAACGCCTCAAACAACGAGGTACTTGCCTCAGTGCACCTCCCGCGCCTTATTTGCCCTGGCCCGCCTCAAACGACCTATGGCTCAGTCCATCAGCCCATTTGACCCGGCCCAAAGGGCCCAATGCAGCATATATATGCAGCGAACCCATTAACCCTTCCACCCCTCCCGATCGAAACCCTAGAGCCATCCGCCCCCTCTATGGTTCCTCCGACCTTGAGCCTGTTCCTTCCACAGTGCCTCCTTAACGACAGCGATGACGCTCCAGTTCGGCGACGGCGACGGCTAACGACGCTTTCGGCGATGGTGACGAGAGCCTCCGACAACGGCAAAGCCTCCGGCGAGGGTTCAGTTAGGTAAGCTCCTACCTTTCTCTCTCTCTTTCTTCCCCCAATCATACTCTCTCTCTCTCTCCCCACCGTCTCTCTCTCGACTGCACCCTCTCTCTCTCTCAGACGGCCAAAGCCCTCGCTCTTCCCTATCTATCTCACTCTCTGTCTCTTTCACTCTCTCACTACCTCTCTCTCTCTCACACACTCTCTGCCCTCTCAGAGGGCCGAAGCCTTTGACTCTCTCTATCACTCTCTCTGTCTCTTTCACTCTCTCTCTCACTCTCTCTGTCTCTCTCTCTCAGAGGGCTGAAGCCCTCGACTCTCTCCATCTCTCTCACTCTCTCTATCTTGCACTCTCTATGTGTCTTTTATTTCAATTAGTTTGATTGCTTAAATGTTACTTCAGTTAGTTTGATTTGAAATTATTTGGTTATTGAGTGAATGAATGTCATTTTGTATGATTTTATTTGTGTTTTTGGCATTTTATATAAATATATGAATTCTTTATATATATTTTTAAAAATGTCACTGCTGAGGCGACCCCTGGTCGCCTCACACCTCTAACTACATAGTTTGCCACCCAAGCCCCTCTACCAACTTAAGTTCCTGTGCAAAGGAAGAACCACTTTACATAGGGTACATCACATTGACATCATGCAACCCCGCAGGGATTAGATCCCTAAAAAGATCCTTACAACCAAGTGAAACTAAAGACAATATAAGGATAAGGCTTCTTAAACATATTTAATTATTGCCAAGATTACTAGATCTCTCAGTAGAGGTGGAAAACAAAAATAAAGAAGGCAGCTAGATGAAAACAAAACTGATCTACCTTCAACAATGCCATCATGACTTTCAAGTATTGAGCTTCCAAGATGAAGCGCTTCATTACTTGAGAATTTGGAGGCTCCAAAAGGAATTCCAAAAGAAGCTAGAAGACAACTATTCTTTAGTCCATAAAATAAGTTTGAAAAAAAGGACAAACAAAATAAACAGTTCTGTACTAACCTTCAATGATTGACGTCGTGTAACATAGTTTGCAGATGTCAATAACTTTTCATAAAGACCAAAGAACTGGAAGAACACCACTTGATTAGAAAAGTTCAGAAATGATGCGTATACACATCTACGCTTTAACACATCCAGCAAGCAGAACATGTATGAATGCTCACCTTTGAATGAAAAACGATATTCATTAAAAAAACATGATAATCCATAAACACCATGCAGTACAAGTTAAAAAAAATAAAGGAATGCTAACCTGCTCATAATGAACTCTTAAGAACTGAGAGACTTCGGTTGGATGCCTCGTAAGCAAATCCTACCAGACACTTGTTTTAGAAGATAACCCAACAATATTAGGTACAAGCATGTGCATAGACAACATAATTGAAATAAGACTGACCTTAAATGTAGCAAGAGCATCAGAAGCAATATCAAAGTTTGGTAATTCAACATACTTGAAGAACAACTCAAAGCTTGTTGATTCCAGTATATATCTGAAAGATAACTTACAACTCATGAACTAAAAACTCGCAAAATACATTTTCAAAGTTGGACTACAAGAGGGAAACCATATTACATGGCAAAAAAATACCAGAAAATCTTTCACTTTCCATACATAGGTGCATGAATGGGTCAAAATATGTAAATCCCAGCATTACTAAGAATGAGCTTTTGAATTTAGAGGTAAAGCAACAGTCACAGTGATATGGCAGGGACAACGTGATATTTTAACAATATCTTTCAATCATCCACGATCCCTTACATATTTAGTTCAGCAAAATGTCCTGGGTAGAGAGGCTTGAAAATTATCCAGTATGAAGACAAGAAGGTAATCTATATAGATTAAGGGCAATTTACTAGAGTAGTGAACACGATTACAGACATTGGTTCTAGATTTTGCCTTGATTTCCTCATCCAGGGTACCCAAAGACCATAGAGCAAGGACTTAATAATGGTCAGAATCACAATGGTTTCTGGATCGTCATACGAAAGTGCACCTATTTGATTCCCAGTCCATGAAATATAATCTATGAAGTGATGCAGGACAGGAAAAATCGACTGTGATAGATCATTGTGATCATTGCGAGTGAGCAAACGGACGCTGTCCATTCAACATGGAACACAACAAAGCATTGTCCAGTCCTTAGTCTTTGACCATTATTTTCTAGTGATAGGAGTAAACTAGTAATTTGGTCAATTATACAGTGTTAACTCATTTGATTAATCATTAAGATTCGCCACCTTTGTCTCCTTACTCCTCTCATTTATCCTCCGCTGCCTCCATCACCAGATGCAGACCTCCAACAAAACTGATGTGAAGCCAAGCACTTCCATGAACTCCCAATTCAGGCAGCAACTTCTTCGGGGCCACAGTGGAGGAAAGCAGGGAGTGGTGACTCCTGCCATGGTGGCAGCAGCTTCAGGGGTTCACAGCGGCTGTGTCTGAAAGGTATATACATGACCTGGGGATTCATCCACTAAAGCTGTCACTGTAGGACATGGGGTCTGCAGCGGAGGTGTCTCCCTCAACTCCAGAAGGTGATTCCGTCGAGGACGATCTAAAAAGGGCGCCAATCTTGTTGATATACGAGGGCAGTAACTGATTACCTACTTCCCCATTTGGAACCCTTCCAAACAACTTGGGTGATTTTGGAGGTGAACGTGATGATAGCACTTTCCCAAGTATTGACAAGTTTGCCCACACTTAGTCTCAATATGGTGTGAGTGAGCCTCTCCACCATATTTTCTGAGGGTATGTTATATACATCAGTTGCTATGAGAGATGCTAATCTCCTTCCACCATCAACTGCCTCACCACCTTGAGAGTTGAGTGCTTGGTGCGTGCACCAAATGATGTTAAACACGTTCACAAACCATCGAGTCAGCAGAGTACACTTATACTCGACAGGTTGACTTGCTCCCATCTGTTGTTTTCAAACAACATCTTGTAAGCCATGCCCGCTCAGCCTCTTTAGAGGAAGACAATGGAGGTGGTTCTATGGTCATTCTCACCTAGTACCCTTGTTGTCGCCACTCAGTTTTACAAGCTCTGGAACACAAGACTTTGCTTCAACTTCAATTAGAAGTCCTTCAAACTGCATGTTGTTCGTCAGAACCATCTCTATGTTGATGCCCTTAAACATACCAAAGGAAACTTCTAACCCTCAAAACATCTCCACATATCATTTTGGTTTTTCTTTTTTCTTTTTTTTTTCTTTTTTTTCTTTTTTTTTTCTTTTTTTTCTTTTTTCTTTTTTTTTTTTTTTTTTTTTTGGGGGGGGGGGGGGGGGGGGGGGTATGAAACTCTGATGGTTCTGAACCAAACCATCTTTCCCCTGGATGCAGCCTGGGTGCCGATATTAATCAAGCACAGTGACCCCTTCACATTGATCGACTGTCTGTTCTTCAGCAAACTTGCTTGGATATCCATGGATGGACAGGACAACAAGACTCTATGCTCAACCACCTTGATCAGTTCCCATCCTTCAGATTCCAGCCACCGTCATTGCAGACAGGTCCTCAACTCTGTCATATCAATTGGTGCAATGTCCACAAAACCAACAACACACCCTTCTAAGAACTCCCAAGTTGTTCTAAAGATTAGCGAACCACGGTGCATTGACTAAGGGCCCTTCTTGACAAATATTGGAGGCTCTGCAAATACACCTTGTCAGTTGCCCCTGGGAGAAGAGACATCCCTTGCCAAGCACGAAAACTTCCATCATGCCCTATACCCTTGCAGTGCCGACACACCACGCCATTCCTGCAGGATGCTATGACAAATCCCTAAGCTTCAAAAGCACCTATTTCTCCTGTAGAAACCTTGAAACTTCTCTGCACAACACTAGCATTTCAATACTCCTTTATCCCCATTCTCCCCTTTCTTCTAGCATGCGCTGTGTTGACACTGCTATTCACTCTTTCCCTGTTTCTCTCTTTCGCTCTCAATTGGGGAAAAGACCCTGTGACCTTCAGTCCCTTTTTGTTTAATATGTCTTCCTTCTTCTTCTTTTTTTTTTAAAGAAGGTAAGATTATACCATCAATATTATTAAGATAAACAGAGGTAGTACAATCAGATGAGAGGTGAGGTGCCTCAACCATCAACAAACTACTACAACATAACCACAAAAAAAAATGAAGTACAAAACCCTTGCTAACTTATGACTGAGAAATTAGAAACTCCACTACATTTAGATTGTCGTTCTTCAATTTCTAAAGATTTCTCTTTATTGACGTGTATGTGAATCAACTGCTGCGTCATGCTTATCTGTCTTCTCCTTCGTCAAGATTTGCATGTCCCTACAATGTTTTTTGCAGGTACCATCCAGCTTCCCTTCTTGATTTGCAATTAACTTACGCAGCTGTCCTGCTTGCCCGTGTACCACGTGTATCCCCAACATAGAAGCCTTTTGAATTAACTCATCATTACTCCAATCTTTGATAAAATTTGAATACAAATTCTGACGGGAAACTGAATTTGAAACCTCCTTACTTTGGCGCTGTTTACAGTCAACCCTTTCCTTTCTCCTCTGCAGATTTGGTGCAGAAAAATCTGCCTCTTCGCCTTCTTCCAATCATGAATGAGAAGAGCTTCCTGGATTTGCACCAGAGATTTCGCAAGAAAAATATGGGCCTTCTGTTAATAGAGTTCCCAGATCTTTTCTATTACCCCGACTTTCTTCTTCTGGCTCCTTATTAACTCGCCGAGATCTCCTACTATATACACGCAAAGCAGGAGCACATGATATACGGCGAGGAGACTTGTGGAGCCCTCCCACAATTTGGGATTCCAGCTGATCAATTGCCGCTTTCCAAGCCATATCCGCTGAAGCAACATAAAAAACCCTCTTGGGTTTATCTTTCAAAAGTTCTCTAATATCATCATCGGCACTAACCTTGTCTATGGGAATTAATGATGTTCGCACAACCTCTGGCGGAAAAGCTGTGGGTTCACCATGCGTTGACAATTTCTTTCGAAAAGGCTCACTTGTATTACCATTCATCAGAATAACCATAGCATTCGGCTCCCTCCTCTGAGCATTCACTTGCCTGTCATGATTCTTTCTATATTTCTCGTACGCTTGGACAACTTCAGAATATGTCCAATCCATGTTGCTATTAGAAGATGATTTCTCATGTTCAATTGAAACTGCTAGCAAGAAATAAGAATTACCCCATCTTAACATTACTGTTTGTGGAACATTCGAAACATGATCTACCTCGATCTTCGTTCGTGTGAATTCCAGATTGATCCAAGATAATGTATCTCTATCAATCTCTTTGACCACTCCAAATTTATTAATAATACTGTGAAAAACTTCTACACTCCATAACTTTAAAGGTATGCCAGTAACATGACACCAAACAGACACTCTTTCTCCTGAAGTATTAACTCCTATTTCATCATTCCACTCCTCCCATCTAATCAAACTATTGTTAAAACTGAAATTTTTTTGGTGCAATGTTTCATACCTAGACTTCTTGTTGGCGAAGAATACAAGGCAGCATTTATTATCAAGGAAACCAACCCTCCAATTCTCTTCTGTCTGCCAAGATCGACGCAAAGATTTCAGCAGCTCCTCCCTATCCAAAAATCCCTCTCTGAGTATTCCCTACGAGGCAGTATCTGAGCATCTGTAAATTCATCTCATACTATGGAAACACGCAGCATCAACAAAACAAGATTTCCTCAGAGTCACACCCACACTTTCACCAATTTGCTTTGTTGAAGTTTCTTTAACCTTCATAGAGAGGTTTGCAGAGGGACTCCCACTACAGGACGAACTGCGATGTCCAACAACTTTACACCTCCAGCAAACCAAAGCACCCCGACATGAAGATGCATGGTAGCCTTTACATAAACATCTAAAACAGATATTACTGTTTGGTAGAGGCAGCCAAGGGTTAGAGTTGTTTTTGATGTGATGCTCTGCCACAAACGTAGATCCCTCACTACGTGACACACTAGGATCCAACCCTTTTCAAAAGGTAGCCTGACCTCGTCTTCTTCATGAAACCGGAATCCATTCTTCTCCAGTTAATAATGTATCCTCCAAATGATGCACAGGATGACCACGGCCATCACAGCTGCTGTCGATCCCTTTGTGGAATGAACTCTGCTGGACAAGGACACCTTTGACGTCGTTCCCTTCCTCGCTCTCGCTCTCACTCTCTCCATCACCGGAACCCTCTTTCACAGTAGTGAGGGAGCCTTCACGATGAACAGGGACCCCGGATGCCCCTGACTTGGACTGGGAATTTTTTGTGGAAGGGTTCGCAACCCGCTGTTTCTGGGCACTCCGCTCTGCTGTTGCATAACTTCGCTACCCCCTAGACTGCCGCGGGCAGAACTGAACTCAACTGGAGCTCTACCACAGCTCCGCCAAAGCCTTCTAATCGCCCGGCAAGGAAGCCCCATCAGGGCACACCCACAGATCCGTCGCGCCACTCCGGGGATCCCCGCAGTCTGGATCTCTCACTCGACCCCCATTCCCTTCCCAAAGACGGTGTGTGGGAACACAAAGGAAGCAATGCCCTCCTCCCTCCCTTCTCCCTCTACCTGCTCCCTCTCTCTCCCTATTTACCTCTCTCTCTACCTCTTTCTTTCTCTCTCTCTACCCCTGGAAGAAGAGGGGTATTGGTCTGGAAAGAAAGCAGACATCCATGAGATTAGGTTGCCTGCCGTTTAATATGTCTTCCTTGATGATTAACTTATCCTAAGGTGCAATAAGAAACAGGAGGCTATTTACTCCTCGCCCAGTGGTTATCTCGGCTTCTTACTGATATTAGAGTGCGTACTTTTCAATCCATTTCTCTATTTTGTGACAATCAGAATGCCATTGACATATGTATGATTGTAAACCTATACTGTAGGTTTTTTCCACCTTACATATATCCATTCCAAGGACTATTTGGCAGACAATCACAAGGTTACTTTCTCCCTCCAAACTCCAGCACTAACCTTCTGAGTTTTGAGGCTGTTAAAGATATATTTGACATATGCCTAATGGAAGGATAATATATAATGGTACTTGGAATGTACCTTTTGCATGTACATTTCATAATAGTTAATCATCCAGACTATTAAATGTTTATATGTCAATATGAATACATTTCTCCACAAAATGAAAAGTTTTTTACTTGTATTAGAGCATAGTGAGCTTAAAAAACAAAGTTCATGTTCAATGCAAATATAATATAAGCAGATAAGCAATGAAAATCAAGATAATTAATGCAGAAATGTACAACAACTCAGAACAACCACAATCAAGCACCTTGTAAATCTTACTTTGCAAGTACAGGATATTTGATACATTCCCTCAACAGATTTCCACAACTCAGGGCAACATCCTTATTGTTGTAGCTGCCAGGAACACATTCATTGTCAAAACAGATTTTGAATCATAACATCGTATGACACCCCGATAACCAACAATGAACCTTAAAGAAAATGATCAGTGGAAAAAATGATGTTGGAAACACATGCATGTGCAGACTTTTGAATGTGTATGTAAGACACAAGAGGACTGCAAAGCAAGATTCCAACAGAAAGAGTCATGATAATTGATACTGAAATTATCATTTGCAGATTTTTATAGTTTCCTTCTTTTATTTCTTCTTTGTTTGATATGGTCTGATGGTCTTGAAAATATCAAAGCCAACAACCATTGATAAAGCATGTGCGAAAGAAATGGTATTAGGTTACACCGTTACCCCAAGTTATTAAAGATTTCAATCCCTGTTCATTAGACAAATGATGCAGAAATCACTAACTATGGTTGCTTGTCAAATGCTACAGTAATAGAAAATGGCCATGGTGGAGCCATTGTTGAATAAGATGTGATGAAGATGCATATTCTGGATTTAACTCATAGATACAGGCAGTTCATCAAACCATATCATGTGTGAAATTATTGGGAAAACCACCTCTATTTCTTCATTTATAACATGGTAGTATAAATATGCTTTTCATCAAAAAAAAAAACGCTAGCATTGTGAATCTGTGATCAATAAATTTCCAGCGATTTCATAGTTTTTAATTGCACAATGAAACAGCATGATTATTATAGTTTTTAAACACTCATGTAGAAGCAGCCAAATGTAAGACTTCTAGCACCATTGACAATCTCGTCCATTCTGACTGGAAAATGGAAAAAAATGAACCGTATTTATCTCTCTACCACAAAAATTGCCTAATCGACATAAAGGAGAAAACTCGCATTTTAAGCCGTTTGCATGATCCCATACCCTAGCAAAATCTCTTGGAAGCCATTTTGAGTGGCATTTCAGAACTTTCAAGGAATAAATATTCATATCAGAACCTTCAAGAGATGTCTTGTAGTGGGTGTTGGAGAGCAAGAGGGTATCTACTAGGTACATACAAGTATTAAAAGACATGTATGAAAGAGCAACTACTAGTGTCCGCACGGTCAGAGGGAAAATAAGAGATTTTCCTATTTTTGTTGGAGTGCATCAAGGATCAACAGTAAGTCCTTACCTTTTCGTATTAATTATGGATGATTTAACAAAAGATATACAAGAAGACATTCCGTGGTATATGATGTTTGCGGATGATATTGTGTTGATAGATAAGACTCAAGAGGGAGTTAATAGAAAATTAGAGCTTTGGAGGAGCACCGTAGAATCTAAGGATTTCAGATTAAGTAGAACTAAGACAGAATACATGCATTGTGAGTTTAGTGAAGGTCGGACAAGTGAAAAGGAGGGAGTTAACTTGGATGAGATGGCAATACCCCAAAGAACCCATTTCAAATATCTTGGTTCGATCATCTAAGAAGACGAAGGGTGCGATGAGGATGTTAGGCATAAGATTAAAGCAGGATGGTTGAAGGGAAGACTTGCCACAGGAGTCTTGTGTGACCGTAAGATCCCAATGAAACTGAAAGGAAAATTCTACCGTACGGCAATAAGACCTGCAATGTTATAGCGAGTGTTGAGTGATGAAGAGGCAACATGTCTCCAAGATGAGTGTTGCCGAGATGAGAATGTTAAGGTGGATGTACGGATATACTAGGCTAAATAAAATTCGTAATGAGTATACTAGAGAGAAGGTAGGAGTGGTACCAATTGAGGACAAATTGAGAGAAGGGAGATTGAGATGGTTTGGGCATGTTAGGCGTAGGCCTAGGGAGGCTCCAGTTAGAGTTGAGCATATTAGGATAGAGGAGAAGAAGAAAAGAAGGGGTAGACCTAGATTAACTTGGAAGAGGGCAGTACAATGTGATTTGGAAGCTTTAAACCTTTCAGAAGAAGTAGCACAAAATCGTTTAGAGGGGAAACATAAAATCTATATAGCCGACCTCAATTATTTGGGATTAAGGCTTCGTTGAGTTGAGTTGATCCACTTGAAGGAGGGTTTTATCAAAACCATTGCCAAATAAATTAAACCGGCCCAGGACATTAAGTTTAGCCATTTAGGCATAACCCTAATTGGCATAAGCAAAAAAGAAAAAAAAAAGAGCAAGTGAAAATAACCATGTACGTAACAAAAAGAGCAGCTGAAAACAACAGTATATGTAACAAAAAGGAGCAAGTGAAAGTAACTAACAGTATATGTAACAGAAAAAGAGATAGAGAAGAAGAAATGGTGGGCAAAAGTGCTCAACAATTTATTGGTAGCAAAAGGGCCAAACTAACTATCAATAGAGTCAAGATATATATGCTTACCAAATAACAAGGAAGTCTAAGAGGTCTGAGTGGTTCTCAATGTAATCGATGCAGCAATAACTAGGGCCAACCATCTGCCGCAACAAAATGCCCCAGCAATGTGCTAAATCCTTCCTAGCCTGTTGCACCATCATATTATTCATATTAAGGACTCATCAAAAGAGAAGCCTTTAGGAAAGACAGAGACTTGGAGCTCACATCCCAACCCAGTATTGGCAGCTTGTGAACAAAAAGAGAAATCACATCCTCCTTGCAAATTTCCTGAGCGAACTGCAGAATCTGTTCATGGCTTGGCTCGACTTCTCCATCCCCAGAGAACATTTGCCTCATTGCAATGATATTCTTATCAACATCTTCAAGAGCCTGTTATAATAAAAAAAGTAATGCAAATCTGCTGAATACTGAACAAGAAGGAAGAAATAAAGTTTTTGACATGTGATTTTCTCTAGGACAACTATCATCAAGTATAGATTTATATAAAAAATCAATAAATATGTCAGAACATTTACCTTAATGTCAAAACATTTAGCTTTTGGCAAATCCACATTAACATTTGCATTAAAGGCCATGAATTAGTAAGTAAGAAATGGTTGGATATAAACTGCTTCAACTTTCTTCTCTTTTGTCGTGGCATTGTATCTTGCTGCCGGTGCTATGTTTGCTAGGACCTTTAAAATGATGTATGGAAAATGTAGCCTTGGGAGGTTAACCTTTTTGCTTCTGCACGTGAACTGCTGTGTTTGGTAGCCAACAACTGGTAGATGGAGTTTTATGCTGCCGGAGGATTTAGGCTCACCATAATGATAAACAGATTGAGTGCTTCATTTGTATTCTAGATATCTAATTTCTGGTCCTTCTTTATGGATTTTTTTTTCAATCTATGAATTATTTTTCTTTATTTTTTGTTCTCTTCACCAAGGTCTTGCAATATGGATGTAATTGCTTCTGGTAGCATTCATTCTGCCTTTCCTTCAACATGATCCATTTCAGCATTGATAACTCGACAGGAAAGTTATGAATGTGACCATGCAAAAGCATCAGGATACACATAAATGAATTCTGAGTTGATTTGCTGTATTACTTTTTCGAGGGACAGAGATATCTGACATTTTCCAGCCTGAGGCAGGGAAGGGGACAGATTGAAGTCAAGAGACTAGGCGATGGAATATCATCTGTTATGGAGCTCTACAGTTACGTCCCACTGACAAAAGAATGCTTGCAAGGTACAAGGCTAATCGTGATAAAATTTGGTTTGTGATTGGACTATAAGAAATGTGTATTGCATGCACGGTCAGGAAGCTTACTGATTGCTGGTGAAACTCATTGAATGTTGATATGCATAGGCCTTTTTTTTCATGTCAAAGAGAAAGCTATTGTGTGAAAGAAGTGAGAATTAAATAAATACACATCACATGGTACGAGATAATCGGAAAAACGTTTCTTCGTGATCAAAGTAACAAGCCTACTGAGATATTGAGCATCTACTTAGTTCTTCATCGCTAACAAACAGTTGTAAATCTAAGGAATCTGTTGACCTTTCTGCAAATTGACAAGTGCATGGCCAATGACTCGTTATTACATATGGTCAATGAGCCATTGTTGCCCATGGCCAACCGTTCAGCTTGTTGCCCATCTCCCCCTTCTCCTTCCCGTTTCCCCCTTTGTCTCCATAATAGTCTAATTGCCAAAATGAAACATCTGCCTGTTAGGAACCTGACAAACAGGCTTTATTGGTCATAAAGAAGCGGCTCTACCAATTCCAAGGCAAATAGATCTCCCAGCAATCCTATGGACCGAAGTATCCATCATGTCAACAAGAGACTAATTTAACAAATTAGGTTTTAACAACTCCGAGGGAAATCGATCTCACAGCAAACCTATGGACCGAAAACTCCACCATGTAAACAAGCAACCAACTTACCAAATTTACGAAAAACATAGTAATATCAATTTTTCGAGGGGTTCCACACAACATCATCATCCCAATTTGTCAAAACACACGCTCACACAATTCTCGACTAAATTAACCCCAGCCATGAGCCAACTGCATATAGGAACGAATAGAGCAAATCCACATCCACATTTAACATTTCAATACCTAATCAAACGCGAACGCTGACAACGGAAAAGCGCATTGCCACTGTGATGACCGACATGCCGATTTCCAAGAGAAAACATCGAGTGATGAGAAGAACTCCGACGGCCATGGAATTATCGGACAGATGGAAGAAGAGGGGAGCGAACCTTCTCGAGGGCTCTGGCTTCCGCCACCGTCTTGGCATCGAGCGCAAGGAGGCTTTCCTTCAGTGCCCTCGACAGCTCCGGCGCCGAGGGCTTGGCCTTAGAGGGCTTGAAGAATGAGAAGGACATGGCGATCTCTCTCTCTCTCTGCGAATTATTTTTACGCAGCTTGCTTTCTACCGGACGCCGGCGCGACGCAAGGAAGGGATTTGACTATTTTTTAAGGAAAATGGTTTTCTAACTCACTTATTTGACCCCATCTTTAACACGCTTAGGTGGAGCTGATGCTGGACATCTACGTGGCTGCAGAGTTGGCCTCTCCGTATGGGAGGATACGCACGGGTTCCCAAAAATCTACAACCTGTCATCAAAGGTTTCTTCCTCCTCCTACCTTGAGAAAACCAAAAGGAGAAAATCCAATCATCTCATAAATCTGCAACCTGGTTCGTCTTCCCCTCCAAGGTTGATGCTGCCCGCCCCATCCCCATCAAACGCAGTAACGAAGTTTGCTGCGGCCCAGTGTTCCCTTCCTCCCGTGAGAACAAGTCACCATCTCTGATTTTTATTTCCTCTCCTCTTCACCAACCATTGAGACTAGGCCGGCCTTCTACTTGTTGGTCTTCCCGCTTAGAAGAAGCACCTGAAGATGCTCTGCCTCCTTGCTCGTCAGAACGGCCAGGCCACTTCATCCGGTGAAACAGGCGGCCTTTCATCTCCCTTTGTTTCATGAAAATAGGCCGGCGTCCAACATCGTGGTCCTCACGTCCACCCATTCTGGAACCGGCATCTTGCATCGTCGTCTTTGTGTCCAGCATATCGGCCCTATGTCCTCGGCTCTCCACCCTCTCGCGTATTGAGAATAGGTCAGCATCTCTCATCTTTATTCCCGCTCATCTTTCCTATCCGTCGTGGTGCTCGTCGCTCCTGGCACAGCTTCTTCATTGTATCTTAGATTGTGCGTGCAGCAACTTATATTATCTGCTAGTGAGAATAAGCCAAGTCCACTCTCTAAGAACGTTCCTGCAGTAACTCTAATGGAACCTTGACGTCAATAGACCTTGTGCCCAAGTCCATCCATTCTTGACAACTTCTATGGACCTGGCGCATCGCTCCCTTGACCTCGGTTAAGAGATCCCTCACCATCCTCCCCATGTGTGATGTCCCGATGTGGGATACGGCAACAGATTTTGCCGGTCTATCATGAACTACTTCAACAATGACCAGCCCGCATGAGTTTATCAATATCCAATAGAGATAACATTGCACACTAACATTATATGCATATTTAAATGTTAATGATGTTTATATCAATTAAGAATTTTTTACGTGTAAGAATGGGTTAAGAAATTGGTTGATTTCTTTTATTTTCTTATTTTCTGAATTTATGTTCATCTAATTAATCTGATATTAATTGGAGTCTTGGAATCTTTTTGCTTGGAATCTTTTTCATTATGTGCCAAATGCATAATCTATCGACGTGATGTTGGTAGCACCTCTTCAATTGCTCCTCGAATAGCTTGAGACTGATCAGTAATTATAGCACGTGGAGGATGTCCACCCATACATGACAACCAAGCTTTAAACAACCAAATATAATTCTCAGTGGTTTCACTAGACAATTATGCACAACCCATCAATACAGACTGGTGATGATGATTTATACCAACAAAAGGAGCAAAAGGCATATCATATTTATTTGTCAAATAAGTTGTGTCAAATGAAATAACATCATTGAAATATTCATATGCTGCTCTTGACCTGTGATCTGCCCAAAAGACATTTTTAAGACGACCTTTGTCATCAAGGTCCATCATATAAATTTTTTTTGCATTTTTAGCTTGCATGCGCATGAAATATTGATATATTGCTTCGGCATCACCTTCACCCAGTTTCAGTCTTCTTATCTTTTTAATATGATTTCTGCAATCTTGCTCACCAAATGTCAATTTATCATGTCCACCTGCTTGTACTATAAGTGACTGATATGATTTGCAAGGTCGAATTCCTGCCAACTCATTATACTCCAAACGCTTTTGTATTCCAATGCCCAACCTCTTATGTGATCGTAAAAGACGTGTTTTTGATGGAGTTACACAAGCATGGTTATGTTGTAGGTTTACATCCATGTGAATCACATGATACAAGCCATCATCCCACAATCTCACATTCACATTTGCCTTACAACCTGTTCTAGCCGAAGCCTTTGCTGTATAAATGTTAGTCATATTTCTTGGGGGCTTACCCTCTGATGAGGCAGAATCCGATTCGGCCCATTAAAACAAACCCAAACCCAGTTCAGCCCAGCAGCAGCAGTACAAGGCCCTCAGAGAACCTTCGGCCCATCTTCGGCCCAACAACCCTCGGCCCGTAAGCGGCACCGTTGCTCCCGGCCCAATAGGCTTCGGCCCGTCAGCGGCCCATCAGCCTACGGCCCGGTAGCAGCCCGGCAGCCCCAGGCCCAGCAGGCTTCGACCCGTCAGCGGCCCAACCTCCTTCGGCCCGATAGCCGAGTCCGGCCCACTCCGGTGGAGGACTAGGCACTATGGCGGTTTACCAGTAAGCCCGGACATAGTCCTATATCGGCTGTCACCGTTAATCATCCTCTATCCTCTGCTATAAATACACCGCTATTTATTGCTAAAGATATGCAATTCTATGCCTCCGAGACCCTCAAGGACTATAGTCCAAAAAGTATTAAAGCTACTCTTTGCCTTCTGAATCGAATCATTTTCAGGAGCTAACTTGACCTTCGGAGGGGGTTCCCTAGGACCGAACCCGGGGACTCCTACTGACCGGTTTCTCCTTCTTTCCCTCCTGCAGGGGTTCGGTTCGAATCATCGCCGACCTCTCCGAGTCGGTCTCGGCCACCGACCTCGAACTCCTCTCCCTGGTCTCGACGCCGAGCGCCGGCTGCATCCCCGACCGGAGGAGCCTCAGCCCCGCCTTCCGAAGACAAGCCAGCATCTGACCGAGCCACCTTCGGCCTCGGACCTTCGGCTTCGTCTCCGCCTCCCGTGGGCTGGTACACTTCGTCCGAATGAGCCTCGGCCCCGCCTCGCACCGGCCGTTTCTTCAGGAACCCCGGCTCCGTATCCCCTCGGGCCAGCTGTCAGCCATCCGAAGGGGTCTCGGCTACGCACTCAGCAGGCCTCCGCCCGAGTACCATCCGGCCTCTGATCCTCATCTTGTCCCGGATCCCCGTCGGGCCTCTCGTACGGATCCGATCCAGCTCCGGATCCATTATCTTCGGATTCCATCTTCGGAGTCCGGTCGTGATAGATCAAGTCTACATCACGTGGCGCCGTCTGTGGGAAGCAAACAAACAAGTCATGTCACAACGACCTGTCACCCGACGATCCGGACAGAGCGAAGCAGAGGCACGGGAAGCCTCGGCATAGCTACTGCCGTCCGAAGGCACCCCTTGTGCTCCGACAAGCGCGACTCTGCCAGTCATACCAGAGTCTCTTGTCGCGGAAGACAACCGGGTGGGAGTACTCCAGCAGCAGATAGCAACGCTGGCAACTGCCGTCAAATCCCTAGCGCCTCTTCAGGAGATGGTATCCGCCATCGCCCAGCGCATGGGACTGATGGGACAACTTCCTCAACAAGCACCGCTCCCTCCACTTTACTCGGTTCAAGATGCGAGGCTCCGGCCAGCACCCGCACCGGTTTTCCTTGGCAAAATCGCCTCAGCGCGCAGCAAGCCCTCGGCGCTACCTGCCCAAGCCCCCGCGTCAATCGCCTGACAAAGCAAGGCTTTGCTTCGTCCGAATTCCGCCCCGTCAGAACCGGTGGACAGTCCGTCGCCACTTCAACCGCCCCGGACCTGGACCGGCGGCTAGCGGCGATGAAGAAGGAAATGCAGAAGATGGTGTCTCGGCCCTATAGGGCGCCCCTTGCCAGCACCATCCTGGAGCAAACCCCGTTCACGGCGGAGCTCCTGGCTACCGAGGTGCCTCCCAATTTCAAGCTGCCGAAGGGCCCTCTCTACAACGGAATGACAGATCCGGTCTGTCATCTCCAGAGGTTCAGCGCATATCTCTCGGTCCGAGGGGTCACCGAGGCAGTCCGTTGCCGACTCTTCCCCCTCACCCTCGAGAAGACTGCTCTGACCTGGTTCGAAGCGCTGGCCCCCAACTCCATCTACTCCCTAGTCCATATGGGCCAGCTGTTCATCGACCAGTTCTATGATGCCACCCGGCAGTACAAGACATCGGCTAGCCTATTAGCCATCCGGCAAGGCCCCACCGAAAGTCTCCAGGAGTATTTTACCAGGTTTCGGACCGAGGCCGCCCAAATCTCAAACCTTGATAGCTCGATCGCGGTCTCAGCCGTGATCAGTGGGTGTCGGGACGAAGGGCTCCTCGGCTCCATCGGGAAACGCTATCCCCCTACCTTCCAGGACCTCGTAGCCCGGGCACACAAGTATGTCAACCGGGAGGCCCTGATGATATCTAAAGGTAAAGGCGTAGCCGACGCAGCTTCGGCACCTGCCCCCCAGGTGTTCCGCCCTCGGCCCGAAAACCAGCAGTCCTCCCGAAAGCGGTATCGCAGGGAGGAATGGGACTGAGAGAGGCGACGGGACCCGCAACAGCGGCATCTGCCCTTGCCTGCTCCCCCTTCCCAAATGCTCATGGAGATGAAGGGCTTGATCCGACGACCGGAGCGACATTATTCAAAGACCGCGTCAACCCGATCCGAGGGCGGCTACGGCCATTAGTATCGGATCGGAGCGGCATTATTCAAAGACCGCGTCAACCCGATCCGAGGGTGGCTACGGCCATTAGTATCGGATCGGAGCGGCATTATTCAAAGACCGCGTCAACTCGATCCGAGGGCGGCTCCGGCCATTAGTATCGAATCGGCACGATATTTTCTTCTAAGTCCGCGCCTCCTTCGATCCGACGAATGGTTTCGGCCATGTACTTCCGGATCAGGACGCGGCATGGTTCTTCTAAGTCCGCGGGTCCTTCGATCCGACGAATGGCTCTCGGCCATGTAATCCGGATCAGGACGCGGCATGGTTCTAGAGTCCGCGCCTCCTTCGATCCGACGAATGGCTCTCGGCCATGTAATCCGGATCAGGACGCGGCATGGTTCTAAAGTCCGCGGGTCCTTCGATCCGACGAATGGCTTTCGGCCATGTCATCCGGATCAGGACGCGGCATGGTTCTAAAGTCCGCGGATCCTTCGATCCGACGAATGGCTCTCGGCCATGTAATCCGGATTAGGACGCGGCATGGTTCTAAAGTCCGCGGGTCCTTCGATCCGACGAATGGCTTTCGGCCATGTAATCCGGATCAGGACGCGGTATGGTTCTAAAGTCCGCGGGTCCTTCGATCCGACGAATGACTTTCGGCCATGTAATCCGGATCAGGACGCGGCATGGTTCTAAAGTCTGCGGGTCCTTCGATCCGACGAATGGCTCTCGGCCATGTAATCCGGATCAAGACGCGGCATGGTTCTTCTAAGTCCGCGGGTCCTTCGATCCGACGAATGGTTTCGGCTACGTACTTCCGGATCAGGACGCGGCATGATTCTTCTGAGTCTGCAGGTACCGTATTATTCTTCCGAGGAGGCTTCAGGCTATACTCTCGCCATCTCAGAACTGAGGAAGACAAGAGTGGGGGGCTATGTGATAAGACAGAATCCGATTCGGCCCATTAAAACAAGCCCAAACCCAGTTCAGCCCAGCACCAGCAGTACAAGGCCCTCAGGGAGCCTTCGGCCCATCTTCGGCCCAACAACCCTCGGCCCGTAAGCGGCACCGTTGCTCCTGGCCCAACAGGCTTCGGCCCGTCAGCGGCCCATCAGCCTACGGCCCGGTAGCAGCCCGGCAGCCCCAGGCCCAGCAGGCTTCGGCCCGTCAGCGGCCCAACCCCCTTCGGCCCGATAGCCGAGTCCGGCCCACTCCGGTGGAGGACTAGGCACTATGGCGGTTTACCAGTAAGCCCGGACATAGTCCTATATCGGCTGTCATCGTTAACCATCCTCTATCCTCTGCTATAAATACACCGCTATTTATTGCCAAAGGTATGCAATTCTATGCCTCCGAGACCCTCAAGGACTATAGTCCAAAAAGCATTAAAGCTACTCTTTGCCTTCTGAATCGAATCATCTTCAGGAGCTAACTTGACCGTCGGAGGGGGTTCCCTAGGGCCGAATCCGGGGACTCCTACTGACCGGTTTCTCCTTCTTTCCCTCCTGCAGGGGTTCGGTTCGAATCATCGCCGACCTCTCCGAGTCGGTCTCGGCCACCGACCTCGGACTCCTCTCCCTGGTCTCGACGCCGAGCGCCGGCTGCATCTCCGACCGGAGGAGCCTCAGCCCCGCCTTCCGAAGACAAGCCAGCATCTGACCGAGCCACCTTCGGCCTCGGACCTTCGGCTTCGTCTCCGCCTCCCGTGGACTGGTACACCTCGTCCGAAGGAGCCTCGGCCCCGCCTCGCACCGGCCGTTTCTTCAGGAACCCCGGCTCCGTATCCCCTCGGGCCAGCTGTCAGCCATCCGAAGGGGTCTTGGCTACGCACTCAGCAGGCCTCCGCCCGAGTACCATCCGGCCTCTGATCCTCATCTTGTCCCGAATCCCCGTCGGGCCTCTCGTACGGATCCGATCCAGCTCCGGATCCATTATCTTCGGATTCCATCTTCGGAGTCCGGTCGTGATAGATCCAGTCTACATCACCTTCCTTACAGCATGATAGTTTAAATCTCTTACATTTTCCAACATCATCGTATGTTGAGTATCTTGTCCTTATGCCAAATCCCTCAATCTTGGCATAATTATTATAAAACTCAACTACTTCTTCGTATGATCTGAAGGTCATTCCCACTTTTGGCTCTCTTTGACAACATTTTTGGACATCCTCAACCCCATCAATTTTACATCCTTGTCGATTTTCATCTATGCGTGAATATTGCAAGTATAACTCTTTCTCCTGTACAATTACCATCACTTTAAATATATGATATACAATATTATTCTATTGTTATTACGAGAAAAAAAATATAGCTTTCAATGTTATAATCATGAATTATAAAAGTTTAAATATTACTAGTATAAAACCAAGAGTAGCAAATGCCTGACCGTTGTCCTCTGTGGCATTACTTGGTGCACTTAACACTTAACTCTTGTAAGGGGATATTAGTGGACAGTGATGTGGGAGTAGCATGACACTCTGATACCATATTTAGATGATAGAGTGGAGCTCGTGATGAAGTTTTTAGAGCCTCCGACTTTCAAATCTGCATATAATATCATATTAATTAGATGAACATAAATTCAGAAAAGAAGAAAACAAAAGAAATCAACCAATTTCTTAACCCATTCTTACACGTAAAAAATTCTTAATTGATATAAACATCATTAACATTTAAATATGCATATAATATTAGTGTGCAATGTTATCTCTATTGGATATTGATAAACTCATGCGGGCTGGTCATTGTTGAAGTAGTCCATGATAGACCGGCAAAAATTGTTGCTGTATCCCACATCGGGACATCACACATGGGGAGGACGGTGAGGGATCTCTTAACCGAGGTCAAGGGAGCGATGCGCCAAGTCCAAAGAAGTTGTCAAGAATGGATGGACTTGGGCACAAGGTCTATTGACGTCAAGGTTCCATTAGAGTTATTGCAGGAACGTTCTTAGAGAGTGGGCTTGACTTATTCTCACTAGCAGATAATATAAGTTGTTGCACGTACAATCTAAGATACAATGAAGAAGCTGTGCCAAGAGCGACGAGCACCACGACGGATAGGAAAGATGAGCGGGAATAAAGATGAGAGATGCTGACCTATTCTCAATATGCGAGAGGGTGGAGAGCCGAGGACGTAGGGCCGATATGCTGGACACAAAGACAACGATGCAAGATGCCGGTTCCAGAATGGGTGGACGTGAGGACCACGATGCTGGACGCCGGCCTATTTTCATGAAACAAAGGGAGATGAAAGGCCGCCTGTTTCACCGGAGGAAGTGGCCTGGCCGTTCTGACGAGCAAGGAGGCAGAGCATCTTCAGGTGCTTCTTCTAAGCGGGAAGACCAACAAGTAGAAGGCCGGCCTGGTCTCAATGGTTGGTGAAGAGGAGAGGAAATAAAAATCAGAGATGGTGACTTGTTCTCACGGGAGGGAGGGAACACCGGGCCGCAGCAAGCTTCATTACTGCGTTTGATGGGGATGGGGCGGGCAGCATCAACCTTGGAAGGGAAGACGAACCAGGTTGCAGATTTCTGAGATGATTGGATTTTCTCCTTTTGGTTTTCTCAAGGTAGGAGGAGGAAGAAACCTTTAATGACAGGTTGCAGATTTTTGGGAATCCGTACGTATCCTTCCATATGGAGAGGCCAACTCCGCAGCCACGTAGATGTCCAGCATCAGCTCCACCTAAGCGTGTTAAAGATGGGGTCAAATAAGTGAGTTAGAAAACTGTTTTCCATTTTTTAATACCTTGGCTCCCGACGGATGCGCGAGCGAGGCTTGAGAGTGTTGTAGTTTAGGATTTTTTTATTTTGAATTTTTTTACTTTTCGATCACTACGGCTATTCAATATTCTTTATTGTCTTTACATTCTTCATATTACTTATTAATCTCTATAATTATTTAAAGAATTCCATAAAGACATCTTGACCCTCCCTAAAAAAAAAATTGTGAACAGAGTTTTTAAGGAGGATACAGAAATTATAGAGAGTTTTAAAGAAATATGAAGAGTACAGAGAGTCATAAGGAATATTGAATGATTAGGGGGGATTGGAAAAGTAAATAATTCTTTAGTACTTTATTCCTTTGATCTATTAATTTATATATATTTTTTATAATTTTCTATTTAGTCAAAACACTCTGTAATTTTATTTCTATCTTGAATATTTTGTAAATACTCAAAGATTTTGAATTTTTTTATATGTTTTCTAAGTAAGACTGAAATTATGGTAATTTTTTAGTGAATAGAGAGACTATGAGTTCTTTTTTCTAGACTAAGTAGATTAGAGGGACTAAAATTTATCAAAATTGTTGTAAACTCATTTTTAAGGAGGATTTTAGTTTGAAAACTTAAAATAATTTACTTAACTTATTCCAGTTTATCGTAGTCCGTGTAAATGTGTCTTCCATAAAACTTATAGTTGCTTTATACTTGAACTAATTTTCCATAACCCTGGTCGAATTTATTGTGTTGATTATGACTCAATTATCTATATTGATTGTATTTCAAACAAATTTAGTCTACCATAAACTCAATTGTATTGATACAAAATAGCCAAACAAGAGTATACAGAAAAAATATATTAATAATAAATAAAGTAAAATGATTTCTCATAGGTTGCATCCATACAACCCCATAGGGAGGGACATGGGAGACTTAAATAAGAGCCATATAAATGCTATCATTTTCATTTTGATTGATAGTTTTTTATTTTGATTGATAGTTGATGCTGAAAATAATGATCAACCTTGGTCCGACACCAACATCTATAGAAAGAGAAAAAAAAAAAGTTAAAACTGCCAAGAAGAAAATAAGGGAGAGGTGGCATAGGGCAGTGGATTAAGAGAAAAGGGGGAGAAGGAAAAAGTGTGGATGATTGTCTCCTGCACTATACTTGATCAAATATTTAACAATCATCTCCTATGCAAAAAGTTAAAGAGTATATATGTAAAAATACTTAAATGTTTGTAGCATATTCTGTTCAAGTTGACGATATTTTGATGGAAGAAATATAAACACAATTTTTCTGAAGATGTTGAATATATTTATAATTTCATATTAAAGTCAAACATACACAAAGAATATACATGTATACATAAAAAATTTAAAATTTCATCTCAAATATTTATCGCTAAGAAGAAACCCCTACCGTTTGGCCGCAAGCGCAACAGACATGTCCGACAAGTAACAGTAATTTTCGTCGGCAGAAGTGCGTTCTGTCTGGGCCGTGAGCAGTAGACCCCAGCGGCCGCACGCTCCGCGCGCACGCTCGAGCGCGCACGCCTTTCTCGTTTCTGTACTTCCCACGGCTCCGGCACGAAGCCCTCCGCCGCAAGTACTCGCGCGCACCGCTCGCTCCCCCGCGCCCGGGCAGCAAGCGCAGGTGGCGAACAGGTGAACGCAGGAGGAGAGCAGCAGCGGAGAAGAGCTATGTGGGGCGGGGACGGCTGCTGCAGCATCCGAGCCATCTGGATCCTCACCCCACAGGACTCCGTCGTTTTCTCCAGGTCCGAACACCTCCCCCCCCCCCCCCCCCCCCAAAGAAAAAAAATATATTGGTGCTCCTGTGCTAGGCTCTAGATCCTCATCTTGGCGTCTGATCTCGCTCGTGTCGCCCCTTCTGGACGCACCAGGAGATTCCCGGTCGTGGAGAAGCGCTGGCGCACGGCGTGCCAGAGGGAGAGCGAAGGCGCCGGCGACGGGGAGGGCGGAGGGTGGGCTGCGCCGTTTCTGCTTCCCACGGATGACGAGTTGGCTTCGGCTTTTGCGGAGAGGAGGAGGAGGTCTGTTCTTCCCGCTCCCCTTTCTTTGTTAGTTCTTTCTGCATTCGGGTGTTGATTAATGTGTGGTAATGTTGTGCACTGTCGAGGGATGGTTTGGGGTTTTCATGGATGTATCGTTTCCAGAGGACCAAAAGGAAAGGGGGTGTGGCTTTAACGTGATTGCTGCATCAATAAATGGATTCAATGGGTAAAAGTTTATACGTCTATCGTGAGATTTCTTTTTTTGGGTTCCACTCAGCGATGAAAATTGTGGATTCTTCAAAACATTGAGAGGTTGACAACAAGGAGATCCAATGTCCCCACCGCTCTTTGTGATCTTAGGGCATTGCACTTAGGGATACTAGGCAGCTGGCTGGTGATTGCAAGGAAACCTATTTTCCTCTTTAAGTAATCAAGGTTACCACTCTCAGCTTGCTTAGATTGGAACGTTGTCATGAGCAGAAGGAAGATGGATTTTGTCAAAGATAGTGCCGACCAATTTCCCCAGTCTACTTTATCTGTGTATGGTGCTTAAAACAGTATGAAGTCGGGTTAAAGCAGTGAGAGCCTTCTACTGTTGGACAGTAGGAAACTGGGAAAGCATGCAGGATACTTGCTAAGATGGGATACAGTATGTAAAAGGGTAAATGAAGGGAGAGTGAGGTTGCCTTGTGGCTACCTTAATAAATCCTTGTTGGCAGAGTGGCTGTGAAGATTGGGAAGTCTTGGTCAATCATTGTGGACTGTTATCGTTAGAATTAAGTATTTCTACAACATGTCAACATGGGACCTTCATCTTTGTATAGCAATCGTCAAAGGAGTGGAAGGATATTTTATCTAATAAGGACATTCTGGTGTCCTCTATCACATGTCAGGTAGGTAATGGAAGAGAGTTTGAAATTTTGACAAGATGTATGGTGTGGCCAGACCTCACTTGCTACTTCCTTCCCAAAACTTTATGCCCCCTCATAGCCAACATAAGCCACTGTGCTTCCATTGGGATTCTTCTGACAGGAACCCCAGATGGGGCCTTCAACTAAAAAGGAACTTGACTGATAATAAAGTTCAGGAATTCTCCAATCTTATGATATTCTCCCTCAAATGAATATGGCTCTAAATGACGAGGAGAAGTGAAGTAGATGTGGGAGAGACAGAGTGAATGTGCATTCTCTGCTCTCCATTTGTTCTCTGAGGATGGGATCAAGGTGCCATGGTGGAAGGGGGTACGGTCCATTATTATTCCCTCCAAGTTAAGCATATTCATTTGGAAATTTGCTATGCCGAAGCTTACATGTATGGAGTGAAGAAGCAGAGCATTCAAGATCAATGCATTTCTCTGGTTCAGAAACAGAGAACATGAACCGTCTGTTTATTAGCTGTGGAATAGTCAATTCAGTATGGTAAAACTTGTGCAAGTTGGTGAATATGACAACAGCTCAACTGTAGTATTGACTTGGAATTTTATGGTTCACATGCCTATATCAAAGTCATTTCTTTTGTCTTCATCAAGTCTCTTTATAAGTTTAAGGGAACTACAAGTGGTGACCCCAGTTTCATGTGGTTAAACTCTGCAAACAATATTCTGGCTATTCTACTTGTGAACTGTCTCTTGGCTATTTGTTCAGTTTCCAAAATTTTCTTGGTCACGTGCTTGGCTCAGCCTTGGGTTTGATGTCAGGCAGACAGGTTATCAAATATCACCATATTCTTGGATCCTTCCTTGTCCTGTTGAACTAACGCTGCTGCTCTTCTGATGATCTTTTTGTCTAGGAGAGTCATGATTCATATACACTTCTACTACATGTGTGCCTGTGTTTCCATTTCAAAGACTGTGTTCCTTACTTTTTTTGTTTGTTTGATTGCCTAAGTGCCTCACGATGATGACACCTTTGTTTTGGATATTTCATCAACTTTTATGTTTATATCTGTGCTTTTGTTTCTGTCCATACAGGTTATTTACTCTTTCCTTGATTGTTAAGCAAGTAAACATACGGATGCTTAGATACCTGGTGATATCTGTTTAACCAATGACCTGTTATAATTTGTTTGCACATGTAGATTCTGCTCATGCATTGTGCAAGCTTGATTCAGTGCCTCATTTATAGTGCACCATGTAAGGTTTAGATTGTTCTGTTTACTAAGATACTGTTATAAATTTATGCTTTTGTTCAGGGAAGGTTCTACTCATGGCTTTGGCATTCGCTCGAGTCAGTCAAGGCAAGGATCAGATTCTTGGGTTGATGATCCGATTGCTCAGCATATAATATCCATTTTTATCGATAGAAAGCCGGGAGGAGGAGAAGGATTTCTGTTGTGGCCAGTAGTGTTGCATACGAAGGGGTATTTCCACACTCTTGTTTTGCCTTTGGTTGAACCTCAACACCTGAAAGCATATGAAAGAATGTGTCAAAGAGCTGATTGTGGAAGTTCAGTTGGAGGGGGAGAAAGCCTCTCGTCTCTTCTTCTTGATCTTCCTTGCATCACAGGGTATGGTAAGTTACCTGAAGTGCATTTATGTGTTGTCCTTCACTTCAACCATCGAAATAAATTTATCATTTCTTCTGCCTGATGTTTTAACATGCTTATTTTGTCAGGACCATCCTCTAAAACTTCATTTCCTCCATTGGATTATAGTATTTCAAGTTTCAACTATAAGTTTGGAATGGGTTCCTCTGTTTTGTAATTATATTGTCACCTTGCGAGAAACCAATTGAAGTCATTGATCTAAGAAGCAAGGTCTAGAAACCATTTTTGGCAAATTCATTTGAAATATTCTTCTGTCATGCATGTCTTCTGCATAACAGTCATTATGTTTTTAAACCTTCAGAACAAGTTTATTTACATGGTTACCTTCCAGAAATATAACCTCGTCTCATGCATGTTTTCTTGTGATAGGGTCTGGTAATGGGTGAAGCTTCTCTGTCATATGGATGACCTCAACTCATCGATTTTTGGTTATTTGGGTGGGTAGACTTTTTACACCACTTTTGTGTGAGCCTTCTTTTGAACAAAGGGTTTTTGAGAGCATATGGTTTACATATTTGTACATTCCTTTTCTTTTCATTTATGAAGTTTGTGGTATATCCGCTTAAATAATAATCTAAAATACATGATTGAGTGTCTCAATCAAATATCATGTCTGAACAGCTAAATTTTCATTCCAATGTTCTACCTTTTTTATTTTTTCTATGGAAGGTGATCAAATACAAGTACACTTCGCTAGACCTTAGTTACGAAGGATGTAGCTCATACGCCAGGACTAGACTCCCACACATTGTACATTTGCTTAGCCCTACAGATTTTTGTAAATTTTGGACCTGTCTAAATTTGGTTTTTGATTCCTTGCCAATCTTGGAGCATTATTACTGTCGTTACTCTTCGCTGAATTATCTGATATTATGCTCCATCCAAGTGGCCCAGAGAATCGCAGGCAGAATTGGTTTCCATGTTATCTTATCCTCTAATACCAGACAAACTTTATAGGATCGATTTGGAGCAATAGATTTTCATTTTTAATCAATGTTGTACTATCTAGTCAGAGGCAAGAGGTGACTGAGGCGACCAGGGGTTCGCCTCATCCTCCAATGCCTAGGCGATTGCCTAGGCATTTGAAGGTGATGTGTTCTCTCATAAATCACTCTGAAGGAAGAAAATGCCAATACAAGGAAGATAAAGAAAATATCCTAGATAATTGTATGGAAGGCTCTAAGAAGCACTGATCAAATCCAACATGTAATGTCCTAAGACCATCTACTAATATAAATAGCGGATGACCTTAGGAATCATCAAAAATAAGAAAAACTATAACATCATGTTAGAGAAAAAGGGTACATGACATCGTTAAAAGAGGCATTAGCCTCTTGGAAATAATTAAGAACAAGAAAAAGTAATACCACTTGATTAAAAAGGAAACAAGCATATAGCATAGACATCGTAGGCAAGTGCCCAGGTGAGTGAGGCGAACATGAGGCGAGAGGTGTTTTGGCTCACCTCAACCTACTTCATTGCCTAGGCGAGCAAGGCGATCGCCCTTGATAACATAGGTGTTGTAGGTCTACTAGTCAATGAATATACTTCTCTACTTGACATAATTGACATCTTCACGGAAGAAAAAGTCTCTCCAATGTGTGATTACAACAGTAACTTTCAAGTGTAGACTAGGTAAGGGTGACTCCCCCCAGTCAAAAACGCCTCCAGAGGGGATCTTTTACAGCGTCAGTGGCTACCCTGCACCCTCCTCAATTGTGCTTCAACCAGACTCACAAAAAAAGGGCACCCAACCTCTAGAACAGAGAACCCACCATCAACATGAATCATGGGCAGAAAAAACTTGAAAGAGGGGAACAGAAAAGAGGATAACTACAGGGTAACAGGCCTTTTAGAGCAGGAGGCCTGAACCTATGGTACTAAAAACCCGCCGAACCGGATCGGAACTGGCCCGAACTTGTCTGGTTCAACACCGGCATGAACCAGACAGAACTGGCCACAACTGGCCTTGGAACCAGAACTGGGATTGGAACTGGCCCTAGCCGATCTGGTTTCCCAATCCGATTTTTAGAACCTTGCCTGAAATCCCGATGGCAGACTGCCCTGCAAGCAAGGGCTACGAAACTGGTGCTTGAGTTTCCAATACAGGGAACAGGATTTTTTGTTTTTTGTTTTTTTTTTGTTTGTTGTGGGGTGGGGGTGGGGGAGTGCACAAAAACTGTGCAGCCAAGAGTGAGGGGCTGATCACGGTCTGTGTTTTGGTTGTTGCTGGCCCCACACTCTAGGACCTCTAGTGCTGTTTGATTGCTAAGAGTTCACCGGTGACTGGACCCTCAATAGAAACCGACAATGGGATATCCAAGAAACTCTACTCAACTGTCTGTGTTTTGATTTAATTATCAAATAAGAAGTGCATGTTGCTGGCTTTTCAATTTTGCAGGGCATTCTTGGTGGCACATACCATTGGGGACATAATTACTGGGGATATCGTGGATCCCGAAGTTGTTTTAAGTTCATCCCCTTCTGTAGGGGGGTTGCTAGATTCACTAACTGGTAGTATAGGGATATCTGCCCGTGCAAAACCAGTTGCTGCACCTGTTTCTTCTTCAACTGCTTCGGGCGCTGCTGTTTCTGGGGCTGCTTTATCAGATGCTCCTAAAAGTTCATCAAGGTCCATTGACAAAGATGCACTGCGATCTTTCATAAGCAGCTCAATGCCCTTTGGTTGGTACCGTCCATTGTGGTATTCGTGCTCAAATTTTCGAAACACTTTTCTTTTTAACTTACTTGTATGCTAGAAAACATTTATTAGGCAAAGCCTGCGTTTATATCTTTTTTTCCTTTACACTTGTTTATGCAGGGACACCTTTGGACCTCAACTATTCAAATATTGCTGCTATTAAACTCAATGGTTTTTCTTCTTCAGATGTGCCTCTTTTAGATCTTAAGCAGCCAGCATGGAAACCATATTTGTACAAAGGAAAACAGCGAATATTGTTTACAATCCATGAGATAGTTCATGCTGCTATGTATGACAGAGACGAAATTCCTGACATGATATCGATTTCAGGTCAAGTGAACTGCAGAGCAGAATTGGAAGGATTGCCTGACGTCTCGTTCCCATTGATGGGATTGAACACTGCTCGTGTTGAGGTCTTGTCTTTCCATCCTTGTGCTCAAGTTCCAGAGCAGGGCATGGACAAGCATGCCGTAATGTTTTCTCCGCCACTTGGAAATTTTGTTTTGATGCGTTATCAAGCTTTCTGTAACCTTGATCCCCCAGTAAAAGGTTTCTATCAGCTGTCAATGGTTTCAGAAAATGAAGGTGCCTTTTTGTTCAAGCTGCGATTGATGGAAGGCCACAAAGCTCCCTTGAGTATGGAGTATTGTACTGTCTCCATGCCCTTTCCTAGGAGAAGATTAGTGTTCTTTGATGGAAATCCCTCTGTTGGGACCATTTCAACGACAGAACATTCTGTTGAGTGGAAGATTATCACAAGTGGACGGGGCATAACTGGGAAAAGCATTGAGGCTACTTTTCCTGGAACAATAAGGTTTTCTCCACAGTCAGCCCAAAAAGTATCCTCCACTTCTAGGTCAATGAATGGGTGCATTGAAGATGATAGTGACTTAGAGCAAGAAAACTCCAGTAATGCAGTCAATATGGAGGAGTTCTTAATGGATAAAATGAATAAAGAGATTCCACCAGCTGAGCTGGAGGAGCCATTTTGCTGGCAGGCATACAACTATGCAAAAGTATATGTTCCTTTCTTACACTCATCTAAAATGATTTCTGTATTTCATGCTATCTTATGTATGAACTTACTGTTAATTAATTATTATTCACATTATTTGTCTCTGTTACTCTAGATGCTTGAAAATTTGTGTGTGTGTTGTGAAAATCTGCCATAATATCTTTGATCTTTGATTATTTTCCTGCTCCCACTGATCGACGTTGAGCTTTGTTGGGGGAGATTGTAGAAACAAGGTTCCTGAGAAAATGGGATTGCAATAAGAATAAAACATGTAGAACGATTCACAAGGGGGCTTATGTCCATGAATGATTATGTTTTTTGAGATGGTCGTAATTTTATTGTGCTTGGAATCTTAGAGGACATTCTACTGGCAACATACGTAGTGAATGAGAGAAGATCGTGCAGAAATTCTAAATCAGACTTGCAAGGATGGAGAGCTGTCGTCATATGGGGAGACCAGCCCTCAATCATTATGTCTAGTTTGACAATTCATTTCCAATCCCTCTTAGAATTCCAAAATAGTGGTTAGAAGATCTTATAGTGACCCAATTATGAGTTGAACAGGAGTAAAGGGCTACCTGTAGAGTTAGTCAAAGTGGAGCTGCCATGGTGTGGAGCTAGGATAGGGATGAACTTGATTAGTCCCATATTAGAAAATGAGAAAAATTTATTAGGCTATATGTAAGGGGCTTAGACCTATAACTTGTGAGGCACCTTCTGGGGATAATATCATGCGGGTTTGGCCTAAAGCTGAAAATGGCTGACAATGGTTGAATCGGGTTGTTATATAATGGTATTAGAGCAGGATCCATGTAGTACAACATAGCCTGGTTTGGAACATTGTTTTCAAGGTGTCGCCCAGGTGACAAGGCACTCTCTTGTGCCGAAGGCGACCTGGCGCCTAGGCGAGCAGTCCATTAAGGCACTCGCCTAGGCTGCCTACCCCGCCCACGTAATAGCTGCCCAGCCACCTTGTCGCCAAAACAACCTACCTTTTAGTTCTATTTTAATCCTTAGAAAGAAGTTGAAGGATATTTTTATATAATTGTCCATATTTACATAAAAAAAGGGGAAATAGATTAACAAACTTGCCACTTTGTGTGATTCTTCTGCCAAGGTTTCTTTATCTTTATCTTCCTCTCAAGTTTAGAAGTCACTATGTTTGACAACCGATTGCTTATTGTTTATTTGAATATATCTTATTTGTCTTTCTTTCTTTATATGGCAAGATTACTTTACTAGTAAATCTCAGGTTAGGTTGATTTTTTTCATCTTGATTGACATATTCCAAGTTTTCATTTGTTTTTCCTTATTCATTTGTTAATATTTGTCATTTATTATGTTGTTTTCTTTTATTACCATAAATATATGTTGAATATTGTGAATGACACCATGGCATACAAATAAAAATAGATTTTATATGGTGAAAAATGTAGATAATAATTTGAAACATACTAGGTTCTATACACTAGGCTTCACCTAGACGTCTTGCCTTGGCACCTAAGCAATGAGGCATAAGGCCACCACCTTGATCACCTTGGATGCTTTGACAACTATGGTTTGGAGACAAACCACGCAGAAGTTGGTGGGCTTGTAACAACCTAGTCATAAGCTATATAGGAGGAAAGGGCTACTCATAAGAAAGAGTTGCCTATAGAGTAAGAGTGGAGGAGTTGTCATTGTGTCTAGGGCCTGGAACAGAGATGAACCGGATTAATCCCATATCGAAAAGTAGGCAAAGCTATTGGGCTATATATGAACCATGTATCATCCTATGTAACTTATAGATCTTGCTAGAACTCAATTTTCATTTAATACAAGAGCAGATTCCTTATAAGGATGCCATCACTGAGCATGAAGAAGTTATGAGCTCATGCTCCAGTGATTGTCAAAAGTCATTCATAGTGTCTTCTTAACTGCATATTAAACATGTAAACCATATACAGAATTATGCTTATGTTCTAGTATGAAATATGTATCTCTATATGAGAAATTTGTGAGGGTGAAGAATGATAATATGCATATCACTGTCATTATTTTTTCTGCTCTCCATATGCTAGGCTAAAACTATTTTTGCAGGTATCTTTTAAGGTTGTTGGTGGAACACTTTCAGGAATGACAATGGACCCAAAATCTGTAAGTATTTGTTAATGCTAAATCCTCTGTCTTCTCAGTCTTTGCAGGGAAAACATTTAACTGTCTAGCCAATGTGCTTGCATAATAATCTCCGTTACTCAGATTCTTAGTTCAATTTGATTACAACAATTGTTTGGCTCTTTTTAGACTGTAGGCAATTTATCTCGTCACTCTTTTGATTCAGATTCATTCCCTGGTTGTCCAGATGACTTGGATGATCTTATTGATCCTTGTGTGTTTGTGTATCCCATGCAGGTTAGTATATATCCCGCTGTTAAAGCACCGGTTGAGTTCTCAATGCAGGTAGTTATAATTTCAAAGGACCTGAGCTTTTGAACTCTATGGTCATTATGAAATAGTGTGTTCTAATTTATTTTGGACCTTTAGTTTTTAAAGAGTTTCATCCAGGCGACTCTATAAGCACACCACTAAAATGATCCTCCAGGCTAGTCTATTAGCACCATACTTGTCAATCCCGTCCCAATCCTTGTCCCATTTTCCTACCGGGATGGGATCCTGTGTCCTGGACAATTCCGGTGTTCTGTCCCAGAATTTTTTCCGCACTTATTCCAACAAATATAAAACATATGTATACAATAAATAATATGAAAATTAAACATATAAATATAAAAACAAGACAAAATTAATGCAATAAAAGCATGTAAGATGGATATATGGATTTATAATGGAGTATATTCATCAAATGAACCCCCCAAAATAAGTTTAGAAGGAGTTTTAAGTTAGAAAGCATCAGGTTATAAGTTTAGAAGGAGTTTAAGTTAGAAAGCATCAGGTTAGAGTACAAATTTTGGTTGGGATAGGCCGGGACCAGGCTGAGATGGGCCGGGACAGGCCAAAGCGGGCTGGGACTGACTGTCCCAGAAGCTGTCTCGTCCCGTTTTCTCACTGCGATGGAATGTCCCGGCCGGGACAGGCTGGTACAGGACGGGATTGACTACTATGATTAGCACCACTAAAATGATCCTTTAAATTGCTGGCTAGCATGTTTCTTGTTAATACTCATGATTATATTTCATTTCTATAATCAACAGCCTTTATCCATAAGAGATTCAGTAGATATTGCCTGTAGGGTTTTGTGAGTTCATCGGGAACGGTGTTGTGGAATAGGCACCTGAGGTCTTACTCGGTTGCATTCTCATAGTGAGGATACTTATCTGTGCTGAAGGAAAATTTCTGTGCAGGCAGTGTCTGGGGATTATATATTGTGGAATACTCTGGGGAGATGTCCCTCCGCCGCCTCACCAAAAGCTTAACAGCATATGGGATTCTTGTTATAACTCCAGGCTTGGTTCTTGGGGCCTATAACCATTTGGTTATTGATCACTCAAAATGAATCTCCCTGCGGAGGTCTATTCATGTATTCTTTTCTTTGCTTTCCTTTGTAGTGTCTGTTTTCTTTTCCCATTGGAAGGTGAGGTTCTCTTGTAGAACATGCCTGTTGGCAGAAATTGTATCTCTTCCTCTGATCAAACAAGTAGATGATCTAAGTTAAAGGGAGAGATGGGAGAAGGGAATTGGTGCGCTTTCTTAGATTAAGTGGACAGGTGGCCTGAAAGAGGTGTCACTTGGGAGAATGAAAAGCCTAAGAAACTGCTGTACTTATTCTTTAGACTCTTTGCAAATAGTAACATTTGCTGCAGTACATGCGATGCATGGTGTGGCCCAAAAATTGAGATAATTTTTTTGATTTTTTTTATTTTTGTTATGGTTGGTCCCACCATGCCTATATGTCCGTACAACCCATCTTCGATCAAACAGCTCAAAAAATTCCAAAAAATAAAAAAACTGAGCACTAATTTATTGGGTTGGGCTAATTAAGGGTTTTTTTTAACTATTCGGTGGGGTTTGGTTTTTTTATTTCTTAAAATTTTTTGAGTCGTCTATTGGAGAGCAAGTTGTATGAACATGTAAGACACGATGAGATCAACCACAACCAATTCAAGAAAAAAAATTTCATGTTTAGGTTGCACCTCATGTGATTGCTGCACTGCTACTCTACAGATAAAAAGAATACTATTTGTGAAAAACACCTTGTACGACAAGTAACCCCTATGTTTTAACCGTATCTTGTGATTGTCGCTTGTCTTTTATTGTCCCTTGCCTTTTGCCCACCAACGTGCAAATTATTTACCATATCAGCAACATGTTAAAAACCATATCATCAGTTTAGCTTTATCAAATTTATCTTGAAAAAGACTTCAGAAATTCTTATTTGTATGCAAAGAGTCCTAAATCTTTCATCCACCCATTTTTCCGTCGAGGTCCGAGGCTGATAAAAAGTATTCTTCGTTTTGGATGGCTGTATCAACCTTGGCAACAAATACAAAAGGAAGTAAATTTTTTCAGAGGCTTTTATTTATATTCAACCATATCATCGAGCAAATCAAATCTTCTATTCACAAGGAAATGTCCACATCATTTTGAATGGATGTACAGAAAAGCCTACATCTTTTGAAATAGTATATGAATACAAATACTTTTGAACAAAAAAAAATTGCATAAATGGGGCTGGTTTGTTATGCCGCATGCTGCGATTGCTGTCCGATCCGATCAATAGATTAGGCATCAGGATAGTTTTTTAAGGCCGCTTTCCTTATGAGATGGTAATCGTACACTATCTGATCTGACTCTTAGACATGGGTTGCAACTGGTAGTATCCTTAAAATACTGTAGCAAGCATTTCTCACTGCTAATACACTCCTTCAAACTTGCAGTTTCTTTGTAGAAGTATAAGTACGTAAATGCAAAAGAAAGACGAGGCCACCATCACGCCCTGCCCCGCATCATTTAGAACGTGAAAACCAACTGTAGGTCAATCATTAAGAGATACGGTCAGATGAGTAATTCTTGCTGCAATTCTCTGTGTTGTACGAGGGGCATTGCAGCGGGTAAAAAAAAAAATATATTTTTTTTCAGGTTGGTCCCTAGGTGTTTTAGATGTCCATACATGTAGATCACCGATCGGATGTCTCAAAAAAATTTGAAAAAAAAAATTAAACTCCAATGAACAATAAAAACATACCTTTAACAGGTTGAACCTAACGTCAGATTTTGATTTTTCAGATTTTTCTGAGACGTCCTATGGTGATCAACCTGTACGGACGTTTGGAGCACTTTGGGTTGATCTGGAAAAACCCATTGCAATATCCCTGCGTGCAGCATACAAGAGCAATGCAGCAAGTATTACTCCGGTCAGTCAGATTGACGTCCACTTTGTTTTGAGAAGAGCTAATCAACAGACCCTCGTACCATCCTTCACTAAATAACATCTGCGGGGAGGAATTCCGTCTTGTGTTTCCAAAGTTGTAGAAGATGGAAGTTGGCCTACTTGAATGAAATGAGCACAAAAGCTCACAGTTTTATAAGAAAAATGCCTTCTATTCTATCACAAAAAAAAGCAAGGCATCAGCATGGCGCTGGGCCAAACTGGCTCGAGGCATAGAAGCAAACCTCCTTATTAATAAAGTTATAAACTGTCCTCTCTTCCAAAAAAGAGGGATATAGGAAGCGTAATGCTAATGTGACGGGAAGTCTTCTCTGTTTTGTTTACCCAGTTGATGTGGCCTCAATTGATACGTTCCTTCCTTTAAAGACCTCATTAATTACCGCTAAAAAAAACCTATAACCTCTACCTTTCCTATGAAAAGGTAAGAAAAACGGGGAAGAATTCCCGTCAACTTAGCATTGCTCATATAGGAATCCCATCTTAAGGACTTTACATGAATGAAGCAGAAAGCCAAAAGAAGACATTGAAAACAGTAAATCGTCATAATGAACAAAAAAGCCAAAGAAAAGGTTAAACCGCACTGCTCACCACATGTGGAGCAGCATTTCTCACTGCGTAGACCAACAAGGTCCAGACCTATGAAACAAATTAAAAGGGGCATATCACTTAACCACGAAAGTGTCCTTTCTTAATAACCGAATAATGTACGGCAGCATGCACCTACTCACATCATTCACAGCAGTTTGTAATTGGCTGGCGCCAATCCTGTTGAGGTAATATGCCAATTCCTGAAGAGACACTTTCGCAAAGTATACAAGAAAAGCCGAGGACTCGCCGGAACTCGAACAGGATTGTGCCAATCTGCTTGTTCCTAGCTGATCCGGAACAAGATCAATCCTTATATGGACATGGTAACCCGTGTTCTATGGCCAATGGGATAAGAACATTCATTGAAAGAAATTGTGCACATACTGAAACCGCAGGTTTCATCTTTTTTTTCAAGAGTATGGTACCACACATTCATCTAAATATATGGAAGAAAGTATATCATCCAAATATAAGGAAGGAAGTATACAATGGTAAAAGGAAAATGTGTATCACCAGCAGTCCCTAAAAAAAAGATTCATCTGTCCTCTACACCAAGCATCCCCAAAAAGTAGTCCATTTAGAGGGCAATCACACCAAGATGGGGTGAATTATTATGTAGAAATAAATCTCAAAATGGGGATGATAGACAAGTATAAACCTTAAGGAATAAGATGATGAACTAAGGGCTAAGCCAAAAAGGTATAAAATATACAAGGAATACGAAAAAGAAAGATCCGCCATAGAAGCACAGAAAAAGAAATAAACCAGAAAGCAATCAGAAGATTATTATGAACAATTCAAAGAATAGAGGAATCATCCAAAGACTACTGGAGACAACAAAACAACAATAAGTAGGGCATGAATGAAGTCCACTGTGGAAAAGGAAGGTTTTTTAAGCTTTACATTCACAACATGATAATGGTGGTTTGAGGGACTTCTAAAACAACTGGCCACCACGAAGGGAAAAGAACATTTAGGGACCCTAGAAACAGAACTTCGAGACATCTTGAGAAATGGCAAAGCATGGATGATCCATAAGTAAGGGATAAGCATGGAGGGTGGATCAAGCAAAGAGAGGAATTGGAAGACATCAAATTTTATGGTTTAACAATGTTAGGAAGATAACGAGTTAAAACAACTAAGAGCTCATTGAAACCTTGAAGGTATACTTGCTTTTTTTTATACTAAACTGGACAGGATTTTACAATCAAAATAATAATAGGAAGACATAATAGGAACCAACTCACAAAAGCCTGATTTTTCAAACTAATTTGGAGACAATGGATATTATTGTCAGCTATCAATAATTCAAGAAAATGGCTCAAATGAACTAATTCAGGCCCAATGAAGCTTATTCAAAGTGAAGATTGTTCTATCTTACTTCATTAACCCCTACATCCTGCAAGTAGTGGGTTGTTACATCAAAGTGTTACCCTAACAGATATCTTTGACAAAACTCTATAGGTCCATAAGACGAACGAAAGAAATGTAAAGTAAACAAATGGCCAAATATGAAAAAGAAACAAAAAAAATGTCTGTGTATTTTTTTTATGTTCGCTGCAAAGTACAACCAACTAATTCAAGGATTCCTTGCAAGTCATAATCTTATCGTCTGAACTTTTCCGATTCAATCAGCATACATTTTATGTCACACGAATTCATGCATTTTGATACTCACGAAGCTTATATAATAACTTTCCAGCAGCATTTCCAACTGCCATAAATCCCCCGCTAGGACTGAAGTCCAAACAACGTGGATACTGAAGGCTGCTTCTTGCAGTGGGCCAATTGGAAATACAGTGAAGGATGGCAGATGTACTAGTTTTAAGCTGTTCTTTTTCATGCAAGAACCCATGGACAGCAATTCAAGGTTGTTGACTCGAAGAGTCAGACTGACTCGGATCTCTCATGATCCGGTATGAGTCGGGTCGACTCGTGTCGACTCGCATAACTCACATGGGAAAATTCTTTCAAATTGCACAGACTCGGTCAAGTCCCACAAACTCGGATTTGCCCTGATACGTACGAGTCACACGAGTCGATCCAGTACGGCAAACCATGGCCAGTATATGGGAGTCATGATTAAATTTAAAGAAATTTACTGTTGTAAGATTCTCAATAGTTTTCAGAGGCTTTCTCTTGCCCCTAGGAACTCTTTGCGTTAATAAACATTCACTATCCCACTACTTGAACCTGCAGCAAACAAATTAAGTGCTATCAGGAGAAGTACAAAGTGCAGAACCAACTAGGTACCCATCATCAACAGCCTTGTGAAAACACTTCCATGTTTCCTGTTGGTAAATATGCCCATCTCCTACACCGCTCAATAACTGCTTCCCATGATCAGCAAATGCTAAGGAACGAGTAGTGCCATTCATCTTAGAGTTCAAATAAGCTTTTTGGTTTTTGTTGAGACCAAAAGAATGCACCCCTCATTGCCATTCATCTTCTTATCTCTTCCTCTCAAAGAGGCCCACCTTATCAACTACAACTTTTACTAAATCAAAGCAGTAAAAGAATTTCCTTCTTCCCCCAATTAGAACCTGTAAACCATCACGTAGAAATGAAGCCTTATGGATGGGGCAATCCTCAATGAAAATGCTTTCTATTTTGGGGTTACCTTTCCCATCAACTTGAAAAAATCTCAACCTCCTATCCAACTCGGCAGCCAGAGCATTCCTATGAAAATGCACTAAGTTTATGGGACCTGATGGATCAAAATCTTGTCCACCACGATCAAGGCCTTCTGCCAAGTATCAGAAGGCTAGGAATGAATAGACTTGGCGAGGTTGAACCAGGGGTCTTTATATAGTGATTTAAAGGCTCCTTATGGACTGATTCCGATCAGGAAGGGTAGATCCTAGCTAGGAAGGATTCTTGATATGGAAGGTGTTCGTATCTTGATGGATTCTTCGGGCTTCCCTTAGTGAAACCCAGGTTCATGGTCAGATTGAGCCAAGAGAAATGGGATCTCCCTGTCAAGATGAGTTCCGACCAAAATAGGGATTCAACCCCCTCAACATGCCTGATGCCCTAGACTGTTTGCTTTTGGTGGTGGAGTCATCTGGTCTTGGTTCTGGGCCCTTCCATTTTGGATTCTGGGTTGAGGTCCACAACAGAGTCAGGTCCTAACGGGGCTGCATTTGATGGCTTCGGTTTGAATTACTCGGCCAGCCTACTGGCTGTTTGGACTAGGCGAAATTGTCATCCTTCACTTGCCCCCCACTTCTTGGCGCGCTTGTGTGGCAAGGAGTGATCAGATGGCTAGGATTTTATTATAACCATATCCCAATCATCTGGGAAGCCACTTCTCCGCCTGCAGTAAGCGGAAGAGAGGTGGTGACGTGTAATGGTCGCACGTGAGGGAGCTGGTAGGGCATTGCTGTTCGGCTCAAGACATTTGAAGCGCTTTTTCCGCCGTAGTGAATACCATTATTTTTCTCTTGCTATGCATTGCCGTGAGCAGTCGCGGTTCCGTATGTCACATCTAATCGGCTTTTCTGCATCAATTCTCGTCATCATGCCCCCCTACGCCACTTGTCAGTCCGTCTTCTGAGGGGCGTGCTCCTTGGGGGATGCCGAACCGCCACTTCACCAGGGTGACCCTTTCTTATAAGAGAAGGGGCGACAGCCTCAAGAAGAAACTCACCGTTCCTTCCTCTCTTGAGTGAAAACCTCTACAAGCCCCCTCTCTCCTTAGAGTGAGAGCACTGCGAAGCTCCCCTCCCCACTTTCCTTTCATCCTCCATGATGTCCTGTTGTGCTCTGAGGGACATGCAGTATGGTGAGCTAGTAGAGGTAGATCGAGAGATGCTGACGACAGGGCTTCTACTAGACCTACGGGCTTCCTACTAGATTTAGGTCGAGTACACTCTCATCCTACCATCAAAGGAAGAAAGGATATTCTCGAGGCGGCACCGCTTATTCATTGTATATGATGTCATGTTCGACGCGAATTTTAGGTTGCCTATGCACCCCTTCGTGGAGGAGTTGCTGAAGCATTTTTTAGTCGTCCCCGTGCACCTGGTGCCAAACGTCTAGAGGCTCGTATTAGGCTTCTTTGTCTTGGCTCGGGAGAAGGGGCACCCGACGCCGACGGTGGAGATGTTTTAAAGTCAATACAAGGCCAAGCGGTGTAATGCCAAGGGTAGCCGGGGCTTCGTTCAGTTCGAGGCAGGGGAGCATGTGTCGTTAGTGCTGGAGACGAAATTTTCCAATGTTCGTGGTTGGTAGGAGACCTTCTAGGTCGAGAAATGCCTCCATGGGTCATGGATGTTTCCGATCACCTTTCAGGATCTCTCTATCGGTGCTAAGCTTGACACGGGTATCCCGTTGCTGCCTCTTGTGGATGTCAGCGCTGTCAACAGGATCAAAGATGATCCTCTGGTCCACACCAATCAGCAGATCGTCTAGATGGCCTTGCGAAGGGTGGGTTTGATCGGCGTGCCTCTTCCTTGTAAGTACCTTCCACCTCGATATTTCAGTCCCCAGATTCCCATCTTCTAATTGTGACCTTCCTTTTTATCTTTCCGCTAGCAGTTATTGTATCTCGCCTCGGGCGTATGAGGGGTAGAGACATGGCAACAGGTGTTGCATTGGGGGCCGTCCTCGCCCCAGAGTTATATCAAATGTTGGACGTCATCGTTGCTTCTATTGGTACGTCTAGTCGCCAATTCATTTTTCCGGACATTCGGGAAAGGAAGGGAAAGGGGTTGCTACAAGCAGCTCCCAGTTGGAACAGCCAGTGCCACATCTCGGTACGAGATCATTCTACGGGCAAACCTAAAGTTAGGGGAGAAACGGTGGTACTACCGAAAGGTCCACCTGTCAATTGTTCTCACAGTTGTTTCCCCACCGCCCCAGCCCACGCTCGCGGAGGAGAGTTGGGGAGAAAATGAAAAGGAAGAAGAGGTAGAGAGCAGAGAGGAGGAGGAAGAAGAAGAAAGTGGAGAGGAGAGTGAAGAAGGGTTGACAGACTCTCCTCGCTTGTTAAGGTTAAGAAGGGGCCCACACCGATCAGCCGCCTCAATGCAGGTGGAGGAGAGCAAAGGGAATGACGACGACGTTCCTCTGTCCCAACTTATGTGGGGCTCCCACCATTTACGAGCCTACTCCCCAATGCTAGAGGCAAGTGCTAGTAGGGGAGGCGACATCGATGAACGAACATAAGAGGCACATACAAATGTCACTGCGTGCGATACATCCATGGCTGGGATCAACCAAGGTTCGCGCAGCAGCGACAACGGCTCCAATGGCAGCAGGGTCGCAGGCAGGAGCGGAGGCTGCGGCGATGATTATGGAGGCATTGCCAAGGGCAGCGGCATGATGCAACAGTGAATGATGTTGAAGTCCCCTAGATAGGTTCCCCCAAGGTCCCAGTTCTTTCTAGCTGAAGCGGGAGGGAGTTGAGGCCGAGAGCCCTCCTCCTGCGAAATGACATAGACAAGAGGCGTAGCTTTTGGTCCCCCCCCCAAAAAATCACGTCCGGGAAGGTGTATCGCTGATCCGTACTAGATCGTATCTTCTCATATATATGAGTTAGTACGGATCTGACTTGCACGAGTCGCATGAGTCGGATTGATTAATGAATTTGTTAATGGCAATGAGTTTGAACTATGTTTATGAAAAATATATCTTATTAATTGATATAAAGATATAAATTTACTTATTAAATAAAAAAAGTCAATCTAAAATAATTCATTATGTATGTAAAAGTTGGTATGACCTTGTCCAATCCAATATAAGGCATGCTAACTATTAAGACTTTCCCAGATATAAGTTGATTCATACAAGTTTACATGATCCAATACGATATAGCCAACCATACTTGAGAATAGTGACCCACTAATTATTAAAGCCAACTCTCTCTTGCAGTCACCGATGAGGGTGATACTCATGAGATGGAAACTCTCTCTGCACTCCTTATATAAGAGTCAGAATAAATTGACAATCCCCCACATTTTTTAGCCAAGAACGGGGCACAGAAAGAGCTCCAAATAATCTCAATCCTCATAATGCGACTGGTGAGATCACCCACTGGACTGGAGTACATTGTCCAGGGTGGCAGTTCCTAAGCAAGAGCTTGAATCCAATTCTTTTTTTGAATGTGGCCCAGTGGCCAGGTATGTACAATTATTTACAAGCGACCGAGGTTCCGGATTGGAACTCGAGATTTTTCTCCAGAATTAGAGATAATTTCAATCAGGTCGATGGGGTCCGCCTAATGAGACGACAATTCCAAGTCAGTCTGATTTTTGGGAAAGTAATTCCACATACCAAGAGATAAAGATCTCAAGCATCAAGGCTGCATGACTGGGGAGCTTTTAGGCTCCAACGAGCTTGAATCCAATTCATGCCCAGGTATAAAGTTACTAAGCTAAGGACTTATTTTTGAGGGGGCCAGGAAAAAGTTTCATTCAACAGGAACATAGTACGTACGAAGGAGAATCTGCAATAAGAGCAGATTGGATATATGGAAGGATCCTAGGGAAATCCCACCGGGCTTCCTGTTTTGAAATGGCTGCATGTTTTGCAAAATTGTGGGCAACACAATTACCCAATCGATGAACATACAGGAGGGAAATATTCCTGTTCTGAATCAGGTCTTGACAATTCTAGATATTCTTCGCCTTCCCGTTACAATTGTACCTGAATTAGGTATACGAAACAATCCAAACATATCTTATTCATATCCGTGTTCGTATCGGATTTTGTCAAATATAGAGATCTTTTTTACATTCAAAATGTAGATACAAATACATATTTTAGAGCATCTACATATCTAATTCTAAAAGAAATAGATCCGAATATAGATTATACATACTCCTTTAATTATTGTAAAAAGAGAAATAACGGATGTGTAGGATGTCCTGGTTTTAGAGAAGACAAACACATTGAAATTTTATTTTAAATGTTATTTTTGATGGATATGCATTACGAATGATATTTGATTTATATCCATATTCGATTTCAAACTGGTACACATGATGTGCGTAAAAACATGGAGCATAGTATAAATAATCTTCTCCCACAAGATTCCAGAAAGAATTCAACCAGCCGATACAGGGTCTGAGGAAAAAAAATGCTCTCTTCATTTCTTTTGAGTGCCATACAAAATAATGATCACATTTGTGGGGGAATCTGCTTAATTAAGATGAATAATACAACATACAGGAGAAAAGACAATTACAACAACAGACCCCCACCTCGAAAGAAAAAAAAAATAGAGTTTTGAGTCATAACGGTCAACTATTTCCTCTGCTTTGTTGATGACAACTCAATCTACAAACCTCACCAGGAATCACACCAGTTCCATCAGAAGAGGGTCTCCTGAAGCCATTACTCTGATCAGTTTTATAAAATCCACCTCATTGCGCACATAGCAAGGATATACAACAGGTACTTTATCTGAATAAAAACTTGAACAAGAAACATTTGATGGCAGTTCCTTCTTGTAAACAATGGTGCCAAAGGCATCTGAGTCAAAATTACGTGGCGAATCCATTGCCATGAAGAATAAGGGCACCGCAACCTTGTGGTGGACCTCAAGATCACCAACGAGTCCCACAAGATCCACAAAGTCCCCCACAAAGCGCCGTGGAACATAGAATACTTCACCACTGCATAGGGCAATCTTATCCTCACTGATGCTTTCCTTGTAACTGACCTGGAAATGAACGGGCAGAGTGCTCACTATCTTTTTGACCATGTCCCTTTGCACTGTGAACCACTGAGAGCTGTTACTGTCCATGGCAACTGTAACCCAAGAATCTTGGACCTGAAAAGAAAAAAGGTGCTCTGAGATATGCCGCTAAGTGAGAAACAGATGATGAGAATACATAAGATCTTGAACTATAAAGAGATGCTACCTTGTTTGTAACCCACAGCTTCGTCTTGTCAGCCTGCAGCAGATTCCAGTAGTTGAGTATCATATCATCTTGAAGAAATAAAAATCCTTCTGCACCTGTAAATCGTTCAAAAATCTTGGGAAGATACCTGTGGCACCACAATATGAGATATGCAATTAGAACGTGCCCATAGAATCCTCTTGGGGAGGAGGATTTAGAGGAATCAATGACACAGGTTATCCTTAAATAGATGTCATTCCTCTACATGTTGCACCATATCTGCGTCTACTACATGAGGCTAAACTTTGCTCCCTTCCCTCGGACAAATCATGCCTTAGCATTCTATGATGCAAATTTCCAATCCATGCAAATAGATGACATGCATGCATTGCGAAATGAATAACAGGCCTCCTACACATTACCAAACTATCTAGAATCCTTTTTGATACAGATGACTGGGCTACAGTGAAATAATGAACAAATTGCATGCATGTCATGTGTAGGAAACATGAGCATGTAGATATGCACTGATGGCACGGTAAAACAGAAAGTTAGGCCCGCTCTCCTGCAGGGACCAGACAACCATATTGTGAATGTGTACTTTGTTTGTTCCATGGGAGTAGGGCTATAAATGGGCAGGACATCCAATAAAAAATATTGGAAATAATAAAAATGAAACAGAAACAAAAAGGAATATTTTCTGTTTCCCTTGTTCTTGTTCTTTTTAGAACTTCATTAGGAAAATGGAAAGGTGTAGATTTGTTAAAAAGAATTATATTAGCCAAGCCCGTTAAATGTACAGGCCCATTAAGCAGGAGGACCACGTCACAGGGTCACAGCTTGTGCTGGAGCTCATATGGAAGTGACTGGTTGGCAGTATTGGTCGATATCCGATATGTATCGGTATCGGCCCTACCCGGTACTGATACTGGAGGGTATCGGTACCGGTCTTTATAGTTAAGAAAACAAATTAAATATTTCTTTATTGGCCGGTACCGGCCGATACAGCTGATACCGATACATATCGGAATCGGTACCCCCCTCCCCCCAATTTTTCCCCATTGGAAAGCATCCAAGAGGGAAGGAGGAGAGCTCCCCACATGTACAGTGTACAAAGCCCCCCAGGCTCACTGCCTGTGCTTGAGTAGTCGAGCCTGAATCATAGGCTGGGCTGAAAGGTTCGACCAAGACCTTGAGCCCCATGACCAGTTTTTCATAGGCTATAAGAACCAGAGAAAACATGTAAACAGATAACAGAATTAATCATCATCATCATCATCAAAGCTTTATCCCATCTATTTGGGGTCAGCTACATGAATCATGTCCTGCCATCTTAATCTATCAAATGTCAAACTTGAGGTAACATATAGCAATGTCATGTCTATTTTAACAATATCTAATCATCTCATCTTAGGTCTTCCTCAATATCTTCTACTCTCCTCTACTCTAATTCTATCAAGCCTCTTAACTAGTGCTAAACTTGGATGACGATGTATATGACCAAACCACCACAACCTATTCTCCCTAAGCTTAATGTCAATAGGAGCTACACCTAAATCCTTATATTCATTCCTAATTTTATATTTTCTAGTCTTACCATACATCCACTTTAACATCCTCATCTTAGCAACACAACTTTTGCATATGATCCTTTCTCACAGCCCAACACTCAGCTCAACACTCAGAACCATATAACATAGCAGCTCTCACAATTGTCCTATAAAAATTACCTTTGAATTTTAAGGGGACCTGCTGATAATAAAGGACTCCAAATACACTTCTCCACTTCAACTAGTGTCTTGACTCTATGAGTGACATCTTCTTGGATCTCTCCATTATCTTGAATAATAGTATCTTAAATATCGAAAGTTGCTACTTTTAGGAATAACTTGACCTTCGATAGTGACTAAATCTACTTGATCGACATTTTTATTACTGAAATTACATTTCACGTATTATGTCTTGGTTCGACTAATCCTAAAGTCTTTGGATTCCAAAGCAGACCTCCATTGTTCTAATTTATCATTCAAATTCTTAATATCCTCATCAATCAGAATAATATCATCTGCAAATAACGTATACCAATGGATGTCATCATGTAAGTGTTTAATAACTTCATCTATAACTAAAGTAAAGATATAAGGACTTAAAGCTGACCCTTGATGTAATCCAATAGTAACAGGGAACTCAATCGTTTCTCCGACAATAGACCTTACACTAGTATAAACTCTTTCATACATATCTCTAATCACATGGATATAACCTTTCGATGCTCCCTTCTTCTTCAAAGTCTATCAAATTAACTTCCTTGGTACACGATCATAAGTTTTCTCTAAATCAATAAAAATCATGTATAAATGTTTTCTCATCTCTCTATATTTCTCCATCAATTGTCTCAACAAGAAAATAACTTATGTAGAAGATCTACTGGGCATGACCCCAAATTCATTTTCTGAAACATAAATGTTATTTGAAATGTTGAAAAGCAGGTACAGAAAAAGGTTTGTTTCTATTTCCCATATGTTATCAAAAACTTCCAAATCTGATAAAAGATATGCTTTGGAAATAAAATAGGTTTCCAAATTCGATTATGAACCATCGGAGATGGGTTGGAAATCGGATAATAGGGTTGCTACTTACAGCCTTACATGGGACGGGAGAAACAAAAATAAGATATGTTGTGGAATTTGACTTTGCTAGCATTCCATGATAATGCATATTCTGAGAATTTATAATTGTCCAGAGTCCAGACAGCATTTCAGCAATTCAACATGCAGATTTCACACCAAGGCAACTCATCAAGCATCATTTGGATGTTAAATGGTTGGCCATTTGCTGCAAAAGTTTAAGTTCACAGTCATCTCTCTTTCTAATGAGAAACGCGCATATTGAAAATTGTATTAAAAGAAATGGTGGTGACGACACCCGTACGAGGGTTCGTTCTGACCCGATGATCGTGTATTGGCGCCACCGACGAGCCGAGTTGGGCGAGGCATCCTTGTGGATGGGAGACGACTTTGGAGCTTAGAGGGAGTCAGAGCCCGCCATCATTTTCTTATTTCTTGCATTTTTGTTATCTTTTATCATGTATTTCCTTTGATTTGTTGATCGATGTCGACATTTTAATATATGACACCGTTTCTCTTTGGTGATCCATCCCCAAGCCAACGGCCTAGTGGAAAAGGCCAATCGAGCTATAATGAGAGGGATTAAGACTCGACTGCAAGGTAATCGAAATTGGCTAGAGCGACTCCCGAAGGTCCTGTGCTCCTTTCGGACCATTGTACGCACAACCATAGGAGAAACCCCCCATCACTTAGCTTATTGGACCAACGCAGTGATCCCGTTGTAAGTTGTCCTACCCTCTACCCGAGTCTGAGGATTCAACGAAGAGATCAACAACCAAAGGCTGCGGGTGAACCTGGACCTAGTTGATAAAACAAGAGAAGAAGCCAGAGTCCACATGATCAACTACCAATGGATGGTGGCCCAACTGTACAAAGAAGAGTCCGACCAAGAAACTTTCATCCCGGGGACCTTGTCCAACAGAGCATGCACGCCTCTCGACAACTTGAAGCGGGCTGCAAGTTAGCTCCCAACTGGGAGGGACCATATATAGTCGTCAAAAGCTATGGTAATGGAGCGTATCGCCTCGCCCAGATGGACGGCAGGTTACTCGACAACAAATGGAATGCAAAACACCTGCGCCCATTTTACCAATAGTTTCTTTTCGGACAAATCGTTGTTTCTTTTATAACAAAATTGGCCATTACCTTTTCGATTAACATCATGTTGCGAGATTTTTATTATTGCCAATTTGAACTGGGCTAGGCAAGCTCTTGAAAGCAAATTGCAATCGGCACAACAGAAATTGAAGATCTCGCTCGGATATCGACTACCCTTGCCAAGTAGGCCTTGGGCGAACGGACCAACATCAACTGACACCGACCGGCACCAGACACTTCCCCTTACTAAGCCTCGCCTCACAGTGAAGGGACTCCCCACCCTCAGATGTGACTAAACTCACTCGACTATCTTCTGTTAAACCTCGCCTCGCAGGGAAGAGATTGTCTACCCTCATATAGGAGTAAACTCGCTCAACTTCCCCTTACCGAAATTCACCTTACCGAAAAAGGGCTCCCCATCCTCAGATGGGACTAAACTCGTCCAACTTCCCCCTGCCAAGCTTCACCTCGTAGGGAAGAGGGCTCTGCACCCTCAGAAGGGACTAAACTCACTCAACTTTCCCTTGCCGAGCCTCGTCTCGCAAGAAAAGGGCTCCCCACTCTCATATGGCACTAAACTCACTCGACTTCCCCATATTGAGCCTAGTCTCATAACAAAGTGAGCCATAGAGAAGGAACTCCCCACTCTAAGATAGGACTAAACTCGCTCGATATCCCCCTGCCGAGCCTGTCTCACAGGAAAGGGACTCTCTACCATTATATGTGGCTAAACTCGTTTGATTTTCACTTATTGAGCCTCGCCTCGCAGGGAAGGGACTCTCCAACCTCAGATGAAACAAAACTTGGATAAAACTCGATGCACCAACCCCGACAACAGACAGTAAACCGACTGAAAAACTAGCCTAAGTTACTAATGAAACTTAGCCTGCTCAGTTGGGGGGAAAGGGAAGGTACGTCGCGCATACTTATCTTGAAAAAATATTTTCTCATGTGTGATTTCTGTATACAAAGAAAGTAATAAGGCGCAAGGCCTTTGGGAAAAATAAATGAGAGCAAAGGCCCCTATAATGTGCTCGCCGAATTAGTTGCTAGCTTTCGTTGATCGACCCAGGATGGACTGTGAAACTGAAAGGACTTCTACTTCGCCTTCCCACGGTAAGTCGTCGGGACGACGGCTTGGTCCTCGCCGCCTTTACAGTCTTGAGACTGAAAAACAACCATCATGTGGTACCCCGCCCCCAGCGGTCGCCTCTCGGCCTCCTCAACTGGCGGCCTTAAACTGAGGGGGGCACATCTGGGCTCACTTGAGCACCTTGCACGAGAGGTGCTGGCTTCCCCCTAGGCTTTTCAAGGACCAAACCCTCGGAATCAGCAGGGAGGCACGCAGTTGGGAGCCGTAGCCGTGATGGTGGCGCCCCGAGCCCTTTTGATCTTGAGGTCGAAAGCAGGCTCTTGTACAAACCACGTAATGACATCATCGCTTGCGCTCCTAAAGCAAGCCGCAACACCTGCCAAAGCAGAAGCATGGAAGGAGAGAACCATGAAATGTAAGAACATGAGAGTCGAGATGCTAAGGAAGACACTTACACAAGCTGCCGAACCAGCCTCAATTAAACCATCCGGAACTATGCGAGAGGGCCTGGAGCTCGACGTTCGTTTGAGGGACCAACCGAGACAAGTCCGCAGCGTTGATGAGTCTGAACAACGACGACGGTGTCCTATGACTTGAGGCGTCCTCGACACCTAGGCTTCAGGAAAAAGCCAGAAGTCTAACATGTGATTGGAGGCCTCCCCAGTCTCGGGAAGGGGAAGACCCCATCTCCAGGTTTTGACAGCTCTCCTCCTCGCACCACGGGTGTAGCACCTCCACCAATTTCTGACACTCAGAGGAGAGGACTCCGCCCCTCGGAAAGGTAGAATGCCTCTAGGGCAATGGCACTCCCTAGCAAGAGAACGGTAAGTCCCCTCGCGATTTCGAATGAGAACGGATGGCATGCTGCCATGCTCTCACCCCCCTTTTAAAAGAGAAGCCTTCAGTTCTCCAGTGGTGGCTCGGATTGACAACCAAGGTCGATTAAGATTCGCCGTGCCAAGAGTGACCAATGGCAACTAAGCAAAAAGCTGAGGGCCAAGGAGACATATCAAGGAGGATGGACTACCATCTTGCGGACCACGAGGCCAGAGGTAGTGCCCACGACTCTCTTGCACCGTCTATTGACCATGCCTTGTAGGATGCCCTATAAGAATTCAACGCGCCCAAGACAATCTTGTGACTCTCCATTACGAGAAACCAGCGCCGGCTTGACAAGACACTGGACCGATAATGGCCGTCCAACCAGCGGGTAATCAGTCTAAGCTCTCAACACGTCCTGCCCCCTTAAGCGGAACTAAAGGTATTGCGAGTAAAAAGTCATTTGCATTACAAAACACGATTACACTGCAGAGAAACAGTGTACAAGATAGCAAGAAAAAAACTGGTGTGCCCTAAGCCAACCGACCCGCAATGCTTATATCAGCCGTCTCCCCCACTACGCGACCGATGGTCCGCGTTGAGTTCTCACTGCTCGAGCTTCCACTAGGGCTCTGCTCCCCACCTACGAGCAGGCGCAGGGCTGGATAACCCATAGTGCCAAAATGCCTCCTCAGTGATCTGCGAAGTGCGGCCAATGGCAATAGGAGGCCGCCCGAGATAAGGGCAAGGGTATGCACATCCATATACGACAACAAAGATATCCCTGTTCAAGGAAGGCACCAACGGAGAGGTCCCGAAAGGTCGACGGGAAAGGCCACTCTCTTTGAGGGCCCCCCTGACCCAGAAGAAGAAGTCATTCCACCCCGCGGGAGGCAACCCAAAACTCAACGCTAATGACGTCTTGTCCTTAGCCTCGAACTGGACATAGCCACGAGCACCCAGGATAACGTAGCGCTTGCTTGGAAAAGGTAGCAAAACCTGTCCATTGTCGCTCCCTGATGGCCCATGTCCTAGATCAACATTGCGAATCCCATAGTCAGCCTCCAAGTGTTCGCATCAAGTGGGCGAGAGCGATCTTGAAGTACTGTAGCAGTTGCTCGATGAAGGTGGGCACCGGCGGCCTAAATCCCGCCTCAAACATAGCTGCGTAAGCGACAAAAGAGCCATGCCTCTCAGAAAAGATGCGATCTACGGAAGACGGCACCCCCAGGTAGTACTCGTCCGAAATATGGTAGGCCGCCTAGAATTCGGCGAGGAACTCCGTTGTAGCTTGTGAAGGCCCCATGGTTCGACAATCCTCGGCTACCTTCGCGGCGTAATCCATGTCCTTTCATCGGACCTCAAGCTATCTAGGAATAGATACGATCCCCCCCCCTCCGGAGGATATAAAGCCTCGAACAAGGCCCGAGCGTTGCACATTATTCGTCTTAATAAGCGTAACAGGCAAAAGAATTCCTAGGTAATTTACTGCAAAAGAAGACCAAAGAGCATCGACTGAGCAACACATGTAGCAGACATTTGTCACTCGTTGCCACGTGAGCACGCCAAGGAGTGGGGGGTAAGTGAAGGGCGAGAATTTCGCCCGGCCTAAATAGCTAGTGGGTCATCCCAACAATCCAGGTATAAGCCATCAAGTGCTTCTCTATGGGAAGCTACGCCCTGCCAAGATAGGCTAATGCCGCTCACTCTAGGCCTCAGCCCAAAACTCAATCTGAGGGAGGTCCATACTGGGCCCTGACGGCTTTATCATTAGGAGCAGATGGTTGTAAGGGGTAGCAAGTCCGAATCCACTTCCTAACAAAACACTCGGGCCAACCCAATCAGATTAAGAGCTCTACCTCGATCAGGACTCAACCCGGATTGAGAAACCTCGCTCCTCTCGGCCCAGTCCGACCGCGACTCGAAACATATCAAGATTAATCTAGAAACTCACCCAGTTGGGAGTCCTGCCTTCCAGGGCCCTTCCGATTTGGGACTCGACTGGAGGATCCCCTCAAACGCAGCTTTCCTAAAAATGGTCTCTCACAAGATCCTGTGCTACTATATAAGGACCCCCAGTCCAACAGGCCAAGGTATGCTCTCAATAGCCCAAGTTACCTCTGCTTTCTTCCAATAACCTAGCTTTTTGACTTTGGCATCAGAGAGGGATCCCCTAGATCATCACCGGGGGCCTTTAACAGTGTTCTCTTTTGGAAGAACAGTTGATTCCCAACCCTCCGATCTCAAGCGAAGGGCTCTGATCGTGGTGGACGGGATTTCGACCCATCAAGTGTAAAGCATTGTTATTCTGCCTCGTAGACTTGGACTTCATTGTAGATTGAAAACTTATCCCAGAACTTTCGCATCACTGCCTCCTTGCCGGATTATTCAACCGTCAGCAGCACAATGACATCCCCAGTTGTTTTGTCTACAGCATCCTAATCCGACACTCCAATGTTTCCACACACCATTGGACTTCATTACATAGCTCCATGGGAGAAATAAGAGGTTATCCACTGGTTAACTGCTACTTTTTATTGATAGCAAATTGTAGATGTAACACCTAAACTTGTGCATTTCCACAGAAATGCCTGTTAAAAGCCCATTTTACAATACCTTTCTCTCCATTCTACATAAGCTATTGGGAGGAAATTGGGACAATGGAAATCTAAAAGATCACTTCAAATGATAGTTATGTCACAAACAAACTTTCTCCACAACCCCCAAGATATTACCATAACGGAAAAAGGTGAATGGTCCAAAATCATCAATGAAACCAGTAAAAGCTTGCTGAACTAATCTAGCTAATGACGGATCAGATAAACCAATCAATACAACATAAACCTTACCAACAATCTACAGCCTTCATAAAGCCTAAAGGTACATTCTGCTATAGCTAATTGAACCATGAATTCCCATATTTTCTTTGCTTTCTGGAAACAAAAATCCGGATTTATATGCCTAAAACTGGCCTGCCATGTCATCTCAATGCCTTGTTTTCTAGGGAAATTTGACATCATCTAAATTTCATACAAAGCCTCTTTCTTCACTATCACAATTTTTATGATATCTCTAAAACTTGTCAAAATTGAAGACCCAAGGAATGTTATACAAGATATAATGAGCACCAACTTAAGGTAGAGGAGACTTATCACCTAGAAGTGCTTGAGATAGAGAAGTTGCACGCTGAAGATGCAGACATGATAAATGGGAAGGATAAGACAGGAAATAGAGAAGTTACTATGGATACAGTATGTGGACTTCTAAGATGCACTTTTTGTGGCTTGGTTCTGTGAAGATATAAGAAAAACTGAAACACAAAGACAGTAGATAAAATACACAAATAAGTAGCTCTAGTATGCGTGCATGCACGTGTGTGTGTGTGTGGAGAGAGAGAGAGAGACCTAATTATAACACTCAAATATTGCAGCCTAGGTGATATATGAAGGGTTTCAAAAGTGCCTCACATCACTAATAAAGAGGGAGGCTGGAGGAGAAAAACCTTTCAGAAAACCTGCAAAGACAGGCAAGGTAAAAACCTTTCAGAATACTTGCAAAAATAGGCAAGTATCCTACTACCTTATATAATGATTAACATAGTCATAGTGCCTGTCTGGTAAAGTGGTTGTTTGAAATTCTGTATGGTTTGATCTTCTGATGAAACAGTAGGATCACATAGACCCAAATTTGGACTTTCCATTATTTTGAGATGTCAAGCATGCCAGGGGGACTGCTCTCAGCTCTCTTCCAATGTCATATGGTGCTAAAATTTGGGTCTAGAGAGTATGAATTTCAAATCAATACCCCATGATATTATATTATTTGGTGCTAATACAGCTTTTAGCTTTGTTTACCTATGAAGAAGGGAAGAATAGGGAAGAAAGAGCCGAAAGGATACAAAGTTGATTGAAGGTCACTAACACTGCCAATGGAGTCAGCAATACTCATCTGTTGACTGATCAACCTAGGAAGTTCATCAAATCCACTTCAACATTTTCATAAAAAACATGTTCACCTTTTTTCCCTACTATCTTATGAGTGACAACGAACAGTCACGTTTTTCTTTACATGTACAAGATCTGATCTGCTTTAACAGTAAGCTCTTATTGTCTGCTGGACGGAAATTTGTTCATGAAAGAAGCCACCAGACGCTTCATGAGAGTACAAAATATCTGATTACACAACAAGAAGTCACTGTTAAACCAAACAAGATGTTGTGCATTAACATCGTCACCAGAAGTCTTATCCCATCAATTCATGGTCAACTAGATCAAATGAAAGTCCAAAGTTTTGGTAAACTTTTCTGACTAGATGCCTGCCTAATGTCCACCCTCTACAAGGTGGTGGCAAGTACACGGCCAAGATAACCTTGGACAGGATGGCATCTATCAAAAAGTTGAGACCAGCTAACAAGCGGAAAACTACCCTCTTATCTATGCAAATATGCAATTTAAGCTCACAAGATCAAGGAGCAACTAACCTACCAAAGAGCACCCATACTTTGAAACTGTCAAAATGAAGAGGGAAAGAGGAAAATTTGATCTATGAATTCATTCCCTTCTCTATGGCCAATATCAGCCATAGCGTGAATTGAACACAATCACGATAAGATTTTGTTCGTTGTGTCACCCTACAAGCTTCATGAGAAAATGGTCTCTTATAACAGCAAAAAAAATTAAAAAAAAATGCAAAATCATAGATGTACATACATGTACGTTGTTCAGCCCCTAACAAGTACGATTGAAGAAGCATAATTATGGAAAATGTGATTTGCAGAACAAGAAAATGCAAATGTTCATTTAAGAACATAAAGGGCATACCCAGTGCACGAGGTTCCTCCCACTAGCATAAATATGATGCAATATTGGTGCACAGGAATTCATCATCAAGAATAAAAGGCAGGAAGTTTGATTACTGTTAGCAGCTTTACAGATCAGACATTGAGAAAACATCTTGTTTGTTTGATAATTAGGAGCTCTTATTTTTATGATTCTCTCTCAGAAGATGGTGCACGAGAAGCTACGATACCAGCTTCTGAAAGAAGTGCAAAAACTTGAATCTGAGCCCAAGTTGTGTTGATTGACCTCCTACGTGTTTCTGTTATAAAAACTGATCCTTGGAAGAGATTTGCAAATCTACCCAAATCCATGCTTCAGGCAGTATCTTTCTAAACTTGTGCCAGGGTCAAAAAGTGCATGGTATTTATTAGAAGCTTAAACTGACTCGTCTGCCAAAGCTACTTGGCTCGCCCTTGAGACTTAACAAAACACCAAGAACAAGTTGGAGGCAGGTGCGCCATGCCTGGTTTTCCTTCCTGAGGGCGGTGGGGTTTTTTTGCCCGTGTGGGGCGATGGCTTTGGCAGGGTCAATCGCTGTTCATTTTTGGTGCTGGGCCTGGTTGCTCAGCCGTCTGGTCTACACAACCTAAAAAAAAGGTGTGCGTCTTCTCAGTAGATACACTCAACTCTTCATTTTTTTGCGTTTTTTTTAGGGTTCGAGTGTTACACACCATCTTGGTGTGGCTCTGCTGTTGCAGTTGTACAGAGGGATTATAACAGCATATGCCTACATACTTGCGAACTCCCTTCTTTCACCCTTTAATAAAATTATGGTACCGTCTACTTCCAAAATGTATCATGCCACCGAGAGTGCACAAGCAAGAAAAGTCTATCACATGATGCACCGGAACTAAAAGAAAAAATGAACTAAGTGGTGAAATAATGGGTGATTGAGAGGAAATGGCAAGAAGGCAACTTTTTAGGTGGAGATACTTACTTGTATGCATGAGACAACTGGCCGTACTCCACTGCAAGATCCGAATCACTCTGCTCTGACAGAATCACCACCGTCTTGAACAGACGGCCATAGAGCAGCCTCCACTCGAGGGCGGTCCGATCGGGCGGCCCGCTGCAGTACATGACGAGCACCACATTGCCGAAGTTCTTCCTCCACCGGATGAGGTTGCCGATCTCGTAATTGACGGCCCCGGCCTCCTCCACGCCGAGGTGCACCGACGGGAGCTTCCGGGGGATAAACTCCTTGCGGTCCCCGTGCCCGATGGCCGCCCTGGGGCGGTCCAGCTCCAGCGCCATCAGCCGCGGCTGCCGGTAACCGACGGCCAGCAGGTCCTGCAGCCACGCCGCCGTGAGCCGCACGTCCTGCTCCGACCAGAACCCTTCCTCAGCCATGGCGTAGCTCAGGTGCAGCATCCGCTCGAACAGCGTGGGCTTGTTGGAGCGCCAGCCGATCAGGAACTTGATCAGGCGGCCGACGTTGACATGGAGATCCTTCTCCTCGGCGAAGGGATAGGTCTCGGCGTGGTCCGGACGGTGGATCGTGGGCGGGTAGACGGCGACGAACCCCTCGATCTCCCAGAGCACGCGCTGCGCCCAGTAGCCCCGGAGGACGTCTGCGGCCATGGTGCTCACCGACACGGGCAGCATGAGGCCCCAGAAGGCCTGCGCGTGGAAGAGCGTGTTGAAGGAGTTGAGTGGGGCCATGACGCCCTGCGGCAGAGCCACCTTGGGAGCCTCCTCGTCGAAGCGGATGTCGAAGGCCTCCACGGCGGAGGACTTGCGGGTGTAGTAGAAAACGGCGTCTACGTCGGGGAGGCCGTTGCAGAGGCCCTGCTGGATGAATTGCCGCCCGCCGAGCACCTCCGTGTAGAAGGGCTCGTGGGCGACGTCGCCTACGCGCTCCAGCGGGAGGCCGCGCGGCCACACCGAGCGCTGCCCGAAGTGGATGTAAGGGTTGACCACGGTACGGTTGGGGTCGGCATGGCTGTACTGGTGCAGGATCTGGTGCGGCTGCGCCACAGGGGCGTCGCCGAGAAGGTCGACGTCAAAGCGGCGGGCAAGGTCGGCGCCGATTACCTCGGCGCGGGCGTCGGCGTCGAAGATCTTGCGGGCGCCGTGCTGGATGGCGAAGAGGTAGCCGACAGTCTTCCGGAGGTGAGGGGAGCGGTAGGGGAGGAAGTCGACGACGCGGAAGCCGAGGCGGGCCTGATCCTCCAGCGAGAGGAAGATGGCACCCTTGAGGGACCACCCCGGGGGCGTGGCGGCGTCGCCCACGACCAGGAGCTGCCAGCCTCGGAGGCGGGCGAGGCGGCGGAGGGCACGGGGCGGTTGAGCGGCGTGGGCGGCGACCACGATCCAGCGGTCGGAGCGGAAGGCGGCGGTGGGGCCAGGGAGAGGGGGGATGGGGGGGACGCGTTCCCAGGCGACGCGGGGGTAGGGGAGGGAGGCGGGGGAGGAACCGGCAGCGGTGGAGGCGCGGGACTGGAAGCAGAGGAGGGCGGCGGTGTCGCCGGCGCTGCGGAGGAAGAAGAGGGCGGCGACGGAGGCGGCAAGGAGGAGAGCGGCGACGACCTTGTAGAGGTTGGCGGAGGCCCAGGTGGAGAAGTCGAGGCTCTTGGGGCGGGAGAAGCGGTGGCCCTGCAGGTGCTGCGCGCGGTAGAAGCCACGAGGGGCGGCGTGGTTGCTGTTACCGGTGGTGGTGGTGGGAGGGTGGCGGTCGTGGTCGTCGTCGGGGTCGGAGTCGGTGGAGAGGGGTGGCTTGGAGGGAGGGGAGGGGCGGTCCTGCACCAGCATTCTCTGTGCGACCCCTTTGCTTCTCCTGCTCGGCGGCGGCGAAGAGGAGGAGATCGGATCTGGGTAGAGAGGGGGAAGGGCTGGTGAGACTGCCGACAGAAGGGGGGCGGCCACCAGCAGCAGGGGTGAGGGAAGTGATCACTTCTCTTCCTTTCTGTTGAAGTCTCGCTATCGATGGTGTCACTCCATCTCACCCCCCCCCCTTTCTCCCTCTCTTTCTCTCTCTACTTTCTCTCTCTATTCTCTCCTCCTCTTTCTCTCTCTACCCCCCTTTCGTCTCTCTACTTCTCTCTACTGTTCTCTCTCTCACTACCGTGGGTGCGGTAGTTAAAGCTCTTGTTTTCTCTGTCCGGGGGATGGGGGGGGAGCCTGGAGTGGGGGATGATATTTTTAATTTCCCCCGGCATTTTTGCAATTTCGTCTCGTGTCGTCATTCTGCTCTGCGTGGACTTTAAGACTGCTCCCTGTGCCTCTTGGTTGGGCTTAGTGGGCTGTTGGCTGGGCTTAGTGGGCTGTTCTCTGGAGGAGAACGTCGTACAGGCATATTTGCTGCAATATCTCTGCAGTTATATTACGGGATATTATTATAAGTATCAAAAAGTCTTTTTAATTTTTTGAGATTGAGGCTTCGAGTTCTATATATCCATATAGACCGATCTTCGATTAGACCACCAAAATATTTAAAAACATAAAAAATCAAACCCCAATGAATAATAAATATGTCCTCAGTAGGTTCAGCTCAAAAATATCTAAAAATTAAAAAAAATTGAGCCCCAATAAATAGTAAAAATATTCATAATAGGTTAAACCTAATAAAATTTTTATTTTAAAAAATTTATTGAGTCATCCAGATCAGCCTGCATAAATATGTGGGGTATATGGGTTATGACCTAAAAAAATTCAAAAAGAAAAATTATACTTGCTGCAATGGTCTGTCTTGCAACTACAAAGGCGTTACAACAACTCAAGTTAGAAATGAAAGGGGTGGGAGATGATGTTGTGGTTATAACCTTGTTAGAGTTTTAATCGCACGAGTGCCCCCGGTGAGAAAACGTAGCGAGCATCTATGCTTCCGGAGTATATGCTACTTTATTATAATCTTCATGTTATTTATATATGTCTATCCTCACAATAAATGATATTATTTCAGTTGTATCCTCGTAATCATATATGATATTTTAAAAAATCCTATTAAAATTCCATGATTGATCTTGATGTAGAATTAGATTAGCTAGCACTTTATTCAATATCCATCCAACACTAACAATGTTATTGGGTAATGTACGCCTATATCGAATAAGAAAGTCCATTATAAAACGTATATTTTTTTTTTACCAAATTCGGTCTCGATACACCCTATTATAGATGCCAAATTACTTGCATGATTAATAAGCATATTCTTCTCTATCAACGAGTTATGTAAAGTCTTATATGTATATTTGTTATTTTCAGAAGCTAAAACGGTAAAGTATGATATCTTCTGAGATCTTGTAGGGGAACGTTTTAGAAAATTCCACCTACCCGTCTTTTATATGTATCATGTTTGTTTCTTTTGGGCGAACCTCTCCCATCATTGAGCACATGCAGACATGAAAAAACTAAAATGACGTAGAGAAAAAACAAAAGGTGTGGATGGTACGAGTGACTCGTTAGGAAGCTTTTTGTTTAGAGGTTATCCTATAGTAACAGAGTAACACTTGCCCTTTTTTTTATTTTTTTAAAAATTTATGGTGGGCCCATCATATTTTACACATCCATATAATCCGATTTTTGATGGGACAATCTCAAAAAATATGAGAAACCAAAAATCGAGTCTAAATGAACAGTGATTTTCAGAATTTTTTTTTCCAGATTAAACTGTAGTTTTTTAGATCGACCGATCAAAAATCGGCCTTCATAAGATGTATCGGTCATGATGGGACCAACTTAAAAAAATAAAAAAAATCAGATCGAACAACTACTCGTGTCCACAACGAACGCCGTGCAGCAAGTTGTTACTCATAGTAACAAGGCTTAGTTTGTTAAGAGGATGCTAACTTGCCAAATAATCGTGTCTCACCAAATTCACTTCACTGTTTGCTTCAACGAATAACAAATGGCTTGTATAAATATTTATAAGAATAAAAATCGCATGGGTAAATGGTGATCATGTTAAAGTTATGATATTTTCAGAAATATGCCCACTATAATGTGAAATTATGTAACAATCCCCAAAATATATCTATTTGTCAATACCCCTCCAAAATCCCAGTGCGCCTTGCTATTTAGCTCTTGCACTTGCAGAGTAGCCGTGTGGAAAATATGATATCCAGTGGACCCAGAGGACATTCCATGTATATATACCTATGTCGAACAAGAATACCCATTTATTAATATCGAACACATTGTGGATAATGCTTTTATCAAATTCGTCTCGGATACATCTTACATCTAATGGCCATTCCTCTTAAAGTAGGAGTTACGTAAGGTTCTATTTATGTACAATTATTGTTTTCAGAGACAAACTGTAAATATGATTCTTAGCTTTCAATGCAGAGCGTTAAATTAGAAATTTACCAACCCCTCTTCTATACATATGCTGCCTTCGGGCTACACTGACTTCATTGAGCACTTGCGGACACACAATAATAATAACATGGGGAGTAGACTAAAAGGAGTAGATGATGCAAGTACTGGGGAAACTTTGTTTAAATATCACGAAACAAGAGGGATTAGAGATGTGAAGGGGATGCTAGCTTGCCAAGCATCCATCATATGTCATACTCACCATGTTCACAAATGGCTTGTGTTTCATTAGCAAGAAGGCACACATATGAGAAATAGCGTTTATAAATATTTATAACTACTAAAAAAAATCGCTTGGTTGACCATATAAAATTTATTAGCCAACATAAACGGTCAAGAAATGACTTCGAAAAAATCTGCGTCCAAGTAACATTTCGTTCAAAGAAAATTAACCTAGAATTCAACAAAAGCAATGCCCAATTCTGCACTAATTTGGAAATTCCAGTAGCAAATCCAGAAGCAATGTGTAGCATAACACATTTTTCAAGCCACGGCCGAATCTAGGCCTGGTACAAAATATAGATTGAAGCAGATAGATATGTGAACTGCTATCTAACAAGCTACATAATAGCTCCAGAGCCTTTCAGCCTTACAGTTCTTCCACAATCTATTTTTTACACCAAGAAAACATGAAATTCTCTAATATTGAATCTATTGGTGATCTTGAAGAGGGGCATCAAAGACTAATAATTTATCTTCCCCTTTTTCTTCTTCCTTTGATTTTTAGTTTGATCTTTCTAGTTTAATTTGCATGCATCATCTTCATCTTCTCAGCACGTAGAGAACTCCTTGCTTTAGTGCAACTCTTGCACACACCACTTTCATAACAACATTCATATATCCTTTATCACAGTTGAATTATTAACGGAACCATCATTTCCCGCAAGCCTCCCCAAATTCGTTAATTCAGTAATAATAATGGTAACAACGGGAATAGATCATCAACAGACGGCACAACATCCTCAAAACTGTTATCCCAGAATTAAAAACTCCCGAGATAATAATAGAAGACTTGAATATACTATTGCAAGCATGAATCTTGCACCTTTTATAATTTTAGCTCGTACATTTTAGAGTATCGACCACAGTACTGGTGATTATGACTTATTTCCATTCCACGGCATCCTCTTTGAAAAAATAATGGAGCAAAAAGATCATTTTTACTGGGTTATAAGGCTTTATTCGACTCTGGTTCAGAGGTTGATAGCTCCGCATACATCTCAGAAATTGCCTTGGCAAAATATGCTTTTGCTTGAGGCCTCTTGATCTGAAAAAGAAAAAAAACAATTTTAACCAGGAGAAATTATAAGCTCAGTACTATTTTTTTTTTAATCGTGCATATGCTTTGATGAAAGTGAAAACACTTGCCTTGAACGTGGGAGTAAGAAGGCCATTCTCCAAAGTGAAAGGTTCTAGTACTAGAGTCACAGCTTTAACAAACTCAAATCCCCTCAACTGCGACCAAGTTGAAAAATGGAAAAGAAGTTTATGCCTCGGACATGCTTACTTAGAATATCTATATAAGCAGTGAAGGGCATTTACCTGAGCTTGCTTTCCTACAGCATCCAAGTCGGCCAGTACTGCAGCCCTAGCTCTTGGATCTCTGCACAATTGATTCAGATCTTCGTACTGCAGAAAGCAGATGACCAGGTTTTGATGACTAGAGCATAAGAATGGAAAGAAATCAACAGAAATGGATGTTTTGAGAAGAGCCCAATGCATGCGATGATGTTTACAGGCAACAGTCCACAGATTACAGCGCATTCAAGGAATTAAATAGCCAAAGACAATAATAGCATATCAATTTCAACAGGAAAGCGAAAGTAGCCTTCCAGGCACAAGGTACAATTGAGTTTGAATCATGAAAATGAGAAACAAGATAAACAACAATCCAACAGCACTAGACAGACGAGAAAAGGAGTCAACCCAAGGCCAAAAGACAGGTTAGATGAATGCTACAGAATAGTTTGCTGGCCAAATGATATGTTTTATCAGCTGTTAATAATCTACAAACCTTAATGGGAAATCAAAAATCAAAAGTATATACATTACCTGAGGGTGTATGTTACGAGGAAGAGACACCTTTGTTCATAATTATCATTTCTGCCAATAGCCGCCCCCCATGATGCCTGACCTTGCTAATGATTCTCCCAGTACCAAGGTCATGAGTAGGTTCTAAGAGTAGGGATTGGCCAGAGATGGTGCCACTGACTCCTGACATATGTCAAGTGAGGTCACAAATCTCTGGATTACAAAAAGTCTATATTTTTGCTGTATTTCATACCATCCCCTACCCTAAAAAGATTGTCACCATTGGTGTACTCCTAGTATGAGTAAAAAAACGGAGTTCTTGAAATACTTCCCCACATGAGCTATCATACCTCCCCTTCTTGAGAGTAATCTAATCTATGAAGCAGCTAGATTCAGCACCTATTGCTGTGTCGGATTAATGGTGCGACAAAGAAAAATCCAGAGGCATGAAAAAAGTCCTCTTTTATCTTCTGATGGGATCCAAGTGTTGCGGGAGCAAAGCCAATAAGTCCATTTTATATCTTATTTGGCCCATTAGAGGCCCAACTGATGTATTTTCTATTATTTAAGATTTTAGGTCTGAATTTTAATCATTTATTTTGAATTAGGGGTATTTTAGTCATTAGGCTTAGGATTTGAGTTAGCTTTGCTCTAAATAATGGTGTAATTCCCTCTTTGAGGAAGAATGAAGAATTTTGAGAGTTTTTGCAGCTAACCCCCCCCCTTCCTTGGTGCGATGCCAAGAATATCTTGCCTCTAGTGAGATCCCGAATAGCCTTCTCATCACGTTTGCGACACCACTAGCCTCTCCAATCCCTTTCTCCCCCACTGACCCGCATCAAAGCGGCAATCAGAGCAAGCATCTGTCCACACTATGCCACCACTCCATCCTGTCTCCATCATCGCCGCCTCTGCCACTGCTGGCCGCTCCCTTCCCTTCCTTTCTCTCTCTCTTCTTCTTTCTTTCTCTCCCTCTCTAAGTCTGGTTACCATTCATGGTGAACTTAACTGTGGTTACTATTCATGGTGAACAGTAATGATCAGTAATGCCCCCTCCTTTGGTTTGCTTCTCTCTCTCTCTCTTCCTTGCTCTATGCAACAAGGCGGGAGGCCCTACCAGCAGGCCCGTGCACCTAGATCCTCTGCGTCAGATGGTGCACTAAGGCTTCTTATTGCACCACCTCCACTACGATGACATCCGTGCTACATTTTGTGCACCGATCAGGCCGCTGACCTTCTCTCAGTGAGGCTGTCTCGTCAGCGCCGCCACACCAGTGTGCCTTGTTTTGCATGCTGTACCTGTATGCACCCGCAGACATCCACACACATTTGGAGGTTTGTGCTTGTTACCTTGATTTGTATGCCTACTTCCCAGTGCTGTCTCTATGGCACGCTTCCCGTGGCAGCATTCTGACGTCCGTACGGGCTTTCTAAGGTGGTGGTTCAACTATTTGAGCAGAAGTTGGGATCCTTTACAGGATGGCCATAACGTTGAATGGCTTGAGTTAAAAAGTGACATTAAGAGCTACCGTACGAGAATGACCGAACCAACAGAGGTAGTATACGAAGCCGACCCAACATTGATCGAGGAATATGAAAACCAAATAAAAGATATAACTTATAAAGGTTCAGGCCGGATTGTAAGAAGTGGGTGATACGTTTTTGTATTTCTATGAGAAGCTCTACAGCACCCACGAGTATTTTGAAGAGGTTGAGTCCAAGATGTTTGAAGAATGTGATGACGTCCTTCTCGCTAAACCAACACGAGACGTGATTCCCGATGACTATTTTGAAGCTGGTTTCACATTCATGGTTGAGCAGGAAGAATTGAAGCAGGAAGGGGCAATCAAAGATGTCGTTCAAGACACCATTAGTCAGCGCAAGGATGACAATCTTGGTATTGGCACCGGTACCGGTGGGTTACTGTGAGACTTCATTTTCGAAAGATATTCAATAAGATCTTAGGTTTTTGAAAAAAGGGTTCCTTTTATTTTAAAGTGTAGATTTTGAGAACTTAGAATTAGTCTTCAGGGAGTCTAAGGCTTTAGATCAGGTGTGAATCCGTGCATTTGACTTCTCCCCACTGACCTTAATCAGTGTTAATTACACCAATCACTGATTAAGCTTCTTAGCCATGTGAACTTCATAGAGTTTCAGTTAATGTCTTCTGTTGCTTTGATTCTTCTGGAGCTTCCTCAGTTAGAGCCTCCTTCTCCTGGGGTCAACTCTCAGGCCTTCATCGAACAGACCGGCTAAGGCCTCTATATCTTTCGCGGTGTTGGACTGCGCCGAAGGACCTACTTCTTCAGAATTTGTTGTTAGACCTGCCTCTTCAGACTGTTGTACATCCTCTCCTTCATCTGACGAGGGATAAAAGTAGACATTTCCCCTCACTTCTGGCTCAAGGACTGACTTCGGGATCTCTTCCATGAACTGTACCACTTTATCTTGACTTGCGGCATTCCTGCCTCTACCACGACCACCATTGCGGCCTTGGCCTCGTCCTCTTCTCCGATTCTGCGAGTTGCTTCTTCTTTGATTTGTCACCAGGGGCCTTCTGGATTTGGGTGAGACGCACCTTATCTCATCATCGAGAGGACCGGTTCCAACTCGGAACTGCATCGAGGCCATATTACAGGAAAATGACTGAAATTACTTTTATAACTTTCTTACAGTCACATCCCCCTTCTAGAATGCAGCATCTTCGTCATCTGAGAAGGCTTGCTCACCTGTATTCCACATATACTGACAGAGCTGTAACAACTGACTCTTTAGTTGGGATTTCTTCTCAATTTCTTCGGTAACCTTCTCACCGGACGCCTTGACTCATATTCTTCTAACTGATCAATGATCTTCTGCAGCTTCTATATAGGTGTCATTTCCTGCTTCGGCATATCTGAAAATTTGGTTTGAGCTTCCTTCCTTTTGTGCTTTCTCTTCTCATTCTTTATATTCTTCTCTTGCTTTTTCCTCTTGACCGCCTCCTTGATGAGGTGGGACTGAAACGACATTTTCAGCGACGGGACTGTAGAAACATAGGCTTTCTCCTTTTCCATCCTTACCTCTATCATGTGACCTTATCCTATCTTTTTCTTTTGGACTAAAGCTCACTGCTCATCTGGCTGGTTGCGATTGAAGGTGGCCATGATGGCTTGCTCCACGACTGCATATGGCAACATCTGGTATTGTCCAAATATCGTCTTATGGTTGTTACTGGATTAACTTACCTTTGTTTTTCTCTCCTTCATGGCCTTTTGCTACCGTTCCAAACTTCGTTGTTCCATGTCTCTTGCGACCGCCGCCACAGTGTCTATAGTGGCTTTGGTATGGGGAGTGAGAGGCATGTTCAGGGCTATTCCTCCATATTGATGTAAGGCCACCTCTCTGGGCTTGGGCCTGACCTTTTCATCAACTGGTATTCCCGCATTCCTTCTAGCATTCACATGCAATACATTCATCGTATACGTGCTGACACTTCGACAGTGAGGTTGTAGGGGATTCACCAGGTATTTCCTCATATTTATTTTCCCACTTCGAATTAGTTTTTCTACTTCATCCTTAAATGTAATGGATTGCTCAATTGGGCGGCCAATGAGACGGTGGTATGGACAATAATGAGGCACACTTGTCTCGTACATTTCTACTTGTCTTTTGGGCTTGGGCAAAGTTATCATACTCCAGGTCATGCACAATGTGAAGAGCTCTCTGGTTTTCTCCTTCGAAAAGGAATACTCCTTTTTTAGTTTAGGGTTGTGTTGCCTTCAATGCTTATGTCCCCTTCTTCTTCATTGATGACTCACTCTCCCTGTGGGTTGTCTTCGATCATCACAATGTCTTTAGGGTCACCATTGCGGTAACTACAATCCTTCCTTCTGGGAACTATCCATCCTCTACCTTGCGCTTCTCGCTTTTTGTTGAGGTCGATCACCTGTTTGTCTTTTCTGGCTAGAGGACACGTATACTCAGACCCTAACTCTTCAAAGGAAATGGATCAAGGGACCCCTTTTTCTGTCAAAATTTCGGCCAACCCGAGAGCTTGTCTACCCTGTCTGTTAATGTTGCGTTTGCATTGGCTTTGCCCCCTGCCTTTTCTACTATCGAGGCAAAATCGACAGCATTAACTTCTTTCACATTAGAGGTCCGCTCTCTGAGAGCCTTCCCCTTATTGAACATTATTGTCAGATTGTCTGCAAAGAATATTTCAATTTTTAACACAATGTTATTCAACTGATCAAAGTTTCTAATGTTTACTCCAATCAGCTTCTCATTGATTTTCGGCTTCAAGCCCCTCTTGCAGAGTTTTACTGCATCTTCGTAGACTGGCGGGTTATCACATTTCATCCTGAGATTATGCCACTTCTTAGTATAGTCAATGGCATACTCATTCTTGCCCTGCTTCAGTGCCACCAACTCAATGATGGTAACCTTCTATTCCGACACCTAGAAGTGATCAAGAAAATTTCTCTGCATTTCCTCCCAATTGCTAATAGAATTTGGCTTCAATTTAGCATGCCATCATAATGTTGTAACTGTCAACGAGGTCGAGAAAAACTTCAGTAGGTATGCTTCTTCGGTGGCCAGTTCTCCCAAATCGCTCATGTAATGGACGATATGCTCTTGAGCAAAGCCTTCTCCATCATATCTTGTGAATTTGGAGAGCTTAATGTGACTAGAGGGCACCTTCTTGAATAGATGGTGAACCGGAAATGGCACCTTGTACAAGTCAAAGATGCTTATTCCATCGCCCTGTTCAACAATTTTAGCTTCTACAATCTGTTCGATCAAATACTTCTGGGACACCACGGCATCTTCTACGGAGGCATGAGACTATTGGGCATTATAATTTGGCTCCTCTCCCCGATTTTTCAACACTTCATCATGAGTGAAATTGACTCCGGGGCTAGAGGCCTTATCATTGTCGGGATAGGAACCACCCTTGGGGGAGGCCCGTTCATTTGTGTAGCTCTTTGCTGTTCTTCTAACCTCTGCATGAGACCTAGTAGTAGGGCCTTGAGTTGTTGATTTTCTTGCATCATTTCTTCTGTCATCTAAGACTGGACTTGGTTTGCTTGCTCTTAGCTACGGCTCGGCTCATGGACATTTAACCCGTCTTCACCTTCGCCTTCTACAGCGGTGGCACCGCCATTCTAGGATTGTTGGCCTATCCCCACATTTCTTTGATTCAACCACTGCCGAGCTTGCTCCATGTACCGCGTCAAAGGCCCATCCTACTGAGCCAAATTGGCGATCTCAGCTGGGTCTTCAGGCAATGAGTCTTGCATGTTACTGGTACTAGAGGCAAAACAAGTGTACACCCGAATGCCATTTGCGATCGCCTACATGACCCTTCTCCTCTTCTGCATTTGCAGGGGAAGTACCCCCAATCTCTCAAAGACCGAAGTCCTCTATTGGGTAAGTTGTGACTGTTTCTTAGTCTTGTAGGCTCTTTTTCTCTTCTGATCCTATGGGAAACGAGGTTAGACGTCTTCAATGACGATTCGCCTCACTGGCTCTTCAAGCTTTTGAGACTAATGCTCGGCTAGGGCAGCCTTAGCCTGATGGATTTTTCGAGCTTCCTCTTTGGTCACCCATATCTTCTTCAGTTGGAGGTTCTTATCTTCCACCTGATTGCCCAAGGCAAAGGGTGCAACTGACTTCTTTTGATATCTTTGCCCCTGTTGACCTTATGGCTTTTCTTTTTAAAGATTGTCTTCTCCTGGCAGACCTTCGACAGTATCCTAAAGTGGTTATGAGTGGGCACCGTCCGGATGTGGCGGATCTTGGGAATTATATGCTCCTCGTCATCCAGGCGGATGCGGAGATTGCCTACAAGGATAGTCTTTCCCGTATTGGACAGGCTTGCAACATGGATCTTCTTCTTTTGCCTCCTATTGGAAGAGGAGACGGGTGAGAACTAGATGGTCTTTACAGTAAAGACCCGCTTGGGTCTACCGTCAGTGGTATTCTCCCTGGCATGGGATGTGTGCCGCTTCTTCCTCTCTAGGTTTAGCTCCGGTGCCGAGATGACTCACAGGAAATACGGGGACCAGGCCATAGCGGGGAAGTCCCCAAAGCAAATAGGTGTTGTCAGATACCCACACCGAGCACGGGTAGCGATCACGAGCGGGCCGTAGGTAACTTTCGTGACCATTTGAGTTTCGAATTCCTTGCACCTACACAAAATAGGGCAGCATTAGTGATGTCATGATGAGGGCTTTATTGGACGGAGAGATGAAAAGAAGGAGAGGTCCCACGGGGCATGCCATTTCTGAGACTTCATTTTCGAATTTAAAAAGATCTTAGGTTTTCGAAAAAAAAGTTCCTTTTATTTTAAAGTGTAGACTTTAAGAACTTAGAATTAGTCATCAGGGAGTCTAAGGCTTTGGATCATATGTGAATCCGTGCATTTGACCTCTCCCCACTGACCTTAGTTAGTGTTGACTATGCCAATCACTGATTGGCAACCCTTGATTAACCGTCCATTAGAACCCATTAAACGACAAGAATAAAAGAGGAATTAAACATAGCATCATATTTATGGTAATAAACCATTTACTTTTATGCAACACACACGGAAGTTATTATTTCAATGATTACTTTATTTAAGAATCCCTTAGAAACCTTAAAGGATACTTAAAAGGATTTTAGATTCACACGAGAACATGAGAATCTATGGCCTTTAAGTGGTGCTAAGAGGATATGTCTTTAGACAAAATTCTCATTAAGACCCCTTAAAGGATATCAAGGAACTTAAACAATATCCTTTAAATACCCCTTAAAGAGAACTGAGACCACCAAGGTGGAACTTGGACAGCATCTCCCCTCTTTTGATCCATTTTAGGGGAGATAAACATAAGGAATAAACTCAATTAACGGGGCATGAAGGCTGCCACATACTTGAGGATAATCCTTCTCTGTCATCCCGCTGCCCCTCTCTCTCTCTCTCTCTTTTGGCTCTCTCTCTCTCTCTCTCAATCCTGTTGCCTCTCTCTCTCTTTTCTCCCTTTTTCCTAGGCACAGGGCCCAAAACAGGAGACCGCAGTCCCTGTTTGCTGTGGCTGTTGCCGGGCTGTTGCTGCCTCCTCTGCTGGGGCTGCCGGCGGCAGATATGTTATTATTATACTTTTTTTCGGTTGTGCTCTTTCTTTTTTGTCATGAACGTATACATATCATGCATACATACATATAGGGTATGAAACCCTAACTCATGTTTGTTTATTTTTTTCGCACGCATGCATACGGTATAAAGAAAACCCTAGCTTCCTTTAATGCATGCATGTGTATGTCATACACATATACACACGTACATGTTTAGGGAGTGACAAATTTTGTTCAAACAGTACAGATTCTGATACATATAGGTATTTGTATGGGCTGGTATCAACTAATAAAAAATTAATAAAAGTATTTTATTATTTTTAAACTACAAAGACTGGTATTGGCCAATTCAAGGGGTATCAGTACCGGTCCCGATATCAATATCGGCCGATACTGCCAATCATGAGTCATGCTGACTTTAACCACATATGGACCGATATTGAAGTGCACTTCTCACCTTGAGTTTAGGCATTCCTTCGCATGACGAACCAAGAGGCATCAGTAGAATTTCCAGGCTATGCTACTATCATCATTTCCCGGATATGCTACTATCATCATTTCCCCATGGATATTGACTCACTTCAAAACTAGAGGACGAGTTTTTTAAACCAAGAGATAATGATGGGGATCCAAGTGTTGCGGGAGCAAAGCTAGGAGTCCATTTTATATTTTATTTGGCCCATTAAAAGCCTAATTGATGTATTCTCTTTTTTTAAGGTTTTAGGTCCGAATTTTAGTCATTTATTTTGAATTAGGGGTATTTTAATAATTAGGCTCAGGGTTTAGGTTGGCTTTGTTTTAAATAGTGGTGTAATCCCCTCTTTAAGGAATAATGAACAATTTTGAGAGTTTTTGCAGCTATGTAGCCTCCGCAATGGAGTCCCTTCTTGGGTGAGATGCCCTAAAACCCCCTTCTTGTCCGGTGCGATGTTGGGAATATCCTACCTCCAGTAAGACAATGAATGACTTCCCCACTGTCGGTGCGATGCCAGTAGCCTTTCCAACCCTCTTCTCCCCCACCATCCCACATCATCTTCCTCCTCCATCTAGGAACAACACTTATGATTTTCTATAAACTACTTGTTTGGATGTTCACATGCTAAGCTTGCAAACTAATGATCTGTGGGACAAGGATACAAATATCAAGTGTTGACATGGGTATTGGACACAATGAATTTCCACAAATAAGCCACATGGACAGGGAAATGTATCAGGATATATATATATATAGAAAAATAATAAAGTAAAAAATTAAAAAAGTAAGAGTTCCTCCGTGGTTATATTTCTTCTCTTAATCCTTAAAGAGTTGCATTATATGGAATCATAGGTAGGATAGTTTAACTCTGCTCCACTATCTCCTAGGCTCACCACCTACCTTGATGTTTTGGAACAATGCCTATAAAATATCAATAAGTTAAAGCTTGTAATAACTCACTGACATAAAGTTCCCTCCATATAGATATGAGCACAGTGCTATCTTGATTAGCTCTTGCCTTCATGCCTTTAAAGAAAATAAAAATGGCAATAAGAGAGACAGGGGTTTGATTGTGACTATGTGAGAGAGGCATCCTGTTTCTCACACTATTGGCAAATTTGAAATAATATGATTGTCCCTTTGCAGAGACACGCATGCCTGTCCCAGAATAATAGTTGCAAACAGAACCTTCCTTCTCTCAAGGACAAAAATACTAGGTTTGCAAAGCTGAATGATCCACTATAAGTTTTCCTTAAAAATTAGAGTGCATCATTCCTCATTCTTCCTAAAAGACATATGTTCATCCTTTCCCCTATGGTTTATGGACCACCTGTACTTTCCACCATTACAGAAAACATGCATAACCTACACAATGTTTGCAACTGCTAGCTGGAAGACAAAATAACCAGAACCGTCACACTAATAGTTGTCACAGGCATGATCCTGAGTAATAGGAAGACGAAATAACACTCTCTCTCTCTCTCTCTCTCTCTCTCTCTCTAGTCTCTGTGCCTTCACGAGTTAGTATATTTAGTAAAAATAAATATATGAAGGATAACCTTAATGCTGTTTGATGCAGCCCAACCCCTTAAAACATCTTGGTCAACTACGATTACGGCCACTAAACAGGCATTCAAACTATCACCTGTTCCACAAAAAAAAAATCAGTTTAGAAGATCAGTTGCATAGCAGACATAAAAAAGCAGAAAACTCTCATCGACGGTTAACATTAGAGTGCAAACTTACCGTATACAAAACACTGAGAGACGAATTTGCACTTTGCATAAACATTCTCAATCTTCTCTGGGGCTATGTACTCACCCTGAGCCAACTTAAAAATGTTCTTCTTTCTGTCATCAGAGTAAAGTCATAATATTACTTAACCACACCAGTTTCTTTGAGCAAAAGAAATTCAGGTTGGAATCAATATCAACCTGACAAAGATTACGGAAAATGCATAACATGAATGAGTAGGGAAATGATCTATAAAAGAGGAAATTAGCAGTTAAATGCATGCTCCTGAATTTATACATAACTCTCAGAAGTACACAGTTAAATGGTACATCTATACGAATCTGGGTGAAACATTGTAAACAAAGGAGAATAAAAACAGGTCAACAACAAATCTCTTGAACAGATTGGTGTATCGTATTTAGCCCATTTCAATTCCATTTACCCTTGGGTTTTTGTATGTGAATACTAATATTAGAAAGATAACCAATTTTGGTTTCCAGTTCATGGTATTAATAAATTTTCCCCCTGGAGATAAAGAAAGCTCGAAAAAAGCCCATTAAGAAGCAGACCCAGAAAAGAGACATCCTTTGCAGATACAAAAAGTTCCTTCAATGCAGATACACACACACAAATTACATGAACAGACAGAAATCTCTACAAGTATCCTTTGGTCTAAATAAGTCATCAAATGAGTGTGCCCATCATTACCATACAAATATAACTCAGTATAATCACTGAGCAAGGTAACATTAAATTCCTATCAAGAAACTGTCTACAGGTGCAACCTTACCACATGCCCAGCACCCTCCCAACTGAATGATCAGGTTAAATCCACAACCATGGAAAAGATTATTTCATTCCTCTCTTCACTTTTTTTTTTCTTACTATGATGGATTCCTAATTAGACAGCACCATCTGATTGCAGCAATCCAAATATTGAATTTAGTTTCTCCCCTTGAGGCTGTCTAAAAAAGACAGACAAATGGCAACCCAGTGCCATAAGGCTCCTGCCACTGTGAGGACTTTGTGTGACAGTTTTATCCTTGTTTTTCAGTCTGATACCTGAGGTTCATACGGTCCTTTCAAAACTAACCACCCTCCAATTGCAACAAAGTTGAGGCTACTTCACCAGAAATGCATAATGGTTAATGCACTTCCACTGTATCCAGTCTCCAAAACCATATCAGAAGACCATACAGAACCAACAGCTGATTGACTTTCAAGAATAATAAATGTCAATTAAATCTTGGTATTGAACAAAGCTGACGTTAAGGGTCAAAAAAAAGGCTTCGCTGGTGCAAGGTTTGCAAAACCGGACCTGGTTATGGAACCAGTCAGGACCAGTTCCAATTCAAATCGGGACAGAACTGAACAAACCATGATAGAGCTGGCCAAAAATGGCCAGTTCAAGCTGGATCGGGGGACCGCCGGTTCTGATCCAGCTTTGCCGGTTCAACTACAGCAAACACTGCTTACATGTCAACCCATGTATCCCATGATCTCCTAAATAGTAAACACAAAGTTTGAATCCTTCCCCCAAAAGGGAAAAAGAAAACAATCTAGCCAGAAAAAGACCCCAAAAAACCTCAAAATATACAGTTTCAAGGGTAGACATAAGAATCTAAATAGATACCCAAAAAAATAAATGGGAATATGATCACAGGCCATTTCTTAGCTTTCAACTCAACCGATCCATAAATGTTCCCAGACACAAACTCCCTTTCCCATTTCCCAACCTTGGATCAGGAAGGATGTTGTACTTATGAAGTTTTGATATGACAGGTGACCAACCCACTGACATCTCAACATCAACCTGTGAGCCCTGCAAAACTCTTGTGCTGAGGAGCAGTTCACAGGTAAGAGAGTTTTACCCAAAAGTCATGTGTGACCCATTTCAGTGGAACTCATGACTGATGACAGGCGTAGTAACTCTACCTTTAGATAGTCTGATAAAATCTCGATAGCATTGTTGAGCTAAAGATCGAAACGGAGACAAAGAAACTACTCACATGTTGCTACGAGGAGGGAAAAGAAATGAAGGAAAACTGAAACGAGTAGTGAGCATAATTTATTGAATATACCTGTCAATGATTTTCAAACGGCCCCCAGGTAACCACAACCCTATGTCCCCAGTATGCAGCCATCCATCCTCATCAATTACTTCTTTCCTATCAAAATAGTTTAGCTGTCAGAAAAAAAAATAAGAGGAAAGAGAAACAAACTTGCAAGAAAGTAGAAACCATTACGTTTGCACATCATCTTTGTAGTATCCCCGGAAAACAATGGGACCCCTCACACAAATTTCACCACGAGGATAAGGCTGGTCATTGGATGTATAGTTCATCTCTGGAACATCAACAAGCTTGATTTCTGAAAAGAACATGATATTAAAAATAAGAAGATGAAACAAAATTATAAAGACAAACATAAGGTGAAAAAATCAACAGAATTCATTTCCAATTTAATGGTGTATGGCTATGAGCACATTCTTACCTGTCATTTCAATTACTCAAAATTCACCTGCATTTGAGTCCGAAATCTCAAAATGGACTATTCTTTTAAATATTGTACACCACACCATGGAATGCCATCTCGCGAGAATCTCGGTCTCGGGACAGTTCATACTTTGTTAAAATGCTTTTACTTATTCAATTTTGAATTTGTTTTTAACTTTTTTTTTCTTGGACATGAATTTCGTGATTGTCCCTCTTGCATAAGAGATTTGAGATATGAAGAAATGGGTAATCTGGTACAACTGCTTCATTTGTTACACCAACATTCCTTGGTTTCCTCCTCTTCAGATGTGTGGACCTGGGGATGGGGCAAAGCTGGTAGATTCTCAGTTAAATCGGCCTATTCTACTATTGCTGATGGGGGGACTAGATATCCATTTTTTCCTGGTGTGTGAAACATCGAGAGTCCTCTCAAGCTGCAGACCCTTCTCTGGAGGACCTCTCAATAGGCTCCCCACTTGTAACAGGATGGGTCACTTTATACAAGACATGAGTACAAATGTTGTCTTTGTGGTTTGGAAGAGGAGACCGCCGATCATGTTTTCACTTCTTGCTCCTTTTCTAAGGACGTGCGGCAGCTGATGTGTGATCGATCAGTTACAGGTCCGGGCCAGCCCAGTAGGATTCAGTAGAAGAGCTTCTCCTGTTGTAGGATAGGCATTGGCCAATTGGCCAGATATAGAAGACCACATGCTGTGGTGGCTGATCCTGCATGCAACAATTTGGTCCTCGTGGAATGAGCGCAATAGTAGAATTGTTAGGAAGGAGGCCGCTAACCCTAATAGGGTCTTTTCCTTTGTATGTGAGAGGGTCAAAAGAGTGGGCTCAGGTTTCTTGTAATATCAATGAATGTAACTCTACCCTTTTTTGTCTTCTAGGGGAGGGTGTCTAGAGCTTCACACCTTGGTGCTTCTGTACATGGGGGACTTTTGTTGCTGTCCTCTCTTTACCGGTACATGTTCCCATTTTAGTTTCATAATACAAGTGGTACCATCCACATTAAAAAAATGAATTTCTTGATTGCAGTCCGATCCTCTCCATAGGTAACTTTTCTTGCTTTTCATTTTTATTGGATCTGTTTTTTCTAAGTTAGTGATGTAGTCCATTTTTGGAGCTCTTTTTTATTTTAAATTTTTTAGCCAAGTCCATCTTTGTTCAGTTTACTTGGGGGGGGGGGGGGGGGGGGGGTAGTGGGGTTTGTTATTGTGTGCATGGTTTGGCCCGCATGCACTATTTTAACCCCCATCCCCATATTAAACAATAAATAAAATTCATCATAAATTTTTAAATATTCAAGTTTCAATTACCCCCCTTTGGTTGTTTCCATTCCTTGACGCTTTATTTTCACCATCAAATCGTGTCTGATCTTGAAACTCAATCATAGCCATCCATCGGGTACTTGCAAATTCGATTTTTAAAAAATCATAAAAAATAATCAAAAAGTAGCAAATTCGTCAGGTTACCCTTAGGGTTGTTCCTATCCCTGGGGTTTTAATATTTTATCACCAACTTACTTGCACCAGATTGGACGGCTACAATCAAATTGGACACGATTGGAGGGTGAAAATTAAGATATAAGGGAAGGAAATAACCCTAAGGGATAATTGAATATTTAAAAACTTATGGAGATTTTTTATTTTTTTAACATGAGGATGGGGCTGAAACATATTGTGCGACTTATCTGTACAAATGCAAAATCCGCACCAAAGCGCTCTCTCTCTCTCTCTCTCTCTCTCTCTCTCTCTCTCTCTCTCTCTCTGAGAGAGAGAGAGAGAGAGAGAGAGAGAGAGAGGGGGGGGGGGGGGGGGGGGGGGGGGGGGGGGAGAGACAGAGCTACACAAGGATGGTAGAACTAGTATCTATACCGATACTGGCGGGTACCGATACCGATACGTATCGATATTGGTACGACCCAATACCAACCCATTTTGGCTTGGTACTAGCCAATAACTGTTAGAATAGTCCTACATCAGAAAAAGGACAACATCAAAAAGTGTTTAATGGATGGTGCCTACTCCACTCTTTGCCTTAAGGTTTTGAGTTGGATGCCCAATAACTTCAACATGGTACCAAAGCCCATGGTTACGAACCGGGCCACGCACCCCATATTTGTGGTCCACGTGACAGAAGCCTAAAATCAGCCTGCACGTGAGGAGACATGTTAGAATAGTCCTACATCTGAAAAAGGACAAAATCAAAAAGTGTTTAATGGATGGTGCCTACTCCACTCTTTGCCTTAAGGTTTTGAGTTGGATGGCCCAATAACTTCAACAATAACAAATATTTTTCTATTTTATTTTTAAACTGCAAGGATTGGCATTAGGGTATCCCCCGTATCGGGTATCAGTATGTATCAGCCGATACGTATTGGTATTGGTCGATACTGCCATCCATGGCATGGAATGCAGAATCGACCGATCCCGATCCAGATAGGCCTATTCGGATCGGGATCGGCAGGTCCCGATTCGGCCGATCCGATCCCGATTCAGATCGGGATCAAAGGGTCTCGATTTGGGGACCCGATCCGATCCGGAATTCCTTGATCCATGGTGCTACAATGCGACGGAGGTAGTTGGTGCAACTCCTTTCGCATGAACACAACAAACCGTTAGATTAAGATCTGCATTGTGTGTGTGTGTGTGTGTGTGTATATATATATATATACTAGTTGAAATTCTGTGCGATGCACGACCAATTAACATCTTTGAATAAAAAAATTAAAATTAATATAAGTGAAGTTAATCTTTTATATTTTTTGAAGAAATGAATAAAATAATTATAAAAGAATATATATTCAGAAATACTAACATTTTTTCTCTGAATATTAGATTAGTTGTTTGGTAAACATCAAAAGTTCAGAACCATTGAATTCAATTGAAATATGGATTAAGAGATAAAACTAAAAAGTGAACTGAAGGTTATCATTATTATCGCATGAGATTATCCCAATAAATAATGTTGAAATATAAATTGGGAGAAAAATGACAGAGAGATTGGTCTCGTTAATAACGAAATTAACTATTATTATCCCATGAGACTATCCCAATAATGATAATAAATATCAAAATTTATTATTATCATCTCCAAAGATTGTCCCAATATTAATAATAATAATAACAATAACAATAACAACAACAACAATAATAATAATATGAGTGAGAAAAGTGAGAGAGAGACTGACCTCATTAATAATAATATTAATTAATATTATTATTATTTTAAAAATATTAATATCAAAATTCATTATTATTATCTCATGAGACTGCCCTCATAATAATAACGATGATGATGTCAAAATTAATTATTATTATCTCAAGAGATTGCAACAACAATAACAACAACAATAATAGGGGATAGAAAAATTGGAAATAATAATAATATAGGGAGAGAGAAAAATGTGAAAGAGGAGAAAGAGAGATAATAATAATAATAATAATAATAATAATAATAGTAAATTAGTTATCATTATCTCATGAGACTATCATTTTGATATTAATTTTTTAATAATAATAATATCAAAATTAGTTATTATTATCCCATAAAAATATAATAATAATAATAATAATAATAATTTAAAATTAATTATTATTATCTCAAGAGATTGCAACAACAATAATAATAATAGGGGACAAACAAATAGGAGATAGAAATATTAATAGGGAGAGAGAAATGTGAAAGAGGATAATAATAATAATAATAATACTTAGGCAAAGAGAGAGAGGGGAAAGAGAGAATTAATGAGAGAGAGATGGTGAGAGAGAGAATTAATAAGAGACAGAGATATTAATAGGGAATGGAGAGAGAGAGAATTTAGGAGGAAAATAGTGAATTCTGGTGTTGACACATGGCACCAGAGAATTCTGTCTTATATATATAGTATATATATAGTTGTGGCGCCTTCGGCGCCAAATTCACGGAGGGGTAGGAGATGTGAGGAAGGAAAAGAGGGAAAAAAACAAAAAAACACTACCGCCTGATCATAAAATCGGATGGTTCCGCCCGCACATGGGGGATGTTCCTACCCACGCACGGTACATCCCGCGCGGGGCAGGCACCTTCGACGCCAAAATTCACGGAGGGATAGGGATGTAAGGAAGGAAAAGAGGGAAAAAAGAAAAAGAAAAAAGAAAAAAAACACTATTGTCTGATCATAAAATCAGATGGTTCCGCCTGCACATGGGTGACGTTCCTGCCCATGCACGGTATGTCCCGGGCGGGGCAGGACTATTCCGCACTATACGTGCAGAACAGTCCCACCCCGCGCAGGAACCGTTCTGTGCATGGAAGGGCGTGGGCGGATTTTTTTTTTTTATATAAAAAAAAAAAAAAGACCCTTGGATCTTAATCCAAAGGTGATGCGCCCCCACCCAAAAACCCACCCTCCCCATGTAAAAAAAGAAATAAAAAATTTCATAAAATTGTAAATATTCAAAGAGGCCCCTTAGGGTTGTTCTCATCCCTGGGGCTTTAATTCTTACCATCCGATTGGGCACATATCAAAAATCAATGTTTAAAAATACTGGAAAGATAGTCAAAAATAAGAAATTCATCAGATTAGCCCTTAGGGTTGATCCCATCCCCTGGAGTTTTAGTTTTGATCCCCCAAACAATGATGCATTTGATTAGACGGATACGGTTAAGTTTTTCGATCCAACAGTGAAAAGTAAATCCAAAGAGGTGGGAAACAACCTAGATGTGGGTATTTGAATATTTTAATTTTTTTGGTGGTGGTGGTGGTGGTGATGATGATGATTATTATTATTATTATTATTATTTGAAATCAGGATGAGGGGTTTTGGGGTGGAGCGCATTATATATATATATATATATAGAGAGAGAGAGAGAGAGAGAGAGTAATGCTAGAGTACGGTCAAACATCTTACTACGGTGCAGCCGTATGCAAAAAACAGTCGTCCATTTGTCTATTATCCAATCAAATGGCTGATAAAGAAACAAAACAGAAAACCTTTCTTTATTCGAAAGGTTCGATCATCTCAACATAATGAATCGAATGGCTGAGATAAGAGGCGCGTCCAGCGCCCCATAATTCATGGGCGGAGCCCATGTTTTGCAGCACTGAGGATTCCTTTCCATGGTGTTCCGTGTGATTGTGCCAGCTGGCAACAATCGGATATGCATGGAATTCCCAACCAGTGGGATTCAAGGCACGTAGAGAAGCTTTTCTCCAAGTCTGGAGGCACAGGAGGGGGAACATAGCTGTTTCTCAACCATTTAATCCTACAGCACTTAATCAAACAGTGGGAAATGGCGATACAGTTAGATCATACTCAACCTGTAACTATATCTTAGCAAAACTATATTAGATTATATATATACATATATATATATATATCAAGGTTTGCCGTATCATACTGGATCGGTCCGACTCGTATATGGGCCGACCCGATCCTCTGATACACACCGAGTCGGACCGGATCGTGCCGACTAATACATGCTTAATGGAATGTTTTAAGTTGAGTTTCTCCTATTTGATAAGTAGAATTATATTCTTATATCAATTAATAGGATATATTTCACTAAAATGCGACTTAAACTCATTAATTTTAACAAACAACACATTCATTTTAACAAACTCATTGGCTGGACTCATACAAGTCGGACCGAGTTGGCCCGAGTCGGATGGGTATCGTACCATATCTAGGAATATACGATCCGATACGGATCAGCGATACGGCGAACCTTGATATATATAACATCATCTCAAGCTCCCAAGATTTTACCAAGATCTCTTCTCTCCGACCACCTGAGACGAAGCCGAAATCCAATATGGCAAACCTTGCGTCACACACCGTGATGAACAATCAAGGGAAGTCATGTGCTAAGCTATGCGTATCTTTTGGGCAAGAAATATGCAATAGCAAATCAGGAAAATTAATTATTGGTAAGTACATCACAATGAAACATGAGGCCATCTTGTTGAAATAAATGGACCCTGTTGTATTAAATGTGTAACTATGTTAAGATCAAAGCTGAGAATTGATGATCATGAGATAATAACTTATAAATTCTACATGCAAGGGTCAAAAGCAACACTCACCACATGCAGGATTCGGTGCACCAACGTGACCTGTAAGCCTGTCACCGGGTTCCATTCCACTTATAACACAAGAAGTCTCCGTCATTCCATAACCCTCAATAACATCACACCCAAAGCATCTATTCAAAAAGGTAAGTTCATGCTTGTAAACAACATGGAAATTCACATAAAAAATATATCAATGAATATACAACCGCAGGAATGTCAGCAAACATGATGCACAAGCGAATATACTTACACTCTCAAAAAATCCATCACATCAGGAGACAATGGTGAGGCACCTGAAACCATAAGACGTACTCGTCCTCCAAGTTTTGCTTTTATCTTATTGAATACCAGTCTATCCCACATGGGTGATGGTTTTTTACCTAAATAAATCGCACATACTTGTGATTGAACACTCCAAATAAGCAAAATTGAACACAAAGTTAAGAACAGTGGAATGGAAATGTTAACACTGTTACAGTGGGGGAAAAAAGGCCTGAAAAGGAAATGTCCACACAGGATAGGTGAACATGGTTTGATCCAAGGTGAAAAAAAAAGGATTAAAGAGAACTACATGAGAAAGGAGATTGTATCTGTAAAAGGCTATCTGTGAAGGCAAATTAATGGTCAGCAATGAGGCGCCTAACATCCAGAAATGAATTCTGATTCTTTTTGTTCTTTAGATTCTGAAAGTGCCGCTACATGAGTCTGCTTCCAGCAAATTCAGTTATTGTGATGCCCTATTTGCCTATTGGAACAGTTGTTTAATGAAACAAAATGTCAACTAATTACTTTGAGTTTAAAAACAATTATTCTCATTTTATATTTATACTTTTGGTGTATCAAAGAATTTACTGTATTCTTTTTTCTTCAGAAAAAACACCCTATGTGACTGTCAATGATCAAGGACAGGCCACATATGATGACCTTGTAGTGGCTTTACAGCTATAGTTATTTTCCTTGTGTAAGATTTACAATTTTCTGTTGGCCCTTTTCATAAAGGGTTGATTGTGTAAAGTGGACTTTGGAAGAAGATTTATGGACCTTTTCCTAATTTGGGTGACCATCATGGACGCTAAAATGCAGAGGTTAATCTCTTTTTTGCCAGAGGATCAGTGAGATTCACGTTTTCCGCTTCAAATGCACATGGATCTAGTAAAGTTAAAATTCAGCCCTTGCATCCTGTGCAGTTGCTTCATTGAGTTTTCATGTTCTGATCATGCAGTGTGTGGACTATTGAAGGTTACACTCTGGAGTGCGCTTCTGCCACATTTTTGTATGGTGGCTTGTTCCATTGTAAGATTTTCACAAGTTTCCCAAAGTGGTTATTGAGGCAAATCATTCGGACACATCATATCTCCTTACTATGTTGTGCTAGTCTTGCCCAGAAGTCTGCCAGGCTCAGCCACGTTAAACAGGGCCTTGGCCTTAAAACAAGGTCCACATTTTGACGTCTCCCCAGCCTGCCAGTTGGGCTGGCCCCAAACCTTGTAAGGGCCCAGAAGCTGGAAGGGACCTTGAACTCTACCCACTGAACAAATCACACTACTAAACCCTTCAAACATCCCTTTTGTGAGAAACCCTGACAGCAGTCCAGCTTGTCACTCTCCAGCTCCTCAGGGCTTTACCTCCAACGAACTCTAGCTCCACTGCATGCTCCAGATCCTTTGCCATCCTCTCTAGATTTGGCCTCCGCTGTTAAACTCTAGTTCCACCTGCATCAAGGCATACCTATCACCAGCACCCTCCTCCATGCACCACGGATGTCAGGAAGTGACAAATTCCACCCTGTCAATGAGGCAAGCACTGTGGATGGTCATGATCATGGTGCCTGGCATCTCAAAGCTGGGCATGGCTGCCTGTGTGGTGGGATCTGGAAGCAGCAAGGAATACAAAATTGGATTGGAATGTTGAATTGCAGAATCCCAGCTGAGTATGAAATTGGCCCAAATTAGCCAAGTTGAGAGGAAGATTTTCTTTGAATTATATATACACACACACACACACACACACATATATATATATATATATATATATATATATATATATATATATATATATATATATATATATATATATATATATATATATATATATTCAGTCAGCTAGAATTGACGTCATTCAATTCCAATCCCACACAATCCTGGTTGATTCCGATCAACCTCACCTGGTAGCAAAAGATCCTAACAGTTCCCCCCGTTCTTTGGATCGGCCAGTTTTTAATTGTTATCCTGATCCAGATTGGTAAGTCTTGCAACCCACGGGTGGTGGAGGCTTCAGGACCATAGCAAGGTCCAACTACTCAAGGCCACTGCCAATAGAACCAAGGGAGCCCAAGGATGAAAATGGGATGAGTTGGTGGCTAGGATGCCAGAGGACACTCATCAAGGCCGGAAAGGGTCCTGGGATGTCCCAGGTCAGGCAGGGTTTTTCTAGGACCGGCCTGGGACAGGCCAAGACCTGAATGAAAGACCCTGGGTTGGGCCTTGCATAGGGTAGGAGGCACCTCAAAACTGTGTGGTAACTTATAGATCTTGGTAGAGCTCAATTTTCATTTAATACAAGAGCAGATTCCTTATGGTGAGGCCATCATTGAGCAAAAAGAAATTATGAGCTCATGCTCCAATGATTGTCCAAAAGTCAGTATCTTCTTACTGCCTTGGTATGCAAGAAAGGGAAATGGCTGCCAGACATACACAGAAAAGGAAAATAGCAACCCCTGCTTGCCTTGAATTGACTCATCAACAAAAGAAACAGACATAGGAAGAAAGAAAACTAAGAGAAAGATATGTTTCCTGCTAAATGCCTCCAAAAGTTCCATACAAATGAAAAATGCTGAAGTTTCTTCATTGTGGTAACATTACCGAATGGAATATATATGCAAAAGATTATAAAAAAAGGAAAAACAATGGTAGACTACAACAAGAAAAGCGGCTCAAAGATTGTGAAGACAAAAGATGAAATCAAAAGATAGCCTTGGGCTTCAGATGCTTTACCTTGGGGTCTCAGCATGCACATATGTTTACATTAGGTCTTAGCACAAAAATGTATAGCAATCATGGCTTGGGTAAACTTATCCGTAATGCGTAAATGTTTGTGTGTTTATCTTAGGGCCAGCATGCAAAGAGCTTTTGGCATGAAAAAGTATTATATACACACATGTACAAATGTGTGTATGTGTAGAGAGAGAGAGAGAGGGAGATTACTCTAACAATTTTCTTGAACAAGCTGCTCAACAATGAAAAATAGATTGTGATAATCAATATGACTCCTCCTTTTGCTACAGCTTTTTACTTCTATGGTCTTAAAACAAATTCAATCAAACAATCAAAGACATGACAAGTGATGCAATCTGACTGGCAGAAATTACCATTAGCTATCGCTTGCATTTTGGCATTAAAGGCAGTAGTAAATAGCATCTCCCTTATGGCCCCAGATGCTTTTACAGCATTCATAATGCTGCAAAGTTACAGGTTAACCATTGCTAAGAATTTGTTATAAGTTAACAAAAGCCTGTCACAAGTATATAAAATAAGAACATCATAGTTACATTACCCGGCATAGATTCTGTTGTACAAACGAGGTACACTGCAGAAAATTGTCGGTCTTAGCACTGCCAGATCATCCATTAATTTCAAGTTATCCTGGATGTACATGATTGTGTTTAGTAGCATATTACTTCTAAATATTGGAAGTAAGAGGAATAAGAGATCCATGAAATTAAACTAATTACAGCAAGAATGCTAAGTTTGTTGAAGATTTAAGCCAATGCAAATATATGAATTCTATATGAAGATTCATTAGGAAGAAGTACCTTTATGATAGTATTGTGGCTTATTAAAATATTGTTTCAAGGATGGTCAAAAGGTGAACAGTATACCTTAGACAACACTATGTAATATGATTCAAATAATTAGTACAAGGACAAAAATGTCATACCCCTTGATAGAAACCAATAGCAACCCCATAATATGCCAATGCAATTTGGTTGACACGCTCATAGATATGCGCCAAAGGAAGATAAGATATATAACTGCAAAAGTAGCAGAAGGCATGACGATGCAGTACATATAATAGCATTTGATAATAGCCTCACAAGGAAGAAATAAAAGAGCACAAGGAAAGCATAGTCTTACGTATCTGACGGGTTGAACTTGATGTTCATAAGTGAACCACCACAAACATTCGCAATCAAATTTTTATGTGTCAATACAACTCCCTGAGAAGAAACATATTATCCAATGTCTTTAATCCATTACAAAAGTAATAGAACGAGAAAGTGGAAACCATGCGACAGGTTATTACTGATTATTGACGTACACATAACCACACTGGCCTATGCCTATATATTACTACTGTCATTCTTATGATACCTTTGGTGTACCCGTTGTTCCACTTGTATAGCAGATTGTAGCAATGTCTTCAGGTTTTGGAGGGCGAAAAGACTGAAGGTTGCTTCGTCCCTGAAACACCAACAATGTCATATCAGAATGCATGTATGTATGTATGTGTGTGTGTGTATAATACATATCAGAATGTAAGAAAGTCTGTAGTTTCAGTTTCCCAAAAAAAAAAAAAAAGTCAATAATCCACTTGATAAAGATAAGATTCACAATTCTAAGATCTTCACTAACGGCTGCCATCAAATAAGCTTCTTGCCATAATAAGCTCATAATATAGATTTTTGACTTCACAAACAGTTCATAGTTAGATAAAAGTCCTCATGATTTGAATATTGATTTTGAATTCCCCATTATTTACTTGAAGTATAAAATAAATTCCTCTAGTTACATATGTTAAAAGGGGATCTTTTTTTTTTTTGAAAGAAACATGGATTGTACCACCAATTTTATCAAGTATAAAGAGACGAATTCCCAAAATATGACAAGACCACATGTACAAGAAAGACAATGCTCTAAGGGAGATGTTCTCAACATAAATTTTACTTCCCGAAAGATGGCATCATTTCTTTCACGCCAAATACTCTAGCACACTGCATCAGGCAGAAAACCCAGCACCTCCTTCTTTTGACGAAGTTTTGATGAAGCTCACAGATTCTTGAAAAAAGTGCATGTTTCCGTTACAGTTTTGAAGCTGTTGTTGAAGTTGAGAGGTCTCCCAAAAGCACTCCAAAATCCAAACCTCCTTAACCACTATACAATTAACCATTAAATGATCCACATCTTCAGCATCATTACTGCAGAGAGGACAGAAAATATAATTATCTAGGGACCACTTCTGCCAGTAAACTTTTGTAATAATCCTCTTTTCAAATGTCAGCCACTGCTCTCACTTTGACGGGATTTTATCTTCCAAATCTTCTCAGATCTTCTTTAATTTGGTAGGTCACCTTCAAGTAAGGAGTAGTAAGATTTAACAGAAAACTGTTGTTTGTTTCTTCCCCACAAAATCTTATCTGGCATATTGACATCCATGGAGACAGCATATAACCTGTTCAATAGTTCAGAATATTCAGTCATCTCCTCTTCCTTCAAATTTCTAATAAGGTGTACAAACTAGTTAACAAATCCCTGTTCTAGAACAATGCAATCTTTCACATAACACCACTTATTTACAGCCAGCATATAAATCTTCGGATAATTATCTCTAAGGCATTTTTCACCCAACCACCTATCCTTCCAGAATAGAACACATTCTCCATTCCCCACCTTAAAAGAAATGTTCTTTTCAAAATTTCTTCCTGATTTAATAATGCCTAACCACAGAGGAGAATATTCCCTCTTAACTCCTTTTTCGAGAAAGTTCCTCTCTAACATCTTTAGATTACATGACAAAAGTAACCTTTTTTATTCATTAACTTTACAAAAAAAAGATGTTTTATGAGGGCTTTAAACTTAAACCTTGCACATTTTTCTCTTTTCAAGTTATATATATCATGTGGTACCATCCACGTTTCAAAAAACACTTTACAAAAAAATGCCACTGAATATTCCTCCCTCCATATGAGGGAGGGGAGGAGGAGGAAGATTGTAACAGCACCGTTGCTAGGAGCCTAGGACTCCTCGACAACATGCCTGCCCTGTCTTCCGCATACTGGTTGTCATCATGGTAGGCCGGGTCGGTCCGGGTCGGATCGGATCGCCCGGACCGCTCGGAATCCGGGCGGTCCGAACCGACCCCAAGCCCCGACCCAGCGACCCCAGCCCGGGATCGCTGGGATCGGGTTGGGTCGGCCGGGTCGGCCGACCCCAGCCCGGGTCGGTCCGGGTCAGACCGGTCCGGCCGACCCGGCCCCCCAACGGCTAGTTCAGAACTAGCCGTTGGGTAGCCGTTGGGAACCCATTCAAATGGGTTCCCAACAGTTAGGAGGGGCTTCTAAGCCCCTCCAAGTCCCCCCAAGTCCCTATAAAACCCCCTCCTACCCTTCTCTCCCTCATTCACACAAATTCTCATTTCTCTCTCTCTCTAAAACTTCTCTCTCTCTCTCTAAGCTCTCATACTCTCTCAAAGACTCAAAGCTCTCTTAACTTCTTTCTCTCCAAACTTCCAAAGCTCTCTAGAGTTCTAAACTCTAAAAGACGGACCGACGGACTACATCAAATTTTTTTCATCATATTATTTTTATTGCATTTTAATTTTTCTCTCTAACCTCTTTTTGTCTTTGTAGCTTTATTTCTCATTGTCTCTCACTCTCCCTCGAGGTATGATATGAAATCTCACTCTCTTTCTCTATGTTTTTTCTTATTTCTCACCATTTCTCTTTATGTAATTACTAATTATCTCTTTCCCTATTAATATATTTTTTATTTTTAAAGATGTCGACTTCTGAGTATAATGAGGCCACATCTGTCACCTCTCGTGGTGACCCGGGATGGAACCACTGCACCGTCGTAGACATGGCTTCACGCAAAGTCAAATGCAACTACTGCAGTCGGATTATTTCGGGTGGAGTTTTTCGTCTAAAGCAACATATTGGGGGTGTCAAAGGAGAAGTGAAGGCTTGTACTGCCGCACCACTAGAGGTAAAAAATCAATTCAAAAATTACCTACGACAAAGAGAGTTGGAAAAAGGAGCAGCATCAACGATGAGAGGCCAAATTATGGAGGAAATGACACGACCCTCGGGTCAAGGTATTCATATTCACCTTCCGGGATATAGATCTCGGGAGGGAGACATAGACCCTACCAGAAGGAGATCCACTGCATTTGAAGACTTTTCTCGAGGTATTCTTTGATTTAAAATTTTCAATTAATTATTTACTTGTTTATACTTCATCTCGATTAAATTAGTCTAATCATCTATTTTAATTTAAAGATGATATACGTCGAGCCATGGACGAAAGTAGACGATCTTTTGCTGATGAGGATGTGTATAGACGCACCGGTCGACACGTTGGGCAAGAGAGTGGATCCGGACATGAATCCAACGAGGAGGAAATTCATGACTTGACTAGGGACAATGATCCTAGAGTGGGTCCTATAGATGCTTTCCTAACAAGACAGAGAGGTAGACAACTATCAATCACAGCTGCTATGAAGAACTTGAAGGTATGCAAGGAGAAGATTGGCCGTACTGTTTCGAGATGGTTTGTTTATAACAATGTACCTGCCAATGCTGCAAAGGGTCCTTATTGGGAGGACATGATTGAGACTATTGGAGATGTGGGTAAGGGTATTCCTGGACCAACCCCCAAGGAGATATACAACACTTATCTTCCTCAAGAGGTAAGTGATCTCCAGGAGTATATCAAGTCGTTCGAGCGAATTTGGGATGAAAGAGGCTGCACAATAATGACAGATGGCTGGACAGGTGAGTACATTGAATTAGTTTAACATATTTAGAAATTAGAATCTTAGATTAACATATTATATTTTTTAGTTAATTTAGACATTCGCTAATATCTATAACATTATTTGAATAGGAATTACGAGAAGAAGTATGATTAACTTTCTTATATACTGTCAAGCTGGGACTGTATTTTGGAAGTCCGTAGATGCTAGTGGAAAGGTAAAGAATGTTGAATATCTTTTCAAGTTAATTGATGACATTGTGGAGCAGGTGGGAGAAGATCGGGTTGTCCAAGTTGTAACAGATAATGCAGCTTCATATAAAGTTGATGGCCATATGTTAATGGAGAAGAGGCCACATCTATATTAGCTTCCTTACTCTGCTCATTCCCTAGATTTGATGCTAGAAGATATTGGGAAAGATGTAAAAATTACTGAAACAGTGAAGTCAGCCCAATTCATCACATCCTATATCTACAACCATAACTATGTGCTCACGTTGATGCGTGAACACACTGGACAGAGGGAGTTACTACGTCTTGGGGTAACTCGTTTCGCCTCCACATACATTTCCTTGGAGAGTATACAATCACAAAAACGCCCCTTGAAGCAGATGATTTCAAGTAAAGGATGGGAGGATTGGATGACAAGGCACGCGAAGCGTGATGCTAGAGACAAGGGGAAGCAGGTTGAGGACTTGATTGAGAGCCGGGAGTATTGGAAGGATATAAAGATGATCTTGAGCGTAGTTGAACCTCTTGTGCGGGTTCTGAAGATGGTGGATGGAGATAAGAAGGCCACAATGGGATATTTATATGAAGCTATGGACCGTGCAAAGGAAGACATTGTTAGGGCCAACAAAAATACATACAGAAAGTGGTGAGATATCATAGATGCAAGATGGGATAGGACACTCCACCATGACTTGCATGCGGCAGGTAACAAAATAAGTCAATCCATATTGGTCGCCATTTTATTTCCTATAAGTTTTATTTCATTTTTAATTTGTTTTTCAATTCTTTAGGTCATTTCTTCAACCCAAAATACCAATATAGCTCTGCTACTCAACATGCGCCCAATGATGAAGAAGTACTCCGTGGGACTCAAAATGTAATTCGGCGTTTGTTACATGATGAGGATCGAACTATCATAGCATGCAACAAAATGCATCACTATAGGCTCCGGACATTACATTTTGGTACTCATCGTGCTCAACGGACAGTCATGTTGCTTTCACCAGGTATTTAGAATTTTACACATAACTAATACTTTCACGAAATTGTTATCAACTTATCATGCCTAGGCTTTACAAATTACAATACTAATTGTTAGTTGGATCATTATGGAATTACAGCTGATTGGTGGATGGATCATGGGAAGGCTCCAGGTTATGAAGATCTTGCTTATGTTGTTATCCGTGTATTGAGCCAAACCACCTCCTCTTCTGGCTGTGAGAGGAACTGGTCTACATTTAGCTTGATACACTTCAAGTAAATGAACCGATTAAGCTCAGCGAGATTGGAGCAATTGGTCTTTTGCCACTACAACATGCGCTTGAAATTAAAGAATCTTCAAAAAATTCAAGAGAACCAAAGAGAAGAAGAACGATGGAGAGATGAAGTTGCTAGAAGACCGTTGCAAGCAGAACAACAAGTTAAGAAACCAATCGATCTGGACGAGATATTTGAGGAGCAGAACCCACTGAATGCATGGGTGGATGCAAGGAATGTTTTGAGTCCATCAGAATTTGATCCAAACGATCGGTCATGGGCAGAAGGACAATTAGATGGTGTCCCCTTGTCCGTTGAGTTTCAACTTCCACCTCCTTCAAAACGGCAAAAGAAATCCACCCTACAAAGTTCAGGTAAGGGTAAAGGTAAACTAACTCATGTTGATATTGCATATTTAGAAACTGTACAAGAAGATGAGTCAGACAAGACACCAGAGCCGAGCGACAAGGTCGTTTACCAAACTTCAGACGACTCTACTTCGGCAACGACTACCCCTGACGATGACGATGATGATCCACATGGAAGTCAAGGTGGATCCTTGCAACAACGGTCATCTCAAGGACGTGGATCAAGTCAACATGGTGAAGCTCCTCCAATGATTTTCACAGGAGAGCAAGAATTTACGCATGCTACGCAGGATGATGACCACTCCAGTAGGTTGGCTAAGAGCACATCAGCAACAAATAAAGGCAAAGGGAAACAACAACAAGAGTTCCTAAAGAGAACATCCTCTCAAGAGCATTCGTCTGATGCATCCTCTCAAGTTCCATTAGAGGGTTATAGTCCTTATGGATATCCAGGTATGTATTATCAACATCCACCACCCTATGATGCATCGAGTTACTTAGGAGGATATCCCACTTATCCTCCAACTTCATATATTTCCTCTTATCAATCCTCAACCTCAGAAGGATCTTATCATGAGCCAAAGACACAAGGATGGATACCGGTGACAATAATCTACCCATTCGCATATGAGTATAACCGGTTTGTACAGGAATATGAACAATGTTACCAAGCTTATATGTCTTGAGCCGATTATGTGCAACATTTGTATAGCACCTACAATGTAAGGCTAGAATAAATGTATGTCTACTTGTTCTGTCACTTTGTGTGAGTGTTTTTTTTTTTTACTATCATGTAATACTTAGGGGTAAGGTTTTATGTCCCCCCTATGTATTGTATTCAAGTTTTTTTCAAAGTTAATAAAAATTCAAGGGCTTACCCAAGGTCCTAGATAAGTTTTGGGTAAATCTAATTTTTTCTGATTTTTTGAAATTTTTTCTTATTTTTTGGACTTGTTTTTCTATTTTTTCCCTATTTTCTTCTATTTTTTTTCCTTTTTAAAAATTGGATCGGCCAGACCGGTCCGGCTCGGTCCGGACCGGTTCGGGATCGGGTCGGATCGGCCGATCCACTCGGTCAGGACCGGACCGATCCGAGTCCGACCCCCGAGTTGGCCTACCTTGATTATCATGCTCATTAGTCATGCAAAAATTCTACAGATCAGCTTAGGACAGATACATATATCCATTTTCCAACCTAACAATTTCATTGACAATGACAAAGTGTTTTACTGCAGCAAGAATATACTAAGCTTGATAAATCATGCATTAAAACAAAATACCTGTTCATGTAGCTTAGAGTATGATAAAATGTTAACACCAGTGGTCGATGGAAGGGATGGTATCTTCTCATCAATCCCATCAACTACCTGTCACATGGAAAGTAATGACTACTGGATGCAGGGAATAGTTGCTAGCCAATTCAGATAAAGCAACCACACATACTAAGCTGCCATACCACTATTAGACGCACAGATGGAATCTGAGATAAGAAGCTTAATATCTGCAAGAGGAAAACAAAATGAGCCAGCTCTAGAAACAAGAATATGGAATAAATTGAGCATAGCCTAGAATATACTACATATAGCCTAGAATATAGTAAATATAGCCTACAGTCCATGCAAAAGATGTAAGAAGAAACAATAGTTAGAGCATCATTCACAAAACGGATTTAGTAATTCAGTGTATGGTGCAGTGCACATTTCCTTCAAAAGTTTTATCAGTTTACATACTCCAGAGGTTTTCCAACTTTTTTAAACATTAGGATGAGGATCATAGAGAAAATACTTTTAGCACTGAATGAACCATACAAAAGGAGCCTACTAAAATTTCAGATAACACATGGTATGATTATATTTTAGCAACGAAGCCTCGCCCAGAGTATGAGATATCAATGTTCACTACATGCCAATACATGTTCAACCATGCCAATACCATATTCTCCCATTTTATTTAATCTTGTGGCATCAGTTTTGAAATATTAAGTGCAATACAGAATCAGATGTGAATGTTTGCCAGAATTAACCTATACTGTTTGGTGTCAATACTGGACAAATACTCCTAAGACCATAAGTAAACAAATTAATTGACAAATACATGAACTATGAATAACAATTACCCTCCATACACTGCCTGTTGTAGCTGTGTCCAGTAAGGATAAAAGATTTTGTCTACATTGCGCTTGAAAGAAAGCTAGAGAACGAGTAATAATGATTAGCAATAATACATAACATGTGTTACAATTTCCTTTTGCAGGTAATACCCTATGTATTAGCATGACTTTGAAAGAAATTCATAAGGAAGACATGGAACTTACGATGTTCAAAGTTTGAGTCAGACAAAAAATAGCCTGCACGTCAGCATGGTTCACAATATAATTTACAGCATCTGGGCCTGCAGTGATTTCCATGGTTCCATGTAAGCATCACAATATAGTATGCACAAGTAAACAGTTTCATATGGGGGTCATCCTTACCAAGTGTATCATATAAGGGTACAGATATGTAAGAATAAGCAGAACAGGCATGGTCCACAATGACCCATTCTGGTCTGTTAATAAAATATAGTCCAACTGAGGCACCCTATTGCAAGAGAAACACAAACAGTTGTGAGAGACAATTTCCTGAACATCAATTACTTTGTGTTGTTCAATAGGTATCTAAAACGACCCGATGCCAAAGTAGATACTGTAACTGAAAGCATAAACAAATGCCATCTGTAGAGAGAAAGAATGCAAAACAACAAATAATATTAATGAGAACTGGTACATAGCTAACTTACTTGAGGTATTCCATGATACATGAGGCCTGAACCTATTGCAGATCGGGAAGTACCTCCTTCTCCATATGTCATCCATTTGTACCTTGAATATAATAAGGAAGAACTTAAACAGAAGAATTCTTATACACCCACAAGACCCACCCCCCTTCTCCGGGTATGTGTCAAAAGATAAGTAAATAACCTACTCTCCAACCGCTCCATCATCCCGTATCCGTGTTCCCAAATATTTGTAATCTCGGAAGGTCTCAACTGCATGCCTGATATAAATTACCAGTAGAGTGTTATTGCAGCAACAAAGGGATATCAAATAAAAATTTACTATGAGGGTAAATAAGGTGGCCAAAGCTTTATTTATTTTTTTCATCTATGGGAGCAGAAATATCTAATGCATGTGAGCCTTAACTAGAATGTGTATTAAAAGAATATAGCTGACTAAAGGAGAAAAAATGGACAAAAGACATACTTACACAAAGTTATCATGCAAAGTTGCAATATTAGGGTGCTCTGGGAATCTAGATATAAGCTTCAGAGGAGAATGTGCAGATCTGCCAAGCCATAGCTCTATTCAGTCATAAGCTAATAGCTACATTCAGGGTGCTGATGATTAAAATGGCTACCTGTAAACATTCCAGTTTCCAGTGTGCAATTTCTCTGGGAGAACAACACTGTAGCCCTGAGCTGCACATATACAAAGGACAAATACTAGTTAACACAAATGCAGTGTAAACTACTAAATATGAAACTTAAAGTTTGCTTTAATGCCTTATAGAAAGGCAAGTTCTATAGTTGAATATTCATGAAAGAAGAAGACATAATTGTGAAGTGGCATCAGCATCATTTTTACTGTAAGATGACAAACAGGGGCAGTGATAGAAAGAGAAAACAGTAGCATTAGTTGTTGTAAAAAAATCCTGAAAATGCCTAGCTCCTGGCAAGCAGAATGATTGTACAAATAAATGGTTCATTGAAACCATATAGAAACACAATTTCTTACACTATACAATTATCATGTGCATGTTGAAATACTTTCTTTTGTCAGTTAATGGTTTTTTTACTTATGATATAAGTTTTCTTGCATAAAAGGCTTAATAATGTTTTCTACATTCAATATAATGGACGAGTAAAGGAAAGATCCAAACAAAGAAGAATGAAGCCTAAGGAACATGATTCTATGTGCTTGAATGACTTTGACTAGAGCAGTCAGTGAACATCCAAGGAGTCTCTAGATAATGATCTAGTTCATGACAATGGTGAACCTAGGGGGACTCATGTTGATGCCATGTTTGAAGCATCTGAATATTGGTCCCAATTGACCTAAAAGTTCAAGAATTTTCTGAAGCAGGACATGCAATTCTCTCCCTCTTATAATTTAGAAGATAGTCTGGAGGAAAATGAAGAAGTTTGATGAGCAAGAATAAATGGATGCTGAGTTAGACACTGACGAAGAAGTTTCAGTATGAGAAAGATAGCTGTGGGTTCCCAATAGTCCCATAATGGTAGCTAGCAGAGGTGTTTGTATGCTTACAATGTCAGGTCAACTGACCAAACCCGACATTCTCAGATTTTAACCTGTGATTTTCTTTTGAGCTTTGAATTTGACTTTTAGATGCTAATATAAGTTTGTGGCCACATTTGGCAAGTGGAGAACTAAGACAATGTTCTGTTATGATGTTCTTATTCACATTTATAGATTTTGTTCTCAATTTTAGCTCTCATATAGTGACACATTAATCATTATTTTAGTCAATTCCTTGGATATGAAATGTTTGGTTCATCTTCTCATTATGGCGGACAAGTAGTATCAATTTGTCATGATGTAGGCCAGAATTGACCCAAGTTCTTTGCACAACTATTTTCCCTATGAAAAGTTAAAGCCAGATGGAGCTGGACCGATTTGGGATTTTCAACGGGACAGACTTGAGTGTTGTAAGGATTAGAAGTTGCTATGATTATTGGCCTGGTTTGATCAAAATATGGCATTTAGAGAGCATAAGGAATAGAAGTTATATACGATTAGTGGCCTGGTTTGATTGAAATATGGTAACTGTCAACTAAAGGGTGTAACTGAGTTCTTCATGCTTGGTTTCTGTGCAGTTCAAGAGGGGCCTAAGGACAACACTGGGTGTGACAAAAAGGCTGCTAACTTATACTGGAACAACACAAACCACACATGCTACTACTATGACAACCAACATTGGCTCGGGCCTGAATACTGTAATTGGACTTTTAAAAAGTAGATTTGGGGCCTATCTAAAAGAGGATGGAAATAGCCAAATAAGGGGTGCCATCTACCCTTTCTCCATTCTAAGTCTGGAACAAGACTGAAAGGGAAAGGCATCGTCTGGCAGCTGTGCATGTATTGTCGCTACCAGATCAGGCGGGCAAGTTGTCCAAAGGCTCAAGATGGCCTTAGCGACTGACCAAACGACAGCATCTGACCCAAATATCATGACCTTGTCACTTGAATAGAGCCTAATTTTCATCAAGACCATCTTCAGCCACACAACTCTATGGTCGTCCCATCACATATCTTGATGAAAAATCTCACAGAAAACAGCCCTTTGGTTGCACATGTAAACTCTTACCTCAATCTAGTTGCCATCTACATATGTTTGCCAGCACCTAACATCCGATGAATTTCTTCTATTGGATATCCAAATTTGATGAACTTTTTCTGTATTCAGCCTCTGTCATATTTTTCAGTGGCAATCTGCATACTTTTAATGTCTTTCATTACCTGTTTGATCATTAACTTCACCTGTACCTTCTATATCCATTTATGCCTACGCACTGATGGCAGCCAACTACTCCGCGTCCCTACCTGGAGTGCATCAGAGTTTTGGAACAACAAATAAGGAGTGGCATCAGGTCGACAACAAACCTGAAAGAACAAATTTTTTAACTTGGATTCGTTCTTCCAAGTCCTAAGCCAGCCCCAGACTAATACGACAAAGTGATCTATGAAGATGGTGATTCTAGCATCACCTTTTGCAACATCAATAAGAATCCATTCATCATAAACAAAGAATAGCATCACCTGAAAAAGCAAAACACAGTGGACAATCTCCAAAAAAGGATGAAAGGAGGAACAATAAAATCCACACCCACCAACTTTTTTTGAGAAAGGATGGAACCTCAGGGAATAATACTCAGCTGTGATTAGCATCTACAAATCAAACAACAGATACGGAACCAACACAAAGAAAGCTCCTAATTGGGCAAGAGCGCATTCCTCTCCCCACTCGCCCACTAACTCCAGTCCTCCCTCCACGGAAAGCACAGATGACCCAACATAGACAAACTCATCCATTCATCCCAGCAAAATTCCTTCATCTTTATCCCCTACCTCACGCTCCCACAACATAGACAAACTCATCCACGCAAACACACACACACACACACACGGAGGAGGAGGCGAAGGGAAGGGTGCCGATACCGGAGACGAACTCGCCGGCGGTGGGGTTGGCGGCCAGCCACTCCTCCCGCCCCCGATCGAGATCCTCGCTGGAGCCGATAAGGTGCCCGGTGATGGCTCTTAGCCGGCGCTGCGCAGAGGCCTGGTCCATCGCCCAGCTGCGATCACCCGCTCCCCCAACCCTCCTCCTTCTTCTTCCCACCCCTTCTCCTCCTCCTTCCTCTTCTTTGAGACGAGAAAATGGAAACCTTCGCCCGATCTGATCTCAAGGCCGTTAGAGATATTTATAGGGAAGGAGGCGTGCCGGCCCACGCCACCGCAGTTGTCCGTATCGGCAAGGGGACCAGGCGAAGCCCCAGGGAATCCCCAACCCCAATTCCTACGGCGCCAACGGTGCAGGACGACGACGAGCAAGGGGAGAGTGGGGGGTGGCGGGTTCTCTGATGAGAAGTGCAGAATTGGGGCAGGCAGACCTATCATCTGTGAGACACGGACACGAATGTAAGTGTTCACTCAGATACGTGTGTCGGACACGTAAACATATGACATAAGAACATAAAAATATACAAATATATATATATATATATGTATATATATATATAATAAAATATAATTCAAATATATTAAATTTTGTCATGTAAATAAATATTTAAAAAATATATATTAAATATTTAAAAAATTAATATTTATTTTAAAATCTTAAAATAAAAAGTTGAACACGAATGTCCGATGTCGTGTCGGATCCAAATATCCGACTCTCTGACATACGTAAAACTGTTTACCAAATTAAAGACCCATACTAAGGGCATGTGAGGTATTTAATGAAGAGAAGATTTTCTCAGTACACGTTTGAATCGGATTCCAGCAGAAGGGGGCGGAGTGCGCCACCGACGCGGTCGCGCCTGCGGCGTCGAGGTCAGCAGAGGGCGGCGGGGCCGCGGGCGGAGGCGGGGAAGGAGGCCCTGTTCGTGGCTGATCACGGCGCCGGACCAGATTTGGCAATATGGCAATTCGTCAAAACAGTAAGAGCGTTTGCAGCTTTTGGGTAACAGTCACATCTGGTCCTATTTTAAGGATAGTGTTGGAGAGTCGTTATAGGTAAGTTTAAAGAATAATAGCTGGATTGCAACCCTACTCGGTGAGGAAGTAGATTTTCTATCCTTTTTTTTTGAAATTTTTAAAAAAATTTAGGACATCCAATCAAAAATTGGATGGTACAGTAAGATTATTTGGATTGACTGTATAATTCTTTTTATTTTTATATGTAAATCGAGATCTATATCGAAAGTTTTTTTTTTTCAAACAAATTATACAGTCGGGTCTAGGATGACTCGAGTAATCCAGTTGTACTATCCGATTAAAAAATCTGAAAGAAACTAAAAGACATGAAAAATCGGCTTCTCCCACCTAGTCGGATTGCACAGCAGCCGTCCCATCCGATTCGACTGGATGGAACGGCTGTTGCCTCCTACATTGCAAAGGCATTACAACCAGTATTACTCAATTTTAAATGATCGTATTAGTTAAATTTTAGTTTTTTAGATTTTAATATTTTTTGTTTAAAGCGTGTCTAATTCATCTTCAAATTCAAAGTCAGTTTTTTGTTTCGATGAAATGAAAATTTTTGTTTTGTCGTCACAATTGATTTTGGATAGTTATGTAAATTAATCTATCTTGTAATCATTTTTTTACTTTAATTGAATAATCTTTATTTTTCGTTTGAATGTTAAAAAACCCATTAATTTGTTTCCAAGGTCTAGCATCTTCATTGGAAAATAACTGACTTTGAAAATGTGAAAATTTTAAAATACTTTTAATTAGAACTTGCGCCAAATATGCCATTAAAGTTTGATCCAAAGCTAGAAATATCCAGTGTACACAAAAAACGTATATATGTTCTCAAAAATTAGTACATCGGCCTCACTTCCCAATTCACGGGCATCTCTTTCTCAAATTTCCTGAGGTAATTCGATAAGAAGTAAATATTCAAGAAATTTCATGCTTAGTTGTTGTTTGACCTCGCCAAAGCGCACTAATATTGAAAGTTTTTAGTTTATGGTGATAGTTTTTGGTTAATATTTGCAATAATTTATCAAATATAAACATATAGTACTTTTAAGATTTTCTTCTATTTCTGTGCTACAAAATGTTGTAACGCAATAAATATCAGTTTTTTATGTATTCAGATGTTTAATGTAATGCCAACACCTGAATTTTAGAACATTGTCAATTATCATGATATTGTTATTCTTATTCTTTTAAAATTGTCGTGGATTATTACTCAATTTTTTTTAGCTTTTTTTTGCATATATACCCTTTGAAAACATCATATTTACACATATATCCTCAACTCTCAAGCATACCCTTAAAAACTCATAAATGTTGCATCTATATCCCTGCAGTTAAGGAGCCATTAACCCCCAACGAATATTCCATGAATGTGCTACGGAAGGCATTAAAAAATGTGAAATACCGAATTTAGGTGCGGGGGCACGCCACCTTGAAGAACTGAGAGTAGGCGGTGGGTTTGCACTGTTGTGGGCTGCCGAAGCTTCCGGTGCAGTAGTACATGTCGAACCTAAAGGTGAAGCAAGTACTCTTGCAGGCCACCGCGCTGTCGTTGCGCCCCGAGCACAAGGCTAGTCCTGCGGGGCAAACCGTATTGAGGTCTATGACGCAGTCAGCGGAGCTGCAGTGGCCCTCCCGCGTGGCGCGAAAGGGGGTGATGGACATGCTCAAGTTGTAGCCGTCAACGAGGGAGATGTCGTAGAAGTCCTACTAGGGGCCCAAGGTGATCTCTGTGAGGGTGGCCGGGGGGGCGCCACCGGCACCAACGCAGTAGAGGCTGGCCCCACAGTCTCCAATGGCACAGTGGTCACCGCCGGAGGCGTCGAACGTGCAATCCTGGTAGCCCAGACGTGGCCAAACGAGCCGTGGGGTAGGCGGAGGGAGAAGGCCTAGTTAGAGAGGAGGCAGAAGCCGCCACAAGCCAAGATGGGCTTACCGGCACTGGGTTGGATGTTTGGCCACACAAGGTGGGAGCACTTGTTATAGAGTGCCAATGGGATGCTGTCAACGGATGCGTGGGTGGGGGAACTGGAGTGGGAGGGGCTAGAAGACTTCTTGGAGACAAACAAGTAGGTGTGGAGCGTCGACGATGGCACGCGGGGGGAGGGGGGGCGGCGCAGTTGAGGCTGCAAGGGGGAGAGACACTTACGTGAGAGACAGCTGGTAATAACTAGGGGTGGGTTAGTCTTTTTACCCATTTAACCACATTCCAACCAACTAAGGTTAACAGACGTGATGGTAAGAGTATAGATGCAACATTTATGAGTTTCTAGAGATATTCTTGATAATAGGTGAGAGTTGAAGTTTATGTGCAGTTTTATAGGGGTATATACGCAAAAACCCCATTTTTTTAGCCTTCACAAAAATACGTCTGACAACAAAGTCGTGCCGTTTTCAGCGTTTTAGACCATCACGCTTTGAGAGGACAGCAGGAGGTGGGACGCCTAGTTTGGCCGCGCCGGCTGCCGGATCTGGATGCTAATTAAGGCCCGCCCAATTTCCTTTCAAGATAATAATGGTCACGATGGCTTATAATATTAAGACACATTCGCTTTGATCTGATCGTACCCAAGGAAGAATGACTTATTTTGTAACAAGTTAAAATAAATAGTATTATTAAACATCTTTAATGTTTAATACTTACATATATATGTATAATTCATTTTTTTATTTGAGGTAAATTTATAAGTGTCTTACCAAAACAAAAAATATATTCCTTTGCGATAAGCAAAAAATAGATTACTTATGCCTAAATAAATAATTAATGATCAAACAGGGAGAAGCACATCTTGCAATGTCCTCCTTCTGATGAGGGACACGACTGAAATGTATAGTATATACATCTTGTCTCGACACGGTATCAAAAATAAAAGTATATTTAGTTTCTTTTGTTTGAAAATAGGTACATATTTGGATTGCAGTCCAATAATATTGAGAGAAGAATAACTTAAGTATTTGTCAAATTTTGAAATCACATAAAAGAATTTGTTATAATATTTAACCCCACTCTCTCTATTAATATTATTAGACTCGGATCCAAACGTATTTTGAGAGAATCTTTATCTCCTTTTGTTTAAGTGGGGGGGAACGATTTCCCTGTCTCCCGTCCACCATTAGGTGGGAAAGGGGGTGACTTTCACATCACAGTGGCACACACCCCACCCCACCTTATTTGGTGTGAAATGGTGGGATAAGGTTATGCTTAGGAACCTTTTGATGAAAGGGATGGGTGGGGCACAACGGTGACAGTTTAGATGAGTACTATTGGTTGGGGAGGTCCTTTCTTAATAAGTTTTTATTAGAAACTTCTTATCTATACTATATTTATAATTAAACCATTTAACGTTTCTCCAAGTTTTAGATAGTTTATTTAATTAGCTTGATCAACAGTTTAAGAAGCTAGCTAGTTAGTTTTTTTTATACATATTAATAATGAGTGGTATATAATTTTAGATACATATAAAATTATACTATTGTAGATGTGTGAAAATTTGCGTACTTTCTCCGAAGTATTATTCTTATAGCGGATGTGAGATTTTGTCTTTTTCTTTGAAAAATGGCTCTCGTTGGGAAGAGAGGTTGCGCTCTACTTATAAGCACACAACTAATTTTACAACATCGGATGTAGGACAAAAGTAATTTGCTATTTTTATGTCTCTACACAGTTCTTCAGTGAAAGTAAGCATGTGCGGGACCTCTTTGAACCGTTGGACAGATCAGACCGGCTAGGGGTGCTCAGACAGGTTAGTTGTTTTTTGTTCATTTCTCACAGACGACGTTAAACGTGTAACGGTTGAAAACTGGTCGGACAACGACGACCGTCCGATCGGAGATCCCAACTACTCGATGATATTTGTTTGGTGGTGGAAACGTTCAGAACAGAGCCTGCAAGAAAAGGCACATAAGCGTCAGGGGCCCCCCGATCTGGTGGGGGGAAAAAACCTCCGATGCCTGTGTTAGGTTCTAGAAGACAAGATCTTGCTAGGAGTTTGTCGTGCTCAGAAAAGCATACCTTATTCTGGAGAGGGTTCCGAGATTATATGATATCCTCCTTGAGGTGTCCTGGGGACGATTTTCTTCGAGAGAGCGATTTGCCCACGATCCCTTGATTTAGGGAGATCGTGGGATATTGGGTAAATCAGAATTTTCCCATAATTGGACGAGATGAATCTGGCGGACCTGCCATAAGTGGACGGTTAATTCTATAGGACCCGCTTGATAGCGAGGATTGTGATGGAGTGCCCCTAAGAGGGCCTTGCCGAGATCCTGGGAGATCTCAGAAGTGAAGACTGGGCTTCATGTTGAGAGATCTAAGATTGCGGGCCCAGTGGGTACAAAATTCGGCTCTTGTAACGTGGGCCGGAACTCTGAATATTGCGTGACCCTTTGCGTTGTTCTTAGAAGGTTGCGGATTTTTGGGCCTGCGTACTTAATAGAGTCCAATTTTCCCTCCTCAACTATGTTCGTATCTTCATGTGGTACTTTTCATAATTTATTGTTCTGTCATGTGTGGCCACGTCGACCCTTAATATTTATGTTTATGTCCTTCAGAACATAGTCTAAAATATCGCGAGGAGATAGATGGTATGTAATTGCTACATTGCCTTAAGGAGTACAATGCGCGGAGGCAGGGGACCATGGCTCCCAAAAGTTTTAAACAATGCTAATATTTTCTTGATTTTTTTTGCATATTTATTTCTGAAAAATATCATATGTGCATCTATACTTCAAAGTCTCACATATCATTATTAATACACTTGAAATTTTTAGAAAGATTCCACTTATACTCTCCCATCTAAAGATTTTACATAGATATCTCTCAATTCACTAATATTTTACATATATATCTCTCAATTCACTAAATTTTTGCATAAGCACCCAGACACCTATGAGGCTCCGATGTTATCATAGTTTATATAATATTTTTGACATATTAAGTTGAAACTCACCTTAATTTGATGGAGGAGTATAAGTGTGACATTTTAAAGATTTTAAGAATATTGATGACAATATATGAGAGTTGGAAGTATAAATGTAAATACGATATATTTTAAGAGTATATATATGCATAAACTACTAATTTCTTTGATTATAAGATTCTTGTCTCCTCAAAATTCAGAAGTCTTGACTCCCTCACGTGGGTAATAAATTGGTTAATAAACTACTGAGGAAAGTACACAACCTACGTGCGCTGCTATCAATTAATCCATATACCTATTTAGGGAAGGTAATATCCGCTGTCAATCACCCATAAATCAACTTGCGGAAGGCTCCAACATATCCCCCCACAGTAATAGCACCCCTTCAGTCTCCTATTAACACAGTACAATTCAATCACTGTTTGGATAATCTAAAAATTTAAAAAACAAAAATCGAGTTCTACTTTAGTAGACTCGGTCTATTAAAGATATTTTATTACTGTTCATCGAAGTTTAATTTTTTATTTTTTTGTATAATTTATCATAGATTTAATTGTACAGATATATTAAACATGGTGTACCCGATCTCAATTTTTTTCCCCTTTTTTTTATCAAACATGGTACAAGTATTACTCCTCTCCATAACATCCGGCAATTGCCACGTGCCTTGTTACATATCTTCTCCAGCAAACATTTTAATAACATTAGCTAATATATTTTTTTGCCAGCATGGATCGCCCAATATTTTTCTTTTGATCTCCGGCTCCTGGAGCATATCAAAGGTATCTTCTAACGACCTCATATGAAGAGTTTTTCTCACCTCTTTATTTTATTCTCTATCTAGAACGTCCATTTGATCTTAGTTGCCTCGGTGTAATTTTTTTCAGTTAATTTCTACTTGACAAGGATGTATGATGTGCATTTTCTGATCTAAGACTTTGTAAACCTATGAAAGGTAATTTCTTCATAGCCTTGAGATTGTTTCTCATCTTATTTATTTAATTATTATTATTGTTATTATCTTATTCTCTATCAATTTCAGCTGGATTTATTTTTACTCTAACATCATACACAAGGTATTTCTTTGATGACTGTAATTTTTTATATTATTTTTATTTAAATATTATTATCTTACCTTTGAGTAGGCTACAGTGGTTTCCGTAGTTGATTACTTGAGAGTATCATAACAAACAATTGTTTAGTTACCACGTTGCAAAAGTAATTGGACAGAAAGTTGGTAATTTTAGTGACACGAAAGCAAGTAGATTGTCGCGCATTGTTTAAGTGAATTTTTAATTTTTAATATTAATATGTTCATTTTATTTTTGTGATATTTATATAAGATAAAATTATTATTTTAAATAAATATTTTTATTTAAAATGATGACATTTTGATTAAAGAAATTTTTTGACTCTGCCATTAACAGTCGTTGAGCTGCATTAGGAGATACTGGAGCAAGCCTTTTTCATTAATACTGGAGCAAGTCTGCTTGGGCCTACCTTCTAGGTCTCTGAGCCGGGCCCACGTTGACAATCTGTTACCAATCTAATAAACGAGCTATCCCGAGCAATGAGCATATTCGTGCACGCGGGAGGAAAAGACAAAATTACTGAAAGAAGTAGTGGCGTAGGCAGAGGAGAGAACCAGCCCTTAGAAGCACTGCTGGGAGGAAAAGGTCTTCCGTTGGAAAAACCCCTCTCCTTAGTTCGTATCTTTCTTGATTCGATCCGGATCTGATCCGTTGACACTCCTAGAGAGAGGAACCTCCCTCCTAGAGAGATTTTGTTCATGTAGATTTTCTTGCCCAGATTATTTGTTCTCCTCTCATAGGAGGTCTGATCAACCCTACCTAGTAGGGCAATTTGTGATGTCCGACAAACCTCTAGGGTTAATCGGAGTTCGGCTCTTGGCTATTTAGCTGCCTTCTCGTTTTCTTTTGTTATTTCTTTCCAGTGTGTTGCCCTTTTCCTTGGTCTCTCGTACCATCAGCATTTATCTCCCTCGGTTTCTTATTTGACTGTGGCGGTCCGTTGGCTACTGTATTGTGGTTGGTGATCATCTTCTTCTTGAAGTGGTGGCCTTTGTTGAGCTTGAAGATTGGTGCTGCTTTACATGGTCTGTCCAAGGTTATACTCTTCCAAGCTCCTCTCCTCCGATTTCCGAGGTGCTCCTCGCGGCATCACCATATCTCCAGCAGCTTAGTGCTCTTGCAGGTCAGCTTCTTCAACATTTTTGGTTATCTTTGTTAGAGGTATTCATTATTCGGTTCAAATCGAAAAATCAAATTGAACCGGTCAATTCGGTTCGGTTTGATTCAGTTTGAATTTCTGAAAATTTTGATTTGGTTCGAAACCAAACATAATTAAAAAATTTGGTTTGATTTGATTTCTCTTGCTCATAACCAATCCGAATAAATTGAATTACGTTAAAACGGTGTAATATAAGTATTAAATTCTTAAATTAAGTGTGAGTTTATATAAATTATAAGATATAAAATTTTTAATTATTTTCAAATAATACTTTTTAGATCGTAATCTTGTACAAAAAAAAGTGTTAAGTTCTTAATAAAATAAGATGTTTAACTATAATAGTCTACTTCGATTTGATTTGATTTTTAAAATTTTGTTCTCAAATCAAATCAAACCAAACGATGAACACCCCTAATCTTTGGTGTCATGGACCAGTCGGACCATTACTGCTATGTATTGTTTTTAACTCATGCCACGTTTCGGCCCTTGTTGTTTCCTCTTTCTTTTCTTCTGGGTTTCCACCCATGTGCTTGTACTAGTTCTCATGTATTGTTTCTCTTTTAGTTAGTGTATGGTAACATCTTTTATTTTAAAAAGTACATATTCTTGCAATTAATTTGTGTATGAATTTGCATTCAGGCAACTGGGGTGATGAAATAGTTTATTGTTACAACTTGAAGGGGGTGAGCAGGGACGCAATCCTATAGAAATATAGATTTGATGGTTTTTTTCCTTTGTTTTTTTTTGGTAAAAGTAGTACAACTTACTGTCCACAATAGACCGATGTCTAGTTGGTAGATTGGGTTTGTCAATTGTTGTTTCATCGGCCCAAATGTATAACGAAAATGGATCGTGAAGGAAAGAACCAGCCGGAGCATGAAACCGCTGTTTGATTTATTCATTTACAGGAGGCCAAACTACCGATTTTTCTTTTTAATGATGGAGAATCTAGCACAATGACACTCACTTGTATAAGAAGTGTGGGAGTTCATGGATTTAAGTCCAACAAACATCTTAATTCTTGTATCTCTTTTTCTCATGATTAATAAACTGTGGACTCATATCTCTCAAAAATTTAATGTGAATTAGATAACTCCCACTTAGATTCGAAGTTGGGACCTCCCTACCATGAGACGAGGTTCTTACGGATGGACCCAGCCAGAGTCCTCAACCCCAAAGACTTGCGTGCTCTGGTATTATCATCATATTTCAATCTAGCTAGGGTCCTCAATTCTGAGAGTAATACTTGCTGCAATGCTCATAGATGTTGCACATGGAGCATTGCAATGGTTAAATTAAAAAAAAAAAAAAGATTTTTTTTTTTTTTCAGATGGACTCCAAGATACTGTAACCGTCTGTATCCGATCAAACAACCCAAAAAAATTTGAAAATAAAAAATCACGCTCCAATTAAAATGTACTTTTTTTAATGTTAATCAAAATTTATTTTTAATTTTTTAAATTTTTTTAGGTCGTCTAATCGAAGATTGCATTGTACGGACAATTAAGAGCACCTTGGGACCGACTTAAAAAAATATTTTTTTTATTTAACACTGCAATACTCATACGTACAGCATGCAAGGACATTGTACCAAGTATTACTCCAACCTTGAAGACTTGCATGCTTTGTGATTATCATCACACTTCAATCTCGTCTACAGGGACAAAACGGAAATGGATAGGAAAATTCACCTTTCAGGACCCGATGCTTTAGGTCAGGGAAGTAAACTGGTCAGATATGGTGTAAATTAAAGGTAGATTTTTACACTGTCGATTATGCTGTCAGTTTAGAATAGGGATGCAAATGAATTGAGTTGTTAGCAAGTCACTCCAGCTTAGCTCGAGTTTAGTTGATTCAAGTTAAACTCGGTTAATCAAATGAGTTGAATTTGAATCCTAATGTAAGCTCGGTTAATCAAACAGGTCAAACTCGAACACCACCAAGCTCAGCCCAAAATTTTGCTGAGTAAACTCGACATACAATGCATATAAATTCTAATAAAACAGTAGAGAAAGGCCATCCCAATTATTCAGGTCCGGCCTATATTCTAGTCCAACCCAATTGCCCAACTTTGACCAATATGAGCCGAAACTCGAGCCAAGCTCGAATTACATGAATTTTATTGCAAGCTGAATTGGAACATGTAAAATGAGCTTGAAGTGAGCTTCAAGCTCGAGTTCGAGCTTAAGTATATGTGATCAATTCGAACTCGAACAAGTGAAAATTTTGATTTGGTTTGGTTCATTTGCATCCTTAGCTTAGAAAGATTATCCGTTAACTATCTTATAAATTAATAATTGGTTAAATAATTAAATTTGTAGTTGGTCAAAATTAATTTACATCCAATATGGTATCTGTTATACATATCAATTTTTTAAAAAAATCGGTTAACTGACTTATAAATTAGCAATTGATCTAATAATTAGGTACAAATGATAGAGAGAGCATAATGGACTATCTTAATTGAACCGAATCTGATGATGGGTAGTCATAGTTTTTTCTAAGGAGTTGTTTGTTTCAATATAAAATAATGAAATATAAAAAAGCGTTGCATTTTGTAATATTTTCCGGTACTTGGATCCCTGGAAAATATTGTTAAAAGAAATCCCTTTGTTGGTCCACCCGGAAGTAGATTCCTATTTTCAAAGAAGGGCCGCTGTAAATTACTAAAATCAGAATATCTGTGTATTTTTGTTTTTGTTTTTATATATTTTACAAAAATTCAAACAAAATGCTTTTTAATTTTAAAACTATGAAAATCCAGTGATTTTAAAATCAGTAATTTCAAATTTGGGAATCGAGTAAACAAACAACCCTTGAAACTAAATATGAGCAGAAATTAGGAGGAACAAACGAAGAACAGAAGATACACAGAGTAACAAACAACCAAACCGAACAAATGAAGATACATATATTTTGGTACAATTGAACAATCTCGCAAGAGCTGTGTGTACTCTTCCCTTTTACATCTCCCCGTCATCATCTCATCTCCTTCACAATCTCACATGGAGAGGATGATGCCTGCCAAACACAGACGGGAAAAGGAAAAACCTAAAACAAGTACATGGAAGAAGAGAGTAGCTAGTGAAGACCTTTCCTTGTTACACAATGTTTCAATTTTAATGGGGGAGGAGGTGGGGAATCGTGTGGTGGGCTGCCGAGATCAACTGTGTGCTAGAGAGAATTAATAGAGACATATATATATGTTCGTCTGTATGGATTTGATCACCGGTCGATGCCCTCGATCTTGTCTTCGACCTCGGCGTAGAGCTGGCGGAGGCGCTCCAGGTTCTCATCAGAGGTGTCCCAGTAGCCCCTGCCGCTGGCCTCCAGGAAGGTCTGCACCAGCTTGCGGAAGGAGTTGGGGTTGGTGTCCATAAGCCGCTTCAGCATCTGCTCGTCCTTGACGAAGGTCTCGTTGGCCTCCTCGTACACCCAGTTGTCCACCTGCCCGGAGGTGGCGCTCCACCCCACCGTGTTGGTGAGCCGCTTCTCGATCTCCCGCACCCCCTCGTACCCGCTCGACATCATCCCTTCGTACCACTTGGGGTTGAGCAGCTTGGTGCGCGCGTCCAGCCGCACCGTCTCCGCCAGCGTGCGGACCTGCGCGTTGGCCGTGGTGGTGTCGGCGATGTAGGCTCCGGGCTTCTTGCCGTCCTTGCGCAGCGACTTCACCAGGTTGGTCGGGTCCGAGTCGAAGTAGTGGCTCACGTCCGTCAGCGAGATCTCCGACGAGTCCAGGTTCTGGAACGTGGCGTCCGCCGTCGCCAGCGCCATCTCGAACACCTTGCGCTTCTCCATCATGCCCGCCCCAGGGGCGTCGCAGTCGAAGGCGAAGGACTTGCGGCTCAGGTACATGTCCTGCAGCTGCTTCTCGTCGTTCCACGAGGAGTTCTCCACCGCCAGGTTCACGTTGGAGGAGTAGGAACCCGACGCGTTCGAGAACACCCGCGTCGCCGCATCCCGCACCGTCGTCCCCAGCTCCGCTGCCTGCTGCAGCGCGTGCTTGCGCACGTAGTTCTGCTCCTCTGGCTCATCCAGCTCCGCCACCATCTTCACCGCCCGGTCCAGCAGGTTCATCTGCGCGTACACACACAGAAAGGTTACTAAATTAATTGAAGTATTAAAGGCAAAGGAGAGATATCCAGACTCTGAACCAGATATGGCGTATCTAATAGCATAGGATAGTAACATACTTGGTTGATGAAGAGGTCCCTAAAGACGCCGGAGCAGTTGACGACAACGTCGATCCTGGGGCGGCCGAGCTCCTCGAGGCTGACGGGCTCCACCCTGTTAACACGCCCGAAGGTGTCGGCGACGGGCCTGACGCCGAGCATCCACATTACCTGGGCCAGGGACTCGCCGTAGGTCTTGATGTTGTCGGTGCCCCACAGCACCAGTGCCACCGTCTCAGGGAAATTGCCCCCGTTGTCAGCCTTCTGCCGTTGCAGCAGGCGGTCCACCACCACCTTGGCGCTCTGCAAGGCGGCCTCGGTGGGGATCGACTGCGGGTCGAGGGCGTGGATGTTCTTGCCTGTGGGGAGCACCTTGGGGTTGCGGATGGGGTCGCCACCGGGGCCTGGCTCCACGTACTTGCCCTTCAGTGCCTGCTTCAGGCTGCCCAGCTCGTTGTCGGCGACCACCAGCTTGAGGCACTCGCCCAGGAACTCGAACAGGACCCTCAGCTTCTCCCTGTCCGCCCTGAGGAACTGGGTCCTTGACAGATACTGCACCCATGCCTCCGTCTGGCCGAAGCCCAGCATGGAGCCCAGCTTCTCCGCCACATCCACCACCTGGCCCTTCTTGTTGGTCGTCCTGTCGACGAAGGCGGTGATGGCGCCGCGGGAGGCTTCGGTGATTTGGCGCAGCAGCTCGACATCGGCCAGGATCCCCCGGTCGTTCCCGCGGTAGACGTCCTCGATGCCACGGCCGACAGTCTCGGCCAGAATGCTCGGGAGGGAGTAGATGCCTTCCTCGGGGCGGTCGAGAGCGGCGATGTTAACCAGAGTGGCCACGGCCTCCATGGCGGAGGGGGGTTCACCGATGACATGCAGGCCGCAGGGGAGCAGCCGGGACTCGATCTCCATGATCTTGGAGTAGACCCTGCCGACCACCAGGTCGCGCTCCGCGGGCTTGAGCTGCGCGCCTTCCTCCGGCAGCTCCACGTCCTTGTCGAGGTTGCACTGCCTGGCGGTGCTGATGATGGAGCTCACGATCTGGGGACCGCGCCCGGTGTCCTTGAGCGACTGGTAGGAGGAGATGAGCTCAGCCAGCTGCTTGAGGCCCTTGTAGAGGCCGGCGTTCTCGGCGGGCGGCGTCAGGTAGCTGATGGTGTTGGCGTAGCTGCGGCGCTTGGCGATTGTAGCCTCGGAGGGGTTGTTGGCGGCGTAGTAGTAGATGTTGGGGATGTTGCCGATGAGGCTGTCGGGGTAGCACGCGTCGCTCATGCCCACCTGCTTGCCCGGCATGAACTCAAGAGAGCCGTGGGTGCCGAAGTGGAGCACGGCGTCAGCCTGGAAGATCTTCTCCACGAAGGAGTAGTAGGCGGCGAAGCCGTGGTGGGGGCTGGCCGACTTGGAGAAGAGCAGGCGCATGGGGTCGCCCTCGTACCCGAAGGTGGGCTGCACTCCGATGAAGACGTTGCCGTACTGCTTGCCGTAGACGAGGAGGTGCTCGCCATCGGAGTTGAGGTTGCCGGGGGGTTTGCCCCAGCTGTCCTCGAGGGCGGCGGCGTAGGGGGTGAGAGACTGGTACTCGCGCACGCTCATTTTGTAGGCCACGTTCAAGTTAGGGCTGCTGAACTTGGCCTCCTTGTCGTGGATGACGTCCTCGATGAGCTCCTCCGCCGTCTCCGGCAGCCCCTCCACGTCGTAGCCCTCCCGCTTGAGGTCCTTGAGCACCGAGAAGATGGAGGAGAACACGTTGAGGTAGGCGGCCGTACCCACGTTGCCCTTGTCCGGCGGGAAGCTGAACACAGTGATGGCCACCTTCTTCTCCTCCTGCGGAGATCACACAGCAAGTTACACACAGCTCAGTTCCAGTTTCGTTTACTCAACCGAGTCACTACATTAACATAGGATTAGAAGAACAGCGCAAGCAGTCTCTTCTCAGTCATAAGATTTGCATTATCTAAGTTTTTTGTACGTTTTTAGATGCCACTCTTCCATTTAGGGGCGTACGAGGATATGGAAACAGAGTATTAAAGAAAAACGATTTTGATTGGACTTGAATAAAAGTTTGATTCGTTTCATTTCGATTCATTTGACTAAGTAAATAAGTTAACATTAATTAGTATTTCAAGTTTAGTTAATAACGCTAAGTTTATATACGCATATTTTTTATGCTTGTAAACAAATTATGTTAAAGCTTGATTATATTTTTTTGTATTTTATTTATTAATTTAATTAATTTTTATATCCTATTTGATAATTTAATCAATATATGAAATATAAGGGACAATACTCAATTTAAGGGTTCAAAATGGTTCAGACTAGTCAGCAGGAGTGCTGCTCCTATAAGTGCGAGTGAGGATGAGATTGGGTAAAGTGCAAAGAGGAGGGAGGTTTTTAAGAAAACCCCTCATGGGAAGTGTAAAGAGGTGTATGGAAGGGGCTATTTTGGAAAAGTCCTATTTTGAAAAGCTCTTCTCTTTGCATTTACTGAGTTCCATCCTCACAGGCTTTGGATTCCGCTATTAGGCCCATTTGGATCCGGTCAGTTTAGGTTTTGGGTACATCCACTTTTTAATAAGAGACCCATTAACTTATGTTAGATGAAAACATTATCAGATCCTAGCATTAAGTACATTTGTTAATTATGTTAAAATTTAAAATACATAAATCCTTTTTCTGACCCACTTGAAGTTCAATGTCTGCAATTAATGACAAGTATTAGCTTCCAGTTCAATGTCTATAATAAACTATTTATGTGGGAATCCTCGTTGCTAATGTTCTTTAATTAGCCTCTTGCAGAAAGATAAGGATGCACGTAGACGACCCTCGTTGAGTGCTTGCTAGAAGGAACAGATTTATAGACAAGTGATGCAATAGCTCTCTATTGGCAAGTAGAGACAAGACGCATACCGTGGACCTTCTCCTCAGCTCCGCCCATCTGATTGCCCTGGTGCACAGCTGCTCCACTCTCTTGTGCAGGGCATGTGCCTTCCCTGTTTCGGTCCAATAAAAGACCAAAATCCCAAGAAATAACCCGTCAGCATGCACATAATCCCCAATAACGACAAAGCTCTTAAAGTAACCCTACACTGCATGCTTTATATCCATTCAAGAAGAACAGCACCTGGATCGAAAGGGAACGCAGGAAGCAGAGCAAGAGACAGAGGAAAACAGGGAGCGAAAGAACAAGGTGTCAATCCACGGAAGGAATCCAGAGCAGGCCGTGCGGGAGAGCCCGAAACTGAGAAAGGAATCCAAAGCAAGGAAGCCAGTTTACAGCTTTAAAAGGGCCTTGCCTGTTCTGGGATCACGGCCGGAGAAGACAATGGGCTCCATGCCGCCGTCGAGCTCGGGGAGCGCCACCTGCAGGGCCACCTGGATGGGGTGCAGCCCCAGGGTACTGTTGAGCCACTCCTCCGTCGTCTGGAACACCAGCGGCAGCGCCACGATGTAGGGCACGTCCAGCTTCCGCAGCGCCTCGATGGCCCTGGGGTGGTCCTGCCGCGCCGGCCCGCCCACCAGGGCGAACCCCGTCAGCGACACCACCGCGTGCACGAACCGCTTCTTGGTGATGGGGTCGACCAGGTACCTCTCCACTGGCCCGGAGAAGTCCAGGCCCCCGGAGAAGATCGGGATCACCTTGGCGCCCTTGGCTTCCAGCTCCATGATCACCGCCACGTAGTGCCCGTCGTCTCCGGTCACGATGTGGCTACGCTGCAAGATAAGACCGACGACGGGGGCGTTGGCGTCCTTAAGCTTCTGGTTGGCGTCCTTCCTGGTGCCATACCAGTTGAGGTATTCCTTCACGTCCTCGTACATGGTGGGCGCCAGGGGGTGCCAGATGCCGCTGTCGAGGAACAGCACGGGGTCGTCGTACTTCACCTTGGTGCCCTTGAGGGCAGGCACGTAGGCGCCGGCGATCATCTTAAGGAAGTTCTGGAGATTCTCCGGGGAGCCGCCGAGCCAGAACTGGAGGCTAAGGATGTAGAGGCGCGCGTCCTGGGCCTTGTCGCTGGGCAGGTATTTGAGCACCTTGGGCAGCGTCCGCACCAGCTTCAGCATGCTCTCGGCGAAGCCCGCCGACTGCTTCTTGCGCTTGAAGAGCTGGAAGAAGGGGCTCTTGGACTGCCCCAGCTGGGACATGCTGAAGGAGCCCAGCTTGTTGAGGCGCATCACCTCCGGCATGGACGGGAACACCAGCACCGCGTCCATGCGGTCGCGCTCCTTCTCCACCGCCGCCTTCACCTTCAGCGCCAGCTCCTCCACGAAGATGAGGGACCCGATGAAGACGTTGGCGTCCTCCAGGTCGCGGCAGAAGGTGGCGTAGGTCTCCTCGTCGCGCAGCTCCTCCACCAGGTAGCCTACCACCTCGAAGGAGGCGTACCGCCGGTCCGCGTTCATGGCGCGCACCGCCGCCGACAGCGACGACTGGTACTGCGCCTCCAGCACGACGTAGACGATCTTCACGCGGGGCAGGCCCCAGGTCTGGTCGGGCGGCGGCACTATGCGGCGCACCTCAGGCTTGGTCTGGGTGAAGAGGCCGTTCCCCACGGCGGCGCAGCGCACGCGGAGGTCCCGGCCGCCGCCATTGGGCTGCTGCTGCCTCCTGGGGAGGAAAGAGTGGAGGAAGGTGTGCTTCTGGAAGACCGACGAGAGATGCTCCGACGTAGACAGGGTGAAGGGGGTGGACGTCAGGGACGCCATTGTACTTGGTAGCACAAAAAGTACCGCCAATCAGCACCAGGAGAAGGATGACAAGAAGAAGAACAAAGAAAAGGTTTCTCCCTTCTTTCACCTCCTCCTCTCTGGTTTTCCTTCTGCACACGTGAGGTGATCTTGCTTTGGTTTCGGCTTCTCAAATGGAAGATAGAGAGAGGAAGAGAGAGAGAGAGATAGAGGGAGATGGCTTCTGTACAAGCCCGGCCGGCCTCCACTGAGAAGCGGGGGGGAGCTGAAGGGGATGGTGGGGTTTATGGGAGTGTGGCACCCGGCTGAAACCAATGTGTGGCTGTGTGGAGCCTTCGGAAGAATGAGAAAGGAGACGAAGCTGGAGAGGGAAAGCGAAGGCAGGAACCTGGGGCCGTGGGGGGCTCCGCCCCTCGCAGCTCGCGTCTGCCGTTGGTGGTGAGACACGGAGACACGTGGACGCGACGGCAACGGCAGGTGAGGAGGGGACCCTTGGGAAGCAGCTGTCCGGTTCGTGCCCTGCGAGGGGATCTCCTCTGCGCCGCGGCGCATTGCTCCCAGTCACTGCTTGTTTAAGCTATGGTGTAACGTCATGGCTAGGTGTATTGAAATGTGGCGCAGAGGATCGCGTACACGTGCCGCTTCTCCTGTTTCTCTCCGTGCAATGTGCTTATCTTTGCGTCCGTGAACGTGTGGGGGGACGGGGGTGGTTTAGGATTTGGGGGGGCGCTGGTGATGAAGCTGCTCGGCTTCCCATTGGCTGCTCTGGATCGCCCTGAAAGAGGTGAGAAGATTTCTGGATGGATTTTGAGGGAGTGCACTTTTTCGTCTGTGGAGGATAGAAGCGTCATTCGCGTGCCGACTCTGCTCGTCCGTCGCAGGGAGATCTTTTTCCGGGCTTGTGGAAGCTTCACCGCCGGTGATGAGTCTGATGTTGATATTTTTATTTTGGGTACCCTTGCAGTCGTGGAGCAATGAGGAGCTCTGGTCTCGTTCATGGGTCCCTCCTCCCCACGCATACTGAGAACATGCGACTCTCGCTCCTCTCTGGCTCCCAAGAAGGAATGCTACTGGGGAAAATTGCGCCTTGTAAGGTTTTTTTTTTTTCTTTAAAAAAAGGGCAACTTGCAAGGGTTTAGTTATCCTTGCGATCTTGAGCTCCAAATGGTAATGGACGATTACAACATGGTGATTATTCAGCATTCGTTTAGAGTTATCGGAGACTAAGGGTTCATTTGATAATCCTTAATGGACCTCTAGCATCTGAAGTGGTCAGACGTTTGGATTTCAGACCGTTTGATTGAATGATTAAATTGATGTTTGATTTCGTCTCTTAAATCTGAAACTCCTCTAAATGTTTTAGTCATTGGAGGGTCATTTTTTATCCTTCAGATACCCTGGAGCCCTAGCCTTTGAAGCTTCTCAGATGGCATTCGTCCCCGCGCGCAGCCTTCAACCGTCCTTGCGACGGACACCGCGTCTCCACGTGCCTTCATAGTGGTACTTATTTCAGATATTTGAAATTATTTTATTACATGCCACCTAAGGCTTTGTTAAGGAAGACCCGAGATTAAGGTGTTGTTTGATAATATTTAATTAAGTACATGTCATAGAAGCAATAAAATTGATGGGGCTTCGAATGACCTACTGGCCGTTTTTGTCTTCTGCCCATCGGTGCATTCATTGCCCATGAAGCGATGGGCCGGCTTCCCAACTTCTCTATTGGGCCATGTAAGTGGTCTGCATTTGCTATCAAAGGCCGGAGCCTATCTACTATGCTACGCCCCTGCCCCTGGCACAAACACAAATATTAAAAGAGTAACTAGTTACAATCCCGTGCGATGCACGCTGAATTATCATATTTTAATAAAAAAATATAATTAATATAAGTAAAATTAATAATTTATATTTTTTAAAAATTAATAAAATAATTATAGAAGAATATATATTTATAAATATAAACATTTTTTATGAATATTAAATTAGTTGTTTAGTAAACAACAAAAGTGTAGAACCATTGTATACAATTGAAATATAGATTGAGAGTGAAAACTAAAAAGTAAACTTAAGGTTATTATTATTATCCTATGAGATTATCCTAATAAATGTTGTATTGAAATATAGATTAATAGGAAGAGAAAAATGTGAAAAAGGAGAAAGAGAGATAATAATAGTAATAATACTTTGGCAGAGAGAGGGGAGAGAGAGAGAAAGCATTAATAAGAGAGAGGGGGAGAGAAATGTGGAAAGAAAGAGAATTAATGAGAAAGAGAGGGAGAGAAAGAATTAATGAGAGAGAATTTGTAACGACCCGCCATCCTATGACCGGGGACCCGGTCACTAAATGGATGTCGGCCCATTAACTACGGGCTCACACCCGGATCTCACACAACACATCTGGAGGAATAAGTGCTAAACAGTGCTAAATATAACAATCTCACGGACTACAAAGGTAAACAAGTGCGCAGGGAAAGTAACAATGTCCGTATACAGTCCAACAATAATTACATGTCCAACAATTAAATAAGTACAGGCAGAAAGAAAGTACAACAACATCGGGGCATACCCCGGAACTAAGACAGCTGCTGGTCCGCACACCAAGAAGACACCACGCTACCGCTGCGCCTCGAAGTCCACACCTGAAATCGCAGGGAGTGAGCCACACCAGAACTGGGCTCAGTAGGGATCATCCGATCCCCCGCCTCCCACTCACACACCCACAAGTGAAGCAACAGTAATATATAGAGCAGTTAAGTAAAGCAGTAAACACAACAAGCAACTCCAGCACGAAACGCACGACAAACAGTGTAGCAGGAACAACTCTGAGTAACCCAAAGAACCCAACACAGGGCCACGTCTCACGACCAAAGTCCATAAGACGACTAAACCACACAGTCGACCGAAGTCAAACGTCGCCTCCCAACACTACCACCAGTGCTCACGCCTGTCCACCCCTACAGTGTTCCGGAGTACTGTAGGGTGAGGCAGTGAGCTGAACTAGGACTAGCTGGACTCAGTGTACCGCCACTGCCAGCTACGTGTGCACACAAGCAGTCTAGACTACTGTCCTACCACCGGATTGCCTCCACGCTAGGCCTCAGCGCTTTCCTGGAGGGTCCTGGGGACCGGGAACCCCCGTCAAGCCGCAGCTATAGGAACTACCCGCAGACCCAACTCTCCCGGGCTGCATCAGGCCAAGGGCTAAAGGTACCACTCGTAACCTTGATCAAAGGTCACATCAGGCCCATTGGCTAAAGGGTAAACCAACTCCCACCAGTAAAACCACCAGCTCCACAGCAAGAGACACGCCGGAAGCCGTCACAACAAGCAAGGGAAACCCCGACCCGCTGAGACCAAACAGCAACCCCTCGGATAGCACACTAGCTACTCCGGCCCGCCGGCTCAAGGTGGTTCTGCTTCCCTCAGCTAAAGGTAAAACACCACGAGCACCCCTCCTCACAGACACCATGACCCTGTCCCCACCGGTCCATGGTGACATCGGAAACCATTGTCACATCGGTCCACAGTCGTATGATCGCACACACACATATAACATGCTGTCAATCCATTCGCACAGTAAACCCCAGTCTCAACGTACAGTTAAAGCACATACACACCCACAGATGATGAAATCCCAGTCATGCAGAAGTTCTCAGTCTCATTATATAACTCAAAGCATGCATTAGAACCATCCCACCGTGAAACATACATCAAATACCCCAAGTTAACCATTCCTGGCTTGAATCGCGTCGACCGAGGTCGACGCCATTCAAGCCCCACAGACGGGTTTATTAAAAGACCAGAATAACCCTTAAAACGCGTCCACCGATGAAGTCGCCTATTAAAACGCGTCTGGATGGCCCGACGCCATTCAACCCCGAAATCCAGAATACAGAACCATTAAGCGGGGGCAAATCCTGCCTAAATGGCGTCATGGTGACTCGACGTCCTTCAGAAAGGCGTCGATTACCCATGACGTCATTTAGCCCAGCACCCCTAACCTCTGAAACTCGAACAGGGGGATTTCTGCCCTGAAACGCGTCGTACTTAACCGACGTCCTTCTAAAAGACGTCGACTAGGGACGACGCCTTTCAGCGCCAGGAACCAGGTTCCCTGGTTCGAACCGAGGGTTCCTCCCTTGAACCCCAAGCACCCCGAAAACCCCAAAACAAGAGGGAGAGGAAGGAGAACTCAACTACCACATGCATACGCCGAATCCTACGATCACAAGCACGCCAATTCCCACAAGAAAACCCCCTAAACATGCTCATTCTAGCCCCAAATACATCACGTCACGCCGAGAATCACACGAACGTCACAAGCAAGGTTCGTCCCCCTACCGATTCTTGAACTCCACCAAGCTCCTCGCCGCCGACCCGTCTCGCCCCACGCCGCCGCCGGTACCTTCGGGGACGCCGCCACTCCGCCGGGACGTCGGCCGTCGTCCGGAGAAGGGAACGCCGCGAAGGAAGTGGTGGAGGTAGAGGTGAGAGGTAGGGAAGCTATGGAGTGGTTGGAAGAGGAAGAAGAGGAAGGGAGGGGAGGAAGATCGCCGGAGAGGCGGAGGGGGTGAGGAGAGAGAGAGTGTAAGGGTGAGAATGAGGGGAAAGAAGGGGAGGCTCGCGGGGTCAATCCGAAACCAGCTAAAACGCGTCGATCGAGGCAGACGCCTATCAGTCTGACAGGACAGCCGTACTGACACCGCTCTGAAACGCGTCGACCACCGTGGACGCCGTTCAGACGATGTGACAGGCCGTACTGACAACGCTTTGGCGCCATGCCCTGACATCGCAGATGTCGCAGTCTGAAACGCGTCGACCCACCTGGACGCCGTTCAGACAAATCTGACAGGGCCGTACTCTCGCGGCCCAAAAACCCGCCCACGTGGCGCACACGCGGCACAACAACCAGGAACCTAAATGGCGTCCACGCACCCTGACGCCTTTTGAAAGGCGTCGACGAGAGCTGACGCCATTCAGCCAGAAATCACAAGACCCCACAGGGTCCAAACCAGGGGATCCGGCCCGATCCCGACCCGAACACAGAACCCGAAATCTCGGTCATTACAGAATTAATAGGAGACAAAGGTATTAATAGGAAAGGAAGAGAGAGAAAGAGAGAGAATTTATGCGGAAAATAAAGAATTCTAATGTTAGCACGTGGCACTAGGGAACTCAATTTTATATATATAGTATAGATGTCTCAAGAGATCGCAACAACAATAACAACCACTAATAATAATAATAAGAGATATAAAAATAGGAGATAAAAATATGAATAGGAAAAATTGTAAAAGAGGAGAAAGAAAGATAATAATAATAATAATATCAAAATAAGTATAATTATCTCATGAGACTATCATTTTGATATTGATTTTTTAATAATAATAATAATAATAATAATATCAAAATAGTTTATTATTATCTCATAAAATCATCATAACAAAAATAAAAATAAAAATAGTAATAATAATAATAATGTTAAATTTAGTTATTATTATCTCAAGAGATTGCAACAACAATAAAAATAATAATAATAATAGGAGAATAGAAAAAATATGAGATACAAATATTAATAGGAAGAGAAAAACGTGAAAGAAGAGAAAGAGAGATAACAATAATAATACTTAGGCAGAGAGAGAGAGAGAATTAATAAGAGAGAGTGGGAGAGAGAGAGAGAGAATTAATAAGAGAGAGAGGGGAGAGAGAGAGAGAGAGAATTAATAAGAGAGAGTGGGAGAGAGAGAGAGAGAGAATTAATAAGAGAGAGAGGGGAGAGAGAGAGAGAGAGAGAGAAAGAATTAATGAGAGAAGGGGAGAGAGAGAGAGATAATTAATGCGGATCCGCATAATATCCGACTCCGATTCATATATGTATCCGATTAGTCGAATATTTATCCGATTAAGACATCCGGAGGACATATCCGAATATCCGTGTAATAATCCGATTAACATTCGAAGTGGAAACGGAAAATAGATATCCGCTCCGATTATTATCCGACCGATTATGTATTTTAATAAGTTATTTTTATTTTAATGATATTTATATGTTTAAATAAATGATAATTCAATATTTGAAGTATGCTTAAGACATGTTGAATGATAATAATGAAGTTTCTTGTGATTTTTTTTTAATTTTTAGTGGTTTTACTAATTTAGATAAATTATTTAAGTATTTGTTATTATCTAAGGTATATTTAATGAAACATTCAAATTATTTAAATTTATCTAGATATTTGTAACTTGAATATAATTAATTTAAATCTATGATACTCATAGACTATGCAAAAAATAAAATTTACAAGTCATTAAATTACAAGACAAAGTTAAAATATTTAAGTATTCGAATTATTATCCGAATTCGAATACTATCCGGCAGAGTCGAATATAGATAAAAAAATTTATTATCTGTCGGATAGTATCCGGAGTCGGATATTCAGATAATATTAAACGGAGCGGAGTCGGATACTGTGGTATCCGCTCCGTTGACAACCCTATTAATGAGAAAAAGAGGGAGACAGAGAATTAATGAGAGAAGGGGAGAGAGATGTGGAGAGAGAGAGAGAGATAATTAATGAGAAAAAGAGGGAGACAGAGAATTAATAGGGGACAAATGTATTAATAGGAAGGGAGAGAGAGAGAGATTTTAAGTGAAAAATAAAGAATTCTAATGTTGACATGTGGCACTAGGAAATCTTGTTTTATATATATAGTACATATATTTATGATCCGAGTCATTGAATCACGTGCAAGTGTGATCTTTTCTTAAAATTTTTTAATCATATGATCTTTAATTGAATAATAGGGATGGGTCCTTAAATTGCCCCCTCCCCCTGGAGTTTTAGTGTAAAAAAAATTTACATCCCTATTACTGTTGTTCGATTAAGCTGATAAGGTGACGTATGCAGAGTAGTGCATGTTGGGATCCGGGCGGGACGCGAAGAATGCAGTGGAAACGACGAATAAAAATTTATCCCGCCCGATGCCCGCTGATCTGATTCGGAACAAAAACTAAAACCGAAAACTAACGGGAAGTAATCAAATTACCGTGCGCGGATTCGAATCCGCTTCCGTCTCGGTTCCCTCGAGGCAATGCCGCGAACCGCACAAGCGTCCGGCCTCCAGTGGTATCTACGCGATCCTCCGCGGTGATTCGTCATCGTTCCTTCGTCTGTATCAGCTCGCTCGCTAAAGATCCGTCGTCACAACGATGTCTAGAAACCTGCGGACAGAAATTCTCGACTTTCGGGAATCGTGCGCGACGGAGACGGAGAATGTTCCGGCACCCTGAACGGGAAGGCCAGAGGAAGAGAGAGAAAAGGTTGGATGACGTCCAGCATGGAAAAATCCTAGAGCTTGGCACAGGATTTCTCAACAGCACGTATATATATTAAGTCGGCGCGACTTTTCACAAAAGTCTCCGCGTTTATATAAATTCCACTTATGTACCATCGGCTAAGAATCTTATTGCGTGTGACCCTCTCGACCTATTTATCAGTCTGATTTTCAGCACGTTAAGTTTAATAATTTGTTATTGACTTATCGTAATTAATTAATATCTAGATATTAACTAATTACTTAGCCGAATTATCATCGCATGTAAATTCGGTAGGACTTTCGATCAAGTTGGGTGCCAAGCAACACCGCATGATCCTAGAAGGTAATGGAGTTCAGCAACCCACTCATAGAACCTGTCCGTCCACAATTACCGCGTGGCTATAATCCTTCGTTCGCACAATGCTCTCAAGTTAACCTAGGGTATGGTCAACTGTCAACTCCTAGATGGTCAACTTACTTGAATCAGACTTCGCTGTAAAATATCCGAAAATCTCTTTTTTATGATATTGTTTCTGCTCTGGCCAGAGACTCATGCGGATATATTCTAAACCATTATCTCTCCAGTTACCTGACAGCGAACGATCTTTTATTGAACACACAATCACCTTCGAAGGTCTTCCGCTGGACCCGATCCTTGACTATTAGAGATCCCGTGGATAGGGATTCGTAGGTCAAGGTCAAAATCCAGAAGTCCATCGACAAGGTGTCTTTGGTGTCTCAAGTCCAAAGATCAACCACGCCACTGTGACGATGAATCAAGCTGATTGACAGTCAGGTAAATTACCATTCGGCAATTCATGTCGGATTAATTCAGTAAACTCATTCTCCAATGAGCACCTACAGGTTTACCATTGTGTCTCCACACGAGTAACTAATAAGATCAGTCACCTTCATCATATGAGCTAGAATAACCTGTACTAGTTGCAAACACGCTAATTTTGACATCATTTTGAGTAAATTTCATATCATATAATAATGCCTCAAAATTGTCTGATATTTAATCATTAGTTAATTTTTATTAATCTTTCTGAATTAATTATCTAAATGATATCGGTCAGACAGACATAATTTAAGTTCATTAAATAAGTTAATTTTAACTCATATTTTTAATCAAATATGATTTTTTTTTTAAAAAGACGTCGACCTGTGTAGATGTCATTTAGAGTTTATTATTATTTTGATTATTAATTTGATTTTTAATTAATTTGTTAATAAACTAAAATAAGTCTACCATGCACGACGCCATTTTTCTGTCTCTTTTTTCGGATGTTTATCCTTATTTTAATTAAGCTAAAAGACGTCTCTCATGAGCGACGCGTTTTAGATAATTACAGATAAAGATGAATTAATATATGTTTATCTGTTTGTTAGTTGGATAAACTTCAAAATCTTTCATGTTAATCTTTAAGTAATCGCGGTTGCGTGAACTTAAGCCTAAAAATATCCAACCCCTTAGTAATTAAAAAGTTAGTGATAATTCTTGAAAGATTATTGATGATAACGATAATTGAGTGAAAATTGAGCAAAGAATCTTGGCAACGACGTCCAAACGCTGAAGGATCGAGGTGCTGCTACTTCCAGGAGTCTTAAAATAAGTTACATCATTTCTTCATCCATTCTTCGTCCTTTCAAGATCCATTCAAGATCAAGGCTTTTCACGGGCTATCCAACTTAGTTCTTAATTAATTTTTGTATCTTTCTCATATTTTTATCACATTAGCATTATATTTTCATCACATCACTCCATGCAACACACACTCACTAGCATTATTTTTCAATCCATGTTTTAAGGGGTTTCAAAGACTACAAACAAGTGAGTTCATTTGTTTAGTTGCATGATTAAAATTTTATTAGAATAGATACTATATCTATTTGAGTTCTTATTATTTTTCTCTCTTTCTTTCTTTCCACTTTGTTGTAAGGTACAAAAGGAGATAAAGAGGAGAGAATCAACAAGGTAATCTGGATGATCCGCAAAGTCCGATAAGCAGCTAAAACAGGAATAAAGTCAAAAAGGCTCTCTTTCTTCAGCCGGCTGAAGGAGGAGAATCAAGGACTCCAACATCTCCCAATTCTGAAACAGGTAGGCGATCAATCTTTTTTTTTTGGAACTTTTTAGTTAAAAGTTTCTGACAATCACATTCACTTAATTTTTAATAGGTTTATTTTTCACATAAATAACATAAATTTTCATGATAATCACACCCATAATTTGAGCACTCACACTAGTCTAACCGGATGTTTGATGTCCTTCTCAAACATCCTACGACTAGGAACAATTGAGAATATATGTTTATAAGTCATCAGTCTCATTATTATGATCTCATCATAATCTGATGACTATTGCACATATTCATGGACTTCATTATGCGTAATTATAAATATGCTAATTTACATAATGAATTTAATGTCATTAATTAGTGAATCAGATTGAAATAGGTGCTTTATGATTGATTTAGAGGACATCTATATCCATCAGTATAGTAGTTGCCCTGCGCTGTGAGAAGTGTTCATAAAAAGTTGAGATTTTAAGTATTCATTATTACTATTAATGTCAAAGTCCATAATGATAGAATTATCTAATACAACATCCAAACATCCCATTAACCAATAGTTACTTTCTCTTGAATTTAAGTTTGGTTTTAAGTAGAACAATTTAAAGTTGGTTTCTACTTCAAATTCGAGCTTCACATGTTGTTCACATTTTGTCTTTTAATTGTCCAATAATCTATCAACTAGGATTTTGTTCAAATATTAGAAAACGATTTCATATATTATACTTTCTGATAGTTAACGAAAAGGTCGAGGAATGCATGGTTTGCTTAACACATAATGGTAACAGATTGTCCAACATCAGCACCATGTTAACTCGATTGACACCCATATCTCACTATCATGTTCTCAAGTGAGCATGGGGAAAACAAATTATATCCCTCGACTGAATTTTTGTTCTTATTTTCCATCATCTATCAATTTTTTAATGATGTATGCTAGCTCCTATATTATAGAAGGAAAATGTTATAGTGACATTATTTCTAACACAATTTTTGATACAGTCTAGGTGGCACATATACACTGGAGGAAAAGTGTAAGAACCCCATACTTTTAACATTACACTTTGCAATGTATGTGTCACCTAAGCTGTGTCAAAAATTGTGTTAGGAAACAATGCCACTATACCATTTTTCATTATACAAAGATTAAGTTTTATATGACTATTAATGTGTTAAAGTATTAACTAACGTTTTAATGTATTAAGTCATTGACACTTTAATCTACACTATGTATATAAAACAAAGTTCCTTGATGCCAAATGTCCACACAAGATAATTCTATTTTTCGTCTAAATTCTCTCTTCTTCTCTTTATCTCTCACGATCCATCTCTCTCTAGGCCGTCTCTTTCTCTCTGACGATCTCTCTCTCTCTCTCTCCCCTCTCTTTGTAACAATTTTTATATATATATAATAATAATAACAATAATAACTTCTTATATACTATATATATAATCAATCTCTCTTTTATATTATTGTTTTATTACATCATCATCATCATCTCTCTTTCTCTTCTTTAACAATTTTCTCTCTCCCTATTAATATTTATGTCTCCTTTTCTTATTTGTATTGTTGTTGTTGTTGTTGTGATTATAATCTCCTACGATAATAATAACTAATTTTGATGTTATTACTATTATTATTATTGTTGTTGTTATTGTAGTTGTTGAGATAGTGTAATGGGATTAATAATAAGTAATTTTGATATTATTATTATTTAAATTATTATTATTATTATTGTTATCCTCTTTAACATTATTCTGTCTATTAATATTTATATCTCCTATTATCATTGTTGTTGCAATCTCCTTAGATATCAATAACTAATTTTAACATTATTATTATTAGTTAGTCCCATGGAATAATAATAACTAATTTTGATATTATTATTATTAAAATCAATACTGAAATAATAGCCTTATGGAACAATAATAACTAATTTTGATATTATTATCTTTTTCTCCCCTTTCACATTTTTCTCTCACCCTATTAAAATTTCTCTCTTATTTTTTTTTGTCCCCTATTATTATTACTATTACCATTATTATTGTTGTTGTTGTTGTTGTTGTTATTGTGCAATTATTATTCGGATAGTCTCAGGAGTTAATAATTAATTTTGATATAATTATTTTTTAAAGTATTTTTTTATTATTATATAAGATGGTGGAAAGTATTAAACTATTATTATTATTAGTTTTCAAAGTATTATTATATTGTATTATTATTATTATTATCATCATTCGGATATCTCGTAGGATAATAACAACTAATTTTGATATTATTATTATTACTATGATAGTTTGATGGGTTAATAATAATTAATTTTGATATTATTATTATTATTTTAATCTAAGATGATGGAAATTATTATTGTATTTATTATTATTATTGATACTATTTTATTATTATTATTGGGGTAGTCTCATGTGATAATAACACTAATTTTGATATTATTATTATTATTAAAATTAATATCAAAATGATAGTCTCATGGGATAATAATAACTAATTTTGGTGTTATTATTATTATTATTAACTCTCTTTCTCCCCTTTCACATTTTTATCTCTCTCCCTATTAATCTTTCTATCTCATATCTTTTTTGTTCCCTATTATTATTGTTATTGTTGCAATCTCTTGGGATAATAAGAACTAATTTTGATATAATAATAATAATAATAATAATAATAATATTATTATTATTAGTGGGACAATCTCATAGAATAATAATAACTAATTTTGATGTATTATTATTTTTAAAAATATTTCATTTCTATTATTAGCTCTCTTTCTTCTCTTTCACATTTTTCTCTCTCTCTCTATTAATATTTTTATAGTTTATTCTTTCTTTCTCCTATTATTATTACTACTATCGTTATTATTATTGTTATTGTTGTTGCAATGTTTTCAAATAATAATAATTATTTTTGATATTATTATTATTATTATTATTATTATTGAGATAATGTCATAGGATTATAATAACTAATTTTGCTATTATTATTATTTATAAAATATTATTTATTATTATTATTAATGATACCAATCTCTATCTCACTTTTTTCTCACTCATATTATTATTGTTGTTTTTAATATTGGGATAGTCTCTTGAGATAATAATAATAAATTTTAATATTTATTATTATTATTGAGATAATCACATCGGATGGTAATTCTAATATCCTTATTAATGAGACCAATATTTCTCTCATTTTTCTCTCAATCCATATTTCAACACAACATTTAGTGAGATAATCTTACGGGATAATAATAATAACCTTCAATTCACTTTTTAAGTTTTTCTCTTAATCCATATTTGTTGGATACAATAGTTTTGAACTTTTATTATTTTTATTATTTACCAAAGAACTAACGTAATATTTATATAAAAATATTAGTATTTTTGAACATATATTCTGCTATGTTTTTTTTTTTCATTTCTTCACATATAATAGCTTCACTTATATTAATTATAACTATTTGATTTAAATCTATTAATTTGCCGTGCATCGCACATGATTGCAACTAATAGAATTTTAATGTGTTAATGCCTTAACATGTCGTTTTTTTTTTTTTTTTTGGATCAGTAATGTCTTAACATGTGAACATGTTAAAACTTTAACTGTGATACATACGTTAACAAATTTAACACCTTAAGGTATAAACATGTATAGGTACGGAATGAGCAAAAAAGTCAAGGGATAGAATTATTATTTGAAAGAAAAGAACTTAACAGTCGATCATAGGAAAAATAAATATGGTAAAATAATTGCTTCACGGGTTCCAAAAAAAGAGGAAGTAGATGGGGTGTTAAAAGGACCTGAAGGTGTAAAAATCCTAAAGTCAAACACATAGTCCACTAAGAATCCAAATACCAAAGGGTCGTCCCACCATTGTGCTGTCCAATGTCAAGGAGATGATGGAGAGGGAAAATACCAATAGCCCATCACGAAGTATAAAAAAAGCTAATTGGAACAGTTACCTCGTGCCTAATTGCTATACGGCCCAATGGGTCTTGAGTTATACCAGGCCTCGAGAAAGCCAAAAGACGGTAAAAGGTTTTTGGATAAAATCCGACCATCATGGAACAAAACATCATAAGAAATCAAAAGTCCACAAGATCAAGGGACCCCGAGTTTCCCAACTACATGAAGGCTCAAATCTTGACATGTGGTATTTTCCGAGACATGGAACCAAACACTGAAAAAAGGTTGCACATGGCCCGAAAGGATCAACCATCCCCAAGGACCACGGGGACAGGCGTACGCTCCAGGCTCCATCTGGTCTTCCAGACCACCTGGCACCAAGTCTCTACGTCGTGCTCCCAAGAAGGCATCAGACGCTCGGCGATGCATGGCATGATCTCCAGGTCGAATCCTCCAGATTGCGTAGAGCCCAAAATTGACTACGTTTGGAAATCTCTATTATGAGAAATAGAATCACCTCCAAGTCACTATCGGTACGAAAACTCTCTCTCTAACTAGATATTAGACTGCACTAAACCTGATTTGACCATTTTAAGTCTTGCATGACGCCCCCATGGCGCACCACTATTCAACACTGTCCTCCTAGGGGCATCACTACTACCCTCCTTCTCACCTTGGGTCAGCTCCCTATAAAAGTCACTTGATTGACTCTCACCAGGAAGAGGCGAAAATGAGACTAAGAAAAAAGTAGTACCTGCAATCTTCCTCTTAGAATTATTTTTTTTCTATAATCTCACTCAGAATTTGAACTGATTTAAGAATCGGAAGGTTAACTCTAACTAGGCCGAGGTCCCCTCTAACAGTCTGATTTCCGTACAGGATGGAAAACCAAGTGGAGGATTAGCCATTCGGGATCGCCAAGACATGTGGCATGTTCCCATTGGCCAGCATGTGCCTAGTTGTCCTATTGAGTTTTCAACCACCACAGAACCTATGACAATTGACAGGATGCCGTAACTAGTTTCTCCGAACGATTTTAATTGCTTCAATCCAAACTTTGCATATTTACCTTACGAGATCCTTTCGAATATTGTAGAGATGTGACCAAGACTGAAGAAATATAATGTAACATTGCCACCTGAAAGATAACATTTATATTTTCTGCACTAATTATCCGGAGTTCTGCACCTGATGGTAATTTGTTATACAGTGACTAAAAAGGAAAACTTGCAAAAAAGAGTTATTAAATTTTTATATTTAAAGAAAAACCGTCTCACCCATTTGTTAGCAAACAAAACCTACCATGGAGGTTGGGATTAATTTAGGAAAGCCAATAAAGTCATCTGATCCTTTTTTCGTTTTTGAGAAATACTTGATGCCATGCGGCTTAGAGTGCGTGTTTCATTTATTTATTTTTAAATTTTTTAACCATCTGATCTAAGATGGGACGATATAGATGCCGGAGGACCCCTCAACTCAGTAATTTAAAAAAAAAAAAAACTTATTGCATCACTTGTTGTCGTCCGGTCTAAGAGATCAAACGATAGCACGGATACCCGCGATGCAACAAGGCCTCTTTTTTTTGGGGCGGGGGTAGCTCAATAGGGTAGGGGAGCCCTAGTTCAGATATCTTGAAATGGAAATTTTACACCAGCGAACGGGCGAGAGTGCTACTCAAGTAGGCGTGAAAATCGAGATTTACTATTCGCTTGTGCACCTGGATGAGTCAAAGCGTCAAACCCGAGAGTTCTACTTTAGTAGGCGTGAAATCGGGATTTACTACTTGCTTGTGCACCTGGATGAGTCAAAGTGTCAAACCTAAGACCTATCCTGACGGGGAAGGTGGTGTCGCAACTCCCAACTATGCTAAAAGCGCAGGACTGAGATAACTTACCCTGTCATGAAGAACTCCCTTGCGATTTCATGGGCCTAAGTGGGATACGAGAGAAAGATGTTCCATTAGAAAGCCCTCCCCATCTCATCCCGTCTTTCTCTCTCTCCTCTCCCCTCTGAAAGCAAAGATCATGCCATCATGGATACAATTTTTGTGGTGGATTACTAGGTTTGCATCGTTTTAGTCTATGGAAGGAGACCCCTGCAATTTTCAGACTGCCATTGACATGTAAAAAGATAAGTCTTGAGGAAAATGTCTACCCAAGTTTTCCTTTTTTTTTTTTTTTTTTTTTTTTTTTTTCTTTCATTAATTTTTTTTTAAACAATTTGATTAAGAATCGGATGACACATTGCTGATTTGGAGTGGTTACTAAATTCAACCACCTTTTTCTAAAAAGTCAACATTAGCCGTTTGATTTCAGGAACAGACAGCAGAGGATGGATGATAGGATGTCAATGGGTCGGAAACTGTGTGGATAGTGGACTATCCGTTTATGTATCCGCAAAATAGACTATTCATCCAATAACTATCATGTAACTTTCGGAAAAAGGGGTATCTGAAATAGTTTTTTAATATCTGTCTAGAAATGATTATTGGTGTAATATTGTCGGATAGTTAATAGTTAAAATGAGAAGTTATGCAAGTCAAATTTGAAGTGTAAATTTATTATGGACTTTCTACTTGAACCAAAATATTAACACAAGAAATAACTACTCCTGAAGAAAAGCAAATCACTCAAATTAAAGTTCTCTCATCAATGGCATAGTATAAATATTAAAAGTTTAACTAAATCACACTAAAATGAATTTCTCTCACTTAAATGTCCACAATGTTTTTAAAGACAAATAAAATAAAAATAATAATAACATGCATAATGATATTAAAATATAATAATATATTCATGGATAGTAAGCGGTTTTGGAAATAAGATTATCTGTTTCCATATCCCTTTAAAAAGTGGGTTTAAAAATTACATTTATTTTTTACCTATGTTAATTAATTGAAGATAAAAAAAATTATCCACAAATTATCCGATAAACCGACAAATAGTACGGATAATAAAATAATCAGTTACCATTGACATCACGAAATAAGATGAGACTGGTTGAGTGGGTCACCCGGCGGATGGGCGTTTTCTTGGCCCCCCACCTTCTCACGTGTAGGCGAGAAGTTAGAGAAAATCCCTCCCAAGGTATCCATTTCGTGTCGTTGCAAAGTGAGGTGAGGACTAGAGTTCTCTTTAGTTTTGGAGTCCGGTTTCTACGAGGGGTTGTTTGTTTGTGGGTAAAACTCTGTCATTCACTAGTAGTTTCAATGTCACCGATTTTAAAATAAGTGAAATTTTGTAATTTTAAAAGCAATGAGCATTTTGTTTGGTTTTTTGTAAAATAAAACAAAAAAAATACTTCAATTTTCTTGTTTTAACTTATAGGAAATTAGACCGCCACATGGACAGATAAGATCCATATTTTTTTTTTTACACTGTTTTATATTAATCCAAATATCTAAAAATACCGTTTAAATGAAACAATTAATTTAAATTTTATGTTCTTTTGCGCTGAAACAAACAACATCCGGGTGCAAGTGAGGTGAAATTGGATAAGTGCAAAGGAAAAAAAAAAGAGTTTTTCAAGAAAATCTTCTATGGAGAAAGGAAAAAAACTTTGTGAGGAGTTGTTTTACAAAATTCCCCTCCCTACACATACTAGTCCCATCCGCCACACATGCACTTGAGGATCCTGTGGTTCCTAGTTTCGTTTTGGAGTGCAGATTCTTGACGGACGGACGGTAGAAGATCGATAAAGAAAAGGAGAGAGGTAAAAATTTTAAATTTACGGAGACGTAAGCAGGTTGAGTTTTAAACTTTTATGGCCCCCTCCCCCTCTCTTTAGATCTCAGCTCTTTCGGGAGGCACTAACTTTGAAATGCAAGATCACTCTAGATGTACATTCTTTGCTGATCACTGCTGTTTTTTTTTTTTTTTTTTCTTTTCTTTGGATCACCGCTGCTTCACGGAGTTGATCGTAGTAACACGAAGTCTACTCAATAAGGATAACTTGTGTTGTCCTGAAACATTCTGTTTGCATTTATACTGCCAAACTACGATTACGCGTGGCAATGCACGGCGGGCAACCCTGCGGGAGCAGCGCCGCCCTCCGCCTTACCCTGCTCGTCCGCTACCAACCCAGCGCGGAGCAGCCGGCGGCGTACGAACTCCTCCATCCGCTCCCCGTTGCTCTGCGCGGATAACCGCTTCCCCCCCAGCGGCAGCGTCTCCACGGCCTTCTCCCCCAGAATCTTTTCCCCGGCCCTCCTCAGCCCCGCCGCCGTCAGCTTCGCCTCCACCTCCCCGTCCTCCTCCGCCGCCGTCCGCAGGGAGCCATTACCCTGTATGCATCACAGGAGAGGTGAGAACCAGAACATGCAAACCCAAGAGAACCAGAACCCAGATCTCTCTCCTCCTTGTCATGGTAACAGACTCCGTACCTGGATGCGCAGGTAGCCTGCTGGGTTCCAGCAGAAGGCGTTGCTAAGGATCTGGTCGACAGCGTCGGCGATGCCCCCCATGGCGATCTCCATCTCCGCCACACCCGCCCGAGACCTGCTGCCGAACCACCGGTGGCGCATCCCCTCGCCCGGATGCGCCCCGCCGCCGCTCCCCAGCGATAGCACGAGTAGGTCCTCCACGCCGGCAACGGAGGGGAAGCCCGCCCTGTTGTGGAGCACGTGCGTGACAGCGGCGGACGCCGGGTTGCTCATGACCAGCCCGCCGTCGACGGCCACGCACGCTGTCGTCCCGTCGAGGGACGCCAGCCGGAAGGGCTCGAAGAGGCCGGGCGTCGCCAAGGTTGCACGGCAGACCTTCCAGAGCTCGAAGTCAAGCGCCGGGGACTCGGCGGCGCCGGCGCCGGAGAAGACGAAGGGCGCGGCGCTAAGGAGGTCGTAGCAGGGCACCAGCAGGGGCTTGGCGGCGTCCCTCAGCGTGAGGGAGCCCAGTGCCGCGCGTAGGGCCCCTTCCAGGCTCCTACCCGAGTACCTCCGCCGGGGGCGGGGGCGGAACGGCACCCCTCCCAGGGACGGCGGCCGCCGGTACATCTCGGGGAACTTTAGGCGGAGCAGCTCGGCGGCGTCCCGGGCGGAGAAGATGGGACGGCGCTTGCCGTCGGGGGAGGGCGCGGCAGCCGCGACGAGGACGGCGAGGAGTCCCCCAGTACCGGTGCCCGCGACGAGGTCGAAGAAGTCGGGAATCCGGGCATGTGGGTCGCCGGTGGCGGACTGGAGTAGGTGCTCGAGGTGGACGAGGGAGGCAAGGGAGGTGGCCAGGGCGGGGGGGCCGCAGCCGCCATCGATGCTGAGGATGCGGGTCTTTTTCCTCTGCTGCTGCTGCTGCTGGCGAGTCTCGTCAGAAGCGTGGGGGGCGTCGTCTACGAGCCATTGCCGCTCCAGCATGGAGAATATCTGCAGCGTTAGCTTGGTGAGTTCCATCTTCTCCGCCATGTCTTTGCAGGGGAGAAAAGAGAGCAGGGAACAGAGGGGGACAAGGGTCAAGGATGTCCAGGCACACTCCTGTTTCCACAGTCTGTCTGTGCGCTCTTGTGAGATGGGTTTGCTTGTTACATGTTGGGTAGCAACAGGGTCAGAGGAATTTATAGCTGCATCATGGTGACCTTACAGAAAGAGAGGAGGGGAAGAAGGAGAGGTGGGGGAGGAAGTGGGAGTGGCAGCAGCAATGGCAACAGCCGGGAGTGAGTTGGCAGAGGATGCATACCTGACGGCATTTTGCGGGGGTGTCAGCCCGTGAGCAGCGATAAATTTCTTGGATGGGCGGTACACAAGGGCCAAGTGGAAGGCAGCAGCCTAGCAAGAAATGGGAACAGGACGTCAGTGGAGAGAGAGAGAGGTGGGGTTTCACGCGCCCATGTACGTACGAAGGTTGTTGTAGTGACTGACTAGTGAGAAAGAGAGAAGCGCCCGGGAAGGGGGAGGGAGACTGGTTCTGTGCTTCCGAAGTTGCAGAAAGGCGAGTTGTTTGTGGGGAGAACTGGACTTATTTGTTGTCTGCATGCACGAAGGGGGCCTGTCCTCTCTCTCTCTCTCTCTCTCTCTCTCCATACCGCAAGTAAAGAGAAATTTGTGACCTTTCAGGGAAAAAAAATAAAAAAAGTTCATGCATTCATCTATTTCCACAGTACCCGCTGTGAACAATATAGTATTGCCACTTTCTGAGAGTTCTAACTATCATCACAGAGTTTTAGGATTACTTGTGGTTTGCGCTTTTAGCACAAAGCTCCAAAAGGTACGTGCAGAAAATTCCTGATTCTATTCACTGCACTTAAACGTCCTTATAAAGAACTAACAAAAATTTTATTCGGCATATAGTAGTATAACAATTTGACCAACTAAAGGCAGCTAGACCAAATCCTCTCATGTGTAGTGTGCTGGGGGATGATTTATTTTTTAGATTTATGGATGTCTATATTTTTATTTTCGTACCCCCATGTAAGGCCAAGCCTACCAAATTATTGAATTGTCACATATACGGTACTTTCATAGAAAAATAATTAAATAATTGGGTAAGCTTTAACTGCTGCACCGTGTTAAAACAAAATAAAAAACTTATCGTTTAAGATTCTTTGCAAATTTCCTGTTCTTTTGTTACCTACTTACCCATAGTAGCAGTTTTTGTCTGCCTATGGGGTTGGTTTTCACACTGCCCCGGGCCAACGGATTTCGTTTGTCGCTAGTCGCTACTGGGGTTGGTCTTGGTGGGGGGCAGCCCCAAGCCTTTGTTTTGTTCTTTCTCGGCGTCGTCTTCCCAGTTTCAGTTGCACTTGGTTTAGAAGAAAGGGACGAAGCAGACATTAATACTCTTGTGTACACATTGGGCAGTAGCAGATCTAGTATTTACCCATTGAAATTTCACTGAATTTTGCTCAGCTCACTGACTTAATTCAATGCAGTCTATCTCAAGATTTCACTGGCTCAGTCCAAAATTTTACTGGCCTAACTTAGGACCCCACATGATCCGCTTAAGATTCTACTGATCCAATTATATTTATGACTTAATATTCGAATGATCTCACTAGATAAATTATGCATCTGTCACTGCACATTAACCTTGTAGCCACAAATGAGTTATTTATCCAAAACGGGCATAACTAGTGGACAGTTCCTTGTTCTGCAATTGACAGCTTCGGCATTTGATACAGAAACATAGTTTGTAGGATCTAATATCACGTAGTTGCTGCATCATCCTGCAGAAGGTCTAACAGAACTTAAAACATACATATTGTCTGATTTGGTGAAACGGCCGGAGTTTACCACCATAATATTGCCCACGACTAATCGAAACATGTGGTGCACTTCCATAAAAATAATTGCACCGTGTGTTACCCTTTCATAAGACAAGACGATGAGATCATGATTTGCATAATTCCACTATTCAGCATAGGAATGAAGAACTAGTTACAACTATAGAAGATACATCTTTTAAGATATTATTGTCATGTTATTAGAGGGGTGATTAGTTTACAACCACTGAGAATTCCTTTGTTTCTGGTATGAATTATGCAAGAATCAGTCAGAAAGGGTTTTAAGCTCAGATTAGCTCGGCACCTCCTATCTGCACAAGGAAAGAAAAAAAGATTTGGAAGAGGATTCACAAAATGCCAGCATCATAAACCTTTTGTATATTCCTTCGTGGGTGTTGTTATCAAAGAGGATTAACAAAGTGCTAGCCACATCTTAAGGTTTTTTTCGTTTCAAAAACAAAAATCTTAAGAGTTTCGAATGTCACCTTAGATATTTCACGGGTGTCAATGGAAACGAAATCGAAATAATGATGGCGGCCTTGCACATGGATAAGGATTCTCACAGTTAATGTCCCGCTTGGTCAGAGTATTAGTTTGACTCTTTTTTTTTTTTACTTTCAGGTCCTACAATTTTTCAATTGTTGATATAAGTCCCTGCAAGCTTCATATTAATTAAAACCTAATATAATCTAGTATTCTAGTATTTTACTTTTTATTTTCCTACCCTCGTGTAATGCGGATCCTACGAATTATCGTTAACTTTTGGACATGGAGTTTGTCATCTACGTAGTGCTTTCTTCAAAATTCTTTTATTTAGAAAAAAAAGTTAATTAAACATATAAACTCTGAAGAAGAAATATAAATACTTAACTATTTCACCATTTTAAAAGAAAATAAAAAGATTGATAGTTTAAATTACTGTATGAATTATAAAGTATGTTTTTATACGAATAAAACTCTTAACCCCGTGCTATTTGCATAATTCCCTTCCTTTTGTTACCTCCATTAGCACGCAATTTTGTGTCAGCTTAGCTTTGGGGTTTTCAGAGCGCCCATGGCTAAGGGATTTCCTTCGTTGCTACTTGGGCTCTGTCTCTGTTAGGGATGCAAATGGTAATTATTTGATCGTTGGTTAGTTTATAGGTCAATTAATAAATAATCTTTTTAAATTGGTATGCATAGATGATAAAGTAATGGATATAATGTTTTTTTGACCAGAATATATATGGTACACTAATCGACTGTTAATTTATAGGATAATATTTATAAACCGATAACTTAACAGATATAATCATGAATCTATCTTAGATCCGCACCTAATCCGATCCATTTACATCCCTTATATGGGTGGGAGGCCATTTTTAGTCCCGACCATGCGTTGATATCAAAGAGGATTAACAAAATGCAAGTGACGTTTTAAGATGAGATAATAGACGTAGGTAGTATTTGATAACACTTAATTCTATTATCTAAAATCTTATTTTCATATCTAATGTCTTACCTTGTTTAAAAAAATACTAAAAAATAATTCAGAATTTAGATTGATTTTATGTTTGGTGAACAGCTGGCTGATGAGGCGTCTAAGCTCCAGCGTCATCCACTAGGGGCAGCGGACTTCTCCATGGTAGATCTTCTTCTACATAGGTTGGGTTCGTTGAAGGGAAGATGTAGCTGGGGAGGAGGACGAAGTAGACGACACTGTAAGATCAAAGAACCGCCTTGGTGTTGTCGTAGGCCTCTTGTTGACAATATCCAGTTAGGGGTGTCAACGGCCGGGTTAGGTCGGTCGGGCTTAGTAAAATCTAAGTCTGTCAAGAAAAATGAGAAACAAATCCGATTCAAGTCCATTTCTTTATGTTTAAGTCGAACTTCGGCTCAAATCTAAAATAACTTAAGTTTCGAGATCGAACTTCGAATTTAAAGTTAAAAAGAATTAGTTTTTTATTTAAAATATATAATATATTACATTAACAAGAATTAGTATATATATATAAAACCTTTCACCCATTAAAAAATAAGATCTTCAAGATCATCCTATTCAATAATATACATAAAAAGTCGAATGAATTGTTCATATTTTGGTCTTTCATGTTTAACATAAAAATGTATCTTTTATAAAAAAGGTTTTGCAAATAACCCCCTAAAAAATGTCATACTTGTAGATTATCCCTTCATGATTCATATTTGCGTATAACTCTCTTGACTATATGATTTACTTTAAATTTCACTTGAGTTAAAATATTTTTACTCTACATAAAAATAAAATTAATTTTTTTAATGTTAAATATACAAAACAAACTTACGAATAAATGTTTATGTATTTTTTCTTGTGATATATATATATATATATTAATTGAATCTATTATTAATATTTAATTTAAGTAAAATTCAAAGTAAACCTACATAGTTGAGGGGGTTACATGCAAATAATATCATAATTAAGGGGGTTATTTGCAAATATGAATTATATAGGAGGTTATCTACAAATATGACATTATTTCGAGAGTTATTTGCAAAATTTTCTTTATAAAATCAAAACTTACCGTAGCACTTTGATCAAATATTGATTAATTCATACTAAAACATTATAATGATTTATGATACATATGATTATTCTGAAGGTGTCATAGAGAAGAGATCTTTTATAAAAGTAAAACTTATCATAACACTTTGATTAAATATTGATTAACTCACACTAAAAAATTATAATGATTTATAATGCATATGACGATTTTGAAGGTGTCGTAAAGATATGAACTCTATAAGATAATTATCATATGTCTAGTATTTTTTAGTAAGTATATAAAAAGAGAATTTTCTTAAATTTAAGATAATTGAAACATTATTCCAAAATATCTATACTTGACTTAAATTAATATGTATGATATATGTATGTAAATTATCTTGCTAAGATGAACATATATATATTATATAAATTTTACTATTATTTTTTATATTTAATATTTATTGAACTTTTAAAAATTTGAGATTCACACCTGACAAAGCTCAAACTTAGTCTATTTTAGGAATCGAGCTTAAAATCAAAGTCCAAACTTAACCTAAAAATAAAGTTAATTCAATTTTAATATCCAAACCCAGTGAACTAGGGCCGGGCCAGGCCGAACTTTGGGGCTTTCCAAATTCATTGCCAGCCCTACATCCAACACAACGAAGCCAGGATGTTATACAGGATGTGAAGCAGCACGTCATCTTAGGTCTAGTCGGTGACAGCCTGCGGTGGCGATGAGCGTACGAAAGTAACAGAGGGCGAGGTCCGCGGGGAGGCCGTTGCAACATTCAAGGCAATGACCAATGCATGAGGATAACCCATCAGACGAATTGTCAAATGCGTTGTGAGCAGAGATAGAAAGCTAAAGAACAGACTGCTAGTGACATGGCGTCAAGACCAGTGAGGGAGCCAGGATTTTTAGTAAAGGGAGCAAGTACGGCATTAATAAGATGAGTAACACTTGGTTGGTGCAATGCATGTCATTATAATCTAACACGTAGATTGCAATGTTATGCAGTCGTTTGATTGAGTCCGATCGGATCAGTCCCGACTCGAATGTATATATATTTTTTTTAAACAAATTTGGACACAAATCTCAATTTACAAGCAAAGTGTTTTTTTTTTTTTTTAAATATAGATTGGGGTCGGAGCTGACCCTAGCAACTTAGATATACTCTTGAATTTTTGATCGGACGGTCCAAAAAAAATTTAAAAAATCCGACAAGAAAACAAAAAATAATTAAAAAACACCTTCAACTAGCTCCGCTTAAAAAGGACGGACTACACAGCAGCCGTCCGATCGGACGATTGTTGTGCATGGCATTACAATCCATGCACTGCAGCAAATATTACTCTAATAAGATATAAGTAGAAGACTTGGGAATATTTGGAAAAATTATCACGTAGAAGTTAATTTTGAGTAGGGTTTTTATATATGAACTTTGCTAATTAAATACAAAAGCATGTGTTTTAAGGTTCCTAATCCGCTAAACGGTGGTCTATTTTTCCACCAAAGGTTCAACCTTTAAAGATTTAGTCAATGAAAATTCAATTTATAGACGAAATTTTACTAAAATTTAATTTGACTGACTTTTCATATTTTGAAATTGTAATAAATGACTTTCTTTTAGCATAAATAAATATTTATGACGGTTAATTGTATTTTGTTGTGGTATATTTAATAATAGAAATAAGTAAAGATAAGAATATAATTTGTAAAACTATATAGGATTTATTTTTAAGTTATCATGATTAATATGCTTAAAGAGTAACCTCCTTTCTATTACATCGATTATCTTTCTCTTCTCGCTGAAAATCTGGTCTCCGTGGGTAACGTCTCATATTAAGTTGTTCCGTGCCATCATAATAAATAAACTTAGAAGAATCACGACGGGACCTAGTAGGAGGTTCTGGTTCTCTATAAACACCGGGAATTAGTTGTCCCTGCTTAGTATAAGCGACAATCGATTGGAATTTTCTTATACAAATTCCATGATCCTTCTTTGATTCTTGTACGTCTTTCCCTTCTTCGGTTCTTGCTAATTCGTCGACGAATTGGTATTTATATACCCGTCGAGAAACTTTTTTTTTTATTTCTTCTATCTCAGAAAAATAATTTTGATCATTTGGGACTTCATCGTTTGAGGTTAAGAAATGACCAACATTTGTCTCTTGATAATTTTGATATTCAAATTCTTCGGAATCATTAGGAAGTAGACTATAAATTTTATTTATCCAAGCATATGTAGAAGTTATTAAATCATCCTTGATTGGATCTGAATTTAATTATGTAGTTTTTATTTTTCTGCGATATGGTCCGTTTAATAAAGGATCGTACGATTTAGGTAAGCATTCTATTTCATCCTTATCATCGCATAATCTGATTCTTTTTTCGAACACATCTGAAACATAGTATCTTTTTTTTTTTTTCTAGAGTTTTTATTCGATTTATTAATTCATTACTTAAGGTGTGCTTTTTTTGTTCATTAGTATAAACCCAATAATTATCCTCGTGGGATAGTTCTTCTGTTGTGTACAAAGATATCTTTCGTTCTATCATTTCTGAAAAAGTTGATAAATTTGACAGATATGTAAAAGATATTTTTTGTTTTCCATCATTTGGACATGTATAAAAAAAAATATTGTGACATTTCATCTCGTACAAAATTTTCAAATTGAGCATTTCGTTTATATCGAAATGGACGAACCCATCGTCTACGGTCGAAAAGAAGAGTGATAAACAATTTTTCAAACCAAGAAAGATTGTGATAGTATTTTTCTTTACTTTCTAAATCTAACCTCCAAAATTCTAAATCTACTAGATTACGTATTTGGAAGGTGAGATAAATGGAAACGAGTTGGGAGATCATAATGAGAGCGGTTTTTTTAAACCGAAGGAGATAGTATAACTTTAATTATAAATATGTTATATGTTAAGAGAGTTTTTAGAGAAGCAAAAAGTTATTCTTACTTTTTTAAAATCTAAGAAATTAATGATCATAAAATGTTAAATTGAAGAATTTGTAAACTAGAGTTCTTCTAACCAAAGAAACACATAATAGTATAATCTCGAATGGCAAACTTATAAAACAATCTTATATATACCGGAAGATCTATTTAAATATCTATACATAAGAGGGAAGAAATGTTGTAAACCGATACTTTACGCACTCTTCAGACGTATAAAAAAGAAAACGTTGCCACTTATTTACAAAGAAGAATTGAAGGGTGTCAGTTTCACATTTGAAAAAAACATGACAACTCAACTTAAATACAAAGCGCCACTTTGATTGGAGAATAGGAGAAGAATATGGACGAATAAAGAGAGAATAAATTTAATTTTATTTTAACAAGCAAAATAGTTTATATCGGTACAGAATAACGAATTCAGAAAATAAAGATAATAAGTCATCCCATCTTAAACTTAAGAATTGAGTATTTTTCTTATTCCATCAACGAGTCTTACAAAACTATCAAATCGAAATATTCTTTATTTTAATATATACTATTCCATCAGTGGACCCCACGTAGTAACTTATTCTCCAAACAAAGTGAAACATAAGGTCTCAACCACTATATAAATGGAGAATCTTGTTATAAGCAACCCCACGAAGAAGGGTATCCAAGGAGAGAGAGGGAGAGATAGAGAGAGGGGAGGTTATTAATACTCCTACAATTTGTGTTAGCTGTTCTTCTGCTATTGAGTACGTGAGGAGAAAGATTCAGAACGAGGCAAAGCTTTTAATTGTTGCATTTTGATTCTTTTAAAAGTTCATAATGTCGTTAACTTAAAATGATTTTTCTTTCCTCATTTTGTCAACTAAGTATATCTTCATTGGATCGGACCTAGGGATATAAATTAGGTGGGCTGAGCTGAGTTATGTGATAATTTGCGTTTGACTTAAATTCAAAACAGTCTAACCCAATTTTAGTCTAGTCCCAATTCATCTCAAGTTTAATCCAAATTCAACTCAAATTCAATAGTGAGTTGGTTGGATTGGATTGAGCGGGTACTATTTATAAATAATTTGTTAGAAGTATTTTACTTTTTATATGACTTAGGCCAGTCTAATTTTTCTTAGTATAGATTTGATTAGACTGGACCACAGACTGACCCACCCATTTGACATCCGTAATCGGACCACGCTTACTTATTGGTGGTCCATATATAGACTCGAAACTTAATAAGTAGGAATATAAATGGATCAAATTGGGAGGAACGTGCATCGTCTGCCCCCCTTGATCTTGGATCTAAAACAGTACCACATACCTCCACCACTGCCGTTAGATTCTCCCCGCCACCAGCCACCACCCCGGCTACTGTCTTCCGCCGCCCCCCACTGTTCCCCTTCCTCTCCGCTACCATCGACAGTGGTGTCCTTCTGGTTCTCAAATTCACAGAATTAGGTGATGGATGGTAGCAGCGGGCAGTGCCAAGCTGCGAGGAGAGTGATCTGGTAAAGAATAAACACAGGGCATCATTTTTAGGCTGGGTTTGACGCAATTGTCAATTAGAAGTGTTTTCGTATTTTTATGTATATTTATTTTGAAAAAACAATTAGATCTTGCAAGTTATTTATGTATATTATTATTTTAGTTGTGTTTTGACTTCCCCTCCAAAAGTTACAAATTCAAGTGGAGCTTCCAAGATTGAGAAAAAGGTAAAATTGCTATGAAAATATTAATTTTTTGTAATCAATTAAAATTAATCATAATCTCTCTCCCTCAACTCATTTTTTGTGAAAAGTGGAAGTGAAAAGTAACTTTCAAGTATAAATTTTGCCAAACACTCCTTTAGCCTCTTGACGAACCGAATCTAATCCATTAGGGGCATATATAGAAAATGTTGTATAGTATATCATATTTGTGAACCGAATATGCCATATTTGTATATATATATCTCTGAATATTAAACCGAATATGTCACCAACTAAATTTTAATCTAACTATTAAATTGACATAGTCCTATAAAATGGGTCACATTTATATAGGTATTTTTGTTGGAAAGTATTATATTTGTATATATATCTCTGACTTCCACATATTGTCATATGTATCCTTAAAATTTTCAGAAAGGTGGCATAATACTCTTCTTATCAAAATAGAGTATGCCAAAAAAAGTTAGATATTTGTACATATATACCTTTAAATTCACCATTATTTTGTATATATACCTCTGAATTCACCAGAATTCAAAGAATCGTCCTAGCATTTTCGATTAAAATTCATAGCATTTTGATGGAAGTATGTAATTACAACCTTTCTGCAGATGTTAGGGGTACTTATAACAATATGTAAGAGTCAGGGATATGATATAAATACAATAGTTTTCGGGGGTATGTATACAGAAAAGCATATTTATATGTTCTTTGTTTTATGTGGTATCAGTAACAGTTTAATAAATTACCGTTTGGTCACCAAATCTGTTAAGAAATTGGCATCAAGTTAATTATTGCTTACCATTTACGTCACAAGTCAAAATTATACGTCCTTACCGCTTCATCCATGATGGCCCATCTAACGATGAACGAATGCGAGTCAACGCTGGCCCAAGGATGAATTCTGGCCCACACATTTAGAATGAGCCCGCGTGACGACAGGTCGTATCATGCGCAACTTGCTGTGATCCAACTCAGCCCAGACTCAAATCTACTTGGGGTAATACTCGCAGCCCCGCGAGACGGGACGACAGTGTAGAGGATGCAATTTTTCCCTTTTCTGTTTTAATAAAAAAATGTTGAGTTTAGGAGATACTTTCTGGATTAGACATCATCACCCGGATTGTGGTTTGTAAGATAGTATCAGAGCAGGGGTCTGATTCAATTTTATCTTCTCAAATTTATCTTGTAATTCGCACCGTCTCTTCTTATCTAATTTCTACGGCCCAACTTGGTCGTGAGGGAGAGTGTTGGAACGAGTATATAAAATAGTCTTACATCAGTTAATTTCAGTTGTGACCAGTACTTATAATCTTGGGTCCTTCAAACTCAACATCTTTGTAAGATCACCATTCAAAGAAAGGCCATAAGGTTTTAAAAAAATAAAAAAGGATCATACTTTGAGTGATCTCAGCCATTGGATTCTGGAGGGAGAAAATCCTATCGCTGTATATGCACAGTGCAGCACGTGCCAATCATCTACTTGACATGGAAAGCGCTAAAACCTTGTGTAAGGCTAGACTACCACCATTTAACTCATGCACACTACAAGTCTACAACGGTGAAGCCAATCAAGATATATTGGATCCATTAAAATCAAAAACTCGATCAAGGTCGGTTATCCTCTTTCAAAACAACTCTAAGACATTCTGGGTTTCCCGTTACTGTGAACATGTAAACTGCAGGGTTCAACAAAATGGAAAAACTCACACGTTAATACTATAATGGTGAAATCAATCAGAGAGAAATACTTGTTGCAATAACTTGAGCATTATAATCTATGTTGATTGCAATATTCAAGGCACGGCCGTCTACCTAGTGGCCCGCTGGGATGGGGAGGGGACTAAATTATTTTTTTTTATTTTTTTAGATGATAAAAAATTGCACGGTACAACCAATAAGCTTGGTCGATCCTGAGCTATTTATATTTAAAAAAACAAAACTTTTTTCGTACACAGATTGGGACATTTCTCAAAAGTTTTATTAAAAAAAAATATAGTCAACTCAGGGCCGACCCGAACTCACAAATTATACTGTCCGATTTCTTATCAGACATTCTAAAAAAATTTAAAAAATCGAAAAGAAAACAAAAACAGAAAAATCCACCCCTCTCTCCGCTCCAATGGGTCACTTAGGACCCACATCCGATCTAACAAATCGGAGAGTAATATCTTAGACATTCCAATTCACGTGAACTGCAATGCACAAAGCATTCTAGCAAGTATTATTCAATCAATCAAAGATGTTGGATCCATTCAAATCAAAAACTTGATCAGGTTGGTTATCTGCTCTCGACACAACTCAAAAATAAAATGCACCATGGATCTCGCCGTTACTGAAACCATGTAAACTACAGCACTCAACAAAAAGGGAAAAACAATCAGATGAGATCCCCTATATTGTGGTGCAATATGCCGGGCCAACTAAAAGATACCGACATACCGTGAATATGGCAAAGACAAGTGCGGTGTCACAACGCTCAGAACGCCTTTGCATTAGCCAGGCACAGCGTCATGCCAAAGAGGATCCTCCAATCACCTTCAATTAGAAAGCCCTGTGATTAGCAATTTAGCATGAACGCACCCTGTGTTGGTCATGTACTCATGTTGATAGTTAGTGCAATACCGTACAAGAATAATACGGTAAAGATACGTTCAAATATAATTTGGTTCTAAATTTTAAAAATACCGTCAAATATTCGATAAAAAATTCACACATTCCTAAAGTTCGGTATAACACATGTATGATAAATTATATGTTTATTGTTTAAAAGTATGGACATCAAAATACGGGTAATATATAACACTAAATACAAATATATATTGCAACTATTACATGAAGGAGATACCTATGTATGTTACAAAGTAGGGAAAAATATTATAAAATACCTATATGAAAATTATTCAAAATATAAGTTGTATTATGTAATTAAAAACTCAATATCATACTGTTGCAAGATAACAATATTTAAAAAGTATTAAAATCAAGGCAAATTTTAAAATAAGTTAGCAGGGAATAAAACAAGGAGCGGCAGCAACAGTCGTTGCTCCAGCTGGCAGCTTGGCAGCATTGGAGGGTGGAGACTTCATAGATGGAAACGTGAAGAAAAAGCTCCGTACAAGCGAAGGCCTTTGTGCGTTGCACCTAGGGGTGGCAATGAGCCGAGCCGAGTCAAGTTTTGGATGGCTCAGGCTCGGCTATGGTTAAAAAAGTTTGTTTCGAGTTCGAGCTCCATTTGAATTCCAAATTTAGGATCAAGTTCGGTTTTGCTCGAGTTCAGAGTTCACGAGTTGAGCCACAGTAAATTTGAACTCGGCTCATTAAATTATTCGGATTTTAATCTAAGTTTGAGTTTGACTCGTTTGAGATTTCGAGCCAATCTAATCGAATCGAAACCGAGACAAGTACGAGTAACTCGCAAACGGCTCAGCTCATTGCCAGCTCTAGTTGCACCCATCTCCAGCACCCCGTATTAAATGGCCGTTTATTACGCGGACACGTATAGTAAGCGTTTAGGGCGTTGCCAGGTGGAAAAATGTGTACGAAACCATCTCTTTGGCAAAAGGACGGAAAACGCTTGTACTTTTGTTACGTATGTACGTACGCCTATAATACGCACAAGGGTTGTTTGTTTTAGTGTAAAATAGAATAATTTGAAATAATTATTTTATTTTACAGTATTTTCAGTTGTTTGGATTGACGTAAAATAATGTAAAGTAAAATTATGTATAGACTTTGTCTGCCTACTTGACAGTCCAATTCTCTTGTTTTGATTTACAGTAAGGTCCACCGTAAACTAAAATAAGAAGATTGAAGCATTCTTCTTATTTTATTTTACAAACAACTCATTTTAAAACAAAAAAATATCACTTGTTTTGAAACCATTGATTTTAAAACCGATGTTTTACAAAATTTTACAGTAAAACAAACAAATTGTATGCAATTTGTCTCATGTTTTGACCTTTGCGGGCTTCGGGCACACTTTGAGATGAGTAATACTTACGGCAATATTCTTGATTTTATAATTCAGAGCATTGCCGTAAGTATAATTTCTTTTTAGGTTGGACATCATTTGTTCCATCTGTTTGTACATGCTGATCTTTGAACAATTTAAAATATTTGTAAAAGTTATAGATCATTATTCAACATGGCCAATGAAGGATGTGGGGTCGGAGATTCGTCCGCCTCAAATCAAGCGACCTGAACTCCCCTGATCGCCAAAACTCTGCTCGCTTCTGTAAGATGGACACCAGGTCAGAGGAGACCTTCGATTGTGATCCGAGAGAGACCCTCCGATGCATAAGTCAAAAAGTGCATAAGTAACGAGAGGATATAAGATTGAGTGCATAACATATCTTCCTGAGGGTATCAGGGGTCCCTTTTATAAAGACATATTCGAGACATTAACTGAATTAGATTGGGAAAAAGTATTACATAAAGTTAGGCTCGATCTCGGCTCGGAATGGGAGTCCGACGTTCCCTTATCTGTTTGAAGTTGATTCATTAGAGGGTTCTTACGGAAGAGACTTCCTAACGTCCCCAAGACATCGAGGTCCGCTTCAGATTTGGGAACTCCATGTTGGAGTCTCGGCCCATGGGCCTATCGATCGAGAGGTCCATTGGGTTGGGTAGCAACCACAAACCATTATTAGCGGGCCGACTCACCCAGTAAATGGGCCTACGGAACCGTGCCCTCTCACTTGCCCCCTACTTCGAGGGGCAAAGGTGCGGCCCTCAGAGTAGTCAAGGCATAAGTGGGCCGACACATCAATGACGGTAAGGAATGTCTGCCCTTTCACCTCTCCGAACAAGACGGAAGGTTATTATTTGAAAGATGCACATGGTGCGTCCAAGTAAGGGGCGCCTGTTCGGTGGTCGCCCCTACCCGAGGCAAGACGTCTTTTCAACTATCAGGGGAGGCAGAGCGCCACCGCCGAAGGGATGACTCTCACAGGGTGCGCGGGGGCATATAAGCTCTTCAAAAAGGAACATGGTGTTTTCTCAACTCGAATCTTTTGCCCAAGTCTTCTCCCTGAACTTGTCTTCCTCCCGATCTCCTGTGTCTCAGATGTCTCGCCGCGCTGCGCAAACAATGAGGGACATGTCATACGCAAAAAGGGTTGAAGCCAACCATCAGGCAATGCAACCAATGACTTGCTCGGAAAAAGCGTCTTGCAGCGATACGTGTGCAATTTGGCATCCCTCTGGAGTACCAGGTGAGCGTGCCCCAAAGAGACGAACGAATCTACGATAGGAGAAGTTGCTCATTTGTAACTTACGAGGCTAAGTTTGAGACGGGTTCCAGTTGCCGTTACCATTATTTGTGCAGCGGCTTCTGAATTATGTCAGATTGGCGTCGTGACAAATAATGACAAACTCCTGGCATTTAATTTTTGGATTCTTCATCCGAGCGAAGGAACTTAGCTTTCTAGAGCCTTCGCTGGAGATGCTCCACCTCGGCTTCCAGTCGAAGAGGGGTGTGAAGGAGGGCAACTGCGGATTTGTCCAACTCGAGGCTCGTGACAAGGCCTTGTTTCATCTCACTGGTTTCAGCAAGATTCCCCATTGCAAGGATTATTTTTTATGGGTGACAGAACAGAAAAGGAGGCGCTAGCCGTTTCTTGTTACTTTTCGAGATCTCTCCGTCGAACCATCGGTAGACCCGCCACTGGGTTTGGTGCCAACGGACGACACTCGAGTGGTTACAGATATCCAGCAAAGGCCTCCTTCGAAAATCGCCGATGTGGTGACGGGGAAGAACCTGCTGGTAGTAGGTCTCCAACCATCTGCCGGTCCCTGATAAGTATTTTTTCTTACGCATGTATTGATTTTCCTTTTCTTTGCTCAGTACTGTTCAGTGATCATCCTCATCTCCAAAAATCGAAGCCAATCCTCTACGGTCGGAGAGGAAGAACATCCTGGCCGAAGTTCCCCTCCAAGATTTAGGAGAGGCTTCAGGGGTAACAGTGGCATCGCCCGGAGAAGAAATGGAGGTTCATCCGCCCTAACGCCGAAAGGCGGAGTAAGCGGCGAGCGAATAAGGTGACCATGGGTAGATTTGATCCCTTCCTGTACGAGCATGTGTTAATCTTCCCAAACGAGCCTCGATTATGATGGCGGGAGAGGGGCCAAAGATACCGCGGCCGTTTTGGCAGCATCCTAGGAGAGGGTTCAGCTGAGTCTCACATCTCCCTGGTGGAATTTGGAACAAAAGTTTTCTATGTGCTGGAAGGCAATGCCCGTCCGTTGTCAACTCACTTACATGTCAGTCCAACATGAAACGGACCACCTCCGCCGTCAACGCAGTCCACTCCCTCCATCTCTAGTGGTGCTGAAGTTGCCCCCATTCCGTGGTCGCAGCCCCAAGTCGACTGCTTCCACCCAGTTCTAATGGATGATTCCAGAGAGTTAGAAGAAAGTATGGAGAACACTCGGAGTACTGTTGAACTCCCTATAAAGGCCAGCAGTGAGCACACGGCAGCCATGATAAGCGAGCTCAACAGCGGGGAACGATCGAGTTGTGGAAGGGAAGAGAGAGCAGGTGCTCGGATGGGGAAGCAAAAGAGGGACAGGCAAGCTGCGCTGAAGGGTAACGTGCCGATCCTCGTCGGGAGGGAAGAGACGGCCGAGAGGTTACTGGTGCGGGCGGAGCTGCTCAACCACCCCGCCGTGGTGGGGATGCTGGAGATGGCTGCCCAGGAGTTCGGTTACCAGTACGGTGGGGTGCTCAGAGTTCCCTGCGACGTCGAGTGCTTCCGGCGGATCCTCACCACTGCGTCGAGATCCAAGTGATCTTAGACTGAAAGCACTGTCCATTACCGTCTTTTAATTTTTCTTTTTCTTTTTTTTTCTTCTGTTTTTTTTTTATATACATACACAGAGAGGGAGAAGTTGGCCAAGATCTTCGAATGTTATTTACTCGTAACTAGGGTGGTAGTTATTGGAGATGTTTTATCAAAAGGACTTGCGATCTTGCATTACCTGGTGCTCTTTCTCAAGTAAAAGTTTACAGGTTTGAGAATCTATGCACATGTTACAATGTAACATCCTATGCTCCTGTGTGCGGCCATCTTTTGTGCGACCCTTTTCCTCTTCCCCACTCGGCATTGCTTAGTGCTTACGACGTAAACCATAACTAAACCATATTAAGAGCTTAATTAAATAATTTTCTCAGAGGCTCTGAATTGAACCATGTCTACCCAACTTCACACATGATACCCACAAAAGAGTTTCAGAGTTGTCAAACCAGGCCCGCCACCTAAGTTATTAAAATGCTTTGAGTTTCCTAGGAGTTGGAAGATATCAGATCCCTCCATGGAGGCAGAGGCGGATCCAATGTACAACCAGTGGGGTCCCAGGATCCCACTGGAATTTCGAAATCCTAGAGGCCCACCCCAATATTTACTGTCGGACCCCACTAGAATTTCGAAATCCTAGAGGCCCACCCCAATATTTACTGTCTAGGACCCCACTGGCCACAGATGCAGGAACCCACTGGGCTGCCCGATCGCCCAGCCCACTTAGGCAGGCCGCAGGCCCAGGCCCAACCGAGCGCGAAGGCGTGGAGCGCCCAATCCATTCCCCACCGGCCCACGCCGCCCACCCCGTCCGTTCCTGGCTGCCCGATCGCCCAGCCCACTTAGGCAGGCCGCAGGCCCAGGCCCAACCGAGCGCGAAGGCGTGGAGCGCCCAATCCATTCCCCACCGGCCCACGCCGCCCACCCCGTCCGTTCCTGGCTGCCCGAGCTCGGAGCTCCCACTCCCAAACCCTAGCCCTTTGGCCGCTGCCCTCCAGGCTCCGCCTCCGGCCTCCACGGCTCCGCCTCCGGCCTCCACCTCTGCCTCCGCCTCCGCCTCGGCCTCCGCTTCCGCCTCTGCCTCCGCCTCCGCCTCCGCCTTGGCCTCCGCTTCCGCCTCCGCCTCCGCCTCCGCCTCCGCCTCGGCCTCCGCCTCGGGCCTCCGCCTCCGCCTCGGGCCTCCGCCTCCGCCTCGGGCCTCCGCCTCCGCCTCCGCCTCCGGCCTCCGGCCTCCGGCCTCCGCCTCCGCCTCCGGCCTCCGCCTCCGCCTCCGCCTCCGGCCTCCGCCTCTGGCCTTCGCGGCTCCGAGCCTCCGCCCCGTCCGCCTCCCTCCCTTCACCCCTATGCGGCTCTGCGCCTCTGCGGATCTGCCCAACGCCACCGCAGCCAGCGCCGGCGGCCCTTTGGTCTCTGCCCTCCAGGCTCCGCCTCCGGGCTCCGCCTCCGGGCTCCGCCTCCGCCTCCGCCCCCGCCTCCGGCCTCCGCGGCGCCGAGCCTCCGCCCCGTCCGCCTCCCTCCCTTCACCCCTCGGCTCTGCGGATCTGCCCAGCGCCGCCGCAGCCAGCGCCGGTGGCCCTTTGGGCTTTGGCCGCTGCCCTCCAGGCTCCAGTCCAGGCCAGACCCCTCCGCTGCGGCTCCGCCCGGACGGCCGGACCCCCAGCCTAGCCCAGCCCACGCCACTAGCCCAGCAAGCGGCCACAGCCACCGGCCCCCTCCAACCTCCCGGCTCCGAGCCTCCGCCCCGTCCGCCTCCCTCCCTTCACCCCTCTGCAGCTCTGCGGATCTGCCCAGCGCCGCCGGCCCTTTGGCCGCTGCCCTCCAGGCTCCAGTCCAGGCCAGACCCCTCCGCTGCGGCTCCGGCGCTCCGCCCGGACGGCCGGACCCCCAGCCCAGCTCCGCCTTTGATCTGCCTCGGCGCCTCGCACTGCCGTCCGAGGCTCCGCCCAGCGCCGCTGCGGCCCACAGCCCGCCGCCTTCTGAGTTCCAAGTCCGATCTCCGCTTGCTCAGCTGCTTCGGCCTTTGCCTAGCAGCGCTCGCCCAGCTGCCTCCATCGTCACTGCCTGGCTGCCTCCAACTCCGGTCACCCTCACCGGCCGATCCCCCACCGCGTGCTGCAGAATCTAAACAAGGTTAATTTTTTTTTTTTAGCAGTAAGGTTATCACACATAGGAAAAAAATTGTGCATAATTTTGTGATTTATTTTCTCAGTCTCTGATATGTTGACTTGATCATGGAAGATTTTTTTTTTTTTTTGAATCAGATTGAGGACTCCTATGAGCTTTTTTGTGTACCATTTTAACTGTGAATTAATCTTGGGATATCTCTTTTTTAAGTTGTAACTGACTCTTCTTCGGATTCATTAGATGTTTTGAACAAAGATTTATGCCGTCTCTTGTTTTATTTATATGCAACCATTCTGCTTATTCCATTAATCATAGCCAAATTAACGACTTGGGTCTTTATGCACTATGTTAACTCTCTCCTTCCTTCAAAAACTTAGAACTCTGTGTGAATTCAAAATGTACCTTCGTATAGATTTTCTCATGCCTCAGCCAACTTAAATTCTCTGTAGAAAGTACGTTATAATATTCTTATTCAATTATGAGTTATGGTGTCTCCATCAATTTATTCTTTGGTTCGAGTGTGCCATCTATTGTTGCATATATTAAGTTTTCATTTTTGAGTTCTAACTTATCTAAATGTGAATATCGTTACCACTGGACTTCCTAGATGGCACCCATATATATGTTGGGACACAAGACCACCCGGTAGATGTCACAAGTGTTCGAGGAAAAGAATTACCCTTAACGATTTACATAGGAGTCATTGTTGGAAGAGAGATGTACCTTTATTTTCAATTTTCATAATCTAGGTTTAGTTTCTAAAATAGTCCCCACTTTTGCTTCGCACTTTTCTACGCTCAATGAATCATTTTCTAAAAGGAGACCATGTAATTTAAAAAACAAGAGTATGCGAACCAAATATCTGTATGAGTTAAGGATGAGAATTCCATCTCGGCCAATCAACTATTCTTTCTTGAATTTATTTTTTAAAAGTCAATATATGCAGGACACAACAAGCTCTAAATATTATTTGTTATTTGTGATTTAAAACTATTGTAAACAGCTTATTTAAATAGGCTTATATGTTGAGAAGAAACTTCTATAAATTTTGGAAAGTTTATCTTCCTTTTTAGGTTGTCGATATCTATAGGTTGCAAAAGATTGCTGACATCGTGAAGTGGCCAACTCAAGGTATCAAATCTACATAAGATTTTCTTCATTTATATTTTATTTTATTTTTCCTAGATGTTAATTTTTGTGATCCAGCGAGCCTGGGAGGTGGTTCATTTATATATTATTATTTCTTTATTTAATGTTAAATATTTGTAATCCAATGAGTCTGGGTGGTGGCTCATTTATATTTTATTTTGCCTTTCATAGATGTTAATTTTTGTGATCCAGCGAGCCTGGGAGGTGGCTCATTTATATATTATTATTTCTTTATTTAATGTTAAATATTTGTAATCCAATGAGTCTGGGTGGTGGCTCATTTATATTTTATTTTGCCTTTCATAGATATTAATTTTTGTGATCCAGCGAGCCTGGGAGGTGGCTCATTTATATATTATTATTTTTTTATTTAATGTTAAATGTTTGTAATCCAGTGAGCCTGGGTGGTGGCTCATTTATATTTTATTTTGCCTTTCATAGATGTTAATGTTTGTGATCCATACATTATTGAAAGGTAACTCATTTATACATAATTATCAACAAATGTGAATGGTTTACTGTTATTGATGTATTAATGATTTCATAGATGTTAATTTTTAGATTTATAAAATCATACAAATTATTATTTTGTTTATTAGGATGAGACGATTTTTGGTAAAATTAAGTCAAAATATGAAGACTCGTCGAGTGCAATTATAAGGAAACTTTGTAATGAAATGTACTTTTTTTTTTTTGAAGTGTACTCTTGCTGACATTCGTGTTGAATGTATTTATTTGAAAAAATTGAATGTACTTTTTTTTATTGAAGTGTACTATTTTTTGTTTGTAGTGACTGTATCTTTCAAATGGATCGCTCAGTCTAAATAAACTATATTGTTGTCCTAGCGATGCAAATGGTAGTTGATCGATAATCTAAATATTTGACCGATCATTAGTTTATAGGTCAATTAACAAATTATCTTTTCAAATCGATATTCATAGTGGATAAGATAATGAGTACACATTATTTTTTACAGAATATATATGATATACTCAGATTTAATTATCCGATCGATTATTAACTTATAGGATCGTTAATGGATAATATTTTTAAACCGATAACTTAATGGATACGGTCATATATCTATCTTAGATCTGCACCGAATCCGACCCGTTTGCATCTTTGGTTGTCCCACCTTCAACTTGGTCCACAGTACTCAATCTGGGACCCCACTGGACCAAATTACTGCGTCCGCCACTGCATGGAGGCTTTTCATGCAGCAACTTTTGATTGATTCTACATGAATAACGTTAGATAACTGCGATTTGAGACGGATGTCGTTGTTGTTATTATTATTATTATTATAAAAAAACTTTAATTATCACCCTTCAAGAATTATAATTTCTAAACATACATTCAAATGAAGGGAATTGATCCCTTATCTCCGTTTGTGTAAATCTAGCCTTCATTTTAAGAATTATACGTGTCGCACCACTTGTGGAGTTGTGCAGGCTGCACTGCAAGTGGCGGCCCTTCAAGTTGCTTAGGTCGAACCGCGGCAGCAAGTTTAATTTTTTTTACTTTATAAATTTTTTTATGGTGGGTCCAAATTTTCTACTTTTAATTTTTCTTTTGACACCTCCTATCAACGAGGGGATTCATTATAAAAGTTTTTCAAAAAAGAAAAAAAAAAAAAAAAAGAAGAAGGGGGTTACGCTCTATATGGTGCTGTGCAAAAAGTATTAGTTAAATTTAAACTGGCCCATGCGGCAGCCTTCCATGGATTTTTTATGATGTCATCTAATATTTTTTAGAGTAATGCTTGCTACACTGAGAGGTGCTATTTGTACCATCTCTTAGTGCATGGATAAATAAAAATGTATTTTATAATTTTTTTTGGATGGGCCCCAAAATGTCCTGTATGTCCGTACAGGTCAATCTTCAATTGAACGAGCTAAAAAAATCTGAAAAATAAAAAATTGTTATTGGGCTCAACCCGTTAAGGGCATTTTTATTGTTCACTAGGGTTTGATTTTTCATTTTTCATATATTTTTTTAGGTCGTCCGATCGGATATCAATGTGTAGGTACACGTAGGACATCTCAGGATCCACCTAAAAAAAATTTAAGAAATATTTTTTTTTAATTTATCCACTATACTAAGGAACGGTACAAATAGTACTCTCTAAGTATAGCAAGTGTTACTCTACTCTTCAAATATAAAGAAAAAGGGCTTGGTTAAACTTGCTGCAATTAGGGATGTTCACAGTTTGATTTTGTTTGATTTAAGGGTAAAATTTTAAAAATATAGAGAGTCAAATCGAATGAAACCAAATCAAACCGAAATAATTTGATTTGCGGTTTAGGTCTTATAATGGGCCACTATAGTTAAATAATATATTTTAATATTATTTTTTAAAAGTAATTATTAAAAAATATTATTTAAAATTTGTTTCGAGATTTAAGTCTCGAAATGGATTATTATAATTAAACATCTTATTTTATTACAGGTTTAACGCCTTTTTTATACAAGATGACGATCTAAAAAGTATTATCTAAAAATGATTTAAAATTTTATATCTTATAATTTACATAAACTTACACTTAATTTAAGAATTTAATACTTATATTATATATTTTTAACGTAATTCGATTTATTCGGATTCATTTGGTTTATGAACAAGACAAATCAAATCAAACTAAATTTCTTAATTCAATTTGATTTCAAATTAAATCAAAATACTCAGAAGTTAAAATCAAACAAAACTAAATCATATTAATCAGTTCAATTTGATTTTTCTATTTAAACCGAATAGTGAACACTCCTCTGCAATGCCTATATAGCCTTTGCAGTGTAATCTCCCTGGGATCCCAGGATGAATCGAATAGTGTGCATTTACAGCATATCTCAAAGCAAGTGTGATGGATCTTAAATATGACGTAGCGTCATGATTATAATTATTATTATTTTTGCACAGGACACAGGATACAGAGCCCAAGTATTTGCAAGTATATACAAGCGACCGAGATTTCAATATGAGTGGAACCCGAGAAGTTCTTTAGAGTCTGGAGATAAATCTGAATAGGTCGAAAGGTCCGCCTAATTAGACGAGAATTTCAGGTCGAACTGATTTTCGGAGAAATAATCCCACGGACCAGGGATAAATATCCAACACCAGGTAACAGGTTGTATGGCTGGGGAATTTTTAGGCTCCAACCAGATTCGAACCTGAGACCTCCCAGGAAGGAGACAAGGTGAGAAACCAACTGCCCCAAAGCCGGTTCTCTTATAGCGTCATGATTGGATCTCGGGAATCTCCATTTCCTTGATGTGATTCCGTAAAGCTTGCTGCAAATAAGGACTAGTTCTAAATCCGTGCGGATGCATGGTATTTTTATGTGAAATTATTTAAAAAATATTAAATTTTATGTTAAGATAAAAAAAATCATATTGATTAAATAATTTCATCTTAATAAACTTTTAATCTTAACCAAATAATCAAATATAAAAAATGTTACATGAAAATATTAAAATTTTAATTTTGCTTAATAAGGTTCTAATATGAAAGTATTTTGCTCGCATGCTAAACTGTAGTGTTAGTTAGGTGAGTTTAATGAAGATATATCAGGAGATCCAAAATAGTGTTGAAAAAAAAATAGTAACATAAAGTATATAATTAAGTATAAACATAATTTTGTATGAGTAATACGATGAAACTATAACAACGTGTAAATTAGGTAAAATACTATTCGAACATAATAGACAACTATCGCATTTCCACATAATAAAGATTTTAACAATATCGTTGCTAAAAAATAGAAGATATCTCAGGAGATTCAAAGTAGTGTTGAAAAAAAAAAAAGTACATAACTAAGTATAAACATAATTTTTTATGAGGAATACGACGAAACTATAACACCGTGTAAATTAAGTAAAACACTATTGGAATACAATGGACCACTATGGCATTTCCAATAAAGATTTTAACAATATCGTTATTAAAAAATAGATTATTCATAAAGTAAAGGTACTGAAAGTATACTTATTACTTTAGAGTTTTGAACGGTCTTCTTTGGAAGGTGGCTTACTGTTATATTAATATACATAAAAAATATTGATATCTTATATATTATAATTAAAAAAAATTATATATGACTAAACATATTAAATATTATATGATATGACAATTATTAACATATAAAAATTAATATAATAAATAATATATATATAATAAATAAAAATATATATAGCATATGAGTTAAATAAATTTATAAGATAAGTTAAACAATAGAGTAAGACCAATATTTATGAATAATATTTATTTTGTATTTAATATTAATATATATTTTTTTGTAATATTTTTAGGAGGACCATGACCTCTTGCTCCCTTGCGTTTGCCCGAGAGAGAGAGAGAGGGAGAGTTAGAGAGAAAGAGAGAGAGAGAGATGAATTATTTTGAAATAGGTAGAGGTGAGAGAGAGAGAGATTTATAATCATTAATGAGTTACTTTGAAATGAGTGGAGGTAAGAGTTATGATCATGAATTAGTTGTTTTGAAATAGGTGGCGATGATAAGGGGAAAGAATAATCATAATAAAATTATAGATATTAATGGCTTTTCATAAGAATTTTTTATATATTTTTTTGGTGAGAAAGAATATGAGAGTATCACATTAATTTGATTAAAAACTCTATTTTATTAGTATAACATAGATGGCCGAGACTAGCTGCCGAGGCTTTAGATCAAGTGTTGTTCTAATATTCAGTGCAAGGGAGACAATTAGCAGTAGCAGGTGGTGCCCCGCATGATGGAGCTTTAGAGACGAAGGTTTTCCCATGCTAGCGGACGATTGTGGTCAGTCATGTCCGATCGATGACTGGTTCTAGCGATAACCTTCGTCAACCCCGCTCCTCACTTGTCCCTTCTCCTCCTGTAAGCTTGGCGGGGCTCCGTCTTCTTTCATAGGTTGCACTATGCCACAATTTGTTTCTAGAATAAGTTATCTGTAATTATTTATTTGAAATAACGTATATTAAAGTAAAGGATATTTAATTTTGATAGTTCTGTAGAATCTACTGGTATAATAAAAAGGATGAGTAATTCTTGAGTCTAAGGTCGAATTATTTATTCTCCTTATTCCAGTATAAATAATTATAATGCGGTATAAGTCATTCCACCCATCAAATTAGAATTAACTTTAAGAAAAGTAAGTCAAAGAAGCCAATGAAAAGTAAACCAACGATTCAAAAAGATAAAGTTAAAGTCAATGATAAAGGTGAGTGTTTCCACTGCTATAAAGAAAGTCACTGGAAGTGAAACTGTAAGATTTATCTAGTAGAAAAAACAAAGGAGAAGCTTGGTGAAGCTTCAGATATACTCATGATTGATCTTAACTTGTCTTATAAAGAATCAACATCTTGGGTATTAGATACTAGATGTGTTTTTCACATCTGCAATAACTTGCAGGTGTTAACAAGTAAAAGAAGATTGAATCGCGGAGACGTGCATCTGAGACTCGAAAATGGAGCAAAGGTTGCTGCACTAGCTGTGGGGACAGCAAGACTTCAGATGCCGTCATGAGATTTATTGGAACTAATAGATTGTTATTATGTTACAACTATTATTAGGAATATCATATCTATTTCATGTTTAGATAAATAAAGATATTTTATGAAACTTGAGAATAAAAGTTGTTCCATTTGTCAAAGAGACAAATTGTTTGTTTTTTAATATTTATTGAATGGTTTATATTTACTTCATATTGCATATGATGTATGTCTAGTAAATAAGTCTCTTGAAAGAATAGATAAAGATGTGAATAAATCATACCTATGAGATTGTAGGCTAGGTCATATAAATGAGAAAATGATCATTAAATTGCAAAAGAATGGATATCTTGATCTATTTGATTATGAATCATTTGCAACTTGTGAAACTTGTCTCATGGGAAAAATGACCAAAGCTCCATTTTCAGGACATGGAAAAAGAACTAAGGACTTATTGGAACTAATACATAGTAATGTATATGGCCTAATGTCCACTCATACTATAGGTGGTTACTCATACTTCGTTTCATTTACATATGATTTATCAAGATATGGCTACATATATTTAATGAAATATAGGTCATAAGTTTTTGAGAAAAATTTAAAGAATTTAAAAATGAAGTTGAGAACCAAACTGGAAAGAGTATCAAAACTCTTCGATCAGATCGAGAGGGTGAATACTTAAGTACAGATTTCATATAATATCTTAAGAATAATGGTATTCTATCTCAGTGGACTCCTCCTTATACACCACAGTTGAATGGTGTATCGGAAAGGAGAAATCGTACTCTATTAGATATGGTACGATCAATAATGAGTTATGCTAAACTTCCAATCTTTTTATGGAGATATGTACTATTGACTGTTGCATATCTATTGAACAAAGTTCCCAGTAAGTCAGTATCTTCCACTCCATATGAGATATAGAAAGGGAAGAAACTAGACTTTAAGCATGTTAGAGTCTGAAGTTGTCCTCAACATGTCAAAAGACATGATCCAGATAAACTGGATTTCAAGACAGAAAAATGCAAGTTTGTGGGATATCTAAAAAAGACTTTTGGATATTATTTCTATCAGCCCAACGATCAAAGGGTGTTTGTCGCAAAAAGAGCTGTCTTCTTAGAAAAAGAATAGCTTTCAACAGAAGACAGTGGGAGTAAGATAGAACTAGAAGAAATTCCAGACTCACAAATCAATGCTGGCTCATCTAATGAGCCGTTGACTCAAGAACCTGTTCAAGACAATACATAAAAGGTTCGCAGATCAGATAGAGTGCCTAAGAAGCCTGAAAAATATGTTGGACATATTGATGATGGCAAATCAAAAGTGCATTTAAATGAGGATGATGATCCTCAAACCTACCAAGAAGCTATGAATAGTCAAGATTTAGAGAAATGGCAAGAGACAATGAATTCAGAAATTCAGTCCATGTATGCCAACCAAGTTTGTAACTTGGTAATATGCCAGAAGGTATAGTACCTATTGGCAGTAAATAGATCTTTAAAAGAAAGATCGGGATAAATGGACAGATTGACACATACAAGGCAAGGCTGATAGCAAAAGGATATCGTCAAAGACAAAGTATTGACTATGACGTAACTTTTTCTCCAGTTGCCATGATTAAGTCAATTAGAATACTTTTTGCTATCGCTGCATTCTATGATTATGAAATATGGTAAATTGATATGAAAACAGCATTCCTTAACGTAAACCTTCAAAAAAAGGTGTATATAATACAACCTGAAAGATTCACTTCCAAAGAACATTTAAGTAAGGTGTGCAGGCTGCATAGATCAATTTATGGATTAAAGCAGACATCCCGAACTTGGAACTTAAGATTTGATGAGGCAATCAAATCTTATGACTTCATTAAGAATGAAGATGAACTTTATGTATACAAAAAGATCAGTAGGAGCGCAATTACCTTTTTGGTACTTTACGTTGATGACATTCTACTCATTGGGAATGATGTATGAATGTTATCATCAGTAAAGATTTGGTTATCCAAAAACTTCTCCATGAAAGATTTGGGAGAAGCATCCTATATTCTGGGAATAAGGATCTATAGAGATAGATGCTCGGATTATCTCAATCCATGTACATAGACATCATAGTCAAAAGGTTTGGAATGGAAAAGCCAATAATTGTACATTCTAGTTCAGATTATTAATAAAGACAATTATTTCTTCATTTATATTTCTCGCAAATTAATTATCGTAATGAAGGTCCGTAGACAAATGTATGAGATATTGAATCATGATGAGATCATGATGGTGAGATCAATATTCTTAGTCACTTGTCTTAAACAGTTCTCGATCATAGGATATTTGAGATGGACATTAAATATCCGATAAGATCGATACAAGTTATGTTTGCTCATGCGATAAGGGTGAATGATCTCACATTCACTCGTGTGGTGACATTAAGACAAACTTGTAACTGCTAATTAGAGAATGAGTTCACTGAACAGACCCAAATAAGAATTTTTGGATGGTAATTATACTTATTAGTCAACCAGAAAATTCGATCGTTGCAGTAGCACAATTGATCCTTTGACCTGAGTCACCAATGATACTTTGTTTGTAGACTATTGTGTCTTGATTCTCTGACTTGTGGACTTTACCCATTAAGTCCACGATAGTCAGTCTCTTAGATACAGTGGAAAGGTTGCGAAGGAAATTGAGTGAACAACAGGGGATCACTCACTCTTGGTATAAGACTGGAGAGAGAATGTTCTAGAAATTAACTGAGTACTGGAATCTATCTAAATAATGCGATAGAGGGTTTGACTGTAAACCATACCCTTGCGTTATTGGGACATTGGATAAGTGAAGGATTTTATCTGTGCGGTATCTGCAGACGAAAAGGTTCAAATAAATGAAACAATATTCCTTATATCTTCTGGGATCATGAGGTAGTGTTTGGTGCCGTTCATGGTCAGAAGGCCAAGTGGATTAATCATCAGATGATAAACCACTTATTTATTAAATTAATTATTTAACATATGATGTTTAAATTTTAATTAATAAATATTAAACTTTAGAATTAGTTCTAAGTTTAATGAGCCTGAAAACCGAACTGATATATGTGCCTAGAGGGTCACACACATAAGAGTGCTCATCAGATGGTGAGAGATGTTAAATATTATGGTTATCTGGATTTTTGTGAAAAGCTACAGGATAAACATGAATATTTAATGAAAATTATCTAAAGCTAAGTTCTTGGATAATCATGAGAATTAATCCTTATGCTTATTCTTATTTCTTATATAAGGAGGCCAAGGGGAGGAGTGGAAAGAGTTGGACGTACACAACCACTTCTTGGAGTTTCTCTCTCATTCTCTCTCTTGAAGTAGATCTCTCTCTTGAAGTAGATCTCTCTCTCTCCGCGCATAGTGGATTTGAGATCGGGTCAAAATACTCAAGTCGAGGAGGAAATCGCGTATGCGTCGGAAGTCCGTGCGGATACCTCTGGAGATCGTGCACGTGCGCGATTACCGAGTCGGAATCATCTACGGGAGAATTAAAACCCCGCAAAGGTGAAGAACCGTTCTTCCCGCGTTTATTTAATTGTTCGTTTTACGATCCCAGCAACCGATACATAGAAATCAATTTATTTTTCCACTGCATTTTAGGCGATTCCTAACAGCGCATTCCCGTGTCGCTAGCTCAGCTGGGTAGCCTTGACATGCTGGATCAACCTCTTTGTCGACGAGCTTGAGAGGAGTATCCCCAGAGAGGTGGGCGGGCTCGGCGAGCTCGTCTACTTGGTCCTGTCCGACAACCGCCTCTCCAGCGTTCTCCCTCCCGGAATATGCTCCAACACCACCAGCTTGCAGTTCTTGGCGCTGTTCAACAACCAGCTTGCCGGCAGGATCCCCCTCGCTCTTGCCACGTGCACGTCGCTGCAATAGTTTTACCTGGATAGCAACAGCTTCACAGGCACCATACCTTCCGAGCTGGCGGAGCTCCGGGACCTAACGAACCTGTTGCTCAACAACAACACCCTCTCTAGCCCCATCCCGCCGCAGCTTGGAAATCTCAGCAACCTCCAGACGCTGAGTCTGTACCATAACAACCTCATGGGAGATTTCCCGGCCAGATGCTCTACCTGTACGAGAACTAGCTCTCCGAGGATATTCCATCGGCCATTGGCAACCGCACGAGCCTGTAGAACATGGACTTCTTCGGCAACCAGTTCACATGGAGCATTTCGGCCATGCTCGGCTGCGTTACGGATCTGCGCATACTCCATCTATGGCAGAACATGTTCACTGGAGAGATCCCCATCACGTTGGGAAACTGTCGGTGGCTCACCGTGCTTGCCCTTGGCGAGAACCTGTTCTCTGGGAGAATCCTGGTGACTTTGGGGTTGCTGGAGTCGCTGGAGCAGATCTTGCTCTACAACAACTCACTGTCCGGTGACATCCCCATGGAGTTGCTAGAGCCGGCTGTAGGAATCTCACCATGACTCATCTCGATCAGACTGAGTACAGATAAACTCGAAGGTACATAGGTCCTTTTCAAGCTATGGTTAAGCTTAACTATAGTTACGTTCACTCCTATCTAATGCCTCCGTTAAGAATTGAACGGCGGGCCCATATCTTAGAACGGTGAAGAATTGTAGGGATATATTTAAAAATTCTAAAAAGCAAGGGACATATATGAAATTTGGAAAGATTGTAGGGACTGATTTGAGAAAATCCCAAAAATCAATAGTACATCTAAAAAAATCGGGTTGAGTTTCAAATTGACTATATTTCTTTTGTAAACGATTTTTTATACATAAATAAAAGTATGTACCATTTTATATATATATATATATATATAACCGACTCAAGGCCGACTCAAACTTGCCGTACATCGAGTTTTTAATTGAATGTTCTAAAAAATTTAAAAGTTCTGATAAAAACATTAAAAAAAGAAAATGAGCAACTGCACGCCATGTGATCTAAAAGATCAGACGGGATTGATCGAACGTTGCTGTCCGAGGCACGCAGGCTACGGTGCAATAAGTATTACTCAAATTTGTAACGGGAATTTGACCTAGAGTCAAAAATTCATCGTGCCTTTAATTCTCAATCCACTCCCACTGCTCAACACACAAGGTCTTCCAAACGCAAATTTCTTAACATCCTGTCCAAAGCCAACCATTTCTACAACCCCAATTCACGTTAAGAAAGTGACAAGAATGCTTTTAAACACTAGATGTTAAATTTTCGATCATTTTAAATTTAGCTTCCAATACATTAAATTCAGAGTCTTTAAAATCTAACTTCTGGTCTAAAGTTATAAGAAACTTTAGCTTTCAGTCCATTATATTTTCCCAATCTAATTATTAAATGAGTTCTTTTTATTACACTCATTGCAGACTTAGGTAGACCGTACAAAATCAAATATCATTTTACCATGTCATTGAGCAAAAGTTTCTTCCTCAAATAACAATAACAAATTATTAAATTTCTTAGTGTTTATACTATCATATGAAATAAATTCGGATAAAGAGACATGTCGATTTGAGATATCATTTTCATGACATACATAGGCATGGCGCGAACATTTTTCATCACAAAATAGATTCCATGAGAAGTTATCAATAGGAGTAATTTGGAGTTTTTAGTCCTCCGGTGACAGGAGCGAACCGATTGTATCTAAAATTTAAAAATTTCTAACATTTGGACCTAAGGTTTTGTTTTCTTGTCAATGGATTGGAAATAAAATTTTGGCCAGCATTTTAGAGTGCAGATTAAAAAACCTAATTTGTAACGCCCGAATGTAATGGCGAGTCTTTCTCAAGTTATTGGGGAGACGGGGCCCCCGTGTCTCTTCCCCCGGGTTCCTCTTCCTCCCGCGACGGATGACGTCGCCGACCACCCCTCCCACCCACCCACCCCCCACACGCTCGCACCGAAAAGATTACCAACGGAAGCTCTGAAAAGGCTGCCCCGTTTCCAGATCGAATCAAAAAGTTCCCGCCACACGCAAAGCCCCGCCAGAGGGAAACCCCAAACACGAAAACTAAAAACCTCGGCAACAGAGGGCGCTGGGGATATGAGAGCAGGTGGCTCCTGGCCAGGCGCGCCCTTCTTCTCCCTCGACGAGCGCACCGCCGCCGCCGCGCTCCTACTCCTCCTCAGTTCCAACCCCACCACCACCACCACCACCACCTCCTCCTCCACCTCTGCTTCCTCCAGCTTCGCCATCGCAGTCAGGTTCGTCCTCTCCCCTCCCTCCCTTTGTCAGACGCTCGCGCATGGCGTTCACCTCCTTGTGGTTTCTTATACTGTAAAGATCCGCATGTGTTTGTTCAGCACCTCCTCGGACGAGGAAGAGCCGTCTCTCTCGTCATCCTCTTCCTCGTGCGTCTCGGATTCGTCTGCTGCTCTCGCCTCCGTCGCCGGGGCCCAGGCAGATCCGCTGCGTCTCCTCGCGTGGACTGTTCGCCGCCTTCGGCTCAAGCGCAAGGTACCGGGCGTGTCGGCACTAGCTCTCTATCTGTTCTGATGCAACTGACCTAGATCTGTCTCCGTGCGCTGGGCTCTTGCGTTGCTGTGTGTGGATCTGTTTGATTCCCGCTTGTGGATCAAATCCATCTCTTATCTAGTGCGATCGGGAATACCGTCCCTCCTGGATTGCTCTGGTACTGGTTGATCTGTTTAGGAGCTGGCGTTGTTAGGGCTCGGCGAAGGTGCGATCGGGAGGATTCTATGATATGATCTCCTTCCTCTACGTAGCTCATCATTTTTTTCTCAGATCTGTTGGTTTCAAATTTTCAATGTTGATTTCTCCTATATGGTCATTCTGATGGCTCGTCTATGTAAGTCTAATTCTACCTGTTCTTTCAACTGATTGGCACTTTTCTTCTGTTTGAATCGACCGATCAAGGCCGTGAGAAAAACTCGTCCTGTGGTTCTATCCGGCAGCACCAGCACGAAGAACATGAACAAAGACTGGTGGGCGCCGCAGCAGGAGCCGGAGAATCAACATCCGGAAGAGGACCCCCTCTTTTCCTGCGTGTCCAGCACCTCCACAGCTGCGGCGCTCGGCGACAGTATCCCTTTGGCAAGTTCCGGCTTCCCTATGCCGCCTTCCCCCCTGTGGTGGCCACAGGTGGCACCACCCAGCTGTGGCTACGACGGGGTGTGCTTCCCCAAGCCATCTCCGCCCTCGAGTCCCCCAAATGCGGCGACCGCGGGCGCATCCTGCAGCCATGGCGGAGGCGGGCGGGTGGTGATGAGGATGAGACGGGTCGAGGGTAAGAACGCCGTAATGGGGAGCGGCTCGGACGGCGGCGGGGTGTGCGGCAGCAGCGGCGTGCGGAGGAGGGCGAAGGCCATACTGGAGTTCCTGCGCGCGAGGGGGGGCACCTCCGAGGTCAGGATCCGGGCAGCCGTCGGCGACAGCCCCGACACTAGCAAGGCCCTTCGCATGTCAGTCTAAAGACTCTAAACTGCCTTCTCCCTCTCCCTTCCGCCCAGCGCAGCGCGCAAGGGCGGGGGGGCTTATTTCGTCATCATTAGTAGCGCTTGCTTGTTTAGGTCTATTTGACATCCTTCGCAGGCTTTTGAAACTGGACCAGGTGAAGCGCTCGGGAACGGGCGGCCGCCAGGACCCTTTCTTGTATTGGGTAAGTACATAATTTTGAGACGATGGTATACTCCCCCCTTCCTTCGACTAGAAGAATCAAATTAGATGATAAAAATTTATTATTACTTTTTTTACTTAATCTAATTGATTTCTATTCAAAGAAATCCGCGAAAAAGCACGGTCGTTGATGTCAACAATCTAATTAGATCGGATGAGTTTTACGAGATTGAAGTCAATGTAATTCTTTAGTGATTAAGATGGTGATTTATTTTAGTCAGGTAATCTTATTCTACTTTCTCAATTAGTAAGATCCTATTTAGATATAACTTAGAAGTTATGATAAAGTATATATCATAGTTATATTTTTCGTAAACTTATGCTTGGCCGTTCTGTGTGAACATAGTTGGGCTTATGTTAAATCTGAACATGATTCATCACTTTGAATAAGATTATAGATTATATTAGGTGACTGGAACACATCATTACCTTTGTTATTTACAATTTAATTGGTTTCTGTATGAGGAGGCCTCAAACGAGCAGCGTCGTTGTTACTGAAATCAATGATCTTACATTGGATGAGTTCTATAAAAAATAACGTCAATAATAATATTCTTCAATGACTGAGCTGGAACGTATTTTAGTCGCCTAGTCTTACCCCGCTCTCTCAACAATTAATAGTATTCTTGGAATTAGAATTGTACGTAATGTTTAAAATTATTCCCCAATTCTGATGAAAATCTTATTACTAGGGCTACATTAATGTTGTGCACATTTAGATATTGTTACACCTTAATTTCTTTCTTGATTTGGCAGGTGTCTGGACCAGGAGGCGGGCGCACTCCTCGCCCCCCGCCTCAGCTCGGCGCCGGCGCGCCAGTTCCTCCGTGCGACTCTTACTGACCAAAACAAGTAATACTTATCTACCCACCGAGAATTACGTACTTCACATCCACGACGCAAGATAGAAGGATCTCCACAGTAGCAAGTAGGAGTAACAGTAGGCGCTAGGCAGCGTAGTTCACTGTCCGGTCTCACCAGGGTGGATGAACATGGAAACACCGCAGCTTACTGCGGCCGCCGCTGACCATTCCCAGTACCAGTAGGATGCAAAGAACTGCGAAGAGTTCGCAGGTACGTTGTTGTGTGCCCTTCGCATCTTACTGGAGCAATAGATGGGATTTGAAACAGACTACATGAATATGTGGTATAACATTCGTCCCTAGTCTTCCACTTTTTGATGGTGTTGGATCGTCACAGCAAGGGCTAGAATGCAGGGCAAAGACAGAATCGCTTAGCTTTAGGTTTGTTTGACTTGAGGTTCTTTTGGTGTCATAAAATTTCGTTAATTTTTTTTAAAAATTATCAATCTAAAAAAAACAGTGAAAATAAAATTCTTAATTTTCACTAGTTTTGATTTACGATTATTTTGAAGTAAAAACTAAAATCAATTAAAAAAATAATTTTAAGAGTCAATTGATTTTGAAATATAGTAATTTACAATGTATTAAACATAAAAAATACTGCAAAATAATTTATGATACAATAAACACAAAGAAAGTACCAATTTATATGACGCACCAAATTATACCTCGATGTGAAATATCGTAAAGCACCGTCCAATATTGTATCTATCAAACATGGTGTCTTATTACGTTTTAAGGTATATGATCTTAACCGATACAACCCAAAATCACTTAATGAATCCTAAGACAAACGACTTAACTTATGAATCCTAAGTTAACCACACGTTGGATTAGATTGTTTGCTGCCTAGAACTGTTGGTTTTATCTACCGGCAACACATCTGTGTTGATCTGACTTGCAGTAAAATGTCATGTTCTTAAAACGGTGGATATTATGACTTGTGAATAGCAGTTTTTCCACTACAAATTGGAATCGAATTGAAGGGGTGTCAGATAGGGGAGGACATAATTTTAAAAATTCAATAATTTACTTCATTTCAAACATAAGAAAGAAATGTAAAATGGTGTCTTATGGTATTTTACAACAATTTGTAGTTAAATAAATGGCCTTCAAGTGAGAGTAAGATGTATTTTTTTCGATCAAATTATCCACAATACTGGCTTAATCTTTATACATCATGTAACAAAGGTTTGTTTGGCACCTATTTTAAGAGTGAGGGATTTGGTTTAGCGGACTTGATTTTGGTCATTGGTCAAGAACATCATTTGGCAAAAATAGGAAGAGTTTAAATTTGAGTAATCTCAAGCATTTTTCTCTAAATAATGTACTTTTTTTCACTACTGTAACTATTCTGCCTTATTTCAATAAATTTTCTGCTTTGAGAGGTCCATTGCAAAATTTAATATTATTTTCAATGGCCTTGTCACCAGGGTAGTGTATTCAATTCTTAGATAAATCTTTTCTTGCAGGGGATAAGTAGAATTTAAACATAAAACCTCTTCCGAAAGGTAAAGTTATACATATATATATATATATATATATATTGAGATGAGTTATACATAATGTTGAAACGCAGGATCATTGGCTCAAAAACATTTTACGAAGTTTGGTGAACTGAGTGTGCACTTTGATGCCTATGTAGTGGTTCATGTAGTCTGCGGGTGAAATAAATGTAATGATTCATGATGCCATTTACATCCTAATCATGTTACGTCGAACACATTTCAGGTTTGAATAACTTTATGCCAAGACTTGAGCAAATGTGATCTGAAAATGTTTTTTTTCCTTTTTTTTGCCTGCTTAGAGAACCAAACATAACCAGGGAGCGCAACGTATTTATCTGTTAGGGTGTCTCAAGCATTCCTAATAAAGGTAACTGAGTACGCTCAACAGGATTTATAAAGCAAATATTCTACATTACAACAATATTGCTTAAACAATATTAACAAAAATTATACAAAAACTCATCTGCCTAAACTTGTTTAATTTTGGATGGGAAAACATTATAGTAACACCGTTTTTAACATAACTTATTGGCACACTTAGGTGGCATGCACATAGTGGAAGAAGTATTAGTATTCCACGTTTTTGACAGTTGCACTTCTCAATGTGTGTGTCATTTAGATTGTGTCAAAAAGTTGTATAGGCACTAACACTTTTCTCCAACAAATGTGTGCCACATAAGTTCAATCAAAAAGTTGTGTTAGGAGTTGCCAATTTTTCCAATGGATATCATGCAATTAGTCTCTTGTGTATATTAGGTGGTAATTTTTGAAATAATGGTGGTTAAAGGTTTTAGATTGCTGCATATTAGACCTTGATCCTTGTTTTATTGTTCTAGTTTTTACAAACTTATCAGGCATTGGCCTGCACCGATTAATTTGCCATAACAAATGAACCTCAGATCTTTCCAAAGACGTTCGGCACCGCAATTTTATCCTTCTCACTTTCTAGAAGTAGATAATTAGAAATCTGAAGACCTTAGCGTTTTTTGAAATACTTTTAGAACTGATTTTGAAAATTAGAATCTCTCATTTTTCAAAATCAGAATCTCTCATAAGGATATCTTGTCAGGAAATTTTGAGATTGGACATTGTATTTGATGAGGTAGAATCCGATTCGGCCTATTAAAACAGGCCCAACGCTGTGGTCAGCCCAACAACGGCAGTAAAAGGTTCCTTGGGAGCCTTCGGTCCGTTAGCGTCTCGGCGGCCTTTGGCCCAGTAAGCAGTCCAGTATTCTTCGGCCCGTCAGCGGCCTAATAGTTTTCGGCCCGTTAGCGGTTCAGTAGCCCTCGGCCCAGTAGGCTTCGGCCTATCAGCGGTTTAACCCCTTTCGGCCTAATAGCCGTGTCCGGCCCACTCCGGTAGGAGGATTAGGCACTATGGCGGTTTACCAATAAACCCAGAACATAGTTCTATATCGGCTACCACCGTTAAGCATCCTCTATCTTCCGTTATAAATACACCGCTATTTATTGCCAAAGGTATGTCTTCGTGACTCTTAAAGATTACAGTCCGAAAAGCATTAAAGCTATTTCTTCCACCTCTTTGACTTCTGAATCGAATTGTCTTCAGAAGTTAACTTAACTGTCAGAGGGGGTTCTTAAAGGTCGAAGCCCGAGATTCCTACTGACTGGTCCTTCTTCTTTCCCTCCTGCAGGGGTTCGATTCGAATCTTCGCCGACCTCTCCGAATCGGTCTCGACTGCCGACCTCGGATTTCTTCCTCTGGTCTCGACGCCCTTCGCCGGCTGGTTCTCCTCGCTCAAAGGTGCTTCGGTTCCTCACCGGTTGCCCTTCGACCGGAAGGACTTCGGCCGCGCCTTCCAAAAGCTAGCCCACATCTGATCGGGTGACCCTCAGCTTCGGATCTTCGGCTGCGTCTCCGCCTCCATTGCCTTCCGGATTCCCGTCGGGCCTCTTCTCCGATCCGACCCAGCTCCGGATCCCAACAGCGGATTCCAGCCTCGGAATCCGGTCGTAATAGCTTCGACTACATCAATATTCTTGTTCGAAAGGCAGCTCATAATAAGATAGGATCCGCTAGACCCAATTTTCTTGAGCCAATAGATCCGTCAATAGTAATTGACTGGTGGGTTAACTATATGTTGATGGTCAACTTCCAAAAACTATGTTGGTGATGGAAAAAATCAAAATAAATCTGAAATTTTTCTTGGCATTTAATCTATTAATGTTAAAGGATCTTGGAGTTTCTTGAAAATTTATGTAGGTAGGAAAAAATCAAAATAAATCTGAAAATTTTCTTGGCATTTAATCTATTAATGTTGAAGGATCTTGGAGTTTCTCGAAAATTTATGTTGGTCGGAAAAAATCAAAATAAATCTGAAATTTTTCTTGGTGTTTAATCTGTTAATGTTAAAGGATCTTGGAGTTTCTAGAAAATTTATGTTGGTAGGATCCTCAATTTCTCAAAAGTAGCGATTTGCGGAATCCTACGGCAATACTCCACTTTCTTATAACCTATATTTAATACACCAAAGGTAAATGTGACTATGAGAGTCCCATAGTGATTACTTAAAAATACTTTTTCAAACACATAATCATTTTTCATCGTCTATATCTTCGTAAGTGTTTTCAAACGTTGTCCCTGAGTTTCATCCGGCATAAAATCTTAAAGTAAAATATTATGATATGTAAGGGGCACCACCGTAGTTTTGTAAATGACAAATATTCAAATTGAATAAAAAAAACCAATTCACTTCTACTTCAGATATTTAAGATCAAGGAAACCAATGTTTCTATCCAATTTTTGAAGGAAAATGTTAGATTGACGGGAAATGTTTTTTATTTTTTTTACCTAAATGAGGTAGTTGCATAGGATAGGTTTTCATCATTTACCACTTTTCAATAATTTTGCAAAATAGTCTCTTAACTTGTGTCTTCCTTTAAAAGATTAAAAAATTAGATAAAATCTCCGGTCTTACTAGCACTGTTCTTTCTTGAATTCTTCGGTAAACTGTCATTAATAGTGACTGACTGACCACAAAATCAAGTGGCTTCAATAGCTTTGGCAGCGTCCGCGCTCCTCTTTAACGCGGGATCGCATTGGTGCCGTTGCATACTTAATGTTGCGGCTAATAAAGCCCCACACCTGCACTGACGGAAGTGACTGGGGGCCGTTCACACTTTCCGTTTTCCGATCCGGGATGGGGATATAGCTCCTGAATCTAGTTTACATTTCGAAAGCTTGCTATACCTAACATGAATCATTTTTTATTTCAACGGAATACTAAAAGTAAAATTAAAAAAAACAAATATTTTTAGTCATTTTCAAATCACTCCAAACCACTGAGTTGACTTAAGCGAGACTCTCGAGTGGCAGGGAGCGCAGGCTAATTAGCCGGTCCTTGACCTTTTCTACGTTGGCAAGAACCTTGTCAGGTGTCTTTTGTATCCTTCTCTTTGGTAGGCGTATACCCTGCGCTGCGTAACGGCACAAGCTGGGCATCCGGCCGTGGGGCCTCCCGAGAGAATAAAAATATTGTAACTGATGTCAAAAGGCTCGTAGCCGTTGCCTCCTTAAAATGCGCCCCGGATTCGACCGTTGCGAGCCCCACCCACTCAGCTCTCCCCCCTCCCACCGTTCAAACTCTGGAGAAACCTGAACGGGGCCAATCACATACTTTCCTTTCTCTCACTCCATCTGTATGACATGTACCACAAATCTATGCAACAGCAGAGATAGAGAGAGAGAGAGAGAGAGAGAGAGAGAGATGGTGGCGAAGACGCCTCCGGGCAAGGAGAAGCGGATGGCGGCCGCTCTCAACCCCGCCCTGGTGAGGGAGACCCTGAAGAAGGTAAGAGAAGAGGAATAACCCATCATCCTTTTCCGTCATCCCCTCCTCCTCCCCTTCTCCACTCCCTGCAGCCCTCTCCATCCTATCTCTCTGAACCATCGTTGTGACATGGTAGCTGGACAAGTGCGTCGCTCGCCTGCAAGAGCTCCAGTACAGCGTCTCCGGGGGCAGCAAGGTGGTGTCCGGGGTCAGCCTCAGCCCCCGCAGTACTCGTGGGTACCTCCGCACCAGCCTCAGGTGCAAGCAGGAGAGCCTTAGGTCGGTGATCCCCGCAGAATTCTTAACATCTTTGTTATTCGTGTGTGGCCATGGATCTTATGCTAGTTGCTAACCATTCTTCATGCCTTCATGAAGGATCAAGAACAACACGGGCCGGAGATCGCCGGTGGGCAAGCTCCCAGAGAAGGCTGCTGGTACGGATCTCTTCTGTTCTTCCCCCAGTAGCGGGTTTTTCTTTCTTGATTTCCAAATAATAGGTTCAAAAGAGAGCCGTTAGATTTCTCTTAGTTCTCTCCAAAGGAAAGAAAAAATAAATAAATCCCGTATGGTATTTGGTTGCTAGTTTCATCTTTAGCCTAGCATCTGATGAATTCTGGCTTAATATATGATCACAGCCATGAAAATATTGTTGTTGTCTTGGACTGGATGCCAAAAAGGAGGAGGGAAGACGGTTAAAAAGGAGATTAGTGATATCCAGATTCAGTGCTAGATATTTAAATTGTTCACCATATTTCACTAGGATTAATTGTAATGCCGAATTTTGAACCATTAGTTCCAAAATTTGGTATAGGGAATGCCCCCGGATGTTGCGAGATCTGAACTGGATTGCGGGGAAATTATTTTACGCTATTAATTCTTAGATCTTGTGACATCTGTTACAAATCCTGCTGATTTAATTAAACAGAATTATCAGCACTTCTGGTGTTTCCTTGTTCTTGACATTATCTTAAACAGGGGACTGGCGGCGGATGTCACTGCCGGCAATGCTTCTAGGAGAGACAATACAAGAAATTCTCCAAGCCAGCCAGTTGACCAGGCATGTGGTCGCGGCCGCCACAAGGCCAAACCCCAACACTGCCAACGCAAGGGCCGCCGTCGCTGTCTCAGCCGATCCAAAGACTCCGGTGAGCCTCCGCCGGCGCAGCGCTACTAATAAGGTCTCCTGTGAGATCACAGAGATGAGGGCCAGACGGACTAAGGAGAAGCAATCCCTCCACCATTCGACTTGGTCGGAGTCCGGCTCACCGCCCATCCAAAGGGCCCGATCCCGCATAAGTTTCAAGGCGGCTTCGCCTCCCGGTAGAAGAGAGGGCGGCGGCAGTTACCGGCCCATCGTCGCCGCCCAACGGGTCTCCCCGAAGAACCGGCCGTGGGCAAAGAAGACGGTGCTGTTCCCCAACCCCATTTTCTCCTCACCTTCTTCTCGCCAGCAGAAGTTCTGCAAGACGGGTTCTCCAATAATTGCAAGGGCAAAACAGAGCACTCCACACAAGTTCCTCATCAAGTCTCCTCCCTCGACCTCCAAGTTCCAGGTGAGGATGAAAAGCACCCCGGCGGTCTCGCTGTCGCCGGCGAGGCCCAATACGTGGAGGCCGAAGATGGCGGCAGTGGCGAAGCTGCGGCGGTCCTTCTCTCCCTCCCGGCTGGCCAGCAAACTGGTTCCCCCACTGAGGAGTAGAGGTTCCAGAAGAGAGTCACAGAATGGAAGCATGTGGCAGAGATCGGCAGCGGCAGTTTAATTGAAACTGGCCAGGTGGAAACTTCCGACGTGAGCTTGGTATCCACCAAACAAAGCTGTCTGAAATACCTCATTGCGCCAAGGTGATTGATGTCGAATCACATTGTATACTCTGTTTTATTGATGATGATACTTATCAATTCAATTCACTCATATTTGTTGATAGGATTTGGGGGATTTTGTTCACTTGCCTTTCTTATGTGTTTCTCAATCAAAAGAAGCAGTAGGAAGGCCTATCTTATGTCTCTCTCTCTCTCTCTCTCTCTCTCTCTCTCTCTCTCTCTCTCTCTCTCTCTCTCTCTCTCTCTCTCTATGTGCACGCTCGCACGTGTGTGAGAAGTCCCATTTTACACTACATTTGACTGTCCCTCTCATGGGCACTGTTGCAGGTAGACGAAATGGGAGGTTCCCCCGACCAATCTAATGGGCGGACGTGAAGAAAAAATTGTTCAAATTCAACTCAACTTTAACTCAAGTTAAACGTTGTTATTATCATCGTCAAAGTTTTATCTCATCCATTTGAGATCTAGTATATAAATTATGTCTAGTTATCTTAATTTATCAAATGTCAAACTTGAGATAACACGTAACAATGTCATGTCCTTTCTAATTAATTACATTTAACCATCTCATCTTAAATCTTCTTTGATGTATTTTATCTTCCTTCACTCTAATTTTATCACACTTTTTAACTAGTGTTAAACTTGGACGGCAATGTACATGGCTAAATCACCGCAACCTATTCTCCATAAACTTAGCGACAATAGGAGTTACACCTAAATTCTTATGTATATATTCATTCTTAATTTTATCTTTTATAATCTCACCACACATCCACTTTAACATCCTCATCTCAGTAACATATAACTTTTACATATAATCATTTCTTACAGTCCAACACGCAGAGCCATATAACATAGCAGGTCTCACGATTGTCTTATAAAATTTATCTTTAAGTTTTAAGAGGATCCATTGATTATAAAAGACTCCAGATGTACTTATTCACTTCAACCTGTCTTGACTCTATGAGTGACATCTTTTCGGATCTCTCAATTAACTTGAATAATAGATGTTAAATATCACTAGATATCAAAAATTGTTATTTTAGAAATAACTTGACCTTCAATAGTAACTAAATCTACTTGATCAACATTTCTATCATTGAAATTACATTTCATGTATTATGTCTTAGTTCGACTAATCATAAAACCTTTAGATTTTAAAGCAGATCTCTATTGTTCTAATTTATCATTCAAATTCTTAATATCCTCATCAATCAGAATAATATCATCTGCAAATAACATACACTAAGGAATATCATTCTATAAATATTTAGTAACTTCATCCACAACTAAAGTAAAGAGATAAGAATTTAAAACTGACCTTTGATGCAGTCCAATAGTGATAGGAAACTCAAACATCTTTTCGATAATAGATCTTACGCTAATATAAATCATCTCATATCTATTTCTAATCATATGGATGTAACCTTTTGATACTCGTTTTTTTTCTAAAGTCTACTAAATTAGCTTCTTAGGTGCACGATTATATGCTTTCTCTAAATCAATGAAAATTATATATAAATCTTTCCTCATCTCTCTATCTTTCTCTATCAATTGTCTCAACAAGAAAATAACTTTTACAGTTGATCTACCGAGTATAAATTCAAATTGATTTTCTAAAACACTCGTAACGCGCTTGAGACGTTTATCAACTACACTCTCCCAAAGTTTCATAGTGTACTCATAAATTTAATTACACGATAATTATTATAATTTTAAATATCCTCTTTATTTTTAAAGAAGGGAACCACAATATTTTTTTCTTTCAATTATCCAATATTCTCTTTTCTTTTAAAATCTTATTGAAAAGTCCAATTAACTACTTAATACCTATATATTATTTACACTTTTTCAAACTTCGATAGCGACCCCATCTAGTCCAAAGACTTTACCCACTCTCATCTTTATAAAAGCATCTTCAACTTCTAAAGGTCTAATCTGTCAAATGTAATGGTAATTAATTTGTCTGCTAAAGTCATTAGTTTCTTCACAAAGATAGTTTCTAAATTGATTCTCATTTAACAATTTCTCAAAATAAAAATTATATCTCTCCTTACTCTCACAATCTTTTACGAGAATCCTACCATCCTTGCTTTTAATATATCTAATATGATTAAAATCCTTACTCTTTTTTTTTTCTTAATTTTGCAAACCTAAATATATCTTTTTTACATTTTCGAATTTTCAACTTATGATGTAGTTCTTTTTTACTTGTTCCACCACCATGTCTCTTTTTTAAGAATCTTTTTACCTTTAGATTCACTTAAAATTTCTTTAACTACTCTTTTTATACAATTAGTCATTCTATTTCATATTATGTTAATTTCTCTCTCAGAGTCTTATATATTTCTTTTAATCAGCACATTTTAAAGGCATCTAGATTCTCTCTTTTAAGTTCTACTATTTAATTTTAGAGCAACTATTCACTATATCATTTCTTTTCTACTTTTAACTACAAACATCAATCAATAAAATTTTATGTTGAGGGACTAGACTCTCTCTAGAAATGACTTTATAATCTTTACATAATAATCGATTATTTTTTTTAATAAGAAAATAGTCGATTTGACTTTTATTCATTCCACTTTTATAAGTTATTAAATGTTCATCTATTTTTTTGAAATAAATATTTACAATTATTAGATCATATGTAATAGTGAAGTCAAGAACGACATCACCCATGTCATTTCTATCACTAAAATAAAAGCTTTCATGAACCCTCTCATAGCCACTATTATTCTTTCTTATATGATCATTTAAGTCTCTCCTAGCAAAAATCATTTCACCAATAAAAATATCTTTGATTATCTTATCAAAATTCTCTTAGAATTCTTTCTTAACACTCTTTTCTAATCTTACTTGAGGTGTATAGGCACTAATTGTAGAACTTTTTTACCTATTACAAGTTTAACTAGTATGAAACTATCCTCCTTTCTTCTAACTTCTACAACTTTGTCTTTTAACTTTTTATCTATGATAATGACTAGACAATTTTTATTATTACTTTTGTCAACATATCAAATTTTGAAATCTTTAATTTCTTTAGCTTTAGAACTTTTCTATCTAATTTCTTGTAAACAAGTTATATTGACTTTCCTCTCTCCTAAATTTAACTAATTCTAAACTTTTACCTGTTAAAGTTCATATACTCCATGTAACTAAACGAACTTTATTCTTATTAATCTTATGGACTAACTCTTTTACTCGTGTTTGTCTAGTATACGAGAACCTTCGCCTATTTGTCACTACAACTTGCAACTGGACACGATTACGGCGCGTCGCTTTTTGGGAACGTCTTAATAACCCGTTGCTCACTTCTCGTTACATTCCGGGGCCAATGTAACGGGTCACTTCTAGAGAACAATCTAAAAACTCCTTGCTTACTTCTCATTACACCTGGAGACCTATGTAATGTGTCACTTTTGAGAATGCCCTAACTTTAGCACAAGATATTGGTTACTAATTTATGAATGGGTTGTGATAAATTTTATTAAGTACCTGACTGTCAACTTGAGCACACCCTCCTCTTTTCTCATCCGGATTTGGGACCGATGATGGAGTTAACTCAAGTTAAACGTATCATTCAAAAAATATTTATTATATTAAATGTTGTTAAAATCGGATTGAATGAAGACTCAACGGGACGAGACCTGATCAGGTAGGTTGGAATTGAATATTTGCACTACCCAAATCTAACTTAATTCGACTTTATATGTATCTAACTTGATCTAAAACTTACTCCAACTGAGCAACCCTCTCCAACCCGGCACCCCCCAATCGAGGCGCTCCCACTGGGCTTGCCACGTCCTTCGAAAGAGATCCGTTTCAAGAATCTAGTTAGTAAAAGAGGGCAAGTACTTGCCAAAGTACAGGTCCCCAACATGGGGGATCCCCCAAACGCACACACAACCAGTTGCAACCAGTTGTTGGGTTCGGCACGTCATGGTGCATCTTCTCTTCCGTGTGGGCTTGGGATTCCCCGGCCCCAGCGGAAGATCCAGCCACCTGTTGCCCCCAGATGTTCACAAAGACCTCAGCTTCCAGGTCTCGTATGGGGTGCATCCCCCGCCCTCTCCTCCTCAGGTCTCTCAACAGCTAGCCGACTCGCTGCTGGATCCTTCTGAGCAACTTCCTCTTCTACGAAGCGTAGGCTTTGCGCATGCAGCAGGTGAGAACTGAGAAAGCTTCGTAGATGTACTATCCTCTTCTTCAAATAGTTTCTCAGTGCTTATGTTGGGTTTCTTTTCCAAGTCTTTTAGTATCTTCTAATTAGACTTGGAGGTAATTAAGCCTAGTGTGGATCTGGTTTAGGGTTCTTTTCAAGGGTGCCCTGTGATGTTCATGCTTGGAAGTGTAGTGCCCACAGGCCATATTGTTCAAGGAAAATGCTATGTTGGAAAAGGCCTTTTAAAATAGAAAATTGGTTTTCTTGGAAACTTGGTTTAGTTTTTTGACATGAAGGAAACCTGGTTTACTTGGATTTGTAGAAGTGACAAGAATTAACGTTCCAAGTGTAGGTAGCTAGGTTTCTTATGGCCGCAAAAGGTTCATAAATACGTTAATTAGACGATAAATTTGAAGTTGTATCCAACATATCAAATCCTTTCTCAAGATTAAGTGGATTTTTTTTCTTTTTTTTCTTCCTTTTCTCCTCCTCCATTCAGGAGTGAACAATCATATGGGATAAAGGGGAAGCACGCGAAGAGTCCCTGGAGACATCTAACAAGAGCGAAGAATCTTGGAGAGGGGAGGGAGAGGATGGTCGGTGTCATGGCATGTGAGAAGTAAAGAAAGTTTAGAACAATACTTACTACCCAATCATTTAAAAAAGAAAGATATAAGTATATATTATTTTAATAATTTTTTGGTCCAGTTTTTATAGTGAACTAACATTTTAAATGTTCTTTTTTTTTTTATGGGCATCATCAACAAAAGCCCATTCTTTGTGTTAACCTATATAATCTATTTTCTTCTAAATTTCAGTATTTTTTACTTGAAAAATATTCTTATAGAATTTTCAAAGAACCATAGACTCTGTTTAAAAGTATTCTCAAAGGAAGCCCGAGAATTTGGAAGGGACTTTTTAAATTTGAGAAACTTTTGTCCTTGTTGAAAGGCAAATGTACTAAAATGCGAGTAGTGTTATGAAAGCATATGCGGTGAGACCCATTCTCTAACGGTGCTTAACGCATCAGAGAATCCGGAATCTTATCAAGAACATGTAAAAGATTTGTCATTTATTAGGAGATCCAATTAAAGAATCCAGTTTCTAAGGGCACAAAACTTGCCCAAACGGGGTCCGCAGTCCCCAACGTCCTGTCTTGCGTCCCCCAATCGGTTGTTGTCACGTGCGTCACCCGGCATCTTCTCTTCCGTATGGACTTGGGATTCCCGATCCCTGCAGAAGATCCAGCCGTCTGTTCCTCCCATGGTACCATAATCCGACGATTGCGAAATGTCCGTTTGCAAGTCCTGGCATGGGGATCGTCTCATCCCTCCCCCTCCTCAGGTCTCTCAATCGCTGGACATGCTATGCAACTTTCCCTTCTCACTTCGTCTTGTGAGATTGGGTAGCTCTGTGCGTGCAGCTCAATGGTTTCTCAGTTCTAGGATGAGTTTACATTATTTTTTAAGAGAACGATTTGCCGCACATCCCCATAGGATGTGCGCTGGTCATGTATTGCGCACATCTACTAAGGTGTGTGCAAATTTACGGGAATATGAGGTGATGTCCTCCCACAATAACGCGCACACTTCATTGGGTGTGCGTGAATTTGTGCAACTTGGGTGTGTAACAAGTATTTCACATTTTGTTAAGAGTGGTTGAGTGGTTGGACAGTCTTCCTCGGAAGAGAACGGATCGAGTTTAACAGTCACTAAATTCTTAAAATTTTCAAGTGAGTATAGACAAATAATAAAGGGAGACTACTCCTATGTCACTTCCAATGGAGAGGGACCCTGTGTCTAATTTGACTATGTCTCTGAGATAATTTCTATGATGAATTGACATCCTGTCAGTATATATATAACCATTGATCGGACTCAATCAGGACTGAGAATGGAGTTTTTATAGAAGATTTCTCATCTAAAATTTTTCTCATTCTTGATGGGGTTTTTTGTATTTTTTGAAAAACCTCCTCCCTCCCTTCCTCCCTTAGTTCAATAAAATTCTGTGTTTTGCTCGTTTTGCAATGCCATTGATGCTTAGAAGTGTGTTGCCCACTGGCCGACGAAAACGCCCTTGGGGAATGTCTGTAAACTAGATGTTGAGGGTAACATTTTCGTTCTTAACATTCTAGAGATAATAGTGATCAAAAGGATGGGAATAAAAAGTTGGTATGGGAAATGAGATTTTAGTATCATTTTTGTCAAGTGTTAAAATATCAAAATTCTTTGGTCGGCATGATGGGGATATTTTTTGATCGACCGATCACATCCGTACATTCAAAAAAATTTCACAATGTAATCGTTTTGGATTCTTTAAGAATCTTCTATTTCTTCCCTGGTAAAATTTAAACGCCATAGATCTAGCTAGGTAGATTAAGGCAACCAAAGTTATTATTAGGTGAATATCGGTTTTGCCAATGACAAATTGGAAGTCATTAAATGTTTTAATGCTCTCTTAAATTAGAGTAATACAAGAATTCTTGAATGGCGAATCAGAACCTATTACTCACCGTATCAAACAATTTTCATTAATGAAATCATGTAAATTCTTTGAAAAATAAAAAATATGCGTGTCTGATAAAATGGTTATTGTTATCTGCTCCAATAACAAATTATTGGTTTAAGACCTTTCTCTTCGTCTTAGGTCGATGTTGAGACGAAGAGAAGAAATACAGGAATCTCTTCGGATAGGTCTTAAAAGAGAAGGAAGATTGAAATGTCAACAAAGGTCCGTCTATTAACTAAAATATTAAAATTCTTTGGTAACCATGAGGGGGATATTTTTTGATCGACCGATCACATTCATACATTCAAAAAATTTCACAATGTAGTCGTTTTGGATTATTTAAGAATCTTCTATTTCTTCCCTGGTAAAATTTAAACGCCATAGATCTGGGTGGGTAAATTAAGGCAACCAAAGTTATTATGAGGTGAATATCGATCGGTTTCCTGCAATCGATGCCAACAGTTGCGTGAGATGACAAATTGGAAGTCATTAGATGTTTTAATGCTCTCTTAAATTAGAGTAATATAAGAATTCTTGAATGGCGAATCAGAACTTATTACTTACTATATCAAACAATTTTCATTAACAAAATCATGTAAATCCATTGAAAAATAAAAAATATGTAAATCTGATGAAAAATAGTACCCACACCTCTGTGACTTCAAAATTTTGGCCCTCTTCTTCTTCTCTTTACTGACCAGAGTCTAGTTGACATGGAGGATCTCAACTCTTTTAATATTGATGAGATCTGCGACGTATACTTAAGGTTCCTGCTTTGTAGGAGAAGAGGAACAAGGGGGATGCGGATGAGGGGAGGCAGCACATCGCTGTTCTTCTTGGTGATCCTGCTCCTTGTAACAGTGGCCAAGGGGAGCCATGGAAGAGGCAGATGGCGGCAGGGCGACGTCCTCATCAAGTCCATGCTGGACTCTAGAAAGCCAAACGCGCCCGTCTTCCCCCTCGACGACGAGAAGATCACCACTACAACAGCCATAGCCATAGACCCATGGAAGCTTTCTCCCCAGGACGGGCTGAAGGAGAAGGACAGGATAAAGACGCTTCCGGGCCAGCCAGGAGGGGTGGACTTCGCTCAATATGGAGGCTATGTGACCGTCGACAGCAAGGCCGGGAGAGCTCTCTTCTACTACTTCGTCGAGGCTGCTGGTCCAAACCCAGCATCAAAACCTCTCCTCCTCTGGTTTAATGGGGGTATGCATGCAGATAAATACATATATATGTTGTTGAAACTACATTAGGACCTTCATCAAGATGCATGATACCCCAGGAAGGCAGGAATCCAGCTTCTCATTTTTTTGCTCTTTTTTTTTTGAGAATGGGAATCCAACTCGAGTGTTTGGTGTTTGTTATATATGCTTCTTAGGGCCCGGATGTTCGTCTCTTGGCTTTGGAGCTTTCGAGGAGCTGGGACCCTTTCGGGTGATGAGCGACGGCAAAACACTCTTCAGAAACCCATATGCATGGAACGCAGGTAGTATCCTGTCTTTGGCATTGCATGTTTCCATACATGTTAGCGTTCAAAAATTAGAAACTGAGGATCAGACTTGAATCTTATGGATCTAATATTTATAGGGAACGGATCAAATGAGAGCCCGCTAATTTAGATGAACTCTCCTTTCAAATCCTCTTCTTCTCTCATGTAAAAAGATAATAAAATTTATTAATAATTTTTAAATATTTAAATGAATCTTTTATGATTATTTCTATCTTTAGGAGTTTAATTTTTACTATTCGATTATGAAAATCAATGGGACTCATCCGATAGGATACAAATCAAAAAAATAATATCAAAAAAATTAATAAATGAAAAAATTCGTCACATTAACTCTTAGAGCTGATCTCATCTCCCAACTTTGGTAGCAGAATGAGCTATACGGAATTACCTATATTAGATTGCTGATATCATAATAAAAGGCATTTCACTTTAATATGGTGTGAGGCCCACCAGCGGAATAAGTAAAATAACTAATTCTTGAGTTTTGGGTGGAATTACTTATTCTTATTCTACTTTTTCAAGAAACAAACAATTTTGACTGAGTGTAACTAATTCCACGTATCAAAATGGAATTAACTTTATTCGTGGAATAAGAAGTCTTATTCTGCTATCAAAATTGGGTAGTTAATTTTGATTCTCAATGAAGGCCGCAGTTCATTTGACGGCTACGTTTAGATTTTTCAATCTGACAGTAAACATTAAATCCCTAACGATGAAAATCAACCGCAGTTTATACTTTTTATTTATTTATTAAGATGGAGAACATGAAGTTTTGAGGGGGATGAGTCCCGGGATTCATTATAGTCTACCCATATATATGAACCCCATGACTTGGATCGTGCAAAAGTGTGATCTTATTTTATTCTTATTCAACGGTCCGGACTTGCACGCATTAAAGTTATTCTTTAAAATTTAAAAGAAAATTACCCCTCCCTAATCGTATTCTTCATATGTCATGTATATAAATTAATAGAGAGAGAGAAATTTATTTGTCAGACAAGGACAAATTATTTAGATACCGCCAGCAGTATCCTCTTGTGGGCCATCAAACTTTGACCGGTTCTAAAGAAGCAGCTGCCGAAAACCTTCTTTCTCACCCTCTTTGTCCCCTTAAATGTTAAGGCATGCTCAGCACACGGCAGAATTGCATACATGGGATGCAGATCGGAGGATGCTTAATTGTTTGGTTATTTTTAAACATATCTTTCTCTTCAACTGGCTAATACTACATTTAAATGCAGATATGTTTTAAAGCTGTGCTTATAGCCAGAGGCGGATACAGCTGGTTTCAGTGGGGTCTTAGGACCTCACTGAAATTTTAGAATTTTATTATAAGGGTCTTAATTTAATAAAGTAAGTTTTAAATTTAAGTATAAGATAACTCCACTGGATTTTTTAGATGGACCCCACTGAAATTTTAAAATTTTATTATAAGGGTCTTAATTTAATAAGGTAAGTTTTAAATTTAAGTATAAAGTGACCCCACTAGATTTTTTAGATGACTCACTAGACCCAGTCTCATTTGGAGCTCAATTTCACTAGATTTTTTACATATTATTATGATTTATATTTATGATTTAATAAAAAATTCGCTAAGTGCATCCAGAAGAAAAAAATCCTGGCAACAAAATATATCATTTTTATAATGATTAAAATATATTTATTTTTTTATTTTAATACTTTTAATATAATAAAAATAAAATATCAATATATTTAATAATGATCCAAGTGACCTCACTAGACAAAGTTTATGCGTCCGCCACTGCTTATAGCATTATTCCCTTTGTTTCTGTGTATTACGTATCTATATTTTTCTTGCCTTGTATACTTTCCCATAAGTAGATACTAACTAGGAAATCTTGCTTGGAGACTAGTGGCCAATGTGCTGTTCTTGGAGAGCCCAGCAGGTACTGGGTATTCGTACTCCAATACCACTTCTGATTACAAGAGGAGTGGAGACGGGAGGTCGGCAGAAGATGCCCTGGTGTTCCTACTGAACTGGCTGGAGAGGTTCCCAGGGTACAAAGGCAGAGATCTCTACGTCGGCGGCGAGAGCTATGCCGGCCACTTCGTCACCCAGCTGGCACTCTCCGTCCACCACCACAACCCGCAGTCGCCCAACAGCAGCTTCATCAACCTCAAAGGAATTATCGTACGATGCATACATTTCCTGCTTATCCATAATTTTTTTTTGAGATACATATATATATACCCATAAATTATTTATATGCATACTTTTGACTATTATATATTGTTATATAAATATCTTGGACATCTTCAAAAAGGTTGTCATTATACCCTTCCCCCTAAATGCCATGAACACAGAGTACAACAAAAAAATTCAAGCACTTTGCACATACAGCCGTAAATTTATCAGAGTTTTACATATATATCCCTAGCTTCAACAGAATTTGAGGAACCTTCTCCGCATATTCATTTTGAAGTTTATGGTATTTTGACAGAAAGATATAATTATAACTTTTTTAAAGATGTCAAAAGATATTTATAGTAACATGTGAGAGTTAGGGGCATACATACAAATATGAGTTAATACATGCACAAATATTTGTTATGTATAATACTTTGATTTTCAAAATTAACATTAATAAATGGATAAAATCAAATATTTATTATATATAAATTCAAAAGAATAGCATCAAGTGGATGGACAAAACTAACTATGACCATCAGAGAATCATAAGATTGGAGAGCAGACCAAAAGTCTTAGCAATGTGATGATTCTGATCTTCCTTGTATTATGCTCCTCTTTCTTATATATTGTTCGAAGCTATTGGTAGGCTCTCTTCACACAAGGTGGAACTGCGATAGAAATGTTTGGAGAAGGTAGAGGGCACAAAAATAGAAGATGACCTAAAAAAATTATATTTCATTTTATAATTTAAAACTTGTTACATGAAAACACTTAATCATATGTATATATAGACTTCACATGAGTTTTTTAGATGAATAACTTCCTAAAAATGAGTTTTACCATTAATTAATACTAAGGTGAAGAACCGAAATTGTCCCACTACATGCGGTGGCGGACATAAAAATTTTGTCCAATGGAATCACTTAACATTAAATCACAAGTACAGTTGGGTCAATAGAGTTTTGGGCAGGACTATGTGGGGTCCTAGGTTGGGTCAATAGAGTCTTAAGATGAATCAGTGGGATTCCAAACTAAAGTCTTTAGATTGCATTGAACTAGACCAATAGACTTGACAAAATTCAATGGAGTCCTAAAATCTCGCTGAACTAGTACCGGATCCACGACTGATTACATGGATGGAAGTTATGCATAGATGACTGCAAGTTGATAATGATCACTTCACCTCATTTGCTCTCTAAATTCAAATAGACGTTATAAGTGTTACAAAAGAGATCATAACCTCTAAACAATTAAGACCGGTAATTTTCTTTTTAACTTCTAAAATAATAAGCTCTTTACACAACCAAAAGAAATTTAATTTATTTCGCAACATATATATATATATATATATATATATATATATGCCGACGTAATCGAGTGGGTACACTTGCAGATGGGTAACGCGGTGATCCAGGACGACACCGACAGCCGAGGCATGTACGACTACTTCTGGAGCCATGCACTCTTATCCGACGAGGCCATCGATGGGATCCACAGGTTTTGCAACTTCTCTCTGCGCGATCTCGGCTTCAGCGAAAGCCCGCGTTGCAGGGAAGTTTTGAGCCAGGCCGACGACATCTTCGCTGAACAGCTCGATCTGTACGACATCTACGCGCCCAACTGTGCTTCTGAAATGGTCACCATCGTCCCCAAGAAAGCTTCGGTAAACATCCTTTACTTGTGTGTACGTAGTAGGCCTCCTTCCAGAGATGCAAATGGTAACCGATAGTAATTTTTGATCGTTCGTTTATAGGTCAAATTATTTGATTATTCATTTATAAGTCAGTTAACATATAATCTATTTGAACTTATATATATTACATAGCATCGTAATTTGATTTTGATTCATGCTTTCGCAGATTGACGACTTCGACCCATGCACGGACTATTATGTGGAGGCATATCTGAACCTTGCTGAAGTCCAGGGGGCTCTCCATGCTAACGGGACAAAGCTCCGTTACCCTTGGAAAGCCTGCAGGTATCCTTCATGCCTCATAGCTCGAAACTGTGATGTCTCACATCCACACTTTATCTGCACGCTACAAGGGATCTGCACATCAGAACATGCGGTCTGGGTTTTTAACATTATTTTCTGAATCTCTATTGTGTTCTTAATTTATGTCTCAGCGAGAAATTAGAGGTTTGGAACGACAGGCCCAGGACAGTTCTGCCTCTTATAAGAGAGCTGATGCAACATGGAATTCGAGTCCTGGTATACAGGTAAGAAGAAGACGGAGTCGTCAAAGTATATATGCCCGGTTGCCCATCCCAATCAAATTATATATGAATGCGGATCATCTCATCTCAATGCAAGATAGAAGGAAACTTTTATGGTCTTTAATCCTTGAGTTTGATTCCCGGCCCTAAATGTCACTTTAATTAGAGAATAGGAGAAGAATAAAATCTCTTATTCTTAGAATACGATTAATTCTAATTTGACGGACGGAATAACTTATGTCGCGTTAAAATTACTTCTAAAAATTTTTGGCGCAAAAACTCCTCTCTGCACCGTTGGAGGTTCCCTCCAAAAGGAGAGGATCCATGTCCTGATCCTTAGGCGTCACATCTGTAGAATGGCCCTTGAGAGAAAGGAGACCATCAAGTTCCTATCCTTATAATGTGCATGACCAGATTGGTTGATGCCAATTAACCGTCCGATTTTTTTATTATTTTTTTGGAAAAAAAATGTCAAACATGAGATCCACTCTATACCGAGGGTTGCACCAATAAATAAATCAAACGAAGAAACAAGAGAAAATTAGTCATTTCCTTCTCCAATACCAACCGGTCACCACTTATATGTGGTGCTCGGAGATTAAAGACTGATACTGAGGTGATCTAGACCTTCAAATTATATGGTGAGACAAGATTAAATAAAAGTTCAGACCAGATCAAGGACTCATGAGATCTATTGACTTCCTTCCGGATTTTGCTATGCAGTGGAGATGTAGATGGCGTAGTCCCCGTCACTTCTTCCAGGTATTCCGTAAACATACTCAAGCTTCCGGTGAAGACTCCATGGCGACCTTGGAGTGTCCAGGGAGAGGTACGTACACAATAGCTGAGCCCGGCGACAAGGTAGACGGAGGAGGACGCACAGACATGTGTAGAGCTCCACTGCTGATGACTCTTTCTCCTGTTTCTAATGGTCTCAGGTCGGCGGGCACTCAGTTGTTTACCAAGGCGGCCTAACGTTCGCCACTGTGAGGGGGGCAGGCCATGAGGTCCCGAGCTACCAGCCACTGAGAGCTCTTGTCCTCGTCACGTCCTTCCTGAATGGGAAACCACTCCCTAAGCTAGCTCATCTTGTCCCCTGAAGGCTGAAGGTACTGCATGGCTATAGTCTGTGGTTTAGCGGATACGAAGCTTTTGCAAGATATGGAACTTCAAGTGTAGACGAGTTCGCATGGATTTTAATGAGATCAAAGGCTGCGTTCTAATAATAATGCAGATTGAAGGTTTACTATTGGTCACAGATTTGGATGTTGAAAACCTGTTCTTTGTAAGCGAGCAAGATTGCATCATGATTTTAAAGAAGAGAACAAGAGGGTGTTGCTCCGTAAGGCAGTGTTTTTAAGTTAAAAAAATTAAAAAAGTTAAAAGGATCCCAATGTGGTCTACATGATTTTGCAATCTAATTTTGGATCAGAGTATCTAAAAAAAATGAAAAATTGAAAACTGATTCCAAATAAAACGAAGGATACCATGCGGCCTTCCGAAAAAAATTTAAATGAAGAACACTGCCAGTGTAACACTGTTGATCGTGCAGTAAATTATTCTCTTTAAAATTTTTGAAAAAGACAACATAAAATTGTTCTCTTGACTATAATATAAAGTCATGCATAAATTACCGTAAGGACCTGGCTTTGTTCGCAGCTCCTCGACCGTCCGGCATGCATCTTGGGCACAACCCACTGCCACCATCATTACTAGCAGTCACCATGGTTCCGCCATAACGGCCCAACACACTCACTGCCAGTAAGGATTCACTGCTCTTCTTTCTCTGCGTTATTATTATAATATTTCAATTTCATATCAATATGATTGTGTACATTTATAAATTCTTATAATATGTTGTGAGAGATTCACATATTTATTGGAACCGCAAGACTCACTTCGCCTTCATGAAAGATTAATTCAGATTCCAAATAAGGAGAACGATACTTGTAGCTATATAGCGGGTCTCCATGGAGAGAATTAGCTTATCTTAAATAGATTAGTTCATTCGTTTTCTTCTGGTAACATGATTTAGTAGGTTTCCTTTAGAAAATCATGTAGTTTTGGATCTTGAAAGTTATTTCTACTTAATCAATTGCTTGTTAGATTATTCGATGTGCATTCTAATCGAACTATTATATATTATTATGCTAGTATTGCCATTCATTTTAATTGTTCTATGCCTTATCTTAACTCACATTATACTCTTTTCCTTAGATTTATCCGATTGTTATGTGTTCTGTCTTCGATGCATGTGAATTGGAAGCTGTAAATTGAAGCAGAAGCATGACAGTGCAACTCCCTTTTCCCTTATGTTCATACATTGTTGGCAAACGAGAAGTATTCAGGCATGGACGTCTGCCAACGTTTTGTTTCAGTACCTACGTGTCATTCCAGTGAAAATTCCGAGCCCATTCTATGAGGTGGGCTCGGACCATTGCGTACAACAATCCATATCTTGGAAGTGCTAGAACATGCCCCAAGCGAACACATATGTAGTGTTAGGGGTGTCAATTGGACGGATCATCTCGTGACATCTAATCCATATTAAAAGAAATTGGATTGACCTAATTATATAAATTGGGTTGGACTAAATTTAAGTTGACATTAGTTAAATTTGGACTGAATTAGACTGAAAACGGGCTGGCCCACTTTAATCTACTGATTTTTACAATAATTCATACAAAAAGTAAAATACTTTTAACAAATCATTTATAAACAGGCCAGCCCAGCCCAACCCAACCCACTCACTATTGAATTGAGACTGAATTTGAACTGCATTTGAGTTAAATTTAAGCTGAATTTGAAGACAAATTAAACTGAGCTATTTTGAATTTGAGTTAGACTCAAATTATCACACGGTCTGCCCAATTTACATCCCTACCTGTCACATGAGACATTCTATGCGGGGGGGGGGGGGAGAGAGAGAGAGTCTTGACTGCCATAAGTACTAACATCAAAATTGCTATTGAGACATTTCTTTAATACAGCAACCAAATACTTCACTTAGTACTTGACTATAAACGGATCGCCGCCCAATAGTGTCTAAAAGATCCTGGACGTCATCTATCTGTCAGAGTGAGTGGCACAACCCAGTTTTCCCTAGCCCATACCATTCCACTGAAATAACAAGCCATTTTTTATACAGCCTTCTGACATGTTGTAAGAAGTAACCACATCTCATGTAGGGACTTAGCTAGGAAGTTGCGCTCACCATAGGAGATCATATAAACCCTGCTTCTTGCAGGTCCGAAAAAAGTAATGAAGGCCAAGAAAACAAAAAAAATCCTGCAACTGGTGAGACGATATTGGTAAATCACCCAAGCCTTCTTATTGGGGATCACCAGTGGGGAACCCAGTTCTTGTTACGACCTTGCAAAGTGACGCATAAAAACCATGACATTCACAGGCACTGATAGATATATAGATGACAACCATCTTTTGTTGGCCTCTAGATATAGACATATAAAGTACGCATTTTAAGTGCACTAAACGATGTGTGAAAAAAATATACACAGACGTATCGACTGGGCCAGCTAGCTCCATGTTGACCTCCTCACTTGGTGAAGTCACAGATTCAACTCCCACTAAATGTTTGCATCTCACGTGTTTGGACATGACCCAGAAGATTATTTTATTAGGTGGTGGAGTTGGTCTGAAATTGTCACCTAATTAGGCAAACAATTTACATTTTGTGCGGAATTATCCCCAAGAACCTGCACTATAAATACTTGGCCATTGAGCCACTTGTCCCAAAAAATGAGAAGGAAGAATATATGTACACATGCTGTCAGAGAGAGGAAGATTTGAAGTGCATTTCATATAAAATAAAGGCTGGACAAGATAGCAGGCAGTCATCACAAGATTACATGGATGTCAAAGCGCGAGGTGATGGGCATATTGCTAGTTTGCTACATGAAAAAGTTTACCAAGCTGAACTGTGTGAAGCCGCCTTATAATGATGTCATTATCTGATATAAGGCTGTGTACAGTTTTAGCTGTTCCTCTTCAAGGGTGAAAATACAGATATTGATCTCCACAAATCATTGAATCTTCAGGATTTATGCTTTCTATAAGCATGTAATTATAATTTTCTAGGTATCATGAACCTCAATGTGATGAATCAATGCAAGCTTTACATTACGTGCAATTCACGTAAGTGGGGAGCTAAGGCCCTCTTGCAGTGCCATTGGGTGAGGAGGCTGTTGCCTAGGTGGGAAAGATGACTTCTTCCCTGTGAATGATGGCCTCCGTTCAAGCCGATAAAGGGCCATCCTTGCATAAAGTTTACGAAACAAAGGAGAAGCCCTCTCTCTTAACTTCAATACAAGGAAGAATATAATTCTATACGAGATAATCAGAAGAAAGATAGCACCCAAATCCCACCATTTAGAACGTTTCAAACTGATTCCATATAGATTTTCAACAATGTACTCTCCAGTCATCTTTGGTTCACCAGGGACCAAAGGATCAAACACCAGACCGGTCATATCATTTTTGTAGTTTCCCTGTGTAAAAAGAGCTTCAATTGTCTATGCATTGAGGCAAACATCAATTTGAGGAATTTACAACCATGTCACTAAAAACAGGCAAAGGAACTTCATTTGCAGATCCTCAGTCAAAAAATCATTGCACATATTTATAGGCTGTAGTCCAGAAATGACCAATCAGAGCTTTATGTCAAAACATGTATGAAAACAAGACTGCAAATAGCACTGAAAAAAGATAAGTGAGAATGGGATTTGACACGAGTTACAAGATCTTGTATGAGAGGTATCTCAAATATGATAGCTTCTGCATAAGGAACCCTAGCTTTATTTGAATGAAAGAGTAAAGAGCTTAGGGAATCCCAGCTCAACGCTGCAGCTTCATGTTATATGTCAAAGGCATTATATTTACCCTTCTATGCATTTCATATTACCTACAGTTCTATCTCTGAGCTGCAATGAGTTCAATGGTATATACATCCTCAACGTGTCTACTTTGTAGTTACGTGAGAAGTCTGCCCGATAACTATAACAGGGATTTTCCAGTGTATTTATTCTCCAATCGGGATACGAAATAAAGACCCATTCCTAATCAGACAGCTTTGATTGGGAGTTGGGGTTATAACCTGCTTGGGAGTTAGGGTTTACCTGTTTTTTTCCAATCAGATAAAGTATTCTGGAGTAAGCATAAATTCTCTTTGATAATCAATGGAATAACCTAATAAGTCAACTTGGGATCAAGTATATGTACTTTGATAGAAATATGGAGTAATAGACACAGGTAGGTGCCCCATTAATAAGCTTCGGGCAGTGATGCTAACTTTATTGGGATGACAAAAGGTGAAAGTGACGTGGCTTAACCCAGTTAATTATATTCCAAGGGAGACCTTAGAATACAAAACCCAGGGATAACCCAAGTCAACCCCTGAATTCCGGATTAGCTAGTCCATCTGATCAAACTACTTTTTGGATTACGTTTGGAATAAAAAAGGATATCGTTGAGTTAACCCTCAATCAAAGTGGTGACAAAGGATTCCAAATTGTGCCCCACCAGAAGAGGTGGGTTACCTAGAGACTATGGTATAGATGCAAGCTTTTTAACACATTTTTAAGTGTCAAACATCTCTATTACCAGTTTACCACACACGATTCGGTTTCTGTTCAGAATTTTTCTTTTTGATTTTATCTGACTGTGGTTAGTTTCAACTAGCGATTATTGTTGGCATGACTTTACATTGTTATATGCCTCTTGTATGAATGTCAACATGATTTAACATTGTTATATGCCTCCTGGTTGTGCTTAGATTACATTTGACATACGAACCATGAAATCTAGTTCAATGTTTATGTAACATAGTACTACATCTTAAGGCACGGTCACTGGTTCTATTTCCATGTTTGGAGCTTACTCCAATTAACTTTATAGAGTTCTCATGGTCTAGGTTCGCTTTTAGACTAATATCTGTGTTCAATGTTCCATTAGGGAACATTGACAAGGCATGACTGAAATTTTGCTTCCAATACCGAATGGTTGGTAACAATCCATATGGTCAGAGCGCTGATGATTCAACTATAGCAAGCTCGAAATTTATTCCAACTTCTTAAAATCGACAAAGGTGAACTCGTCCAGCACTGTGCATGTCAGCTCTTGTTTTAGTAGTATAGTGATATGGTGGTATCGGCCTTCTAAAAGGGATTGTATGAGGCCTACTCCAGCAAAACCCCAAAGCACAAATAGGTGCATAATCAATTAGTAAGCTAAATCGGTCTTGCTCGAAGATGGATAGACCAGAACTAATATTAGGCACAAAGTGGCTCATGAATAAGCAGTTTTCACCGACACCTCCCCGCAATGAACCCAGGTAGAGTCAACTATGAGATACCTCAATTTGTTTGCAGAATAAGTTATTCAGAATTACTTATTTGGGATAACATATATTAGAATAAGGGGGGATTTAGGTTTGATAGTTTTGTGGGCCCACTAGCGGAATAAGAAGAATAAGCAATTCTTCGGTCTAGCGTGGAATTGCTTATTCTCCTTATTTTGGTATAAGCAAATCTGATGCGGTATAAGCTATTCCATCTATCAAACTAGCATTAGTCTTATTCTAAGAATAAGACCCCTTATTCTGTTCTTATTCTCCTATCAAACCGGAATGACTTTTACCAACACCTCCCATAAGATCGTGATTACCTTTCCTAGGATGAAAGAGGTAGATTCATACAGCAAAGTTCCCAAAATCATGAGGCCAAATGAAGGGAACCCATCGAGAAAGCTGGCTATGATTCTGTTTTACGAAACTGAACCATTGACCCAAAGCTCAAGGTAGTAATGATGAAAAGAACTATTGTAAGCATGGAGCGGTTGTAAATGTCTGCTACACGACTAACTGGTTTTTACCTGCAGGTCTTTTTAAATACTGAATCTTGTTAATCACGATCAATTTTGTCCACTTCATATTGACTCCCCAATCACTTTGTAAACTTTCTCTGAGATTCCCCCCCATGTGAAAGACAGAGGAATATCATGATCCTTTATTCTGTCTACTTTGTAATAACAGACTTCCCTCATGCTTATATAAAACATAGAGAAATATCATGATCTTTATATGCTGCCTATTTCTGAAATAACAGACTTCCCAGTGCTCGACATACACCATCAATCAGGATCCAAAAATGAAACAAGGGAATTGAAGAAGAAGAAACATGAAAATTCATCTCGCAAAGAGGGAGCGAAAGGTTAAGGAACAATAATATTCCTTTGACCTGTATCTATTTAAGGCATCTTTTCTTGCTTAAGGGCTTTAAGCTGCAAATCCACAAGAGATGCTATCATCCTAGAGGATACCAACAACATCGCTCACTAGGAATAAATGTAAGATGCCTAATATATCTTGGAGCATGAACAGGTTTCTTAAAAGGAGTTATTGTGGTTATAATGGGAAAAATGACTTCCATCTTGCACTGTAAATTGAATTTGGATGTGCCCTTAGAAAATCGTAGTCTTGAGGCACAAGCACAGCCACAGAATTAGACAGTTGAAAAAATAGCACGATCGAGCCATTTTCAGCAAGAAACAGGTTCATATGGCAGGCTTGGCTACCCCTAGAAACAATGCAGAAGATCATTTTTTCTACATTTTTACTCACGCCCTAAAAACTTTTAGACAACCAATGACCAATACAGATCAATTCATGTTCTTGTTTTTCTCTTGGAAAACTATCAGTTCAAGATGGTAAGCTTGTTCTTTTCATTTGACATTCTATAAGCTATCACAGGGATTAACCAAATAGAGTATTAAATGCCATTAGAAGACACACTTCAGGTGTAAACTTAGAAGACGTTTCAAACTTTCAATAATATGATCACATTCGGAAATCTCTAATGGCTTCATCAACAAATATTCCAATGAAAAATGTGGTTAATGTTACATTCCATCCAGCAAATTATTGGTCAAAGAAACTTACTCCAACTTAGAATCTTCTAATGTCATTGTTACATATTATCCTAAGAAAGCACAAATATTCTGCTAATAGGTCTCCTAGAGTTCCTTTTTTTTTAATAACATTCCTGAAGTAGGACCTGGAAGACATATATATGAGTCACAGGAAACGGAAAGAGATCTTACCTGCAGGGCCCATGATCCGTAACTGATGTAGGAAATTGGATATCGCCAAACAGGCTTTGGGAGGTCGGGCAGCCGCCTAAAGAACCCAGCTGTCATCATCATAATTCCCTGAATAATTGACAAGTTATTAGAAGGAATATAATTCATAATTTAAATCACACACCTACAATTGAAAGGGAGGGAAACGTCTCCTTACTATGACTCCAGCTCCTGTCACGATGCCCATCAAGAAATTAGGCACAAGAGCTGCAATGATCATCATGAGGCTCTCAATTGCAGAAATGCTGGCAAAGAGACTGACAGTGAAGTAGGCAAAATAGACAAAGCCTGTTCGGAACTTGACCATGTGATAGGTGATGGCCCCTGTGCAGAGGCAGACGGCAGACAAGAAGGGGAATGATGATAGGTAATTAGAAAGGATATACACAACAACACCATAATGTCCATTAAGCCGCTCATGGTAGAAGAGTTTCATCTCCTCAATGAAGGATGGAAAGCCTCCAATGGACATGAAGGTCATGAAGCCTGAGATGAAGCCACCACACGAAGCTCTAGCCAGGATGGATGTGTAGCCTGTGCCCACATCATAGAAGATTGTACCAACACAAAGAGATACGAGAATGTAAACGACAATACGCAGCCAGTAGTACCCAAAGTCTCTGGACATGTTCACAAAGGATCTTCTTGTCAAGGTTGATAGTTGCTTACACCAGCTGGCCTGGCTCCCCTTGTATGTTTCCAGTGCTAGCCCTTCCTGCATGCACATAGTATCACAGGATAATTCAGTGACATAACATTGAATATGATGGCTGCAAATATAAACAAATATCTATGATAAGAATGGAGAAGTGATAATTTAACCATCTTAGAGATTTCTTGAATGCGTTGTCGGACCCTGGCGGCATATTCAGAAACCTTATATCTATCAATAAGCATGGCTTTGATCTCCGAGGTACTCATGTTCATCAAAGGATCTGAAGATGCTCCCACCTCCTTAACCATGCAAGTCAAAGGACCACAAAAAGAGACCAATATTGAGTTTCATATGGAAAGAACAAATGAAAGAATAATCCCAAGTACATGATCTGAATAATCTCACATCATATGAACATCAAAATAAAATATGTTTAAAAGAATGGAGCCATCTCCACTCAATGCCTTAAGGTTTTGATAGAGCTACCTGCTGGCGAAGTTTGAAAGAGCCTTGAAGGGCCACATTCACATGGTCAAAATCAGAGTTGATGCAGCGGAGGAAATGATCTGATGGATTCCTTCTACTGGGGCATCGGAATCCTGCATGTGCAAAGAACTGAATGGTGTGCCATTATGTTATTATTGGAACATGTTGTAGCATCCCCATGGAATGCCCATTCCACCAAGCACGAGGTTCCGGCAAAGAGGAAAAGATCTGTTAGTGCAAAAAAATTCTATAAAGAAAAATATAGAAAACAGCTAAGCACCCAATAAGTACATTTTACTTCCATCTTCCCTTTGAAACATGTGAATATGTGATACTGAAACGGGAGAACTTCTAATGACAGGGAAAAATACAACAACAACTTATAGGCTTAAATACCTCATTGCTGCCATAGCTTTCAAGCATGCCCCTATTTGACTAAGTGTCTAAAACCTAAATATAGTATAGCAAAATTGCATACTCAAATCCTGGAATCTCCCATTGAAAAGCACACAACACTGTGTTGGTTTTGAAATGTTAGGATATCTCACACCGGATAAGAGAACATTTTTCACTGGATAAAAGCTTTTTTGATCATCAGTGGAATCAGCAGAACCACAAAACCCTCTGATTTTACTAACATTTAGTGGGACGGTTACTTTTCTTGAAGTGGTTGGTGCAAAGAAAAATCATTTAATAGAAAAAGGTATTAAATTACACGAGCATAGCACCACGTAAATAACTGAAAGACAGTTACATGAATGAGTACTCAAGGCATGACTTCCTGGTCAACATGAAAATGGCTGAAGTTGAAGAAATGAGCAAATTTTTTTGTTGATATCAACATGTAAAAGTTGGCCTTTAAGCCCTTCATATGACCAAGATAAAAATTGTATTCTATTAAGAAGGAAAAGAGGAATATTCTATTCAGAGAGTTCAGCTTCCTGAAATATTTTGGGGTAACACATATTGACAATGGCCACGGCCTTCAAATTGAATTTTCATGAGAATCCTAATTGTAGAAATGAGTTGGAAATTAAAAAGAAGGTACTTAACTCTAATGGCATGTTGCTGAAACTTCAATTTGGAAGCCACTCTTTGCTTCCAATTTCAAGTTTCACCATAAACTATGTTTAAGTGGCAATAACACTTTTCAGGCAGATGAATACAAGGTCATAGAAAGCATAAAAAGTTAATTGGTCCAACAAACAGAGTCACGCACATCACTTTGTCAACATCTGGTTTCGTTTGACCCATGCATAAACATAATTAAGGGCACGTTTGACAAGACTTTCACCATGGAAGTCATTTTTTACTTTTACACCAAACATGAAAAACAATGGGTGAAAGTAGATCAAGTTAATCTTGAACAAACACAACATTTAATCCTTTCCTCATAATTACATTTTTTTCTCTCTTGTGGAAAGCTCAATACAAAGCTTCATGGAAATCAAAAGAGTACATAAATGTTCTTCCTTCAAAATAACTGAATTGAAAGGCTTTGAAGCCCAAAGGTGCCTCCAATCAGAGGTCACAACAAGAGGAAAATTTGTTGTGAACAAAGGCGGCATGAGCAATCCACAGAAAAATCAAACTAGAAAGATAATTGCAGGGGTCAGGATAAAGTGGAAAGAGGCTACTGGTAGGGAACCAATGGATGCCAGTGGTAGGGAAACCAAAGCATGCCATCCTCCCCTATACCCCATGTGAGAAAGGCTGGTGTCATTCTATTTTGTGAAGTGTAGTAGTTATCAAGCATTTAAAGTATCCATCCCTCCCTGTCCCCTTGAAATTGATAGGTGGGGTTAAGGAGAGCCAGAGTCCAAACAGGGGCTTGAAATTGGAAGACTATTGCATGGTTGGCAAGTCTGCACATCTCCACTCTTATCCCCACCATCACTAACCCATTGTATAAGAAAAGTCTTTACTCTTCATCTGGTAAATGAACACCCTCTCATGGGATCTAATCTAACAGGATGATAAGAAAATTTTGGGGATAAAAAGATGGTGGAAAAGAACACCAATTCTAGCTAGTAAGCAAGGCAAGTGGTTAGCTAGGTTAGCTTTGTCTTTGTCTTTTTCTTACCTCGGTGGCCAGCTTGGCGTCGCCGAAGTAGACGGCCTCGCCGCCAGAGAGCAGACAGAGGTCGTCGAAGAGAGCGAACACCTCGCTGCTGGGCTGGTGGACGGAGGCCACCACGGTGCGCCCCTCTCGCGCCATCTGCCGCAGGGTGAGAGTGACGAAGAAGGCGGCGGCGCTGTCGAGGCCGCTGGTGGGCTCGTCCAGAAAAAGCATCGGCGGACGCGTCAACACCTCCAGCGCGATGGCCAGCCGCTTCTTCTCCCCGCCGCTGATCCCCCGCATGTGCCAGTTGCCGATGGGCCGGTCCGCGCACTCCACCAGCCCCATCTCCTCCAGCGCCCCCTCAACCACCGCCTTCACCTCCGGCCCTGGCAGCCGCAGCTGCGCCGAGTATGCCACCGTCTCCCGCACCGTCAGCGTCCCCAGTAACACGTTGTCCTGCGTCACGTACGCCTGCAAAAGCCCAAATGGGCCGTGCTCTCCCGGTGAGAACAATGCAAACACCAAAAAGAACACCGTAGTTGTATGCAGAACGCCATGGGAAGAATAAGAAGAAGAGGAAGCGGAGAACTCACCACGACGCCGTAGTCGAGCCTCCTCTTGCGGCCGTTTAGGAGGACCTTCCCCGTCAACACCACGTTCCCCCCCAGCCTCCCTGTGTAGTTGCCTTTCCAGCGTTAACCTAAACAACAAGCCCTGTTTCGCTCACCATGTGGATTGTGTTAGCTAGTTTTACCTGCGAGGGAGTCGAGCAGCGTGGACTTGCCGGATCCCGACGGGCCCATGATGGCAAGGAGGCGCCCCGGCACCGCGTACCCGCTGAGCCTCTCGATCAGCTTCTTCACCGGGCGGCCCTTCCCATAGCTGGGAAGCACCGCCGTCAGGTCCTCCCACACCAGGTACGCCGACGCAACCTCTCCTTCCGCCGTTCGCGGCAGAGACGACCAGGACGCATCCCGCGAGGGCGCCGCCGAGCTCCTCTCTCCCGGGCCTTCCACTTCCATGGCCGCCGCGGCCTCCTCCCTCGCCACCACCACTGCCACCAGGGACCCTGCCAGTGGCACTTTACACTATACGAACAGCGGCAACAGCAGTAACGAAAGGATAAATAGGACTGTTCAATTAATGGCGCACAGCGTACGGTCGCAGGAAGTAGGCGGCGACGCTCGGAAAAGTCGCGTGAAGCTTTCGCTGACAGCGATGCTAGGGTGGCCACACTCTCACCAGCACCAGCTGCACCACCCTCTTCTTCACCCCACCCAACAAGGGTTTCCTCAAGGTGAAAACCTAATAAGCTAAACGCCCCCGCAGTAGATCGCACAAAGGCTAGCGCAGCAGCAGCGGCAACGGGCGGTTCTCTGCTCGAAAGAGCAGCACTAATAAAAACAGCAAAGCGGGGGACCTCGGGACCCGTCGCCATCGCCCGCAAGCCCACACACGTTGGCGCCTTCAAGTCCGCAGCAAGAGTAGAGGCAACCACCAGGGCGACCCGGGGCTCCATTAATGCTGCTGCTCTTCCCTTCGTCCAACATGTCCTTGGTGGGTGGGCGTTGAGTGGGGATCCCCTCGCCTCCTCCCAAGTCCTAACCGGCCGGTTTTAATCTCCCCACGGGGACGTCCACATCCCCCAACCGCATCCAAAACCCAAGCTTTAGATTTGATCACCCCAAGGGGAAGGGTGGTGCAGCTCATGTCGTGGGTTCGCCTTCAATCCGGAAGGAGGAAGGTGGTCAGCTTCGAGATACTGGGAGGTGGTTCGCTTCCTTCTGTTGCACTGCGGCGCTGACGAGGTGTGATACCTATGTTTGCATGGAAATTGCCCAGCTAGGTTATTCATGAGTTTTACACGGAAGGGAATCCATCTCTGAAGGGAATCCCCCATGCATCGCCACGCAGCTGCCTCTCCGCCGCCCCACGCAGCACCTACTCAGGTGTCGGTAGTGGATTCAAATCACCACTCGGCATAAATGGAACCAGCTGATCAGGTTAAAGGACCAAATTTTGAAGAGGTGCAGTTGAAGGCTGCCGGACCGGAAGTTGCAGAACGAGGAAGAGTAACCTTTTCTGTCTTTTTCTTATTTTTTCCTTGGTTCCTTGGCTCCCAGAGTTAGGAAGAACGATTCCCGTTATTTATAAGGGGGATGTCTTATTCCGGCATAAGTAAAGCCTTGGCAGCTGCTTATTCCTTTTAAATAAATTATTTTAATTATCTTAAAAGAAATAAAAATATAATATAATAAAAAGATGCCATTAGTATTTACTTATTCTTTCTTGCTCTAATATAAGTCATTTTTATTCGATATAAAAGATCTGTGCAATCAAAACATAATAAGAAGAATAAACAAATATAACATCCTTATTCAGCCTTACTCATCTGTTAAAAACATTCATTTGAGTTTTATATGGTAAGTCTGCAGTAAAATCGACTAAGTGGTTGCAAAGGTACTTTTTTACTGTGGACTCAGCTTCTTTTGTCTCCCAGTCCATGTTTACTCCCCTAGATTCATATCAATAAGTTTGGCAAATTAATTATAATCATTACTTTTAAATTCTCACATGGGCCGGTTGTTTTCGCCCTCAGAAATACTCATATAATCTGCTCACAAAGTGTGCTATGCATGCGTGCACCTTAGACTTAAAGTATTTGGGAGCCTGAAAATATCCTCTCCTCTCCCTTTTCCATCTCTTTTTTTTTTGGGGGGGGGGGGGGGGGGGGGAGAGGGGTGTTGATCTTTCTTTGTTCTTCCAAATACCAATTTCATGATTAATATCGTAGGCTTCAAAAATATCAATATCGAAGTTAATGTTATTGACTTCAAAAATATCAACATCAAAATTAATTCAATAGCTAGTAATCCAACCAGACATAACATAAGAGAGTAATGATTTTAGACCAAAAGGTTGTTTGTTTTAGTGTAAAACAACATAATTTGAAATAATTGTTTCATTTTACAGTGTTTTCAGTTGTTTGAAATGATGTAAAATAATATAAAGTAAAATCATGTTTGGGTCTTGTTTGTCCACTTGACAGTCCAATTCTCTTGTTTTAATTTATAGCAAAAGTCTATTGTAAACCAAAATAAAAAAATTGAAACATCCCTCTTATTTTATTTTACAAATAACCAAACAAACATTTTTTGATTCTAAAACAAGAAAAGTTCACTTGTTTTGAAATCAGTGATTTTGAAACCGATAATTTACAAAGTTTTATACTAAAACAAACAACCCCTACTGTTGTCCGAGAATTCCAAGTTAAGGTTCCAATATTGATAATCATTGAGAATATGGATAAGAATAAGGACAGTAAGTTCTTAAAGGATAATGAAAAAGATACTTACATTACCAAGAGGTGACCTTTTACCTGTGCATGTCCGGATGTCCCCTCCTCTCTACCGCCGTGTGGTGTACCTTGTTCTCCTCACTTGTATTGTACTTTTACTGGGTTAATGGAATGGCAGCACTCTTATCGTCCAAGAAGAAAAAAAAAAGGGTGACCTTTTACTTTCAAATTAGGACCTCTATGCATACATGAATCGTGATGGGGCCATCAATCTAGCTGGTCTTACCAGACCGATTCATAATATGTACATACTACACTGAATTAAGAGTATACTAGGTAATAAAATGCGCTTCACGTGACTATTTTCTGAAAAATATCTTATAAGAAACAAATATGTTTATATCTTTATTTTGTTATATACGAACAAAAATTTATTATTTCATGAATAATTTAATACACTTTTATGAAGTTTAAGTTAAAAAAGAATATCTATTTTCATCTAAATAGTAATTTTTTTCATATATAGTTCATGCATAGATATCAACATATTCATTTGTTGTTAACTTTGAGAAAGAGAAGGATATGTAAGTAGTGAATATATATATGTTCAGGAGCAATCTTATCAAAATAACGACTTTTTTTCTAGTAGATTTTAAACATGTACATTTATGATTAATGATAAAAAAATATTACTTTAAATATTTAAGTTGTGCCAGGTTCTATAAAGAAATATGAATTATTAACATTTCCATTATAGTAAACGTGCTAATTAAAATGCCGTTGAAAAATCAAGTTAACATGCTCATGCCAAAAAATGGGTTCAAAAGAGTGACTAAGTTAACGTTTTATGCAGTGACATTATGATTATTCGTTGTCTTTACTGTTATAAAAATCAAGAGCTTAAATAATCAGACTTACTTTGTTCATTAAACATAAGTACTAAATTAATGTCATAAAAAAAATCACCATGAATGTCAGATAATTTAATATGTGTTAAATTCTTGAGAATCTTTTAACACATACAAGAGAAAATAATAAGTATACATATTTTTGTAGTAAGTACTTTAAGCAAGAGCTTATTCATATCCTAAATTATAATTAGGTATAAGTAATTATTATGGTAAAAATATAATTTTCATTTCAACATATGTGTTAAAAGTATGATTGTATAAGCTATCACTATGGTATATAACTTTTATAATTGAAATACATACCTATATGATCTTAGTTATAGTGTCTGAACATCATAGCAAACTTGACAATGTAGGATGAGGCAGTATGTATGATAAATTATGGTACATAGTATGGACAAAGATACAGTAACGAGTACATCTGCATGGATGTACGAGAGGGCTTCACGTGCAGCTCAGAACTTCGCTCCCACTTGCTCCGCTCTCAACCCTGGTCTTCGTCACCGTGCCTAGCTGGGAGGGGGGTGGGGTTCTTCCCTCCGGTAAGAAATATTTCCCTCCCCCCTCTTGCTCTCATCTTCCTATCTTTAGGGAAGAAGGTCTTTTTCTAGCAGGCTTAGTTAGGTGGGTTTCGACTCCCTGGTTTTGTTCGTCTATGACGGAACTTGTTTTCCTTTAACTTCTTTATCTTCTATATAATTTCTTTATCCTCGTAAGTTTAGTGTTCTCCACTTGTTTTACAACTTTCTTCTCTAGTTGTTATGAAATATAGTCGTCCCTCTGCAACCCTTTTGTTTGAAGATTTTGGGTACTTCTTACCTGTTCATTCTTCTCTTGTTAGCTTTTCCTTGGTGTTCCTGTCTGTTCTCTTTCTTCTTTGTGTGGTCCTCCCACGATCGGTTATCTTCATCAGGAGTCACTTCAGGTTCGTGCCCACTGGAAGCTCATTGTAGCTTTTAAGCTATAACGTTAGGAGACCACAGAAGTCTACTTTTTTTACCATGATGCAGGTTGTAGGTCTCCCATCCATCTGAAGATCTCAATTTTACGGTGCTCCAACCACACACTCTCTCTTTGTGGCATGTTCTTCGGGGTCATCCTGCAACTCTTCAAGCTGCTTAAAAATTGTAACAGCCTTTTTCAAGTTTTGGAGGAAGCTATAGGCATCGTCGTCTAGGCCGTGTAATTGCTACCTTATCTTTCAGCTCACCAAGGACTGTGGCTGTCGATTTCTACAGTAGCTGTTTTTCTCGTCATTATGGGCCTTGTCATCTCATAGGGAAAGCATGGTTCACGTATGGGAGTCTTAATGCCTATGTATGGTGGACGTTCGTTGCCCAGTCTTCTCATATGTACATACTGCTTGAAAGGTTGAATGAAAAAGTAAGATGTTTCTTGCCCCCCTCCCACAAAAAAAAGAGAGGGACGACTTGACTTGCGGGACAAAAGCTAACCAATTTCTCTGCTTACGAATTGACTGGTTCGGGCCTCAGGAGGCGGACGGGTGAGACGTGGTAAGAGAAAATGTTGACAGGCTTATTAAAGTGGGGAAATTTTTTACATGACTGAATGGGACGGTCCTCCATGGACGCCATCGTAGAATGGTCCCTTGACCTTCATACCTCCATGGACGAACTGGCAGAATGGTCCATCTCTCTCTCTCTCTCTCCCCCCGAGAAGGCAGCGGCATGTCACTTTGTCAACAACTGTGTGGGATTGCTAGGGAATGGAGGAGGTGGCGTAGCTCTGGGGGCATCAGTACCGCAGTTGAAAGTTTCGAATATGACCGTGTGCAGTTAGATTGTTAGGGAGATGGTCCGTTTGTTACAGAAACAATTAGCTCTTAATGGACCACTGAGGAGGTGCCCAAGCAACTTTCTGAGAAGTGTCCACGATTTGATCCCCAAACAATGAGAAAACAACCTCTGAGCAGCCTCCAAGTATGCAAAATCCTCAGAATCCCCCTTTGGCCGCCCTAAACATGTAGCCACTACCACTCAATTCCCTTTAGTCCTGGAACGTTCACCATCTAAAGAACACAACAAGGAGAGAGAGAGAGAGAGAGAGAGAGAGAGAGAGAGAGAGAGAGAGAGAGAGAGAGAGAGCACCATGATCTATGAGACACAAATATAAATGCCGAGTGTCGATATTAACACTTATGTCAAACATAGTCATGTCATAAAAATAAGACATGATGACACAGAAAATATATGAATAGATGCACATTGATACGTACTTATAAGCGTATATAATTGATGAGGGGTGATTAAGATTCAGTCCAATTATGTCCAACTAGCCAAAGGCATAAGGATTCGTAGCCCACAAACTCACACACAAGGATGTCACGTGAGTTCTCTCGGTACCTCGATAGACAAACTGCAAGTTGGAACTCAGAGTATACGGGTCATGGTTCTCAAGAAAGTCAAGCTTAAGAAGACCAACATCCTAGTCAGTAAGTTTCGAGACTACTCGCATCTCAGTGAAGCTCACGAGTGTCGAGAGGAGCCTATCCTCTCGATAACCCAAAGCTTCCATTGTAATTGAAGCAAGCCAAGCCCTGGACTCAAAGGTCGTTGCCTCCCGACAATCTGACAGAGTGGAGGCCTCCAGAGTTGATCTGTAATTCTATCTTGCCATCTAGCGGATCTCGCAGTCTAACAGTATAACCGTCTATTTAAGGCAGGTCTTCACGATTTACTCCATCCATTACGAGAGGATATTCCTCTTCCCAACCTAATATCCCACGATCCTCTCGATCAAATGACGTGGATCGTAGACCGATTAACTTCACAAAGGCAACGGCTCTCATGATGCTGCACATAGAGGGGATTATATATCCCACCCTCTCTCTTGAAAGAGATACGTCTAATACTACATTTAACTCCATAGTATTCTCCATTTTCTCAAAAACATGATCTGAGCATTGAAGGGTTTTGCTCCTCAGAAGAATGGGGGGTCCTCACATCTCTTCTTCTTTTTGCAGGTTTTATTATGGTTGCAGGTTTTATTATGGACGTTTCTGATTTTACATATACTATCGAATAGTCTCTAATTGAATGGTCTATCATTGCTGATCAATTTTTGACCGTTATAATAATAAAATGTAATTATTAAAACTCATTTGAAACACAAATGATATAACTAAAATATATCACATGTTAACATATATGCTTTTGATGTTGATTTTGAAATCTTAAAATAAGATTGGACACGGGTGTTTGAATGTAGTTTCGTGTTCTAATGAGGACCGACATCCCACGCACTCCCTCAGCTCCCTTCCACGTCCGGCTCATTGCCCCGGTGAGTTCTTTTTCTTCCTCTTGTCTTCATCGTCCTCATCCACCGCCGTCGTCATCGCCCAGGTGAGGATACGCTGGAGAAGTAAAGAAGGGGAGAAGAAGATATCCAACTTGTGCCAACTCATTGGTTATATTTGACTGCCACATAAGCGTGCCACGAGGATGTATTAAGATGGTATTATTAAACCGTTTCCTTCTAAAACTATGATCAAACTAGGAACTAAATATACTTTGAAGAATTACAACTAAACTGCATTATAGCTCACTCCAAATCTCCACGTAGGCCCCCACCTGGCCCAGGCTCTATGCACCATGCACGCCAGTGGCCTGGAGCCCATGGTGGGAGGCCCATGACGGGTTTGCACACATGGGCCGGAGCCGGCATGGTTAAGAAGGCCACGGCTGATTCCTATGTCCGGTGCGGGCCGGTTTCACAGTGTTGCAGAATACCATTAAACATCGTAGAAATTTGATTACCGTACTTTCGCATGTTTACAGCGTTGTAAATTATTGACTTTCAAAATTGGCATCCATTTTTTGAGTTTTGATTTTGTCTAAAGTTTTTAGGGTTTTGGTCTCACAGAAAGAACTCATCGAGTTTAAACTTGTCGATTTTAAGACTAAGGGATTATGGCATTTTATAGTAAATCAACAAACACCTTGATATAGTTGAAAATATTTAAATCATATTATTTTTTATACATAAAATTAATATTAGCAAGTATCTCAAAATTCAAAAACTGAAAGATGTTTTCAATCTATTATCCTGATGTATTTTGATTCTAAACTATCAAATCTGGTTGAAAATTAATGTAGCCGAAGCTATCACGACCGAATTCCGAAGCTGGAATTCGAAGTTTTGGATCCGGAGCTGGGTCGGATCGGTGTAAGAGGCCCGACAGGGATCCGGAAGGCGATGGACGTAGAGACACGGTTGAGGATCCGAGGCCGAGGGTTGCTCGATCGGATGTCGGCTCGCCTCTGGATGGTGTGGCCGAGGTTCCTCCGGCTGACGGGCAGGTGATGCGGAACCGAGTCTCCTTCGGTTGAGAGGCAGCCGGCGCACGGCGTCGAAACCGGAGGGAGGAGTCCGAGGTCGGCGGCCGAGACCGACTCGGGGAGGTCGGCGATGATTCGAACCGAGCCCCTGCAGGAGAGAAAGAAGAAGAAACCAGTCAGTAGGAGTCCTGGGCTTCGGCCCTTAGGAACCCCCTCCGACGGTTAAGTTAGCTTCTGAAGATGATTCGATTCAGAAGACAGAGAGTAGCTTTAATGCTTTTCGGACTATGGTCCTTGAGGGTCACGGAGACATACCTTTGGCAATAGATAGCGGTGTATTTATAGCGAAGGATAGAGGATGGTTAACGGTGAAAACCGATATAGGACTATGTTCCGGGCTTATTGGTAAACCGCCATAGTGCCTAGTCCTCCACCGGAGTGGGCCGAACACGGCTATTGGGCCGAAGGGGGTTGGGCCGCTGATGGGCCGAGGGCTACTGTGCCGCTTACGGGCCGAGGGCCGTTGGGCCGCTGATGGGCCGAAGCCTGCTGGGCCGAGGGCTACTGTGCCGCTTACGGGCCGAGGGCCGTTGGGCCGAAGTCTGCTGGGCCGAGGGCTACTATGCCGCTTACGGGCCGAGGGCTGTCAGGTCTACGAAGTATTTGTCATGCTTAAAAAATATTTGTCATCCCTATACATGTGTGTATGGATTTATATAGGCATGACAAATATTTTTCAAATATGACAAATGTTCCGCATGCGCACGAATCATGCATTTTCCACGTCCAAAATTCTACACCCACAACTAATACTTGTCAAGCCACTTGGGGAAAAAATTGCTCGGCCCATATAACTCCTACTTAGGTTGCAAAATAATTTAACTTGTTGCACTAACATTCAGCCATCATTACTCTTCAAAATATTTACCTTTACTCTAAATCCATAGGATACATACAGATGTACATTTAAGGATAAGAGTGTCCTCTTTATCCTTTTTGTTTAAGATAATTATAATAAACTAGTTGTTTTTTGTTACATAATTTGTTTTCCCATATATTCTTATCTAAAAATATTATTATATAATTTGTTTTCCTATATATTCTTATCTAAAACTATTATGTACATTGTAATATTATAGTATAATAAATTGTTCTATAATCAAAATCATTAATCAAAGATGATCCTTCAGTCAGAGGTTATTGTGACACAGAGATTTTGAATGTTGAAAGATATAAAGACCTAAATCTCCCTTCCAAATCTGACGTGTGGAGTGTGCAATTCTCGTGTTATCTTCTCCTAGGTCGATCCTAAACGTGCCAGAATTGTGGTGATGAAGACCAAGCAACAAGGCTTGCTATAAAATAAGCAAATTAACCAAGTAACTTGCAAAAAGACAAAAAAAAAGGGACTCTAAGGTTTACATATAGTAATTTCATTTTAGTAGAAAATTCAAGAAGAATTAGCCTAACGAGTCCTTCACTCCTCGTACTTGTGCTAGACTTCATAATAGCACATAGCTGTGTACTGTGTAGTGACATTTCCTATTCTTCTGCGTATTCAGCCGACCAGCTAACAAGTTTTAGATTTGCTCTATTTTGTTTGCAGAATTAGAGAGGAATAAGATCTTTTATTTTTAGAATAAGATTAATTTTAATTTGATGGACAAAATTATTTATATTATGTTAAAATTGTTTATGTTAGAATAAAGAGAATATATAATTCGACCTTAGATCCAAATCTACTTTAGACTTAAGAATTACTTATCCTTCTTCTTCCGCTAGTGAGTACCACAAACCATCAAAACTAAACGTCTTTTATTTTAGTATACGTTAGTCCGAATAAATAATTTCGGATAATCTATTCTTAAACTCTCATCTTACTGACTTTCTTTAATCTAAAGTAGTACCTTTCATAGTTAAGTGGGTAACCAAAAGTCAGAACTTATGAGTTCTTTTGATTAGATGGATCTAATTAAGTTATACTGAATCAATATAACTAACCTAATTAGACTAAATGACTGAGTACTACCAATGTCAAATACTTATCGATCACAATTGTGATGTTATTACTAATGACACGTGTTAACTTGTGGTTTTGATATCGCCGTAAGCAGTAGGTCATTGATCATGTTCTATCATTTTTAATGTTCAAATATTAAAAGAGATTACTATTGTAATAAACTTAGGATTCATTTGATTGCATGTAAAACATAATTGGATGGAAAATATTTTCTAAGGAAACATATTTACAAAGAAAATAAAATCAAAATCTGTTAGTTGGTATCTATAAAATCGTTTTCATGAAAAAAATTTCAATCGTTTGTTTGCTGATAAAACATTCGATTCGTTTATCTGCAAAAGAATTTTACAGTGTGTACAATATGACTAGAAGTAAAAAGATTTTACAAAAAATACAATTACAATTATATTAAAAATAAATAATAACTATAAATTATTTTCATAATACACATATAATTAAAAATACAATGTTTTTTCCATTCAACTCTCCACTAGAGGTCGGTCATTATTTTTTGTCCACTATCAACACTTCATTAACTATTGTTCACCTTTTTTTTTGTCTAATATTACTTTTCAACTTTTATTAATTATTAATAATGGACCATTAACGTGTTAGCATAATAATGTAATAATATAGTAACGGAGTAATGTGATAATATTATTTCCTCTTATATTAATGATTAGTGCAACAATGTGTTAACTAGTAATGTACCTAACAAGGTTAATGATTTGTTGAATTTTTATCGCATTAATATTATAATATATTTAATATGTTAATGACTAATAATTACTTATATTATTAAGTTATTTAGTTAAAAGAAAGGTAATAAATAACATTGAAGAAAAACATAACTGAAAATGGATGAAAAATAATAGTAATTTTCTTCATGTATATATATGTACGTATACCCTAGCTTCCACATATTGTTAAATGCCCTAACATCCTCACCTTTTCCGTCAAAATGTTGTTAACTATAGCAGACTATGTCAAAAAGGTTCGAATAATTTTATTTATATTTTCCTAAATTTATCATAATATTGTGTGTATATCTCTAACTTTGTCATAATTTATGGAATCTTTCTGACATATTCTGTTTAAGTTTAGAGAATTTTGAGAAAAGAGTATAATTGTAATTTTTATAAAGATATATGGTAGTTAAGGGTATACATAAAAAATACAATAATTTACAAGGATATATATAAAACATCTAAAATCATATAAATGACAGATCGAATTGATTTTTTTAAATAAAATTTTTTTAAGAGCAAAGATAGTAATTTTTTGAATACTGATTGCCTTCTGTAGGGGTCATGATAGTTGAAAGGCAGGGCCTAATATAATATTGTAATTGTAATTTGAGTTATGTTTGCTGCATTGAGGGGGGCAGTGCAGGCACAGCGCCATCCGATCCGAGTGATCGGACGACGTTGCATCACGTTTTCTTTCTTGCTTTTTTTGTTCTTTTTTTTTGGGAGGGGCGGGAGGACATTCGCTCAAAAATCCGATGGTACAACCGGATAGCTCGGGTCGGCCCCAACCCAACTATGTATTTTTTTTTAAAAAATACTTTTGGTATCTACCTCGATTTTTGTGCAATAAAAAATTTATTTCCAAAAATATATATATAGCTTGGTGGGGACAGATTTGAGCTGATCGACTTTACCTTCCGATTTTTTATTAGATGTCCCAAAAAAATAAAAAAATTTGAACAAAAAAATAAAAAAACATGCCTGAACGCATATTTTTAAAGTGCCTTCTCAATTCTCAGTAGCATTTAGTCACGTCAGGACATTGCTTGGAAAATGACATACAGGGCTCAGATGCCAAAATCCTGATTTATAAGGAGTGTACGAATTACCTTTATTAATCTGTGTATCAGATTTTCCGAAAATATTTCCTTAACTGTCATTTTACAACCTACCAAATGGACCTTTAATGTATATCTAAATCCATATTAATGTTGTAATTTATGATTTGGGAGTCTAAAAGCTCTCTTCCCTTTCCACTTCCACGCTTCTTGTATATATGTCAATTATAATTTTAATATTTCATACTTTAGAATGTTAAATATGAAAACTAGTACAATCCCAAAATAAAATCCAACCAAACAAACTGGGCATAAAGAATTTGAATGTGTGAGTTCTTGAAAATATCTCTATTTTATTGCAGATTCTCAGATATCAAATATGGAGCAAATCTGTTGTCTACTTTTATCGTCATGCAATCTAACGCAGCCCAACAAAAAGGCATAAAGAATTCTAGCGCAGAGTTGGATTAGTCCAACACCCTTCAATAAAAAGAGTATTTTCTTTTTATTGAGGGTTGAAATTGATTTTGTTAAAAAGAAGACGATAATAGATTAATCCCCTAAAGAAACTTATATATTCAAAACTCCCTGTAGAATGTAATAATTGGTAAACAGTCCCCGGTAATCACTTATATGCAAAGTAAAACATGCATGTAAAATGTTGAATTGAAGTTGATAAAAGCAATACTTTGCACATCAATTTTTATTATTTTAGGAAGGAACGGTCATTGTCATGGTCAACTTCACTCTGAACACTTCAAAGGAGAAAAGAATCTCTCTCATGTAGCATCTGCTGGCACATCAACATGTGATGCATCTTAAATTTATAAATATATTTGGTATATTAATTTATATCATAAATATATTAGACATATTTATTTATCTATGCTTATTAGTATTTATTTCGAAAAATAAAATCGCATAATATATCCCTAGAATCTCTTGTATTCTAGTTACCCGTATATTTTTTATGCAGTCATACATATCTCTGTGATGAATCATATTCTACTAGCCACACTGTCATCCACCATTTGTATAATTTAACTTTGGGTGACTTAAGAGGAAAAATAATTATTTAACTTTGGATGAGTTAAAAGAAGATAAAGATTAATCTGACCTGGTTTAACCCCCTTCGCTTAACTGAAATAATTATATACGTACTCTTAAAATCTTTTATATTCTTTTATATATTCAGCCGAAGCCTTATTTTTATATCTCAATTATTTTTTAAGGAATAATGTTTGAATCTGAGAGATATAGTCGAAACAATATCCCTAAATATGAAAGTACATGAAATAAAACAAAGAATGCAAAAAGTATACGGTAAAATACAATTAAAAACTAAGGGCATATGTGTAATTATCCTGTTAAAAAGCCTCTTTTATGAATTGGAGCACTCTCTGGGGATTTAGATCGGACGGTGGAACGTGTACCATACGACATCACATGACAAGCATGTGAAGGTGGGTGACGGGACGGGATTGGTGGGGTCGGCCGGCCGCCCCCCACCGTCCCCGCTCGCCTGGAAAGCAAAAGCACAAAAAGGAAGCCAGGAGAGCCTCGTGTGTGACCGCGGCCTTTTGTTCAGATACCCCTAAAGTCATAAATAATGACCTTATATCCTTCACGATCATCTCATTGGCTATTTATTCTTAACTCAAAAAGAAATTGTAACCACAGGGCCAGTGGCAGTCAACTGCTGTGATAATATTTTAAAACCATTCTCCAATGATGCTGATAAAAAGTGAATTATGATCTTATCCATTCGTTGTTAAAATGGTTTTTTAAGGGTTTAATTATGGGTTTATAATCGATTTTTTTTTTTTGACAATTAGTTTATAATCGACTTAGGTGCTAACTTTATTATAGTTGAATTCAGGAGATGGACATTAACAGGCATAGAAGTAAAGGTTCAGTGCAAGACAAACATAATGGTTAGTGTAGTTTAAAAAGGCAGATTTTAAGAGTACACAAGGAAAATGTCTAAATTTGCAGAAAATGAATAATAAAAGTTAATTGTATCATATTGCGTTCTATTATTATTCTCATATTTCTTACATTGTCATGTACACACCCGTAACAAACTGTATTTTATCGTTTCTAATTCCACCTTCACCTGTGATTTATTTATCTTAACTTTAATTAGGTGAGTTATAAGAGATGAAAATTGACCTAGTCTAGTTTAATCACGACAGGACAGTTACGTACACCGTTAGAATCTTTTGTGTTCCACAGTATACCTCCAAAACTCTATATTTTGTGTTGCAATGATGTCTCCATTGTCTTTTTAATGGAATCTTCGTTCGACTCTGGTGGTATTATAATGAGGGGGTATAATAAATATAAATTATTTTTAGAGAAAATTACTAAAAAAGGCAAAAAGATTATTAAAATATCGAATGGGGGCATTATAAGTTTAAAATATCTAAAAAGGGCACCTTTCCGAAGTTCATATCTAAATGAGACAAAACTCATACTTTTTCTAACATACTACTTAAAATATCCTCAATTATTTTACAAATAGATTGTTCTAATCAAGATCTATATAGTATCGCTTTTATATTTTTGTCCATAAAATATCTAAATGAGACCTTTATTTTTCTATAATTATAAAGGACCTAATACTAAAAAAAGTTCAAGAAAATCATTCCTCCGAAACTTAAAATTTAAAAGAGGATTTTAAAATTTATAATTAATAAAAGAACGAATATGTAAAATCAAAGGTAATAACATTACTTTTAAATTTTATCCATGAGAGTAAACACGCGTAACATAAGTTAATCATACTAGTAATTATTCATAAATTAACTTTTGTACGGAGCTTGAGATAGTAATATTTTTATAATTAGTAAAATTTGAGACAATTTGTTTGTAAAATAAGTGAGGATATTTTGGATAGTATGTGTGAAGAAATATGACTTTTACCCCCATATAGATAAATCTTAAGTGGAGTGTCCTTTTTTGATATTCTAAATTTATAGTGCCCTTATTAGATATTTGAAAAATTTTGTACCTTTTTAGTAAAATTTCCTTATTTTTTTTATGAGTGTATATAAACAACACAAAGATATATAGTAAAATTTAATAAATTGTGAGGGTGGATATATAATTATCTCTAATAAAAAGGAAGATCGGATAGAATCAGTAGGCAGACTTGTTCGCCTTTCTAATGTTTGGACATGATAGTAAAATGGTCGGCCTGACCGGATCCTTGGTCTTCTCTCCAAGTTTTTATTATTTTTGTTTTGGGACGTGGACCACTACTCTTTTATAAGAATTCTTGTATGTGACCATTTCCACTAGCTTGAATGCATTTTTGGACCATGTTCCCACGTCTCCCCCTCTATATATATTGGGAGAATGGGAACGTTTATAAACTTTTGTAGGAGAACTTTTTTAATGTGGTAAAAATATTTATATGCACCCAAATTGTACTAGTGACTTTTCTTTACAAGTAGATAATTCTTGGTTAGTAGTTGGAGAAATAAAATAATCACAGCAACGATAATGCATAAAATTTGTTTGTATTTCTAAAAGTTTGTCATGGACTCCCTTCCTTTGAGTTTTTAATTTGACATAAAGTTTGATTACAACAACATCGATTTCACATGATAAAATGGGCAATGTGCATGGCGCTTTAATCGTGGAAAGAATACTTAGATGAGCATAACTTTTTGCAGCATATCTGTTTCTGTTTGTATATTATTTGTATCCATAGTTACCGTATATTATTTGTATCTATAGTTATCGAATGTTTGAGTGACATTAAAATCTCTTGTAATAGGATAGAAGCCTTCCATAATACCCTACATACACTTAATTGTTGGATCTCTAGCAGTTGGGTTTGAACCAAAGCTAACAACTTTAACCTAGGCTGCCGTGATTTTATGAATTAAAGAAAAGCATAAATCCATAGAATTTCCAGCTAGAACAAGGTCCTAGTCTAGACTTCGCCAATTCTCAATTACATTTTAAGATTTAATTTTGGTTCATATATATATATATATATATATATATATATATATATATATATATATATATATATATATATTTTACATGGAGGACATAATATATGTACAACTCGGGCTTAACTTAAAAAAAAGAAGACTCCTTCTCTCTCTCTCTCTACACACTTATTTTGACTACATGTCACATATTGCTGTAAAACCCTACACTCATTTTTTAGACAAGAGTTCAGAAGTTCACAGGCATTGCTACTAGACAAATGACACTTGGCCAGGGAAGCTGGAATAGTACCTGTACCTCTTACCTCTTTCCCAGTTCTTTCACAAATTAGTGTGCCTTTAATGTAATTTTCTCTTCATGTTCTATTATTGTCCTCAAAGTTTTTAAATAAAAAAATTAGATAAAACTATATTTGACATGGACAATGCGAGATAGTTCCTACGTTCTAAGTATACAATATGCACAAGCATCACCTTATAAGCACATCAATGTGCATAAATAAGGTTAAAAATAAGTAACGTGTATGGAGATTGGGAGTCTTAGGAGCAGAGAAAAATGGTATACTCTAAACAAGAAAGGTTTAGAGAGGCAACGCAGCTCTGTAGAGCATAACGTTATATTATGTTTGCAAATGCTTTATGAGCGAGTTAGACATCTCTTTACTTTAAAAAATTGTATAAAACTTAACATAATTACCTTGAGAAAAAACATTTGTCATTAAAAACTATCTTTATTTTTCTTGGCCTTCCCAAAACTGTAGTCATCTAGGTTGAAGCAAAATGAGCAATGCAGGAAACAATTGACTAACGTGTCTGAACTGTCCACTGAGAGTTCGTTATGTTTACTATTATTCTATATTAACGGTCCTTTTGTTAACAACACCGGTATAATATACTCCATAATAATCATAAATATTATCAAAGCCAATTACAACATCCACGATACATACAAGTTTGATATACAGTGGATAAACCAAAACCGGTCTAAAAAATAATGTACAAATCACCCACAATAAATAAAAGCATACACCTTTAATTGGATTAATAATACATAGTTGTGATACAGAACAAAGGCCCTTAGATGACACCTAACGTTGCAATTCCAACAACAAATCAGTAACACCCCTAAGCAAGAGGGGGGAGCACCCCCGATGTTAAAAAGAATTATTTTTTTGAAAGGCAAGAAAAAAGATGAGAGAAAAAGGAAAAAAAAAGGAAGGTGACAGAACGGGGGGCAGAGAGAGAGAGAAAGAAAGAGGGGAGCAGAGAGAGAGAGGAAGAGGGGGCAATGATTCGCTTTAAGTATCAGGGAGCTTTGCCACCACCGCTCCAGCCTATTATTATTCCTCTCTCCTCTCCCTTTCTCTCTCCCCTTCCTTCCATCTTCCCACGTCTCTCTCTCTCTCTCTCTCTCTCTGCCCCCCTGGTGGATCTCCCCGCTCGCGCTCGCACGCAGGTACTCCGCCTTTTCCTCTCCCCTTTCCCCGTTCGATCGGCACCGCCACCTTTCCTTCCTGCGGCTTTCCGCGTGGGTTCGGGGGGTGCTGCGCCTGCGTCTGTTTGCCCCGATCACGTCGATCTCGGCAGGGGATCGATCTCGAGGCACCGAATCATCCTTTTCTCAGTCTGCAGATCGGATGATTCAGTGATCGACGTGCCGGTAGCCCCGAATCCGCGTTGGCGGCGGGTTCGTGATTGTTCAGTCCTCTCGAGTTGGATTGGATTGATTCCCTTTTTTTGTTGGATTCGTTGCGTGTGGTGAAAATTTTGGATACTTCTGTAGTATATGATGGATTGCTGTCGATCTAGTTGTTGGAAGTCTCTTTGACACGGAGGCGTTTCGAAATGTCTGATGTAGGGGCATTTGCAGAGGAGTTTTCAACGGTGGTGTAAATCGTCACCTGCATCATCAGATTTTGATTCGTATGCGGGGCGGCGTGTGTGTGTGTTGGGGGGGGGGGTTGATTTTTGCATTTTGCATTGATCTTAACCATTAAAGTTTTCCAATGCAATGAGACACGTAGAAGCACATCCATTGGGATTAGACGAGTGTCGTCTGTTAGTCTTTTCCAACAACAGCTGGTAAATGATGGCTAAATCTGAGAGACTTTGAAATGCCTTCATCCCTAAGGTACTGTTCTAGTTGGAAATGAGATTCCCTTCTCTCCTCATTGTCAAATGCTTGTCTAGAAATGCAACAAGCAGCAATTGATTTTCGAGTAATACTTGCTGCAATGCCCCTGCGTGCTGCACGCAGGGGCATTGCAGTGGGTATTTTTTTTTTTTTTCTAGGTCGGCCTCGAGGTGCCCTAATCGTCCGTACAGTGCTGTTCATTGGAGTTCGATTTTTGATTTTTCAGATTTTTTTTTGGTCGTCCGATCGGCTGTTCATTGGAGCTTGGTTTTTGATTTTTCAGATTTTTTTGGGTCGTCCGATCGGGCATTGCACTGTACGGACGGTTAGGGCACCTCGAGGCCGACCTAGAATTTTTTATTTTTTATTTATTTACCCACTGCAATGCCCCTGAGTGCAGCACGCAGGGGCATTGCAGCAAGTACTACTCTTGATTTTCCATGCAGGAAGGATGAAAATCATTAGTTTGATCCTCTAATGGATCAACATGAATGACGAAGTAGAAAATCTATTAATAACGCACTGCACTCCATTTTGTAGCACTCACTCAGAGTGTGGTTGAGTCAGAAGATAAGGGGTTCAAAACTTAAAATTTGCATTTTATTGATGGTACCAATATGCCCTTTAAAATGTTCAATGATATTTTTTATTTATTTTATTTTTTTTATAATAATGTGTTTGGGATTCAACTTCACTGAGTGGTTTTCTTGGGAGCTAACATTTGATATGCATATCATGTTGAGTGCATGCTTTCAGTTATAAGGTAATTGATATTTGGGGTTGCCTTTTGTAAGAGTATAAGAACACAGGATAGGAGCTTTTTTGCAGGGCTGTCCTAGGGAGACCGGACCGGACAAAGTTTTAGGTTTGTTTAGAAGAATTATTCTATTGTTCAAGGTTGTTTATCCACTTGTCTCTGTCCATCATCTCAGTTGTTATGACTAATGACTTTAATCTTGGATGCGGCTGAATGGCTGATACAAGTCTTGCTACTTTAAGAACTTATGAAAATGTGGGCTTTGTTAGGTGATGTGGATGTTGTTAAGGGTGATCAAGGAGAGTAGCATTATTCAGTGTGGGGCGATGCATGTAGAAGTACAGGATAATATTCTCTTTACAAAAAAAAAAAACAATACAGACAAATGATGGGGAAATGTTGACTGCTGTTGAAATGGATGTGTCAAATCAAGCAGAAATGGTTTCACTGCTGAGGGTGGTGGCAAGGTTAAAAAAAATTGCAATTTGCGTAGCTGGATTGACAGATGCTGTTTCCTTTCCAGTTTCTTTTGGTGCTAGGGAATCTGATATTTATTCTCTACAGATTAACTATGAAAAAAAGAAAAAAAGACTGATCAAATCCAAGTTAGATGTATGATTCAATTCAAGGTTGAGTAAGCTTTAAAATAGTAGATTTTAAGACTTGCCAGGCACATGAGTTATTCTTTCTGCAACTCAAATTCTCAATTAATGCTTGCTGTACCTTATATAAGTCTTGAGTATCAATTAGTAAGATAGGATTGCATTTCAAAGAGCTTTAGTGTTTGCATGAAAACTTTTGGGTAAAGTATTTGTAGACTACAACAAGAGGTCATTATTGTCCTCTAGCTTCTAGATTGAGGAGAACTTATATGTGTGAAATGGAAGGTTTGTTTTTCACAAAAATAAAAATCACTGAAATAGGATTGAACAATGGAGTTGTAATAAGGTAGAATGGTTGAAATGATTAAAATTTAAAAAATGTGTTCTCTTATAATGAGAGGAACTGGGGTTCTTGTTGATGGAAAGTAGAGAAGTGTGAAAGTGGGGTTGTTGTTGATGAAACTACCGGATTAGGCCCTCTTATCTGTGTAAATCCTCATTGAGATTTTGCAAAAGAAAGTCATATGGATGGTTTATGTTAGCAAGAAAATAAATCTAGGCTAGACTAAACAGTGCGAGAATGAGTGCCCCATGTGTATGGAAATAAGAAGTCGCATGATCATCTCCTGTTCTATGCCCACTTCCAAAGCAAAAAAATGAATGGCAAGCTAGATGATCCCCTGTTCCCCTCTCAGTCCTATTGCCGCTCCCATGCTTGCTTTGTGCTTCTAAGGGTGAGACGAACCAAGTCCCCACATTGATCTTTGTTTGGTCTCATGACTGGCTGGGGAGGTTCGTGTAAAATCTTGGAACCAGCTGCCCTGTATGTGACAAAGAGAGATCACCTTTTCCTATTGTGATCCCATGCAGAAGCTGTGTGGAGGTAGATTTTCGAGAGGATGCAGTTATGGCATTGTCCTGGAAATGTGGAGCAGCTTATCCACAGTTGGAATAGAAGTTGGATGGGCAGAGGTGATCGGAAGACTTGGTGTCTGATTCTACATGCTATTTTATGGACTCGTTTGCAGAAAGAAATGCTAGTATCTTTAATGTTCCCGTAAGTGACATAGAGGATTGTCTCCTTTATCTTGAATAAGGTAGTAGAATCGGTTTGCTTATTAGGCAATGAGCATAGACTGGACGCTCCATTGTCGAACAGCTTCTGCAGATAAGCAGCCTGATACTGTTTTCATACTTTTGTGACTGGGGGGTATACTTTTTTCCATAAAGAGTCCCTCTGGAAGAGTTTCTTTCCTTTTCTGTCATACTTGCACACATCCTTTTGATAGTTAATAAAATTGTAGCACTATCTACTTTCAGAAAGGGAAAAAAAGATAGAGAGATAGAGGTGGCTGATGGTAAATCATCTACTGACTGTCTGGTTTACACCCTTATCTTTTATATAGTTCTTGTGCTGGCTTCAGAAAGTGGAAATTCTCATGCCCATTGCCTAAATTTTAGTTTATTTAAAGGACACTGACGTAAGATTGCATATATGGTTATACTTGCAAATCTTATATATTAGGAGGCAAACTTTACATTAGGGAAAGCTTGTCTAACCCAGTTTAATTGGATTATCATCTCTCTCTCATTAGACCAGTTATTGAGAATGAGTATGTATGTCGTAATTGTGATCCTGGTCCTTCTGGTCAAGTCAAGTTTGAGTTGGATGCTGAATACAATTGCATGGCACTTTATAAAGAATATAGATTAAAAGCTGTGCAATATGAAATCTGTTTCACCTGTTTCTCTAGAGCTGTAGGTGTCATTTCATTTTCCAGCTTCATTGGTATTTGTTTGACTTTTAGTTATGAATAGACAAAAAACATTGAGGAGATGTCATGTGTGTTTATGATAGAACATTGAGGTTATTTTCAGTTTTGCTCCGATGAAGTTTCAGTCTTATGGTTATTTTTAGGGAATACTTTTCTAAAAGAGAAAGTTTACTTTTCTTTTAGATGAATTTGGATACAAGGTTTGTTATGAGATTGGATCTGTTGGTCCTACAGTAATCTTGAAGAAGATTGCACTGTTATGCCTTATTTGTCTGTCTTGCTCAGGTTGTAGGTGAAAAGAATGGATGACATTTGGAGGAGTAAATTATGCATTGTTGTGCCATCTTGTTGGATGCATACAAAGTTTGAGCTTTAGCTTCGATTTAGATGATCCTGGAAGTTTTGCTATTGCCTCAAAGATGTGATTGATATTTTTTTTTTAAGAAGGTGACTTAAAGTCACTATTTCATTGATCAATAAGAGAAGAGTACAAAGAAAGCCCAAGAAGACAACTCAACCTGGACGGGACATTCCCCATCCAAGTCCCCATCTTAGCTCAAAAGAAAATTACATATATTCAGTTTTATCAAGAAAATAAAACAGAATTTCAATATGAAGAAAAAACATCAAGTAAACAGATCTCTCCACATACTGGCCTTCTCAGGAATGATAGAGCAACCCTCATTAAGAATGTCAGCAGCTCTTCCCCATTCTTCCACCCATCTAAATGTACTCTTCAATAATTCATTAGCACTGCTAAATTGGTCACTGAATTTCCTCATGTTTCTCGCACACCAGATTGTCCACATCAGAGCCGGATAGATGAGAAACCACAATTGTTTATGGTCTGAAAAAAGACAGACATTAGTCCACCAACTTTAAAGTTCCATCACAGAAGAATGATCCACCCAATTGAGTCCAAATAATCTGCAGAGAATCTTCCACTGAATAGTAATTATACCGCAACCAAAAAATAGATGCTTTTGGTCCTCCTCAAAGAGTGCACAGAAAACACATAAAGAACTTCCAGAGAGATGAAGCTTCTTAGCCCTCCTTGCCGTGAGAATTCTAGACCAAACAACCTTCCACAGAAACACCTTAATCGTATTTGGAAGATAGTTAGACCATACTAAATCCTTCCACCAAACCCTACAACGACCATCATTCTAAAACTGAACAATGGACTTAACCGAAAACTGCCATTATTATTCGATCTCCAAACTCTCTTATCATGAACCTCTCTACAAATCCTAACTCTGCTGATTAGATTGAACAGAGTTAAGAGTTCCTCTGTTTCCACTTCAGTATGTCCTTTCTTAACTGCAAATTAATCTGACTTGAACCACTGTGAGATAATACTTTTTCAACCGAAGCCTCATGATTATGAGTAATGTTGAATAGATTGCTAAAATGAGAGGAAAAGACCAAATTGGAACACCATTTATCTTTCCAAAATTGTGTATCACAACCATTACCAACTTATATATCAAAGGAAATGGCCATGAAATCAGCACTCTTAACTATATTCTTCCAAATGGGAGACAAATTGTAGCTGGTAGAAGGATAGAGACTCCATTTATTATCAAAATAGAAATATAAGTCCTTGACAATAACAACCCAAAGAGCATCCTAACACTCGCCCTTCTCCACAACCATTTAGCTAACAAGGCTTTATTGAAGGTGGCAACTCCACAGAGGCCAATATCACCTTGCTCCTTACTTTTACACACATTTCTCTAATTAATCAAGTGAAGTCCTCTCTTCTCCCTTTTCCCTCCTGACTAAAAAGAGGAACTTCTAGCTGATTCAATAATATTTTCCACAGTCCTTGGAATCTTGAAAATAGAAGCATAGTAAATGACCAATGAAGAAAGAACCGATTTGGACACAATCAATCTCCTTCCTCTTGAAAGAAAGCTACCTTTCCACCCTTCCAACTTATTTTCAAACTTCTTAATTAGACCAGCCCAATCTTTAACCCTGATGGCACCATTCGTTAAGGGCAAACCAAGATACTTGATAGGGAAAATATTGACTCTGCACTTTAAGGAGCTTGCAATTTCCTGTAATCTATCTTGTGACACATTCAACCCGGCAATTTCTGATTTCTCGTAGTTGATCCTCAGTCCAGTAATAACTTTCACCAAGACCAGCAATCTTTTGATATTCTGAATATCCTCATTGCTTTCGGAGGTAAACAGTAAAGTATTATCCGTAAACTGAAGGTGAGATAAATGAATATTGCTTCTACCAATACTGAACTCCTTAATCAGACCCTGTTGAGCTGCACTGTCCTAAAGAGAACTCAAAATCTGACCAATTAACAAAAAAAGAAGTGGCGACATAGGGTCTCCCTGCCTTAATCCTCTAGAACTGTTGAAGTAACCACACAACTCTCTATTAATCAAAATCGAGAATCTATAGGAGGAAATACGGCTCATAACTCATCTTATCCATCTACATTAAATCCCATGAGCTCCATAGTTTTATGAAGACAAGTCCAACTGATTATGTCGTAGGCCTTCTCAAAATCGAGCTTTAAAAGAACACCTCGCTTGTTTCTATTCTTGTAATGGTGGACTGCTTCATAAGTTGCCATATTGTTATCAAGAATGAATCTTCCTTGCAAAAATGCTGATTGGTTGATACCTACAATCTTGTGTATAACCTTCTTGAGCAGAGATGCCCAAATCTTGGTTATGATTTTATTACACCCGTTAAGTAAACTAATAAGACGAAAATCAACCATTCCAGCACCTTCTGATTCTGGAATAAGGACAACATAAATAGAATTAAAATTTTTAATCCTTTTCGGGTTGTCATAGAATTCTTGGACAAGATTAACCAAATCTTCTTTAATAGTTTCCCCCAAAAATTGGTAAAACCCAAGGGAAAACCCATCGGGTCCCGGTGCTTTATGGGAATCCATACTAAAGACAGCCAATTTAACTTCATCCTCCAAAATAGGTACACACAGTTCTTCAGCTTCGGAAACTTCTAACTTAGGGAGCAAGCCATCTTGTAGATGAGGTCTCAAAGGAAACTATTCCAAGAGAAGATTCTTATAAAAGGCAACAAACCTGCTCTTGATCTCATTAGGTTCTTCAATCACAACCTCATTATCTCTAATATGATCAATAGACAAAAATCTTTTCTTAGCACTAGCCACTGTATGGAAAAAAGAGGTGTTTTTATCATCTTCCTTTAACTAACATTCCTTGGCTCTCTGTCTCCATCGAATTTCCTCTTTTAACAGCTCTTCATTATAAATTTTCTTGAACTCCTTCAATGAATGCAATTCTTGAGTAGATGAATCAATAGTCTCACTTTTCAGCTCTAGCTCTTCAATATTGTTCTTCAATATCTGCCTCTCTTCTGTTTCCCCCCCAAATTTCTGCTTAGCCCATTGTCTCAAGCATTTCCTGATCCATTTAAGTTTGCCCTGAAAATTATGCACTGCAGAAACAACCACCGAAGCTTCTTGTCACCATTTGCTTATCAAGTCTTTGAAACCTTCTACCCTCTGCCACTTCAATTCATATCTGAAAATTCTGAATTTCTTTCTCTTGTCATCCATCATGAGTTGCAAAGGAATATGATCCGAGACAGACCTGTTAAGCCCTTTAATATGTGTCATAGGAAATCTCCTGAACCATTCAGTGGAAATCAAAATTCTATCAATCCTTGAATGTTTACTGACCTGCTGAAGATTAGACCAAGTAAGTTTTTTATTTGGGATTTCTAGATCTATAAGCTTGACATCCTTAATCCACTGATTAAAGCTTTCTATATCCTTGCTCCACTTCTGCATACCAAACCTTTCCCAAGGGTACCTTACACAGTTACAATCCCCCACTATACACCAGGCATTAGAGAATAGAATGTGCAACTTGTATAGTTCTTGGAAGAAAATTTTCCTCTGCTGATTAGTGTGGGGACCATACACCATGGAATGCAGAATCGACCGATCTTGATCCGGATCGGCCGATTAGGATCTGGATCGGCAGGTCCCGATCCGGCTGATCCCAGCCGATTCCAGCCGATCCGATCCCGATTCGGATTGGGATCGGCGGGTCTCGATTCAGGGACCTGATCCGACCCGGAATTCCTTGCCATACACAAATGTAATAACCCAGCTGGCATTGATGGAACTTCTAATCTTACAAGTAAAATAAACCAAAATACTGAATTTGCCCACATCACAGACCTTGCCATCAAACTTATTCCTATTCCATAATACCAACTGCCCTCCTTTAACTCCATCAGCAGGAAGAACAACAACCTTATTTAATAAAGACCCACTCAATCTTGTTAAAGAGAAATTATCTAGACTTATCATCGTGGTCTTCTGCAAGCATATACAGTCTAAGTGAAGAGATAACACCAAATCTTTCGCAGCTCTAGCCTTGAAGTCCCCATTGAGCCCCCTAATGTTCCATGAAATCAGATTCATGATGAAACAATATGCAACCCTATCTCCTTGATCTTCTTTCCTCTTAAACTGTCAACAACTTCATTATTTTTCACAAAATTAGATCTCTCTTCCCGATCTTTATACCTTCTCCTGTACCCTTTCTCTTAGCTGAGTATTGCAGAGCATCGTTCCTTCTTAACTTCTTTAGGGTCGGTTTGTTTGCGGGATAAGATAAAGGTTGAGCATGATGCATTATTCTATTTATTCAGTTTGAGAGTAGGAACGTGTCATTTTTTATTATTTTAAGGACAGACGCTTTATTCTTTAAATAAGAGGAAAAAATGATTTTATATAAAAAATAAAAATGATTTAGTCTGGTAAATTACTTATTTCATCGAAAGAGAATTCTTTTTGTTCTAGTAATAAAAAATTTAAAAATAAGAAATCCAGAATATCATTTCTTCGAAACAAACCAGTCCTTAGGAAACTTAACACCATAACCTCCTTGTTTGTAAAGGATGTTCCAATTCGCTGTCCAAACTGGATAATTTCCTTTGTCCAAACCTCTTCATCAAGAAACTGCTTCACTGCCAGCGGCACATCACTCGCTACATAAGGCACAATCTGAGCACGCAGGTCTTCACCCTGTGGATTCCCATCATCGACAGCCTTGTTCAAACACCCTCTTGACATTTCATCTTGAATGCCAAACGAATTAACTAGCACATCTTCATCCTGTAAAACCCCACCCATACTACCACAGACACAACTATCCTCGACATCCCTGTTGAAAAGTTCCAACTGACCACCACTCATCCTTGACCTCCCTTCCTCAGTCCACAACAGCCCTTGATCCTTCTGGTCATTCCCAATACAAGGAGCGTTACGGGCCTGAGCACATAAAGAAGAAATCATCCCTCCGTTGAACGCAGAAAGCTCCCCTCCGATACTATGTTTTCCGGAACTTGAAACAATGCTAGGCTCGTGGGGAAGAAGACAACGGCTCAAGGTTGGCTCAACGTTAGACGGTTGAACCAGTCCTGGAAGAACCCGGTTCAAAGATAAGTCAGGATCCAATACGTAGGGGTCAAGGATGGCAGTACCGGTACCGGTACCGGTACGTACCGGTATCGGCCGGTACTGCCAACCATGGTAGGGGTCCCTGAGCATCGGATCCCCAAACCCGCAACTGTTCGTCTTCTTCGCCAGAAACCCCTCACCATCACCGCCATGTATAGCCTCCACCATAACCACTTCGGGACCAACAGAGAAGGCCTTCTCCACACCTTTTATGAAGATGTTGCCCTCCCCGATAACAGTAGACGGCTCTACCCTGCATTTCGAAGGATTTGGGAGCGTCCCGAGAATCCCTTTTCCTCCATGGGGCCTAGGAACACCTCAAGCTTGAATGCTTCTACCTGTGCCTTCCTGACTTTTTACCTCCAGACGACTCGGCTCAAGTGAGTTTGGCATACCAGGGTTAAGCTCAGACTCGGTACCAGAGTCACCCAGAGCTAAAGGAGAGAAACCTTCCGGCCCCCCTGTTTCAGCTCCTCCATCTCTGTTATGCCTATACCTCCTATACTCAGCCACCACATCAACCCACGACCAATCTTGCTCAGCGGCTATGACCTTGTCAGCTTCTTCCACACCAATACTAACCCAAAATGCTCCACCCCCCATCGAAATTTTAATCTTCTCAGGGATTCCCCCCAGCTTTTCAATGGAGATTTTTACCCGAGCAAATGAGATGTTATCACCCCTAAGCCCCTTCCCATCCACTTCTCTGAGCCTTCCAAACCTGGAACATATTGCTTGGAACGTACTGATGTTCCACAAATGAAGAGGCACCCCTTGCAATCTCCACCACCCTTCAAGTCCATCCTCCACCGGAGAAGTTCCAACGTCAACCTTCCATGGTGAAAATAGCACAGTGACACCCTTCTTCATCTCCACCCGTCCACTAGAGCAAGCTTGACTCCTCCACGACTCTGAGTCAGCACTAACTAAAAAAGAGCAATGATCCAGTCTTCGAATAAACGAATTACACACTTCCGGCCAGAGTTTCTGCAGACTAGCCCTCACCTCATCTCTATCAACTTCTTACCCAAGAAGATTCTCCCGAGAGGAAACAACTACACATTGCTCCAGGGAACTCTTAGCTGGTGCAACCTCTGGCTACCATGGAATTTCCACTACACCAGGGTAAACCTTAGGAGAGGAACTAATATCTGGATTGGCAACCTGACAAGATATCAATTGACTGGCGATCTCCACTGACTTCCTGATGGAGGAACGAAGAGTAGGACAATTACCTCTTCTATGTCCAACTCCTTTACAATGGAGGCACCGGAAAGCGTCTCTGCAAACAGCAACATGGTGACCCTTGCACAGACAACGGATACACACATCTCTACCTACTGGAAGTCCGACCGAGGCCGAGTTTTTTCGTAGGACAGATCTGCGAGCACCCCTCCCCTGAACAGAAAACCAACCATCCACCCCACCAGGAGAAGATCCGCCGGGAATCCCTCCCCCACTATCTCCTCTCCGCACTTCTACCATTTCGCACTCCTGAAATGTTTAGATGTGATTGATATTTGTTGGTAATTGGAAGTTACATGTCAACTTCTAGCATGGATATTTATTTTGGGCTCTAATAATATGATTTAGATGGAATTTGAGTTTTAAAGTGAGTTCAACAATTTTTAGGCTTGTGATTTTATAGCAACCCTTTTGAGGTATTTTCCCTTTGGGTCAAGTTCGCATAGTTTTATCCTCGAAAGGCGCCTCACAACTTATGGATCTGAATTCAACATATATTGCTCAACAACCTTTTTCGGTTTCTAATATGAGAATAATCTGGTTCATTCTTGCTTCAGCCCCCAGATTTTTTCATAGTGGTGGCTTCATACCATAGTAGCTTCCTTCCGATTTACTCCGCGTGTAGTCTTTTCCTGCAGATAGTCCTCTCCTCCTACTCAACTCGTGACTAGGCCACTGTAGGCCCACTAGCTTCAGTATAGTTCGTCCCTTAACTAACCTATATGGCCATATCATATTGCACGGGTCTTGCTCTGATACTATTTCTATAACAACTCGATCCAATTCTTGCAAGGTATTATTCGTGTTAAGTTAAAGCCCGTATGGTTTTGTCCCCAAAAGGTGCCTCACAAGTTATTGTTCCAAATCTCATATAAATGGTCCAACAACTTTTTCTGTTTTCGATGTGGAACTTAATCCAATTCATTCCCAGCTCCTAGATGTAGTGGTGCCTCCTCTCTGACCTACTCTGTGGGTAGTCCTTTCTTATGGGTAGCTCTTTTGTCTTGCCTGACTCGTGATTGAGTCATTACAAGCTCATCAGCTTCCGTGTGGTTCATCCTCGAACTAAGCCATATTATACTACTTGGATCTTGCTCAGATACCTTTTTGTAATGGTCCGATCCAACCTTTGTGAGGTGTCTTCCGCTTTAAGCCTAGCATGAACAATTTTGAGTCTTTTGACACCCCCCTTCACCCAGAAAAAAAAAAAAAAAGCACCTCACAAGTTATGGATCTAAATCTTATATATATGACCCAATAATTTTTATTATTTTCTAATATGAAGAAAATATTCCAGTTCATTCCTGCCCCAGCTGCAAACATGTGGCTCCACACCGTGGCGGCTCCACTTTGATTTACTCTGCAAGTTGCCTTTTCCTATGGCTAGTCCTTTCCTCCTACCCAGCTCATGATTGGGTTACTACAAACAAGCCCACCAACTTCTGTGTGGTTCGTTGATTATAATTATGTTTATAGATTTTATCTTTCAAATCTGAATGCTGTTGCTATTTGTTATTCTTAGTTTCATAATTGTTTGTTGCTCTTCTGCAGCTTTGGTAGATGTTATCTTAATTGCTAACCATTCTACATGATTATGAAATACCATTTTTTGGGCCTTTGGGATTTTGAAGCTTTATTTGCCATTTGTTTAAATGTGTTGCAGTAGAAAAGATCATACATCGTAGAAACAATGTCTAGCTCTACGAAGAATTTGGATCCGGCATTCCAAGGTGTGGGTCAAAGAGTGTATCCTTTTGGATAATATGTTCAACTTGAAGTTAATAACTAATTTTTCAACTTTTCTGCATTTTTATCTCGTTCTGTATTACCATTTTGTTCATCTACTTAACATTAAATAGAGGCACGGAGATATGGCGTATTGAAAATTTTCAGCCAGTTCCTCTGCCAAAATCTGATTATGGAAAGTTCTACTCAGGCGACTCTTACATAGTTCTTCAGGTATTAGAAGCATTGGTCAAATAATTTCATACTCCTTTTCAAACAATTTCTTTTGTTTCTCATAGGAATGTTGCCGTACTGTTTGTATCTGAATAAACTTTGTCTGATGGAATTCTTTTCAAGTAATGTTTGGTTATACCATGGAAGTGTCAGTTTATATAAAAGCCATTTGGAGAATTGGATGTATTTAAGCTGTAGTCTTTTCCACTTTTGGATACATATGTCATTTAGTCTTTGTTTTTCCCTTTAATTTGAATGCTGTATCTGAGAAATGGACATGCTTTCTTAACTGCTTAAGTGGTATCCTTTTTGCGCTGGTACAGTCTTCTTCTAATAACTAGTAAGCTGATGCATGCTTCAAATAATGGACTGACATATAGTCTTGAAATACACTTGGACTTCGTGTAATGCAGTAATAGTTGTATGAGAACGCTGATCAATGAGCTTGTTTCTTGGGGAATGAAAATGGGCCAAAATACCCTCTATTGGGCTGGTTGAGCATATAGATAGCCCAGTGCTATCTTTATATTATGATTTTCATATGGGTGGCATTTTTTAGAGCTTTGCAAATCATACTTTACGCTCCTTTTGTTTCATTAATGAATTTTGTGCTATTATGCTCTTTCCAAAAAGAATTCTCTGTCCCCTGGTTCGTGGAACAAAATCTTTTTCTTTGTGCTCCAAAAGATTGAGGAAAAAGGAATTATGGAATACCTGATCTGATAAACTTAAGTCCATGAGGTCCCGTTTGGTATCGGGATAAAAATGGAGAAGAATAAATGGAGAAGAATAAGCATAAATGAAACCAGTATAATTTATCCATATCCCTATTCTTTGGTATGTTTGGTATGGGAAGGGATAAGAGAAAAGTTAATCCTGTTCTCTGTTTGGTTAAAACATGGATAGTGCTTGGTATAAATTATGAAAAAGGACCCTCTACCCTCCTCATCTCATGTTAAGAGGAGTATGCTTAGAGATAATCATGCTCTTTTATGAATATAATGATATATTAAAGATGCGTATTAGTAGTAATGCTTAATTTGTTTATGAATGTAATTATATATTAAAGATATATAATATATATTAAGTATAGATAAGTTTTTTTAATAGATATGATGATATATTAAAGAATCTATATATTATAGATAATTAAATTCTTTGATGAATATAATATGTATTAAATATGATAATATATATTAAATTCTATTAATTATTTTATAAATATGATAATATAATTAAGGAATCTTATTAGTAGTAGTAATAAGGGGCAAATGGGTCAAATCGTGGGAAGTGAGAGGGGTAGAAATGGGGTTAGAGAGCGGGATAACTCATTCCACCAAAAAGGTGGAATGAGTTATCCCTATGTTTAACCCCAAAAATGGGGTTAAGTTGACTTATCCTTATTCTCCTTAACCCTTCTTACCTCCACCGACTTTTCACATGGCAAATGAGGAATTGGAACAAAATGGAGATATCCCCACCTTATCCCGATCCCAAACAGGGCCTGAGAGTTTAGATTTTTTTTCAAAGGGGAAAAAGATTCTTTGTGATGATGGACAGTGTGTTCATAAGTGGACTCTTTACATTCGCAGATGGAGTGTGCCAGATGTTGCTTTTATGTCACTGACTATTATGGTACGGTAAAAGTTGCCCTCACATTCCTATTATCTTATGTTCTCTCATAAAGCAAATTGTGGTCTAGACGGAGATTGTAGATTTCTGGTTGGCCAGCTTGTTCTTTTAGGGACTTCCAGATTGCTGTTTGACGGAGTTGTAGTTAAGTGTTTTTTGGAACGGTTGCAAGACTGGATTAGATAAACCTTTGGAATGCTGTGTTACCTTAAACCTCTTTAGCATCAGCACGAGCATATGGCCTACATTTTTTTTTTCCTGAAAGAGGCCCCTGGAAATCTTTTGCCACTGGTCCACTGGGTACTTTGTCATACCTTCAACATTGAACCTTCCATGACATGGACAATACCATATTACAGTTGGGCCATCTTTGGTGCACTCAGGTTTTCCATCATTTGCTTTCAAAATGAATATACAGTGGTCCAAAATGTTTTGCATATGTTATTCTGTTTATTCATGCATGTTTATGTGCAAAAAATCCATGAAATGTTTGAACCAAAATTCCTGAGATAATTGAAGTTTGAACTCAATCTTTATGCCTGATGGGGAGCCTTGGTGCAACATAAGCTTGCTCCATTTTGGCTTTGAAGTCACTGGTTCAAAATTGGAAACAGCTTCTTTTAGAAGAAAGCAGGGGAAGACTGCACACATGGTACATTTGCCCTCTTCAGACCCCATATTGGTAGGAGCCTCATGGCACAGAGCTGCACTTGATCAAATCTTACTTATGCTCATAGTTATCATAAACAGAAATTTCTTTTTTCAAATTTGCAGTTCTTGAAGGCATGTAGGTCTTTGATAGATGCTCTTTTTTATGATTTATACTCTAGCATGATGAACTGAGAATAAGTGTTGCATGCTAGTTAGCTTTTGGCTCATTCATTCATAATGTATGATCATTGCAGACTTCTGCTGGCAAAGGAGGTGCTTACCTGTATGACATTCACTTTTGGCTTGGAAAGGATACTAGCCAGGTTTAATTCATATTTTTCTGATTGCAAGGGTGGGTGCTTGTCACATCGTATCTAGTCTCATTAAGCTTATGACTTGTGACAGGATGAAGCTGGAACTGCAGCAATAAAAACTGTGGAGCTTGATGCTGCCCTTGGAGGCCGTGCTATTCAGCACAGGGAACTCCAAGGCTATGAATCTGACAAGTTTCTTTCTTACTTCAAGCCTTGCATTGTTCCACTGGAGGGTGGTGTTGCATCCGGATTTAAACAAGTCGAGGAAGAAAAGTTTGAAACACGTCTTTATATGTGTAAAGGAAAACGAGTTGTTCGATTGAAGCAGGTTCAAGAACTTGTGATTTGTTTTGCCTGCAGATGGAGTTCTATTAAATATTGAAGGATGACTAAGATAAGAATTATTTATCTCTTCTCTGTCTTTGTAGGTTCCATTTGCCCGTTCGTCACTGAATCATGATGATGTGTTTATCTTGGATACCAAGGACAAAATCTATCAATTTAATGGTGCAAACTCAAACATTCAAGAAAGAGCTAAGGCTTTGGAAGTAATTCAATATCTTAAGGATACATACCACGGGGGAAAGTGTGATGTTGCGATTGTTGGTGAGCATTTATAGGACTTAATTCTTATTTAGGTCCCTGTTTGAGTGGCAGGGCATAATTCATAGAAATTAATAACACCCACTGAGCATGCTCTGTCTGTGTGGCTTAAATTCCTGTTCATGTGTTAACATGAACTTCTTGTCTTCATTTTAGTCACTCAGATTCTTTCACTTATTGAAAGCATGTCACCTATGACAGATGATGGAAAACTTGTAGCAGAATCAGACTCAGGTGAGTTTTGGGTCCTTTTTGGTGGTTTTGCACCAATTGGCAAAAAGGTTGCAAGTGAAGACGATGTTACCTTGGAATCTACTGCTGGAAAGCTTTATAGGTACAATATTATTATCATTTTTTTTTTCCATGATGGCATTGGCATGAGGCAGTTGGTGTATGTTTGCGTCCTTGTCAGGCTAAATGCTCATTACCATATTTGATAAACTAAAGATAACCATATGGCTCTGTTTTGATCTCTTAATCTAAGACAATGATATTTATCTACCCTGGAAGGGAGTATGTTTTACTATGTAAATTGATAGTTTGGTAATTTTTTCTGCAAAATTAGTTTTTTTTTTTTTTTTTTTTTTGTAACTTGTGTTCTTTTGCCACAGCATTGCTGATGGTCAGCCGAAGTTGGAAGATGCCGTACTTTCTAAAGCAATGTTGGAAAACAATAAGTGTTATTTGCTTGATTGTGGGGCCGAGGTATTTGTATGGGTTGGCCGGGTAACAAGTGTCGAGGACAGAAAAGCAGCTTGTCAAGCTGCTGAGGTAATGATTCAGTAGCCATGCGAACCAACTTTATTTAATGGCAAAATCTTATTTTGGCACTTCTGATCCAGGAATTTATTGTGAACCAAAATAGACCGAAGTCAACACGCGTCACTCGACTAATTCAGGGTTTTGAGACACATTCATTTAAGTCGAACTTTGATTCTTGGCCATTGGGTACTGCGGCTACTGGTGGGGAGGAGGCAAGGGGAAAAGTAGCAGGTAGGTATCGGTTCTTTGAATTTGGCTACAGTACATGGGTGACAGTTTGAGATTCTGGTGAAATCTTAATTCTGGAGAAATCTGTCGTTTCAATTTTTTAGCATTGCTGAAGCAACAAGGTGTTGATGTCAAAGGTGCAGCAAAGGCTGCTCCCATAAATGAGGAAGTTCCTCCACTACTTGAAGGATCTGGAAAAATCGAGGTCAGTGTTCCAACTATTCAGTTTTCCGAGCAGTCTGATTCTGCTATTGCTTTTATAAACTTATGAACAAGGTCTGTTTCCTGGTGCATAAATCTGGGAATCTACATGTCTCACATCTGTACTGCTTCTCACTGGACACATGTGAGAAGTTCTTCAGATAAATTAAATGGTTCTTTCATTTCAGGTGTGGCGCATCAATGGCAGTGCTAAGACGCCTATTCCTAAGGAGGACGTTGGAAAATTTTACAGCGGAGACTGCTATATTGTACTTTACACGTACCACTCTGGTGAAAGGAAAGAAGAGTACTTCTTATCCTGTTGGATGGGAAAGGATAGCACTCAGGTGAGTACTTAAGCATTGATTGACTGAAACTCACTTGCTCTGGCAAAGTTATCATGCCACAACCTCTTTAGGGTCACAGCAGAATCTTCCATTTAGTTTGATGAATTGTATCCCCTCATTTGCACAATGATTCTCTTTTACCATTTTTTCTTCTCAAGATTGACCTTAATAAAATTCTGAAAAATATATAAGCTTTTAAAAGATCCTGTGTTTAAGGGATGAAAAAGACGTTGATATCTGAGTATGTTCATCAACTGTGTTTTTTTAAAAACGGAGGTGGCAATTGTTATTGGACAAAGGACGTACATAATGTGTACACAACTAAGAAAATTACATGCTCACCTTTTTTTTCCATGAATTCTGCAAATATTTTGCTTGATAGACATGTTTTTTTTGTCACTTTGTCCAGTAGTTTTGAATACTCATTTGCTTCCATCAATCATAACTAACTGCCATCCAATGGTATAAATTTTCTTTGGAGTTTTCTTCTGTAACTGGAACCCCTTCCCTATAGCTAGAGAGAATGTGAAAGGGAATCAGGGAAAGAGGGTACGCCTATGAACCCTTGCACTGCACATGGAGAGAGCATCGTAGAAGGAACCTTCTGATTCCTCAGTTGGCTTTGTCATTGTCTGCATTGGATGATTGGGAGTAGGGATGAAAAAGGTTGCTTAACAGTGACTCAATGAGGATACTGGCTTTATCCTTTTCCTTATCCTTCAAATAGAAAGTCTGTCCTTAACATTATCCTTATCCTTGCATATATTTACATCCTTTTCCTTATCCTTAAAGTTTGCCAGAAACAAAGACATAAAGGCCACCTCCATCCCCCCGCCAAAAAAAAAAAAACAGAGACAAACGGTTAATTATCGGATAACATTACAATTCTATTCAATTTTTTGTGCTTCTCTCGTTGTCATTATAGGGTAAATACATCTCAACATATTACACATATTACATAAATAAGTAGAATTACAACTTTTCTATCACAATATTTCTACTCTCCGAATATATCACCTAAATGAACACATAATAACATGTGAAGGTCATATCCATAAACAAAGTGAATTATGAGTTTTACTAGCTTTGTAAACAATTCACAAAAATAAAAGAGATACAAAAGGGAGCTATGGATAGAACTTACTGCAGTAATGCAATTCCTAATCGCTCACAACATCTTTTGAACTCTCAACTTTATTAAATTTGAAGGCCTAGCCATGTATAGCACTTATAAATTAAAACAATAATGCAAAACCTCATTAACTATCCCCGTCATACTTCACGTTTGTCCAAGTTCTTTCTCTCAATGTATGCATGCATGGCAAGAGCCCCGTGTGTGTATATATAATATAATTATAATTATAATTAAATATAAATATAATATACAAACAGATAATCAGAAGGGCAGGCCTAGAGCAACGGTTAAGTTGCCTCATTTGTGACCTGGAGGTCACAGGTTCAAACCAAGGAAGCAACCTATCTGCTTAGCAGAGGTAAGGTTGCGTACATCTTCCCTTCCCCAGACCCCACAAATGGTGGGAGCCTCGTGCACTGGGTACGCCCTTTTTTTATATACAAACAGATAGTCGAGTTACATGGTACGGAAACAACCATTTCCTTATCCTCATACTAAATAAAAAGGATAATGATGGTATCTCTACTCGCATCCTTACATTCGTATCCTCGTGTCAAGCTTCTGATGATGATGGATATTTGGGTTTTGCCTTTCTATTTACATCCCTAGCTGGGAGAGTAGAAGTAGATCACATATGAAGGTGAGAATGGACATGGGCACCCAACCATGGGATAGGCACTAATAGGAGCAGCATGCTTTGCAGTCCCCAAACCTTGTCTACTTCCTCTTGGATTTTCTTGTGCAGGAAGTGCCAATGGTAGGGGTCTTGATGTGTTTTTTGTGCTGTCTTTGAGGAGGACCAAAAGCATTTATTTTGTGGCTGTGGCATTATTATTACTCAATGGAAGACTCTCTGCAGATTGTCTGGACTGAACTGGGTGGAGCAGTCTTCGGTGTTGGATCTACTAAACTGGTGGGCTGCTGTCTGTCCATTTACATACCTTAAACAAGTGTGGTTTCTCATCTGTCCGGCTCTGATGTGGTCAATTTGGTGTGAGAGAAATAGGAGAAAATTCAGTGACCAATTTAGTAGTGTTAATGAACTACTGAAGAGTTCGTTTAGATGGGTGGAAGAATGGGGAAGAGCTGCTGATATTCAAAATGGGAAGTGCGATGTTATTTTTGAGAAGACCAGACTGTGGAGAGGATTGATTCTTTGATGTTGCCTTTACCTTGTATTTCTGTTTTATTTCTTTGATAAAGCAGAATATATGTAAATTTTGTTGAGCTGAGATGGGGACTTGGATGGGGGAATGTCCCATTCAGGTTGTGTAGCCTTCTTGGGTTTTCTCCATGTAATTTTCTCTTACTAATTAATGATTGTGACTTTGTCACCTTCTAAAAAAAATAGTAGGGGTCTTGATGCAGCCACAACCAAGGAATTTCGGATCGGATCGGGTCCCTGAATCGGGATCCGCCGATCCCGATCCGAATAAGGATCAGATCGGCCGGAATCGGCTGAATCGGGACCTGCCGATCCCGATCCGAATCGGCCGATCCGGATCGGGATCGGCCGATTCTGCATTCCATGGCTACAACTGGCCAGGGCTAGTTCCGAAACCGGGACGGAACCGGTTGAATTGGGACAGAACCAGCCAAAACCGGCCGGTTCGAACCGGATTGGGAATCGCCGGTTCCGATCCCATTCTGCTGGTTCCTGTTTGAATCAGCCGGTTCTGCAAACCATGACTTGTGGAGGGTGCAATTTTCCTTTAAAGGTACCAGCTGATGGTGATGGGGTGCCAACCCTCCAGACCAAATGGCGATGATTGGAGCCCCTATTTTGTAAATTTAATTGATAGGAGAGGGCATTTTTTGTCAATTAAAATGAAAGTTGATGGCAAGGGAATGTGCTTAAGGATGTACCACTAATAAGGTGTGCAGCAGCAATATGGAAGTCGGAAAATTGCGGACTGTTAACGAAAGGCTGGAGAGAATGCAATGGAACCGACTTCCCACATCCTGGAGGTTGGAGGCGAAGGCGATCTAGGTGTCCATAGGAGCAAGGGAAGCACCTTGGCTTTCCTGCCTATGGGATGCTCTGCTTCTGCCGTCTCCTGAGAGGGCACTCTCAGAGGAGTTGCAATAAGCCAGTGAGGTGCTGGAGATGAGGGAAGGACGGTCGTCGACAATGGGAGTGTGTCGATGGGAAGGTTGGGTCAGTTGCAGAGGTTCATAAAACAATGTCTTCCACAGAGATGGTGGCTCTTGGTGGGTTGCAGCACTCGAATATGGGAGCGCAGTGCAGGAATGGATTGTGCATGGAGACAAAGATCTACCTCGGGATATAGAGATGCAGGAACTCTGGAGGCATTAATGCATCCAGACTTATCTGGCTGGAAGGTCTTGGATAAAGGTGGAGGGGGTGGAATCTGGCGGGGTGGGTACATAGCAGAGGAGGTGTTGGAGAGCAGCATGGTGAAGATGGAGGGGCTGTTTCTGCAGCTCTGGAGATGTCCTGCGCAGGGGGGAACCTTTGTGGGATTCCTGTATTGCTTTGTAATGATTCGTGACTGAGAATACTGGTTAGCAATTTTGGGAAGGTGGATGCGGAGCCCCAAGTTGTTCATGTAGGGAATCTTCTGTCAGTGGAGGTTGATGCCCTGGTTTGCAGCCGCAGGGTCCCGGGATGTTCATGGTCACATGGTCGTTTTTTTTGGGGGGGGGGGGGGGGAGTTGTGAGGATCTATACTTACGTGTTGGGCTGGTAGCTGACAAGATTTTAGGTTTTGCGGGCCGCTGGCACTGGAAGGCTAAGAGACGAGGGGAGATACATGGGGTACGTGGCACCTTGGTGAGAATTGGTTTGGGTTCAAACTTTGATGGATTGGATTGTTGGAGTGGGGATTTGGTGACCTGGTTTGACAATAATTTTGTGGGTTTCACTTGCAGGCCTATTCTCCTGTTTTCCAGCACAACCTGTGAACTCTGGGGAGACCCAAGTTTATGAACCGGGAACTTTCAGTACGATAAATCCCCATCGTGTCAGATCTGAAGTCATCTCCAATTGGCAGACATCTTCCCCACTCGGTTGGAGCAGCCCTTGCAGTTGCACTGATGTTTCACCATGTAGGGGCCGGCAGTCTTCTTAAGAATATCCTACTAATATTCCTTTTTTTATGTCTCTTAGCTGTAGTGGGTCTATGCCAAGTAAATTGTAAGGGAGTAATAACTTAGTATGGGATTAGAGGGAGTTTGCCTAAGATGAAAAGTTTTGGAGCATTAAAGTCTAAAACCCCTTTTTCTTTTTCATTCTGTGCTGCATAAACCGGGGGGTGGGGTTGAGGTTCTTTATATGTTTACATGTTCTTTCACTCTTTTTTATTCTTCTGTCTCACATGTGGCTTTACAATCATATCTCATCATTGGAATTCCATTTCAATTATCTTCTTGTTTTCGTACTTTTGAAGAATTCCCAAGTGATTATCTGGCTGTGTACTAGGATGATCAAATGATGGCCACTCGCTTAGCAAATACGATGTGCAATTCTTTAAAAGGCAGACCTGTGCAGGTAGTGCATTTATCTTTGTCAGTAAAACTTAATGTTTTTCATATTTACATATGCTTTTGAAGTTGAGATTCCCTTCAGGGTCACATTTTTCAAGGAAAAGAGCCGCCGCAATTTATCGCACTTTTCCAGCCCATGATTGTGTTCAAGGTACGATGCTTTGTTTGTATTTATTTTCTTTAGTATTGAAGTGGGTGCTTTAACAATCTCTCAATGTATTGCATGCTCTTTCTTTTCCATTTCTATCGAGTAGAATCTTCAGTTTCACTACATATATGGTTTGTTATTAGATTCTTGGGGCACTTTGTTGATGGCAATGATGATTTTAGTGATGACGATAGAACTTTTTCATCCTAGACTACCATGTATTGTATATATGCTAAGCTGTTCTCTGTTTATAGGGGGGAATGAGTTCTGGCTACAAGAAGTTCATTGCAGACAAGAACTTAAAAGATGAAACTTATACTTCTGATGGCATAGCATTGATTCGGGTCTCTGGAACGTCAGTGCATAATAACAAAGCAGTCCAAGTTGATGCTGTATGTTTCATGGCTTTTGTATATTTTGCATGTTACTTGTTGGTCGAATCATGAATTACTCCAAAAAAATTGGCCTTTTTTTTGGAGTACACTATGAGGCTTATAGCTGCAAAATGTGCTCTTGGAGAGTATTTGTATTATGTTTTTGAGGAAAGTACTGGCATTGCTGTATTGGTATTATGTTGTGCGCACATAACCAAAACAGGCCTGTAAATTTCTTATAATGGGATGCATACGCTATCAGAAATCATTAAGCATTAATGCTTCAAAGTTCAAACCTAAACATCTTGTTATGTTTAGAATAAATCGCATGGTAAAGCTCATAATGTGAAAAAATGTTGCTGTTGATTGAGATTTTGGAAAATGTCACATAGATCAAGGATTTGAAGACCACTTCTTTCTTTGAAATCTTTTTGGAAGTTTTTTCTCTTTTATTTTTATGTTGGCTTTTCCATTGTTTCGAGCATCTCAACTCAAATTTAGACATGTCTCTATCTTTGTTAATAACAACTGATAAGCTTGATGGTATGACCTCCACTGGCACACATTTTGGTTCGAGTCCCAAATTGGAATTGGAACTGGAAGTGGCTCTTGCCAATTTTCTCTGAATGCGTTTCTTTTTAATGAGTCAATGATATTGTTTACATGAATAAAACCATTGGAACAATTCACTTAAAAAAACCATCGGAACAATTAAATATGGGACACAGTGTTCGAAGGCCAAGAAACCCTATGTGCAAATGAAATAGTGACCCATGTTATCAGCATCTTCAAGAGATATCAGTAAACATATGCCCTCACCTGGTTGCTGGCTGTCTGGGAACAGTGCTCACAAGCAGCATTGAAGTGTGGCATTAGTTGTTGCTTTGTTGATACTACAATTTGTGTCTCATTCTCATAGTTGTCAAGGCAACAATGCGACCCAAGCTGTTCTTAGGGAGCCTAAGTGCTTAGGTGCTTAGGCAACCTCCTAACCGGTGCCTAGGCAGCACGTTTGATGCCTCCTTGAAAACCAAGAACGTGGATGACATCATATACAAATTAACAATAAGATACATAAGAAATGTACAAATTATAAGTTTCCAATGACAATATACTAATTTGCCATATCCATGACAAGGAATACACGTGATGGAACAAAATAATTACAAAAACTACAATTAAGAGAATAAACTATAGAGAGATTGGCACTGATAGTTTTGACTGTACATTTGATTACTGTCACAGCTCAGAACTAAAGGGAACCCCATGGTGCTTTAATCGAAAGACTGAGACTGCCATCTTGTATCTGAAGATAGCCTAAAGCAAACTTTGCTTTAAGAAAAATTTCTGGTTTAGTGATATGTCATTTCTCTAATGCAGGTAGCAACATCTCTAGGCTCCATGGACTGTTTCTTGCTGCAATCTGGCTCTTCACTTTTCATTTGGCATGGGAATTCAAGTTCTTTTGAGCAGCAACAGTGGGCTGCCAAAGTTGGCGAGTTCCTAAAGGTATTTAGAAAGCCATCTGCTGCTGTATGTCATGAGTTACACTTTATCAAATTGTACATGCATTTTATGAATCTAAACATATTCTTGATTCCTTCTTGCAAATTTGGAACAAATTCTAGAGGGATAAAATGAGCTATCTTTTTATTCTTGGCCATGTTTATTTAGGATGTGTTAAAGAAACATGTGAGATGCACAAATGAACTTTGTTTTGGGTGATTGTATTGTCTAGAAAGTTCCAGCATTTCTCTTTCATAGTTTTTCTGTGATTTATATTAATTGCTTTTATCCGACTCCGTTCTATGTGATTTTTATGGTTGTAAGCTTTGAATGTCTAATTTTACAGCCGGGGGCTGCTCTAAAATATGCAAAAGAGGGAACTGAAAGCTCTGCCTTTTGGTTTGCACTTGGAGGAAAGCAAAGTTACACAGGCGAGAAGGTTGCACAGGACATTGTTAGAGACCCTCATTTGTATACATTTTCACTGAACAGAGGTAACACTCAATCTCCATTCTGTTTTTCTCAGTCTACCTTGAAAGCAAAAGATGTTTTCGGTTGTTTTCTTATCTGTTCTTGACGCTTGGTACAATTATTTAAAAGAATGTGCTTACCTTTAAATGTATGGATTAAGAAGTAGAATGTTCTCTTGCCTAGAAATTCTAACTTAATGATTTGACCAGTATGGGTGAACAATCTTTTGCTTAGTACACAGATTTGCTCTGGGGAACTTTTTGAACATAGTGCTTATATAAATATATGTTTACATGGTGAAGCTGGATATTTATCTGATTCTGACATTACTTATTTCTCTCTCTCTCTCTCTCCTTTTTCCTTGGAGTTGGTCTTCAGGAAAATTTGAGGTTTGTTCTCCTCTCTCCTTGTTCACATTAATGGCTTTGTCATGCAAATTCATCTTATCTTCTTCTTACTTACTCTTTCTCTGTATTTGTGCATGTGCACTCATGTGTTTCAGGTGAATGAAATCTTTAATTTCTCGCAAGATGATCTTCTAACTGAGGATATATTGATTCTTGACACCCATGCGGAGGTCTTTGTATGGATTGGTCAGTGTGCCGATCCTAAAGAAAAGCAGAAGGCATTTGATATTGGCCAGGTATAATTTTTTTCCTTTTTCTCTGTGTGTGTGTTTGCATTTCCTTCTGAATCTAATAAACATGTAAACATTTTCAGAAATATATAGGACTTGCAGTAGCTCTGGAAGGGTTATCTCCAGATGTCCCACTTTACAAGGTCACAGAAGGGAACGAGCCTTGCTTTTTCACCACCTACTTTGCATGGGACAATGCAAAGGCAACTGTAAGTCTTGAAAATCCGAAATCACTTTTTGTTTCATTTCACTTTAAGTGATAAATTGACACACACTTTGTTGATAACCCTTGTGTTGTTTTAACAAGCATAAATTATCATGGAACTTCATGGTGTTTCATAATATTGAAGCAAATGAACAGAATGATTTAAGTGAGCAATTCCAAATCATCGAAATTTATTTTTTAAAAAGGAGATTGAGATTTGAGTGTTCATTTCTGTATTCATATCCTTGAGAAAACATCTACACATTTTTTTTTGAAAGCGGGCGCAAATGTATTAATAAAAGAAGGGGGATGTACATGTATGGCAGTGAATGATTATAAAAAGACCACAAAACACAAACACCAAGAAGGTGTAAGAGTTACCTCCCCTCACTAAAACAAAAAGGGAAGAGGTGCCAATAGCCCCTTTACAAAAAGATTGAGCCCATTCTCTCACTCAAGCAAAAAGAAGGCTAACCACACACTTAAGGACAAGAGCTTCATTTTTTACTGCCCCCCTATTCCTCTCCCCCCAAATGGCCCACAGCTGCATGAAGAATCAGCCACCAGATCTAAGCATCCACAGTGGGGAGATGGCCGCTTCCCCAAGCAAGAAGCACATTGTCCGTAGGTACTCCTAGATTAACTCGACTTTACACCTTGTCGAGGATCATCTGCCAAACTTCCTTGGCAAAAGAGCACCTAGTGAAGATGTGATCCAAGGACTCCTCCAGGTCAGCACACAGGGGACAGGCAGAATATAACCTGTCCAAATACCGTGCCAATCTATCCATCATCGGCAATCTTCTGTGGCTCAATCTCCATACGAGTACCTTGACCTTCAAGGGAGACTTCGAAGCAAAATATGAGGGGCAAAAGGATGCCTCAGACCACCATTGGCGTTAACGTGGTATGTAGATCTGACCGTGAAGATCCCCTTAGCCTCCCATCTCCAATGCCAGCAGTCTGATCGAGTGGGATTGGGTTTGAACTCATGAAGTAGACCAATGAGGTGGCAAAACTCCTTCATTTCAACATCCCTTAGCTGCCTTCTGAAAGTAGGGGACCACACACCCCCGGCTGAGCCAAATCATACACCTGAGCAACTACTATCGTGGGCTGTGATGCAATAGCAAAGAGCCTCGGCAAGATGGCACTAAGAGGGGGACCCAAAGACCATCTGTGGAACCAAACAAACACGTGTGCTCATCACCTAATCTAACCTGAATGCTGGCCTAAAGGACATCAAAACCCAAAAGGTTGGGCACACGTCCCACAACCTCGCTCTAGGGTAATACAGCTGCCTTATGGCATGCACACAAAGTGTCTTCCCTTGTACCTAACTTCCGAAGCCATTTGGTACAGCGTGCAATATTGACCTCATCCAAGCTTTTGATCCCCATGCCACAATTGTTCTTGCTTTTACACACCCACTCCAGCATATATCATTCCCACCTTTCTTGTAATTGCTGCTGCCCCTCTAGAGAAGCGGCTTCCGATAGAATCCAGCTTCCTAAGAACCTCTCTAGGCACCCTTAAGATAGAGAATAAATAAGTGGGTGGGCTGTCACGAACCAAGTTATATAGTACTAGTCTCCCTCCATAAGATAAAAGTCTTCCTTTCCATGCTGCCAACCTATCTTAAAATCTCTCTATCACTGTATGCCTGTCACTCAGCATCAATGGTGTGAGAGATAACCCCATCCAGGTTATTGGAAATCCCCACTGTGTCACCCCAGAATAAGAGCTGCTTTCTAAAAAATATCTACACATTTAAGGAATGATTTCAGTGGAATGTGGCAATTTTGTCTTCCAAAGAACTGAAAATGCTCATTAATGTCTGCCATTGTTTTGTATGCTACAGACTATAGAACTGATTGATGTCACGTTCACAGTTGGCTTTGATTTCTGGTACTTGCTATTCTAGTTTAAAATCTGACTATAATCAATGGGATTAAGGCCTTTTTGCAATTTGTTTTTGGTTTTCTTTTGAGGTCCCTGTCACAATGGCATGGCAGGGGCACAGTTCATAGAAAGAGAATATCCTCCCCCCTCCCCCCCCAGCTAAGCTCAGCCAGTAAGGCCTTTTTATAATGTTGATAGTGATGGAATGGGAACTCAATCTTTGGTTCTTGATGTGTGTCAGTTTTCTCACTTTCAAATAAAGGTGCATGTCCCTTTCTATTAGTTTCAATTAGAGAACATGAATTCAGGAATATGGAGAACAGGAGAACGGATACTAGGGCCTTTACTTCCCACATGCATTGGAGTTCAAGGAGGCTATGTAAATTTTTTTAGTGCTTAACAAGTTAACATTTAATCAAGTATTTAGGTTGTATGACCATTAAAAAGTTTTACTTTGTGGTGCTTCAGGTCTGGATATGGCTATTAGGAAGAAAATAATTTGGTCATATTTTCATGGATAGAATGTTGCAGCAAACAAAATGGAAGTTTGTAAAATCTGATATGATGTAACTGGATTTCTAAGTTACTATAGATTGAAAAAACATTACTACTGAAGTATATGATGTAGGGTTTGTTTCTTAACATGCGTTTCACAATAAGGAATGAGAAAAATAATGAAGGTGTAGGAAAATAGACCCAGAGCAGATATTTCCATACTGGGATCGGTGGGCGGTTGACTGGTGTTGTTGGTTACTTTATGGTACTTCATGTTTGGACACAGCTATTAGGAAGATAGAATAATTTGTTTCCCTATTTCTGAGGATGGAAACCCGTGGGAAACTAAATCAAAGATTGCATATTACATATTCGGCTCATTGGTTTTGACATAAAATATCATAAATAACAATTTTGAAACCACCACTTTTAAAACAAAAGGAAATGAAATTCCTGATTTTAAAATCACCAGTTCTAAAAACCTTGGTTTTGGTTTTCAGTGGGTTTGGTCTGAAAATCTAAACAGCTAAATATAGTATTATATAAGTTAACTGGTTTTGAAATACAGCAATTTACAACACTTCGAATGTACAGAAAACACCATGGAACTGTACACAGCAATCCAAACATAAGAAAACACCGATTTATGACATTTTACGATGTTTCACAGTCCAGAAGCAGTTGGAAAGGAGCTTAATGTCCTTTTAAGGTTACATAAATTTTTGTTTGTATGTGAACTTGCTGTCTAATATCAAAAGCTTGTCCAAGTCAGTTCTTTCTAATGCTGTATTAAGTTTCATCTGATTGTTCTGTTACACTAGGACAAGCTGCATACTCTTGTGTGTTTAGTTTTTCTCCAACAAGGCTATTGTTCAAAGACATGGATTCTATTGGTGACAGGTTCAAGGAAATTCATTTATAAAGAAGCTATCCTTTCTTTTTGGAACTGCCGTCCATGCTTCAGAGGTAAATGTCATCTTTTACATGTCTGAAAATACTGCATAATCACTTCATAGATTTCCTTTTTCTGCAAACACCAGTTATTACTTAAGCTGGTGGTGTGATCTTGAAATGCCATTATGTTTTCCCATGCTTAATGAGCCGTCACTTAGAACAATGGTACTAAAACTTGCCTTCTATTTTGCTATAGTCTCATGATAAATCTAATTATTCAAGAAGTGGGCCAACTCAACGGGCTTCAGCTATGGCTGCATTATCTTCTGCATTCAATCCTTCTTCTGGGTCCAGAACTTCAGCACCGAAGCCAGTTCGTGTCAGCAGGGCCTCACAAAGAGCAGCTGCGGTTGCTGCTCTCTCCAATGTTCTGACGGCTGAAAAGAATTCTGAGTTATCTCGTCCACGCTTCAGCAGAAGTCCTTCCCCTGAAGTGGCTGTTTCTGGTATAGTTTATGATCTATTGTCTTAAATTCTATCTGGGAAGTTAAAATTTTCTGCATCACTTCATTACTGCAGGAAGAGTTTTATTCCTTGGATTCACAGTGAACATTTTAAATGCTTCACTCTGTTCCATATGCCTAAAGTTTTGCATAGGGTTCTTATATAAAAATTATCCCTATGGAACAAAACAAAATATCATGTTTAAATACAATATTATATAAACATCCTCAATTATAGTTTCAGAAAAAAATAACAAAAAATTAGAATTAATATTGTTATATTCGAAATTCTTTATTTAAGCTTGTGTATACTATGAAGTAAACAATATTTTTCAAAGAACCCCATAAACATTAAGAAACATAATTATGAACTTCTAATTTAAAAAATACAGATAATTAGTTTGTATTGTCTTAAATGCATATAACCAATTCTTGCTTCCCCTTATTTTTTTTTGAAGGTCGCACTTCTCAATTTTGCTCCTTGCTTTGTTTCCATGTCCATTTTTCAATTTTCAGCTATACTTAGCTTTGAAGCAAGAGTTGGCAGATCCTGCTATGGAGGGGGGGGGGGGGGGGGAGGGGGGCAAATGCATCCATTGAGTGGCAGATTAACTTAGGGAGAATGCTCGTCCATAGATCGGGAACACAAGCTTCGCTGATTTTGTTTTGAAATACCAATAACTATTTCTATGTTTTGGCAGTTTTTTAATTTATAATTGAGGTTTAAATTGGAAACTTAGTAGTTAACTTATATATTTTATTTGCAAGAAAAGTCTACATTATAGGCCTGCTGGAAGATCAAACCGGATCCAACCATAATATTTTAGCTTAGTTTTGTTTGGTATGAAGAAACTTTGGTTTGATTTGTTTTGATTTCCATGTATATAAATCAAGGTTCGCTGACTTAGGAAATCCATATTGGATCGTATCTTCCTAGATATGAGTTGGATCCTATCCGACTCGGTCCGACTTGTCGAGTCAAGCAACTCAAGCCAATGAATTTGTTAAAAGTAACAAGTGTTAGTCATATTTTAGAGAAATGTATCCTCTTAATTGGTATAAAAGGTGTAATTTTACTTATCAAATGGGAAAAGCTCAATTAAAATAACCCATTATTCATATATGAGTCGATACGATCCAGTCCGACTCAGTGCGTGCCAGAGGATCGTACTCTCCTAGATACGAGTCGGCACGATCCGGTATGATATGGCAAACCATGGTATAAATTGGTCTTTGTTTGTTTTTGTCAAAATTCTCTCAAAACCGAGTAAAACTATACTGTGAACAGCCCCAGCCATGTTTTGCTTGCAGCTGCATCACAAGGCAGAGTTGGTTCGAGGTTGCAGTCAGTTAAACCACAGTCTGACTCAGCCAGTATTAGATGTAAAAAGCTTGCTGAGTCTGGGTAAAAGCATCTCTTGGTTCATGGCAGCCATTGAGGCCAAGTGTCTTGCAAGATTGCAATCCTTGACATTCTGTTTGTCTTGTGGACTTTGATCTTACTATCTTCTTCACATTCTCATAGTTTTATTTGCCAGTTCACAACTTCATATCTGCCTCAAGTTATATGTCAGATCAACGGATAGTAGTCATTGCATGTGGTCTTTTACGCAGGTGGCTTGTGCCAACTAAAGCATCTATATTGACCATTTTTTGTTGAGCCTTATCCCTCCATTCCTTCTGGTGCTAATGCTTTGATTGCCATCTTCCAACCTTGTCACTTGGACAGTCAGACCATATTTCTTTGTCAATCATCATATTTCTTGAAAAAAGCATCTTAAATCAGTCCTTTTTTCCCCCGTCGTCTGCCATAATGTGTATGAATATTTCTCAGCAGAGTGCTAATGGTCTATACCCAGTTATAATCACCTCAAGGTTCATTTTAATTGGGTTTTGAAGTCTCTATTCTATGAGAGATGTTTTCTCTTTTCTGGCATTCTCTAGGAACAATCATGTCCTCTTCCTGAACAGAGTAGTGTAAGTGGAGAAATTGTTGCCATATTACTAAGAGGCACACATTCTTTTTATTTCTTCTTTTTCCTCGATTGGTTGTGGGCAAAAGGTTTGATGACTGATATATAGCTCTTTAACACAACTACATCTTATGTTATTTTAGGATGTTTTCTGATGACTGATATATAGCTTTTTAACATAACTCCATCTTATGTTCTTTTAGGATGTTTTCTTTATGAGCATCTTGTCTCTGCTTCACCAACCTATCGTCATCTTCTGACCTTTTGAGTTTGCTCCATACACCTTTGATAATATATACATACTTAGCTCATATGTTTCATGGTATATGATCAGGGTGAAAAATGACTTGTGATCCATCAGTTGACATCTTCATATAGCAAAATAGAAGGCAAGTTTTAGTACCATTGTTTCATGGTATATCTTCTTTGACGAGGACTTCCTTGTCCTTCCCGTTGATTCTAACAAGTGTGCCACATCCTTTGAATTTGCCTTCAGGTTGACTTAAGCCTCATCTTCTACTCATTTTCCTTGTTTCCTTCCAGCTCATCTTCTGACCTTCCTTGGATCTTGTCATGCATCCCTTTTCAGGTCCCTCTATTGCTCATTATCTTCTATTTTCTGTCATTCACTTGTTATTATGGTTTTTTTTGGAAGGTGACATATAGTCACATTTCATTGAAGAAAAAGAAAATACAATGGAGGCCAAAGGCCAAGGCCAAAAGCCAAACAACATTGCTGAAAGCCACCACCCAAACCCACATCAAACAAAATGAGGCAACCCTAGGCTTCTATTTTATTCAGAAAATAAAATAGAGGCAAACAGAAATGCCTCAAGGAATCTGGGGTCATGACAGAAAATTTTTCCATCTACAAGCTTTGGAAATGAAGTATTCATCTGATGCAATCCTGAGATCAGCTGCTCTTCCCCAAACCTTGACCCAGTTAAGGGCTCTTTGAAGAATATAGGAGGGATTTCTGAACTCTTGGTTGAATCTTCTGGTATTTCTATGTTCCTAGTCCACAGTTCACTTCATGCTCTGCATTATTGTCCATCTGTAAGTATTAGCTTCCAGATCAATACTTCTCTACTTTCTATCATGAAGCTGTCTGATATGCTCCACTTTGCATGCTTTTCTTTCAGCTTATCTACTTTCAGATAGGTATTCTGAGCCTATCAAGAATCCCTGTTGTTGGAACACAACAGAGGAAGAATTGCAGACATTCTTCAGCATTGCACCTGTGATCTTGTGCCTCTTCCTGAAGGCTACAAGTTTCAATAGAAAGGGGTAAATAACATTAAATATCATTGTGGGAACGCTTCACGACCACTGAGAGATATTTTCCACTTTGGTTGTCGGCGCCGAGGAGGGCAGATCATGTGGTTTTATTTGTTCAAAGGTGCCTCTTGGATGATGGGGAAGACCCCACCTTATAGTGCATGGCTTATAAGCACATGGCTATCATTATCTACAACGAATATAAGACTAACCTTTGGCTACAACACAACGCAAGTTGTTGCAAGTAGGTTTTACTGCCCCCAAAAGGTATTTGTTCACTTTGTCTGTCGACCTTGAGGAGGGCAGACCACATGGATGTGTCCTTTAAAAGGTACCTCCTGATTGAGGGAGGGAATCCCAGTTAATACAGACATGCTTGCACATTCTCCGAATAATTTATTAAGGTAAAAATGGGGACTCTGAATAGTCCCACATCGTTTGTGGAGTGGGCAACTGTGTTCTTACAAGGTGGGGCCTTCCTTTACTTGAGAGGCTCCTTTTAAAGGACAAACTCACATGGTCTGCCCTCCTCAGGGTAGAAGACCAGAGTGGACAATTCCTCTCAACGGTCATGAAATGTTCGTGCAATAGTTCAGCACTAAACTTGTGACTGCCTTACTTTTACAGATCTCCAGTCGGTGCACAAGAGCAAAAACAAAACAATAAGGAATGTAAATATAAAGGAACAACATGCAGATCATATCCATCATACAACAGAAATATAAATAACATATCTCAAATGATTAAAACAACTGCCCATACCTGGAATTTTTTCTTTTTTATGAACTAGAGCCATTTCTCCTTACTCTGCATCCTTCATCGCACATCTCTGAAAAATATGTTAAATAGCTTTTATGAAAACCCATAAATTGAGTTCTTAGTAGAGATCATTTACATCCCTACTGATATCCTACACACACACCCCAAACCCACTTACTTTTTCTTACCTATTGTGCAATTCTTATCTTGTGAGCGTTTACAAGTATTAGTTACAAAGTGAGCAGTAGATGTAAAAAGATTTCAAGGGTTAATTTTAAAATTCTCTCCAAACCAAAATTACAGATTTCATTCTTCTATTATCAATCTTTTGGACTACCCAACATTATATTTATAATTACGTGAGATTACATTCTTATTCTCCTCGTCCCATTAGCCATGATCACATTCTTGTTCTCCTTGTCCCCCTCTTTGGGGTTGTCATTAACATCATAAGATTCTTTCTCAATCATTCTTACATCATGACACACATGGTTACGTTTATATGGGGTTTGTCATAGTTCGTCATATTGATGTATTCTATTTACAAATTCTAGTATACTAAACATCATATGGAAAATCGGCTAAAACATGCACACAATGCACAAAAAGATGTAACATAAAGTCATTTTCTCATGAGTCTTAATCCTTTCATAAATTTCCTTAATCTGAAAATAATAAATACATTTCCCTCTTGTTCTCATATTTTAATATTCCCCAAAATATTCAACTTGGAGTTTCTTTGATAAGAAACAACCATACTTCACTTAGATGTTATATATAACTTTATTAGATATTCAGGTCTTTAACACATGCCATAATTTATAAATCGTTCAACATGATCTCAATCAGGTTACAATGCCCATTGCCGTATAATCGATATTTGACAACCATTATCCATATTCATATTTCATATGTCATTTTAAGCAAATTGTACTAAAAATCAATTGCTCAATGATTCTTTATATTAATGAGTACATAACATGCTGTTAATGGTAAACTATCAAGAAACCATGTTTCTTTCTTATGCCATGATATGCTTAAACATTTAGTTTCATTATTCTATAGGATTATTCTAAAATTGCCCTTATATCATTAATTATCTATCGTGAATCATTCTTATAATCAAAATTTGTATTACTAATTATATTTCTCCAAAAACCAAAAATAAAGGAATAATCAATAAGGAGTATCACCCTACTTTTTATAGAAAAAGGCCGCTGTCGACGACCTGTCGGACTGCTGTCGAGCCGTCGCTGACTGTCGCCGGCTGCTCCCCCTTCTCCCTTCTTCTCTCTCTCTCTCTCTCTCTCTCTCCCCTCTTATTGGGGGTGGTGCCCCTTTTGGGCCTCTGTAGGCCCATTAACCAGATCCCATTGGGCCTGGTTAAGGCTGGCCCATTAAGGCCATGTTCTTAGCCCATTTAGGCCCTTAAACATGGCCCATTAAGGCCTCTAATTAGAGCCCATTAAACCCTATATAGGGTCCATTAGGCCCATTAAATGGAGCCCATCGACAGCCCATTCATCAGCTCTTAGGTTTAGGCCCATTTGGTTAAATAGAAAATTTTTTAAGTTTAGCCTCCTTGTCTTTTATTAATTATATATGTGCCCTCATTTCTATACTAAGCAATCGATAATGGGTCTTTTTCAACTTTTTAAAGGTACTTTTTAAAACCTTCTATAATTTCACTTTGGATCTTATAAAACTAGCTTATGGCATTATAAATCTTAAACTTTTAATAATTGTATTTATATTTTTTAGAGATTTACAAATATAACCTTGATTTTTTTGTGGGGTCTTACCTCCTCCCCTCTTTATAGAAATTTCGTCTTCGAAAGTTCACATTGATCCAAAATTTCAATAGTAAAGTTTCCAAGAATTGCTCCTTTATTTTGTCTTCTCAATCTCATGTGGCTCCATTGATAGTACAATGCTGCCATTTCATGTTCATACAGGGGGGTCTTATTCTTCATGACCCATGATGCTTCTGCTGCACCACTCTGATAAATATATTCTTATCTTAAGGTTTATCTTTTCATATGTTAATTTCAGAAAGATCGTGGTTCTTTAAATTCCATAAAATAAAATGATGTTATAAATCAATCTACAAATTCGAATAACAATGAATTCAATAGGAATCCGTTTCGTAAATCCATCGGTAGGTAGGACTCAAAATGTTGTCTCAGTTCGTAGTCCCGGCCGGTCAACCACTTATCAAGCACAGCAAGTCTTATCATTATCAAAAACGCCGGCACTTTACCCTCATGATTATTATAGAGGATTTGACTACATGTTGTGGCCAGCACCCCGCATCAAACCTTCCAATAGTATCATTTGGGTTTCGTGCAAAACATGTAATTGAAACATATGCACATGAATGATGTCTTTCCACACTATGGTTCTTGTATCTTTCCTTATGATTTGGTTTGTTTAATTCATTCTATATACTGACTTCACTGTATAGTGCATACGCAATGAGTTCTTCCTTTGTCATGTAAGTCCATCAAACTCCTTCTAGTAGTGCTTCTTCATTTAGTTGCAGTCTCAACTCTGATTACATCAACAAGTAACATGAACCCCAGTACTTCAGATTGTCATAATAGTTTTTCTTAGTTTCAGTATAAACACCCAGTTTGCAAAAGGGTTCATAGTTAAACATTCTTGGATCTTTAAGTTTCAATACAAGGCATTCTTCGTCGTACTTGGACGGACCCTAACACAGCTTTCTCTTACTTTTTCCTCTTTTGTTACATTTTCTCCTACAACTTAATCTGCTCCCAGAAACCTTTGCCTTTCTTTTACTTCAAAAGAAAAGATTTTTTTTCATAAAAGTACGTATATTTTAACACATTCATTAATTTAGATGCAAGCTCATAGCTACCTTTTCAACATAACACATGCAATTCATATAAGTTTAATACAAGAACCAGACGTAAAACGAATGACATCCATAATTTAGCATAGACAATTTTTCACATTTTTCTTTAATCATTTATTAGTATTAAAAACTATCAATGTACTACTGTTTTGCCTTTGAACAGATTTCACCTTGCCACCTATTAAGGACAAGAATCACTACTTTTGGTCTTTAACACTTTTATCCCCTATTCAGAATTTTCTTCAGCTCTAGTTTAAAGCAACTCTTATCCCATATGTCTAGCCTGCTATGTATAAACCCAATCTCACTTTCTATTAACACTTCCAAATATTGCCCGATTATGATACTCATTTTTATTCACAAATTACTTATGCGTAGATTATTTATACTTATCTATTACCACAATAAGCCATTATTGTCAATTTTCCCTTTATTAACACAGCCAAAAAGGTCTTCTCACTTTAGTCAAATAAAGGTTCCTCTTTTCCTTAACATCTTGCCCTATTAACATCCCAATTTATTACCATTGCCTCTTTTCTTTATCTTTCATAAACTACAAGGAGTATACACCTACTATCATATTGTATTTGATTACATGTGATGGTCGATTGGGATATGTAGTTGTCATACTCAGGACATGAATTAATCATCTTATCATTTTACTTTTCTCGTGTGCATGTATTATCAGACCTGCTTTGATACCACCTGTTGTAACGTCTATGCTTTTACAAATCTTCAGTAGGTGCACAAGAGAAAAAACAAAACAATAAGGAATATAAATATAAAGGAATAACAGACAGATCATATCCATCATACAACATAAATATAAATAACATATCCCAAATTATTAAAACGACTGGCCATACATGGGAATTTTTCTTTTTTATGAACTGGAGCCATTTATCTTTGCTCTGCATCCTCCGTTACACATCTCTGAAAAATATGTTAAATAACTTTTATGAGAATCCATAAATTAAGTTCTCAGTAGGGATCATTTACATCCCTATTGATATCCTATACACATACACACACCCCAACCCACTTACTTTTTCTTACCTATTGTGCAATTCTTATCTTGAGCATTTACAAGTATTAGTTACAAAGTGAGCAGTAGATGTAATAAGATTTCAAGGCTTAACTTTAAAATTCCCTCCAAACCAAAATTACAGATTTCATTCTTCTATTATCAATCTTTTGGACTACCTAACAATATATTTATAATTGCATGAAACTTTTATGAAATAACACATTGAACTAATATAAAATGCATGTATCATAAAAACAACGTGAACCCGAAGCGAAAACATTTAATAGGATAATAACAGTCTCACATTTTCATATATTCATTCCTACATTCTTTCTTTTTAGTGGTACTTTATACTAACATAGAAAATATAAACATACTTACTGTCAGTCATTATCATAAGGTGTCGGGATTGAGTTGTTCATTCGTTAATCTTTCACCTGATCGGTTGTATTTCTCATAGTCATAACCCGATCGGTCATAAAGTTCACTAATCATTCATAAGTTGTAAGTTCGTAAGACGACTCATCCTTTTGACTAGAAATGACAGGGATAACTATGAACTAACAGTCGTAATGGTGAGTAGGTCCCAACAGACCTCCCACCTCAGCCTACCTAGCTCGATAAGTCTCCGAAAACTTACTGAGTAAGGCTGGGTCTGCAGTTTATCCCTTACAACCTATTGCAGCGTCCATGCTCTAGCCTATGAGTGCATTCAAATAGGAACTCCGTCTTTTGCCCAGTCGAGGTCTCGAACTTGGACTCTGAAATCGTAACCAAATAAGAGACGTTCCGTGCCTCGACGTCACACATCGTTAGAGAGCCTACCGTATGTTTCCTTATCTCTGGGAGATGTGCCGTCGTCCTGCTAATCTTGATGTCACTTCTTCTTTTTTTTTTTTTATAAATGAGAAGACAAATCATCATAGAAAACACCGGTCATACATTTCATAAGAACTCATTTTCATTATAAAAGGCTTTCATGCCTCATTTCATTTCATCATCTTTATTTACCTTGATGGGGTCATCATAACTATAAACTTGTTTCATATGTCCTTGTATATGTGTGTGTGTGTGTGTGTGTTAAACTGATGTCAAGTCTTTTCTTCATGAATTATTATGGAACCATTGTTTGTTATTATCATAAAGATTCATCATCATAGACTAGCCTTCATCTAACTTTCTTTCATAGATTTCTATCTTTATTAGGAAGTGCACTGGAGTGTGCCTCCAATGTTTACATTCTTGTTCTCCTTGTCCCCCTCTTTGGGGTTGTCATTAACATCATAAGATTCTTTCTCAATCATTCTTACAGCATGACACACATATGGTTACGTTCATATGGGGTTTGTCACGGTTCGTCATATTGATGTATTCTATTTACAAATTGTAGTATACTAAACATCATATGGAAAATCGGCTAAAACATGCACACATTGCACAAGAATATGTAACATAAAGTCATTTTCTCATGAGTCTTAATCCCTTCATAAATTTCCTTAAATCTGAAAATAATAAATACATTTTCCTCTTGTTCTCATATTTTAATATTCCCCAAAATATTCAACTTTGAGTTTATTTCTTTAATAAGAAACAACCATACTTCACTTAGATGCTATATATAACTTATTAGATATTCATGTCTTCAACACATGCCATAATTTATAAATCGTTCAACATGATCTCAATCAGGTTACAATGCCCATTGCCGTATAATTGATTTTTGACAACCATTACCCATATTCATATTTCATATTTCATTTTAAGCAAATTGTACTAAAAATCAATTACTCAATGATTCTTTATATTAATCAGTACATAACATGTTGTTAATAGTAAACTACCAATAAACCATGTTTCTTCTTATGCCATGATATGCTTAAACATATAGTTTCATTATTCTATAGTATTATCTTAAAATTGCCCTTATATCATTAATTATCTATCGTAAATCCTTCTTATAATCAAAATGTGTATTACTAATTATATTTCATCCAAAAATAAAAAATAAATGAATAATCAATAGGAAGTATCACCGTACTTTTTATAGAAGGAGACCACTGTGGAAGACCTGTTGGACCGCCGCCACGCCACCGCCAGACTGCCTCCGAGCCGCCACTGGCTCCCGACTGCTCCCCCTTCTCCTTCTTCTCTCTCTCTCTCTCTCTCCCCCTTCTCTTGCTGGCTGCCCCTGCCAGCCCCCCTTTCTATGGAAGGGGAAGGGCGGTTGGTTGGGGGGCTTGAGGCGGTGGAAGCCCCCCCCCCCCCCCCTCTCTTCCTTATTGGGGGCGGTGCCCCTATTGGTCCCCTGCAGGCCCATTATACAGAGCCCATTGGGCTTCGTTAAGGCTGGCCCATTAGGGCCTTGTTCTTGCCTTATTTGGGCCCTTAAACATGGATCATTAAGGCCTCTAATTAGAGCTCATTAAACCCTATAATTTAAGGTCCATTTGGCCCATTAAATGGGGCCCATTAACAGCCCATTAAGGTCTTAATTTTAGGCCCATTAGGTTAAATAGAATTTTTTTTTAGCCCCCTTGTCTTTTATTAATGGTGCATGTGCTCTCATTTCTTTACTTAGTAATCGATAATGTGCCTTTTTCAACTTTTTAAAGCTTCAATAATTTCACTTTAGACCTTATAAAATAATTTATGGCATTATAAATCCTAAACTCTTAATAATTACATCTGTACTTTTTAGGAATGTACAAATATACCCTTGAATTTTTTGTGGGGTCTTACAAAACTGCTATGAGAAGGTTTTTGTCCCCTTAGAGGTAGTATGTACTTTAATTGTTGACCCTGAGGAGGCCACATGGCTCTGTCCTTCAGTCACCTTTCAAATACAAGAGAATCTTTGCTAATATGCACATGGTCGCCTTCTCAAGGGGGCTATGTTAAGGCCAAAAAGGGGGCTCCAGATAGTCCCATATCAGATGTCGTGAAGTGTCTCCCCACTTACTCAAGAAGTGCCTTTTAAAGGACAAAGCCATGCAATCCTCCCCCTTCTCAAGGTCGATGACTAAGGTCGAGAATACCTTTTTGGGGTTGCAAAATGTTCTTACAACAATTTGGCTCCCAACTGTTAGAGGAAGATTTTGCAGCCCACAAGAGGTATTGTTCGCTTTGGTCATTGATCCTGAGGAGGGCAGACTGTGCAAGTTTGTCCTTAAAGGGCACCTTTCAAGTAAGGGGGAAGACCCTGCCTTATAAGTGCATGGTCGCCTTCTTAACAACCAATGTGGGACTATCTGAAGCCTCCATTTTTTCTTCAACGAGTGCTTAGGCTACAGACTCACCTTGTGGTTGGGATTTTACTTTAGATTAATATATTAGTTGTTGTTATATCTTTTTTCCTGCATCCAAGATTATTTTTGTCTACACTTGTTTCCTTTGCTTCTTTGTGGCTATCTATTACCAAATAAAATTGGGTAACCAATGTGAGTGGGAAAAGCCAACCTTTTTAAAACTTTTCATTAAAAGATGAGAAAAGTGACAACTGGCGACTGTGGCAAGAGCGGTGTCAATGCCATCTTAGACCTCAGCTTCATGTTTGCAGGTGAGAGAAGAGTTCTTGGAGAAATCTTAGAGAGATCAAGGGATAGTTTCCCCTCCTTCACCCCCTTTCCCTCCCCCCTCTTCCTTCTTCATCATCATCCTCATGTCCTCTTCTTTTTCCTCTCCTATGTCCCTTTTCGTCGTCTCCTCTTTCCCCCTCTCTCTCTCCATCCTCATTATCCCTCTTATTCTGTCTCAGCAAAGTTTTCATCTCAGAACCCTAGAGAGACAATGATACTTATCAGTCGAGAGATTGCAAACCATGGCAGCAGCCATTTTCCCCCTTTGTTCTTGTGCCTCCTTGTGTATATTGCTGGGGAAAGAGGAAGGACCCTTTTCAGGCTGATTCAAGCCTGAATTGGCAAAACAAGGCCGGTTCTGGACCATCTTTCATATTTTCTGGAGGCCTGTTGAGGAGCATGATCATGTTTTGTTTTTGGAATTCATGTTGGCTGTCACCAACTCCTATCAAAGTCAGCTCATTCAGATTGGAATCCAATTTTGCATATCATGTATTGGGTCCTTCTATTTGTTGATATTTGTTCCAATTTGGTCCTGAATAAGCTAGGCTTGGCCCAACCGCATTAAATTTAGAATGGCCAGGCTGGCATTTTGTTTGTTTATTTGAACTCTAATTATGGGTTGTGGATCGAACGATTGCAAAATCGGATTGGATCCTCAGATCCCAAGCCAGGTCGAGATCAAGATTGGCTCATAATTGACCTAGGATCTGCTAATTTCGGACCAACTCTAGCTGATTCAAGCTAATCAGTTTTTCTTTCTTTTCTTACATTAGAAGTATGGCTTGGATTTCCTCCATTAAAATCAATTGGCGTGGCTGACCCCTCTTCTGGATTGAGATCGGTTAATTCTGCAAACCATGTGTTCTATTGCTCTCGGTGCTCAACAAATCTTGTCATTGTGGCCATTGAAAGTCAGTTCTTTTGTTGTCTCCTCTCCTCGGTACTACACCTCAATGCCCCATCCCTAAAGAAAGGCAAATTTTTTTTTTCAATGGTGTTATGTCTAACATGATCTACATGCAGCCTCCATCCTGTCTTACTATCTCTTTATCATTGTATGCCATTTCACCATCCTATTTATGGACTGAAGTGCCTCTGTTTCAGTCTTTCTTAGTTTCAATGTGTGGTCACTGAACTTGGTTTCTACGAGGTTGAGGAATATACTTTCACCCCTTCCTACTGATGTTGTGACTGTCACTGGTAAACATGCTTTATCCATCTTCATAACTGGTGGAGGGAATCAATATTGAGAGAAACCTTACCTCCACATCTGACCATGTGTTAGAGAGCCAAAACAAGAAAAAAAGTTGTGGCCTATGTTCTTTTCCGCCACCCATACAATGCAAGAGGAGCCCATAGGTTACAATCTTCCTCTTGGTTTGTCCCTACAATTCAACACTAGATAGGAGTGCAGTGTCTCCCCTTATGTCATTCCCCTGACCTTTCTTGGTTGTCTAGCCCTTCTCTTTTCCCTTCTCTCTTTTTGTCTTTAATTTGTGCCCTTATTGGGATGATTTCCTCTGCAAAAGACTTCCAACTTTCCTCAAAGTAGGATGCATTTTTTTTTTAGTTTTTTGAGTTTTTTTTATGTCAATCCCTATAAACATTGTGAATTTGAAATAAATCCCTATATCATGCATACTTTGATATTAGTCCCTATAAACTTAATATAATTTATTAATAAATCCTTCCAGTTAAAAATTCAAAAGAAGCAAATATTTCATGGGATATTCTTCAAATCAATGTTAGTATGGACAGAAATATTTGAAATGACTCCAAAAAATAAAACATTGAGCCCCAAATAACAGTAAAAACTAATGACCTTATGTGTCTGATCGGAGAACGGGTTATATGTACACATGGAACATGTTTAAGCAATCTAAAAAAATTCATTTTTTTATTTTGGCTACAGCAGCAGCCCATGCAGCACCGGCTGTCGGTCAGCAAGTAAAACTCAAAAATTTAAACAAGGGTATAAGTGACTTTTTCAAGAGACTTAAACTTATGTTTAACTATGCTAGAGTTAAGAAAAACTGACAGAAGCAAACAGTAGGGATTAAAACTAAAAAGTTTAAGTATTGAAGGACTAACATCAAAATATGCAAGATATAGGGACTTATTTTGAATTCACTGTGTTAACAAGAATTGATATCGAAAAAGCACTTCTTTTAAAGGGTAATGAAAGAGAATGAGTGGGGGAAAGTAAGAGAGTGAAAGAGAACGAGAAGGGAGCGATGTGTTTGGGAGGGGTAAAAATGAAGGCTATTTTTACCTCAAGGCCTCTTCCTAGTTTTTTTTGGCTATTTGACATTGGCGATGGGATTGAGTGGGTTTAATGGATTGTATTGAAAACTACTTGGATCTTCTTATTTGGCCCAGTTCGGTCCAATCCTTGAATCCTTGCTACGGCATTATATTGTCACCTCATGCTGATGATTGGTCTTCTTGTATATCTCAAGATCGCTTTCCAAGATTTCCTTGATAGTGATGTGCTTATAGTATATAGGCTTTAGCCAATGCTAACGACTCCAACTCCCTTTGGTATGAGACTCCAGCAGATTTACAACTATCTTGTCTTCTCATCCACTTATATCTTTCAGCTTCAGGCTTATTCTGATACTAGCTATAGCTATGCTGGTATCCTTGAAGAATATTGCTCCTCTGTTGGCTATTACATCATCTTGGGTGACTCTTGTCTGATGGTGCAACAAGAAGCAAGAAGCTATATCCCATTGCCACAGCACAATCAGAGTGTGGTCCACATATGGTGCCAATATTTCAGCATCACCTACACTCCATATGTAGCGTCCCAATTTTTATGTAAAATCATTATCTATATCTATTCTTATCTCATATGAGTGTGATATCTTCCAGCTGCACAGAGCAGCTCGGAGGGGGGGAAAAGGGAAAAAACATAGTTGTCAGCATTTTCTTGGAATGAAAATAAGAATTCATATGCGTAAATTACATTTTAACGTTGAGCTTCCTTTGGATTTGGTTAGCTGTGTCATGGTGGCCTTCATCTCTGATGGTGTCGTGAACTCTCTTCTCATTCTCATGAGGCCTAGTTTATAATTAAACAATTTCTTTACTATTCCTTACAGCTGGTATTAGGGGAGGAAGCATGACTCCTGATGCAGAGAACACCCCAGAAGATTCTCCTAAGGAAGCCACGGAGGCAGGCGGGAATGTATCAGAAAATAGCGGAGAAGACTCTGATGTGAAGCTGGAGAGTTCACAAGCTGATGAAAACGGAGGTGAATGCACATTCAGCTATGAACGGTTGAAGTCCAAGTCCACCAACCCAGCAAAGGGAATTGATTATAAACGAAGAGAGGTTCTGACACTCCTAACATTTCAATACCTTCATCATCATTTGATATGTATTTCAATAAGAAAATACTACCATTTTCATAGAAGGATAATTGAATGAGTTATAAAAATGATTAGTTTTTTTCCGATTATGTGCAGGCCTATCTCTCAGATGCTGAGTTCCAGACCGTCCTAGGGATGACAAAAGATGCATTCTATCAACAGCCAAAGTGGAAGCAGGACATGCAGAAGAGGAAGGTTGATCTTTTCTAATGTGTGTACTCAGACTCTACTGCCTTTTTGCTAGTCATATTATTCTACATCGTTTATCTTGTTGGATTTTTAATGGAAACAAGGTCAGTATGTTCAGTTGTTGCGTGCCAGTTTGTGATGGTTGCAGCTGCTCGTGTGCTTGGGTGGTTTACCATTAGGCAATTCTTTTATTTGTATATGAACATCTCAGCCACAGAGCTCTCATTTTTACTTGTCAAGGTTTGGTATGTTTTTTTTTTTTTGGTTCAGGGTACATATGTATGTATTTGGGTGAATACATATGGATCCCTTTTAATTATGCAAAAACAATGTATATTTATATGAACAAGGAGACTATTGTAGGGTGACTTGCAGCTTTTGTTTCCTGCCCTTGTAATCTCTGGGTTGATTGATGCATTGGCCTTGTAAAAAAGAGCTCCTCTCCTTTCCCTGCTTGTCCTATTCAATCCTTCTTCTGCTTCCTAATCAACGTAAAAATTGGGATTAAAAATTCTTGTCAAGATTTAGGGAAAGAAATGGAGTAAAGTTGGGGTTCCTCCCATTTGCCCCTCTTCTTTCCCTCTCGTCCCTCTCTGATCAGGTAGTCAGAATAGAATATGGTGTATAAGATGTGGTCTCACAGTGGGAAGCGTGTATTAAAAAAGGTAGTTCATAGTGGTCTCCTCTGCTTTCCCAATCTTTGACGTCCAAAATTTAAGCTTATTTGTGTGGTGGCTCCGTTGCAATCTTACAACAACGCATTTGATATATAAATGTCCTGGGTAGATGCTAGTGCTTAAGGAATGAGCATTTACACGCTGGCCTTGGCTCCCAGGCCACTGCACCATATTCTCAGAAAAAAAACGCCGTGGTGCTCTAGATGAAGTGGATACCACGAGGCGGGATGATTCCCTTTCTTTGGCCTGAAATGATAAGAGGAAAAAATAACTGGAATCATCGCCAGCCTAGAGCACATACTAGCAACTTATAACTCTAAACAAGCGGTTCTTTGCACCTCCACACTCAACTGATAAGAGGATACCTTCCCTAAAAACTCAGGCCTAAAAAGTGATTGGCACATTATGGGACCTCGCATAAAATGACTAGAAAGAAAAGGCGAAAACAAGGGAGACAGAGAAGCACGTTTGTTGGTCTATGCTAATGAAAGAATTCGGCTTTTTGTTGGGGTTGTGGGGGAAGGAGTTGGCTTCAGCATGAAAGAACTACGATACATGGTGGAAAATGTGCCATGACAAGATGGCACGAAACAGAAGACGGGAAGAAAAGGTGGAAAATGAAGGTCAAAGGTTTCATGAGTCACAAGCCTTGTCGTCTAATCTCTTAAATTGGATGGTAACAAGTAGTATATATTTTTTTCATTATTTGCTGAGCTGGAGGAGGTCTCCAGTTCGACATCCGTACCGTACGATTCTTTATTGAATGATTTTAAAAAAAATTTTTAAAAAAAAGATCATGCAGTCGCACGATTCTAACCGTTGGCACCTTGTTCTTGCATCACACAGTGCCGCAGGTATCGAGATACTAATAACTGTGGTCCACTTGACTCACTGGTTACTGAGAAAGTGACACAACTTGGTCACATAATTTAATCCTCTATCACCCAAGATCCGTGTTTAAGTCGTAAGTTACTAACAACAATTTCAGTAATTTTAGTGCAAGCCATGCCCTTCTTTAATGAATCATAGAAGCCGACAGGATGTGTTGACTACGGGACGGAAATGGGCTTTAACCTTCATTGGGCCGACTTTCACCTGACCCGTACCTGTGCTGAGGCCCATTTACTTGGACCCCTTAGTGTTTAATCGGTCCCCAGATGGGCCTTATCCACTGAATCCTCATCTCCACCGCAAAAAAAAAAAGAAAAAAAAAGAGACGGCCTGAGCCAGCGGCATAGCCCTCACTCTCTCTCTCTCTCTCTTTCTCTCTCTCATATCCATAGATAAAAGAGGAGGGAGAAGAAGGCGGGAAGCAATGTCCTGCGCCGCCACCTCCTCCGCCACCTTACGCCCCGCGCTGCCGCGCACAACCTTCCTGAGCGGGGCCAGGCGGCACCTCGCGGTGGCGCCGTCCCGGGCACCCGCCCATCTCCTCCGCGGCCGACGGCGGGCGGGGGGAGCGAGGTGTGGGCTGACAGACTTGATAGGGGGCGACCTGGTGCGGCCGGACCTGGGGCGGTGGTTAAAGGACGTGGAGGAGCACAAGGCGCTGGCCATCTACACCCCGCACGAGGGCGGCTACGAGGGGCGCTACCTCAACCGCCTCCGCTATCAGGGCTACCGCTTCCTCGACGTCTCCGCACGCGGTCTCGGCGACCCGGAGGCCACCCTCACCAAGATCCACCCCGTCTGCCCCGTCCGTACACCTCCCTAGCTCCCCCTTCTGGATCTTCTCCAGTTTTGCTTAACTCTCTTGTTCTGGGGGTGGTCATCTCAACTGGGTCGTGTTGACCGGTGTGCGTGCATGCATGCGTGGTGTGTGGATGTGTGTGGTTGCAGCCGCACCTGGGAAGGCAGCCCATAGCGAGGTGGTACTTCCCGCCGGAGGTGGACTACAGGCTGTCGTTGCTGCCGCCGGAGGCCAAGGGGCTCGTCGTATGGATCATAGAAGCCAAGGTTAGCTAGCTGCTGCTGCGCCTTTTGTTTTCTGTGTTACATGCAAAGTGATGGCCATTGGAGCAGGTGCTGTCCAAGGCGGAGCTGCAGTTCCTGGCGCTGCTGCCCAGCCTGCGGCCCAAGGTGCGGGTGGTGGCGGAATGTGGCAACTGGTGAGTGCTTATCCACCTCTCTCTGCACCCCCAACAAGGATTACATGATCGGATGGTCTGTCACTAATCAACGGAGTTTACTGCCCCCAAACCATAATACTTGACAATTAAAAGACCGCTAATATGCGGAACATCGTTTTTTTTTTATTGGTATATGTGAGGTCAAGTCGGTTGGAAGTAGGAATGTAAATGGTACCCGATATTCCGTTTATCCATTCATTTTCAAAACTTAAAGGTCATATAAAAAGACACAATTTAAAAGATAAAGATATTATCCGTATCTAAATGATTTAGAATAAAGAAAATGCTACATCTTTTTTTTTTAGTCTGATTATCCGAATCTCTATCTTTTTTCTTTTATTTATCTTAGTTATTGATTATATTTGAATGGTAGTTGGACATTTTGGACGTGGACGGGAAGGCCATAGATCAATCTTTGGTGGGCTTAGATAAGATATAGTCCCTAGCCATTATATATTATTTAAAATTATTATTTTTAAATGAAATCTTTAATCATACTTATATAGTTAAATGTCTTATTGTCCATGCCATTATTTTAATTCATTCTCTCCCTTAGTTTGCAAGGTTCATTTTCACAAATGCCACGTGAATTATCAGTAAATTTATAAGAACTACTGAGAAAGAACTTATATATATATTGAAAATAGTATTCCTTTTTTCCCAGAAACAATAGAAGATTAAGTTTATGTTGACACATAATATCGTTCGATAATTTGACTTTTATATATCAATTTTTGATAATTTTAAAAGATAAAGATGAAGATATACATATTGCTTTAATGATAAGGATAAGGATAGAGCCAATATTCTACCCGACAAATATCCTTTACATCTCTAGTTGGGAGTCTTTACTCTCCCGCTGTTGGATCAAGGTGTGCAGCAGAATTATTTATCTTAATATGTAGAATTATTTTTTCAAAAGTTAGCTTAGATCTAAAATTATCACCTAATTAAATAAAATTATAAATGTTGAGTGAAATTATCCTTCTATCGAGGGAAAATATTAACACTTAATCTAAAATCGTTTCCTAGTCTCCTATAATACGTGTAAACATTGCGCTTGATGATGTAGCAAATTTCAATCTACTAATCTACTAGCTTATTTTGGTTTTAATTCACCGGGACCCACTTAAGGAAGTCATTCACAGATCCCCACACCCTACCTAGCTAGTTTCCCCAACTTGGGGTGGTGTTTGGTTGGCATTTCAGTCAGTACGTTTGCCGGAACTGAAGTGGCCCTACTCAAAGGTGTTCACTGTTCAGTTCAAATTAAAAAATCAAATCAAACAGAATCTTCTTTACTCTAGTTTAGTTTAATTTTTGAAAAAACTCAGTTCGGGTTAAAACCAAATCGAACTAAGAATTTTGGTTTAGTTCTATGTCTCCTGATTGTAAACTGAACTAACTCAAATGAATTGAATATCTCAAAAAGGACATAATAATAGTGTGCAATTATTTGGATTATAGGCATGCGTGTTTGTCAATTCTTAACGTTATACTTTTGAATTTAAAGAATAGCCTATGTCCATATGTATGAATGGAACAGCTTATAAAAAGTCCTAAACCACCATATGCCCGTAGGTATGATTGGACTAGCCTATAAAAGTCTCAGACTGCAAATCAAATCAAATTTGGTTCAATTTGAGGATTTTACGATTTGGCTTGATTTAGTTTGAACTCGTATTTCAATTTAGTTTGATTTTTAAAATCATCTTAAAGTCAAATCAAACTAAATCGTGAACACCTTTACTTGTAACACAAGGACTACTTATTGTCGGTCATGTCTTTTCGTTTTCAAGTGTGTCACACTGCTCTAACCCTAGGCGGGGAGGGAGGGATCTGCTATTTTGAAACATATGCGTGTTCCAGTTATTCCACTCATGTCAAGAGAGCATCACCCTCATTTATTAACTGCGGACTGGAGGATTAGGCCTCATGTTTAGGGAGGAAAGTATAGGTACAATTTTAAGCTTGCAGCAGGTATATATGCAAATATATAGTTTTCTTCTTCCCTGCCTCCTTTGATCTTTCATTTTTTTGGGATCCTCAAAGTAGCTGAGATGGCAGGATTGGCCTCACCTTCTAAGAGATGTGCAGGAGAAGGTTCATGTGGAAGCCACTGAGGGAGATAGCAGGGCTTCCTCCAGCGTTAACGCCGGATCCCAATAAGGAACGCACCTCCTGAAAGACCGACCTGAAGGTCTATAATTTGTACACTCCAGCCAATCACACCAAGGTATATATGTGAATTTGTATGGCACATTTAAGAATTTCAAGAATTCGTATAAACAAGGTTCTGTAATTTTGTACGCGCAATGCACATTTAACGATAATTACAATTAAATTCCTAAAGGACATCACAGTGGGTTGGCCAATTGTGTTCTTAATGACATCAGAGAGGTTTTTGTAAGTTTTTATAACCATAATAACTACAGCTACTTCCAAGCCACAGCATACTCCTCCCAACCCCTTCAGCGAAGCAAAAACTGTAACTTGTTCTCTTTGAGGTGACCGCCTGAGCCATGAAAAGGTCCCAACTGCCAGGAATTTGTTTGTGTAAAAATTTTAGGTGCTATTTGGTTTGACATAAAATATTTTTTTAGTCAAAATGCATGTCATAGAAATGTAAGGTTAATACCAAAGTAAACAGTAAATGGGATCTTGTCTGCTGGATCCATTTTTAGGCTGTCATAGTGGAGCTAAGAGTATAGATACTCAAACGGGGGACTGAAACAGATCATCTCCTCACCAATTTTCCTCATTCTAACTGAAGAGAGAGCAACTGTACACTTTTGACTGAGATGATCATTCATTTTACACCAAACGCAACTGTTAAAAGATGCCACTCAGCGAAGACCAACCGCTAGGCACCGTCTTTGTAATGGAGAAAGCTTTTATCTAAACAGTCATTTTCATTAATGTTTAAGCGTATCCAACTAATTCTAAACTGCCACTCTAGCCAGTTCTTTCCGCACATTTCATTTTTCCTTTAATTTAGAAAATTTTAATCCCAGAATTTTGCTTGAAAGTCAAAATCCACACAAATAACTGCGTTCATCCAATCAACATAACTGGATCAAAATTTGTGAAGTTGAAAAGCATTTTCAGCTGAAGACACTGAATATGCCCCTGGTGAGGCCCTTCTTCTGGATGGCAGAACCTGGTCACAGGAATGAACGTATGGCTTGGACCCTCCAAAGGTTGAATCAAAAGGCCAGATGCAGAAAGGAGCAACCCCCCCTCCCCAAAAAAAAGGAGACTGAACAAAGTCATTCAGCTTAGATCTAGAACAAATAGCAACTGAGTTTATAGGTTTTCTACAAGATGCGTGAGGCCAATAAGTTACTACTGACCAATTGGTCCCGAGCTATCTGATATGTACAAGTTTACAACGAGTAACAAGCGCAAACATACACATGGCCAGAGAAATTATACAGTGGTACAGTGAGTACAACATAAACATTACTAAAACATGACCGCATCGGCAAGCCTCTGGTTAAAATTGGCAACCACCGACTACAGTCCCCTGCAATATATTAATAGCTGAAATTAGAGTACACTTTTGCTTGAGAACAGATATCTAACAAAAAAAAAAACTAGAAATTTGAAACCCTGAATGTACGTTAACCAACAAAGGTCACCAACCAGGTGCATACATTTGTCATGTAACTTCTTGCATCTATTAAAAGTTCAACTAATGTGTAGTATGTATGTCTGTACGTATAAAGCAATAGACATGTTAAGTGGCATAAAGGAAATAATGCAAGGTGCTCCAACATACGAATGCAATACGTGAATTGTGCCTTTTTAAGCAAGGAATCAAATAGTCGATCTTATTCTATCTGCATAAAGCGGTTATAGTAATGGGGGAAATCTATTCTTCGCCCACTTAATTCTGGAGTACAACATTAAGCTCAGAATTGTTGCATTGACTTCAATTAAATCTCAGAAGTTCAAAGTGAAAGTGTAAAAATAGAAAGCCAAAAGGAATATTAATGAAGACAATAAAAATCCATGTTTGATGAGAACTTAGCTATTAGTGGGAAAATAAATGTCCATATTCTGCAAACGTATACCCCTTTTCAGCCTCTTTCTTACCTGATAGCTCCGACTGTTGGTTCACATAGATAATTTGAACAAAAGCATGAACTTGACTTCTTCCCAGTTCTCGATTATTTTACTTTGAGGCAACTGTCCTCTGAATGGTGGAAACACCATCAACAAATTTGGTCCGAAATATAACATTTGCATTGTTGAACATCCCCTCTTTCAAAGAAACCACAATGAACTGTTCAAGAAAAGCAATGAAGAAGCAAGAAAATTTAAAATCTATAAGAATGTCCAGTGAACAATTCAAGGTACATCCAAGGAAACGATCCAAGGAATTCAGTACATGAAAACATGATGATCAATTCAAAATATGTCAAGAAAAAGGGATACAACAAAGAAGGAAACCTGAGAATGTGGAAAATGAGCCTTGATCATCCTTCCAATGTTCTGCGTATGACTAAGGTCAAGAGCAGCATCTACCTGTTTCACATGGTAAAATTTTCAGATACTTTGATCTAGATGACTTCAGTGATCATTAGCAAAGAGAAAGCATCTACAGATAGCATCGACAACTACAAGGCAGTTGCCCAGAAGACCATCGTGTTAAGGCATTTACAAAGCCATGTAGACATCTCGCAAAACCGAGCTTACAAATGTCAAACATTACCACTGCAGCCAAGAGCTATCAGTGCCAAGCAGCCATATAGGGATCTGGTTATTGATCCTAGTGGGTAGACCACAAATCTTTGTTATCTGAGCATAATCATCCCACTGCAAATGTCAAATTCATGCTCCAACATAAAGGGGCCGGATGGGAGGGCTACTACAAACAATTCATGCCTTTTGAGCACTTGTTGGTGCATAACAAGAGAAGGTATCATGTTCTTGCATATAATATCCAGCACTTTCAACTGAATTTGTTAAACCAGTTCACTTCAAACCAACAGCTAAATGAATTAACATACCAATTTAGCAAAAGGTCTGAGTGGTTAAACTCAAAGTTTACAGCACTTGTTAGCAGAAGCCTAGAGTGGCTAAAATTAACAAAATGCATCAAGCACAAGAGTAATAAAAAAAAGCTAGCTTAATGCATCAAACATGAATCTGATCGCCTACCCACAACAGCATATAACCTCTAACCAATGTCCAATTTTTGTATCTACACGATATTTCTTCAACTCTGGACCAATTGTATAAAGACGAGGACAAGTAGAGGGGATATTCAATCAAAAGCAAATCTCAATTTTGGTTTGATATCTTTAGAAGCCATTCGGTATGGCCTTAAAGAAACATATTTACAAATACCATTTATGGATGTATTTCTTTCATAATAATTGCCAATATTTTAAATTTCACTTAGCAAATGCATTCTGAGACAAGTATAGTGCTACATCATGCCATAACTGCCGTCAATTATATTACGTTCAGAGAGAAGTGAAGCACATTGAATCTTAACCAAATTTAAAACATTAGGATAAGTTAGTGTAATTTGACTACATACTTCAAATTTCTTTTATGCTTACATTTATTCCATCCTAAAACTGAACTTTTTGATAACAGCCCCTTAAAAAAACTTATGAACCATACTGCATAATCCATTAAACAACACAAACATCATCATGAATAAAGCATGAGCTATGCAACCACACCTGGGAAAGAAAGTCAGACGCAAGGCATGTTACCTCATCAAGTATATAAAGAGGTGCAGGTTTGAAAAGAAGTAACGCCAGAATGAGGGATAAAGCAAGAAGGGATCTTTGCCCTCCACTAAGTTCTGATAAGGACAGCTTCCACACATTTCCAAATGCTACACGGACCTCCAGACCATTCAGAAATGTACATCCCTCAGGAGGTTCAAGCTTAGCCATCGTCCCTGGTAAAAGGGTGGAAAATATTGATCCAAAATCTCTGCAAAAATGTAAAATACCAATCAATCCCGTGTACAGAGAGGGTGGAGGTTCAACTAGCATCCAGCTGAACCACATGTAGCATAAGAAAATATCCAAAAATACTTCGCAACAAAAAATGTATACAGAAACATACATGCATTTCAAGCAGAGGAATGATTACTCACTTATTCACTTTAACCCAAGTAACTTTTAATGTTTCTTTCTTTTTCTCATCAAGTTCTTCAATGACCATTTTGATTTTTGATTTATCATTCTGCAAAGACAAATAATTGTTATTAACCAACAGTTGATGAATATTATCTTAGCAATGTAGCTAAAGCGGGCACAAAAAAGCACATGCCTCAATGATGTTTTTCTTGGACATCAACTCACTGTATTCATCTTCTGCTTTCTCAAACATTGCCATGACCTTTTTGTTGATCCTCTTTTCAAGGCTATAAGAAAAAAATAATTCATCATTAGTATATATCAACAGTGAAACATATATTACAAAATAATTCCTTCCAACCTAAATGCTTTAAAACTTCAAACTGGGAAAAAGATGTAGAGGTTTGTTGAAACTAACTTGATCTTAATTCTTGAAGGTTCACAATTGAGTTAACCAGTCTAATGAAAAACTAACTAGAAGCAAGTAAAGGACAGAAAAGTATAAATAGTTAACACACCCAGATTGCTCAGCTTGCAGTTTTTCAAATTCTTCCCTTGCTTTGATAGGATCCCGAGAAGAAAAGTCGTAGTCAGTTCCACATTTTCCAAACAATTGTCTCTCAGAAGCAATCCAGCTGTGTTTCTGAAGCAATTTATCCACCATCGTAGAACAATCTCTCTGTTCCACTTCCATTCGTTCCACCTGAAGTCCATACAATCCACACAAGATTTAAGTTGGCATGGAGAATTAACTTGGATCACTTTGATAACAGAATGGCCTTTTCGGGATTAGTTATTCTGGGATCGATTATGCCAGAATAAGAGGCATTATGGTTTGAAACACTTTAACTTGCACAAGAATAAGGCACAATAAGCAGTTCTGCCTTTTACCTCAAATGGCTTATTCTACTTTTTCCTGAAACAACTGTCTGCGGCCCACATAGAATCAAACTAGATATTGACTCATTCTATGGAATAAGCCACCCTATTTCCGCCTTATTCCGTTATCAAAGTGAACCTAAAGGATAGTTAAGTATGACATTTTTGGTTGACTAGCAAATACGAAAGGTAGCAATTAGAAATATGGTATACCTCGTTTTCCATTTTCTTTCTTTCAACATTTGCATCACTAATTTTCTGCTGAAGTTTCTGCTGTTCTTTCATAATATAATTGATCTCCAAGTCGCACTCCCTCATTTTTGCACGACTTAACTTCAATTCAGATTCAGCTAGATCATATTCTTTCTTTATCGAATCAACCTGAAAAACATAACTAAATTTTGTAAAACCAAAGCACCCTAGGAAGCATTTATACCACAACCAGCCCTTTTGGACAACCTAAAGTTTATTGTTGCTCCAACATACAATACAAGGCTTCTGGATTACCAACTAAGAATACAATTGCCAATTACCTCAGCTTTCTGCTTATTCACTTCTTCATTAAGGACACCAATCTGTACTTCTAGAGTAGCCAATTGATTTTCCAGTGAAGCAAGCTCTTGAAGAACAGCATCTCTTTCCATAATACGCCTCTGTCTTTCATTTTCATGTCCCTGATCAATGATAACAAAGATGAGAATCATTTCCTTTGTAGGACTTTGAATGAGCTCAAGGAAAAATTAGTCACAAGTATCTGACACTTGAAAGTCGCAAGATTAATTTTGCAGAAAAATTAGATTATGTCCAACTCATTAATCCATAGAAAATTATCATGTGTAGCTGCTAACTATTCTAATTACCCCAACAAATTCTGGAGTTCAATATTAATAGCATTCAGAGAGATCATCTTCTGAGCTACAGCCTAAGCAAATTTTGTTAATCTACTTATTGCATACTCACATAGCAGAAATTTTATGTCCCAAAAATCAAGTTATGCCAGATGCAAGCCAGAAATCATAAATAAGAAAGGAGGGAAAAGGGACATTAGACATAAACACCAAGTCTGATATCTTGAGGAATCAATGGGTATAAAACGGAGAGAATCATTCACAAGCCTCAGAGCATTTGAGTTGAGTGGCACAAATTAGAAGAGAACAAAACCATGAAAAGACATAATATTTTACACAAAGACATGACCCCGTGCCAAACGCATAGAAGAATAATAATCGATTTCTTATTTGGTAGTAAAGTAAAGGGAAAAAGGATAATGGTCAACAAATCAAACAGTGCAAAAGGAACTAAAAGGTCTGCAGTAAATATGAAATGTTCCAGTTGTATGCTTGGATGAGGCTCTGGACATTCACCAACTAGCTAGCAAATGAATGTGCCAATAACTTAGGCCATGTCTCAATCCCCATGGAGAGATTATAGCCCAAAAGGAGGATAGGGGACCATGAAAAATGGAAGTATCGCTCCATTGTTTTAAGAACTAACCCATGAGATATATGTCCCGGTCGTACAATAAGTCCCCCGTCCCCACCAATGCATCACTTTGAAACAGCAAACACAGGACTTGCCAACATTGCACATGGCAACAGGGTTGAATTAGCAGGCAAAATCAGTCAGTTCAGAAAGTGGTGGATAATTCATGCATTAACAATCCAGTTCCAACAAGAGCTATAAATTAAAGGCAGAAATTGGAACCCAGAGAACACTACAATCGAACAAAAAATCAGAATGGAGTTATAGCTAAGGATGGGGGATAAGAAATGTAGTGGGAATAGTTTGGAAGATTTTATGGAAAGTTCCAGACTACCACTGCTTTGTGATTGAGAAATGTTCTCCGTTCTTGACATTTTGTGACTAGCATTGTGAAGCAAGTATGTCATCATTTCTCTGTTTGTCCGCATGACAGGTTGTTAAACCCAAAATAATTTTATATGCAAAACTACGCCGTATGAGTATGCATGTACATGCATATGGCATATATTCACATTGACGTGAGTAAGGTTAAGAAACCCGGGATCGGGTCCCTGATCGGCTGATACCGATCGGATCGGATCCGATCCCAGCCGATCCTGGCTGAGTCAGGCTTGGCTGGTTCGGATAGCAGAAAAAAATAGAAAAAAAAATATGAAAAAATGTGGAAAAAATATAAAACACAAGTCTAATGTATAATTGTGTTGAAATACATTGATTTGAAGTACATAAGATGTTGTTGGACAAAAAAATCTTGAATAAACTTACATATATGATTATAAACTTACATTTATTCCAAACGTACATTATACTGAATGAACATATGGCTAACATACTCAGCCTATGACATATAGCTCTGGTAGTATTGTTCATATTGCATCACATACCGGCTATAGTCATCCGTATTGGTATAAATGACTGAAAATTGTAGATATTCTAGACAACCCCCTGAATAGTCGGATGTATCAGAATGTTGAGGAGGGTAAACTACATATCCAGTAAGCTGACTATACCCTTCGTATGGAGAATATGATGATGCATCTGATAGTTGCTCCTGATATTCCTGAGGAGCTTTACCTTTGTCCTTCCTCCTTGATCTGCTGAATGTTTGAATGGAAGATTCTTCACGTCCTGCTTTGCTACCATGATGTTCATCTTGGGTAGCATGTGTGTATTCTTCTTCTCCAGTGAATTGAATTGGTGGAACTGGGGCTGGGGCACTGGTAGCATATCCGCCATCCTCAGAACTGTCAAAACTCGTCTTTGATGTCGAGTGATGGGGATCCAAGAGCAGCTGGAATGGAGTCTAAGGTTCAATGTGCAGCTCATTTGGCCCATTAGGGGCCCATTGAGAGTCTTTTAATTTATCTACAATTTTCACATGTTTTTAGTTATTTTCGGAGTTCTAGGGGTAGTTTAGTAATTTTTCTATTATGATTTTTTTTTTTTGAAGAGTCTATATATTGTCCTGTATCCCCTCGTGGGAAAGCATTGAAGAAGAATTTTAAAATGAAGAGCCGCCGCTGCGTGTTTTCTCCCGAGACGGGACGGGAACCCTAGTCTTCTTCTCCTCCAACCCCTCTCTTCTCTCTACGTCCGGTCTACCCCCTCTGCTGTCCCGCATCAACTTGATATCAGAGCCCAAGCTCGATCCCCACCACAACCGCTGCCCTTGTTCGTCTTCTCCCTCTTGGGCCTTCCTCCTCTCTCTCTCCCTGCGCTGTGGGTTTCTCCCCTGGAAGGAGCCGCCATCTGCGAGCCGTCTGCGCAACCCGGTCGGCTCCCGCGTACCTTTCCCTGCAACCCAGGCCCGGTGGCCATCCGCAGGGGCTTCCCCCGTCTGCAACAGACCCCTCAGGCCCCAATCCAAGCACCCTCCCTGTTCTTGCTCGATCTGGTTCGGCGAGCAGGCCTCCGCGACGATTGGGCTCTAGAAGAGTGGGAAGGAAGCGAGAGAGATGGTAGAGGAAGGTGTGGACTCACCTAGGAGCGTCGCCGCCGTCGCCTGACTCCAACGGAGCCATCGTCGTCGTCGGGCTCCACCGAAGCCACCGCCTCCATCATCAACTTCTGCCTCACACCATCGCTGCCAGAGTTGTCAGCTTGCATCGCCGCCGTCAACTGGCTCCCCCGGAGCCACCGCCGCCCTCGTTGGCCTCGGCCGTGGCAGTCGCTAAAGTAGAAGAAGGAGAAGACTCCTGCGCCACCGCTGCCATCATCGGATCCGGCCGCAACCGGCGCTGTCGCAGTCGCCACCCCGCCGCGCCATCGTCGCCGCCGCGCTCGCTGGCCGCCGGCGCCATCGCCGCGCTCGTGCTCTCTCTCACCCTGCTCCCTGTTAAGGTTTGGGGGAGGAGGGCGAGCCGAAGAAGACGGGCCCGTGCCCTTTCAGTTAGGGCCGGCCGGCCGAGTCAAACCGGGTCAACCCAAACCCGGTCCAATCGAGCGGCCCGAGCCGTCTCACTAGTCCACACCCAGACTGCAGCCCAGTTTGAACCGGGTTCGAGCCAGGTTGAGTCAAACCGAGCCAGAGGTCCACTCTTGGTCCTAGTCAGGGTTCCCCTGGGTTCGCAACAGTGCACAAGAGGTGCACTATAGGTTCTTATCGCACCGCCATCGCCGAGAACTCGTCTGTGCTCCGATTTGCGAGCCGCTAGCGCCGTTGGGTTCGTATCGGCGAGGCCGACCTAGCTGTACGTTCCGCCTGACAGTAGTGTCTCGTTTTGCGTGCCGCACTTGCACGCTTTACGAGGACACTCGGGCGCGCCGTTCGAGGTCTTTCCGGACTCCGATTTGTGCACCGTTCGCGCCGTCGGATCCGTCTCGACGAGGCCAACTCAGATCCAGTGTGCTGTTTCCCAGATTTGCCTCGTTTTGCGTGCCACTTCTGCACGCATACCGAGGACCCCGATCGTGCATCCCGAGGCCAACCCAAGTTGCCTCGATTTGCGTGCCAGCATCCCAGCGCACAGATTTCGCAGCAACTAGTGCCCGCTTATCTCATTTTGCGTGCCACTTTTTGCACGCATATCGAGGATGATGATTGGAGCTCCGATTCTTGTGTCGATCGTACCGTTGGCATCCTTGCAGTGAGGCGGACCTCGTCCATCATTTCTTTGGCCAGTGGTATCTTTTATCATCATGGATTTTAGTTTTGAGGTAGAGCTACCTAATTCCGTGAAAACTCGAGTGTATCTTGAGGCAACGTCGTTCGGCAATGTTATTTCACAATCTATTGTGGATTCTATCTCCCACACGGGCTACGTAAGGGTCTCTGGAAACCGAGTCTATGTGCCATTTTTCCATCTCTTAAGGAACAGCAGTACTTCCCGAGCCGTCAGGTATTATGATGATGCATGGTGTAAGATTATACCCCATGGCTCGTATATCGGTTTGGGTAGAGAATGGATAGACGAGCGGCAAGTTGTGATTGATCATACTGGACGAGATTGTCTAATACAACCTGAGGAATACCAAGCTCCCTTTCTTATTCTCAATGCCACTTACCAGGATCGAGAGAGGTTTCAACAAGCAGATGATTGGGAGCGTGAGAAGTCCCAGATGAGGAGTGAACTTCAGAAGATTTCTGCCATGCTTGCCAAGCTGACCAAGCCAAAAGATGTTATTTATGAGGCCGACCCAACGATGAGCGAGGAGTATGAAAATCAAATGAAGGAGGTGCACTATGTGGCCGATCCAGCCCTAGAAGATGAATATTTGGGAGGTTGAATCAATGACGCCTATAGCAGATAATGACCTCTTCCCCACTAAAGGGAATGGGCCGAAGACAAAACCGCTACCGGAAGATGTAGTCGATCAGCCGAAGGTCGTTAAAAATGTCATCAGTTTGCATGATTTTGACCACATATGAAGCGACGTAGAGGCACAATTTTCTCCTCAGGTTGGAGCATTCACGTGCGCGATGATTCATGGGTCATCGGTGTTGTTTTCCGAGCATGCTGCTATCAATCCCCCATGGATATTGACTCATTTTGAAATTCGAGGACGAATTTTTTCGAACCAGGGGAGAATGATGGGAATCCAAGAGCAGCTGGAATGGAGTCTAAGGTCCAATGTGCAGCTCATTTGGCCCATTAGGGGGCCATTGGGAGTCTTTTAATTTATCTGCAATTTTCACATGTTTTTGGTTATTTTCGGAGTTCTAGGGGTAGTTTAGTAATTTTTCTATTATGATTTTTTTTTTGAAGAGTCTATATATTGTCATGTATCCCCTCGTGGGAAAGCATTGAAGAAGAATTTTAAAATGAAGAGCCGCCGCTGCGTGTATTCTCCCGAGACGGGACGGGAACCCTGGTCTTCTTCTCCTCCAACCCCTCTCTTCTCTCTACGTCCGGACTACCCCTTCTGCTGTCCCGCATCATCGAGTCATTTGAGGTTTGATATTGGACCTCATCACTTGGTTCTGGCGTTTCATCATCTTCCTCGATAGTCTCTAGATCAGCAATTTGAATTCCAGTACTACTCTTCCTTTTGCTTGGTGCTTGTTTTTTGCTCTTCTTCTGACGTTTTGGAGAAGGAGGTTGAAAATCAGTAAGTAATGGAACATTATCTAACTCACCTTCCGCCCATTCCCGATCATTTGGGTTGAATTCAGACTCATTTGAGGTGCTTGCATCAACCCATGCATTTAGTGGATGTTGCTCCTCGAACAGCTCATCCAAGTCTATGGGTTCTTCTGCATGTGTCGTCTCTATAGCTTGTCCGGAAATTCTCTCTTTCTCCTGCCTTTGAAGGTTCCTTATGTGCTCCAGATTTTTTAGCTCAACCTCATGTTATAATGACAAAATACTAGCTTCTCTATACGGCTCGACTTCAATCTATTCTTTTGTTTGGTGTCAATCAAGCCAAAGGTGCTCCAGTTTCTCTCACAACCTGATGAAGAAGTTGTTTGACTTAAGACCCGAATTGCAACATAGGCTAGATCTTTATACCCATATGCTTTTCCATGATCTAGCCACCAGTCAGCTGTAAATAGAAAATTGGCCATGTCAACAATGTGCAAGCTATAATTAAAATTTAAGTAGAACATCTAGTTAATAATTTTCAAACCTGTACTCAAAATTTTGGCAGCTCTTTGAGCAGTACTTGTCCCAAAGTGGTATAACATTATTCTGTAATCATGCATTTGCTTGCATGCCAATATTGCTCTGTCCTCATCTGCAAGCATGCGCTTAATAACAGACTTAGCTCCCATCAACACTTCCGAGCAATTATCATAGCTATCCTTCTTCCCATCAGTTCTAAACATGTACTGAGGGTTGAAAAAACAACCTAAATAAATAAGTCGAAGTTAGTTATTACTTAAGAAAAATGTGTATACAAATAATACATATATAAAGTTAGTAGCTTACCAGCTGCATGAAGATCGTGATGTAAAGTGTGTTCCCAACGTCTGTCTATTATGTCACACCACTTCACAAAGGTTGTTGGGTTGTTCAGTTGAATGAGCTCCTTAGCTCTGTCCATAGCTTCATATAAATATCCCATATCCGATCTTATTTCTCCATCACAAGATCGCAAGACACGGACAAGCGGTTCTACAATATTTAACACCGCTTGCACCCCCCTCCAGAAGGGTCTAGACTAAATTAGATCAGCCACTCTCTTACCTTTCTCTCTGACCTTAGTTGGTACATGCCGCAATATGTGATTCTCTCAATCTTCCGATGCCACCATCCTAATCAAGTTGTTCTTTTGTTGACTTAAACTATCTAGAGAGATATATTGAGATGCAAACCTGGTGGCTCCCGGACGAAGCAACTCTCTTCCATGAGTATGTGTACGTATGATATCCAGAATGTTGTTGTGGTTGTAGATGAATGTGGTGATAAATCGACCACTCTTGACCACTCCATCTACCATCGGATCAGAGCAAATGTCTTCCAACATCAAGTCAATACAATGAGCAGAACAGGAAACCCAGTATAGATGTTCTCTCTTCTGCATCAACATTTGTCCAGCTAACTTGAACGCCGCTGCATTGTCCGTAACCACTTGGACAATCCTTTTTTCGCCCACTTCTTCCACCATTTGATCCATTAATTCACACAGGTACTGGACATTCTTTATTTTTCCAGATGCATCAATAGACTTCCAAAATACGGTTCCAGCTTTGCAGTAAATTAAGAAATTGATCATACTTCTTCTTGTTATCCCTGTAAAGTTCCAAACGTGATAAGAAATCAGAAAGAGACACATTCTGATTAAGAAAAAATGAAGATAATATAAGAAACTGAAGATAAGATTTATGTACTTGTCCATCCATCGCACATTAAAGTGCATCCATACTCATCCCAGATCCTTTCAAATGATTTAATGTATGTTCGGATGTCATCAACTTCCATATCCAAGTACTTGTTGTATATCTCATATGGAGAAGGTTCCTCAACTCCTTTGCCAACTTCTTGTATGGTCTCGATCATGGACTCATAATATGGCCCCTTGGCCGCAATAGCAGGGATACTGTTATAGAAAAACCACCTAGATGTAGCTCTCCCTATCTTCTCCTTACAAAGTTTTAAGTTCTTGAATGCAGCACTAATAGAAGATTGTTTATCCCTCTTCTTGGTGAGCAAGGGATCTATTGGACCTACTCTAGGATCTCCACCTCTAGTGAACTCCTGAGGCAGCTCCTCGCATACATTAGTGCTCATGCCGGCGCTAGTGCTCCCTTGTACAGAAGGTGTGGAGCCACTTCCTTGTCCTCCATATCTTCCAGTGTGCCGAAATAAGTCCTCATCTGCAAAGGACCGCCGGCTTGCTTCCATTGTACGTCGCAATTCAGCTTTAAATGTAAAAGAAAAAAAATTAATCTACTATCACTATTTGTCTGAAAACGTTAAATGAAGAACATGAAAATAAGTTAAATAAAAAACTTACTTGTATCCCAATCATCAACATTTATAGGTTGATTACTTCCACCAAGTCGGACTCCAGCATCAGAGCTTCGCGCTGGTTCAGACAATTCCTCTCGAATTTCCTATCTTCTTCTGACAGTACTTGCTTTGCTTGATTCCTTCTCCTTCATGTAAGTTCGAAATTGGATCATAACCTCTGAAGGAACTCGAGCACATGCTGCAACTTCACCTTTTATTCCAGCAAGATGTTGTTTGAATCGGTAGACCCCGCCAGAGACAACCCGGTTACAATATTTGCATTGTACCTTTCTTTGGCCCATGTCCACCGGTGTGCAATGACCCCAAGCAAGATCAACACTAAGAGGATTCCCAGATGACCGCTCAGCAGTACCTTGAGATGCCATTCCTTCACAGCACAAGAAGATGAGAGATCGCGGAGCTTGTAGTAGACTAGAAGTGACCTCGTGGGAGAGATGGAGAAAGAATTCTATGATCGAGAGAGTGGGAGAGAGAGCAAGAACGTTAGGAGGCTCAAAGGGCAATTGTGGAGCCTTAGGAGGGCCTTGGGGGGGTTTAAATAGACCCCCAAGGCCCAAACTAGCCGTTGCTGGCCGTATGGGAACGGCCAGCAACGGCTAGTTTGACCCCCAACGGCTAGTCAAACTAGCCGTTGGGGGCCGGGTCGGGCCGATCTGAGCCAACCCGGCCCGATCCGGTCCCAGATCGCCCGATCCGACTCGGACCGGCCGATCCGAGTCCTGGACTCGGCCAGGTTACTCGGGATCGGTACGGTCGGCCCAAAACCGGTCCGACTTGGCCGATCCGTGCCGATCCGAGCCCACCATAGAAAAATACATACGCATATGCATAGCGACATGTTCGCAAAGAACTATGTTATGCAAGATTAAACATGCACATATGATATAGGTGAATATCGAAAATGCATAAAGCCATAGGCTCGCATTACGAGGGCAATGGAGTATGGAGCATACCTAGACCAAAAAGGCCTTGATCAGATTTTTTTAAGGGAGCCTAAGACAACCCTAAGTCACTTGCTTTGGCTTCCGAGATCAATCCCCGAACCTCCTTCGCAACCCTCGATGGTGAGGCCCGAAGGGAGACCCTAAATGCAGCAACAAACGGGGTGCCGAATGCTGCAAAATAAGGGCCAAAGTCAGTCCCAAAGTGGGCCAAAATCTGTCCCGAAATGGGTTAAAACCAGTCCCAAAACTTACCCAAAATGGCCCCAAATGGAAACCCAATAACAAAGTTGAAAGGCCCAATAAGTGGCCCAATAAGGGAGCCCAATATAAGGCCCAATAAGGACCCCAAATAGGCCCAAAAACAGTCTCACAGGGCACCTAATCTGCAGGCCAAAAGAGGGGGAAAATTTGGAAAAACCCAAGTAGGGAGATGCCCAAAATGGAAAGAAAACACAAGTGGACCCCCTCTCCCTTTCCCCCTTTATTTAAATAGGAAAGAGGGGGGTGGAGGAGAGAGAGAGGGAACCGGGGGGGGGATGGGGGGGATATTAATTAGGATGAGGGGGAGTTAATGGGAATCTTAACCCCATTCACACATGGGTTAAGAATTCCATGTGAACCCCATTAAATCCCCATCCTAAACCCCTTTCACATGGGGCCAAAACCTGAATTTAATGGGTCTAAACCCTTTTCACATTGGCCCACACCCCAAATCTGCAACCCAAGCTCATTAATGAGCCCAAAAAGCAGGAAAAGAAGGAAGAAGTGGGGGAGGGGAACCCCCCACCGGTTCCCAACCGGTGGGGGGTCCATCCGGTGGCACCCCCTCCACCGGTTGGAACCGGTGGGGGTGCCCACCGAGCCCCCCCCCCCTCTCTCTTTTACATGCTCTCTCTCTCACCTCTTTTTCACCCATTGGCCATTGAAAAAAAATAAAATAAAAGAAGAGGGGAGGAGAGATGGTGGAACCGGTAGCACCCCCCACCGGGCCGGGATTTGAAGCCTATAAATAGGCCCCATGGCCCCCAAACTCAAAACACATATATGCACACAGCATACACACCAAGGCATTCACACTTAGCCTCAAATACAAGTGTGAAATTGAGAGGGAGGGTGCTGCTTGAAGACCAAATTCGAGTTTTCTAATCCGGATTTGCTGCGTTTTCGGAGTTCTCTCTTTCGTCTCGGAGAGCTCTTCCTCCTAAGGTTCAATCCTAAGGGTAAGGTATGCCGAATATTTTTGTGAAAATGCCTTGTTATAAAGCGAATTTCTGTCGAAATGAAGACTGATATTTTTGAAATTGTGTGCTTATGTGTGTCATTAAAATTATATAGTTACCATCATGTTTTAAAGTTAATATATGTATATATCTAATTTCATAAACTTAAAAAAATCCGGGTGCATCCTTAACCTAAACTTGGCCTCACCCCCTACATAAATAAAAATAAAGTTCAGAAATCATAACAAAATCATACCTAAATAAAAATGACTTAAAATTAATTAATTAATTAAAAAATAATAAAATTATATGAAATTGGGAAAAATATAGAAAAATCAGTAAAAAACCAGTAAAAATCTGAAGTATAATCTAAAAATCATAGTAAAACCAAATACCCTCATAAACTTAATTAATTAATTAATTAATTAAATTAATCATAAAAATCAATAAAATTAATAAAATAAATTTAAAAAAAACCAAATCAAAGAATTAAAATCTGAAAGAATATAAATAGTTAATGATATACATAAGACTTAACCAAATTACAAAAATACCCCTATATATAATATTTTTTTATATAACCCCGAAAATCCCAAAACTCATATCATAAACAGAATACCTTCCATATAATTAAAATGTTCTTGAAAATGAACTCTAAACATAATAAAATCGGTCTAGGGTAAAATTACTAAAATACCCTCATATACTTAAAAATTAATTTCATAACTCCCATAAGGCTTTGAAACCTTTAAAATTCACCCCTATGTGCCTATAAACTACAATACTCCCATGATACCTCCATAATTCATAAAAACCCCTAAAAAGTGTATAATTGCAAAAACACCCCTGCGGGATTAAAATATTTGGAATCAATCCTTATAACTTGGAATCAATCGACATAATTTGGGATCAATCCTTATAACTCGGAATTAATCCACATAACTTGGAATCAATCCGAATAACTGGGAACCAATCCTAAATCATATAAAAGTTATCCCCAAACCGGGGTGAGGCTGAGGGTTCAACCTAAAATATGTCTTCATACTCATACGCATGCGCTGCCTGTAGTAGTAGTGTTGCATGATTAAGGGCATCATACGGACGGTTAATCAAGGGTTGCCGAGCACTTGCTCGACGTAATTAACACTGACCGAGTTTAGTGGAGAGAGGTCATATACTCGAATCTTCGCTTGATTCGAAGTCCCGGATTCCCTGAGGGCTAATCCCAAGCTCTCATAGTCCGATAAAATATAAAACCGACCTATACTTCTCTAGATAAACAAAACAAAAAAAAATAGATTTTCCAAATAATCCGATATAGGAGAGAGACGTCTAGGTCAGGTCCCGACGGAGGTTAGAAAATAATCTTCCAAACACAGGTACATGTCTGTTACTTTGCAATGTTTGGGCATCAACATCCCTTGGTTTACGAACATTCAATATGCAGTTGGGATTTCACATTCAAGTTCAACCATGTGTTATCAGAGCAGAAATCTGCATGGACAACACCCAAGGGAAATTTGTTTTTTGTCTTCAACTTCTTCATTTTCCCTTTCTGCATGATATGTATGGGATCTGAGATGTCTCTTTCTTTGTACATGCAATTTGATGTATCACATCTGTTTATTATGGAGTAGAATTGGTTATATACCCCACCTTTCCATTAGAGCCCAATCCAATTGAGAGGATACATCAAAGAAGATGGTGAAGGGAACAATCAAATAATTGCGATCTCAAGAACAGATACTAATAAGGACAATCATGAACTGGGTATTCTGGGCTCACCCCCAATAGGCATCGTACAAAAAGGAATGTCAGAAAGACCATGCCCAAGATTATTTTACGAAAGCTTGCACCCCATGTGGTGCTAAGACTATATATATATATATATATATATTATTTTTGTGTGTGTGTGTGTAGTGGTGGGGGGGGGGGGGGGGGGGGGGGGGCGGAAAGTGGGTGGTACCACAATTGTGTATTATATTAACTATATAAATTATTAACATTCTTTTATGGAAGCTTGCACCATGTGGACTCTTAAGTGACTTAACAGAAAATGATCATCATATCTTTGTTCAATAAAAGATCATTAACATTCCGTGGTGTTAAGTAAGGCATGATCCACAAGATTAAGTAATTAAGTAAAGCTTACGTATCAAATGGCATGATCCACAAGATCATTCAACCTACTTGTTCCATGGAATATGCTTCTGTCCAGTAAAGAAGATTGTTCAACCCTGCTAGCAAGGGACAAGATAACTTTTTTCCGAACAAAATGTTAACACTGCATGCAGCTCGGTCCAGATCTATATTTTGCTAAATTGCTTTTCACATTCAGATAAAGCTCTTTAAATCTCCCTGAATGGATTCAACAACAAGATTGTAAGAGATATTACCCAATGAGAAGCATTAGAGGAACTTTTCAGAACGGTTTTTCATCCTTCTGGTCCTTACAAACTTTCAATATTCCATATTAGTCCCCGCAATCTTCATATTTCTTCGAAACCCCCCACAATGTTTGAACATATTAGTCCCGCAATCTTCATATTTCTCGGAAACCCCCAACAATCTTTGAACCCTGCGTACCCCCCCCCCCAACAACCGTCAAAAATAAAAGGAATCCTCATAGAATATTGCTTTCATGTACCATGTTTCTAACTGAATATATTAGAAATATTCTGCAAATATTATTCCTCTTTGGCAGTTGCTAAGAATATTCTGTAAATATTCTTAGTATATTCCCTTTTTCTGACAGTCTAAATGAAGGGGTTTTTTAGGGAAAGTTCAAAGATTATAGGGAGTTTAAAAGAAATATGAAGATTGCAGGGACTAATACAAAATATTGAAGGGATTTTTTACTTTTTAGCTCCTATAAAATTTCAATATTACAAAAAATCCTCCTAATCGAACTACTTTCTCAGAAGCCCCAGTAATCTTCGAGTATTTACAAAAACACCCACATGGTTAGCGGATGTTTGAAATAAGGAATATGAGGGATTATTCCATCCGCCCAACACCATTGTTCACCATGCTCACCTTCATAATCACGGCAGACCGGATTGTCGCCGCACTCTGGTCACCGAGGACGATGTTGCCTTCGAACTAGTGGTCCATCATATTTTCCTTCGAGCATGCTGCCATTTATAGTCCAAAGGTAAGAACCGTCATTCCCATAAGTGGTGGTGACAAAGATGTCCTCCTTGGCGAGGAGGCCTTTCTTTAGCAAGCACTGAAGAGAGTCGGACAACCACATGTTGAAGCCATGGATGGCGTTGTCATAGACATAGATGATATGGGGGCCATAGGAGACGGCAGTGGAGGCAGAAATTGTGGTGGCAGATGGGATTATTGCTTCACATATTCTTTATTTCAAAACATATGTTAACCACATGGACCTTTTTGTAAATATTCAAATATTGTGGGGGCATCTGAAAAATAGTTCAATTAGGAGGCTTCTTAATACCAAAAGTTTGTAAGGGCTAAAAAGTAAAAATCCCAATATTGAAGCATGGTTTGCCTTATCATACCGGATCGGGCCGACTCGTATTTAGGCCGACCCGAGCTGCTGGCATGCTTGCTCGTATGAGTCCCTTTGGCTGTTTCCAGATCAACGTGACTTACAACGTATTGGCCTGACTCATGTCAGATCACACGATACAGACTCAATCCAGTGCGAGGCAGTCGCAATTCGGCTCGAATCGGTGCCATCCAGCTTCCAGCCCAATACTCCCGGTGCGCGCCAGTCGCAGTTTGGGTGAAAACCTACCTTTCAGTCTGCTACGCTTCTGTTCGGACAAAACACAACAGCCGAAGTCTTCCCCACCTCTTCAAACCCTCCCCCCTCTCCCTTTTTTCTTGAGGGTTTTGGTAGATCTAATGTTTTTGAGTGTATGAGATGTGTTGTACTACTTTGTTTTGGATATTGATGTTTGATGTTTCTATGAGATGTGGTGTACCCCTTTCTTTTACAAATTGAGATCCCTAGACTAAATTCCTCTCAATTAGCATGCTAGACTAAATCTTTTACAAATTGAAATCCATTCAATTGGAGTTTTCCTTTTAAAGGAGCCTAATAATCATTCACGGTAATGATGGGCGTAAAGTAGGATGTTTAAAATTACAAATTTATTCAAATATACTGAGTGTTTTGTTAGAAAAAACAAAAAGCTGGCCTGAACTGGTTACTGGCCTGAATCACGTGGACTCAATCCGACTCGCACATCGGACCGACTCCTACAGGCCTAGCCCGATCCAATTCGGATCCACGAGTCAGTGAACCTTGACTGAAAGATTGTAGGGACCAAAAAGTAAAAATATTTTTCTGAATATGGAATGATCAATGATGTGCTTTCACAGATCTACGTGAGGGCTAGGAATGCAAACGAATTCGGATACGGTTCGAATATCCGGTATCCTATTCACCTATCTTCCAAATTTGAAATGTGATCTGCAGGTCCGTTCCGAATACAAAACCAAATACGCATACTACGTTTGAACAAATTCCGGATACCTATTCAAATAGAATATGTGCTCAAAACATACGGATGACATCCGAATATTCAAAATAAGCCAAGCATGACCCAATCCATGTCCGTCTCTTCTCTCTCCCTCCCTCCTCCACCGGAATCCCTAAATCAACGGCTGACAGCTGCCCTTCAGCTACGTCTTAGTTCTGAAGATCTTGCAGAGATTGTGATTTTGTGGGGGCGTGGCATCCATGGCTGTTAGGCTGGTAGCTTGGTTGCTTCTGTGCTGGCATTACCAAAAATACTCAGATTCAAGGGAAAGATTGTTGGTTTTGGTTTTTTCTTCAAACCTTCTTTCAAATTTCATCATCCCTTATTATTTTCTGATGTACATAATTATCAGCTGGCCACCAACAAAGAACATTCTAAACTAATTGATTTCTCCCTTTTCTGCTATTTTTCATTACCAGCAATGTCCTACTCATAACCAGAATATTCTGAAGCATCTCTAAGTATTGATTGTTTGCTTAGTAGCACTCTATATAAAGACAATTGCAAAGTGAAGAAATAAAACGGTGAATAACAAAAAAGCAAGTTAAGCAACAAAATTCAGTAAAGGTTTCAAAATAAACCCATGTTGCGGATACTGCAAGATAAGTTTATCCAAAATCCAAAGACAATTTACCTTCAACAGCTTGGAGGAAGACTGCATCTCTGCCTTTAATGTCTTTATTGTTTTATCCAAATCTTTTAGTCGTTTCTCACGCTGTGTGCCATGCTCTTTGATAGTTTTTTCAAGGGTAGAAACTGCAGAAACACAATGCTCGTACATAGTTTGCTTTTCTTTCACACACTCTCTCAATTCTTCAAGATCCTGCTCCAGCCTTCTCACTAACTCGCCAAGCTGAATGCAACAACATTAGTTGCTACTGAAGAAAAAAAATAGCAAAGTGGAGACATGATAGACTAGCCAAAAATATGTTGTATTAGTGACCTTGTGGTGCTCATTCTGTTCAGCTCTGCTCTGAAAGAGTGAGAGATCATAGGATTTGAGTTCAAACTGAGATTTGAGTTGTCCGAACATTTTCTGAAGAGGTAAAAGCTGTGAAATCTACAAATCAAGAGCAAACGCTAAGTGAAGTCCCCCCCATCACATCGACATAGCAATCAAGAAAATTATATTGTTTCAAAACCATGTCATGGACTCATGTAGTATCATACATGCATTAGTGATTTTACAGATGTTTATTAAGTCAGGTTAAACCATAGACTCTTTAGCATAAAAAAAAAGTTAAAACAATATAAAATATGAAGCAGTGGTAGCAGAACCAAGAAGAGCAACAAAGGAAAAAAGAAAAAAGAGAAGAGGAAGAACATTAAGGGAATAAGTGGCTCCAGCTAAGGAAGCAAAGGAAGAACAGAGGAAGTAAGATAGTAGAAGAAACAAGAAGAAAGACATAAAGAGGTAGTTTGAACTGTACATAATAGGCTAACATTATAACAGCCCCCTGAGCCAATGTTTTTTGCTGACCTGACCTGGCTATCTCTCCTATCGTATTTAGGGGATCCTATCGTTTTTGGTTTTATTTGGAGAAATATAGGTCGATTTTATTTATTTTATTTATTGGACTATGAGAGCTTGGGATTAGCCCTCAGGAAGTCCGGGACATCGGATCAGGCGAAGATCTGAGGATATGACCTCTCTCCACTGACCTCGGTCAGTGTTAATTACGTCGAGCAACCACTCGACGACCCTTGATTAACCGTCCGTATGATGCCCTTGAAACCATCTATACAATCACCCAACATGCATGCAAGTGAAAGATAGCTTTTAAATCCTTGGTTTCACCCAAGTCTTTTTAGAATATTCGGATTTGTTCCAAGGCTTTTAAGTATTTAGGATTCATTGTTTTCGGGGTATCTAAAACCTTTAAGGTTGAAGTCTTTTTAGGTCTTCAATATCTCATTTAGGGTTTGAAAACCTTTAGGGTATATTTTGAAATTGTTTTGAACAAACTTATGCTGCAGGGGTATTTTAGTAATTTTTCCTCGAATCGAGTTTATTTAGACTTAGGGTCCATATTGGGATTTTCATCATATTAGGAGCATCTTAGTGATTTTTACCCTTCTTATTAGGTCTCGGAGGATATCTTGGATATAGGGGTCATCTTTTTTAATTTTAGGATTTTCTTATGATTTTTTTTTGCAGATTTTTATCATGTAGGAGGGGCATGTTGGCAATTAGGTTAAGTTCTGGGGACATTTTGGTCATTTCAGAATTTCTACATTTCAGATTTATTTTCTCTCTGTTTTTTAACTGTTTTTTCTGATTTTTAACCAATTCTTATATTTATTATGTCAATTTCTTAAGTGGGTAAATATCTTTTATGACAAAATATTTTATTTATTAACTTTCTGTTTTTTTATTGTTTTTTTATTAATTATCACTGTATTTTTCTGATTTTATTTACAGATTTTTATTAATTATTATATTTTTTCAGTGATTAATTAAGATTAATTAATTAATTTTCAGAGAAAAATTAATTAGTTTATATTTAGAATTTAATTATCCCTCCCATGTTTAGGAATGAGACCAAGATTAGATTATGAGGCTTCATATTTTTTTAATCAGATTTTTAAAGTAATTAGAAAATTATTTATATGTATTAAAAGAAATAATACATGATATTAATTATTTAATTTTATGACACACACACACACACATGCATACAATTTGACATAAAATAATCATTTCATTATTTCGGCAGAGTTCCGCCTTATAAAGAAGGTTTTTACAAGAAACAAATCAGCAGGGCTTCCCCTTTAGGAAGAACCTTAAGAGGAGAACCCTCCGGGACGAGAAAATCCTCCAAAACGCAGCAAACCCAAACAAAGACACCGGATTTGGTCTTCAACACAGCAGAATCTCCCCTTAGAATTTTCCCACTTTAGAGTATATGGAGTGGGGTGTGTGTGTCTTGCAATTGAGGGCCTTGGGCCCTTTTTATAGGCTTCAATTTGGGCCCGGAGGGGAGGGGGGGTGCCACCGAGGAAGCCCGCGGTGGGGGGTACCCACCGGTTTGCCTCTCTCCCCTCTTCTTTTCTTTTCTTTTTTATTTAAAAAGAGTTAGAGAAGAGAGAGAGTGAGAGAACCGGTGGGGGAGCCACCGGCCTTGGACCCCCACCGGTTGGGAACCAGTGGGGGCTCCCCTTTCCTTCTCTCATTTTTGGTTTGATTAATTTAATGGGGCTTAGCCCATTAATTGCCCCACTTTTGGGCAAGTGTGAATGGGGTTTACTCTCTTAAATGAGGGTTAGTGGGGGTTCCACTATCTTGGGGAGTGTTTAAGAAGTAATTAATCCCCCTTCTTAATTAATCTCTCTCCCCCCTCCCCTTTATTTTAATTTTTTTGAAATTTGAAAGAGAGAGGGAGAGGAAGACCACCCCACTGGTTCCTCCCTTGGAACCGGTGGGGGTCCACCCACCGGTTCGTCCCCTCTCTCTCCTCCCTCCCTCTTCTTTATTTAAATAAAGGGAGAGAGAGAGAGAGGGGACCACTTGGACTCCTTTCTATTTTGGGAAACTTGGGGATTTTTTTTTTCTCTTTGGCCTTTAGAGAATTTTCCTCTTTGGGCTGCAGATTTGTGAGCCTTGTGGGACTGATTTTTGGGCCACTTGGACCTCTCATTGGGCCTTCATATCGGGTCCCTTATTGGGTCTCTTATTGGGCCTACACATCTTGCTATTAGGCCTCCATTGGGGCTGTTTTGGGCCTATTTTGGGACTGTTTTAAGCCCATTTCGGGACTGTTTTGAGCCCCCATTTTGCAGCATTGGAAGTATTTTTGTTGCTGCATTTAAGGCTCCCTATTGGGCCCATTTATTGAAGCCATCAAGCCGCTCAAGGGACAGCATATAGGAACTTAGAAGGCTGTTTTTGGACAGAGTATAGGAGCAATTCCGAGGCTGTTTTAGGCTTCTTGCAGAAGCCCCGATCAAGGCATCTTGGCCTAGGTATATCTTTTGCTCCATGTCTTCCTAATGCGTGCATATAGGCCTATGTATTCGCATGCATATAGGAAAGGTCTTCATTTAACATGGACCTCCATATCATTGGTGCATGCTTGTCTACTTCTTCATCATGTCTACATAACATAGGCTCATGTTAATATGCACATATGCCATGCCATGCATATTTTTCATAACATAAACCCATATCATTGTGAGTATATGCCATGTATATATATATTTTCTGTCGCACAATCATGTGCATATGCATGCTTTGAACAACGTCATGGCGCATGAAAATTTTCCGGGTCAACAGCCAATCAACCAATTCCTTGATCCCTAACACAAGTTAGGCAACTTGAAGAGAGGATTGAAGAATCATTCAACAGAACCAGCACATTAAGAAAATCCCAGCAAGAGAGAAGGTATGCAGAGCCATGGACAAAGTCTAGGACTGGAGAAAATCCTAGGACAAACCATGTGGACCACCTGGAGGACGCAGAGTTATGTCCTTGGAAGGATACAAGCACCAGAAGAGTCAAGGGAAACTTCTGCTTAAGGAAGGCCCACAAGAGGCTGACTTTTTTTTCCAAAACCAGGTCTTTTGTCAACCTTGGTAAGCACCAATCACGAACGGTAACTGTAACATCTTTATTCGACATAAAATGTGGTTGGTACCACATGATATATTAAATCAAAAAAAGGGAACGTACAAGAGGAGCAAGGACCCTCGAAATTCCCACTATACAAAAAGCACCAAGGAGGTGTGACCCTCAGTTGTCCCCAAAAAGAGCAAAAAAGGAGGGCCTTGAAACATCCAAGTTACATAAGGAGATCGCCCATTCCTTAACACCATGACAAACAAAAGACAAAGTCCTATCTGTAGCCAAAGCTTCATTCTTGAAGTTCTCTATTTGACATATGCATTGCATTTCCAAAACATGACGCTTTTCAGAGTTTTAGAAGCAGATATTCTTACATCAGGCTCCAACAACAATAAGTTCTTGAATATGCCCCACTACATCTGATTACTTGCACCAACATATTTATATTTGTTAATCAGATGCACTTTACTGCAGACTACAGTAAATCAAACCGATGTGTGATGCAGGATTGCAGGGTGTTGATGCTCAATTAAGGACAATGAAACACACTAGGTGCAGCAGCTTATTAAAGGGCTTCATATGCAATGTATAGGATGCTTCCGGTGGCACCCTTGTGCCAAAGGATAGTGCTGCATGCAATTTAAGTAAAGTGCTATGCACCAAGATAAATGTCATGCCTCTTGGTGACCAAGCAGTAGAAGATGTCATAAGTTGACAAAATGTATGCATATCTGAAGTAAAAATTGAACCACATGAAGAACATTGACCAGAGATATTTTGAGTTTTGACACTTAGGTTAATTTGTAAAGCAAAAGGAAATAAAAGTTTATGGAATAAAGCTTCAAATGCAAGCAAAATAAATACAAGATCAAAAGCTGTGAAGTGCAAGGGACCTTGTGCTCAATATCAGATAATCTCTTCTGATGAACATGAAGCATTGATTCTGCTTCAGCCAAAGCATGAAGCTGCCTTAACAGTTCTCCACCCCCTCTGCAAGTATAAGTAAAGTGGATTAAGACAAGAAAAGAAATGAATTAATGGATAGAAAAAACAGACTGCCATTCATCTCTTTCTCATGAAAACACAAGAACATAACTAGACAAAACCAACAAAATATCTACCTTGGGAAGATAAAAGGCTGAGGAGTAATATAATTCCACAAAGTGTTATAAGAAAAATTGACAAAAAAAAAATTCAGCTATTGCAGTATATAGAAAATAAACAAATTGTGAACGTTGGCACATGTCTTACTTCCGGCTTCCACCTGTTAGAAGACCACTAGGCTGAAAAATGTCACCTTCAAGAGTTACGCTAGAGGTGCAGATTTCCTTACTAAAAGCCACCTACAACATTGTGTCAAAATGTATAGTTAGTGGAATCACCTTTACCACTAAAGCAAGCTCTAGTTGCTCTCTAAGATGCAAGCAAGATAGTTCTTGTCAATATTCAAGTAAGTTTGTTCATCAGAAAGGAACTTAAGTATTTCAGCCATGTTTTCAAGTAGGTAAAGTCAAGATCCAACAGCAAAGGATCCATTTAGCTCTTCAATCTACAAATTGTTATGCATATTGCAACAAGAAATTGCCAATAGTGCAAGAGAAATGGTAACAACCTGCAACAGACAAAAAGTTTTATATCCCATTCTAACTTAGGCAGTAACTTCTTGGATTCACTTACTCGTTTCTTCGTAGAAAACAAATCAGCTGCATACAGCAGTCAAACACTAACTTCCCACCATACGTCCATCATATGTACGGGAACCCATATTAGCTAGTGCAATATTTGGTTAGACAATGGCCACCTTAATGGATTGATATCTTATTCAACTCTCCGCTGGCATCTCAATTTTTTGTCTACTCTTCAAGTTTCCCCCTTTCTCATTGGAGTCCAAAGTTTTGAGAATTCATTTAAGTTCTTAGAATCCTCTTATTTTAAGGAAACCCAAGCTAGCTTTAGCAAGATATCATTTCAGCTGAATTCAAAAGGAAATATTTTCTGTCACTTGCTCACCATATCAGACCTCAATGCTTGTCTTCCAAACCCTCAATGCTGGTAACTTTTAGTACTTGTTCAGAGTAAAGGACGCTGTTCAAGTTTTTTTTCTGAAAGAAATTGTGGTCGTACCACCAATTTAATTGGAATAAATAGAGGCAGTACAACCAAGATATAAGGTAGGAGAGATTCCTAACCTTCAAATCAAAACAAAAAAGAAACTACATCAAAAAAGAAAAAGAAAAATGAAATTCCTTACAAATCACAAGTAACTTTAGCCAAGCATACGCATGGATACCAATGTTGAACCTCCCCCAATGATATACATATGTCGCTGCCTGGAAGCATATATTCTCCACTTATATTCTACTTCCTTTGAATATTTTATCATTCCTTTGTTTCCATATGCTCCAACACACAGCATGTGGGATCAGAAGCCTGATTTTAAACTGAGAATTAGAACCCCCTATCTGCAGATATTTTCTGATGAACATCCACATTCCTTCAATATGGTCAAAATTGCATTGAATATTCATAGCCGAAGTCACAATCTTCCACACCTCTTTGCTGATATCATATTGAAGAAAAGATGATCTGCAGTTTCTTCATTTTTCATGCATAGAGGGCAAAGAAGATCAGGATCTGAAGACCATTTCCTTCTGAAGACTTTAGTGACTAGTCTCTTTTGAAATAACAACCACATAACGGCTCTAACTTTGAAAGGAGACTTCAGTTTCTATGTTTCAGAATATCTATTATAAGTAGGAAGCTGTCCTTCAATCATCTCATATAGAGATTTGATAGAGAAATTGTTATTACTGACCCATTGCACAATGTCCTTCTCACTTGTATCAATTTCAGTATTAGCCAAGCACTGCATGAGTTCTACATAAGACATATGATTTAATAATATATGACTTAATAACATGTATTAATTACATATTAATGGATTTTATGCCACATTAACATAAACGTGGCATATGATTTAATAACATGTTTTGTGTCACATAAATAAGTTACATGTTAATAGACGTTATGTTACATTAATAAGTTACATGTTAACGGACTTTATGTCACATTAACATAAACGCAACATATGATTTAATAACATGTCTTAATCACACATATCTTCATGCCATATGTTAATGGACTTTATGTTACATTAACGTAAACGTGACATATGATTTAATAACATATGTCTTAATCATATATGTCTTAATGACATATGTTAGTAGAGACTATGTATATTTTAATAGCATATGTCAATTAATTAACATGTTAACGGACTTTGTGTCACATTAACATAACTAATGGCTGTGATCAAATCATGACCATTAATCATTAAGACATATTTCTAAGTTTAAGGACCATTAATCATTAAGACATATTTCTAAGTTTAAGACATGTCTATATAAGTGTAGGACAATGTCCTAACACTTAAACAAAAAAGAGGAGTAGGGTCTAAGCCTAGTAGCCTACAACTCTTACACAAGGAGTCTCCAAGACCTTGACCCTTATCTCCATCCTCTCTAAATGAGCCCCCTAGAAGGGTATTTATACCCTTGCTAAGAGGCGGTAAGACATCTAGATGTCCGCCCTCATTGGGGGGAAGTTGTGCTTATCTCCCGTGCATGAGATTTAAATGAAGGCCCTAACCCAATAGGTGGAGGTCTCATTTATTCCCGCACACGTAAATAAAGGTTCTACCCTCACCGGGGGGGGAGTTAAGAAAAAAAATTGTACGAAAGAATTATGTTTGGCTAAGTCTTGCCTCCACCCTCACCGCGTGGAAGTTACCATGGGAGGCACCCGGTAAGGGTGAAAATTCCTAAAGTATGATTCTTCTCTCTCCATTTTTAATAATATATATGCCCCCTATTTTTCCCTTTTCTTCTTTTTTTTAACTGTCATGTGGACAATGGGAGAGAGGAAGGGGGAGGTGCAGGCCTCCCTCCTTCATCAGGTGGGACTTCTCCACCCGATGAGGGTAGGAAGTCCACCCACATGTGCGATGGGAAGAGTCCCACCCTCATCGGATGGGTCACCGGGTGGGCTTTTCCCACCCGGTGAGGGTGGTACCCTCACCTCTATATGCTCTTTTTTTTTAACAAAACAAAGGGGCCGACCCCCGCTTTCTTCCTGCCAAAGCATGCTGCTGCTCCTACTGCTTATGAAGAACCTCGCCTTCTTCTTCTTCTTCTTCTTCTTCTTCTTCTTCTTCTCTTATGCTTTCAACTACCTTAACAAGGAATGTCAAATACAACCACAAGAAGCCAAAAAGGTTAACTCATGCAAGGTTCTTATAGGAGGCAGCGTTAACTCAATTGCACAATCTTAGCAGATGTGAGATGAAAAAGTGTTCTCAACATCATTGCAGTAAAGGTGCATTCATTTACCCCAATTGAATGATGCTTTATGAGAATCGACCATTATCCCATCTACACAACCATTCCCGATTTTGCCAATTGCCTTGGGGCGATGAACATCTCTTTTGTTAACGCTTTGTGAAGGAGATTCTCATCCTTGGAAAATAATCGTGCTAGCCCCTTCCCTTTTATCCTGCCTTGTTATTTTCAAAAAAGACAGAGGGCATATTAGTAATTTTTCAATCCCAAGAGAGTACCAAGCAGTTGATTCTCCCACTATCCTAACTTTTATAGATAGTGAGAAATCTTCCAGCGTATGATGTTTTGTCTAACCAATATAATTGGTGGTTTACAAAATCAGGAGACTAGCAATCCTTTGTTTTTGCTAACTGTCTGTGGATTCCCAAGTAGTCTGAAGCATAGTAGTTAATCCCGTCCCGGCCCGGCCTGTCCCGGCCCATCCCGGCCTTTCCCAACTAGAATTTGTATTTTTACATGAGATTTTCCTAACTACTTAAGCTCCTTATAAACTTATTTTGGGAGGTTCATTTGATGAATGTACTCATTTATAAACACATACATCTATGCTCAATGTTTCTATTGCACTAATTTTGTGTTATTTATACGTTTATATGTTTATTTTCAAATTATTTATTGTATACGTATGTTTTATATTTGTTAGGATATATATGGAAAAATTCCAGGACGGGACACCAGAATTGTTCGGGACACCGGAACGTCCCGTCTTGGATAGGGACCGAGACGGGATTGACAACTATGGTCTGAAATCTGAACCCTTGGAATATGTGCGCTATGGTAAACAAATGTACTCTAAATGTGCTTGCTAAAGTGAAGATGACACTTCGGCTATGAATTGCGGACAGAATTTTACAATTCCTGTTGATCTCAGAAATTGTCTTTACGATCCTTAACTTGCAGGAAAACTAAACATCACCAAACTCTTGGAAAGTGACAACATCTAGTCTAGTTTGTTGGCAAAGCACTTTTGGATGTACATAATTTCCAGATCATAAACAAACTTAATTGCAGATTCTCATTCAGAAAACAAGCAGGGTTTAAATGATGTTGAATAGCTTACAATACACACACACACACACACATACAATTTCAGCTGTGCACTGAAAGCAACGTGCCTAGAGCAAAATAATCATGGAAAATGTATGTAAACGCAAGTACACAAAAAGATAAAGGAATATATAATACCTCCTTTGCTGCATCAGTACTTCGGCAAACAAATGTGGATCCAAAAACATAGGCCACTGCATTCTGCATAAATGACAAAGATTAGCAGCTGCCCAAAATTGAAGTCATCCACAGTGCTGCACCATTCACTTAGTCTTTACCCGAAGCCGACAAAAGAGATGAGATGAAGATAATTATGAATGATGTGATGTCCCTACATGAATGCACAATGCACTGATCCACTGCAGAAATACAGGTTTAAAACCAAAAACCCAACTAACAAACTAATAGATTTCAAAGTTTCTTACGTTAGAACAGGCACTAAGACAAGCAAAGAAACACTGAATGACAGGAAAAAAAAAAGTATATGCAGATACATTCTTCAGGGCATGCATGACAAAGTAAACTCATATTAAGTTTTACTAGTGAGTATACGTGCTGCCATGAAGAAGCACAAAAGCCTACATAATTTACAATTTAAGTAAAGAAAAAAAACAAAAAGAGTGATGGTAGATATAAAACGTGAAAAGATCATTGTCATTCTATTCAGTTCAAAGTTCCATTAGCTAAACCACAGAAAAAAGAAAGGTCAACCGCTAGCGACTTGATGTGGTGGTACTAACCACTTTAAAAATAAAAATAAAAATGCTAGCAACTTGAATGATGTCCAACAAAGTGCTGGCATGGAAACTGCCACCATTGAGCACAAAGATGCCTACCTTGACCTCTTCATCATATCCAACCAAAGAAAGCGCCAGCATGGCATTACCATCACCAACCTATAGAAAATTTCTGAGCAAGAAGACAGACAGACAAATAATAAGGAAAATGTTATAAAGATAAGCATCTGCAAACTGACCAATCTAACAGCAGCTTGTTGCACTTTATGCGGAATAGTACGGGACTGAATTTTGTTCAGTGGTATGATAGTTATTCTCCTGCGAAGATCGCCCTTTTGAAGAAGTTGCTTTCCAGTATCCTGTGTGTCCACAACAACATTATATAACTTGCCCCCGGCAGCAACCTGCAAAACCACACAAAGTCCATAATAACTCTTCTCAAGACAGAGCATACAGCTTGCACTATACCCTGTTAAAGTTGTTAGGCCATCCGACTCAACAGCTTAAAGCAGATAATGGAGAGGACACCATGTTATGTTCATATTTTCCTTTTCATTTTGTTAGTGCTTATTGTAGGACTACTCTAACATGTGCTCTCATGTGCAGGACAACATCGACTCATCATGTGGACAATGACAACAACAGATGCATAGCCTTGAAGCACGAATATGCTCTGATACCATGTTACAGTTACTAGGCCATCCAACTCATAACCTTAAGGTACAGAGTAGAGAGTGCACCAGATTATAATCTTTTTTGAAAGTGGATGGTACCATTAAATTGTATTAAAGAAAAGAAAGCGTACATAAATGTATACAGCTGCTCCCAAAAGGTATGACCATACATTCACCAAGGTGGTGTGTCACTAAGACTTCCTCTAGCAAGTCGAAAAAGGAGGATGTAGCATGCACCACATTGTGTGCATATTTTCCATCTACTTGATATAGGACTAATCCAACAATCTCAAAAGAAAAACCTTTTTAAATGGGAAATTAGAAAAACTGCTACCAAGACTGACCTCTAGTGCAGTCATTGTCGAGCCATCTTTCACTTTGATTAGCTTAGCAACAACACCTTTCACCTTTGACCTGTCAAAATTTCTGACAGGATCACGATAGGTAAGTTCAACATTTGCAAGCTGTCCTGAAAGAATCCTGATATCATCTTTCAGCTTTTCTACTGTCTCCAACTCAGCTGACCGTTCCTGACAGGCAGAAGCCGTTAAGATTTTATCGGCAAACACAGAAAACAGAAAAATACAGAAGTGGCAGTAGCAAAATTCTATTAAGGGAGAGGCATTGGTATTAAGAACTAAAATATTACAAGCTAATGCTAGAAATAGAGAAGGAAAACATTATGAAGTAATCAATGTAACCTTTTGAAAAGTTTCCATCCGGCCTTCTTCATACTCAATTGAATCCATCGATGCTTTAATATGCTCTAATTCTTTTCTCCGAAGATTAAGTTCACTCTCAACAGCAAGAGCTTCTTCACGCTTTGACATCAATTGACCTTTTTTTTCCTTCAGCTCTTTCTCAGAATGATTAATCCTAGTTTTCACCTGTTTTAATTCTGTTTCTGCATCGCCAACTGCAGCTTTTGCATCTCTTAGTTGATCTTCAAGGCATTTGTCCTCATTCCCGCTACTCTTGCCAGCGAGTACACCCTGCGAACAGCAAGAGCAACATTTTAATTCACAAATATTCAGAATAACACTCTAAGGAAGACTAATGTACATTTAACCAAAATATACAACACCTGATATTCTTTCTCACTTTCATCCAAATTCTTAGAAAGGTCCTCTACTCTCTTTTTCAGGTCAGCTGCTCCATCTTCAGATTTTTTAATAGCCGAGTCCCTTTCAAGAATTGATTTTTTAATGTCGCCAATATTTTTAGAAATCTGCCACATGGCAATAAAGAATTGAATAATGCACTAAAAATTAGTGACAGACAGCACAAGGCCCATTGTACAACACCCCATTGTACAACATGAAAGCTGAGGAAAGAGAAAACAAAAGCTGATAAAAGACAAAGAGAACAGTACCTTTTCAGCAACCTTTTTCTCGGCTGAGAGAGATTCCTCCCTATTATTCAGAACAGAAGTTTCTTTCACCAGAGCACGAGATAGTGCATCTACTCTTTCTGACATTGTTTTTACTTCTCCACCTAGCTTTGCCTCTTTCTGTGCTGTCAAAGTAGATATCTTTGATTCCATCTCCTGAATTTCAGTGCTGAATTTTTCTGTGCTGACATCCAGTTCCAGAATATTGTTTTTGATCTCTTCCACTTTTCCAACAGCACCATCTCGTAACTGCTCTGCCTGCATATAATCATATCCAATACAGAACCTCTTAAGCCTGTCTAATTCTGCATTACCATTTGCCCATTGCATGTATTGCATCCTCTCCTTCCTCAGCTTCTCCAGTGCAGGGAGGATTTCCTGGTCAAGAAGCTTGTCTATCTCATCCACTTTGCTCTGCTTCTTCTCCAAAGTCTTCAAAGCAGCCTCCTTTTTTGCCTCATACATTCGTGTCCCAGCAGCCTCTTCTAGCATAGATAAGATTTCAGGGGGTTTCATATTTAGGACCTTAGTTATGCGTCCTTGCATTATAAGAAAATGGGGATTGTTGACATTGAGCTGTACGGAGTGGAAAAGGTTCTGTACACGAGATGGTTGGGCAAGGTGTCCATTGATGAGGTACTTGTTCCTCCCACCAACCACAATCTACAAGGACCAGCATAGTTTGAATGGGAAGTGAAAAGACAGCATAATAAAGAAAACAAAAGGAAAGTAAAGGTCAAGCACATGATCTTATAGGGTTTGAAGATCATGAGAACAACCAAATGAACATGTTAAGCTATATCAAATTTAGAATGATGTAAAGAAAGACTACTCCGATTAAAGTCGACAAAGTTTATATGAAATGGCTGCTTTATGCAGCATGCAGCATATGCCATATGGATGGTGATTGGTGACATACTGTAAACTAGCACAATCAAGAAAACAAAAACAACTAAAGAACTGGGATAAGCCATTCTCGCATTTGGCTGATGTGAAGAGAAATTAATCACCTTAGAAACATAAAGTTTCATAGAAGTCTTTTGCAAAGTGTGGCAATCATCCAAAGCCATATAGAAGGTGATCACTAGAACAAAACAATTAATAGCAGTCTAGCTATTATTGTCTGAGGTTGAAAAATTAACAAACTCAGGTGGAGATGGCTAACAGAGCTAACAACAACACAAGAAGAATAGCAATTAATATACATTTTGCCTACTGAAGGCAAATGATTGATAAGTACATGGCATGTCGATTAGAAGCATACATTCAGTCAGGCCAAAAGGAGCATAGAAATGGAAAAAATATTTATATACAAAAAACCCATAAATGCATGTCCCTTCAAAATATAGTCCTCTGACATGCCACCATGGAACACTCTTTCAAAAAAAAGAAAAAAAAAAACTACCTAGACACCTTGTATGGGTCCACCGTGTCTAGTCTTCAACTCAGTGTTTTATCAATGATTGTCTCGTCAATTCCTTTTCCTCATGTCATTAACTAACTATTTTTTTGAGTATATTGCGGAACATGTACGGTAAATCTAGATGTGAAGTAGGACAATTAACAAAACTAAGATTCTTTTGCAATATTAAACCCACTTCATGTCTTCATGTTTACTATTGGTTAGGGTTGTGATAAAACAAAAGAGGCTGCATTTATTTTACGTCAATAGACAAAGAAAAAGCAACAGAAAACCATCAAATTGCAGGGATTCTCATCCCTCTATTCCTTACCATCGTATACTCTAATCAGACTTCTTATCTTAGTATTGTAAACTAAGCAATGCCTTCTCTGCATTAAGTCATCTTTTTTACGGCTTTTATATACATATAGGCCCAATCTACATATGCCTAGTACACAACAGTTAAAGTTTGCAACCTTGGCATGCAATTCTGAAAAAAAATTGTGCCACATTACAAGCATAGATATAATATTTAGTAATGACGTCATTCCATTCTTGGTCTTCATATGTAGTTAGCGGTACATTGTATCCCTCCATACTTTATTTGAAATGTGACAGAAGTCCTACCTTTATGATGACTGTGTAGCTAATTTTTTAAAATGTCAATAATATGAAAATTATAGCAAGTTGGTTCAAAAAATACATGAAAATTGTCTAAATTTTTGAAAATTCACACAAATAACTGCCTTGTCAATGATGTGCTCACTTCATGTGGTCCACCTAGGCAATGCAGGCCTGCAGGGTCTACCACCTTGCCCCACCTAGTCATTTTTGTAACATTGGTGTAGAGAACATCCTTGACTTGCAATATCTCCTTCAAGAGATTAGAAAGATTATAGGAAACACTAGAAATTTCCCGATAGAAGAAGGATTATTGGAAACACTGGGAACAAAATTTCAAGTGCAGCCAATTCTACAGTACTTTTGCTTTGTCACCTCCAACCAAAGCACACCATTCTCACTCATCACATCCCAACCTCCACAACCATTTATGTCAAAAACTTTGTTCAAATTCTCAGTGTTCTTTACAGATCACAAAGATAATTGTCTGCACTAGACACCTTATGCTGCAATTTCTCTAGTACTTTTTAACCATCGGTCCCCACAGTGTAACCCACCAAAACCAAGCTTCAAGAACCATTTAGCAAGTAAATCTTTTTTGAAATTCACATTGCTTATTAGGCCTACCCCATTTCTTCCTACCATCTGTCTGTCCCCATAATGTACCTCACACAGACCAAGCTTCCATAACCATTTAGCAAGCAAAGACTTTTCTGAAATCCACAATGTTAATTAGGCCAAGCCCACCCCTCACTAATCTCTGCAAACCATACCCAAAATGACCAAATGCAAACAAGAATTCCCTTGCTTGACCCAGCCCAGGAGGAATTTTCTAATCAACTTGTTTCTTCTACCCACTGCTTCAAAAATCCCAAAAAAAATTAAAGGTAGTATATGGCCAGGCCTGAGTGTATTGTTTTATAATGGACACACTTGCCACCTGCAGGGGAAAAAAATTAGCTTCCCAGCCTTCAGAATGCAAGCCAAATATATGGATGATTTGGTTCCACTCTTGGTTCCCAAGCGGGCCATTAGATAAAGTAAGTCCAAGATAATTTATGGTGAGTGATGAATATGGCCAAGAAATTTGATTCAAATTTAAACCGTTTCTCCAACAAATTCACACCTCCTACCTATGAGGAAGTCCAAGATAATTTATGGTGAGTGATGTAGGTACAGCAGATTCTTGATAGTAGTTGATACTCGATATTGACCATTTCCATATATTCCCATGTGGTGTACAAGAATATATATTATTATGACCTGCTCTACACCCTGCACTCGTGAAGACGAATGAACATTAGACTCTGAGAAGACCATTAGGTAGGCAGAGAAACCTCTTTGCAGAAAATTTCAATCTTCTCTATGACCATACACTGGGAAAAGGAAAAAGAGATAAAATACTTTTTTCACACTAATGAAGATCGTGAGGGCAAAATGTCAAATATAGGAGGAACCCATACACGGGGTAAGGTTACGCAATTCTCTCGGTTATCCTTTTTACTATCTAACTTCCATCAGTATAGGTGGCCGAGTATATTAGGAAATGGAGATGGGAATAGGATGAAAGCTCTCAATGAGATCTTTCATTAAGACCCTCGGTGATGGAGGCTGCAGACTTTGGTGGAAAAAGAAAGTTTAAATCACTAACCTCCAACTAAAAATATTAGTCTCTATGGAAATTTGAACTCAAGTTACTCAACAGGGTGCCAAGTTGTGACCGGCTGAATTTTTTTATTCAGGTTATAAAAGGAATCTCCGGTTTTTGTGCTGCTCGTTAAGAAACGATGGAGCACTTATCTGTCACATGCAGAGTCATTGATGTAATCAAGAAAATTCTTCTTGAGTGCTCAAGGGAAATGGTGGCATCCCAGAGGTACCAAAGACCTATAGAAGGGATAGAGAAGGACCAATCCAACAAAAGCAGAGGAAATTATTTGCACTTGGTCCTACTGGCTACCATTTGAGCAAAATAGGGAGCTGAAGAAGACCGTCAAACTCATAGAATATTGGCATGTGGCTACTGATATAGGCAGTTCGAACATGTGAAAGATTCTGTTTTTAGTAAGCGGGAGAAGATTTCTTAGTAATGGAAGTGGTCCTTTAGTTTTATTTGTCTTCAGCTACTGATATAGCTAGCTTCTTCACAGTGTGATACAGGGAGCTGTTTGTGTATTGTGACACAGTGCTGTACCGTTTTCTCACCCTTTCAATGAATTGTGGCCATACCACCTTAAAGAAAAGCGACCTTGCCAACGTAACAAGCTAAACAAGAGATTTTGATAACATAAGATCCATTTCTAAACAACTCTAAGCATGTGTTCAAAAGTTTTATGCGCAGAATTTGGTCCAAAAACCATCTTTTACAACCCAAGTATAATAAGAAAAAAAATCAAACGTGCCAAATGCCTAAATTGATAAGCAAATTAATAATTGCCAATTTGCCACATCCAACATCTTCACCATCTCCAACAGACCCAGTGCCCCCAAACGGAGTAGGAACAAACAGAAGCCACAGTCCAGCTTTACCTGCCGGGTGACAGTGATCTCCGGGCAGTCCTCGTAGCCAAGGGGGCTGCGGCTGCGGTCCGAGTTGTCGAATACGATCGAGACGGTCGCCTTGGTGATCCCCGCCTGCCCCTGCTTGTAGACGAGCTCCTGTAGGCTGGTGGCCCGGACCTGCTGCAGGTTGGTGATGCCCAGCACGAAGCAGATGGAGTCCAGGATGTTGGACTTGCCGGAGCCGTTGAGGCCGGTGATGGCATTGAAGAAGCAGTCGAAGCCGGAGACCACCGTCCTGGTGGCGTAGGACTTGAAGCCCTCCAAGCAGATCTCCTTGATGTGCATCTCTGGGTTCGGAAAAATCCTAGGGGAGTAGATCTGGAGATGGATTAGGGTTTCGAGAGGAGAGGGATTGGGAGATCGAAACCCGGGGAGTTCCGGAGGTGGAAACCCTAGAGAGGTCGAGAACTGGGAGCTTCGGAGATGGAAACCCGGGAAAAAGTGGTGAGAGGGAGGGCGAAGAGCTCCCAGAGGCGGGAAAAGGGAAATGGAGCTCCATCTGGTACCCTTTTGAAATGCCGCGAGGGAGGGAGGGAAATCATGGGCGTGCTGTTCCACTGCGCCGCGGCGCAAACTAGAACGGTGTTTCCATTGGTCGGGCCCAATGAGCCGATCTGCACATACGTGTCAAACACCCTGCTCGGGTAGGGCTGTAACTAGGGTTAGGTTAGGTTGGTTAATCTTAACTCATGTCAAGAGTTCCTCAATCTTAATTCAACTTAACCCAACCTCTTCAACTCTAGTCCAACACATCTAATAATGTTTCAATCCAACTCATGTAACACCACCTTTATTAGGTTGGGTCGTTGCGTCAAGTTATAGCCCTAATAATTAATATTTTTAACTTTTTTTATCTAAATTTTATATACAATGAGATCAATTAGTTTATCTATTTATCTTAACAAAGTAATTAAAAAAAGAAGCTACAAGGATAACTATATGGCTACTATTTGAGAAAACTTTATTCATGTTGCAATCTAAATTTGGGTTTAAAAATATAAATAAAATAAAATATATTTAATAATATAAATAGTCACTTTTATATATTAATATCAAGTTCGGATAAGGTCAAGTTAATCAACTTTTAATTCAACCCAAACCATCTAACGTCTAATTAAAAGAACCCTCGACCCTAATTCAACAGATTCTTAATTGGGTCATATTCAATCTGACCCAACAATCAAATTGGACCGTTCAGGTTTAAGTTGACCAGACCAAGTTACAAACCCTATGTCCCGACTTGCTCAGCCGTTATAATGGTGAAGAGATCATACGGATCATAGTTAATAAAGCATGGTATTATAATCGCATTAGTATTATTCATGTAGCTTTTGAATTTTTTGAACAATATTCCCGTGCGTCACACCAAACTGGAAGATATGAAATAATACTCATTTTTTTGACACCAATCATTTTGTTGACATACAAAAATGTTTAATACTTTCTATTTAATATGCTATATTATTAAATAAGATTTTTGCTACATAAATCTCATGTAACGTGAGATTGTACAAAAAAAACTCAATTTTATTGACAAAAACTCATAATTTGGTTTATAACTATTTGTTACATGATTATAATTCTTATTTTTTTAAAATCTTGATAAAAAATTTAAATGTATCTTGCTGAATCGTTCTTATTCTTTTAATTATTCAACTGATTTTTTGATCATCTTCGAAATTTAAATATATGATACCCGTACCGTATTTTTTCTGACATTATCTTTTTTATCTTTTAATTGTCCAACTAAATTTTTGATCATCTCATTTAAATTTTAAACCGAAGCATGTCCGCAGGTATTTTTATTGTATAATACACATCATATTTCATTAATTATGGTTTGGACATCATTCCCTGGATTAGGGTATGCTCACATACACACGAGACAAATATTAATCGGTCATGTCCTTACAAATTTCTGTCATATCCTTCCAGTTCATTCTGGGAAATGAGCATTCACTTAAAGAGAAGAAAACTCGTGGAATGCAGAGTGAAATATCGCTAAGCGTACAAACAACCTTCCCCAATATATGGTAAGCTCTTGTTATTTCTGTAAAAAGAGCTGAAGAAATCATCACAGACGATCGAAACTATGGTCGTTAGAATCAAGATGCCGCCTGAGAGAGATGAAAACCCAAGTACAGAGTGAAATACAGCTAAGCATATAAATTATTGCGACAACCCTCTCTATTATGTGGTAATCGTTTGTTACTCTGCAAAAAAAGCTGAAGAAATCCTCACAAATGTTTGAAACTGTGGTCATCAGAATCAAGGTGCTGCCTGAGCTACAGCTGATTCTTTTTCTTCAGGCAGGAAAGGTAGTGGCTTGGTTGGGGCAGGTAAACGCCCGATGCTATCCACCTTATCAAGCTGCTTCGGAGGGGGTCTGGCTGCCCTTGGTAGCAAGCGTCCCTTCTTTGCAAACCACTCCGGCTTGAGTAACGCTCGCAACCCCAATTTGTTGTAGTACACTTTCCTCACTGAGCCCCCTGCTGCCTCCACTGCCGCCTTTGCCCTTGCTGTGACTCTCGACACCTGTAGGAGGAAAAAGCCTCAGAAACACGGTAAAGCGTGTGCGCACACACACGTGCAATGTGTGTGTGCATATTTCTTTCAGCAAAGTAGCAAGAGAAGCATGTGCTCGAAGATTTCTAACAAGGTGAACGTTACGTCACACTAGAAATTATTCATGAGAACCTAAACAAGGAATATTACACATCTATGAAGCCCGTGGTTTTTTTGTCATACCATCTCAGGCCACTTGTGCAAGTCCCTAAAAAACTTCAGAATACAGTTCCTTTCATTTTTTCCGTTTATTTTTTTATACAATATGGGGAAACTTTTTTCTAACAGCTTGCAGAAGGCAAGAATAACCCCTTCCTGAAGGGACATGTCAAACCAACTTGCCATGTAAGAACAAGTTTCTGAAAACCTGGCCAAATGCTTAGCTGGGAAAAACCAGTCCTTACGTGTCTAGGAGGTAAAGCAAAGTCATGCATGTAATTCTCCCAATTGTACTTAACCTCACTCATACATAGACTAGTTATTTCCACCTGCACTCCACTCTACCTTACGGCCAAACCTCACTAGATCCCTTGCCCAGGGCTTCTCTATCATCACGCTTCTTGTTGCTCAATGCACCCACTAGCCCACTAACTCTATCCATTTCAGTGAAGCCTACCAACATCGCTGTTGTTCTCTACTAGCAGCTCAGTCTCAAGGTTGCCCCCTCTATGATGCCTATTGGCTCTCTCCCTTGCCATTAGGCCCTTAGGCTTGTTTCCATCCCCGGGGATTTATTTTTCACTGTCCAATCATAAAAGTCAATTATAGCCGTCTGATCGAGTGCGCGTCAAAAAAGATCGTTTAAAAATGTTAAAAAATAGTCAAAATAGAAAATTAGTCATATTAACCCTTGGTTGATCCCATCCCTTAGGGCATTAGTTTCATCCCAACAAAGGGTGCACTCGATTAGACAGCTACAGAAGAGCTTCAATCGGATGGTGAAAACTAAACCCTAAGCTGTTGTGGGAATGATATTTTATCAAAAATATAAAAATGGCATTTTTTTATATGTTTTGATGTTGATTACATCGACCTCGATCTCGATCGATGTTTTTATATGGACTCCTCTCCATCAACCTCGATCGATGTTAATTACACCAGTGAAATCACTGGAAACCTTTGATTAACCCCTTTATGCGTAATACTGATAATTGCCATAAAATTCGTGCGAAAATAAGAGACAACACAATGTGCAACAATGGAAATAATAAATGAATGAAATTTCATTAATCAAAAGATGTTACAAATTACAATGAGGCCCCACTGAGCAAGGGCATTACAACATGACAAAAATTTCTATTTGTAACAACCTAATAATTACAACAAGAACTATAAATATTGATCAGAACTTCGATCAATTATAACAAATTGTGCTCCATAGTCGTAATTATTGTAATCGAAAAATCATTCTGATATTAACAAATACAATCAGAGCGATTGATTTGATTAAACAAGATTCACGATCTTGACTAGCATAGTCAAATTGTTAGATTTAAGAAGACGGACTAGATTGATAAAATCGGACTTTCAGATTATGACGACAGTCAAGATCGATATGATCAAACCGTCAAATTATGAAATCAAGTCAAGATCATAAGGATCGGATTATTAGATCTAACGTCTGGTCAATATTGGAATGATCCAACCATTAGATCTGAAATCTAGATGATCCAGTCATCAGATTAAAGAATTAGGTCATGATCATGAAGATCAGACCGTTGAATTATGAACTCGGGTCGAGATCATGAAGATCTGACCGTCAGATCTGGAATTCGGTCGATTATCAGGATAATCTGACCGTTAAATATGTGATCGGGTCACAATCATGGAGATCAGACCGTTGGATTTGAGGTTCAGTCAATATCGGAACGATCCGACCGTGGGATTATAAGATAACATCGAAATCATGAAGATTTGATCAATAAATCTGGAATTTAGTCGATATCAGGCTGATCAGACCACTGGATTATGAGATCAGGTCGAGACTGTAAAGATCCGACCGTTAGGTCTGAAATTAAGTCGATATCAGGATGATCCGACCGTTAAATATGAGATCAAGTCGAGATCGTGAAGATTCGACTGTTATCTAGGATTTGAGATTATGAAGATCCGACCATTAGATCTGAGATTCAGTCGCTATCGAGATGATCTGACAGCTAAGATACGGGCTCAAGTCGAGATCGTGAAGATCCGACCGTTAGATCTAGGATTCGATCGATATCAAGATGATCCGACCGTTGGATTATGAGATCAAGTCGAGATAGTGAAGATCCGACCGTTAGATCTGAAATTCGGTCGATACCAAGATAATCCGACTGCTAAGTCATGGGATCAGGTCGAGATCATGAAGATCTGACCGTTAGATCTAGGATTCGATCGATATCAGGATGATCCGACCGTTGGATTATAAGATCAGGTCCATATTATGAAGCTCCGACCATTCGATCTGAAATTCGGTCGATATCAGGATGATCCGACCGCTGGATTATGAGATTAGGTCGAGATCATGAAGATCTGACTATTAGATCTAGAATTCGGTCGATATCAGGATAATCCGACCGCTAAGTCATGGGACCAGGTCGAGATCGTGAAGATCCGACCGTTAGATCTAGGATTCAGTCGATATCAGGATTATCCGACCGTTGGATTATAAGATCAGGACAAGATCGTGAAGATCCAACCGTTAGATCTGAAATTCGGTCAATATCAGGATGATCCGACCGTTGGATATGAAATCAAGTCGAGATCATCAAGATCCGACCGTTAGATCTAAAATTTGGTCGATATCAGGATGATCCGACCGTTGGATTATGAGATCAGGTCGCGATCATGAAGCTCCGACCATTCGATCTGAAATTCGGTCGATATCAGGATGATCCGACCGCTGGATTATGAGATCAGGTCGAGATCATGAAGATCTAACCATTAGATCTAGAATTCGGTCGATATCGAGATGATCCGACCGCTGGATACGAAATCAAGTAGAGATCATGAAGATCCGACCGTTAGATCTAAAATTCGGTCGATATCAAGATGATCCGACCGTTGGATTATGAGATCAGGTCGAGATCGTGAAGATCCGACCGTTAGATCTGAAATTCGGTCGACACCGAGATAATCCGACCGCTAAGTCATGGGATCAGGTCGAGATCGTGAAGATCTGACCGTTAGATCAGTCGATATCAGGATGATCCGACCGTTGGATTATAAGATCAGGTCGAGATCGTGAAGATCTGACTGTTAGATCTGAAATTCGGTCGATATTGGGATGATCTGACCGCTGGATTATGAGATCAAGTCACGATCATGGAGATCGGACCATTCGATTATAAGATCGATTAACGATCATGGAGATCGGACCGTCAGATCTGAATTTGGTCGATGTCAAAACGATTCGATCGTTGGATTTGAAATTAGATCAAAGACATAATATGATCGCATGATCGATGTCGTTGGATTCGAGATATATTAGACCTTACCATGATCGACTTAGTTAAGTCATTTAATCAATGGGTCAGTTTATGAGTGGACTTAATCAATGTGACTAAGTCATTTAACCAGTGAATTCGATGTCTTATGAACATAGTTAACCATATATGATTAACAGATAAGACATGATTTAATGACATATAACTTAATAACATGTATTAATTACATGTTAATAAATTTTATGTCACCTTAATATAAACATGACATATGACTTAGTAACATGTGTCACATGTTTATGTCACATAAATAAGTTACATGTTAATGGACTTTATGCCACATTAACATAATTGACTTATTGGATTAAATTACACCCTCCTAGATTTAATTCTCTAGGTGTAATTAATCATATATGATCATCACATATAATGTGACATACATGATCATATAAGATTTATATTATGTCATGTCATATTTATATGTTATAACAAACATATAATATAACGCAACATATTTAGACATTGGGCTAAGATAAGACTTAAACTCAAATCGGAAAGGGAAGAGAGGAGGCCGAAGCCTACCACTCTCAAAGCCAAGAGTCCTTACCACAAGGAACTCTTAAACTTGCCACACCTTTTCTCCCTTCTCCAAATGAGCCCCCTAGGGGGGTATTTATAGTCTCGTAGGAGACAGTTAAGGAGCCAAGGAGGTTACCCTCACCAGGTGGCGGTTACTAAAAAATCCCGCTTCCAAAAATTTAAAAGGAAAAGGAGTTACGGGAGGAGGGGGGCGCATGCTTCACCCTCACCAGGTGGAGGTGAAGTGTCCTACTTAGAGTAGGATTCTTTTCCCCTCTTTTTTTTTTTTTTACTAATTCCTTCCTTTTTTTTTACCCTTTTACTGGAGCTTATCTCGCACACTACGGGTGGAGGTGAAGTGTCCTACTTAGAGTAGGATTCTTTTCCCCTCTTTTTTTTTTTACTAATTCCTTCCTTTTTTTTACCTTTTTACTGGAGCTTATCTCTCTCTTTTTTTTTACTTGGACAGTTATAAGAGAGAGAAGTGTGCGCATGGCACACTACCCTCACCGAGTGGGCTGCATCCATCCGGTGAGGGTGGAGAGTCCATGTGTGGATGGACTCTTTTCCCCTCTTTTTTTTACTGTTCACGTTTTTATTTTTTTATAGTGTCCTTGGACAGTTACAAGAGAGAGGGAAGGGTGCGTGCCCTACTACCCTCACCGAATGGGCTACATCCACCCGGTGAGGGTGGAGAGTCCATGCGTGGGTGGACCCTTTTCCCCCTTTTATATTCTGTTTTCTTTTTTTTATTTACTGTCCTTGGACAGTTGGCAAGAGGGGGGGAGAGATGCGTATGCACCTGCACACCCTCACCAGCTGTGCACTGGTGCCACTGGCTCCAATTGTTGCTCCTGCCGCTACCGTTGGGTCTCAGCTGCTGCTCCTGCTGCCATGGTTGGCAGCGTACCGGTATCGGCCGGCACCGGTACCCTGGGTACCGACCGGTACCGGACCGGTACGTACCGGTACCGATACCAGTACCGGTACTGCCATCCTTGCCTGCTGCTGAGTGCTGCTCTCTTCTTTCTTTCTTGCTCATAGCCGCTGCAGTGTCATTTGTTGTGGACTGCTGTGAACGCCTTTTCCTGGCCTTGGAGGGACACTTCGTCTCAAGGTTAAACCCGTTATCTCTATTTCATGCATATCATTTAGATCCTGTTATGCATCTATAGCTTTTTTTTGTTATGTTTTATGCATGGCATGCATGTTGCATGGTTTTTTGTTTTTTTTTTTTCGATTATGGAATATCAAAGAGGTGTAACCCTCGATTAGAATTTTCATAGAGGAATTTATGGGTGCAAACAACTGTGAAAACAATTTGGGGGGGGGGGGGGGGGGGGGGGGGGTTGGGATTTAAGTTAGATGCTCGCCAGGGCACGTTTGATCCGCTCCCCTCCTAGGATTGTTCCCATTCCTTGCAATCGAAATTTCACCGTGATCGTGAAACTCAACCACAACCATCTGATTAGGCACGTGCAAAAAGTATTTAAAAAATTACTCTAATTAGCCCCTCCAGTTGTTCCCATTCCTTGGGGTCTTAGTTTTATTTCCCAATTAAGGGTTTTTAACTCCCCAAAAGTGGGGTGCGTCCAGGTGTCACACACGCGCACGTGCGCACACACAACCTTTACACCTGCATGCGTACATATACATATGGATAGATAGATATGGTGCGCGCTACTATGCAACAGGGCACTTTTGTGCACACCTGTTGTGCGCACTCACATACACACACATTATATATATATAGATAGAGAGAGAGAGAGAGAGAGAGAGAGAGAGAGAGAGCTATGGTGCGAATGCTACGGTGCGTGCGAATAAACAGCACGCACTGTTTCGGCCTCTTCCCCATGTTTTAAAAAAATAAAAATCATGATAATTTCTAAATATTCAACTCTCCCCCCAAAATAAATTTCAACCCTTTTGGCTTAAGTTTCACCACTGGATCGTGATACTTTCAATGAAAGCAGTCCAATTTTATTAATGTGCAATGGATCACTCTTAGTAGAGTAATGGGCATCACTTGGAACACTCTTCTGTTCTGGACTAAATTGAATGCTGGAAGGATGCGTGCCCCTTTCCTATATATATGAGTTCAGAAGCTCTTCTGACATCCTAAACAGATCTATACAGCTGGTGGAAGACTGGGGAAGGGCAGCAGGTCTACCTGTGAATCATGATCATGAACTACTTGTGAAGGCACGGTCCTAGAAGCTCTTGGCAGTGTAACCATGACATTGTTTTCTCTGCTTTATTACCTTGATAAAGCAGTATCTCCTCCCTAATCCTCATATTTTCTTATTTTCTAGCCCTGTGCTCAGTGGCTTCTTGGTCATTGTAATTGGATCACCAGGTGTTGGGCCAGCATTTGGACTGTTTTTTTCTTTCCCCTCCTGTATCAGTGTAATTCCCTTTATTTCTTAATGAATTGTGACATTGATTGTCACTTTCAAAAAAAATGGTAATGAATACTAAAACCCCAAGCGATGGGACAATCCTAGGAGTTAATCTAATGAATTTCCTATTTTTTTACTATTTTTTATGATTTTTGAAAATCGAGATTTACATGTGCCCGATGGACAGCTAAGATCGTGTTTCAAGATTGAACCATAATCAGAAGGTAAAAATAAGGCTCTTGGGGATGGAAACAACCCTAAAGGGGGTTATTGAATATTTAAAATTTTATAATTTTTTTTAAAATATGGGGATGGAGCTCAAAACAGTGCATGCGGTTTAATCGCACGCACTGTAGCGGTTCACATGCTAGCATCTCTCTCTCTATATATAATAATAATAATAATAACATCATTTATATCTGCATGCATACATACATATGGTTGAATAGGTATGGTGTGTAGTACTATGCAACATGGCACTTTGTGCACACTTGTTGTATAATAACTCGACTGCCTGAACGATACAACAGATGACTTTGAAAGGAAAAAAAAAAAGGTACCTGTGCCTTAGCATACAAGGTGGGGCAGACACATGAACAGAATCTACTATCAGCTCGTGCCAGGCACGTGATTGGATGCACTTTCTTTGTACATGGCCATGTCAACTTCATATCCATTCCATTGGCAGGTCTACTTACCACTTTACTCAACATGGATGTAAGCTCCATAAATTCCTTTTTCTTCCTTGAAGTTCCTAAACCTCAGGTCCCGAAAGGACACTATTCCCTGTCCTTGTATAAGTCTACAGACTGTGACCTCTTTCATTCGCACAATTGCATACAATGTTTGAAGCCTTTTCTGAAATGACCACTTTTCTAGGCAGCTATCCTCCCAGAAGTCAGAACAGAATTTTCTCTGCAACCAATATTGCATTCCAAAGAGCATCAAAGTGAAGCAGATCTACATTTACCAAGATAGCTTTCCAAATACTTGACTTGATCACATTCAAAGAAAAAAAAAGTTGACACGATCGTTGCTATATGGAACTAGACCCACTGTTCAGGGCCCAAGAAATCCCAGTGAATTTTCTATTCGCCCCTTGATCTCCATGATCAGTTTGAGAAAAGGGCTTTGTTCATGACATTGATGGGTACCAAACCTGCACCTCCTTCCTTTCTTTTACACCTGCTACTCTATTTAATGGGTTGATAACCCTTTTCATCAGGGCCCTATCCTTTCCAGGAAAAGGCACTTCTAAAAGACTCCAATCTTTTCTCTACAGTTTAGGAATTTTAAAAACTGATAAGTAGCAAATAGATAGACTTGAGAGGAAAGATCTTAGATAAATTCTACCCACCTTTTGCAGCGAGCATTGTTTGAAAAGGCAGCATCTCAAGGCACTAAGGTTTACACCAGTAGGAAGGCGCAAGAAAAATGCCTTGAGGTATGCACCTCAAGCTGTTTACTTGAGGCTTATGCCCTTTGTTAATTGAGGCATGCAGCTCAAGCCGTTTATGTGAGGCTTACACCTTGAGGCAGTGAGTCAATGACATGTTTTAAGGTGAACATAAGGCTTATGCCTCCTTTAAACATGATTCAGTGATGACAATTCTACAGATAAACAAAATGAAAGAATTTGAATTAAACCCACCTCTTCTACTTCCAACACCAAAGGAGACAACAACAATGGCGACACCTATTGCTTCAATGCCTACTAATGGTCCAAGACCTTCACCCCATAGTTCACTTACACAGTCTATCATGGAGTTGAGACAGCACTAATACATGAAAATTCAGTACCATTTGATTTTTTTTGGTATTTTTAAGATTACTTATCTGAACTACTGAAGCTTACGCCTCATTATGCCTCAAGGCTCATGCCTTATGAGACTCTTGCAAAGTGCCTCACTACCGCCTCAAGACTTTTTAAACCATAGCAGCAAGTAGTTTACCTTTCCAATTTACAAAATCTTTACACTGTCGAATTCCTTTGTAACAACATTCCAATCTTCACACACGTCTGGCCATTGGACAACTAAATATTTGATGGAAAGCATGACAATGTCAAGTTATGAAATCAGCTACCTCCAATCTTAGGTCCTCTTCTATGCCTAACCCTTGGTCCTTGCCAGCTTACATTTGGCGAAGCTGATCTTCTGTTGAACCCGAAATTTTTTTTTTATGCAAACCTATGCCGTTTGAGTATGCATGCATATGCATAGGGCATATACTCACATCGATGTGAGCTCACCATAGGAAAGTATATATACATATGCATAACGACATGTTCACGAAGAACTATGTTATGCAAAACAAGATATGTACCTATGATATGAGTGTATATGAAAAAAAAACATAAAGCCATAGGCTCACATTATGAGGGCAATGGAATAGGAGGCATACCTAGGCCAAAAAGGCCTTGATCGGATTTTTTTTTTAAAGAGGCCTAAGACAGCCCCAAATCACCCTCGTAGGCTTCCGAAATCAACTCCTAAACCTCCTTCGCAACCCTTGATGGTGAGGCCCAAAGGAAGACCCTAAATGCAGCGACAAAGGGGAGCCAAATGCTGCGAAATAAGGGCCAAGATCAGTCCCGGAATGGACCAAAACCAGTCCCGAAATGGGTCGAAATCAGTCTCAAAACTTACCCAAAATGGCCCCAAATGGAGGCCCAATGGCAAGGGTGAAAGGCCCAATAGGTGGCCCAATAAGGGACCCAATAGAAGGCCCAATAAGGAAGCCCAAAAATCAGTCCCACAGGACACCAAAATCTGCAACCCAGGGAGAGAAAAAATCTCCAAAATTCCCAAAGTAAAAAGAGGCCCAAAAATGGAAAAAGAACAAGTGGCCCCCTCTCTTCCCCCCTTTATTTAAATAGGAAAGGAGGAGGGAGGAGAGAGAGAGGTGGAACCGGTGGGGGGACCCCCCACCGGTTCCAAGAAGGAAACCGGTGGGGGAGGGGGGGGGAGGATTCCCTCCCTCCTTTCTCTTTTAAAATTTCAAAATTGGGGGAGGGGGAGATTAATTAAAGAGGGTGGAAATTAATGGGTTCTTAAACCCTTTTCCCACTTGTTTAAGAATCCCACAAAGACCCCCATTTAATTCTAAACCATTTTCACATTGGAGTCAAATTTGGAATTAATGGGTTCTTGAACCCTTTTCACATTGGCCAAACCCCCCCAAATCTGAAACCAAGGCTCATTTAAGAGCCCAAAAAAGGAAAAGTGAAAGAAATGGGGGAGGAGAACCCCCCCCCCCCCCACCGGTTGGAACCGGTGGGGGGTGCCTACCGGGTCCCCCCCTCTCTCTCTTTTCAATGCTCTCTCTCACTCCCCTCTCTCACCCATTGGCCATTGGGATTAAAAAATATATGAAGAGAAGGAGGGGAAGAGAATGCAACCGGTGGCACCCCCCACCTTGGCCCATTCCGGTGGCACCCCCCCACCGGGCCTAAATTCGGGCCTATAAATAGGGCCCCTTGGCCCCCAAATCCAAGAGACATAAGCATACACACAAAGGCACTCATACATAGCCTCATATATATATTCAAAAGAGTGTGAAATTGAGAGGGAAGGTTCTGCTCGAAGACCGAAGACCAAATTCGGATTTTCTAATCCGGGTTTGCTGCGCTTTTCGGAGTTCTCTTCTGTTTCGGAGAGTTCTTCTTCCTAAGGTTCAATCCTAAGGGGAAGCTCTGCCGAATATCTCTTGTAAAAATGCCTTATTATAAGACGAACCCCTGTCGAAATAAAGACTCATATTTCCATATCTGAAATTGTGTGCTTGTGTGTCATTAAATTATATAATTATTACCATGTTTTGAAATTAATATATATATATATACTTAATTTCACAACTTAAAAAAAAATATGTGTACACCTTCAACTTAACCTTGACCTCCCCCCATAAATAAATATAAGTTCAGAAATCTTAATAAAATCATACTTAAGTCAAAATAACCTATAATTAATTAATTAATAAAAATTCATTAAATTATTTAAAAAATCAGGGAAAGTCAGGAAAAATCAGTAAAAATCAGAAATGCAATTTAAAAATCATATTAAAACAAAAAATGACTCAAATACCCTCATATACTTAATTAATTAATTAATTAATTAATCATAAAAATCAGTAAAATTAATAAAATAAAATCAGTAAAAATCAGTAAAAACAGAGAATTAAATCTGAAAGAACATAAATCTCTTAAATAATTAATGATATACATAAAACCTAATAAAATTGCGAAAATACCCTCAAATATAATAAAAATTTATAAAAAAAATCAGATATAACCCTAAAAATACCAAAACTCATTTTATAAACAAAATACCTTCCAGATAATCAAAATGTCATAGAAAAGTAAACTCTAAATATAATAAGCCCGGTTTAGGGTAAAATTGCTAAAAAACCCTTATACACTTAAAAATTAATTTCACAAATCTCATAAGGCTTTAAAACCTTTAAAACCTACCCTTATATGCTTATAAGCTATAATACCTGCATAATTCATAAAAATTGTATAATTGCAAAAACACCCCTATGGGTTTAAAATAACTTGAAATCAATCCAAATAACTTGGAATCAATCCTAAATCATATAAAAATTATCTCAAACCGGGGTGAGGCTAAGGGCTCAACCTAAAATACGTCTTCATACTCATATACATGTGCTGCCTGTAGTAGTAGTGTTGCATGTCATAAGGGCATCATACGGACGGTTAATCAAGGGTTGCCGAGCAGTTGCTCGACGTAATTAACACTGACCGAGGTCAGTGGAGGGAGGTCATATACTCGAATCTTCGCTTGATTCGAAGTCCTGGATTCCCTGAGGGCTAATCCCAAGCTCTCATAATCCGATAAAATATAAAACCGACCTATATTTCTCTAGATAAAAAAAAAAAAATGGATTTTCTAAATAAATCTGAATAGGAGAGACGTCTAGGTCAGGTCCCGACGGAGGTTTAGAAAATAATCCTCCCAAACATCTTCACACTACTAGTGCCTTCTAGTAGTTTTATAATTGCAGGTACTCATTCATATACATTGGAAAAAGGACCTAAAAAAGAACACGTGGTGGACTGAATTCATGTAACTACCGAATTACAAGAAAATTATATATAGCAGTCTTGGTGAATGGTGAACCGACCTCCCACTTTCTCAGTGGGAGAGGGCTCAGGCAGGGTGATCCTCTGTCCCCGTTGCTCTTTGTCCTTGTGGCTCAAATTTTGAGTAGTATGTGGGAGAGGGCTGAAGTAGCAGGCCTAGTCTCTGGTTTCCAGGTTGGCAGTTATAACAGATCGGCCTCTCACCTTCAGTATGTGGATGACTCAATCTTATTCTGTTCTGGAGGAATAGAATAAGTGTTCCACATGAGACTGATTCTTGAGCTGCTGGAGGAAGTCACGGGTCTCAAAGTTAACTTCCAGAAGAGTGCAGTTTTTGGTATCAACTTGTCAGATGAGTACTTGAGGAGAGTGGCCGCTATTCTTGGATGTAAGAAGGGATCTCTCCCTGTCACTTACTTAGGACTGCCGCTGTGTCCTGCCTAGTTAAAGTGCAGTGACTGGCAACCGGTCATCCAGAAGTTCCACTACAGATTAGCCAGATGGAAGAGCAGGCTTCTATCTTATGGAGGTAGACTAACTCTTTGTCGGGCTGTTCTTGATAGTATGCCTATTTATTACCTCACATTATTCAGAATTTCTAAGTCCATGGCTAGGCAGTTGGAAGGAATACAGAGCAGGTTCTTTTGGGGTGGTGCATCTGACAACTCTAGAAGAGGCTTTCATGATATTTGTTGGGGCAAAGTGTGCAAGAGCAAGCAATCTGGGGGCTTGGGCACTAAGAATATCAGAGATTTCAATCTGGCTTTGCTCTCTAAATGGCTTTGGAAACTTGGTAATAATCAATCCGGACTTTGGCTTGATGTTACCAAAGCAAAATACTACCCAAGCAGCAGGGGGTGGGACTTTCATCTGTAGATTGATCATATTGTGTCTCATTTGTGGAAAGGCATACTTCAGGCGGCAGATGTGATGGCAGCTTCTACTCAGATCTCCCTTCGGGATGGTACGACGTGTCTCTTCTGGTTGGATAGATGGTCTAGACCGGTGACTCTCTCCCAGCGATTCCCTAGTTTGTTCAGAATTGCTGCCAGTCCAGAGGCTGTGGTGGAGGAGATGGTGGAGATGAGTGACAAAGGGGAATCTTGGACCCCATTATTCAGAAGAAATCTCAGGGAGGTAGAGATTCTTGAGGTTGTGGCCCTTTTAGAGGCTTTGCAGGCTTACAGTCTGGATATTTCTTGGCCAGATTCATTACTTTGGGCATGGAGTGCCAATGGTGAGTTCTCAGTCAAGTCTGCTTACGCTGTTATTGCAGATGGGAGTATCCGGACCCCTTTTATGCGTCATATTTGGGCTCCAAAGTCTCCTCTAAAGGTTAAAATCCTAATTTGGAGGATTGTTAAAGCTTCCAACAGCTGACAGGTTGATCCGGTTTGGTTGCGATGTACCAACTCTATGCAGCCTTTGTGGTGAGGAGGATGAAGAGATTGATCATATGTTTACTACGTGCTCTTTTTCGGCTGAGATTTGGGCTTCTCTGCTTCAGAAATTTCACATTATGAAGGAGCATCAACACTCAGTGGTGGACTGGATCAGATTTTGGCCATGTCACCTACCTCTTAACGGAGACATGTTACTGTGGTGGCTGGTTCTGCATGCCACATTATGGGCAATTTGGACAGAGGAATAATAGGATTTTCAGGAGGGAGGCTGCTACACATAATAGAGTCTTGTTTTTTGTTTCCAATAAAGTTAAGGAGTGGACGAGAGTTCATTGTAAAGATTATACTATCAATTCGTCCCTTTTTGTTCTCTTGGAGGAGCACTTGTGAATCACCATCTTGGTGTTTGTAGAGTGAGGTTGGAGAGCTCCTTTTTCTTCTCATAATTGTAATTTTTGTTCACTTTTATAATACACAGTGGTAGCATCCAGTTTTAAAAAAAAACAAGATATATATATATATATATACATACAAGGTGATCTTTATTCAAAAATGCAAAAGCCACCTTACCTCGAGATGAATTGGCCACTGAATTTGTTCAGCACCACGACCCATCAATCTTACACCATCTTCTATTTGCTTTCCTATAGCATTAGTCTCCTATGGTTACAAAGAAATGCAGATTCCATCAAAACCTTGAACACAGTATGAAAATATAAAAAGGGAAATAAGAGATTACCTTCAGAGTTTTCATTGTGATGAGCTCTCCTGAATCAATTTTGCCTGCATTTATGAGCTTTGCAATCTTTCCCAGCCCCACTGGCTGCACATAGAAGAGGAAGCAAATGAACTACTAATTCTGATCAAGGAATTAAGTGAGATTGGTTTGTTGATTATCTTCAAACAAGAGCCATCATTCTACAAGCATGAAGGTTAAGCAATTGCAGCTTGGAGCATCTTTCTACGGTTGTCAATTTTAACAAATTCTTCATGGAAGAGAGAACAGATTTGTAAGTATGACAATTTTCCACGGACAATCTTCCAGGAATGGTGCAAATTCTAGCTGTGCAAGAGAAGATTGTCACAAACTCAAGCTAATAGATACATCAAAATATGCCACCTTATTTGGCTCCAAATTCAAACATAATTTGTGATATGTTATCAGGCTTTAGATAGCCTAGGATACATTAGGGACTGCGTCACAGCTAAAATAATGCACTGGATACGAATTGGGTAACAATCACACATGTAAAAGTTCGGTCATATCCTGGGGACCTTCTTTTACCTGCAGTTACAGTTTATCCATGCGCCAGGCTGTGCCAGTAACAAGCGCATAGATGTAAAAGTTGGGACATATCCTGGGGACTTTGTTTCCTGAAGTTACAGTTGTTCATATTGCAAAAAGGTGAAACGTTGGGGCTTCCCTTCCTTTTGTGAGAGACAAGTAATGAACATTGAATCTCATGCACCCAGTTACAACATACTCTTATTTTCTAAGATTCATGTAGGCTGAAGACTTCAATATCGAACTTAGGCCATTATTCTTTTTCCTCGGGCATGATAATACTGCTTTTTATTGATAACTACAGGTTTTTTTTCCTCCCTACAGATGTCAACATGTCAGATAGGGTGCGGATGGTAGAATATGCATTACCATATCCATTAAGCAGACAATGTATCTGCTTACTATTCATTAACTATCAGAAAGTGTTATATCTGCAAATCACTTTGGAATATCCACAAGGAAGCAGTTATGAGTACAGTTAACGGATAGTTAACATTCAAGTGAGGCATAATGAAAATGAAATTTGAAGTACAAATTAGTTGACAAATATTACTTAAAATCAATTTTAAACTTAAAACATAATTATTGTTTAAGAGAGATAAAAACATAAATTTAAACTTGTTTCGTCATGTAAAACTTAAATTCAAACTTGCCTTGATTATAGAATAATAATAACGTTCCATCTCAATCACACTAAATAAACTCAATAATGACCTACAAGATTAAACATGTAGTTGAGGTTAAAGTTCACCAAAGGCATCACTTGATGTCTGCCCTTGGATTAAAATTCAAGGGCTGATATTAATCACAAAAAAAAAAAAAAAAATCTTAGTGGTCACTACTGGATAGTAGGTTAAAAAATGAGACTATTTCCATATTCATTAAGAAAGTGGGTTTACCCATATCTGCATCTGCTAATCTATCAGGAACAAAAAATTATGCGAAAACTGTCTGTTAAGCTAGAGAACAGTCGGAAAACTGGGTTATCAGTTATTACTTACCATTGACATCCTTATTGCTTCCTGCCCGAAATAAAAACTAAACCAACAATAACTAAACTTTGGCACCAAAGTTTGAATAACATTTCAGGTTCAATAGATTCAATATCTATAACCCCTAGAACTGTACTGTTAACACCTAAGATTTCATAGACACCGCCGCTTGCACTAGATATCTGCATTGGACATTGCAAATGGCACAAACCTGGATGTGTGTCCAACACTCTATTCCAACATTTGAAAATGAACATTTCAGCAACTCCTCTAGAATGTTAAGATTTAGTAATCTAATTAGCGCCACTTTGATTGGAGAATAAGAGAAAAATAAAGGCAAATAAGGGGAGAATAAGTTTAATTTTGTTTTGACAAGAGGAATGACTTATACCGGTGTAGAATAGCGTATTCGGGGAATAAGGAGAATAAGCCATCCCACCCTAGACCCAAGAATTATTTATTCTTCTTATTCCGTCAGTGGGCCCCACAAAACTATCAAAGTGAAACACCCCTTATTCTAGTATTAGCCATTCCGTTAGTAGGTTCCACGTAATAACTTATTCTGCAAACAAAGTTTAATATTTTATTAATCTTTTTAACTTTAGAAAAAAATCAACTGATCATACTTCTACCATTGGATAGTCTTTTCATATAAATACCTAGCTATAAGTATATGAAAAGGATACATATTTTAGCCATATTCATTCACAGCCCTACATTGCACCACCAATTATATTCGGAATAAATAGAGGTAGTATGACCGTTATTTGGATGTATCTCTCAACTCCAGGCGACGGCCTCTACATATGTATATCCCGTCAGAGGGTGAAATTTCCAAAGTCGTGAACAGTTGCTGGCTACAACACATCCAAAGAACAATTCTATCTTTCCCATCTCTTTTGCCTGTGCGTAGCTTTATGAGATCAGGCCAGCTATAGATGACATGTTTAAGGGGCCTGGGCCAAACTGAAGAAGAAGGCTTGTTCTGGAAAATTAGGCACTCCCACCAGATTTTGTTTGCAGCTCACGACAATTGCACCGTTGATTCCCCCAATGAAAGCAATGACATTCGCAGGTAGGGAGTTAAATCATAATATTTTCACCCTATTTGCACCCTGGAATACCATAACAAACATGCACAGAGTAAAAAGACGCTGCCTTTTCCGTTGCCAACTAGAAACTTTGCAAGACTCACATGTCTACCTCCTGTGGTGGATGCTGCATTTCACTTAGAATCCCTCAATCTCTCAATTTCCACTCTCTGAGATGCTTGATTTTAGTTGATACAGAAAAACGAGGTTAACCTAACTGTCCCAGAATCGATTGGGCCATCATTTAGACAAAGTTATCCCACTTCTCATATAAATTCCTCCAAACAAACATCAGATCGAACGAAACGTACGAAAAAACAAAAACAGAAAGGGAAGAATCCCAGAAGGGTAATCAGACCTGGAAGGTGAGGCTGAAGGGGTTCTTGAACCCGCGCTTGGGGAGGAGCCGTCGCAGCGGCGTCTGGCCACCCTCGAAGCCGAACTTCATGGTGCCGCGGGCCTTCTGGCCCTTGTGTCCCCGCCCCGCCGTCTTCCCCTTCCCCGACCCGATGCCCCGCCCCTTCCGCTTCTTCTTCTTCTTCCGCCCGGGGCTATCCTGCAGGTCGTTCAGACGCAGCAGCGCTGTCGAGGACATCTGCCTGGCGGGGAAGAGCGCGCCGGCAGGGAGCGAGAGGGGGAGTCCCTTCCTCGGCCACAGCGAAGAGGGCGAGGAGGAGGTGGCGGCGGCGGCGGAGGCCGAGAGGGGGGCGAGGGGCGTGGGGAGGGCAGGCATGGGGAGGCGCCGTGCCGGGAGGGCGGCGAGGAGGCGCAGCTGCTGCCGCCACATCCGACCAAGGGGCGGCGGTGCGCAGGGCGAGCGAGATGAAGGGGTTCTGGGTTTTTTAGGAGAAGGCGGCGTGGTATGAACTGTGAACTGCGAACTGTGAAAGCAACCCGGTGGAGTTCGGTCGGTACTGGGCGAGTGGGCGGAACCAAACGGTGTACGGAGCCTTGGCTGGTGGCCTGGCTGGCGCGTTTTAAGATAAGGTTATTGTAATCTTTCGATTTCAAATTTGTCTTTAAAGTTTTGATTTATGGTAATTATTGGGGTTGTAAATAGATACTCGGTTTCTGTTATAATAGTGTAATATAAAAAATATATATTTTATTTTGTAAAAATTTTAGATGCTTGGTATATGATGTAAATCAGTGTAAAAATATTTTTGTCTGAATTTTGTTCGTCCACTTGACAGAAGATTTAAGTATTCTCTTATTTTATTTTACAAACAACCTGACAAAATTTCACTTGCTTTAAAAACAGTGATTTTGAAACCAAGAGTTTTACATGAAACAAGTAACCCCTAAACTCATTTGGAAACCGATGAAAAAATTAAGAGTTTTTCTTTCTATTTCCTTGCTTCAAAGGTAAAAATAAAAATAACCATTTTCATTTATATTTCAGCCCTCATGAAATCTTATTGACATGAGAAGTGGAAACTACTAGTTCTGATTTTGTCTACGGCCCGTTTACAACTCTAATATTTTGAAAAGAAAAAAAAAAGCTAAAACGTTATTTACAATATTTTATATCAGTTTACAGCTTGTCACTAACACATTATGGATTTTGGTTGGTCCGGTGTAATACTCGGATGGCCCACTAATTTGCGTGCCTCTGTCTACTAAAAGAAGGATTTTTTTCATAGTTTCTGGTTCTTATACCTTAACAAATTGCGCGCAACACTACTTGTTGGTCTAATTTTTTTTATGAGATTTATATTTCTTTAACAACGCTTGTGATCTTCTTCGGGTATATGAACTGTTTTATGGAACAACACTACGTGTGCATCCAACAATCAAAAAGAATAATACTTGCTGCAATACCCTCTATTGATATAATGTTGGACATTGCAGTAAATATTAAAAAAATATTTTTGAAAAATATTTTTAGTTGTACTCCACATATTCATACAACTTGATATCCGATTAGGTAATATAAAAAATTCTTAAAAATAGAAAACTGTTATTGGGCTTGACCCATTAAGAACATTTTTTAGTATTCGTTGAGACTTGGTTTTTCATTTTTTATAAATTTTTGGATTGTCGGATCGGATATGGAGTTGTACGGACATGTAAGACATGAGAGCTTTATCTTAAAAAAATTAAATATAAAAATTTTATACATTTGTTGCAATGCTCTGCATTGCAGAGTATGGGCATTGCAGTCGGTATTACTCATCGAAAAATATAACTATTTTAAGTAGCGCTATCCGATGTCTGGTGACTTGCATTCACAAGTCATAAGAGGATATACTTTAAAGGAAAAGGATAAAGATATTATATGTATATGAATGATTTAGGACAAAGAAAAAATTACATCTTTTTTTTTAGTCTAATTATCCGAGTATTTGTCGGTTTTCTTTTACTCATCTTGGCTATTGATTATATCTTATTTAAAATTCTAATTTTTAAATAAAATCTCCAATCATACATATATAAGTATATATTTTATTGTCCACACCATTAAGTTAAGAGTAACTTGCTGCACCGCATGGGGTGCGGCCAATTTTTTATTTTTTAATTTTTTTTTATGGTGGGCTCCATCCTACTTTACATGACCTAAAAAAAATCTGAAAAATAAAAATCGAGCCCAATGAATACTAAAATATCACTGTTCATTGGGCTTGATTTTTTATTTTTATTTTTTAAAATCGTCCGATTTGAGATCGGGTCATACAAGAAATGTCAAACATGATGGGACCAACCTAAAAAAATTAAAAAATATTTTTTTTTGTTTGCTGCTGCAGCCATCTCTCGCGCGGTGCAGCAAGTGTTACCTTTATTTTAATCCCTTCTCTCCCTCGTTAACTACTTTGCAAGATTCACTTTCCCAAATGTCACATGATTTACAAGTAATTCATAAGAATCACTCGGAAAGAACTTATACCTATGTATATTTGATAGTAGTATTCATTTATTCCCTCTAGAAATCCTAAAAGATTAACTTTATGACATATAGTATTATCTGACAATTTAACCTTTTATGTATCTATTTTTTATAATTTTAAAGGATAAGAATAATGTACATATATTTCTTAAAGGATAAGTACGATGATACACATATTGCCTGAAAATATAAGAATAGAGATAGTATTTGACCCAACATGTATCTTTTTACATCCTGTTAACTGGAGTCTATCCTCTTACTCCTAGTTGTGGGGTTAAAGTTGGAAATAAGTCAGTCTAAAATGAAATCACTTATACTCGGCCTAATTTTTAATTTGTTCTTATTATTATACCAAGTATACCCTTGTCGAGGACCCGATCCAGCCAGTTGTAACCCATTTTGTTGGGGTGAGGCTTGTATGCATGGCCAAATATGATAGGTCAGGAGGTAATTCTACGTACTCTCCCTCTAGCCGTGTAGCCATACGTGGATGCATGACATTGGCTAGCTCATAGTGCATCCACTCCCGGCCCTTGAGCATCCAATATATATAGAAACGAGATCATGTGAACCTCCTCCCTCTCCGCCTTTTGCAACCCTAGACATATGGGGGAAGAGTCAATGGGTCATTTGATCCTGACCTTTATGACATTTGACCATGACATAATAAGATTGTATCCCATAACCTCCTCTCTCTCTTTGCGATGTAGGAGGGACGTCTAAAATATCTTGTTTCCTTTGTATGCTACAAGGCTCCTCCTAAGAACACCTCCTTTCTTCTATGCACTGCGCTCATCTTCATTTGTTCTTATATCTATTCTTGGTCCTAATTTGTCAGAAGTTTTTTTTTAAGTTGCATACTCAAGATGACCTTTTGCGTTCTTGCAATGTTTGGGAGTCTCACTATAGTTCAACTCCAAGCTTCAATTGGAGTTAGTTCGGTTAGAGATCGGAGTTGATTGAGTTAGTCATCATCATTGGTGTTATTCGTGAGAAACCCAACTAATAAGTATATGCTTGCCTTCTTAGGATATTATGTTGAGAAATAAAATGAAGGCTTTAGTCTCACATTGGTTTTTAAGAAGACAACCTTATAGTACAGGTGCAAATCCGACGGCCTCTGCATTGGATGGATGGACTAGTGCGATGGTGCCATGTTATGTACTTGACCAATGATGATGAACCATCTCAGCCTCTCCTTTCATGCATAGATGAAACAAAGGCCGTTAAGGGGTCCCCAGGCTCAGTTGGGGTTGACCTTCTGATGCTTAAGTTGGCTTGGCTTGAGGAAAGAGTTAATAGAAATAGGTATTTTTTGTGAGGGTTGTAACATACTTAGTGAAGTAGGAGCATTGTGGCTTTTATAGGATCTCTCTATCTGGATAAAAATGAATACGAACCTTTACGGAAGGAGACACATTGCATGGGATAGAACACCATGGGGTGTCATGTGAGGTTTCAGAGGGCTAAGTCACGTCCAAGCCACATTAGTAGGATCTAATCTTTGGTTAGGGAGTGGATCCCCATGCTAGTAACGGCAAATGATCCATTTTATATCTCATGATGATGCTTTTTTTCTTGGGGTTCCACGCCCTTGGCAAATTGACTTATAGCGTTGCCATGTGTAAAGGCACATTAGTGGACCTACGCCCTCTCGGATCTCCCAAGGACTCATAGATCCTTTGTTCTCGATGGTCGGGATGAACAGGGCGTGCCCCTAACCTCGTGAGCTCTTTGTTTGATGGTAATCTTTGAGTCCTTGAATGGTCAAGAACTTTTAGCTCTTCATGTTTCTCGAGGACATGTGCTGCTTCTGGGTTGGCTAGCCCTTTGGGCCGTGACCCGCTAGCTAGTTGGCGGTTGGACTCCTTTGAGTTGGGCATTGCAAGTATAAGCCAACTAGCTGTGACCCTCTGGATAAGCGACCATCTTAGGCCTTTAGGGTTTATCCAGTTGACTTATGCTTGCAAAGATGGTCGCTTTATCTTCAACTGAATAAAGATCCTTTTTCCTAATAAAAAGATAAAATCAAATGATCACTTTTTTTAGTCGAAGTAGATATTGTACTATTACCAAGAGTGCACGGCTCTCTCACAACAATTTTGTTGTGTCTTGGCAATAGATGAAAGACCACTAAGGCTTGCGATGTGTGTGGCTCTGTTTTTTTGGAGAAGTTTTGCATTAGTCAAATCAAACAAAATGCATATAAGAAATCAGGCCAAATTAAAACAAAAAAAGTAGTCTAGACCTTAAATTCTAGAAAATAAATTCAAAACTGGGGCTCATGTACGTCTAGAACTGAGTAGCAAGCTGAACCAATTACCAATGGCCATTTACCACATGTACACATTGTGCCAAGATGCCTCATGGGAAATGTTTTATACTCTTCCTTTACTCTAATGACATAGGCCGACCACTATTTTCTTGTGAATTGGCCTATGTATTTTTTTATCGTCCTATTTCTCTCTTCATAGAGTAAGAAAAACAGAAACATTTCACGTCACATTAGTAATGCTCTTAGAAAGTGGACGCCCGACGTGCGGAAGAGTCGATGCCATTGCGACAATTTACCTATCCTTTATAAGAAACATCTTAAGTTCGAATTTCACCTGCTTGAGTGATTGTGCAAGAGAAATCTGTCTTATAAATTTATGAGGGATTATGTCTGAATGTTCCTCATAGGTGATGAATTCATTGAGAGATTATTTTTTATGGTGAGAATTTCTAAACTTAAAATAATCGTCTGTGGAAGACGGAATTGTCATTAAAATGTAAACAAATCTTCTATAAAAAAGTATTAGTTTAAATGTTGACTTATATATTCTCTTGATCAGGGAGACTTTTTATGTACTTCTACAAACAAAAAGAAGGTGCCCTACCTCCCAAACTCATTTTTCGGCACACGGCCCGATACATGCTTAAGAGGTCTCACCCTTGGTGAATCAAATATATTTTAAACCGAGTCAAATTAAATTGAGCTGATTTTTTTTATTAAATTGAACTAATTATTTTATTTGATTTTTCAATTTACCTGAATGATAAATGATGCACGGCCCCCACCCTGAGGACAGACATGCACGGGACAACAGCGATCTGAGGAAGCTTCCCAACTAGATCCACTCACACATCCTGAAAGATGGTGTCCTGAGAATGGAATCAAGATCTGCCTCTTATTATAAAAAAGAAAAAAAAACGAATCAAGATCTGCCTCCTCGCAAATGAGAACATGTCCTCATCTATGCACTTCCCACATGGGGGGAGAGAAGCATGGTACCACCCCACCACGAGGTGCAGTGGTCCCTACTGTGAAGTGGGATCTGGAATGTCTCATTTTCTACACCAAGTCCAAGCAACAAGCCAACAACCATGTGTGTGAATGAGGATTGAGCAACCTACCATCTTGAGAAGAAAACTAGAAAGCAGCTCCTATGATAGAAGCTCACATTCCCTATTAAATCCTCTTAATTCTTTCCTTTTTTTTTTTTTTTTTTCCTTCGTCTTATTATTTGTTTGCAACCTTTTATGGTGTGAATATATGATATTGCAGTTAAAATGTGTTTTGATTAGTTGCATTAAAGATGGTTATTATATGATAAGATTGTGTAAATTAACTTATTATGTTAGAATAGAGACGTGTTTATTACGAAGAGAGTAAGGTGCATCTTCCGATTATAGATACTTTTGGACTTTCAACGAAGTATTTTGAGGTGAAAAAATTAGAGTTTGAAAGTCATTTATCCTATGATTTAATTGCTTTTTAGCTTCCAAGTGAAAATGTCAAATTAGAGTTTTTTTCTTAGGTTGGACTACATCATGTCTTAAACCGTTAAAAATACTTTTAGCTTCTTGCTTTCCAAGATATCAGCTTTAAAATAAAAGTAAGAGCCTATGGATATGCTGAGTCGCTGATGTTGATAAAGAGTAGCAGCGCATCTCACCAGTGAAATGGCCTCTTGCGAGGCAATGATCAGTCAAGAGAATTAAAGGTGTAATTTGTAATTTTAATAGTTATGGAAGTTATTTTTAATAAATATATTTATTTTTAAATTCTACATTATAATTTTCAGTTGAAAGTCAAAACATAACTAAAACATTGCAGAAAGGGATATTTTTTGTAGAAAAAGAAAATCATGAGAAGTACTTCTCTGGAGAGTGAAATTTTTCAAAAAAGTGAATCATCGGAAAACTAAAAACATGTGTTTGTTTTCTTGCATTAGTGAGGTTTTCAAATTGAAAAAAAAAATAGAATCCCAAGAAAGAGTATGAGGTCAAGTGGGAAGTAAGAGATTAAGAGAGGGAAATAAAATCCCAAAAAATATTTCTCCACGACAAGGTTGGTGAAGTAAAAATGGGGAAACAGAATGTTCTTGGAATGCGAAAACTATTTTTTCTAGTGATTTTCTCTTCTGTTTGCAAAACTTGTGCAAATTAGTTGAGAAAGTATATTTCCACGAAAGATTTTACCGATGTAAACACCTCTTAAGTGAGTTTCAACATTTACCTTCTTTTATCTTGAATAATTTAATGAAGGTAAAAAAAAAAAAGACAAGCTTAAGAACATAAATAGATGCAAATATGAGGTCAAATAATGTGGCTTCGGAGTGTCCAGGGCAAACAGGTTGTCGCTTGTCGGAAGTACAGCAAGGCAGGAAGCTCCGAAACACCATCGTGGGCCCGGCCCGAGGTGGCGCGTCTGAGATTCCGAGGCCTCCTGTTTTACTTCCCGTCCTCTGCGAACGAGGCGCGAGCATTTCCCGTCGAAGACCAAATCCGGATCTCGCCACCTGTATCCGCTATCCGTTTCTCATACCGACGCACCAGATCACTCGCTATTAAATTGATTCCAAATTTTGAATGGTTGATTGAAACTTGTTTAATGTTATAAGTTAATATCTGTTAATTAATATTTCCTTGCTTAATATTTAAGATTCATTTATTGAGCCGGATGTCAAGTAATTAGGTTGTCGCTTGTGCATTCGTCAAACTTGTGATGGAGAACGAAGTAGGGGAATTTGTATTTAGAGAGGAGAATCTCAAAAGGTACTCCGGGATCCAAGGGAACGTGTGAGATCCATCACTGCCATGGCGTAATGTGCCAGGCCTATATGCCCATACTATTTTTCCTAGGCAGCTCATGTTTATTGTTGCTACGCTCGGATTAATATAATAACTTATTATTAAAAATTTTATTTTCAATCTTTTAATATTCTTTACAAATTTTTATAACTTTCATATTCTTTATCGGTCTTTACAATTACTTGAAGTGTTCCTCAAAGAGTCCTTCAACACTTCCTAAAAAAATCTTTTGGAAAAACTTTTAAGGGATGATTTGAAGATTGTGGAAGTTTTAAAAAAAATATAAATATTGCATAGACTTATAAGAAATAATAAAATACTATAAAAGTTAAAAAAGTAAAAATTCTTAAATTGTTAGCGCCTCATGCTGCATTTGGTTTGAAATTGGAGTCTCGATCGAAGGCACTTTGAATTGCGGGGAAAAAGGATACGATGGTTACAATTGCAAGTCACAAAGTCACGACTAAAGAGGAAAACTTCATTTCAAGATTCCAAGTCTTTCTTCACTCGAGAAAATTCAAAATAAATAAAACATTTGGCAGATGGAAAGGGTGCTGAACCATTAGCCGATAGCGTTGGATTACGTGAAAATCCAAACTCGTAAAAAGAAAACATACACGATGGGTTCCAATTTCTATAGAACTTAACTTCCCTTTATTGGTTGAATTAGAAGAATATTATTTCTCTTATTGAATATATGAAGTATTTATATTATAGGCAAATGTGAGAAAAGGGTTCCAACATTATTTTAGATCTAATGAGATTTCTCCATTAAACTCACTTAGCACTACAGTTTAACATGCGAGCGAAATACCTTTACATTAGAGCTCTTATTAACCAAAATTAAAAGTTTAATATTCATCGTACATAATTATCTTTATATTTGATTATTTACTTAAAATAAAAAATATATGAGAATAAAATTATTTAAATTGATATACTATTTTTATATCAATATAAGATTTAACATTTTTTAAGTAATTTTACATAAATGCAGTGCATGGGATGGGTTTAGAACTAGTTTTACCACCAAACCACCCGTAAATCAGATACGGCCATTCGCCTCTAGATGGGGATGGAACGGCATTCTAATTGGTACACAGAGGCGCGATGCACCACGGCTCAGGGGATCTTCCACCCTTTCTCCTCTTCAATGCTTCGCCCACCCACCTTCTGCAAAGATTCCCCCCCGCCACCGAAACGAGATCCTTCACATCACAATACCTGCACCAGCTGGACCGTACGGCAGGTGAAAGACGAACAACATGCATATGGGAACCATCGCCACCTGCCTACAGCTACCCGAGCGGTGCACGAGTGGCGCACAACATATGGCGCAGAGGTTGCCCCTCCGCGCCCAACCCCCCGCCCGCCTTCTCCACACTTTAATGGGTACGACGGCCCTTCTCTCTTCTCTTCCATTGCCGCTGCTGCAGCGCCGCCTGTCTCCTCTCTCTCTCTCTCTCTACACTTGGTGACAGCAGCAAGGCGGCCGGAGGGCGGAGCAGAAGAGAAATGGCGGCCTTTGCGCGCAGCTGCTGCTTCTCCGCCGATCTCTCGACCGCCCACCGCCGCGCCCCTCGCTTCCACGCGGCCTTCGCAATGTCGCCCCGCGACCCCGCCCCCTTGTTCTCTACTTCGCCCTCGCCTTCCTTCTCCTCCTGCACCCGCACGGTCAGCTTCTCCTCCGCGGAGCCCGCCTCCCCCGCTCCTCCTCTCTTCCCCCTGTCCTCTCCTTCCCGCCCCGATGAGGTGTTCCCGCCGAGCAAGCGCCACAGCTACCTGGTAGTCGAGTGCGGCGGGGGTGGCGATGGCGGGATGGGGAGCGCCGGCGGTGGTGGTGGCACGGGAGGGGGTGGTGGTGGACATGGCGGGGAGGAAGAGGAGGGGCCGGGTGGTGAGGATTCGTCGAGCAAGAAGAACCGGTTGGAGGCGTTTCTGGCGCTTTCGCAGGCGGGGAGGTCACTGGAGAGTGTTCCCAAGGATCTGGCGGCCGCGATCCAGGAGGGGAGGATCCCCGGGTCCATTGTGGAGCGCTTCTTCGAGATGGAGAAGTCTTCCCTTCTCCGGTGGCTGCTCCAGTTCGAAGGGTTCAAGGAGCGTCTCTTGGCGGATGACCTCTTCTTGGCCAAAGTCATGATGGAGTGCGGCGTCGGGATCTTTACAAAGGTTTCCGTCCTCATTCTTGTCAGGCGTCGTTTGGTTTGAACTTTGAACTAAATCACAGTAATATATCGACTTTGAACTCATCAGTTTTAAAATCAGTGAAAGAGAAATTTTTGATTTTAAAATCACGTTTTGAAACTTCCAGACTTCCAGTTTTAGTTTTCGCAATTTGAACTGTGAACGGAGGCCACCAGATAAAAGGAGTGCCACATGGGTCAATGATCTTGAAACCCACAATTTACGGCACTCCAAATTCAAGGAAAACATTGCATTTTACAGCGCTCCAAACACAAAGAAAACATTATTTTGGGACATCTTACAGTGTATTACTACATTTCACGACACACCTAACGGCCCGTTAATCTCCAACAGTGCCGGGAATTTTATTTGTTTGCTGTTCTGTTATCTGTCTGTTAGATATGCCTGTTTGCTCGTTCGCAGGCCTTCATGGTCTGTATCCAACTGTTTCCTTGTAATTAGCCATTTATGGGAAGTGAGACAACACTGACTCCAGCATTTTGCCATTGGCACAGACTTGTTATCTATCTATTCTGACTCTGATTTATTGCTTTCAATTTTATAGCTTCCCCTCTCCTCAAGCATACACATAAGGGGGAAGGTGTTTGTGGTAATACAATCATGTGTACGGAGTGTACATGGGGCAATACATGGTCATGTGCATGTGTGCATATGTACCCAGAGATGTCATATGTGTATAATGTATTTGGCATAAGACATTTGTGCCGATATATGGTTGGATTTGTGTGTGTGAAGGCTATTTATGGCAACACATGGTTAGACGTGTATGCATGTGTAGGGTACTCACGACAATAAATGGTTGGATGTTTGTGGAAGATAAACTAGTCAATGCTTGGGGTTAACTGGTGATTAACTAGGTGTAAATGATATCCTATTATATTTGCTAATCCTAGGGATGAGATTGTTAAAACTTAAAATATAACGATATTAAAATTTGTAGCTCTCCTAAGTGGGCAATGCAGTCACTTGTTCGATTTGAGAGCTTTATTCTTCTTGAGCTGGTGAGCCTATTGAATGTTGTATAAAAACTTCATCTAAAATATGTTCCATTCTCAATTTTTTTATGTCTTGCACTTGCTTTTGCCATATCTTCCTTCCATCTTGTTTGCTTTGCCTCGCTTGGTGAGGAAGTAACTTGCCTCTTGATGGTGCAACAACATTATTGAGCCTCTTTCTCCTCAACATTCATTTTGAATCCTATCTTTCTTAGTTTTGTGCACACGTACATTCTAATATCCTTATCTTTTCCACACATGTGGATGTTTTCTGTATTTATTATTTCTTTGTTTTTCAACACACTCAGCATTATACAATATAATAGATATCTCAGCAGTTCTAGAGAATCTTCAGGTCCTTTCTCTCTAACATCCATCAAATCAGCTCTTTGGGTACTCAGGCATGCTCCTTCTCACTGAAAATCATATGTATGTCTTTCCTCATTTATCTGTACTTCTTATGTCTTAATAAGAGAATAACATCTATGGTGAATATGCTGTAATTTATTTAAAATAGGAAAAATCATCTTCAAAGCAGATGGTGAAGGTACAAGATTTCGGATTTTTGTTAACGGTCCACAAAAATGAAAGGAGACTGATTGCCTAATGATTTTGAAAGCAGTTTGGGGTTTCCCATCAATTTTTGGTTCAAAGGGTGTGAATGGAATCGTTATGCTAGTAGGGTTAATTAAAATCTGTTTATATTTCTGTCTATCTCATTTCTCTTATTTTGGATTCATTGTGTGCTTCTTATTGATCTTATCATATTCTAAGCACCGGATTTTGATCTTTACTAATGTGTTCCATCATTTTGGCTTGGTGATTGCATTTTTCAGACTGCTGCAGAGTGGGAGCGCCGCAGAGAAAACTTCATGAAAGAGTTAGATTTTGTCTTAGCAGACGTGGTATGTCTTCATATAGATGAAACATTCCTCATTTTAGATGATATTATTGAGCTTAGAGGACTATCTTGTTTTTTGAATTTGATAGCTTCACCTTGGAATTCTTCAAAATTGAAAGTTTAATGGTCACGATGGATGAACAAGTTAATATATTAGTACTTGTTTCTTAGAATGGTATAATAATGGGTTATCACCATTGTTACTGACTCCATTTGGGTTTAAGATGGAATATGCCCTTTGATCAAGCACTCTTGACTTTCTAGTTCCGATTCCAAAGACACTGTGGTATGGTAATGTGTCTAGCACTGAAAAGGACTCATCATACTAAGCAAAACCTCAAAAACCTGACAGAAGGAAATCAGAATGAATAAATATATATTATCATTATCTATAAATTCATATGGTCTTGGAATTCATTTAAAGTGTAAAAAATATGAGATAAAAATATATTTAAAGGAGTACTAATATTTATTTAAAGGATTACACTTTAAATTTGAATCAAGTAATTCATATAAAGCTGGGTTCCTATACAAAAAATGGATTGGCAAAAATGGCTGCAACGCATGCATTCCACATCATAGCTTGCTTGAACCACAATAAAATATACCATGTTGAATAGTGGTCTATTTATGGAATAGTGGTTCAACGATGATAATAAATTATGTTCTGTTTTATCGATTTCATTCTTGCTGCATGCAAGTTACAATTTAAGCATCATCAACAATGCTTTATTTATATTTTTGGACAAGGCTCTGTCTTCTTTGCCAATATGTTTACCATAACGTACTAAAAGCTAGTTTCCTAAATTTCCTTGTGAAATTGAAATGAATCCTAATTTTTACTTAAATTTTTAATTAACATTTTCTTTTTGCATTTTTTCAGGGTATGGCCATAGTTGCAGATTTTATGCTTGTCTGGCTTCCTGCTCCGACTGTTTCTCTACGCCCTTCTCTTTCATTTGCTGCTGGACCAATTAGCAGATTCTTTCATGGATGTCCCGATAATGCTTTTCAGGCTAGTTCTCTTTGTCTAAAATGTCTTTTGTTCTTCTAGTGAACTCTTCTTGAAATCTCCTAAGTTTCTCCTGTACAATTATTGGAATTCCTTTTACAGGTTGCGTTGGCTGGATCATCTTATTCTCTTTTGCAGAGAGTGGGCGCAATAATGGTGAAATTTCATAATGCAGCAAGTATATGTGAATATGTGTATGTGTGTGTGCGCATAGTGTATGTGTGTATATTGTACATGTGCATGCATGAGTGTGCTTTGCTAATTTTTTAATGTACTTTTCTGTGAATATTGAAACTGAGGGCTAATGTTTGGCTAGTAATCATGTAATGGTTTGTCTTGCAGCGTAACGGGGCGAAGCTTTTTGTAGTTGGCACAGCTTCATCTTTGGTATGCTACGCTTTCCACAAAGGGATTAAACTTTTTGAAAATTCAAAAAATCATGCACTTCCCAACATCACACTTGAAGTAATTTCTAGAAGTATGAGTAATGATTTCAATTGTTGATTTTATGAGGACTTTGAATAAAGTATATAAAGGTAATTTGTGAAATCACAAGGTCACGCCCAATACAGTAATTTATGCAAGAAATGGGAATTGCATAGGGCAATAATCATTTATGATATGTAGAGCCATGCATGTATCCATATCATTTTTACTACATTATGGGCTCTCTGCAATGTATGGTGCCCTGCATGATGTGTTGTCATATCTGTGCACCTGCTTTATCTGATCCACCAGGTTGCTTTTGAAATCTCATATCAAATGGAATTCTAGATCCAATTGCTGTTGACATTGTCAGAAACTTTGCTCTAAAATGCTGACACAAGTTTTTTTTTTTTCCTTTCAACAATATAGTTTTTATTATGTTGTACTAATGCAAAAGATTTATCCTTTAACCTTATGTCGTGGAGTTTCTCCAACGTGCGAACTAATCTATTCTGGTAGCTTTGTGAAGAATGTAATCATGATCATGCACTTGTTTCATGGGATTTCAAGGTCTGTTACTATTTTTTGCATTCACCTTTCCCAAAGTTGTTACTTTTTAACTTTAGGTTCAGTCTAGACCTCAGTGTTCCCTTATGACCTGCATGTTTGCTTCATGCCAAGATCCACTTTCTCTGTGCTTCTGGTAACTTATGGAACTACAACTTGAAAGTTATATAGCAACGGTATTTCTTATGCAGATCTCATGCTTAATTAAATGTCTTTGATACACACAAGTTTATTCAATGTCTCTGATGCAGACAAATTGATGCCATTCCTTTGAGATTATTGATATCAAAAGAGAAAGGTTGCGTCAGCATTCTGCACAATGTTTTTTCAACCTTTTTCTTGGAACACAGATACTGATAGATGAACAATTGTAAATGTGTATCTCCCATCCCATGCATGGAAGGTAGGATCAGCATGGATCGGCTGATCCAATCAGTTTTGACCCAAACCGATCCGATCCCGTGCCCCAAGCGACTGGTCTGGGCCAGGAATGGTCGAGATCAATCCAGGATCGGACTAATTTTTTTAAAATAATTTAAAATATAAATGGGGGAATGGTCCAGATTGGCTCAGGATTGGTCCAGATCGCATCGATCGGCCGATCTGATCAGTTTGGACCAGGCCGATCCGTGCCCGATCCCTGATTCTTCCTACCTTGATCCCATGTATCTCTAGAGTTGATGACGAACAGAAGGTAGTGTATAGTAAACAAAACTAGTGGACATTCATATTTATGTAACTGATGAGCCTAGACTTGTTCTTGCTTGCATGGACTTCTGTGTTGCTTGAACGGAGAGACTGGTGACATTAATCTGCTCCTTATTTGGAGCCAGAACCTACCTTCTTTGTCACCCTCATTTTTCCTCACTGCACAATGTTTTTGTTTTGAAATTTACATGTTGTCTTTCTTTATATATTGTGCATTTACCATGGCCAAGAAAGTAGAAAAAATTTCTTCACAGTCACTGAAATTGTGCGTTTTCAGATAGGAACTGGTATAGTCAACGGCCTTAACAGTGCTAAAAAGGCACTTGATAGAGACTTTGATGGGGAAGTAGATGATGTTCCTATATTAGCGACCAGTGCAGCATACGGGCTATACATGGCAGTCTCAAGCAATCTTAGGTATATGTTCTAAATGTTCCATTAGATGACTTTTGAAGTAAATGATGCAAACCAAGTTTTTGTTGTTTCCAGCAATTGATGCAAGCTGTCTATGTTTGTTTTTGTTTACAAGATTAGGTGCTAATTGTTTCATTGGAATTAATGTTTTTGTTGTGGCATGTAAAAGTATCTAAGACTTTCATGTATGTTCATGTGTTTTCTGGTGAAAGGCAAAAACCCACAACGTCCATGGTGGCCCTAAGTAACTTGCAGTATTCTCTGCTCCCTCCTCCTTGTCCTTGCCGCCTCCTCTCGGAGAGATCCATGCTCAGCCTCATGGGGAGACCCCTCTGCGGCCCATCCACAAGGGGCACATCCCCTATTGCCAGCTCCTGCAGCCTCTTGGCTGCCAGGGCTTCTGTCTTGTATTGTTTGGCGATCGCAAGCAATGGTGGCACTACTGCCTGTCTCAACAGGCTGCCAGGGCTTCTGCCTTATATTTCTTGGTGATTGCGGGCAGTGGTGGCACTGATGCCTGTCTGGAGAGACATCGCCTACCATGGTGGTATCTATCAGCATCTTGGGCTCAGAAGAGAGGATGCAGCAGCAGCCACAGTTTTGGGGACATTGGCATCAAGGACCTCTTGTTCAGGACACTGTAAAACAGTGTGTGAATGGCGATGACAGCTGTGACCCACACAGCAAGGAGAATGAGATTGTGGGAAGGGGAAAGTGTTGTCCAATGACTGCCTTCTTTTGGTCATATGTGGGTCAAAATTGCTATTCTTATAGGTTTGTTGTTTACGGTGTTGTGGAGAATGAGGGAAAGGGTTCTGCAGCAATTGAAGTTATTAGGAGGTTGGGTATCCAATTGCGAGTCTGAAAATCTATATGACTCCACTTCAGTTCTGAAATATCCTCTATCCAGTTATGACTGTTGGCATCCAGATCTGGAGCTGCCCTATTTTCACCCCTAAACATCAAGAAGGGGGTAGGAAATGTACTACCAATGTGTAGAGCTCTGTGAGTCAACGGGGTATCCTCCCTAAGTAGGACTTGATCTAGGTGGAAGTACATGATTGAGTCATTCATCACAAGCTGTCTTCCTATCACTTCTGGTTCAACCTATCTCTTGCTGGATAATCTTAACTAATCTCGATTAATTACCTTAAAAAAAAAGATCTTGATTCATGTCGAAGTCTTCTAGTTGGCAGCAATTTTCCATGAGGCCACCATACAGTCAGTGTCCATAAGTGCTCCTGTCTTGAAATGTACGATGGATGAAAGATATTTGAACCTTCTAACCATTTAAAATCTAGCTTTCCATCCACTTCTTAGGTCCCTTGGGCTTGATATTGTGATTTGGCCATCCACAACAATGGCAGAACTAGTGTGGACCTTCATACTTGAAGTCTCGCTGCAAGCAGTCACCTTTGGTCTAACGGTCTTAACCCCAGCCCCTCCATAAAGGATCGTTGGCGTCAATGTCCACACAGAGACAAGCACAAATATGAAGTATGGAATACCCCTGGGGGTTTTGGTTGCAAAGCTGCAAGCTTGATGGGCCTTTGAGGAACAGTCTCAAAAAGGATTTTCTCAGTTTTTAGTCCAAAGCTCTATTCAGGAGACATGCACTGCAACCATGCTCATTCTTTGCATGCTTCAGCTAGGTATAGGGCTCTATTCATCATGGATTTAAATATTTGCTTAGTGCTTACCTATGAATGACTGGCAACAGCACCCTTCCATTGTTCAAGACTATCAAGGAGCTTGTATTCCTCAAAATATTTTTTTCACAAAGAATTTTTCAATGGGATTTACTCATTTCGAATGCAGAAGGGATCTCTGGAGGCAAAGTTGTAAGGGCTCTCTCACAATATTGACTCCTATGCCCATGATGAAGGGTCTACAATGGAGGAACCTCCATTGGCCAAGGGCTCCTCCAGAGCAATCATTCTCTGCCAACACCCCCTGCATCCCCTAACCCACACCCCCAAAGAAAAGAAAAGTACCTAACAATCAGAGATGTGGGACGAGGCGACGGAGCAGTTGGTTCAGCCTTAAATGCCTAGCCTCATGCCTCAAATGCCTAGGCCAGCAGGCGGGCGGCATGCTTATCAACCCTCCATTGAAAACAAGGAGTGCACTTCCCTCTCAACAGGGATCATTAGGATATGAAAATTTTGCTCAAAGATTCGAGCTTTAAGATAGATGAGATCATGCACACTTAACTGGGATACCCAATTTTTCATTCACATAATCATATATTTATAGCCTACTACTCCAGCTTTGAATGCTTTGCCAACAACATTGGGAATCTACATGGAATTAGTCAGGATTCTTGACATAAGATACACGAAGTTTCTGTGTTCTGTTGTAATGCCAAAAGAGCATGCAGTGTTGGGATATGTGTGTTACTTTCTATGAAAAACCTGCTAGAAAGGAGAAAAATGGTATGCACAGATGGATAGAAAAACTGTCCAGGGACACATCATTTTCCCCAGTGACAACATAGGTAAATGAGATGCTTTGCTGCTTTAAGCGCCTATAATGTAGTTTTGACTGTTGATATTTGTGTCTTTCCCGAAGATTATAAAATGTCTTGTAATTGACCCTTCTCGGACCCCGCAATTGTGGGAGCTTCATGGCACTGGGCTACCCTTTTCTATCTCTCACACCTCTGGATCATTGTGTTCTCAAAGGTATCAAGTACTAGCTGGAGTGGTTGAGCAACGAATTTTGGAGCCCTTGCTACACAACCATAAGCTCGCCTTGAGTGCTCTGTGCTTTGCTTTTCGGACAGGGAACACATTTTTGGGATCACTATTGTAAGCCTTTGTGTCTGGAATCTCATATTCACAATTTTGTTTCTCTTGTAATCTTTGTGGAGGAGATTTTTAACATGTATTGATGTCTACAAACAGGTGGGTTGACTATGCTCGATTGATTGGAGTCCAGCAGATCCGTGAATAAGGGAATGGTGGCTTTTGCTGTTGCCATTCCTTTCCATTCTGGTAAATGTCTGCGGACAGGTTTCATTGTCTAGTTTGCTGGATAGATGATCTGCTTGAATTGCTAGAAGAGTGTGATGTGCATGGAACACAGTTTTGGCAACTGTCCTTCCATTTATTTTCTTCCTCTTAGAAATGAAATGTTCTCTTGTAATAAGCTATGCAAAAGGGTTTCACAATATCATTTTTCATTTTAATGTTGTTCCGGCTACATTACGCAAGAATTCCAGGTCTTGGTTATGCTCTGTTGTGGAAGAAGTGATTTTTTAAAGAATAGTATAATTTAATGTCAATTAATCATATGTTTTGCCGCATCTTATTTTTCTCAGAAATATTCTACCTACTTTTGGCCTGCTTGTGTTGCACAAGGAACTCGTGAAAATTTCAGCCAGTGCAGCTGGTAGATTTGTAATGTTACACAGATTGTTCTCCGCATCGTTAGTCTTTTTTGGAAAGATCAACATTATGCATTTGGGAAAGTATTACTGAGGTTTTGAGCCCGAGGGATCAGGAAATTGCAGCTTCGCATATACGTCAGTGATAGCTGCCCAGGAATGGAGGAAGTTTGTATTCAAACTTTTGTTTTCTTTCCCTTTGAAATCGTAACATATGCACCATCAAGAAACCTCTTTTGGCATTTACTTCTAACATGACAAATATTAGGTGGTTATAAGTGATTTTAGGCAGTTACATTACTCAGTTTCTTTAATAACTTCATTTTTCCAATTTGGGCTTCTTGTTGAAAGTTAAGGCTTAAATTGCATAAATAGCTTCCAAAGTCTAGCATTCTCTCATGAGCTGAGGATGTGGGTAATATTTCAATTAGAAGTCGACTTTTGACTTTTGACTTTTAAGTTTCATCGTAAAACTGTGGCATATGAGTGGTTATAGTATTTTGGGTAGCTGCGTAAGACAAACTTTTTCTAATAATTTTATGTTTATCTTAATCTAGGAAGATCCGACATGAAGTTCCAGCTAAAGTCAAAAAAAAGAAAAAGAAGAAAAGCTACACAAATTACTTTTAAAAGTGTAATCTCGTCTAAAAAAATTTAAAGTGGAAGTTCAACTCAGAAGTAATAGAAGCAGCATCAGACTTGTCCTAGGCCTGACCTTAAAAATAAATAAATAAATAATAAAAGTGTCTTTTGATGTATTTTCAAATTTGAATTCTTATGGCCTTTTCAAATGAGATATTAAAAAGTAAATAATTTTTCTTAAAATTTGAATTTGAGAGATGATGATGTAACTTTTTTCGGAATTTAAATTCATCTAAAATTTAGAATCCCAAAATTGTTACCAAACAAAGCCAAGAGGATCTGGATTTGGTTGGCTATCCCATGCCATAACTTTCTTGCCATGGCCCATGGTCGCGGTCCCGTGCATTACCAAAAGGGCACGCTGGTCGCCGAGGGGAGAGGACCCGTGGTGGTGGACTGGATGAGGCTCCGGGAGGTAGAGCAGCAGGGTGCGGAATTGAGATCACCTGGACCACTTCCTAAGCCCTTTAATCTCACTGGTTGGAAAAAGCAGCTCATCAATAGAATGAGCTTTGCTCCATAAATATACATGAGTCTCGCTTGCTGCACCGCTGGGGCTATTATGTCCTATGGCGATGCAGTAGGTAAAATATTTTTTTTGATTTTTTTTTGGAAAGGTTCGAGGTGTCCCATCCGACCGTACAGTTTGATCTCATATCAGATGATCTAAAAAAGATGGAAAATTAAAAATCGACATTAATGAACAGTGAAAAATATTATTCATTTGGAGTCAATAAAAAGATGAAAAATCGAAAATTGATCCTAATGAACAATGAAAAATGCTGTTCATTTGGAGTCGATTTTGATTTTTAATCTTTTTTTGAGTCGTCTGATATGAGATGGTCGGGAACTTTAACAAAAATCATTTTTTTTATTTGGCTGCATCGCTGGGGGCGTAATAGCCCCCGACGGAGCAGCATGAGATTTAAAAGTCAAAAGAAAGGTTCAGGGAGGAGGTTCAAGTGATCTCAATCCGAAAGATGGAAAACTAAACCGACTCTAGAAACCTTACCCGGTTATCTTCTTCCTCCTCTCCCGTCTCTTCCTCTGCGTCTTGCCCGCTCATCGCCGCCAGTTCCTCTTTCTTTCCCATCTCACCCCTTGGCCGCCGGCCCGCCGCCATCAACAACTGATGCCTTTCGTCATGATGCAGCTGCACTGCTGCCGTCTCTTCCTGCCTTTGCTTTCTTTCACGGGGAAGACAATACTATTTAGATGTCCCAACCCTCTTGGCTGCACCTTCTCCTATTCTTGTGCAAGCAGTCACCGGCGCCATCTCGACGTCAGCCACCCACCTCCACGACGCCAACGCCGTCCCATTGAGACCATCACCACCCCTGTCACCTTCATCATTCATCCTCTCCCTCCATAGCCGTCATGGAAGTAGAATGGTGGCAGTGTCTCCATCGAGTTGCAGAGCCACCACGACCGCGTGAGAGGTGCGGGCGGCGCTGACACCCCAAGCTGCAAGGATGACCAGCAAGTCCGCCACTGCAACTTGTTGGAAACTAATCCGGTTCCAAACAGCTGGATGAGTAATCCAAGTTCTAGAAGTTGATTTGGAGTCTGCAATACAATCCGATCTAGAGTAGAGTCTTGTTCTGTTGGCCGCTTTGATCGGAGAATATGAGAAGAATAAGGAAGAATAAGTTTAATTTAGTTTTGACAAGCGGAATGACTTATACGGGTGAAGAATAGTTTATTCGGAGAATAAGGAGAATAAACAATTCGACCCTAGACTCAAAAATTGTTTATCTTTCTTATTTCGCCAGTGGATCCCACATAATTGTCAAAGCTAAGTACCCCTTATTCTAATATACGTTATTCCGGATAAATAATCCAGAGTAACCTATTCTGCAATCAAATTGAGGCAGAGTTTAAGTCCCACTTTGATTACAGAATAAGTTATTCGAAATTATTTATCTAGAATAGCGTATACTAAAATAAGGAGTGTTTCGGTTGGATAATTTTGTGGGGCCTACTGATAGAATAAGAAGAATAAACAATTTTTGGGTCTAAAATAGAATGATTTATTCTCCTTATTCTGGTATAAGTAATTCTGATGCAGTATAAGTCATTTCGTCTATCAAACTAGAATTAGTCTTATTTTAAGAATAAGAAGTCTTATTCTTCTCCTATTCTCCGATCAAAGTGGCGCAAGAGTCTAGTTCTTGAGTCTGATTAAGAATTGTGTGGTTCATGTTAGTAGAATTCGAGTTTATCTAGTTAATTGTATTTGAATTAGAAAAGATTTTGATTAAAGATTTTATCTTGTAGTCAGATTATCTAAGTCGTCCTATCTCCATATATAGTGCCTCATACGCATGTAACCAGGTGTGGTCTTTGAGAAGTTAATAAAATTTATGTTATTAACTTTTCAAAGACCAAGCCGCCGAGCGCAGTTGGCTTCACCCCTTACCTCTTATATGGGAGGTCTCAGGTTGGAGTTTAAAAATTCTCTAACAATATAGTTTTGCTCGAATTGAAACTCCGATCTTTTATATGTACTTGTACATATTTGACCACTGTACTATCTTTCAAAAAAAAAAAAAAAATAATAATATTATTTTCCCCCTCTCTTCCTATTCCCACGTCAATATCTTCGTCTGCGTATGTTGTGGGTGTGCTCGGCTATCCACGTCAACTGCTGTATGCTGCTTGCCTAGTGCCTCGCGAAGGTCTTCACCGGAACTTCGTTCATGCGTAGACGTTCCTTACTGTCCAATGGGTGATTTTTTCTGACACAACAAGCCAGAGACCATCATGAGGGGGCCTGCGGACGTGGGAACTGCCAGTCGAGTAACTCGTAGGGTTTGCCCTGGGGAGAGGGAGAGCCAGGTCCTATTTTTGGGTTTCCATCCTTCGATGAATGACGTGATAGGATCTGATCTCCTCATTTTAGGGTAAGTGGTGGAGTTTATTGATCCGATCTCCTCATTTAGGGTAAGTGGTGGAGTTTATATTGAAGATGTTTCAAGTCATCTCCTAAGACTCCTCTCTCTCTCAAGTCCCATCCGGCGTATGGATGGGGACATCCAAACAGTTGGGTCTCCTCCGCTTCCTAAGGCATCCCCGCCCTTCATGAGCAGTGTAAAGTAAGTCTCGGATTTTTTTAAAACATCACTATTTAATCATACTTTTTTATTTTAGTATATTTTTTAAGAATAAATTCTAATTTATTGAAAGAATATTTAAAATCTTCTTAAATTCAAAAAGTAGCAATTTATTCACTATTTAATCACATACTTCTAATATATATATATATATATATATATATATATATATATATATATATATATATATATATATATATATATATATATATTAAAACAAATTCACTCATTTTTATAATATATATTTTTAAATTTTTATATTATATTTTAAAATTATATTTTGTACTTTAAAATTTCACATATCTTTCATGATTTTTTCACGAAGTTTTTAGAATTTTTATTGACTTAAGATTTTTTTGTCAAGTTGATTTTTTCTATCCCGACTTGGTGAAATTGTCCTTGAGTAGGAGTGTTCACTATTAGGTTCAAACCGAAAAATCAAATCGAACTGGTCAATTCATTTGATTTGGTTTGATTTGAACTTCCAAAAATTTCGGTTTAGTTTAAAACCAAAGCGAATTAAAAAATTTGGTTTGGTTTAGTTTCTCTTGTTTATAAATTAAACTAACCTGAATAAATCGAATTACGTAAAAAGGGTATAATATAAGTATTAAATTCTTAGTTTAATTATGAGTTTATGTAAATTATAATATATTAAATTTTAAATTACTTTTAGATAATACTTTTTAAATCGTAATCTCGTACAAAAAGGCGTTGAGTCCTTAATAAAATATGATGTTTAATTATAATAGTCTATTTCGAGACTTAAACTTCTAAATAATTTTTAAATAATATTTGTTAATAATTATTTTTTTAAAAAATAATATCGAAGTGAATTATTTAACTATAGTGACCAATTATAAGACTTAAATCACAAATTAAACCAAATCGAATTATTTCGATTTGGTTAGGTTCAGTTTTCAAATTTAGTTTGATTCGGTATCTACTTTAGTTTAGTTTGATTTCTAAAATTTTAGCTTCAAATAAAATCAAATTAAACCGTATACGCTCCTATTCATGAGTCTTCCAAGCTCACCATGTTCTCCTTTCCCAGCCTATGATGGGGACCTCGCCCGGTGCAAACAACCCAGAGATGGCGCCTTCCTTCCTCACCCTCCTACTCCGGCTGTGCCTTTAGTTGCAATACCGGGCTGCAGCGTCCCGCTGCCGCCATGCAAGAGCGTAAAGGTGATTCCTGGGTCATGGTTCTTCTTCTTCTTCTCTCTATGTGTGCGTGTATCTGTGCTAGTATATATATAGAGAATTCAAGGGCTACAGTAGAGTCATCGTAGGCATAACTCGTTCTTATTTTCTTATTCACACCCAGGTTAACGAGGAGCCAGTGCACTCCTCTCCTAGTTCTGGTCAACCCGCTCCTCTCCCGGAGTCGAAGGAACAACAGGCAGAAGCCCTACCTATCGGCTTGAAGTTGACCATAACTCCATCCTTCGGGGAACTAGTTTGACTGGTGTGCATCAGCACTAGCAAGCACAGCCGTAGTCACGGATGCAACACCCAAAGGGCACGGCGGCGCGCAACTATGATGTTGAGCGTGAGAAGAAGTTGTCCCATGCCTCATTGCTCGGGATTGGCTCTTGGGAGGTTAGCTAACCTAACCTAAACCCTAACCCGAGGTTTAATGCTCCATTTGTCATGTTCAACTCTCTTCTTTAGAGACCCAAAAAATTTAAATTTACCATGCTCTCTCTTTACTGTTTCCAAACTCTCTCCCTGCAAACCACATCTTCAGAGAAAATCTGAGCATGCGGGGGACTTGGTGGTCAAGTGTTACTTTGCAAAGCGCAGGCTGGTTTGGGAGATACTTAACGGTGCCCTGAAGAGCAAGATGGAGATACGATGGAATGACATCTCAGCCATCAGAACAACAACGGTTGGGGATATATAGATTCATTTTGGAGGTTGAGGTTTGGACATTATTTGAAACTTTCTTACCTTAAGAGTCTCTTGTTTGTTGCTTGGGACTTGAAACAACTAATTAACTTGTTAATATTAACAGCTGGATCGCCCCCACCTTTCTTCCATGAGTTGGATCCGCAAGCAAGGAAGCACACCCGATGGAGAACAACTGATGACTTCACTGGAGGGTGGAAGCCAAGCACTGTCTTGCAGGTATCCAGAGAGACGGGACTTTTTTCTCTTTCTGATAAGGTTGATCCCTATATTTCCTTAATCACTTTTTGTTTAAAGAAAAATTTAACACAGGTTAGAATAGCTTATGATGCCATAAAATTTTGTTAGGTTATATTGACAAATGAGGTCATTAAAATTTTATATTAGAAGAAACACTAACCTTTTTTTATTTTGAAATCATATGGCAAGACCATATCCAACTTTAAACTCCATTTGTTTGTGCTCATTTAAATCACGTAGACTTTATGAAAAGTGATTCCTTGTGATCAGTTGTCTTTGTCGTTTTTAGGATTGATGCCAATAGATTTTCACACCTCTCTTTATAAGTGTGTTCCTGGGCCCAATCTTTGTGACTATCACACACGTAGTTAAGAAATATTAGAATTATACATGTATTTTGTATGTACGTACATAAACTTCTGTGACGTATCAAACTGCAAGATAAGAGAAAAAATATATGTTTATTCGACATTCTATTAGAGCATAATACAAAAATATATGTTCAACATGGCGTTTAATGTGCCCTGTTACTGAATGAAAGTGAAACTATTTATGATTACTTAGATTTCGTAGATAATGGTAGGATGTGATTAAAAGCTTATTGTTCATTAAGATAAGCTCAAATGTTATTCATGCCCACTAATTATATGACTACGTTTTATGTTTCATCTCTCTCTCTCTCACACACACACACAACTACGACACCCATCTCACCTCCCTATTCAGCTCTTCCAAGTAACCAAGGTTAACATGTGGGTATGATGGGGTCTAGTTGCACAGCTCATGTGCACTCTGCGCTTCAAGTGAAAGTGCCAGCCACGTCATGACGCGGCTCACAGGCATCATGTAAGGTCCGCCGATCTGCTGCAATACGGCTGCGACCCACACCGGAGAGCACCGCTAGTGCACAAAGTGGGCAGGGACTCGCAGAATTTGGGCCGGTCCGATTCGGTCCTAACCCAGCCTGATTTATATGAGGCCACCTCATATTCAACTCAACCCACTTTAACTAATGAGATCCTCTAAATATATTGATTGATCAGAGTCAGTAAATGCAGACAGAATCATTTACCAAAAAAATCCTTCCTGTGAAACCTTTTACTTTTGCATGGTTGCTTATCTCGTCTGCATTTATTGACTCTGGTCAATAGGTGATCTCGGGTCTTTAACTAGTGAGTAATGATTGCTGCATTGCCCTCCGACACTGCTGAAATATTTTTTTTAAAGATAATTAATTGTCTGATCCAATCAAAGATTAGACTGTAAAAATATTTCAAAAAAAGATCACACATCCACGAGATCCCAACTCAGACCGCATGATCCAATGCTGCACGGATGCAGCAAGTATTACTCTTAGGTAGTTTAAGTTTTAGCCCATTTTTTGAACAATGGAGTAGGGTTGCAGATTTGCCCGCTGAATTCCACCAGAAACCTCATTCTAGCAGCGAACAACCAGCAGCCTTCTCGATGCTATTTTGCCTCGGTCCCGTCAGTGCTGTGGGCCTACTACCATAATAGCCTAGAGAATGATTCTAAAGGAGAAAGATTCTCCTCTGCTTCTGCCACTTATTTTGTTCGTCAAAATCTTGGAACAAACCCTTGATATCACCTAGGTGTCCATCACCACTTCATTAGGTACCTAGGGTTTTTCTAGGCAGTTGATCTGTCTCCCTGAACCCAATCGGTGGTGGCTACGAAGGCCTTGTTTCATTTGCAGATCCCACGTTTTGGCTGTCAAAGCATTGTTCAAGCAGTGGGAAGTCGTCTAGGTCCTTCCCAATTACTAGCTTTGTTGCCAAGGTTTCCTCAGTTTGTTAGGAATTATAATGTGAGGAAGGTTCTCTAGTTCCAGTGTGGATAAGTCCCCATTCTTTGTAAAGCCTATAAATTGTGGGGGAATAAATAAAGGGAAGGTCTGGTGGTTCTTTTGGGAAATCTTCTTTTGCTTGCCCCCTCCTCCCTCTTTCCGTAAGATGTGTTGACGGAATCTTGCCATCTCCCCTTTCCATCAATACATCTTCCAGTATTCCCGATCGGAGCACAACTGGGGAAGTATCAAGATCGCATCAATCATCTAGTCTAACATCGTGGCACTCCCATGTTTTAAACGGAAGGAATAAAAGGTGGCTGTACTCATTTTGCCACATCATTTTAAGAGTAAATGACACATTCACTCGCCTTATGTTGTGTCTAGAGACAAAAAATATCCGGACAATCTGATTCAGACCATCCCGTTCCATTATATAGCTACCATCCCTGTGAGTGCAGTTATCAAGAAGGCACCGACCTCCTAGCCCTAAGCTGCCTTGACCATCATCGATGATGATTGCATATTTGTTTTTGAGATGTCATCATCCACTCTTGCCAACTATGGTAAGACTACTTCAGTGGTGATAATCACCACCCTTCATCATCCACTCTTGCCAACTATGATAAGACTACTTCAGTGGTGATAATCACCACCCTTAAAACTGATGAACTGCCCTACATGAACTCTGGCAATAGGGACGACCCATCGATTGAAGCAGTGTATCATAAGTCTATGATTTTTAAGTCAAACTACAATTTATTCATGGTTTTCCATCTCAACATGTTTTTGAAAAATAAATGATAATTCCTTGAAAGAGTCTGTTAACATCACAAAAAGTCCAGGGTTAATCACAATTTTAGTTGCATCCTTTTCAATGACACCAAAAAATAATGCATTGTATATTATATATTTTTCAAAAATAATGCTTCTTTCACGATTTCTCAAGAATTTTCTAAAATTTTACTTATTTGGGATCTTTTTCTTCCTAAGGCCGATTCTGCCCAAAACTCCACTTGGTAGCATTACATGGAAGCTATCAAGGCCGCAACAGTGAGGCTGAGTGAATGAGGCGCAGAGGGAATGCTAAATCTGGTGGAGAATGCAACATCGAATTGGTGATTTGGATATCTATATGTTTAAACGACCTTCGCCTTTAAATCACAAGCTACATCAAATTATATATCCTCCTATGTAGTTCACAACTCAGCATGAGTTAGAATTCCGCTTGTAGCAACCTTGAATCTAGTTGAGAATGGTCAATCTTAAACTTTTCTTCATTTGAATTTGATGTTGAGGGAAGCCTTGAAGAGAACCATGAAACTACAAATATAGCTAGTCAAGGTGCCATCCGTGATGAGCCAGAAACCAATTTCTCTACAGTGGCGTGGGTGAGATCGACAAATCACAAATGATAGAAATTCTACTTTCCACTTGACTTGTAGCTAGCAAATTCCCTTGTGAGATGCCACGTTCACGAGCAATCCGAACAGCAATCATCTCAATATTATTCAGCCCCATTGAAAAAATCTGTCTAACAAAAACAGTGGAACCCTGTAGACTTTCAAGCGACAGGAGATGCTCCACATCATTCCTATCAAACAGTAACTACACCTCTTTTTTCTGTTTATATATGAGAAAATCTCCGTGCGACTGAATCACATCAATGATTCATGCATCATTAGACAAACTGTCGGGTAGGAGAATGCACATGATTCTCCTGTTAGATGCTGGACCATTTGGAAGCAGCATCCATACCATAGGAAAGAAAGGGTGCTAAAATGACTCTTTATTGCTTACTATTGCATGCCACTAAGACATGATGGTGTTGGGGTACATACAGCTCTCGCATGGTGTATGAGCAAGTATCAGCTGTGAACAATGTATCTATTGAACTTGGGAATGGAACGTAAAAGACCATGTCAACAGCGCATGGTATTAGCATTAAAAGGTTGAGCAGCCACTTAGAAAATTGAAAGAACAAAGTGAAAACCACATGGGGAAACGACGGGAAGATTGTATCAGCGGTGACCAATTTTCTGATGAGGCATGACCCAGTGAAGACAGAAAGATTTGAAAACACGTAGAGAACCGTACAGTTCTCACTGGTTTTCCATCCTTGGGATTTCACAGAAAACAAGACTCAGAAGAATATAATCATCTCTTTAATGAAGTAATAGAGTTACCATAAGAACTCAAACGTTCCAACTATGCCTACACAACAGACGTGGTATTATAATACATCAGCACACAAATCTATGGCACTCTGAAACTAGTAATATATTGTGCAAGTAACATTGATTACAAACTTCATCTTCCAAGACAAAACCCAATATTACACAGCTTGGAAGTCATTTCAGCCTTTAAAAGAAATTCATTCATGGGCAAAGTATAGTAGCATACTACCTCTGATACTTTATTCTTGGGAATTGAACATATGCCTCGGAGTGAGTTGAGTCTTCCTAGGCTGCAATAAAGACACGAAAGTAGTTAAATTGTAGTTTACATTCTAGAAAGCAGTTTTATCTGCTTATTTAATAAAAAAACAGAAAGAAGCTTATGAGTCGTTATTAACTGTTGCTGTAACAGATAATCCAGCTGGGGAAACAACACCTGCCCACAAAAGATTAGGTGCAGGATCAATTGGATTACAACTGGTCCTCGACAATTCATCAGGGAGAGTGGCTCCTGAATATGTCACTCTTTGACAAGACACGTCACACAAGCCGAAAGTGGCCCCTGATCTATCAGTCCCATCACCATGGCATGGTACTGGCGCATGTCTTCCATCAGCTACTTCCTTACTGCAACTGCCATCTTGTTTTTCTAAGAACTTTTGCTGTAGGTTCTTGAAGGCGGTAGATTGCGATAATATATCACATGCAGATATAGAAGAAGCACGGAAGTTTGTTTTATTGGAGACACCAAGGTAGGGCAACTGGTATGGCTCGGTAGGCTGCACAGCAGATTCCAATATACGAAGTTCTTTGCCGGCATCGTCTGAGAAAGCAACTGTTTCTTCATAAGATTTATTACCTGAATCTAGCTGATGTGTTTTGTTGGGAACCCACCACTTGATATAACGAGTCAAGTCAATTTTTCTCTCCATGCAAAAACCACCAGCATATCTTCTTTTGATTTCTTCATCTCTTGATGTACCTTGGAGGAGAAAGGAAACATGGTTATCCAAATTGCAAGGATATTCAATCTAGAGAGCCAAAAGATTCAATACCAAGCATCTGACTGAGGGGTGTCTCCCACTGGCTATTTTGTGGCTGCCTGAGACAAAAATAAGATATACCCAAATAGTGTTATAACAGAGTAAAGGCAGTATTGAATTGCTACATATCAAAGAGTGAAGATGATGATGATGAAGAAGAAGAAGAAGAAGAAGAAGAAGAAAGAACAAAGTGCAGAGAGAATCTAAAATCAATATTGAACAAAGTGCAGAAAGGATCGATAACCAAGTTACTTGAACTTCAAAATAAATAAAAAAGCATACACCTTGGCATCAATGACTCTGTAAGGGTTAGCTATGAAAAGCCAGTCATAATATTATAAAGAAGTGGACACTGCTGGTGTCAGTGTCAGAATCAAAGGCAAAAAGCTATTGAACTAATACATGAAGAAAAATGCGTGTAGAAATTGGAAACTAAATCATGAATGCAAACTAAACTAATATACACCTGAATCTATGAGTTGGTGGACAATATTTTTTTCCAGAAGAGCGCTGTTTCAGATGCTTGGACAAGGCATGACACTAACATGCATGCCAACAATCAAGTTTAGAACTTCTAGATAAGCAATTCAATTTTAAGTGGCTTAAATGTTAAAATAAAATTTCATTTGATCCCTCCTTTATCGATTTGTTGTTTAATTTTACTATCCTATTGATTTGAAAGGTTGCATGAAATTTCATGACTACACTACTTGTTTTGCACTGACCTACATTTGAGGTATGACAAGGCTATTTAGTTTACTAGATCTAGATTCATCGTAACATTTCTACTATCTCATGCTCAATAATAATGATAAGCTTATTAACTTCTTGTCTACCAGCATCTTGTAAAATAGAAGACAGAGAAACATATTTATCACCTATGTTCTTAGAAAATATTCCACCAGCTGGAGCATATAATAAAGACACTATTTTCAATCCTCTAATTATTTGCACTAGTACGCAAAAGATCCATCATAATGACAAATAAGGTTAGGAAACCTTTAACACTATAGCATAATGAGGACATCGAACATATTCACATGGAAATCATGCTTTTTCAGCTTTTCCACTGTTTTCAGACTTGGAGCGTGATGAACACACACACAGAAGTTACTGATAAAAAATTTGTTAGAAGGGTGTTGTATTTATGTCATCTAGGATTGTAGATGTGCACTTTATGGTTGCTCATATCATATATCTTTTGTCTCACGCACACAAAAGCACTGGTGAGATAAAAACTAATCAAATAACAGCATTAGAAAAATAAGACATTAACAATTATGATGTTCCTTCAAAAGACAACGGATTGAAGAACATAACCTATCTGAGAAAATGTACCTTGAGATACTCCTACATTTAGGAAACCCCTTTGAGAAGGCACTGCTTTTCCTGCGATATTTAACTTTTTTAGTAATGGATAAAAAACAAAATCTATCAAAGCAGTCATGAGTTAACATGTATGCCAGCATGCCTTCTAAGGGATACAAGATAATCCTCCTTTGAAACCAATTGCATCTCTTCAAGATCTCTAGAATAATCACTGACCTGCACCAGAAGTGTACATACAATGTCTTTATTAGCATGATGATAACAAGGTTTGGTCAAATGGAAGGAAATAATCGGAATGTAAGCCTTATCTATCTGGAAAAGAGCAAATTGTCTTCAAAACCCAAACAAAAAAAAAGCCCCATAATATATTTCCTATTGAAATCAAGAGTGGGGAGCACGGTATGCATAACCGGGTGGTCCAAACTGGACTGGCCAAAACTAGATTGGAACTGAACCACCAGTCTCTGATCTAGTTTGGCCAGTTTCAAGGTCAGAACCAGCCAGTCCCCAAAAGAATAGGAAAAAGGGTGGATCTGGGTGGAATTAGGCCAATTGGCCACTGTCCCCCTCTGGATCACCCAATGGGACTAGCCGCTTCAGTTTTTCCCATAGATTCTACTATTTCTTACATTTTTATCCTTTCTTTTTGTAATGAAGTTATGGCCTATAGGTATTTAAGGAGCCACTGAAACCAGTCCCGGAAAACAGGAAACAGCCGTTCCGACCACAGGTCAGAATCAGGACCAGGATTGGACTGGCCCCCACCGGTTCAGGCCGGTTCTGCAATCCTTGGTGGTGAAAGACTGATACCCATAGCAATGGGGTTTGGATCCTGAGTCATGCAGATTCAATAGTGGCCCAGATGGAATGGCCAATTCTGGACTGATTCAAGCCAGCAATCAGCAAGGGTCAGATACCCACCCAAACTGGATTAGGAGGACCTGATCTAAATCCAGGTCAGCCGGCCGATTCTGACACAGGTTTGCTGATTCTTTGAAAAATGAAAAAAAATGCAGGCACACCTGAATTATCTCTGTTTGACACCTAGACATTCTGATCTTAGATCAGCTGGTTCTGACTGGGTCGTCCGGGTATATAATAACTATGGAAGGAAAGTGGATATAAACGATGAAGTGAAACTAAGAGATGACCAAAGTATCTAAAGAGTCTCCATGAAAATGTGCAGGAAATTAACCTACTGGAAAATTAATCAATGTTCCAGCACCCCAATATTTCAGTGCAGCAAGATCATATGCTCTAGCTGCGGCTTCCTCATCATCATATGCACCTATATGATACAATCATTAAAATAAAAAGTCACTTGAGTATCAATCAAATTTGCAGAATCAAAGATACAGAATGTGGAAATAGGACATCATATGTAGTAGAGTATGTTCAATGCACTTACCCAAATAGACTAAATGTGCAATAGACATGCCATCAATTCCACATTGTGTCGTAAGGGACATTGCACAAAAATAGGCAAAAAATTGTTAGAAACCATTTAACAAAAACGTCTGAATTAAACAACTAGAAAGGTAAACATTACCGAAAGAGGAATGCTATTATACCACACTTTTTCCCGCTCTCTTTACTTGCATTTATTTGGAGCTGTTTGGTTACTTGATAAAGATCTCTAATTGAATGCATTAATTACAACAAAGTTGCGTTCAAAGTAACTTCAATAAGAACCATCTGATCAAATGATCAAACTACACCTCATGAATGAGGTAAATAGGGTGGTAAAATGTGTGATATAGTAGCATTCCTCCCACGGAAAATGAATCCTAGCAACAAGGAGAGTTACAAACCCCAGCACTCAAAATCAAGAATACATGGCTTCCAATTACTATGAAATTCTGTAATGCATTCATTGACAATTCTGTGACTGCATTCATTGCCAGAACATTGCAAAATATACCTTGTTTCCCTTTCTTATTCTGATTTTGATTCCAGGTACTTTTGTCCCAAAGATGAGCTTCATAACGACCAGTCCATCTATGCCTGTTATATTACAGCCGGGCAAATCAAGATACAAGTTGACAGCAGCAGGATAAAAAAAATTGTGGAAATAAACAGCTATGCTGATTTACGAATAAGATAGGATAGAAGAGAACCCAAAGGGAAAACAAGTTAAAGCATCATGTTACATTTGACTTCATGGTTTTTGTATTATTTATTTATCCTGTCCTTCAAACAAAACAAAGTTGGTGACGATGCTCCGTTGACAGGGCCCAACACTTTGACTAGCATTCGGTTCTTGTATAAAGTTCCTGTAGACTATTAACTGGTTAAGAATCCTGAAAATTTGACTCCTTGTGTATCACATAAAAAATTAATCATCAGCAAATGACATAGTTCTACAAAAGAAACTTTAGATTTCCCAGCATTCATGCCTAATCATGATTACTCAGATAGTTGGTCAACACTGACTGCAGAAAATATCTTAATTTTCTGCAATCTATTGCCTCTTTCATGTCCATTTTGGTGGAGTAACCAAAAGAAAGGCATCTCTATATTCATTTCCCCCATTTTTTTAATACTAATTGAACCAATAGCCCTTTCATCATGCCAGGCACAAAGTACAAACCATAGACAAGTCCATCTGTGTGAAATAGCTTTTAAACCGGAGACATCATCAAACCAGCAGATATTGAACTTATGGTTTCCAGGGAGCTAACACAAAGTAAACATATCCTGTTGTGTCAGGCAACATATCAAATAATGAATGGTTCCAGGTAAACGAGTCAGCATGACAACATAGTCCCCTGTGAATGCTTCATTCGCTAAGACTATATCTGGTTATTTATTTTAGAATCTAGTTCCTAATTCCTTGAATTTTATGTGCATGTGTTTTAAGAAAAATAAAACCAGATCCCAAAGCATAATATGTTAATATCCGATGTCTTAGGGAACTCGTACATTTTCCTTTTTCGCATAACTTCTCCAAATGTCTCAATCACTAGCTTATGAAAGTAGTAACACCAAAAAGCAGGAACCTGGGAAATTAGTATATCAGGTCATCTAAAACCATACTTGAACAAAGTCTTATAGTTTCTCTCTTGTTATGGGTTGGGTTTACATAAGTCAAGCTTTAATATCATGTTTGCACTTTATAGTGCTGATGTGCTTCTCACCATTGATCATACATCAGATATAGTTTCTTCCATATCCATTGATTAAACAGAGCTACAAGTTCAATAGCATAGATGCACTACATCAAGTAACCCTTTGAAGAAGCACCTCATGGATTGGGATCAGGATCAGCAGATCCACACTGGGATTGGCACTACTGGATTCTATTTCAGGTCCTAAATTTGGAATCAGAAACATAAAATAGAATACAAAAAATGACCAGAAATCAGTCTAACTAAAGCTGAATTGGCTGGAATCAGACTGAAATCATCCAGATCTGACATTAATTGGCCAACTCCTTTAAGAATCTTCCAAACTTGGCCAATTACGGTTTGGTTTAAAGAAAGGAAAACATTACAAAATCACCCCTACATAATCCTATATTTGAATTAGTACATCTTTTATTTACAAGTGTCCTTTTTATTTTAAAAAGACACTTTTTTATGTATGAAAACACTTTTTTTGGTTTTTCTTGCTGGAATAGCACTGTTTACATGGCTCGGCTGGTCTACTCTGATATAGATCATGATTGGGCATATGCCTGATTCAATTTGGAATTCCTTGATGCACCTGCCTTTATTTTTTGTTTTTGATCTCTACCAAACTTCCATTTTCCTTTTGAATTCATCAACTTCCATTTTCCTAATGAATTCATCATGAAATAGCAATTTGTTGGCTTCATATACCACACACACAAAAGAAAAGATTTACTACCCTCTTCATAACATAGTAAGATATCATGTAGTAAACTGATGTAATTGATTTATCCTCTAGAGGATTCGATTAAACCAAATCTTCTAGTATATCAAGCAATGGTTTAGCTTTTTTGGGGAACTTTACAAGTTAACTTGGTCATGCTTTCATTTTGATCGGCACCGCATATTAAATTAGGGGAAAATGACAAACGAGATAATCACTATCTCGTACTAAAATAACTACTCCCACATTAAGCATTTCCTTTCTTTCGCAAGTTTTAGATTCATCCCTGCCTTGCTTTTAAAAGACTAGACTTCACTTATCAAGAAAAGGAAATTCTGGATTTCTTTTTTCTATCAGTTATAAAGAAAAGGAAATTCAGGATATCTTTTTTCTACTTACTATGAATGTCAACTGTTTGTCACTCAAAAACATTTTTAAAACTGCAGTTTGAAAGCAAATGCATGCCTTTTCAAACCGATGGTTTTAGAGAGCAGAACACTTATCCAAAGGAGGAAGAGACATTCACAAGCCGCATATCCAAAATTCCGAACTTACAACATCTCAATCTAAGATAAAGCATGGATCAATCTGTCTTTTCTTGGCTTGTCCAAGGCTCCAAGCCATCACATGATACACATGGCCACCTTACGCTTCAGAAATGTTTGCAATAATCTATCATTCAGGTGGAGATAGTCACACGAGACATGTTAAACTGCCACCTCCTTTTCCCATCCTTTTCTCCCTCTTCCATTAGATAAATTGCAATTATTCTTTCCTTTATTCACTTCCCCGTTCCCACTTCTTCTATGACCAGCTATCACTTACTATTATGGTGTTGTTACAGAGAGCCTTTGATTCACTTACCACTTTGCAAACAGCTTTTTAAATCTATTTTCTCCAAAAATGGAGAGAAATTAGGAACAACTAGTAGACATTAATTACCAGAATTTACAACTACACATCAGGGAAAGTCTGATGTGGACGAAATTTTGAAATGTATAGCAGCATTTGCTTAAGAATGCAGTTACTTCTTCCTTGATGACCATCTGCAAATGAAACGGACTTTGGATTTCACGCCTTTCCCACAGGCCACAACCCATCCAGTTTTTGTTGGGGGGGGGAGGGGGGGGGGGAGAGTGGGCACATGGAGGTTTGCTTTAGCAAAAGCTACTTATGATATGATCGCCACCATCAAGTCATTATCCAAACATGTAGCACTCATACTTTCTTTCCAACCAAATCCAGAAACAATTCTGAACCGTTTCCTACTTAAGTCCCTCGCGTCACCTCGAAACATCTCCACCTCGATTCTAGAAGAACAATTGAAATCCACATCTAGGGATTGAAATCCTTATGCTATCTACCCAAAAATCTGACCAGAATTGGAGTCCATTTGGTGATGGGGAAAGAAGGGGAATGATTCGAACCTAGTGACGCCTCTGTAGATGGAGCTCCGCTTGCCCGCGGCGCACGGCGGCATCCGGCTGATCCGCTCCTTGGCAGTGGTGACGCACCCTGTCCCCGCTCTCTCCGCCCGCCCTCTCTTCTTGCCCGCCATGGCGAGGCTCTCTCCGCCGCCATCGCCGCAGCCACCAGCGAACACCCGGTCAGGCCTCGCGCTGACGTTGCGGCCTTCGTCTGGGTCGTCCTCAGCTTCCGCGACGGACATGAGCTCCACCTTCGGCCCCCGCCCCGCGGCGGACGAGAAGCTGCCACAGCCACCACGCGCCGCAGCCGCCGCCTCCATGGGCGATCGCCACTGCTACCACCACCACGAGAACGGAGCAACGACAACTCCCTGCAGAAGCAGCAGTGCGCTCGCTCGCAGGAAGAGGAGGCTTAAGAAGGAGGGGAGGGGACTGGCGAGATCGCTTGGTTTTTTTTTTTTTTTTTTAACTTCTTGGTGTTTTCACGTTTTAACCCTTCTTACAATGTTTTATACACGAGAACCGCCTTCCCCAGCACAAAAATACACCCTGTAAGATTGGAATTTTGAGATATGTTTCTTCTTGCCGGAATGGCCCGGGTCATTAGTTTCATCACAAATACTTTTAAGGGTACTTCTACATCAAGAGGCGACAATATATTAAAATTAAAAGTATGCCCCCTTTTTTTCTCTTTTTTGTTATGTTATCCTTTTTTTCCGTTGAAGGGATTCGCCAGCTTTGGCCTGGGTTCACATTTTTGAACTGTAACGGCGGCTGGTCTGGCCTAGTCAGCAGGCATGGGACTCGCGGTCGGCCCAGCAACGCGCCACGTACATCCCTCAGGAAAATCTTTCTAGGTGATGATCGACGCGCATGGAGACGGTGCTCATCGGTGAGTTAACGAACTTAAACTACACCGCATGATCCGACAAAGCGCTGGATAAGGATTTCGCCAGAGTGCCTTTGTTCCACTCACATGCGCATGTGTTCCATAATCTTTGATATGTACGTTGTTAGATCTCCCCGAGAGGGGACATTCCCAGACATGTCACGAGGGTCGCGGGGGCGGTCACGTGGCGGGGAGCGGCGGCACGCCCAGGCGGCCAGGCCCCCGGAGCGCGTCTGCAGCGCCTGATCCAAAGATGGGAATAGATTCCTCCGCCCCGGCGCCACCCCCGACAGCCACCGCGTGCTCGCTTTGACGGCCGGCGCCAGGGAATCCAAGGCCACCTCCACTGCCGCCAACGGTCATCGGCTCATCGCCTCGGTTTGCCTGCCAACTCCACAGATAGCGACCATAATCACTACTTGCTTAGGACACCATGGACAACATCATGAGATGAGGTAAATGGAGAAACCACATTCTCTTGTAGACTCAAAGGTTCACTTTATTTGTAGAATTATTTATACTATAATAAAATTTTTAAAAAAATTAAATCAAAATAAAAAATATTTTGATTTAATAAGTTGTTAATATTCCACTTAGAATAAGAGGAATTATACTGTGCTACTCCAAATAATTTGATAGGAAGAAGTGGAATAAATAGTAGAAATACTCATATTACTTTTACAATTCCAGGCATACGTTATTCTCAATTGTGAGAATTGTTGGTATTAGCCATCCCGACAACCAAATCGGGTTCAGGCACTTATACTGATTATTTCCGATCTAATTTGGCTAAAAAAGTGACCTAAAGGTAATAAGTTTTTATTATTTCGTCCAAGGTAAAAGTAATATGGTCTATTTATCATATATGAAGATAAAAAAATGGTGAAGATATCATATTATTTTTCATATATTATGAGAAGATATATGAACGTCTAATGTTTTTCAAACTTAAAAAAATATCATTAGCACAATGCATGTCAACCCCCACATGTATAAGCCCGTTGTTAGGACCGTTTGACCACTCTTGAGTCTTGACCTCTCGTGTTGTTTAAAGATCATTTGTTTGGACCTAGAAGTACTGTAATATTAGTTTTAAAGTTACTGGTTTTGAAATCTACCAAGATAACATGATCGTTGTCCACTAATTTTGTTTGTGAACCTTGAACTTTCAGTAGTTTTAAATTGAAATCAAAACCGCATTAAAAGAGTGACACGTGAGCCTGTAAAAAACTTTGAAATTTTACATATTTTTAGTCATGTCAGACGAACCTTAATATATATATATATATACGTAATGATGCTTATAACTTAAATTGTAGATAATCTAAGAAAGAAACTTATAATAACCACAATACTTAATGGGGATCCATCACATGACTAAATTGAAAACCTAACCTGTTATTGGTCAGTGCCAAGTGGAGCTCGCTATAGGCTGATCAGGTACATCTTTACTCTCGTGAGTTTGAATGAGAGGGTGAGATCCACTTTGATTACGGAATACAGCCGAATAAGAGAGGAATAAGAGAAGAATATACCTATTTTCACTTTGACACGGGGAATGGCCTAAACCGCCCGGAATGGGGTATTCGGCGAATAAGGCGAATAAGCCATCCTGGCTTACCCCCACGAATTACGTATTATGCTCTGATATTTTGATATTTTGCAGGGGCATTCATGAGGACGACAAGGGGCATCGTCGCCCGTGCCCACTGCGAAACCCCCCCTCCCTCCCTGTCGCCCTCCTGTGCTGGCCCCTCTCGCCCCTGTCGCCCTCCTGCGCTGGCCCCTCTCGCCCCTCTCGCCCTGCCTGCACGTGCCCCTGCCGAAATGCTTACCTGCTCCGCCGAGTCGTACATCTGCTCCGCCACCCGCACGCTGCGCATGTCACTGGTTTCTTCCACCCACGCTAGCCATGGCGACAGGTCAGGCTGTTTCTAGGGTTTCTTCTGCCATCCATACGGTCCTTTCCCTCTTCCCGAAAGGGTCACGGGATTGCAGAGCAGCGATCCTTCCCATCCACTGGTCGCTTTTGCATTCATCCTTCCCATCCACTGGTCGCTTTTGCATTCATCCTTCCCATCAGTTTGACCCTCCCTTCTCCCGTTGAAACGCAATAGTTCTGTCCGTCCTTCGCCTATTTATACACCTTGAGGCGAAGACCTCACTTGGTGGCGATGCACAGCTTGGACAACAGCTGCACATTCGGTCGTGGTGTTCACGAGCGTTCTTCCTCTGTGGGTTCCTCATCGGGTTCCAACCGTGAGCCATCACCGGCGGCAATTTCAGCTTGGATTAACCGGTTTTTCTGAACTTCTCCCCTGTGTTTGTGTTCGTCCTTCCCTGTGATGTGATTTTATTTTCCTCTTTGTGTGGGATCATGCTTTGTTTAGTTATGAATGCTTGGAACACTGACATGGATAGATAAGTTTTGGGGATGAAGAATTCTTGGGAGGGGAATTTATGTTGAGATAAGTTTTGGGGAACTTTTTGTAATGCACTAGTTTCAGTTCCAGTGGGAATAGACCCCAAGATCAGCCGGTTCACTAGTTTCAGTTCATGGTTTAATAAAAGGCTGAAGGTTGGATATATCAATTCAGATTAATGTTTATCATTTCGAAAGGTACCTCAGGAATGCCGAGCAAAATAGTTGGTAACTTATAATGCCAGGGTAGGGCTACATTTTCAAAGTGAGAGCTCTAATGTGGTAAAATATTTTGATAGAATGATCATAAATATTCTAAAAAAAGTGGTGTAAAGATGACAATATATACTGCACACTCTGGTCGACATGTTAGAGATTTGGATCATCTCATGATTTCCATGAAACATGTGCCAAGGAGTTTGGAAGAACTTCGCCATTCTAGCCAGTTTTGAAATCAAGTTTAAGACAACCAGGAGATGTGGAGCTATTTTTACCACCTCAAAACTAGATATGGGAGAAGCTTCATCTCATAGATTCTCCTGGTTGTGCATGCAAATGAACAGTATGACCAAAATTTCATTTATCATGCAATTTCTGCAGAATCAATTTGCTAAGTTCTTTTCATAGACTAACTTACCCCTCGGCCGTTATTTCATGAGTTCTTTCTTTAGTTTTAGCTCTCTAGATCAACATGACCTCATGCTTTCCTTTTCTTTAATGGATAATAAGAGCATGGGTTAACATTCATGATTTGACTAACAATTGTTTGAGCATTACACAACTAGGTTCACCATCTCAAGGTTCATATTGCAATAGTAGATGATGTTAACACGTCTGTATGTCTTGTTCTAGTCTACTTTGTCTCATGGGGTTAAATTCCACATTTACACTTTGTATGAGCTCCAAGCGCCCAGTCATCATTATCATTATCTTAGGCTCTACCTTGATCAGCAAGGTGAGTCATGTCTTTGTATCTTATTCGATATTATATTTTCAATTTCATGTAGAAAGTAAAGTTTTTTTTTTCTGCTACTTCCAAACACTTTTCTTAGGTTTCCTCTAGACTCACTTATCTATTATCACCTAAGTTGTCTACATATTCAGATCAACCATTCTGCTCATATACTAAGCACAACGTCTTCTTAAGATAGTTTCATCTTTAACCACTGTTTCAAAATAAGTTCTCCTTAACACGTTGCTAATGTTAACATTCCTCATTGCAGCTCTTGCATGCAAGTCTCTGTTATTATCTCAAATGTTAATGCCTCCATCTTCATATTAATTTCAACTTACAACACAATACCATCAATACACTTGACTAGATACTAGTTTTCTTGGGAATTCAACATAATTGGAACCAATATATTCTTATCAGGTTCTCGTTCTCCTAATGGGAAAACCCAATTCTCATAACTTTAATGTGTGTGAAACTTTCTAACAAACCCTTTTACATCTGTTTAAGAATCTTAACTTCATTATTTTTTTTCTTTATAATGTATATAAGTGTTTTGCATCTTCTTTTCCTCCTTCGGGACTTCCAAACATGCCTAGCTGTGAATCATGAAATCTATACACCGATTACTGACCACTACTGTTCATAATTATAAGAACTTACTAGTAATAATTTTTTTCAACTAGTAATTTTTTTTTCTTTAGGCAACGGATGGATAAGGTTCTCCTAATAATTTATCCTATCGGGACCCTAACTTAGAACTTATCCAGCATGGTTCTCTTTGCTAGTCTTTTATTATTTCCCCAAGTCAAGGGAAAATCATTCATTGTCTTTTTATTCACACACTAAGTTCCTAACATACCCTTCATATCTATTCATTTTTGTTTTTTTTTAAATGTACACAGGGCTGACATAATTTATTTGCACCCATCTCCACCTTTCTCCGCTATTTTTTTGTTTTGCTAATAATCACACTCTGTGCTGGCTTCCCATATCCTTGTTTTTTTTTCGTTGGTTTTAATTTAGCCCTTTTTCTCCCTATCAAAATACTTATTTATTAAACTTCTTTCTTTCCTTAACTATTATCAAAATACTGATTCTCACTACTTTCAGTCGTAAATGATTCTCCATACTTCATTCATAAAGGCAAAGTGTTCTCAATTCAAGTAAGATGTCTTCACCATTGACAATATTGGAATGTTGGACATTATCTGGAGCAAAAAGAGTTGAACTGGCCAAGGGATAATGGATATTGAGGTTGGCAATAGATGCAGTAAGAAATTCCTCGATAACATAAGTTTATTGGAAGAAAGGCCCACAAAATGCTCAAAGGAAGCTCTAGAGGAGGAAACAGACCATTCCAATCAGTATGCTAAAAACCTTGGGTAGGCGGATATATCATATGCTGGTCTGAAAGCGGTTGTTTGACAGCAAAGCAGGTTCCCAGACTGTGTTAGAATTTAGAAGGCTGGGTAAAGTCTATCAACCCCAAGCTGGTGTTATCCTCTATTGGAGTACATATGCTAGGATAAAAGTCTTCCAACTATTAAATTGTCTTACAAAAGTAATCATAAGGGAAAATTCTCATGTGCATATTTGTTTGTATCAGCAAACTGTCTTCCAACTTGTTTCAACAAACTGTCTTCCAACTTATCTGGTGATATGGGTGCATTTTCAGTCTACTTATGTCCAGCTTGTTTGTTTTCTTCTTTTGTTTGTAAAATTCGCAACAACTTCCAAACATGTCTAGAGTATTCCTGAGTATTGTATGTTAATGTTTTCCCTACTTTTGATGACTAACTAGCAAAATAAGAAATAGATAAATTAGTCCTCACTTCGCTTCACTTATGTTTTGTTCTTTCTTATCATTAGGAATCGTAGAAAGCGCAAACATACTATGTCCACCTCCGGTGAGTCTATGCTTACTTCTTATATTTGTTTTTTTTTTTAATGGTCATTTTCAATTACTTCATGAGAATAATGTTTGGTATATCGTATACAAATTTAATAGTGGATTACATTTCTGTCTATATTTTTAAGTAGATGCTTTTTTTTGGAAAATTTATCCTCGTCCTCTATTTTGGTGGGATGTTTCTCTTCATTAAAAGGGAACAAAGGTAAGCGTCCAGTTACAACTGAGGGCACTGCTACGACCCGTGCCCCAAACTGGGCCGTCGACCATGACAAAATCCTCATTCAGCTTTTGATGGAGGAATATGACAAAGGAAATCATATCGAGGGGACATTCAAAACGCAAGTTTGGCATCAGATCGCGCCCAGCTTCAATGCTGCAAGTCATCTAAATTACAACAAGGACCAACTACAAAATCGATGGAAGGTCCTCAAAGGGATTTATGTCAAACTTGATGCGTTATTTAAAAGAAGTGGGTGGGGTTGGGATGATGAAGCAAAAAGGCCTGTGCCTGGAGTTGAATCATGGGAACAAGCTATTGAAGTAAGAACAATCTGCTATGATAATAATACTTTTTCTTGCTATTGCTGATGACTAACACAAACGTAATCACATGTCCATTAATTTTTCAGGCAAATAGTGCCCTTCGTACATTAAAAGGTAAAACGTTTCAGTTCTTGAAAGAGATGGTTCACATGACAGCCAACAGCATGGCGAATGGGGGAGATGCGGAAGGGTCTATGCATGCGTCACAACATGTGAATAGACGTGGACGCAGGGTTGCGAACCGCAACAATTTGCCACATTCCGTGGACCCCCCACCGCAGCCACAACAACGAGTGGATCAACTGCAATCCCCGCCACCGTCTGTGCAGCCCAATGAAGATTATGTCGAAGGTCATATAGCTATTGGTGATTACGTTAATGCCCTTCACTATGCCAATGTTGGTTCTACAACAGGTGACGATCTTATGTCAATATCCCAGCAACTTCATAGCTCATCGTACGGTGGATATGAACAACATTACAGTGTCGGTTCTGTCCCTGCCCAATCTCATTACTCCACTCGGACACCTTCCCCGCCGGCACATAGGCCAAATGAAGAAGAAGTCATTTCTCCTCAGAAGAAGGGAGCATCATCCTCAAAGCGTCGGGATAAAAGAAGCATTGGGGACGAAGCAGTACTCTCTTTCTCCAGTGCATTGCGTGATCGCACTGAAGTTATGAGGGACCTGAGAGCAGATAAGGCTTCATCAAGGGGTTCTAGTGGCGGCACCAATGTGTCCGATACACCGGCGGATGTACAAGATATGATCCCGACGGTCAAAGAGTGTATGGACGATCTACGACGTATCCCGAACCTCCCGCGTACTTTGTACTTCAAGGGTGTGAACTTGTTTGGTACACCGGGTATTCGGTCCGTCTACATGGCTCTACCGGAGGAGGAGAAGCTTGACTGGGTTATAGCTTGGACTAGTTGACTTTAGTTGCTACCTGCCGTGTACTTTGTACTTCAAGGGTGTGAACCTGCTTGATACACCGGGCATTCGGTCCGTCTACATGGCTCTGCCGAAGGAGGAAAAGCTTGACTGGGTTATAGTTTGGACTAGTTGACTTTAGTTGTTTTGTATGGTCCTAATCTTTTACTTGTTTCTTTCCTTTTATCATGCTTGCACCAGTTGCACTTGAATGTTACTCTTATGTTCTTGATCATGCTTTTCTTATCGCGCGTCATGTCTGTTGTGGTCATAACCTATTTCAATTAAATGTGTTTGGTTATGTCTATTATGTTACTATAAATTGCAATTTCTACTTGTACGTCCCCTGCAGGTATATGATTTTAACTAAGAATGGGACGTTTTAAGTGTTACGTTGTGTGGGTTGGTCGGGAGCCTGGTTTGTACCTTACTTGGGGAGAATGTTATGCCCAAGTTAACAGTTTTCCAGGAGCTCGATATAAATGGTTCTACTCAATTGAGGAGGGAGAGGCTGTACTGTACAGTGTTGTGGAGCATTGTCGACCGACACCAAGAATGAGTCGTCAAGAATATGCAATGGGCACTCCAAGTACTGTACGAGCCATGACCGACCTCCCTACATCACACGTGTCAACACAGTTGTCATGGCAATATTGTCTCACGATAGTACTTTTGTTTCTAGTTGTCCTCTTACTTTTTTTTATTTTGCTTGGTGTACTATTTATGTCCCTGAGGAGCCGTTGATGTACCCTTCTTTTGAACTATGTACCGTTTTGAATTTAAATGACAAGTAATGGTGGTTTATGTAGACATCAATGAATTAATAATGGAGTTCATTCATGAGGACGACGAGATGATTGAAGAAATTGAAGAAGTCATAATTGAAGCAATATCAGATCAGTATGCCACAAATGTGCCTAGACAAAAGATGTTTACTTCAGCACATACTGGTCATGTGTGGATACAAGAAGTGCTACAAGGGCATGAGCGGAGGGCCTATTGGGCATTCAGGCTTAGCCCTACCATGTTTATTGCACTGAGAGACATGTTAGTGGACATGGGCTTACTATTTGACTCACGACATGTCACTGCCTATGAGCAACTAGCGATGTTCTTACATGTTGCTGGCCATGGTGTTGCGACTGGGGCATTGTGTGAGTACTTCCAGCACTCTTCACAAAGAATCAGCTATTATGTCAATAATGTTGCTATGGCATTAGCATATTTGAAGACGGAATTTATTCAGCTTCCTTCTAATGTGGGTGAATGTCACCCTCATATCCGAGGGAAGACATATTTCTATCCTTACTTCAAGGTATTTAATTTCTAATGGTCTAGCATTTCATTTTTAATGGTCTAAACAAAATCTTATGCGTGGTCTTATATTTTCATTGCACTGTGTAGGATGCGATTGGGGCGATTGATGGAACACATATAATAGCTCATATTCCACGAAAAGACCATGGTCGCTTTCGTAACCGCAAGGGTTACATAAGCCAAAATGTAATGGGGGTTGTCTCTTTCGATCTCACTTTTCTATACATTGCTGTTGGTTGGGAAGGTTCTGCAGCAGATATGAGAGTATTGAAGTGGGCATTGGATCATGGCGGGTTTCGGGTGCCTCGCGGCAAGTACTATCTTGTCGACTCTGGATACGCAAACACGCGTAGTTTCTTAGCTCCTTATCGAAGACAATGGTACCACATTGGTTGCTTTAGAGGTCGTGGTCGACATTATGCTAATAAAAGAGAGAAGTTCAACCATAGACATGCACAACTGAGGAATTGTGTAGAGCGCGCGTTCGGTGTGCTCAAGAATCATTTTCAAATCTTAAGAGAGGGTTGTATGTACCCATGGGAAACACAACGAAAGATAGTGCTAGCATGTTCTGTCGTCCACAACTTTGTTCGTCGAAGGGAGGGACATGATGTATATTTTAACATGGCAAATGAACGTGGATTTGCAGAAGATGATGGAGATATTGACTACCCCGTTGACATTGCGCCTAGCCAAGCTGAGCTAGTTGTAGGGGACCATGTCAGGGAGAAAATTACAGACCAACTCTGGGAGGAGAATAATTAGCTTTGGTAGATGTTTCCTTTGTTTGCTCTTTTCCGTTTTATCTTGCTTAGTTGTTATGCCATGTATGATTTATTTTTATTTCTATTTGGTAGACATTTGTATCGTTCACTATATGGCATGTAACTTTAATTCATATCTGCATTTTGTTTCTTTTCATTCATATGCACTGAAAACTGATGTTCATCTATATTTTGGATACCATGGTGTTTTTATTTCCTCTCATTTGTTCTTACAGGTGGTGCGCATACATGGTTGGAGTGCTTCTTTCTTAGACATACACTCAGATAGTAGGAGGCATGATTGCAGCCCTATACCGATTGCACGTTTGGGTAGTAGGAAGGCATACGTGCAACCCTACCCAAGCATGTCTTCGGATATTAGCACGGTATGATTGCAGCCCTATCTGAGTGTTGTAATGTATGGACAATGATGAAGGAAGAAGCAGTGAGTCTATTGGTTGGATGGCTTTTAAGCAACCCCAATAGATGATAAAACTCCTTTTCCTGAGTCCATCTTTAATATTTTGATGAAGCATTTGTTTCATTTCATTATTTTAATCTTCAGTTATTATGGGGGTTGCATGAGCCTCGTTTGATTTCATGCTATTTTTATAAACTTATTATGGGGGTTGCATGAGCCTCGCTTGATTTCATGCTATTTTTATAAACTTATTATGGGGGTTGCATGAGCCTCGCTTAATTTCATGATATTTTTATAAACTTATTATGGGGGTTGCATGAGCCTCGCTTGATTTCATGCTATGTTTGATCAAAACGAGCATAATATAATATGTTTGTTATTAAATAGGGCCTCATCATAAACAAACAGCTATGACCTTTTGAGTAGGTGGCATGGTCCAAGAGTTTTGTAACAAGGACTGTTGAATCCAAATGAATCCTACACTTGAATTGAGAAAAGAGGACAAATTGGGCCAAGTCTCTCTCTCTCTATATATATATCTCTACCCCTCTCTCTCTCTAGGCATCTCTATCTTTCTCTCTCTAAATTCCCCTTGTGCACCTAGCTGTTTCATCAATGGGGGAGTTTGAGAAGCAGGTGAAGGAGAGGGCCAAGGAGCTGAAGCACCTGCTCCAGAAGGGCATGAGGATCGTAGGCCACACGTGCAAGAAGAGTTGGTACAAGGTCAGGAACATGAGGCGAGGCTAACCCACGCGTGTGGTGACGTCCCCGGAAGAGAAAAGATCCAATTTTTTCTCTGTCTTCTTCTTTTGTTTTTTTTTTTTTTGGTGTGTTTGAGGGTATGATCTAAATACTAAATAGCATGCAGCTGTGGAGTCTTGTTTATCCCGTGTAAATTTGCAGTATGGGACCTGACCCTTTTCATTTAATGTCGTTTTGAATGGGAAGAATATTTGATCTCATGCAGTTTTTTTTAATTTTATCAATTTTTATTAAGTAAAAATAATCAAAACAATTTTTTCTTCATTGAAATATAATGTTTGATCCTTTTTCTTCTGTCACCCATTGCTGAATCCCACATTCTCAGTGACTGCCATGGACTCTGGCCTCTTCTTCATTTTTTGTGACCCATTCTTGCCAAGAACAAAACAGTAGAAAGCACATGTGGTGTAAGCCACGCAACCCTCATCAAGACAAGCACCACCTTCAGCAGTTGCAATAGCACAAACAACAGCAACGTGCCCTTGCTGACATCATTGGTAACATGCCCATTCACGAAATGCAGCACCCTACACATACATGATGAGATCAACTTCCCTGATGACTATCATATTCAACCTTCCCAGTTAATGCTGGCTGCCACTAGTATGTTGCCAAAGCAGTAACTGCCAAGCCAGCACTCGGATAAGGGAGACACCATTATTGTAGAAGAGAGATGGCATTATTCTCATTTCATGCGCTTAGCTAAACTTTAACAGTGATTGACTTGAGACAGTTAAGGCAACTGACCTAGTGTTAAGTTTGCTGATGACTCTCCAAGTGGCATCCTACTGGACAGATAATAGAGGTTACGTAGGATCACAGATCCGACAATACTCTACATATAAGAAGTCTACAAGGGATTTCAGATGCAAAATTGTTCGGAAGGTTATATAAAAAAAAAACTAGTATTTTTAAACTGGATTCAGTGGATCCCTTACTTTGATGATACGGCCAGCAATTTTCAACTTTCCGTTCAAACTCTGAGCAGCTTTTGCATGTTCTAGTTGAGCAAACTGTGAACAGCAGGAGACAATTAGCTCAACATAACCAAACAACCTACGAATCCACTCAGCTCTGCACTTACTTGGACAAACCCAAAACCTTTGCACTCAGAGTTCGTGTACAAAGTAACAACTAATAACGGTGAGTGTGCATAATTTCGTTTAAACTAAAAAAATTCAATTAAGTCATGCGGTTCAATTCAGTTCAATTTGATTAAAAATTGTATTTGATTTAAGGGATGGGATTATGTTATGTTGGTTAGTTTGCCTTGGCTTTCCAAGTGTAGTAGGGGCAGATAGAAAGAAAACGTAATCTTGCAGTGGCAATGGGGAGAATGGGGATTGCAGAGCTTTGGTTATGTCTTTTGTATAAGGGATGTTTGGTTAATTTAAATTAATTTAATTTGATGTTTGGTTAATTTAATTTGATGCTGAGTGCCCAAGCAAGAAAGAATAGAATTTGTGTGTGGACAGGGAAAAAGGGAGCACACGATGCATGACCCCATATGATTGATTCCTTTGTTTAAGGGGGTCCAATTATTTTATTTTAGTTTTTGTATTGCATTTTCCAATTCTAGTGAGGTTCGACGGTCCCATCAAGGAAACATCTACATCTTGATTGTGTCGTTTATTTAAGGGGAGAAGAAAAAAAATCTAAACTGAGATATGAGCTGTGTATGGATAGGACTGGAATGTGTGGATATGGAGAGTGTTTGAAGTTACATGGAGGCACGGCCCTGGGTTGGTTAGGTATTTTGAAGGGTTCTCTACTCCCAACTTGCATGAAGTGAAGCTGGCAATCTTTTCTCATGTGGATAAATGCCAACTACCAAACTCATAATTTTGTACCCTTCATTCTGTTCTTCACTGTTGCCTTGTACTTTGGACGACAATTTTTTGCCATATAGGAAGATTAATGAATTGAATGCAAGTGCTCCCTTACACCTCCGAAAGCATGTTGGGGCTTATTTGAGAATGCTTTAAGCCTTCTTCTGCTTCTGTGTCAGTCATCATTGCTGATTTTTCTTTTTTTTGGCATCTAAACCTTTTTCTAGGTATTAAAGCAATTAGAGGTGAAGGCTGCAAATCTTCTCACTTGTTAGTCCATCAAAAAACTTGAAAGGGCATGCTTCTAAAGGAAATGAGATGACATGTATTTTTGTCCGAGGAAAATTCAAGAATACAAATCTCTGCTCAAAGTTGCATAGGCCGAATGTGGATCTTGAAGCATTGTAATTAAAATCCAATCTTAGGAGAGACCATCAAAATGCACAAGAAGAAGCTGCTGATTTTTTCACTACCTATGAATAATTGGACTGATTTTTTCACACATTTTTAAATTGAACATCTAGTTATAATTATTATATTTTAGTATTTCAAAATTATATTAACATTATTTTTTATGAACACATGTATAATCAATAGTATTACATATTAATATATATGTTACATTGTCCATGAATGAAGGTCAAAGTATAGCATAGAATAGTATTTTCAATTTCTTATTCTACCAAATTGGAATTAGTAGGTAGTAGGATAAGAAGGGTAATTTGGACAAAAAAAGTGCTTATTCTCCTTCTTATTCCCTCTTTCGTAATCAAAGCAATTAGAATAACTTCTTATTCTATCTTCAATTCATATCCGCTGCCAAATCAAAAGACTTCTTATTTTAGAATAAGCCATCCGGCATAACTTATTCTAAAATAAGAAATCCGGGAAACAAAGTGAGGCTGAAGCGCCACTTTGATTGGAGAATAGGAGAAGAATAAAGCCTCTTATTCTTAAAATAAGGCTAATTCTAGTTTGACAGACGGAATGACTTATACCACATCAGAATTACTTATCCCAGAATAGGGAGAATAAGTCATTCCACTTTAGACCCAAGAATTGCTTATTCTTCTTATTCCATCAGTGGGCCCCACAAAACTATCAAACCGAAACACTCTTTATTCTAGTATACGCTATTCCGGATAAGTAATTCCGAATAAACTTAACTTTGTTTTGACAAGTGGAATGGCTTATATCGGTGTAGAATAGCGCATTCTTAGCCTCACTTTGTTTGCAGAATAAGTTATTACGTGGGGCCCACTGACGGAATGGCGTATACCAGAATAAGAGATGTTTCGGTTTGATAGTTTTGTGGGGCCCGCTAATGGAATAAGAAGAATAAGTAATTCTTGGGTCTAGGGTGGGATGGCTTATTCTCCTTATTCTCCGAATACGCTATTCTGCACCGGTATAAGCCATTCTGCTTGTCAAAGCAAAATTAAGCTTATTCTCTCCTTATTCTTCTCATATTCTTCAATCAAAGTGGCAGTTACTTATTCTTCTTATTCTGTCAACGGGCCCCATAAAACTATCAAACGAAATGTCCCACTTTGTCTGCAAAATAAGTTATTACGTGGGACCCACTGACGGAATGACTTATACTAGAATGAGGGATGAATAAGAGGAGAATAAACTTAATTTTGCTTTGACAAGCGGAATGGCTTATACCGGTGCAGAATAACGTATTCGGAGAATAAGGAGAATAAGTCATCCCACCTTAGACTCAAATTTACTTATTCTTCTTATTCCGTCAGCGGACCTCATAAAACTATCAAACCGAAATACCCCATATTCTAGTATAAGTCATTCCGTCAGTGGGTCCCACGTAATAACTTATTCTACAGACAAATTGGAGCCGAATACGTTATTCTACACTGGTATACGTCATTCCACTTGTCAAAGCAAAATTAAGCTTATTCTCCTTTTATTCGTCCTTATTCTTCTCTTATTCTCCAATCAAAGTAACGCTTATAATATAATTCTCAAATCTTTTGTCATAAACGGATTCCTATATTTCCAAGTCATACTGAAAACCCACATATTCAAGATTGAGTGATGCTCGTTACAAAATCGCAGTTTCAGTCTTTTGATGTTCAAGATTAGACGACAGTATCAACAAGTACAAGTTCTTTTTTAAAAAATTACAAAACGAGGAGACTATCTTAACTTAACATTTATATTGTCTAATTAGCTAGATTGTTGAAGTTAAGAAAGAGATCGCATCCTATGTAATCCAATGACTCCCCACACCGCACAATGGGGGGGGGTGGTGGTGGTTTTTGTGTTTTGAAATTCGAATATTTCATAGTTGGTTTGATTGTGTACTATGTTCAGTCCTGTATTAGATATCTAAAAAAGTTGGAAAGCCTTATATAGTTGGACCTTTTCTCTTTACTTAGATGTATTTGAACATGCACTCGTGGACCGAGCTCAAATCAGATAGTTCGGGGGGTTTGAGCCGGAAACCAATCGCGATGCACGTGATCATTGTGCGCAAGGGGGGTGCAAATCTCAATGTAGGGGCCTTGCGCATGTGTACGCAGCTTAGTTTTATCATTTTTATATTACTTTATTGATTTATTTTTTGATTCCTTTATTTCTTGGATTCTTTCGTCACGTTTTACTTTGGGGAGAGATAGATCGACGCTTCTAAAGGATCTTCTTATATTCGAAGTCTGCCATGACTTGTCTTAGACAAGAATTTGATAGTAACTTTCAAATATCTCATATTCATCTCGGATATTTTTCTTGTAAATGTAGTCTTGCAAGGGTAAATATTGTAATATCTATAATTGCCTTGAATGCTAAGTTACTAACCTTTTTGTGGATGCATAAAAATTTGCGTACCTTCTCCGAGGTATTATCCCCAGAGTGGAGGTGGGATTTTGTCCATTTTCTTGGAAAAGTAAAAAGAGAGGTTGCGTTATGCTTATAAGCACACGCCTAATTTTATAATATATGATGTAGGATTAAAACGGTTTGTCATTTTTATGTCTCTACATAGCCTCCCAATAAAAATAGGCGTGTGCGGACCCCTTTGAACTAATGGATGCGTCAGGCCGGCTAGGAGTGCTCGGACAAGTTAGTGACTTTTGTTCAGTTTCCATAGACGACGCCAATATAGATGCGTGAAAATTTGCGTGCCTCCTCCGAGGTATTGTTTCCTGAGCGGAAGTGGGGTTTTGTCATTTTCTTTAGAAAAAGAGTTTCGTTGGGAAGAGAGGTTGTGCTCTGCTTATAAGCACACCTATTTTTACAACATTCGACATAAGACTAAAGTGGTTTGCCATTTTTATGCTTCTACACAACCCCCCAGTGAAAGTAGGCGTGTGCGGACCCTTTTGAGTCGTTGGATGGATCATGCCGGTTAGGAGCGCTCAGACAAGTTGGTGACTTTTTTGTTCAGTTTCGACAGACAGTGCCATTATGGATGTGTGAAAATTTACATGCCTCCCCCGAGGTATTGGCCCCAGAGCGGAAGTGGGGTTTTGTCATTTTCCTTAGAAAAGGGCCTTCGTTGGGAAGAGATGTTGTACTCTGTTATAAGCATACGTCTATTTTTACTAGGGAATCGTGCGGTCGAAAACTGGTCGGATATCAATGACCATTCGATCGAATTTGTTTGGTGATGGAAACCCCTAGGGTAGAACCTGCAAGTGGGTGGACAGAGGCGTTAAAAGGGGCTTCTCAGTCTGATGGGAAGCAAAACCCTCTGATGCCTAAGTTAGGTGTTAGAAGATGAGATCTTGCTAGATATTTTTATGCTCAGAAAGACGTACCTTGCATCGGAGAGGATCCGGTGATTATATAGTCCCCCTCCCCCGCCTCGAGATATTTCGAGGAATGGTTTCCTTCGGGGGATGATTTACCCATGATCGCATCCTCCTGATTTAGGGAGATTGTGGGATATTGGGCAAGTCAAGATTCACCTCCAGCTGTATGTGGCAAATCGTGCGGACCTGTCATAAGTGGCCGGTTGGGTCCGTATGACCCACCCGATAGTGATGGGGCACGATGAGTCGCTCCCGGGGGGCTTTGCCAAGACCTTGGGAGGTCTCGGGAGTAGTGACTGGACTCCAGGCTAGGAGATCCAATGGTTTGGGCCTGATGGCCTCAGAGCCTCTATTACGTGGGCCTGGGTTCTGAATGCCATGTGGACCCTCGCGCCGCCTCCAGAGGGCCGTGGGTCCTTGGGCCTGTGGATTTTATGGGACCGATTGGGCCGGACTCAATCTCCCCTTGTCACTTTTAATTATGCTTAGAATGCTAAATTCATTAACATTCTATATTTTACTTAAAATCAAGATGATTCTATCTATCAAACTTATGTATCCCTGGTTCTAACCAATTGGCTTACCTGTCATCCTTTGCATCAGTTGGATTATAGCTTGGTGCCGCTTTGTATTTAGTGGTATTCTTATATAGCTCTTAAAAAAGTATCCAACTGTGAACCTTGACATCCTTCTGGTTTGCATTTTGGTTCCTTCCTAATTAGCAGCTGCATTGAAGGTGACGGGGGATTCAAACCTAATTACAAGGCACTACCCTAATCTTAAGCCATACTATAAAAATCCTATAACCTCTAAATTCATTTTCCTTTGATCACTTTGAGGATTAAAATAATGATCAACAAGAAAACAATGGTTGATTGTGGGACTTTCCACTACTTTTCCTATATCTACTGGTCTTTCTACTCAGAGGAACCCTTCTAAGTTGGGTTTTTACACAAACAATGAATTTGTAGAGTGAAATTAGATTTCCTAACTTGGATTCCCCTGGAACCTTTCGATTGACTGCATTGTACGTACTCTTTATATGCTAATATTTGGGATAGTGACATTCTTTTATGCAAACCATCTTCACGTGAACACAATTTTATGGCTCTCATGGTGCAACCCCACAATTATAGGGCCATTAAACTAATTACTTCTTCTCCATTTTCTTCGCATCAATTTGTGGGTAACTCATTTCTTGAGTTATCAACACGCTTGCTATAGTGCAGCTCTCCTTCACAAATTGCCATCTACTCCACTAATGCTAGCCTTCTTAGATAACTTTCTTCAACACTGTTGTTGCTGCTAAATTCTTAGGCCTTCTTTATATCGATGCAACTTAAGGAAAAAAATGGTACTGATCATCAATGTATGTATAATAAATGTATTTTTTGTGAACTCATTTAATTGTTCTACATAAATATAATTGAGTTCATAATAAGCTTGAAGAGTTAACAATACAAACAAATCCTAAGAAAGTATTTGAGACATACATTTATGAGAACGTTGAATAAATTCAAGCAAAGTAATGACAAGTCTATCCTTAATCATCTAAATTAAGGTTATTGTGAAAATTGTGTGTACTGTAACTTGAAATCATTTGTCTTGCATTTAAACGAATTCTTATTGAGTAATTTATACACTTTACAAACTATCAGCTTTTAATCAATGGACACTTTTGGGGCAGTCCACCTTATGAACCATTAACTAGTCTGACATTACCGTTTTGCAAAAGTGAATTTGTAACATACTACAAACGATAAATGCCTGTGTCATAGTTCAATTAAAAGTGTCAGAGTTCTATATTTTCATGTATCAACTATTTGATTTCAAAGTCCCCGTTTAGATACAACTTAAGAAAATATGGATGGAGTTATCATGAACACATTTATCATAAATGTGCTAACACATTTTATGTAAACTTATGGTTAGTTGTTTTAGGTAAATTTAAGTATGTTTATAATAAATCCGAGAGACTCGAATGTAAACCAACTTTTAGTACGCTTATGAAACATGGACATATGACGAAGTTTTGAATTTATAGTAATCTCTGTCTATCTTGTAAGCATAAAAATATTTGGAACTAGACCAAAAAGTTAAAAGTGACACAAAATGATATAAAGAGTGATACCATACGGTAGTGTTTTTCTGGACTCCTCTCTCTTTCTATGTACATATGTATCTATAGGGTAATACATGTTGCAACACTTTGCATGTCTAACTAGCATTGATTGGACTAATACAATAGTAAGTCATATTTGAAAGAAAAATTTAGAAAGGTGAGGGCAATCTCAAGGGAGTTATTTGTACTGTTTCATTGTTAGAAGATTAATTTTTTAAAAAATATAAATAAATAATTTTATTTTTCAAAAATCTTGTAATCAATAAAAAATCGAACCATACGAGTAACTCTCTCGAGGTTGTCTCCTCTCCTCTAGATTTAAAATAAAAATAAAAATACAGAAGATATTTGCCGTAGCCGTCCTACTCACGGATATCGGCATTTTCGCAAAATCGGATCCTACCTGTTGTCGGTCACCGGTTTCGTTTAGCTTTGCACGCCGCCGAAACGACCAAACTTTAAAAAGGGCGGGCAGTGGCGCCCGGCAGAGAGTTGTAGTCCAGCTCTCGTCGACGACATGGCGGCGGCTGGAAAGGATGACCGGACCGGCGGAGGGACTGGTTTCGCTGGGCAGATGGAGGTGGAGGCGTACCGCCGTCTCTTCCCCCTCCCCTTCTACGAGCGCCACCTCCTTGAGTCCGTTCGCCCAGACGCCAGGCCGCTCTCCTCCGCCCGCGACACCTCCATCGCCCTCGGTTCTCTCTCTCTCTCTCTCTCTCTCTCTCTCTCTCTCTATCTATCTATCTAAAGGAGCTGTTTTCTTGTCTCCGAACACTTGGGCAGGGGCGGTTTCTTCGGCGGATGGCTCAGCTCTGGTCAAGACCGGCGACACTGTATGCTCCTCCCTCTTTTATCTCCCCCTTGTTTTGCATTTCTTGTTCTTTCGTTGGAAGTAGCAGCAAACCGTTTTAGGTACTTGAGGTCCGTCAGTAAGAGTGGTAACGGGGAGTGTTCCGGTGGGGTTTTCACTTATGCCTTCAAGTTGTTTGACGAAATGCTTCTATGGAATTAAATGGCTATGCCCGCGACCTTGTAAGCAGGCGATGCTCGCCGCGATCAAGTTGGAGGTGATGACCCCTTCTGCGGAGTCCCCGGATGAAGGCTCTCTTGGTTTGTTCGTACTCTTTTGTTCATCGATTTCTATGAGCATGTTTTGGTCCAATGTGACTTTTCTTGATTCCTTTTTGCTTTAACTTCTTCTAAGTGGTTGTTTCTGAACATTCAAATCATGTGATACTGTTTTGTCATCCTGTTTGCTTCTCTTCATCGTCCTTCAGCTATTGATTTCCACATGCCTCCGATCTGTTCCCCAATTGTCAGGCCAGGGAGGCCTGCAGATTTGGCGCCCGTGATATCTAAACAGTTGTCTGATGTTATCTCAAGGTACATGTTTTCTTTATCCTGTGTTTCTGCTCCTTATTATCTTCTCAGTTGGGAATATTTCCTTAATTTATTTTCATGCTTTATGTTGTGGAACCTGGATAGCCTTGCCGAGAATGTCTGGCTAAACATGCATGTACATGTTGAGCTGTGAATGTACATTAGACACCACCAACTAGTAATGTTACTTCGGTAGTTACAGGCGAGAGCAAGGTGACCGAGGGCTAGCCTGACCTCAAATGCCTAGGGAAGCACCTATTCATTTGAGGCAATCACCTTGAAAGAAGAAAATGGCAGTAGAAGGAAAGTAAAGACAGTATCCAAGCTAATCATATGTAAGGGTCTCTAGGCTGCCCATTCCATTGGCAATTTGGGATTGACAGCAAGTTGTGCTAAAAAAACACAGGTAATAAAAGAAAAAAAGTAACAGCTTATGCATGTGCACATGTGTGCATGGGGGACATGAGCATGTAGCAAAGAGAGGGGTTCTGAGGTTCTTGTCTTTCCACAGCGTCTCTTTCTTGCATTTATTAGCCGAAACTCTGCAGAGGGATTGCTCCTAAAAATGTGCTTTGGTATATTTCCTAACAACCAATGTGCATATTCTTCATCATATCGCTACTTGTGAACGTTATTTTATGACTTGGATTTTATTTACCTTGGCTGCTTCTTTTTTTCAGTGAAGCTGAGCATCCATTTGTTTTTTGCAGTTCTAAGATGTTAGACCTAAAGGAACTCTCTTTAGTAAGTGGAAAGGCTGCTTGGATGGCTTACCTGGTAATCTGTGTCATCTGTTGGTTCTTCTGTTTTCATGCTAGAAGTTTTGAGATTATAATATTTGCTTCATTATTCATATTACAACATAAATATCTCATTGACATAGTTCATAAATTTCTTTTAGAGATGTCTTTAGGCTGTTCTTTCCTGCAGCATATGGTGTTTGTTCTGTTCACATATTCCTTTAGAGATGCTTGTTTGTTAATTCTTTCCTAGATCATATGGTGTTTGTTCTGTTCGCATGCCTCTGTGTGCCAGGGGACTGGTGCATTTTGTTGAGACTTTTTAGGAGACTGTATTTGTTCTTGCTTGGTTTTTTAGGCTCACTTTGTTTGCGGAATAGGGCCGGAATAACCAGTATAAAGGCCCTATTCTGGTATTGATTGCGGGGATGCCTAATTCCCCCAATTTCCCCAACTTTTTAAGCTCTATCTGGAATACCCAATTCCCCCAATTTTACCCTTTATTTAACTCCTTATTCCACTTATTCCTATCAAATCACTTGGAATAGCGTAGTGTAATTCTCCTTATTCTGGGTGGAATACCAACAACTTACCAAATCAAAATACCTCTTATTCTGGTTTAAGAAATCCCCAAAACCTTATTCTGGTTTAAGCTATTCTGCAAACAAAGTGAGACTTAGGGAACTCTTTTTTTTTTTTTTGTCAGGAGGTATTCAACTCTTGTCTGTAACTTGGTTATGAAGCCTATATCTACAAATAACATCCATGGTAAATCCCACATTTCCACACCCATCCATCTGAAATCCATATGATGACACCACCAAACCAAAGGAGAACCAAGCACTTCCACCCTCAAAGGTGGAACCAGCTCTTTTCTCATATGGGAGAACCGATGTCATATTTTACCGTATTCAGCACCTTGCTATGGTGCATCCTAAGAGTCATGTGATATTAACATAGGGAAAATAATAATCATAACAAGAAAGTAGGGTGCGGAATTGGTACCCTCTTGAAAGGTGAGGTATAAGAATGCTATTTTCTATGAAGAAAAAATATGTATAGAAACCGAGGCATTCCCGAGTATTCTTTTGTTGGTCTCTCTTTCTTGGATGGGACTGGGGAACCAAATCCCTTCCTGCTCAGTGCAGCTTCATTTTGCATCTATTCCCAGCCATCACCAGTTAACCATAACTGCCAGATGCCAGCATAGTTCATTTTCTTTATTTATGATTTTATTCCTTAATTTAAGTCAATTTATCTTCCACTTTGCAGGACATATACTGCCTTAATGCTGATGGTTCTCTTTTTGATGCTGCATTGTTAGCAGCAGTGGCTGCAATAGCTCACTGTATGTTTTTGCACAAAATTTGTCTTGCATTTAATTTCTTGTGTATGCTAAATATTTGGTAAGTGTTTTCTTGATATCGGTTGTTTCTTTTCTGTACCCATCTCCATAATGATATCTGGACACCATTGGAGAAGTATTGTCATTTGGTTCATCCACTTGCAGCTATCAGATAGGTCATACATGACTTGTCACTATTCCCTTTGTGCATGCTGAGTAATTTATTTTTTGGGATAATTGCATATGTAACCCTGTTAAAAACAAAAGTGCGCTTTTGTCTATCTTATTTCTGCATTGTTTTTAGTAACCCTGCTGCATGTCAATTGTTAAAAAAATGCCTCTGCCATTGCCGTCCATTGACATTCTGCTAATATTTTATATCTAACCCTAGTTAACCTTTAACCAAAGTTAAAAGTGTCTAAAATACCCTTATTTTTTTTCCTCAACTCTCTTTCTCTCTCTCTTTATCTCTTTCTCTCTTTGGCACAATGTGCCAATCAAAAGAATACCCTTCTGTAGGGGTATTTTTGTCCAAACGTTAAATTTAACGGCAAAGGAATATTCACTATATCCCTAATGGCAGTCAACCATAAGGACATTTTTGCAATGACGCAGTGAGGTTATTATAACAATATGAAAATAAGATGGATGAATCCGCAATTTTATTTCTAACAGAGGTATATATGTAATTAGCCATTTATTTTAAAATTTTAATGTAAAAGGGCATAGTTTTTTTACTTCTATTTCATCTAAATTATGCATGTTCTAGCTTTAATGATGATTAACATATTCCAGAGATTCTTGTCAACTGTATTCTGTTGATAAATAATCCATCCTTACATGTCAGTTGAGAATATAGGTTCATCCAATATAAAATGTCAGTGCAATTCTAGGATGGTGGTATGACTTGAATATCAGATACATAAAAATGGCGATGATCTGTACTGCATGATTCTCGCTCTCAGGACTTAGCAGAGAATTAAACTGCAGGCTCTGCAACTGGATTTTGATTGTCTGCATTTTTAATTAAATACCCAGGGGAGTAATGGATGTGAAGATGAAATTCTCTTAATGTTGGTTGGCTTGTATTTTGCCTAGGACAGGAAGAGTAAGTGAACATATATTCAAGTGGCCATGGTCTGCATTTTCAATTATCTGCGTCAATTTACTTATTTTTGATTGGCCTATCACAAGTGGTGGTTGTTAAAGTTGCATCATAAAGAAATTGATAGTATTAGCAAGTTGATAGCTAAATTATTTGCAACAGGGGAGAGAGTGGATTCTATCAAAGGCAGTTCTTCTCTCTATTACAATTTTTTGTTATTTATCTGCGTAGAAGTTATTGAAGCTATGGAAGAAGGACCAAATCCAATTAAGCTTTGCTGGCTGTGACTTGGTTGATGCGGGACAATGGAGAACAAGGTGGAATGAGGTAAAGGTAGAGGCCTTCGGCGTCACACCGGCGGCGGGATAACGGCCTCCAGTGTCACACTAGTGGTTAGGGCATGACACTCCACCCCCTCTTAGGACTTTTGGATTTCCATCTCAGAGAAGCAGGGAAAAATATTGAAAATTCACAACAAAAATCATCATTAATTGAAAAGGGGTTCTACATGCGTATAAATAGTGGGAAATAATTCAAACCTAATCCTAATCAGACTCCTAACCAAGTAAAAGACTGAAATACCCTATCCATAATAAATAGAGTAAAAATTACATAGAAAATTCTTTAAAAAATAGAAAAAGCCTAAATAAGCCCCAAACAGACAAAATAAAATACATGCGGACTCATGGTCCAAAATCTTAAATGCTCTGGAGAATCTTCGAGCCCAAACTAAGACTAGGACTGTGGGATAGATGCAATCATCCTCGAACAACCTTGTAACATGTTTCGGATTTGGATCCCCATCATTCTCCTAAGAAAACTCATCTTTGAGTTTTAAAATGCGGCAATATCTACGGGGAGATGATGAGAGCAACAAAGCAAAGAAGTACGGCTGATGCCACTGAGATCACCATGTGGAGGAGAGCATCGACTTGATGTGGAAAGTGTGCCTTAACATTGCTTCATATTTGGTCAAAATTATCTTGCTGAAAGTGTCTTGAACAATCTTCAGCTGACTCGATGTGAAAGTGTGCCTCAACATTGCTTCATATTTGATCACATTATGCTGGCTGAAAGTGTCTTGAACAATCTTCAGCTGACTCGATGTGAAAAGTGCCTCAATGTTGCTTCATATCTGGTCAAAATTATTCTGGCTGAAAGTGTCTTGAACAATCTTCAGCGGACCATCTTCAAAAGGGTCTTTGGGGACCAATTGTCACCTTGGTTCGGTGGGAAGAACGTCATCACACATTTTGAATATCTTGGACTTGACCTGTTCGAAATACTCCTCAGCTAACATTGGATATGCTTCATAAACCACTACTTCCCTTTGGTTGTAATACTCCTCAGCCAACATTGGGTCAGCCTCATAAATTATCTCCTTTGGTTTGGTCATTCTAGAAAGTAAGCTTCGAATGTCATTCTTCAATGCAATCCACTTCATGTCATCTTTTAACGCAACCCAACCTATGCCCGAATAGTCCCTGACCATCGTCTCTGGAAGCATGTTAGAATCCTTGGGAGGCATGCCACGAAGTTGGAGAGGCTCGAAAGTTAACACGCAACTCGGGGCATGCTGGTGGTGATGATGCATTGGATGAGTTTGAGGACGCTATCCACAGATGACGAACATGGGCACTAATATGGACAGGTTGCCGTTGGCACATGGATGACTCATCGGCAACATGCTGGTGGCAAAGATAATGATTAACGGCGGTTGGGAGAGAAGCGGCGCATTGACGGCACGCTGGTGACGCGGGCAATGTGCAAAACAGAGTGAATTGACAAGAGCAGTGCGTGCTACAGTACCACGGTACCGTTCACAGGTACTGTTCACGTTGCAGTTACAATCGCTGGGGAAGAGAAAGAGAAGGAATAAGAAGAGATATGGAGATGAAGCAGCGGTGGCCCACGACGTCCCCGGAGGTGGCATGGTTATATCGAGGGTTGCTCTGATACCAAAATTGATGCGAAACATATGGAAGGAGAGAGATGCGGAGAGATCATGAGAGAGAGAGAGAGAGATACAATGGAAGATAGAGAGGAAGAGGGGGCGGTGCGGAGGCTGAGGAAGGGGCAGTGGGGATTCACGCCCTCCCTTCACGGGATCTCTAAAAGACGCACAAGTGCTCGAAAAAAATCTCCATATTTTTCATTGTTCATTAGTTCCAAATGGGCGTTTTAAAGAGTTTAAATAGAGACTGCAAACTCTAATCCTAGTCTTAATGACTAAAATGTTGTCAACTCACAATAAAAGCTAAAATCTCACTAATAATCTAAGTAAAAGATGAAAATACATCAAATGGGCCAATAAAAATATAAAATGGACTCTTGACTTTTCTCCTGCAACACTTGGATTCCATCACTGACACTCAATCTAACTGTTACATTGTCTACTTTGAGCTCAACACAGTTTGTTCTTGAAAGGTGGTCTTCAAGTTATGAATCAGAATTGCACATATATAGCACAGCAGCTTTTTCTCCTTTTCCGTTGGGAATTTATTCTCTTCATTTTTGTCCCAGCCTCCAGTTACAATGGTGGCTTCACGCATTGATACTATTGTCTCAACCAACAGGTAGTTATGTTTTACTGTTTAGTTCATGACTGAGTTCTTATTGCCCCATCAGCTTTCATTTAGTTTGTCCTCGTATTAGTCCACATCATAATCACTGACACTCAATCTAACTGTTACAAAGTATTGTCTACTTTGAGCTCAACACAGTTTGTTCTTGAAAGGTGGTCTTCAAGTTATGAATCAGAATTGCACATATAGCACAATAGCTTTTTCTCCTTTTCCAATGTGAAATTATTTTCTTCATTTTTGTCCCAGCCTCCAGTTACAATGGTGGCTTCACGCATTGATATTATTCTCAACCAACAGGTAGCTATTTTTTTCTGTTTAGTTCATGACTGAGTTCTTACCCCATCAGCTTTCGTCTAGTTTGTCCTCATATTAGTCCACATCATATTATGTGTGCCTCTATTCATATCCCAATGTCATGACCTGATCTAACCTCTATGAGGTAGTATCTGCTTTTTAAGTCCAGCCCAGAGTTTTGTCCCCAAGAGGGACCTTACAAGCTATTGGGTGGATTATTTTTATTTTTGGTGGGGTATACTTTTCTTCACATTGTAAGTTCCTCTTTTTCACACTAACAGATTTGTACAATCTGCTTTAAAAAAAAATTCAATGTTATGCAGAAGCTGTTTTTCCTGTCCAAAGAACTGGGATACAAGCATATCTATTTTTTTTACACGGTCACAGACCAAGAGTTATTTTGGTTTAATATGTCAGCAACCTAAGGAAACATGGACGTTTGAGGCCATGCAGTGTGCCTTGTAAGACTGGTCAATTGCAACTGATGAACACCCTATTTTGAGTTGGGGAAATCTACTGAGGAATGAAACAAAGGTGGGATTAAATGAGAGCACCAGGATTTGACAGGCAGAGGAAATGAAGAAAGATTCCCTTCAGTCATGGTAAAAGGGGAGAGGTGTACTGGGATCTTTCACCTCAATTGGATTTATTAATTAAGTGATCTATCAACAAGAAAATCTGCTGGGAGCTTGTGTTCAAATGGATGTCAGGAAATAACATCTAGGCATAAACATGAGTTGCCCAACCAATGTAACGATGAAATTAGACTCTGTCAGGGAAGGCAATGACAAATGGATGATGAGTTTTTGTTCAGAGATACAGGATGGTTAAGGAGGTTGTGCTGAGGGAATGTTGGTTGTCAAGCTCTGAGGTATTTATAAGTGGACCCAGTTAGGGAGCCTGGACCTCAGGGTTGAACATCAGTGGAAAAACCAAATGACCGGTAGAGAGACTCAAAATGTTTTCTTTTCTTTCTTCCCACTCTCTTTTTCTTTTTCTTTTGGTTGGGGGGGGGGTGCCCTCTTATTTGGGTGCATGTGTGGTGTATTGGAACGCCTCATTTTTTCGGCCATTAGACTTCTGAAGAGATGCCAGAGGATGCTACTTTGTTATTGTAGTAAGAGCAAGATCTACCCTGGTGTGCATAAAAGACAGGTATTGGCATACGGTTATACACATTTTCTCTAGTTGATCACTGCAATAAGTGCTAATTAAAATACGAGAGGAAGGCAACTAGTCTTACTGTTCTTTAGTCATGGCTAATTAGGAAAACTTTGGCATCCTCATTTTTACTGCACCATCCTAAAAATTGCAGAGCCTCATTATTTTACCCAGCTATTTCTAATATTGTAATCCAATTGAGTAAAGCATCGCCAGAGCTTGCATTGGCCAATCAAATAATTTCATGTTCGTCTAAGCATGAAATTTTCTATTTTGTAGTTTGATTTTGATATTTTGTCTATTTTTTATTATGTTATGTTCAGCTTGTAGATATTTTTTGTTCAGTTTTTCATTATGTTGTCCTTGTCGTGTAATACATCTCTATGAAAGTGTGGTACAAACTATTCTCTCTCTGCTTTCATATCTGCAAATTTAGTCTCTTGTTAATGCTTCAGCTTTAGGTTCCATATTTATGCATATTCCTAGGTTGGACTTTTAGCTTTGCATACAGCCGGGTAACATATTTCCTTATACAATGTGCAGTGCGTATTCCCCTTGTGTCCCTTAATGATGATGGAAGAGTAATTGCTGTGTCTGGGGAACATGTCAAAGGAAAAATGACAAAAGAGGTGGTCAACAAAGATAAGAGAAAGCTTAGGCTGAACAGCATCCCATTCTCCTTTACATGCTTACTTCACAAGAAATACATTCTGGCAGATCCCACTGCAGAGGAAGAGTCGATCATGGATAATCCTGTGACTGTGGTGCTAGATTCTTTGGGTAGATTGGTGTCAATATATAAACCAGGAGGGGCAGTGCTCGCCTACGCATCCACTGTCAAGGTCTAATGAATTCTTGATTGTCAATTTTGTAGATCCTGACAATTGATCCTTTCAGGTTTTCAAAATTTGAAGATAACAGAAATAGGGGAGAGGATCTTGAGCTTTATATTCATTCATCTCTATATCATATAATTTTAATTGCTTGTGCATGAAAATTGTGATGATATCTTCTTGGAAGGTAACTTAGGCTTGTCGAAATTTAGCCCAAATGATTTTTTTGGGACCAAAGTGGATTCCAGAACTTAGAAGAGTTTGTTCTTTAACTGCATAACCAGCTTTTTTGTTACTATAGAAACCCATGCCAAAGTATTGGTAACGACATTTTCTATATGGCAAAGCCCCTTGTGTTATTTGTTGTTTAACTGCTTAGCCAGCTCCATTGGTTACTTCATCCTTTATACTGCATATGACGATCTTCCTTATGAAGTCGCCTTGTGATCCACAAGAAGTAGACATGAATAAAATGCTTACCAAAATGCTATTCATCCTTAACACCTGCCTTGGCACTGTGTGAGGCCTACTTGATACATCAGCTGGGATCCCAGGGCGATACTGAAAAAAAATTGTGAGTAGTGAATAAGGAGGCAAATAGGTTGTTTGCAGGCTGCTCATATGTCTTGTGTGTTTACACTTTACAGGACTGTGTTTCACTCACAAGAAAGAGAATAGAGGAACTGCAGAATATTTTAGATGAAGTCCTTAATTCCATGGAAGTGGATGAAGATTGATTTGACTTAGCCAAGATTCAGGCATCTGTAGGTGAGTAATATCTGTCATCTTTCCCGCCTTGGAATTGGTTTAGTGTTGCATTAATGGTTGTCCATATTTTTAAGCTTAGCATGCCAATGTCCCACCGTGTTGAAAATTTTTAGAAATATTCGTCTGTGTACGTAATACAAACTTGGCCCAGGCCCCAGCCCTTGTGTTCAGCTGGGCCATGCTGCAAGAAAACAACACTTCTTGCCAGAATGTCGAAGAGGGCTGTCCAGTCTTCATCCAAAGGCCCATACTAGAGTACAGCCCCGCTGTAAAAGATGGCTCGGTTGTATTACACACAGACGGACCTTAAAATGTTGTGAAATTGATGAGGTCAACTGTTCCCATCACCAATGATCAGTATTTTTTTTTGTTCTTTTGTTGAATGCAGAGAAACGGGATGTTTGTCATACCGACCTCTTAGTGCAGTTACTCCAGTGGAGCAAGTGATATTATTATATTGGCCATGGAACAGTTAGTCTCGTACCAATTTCTTGGGTGCAGAAATCCAGTTGTGCAAGTGACCATGAAAGACTAGTCTTAGCTTTGTAATGCTAATGTTCGTCATAGTTTCGGATAACGCTGTCCATTGGATACCAACAAATACTGACAACTAGAACTGAGATCCGAAGAAGCTGAACAGCTACCCTATCCATGGATTTCTGCATCTCTGCCAGAGGCACATAAATGTTCTTGTTTATTCAGTGTAGTGAAATTTTTTATTTATTTTATGCGCAAGATTAGGCTAAAGTTGGTACAATTTTGGAGTTCTTAAGTGAATGTATTTTCATCCTTTACGGTGTACTTTTTGAAGCGGTCAGTCATTAGGGTGTTTAAATGAACATCTTTTCATAGTTTTAAAAATGAACATCTTCTCTTGTCCTACTCTTTTGTCATCCCAAAACACGAGACTTGTTAACCGCGCCTTATGCAACTGTTTCAATCACCGAATTGAAAAAAAAATGATTACACAAAATAAAAATAAAGTGGGCCATGAAAATGTCTGATACCGTAATTTTTTGTGGAGCTGAAGAAATAGGGGATGTAATCATTACATTGAAGTCGCTTTTCTTTGACGAAGTTATCTTCTTAACTAGGATTCAGTAGGCAGTAGCTGCATTTTTTTTTTTTGTTGGATGGTTCATGTGTATTCGTTAGAATTAAATTTTTGGATTTGCCATTACAAGAAATACTGTCTGCAGAGTATTTCGTCCGACTCGTACGCCCATCCCTTGTTAGCAAATTCCATCAGCATTTTCCGACCGTCTAAAAAAAGTTAAAATATTCTTATTGTTTTCTTACCTTTACTTTTGTCTTTCCATTGATCTCTCTATCTCCTTGGTCCCTCTATTTGGCACAATGCGCCATTGGAAAAACTTCCTTTTTATTAAGGTTGTCAATCGGGCCAAATTTGGGCTGGTGTTTTGAGCCCACGGGCTGATTCTGGGCCGACTCTCTCAGCCTGGGGACCGGCGGGCCGAGCCCCTGAGTCTCGTCCAATGTCATCTTTTTGTCTTCACCGCCGGCATGAGCACTCCACTGCCAACGCCATGACCTCCTTCCACAGCTCCGTCGGCACCAACACCACAGCTTCAGGACTTCTGCTGAGGCTTCTAGAGCACCCTACCTCTTGACTCACCATCGCTCCACGAGGGCACATTGGACCGCCGTTAGAGGCTGCTGTTGTTGCTGCGCCAAGAGATGTGTCGCCATTGCTGCCGCACCAGGAGATCCACCACCGTTGCTGCTGCACCATGAGATTGGTTGCGTTGTTGCCACGCCAAGAGATCCACTGCTATTGCTGCGGCGCAGAGAGATGCACCGCCGTTACTGCCGCGCTGAATACATCCCCACCTATGGTGCCGCAATAGGAGATCGGCCGCCGTTGCTGCCGCTGCATCAAGAGATCTGCCAGGTTGCTGCTGTGCTGAGAGATTGACCATACCATGGTGGACAACTGCCTCAGGCCACCAACACCGCGACTCCAATAGATCTGGTCTCCACCGCAGATGAGGAGGAAGGGGAAAGGAGGCTGTGCATTCCTGGAACAGGACGAAGGGGAAAGGAAGAAGTGGGCTGCCCACAGGCCAGGGGCAAAGCTTTGGGCCGGGCCACAGCGTGGGCTGGACTGGGCTGACCTCAGGGTGGGCCGGTCCCGGCCCACTGACAGGTTTTTGTCAAAATATTATCATCACATCATTCATGGAGGTTAGTAGATTCTTCTAACATGTGTAGTATAATTGAGCCGAATTTGCTCCATTTCCTGTGGAGTCATACTTACTCTTGCTGCACAACTAGATTGTGCGGCCAAGTCCAATCACACTGCATAACTTTTTGTGGTTGGATCACATGATAAATTTAGTCAACTGGACGAACTAAAATGACCACCCCATAATATTTAGATTGACAAACATATATTACAATTGATAAATACAATTTTTGATTGACAAATACAATTTTTGTCTAAATTGTAATATATATTTGTCAATTGAAAATTATATTTGCCAATCCAAATATTATAGAGATAACTATGTCAGTTCCTCCAGTTAGATAAATTAGTCACGTGGCCCAACCACAAAAACTTGTGCAGTGTGACTAGACTTTGTAAAAGAGAGCGACATAATGCCCATTGACTAAAAAGAAAAACAGTTATCTTATATACCTATCCAATGGTTAATCTCTAAATGGCGACAGTTAAATTCCGTCACGCATGACCTTGTCCTCCTTGAAATGCGAAGAGAACAACGGACTACCGTTAGTCCATCACCTTATCTCCATCCATGCACAAAAAACAAACAGATGGCACCGATGTTGATATAACCAAAAATATCTGTCCACCGAAAAGCCAGAACGGAAGGGAACATGATATCTACGCCATGTATAGTATGGGATAGGCTCTCATTTCTGCAGCAACGATTAGAGAGGCGCATGGGCATGGCTACAGCTCCGACCGTCGCCATTTTGCCCACTTTCTGTTCTACTACCCGTTCTTCGTCCACCCTTTCTTCTTCTGCTGTTGCCCTCCCTGCAATTACGTCCAGGGCTTCCATTCAGATTCTGCAGCAACAGCTGCCTTTTCTGCCATCATCAAACTCCCCCTTACTCAGGAACAACTCCCCGGTTGTGTCTGAAGATTCTTTGAGCGTCGCTGAAGCACTCCGAGAGGCAGCGGCGCTCATTATTGCTGGCAACAATGCTCACACTGCCAGCAACTTGGAGCCCTCAGGGGTTTGCGAAGCTACAAGAGGTGCAGATGGTGCCTTCGAACCAGATGGGGTCCGAGATGACGTCCCTTATGCAAGCTGCCATCAGAAGGTTTCAGTTTGCGAGAGGAGACGGTGGAGAAGGGCAAGGCAGAGAAAGAGGAAGCATCCAGAACTTGACGATGATGTTGGTTCACACACCAGCAGCCATTTCCTACACAAGTTCTCATCCAAGCCCCACCGTACAGGATACCTAACACGTAAGGAAGAGGCAGAGTTCACGTTCTCTCTCAAGGTATGCTACCCTTTGGAGCAATTGAAAGCTCATTTCCTCTGTTGGGACAGAAACTTTCACAATCTAGGGCAAGTAAGATCATTGGTAGGATATAACACTGCCACGTTTCCCGAGCCTTCACGTCTGCATTGACAACTTTTATCTGTAGACAATAGTGATGTTTGTTGAAAATTATACCCTCTTCGATAGACCCCTCCAAAAATCTCCTCTTTGCAATAGCCTAATTAGAAATTCGAAAATTGGAAACATGATCCCAGTATGGCAAAGGATGCAGCGATTATCTGAACCTGCAACCAACACAAAATCAAATTTTCACTAAGGAACCCCTTAAGTGGGTAGAGAGGGAAAACAAAATGAAATTACCATTGAATCGAATAGACAACCGTTGAACTACCTCAAGACAAAAATATGACAATTTTTTCACATATACAAAAAAACAAGAAAGAGAGCACATGCATGGGTGTAGTTAAGAGGTTTTCTGACATTTTTTCTTTGGCAATCACAGGAATGGGCAAGAATAGAAGCAGAAACCAAAAAGTTTAGAAAAATAAGTGAAGATGATGTTGATCCCTTAAGGCTTGCAGCGCTAAATGTGTCACCGATGGGGAGGAGGAATACTGAAAGGAAATACCACGAGGCAATAGAGTGTAGGGAGAGGATCATTCTCAGTTATAAAAGACTCGTCGTCTCCATTGCAACTCCCTATAAAGGAAAAGGCCTCAGTCTTCAAGACCTTGTTCAGGTCGGCATATGCAAATCTTTCGATAGCTTAAATACACCCATCTTGAAATCCGTGCACTGATGAAAAATACTATAACAGACCTCTTTTATCTGAGACATTCCTACCAAGCTTCACATCACACAAATTGTGAAGTGATATTACATTAACCTAAAAGAATGGAATCACAGCATTTTGCCACATCTATCCATAACCTGGTTGTGTTATGAGTTTCATACAAAGATTGTTCATTTTTTCAATTGCATAAGATAACCCTGAACAACAATTATGCACACTTTCTTTCACCATTTCCCAGGAAAAAGCATAAGGATTGAGCCTAGAGAAAATATAGAGGTATTGCCAAATCTAACCTATGGATTCTGTTCTGAGACACTTTATGGGAGGATGTCCGCTGGATAACAACCCTCAATAAATGAAATGGTTGACAAAAGAAATATGAAAGGCTCATATCAAGTCCATGAATAAGATGGAAAAGAAGGCCCAATATTGTCAGAGATACTATAGATTCCCATTTATTTCATTTTTCTACAAATATGTGTTCCTATGTAATTTCATACTGCTGAAAAGTATAGGCCCATAGGTGTACGATGGTGACTGCGTAATAAACGTCTTATCCAAATCCCAAAAGACCTGAGTCATGATGAAATATACCTGGAACATGTACCAACTCCTTAGATCAATTGAGAGGCTTGGTTTAGCATCTGTGAAATTCCATTCACATGATAACACCTTTAGATACATCACGCAAGAGAATGTAGGTGAACAGAGCCAAGCCTTTATTTATCTCAGACATCTTTTGTACAGGAAGGGTGCATTGGGCTTCTTCGAGGGGCAGAAAAATTTGACAGCAAGAAAGGATATAAGCTCTCAACTTACGTCTACTGGTGGATCAAGCAAGCAATCATCAAGGCAATAGCTACAAAATCCAGAATTATTAGATTGCCGGTATGTATGAGGCTTTTTTAAATATACGGGGCTTCAAGAAATCCACAGCATATTTTATTCTAAATGCTGGAATGGCCGAATGGGGTAAAAGAAATTGACTTTGCTGTAGGGAAGCATGAACAGAGAAATGGCTAAAATTATCAAAGCTAACTCCTCCTTAAATTGGAGACTGGGGAGATCACCAACTCACAAAGAAATAGCAGATTTGATTGGCACAACTGTTTCGAGGGTGCAGCTCATACGTGAGAAAAGTAGACAACCATTTTCTGCTGATCAACCTGTCACCAAAGAAGGGATGACTCTGAAGGTCTGCAGTCCGAACTTTATACTAAAAATAGATCCATGTATATCGCCTTTGACCTCATTTAGTGGGATCTAACATGCAGGATATCATCCCTGGACCAGAGGAAACAACACCTGAGACTCTGGTGACTAGAGAGCATATCACAAAATGCCTGAAAAGTTTACTTCACTCATTGACTGAAAGGGAGGAACATGTCATAAGGCTACGTTATGGACTAAATGGCGAAACCCAAAAGTCCTGTGAGGAGATTGGGAGATTAATCAACCTTTCCAGGGAGCGAGTTCGCCAAATACATTGGTCTGCTCTGAGAAAACTCAGAGAAAAAAGTTCTACGGAAAGCCTTGTAAAGATGGTAATGTAGCCATTCCATACATGACCGTCCAAGTATCATGGATGCCTTCTAAATACGGTCCAGATTTTATTTTTGACATTAAAAAACATTGAAAGTCCCCTTAACAAAAATAAAGGTAAAGGCTTTTGTTTTACATGCTCATTATTTGAAAGCAAGGATTTTGTTCAAGTCTTCACCACGAGACAGTGAGAATGGATAACATGGATGGCAGTATAAGCCGATACCGATACGTATCGGTATCGGTGGGTACTGATACCGATACAGGAGGTAACCCGATACCAATCTTTACAATTAAAAAAAATAAAAATAAAAATGGTATCGGCTGGTACCAAGCCAAAATGGGCATGTACCAGGTTAATACCCACCGGTACCGGTACTGATACCGATACTGCCATCCTTCATGGATAATGAGATATAGGCTGGCAAGCCTGGTGCACGGTAGGTCCAACTAGCCTCATACATGTACGTATACATATATGTATATGTGTGTATGTGCATACATATTAAAGTGCCCATGGACACAAGACATACATAATGCGAAACATTTTCCCTGATATGAAAAATGAAATTAAAACTTATTTTATTTACAGTCTAAATTAAAGCAATTATATAATCCTGCAGTAGCTCAGGTGCAGGGTAAATTACTCCAGTAGTCAGTTAAAATTGTATTCATTCTACCGACAACAGCTCTACTACCTAAAATACCAAAAAGAAACAGATGCCAACCTCCTTCTGTTCAATTCTTGAATTTCTCATCTGATTGTAACAGCGAAACATCCAGTCTCATAATTTCAGGATTTGGCATTCATCATTCATGCAGCGGAAACAATTCAAAAATCAATCACAAACCTTATCCCACGAATGAGGAATCAACATTTTGTAAGCTAAGAAGTTTGATCAACAATGCACCAGCATCAGCTACATCAATAAATCCAACCTTGTGTGTTTCAGTGGTGCAAGCCCAAATGAAGCTCACTGTCATCACATTTATTTGAGTGTTTCAGCCTGCTGTATAAGAGGCAACCACAAATCCCTCTACATGGCCGTGCCCCACAGACACCATTTTATATGGCTTGATCTTCATTTTGCTCCTTATCCGGGAATGTGATTCTCTCAATCAGATGAACATATTGACAATGGAGTAAGGTTCGTAGTTCCATGCCCTCAAATCCGTTAGGAACCAACTCCTGATCAGCCAAATATAATGTGTTACAAAAAAAGGCCTAATATAATGATAACAAGGATAATGCTAGAGTCAAGGAAAATGTGCTTTAATATTTATCCCTTAATTCTAACTGATGGCGTACAAGACACTGAAGATCACATGATTAATATTTATTATAATATTACACTGAAGATTACATGTTTATTGTTTATTATAACATTATGTCCATAGATGGAGTTAATGCCGGGCTATTGATGTTTCCCATATGCACCTTAAAAGGCTAAATTATTTGACTCTCAATGCCAGTATGCAAACTTATTTTTGTGTTTCGTTGACCCATTCCAGGCGTCCATGAGCACATTAAAATGTTTAACAATAGTATAAGCAATTCTTGATAGATCCCAATCCCATCTTACATCAGTCAGATTGCAATAGGAGATCCATTGACTTCCACTTGTAACTGTATTCTGTAAAGATACGGAATGTAATAGGTACCCACGATTATCACACTGGACTCTTTTATGAGTTTAGTGGAGAGCGGGGAAACAAATGAACGAGTTAAGAAGACACAAGTGAATAAAGAAAATCAAATATACTGAAGAATTCAAAAGCACACAAAAGAAATTCTCAAGAATTGTTGCCCCAAAATTTATTTCTTTAAAGAAGAAATGTAACACAGCATGTAGACATTTTAAGGGCCTTGGGTGTGGCAATCCACAACTTCAGCCTCAACCACATCAACATCAGACCATGTCAACTGTCAAGAGCCATCACTACAGTAGTCGGTGTGGGCTCGGAAAAAATGTAGAGTTAGAAACCAGAGAGCACCATAATGGAACATATGTAACTGAATGAATAAGGCAGAAGTGCAGGATGGGGACAAGTATACAATAATTAGTATACAGAATCAAAGTGCATACCCAAACTAAATGTCTGCATATCCCAAAATATATGACAGCTAAGCCATACTGTTATCTGTACTCTGTGTGTGTGTGTGCAACCCAACATTACTGCAAACCAAGATGTCACAGCAAAATAAAGAACAGTCATAGTAGCAAAGTAAAGACCTACACAAGAAGCAACTTAGTCACTGAAGGTGGGGGACTAACAGCTTGTAACTGCAGTGCACATGTACTCCTTCCCTAAGCCCAAGCAACAATAGAAAGGGTAACTGATGCATGATTTGACTCCTCCAAAACCAGAGAAAATCACCCTTAACCAGCCACAGAGCCATACAAACCAATATAGACCCTTTTTAAATATATACAAATTCTTATCCATGCACATGTCCCTGTCACTAACCTTAATACGTCCTTAATCTTCTCATATAACCGTAAACCCTGGTAAGCATTTCTCACGCCACTTTGATAGAGGAGAATAGGAGAAGAATAAGGGTTCTTATTCTTAGAATAAGGCTAATTCTAGTTTGATAGGCGGAATATGTTATACCGTGCGCCACTTTGATTGGAGAATAGGAGAAGAATAAGGGCGAATAAGGGGAGAATAAGCTTAATTTTGCTTTGACAAGCGGAATGACTTATACCGTTGCAGAATAGCGTATTCGGGGAATAAGGAGAATAAGCCATCCCACCTTAGACCCAAGAATTGCTTATTCCTCTTATTCCGTTAGCGGGTCCCACAAAACTATCAAAGCGAAACACCCCTTATTCTAGTATACCCTATTCCGTCGGTGGGCCCCACGTAATAACTTATTCTGCAAACAAAGTGAGGCAGAATTACTTATTCCCTGGATGAGAATAAGAAATTCCACCCTAAACCCAAGAATTACTTATTCTACCTATTCCATCAGTGGACCCCACACGACTATCAAAGTAAAACGTCCCTTGTTCTGGTAATAATTCCGGATAACCTACTCTGCTATCAAAGTGGTGAGGGTCTTACTCTCAAGACCTCCTGGTGTCAAAAAAGTCCGTAATTAGGATATAGTTAAGATATCAAAATTAATCATCGAAGGTGATTAGCACATCCTTGGGCCTTCACCTGGGCTTACCACTTGTCCTACCCACAAGGCTCCATAAAAAGCATAGGGCTTATACGGTCAGCATTTGATTGCATCTTTTCCCTTTAATGCTGACTGTTATACCTTAAGGTCTTAAAACCACATTAAAACCTTAACATATATGGTCAACAAACATATGGAATAATGCACCGAAGAAATATGAACATAAAATGAATTTTTCTCATAAAGTTAAAGGCTGACTATGGAGTATGGACTACTAAGGAACACTTTAACCAGGATTCTAACACGGTAAACGAAGAATATAATCAGTCCAAAGAACAACAGGCATACTTTCCCTAGGATGGATCAAATGATGAGGGCAAAATGTGACAGTCTATGAACTTTAATGAAAAAACATGAAATGGGTTCTAGTGAAGGATCAAGTTCTAAAGAACATCGATCAAATTTAGCAGGCAAATTTTCAAGGTTGAACCATCTTAATTTACTGGATAACCACACTCAGATGTAGCATAACATTGGATCAACAAGATGGAAAAGGCTTTTGATGTGTTAAATTGCACAGAACGAGAAAAGACAGCATTAACTGCATACCTATTAAAAGAGTACAGATTAAGAACAAGGAACGGAAAGAAAAGGGTCAAAAAACAGGGTGTCTAACCATGGCTCATCTCCAATAAGACAGAGAAAAGATCCTATGAATATATGATTAGTTTTGGCTTTTATTTTAATATATCTAAATATCACATCTGAAGAAAAGGAACCTATACCTGTAATGTTGAAAAGAAAGAAAGACAGGTGTGAAGAAAATGAACTATTAACTATGTTATATTATAGGTTAAAGGCCTTTCCACCTTGTTATATTTCTTTTTTTTGAAGGTGATCAAAAGGATCACAGTTTCATTGAAGAAAAATTATGTACAAACCATACACTAAAGTCCAAAGAAACTCTGAAATGCCACAGAAGCCCAATACAAAAAGAAAAATAAGGCCCCTCCCACGAAACCACCCCTCCCGAGGTGTTATCAAGTAATAAAAACCAGAAAACTGAAATACTAATTACATCCCTGCAACATCACCTTGTTATATTTCTTGACATAGTTATTGCATTAAAAAGCATGTCTAATATCCTTATTACATAGAAGAAACATGTTTGATATGGTGATTGCATGAAAACACATGTTTAATGTAGCATGATTGTAGAATTTGAAAGATTGTAGTGAGTTGAGCACAACGATGATGCGGGAATAGATGACCCGACAGAGTTCAACAGAGGGACTCACAAATTTTATTTCAATGTTTTTTACCCCGGAAAATGAAAAGAGATGAAGTGCTATCATTCACTTTACAAAAAGCAGCTGCCCATTCCCTAACTGAAAAGGGCACAAAAGAAACAATTCTCCCGGAACCAAAGCTTATTGTTGTAAAATCCTCTTGTTCTGCTCTCCCCCACAGTGAGTGCTTAGTTGTGTCTTTTGTTTTGAAGTTGTTATTTTGGCTATGCAACTGTACTACTTTTGTACAAGTGCCCAATGTATTACAGACATGTATCAATTAGTAGTGTTTATTTTATGAACCATATTTCCATGTGAAGTTGTGGTGTGCATGTCTCCTTCATTACAGCTTTTCTGCACTACCGAATGATCATAAGCTAAGATGTAAGGCAGATTCAGGCCTACAAGCTGCATATGAGTAACGGACTGGCATCCAAAAACATGATAATGATATTTATAAATGTTGGATGTTACATTTCCTTTCCTTAGATGGTTACATACAAAATGCATGAATTGTTCCAGCACAATAAATGTGGACAATTAACTAGGAAATTGAATGGTACATGCTCTCCTCAAATTTGTAAGGAACAAAACTGCATATTCAAGTTGACGCAGCATTTCAGAATGCAATTGAATAATGAATTATTTATCACCATAATCTGATTATTTCAGAGGTTCAAAAAAAGCAGAGATTATAAATTATTGGTATTTTGTTCTTATACGCTGTGTCAGAAAAGCTTCTTTCAGCAGCCTTGTTTGTCTTTTGGAATTTTTAAAGACGACTTCTCTCTTGAAATGTCACTTTTCCGTAATCCACCCACGATGAATGGTAGAGAGAATCCTCATCTCTCTCTCCTTTTGCGTCTATCTCTCTCATTTAAAATCTGCCTATACATAAGGTGGGGGATTATGTCATGTCACCATAATCATCTCCACATGATGCCTTAATAGAAACAATGAAAGTTATGTGCATGCCAAAAAAGGATGCCATGGAAATACTGGAAGTCTTTTGCTTTTAAAGACGAGAATAACAGTATATAAAAGGACATACAAACAAAATGCTTACATAGGCATCAGTTCCCTTCATTGCCAATTGACAGGTTCACAAACAAATTAATCTATAACCACAGAAGACTGACAGAGCAAAGGCTATGATTATTTGGTTCACAATGCAGTAAAAATCCTACCATAAAATTAGAGGGAATAGCAGGGAATGACATACCTTATAATAAAAGACACCCCAACATTATCCATCCACATGCTTAAATAAAATCCAGGATATATGGAAGATAAACAAGTAACTAATATATCAACTGGGCTATTGAGGCAGCATACATAAACATCACCTTCTCACCGAAGGTCACATGAAACAGGATTGCAAATTTGGCTGACATTAGTATCACTATACCTAGTCACATAAGACAGGAAACAATTATAAAGGAAATATCCATGAAGAGGCGCTAACATTTCATTTGCAGAAAGCAGCGTGAAATAAAAGTGGAATTGGCCAAAGACAAAGGAAGGTAATCGATGAAGTATCCAAATAAATGGAAAATGATCACCTCTGAAAGAAATTGCTATGCTCATATCCCTTGATCAGCCCTTGTGCATCACAAGAGGCCCAAGGGCAACTTCAAATTCAAACTTCCTTTCTGATTGGAGCAATGATGAAATGATTCAAAAAGCTTCCATTTTGGGGATACAAGTGTCTCAAGGACAAGCAAGGCAATTTTGTAAGCTTTTTGGGGATGCACATCATAAGCAGTGTAACATAAATATGTGATGTTTTTGAAAAAATCACGATTTAATCACACTTTTTTCATCTTAACATATTTTTCACGAATAAATCCTGATTCATTGAAAGAATCTCTAAAATTTTCAAAAATTCAAATAAGCGATTAAATCGTGAAAAACATACCTTTCTACATAGAACTCACCATAGTTGTCAAGGCGGTAAGGCGACCAAGGCGTGCTTGGGGTTCTGGACCGCCTAAGCGCTTAGGCGCCCGCCTAGGCGTCAACTTCATAATATAATATTTTAATTTAGGATATATATATATATATATATATATATATATATATATATATATATATATACATTTAGATTTACACAGATATATATACATACATACATATATATCTATGTATAAATGTATGTATGTAATATGTGTATATGTCTAACTATATAATATATACATACATATATATACACAAATATATCTAAATGTATGTATGTAATATGTATATGTATATAGATGTATATATATATACATATTTGTATATATATGCATATTTGTATATATATATATGCATACACATTTTACATACATGATACATATATTTAGATGTATACATATACATATATATATGCATGTTTGTATACATAAATCTAAATATATGTATGTAATATGTCTATATATATGTATTAGTATGAATTTATATAATTATATGTGTATATATATACAAAAAGAGAGGGGCAAGAACCTTGGATTTCAAAAATCTGGGCGCCTTGGGCGCCCGCCTATGCGTCAACTTCATAATATAATATTTTAATTTAAGATATATATATATATATATATATATAATATACATACATATATATACACAAATATATCTAAATGTATGTATGTAATATGTATATGTATATATATATATACATTTAGATTTACACACATATATATACATACATACATATATATCTATGTATAAATGTATGTATGTAATATGTGTATATGTCTAACTATATAATATATACATACATATATATACACAAATATATCTAAATGTATGTATGTAATATGTATATATATATATATATATATATATATACACATTTTACATACATGATACATATATTTAGATGTATACATATACATATATATGCATGTTTGTATATATAAATCTAAATATATGTATGTAATATGTCTATATATATGTATTAGTATGTATTTATATAATTATATGTGTATATATATACATATATGTATATATACAAAAAGAGAGGGGCAAGAACCCCAAATTTCAGAAATCTAGGCGCCTTGGGCGCCTAGGCAGGCGCCTTGGGCGCCTAGGCAGGCGCCTTGGCACCTTAGCGGGCGCCTTAGGCGCCTTTTCACATGTTGGAAAGGCGCCCCAACGCCTTGGTGCTGTGAAAGCGCCTTGGCACCTAGGCGACGCCTAGGCGGGCGCCTTGACAACAGAAGAACTCACTCATTTTTATATTAGATAGTTATAAATTTTTATATTATATCTTAAAATTATAACTATATATGTTAAAAAGTTAATGTATCTTTTCCGAGTTTTTCACGAAGTTTTCAAGTTTTTTACCAACTTGAGGTTTTTTCTTCGAACCGATTTTTTCGCAAATTCCGACTTGGTGACTTGATCATAAGGAAGACAATATCAATACAAATATAAAGGGAAAGCAAGGGTTGAAGTATTTACGGAAGGATGCAAAGGAAAGGAACAATGAATGGGGCATCTCTCAACAAAGGCAAAGACAAGGCTCATCTAAGAATCAAAGAGAGTTAGAAGGCAGTTATCGTTAGTATTGTGATTAGTGCGTTTATCAATGGAGTTTTGGATTTCTAAGGGAGTTTCTCTTTTATCGAGTTTGGTTGTGTCTTTATTAGTTCTAATGTAGTTTCATGAATGAGGTACCTCACCTCAAGATATGATTGTACTACTTCTATTTATTTCTAAAAAATTGGTGGTATAATCCATACTTTCTTTCAGAATCAAAAAAGAGACCCAAGGGCATTCAAAGAAAAGGTCAAGTTGTTCAAGTTTAGCAAGGCCTGTACATGTCAGACAGACAAATTTAGTCCTATAACGGAATTTGTAAGATCTTTATGAAAGTCATTTGCCCCAAGGCAAGATATATTCCATGAAAAGAACACACGAAATAAACAGATGGGTAGTCTAGTTGGCTTTGATTCCTAAGGTTTTGAATTAGGTTCATTCCAGCAGCACATACTTCATGCCTCATGCTAAAGCTTTCATGGCTTGAGTCCCCTAATTCAGCATATAGCCTGCGGACTTAACGATCTCAATTTTGTACATGCTGGAATGACCCCTCCATGACATGGTACTAACATCTGGCCGAAGTAGATCAGAACCAGTCCAGTTACAATGGAGAGTGAAATGGTCAAAACTGAGCTTGGAACCAGAACTGGAGCTGGCCAGGGCCGGCCCAGTTCTGAGATCCATCATTTTAACGCCTTGTCCAGTGAGGGGTACCCCAGGTTTCCTGATAAGATGAAAGACGTCCCATCTCTCCGACGGAGGGAGGGAGGGAGGGGAAAAGAATAGAAGAAAGAAACAGCACTGCTTCAATTGTTCTGAAATCATTTGTCAATGATGTTCACAGTTTTCTCATTCCATGAGGAAGTAATGCAACATCTGATGGCACTGATGTTATAATATTATGAGCCATGAGGAAAGCTGCAAATTGCTTGCAGTACTCAGTTGAGTTCCATACCCTAGATAGCCATCTATCTAGCAGGAGATCAATGCATTTTATTCAAGCATCACTGATAGAAACAATTTTCAGCTTAAAGAGCAGACTTCTGGTAGATTATGACATTCAAAATACACAATCATATCGTCTGATCTAATATTTCTACTACTCATTTAGGAGAGTGAATGAGTTTTTCAGCAAATTTAGAACACAAGGTGACCATGGATCACCATCTCTCAGCATCTGTCCCTCTAAAGTCCCCAAGATGTTTCTTCTCTTTGGGATGGCAAAATGCTTTAGAAATTTAACCATTTTTCCAACATCTTACCATGATGCAACCCGGAGACCTCTCTAAGATCTCTTCTCTCTTGATCTCCTGACATACTGACAAGAGGGCAGAATGGCAACCATGAGTGCAACTATAATCTTACATGGACTGAATAAAGAATGTGGCATCAAACCTATATGCAAACTTGAGTTTACTTGTGAAATGTGCAACCAGCTAAGCAAGGCACATCATGGATAACATCATTGTGTTCAACAATCCAACAGTAGAGAGAATCAGCAGTGATACCTGAACCAGTGTTGTTGAGACCATTGCCTGTAATTGCATATTCTTCATTAGTTAAAGAGGTGTTCTTTTTAACATCTGTGAATAAGCACAGTTCGACTCTCAGAAAAATGACAGTGAATGAAATTTCCATAGCAAGATACTGCCATGACAGAAATTTTCTTAACATGATGGCTTACACATTGCCAGACATACAGCCATGAACTAGAAGCATTGTAATGATATGAATATTTATGTCATTGTCAATTGGATAAACAGTTAGCAATGAAGGCGCACATGTATTTGCACTCACAAGGGAATACATTAGATCAGAGAGGTAGAAAAACAATTTAAAACATTAACCTGAATTAATATTGAACTCACATAAAATACTAAACGCCAAAAATGCTGGACGGCACTAGAAAGGCCTTTTGATTGAATTGGCATACAAATAGGCTACAATCTATCTTCCACAATCGACAGTTGATGCTGGCATGATGAGCTTTCCAGCCACCACACCTTAACATGGTTGCAGAGATGAAAAGGGGGCAAAAACTCAATCAGTCTTTGACCAATCGCAAGCAAAACCCAGTGAGGCTTTACTTCAATGAAATACTCGCCTTTCCATCTGGATCCTTGATTACATCCAACCTTGGTGCCACCTCGGTGCCTCCCCTGAGAGACTGATTTCTCCGAAGGTGCAACACGCAATCCATCTTATTGTTATCGCGAGATAGATGCAGAGTTCTTGCTCTGCTGATGATTGACCTCTGATTGCAGTGACCAATCACCTTGAGAGTCTCCTCATCTGGGGCCATCATGAGGTCCATCAAGTTCCTACCACTGCTACTACCACTTCTGGGACCCCACTCAGAGAACACCTTCCTTGCGTTTCTGAGAGGGTGGACAGCTTTAGAAGAGGAAGGCGATTTCTTGCCACTCGCCAGCATCTCTTCCCCCGCCGTCTCCTCGAAATCGTCAATTGTGCTCACACAACTGGCCACTGGGCTCAAATTGGGGCACTCCTCGATGTCGTTTGGTTTCGGCTTCGAACGGTGGTTCCCCTCGGCGGCTTCCACCATCAAGCAAGGGTTCCTGACAGAGAGACCCGTCGCCCAAGACTTGGACGGGAGGGTCTTGCAGAGCAGCCTGAGACGAAGAACCACCTCCTCCATAGACGGCCGCTTCTCCTTGGACGACCTAACGCAGCTGGCGGCGAGAGACGCGAGCTCCCGCCTGGCAGCGGGGTCCTTGGGAGGGGGGATCCTGGGGTCATAGAGCGCCAGGATCTTGCCCTTCCGAAGGAGCGGCACCGCCCACTCCACGACCGACGGCGGCGAATGTGCCACATCGATGGCCTTGCGGCCGCTCATTATCTCTAGGAGGAGGATGCCAAAGCTGAAGACATCCGTCTTGGTGCTGAGATTCTCCGGGGTGATGTACCCGGGGTCGAGGTAGCCCAATGTGCCCGCCGGCGGCGTCGATCGAATCGACGCTGAGGCGAAGGGCGACGACGAGGCGAGTCCGCCGCCGTCGCCGCCGGCGATGCGGAGGGCGAGGCCGAAGTCGCCGAGGCGGGCGTTGAAGTGGGCATCGATGAGGACATTGGCGGACTTGACGTCGCGGTGAACAACGGGGGGGTCGGAGGAGTGGAGGGCGTGAATGGCCTTGGCGGTCTGGAGGGCGAGGCGGAGGCGGCGGCCCCAGCCAGGGGGGCGGGGGTTGGTGTGGAGCAGCTCATAGAGGGTGCCATTCGGCATGTACTCCACCACCAGCAGCCGCTCCCTCCTCCTGAACGAAGACGACGACGAAGACGACAACGAAGAACGGAACCCCGCGGCGGGGGAGGGCGAGGCGGAGGAGGCGGGCTCGTCAGCGGCGGCTCCAGTGCCGTCGTCGTAGGTGCTGACGCCGACGAGGTTGACCAGGCGGGGGTTGTGGATCCGGGAGAGGATGTCGATCTCGTTCTCCACCTCGTTGCGGTCGAGGAGGCTGGCGAAGCGCCCGCTGCTGCCGGCGGTGGCGCAGGCGGTGTGGTGGTGGCGGCGGTGGAGGCGGGAGGGGCGCTTGACAGCGACGAGGCGGCCGGAGGGGCGAAGGGCGGCGCGGTAGACGGAGCCGTGGCTGCCGCGGCCGAGAAGGGCGAGATCGGAGAAGTTGGAGGTGGCGGCCTCCAGCTCCGAGTAGGAGAAGACGCGGACGCGGCGAAGGGGCTGCGCGGCGTCGGCGACGGCGCCGGCGCCGGCGCCGGCCTTGCCCTTGCCAGCGCCGGGGCGAGGGGTCCCTGCCGCCAGCGCGGAGGAGTGGGAGGAGGAGGAGCGGGGGGCGGCGGAGGGATCGGAGGCGGCGGCGCTAGAGATGGAGCGGCAGGTGACGACCGAGGCCTGGGCCTTGCAGGAGAGATACCCCATGGCTCTCTCTATCTATCTCTCTCTCTCTCGACACCTCTACCTCCCTCGAGCTCTCCTCCTTCCTCTGCTGGTGCTGGGGCGTCTTCTTGTTGGTTATAAACAAATCGCCATTAAAATGAGTTGGAAGGGGAAGAGGAGGAAGAGATGATGGAGAGATGGGAGGGGGATTTCTGGAACTGCGGGCGGGAATGGAGGTGAATGGGGGGAGAGGAGATGCCGCGTCGGATGTGTTGGGAGTGAAATGATCCCGATGATGTCGCTCTGACGGACAGCGACAGCACGCACAACACACTGCCCCACCTCCATTCCTGCACCATTTCCCCCTCCCCCTCTCTCTCTTATATGCTCATTAGCTGCTTTATGCTTATTAGTTGCTTGTTAGGGACGCGGGATATCACTTATCACATTTGGATATCACTTATCAGATCTGTTAACCATGTTTGCTGGTTGCTGCTTTTGTTAAATCAGCATAATCTGTTCCCATTTTCATTATCCTTTGTTTATTATTTGTTTTTCTGTTTTCTTTGTGTCAAGAGAAATCCATTATGGGCTGCGTCTATTAAATATAAAGTTCAGTTGGCAAGTGAATTATTACTAATTAAACAACTGCGTTTGGTAGGTTTGGACGCGTGACCCCAGCCCAATTCCGAATTCGTTAACGGTTTGTTTATCCTGGACTATTTAAGCTGGGGTGTGTTGTTTAGATCAGAATAAGAGACTTTTCAATTTCGATAACCTTCTTGTTATTCTATTTGAGATTAAAAAAAAAGAATTAGATAAAAAATAATTATATTTTAACTCCTAAAATAAGTCACTTTGACACATCTAAACAACCCAAGTGAATAGATTCAAATAACTAAAGTAAGTCATCTTATTTCAGAGGTATTCAATTACCAAAGAGGGACCTAAGGTCGTCCAGATCGGGCCAGGGGCCTATCTGATCCAGCTAAAGAAAGTATGAGAGAGACTACATGAGGTTAATGCTCATCTACCCTCCACTTGGCAGCCGGTGAATCAGATTTGGTTGCCGGGATACATAATATCACCACTTCTCTCAATTCACCTAATTCTACCATTTATTCCATTTCTTCTTATTAAATCACTTAAAATAACGCAGTGTGATTTTTCTTATTCTTGGTAAAATATCAACAACTTATTAAATTAAAATATTTCTTATTCTAGTTAAAAAAATCTCAAAACCTTATTCTGTTATAAGTAATTCTACAAACAAAGTGAATATTAAGCTCTATTTTATTTTTACGGTATACTAGAATAAAGGGTGTTTCGATTTGATAATTTTGTAGAGTCCACTGACGGAATAAAAAAAATAAACAATTCTTAAGTCTAAGGTGAGATAATTTATTCTCCGGATACACTATTCTGCACGGCATAAGTTATTTCGCTCGTCAAAGCAAAATCAAATTTATTCTCTCTTTATTCGTTCTTATTCTTTTTCTATTATCCAATCAAAGTGACGCTAAGAGTTATACTTACTACAATACTCAAATTGTAATGCCGGCCAGCATGTGTCCAATAAATCTTGATCTGACAGTTATACAGTAAGTATATTTTTTATTTTTTTATTCTTTTTTTGACATAGTCAAGTCGGCCCTTTAGGATTTCTTCCTTCTCCTTGAATTGTTAGAAATTATATAAATATATACTTCCTCTAATAACTATTCGGTCAAAGTTGATCGGATGACTCTGCACGAAGTATTTACTCTGGTGCCTGATACTATTCTAATCTATTCTCCCCTCTCCTCTTCCTCTACCTTACCTAAGTAGCACTCCTTCCCCCCTTCCCACTACAACAGGAAATTATTATCTGCAGAAAAGATGATCGTAACAAAACTTGGATACGAAGCCAGTCAGTGTATGGTTTTTGTTATTTGAAATTCTCGAGTCACAAAACAATCTTAAAGTCAACCTTTTCCAAAACACTTATAATAGATTTTATGCTACTCTAAATGCACCTTAAGACACTTATTTTCTCACTCGTAGCTTTCTTCTTCATCCACCAGTATTGTTTTACATCTAATTGAACTCATGTGGGTGTTGAACAATAACAGCATGCATGATAGGAGAGGCTATATGTTAAACCTGAAATCTGAGATTCAAGTCTTAAATCTGAATAGATTACACAGAATTTTGAATGCTGAATGAACTAGATTGTTTGATAATTGTAAAGATAACATTTGAGTCTATGACATGTTTATTATTTTACTTTTATAATTCATTATAGTAATATTTAATAATATAATATATTCTATAATAAAAATATAAATATAAATTATGTATATTGATATATTAATTAGAATATAAATATTTATTTGTAAGTAAGATTTTTACAATTATTATTTTATGAAAATTAATAATTTAGTTAAAATAATTAATATTTGCCATGACCAAAAAAGATATAAATTAGTGATTTTGACAATTAATAAATATGCATCATTAATAAATTATTTTTAATTATATATAAACAAAATTGTCATTGTCGCCTGCCCAAAGGTGACCCTTGTGGTGGCAGGAACGAAGAACCACAAATGGTGGGGAATCAAATGATTCATAAAGGTTTGGATTGCCTTAAAAGAAACGAGAGACTGCAGTGTGAGAAGCAAGAAATTTAATAGAGGAGGAGATCTCCAAATCTGTTTCATCAAGAGTTTTATATAAATAAATGATGCTAGGTGGATGCAGAAGAGTTGGTGGGCGAAGTGGAGTCCGAAGGGATAAACGTGACAGAAGTTATGGGAGAGGAGCTGCGAAGTTGCATGTGCTTTGGTGAGTTCAGTGATAAGCTCGGATAGGAAGCTTAATTATTAAGAGCATAATCGTCCAATTAATGATATTTAAGATGCAAAGTTTATTGACAAACGCTGTTAATGTGGGTATGTTTGACCGCCAAAGATATAATAGCATGACTAAGAGATATCAAACACCACCAAGTGTTGTGACCTTTTAGTGGGAGCAGAGAGGTCACTAGGCACTAGCAAACTAGTATAAATCATTTACCCACTTTGTTTGCAGAATAAGTTATTTTGTGGAGCTCATTGACGGAATAGCGTATACTAGAATAAGAGGTATTTTGGTTTGATGGTTTTGTGGGATCAATTGATGAAATAAGAAAAATAAATAATTCTTGAGTCTAAGGTGGAATGACTTATTCTTCTTATTTCCCTGATACGTTATTTTGTACGGTATAAGTCATTCCGCACGTTAAAATAAAATTAAACTTATTCTCTTCTTATTCGCCCTTATTCTTCTCCTATTCTCCAATCAAAGTGGAGTTAGAGTCCATTTGTTTTCACGTAAAATAGATCATAAAAAAAGTTTTTTCCCAAAAATATATATCACGGTCACTTGTTTGGTAATTCATAAAACTCAAGTCAACGGAAAACTCAATTCGTTGACTCCTTCTTTTCCTAATTTTGACATCCATAGGATATGATGGAATGTCTTTTTTCAAAAGAATCGAAAATATTTTCATGAGCACCAAATAATGAATTCTGTTTTTATTTTCCTTGTAAATGTATTTTCTTAGAAAATTATTTTTCTCCGATTATATTTTACGTGTAACCAAACGAACCCTTATTAAATCCCTCTTTCCAACAAGGAGAAAAGGTGATCACATAGGAAGGGGTTTGTCAGGGATCACTCATCGACCCTTACAAATGGTGAACCTCCCCCATCCCTCTATATTTAACCATGTATAGAGGAGGAGAAGAAGAAGAGTGGGTGGAGGTGGAGGAGGAGAAGAAAATGGTGAATGCAATAGGAATCCCTAGGATGGTGGTGTCAGGAGGGAAGTAGGAAATAACATTAAGGATGTGTCAGTGGGGGATTGAATGTTGGGAGTCTCCTACTTCTTTGTTGCGTGATAACCATTTTAGAAAGAGGAAAACAAGACAGAGAATAGAGAAGAAGATAAAATAAGGAGACTTGCACTAAAACTCTCTTATTTTTCACAACCCAAGGGTTAACTCAATCTCTTTTGTATGTTGGGTTGAACCAGTCTACTTTTTAAGTTGTTCTCTTTGGCCTAAACCTAATATATTGGGTCTTAGGCACCCCTACCTACACTCCTTCGATCTTTGTAATATTAGAAATGGATTAATAAGAATGGTTTTAGTTTTAAATACTTATAAGCATAACTAATTAAGAAAGAGACCTTAGAAACTGGTACAATTTTCCTCTAAGAACTCTCTACTATCAATATCAATTGATCAACTAAGGTCGACAAGAACATTTATATCCATTCACCTCCACACCTAGCACCTTTTACACCATTGTCTTCGTCAAAGGTTGAGACTCACCAATCACAACATACTATAAGAATATTTTTGAATCTGTGCATGGTCCAAGAAAGCTAGTAGTGGTTTTCATCTATAATCCAAAGCTAAACAAGGGATAACAAATTTACCTAATATTGCCAAGTTGCTCTTTTCATATTTATGGTAAAGTCTTCAAGGAGCTTTTACAAAGAACACTCATCTACATCCACGTGTATAGCCTTCGTTCTAATGAACATGTGTGCCCATAACTTGGCACTTTGACCCATTAAGCCATAATAGATTGGTCAGTAAGACGGTTTGGCTGGCCCATTTGAGCACTAAACCCACTAGGTTTGGAGTTTGGATGACCATATATTTGTAATGGGCATTAACTTTTGATAGAAATGTCCAAATGAGAGCGAAATTAGGTCCATTAAAAGATAACTAAAGTAGCTACAACTTTTGTGTTGAACATTTTTCTAGTTCGGCCATTTAAATTAAAAGATAATTAAATCAGATACAACTTTCATGTTGAACAATTTTTTTCTAGTTCAGTCGTTTGAAGGGTTAAAAATTTTCAATTATTGTGAGATGGTAAACGATTCCAAAAATGATATATACATTCTTACGTCCTATTAGAGAAGGGAGGGAAAGTCAATTTGAAGTGGATTTTGTCCTATAACGAATTTGAATACGTACAAGCCCTAAGGAGGAAATTTAAGCAAAGACTTCACTTTGGAAGAAAGGTAGATGTGGCAAATCTAGCACGATTATTTGCTATTTTACTTTCTTTGACCTATTAAAGAATCTTCTAAGATATTGCTGTAAATGTGAAATTTAATATTTTGAGGTTTGGATGTCATGTAAACATTTGAAGGTAAATTGGACTATTCATACTGAATCTGGTCAACTGAATCAATAAAACAGTCAACAGATTTGTACTTGAGATTTGACAAAGTTTTTAAATATAAGGGTTGACTGATTCTCTAAGGCCTAGTTTGAGTGTAGAATAAGGTAGAATTGGGTGACATTATTCTTTGTTATTAACTTTGATTGTGTGGATTCTTTAACCGGAGAGAGGATGGCTTACTCTGAAAGATGGAAAAACAACAAGCAAAAAACTTAAATTGCTTATTTTAGCCAGAATAAGCATTAACTACACCTCGTTTCTCACATTTTTTATATTTTACTTAACTAGAATGATTTATTTCAAATAAAACTGGAATATAATTGCCAAAGTAAATGGGACTTGTCCCCGTATCAAACTAGGCCTAAAAATGCCCAATTGATTCTCTAAAAATGGTCAAAAGTTTTCATGTTAGAGTAGCCGATGATATGATTGTATTAAATATTAATCCAAAAGTGGCATAATCGTGATAACTATCACTTAGACTATGATAATTGACATATGAACCATGTGAAAATGTTTACTTAGTATTTGAAAACTTTGATTATGAAATTATCTTAGAAAAAGCATGGGCATTAGTAAAAAAATATAAAAATTATGAAATTATGACACATAAGTCATAAATCTTAATTGTATAGCTTTATGGGGTGTTTGGTTGTACTACAATACAAAAGTATATTAAAATAAAAAGTATAACACCTTTTAAAATATAAAATGAATATAATTATCTTTCTTACGTTAGTTTGAGGAGGCAGGGGCATGGTTTGAGGAGTCAAGGATCAAGCAGGTTGTTGGGGGTGGAGGTTGCCTTCTTTCGTTCGTTGGTGACAAAAAATAAAACAGGGTCCACCTTCTTTCTATTTTTATCCTGTTTTGTAAGTGAGAGTCTTTATCAAAACATATTTTGATAGTGTCTTCAAACACCTCTTTTAATATATTTTTAATATAAAAATATATATTTGTAAAAAAAAGGTTACATTGTAATACAATCAAACACTCTATTAGATATGTTTGATTCACCACTTGCTCTTAGCCTCCACTTGATTTGACTATGAATATCTTTGCACAAAGAAACTGTCACTTTATTGCTCATATGATGTAGTATTTCTAAATTTTGCTTAATTAACTTTCATTTTAAAAAACTCTTGTAAAAATATATTTAATCTCTTATATACGTTAATGGACATTACCATCTTAACAGATTATATAAATAAACCCATAATGTGTCTTCTTTGGTGAAGTCATTATATGACTCAAAGGCAATGAGACAAAATCCAAGGACCGGATTTTAATTTAATAGTTATGATGGTACAAAGATCCCCTGTTTTATGAATAACCAAGTCCTTAGTATCATTTTATGATAGTTCCTCCATCTCTTGGGCTCCCCTTAAATTCATGACTGCTACCATATATATTCATCTCCTTTAATGACCTGATTCCCGATCCTCCTATTACTTTGTTAACTGTTTTCCAATTATTAAGATGGATTCCTTACTTGCCATTCCTTTTTTTCCCATAAGAAATTATTTGCATAGTTTTTTTAAGGTGTGAAAGGGAGTGGCCTGACAGCTACTTGGAACCGGCATGGTAAAAGAGGGATTGTGGCTACAATTTGTGCGTGGGAGGGATAGTTCTTCTCGCTCGAGAGAGACTGCTGTGCCAATGAAGCTTTCGAAATACCAAAACAGCTTCAAGAACGCTTTGAGGTTTTAGGAAGACAGCCCATCCACATCTAATCTGAACCCTATGTGGGAAATAGTACGGGGGAAGAAATTGAGGGATCAGTTACCACCCGCTGTTCCTATGATTCTATTTTGGCAGCAGAATGTGTTATTTGGAGTTACCTATATCGAATTACTTATACCAAAATCAGAAGTATTTCACTTTGATAATAGTGCGAAGCCCACCGGTGGAACAGATAGAATAAATAATTCTTGAGTCTTGGGTGAAATTAATTATTCTATTTATTTAGCCACTTTGATAGGAGAATAGGAGAAGAATAAGCGGCCTTATTCTTAGAATAAGACCAATTCGAGTTTGATAGATGTACAAGAATAAGTAATTCTGTCACTGAGCTCCATACCACTATCAAAGTAAAATATCAATTATTATGGTATAAATAATTCTGCTATCAAAGTGATTAAAGAATAAGTAATTCTGACGAGTACAATTAATTTCACGTATCAAAGTGAAATTAATCTTATTCGCATGAGCCTTATTCTTGCTTTTATTTTACTATCAAAGTGGAGCCACTGTGTCCTCTGGAGAGAAGATCAAGAACCAGGTTCTTAAACTGCTACTCTGCTAGAGTAACCTGGTTTGCATCGGACTTGTTGTCAAAGGGGGATAACTGGAGCATAGGTGGTCGGATCCAGGACTGGAACGTACAGAACGGAGGAGGATACTGGAGAAGGAACAACACAAGCCTTGCCGAGTGGATGTGTCACAATTCTCCGGGGAGTATGGCTAGCCAGATGCACACAGTTTTTTCCGCAACAAATGTGCTCACCCGAAATTGACCATTAAAGGAGCCAGAGAGGTAATTTTAGTTGGCAGATAGAGGAACCACCAGGCACTGCAAGCATGGCCAGAGGAACAGCGAAATGGAAAGGACCAGAGCAGGAGCATTTGAATCTGGGACGTACTTTGTAAACAGCTAGCTATGTATTGGAAAGCTAATTAACGTAGCAAATGTCAATCTAGCCCATTTATCTGATATACAAGTTGATACACCGAATCATCTATAGTACATACATTCTTGAAACCTTGTTAGATTTTTAAAGGTGAACAGAGATCTCTTCAGGTGTTGACAAGTGCCATCAAATGTGTCCTCCTCAGCATTTGCTAGCTACAGTCCAAGCTTCATGTTCTGTGATAAATGTCCATGAGTATAATTCTCTCTGTCTTCGCTCTTTTGTTCTTGTCAGCCATTTGTTCTAGATTCACATTTTTTATGTTTGAGGTTTATCTGCTGTTAGCTGGCATTTTGAATGGGGCATGCATATAAAGGCTTAATGGGGTGTCCTTTTGTGGTAATTTTAGATGCCAGATAGTATCTAATTAACAGTAGATGTTTAATTATATTGTATCAATTTTGATATGTATGCATTGATAAAATTTATTATTATAACAAATTTAATATAGATTTAAATTTATACTAACAATATTGAAGTCTAATTTCATGAGTATAAAGTCTTTCTCTCCTGTTTCTTTTTTACTCTCAGCTTTTTCTTTCCTTCTCTTTTAAGAATCATCTTCAGTAGCCTTCCTTCTGATATTTAATTTTATAGACCTCAAAAATATAGGTATCAAAATTAGTATTATATAAAAACTGAGACAATAGCCAAACCAGACATAAGTTAAGTGGCTAAAAGTTAAGAATGGAGGGTTTTGTTTGATGTGTTGACATATATATGATGATGCAATTATTGGTTGGTTAATGATGATTAAGGGAGACTGGAGACAGATAAAAGGGTTGATAAGACGACAAGGAGAAAGCTGGCACTGGGAGGCATTGCCGGAGAAGTGCGAAGAGGGGCGACATGGTGCTTCAGGAGAAGGAGAAGAGATTCTCTCGGTATAAATTTAGACCGGAATCTAATAGTATTGACAGGAGGCGGCTAAGATATTTGTCAAATTTTAAGATTATATGAACGATTTTTAGTAATGTTTACCTTCTCTTCTCTTTTCGGTACGGTTAGACTTCGATCTAAATGTATACTAAGAGAGTCTTCTCTAAGAATTAAAATAAACTTAGTGGAGACAAGTCACTAGAAAAAGACACAGTGAAACCTAATTTTTAAGCGTACGATGTGATTTTATGTGCTGCCCGTGTGCATCGTCGTCTTCGTAATTGACCGAAAAAATCTCACGTGGGACCGATGATGTTGTTGTGCAGTGGAATGGTACTTTTCAAAGTGTAGTTAAACAGGTTGTGAAGTGTGGTCTACCAGGGACAGCCGCCCTGGACTTTGATTTTATATGATACAAAAACATCAGGAAGATTGATACACGTTTGAGGACAAAAAGAGTAATGTCATTTGGTGGTTGCATGTTCAACTTGTTGCAATAAGGGAGAATAATTTTGATATTTTGGGAGAATAATACCATGAGGACAAAAAGAGTAATGCCATTTGGTGATTGGATGTTTAACTTGTTGCAATAAGAGATAATATTTTTGATATTTTGGGAGAAAAATGGTATCTCTTAACACACTTTACTAGCACACTTGAAATCTTAACAGTGTCTCCTCTCCCTCTCGCAACAGACCAGTCATTCAATCATTAAGTGAGATACCTTTTTATCTTTATCCCCATTCATCACAATTATATATGTTTGTTTTTATTATTACAAAATTGAGAGTCTTTTTGAGCATATGATAAAATATGCCAAGAAAGAAGAAACTGAACTGTCATACTATATTTTTTTGAACTTTTTTCTAAGGGAGGCACGTTAAGAGATCAAATCTTTTGTACACATCACCAGTGAGATCTTCTATACTCGGGATGTGCACAAAAGATGAGACCCACAAGATCATCCCCCACTATAGGACCTCTAGATTTAAAATATGTAGGATAAACATAAGGGTTATATATATATATATATATATCTGAAAAATATCATATTTGCATCTATTCTTAACTCTCACATATTATCATCAATACTCTTGAAATCTTTAAAAAGTTACACTTATACCTCTCCATCTAAGGATTTTACATAAATACTCTTAAATTCATTAATATTTTACATGTATACCCCTCATTCACTAAAATTTACATATGTACCCCCAACATCTCTGATTTTAGTATGATTTATGAAATCTTTTTGACAAATTTCGTTGAAATTCACCTTAGTTAAATACTCCTAAAGTCACTAATATTTTGTATATATATCTCTCAATTCACTAAAATTTTATATATGTACCCCGACACCTCCGATGTTAGCATAATTTATAGAATCTTTTTAGCACATTTCATAGAAATTCACCTTAGTTTGATGGAGGGGTATACGTGAAACTTTCTAAAGATTTCAGAGGTACTTATGATAATATGTGAGGGCTGAGAGTATAGAAGTAAATACAGTATTTTTTAGGACTATATATGCATAAAAATCATAAACATAATTGTGTAGAAATTTATATCAAAGAGATTTGGTAAAGGTTAAAGATTCAAATCTTTCTTACTATGATAGAAAGAATATAAGTATTCGATCACTGCATTGTGAAGTGTGTAGCATGTGAGAGCCCCAAAAAACTGGATAGCCCCGTGCCTTCTTGCTCACGCGCTCATTGCTTCCTTTGGGTCGGCCTGGGCTCCCCTAAAATATGGGCGGCTTTCATCCTTAGCTCTAACATTCATTTGATTTTTGATATCTCTCGTGTGATGTGCGTCATTAGCTGTAAGAGAAAAATTTTGTTCTCTCTCGTGTGTGGTGTGCATCCTTCTGATGTGATATATATATATATATATATCCCGAAGTTCACCTCATTAGAATCTATCTTAATCTTCTTCACTTGTTAGGACATTGACTTAGAGATAATGTTTGACTAATATAAGCTCGATCTCAGTTTCATTCAACACAATTTTCTCAATTTTGTAAAAAGCTCTAAATCAAAAAGTTTGCACTGTCAAGCTCAAGAGTCTTTTTTTTTTTTGACAAATTGGATACGACACTCTTTTTTTAGATAGTTGGTTCACTAGCTAAGTATATATTTGCAGTGTGTCCTCCTAAGCAGGAGAAATTCTAATCTCAGCAATTTTTTCTACTGGAGATAATTCAATTATCATATACTAATTTTTAGATGTTAATTTTAGACCAACTCCATCATTAAAAGATATAATCTTAGGGACCACTACCTAATTACGTGAGATATAAGTTCTTAGTGAAAATTAAACTTGTGGCCTTCTTATGAAATACTAACGCTACTATTGAGTTGTGATCCTTCCAAATATTTGATAGGATCAGTTAGGCTGAAGAAGTCCCGTCCAATCCAAGTGCATCTTAATTTTCTTACAAAGATGCTGAACTAATATATGTGCTAAGAATAATATTTGCTGTAATGTTATGCATTACAATCCATATGAATTGTGATGTATGATACAATTACCGTTCGATCCAATCGAATTAGACGAGTGTTATCCAGTCTGTCTAAATTTAAGAAGCATTTGGAGGATATAAATATACACTTACAAAGATGTTGAACCAATATATGTGGTAAACGTGTTGCACTTGCATCAAGCACGTTTCCCCTGGTGCCCCGAGACACCCGTACCCCCATCTCATCGCATGTAGAGAATATTAATTAAATATTATTGGGTACTACATGGTGGCGGCTGCTGTCGAACCAGCAGTCCTCAGAATAATCCCAGTCCAACCGACCTCATGTAATTTGTGGTCGTGCAAGCAAGTGTTCACAATATAATAAATATGGACAGATCATGTCCAAGTTAAGAACAAATATATTAAAACAAACATGTAGGTACGCAACTCCATGACGTCCGAACGGAAATTCCACAGAAATGACATTGACAGCATTTGGAAGCAATGTCATCATCTCGGAATTCGAGAAAAAATTGATCTAAAGAAAAATCTTAAGTCGATAAAAAATTTAAAAATTTTGTGAAAAAGTCGTGAAGGTGACATTAATTTATTAATATATAAAATATCTTTTGAAGATATAATATAAAAACCTAAGAATATCTAGCATAAAAATCAGTGGATTCTTTTTAGAAAGTATATATTGTTGGAAAAGATCATGATTAAATTATTATTTTTTGAATTTATGAAAAATTTATATATATTCTTTCAATAAATTAAGATTTATTCGTAAAAATATGTTAAGATGAAAAGTACAATTAAATTGTGATCTTTTCAAAAAACCACAAATTTATGTTACACTGTTTGGAAGGTGATTTGGGTGAAAAGCATCAAAGTCGGCAACGAACCAAAGATTTTGGTCTTTTGATTTTGGAAAGCCAGAGCCAAACATTGGTTCGAATATATCACAGACTTGTTAGCACCATTTAACGTGGGGTACCCCTGTTCTTCATGATTAGATGATTTGTATTAATTTTTTAAAAAATAATTTATAGAATTTGCGGCAACTTGAATTCGACATCTGATCCATTGAGACTACGGTGAAAAGAAATTGATCCCGCTCATGTGGATTCCATGGCTCAAATCTATGTAGGTGGAATCAGATCTAGAGTCTATATAGAACGAAAACTCCCTGTATCTTGTACACTTAATCTTGGCTCCATTAGACTTAAGTTTATAATTCATCAGTTCTTCTTATCATTTATTTTTATTTTTCAACTGACTATTAGTTAGAAAGACTTATTTTATTCTAAGAAACAATGGCTTTTTTTTGGAATCAACACTAAATACATAAAAGTCTCAAATATATATTCCTTAGTTATAAATATTTATAAGAATAAAAAATAAAAAAAAAGTTAAGAAAACATCCACAAAATTTGAGATAACTCGAGCTAATTAGGATCTGAGCTGCTTGGATGAGTACTGTAACAAAAAAAGTGATCCCATTCATGGTATGGATTCAATGGCTCTAACCTACACTTACATGCATAGAATTGCAACCCAAGGCTGCCCCCACACACAATAGTCATCTTGTGTATGTTCTTTTCTCAAAGAAATTTTTTGGCTACAATCCTTACAATGCAGTTGGTGGTTGTACTGCACAAGTAACTATGAGATCCCTCCTGTGAGACTTTGGACTAATTGGATCCACATAGGAGAGATCATCATCTATTTTTCACAGTTAGCAGATTGTTGATCGGACAGATTAAATTGCGAACTTAAATAATTCCAAACTCATCGTCGTCGTCGTCGTCATCTCATGTTAGGCAATGCGAACATTTTGAACGGCAAGTTGGACTCTTCCCCAAAACAATTGGGCCTTAAGTGAATTATGGTTGATCAAGTTAAATGGCATGAGTCCTACACCGTGAAATCTCACGAAGATGTAGCTTAAAATAATTGTCTCGACGTTGCAGAGCTGGTCTATTTAAGGGGTTGTTTGTTTTATAGTAAAACTTCGTAAATTATACGTTTTAAAGTCATTGGTTTTAAAATAAGTGAAATATTTTAATTTTAAAATCAGATAATATTTATTTGATTGTTTGTAAAATAAAATAAGAGGATGTTTCAATGTTCTTGTTTTAGTTTACACTAGGTCTTTGCTATTAACTAAAACAAGAAAATCGGACTGCCAAGTGTGCAGACAAAGTTCAGACAAGATTTTATTTTACATTATTTTATATTATTCCAAACAATAAAAAATATTGTAAAATAAAATAATTATTTTAAATTATGTTAAAACAAAAAACCCTTTAATCAGAGATTGTTAAAAAACTTACCTACATAAATAATGTTTTTTTTTTTGTTAAAATATTAATTTTGGATCAAAATTATAATTAATGGAGGTGAAGCATAAATGGTGACAGCCGATGAGAAAGGAGAGAGCACTTGGGGGCTCCGAAAAGAAAGGGGAAAAAGTAAGGCTCTTAAAAAAATTGTTATAATTCACATTGATATCAAGTTTGTTTGTTACTAGTTACAAAGTAGATACTTTTATACATATTAAAACCGATGCAAGAAAGGCTAAAAATAAAACAACTCGTGACCAATAAGAGGGGGACGACGCCGGCCCACTGGGCCCGATGGGTGCGCGTCTGACCACCATCCTTCGGACCCACGCTCCTCTAGATGGGCCTTTCTCCTTTTCTTTTGTCTTTTTCTATCTTTCTCCAGCCGTACGTGGATGTCCCTTCTGGTGGTCGCTCCTTTGATGGGCCCAACAATATAAAAGTATGGAAAGTTGAAAACAGTCAGTTCGCTTGCAATGTTCTCATTCCTGGTCAAGAGACAAAACCCGGGTCCGCGGATGCTGGAAACGCCACTCCTTTTGATCCAGCTCAGTCTTTCACTTCGAACGCCACCTTGGGTCACAGTTTGCTTGGGACCTTCAATTTTACTTTTCTTAAGATTATTTCTGCCTCACTTAATTTGACTAATGAAATAATTTTAAAAATTATTTCTTTTTCAGGCCCCATTTATTTTAAGACTAGATAAAATACAAATGATGTAGAAAAATTGAAATAGAAGATCTCAATCTCAATTTACTTGATGTGTTGATAATTCGGTAGGTGTGCTTGTATTTTTTAATTTTCTATGGCAATGAAGAGTCATACAAGAGACTGCTTAAATAGGGAAAAAAACTTAAAAAATCAAATATTAAAGAGAAAAAATATATTTTTGCAAATTTTATAGAAAAACAGCTTAAAATAGAAATAAATTGTTTGTATTTTCACTCTCACAAGTGAACATCCATTGGATCCAAAACCGTTTAACTTAATTAATGTAATATTTTCAAAATTATTATAACATGTAATAAATAATTAATAAAATATGTTAGAAAAAGATATGACTAGAAGATATATTTATTACTTTAAATAATAATCTCACGGTTTTAGCAGGTTCTTGAGAAAGATGATGTGAAGAGAGGACAAACGCATGAAGAAACTAATCTCAGGGATCTTCCTCCGTGAGAAGAGGCGAAAAAAATAAAATCTAAAAAACTAGGATGCTGAGTATTTGAGAAATATCTCTCCAACTGTCAATTTTAGATAATATGAATAAGTATGAAAAGAAAAGAATTTGGAGTTTGCAAACACTCCCTTAGTTTTTAGAAGAATTTTTACAATTAGATTAAATTATAAATTAAAATCAAATAACACTAAGTTAAAAAATTTAAAAGCTAAATTAAACTAAAATTTACTTTGGTTTGTATTTCAGTTCAACTTTATGCGTTAATAATATTGTATCCCTCCTTACACCTTTTAACTTGAACTTAGATTGTAAATATTAAGAAGTATTAAAATAAAGTTTATTTGTTAGTCCTTATAAATATTAAATTTCAATGAATCATATAGATCTAACATTATACATACTTGTATATAATTCGATCTAGTTTGATTTTTCAGCCCTTAAGACATAACTAAATAAAATTACTTAGTCCGATTGGGTTTTACATTCCATCGAATATTCTTATTCTCAAACTGAATTAGGCTAGAGCGTATTAGCCACTTTGTTTTGGTTTTTTGGTTGAAACCAAATATTAAACTCCCGTTCGGATCGGGTGCTAGATTTGAGTGATTAATTCTAATTTATTATGCATTACGTTCCCACATTACTTCCATACCAAGGTTAGCACTGTTGATGACATCAACCCAAGTGTAATAACACGACTATGACTGTCGACTATGGATTGGTTAAAATTGACATCATTTAGGTTGAAGGCCATAGTAGTGATACTTAAAGCATTACAAGCCAAGCAGCTAAGAAAAAGTGTTAGGAACGACTTGTTGAAACTAGCATATTGGAAGATCAATCGACTAAAATAACTATGAGCAGCTACGATAATTACATAATATAAATTAAATTATGTCTTTTACTTTAATTTATAATAATAATAATTTTATTTTCCACATTTGACTTCAACTGGAAATTAGATTTCAAGGCCTTAGATTGTGGAAGACGTTAATAGCATTTTTTTTTAAAAAAGATCACATATAACAAATTTTACTGGTTCCAAATGTACCCTCTTTTACCCGAGAATCAAACTGAACCGTTATGTGATGGGCCAAGAACTGTTTTTAAAATGGATGGGCCAGGAACTAAGAATGCCAGCCTTAGTTGGAGACCATTTTGTACGGTCCAGGACCGTTTTAAGCCCCCGGGACGCGGCCGGGCAGGCCCATTGGCACAATCCAATATCCACTAGTTTGATAGCACAATCCAATAGTACATGTATCCCACCCCTAACGTAGCTAATTAATCAAGGAAATAAATGACCCTACGAAGGCGGAGTTTTAAAGCAAATGAGGGAAAATCGAAGGGTGCATTGTGCCAACAGGGCTCTTGTATTCAAGCTGCTGGAGATAAAAATAAGAAAAAAGAATATATAGGTTATTTTGCAGATGTTCAAATTGATTTAAGAGTTAAAATAGTAAGAATATTTTTTTCCTATTACAAATGAGCGACATAAGGGTGGGATTTGAGAGAGCAGGGTGACGAAAGTCAAGTTTCGGCTTATATAGCCCAACTTGCTGCTCCCCATCCCCTAAAAAATATATTTTTTATGGTCTGTTTAATCATGCAGACATGTTTTACAATTCGATCTCCTATAGGATGATTCAAAACATTCTGAAAAATAGAACAATCGAGATCTATTTTATTGGGTTCAGTGTATTAAAGGTGTTTTTTACTGTTCATTGAGACCATATTTTTTTTATATAATTTTTTTTTGGTTGTATGGTAAAAGATCAGATTATGTAAACATGTCGAATATGATGAGAACGACCATAAAAATTTCAAACAATAATTTTTTATTTTTTAAAAAAATTGCACTTCATGCAGTGCAGCTAATATTACTCTAACCCAAATTCAAAAATTAACACTAGCTCAACACGTATTCGACAAATGAAGGCTGGGTTGGGTTGTGTCCCCGGGGCCTATATTTCAAAAATCATAATGGAGCTGAATGATTGGAGGCATGAGACCAAGGATGTAAAAGGCCGTGAATATCCATCTATCAGTTTATTTTCAAAGATTAAGAGTAGGATAAGGAACCTTTTTTTTTTTAAGTTGCTATAACTATTCGTGTCTAGATAGCTTTGGACGATGATATTGATGTACACTTTTAAAATCTAGTTATCTATATGTTGTTCTCATCTTACGCGACAATTGATCAAATTAACCATATTTACCACTACAGTTTCCTGCATGTCTTGAAGAAAATCGGAATCAGAAATGCATACTCACGGGTCACACCTTGTCACCGTTCTCTTAACCCGCCATAATCGTACGCGCGTTCACTTGTTTATAAAACTCATTTTGTATATCCCGTATTATAGTAAACAAAAATTTTGTACTAATTAAGTAAAAAGAACTTGTACATAGTTTTAATTGTAAAATGGATTCTTTATTCTCCCTAGGAACCACAACATAACAGACTTATGCTCACGCGTAATATTATCGCATATCGATACTGTAGATTAGCTTCTTATATTTTTGACGGATAAGACGAGAAAAACCCTGTCGTTAAAGGATCAGGATTATAAGGAAAGGGCCAATATATATCCTGGCCAGTTGGTATTCGTCTGCATGACCACGGGTGCGTGGAAGTACTTTGGCCGGATTATATATATTAGGCTCATCAATATGGAAGGAATTGAGATTGTCTAAGGGAGGAGGAGAGAGGTCAAAATTTTGTAAACATGGAGATGTGATTTTTTGTAATCACGGGGTCGCGGTTAGAGTGGGTTTTAAAGTTTTTGATTTTTCTCTCCCTCTCTTTACCGATCTGTATGATCCGCCAAAGATCGTAGACAATTTCAACTCATATGGAAACTAGCTAGCCACCAACTTTTCGAAAGGAAAACGGCAAGATAACACAACATGCATATTGCATCATGTAGAGGAGGAGAAGGAGAAGTGGAGAAAAAGAATTGGACATCTACATCATTCAACTCAACTTGGTCATTTATTAGAGCTCATTCCTCAAGAACATCCGACGTTGGAGAAAGAGCTCACACTATTCATTTATTCATGAGTCATGAGTTCGCATAGTTTTGGGCAGCTTGGTCCTTCAAATGCGCGCTGTCTCAGACTCTGAGCCCGACACTTCCAATAGTTCGCATAGTGTGGTCAAGGGCGCCAATAGAAAGCAGAGGCATAGCCGGAGCCAGATCCAGAGCCCGACCCTGAGCCCGACATGCCGAACCCTCCGCCACCGCCGCCACCGCGACCTCCACCTGTTCCATAGGCTCTGGAGCCTCCAGAACCATACCATGGGCCTGAGCTGGAAGCAGAACCGGACCCAGTGCCATCTCCAGTGCCATAGCCGGAACCTCCATTGACACCACCTCCACCACCACCACCCTGCCCGTTCGCCCATGTCGATCCGCCTCCATATGGCGCCCATTCATAGTTTCCCGAGTATGCGGAGCCGCTTCCCGACCCAGACCCGCTACCGTAACCACTCCCCCCATTGGAACCCCCACCACCGCCTCCGCCACTACCGCTGCCGGTAGCTTTGGCATTTCCTCCGCCACCATAATAACTATAGGGGTAGCCGGAGTAAGAAGAGGCGGATCCAGTGCCTGCCCCACTTCCGGAACCAGATCCCCAACGTCCACTGGAGCCACCCCCACCGCCTCCGCCACCGCCGCTGCCGCCAGCTCTGGAATTTCCTCCGCCACCATTATATCTATAGGGGTAGCCCGAGTAAGACGAGGCAGATCCAATACCGGATCCACTTCCGGAACCAGACCCCCAACCTCCATTGGAGCCACCACCACCGCCCCCGCCACCACCGCTACCGCCAGCTCTGGCATTTCCTCCGCCACCATAATATCTATAGGGGTAGCTGGAGTAAGACGAGGCAGATCCACTACCGGATCCACTTCCGGAACCAGACCCCCAACCTCCATTGGAGCCGCCACCACCGCTGCCGCCAGCTAGGGCATTTCCTCCGCCACCATAGGGGTAGGCGGAATAAGAAGAGGCGGATCCACTGCCGGACCCACTTCCGGAACTTGACCCCCAGCCTCCATTGGAGCCACCCCCACCCCCACCACCGCCACCTGTGGCAGAGGAGCCCAGGACCCTCGAAGGTGAGGAAGACGCACTAACACATAGGAGGAGGAGGACGAGGAACCCTACATAAACCATGATCTTACTCTTCGCATTCGCCATCTTGGTTTAGAAGAAGGAAAGCGAATACGAGGTGAGATGGTTAGAATGGAAGTGATAGCTGGGTATTTATAGGACGTGCATGCACGGCATTCTGGGAGGCCTGCTTAGTCTTTACGCCATCTCTCTTTCCATGCACGTACTCCCAGAGTGGCCATGCTCAAGTGGTCTGTGGTTTGCAAACTACGATGCACCAAGTTTGACTTTTGGGTCTGTTCTTGTTCAGGCTAGTTCTTTGACCATAGGAGACCGCTGACTCTAGGAGCTAAGCCACTCAATGCGGAGTGAATGAGATGGTCCACTCTTGGATTGTCTACCACTGTGTAGACTATTTATTATAGAAAACAATACGTGCATTGACACCAGTTCATTGCAGAGAGTGAAGTCTAAGATCTAAGCAATTCAATGCGCAGTGAATGGGGTGGTCTACTCTTGGATGGTCTACTACTACGTAGGCTAATATATATATTATCGCAGATGCTTCGAAGTTTACTCTGTAATTGACGAGATACTGCCAAGTTTACTCTGTGCAATGATGCTTGTGAGAGAGAGAGTACCGACTTTGGTAGTCCGATTTGTAGTTAGCGATTTCTTTTTCTATTTTTGAAAGCATTTAACTTATACTAGTCATATATATAAGGGCATCTATAATTGCAACTTATTAGAGGAAGCAGATTATTGAACTTAAAGTTAGTTCTTTTTGAGAACTTGTCACTCTCTCCGAATTTAAAGTACTTCTTATTGAATTTAAAGTAACTTTTTTTGTCCCCTAAGAACTTGTCACTCTTTTTGATAATAGAAAGGCCAGCATATGATGACTTATGCGTGTTATCTGAGCTTATTTACTTCATGCGGATTTATTATTTCCAAGAAAGATTGACTTGTTCTGAAATAAAGTGAGATCTCTAATCCGAGCATAAAGTTAATTAAATTGCTTGTTCTAACTAGAATAGGGAATAATGACGGCTATTTGTACGTATTCTATTCTTTATTTATTTACCTGTATTGGAATTGGAAAGGATCGATCAACCTGCAGGAGGAAAGTAAGAATAGGTCGATCATGGCGTGGTCTGTACTAGCTAGTTTTTAATATTTACTTTCTACTTGCTGTAACAAAAGAAAAGAAAAAAACCGATTCACATGACGTTCAAAATTTTATGAAAGACGCACCCGGAAACATGCTTTTAGTGGGAAACCGGGAATGCACGTAGAAAAGCAGAAATAAACTTTGTTATGAGCCTCATCGATCACTGATTTTAGAGTTCGGTTTCTTTCAGTACAAGTTTAGATTGAACTAAATTAGTACAAAAAAAAACAAAAAAATTCTTTTATAAAAATCTCTCGTTGAGAATACGAAAAGTACCATATGGGAGGGTTTTGTGAAACTTAAACCGTCTCTTTACTGATTGAGTTCAAAACAAACCTGAAAGATCTGATAAAAAATAAAATTTGCTTTACTGCTTTAAAATGTATACAACAGACCAAAGATCGAATCCCAGCACACGGATTCATGCACTGACATGCATTAACGATAGATCGTTTTCCTAGTTCCAGCTGGACATCAATGCATGTGCACTGTACAGCGCCAAAGACCAAATTCCAGCCAATGGATTCAAACACTAACATGCATTGTCGATAGATCAATTTCCTAGATGCAGTAGAACCTTAATTTCCTAGTTGCACTGATTATATATGAACCGAGTTAGACCGTAGAAGATCAGTACAGTACAGATGAAGGAGGAGGGAAAAAAAAAATCAAAAAACACCTTGCCCTGCCCTCCCATGAATTCGCTTCCGTCCCCCTCCCCCGTCTGTACGGACGAAGACCGTAGACAAGCCGGACTCATTATATATATCCATGTTCACGGCTTCAAAGTCATTATATGGACAAGACTCATCTTCGTATCTTTGCCGCCTCTTATTTTGACGACATCAAGTCAACTACAACCCGAATTTAGAGTGGAAATCAGAGCACCGGCATAAGAGACGGCGACGGTGCACTAGCTTGCATGTGGCGATCACTAGTGTAAAACAAATATATACCCACTTGCGATCTACGTGCTCTCTCCGCATCGCCAGGGCAACTGCAAGAGGAAGGATCCAAAAAGAATTTCCCAAGGCCTTCTCTCCCCTGCGTGCACGCCCTATAACAACTACCCCCCACCCTCCGTTCCGCTCGAAACATCTCCCATCTTATTCGCTTCCCTTCTCCTAATTAAAAGGGACGGCGAGTCGTAAGAAAAAGAGTGTGGTTGTTGTGGGCTTCCTCTTGTTGCTATGTGTGAGTGCCTCCTCTGCTGCTCGGGCCCTGTTGGAATCGTCTGCCATTGCCAGCGACGCTGGAGGTGGCAGCGGCAGCGGTGGTGGCTCTAAAGGGGGCTCAGGATCTGGTTCTGGTGGTGGATCCGGCTCCGGATCCGCCACTTCTTACTCTAGCTACCCCTATGGTGCAGGAGGGTATGCCAAAGCTGAAGGCAATGGTGGTGGTGATGGCGGCGGTGGGGGGTACTGTCGGCGGGTGTGGTTATGGAAGTGGGTTCGGATCAGGGAGTGGCTCTGCCTTTAGTGGTCATGGTTGGCCATATGGAGGAGGATCGGCATAGGCAAGTGACCGAGGTACGGTGGCGGTAAGGGCTTTGGCAATGGCAATGGCTTTAGCAGTGGGTCTGGGTCAAGTAGTGGAAAGATTGGAATGACCGGATAACTAGCCAAAGCACTACTAAATGGGTGTCAAACAGGAATGAAATGGGATGACTGATTGATGGATACGTGGTCAAATTCCACTCCTGAACGACTTGGTACTCCTTTTCTATGGATCGAGCATATGAGGTGCCACTCTCTCTGCCCACTCAGCTAGTTATGGCTGGCCATATGGAGGAGGGTCGGCATAAGCAAGTGGTCAAGGAATTGGCGGTGGTGGAAGGTCGGCCAGTGGGAGTGGCTATGGCAGTGGGTCTGGATCAGGTAGTGGATCAGCATACTCTAGAGGTTACGGATGGCCACATGCAGGAGGGTCAACATCGGCAAGTGGCCAAGGTGGTGGCAGTGCGGGCAGAGGCGGCGCAGCCGGTGGCAGTGGTTATGGCAGCGGATCCAGTTTAGGGAGTGGATCGGCATGCTCAAGAGGTGATGCTTGGACATATGCAGGAGGGTCAGCCTCGACAAGTGGACAAGGTGGCGGCAGTGGCAGCGGCGGCAGCAACTCGACCGACAGCAGTGGGTATGGCAGTGGATTTGGTTCAGGGAGCGGGTCTGCATCCTCCAATGGAGGATCATCGACATCGGCAAGTGGCCAAGGCAGTGGCGGCGGTGGTGCTGTCTCTGCAAGTGGTAGTGGTTACGGCAGTGGATCTGAATCAGGGAGTGGCTCTGCACACTCCGCAAGTTATGGATGGCCGTATGGAGATGGGCCTGCATCAGCGAGCTTGGCCAAGGTGGTGGGGGCGGAGGTGGTGCCGGTGTCCATGGGGGTTTTGGCTATGGATCCGGAGGCGGTTATGGCTCAGGCTCCGCTTATTCCCACCCATGATCACCTGGGGTTCCTCTTGAACACCCCTCGCGCGATGTGCTTTGATTTTGCTTCACATTGCACACGAGAATAAATAATGTGAACATTGTGTTCATCTTTGTATGAGCATGCAAAGTGGGGATGTAATAAAGATCCAATTTGACTCATTATTTGGATTTGTGCTTCTTCCCTTACTTCCTTATCCTCGTTCGTGTCGTCATTTATATTTTATACAAATATGATGGTGGCTTGTGTTTGGCCACCAAGGAGAAAGCATACCTAAACCGCAATATACCCCTATCCCAAACGCGGGGTACCTAAACACCTTGTGTTTGTGTATTGTAATATTTCTAACATCATATAGAAAATTTTCACGAACTTCCACTAAATTTATGGTTGTCAAACTAGATAGAGATAATTGTTATTTTTCTAAGACTTGAGAGTATTGGGAAAAGCATGATGATGTTTTAGAAGTAGAACAACAATTACAGAAGAGCTCAGGGCACGTAAGTAGAAAACCGTGAACCTTAAAACTGCATGAACTTAATGGTTCATGGTGACGTAAAGAGATCGACAGCTTCAAATGGCAAATTTCAAATAAAAACGAAACCTTCCTCTCCAACATCCCCCTAGTTCTCACTTTTTTCCAAGATTAAAGAGCCTAACTGAAAAGATAATAAAAGAAAAGCATAAACTTGATGATTAATGGAGGCGACTTCTTCGGAAATTTTCCATGGTAAGATGGTCATATCTTCTATTTGATGCATGCCCCTAATTATTGAACACTATAAGAAGTTTTCTTCCATTAAGAAAAGACAAGCGATTCTAATGCCACTAGATAGAGGTGTTCACTATTTAGTTTAAATCGAAAAATCAAATCGAACTACTAATTTGGTTCAGTTTGATTTAATTTAAAGTTTAATTTTTTTTTAATTTGAGTTGAAATTAAACCGAACAAATCGAATTACTTATGAGGATATAAATTTAGTATAAATATTTAATAGTTGTTATATATATTAAACTAAAATCATTGAAAATTATAAAATAAAATGGAGTACTATGATACTTTCTATTTAAATTAAGAACATCTTCTTTCGTTCATATGTAAAATGTCATATAAGTTTTTATTAGTGTAAAGTAATATGACCTATTATTTTTAAATAATTTAATTTCTTTCATCGTTATATCTTAAATCATCTATTAGAGGTTAATTAGAATAACTAAATAAAATATGTATTCTTTGTTTATAAGAATTATTTATTTATTATATAAATTATTAAAGTGTTGAAGATTTATTTTGCTTAAATCAAATCAAACTGAACCAAATCAAATTATTTCAGTTTGGTTCGATTTGATTTCAAAAGTATTTGATTTGATTTAGTTTGGTTTAAGAATTTGTTTGGTTTGATGTGGGTTCTCTAAAAATTTTCTAAAACCAAATCAAATTTAAACTGTGAACACCCCTACCACTAGACGTTTTCAGAAAATGTATAATGAGTTCCCTTGGAAGTAACTAAAAGCTACTCTCAGGGGCACATATATAGTGGTGGGCTTGATGTCTTTGATGGGGACTCTAATCGAAAAGATTTTATTATTTTCTGAAATCATCTTAGTCATTTTTTTCTGAAATCAACCTTAAAATATAGAGTCTCACAAAGAACTAAAATTTAGTATAGTGTTTTTCTTATAGAAGGCAAACACGAAGGTAAGAAACTATCACAAAACGTTGAATTTTAAGTCTGTTTATGCACTATGAATTCGATGCATAATGAAATTTCTATATTTCCTTCCACAGGTCGCATCGGCTTTTTGCGTTAAGAGTTTGGTATACGATTCCTTCATAGCCTTCTGGATACTCTTTATGGTTGTTTGGGGACGCGTAAAATAAGCCTTATATATGTTGGTGCATCCATTAGTAAGAAGCGATTTTCATACATGTATTCTACTTCTTGCAGTGCTAATTAATTGCTTACTACAAAAGTTTTATTTATTTTTCTCTTGTATATAAAAACAACATAAAATTATGCGGAGGTGCATGCGGTGCAGCAAGTTGCTGCATTGCGAGGGATGCCGCCCCTAAAAAGAATAAAATATCTTTTTTGAAATTTTTATGGTCAATCATATCATGTTCGACATGTTCACATAAATCGATCTACTCAAAAAATTCTAAAAAATCAAAAATCTATCCTCAGTTTATTGGGCTCGGTAACATGTTCATATAATCCGATCTCTGATCGAATGAACCAAAAAATTCTAAAAAAATCAAAAACCAAGTCTCGGTTTATTGAGCTCGGCCCATTAAGAATGTTTTTTACCGTTCATTGGGAATTTATTTTTTTATTTATTAGAATTTTTTGAGTCTCTTAATAAGAGATCGGATTATACAAATGCATCGGACATATGATGAGAGAGAGAAAATATTTTTTTAAGACTGCATCTCATGCCACATAAGAGGCAGCAAATATTACTCTAAAATCCTTTATGTGAAGTGCTTGATCTACGTGGGCTCGCGTTTGTTTGGACTAGTTAACCCGATTGCTACCTCCACAGTGGGAATTGGAAGCAGTCACCAGCAACTGGACGCCAAACCTGACTATGACCCATTCGTCTGCGAGTAAGCAGGAGGGGATCCTGCGGTTTCACACTCTGGACACCTCTCTTGTCCCAACATGACAACCACCAAACTCTGACAATGGAAACAAAATATAATTAAGAGGAGGAAAGCCAGGAGGGTCAGTTTAATTAACCAGTAACAAATCAGGACAGAGAGTGGAGACATCTAGAATTTGAGATTTTTCATCAACTGGGTTTAACTTAGTTGGTATCTCTTAATCTTCCCATATCACAAGTTCAACTCCTATCACATACTTGAATTAGATGTGATCCTTAAAATTAACCTTTCGGCGTTGACATCAAATTCTCATCATTATATAAAAATTTTGAGTTAGATATAAAATTATCTCCAATAAAAAGGTTCATGAGATTCAAGCTTATTTTATTTAAGAAAGACTATAATAAGTATTTAGTTATTGTCACTTGTTAAGAAAGGAAATTAAGAGCGTGTTTGTTATCAATTTTGGATGGCCTTGACTAGTGTGCGACATAAGAAGCAAGCCTATTTCACCGGTATCTAATTTTTTCTAGATATTGAGGGATTCGGCTCACATCATCTTCTTCCTCTTTTAATGCTGTCACATCAACAAAAAATACATGAAAAAAATGTGCGAATACCTAAAAATCGGTGGACAATAAAATCGCATTTGTTTTGGCCATCCCTTATTCCTATTCTAAAAAACTATATTCCAGGGTTATCGTAGTGTCGGCAAATTAAGGTATACATGCTTGTCTTATACATATTATTATATATTATTGTTAATCTGTGCCTACGTAAATAAATTAATCGGCATCACCCACCATCAAGACCCCAGTCGGTTGGAATACCCTTCAAAACACGTCAGTTTGGTCCCTCTCTCTGTGCTGGACGTTCCTATCTGCTCCTTTGTTGGGTGCGACTGAGGCATTTCAAATTGTAAAATATAACTAGACCATTTCTAACTTATATCTGTGGAGCTAAAGTAACGCCAAAAGAACAAGAACTATAGTAAATATATATATGTAGTACCATTGACAAAATTATAGACTTATTCGAAGGCAATATTTGTATTGGTGACCAAATCTTACAAATGAGTCTTCGTCGACAAAATTATGTATGCCTTTCATGAATTGCAAACAACTAAAACCGTTGAAAAAAATTGATTATTTCGGAGCATTTAATGATCACTTAAACCAGTCTGATGATAATCCAGTGTTATATATTCGATTGTATTTTTGAATCACAATAGGTAAACCATAAAACATAATTATTTCTTCTTATTATTATTCTTGAATTTTTCATTTATGGGGAGGCCTTCTAAATATTTGACCAACTGAACCCTCTGTCCAAAAGAGAGAACATAATTGAATTGGTATCGAGTTTGTAACCTAACAGTATAAAAACTGTTAATTATGAGAAGCTTAAGAAATTCTTGAGTTCGGAGTGAGAACTATAAAATAAACATCATTTCAATGTCTTACATCTCTTTTGGTAAGCTAAAAATAAGCAAAAATAAATTATAAAGCATTTTTACTTTTGGTCTCTACAATGTCCGAGCAATCTTTATATTTCTTATTAATCTTTAAAATTATTTAGGACATGCCTTAAAAGTCCTTAACCTCCCTAAAAAAATACCTCTAGAGAGAATGCAGGAGGGAGGAGGGGGAGGGTGTGGGCAGAGTGGGGGGTGGGGTTTAAGGAAATATAAAGATTGCATGGATTAATAAGAAACTAATATTGAATGATTACAAGGGCTGAAAATTTAAAAACTCAATTATAAAATATATCTCTAGTCTCACATAAGTGAGGATATCAGCCACTATACACTTAATAGAATTTAGTAACAAATCCTGCCACTTAGGAATCATTTAAAAAAATAAATATTCATAGAATATTCTTCAAATCAATGTTAAAATGGACAAAAGTATTTGAAACAACTCCAAAAAAATAAAAATTTAGCCTCAACAAACCCAATAATATTTTTTTTAATATTTGTTTCCATTGTCAACTTATCTCGACACGTGGGACATATTTGGAGCAACATTAAAAAAATTACTTATTTCTTTCATTTTGACTGCACCGGCAACTAGTACAACAAGTAAAACTCAAACATTAATCAAAAGAATAATTGACTTTTTCATATTGAGTTAAACTTAAACTCATGTTTAACTATAATAGAGTTAAAAAATTGACAAATGCAAATAGAAGAGACTAAAAACTAAAAAAAATAATATCAAATGTACCCGATATAGAGACTTAGACATCCAAAAAGCCTTCTTTAAAAACATGAACTGCCGGGTAACCAATCTCCTATCCTGGAGTTCAAAATTGTTCCCACACAAAACGAAGCAGTCCCATTTTGATGCTTCCGCCCCTGCAATAGGCGTACCAAATAGTCGTGGGTAAGCCGATGGTTACCGATGAGTGGCCACTGAGCTGTGAGACCCATTTTATTCCTTGTCCAAATAAATACAGTAATTCTGTAGCCTTGGAGGCCAACCAAACCAAGTAACGAACCACTAGGCTAATTTGGTGCGCCGCAAAATGACGTAAAATCTCTGTTTCCTAGTTCAAAGGCAGGAAAAATAATTTTTTATCTTAAGTTATCCATTTTGAAATCACCAATTTTGACTTACAATGATCTTAAACTGAAAATTGAAGTCATCTAAAAGGAAAATTTATAGGGTCAATCAATTTTGAATTATAACAATTTTTGACACTCTAAACATAAAAAAGTAATATAAAATAATTTATAATAATATAAATATAATAAAAATGTCATTTTATGAGCATTCATGAGACTTTACGACACAACAAACAAAGCATTGAAAAGAAGCCGGATAAAAGCGGGTAGGGCGCTTTAGTTGCTAGTCCTTGTAGACTTTCATGTTTGGGGTATTAATGTTTTTAATTCATTTATTTGTTTATTATTAAGGGGGGCCATGGCCCCTTGCCCCACTAAAATGTATATTGCATTTTATATATTCTTATTTATAAAGAGGTCTTTTTTATACATAATTTCTTTAACTTGTCCCCTCTTAGGAAAATTTTCTGGATCCGCCACTATTTATTATTTTTTAAACTTCAGTCCATGTTAGACAAAAAAATCCTATCATATAATTTTGGACTCAGTAACTAAAGTTAAATTGTGGTTAAAACTAACTCCAACTATGATTAAAATCACAAGTTTAATAGATTTTGAAGAGTTTTGTAGTCAGTAGATGGATCATGGGGTTTATATGTAAATATGAAAGGGTATGCGTGCTAAACTTTAAAAGATTTCTAAGGGTTAAAGTTAAGTAGGACTGTCTATAAGTCTGGATAGATAAATTATACTCAAAATTAATAAAACCAGTAATGGAAACGGATAGCCGAGTTAAACTTGGGTGCATGTTTTGCACATTTAACATTTCAAATTGGCTTGGGTTGATACTAGAAGGAGAAATCCATGATTTTTTGTGAGTTTTGAAGGATATTAAGATATATATCCTATATAGGGCTGTAAGTCATTACTGATTACCCGATACCCGTTTATTACCCGCACTTAAAAGACGGGTACGATATGTCCCGTACCCAGCAAGAGCTGGACAGGTTCGGGTCTAACTTTGGTCCTTGAATCACGGGTCCAGTAACAGGTCTGACGTGATGCCCGATAGGGGATTGGGTCATCATCCTCCGCTCCGCACCTTGCCCCTTTCTATCTCTCGCGCAGGCAGCGCCGCAGGCGCTCCTCCCTCCCTCCCACATAGCGTCGCAGGCGCTCCAGGCTCTCGTTTCCCTCTTCGCCCGTCGCCGCCTTGTTTGCAGCAACAACAACAGTGGCGGTTCGATGCGCCTGCCCGCCCTCTCGTTGTCGTGGGCGCAGCAGCCGCGGTTCGCCTCCTCATCAATCACCATCCTCATTGGCGGGCGGGCTTGCTTGCTTGCATCCCTGTTGCGCAGCGGCGCTGCAGTTAGTTAGCCATCAAATTCATCCATCAGACAAACGATGCTGCATCAGAAGAGGTCCGATGCGTAGATCAGCAAGGAGAGCGTCGGCGACTCCGCCGACTTCAACCCCCTCTTCTACCCTGCCAAACCCCCCCCCACGCCCACTTCCTCCAAATCCAGGTCCACAACCCCAACGCCACCCCCGCCCCCGACCACGCCCCCACTTCCCCAATCTCCACTCTCGCGACCCCGCACAAGCGCCCCGCCACCACCACCTCCGCCCTCTCCCACTCCCACACCCTCCACTCCCTCCCCACCTCCCCTTCCCCTTCGCCCTCCGCCCACCACCACCACCATATCCGCCTCCTCCCTTACGCCACCGCCGCCAAGGCCGCCCTCCGCCACCTCCTCCACCGTCAAGGCCGCCCTCCGCCTTCGCCTTCGCCTCCGCCTCCTCCTCTTCCTCCCCTCCCTCTACCTCGTCGGCGTCGGAGGCGGCGCCGGGCGCCGCTCCCTTCTCCTTGACTTCCTCTCCGCCATCACCTTCTCCTTCGCGCTCGTCTTACTGTTGTTCCTCTCCTCTGGCCTCCTCCCGCTGTCGTTGCTCCGCCCCTCCTCTCCCATTACCAGGTAAGTGGGCGAACCAGAAAAAGATGGGCACAGTATCTAATGGGCCAACCCTTAAGTGGTTCGGGTTTCGTTCGGATAGGAATTAACGGGTCTATTATCGGATCTGCGTAGATCCAACCCATACCCATCTAATTGACAGCCCTAATGCTATAGGTGGGAGTAAAACATAAAAAATAGAAAATTTTACCGAGTACATGCAAGAATCCCTAACATGTTCCTGTTTTCTCTCACGCCACCAGATTAGTCTGCAATGACGTGCACATGATGCCTTTGCGCAAGGCCAATGCGCACTTGGGAGCTTTCCTATACGCGTGGCTTCCCCTTGCTAGTTAACGTATGAGATGATGTAGATGTTTCCGATTCAAAGATGATCGCATAGAAGATCAAATAATGATTGAGTGATCAAATTTTTATGATTAGTCTTCTTATTAACTAAACAAAATATACTCAATATCGTATGTATGAACCTTTCATGAACTTTACCTCTAAATTATCTCGATCATATCTTCATAATAATGTTGACTTAAGTATTCAAACTCATTTAATATTTATATTTGTTAATATTTACCACCCCCAAACTCCACACCAGTTGACCGTCTGGTGGGAAAGCGGGTGGGCGACCAATTGATACCACCCCTTCTTCTAATTTCGTATAATTCTAGACAGCATCCAGATTGCGGGAGTCCGGATTCTATCCACAGGCAGAAATGTCAACGGGTATCCATCGAATCAGACCATTGGAGTGTTTCAAACTTTGGATTGGCTAGAAAATGGTGCTAAAATGGTGAAAAAAGTGACACGACAAAGCATTTACCACACGTAGCTGGAACTCCAAATCCCAATCCAGGTCCAAAAGCCCATTCTAAAGGGAAACACACGCATCAAGATTTCTCAAAATCGGTTGAGTGTGAAAACGGAGAGGCCTTGGATTCTAACCCTAAATGGTGTTTTCCGCCGATGTTATACACACCCCCTTTTTTTGGTTTCTAGTGCAGCGGCTAAAGGCCCTAAACTCACACCATTAGGGATCCATCTTCGGTGAACCCCCCTAACCCTCAGTATCAGTTTGTTTGCAGAATAGTTTAAACCAGAATAAGGAGGAAGGGATTTCTTAACCCAGAATAAGAGGTATTTTAGTTTGGTAAGTAGTTGGTATTCCACCCAGAATAAGTAGAATTGCACTGCGCTATTCCAAGTGATTTGGTAGGAATAAGTAGAATAAAGAGTGGAATAAAGAGTTCAAAATATTATATTGATTAATATATATTCATAAATATTAATTAATATTAATAAATATTAATTAATATTAATAATATTAATAAATATTATTGTGATTAATACATACTAAACAATATTAATATAGATTATTATGATTAATAAATATTAACTATTATTATTTTGATTAATAAATACTAGCAAATATTAATCATAGTTAATTATTAATATAAATTTTATTATGCTCCATTTAAATAGTATTAAATATTAAAAATGTTAAGTAATAAATGTTAATTATTATTAACAATGTTAATAAATATTCTTAATCACCATTAATTCATATTAATAATAAATATTAATTCATAAATATTAATATTAATAAATATTAGTATGATTACTAAATATTATTTAATATTATTTTGATTAACTAATATTAATTAACATTAATCATAGTTAATTATTAAGAAAAATTTATTATGCTCCATTTATTGATAAAAAATTTGAATAACAATTAATGTTAATCATAGTTTATTATTAATTTAAATAGTAATATACTAATTACTAAATATTATTTAATATTTAAATATCAATAAATGTTAAGTAATAGATGTTAACTATTATTAATAATATTAATAAAATATTATATTGATTAATATATATTCATAAATATTAATTAATATTAATAAATGTTAATTAATATTGATAATATTAATAAATATTATTGTGATTAATACATACTGATGAGGCAGAATATGATTCGGCTCATTAGAGCAGGCCTAAACCCCGTTCAGCCCAACAGCAGCAGTATCAGGTCCTCCGGGAGCCTCCAGCCCATCGGCGGCCCAGCAGCCCTCGGCCCCACAAGCGGCACCGTCGCTCCCGGCCCAACAGGCTTCGGCCTGTCAGCGGCCCATCAGCCTAAGGCCCGGGAACAGCACGGCAGCCCAAGGCCCAACAGGCTTCGGCCCCTCAGCGGCCCAACCCCCTTCGGCCCGATAGCCGAGTCCGGCCCACTCCGGTGGCGGATCCGGCATTATGGCGGTTTACCAGTAAGCCCAAACATAGTCCTATATCGGCTACCACCGTTAACCAACCTCTATCCTCTGCTATAAATACACAGCTATTTATTGCCAAAGGTATGCAACTCTTTGCCTCCGAGACCCTTAAGGACTACGGTCCAAATAGCATTAAAACTACTTCTTACCTTCTGAATCGAATCATCTTCAGAAGCTAACTTGACCGTCGGAGGAGGTTCCTAAGGGCCAGAGCCCGGGACTCCTGCTGACCGGTCTTTCTTCTTCTTTCCCTCCTGCAGGAGCTCGGTTCGAATCATCGCCGACCTTCCCGAGTCGGTCTCGGCCGCCGACCTCGGACTCCTCTCCCTGGTCTCGACGCCGTACGACGGCTGCCCTGCGACAGGAGACTCGGCCCCGCGCTGTCCCCTCGTCCGGCAAAAGAGTTTTTTGGGCTCACTATCCAAGAGCAAGCCGAGTCCGAGACCCTTCCGGCCTCAGACCGTCGGCTTCGGCTTCATCGTCTGTCGACAGTACGGCCCGAAGGAGCCTCGGCTCCGACTTCCCGGAGACGAGCCCGCTCCGATCGAAGCGCCCTTCGGCCTTCGGACCCTCGTATTCGCCTCCGCCTCTTCGGCCTTCCGGATCCCCGTCGGGCCTCGGTAGCACCGATCCGAACCGGATTCGGATCCACTTCTCCGGGTTCCAGCCTCGGAATCCGGTCGTGATAGATCCAGTCTACATCACATACTAAACAATATTAATATAGATTATTATGATTAATAAATATTAACTATTATTATTTTGATTAATAAATACTAGCAAACATTAATCATAGTTAATTATTAATATAAATTTTATTATACTCTATTTAAATAGTATTAAATATTAAAAATGTTAAGTAATAAATGTTAATTATTATTAACAATGTTAATAAATATTATTAATCACCATTAATTCATATTAATAATAAATATTAATTCATAAATATTAATATTAATAAATATTAGTATGATTACTAAATATTATTTAATATTGTTTTGATTAACTAATATTAATTAACATTAATCATAGTTAATTATTAAGAAAAATTTATTATGCTCCATTTATTGATAAGAAATTTGAATAACAATTAACGTTAATCATAGTTTATTATTAATTTAAATAGTAATATACTAATTACTAAATATTATTTAATATTATTTTGATTAATTAATATTAATTAACATTAATCATATTTAATTATTAAGATAAAATTTTTATGCTCCATTTATTGATAAGAAATTTGAATAACAATTAACGTTAATCATAATTTATTAAGAACATGTAATTCTGCCCCTATTCTACTTAAACCGGGTATAAGGTATTCCATTCCTGAGTTAAGCAATGCCCTCACCCAAACTGGGTTAAAAGATTTAAGTGGAATAAAAGACCCTATTTCGGACCTATTCCGCAAACAAACTAAATATTTTGTTGGAGTAATACTTGCTGCCCCTGCGTGCTGCGCGTACGGACATTGCAGTGCGTAAAAAGTACGTTTTTCTACTGTCTACTAGAGTTTGATTTTTTATTTTTTAATTTTTTTTAGATCATTCGATTGGACATTACAATATACGGACAATTGAGACACCTCGAAACCGACTTTAAAATGAAAAATATATATATCCACTGTAATGCCCCTGCGTGAGGCAAGTATTACACGTCCTACGGATACCCCTTATCCAGCACTCCTCCTAACAGATTTCTGCCAAGTCTCGAACTTTGGTCCCCCCTAGGATTTCCCCAACCTTTTACCATTAGGCTATAACATGACCAAAAAAATATCAAATTTTTCAGACAAGGTGAACACTCAAATCCAATCCCTGGCAAGCAGAAATGGGGAAATTTTTATTCTCACTGGCAAAGGTGGAGAAATAAATCCCAAAAAAGGTAAAATATTTCCAAAATATAGAAAATAAATTTTCAGCCAATATTTTCTCATATTTCTAAGATGCATCACATCAATTAGAAAATAAAAATAACATAAAAAAATCTGGAGTTGCAAAGGCTCCATTAGTGGGAATGAAAAGCCAATTTTGCAGATAAAACCATCTACTTAGCTAGAACTCCAAATACAAAGCTACCTCCAAAAGCCCATTTGAAGGGGAAAAAAGAACACACACATATAAGATTTGTCAGGCAGGTAGAATACCCAAATGCAATCCCTTCCAATTTCTGTTTCAAGGAATCATGAATCTCCCCACAAATCTTACCATGATCATGAGCAATTTCTATTTGATGTATACAATGAAGAAAGAGGCAAGTAAAGTAACCCCAATCTACAAATCTCTATTTCAAAAAAAAAAAAAAAAAAACACCAAAGTGTTTGCAATGTTTTACGAAATTTACAGCAACTTAGGTCAAACTAAACAACACCTCAATTAGTTAACAAGTTAATAATTAGTACCAAATGGACGCGGCAGAAAAACCCTCAGAAGGAGACGTGGCGGCCGTCCACGGCGGCAGCCCGCGGAGGCGAGTCGTCGGGCTCCGAGGTGTACCACCGCCGCGACGGCTGTTCGTGCTGGTGATAGCGGTCGACAAGAATGGCCAGGAGCGCCCCAGCCTTGCTCTTGGCCCGGGGGGTCGTCCCCGTCTCGGCCAGCTCCCTCACGGCGGGCACGGCCGCCTCCACCTCCCGGATGTCATCCACCGCCCGCTCGCCGCCGCAGAGGGCGAGGTTGAGCAGCGCCGCCGCGGCGTTCTCCCGCGCACGGGGTGTGGCCCCCGTGGCGGCGTCCACGAGGTCCACCAGCACCTGCACCCCCGACACCCGGCGGAAGGCCTCCACGCTCTCCTCGCAGCCGGCCACCTGCGCGACCACGGCGGTGCAGTCCTCCACCACGCCGGCCCGCCCGTCCTTGACGGCGAGGGAGAAGAGGGGCGGGACGGCGCCGTGGCGAACGAGGGCGGCGCGGTTAAGGGGGTAGAGGGCGAGGGCAAAGAGGGCCTTGAGGGCGTCCTTGATGGAGCGGGTGTGGGCGGGGGGGCGGAGCATGGCGATGAGGGCGGCGACGAGGTCGTCCTTGGCGCCGATGATGGGGCGGTAGGCGTCGACGGAGAGGAGGCTGTAGAGGGCGGCGGCGGCGTGCTGGGCCGCGGCGGGGGCGGCGGGGCGGCGGAGGGTGGCGGCGAGGGCGTCGAGGAGGCCGGGGGTGGCCATGAGGGGCTCCCGGCTGGGGATGGAGAGGTTGAGGAGGGCGGCGGCGGCGTCCTCCTGGGAGGAGGCGGCGTGGTGGTGGGGGGAGGAAGAGGGGGAGGAGGAGAAGAGGAGGAGGTGGTGGGCGAGGAGGGGGACAGCGCCGGCGTCGGCGAGGAGGGGGCGGAAGTCGGGGTCGTCCTTGGAGAGGACGCGGATCTGGGAGATGGCAGCATCGGCGGCGGCGTCGTCGTCCTCGGAGGAGGCGGCGATGAGCTGCCGGACCAGGAGCCGGGCCGTGCGCCGCTTCGCTTCCATTGGCGTGTTCGCTCTCTCTCTCTCTCTGGATCGATCGATTGGTTTCGCTTTGCGAGTCCGACGGTGTTTCGCTTACGATGAACGCAAACGAGTAACGTAAAACTGACCGAAGGGAACCCAATTTTATTTGGTTGGTAATTAGGTGGAGTGGAGGGCACTGCACCCACCCATTAGTTGCCATTAAGATTTCTTTTTCTCTTTTGTTCAGAGTGGGCTCCACTATAATGTTCAAAAAAAATAAAGAGAGAGTGGGTGGTTTGACAAATGACTTTCCGAGGACTTTTTGTCAACTTGCTTTTCTTCGGTGGAAGTTTCCGTGGAATATGAAAGTAGCGAAAAAAACCCACACGTTGGACGGACTAGAAAAAAGATAAGAAAATAAAGAGAGAGAAAAAAATAAAAATGAAAGAAAATATATAAGAAATCAAGTCTTTATTGCATATGTAACAGATGACAAGTCAGATTGATGAGATATTAATTAATTTTTTTCACATAACGTTCTCAATTGTTTTAAATAATGTAATCATAGTGAGTGTGCACCCTAAAAAGAAACTTGTAAAAGGACAAGTTTATTATATAGTGATTTTTTTAAAATAATTTATAATCAATTAGTTAAACAAAAAACATATACGAATGGAAAATGATGTTCTTCTTATCCCATATTCTTCACCATCCATTATCTTTCTTATCTCTCGATTTGACTATTTTTGTTGAATATTATACTATTTGTCTACATGCTAGCAGATAATCTCGATAGATTTAAAAAATAATTTTCATGTGTACCAAATAACGAATTATGTTCAATTTCTCGTCAAAAATATTTTTTCTTTGAAAAGCGTTTTCTTGTTGCAAAGATTTTAAACGTCAATGAGAGAGAGAGAGAGGGGAAAGAGAGATCATGAGAGAGAGCAGAAAGAGAGAAAACTAATGATAAACAATTAATATGAGATAGAGATATTAATAAGAAAGGGAGAGAGAAGGAGAAGAGATAGAGAAAATTAATAAGGACAAAAATACTAATAAGGAAGAAAAAGAGAATTTAAATAGAAAATAAAAAAATTTGATGTTGACATATGACATCAGAATATTTTATATGTTAAATTTAACTATGTCATCAATTTTGATAGAGTTTATTAAGGGGATCCGCCACCACGGTGGTCTTCCTCGTCACGTTCGGCAGCGAAATCGTAGGGTGGGGGGAGCCCTCCAACTGGGACCCCCCCATGTCTCTCTTAAGATTTGTCTCTATTTTCACTGCTCGTCTCCCTCTTCCCCCAGCGAAATCGTAGGGTGGGGGGAGCCCTCCAACTGTTAGTATGAATGTTTTGTACTTGGCATATGGTGCCGCTTGCTCCGTCTTGTGTGTGTCGTCTTTTCCTTCTGTCTTCTGGATTGTACCCTTTATAGGGATTAGGTTAATATAAATATTATATATTATTTTCTATGTTAAAAAAAATCAATTTTGATAGTACAGGGAAATGATCAAATGAGGTTCCAGAGTAGGAGTGAGTGTTTATTATTTGATTCAAATCGTAAAATTAAATCAAATCAAATTAAAATTAGATTTGATTCGGGATGATAAGTATTTCAATTTGGTTCAGGTTTCAAATGTCTTAACTCGTGAAAATTGAACCAAACCGATCAAACCAAATAATATTTTATTTTTTCATTATAAAATACCTTCTTACCTAGGGCTGTAAACGGGTAGGATACGGATACAGAAACATGTGTTTTCGTTTTTTGATTTCGATAAAGATAGTCTGTTTTCGTTTTCGATTTCGATAAGATCGGAAAGTGCATTATTCGTTTCCGTTTCCGATAAAATCAGAAAGTCTATTTTTCATTTCCGATTTCAATATCAGAATCGGATATTATTTCCTATAATTATCGAAAACTAATGATTTCTTGATTTATTTGTTTAAAACATATAAAATGAAACATAAATACAACCAAAACGTCTTAGTATATTAGATATTAATTAATTATATTAGATAGTGATTAATAAGATTAAAATAAGCTTAAAATTAATATTATTTTTAATAATAAATTTAATAACAATCAAAATCGAAAAAAATCGAAAAGCGGATATAAAAATAAAAGTTTTCTATCGGAACGGATATTTTTTACCGAAAAGCGGAGTTAGGTGTGTGTTGTATGTGTTTGGAGCTTTTACTCTTGTCATTTCTCTTGGCTTCCCATTTTATTCCGATCCTAGACTAAAAGGGCCACAGGCACACAGTTGCAGCACATACATACGACAGGCTAGCAGAACAAGCGTGCGGCATGGTCGTCACTGTCATCATGGCCATCTCTCCTCTCTACTCTTCCCTCCCCACCTTGCTTTGACACCTCAACCTCGCCGCCTTCAAAGTCCCAGTTTTGCTCCAAAGTTACATCAGAGGAGGTGGAAGTTGCAGACCTATCTCCCAGGGAGCGAAGCGAGTACGAGGATGCTGTCCGTAAGGACCTTGCCCATCGCTTGCTGAAATCTGCAAAGACCCTCCCCCTCTGGTCGTCCCAGTCATCCCCGACGACCTCTCTTGCAGGTTTCAGAGTTGCCTGACAAGGGACTGGGAGGTTGCTGCCATGGCCAGGGAGGGAGTGGCGGTGCTGACAAATGTGGGAGGTCCTCTCGTTTAGTCAACATCGGCTAAGAGAGAAAACTAAGCACAAGGAAAGGTGATATAAATAATACTTCCATCTCCGAATCAGCTTGCTCAAGCTTGGTTGTACCCCGTGCCATGGACCTGAGCACACTTAAGTTAGAACTAGGGCTTGCACTGTGAGTGAACGGTTCAAATCGAAATAAACCGAAAAATTTCAATTCAGTTTGCTTAGGTCCCAAGAATGGCTTGAGTTGGTTTGGGTTAAAGAATTTTTGTCATGAACTAAATCAAATTGACCTGTGAACATCCCTATTCCAGAGTGCATATAACATAGATGGGTCACCTCCTTTATCTTGAAAATTTAAAGAAAGTAAAGATAAAGATGGTCGCTTGCAAAAGGTCTACTTTTGAGATGTATTTAATGAATCCCTTAAAATAATAGTATTGCCTTTGCTTAGGGATGCAAAGGGTATCCTAAACATCTGTTTATCCATCCGTTTCCAAATCTTAAAGATTATATGATAAGGATAAAGAAGTCATCAGTATTCAAGGAAATTTTGGATAAGGATAAAGACATACCTGTTTCCGAGTGTGATTATCTGTCCGTTTTTCTCACTTATCTTGACCATTGATCATTTTTCATAGATGTTATGTGTTTTACAAATATATTTATAAGAACTACTTATATATGTATTTATGTTTTGTAAGTAAGATTTGTTCCCTCCAAAAGCAACATAAGAGCAAGTTTATGTTCACACACAGTCATGTCCGATAATTTAACCTTCATGCGTCTGTCTCTATTAATTTCCAAAAAAGTTGAAGTATAAGGGTACACGAGGATAGGGATGAGGATACACTTGTTATTTACAGAATAAGGATAGATATATATCGAGTTGAATAGTGATTCTATCCTTACTCATGATTTTTCCCATTTGTTGGGATAAAAAAGGATATTTACGGGCACATCTATTTAGATGCACCTTTGTTTTAACTCACGCTATTTGCTGCCTCCTTTAGTGATATGGGGCTTATATAAACAAACATATATGTCGTTTATTTACATAAAAGATGACAAAGTTATAAATTTATCGTAAAGAACATGTGTACAATTTCTTTTAAATAGTGTGTTATTTTAAAAAGGGCAGATTCGGGTCTAAGCTAAGGCTTATAATTCCTATATTTAATTGGTTGTGATAAAAAGTTAAGCCCATATCAGTTTAGGCCTAGATCATAGTGGATCGGTAGGTCAAAATTTGGATCTTTTGAAGTCCAACCTATTGACATTCTATCATCCAGTCACAAACTTACTAGGAAATAATGCTTGCTGCAATGTCAGTGGCGACAATATATGATGTGCAATAGGTTTTTTCTTGTTTGAAATTGTCAAGATCCAGTACCACTCAAGTTCAACTTTCATACTGTTCAATGATTGTAGAAAAAAAAAAAAAAAAAAAAGAGGATCACACTTTCATCTGATCTAATGACTGCATGCGTATGACAAAAAAACTGCTGCAACACACTCATCAACAAGAACTACTTACTATTTAGTGACATTTTAGGGAGCATCTGAAAATACTTATATAATAGATTTTAATCATTGAAATACTGACATCCTTTAGATCCTTTAAAATAAAATATTATCACAACATCTTGTGTACAAACTGATTTTAAGTAAGGAGAGAAGTAAATAGATTCTCTTGAAAAGTCATCTTGAGACGGATGTTAATTGAGAATGCCATGACAAAAGACAATTTCTTCAAAATTGCTTTTTTCTGACATGGTTCTTTAGTGGCATAGATTTTTCATGTTGCAAATGAAGGGTTAATGCAGATTATTGGAGAAAAGATTTTGTTTCATTCGGAAAACCTCATGGCTGCACAGCTTTTGGATTCCCGATTCCGAAAGGGCCCACGCTCTCGTAGGTAAGAGGTGTGCAAGAGGGTGGCCAATGGCCATTGTCCCCTACCTCAGTAAAAATTTCATGATATACTTAAAATCATTATACATTCAATTTATTTTTATTGGTTCCTCCGGAAAAAAAAAAAAAACTTTGTTAACATGATCTTGTTCATACACTGGCCTGCGAGTGCAACAAATTGTCAACAATATAAAGGGTGAAACAAGCGAGAAAGAGAGAGCGCGCGCAATTGATGCGGCCTTGCAAGGAGGGTTTAATATAGGGATGCAAATGGCAACTCATAATCTAATTATTGCACCGATTATTAGCTTATAGGTCAATTAACGAATAATCTTTTTAAAATCAACTAGTTAAAAGAATGCGTTACACGCGTGTAATTTTTAAATAATTATTTTAGTTACAATGCACCACACAATAAAATTGAGACCTCTAAAGGGATGTTTATTTTAACGTAAAATAATGTAATTTGAAACAATTATTTTATTTTATAGTATTTTCAGTTGTTTGAAATGATGTAAAATAATGTAAAGTAAAATCCTGTCTAGACCTTGTCTGCCCACTTCACAGCTTAATTCCTTTGTTTTAATTTACAGCAAAAAATTATTGTAAACCGAAATAAAAAGATTGAAGCATTCCTCTTGTTTTATTTTACAAACAATCAAACAAATATTTCTTAATTCTAAAACAAGAAAATTTCATTTGTTTTAAAATTGATGATTTACAAAGTTTTACACTAAAACAAACAACCCCTAAGATCAGTCAGAGCTTGTTGATGAGAATTATAAAACCTCATTTATCGAGTGCCAAGAACTTTAGGACATCAAGGTTCACTATTAAATATATTTTTCACAGGGGCAGGCTCAAATAACTTCACATCGAATGAACAATAATATATCTGCAAAAATAGAAAATGATGTGTCGAGGCTTGATGTCTTCTTTGTCATCATTAATTGATCCATAGAAGTGATGAGATTACTTGAGGGTCCGGGCTAGAAACTTTGAACAAACAAATAAGTTTTTCAAAAAAAAAAAACAAATAAGTGAAATCGAAAATAGCAAAACGACCCGGGCTAGAAACTTAATCGGCGACCAGAAGACCCGTAATCCTCATAGATATAAAGTATGAATAATGCATAAACTCGTACAAATACATATATAGAAAAGATGAGACAACTCCTTCTTATTTATCTTTTTAGATGTAATTTTTTATCTTAATTTACGAGGTATAGGAATCTAAGCATTACATACACATGCATATAATTTTATCTATATGCTGTATGAATAATATTTTTATTTTTATTTTTACTTTTTTGTGAAAGTATAGTTTTGGAGCATCCAAAAAAGATGGAATGCATCTTAGGCAAATTTTTAACAAGAAAAAGAGATATCTAAACATACACATATCTTTATGTATATATTTAGAAATTTTAAGTTAGTAAGTTTATCGTTGCACATATTCTCTGAATACTTCCATGCATAGTAGAGTTTTTTTGAGCTACTTCTAATTTTTATATGTGCGAATTACATAAGGAATATTTATTTTTATTTCATATTTCCAAACAAAAGATAGATTATATGGGTTTTCACTAAATATGGAGGTTATAGGAGCTTTTCCTAAATTAAATAGATTAGAGGGGTCAAAGACTAAAAAACCCTTTTATTTTTCAAGCGTGAGCAAATATTTGTTTGAGAAAATATTTCAGAGTGATACATTATAGCTGCACACATTGAATGCGATTTTCTATGCTCTTAATTATTATACATGATTATTTAAGAACATTTTCCTAAGCAAATACATATCATTGCCAATTGCCAAATAATTATGATTTGCATAGAAATGTAATTTGCTAAAATACATGCTTGTACAATTGGGAATCAAATATTAAATATTTATTTTTGAATTTCATACTTTTAAAATTCTTGTTGAACATAATTTTATTTACTTAGAGGAAAATTGATAGAACTACATGAACAAGTTAATTATGCAATAGTCAATTCTGAAAATAAGTTTCAATGCCACCCTTGCGTAACTCCTTCCTATAAAAGTTCTTTCCTATTCCATCCAAACTAATTTTGGCATTAGGGAGACTATATTTAAGACTCTGAACATGTTTAGAGAGTATAACTTAATTTTCGTTAATATATTTAGTAAAAATATAGATACACAAATATTTAATTATTTGCTTTCAAGAACAAAATGAATACTCTTTGATGTGTAAATAAATGTTTTGCTTTTATACGTTTTTATAACTTTTTTTATTATAAATATTGTAAAAAAATATTTGGCTTTGTTCAGACATAGAATTGCATGATTAGATGAAACATTAAAAAATCGACTAATTTATTTTTTCATGCAACAAAAAGTGTTATACAATACAAAAAGAGTTATATTTCTTTTAATGGCAAATGTGTTGGTTTTTTGTTTATACTAAATTTTCTTTAAAAAACGGACATATTTAAACTTGCTCTTAAATTATTTTTGTGTTTAATCTGAATAAAATAGAAATATATAAACATACGCAAACATGTTTTTTCATAGTAAGTATGGATTTCAAACAAAAATTATTTTTTTGTATTAAAAAAATAGAAAAATGCATTTCTTGCGACGAGTAAATAGAATGTATTACTTTAATATGTGCATTAGCTTTTGTGTGGATATGCACTTACCTACTCAGGTTAAGAATTAGAGCAAAAAAGATAAATAACCAAAAAAATAATTAATCAATGTCAAGCTAATGATTTGACCTTTAAAGTAAAACTTTAAAATGAAAAATGAAATCTTTGCATAACATAATCAATGAAATATAATTTTATTTTATTTATGTACACCATATAAAATGAGTACTTATATCTTTTGTGAAACGTGCCAACCGGAAGAAGAAAAACGAAACCGGCGATGGAAAACCCCCAATTTGATTCTTATATATATTATAGGTATGTTATGTAATGGATACAAATTTTGTTGTTCAAATACATATGATAGGTCGAGAATCTGATTATTCGACTAATTATTGATTTATAATGTAATTAATAAATAACATTTTAGTGCGATAGCATAATGGCGAATCTATTTTAAATTTGCACCGAATCTAATCCATTTGCAACCTCTAGCAGGAGCCCAATTGTGCTGTTGCCGTCCACGTGGAGGCGGCACAATCCCTGCAAGGGGAAAGGAGTTAAAGGAGGAAGGGTGAGGGAGGGAAAGAGAAAAGGTGAGGACAGAGGACATTGCTGGGTGGGCCTCTTTGCTCATTTTTTGGGAAGAAATCGTTTAGAGGGGTAGATCTACATCTGTTAGGGACCCAAATAGGTTGGATTCCGTATAAATTTAAGATGGATCGATGACTATAAGAAGATTATTCATGAATTGACTTATAAATTTGTAATAGTTTAGACAATCAGATTATCGGTATACCATTTGCATTTGCTCAAAATAGACTAGTAACAATTATCTTACCTACTAACTGACTTGTACACCAATAATTAATTCAATAATCAGATTATCTTACCATTTGCATTCCTATTGTCATCTCTTCACAGCTCAAAATTAGCAAGTGAGAAAGCCGAAGCATCATGACCTCATTTATAAATGGCAACAACCCTTAAGACAATGCCATAAAAAAGTGACAAATGTTTTAATAGGGTAAAGAGAAGCAGTTATTATTTTGTTCAAAATATAAAGCATATTTTTATTAACTATATCTAAAATTTCTCATAGCTCAAAAAGAAAAAGAGTTCATAGAAAGTTTTACACCCCCAACATGATGGTTCAAAATCTTCACTCACCAAAAACCCATGAAAAATAAAAAATATATGCAACATAACAATTCAATTATCAGGCTAGAGATAAATTACAGACTTCTGCTGGCAGCATCCTCAAAGAAATAAAAAAAAATATCCTTTTTATATATAAATACCAGTTTCTATGTACACGGTTCAAAGTTGCTTCTCCGTGTATGGTCTGAGACAAATGGCCGTGCGGATAGGAGTGGAGCGAATGGCCTCGGTCTCCGTGGCGTCCCCCGCCCACCCCTTCTGCTCGGACCGCCACCATCGCCGCCGCCGCCACCACCACCCCCTCCCCCTCCTATGCGGCCGCCCAGCGGCTGCTGTAGCCGCCGCCAGCAGCAACCCTCGGCGGCACGCCTGCCCCCCTTCCGCGTTCTCTCGTTCTTGCCGCCTCTGCTGCTCGGCCCTGCCGGCCTCCGCCGCCGAGGATGCACCGAGCTCCTCCTCCGCCCCCGCTACCTACGCCGCAGGTATACGAGTAAAGACCCCGTGCCCTCAGCGCCCTGGCATTGTCCTTTACTTCCGTCGTTCTTGTTCTAAAGGTTATGGTTCGATTTGGGATGCTGATCTTAGAGAATGTTTCGTTCTTGTTCTTGATGGTACTCCTCTGGGTCTAGTTTCAAGTTTTCCTTTTGTTTCCTTAGCAGATGTGATGATGGCAATATACCTAACAGCTTAGAACATCTCGGGCTTATCTTTACTACCAGAGGTTAAAAGGAAAACGAAAACGAAAACAGATGTTTTAGCTGGAACATTTGTTTGTTTGAGAGATGCTTCGTGAGTCTACTTATTTTGAGGGGAAAAGATTGGATATTGGAAGCAGCCATCTATATCAGTTTTCTGGGTTCCGATAAGAGCTCCAAATTGAAGCTTCGTAGATTTGGGGGTTTGGGAATGGAATTTTGGGGGGGGGGGACTAGTGTTGTTGTCAAAGTAACCTGAATTCACTTCCATTCAATGATTTTCATCTAGAAAGGGGAAGCGAAAAGTAGGTTCCAAGTAAAATTTTTGCCAAGCACGCTCTTCATGAAATTTTGCCAAGCAAGCTCTTCATGTGGCTTCCGAGCGTGCTTAGTGATCTGCTTCTTTGTGGTCAAACTATTCACTTGATAGGGGAAGTTTCATTTGTTCTGAGATTTTGGTTTTCATGTCCAGGCCACTTTACTCAGAAAACTCTCCAAACGGCTTGGGGTAGCAAGAGATTGCATGAAATAAGCAAAGGTCGTGTGCCACATTTCCTGGTACTGTTTTAAATAGGTATTGTGAAGCATTTGTGGTAGAGTGTACAAATCAAGTGGATTTGAGTCATTTGACTGTCACATCCTTGAACCTGTTTGGAATGTAGTGTAGTTCTGTTCTCTCAAGAACTGCAACAAGCAGTTATAAATATGTTACAGAGGTAATCGGAGTGCATCTGTCTGTTTATGTGTAGGGGACTGCCAGGTAATAACAACCGGTTTCAGTCATATACTCCTTGATCATTTAATGCTTGCATTCTCCTGGGATTTCTTTTAGGCCTGAAATTTCAATAGGACCTGGGTCAGGCCCTTCGAGTTTAGCCATTTAAGCCAAATACGTTGCATTTGTAGATATCTCACCTTACCTGAAGGGGTGTTGGCTTTTCATGGGTGGCAATTGGTTTGACTGGATTAAAGGCATTCCTAACAATCACCCAGAATAATTTAAGGCCTTCTCATATTTGAAAAAGAGTCCAGTAGTGTCTATTGTATGCTTAGTACATAAAATTCCAGGAATATATGGAAGACGACAGTTCCTTGTGACTTTTCATCCTCCAATTTCTGTAGGACAATTATGATGTGTGAAAAAAACGTACTGTGCAAGAAAACAATGGAAAATTACCTATTTCTTGTTAATTCCCTCAAGAAGCAGCTCTGTGATGGAACTCCTAGAGTTACTTCCATCTTTCAGAAATTTTCTGCTTCATAGAGTATGCATCCACAGCAAACAGACTGGTTGCATAACTATCAATGAGTGTGCCCTTACATTAACTTGTTACTCAGTGTAACCCTGTTCATTTGGCATCAATGCCCTTGGTTATCAAATGCCCATATGCCTATTGATGGTTATGGTTATACTTTGAGTTCTGATACTTTATGCCTTTATTTTGGACTGCATCTGGTCCTATGCAAGTCTCGTCTTCAAATTTGCCTTGATTGTATGTGGGTTCATCTTTATTCTGTCTTTACCCATAGAAATAGTGTTTTGAGAATAACAATTTTTTTCTTTTTGCAGGTCCCACTGGGGGTGTTGAAAATCTGGTGATTATAGGTTCTGGTCCTGCTGGATATACAGCTGCAATTTATGCAGCTCGTGCAAATTTGAAGCCTCTAGTATTTGAAGGGTATCAAGTGGGTGGTGTTCCAGGAGGGCAGTTAATGACTACCACTGAAGTTGAGAATTTTCCGGGGTTTCCAGATGGTATAACTGGTCCTGATCTGATGGATAGGTAGAATAGTTAATTTCATCTTTTTAAGCTTTATGCTCTGAATGCATATGGCCGTTTTGGTAGTTTTTTTGATTAGAGATAAGCCAAATTTTATTTTCTTTCTGAGTTTTTAACTGTTTTTATTTAAATACTGAGAATCAGTAGTTGCTGACAACCATCTCATTATTTCATATGTTAGGATGCGGCGACAAGCTGAACGCTGGGGTGCAGAACTTTTTCAAGAGGATGTAGAACATGTTGATGTGAAAAATAAACCTTTTACCATCCGAAGCAGTGAACGTGAGGTGCCGCTTATATACATCTTTTTTGGCAAAGAATTACACTTTTTTAGAAGAACATGACAAAATGACAGGAACTTTAATTTTCAAATGGGTGCTTTACATGAATACCCTTGATGGATGCATTTCCATAAAAAAAGCTTTCTTAAAATGTGAAGAATATGCTCATGTATGCATCTATAAATACAGTGTCACCATATTCCGAGGAATTCCGGCATGGATTGGGAGGCCGGATCGGGACCTGCCGATTCCAATCCGTATCGGGATCGGATCGGCCGGAATCGGCTGAAATCAGCCGGAATCGGTCGATCTGGATGAGGATCGGCCGATTCTGATTTCCATGCCATATTCCTTTGCTTGAGTTCTGTTATTAAGAAGAAGAATGTGCTAAAAAATACACTAAATGAGGTAACATTTGTATGTACTGAATTATAAATGACTCTTATCCATCCTAATTCAGATAATCATTTAGGCTAGGCATTCTTAATGGGGGCAAAGTTGCCATTTTCTTGCCTAGATTAGTGATTTACCCCAGGTTTGTTAGGTTTATGCAGACTATAGAGATGGACTATAACAACAAGGCATGGGTGACCCTGTTTGGTATTTACGAAGAGTGTACATAACATTTGCATTTTAAAAGGGTTTTGTGTAGATCAAGGTAGGAAGAATCAGCGATCGTGCATGGATCTGTCCGATCCAAACTGATCAGATCAGCGCAGTCCAAACCGATCAGATTGGCCGATCCGAACCGATCCCCGGCCAATTTGGACCGCTCCCCCATTTATTTTTTTTAACTATTTAGAAAAAAAAATATGATCTGATCCCAATCCAAACCGATCTGATCCTGGACTAATCCCCCGATCCCTTCCGCTCTCGACCCAGGCCGGTCGATCAGGGATGGAGATTGGACTGGTTCGGGTAAAAAACCGACCGAATTGACTGATCCGATCCAATCTGTGTTGATCCTGCCTTCCTTGATGTAGATACATTTTTGACCAATTTTTAACATGGTTATTTATGTAAAATTCCATCTCTGGAATTTCTTTCCATGGTTGGCTAATGCCTTCACATATCATAACTGTTATTTTATTGCCACTCTGTGCTGTTCCATATGCATGTGTCATGTTACTACCATCACCGTGCTTTTGTGTACAGTAGTTGCACTTCCTAATTATGCATAGTCTTTTATCTTATTTTGTCTTTGTTGTGTTGAATTCGTTATTTGTTGATATTTATTTTAATATTCTTAATATACTCCGTCAACGCGTTGGTACACTCGTGCATCTGGGCCAGATGAGCACATCAATGGATTTGTAAATGAAGCGAACAATATAAGTGCACCCAGGGCCAGCAGCATGGAGCTGACGGTGAGCAGCATCACACAGCTGATGGTGGGGAAGGTGAGGTGCTGGTGAACAATGAGGACGGAGAAGTGGAGGTTGAAGGCAAGCTGAGAGGAGAGGAGAGATGAGGTGGACATGGGAGGTAGGATATCACCCTGAAGAAGAGGAAGTTGTTCAACCCCATGAACAGGTCAATGATGGCACAGAGAAACAGCAGGTGCAGTGTGAAGGAGGAGAAGGGTTGGACATGTCTGCTGCCGCCGCCGCTGGTGGCTGTGGTCTGCTGTGGGCAGTAGGAGGAGAGGTAGATGGGAATGAGGAGGAGGGGGGAATCCCGTGGACTGCACCCAGGTGGAGACCCACCGACTGGAGCTGCCATGAATGAATTCAGTAGAAGCGGGAGAGGAGGCTGGAGGCGATGGAGCTAATGAAGAGGGCGCCATAGTTGGTGATGAGGAGGCATGGTCGCTTGTTGCTGCATGGAGGAACCAGCTTGGTGGCTCCCCTCCCTTGCCTATGGGCGTATTGCCAGCAGTGGTGCTGGTAGTGGGGTGGTGGAAGGAGTGCTTCTCCATGAGGAGTGGAATGGGGAGTGATATTAGGGCTCTGTGTGGGACATTGAATCCAATATTGAGTTTCAAAACTTTCTCCCTCCATCCACTCTACAAATTGGCCCCCAGCCTTCTTAGTGTCCATCCATCCAGCCAATTCGACTCACTCTACTCGGTTTGCCTATGAGTTGTTACTTGGCAAGCGATGCTCGGGCTTGGCTCAAACTCAAGCCTTTTCTACTTGATCTGAGTTTGAGGCAGTGTTTGAGATTGAATGCCAGCTTGGGTTTGGCTTGAGCTCGATTTTTTTTTTGGACAAGCCGAGCTCAAGTTTGTCAAAGCTCGGCTTGGCTCATCTTCCCTAGTTGAAATTCCTTAGTGGCCTAATGTCTGATTCTTGGTTCACTAGTATGATGCTGCACCTCATCTTATGATTTCTCTGCTGCCTTGATCATTTTCTGCTTTTGCCACTGGTTGGAGCTATCAGAAGCAGATGTTTACCTTACTCTTTTGCTACTAAATTGTTCATTTCTCATTTCACTAACTTCATGCTTCACCTTATCCGAGTTCACTTCTGCATGCCTGTTGCATGTTGTTATCATTCTTTTGGTGGAGTTAAATTTTATGTAGGATTCTTTGTACGTTTACATAGCATAATTAACCACTTTTAGAAATATAGTTTTTTTTTTGTTTTTCTCTTCCTTGTTGTAAGTATGCATTGATAATTTTTACGTCTATTTTAATTGCACATATAGGTGACATTGGTAATTTATTTTTTCATTTTAATTGCATACACAGGTGAAGTGCCATAGTCTTATTTTAGCCACAGGAGCTACAGCAAAAAGGCTCAGACTTCCTCGCGAGGATGAATTTTGGAGTAGAGGAATAAGTGCTTGTGCAATATGTGATGGAGCATCACCACTGTTTAAGGGGCAAGTTCTAGCTGTTGTCGGAGGAGGTGATACAGCTACAGAGGAGGCTCTGTATTTGACAAAATATGCTGGTCATGTACATTTGCTTGTTCGCAGCAACCAGCTGAGAGCATCCAAAGCAATGCAAGATAGGTGGGCAAAACATATGCTTGATAGTTATGTTAATCTTCTTGGAGAATTCGTTGACTATAGGTTTCTGATATGATTTTCAATTACTACAAGTTCGTACATTTTTAGTGATCCTTTAGAGATCCATTTGGTTTTTTTAATGTTTTGTAACAATCAATTCAGGTGGCAGGAAAAATTGATGCCAAGGGTCTGAGAACTAAAATTATGTTGATGGAAATTGTAAAACTTATTTTGCTGTCTTCTCTGTATGCAAATGATACTACGTGTGTCCTCTATCTTACGAGGCCTGGTTCAGTGAAGATTGTTTTGTATCTCATTGTGAGTTTCATAGTTAATTAAGATGAAGGTTTATGCAAGATTAGGTTTGATGAATGAGATGTAAGGGTGTCAGTAGGGATATGTGTTCAATTATTAATTATACTTGCCGGAAAGGAAAAAGCTAAGAGTGTTAGCAGAGATGTGTCTGATTAGAAAGTGTAAATGTTATCATATGTCCAACTCCAATCACCATCATCAGAGCCTTATCCCATGTATTTGGGACTAGCTGCACGAATCCTGTCCCATCACTTTTATCTCTGACTTCTTACTACATCAAATCATCTAAGTTTAGGCCATTCTGACTTCCTTTGCTATCCTCCACCTGAATTTGATCGCACCTTCTAACAAGTGCCGAACTTGGGTCGTGGCGCACATGATCAAAAAATTTAAGCCTATTCCCCCCAAGTTTATTGTCAATTAGATCTAGACCAAAATATCCACGTATACATCTTTTACCAATCTTATTTTTCTCACCTTACTGCACATCTATCTTAACATCCTCTTCTCTGCTGGCCTGCTCTTTCTCCCTTGACATGTGGCGGACCCCTCTTCAGAAACTCCAGTGTAGTGTCTCCCCTTTCGACTTGGTGGAGCAGCTTCTCATCTCTTGGAAGATCCTTGGCTGCCCTGTAGAGGGGACACGATCATTTGACGGCTGATCCTTCATGCCACTATCTGGGCTCTTTGAATAGAGCGAAACAGAAGAATCTTTAGAAGAGAGGCATGAACTTCAAAGAATGTGTCCTCTTCCATATGTGATAAAGTGAGGAACTGGGCGAAGATTTCTTGTAAGGTTGACCATTAAAAATCCTTATTTGCCGTCTTTTTTTTTTTGGGGGGGGGGGGGTTGATGGAGAGCTACACTATCTTGGTTTTTGTATTGAGGGGGGGGGGGGGGGGTGTTGTTTTGTGTCTTCCTTGCTTATGTATAGCTCTCTCTTTTATAATGTACATGGTACTATCCACTTTCAAAAAAAAAAAACTCCATCTCTGCTGCTCACATGTTTTGTATATGTTCTTTCCTCACCTCCTAATGCCGTCCCATATAACATAGTCCAGTCTCACTACAGTTCTATAAAAAATTTCCCATTGGCCTTCAAAGGGATTTGTCATAGAAGACTCCAGACACACTTCTCCACTTTAACCAGCTTTTCTTAACCCTATGTGTGACGTCCTCTTGGATCTCCCCATTCTCCTCAATAATAGATCATAAAGATTGGAAGTTACTACTTTTTGCGATAACTAGATCATCAATCATAAGCAAATCTTCTTGGTCCACCCTCATGTCTTCTAAAATTACAGTTCATATATTCTGACTTAATTTAACTAATCCTAAAACTTTTTGGCCCTATTTGGTTGCAGCTTATGAAAGCATGGCCCGTCATGAATATGTTTATCTTAAACGCGCTAGCTGTAAATGCATGTTTGTTTATTCTGCATATTTATAGTTGAGTTTATGTTAAACCTGAGAGAGTCTTCAGCGTAAAAGAAAAAAAGAACTCCAGGTAGGTTTATGAGAAAACACATTATGAGGAGATTTTGAGTTGATGATAAGCTTGAGTGGGTTTTTTGTGGTCTTTACTCCTATACTTGTACATTCCCTTTTTCATTAATGATATTGTGCTAATATCCACTTTCAAAAAAGATAAACTCGAATGGGTTCAAGGTAACTTGTTTTCTTCCATCCAAACTAAGGTTATTGGAGAAAATGAGTTAATAGTAAAGCTAAGTGTGTTTATGGCTTGCATTCAAATTGGCCCTTAGATGCCAAACCACTACTTCATCATTCTAATTAACTTATCATTTAAACCTTCTATACTCTCTTCAACTAAAAGAATATTATTCACAAGTAACACACCTCAAGAGATACTGCTACATAAGCATTTGGCCACTTTATCTAAACCGAGAGGTAAGGACTTAGTGCTAACCCTTGATGTAATGCTAAGGTAACAAGAAACTCAGAAGCTTCTCCAGCACTAGTTCTCACACCAGTAAAAGTGCATTCATATATATCCCTGACCACATCAGTATATCATTTAGAGACATTTGTGGCCGCTAAACTAACTCTTCTTGGTATTCAGTCATAGGCTTTCTTTCAATTAATGAAAATCATACAGATCTTTCCTCATCTCTCTATTTTTCTCCATCAATTGCTTCTATAAGAAACAACTTGTGGTAGACCTAGTGGGCATAAAACCAAACTGATTTTCTGAGTAGTTGAAAGCCTTAGATGCTTCATTTACTCTCTCCCAAAGTTTCATATTATGACTCATAGGTTTAATACCACAAAGTGTACTGCTAGATTGTCTGATGGTCCATGAGCTCGAAGAGTGAAGGATGAGGAACACCCCTTACCCTCTCCTATAAATAGGGGGGCCAACATCCCTCCCCCTACCCATCTAATAAGCAGCAAGGTAAGAGGGAGAAAGAAAAAGAGGGCAAGAGGAAGAGAGGAGGGAATGAAGGAGGAGGAGGAGGAGGTGGTGGTGGTGGAGGTCCGACAGCGGCTTGGCTTTGGCATGACCCTTCTATGGTCCTCCTTAAAGTAGGATAGTTTATTTTTGGTTTCATGATGAACTAGAGATTCAGGAGTAGTTTAGGTTTCATAAGGAACTAGAGATTTAGCAGTTTATGAATGTAGGGTAGGAAGCTCTATGAAGATGATTTTGACTCTGGATCAAGGTAGTCGAAAGAGAGGCACAAGTGTAGCCATGATGCTGATGTTGATGAAGTTGCCAAAACATATGTTGACAGCTGGGACCTGAGGAAGTGGGAGCAACCGTATTTTTGTCAATTATATTGCCATAAGGCCATATAAGTTATCATGTTTTCTGCTTATCAAAAGTTGTCCCTCTTCACCTGAGATCTTCACTCATTTAGGGGTCACAAACAGTTACATGCAGATCCTACAACTGGTGGGATTTAGCTCGATGATGTCATGCTTGCTAATTTTCCTTGAAAACTGGACGCTTGAATTTGCTTTTATTTTCGGGTGGTGCATGGCTTATCACAGAGTCCCCAACTGGTTGTAAATATGTGGTGAATTATGTCCCTGTAGTCAAGGATGGCAGTACTGGTATTGGTACCGGTATCGGGGGTACCGGTACCAATACGTACCGGTATCGGTATGGGGGTATCGGCCGGTACCAGGTCCATTTTGGCCCAGTACCGGCCAATAAAAGTTTTTTTAATTTTTTTAAATACAAATGACTGGCATGGGGTTTCCCTTGGTATCGTATCGGTACCAACCAGGCCTCTAGTCATATCCTTAGAGCTGATCCTGTGTTGGTGTGAGATATGGTTTTTTTTTTTATGATTTATGTGTTGGCAATTCTCCTAATGGATTATTTGTGTGCTGTTGCTGTTCACTACATAAATGGCTCAACAATGCACAGAAGATCTGGGTTCAAAACTTAATACCTTAAGCATAATTGGAGTCCAAAGATAAACAAATAAAAATAAAATTCCAAGGAGGTTTTCTCAGTGCAACTTCGGGCCTAATCTTAGTTATTGTCGAAATGCATCACTAAAAAAGGTATGGGAGAATTATATGGATTGAATTTACTGTGAAATGTACAAATACATTTTGTTTTCTGATGTCCTGTTATGTTCTATATGAAATTATCTTTGTCAAGAATATTGGTGGTGGTAAAATTTTCAACTTCCTTAGTGTTTGTTTAACAGGTTGATTATGGCGAATGTTTCAGAGTTTTCAACAATCCGAACGTCACCGTACACTTCAATACAGAGGCCATGGATGTCATCAGCAATAGCAAAGGGCAGATGTCTGGCATTTTATTGCAAAGGGTTGACACTGGGGAGGAATCTGTGCTAGACGTGAAGGGTCTATTCTATGGAATAGGCCATACACCAAACACCCAGTTGTTGGCAGGTCAAGTCGAGCTTGATAGTGCAGGCTATGTGTCGGTCAAAGAGGGTACCGCTAAAACTTCTGTGGAAGGGGTCTTTGCAGCCGGGGATGTACAGGTATTGTTTTGTGACAATTTAGAATTCCATGGTCACATTTTATTTCCTTTTTTCATCATTGTGGATCTAATATTATGTAGATAATTGTTTATAGATGTGTTAGATATATTGGTTATACATGTTTATCCTTATTCTGGGTCCCTAAGTGATTGACGTCTGTCATTTGCTTTCTACGTCTCCTGATTTCTGTATTGCGCTCATCCACCATATGATTGTACAGATCATCTTGCAAGTAGTTCTTAAAGCAAATTGGCTTGGTATTTTTCATATTGCTCAATTGCTGTTATCCATGCACAAAAGAAGCTTCTTAGTGTTGAAAATGCTATAATATGTTTCTTACTGTTTGCATGTGCAATGATTGAAGATTTCAATAACCATTTTTTGGCATTGTGATGGAGATCAAAGTTCCTGCTGATGGGCGTACGGACAATGTATGTGGCAAAGATTGCTGCCTGATCATGTTGAGACTGTTGATGACACAAAGCCAAGCTTTATTAGCTAATTATTAAGATCAGGGTTCCTTGAGGCATTTTTTTAGGGATTTACGTGGTATTTGTTTAGCAGGTCAATGTGATGTATTTTTCCCTTGAGCATACAGATTCCTATTTGTTAGGAATTTTACTAATTGTTTATTTGAAAGTAGAAGGTACCACTGTATATTATAAAGGTAAACAAAAGTTACAAATATACAAAAAGTAGGAGCTCTCCAATCTCACTCCACAAGCACCAAGATGGTGGCTCAAGCATGATCCCCCAAAAGAACAAAAGGGGTGTATTTCCAAAAAAATCTTTATAATGAATCCTCATCCATTCTCTAACCCTACCAATAATAAAGGACAAAGGTTTATCATGACTCATGAGTACATGCTTCCCTTCTAAAAATCCGCTTGTTCCTCTCAGTCCAGATCGCGCATAAGGTAGCATGTAGGATCAGCCACCACATCAGTTTATCACCCTTCTGTGAGAAAAAAACATGGCCAAAACCGATCAAATCCACCACAAGGGAGTGATGCTGCTTCACTAAATGTAACCTTTGGAACAAAGAGTCCCAAATCTCCACCGAGAAGGAGCATGTAACCATGGATGGCAGTACCGGCCGATACCGGTACGTACCGGCCGATACCGGTACGTACCGGTATCGGGCGGCACCGGTACCGTAGGTACCGACCGGTACTGGGCCGGTACCGGACTGGTTTTGGGCCGGTACCGACCGGTACCGGGCCGATACCGGCCGGTACCGGACCGGTACGTACCGGTACCCACCGATACCGGTACCGGTACTGCCATCCTTGCATGTAACAAAAAGATGGTCCACCCCTTCATTCTCTTCTCCACAAAGACAGCACAAAGGAGGAACGTCACAGCCAAAACGAATCAGCCTATCCGTCGTCGGAAGCTTACCATTAACAATTCTCCACAAAAGAATCTTAACCTTCAGCGGGGATTCCAGTTCCCAAATATGCCTGACAAAAGGGAAGTGGAGACCCCCATATGCAATACCCACATAGGCCGATTTGACAGTGAATACTTCCTTAGCATCCTAGACCCAAACCATCGACCCTGGTTGAGAAACATCCCGCTTGTACTCTTCCAAAGTCTCCATCAGGGCAATAGCTTCCATAGCCTCTTCGTCTCTTAGTTTCCTTCTAAACACAGGGTTCCAAACCTCCCTGCCTTCATCCATTCAATCATTTGCTCCACCACAGCTCCAGGATCAACATCAATATTATACAATTTAGGAAATGCCTGAAACAACAGAATTGGTCCAGCCCACCTATCCATCCAAAAGGAGCAAGTTTTGCCATCTCCTAGAGAGAACTGCGTAGCAGCCACCAAGCATCGGCTGCCTCAAGGATGCCCTTCCAGACATGGGAGATATTGTGATCAGACTGCAAGTGGAAACCCCATGCCCTTGAAATGTGATAATACTTGTCTTTAATAACTGCAATCCATAACCCTACTTTATCCTTCCCAAGCTTCCAGAGACACTTTGACAGAAGAGCCAAATTGAAGTCCCTAATATTTTTGATGCCTAGGCCTCCAATCTATTTGCTCTTACACACTCTGCCCCAGTTGATTTCATGAAAACCCTTACTCGGGCTATCTGAGCTACCACCCCAAAAGAACCTGCCGCGGATTCCTTCCAACTATCAGGCCAGAGTCTTAGGAACTCTAAAGATCAATAGATAATGGATAGGTAAACTATCCAAGATTGCCCGACACATAATCAATCTACCTCCATATGATAACAGACGACCCTTCCACCTAGCTAATCTGGATTGGAACTTCTGGATCATCGGCTGCCAATCATTACACTTCAACTGCACCCGAGAATAGTACCTACTCTGCTTAGAAAGCCATCCGACACATTAGCACCATACACTGCACTCTTCTGAAAATTGACTTTGAGGCCAGTCACTTCATTGAGGAGTTCAAGGATCAATCTAATATTGTAGGCTTGCTTCTTCCCGTTAGCACAAAACAAGATGGTGTCGTCCGCATACTGCAAGTGAGAGATGACTTTGTTCTCATAACCAACCTGAAAACCAGAAACCAGGCATGTTTACTCTGCTCTTAGCCATATACAGCTCAGCAATTGGGCCACCGGAACAAAGAGCAGTGGTGAAAGGGGGTCCCCTTGCCTAAGACCTCTCCTGCTAATGAAAGACAAGGTCGGCTCCCCATTCACCAAAATTGCAAAAGATGCAGAGATAACACAAGCTATGATCTAGGAGATCCACTTCTCACCGAAGCCCATCTTAGCAAGAACATTAAAGAGGCAATTCTCGTTTACCCTATCATAAGCTTTCTCAAAATCAAGCTTCAAAAGAATGCCCCATCTTCGCTAAGACTTCATATAATGCAGACATTCCTGAGCCATCAAGAATTCTTCTTGAATCTGCCTGCCCTTGATGAAAGCACTCTGATTAACATTGATCAGTCTGCCAATGACCTTTTCCAATCTACAGGTCAACATCTTAGAGATGATTTTGTACATCCCATTTAACAGACTAATGGGTCTAAAGTTTGTAAGAGCATCCACCCCCATTTTCTTAGGGACAAGGACAATGAAGGTCTTGTTAATCCCTTTAAGATGAGCCCTTCCTTCTTGAAATTCCAGCATAGCCTAAAACAATAGGTGGTGAGTGATCTCCCAACACTGTTAGAAGAAGAATATAGGGATTCCATCTGGCCCTGGAGCTTTATCATCTGCAAGAGAGAACACAACATCTTTCAACTCTTCCATAGCAAAAGGGCCCAAGATAGCTTCCCTCGCCTCCTCAGAAATAACTGCTAGAAGCTCCCCACAAAAAGAGGGGTTGGGCTGGTCCTCCTCCATAAACAAGTGAGAGTAGAAGGACCGAATATGGGAGACTAACTCCTTCCTGCCACTAATAACTTGATCTCTGGACCGCAGAGCAGAAATGTGTTTCTTCTTCTCCTTCCTAATGCAATCCTGTGGAAGTAAGTTGTGTTGCTGTCTCCCTCTAGGATCCATCCGTCTTTTGATCTTTTCTTCCAGTAGATCTCCTCCTTAGCTAGGATCTCCTGAAACTATTTGTTAAATTGAGCTCTCCTCGCGCAGTCCTCATCATCAAGCATGCCAGTCTCCTCCAGAGCATCAATAATGTGGGGCTGCTCCAAGATGAACTTCTTCTCAGCCTCCGCCGAAGCCTTCTTAAGCTTTTTCCCCATGCAGTTAGAGCTCAAGGCATAGCCTTGAGATTACCAATCAGGGTAACCATAGCCGAGCCCTGTCCTAAGAAGGGCTTCTATGCCTGTGACATAGTCTCCATGAAACCTTCCTTCTTCAGCCAATACTTCTCCACTCTAAAGAGATGCCTGACTCTGAACCTGTGATTAGAGTTGAGAAGGATGGTTTATGGTCTAAAACTGGCCTCTCCAAACAAGTAGCCTTCAAATTAGGAAAATGCTTCTCCCACTCAACAGACACCAAGAATCTATCCAACTTGGAACATGAAGGTTTGCTTCTCAAGTTGGACCAAGTGAAGAAGCCATTGTCAGTAGGCACATCAGTCAGAGCAATCGGATGAATAAACTGAGTGAAGTCCTCCATAGGCCCCGACCAGTGGGCCCCTTCAGTTTTCTGACAGACACCACGACATTAAAATCACCAACAACCAACCATGGGTTGCCACACAACGAATGCTAAGAAGTCAAGTCGTCCTATAAATCCTTCTTATCCTCCCTCTCATGGGCCCCGTATACTCTCGTAAAGTCCCAGACAAACTCATCCCCCACACTCCTGAAGGTGATATAAATAAATGATTTCTTAACCCTCCTACGAACTTTCTGAACCACATACTCATTCCAGAGCACCATAATCCCTCTCGCTCTACCCTCCGCAGGGGACACCACCCCTTTTGACAGTTTAGAGCCCCCCAGACCCTTCCACACTTCATCCCCCACCTCTTTGGTCTTTGTCTCTTGTATATAAAGAATGTCCACCCTCATCTTTCTAATAATATCCCTCACAACCTCCCTCTTCTCTTTTGTAACGCCCCGTTGACCCGGTTCAGTCATGTCGGCTTACTTCGAACCAGCGAGCGCCCCACAGTGGGAACAACCCAAACATATACTTACTCCAGTGTGAGTACATACATACATCCATAACACTATGAATCAACCATCATAATCACAAATTTATTCACTAATAACAAATAACGTAAATTACAATGCTTGCTTAGAATCTCTAAACATATTCATATATTACATCAATTAAGTAGTAGTTCGATCGTCAAGCTCTAAATCTTCTAGTCCCATAGCTTAACCTTTACTTCTCTTTGCTTGAAAAATGTTACGGAGCAAGGGTAAGTCTCATCCGACTTAGCAAGCACATGATACCACTACATGGCTTATCATATATAAACATAAAAAGAAACATGATAATACCATATAATCATGTCATGATAGAATATAACATAGTAAGCTTCAGCTAACATAGGGATCATGGCAAATCATGGCATGGTCGAAAGATCATGCCGTAGCATGGCATGGCGTGAGTATAAAATAAAGATCATGGTATGGCATCATGGCGTGGCTTGACTTGATCATGCATGGCATCATGGCATGGTTTGACTTGATTATGGCATAGCATCATGGCATGACATGAGTACAAGCATAATAGGGGTATGGCGTAGCATCATGGCATGGTTAAAAGATCATAGTATAGTATGAAGTCATAAATATATATAGCATACGAACAACATGAATCTTTTCACTTATTTAACGGACATGTATCCAAATCACAACATAGGGATGTTTAACATGGCGTGCAACCAGCAGTAAGGCAAATGCCCACTGGCACTTCCACTGCGCAGCAGGGGGGACTTGCCCGTCCCACCTGGATCGGGAGAACCGTAGTCAGGATTTTACCTGTTTACCTCGGATTTCATCTTTTAACTTAATGTCCGCCTCACAAAGATGCTTGTATGATTCGGACGCATGGACTCCTAAGGTGGCACTGTCCGTAAGCATGTTCAATTTTAACATGTGAGACTTATAGCATGGGATTTAGGTATGGGTTGGGTGTCCATAGAGGCTCTTATGTCATTTTGACAACATGTTAGCTTAGTAGTATATACTTTAAGTTGTAGGAAAACATATAGTTTGAAAATGAGGCATTTGTAGTAGGAAAATAACTATGGAGAAAGAACCATGTACTTGTTTTTAAGTAGAAGCTCTCTTGGACACAGTAGGAACCTCCTCTGCGTGTAAAACCTTCACGAGCAAACTCTTCTCTCTCTTCCTCTCTTTCTCTCTTGGGCGTGGGCAAGGAGGAGGAGAAGAAGAGATGGGGGAAATGGAGGGGTTACCCCCCTAGTTATAGGTGATGACATATCTTAAGATGGGGACATGTGTCCCCCCTCTTTTAAGATGGAGATGACATGTGGTTGGTGAGGTGGCATGGGTTTCTTGGGGACTAAGAAACCTTACCAGTTTCCTTATCCTTTATCATACTAGTATCCTTTTCCTTTACCTTGCCAATATCTTTATCTTTTAGTACTTTTACATTTTAGTTTCAATGTTCTCTATAATTGACTTTATGCCCTCATTTAACACTTCTTTACCGAATTTAACTCATTTTTAGTAGTTTGAGGACATATATAGAAGTTTTAAAAATTTCACTTAAGACCCTATGAAGATCATCTATTGGATTATAAGACATGATATTTTCATAATTGCCTTTATATTTTTTTTGATATTTATGAATATATCTTTTTTCATAATTATGTATATGTTGGCATGTAACTGTAATTTTGTAGGTTCTTACATCCCTCCCTCCAATGCCCATGATTTTCCAATAGACAATCTTCATTGGATCACAACATAAGCCTCCTACCCTCCTGAGTATTCTCTCTCGAGCTTTCTTTCTTACCCATCTTCTCACTCCTAGCACCTCGAGCCACTCCCAACTGCCATCTCCTCTGTAGCTTGGAAAAGACAAAATGAATATCCTTGTCCATCCCTTCAAATGAGACCCCAATGGCACCAACCACCTATTTAGTTTGGGTTTCCACTAGATGCTCCACCTGGGCCAGAATTTCCTTGACTTCGGACTTTCCTGTGTCCCCCTGTGCAGACAAAGAGTTTCCCTCTCTGAGGGCACTCCTACTCCCTTGAAGCCCTCCCTCATCCTCTAGCATAGCCAGCAAAAAGTCAGCCTCCACCTCTGGGATGTCCACAGCCAACTCAGAGATCTCCAAGTCTTGCCCATCATCATGCATATCCCCTCCACCGTCCACCTGACTCCCAAGTCCCCTGCACAGAGTCCCCAAACAGACAACTTGCTCTCGCCCTCCCTATCTAGTCCATGAGCTGGAGACAAGTCCCTCGACCTTCCCTCTATAGCAACGGACTTGGCCGAAGGACCAGAGTAGAGTGGTTGGCCCTCTAAATCCTCCTGTTGAACAGCTGAAGAAGGAGTGGGCAGGGATTCCTAGGCTAGAGACCTGTCAGCTCCGGTAGCCTGCTATGGCTGGGGGGAATCAGGGGCACCCCGACGGTCCTCTAAAGCTCCTTCGAGCAGTCAGGGGCTACACAATAGGCTGGTAGTCCCTCTTGGACTGCCCAACCCTTGAGTCGGAGGAGAAGCAGTTGAGCAGAGGTGCAACGGCTGCCCCATCACATCCCCTGTTGACCGTCCTGCAACCGGCACATGAAGAGGCTCTGCAGACGCAGCAGGCAGCTTGGTTCCCACCATCGATGGGTGAGCCGGCGGAGACAACTGCCGCCAGTCATGAGGGGCCTCCTTGTCGAGGCCCACAGCGGCAACACTCTCGCACTGCTCTGTAGGGCACAAGTTCTTCACAACACTAGGCTCAACCTCGTTCTGGCGAAGATGGTAAATAGTGCCGGGTCCAACCGAAGGTCCGCGACTTAACCCGCTATCGGGTAAGTCACAAGTAGCGAGGCTAGCGGTCGGATCCGATATTCGATCAGCCCAACAGGCTGATCTGACTTCGTATGCCAGCGGGGGCGATTTGAAATTCTAAATTGGCCTACTGGAGCTGCGACGTACTCTGTCGTCGTCAACCTCCCGACGCACCCCTGGAAACCCTAGCTCCCTTGGTTTCCGCCGCAGCCGCACATCTCTCATCACAACATGAATTGGGAAGATGTCCTCACCCCACTGGACCATGACTACTTTCGGGACGTCCTCCACACCACCTACACTGATCTTCCCATCGACTTGTAAGAGCTCTCTGGTCCTGTACATTGCAAGGGCTATACCTTCCAGTCTGTCGAAACCTCTGTTGAACCCAAAAGTTCACACTAGGGTTTTCCTAAAACAAATCTAGGTGTATGTATGTATGTATGCACCTATGCAAAAAAACTAAGGCTGTAAAACCCATATGTAAATGCATGCATGCTTGCATGCAAAAGAAAAGAGAGAAAACTAGGGTTTATGGACCTAGTTTTTGCATGAAAAAATCTGCAACATGCATAAGACACAAAAAAAGAAAAAAAAGGGGAAGCCAGCCATACCTGGAATAGATGACAAAGGCAGCACCCCCAATGCTGCGATTTCAGCAGCAACAAGGCACCAACCAACAACAGCAAACCACCAAAACCAGCAACAGTAGCAAAAGCACCAATCGGCAGCAAGCAAGAGCACCAAAACCAACAAGGGAGGGCACCAAAACCAGCAAAAGGGAGCACCAACAGCAGGAGCAGCCGCACCAGCAGGCAGCACACAACAGAGAGAGAAAGAGAACCAGCCAGCCCTAGCCCCCCACCGGTCCTCTATTAAAAAAAAAGGAGAAGGAGAAGGGATAAAGATGGAAAAAGCCCCCCCCCCCCCCGCGGTGGCTAGGGGTGTGCATAATACGGTTCAAACCGAAAAACCGAACCGAGTGATTCGGTTCGGTTTGGAGTCAGGTTCGGTTTCAGAAAGTTGTGAAACCGAACCAAACCGAATAAATTGATTTTTTAAAGTAAATAGGTATTTATATTAACATTATGCATATAAATAAGTATTTTTAAAATATAATTTTAATGTTAAATACATATATATACATTCAATATCAATAAAATATGAAATTTCGGTTTGAACCGAACCGAACCGAAATTTTTCGGTTCGGTTCGGTTCGAGTTGAAGAAATTTCCTCCAAAATCGAACCGAACCGAACCGTGCACACCCCTACCGGTGGCACCCATCGGTGGGGGGGAGCCACCGGTTCCTCCTCTCCCTCATCTCTATCCTATCTCTCTCTCTCTCTCTCTCTCTCTCCCATCCCTATCTCATCCATCTCTATCCTCTCCGCCATCTCTATCTCTATCTCCCTCTCTCCCATCCTAATCCGCCCCCCCCACCGGTTGCCTAGGTGGCACCAGTGGGGGGTGCCACCGGTGGAGCATGTGCCTCCCACCGGTGGCCCCTTGGCTGGCCTATAAATAGGCCCCCCAGGCCCAAGCAAACAGACACAGAGAGAGCTAAAAAAAAAAATCCAAAGGGGCCAAGCTCTGCTCAGATTTCTACAGAAAAGGAAGAACAAGAAGGTCTCAAAGAAGGATCTCTGTGCGTGGAATTAAAAGGACAAGGATACTACATTGTTTTATTTTATTCTTGTAATATTTCAAGCAATAATAAAAATCTAATGGGTTTATTTCTATTGGTGAAATAGCCCAAATTCATATATGGTTTGTTCCTATTGGTGGAGTAACCAATTTTTAATGGTCCATTCTTAATAGAATGACCATGTGATTTTATGGTTCTCTCTTATTGGTAGAGCGGCCGTATGTCACATGAATCATCCTATTAAGGGGGACTATTAATTATTGGTTCCTCTAAAGATGGTTTATTTCTATTGGTGAAATAACCCTAATTTATGATTGGTTTACTCTTATTAGTAGAGTAACCTTAAGTTTAATAGTTCATTCTTAAGGAAATGATCATGTAGTCATATGGTTCTTATTTATTGGTAGAGCGGCCATATAACTCATGGATCATTTCACTTAGAATGAACTAAATTATATGTTGCTCTTTAATTGAAATATTATTGTTGTTTCATAAATTATGGTTCGTTCATATTGGTTGAACGGCCAAAATAATTGTGGTTCCTTTATATCGGTTGAAAGACCATTAAGGGATATCTTTAAGTATGTGGTGGCCCTCATCAAGGTTTAAAAACTCGGCTCGGATCGGCACGGATCGGCCGACTCGGACCGGTTTTGGGCCGACCGTGCCGATCCCGAGCAACCTGGCTGAGTCCAGGATTCGGATCGCCCGATCCGATTCGGATCGGGCGATCCGAGACCAGATCGGGCCGGGTCGGCTCGGATCGGCCCGACCCGGCCCCCAACGGCTAGTTTGACTAGCCGTTGGGGGGTCAACCTAGCCGTTGCTGGCCGTTCTCAAACGGCCAGCAACGGCTAGTTTGGGTCTTGGGGGTCTATTTAAACCCCCCCAAGGCCCTCCTAAGGCTCAAATGAGCTTTGGATGAGCTGTTCGAGGAGCAACATCCACTAAATGCATGGGTTGATGCAAGCACCTCAAATGAGTCTGAATTCAACCCAAATGATCGGAAATGGGTGGAAGGTGAGTTAGATAATGTTCCCTTACTTACTGATTTTCAATCTCCTCCTCCAAAACGTCAGAAGAAGAGCAAAAAACAAGCACCAAGCAAAAGGAAGAGTGGTACTGTAATTCAGATTGCTGATCTGGAGACCATCGAGGAAGATGATGAAACGCCAGAACCAAGTGATGAGGTCCAATATCAAACCTCAAATGACTCGACATCAAAGACGAGCTCCGACAGTTCTGAGGATGGCGGAGATGCTACCAGTGCCCCAGCCCCAGCTCCACCAATTCAATTCACTGGAGAAGAAGAATACACACATGCTACCCAAGATGAACATCATGGTAGCAGAGCAGGATGTGAAGAATCTTCAATTCAAACATTCAGCAGATCAAGGAGGAAGGACAAAGGTAAAGCTCCTCAGTGTGCAGAGGAATATCAGGAGCAACTATCAGATGCATCATCATATTCTCCATACGAAGGGTATAGTCAGCCTACTGGATATGTAGTTTACCCTCCTCAACATTCTGATACATCCGACTATTCAGGGAGTCGTCTAGAATATCCACAATTTTCAGTCATTTATACCAATACGGATGACTATATCCGGTATGTGATGCAATATGAACAATACTACCAGAGCTATGTGTCATGGGCTGAGTATGTTAACCATATGTTCATTCAGTATAATATATGTTTGGAATAAATGTAAGTTCATAATCATATATGTAAGTTTATTCAAGGTTTTTTTGTCCAACAACATCTTATGTACTAATCAATGTATTTCAACACAATTATGCATTAGACTTGTGTTTTATATTTTTTTCACATTTTTTCATATTTTTTTCTATTTTTTTATGCTATCCGAACCAGCCAAGCCTGACTCAGCCAGGATTGGCCGGGATCGGATCCGATCTGATCGGTATTGGCCGATCCGATCGGTTTTGGACCGGCCGATCCGGGACCCGATCCCGGGTTTCTTAACCTTGGCCCTTATGCCCCATCAATTAAACTATCCTTTAATGATCTTTATTTTCCCAAATAAATCTAAAGTGGGGACATGCTGCCCAAATAATCCTCCATCCTTTTAAAGGATAATTTCAAGTAATCCACCTTCTTCAAGGGGTCCTAATGAAGGTTGGGTCTAAAAAATCTATCTTCTTAGCACTCTAAGATGCCCAAAGTCCTCATGTCCTCGTAAGAACTAAAAAATTCTTTAAGTATCCTTTAAAGGATATTCATGAACCTTTCTAATAAAATAAGGAAGAAATCATGTCTGCACTGAATTTAGGCGACTTGCTTATTTCCTGCTTTATTAATAAGCCTTATTGGACGGTTAATCAAGGGTTACCAATTAATGATTGGTGTAATTAACACTGACCAAAGTCAGTGGGGAGAGGTCAAGAATACGGATCCATGATCGATCCAAAAGAAACTTAGACTTGAGGATTAATCCTAAATTCTCGAGATCTACAAAAACAAGAATAGCATGGTTTTCAAAACCCTAAGAATGTTCTTTCAAAATAAAAAAAGCTCTCTATTCAAAAATTCCAAAAACTCTTTTTTTTTTCAAAGAATGAGAGAGCGAGAGAGAAATAAGTCTCACAGATTTGGCACGCCCAGTGGGACCTCTCATTCTTTTCATCTTTCCGTCCAATAAGGCCCCTATCAGGATAAGCCTAATGTTCCCTGTTTGATGCAGGTACGAGGAAATTTAAATCTCAAATGGCAACCAAAGTTACCTACGGTCCTTTGGTCGTGGCTACCCATGTCCATTATGGGTATCTGACTACGCCGACGTGCTTCGGCGATTTTTCAGCAGTGGTCGGGTCCCCCTACTTCATAGGGGTGGTTGTTGCACTGGAGCCCACTCCGGTAAAGAAAATAAGAACAAGGCGCGCTTCCCGCGCCTAGAAGCAACACAACAACGACAAATCCGGTCGGGTCTATGCCGTCAACGCAATCCATATTGCGCCAGCCTTCTCTTCCAACAGGAGGCTGAAGTATAACAAGATAGCAAGCCCGTCTATTACGGAGAAGACGATCCTGGTCGGTAACCTCCGCATCCGTCTAGATAGTGGGGAGCCGAAAATACCCACAACTCGCCATTTTCCATCGGTTCCCGTCCAGAACCGATTTGGCATACTCTCGAAGGTCTGCCAGGACAAGGCAGCCTTCAAAAAGAAGGAAAGCTTAGAGCTCTTAGCCAGTGGGGGCAGAAGACTCAAACAAGAGCTCTGGGCCTGTCAGAGCAAAGATACTAGAAGAAGGCATACATGCCTTAGAAGAGGAGTAATCCTGTAGAAGACATGAATCTCCAACTCAAACAAATTTGGGTGACCAAAGAGGAATCCCTAAAGATCCGCCAAGCTAGGGCTACCCTAGCCAAGTGACAGCCTCAAAAGCTCGAAGAGCCACTGAGGCAAATCACTAAAGAAGACCTTCGACCTCGTTCTCCGTGACGTCAGAAAAGGAAAGGGGCCTGTAAGGCCAAGAAGCAACCACAACAATCCAACCAACAGAGGACTTTGGTCTTCTCAAGACTGGGGGCACCTCTCTCACAAATTCCAAAAAAAAGAAGAGTCACGCAAGTGACTGAAGACGACATTCAGATGTATACTTGTTATGCCTCAGGCACCAGCAATAGGCAAAACCTATTGTCAAAAGACTCTGCTAAGATCGTCAATATAGCTCAACGGGATGGGCCTCTCACTAGGCAGATGGAACAAGCCAGGCAATAGCTAAACCAAAGAAATATAGGGGTTAATCCACAACCTCAAAATGGCGGAGCTACCGTCGCAGAAGGTGGAGATGAAGATGGGTTAAATGCCCATGAAGTAGATCCCGCCTCGGCTGCTCAGCTCTTCTCCACTCTCCCGACATGCCGGCCGCCCCTTGGGAAGAAGTTTTAAACTACACTTAGGAATTTTACTAATTGTTAGATTAAGTTTTTTATAATTTGGAAACAATTGTGATATTCTCATTATAAATACAATGTATAAGCCCTATTAGAGCTATTTAAGTTTCTTAGCAAACCAACCACACCAACCAAGAACTTCGTGGGGAAACAGGCCCAAAACTAATATAGGCACGTGGCTCATGAATTACCTGATACAGACCTGAATGACTTTTGCCAGCATCTTCCTCTTGATGAACATAGGTAGAGTTGTGCTTTCAAGATTGCAAGGCCAAATGTGGGAGCCCAGTGAGCAAATTGGCTCTGATGTCATCTTAATCAAAGAAATCACTTACCCAAAACTCAAGATAGTGTGGAGAGAGGCTCAGAATCTGCATAGGCATGGTGTGGCTTGTGAACAACCGGTTATAGGGCTAAATGGCTTCCTTCAAAGAAGTTGATTGGAAAAGAATTCTTGTGTGCTGTCAAGAGCAAGCTCTTCTCCTTCATAGAAGTAAGTGAGGGGCATCCTCCGTCACCATGCATTGGCATGATGCGATCTTATCCCTGCTTCCCCTTGCAATCGACAATTGTGAACGACCATTGACCGGAGCACAAATCTGCCCATGTTATTGTGAGCATCTTCATCTTCCCCTGCAGCATCATGTCACACTCATTCTCCTGTAATGCCCATCAACCTAGCGACCATTGCTACTGCCTGTTTGTGCCACCAACAACATCACCAAAGTCTACAAAGTAGGCAAGAGATAATGCCCTGGCACCATCACCAGCATATCCTGCATCCTGCTGGGCCCTGAGTTGATTGCCATTGAGGTGTCTGTTGGTTGCATGTTTACCTTACTCCCTGGTGTTGCAAAGCTGCCATCATCCATCAATGCTGTGGCGATGTTCTGCTGATTGCTCTGCTGCTGTCCTTATATGAAGAGGGTAAGAAAGTTAATCACATATTTAGTTTGGTTGACGAATTGCAGTTGTGTCTATGGAAAAATTGTAAACCAAGTTATCAATGTCATAATTTGAATATTACAGGGATTCCACATAACTCCTATATAGTTAGTCTTGCAGAGTATTCTAGCTTATGGTAAGAAAGGAGTGCTTTCCCAGCAACAGAGAGTTGCGTGTGGTTTGTTTCAGCAGCAGAGATGTGAACAAGCTTCGCAGAGGTTGACAGATCAAGTCCATTTCTAGAACACAGTGCTAGAGAGAGGTTCAGATGTACACAAAGGATCTAAACTCATACATGTCAGATGAATATGTATTTCACATTGACTTTCCAATGTTTGAAGAGGACGTTGAGTGATGGGCCTGCTTCTCTGCATTTTTTGTAGATTGATTTACCGTTTTCTGTAGATTGCACCACGGGGCTGAAAAGATTGGGCCAGTAAATCATTCATGGATGATGGATCAGTGATACTGTAATTAATTTCATTGAAATGAACTAATAATCACTAGAATGGTCAATTTCGTTCAGGAAATTGTCTTACTCACTGCTGCTCAATTTTAATATTGCAACTTCTGTTAGAAATCTTTTGTTCATCCCATATTCCGATCTTGGATCTTTTCAATTGGCTCCTATTAGACATTCTTTTGTCAACTTTATCCAAACAGGATCATGAATGGAGGCAAGCCATAACAGCTGCTGGATCTGGGTGTGTTGCTGCCTTGTCAGTTGAAAGATACCTGGTGGCACATGACCTCCTCATTGAATTCCACCAGGTACTGTATTTTGCAATTGTTTTCCTGTCAGGAACCATAAATTGTTTATGCTTGGAACTTTTGACTATCTATGAATTTATAATTTAATTTTTGACATAGTCATCTTAATGCTTCTTTTATAATCAGTTCATGCATCATTTGGGTTTCGTTGTATGTTTGATTTCCATTCATAAGATGCTTCCTAAAAATGCTTGAGGATATTGAAGACTTATTTAGCCACTTTATGGTTCCTTTGGTGGGGATGTTTTCTTTAAAGGGATTCACAATCATCCATGTAGCTTGTGATTCTCTTGGGGTATTGGTCAGGAACCAAATATATTGACTTTTATTTGCATTGGCTAGAAAATGCCATTTCAAAGTTGCAATAGCTCCTTGATTTGGATGATTTTGATATGATTGTTTTAAGGCCCCTCCTTTGCTGAGAACTATGCAGTTTTATATTCCATAAAATAAATATACTGTCAATTGTCTGTTGCTCAAGAAATTTTTATATTTTTCTATTCATGGACATTCCTGGATTCTTGAACAAATGCTCCACCTACTGATGTATTTTTTGTAATTTTACACAAACAGCCAGTGAAGGAAGAGGTGAAGAAAGAAATCTCTGACAGGGATGTTGAGATGGGCTTTGATATTTCACGTACTAAGCACAAGGGCCAGGTAAATATATGTTTCTTTTTATACCACATGTCATGTGTTACACCTCTGTTACCAGAGTGTAATATCACTTGAACATATGTTTATGGTATAATTTTGTGCAATGAACAATTTGATCTTCAACTGTTGCAGTATGCTTTAAGAAAATTGTACCATGAGAGCCCAAGGCTTATATGTGTCCTGTATACAGCACCAACATGTGGTCCATGTAGGACACTGAAACCAATTTTAAGCAAGGTATGTTCATTGCAGTGTTTGATTATTTCTTGAGTATTGTCTGTTGCAATCTGCCGTTGGTATTTGAGGGATCTCAACTCTTCCTTTGGAAATGGTCATTGGCATGAAATTGATGAGTTTCCCGTCAATTATTTGGGAAATTTTCGGACGTTTGTGTAGCTTTAGATGTCTAGCTTGGAAGCTTAAGTAAAATTTTTTTTTGGAGAAAGTTGGTAGTGCGAACTGTATTTTAAAATAGTGTGAAATTCATTCTTCCATCATCTTGTGGGTCAATTTACTTTCAAAATCGTAGTTCGTTTGTCTTCAGTTCATATTTTAGCAAGAGTAATACTTGCTGCCGCACATGGCTGCAGCCCAATCTTTTTATTTTTTGAAAAAAATTTAAGGCTGGGCCCATCATGCCCCTTATGTTCATATAGCCTGATCTCCGATCGGACGACCCAGAAAATCTGATAAATCGAAAACCGAGCCCCCTTTTATTGGGCTTGGCCCATTAAGGACATTTTTTCACTATTCATTGGGGGTCATTTTTTTGTTTTGTAGATTCTCTCGGGTTGTCCAATCAGACATTTGATTGTACAAACATGTCAGGCATGATGGGCCTGACCTAAAAAAAATCAAAAATAAAAAAAATTGGGCTGCACCTTGTATGCGGTGCAACAAGTATACTCTTTTAGAAAACTGGCCAGGCCAGCCCAAAACAGAGTGAACTGGATTGGAACGATACGTGGTGCAGCAAGTATACTCTTCTAGAAAACTGGTCGGCTATCCCAAAACAGAGTGAACTGATTGGAACCAGCCTAACCTGAACCGGTTCCCAGAGCCAAACCAGCCAAAAAATTTGAAAAAGTAATCAAGTGGCCAAAACTGGTGCAATGTCAGACTTAACTGGGCAGAACCGGCTTGGAACTGGACAATTGGCCTTGGCCAGTTGTACGGTGAACTGCCGGTTCTTAATACCCTGCTTTATTATCATTCGTATTTCTTGCTTTTTTTTTTTCAAAATTTAACAGTTATTTACCATTTTATGAGTATTATGGCCTTTGTGTAGTGAAACTGGTCCAAACTGGTTCAGTTAGGCCACAACCAATCGGTTCCAGTCCTGAGCCAGAACTGGATTGGTCTTCCGGTTCCGATTCCAGTTTCTTAAACCTTGCTTTAGTTTTCAAGCATTCCTCTGGTTAGACATATGGGGGGATGTATGGAAACTTTCTGGTTGTTTAGTAGACCTGGTGATAATTCAGGTGCAGTGTCTTGGTTTGGTCACTGGAAAGGTCAAGAATGAGGCTAAATGGAGTCCCAACCCGACCAAGCTGTGTTTCTGGCCTAGGTCAGATGGTTCCGGTTTTTTAAACGTTGCTTCAGTTTAGAGGCAGTCTTCTAGTTAGACATAAAGAGGGACATGTTTGAAAACTTTCTGCTTCTTTGGGAGACGTGGCACTAGTCCAGGCTGGGTAACTTGGCTTGGTCACTGGAAAGGTTAAGAATGGGGCTAGATGGCGTCCCAACCTGACCTAACTTTGGATCAGGACTACATTACTGTACTGGCCTGTGGTCAGACCAGGTCAGAGCAAGTCTGTCGACTTTTCTGTAAAAATTGTTGTAAAGGGCCAGGTCAGACTTGGTCTGACCAGGTTTGGATTAATGGATTCTAACCCAACCGGAAAAGGTTTTGGTCAAAGTATGCTACTCAGCTGACCCAGTCACCACAGATGGGTCACCCAACCCCAGTCAAGGCTTTTGAGTCAGGTTCATAATTTCTGATCTATTGTTTCTGCTCTAATAGAGGATATGTCATCTCTAACTAAAGTTCGTGTCATGATCCATTATTTATTTCAAGGAAAAGTATGGTCTGAAGTTTAACCAGCAGCATCCTTATGCCAAAGTAGGACAGCTTCTGGTGTACATATCGACAAGGTATTCAAAACCAGATTGTGGAATCAATCTGGTGCAGGACAGAGATGGGGAGGTCTGGATAGGGCACAGAGGCCGGGGGTGAAGGTGATGGAAGAGGGGGATGGTAGAAGAAGAAGAAGCCGGGAAGAAGAAGGAGGTCTGGATAGGGCACAAACACACACTGCACGTTCACCTTTTGGAACCCTCTATTCTTCCTCTTTTTCTGTCCACCCCCAAAAGATGTATGTACAAGTATATATAGAGGGTTCCATGGAGTGCCCTAGAGAACAAAAAGACAAGAATGCCCCTGTATCTTAAAATGAAAAAAAAACGTGCAAGAATAGCAGAAAAATAAAAAAAGGACTAAACGGGCCCCAAATGGGCTGAATACATGTCAAAAACATGACAAAAAATGGCAAAATGTAGCTTAGTCTAAAAATGTGTCCTCGCCAAGCCAAAGTGAAGCGGGAGTCATGGCCGATGTCCTCCTCCGATGGTACACGTGAGCTGGTTCGAATCGGGTATGGGCTCTAGTGTCCTCACCAATCCTCTCCGGCTGGGAGGAACTCGACCCCGTCGAGTGAGGGTCACGCCAGCTCAGGTACCACTCCAAAAAGGTCCGGGTTGATTTGCTGAAGCTCCTCGCGTGTGACCCATGTATCCTCGATCGTCGGCCGTCCTCTCTAACGGACTAGGTAGCGCTGGTAGCCCCCATCTTTAGAAGTAACAACGTGCTCGTCTAATATATGGTCAATGTGCTCTCGCCGTATTGGAATAGAGGCTGTAGGTGTACGCTCATGGGTGGGGTCACTCTTAAGAGGAGAAGGCTCAAATGTATCATTATGTTTCACTGCCAGATCTCGGTAGGCTACCAAATCTGAGACGTTGAAAGTGGTACTGATGCCATAGTCCGGGGGAAGATCAACCATATATGCATTCGGTCCAACTTGTTTCAACACTTTGAATGGACTAGTTCCTCGAGCTTGCAGCTAGGGGTGGCAACGAGCTGAGCCGAGTTCGAGCTTTGCCCAGCTCGAGCTCGAGCCGCCACTCAAGCCCATGACGTAGGTCGAGCTCGGGCTCGAGTAGAAATAATCGAGCCACGAGCTGAGCCCGAGCTAGCTCGACGAGTTAACTCGTAGGAACCCGCCCAGCCCGTCGTGAGGAAGGAAGGGCAAAAGGATTTATTTATAGAGGGTTTTATGTAGGAAAAAACTAAAGAAAATCGATACGGGACTAAACATCCCACTTAAGAGGCCCTCGCTCGCATGCCGCACGTAGACGCGCAGGCAGGCTGGAGTGTACACCCACACAGGTGAGCGCGCACAAGCGAGCGCACGCGTCCACGCGCGCTCGCTTGTGTGGGCATGTACGCCGCACCTGCTCGGCCGTCTACAAGGGGCATGCGGGGCGAGGTCTTGGGCGTCTTGGCAGTTGCACCGCACGTTTAGTACTATATCGATTTCCTAATTTTTTTTAGCCCCTTTATACATTTCTAGTCGAAGAAACCTGACAGCAAAAACGTTAGGCACGGCCTTGGGCGGCAATGGATGTTAGGTTTATTTGGGGTTTCTAAAGTTTAACAATTCAACAATTTTGTTTTGAGCTGGCTCGCAAGCTCTCGAGCCGAGTTCTACTCAGCTTAAGCTCGGCTCGTTAAGAGAAGCGAGCTTTGTCTTAAGCTCGAGCTTGGCTCGTTTCTCTCAATAAGTCGAGCCGAGCCGAGCCAAATTTGAGCCGAGATCAAGCAGCTTGCGAGCGGCTCGGCTCATTACCAGCCTTAGTTGTAGCTTCTTCACGGCCTCGGATGGGAACCGTTCAGGTCTGACTCTGATCATGACATAATCGTCCTCTTGGGATTCAAGCGGTCGCCGTGCACATCTGCCAACTCTTTGTAGACTCTGACTTAGCTGACTATGAAGTACATGACTGAATAGGTAGTGGGATTAGGTCTATAAGTCCTCTAGGTATGTAGTCATAAACAATCTCAAATGGATACATGCCAGTAGACTTATTGACAGAACTATTGTATGCAAACTCTGCGTGCCACAAGACCTGATCCCAGTTACGGACATGCTCTCTAACCAGACAACGCAAAAGATCACTTAGACTCCTATTGACTACCTCAATCTGACCATCAATCTGTAGGTGATAGGTAGTGAAAAATTTGAGCTTGGTTCCCATCAGATGTCAAAGGGTCTTCCAAAAATAGCTAACAAATCGAACTTCCCTTTCTGAGACGATGGTCTTAGGGAGCCTATGTAATCAAACCACACCCTTAAAGAAGTAATGGGCCACTTTAGACGCATCAGAAGTCTTTGAGCAAGGAACAAAATGTGTCATTCTGGAAAATCGATCGACAACAACCAAGAAAGAGTCGTGCCTTCGAACTGTGCGCGGCAGGTCTAAGACAAAATACATGCCAACATCCTGCCACAGACGATCAAGCATAGGGAGTGGGGAGTACAGATCGGTATTATGCTTCTTCTGCTTTGCCATAGTGCATGTACGACACTGAGCCACGATATGAGTAACATCACGCTTCAGGCTCGGCCAGAACAACTAGTACTCAACAAGATCAGTGTCTTGTTCCAGCCGAAGTGACCGGCTAGACCACCGGCATGAACCTCCCATATCAGAAAATCACGGACCAAAGTATGCGGGATACACAATCTCGACCCACGAAAAAGGTAACCCTCATGAATGATGTAATCACAGTACTCTCTAGAGGGTTCGGACTGAAGGGCAACATAAATTGGGCCAAAATCAGTGCAACTGGGGTACTCATCTCGGAGTCTCTCAAATTCCGTGACTTCAACGTTGACAACTGATAGAAGGGAAGATCGACGGCTCAACGCATTAGCCACGCGGTTCTCCACACCCGCCTTGTAACGAAGAACAAACGTATAAGCCTGAAGAAACTCTACCCATTGGCTATGTCTCGAATTATGCTTCTTCTGGATGTAGAGAAACCTGAGGGCCTCATGATCGGAGTACAACACAAAATCCTGTGGCAGTAGATAATGTTTCTAATATCTCAACGCCTGGACTACTGCGTAACTGAGCCGTAACTGAGTTGAACCTCTAGATAGAATGACAGTAGAAGGTCGCCAAGCCATGAAAATTGCGCACATCATGAATGCTCTGCGGCTCGGGCCACTCTATTATCACTCTGACATTCTCCGGGTTGGCACACACACCATCAGATGACACAATGAACCTCAAAAAGATCACATGATCTGTAAGGAAGGAACACCTTTTGAGGTTTCCAAATAAGCTCTCGCGGCGAAAGACGAGGAACACCTGATGCAAGTGCTCTATATCATCCTCCCAGTACGGCTGTAGATGAGAATGTCGTCAAAGTATACGACCATAAATATGCCAATGATGGGTCGAAGTACCTGAGTCATGAGCTGTATGAAAGAGCTGGGGGCGTTGGACAGTCGGAAAGACATGACCAACCACTCGTACACCCGTCCTTCGTCTTGAACACAGTTTTCTATTCATCTTTAGGTCGAATCTGGCCCTGATGATAGCCACTCTTCAAGTCAATCTTTGAGAACACAGTGGCTCCCGTGATCATGTCAAGCATGTCGTCCATACGGAAAATGGGAAAACGATATTTGACCGTGATACGGTTGATGGCACGGCTATCCACGCACATTCTTTAGGTGCCATCTATTTTTGGAGCTAACAATGTGGGGACCGCGCAGGGACTCAAACTCTCTCGAATCGAGCCTCTCCTCAGGAGCTCTTTAACCTGTCTCTGAAAGTTCGCGTGCTCAGCGGGATTCATGCGATAATGCGGCAGATTAAGTAAGGTGTCCCAAAATCAAATTGATCGTGTGTTGAATGTCACGCATGAGTGATAAACCGTCCGGAAGGTCCTTAGGAAAACATCATGGAACTTCGGAAGTAGGGAGGTGACCTCGACAGGGTGCTCGCTTGGGGTCTCATCACTCACCTCTCTAACCGCTCAGATGAATATGGGCTCACTCTCAGACAGATCAATCTCAAAATGTCTAGCGCTAATAAGCTATAAGGTCATCACAAGTGGCGCACCAAGGATATAAGGCTCGTGAGCAGACGAGACGCTCGACTGAGTCGAGCGGGGAAAAGTGGAAGTGCTCTACAGTGCCGCACAAAGAGTAGGAGTATTGCTGAAATGGGTAGCACCAGAAGAGGTATCGACACTGGAAGTAGACAGAGTGGAAGGAGAAACATGAGTACTAGAATGGGTGGTCTCCTGCAGTGGTATTGACTTCGGTCGGGAAGGCTGCAAAGTGATGCGCAGGTCGCTGAAGGGAATGCACAAGTATTGGACCGGCCATAGAGGACCGCATCCACGTCATAGATCCATGGCTGACCAAGAATAAGGCTCCCGACCTCCATCGACAGACTGTCACCAAATCTGATCCGTGTATGGATGGAAATGTATCGGAACGAGGCATCTCGTCCAAATCAGAATGGATGTGGAGTCTACTCATGACACACGTAGGGGTGAGGATGATCAACAGAAATTAGCCCAAGGCACTCAACAACCTTCGTAGAGATGACGTTGATGTAACTCCCGTTATCAATGATCACCTTGCACACCTTATCACCGACACGATAATAGGTGTAAAAGATGGAAGTGCGGTGTCAACCGTCACTCCCTCAAGGTTAAGTCAAAGTACAACAGACCACACTTAGTCTAACTCCATCATGCAAATCCTCAATATCCTCCACTCTGAAAGACTCGGTCCGAATGCAGTAGACCATATCATCCTCCTCCGATTGAAACTAGGCAGCTAAATCGGCTCCAGTCTCATAGCTCACATCGTGCATCACAGGAGGCGGAGGCTCCTCAAGATTAGCGTCCTTAATAGCTAGAGACCTCTTAAGGCACTGAGAGGCATAGTAATCCACTCTTGACACCGATAGCATCGCCCACGGGACCCACCATCGTATAATGGGCCACTAATAGCCGGGGACTTACCCTTATCCTCCTGCCTATTAGGTGGGCTGCTAATCAGGGGACGTACAGGCGTTAGAGGTAAAGCAGGTGCCGGGTCTCTTTGCAGTAGAAATTGGGGCCTAGGCGGAGGTGGAGGATCCTTGCAGCTAGGCTCCATCAGACAGGGTATCTGTTGGGCTCCCGGCGCAGCATGCAGATCAAAAGGATGTTGGTAAGGCGGCCTAGTGCACGAGAGCGAAGCCATCTCCAATTCAAACTACTCCATCTCGTGCGCGACCTGATAAGCATGCTCAATGGTCGTCACGTGCTGGCGGAACAACTCCTGCTGATAAACACGACACAGGCTTCTCCGAAAGCGAGAAAGAGTCAGTGCACCCTCCTTTCGAGCGCGACACCTCATCAGGTACTCATCAAACTCAGCAGTGTACTCCGAAATGGATCGAGTTGCCTAAGTGAGGTTCTGCCACCTATCAATGAGTCGATGCCGATAAGTCGGGGGAAGGTATTTCTCGCGAAGCAACACCTTCATGTCTTCCTACGACTCAATGGGTTCCTGGCACCTCTGCTCGCATAGAGCCTCAATGTTATACTAGTAGGTCTGAGCCTGGCCTATCATCTTCATTAGAGCGAAGCGAGCTCGGCGCTCATCGGACATACCCATCCAATCAAAGTAGCGTTTCATGCCGGCCTTTCTCAATCCAGATATACCTTTGGGTCCAGGGATCCGTCAAAGCTGGGAGCCTCAGCACGAGCAACCCGGTGATCATCCTGGTCACTTAGGTCACGATGGAAATAGGGCCTCCGCTCATCATAGCCATACCCATCTCCAGGGTATCTATGGCGCCTCTGATCATCTCCAAATCCGTCCCGATCATCTCGATCTCTCGAATAATGGGGACGCCTCTGATCATATCCAAAACCCACTCTACCAAATCGACTGAACCGATCTTTACGACCAAATCAGTCACCCCGATCATAGTGATCAAAGCGTTTACCTCGGTCAGGTCGATCGAATTGATCATCTCGATCGCATTGGTCAAAGCGGTCATACCAATTGAATCGGTCACCCCAATCATAGCGATTATACCTACCACTGTGATCATAACGGTCACCCTGATGCCACTGATGCCTCCTCTCATGACCCCAATCTTGATCATGCATCCTATTATGCCTCCTGCACCTAGGGGTGTTCACAGTTTGGGTTGGTTTGAGGGTAAACTTTTAGAAATCAAATCAACCCGAAGTAGAGAGCCAAATCGAACCAAACCAAACCGTAATAATTTGAAATCGAACGGTTTGGTTCGGTTTGGTTTGCCATTTGGGCCTTATAATGGGTCACTATGGTTAAATAATCTACTTCAACATTATTTTCTAAAAATAATTATTGAAGAATTATTATTTGAAAATTGTTTAGAGGTTTAAGTCTTGAAATGGACTATTATAGTTAAACATCTTATTTTATTAAGGACTCAACACGTTTTTTGTACAAGAAGACGATCTAAAAGGTACTATCTAAAAATAATTTAAAATTTTATATCTTATAATTTACATAAACTCACATTTAATCTAAGAATTTAATACTTATTTTATGTCTTTTTAACCTAATTCGGTTTATTCAGGTTGGTTTGGTTTATGAACAAGAGAAACCAAACCAAACCAAATTTCTTAATTCGGTTTGATTTCAAACCAAACCGAAATTTTCAGAAGTTCAAACCAAACCAAACCGATTGGCCGGCTCGGTTTGGTTTTTCGGTTTGAACCGAAAAGTTAACATCCCTACATGTACCTACGTGCATCAAGTCAGTCGGTGTAACCCATATCATCAATAAAATCATCATCAAGCTCATGATCCTCACCTCGCCAGTCAAAAGTAGGATCGGCTCTGGAGGTGGGTGCACATGAGGTGGTGGGTTCGCCGGATGTGGCGGAGGGTGCACAGGATGCTGGGCTGGGACTGGGTTCGGGTCCTGGTAGTCTGCCGCCCGCACTGGACCCTCAGATGATGTCTCGGAGGAGCGGAATCGTGGCCCGTCATCCCTTGGACCGTGCGATCGGAATCGGCAGGTATGTCATGCATGGTCCTAAGTGACTCCAAAACGTACAAGACGCTCGTCAAGGCAATGGTCCAACTGATCCATCAGGCACATGAGCTGGTCGAATATCTCTGTCATCTCAAGGACCATGGGAGGATCAGTGTGTGATCTTGACATTGGTGCAGAACTACGAAACTCGACACCGCTACCACTGTTTTAAAAGGCAGCCGCCTAGACGATTAGGCGATCCGCCTAGGCACCTTGGATGGGTTGGCCGCCTCGAAGCTTTCCGCCTCGGACTTTTTTTCGACAATTTTGTCTCATCGGTTTCCCCCCCTCATGTAAATATGTAATTAATTACCTAAATGTCTTTGGTAATACATTACAAGGAAAGCATCAAATGAAATAGTATCCTCGTCCCTTTCCTAGAATTGTATACATTTGTAGGACTTTTCACTATTTTTCCGCTTTAAGGTCATATTTTTTAATTATATATATATATATATATATATATATATATATATATATATATATATATATATATATATATATATATATATATATATATATATATATATATATATATATAAAGAGAGAGAGAGAGAGAGAGAGAGAGAGAGAGAGATCCAATATACAATAATTAAAATGCTCAATCCTAGTATGTAGTTTAGGATTGCTTATAGAACATTACACAAATTATTAAGATGCGGCAATATTCGATAATACCCCCATACCTTAACAAATGTGACTCTTGAGTCTTGATCTTCATGACTACTAAAGGTCTCAAATGTCATAGAAATGAAAGTATGTTTAGCCAGGCCAAATGGTGCATAAGTATTGTGCAAAATGTTAAAAGCTAAAAAATTGACCGCCTCATTAATGAGGTACCCGCCTTACCGACTAGTCATTCCGCCTAGGCAGCAGGTGGTTCTACTGCCTCGGCCCATAAAACGATACAGAGCACAAACCGACGACCTCGGTATGCGTGCAGAAGTGGCACGCAAAACGATGTACAGTCGGGGCAGATGTATGTTGAAACTAGATGGGCCTCACTGAGACGAGACCAACGCCATTGACGGCTCTCGAATCAGAGCACATATGTGGTCCCAGCACTGGCAGTGCGATAAGGCCTTTTAGTGCAGGAATCGGGCTGAAGATGTGGGCCGGGCTCGAATCGGTTGCGGGCCTGGTTTCAACAAGGGCTCGGACCAAGGTTCGTTGGGGGGTCTGACCTGGTTTGGACCAAGAGCCACCAATGGCTCGGACCTCTCTTAATTGACCCGGTCAAATCCGTTTAACCCGGTTGGATTTAAAAGAAAAGGAGATCGGACCCTTTCTCCCTACCTCCCTCTAACCCTAATCATAGAGAGGGAAGGAGGGAGAAAGGCAGAGGGTGGCAGCGGCGGCGGCAATGAGAGTCGACAACAGTAATGGCAGTGGCAGTCGAGTCTTGGGCGGCGGACGACTCCGACGGGGTGAGGCGTTGGTGGTAACGGTGCCGGTGGGTGCTTGTGACGACGACGACGGTGCCAGCGGGTGCCGAATCCAGCGGACAAGGACGCGGAGCCGTTCTTTGAGGTGGACCCGTCGGGGCGGAACGGCCGCTACGCCGACCTGCTGGGGACTACGCTGTAAAGAAGGTGTACCGGGGGTTCGACCAGGAGGAGGGGATGGTGGAGCCAAGCGACGGCGAGGATGGCCCCGATGGAGCCGGGTGATGGTGGCGGTGCAACCGGTTGGCAGCGGCAGAAGCAGCAACAACTGTAGCTGGCAGCTGTGGCAGTGGCAATGGGCGGCGAAGGCGACCTCGGTGGGGGCTGGCGTCGGCAGCGACGGCAGCCCCGGTGGCGTTGGGCAAAGATGATGACGATGGCAATAGGTGCGTGGACCCCCCTCTCCGACCTTTGCTTCTTCTTTTTTCATGTACTCGTCTTCTTACTCTGCTGCGAACCTGACCGAAAGGAAGGGAGACAGAAGGGGACGGAGAGGATCGGCTTGGGCTCTGATACCAAAGTTGGTGTGGGACAAAGATGGGGAGGGCTGGATGAGGGCACAGAGGTCGGGGGTGAAGGCGATGGAAGAGGGGGATGGTAGAATAAGAAGGAGAAGCCGGGAAAGAGGAGGGAGGGGAAGGGGACGAGGGCTTTATGCCCTCCCACATAGCCTCATAACGGGGTTGACACAAACACACACTGCACAGTCACCTTTGAAACCTTCTATTCTTTCTCTCTTTCGATCCACCCCCAAAAGAGGTATGTACAAGTATATATAAAGGGCTCCATGGATTGTCCTAGAGAACAAAAAGACAAGAATGCTCCTGCATCTCAAAATGAGAAAAAAAAGGTGCAAGAAATAGCAAAAAAATAAAAAAAGGCCTAAACGGTCCCCAAATGGGCTGAATACATGTCCAAAAAATGACAAAATGTTACTCAATCCAAAAATGTGTCCTCATCAAGCCAAAGTGAAGCGGGAGCCATGGCCGATGTCCTCCTCCGATGGTACACGTGAGCAGGGTCGATTCGGGTACGTGCTTAGGTGTTGTAACGATCTGCTACCATAATAATCGGGGATCTGATTACTAAATGGGTACCGAATCATTAAAATTAGGAACTAAAGCAAGATCTCAAATAAGTCTGGGAAATAAATAATAAACTAAGTTAAACATTCAACATATCATCGAATTGTAAAGAAGGTGCATGAATTAAAAATTATTACAATCCGACTGGACTCAGTAACTAATTACATAATCCAACTGAAAAGAAATAATTATGCGTGCATGTCTGAAAATGAAAGTACAACTACGTCGGAGCATACTCCGGAACGGTAGTTATTTGCGCGCAACTCGAGACGAAACCTTACAACCGCCACGCCTGTCGAGAACTCTCACTTGAAATCGCAGGGAGTGAGTCACACTAGAATGGACTCAGTAGGGATCCCTTGGTTCCCACCTCTCACACACGTGCCCACAATCGGAACACAACAAGGATATAGACAAGATAAGCGCAAGTAAAGTAATAAATAAATCACATGTCCATCAAAAATGAACATACAAGAAACTGTCAAGCCAACTCGAAAAGCATTGACCTGCTGGGACGGAATAGCAACCCCTCGGATAACGCGTTGGCTACTCCGGTTTGTCTAGTTCTAGGTGGTTCTGCCTCTTCCCAGCCACGAGTGACATTCTGAAGTATACCACTCCCACACCGGTACTAGCTATTACCTCAGGGTACACTAGACGACCCTCTCCTCCTAGGTGCCACCATGTCGCTCCCACACGGACACAGGGTGTCAAATGCTAACAACTGTCACTTTAGGTCTACAATCGCATAAACACAACATAAGGCGATTCCGATCAGATGAAAATCTCCGCCTTAATGTATGATTTCAAGCATGCATTTAATGAAATCTAATTGATATAATGTATACAGGCACACATGTTAAATGCAGGGAAATTTGGGGCTCTGATTTGAATCGCGTCGACTCAGGTCGACGTCATTCAATAGCCTTGAAACCGGTTTTCCTCACTCTTAAGCGCTAAGACCTGGGGATACTGGCCTGATTCGCATCGCCCATGGCCGACGTCATTCAGCTCCCTATCCTACTATGGCCTCGAAAACCGGGGACACATGGGCCGTAATCGCATCGACTCGGGTCGACGTCTATCTCAAATCACGTCGGCTCGAGTGGACGTCTTTCACACCTTCCCCCTCCCCCAAAACGCATGAAAAACACAAAATGGAGATAGGGGGAAATCTATGAAACTAAATGAATATACTACAATCCTTATAGTTGTCCTCACCACAATCGGTCCTGACCGAGTCTGATTTTGGTTTTAGTTCAAAGGCCCGTTTTGTCCGGTTCTGGCTGATTGTGGCCATTTTGAATCAGATTGGTTTTGGTAGGGTTCTGATCCGTTTTGGCTGGGTTTTAGTACCATGCATATCAATATTATATGAAGAACATACCTTTTGCCTGTAGAAGAAATAAAGGATAAAGGGGAAAGGAATCACTATCATAATGTTGGCACTGACCAGCCAACTGTTGATGCCAGTTTGCCAACTGTTGTCTCAAGTTTATTGAACATGACACTTACAGTAATTATCCTTTTTATTTTTGTCATGCACTTTTTCCTTCTGTAAATCTACAACTTTCACTGCACTGGAGCCAATACAAATACAGCATTATAGCAGTCTTGGCTTTAGCATAATCTAATACACAATTATCTTGGCATTTTTCTTCATTGTTTTATGCACATGCATTGGGACATTTTTGTTACAGTTTGGGTTGGTGCATGAATTTGCTATGCATTAAGCTCTTGTTATGGCCAATCTATTACTTGTAGACGATATCATTTCTATTTCAATTTATGCATGAATCCTTGATTTTCAGGTAATAGATGAATATGACCAGAATGTCCACTTTGTTGAAATTGACATTGAGGAAGATCCTGAAATTACCGAGGCTGCTGGTATTATGGGCACTCCTTGTGTGCAATTTTTCAAGAATAAGGAATTGCTCAGGTTTGGTTCCTTTACTTTTCACATTTTTTTCTCTGATTGTTTTATGCTATTTATATCAGACATCTCTTTGTTGGTATCCTCATGTCATACTGGTTTTGGATTGATGACCATACTATGCTAGAAAGGTAACGTGGTCCTTCATTTTTCTCTGCCGATGGCTTGTGTGCATTTGATGGTTTGAGAACTTTATCTAAATTGATATCTTATGCTCTGAAGCTTTGCAAATGGCCCTTTTCTTCATCATGCTAGTCTCTGTTTTTCTCCATCATGGAATAGTGTCGTAACATGGTTGCAGTTTCTGGAAGACTTCCAATAACTGGTCAATGTTAACTAATATTTTATCAGAAACCTTGATCATTCAAGTGGTTTAAAACTGCTTCTTATTCTATCATGACATGAAGTGAGGTTTATATCGACATACTTATGAAGCAACATTCCAAAGGAAAAAAGGTAACACTGATCATTGTGCTCCACATTATGTCACACAATCATTGTGCCTATAATTAAAGATTTAGCCAACTGGGACCAGTTCCATGGCCGGTCTTGGCCAATTCCAGTTCTGGTCCTGATTCAGGTTGGGAACTGGCCAATTCTGGTAGAAGGCTGCTGGTTTCCATGAGTGTGTAACAGAAGCCAAAAAGCTGGATTTGGGGGAAGATAGAGGAAGAACAGGAAGGGGCACGGAAAAGGGGACAACGAAGGCAAGGGGAGGGGAAGTGTGCAGGAAATTTTGGGAGGGCAAATGAAAAGGAAGTGTTCTCAGCAGTGGGGGAAAGTGATCAGTATAACCTGAAAGCGTAGGTTGGCGGGCAGCAGGCAGTTGGACGAGGGACTAGGCAGGCAGGCAAGGTGGCAGTGTGTGTACAGGTGGCCAAGTTCCTTGAGCAGCAGTGTACTAGATTCTGGGAGCCGATTTCCAAACTATTAACAATGTAGTCTTTGCATGAACGTGAATGATCACAAATAAAAAACAATTTATATAAATCAGCTGCTTCCACCCCAGAATTTGCGAAATTGAATGTGAGCCCTTCTGTTCTATTCTGGTTTAGCCAGTCTGGTCCGAACCAGCAGATTCTATAAATCCTGCCCATTACTGATACATATTTTTATGTGTTTAAGTGCATATGAGCTTGATTTTTTTCCTCATGGGGCGATGAAATTAAAAGAAAGCTTGGTAACAAACAGAGCATAAAACTTGGGGGGGGGGGGGGGGGGGGGGGGGGCTGTTTCTTGGATAAAGACCAGGCTTGGAGTGCGCTCGACTCAAGTGATCCAAATGTTTGATATAGATATTAGAGTAACAAAATTATGATGGACCCTCAGCCTTGAATTGATCATTTGACCGAGTATCGTCATGTCTAACATGCGATATTTCATCCAGATGATCTATATAGTCAGAGGCGAGCAACGCGACCAGGAGTTCACCTCAGCCTCAAACGCCTAGGCCGATGGGGGGTGGGGGGCGCTGTTTCTTGGATAAAGACCAGGCTTGGAGTGCGCTCGACTCAAGTGATCCAAATGTTTGATATAGATATTAGAGTAACAAAATTATGATGGACCCTCAGCCTTGAATTGATCATTTGACCGAGCATCGTCATGTCTAACATGTGATATTTCATCCAGATGATCTATATAGTCAGAGGCGAGCAACGCGACCAGGAGTTCACCTCAGCCTCAAACGCCTAGGCCGATGTGTTCTCTCATAAATCACTATGAAGGAAGAAAATAATAATACAAAATAAATAAATAAAATATCTAAGATAATAATATGCAAGACTTTGAGAAGTATCGATCATGCCCAACATATAATGTCCTAAGACCATCTACTACTCATAAGTAATCCACGGACGTAGAGCGTCAGAGCTGATTCACTAAGTTGATTACCAAGTTAAAGAACCGCCCCATCAGTTGGAACTCTTTATCCCGTCGATGAAGATCCCGAAGCGGGGTGGGTTTAGGAGTAATCAAAAATAAGAAAAAAACATGACAACATGTAAGAGAAAAAGGGTGTTGAACATTGTTAAAAGAAGCATTAGTTATTTTGAAATAATTAAGAATTAAAAAATAATATTGCATAATTTTAAAAAATAAACATTTAGTATTGACATCACAGGCAAGTGTCTTTGTGAGTAAGACGAAAATGAGGCAAAGACGAGGCATTTTGGATCACCTCAACCTATTTTATTGCCTAGGCGAGCGAGACGATCGCCTTTGATAACATAGCAGATGATCCATATATCACGAGATATGGATTGCTCTGGAGCACTTAAAACTAGTTTAGTGAAGGCTCCATCATGTGTAGCCTGCGCATGCAAAATAGGAGACATCCCATTCACATTTAATAAACATTGGGAGTTAATGTAATTTAAAGTTGCTTCTGTGCTTTGGGCTTCCACTTCATTTTCGCCATCTCTTGATCCATTTCACCTATTCACAAATTAACATCAATTGCAAAGGAAATGATACAAGCATAGAATTTTTCTGAAGTGGTGGACGAGCCTGACCTGGAAAAATGATAATTGATATATGGAACTCTGGATGGTATTTTTGTTGTTGTTGAAGATTTTTTGAGTGGACTAACCTTTTTGCTTTAAAATATTGTTTTCTATTATGCTCAGAGTAGATTTAACTATCGATCACCGATTATCCTTAACCCTTGCAGGACAGTGTCAGGTGTGAAGATGAAGAAAGAATACAGACAATTCATAGACACAAACAAGTGATTGGAAGGGGTATGACCCTTACGTTTTTGAATTTAATCACATTGATTTTGTTCCGTTTAAGCTGGATTACACAATTGTGTGGTCACTGAATAAGTATCTCTTTTTCCTTTTTTTTTGAGAGGAAACTTTTGTCTTCAAGATCTGTAGTGTCCAAGTGAAATAAGTTTTTTGATAATATGACCTATACCTAATGGCAATTACATTTTAATTTCCTGGCCAAGGCACTTTTAGTAGCGTGTGCGTGGGTGTATATATATATATATATATATATATATATAGATGAGTGCTAGTATGTGAACCGCTACAGTGCGTGTAGTTTGACCGCCACTGTTTTGACTTTCATGCCTATGTTGAAAAAATAATGAATTTTATAATTTTTTAAATATTCAGTTATGCCTCTTAGGGTTGTTTCATCCCTTGGAGTTCTATTTTCATACTCTAATTGTGATTCGATCTTAGTCGTCTATTGGACATATTTAAATTTCGATTTCTAAAAATTATGATGAAATAGTTACAAAATAAAAAATTGGTCAGATTATCTTAAGGATTGTTTTTATCTCTTGAGGTTTTAGTATTCACCATTAACTTATTTGCACAAAATTAGACTGTCATAATTAATGTGGATATGGTCCAACAGTAAAATCTTATCGAAAAGGAATAAAATTTGAGTAATAATTCTGCAATGCCATGCATTGCAATCAAATGTGAATTGCAATGCATGGCACAGATAGAGAATGAGGAATACTAACCCCCCGTGCGGTTGAATTGTTTAAAAAAAAAAGAAAAAAGAATTTTGTGCTGGGTGGGAAGGGAAGCGGATGGACGAATCGGTCGGTTCGTCCATCCAATCTTTGATTAGACGGATGAGCAGATTTCCGTGTCCGCTTCCCTTCCCACCCAAAGCACCATTTTTTTTAAACTCGTCCATCGAATGGCCCAGTTGCTATGTAATCTGACTGCACAAGAGGCTTGGATCGCATAGCAGCGTTCTTATATATATTAGAAAATTAGTAAAAAAAAATTAAATATTAAAATAGGTTCCTTAGAGTTGTTCTCATCTTTGGGGTTCTAAATTTTGGCATTTGATCTTAAAGATGAATCCTAACTGTCTAATTGGTATGCATAAAAAATCAACAGTTAAAAATATAAAAAAATTAGTAAAAAAAAATTGGTGGTTAACATTTAGGGTTGATCTCATCTCCTTAACTTTTAGTTTTGATCTTCAAATGGTTGCTTCTGTTAATCAGATAGTGAAAATTAAACCCAAAAGAGTTTGAAACCAAAGTTGAGGTGGTATTTGAATATTCTAAATTTTTTAACTTTTTTTTGACATCGGGATATTACAATGGACGGTTTTGAGGGAGCATATCTAAGTTTGATGTCTTGGGGCTATAAAATTCATCAAATTTTTTAAAATATTCAAATACCCCTTTCACATTGGTTTCCACTCTTTGAGATTTAATTTTTCCACTCTTTGAGATTTAATTTTCATTGTCAAAAATTCAACCGTAACTATCCAATCAAGTGTATCTTTCGTTTGGGAGCAAAATTAAAATCTCAAGAGATAGGATCAACTTGGGATGTAATTTAGGCAGGTTTGGCGGGTTATGTAGTAATTTAAGTTTAACTCAAATTCAAAATAGTCTAGCTCAATTTTAGTCCAACTCAAATTGAGTCCAAATTCAACCCAAATTTAATAGTGAGTGGGTTGGATTGGGTTGGGCTCACCCTATTTATAGTTAGTTTGTTAAAAATATTCTACCTTTTGTACGAAATAGTTTAAAAGTCAATCGATCAAACCGATTCAACTAGTTTTTAGTCCAACCCAGTCCAAATTTGACTAATCTCAACTCAAATTTAATCCAACTCAATTTAGATAATTTGGGTCAACCCAATGTATTATAATGTATGTTGGATTGGGTTGAGCCACGGGCTAACCTACTCAATTGACACCCGTAGGATCGCCCCTAAGGGTTAATTTAGTGAATTTCTCTTTTTATTATTTTTTAACATTTATGGATATTATTTTTTATACATTTGATCAAACGGGCTCTAACTCATTTTCAAAATATGACGGTGCAAATTATATCTACGGAGATGGGAATACTCCTAAAAGACCTATTTGAGTATTTAAATATTACTACTGATTTTTATTTTTCTTTAAACATGGGCTGGGTGAATTTTCGGTAGGGCACATCTAAGTTAGATGCATCCCAACCTGTAGCACCCAAGATGTTAGGAGCTTAGAAGAACCTAGTAGAACTTACTAGTAGCGCTAGGTAGACCCCTTAGCAGCCCATTAGAGGGTCTCAAATAGACATTTTAAATGCATCATCTGTGTATGACACGATTTAGGTGTGGTGTGTCAAACGCGTCACCATTGGCCGACGCGATTAAGGGGTTTTAATTTCTTGATCGAATTTTTACTAAGAAGTCTTAAACGCGTCATATCGGGTTGACGCGATTTAGAAGATTAGTTGTATCTGAACCGAACTTAGATGTTTCCCTCTGTGAGTGATTCTTCTTTACCTAGAACTCAACTTAGATGCCTACATATAGTTCTCTTGCGTGATTAGAGCTCTCTAGTGCATCCATAAATCCTAGAGGGAGTTAGAGAGTGGTTGAGAGTGAGAGAGAGGGTGGTTCGCAGCATTTTTCGTCCATGCGTGGGCAACGGCGTGAGAGGAGCAACGTGGCGGCATTGTTGTGCGTAGAAGGAGGTCCCTGTGGTGCTTAGGAATAGTTTTTCACAAGCTGATTCGCATAGTAGAGACAAGTGATGACTAAGTATGATTCCACAAATATTTTTATGACAATAAAAGCTATTTTTAAAGTATTTTTTGATGTATTATGATAAGTACGTAAAGATGAATCCTTGGATGCTATTTTGATGCACATGAATCACTATTAATTATTCTTCATATTAAGCTACATTAGTTCCATGTATAAACTCTACAATAATCTATGAAAACTATATATTGGGCTTGAAATGCATCTGGCATAGCTGACGCGATTTACAAATCATGTCAGCCATGCATGATGTCATTCATGCACGTAGCCTGTGTGGTTTTTTATTTAAAATTATAATTTAACTGTATAAAGATGTGAAACAAAGGTGACGCGATTAATGAACCGTGTCACCCTTATATCACGCGATTTGGCTAATTTTTGTTAAACTTCATGCTTATGCTAGATTCCGTTTGTGATATTATTCATGATAGAATCATGATTAGGACTTTCTGTTATTAACTACCTGCATACATGAAGTTATCATGTCATGTAAAAATATGTTTATCCTTGTGTGTTTTAAATTATAGATGACAATCATACTTGGTGATTAATGTTATTCTCCATACTTATTTATGTGATTACTCATGATAACCTATTAAAGTATATTCAAGTGATGAACCATTAATATCATAATCAACATGCCAATTATTGATTTACCATGATAAATCTATGAGAAATAATCATGTAAGTACTTATTAATATTCATGAATATATATACGCATGTGATGGAACCTGTGACGACATGATTATAGTGTATGTTATGTAGTTAATTTCTACTTTTATTTAAAATATCGAAACTTGACTTAGCCTGCTGAAACATGTCAAAGAAGGTTGACGTGATTTGCAATTCACATCAATTGTCCCTGACACAATTCAGAAGGTTTAAAACAGTAATTTGATGCATGTTATTTCTATGCTTAATTAGTTGTTTATGTTTTGTTGGTGTATATATTATGCTCTGTATCATAATAAGTTCATGTTTGCATGCATATGATCATTTAAAATATTAATTATCATGTACGGTTATATTCATATATCATGTTGCATACATACTCATTTAATTGAGATGTTAATAATGTGAATGCACTAGCTAGTAACTTGGAAACTAAGTGTAATGTAGATTATGACGGGAGGAAATGGCTATCTATGGAAAGGGTTATCCTAGAGCATATAACCGTCATAGCATGGAACCACCATTTGAGCTTGTGGGGGTTACCTTTACAATCTTTTGTCTACTCGGTTACAACCATGAGATAATATATGAACTCACGGCTACGGATAAAAAAATCTTGGAGGTGTTTATCTGCTTGCGAATTATACTGACCCTGGGTAAAGAAGATGATGATGATGCCTCTATGTCGTAGTTCAGTTGTTTGTCCTATGTTAAGAAAGTGATAACATCATGATATGAACGTCTTCATGATGTTATGATGATATGACACATGATAGATGATATGTATGATCATATGATGCATGTTAACGTTTAAGATCATGCTGGAGATGCATATATGCCATGTCATGATTCATGCTAAAGTTATACAATATTAGAGATTATGTGTTATGCCATGCTTTAAGGTAGTCCATGATTGAGGATGCATAATAATATGATGCATGTTAAAGATCATGTCTAGTTTCATAGTAATTTGTATGCTTAGTTTTAGAATTATAGACTCATGTTTATAAGCATAGAAGTTATTTATATGCTGATTGTATGCATGCTTATGTTAGTTATCCATGATAATGACCCTATGCTATGATTAAAGATTATGCTTATTAGTTTAAATCATGCTCATGTACAAATGAATCATGCTTAGGGTGAAGAATGTATGCATATGTCATCTTCATAGTTAGTTGATATTATCATATAGAATTTACTTTGATGCTATATGATATGTAAAATTATGGTTTTATTGGATTATAAGCTTGTTGACTTTTCATGTGGACTCATGTTTGCTAGCTAATTATTTCTCTGTAAAAGATTGAGGATTTAAGTTGAATCTTAAGGAGAGCTTGGAGCTTGATTTCAAAGTTATTTAGGAGACGTAAGTTTCCTTTTGTTTTTAGTTATTAGCAAGAGTCGAAAGATGTAATATAATTTTATTTTCAGTTCAATAAGTAAATCGGTGATGAATATTAAAATCCTAAGCCTCACTTTGTTTGTGGAATAAGTCCTGAATAGGATGTTTTATTCTCCTAAAACCTTTTAACCCACTTTGGTGGAGGGGAGTGATTAACCCAGGGTGCTATGGGTTATACCAGGGGTTAAGCGGAATAACATGGATATTTTGAACTCTTTATTCCACTCTTTATTCTCTTCTTTATTCTACTTATTCCTACCAAATCACTTGGAATAGCGCAGTGCAATTCTACTTATTCTGGGTAGAATACCAACAATTTACCAAATCAAAATAACTCTTATTCTTGGTTAAGAAATCTCCAGAACCTTATTCTGGTTAAAGTTATTCTGCAAACAAAGTGAGCCTAAGAGATGAGAATAACTCTAAGAGTTAATCTGACGAATTTTTTATTTTTTTAGTTATTTTTATGACTTTTTAAAAATATATTTTATGTGCACCCGATGGACAGCTAAGATTGAGTTTCATGATCAGACACGATCGGATGGTCAAAATAAAGTCTCAATAAATGAAAACAATCATAAAGAAGATAATTGAATATTTGAAATTTTATAATTATTTTAACATGAAGATGGGTCAAAAATAGGGCGTGACGCATTGTAACAAACTGAATTCTAGCATTTCTTTATGTATATGTATATAAGAGAGAGGATGAGTGTTAAAGTGTGGTCAGGTCCCTCCATATGGCCTAACTACACATCATGGTAGCTGTCCAATCCTATGTTGGGGGCTAGGTAGAGAGCAATTTTTAAATTTAAGATCGGACGACACTGTGATAGAGAATAATTTTTAATTTACAAAAATGCAGAGTGTGCTGTCGGATCCAAGATCAGATAGTTGTGATGTTGGGTCAGATCACGTAGGAGGGCTTGACCACAAACGAGAGAGAGAGAGAGAGAGAGAGAGAGAGAGAGAGAGAGAGAGAGAGAGAGACTATCATTGGTGGCATAATTAAGCATCATGCCACCTACCCTAAAAGTAGTATATTCTGATTTAGATCTCTAATTTAAACTACTAAAATTATTTTACTACATATAAACTATCTATGAATCAAAAATTACATACATTAACTTATTTCTTGAGCATTGGAGGTATACAAAATGGATGGCCAGATAGTGTCATATGTGTCACTATCCAATTTTTGACTTTTGGATATCAAAATTGAGTACCTTTTTTATTTGTACATAGTTTTTGTGTAGTACATAAGGTTTAACATAGTTTTGGTGTAATAAGGAGAAGATTTAATAATTTAAGTTAGATGTTAAGGTTTGAATAGATCAGTTTTATAGTAAGTGGTATGATGCTGTGCCAGAAGTGGCGATGGACTTGGCGGTTGATACTGTTATGCACGGGATAAGGTGAATAGGCATAGTGGTCAGAGGTGGAAGATAGCTGAGTGTGCATGAGAGATGTGGTTTGAAGGGTACATGTTTTCCTTTTGATGGTTTCCAAATGAGATTTCTTAAAGTTCTTAAATTCTCTTAAACTCAAGACAAAAGTCTTGCTGACATGAATATTTTCAAATTTTAAACTCCTTCAAAATGTAGTAATGCAAAGAGTTTTCATTCGAAGCCTTAGATACAAATTCCTCTCTCTTGCTTTCATATTTGCCAACTAGAAGTTTCCCATCAAATCGCAGTACATCTTGGTATGCCATGAACAAATAGAGTAATTTATTTGATGACCTTCAATCATCAAATCTATTCGTAAGTACTCATTTTTCGTTACTGCACATAACTTGTTTCTAAATCTGACACCTCTATTTGAACCTAGTGACAATTAAAGAATTCAAGTTGGGCATAGCTTCGCCTGAGCATCCCTATTAAAAGGTATGGCACGAATACGTCTGTTATTCATGCTAATTCAAACCTAATAGACTTAACAAATACATATCTTAATGGGTTAATTAATCATAACTAATGGACTAAAGGTCATAGCAAAAAAAATCTCTATAAAAAGGTGCAGAGAATTTACCCAGTATGTTGCCATGAATGGTTTGGGACATTTTCTAAGAGTAATACTTGTAGCACTGCATGCGTTGTAACACCGTATGGGTGCAGTACAAAAAATAATAAATTTTTAATTTTTAATTTTTTAGGTCGGCCCCAACATGTTTGACACGTCTGTACCTACTACTGCAACTGTCTGATCTAATAGATCAGACGGCTGCCCACGTGTGATGTGGGCTGCACTGCACTACACGTGGTGAAGTAGTAAGGTATTATTTGTAATAAAATATGGAAAACATTCACACTAACACATCTCATTTTACTAATAAATAAATCTTTTGTAAGTGATATGTGTTATAATGTATGTGAAACGAATAACAATACCTTTTAAGGCAATAATTTAGAAAGGCGTCTTTCTAGGTTAATCAGATATATTCTTTTCTTCATTGTTTAGATTGAAGCTGTAGACATCAGTGATGATTTTACTTAACACAAGAACTCTCTATTATAACGACTATCTGCTTTAAGACGAGGCACTTACGTTATAGTAACGTGGTGAACACCCCCCCCCCCCCCCACCCACCCACCCACCCAATGTTCACACCATGCTTTGCTTCCGCATTTGGGTTATAGAGTTTTAGCACGTTCTTCGGATGTGCCTGTTTGTAGATGGCCCCTGGTCATAACCAAAAAAAAAAAGGACCATCTCTTTTAAGATGAGAGAGAAGATATGAATCTTCTTATCTTTGAATGCATATCTTCTGCAATTATTAGTTGGCTAAATCTACTCTGAATTCTTTGGAAATTCATTTAAACGTCACATTATAAATCTCAACCGTGGTTGCGCAGGTCCCATCGCTCTCCTACTTTCCATCTTGGAGTGGATGGAAAACCTTTAACGAGGCGCACACTACTTATGTGGGCACTAGGTAACCCTCTAGTGAAGTAAGAAGAGTTGCCGAGGTTAGGAGCTAAGCTCCATGGCAACCTCTGGAATAAGGTTTCAACGATGGTGTTAAAAAGAGCAGGACCTACACCTTCTCTGGCTTCCTTGATACCAAATTCGATCTAAGGAGTAGTTGCAAAATTCAGTTGTCTAGAGTTCTTCTGGGGGTTTTCTCTTCAATTGGTATATTGTTCTCTACTTTTTCTTTTTTCTCTTTTATAGTATCCTATATCATCCATTCTCAAAAAAAAGAAAAAAAAAAGAGTTCATCTAGAGACATCACGTTGGGTCTTCTGCGAACAGGTAGCTAATGGTGTTGAGCAAGAATCAGGAGCTCTATATGGCGAACCACTTCACAAAGGGGGCCTCCTCCATCCGTCAACACCTTACCAGAGATTGCCATGAAGCTTAATACCTACTCTCTCTGCAAAGGACTACAACATCTTCATTTATCATTACTTTAAAAATGCCCTCATGTTCCTACTCCCCATGGGCTTATGGTGGCTGCAATAATGAAGAGTTGTGTCCGCTACTTTGTGTATGCAGGGATAGGGTTGAGACGTCGGCTTGGGCTGGTCATCCATGGTGTCAGTCCAACACCTCGTCACTAGTCAGTTATGGTAAAGGGGTCTTGCAAGCTGTAGTGCAATTGTGACATCTAGGTAGAGGAGCCACCAAGGTTCAAACCTCGGTGGCTTAGGTAGGATTTATAAAGTTTAATTATTAGGGTAAAACAGTTGTAATCAAAGAATTATGATAATGAGCATATCATCAATTACCTTTTTTAATGTATCTTAACTATTCTCCATTGTAGATAGAATAGAGTGGAGATGAATGTGTACAAAATTGATAAAGAAAATGGATTTCAAATTCAAAAGAGCACAAAACAAAGGACTCTGTACTTCTTCTTTTTCCTGTCATGGTAGGAATGGTTAACCAAATAGATTTGAAAAGCCAAGAAGAAAATTTGAGATTGTATTCTATATTTTAGATTCCCAAAGATAGAAACATCGTAATTTCAAAAACTTAAACTTGTCCTTTCAGATAATCTTTTCATGAATCAAGTCAAAGGAGGTCAACTATTAGTCAATAATTCCCATTTTTCTATTCCCGTGATAAGAATCTATGCATCCACTGCTCATTCAAAATTAGAAACTGTGTGAAGATAACGTGGATTTCTATCCTACATGTATAATTGTTTTCCTCTCCTTTTGGAACAATCTTCTCCATCATGTCTCATGTCTTAGTTGCCCAATAGCAAAATTGATTAGAACCATATAATGATGCATGCTTGCATGTGCAATATGCATTGGGCACTGCACATCTAGGATGGTGTTGCAAAATAAGGCAAAACATCAAAAAATAGCATTTTATATGTGTCTGAAATATCATAATTTTTTGTATGGTATTTTCCTTGTATTTGGAGCACCATAAATTATTAGACTTTAATTCGTGTTGACTCATGTTGTAGTGTTTTATCCAATTTTGATTTTCAGCCAGCAAGTATGGAATAACAATCACAGATTTAAAAACGGATGATTATAAAGCCAAAGATTTTATTGTCACTCATTTTTAAATTATTAATTTCAAAACTAATATTTTATAATAATATTTTATGACAAAGTAAGTAACTTTATATAGTGCATCAGACATATGTTTTCATTAGGAATGTTTAAAAGGAAAATGGCCACGAGCTCCCTATCAGAGGTGGCTCTTTGTTTCCTCCTCCCTGTCAGAAAAAGCTAGTTTACCCCCTTGCCCTATTCATCCCATCACAATAAAAGCTATAGCTTTTTTTTCTTTTGGAAAAAATTATAGTTTTGCCACCCCATCTTTTAGCTGTTGAATACAACTATAATACTTTAGAAGTTAAAGTTTTAAGACCTTTATACTTAAACATTTAAGTATTAAAATTTTAAATATTAAAGAGGTGGAATTAAAGAGTTAAAGTAATTTACGAGTGTTATGTTGTTTAGGTATTTAAACTTTAGTCATTAATACTTAACTCTTTAATCCTTTAAGCTATAAATATCTTTAACCTTAAAAATAAAAAACCCTAGATACTAACTTGTTTATATTTGTAGTTGTCTTTAAGACGAGATAACCAACAATAGATAAACAACATCTCTATGTTCTGAGTTGATTTCTCATTGTTGAAGCACAACATCCCAGTGAAGTCTAACTTGAACTCTCAGGACACCCTTTGCAACCTCAGTTGGTACATCATCGACGTCATCCTCTAGGCCACCACCCATGAGCTCCCAGTGACTGCCACTGCCCTCCCTGCACCCCAGCTCAACCAACTCAATATCATCCTCTCTTGCAGCACCGCCTTTCACTAGCATGGCAATAGAGCCACCACCTTTCACTGCTCCTTCCCCTCCGGCATCCCATAGACCTCTCCGTGTATGGATCTAGTGGCTTGCTCTTGCCTCTTCGATGTCTCCATAGATATCTCTATGTATGGATCCGGTGGCTCCCTCTCCTCAGAAGGGGATCGTGAGGAGGCCAGATGCCTCCGTTCAAAAGGTTTAACAATATAATTTAGACTAGATATTAGGATTTGAATAGATTAGTTGTCAATAAGTGGCATGATGCTTATTATGTGAAGGATGACAATGGACTTGGCAGTTAACACCTATGCACGGGAGAAGGTGAATGAGCATGGTGGTTAGAGACAGAAGAGAACAATGTGTGCATAAGAGATGTGATTTGAAGGGTAAAGTCTTCTTTTTTTCATGGTTCCCAAATGAGATTTCTTAGAATTGTTAAAATCTCTCAAAATCACAACCAAGGCCTTGTTGACATGCCTATTTGCAAATTTTAAACATTTTCAAAATTTGTTGAGGTAAAATGTTTCCATTCCAAGACTTAGACATAAAATTCCTCTATGTCTCTCGGTGGCGGTGCATCCGGCTAGCAGCGATGGAAGCAACAACAACCGCAGTTGGCAGTTGTAGCAGCGATAGTGGGCGACGAAGGCGATCCCCAGAGGGTTATGCAAATTCGTCGAAAATTAGTGGGAGCTTTAAAATTATGATTAAAGACCATAGCTTAATTTGTTTAAAGAATATTTGCATGTTATCTAACTATACATTTTTCTCTTGTAGACGAACATGTCGAACAATCCGTTGAAAGGTATACTTGATATCAACAGGCTTACTGGTCTTAAGTATAGTGACTGGCTCAGAAATTTCAGAATTGTTCTCACAGCTGAGAAGATATCCTATGTTCTTGAAAAGCTTTTACATCTATTACCTGCTGATGATACTGAGGAAGGAGAAATCCTTTTTTATGAGAAGCACAAGGAAGATGTCACCTTTACCCAGTATTATATGTTGGCCTCTATGACTAATGAGTTACAAATGCAGCATGGGAAGATGGTAAAGGCATTCTGACTCATCTTGAGGAGCTTTTTGGAGCTAAGAGCATAACAGAACAATATGAGATATCGAAAAATCTGTTCGAGGCAAGAATGTATGAGGGAACATCTGTGCAGATATATGTTCTTAAGATGATTGAGTAGAATGAAAGATTGGCAGAGTTGGATTCTCTCATGAAACTGAAACATATTGTTGATTTAATTCTGCAATCTCTTCCTAACTCATTCTCTCGGTTCATTACGAATTTTAACATGAATAAGACAGAATGCTCTCTGGCAGAGCTTCTGAACATATTAAAGACTACTAAGAGCACTATGAACAATGGAAAGCCTCCAGTGATGCTTATTGGTAACACTAATAAGAAGAGAGAGGCTCAGTGTACCTTTAAGAAAGGCAAGACAAAGAAGAGGTGTATATGATACGGCATGAAGGGTTCACATCCAAAGAATATCCAGATAAAATATACAGGCTTCTGAGGTCTATATATGGACTAAAACAAGCTTCCTGCAGTTAGAGCATAAGATTTGATGAGACAATCAAATCTTATGACTTCATTAAGAACGAAGATGAACCATGTGTATATAAGAAAGTGAGTGGTAGTGCAGTCACCTTTCTGGTATTATATGTGGATGACATACTACTCATTGAAAGTGATGTAGGTATGTTATCGTTAGTCAAAGCCTGACTGTCTAAGAAGTTCTTTATGAAGGACTTGGGTGAAGCATCTTATGTGTTGGAGATTAAGATCTATAGAGATAGATCAAAGAAGACACCAAGCTTGTCCCATTCCATGTACATAGACATCATAGTCAAAAGATTTGACATAGAGAACTCCAAAAGAGGTCTATACTGAGGAGATAAGGAGTTTACCTCTCCAAGGAGATGCCTCCTAAAACTCCTGAGGAGAGAGAGTATATAAGTAGGGTTTCCTATGCCTCCGTCATAGGGCCTATTATGTATGACATGCTGTGTACAAGGCCTGATGTAGCATATGCTATTTTCGTGTAGTAGAAAAGGTTTAGCATACTTTTTGTATAATAAAGAAGATTTAATAATTTAAATTAGATGTTAAGGTTTGAATAGATCAATTCTATAGTAAGTGGCATGATGTCTATTGTATCGCAGGTGGCGATGGACTTGGTGGTTGATACCGCTATGCACGGGACAAGGTGAATGGGCATTGTGGTCAGAGGTGGAAGATAATTGTGTGTGCATGAGAGATGTGGTTTGAAGGGTACTGATGAGGCAGAATCCGATTCGGCCCATTAGAGCAGGCCCAAACCCCGTTCAGCCCAACAGCAGCAGTATCAGGCCCTCCGGGAGCCTCCGGCCCATCGGCGGCCCAGCAACCCTCGGCCCAGTAAGCGGCACCGTCGCTCCCGGCCCAACAGGCTTCAGCCCGTCAGCGGCCCACCAGCCTTCGGCCCGGGAACAGCACGGCAGCCCAAGGCCCAGCAGGCTTCGGCCCCTCAGCGGCCCAACCCCCTTCGGCCCGGTAGCCGAGTCCGGCCCACTCCAGTGGCGGATCCGACACTATGGCGGTTTACCAGTAAGCCCAAACATAGTCCTATATCGGCTACCACCGTTAACCAACCTCTATCCTCTGCTATAAATACACCGCTATTTATTGCCAAAGGGATGCAACTCTTTGCCTCCGAGACCCTTAAGGACTACGGTCCGAATAGCATAAAAGCTACTTCTTGCCTTCTGAATCGAATCATCTTCAGGAGCTCGGTTCGAATCATCGCCGACCTTCCCGAGTCGGTCTCGGCCGCCGACCTCGGACTCCCCCCCCTTGGTCTCGACGCCGTGCGACGGCTGCCTCGCAACGGGAGACTCGGCCCCGACTTCCCGTAGACGAGTCCGCACCGACCGGTGCGCCCTTCGGCCTTCGGACCCCCGTCTTCGCCTCCGCCTCCGCCTCCGCCTCTTCGGCCTTCCGGATCCCCGTCGGGCCTCCATAACACCGATCCGAACCGGCTTCGGATCCATTTCTCCGGGTTCCAGCCTCGGAATCCGGTCGTGATAGATCCAGTCTACATCACGTGGCGCCGTCTGTGGGAAACCAACAAAACAAGTCATGTCTCAGCGACCTGTGACCCGACGATCCGGGCAAGGCGAAGCAGAAGCGCGGGAGGCCTCGACGCAGATGCTGCCTTCCGAAGGCGCACCTTCTGCCCCGCCGAGCCTGCCTCTGTCGACCATACCGGAGTCTCTCGGCTCGGAAGACCGAGTGGGGGCGCTCCAGCAGCAAGTGGCGACGCTAGCCGCTGCCGTCACGTCCCTAGCGCCTCTCCAGGAGATGGTATCCGCCATCGCCCAGCGCATAGGGCTGATGGGACAGCCTCCTCCGCGGGCGCCGCTCCCCCCGCTCTGCCCCGTACAAGATGCCCGGTTCCGGCCGGCGCCTGCGCCGGTTCCTCTCAACGAGGCCGCGGAGACGCACAGCGAGCCCCCGACGCTACCTGTCCGAACTCCTCGCACTGATCGCCTGACGGAGCAGGATTATGCTTCGTCAGGGTACCGTCCGGCCCGAACCGGAGGGCAATCCGTCGCCACCTCGACCGCCCCGGACCTGGACCAGCGGCTGACGGCGATACGCAAAGAGATGCAGCAGATGGTGTCTCGGCCTCACGGGGCGTCCCTCGCCAGCAACATCCTGGAGCAGACCCCATTCACGGCGGAGCTCCTAGCCACTGAGGTACCCCCCAACTTCAAGCTGCCGAAGGGCCCTCTCTACGACGGAATGACAGATCCGGTCTGTCATTTCCAGAAGTTTAACACTTATCTTCGGGTCCGAGGGATCTCCGAGGCAGTCCGCTGCCGTCTTTTCCCCCTCACCCTTGAAAAAATCGCCCTCACCTGGTTCGAGGCTCTGGCCCCCGACTCCATCCACTCCCTGGTTCAGTTGGGCCAGTTGTTCATCGACCAGTTCTATGATGCCACCCGGCAGTCCAAAACTTCCGCCAGCTTGCTAGCCATCCGGCAAGGCCCCACCGAAACTCTCCAGGAGTACTTCACCAAGTTCCGGACCGAGGCCGCCCAGATCCCAAACCTCGACAGCTCGATCGCGGTCTCGGCCGTGATCAGCGGGTGCCGGGATGAGGGGCTCCTCGGCTCCATCGGAAAGCGCCATCCCCCTACCTTTCAGGACCTCGTGGCCCGGGCCCATAAGTACATCAACCGAGAGGCCCTGATGCTGTCCAGGGGCAAAGGCGCAACCGAAATTACCTCGACGCCTGCTCCCCCGGCGGTCCGACCTCGGTCCGAGGACCAAGAGCCCTCCCGGAAGCGTTATCGCCGGGAGGATTGGGACAGGGAGAGGCGACGGGACCCGCAGCCGCGGTACCTACCCTTACCTGCTCCCCCTTCCCGGATGCTCATGGAGGTGAAGGGCATGCTCCGGCGGCCTGATCGCATCAAGACCGATCCTCGCCGAAGGGACCCCGGCAAATACTGCGAGTATCACCGAGAGATCGGCCACACGACGGACGAGTGCCGGCAGCTCCGGGAAGAAATCGACCGCCTCATCCGGGAGGGGAGATTGCCGCAATATCGGCGGGAGCAGCCGCCGCAGCAGAACCGGGACGTCCCCGCAGCACCCAGACAGCAACCACCCCCGGCGATAGAAGCCGCTCCTCCGCCAAAAGCCACCTCGGCCCCGGTTGAATCATCCCATCAAAGACCCAGTTCTGGGTCTATCATGATGATATCCGGAGGGCCCGGGGAGGGATCAAGGTCGCGGCAACGCAACACCGTAGCGGCAGTCGACGGCGAGCCGAAGCGGCCTCGTCTGGAAGACATCACCTTCGGCGCCGAGGACCTGACTGATGTTCAGGTCCCTCATGATGACGCCCTCGTCGTCAACGCTGTAATAAATAGCTATGATGTACATAGGATCTTTGTGGATAATGGAAGTGCCCCAAACATCTTGTTTTACGACTGTTTTGAGAAGATGGGATTGAGTGAGGCTAGCATGAAGCCTCATCGGGGCCCCCTCTTCGGTTTTAACGGCTCGCCCTGCCGAGTAGAGGGTATTATTCGGCTTCCTGTAACCTTAGGCTCCGCCCCCCGGCAATTGACCGTTGAAACGGACTTTGCCGTTGTAAAGATCGAGTCAGCCTACAACGCCATATTCGGCCGAAGGCTCATCGGCGGGGTCGGAGCCGTGCCATCATCCTTCCATCAAAAGCTGAAGTTTCATACCAACCACGGGATCGGCGAGGCCAAAGGGAACCAAGAAGCAGCCCGGCAGTGCTACATGATTTCGGTCAAGGGGAAGGCCGCAGCCGAAACCCTGACGATCGAGTCATCAGCCGAGGCATCTCCGGGAGAAACACTCCTCGCCGTCCCTATTCCGGGAGGCGAGGGACGAGTCCTGATGATAGGCTCCGGCCTGGATAAGATTGAAGCGGAGAAGCTTACCGAATTCTTGAAAAAGAATCTCGACGTCTTCGCCTGGTCTCCATCGGACATGCCCGGGGTTGACCCGGAGATAGCCAAGCACCGTCTCCACACCGATCCCAACCAGTCCCCGGTAAAGCAGAAGCGGCGCACCTTCAATCAAGAAAGGAGAGCCGCCATCCAAGCCGAAGTGCAGAAGGGGCTGGACGCCGGACACCTCCGAGAGGTGCATCATCCGGAATGGATCGCCAACGTGGTCATGGTGCCAAAGAAAGAGGGCAAATGGCGTATGTGCGTGGACTTCACCAACCTCAACAAAGCCTGTCCGATGGACAGCTTTCCGCTGCCTCGGATAGACCAGGTGGTGGATGCGACGTCCGGCCACGAGCTCTTAAGCTTCCTCGACGCCTATTCGGGCTACCACCAGATCCGGTTGCATCCGGATGACGAGAGTAAGACCAGCTTCACAACCGATTTGGGCCTGTACTGCTACACCCGAATGCCCTTCGGTCTGAAGAACGTCGGCGCAACATACCAGCGCCTGGTCAACAAAGTGTTCGCTCCACAGCTGGGCCGAAACATGGAGGTCTACATAGACGACATGTTGGTCAAGAGCCGTATCGCTTCTGAGCATTTGGCCGACCTAGCCGAGACTTTCTCCGCCCTTAGGCGGTACAAGATAAAGCTGAATCCGGCCAAGTGCGCCTTCGGGGTAGCCTCCGGCAAGTTCCTCGGTTACATGGTCACCCGCCGTGGGGTGGAAGCTAACCCCGAGAAGATTTCGGCCATCATACAGATGCGCCCCCCGGCAAACATCCGAGAGGTACAGAAGCTGAACGGGAAGATCGCAGCCCTCAGTCGCTTCATGTCAAAAGCGGCTGACTATTGTTTCCCCTTCTTTAAACTATTGAAGAAGGCCAACAACTTCGAGTGGACGGAAGAGTGCCAAGCAGCCTTCGACCAGCTGAAGGCCTACCTCGCCAGAGTCCCCATCTTATCCAAGCCGGTTTCCGGGGAACCCCTGAGCTTATACCTTGCGGTCTCCGAGACGGCTCTCAGTGCCGTCCTCATCCGAGAGCAAGAAGGCATACAGAAGCCGGTTTACTATACCAGCCGAGCCCTTCAAGGGGCAGAACTCCGGTACCTTGCCCTAGAGAAGTTAGCTCTGGCCCTTGTCTCGACCGCAAGGAGGCTCCGGCCCTATTTTCTGGCCCATTCCGTGAAGGTCCTCACCGACCAGCCCCTGAGACAAGTCCTCTCCCGGCCGGAGGTGTCCGGCAGGCTGGCGAAATGGGCAATCGAGCTAGGAGAGTTCGATATCTCCTACGCTCCTCGGGTAGCTATAAAGGCCCAGGCATTGGCAGATTTCATCGCCGAACTTACCCCTGGCGCCTCTGAGGCGCCTCATCCAGTGCCAAACGCAACCGAAGCCGAGGCTACTTCGGCTCCCGTACCGGCAGACGAATGGCGACTCTTCGTAGACGGCTCCGCATGCTCCACGAGCAGCGGCGCCGGATGGATCCTGGCGTCGCCCGAAGGGGTCGTCACGGAGTACGCCCTGCGCTTCTCCTTCCCAGCAACCAACAATGCCGCCGAGTATGAAGCTCTCATCTCCGGCCTCCGGGCCGCAAAGAAGCTCGGCGTCCGGAACCTGAAGGCCTTCAGCGATTCCCAGCTGATCGCCAGCCACCTCTCCGGGGAGTACGAGGCTCGGGACGCAATGATGGCTTCTTATCTCCAGGTGACTCGCAAAATCCTCGCCCAATTCGACTCTTATGAAGTTGTGAGGATCCCGAGAGCCGAGAATGCCCGAACCGATGCACTTTCCCGGCTGGCGTCAACCCAAGACGGGGGGGGAGGCCGAATGATCCTCGTCGAAGAGCTCGCCGAACCAAGCCTCGGCGAAACCGAGGCCATGCTGGTCACCGAGGCCGAGGCCGAGGCCGAGACATGGATGACCCCCCTCGTCGCTTTCCTTCTCCAAGGAGAAGTCCCGCCAGATCCGAAGGAGGCAAAGCGCATTCGACAACGCTCATCCCACTTTCTTCTTCTGGACGGGGCCCTGTACAAGAAATCCTTCGGCCGACCACTGCTGCGGTGCCTCGGCCCAGCTGAAGCCGAATACACCACGAAAGAAGTCCATGAAGGGGTATGCGGAGCGCATGCGGGAGGAAGGGCCTTGGCTCACAAGCTTCTAAGACAAGGCTACTGGTGGCCATCGCTCCGAGAGGACGCCTTAGCCCTCGTCCGGCGATGTGACCAGTGCCAGAGGTATAGCTCCCTCATCCACCAGGCAGCCGCCCTTCTGACCCCCTTATCCGACCCCTGGCCTTTCGCTCAGTGGGGACTTGACCTCCTGGGGCCTTTTCCCGTTGCCACCGGCCAGAGAAAATTCCTCATCGTGGCAGTAGATTATTTCACTAAGTGGGTCGAGGCCGAACCCCTCGCGGCAATAACCGATAGCAATGCTTGGAACTTCGTCTGGAAGTCCATCATTTGCCGGTTCGGCGTCCCTCGGGCCATTATTTCTGACAATGGGAAGCAGTTCGACAGCCGGCGGTTCAGCAACAACTGCGCCAGCTTCGGCATACTCCACAAATTTACTTCGGTGGCGCATCCTCAAGCAAACGGCCAAGTCGAAGTCGTTAACCGAAGCCTCCTACTGGGATTGAAAACCCGCCTCGGCGAAGCTAAGGGCCGATGGGTGGAGGAGCTGCCAAGTGTTCTGTGGGCTTATCGGACGACGAGCCGAACCCCCACCGGCGAAACTCCCTTTCGCATGGCCTATGGCGTAGAGGCCGTTATTCCGGTGGAGATCGGCCTTCCCTCTCCCAGGGTCATTGCTTACGATCCGAAGGCCAACGATGAAGGACTGAAAGACCACCTGGACCTCATTGAAGAGACCCGAGACAGGGCTCGCGTCCGGCTGGCCGCTTATCAACAGCGCATGACGAAGTACCACAACACTCGAGTAAAGCCCCGATGCTTTGAAGTAGGGAGCCTCGTGTTGAGGAACGCTCATGCTTCCAAACCAGCCGAAGCCTCAGGAAAACTTGCCCCCAACTGGGAGGGGCCTTATCGAGTCAGGGAGGTGATCAGACGGGGAGCTTATCGGTTGGAGACCCTTTCGGGCCAGCCTCTCCCTCGCACCTGGAATGTTGAGCGCCTTCGGCGTTATTATGTGTAAGTCACTTTTCCCCAGGCTCACAGCCGCAGAGTATGAATAAAGACTTCTTTTGTCAGGAGGCATGTTATTCTTTCTAAGTCCGTGTAAACCGTACCGGGAGTGGCTTCGGCCATGCAAACCGTATCGGGAGCGGCATGGTATTCTCTAAGTCCGTGTAAACCGTACCGGGAGTGGCTTCGGCCATGCAAACCGTATCGGGAGCGGCATGGTATTCTCTAAGTCCGTGTAAACCGTACCGGGAGTGGCTTCGGCCATGCAAACCGTATCGGGAGCGGCATGGTATTCTCTAAGTCCGTGTAAACCGTACCGGGAGTGACTTCGGCCATGCAAACCGTATCGGGAGCGGCATGGTATTCTCTAAGTTCGTGTAAACCGTACCGGGAGTGGCTTCGGCCATGCAAACCGTATCGGGAGCGGCATGGTATTCTCTAAGTCCGTGTAAACCGTACCGGGAGTGGCTTCGGCCATGCAAACCGTATCGGGAGCGGCATGGTATTCTCTAAGTCCGTGTAAACCGTACCGGGAGTGGCTTCGGCTATGCAAACCGTATCGGGAGCGGCATAGTATTCTCTAAGTCCGTGTAAACCGTACCGGGAGTGGCTTCGGCCATGCAAACCGTATCGGGAGCGGCATGGTATTCTCTAAGTCCGTGTAAACCGTACCGGGAGTGGCTTCGGCCATGCAAACCGTATCGGAAGCGGCATAGTATTCTCTAAGTCCGTGTAAACCGTACCGGGAGTGGCTTCGGCCATGCAAACCGTATCGGGAGCGGCATAGTATTCTCTAAGTCCGTGTAAACCGTACCGGGAGTGGCTTCGGCCATGCAAACCGTATCGGGAGCGGCATGATATTCTCTAAGTCCGCGTAAACCGTACCGGGAGTGGCTTCGGCCATACAAACCGTATCGGGAGCGGCAGGGAATTCTTTCTAAGTCCGTGTAAACCGTACCGGGAGTGGCTTCGGCCATGCAAACCGTATCGGGAGCGGCATGGTATTCTCTAAGTCCGTGTAAACCGTACCGGGAGTGGCTTCGGCCATGCAAACCGTATCGGGAGCGGCATGGTATTCTCTAAGTCCGTGTAAACCGTACCGGGAGTGGCTTCGGCCATGCAAACCGTATCGGGAGCGGCATGGTATTCTCTAAGTCCGTGTAAACCGTACCGGGAGTGGCTTCGGCCATGCAAACCGTATCGGGAGCGGCATGGTATTCTCTAAGTCCGTGTAAACCGTACCGGGAGTGACTTCGGCCATGCAAACCGTATCGGGAGCGGCATGGTATTCTCTAAGTTCGTGTAAACCGTACCGGGAGTGGCTTCGGCCATGCAAACCGTATCGGGAGCGGCATGGTATTCTCTAAGTCCGTGTAAACCGTACCGGGAGTGGCTTCGGCCATGCAAACCGTATCGGGAGCGGCATGGTATTCTCTAAGTCCGTGTAAACCGTACCGGGAGTGGCTTCGGCCATGCAAACCGTATCGGGAGCGGCATAGTATTCTCTAAGTCCGTGTAAACCGTACCGGGAGTGGCTTCGGCCATGCAAACCGTATCGGGAGCGGCATAGTATTCTCTAAGTCCGTGTAAACCGTACCGGGAGTGGCTTCGGCCATGCAAACCGTATCGGGAGCGGCATGATATTCTCTAAGTCCGCGTAAACCGTACCGGGAGTGGCTTCGGCCATACAAACCGTATCAGGAGCGGCAGGGAATTCTTTCTAAGTCCGTGTAAACCGTACCGGGAGTGGCTTCGGCTATGCAAACCGTATCGGGAGCGGCATGGTATTCTCTAAGTCCGTGTAAACCGTACCGGGAGTGGCTTCGGCCATGCAAACCGTATCAGGAGCGGCATGGTATTCTCTAAGTCCGTGTAAACCGTACCGGGAGTGGCTTCGGCCATGCAAACCGTATCGGGAGCGGCATGGTATTCTCTAAGTCCGTGTAAACCGTACCGGGAGTGGCTTCGGCCATGCAAACCGTATCGGGAGCGGCATGGTATTCTCTAAGTCCGTGTAAACCGTACCGGGAGTGGCTTCGGCCATGCAAACCGTATCGGGAGCGGCATAGTATTCTCTAAGTCCGTGTAAACCGTACCGGGAGTGGCTTCGGCCATGCAAACCGTATCGGGAGCGGCATAGTATTCTCTAAGTCCGTGTAAACCGTACCGGGAGTGGCTTCGGCCATGCAAACCGTATCGGGAGCGGCATAGTATTCTCTAAGTCCGTGTAAAACGTACCGGGAGTGGCTTCGGCCATGCAAACCGTATCGGGAGCGGCATGGTATTCTCTAAGTCCGCGTAAACCGTACCGGGAGTGGCTTCGGCCATACAAACCGTATCGGGAGCGGCAGGGAATTCTTTCCAAGTCCGTGTAAACCGCACCGGGAATGGCTCCGGCCACGTATACCAATTCGGGAAGCGGCAAGGCATATCTAAGTTCGCGCAAGCGGAAGCATGAATGGCTTCGGCCATCCGACAAACGTAAAAAGCGGCAAGATGTCCCTTCGGGATCATATGGACCACGATAGTAAAGGCCCCGGCCGAATACTATGGCGACATTCTATCCGAATCTACATCGGGTCTCGGCCTTACAAGCTATGGCGAACGACGACAGGATCTCAGGCTCCTGAAGGGCCATATTCGGTCGATCATACGCAAATACCAAGGTAAAGCCGAAAAAATTCCTTGTATTTATAGAAAAGGAAGCACAAAAGTCGGCCACACCCTCGGCCGAGGGCTTACAACAGAAGAAGAAGTAAAAGTCGGCCGCATACTTGGCCGGAGGTTTACGATAGAAGAAGAAGCGTAAACCGGCCCTACCCTAAGCCGAGGGCTTACAACAGAAGAAGAAGCGGAAACCGGGGGGGGTCCCCGCGTCATTCTTCGGCTTCGGCCTCCTCCACCTCGGCTGCGGCTTGTCCCGGAGAGGGGGAGTCGACGATCTGCACCGCTTCAGGAGCGGCCGCCTTCTCAGCGGCAACCTCCTCGTCGACGGCCTCCTCAGGGACAGCTTCCTCAGGGACCCCCTCAGCGGGTGCAGCTTCATCATCTGGCGCAGGAGTCGAGGCCCTCTCGGCCACAAGTCCCTGCCACCAAGACAGGAGCTCCTTGGCTTCCTCACCCCTCGGTAGGTCGACCCCGGTCAAATCGACACTCGGGCAGGCCCTCTGAGCGACAGCCAACCCGAGGTCGAAGACGGAGGAAGAGGCCAGCAGTTGAGCTTGGATGATCTCTTCGGTGAAGTCCGGGCCGGCCTTGTATTCAGCTACGGCCAAGTCCGCCACCTCCTCCAGCTCCCGCTTCAGCGCCGACACCTCTTCGGCGTGTCGCCGCTTCTCCGAAGCCCGCCGGGAGTCCTTCTCCTAAATCTGGGCCTTGAGGGCCCGGATCTCGGACTGTGCCACGGCGAGCTCCCCCTCGGCCTTCACCTTGGCCTCGGCGGAAGCGCGGGCCTCAGCTGTCTTCTCCTCCAGCTGCGCCCGAACCTGGGCACTCGAGGTCACGAGCCCACCGACTAAAGGCTCGATGTCGGGCACCACTGAAGTGCCCTCGCCCGAGCCATCCGACTCCCTCTCGGCCTCTAGGAGCTGGAGCCGGAGCTGCTCCTGATGGTGCATCAGGACGCTGCCTGTCACCGCAGCCCGCGAGCCGAAAGCGAACAGTGATCAGAAAAAAAGAAAACCAAGAGAAAGCTAAGGAAAGCTCGACTGAAGCACCTTCAAGCGTATTACCTGGACAGACAGCCGAGCGCTCATCGCCGCCAGGTCGATGACCGAATGGCGCTTCAGCCCTTCAAAGGCCGAAGGGAGAGTAAGACTGCGGAGCAGACGGAGGCACGTCTGCGAGTCTTCCATACTCTCGTCCTCGTAAATCCCCGGTTCGGGGCGCCACCACTTGCGCTGCGCCCGGGGAGCCTGCGACCCGGCGCCTTCATCGCCGACCCCGGCCGCTACAGCCGAAGGAGAATCGCCCCTCGGCGCTTCAGGAGACGCCAGCCTCGCGGCCCTTCGGGCCTCGGCACTCCTCCTGATCAGCGGAGCCTCCTCCGCGTCTACGGCCTCTTCCGACCGGGGGCGCTTCGACGCTCGGCCGCCCCTTCGAGCGGCGTATTTCGACTTTCGCTCTCTCTCGAGAGCGGCAGTAGCAGCACGGCCGTCCGAAGAGGCCGCCGTCCTTGGGACCCCGCCTCGGGTCCTCGGAGCCCCAGGGCCTCGGCCGGACCTGCCTGCCGCCTGCAAGGCCGATGCCCGGCCCGGACCGCGCTGGTCGGATATCCGGTCGAGGAGGGAGTCGAGATCGGCCATTGCTGCAAGCAAGAAAAACCCGTCAGAAACAGAACAGTGAACAAGTACAAACTCAGAGCCGACTTACCCTCGGCCGAAACTTCATCAGCATCCTCAGCCGGAAGAACTTCGGCCAGAGGAGCGGCGGCCCTTCCTTCGCGGCTCCGCGGAGTCTCCCCGGGAGGAAGATAAGGGAAGGCTCGCACCGGATCGGACCTCGGATCCGGCTATACCCCAGCGGTCACCAGACGCTCTGACGCGCTGAGAAGCCCCCAGACACTGTATGGGGCCATCATCTAGATGCGACCTACGAGGATGCTCTGGACCGGGGTGAGGGTAGGAGGATCCGAGAGGCCTGCAGCCAGCGGCGCCCATTCAGTAGGGAAGGGCCACACGCTCTCCTCCTTCTCCGGCAGAGAGACGAAGACAAACTTCCTCTTCCAGCCGTGGATAGACGAAGGCTTCCCGGAGAATATGCTTCGCCCGACCCGAGGGACGAAGCAGTACCACTCGGACTTCCCCTGCCTCTGAATTTTGAAGAGGCAGCGGAAGACATTGATGGAAGGGCGGATCTTCACTTGAGCGAAGACGCTCAAGAAACCGTACACGGTGCGCCAGGAGTTGGGAAAGAGCTGGGACGGAGCCAGCCCGTAGAAACTAAGAAGGTTGATGACGAAGGTGGGGAGTGGAAGACGGAAACCCGCCTCGAAGCTATCAACGTAAATGGAGAAGGAACCCGGGCGGAAAGTGTTAGCCCGGGTGGCGGAGTCAGGCCGAATGACCGTCATCCAGGAAGGGAGCTGGAAGTAAGAGACCAGGCGCGTAACCTCTGCGTCCGAAAGGGCGCAGGATGCTTCCGAAGCCATATCCGGACGACGGCGTCCCGAAGTGGAAGCCTGGCCTGGGTTCCGGGCCTCTTCGGCGTACTCGGCCCCGGAGGTCTCGGCCCCGGAAACCTCGGCTCCGGAAGCCTCGGACCCCTCAGTCTCGGAGACCTCAGATTCTTCGGACATTGCTGGGGCAGAGGAGTCTGAGGTGAGGGGATCTGACAGGAGAGATCGCAAAGAGTGGGAAGGAGTATACTCCTCGTCCGAAGGAGTAATCTCACTAGAAGAATCCCGGACCATGAGGCCACGAAGGGAAGGAGGAAAGCTAGGGCTTACTCGCAGGAAGGGGGAGGAAGTCTCTCCTGAGCCGAGTGCGGCTCCTCAAACCTCCCAGCTCCACCAGCGATGCGCTCCGAGGAATGGAGACCTTCCCACGGTGGCCGGCGAGCTCGGACGAAGCCTTCAGGAAGCTAGCTTTCCGCAGGAGAAGGAAGAAGAGCTTGGAAGATTGTAGAGGAAACGCAAGCGCAGCAGCAGGAAGAAGAACAGTGCCCTGCTGAGGGCTTGTATTTATAGAGCTCGCTCGGAGCGCCTCCCGCCGAAGCCAACGGCCGAGATCGTCCCGCTCGTCCCCTCGCCCCGCTCAGATGCACGCCACGTGCGCTGTCCATCGGCAATAATGACGGACCGGCTCCGGGACTTGCAGCGAAGCAATCCACGGCCGAGGGCGCTCCGACCCTTCGACTGGCCGCCCGGATACGCGCCGCGTGTCCCAATCCGCGCGCTGAAGATGAAAAGGGCGGCAATCCGAGTGAAGCCTCGGGCAGAGGGCCGAGGCGATCCGCGACCAGAGAGCGGTCATGATCCTTTTGTGTTTTCGACGGAGCGACCGGATGCGCGACGCGTGTCCCGTGCTTCCTCGCGAGGCGACGCGCCATCCCGTCCATTTAATGGAGCCTGACACGAGTCAGAGGGCTCGGCCCCTTCGGCTTCTCGGCTCCGAGCCTTCGTCGCCACTCCGAGCGGGGATGAAGCAACCGCGTAGCCCTCGGCCGACCGAGGGCCCCCTCTTCCCAGTAAAAAGAGAACAAAGCTTCGGGTAAGACACCTGTTACGATGCTCTTTTGACAGCTTCGGGCTATACTCTCGCCATCTCAAAACTGAGGAAGACAAGAGTGGGGGGCTATGTGATGAGGCAGAATCCGATTCGGCCCATTAGAGCAGGCCCAAACCCCGTTCAGCCCAACAGCAGCAGTATCAGGCCCTCCGGGAGCCTCCGGCCCATCGGCGGCCCAGCAACCCTCGGCCCAGTAAGCGGCACCGTCGCTCCCGGCCCAACAGGCTTCAGCCCGTCAGCGGCCCACCAGCCTTCGGCCCGGGAACAGCACGGCAGCCCAAGGCCCAGCAGGCTTCGGCCCCTCAGCGGCCCAACCCCCTTCGGCCCGGTAGCCGAGTCCGGCCCACTCCAGTGGCGGATCCGACACTATGGCGGTTTACCAGTAAGCCCAAACATAGTCCTATATCGGCTACCACCGTTAACCAACCTCTATCCTCTGCTATAAATACACCGCTATTTATTGCCAAAGGGATGCAACTCTTTGCCTCCGAGACCCTTAAGGACTACGGTCCGAATAGCATAAAAGCTACTTCTTGCCTTCTGAATCGAATCATCTTCAGGAGCTAACTTGACCGTCGGAGGGGGTTCCTAAGGGCCAGAGCCCGGGACTCCTGCTGACCGGTTTCTTCTTCTTTCCCTCCTGCAGGAGCTCGGTTCGAATCATCGCCGACCTTCCCGAGTCGGTCTCGGCCGCCGACCTCGGACTCCCCCCCCTTGGTCTCGACGCCGTGCGACGGCTGCCTCGCAACGGGAGACTCGGCCCCGACTTCCCGTAGACGAGTCCGCACCGACCGGTGCGCCCTTCGGCCTTCGGACCCTCGTCTTCGCCTCCGCCTCCGCCTCTTCGGCCTTCCGGATCCCCGTCGGGCCTCCATAACACCGATCCGAACCGGCTTCGGATCCATTTCTCCGGGTTCCAGCCTCGGAATCCGGTCGTGATAGATCCAGTCTACATCAGGTACAATTTTTCCTATTGATGGTTCCCAAATGAGATTTCTTAAAGTTCTTAAGTTCTCTCAAAATCAGGACAAAAGCCTTGCTGGCATGCCTATTTTCAAATTTTAAACTCCTTCAAATTTAGTAATGCAAAGAGTTTCCATTCAAAGCCTTAGATACAAATTCCTCTCTCTTGCTTTTATATTTGCCAAGTAGAAGTTTCCCATCAAATCGCAATACATCTTGATATGCCATGAACAAACAGGGTAATTTATCTTATGAGCCTCAATCATCAAATCTTTTTGTAAGTACTCATTTTTCTTTACCACACATAACTTGTTTCTAAATCTGACACCTCTATCTGAACTTAGTGACAATTAAAGAATTCAAGTTGGGCATAGCTTCGCCTCAATGAGGCATCCCTATCAAAAGGTATGGCACGAATAAGTCTACTATTCATGCTAATTCAAACCTAATAGAATTAACACATACATGTCTTAATGGGCTAATTAATCATAACTAATGGACTAAAGGTCATAGCCAAAAAAAATATCTATAAAAAGGTGCGGAGAATTTACCTAGTATGTTGCCACTAATAGTTTGGGACATTTTCTAAGAGTAATACTTGCAGCACTGCAACTGTCAGATCTAATTGATCGGATGGCTGCCCATGTGTGATGTGGGCTGCACCCCACTATACGCAGTGAAGCATGTATTACTCGTTCTCCAATATGGTCAAGTAGTAAGGTATTATTTATAATAAAATATTGAAAACATTGACGCTAACACATCTCAATTTACTAATAAATAGATATTTTGCAAGTGATGTGTTATAACGTATGTGAAACAGATAGCAATACCATTTAAGGCAACGATATCTTTTTAGGTTAGGCATATCTTTCTAGGACCATCTCCTTTAAGATGAGAGAGAAGATACGAATCTTTTTATCTTTGAATGCATATCTTCTGCAATTATTAATTGGCTAAATATACTATGAATTCTTTTGAAATTCATTTAAACGTCACATTATAAATCTCAACCGTGGTTGCGCAGCTCCCATCGCTCTCCTACTTTCCATCTTGGAGTGGATGGAAAACCTTTAACGAGGCGCACACAACCTATGTGGGCACTAGGTAACCCTTTAGCCAAGCAAGTAGAGTTGCCAAGGTTAGGAGCTAAGCTCCATGGCAACCTCTGGAATAAGATTTCAACGATGGTGTTAAAAAGAGCAGGACCTACACCTTCTCTGGCTTCCTTGATACCACATTCGATCCAAGGAGTAGTTGCAAAATTCAGCTGTCAAGAGTTCTTCTGGGGGTTTTCTCTTCAATTGGTATATTGTTCTCTACTTTTTCTTTTTTCTCTTTTATAGTATCATGTATCATCCATTCTCAAAAAAAAGAAAAAAAAAAGAGTTCATCTAGAGACATCACGTTGGGTCTTCTGCGAACAGGTAGCTAATGGTGTTAAGCAAGAATCAGGAGCTCTATATGGCGAACCACTTTACAAAGGGGGCCTCCTCCATCCGTCAACACCTTACCAGAGATTGCCATGAAGCTTAATACCTACTCTCTCTGCAAAGGACTACAACATCTTCATTTATCATTACTTTAAAAATGCCCTCATGTTCCTACTCCCCATGGGCTTATGGTGGCTGCAATAATGAAGAGTTGTGTCCGCTACTTTGTGTATGCAGGGATAGGGTTGAGACGTCGGCTTGGGCTGGTCATCTATGGTGTCAGTCCAACACCTCGTCACTAGTCAGTTATGGTAAAGGGGTCTTGCAAGCTGTAGTGCAATTGTGACATCTAGGTAGAGGAGCCACCAAGGTTCAAACCTCGGTGGCTTAGGTAGGATTTATAAAGTTTAATTATTAGGGTAAAACAGTTGTAATCAAAGAATTATGATAATGAGCATATCATCAATTACCTTTTTTAATGTATCTTAACTATTCTCCATTGTAGATAGAATAGAGTGGAGATGAATGTGTACAAAATTGATAAAGAAAATGGATTTCAAATTCAAAAGAGCACAAAACAATGGATTATGTACTTCTTCTTTTTCCTGTCATGGTAGGAATGGTTAACCAAATATATTTGAAAAGCCAAAAAGAAAATTTGAGATTGTATTCTATATTTTAGATTTCCAAAGACATAAACAACGTAATTTCAAAAACTTAAATTTGTCCTTTCAGATAATCTTTTCATGAATCAAAGTCAAAGGGGGTCAACTATCAGTCATTAATTCCTATTTTTCTATTCCGGTGATAAGAATCTATGTATCCATTGCTCGTTCGAAATTAGAAATTGTGTGAAGATAACGTGGATTTCTATCCTTCATATATAATTGTTTTCCTCTCCTTTTGGAACAATCTTCTCCATAATGTCTCATGTCTTAGTTGCCCAAAAACAAAATTGATTAGAACCATATAATGATGCATGCTTGCATGTGCAATATGCATTGGGCACTGCACATCTAAGATGGTGTTGCAAAATAAGGCAAAACATCAAAAAATAGCATTTTATATGTGTCTGAAATATCATAAATTTTTGTATGGTATTTTCCTAGTATTTGGAGCACCATAGATTATTAGGCCTAAATTCGTGTTGACTTATGTGGCGGTGTTTTATCCAATTTTGATTTTTGGCCACCAAGTATGGAATCACAATCAAAGATTTTAAAACTGATGACTATAAAGCCAAAGATTTTATTGTCACTCATTTTAAATTATTAATTTCAAAACTAATATTTTATAATAATATTTTATGACAAAGTCAGCCCCTAGGGTTCTTTTGGAGGGTTTTCTCTCAACTGGTATACTTTGTTCTCTACTTTTTTTTCCCTCTTTTATAAAATCATAATACCATCCACTCAAAAAAAAAAAGGAGTCCATCGTGTTGGGTCTTCTCTGAATAAGCAATTGGTGGCATTGAGCAAGAACCACGAGCTCCACATGGCGAACTCCCTCACAAAAGGGTGCCTCCTCCCATCCATAAAGGCCTTCCTAGTAGAGATTGCCATGAAGCTTAATATCTCCTCCCTCTACCAAGGACTACAGCAGCTTCGTATACCATTACTTTAAGATGGCCCTCATGCTCCCACTCCCAATGGGTTTATGATGGCTGCAACAATGTAGAGCTGTGTCCACCATTTTGTGTAAGGTTCAAACCCTTGAGCTTGGGTAGGATTTAAAAAGTTTTACTGTTAGAATTAAACAATTGTAACCAAAAATTATGATAAAAGGTTTTTCCTATGAGCAATCATCAGTTACCTTTTTTAATATATCTTAACTATTCTCCATTATAGATGGAATAGAATGGAGATGAACGTATAGAACGTTGATAAGGAACATTGATTTCAAATTCCGAAGAGTTGATGGATTGCAAAAATGAAGGATTCTTAACTTCTTTTTCTTGTTGTGGTAGGAAAGGACGAAACGTAAACTAAATGGATTTGAAAAGCTAAGAAGAAAATCTGAGATTGTAGTCTCTATTTTTAGATTCTCAAGGACAGAAATGTTTGAATTTCAAAAAACTTGAACTTGTCCTTTCAAGTAACCTTCCCATAAATCCAAGTCAAAATTAGAAAATGTGCCAAGATAATGTGGATTTCTACCCCCCTGTATAGTTGTTTTCTTCTCCTTACAATCTTCTCCATCCTGTCTCATGTCTAAGTTGCCCAAAAAGATGATCCGAACAGTACAATAGTGCATCCTTGCATGTGCACTACACAGTTGTGCTACAAAATAGGGTAAAACATCCGAAAATAGTATTTTCTCTGTCTGGAATATCCTAAACTTTTGTATGATATTTTCCTTTTATTTGGAGTACAACAAATTATTAGATTTAAAATTGTGTTGACTCATGTGGCAGTGTTTTATCCAATTTTGATTTTGTACGAATCAGATTTTGAAACTGATGATTGTAAAGCCAAAGATGTCATTTTCTCCGTTTTTAAAATCATTACTTTCAAAACTGATGTTTTATAATTAACATTTTATGACAAAGATAATCCTAATACGTTTCAAATGTATGTTACCGTTAGGAATGTTGAATATATCCTCCTTAAAACTTTATTTGCAAGATTGCTGATCTTATTTGTGTATTATTTTCAATAGTCTCATTGGACAACTATACTTGCAAAGCCCTACAATTATCCTCCGCAATGAATATTCCCTTCTCAAACATCAAATTTAACATTTGGATGAGAATATCTCGATGGAATTTTTCCGAGCCGCATGCCAAAAAGGGAGAGATAGAAAGAGAGGGGGGGGGGGGGGGGGGGGGGGGGGGGGGGGGTTGGACCTTTTAAATTTTCCTTAACCAAAATTAGAAAAGATACCTTAATAAAATATAAACATTCCTTGACAATGGAGATATTTTTGTAACTACTGCGATATAACGATGTTATTAAAAATACAATGAAAATAAAAGTGACGATTTTCAAACAAAATCCCAAGAAAGTTTGTCTACAGATCGCTTTCGTTTAAGAGTCCTTGTTGAAGTCGTTCACAGTGAAACTAGTAAAAACAAAACCTCCCATTTTAAACTCTTGATTTTAGTCTTGGATAATCTAAACTGGAACTGGAACAAAATGGAAATAATTCATATAGGTCAACACGATTTTCAAACTCAATAATTTACAACATTCAAAATATTTAGAAATATCATAAAATAATTTATGACACTTCCAAACCTAAGAAAAATCCATTTTATAACATTTTATTATGTTTTACAACATTTTAGCGCATTAAACGACCCCTTGGACAATGTTTTGAAACAAAATGTGTAAGATGTGGCGGATGAAGCTTGGACAGACTTCCGAAATAAACTTATAGGCTAAAATCTCCCTTTTTTATTTTCCCCTAAAAGGAACCAAAATAAGACAGCAACTGTAGGTGGCTACCTTAGTGTGGAAATGGATCCTCTACACCTCCCTCCCTGCACCCCTGTGCGCCCCCTGACACATAGGGGAGGGTGGATGGGTCCTTCGACCCCAAAATAATGGGACAATAGTCCATCACGTCCTTCCCCATATGTCTAGAAATGCACGGGGAGAGGCCCAGAGGATCCCGTTTCCTCGGTGTGTACTCTCATGAAAATTAAATACCTGTCGGAACTCGTGAGGTATGTCCTTACAGTGTGCATGCAACACCTATGACATATCATTGGTATGAGGGCCTGACTAACAATTTTATCCCAAAAACTACATGTCCTTCATAATTTTAAGTTTATTTTTGGTCCATGCATGGGCAATTGAAATATGGCATGAGCTTACTCTTAAACAAGAGGGAAAAAGGATGGACAAATAGCCACGACTTAGCAGTTGGCATCTCTAATACGGAAGCATGTAACTTGTACAACCAGCACTAGACAGGGCAGATGCTACAAATTTAAAGAGAGGGGAGGGGGTCATGGGTCCTACAGCCTGTTCTATTTTCCTCATTATTTTTTTCCCTTTTTGAAGGGTTTGGTTCACATGATTGTTTATGTGGCAAGGACCTACAACACAAGAGAAATTACACTCGCAATGGTTTCATGAAATAGGCAGCTTGTAATCAAGCATTTGCCTTACGTTCAGCCGAAGGGAAGGCCCCATTGATGAACATATGTGTGCGCTCTTCCAGTACTCCCCCTTTGCCCCTGATGGCCTGTTTCGCTCTACCGATTTCTGAAAAAAGAATGTCGGGAGGATGAAGACTGATGTAGTTAGCCTAATGCTTAAACAAATCCATGTAAGGTAATCAAAACTCTTAAAACTGGATGGCGAGCAAAATTTGCACAGAAAAATCAAACTTACAATTGCTGCGACCAGATTTACAAGGAGATCTTCATCTGGAAAGTTTGATTTTCCGAAAGGTATGTGAACGATTCCAGTCTTATCTACTCGGTATTCAATCTTTCCTTTCTTGAATTCTTGGATAGCCTAAATGCAGTGAATAGGTAAGTGAATTTTTCTACCAACTGTGAACAGGAGGACAAATGGAAACCTCTCAAAGTTGTTAAGAGGCAAAAAAAAAAAAAGGCCTTTATGATAAACAGGCTGCAAGCATAACCCTGGGCTTGCCACTTACAGAACAATATCAAAATAATTAGAATATCCCTGAAACTAATGATGATTAATGAGATCCAGGTTCCACAATGTGATTCACAACAACTGCAAAACAAAGTTCAGTGAATTATTGTGAGCTTGTTATATTAGATTAAGAACAAGAATTTAATCATTCCCAAAACTGATCAATCCAAAATGAATTGAAGGTTAGTAGTGTATCAGAAGCTTCACAAGTCCACGTACTCCAAGCCAGAGGACCAATTATAAACTTCTAAATGCAAAGCTCAAGCAGATAGTAAAAACCTCCTGGAAGTAAACTGCCCAGATTATCGTCTATCAGGCCTTGTCTCATTAACTCAAGAACCAACCTCTTGTTGCTTCTCTATTTAATACAGAAAGCAAACTACATACACTTGAATCCTTTTGTTACATTTCTCTAGTCCTTGGCACATGAGATTTTTCCATGTGGTTCTACTTGCTTCGTCTGTCTTCCTAGTGTTACATTTCTCTCCAGTCCCTAGCAAATGAGATCAATCCATTTGGTTCTAGTTGCTTAGTCTATCCAGTCTCCGGCCCAAAATAAATCAACGAAGCCACGCACTTCATCAAGTATTAGAATACCTTAAAGATACCATGGTCAAGCAGCATAGTTTGAAGAAATGAGGTTAACTTTGGGGGCATTCTGTTCCATCAATGTTTGGATTTTAGCAGTATTATGCTTTATTAAACAACATCATTGGACCAATATCAGATCATGGACTCTTCAAAGAGACTAATCATTTATTGACACAGAAGTTAGCTGCAGCCTGATACTCCTCCCACGCACCATACACCTTTTTTTAAAGCGTATGCATACATTTCATCAGCTCTAGCACCTCATTTTATACATTCTTTAATTGGCTGACCATATCAATCGCCGTCGAGTCATGTCGCCTTCTTCTGCCCACCCAGAGCAGCAAAATTACATCATGTCAACCCATATCAAATTAGTGGACTTGTCATCAAGCACTCAATTCCGTTCTAACCATCGACTTTGTAAAAAGTGGCTTTACCACATTCTCCATACCAGGGAGTAGCCAACTACAAAGGATTTGCATTTAAACCATAAACGTTCATTTCTTCAAGAATTGTCTATCCATGATGGATTTCTCAGTTCCTCCCCTCCATGAACAGTGAGTTAAACATTTTAAAGCTTCAGTCACTAATCTTGGAAATGTAAATCCTATTGCAATTAGAGTTATCTACATTTCATTTAAATAAATAATTCCAATTTTAACACACTACTTTGGATTGGTCAAGGATTGCATTTTATCTACAGCTTTTAATTTTTGATGTCCTAATTCTCCAGAAGTTTGTGTTAGCTTTCTTTCTCCTATTTCTCCTGAAGATATTCCATCTGATCTCCCTGTCTTATCTGTCACATGGACAGTTGTCATTAAATTATGCACCATTTCCCTCCCATACCTGCAATAATTTGTGCACAAAAAAAACATACTTTCACTTAGGAAGTAGTACTGAATCAAAATAATTTACATCTTCAAGAACTAGTATGAACATGATGAATCTGTCATTTAAGTTACCAGATAGACAATATAACAGAACAGAACACAAATGTAGAGAGTAACAAAATCACCGACTCCACCTCCACAAAGCAGTCTACTGTATCAGACTTTTAAGCATGCATTAGCAGAAATACACACTGCTCATTATCAGGCCCTTGTGAAGGCGAATTTCCCAATAAATGCACAAGGAATGAAGCGAGTGATAAGAAAGGTAGCAACATGTCTCTTTCTAGTAATTAGTAAACAACATGATAATAAACCAAGCAATATGGAAGAACTTATTGGAAGCAATAAATTTCTTGATACAGAAAACCTTGGTCATACCTGAGGTATATTCGGAGTAACTGTACCAGCTTTAGGGTTCGGCATAAGTCCACGTGGTCCCAAAATTTTTCCCAAGCTGGCAACCTGGAAAACAATGCCAAATCTTCATTAAAATAAAAATAAAGTGAATGAGCCAGAAGTATTTTCTTTGAACAGCTCTATGATGCTCACGAGATAGATCAAGTTAAAGCCAGGTATGAAAAGATGTTCTTGGGCAGTTCTAAAAGAAATGAAAACTAAAGAATACACAGATGGGTAAATTAGTGAAACCACAAGACAGTGTCATGGTAAGAATAAACGTAAAGAAAAACAAATCAAAGAAAAGAGATAGTAACAAATTAAGATACAACTATGTAACAATTGAGTCACAATATTACATAAAATTCAGTCCCAATTCAAGACATGATGCATGAGAAGATAAGAAAGAGGAGGGAGGAACAATGTACAAAGACTGAACATCTTGTCTTTTTTGAACAATTACAAAATTCAGTCCTCATCTCATGATGCATGGGGGAGGAGGAACAATGGTGGCACCACAAAGAAGGAAGAGCAGAAAGAGGAGGGACCTAGGCTTATAAAGAGTTGGGGCAACTGCCTATGGTTACTAGGCAGGTCACCATAGATTGGAATTCCACTTTTAACTTGACAGTTGAAGGTATCAGCAAGGGAGTATGGAAGGTGATGAAAAGAAAGAAACAAAGAGTGAGGGGAAAACTTATGTCACTTTACCATAGGCGGTCGTGAGGGAACAGGACCATATGCCTCGGTGAAACAAAAATTTAAACCATAGTCATTAGCATATAGCTGCAGGAATGCTCTTGCTTGCAGAAATGTGGCAGCATTGGGCATAGGTAAGATTGTGCCATTGTCATGTTTCTGGGAAGGGATATGTGAGCAGCACTCTGAAGATTGAGTTACTGGAGGCCGATGTTCAAGGGTATTAAAATCAACTCACTTTAGAGGAGCTGGAGAAAAGATTGGAAAGATGCATAAAATGTAACCTGGAAATGCTTTTGGGCCAAAAATAATGTGGTTATGAAACCGGAAAATGTGGATCAGCAAGCTTGGAGATAAATGTTTCTCAGCATTGTTTCCAACTTTGTCAAAATTAGTGAATGAATAAGGGGATTTTGAATGGTTTTTGTTTGCAGAACATCATGACTTCACTTTCGGAAGTGGAAGAAGATGCAACAAGTGAAAAAGGCAACTTGGATTTTTAAGAAGGATTTATGATAGCCACAACCAACATTGAACACACCGTGCCATACTGCCATGACACCATCCTGGTAGAAGTAGATGGCATATACTACAGCACAAGTCCTCATTTGGTGACTGAATATGTAAAGAGTTATCAGTGCCTATGTAAAAGAACCATTTGGCAACCATAATTGAAGGTCAGAATACTAAGTCAAATTGAGGAATGAACAGTTGGTTTATATTCAGTCTCCCAAGAATAGAGAAAAGAATTATTTTCCACCCGCAGTCTTAACATCAACTGTCAAAGCATAGAATCAGAATCGGCTGACCCAGGACACATCCACGTTGACTGATCCAGCCAACAAACAGGTGATCGCAGCCAACTCCAGTCAGCTAGGAAAACAGCCATGGATAATATTCCCGGCAAAAGTTAAAAATAAGAAAATAGCAGAAAATCAGAGAGAAAAAAAAGAGGGAGTGAGAGAGAGGGAGCAAGAATAAATAGCAAGCAGTAGGGAAAAGGAGATACAGTGAAAGAGAGAGGGGGAGTGTATAGGGAATAGGGGCCCATTGGCACCAATCAGCATTGCGGTGGACATGTTAGGGTTAGGCTATGTCATTGATGTGGCAAGGCAAGCTGGGCCATGCAGCTCATGCCACTGATACATTACATCCATGTAGCTACAGGACCAGTCCGGTGATGCACCAGGGCTATGCCAGGTTGGCATAGCAACAGGATTGGCACAAAAGAATCAGAACAAGCTGGTGAGAGGAACAGGGGGAAAGCTGCAGAGAGAGGGAGAGTTCATGGGTGCCAATGCTGATTAGGGACATTGCTTTTTTTCACACAGACAGAGGGGGAGAAAGATGGAGGGAAGGGGGAGGGAGGGCCAAAACCTAACATGTTGTCATGCTGATCAAACAGTGCTTATAACTCTGACAAGCTGATCAAACCATTTCTGGAGATAATGCACATATTGGTTGACCTAGACCAATCCAGTCAATTTTCTCCCTATACTGCAGAAAAGTCTGGCAGAATCAGATTGGAACAGCCAAATCTGAACAGACCAACCGATTCCAACAGTATTACACTGACTTTGGTTAAAATTTCTCCTTGTTCAACCACTTTTTACCAAACATAAAATTGATGGACAACAAAATAACCTATGCAGGGTAGAATATTCCTCCCCATATTAATCGTGTTGCCAAACAGGGGGCCAAAGAATTCAGGATTTGAACAAGAAGAAAAGATACTTGATTAGATTACTTATACAGCTACCAAAGCCTTCATGGATTGCAGAATGGACAATTCCAACTTAGATTCAGATCAGAGGAGGTCAATACGATTTTACCACCTAATCCAAAAAAGGGTCAGATTCCTCCTGTTGAGGAAGAAGAAAGGTTGCTGACAGCAATACGTGTACTGCTAATGACACACGTCCTCCTTTTTTACTTTTCAGTGGCAAGTGGAGAGTGGGAAGAGGTTACAAGAAATGGGTAAAGGTCAGTCAAATGAAATAAGCTTGCCACTATGCCGTATGCATCAGACATCTCTGGATTCCCGAGATTGACACAGGACTATGTCATGCTGAACTGGGTTTCTCTGGACAATCCAATTCTCTGAAACACCGCAGAAGCCATTGTCTGCAAAGGATTTGCATTTTTAGATCTATTACATGATTAACTGTGAAAGTGGTTCTTAGCAAAGTCCCAGACCTAACCTAAGAGAAACTTTTTTCATATTTTATGCAATTTAATTTTAAAGATCTCCACGAAAGATGTTACGGTGGTATATAGATGCAGCTGTTAAACTGTACAGATGCATATTCCCTATGCCTGGTGGTATACTAAACCTCAAAAACGGTTTGCCGCGAAATAAACAGTATCAGCTTCATGGACAATAAATGAGCAAACACAAACCTTGGCCATCATATCCGGGGAAGCAATCAATTTATCGAATTCCATAAATCCTTCCTTTATTTGTTGTATAAGGTCGTCTCCACCAACTAAATCAGCCCCTGCATCTTTTGCTTCATCGATCTTTTGACCTAGTGGAAATGAATTCAAGAACATTTTTAGCAAAGATGTAAAAACAAAAACTAGCTGATTTAAAAAGTAATCAAGGATAAATTAACTACACAGCATGCATGAAAATTTCATTAGTATTGTTTAACTTGTGACTGTATCTTGTCGGTATTCAGTAAATGTAACAGCATAGCACAACACAACCCCATCCAATAAGAAAAGAAGGAAAGTCAAACCAATGTATATGATACTTCTAGTGTTTTAGCAAAACCAAACTGCCATTCTTCACCAATGGGAGGGAAGCAATTCAGAATCAGACAAGTTTGTTTAATATTGTGGAAAGGTCACTGACTTTAACGTAAAGCTCTAAGAAAGCGAAGCAGCCAGCATTGCAACACAGAAGGAGGAAGTAAATAAAGCAATAGAACTGGCTGATACTTTGGGTTGCAACCAATCTAATTTTTCTTTGGAAAATCCAGGTTTACCTCTTTTGGCAGGACCTTGAATAGACCTCATTGGAATGTAATATTCAGCAAATTTAAAAATAAATCAACAGTTGACTGCGAGAGACAAGTGGATTCTCTCCTTATAAACAGGTCTATTTACTATATATCAGTTTTAAACTTCCAACAAACAATTGGAGGCATTAAGAACACCTTTCTTCTGGTCTGAAAGTAAACCTGAGAGGAATTGTCAAATAGACTCTGAGGTTGGGAAGGGTTTGTAAAAATAAGGAGCAAGTGGGTGTGGAGCAGCCTAGCCTGGAGAATTTAACAATAAATTACTTACAAATGGCTATACATGATGGGGTTAGAAGATAGTGAGAACTAAAGATTTAGGACTACTAACCCATGGTATCCTCAGCGCAGTAATCATTAAGCTGTGTCTAAAGTTTGGAAAGACAACATGAAGTTGGTAGATATCCTTGAGTGCTCCACATTGTTGTGGGAAAAGGAACAAGGAACAAGTTTTGAGGAGACAAATGGAGAATCCCTTGCCAGTACTTTTGTCAAGCTCTATGATATGACTACTTGCAAAGGCTTCATCATAGATAGGCTTTAGAAAATGTGAAGAACAGATGAGGTGGTGACATCATGTTTAGAGAAAATTTGTCAGAACGAAATATCAGTATTGACCAACCCCTTTGGGTAGTGTAATCAGTCAGAAGCACGAAGAATTAGGAAGATAAAGGCAGAAAAAGGGTAACTTGCCATCATGCATCTTAGCATCATACAGCTCCAGACAGAAGCATATGAAAATGGGAGCAAAACGTAATTTGCAATCAGTCAAAACTAAGTTTCAAAACATAATAACTATCACTGAGTTATATTTTCAACATCACAAGTGTACTACAATCTGATGGCTTTGCTCTATAAGAAAAGCAGGAAATGGGCATCAATCTTGCCATCACACGAAATCCAAGTCTACCATATGTCAAGTTCCCTTCAGTAGCACCACTATTTTCAAAAGAATCCTGACAGTAGCCAGCCACTATTTTCAAAAGAATCCTGACCGTTACCAGGAATAGAAACGAAACCCCCCCCCTCAAAAAAAAAAAAAAAGACAGATTTTGCTACAACCCCACAGATGTATATGCACTCATGAATGTTGATCCTGGCACATTAGGGTACACCTGTCTCAACAGTCGACCATCCATGGGAGAGGACTTACACCTGCAACTCTGGTACATCAATAAAAAGGGATTTTAGTTCTACGAACATATAGAAACCCTGAAATTATAAAAAATTCTTATAAATCATTGAAACAGTAAAAATTAACAGGAAACATCGTATCCATGATTTTTTTTAACCATAGACTCCACTTTTTATTAACTCTGCCTAAGTATGAGACTCTCGTGCTTAGCCGGTCCCAGGCTCGGATAAAGGAGGAGGGTTGCGGTAGGTGACAGCCAGTGTAAAAATCTTGTTACATCTCATAAGCAAGAATTCCCACATCATGGACGGGTGTGGGTAAAGAAACTAATCCATAAAACCGAACAGAGAATAGGACATAAGACAAACTTAGAGAATAATAGATGTTACTACAGAAAGAATTCGAGGAAAGTGTGAGGATCATAGTAGGTACTTGAAATATCGAGTCTCTTACAGGAAAGTTGATAGAACTTGTTGACACCATGGAGAGAAGAAAAGTTAATATTACTTGTATTCAAGAGACTAAATGGGTAGAGAAAAGTAAGGAAATGGAAAATACAGGCTACAAACTGTAGTATAGGAAAATGAGAGAAATAAGATAGGGTAGGTATTATTTTGATAAGACTTTGAACGATGCAATGGTAGCGGTGAGGAGAGTAGAAGATAGGATTATCCTAGTGTAATTAATTATAAAGGGAGATGCGATTAATATAGTTAGTGCCTATGTTCCACAAATTAAATTAGATAGTAAGAGTAAACGAACATTTTAAGAAGACATGGATGACTATGCAGAGCATACTAAATGAAGAGAATATCTTTAATGGTGGGAACCTTAATGGGCATGTAGGACGTGAATGTCAAAGTTATAAGAAGGTTCATGAAGGTTTTGACTTTGGGACTAGAAATAGAGAGGGGAAAAGCATCCTCGATTTTGCTATGGTCTACGACCTTATACTAACAAATATCCACTTTATAAAAAGGAAAAACCATTTAGTGACCTTTAAAAGTAGACAAAATAGAAGTCAAATTGACTTCCTTCTCACAAAGAAGACAAATCGCATTTTATGTAAGGATTGCAAAGTTATCACCGGAGATGCCTTAACAAGTCAACATAGGTTAGTGGTCTTAGATATTAAGATGAATAGGTGGTCGGATACGTTTAGAAGGAAAATTGTTGTTAGAACAAGATGGTGAGAATTAAAAAGGATGATGCAGTGATGTTTAAAAATGAACTTCTCAATATGAGTGATTGGAAGTCGGATTTGAAAGCCAATACTATGTGGATAAATATGACCTCAAAGATTAGAGAAGCAGTTACAAAAGTACTCAGAGAGTCTAAAGGACATGGGCCACCTGTGAAGGAGAGGTGATGGTAGAATAAGGAGGTACAAAAGGCGGTGAAGAGTAAAAGAGAATGGTATAAAAAATTGTCAAAGTATGATAATAATGAGCCTTATGAACAATACAAAATAGCAATAAAGGAAGCAAAAAAGGCCGTTAATTGGGCAAAAGCTCAGGCCTTTGAAAAGATGTTTGAGAAATTTGGAACCAAGAAAGAGGAAAAAGATATTTATAGATTGGTAAGGATGAGAGAGAAAATATGTCGAGATCTTAACCAAGTTAAGTGTATCAAGGATAGTAAAGGAAAGATTCTGGTGAAAGATGGGGACATCAGAGAAAGGTAGAGAAGCTAGTTTGACAATCTTTTTAATGATAATTATAGTGGAAACATTGTATGCATAGAATGTACAACAGAGCATAATGTGAACTATACTAAGATGATTAGATTTTTGGAAGTCGATGAAGCATTAAAGAGGATAAAAGTAAGTAAAGCTTGTGGACCTGATGGAATTCTTATTGAAGTGTGAAAATGTTTAGAAGATGTAGCAGTAGAATGGTTAACCCGATTGTTTAACAAGATCTTAGCCTCTAAGAAAATGCCAGATGAATGGAGGAAGAGTACTTTTGTACCTATTTTTAAAAACAAAGGAGACATCCAAAATTGTGCAAACTATAGAGGAATTAAGCTCATGAGTCATACTATGAAATTGTGGAAGAGAGTTACAGAACATTATTTATGTTGTAACACAACTATCTCGGCCAACCAATTCGGCTTTATGCCGGGTCGATCGACCATGGAAGCTATCTTCCTCATTAGGAGTTTAATGGAAAAATATAGAGATATGAAGAAAGATCTACATATAGTATTCATCAATTTGGAGAAGGCCTATGATAGAGTTCTAAGAGATGTGTAGCGGGTGTTAGAACGCAAGAGGGTATCTACTAGGTATATACAAGTATTAAAAGACATGTATGAAGGAGCCTATTTCAGTTGGAGTGCATCAAAGATCAACAATAAGCCCTTACCTTTTCGCATTAGTTAGGAATATTCTATAATGTATGATGTTTGCGTATAATATTGTATTAATAGATGAGACGCAAGAGAGAGTTAATAGAAAGCTAAAACTTTAGAAGAGCACCTTAGAGTCTAAGGGTTTAAGGTTAAGTAGAACTAAGATAGAATACATGCATTGTAAGTTTAGTGAAGGTCAGATGGAATAAAATGAAGGAGTTAACTTAGATAGGATGGCAATACCCCAAAACACCCATTTCAAATATCTTGGTTCGGTCCTCCAAGAAGATGAAGGGTGCAAAGAAGATGTTAGCCATAGGATTAAAACATGATGGGTGAAATAGAGACTTGCCACGGGAGTCATGTGTAACCATAAGATCCCAACGAAGCTTAAAGGAAAATTCTACCGTACGGCAATAATACCTGCAATGTTGTATGGTCACGAGTGTTGGCCGATGAAGGGACAATATGTCTCTAAGATAAATGTTACCGAGATGAGAATGTTAAGGTGGAGGATGTGCGGACATAATAGGCTAGATAAAATTCGTAACGAGTATATTAGAGAAAAGGTAGTGTTGTACCCTAAAATAATCAGCCCATTAAAATTCATTGGCTCTTATGATTAAAGGTATGATTTAGCTACTAAACATGTAAAAAATGATAGAAAGACATGGATGACATTACATACATGGTCATAATGCAATACGTATGCATGAATACATGTGGAAATATATACATACATATATGAACATAGTGCGACATAGTGCGTCAATGTTTGTTCATACATTAATACATATGTAGATGAAAGAAGCAAAATATATTTATGATGCAAACATGAATACATGCATAATGATGCATGTGCATGCTAAAGAAAAAGTATATGTATGTGTGTGTGTGTGTGTGTGTGTGATACCACACATACATCCATGAGTGGTATCATATACGTATAAAGGTAGACGTATGCTCATACCTGGCCTTTTAGTGGCCTTCTCTCAAATTGAGTGCAACAGGCAAGGGCAGCACCAGCAGCAAGAGCATGCAATGGCAGCAAGAAAAGGCCCTTTTAAGCTTGGCGGCAGTAGCTAGGACCCCAACAGTAGGCCAACAACAGCAGGTGTACCATGCAGCAGCAAGAAAAAACCCTCCTGGGCCTAGTGGCAGCAGTAGGCCCCCCCAAATAGCAGCAACAAAATCCCCAGACAGTAGCGATAGCTCCAGGAACATGCACCGGCCACAAGAAGGAAAAAAAAAAAGGGGGGGGGGATATGTGATGCAGGTCGGGAATGGGGAAATCCAGAGGACGGGCTAGGAGGCCTAGATAGGGGGGACAACAAGGGGCTAAGAAGAGGAAGAAGAAGGCTGGGTGGGGGAGAGGGAAGAAGAAGAACAGGGGGGACTTCCCACCCTCCCCTTCACACATGCCCTTCACGGGCTCATCCTCCACAGAATACAAGCAGCGGCTGCAACTTTTCTTATCTTTCTCATTTCAGCATTCAATGCCTCCCTTTGTGGGTTAAGCTACATATATATAGGATCCCTAGAGGTAACCCTAGGTACAATAAAGTCCAAAAGTGCCCCTAGACTCTAAAAGATGAGAAAAAGATGCTAGAAAATTACAAGAAAATATAAAAACGAACATGGGCCCACTAGTGGGCCTAAAGCCTAAAAAAAGAGAAAAATATATCAGTTGAGCCTCTAATGGGCCAAACAAAATATAAAATGGACCTTGGGCTCCGTTTCTCCACTTTTTGGATTCCCTTCATTCTCCCTTTGTTTGAAAAAACTCGTCCTCGAGTTTTAAAGTGAGTCAATATCCATAAAGAAATGATGGTAGCATACTCGGAAAACGACACAAACTGCTCATGAATCATCGTGCGCATGAATGCTCCAACCTGAGGAAGAAAGTGTGCCTCAATGTCGCTCCATATGTGGTCAAAATCTTGCAGGCTGATGACATCTCGAACGACCTTCGGCTGATCGACCACATCTCCAAGTAGCTTTCATGTCTTCGGCTCATTCTCTTCAGTTGGGAAGAGGTCATTATCTGCTACAGGCATCACCGATTCAACCTCCCCTAAATACTCATCTTCCAGTGTTGGATCGGCTACATAGTATACCTCTTTCATTTGATTCTCATACTCCTTGATCATTGTTGGGTCGGCCTCGTAGACAACATCCTTTGGCTTGGTCAGCACAGTACAAAGGCTCCGAAGATCACCCTTTAACTGGTCCCAATCGTGCCTCCGATCATTCCTGAAGTTGTCCCAATCATCCGCTAATTTATCCAATCCAAGCTCTTTAGACATCCTCCAATGTTTGCTCGAGTAGCCAGTAGCCATCACCTCAGAAAATATGAGAAGTGGCATGCAAAACGATGCATCACTGACTGAAGAAGCACGGAACGAGGTCCGCCTCACTGCAAAGATGCCAACGATACAATCGGCGCAAGAAATAGAGCTCAAACCACCAACCTCGGTATGCGTGCAAAAGTGACATGCAAAATGATGCAAGTGAGGACAGATGTGTGCTGAAACTGGATGGACCTCGCTGAAACGAGACCAACGATGCAAGTGGGCCCATGTTCGTTTTTATATTTTCTTGTACTTTTCTGACATCTTTTTCTCCTCTTTTAGAGCCTAGGGGCACTTTTGGACTTTAGTGTACCTAGGGTTACCTCTAAGGATCCAATATATGTGTAGCCTACCCCACAAAGGGGGGCATGGAATGCTGAAATGAGAAAGAGAAGAAAAGTTGCAGCCGCTGCTTGTGTTATGTGGGGGATGAGCCCGTGAAGGGCATGTGTGAAGGGGAGCGTAGGAAGCCCCCCCTATTCTTCTTCTTTCCTCTCCCCCTCCCAGCCGCCTTCTTCCTCTTCTCAGCCCCCTGTCGTCCCCTCTATCTAGGCCTCCGAGCCCGTCCTCCGGATTTCCCCACTCCCGTCCCGCATCACACCCGTTACCTATCCATTCCAAAAGACGCACCATAAAGGGCTTCTTGGTGATGAGTTTATCCTCCCAAGTGTCCTCAAGGAATGCTAAACTCCAATTTGATTTGAATTATGGGAGATAAATTCAGGGAGCTGTGGCCGACCATCGAATGGATTTCAATACAATTGTAATGAATTCACTTAGTTGATATATATTCTAGAACAGGTCTGAAGCCGAGTCATGTTACTGGCTCAACCACATTGTAGGCTACATGATGCTAAAGATATATTGTTTAAACAGAAGCAGATTGAGGATGCACATTAAGTATTCTCAAACCTCCCAACATCTCGAACCTCCCAACAAAAATACTGTTATGTGGAATAGGTGAATATTGGCTATTGTTTGAATGACCATGTCACTGAAGTTATACAGGTTTCCTGCAGTTTGGGCACATCTCGTATCAGGCTGGATGAGTGTACATGCATAAAATAGTTAGTGTATGTATAGTGGCCCTTAATGTAAGGGTTTAAGAGAATAGATGTATGCTTAAACAACTAAAATAGACCCAAGAGTCTTCTTATTTTGTACAATTAAGAAGTCTCCAAATTGATAGATTTAAACTTGCCTATCAATCGAAAATCCTTGAAGGATCGATCAACCCCTAATTCACTGATAATGATCCACATGAATACAGTGAGAGGTGCAAAAGTGGTTGTCTTAGTAAAAAATGAGAGAGGAGGGTGACTCCTAGTGATTACTTATGAAGTGCAGGGTCAGCATGTTTAAAAATGGCAAAAAAAATATATGGAGAGCTCATGTGTAAGTTGATCAAAAAAAAAAAAAAAGGCATACCATATAGAGCTATGTCAGAAGATGCAATGTGACAAAAAGAAAATCATATGCTGTTCTGCATTTAACTGATGTAAAAAAAAAAAAATCAGGTCATGAAGAGACATAAAAAAAAAAGGAAAGGAAAGGAAAAACATTATCATAAGCATGTGTGAGACTCCCATTTTGATTAAAATCCTTTCGATTTTGAAAAATCTTTTTGGTCGGATTTGAAAATATTTACGGAAATCTTAATTTGAAAAGAGAGTTTTTAAGTTTTGAAAACATGTTCTCTTTTACTTTAGGCAGACTTTTATGATTAATTCTTAAAGTCTAAATGACTTCTGAATCGACTATAGATCCGTGTTTTTGACCTCTCCCCACTGATCTCGGTCAGTGTTAATTACACTAATCAATGATTGGTAACCCTTGATTAACCATCCAGATAAGGCTTGAAATAAACAGAAGATAAACATGAGTTTAATACAGCATACAAGTCATTTTTTGTTCTTTTTTTTTTAATAAATAAGGGTCCATGAGTATCATTTAAAGGATACTTAAAGGATCTTGAAATTCTCCCAAAAAGATGAGTATCTTTAAAGAAGATTCTTAAAAATTATCATTTAAGTATCCTTTAAAAGGATAGAGGATTATTTGAATTATTTTAGGTCATTTAACCAGTATAAATGAACCATGACTTAATGATTAATCCATCAGTATGAAACAACCACTTTAATTAATGGTTACCTTATCGATATAAATGAACAAAAGAATATTCTTATTGGTCCATCTATCAATAAGATAATCACGACTTTTTAACCTGACCCCCAGTTAGGACAAAACTATAGAAAGCATTGATTATACCTATTGATAAGAATGAATCAATAATCATATCATTTGGTCACTCTACCAATAAGAGTGAACCATTGATCAAGTGGCCAATCTACTAATAGAATAGAACTACTAAGTTTAGGCCATTCAACCAGTATGAATGAACCTGAATTTTCTTTTTTTGTTATTTAGAAAAAAGGATCTTGGTTAACCAATCGGTATGAACGGGTCAAGTTGATTTAATTGGTTGAATAACGAATTTGTTAATTTGATTTAAGAATTTTAACTTGACCAGTTAAATTAATTGATTGATTCAATTTAATTGATTGATTTGATTTAATTTATTTGATTTGACTTAATTAATTGATTGATTTGATTTAATTGATTAGATTTTACTGATTTAATTGATTTGATTAAGTTAAAGTATTATAATCAACCAATTGTTGAATTAATTGATTAATTTAACAAACTTTGTTAATTTAATTGATTGAATAATTAATTAACAGACTTTTGTTAACTTAATTTGATTGATTGTGTAATAATTTAACAAGTTTTGGTTAAATTATTTGATTGATTAATAAATTTTATTAACTTAATTGGTTGGTTAAGTAACAATTTGACTTGTTCGGTTGAAATCTTATTGATTTTAATTGATTAATATATTTTTGGTAATTTAATTAATTGATTAAGTATCAATTTAACTTAATTGATTGAAATTTTGTTGATTAAGTTGATTAAGTGATTGATTATGTATCAATTTGACTTAATTGGTTGAAATTTTGTTGATTTAGTTGATTAAGTGATTGATTAAGTACCAATTTAACTTAATTGGTTGAAATCTTTTTAGTTTAGGTGATTAACATATTTTTGATAACTTAATTGATTGATTAATAACTTAATTTGGCCAATTGACTGGTTGGTTAACAAAGTTGTTACATTAGTTAATTGGATAACAATTTAACTTAATCGGTTAAATTAACCGATTGATTAACAAATTTTGTTGGCTTAATTGATTAATTGCTTAATGAATTAACTTAATTAGTTAAATTAATTGGTTAATTTAATTAATTTGTTAACATATTAATTAATTGAATTAATTTAATTGACTGATTAGCCAATTTTTGGTTTACCAAATATTATGGGAGGATTAAACTTGTCTCTTTTTTTTTTATGTGGCCAACCAACCAATATGGAGGAACCACTTTAATTTTAATTTTTTTTATTTCTATTTTCTGTTTTATTTTATTTTCTATTTCCTATTTTATATTATTTAAGATTCATTAATTTCTTGTTTTATCATTTTAAATTTACTTTATTGAATGGCCTACCAACAAATATGATAGAACCATTTTATCAATTATCTTGTTTTATTTTATTTTATTTAATATTTATTAATTTTATTACCTTTTTATTTTCTATTTTATTTTACATCATTTAAGATTAATTTTGATCATTCCTTTTTTTGTTTCCTATTTCTTTGTTTTATTCAAGAATCTTTATTATCCCTTTTTTATTTTCTGTTTTATATATTTTGTTTATTTAGGGGTCATTATCTTTATCATTTTTTGTTTTATTTAGGAATTATTAACCTTTTTATTTTTATTTTCTGTTTAAAAAGACTTATCAGATTTTTTTTGTTTTCTGTTTTTTATTTAATACTTAGTAATCTTATTATCTTTTTATTTAAAACTTATTAATTTTGTTTATTTTTTGACTTACTAGTTTCATTTTTTATTTCCTTTTATTTTGTGATTATTAATTTTATTTTCTGTTTTCTTTTGTCTTATTATTAACTTTATCATTTTTATTTTCTGTTTTATTAATTTTTCTGTCATTTTTTTTTATTTTCTGGTTTATTTAAGACTTATTAGTTTCATTTTGTTATTGTTTTATTTAATACTTATTAGTTTTGTTATCTTTTTATTTTCTATTTAATTTATTTTTTATTTAATGGCCAAACCAAATAATATGACTAAACCATTTTAAAATTTTGTTAATTTTCATTATTTTCTGATTTTTTTTAATTTTAATGGCCGGCCAACCGATATGGCAGAACCAAGGTTTAAATTTTATTTATTTTTATCATTTTCTGATTTTTAATTTAATGGCCGGCCAACCGATATGACAGAACCATCATTATTAATTTTCTAACTTTTTTCATTCGATGGCCGGTCAACCAATATGACAGAACCATCATTATTAAAAAAAATTTACTTGATGGCCGGCCAACCGATATGGTAGAACCATCGTTTATTTAATTTTTTAATTTTTTATTTTATGTTTTTTATTTGATGACCGGCCAACCGATATGACAGAATCATCTTTATTATTTAATTTTTTTGATTTTTTTTTATTTGATGGCTGGCCAACCGATATGGCAGAACCATCTAAAAAAAAATATGGAGATTGATCTACATAATTAAACATGAACTTTATTTCTCTAAGATAAAAGTACAAGCCTAAACAAAACTAGGCTATCTTTTCTCCTTTCTTTCTTGCTCTTGTGCAGGTTGGAGCTTGGAGGATCCTGACGCAGGGAGCTTGGAAGGCTGGAGCAGGAGGCCGGTCTTGGGGATTTTGTACGCCGGAATCAAGGGGGAGCCTTGGGGCTCTTGAACACTGGAACCGGGCTTCTTTGCTGCCAATGGAGCCTTTTTATAGGCATTTGGAGGCCAGCCAGCAGGAGCGTGGAGGGGCTTGGAGCTGCGGTTTTGGGGGCTAGATGAGGATGAGAGGGAGGATAAGGATGGAGATAGGGATAGAGATGGAGAGGGATGAGGATGGAAGAGGAAGAGGATGAGGATGAAAGGAGTTGGAGATGGAGAAGGATAGGGATCGGGTAGAGATGGAGGAGGGGAAGGAGGCCGGCGGTTCTCAAGGAGAGACCGACCGGTCTCCTTTTTTTTTCTTCCTTTTTTTTTGTTCCCCCCCCCCCCCATCTGCGATCTCCTCTCTCTCTCACCCTGCGATCCCCTCTCTCTCTCACCCTGCGGCTCCGTCTCTCTCTCTCTGCGGTTCTGCTAGCCGGCCGAGGCCCTTGTTGCTGCTGAAGGTGCCGTTGGAGGCTGGCAAGAAGCTTCTTGCTGCAGATTTTCTGGAGGTTTCCTATTGCTGCAGATTGGTTGCTGTTGGAGGGCAGATTTGAAGGCTGCTGTTGGTGGGAGCTTAGAGCTCCTTGTTGCTGCAGATTTGGAGGCTCGTTCTGCTGCAGATTTGCTGGAAGTTGGAAGATTGGAGCCGATTTGAAGGGGTGCTCTTGTTGCTGCAGATTTGGAGGTATGGATCCTCCCTTCCTTGTTTCTTTGTTGACCCTTTTTTCTTACATGCATAAGAAAATATGTATGCATCCTTTCTTGTTCTTTTTTCCTTTGCATACACATATGCCCATGCTTGTTTACATGCTCCCAAATACATACATGCATATTGCATATTTTGTTTGATGCATGCATGCATACACATGTAGATAGGTTTGTAGATTTTTTGGTTCAACAGCATGTCATGTGTGTTATCGGCTTTGCCTCATCCACACAGTCCCGGGGGGGGGGGGTGTATTTGTTGCACCCTAAAATAGTCAGCCCATTAAAATTCATTGGCTCTTGTGATTAAGGGCATGATTTAGCTACTAAACATGTAAAAAACGATAGAAAGACATGGATGACAATACACACATGGTCATAATGCAATATGTATGCATGAATACATGTGTATATATATATGAACATAGTGCAACGTAGTGCGTCAATATGTGTTCATACATGAATACATATGTAGATGAAAGAAGCAAAATATGTTTATGATGCAAGAGACAGAGATGGAAGGGAGGAGGAGTCCACCCCTCGGTGGACTCCCCACCCTCACTGAGTGAAGAGAAACCCACCCGGTAAGGGTGGGAGTTCTTCCCACCATCGGTGGGAGAAGCCCACCCAACGGGTGGACTCCACACCCTCACCGGGTGGGTGGACTCCCCATCCTCACTGAGTGAAGAGAAACCCATCCGGTAAGGGTGGGAGTTCTTCCCACCATCGGTGGGAAGAGCCCACCCAGCGGGTGGACTCCACACCCTCACCAGATGGAGGGGTCTCACCCGGTGAGGGTGAGGGGGCCGATGCCCCTTCCCACTTTCCAAAGGATAGTAAAAGGTATTAAAAAAGAAGAAGAAGAAGAAGAAGAAGAAACAGTAAAAAAAAGGGGAAAGGAAAAAAAAAAGAAAAGAGGAAGATGAGAAGAGAGGTGGACTCCCCACCCTCACCGGGATGTTCCACCCGGTGAGGGTGGGAGGGGCCTGCACCCCCCTCCTCCCTTCTCTAACTGTCCGGTGACAGTCCAAAAAAAAAAGAGTAGAGGAGGAGAAGGGGAGGAGTCCACCCCTGGGTGGAGAGGCCTGCACCACCTCCTCCACTTCCTGGATCCACCCGGTGAGGGTGGAGGAGGCTGCCCCCCCTCCTCTCTCCCATAACTGTCCAAGGGACAGTTTTCTTTAAAAAAAAAAAAAAAAAGAGAGAGAAAATAAAAAGGAGGGAGAGAACTTAATATTTTAAATTTTTTTCTCTTGAAGCAGGAATCTTTATAACTGTCACCCGGTGAGGATGGACCCTTGGCCTCCTAACCGCCTCCGCTGGAGGCTATAAATACCCCCGTAGGGGGCTCATTTGAAGGGGACGGAGACAAGAATCAAGGTGAATGCATCTTGTACTTATAGTGGTAGGCACAGTCCCACTCTTCCTCTTTTTTGTTTAAGTACTAGGACATTGATCCTACACTTAAATAGGCATGTCCTAAACTTAAGAATGTCTCAATTTCATATCATAATGATTATGGGCCATGAATTAATCATGTTCATTAGTCATATTAATATGATATAAAACATATCACTCGAGCATGGGTTTGTGTTATATGGTCTTATGCATGATTAATCATATGAAAATTAATCATGTATGATTGACCATTAAGTCTTTGGTCCACTAGTTAAGTGACAATTTTGACATGGTCCACAAAAATTAAGTGATTTAACCATGTTGATTACAAAACGGTCCATTAAAACCTTAACTTGTTTACATCAAATGGGCGATCATATTAGATATCCTTGATCGATTCTCATAACTTAACGTCGGATCATTATGATATCGACCGAACTTCAGATCTAATGGTCAGATCTTCATGATCTCGACTTGATCTCATAACTTCGCGGTCGGATCATCTCGATGTCGACCAAACTTCAAATCTAATAGTCAGATCTTCATGATCTAGACCTGATATCGACCGAAGTCCATATCTAATGGTCAAATTCTCGTGATCTTGACTCGATCTTATAATCTAATGGTCGGATTGCCACGATCTTGACTGAACTTCAGATCTAACGGTCAGATCTTGATGATCTCAACCTGATCTCATAATCCAGGAATCGGATCATCCCAATGTCGACCAAACTTCATATCTAATGGTCAGATCTTCATGATCTCGACCTAATCTCATGATCTAACGGTCGGATCACCTGATATTGGCCGAATTTCATATCTAACGGTCAGATCTTCATGATCTCGACCTGATCTCATAATCCAGCGGCCGGATCATCCCGATGCCAACCGAACTTCAGATCTTCATTATCTCGACCTGATTTCATTATCTAGCGGTCGGATCATCCTGATATCGGTCAAACTTAAGATCTAACGGTCAAATCTTCACGATCTCGACCTGATCTCATAATCCAGCGGTCGGATCATCTCGATAACAACCGAATTTCAGATTTAACAGTCGGATCTTCACGATCTCAACCTGATATCATAATCCAACGGTCAGATCATCCCGATGTCCACCAAACTTCAAATCCAATGGTCGGATCTTTACGATCTCGACTTGACATCATAATCCTACGGTCGAATCATTATGTTATTGACCTAATTTCATATCTAATAGTCGGATCTTCGCGATCTCGACCTAATATCATAATCCAACGGTCGACTCATCCCGATATCAATCGAACTGCAGATCCAACGATCAGATCTTCACGATCTCGACTTAACATCATAATCCAATGGTCGCATAATTCTGTTATCGACCTAATTTCAGATCTAATAGTCGGATCTTCGCTATCTCGACCTGATATCATAATCCAACAGTCGGATCATCCGGATGTCAGCCGAACTTCAGATCCAGTGGTCGGATCTTCACGATCTCGACTTGATATCATAATCCAACGGTCGAATCATTCTGTTATTAACCTCATTTCAGATCTAATGGTCGGATCTTCGCAATCTCGACCTGATCTCATAATCTAATAGTCGGATCATCCCAATATTGATCGAATTTTAGATCTAACAGTAGGATCTTCACAATCTTGACCTAATCTCATAAATCCAATAGTTTGACCACATCAATCTTAACTGTAGTCATAATATAACTAGTCCGTCATCTTAAACCTAATGATTTGACGATATTAGTCAAGTTCTTTAATACTCTTTCATCAATTCAGTCATCCCGATTGTACTTGTTAATGTTAGTACAATCTTTCGATCACACCAACTATGACTATAGAGAACAGTTAGTCACAATCGATCAATGTTATGATCAATTTTCGTAATTCATGGTGTAATTATTCCATTGTTACAAATAGAAATTTTGTCATGTATAATGCCCTTAGTCACTTGGGCCTCATTGCAATTTGTAACATCTATGATTAATGAAATCTCATTTTTATTTCTTTCATTATTTCCATTGATGTATATTGTATTGTCTTTCATTTTTCGCACGAATTTTATGGCAATTTTCAGTATTACATATAAAGGGGTTAATCAAAGGTTTCCAGTTATTTCACTGGTGTAATTAACATCGATTGAGGTCGATGGAGAGGGGTCCAAATTCAAATCCACACGCTTGATTCAACACCTAACTCATCATTCATGAATCGCGAATCAAACGAAATATTCATATCAAAAATATAAAACTCTTTTTATATTTTTATAAAATATCATTCCCACAGGTGGGAGTGGTACCAATTGAAGACAAATTGAGAAAAGGGATATTGAGATGGTTTGGGCATGTTGGGCGTAGACCTAGGGAGGCTCCAGTTAGAAAAGTGGAGCATATGAGGATAGAGGAAGGGAAGAAAAGAAGAGGTAGACTTAGATTAACTTGGAAGAGGATAGTACAATATGATTTGGAGGTTTTAAATCTTTCAGAAGAGGTAGCCCAAAATCGTTTACAGTGGAGACAGAGAATCCATATAGCCGAACCCAATTAATTTAGGATTAAGGCTTGGTTGAGGTTGAGGTTGAGGTTGAGGAGGGAGGCTGCACTTTTCATTAACATCTAAGAGGTTCTAAGGTTTGTTGACAAATGTTTTTAGGCAGATAAGATGACACATTCTCAGCTAGTTCTCATCAATTTTCCAGAGGCACCTCTCATCCGAAAAATGGTGGTATATCATTAACTCCACAGCCACATCATCAAAGCTCAATTTGAATAATGAGCATCAGCCACTTTTTGGCAAAGAAGATCAAGAAAGGATTACACAAAAGGGGAAGATCAAACAAAGTGGTGATCAAGATACAGAAAGAGATGCAGAGAGAATTAAGGGATACAAGGCCTACAAAAGCAATAATGGGAAGAATAATAGAGTGTAAAGAATGGGATCCAGATCGAATAGAAATAGTAGAGAGAAAAAGAGACTTGTAAGAGGAGAATGGTGGTGAGAGATAGAGGGGGAATCAAAGAAAGGGATTGAGGAAGGTAATGAGAGAGATACAAGAGTGGCAAATAGGGGAGAGAGATTATGTTTTGGTTGGGATGGGATGTGACATATGAGAAACTGGATTAAAGTAAGATATAGAAAACTTCAAGAAGAAGCAGAGGTGATGTCAGAAAAGCAGCACTAGAAGACACCTGAGAAGGAGTACCACTGCTAACAATTGTGGAGGAAAAGAATTGATGAAGTGAGAAAGAAGTGCAAGAATAAATCTAGCAAGCATCCAAAGGAAGTGAGGTGGGAGAGAAGGTGAGTGATGAGATAAAGGCCCATCTACTATCCATTTAGTGATGCTAATCATTTCGCATTAGTTAAACATCTGACTATATGGCAGCCCATAACTTACTATAATCTTTGCAGTTGTCCAACAAAACATCGACCACTAACAGTGAAACTATAATTCCATGTGGCAAGGCAAAAGCCGAGATGGTTAATCACCAACCATTGTCTTAGCGGGCAGGAGACCTGCTTTCAAACTAAACTATATGCTACTAGAGCCTAGATTCTACTAAGGGGTTGTTTGTTTTAACGTAAAATACTGTACTTTGGAACAATTGTTTTATTTTACGGTGTTTTCAATTGTTTGGAATTATGTAAAATAATGTAAAGCAAAATCCTGTATGGGCCTTGTCTGCCCACTTGACAGCCCAATTCCCTTGTTTTGGTTTAAAGCAAAGATCCATTGTAAACCAAAACAAGAAGACTGAAGCATCCCTCTTGTTTTGTTTTACAAATAACCAAACAAATATTACTTGATTCTAAAACAAGAAATTTTCACTTGTTTTAAAACCGGTGATTCTAAAACCGGTGATTTACAAAATTTTACATTAAAACAAACAACCCCTAAGAGAAAAGTGATCCCGCATAAAATTTTAAACAAATCAGAACTGCACTTTCTTCAAAGTAGTAAAGTGAATACCAAGGAAAATGGATTGTTTTTTAAAAAAAGAGCAACTTTAAAGTTGAGAAAGTTCTAGTTTGCAGAAAGAAAATTCACATCTTCTGTTATCTTCCAACTTCTTTATATTCACTATTTTCCTTATTTTATATTTATTTGCAATTCATACTGTAATTACTGGAATGAAATCCCCAATAACATTTACACAAGCAACAACATGACAAAGAGAGACATTCCCTTGCATCTAATCAAACAGGCTGTCAAGTTCTTTATCGAAAGCATTTAATAGTTATCAAGAGATAAATGGATTAACCTTGAGTAAGAACAGCCACTTTTACAGTCTGCCCAGTTCCCTTGGGAAAACTCACCTGCAAAAAGGAATAAAACCACAAAATCAAATAAATAAATAATAAACCGTAGAGGATCTGGTATACATATGACGTCTCAGAATAATTCTCCTATTAACAACTTGTTAACAATTTGCCTGTGTTCATCATCTATGCATCCACTGTTTCCGTCACGAACAACCAATTGGGTCGTTAAGAAATCACAAGCAACCCACCGTTGCCCTCAGCTGCTGATTATTATACTTGGGATCGATGTTGAGGCGGAAATGAGCCTCGGCAGACTCCACGAACCTCGCGTTCGACATCTGCTTGAGCAGCGATATGGCAGTGGGCAAATCATACTCCTTCTTGTTCTCCCTTAGCTTCTGGATCTCCAGAAACCGCTTCGAACGCGTCTGCCAAGTATCGAACACAAAAATCAGAACCCCACACCACCCAAACCCATCATACCCACCACCAAATCAAGCAAAAAAAAGTGAAACTTTAAGTAACAACTCAACCCAGAAACCGGGGGGGGGGGGGAATAAAATTTTAACCCAAAATTATAAAAAATGGGAAAAAGAACATTTTTTTGGGTTCAACGTAGCAATTGTGCGCGCGCGCGAGAGAGAGAGAGACCCTGTCCCTCTTGAGGGGCAACGCAGCCTTGCCCGTCTTCGGCTTCGAAGGAGGAGTTGGCGGGGAGGGGGTGTCCTCCTTCTCATCCACCTCGGCGGCAGCAGCAGCAGCAGCAGCAACCAGGCGCATCGTTGGGCGGGAAACGGGAAGGGCCACAGCCCCCCTCCCCCCTCCTCCCCAACTCCAAGTCTCCGCGCAGAAGGGCGACGCTCCGCCCTGGTAACTCCGATGCACCACCACCAACGACCGGAAAGAGGAGGGGGCGGCGGAAGAGTAGAAGCCGCATGAGGACGCGGTAGGGGGAGCGGGGCCGGCGGCGGCGGGTGGACACCTGGCGGCAGCGGCGGCGCCCCGGGCCGCCGTCAGCATCGTGGTGGCCGTCGCCATCAGTGGGGGGTGGAGCAGCGTGGTGGGGAAGCTGCTGGCGCTGCTTTGCGCCTTGTTATGGCTGCTTGCTTCTGTTGTGCGAGGGGGTTTATCTGTTCAGCTGGAGGGAAGTGGATGGGTGTGCAGTGTGCTATCCACCGCTTGGCCCCTGAACATTTTTTTTATTCCATCCCTGTTTCTTAAAGTTTATGTCCTCCCAAGTCCCATTTTCAACTATATTCGCCAAAAATAGACCAATTTTGATTTCCAACTAGACGAATATGAATACACCATATACTTAAAATACAATATATTAAGGGGCCCATCTTAAGACATGTTTGATAATAGGTAATAAGATAATGAGAAAAATTTGTTGCACCTCTAGATTTCTTACGCCTCCTGACGGTACAGTCAAAATAAAAAAGAATTTATTTTTTAAAATTCTTTTTGAAAGCCCCCAACATGCCCTACGACTTCATATAATCCGATTGAAAATATGACATCCCAAAAAATATGAAATAGTATTTTTTTACTGTTTATTGGACTCGATTTTTTAATTTTTATCTTTTTGGGGACGCCCAATTGAAAATCGGATTATATGTAAGACATGTTGGGGACTTTCAAAAGAATATATGAAAAAAGTTTTTCTTTTATTTTGGCTACACTACTAGGCGGGGACGTAATAACATTTGGTGGTGCAACAAGTTTTTCTTTAAAATAATTGTCATCATTGTTGCCAATGGTGAGACTTAGGTTAAAATGTAGGATTCGTTTGAAAAGGTACAAAAGTACTTGGCTCTAGAAAACATGAATGCAATATCAAGCATCAAAGGCTTAAAATTTCCCATCTATCAGGTAAAATGATATAGATTCAACAATGTAAAGGGTTAATAGGTTTGGAAGTGAGCTGTTAAAAATAAAAATTAAACCTCAGCAATTGTAATAAAAGAACGATTAAAAGTAATGTATATTTAAAAATAGAAAGAATTTTTATATATAGACTCTTGTCAACCATCATATTTTTATGTATACCTCCTCACTTGCACATATTGTTATATACGGTCCTAACATCTTTAGAAAGGTTGCACTAGTATCCATTTATAAAAGTACCATGAACTCTAATAGAATATGCTACGAAGATTACAACTTTGACGAGGTTAGTCATATATGTACAAAAATATCATAGGTAGTCTTTGGCATTTATTCATGGAAACTCATTCTCACTTAAAATAAAGAATATGCCCACTTAAATCTCATTGGTAACCCTTTTAGGAAAACCTTATGAGAAAGAAGGGGTCATTCCAAACAAAATAAGAATGTCTCTAAAGCCTCCTCATTCTCATATTCATAAGGCCTTCTCTTAAAAAATATATATATATCGCTTCCTTTAGAGCTAACATTGTCCTACAAAGAACATTCTTACATAGCCAAATAACATTCTCATTCAAAACGAAGATGGAGAATCCTCTTATACTTCTTACAATTCGGAATGAGAAGGAATTTCCAACAATGGATGCCAATATAGTCATAATTTGTCTACCATAGTTGTTTAGAATGGTCAAAAGGATTTATAATGACATGCCGGGATCAAGAGTATTTATATAGAGTTAATAGAGGTATGTATAAAAAAAATCTCAAGATAGAATTGGTCCTTTGTATAGATAAATTTATAATACTCAGCAAGACAATCACTTCACTTTCATTACAATTCTTAATAAATCATAAAAACACATTTTGTAATATGTGAATCAATAACAAGAGAAGTGATAGTAGTTGCATAAGATTTTATTTACACCTTCATTCTATAAGCTTTCAAGTTCTATGCAACAAGTTTTGTGTTCACATTTGCACTAATTCTACTCAATCCATCAGACTTAAAGACAAAATTATTATGAACATGGGAAAATAATCCATTATACCACATCTCTTACTTCCATTTCCTCTTCCTTTCACATCCCCTTTTTATTTTAACATTTCACTATCCTCCTCCTTAGAAATAAAGGTAGCCAAATTTGTTTCTTTCATAGGTATAGTACTTTTGGTATATTGGTAATTTGGACTCAAAGTGGTGGGTCATTACTATGGTATCCAATAATTCATACTTTTATCTCCTCTCTTGCTTTTCATGCCTCCTGTACATACCAATATAATTGTGCAATAACTACTAATTAAGAAGTATTCAACACCATACATATATATATATATATATATATATATATATATATATATATATATATATATATTGTGACGAGGTACCCTCTCCTTTGGATACCCTAACTGCGCCGCCTCTGTTTTCCCCATTTCATCCCCTAACATCACTCTCTTTTTTCTCTCTCTCATGTTTTCCTGGTCTATATGCCCATCTCTATCCATGTTTTATGTATAATCTGACTATCTATCTACCTACCTAACCTCCTTGATTATGTCTATTTTTCTATTTTCTATCAATCCTCCGTCAAGCGATCCATTTATGCTTGCCCCTTGTAGATAGGTAATGGAGAGATTGATAGATCAGAAGGTAGATAGTTCTTTATCTTTATTCCTGCCCATCTCCATCTCTACAAAACCATTTCCCACCTCCCTAGTTTACAAATGAGAGACATTCATAGTCATAGCCTACACTCAAAAATAGGTGCCTTGTTTATAGCCGGAAAAAGGTGCTTGCCTAAGTCCTTGTTATCTTCATTGTGTTTTTTAATAGATCATGAAATATGTCTTTTTAGGTTTTAATCCATTTTTGTCATAACATTTATATTTTTCTATATTTTCTTTGTTAGTTGATCCAATGCATGCTTCTATACAAACTTTCTATTATTCCTACTGATGAGGCAGAATCCGATTCGGTCCATTTAAACAAGCCCAAACCCCGCTCAGCCGAGCAGCAGCAGTGCAAGGCCCTCAGGGAAGCCTTCGACCCATCAGCGGCCCAGCAGCCCTCGGCCCCATAAGCGGCACCGTTGCTCCCGGCCCAACAGGCTTCGGCCCGTCAGCGACCCATCAGCCTACGGCCCGGGAACAGCGCGGCAGCCCTAGGCCCAGCAGGCTTCGGCCCATCGGCGGCCCAACCCCCTTCGGCCCGATAGCCGAGTCCGGCCCACTCCGGTGGCGGATCAGGCACTATGGCGGTTTACCAGTAAGCCCAAACATAGTCCTATATCGGCTACCACCGTTAACCAACCTCTATCCTCTGCTATAAATACACTGCTATTTATTGCCAAAGGTATGCTCTCTTGAGCCTCCGAGACCTTTAAGGACTACGGTCCAAACAACGTAAAAGCTGCTTTCTTTGCCTTCTGAATCGAATCATCTTCAGGAACTAACTTGACCGTCGGAGGGGGTTCCTTAGGGCCGGAGCCCGGGACTCCTGCTGACCGGTCTTTCTTCTTCTTTCCCTCCCGCAGGGGTTCGGTTCGAATCATCGCCGACCTTCCCGAGTCGGTCTCGGCCGCCGACCTCGGACTCCTCTCCCTGGTCTCGACGCCATGCGACGGCTGCCCCGCGACAGGAGACTCGGCCCCGCGCTGTCCCCTCGTCCGACAAAAGGGCTTTTGGGCTCACTATCCAAGAGCAACCCGAGTCCGAGACCCTTCCAGCCTCAGACCGTCGGCTTCGGCTTCATCGCCTGTCGGCAATACAGCCAGAAGGAGCTTCATCCGCGCCGCCTCTTCGCCCGCCGAAGGAGCCTCGGCCCCGACTTCCCGGAGACGAGCCTGCACCGACCGAAGCGCCCTTCGGCCTTCGGACCCTCGTCTTCGCCTCCGCCTCCTCGGCCTTCCGGATCCCCGTCGGGCCTCTGAAACACCGATCCGAACCGGCTTCGGATCCTCTTCTCCGGATTCCGACCTCGGAGTCCGGTCGTGATAGATCCAGTCTACATCACGTGGCACCGTCTATGGGAAGCAAACAAACAAGTCATGTCACAACGACCTGTCACCCGACGATCCGAACAGAGCGAAGCAGAGGCACGGGAAGCCTCGGCACAGCTACTGCCGTCCGAAGGCGCCCCTTGTACTCCAACAAGTGCGACTCTGCCAATCTTACCAGAGTCCCTTGTCGCGGAAGACAACCGGGTGGGAGTACTCCAGCAGCAGATAGCAACGCTGGCAACTGCCGTCAAATCCCTAGCGCCTCTTCAAGAGATGGTGTCTGCCATCGTCCAGCGCATGGGACTGATAGGACAGCTTCCTCAGCAAGCACTGCTCCCTCCACTTTATCCGGTTCAAGATGCGAGGCTCCGGCCAGCACCTGCACCGGTTTTCCTTGGCAAAACCGCCTCAGCACGCAGCAAGCCCTCGGCGCTACTTGCCCGAGCCCCTCGCTTCAATCGCTTAATAAAACAAGGCTTTGCTTCGTCTGAATTCCGCCCGGTCAGAACCGGTGGACAGTCAGTCGCCACCTCAACCGCCCCGGACCTGGACCGGCGGCTAGCGACGATGAAGAAGGAAATGCAGAAGATGGTGTCTCGGCCATACGGGGCACCTCTGGCCAGTAACATCCTGGAGCGGACCCCGTTCACGGCGGAGCTCCTGGCTACCAAGGTGCCTCCCAATTTCAAGCTGCCGAAAGGCCCCCTCTACGACGGAATGACAGATCCAGTCTGTCACTTCCAGAGGTTCAACACCTACCTCTCGGTCCGAGGGATCACCGAAGCAGTCCGTTGCCGACTCTTCCCCCTCACTCTCGAGAAGACTGCTCTGACATGGTTCGAAGCACTGGCCCCCAACTCCATCCACTCCCTAGTTCAGTTGGGCCAGCTGTTTATTGACCAGTTCTATGATGCCACCCGGCAGTGTAAGACATCGGCCAGCTTATTAGCCGTCCGGCAAGGCTCCATCGAAACTCTCCAGGAGTATTTTACCAGGTTTCGGACCGAGGCCGCCCAAATCCCAAACCTTGATAGCTCGATCGCAGTCTCGGCCGTGATCAGAGGATGTCGGGACGAAGGGCTCCTCGGCTCCATCGGGAAACGCCATCCCCCTACCTTCCAGGACCTCGTAGCCCGGGCACACAAGTATGTCAACCGGGAGGCCCTGATGATATCTAAAGGTAAAGGCATAGCCGACGCAACTTTGGCACCTGCCCCCCAGGTGGTCCACCCTCGGCCCGAAGACCAGCAGTCCTCCCGAAAGCGGTATCGCATGGAGGAATGGGACTGAGAGAGGTGACGGGACCCGCAACAGCGACATCTGCCCTTGCCTGCTCCCCCTTCCCAAATGCTCATGGAGATGAAGGACTTGATCCACCAACCAGAGCGACATTATTCAAGGGCAGCGTCAACCCGATCCGAGGGCGGCTCCGGCCATTAATATCGGATCGGCATGATATTTTTTCTGAAGTCCGCGGGTCCTTCAATCCGACGAATGGCTCTCGGCCATGTAATCCGGATCAGAACGCGGCATGTTATTCTCTAAGTCCGTGTAAACCGTACCGGGAGTGGCTTCGGCCATGCAAACCGTATCGGGAGCGGCATGGTATTCTCTCAAAGACCGCGAGTCCTTCGATCCGACGAATGGTTTCGGCCATGTAATCCGGATCAGGACGCGGCATGTTATTCTCTAAGTCCGTGTAAACCGTACCGGGAGTGGCTTCGGCCATGCAAACCGGATCAGGACGTGGCATGGTTTTCTTAAGTCCGCGGGTCCTTCGATCCAACGAATGGCTCTCGGCCATGTAATCCGGATCAGGACGCGGCATGGTTCTAAAGTCCGCGGGTCCTTCGATCCGACGAATGGCTCTCGGCCATGTAATCCGGATCAGGACGCGGCATGGTTCTAAAGTCCGCGGGTCCTTCGATCCGACGAATGGCTCTCGGCCATGTAATCCGGATCAGGACGCGGCATGGTTTTCTTAAGTCCGCTGGTCCTTCGATCCGACGAATGGCTCTCGGCCATGTAATCCGGATCAGGACGCGGCATGGTTTTCTTAAGTCCGCGGGTCCTTCGATCCGACGAATGGCTCTCGGCCATGTATTTCCGGATCAGGAAGCGGCACGGTTTTTCTAAAGTCCGGGGATAACCTGATCTGAGGGTGGCTTCGGCCACGCATACCCGATCGGGGAGCGGCATGGTTCTTCAAACGAAGCATATACCGTATTACTTCTTCGAGAAAGCTTCGGATTTTACTCTCGCCATCTCAGAACTGAGGAAGACGAGAGTGGGGGGCTATGTGATGAGGCAGAATCCGATTCAGCCCATTTAAACAAGCCCAAACCCCGCTCAGCCCAGCAGCAGCAGTGCAAGGCCCTCAGGGAAGCCTTCGGCCCATCAGCGGCCCAACAGCCCTCGGCCCCATAAGCGGCACCGTTGCTCCCGGCCCAACAGGCTTCGGCCCGTCAGCGGCCCATCAGCCTACGGCCCGGGAACAGCGCAGTAGCCCTAGGCCCAGCAGGCTTCGGCCCATCGGCGGTCCAACCCCCTTCGGCCCGATAGCCGAGTCCGGCCCACTCCGATGGCGGATCAGGCACTATGGCGGTTTACCAGTAAGCCCAAACATAGTCCTATATCGGCTACCACCGTTAACCAACCTCTATCCTCTGCTATAAATACACCGCTATTTATTGCCAAAGGTATGCTCTCTTGAGCCTCCGAGACCCTTAAGGACTACGGTCCAAACAACGTAAAAGCTGCTTTCTTTGCCTTCTGAATCGAATCATCTCCAGGAGCTAACTTGACCGTCGGATGGGGTTCCTTAGGGCCGGAGCCCGGGACTCCTGCTGACCGGTCTTTCTTCTTCTTTCCCTCCCGCAGGGGTTCGGTTCGAATCATCGCCGACCTTCCCGAGTCGGTCTCGGCCGCCGACCTCGGACTCCTCTCCCTGGTCTCGACGCCGTGCGACGGCTGCCCCGCGACAGGAGACTCGGCCCCGCGCTGTCCCCTCGTCCGACAAAAGGGCTTTTGGGCTCACTATCCAAGAGCAAGCCGAGTCCGAGACCCTTCCGGCCTCAGACCGTCGGCTTCGGCTTCATCGCCTGTCGGCAATACAGCCAGAAGGAGCTTCATCCGCGCCGCCCCTTCGCCCGCCGAAGGAGCCTCGGCCCCGACTTCCCGGAGACGAGCATGCACCGACCGAAGCGCCCTTCGGCCTTCGGACCCTCGTCTTCGCCTCCGCCTCCTCGGCCTTCCGGATCCCCGTCGGGCCTCTGAAACACCGATCCGAAGCGGCTTCGGATCCTCTTCTCCGGATTCCGACCTCGGAGTCCGGTCGTGATAGATCCAGTCTACATCACCTACCTTTTGATAAATCTACAAAGATTCATATTCATGTATATATATATATATATATATATATATATATATATATTTAATGTTGATATGGAAATTTTTGGAGTCGCATGAATTGAGGAGATATAATTAAGGAAGCTAGTGATAACTAATACTAGTTAGGGCCTAAAGTTTTATAGAAAATAAATAGTTATAAAAGGTAGGACAAGACCATATAAGAAATATATAATGAAATGTAAAGGTGGGTTTACCTATTTCATTTTGTTTGATTCTAACTCACCAAGGGACATTTGAGCTGGCCTTTGCAGCAATCATTTATCTCAACCCTATACAACTCAACCGTGTATGGTGGGCTTAACATAATTGAAAATTTTATGGAGCTGCTAGGTCTTCTATTCTTTGGTCCTCACGGGTCATCATCTGAAGTTATATTATGTAGCTACCCAATGCTTACTCTCCATTTTCTATCTTGAATAGTGTTTCCATTCGTACTCTTCTTTAGTAACTTTTTTAGTTATGAAAATAAATTTGAGGCATTATATACATTTTGTGAACCTGTATGGTGTTGAATTTATCCTAAAATCAAACTTCATATCTATAGTTTGCCTTTGCCCTTCCAAGGTCATGGCCTTTGGTTATTCTAGGTACGTAGCTTAAATCGACTAGACTGCATGTGCAGCAGTCCCAACTTAGAGAAATCAAACAATTCTTATATGATGTGGACAATGATAGTTGTATACCTCAGCTAATAGAAAAACACAGGAAACTACGAGAGGAAATACATCCAATTGACTGTGAAGATCTAATATTGCTTGACCTTTTCTACCAAACATTACAATTCTAGTAGCATTGATTTTATATGAATATTTTATTAAGTGATCTCTGTTTATTCCACGCTTAGCCACTACTACTTCTTCTTCTTCTTCTTCTTCAACTTCAAACTGAACTTTGGGGTTTCAGCTGCCACTAGGAACTCGTTCATAACCAGGATGGAAAAGCTAGAACTTGAAGCAAATTCTAAAGGCCTCTCATATGAAGAATTCATAGAACTTCGCAATCTCAAGAAAAAGTATAACGATTGGCTTCATTAAGAGGAAATCAAATGGAGAAAAAGAACCAAGGAGCATTGGCTTAAAGAAGGGGACAATAACAAAGATTCTTTCATGCGATTGCAGGGGCAAAGAAGATGTAACTTAAGATTGAGCATATTAAGACAAATGATCAGCTTATTGAAGCATAAAATGATATCAAGGCTTCATTCATCTCTTATTATGAGGATTTGTTGAGCAATGGAGACCCACTTTGGTGGAAGGCATTATTCCAAAAATTGATGAAGTGCAAGCTGATGAAATTTGGGTTGAAAAATAGACTTTTGCTAGTTTTAGGCCTAGGTGGTAGGTTTAGTCTGTGTTTTTACAAGGGTAGGGATTTTTCTTTCTTTTTTGGTTTCCTGTATGCAAAAATCACCAAGGAGGTAGCACTTGTATAATCTCAAATGTAATCAATTAGATTTGCGTGATCCTACATAGAATTTTATCAAATGCTATGTTTAAAATTGACTTGGGGGGTCAATTGGACAAAATTAGCTTCAATCAACTGCATTTGCTTATTCGTTGTTGCAGACCCATGTATTCATTCAATGGGTAAAAGACTTGTATTTTTAACGACCCTGATCATAATGTACACTTCACATGGTAAGAAATATATGGTGTAGCTTTTGCATAATCCTGTTTAATAAGAATAGTGGAAAATATAATCCAGCGAAAATCATTTAAAATAAACATAAACCCCCTTTATTATCTCCACTTGTAGTAGGACTTGAAATCTAATTCCCATTCATTACACCACTACACCACACCATATAAAACTCACCAACACATGGATCTTTTCTTTGAATTTGTAGTTTGCTCCATCACAAAGTAACGAATCATATTCCATTCACAAGTAATTCTTGCTGTAATGTCTCTTGTTATTGCAATGCGACACATTGTAGTGGATAAAAAATATGTGTTCTATTTTGTAATTCTTTTAAGGTTGGACCTCACATGTTCTACATGTCTATATCATATGATCTCCAATAAGATGACCTAAAAAGTTTAAAAAAAAAAAGGAGCTTCAATTAAAAGAAGGAACCGTCCTTAATAGATCAAGCTCAATAATAAGTTTTGATTTTTTAGATTCTTTTAGATCATCCAATCGGAGTATGAACTATATGGATATATAGAACATGTGGGATCTGGCCTTAAAGAAATAAAAAAAGTATTTTAATCTACTAAAATGCCCGCCACTGTATTAGCAAGAAGGACATTACAACAAATATTACTCTCTATTTACAATTTCTCTCTATTTGAAGTAGAAGTGGACTAGGTCAAATTTCCATCCATCACACTGCACTGCACCATGCAAAATTCCTTCACAGATGAATCTTTTATTCCAGCCTTGGGTTTGTCCCCATCACAACTTCATGAATCATATTCTGCTCACAATTTTCTATCCACTAGAAGTTGAGTAGGACTTGAATCTAATTTCCATCCATCACGCTGTACCATACAGAGTTCATCTACCCATGAATCTTTTCTTCCAATTTGTCCCTGTTGCAACTCCATGAATCATAATACTCTCCTCACAATTTCCCCAATACGTCCCCCCTTCCTAGTGGAGTAGGAATGAGGAGGCAAATTTTATTTAAATCACAAATTATAGGCAAAGGAAAAAACAAACATGTTGTGGAGCATTAGTCAGCCAATAAGCTGGTCCTGCAGAATTCCAGATTACCTGGTTGGGGCTGGCCAGGGAGCCCCATATAAGTGCCCGAGTTGTTGGTCTCTTATTAAACCCAGTTCCCTCGGCCTCTCCGTCGCCGGCGCAAAACCCCCGGCGAGGGGTGACGAGCGAGCGGCGATGATGGAGAGCCTGCGCGCGACGTACAAAGACGAGGAAGAGGACGAGGACTGGAGCGATGCCCTCGATCGCCACCTCCCCCCGCCCTCCCCGCCTCCCCGGGACGCCGTGGCCGCCGCCGCCGCCGGTGCTCCTCCTCTTCCTGCTGCCGCTGACCCATCTCCTCCTCAAACGCTAGGCAGCTCCCCTCCCCTCCCTTTTCCTCCCCCGGACGGTGCCCAGCTGCAGGAGGAGGCGGGGACGTGGGAAGCGGGGGCTGAGGCGGGGGTTCCGATAGAAGGAAGGGTGGGGGAAGGTGGGTTTGGGGCAATAGGGGAGGAGAGAATGGAGGAAATGGGTGGGTATGAGGAGAGAGTGGAGGAGGAGATGCAGGAGAGGGGTAAAGGCGGCGGCTTTTCGTTAGAGGAAGAGGGAGGAGCGGAGGAAGGAGAAGAGGAGGAAGAGGATGAGCAGGAAGAAGGAGAAGATGAGGAGGAGGAGGAAGAAGGATTGGAGGAAGAAAGGGGACGTGGATGCCACCCTTCAATGCCGCCCTCCCCTCCCCCACTGTCGCCGCCATCGCACTCCAAATCTACTCCAATGGATGTTGCTGAAGCACAAAAGGTATCCATTGGTGAGTACTACGAGGAAGAGGACGAGGAGGACGGCAACGAGGATGAGGATGACGACTATGAGGACGGCAGTGTTCGGCGGCCTCCGAAGAAGAAGCAGAAGTCCCTCACTAGCCTCATAACCGCTTCCTCCCCATCCCGCATTGCTTCTGGGGCTAATATTGCCGCCTCCGCCGGGGAGGCGCTGCCTCTGGCTGGCTCCTCAACAGCACTGTTGGATGCATCGGCTGCTGCTGGCAAGAAATCCAAGAAGAAGAGCAACAATGTGTGGAAGAAATCAGCATCCCGAAAGAGCAAGAAGAAGGGGAAGTCCGGGGGATCAAACCAATTTGTGCCCCCCGAGGACAAGGTGCTCATCACTCCAATTCCTCGGTTTCCCGACAAGTCTGATGATTCCCCTGATGCCACCATCTGCCTGTCCAGAGTCTACAAGGCTGAGAAGGTAGAACTCAGTGAAGATCGCCTGACGGCCGGCAGCACTAAGGGTTATCGCATGGTTAGAGCCACAAGGGGGGTTGTAGAAGGTGCTTGGTTCTTTGAAATCAATGTTGTCCGGCTTGGTGATACAGGGCACACTCGTCTTGGTTGGACCACAGATAAAGGGGACCTCCAGGCTCCAGTTGGGTATGATGGCAACAGCTTCGGTTACAGGGACGTTGATGGTACAAAGATCCACAAGGCCCTGAGGGAGAAATATGGGGATGAGGGCTATGCAGAGGGTGATGTGATTGGGTTCTACATCAACCTTCCTGACGGGGCGTCTTATGCACCAAAGCCACCTCACCTTGTCTGGTACAAGGGGCAAAGATATATGTACTCGGCAGATGGAAAAGATGAGCCTCCCAAAGTGGTACCTGGTGAGCAAGCATTTCCTAAGATGTTGCACACACTTTAATGTGTATTGCATTTTTTGACTGTTCACGGAAATACTTTTGTCAGATTGTCATGCTCGTTAGATTTACTATGTTAAGGAAAATATCCAACTAGTAGAATTGACGACATTCTCTCTAATTGGCAATTTTTGGGCCCGTGTCACACTTGGGACAGAATATATAAGGTTCTCAACCTGAGAAAGAAAACTGAATTCACAACCACCCTGAACTTTTTATCCTATTTGGTTCTTGTTTCTGAAGGCAGAAAACTCTTTTTAATAACAATACTACTCATCAGTTCTGTCAATTCTTTATGTTTCTAATATACAATAATGTGATTGAGATGTTTCGTAGCAGCCCTCACCACTGGTGCCTCTGGGAATGGTTCAGCTTGCTGAAAACACATTCCTACATAATTATGCCCCAGACACAATATATAGTGACCGAATTTACTGATGATATGCATTGCAAACTTCAATTCCCAGCATATATGTACTTTCTATAGTCTACTTCTATGTCTCCACCTACTGTAGGATTATAGAGATGTCTGGGGTGCTTACTATAGATCTTTTCTATTCCATTGTAGAAGATGGTTACAAAGAAAGTGGAGTCCCCCATATGAACGCTTTTCCAGCAATGTTAAATTAACATAGTAATAATAAAAACAATGTGAAAGCACTAAGATCCGGTAGAAGTTAGGAGAGTGAGAAGCGATTTATTAAGAGAGCAAATGAGAATTAGAAGGATAAGATATTATAGTGGGGATGGGGGTGATATGGGGGGTGGAGAATCATGGATGAGGGCTATTTATAGCCCCCAAGGCTTCTTCTACCCATTGCTAGTCATTATAACTGGCTAGATGCCCCCATCTGGATAACTAGCTGTCTTAAGGACTGGGATTTGGTAGAATCGGCCAATCCAATTCTTGAATGCAATACATTGATACATTTTCATATGAAGGGCTGAGTTGTTTGCAAGTTTTTTCCCTTTAATACTGGCTAATGTGGAACTATGTTTTGTGGGTAACAAAAGCATTTCTGTATTATCCTCACTGATGTAGGGTGGTTTTTTTTTTTTTTGGGGGGGGTGGGTGGGTGGGTGGTAAAATATGAAGAGGAGCCCTAGAAGTGTTTGTTTACTGGCCTGCTTTTGCTTCAGTCATGCCGGCTGCCTAGGTTCTATATGTCTTTTTCGTGGAAGTACCTTCTGCTGGTGGTTCCCTGTGTTTTGTGCTCCAGCTGCTAGCTTCAGCAGTTCCCAGTCATTGAACAGGTTGCTGCAGCACACCAGTGGCATATTACCCCATTTCCCCTCCCTTTGCTCCTTATTCGCATCCTCCTTTATTTTCTTCTCCTTCTCCTCCTCCCATCCATTCCTCCTTTCTGCCTTTGAACCAGACAGGACAGGTTGTACATGTCTGGAACTGGAACAAGAATTGTAACCATCCAGGATATCTCTTGTTTCTGAATTCTGTCTATCCATTGATCCAAAATATGGGACATTATTTGTGACTATGCAAATATCAGTGGCATCGTTTCTGCAATATCTTACACCTTTCAACAGGTTGTTTGTATGATGTGGCTGAAGAAAAAAGTCCAGTAATTTTGGTGTGCTTATTATTAAAGCGTAGGAGATGCAATTCGTGAGAATCATTGATTAGCTTAGAGAGGTTGAGTGTGTGAAGAGCACTGATTTAAAAGTATTGGGGCTTAGGAGGCATCAAGGATTAAATGCATATGGTCATCTTCGGATGGATGTGCACAAATATGATGAAAGTGGTTAGTTGTTGGGCAGTCTCAAGGTTGAAGTTGATGCATCATCCTAAGTGGCATTAGTTAGGACTAAAGAGGATGGAACATACTTACATTGGCTAATTTGAAAAGGGAGAGAGAGAGAAGTATGATCAGATTCAATATTAAAAAGAAGAAAGAACTAAGTGCAACTTTTGGAGGGTTTTTGAGTTAATTTGAAGATATATATGTGGTATGAATTAAAGCCTCACCAATGTTACCAAATAATTAATTGTCCAAGTTGTCATTTTGGAAAAGTTCAAAGCATGTTAGTGACTCATTTTCAAACAGAAATTGATGGGACCCATGATCGATTCAGACTCATGTTCTCCCCACCTGCAATGAATTGTAACCCAAATGCTATGGGTTGCTAAATTTGATTGGACCTGGTAATTGGTGAATCATCACATTGTGGATCAGATTATATCTTCTGATGCCCTTTTACATGCCTTTTGATGCTTTTTTTTTTTCCTCCTTTCAGTTGCCTTAAAAAGTAATCCCTCTCTGCCACCTTATATCAAAACGATTCAACAATAACTGACTAAAGCACTTTCAAAAGAGAAATGACAACTGAGAAAGAAAGCTACTTGCTGGTAACAATCTCTTGCAATAGAGTAGTATCTATGTTTTCCCCAGCATACTTCCAGTACTTAGATTGCTTTCTGCAAAGTAGGGCTTTGAGTCTTCATAAGATGCTCACTTCAATTTGCATTGCTTTGTCCCAACTCTTTCCTTCTCCATTCCTTTCCTTTTGCCTTTTTGTTTTCTAAAGTGGGGAAAAGCTAGGATTGCATAGCCTCATTTGGTTGCACCACTTACAGAAAACGATCTGGAAATAAATAAATAAAAGGAAACCCATTTTCAATTAAAGATATAGAATATCTCTACTTTTAGAACAACACCGAGCATTATATCTGATGTTTAATAGACATCCACTCCTGATTTCGTGCTGTGTGTGATATTTTTGTATGCTTTGGCTCCTTGGCCTTAGAGATGTCCAATTGTTGTACTTCTGAATTAGTATACTCTTCTGTCCTTTCCCTGTTCCACCCTATTTTCCACAGCTGGGCATACATATCCTAGAGGTTTCGAGTGACTTTAGGAAGTGAGGGTCAGGGTGCTCACTTCCCGGTGGCTTAATGTATGGAAGATGAAGTTGAAAAAACCATACATGGATGATAGAAGATAGAGTACTGCACTTCATGTGTTCCCTAATGTTTCCAACAATTTTTAGGAGAACATCGAAGATGTCCTGAAGGAGGCTTTGAACTACCTTTTTAGGAGGGAAGCAATATGAAAGTTGTCATAATACCTCTTTGCTAGTGATTTCAGAGGGGAGACGAATTTGAGGATGTTTGAGCAATCAGCTATTAGATAAGACATAGAGGATCATCAATGAATACCGACTTGGAAGTTTTTTTGAAATGAACTGGATTGTACCATCACAATGCAAACAGAACAGAGATAATAGAACCATGATGCAATGTGAGTTACCTCACAATGCAAACAGAATACCCAAAAAGACTCTCCATGCAAACATTGTGTTATCCCTATGGCACAAAAAAGAAAATGCAAGATGAGAGACGACACAAAAAAACCACTGATTGCACCCCAACTTCTTACTCCGTGCACCAATCTGAAGAGAGGGCGCACACACACAAAGGTGTGATCCAATCACCAAACGGACCCTGACAATATAGACAAAACAAATCTGAAAATCGTGATCTGAAAACTTAACACATCTTCCCTCCAGAAGATCTGCCTCGATCTATAGAGACACTACTGAAGCTATCCTTTCTTTTCTTTGAACACTGCAAATGCTAGCTTTGAGCAAGCTTTTAGGCTCCCTATCTTTAAAAACTTCCTTGACCAATTTTTCTGTATTCTCTGCCGGTAGTAGCTTTTTTTTTACAAATTACAACACTTCTCTTCCAGCAATTTCCATGTTCTCTGAAATTGGCCTATGTTGCCATCAAATTAGGAGGCCTAAAATTCTGGATCTTCTCAGCACCTCTCATTTGAAAGACCATCAATAAAGGAGCTTCCTCCAACCTGGAGGAAGTCCCCTTTTAGGCTTAAACATAGATTTCTGATCATCACTGCAAGAGCTAATAGAGAGATAATTATCTGGACTCATAATAGGAAGCTCAATCTAGAAAAAGTATACACCGGTTGCAGGGTCCCTGCAGACATGTTGTGCAATAGAACAACAGGAAAGAGAACTGAAGTGTGGTCCATCCAGAACCATAGAATGCAGAATCGGCCGATCCCGATCCGGATCAGCTGATTCGGATTGGGATTGGCGGGTCTCGATCCGGCTGGAACCGGCCGATCCTGGCCAATTCTGGCCAATTTCAGCCAATTCCGGCCGATCCGATCCCGATTCGGATCAGGATCGGTGGGTCCCGATCCGGCCTCCCGATCCGTGCCGGAATTCCATGTCCAGAACAGGCTAATAGAGTTGAAACCTAATGCCCAAATCCTGGGGAGGCCAGACCTGAAGTATGGACTCTTTAAAGAGGGTTCCAGAGCCACCCAGCCTCATATAAAGCATCCGAATATGGATAAGCATAGAATGAAGGGAGAAGAAGTTTCTACATTGTACAAGTGGGCTGCAGTTTCTGTGGTTGGAGGGGTGATGGCCTAAACCAATCAATCTGCAAGAGCATAAGTATTTAAAGTTCTTGGTTCTTGGAAAAGAAGCCATGACAACATGATGGCCAACGTAGATTTGATCGAGTGAGATCAAGATCGAGCAATTCCATTTTAGAGCATGATTCCAAGAATTTTTACACGTTGAGATCAGCTGATTTGATCGAGTCTTGTGAGCAATCCAGCCTTTCTGGCTTATCCAAGGAGAATCAGATGGAATTGGTCGACACCTTAGATATTGTGCTTCCAATCTGATCTTGATTTCCCATGTTTTCATTACTTGCAAAAAAATGCCAGTTCTGAATTTAGAACAATAATTAATAGAAAAAACTGGAAGCACAGAAGCACCTTGCAAATTTGAACCTTATAATGTAGACTCTGCCCGGACTTCAACATTCTTTTTCACAAATTTCTTTCCAGTATATGCTGCATATGAGTAAATTATTGGGATGTTTCTCTTCATAGTCAGTAATGTAGCTAATTTGACACACAACCCTATCCAAGTAGCACTAACAAATCAATGCTCATATGCCAACCCGTTTCCCTGGATATATTGCCTCCATGCTCTATCATTTTGTTGGATTCTTGATTCTAGGTTGTGTAAACATGATAAGTTACAAAAAGACTTGTATCTTATTCTTTTATGGGTCAATCCTTAATGGTGGGGAGCCAATCCCCCAGCTAGGAGTGTAAAGGAACCAATGCACTCGACGAGCAGCTCGAGCTCGGCTCAGTTCCTACTCGATTTTGACTGATTTATTAAGTAAATGAGCCCAATTTGAATAGGATTTTAGGCTCGATTTATAAACAAGTCAAGTTTGAGCGCCAATATACTAGGCTTGTTTAAGCTCGTGAACAGCTCGATTAATATATTTTTTAATGTATAATAAATTTAATTTAAGAAATAATTTAAATGTTTATGAGATATTTCAAACCCAGCCAACTGGACGCATGATGTCTGGTGTGTCCCGTCATTTCTGTGTAGGAAGTTTAGTCCTACATCGAGCCAAGCCCAGTGCACCTTTAAAACTTTTCCCTCCTCCTGGTTCTCAAGCTGCCGAAGACAATTAAAGATTTTGCACTGTTGCCCTGCAGAGTCCACGTGACTGGTACGGGCTTTGCTTTACTTGCTAGCTGTGACTGTCGGCTGCTGGGGGTGATCCAAACGGGTCGCCCACATCAAGAAATAAAATAAAAATTTGAAGTTTAATTGGTTTTGGGCTCGCGGGCTCCTTAACTGGGCTCGAGCTTGGCAAGTATTTAAACGAGCCAAGTTCGAACGCCCTCCTGGATACTCGAACGGGTTCGAGCTTAACTTAAAATGATCGAGCTGAGTTTTAGCACAGTGAAGCTTGGGTCGGCTCTATTCTTTTACACCCCTACCCCCTACCTAGCTCCATTGCCATCAGTGATCTGCGTATGTCTTATGATGGGTTCAACTGCATGGCTCAATCTCTTGGCTGCTATGACCTTTGCCAATGTTTGCCAGAAGGAATGCTCTGATCTCTTTGCACCCAATCTGATAGAGAATATCTGACCGAACAGGGGGCCTTGCACTTGGCCAACTTCTCGATGCTGCTTTTTTCCTCCTTGGTTTCGATTGTTTTTTGAGGGGCATAGTGTCCTTGAAAGCAGGCTCTTCCTGGATGCCAGTTGTACTGGCATTGGCTTGGTCTTCTTGAGTGAGGCTTTCACAATATTAGTCAGCAAACTTGCAGTGGAGCTTGTAGAACCATGAAGCTTGTGTCAATTAATTTCTAATAATGCAAGGTAAGGGGGCTTTCAACAATTTCTCAAGAACAGAAGTGTGATAACCAAAAGCCCTAAATTGTTCATATGATGTTCATTGGTGGATGTCTTATATAATCTTTTCATGCCACACTTCACATAAATAAAATAACTAGACTGCTTGGTTTTACTTTTTTCTACTTTTCATGAGGTATGGTTGTCTGAACTTTATATCTCGTCTTCTTTACCATACACATATATTGATGAGTGATACACATGTTTATGGCTTGGAATTGGGAAGGCTGTCTTTGCACCATAGCTTGCTGATAGCTATGGTCAAAGATCAGATACCTTACCAGAGGGATTGCAGGTGAATATTTTGGTGTTGCCAGGTCATTTGCCAAATCACTTTCTGGTCTTTACTATTGTGGTACATTGTTTTTAAAAGGACCACTACTAAATGTTAAAGATTTCTGTCTTCTAAACTTGTGAAACTTGACTATTTCTATTGACGAATCATAAAATGTGTAACATTAGGATCTTGAATGGATTTTCTTTTTTTGTTTATATGTCTTCTTTGATCCATTATGAATAACTGATGTAGCCGAAGTTATCACGGTCGGATTCCGAGACTGGAACCCGAAACTGGATCGGATCGAAGAAGAGGATCGACGGGGATCCGGAACGAGACGAGGGCGGACACGGGCCCGAGGATCCAAAGCCGAGAGGTACCCGGGCGAAGGCTTGCCGGGGGCGAAGCCGAGACTCCTTCGGTCGAGGCGGATCGGCCGGCGAATGGCGTCGAGACCGGGGGGAGAAAACCCGAGGTCGGTGGCCGAGACCGACTCGGAGAGGTCGGCGAAGATTCAAACCGAAGCCCCTGCAGAAGGAGGAAGAAGAAGAACCGGTCAGTAGGAGTCCCGGGCTTCGGCCCAAGAGAACCCCCTTCCGACGGCTAAGTTAGCTTTTGAAGAAGATTCGATTCAGAAGGGAAGGAAGAAGAGGCAGCTTTAATGCTTTTGGACTGTTGTCCTTGGTCAAGAAGACATACCTTTGGTAATAAATAGCCTTGTATTTATAGCGGATGATAGAGGTTGCTTAGTGGTGGCAGCCGATATAGAACTATGTTTTGGTTTACTGATAAACCGCCATAGCGCCTAGCCCTCCTACCGGAGTGGGCCGGGTATAGCTACTGGGTCGGAGGTGGGAGCCGCTGTTGGGCTGGATGCTGCTTAGTGGGCTGAAGCCAACTGGGCCGAGGACCGCTGGGCTGTTAATGGGCCGAGGGCCGCTAGGCCTCCGAGGGGTCGAGGACCACTGGGTTGCTAATGGGCCGAGGGCCGCTGGGCCGCTAATGGGCCGAAGGCTGCCAGTGGGCCTTTTACTGTTACTGCTGTTGGGTTGATGGTGTTGGGCTGTTTAATGGGCCGAATCGGATTCTGTCCCATCACATGGCCCCCTATTCTTGTTGTTCTCATTTTCATGAAACGTCGAGAGTAAAATCCGAAGCTTTTTCGGGAGAATAGTATGGCACGAACCTTGTTTAAAACCTTCGCTCCGTTTTGGAAGCTGTCTTTGCCTTAGGTCGGCCGAGGGCTGGTGACAAACAGTCTCGTCTCAAGCCGGGACCCAGTCGTAAGCACCTTCGTCTCAGGCCGAGACTTGGTGACGGATGCCTTCGTCCCCAGGTGAGTCCTTAGAGCATATCGGGACATCTGACAAGGGCGGAAAAGACCTCGGGCTTCCCGCCTTCACGGTCGCGTCATAAAAAACACAGGACACGTGTTGCGCATCCGGCTGGTTCGCCGAAAGCACAAAAAGATCTCAGCCGTTAACCGTGATCACGCGGATCGCGAGTCACTTCGGCTCTCTGCCCAAGACTTCACCTGGATCGCCGCCTCTCCTGCTTTCGGTACGAGGATTGGGACACGTGGCGAGCATCCGGACAAACAACCGAAGGGTCAGGCTGCACCCGGCCGTCGATTGCCTCCTCTCGATCTGGCAGCCCGCTCGTCCTCATGGCGAAGGACGGGACACGTGTCGCGCATCCGAGCAGAGCGGTGCTGAAGAGGGGGAAGATCTCGGCCGTTGACCCGACGCTGGACCCCCTCAAGTTTTCCTATAAATACCAACCTCTCTCCCCTGGTTACTGTTCCGCTTTCTTCTTCCTTTGCGCCTGTGCTTCCCTGCGAGTGGCTTCCCTAAGTGTCCCTGCTTCACTGGCGGAGAGCGTGCTATTGTGGGTATTTGAGGGCGCCTTGTCCATTGCTGGTGAGCTCCTTGTCGCCGGGAATCGTCGCCGGGGAATCCTCAGTTGCCGGGGAAACTGTTAGCCATCGGGGAGACCTTTCTCTGAGGGTAAGCCTCAGTTCTCCTTCTTCTCCGCTTTGTGATTCATGTCCAGCTGCTCCCTTTCGGCCGAGAGTAGCTCTTCGGCCGAAGGTGGTTCTTCTTGTTCTTCATCCAGACCTCCCCAGTCTTCTTTATCGTCTCATTTCTTTTCAAATTCTTTTGCTTCTGTTATGGCGGACGAAGCCGAGACGCTTCCGGCTGCAGAAGTCGAGCCGGTTCCGACTGTCGCCCGGCTGAGATGGTTTCGAATGTAGTTAGTATCCTTGATTCCGATACCATCAAGGTTATCACTAATTACTATCAGATTCCGTCTTGGATGGTTCCCGTTCGGCCCGGGAAGAACACCAGGGTTAACTCCGTCCGGCCGGGTTGCTTTTCCATTTACGAGCATAGCTTTCGGGCGGCCTTCCGTCTTCCCCTTCATTCTTTTGTCATAAACTTCTTGAGTTTTTACGGACTGGCCCCGTCCCAGCTCTATCCGAACTCCTGGCGGACAGTCTACGCCTTCTTGGCCTTGAATTCTTATCTCGAAGTCAACCCCTCGGTAAATATCTTCCGCTATTTGTTCAAGATAAAACCCCAGGGGAAGTCTTCCTAGTACTGCTTCGTCTCTCGTTTCGGCCGGAGTATCTTTTCCGGGAAGCCCTCATCTATTCACCATTGGAAGAAGGGCTTCCTTTTCATCTCTCTTCCGGAGGAAGAGAAAAGTGTGTGGCCCTTTCCCACTGAATGGGCGCCTTTGGCCGAGGGCCTCTCCGATCCACCCTTTCTCAATCCCGAGCAGCTCGACGTTGTGCACTTCCTCGAGGACGAGGCTCCGTACGAGATTGCGGAGCTCTTCGAGGACGAGGACATACTTATATAGATGGGAGCCTGGCCGGACCCGACGTTCTCTCCTCCTCGAGTCTCCCCTTATCTTCCTCTTGAAGATACCTCGGGAGAGGCTGAGGAGAGAACCGCCGCGACTGGGTCTCCGGCCGAAGCCCGTTCGTCCGAAGAGGGCGCCGAAGTTGCGGCCGAAGGTAAGTCGGTTTTGAGTAAAAAAAGTCGTATTCTGAATTGTTGCTAACCTTTTTCTTTTGTTTGCAGAAATGTCTGGACTTCGGAGATTGATCAGCCGGATCTCCAAGCAGTCCGGGCAGTCTCGACCGTCCCAGCAGCGGGCGGTGGGAGAGAGGACGGCCGGAGTGGTTACGGCCCCCAGCGCCCGGATTACGAGGCAGACGGCGGCTTCCATTGAAGGCCGTGCTGCTGCTGCCGCGCTTGAGAGGGAGCGGCAGAACGGAAAGTCGGTCGCCGGAGGAAGCGGTCGGCCAGAGAAGAGGAGCCGGGCAGAAGATCCCGGCGAGAGGGAATCCGTCCCGGCGGCTAAGAGGCCGGCGGCGGCATGAGGCGCCCCGCTCTCGTCGCCTCCCAAACCGCCGAGGGGCGATTCTCCTTCGGCCACCGGGGCCGGTACAGAGAACCTTTCGTTCCCCTTCGGGGCGGCCAGGACGCACATGTCCCGGGAGTACGGGCACGAGCCCTGGTGCCCGAATGTGAGGGTCTTCGCAGACGAGAGTCTGGAGGACTCCCAGACGTGTCTGCGTTTGGGCCGCGGCTGGACCCTGCCGATGGCCGGGGACGAAATCAAGGAGCTTTCTTCGGAAGGCTTATCCTTGCAGTGCGTTCGGCACGCCGTCCAGGTGAGAACCCTTTCGTCTTTGTCTTTACTCATTGTTTCCCTTAGCTTTTTTAAACTTATCCTTCTTTTCTTGCTTTCGGCTGCAGGCTGTGGTCATGTGCGGGGCTCTTGCTCACTGCCAGGCCGCCATCCAACAGAAGTTCCTGGATATCGACCAGGCTTCAGATCAGCTGGCCTCGGGCAAAGTGGCCTCGGTACAGCGCGATCTCGAGGCTAGCATCGATGTCCTCCTCGGGGCCAATGCGCGGATGCGGGCCGATCTGGAAGAGCAGAAGGGGGTGATCCATGTCGCCTCTGAGGCCAAGAAGAAGGCCGAGAAGGAGCTGGAGAAGTCTCGGACCGAGGTTGCGTCTCTAAAGGCCGAGATTCAGGACAAGGCTAAAGAGCGGGACGAGGAGCGCCACCGTCATGGCGAGGAGGTATCGGCCCTGAAGGCGGACTTGGAGGCCAGGGCCAAGGAAGCCGACGACGTCGCTCGTACAGCCGTAGCGAGCTACAAGGAAGGCCCCGAGTTCGCCGAGGAGATGATGGAGGCCAGAGTCCAGGCGGCTTCGGACATGTTTGATCTGGGGCTAGCTATCGCCCAAAAGGCGTGCCCGGCTACAGATTTAACTGGCATTGGCTACCCAACGGACGAAGAAGGCGAAGAGATCTTGGCCTGGTGGCAAGGGCTCAAAGCCGAAAGAACTCCGGCTTCTCCAGAAGGTGCCGCGGCCGAACCAGTCCAGGCTTCTCCTCTTGCGTCTCCCGGCCAGACTCCTGTTGACGTGGACGGCGATGACGCCGAAAGCTAGTACGGGGCCTTGTCCCGATTTTTATTTTTGCTTCTTAAGATGCCAAGGCCAGGCGTATGGCCTGTTTTTGTACTTTTGTCCATATATAGAAGGCATTTTGTTTATGCTTACTTCATGGTATGTCTGAGTAGATAGCCGAGTTTGGTTCTATATCTGGCTGAAGCCACGCCGCTCCCGATACGTATTGTACGAGCTTAGAGAATATTGCCGCTCCCGATACGGTTTGCATGGCCGAAGCCACTCCCGGTACGGTTTATACGGACTAAGAGAATACTGCCGCTCCCGATACGGTTTGCATGGCCGAAGCCACTCCCGGTACGGTTTACACGGACTTAGAGAATATTGCCGCTCCCGATACGATTTGCATGGCCGAAGCCACTCCCAGTACGGTTTACGCGGACTTAAAGAATATTGCCGCTCCCGATACGGTTTGCATGGTCGAAGCCACTCTCGGTACAGTTTATACGGATTTAGAGAATACTGCCGCTCCCGATACGGTTTGCATGGCCGAAGCCACTCACGGTACGGTTTATACAGATTTAGAGAATACTGCCGCTCCCGAAACGGTTTGCATGGTCGAAGCCACTCCCGGTACGGTTTACACGGACTTAGAGAATATTGTCGCTCATGATACGGTTTGCATGGCCGAAGCCACTCCCGGTACGGTTTACACGGACTTAGAGAATATTGCCGCTCCCGATACGGTTTGCATGGTCGAAGCCACTCCCGGTACGGTTTACACGGATTTAGAGAATATTGCCGCTCTCAATACGGTTTGCATGGCCGAAGTCACTCCCGATACGGTTTACATGGATTTAGAGAATATTGCCGCTCCCGATACGGTTTGCATGGCTGAAACCACTCCCGATACGGTTTACACGGACTTAGAGAATATTACCGCTCCCGATACGTTTTGCATGGCCGAAGCCACTCTCGATACGGTTTACACGGACTTGGAGAATATTGCAGGATATAACACTTTAGATAAAAAATAATTTATTCATGACTTCCAACTAAACTTCGGGAGAAATGACTTACATGAAGTAGCGCCGAAGGCGCTGCATTCCATGTACGAGGGAGAGGCTGGCCCGAAAGGGTCTCTAGCCGATAGGCCCCTCGTCGGATCACTTCCCTTATGCGATAAGGTCCTTCCCAGTTTCGAGAAAGTTTTCCTGCGGCTTCGGCTGGCTTGGATGCGTGAGCGTTCCTCAACACGAGGCTCCCTGCTTCAAAGCTTCGGGGTTTTACTCGAGTGTTGTGGTATTTCGCCATGCGCTGCTGATAAGCCGCCAGCCGAATGCGGGCTTGATCCCTTGTTTCCTCTATAAGATCAATGTGATCTTTTAGGGCTTCCTCATTAGCCTTCGGATCATGAGTAAGAACCCTCGGCGATGGAAGGCTGACTTCAATAGGAATAACAGCCTCTATCTCGTAAGCCATTCGGAATGGGGTTTCGCCGGTAGGGGTTCGGCTTGTTGTTCGATAAGCCCATAGAACGCTTGGCAGCTCTTCGACCCATCGGCCCTTGGCCTTGCCGATGTGAGTCTTCAGTCCTCGCAACAGACTTCGGCTAGTGACCTCGACTTGGCCATTCGTCCGAGGATGTGCTACCGAAGCGAACTTATGGAGAATGCCGAAGCTAACGCAGTTGTCTTTAAACCGATGGCTGTCAAATTGTTTGCCATTGTCTGAGATAATTGCCCGAGGGATGCCGTATCGGCAAATGATGGATTTCCACACGAAGTTCCATGCATTGCTATTGGTTATAGACGCGAGATGTTCGGCTTCTACCCACTTGGTGAAGTAGTCTACTGCCACAATAAGGAATTTCCTGTGGCCGGTAGCCATGGGAAAGGGTCCCAAGAGATCAATCCCCCACTGGGCGAAAGGCCAGGGATATGATAGAGGAGTCAGAAGGGTCGCCGATTGGTGAATGAGGGAACTGAATCTCTGGCACTGGTCACAGCAGTGGACGAGAGCGGCCGCGTCCTCTCGAAGCGTTGGCTACCAGTACCTTTGCCTTAAGAGTTTATGGGTCAAGGCCCTTCCTCCTGCGTGTACTCCGCAGATTCCTTCATGTACCTCCCGTAGTGCATAATCAGCTTCAGCCGGGCCGAGACATCGTAGGAGCGGCCGGCCGAAGGACTTCTTATATAGTATTCCATCCAGAATAAGGATGTGGGAAGAGCGCTGCCGGACGTGCCTTGCTTCCTTCGGATCGGACGGGACCTCCTCTCGGAGGAGGAAAGCGACTAGGGGAGTCATCCAGGTCTCTGCTTCGGATTCATTCAGTTGCATGACCTCGGATTCGTCGAGACTTGGTTTAGACAATTCTTCTACCAAGACCATTCGGCCTCCTCCCCCGTCCTGAGTTGATGCTAGCCGGGAAAGAGCGTCGGCTCGAGCATTTTCGGCTTGAGGGATCCGCACAATTTCATAAGAATTAAATTCAGCCAGGATTCTGCGGGTTACCTGGAGATAGGACACCATCAATGCATCTCGGGCCTCGTATTCCCCGGTGATTTGATTGGCGATAAGTTGAGAGTCGCTGAATGCCCTTATATTCTGCGCACCGAGCTTTCTAGCGGCCCGAAGGCCTGAGATAAGGGCTTCGTATTCTGCGGCATTGTTGGTAGCCGGGAAGGAGAAGCGCAGTGCATACTCCGTGATAACCCCTTCTGGAGACGCCAAGATCCATCCGGCGCCGCTATCCGAAGAGTATGCAGATCCATCAACGTAGAGTCGCCATTCATCCGCCGGAGACGGGGGAACCGAAGTACCTTCGGCCTCAGGTGTAGTTCTGACTTCCGGTTGAGGGGCCGATGATGCTTCGGGAGTGAGCTCGGCGATGAAGTCGGCTAGAGCTTGAGCTTTTATTGCCGTCCGTGGCCCATAAGAGACGTCGAACTCTCCCAGCTCGATTGCCCACTTTGCTAGCCTACCAGACACTTCTGGCCGAGAGAGAACTTGCCTCAAAGGTTGATCTGTGAAGACCTTTATTAAATGTGCGAGGAAGTAGGGCCGTAGTCTCCTCGCGGACGAGACGAGGGCTAAGGCTAGCTTTTCAAGAGTAGGATACCGAAGCTCTGCTCCTTGGAGGGCTCGGCTTATATAGTAAACAGGCCTTTGAACGTCGTCTTGTTCCCGAATGAGGACGACGCTAACAGCTGTTTCAGATGCTGTGAGATAAAGGAACAGCTGCTCTCCGTGGACCGGTCTAGACAAGACGGGAACATTGGAGAGATAGGCTTTCAGCTGATCGAAGGCCGACTGACACTCGTCCGTCCAGGAGAAGCTATTAGTCTTTTTCAGTAGCTTGAAGAAAGGAAAACAGTAATCCGCTGCCCTTGACATGAAGCGGCTTAACGCAGCAATTCTTCCATTTGGATAATAGCCGACACCTTTGCGGGATTGGCTTCCACCCCTCGGCGGGTGACCATGTAGTCGAGAAATTTCTCGGAGGCCACGCCGAAGGCACACTTGGCTGGATTCAGCTTTATTTTATACTTGCGCAAGGCAGTGAATGTCTCGGCCAAATCGGTCAGATGGTCTGCAGCGACGTGGCTTTTCACCAGCATGTCGTCGATGTAGACCTCCATATTGCGGCCGAGCTGCAGAGCGAATATCTTGTTGACAAGACGCTGATAGGTTGCTCTTGCATTCTTCAGGCCGAACGGCATCCGGGTATAACAGTATAAACCGAGGTCCGTTGTGAAGCTGGTCTTGTCCTCGTCCTCCGGATGCATTCAGATCTGATGATAGCCTGAATAGGCGTCGAGGAAGCTAAGTAGCTCGTGGCCGGAGGTTGCGTCTACTACCTGATCTATTCGAGGCAGCGGAAAGCTGTCCATCGGACATGCCTTATTGAGGTTGGTGAAGTCCACACACATCCGCCACTTGCCGTCTTTTTTGGGCACCATTACTACATTGGCGATCCAGTCAGGATGGTGTACCTCTCGGAGGTGTCCCGCGTCCAGCCTCTTTTGCACTTCGGCTTGGATGGCCGCCCTTCTTTTCTGATTGAAGGTACGCCGCTTCTGCTTGATCGGGGGCTGGTTGGGGTCGACATGCAGCCGATGTTCTGCTACCTCCAGGTCGACCCCGGACATGTCCGCAGGAGACTAGGCGAAGACGTCGATGTTTTCGTTCAGGAACTCAGCAAGTCTCTCGGCTTCAATCTTCTCTAGGCTGGAGCCTATCATTAGCGTCCGACCTTCTCCTCCCGGAACCGGAACGGTTGTAAGTTCCTCCCCTGGGGATGCTTCAGCCGAAGATTCGATCGAAAGGGATTCGGCCGCGGCCTTCCCTTTGACCGAAATCATGTAACACTGCCGAGCTGTTTCCTGATTTCCCTTGGCTTCGCCAATTCTATGGCTGGTACGGAACTTCAGCTTCTGATGAAAAGATGAGGGTACAGCTCCAATCCCGCCGATCAGCCTTCAGCCAAAGATGGCGTTGTAGGCCGAGTCGACCTTGATAACGGCAAAATCCGTTTCGACGGTTAATTGCCGAGGGGCCGTACCTAGGGTTACAGGGAGCCGGACGATGCCTTCTACTCGGCAAGGCGAACCATTAAAGCCGAATAGAGGCCCCCGGTGAAGCTTCATATCGGCCTCATTCAAATCCATTTTTACAAAACAGTCGTAGAAAAGTACATTTGGGGCACTTCCATTATCAATAAAGATACGATGAACATCGTAACCTTTTATTACAACATTTACAACTAAGGCGTCGTCGTGAGGAACCTGAATGTCGGTCAGATCTTCTTGGCCGAAGATGATGTCTTCTTGACGAGACCGTTTCGGCTCGACGTCGACTGCCGCTACTGTAGCGCTGAGCCGACGACGCCTCGGCCCCTCTCCCGGTCCTCCGGATATCATCATAATTGACCCGGCACTGGGTCGTTGGTGTGATGCTTCTGCCGGGGCCGAAGTGACCTTCGACTGAGGTGGGGCTTCTTTATCCGGGAGTTGACGTTGCCTTGCTGCTTCAGGGACGTCCTGGTTCTGTCGTTGTTGAGGCTGCTCTCGCCGGTACTGTGGCAAACGGCCTTCTCTGATGAGACGATCGATCTCCTCCCGAAGGTGCCGGCATTCGTCAGTTGAATGACCGATTTCCCGATGGTACTCACAATACTTGCGGGGGTCCCTTCGGCGGGGGTCAGTCTTGATGCGCTCCGGCTGTCGAAGCATACCTTTTACCTCCATGAGCATATGGGAGGGTGGAACTGGTAGCGGCAGATACCGCTGCTGCGGATCCCGACGCTTTTCTTGGTCCCATTCTTCCCTCCGGTATCGCTTGTGAGACGGCTCCTGATCTTCTGGATGAGACCGAACCGGAGGGGTAGCCGCTGGTGATGTCTCGGCGGTATTCTTGTCTTTGGACATCATCAGGGCTTCCTGGTTAATATACTTATGGGTCTGAGCCACGAGGTCCTGGAAAGTGGAGGGATGACGCTTCCCGATAGAGCTGAGAAGCCCTTTGTCCATGCACCTACTGATTACGGCCGAGACCGCAATCGAATTATCCAGGTTCGGAATTTGGGCGGCTTCGGCCCGAAACTTAGTGAAATATTCTTGGAGGGTCTCGGTAGGTCCTTGCCGAATGGCCAGTAGGCTAGCCGAGGTTTTACACTGCCGAGTGGCATCGTAAAATTGGTCGATGAATAGTTGGCTTAACTGTACTAGAGAGTGGATGGAATTGGGGGCCAACGTCTCGAACCAAGTCAGGGTTATTTTTTCAAGAGTGAGGGGGAAGAGACGGCAGCGGACTGCCTCGGAAACCCCTTGGAGCGAGAGGTAGGAATTGAACCTCTGGAAGTGGCAGACCGGATCTGTCATTCCGTCATGTAGAGGGCCTTTCGGCAGTTTAAAGTTGGGAGGTATCTCAATGGCCAGAAGCTCTGGTGAAAATGGAGTCTGCTCCAGAATGGTGTTGGCGAGAGGCGCTCCATATGGCCGAGATACCATCTGATGCATTTCCTTCCTCATCGCCGTCAGCCGCCGGTCTAGGTCCGGGGCGGTTGAAGTAGTGACTGAACGTCCTTCGGCCTTGGTCGGATGAAATCCGGACGAAGCATAGTCCTGCTCCGTCATGATGTGACTGACGCGAGGGACTCGGGCAGGCGGTGCAAATGGCTCGCTGCGTGCCGTGACGACCTCGTCGGGGAAGGCCTGCGAGGGTGTCGGCTGTAGCCTTGTAGTTTGAGCAGGACAGAATGGGGGAGGTGGTACCTGCTGCGGGAGCTGACCCAGTAATCGCATATGCTGGGCGATGGCAGACACCATATCTCGCAAGGGTGCCAAGGAAGTAACAGTGGCGGCCAGTGTTGCCACATGTTGCTGAAGCTCTTCCACCCAGTTGTCTCTAGGAGCGACGGACTCTGGTATGACAGGAAGGGCAGACCCTTGCGGAAGAACAGACGGGGCGATTTCGGAGTGGACGGCGCCACGTGATGTAGCCGAAGCTATCACGGTCGGATTCCGAGACTGGAACACGAAACTGGATCGGATCGAAGAAGAGGACCGACGGGGATCTGGAACGAGACGAGGGCGGACATGGTGCCGAGGATCTAAAGCCGAGAGGTGCCCGGGCGAAGGCTTGCCGGGGGCGAAGTCGAGACTCCTTCGGTCGAGGCGGATCGGCCGGCGAATGGCGTCGAGACAGGGGGGAGAAAACCCGAGGTCGGTGGCTGAGACCGACTCGGAGAGGTCGGTGAAGATTCAAATCGAAGCCCCTGCAGAAGGAGGAAGAAGAAGAACCAGTCAGTAGGAGTCTCGAGCTTCGGCCCAAGAGAACCCCCTCCGACGGCTAAGTTAGCTTCTGAAGAAGATTCGATTCAGAAGGGAAGGAAGAAGAGGCAGTTTTAATGCTTTTAGACTGTTGTCCTTGGTCAAGAAGACATACCTTTGGTAATAAATAGCCTTGTATTTATAGCGGAGGATAGAGGTTGCTTAGTGGTGGCAGCCGATATAGGATTATGTTTTGGTTTACTGATAAACCGCCATAGCGCCTAGTCCTCCCACCGGAGTGGGCCGGGTACAGCTACTGGGCCGGAGGTGGGGGTCGCTGTTGGGCCGGATGCCGCTTAGTGGGCTGAAGCCAACTGGGCCGAGGACCGCTGAGCTGTTAATGGGCCGAGGGCCGCTGGGCCTCCGAGGGGCCGAGGACCACTGGGCTGCTAATGGGTCGAGGGCCGCTAATGGGCCGAAGGCTGCCAGTGGGCCTTTTACTGTTACTGCTGTTGGGTTGATGGTGTTGGGCTGTTTAATGGGCCGAATCGGATTATGCCCCATCAATAACCTTTTACTGTGCATATTACTATATAATAGGAGTCGATAAATACAGATATTAAAGGTGGTGGTGTGGTGACCCAATCATGAGTTGGGCAGGAGGAGAGGGCTACTTGTAAGCATGGTTTGTTGTATTGTACCGGATCGTGCTGACTCGTATGAGTCGACTCGTATCGGGTGAGTCCAATCCTCTTGCACACATCGCGTTGAACCGGATCGTATTGACTCATACATGTATATGGGTTGCTTTAACTTGAGTTTTTCCCATTTGATAAGTAAAATCACACTTTTTCTATCAATTAATAAGGTACATTTCTCTAAAATATGACTAAAACTCATTACTTTTGACAAATCCGTTGGCTTGACTCGTGTGCGTTGGTCCGAGTCATATTATATCCAACTCATATCAAGGGAGATATGATCCTATACTGATTCCCAAGTCGGTGAACCTTGCTTGTTAGACAGGGCTACCTGTGAGATGAAACCGTGTGTGGAGCTACCATTTTGTCTGGAGGCTGCGATGGAGCGGATTAGTCTCATATCGGAAGAAAGTTAGTAGACTATATAATATATCAAAGGCCCATATCCATAACTTGTCAGGCACCTTTTGAGGACAAAACTGTGTGGGGTGGGTCGAAAGTGGTCAATGCCACCTTACAAGTGTTGGATCAGGTCGTTACAAGTGGAGTTTCCTCTAAAGAAAAAGGCTGTGAATACTCATGGGTGGCAATTGTTGCAAATGCATTTCAAGGGCTACCAGATGGGAAATATTTCATCCAAAGTGATGTGGTTATCGTATGTTTGTTGTTAGGGCATGGGGAGCTACATGTTGGATTTGTATGCTCTTTCTTATTGTCCATGGCCATCCGTTTGGGTTCAATCGGACGGCTGCAGCAGCAGGTAGCTTTTTTTGTTTTTCCCCCTAAAGAACCAGGGGGTAGGGGCAAACCTAAGGAAGCAATCTGTACCTTCTGATCTTGGATCAGACGGTCCATTTTTCTTTTCTTTTTTTGAATTTTTTAAAACTGTTCGATCTTTGATTGGATGGTATAGAATCTATGGATGGCTCCCTTAGGGTTGCCCCATCCCCTGGCTTTTTAGGAAAAGGAGAAAAAAAAAAACCACTTGCAGCAGCAGCAAGTGTAACTCTTCTTATTATATAAATGCTTTTGCTTTGTGTTCTTTCTGGCCTTCGATTTTGCTAATTGGAGCAAACGAAGTTACAGAAAAGCATTGCACTTCCAACGAGGATTCAATGAAACCATTTAAGTGAAGGACATGTCAAATCTTGTTCTTATGGCTTATTGTTTTCCATCCATGGGTTTCCTATTACGACTAGTTTTGTGAGCAAACCTCCAGCCGAGTGAGTGCTACCTATGGGTTGTCAAGACTGGTGGCTTTGTTCATAAGACAGACAGACAGGCAGATCAGTATTATGCTCTCAGGCTCATGCAATGATTTAAAAGTCGGCCACCTCGCTGACTTAGCGGTCCGCCTAGGTGGTTCACACCCCATTCCTGCCTAGGAAGAAACCGACTTGTCTTCTTTTATGATATTTTAGTTGGACATCTTCACCTTTTGTTAAAAGACCTTTATGCTCTTACAATAACTCATACATGGCTTTCAAAATTATCCTTTGTATGAATGCACCTCATTCATGTGGCACACCCATAAAAGCCACGATGAAAGGTTCGCTTTGTCTTCGCCTAGGACACAACTCTTTGTCTCTACCATAGCAACTAACGGGGATTGCAACTATGTGGAGACTTCCCCCCTCTATAAAAACTGCAATCAACGACAATCATGGGGCTTCAAACAGTCGTACCTGTAGATATTGGCATAGTAACTTTGTGTTCGATACTATATTATTCTTCAAAATAGTTATTAACTTGCAGTAAATTAGGATTTATAATTGAATTGGATATTTTATTATCTTATAATGCGTATATAAGTAAATATGAGACATCTATAGTCGATAGCATTATCAATTAATAGATAGTATATATAAAAACTTCAAAGAAAGGTATGAAACAAAGTAGTTGGCTCAGAATTGAGGCACCCGCCAGGCGGTAGTAACGGGGTTGGCCGACTCGTTCCGCCTAGACGTTTTTAAAACATTGGGCTTATGTAGCATACTATATCTATTAGGGTGCTGATTTTGACTTAGCTAGACTGGACCCTTTCATGCACAATGATTCCACATTAAGACACATGGTCATAACTACGGGCTTGCCACCAATTCTCGTTTGGAAAACTCAAGTCAAGTTGAAGTGATCTCTTTTAGATGTGAAGGACAATAACATGGAGTTCGGGTTTAGAAGATTCTTGATGGCTATGCCACTACTACTTTACTTGGTTTCTCATGGGCAAGGTGCGAGCGTTGAAGAATCACAGAGATTAATGCCTCTTGCAAACTTATCTGCCTACCTTCAACACTCCATCCCCCAGGTGTAGGATAGCTGCATTGCATTGTAGGCTCAATGCAGAGTTAGGATATTGACCATTCAATGTGAAAAGGGTCCCATGGTTTTGCAGCTACATTAGGGTGAATGCTATGTCCACTTGTCACGGTGTAACTCATAAAAGTCCAAGTTATCGACGATGCCGTGCGGTACCCCGGTGGCGGAAGCACACACTGAGACCAATCTACAATTTTGCGCTTCGCATCAGAGTTCCGCAGCACCCAAGTGCTTGGCCCGCAGGCTTCACACAAATCTTTCCGGAGAGGTTCGCTGTGTCAAATCCCGGGCACTTATGAAGGTTGCGTATACGTAAGACGGTCGTCGCTCGGCCGACATCTGTGCCCATACACATTGTCCCTTGTTCCATGATTGAGACCTTTGCACTAGCCTATCGGCTTCGCACCCGTATACTTCGCCTAAGTGCTCGTGCTTTGGTCGAGCAGACCTTTGCTTGGGACTTGCCGACTATGTGCACCGTGCCTCATCTAGACACTCTCTCTTGGTCGGGCGGGCCTTCGCTTGGACCGTCGGCTATGCACATAGCACCTCACCCAGGCACCCTACTATGGCCATATGGACTTGTGCTCAGGGCCTATCGGTTCTGCGCCTCATGCCTTCACCTAGGTACCCTCGCTACTGCAATGCACCCTCGCTCGGAGCCTGCCAGCTACGCGCGCCATGCCTTTGCCTAGGTTCCCTCGCTTAGGTCTATCCCAGGTTAACTGGCCCTCGGCCCTCTGGCCTTGCGGGAGGGTGGACGGCATTGCTCCGGGTCCGTCCAGTTGGTTACACATAGGCCTCCAACTTGGCTAAAGACTTAGACGCCAAACACCGCCGCCTCAACGGGGTTATGTCGGGGTACAATGCCACTGAGTCCTTCACCTTTGCACATGCCCTCCTTCAACAGTTGCTATGGAGTTCAAGGTCTTCGCCGCCTTCACAGGATTTAGCTCCGTACGAATAGGTCTCCCTCGATGCACAGCTGCTTCACGGGCCAACCAATGTTCAAGGCTACCACCACCTTGCGGGAGATGCACACAAACTAGCAGCACCAACTTCACGCCTTCGTTGAAGCATATAAGGCATGCGCCCAACCTTGCTCATATCAGGGGAAAAGACGACCATCTACGGGACTTGCTTCCGGCTAGCCAGGACGACATAGCGTATGGCAAGAAGACTCTAGGAGACAACCTCCTCCAAGAATCCCCTCGCACTTAGTATGGTCCTTCGCCATTGCTAAGTCCGGCTCCTTTCTTAGAGGAACTCGCCGGCACAACAGGTCACATCTAACCGCGACGGCCACACAACCAAAGTGTGACTGAGGAGGTCTGGTCGGGCGAGGCCGCAACCTAACTACCTGTTGGAGATAGTCCGACTCCATCAATCATCCGCAAATATAGAGACTTCACCAACCATGCCACCCCTCCTGGCACCTCCGAGTGGTCAAGGCTTAGTGAAAAGCCTAAGTCACAATTTTGATCGTGACAAGCTCCTCCAGCTAAGTCGTCGACGTCCTCATCGACCTTTAACTTCCGCCAACTTTTATTGCTGCAAGCACTACTCCCACTAGTACCCCAGCCTAGCTTGGGCTACGTTTTATTCTTCCGTCATTTTGCCTATGTCAGGAAACCTATCTACCCAACTGCAAGCTTCGCGCCAACACACAGACCCTGAACTCCTTCAAGGCTGCCTACCCGACACTTCTTCTTTGCATCTCTACTCGAAGAATGGTTTGGGTTCTACTGCACATCACACGATCAGGCTCCTGTTTCGGCTTTACAAGACTTGGCGGCCCAGCTCCGCCCAAGTCTACCCAGTTGCGGTGGGGTCCGAGATCTCCCTTGCGGTCACAAAGCTTTCACACGTCAGCTTCTATAACACCTTCGAACATCCACCTCCTTCAATTGCTCCTGGACAAGCACTGCCAACTCCTCGAAGAATGGCGCTTCGACAAATCCCAATAGACGAGCACTCCATCGCATGCTCCGGCGGATCTTCTACATGTCTTGTTTTCCAGTGAATTGCTCCTCAGTTCGGCTGAGCGGATGGCTAGATTGTGGTGGACTTTCAACTTGTATGCCTGTGCTATTGGCCCTGGCACTTGCCGTACAAGATGTTTCCACCAAGCCCTTCTTTCTTTCGCTGTGTTTGCTAGTGGGGCTGCGAACAGCAAGATGAACGCTTTAGCACGGAGAAGGGGGTTACTTACCGCATCGCTGCATGACTTGTAGTAGGTTGCAAACATGGCAGACAACATAGCACAACCGTATAGCTTGATTGGTTGAGACCATTTCTTGCTGACTTTGCTATCTTGCACTTGCAGCTTCAATGCGGGGGAGGATCCTAGGCAACATGCTTCGGAGTTCCAAGACTTGCTTGGCAGGTGTAAGTCTCCCTCGTAAACGTACGCTCTTTCCGAATCTGTCGAATTTGGTGATGAGTGCTTTGCCCATGCAACATGCATGAACACAACTTGTTTGGGATCCTCTTTATGGCTACTGTGCTTTACTCGTAGCTATCTTGGTGACCATCAAGTTAGGCATTGGTGTGCATGCAAAGTTTGCTTCTATTTTGGCCCAAGCCTATTCCCCCCGAGTCGTCCACTGTCCCTTGTAAAGTTCTTTTACTTGAATATATGATTTGTTGCCTTGTTGGCTAACCTCATGTTATGAGCTTGCCGGACTTTGGCAAGCCCTTCGACGTGATAGCTATGATACCAATTGTCACAGTCTCAAGTCGTTGCGTGACTTAAAGCCGTGCGGCACCCGTGCAACCGGCTGCCACGGGCCAGCCAACGTCGTGCAGCTCCGCACCTGCACGAAGAACACAAACATACCCACAAAGCCAACAAGCAATGCACAAGAGTGAGGCACGGGAGATTAGCCAACAAGGCAACAAATCATATATTCAAGTAAGAGCACTTTACAAGGGACGGTGGACGACTCAGGGGAATAGGCTTGGGCCAAAATGGACAGCAAGCTTGGCATGCACACCAAGTCCCCACTTGATAGTCACCAACTTCTTCTACCCCTAATAATCTTCAGGAAGATCCTCCTCTCCTCCATGCCTGGACATAAAATTCCCCAACAGGGGTCCTTTTTTGGATGAGTAAGTAGGACTGCCTAACTATATCTGAGCATAGACAGTAGGGGATACCCAAGTGTCTTGATGCTGATGCATGTCATTGGTACTGTGTGTTGGCTTGATGGCACAAAACCTAGTAAACCAAGAGATTGTGCAAGAGGCCTACGCCGTGTTAACTTGGCATTATGAGGTGTGAGCATGGATATTTTGGATGGCTTGTGAGCCAACACATGGGCTACTTGGTGCATAGGAGAAAGCTTATGTACAAGCTGACATGCCTCAAGTGAGGGCTCATCTTGGGTGACTTGTGATCCTTGGATGCACGAGCACGATGTAGGGTTTATGTCCCAAAGACATGCGTGCAGGTCTTTGTGTTTAGTAGTTAGTACATTTATGTCTGTCTATATATCTATATGTCTCTGACTCTATATCCGTCTGTCTAGCTGAACCTATACTTTTTAGCTTGCCAACCTTATCTCAGAAAAAAGCAATCGGTCATTGGATGAGCAAGTATTTGTTGTCTCTTCCTCTTTACCACTATTGCATCTAAGAACTTCATATCAGTCTTTTGCTAATAACAAGGATCCTTTGCCAAATTTAAACCTGAAGTATATGTAAACCATGTGCCACCAAGAAGTGCTTGGTGCTAAATTATGTGCATCAGTTGTTCCCGAGGATTTACAAGCTCAGCTAAATTGGTAACACATCTACAATTTGAAGGTAAGAGTAAGTCAACTGAGCAGAAGGGTAGAATCTTGACAATTCCATAGTTTCATTATTGCTAGTTCTACCTGCCTATTTCTTGACTGTTGCTTAAAATACTGGTGATGTTGAAAGTTTCGAGAGGAATTGGAACTAATCCTTGTTCAACTTTTTCTTCAACTGACATGGCTGTCCTTTCTTGCACAGATTAACAGGCTAAACAGCAATGACAGTTATCATTGTTCTTTAGCCATTTTAAGTGTATAGGTAGCTACGTAGCATGATTTTGCCCCCATACCAGGAGTGCTTTTGTTAAGTTAGAGGGTCATCTAAGTAAAACTGAATTCTATGTAGTTGTTGCGGATTCTGCAGCTTGAAGCCTGCAAAGTTGCCACTATATCTATCGTATTAGCAAATCAAAGCTTATTTGAATCCGCTAATGCACAATCCATGCATGGCATGTTGCATTATTTTAGTGGATGTGGCATTATGTTTCTGTTCTAGAATTGTGTCAATTACTTGACTTTTCATTCATTCTTTATGTTTGATACTAAAATAGCCTGTCCTTGTCTCTTTTCCTTGATTGTTATAATTATCAATACAGGAAGCGAAATATCTTTCTTCAAGAATGGAATTTGTCAAGGCACTGCTTTCACAGATCTTTTCGGTGGGCGCTACTATCCTGCTGCCTCAATGTACACACTCCCTAACCAGCCCAACTGTGAAGTAAGATTCAATTTTGGACCAAGTTTTCAGTTCTTCCCGGAGGACTTTGGTGGACGTCCCATTCCGAAGCCTATGATTGAAGTTCCTTATCATGGATATGGTGGAAAGGTTGAAGGACGTGAAGAAAATGGTGTCTCTGAGAAAAAACAAGTTAATGGTTCATCCTCCTAAACTTCATGTAGAATTGCTTCAGAGCATGAGACTGAAATGCCTCATATTTTATGTTACATAATTCATATTTAAATCTAACCATTCTCAGGACAGAAAGTTCTTCCTCCTAGACTTCACGTAGGATTGCTGCAGAGCATGAGACTGAAATGCCTCATATTTTATGTTACATAATTCACATTTAAATCTAACCGTTCTCAGGACAGAAAGGCTTGTTGAACATAATGTTTTCCTTATTATCATTATTGATTACAATTTTTCTAGTTGACATCAGCCCTTGTTTTTAGTGGCATTGTGGCATTGCTGATTCTCATACTAGTTGGATACAGCCGAACTTTTTCAAGGCTTTTCTATTTTGGTTTAAAATTCTCAATTTGAAAAAAATCTTTATTGTTATCGTGGCATTTTTTTGGTGCGTGGCTTTCTAGCAAGGTATTATCCTTGAAGCATAAGTGGGATCTTTTGATGTGTGGTCTCCTTTCAAGACATCTATGGTTATTTCGTCAGCTCCATGGTTCTTTTCGCTTTCAGATAGCATCAATGTTGTGGCATTTCTTTAGTGCATGGTCCTCTTATCAAGGTATTGCCTTTTGACAGGGAAAGCAAGATGGATTTGTCTAATAAGCACATAACGAACGTTGTCGACAATTAGTCTGTGATTAAAATCCAGCTTTAAAATCCATTGATGTCAAAAATAATATACTTGTCCTTTTTAAAGGTTATCCTTAATTTTTGGATAAAATTCTCTCCTTTTTTCCTTTTCATGTTTACTTCTCTTCTCTTCTTTGAAATCACTCAAGTTTTGAGTAATTAAAGATTTATTGAAACCTATAATTATTATTTAACAAACCTTCAAACAATTGAAATCTACCTAGGAAGCATTTCTTTGTGGTATCCATAATAGACAACTATTAAAAGAAGGAGATTCTGACCTTAGGTAGATCCTTCAATATCTACTTATATGACTTGAGAATAACTTCACTGTTTATTGAGGATAAGATAAGAACAGGTATAGTGAGAAATGATAAAAATTAATGAAGGTGAGAGGACATTGGGGTCTGAAAGGTTAATGCGATGATGTATAGGAGATAAAAATGATATAAACTCTGGTAAAAGTATAAAAATGAAAGGATCTGGGCATAACACTACGTTTATAGTAGAATGGGTTTGATGAAATTAGTCATTTTAGACTCTTTATTTCAGAACAAGGAAAGAACAAGGAATGTTTGTTTTGATAGTGGGACTGACTAAGGTAAAATATTAAATCTTGAACGTAAAGTAGTATTGCTTGTTCACCTGATTTCAGAAACAAATAATTTTTGGTTAAAATATTGAACTCCTCCTATTAAATAGGAATTTGACTTATTCTGAGAATAAAGAGATCTTCTCCTATCAAATTCTATAAATAAAGTGGAGCTAAAAAGACTATAAAAGACTTCTTATACAATGAGATAACTCAATTATATGCCATACGCAACAATCCCATAGGAAACTATTTTGTCTAATACTTTTAAAGTTTCTATAAATGCATCATCTTAAGACAGTTATTTATCATCGGCCAAAAAAAAAGAGAGAAAATTATTTATCAAGAAATAAAAACAACCACTGAACCCAAGTTACATGGCACTGCCACGATTCGCATCGATCTGAGCTGTCGTAGCTCGTGAGAAGTCACGTCACCTCCACTTCAGTTCCTCCAACCAAAACTCGAGAACTGACGTCACCCATCATGCAATCCTTATCCAAACAAAACCATCGTTTCATCAAACGGGTTCTCTTATGTTCTCCCGGTGGGCCCCACAAATCTCTCAACCCACCACAAATATTACTCCTCCTCATTATTTTCGAAAATTAGCAATAGATCCATCATAAAATCTCGCGATGATATAAAAGGAAAAATAAAAAAATCCCTGATAAATCCACCGTCCATCCGAGAAGCACGTCGGCCGACCTTACGGTGGTCCCCACAACCCCGGTTTCCACCAACCACAAATTTTATCGTCCCCCATTATTTTTTCATAATTACCAATAAGTCCAATATTTTCCAATAACCATACCATTCTTTTTTCAGGTCGCTAGGCTCCTCCCGGCTTTCACCTCCTCCCCCTCCACCCGTTTTCGCATCGCCGGCGGCGGCGGCGCCACCCCCGCCCTCCACCTCTCGTCCCCACCCATGACCCTCCGCTTGCTCAGCAACCTCCCCTCCCCACCCTCGCTTCCCTTCCCATGGCGCTCCGACCCCGACCCTGACCCCGACCCCCACCCCATCGCCGCCCCCTCCCCCCCACCCCCGGCCTCGCCTCCCCGCCGGGCCCTCCCCTTCTCCGACCTCGGCCTCTCCATCGCCAGGACCCTCCGGTTCCTCTTCCCTGACTCGGCCCGCCCGCCCCCCCGCCCCGCCGAGGCCTCTGGCTGCACCCTCCAGCTCTTCCGGCCCTACGTGGCCAAGGTGCCCTGGCATGGCGGGGTTAGGGCTTTCCTATCCCATCTGTTTCCGCGCTACGGACACTACTGCGGGCCGAACTGGTCGAGCGGCAAGGACCGGGGGCTTCCGCTGTGGGACCGGCGCCCCATCGACTGGCTCGACTTCTGCTGCTATTGTCACGACATCGGGTACGATACCCATGACCAGGCGAAGCTGCTTCAGGCCGACCTCGCCTTCCTTGAGTGCCTGGAACGGCCGCGCATGACGGCCAAGGGGGACGCCCGCGTCGCCCACCTCTACAGGACCATGTGCATCGCGGGTGAGTGGTGGTGATTTTTTTTTTTTCTTTTTTCTTTTGGGGGGGGGGGGGGGGGGGAAGCTACTTGGGTTTGCGTCTTCCTTTTGGTTATTTTTTCTGGACGGGTATGTGTTAGATTGCTAAGGAATTAACTTCCAAAAAGTTGCAGTTCTGGTGTAAAATTCACTTATTTCGCCATCTTGTTTGTAAAGGTATCAATTTTATGAAAGTTGTAATAGTACTGATGTAGCGATCTTTTAGGTTTTGCTTAGTGTGCTGTAAAATCATGGAAAACATGGCAAAATACCTCTTTTGGGACTGGAATTTTAAAACAGAGTCAGCTATCCTGACCTTAATTTTTCTTTGGTTTCAGTTTTCAGCCCAAAATTGCTACAAACCAAACTCAAGGGTTTAAAACTGGTTGTTTTAAAATTAGAAGATCATGACATTTTACAGCACGCTAAAACAGCACCTTATCGGTTTATGTGATTTTCCCCCCCATAAAAGGATCAATAATCATTCTCCTCGGTGGCGAATTGCAGGGCTCAGGAACATTCTTATACCGTACAGGATGCAGCTTGTAAGGATGCAAACGGGACCCTCGTTCTTAGAAGTCATGAACAACTTGATTGGGAAAAGCAGGTCATGTAGTCAAAGCTTGAGCAAGGAAGGGTGATGATTTCAAGAGGGGGGAATGGGATTTTCTTGATGTGTTGCCATTGTGGATGTAGTAGTTGTACTTACCTGGTCGTTCAAGTAAATCACAATTTTTTGTGTGGGATGCTTATTTTGGTAACATGTGTCGTTGTTTTTGTGTCATGGTATGCTTCTTGCGGAGTACATAAGTGATGTATAGATTGAACATTATAACAATTAACAAGGTTATTTTGAAGGAAATGCTATTGGTCTTTTTTTTGTTTCCTTAAGTGATTTATAGATTTTGGCCAATGGGTTTTTTCTTGTTCTTTTGCACAGGCGATTATGCAGAATTGTATTAAATATGATATACATGATCAAAGACATCCTATAAAATTTGAATGGCAAGACAAGATCAGCAGGCTACATGGGCATGGTACATAAAACTTTTGCAGGTATAAATGTTTCTCAACCTTCTAGAACAAATGGACAACTGTTAATTTGCATCATCACACATTTTTGAAGTGGATTTTGCAGAATAACGAACTTAGATGACGTTAATGCCTTTTCAATGTGAAAGACTCATGAATTTAGCCTAGTTCTGCAAATATTTTTTCCTTAAAATCCACGAGTGATATGACCTGCTATTTTCATCTTCATTTGTTCTGTAACATGAATGCTGTCATCCCTTATATCTCATGAACCTGAATTGCATTGGTCTCCAACAATTGAACTCTAGAATACCCCAACTCCCTTTCCCCAAAGAAGCAAAAGATGGCATAAAATTGTCTATGTCTGGAAAGGTGGCACACATCCTTTTCACATGAATACATCATCTTTCTGGTGAGGTGTGGTCCTCATATGAAGATTGTTTTTTAATTAAAAAAATTGAAAATTTAAAGATCTGTTTGTAGACATATACAGTGAAGTATACTTCTTTTTGCTATAGACATCATAGAGCTCTGTTTGCTAACAGAATAAGTTAAATACAGTAATTTCATTTTAAAGACAATGTTATTGACAATGCTGGCACTGGAACTGGACTTTACAGAAGGTTGTAAAGTCTGCCTGATCTGTTTTGTTTGTTTTTTTTTTTTTTTGGGGGGGGGGGGGAAGTGAATCATTGATAGGTGACATCATCATGCTGATAGAATGTTTACTTTTATTTTTTGATATTGTGAGAGGTTGGACAAGGCTTTTGTGTAGGGCAGAGGGGCAGCTTTCCTTGAGACATTTGGGTAGTTAGGGACGTTTTCACCAACTTGTTCTAGCTTCCTTTTTTTTTTCTTAAAATCTATGGGCTTTTTTTTTTGAGAGCATATGGATATTACATTGGTATGTTTTTTCTTTCTTTGAAAAGCGTGATCCTATCCACTTCCAAAAGAAAAAATATTGGTCATACTTTGCACAGTCAGTACATTTGTCAGTGATAATAAGGGCACTGAGCACAGGTTTTGAAGATTTGAGGATCTTCCATATCCATCGGGAAGGTAAGTGGGCAGCTGACAATTGGCCTTGTTGTCTTTGTGATTGACAGACAATTGTGTGGAAGGATAACTTGCTACTAGTTGTTATAATGGCTGTTGGGAGAGAGAATTGCCCTTCTTGTTTAGCTACACTTTGATTGTGGCTTGTAGGTATTTTGCACTAAGAAAAGTAAAGCACGAATGGAATTTAATGATTAGATAAAACATTGAATGTTTTATAGATAGCTCATTTTTTTTAATTGATGATCTGCCCTAATTTTTTCTTGGTGTCATGACACTGTTACACTGTGCAAAGGTGCCAAGCAAATGGGCACATGTTGAAGCAACATTTTCTAGTCATGTCATGTCGGGCGTACCGGCCGGTACGCCCGTGAAACACCCCTTAAAGGGGTGTTTCACTGTCCCCTCTCACAGAAACAGATCTGTGAGAGGGGATTCCGGTTTTTTGCAGTGGGAGGGGAAGGGAAGGAGGGGAAGGAGGAGGAGAAGGAGGGGAAAGAACCGCCACCGCCGCCGCCCGCCACCGCCGCCGGAGACGTTTTCACCTTTTTCAGAAGACGTTTTCACCGTTTTGGGTGGAAGAAAAAAAGAAGGTATGATTTATATTTTAATGTAGTGATTATTTTTTTGTTTGTTACATATTTCTTAGATGATTTACGTTCATTTTCTTGATAAAGTAGACAACCTCCGATTTTAGCCTTAATTAGTGGTTAAAAATTGGGGTTTTTGTCTAATTACTTAAATTAAACATCAATTGGAGCCTAATTAAGCTTCATTGCATGTTTTAAACTAGGAGTGTGCTGTCAATTATATTGATCGACGGTTAATTAGGGGAAATCCCCAATTTTGGCCCTAATTAGCGGTTAAAAATTGGGGCTTTTGTCTAATTACTTAAATTAAACATCAATTGGAGCCTAATTAAGCTTCATTACATATTTTAAACTAGGAGTGTGCTGTCAATTACGTTGATCGACGGTTAATTAGGAGAAATCTTCAATTTTGGCCCTAATTAGCGGTTAAAAATTGGGGCTCTTATTTAATTACTTAAATTAAACTTCAATTGGAGCCTAATTAACCTTTATTGCATGTTTTAAAATAGGAGTGTGCTGTCAATTGTGTTGATCGACGGTTAATTAGGAGAAATCCTCAATTTTGGGGCCCCAATTTTACATGTTTTAAACTATGAGCATAATGCCAAATATTCTTATATTTGTTTTTATTTTTTTTTTATGTGTTGTAGGAACATGGCTGAACAGCAAGAGCAAGACCCAGAGTGGGCCCATATCACTTTAGTTAATACTGCAAAGAGGAGAGTGAAATGCAAATATTGTGGCAAAGAGATGGGTGGTGGAATCACTCGAGGGAAAGAACATTTAGCAGGGAAGACAGGACAGGTGACAAGGTGTACTGTCTGTCCTCGACAAGTTGCCAACGAGATGCGTGAATTGTTGCGTGGTCGAAAAGCACAAAAAGAACAAAAGAATGAAGATGAGATTGAACTCCAAGGCGAAATTTCAGGTAGACATAATACAAAAGGCAAAGGGATGTATATTGCGGCCAGTAGCATTTCTATACGTGAGAGGCAAAGGGCTGAACAAATTGTAGATTCTAGTGATGATGATGATGATGATGATCCTGACATGGCTGCAGTTAGAAGAGAGAGTTTGTGGCGTCAACAAGAAGATGAAGCCCGAAGGAGAGGTGATGGACCATCAATAAGAGGCACAAGTCAACCTACAGGCCAAGTGGGTCCTATGGACAGTTATCTTTTTAGAAGACAGAGTTCTACTCAGCAAAAAATCAAGCAAGCAATGAGAGGAGTAAAAAAGTCAGCTGAAGCGGCATGACATACTTTTAAAAGCATATGCAAATGGTTTTTGCATGCAGGTGTTCCCTCACATGCTGCTCAATCTCCTTATTTTCAGCGTATGATTGATGCGATAGCAGATCATGGTCGTGGGTTCAAAGCCCCCACACGTCGAGACATATATGGACTGGGGCTTGATGGAGAATACGAGGAACTTCAACAGTGAGTTGAAAGTTTTAAGGCAGTATGGAAGGAGAGAGGATGCACAATTATGTGCGATGGCTGGATTGGTACCACGAAGAAGTATATGATTAATTTTCTTGTTTATTGCACAGAAGGGACAATTTTTATGAAATCTGTTGATGCATCAAACTATTCAAAGAATGCAAAATATTTATTTGGTTTGATGGATCAGATGGTGCAGGAAATTGGAGAGGAAAATGTTGTCCATGTGGTCACCGATAATGAACCAAGTTATAAAGTTGCAGGGAAGAAGTTAATGGACAAGCGCAAACACCTTTATTGGGTCCCATGTGCAGCGCATAGTCTGGACTTGATGCTTGAAGACATTGGTAAGGATCCAACTATCAGCAAGACTGTAAAGAGAGCCCAAAGAATTACCCAATTTATTTATGGTCATCTCAGGATCTTGAATATGTTCAGAGAAAAAGCATCTGGAGGTCGAGATCTCATCCGTGCAGGGCCTACACGATTTGCATCTAATTTTATTTCTTTAGAATCTTTGCACAAATTCAAGAATGAGATCAAGGGTTTTATGTTTAATAAGGAGTTCTTGGAGTATATGCGGACCACCTCCAATGAATCTAAATCTGAACATTTGGAAGTGAGAAAAATCATAGAGAATAAAAAATTTTGGAGTAATATGGAGACTTATCTGAAGTTGGTGGAACCTCTCGTACAGGTGTTAAAATTGGTGGATGGGGATGATAAGAATTACATAGGATATTTGTACGAAGCAATTGACATTGCTAAGGTGCACATCAAGAACGCATTTCCCAACACTTATATGAAGTGGTGGGACCTTATTGATGTCAGATGGGAAAGCACATTACACCATGACTTGCATGCAGCTGGTAAGTGAAGTCTTATACTGTTACATGGGAGATTATTTATTAAATTGACATTAGTAATTTTTCACCTAAATGCAGGTTATTATTTAAATCCTCGAGTAATGTACAGTCGTCAAGTGCATATTGATGGAGAGGTGATTCAAGGCACATTAAATGTGATTGCACGTTTGTCGAGGACAATAGAAGATAAGATTGAGGCAGAGAGACATGTATACTTAGTGAAGATCTGACTTTAAGATTTATCTAATTACTTGTAATTTGAAGAGCCTATGAATTCTATTAATTGTTAATTCCATCTTTGTAGATGGAAGCTTATAGGCTAAGGCTGGAGACATATAATGAAGACTCTGTGCAAATTGCTGTAGAGAAAGTGAGCCCAGGTATACTTAGTCATTGCATTGTTGTCAAATGTGCATAAGAAACGAGAACATACATTGATTAATTTTTTTTTTGGTTTCTTTTAATGATGGCACAGCTGAGTGGTGGATAATGGTGTACAACAGAGATAGGTGCTATAATACATTGGCTTCCGTTGCAGTGAGGGTTTTGAGTCAGACGACGTCGGCAAGCCAATGTGAAAGAAACTGGAGCACGTTCAGCCTTATACACTCAAAAATTCGTAACCGGTTAAAGGCTGAACGATTGGACAAATTGGTGTACTGCCATTACAATATGAGATTGAGGATCAAAAACATCCGGTTGAGACAACAATTGAGGGAGAAACGAGCTGCAGGGCACGCAGAAGATGTGGTTGGCCAAATTGATGTGGAAGAGTTATTTGATGATGATAATCCCTTGCAGACTTGGGTTGAGACACGAGCAACTGTCGATGAGCCAGTTTTTGATCCTGATGATACAGAATGGGCAGAAGGCATACTAGATTGAGCTGTTGCTAGAGATTCAGAATTAAGAACCTCGAAAAGGTAAAAAGAAAATTCACCTCCTCCTTCACATGAGCATTAGAGTCAGACTGAGCATGTGCTTTTATTTGCACCGGATACTGAGCTTGAGCCTGCTAGACACTCAGAATCAGATAGTAGGCCAGTCACTCTTAGAATGGTTGGGCCACCATCATTCTTGAAAAGGAATACATCTACATTGGAGAGGACTAATATGGCTGCCAGAGACGATCCTGCCATTGATGAGATGAAGCAAATTTATGTGAGGCATACACCACGAGGAAAAGGAGTATTGAATCGATTGAACTTGCAAAAGGATCTAGAAAAAAAAGAAAGCCAGCAAAAACAGGCATCACAAAAGAAAAAATCAAGTAATGTTAAAAGAAAGTTAATTGTTGATTATGATCAAGATGATGATGATGATGGGACAAAGTCTCCTAGTGATGATGCTGGTGCAGCTGCAGGTGCTACTACCGGGGGCGGAGTGTATGCACCTTCTTTCTCCTTACATATTGACACAGGAAGAGGACAACATGAAAGTCAAGGAGATTATGATTCACAAAGTCAGCATTGACAATAGTCAGGTTATGGAGGTGGCCAACAAGAAGCATGCATGTATAGCTGGGGAGATCAAGTAGAGTATGAAGGCTTTCAATTCCATCCACCGATTCCACCCAGTAGCAGTTATGGGTCAGGGTCTTCTTCTTATCCTCATGCTACTTCTTTGCACCATGATTCTAGAATTTCATCAAGTCAACAAGCATATACTCCAAGAGGGATTCAAAGAGGGATGCACGACTTGGCTGCATCATTGTTTAGTTATGGTGAATATAGGGAACATATGTAACCTTATTATGGATACCAGCAACAGCAACCAGATGATGAATTAAAAGGATCTACGGGTTATTATCCATATTAAGGGACTCACTTATATTTTTCATAGGTAAGGATCGTTTGATTTCGTTAATATTTTGCATTGTTGTAAATATTTAGTACATTAACATAATATTTTTCATGTTTAATCTCTATGAAAATAGTCATTTTGTATGTGTTATGTGTACTTCTGATTTTTTTCTATTTTTTTCTGATTTTTTCTGATTTTTTTGGGCCCTTTTAAGCCCGTACCGATCGTACCGGCCGGCACCGGTACCGGTACCGGTACTGCCATCCATGAGTCATGTATACTGGCCATATGCATATGCAGCAGGCTTAGGGGTCACTTTGATCTATGGTGTCGTTGGTGGCTTTTTGAGCTGCAAATTCATTTCATGACGATAAAGAAGAGGAATGAATTGTGGCCTAATTTCAGTGCATATAACCTGTGACCTTGTAAGTTTGCAGGAAAGGATAAATCTTTTCAATGATGATCACTATTTGAACATCGGAGGACAAAAAGGGCAAAGTGGGTAAACAAGCCTGAGCCCTTGTGTCAACAACTCAAGCAGTGGACAGCAGCTCTGTTTTCCATAAAATAGTGAAGGTAAAATAATTGATCATTGGATAGTAGATTAGTTGTTGACAAAGAAAAGAAAGCAAGAAAGGTGATAATGATGCAGTTATGTTGACAAAGAAAAGAAAGTAAGAAAGGTGATAATGATGCAGTTATTTAGGGAAGGAGAAAAATTACATGTAGGAGATGAAGGTCTAAGCGTGGGAATTAAGCAGGGTTCAACAGTCGGGTTGCTTTCTACAAGGAATAAAAAAGAAGTAGGAAACAAAAAGGAGGGTTGAGTCCCGGAAAAAAGAGCAAGGTCTCCTATGGTACTTATTGGCCCATTCAAGAGTTCAGGGGAAAATATGCACATTGCATGCTGTTTTGTCATTGTCAGTCCTTCCAAGATCCAGATGCTAGGAGCTACATGATCTCCTGTTTTTTGAACCCGTTTCATGCATAGGCTAGCAAAAGGGACACTGTTTGGCTTGAGCAGAGGGTGGAAGCAAGCTGTATGATAACTCCAATAGGAAGCGTATAAACCTTTAACCAACCCTGAACACACGAGGCTATGGATACATTCAATATTTCCCAACAGCTTGTAACTTTTAAATATTTCAATGATTTTCTAGAAACTTGGAAAAAGAAAACTGTCAATTCTCCATGCAGTTCAAGCTTGGAAGACTGTAGTATGCTGTAAAAGTTCTTTCAGTTTTGGCTGTCCTGCCTACTGTTGTGATATGTCACATAAGTGAATCAAATTCCTTTCAGGTTTCAGCCTATATTATTTTCTGTTTAATGTATTAAACAGTTCCAGCTCAGTATATTAAGTTTGCCTCATGTTATAAAAAATATAAAAGGGAGAAAAGAGGTAACATGCTAATTCTGACACTTGTTCTTTTGCTGTATTATGTTAGCCATGCAACATGATTGCGGGTGCTTGCTGCTTAGTATTATAAACCTTTGAGCTCTGCTTTTTCCCCTGAAAACATGAAATCTTCTTTCCTCTTTAAGGCACTTTCTTCGTTCCTTTTTCCGATGGGAAGCCTTGTGCAGTGGTAAGGGTGCTCTATAGTGATGTGGAGGTGGGTTCAAAACTGAAAATAGCCTCTTTGAAAAAAGAAAAAAAGGAAGGGTGCATACAATTGACCCTCTCCAGACCCTTGAGTGGCAGGAGCCTTGTTGGGCTGCCCTTTATTTCCTTTTTCAAAATTATAGTATTTTTAGGATTCTGAAATTATCTTTTTTTTTTTTTGGAAACTTAAATTTTTTTGAAGGTGATTTCTTTTGGGAAAGCACCTAGTGATTAAAAAACTGTACCGTGCCAGTCAAGGCCAGTTCTGTGTCCAATCTCAGTTCCATGCCCATCTTGCCCAATGGCTGGTTCTTGATCTTTAGTCTGTGTTGGGGCCAGTTCTGATTCAGTTCTCCTGGTTCTACTGGTTTTTAGTTCCATGGAAAAGAAACCCAAATAATACAAGATAAACTCAGGAAAAAATATTTGGAGGAAACGGAAATAATAGGACGATGAATGCAGGGAAAAAAAGGAAACTTTATTTGCGGGTTGACTTCATAAAACCGGGGATATTGTAATGTTTCTTTGAAACAATTTACGTATGGCTTTGTGTGGAATATCATTAATGCTTCCAATGTCCCTTTTCATTCCTTTATTTTCATATAACAACCTTTTATGTCACATAAGTGAAATAAAATCCTTTCAGGCTTTCAGCTATGTATTAATTTTCTGTTTTCTGAACAGTTCCATTTGATTAGGCTAGCCTCTTTATATTGTGAAAAATGTGAAAAGGAAAAGGGGCAAATCAATTCCCATTGCTTGGAGCCATGTTGATTTTGAGATCTTGCATTTCTCTCTTCAGTCATGCGATGTAGTTGTAGTTGCTTACTGCTCAGTGTTGTATTCCTTTCAGCAACGTCTTTTCCCCTGTAAGGATGAGATTTTCCTTCATCCTTTTATGGCATTTTATTCTCTCCTTTTTTAAAATTGTAATATTTTTGAGATTCTCAAATTATCTTTTGAAAATCCTTGATCCTTTGAAGTTATTTGTTCAGGAAAAAAAAACTCAAAAAAATAGGAAGAAAATTCAGGAAAGAAGAAAACTTGCAGAGATGGATAGCATAAAACCAGGAGGTCATGCATTCTATGAAACGTTTTAGACATGTTTGCATGGGATATCTCTGTGTAATTTTGAGCCCTTATCTAAATTAAAATCCATTGCCCTAAGTGTGAGTTGGTGCCATCAAATCATTATCTAGTCAATTCTTGCTCCCTGATTTATCAATGCCTCAAAGCAGCTAATCTTTTTCATGCTTTTCTTTTCTTATAGCATCCTCTTGAACCTTTGCCATGCCTGAGTTTACCCTTTTTGTTTGGCGGCCCTTCCACATTTTGAACAGGCTTCTCCCACTGCTTGCACTCACAATGCCTTTTCTGGTTTTGGCTGTCCTGGGGAATATTTTCAAGAGGATTTTCTTTAGGAGTCTGACTTGGCACAATGCCACGGCCTTGCTATTCTGTGTGAATTCTGATGCCCTTGGCATTGTCGTCCGATCATGATGCTTTCAACCCACCATGTCCTTTGTGGTTTTCTTTAGAGTCTGACTTGGCCCAATGCCATGGGCATTGCAATTCGATGTGGATTGCAACATCCTCGGCATTGTCGTTCGATCTTGAAAATCGGATAACTCATATTGGCACAAAGGTTTTTTATTTTTAATTTTAAGCTTGCTGAATTTGCATTGCCAAGCTCGTTGTCTGTACCATCCATTCATTGATCGGACAGCTGCACTCATGCAATCCGATAGTTCACATTGCGCATGACATGCCAGCTGCCCATGTGTGGTGCATCGAAGTCCTGATCTTTTCTTTTCGGCTGAGTGATCCAGTGCGATGTGGCTCAGCTGGTACTGGGGGTGGGAGTGTTGGGTGAGACCTGTATGAGGTGTATTATTGGTCGTTTGTTCTTCCACAGGAAGGTTTTCCATGGAAAAGATGGAGGTGGATATGCATGTGTCCGGTATTATGTGGATATGAAGGTTTCCCAATATTATCACTTTACACAGGTTTCTGAATGTTAATGGGAGCTTTTTAGGACAATAAACGAAATTGGTCCCAATATTATCAATATCACTTCTCACACACGTTTCTCCCATATCGTCTCGTTTGGTTGGAATTGTGATTTCTAATACAATATTAATTTTCATGTAAACAATCTTGGAGTCCATGAAATTAATATCGATCAGAAGAATGTGGAAGACAGATCGAAGGGAAACGGGAGAGTTAAGAACAGGGAAGGGAGAGGAGAGGGAGTGTTGAGACTCATGGACAACCCTTTCTGATTCCAGTTTAGACTCGCATTATGTCCATTATGATAATAATTTTTTAATATACAAATACTAAAATTCATAGAATATAACCAAACATCTACTATCAGCAGTGGTATCAACATTGAAATTATCTAGTACAACAACCAAAGATCTCATAGAGCAATGTGATTGTTGATGTTAGGATTTGGAGTTGTTTGTATTGGAAAAGGTTCATTGACGACCCCCCGTTTTTTGGATGTAACTACAATCGCTATAAGATTCCATATATTTCCAAGGATACCATGTACCTTGGTGTTCCCTTGTGGCATAAAAGAGGTAGGATCAGACCTTATCACAAGCTGGGAAGGTGGTGTTTATCAACTCAGTGCTAAATTCTATCCCTATGCACATCATGAGCATTGGTCTTCTCCCAATAAGCACCATTAAGTGTCTTAACAGTATCCAGAAAGGCTTTATCTGGGGAGACAGAATTGATCATAACAAGATGCATCTTTGTAATTGGGATAGAATCAAAATGCATAAGATTGAAGGGGGTCTAGGTGTCAAGGACCTAGACTCTCTCAACAAGGCTGCTATCTTGAGGTTGATTTGGAGATTCCTCAAGGATAGGGGCTCCCTTTGGGTCAAGTTGATGGAAGCGAAATATCTCAAACATAATTCATTTTGGGAGGTGAAACCGAAGCAAAACTGCTCTCATGCCTGGTACTCTATGTTGAAGTTTAGGGAAACCTTCAAAAGGAATTCCCTTACAGTGGTGCATAGTGGTCTGAACACAAACATTTGGGAGGATAACTGGATTCTTGCTCATTTTGGCCGGCCCTCTATTAAAGGTACTACATCTAGTAACAAGCCTAACTAGGTTTTCCAATTAGTGAACAATGGGATTTGGGATAAGGAAGGCATCTACAACATCTTTGAAGAACAATCAGCAAAAGCCATCTGTCAGATCCCTCTCCCGTGTCCTAGATCATTATAGGAGGATACTATTATATGGCCTGCTGCGGTAGATGGAGAATTCTCAATGAAAACTGCCTATAAAATCTTGAAAGCCCAGGGAGGCACCCCATCCTCTTCTACCAATGACCAAATTTGGAGCCTCCTTTGAGATAAACACATGCAAAGCACCATCCCTCCTAAGATTCTAGTCTTCATCTGGAAATGTATAATGGAAGCCATCCTTGTCAATGCTAAGATTGCTAGTAGATTACCATATGTGGACGCTTCTTGTATCATCTGTCATAAGGCACCAGAAACGGTCCATCATATGCTCTTTGATTGTGATGCTGCCAAAGCATGCTGGAAGGACTCTCCCATCAATTTTTCGTCATCTGAAGACAAGAACTGTCTTGAAGATAAAATCAGGGAATGGAGACAACCTCCTTTTGCTAAAGGTCCTCAAGATTTAGTTTTCATCACAATGTGTAACTCCTTTATCTGGCAGATCTAGAAGGCTAGATGCAAGTTTGTTATGGAGCACATCTGGATTAATCCTATTTTGGTGATTAACAGAGCTTTGAATGAGGTCGTCTTATGGCAGACAAATTTAGGCACTCTTGGGGGGCATGTCCCTCACTCTGGATCTGTTGTTAAACAGTGGATCCCTCCTAGTCCGGGTACTATCAAAGTTAATTTTGATGGAGCTATTGCTGATGTGTTTGGTGCCATTGGTATTGTGGCCAGAGATCACATGGGTAAGTTAATCTACACCCATTCTAGGAAAGTTGTTTTCTCTAGTCCCTTTGAGGTGGAAGTTTTTGGTCTCTTCGAAGCTATTAATATCGCACACAAATTCAACTCTGCTATTGTTAAAGGTGATGCCCAACTTCTTATCAAAGCTCTGAACGAAGCTAAGGCACCCCCTTGGCAAGCGAAGATACACATTGACAATTGCAGAAGACGTCTAACATATACATACATTTCTGTCCTTTTTGCACCCAGAGCAGCTAATCAAGTTGCCCATGCCATGGCAAAAATTTGGTTGTATTCCAACTTTGATGGTGATGGGAATGATCAGCTGATCCCCCCACTCATCTCTCAGCTTAGCTTCTGTTAGCTGAATGTATTTCCTGAATTATATATGAAGTCTTTTCTGGTAAAAAAGAAAAACGTAACTTTTCACTCTCACATCCTATCTCTTTCCTTTCTCCACGTTTTAAGAAATGTCTTCATTTTTTTTCTAGTGGGATACTTGCTGTAGTAGGGGCATTGCAGCGTGACCAGCAAGCATCTGACCAACTTTGATCAGATGGCTATCGCAGCAAGTATATATATATATATATATATATATATATATATATATATATATATATATTGTTTTTTAAATATTAAAGAGGGGACAACTCTAAAGGAGTTATCTATCCAATCTTTGATTGGATGATTAAAAGAATTTAAAAATATTTTTTTAACCATCTGATCAAAGATTATGTACTACGAATTAGCCTCTAGGTTACCTCCTCTCCTCCCCCTTGGATTTTAAAAAAAGAATAAAAAATGTACTTGCTGTAAGAGCTGTGTGATCAAAACTGATCAGATGGCTGTTGGGGGGCATTGTAGAAATACTGTCATGCCTCCTTTACAGCAAGTGCTACTCTTTTTTCTAATTAGTAATCATCATTGTATCTAGTCTTATTCCAATTCAACAGTTATTCTATCAGGCAACAGCCACTTGCATCATCTTGGTAAAATGAGTTGGGTTTAATAGACACTTGCATCATCTTGGTAAAATCACATAAGCTAGACTACTCTAGGAGTGTCGGGCAGTGAGGGTCTCTAAAATCATCAATCTTTTTATGACTAATGCTTACAAGCCACGATTTTATTTTTATTTTTTATTTTTATTATATAACACAGAGTTGAGAAACCCACTTCAAGTTCACATTCTTAGGTTAAAAGAAAACAAGAGCTTTAACATGGCATCGCATATGGTACAGCAAGTATTTACTCATCTTATATTAGCAACAGTGAGATTTGATAGCTATAGCACTCCCAAGGTGCTACAGTACTCTCACCAGCCATGCCGATTTGGCACATTGGACTATAGTTTTCCCCCTGTTGTTTCCTATGTTTGCCATAGGAGTAAAAATGCGCCTGCAGTCGATCTTCCACTGGCTGCCTCTGGTGTTTTCAATTAAAGGAATTTTTTTTGAGTGGATTCCAATTCGATTTATTTGTCTGCATAATCTGATATTTGATCGGACAACTCAAAACATCTGTAAAATAAAAAACTAAGTCTTAGCTGTTCTTTGGGACCCAGTTTTTGATTTTTCAAAAATTTTGAATCATCTCATCAAAGATAGAACTTAACAGACATGTGGGGCATAATGGAGTCTACCAAAAAAATAAATTTTTTAATTGAAAACACTAGCAGCCCATCCGGTGCAGTAAGTTTTACTCTTACCAAAGATGACATTCTTATTCTCTTCCAGTTTGCTTCGACATAGGCACGCAGCTGTTAGACTGTGCCTCCACACTGTTAGAACTCCTCAGGTCATTTGAGGGAACAATCTATTTTTACCATTTTTATTTTCAAAGAGTAATACTTGTTCCAATGCAAGACATTGTAGCAAGCTGAGTCGTCCTGCAATATAATACAAGATGCCATTCGTCCATGGGCTAGACAATTTTTTCACAGGTGACCTGACAAACATTTAATGTGAGTGCATATTCTTAGACATGACAAATGTACTTAGACATAATAAATGTTTTATGAGCATAACAAATAGTATTTGTCACATTCATGAAGCATTTGTTACACTTAGAAAGTTTTTGTCATCCTTATACGTATATAGTCATGAAGTATTTGTTAAACGTGGAATGTATTTGTCATCCCCTTAGTTAGTTAAACACAATATAATACACATATAAATTGCATATTTTTGAATTTTTGAACTAAACTCCCGTACGCCGCACTGAATGGAAAGATAGTGAAAAATAATCGTTTTTTAAACCAACCTTTTTAATTAATACTTTTCACTACTTAAATATCATACAACATGATGTTGTATAATAAAAAAAGCTCACTTTTTTGTTGACAAGAACTTATGATCTGATAAATAACTATTTATTATCTGATCATAATTTTTATTTTAACTTTTTAAAATCTTGTCAAATGTTTTTACAAATGTCTTGCATTTTTTTTAATATTTTAATTATTTGACTAACTCATCTCTACACGTGTGTAGATTTTCAGGCGTGACGAATATTTTGTAGGTGTGACAAGATTTGGTGCCACGCCCAGGAACTATTTATCACACACCTACATTTTCAAGCATAGGAACCTGCACCCGCTTTAAGTGCTAGGTCACTTGTGAAAAAATTGTGTAGACTAATGATATCCTACGTTACATGATGCAACTTGTATTACTCTTTTTCAAAAGTTGTGAGCTGTCCAATCTCGGTGATTGAATGGCAGCACTGGCACATTGGGGTGAGATGGGGGTATTTCATACTGCACCCATACTAGGGCTAACCCACCATAATGTGGTTCAATGGTTGTGCCAAAGTTTAAACATCTAAATTCCTTCTAACCCACAGGTTTTTAAGTCTAAACATCTAAATTCCTTTTAAAATACCCACAGGTTTTGTACATTTGTTTTTAGTTTTTTTTTAAGTTTTTAGACCATGTAAGTATCATATTTAAAAATAAATCCTTATAACTTTCATATTTAGCATCGACTCCAAGAAACTTGTTCTTGCTTAGAAATAAGTCGTAATTAACGGTTGCTTGAATAAAGAGAACAGATGATAAAGGCTAAAAGGATTACTGAACTTAATTTTAATAGCAAGACTTTTTAAATATACAGAGTTTTCTTCTACATTCAATAGTGTAGAGGAATTAGAAACTAAAATTCCCTTACTTTTTTTTCTTCTTATTTCATAGGTAATCTGAACGAAATCTAATTCTTTCTTTATTATCTAGCTTTGAATGAACTGCTTGAAGTTTGGTAAAACGACCGGTCGTGTTAACGTCAATGGTACCAGCTCCTTAAGAATAAACAGTGTTCCCGTATACATCTCACCAAATAATTTATTTACCTAATCCTAGGAACAGGGATTAGTAGTACACATGGCAACTTCAGCTGTATCCCAAATTCACCATTTCTCCTGTTCAAAAGTCTTCCGGAAGAGTAATACTTGCTGCAATCACTGTCATTGCAGTGGGTTAATTTTTTTTATTTATTTATTTCTAGGTCACCCCCTAGGTGCTCTAACCGTCCGTACAGTGCAATATCCGATCGGACGCCTAAAAAAATTTAAAAAATCTGTAATATTGGGTTCGATTTTTTATTTTTCAGATTTTTTTAGATCATCCGATCGGGCAAAAAAAAAATACGGACATTTAGGGGACCTTGGGGGCGACCTAGATTTTTTTTTTAACCCACTGAAATGATGATGCGTGCAGCTCGCACCATCATTGCAGCAAGTATTACTCCTTCCAGAGATGGTGTCTGTGAATGCTCCAAAGAACCAGTCTAGTTGACTCTTTAAGGGTTCCAATGCCTCGGTATACCTTTAGCAGAATTTACTGTCCTTCACAATGAAATATGTACCAATATCCACTTATTGTGCTGTAACCATCTTCCCCGAGCACAAATATTACACCAGACCCCCATCAATCTGAGAAAACATCATCACAAAGCATGCTGGGAGACTACTACCAGCAAGCTTTTCTTAAAAATTCTTTATTTCCCAGAATTTGTGTAGGTTTTGACTGTGATCTCATGACTCTGTGAACACCAACGGGGGAATATTTAGAAGGACGAGGCTTTTAGGTATGAAGGTGTGTTATGCACAATTGTCCATGTGTGTTTCACTGTTCAACTTAACCGTGGATATCGCTCAGATGGTGAGATTGATGGAACAATTACTTGGTCAATTCGCTTCTTTCACCTGCGAGAAAAACATGGGCTCCCTTATTGATCCTTAACCAACTAAAACCCGGGCTTTTGGTTACTGCTTGATCTTTCATGAGTTTCCTTAGTCTTTTTACATGGTGCCATCTTCCTGCAGCAGCATAGATATTTGAGAGGGCAGTGTAAGCACCAGAATCCTTGGGATTCAACTCTAGTAGATGCTTAGCTGAGTACTCCCCCAACTCAATATTCCTGTGGATATTGCTAGCTGCCAGCAATGAAGCCCAGATGTATTCATTGGGTTCAAAAGGCATTTCCCTGAGGAGACTCACTGCTTCTTCTAAACGTCCCGCGCGAGCAACCAAATTGATCATGCATGCATAGTGATCTACTGTGGGTTCCCTGATGGATGTGAAGTATCGGTAACCCTCCTTAACCATGCCCTTGTGACTGCATGCAGAAAGGACTCCAACAAACGTTATGTGGTTGGGCTCCAGATCCTCCTGAGCAAGTAATCCATGGAACATTTCTATGGCTGCATCAGCAAATCCATGCTGAGCAAGGCCATTTATCATCGTGTTCCAGGTCGCCAAATCACGCTCTCGCATGCGATGGAAGATGCTTCTTGCTTCCATAATGTACCCACACTTTGCATACATGTCCAACAAAGCACTCAACACATAGACATCACATGTACTAGGATCTGACTTGATGATCTGAGCATGAATCTGTTTACCTTCTTCCACTGCAAGGAGACTAGCACAGATGTGCAGGAGACATGAGAATGTATAACGGTTTGGACGTTCGACAATTCCCTCAGAGACAAATCTGAAGTAAATATTTAGTGCCTCATTGCTCTCTCCATTGTGGGAAAAGCCTGAGATCAAAGATGTCCATGAAACCACATCTCGGCAATGAATACAACCATAAAGTCGAATAGCTTCAGCCAGACAGTGGTGCTTTGTGTACATCCTAATGAGAGCATCATCAATAGATTCAGTGTTCCTACCACTGTGACCAAGCTTAGCAGCAAGGGCATGCAATTGCTTCCCCTCATTCAAGTCTTCCACTCCCAACACTAGTGCAGTTATAGCTGATCCACTCTGTTCCCTTACTGTTTCAAGACACTCATACAACAAGTTCACAGCATCTATCGTGTATCCCCTTTGAATGTATTGTGTAATCCCCAACTTAAAAGCTACAACATCTTTCTCTTCTATCTCATCAAAAGCCTTCTGAGCTTCATGTAAGCAATCTTTACTGATGTAATTTGTGCACAGAGCAGTGCCAATAAACACATCCAGACCACCTGACATTTCCTTTATGATTAATCCATGGATCTGCTGAATTACGCAAAGGCTGCGATCCTTGCATGCCCGGAGGATGCTCGCAAAGGTCATGCAATCCGCACTAACACCCGTGAGCCTCATTCTGGAAAACAGCCATAAAGCTTCCCGCCCATGAGAACAGACATCTATGAGAGCATTCCACGCAGCCGTGTTCGGCTCGGATATATACATGAACACAGACTTTGTGCATTCCATATCACCACACTTGGCATACATATGGACCAGTGCAGTCCCCACAACAACATCCGATCCCAGTGATGATTTGATTACCTGGGCATGAACCTGCTGCCCTGCAGACGAAGAACAAACACCAGCAGACGCACGCAAAGCACAGGAGAGGGCATATCCATTCACCTGGTCATAACCGCCCTCCATCATTTCTACAAAAATCCTCAGCGCTTCCCAGTGCTCTCCGGCCTCACTGCAACCGGCCATCATTGAAGTGAAAGCAATGACATCTTTTTCCGGAATTTCATCGAACAGATGACGGGCATGCCGCAAGTGCCCAAATTCACGATACAAGTTTAGCAAACAAGTATATATCACCGCCAGGTCCTCGGCACAGAGCCCCCCGAGCTTGCTAACATACGCGTGCACCTGACGCCCCAGGTGGAACTCGCCCAACTCCACGCAGGCCTTGAGGACACTGCGGATGGTGATGGCATCGGGTGGGTCCCTGCCGGCGAGGAGCATTTCGACGAACAGCTGGAGGGCGGTCCGGGGTCGGCCACCGCGCAGGCAGGCGGACAGGACGGTGTTCCATGTGACGGTGTCGCGGTCGCGGAGGAGGCAGAAGAGGGCGAGCGCGCGGTCGAGGGGGCCGCGCTTGGCCGCGGAGGAAAGGAGGACGTTGTTGCCGAAGGTGGCGGTGGGGTCGCGGGAGGAAAGCTGGCGGCTGCGCGGGGGAGCGGAGGGTTGCGGGCGTTGGGCGCGCAGGCCTGTGGTGGAAGACGACGGGGAGAAGAGTGAGGGGTGTCTCCAGTGGAAGCTTGTCAGCAGCGCCTCCATGTCGGGGAGAGCTGCATGACCTGCTCACATGATGGAGTAATAGCGGGAGTTCGGCGACTTTGGAGAAGAGCAGGAAGGGACGATGAACGCAGGAAGAGTCCGACCGAGTCGGATCTCTCATGGTCCAGTATGAGCCGGGTTGACTTGCACAACCTCAGATGAATCACATGGAAATTTTTTTTCAAATCACAAAGACTCGATTTGGGTTCATTATGATATTGTAAGAGTCGTTCAAGTCAATACGATTCAATCCGATACGGCAAACTATGAATGAATGTACCAAAGCGGCCCAAATCATGTCCCGTGCGCCTAGGGCCACAAGTATATCCCACTTTTTATTGTTCTTGTTTATTACACTAGTTGTGAGTCGTTTAATTATTTAATTATAAAAATTTACATTAAAATTAAAATTTAATATAAACTACTTGATCAAATGATCACATTGAATACTTGTGTGAATGTAGTAAAGAGAGTGATAGAACATTACGATATAATGTAATTCCTCTGGGCACAAAAGATTATGGTAGGATCTTAACTCTCTTTTTTCTGTTGTTATGTGTGGACAGGTTGAGTTATAATCTGACAATTTCATGCTCTCAGTATCATTCAGGATACTATTAATGAGACTTTTAACCTCAAATTTGGCAGACTTCTTAATGTTCTTTAACATGATTTGAAGATGCGAGGGAGTCTTGAGAAGTCTATAACTAAAGTCAATGGATTCTTATTCGGAGATGCTGATTAGTTGGAATGAGATCATCTCAATCGACTTAATTCTATGCATTTTTCTTCTATGTTTGATTAGTTAAAGGGATTTTGAATCTGCAGTCCAAATAGGAGGTTAACTTTAATTTCGGATCCTTTTACTAGGAAACATAACATTAGGTTCACAGTTTGGAAGTCTTTTAATTGCAAATCCATTCCGTTCCCTTTTGCCGTTTAGGACCGTTTAGAAAAAGAGAAACCCCAAATACCCCTCATGCCACCCGTGACCCCCATCTCCCCTCCCAACCCGTGACGCCCCTCTCTCCTTTTGTTACCCCCTTGCTCGCCTCTCTTGTCCCCTTCTGTTAACCTTACGGCAGTGACGACGGCAGGGTTGACGGTGGTAAGGAGCATGCTAGGCAGGGGCGACGGTGACGTTAGGCGAGAGGCGCGGCTGCGGTGGTGGCGAGGAGGACCTGCTGGGAGGCACGGCGGTAGGGCCGTGGAGGACCTGTTGGAAGGTACGGCGGCGTCGACAGGGCGGTGCGATGGGAATGAGCAGATTAGTGGACGTTCTTGGTTTGTAAAGAGAGGATCTGACCAGATTCACCAAGGTATGTATATAGATTTTGGGTTTCTTTTTATGAAAGCTTCCATCTTTTCCTTTGGCTACATCTTTGTCGATGTATCATCCATTGTCAAGATCATGAAGCTTGCTTCCCAGCTAGTGCCAGGGCGGAGGACAGTGCTGATCGGCTGAAAGAACGGGGTGGCCGGCGCGGAGGCCATAGCCCTCAGGGGCAACGGCGCGGCGGCGGTGGCGGGGAGCCACGCCGCCCGTATCTTGACCGGCCACGACGAGTTGAGCGAGGTGGGAGTGTACAACGACGTCGCCGTCAAGGGGGGCCGCGTCGCGGGTGTGGCGGTGCGAGAGGAGAGGAGGGCATACATGTGGAGGGCATTTTCGTCCCAAATTTTAGTTCATGTTAACGGGGGTTAGAGGGCCAGTGGGTTTTGGACCGGAAATTGATATATTTTTCAACTTTGGATTGAGAATTATGAATCTTGCCTGGGGGATCCGGAATTAAACTTATGGTTGCTTTTTGGACTGCAGATGAAATTTCCGTTAGTTTAATAGTTTTTTTATCACATCAAATTTTAGTTATATCTATATTTTATTTAAAAATTGAGAATGTGATGGAGTTTAAAGCACAATCAACCCAATTATAAGAAGCGAAAAAATAAGAAGGTGCAGAAAATTAAATTCTGACCATCTCATTTCTCACTTAGACCATTTAAGTCGGGTTAATTTAAGTTGATTGAGTAGAATATGACAAGAATTAGTTGTGACTTGAATCTGACTTATTTTGATTACGAGTTTAGAATCCGTGACAACTTTAAACAAGAATGAGACAAAATCAAAAGTGATGGGTCAGTTCAAATTAAGGTGAGCTTGATTTGAGATAGATTTGAGTCAGATTTTCGACCTTGAAATTAGGTTTTTCCAAATTTATTTTGAATTGGCATAGGATTTAGAGGCCTAGTTTTTACACCTAAATGTTTGAAGAGCCCTCCGGGTTTTCATATTGATAGGATCCTTGTACAAACTCATAAATAACAGAAGTTCCTTCATACAAGATTTGATATTTTTTTTTTAATGACGAGGAACTTAGAACAGTGGTGCTCGGGTCTACATGAAATGTGAGAAGGTCAGACAAGGTTTCGTAACGAACATACAGAAGCTATAAACCATATTAAAGGCTAAAACAAGCTGGTATGTTATATTAGATCGTTTCACAGCAAATGGAAGTAAAAAAAAGAAAAAAGTGGGAGGGTTTTTTTGTATTGATAGTATTTTATTTAAGAGTAATATTTGTTGCACACTAGATTGTGCAGTAAATTCAATCATACCACACAACTCTATGTAGTTGAACCATGTGACCAATTTGATTAGTTGGGCGCACATGGCCACCTCTATAATATTTCGATTGACAAATATCATTTTTGATTGACAAATATCATTTTCGATTAATAAATACATATTTCAATTGATAAATATACTTTTTAATTGACAAATATAATTTTAAATGATAAATACAGTTTTTGATTAACAATTACATATTTTGAAAACTGCATTTTGTCAATCGAAAATTGTATCTGTCAATTGAAAACTATATTTGTCAATCGGATATGTATTTGTCAATGAAAATTATATTTGTCAATCGAAAATTATATTTGTCAATTAAAAATTATATTTGTCAATCGAAATATGTATTTGCCAATCAAAAATGATATTTGTCAATCGAAATATTATGGGGGTGGCCATGTCAGTTTGTCTAGCTGATTGAGTTGACCACGTGGTCTAACCGCAGAAAATTATATGGCGTCACTGGACTGTTGCACAACCTAGTTACTTAGTAAGTATTACTCTTTTTTCAATCTAAATCCGGAGAATCTTATTTCAGCTATATACGATCACCATATTGTTAGTAGAAAGATGCAACTTGAAGGAGTTTGACATGCTTGCAACTTATTTGATGATGACTTGTTGGAATTGGCCTTTAGAGCATAAAATGAAGATTATATATGTATACATATATATCCTAATCGGAAATTTTCCTTGGATTTTTTGCCTAACATTCGTAGATGGTATATTCAGCTAGATAAGAAATTGTGGAATTTACCTTGACAAGCCACCATTGCCCAAAGCTTAATTAATATTATGAGTATATTTCAATTATATTGAATTATACTTTTCAAATAAAGACTTCCGATTAACAAGCAAGTGATTGCGCTCACATAGGTGGTTGTTTGGATTTCCAGAAGATAGTGAAATCTAGGGCTGTATCCGTTTGCGGTTTCCGATAACGATAACCCATCCGTTTCCGATTTCGATAAGATTGGAAAGTGTATTTTCTGTTTTTGTTTCCGATAAAATTGGAAAGTCTATTTTTCGTTTCCGATTTCGATATCAAAATCGGATATTATTTCCAATAATTATCGAAAATTACTAATTTATTTATTTATTTATTTAAAATATATAGAATGAGACCTAAATATAATCAATACGCCTTAGTATATTAGATAATGATTAATAAAATTAAAACACAATGAATGTAACCATGTATCCATAAAGTTATATTTAAAAATCTTTAATAATAATCGGAATCAAAAAGCAAAAAGCGGATACAAAAACAAGTGTTTCTGTTTTCGATTCCGATAACTTATTGGAAATATCCGATTCCGATTCCGATAACTATCGGACGGATATTTTTTATCGAAAACGGATATTTCTTGTTGTAACGGATTGAAAAAACGGATAATCGGATTTCCATTGACGGCCCTAGTGAAATCCTTTAGAGAGTGAAAATCAGACATTTGATTTTAGTTTACTGCTGGTTTTGCAAAGTTCAAATAGCCACAACAGTATTTGGAGTTTTAGCAAATACTTCCCTAAAGAATCTCATATACGAAGAAAATAATCTCCCATAAAAAGGGTATATGCGAAACGCCGTTTAGACAACTTTCTGTTGTCAACTTTGCCATTACCATCACTCACATCACTAATACATTAGGGTTCACTTTAAAACAAGAAGAAAGTTTAAGAGGTTTCTTATATATGTACTGTATAATGCAGGATTTTCTCTTTTGCATATATATATATATATATATATATATAAGATTCTTTAGGTAATTATTGGATAAAAAATCCTTTTCCAAAATAGTCAAATCCTGATTTTAGATTGTAATATATTTTACAACTAGAACAAATGATTCACAACCCAATTAAATCATCTTTGAGTCTGAACTTGTTTGTTATCTTTTCACTAGCCAATGCAAATATTGGAAACTAAAGCTTATGGCCGCCAAACATGGGGATGCCCTCGTGAGCTAGAAGCGGGTGGGCGAGGAGCAAACTTCACAATAGGATAGTCCCCGGTTTCCTTTTCTTCTTCTTCCTCCTCCAATCCCACTGATTCTGCCACCGGCTTTCCCAGGATCATGTGCACATCCAAATCAGATCGTTTAGCCAAGCATCAATTGACTCCTGATCCCTCTGATCTCCAATCCCGGACGTCTCCGAGCAAGGAAAGGTGAGGATTTTCCCGTTAGAGTGACAAAAATAGTACAGGCAGTAAAAGAATTAGCAGGAGCTCCCCAACGGGATTAGCAAGATGCGCTTCCCCCACCAATGCCTGCAGAAATCCTGCAACTGTGTGATCTTGCAGGGGATCGACCTCCTAAGTTCAGTAACGCTACGAGCTCCAAATGGTGCAAGGTAGAAGAGTCGTGGAGTTCAGTGTGGGAAAGAGCTCTCCATCTTCTGCATGATATAAATATCCAGCAATGGCTATGAAGACCAAGTCGTCCACCTCCCTGCATGCTGAAGATGATGAGTTCGCTAGTGAGGCTTCCCATGGCCGTCGCTGGTGGCCTGATGTTCTTGCTGCTGCTTCTGCCGTCTGCCCCGACTGCTAATGCCAGTCGACCCGTGGTTGCGAGCAGTGCTGCTGCGCTCAATATCATGGACTTTGGCGCCGTGGCCGACGGCAAGACGGACGCCGCAAAGGTACGGCCTCGTCGCCGCCACGCCATCCTCCTTTGCCCGACTCACCGCGTTAAAAAAAAAAAAAAAAAAAAAAAAAAGCGCTTGCGTGAACTGTTTCCTTCCCTCTTGTGCTGCTTGCAGGCTCTCCTGTTGGCGTGGAGCGCGGCGTGCGGCAATGCGGAGGGCGCCGTGCTTCTCGTGCCCAGGGGGGAATACCTCGTCGGCCCCGTGACGCTGCGGGGGCCGTGCAGGGGCCCCGTCGTGGTCCGGGTCGAGGGGGTGGTGAAGGCTCCGACCGACCTCGACGTCTTCTCCGATGACTACTGGATCGGCTTCGAGGCCGTCGAGGGGTTCACGCTCACTGGAGGGGGCACCTTCGACGGGCAGGGGGCGTCGGCGTGGCGTCACAATGGTTGTTCCCTGTCGCCCAACTGCAAGGACCTTCCTAAGGTAAGTTTCTTCGCCGACGAGGGCAAGTGACTTCGGCTCAAAACTTGGCAGATGTCGCACAAATTTTTTGTAATAACACTTGTTATTGGATTTTTAAATGTACACGTTAAATCTACTGTTTATAAGCTTAATCTATTCTTGAGGATGTCAAATTTAAGTTTGATATATTTTAGCATCTAATCTGAGAATTAGATGGTGAAAATGGTGTAAGATATGCGATGCATTTTTAGGTAAGCGTCGCATTATACTTCATTTATTTTATTTTATAATAGGGTGACGCTATTCTTCCTCCTTTAATATACTTATTTAAGGTACTCTCTTCATCACGGAAGGAGATCCATTTTGTCTGGATTTCGATGAACTTTTAGACTCAACAAAAGGTGTTGTACTTGTTCGTCGATTCTATCACTTCAAACACAAATATCTTTTTGCCCTCTTTGTTGAGTCTGGAGTGCACCACCGATGTCCGGATAAAATGGTACAGACAATCTCGTTCCTTTTATTACCATCGTCAATTGAATGCACTTCGATCATCATAATAAAAAAATCATTTAATTGGATGATTGAAAGATTATTTGGAATACATTAAGGAAATAACGAGTACAAAAAACATTTCCCTTTACAATAACCACAAACCTTTAATTTTTGCCATGATGCAGTGAGGAAATATATATAGAATTCCGCTTTGAGATTTAAAAATAGTTTTCCGAATTAAGTTTTAGCACTTGTATATATGTTTGTATTATCAAGTGTAGATCAAATATATACAAACGTGTGTTGTTTCTAAATGGAGTTGGAATGACATACTAGTGTTTTAACTTGCATAAAATATAACCGATTATTTATAAAACATATTTTTTATGTAAAATATGATTAGCTATTATAAGTGTATTTATGATTGAATCCAAAACCTCTAAATACGGGTGAGAATGGGACACAGCAAGTTATTCTCATTTAAAAAAAACCCGTCTCCTGTATCTTTTTTCATTCTCCCCGAAGGGTTTGGTGAAAAACTCCTTTATCCCTTTTGCACTTGCCCACTCCTCTCCTCACCTGCACTTACAGCAACAGGCTCTCTTTATGGTTATCAGAACATTAGGTTGCGGTAAGTTGAAGCACACTCTTTAAAGTAAAATAGTGACAAGAAGAAGAATCCTACACACCGGTTCTTTTTTTCTTTTTTTTTGGTAGTTTTGCACAATAACACGCATGCCATTTCTACTAACATTTGTGTCCTTGCTGTTTTTTTTTTTTTTTTTTAAAACATCTCAGTCCATAAGATTTAGGTCGGTCACCGGAGGAACTATCCAAGGCATATCCTCTGTGAACAGCAAGTTCTTCCACATACTGATACTGGAGTCCACGCAGATCAAGTTGCAGTACCTCACCATCACAGCCCCAGAAGATAGCCCCAACACCGACGGCGTCCACATCGGCCGGTCGAGTGGCGTCGCAGTCGTCGATTCAGTGATCGGGACCGGCGATGACTGCGTCTCCGTCGGCCCCGGCGCCACCAACGTGGCCATCTCCAACATCACCTGCGGCCCCGGGCACGGCATCAGCATTGGGAGCCTGGGCAAGTATCCGGATGAGCAGGATGTGTGGGGGGTCACTGTGCGCAACTGCTCAGTGTCCAATGCGAAGAACGGGGTGAGGATAAAGAGCTGGCGTTCGTCTTATGCATCAACAGCCCACAACATCACCTTTGAGGATATAGTGGTGAGCAATGCATCCCACCCCATCATCATAGACCAGGAATACTGCCCACATGGCGACTGTGACCAGCAGGTAGTTCTCTCTCTCTCTCTCTCTCTCTCTCTTCCCCTGTGTGGGTTATCTCAAACAACCAGAACTATCAAGTTAATTGGTCTCATCACAAGGTGTATCATTTGTGAAGCTTAATCCTTCTACTGTCCATGATTCCTGTAAGAAGTCTCTCTCTCTCTCTCTCTCTCTCTCTCTCTCTCTGTGAATAGTCTTGTAATTAAACAGCACATGTGCATGCACATCCAACCAAGTTTATTTTCCAAGAAGAGAGTAGTAAAAGGTTTAATTAGACAAACTATAGCTTACATATTCATCATCTTTGAAACATTAAATGCTTAGTATCTTTATTAGTGTTCTTGTTGATAAGAGAATGAACAAAAAAAAAGGGGATTACGTTTGCTTGTTTCTTTGGTTATCATATTTTTTTGTTCTTGGGTTTCTGATGTTGTTCATAAATCATTTCAGCCCCCCTCCAGGGTCAGCATCAGCAATATCAAGTTCTGGAACATCAGAGGCACCTCAGCTTCAAAGACTGCAGTCAGCCTCATTTGCAGCTCGGCTGCGCCATGTCGCAATGTGGCCCTTCATGATATTGATTTGAAGTATATAGATGGAAGCAACCAAACAACATCCGAATGTTCTAACGTCCAGGCTTCCTTCACAGGGTACATGAACCCTGCCGCCTGCACATGATGATGGAAAATTTTTGTTCATTCTGCTTGTTGAGAAGCGAGAACAACGGCAATAGTTTTTTTTATATTTTTTATATTTTTTTATAATCACGAGTAGTTCCTATGATTTCTGCACTCTTGAAATAGTCACCCATTTAGAGTTTTTCAATATATATATGTCAATTTTGGTGCCCATATGCATGTGTGTAGGGATGTAAAAGGATACTTATCAGGTTTAACTATATCTTTATTCTTTAAGTAATTCGTATATCTTTATCTTTATCTTTTAAGAAGTATGTGTATTCTTATCTTTATCTTTTAAAATGATCGGAAACAAATATATAAAGGATAAATTATCGCACAATACTATGTGTCAATATAAGTTTAATCTTCCATTGCTTCTGGAAGGACAAAAGGAATACTACTCTCAAAATATACATGGATACAAATTCAGTCTAAATAGTTCTTGTAAATTTACTGATAAATCGCATGACATTTGTGAAAATGAACCTTGTAAATGGATAAATGAGAGAGAGAAGGAATTAAGACAGCGGCATAGATAATAAGATACCTAACTACATAGGTATGATTGGAGACTTTATTTAAAAATGAGAATTTTAAATAAGATATAATCAATAGCTAAGATAAGTGAAAGCAAACGGATCGATGGTCAAATAATCGGACTGAAAAAAAAGTATATCTTTCTCCTAAATCATTCGGATACATTTAGCATCTTCCTGTTATGACCTTTAAGTTTCGAAAATAGATGGAAAAATGGATTTTTAGGTACCATTGACTTCCGTACATGTGTGTGTGCGTGTTTGAGCATAGATAAATGGACATGCTACAACTCTCATTTAGCACTCCCCGCTTATTAGTTCTCTCTGGTAAATCCTATTCAAGAACATAATCTCATAGGTTTATAGGTAAGATGCATGCAGTGTGACACTAGCTAATTACTGAGAAGAATGCTAAACAAGAGGCACGAGAATGGTGTGGAATCTAGCATTTTCAGTAGTTCTAGCTAGTACTCCTTTTGCCTTACAAGATTGGAAAAGTACTATTGAATGGGATGTTTGTTGAATATAGCATTTTCAATGGTGCTAATATTGAATTATGAAAAGCAGATTATTAGCACTATTGAATGGTATGTTGGTTGGGGCAAAGTATAACTTCACTTTGATAAAGAATAACAATGCTCAAGAACTAGATTGCCCAATAACTTTATTTGAAAATTCTTGAAAAAACTGGACAATGATAGGAAACTCGATAATGGAACATTGTAAATGAAAAAGTTATATAATGAAACTTGATCCACAGTGGACAAAAATTGATGAAGCCAATCCAAATATCAGAGCAATGGAAAGATATCCAGCCATGTAAATCATGAGTTTGTTTAATTTTGTCCACAAATCCATTTTAAACTATTAGAAACAATTGACATAATAAAAAGAATGGAATTAATCTTATGAGAGATTTAAACATGAGAAACTTTTTTTTATGAAAAATGGCATGCAAAAAAATACATTTTTGGACATCATGTTCGCCCAAAAGTCCAATCATTTAGATTTAACAAGTACAAAGTGTGTTTCACACTGAAAAGGGGTTTCCACTACATAACTATGCAATGCCAGGTAGGTGTATTTTTTGACATTTATATGAGGGTATTATCAGGGGTGGACCCAGAGGGACAAGAGGAGGATGCTTGTGAACTGTTGTACTATATGTGGTTGTTTGTTTCCCCGTAAAATATTATAATTCTCTGATTTCAAAATTACTGATTTTCAAATCGGTAATTTTTTGTACTTTGTTTGGGTGTTCGTAAAATACATGAAAATAAAACAAGGTACTTTGTTTGATTTTGCTGAAATCTTAGATCATATTATCCCCCGGTTAATTTGGGAGGTAAATTAAGTTACCTTTAATTTCATGTTCATGCTGATACAGATATTACTATTTTCTAAGTAATATAAAATTAGTTGAAAAACAATCATAAGAAATGTTTTATATCCTAATTTTCAGAGGCGATGACGTACGCAAAGAATAACAATTTATCATAACAAGCATTGGGTTAGCTGAACCTTTTGCGGTTGTTTATATCATCATACAAGATATGTGAGCCTTTGTCATCGTCTACATTATCATACAATTTAAAGTGATTGAGGAAAAGAACTAAAAAAAATGGCTTATGTCAACCCGAGCTTTTCTCCCTCCTCTACTTCGCATGGAGGTAGACCAGAAGAAAATTAGGGAGGGGGTGGTGACGGAAGCATTTCTACGTTAACCAAAATAAGGCATGGGGGTGACGGGAAGCATTTCTATGGCAATGAAAACAAAGGGTTTGAGGTGCCATGCTGGCCGTGAAGCCGCCGAGTATTTTTAAATTATACAAAATTTACGTACTTTCGTTGCCAATTACTATAGATAACATTCTGTTTTTGTTTTTATTTTCTGTTGTGTGTTATTAAGTTTCCGTTGGTCTTTTCCTAAAGTAAGGTCAGGCATGGCTGTGTTGTAGGAGAAATCTTAGTTACTCTGATTTCCTTTTAATTTTTTTTTTTTTAAAAGTAATGTTGAAGCGAATTATTTAACTATAGTAATCTGTTATAAGGCCCAAACACTAAATTAAACTGAATCAAATGAAATTATTTCGATTTAAAATTTTTCAGTTTTAGACTTATGTAATCTAATTTGATTTGATTTTTAAAAATTTATCTTAATATCAAATCAAATCAAACAGTAAACATTCCTAGCGTGCCAAAATAAAATAAAATAAAATAAAATAAAAATAAGCAAGGTGGACGACGGTCCACAGGACACCTGGTTGGAGCGGGGCTTGCCGCGAAGACGTAACTCGTGACTCGCCTTCCCCGACTCATCACTTCGGGGAAGCTTCGCCTAGCCTCGCCGCGTTCTCCCCTCTTCTTTTCTCGTCGCCACACGCTGCGCTTCCTCTCTCTGATCTCGGCAAAGCAGACTTCCATGGAGGGCGCTCCTCGATTCGCCATCGCCGACAAGGTAACCGCCTTCTTCCCCCTCCTACCGGCGCCGCTGGCGAAACCATCGATGATGGTGGTGCTGGTAACACGGCACCTGTGGTTGCAGATGCTCCGATCTGGTTCCGTGTGGAGATCTGGATGGGGATCAGTATCTTGTTAATCTGATTTCTTGTGTTGTTTAATCTTTAGATTTGTGATTCTGCCCAAGTCGGTGGCGGGGATGGGGAGAAGGGGGCGGTCGGGTGCTCCTCCTCCGCTTGTGGACCTTCCGAGGTCGGCGGCGTCTGCGCGATCTGCCTGGAAAGCATCGCCCTCCCGGAGATGGCCCTGGTAAAAGGTTGCGAGCACGCCTACTGGTTTGTCTTTAACATACCCCCCCGTTGGGATCTTGGAACTGCTTCTGCTGTTGTTTTGTGTGTTGCGGGATCTGCGGTAGTTAAGAATTGGCATTCAAGTTGCCACTTCCCTTGAGGGGGTTGTTTGGCGCCTGGTGTTCGCATGCTTGTTTGTTTGGGATGTCTTAATCTTGTTTTGGATGTGATTCGCTAGCTGCTAACTTAATTTCACGTCTAGTGTGCGCCTCGAAATAGGGTTTCCTCATCTGAGTATGATGTGAAGAAAGCAATGAAACCAAGTCGGAATTCGGGAAAAAAATCGGCTTGAGGAAAAAGATCTCAAGTCGGCAAAAAATCGCAATTATTCGGTAAAAAATTGGAAATAAATCTGTTTATTTTTATTAAATTATATTAATATATAAATATGAAAAAAATAAAATCAAGGGACAATAACAAATAATGAAAAGATCAATAAACACACCAAACCATAATCTGAAAAATGACGTAAGTTCATATGTCAACAATAAGTTCTCATGCATTACACATTGATTAAATCATGATCATGACCATGTCCCTTCTATTCAGTCAAGCCGATACAAATACACTAAAAAACCCATCATTTCATGCTCAATCTAAATTAACTTGCAAAAGATTTAACAAGTATTGTCCAAATGACAATAATTTTTTTAAAACCAACAGGTATTGGTTACTGATTTTAACTTCAGTTATCAAGAACCCATCATTTCATCCATGGAAATTAGAAATGGGGCCAAGGATCAGCACGTTACCTTCTTCAAATGGCCAGTGTGTGGCCAGCAAACCCAGCATCTTGGACTCTTGGAGTCGGTAGCACAACGTTGCAGACGTGCTGATGATGATGCCGTGGGCCCACAACAAGGTGAAGCACAACCTATATTGGAAATTGGTGATGGTCAGAGTTGTTAGCGGCCGAACGCAGTAGTAAGTCCCCAGATGGATTTCCCCCATTTTAATGCCGCCAAGGGCTCCCCCGGTGCATCTGGGCACTTACTACTGTGTTCGGCCGCTAACAACTCTGACCATCACCAATTTACAATATAGGTTGTGCAGGCAGGGGATCGGAAGCGAGATCTCTTACCAAATACCAAGTGATCTCACTTACAGGCTCGTCGATGTGTTGACGACAAGGGGATGCTGGTGATTGCCCATGAGGGGCTCTGATCCATGCTGCCAGAGTTCCATCGCCGGCAGGTGAAAACCCTAGGGAGTCTTGAGAAGGGGAGGAGTTGAGGACGGAGGACGAAAGGGGGGGAAGGCTCCGTGAGTGCGTTCATGTGCGGAGCGAACGGGGTCACGGGATTAAGCCATGGAAATTAGCCGATCCACCCCCCAAAAAAAGTTCCGATGTTTCCATTTGCCCTGATTTAAATCGCGATTTTTCGATTTAATCGCATACCGTACGCTTTTTTTTTTTTTGAAAAGTTGGGTTTAATATGGAAATAAATCTTTGTAATGAAAAAATCTGATTTAATCACATCACCAATTTATGTTACACTGGAAGAAAGTGTGAGTTTTGTTTTGGACATGTTGGCAGAACCTTTAGGTGGAAGCCATTTTTGGCTTTCGCCATCAACATAAAAAACAATGTTGAGTGGGAGTAATTGCAATTAATTTTGGCTAGTTACGAGTTAAATCTTCCTCAACAATCCCATTTTTACCCTAATCTAGGAAGATTCCGTTTGTAGCTTTTGATCGGAAACCAAAAAGCCGACCCAAGCCTAGGCTTCTTAAAATTACCGGCTGAAACTTGTGGAAGCCCAAAATTGCTTCAAAATGGAAGCTGTGCCAAACACGGCCATCTGATAAGGACCGAGGATCTTGTTCTGAAAATAACTTCTGAAGCCTCAGTTGAATGGCTAAGGACTTTATAGCTGAATAAACACAGCAGTACTGATAATAACAATATAGGTAATATTTTACTAAGTTTTGAGGCCTAGATGCTTGGAATGTCCGTTGGACCTTCAATAAATAGATGATATTATTTTTGAGTGCCTTTGAGGTGGTGTTGATACAATTTCAAGGCAGCTTGAACTTATGTACTTGGTTCATGGATTGCCACATTGGTAGGGGGGAACTACGATGGTTTTGATGGCTTTAGTCAGTATTCAGCTCTTATATTGTATTCAGATGGCTACAAATAACGTCCTCCAGGCATTATAAGGCCATCAAGAAAATGGAATTTAAAGAGTCTTGTGCCTTGAGAACTTCATGCTCTGCATCATTCATGATGTTTTATACAGTGTTTCATCTCTTCCTTATATCCTTCTATTTCACCCATACAGACGAAGATTCCCATCTGTGAAATGCAAAGCACAAACACAATATAAATTATCTCGATATCACTCAGATTCTTCATTCCTAGAGTACATATCCAGATGCAATTCTTCTGTTTGGTTCTTATTTTATTCCTTTTTCCTTGAAAACCTGAACAATCCCTGTACTGTACCCTGTAGTTGAATTTCGGTAACAATGAAGTCACACTACTCAAATTTCTGCATATTCATATGCATTATATTTATAGATAATTGTCATGACATGTTTGGTTTCTAATAAAATTGGTGGTGCAATCCACACCTTGAGAGAGAAAAAAAAAGGATGTTGCATGTTTGGTGCTGTTTTAATAGCTAATACTTTTTTAATAGTTCATCTCAAATGTGGAATGATTTTAAAGTTCATCTTAGATGTGGAATGATTTTAAATTTTCTTTTTGATGTTTAGTGTAACAACCCCCCTCTCCAACAACAAAAAAAGGGGGATTCCTGATCAGGGTTTCTTGTTTATAATGTCTGATACTTCAGCTGAATATTGAATATGTAGCTGGTTCAAATCACCTTAGGTTTTTGTGCACCGATTCTGAACCTGGTCCTCAATTGAAAGGGATAGGGAAACTGATGATCCGTGGATACACACTCCTAATGTATTTTTATGTCTTCTTTCTAAAATTTGTCCATCACCTTGTTCCCTTCGCATATCATACATGGAGGAATGTTTTTTATTTTGTTATTATTACATTAGACCGAATATTTAATTGCAGTGATAGAGTGAAGTTTTCCACTTTTTTTTTTTTTTTTGGGGGGGGGGGGTGGATTGGTTGTTTTCTGGATTCATTCTTAAGGAGCTACATTCATACTCATGAGCGAGCACATGAATGCACAGATAATATGACTGAATACTAGTACTGTAATCTACTAATGTCTTATTAGTCTAAGACATAGCATCCATTTTTGTAGTGTTACCAGCAAACCACCATACTAGTGGATGGAAGTCTAACAGTAGGTTGCATCTTTCCCTTTGTGTGCAGTGTGACATGCATTTTAACATGGTTAACTTACAATAAGAATCCATCCTGCCCTCAATGTAAGCATCCATTTGAGTTCCTCGTCGTCCATCGCAGCTTGGATGGCTGGTATTACTCTCAGCTTTTACGAGTGGGATCTAGTCCTAGTCTATAGTTACCTCTTTTGCTTGTTGACTCCTTTCTCTTCCATAGATAGAATGTTAAAACCCTTTTATGCAGCATTCACGATTTTATGTTTGAGGAGAGTGTCTGCCTCCTCCTCAGAGCTGCATGGTTTGTGCCTTTGACCGTGGAGTCCAAAGAAGAGGCATATGAGGAGCAGGGCATGTTTCAATATGAATATGATGATGACGACGGGGACTTCGATGAAGATTACTATGCCAGCAGGACGTCCACTGTCCACATAGGTAATAGGAGGTGGGGGGATGGTGGATATATCAGGGCTGGTCGCAAGGAAGCTACGCCTGTTCATCGCCAACGATCTAGTGATCCAGCTGCAGGTTCATCTTCCCAAAAGAATAAGGCAGTGGCGAAGGGTGGGACAGGAAGGCGTGCAATGAGGGCTCTGAAGCGAGAAGCTGCAGATAAGGCAGCCGCAGCCAAGAGCCAGCAGCATTCGGAGAGTGGGCTGTAAGTAGTCTCTCTGTACATATGAATCCATCATGCATGATGCCTTTATCACCATAGTGGATGTCAGATATCTTGTACAGCAATAGCTACAGTTGTATAGAACGTAACTCTGGAGATGGCAAAGCTCTGCTGCTGTCTTTGTTCAGATGCTGCTTACAGTTTCTTTTTTCCTGGTGACTTGGCATTTTTGAGGCCTTTCCAGCTTAGTTTGGACATTTCTTACTTTCCCATGTTTGGAGCAAGTGCAGCTATATATTTTGGTTCCGAAGATGGTGTGATTCATGTTAATCTTTGAAAAAAATGCAAAACATTGTTCAGGGTAGGTAGGTTTCCCAAAGCCATGAGCAGATTTTCACTTACGAGGTTATATACCTAGGGTTGCGGAGAAGCAAAAAAGAGAAGGAAGATTTTTTTGTTTTGTTTGGGGGGGGGGGGTTGTTTCAATGCATACAAATGGTGTTCTACACGCCTCATCTTTCCACATTAGGCTGCGCATCCCTAGGCCATGGTGTCTTCTCATATTTAAATGTCCTTTGGGTTCGTTAAGTTGTTTTGGATGTATTTCACTAGAGAATTTTATCAATCCAAAACCTGCTCCATAAATGCTTTGGTGGAACTCTCCCAGGGATGGGAATTTTGTCTTCTAGTTGAACTGTTGATGAGAGGTTGACTTATGCTGTTTGAGGGGTGTGTGTTTTGCTGAGCAAGTTTTGAGCAGCTGATTTATTTTGGAAGTTTTGCGCATATATCTCTGAAAAAAACCATAGTTACAATTATACCTCCAACTCATTATTTTTTAATACTCCTAAAATCTCAGATATGTTGCAGTGATATCCCTCCGTCCAGAAGTTGTTAATCAAATCTAAAGATTTTGCACCTAAATTCACTGATATACATATATACTCATAAATTCCTTAGAATTTTGCATATGTATCTGATGAGGCAGAATCCGATTCGGCCCATTAGAACAGGCCCAAACCCCGTTCAGTCCAACAGCAGCAGTATCAGGTCTTCCGGGAGCTTCCAGCCTATCAGCCTACGGTCCGGGAACAGCGCGGCAGCCCTAGGCCCAGCAGGCTTCGGCCCATCGGCGGCCCAACCCCCTTCGGCCCGATAGCCGAGTCCGGCCCACTCCGGTGGCGGATCAGGCACTATGACGGTTTACCAATAAGCCCAAACATAGTCCTATATCGGCTACCACCGTTAACCAACCTCTATCCTCTGCTATAAATATACCGCTATTTATTGCCAAAGGTATGCAATTCTTTGCCTCCGAGACCCTTAAGGACTACGGTCCAAATAGCATTAAAGCTACTTTTTGCCTTCTGAATCGAATCATCTTCAGAAGCTAACTTGACCGTCGGAGGGGGTTCCTAAGGGCCAGAGCCCGGGACTCCTGCTGACCGGTCTTTCTTCTTCTTTCCCTCCTGCAGGAGCTCGGTTCGAATCATCGCCGACCTTCCCGAGTCGGTCTCGGCCGCCGACCTCGGACTCCTTTCCCTGGTCTCGACGCCGTGCGACGGCTGCCCTGCGACAGGAGACTCGGCCCCGCGCTGTCCCTTCGTCCGGCAAAAGGGCTTTTTGACTCACTATCCAAGAGCAAGTCGAGTCCGAGACCCTTCCGGCCTCAGACCGTCGGCTTCGGCTTCATCGCCTGTCGGCAATATAGCCAGAAGGAGCTTCATCCGCGCCACCCCTTCGCCCGCCGAAGGAGCCTCGGCCCCGACTTCCCGGAGACGAGCCTGCACCGATCGAAGCGCCCTTCGGCCTTCGGACCCTCGTCTTCGCCTCCGCCTCCTTGGCCTTCCGGATCCCCGTCGGGCCTCAGTAGCACCGATCCGAACCGGCTTCGGATCCACTTCTTCGGGTTCCAGCCTCGGAATCCGGTCGTGATAGATCCAGTCTACATCACGTGGCGCCGTCTGTGGGAAACCAACAAAACAAGTCATGTCTCAGCGACCTGTGACCCGACGATCCGGACAAAGCAAAGCAGAAGCGCGGGAGGCCTCGGCGCAGATGCTGCCTTCCGAAGGCGCACCTTCTGCCCCGCCGAGCCTGCCTCTGCCTACCATACCGGAGTCTCTCGGCTCGGAAGACTGAGTGGGGGTGCTCCAGCAGCAAGTGGCAACGCTGGCCGCTGCCGTCACGTCCCTAGCGCCTCTCCAGGAGATGGTATCCGCCATCGCCCACGCATGGGGCTGATGGGACAGCTTCCTCAGCAGGCGCCGCTCCCCCCGCTCTACCCAGTACAAGATGCCCGGTTCCGGCCGGCGCCTGCGCCGGTTCCTCCCAACGAGACCGCGGAGACGCGCAACGAGCCCTCGACGCTACCTGTCCGAGCTCCTCGCGCTGATCGCCTGACGGAGCAGGATTATGCTTCGTCGGAGTACCGTCCGGCCCGAACCGGAGGGCAATCCGTCGCCACCTCGACCGCCCCGGACCTGGACCGGCGGCTGACGGCGATGCGCAAAGAGATGCAGCAGATGGTGTCTCGGCCTCACGGGGCGCCCCTCGCCAGCAGCATCCTGGAGCAGACCCCATTCACGGCGGAGCTCCTAGTCACCGAGGTACCCCCCAACTTCAAGCTGCCGAAGGGCCCTCTCTACGACGGAATGACATATCCGGTCTGTCATTTCCAGAGATTTAACACTTATCTTCGGGTCCGAGGGATCTCCGAGGCAGTCCGCTGCCGTCTTTTCCCCCTCACCCTTGAAAAAATCGCCCTCACCTGGTTCGAGACTCTGGCCCCCAACTCCATCCACTTCCTAGTCCAGTTGGGCCAATTGTTCATCGACCAGTTCTATGATGCCACCCGGCAATCCAAAACTTCCGCCAGCTTGCTGGCCATCCGGCAAGGCCCCACCGAAACTCTCCAGGAATACTTCACCAAGTTCCGGACCGAGGCCGCCCAGATCCCGAACCTCGACAGCTCGATCGCGGTCTCGACCGTGATCAGCGGGTGCCGGGACGAGGGACTCCTCGGCTCCATCGGAAAGCGCCATCCCCCTACCTTCCAGGACTTCGTGGCCCGGGCCCATAAGTACATCAACCGAGAGGCCCTGATGCTGTCCAGGGGCAAAGGCGCAACCGAAGCCACCTCGGCACCTGCTCCCCCGGTGGTCCGACCTCGGTCCGAGGACCAAGAGCCCTCCCGAAAGTGCTATCGTCGGGAGGATTGGGACAAGGAGAGGCGACGGGACCCGCAGCCGCGGTACCTACCCTTACCTGCTCCCCCTTCCCGGATGCTCATAGAGGTGAAGGGCATGCTCCGGCGGCCTGATCGCATCAAGACCGATCCTCGCCGAAGGGACCCCGGCAGGTACTGCGAATATCACCAAGAGATCGGCCACACGACGGACGAGTGCCGACAGCTCCGGGAAGAAATCGACCGCATCATCCGGGAGGAGAGATTGCCGCAGTATCGGCGGGAGCAGCCGCCGCAGCAGAACCGGGACGTCCCTGCAGCGCCCAGGCAACAACCACCCCCGGCAATAGAAGCCGCTCCTCCACCAAAAGCCACCTCGGCCCCGGTAGAATCATCCCATCAAAGACCCAGCTCTGGGTCTATCATGATGATATCCGGAGGGCCCGGGGAGGGATCAAGGCCGCGGCAGCGCAACACCATAGCGGCGGTTGACGGCGAGCCGAAGCGGCCTCGTCTGGAAGACATCACCTTCGGCGCCGAGGACCTGACTGATGTTCAGGTCCCTCATGATGACGCCCTCGTCGTCAATGCTGTAATAAATAGCTATGATGTACATAGAATCTTTGTCGATAATGGAAGTGCCCCAAACATCTTGTTTTACGACTGTTTTGAGAAGATGGGATTGAGTGAGGCTAATATGAAGCCTCACCGGGACCCCCTCTTCGGTTTTAACGGCTCGCCCTGCCGAGTAGAGGGTATTGTCCGGCTTCCTGTAACCTTAGGCTCCGCCCCCCGGCAATTGACCGTTGAAACGGATTTTGCCGTTGTAAAGATCGAGTCAGCCTACAACGCCATATTCGGCCGAAGGCTTATCGGCGGGGTCGGAGCCGTGCCATCATCCTTCCATCAGAAGCTGAAGTTTCATACCAGCCACGGAATAGGCGAGGCCAAAGGGAACCAAAAAGCGGCCCGGCAGTGCTACATGATTTCGGTCAAGGGGAAGACCGCAGCCGAAACCCTGACGATCGAGTCATCAGCCGAGGCATCTCCGGGAGAAGCACTCCTCGCCGTCCCTGTTCCGGGAGGCGAGGGACGAGTCCTGATGATAGGCTCCGGCCTGGAAAAGATTGAAGCAGAGAAGCTTACCGAGTTTTTGAAAGAGAATCTTGACGTCTTCGCCTGGTCTCCGTCGGACATGCCCGGGGTTGACCCGGAGGTAGCCGAGCACCGTCTCCACACCGATCCCAACCAGCCCCCAGTAAAACAGAAGCGGCGCACCTTCAATCAAGAAAGGAGAACCGCCATCCAAGCCGAAGTACAGAAGGGGCTGGACGCCGGACACCTCCGAGAGGTGCATCATCCGGAGTGGATCGCCAACGTGGTCATGGTGCCAAAGAAAGATGGCAAGTGGCGTATGTGCGTGGACTTCACCAACCTCAACAAAGTCTGTCCGATGGACAGCTTTCCGCTGCCTCGGATAGACCAGGTGGTGGATGCGACTTCCGGCCACGAGCTCTTAAGCTTCTTCGACGCCTATTCGGGCTACCACCAGATCCGGATGCATCCGGATGACGAGAGTAAGACCAGCTTCACGACCGATTTGGGCCTGTACTGCTACACCCGAATGCCCTTCGGTCTGAAGAACGCCGGCGCGACATACCAGCGCCTGGTCAACAAAGTGTTCGCTCCGCAGCTGGGCCGAAACATGGAGGTCTACATAGACGACATGTTGGTCAAGAGCCGCATCGCTGCAGAGCATTTGGCCGACCTAGCCGAGACTTTCTCCGCCCTTAGGCGGTACAAGATAAAGCTGAATCCGGCCAAGTACGCCTTCGGGGTAGCCTCCGGCAAGTTCCTCGGTTACATGGTCACTCACCGTGGGGTGGAAGTCAACCCCGAGAAGATTTCGGCCATCATGCAGATACGCCCCCCGGCAAACATCCGAGAAGTACAGAAGCTGAACGAGAGGATCGCAGCCCTCAGTCGCTTCATATCAAGGGCGGCCGACTATTGTTTCCCCTTCTTCAAGCTACTGAAGAAGGCCAACAACTTCGAGTGGACGGAAGAGTGCCAAGCAGCCTTCGACCAGCTGAAGGCCTACCTCTCCAAAGTCCCCATCTTATCCAAGCCAGTTCCCGGGGAACCCCTGAGCTTATACCTTGCGGTCTTCGAGACGGCTCTCAGTGCCGTCCTCATCCGAGAGCAAGAAAGCATTCAGAAGCCGGTTTATTATACCAGCCGAGCCCTTCAAGGAGCAGAACTCCGGTACCTTTCCCTGGAGAAGTTGGCTCTGGCCCTTGTCTCGTCCGCAAGGAGGCTCCGGCCCTATTTTCTGGCCCATTCCGTGAAGGTCCTCATCGACCAGCCCCTGAGGCAAGTCCTCTCCCGGCCAGAGGTGTCCGGCAGGCTGGCAAAATGGGCAATCGAGCTAGGAGAGTTCGATATCTCCTACGCTCCTCGGGTAGCAATAAAAGCCCAGGCGTTGGCAGACTTCATCGCCGAACTTACCCCTGGCGCCTCCGGGGCGCCTCAGCCAGTACCCAACGCGCCTAAAGCCGAGGCTACTTCGGGTTAGTAAAGGCCCCGGCCGAGTACTATGGCGACATTCTATCCGAACCTACATCGGGTCTCGGCCTTACAAGCTATAGCGAACGATGACAGGATCTCAGGCTTCTGAAGGGCCAGATTCGGTCGATCATACACAAACACCAAGGTAAAGCCGAAAACGTTCCTTATATTTACAGAAAAGGAAGTACGAAAACCGGCCATACCCTTGGCCGAGGGCTTACAACAGAAGAAGAAGTGAAAGCCGGCCGTATACTTGGCCGGAGGTTTACGATAGAAGAAGAAGCGTAAACCAACCATACTCTTGGCCGAGGGCTTACAACAGAAGAAGAAGCGGAAATCGGGGCAGATCCCCGCGTCATTCTTCGGCTTCGGCCTCCTCCACCTCGGCTGCGGCTTGTCCCGGAGAGGGAGAGGGAGAGGGAGAGTTGACGATCTGCACCGCTTCAGGGGCGGCAGCCTCCTCAGCGGCAGCCTCCTCAGGGACAGCCTCCTCAGGGGCCCCCTCGGCGGGCGCAGCTTCATCATCCGGCGCAGGAGTCGAGGTCCTCTCGGCCATAAGTCCCTGCCACCAAGACAGGAGCTCCTTGGCTTCCTCACCCCTCGGTAGGGCGACCCCAGTCAGATCGACGCTCGGGCAGGCCCTCTGGGCGACAGCCAACCCGAGGTCGAAGACGGAGGAAGAAGCCAGCAGTTGAGCTTGGATGATCTCTTCGGCGAAGTCCGGGCCGGCCTTGTAATCAGCTACGGCCATGTCCGCCACCTCCTCCAGCTCCTGCTTCAGCGCCGATACCTCCTCGGCATGTCGCCGCTTCTCCGAGGCCCGCCGGGAGTCCTTCTCTTGAATCTGGACCTTGAGGGCCCGGATCTCGGACTGAGCCGCGGCGAGCTCCCCCTCGGCCTTCACCTTGGCCTTGGCGGAAGCACGGGCCTCAGCTGCCCTCTCCTCCAGCTGCGCCCGCGCCCGGGCACTCGCGGTTACGAGCCCATCGACTAAGGGCTCGATGTCGGGCACCACCGAAGTACCCTCGCCCGAACCGTCTGACTCCCTCTCGGCCTCCAGGAGCTGGAGTCGGAGCTGCTCCTGATGGTGCATCAGGACGCTACCCGTCACCGCAGCCTGCGGGCCGAAAGCAAACAATGATCAGAAAAAGGAAAAATCAAGAGAAAGCTAAGGAAAGCTCGACTGAAGTACCTTCAAGCTTATTACCTGGACCGCCAACCGAGCGCTCATCGCCGCCAGGTCGATGACCGAATGGCGCTTCAGCCCTTCAAAGGCCGAAGGGAGAGTAAGACTGCGGAGCAGACGGAGGCACGTCTGCGAGTCTTCCATACTCTCGTCCACATAAATCCCCGGTTCGGGGCCCCACCACTCGCGCTGCGCCCGGGGCGCCTGATACCCGGCGCCTTCGTCACCGGCCCCAGCCGAAACAGCCGGAGGGGAATCGCCCCTCGGCGCCTCATGAGACGCCAGCCTCGCGGCCCTTCGGGCCTCGGCACTCCTCCTGACCAGCGGAGCCTCCTCCGCGTCTACGGCCCCTTCCAACCGGGGGCGCTTCGACACTCGGCCGCCCCTTCGAGCGGCGAATTTGGACTTTTGCTCCCTCTCGAGAGCGGCGGCGGCAGCACGGCCCTCAGTAGAGGCCGCAGACCTTGGGACCCCGCCTCGGGTCCTCGGAGCCCCAGCGCCTCGGCCGGACCTGCCTGCCGCCTGCGGGGCCGGTGCCCGGCCCGGACCACGCTGGTCGGATATCCGATCGAGGAGGGCGTCGAGATTGGCCATTGCTGTAAGCAAGAAGAGCCTGTTAAAAACAGAACAATGAGCAAGTACAAACTTAAAGCCGACTTACCCTCGGCCGAAACTTCATCAGCATCCTCAGCCGGAAGAGCTTCGGCCAGAGGAGCAGCAGCCCTTCCTCCGCGGCCCCGCGGAGTCTCCCCGGGAGGAAGGTAGGGGAAGGCCCGCACCGGATCGGACTGAGGATCCGGCCATACCCCGGCGTTCCCCAGTCGCTCCGACGCGCTGAGAAGCCCCCAGACGTTGTACGGGGCCCTCATCTGGATGCGACCCACGAGGGTGCTCTGGACTGGGGTGAGGACAGGAGGATCCGAGAGGCCTGCGGCCAGCGGCGCCCATTCAGTAGGGAAGGGCCACACGCTCTTCTCTTTCTCCGGCAGGGAGACGAAGACGAACTTCCTCTTCCAGCTATGGATAGACGAAGGCTTCCCGGAGAATACGCTTCGACCGACCCGAGGGATGAAGCAGTACTACTCGGACTTCCCCTGCCTTTGGATTTTGAAGAGATAACGGAAGACATTGATGGAAGGGCGGATCTTTATATGAGCAAAGACGCTCAAGAAGCCGTATACGGTACGCCAGGAATTGGGAAAAAGCTGAGACGGGGCCAGCCCGTAGAAGCTAAGAAGGTTGATGACGAAGGTGGGGAGAGGAAGACGGAAACCCGCCTCGAAGCTATCAACATAAATAGAGAAGGAACCCGGGCGGAAAGTGTTAGCCCGGGTGGCGGAGTCAGGCCGAAGGACCGTCATCCAGGAAGGGAGCTGGAAGTAAGAAACAAGGCGCATAACCTCTGCGTCCGAAAGGGCGTAGGATGCTTCCGAAGCCATGTCGGGACGACGGCGTCCCGAAGTGGAAGCCTGGCCTGGGTTCTGGACCTCTTCGGCGGACTCAGCCCCGGAAGCCTCGGCCCCGGAGGTCTCGGCCCCGGAAACCTCGGCTCCGGAAGCCTCGGACCCCTCAGTCCCGGAGACCTCGGACTCTTCAGACATCGCGGAGGCAAGGGAATCTGAGGTGAGGGAATCTGACAGAAGAGATCTCGGAGAGTGGGAAGGAGTGTACTCCTCGTCCGAAGGAGTAATCTCACTGGAAGAACTCCGGACCATAAGGCCACGAAGGGAAGGAAGAAAGCTAGGGCTTACTCGCAGGAAGGGGGAGGAAATCTCTCCTGAACCGAGTGTGGCTTCTCAAGCCTCCCAGTTCCACCAGCGATGCGCTCCGAGGAATGGAGACCTTCCCACGGTGGCCGGCGAGCTCGGACGAAGCCTTCAGGAAGCTAGCTTTCCGCTGGAGAAGGAAGAAGAGCTTGGATGATCGCAGAGGAAACGCAAGCGCAGCAGTAGGAAGAAGAACAGTGCCCTGCTGAGGGCTTGTATTTATAAAGCCCACTCGAAGCGCCTCCCGCCGAAGCCAACGGCCGAGATCGTCCCGCTCGTCCCCTCGCTCCTCTCGGATGCCCGCCACGTGCACCGTCCTTCGGCAATGATGACGGGTCGGCTCCAGGACTTGCAGCGAAGCAATCAACGGCCGAGGGCGCTCCGACCCTTCGGCTGACTGTCCGGATACGCGCCACGTGTCCCGATCCGCGCGCTGAAGATGAGAGAGGCGGCAATCCGAGTGAAGCCTCGGGCAGAGAGCCGAGGCGATCCGCGACCCGTGAGCGGTCATGATCCTTTTGTGTTTTCGACGGAGCGGCCGGATGCGCGACGCGTGTCCCGTGCTTCCTCGCGAGGCGACGCGCCATCCCGTCCATTTAATGAAGCCTGACACGAGTCAGAGGGCTCGGCCCTTCGGCTTCTTAGCTCTGAGCCTTCGTCGCCACTCCGAGCGGAGACGAAGCAACCGCGTAGCCCTCGGCCGACCGAGGGCACCCTCTTCCCAGTAAAAAGAGAACAGAGTTTCGGGTAAGACACCTGTTATGATATTCTTCTGGCAGCTTCGGGCTATACTCTCGCCATCTCAGAGCTGAGAAAGGCAAGAGTGGGGGGCTATGTGATGAGGCAGAATCCGATTCGGCCCATTAGAGCAGGCCCAAACCCCGTTCAGCCCAACAGCAGCAGTATCAGGCCCTCCGGGAGCCTCCAGCCCATCAGCCTACGGCCCGGGAACAGCGCGGCAGCCCTAGGCCCAGCAGGCTTCGGCCCATCGGCGGCCCAACCCCCTTCGGCCCGATAGCCGAGTCCGGCCCACTCCGGTGGCGGATCAGGCACTATGACGGTTTACCAATAAGCCCAAACATAGTCCTATATCGGCTACCACCGTTAACCAACCTCTATCCTCTGCTATAAATACACCGCTATTTATTGCCAAAGGTATGCAATTCTTTGCCTCCGAGACCCTTAAGGACTACGGTCCAAATAACATTAAAGCTACTTTTTGCCTTCTGAATCGAATCATCTTCAGAAGCTAACTTGACCGTCGGAGGGGGTTCCTAAGGGCCAGAGCCTGGGACTCCTGCTGACCGGTCTTTCTTCTTCTTTCCCTCCTGCAGGAGCTCGGTTCGAATCATCGCCGACCTTCCCGAGTCGGTCTCGGCCGCCGACCTCGGACTCCTCTCCCTGGTCTCGACGCCGTGCGACGGCTGCCCTGCGACAGGAGACTCGGCCCCGTGCTGTCCCTTCGTCCGGCAAAAGGGCTTTTTGACTCACTATCCAAGAGCAAGTCGAGTCCGAGACCCTTCCGGCCTCAGACCGTCGGCTTCGGCTTCATCGCCTGTCGGCAATACAGCCAGAATGAGCTTCATCCGCGCCACCCCTTCGCCCGCCGAAGGAGCCTCGGCCCCGACTTCCCGGAGACGAGCCTGCACCGACCGAAGCGCCCTTCGGCCTTCGGACCCTCGTCTTCGCCTCCGCCTCCTCGGCCTTCCGGATCCCCGTCGGGCCTCAGTAGCACCGATCCGAACCGGCTTCGGATCCACTTCTTCGGGTTCCAGCCTCGGAATCCGGTCGTGATAGATCCAGTCTACATCAGTATCCTTGATGTTATCAAGATTTGCGGAATCCTTTTAGCATATTCGATTGGAGTCCACATTATTTTGATGGAAGAACATAACCGCAACATTTCTGAGATTTTTGGAGTACTGAAAAGAATGTGGGAATGGAGGGTAAATATGCAAGTGCAATGTTTTTTAGGAGTATGCATACAAAATTCCTTTGTTTTTCCAATTTTTTCTTAGGCTTCGCCCACCTACATCTATCTGTGTATATATGCATAATACATACTGCATGTACATAGATATGTGTAAATCGTCAATACAGTGGTCGGTGTAGCCTTGTAGGAAGTCACTCTCACCCTATGCCTTTTAATCTATTGAAAAAGGTAATACTATTGTTCACCAATATGAAGACTGAATTGAATTGCAGGGTCGGACCAAAAGCGTTCGGAATTAGTCATATGTTCGGTTTCAGTTTTCTGAGAATTTTACCCGACTGGTAACGACTAAAGAGTAGGTCTTTTTGGTCTGGCTGGACTGGTTTTAAAACCTTACGGTACGGTTTGTTGCCAAGACGTTCTCATTTTCCGTTCGCGTGGCCGCGCAGTCTTTATATATACTTGAAATTTCAGTTATTTTTCTCAACAAAGATTGGGGAACTACAGAGAACCATGGTTCATTCAACCTGGCAACACAACAGCATAAGTGAAGTCGAAGTTGAACTTTAGAATATAGAACCTATTGCCCTAAAAAAATTTCAGACTTCGATGCCATATAGGATTGTTTTGCTTGGAAGTCGCACGAGTTGTTGATTGTGAATGGAAAGGAAGGTGAACAACCATCAACCAAATGAGCAATCTGTAAGAGTTGTGTGAATGGAGGAAAGGAAGCTGGCTAGAAAGTTAAGAAAACTGAAGGTTTTGAACAAGTGGTAAAGCTGCGAGAGATATTGAGGGGAAATCAAAAGCTGTGAGATGTATTGAGAGGAAATAAAATGCCCAACAAAAGATACCTTTGTGTCAATAATTGTGCCAACTCTCAATAACATACCATGATATGCTGCGTCTACATGATTGCCTTATTTACTAGGGGCATCAAGCATCCTTAAAGTAAGCTATACGTATAGTGAGACGCAGGTAGGTCAGACAAAGGGTACTTGTATAGAAATTAGATGAGGCTTAAATTGTTCAGTTAAAAGAAAGAGAGGAAGGTGTGGGATTGTACGCATAGGACCAAAGTCCTCTTTGGACCTGGCACTAGTGAAGCTACTTTGGATCTTAATTTGTGGGTGTTGGTAGCTGGATTAGAAAATATTAATATTGTACACCTCCAAAATTTCAATGTCAATATCAATCTTCCTACCTCTTAACTTTTTCTTTCCTCTTCAATCTATCTTCCTCTATGTTATCCCAATCTCAAGTTCAGCATGAGTATTATAGTTCTCAAGAATATTAATATCAAAATCAATACTACATAAAAATTAATATCAAGAATATTGATATCAAAACTAATATTACATCGAAATTAACATCATATTTTTATCATACTTTTTTTATGCTTATCAGGAATCCAATTAAATGGTCAGATGGCTCCTGTTGGAGGCATCTATGGTGTATTTTGTTGCATAAACCGATATTTTAATTAGAATCATCTGATCAAATGGTCTACCATTTTTCAATTACATAAACTGTAGTATTGTCTGGTTAGTACAGAACAACAAAAAATTTGCAGCAGTGGAGAGTGGAGAGGAAACACAACGAGTGGGAAATTCTGATCAAGCATGGATGTGAAACAGATTGGAGCAAGAGAGGAAAGGAGGATGTTACAGATAAGATTATGATATTTCATCGTTGGATAATTTCCCAATCTTCAGTATCTGTTGGTACGTGAGTCTAATGCAAGGTTGGTGACCTGTGCACTATCATTTTTACTAATATATTAATGTGTACTTTTAAATTGAGGTAGGTGGGACCTTTTTTGTATAACCCTTACTTTATAAAGTTAGTTCAAAATGTCCTTATATTGGAGACTGAGGCAACCTCCCATGTAGAGTAGTGAAGTTGGGATTCCATATATGGTTGATCAACTCCCTTGTGTTAGGAACTCGTGTAGTTAGACCCAGGGTCGATGAACAATTTCTTAGACTTAGAACGCTGCCTGTTGAAGGCTCATGAACATTATGTATATAAGTTAGATGTTCTTCCTTCCTTTATACATCTTATAAAAGGGTACTTCTCATAAGTTACAGTAACATCCTTTCGATACACAACCGTGTATTGTCATAAATATCCTTCCACATATAAATATGGTCATGCAAATCGTCATGGGTATGCCTTGTACCAAAACATCATCTCGTTGTTCATTCATCAAGATACAAGAAAATAGTGGTTACATATTTAGATACCCTCTACTAATATATAACTAAGCAAATTGGGGACTGCAAATGAGTATCTTTGGACTAGTCTAATGATGTAACCCGTACTGTAGCACAACGGTACACCCACCCCGCTTGGGTGGGAGAGGTCGCGGGTTCGAATTGTCTGCGTCCGCTGTGCATGCGGGTGTAGTTGGCCCATGAATTTTTCGTCCGTCTGGGTGGACCTTTTGCATGCTTGGGCGGTCTTTCGCGGGTTCCGCAACCCTATCGACTGCTTGGCGGTCCTGTTGGATCGGGTGCCGAAAAACAAAAATCTTAAAGTTTTTGAGGTCGCGGGTTCGAATTGTCCGCGTCCGTTGTGCATGCGGGTGTAGTTGGCCCATGAATTTTTCGTCCGTCTGGGTGGACCTTTTGCATGCTTGGGCGGTCTTTCGCGGGTTCCGCAACCCTATCGACTGCTTGGCGGTCCTGTTGGATCGGGTGCGGAAAAACAAAAATCTTAAAGCTTTTGACCGGTTCGATCTGAATCCTTGAGTTGGAGACTAAGGTCCCAGACCTCTGGGCTACATTAAAAAAAAAAAACTAATAAGATGGCAGTGTCATATCTAGGTATCAAGTGGTCCAAAAGCCCTTGTCGGTAGAAAATGGTACTAAATGATTACTGCGACCATGTTAGATTACGTTAAGCCCCTTCACGTAGCTATACAGCAGTACTAAATGGAACTGATAACTAGATTTATCAATTGGACCATCTAGCCTAATAAATGGAACAGACAACTAGATTTGTGAACTGGACCATGCAGCCTAAGTTAAGTGAACCTGACTAAAGGCAGTGTCCACTGTTCGTTGTCATGGGATAAAATGGAGACACGGAACAGTGACCCACAACTACTTCATCATTCTGCAATGCTTTCATGTACCTTTTTTGTTTTTTTGGACGGAGCTTTCATGTACTTATTGTATGCTTTGGACCACTGTCCTGATGCCATGGCTTCCATGGTTCGATCGTTCACCTCTACATTCTACAACGTGCATCCATATACATTAGAAGACGTTTTATGTAACATATAAGGGGTTTTTTACTTTTCAATCCCTATAACATTTCAATATTTTGTATTAGTCTATACAATCTTTGAACCAGTCTCTTACATATTCCTTATTAATTCCTCTAAAGGAGTTTTTTTTAAGGAGGGTTAAAAGATTGTAAGAGGTTTTAAGAAGTTATGAAGATTGCAGAGACTAATATGAAATATTAAAAGATTGTAAGAATCGAAAAGTGAAAATCCTAGTGTATAAATATCATATGTATGCAACAAAATATTTTAGGTTTTAGATCGGATTAGATCTGATTGAAGTGTTCATCTCGGATTTATGAGTAGGACGTTGTTGTGAATTTTCTACACAGGTTCAAGTTTGGATTAGGAGAACTTCTTTCACCTTAGTAATTGGATTCTATGAAGACAGCTTACCTTCTACAAAAGATGAAGCTAGAAGGCGCCGCCAGAGAATCTTCCAAAAGGTTTAGAAAACACTTGTACGTAACTGGCTTTTGTCCATTGAATTTAAATATGACTTCAATCCTAATACCTATATGTAATCAAATTATTAATAAAATTTTAACTTCACAAAACTAAGCTGTACATAATTAAATAATAAAGTTGGTTTTTTGAAAGTAAATGACAAATAATCTAAATGACACAGTTTGAACTTCACCTGCAGAATGAGTTATTTAGAATTATTTATACCAGAATAAAAGACATTTCACTTAGATAGTAGTGTGGGATTCATTGACGAAATAGACAGAATAATCAATTCTTGAATCTAAGGTGGAATTGTTTATTTTTCTTACCTAGAGAATAAGTAATTTTGACGCGACATAACTTATTCCACCTATCAAACTAGAATTAGTCTTATTCTACGAATAAGACCTCTTACTCTTCTCTTATTCTCCTGTTGAAGTGGTGTAAAGTAACACTATTTTCTAAGACCACTTTTTGATACGCCTAAGTGACGGTTACACTTTGAAAGATAGGATCATTAAAGGTGTGAAGTCATAATCCTTTCCTCTAATGTATCATTGTTGCTTAAGTGTGTCAAAAAGTGACATTAAGAAAGTGTGTTATTATATCATTTTCACTTTAAGTGAGCTTCTGAAGTGACATCCCAAAGTCCGATCCAAATCCAAATTATAGTGCTTTTTTATTGACTTGCATCCGACCAGCGATCGATGACTAACTTTAATACTCTTAAGAAAGAGATCTTTTTTGGCACAAAACATGATTGTTCTATCTATTCAGACGATAATTTTGATAAAATGTGACCTTGTGATGTAGTGGTCTGTGTTTGAAGATGCATCTTACCATACCTTGAATGGTTGCCGTTGTGGCAGCTAGAAATGTTTAAAGATTGAATAGAGGTCCTCTATATGTAAGTTTGGATTGAACTCAATAAAGAGAGGAATAAGTTTCACAAAACCTCCTCAGTGGTGCTTTACCTATTCTCGATGAAGGATTTTTATTTAAGATTCTTTCTTTTTTACTCTGTGCTGATTGAGTTCAGTCCAAATTTGTATCGAGAGAAATCACGCTGATTGAGTAAAGTACAATGGTCAAGGGAGACCTCGGACAAGGAGGGAGAGAGAGAGAGAGAGAGGGATGTTTGGTTGGAGTGGGTGTACTGCAAACAAGCTATGCATGGAAGAGATTTTCCTGTACATCGAATAGGTGTTAGCTAGGTTTGTTGCAACTACTACTACGATACGAGGGAGACGTCCCCTGCGTGCACATGCCCAGGACGCTCCCCCTTCCTCTTCTACTCACAGCAACAGGAAAGCACGCAGGCCCTGTGTTCTTGTTAGAAAAATATAGACGTCTCTATCGCTTCCTCTTGCAAGTGTGTGTGACGGATCCATCATGCATGCATGCATGGCTCTCATTTATTTGGGGAAGATAGATCAATTAATGGAATGGGAATATCTAATTTAATTCCCTGTTATATATATAACTCCATGACATGCCCAACGCCTCCCTGTCCTCCCCCATCTACTCTTCTTCTGACATCCTTCCCTTCTGATTCTATTCTCTGTTTTGTTCTCTCTTTGTAAATTTCCCACAATTTCCATGGCAGGAAGGCTTGTCCTGCTGTCTATCGCTCTGGCCATAGTTTGCCTGGTCGCCCCAGTCGACCCTTTCCATCTGTTTAGTCCCACTGGATCAGCTCGTGGTGCCGGCGAGGGGAGTGCTCTCGACGTGGAACTGATCCCTCTTGACGGCGCAGCCGGACCCGAGAGCCTCGCCTTCGATGCCAACGGAGGAGGTCCCTACACGGGCGTCTCCGACGGCCGCATACTCCAGTGGCAAGGTCGAGACCAAGGGTGGCGCCAGTTTGCCGTCTCTGCACCACACGTGTAATTATATAAGCGCTATATAAGTCTCTCTCTCTCTCTCCCCAGTTTCGTCGTTCGTACTAATTGATTTCTTCAGGAGGCGAGAGCTTTGCGGTGGCTCCCACAGCTCCAGCATGGAGCATGTGTGCGGCCGCCCGCTGGGACTGCAGTTTTACCACAAGACGGGCGACCTCTACGTCGCGGACGCCTACCTGGGTTTGCTGGTGGTGGGTGCCGGCGGGAACCACACGAAGGTGGTGGCCACGGAGGCGCAAGGCGTCCCCTTTCGCTTCACCAACGGCGTGGACGTCGACCAGGACACCGGCGTCGTCTACTTCACCGACAGCAGCACCCGCTTCCCCCGCCGGTACGGTACATCATATCATGTAACATATATTATAACAGTAATATGAGTTCGTGTAAGTTCGAAGCCTGATTAAAGAGCATGGTTAATTAATTAACTCGCACAGGGAGTTCATCATGGCGACCATAAGCGGGGACAGCACGGGGAGGGTGATGCAATACGACCCTGCCACAGGGGAGCTGCAGGTGCTGCTGGGCGGCCTGTCGTTCCCTAACGGGGTGGCGCTGAGCAAAGATGGCTCCTTCCTCCTCGTCGTCGAGACCATCCCCTGCAGGGTGCTCAGGTACTGGCTCCGCACACCCAAAGCCGGCACCCTGGAGGTGTTCGCCAACCTACCCGGCTTCCCCGACAACATCAAGAGGAGCCCGACGGGGGGCTTCTGGGTGGCGCTGCACTCCAAGAGGAGCAAGCTGCTGGAATGGATGCTTCCCTTACCATGGCTGGCGGAGGTGCTCCGAAGGGTCCCCCTTGACGTGGAGAGGCTGTCCTACAGCTTCCTCAAGTGGAGGGCGCAGGCGTCGGCGCTGAGGCTGGGGGAGGACGGCGAGGTGTTGGAGGTGCTCCATGGGCAGCGGCTGAGGTTTATCAGTGAGATCGATGAGAAGGATGGAGGATTGTGGATCGGGTCCGTGGTGATGCCTCACATCGGCATCTATAGACGTTAGATATAGGAAACGGAGAGGCTCTTTGCAATATATAGAACACTCAAAAACTCATGTTCTGATGAGTTGGAAGTGTGTTTGATTCAATCTTAAGATTGTCAAGTTTTTTTAAACTTTAACTCAGCTCACTTTTAAATCACTTTGATTAGAGAATATGAAAAGAATAAAAGAGAATAAACTTAATTTTATTCTGATAAGCAAAATGACTTATATCTAACATAATAGCATATTCGAAAAATAAGGAAAATAAGTTATCCTACTCTAGACATAAGAATTACTTATTTTTCTTATTCCATCAGCGGGCCCCACAAAAATTGTCAAACTGTAACACCCTTTCTTCTAATATAGCAGCGGATCCCACATAATAACTTATTCCGTAAACAAAGTAGGACTTGTTATTGAGGGAATGGCAAAAGTTTGTATTGAGGGGCTGTTCTGAAAATTTTCTCTGCGTCTACTGAATCCCTTCTACCTTGGCACTTAGAAAATTGAGATTCTTTATAGACACCCGATTAAATCATGCTTTTTGATGAGAACAAGAGGATGTGACAACTTTTAGTATATTTATTTGGGATTTTTGTAAATACATTTCTAAAATCTATCCAACTTGTGTTTAACTTTAGAAACTAATCTATCATTTTTAATGTTCTCATGGTACTCTCCAATTTGTTTGTAGAATAGGTTATCCGAAATTATTTATTTGGAATAGTGTATACTAAAAAAAAGGGCGTTTAGTTTTGATAGTTTTATGAGACCCACTGGCGAAATAGGAATGATAAATAATTCTTGAATCTAGAGTTGAATTGCTTATTCTCTTTATTCTTGTATAAGTAATTCTGACACGATATAAGTCATTTCGTCCATCAAATTAGAATTAACCTTATTCTAAGAATAAGAGGTTTATATTCTTCTCCAATTTTGCAAATAAAGTGGGGCTATGAAAATTACGTGAATATTCTTGTTGTGGACAGTACTGTTTCCAATGACAGAAATGAATAGTGTGTTCTTAAAATTTAGGAGAATAGGAGAAGAATAAGGAAGAATAAGAGGAGAATAAGCTTAATTTAGCTTTGACAAGCAGAATAGCTTATACCGGTGCATAATAGCCATCCCTTCATAGACCCAAGAATTACTTTCTTATTCCGTCAGCGGATCCCACGAAACTATCAAACCGAAACACCTCTTATTCTAGTATACGCTATTTCGTCTGTGGGTCTCACGTAATAACTTATTCTCCAAACAAAGTAGAGTAAAAGAGAGATCTCAAGAATTATAAAAGCAGATATATACACTGCAACATCAATCCGATGGCAAGTTTACCGATCATTTCCATCCTACAATCAAATGGTGTTGTGACCAAAGCATATGCACACTTGTATATATATATAATATGAGAATATTAAAAATAATAGATCAATGTTAGGATTTTAAGTACAAATTTGATAGATTACAAGATACAATGCCAAAAATATCTATTTATTCTAGCAAGCAAGGGTAAAACTACTAATTTTCTTCTTTCCTTTTACCAATATTTCTCCCCATCATTAACTACCCCATCCATTCTCTCCCTAGTTCCTCCGCATCAAAACATTTAAGTATTAAAGTATAAAAATAAACTGATACAAGCAATATTATATGTTTTTATATTATTTATGAATATTATATAAGATATTTATTTTTTGAAATATATTTCAATTTCAAAATTATAATTAATTTACAAATAACAAAGTATTTGACAGCGAAATACTAAATTTTGATTTTTCACAGCTTTACATATTTAATTTGAATTTATAAAATATTGGATACATATTTAATGGAGCAAATTATCAATCAAAATAGAAAATAGTTTTCAAAATTTTAATTTTATTCATTATATATTAAACTATGAAAGAAAAAAGATACAATCATCATTATCATCTATTATTGCCAACTAAAACGATAAAGAATTAAATATGTCATCTACTCAGGTGTCATATTTATCATTATCAAATAGTTTAATTTGTTCAACAATCAGAACTTGTGTTACCTTACTCATGTTTAAGATGTGAATCTCAGATTACAAATCAAAGTCTTCAGTACTATCAAGTTAGAGCATTTCCTAAACATTTCTTTTTATATTTTTTTCCCGAAAAATGAAGCACATGGTTGTATCTCTACCTAGAAAATAGTTGGAGTCCAATTATTCAAGGGCTTTGTAGGGGTTTTGATCTTGTACACTCACGTGGATTTATGATAGGTTCTATATTTTGATACAATAAGAAGATATCTGGATGCATTTTTATGGCTATTTTTCTTTCAAAATAAAAACTAAGAAAAAAGTGAGGCGTTACCCACATTTGCTACCAGCTTTCCTAATCCTATTAGAAAGAAATTGGGTGGTTATCCCGCTTGGTACCAGTTTTCCTAATCCTCTCTCTCTTGGTTGGGCCGTGTTGGAGTTGGGCCGTTCATCTGTGCTCTTGGTTTTACCCCGCCCTTTTGGACGTGGGCTTGTTTAGGCCGTTTCGCCTGGGGTTTCTACGGGGATCAAATTCCTGGTGGGGTGGGGTTGGGGTTTGACCCGAAAAGGAAAAAAATTATAGGTTTCTGTTCTAGACATTGGATTGGTACTGTAGCTCCCAATACTATAAATAGGATGGCCAAATAAGTTAGTATAGTTTATTATTGTTATTACAATTCTGTCAAACAGATGAGTTGCTGATATGTAGCATTTTTATAAAATGAAATGAAATTTGGATGACTTAGAATTTGTGATCAAAATAGCCTAAAAATAAGTCCTCCCAAACACAAGATTAGAATCTTTTTTTTCTTCTGAAAGACAATAGGAGTTTGACATCAAGTGTATATACATGTCATGTTAGTCTAACTTATTTCAAATACATAACAAAAAAAATTCAAATTTCCATAATTCATCTTGCCAAGAATTCAAAAAAATTAAGATACCACTAGATTGTCATGTGATTCATAGGGTGCATTTGTTATCAAGTATTTATACAAGGGCAACAACACTAAAAGATGATGAAATGCCTTTATATCCAACTATTGAAATATGTCTAGATTATCATTTCTATTTAAGTTGTTACGAAGAATATCCAACAAAATTTAACCACCATTAGATTGCCATGTGATTCATAGAGTGCGCACTTGTTAGTAGGTATTTATACAAGATCATGGTGGCATTTGAGGACATTGAAATGCCTTTGTTTTCTATGTCTAGATGACCATTTCTCTTAAAGCTATCACATATAAAGAGTAAGTCATATGACAAGTGGATGTATGGATATCCTATTTAAAATTTTTTATATAGATATTGTCATAAGGATCTAAGACACTGAGGTTAATTTCTCGTCAATATATCGTACATGAGGAAAACATAAATATAAACATGTTTCGTATATAGTAGAGTGGAATTTTACAGGCCTCAAAATATTTCGAAAGACTTTCAACTGTGCAACTAAGAATAGAATATTCCAAATATGAGGGTTCAAAAAATATTGCCATGATGAAAAAAGAAGCATATTTATTTTAAAGAATTACCATCTTGGAATATTCTTTATATTCACGGCTTTTAGGTGAAATTTTCGACCAGTCGATAATACCACATAATTGTTGATGAAGATTTGCTGATGTAGCAATTGAGCAAGCCTATATCAAACTTATCTTTTACTAATGACATTTTTTGATGGCTAGTAGCAATTGACAACCCTCTCTTTTACTAGTATTTATTATGAGTCATCAGTTGTTAAATGTACATTGATTAAATAGAGGCGTTTTGAGAATGTAGTGTGACTTTAGAATAAATAGGTACATTTTGTAACGTTAGGCATCACAAAAGGTCATTTGACAACTAGAATATTCGTAAATCAAAACTTGGTCAAAGAGTAGAATAAATAGGCAATTTCTGCTTGGAGGCTCTCGCTCGAACAAAGATGAGAGGAGCCAGACACCTTGTCCCAACATTTAAGCTAATGAAAGACCAAATAGTTCATAAGTCAAATGTTCTTCCCACATTTATTCCGCTCTACCAAGTAAGGTCTAAAGATTTCTTTAAAGAGAATAATTTAACAAAAATATTAGAAGATTATCGATACCATCGTATTTTATATGTCACAGTGCAAGAGCAAGAGCTAGGTTGCCTAGGGTTGCTATATCCTAGATTAAACATAATTTTCGTGAATAATCATATTAACCCCAAAACATATTGTATTCTATTGTTCGGCCTCAAATATATTCTTATACTATTGTGCATACCCTCGTGGTAATATATGTTCTGTTATTTAAGTCTTATTGTCGTTAACCCTTTAATTTCATGAGTAATACTTGCTGCAATGATGGTGCGTGCTGCACACACCATCATTGCAGTGGATTAAAAAAAATATTTTTTATTTTTTTAGGTTGTCTCTAAGGTGTCTTAATCGTCTGTACTTTTTTTTGTCTGATCAGACGACTCAAAAAAATTTAAAAAATAAAAAATAGAATATGATGTCAATTTGTAATTTTTTTAAGTCGTCCGAACAGACATTGCATTGTACAGACGATTAAGACACTTTGAAAACGACCTAGAAATTTTTTTTTTCTTTTCTTTTTAATCCATTGCAATGATGGTGCATGCAGCATTGCAATAAATATTACTCTAATTTCGTATGATCGAAATGACTAACCCACGTTAATCTTATAATGGGAGGACACGAAGTCTCGTGGCCATTGTGAAGATTTTGTCGTCACTCTACGTCTCAGTTAAATTTTCAAAAAAATATTCATCCAATTCTTGTAATATTCAATCCGTACGTATATACATTATGGGACTACATTATTTATTATTCCGACCTACCTCAGAATATATATATATACAAAATCATGAATAAAACATGTATAAAAATTATAAATATACATAAACATGCGTGCATATGAATATGTATATTAATATAATATAAACTCTTTATTCTAAAAGCTGTGACATAAGTGGACTAAACTTTGACCCCGCCGGGGCCCCCACGCTCGCAGTTCTTCTTGGGTGGGCCCCCATAAAAATAACTCCTCTCCCAAGCACACCTTTCAGTCTTCTTGCACTTCATAAAGACAAATCCGCAAGCCAGGGTTGCAGAGAGCAAGAACAAAAGAGAAGAGACGCGCGCTTACGGTGCTCTCAAACCCCAATTCTACTAAAATAGACCGCATAATAAATACCGAAATTCCCCATTGCTCCCAGACACGAGCTCTACCAACGACAGACAGCTGGCGCCTTCATGCTCCCGCCGGACCAGCAGAACGCCGCCTTCTCCTTGTTGCGTTATAATGCCCTCGGCACCACCACCGGCCACCGCTTTTCTCCGTCTCCTCCTCCTCCTCCTTCTGCTGCTGCTGCTGTTGCGGTAGGGATGGAGGAATGCGACTCTGCCCCCATCGCCCGCTTCCCGGCGCCGCCTGTTGTGGACCACGGTGGGGAAGAGATCGGCGCCGGAGCTGTCAGCGCGAGCGCTGTTGATGACGCCGTGGCGCGGCGGAGGCGCCGGGGCCGCCCCTTGGGCTCCAAGAACAAGCCCAAGCCTCCCCTGGTGGTCAACCGGGAGAGCGACGCGGCCATGAGCTCGGTTCTGCTCGAGCTCTTCTCCGGGTGTGACGTCCTCGCCTGCGTCTCCGCCTTCGCCCGGCAGCGCAGCCTCGGGGTCTCCATCCTCGGCGGCTACGGCGCCGTCTCCGACGTCACCCTCCGCTACCCGGGGTGCAGCTCCCCCGTCACCTTCCGCGGTATCTTCGACATCCTCTCCATCTCCGGGGTGTTCCTCCCGGCCATCCCGCGCCTCTACCCCTCCTCGTCGTTTCCCCCGCTGCCCGCCTTCGGCACCCACTCCGCCATCTCCCTCGCCGGGGAGCGGGGGCAAGTGGTCGGTGGGGTGGTGGAGGGGCCGCTGAAGGCGGCGGGGGTGGTGAGGCTCATGGTGGCCACGTTCGCGAGCCCAGAGTACCAGAAAGTGCCGCCTCCGCGTGGAGGCGTGGAGGCGGGCGCCTTGGTAGTGATGGGCGAGCCTGCGGACTCGTCTGTCACCATGGAGAGAGTGTGCACCGCCGGCCAGGTGGGCGCTGTCGACCGCGAGATGCTCGCGGAGGTCCCGCCGTGGGGCTCGCACGCGGGGCGCGCGGCGGCCGCCCGCTTCGCCCAGCCTCTGAGCTATCGCCAGCAGTACTACTGATCATTCAAGTGGTGCGAGAAAATATAGATAGAGAGAGAGAGAGAGAGAGAGAGAGAGAGGAAAGAAGAATAACAACTAGCTGTGCTACAAAAGAAGGAGAAGAGCCATCCATATACTTGAGGAGAGATGCGTGTTTCTTTTTTTTTTTCTGTTTCATTTCCTAATTTCCTTTTTAAATTTATCGCCCTCTCTCTGCATTGCATTGCATGGGAGTTGGGTTGGTCTGTGGCTTTTGTTTTGGCCTGTGAGAAGCTGTTCATGTGGCTTTTCTGGCAATGCCCTCCTCTTTTAAGTGTTGGGTTGTGCAGATGGATGAAGAGAGGAAGAGGGGTCAGGTTTCCTCAGGTGGGGAGTGAAGGTTTGATTTGGAGGAGGGGGAGGGGTTTGGAAGTAATGTGTGCGCGCAAGTCGTCCAAAGTGTACTTTTTCCGTTCAAAAGGTGTCGACTTTCTTTTTGTTTCAGTGTGGTTCTTCTCGGGAATGATTTAAATTGAACTCAGTCAGTATGGAGAGAGAAAGAAATTTTTTTTTATAAAATTTCTTTCTCAGAAATAAGAAAGGCAGCATATGAATTTTTTTATAAAATTTTTCTCTTTCTTTATTAACTGAGGTCAATCTAAACTTACATGTAAAATATTTTTTTCATTTCTAATACTGTTCTTTTGCTGGCTGCTGCTTCGTCGTCTTCTTCCTTTTCTTTACAACTAGGTAGGAATTAAGGGTCGGATCTCTCTCTATATATATATGTGCGCGCTGCGTGCGTGTGAGCATTAATGTTAAGAGACGGCTGTCCACTCCCTATGAATCCCTGTTTGGATTGGATGAAAATGGAGGTCGATGAGCACGATGGAGTCGGGGAATTCGAATCTACGTGACCAAATGGTTTGCACGCTATCCATTCCTCCGCTACATTCGACAGTTGTTTCCTGCTGCTCCAAGGTCAGAGAGAGAGTGAGAGAGAGTCGTGGGCGTGATGGTCGGTGCTGGGTCAAGCCGCCGTAGTCTGACGTGGCTGTGTAGCGAAGCTTTTCAGGACTGGACTGCAATTAAGCAGATGGGGATACGTGGCCAGGGTTCCATGATGTTGGCGTTTTGCTGCGAGTAGCTAACGTACTCGTTATATCCCATTCTTGTGAAACGCAGAGGTAAAAGCAGGATGAGTAGGGATCTTTTACGTTTAGGTTTAGATTGTACTCGGTCTTTAAAGAGAGAGAAAGATTATAAAAAGAAGTCTGATTCAGTGGACTCGATCGCATTATGAGGTCGAGCGTTGTATTGAGAGGACTTTTTTTTCTTTATTCCTTTTATTTTTTATAAAAAGAAGTAAGTAAAAAAAACTTCTTGACTGTGGTGTTTAACCACATAATATGATCAAATTTACTGTATCAATTTTTTTTTAAAAAATCTCTTCATATGATACATTTTTATCTTTCGAGAAGAAATTTTTATGAGAGATTCTTTTATTGTGTCTCTGTACTAACTGAGTTCGATATAAATCCGTACTAAGAGGAACCACACTTAAGCAAGATAGAATGCACAAGCCATGGGCCAAACGTGACCCCAGAGCCTACACTTACCAGGTTTTTACGTGCAGCTTCCCTCGCGTTTCTCTCTCTGATGCGCCCAATATACCCACATGCAGAGAGAGAGAGAGTGAGTGAGTGTTGTCCGGGAAGATGTGACGTAAAGCCGGTTACATCTGACGCCATACTTGGGTCTCTTTTGCTTTGCATCGCCATGCCTGCTGGAAGAAGAAGACGACCTAGTCGTGTAATCCACCACAAGCCATTGCTGGAGATGTAACAACATGCTCAGCTCACCCAGTTGCATGTGAACTTTTGCTCTCCCCTGCCTCCCGTTCAGGCTCTTTTGTATTCTTTTTTTTTTTTTTCTGTTTGCGCCTCAACTCTTTTGTGTTTTGAACTTTAGGTAACTGGTCTTCAGCAATGTTAGATTCTTAGAAGACAGTAGTGTTCTTCTTTCATTTGCAAAAACAGTTCCCGAGTCAAATGCAAGCCGGAGACTTCTTTAAACAACAGTAGTATGTTCTAATGTGATTCGTCTGAGGTTTGAGCTTGAGTACGATTCAATGATGTGACATGGGGGGACAGTATGACTCTCTTGATCTTTTATTTTTTGTTTAATTTACAGAGTACTAGATACATTTCCCATGGATGAAGAGAAAACAAGTTGAATATAGATTCATGATCCATCGTCGTTTGTACATTTATTACAAGATTACCCTATTTTTTCTACTTTGTTTTGTTTCTTTAAGAAGCAAATTCGAAGATTGCAAATTTAGAGACTGCTAGGCCTATTCAAAAGCTATTGACATGACTTCACTTCTTGGGGATGTCTCTTGTTCAGCCAATTAAGAGCTTAAAAACTCTCCTTGTTAATTCAGTCAAGGTGTCGCTAGATTATTTTTCTCTTTTGTGGGATTAATTTTCTTTTAATTAGATAGAATTATCAACGGTATCTAAAATTATTTATTTTTAGAAAGAAATATTAGGCTTTGCTAAAATTCATATATAATCTCCGCTATCATCATTGTCATATTAGGAAGCTATTTAAAATTACTGATAGAATTTACTTTTTAATATAAAAAAAATTAGTAATTAAAAATTTTAAACTTACAAAAGTTTATTATATGTAAAAATTAACAATTTATAAATTTTGAATTTTAAAATCTACTTTATCTATCCATCTAAATTTACATATGAATACCCAAATATGTGACATAAAAACATGTGCCTTACTTTTATCAAATTGTCAAAAGATATTCTTATTGTTGTGTGTGTAGATGTGTATAAGGTACATGATCATTCGGAAACGGAAATAGACTAGCGGATGTGAAAATGAGTATTTCCTTTCTGACTCTTATAATTATCGGAAGTCTATTTCTATTTCTTATAACTTAACAGATGGTCTTTAACAGAGTTCCGTATACATTAATAAAAACAGAAACAAAGTAGATAATTGAAACTCAGAATATCCATTGACAACTCTAGTGGATGGGTGACAGCCCTCTCAGGCGCGCAAGGAAGCTGAGGATATCTCCTTTGGCCGCGTAAACTCTTCCTAACATTGACAATTGAACATGATCATCGCCGGGCTATGGCATGATCACTATTGGCTAACAAAAGAGGGGATCAAAAACACAATATGATTTTTTCCAGAAGCAGAACTTAAAGAAAGTTATAAGGATTGGTTAAACCACCTCTTCTATAATATTCTTGAACTTAGGATAGCTTTACAAGAGTTCAGAAGGAGGAATTTATTCATCTACGGTGCATATCTAATTGGGAGGAGTACTAAATATGTGGCTGATATGATGAATGATTACTTTGAGGTCCATCCATCGTGTGTAAATGGTCATCTCGATGATGATGAGCCTTGGAAGATGTGATATTATCCTCTCCTCATCACGTAATATGTGTTTAGGAGAGTTTAGGAGAGCCATGCCCACATATAGTTCCCGGGATTAATTAACTGTTGTCGAGGTTCTTTAGCCTGCTTACAAGCATAGTGAGAACCGGAAGTAAGGTTGTTAATTAAGAAGGATTGTGGAGATAATCTTATAGAAGATGCATGTGATTTGTCAATTTATCTAGAGAACCTAAAGTTGCAAACGACATGCAAATTACTTGGGCTTGTGTGAAAGTGAATGTTACTTGACTAGTGTGTCCAATCATCTATATCATTCCAAACCAACATGATTGGAAAATGAGTGATACTTGCTACAATATCCCACAATCACAATGGAGGCGTTGCAGTGAGTAAAAGATTTTTTTTTTGAATTTTTTTAGGTCGGCTCTGAAGTGCCCTACTCAGCCGTACAGTGCAATGTCCAATCGGGTGACTCAAAAAAATTGAAAAATAAAAAAATGTTATTAGGCTTGGCCCATTAAGGACATTTTTCACTGTTCGTTGGAGTCAATTTTTTACTTTTCATATTTTTTGGGTCACATGATTGGGCATTGTACTGTACTAGGGCCGACCTAAAAAAATTCAAATTTTTTCTTTTATCTACTACAATGCCTCCATTACGAATAAAGAGAAAAGCATTACGGTAAATATTACTCTTAAAAAATATGTTGCATGAACAATTACCAAATTTTCACTTTGCTTGCGGAATTATTAGTCACACAAATTAATGGTGGGATTATCCACAATCACTTGTGTAACTGCCTGACATTAGTAGGACAGGTGAACAACAAACTCTAGTCACAATTGTGGGCAATCTTAGTAGATTGCTATGCCCTTGGGAGCCGTCTTGTTGGAGAGATTGGACGGCAACATCCGCCCTCGTGTGGGGGAATTGAGGGTTTTTTTATTTATTTTTTCATTTTTTTTGGAATATTATTCGATCGAAGATCGAATAATACAATTAGTAAGCTTAGATCATTTTTTGTTTTTGTTCTTAAATTTTTTTAATTTGTTGGAGTGTCCGATTAAAAATCGGATGATACAACCAACAAGCTTGGAGCAGCCCCTAACTCGTTGTATATTTTATTGAAGAAAAACCTTTTAAACATGCCTAAATATACATGTGTAATTTAAAAGTATGAAAAGAAACAAAAAAAAAAAGGAAAAAACAACAAAGGTTTCTCATAAAGTAGAAAGTTAAAAGTCCCAACCAAAGTTTCTCGTAAAGTAGAAAGTTAAAGGTCAATCTTCTTAATTTAGCAGAAGGGGCGGTACTATGATTATTCAAATTGCAGCCCTAAGATGCCATAAATACCTTAATGCTTAACTTTAAAACAAAGGAATTTGGCGCTAAAGATCATGTTTATGACTGTTATGCACTAGTACATTTGTCTCTGAACAGGCTGTTTGGATTACTGTCCTAATTACTGACTACAAGACATTACGCTAAGAGATATGCCCTGTTCGGATTACTGTCCTAATTACTGACTACAAGGCATTAGGCTAAAAGATATGCCTATTTAAGTGTTGTGGCCACACAAATTTATTCCTGTGGATTGCATCAAAATGTGTTATAGGCTTTGTTTGGAGAACAAGAGTGGAAGTAGATTTCAATCATTTGTGGATAGGACTGTGCATAATTCGGTTTAAACCGAAAAATCAAACCGAACCAAGTGATTCGGTTCGGTTCGGTTTCATAACTTTGTGAAATCGAACCGAACTGAAAAATCGAATAAACTGCTTCTTAAATAAATAGATATATTATATTAACATTATATATATATATATATATGTATTTTTAAAATTTAGTTTGAATATTATATATATATATATATATATATATTTAATATGAATAAAATAGAGAACTTCGATTTGAACCGAACCGAACCGAAATATTCCGATTCAATTTAATTTGATTTCAAGTGACAATTCGATTCAGTTCGATTTAAAAAAAATTCCTCTAAAATCGAACCGAACCGAACCGAGCACACCCTTATTTGTGGAAATAACATGTATCTCCGTAAGTTTCTTTTTATCATAACAGTCGGATGCTTAAATACGATTCCATTGATCTCCATAAGAAATTATGCATGCGACAAAAAAGAGAGCAAACGATAAACACAAATCCAAAAAATATGCATGATGAGAATATCAATAGTTTTGGACGAAAATTCTTTAGTTTATGAATTAGGATAAGTAGAGAAGGAAACATCACGAGAAAATTGAGCTTTTCAGCACCTAAAAAGACATTGTAAAATGTTGGAAAATCATCATCGATTGTTTTCTTTTAAGATTTTTGTAACTGCATCCTCTTTAGGATCTTATTTATAGAATTTGTAAATATATTTTCATATTATTTTGATCAATAGCCAGTTACGAAAAATGTTCCTACTATCACTATCTATTAGTCTTCTTTCAAAATATATTATCTAACCCTAATTTACTTTTTTTAACTCTCTGTCTCTCTCCATCCATCTCTGATCTCTCTATCTCTTTTAAAAAGTAATACTTAATGCAATGCTCATAAATTACAATTCATGTGGATTGTAATGTATGGGCCAGCGGCCTGTCTTGGTTGAGAGAATCGATTTTTTATTTTTTATTTTCATTTATTTTTTTTAGAACATTTAATAAAAAATTGGACGATATAGTTGGATTGTTCGGATCGGCACTGACCCGATTATATAATTTTTTTAAAAAATTATCTTTTATACGTAAATTAAAATTTGTGTCAAATTTTAGAAAAAAATATACAGTCGAATGGGAGCCAATCTGAACAATCCAACTGTACCGTTAGATTCTTGATCTGACGTTCTAAAAAAATTTAAAAAATTCGAACATAAAATCAAAAAAATAAAAATTGGCTTTCTCCAATCCAGACGAGTTGCACAGCAGCCATCCGATCTGACTAGATCATATGACTGTTGGCCCATGCATTGCAATCCTCGTGGATTACAATTTATGGGCATTGCATCAAGTATAACTCCTATTTAAAATGAGATAAGTGAACTACATGTAACTTATCTATTTTCAAACACACTTTTTAAATTTCAAACAACTAAAAAGAACCTTTGATATAAAGTAAAGATAATAAAAGTGACAAAAAAATTAGCCAAAAAAATAAAAGTGACAAATAGAAGGTTGCAGAAAGGGTCGTATAAATAAAAGGATCTAAATTCCAGCACTCCGATCACTCCAAATCGGCATTCTCAAGCCAAAGAAACCCTCTTCTACAGAGATGACGACCGCGTCGGCGGCGGCGAAGGTGGCGGTGGCGGCCGCAGTGCCGCTTCCCCACCACCCCTACCAGCTTCGTCTCGCCGCGGCCCACCCCGCCCCCTCCGCTGCTTCGCCTCGCCAACACCTGCGCCGCGCCCACCTCAAGCTCTCGGCCACCGCATCCCTGCCGTCACCCGCCTCCTCCCGCGGCCCCTCCCGCGCCATGGCTGCCGTCGCCCCCTCTTCCTCTTCCCCTTCCCCCTCTACCTTCCACGGCCCTTGCTACGTCCTTGGCGACAACATCGACACGGACCAGATCATCCCCGCCCACCACCTCACCCTTGTCCCCTCCAAGCCCGACGAGTACCGCAAGCTCGGCTCCTACGCCTTCTCTGGGCTCCCCTCCGCCGCCTACCCGGTACCCTTCGTCGACGCCGGTCGCGACACCACCCGCTTCCCCGTCCTCGTCGCCGGCGCCAACTTCGGGTGCGGCTCCTCCCGGGAGCACGCCCCCGTGGCCCTCGGCGCCGCCGGTGTCCGCGCCGTGGTGGCCGAGTCCTACGCCCGGATCTTCTTCCGCAACTCCGTCGCCACGGGGGAGGTCTTCCCTGTGGAGTCGGAGGGGACGGGGCTATGGAAGGAGTGCTCCACTGGGGACATCGTCACCGTGGATCTCGCCGAGAACGTGCTGATCAATCACAGCACGGGGAAGAAGTACGCGCTGAAGCCGATCGGCGACGCCGGGCCTGTCATCGAGGCCGGGGGTATCTTCGCGTACGCGAGGCAGACCGGGATGATCCCGTCGGCGGAAGCGAGCTGAGGGAACGCAGAGAAGGTAAAGGAGTTGCTGGTCCCTTTCTTTTTGGTGCGTCTGCTTGGTTCCGTCACTTCTGTGTGTGTAGGGTCTTGATCTTTCATGTCTTCTGCCTCTCTCTCTCTCTCTCTCTCTCTCTGTGTGTGGATGATGGATACCTATAATTTCGGTTTATCCGGCTCATTCCAACTCGATGAACACATACGATACTCCGATAATATGCATCCAATAAGTTATAGAAAGTAGTAGGATCTTCAATAATTGTAGGAGTCTGAAGAAAAGAGAAACAATCATTTGCTCTTCCATTTAGATGCAAATTCTGTCTTCGACGAGTTTACAATCTAGTTGGGAGGGACCTCTTCCCCAGCATCAGGAGAGAGGGAGGTAGCCCCAAATCTCATGCTGGGAGAGATGGTGGCACAACTCCCAACCTTCTTGTTAAGGCTTTTTTGTTGATTCATGGCGGTCAAAATAATAGCATTCTGATGATTCAACTGCTTAATGAGGTTTTGATTGCGTGCTGGAGTACAAACGCATTAGACAAGAATATTAAGCCCACAAATGTGAATTTTTTTCTTATGTGTTCATGATGTATGTTTAGAGAGGTTTCAATTTATCTGCTAAAGGTGTACTTTCTTGATGTGATACTAGTCTTTTTTAGATAATGGGGAATTGCAAGAATCATTGGTTAATCTTGAATATCTTGATGTTATGCTAATCTTTCTTGAGCTTGAGCGATGGGGGAATGCAAGATATCTAAAAGAATTGTGGCCATCTCTATTCATGACTTATCTTTATTAATTGACACAATGTTTTCTTAAGTTTTACAGCCCATTTAACTTGTCTAAATTTATTTAGATGAAGCTCATATGAAATAAAATTTTGCTCGACTAAGCATAGTCATGAATTGTAGCTATTGCGTATTTTTTACTCCTATTGAACTATTCTTTTTTTCATGTATGTTCTTCTCATCCAATAAATTTTAAGAGCTAGGTGATAGTTTGCAACCCAATGTTATGTATTTGTACAATTTTATATGTCATTATAGACTATCAACCCATGTAGATCTTAAGCTTTCGCATATGTTATTAAGGCAATTGCCTCTCTCGCCTAGGCAATGAAATAGGTCAAGGCAAGTCCAAAATGCCTTGCCTCATGTTCACCTCAGACCTAAGCACTTGCCAATGTTGTCTATATCATTATCATCATCATTATGGTCATCATCATCATCAAAGTCTTATCTCATCTATTTGGGGTTGGCTACATGAATCATATCCCACCATCTTAATTTATCCTATGCCATATTTGTGGTAACACATAGCAACGTGAAGTCCTTTTTAACTACATCTAACTACCTTATTTATGTCTTTCATGATGTTTTTTGCCCTCTTCCACTCTAATTTATCATACCTCTTAACCAGTTTTGAACTTGGGTGACGATATATATGACCAAAGAATCGCAGCCTACTCTTGCTCTAAGCTTGATGTCAATAGGAGTTACACCTAGATCCCTACGTATATATTCATTCTTAATTTTATTTTTTCCAGTCTTACCACACATCTACCTCAACATCCTCATGTCAATAGCATATATTTTTTCCACATGATCCTTTCTCGCAATCCAACAATGGGAACTATATAACATAACAGTTATAAAACTTATCTTTGAGTTTAAGGGGACCTGTCGATCGCAAAGGACTTTAGATGCACTTATCAACTCAACTGTAAAACTACTATATTCGTTTATAAGTGATGGTCAGTTGAGATGTGTAGTTATCATACTTGGGACATGAGTTACCCATCTTATCATTTTGTTTCAGCCTTGTGCATATCATTGTTTAAAAAGACATCACTAAAAGGCACTGAGGCATATGCCTCAAGGCAAGGCACTTAGGAAACTGTTGTGAGGATTGGGCCTCATATTGTTTACCTAAGGCTTACGCCCTTTGTTAATTGAGGTACGTGCCTTATGCCTTGAGATGGTAAGACAACGAGATACTTTAAGGTAGATCTAAGGCTTATGTTAACTAAGGCATACACCTGATGCCTTGAGACGATAAGACAATGATATACTTTAAGGTAGATCTAAGGCTTAGGTCGCCTTTTTATTGTTTTTAAAATATGATTCAATGATGAAAATTCTACTAGATTAAACAAAATAAGAGGGTTTAAATTAAACCCAACTCTTCTACTTCTAGTTCCAACACCAAAATAAGGCAGTCCATGGCTTTTCACCCCATAATTCATTTGTATTAGCCCTATCATTAAGTTGAGATAGCATTACCAATGAAAATCAGCATAATTAATTTTCACCCTTTCCCTGAAATAGTGAGGCTTATGTCTCATTGCGCCTCAAGGCTTACGTCATGTAAGACTTTTGAAATGCACCTTATGACCATATTAAGCCCTTTTAAACTATGGTGCATATACTATTAGACCTGCTCTGATACCAAATATAAAGGTTCCAAACTATTATATTCGTTTATAAGTAATGGCCAGTTGGGATATGTAGCTGTCATAGTTAGTTGCTATATGTAGTTAGAACAGGTCCCATGAAGTACAATGTTGGCTGATTCAAAGATGAACCATGTGGAAGCTAATGGGCCTGTAATGACCCTGTCACCAACCAGATAGGAGGAAAGGACTATCCGTAGGACGGTGATGCTTAATGCCATGGTGTGGAGCCATTACTATGTCTGGGGGTTGGGGCATGGATAAATCATATTAGTCCAACATTGAAAAACAGAAAAGGTTGTTGGATACATGGGATTTAAATCTATAACTTGTGAAGCATGTTTTGAGGACAAAATCGTGCGGGCTTAGCCTAAAGCAGATAATATCTCACAAGGATTTGATCAGGTTGTTCTAGAAGTCTGTAGTAACCCAGTCACGAGCCGGTAGGAGGAAAGGACTACTCATAAGAGAGGGTTACCCGTGGAACAACGATATGTAACGCCACGGTGTGGAGCTACTATGGTGTAGAGCTGCCACTATGTCTAACGGTTGGGGTAGGAATGAACCGGGTTAGTCTAATATTGGAAAATAAAAAAAAGTTGTTGGGCCATATATGTTGGATCTATAACTTCTATGGTGCCTTTTGGGGACAAAATCATATGGACTTGGCCTAAGTCGGATAAGACTTAACAAGGGTTGGATCTGGTTTATACATAATAGTATTAGAGTGGTCACATGTAGTACGATGTTGGTTGGTTCTGCCTGTAGGAGAAGACTACCCGTGGGATGACAATCTATAGCACCATGGTGTGGAGCCACCACTCTGTCTACGGGCTAGAGCAGGAATGAACTAAATTAATCCAACATCAGAAAACGGAAAAGTTGCTTGACTATATATGTGTGATTTGGATTTATAACTTGTAAGGCGACTTTGGGGGAGAAAACCTTGCAGGCTTGGCCCAAAGCAGTCAATACCTCCTCAAGAGTCAAATCAGGTCAGTGCGTTAACCAACTTGCCTTGAGTCTATGTGCATTTTCTTGGATCACTCTACTATCTTGAAAAATATATCCTAAATATTGAAAGTTGTTATTTTTAAGAATAACTTGACCCTCGATTGTAACTTAATCCACTTGATCAACTTTTCTATTAATGAAATAACTTTTCATATGTTTTGGCTTAGTTTGACTAATCCTAAAGCCTTTACATTTTAAACATACATTGTTCTAATTTATCATTCAAATTCTCAATCTGCCTCAATACCTACATGCTTTGTTTTCAATGATTCTTGCTTCTTGCGTCCAAAACCAATATCAAGTCACTTTTTGAAGAGCATGATATTTTCATTTTATCTTGATTGATGAGATGCAATCACCTATCTTTTCGCTATAGGAGTGTCAGACTCATCTTGTGCATTGTTAGGAGACCCGGGGTACTTCCTGTGGGTATCATGCCAACATGTTTAGCTGTGTGATGACACAGTTCCAAAACCCAGTTGTGTACATTTTGCTCAAGGTTGGCTAGCAGTGGGTATTTACAAGCCACTCTCGTCCAATGCATGATGGAAAGTCAACAAGGATGGCAATCTCAGTATCGGTACCTGTACCTGTGGGTACCGATACAGATACATATGGGTATCGGTATCGACCGGTACCGGCTGAAACTTTTTTTTTTTTTTTTTAATTTTATTTGGGTGGGCCGGTATCATGGGTATCGGTATCGGCTGGTACCGGCTGAAACTTTTTTTTTTTTTAATTTTATTTGGGTGGGCCGGTATTAGGGTACCTTGTATTGGTATCGATCACTGTTGATACTGATATGTATGGGTATCGGTCGATACTGCCGTCCATGAAAGTCAACCCTGCTGTCTCATACTTTCAACCAAGGTTTGGAACTATAAGAAAACTAGACAATGAATTTCGTGAGCTTGATAATTGTATTATCATAATTCAGCAATTCAACCTCAATCCTATGGGCCTTCTTCGCAGTTCACGTTCATTCATGTTGCACTTCATGGCACACCCAAACAAGATGTTGGCATCTATTTTACTTTATTTGAATGTTACAGCCAATACTTCCACGCCTCATGTTTATCCCAACTATAAGAGTTTTCACAAAATTATTTCTCAAACGAGCATTGTGCAAGGTTCTAAGAATGATGATAAATCAACACTGTCCACTTAAATGGATGTGTTTTCACTTTTTGTATCTCACTTTTCATGTTCTCTCTCATATTTACTCTATGAACAACAAATTGTTCCTTCATTGTTAGGTTTCTGAATATGCTGGTGTTAAAGATGCTTCATTTATGGGCAGAGAAGTGGTGGGTGCTGACATGCCGTCGCAAGCCTTGCTACGTAAACCTCTTCTGTTCTTATCTATGTCCTCGGTAATTGTTGTTTTCGTTTTAGTATCAAACTCTGCTGGTTCATTTGTCTCTGTTCCCTTCTAGTTAGTCATTGGGAGCTATGCTAGTACGCAACATATTTTGGAGCTGCTGCTTTCTGGATCTCCATTTATACTTTTTAAAAATAATGAGACTTGTGTAGAATTCATAGTACGTTCAGTTGATGTATAACCGATGATTTCCTTAATTAGAGTGCAGTTGGCGTTGAGAATTTTCATGCCCCGAACGCACAATTCAACAAGAATTGTGGTGAAAAGTATTGCTGAATTTTCCTGGTACCCTTCCCATTTTGTAGAATTTTTTTTGGTGTCTTGATTGCAGCAATTTCCCTACTTCAGTTCCGGAGAACAATAGGTAGCCCGGTGCTTGGGCTGTGGTTACAGAATCTTCTGATTGCTCCATTCTGCAGCATTCCAAAATGCATATTGACCGATTAGAACTCTACCGCAAATAACAGGCCACGGGCACGTAACACGAGAAGTTTATAAATCAAAGCATAAAAGGTAGCAAATAAAAAGCCCGGTGGCTCATTTCACTTTGACGTTCTTTCTCCATTTTTAGGTGCTCATAACTTTACCCTTACGTGGAAGTAATGTGCACAATCGTCCCACATTAGGCTTGTGTTTCATCTCTCGGGCTACCATTTGAACCCAGTAATCTTGAACGATGATGGATTGCAAGAAGTTCATAGCACCCAAGGGGTATAAGCCCCTGCCTTTCTTTTTCTTTGAATCTGGCCATCTGATCACTGTACTGTTGCGTTTTTGTATGTTGGGCTGTAACTCTGAGCAGGGTTAGGGTATGCCCGTCCTTTATTAAAAACCCTTAATCTTAGTTCTAATTTAATTCAATCTTCAATCCAATTTCCTCAATCTTAATCCAACTTATGCAACAATGTTCCAATTCAATCCAACTCGTGTAACTCAATCTTCATCGGGTGGAGTTGGATTATATCCACAAGTAAGACTTGCTGCATGGTATGTGGGTGCAACCCTATTTTTTTTATTTTTTTAAAATTACACATTATCGTATAACCTAGTTGCGAATCAAATGACGAAAAAAAATGTAGAAAATCAAAAACTGAATCTCAATGAATAGTGTAGAAATGTGCTTAATGGCTCCTTCCTAACGAAAGGAAGTCCAGTTTTTTATTTTTCAAAAGTTTCTGATTCGTGTGATTTGAGATTGTATTGTACAGACATGTTAGGCATGATGATACAAGCTTTAAAAAATTTCAAAAATTAAGAAAATACATGGTGCCACGAGTCATACTCTCCTTCTTAGTAGAGTTGTCAAACGGGCGGGCTGGCCTGTGAGCCCGGCGGGCTGGCCCGTCACGGGCCGGACTTGGGCCAACAAGTTCAAACCCGTCGGGCTAGGTCTAGGTCCGTCAAGTTGGCCCATCTATTAACGGGTTGGGCGGGCTCGGGCCTTGTAGCCCATCACAGCCCGACTAGTTATTCTCCCAGCGTCAGGCAGTAGGCGACGCCGTCGAAGTAGGTGGTTTCGTCGGTGAGCGCGGCGCTAACCCACGTCCACTCCTCCAGAGCCCAGTGGCCGCGGGCCGCCGTGCTTGGCGCCAACAATGGGCTGGTCTCTACGGCCTCGCTCGTGATTGGGGTGGGCGCCGTGAACACGAACTCTAAGGCGATGGTCGTCTCCGGGCTGGCGAGGCTCGTGGCCGGCGCTTGCAGCATGGGCATCGGAGAGTTCGTGTCGGTCTACGTGCAATACGACATCGAGATGGCCGAGCTGGAGAGGGGAAAGGCGGCAAGCGAGCGCCTAAGCGAGGAGGAGAAGAAGGGGCTGCCGAGCCCGGCACAGGCGGTGGGGGTGTCCGCTCTGGCGTTTGCCATAGGGGTGATCTTGCCCCTCTTGGTCGGCGGGTTCATCAAGCCGTGGGGTATTCGAATCGGAGTGGTGTGCGCTGTGCCGAGCTTGGGTCTTGCAGGGTTTGGGGCGGCAGGGGCAGTGTTGGGCAGCGCCCACATAACGAGGTCGGCAACGAGGGTGCTGGTCGGGGGGTGGCTATGCTGCTGTCCTACGGCGTGCTTTGGCTGTTTGGTCTGGCTTTCGGAATGGAGGAGTCCTCGTTCTCGCTAATTTGTCGGGCTTCTGGAGCGCATGTGCAGGAGCTGACGGGAGAGGGTTCATGGCGGTGGATATGGGGTTCGAGAACACCGCCGGCGCCGCGAAGCACCAGGCGGTGGCGCTTCGGTCCAAGTCCTTCAAGGCCGTCTTCTACCGCTGCACCTTCGACGGCTTCCAGGACACCCACTCTCCACTTGTTCTACCGTGACTGCTACGTCTTTCGCTAAGGGAATATTATCAATTAGACCAGCCAAGCCTTGTGTGTGTCATGAACAGGGGCAACGGGAGAGACATCTCACTCACATCGCACAAGAAGAGGCCGCGACACACCCTGGGTATATGTTTGGTAACCGGGGGATAACAAAAAATCTAACATCTTACGTAAGAGTGGTGAAGGAAAGGTTCACGAGCTAGAACGTTCTTCCACCACGCATAGCATCTTCTAGACTCTCTCTCTGTGTGGTTAAACCTCATTTTAAAAGAACGATTAGTCGAATGAGAATTCATGTTGCATGTTTGGATTCTGTCTGTGTATCTTCACTGTAGAAACAATTTTATGATTATATGGTTTTAGTTCAGGTCAATTATATATGTCATGAATCTTTTTCTGTCATAGCGAGCGTGCGTATGTCTGAGAGTGAGAGAGAGGAGATGGTTCTAAATAGAAAACGTATGATGACATTTCTGTCTTGATAAGTGGAGTAGAGAATCAGAGAAGTGTATTTTAACACAGTATATAAATATGCAAGTTTAGAATGAAACTACATCGGCTAAAATAGGTGTTATATGGGCCAAAAGGATTTTGAAATCAAATAAATTATGATACTCTAAATATAATATTATAAAATACTTTGTAATAGTTCAATTTAAGAAAAATATTGTAAAAATACATTTTACACTGTTTTATAATATTTTAGATTGACTTCTTTTTCAATTATGAGCATTCTCCTATAATTAGTGTGTATAAGATAAGAATTAAGATCTCATCGGAGCACGACCCTCCCCCCCTGCGTTAACGGAACTCGTGTTATGAAGAAATCTCAATTTATAAAATAAATATGGATAGAGCGATATGCCACCCTAAGTTCTCTAGCTAGCACTAGGACCGTGCAGGATCCGTACAATCAGCATGCAAGGGATAGCCAACACATGTTGAAGCAAACATATGCGCACACAAATAAACCAACAAGGCAAATCCACAACAAGTGCATGAGTTACCCCACAAGGCAGTGGGTCATTTAAACTGGGGCCGGGGGAAGAAATGTACGCAGCAGCTGGTAGATGGAATAGGTTTGTGCAAAAGTTTATGGCAAGCTTGTCGATGTATCAAGATTTCACTTGATCGTTCCAAGTTATCATATCCCTACTACTCTTTAGGAAGATTCTTCTTTCCTCTGTCTGGACATAAAATGCTTCTTAATTGGATATTCTTTTTTCTTTTTTAAGGTAAAAGTTAAAAAACTTTCGAGAGAGAGTTATTTCTACAAGATGAGAAAATATTTTATCCACACGAGAACGCAGATAAAAGAAAAAAGAGTGTGCTCACAGACCATAACCATGCGAATAACACTAGATATATTGGCCGTGACAAGTTTCTTGATCAATATTCTGGTGATGGCTTTGTTGTATATGTTTGATCTATTCGGTGAACGAGTAATGATTGTTGAACCGAGGATCAATACAGCAAGTTGAGTCATCTTGTAATGTAAGATGACATTGGTCTACATGGATGGACTGATGGCATGTGAGTTGGATAATTTTTTATTGAGATGGGTCAGACAAGTGTTAAATGCGGATACATAGTTTTGAATATGGCAAATACATGTGGACATGACAAATATTTCGTAGGCATGATAAATACTATTTGTCATCTCCGAAAAATATTTATCATGTCCATAAATCTGTATAAATATATATATGTAAGGATGACAAATACTTTTAGGCATGATAAATATCATTTGTCATATCTACGAAGTATTTGTCATGTTTACATATATTTATCATACTCAGAACTTGTACTCGCATTTAATAATTGTCTAATCCATTTGAATAAAAAATTATTCAACTCATGTGTCATCAATCTATGTAGACCAATGTCATTTTGCATTGCACGATGATTTAGTTTACTGCACTGATCCTCAGTGCAGCACGCATTACTCTTTGATCGACAAGTCATCTGGAATATGTGTGACCACGCTTAATCCTCATCTTCTATTCTAATGGTTGAAGAACCTAGCATCTAATTGGCCAACTATTGTGCTCCTTACTAATTTATCATGAGCTAATCGTTAGAATGCACACTGCATTTGGTGGTTTACAATTAGAAAAGCACGTCATAACATTTCCTTAATTGACTATGACGGTCAAAAGAATCCAGCTCAACTTTGCCCCTTGATAATCTCACACTAGTTGGGAAAGATTTCACCAAAAATAATACCAGCTTACAGAGAGAACTGAGGCAGGTGATTTCAGAATACCCTACGTAAAAACAAACAAATATGTTTGAAAAAACTCCTCTCTTAAATTATTTGCAAGATTGGAACAACAGCTTAGATAGGTTTCCCAAATCAAGGAGGAATCTCTATCACATTAACTTATTACTGTTAAGCCTTGATTTAAGTGTGGGCAGCTTAAAAAATGTGAGACTGTACATGTTGATCAGTGTTAAAATTCTCAAGATTAGGAATATGTGCACATGGTCATGTTGCACACCGTGTCCCTGCCGCCCTTAAAAAGAAGAGTATATCTTAAGATATATATATATATATACATATATAAGTAAAGTCTTCTTACATTGTTGACCAATAACTAAAGCATATGCAGCATTATTTAGGTTTGGTTATGCACTCTTAATCAAGTAACCACATCTAGTGTTTCTGTGCACCTATCACGTGCAAGCAAAGAAAAATATACATACTGCCTAGTTGCTTTCAAGCCTTAAATTCATCTTTATCTTGGATCATTTAATTTTGCTTTTAGAAGAAAATTAAATGAAACTAAATCATTATTAAGAAGTACGAAAGTGGGACTAACCTTTAAGAATCTATCGTCCTTCCCAATACGTGACCTCCAAAAACTTCCAATACAAACGTTTAACTACCTTGGCAACGAAGTTAACCAAGAGACAAACAGCAGAATACAGAGTTGGGACCATGGTCCCTAGCCTCATGTCACATGCTTTATTCTTTACAGTTTCTTCTATGTATATATAAGAAGAGTCTGGCTCCAACAGTGACCAGTCCTAAGATGCCATGTATAAAATAAATTCGCCATTCAAGAGGTTGGCAACTTTTTCTTTGTTTTTCAGTTCAGCAGGTTTTCAATACAACACAGAGCACTTAAATGCTACTAAGAGCACAAGACTATAACTATAATTTAAAATATATCCTAATGTGATATTCGTACAGTATTTCAAGTTGTATTCAGGTGCACATTGAGATATATTTTAAATTATAGTTGTAATCTGGTGCTCTTCATGGTATTTAAGTGTTCTGTGCTGTAATGAAAATCTGTCAAATTGGGAACAACAAAAAAACTGTCAATTTTGATGAGATGTGTCTCGAATGACGAACCTACTTTACATATGACATCTTAGAACTGGTTATTGCTGAAGTCCGATCTAATCTTGTACTGATACAATCCGGACTCATGTAAGAAGTGCTCATGTCCTGCATGTATCCTTGTTTTTATCTTTAAAGAAATTAAGTTTCTTATCCGGCCCAATCCTAGCTAATGCGTAACAAGATTGAAAATAAATTGCAGGAATTAAATTATAGGATATATTACATGCCAACTTAATTAAGTTTGTTGTTATCTAAAACTTCACAATAAGAACTGCATGCCTGCAACCTATTCTTTCAAACTCGTGTCCATATAATTTCTATCCTCAGACATAAAGATAAATTTTACATCATTTTAATGCGCATAATTTAAATAGAATTTGTGAAGTAGGCACAGCTAGACAGAAACATAACATAAAATAATTTATATAACCGACTAAAAGAACACGGGCCCTCGAAACCCTGTTTGGGATCAAGATCTTAAAAGCTTCTATAGTATATAATCAACTAAAAAAAACCTCTTAAGGATGGGAAAAAGTTTCATGTGAAGGCCTTCTTTAAATGCTTTCTCTCCCTGCACTTACTGAGTCCCATCATTAGCTGCACTTAGAAGATCCTGATTCATAGTTAGATGCATGATTAGGTACTATTCACATCCGTAGCTGCCAGACTAAGGACACTCTTCTCTCGTTAGGGACCACCTGTTCAACCTTAAAGCTAGTGTCACACTGTTTTAGATTTTCTTTGATTCTCTAGATGGAGCAGCTTAGATTGGTATGTTAGTGAGGCTGTGCCTTGCTCTGCATGCATCAGGGGTAGGGGTGTCAATCGAATGGGTCAACCTGTGATCCAATCTAATTCAGTCCATATTATAATAAATTGGATTGACCTAAATTATATAAATTAGGTTAGTTAAATTTAAGTTGACGTTAATTAAACTTGAGTTGAGTTGAGCTGAAAACGGACTGACCCAATTTTATTTATTGACTTTTACATTAATTTATACAAAAAGTAAAACACTTCTAACAAATTACCTATAAATAGGGTCAATCCAACTCAACCCACTCACTATTGAATTAGGGTTAAATTTGTATTGAATTTGAGTTAAATTTAGACTGAATTTAGGTTGGACTTAAATTGAATTAGACTATTTTGAATTTGAGTTAAACTTAAATTATCACATAATCCAATCCAACCCAGTCAAATTACATCCCTAATCAGGAGAATTGATCATCTCAATGCACAGGGAATTGTTATAGTCGTCGATCACAGTTCAACAGGTAAGTGGTTTAGATTTAGGCGACTATAAGAAGTTGGTTTCTCTTGCATCCGCAAGGGGAGGATGTGAAGGGGAATTGGGAGAGGAAAAAGAAGAATGGCTTCCTGCCATGGGTCGAACCTCGCATTACATGCGTGTTGACCTATATCTAGCAAATGCAGGGACTCGTTGGTCTGTAAATTGAGGATCTTCTATTCTACTTTTCAAATCTTTTTCAGTCTCACTTCTCTCTCTTTTACTATAATAGATGAGCTAATAAAATGAAGTAGAATACAAATGATGCATGAGTGATCTTGAAGTCCGAGGCATTTACATAATTTACAACTTTCTTTATTTTAATGTGAAATGTGTGCCGTCAATGGGTCGCCCAAATATCCTTCTTTTTTTTTTTGAACTTTAAAGGTGATAACTTTGATTAAACTGGAAATGATGGAGTACATAAGCAGTTTGTTTCAAGAGCAGGAGAAATGACAGCAGGGAACAAGGAAAAAACCCAATGCATGTCCTGCAAGGTAGATAATGGTAGCTTAGTTAAGCAATGAGTTACCCCATTACAAGTTTTGAATATGAAACTAAGATCGATGGATGCAATCTCTGATATATTGGCAGTTTCGGATGCTGTTGTGAACATTTCGAGGGGGGGGGGGGGGGGGTCTTTAATCTTTAGAGCAACATTTATAATAGTGAGCACATCACCTTCCACTGAGACAGGTTGTTGGGAGCTGGCAGCAAGCTTCAGAGCTTCAAGGAGGGCAAGAGTTTCCAAACAACAGGATCAGAGGAATACACAACTTTGGAGAGACACTGAATGGGGGAACCAAGGTGATTTCGCATCACAACTCCAATGGCACCTCCATGCCCAGACGTAGCACCATCGAAATTAATCTTTAAGCAGTTTGTCTCAGGAGGAGACCAAGTAGTGGTCTTAATTGATAGCTTAGGGATAGAGACAGCAGCAACTGGTTGACAGGACATCCAGAATTCAACATCTGTAATGGCAGCACTGATAGTAGCATAGGGGTTGGGGCTCTTATCCTCAAAGACTTTCCGACATCTAGCTTTCCAAATTTGCCACATTACAAAGAAACATATGGAGAGGAGATAGGTATCTTTACCATTACTGGAGAACAGGGGGAGAGCCCAATGCATAATCCTATCTGCAAGGCTCAAATCCTCATAATTTGAATGATAATTCGTGGGAGAGGCTAACCAGACACAGCGAGCGAAATCACAGTAGAATAATAGGTGATCTACACTTGCATGATCCATCCAGCAGAGAGGGCAGGGGCAGTCAACATCAGGAATCCTTTTATCTAGAATGCTATTAACAGGAATAGCATTCTTGATGGCCTTCCAAATGAAATGAAGGATCTTAGGAGGGACAAGAAGAAAACACCATTGTCATTAAGTGGCCAAGTCGATCATCAGGACTAGCAATTGTGATAGGAAGGGTAATTGCAAGGATTGCCTTCGCTGTATCCAAATTAAAAATATTATTGATAAGGGAGCTATTCTACTGGTGACCTGAGATCAACTGAAAAACCTAGGTGGGGAGAGGATTTAAGTACTCAGCTCTAACAGTGGATGGCCCCAAGAAATCCGGAATCCACTTATCCTGCCAAATATTGGTAGTAAGTCCATCTTGAATGTCATGGAAGTATACTTGGGAGGCCACCTTCCTGACAAACAACATTGCTTTCCAAGAGTGGGAAAAGGAGCCAGACTCAGGAGCATCCCAGTAGGTGAAATTGACCAGGTATTTAGCTCGAATGAGGGAAGCCCACAAGGAGTTATGTTCTTGTAAGAATTTTCAGACCAATTTAAGGATAGAAGCCTGATTTAAAATATGCAACTCTCTGACACCAAATCCACCTGAGGAATTATGCTACTTGATGGAGTTCCAGTTGCACAGATGGAGCTTTTTGTGGTTAAGGGAAACTCCCCACAGAAAAGAACATTGGATTTGATTTAATTTCCGAATGGTGGCTTTGCAGAGGACCCCCATGCCCATGACATGCACAGGAATGGAGGAAAGCACATAGTTGATAAGTGTAAATTTATCTGCAAAGGACAAAGAGTTTGCTTTTCAATTTGCCAGCTTATTTTTCATCTTATCTTCCAAAAAGGAGAGCTGTCCAACTTTGCCTCTGATCGGCCAGAAAGGGACACCCAGATACATATCTTTGTCTGACATGATGGAGAACCCAAAAGTAGAGCTCAATTCACTTCTAACAGCAGGAGGGGTGTTGTAGCTGAAGAATATGCCGGATTTAGCTCTGTTTAAATGCTGCCCCGACCATAAAATGTAAGTGTCCATGCAAGAGAGGAAACCATTAAGGTTTGATGAGCTGGCCTTACCAAAGAAAACAATGTCATTAGCATACATAAGGTAGGAAATCACAGGAGCCCGACAGTTGACCTTAATCCCCTCAATACTACTTGCCTCCTCCTTGGATTTAATCAATTGGGTCAGCATTTCCCCACAAAGGATGTAGATATAAGGGGAAAGTGGGTAGCCCTGTCTGATTCCACGACTAGGACGGATATGACCAGTAGTCTCTCCATTGATAATGATAGAGTAAGTTGTGGTGGAGATGAATAATAAGAACAAGTTAACAGCCTGGTTTAAGAAGCCAAACTTCCTCAAGGTATTGGCAATAAACTCCCAAACTAACTTATCATAGGCTTTGGAAATGTCCACTTTGAGAGCAAAAGTCCCCTCTTTACCTTCCTTACCTTTCATAGAATGAACCAGTTCTTGAGTGACAAGGATGTTGTTTAACATTCGCCTATTGGGAACAAAGGCTAACTGGATAGGGAGAAATCGGCTTGTGGAGAAGAGATTTTAAGCGCCTAGCTAGGATTTTTGTAGAGATTTTATAGATAACATTGGAGAGACTAATTGGCCTGTAATTAGCAGGGGAGGCAGCAGGTTTCTTCTTTGGGATCAGAGTAATATGTGTATGGTTCAGATAAGCTGGTATGTAGACGTCCCTGAAAATAAGTTGGGTGCAACTAATGACCTCTTCCTTCACAACATCCCAATAATTCTGATAGAAAAGAGGGGGCAGACCATCAGGACCAGGAGCCTTTCTAGGGCACATGCTCTGAATAGAATCCTCAATCTCACGGACATAAGGGATGGAAACCAGAAGGCAATTATCATGAGCATTTAGCAAGTGATCTAGCGGGATATGCGGCTGCCAGTTGATGAAGGTGGAGTCTATCTTGGTCGAAGCATACAAGTCCTGAAAGTAATCAACAGAACACTTCTTGACAGTATACAGATCTTCGACCTAGTTACCATTACTCAATTAAACTCCAGTAATTATGTTACTACTTCTGCGACACAACACTAAGAGGTGAAGGAATTTTGAATTTTTGTCACGATTATTGTACCAATGAGCCTTAGCTCTCTGCCTCCAGAATTCATAATCTTCAATGACAGCGTGTTTGAGTGATAAGCACATAACTCGACCAGCCTCAATATCAAAATCGACCCAACGATGAAGGTACATACCTACTCAGGGCTCATTCTGCTTTGCATCAATAGACGTGTACATCTCTTCATCGTGGTGGTAGATTCAGCCTTAACCTAGGGGGGCTCTGGGACTCTAGTGGATTTTGCCAATTCTATTGGCTCAATCTAACGTAGTTTAGCTTGAGATCCTATTGACTTAGCCTAGGACTCCATTGGTCCAACCAAAGATCCTACTGACCCAGCCATACTTATGACTTAATGTCCGAATAACTATACTGAATAAAATTTCTGCGTCCACCACTGCTTCATCGTACCTACTCATGACTCCTCCTACTTTGCATAGATAGACGTTTATATTCTTTCAACACAGCTCTCTTCTTGACACGTGCTATACTAGGAAGTCCCCTTCGATGTCGGTACATATGTTGTTAGAACAGGAAGCATCAGCCAGTGGGGGCTATCACATTAGAACAAAGTTGTGTTCAAAGCTTACCATAAATATAGGCAGATGAGAAGTCTACAGTACTCTGACCGGAAACCAATATTGCAGCATATGACAGAGTAGTTGAGCAGTCATCATCTGTTTGCCCATTTCGACCATGACAATAACCATTGGATTCCATGCTTCTCTACTAAATACTTAGGTGCACCACCCCTCCTCAATTTTGAAGCATTCCATTAACTTTTCCCAGTCCATACATGGTTCGAATCAATTGGGAGTCTAAAAACTTTCTCAATTCTTCAACTTATGGTGTCGTGGGCTTATGTTTTTTGTGTTCCTGGGATTACTTTCACACAGGATCGGTTTGGGTTCAGAATTATCACCTAATTAAGTAAAAATATCAGTTGTGCCGAGTTATCTCCCTATTAAAAGGAAAATATCAGATTTTGTCTAAATTCAAACTCTGATATCTTGTATAGATATGTACGTATCCGGCTAATTGGGCCACCCTTTAAAAAAAATAAAAAGATCCCCCATCTTCCCATCCAAAGACAAGTAAACATCCCCATACTTCCTCTATGTCCATTAAATTATTGTTCTTATGAAAGTTAGTATGCTAACAGAAATCACTCATTCTAGATCGGATTGCTGAGGTTTCGGTTGGATCACTTGATAGATCACTCAATTCTCGTTATCCACTAATTTTAAAAGTTTACTCAAAGAGCAGTCACACAAATTAATTATGTCTCATGAAAGAATACTTTTGAATTTAAAGATTTGCATCAGATCAAATAATCTAAATAATACTAATCTTCAACACCACTGCATATATAGCAACTTGAATTGTCAATTAGGAATCTAACCTGAGCTCGATATTAACTCGCATACAATTCTTGAATAGATTAGAATCTTTTTGCTGAGATATTTTCAAATAATTATGCAGTTAAATTTATATCTTTCTTTTTGTTTGTTTCATTAATATAAATAAATAGTTTCATTTACGTTTTCCATAGAGAATTTATAGTCAGAAAAAGAAAATGACAATATGATTTGTTTAGGGTCTTTAGAAAAACTGACAAAGTGTTTGCCATTCAAACAAAGACAAATACTGTTAAACAATGGTAAAATGGCTTGCCTCAATTTTATCCAACTGTCCCCAAAATCAAAGTGCATCTGTATCAGTTTAATTTGTATAGAAGCTTTAATTTGATATGAGGAGCTTAAGGATATGCCAAGTTCTGTTGAATACAAATATGCACATTTTAGTCCGAAGGAAGCTATGTCTTAATTAAGGATGCATTTTTTGTAGTTATCAAGTAGTAAACTTGCCTCAATTCTCTAAGTCGATTCTACCTTAATTCTCTAGGTCACCTTATGTGGTCTCACTTCTCTGTCTGCTCATCTGAATTTTCACACAACACATTAATTATCATGCTAACTTGCATCTTCACCAGACATAGAATATATACTATGAATGTGAAAAATGATCTCCTCTACCTGCTCAATTGTGTAAGAAACCTCGCTTATATGGCATAGGGGCTTTTGCATTTATACCCCTCAAATACACCGCATTTGTATATATACTTCCAAATCTCACATATCATTTTTAATACCTCTGAAATCTCAAATGTTTTACGGTTATCATATGCCCCTCTGTCAAAACAACATGAATTCTAACCTAATATGTCGAAAGGCTTCCGTAAAATCTTGATAACGACAAAGGTATATATGCAAAATTCTAGTGAATTTAGGAGTATCTATGTAAAATATCAATAAGTTTAAGGGTATCTATGTAAAATCTTTAAGTTTGTTTTAACGCATTTTGACAGAGAAATATGACCGCAACATATCATAGATTTTAGGGATGTTAAAAAAAAAAATATGTGAAAGTTGAAAGTATATACACAAATACAATGTATTCAAGACGTATATATGTAAAAAATCTATAGCTTAAGTCGAGACTAGATTACCAACCTCAAGAATCATGTCACTACTAGATTACCAACCTCAAGAATCATGTCACTAATTGACAGCACTTTACTATGCTGCAAACCCATGTTTTCAACTGTGAATTCACCTGTATAAACATTTGTGTCACCTTACGTAAGAGACACACCTCCATGTATACTACGAAGTACGAAAGCAGTGACAAAGGAAAGTATGGTAAGAGTCATTATGAACATTACTACTCGGCATCTAGGGGTGTCAGTTGGCAGTTCAACCCAACTAATATTAAATGAAATTAAGTTGGAGCAAGTTATATTAATTGGGTTGGACTAAATTTAAGTTGACATTAGTTAAATCTGAGCTGGGTTGAACTGAAAATGGGCTGGCCCAATTTCATTTATTGACTTTTACAATAATTTATATAAAAAGTAAAATACTTCTAACATACTATTTATAAATAGAGTCAGTCCAATCCATCTCAACTCAACCCAACCCACTCATTATTGAATTTGGACTGAATTTGAACTAAATTTAGATTAAACTTGAGCTGAACTTGGGTTAGGCTAAAATTGGACTGAGCTATTTAAGATTTTGGTTAAACTCAAATTATCACATAACTCAGTCCAGCCCACCCAATTTATATCCCTATTGGCATCCCTTCCCGCTAGTCACTCTAGCTAGCAACTTGATTAGTCACGGTAATGCAGTCCGATTGAATAGAAGGACTAATTTGAGTTATCCAATTAAACTTGCTTTGACTGCTCGAATAGTGAGAACGGTCCATTTTGAAATAAGGTGGATCAAGCAATTCAACAAAAAGATATCTAATTATTTATTCGTGATACAATAAAAGTTACTTATACTTATTTTTTTTTAGTTAGACAGAACTTTTGTTTTCTGGATATAAGGAATCCATTATAAATAGGGGCTATATATATACCCCTCAAATATATTGCATTTGCATATATACCTTCAACTCCTGCATATTATTTTTAATATCCCCCCCTGTATATTATTTTTAAAATCTCAAATATATTGCGGTCATTCCCCCCCCTGTTAAAATAACATGAATTCTAATTGAATATGTCAAAAACAATTCATAAATCTTGATAACATCAAGGGTACATATGTAATTCTAATGATTTTAGGACTATATATGCAAAACATCAGTGAATTTAAGAAAATATGTATGCAAAATCTTTAAGTTTGATTCAATTGCACTTTTGACTGAGGAGTATAACCGCAACATGTTAGAGATTTCAAGAGTATTAAAAATAATATATGAGAGTTAGGAGTACACATACAAATACGATGTATTTGAATGATATATGTAAAAGACCTTAAATAAGGCCTAACTAAATATATTGCATATCATTTGTAGATTGCGATTTGAGGCAGCAGTACGAAGCGGATCCACAAACCCCCATCCTTCTCCTCGATCTCACTGGTAAACCTAAGCCGCTTCCCTTGCAGCACCTCCTTCCTCCTCCGGGCCTCAATGCCGACGCTCGTGCCCTCCACTTGGAGGAAGTTGTATAGGAAAGCCCATTAAGAAACGCCTTAATTTCTAAACTTGATTTCCAGCACTGCCGGTGAATCTTTTGCTCAACCGGTGATCAGGTGTGCACTCATCCACAATGCAATTTTAATGACCGATTTAAGAGTCATTTATTGTGCCATAAAATATTATTATTCTTATCATATGGAATGCCATAAGTTATTTTAAAGTATTTTTTGTACATTTAGAATGATGCAAACTATCATATTTTAAAAGTTTTTTTTGCACATATATTCCTAAAAAATATCATATTTGCATCTATAACTCCAACTCTCACCTACTGTCATCAACATCCCTGAAATCTTCAGAAAGGTTGCACTTATACCCCTCTATCTAAACATTTGTATCGATGCTCTCAAATTCATTGATATTTTGCATATATACCCCTCAATTCACTGAAATTTTGTATATGTATCTCCGACCCCCCGAAGTTATAATCAAGATTTATGGAATCTTTTAAACATGTTTAGTTAAAATTCACCTTCGTTGGACAGAGGGATATAAGTGCAACATTTTGAAGATTTTAGAAGTCTTATTGACAAGATATGAGAGTTGAAGGTATAGATACAAATAAGATATTTTTCAAGAGCATGCATGCAAGAAAACCTATTCCAAAATCAATTAAACCGATGAGCTCCTTGTGACTGATTTTTTTAGCTTTTATAATTCGAAACCATTGAAAATTGAAATCTCAAGAGATTTTATTTTATTAGTTTAAATTTATTATTTTATAATATTTTACATCAAATCAAATAATTTCTTATTATGTACGTAAAATCCGAGACATCACCGCGAGGAATGGGAGTTGAGTCTGCACACCCCCATGTGGTGTTATTTGTACTACCACAGTATTGCTTTCACGGAAGATACCAGCTCAAATTCTTCCCACCTTATCAAATCTTTTGTTCAACTTCGCAGACACCACCCACCTGGCCACAAGACTTTCCTTCTCCTAGGACAACAAACAAATCAGATGTAGATCCCCATGGAGGGACTTCCACAACCTTACTTACTCCCCACTTTACAACCACTAGCCTAAGCATTTGGCCTCTTATTAATTTAAGGCCCCCCATTGGTACAGCCACCTCTAAAGGCGAGATCCCAAGCCAAAAGGGAGTTGTGAAAACTAAAAATTTCTTGCTTGAAGAATCCTTTTCCAAGTGTCATACCCACCTCAAAGCAAAAGGTGTCAGCAAGAACAATCTTATTACTATCTTCTAATAGAGGATTATCATATCATTGGAGAGCCTCCAATCTCCTTAGAATCGGTTAAAGCGTTACATAATTAATCAGATCAGATCAGATCCCCTCGATGATCCGCACTGCTGGAATACTCGTACTTAGTAGAAAGTTACCCATGCATCTTGTTATATTTATTTATTACACGACGTTTCGCTTTGAAAACATGTTTTGGGCTATGAACAATTCCTCTTGTCGGCTTTTGGGATGAGCTGTCAAATGCGAGATGGAGATGAGGAGGTGGGGAGATTTTGACCCGGGCCCACCTAGATTCGGAAATATATTGCGGGATGATCAAAGCCGGATTGGGAAGTGAATGGGTGTTTGGTTTGAAAAGAGAAGGGAAGGACTTGGGAGGATCCTGCCCATGAATAGCAAGTGTCATGAAGGTTTTGATTTGCATATACAAACTTTGTTGTGATCGAGTTTTAAAGTCTGTCACTATAAGAAATATAATTGCATGTATACTCATTTTGGTGAATATTTAGAAGCTCACAGTTGTGATTTCTTAACTCAAGTATCTTTGGGATGTCTTCTGAGAAGATTTTGTAAATTTTAAGAAGACCTATTAATTATGGTCTATTAAAATGTCTGGTCTATTAGAATGACTCCATTAGTCTACCGATTCCGATTCAATAGAGTGATCTTAATGACCATAATCTGAATGATCTAACTGAACAAAATTTCTACCTCTGCCGTTACCTTTCAGAGTGCCTTTCTCAGCCATGGTAAGGTGATCTCACATGAAGAGACCCTGTGGGGCTCTCTTATGTTGTCGGGCAAGCCCGATAGATTGACAAGCACCTCCAGGGTGCCAACTCTGGGGTGCAGAGCCAATAGTTGAGTACGCCGCAGGGGATGGTCTCAATGACGAGGAGGAAGTAGCTATCCCTGCTTAGCAACACCCCGTTGGGGAAGGACAGGACTTCCAGCAGCACCTGTATCGCTGTCGTGGCAGGGTTGTATTTGATCACCCTCTCTGTATCCCCGCTTACCTGCTTAAGTATTTGATCACCCTCCCCATATCCCCGCTTAACGCATGTTGCCATGGCGAACTATATTAACCACAACTTATACATATTACTTTATGATATGATGTAGTATACCTGCGTAGGAAGCGGGTGCTGCTGTCGGCTGGTGAAGGAACAAGGTCGGGAGCGTCCTGGTCGACGTCCACCCCGCTTAAGTGAAAAGGGATGCCTTGAGCCTATGTGGCGACCACCTTCGCAACCCAAGTAGGCATCGGTGATGCAAAGGTCGTTGTCCTATGGCTAAATTGTAGCCCCAGCGGGCGGCCGCATAGATGCTTCTCGCTGGAGCCGTAGGAGCCACCGCAAAAACTCTCGCTTCCTGAACAAAATAACGGTCATGTTTATTGGCGGCCGGATCCCTTCAGGGGTTGAGGGGATTCAATCAGTACACTGGAGGGGGGGGGGGGGGGAGCTTTCCAACTCCGCAGAATTTTTTTTTTCAAAAATCTCTCCCCCCCTCCAGTGTACTGGCCTAGTCCCCTCAACCCTTGTAATCCGGTCTCTTATTGGCGTCTTTAACAACTAAAACTTCTTGCAGCCTTTGATCAATAGGACCCAAAAGAGTAATACAGAGTATCATGTCAACTTAGATATTTTATTTATATCCTTGAGAAACTATTTATTACATTGTTACTTAGTTGATTGAAGTGGCTATTATTGTAACACCTCTAAAATATAGTTAAATTGTATTTTTAAACATTGAAACATCTTTTCAAGTATTGACTCGGTTCTTTAAAAAAATTATGAGTTAAATGTATTTAACTGAGAGTAGTACTAAAATAGATGACAACATGAAAAGTCCCCGTTTTGAAACCACTTACTGCTAAAAGAATAAAATCGGTACATAATAGCATTAGAGTTAGGTTACCACCATGAAAGTATGAAACATAAGTACTACATAGGGAAAAGTGCTTGAGCATGTAGGAGTCACATCTAGAATCCTATATGTCTAGTAGACTAATTGTAGGCTAAGAAATGTAATGGCGAAGACGTCGCCTATATATGGGATAGAATGTAACATTCTTCAAATACAATTAAGTTGTATCTTCAAATATCGAGGTGTTTTCTAAAGTATTGACTCAATTCTTTACAAGAATTATGTAGTTAAGTGTGCTTACCTAATAAAAATATGACTGCAAGTGGGTCGGAGACGAAAACAGAAATGGTACTTTCCGCTTCCAATTCATATAAATTTTTTTTGAAGACAAATGAAAAGAAAAAATGAGTATTCTACTTCTCCATCTATGTTTACTTTTAAATCGAAAATCAGAAACAAAAAGAAGTTTTCGCTATCGTCATCACTATAATAAGAAGTTATTTTAAATCACTATTACACATTCACTCTCGATAAACTTTCTTCTAATAATTGAAAATTTTCAAACCTAAAAGATTTTAGTGTATTTAAATTCTTGCAATGTATGAACTTTGAGTTTTGAAATATAATTTATTTATCAGTCTAAATCTACGTGTGAATCTATTCAAGCTATGAGCTATAAAATCACTCAAATTTTAAGAAAATCTTCTACTTTTTATTGTGGACTTACTTTTGCCAAACTATCAAGAGATATTCTTACCATTAGATATAAAAAGGGTCTATCTAATGGATTTTTATAATGTAAAACAATATATAGAACATAGATGATAATTCGGAAATGAAAACAGATTAGTGGATGCAGAAACAACTGTTTTCGTTTTTGACTCTTATAATTATCGGAGATTCATTTCTATTTCCTATAATTTAACCAGTGGTCTTTAAGGGATTTTCGTACCCACTAGTAGAAACATAAATGGGGCCGGCGAATAATCAGAACTCGGGTGTCCATTTGTAACCTTAGTTAATTATATCATTAATGATCCACTATCGTCACAGTTCTCTTGGGCTCACTTTGTTTGTGGAATAGGGCCAGAATAGCTGGTGGCCCTATTCTGATTTGGTTGAGGGTATGCCTAATTCCTCCAATTCCCCCAACTCCCTAAATCTACCTGGAATAGCTAATTCTTCTAATTCTCTCAATTTTATCTTTTATTTCACTCCTTATTCCACTTATTCTTACCAAATCACTTGGAATAGCGCAGTATAATTCTCTTTATTCTGGGTGGACTACCAAATCAAAATACCTCTTATTCTGGTTTAAGAAATCTCCAGAATCTTATTCTGATTTAAGTTATTCTGCAAACAAAGTGAGCCTTGGAAAACTGGTTATTACATAGTCAATTTATGGAACGGGAAATAGTTTTTGCACTCTTTTCTTTACTACTTGAAAAAGGATTATCTATTAGACTGAAACCGAAGATTCAGACATCACATTAGATTGAATAATTGGAGGTGGCTACGCAGCATTCCACCATTTAACCTTGGCCTCCAAAAGAGCTTAAGCTTCCACCACAAAAGGGTTGGTAGTGCATAACCTTGGCCTGCAAAAGAGCTTATGCTTTGGACTTGCATTACATAACTAATAAGGGTGGCAAACAGGTACGGATGGATTTCCCTGAAACATATGGCAATTATTTTGTGACAATGACTGAAAACGGCAGCTTAATTTTCCCATTATGCGTGTCAGGTAACTTAGGGTCGGCAAGTGATTACTCTGGACACTTTACTTTATTTGGATGCTTGTAAAACACATGAAAATAAAATAAAAAAGCATAAATTCCCTAGTTTTGATTCACCTCGACCCTTACTAAGAAACTAAAGCAAAGAAATGGACCTCTAGGAGGCTCAACAAAGGTGCACAAAATTTTATCTTACACTAGTTTACATCAAGCGTGCGTTTGCTTCTGCGTAAGATACTTTCGAACGAAAAAGATTTCAAATTTACAAGAGAAATAAAAATAAAATTTGCCGTTTAGGATTTATAAAAATATTTTCATCTACTGTGAAGAAAGACATTCTGTTTCAACCCATAGATGCCAAAATCAAGAAAAGAAGAGTCAACGGATTAAGACTTTTGTTGACTAGAGTTTTGCTGCACATCTCGAAAAAAAAGTTTTTCATGCAATATATCTTATACCAACCCATATAAACTCTAAACCAAACATCAAAAAATATAATAATTTTTTTAAAAATACATATCTTGGAACAAACAACCCATGGTTGTGGTAGCTGCTAGCTTTGCAGTTACCCAGATGTGGCATTACAAACTCCATATCACCCCACACCTCCTCCATCGGTCCATTAAATTACTGTTCCAAAAGTCATCAGGTGACAGGACATCACTCAATCTTGGATCAGATTGCTAAGGTTTTTGGTTGGATCATTTGATAGATCACCGAATATGCATGGAAAAATAATTAACTTGATCTATATGTTTAATGTTATCCATGTCCTACTCATCTCAAATGTACATATAGTCTTATCAGAATTTTTGTTTGGAGCTGATGGCCGTCAAAAAATCCAAAACTGACCATCGCGCGCCCTTCGTCCCCCAAACAGGTCCTTGCATTTGGCCCATCTATAGACTTGTGTAAGGCCCATTTATACAATACTAAAACCACATAAGCAAAATAACTTCCCCGTGCAACCTAAAACCAGAAACCATTGGAAGTGCTCTAATGAAATGAGAATTTTGTCAAGCTAACGATGTGTTCCTTCATACGATAGGATTTTAAATATATATATATTTTTTCAAGTATAGCCCCGAATCCTTGCGATTTGAATATTTAGATTTGACTACTGAATGGATCTTATCTCCCTTGAGAACTAAATCCCTATCAGTTGGCTAGCCGCTCGATTGCTAGCTAGGTTGTGTTATTTAAGTTGGCCTCACTTGGTCCCTAGTCAGTGAAGGCTTTGGGAAATGGGATTGGCAGTTCTGTTTGATTGGATTTTGGCAGTAGTTCGGTGAAAATTCACACTGCAAGTTCTGTTTAACATAGGTTGTGTTCACTAGATGCCATTGGAAAATCTTGAAATGTAGTTCCCCTTGTAGATGTTAAGCTAACAATCTTAACTTGTCACTTGGAAAGAGGGTTAACTAGAAAAGATTTGGATAGGAATGCCTGTATATTTCGACTTCTTCCTCTCGACAATAAGATGAGATCCTCTAAACCTCTTATTTTGAACATTTCAATCTCTCCATTCATGGAGACATGAGGGTAAACAGGTCGTTACCATGAAAAAATGAGGAAGCATGTACCCACCTCATCTTCATAAGAGTAAGGTCATAAAAAAGTTCAAAAAAAAAAAATTCAGACGATCTCATCTCTTATGCGGTCCTCCCATCATAGCATCACTCATGGAACTCCTTGATGAAATACTGGTTTTGGGAGAAACTAGTGTTACCATGAGAATGAAGAGAAATAGATGCAGTTTTGAGGGGACCGAACCAGTGACGGATCCAGGCTATTCTCAGTGGGGTCCTGTGACCCACTTGATTTTATAAAATTTAAGAAGACTTACTATTTTTAGTCTATTAGAGTTATTGGCCTACCGATCTCAATCCGTTAGAATAACCTCACTAACTCTTTGATTCCGACTCAATAGAGTACCACATTAATCCATTATCCTGATCTGAACTCATTGCTTCGGAGAATTTCTGACGGCCGCCACGATCCCCACATCATAGGTAATGATGGGATTTGGAAAGGTTGGGCTGGGCCCTATAGAGATTTCCACTGGCCCAAAATAAAAATTAATCCAGATTACCACGTCCAAAACCAAATACTACGAATTGTAAAGTATGTGACTCCAATAAGTTTTTTTTTTTTCTTGACATTCTTGTTGATAACCTGCTACAAGTGCCCCACCCTTTTGCAACGTAACATAGGAAAGAATTTGACTTGAGGACATGGACGTTCCTATGATCTATCTCTCTTCTCTTCCTACCTCTCCTCAATCTCACGAGAGGGAAGGCCAATCATTTCCACTTTCTTACAAGTCGTACCAAGTGATGAAACGGATCGTGAGAAAATTTACTGATCCTCGTTTTATCTATAAAAGCTTAGCTCATGAAAAGATATAGAATAGAGGTGAGAAATGACTTTTGCATGTAAATTATCATCCACATGAGGACAAAAAATTTATAAGAAGTAAGAAATACAATAGTTGCAATCAAAATTTGATTTTAAATTTATAGAACGTTTGGTCTTTATTTATATTTTATTAAGATTTTTTACTTTTTGTTCCTTACAATTTTTTTTATATTTTATATTAGTCCCTACAATATTCATATTTATTTTAAGCTCCCCGCAATCGTTGAACACTCCTTAAAAAATTCCTCCGATTAACAACCATAAAAAAAAGAATGTATTAGGCAAACATTCATGCTATATGTTAGTAGAAATATGGCACACGGAAGGAACATTCTGTGGATATTCTTTGTTTTGATAATTGTTAATTGGGGAAGCCTTTCTAAGAGAGTTTGAAGATTGGGGGGAGTTTAAAATAAATATAAAAATTACAAGGACTAAATATTGAAATATTATAAGAACTGAAAAGTAACCTTTTCATTCTTCTAGTCCAAAGGTGTTGGGACCAAGTATTTGCATATCCCGGATACAGAGATCTCAATCATAAGTTTTCTCAGTGTATGTTAGAGCTTGTGCTGCTTTTTTTGCATATACGGATGACATTTTCAAATTCATATACTTATTAAGAAAGAAATATCATTGACTCTATATACAACAATATAGAGTCCTATTACGTCCAAAGATCCTCAACCTCTGATTTAAAAAAGAGATTCAAATATCCCCCAAAAAAAAGAAGAATTGCTGAAACTATCAAGTTAAAGTTACATTTGGGAACATAAATTAGAAAAACTCTATGAGATAATGCAATAATATGAGTAAATATAAAAATTGCAGAAACTAATATAGAATATTGAAAGATTGTAAGGAAGCGTAAAATAAAAAAGCTAAATAAAAATCGTAGAGAAATATCAAGATAGGTAATCAATTGCAATGGTGTTAGACCTTAGACGGAGCATTCGCTTATTTGGCTACTAATCTCATTCCTCGACCTACTAGGGCCGTCAACGGAGTGAATACAGAGCGAGTATCACATTATCTGACTCCACTCTGTTTAGCAATATCTGAATAGTCGGCTCCAGATACTATCCTATGGATAATAAATTTTTTTATCTGAATTATCCGAATTCGGATAATAATTCAATTACTTGATTATTTCAACTTTATCTTGTTACTTGAATATCATAGAGTTAAATTAATAAATATTTAAGTTAGAAATATCTAGATAAATTCTAAAAACTTAAATGCTTTATTAAATATACTTTAGATAATAACAAATGACCTAAACAATTTATCTAAATAAGTAAAATTGCTAAAATAAAAATCACAATAAACTTCATTATTATCGCTCAACACGTCTTAAAACATATTTCAAATATCAAATTACCATTTATTTAAACATATAAACATCATGAAAATTAGAATAACTTATTAAAATACGTAATTAGTCGGATAATAATAAGAGTGAATATCTATTTTCCATTTCCACTTCGAATATTAATCGGGTAATTAGACATATATTCAGATACGTTCGGTGGATGTTCTAATTGAATAAATATCGTACTAATCAGATGCAGCCCTACTACCTACTCTAACTCCCCTTTTCTACTCCCACGTCCAAAGAAAAATCAAATCGTAAATTAAAAAATATTCTTTACTTTTCTTCTCTTATATCATTCCCTTTGAGAGGTAAACAGGAAGGATCCCAAGCATACACACAGTAATCATAACTTCTCCCTTCCTTTAGAGGGAAACCACTCCAACAACACGATCATTGCTTCTCCTGTCGCTAGAAAACATTATACTGCGCAGAGGGGAATCTGTTCACCCAACGTGACTAGCTCCTCAAGCCAAAGATAACCATTGATATATTTATGAGAGGTCCCAAAGCTTTAGCAAGGGGAATCTGGTACCTTATTCACGAGATCCATTATGTGACAGCTACAACAATTAGGCAGATCTCAGACCCACCACCCCTGGCCATTGCATTTATGTCCCTTCACAAGGTCCAGGCGCAATAGCACCAACAGCAGCATCAAGATCCTGCTCACTTCTCAGCTGTCTGAGTCCCCATCTGTCTTGGATTTTTTCACTTATTTACCCTTGAGAAATATTTGCTGAATCGTTCCTCGGATGGTGTCATATATCAGTCGTTCGATAGACATATCAGAAGACGACAAGCATAAAACTTAACTTCATATACCATCCAATCTGTCCATCAGATAAAATAGATGCCCGAGTACGCTACACTACACCAATAGGTGGTATAACAAATGTTTCTCTTTATCTTCAAAGAGTTGGATCGACTCGGATCTCTCATGATCTAATACAAGTCGGGTCAACTCATGCAAACTCGTACGAGTCGCATGACCAAATCGTACAAGTTCGATCGAATCTTACTGACTCGAATTCATCTTGATACAATACGAGTCGTCGCCCAAATCGACACGAATCGATCCGGTACAACAAGCCATGGAGCCAACTAGGTCACATGTATACATGCGTACCCAATAATGCCTCATGTTTTGCCTGTATCTTTTTGAGAGGTTGTTGGTATTCTCATATTCTTTTGAAAACTTGAAGAATAATAGAAAAGATTTTCTCAAAAAAGTGAAAAAAAAAACTAAGGAAATAAAATATTGCATAAAATCTGTGTCTGTAAATTTTATTAAAAAATGACTGAAAAATAAAGACAGGTTTGCATTCCCAAACTCACATTTGAGCGCAAAATGATTTATCCAAGTGAATTTAACATTTTTGAAATACAGGATTAGTTTCAATATTTTAAAAGAATCACATACAAATAATAATAATAATAATAATTATCTTAAAAGTGATGAACAAATGGTAACTTAGGTGCATCTCACTTGGAGAGGACGTTCATTCAAAAACTTTTCACAGTACGTGAATAAATATTCCCCAAATTTTATCCTTCCTTGTTGGAGGTGAAAAATTAAAATCCAAAAAGTAAAAGAATAGGTTAAACATCTGAAAAATAGTTTTCTCAGCCGCACCTTACGTCTTTACAAAAATACATGAAACGTTAACTGTAAAAATAAAAGAACTTTTCATGAAAACACTAGGACCATGTTTCCCCAAGGTGGCAAACATCAATTCTTTATTCTTGATTGACACATATATAGTTGATCCCCACTACTTATTAGTCTATTCCACCTTTCCTCCATTCCTTCTATGGTGTGAATCTGGACACCTCACAGTTCAGGTACACATCTACTTTCCTGTTTACCAAATCTTCCCATCTTATCTCCAGATCCCTTCTATTCCCTGCAAGTAGATTTCTACCAGCTTTCCCTGGCAACCCAAGATTGCACACCTTTCTTTGGATTCCATCCTCCAAATTTCATCAAATTCACTGACAAGGACCTTCAAAGGGATGTGACTGGATTCTCTTTAGCCCTAATCCTTGTGAAAAAAGCAGGGCTAGCTTTGACAAAAGTCCAAGAAGCAAATGTTATGACCTGAAAGTGATCCCTTTATTGGGATTACACATGCAGAGGATCACCAGGATCTGCTGACAAGGATCCCAGTCTCTCCTCAATCATCACATATATAAATTTCCTTGGTCATAATTTCTCTCTCAAACAGTTTGCAAATTTTTCGAAGTACCACCATCTGCACAGGGGCAGATGCTTGATCAAGCTCATTAGGCTATTCACAGTTTTCCCCGGCAAGTTTCTTAAACTTCTGAGCACAAACAAAATTGTGATTGAATAGGTGTATAACTACAGATTTTGCTTATAGAAAGCAAGGAAAACCCCAATAGCCAGGTCTAAAAGGAAGAAACCAAAAACAAGATCTACCCAGTTGAAGGAAGGGGCAGAAAACGAGAAAGGAGAGGGGCTTTGAGGATTTTCCATCTAAAAGCAAGAAAGAAAAAATCTTCATAGAATATTTTGATAATATCAGGCCACCCTCAAGCTGTTACTGTACATCTGGGTCTTGTCCTCTCAGGTGTCAAGCCCTCATCCATGACCTTCCTCTTGTTGCTGTTGCTGTTGCCTGTGCTGCTGTTGTTGCTGCTGCTACTGTCGGTGGTGATGGCTGTGCAAAGGTTATTGTAGTCGATTTGCAGCTGCTGTGGGGGCTGCTGTTGCTGTTCCATTTGCCCTTCCTTCTGCTGCTCAGAGGATTTCTTCTTCATCATGTGTGGTACTAGCCTCTCCATGTCTGATAACTGGACAGGCTTCAGGAAGAACTCCTCTGCCCCTTCCTCCAGACACCTGTGAAATAATTTAATCATGATCAGGCCATGAGGGTCTCATATATCATTGACAGATGCAATGTTTCAGTTGCTGGCTTCCTAAGTTGGGAGTCCTTCGGCTATGAGATGTATCAGAAATCAGAAGGAACATGATTTTGGGGCGTTTGATTTGACTGCAGAGGGAAGGATCGTTTCACCTTTTCAACGTCCATACTAAGTTTGCCACCTATGCTGGAAGATTTTCAAAGATTTTGTTGGTCTTTCAAGTTTTCTTCTTTCTTCCTGTTTTGAGAATCTGGTCGCGTGGGGATCTGAAATGCAATCCTATCATGAAATCTGACCAAAAGAAATAAATAAATGGAGACCTTTTTTTGCGTTACTGTTTATATTTCTATCCTTACGGAGAAAATGACCTCTTTCAGGGGATTGGAGACCTTTGGCCTCCGGTTCTTATTTACTTTATTTAACAATCCATTAACAGCCTATTTAAAATGCAAATTTCTAGGCCCAATTGGATTTGGGCCCGGGGAGTTTAGATTATAATTTTTTGTCTATCTTTCAATTGAATCAGACTAAAAAAATGGTAATTATTTCCTCAAGAGCTAATCAAGGATGGGCTACTTTCTTGGTCCAGACATAGTGCTTGGTTTTGAACTTGAGATAACTAAAATTTAATCTAGCACACAGCCATATCTGAGTAGGAAGGTGTCCATTTCTGGAACACTTAATTTCCATTAGGTTGCCTTGTTCTCATCTAATTATCTCAAGTATTCTCCAATTCCAAATTTTGGAAGAAAAACTGAATTCCAATGACGAACTAGAAAAAGGAAAAAGAAAAACTGAAAAACTGGGGCCGAATTTGTGCTGCTCACCTATTGATCCTGGAGGGCACGTTCTCAGATGACATGATCACCACAGGGATGTCCTTCAGGGATGATGTCTCCTGATTTCAACAACCATAAGATTACCTTAACTCTCTTGGACATATGAACATTAAATGAAATCTTCAAGCATAGACCAGATACTTTATGAATACCTTAATTTTCTTGAGGAGATCATAGCCTGTCATTCCAGGCATGCAGTAGTCTGTTATCACCAGATTCACCTCAATTTCCTGACAGAAACAAAGGACAGGAAAATACACCCATCAGAATTGTGATTCAAAAAATAGGCACTCCAAACAAGATTTGCACAAATATAGAGAAGACAATTCCGTGGAGGAACATTACCTGATGATAAGGAGAAACAGAGGGGGCGTTGGACTGTTCATCCTGCAGACCCAGGAATTCCAAAGCCTTGCTTCCCGAATCCACAGTGGTGACTGAAACAAAGACCCATTAAAAGGAAACATCAGAATTTGAATCCTCAAGCACAACAAGGGAAAGGAAGAAGGAAGAATACCCATCACAGTTCCAATCATCACCAGAGGCACGTACCTTGATAGGAAGAGGTTCTAAGGAGCCTCTCAATGAGCTTCCTATCCAGGAGGCTGTCATCCACAGCTAGAACATGGAACTGCGCCTCTGCAATGAGAGCCATGGAGGAGGAGGAGGAGGTGGAGGTGCACTGGTGAGGCTTCTTGTAATCACCAGCAGAATCAGAAGAAGGAATAAGAAAGGGCTTCTTCTCCCCTTCTCTGCCTTGGTGGTGTGGCGAGGTGGAGGAAGGAGGAGATGGGCACACAAGACATGACAGGAGAGGGGGGCTTTAGAGGGTAGGGAAATATAAGGGGAGGGGGAAGAGGCGAGGGGGCACTGCTTCCCACCACCACCAACAAAATCCCACGACTTGGAAAGCAAGATCCGACCAGATTTTCTCCAAATCTTGTGCCCCCGAGCCCCAAGAATCCTCCTTTCCATGTCCTCTTCCCCCTGTTCCCCTGTGATTTGAATGGGAGGGCAAGCAAGGTCCCCACCGCCAGAGTGGCCCCTCCCTCCCTCTCTCTATTATGAGGAGCCTCATATTTGAAAATAGGGATTTTAGATATGGGCCCCTATAATTAACTATATTATTACACACTGACCCCTCCAGCTCTAATCCTTGTGTACGACCTGTCCCAATCAATTCCTCCACATTGTTAAAAGAAATGAAAAAGAGGGACTTATCATGTAACTGTGAGTGGTTAAAAACAAATATTAAACGTAAGGTGCTTAATTGGTAAAGATATAAGGACACGCTATTACAGGCGTCATATCTAGAAGATTTTGTTCGTTCGCGCTGGTGTGCATGGAAACAACAGGCGGTGGAGGTGTTTATGAGAGAGAGAGAGAGAGAGGGAGATATGTGGAGAGAGACTAGAGAGAAGGGGGGAAGTGGTCTTGGTGGCGGACCCCGCCCAATCCCGGGGAAGATCCGGTGACGTCACACCCAGGCGGCCGCCCCCAAGTCCGTCTCCTCTCTCTCTCACACGTCTCTCTCTAGCCTCTCTCTCTAATCTCACTGTCTGCTCTTTTTTCCCTGTTGTTCCCTTCCATCGCTACTTTTCTTCTCGTCCATGTTAACGTGTATTCGTGTGAAAGGAGAGACCATGTGGGTCTTCGCTCAGAGGGGGAGACCAGATCCTCAGGATTGATGAGATATCACAGAGAGAGGTTAGGGAGAGTGATAGAAAGGGGAGTTGCAGGCAGCTTCATGTGAGTCTTCTCCCCACCTTCCACACACAAATATGAACGAGGGGTCAGCCGTCCATCCCATGGCCGTCCATCCATCACCCATCCCATGGCCGTCCATTCATCACGGGAGTTGGACCCCATCCATCATGGGGGGAGGAGCACATGATGACCATGGTACACCGGGAGGCCCCGTCCCCACCCCGGCAGTGGCGGTCGAACGCGGTGTACGGATGGATACACGGAGGAGGCAGACGACAGACCGACCACACCCGTTAGCTGTTTGGAAAAGGATTTTTGTATACATACCCTAAAACATATTATATTTATCTCTTTACTTTAAATTCTCACGTATTATTTTCAATACCTACGTCTTAAAATTCCAACAAAATGATATGAACTTCAATCCAGCAGACTATGTTAAAAAGATTCTATAAATCTTGATAATATTAAGGATACATGTACCTGGTGAATTTAGAGGCGTATATATAAAATATCACTGAGTTTATAGGTATATAAGTAAAATCTTTAGACCTGATTCAACACTAATTTGACAAAAAGTATAACCACAATATTTCTGAAGTTTTAAGGATCTGTATGAAAATTGGGAGTGTGGATATAAATACTATATTCTTAAGAATATATATGTAAAGCTCCCTTTAAAAAAATGGTCGTCTGCGCGTCCCCGGCAACATCACCGGCCACCTTCATGAGGGGGTGGGGAAGGGGAATCCCGTGCCGTGCTCCACGTTCATGTGGAAGGCCTTGGTTTAATGTCCTGCGCGAGGGGCACGAGGTCCCGTTATGGTGTGTCCCTTCGAGAGGGCAAAGCAAACAACACGGACGTCGTTTTGCTTCTTGTTAAGCTTGCAGTAGGGGGTCCATTTAGCTCGACAACCCTTTAGTGGTCCTAACTCCTAAGCTAGAGGGGATGGGGCTCCCATGATCCCATCCCATGAGAGAGAGGAGAGAGAGAGAGAGAAATACTAGGATGTCATCATGGCCTTTGGTATGGTTCGACTGCATCTAGTTTGGAGCCTTAGAATCAGATCGGATGGTCCTATTTTTTATAAAAAAATATTTGGTGCATATCCCATAAATATGTACATTTAATGAGGCGTGTAATATTCCATCACTTACTGTGAATTCACGTGAAGATGAAGGGTACGGGAGTCTCTCTAATTTGATGCACACCATATGATATGCATTAAGTAAGACTCAAAAAAAAATAAAAATCAGACATGTTGACACATTGTGCATGTTTGCCCTCCATTTGAAGAATTAAGTGTGTTTGTCTACTACGTTGATCTATGCTCCTCTTTTACAAATGAAGTCTCCGCCAACTTCAAGTTAGATGCAAAAACACATACATATACATGTACACATCATATGCATAATAAATGTTAAGATACAATTACCATGGTGTAATACAATTATTTGAACAATCTTAGATGTTGATTTGGTGGTCCCGATATAAATATGACAAGGGCATGTACTAATTTGAGATATACTTCCAAGCCAGCCCGGATATCCATCTACGTTGATTCTAGTGAACTCTGGTTAATACTAACATTTGAACCCAACTCCAGAGGAGACGAGCCGGCTCAAAGTCAAATCAGAATAAGTTTAAAAGAGATAGGAAACACATTCGAAGTGAGAAAATCCGCGCAACAAGTGCGAGAAAGCCATCAAAAGCGGGGCTAAAAACACACCCTAAATGAGTGAAAAATCCACAAGCCGAATCTTGCCTGTCCAACCGCAGGGTGTGAATTCACGGGGAGGATGAAACCAGGTGCAGTGTTCCCACTAACATTTGAAATAGGGAGTATGTTAGGGGCCACTAAAGAGATAAGAATAGCATTATGTTATTGTATATTTCATCGTCCTTTAAATTAACAAGTGAATCATAAAGGGGGGACCTCCGTTTGTCAATTTTTATTATAGAGTCCAAGCAAGAGCTAGCTTACACTTGTTTATCCTTTTGTGAAGTAAGGTAGTCCTATCGAGCGAGTAAACCGAATATATAGAAGTCGTTAATTTAGAACTTGAATTAGTGCTTAAGTTGACATCAAATAATAAAAAATTGGCATAATTCAAAGCACCAAAGTCTGCCTTGCAATAGGAGGAGAGAGGAGCAGTGGCGTGCTTATATTAACACTATTTTTTCAACTAGATATAGTTTATGGGCATGGTGAACGGAACTAGAATTCCATCCTAAACCAGTGCACCTTTCTTTTGAGTTAATACTAGATTTGTACTAGCTTCCCAACTCCGTGTGAGGATCTTACCCATGATAACCCACAACCGGACTTGGTCAAGTTTCCCAAGTCCCTGTGAGAACATGTCAATAGTTTAATTGTTTACAAATTTGATTGATGGACTGCCAGTGGGAATGTAAATTAGACGGACTGAGTTGCATTATGTGATAATTTGGATCTAACTAAATATAAAATAGTACAATTCAATTTTAGTTCAACTCAAATTTATTTCAAATTTAACATAAATTCAGTCCAAATTCAGCTCCAATTTAATAGTGAGTGGGTTAAGTTGAGTTGGGTTGGATTGGTCCTGTTTATAAATAAGTTGTTAGAAGTATTTTATTTTTAAAATTATTGTAAAAGTTAATGGATTAAATTAGACAAGTCTAATTTCAGTCCAACTCAGCCTAATTTAACTAATGTCAACTCAAATTTAATCTAACTTAATTTATATAATTTAGGTCAATCCAATTTCCTTTAATATGAGTTGAGTTAAATTAAACTATGGATTGGTCCACCTGATTGACACTCCTAAATTCCTAATTATTGACAGAGAGCTCTATCGTCCAATTAATGTAAGAGATATTGTCCACCTATTTTGTTTAAACAAGGGGCCACATCAAGAAGTTGGGAAGATCATTCCCGGATACCGCAAGATTGTGTTCCCCTCATCACCATCCCTGTCATCTTTCCAAGGAGATCTTTCTTACGTTTGCCTTTATACAAAATAATATTGTTGATGTACTCCCTTGCAAGAAAGACAAATTATAAATACCTTTCTTATTAGATAATAATTTTACATGAATGAAAGTGATGTTTTGTTTAATCCCTTAGCCGATGTTTGACACCGGGATGGTTAAAATAAGAAGGGGGATCACTGTGTATGGGGATTATGTATTCCCATTCTTATTCTCTTGCATGTTTGTTTGTCATTAAGGATAATTTTGTAAGGATATGAATAGATTAAGATAAGATAATTATTTGGTAACATTGTTGGAGTAAATTTGAAAGTATTTGGTAACATTGTAGGAGTAAATTTGAAAAAGACATCCCAAAGATACTTGAGTTAAGAAATCACAACTGTGAACTTCTAAATATTCACAAAAATGAGTATACATGCAATTATATTTCTTATAGTGACAGACTTTAAAACTCGATTTCACAACAAAGTTTGTATATGCAAATCAAAACCTTCGTGTGACTAGGACTGTAAACGAGTAGGATACGAATACAGAAAAATGTGTTTCTGTTTTTTTATTTCGATAAAAATAGTATGTTTTCGTTTTTGATTTCGATAAGATCGGAAAGTACATTATCCGTTTCCATTTTCGATAAAATTGGAAAGTCTATTTTCTGTTTCCGATTTATTTCCGATTATGATATCAAAATCGGATATTATTTTCGATAATTATAAAAAATTATTAATTTCTTAATTTATTTGTTTAAAACATATAAAATGAAACCTAAATATAATCAATACGTCTTAGTATATTAGATAATGATTAATTATATTAGATAATAATTAATAAGATTAAAACAATATTAAGGTTAATATTATTCTTAATAATAAATTTAATTATAATCAAAATCGGAAATAGAAAAATAGATACGGAAACAGAAGTTTCTGTTTCCGATTCTGGTAGCTTATCGAAAGTATCCGATTCCGATTACGATAATTATAATAGGATGGATATTTTTTATCAAAAATAGATTTCGAAAAATCGGTTAATCGAATTTCAGTTGACAGCCCTATTCATGACACTTCCTATTAATGACAGGATCCTCCCAAATCCTTCCCTTCTCTTTTCAAACCGAACACCCATTCACTTCCCAATCCGGCTTCCATCATCCCGCAATATATTTCCGAATCTAGGTGGGCCCGGGTCAAAATCTCCCCATCTCCTCATCTCCATCTCGCATTCGACAACTCATCCCAAAAGCCGACAAGAGGAATTTTTCATAGCCCAAAACATGTTGTTTTCAAAGCGAAACGTCGTGTAATAAATAAATATAACAAGATGACATGGTTAACTTTCTACTAAGTACGAGTATTCCAGCAGTGCGGATCATTTAGGGGATCTGATCTGATCCGATCTGATGTGATTATGTACCGCTTTAACCGATTATAAGGAGATTGGAGGCTCTCCAATGATATGATAATCCTCTATTAGAAGATAGTAATAAGATTGTTCTTGCTGACACCTTTTGCTTTGGGGTGGATATAACAGCTTGGAAAAGGATTCTGCAAGTATGAAATTTTTTAGTTTTCACTCTCAATTCACAACTCCCTTTTGGCTTGGGATCTTGCCTTTAGAGGTGGCTGTACCAATGGGGGGACTTAAATTAATAAGAGGCCAAATGCTTAGGCTAGTGGTTGTAAAGTGGGGAGTAAGTAAAGTTGTGGAAGTCCCTCCATGGGGATCCACATCTGATTTGTTTGTTGTCCTAGGAGAAGGAAAGTCTTGTGGCCAGGTGGGTGGTGTCTGCGGAGTTGAACAAAAGATTTGATAAGGTGGGAAGAATTTGAGCTGGTATCTTCAGTGAAAGTGAAACTGTGGTAGTACAGATGGCACCACGCACGTTGGGCGGGTGCAGACTCAACTCCCATTCCTCGTGGTGATGTCTCGGATTTTACGTACATAATAAGAAATTATTTGATTTGATGTAAAATATTAATTTTAAAATAATAAAATAAAATCTCTTGAGATTTCGGTTTTCAATGGTTTCCTATTACATAAGCTAAAGAAATCAGTCACAAGGAGCTCATGGGCTTATTTGATTTTTGAATAAGGTTTTTTTACGTGCATGCTCCTGAAAAATATCTTATTTGTATCTATACTCTCAACTCTCATATATTGTCAATAAGATTCATAAAATCTTCAAAATATTATATTTATACCTCTCCGTCAGACGAAGGTGAATTTTAACAAAATATGCCTAAAATATTTCATAAATCATGATTATAACTTTGGGGCGTGGGAGATACATATACAAACTTTTAGTAAATTGAGGAGTATATATATAAAATATCTATGAATTTAGGAGTATCAGTACAAAATGTTTAGATAGAGGGGTATAAGTATAACTTTTCTTAAGATTTCAAAGATGTTGATGACAATATGTGAGAGTTGGGGGGTATAGATACAAATATGATATTTTTTAAGAATATACATGCAAAAAAAACTTTTGAAATATGATAGTTTACAACATTCTAAACGTACAAAAAACCCTTTAAAATGACTTATGGCATTCCATATAATAAGAAAAATAATATTTTATGGCACAATAAATGACTCTTAAATCGGTCATTAAAATTGCATTGTGGATGAGTGCACACCTGATCACCGGTTGAGCAAAAGATTCACCGGCAGTGCTGGAAATCAAGTTTAGAAATTAAGGCGGTGAGATGCGTAGGTTAATTTAGCCAGAAGACTCTCATGGTGACGGAATGTGCACAAGATACGAATTCGTCGAAGAACATGTGAGTTTTCATAATGGGGAAGCCATTAAAGCTCTCTTTCATAATGTAGAATACTATATTTATTGAAAAACATTTTCACCTATTTGTTTTCCTGTAAGTTTGTCCCACCTTTAGGTTTTAAGAATATAAGCATAAAATTATAACTTATAAGGATATAAGTGTAAGAATACATATAAAAGGTTAAATTTGAAGGGTACAAATGTAAATAATTTGTAACGGTCTATTTTCTGTTTACCTATGTATTTCTCATACGCAAGGCTCGCAATTCACGTCCCCTCTGCCTGGAAAATGGCATCTGACTTCTTCCTGTAGATACCAAAATTCCAATTTAGAGATCGTCAATACATTATAATTTTTTTTACTATCACTTTTATGGATCATCAAACAGAATATACCATTGAGATTTTTCAAAAATGTTGCGCAAGGAGCAACTTTTATAAAGAACCAGATGGACACCGAGCTACAAAGTCAGATGCCAACATTTGGACTATCATTTGGATTTGAATCATAATGTTTCTCTTATATTCCGATTTTAGAAAGAAGACGAATGCTTGATGCAATGTTGCTGCAATATAAGACATTACAACAACTTGAGTCAAATTACAGTGTGTAAATCTCATTGGTCCACATAATCAGATGTCACATGGGCCATCAATTTTTTCCACAAGTCCGAGGCAGGCCTAACAAGCATTAAATATAGGTCCAAGTTTTGTTATGTTGACGGGGTATTTATTATGTCTAAAAAAGTATTTATCATCCCATCTGCGTACAGACTTTTTTAACGTGAATAAATATTTTTGTGCGTAACAAATACTTTGGTGACACGACAAATAATGCACAAGCCGATAGTATTTGTTATATCCACGTGGTATTTGTCATACTTAAAAAAGTATGTATCATCTCTATACATGTGTGTACATACTTATAGATATGACAAATATTTTTCAAGCGTAACTCGTACTTCATAAGTATGACAAAAAGTTTTTGTTAGGTCTAAGAAATATTTGTCGCGTCTACAATACATATGTCACGTCCAAAATTTTATATCCACATTTAATGTTTGTGACCGGTGAAAAAAAATGTCAATCCATGTAAAGCATGCCTATGAAGACCAATGAATTACCAATTGTAATTTGACTAAGCTTGATGCAATCAAGCATTACTCTATGATATTTTTTGACTTGCAAGTTGCAATTACAGGAAGGTGACCAAATTTACACCCAAAGAAAAAGATCTTTCCTAGACCCAAGTATGGGAAATGAGATCTGTCCCCCTTAGTATTTGTTTTCCTCTTTAGATTTCTTCACTTTCATGTAAGAAGATTACAAAGTAATACACAAAAGTTTGAGGAATTTATTTTCATCACTAGTTATTGATTCTTGCTACGATAGTAAGATTCCCGCTTCATGCGACGGAAATTCGTACATAACTTATGCATCATCGTTAAATTCTTATTCGTTTCGCATTAATGACTTATCTAACTTGTTCTCATATATCGAGGACACATCAAGAATCAAAGAGAAATAAACAAAAATGCCTTTGACGTCTAAGAAAATCAATTCAAGTTCATACTTGCACACTTAATGTAAGAACATGGTCATTATGGGGTGTTTTGATCATTCTCCTTTTATAATTGTGACATGGTTTTATAGCAAGAAAAACTTTTCGTTCAGCCTCTTAATTTGTCGTGGGCATCGTTTTTTAGCGAAGATAACTGTGTTACATTAGCTAGCGAATTAAAATATCCTTGAGTAAAAGCCAATTAAGTGATTTCCTCCCTTCAAACAACAACTCTTCTTACTACATTTTCGACCAAAAAAAAAAAAAAAAACTCTTCTTACTGCATACAGGAGAAGGTGATGCCCACGTCAAGTGGTACTTTCGTCATAGCAAGTTATAAGCCTTAGCTCAAACATGGTTAGCTGAAATACTCGCTTAAAATGAGGGGCCAATATGTAATTTTCTTTATAAAGGTATTTCTCGATTTTATTTCCTAGTGTTAACTTTGCAACTAAAAATTTAGGGAGACTTGCGTACACAAACAAAGTCTAATTTTTGAAGGCAAGCAAAGCAAGGGAGGGAGCCAGGCCTTGGGCGTGTTACGGGGTCATGCAGCGGCGCTTGTGCGTGGTAGATCGGGATGTAAACAAATACAAATACATTCGCTTTGTATCTGTGTTTGCATCCGATTTTATCAAATATGGATAAATATTTTTTATCCGTTTTAAATGTGGATACAAATATAGTTACTTTAAAATATTCATATGTATAATTTTACAAAATCCACATTCAAGTACAAATTATTCATGTATACGTAATTTTTGTAAAATAAGAAAAATCATATGGCTAACATGAGTTCTATTCTTGAAAATTTAATCACACAATAAAATTTGTACTTGTTAAGGTCCTTTTTTCCTTTTATGAATTTTTTATTATATCCAATTTATATGTATATCCGTTTATTATAAATATAAATATTAATTTTACAATTTGTTCATATTTGAATTCATATTCATATATAAAATATGAAAACAAATATAGATATACATATATCCCGTTCTTATTAGTTCCGTTTACATCCCTACTACTGGGAGTTTTTTTTTTTTTTTTTCCTTCCTTATGAAGGATGGCTCAAGCAAGCGGAACCCGAGATATCCTCCAAATATCTTGGAGCAAATTCAGTAACGGTCCAGAGTTCCGTCTAATTAGGCGAAGATTTCAGGTCGAATTGATTTTTCGAAAAACTAATTCCACGGAGAGATAGTTCCGTCTAATTAGGTGAGGATTTCAGGTCGAATTAATTTTCCGAGAAAGTAATCCCACGGAGAGATAGATATTCCAACAACACTTAAGGTTGCATGACTAAAAAAGTGTTAAACTTCAACCAGATTTGAATCTGCCATCTTTCAAATGAGAGGTATGCGGTGAACCAACTCTCTTAAGGAGCCGGTTCAATGTATATAATCTAAAATTGAGAAAGGAAGCTCTACTACTGAGAGTTGCTCTTCACCGTATCCGTCCGGAGAGATTTCCAGAAGATTCTTCATGTCGTCTTCGTCACCTGTCACCTGCATGTTTCTTTGGGTCCGCCTGGACCCGACTCATACTTTTCGGGTCGGTCCAGGCTAGCTGCAGGACGATGTGCGTACTTTGGCAGCTTTAATCAATAAACTATATATTTCCGGTTCGAGACTTGTCCGGTTCAGGAAATCTCGGCCGGCTTTCGCCGTACAGGGGGAGCTGGACAGTACTGTGCTTTTTCCCTCGCATCCTCTACTAAAATAATGTAATGCTTTAAATTATTGTAACTGCTTTAACTATTTTATGTATTTTTTATTATGTTAACATTATTAATAGATGTGGTCTTAGGTGGAAGGCATAATAAAAAGTGACAACTATCTCGGATGATCAAGTATCATATGCATATGCAACAGGGACCGATAGCCTGATTATTTGACCGATAGTTAACTTATAGATTAGTCAAAGGATAATCTTTTTAAACTGTTGTGCATAACAAATAAAATACACCGAATCTCTATGGTACACTAAGATCCATTTATCTGATCAATTATTAAATTTTAAGATAGTTAACGGATAATATCTCCAAACTAACAGCTACCATAGATCCACACTAAATCTGACTCATTTGCATCTTTATCAATATATAACAAAACGATAGCCAGCAGTTTATTCGGACTAAATTAATTAGGTTTTTTTTTTATATTGATACCTATAAATATAATAAATTCGAAATAAGTTATTGTATCTTGTATATTTTAGTATTAGTTCTTATATACTTAAGCTTTTTAATTTTTATTCTCTACCATTTACTTCCGTCATTTTTTCTTAATTCTACCATAGTTTAGTATGAGTTTAAATTTAACTCACTTTAAAAAAGTCACTTTTACCTTTGTTTAACTTTTGAATTTTATTTATTGTAGGGCAGCTAGTGCTCAAACATGTCCATATAACTCAATCTCCGATCAAAATAACAAAAAAAATTTTAAAAAAAATAATTATTAGGCTTAGACCATTACAGTCACTTTTTACGATTCATCGGGGCTCAATTTTTTATTTGTAGGAGTCATTTCAAATATTTCTTGTTTTAACATTGATTTGAAAAATATTGCGTAGATATTTGCTTCTTTTAATTGATTCTTAACTGGAAAGATTTATTAGTAAATAATTGTAAGTTTATAGAGACTAATACCAAAATAAGATACAAGGATCTATTTCAAATTCATTATGTTTATAAGGATGGATATGAAAAAAAGTCTAACAAATTAATATAACATTAAGTAGAAATATAATATGTTTTAGTATTATTTTATATATGTTAATTACTAGCTTAAACTTCTATGGTTGATATTAAGGAATAAAGCAATAAATTAAGCGTTATCAGCTTATCCGATATGCTTTTGATGTCAAGAATCTTACCGAATTCATCTTGTTGTTTCATATAGACATGTACCCTATCGGATAGGATGTGGACAATATACTTTCTTATCAAATTTGAATTCGGATATGTATCCATACCAAAGTCTTCTATTTGTATTTATACTGTATATGCACATGGATGCTAGCTAGCTAGGTTCCCCACGCCGGGAGCTGTATTCGTCTTAATCTGGCTAGCTGCTCTGTCTTTGTGGCTGGCTGGTTTGAGGTGGCCCTAGCTCAAGCCATGAACAGTGAAACGGATAGTGCAAATTAAGCCAATTGTTCTTGATTGGTGCAGCAGGAATGAGATATGGAGATAGGAGATAGGCATCTTTTCTTGGGGCCCTTTTTAGATCCGGTTCGATTTATTACAATGCTCCTAGTATATTTCCCGAGCTTGAAGATGGGATCGCCAGTTTGAGCCAATAAAATGTAATCTTTAAAATTATTTATGATTTTTGAATTTGATATTTAAATCATCTGATCTTTGATCAAATGACTATGAGAGAGAGAGAGATTGTTCGCATTCGATCAATCGCCACAAATCATGTCCAGTGCCAGCCGACAATATTGTAGCAAGTCTGTTGCACTGCCTTTCAATGCAGCAAGTTTTCTCTTTTCAAATACTCTGTCCCACTAATCAAAGATGAGAAATATTTATTGCACTGTCAATTTCTCATTAGTGGTACTGTAGTTTTTTGAGTTTATTTGGTATGTTGTCAAAAAGGAATTACAACCTTGTGGCATCTTCATGTTTATTCAAACACGAGAAAAAAGCTAAAATCAATTAAAATATATAGTGCACAAGCCCTAAGTTCAAATACTTGAACAAGCACAAAAAAAGTCAAATTTTGAGAAGGGGAAAGCCTAGGTATTTATCAAATTTTGAGATCATATGAAGAAATTTTTTACAATGTTTGACTCATCTTCTCCTCTTAGTACTGTGGGACTCTGATCCAAACGTAAAAAAAAAAAATGCTCTCTTAAATGAGACGAGGCATTCTTTGTTACTGTCTTCATAGTCTAGCTAGCGCATACAGTTTTCCTTCTCACAGTAGAAAGAAACCCACATATATAAAGGTGAATTTTGGTGAAGAAAAATTATGAGCAAGCTTTTTTATTTGGTCTTCCAAACGAAAGTCCACATAACTAACACAATGATTAGGAATATCTCCATAAGCACTGCTTGCGATAATGCCCTCGTGCACCACTGCGAGACACTATAGCAACTATAAGAAAGCTTTCTGAAAGTTTTTTAGGTGAGTCTCACATGACCGTCCCATCCGTATTATCTTTGATTGGATAACTCAAATAGATTTTAAAATTTTAAAACTATTTTTAGAACTCAATTTTTAATTTTTTAAAAAAATTTAAGTCACTCGATCAAGAATCAAACTACACCATATGAGATCCAACCCAAAAAAGAATCATATTTACTGCAATCTACTGTCCATCGGCCCTCCCTCATGTCAACCGTCCTCCGTTCACTCTAATATCACAGATTCAATGCTGAGAGAGAAGACTAGCCAGATGAGGGAGAAAGGATTTGAAGCGGGGTTGGTGGAAATAAAAAATGAGAGAAGAAACTGAAGGGAAGGAAGTCGGTGGTCAGCATGCGCCCTTTCCCTTCACAATCACCTTCCTCCAAAATTTAACCTCGCCAGCTCTAGAATAAAATGAGGGGAAATGTTGACTTTATATCTTTGTTTTGGAGTAATATTTACTACACTGAAAAGTCAGTAACGTAAATTTAGTCATCTTACGACATATGATATCATTAGTCCAATTAAATAGGAAGCACATAGATTAGATAACTTTTTTAACAAGTGGACAACATAAATATTAAATGTGATATAGGATTCTAGGTGTGACAAATATGTGCAAGTATGACAAATAGTATTTGTCATGTTTATGAGGTATTTGTCTCGCGTGAAAAATATTTATCATGCTTATAAATTTATATGCATATGCTTAGAGATGATAAATACTTTTCAAGCCTGACAAATATTATTTGTCTTACCTACTAATTATTTGTCATGCCTATAAAATATTTGTCATGTCAAAAAATTTATACGCAGATAAATAAAGATCACAAATATTTTTTAAGTGTGACAAACAGTTCGTGGACACGACAAATAATATTTATCATGTCCACAAAATATTTGTCACGCCCATAATCTTGCACTCACATTTGATACTTGTGTAACTCACCCGTTGAAATGTTGCCTAGTCCATGTGCCCCTTTACCCAACTAGACCAATGGCATCTTGCATTCCTAGATGCCTCAGCCCTCAGCATAACAAGTATTACTCTTTTGTGTCCGAACACAAGAAATGTCTCGCACTCATTTAAAGATGTTGTAAGAGTGTCAAGTAATTTTAACGATTAGAATGATCATAGTCAACCCAATATGAATCGATAAACCGTATCTACAAAGTGTTCCCAACCAATACAAAGTTCAGAATGCATATGTTTCCATATAAAATAGGCCACATGGAAAGCATTTCTTCAAAGATACACAAATCTATGTATATCCCAAGTGGCCCGCCATGTCAACGACAGGTTCCGTGGACTGCACCACCTTCTTTGACGAGCTCCGCGTTTGATTTGGTCTTAGTTAAACGTTCTAGAAGAACATATGTGCATAGAGATATTTTTCTCGCTTCAATTCCATGTCCAATCCAACCTCTCATCGCCATTTCATGTTTATCAAACTTGCTGAAAAAAGAACAATAATCTTTTTTTTTAACCAGCAAAACTGAAAAAAAGGAGCACTTAGGTAGTAAACCTTTAGGCCCAGCATAACTCATCAGTCTATTATGCAAAAGTATCTCCATAATTACCTCAATTTGACTTGAAGAAAGAATATTTTTATGAAATTTTTGTAAAGCTTTAGTTAGAAGCTTCTCTCAGAGTTCTCTTTGGAACAATCATTCAAATAGTCAGTTGTTAGCTCACATTATTGTTCCGATTTCTTACAAAATATAAACACTCAACCTTTATAGAGTAACACTTTCTATATATAACATTGACGAAACATTACAATTTGAAATGGATTGCAATCATCTGACATTGAACTTTAAAATCGGACAACAATATAGATGCAATATAAGACTCTTTTTGTTTAGAAAGAAATTAACTTTTGTTTAGTTAAGTTGGTTGGCATCTCAATTTCAATGGAATATTTTCCTTTTTGTGAACTTCTTTTCCCAGTCAAGAAAAGTCAATTAGTGACTCAAATTTTCTAGCAGGTTGATCGCCAGGCCATCTAAACATAGTCACATGTTATATCAGTAGTCGAATTGGTTGCACAATCACACATATATATAAAAGGTATTGTTTAAGTAGATAGAATTATCCATGTTGTGTGGATTTATCTTCCTGCAGGATAAAATAAATATTAAGATTCCCCATAATTCTATCTGGTGTCCCCTATATGTGTACATTTTCAACCAATTGAGTCGTCATATCTAAGAGTGTAAATGAGCCGAGTCGAGTCGAGTTTTACCTTGTTCAAATCTGATTCAATTAATTTTAATCGAGTTCGAGTTCGAGCCGAATATTTATTATAGTTGTTCAAGTTTGACTCGTTTAGATATTAAACGAGCTCGAGCCGAGTATCGAGTTGCTCGTGAGTTCAATAAATTTATTATAGATTTTATTCTAAAATCTTTTAAATTTAAATTTATGAAGCCAGACCATAACCAGTATCAAGTTGTTTGCACTACTAGTTTTTTTTTTTTTTTGGGGGGGGGGAAGGGGGGGGTGTTCAATGCACCCTTAGTTATTTGATCAAAAATACTATAAGACATTAGATATCTTATTAATTAAGTTTACATATGAATAAGATAATCTTTATGAATACTTAAAAAGAAGTCTTAATGAGTATTTATATGAGTTCTTAACGACTATTAAAAATGAGTTCTAACGAATACTTAACAAACTTGTTCGAATCGAGTTCACTTGTGTTCAAACTTGGCTCATTTACTGAACTGAAGTCAAATTTTTGTTCAAACTTATTTATTTAGCTTAATAAACAAGTCGAGTCAAGTTATCATCGAGTAATCTTGTGAGTTATTCGTCGAGCGTATTAGTTCTTTTACACCTCTAATCATATTAAAAAAATGAGAAAGAGTTGGTATATACACCGCCAAGTTGTGTTTTCATTTAAAAGCAGTATTTTTTTGGGGGTAGGTTCTATTGTACCTACATGATTGTATAATCTGATTTCCGGTGGAACGATCTTAAAAATTGTTAAAATGGGTTGAGACCCACCTAAAAAGATAAAAAATTTAAATAAAAACACTGCCTGACCTTGACGGCGTAGCAAATTTTTATGCAAAAAAAAAAATCATACACAAAACGCACTCCATACGGACCTGATATCAAATCGTAGCAACTGGTAAAACTGTGGGCACCATATGACGTGCATCCAAGTATATATCCAGTATAGATTATTGCAGTCCTGTGCTCATGCCTATCCAATGTGATATTCATGTGGGCAATGCAAGGGGTGGTAGATGTGGGCACCTCATTGTTGGGAGAGGACACCATGCACGAGAGCACCCGGCCGACATTGGTGATCGGTGTTTCCTCGCACCCATGAGTCTGTGTTTCTCGTCTTCTCTCCTTCACCTGCTGTTGTCTCTCCTGTTGCTTCTCGTCCTCTGTCGTACGTCTTCTTCCTCTTACTGCAGCTAGCTAGCTAGGTCTTGTTCATGGATCAGAGCAGTACAGACAGGTTGGCCTCCTAAAAGAGCACGTGGGTGGTCTTGGATGTTAGGGGCATGCATGCATGCAGCAGCATATCTATCTCATCCAATCAGATTGATGGAGCGCGTGCATGGTAGGACATGCAGTTCATCATCCTTGGAGCGTCGCAGCATGACCTGCCACTGCCGGCCATATTCTCATGTGTTGGAGCGGCTATATAATAATCTTGCATCGGTTAATTTCAGTTGGGACAAGTACTTATAATTTTAGATCCCTTTAAATTCAACACTTGAATTTTGTAATTTGTAAGATTGCATCAGATCAAGATATGATCCAACTTTATATTTTAATTTGCGTCACCTCTTATTATCTAATTTTCACGGCCCATCTTAACCGTGAGAAGAAGTGTTGGAACGGCTATATAATAGTCTTACATCCGACTTTTATGGTTTGTAAGATCATGTTTTCATTTAATAAGCCCCACCAGAACAGGGGAGAATGCTGAAACATTGTTCAGAGAGTAGAATAACTCAATAATTTTTATTCAAGATCTCTCCTCAAATAAAAAAAAGAAATAAAATTAATCACCCTCTTGTTAAAAAAAATTATTTATTCTCTCCATTCTTTATCAAATAAAAAATTAACAAATAAAAAAATAACTCACATGTAAAAGGGTATTTTTCTTCATATTTATTCCGTTATCAAACGAGAGAATAATTAGAAGAAAGGATATGTATTTCTTATTTTTGTGGGATCCGCTCTTACCCCATTTCTTAGGTGTCTTTTCATGCATTGTCCCCTTCTCCTCCTTACTGTTTTAGGCATGGACGTCTTTCTCATGGCTTAATTCCTGTAATGTTACACATAATTACTAACTAGTCTTTAGCCATTCATGTCCTTAAACCTCCATCCCTACGGAGAAACAAACTTGGGAATAGAAATGGGAAATGTAGTCTAGAGATGGTGATCCACATTCTCATTTCTATTATTAAAGAGTAATACTTGCTTTGCAATGCACACGCTAATGTTAGTTTAATTGAAGTCAATAAATTGCATCACTCGTTTGCCATTGACCAATCAAATTAAAATCGTCTCAAAGACTACTTAAGGAGTTGCTTGCATTCTCCAAATTATTGAGGAAACACAAAATCATAAAAAAATATTTTCTCAAAATAAAAATTAAAAGAAATAATTTATTGAAAAAATATACTTGTAAACTTAGTAATAAAATAGTCGGGAAATAAAAAACATGTGTCAAATGAAGAGAGAGAGAGAGAGAAGGAGTGAGAAGTGTTCAGAGAGAGAGATTTCCCCATCGGTGAAGTGGGAGAACAAAACCCAAAAAGCAATAAACTGTAAGCATCCGAAAATATATATTTTTGGAACTGTAGTTTACATGTGTTTTGAAAATTCGAAGATTGCAAGCACCTCCTAAACAAATTGACCTCTGAATTTCTCACCTCTTGTGGACAAGGCATTGCCTTTGTACCTAGTCAAACTTATTTTTTTTATTAAAAAAAATTAAAAAAAAGAGGTTACTCCAACTGTACACATTGTGCCATCCGTAGTCTCTCTTCATGTATAATATTCTGCACGCTCGCATGGCCATCTTATCATATTTGGTCGTAATTTTAAATTTTTAAGTGCACGTCAGGACCCACACCAGTGCTACCACTACAGTGTGCTCAAACCACGTGGGCGGATGAAACGGGGGATTCGATCCTCTCACATCCATATCCTTGTTATACGTTCAGGGCGGTTTGTTCGTGCGATGAGGGTCGAAGAAGATGAATTATGTGATTTATTTACTTTTGAAGTGCATATGTATTATTCTTGACACAGGCGTATTTTTTAAAATAAATAAAATAAATTATTCCATATAAAAGACATAAATCATTTATTTTGTTGAATTATTTATTCAACTTAAAGTAATTTTTTCTTATTTCTCTAAAAATAAAAAATTCGAAATATCACATTCACAAAACAAATTGGCCCGCCATTTTGAGGCCCCAGGTTCTGGTTTGACGAGTTCTCTATTTTATTCCTTTTCAAAAATAAAAGTTCTCTATTTTATTAGGTTAGCATTCTAGAAGAAGATGAGCACAGATATTTTTATTTATCTCTAGCGAGTCAATTCCATGTCAAATCTAACCCATGGACGGTCATTGTTGAAAAGGACTGCTGTCGCCATGGAAATATTTTCCGTGTTGAGTACGTACTCTAGATCTCACCGTTCATGTTCTCCTCCCAATATTATTAACCGACATGAGATTATATATATGGTGTTTCTTAAGATGGTGAATTTGTGCATAACGACTCTATGAATACACAATTATCTTTTCACACGACTAATGTGAAACTATGTGTCTCTCTTCAGAAGGTAAGACAATGCCAATATTGTGAGATGGGGCAGGGGGTGTTCCTCGTAGTGGCATTATATGTACCTTTGGCCTATGGACCTTATGATTTTATCATGTTCCATAGAAAAGAATTCACAAAAATAAAAGATGACTAGATAAGACCACTTCATTAATTATAAGCTCAAAATTCTCTACAAAAGCCACTCAAGGAAGAGAGCGTTTAAACCCTTTAGTCGAGTCAATTTCATTCGTCCATTACGTACATATTCTCCGTAATCTCAATTTTTACTTTAGGGAACAAAAATCTTTTTATGAGCATTTTTCAAAAGTTCTAAAAACTTCTCTCAAGCTCTTTCGGGGCATTTATTCAATATTTTGGATTTTGGGTTAATATAGTCAGATTAAGGGATTTGTCCTACACATGGCTAGGAGATCAATATTTACAAAACCCAGAAAAAATAAAAAACACCATATTTTTTATATATCCTTACTGGGAAGGATCCACTGAGGTGTCAATTTTTCATGTTGTCATTCCAACTTCATAAAATTACAAACAAACCAGGTTCTTAATTATAAGAAGTGTTCAACTTTAAATGGGCCAAAAATTTACGATCCAATGCGACCCAGATTAGTTAGATTAACAAGATTTGTATTAATTATGTATACCAGCAGTGACTTTTACATTGTTAGCTTATCCTTGTTGTGCTTCCTGTGTGTTTGTCTTTTTCCAGTGTTAGATTTGCTGAAGTTCTGTTGGTGTTTGTTTTTCCTACTTTGTTGTGCTGGTTCTATGTTTGTATGCTCCTCTCCTTCTCTTTGTAATGTTTGTTTCCCCTTTTAATAATGAAAGACAGCGTCTTATTGTTCCCAAAAAAAAAAAAAAAAAAAAACGAAGTTAATCGTAGATGTTTAATTTTGTTTTATCAATTTTGATACTCATATAGTAGAGAATATAATCCTACTACAGATTCAGTACATATACTTGACCCGACAATGAAAATATTACAATTCAGATTTTAAGAGCTAACCTCAGGACTCTTCTCTTCTCCTTCTCTCGTCTCGAATTCTCTTCTCTTTCAGCAGCTGCCATCCAATATCAGATCGGATAGGGTACTCGGATCACTTTACCTCTCAGTTGAGGTGTACGTACATATGACACCGTGGTTGCGTTTCCAAAACAGGAAACTTTTAAACTAACACATTCAGACCTCTTTTTGGCTTGGAACCTTATTCCCTGCTGGGTTAAAGTAATGGTTTGAGATTGTATTAATTTTGACAATGATACTTTTTTGAGGTTACGAATATTAACATTAAATTTAATATTAGGGAAATGTAGAGGAAGGCAGATGAAGGGAAAAGAGAGAGCTAGAGGTGGGGAAAAGAGACAAAACCAAGTCTTGAGATCTCAAAGATTAAAACTCTAAATCTTTTTAATGCGTGTTTAAATATGTATTAAGTTCGTCGTGACAGTATACTTTTATCAATGTTTAAATTTGTCTTGACAATCTACTTTTATCAATGTGTAGATATTAAATTTGATAGAGCATATCCATGCATCTACTCTTTCCTAGAGCTTTATCTAATATGGAAACGAAATGCCCCATTAACTTTTTAATGGCTATGCAGATGGAGTTCTAAACAACAAGTCAGCTGCTTAGGGTTCATTGCTAGAACATGCTTGCTGTAACTTACAGAGGGTAAGTTATCTATGAGAACATGAAGTTTAAGAATTGAGGTATGCTCTCACTACCAAAAAGCACATTAGGGCAACAGTAGGTTGGCCTGTTGAAAGCCGCTAAAAGAAGCGTATGAGGTACCCTTATTGGAAGCTAAGTATAGGCAGCTAGCATCACATCTCTTGGAATCGAAGTGGGAAGCGCAGTAGGCGAATGCAGCATCGGAGTTGTTTGTTTCGATGTAAAATAGTATAACTTAAAATTTTTATTTTATAGTATTTTTAAATATTTGACAGGATGTAAAATAGTGTAAATAAGATCTTGTTTAACTCATTTTCTTGTTTAGATTTCCGAGAAAGTTCACTTTAAGTCAAAATAAGAAGATTTAAGTATGTTCTTATTTTGTTTTATAAATAGTCAAAGAAATGCTCTCTAATTTTAAAATCATAAAATTTTACTAATTTTAAAACCAATGATCTTTAAAATCGATAAATTATAAGTTAGAAACAAATAACCACATCGTTGGATTGTGGAAGAATGATTAGACGTAAACCATTGTAAAAGATCTTAAAACACAGCATTCCAAACAACACCCAATTAAGTCTGATCAAGACAGTAGGTGGATGCTACTTAATTTCTTTGTTACCTGTTGGTGGCTTACATCTAGAGGACTCTATATTATAATAAGATCAGATTAAGATTACGTACGTGATCATAACAGATATTGTCACAATCATTTACCCTAATTCCGTGACAACTACATTAACACACAGATGGAGATTATCATCACGTCCATTGAGGTTTTATGGAACAGGAGCCAAAATAGACTCATAAACAAGTGCCTACTATACGTGACCATGAGTTAATTTGTTATCTTTAATTGTGGATAATAATCGATCCTTGTGTTTGTGAGGAATCCTGATTTCTTTTCTAGCAGTATTAACGTTTATTGAGAGAAAAAGTACTTCTATATCTTTTCTTGAACGTTAAAATACAAATTTAATTCATAAAGCATAGAGAGAGTACAGCAGTAGGTAAGGGATAAAACGGAGGAAGCAGTATGGATGGGAGATGCTGTTGGGTTTTTTTTTGTGATTTTAAAGATTTGAGTTGTTAATGCGCTTGATCTAACTCGAACAAGTGACTGTGATTGTTCGTTTGACCTAATCATGTGTATCTTTCGAGAAAGAAAACTCTTGATTAATCGTTAGAAATCCGTGAGCTAATAACTTAACTAACTAGGACTCCATAGTTAGAAATCTTGAGCTAAGGTCAAAGTTCAGAAATCTACCGACAAAATTTCTTTAGTGTCTTAAGTGTAAAGACCAATCATACAACTTTGACATTGAATCAAGCTGGCTGACAATCAGATAAATTACCATCCAACGATTTAAGTTTGATCAATTTAGTAAACTCATTCTCTAATAAGAACATATGTACTTATCCTAGTGTCTCTACACATATGACTATAAGATCCGTCACGCTCATTATATGAACATACACAACACACATGAGTCTATCCGAATATAATATACCATATCTCTAATATCATATGAGAGAACAATTTAAGAATTATGGTCGAAAATATTGATCTCATTATTACAATCCGCAGATTCCTGCCAAAGGTGGCATGTCGCCCACGAGGACTCTTGGGCTGAAACTTCGTGCTAAACTATACTTCTATCATGATTTGATTTGATTAAAAGAATATACTATTAGGTGGAGCCTATTCTTGAAAAATGTTAAAGAAGTCAAATTCGTAGCTGAGGCACTCCAAAAGTCTTGAGAAGGGCAATGGATGATGCTCAAACAGTGTTTCAAGACTTGGCAACTGACACGAGATATGATGGAGATAAGTGATCTACTTGCCCCCTCTCTCCTCAACTTCTTTTGAGATAACGCCCTATTTTAGGGGGTTTATGTTCCTTGCAAGGACAACTAATTAATTGTACGTCTTTGATTATATTTTAGGGTTTACAAATTATGGCTTATTTCTTAGAATAAGAAGAAAGATTAAGTGATTTTCTCTAAATATGTATAATACAAGAGTCATTTGCACATTAGAGTTATTTTCTAAAATACTAATTTATTAATTCTGATATTAAATTTTAACATGCAGCTTTTTATACAACAAGGATTTGAGTAAAAAATTCAAAAAGGAGCAGTATTTGTAAATAATCCATTACTTCTGATATTAAATTTTAAAATGCAACTTTTTATACAACAAAGATATGAGGTAAAAATTCAAAAAGGTAGATTATTTGTAAATAATCCTACTTGTAGTTGTAGGGATTAAAGAAGAGGCTGCATCTAACATACGGGATCTAAACTCCAAAGTGGACGAGTTAGGACTATAATAAATGGATTTGGAATCGCGTAAGAAATTGTTTTTATTACTGTTTGGGCCAAACACCGTGAGGGCTTGACGGCCTTACCGCGTCGTGACGAGGCCGCCCCACTTCCTAGGGTCCCCCCGGCGACACGATTGGGCCAACCATTGAGCAACGAACGGGGTCCAGCCCAGCCCATCCACTACAGGACCTGGAGAAATACATGTTGCAATGTGATCATTGCATCCAGTTAAAAATAAGATAAAAATAATTTTTTTTTTAATTCAGGTCTAACATGTCCTGTCAATTCATACAGCCCAATTTCTGATAGAATAATTTAAAAAAAAACTGAAAAATCAAAAATTAAACTACAGTGAACAGTAAAAAATACTTTTAATGGGCCAAATCCAATAATGGTTTAAACTGTACAAACAAATAAGACATGTCGGGCCCATAATTAATTCGCATACAATGTACGATATATTTAAAAATTATTTAGAATTAAGAAATGGGCAGAGGCCGCGCGAACGCAGGCCCCCGCTGCCACAAATTATGACGTCCACTCTCCCACTTGGGGATATGGTAAACGGGCGCTCCCACCAAGTGCAATGTGGGCCGCCAGCTTAGGCCATGGGCCTTCTTGATCACCCATAGACCCCGTCCAGGTAAGTATGGCCCAAACGTGCCAAGGCCTCTCGTCTTGTAACAAGGCTGCGGGGGACAAATTGCTCCATCTCTCGATGTAAGACTAAAGGAAACTAGACTTACCTCCGAGGAACCATAACTTCATTATACGACCATTCCTATCGTGCTCTCTACACCGGGACTGGCTGCCGGGAAGATTAGCATATTGTAAACCAATTAATCGACCTCCAACATCAATATCATCATCACTCCTTACACACTAAGTTGATCTTATCAAGTCTTCAACCCGGTGTCTTTTTTTAACTCGCATGTCATTCCTATATCCATCACAGATGAACATGGCAAAGGCCGCTAAGGTTACTATATATGTAGCCATGATGGATGGTCTCCGTGTCTCTTTTAGGGGGATGTTATATACTGAGCTATGGACAAGAAAACAGGCGTTTGTCCCATTGAAGTTTGAAGACCCTAAAATCGAATCAAACTGACCCGTGAACACCCATAGTTCTCACAACCTTACTTGATTTTTGAACGGACCAACCTTTTCCTCCATATTAAGGGTGATGGTCATTTTCATAGATGGGTAATTGCAAGGGCCCAATAGGAGAGAGCAGGAAACCTTATCTTCCACTTCATAACTTCTCATCACTCCATATTAAAGGTGATAGTTATTTTCTTTCACTGTGAGAACTCCTACAGGTTTGGAATTCATTAGAGTTGTCTAGAATTCTCTTTAGCTCTATACTTTTTCCTTTTTTAATTTAGTCATCTATAGCATGCTAAGAAGATGTCTCCTCGGGTGTAGAATTTTATTACTTTTCCTATTTGGAGGACTTCTCTCCTCCTCTTTCTCCTTCATATTAACTGTCTAAAGTTGGCTGTACATCTGCAGATTCCAGGCATCAATCGGAACTAGAATCAGAATGGGCAAAGACCAGTTCTAATACTGTTCCTTTTTTCTTATTACACAATAGCATCTGCATGTTAGAAGAATCAAATCAATGGCACATCTTAGTGTGGATTTGTTTACTTGATCAACTCAACCCGACGACTCACTGCTAATTTTAGGAGTAACTTTTTATTAATAAGAATACAACGCTAGGGAAGATGTTTAGTTTAACTTTGGCATCTGACCTTCTTCACACATCCTCTCTAATTTTATTTCCAACAAATCTGATGAGGGTAATACTATTCAGACGAGAAAGTTTTCTTATCCATTCGACGTGAGTATACTTGATTGGTTTGAATTTTAAAAGTGAGAATAACTGCAGCAGATAAAATTGTGAAAATGTCCTCAGTTTGGACTCTTCTTTTAGCAGGATAAGAAAATTGGAAAAACTTTTCCATCATACTAGCATCGCTCGTCTGATGACCGTATCATGATGTTTCAACAAAACAAATTAAGGGTCAAGGAAAGCCTCTGTATGCGTGTTTCTCTTTTTTTTTATGAACACTTTTGAATCTAATTAAATTCCTTAATGTGAGTAATTATCTTTCTTAATGACACAATACGACCATTTTCTTTTGCCTTAATGTAATAACTATAATGACTTAAAGATTATTTTGCCGTTCACATGTGGAGCCATACTTGAAGATTTCCTGGGTGCAATCATGCTATCAATGGATCCTCTGGAAATATTTCAAGGTTTGATGTTCTTAAATGAGAGTAACATTCATAAGCGTGGCTCCCTTCCTCGTTTAGCAATCCTTCTAAAAGGAAATACATGAAACGTCAGCCTAGCTAGAGACTTTCTTCACTGTGTTCACAGTAAAATTCTATCTTCATCATGCATCTTTTTTTTAAAAAAAAAAAATCATAAGAAGGAGAGCTTTCATTCATAAAACCAGCAACAGTACAGTAAGATATCATAACAACAAACACCTTCCTTACAATAGAGTAAGTCTATACTATCATAATAGCTAGGGTCATACCCTGTTATAACACAAAACACAAAGATAGAGCACAACAAATACAGACTAATTGGATAACTGGCAGCCACTGGATGTCGAAAGAGCCAACCAAACTTGTCGGTGGGAATCATAAGCATTTCAAACAAAGAAGTCTTCAATGAGTAAAAGGGGGGTTGCAGAGATAGAAACAGCTTGTCCACGAAGCAGGAGAGTTCGGAGGACCTACTCTTGGCATCATAGTAGGGGTATGCGCACATAATCTCGAGCCTCCTTCTTGACTTCGGCATTTCGTCGAACAGGTGGTGGGCAGTTATAACAATGCCTACACAGAAAGCGTCAAGGCAAGACTCCAACCGATGAAAGGAGAGACTGCAAGCAGTGACAAAAGAGTGACCCAGCACACAAGGAAACAATATTTGTTGAGGGGATTGAGGAGATTTAGAAAGGTGAACCTAACAAGTACTATACGGGTCAGTAGGGAGAAAGCTAAGTGAACGGCAAGGGATGAGAGGGTGGAAAGAGGGAAACGCCACAACCGAAGAAGAAGGGAAACCGCTCAAAGGAGAATCGATCCAGAAGAACGAACACTCTTCTGAGCAAAACCTTCCACAAAAGAAGGAAGAAAACTCTCTACGGAGAAAAAGGAAAGGCCTCCAACAAGGAGAGATTTGGCCCTCCCGTAGGGGAGAGAGGGGGATGAGGGGTCCGATCTTCCTAACGGAAGAGGGAAAAGATCCCATCCCCCCCAAGAAAACGCCAAACCTGGAGCCGCCGGAAGTGGTGTTCGTCGCGCAGAGCGCTCGGTCGCCACGCCCTCCTATCTTCATCATGCATCAAAAATCATACAAGTGCGCATATAATATTCAACGGCCACTGTTAGACTATGGGCAATTGCAAGGGGCCAAGGACTAGTAGAAGAAGAAGAGATTTCAGTCTCCCACTTCATTATTTTTTGTCTTTTTTTATTCATAGTGGTGGTGTGCATCAATCTAATGAAAATATATTTGAGTTTTTTTTATATTGATCTTTGTAAATATAGCGGATTTGAAATAAATCTCTTTATATATGTTGATATTAGTCTTTATAAACTTAATACAATTTAGTAATGAATCCTCCCAGTTAAGAATCATTTAAGAAAATAAATACTCATAAATATTCTTCAAATCAATGTTAAAATAGATGGAATGTTTGAAATGACATTAAAAAACAAAACCCAAAGAATAGTAAAAAGTGACCTTAATGGGGCGAACCTAATAATAGTTCTTGTTTTTTTTTAATTTTTTTAATTGTTCGATCAATGATCAGATTGCACAGACACATGGCACATATTTGGGCTGACTAATTTTTTTTTTTATATATATATTTTAGCTGCACCAGCATTCGGTGCTGCATTAGTTGTTGGTGCAACAAGTAAAACTAAAATTTTAAAGAGGGATATACGTGACCTTTTTGGAGTGAGTTAAATTTAAACTCATGTTTAACTATAGTAGAGTTAAGAGAAACTAACGGAAGCACACAATGAGGATTAAAAAATAAAAAAGTTAAGTATATAAGACTAATATCAAAACATGCAAAATACAAGAACTTGTTTCAATTCACTAGAGATCATATAAAAAAAAAAAAATCCTATATTTTAGTGATTGAGTAGTGGAATCTACATGCACCTTCATTTTATGATTGCATACTTAACCTTGTGGCCTTTGAAACCAGCACTCTTAGCCACTTTGATTAGAGAATAGGAGAAGAATATGACCTCTTATTTTTAGAATAAAATTAATTATAATTTGATGGACGGAATGATTTATACCACGTTAGAATTGTTTATACTAGAATAAGAAGAATAAGCAATTCAACCTTAGATCCAAGAATTATTTATCCTTCCTATTCTATTCTGCAGTGGGTCCTACAAAACTATCAAAGCTAAACACTCCTTATTCTAGTATACGCTATTCCGGATAACCTATTCTACAAACAAATTGGGGCGTATATAGATCTTGTTTCCACTCATTCGATCTTAACATAGATATGCTGGAGTTTCTCTTACATTATCTCTATAATATAATTAAAATATGAGAAAAAAGAACTTTATGAAAAGTAGAATCTAATTGCCTTATCAATATAGAACTTACCACGAGTGAAGACTTTTTTAAGGAAGAAATATATTGCATTTATAAAATATAGTTCAATATCTAAATATAAATTTTAATTTAACAACGCAAACAGAAATAAATCTTATATGCAATCTCACATGTTGTATCAATGTATTAAATATCTAAAAACTCATTTGTTACTACGATGATCAGTGAATGGTGTTTTATAAAAAGATAGAGATGCATGCTTAATCCTTCTTTTCTCTCACATTTAGAAATCGAAAACTTTGGTTTGATTTAGGATTGAGACTTTGATTCTCGAGTACAGTGTTAATCTAGGACTTCCTTTTACTTAAACCCAACCTGTTCTTAACCCAAGTTACATGTATTTTAATTTATTTAATTTGTCTTTAATTATATATAATTTAGATCAAGATACTATTTGAAAACGATTATACAAAACATTCCAATCATTATAATTTTTGATATGTTATAACCATTTTCAAATAGAAATGGACGGCTGGACTTATGTGCGCACATATTTTGAGAGAGAAAAAAAAAAGATGAATATAAAAAGGAAGACAGGATAATTCACTTCCTACACACAGCTTTCAAGGGAGTAAAAAATAGTTAGAAGATTATAACGGAAAACAAAAGTATTACACTTAATTAAAAATATAGAATATGAATTAAGATTTATATAACCATATTTGACCATAAATTGTGATCATATAAAAATTAGTATTTTCTTAAAACTAATAAAGCTATGAGAATAATCTATAATCTTATCAAGAAATCCAGCTTTAACATCTATTTGATGTTTTGGAAAATGGACTCTGTGTTGTATCTTACAAACTTGCATCCCTAATTTGCATTTGTACAATTGTCCAAAGACGAGTACCAAAAAGCCCAACTTTGCAAACCTAATTTGCAAAATAAAAATAAAAAATAAAATAAAAATCCCAACTTTGCCAGGACTTGTTCCCAAACGAGACCTAACCCTCCTGCAACTGGGAAACCTTCGGCCCTCGTCTCCCATCTTCTTCCCCAAGCATCAGCTCCGCAAAGACCCAGAGAACAACCCGGGAAAAATCTCCATAGAGAAGCCCAGAAACCCCGTGGAGCGCTACAACCCAGAAAACGCGAGGGAGGAGCAGGAGAACTTGGAAATTTGTAGATAGCGGATGGCGAGGGACAGCTGCATGGCGCGCGTCACCGCCGGCGCCGCGGTCGGAGGCGCCATCGGCGGCGCTGTCGGTGAGCCCCCGTCTCTCTTTCTCTCTCTAGCCTGCCCCGTGTTTCTCTGTATAGTGCTGCTATCTCTGTTGCTTAAACCCTAGGGACCACGGGTGGGGGTTAAGGGAAGACGTGGCACCGTGCGCCAATCTGCCCTTGTTCTGGGTGGAGATTTGCGTGAGGGTTAATTTGTGGCCTCCATGGTGCCCTATGTTCTTATATGGGCTGTGGTTTGGTGGTGTCTGAGTGTTCAGCGGTTGCAAGGTTTCTTTATAGGAATTTTCTTTGGTTTTTCTTCCTACACTTGTCCACCTTTTGTAATCCGTTTTTTTTTTTCATTAATGAATTTGTGGTACCAACCCTTTTGAAAAAAAAAGGTTTTTTTTGGCAAACAAATTTGTTTTGCTTTGCTAAATTAATGGCTGCGGCTTTTATCTAAAGGAACCGTCTTTGGCAATTGGCATGCAGGTGATAAGGAGGCATTGCGTCTCTCCGGGCCAAGGGTTTGGATAATCATTATTTCTTAGATTTGCCCCTGCATCCGGATTTTGAGAATCTGTCGGGAGAGCTACTTTTAGTCTCTGTTTGGATGCAATGTAGAAAAATGTAGATGGAGTTATCGTAATCAATGCATTTGTGTTAGACCTGTTTATCATGAACGCATTTTCCCATAAACTCATGTTTGGTTTAGTTGTCATGTGCAAATGTAAACGAGTTTAGGAGGTGGGTCTCCCTAATAAACCTGAATGAGTTTTTGAGAGGTCTCTTTGGCATAAATGAACTCTAAATACATTTACAAAAAATGTGTTTATGGGGAGGTTTTGAGCTCATGATGAACTAAAATGAATTTATTGGAAGTCCATTTTTAACAATCCAAAATAACATTATCGTAGAAAATGAGTTTATTGTAAACCTAAATGCATTTATAGTTTGCATCTAATCAGGCCCTTAGGATGCATTAATGATTGTCTTTGTGCCTCCTTGAAGCTTTCACCTTCACTGTGTGTTTTATCTTTAGTATCCTACAACTTCATGAAGTTCTATGTTTATTGGAAAGGTGGGATTGTCTAAATCACAATTTTTTGGGGGGTAGACCAGCTGGGAGTGAGCTAAATTTTGAGACCACATCTGTAAGTTACATCGATTGATTGTAGCATCTTTCAGTCATTTGACAGTGGCTGTGTCACATATCATACGGGTGCAGTGGCATCTCCTCAATCAAAGTATGACTTTTAGGTTTTTCTTTTTCTTTGCTAGGGTGGTGTTTTTAAAGGCTGTTCATGTGAGAAGGTTCATAGTACCTGAAGAACACAGCCATGTGCAGAGCCTGCATATCTGAAAAATGTCATTGCTGAAGAAAGTGAAAATTAAAAGAATTGTGGTGATATTTTACTTTCATTCGTTGTGAATTATCTGTTAAAGAAATTTTAGTATGTAGATTGACAACCCATTTCTATCTGAAGCATACAATTTGAGTGTCAAGCCAAACCATTAAGGCGTAAAGAGTTGGTTATTTGGTGAAATTTCTGACTGATTCATCCACAAATGGCTGTTGTACATGACCGTAATGATAACTTTTTGTTTTACCAGTTGGCTATTGATGACATTTTATTTATGGCTCAGCTTTAGAATAATTGTTCAATCATCTGTATTTGTAGGTGCTGTTTATGGGACTTATGAGGCTGTTAGGTACAAGGTACTGTTGAAAACAATTATAGCTGCCTACCACACAAAACAGCTATTGAAGTTTGTTTGAATTTTATCCAGTTTGTATTCTTTGTGCATTCTTTGTGCTTTCCTGAATTGTTCTAATTATATCCTCTCCATATATTTAATACCTGAATTCTATCCAATTTGTATTTCCTTAATTGGTCTATTATCTGTTCTCCATAACTTTAATACCTATATCACTGACTGATTTATTTTTTGATTTGAAGCATGACTGAATTCATTGCACATTTCGATGTAAATCAGAAAGCAAATATTTTGTCCTTGCCACTATTGTTTGTGATATACTACAATATGTCTTTGAATGGCACGCTAGAATATTTATCTTTTATTGTCTTTGGATCCAATGCAGAACTAATAATTTCTTCTGCAGTTACATACATGATTAGCACATACTGGTTTTTTTTGGGATAATTTTTTTTATGGGCTGAGTGTTTTCTTATTACAACTCCCTGTTACTGGGGAATTACCATGCTTTATTTCATTTTTGTTAAATGACCACATATGCTATTCTTGTTTCTTGTAAACTGCAACTTCCTGTTGTGTTATCATTGTTGCTTTTAACCTATTTATTTATTTTCACTTTACATCTTGTTTTTATGGTTGTGTGATGTTGATGCCTGATGGCTGTTTTCTTACATTGCTGCTTTTTCTTATTCCCAACTATTCCTTGTTGGCAGATGCCACTTTTGGTTACATATTATGGCCTTTTCTTTTTCTTTTCATGATTCTAGGACCATCCCTTAGAATGGGTCTTTCTATAGACTGGTTTTTATGCATTGGGCATGATGCATGGTTCTTTCAACCTTATGCATCATTGTTCTTCACTGTCTTACTAGTCCTTTTTTTCATTCATGGTGATGAAAGGGAAAAGAAGAAATTTCCTCAAACATCTATTTAGCTTAGCTAGGCATTTGAGGTGTCGAGAGACCTTGGTTGCCTTGCTTGTCTCTTTAACCACCACCACCATCATCACGAGCCTTTTTCCATCAATTTAGGTTTGGCTCTATCTTATGCAGGATCAAGGATTTAGCAGTATTTTTTTTTTTTTGGGTTGCAAGAAGAATTTGACAAAGTTTTATTTTGACCTACCTGCTTGACTTCAACCCCCTACAGGGTTGTGCAAGTTATTGGCTGAAATGACTTTGGATAGGAGACAATTGGCAAGTAGGAAGCTGATGCGGAACAATCGGAGGTGTCTCACCCCACGATCCTTGGGCGTCTCACCCAGTCTTGTGGCATGATTTTTTCCAACCCTGTCCTAGGGTTGTCTTCTCTATCCCAAAGAGGAACTCACACAAATTACTCAAAATTCGTCTAAAAAATATCCATAAATTAAACAGAGACCATACATCTATATATACGATGTTTAGGGACCTTTCTCACTCAAACTCGAGTACTCAACTCCAAGACTGACAAAGACACTCCCTATCAGATAAGTATTGCAAAAATTTGCACTAACTTTTTTTGAAAAATAAGAAGTCACATCTAAAATTCAGAAAAAAAACATGCTAAACGGATTCCAAATGGGCCAAATGAAATACCTATAGACTCCTCTAAAAATAATCTATGCTTCAGACGGACTTTGATGAATTTCTGAGAACAACAAAGCTTGCATTGGTCTTGGATTCCAATCAGAAGCCGTCTTGTTGGCTGTGCATTTTATGCTCATGTAATAGAGAACATTGCTCAAAAGTTCTCCTAAACTTCAAAATGAGCCTAGTCAAAAAGGGAAACAGGGAAGCTTTTTTGTGTCTCACCTCCAACTATATAGTTTGCTTGGAGGTGAATCTAGGTGAGGAGAGAAAGAGGAAAGAGGGCAACCCTCAAAGGTTCTCCTAGACTTTGGAAAGAGCCTCTTGCTTTTGATTATGTAGTTCAGGCTGCTTGTGTATGCTTTTCTGTGCCAAATCATTCTAATTGTGTTATTTTCTAGATTCTTTTCAAACTAAAAGATTTGCCTTCACAAGTTTGGGATCAACAGTTTTCTTTTCCACTGTGTTCATTTTCCCTTATAGGAGACACCTACCCGAAGCTGTTGGTTAACGTTGAAGAAAGCATCTCCCATCTATTCCTGTCCTGATTCCAAAAGGAGGGCTAGGATATATTTACAAGTGCCATAATTCATAATGCATGAAATAAACCTTTTCAGTTCCCAAGATATGACAGGTAGTTTGGAGGTTATGGGGGAGCCTCGATGCAATAGTAAGATTACTCATTTAACCGTTGGTTCAACAGGGGAATCAGCCTCTTTGCAAAAAGCAGGGGGAGGGTGAATACAATTGACCTTCCTGGACACGGCATAGGCAGGAATCTTGTGGCATTCAGCTAGACAAATGTTTTGCTGGGGATCAGTAACTGTCGGTTCAGAAATTTCCAATTGCCTCTAGCTATTACTGGTTCCTAGAAGCAGTAACACCTGCATGGAATCCAAAATCCTCCCTATCCACATAAGCAGGAGAACCCCAGATTATTTAGGGGTGACCAAAGATCAGCCAGAGCAGATCATGATCGGCCAATCTCAGATGGCGGATGGCTGTTCAGGAATGAATTCTCCTCAACGCTTTGTGGTTGAGTTTGATGACAATCATCCAAGACTATTCCAATGTTGTGCAGCATAGTCAGTGGAGAGCTTCCGTCAGGACCATCATTTTCCCTGTAGCATACCTGGTGATGCGAGTACATGGATACGTGAGCCAGAATTGCAGATAAATTGGAGGGAGCTACCTGATATGCAATTTCTTCTGCATAGGCTTCTTGAAAGTTAATTGTTGTGCATAGTTTCTTCCTTTCTTAATTAAATATTATAATTTTTCTCATAAAAGGAATTGTTATTAGTGACTCAACCTTCTAATCCTTTTCTGATAGTTTTAACCTGACTGGGAAAGACTTCCTCTATAGCAGAGGCAAAGTGCCTTGGTCACAGCGAGAGGGAGTGGCTCCCTGATGTGCTGGGCTGCTCTGCATCAGTTAAGCATTGATGACACTCCCCGGTGATGTTCATTGGAGATGTAAGGAAGAGAACACAGCATCAATATAAAGTGCTAGATGTTTCTCTGCTGAACCAGGTGTCCTCTGCATCAAGAATCTTGTTGAAGCATTCCCCAACATTTTGGATGCATGTTGGAGAGGAAAACAAAAGGGATATTGAACATCAGTGGCAAGGATAACGAGGGAATTTCATAATTGATACATGGGTTAGTGGAAGAATCACTGTTATGGTGTACTTAGCTAGACTATTTGTCCTGCAATGCATTTTTTATTGTATTTGACCAAGTGTACAGATTACAGTGGTGCCAGCGGTATGATACAGGGGATAGAAATTAATGCACAAAGGGGACTGCATAGCTTCAGTGACTATGGAGATGTCTGCAGGTTGGTTGTGTCATCCAGTAGGGAGCAAGAGATCATACAGGGTTAAGGCATTATTGCAGGTTCAAGAGGAGGCAGAATGATTCGCGATTGGCTAGAGAGGAAAAATCAAGATGGGGAAGAGAGATCTGGATTTTTTTTTAAAACAAGGACATAGTTGTATGAGGCTGACAAATGGTCACATTCTTTAGATTCACAAGGAATTCGTTATCATGGAAGTTTAGAATCCTAAATAATAACCAGAAGGCAAGGGCAGTTAGGATCACATTCCGAACCATAGGATCAATGCTTTTCCAGGAAACGATAAGTTATGAATGTAGAAGAAAATTGATTGTAATGATAAGAATAGGGCTGCAAAGAAACCAATATGCTCAACGAACAGCTCGTGAGACTACTCGATAACAGTTCAACTAGGCTTGTTTATCAAGTTAAATAAACAAGCTTGAATAAGAATTTAGGCTCGGTTCATAAACGAGCTCGAGTTTGAACGTAGACGAGCTCAGCTCGATTATGTTCGTGAACAAGCTCATTTAAGTTTCATTAAAAACTCATTTAGATACTCTTAAGAACACGTTTAAGGACTGACTAAGCGCTCATTTATATATTCCTTCAGAGTTTATTTAAGTACTTATTAAGAACTCACTTAAGTGTTCACTCAATTTTTATTTCATCTAAAAATATAAGTTTAATTTTTAATTATAAAATAGATTTACGTTCAACCAGCTGGAGTGCTAGGTCCATGGAAGGGGAAGCCACGCTGCAGTTCTTGTGGTTTCCGGTGTGGACATTTAGTTCGACATTGGAGGATTCCAAGAAACAGCAAGCCAGCAGTGCATTAAAGGAGGATCGTCTGGCAGCCATCACGCTGCGCTGAAACCGTGTACCCATTTTCCTTCTTTTGGGCTTTGGGTTGAGGGGTCCGTTTAAGTGGCCAGCCCATTATTAAAATAAAATATTTTAACTCTGAAGTCCTTGGGCTGACTTTTTATGGAACTCTAGGACAAGTTGGGCTCAGTGAACAAGGTTCAAACTCATCGAGTTCCTAAAGGAGCCGATTCTGAATTGCAGTCTTTGCTGCTCATTTGAGTTCAAGCCGAGTTGACTTTTGGTGGCCGAGCTGAGTTTGAACAAAGGTAAACTTGACTCGACTCGGCTCGACTCGATACGTTTGCACCCCTAGATAAGAAGGAGAATAAGGGGTGTCTCACGGAGATCAAGGTCGCCAACATTGTGAGAGGGGGGCTCAAGTCTCCCTGATGTCCAATGAATCCACTTGATGTGACAGAAAAGGAACCATACGGAGGCTCTGACACTATGTTGGAACACGAGAGTGAAGGGAAACCAGTACACACAATGATGTCACTACAAAGGCAAGTGAAGAGATAAGAAAGAATAAATATAACAAGTGATGAAGCGTAAGGTACATGGAGGAATATACGGTGAGCTTATGTTTGTGAAAAGAGGTATGTAAGGTGAGCTGCAGACAGAAGCATTAAAGAAAACAAGTTCTATATAAAAGCAATGAGAAAGAAAGAGAAAAAGAATATAGGAAATGGCTAAGAGAAGAGAGAAAAGACAAAGAATAGAGGATTAACATCCCTGCATTGCTTGCATAGATTTTGTGACAAAGAATAGAGGACTAACATTCCTGCATTTCTTAAGCACTTTTGAGATTTTGTTAGTCATAGAAATGCTAGTTTACTTATTGTTCTTCATATAGTGGCACTACTGTAAGCTTCAATTTGCAGTCCCTTCTTGATTGAAAACTGTTAGAAGTTCATTTGGCACAACGTCTAATAAAGGATTGGTTTCACTGCTTTTACAAAAAGAACTTCATGATCTTTTCTTTTGTGGGCTCCATAAAATATTTGTATGACGTCATTAATGTGTCTTCCTCTTCCTGCTTGGTGAGTCACTCTGAATGTGTTCATGGCTTGTTCATGTCCCCTTCTCTCCTAGAACTCTATCACGTCCAAACACCTCCACCTCTAACCCAGGCAAAGGTGATATTGTCATGGAAGATTAGGGGGGAAAAAAGGAGAAAAAACTGTCCCGATAATCTTCCCCTTACTGTCAAATGCTCTATATTTCCCCTTTATTCTTCTGGAATCTGGATAGCAAGCTTCTTAAAAGAATTATTTACCCTTTCCTAAGTCTTCATCTCTCAATCTGGAATTCTGCCTCTTCTTGCAAGTGTGGGTGTGAAAAGAGCTTAACCCTTCTCAGGTTTTTCTAATTTCCATCAACACAGTCCCCTGACATAGAATCTGGAGCCACCAATACAAGGATGCCAAATATCCTGTTGCAGAATGCCAGGCATGCTGTCCAACATCTTGGCCCTGGGGGTCATGGCTTCTTTTATTAATTTGTCATTGTGTTGGAAACTGTGTTAAGAAACCTGTTTCCTTTTACATTAGACCTTGATGTTGCCCATCCTTTTAGGTAATTTGGCAATAATGTCCCATGTTTGACCTATAAAGAATATTGATTTTTTTTTTCATAAATATAATGCATTCTTGAATATCTTGATGAGAAGACCTGCTTTAGTTCTAACTGGCTTCTTGTGTGTGTCTTATGCCAATTTCATTCCTTCAAACATATTGATGAATTTTCTGAATTATATGAAAACACTGGAATAGAGAAGGAAACTATGTAAGCTTAATCACCCCCAAGAAAAAAGGGGGAAAAGTGGTTGATTTCACATTTAATAAAGTAGAAATGAAAATGTGTACTATATTCAAAAGCTGACATGACTCAGGGCAGGAACTGGTATATCGACATCAGAACCGCCAAACAACATAGAATGACGGGCCATGAGCTATGGAGGAAGGGGAGGAGAGAAGGAGAGAGAAAGCAATTCAGAATCAACAAATGTCTCCATGAATGAACCTAGGATGGAAGAGGCTCATACTTTTACAGGGCAAGGTAGGCAGTCTCGAAAATTATGGATGACCAATCAGACATCACTCCCCCCCCCCCCCCCCCCCACACACACACACAAAAAGGAGTAATGCTGCATCTAGATTGGAAACCCGGAACAGAAGGAAGCATGAATTTTCAAACCTTCCCAAGCTGATTGCAGTAGAGACAAGCTCTTTCGTAGGGGAGCATGCTTTCAAAGCGAGCCTATTTTCTTGGAGTATCAGAAGTTTGAACTATCCCAGAAATCATGTGGCAGACAGGGACATCAAACAGACGAACAGATTTGAATTTGTTATGTTTACAAATTACAAGAGCCAACATGGTGTAGTTGGTGCCAGACAGTTACTAATTGGGTTTCATTTGCATGTCTGTACTCTGTAGTGGGGTTCTTAGCATGAAATTTTCTTTAACAGGACTAATAATTTGCAAAACTGCATGTTCATGAGGTGGACAAAGGAATTTCATCTATGATCCTGTTCACCAATTTTAGCAGTAAGAGAAGGTGGATTATCAAGTGCATATGCTCTAAATAACAATGAGGAAAGAGCAGTTATGCAGGCAGAATCTGCAGAGTGCTGTGAAAAGCTTAGTACCTCTGGGAGACCTAATAGGTGGCTAGGAAACCTTCATTTCAGAGAGGATTAAGGGTATCAGACACTTTGGCTATGATCCCTGCTGTAATATGGGGGAGGGTGTTCAAAATTTGTAATTGCTCAAGAGTTCTCGACTTTTTTTGGCTTCAATGGAGCTAGGAGACCTTCGGAGAGTATCGAGCATGTCAGATACTTGGCTATAATCCCAGTGTAGTAAGGGAGTGGGTGTTCAAAATTTGTAGTTGCTCAGGAGTTCTTGATTTCTTTTTTTCCGCTTCCATGGAGTTTTTATCAAAACTTCAGAGGAAGTATAAAGGGTATCAGATAATATGGGAGAGGGTGTTCAGTATATTTGTATTTGTTCAGGAGTTCTTGATTCTTTGTGTTCTGTAGTGGAATCCTGCAACTTGTAGTGGGCACCTTTGTACGCCTGAGAGACGTTTTTTTTTTTCTGTTGTTGGGGGGGGGGGGATTGGGTGTACCTCTTTTACTTATAATTTATGTAAAATTTGAAGAAAAGGTGAAAATAGTTGCAGTGTGAGAAGAAAGCAAAATAAATAGGGAAAAATGCATTTGTATCCCCTCTTCCTAGCCTCAAAGAGTCGCTTATACCATTCCACAAAGAGAGAAGCTTAGTTTCATCCAAATGAGGACCTCCTTCGGCACAAACATTTCTCATCTATCATTCCTGCCTCAAAGATCTCCCGTCTCCAATTGTGATTAAGAATACACAAGGCCCATTATCCGAGTCCATTCTTTGATCTGCACCTCAATACAACCACATAGGCCTTTTCTCCTTTTCCATCTTCCTTTCCCGAAAGAACAGATCAGCTGCCTACGGTGGTAGTTTCATTCTTTTTTGCATTCCATCGCTGAGCTGTTGAGGAGTGAATTTTCTTCAACCTGACTCCCATGTTGCAGACCTCTGTGTTTTAGTCACATGATAGTTTTTTTTTTTTTTACAAATTTTGATGAATTTTACAAACTTTATAATTAGTTTACACCTCAAAAAAATTATACATATGTATTTCTATTCATGGACTAAATCGATTTATTTTTTGCTATCAAGTACGTGAGACAATATTTTTTGTTGAGAATATTTTTTATACTAGATGCAACAAGATCATGTTGCCATATTTGGATGCATATGAGCGGCCAATGTGGCCAAGCTGTTCATTATTGTTCGAAAGTGAAAAGAAAACCTATTAACAATCAAGAGTTCATTTTAATTTAACCAAAGAATGTCCATCTGGTTTTCTTTCCCAATCGAGTTTCTTAGTTTACGACAGAGCTATTCTTTTATGAGTCTTTTCATGACGGTTGGCCAGTGCAGGTCCCAGGATTGTTGAAGATAAGGTACATAGGACAGACTACAATCGGCAGTGCTGCAATTTTCGGGCTGTTTCTTGGAGCTGGCAGCTTGATACACTGCGGCAAGTCTTACTGACCAGCTGTTGTTTCTGCTATGAATATGGACTGCTGTTTGGCGATACATTTTCGAAGGATAATAATCTAGCAAAAGTGATTGTGTATGTAAGTAGTGGGTAGTCTCCCACTCTGTTGGTCTCATGCTCAATGCTTTTTTCAGTTGCAGTATTTTGTCACTCATTTCCAAACGATTCCCAAAAGCAGATGTGCCATCGGTTCTTTGATATGTTGCAAGCTACTTGCGCTCAATTCTTATTGTCTACAAGTCCATACATTGCGCTAACTTTATCTTCTTTTTCATAGATCTTGTTACATGGTTTCACCAAGTCACATATCTTGCGACACTAGGTCCTTTTTGTGCAAGCTAGTCTGAGTCTGATGTGTGCTGTTATCCCCGGGGCATTAATTTATGTGATTGTCAAGGATTCCTAGAGGAAACCTCACTTTTTTTGTCAAAAAGTTTTGGTCATTTCTCCTGGGAAAATGCTAGGTAGACGGGAAATATTCTTCATTTTCTTTACCCAGCTGACGTGGGTGCAGGGGATAGGTTTCCATCATTAACCACTTTCTAGTAATTTTGTAAAAAAGTTCCTCAACCTGTGTCTTTTCTTTAATGGGGTAAAAAAATTGGATAAGATTTTCCGTCTTGCTAGCATTATTGCTCTTTCTTCTGGGTCTGCTCATAAGCACCTCTAGCCTTTGGTCTGGACGCAATGGCCTTTTTTGACCAAAAATGAGGCTTACTGAGAACCAAGCGATTCTGTACACGCAAAGCGGACGTAATGTTTGGCAGTTCGACCGAGTGAATTTCCGAGTATTCATCATGGGTTTCAAAATCGCTACCCTCCAAACAGACTATTGAAAAAAAAAGGTTTGTTGCGTTTAAAGAATGTAGCTATGATAAATGCAAAATGTCTTATGTAAATAAACTATACACGTGTGAATAAATCCGAAAGATTGAAATATGTTTATAAGACACAAGTAAACTATAGTAACGAACGAGAGAAGCAATTGAGTATAATAAGAAAATGATACAGTTGAAAGCTCACTACTAAGAAAAAGTAGTGAAGGATGGGTGGAACTAGAGCTTCTTTCTTTCACAAATCCTAGCTAACTAGAATCAAGAGAACTGTCTCCTTGGGAGCTTTCTACCAATTAAAGTTGTTGTGAACAGACAAGCGGGACATAGAACATCCTTCTTTCAGGTAAACTTACTTCTTTCAAGTACCCTCAATCAAGCAGTCTACCTTTTTTGGCTTGGTAGAGTGGTGGGGGGAAGATGATGGGAAATGGAGAGATATAGAGAGTGGAGGCCCCAACCAAACTCGAGCGAGCACAGTGCACAGACAAGGGATACAAAGACTGTAGCCTTCATGCCAGGACCATCCCTTGTGTTGTGACCATCACCTTGTTAGTGGGTTACCGAAGACAAAGAGTGAGATTGCCGCATACATCAGAAAGTGGGAAGCTCGGAACTCATCAGGAAGAGAAGACTTCCCCTAGGGTGACTGGACTTCCAGTGAAGCTACGCAGGCGGGAGCATGAATGGGGAACTCGGATGGCTTACACGTGAATAGGAGCAGGAGGGAGGAGCACCCGACACTGGCGAAGAACAAATAACTATGGAGATCATCCACAACATGGCTCTACGTATTGGGTGGGAACGAAGGAATATTATGTCCATACACTTCACCCGTGGTAACACGAAAGTTGCACGACAAACACAGCAAGTTAAATCTCCTTTGGGACATATCATCAAATAGGTGGTGGGCAGTAACTGAAAGGGACTCTCACCCTGCTGAATATCGGTCACATAGAGCAGAGAAGATCCAACTTCAGTGAAACTCCAGACAACAAGTATGGAGGGTGCCCAGTTGGTTTGCAACAATTTCATCTATGGGAAAGAGCTGGTGCAAATGGTTGAGGAAGATGACTAGGGGAGATTGTTGGAGAGCCAGTGGATTCCGATGAAGATGCCGAGAGCCAATGGAGGAAAAGGGACCTCCATAATGGGAGCACAAACCCAAAGAAGATGACCTTCTTTACAAAACCTCATAGAAGAGAAGAGACAAAACCTTTCCTCCGAACTCTGAAACCACTGTTGAGATTTGAGTAGGACGCGAAGAAGAGATTCTTCCGAGAGAAGAAGAGCCTCTTCTCATCCCCTCGACGAGGCGTGCCAGAGAAGAAGACAAAGGGGCATGTGCGCGAAGAGGCTAGGAAAGGGTTGTAACGACCCACTTTTTTTTTTTTTGGACAAGGTGGCTCAGTGGTTACCGGCCAAAATTACCAACTCGAAGAGTTGGGATCGAATCCGCCAAAAACCAACGAATAAACCGTCCAAGTGGGCGAAATTTTCGCTCAAAGAGAGAAAGTTTCACGGGACCCGCCCATGAAAATTTTCATGGGAAAGCCCCCACCCGCACACAACGCGAGCGGGGTCGATCTCGCTCCCTCCCGCCTTCAGCGCGGAGAGGTGTACCACCACCGCGCTACGCGCGCGTGTGCAGGTTGTAACAACCCACTTGGTACTAGCAACCTCCTCTACTTTGATGTATGTTTGAACAAGTCATGTTCTAGGAGTGTGTTACCAATTCAGTTAATACATGAAAACTTAGTCAATTTAATCTTCATTATTAAAAAATGCCTAGGTAAGAAAATGTTGGCATGCCAATGTAGTGTCATGTCATCAGTTATGTAAATCGTTTTATGAGATTACTATTTAAGTCACCATTTTATTTTATTTTTGATCATTTTTAATTCTTCCAAAAAGCTTGATTGTTGTTGAGAGTAAAAAAACATGGAGCATTTTATTAGTAAACCTTAAAAACCGTATATTTGGATGAACATGTATGATTCGAAAGTAGTATGCAAAAATAGGCATCTGGCTTACGATCTGCCATGTTGAATGTCCTTTGTCTCCTATGATCCCATAAAATGACAAAAGAAAACATTTGCATTTAGGCTTAACCAAAACATCAACAATAAGAATACTGATTCCAATAATTAGGCTAAAGTTGATATTCACCTATTTAAAATTAGAAAGGTGGCATGTAAGATTATAGGCTTTGTCATCATTTTAGGAAAGGCTTCAAAGAAGGTAGGAAGCCATATGTTTAGAAGACCTTCGGATACGAAGGCATTCCAAGCCTTCGCATGCTAATCTCAGTGACATGCTGTTGCCAATGGTTCTTTTTATATCTATAAAATTCTAACAAGTCTCTCTCTTTCCTTTCAACGGCTTAATTTGTACAAAGTTTGTACCAAACTTTAATGAAACTCACATCGGTGCAATAATTCTAGTGGAGAATCAAGTTCGTTTTCAATCATGAAGGCAACATGATTAAAATGTACTAGTCCGGTTCATTCTTTTGCTTGTAGTGGTCACAGGATATAACATGTGATGCACAAATATTCCGTAAGGCTGTGCAACATTGGCAATTGCAATTTCTTCATGCTCCTCTAGTAGTTTTCTTTTTCTACTTTAAATTTTAATCTGTAATTCTGATTAGTTCGTATTTCTACAGAAATTTTATCTTATTGATGTGGTTATATGATTTCTCAATCCATTTATGAGAGCACCTTATCACTTTGCCTTTGGTTTTTTTAAAGGATGACTCAATTGGCTAGGTATATAGATTCAAGTAAAACCTAATAGTTTTCTCTCAATAGAAGGATAATTCTGCACAAATTAACACTTTTGCCTAAGTGGTACTTTCAGACCCATACCTATTTTCTTGGGAAGTAATCTTATGAACTTAAGAACATAATCCTACCACATATCTATGGCTGAACAAATATGGAGAGTTTTAGCTCCCAATGTATAACTTTTGCAACCTCCCTTCACTCCTTGGACGATCTCAATTCCTATCTAGTCGGTTCCTTTTGCCTTTCATTTAACAACTACCGAATTTATATGACTCAATAGTTACACAATTATTCACGTGAGAATGGAAGAATTATTTCTTAAGCAACAAAATTAGGATACATAAATGTCTTTTAATAATACTAGCTCGAACCAAAACTAGCACTCTTATCCTCAATTTTACTGTCTGAAATAAGATTGTTAGTATTTTTGCATAACTTTTAACAGAAATCGATGATTCAAATATCAGTTTTAACTTGAAAAATAAAATTTGTCTCATGCAAATTTTTATGCATAATTTTCAGACATAATTATTTGTAGGCAAAGAATGGAATTTTCAATATGTATCGATAAAAGAGGCCAACAAGGTGGCCCAAGGAAATCTGCACGTTGCTCCCCGCAGTTGACTGGTTGTTGGTGCTCTCCTTCCTCCACCACGGACTCTCCGCCGGATCCGATCACCGCCACGCTTCCGGAATCCGGCCCCGCCTCCGCCACCTAGCGGCCGACATGGACGGCGGCGGCGGGGGCTCCGGGGGCGGCGCTGCCGACGTCTTCGGCTCCTCCACCGCGCCCCTTACCTGGCACGACTTCCTCGAGCGCATGCGCCACCCCTCCGCCGCCGACTTCGTCAAGTCCATCAAAAGGTCCGCCACCTCCCCATGGAACCCTCCGCCCTCTCTCACCTGGAGAAAAGGAGTTGGAATTTTGCATGTGAATTCGGATTTATTCGGACCAAGTCTTTTGCCGGGTCCTGGGAAGAAAACCCATGTTGGGTATATTTCGCGAAGTGAGGAATCGTGGGCCGATGGCCGAATCGAGGTATGTCGCCAAAAAATGTGGCCTTTTAGAGGATTTCTATCGGCTGGAAGAGCGTATATGGGGGGACGCACCTGATGTGTTGTTTAATTCTGTTGTCCCCTGGGGTTTGGCTGTCCTTTGAGATGTTTTAGAAATTAGAGCTACGCGGTTGTTTGGAATGTCTGAAGTGTGGGGGGTATTAATTGTGCTTGGATAAAGTCTTGTGTGGGCTGGTGACATTTGATCATGTTGTCTAATCAGAGTGGCTTGCTAACATGATAAGAAGAGAGAAATTTGTGGATATACTTGCTGGGCAAAGCACTTTGCTTGATGTATGAGAAGAATCTGATGTTGGACAAGACTATACTCTTCTAGTCGGAAAGATGGTGGAGGTTAGCTTGGACGATAAGTGGTGATAAAACTGAATTTAGTTCTGATTCAATTAATACAGTTCCCAGGGGGAATTGGTCATCAAACTGCCAATATGTTGGAAGGAAATTAATGGTTTTGAATGTAGAAAGGAAGGATGGGTGTATCAAGGGCTTAAGTGACACCGAATGGCACATGTGATGTTTTTAGATCCATCTGGGAGAGATTAAGGTCCTAAGTTATAGTTGGAATTGTTATAGGAAGGGGCCGCTTGGAAACCACCTCCCCTAGAATGGTTACTTCCCACCTGCCTAAGCTCCCTTCCCCCTTGTCCAGAGCATGCTTGAGCATGACTGTCCGGTTGCCCTCTACTATCAAAGATGGAGACAAGGAAAAACAAGCAATCTTTTGACTTTCATACATTCTAACTGGATTATAACCATCTGCATTTGACACAAAACTGTTTGATTGACATTGCAGTTTCATTGTGTCGTTTTCGAATAAGGTTCCTGACCCTGAAAAGGATAGTGCTGCTGTGCAAGAATTTCTTGCCAATATGGAACTAGCTTTCAGGGCTCACTCCCTTTGGGCTGGTTGTTCGGAAGAAGAGTTGGAAAGTGCTGGTGAAGTGAGTTTTCTGATATTTCTTTCAACTTTATATGGTGTGTGGCTATTTCCTTTACTAACTGAATAAATGAGTTTCAACATGTGATGATGTGATTTTCATTTACCTGCTGATGGAATAACTATTGATAATATTGTTATTTTGAATTTTCTTTTTGCTGATGGAACAATGTTATGGATGGAACAATGTTATGGATAAAGATAATATCGTTATTTGAAATTTTCTTTCAATATTTCCTTTGATGTTTGGCATTTCCTTTGGAGTAAAGGGAATATATAATTTCACTTTTGGGCAGTTGTAATTGGGTCTAGGCAGCTAGTGTCAGTTTGTATTGCTGGATGCAAACGACCTGGTTCTTAGAAACACTGTTTAAAAAGACACCAATAACATTATTCTTGTCCAGTGTTTTGAATGCCTATAGTATTATTGCTATGTAAACCACAAGTTTTATAGGTCAAAAGAAAGCAACAAATTGTACCACCTGCAATTGTGAAATCAGTCAGCCATCCAGACTCTTAGTAATTGATCCCAGTCTCTATTCTCTTTGGATTGGATTTTTGGACACAAATTTAATCAGTGAGGCTGTAAATGGAACCTGTAAACTCATTAGATAGCATGTAATTAATAAAAGGAATAATTACATGTATAAACCTCTTATATAGCTAATTACACTTTTGGTCCTCAAATTTTCACCTTATTATTAATAACCATAATATGCAAGAATATACGCATAATATGCCATTAGCACTTGTTGTGAGGGGAAAAAGACAATAATACCCTTATGCCCTTATGTGTGTGTGTGTGAGAGAGAGAGAGTAGGGGGTCTTCCCCTCCGGCGCTGCACGGAGCTCTCTGAGCTTGCCTCAAAACCAGTGTAGAGAGAGAGAGAGGGAGGCGGCCACCAGGCACGCGGCATCGTGGGGGCGTCGTCCATCAGCTTAGCTGCAGGAGAGAGAGAGAGAGAGAAAAAGAGACAGATCATGGTGTTGTCTTCTTCCACCTCCTTTCCCTTGGGAGCAGCAGTACTTGCCGTGGTTTTCTTTATGATCACCTCTACGGTATGGAGCCAACAACCCCCCCCCCCCCCCCCCCCCCCCCCCCCGCGCGAGTCATTTCGGAACTTCTCTGGCTGGCTGTCATCTGGTTGACCACCGAGCCAGCCTTGCCCACCTTAAACAGTACCTCCATCGGTTCGGCTACCCTCCGGCCTCCCCGGTTGACGACTTCCCCGATGACTTCGACCACAAACTCAAGTCCACCCTCGTCGGCTACCAGCTCAAATTCCATCTCAACGCCACCGGCACCCTCGATGCCTCCACCATCTCCTTCATCACCCAGCCGAGGTGCGGCATGGCCAACGTTGTCAATAGCACCTCATCATGGCAAGCTCGCGGCTGCAATCTCTACGGCTACTTCCCCGGAAGCCCGCGTGGCCTCCCTCTAAGCACCACCCCACCTATGCTTTCACGTTCGTATCGGGTGTCTCCAGCAGTGTGCGTGCTGTCTTATCCAGTGCCTTCAGTCGATGGTCTGCTGTGATGGCCTTTACCTTCTCAGAGGCTGCCAACAGGGGCGAGGTGGACATCACCATCAGCTTCTTCAGTGGCGAACACGGAGACGTAAGCACATTCGACATGGTGGGAGGGGTGGGAGGCCTTGTGGTGGCCAAGAAGAAGAGAAAGCTGCTGCCTTTCACCTCCCGATCGGATCAGCCGGCTGGATCGGGACCCACCGATCCCGATCCGGATCGACTAGAATCGGCCGAAAGTGTCCCAAATTGGCCAGGATCGGCCGATTCCGGCCGGATCGGCACTGGCCGATCCCGATCCGGATCGGCCGATCCTGCCTTCTATGCGTACCCCCTGCACGGCCCTCCCAGTGAACCTCCCCAAATGCAACCTCCTCCACGGCAATCATGCCCTCACTTTTTCTTTTTCTTTTGAAAATGTCAGAATGAACCATCAAATTGATCAATATCAACTGAAACTACAATCCTAAAAATAAAATAAAAATAGACAATTTCAATCTCTCCCGCAATCCCTAATCGCAAACTTGAGAAATCCCCCCTCCCAATCACATGCAACTTGACCCCAACTCCAATCACTAGAATCATGTTGTTACTGTCACTTACAGTCTTAATGGCAGTAGTTTAGGGGTTTGTAAAGGTTATAAAAGTGAGACAAACTGTAATAAATTAATGCATGGAAGCATTCATCAAGATATATAAACCCCATAGGAAGTAAAATGAACTTCATTCCATTCATTCACATTGAGATATCAGCATATTAGAAGATACATATCCCCAAAATATATAGAGTACAAAAGGTAAGAGTATGGGCCAACAAGCTGGAGTAGACTCCGAGATGTCAGCACCAGCCATTCATCCTCAAATGTCCTTCTGACTAGCTCCTCGCAACCCTGCCACCATAAAACTTAAACAAAACAAGAAAGAAAGGTAGTAGTGAGTTGTTGGCTCATGTAGGATTCTCTCCTGACACTACCACTTTAATAGGTCAAGCAGAACAATATATATAAGCAATTAAATAAACAGGTAAAAATCTACTCTATATAGGAAAGGAAACAACTACTATGTAAGCTACACTGGTCTAGGTATAGTAAAGTAAATAAGCGGGGAAGAGTCAGCAGTGTACAGATAAACTTTAATCACACTAGACATGCATACTCTGACAACAAGAAACTGACTGGACCCTTGACACTGACCGACTCCTTGTGGAAAAAGGATGAAACACTTAACTTCATGTTATATCCACAAAAGCATAGGCATAGGATAGGTTAGGGCACAGCCATGATAAATGTATACTTTGACCACATCCATCCACCCATGACTGGATTATTTTTTTACCACGGATCCAGTTTTCTTAGGACTAGTGTTACAATTGTCACTTGAATTTGTGGTCAAATAATCACTTTATCCTGAAAGTGACCTAGCCTAAATCAACCCAGAAGCAATAGGGTATCCACCACACTAGTCATAATTACATATGCCTCGGTGAAGTAGTTGTAAGCAAACTCTATCAGGCCCTCACTTGTTGCCCTAATGGATATTGGCTTTCTCGAAACGTAGGGGGGAAAGAAGGAAGAACAAGGTTTAGAAAAACTGGTTTGGGAACCGGAACCAGGCATAAAAAATTGATTTTAAGCCAATTTTTCAGGCCACTTCAAAGTTTTTAAGTTTATTGATGGCCAGTTTAGGCTGGTTTAAGTCTGTTAAGGAGGCAAAACCTTGTTAGGCCAATTTAAGATTATTTTCAAAAGCAATTTGTATTTTCTATTATTAAATTATCATACTGGCCAGTTCAACCTTGGAATCGGCAGAACCAGCGAGTATTTTTTAAAGCACTCAAGAAACCATGACATGTGTGCATAGGCATCTAATTTCTCAATCATCATTTTGATCATTCACCTTTAACTTCCATCTTTCTCAGTATATTAACTTAGTATCATCTTTTATTATTGTGTGGCATGTTATATTCATTAGATACATTGTTTTCTTACATCAAATTCTTTCTATTTTAGGGTCTGGAGAAGTATGTCATGACAAAATTGTTTAATCGTGCATTTGCATCCCTTCCGGAGGATGTGAAGCATGACGAGGAACTTTACGAGAAGATGGCATTGGTGCAACAATTTATACATCCTGAGAATCTGGATATTAAGCCAACCTTCCGAAATGAAACATCATGGTTGGTGAGTAAAGGAAGCTTCACAGTTACTAGCAACACCCTTGCCATTTCTTGTTCTATTCATTATGTGCATATTTTCTGTCACGCTAATGGCAAGATGCTATTATAGCTTTTAGATTCTTCTCTTCCTTGATAAGCCTTCGTGCGGTCTTCTAAGGAGCTGCGTGTAACATGTGATTTTATTGACAATCCATCTCTGATGAGTATTTGTAATAGGTTCTTCATCAGCTTTTCTCTGGCACAGCAGTTGCCCATTGGGAAGGCCTCTGATATTTGTGGTAATGCTTTGTTCATTGTTCTATTTTGTGATAACATCAGATAAAAACATCTGACATGAGGACATGTGGTTATTCAATTGAATGAGCTGGTCCATGGGCTTGCAGGTTTTCTTGTTACTGGTTGGAAAATGGGATTGTATTCTCAGGCCCAAAAGCATGGCTTGGGCCTGATAATAATATGGCCATTTGGTCCACAGGCTAGGCCGAACATGAGATTAAAGGATGGTTCTTTTTTTCTTTTTTTTTGATAGAAAGTAGTGGATTGTACCACCAATTTTATTGAAATAGAGGGGGTACAATCAAAATAGGACAGGTGAGGTACCTATCCTAAAGAAAAGGTAAAATAAATAAAAAATCAGACAGGGTGTAGATTGAACTCCCTTCTCAAACTAACAACTGAAATCTTAAGCAAAAATCTACTCCAAAGAAAGATGTAGTGAATGGTTCTGAGGCAAGTATTCTCTGTGTAAGGTTTGCTTCCCGGAAAAATTGCGTCATTGCGCTCCTTCCAGATGCTCCAGCATACTGCATGTGGGGATAATAGACAAGACTTTGCTCCTGGTTTTGTTAGTGGCTTGGGCTCTTAGCTTCCTGAACTTTGTAGACATATCTTCAATGGTATGGAAGTTGCAATGAATGCACAGTGTATTGATTGCTTGCCACACTTCTCTGCTAAATAAACACTGAATAAACAGATGGTCTGCATCTTCTGTCAGAATACCCCAAAGTGAGCAGGTAGTATCAGCATGTGGAGCCCATTTTGCTCTGAAAACCTTTGTTATAATTCTCTTCTCAAACATAAGCCACACAAAAACTCGGATTTTGAGAGGAGCTTTGACTTTCCAGACTTGCCTATACTTGAGATAAGGTTCTCTTCTACCTTCAATTTTATGATACAGAGATTTAACTGAAGATATTCCTCCATCTTTAAACCACATAACTTGGTCTCTTTTATGTGTCTGCAATTTTATCCTGTCAGAAACTGAATGAGATTCAAATAATTATCAACTTCATCATCTTTAAAGCTCTTTTTAAAACAATCATCCATTGGATATGAGCACCTTCTTGGATGTAACAGTCTTTGACTGTAGCCCACTGCACAGATGCCAGATTGAAAATGAGAGGAAATTTCTCACTCAAAAGTTGTTTGTCTGCCCATTTGTCATGCCAAAAGAAAATGTTATCACCAAGACCCGGTTTGTACAGAATTCCCTTCTCAACATACTGTGCAGTCTTGAGAATGTCCTTCCAGAGTGGAGACATCATAGAACTATTGGATGTGTGGTAATAAAATTTTCCTCTGTTCTCATAATGTTTTTGAGAAATGATTTTCTTCCAAAGTGCTGTTTCGTCAGATAATAGATCCCACAGCCATCTACGCAGCAATGCTAGGTTCATAGTATGAAATTTTCTGGCTCCTAGTCCTCCATCCTTAAGATCTCTGCAAATCTTCTCCCAGTTAACTAAAGAAATTTTCCTTGCACTGTCATTAGACCCTCCCCATAAAAATCTTTTTCGAATTCTGTCTATCTTCTTTCTCACTCCTTGAGGCATGATGAAAGTTGACATATAGTGTAGAGGGAATCCCTTGGTTTAAAGGGTACCGGCTGGTACTGGGCCGGTACTGGCCGGTATGTACCGGTACTGGTACTGCCATCCATGGGAGGGATTGAGCTTAACACTGAGTTAAGTAAAAGCAATCTACCTCCCAAGGCAACTGTTTAACCTTCCAAGATGACAATTTTCTTTGCATTCTCAAAATTAACAGCTGCCAATCTGAATTTCTGATATGTTTGAAATGAAGAGGTAATCCCGGGTACTTTATTGGCAGATTTTCCTTCTGACACCCCAGCATTTCAGCACATTCTACTGTTTCTTCTTCTGGAAGATTAATGCCAATGATCGAGCTTTTATCAAAATTGATTTTGAAGCCTGATATACTTTCCAACACTTTTAGGATGAATAACAAATTCCTCATTTGTTCTTTTCCTCCTTCTAAGAAAATCAAAGTATCATCAGCATATTGCAAATGAGAGATGCTAATAAAAGTCCCGCACAACTTAACAGCCTTGAGCCAACCTTGACTTTCAGCAACAGCACATAACTTGCTCAGAGTATTTGCAACAATAACAAACAAGAGAGATGAAAGGGGATCACCCTGTCTCAATCCCCTTGAGCTGTCAAACTGACCATGAACATTCCCATTAATAATAACAGAGAATTAAGCAGTAGCGAGGCAATTCATCAAAATCTTTATCAGATGTTCAGGAAAATTTTGACTTCTCATTATATTCCATGCACTGCCATGAAACCCTGTCATAAGCCTATTTGTTTTGTCTTTGTAATAATGTAAAATAGTTTTGACTATTCTCTATCTGTGTGGTTCATTGTCATTGTCATCATCATCACCTTATAGTCAGGATCTACCTCCATTGTTGATAGGCAAATAAGCCTAGAATAGGATGTCTTATCTGGGTTATTCTGCCTTATTCGCTTTGGTTGCTTGGATGTGTTATTGGGTGAGAATAAGTTATTTTGGACTAAACTGGAACGAAATTAGATGTCCTCCCATGGTGTATAGTGGGAGATTTTAACAAAGTTAGATGTCCAGCAAGAAGGAACAGTGGAGGAAGAATTACCAGAGGAATGGCAGAGTTTAATGATTGGGTGGATGATAAGGGGCTGCTGGAATTACCTCTGACAAGTCGGAAGTTTACATGGAGTAATTCGAGGGAATCTCCTTCTATGTCTAGAATTGGCAGAGCGTTTGTGGATGATAGGTGGGAAGAGGTTTATCCGGCTTCTTGATTGCTTTGTCAAGCTAGAACAGTCTCCGGCCATTGTGCTTCAATAGTTGATGCTGGTTGGATTCAGACCAAGGATGGCAGTACCGGTACCGGTATGTACCGGCCGGTACTGGCCCAGTACCGGTCCGGTACTGGCCCAGTACCGGTCCGGTACCGGCCGATACCCTTTAAATCAAGGGTACCGGTGCCGGCCGATACCGGTATGTACCGGTATCGCCCGGTACTGCCAACCATGATTCAGACAGTTAACAGGCCTTTTTGGTTAGAAAAAGCATGGTTGGAGAATGAGGAGTTCAAGTCACTGGTCAGTAATTTTTGGCAGGAAGGTACTTTACAAGGAGGTATGAAGGAATTGGTGATTAAGTTACAAAATCTAAAAAAAGAAATTAAAAAATGGGTGTTGCTTAGCAGGAAAACAGGAGGAAGGAGAAGCTGGAGATGCTGGATGTTATTAGCAGACTGGAAAAGCTTCAAGAACAGAGGGTCTTGACACCTCAAGGAAGGAGATAATAACACATGATTTTTTCATATGATGGCTAGTGGGAGATGCAGAAGGAATTGTATATCCAATCTGAAGATTGATGGTTGTTGGGTGTACGAGGACAGAGTTATCAAATCAGAAATGGTCAAGTTTTATCAGATATTATTTTCAGCTGAGAGTAGATGGTACCCACATATGATACCCATGCACTTAAACTGGATCAAGATGATAAGAACAGTTTAAATGCAGTGCTTACAGATGAGGAAATAGAGAATGCCGTGTTCAATTTAGGTGGAGACAAGGCACCAGGGCCAGACGGATTCCCCATGTATTTTTATCAATTTTTCTGGAATTTACTTAAGGGAGATGTGATAAAGGCAGTCAATATCGGTTTCAGTCAACGAAAGGTGGGTAAATCAGACTCTCATAGTACTGCTACAGTGCTACCAAAAAAAGAAGAGGCAGTGGAGCTGAAAGATTGTCGATCTATTAGTTTGTTAAATGGGTCTTATAAAATCCTAACAAAGGTGTTAGCTACTCGTTTGGTTAGAGTTATTGGCAAGCTCATAGAGGAAAATCAACAAGCTTTTGTGCCCGGCGGGAGACTATTTGATGCTTTCCTTACTGCCCATGAGATTCTTTTTACTTTGAAGCAGAGTAAGAAACAAGGGCTCCTTATCAAAATAGACTTCCATAAAGCATATGACAGGGTGTCATGGAATTGTTTGTGGAATGTTTTGCGCATTCATGAATTTCCAGCTGAATGGTTTCATATTCTCAAGGACTGCCTTGCTACGGCTTATTTTTCCTTGTTAATTAATGGAGAGGTTACATGATATTTTAACAGGACAAGGGGTTTGAGGCAGGGTGACCCACTATCTTCATATTTGTTCATTCTAGTGGCCAATGTCTTTAGTAGAATGTGCAAGAAAGCAGAAGCACAAGGGTGGATTAAAGGAGTTTCTATTTTCAGAACTCCGATCGTGTTTCTCACATGCAATCTGCTGATGACACACTCATATTCCTGGAAGGAGGGGCTGATCAATTTCAGAATCTTTTGTTCATTCTGAAGAATTTTGAATACACTTCTGGTTTGAAGATAAATTATGACAAAAAAGTTCAATAGTGGGAATTTATATGCAGATGAAATTATTGAGGAATGTGCTAATTTGATGGGATGCAAAGTGGAGAGTTTCCATATTCAGTATTTGGGACTGCCTTTAACTTATTCACCTTTAAAGATATCTGACTGGAATCCACTGGTGTTGATAATGCAAAAGAAATTGTCAAAGTGGAAGGCAAGAAATCTGACTTTGGGAGGAAGAGTAGTTCTTCTGAACTCAGCTCTGTCTTCTGTCCCATTACATTATCTGTCGGGTTTTTTAATGCCGAAAGCAGTTCAGCTTAAAATTGACCAGATTCAGAGGAAGTTCTTGTGGGGTGGTAACAATATAGATGGGAAGGCTGTTCCATTGGTCAGATGGAGCAAGGTCTGTACTCCAGTGAAGCAAGGGGGGTTGGGTGTCAAGAACTTGTCTTCTATGAATCTTTCTTTGTTGGGTAACTGGCTGGCTGAGTTGCTTTCTAATGAAGAAAAGTTGTGCAAAAGAATTTTATGTGCCAAGCACTATGGAGAATCTGTAAATTTTATCTATATGATGGAAGTGTGTCAAATATGTCCCCAATCTGGTGAGGGGTTTTGAAATCAGCAAAATGGGTTACTCGAGTTTCAGATTCATGTTGACAATGGTCATAATACTTTTTTTCTGGCAGGACCAGTGGATAGGGGAGTTTATGCTGAAAATTAAATTCCCTTCTTTATTCCACCTAGCTGTCCAAGAATGGGCTACAGTTAGGGACTACTATCTGCAGGAAGGGAATGGGATACAGTGGAATGTTAATCTAATAAGAGGCCTCAAAGACAGTGAATTGGAAGACTACTTAGCACTTCTCCAGTTGTTGAATAACTCTCAGCTAGCAGTTGACAGAAGGGACGAGTTCATCTGGACAGGAAAGAATGGCTTTTTTTTTCTGTTAAATCTTTGTATGCAAAGATTGAAGGATCCTTACCTACTTATAACCGGTAATCAGAAGTATGGAAGGTTAAGTCTCCTTTCAAAGTCATGGCTTTTATGTGGTTTCTCTTCCAGAAGAGATTAGTGACTAAAGTTTATAGAAGGCAGTGGGCTGTGGATACAGATATTAAATGTCCCATGTGTGGTTTACATGAGGAGAATATTGATTACCTTTTTATACATTTGTCATATCAGCAGGGAGGTGTGGAGATTTATTTCTTCTATTCTGGGTATTCATATGAATTTTCACAGCATAGAAGACATGTTGACATCATTCTGGCAGCATCGAAGGAGTGGAAGTGCAAGGGTAGAAATCAAACTTCTTCTTATGGTACCCCACGCAGTCTGCTGGAGCATTTGGAGGCATCAAAATGACTCCATATTCAAAGGAAGCAGTCTATGTCGGAAATATATGCTTTCAAGCAGGCACGCTCATTTATCAGTGGGGAAGATTTATCCTTGGCATTCCGGTGGATACATGGAAACATGTAATTCGTGATATTTAAGGGCAGTATTTTGTTTTTATTAGTTCTTTGCTTGTTTCCTTTGTTTTTTGTCTTTTGTAGGTGAGGAACCTCTCCTCACCTTTATTTGGTTGTACTGTGTGAGACTCCCTTTTTTATTTTTTGAAAAATCCTTTGATTTGAAAATCTTTGTCGGATTTAAAAATCTTTGGAGAAATCTTAATTTGAAAAGAGAGTTTTAAGTTTTGAAAACATGTTCTCTTTTCTTTTAGGCAGACTTTTAGGATTTATCCTTAAAGTCTAAATGACTTCTGGATCGACTGTGGATCCGTGTTCTTGATCTCTCCCCACTGACCTCGGTCAGTGTTGATTACACCAATCACTGATTGGTAACTCTTGATTAACCATCCACATAAGACTTGAAATGAACAGAAAACAAGCAGAATTTAAATGCAGCATACAAGTCATTTTTTGTTCTTTTTTTTTTTAGTAAAGAAGAATCCATGAGTATCCTTTAAAGGATACTTAAAAGATTTTGAAGTTCTCACAAAAAGGTAAGTATCTTTGAGGAAGATTCTGGAAATTATCCTTTAAGTATCCTTTAAAAGGAGAGATGATTATTTGAATTATTTTAGGTCATTTAACAAATATAAATGAACTTGAGCTTAATGATTAATCCACCAGTTGGAAATAATCACTTTAATTAATGATTACTTTATTGATATAAATGAACAAAGAATTATTTTTATCAGTCCATCTATCAATAAGATAATCACGACTTCGTAGCCTGGCCCCCAGTTAGGACAGAACCATAGAAGACATTGATTATACCTATTGATAAGGATGAATTAATAATCATATAATTTAGTCACTTTACCAATAAGAGTGAACTATTGATCAAGTGGTCAATCCACCAATAAGATAGAACCACTAAGTTTAGGCCATTCAACCAGTATGAATAAACTTGATTTTTTTTTTTTTGTTATCTGAAAAGATGGACCTTAGTTAACCAATCGGTATGGAAGGGCCAAGTTGATTTAATTGGTTGAATTATTTGTTGATTTGATTTATTGATTGATTAATCAAGAATTTTAAATTGATTAGTTAAATTAATTGATCGATTTGATTTAATTGATTGATTGAATTTAATTAACTTAATTGATTTAATTAGTTGATTGATTTTAACGCTTTAATTGAATTAATTGAATTGATTGGGTAATTAATTAACATACTTTTGTTAACTTAATTTAATTGGTTGTGTAACAATTTTGGTTGAACTCAATTGATTAATTGATTAACAAATTTTGTTAATTCAATTGATTAATTAACGCTTTAATTGAATTAATTCAATTGACTTAATTAGTTAAAATTTTGTTGATTTAGTTGATTAAATGATTGATTATGTACCAATTTGACTTAATTGGTTAAAATTTTGTTGGTTTGATTGATTGACTGATTGATTAAGTACTTAATTGGTTAAAATTTTGTTGATTTAGGTAATTAACATATTTTTGATAACTTAATTGATTAATTAATAACTTAATTTGACCAGTTGACTGATTGGTTAACAAATTTGTTACATTAGTTGACTGGTTAGTAATTTAACAAATTAGTTTGACTGGTTAAATTGATTGATTAATTAATTAATTTTGTTAACTTAATTGGTTGAATGTTTAATGAATTAACTTAATTTGTTAAGTTGATTATTTAATTAACACATTCGTTGACTTAATTTGGTCCATTGATTGGTTGGTTAACAAAGTTGTTACATTCGTTAATTGGATAACAATTTAACTTAATTGGTTATATTAACCGATTGATTAATAAATTTTGTTAACTTAATTGATTAATTGCTTAATGAATCAACTTAATTAGTTAAATTGATTGGTTAATTTAATTAATTTGTTAACATATTAATTAATTTAATTAATTTAATTGACTGATTAGCCAATTTTTGGTCTACCAAATATTATGGGAGGACTATTTTTAATTATTTTTTTATTTACCTTGTCAGTTTTTTTTTTATGTGGCCAACCAACCAATATGGAGGAACCACTTTAATTTTAATTTTCTGATTTCTATTTTCTGTTTTATTTTATTTTTTATTTCCTGTTTTTATATTATTTAAGATTCATTAATTTCTTGTTTTATCATTTTAAATTTACTTTATTGAATGGCCTACCAACAAATATGGTAGAACCATTTTATGAATTATCTTGTTTTTTTATTTTTTATTTTATTTAATATTTATTAATTTTATTACCTTTTATTTTCTGTTTTATTTTACATCATTTAAGATTAATTTTTATCATTCCTTTTCTTTTTCATGTTTCTTTGTTTTACTCAAGAATCTTTATTATCCCTTTTTTTATTTTCTGTTTTATATATTTTTTATTTATGAGTCATTATCTTTATCATTTTTTTATTTTATTTAGGAATTATTAACCTTTTTATTTTTTATTTTTTGTTTTAAAACTTATCATTTTTTTATTTTCTGTTTTTTTATTTAATACTTATTAATCTGATTATCTTTTTATTTCTGTTTTATTTAAAACTTATTTATTTATTTTCTGACTTATTAGTTTCATTTTGTGATTATTAATTTTATTTTCTGTTTTCTTTTATTTCATTATTAACTTTATCATTTCTATTTTCTGTTTTATTTAAAGCTTATTATTTTTTTTTGTCATTTTTTTTATTTTCTGGTTTATTTTATTAGTTTCATTTTGTTATTTTCTGTTTAATTTAATACTTATTAATTTTGTTACCTTTTTATTTTCTTTTTTTATTTTTTATTTAGTGGGCAAACCAAATAATATGACTAAACTATTTTTAAACTTTGTTCATTTTCATTATTTTCTGATTTTTTCTAATTTTTTAATGGTCGGCCAACCGATATGGCAGAACCAAAATTTGAATTTTATTTATTTTTATCATTTCCTGATTTTTAATTTATTGGCCGGCCAACCGATATGGTAGAACCAAAATTTAAATTTTTATTTTTTATTTTTTATCATTTTTTATTTTTTAATTTAATGGCCGGCCAACCGATATGGCAGAACCAGGATTTTAAATTTCTAATTTTTTTATTCGATGGCCGGTCAACCGATATGACAGAACCATCATTTATTTAATTTTCTGATTTTTTTTTTATTTGATGGCCGGTCAACCGATATGACAGAACCATCATTTTCATTATCTTTTCACATGATGAGAATATAAAACCTAATGGCCATTCAAACAATATGAATGGACCATATTTATTTAACATAAGTAAGAAAAAACATATAAAGACATGAAACTGGAAATAAATTTTTATTCCCTTCTCTTTACACTAAAAAAATAAAATTACAAGCCTTCAATCGGCAGGGCCCTCTCTTCTTTTTTTTGCTGCAAGGCTTGTGCAGATTCAGGGGGTTTTCCTTTGGAGGCTTGGCCTCCTTTTATAGGCACGGAGGAGAGGCACCGGTAGCACCCCCTACCGGTGCCACCTTGGCACCGGTGGCACCCCCCACCGGTGCCAACTAGGCGCCGATGGAGGGGGTTACCATGCGTGAGAGAGAGAGAGAGAGAGAGAGAGAGAGAGAGAGAGAGAGAGAGAGAGAGAGAGAGAGAGATAAGGAAAGGAGGGGGAGAGAGAGATAAGGAAAGGGAGAGGAGGGTGCGGTACTGTAGCGCTACAGTACCCGCGCTACAGTACCCTCCCTTCTTTTTTTAGAATCCCCCTTCCTTCCTCTCTTTTTCTGATTTTTTTTTGATCCCCTTCCCTCTTTCTCTCTTTCCCTGACAGGAATTAGGGCCGGCTGTGGAAGGATTAGGGCCGGCTGCTCGCTCTCTCCCTGTGGTGCGTTTGCTTCTTCTGCTGCTTGCTCTTCTTCCTGCTGCTGTTGGAGTTGCGTGCTGCTGCTATTGGAGGGCTCTTTGTTGCAGATTTTCATAGGCTCAGAAGGCTGTTATTGGTGCTCTTCTTTCTTGTTGGTTTGGCCTTGATTGGAGGCTTCTTGCTGCAGCATTGGAGGCTGCTATTGGAGGCTTGCATAGCTGCTGTTTGGAGGCAGCATGGAGATGGGTGCAAGCTTTGAGGCTTGTTGTAGATTTTGGGGTATGCATCTCCCTTCTTTTCTTGTTGTAGTTTTGAGGTATTTACATTCTCCTTGTTTCTTTGTGATTTTTTTGTTCTTGCATGCATTAAGAAAAAAATTGTACGCATTCCTCTTCTTCTTCTTTTTTGTATACACATACCCTTCTAGGTGTGCTTGCATGCATCCTACATAAATGCATGTTTCCTATCTTTAAAATTTCTAGTTCAACATACTGCCTCAATTTATTTATAATAAATTGGTGGTACACACCATAATTTTCCTCCAAAAAAAACTGGAATAAGAAATTTGACCAAAAGTTCAAGTTGCAGATTCTGACTAGACTAGGAAGTTAAATTTACCTAAATTTTTTTATTCTATTTTTTTACCTCTTTTACCTACCTTTTCTTTATTCCAGATAGAATACCAACAAGGTTATCAAAGCAAAAAGCCACATATTGCAATATAATGCAAATATTTTGATATGAAGATGGCTGTGGTTTCATATAAAATACTTAGGCCTAACTCTATCAGATGGATTTATAAGAATGAGAGATTAGGAAAGAGTTGTTGAAAAATTCCAGGGGAAGGTAAAAAAGGATACTCTCATCACCTTCCAAAAAAAAAGGATACTCTCAGTTCGTTGTTCTGATCAGGAGGAGATAAAGAAAACATATTGCATTTGGTCAGATGGGAAAAAATGTGAAAAAAGGGGGATCAAGCTGGTGTAGTTTTGATGAAGATTAGTATGTTTTAAAAAGCATTGTTGGCTCAATGGTTGTGGAGAGATGGGGGAGGAGGAGAGGAGACTTTGTGAGTTAACGTAGCTAAAGAGAAGTACGATAGAAAGTGCAGCAAGTCTGTGCATATTAGCTGTACCTTTTTATGGAGCTCAGATTGAAATAAATGATCATCTGTTCTTGGTTTATGGTATCATGAATGCCCTTTGAGAGGTCTTATTCATAGTTAAAAGAATTCAGCGTAAAGACTTTCACAACCATAGTTTAAAAGGGCTTGAGGTGGTTGTGAGACGCTTCTCAGAAACCTTACAAGGCATTAGTCTTGAGGTGTAAGCTTCACTAGTTTAGGGAAAGGGTGTTATAACTATTAAAAAAATTAAATAATGCTGATTTGTCCTTGGTAATAGTATCTCAAGATTCTCAAGTTCTCAACTTAATGATAGGGCCTAGACAAATGAACTATGGAGTGAAAGCCATGGCTACTAGTTGGCATTGAAGCATGAACGACCACAATTATTGCCCACTTTTTTGGTGTTGGAAGTAGAAGAGTTGGGTTTAGTTCAAATCCTCTTATTTATCTAGTAGAATTGTCATTATTTAATCATATTTTAAAAACAATTAAGCCTTAGATCTACCTTAAAGCATGTCATTGTCTCACCGCCTCAAAGCGTAAGCCTCAAGCAAATGGCGTGAGACACATGCCTCAATTAACATTCAAGAAGTAGTGATATGGTGGAGAAGCACTTGCCTAGTTTGATTCTGAAATAGGCGAGTGGTCTATTCTGCTACCGGTAATGTCTTGGGTTTCCTGGCATGAAAGAAATCAGAAGCAATTAAGTGAAGAATTTGAGAGTATGAGAGATGGTGCTTTATCATCTTCATAAAGCGTATAATACATGTCACCTGATCAAGAAAGTTGTGTCATTGAGATAGAGTAAGAACGTGAAAGAGAAGAAGCTTCCACTAGACTGGGGTAATCTGTTTATTTAATCACTGGTGACTGTTAGCCACCTTCCGAAGTAAATATTCGTATATAGTTTTGAATGCCACATTTAAGTTCTTCTAGTCTTGTAGTTTAATTGCTCCAGGATTGCCCGTTAATTTTTCGTTAGGGTTTTTCCGTTTTTAGTAAGCATGCGTATTTAGAAATAGACCAATGTAACTTTGTATTCAACCATCACTTCAGTAAACTTTCCCCTTCTTAGAAATAAGTCCCTCTGGTTAACAACTATCTGAAAGATTCAAATGTTCAAGGAATATGTTTAAAGAGATATCAGAGAGAGAGAGAGAGAGAGAGAGAGAGGGGATTTCCTTCATTGGCAGTTTGGCAATGGCACCCCAAAGTTTTGGGTGCCAGAGAGAGAAAACAATGTCACCACTTAGTAGCAGGATTCACTCATTTTGCACTGCTCCTGCTTTTAAAAGTGCTTCTGCTTCCTGTTCGCACCCCTTCTCCCAAGGAAAATTTGAATGACAAGCTAGAAGATCCCTCTCTCCCGTCTCATTCCCATTACCCCTCCCATGACCGCTCCATGTAAACCAGCACTCAACCTCAGCTCTGACAGGTTCGTCAGTGATGTCTGGCAGGGTTCTAGAGTCCGGAGGAATCCTAAATGTCGGAGGACAACGTCACCAATCCGAGGCCTTACCCTCAGATTATGGACCCAGGGTGTTAGCTATGTCACAGAACAGCCTCCGGCAGAGTTCTCCCAACAGCGTCATGAACTGTTGGAATCTAACCATGCTGAACCTATGGGGAAACAGGTGAGGTGGCCTCAACCCCCTCAGTAGAACGTCTTCTTGGGGAACAGCATCTTCGACCACCACATCCCCAAGCAGCTTGTTGGATACCCCAAACTGGCCTTCCTCAATTTCAACAAGAATGGCTTTATGTTTGTTGTGGGGTTGGGGGTGATCCAGGGCATCTCGGGTGGTCCACCCAGGTCAATTTGTGCTGCATGGATATTCCAGAACCCTGAAGCTGCCAGAGATACTGAAGCTGGACCTCAGCTTCAATAGGTTCTCTAGCCAGCTGCTGGTACCTGGTATAGATCGCCCCGATGCTGAAGCACATGTTCCTTGTGTTGGCATATAACTTCTCTGGTGACATTCTACCAGAGTTTGGGAGGATAGCTTAATTTATACACCAAAGCACCCTTTTTGGCCAAAACTTGCATTTTCAAAAGCGTGCATCATGATTCATGATAGTATAAACTATGGATAAGACGATAAGTACATACATATTATGTGGTTTTTTAAGTGTGATATGTTAAAAGATAATAAAAAATCGTGCATAAAAAGCTTGGTTTATTTAGAAACATGTTAGTGGAAGTTTAATGCATATGTGACGGTTTCCTCTCAGAAGGATTAAGAATTTAAGATTTCTGGGCAACGGGCTAAGTGGAAGCTGAATAAACTATGTGGCAGCGTCATCTCAGAAGGGTTAAGGTTTGTGGGCTTTGGGCCAAGTGGAAGCTTCATGAACTATTTGGCAGCTTCATCTCAAAATGGTTAAAGTTTGTTAAAACTGGGTTAGATCCTTCTTCATATAGGTGTATGCTTGATGTTAGCATGTGGGGAGAAAAAAAATGCACTGGTTTCAGTCAACAAACTAAGTTCTAAAAGCTCACATCCAGATTGGAGGGGAAAACAAAACTGTTTGTCATGGCTAGATGCATGTCACTTTCATGCTAATGATGATTAAGAGGATACAACACTATGCAAACGAAAATACCAAAACATCCTGTATGATGGTGATATGCTTATGTTTATTACTCACATGGAAGAATGTTCAGTTTATGTTTGTCATGTTTAGCCATGATGCAAAGATGACAATGATTTGTTTCGTTGAGGACTTTCATCATAGACATTTTGTTTTACTTTACATAGTATTATGCTAGCAAAGAAACTTAATCATGGATGCTAAATTATTTTTGATACAGACTTGGGCACATTTTATATGTTGATATTATATGCACACTTTCATGTCACGTAAGCTAAACAAGATGATGGTGATGGTTTTGCCATCATGATACACATGACGTGTGATTATGCATCATACTGTGTATGATTATGCTGTTCAGAGAAACATGTAGGATGGCAATCATGCCATGCTTTGTCTACTGACTTGAAAGTCTTGCCAAAGTTATGCAGACCATGAAGAGTAAGCAAGGTGTCTAATTTGAGTTTACATGGGCTGAAGTAAGTCTTATAAGAGCTAGTTAGCATTGCTTTTAGTCTTCTCTTTTCCATAAGGCAGGGTCTGTGCTAGTTGATCTAGAACGTGTAGAACTCTTCATAGTTCTTATTAGTTTGGTGATGACCATTTCTCTTTTGTCTTAAGCCAGTTTATGATGAGATGTTATCTACATCTCCTTTCCACTTCATACGATGATTCCTCTATGACAATTGCCTACATATATATAGTATGTAGGTCTCAGCACACTATGATTACCATCTGTCGCATGCCTGTATAAGGGATCCCGACCTGTATGTGGCATGTGACAATATTGCATTTATTTGAATTATTGTAGTCTGACGGTACTTTCTTGAGGTGGCACCCGTAGTCTGTATAAGAACAGATCAGACTCATGGCATGATTATTATATAAACTCATGGCATGATTATTATATGGTCTAGTTATTTATAATGATTATTGTTGGAAGACTTCCATCATTTCATTGAAGGGAGTCTACAAAGCTAGATGTCAAGTGGAGGAGAGTGATTATTGGAAAAATGGAAAGGAGCAATTCCCCTATCTATCCCCCTTCATGGTTCCCTCTGGTTTCTGCTATCTATTTGCTGTGAATTACCTTGGACTACTTCTGTTTGTAAGAAGCTTGTAACGTCTATGGAAAACCTTAGAAATCATATTTCTTGGCCTGCATCACCAATTGAACTTATCGACTCTGCCAGAATGTCATAGCAAGCATAATGTAAAGAGCATCCTGACTCATGACAAAAGGTGTTATCAAGATAATCAATGAAGAACTAAGAACAGAAAAGGGGCTATGCCATCTTACCTATAGTACTCATTATTGTAGTCTTGCTCTTCTAGATTGAGGTCACATCAAAAAATATGCAAAAAAATTTTAATCCAAATGCAAACCTTGAGTAACATAAGCCATTATTCCAGGTAGGATCTTCGTATAGCCCAAACACATAAATACATGTAAGACCAGTGTAGAAGCATTTAGTTCAAATTTTTTATCAAAATTGAGTCCCTTGAGTCATTTGGACAACACTGCCTAATTTTATAATTAGCAATTTTCAGCTTAAATGATAGCAATTATTGTTTTTCCTGCTGTATGATGCTGCTGTTTGAATATACATAATATTTATCCGAACAGAAATGGGGAATTGGTCTGGTTGATGAACATATTTGACTCTATGCTATCAAAGGTGATCACCTCATTCACCTAGGCAATGAAGTGGGTGAGGGGAGCCAAAAACGCCTCACCTTGCCTCATGTTCGCCTCACTCACCTAGGCACTTGCCTATGATGTATATGCCAAATGCTTGTTTCTTTTGAATGTGCTACTACTTTTTCTTATTCATAATTATTCCAAAGTGGCTAATGCCTCTTTTAACAATATCCAGTATCCTTTTTCTCTTACATGTTGGAATATTTTTACTTATTTTTTATTATTCCCAAGACCGTCCATTACTTATATGAGTGGTTTATACAAATTGATCATTATATGTTGGACATGATCAATGTTTCTCAAAGTCTTACATATGATTATCTTGGGTGTTTTCTTCCTTTTCCTTGTATGTCACTTTCTTCATGGTGCTTTATGAGAGAGCGCAGCACTGCCTAGGCATTTGAGGCTGAGGCAAACCCTTGATCGCCTCGCTCACCTCTCGCCTCTGACCACATAGTGCCTAAAAGCCATCTTATGAGATTGATCCTTTGATACTAGTAAACTACATGTATCAAACATACTGTGAACAAAGAAAACTTATTCGTCCATGATTCTTTTACTTGATGTACATTGTTTTACTTGGTTGATTTGTCTGACATACATGGATTCTCTGTTTATCTGATATGTTAAACCCAACACTCGACTTTGATGCTTGCATAGTTACTATTAGACATGCCTAGCTTATGAGCAAGATTGATATCTAGTTGGCTGCACTTGACTGGATCGTGGACATTGATTCTATACACTCTCTTTTCATGCTTTTGTCTACGTTAATTTTGTCCATAACTAAAAAATGATGGATAAACACAGATCAAATTATGTATGTCACTTCAAAAGAAATCCAGATTATGAGTGTTGATACAGTGGGCAATGATCTATATAGTGTTCCCTTTTATTACAACTAATATATGTTGTCTTTTTCCATAACCTTTCAGCTTGCACAGAAAGAGCTGCAGAAGATTAATATGTACAAGGCTCCAAGAGACAAGCTTGTTTGTATACTCAACTGCTGCAAAGTCATTAATAATTTATTGCTTAATGCATCCATTGCATCAAGTGATAATCCTCCAGGAGCAGATGAGTTTCTCCCTGTGCTCATTTATGTCACTATAAAGGTAAGATTTGTCCATTTTTGTCCATTGTTTGTGCATTATTATGAAGTAAGAAGATTCAGTGATCCCAAGTAATTGTTATCGTTGCCTTCATTATCATCTCTGATGTATCCGACTCATTAAGGTCAGTTGCATGATTCCTGCTCTTTGAAGGGTTAGACATTCGATTTTTTTTTTATGTGGCTCTCGTGAGCTTATCTCAATTAGCCTTGACTGACCATCATGAGGAAAGGGTGCTACTTGAACCAAGGAATGCCATGTCAGATCTTGGTTTTATCTCGGTGGGGTTGGAGGGAAGAGATCTCGGAGAGATCTTGGAAAAATCTTGGGAGATTTGAATGGCGGCCAGAGACATCAGAGAGACTGGGAAAAGCTCACTAGCAATTTCAGAGAGAGCATTAAAATAAGCCTTAGCGGACAAAAGAGGAAGCCACAAATTAAAGCATTTCAAACCCTAACAAGGCAAATTTTGAAACACAGTTGTTGTTTTTTTTTTTGGGGGGGGGGGAATTAATTGAAAACACAGGACAAAAGACCACAGTGAGCAGGAAAGGGAGTGGCAGAGTAAATTTGAAAAAAAAGACTACAAAAATAAGAGAAGGAACTTAACTCTTATGACTGCTTACCAAACAAGCTTCCTACAATGATGTGCTGGTGGGTAGGGGTGTTCACTATTCGGTTCAAACCGAAAAACCACACCAAACCAAACCAAATTTTCGGTTTGATTCGGGTTGAAAATGAAATTAGTTTGGTGTGGGTTCACAAACTGTCAAACCGCATAAACTGAACCGAACCACTTAAACCGATTTCTAACAAATTTATGTTAATATTATATATTCTTTTAATAAAATCTACCCGGCACCTTTGATATGGGTACGAGCCAGTGTTGCCCAGTCTGATCTTTGATTATTAGATAACCTTTCCTATGCTCATGTTCTTTTTGTCTTTCCGAGGGAGGATTAAATGTCTCCGTTCACAATGCATATGCGCGCGCCTCCTGGTTACCTGCTGGGCACAGATGACGACCATGGTCGGCGCCGATGGAGCTGTAAACTCCCCCGAGCAACCCTGCGAACCTGTTGCTGCTGTGCTCCCTCTGGTGGATGGGAGGTTTGGAGCAAGGCTTGCCTGCTACTAGGGCCCAAGCTGAAGGGGAAACGGAAGGGTGAGAAGCCTTGGGGGGACGGCGCCACACCTGAAGATGCAGTGGACATCGGCGGGATTGGCCGTTTCCCTATTGCTGTTGCAGGTGTCTAGAGGAGCCCACGGTGGTGGACAAGCATGATGCGTTCAGTACAGAGTAGAGGGGTTCCTCCGGAAACATGAAAAGGGGAGCGGTAGTGTGGGACACCATCCTTTTTAATCCTACATCGGCAACTACAGAAAAAGCAGTGGTCTGGAGTTCTATAAATACTAACCCAACCCCCTCCGTTCGGTACGTAATGGGCGAAGGCTCTACACACTCGAATGGCCAACTCAGTGGCCCATGGTTTAAACCAAACCGAACCGAAGTAAACTGAACTAATTCGGTTCGGTTTGGCTCGGTTCACAAAGATTGTTGTGTTTGGTTCGGTTTACAAAATTTTCTTTCTAAACCAAACCGAACCAACCTGTGAACACCCCTATTGGTGGGCCTCTTGCAACCACTAGCTGCATGAGCATTCCATGATCATTTGCTCCATGCACTCCACATAACCCCTTGTTTGTACACATTCACTTGACTGCAAAGGCCTCCATCTTCCTGTCATAGTCCTTTTGTTAGACTCGCCCCTTCTTTCCTTGTTTTTGCTATCAGTTTGTAAAATGGCTAAATAATTTTAGGAATCTGTTTCCTATCCATCAACAGAAAACAGTAGTCCAGAAGTCTCTCTGAAAGTTTTATAAAGATCCTTTATGCGACTGAGACTTAAATAGTCTGTACTTTCAACAACAAATGACAGTATGATAGATGAGGTGAATCAACTGATTCTTTATGCACAGCATTTCAAAGGCTCCTTGCATTGAGAAGATAGAAAGGTGTCTGATGTTGTTTCCTATGATCTTTGGCTGTGCATTCTCGATTATGTGCTTATTCTACGTTCTGTTGATGTACATGTTTTTGTTCTCGCGGAGGTTCTGTTTCATTATTTACTTGACATTCAAGTTGTATTTTGCGAAGAAGATAATATTAAATAAGGAGACCAGTGTTGGATTCATTTAGTCATGTTGGTGGTTGCTTTATGTGTTAGTTAACTTCGCAACCCGACCCAACACCCCCCCCCCAAAAAAAATAAATAAAAATAAAATAAAAATGCAAGCCAAACTCAAATATAGCTTCTCTAGTTGTTTAATGTTTTTCCTTCCTGTGGATATGGTATGAACTTAACGCGACGATCTTGTTCATGTTCTAGTGATATCCTTTCCATGTTAATATTGAACAATCTAATAATTGTGAAAAGTTCTTTAAAAGTAGGAAAGGTCCTTTGCATCTAATTATCCAACCATACCATTGCATTACCTATTACAATGTTGTATTGACAACTCCAAAAAAACTGATCATACCACATTTTAGTAATGGTCCTCTGCCTACTGTTCTGTCCAACAAAACTTATGGCAACCTCTGTCAGATATCAACACTAGTTTAACAATGGTTATAAAAAGTGCTAAAAAAATTGGCAAGTTCCTTATGTCTGGGAAAGTTGCAGAACAAAAATTATCTTGACTGCAAGCTGAATTCAATGTTTAATAGTGGCATTTTTTGACTGCAAGTTGAATTCTTCCCATGTGACATGATACGTTTCCATTGCCCAAACTTCTGAGGGCCTTAATCTGGATAAGAATAAACATGGAGTTGTCGCAGAAGAATATAAAAAAGTACATGCCCAGCATACAAAGGTTTTTTTTTTTAAAGTGGATGGTGCCACTAATGTATTAAATTGGAAAAAAAAAGGGATGTACAAGTATAAAGCATTCCACTCACGAAGCAAAAACCCCATGTACAAAAAGACACCAAGAAAGTGTGAGATCAACCCGTCCCCAAGGAAGCAAAAGGGTGTGACTCCATGGACAACCCTTTACAAAAGGTCAGGGCCCATTCCCTCACCTTGGAAAGAAAACAAAAGACAGCACCCTCTCAGGAACAAAAGCAGCATTCTTAAATATCCTTCTACTCCCCCCCCCTCCCCCCCAAAGACGGCCTATGAAGGATCAACCACCAAATTTGTTGGTCCTCCCTAGGGAGAGAAGAAGAAGCCCATATACGAAGGATATCCCACATCGAACAGCCCGGCAGGGTAATCTTGTTCCCACTCTCTGAAGAATAATCTGCCAAACTCTATTGAAAAGTTGCATCCGGCAAAAAGATGATCAACTGATTCTTCTTCATCGGCACAGAGTGGACAGCAAGTAGGTATCTCAGGCAAAAAGTGGGCCAATCTGTCACGTGTAGGTTTCCGCCCATGGCATACTCCCCAGAGAAGGACTTTGACCTTGAGGGGAGATTTCAGCTTCCAAACCAGGCAAACCAAGGATACATCAGACCCCAATCAGCAATAACTCTGTAGTGCAGCCTCTACCCGCTCCCACATCCTGCTAAGAATATGGGCCACCAAGTCATACAAAAGAGGAGAAAGAGGATCACCTTGTCGGAGGCCACTTCCACTATGGAAGTAATGGGTGGGTTCCCCATTCACCAAGATGGCGAAACTCGCTGACGAGGTACAAGCCGTGATCCGACCCACCAACACCTCCCCAAAGCCCATCCTCTGAAGAATCTGAAATAAGCAGCCCCAACACTAAGAACGTATAAATGTGCGACTCCACTGGGATCGAACCCGGAGTCTCTGGTTCCATAGACCAGCGCCTTATCCATCGGGCTATGGAGTCCTGCCCAGCATACAAAGTTGATAAATTATTTTTTGTCCATTGATGATCACCTTGGATATAAATAATTCGTTAACTTTAATACCCATTAACTTTCTATGTTGGACACACACTTTTCATATTCTTTTGTGACATGCAAGGATGGAAATCCAAAAAACCCATAGAAACAACAATCCTGAAACTCATTCTCTGGGGCTGCTTAAGAATTACACCTGAAGCCAATACATTTAAATGTTTCTAGGGACTAAAAATCCAGGATGACTTCTCATATATATGGCATGTGAATGCCATGAAAAGTTTGTGCCAACATAACACGTAGGGGTTACATATCACGTAGGGGTTTGTCTCAATGTAAAACAACATAATCTAAAACAATTGTTCCATTTTACGGTATTTTTGGATGTTTGGAATGATGCAAAACAGTGTAAAATAAAATCCTGTCTGGGCCTTGTCTACCCAATTTCCTTGTTTTGGTTTACAGGAAAGGCCCATTGTAAATCAAAACAAGAAGATTGAAGCATTCACTTGTTTTGTTTTACAAACAGCCAAACCAACACTTCCTGATTTTAGAAGCATGAAATTTCACTGGTTTTAAAACTGGTAATTTTAAAACTGGTGAATTATAGAGTTCTACATTAAAACAAACAGCCATAGTGTAAGTATGCAATGTCATTTTCTTGCTATGAAATTTTCAATCTTAAAGATAAGTGCATTGATAGTTTTTTCCATTATAACAATACCATAAAAGTACAAAGGAAAAAAATAAGAAAATGACAAGCTACATGAAAATAAGTTGCAATGACACTGTTGCATACATATACCTAAAAAGGAAACAACATTCCAATGCCTCACTCTGCCACAATGAAGTTGTAATAATGTCTCCTTGGGAGCTAGTCTATCACCATAGAAAGTCGTCACCTGGAGCCTAAGAGCAAATGAGAGCAAGAGGATATTGAAAGAGAAAGTTATAGAAAGAAAGAGAGTGATTTGAGAGAGAGAGAGAGAGAGAGAGAGAGAGAGAGAGAGAGGGAGAGAGAGGTGTAGAGGACTTGAGATGGGGTGGGAATGGCCAAATGAGGCCTATTTATACTTCTATAGCCCTCTTCATCCCCAATGCCAGCTAGCCATTGGAGGCCTTCTAACACATGCTAGAGTTGGTCTCCAGTGGCTAGTTCAAACTTCAAACTAGCCATTGGAACCTAATGGGTAGCTGGGATCAGGTGTTCCTCTCCCAGATTGGCCAACGCCACCCGATCTAGGTGGATGCAACCCATTATTGGCTAGTGCCAGATTAGTATCAGATTGGTTTGGCAAAAAACCGGTCTGACTGATCCGTGCCGTTTCGGCTGGCCGTATGTTTAACATAACTTTTGTCTTTGTGAAGTCATACACATTTGAAATTTGAAATTTCCTTCTTTTGGGTTGTCATCTGTGATTCATGCAGCTGATCCCAATGAATGTGTATATATATATATATATGGCACATCTAAGTTAGATGCCCCCTCCACCCGAAAATCCACCCTCCAAAAAAAAAAAAAAAAATCATAAAAGTTTAAATATTCAAATAGGCCCCTCAGGGTTGTTCCCATCTCCGGCTTTAATTTTTACCGTCCGATCTTAACGATCAACTGGAGCCATCCAAACATGCACGTATAAAAAATCAACGTCTAAAAATGTTGAAAATAGTAAAAAAATAGAAAGTTCGTCATATTAGCCCTTAGGATTGATTTCATCACCTAGGGTTCTAGTTTTGATCCCCAAACAACGATGTATTCGATTGGACGACTACGGTTAAGTTTTTCGATCCAACGGTGAAAATTAAATCTAAAGGGTGGGAAACAACCTAGATGGGGGTATTTGAATATTTTAAAATTTTTAAAATTTATTTATTTATTTGGAATCGGGATGGGGGGTTTTGGGGTGGGGCATGTTATATCCAACCCCCTCTCCCTCTGTATATAGAGGGAGAGGGGGGGCATTTCGTGTGCCCTGGCTGCACATGGCAGGAGCAATTGGATGGCCTAAATAAATAAATGGCACTGAACATATGATTGGTGGGCTTGGTGAACATGCCAGCACCTTAACTATTGTGCGGTTGGGCCACATGAAATGCCCGGGATGCCACGTGGCCCTGCCACACAGTAGTCAAGTGCAGCCTGGGCATTTCATGTGGCCCAGCTATGAAATAAGTTGGAAACTCCAAATAAAAGGGCTGGCCTCGGTAAAAGTTACCACCTCTGAAGGGTGACCAAATTGTAATGTGATGGCGACCTGTTACTGAGCTAATCAGCGGACTTACTGTAGATGTATTAAAGTCTTTTTATTGCATTGCTCAAGTTTCTCCGCTATTTAAGTTGTTTCCGTTAGTAACTGCGACCAGTTTATTTGGTCAGTGACTCGCCTGGCAATCATATTGTGCAGGCAAACCCTCCACAACTACATTCAAACTTGTTGTACATACAGCGGTATAGGCGTCAATCAAGATTGGTTTCTGAGGCAGCATATTTCTTCACGAACATCCTCTCGGCAGAGTCCTTCGTTTGGAATATTGATGCAAACTCACTTTCGATGGATGAAGCAGAGTATCAGAAGAGTATGGAATCTGCTAGAGCAGTTCTTTCAGGCATATCATCTGATTTAGTAAACCAGGTGAATCAAGCTAATCAAGAAGTCAGTACTCAACAACAGCTAGGATCCAGAGATCACAAAGGTGACATGGTGAAGACAAAAAAGGACCCAAATAATTATCCATTTTCAATGGGGCACCGCATTGAGAAGCTAGATGACAAGGAACAATCAACATCAAACAGGCCATCAGTTTCATACTTAGAAAGAAAAAGTGCAGCTGATCTTCTGACGGAGGATCAAGTGAGCAGATATTTTCAGGAGTACCCCTTCTTGTATGCACAGGCAGGTGATCTTACAATTGCTGATGTAGAAAGCCTGCTGAATGGCTATAAACAACTTGTTTTCAAGTACGTGTGTCTTTCTAAGGGGATGAATATTACTAATTCATCCATTCCTTCGGATAATGCACAAAATCAACCACAAAGTGAGACGAGAAAGGATTCAGAGGGTCCAAATGAGATGGACGCAAGCATTCAGAAGGATGGAGAGATCCTTAGTACAGAAGGGATTCCCAGTGAAAATTCATCTATAGACGTGGAAGGTTCCGAGGCCAAAATGCTTGCAGATGTCTCAGTTGGAGAAACAACTGAAGTGTAGGAACAGATATCATGTGACCTTTTCTAAGTTGTTCTTCTTGAGCAGTATGAGCTACCATTCAGATGTTACTGACTGCTGCTCAATCACATCTACATTCCCATAGATGTCGCCGAGTTGATGTCCAACTCAGCATGCCGTGTTGGCAATTTGGGATGAATTTCAATGGAATGAAGCAGCCACTGTTGAGTTGACTGTCCTTTCTGAAAATTTTGGGTTGATAAGAAACCAGTGCCCATTACATGTCTGGAAAGAGAGAGAATATCTGTTCATATGGTGCAATTTCTTCTGTTCTTTGTGTGTCATCTTTGAGTTGTAGTGAAATATTCTGTAAGCATGAGTTCTGTCGTAATATTTTATGTAATTCTTATGGTACTTCTGGCAGAGCAAGAATAACAAGCAACCATACTTCAGCCTGTCTTGCAAACCGTGTAGAATCATTCAATGATTGTTTAATGAACAGTCATAGATACCAGAGCAACTAAGTAGTAGTCCAAAATGATGGAACCGAAAATTTGTTGAATAAGGGACGTTCTTCTCATGGGTTCCTTGGAGTGATGAATGGAAATGATAATTAAATGCATTAGCGAGGCATTACTCAGTGAAATATAGTTGCACCCTGTCCTATAAATCATCAATGAATATCATCTTTTATTTTCCAAATATGGATGCTTGTGTTACATCTATTCTTTAGCCGTTGATCCATTTGAACAATTTTCATCGACATGTTTGTAAGTCATCAAGGGACCTCACTTCTTGTCTTCTGGATATTGCTTTTATGTCGTAGCTATTATCTAGCTATATATTAAGGTGTTCTTAGAAAGTAGCTATTATAGAGAGAGATAGAGAGAGAGTATGAAAGGAAAATGGTGGCGTTTGGTGGGACTTCTATGAGTTTAGAGATTGTGCTGAATTCTGAAGATCAGAAGGCAGCTAAAATAAGAATTATGTAACCAGCTTCGGGTTATACAGGGTGCAGGATTATCCTGCAAGTAGAATTTAAATAATTCTTATAATAGTAAAATCACTATTTTGGCATAAATATATTGCTTGTGATTTCAGTGATTATCCTCCAAGTAGAATTTAAATAATTCTTATAATAGTAAAATCACTATTTTGGCATAAATATGTACAAAAGATTGCAGTTTTTTAAAAAACGAGAAAGTTAAATCGATCAAGAAAAATTAAAATAGGGGACTTTGAGGCAACTGGTCTAGCTTGCAGGCAGCATGCCATCATCCGGACTGCGACAGCAGAATAGGATGCAAACGTAGCTGCTTGGTACTGTACGTAGTAGAAACCTCCGATCTACGTTTGTGTGCAGTGGGTTCACTCTCTAAGATCTCATGTAAAGCATGCCATCCATCATCCAAAATGTTCAATCACGTTATTAGACCATTTACCTCTATGACACATTAATGCGTCCATTCTTGATTATTAGGGTTCATTGAAGGGCATCAAATTCAAAAGTTTACATTTTTATTGAATTTCTCACAATCTAAAAAGATTTGGATTACAAGACGCTCTGGACTTCTAGAGTAAAAGTAAGAAATATTATCTACATATGTCAAATAGGGATGTCAATTGGACCGCACTGGCCGAAGGCCCGCCCGGTCTGTGAATTAAATGGACTAGAATTGGGCCTTGGTCGGCTCGGCCCGTCCGGTCCGGGTATATCAAAATTTTATTTTTATTCATTTTAATTTTATATGTAAAAGATATTGTGTCCATTTAAGTTATGAGAATACTCAATGAGATGTGATTTTAGTTGTATAAACTAGGTATTTTACATGTTTATATTATGATGAAAATATGTTATACGTTCTAATTTTAGTAGATTCATAAAAATACCCATTGGATATTTGCATTAAGAAGGAAAAAAAAAAACAAATCAAAACCGGGCCGGGCTGGGTCTTAAGCGGGCCACATCAAATCTTCCGGACTGAGCCCGGGCCATGAAAATTAGGCTTTTTACCGAGCCCGGGCTGCATCTTTGAGGATCGAGGTGGGCCCAGGCCTGTTCAGGCCCAGCCCATTGACACTCCAAATGTCAAATCATGGTTTTACCAAAACAAGCATCACCCGTCGAGTGGCTTCTGTTTTTGTTTCACATACATCAGATGATCCACACGGGAATACATGCTTGGATAGTCTCCAAGTTTAGATTTTTTTATTTAAATAGAAAATCTCCTAAAGTACTACCATTCAGCCTTCATAATTAGGTGAAACTAGCGAAATTTGATATTGCAGCAAGTATTATTCAAAATCAAATAATTGTTGCATACGTCATAAGTTAATGCATATTCATATGTTAATGGCTTTCAACTATTTATACAAAAAAAAAGAGTGCTTTTTTCAATATTCTGCATCAAGCGTTCTTTTCATTTTGAGATAGATTTTAAGTATTCATTAGCTAATGTCTACAATTTTTTTCAAATTTTATTGCTGATTTTTTTTGGGCCAAGTACCTTTCTCTGGTCTAACTCCTTTCATAATCGAATACCATCTGTGACTGACTCCCTCTAGGGAATTTCATAATTAAGGAATCTATTTTACCACACTCGTTGAGAGCCATTTGATCTCTTGACCAAATGGTTCTTATTAAAATTATCTTTGATACAAATTTTTATGCAACTAAAGTGATTAATGATAACCATCTGGTCAAGAGATCAAATGCCCCCCAGTGAATGTGGCAAAGCGAGTGATAAAAAGTGTAGTATAATAACAATCCTTCTTATAATCGAATACCATCCGTGTAGTATTGTTCCGAAGTTCCTAGGGACTTACTCCCTCCAGGGAATTTCATAATTAAGAAAACTATTTTATCACACTCGTTGAGAGCCATTTGATCTCCTGACCAAATGGTTCTTATTAAAATTACCTTTGATACAAGTTTTTTATGCAACGAATGTGATTAATGATAACCATCTGGTCAAGAGATCAAATGGCTCCCAACAAATGTGGTAAAGCGAGTAATAAAAAGTGTAATATAGTAGCAATCCTTCTTATAATTTGGTTGGTAGGAGGAGAGGAATGTTTACATAGACTAACAACTTAGACCTTATTGTCCATTTATCAACTATTCTTCAATGCAATTCTTGCTTGATTGCAAAAAAATAAGGAGTCCAAAAAACCACACGTAAGATAATGGTTACTTGAGACTTGAGAGCATAGCATCATTTTGCGGTGGATGTTTTTGTGGGGTCCTAAGAGTCAAAAAAGGAGAGCGAAAAGGCGCGACTTAACCATCTGGTCAAGAGATCAAATGGCTCCCAACAAATGTGGTAAAGCGAGTAATAAAAAGTGTAATATAGTAGCAATCCTTCTCATAATTTGGTTGGTAGGAGGAGAGGAATGTTTACATAGACTAACAACTTAGACCTTATTGTCCATTTATCAACTATTCTTCAATGCAATTCTTGCTTGATTGCAAAAAAATAAGGAGTCCAAAAAACCACACGTAAGATAATGGTTACTTGAGACTTGAGAGCATAGCATCATTTTGCGGTGGATGTTTTTGTGGGGTCCTAAGAGTCAAAAAAGGAGAGCGAAAAGGCGGGACTTCACGGGGTATCGAACCCAGATTCTCTGGTTCCGAAGACCAGCGCCTTATCCATTGGGCCATGGAGTCGTAGCTCCTAAAAGCCTAAATAATAATTTTTTATATGTTTTTTACCTTAGTTAAATTATTTCGAAACGGCATTTTCCTTTTCGGTGTTTGGATGGTGCGCCACAGCAATGGTGTCACGTTACATAAAGCCCTATGTCAGCTATGCCTTCAGGAAAGTCGGAAAACAAAATAGTTATAATCCTAGAGTGTCTACCAAAATCCGTAACTCTGTTTCCATCCCGGCTGATGTGCGTAGCCTTCGAGCCTTTGCAAGCATTTGCGTTTAGTATGAGGTCCTGAAGTAGAATATGAGCTTGACAAGGAGCATTAGCCTTGTGAGTAAGAAAGCCAAGTGCACAGCCAGCTTCTCATCAGATATTAGTGTAGCCCATTGGTTCACCCGTTTTTATTACCCTGTTAAATGGAGAAGTCTAAGTTGAGGACTTTTTCACAAATTTACATATTGCAGTTATTTTTACTTTTTAAATAGAAGCCAATTTAATACACCCACCTAAGGTGGGTAAGAAATTGGAAAAACTTTCCCATTAGAATAGTATTACCCTTTTAGTGGTTGGACTGAATACATTAGTCGATCTCTAAAAATACAATGTTATGAGTTGACCCCGTGTGAGTTGACTGAACTATCAAACTTATTAGTCAATCGTCTGAAACGTTTGATATTACAAATAATCCCTCATAATTTGAGTATTTATAAGTAAGTCTCCAAATCTCAACATTCTCACAAAGCAGCTCTTTTAGGGGATTTTTTTTTATAACATTCTTAGGGGCTGTTTTGTAACATTATGGGGCTTTGTACCAATTCAAAGGGATTGTGAGGGATTATAAATAAATAGTTGGATTAGGAGATTTTTTTTTTTGTAAATATATTATATTTCAAAAGTTAAAACATAACTATATCAATTTATTATTACCCCACCAAGAAGTGATGCATCCCAATTCATTTTTTTTCCTGGATGCAATTCATCCTGGTGGAGTTCATTCTCCAGTTATCATATTCTTTTCACCCAACGACACAAGTATAATCCTTTTCACGTCAAAATATACGACGATACGTAAGAAATTCAGAATCACCATAAAATTGTGCCAGAGAAAATGAACATATTCTTACTTTCTTAGCATATCAAATCTTATGGATCATAGAAAATGAAGAAAATCTTGAAGTTGACATCTAAATTTTATCCTAGGAGATTATCTGAACTTTTAACTTTCTCATAATATACTTATTCTCCTCTTAGTTTATCAAACTGGATGTCCAAATGCACTGGACCCGACAAGATTCAGGCAGGCCATCCGCACCTGACCAACTTTGTGGACGGCTTGGACCGCTTTGTTCCAACAGAGAACTTACGTCTCTAAGCCACCCGGTCTCGGTCCTCGGAATTATTTTACGGGAACAATTTTATTCATCGCCTTAAAAAGATTAAAATTTTATGAAAATTCTATTGTAAAATAAGCATACGGAAATGATTGTCTCTAACACATATAATAATCGGAATAGGCAGATTATATGTGTGTGTAAAATCCTGTGAAGGGGTATTTACAAATACTCGTTGCAAGGCGGGTTTTCGATAAATAACCATACTCCAAAGGAGTTCTTTGCAAAAGAAATCCTATTTTATTTTCGCCGGCCCTCCCTCCCGAGGAAACTAGAGGGGCAAACCCCTGCCACGTCGGAGAGCAATAGCGACGCGCGCATGCGCCCGGAGCCACTAGTTCTGAACCCTCCAGAGTCGTTCCCGAATCAAAAAACGCAAATCCGAAATGCGACGCAAACGAGTCCCCAAATCGGACCAAATCAAGTGCGAAGATATCCCCGGCTCCCTCTCCGCCACTAGTCTCGCGGCCGCGGCACGCGAGGCTTCTGTGCAACTGTCACGCTGGCGCCAATAGGACTTCGCCACGTGGAGACCCTCTCGACATCACCCCAAGCACCCCCGGCCTTTCCCTCTCTTGGTTGTTCATCCCATTTCTGGAAATCTCCATAAGCTGCTTGCAGCGACTAGGCTGCTACTGGCGACTTTAGTTGTTGTTGCTTGGGAGTTTTTTGATTCTCTGCCGAGGGTTTTGTTGTTGGTGGTGGTGGTGGCGTGGATCTGTTCGAAGGCGAGGTGGGGGCGTTCTGCGTTGGCGGGACGGCGTTCCTGGCTTCGGCGGCTGGTTCCTGTACCTCGGTGACGGCGGTTCTGAGATGTTAAAGCCGGATCCCAAGCGCGTGCAGGCTTCGGGCTCGGGATTGGGGATCCTTTCTTGTTTTGAAGATGTTTGAATGGCATGAAGACGAAGAGGTGAGTAGATTTGTTGTGTGTGCATGTGTTTTTTCTAATTTACTTTCTTGTTATTTCGTCGGTGGTTCGTAGGGCGTTGAAATAGGAAAGAAGAGAAAAGATTATAGAAACTTTCTCGTGGATCTGTTATATATGTAAATTTCTCTTGCTAGCTATCATAATAGGTGGGTTTAGTATACTTTTTGTTGCTATTTGAGTCTATATTTGCAGCTGCGTCGTTTGCAGCACCGTGACTTGTAAATTATTGCCGATTTAGTGCGCTGACAGATTCTGGATCTAAGTTTTTTTTTTTTCTGTGGCCCCCATAGAGCTTAGAACGATCTACCGGGTTTACCTACTGAGAGAATGGTTTTCTCGTTTTGAGCTAAATAAAAAGAGAATGAGACAGGGTCACCATTGGGAACATAGTGCATATTACATTTGAAGTGATTATTCTCTCTGGTGATAGAAATGTTCTGGGAAGGGAATTCCAAGTGGGGGAGGGGGGATTTTCCGCCCAGATTGTGAATAGGGAGAGAGATTTTGGTGTGTATAGTGTTAAACCCTTGATGACCTTCTGATTTGTGAAGCGATAGGGAAGGATATATCTCCAATTGTTAATATCTGTAAAAAGAAGTGTTTTATTTTTCAAGGTTGAAGGCTGAATTTACTTCTGATTTGATGGAAATATGGGCATGTCTAGAGAGAAGCTAGAATAGATAACTACATACAATGCAAATCCTAGACATTGCTTCTATCCCTCTCACAGCTTGGAATGATAACAAAGATACACCAAGTTACCGATCTCCCTGACAACTTGGAAACAAACCTTTTTAATCCCTGAGAGTATGAGGGCAAGCACCCACTCCCTCTTTGTGACAGGATCTTGCCCTACGCTGAATGACCGGAGACTGCAATGTGGTAAGGGAATGGGGTTTAAAAACACTTGAGTGACATGCCATAAGCCAAGGCAGTCTAGAGGCATTGGCCTGTAAACCCTTGTTCTTGACAACCATTGTGTCGTGATAGATGGGAGTCAAACAATGATATGTCCCAGTCCTAGAACAATAAGAGTATGGCAAAAAGCAATGGTGAATGCATAGAAAGAAGCATTGATGGAGAGGGTGGTCAACAGAGTGGCAGATCACTAGGGGGAAAACTGGTGACCGTGGAAAAGAGCTATGGAGGGCAGAGCTCAGGGGAAGATGATGAGTGGTAATTTGGTTGAAAGACTGTCATAAAGTAGGTTTCCATGTGGTGGGGTTATATAGAATTCTTATGCACGCATAGCTGGAGAAGAACTGGAGATTCTGCAAGATGGGTAATAATAGATTCTTGCTTTGTTGTTCTTCCAAAGAAATCTGAGAGAAAATCCTTGTGGTGAAGAAGTCCTGTGTCCAAGGTTACACTGTGCTGTGGTCTCCAGGGAAGTTATGGGCTGAAACTATTGCAGGTAATGCAAGTGAACACATCTACTGTCACTTAGACAAGATCCCATTCCCTTTGTGGGATGTAGAAGTTTTCAAGTCTATTGCTGATCCTTTTGGCCTTTTGAAGGAACTAGACATACATACCATGTTGTGCACCAACCTCGAGTGCGCTAGGTTACTCGTACAAGTCATTGATAATTCAGAGATCTCACAATTCATCAAGTTATGGCTGGGGCAAAACATATTTTGGTCAAAGCTGGTGGTGGAAAAATTGCTAGATAAAGTAGACTGAGTAAAGATGGACCTATGAAGAAGTTTCAAAGTCTATAAGAGTTATAGAGCATTGCAAAATGACTAGGTTACTTTTTTTAAGTGGTTTGTACCACAAATTCGTTAAAGAAAAAAGAGGATTACAAAGGTGTACAAAGCATAAAAATAGAACAAAAGAACCCCGAAAAAGAGGTCCAAAGCACAGGCCACCAATGCATACACAACAGACCAGGACCACCAAAAAGCACCTCAAACAAAAAGGAAGGTGCACCACCAATGCCCCAAACGAACAAAAAGGAGGCATCAAGAAACAAAAGAGGCAACTAGGTTACTATTTCAAGGAAGAAGATGAATGAGTCAAACAAGTCAACTGAGCCAGTCTAAACAGTGAGTCAGGATGAGAGGCATCCAGGTTATGCACAGTCAGGCCAAATGAACCACAGGCTGGCCATAAATTCTGTCACTTGCAGTTACATTCTGTTAATTCTGCGCAATTCAAACTGTAGCTAGCTGTCAAGTGATCGGATGGATAAGGCAAATGGTCAAGTTACTCACAACTCTAGTAATGGAAAAGATGACTTGATTAAAGTTAGCGGGGAGGGCAGTGTAGATGTTGGCTGAGAGTGGGTGGGAGCAGTCTATATCTTCACTCAACTTATGAATTGTAGTGGGATTGAAGAAGATGTTGAGGGGTAAAAGGAGTAGATAGCATAAAGTTCGCTTAGGGTTCACTGCCAAAAAGGGAGCAGGGTGGGAGGGACAAGCCAGCTGGAGCTTCCAACAGGAGTGAAGGAAGCTTTCCTACAAGGTGGTCACATGTCTCACATAGTGTAATGACCCGATCCAAACCTTGTGAGGTATTATCCGCTTTGGGCCAAGTCCGCACGGTTTTGTCCCTAAAAGGCACTTCACAATCTTCCTTCCAAATTGAGCTTTAAGACGTTTCAAATATGTTTCCTGCAATCCACCCTAATCAACTTTGACCCCGAGAAGCCCTGCGCACCAGATGACAATGAGATCATCATCAACCTACCGACCGAAGGACTCTTATCAGATGTTGGATGCTGAATCGGTCACATATGATGGCTAGCACACTAAGGAACTTGACTTGAACCCCCATAGCCTTTAATTCTCGGAAAGCACCCCTGTGGAAATCCTAAGGGTAGGCCCGAATATTGCCCCCGATCCGGTGATAAAATTGGCCTTTGTTATTGCCTTGATCTCCTCCTCTAATTTATCCACAACAAGGAATACTCCATTCCCCAAGTTGTAGATGTCCAACTCCCCCAGCATACCTCTACCCTTGTCCAAAAGGCCTTGGACACGGTTCACATCTGCCCAACCCTCAAGCAGCAACAGGCACACGCAACACAACCGATGGTGGGGGCCAAGGAGGTCCATGGGAGGAGCTGGAGCAGCAGCGGTGTAGGGGTCTCGGCGTCCCACCTTCTTCCCTTGAATGGCCTCTGCGAAGGTCCTTCGATCAAATGGGCGCTTCTCTACACCCTGCCTGTAACGGTCCTACCCTTGTGAATTTATATTCTCAAATATACACAAGACTGGACCCGTCGCACGAACCGAGGTTCGGCGTAACCAAGATCAGTTTGGGTTGATGGCACAAAAGTACAAATAAGAATAACAATGGAAATCACAAACTAACATATACTCTTATTACTGGTGTTTCCATAGATACACGTCCTTGAACATACTGACAAAAGTAAGATGTTACATAGCCAAATATAGAAGGCACAAAGTAGACCAATTAAGACTATACAGACCACTAACACTAATGCAACTGGTGAAGCCGGAAACACAACCTTATTGTGGTCGTTAATTCTCTCTTGAAAAACATTTAATTAGCTTTTGTGAGTTTTATACCAAAGACTCAGTAGGGATCATTTACTCCCTACTGATCCAATATTAAAAATTGAAGTCCTTTCGTACATCATTTAAGTAGAAGAATGTGGCAATAATCAAATAAGCACATAAACAGTGAAATATTTGATTGAATTGTATATGAATCATTTGAAAGAATCATCATAGTTCATAAGAACAATTGCAAAAGTATAGTTTCGTCATTTCATTCTCAGAGTGAATAATCGTTCTAAATTTTTCCAGACCTAGTAGTCAATAAGATTACAATTATCATGTTCGACACTTCTTTCATGATCTCCTTGTTAGTGTTCATTTATTTCAAAGGAAAATAGGAATGGACTTTAAATAATAATTTGTCATTTGTCACATTTTTGAACATGTCATGACCGGCCTCCTGCCGTAAAAAAAAAAAAAAAATTTACTTTTTATCTTTAAAAAGTAACAAGGGACAACCTCCCCACTAATGGTTTCAAAACCTCTACCTGTCTGTCCCATGGAGTTTATGGACACTCTTTCAGGTGAGGTGGGTCTTTCGCTTGATCTGGGGATGTGATCTCCATACCACATAGCCCCTACCCCAGTGAAGAGTGCACTTCAAGTATGGTATTTCCACCATCTGTCTAGTCGGAAAATGTCTTGAGTCTAGACACTAACCCTATGATCATAGAGACGCCCTGCGCCCCAACAACGTCAATTGTAAGGAGCAAGTGTTGGGAAAGGCTCTGCGCCCCAACAACGCCAATCATAAGGAGCAAGCATTAGGAAAGGCTCTACACCCCAATAACGCCAATTGTAAGGAGCAAGTAGCGGAAAAGGCTCCTCACCCCAACATCACCAATTGTAAGGAGCAAGCGTTGGGTAAGGCTCTGCACCCCAACAACGTCAATCATAAGGAGCAAGTGTTGGGTAAGACTCTGCGCCCCGACAACGCCAATCTTAAGGAGCAAGGCTCGGTTATCCCTTTGTCACCATGAGATAAATCATAAAGCTGTCCCGTTAGTGTTGCAATGTTACTTCTTTATCTTGTACTTAAACAAAGAATAAGAAATAGTTTCTTCATAATAATACACTCACAAACTCGTAATCATTGAGGTTATGAGATAATGATCGTAATTGCTGAACTATCATAATTCAATAATCTAAATCATCAGTAAAAAGCAGCAGTTTCGTTTGATAGACTTTCTTCATCAATTTTATAAGAAAATCATTCAAGGAACCTTATTTAATAGAGACTCATTTTTAACATTTATGATCATCCATTAAACTACTCTAGATGTCTAAATGGATTTTAATCTACCAGTTAAGGGATAGCAGGACAGTATCACCCTACCTCTGAGGAGAGGTGTGTTGTTGAAGCCTCAACGGGTCTCTGTTGAATCATTGCTGGAACCCCGAGGTTAGCTGGTCTCTCTCTCTCTCTCTCTCTCTCTCTCTCTCTCTCTCTCTCTCTCTCTCTCTCTTCTTGCCTAGGGAAGGGATGGCTGGGATGGAGTGGAAGGGGAGGGAATGTCCTCTTATTTATAGTGTTAGGCAGAGCTTGGGATGGGGACAAGTGTCCCTTCTAGATTTGGGACAAATGTCCCTTTTAGATAAGCATTTCGTGGATTTGGGACAAGTGTCCCTTTTAGATAAGCATGAATTGGATTTGGGACAAGTGTCCCTTTTAGATAAGCATGAATTGGATTTGGGACAAGTGTCCCTTTTAGATATGGGCTTACCCCTTAACCCTTAACCATTAACTATTACCATTATCCAATAGTATTTCTTCATATCCTTATCCTTTACAATAACATTTTTCACGTAAACCCCTAAAGGACATTTTATATTTAAATCATCTCTTCTTCTTCTTCTTCTTCTTTTTTTAATTATCCCTAAGAATTTTGTGGGATCTTACATCCTCCCTTCCTTATAAAACTTTCGTCCTCGAAATTTCATGATCCAGTACTTAAGAAAAAGGGTAATAAAATTCGTATCACAGAATTTCTATACCTCAGAATAAGTAAGGAAATTGTTCCTTCATTTCATCTTCCTGGTCCCATGTAGCTTCATTGATGGATCTATTTTGCCAAACCACTTGTACTAATGGAGTTATCTTATTCCTTAGAACTTGTTCTTTGCGACCAATTATGCTGATTGGATATTCTAGTGTTGCCAAATCTGAGGCAACCTCAATGGTAGTATAGTCCACTATATGTGTTGGATCTGGAATATACCTTTGTAGCATAGACATATGGAATAATTGAATGAGTACTTAAAATAGGTCTTAGTGAGTACTTAAATGAGCTCTTAGCGAGTATTAAAATGAGTTTTTATCAAGTAGTTAAATGAGCTTGTTCACGATTATAATCAAGCCGAGTTCGCTTGTGTTCAAGCTTGACTTGTTGCTCAAATGTTTGTTCAAACTTGTTTATTTAGCTTAATAAACGAGCCGAGTCTAGCCATTATCAAGTAGTCTTATAAGCTGTTCATCAAGCATATTGGTTTGTTTACAGCCCTACAAGGGCGGTGCACTTGTGCTCTTGGTGCACCGTCCGACACAGTGGACTGGGGCGTACGACGAGGCAGCGGCGGGCATGCGGGACTGCTGGTGGGATTCCCGCCTTGTTGTGCAGAACAGGGGGGGGGGGGGGGGAGAAGGAAGCTAGAGAAGGGGCAATATTATTCCGTGAGCAGTAACTGCATTTACTGTTCACCTTGAACAGTAAATGCGGTTGCTGTTTGCGTGAAGAGTAACCAGATATAGAGAGGGAGAGACAGAAGTAAGAATTGAGAGACAGAGAAAGGAAGGGAAGGGTGCAGCCAGCGACGGCAGTGGCAATGGGCACTGTAGCGGTGGCAATGGTGGCTACGTGGTATAGATCGAGGTTTGCGCTGATACCAAGTTGATGGGGGATGAGATGGTGGTGGAGGCCTTCGGTGTCACACCAGCAGCAAGATAACAGCTTCCAATATCGCACCGGCGACTAAGGTGTCTTACCCAACCCCGTCGCAGGTTTTTTTCAATCCCATCTCATGGTTGTCTTCTTCGTCGCAGAGAAAAACACGAAAAAAATAATCAAAATTCACTCTAAGATTCATCAATAAATTAAAAAGAGATGGTGCATGCATATATATAGTGTTTAGGGACCTTTCTGACTCCAACTCGACTACCCAACTCCAAGATGGATTAAGACACTCCCTATTAGATAATTATTGTGAAAATTTGTGCTAAAATATTTAAAAATAGAAAATACTCCTAAAATTCAGAAAAATAAAAAACATGCTAAGCAGGGGCTCCAAATGGGCCAAAGAAACTGTTTATGGACTCGTGTAAAAATATACTACGCATTAAATGAGCTTTGAACTGTCTCCAATCCACAATAAAGCTAAAATGGGGCTCTGACGGCAATAGATGCACTCTATCAAGGCGCGTTGATCCGGGATCCCCATCAGGTGGATTTGTTCTTGGTATTTTTGTGAACAATTGGTCAAGGGCTATTCAGCAAGAAGTTTCTTTCATTTCTTTACCAATAATGTTTTTTTTTTTTTGAAGGTGAGGAATCTCTCTTCCCCTCGACTTTGTATGTACTACCTCTATTTACTTAATAAAATTGGTGTTACATACTACAACATTTTTTCAGGAAAAAAAAAAAACATTAAAGATGACAACTTCACCAGCACAATTGAGCTAGCATACTGTAAACAAAGAACCTGAGCATTTCATGTATACAAATGGCAGGCGACATGTAGAGAATCAACACCTTTGTCAGGATGTATAAAAAGAGGGTATAGACCTAAGACATGGCCATGGTATGCGAAAGCAGACATAAAAGGGCTCTCCATTGATTTAGAAAAGAAAGGAACTTGAAAGAACCCTTGATACTAGAAGTATGACCTTTTGAAAGAAATGTCTACAGTTAGATTAATGCTAGAAACCCCATAGGCACAAGGTTAGGATTCATTACACAACCCATGTGCATGGGTTTCTCTCTGTGTCCTGATGACTAGTTTTTCTCGTGTACATCTGAATACACTTTGTTGGTCCCTTTATATTTTCTTGTTTATTTTATAAATCCATTTGTATTTTATGTGATATTTTAACCCACCTTATTTTATCATTTATTGATATCTCAGACATGCTTGTGTCCCAACAGTTATATCTATTGGCCAATTAGAATAGTTCTGAATTGTGATACTTCTAAAACCCATTCTTCCCATGTCAACTGACTAGCACTTGTCAAATGTTAAGATTGTGTCATTCAAAAAGGGGGATTGGCATCGGGCTGGCATCCAAGTGAAAAATGCAATTTCTTTGGGAATTGCTTATCCACACCCCACGTTGATCGATTGATGAGACAAGGGCTCGATAGTGATGGGGATGATGGTACAAGAAACATTGTGAACAGCTGATATTTATTTGAATTCTTTGGCACCACATTTTGGCCATCTACAGTGTAGATTTACAATCTGTATATATGCATTGTTTTTTTTCCTTTTAGATTCATAGAAGGCCACTGTGTAAATTCCAACCATTCTGGGATGTCTTATCTTTGATTACTTCTCTCGCTGCCTATGGATGTTGCTTTGACTTTCACGTGGTTCCTTTTCCTATTTAAAGTAATAAATTCATTTCCTTTGCATCGCCATTCCCTTTATGTTGCCATAGTTGTAAATTTCTCTTGTTGATGTGGCAAGAGAACAATAGCAATGTTAGATATTGTCTAATTTTGTCTTTACTAATGTATTCATGCAATGTTTCAGGTGAGGGACACAATATGGGGAGTGCTAAATGAGACTGAAGATAGTATTGTTCCTTATCCTAAGGGAAGCGAAGATGACACCCTCTGCATATTTAACGAATACTCTAAGAAGCAGAGGCATGAACTGGCCAACACTAACTTAAGTATAACAGATCAGAGGAAGTCAGAGGTTAAAAATGATCTCCCAAGCTCTTGTCCTGAAAGCAACTCCAAGTTCCATACAAATGAAGAACTTTCTGCTGCAAGATTTGACGTGGATACATGGCCTGATTTGCCTTCTTTAAATTCTGCATTTGACAATGAGAGAAATCATCTGCATTCCATGTCATCAAAGTTTGTCAATGATTGCCCCAGGTCACCCAATATGGAGACGGTAACAGAAAACATGGTCACTGAACTGTATAATGCAGATGCTGTTCTTCAAAACAGGGATGTTTCCCTGAAGGAGTCATGTAATTTATCAGCACCTGATATCACAAAACTCAGTAATGAACCAGATATGTTTGTTGATGAGCATGATGACAAAGAAGGTGACAGCTTTCTTAACTGTGATTGGGCTAATATTGCAGACTTTGACGACTTTGATAGAATTTTCAGGTAACACATGCAGTATTCAACATGGAGCCAACTTATTTGGATTGTTGTTTTCCCTTGTTTCACACAGAATTTTCAGTGGTAAAGTTGTGATATTTCCCCCCATGATGTTCCCCTAACACACTATCCTCACAAGTGACATTTTGCAGAAATGATGACTCCATTTTCGGGAATGAGATTATTAGTGATGCAGATGAAATTTTTTCTCCATCTATAGATGCAGATAGTACCACAGCACCATCCTTCCCCATGCATGTAAGTTTTCTAAAACTAACAGACTAAGATCATTAGTTGCTCGGCCTCACGTGTAAACTATCCTTGCCTTTTAAGTTATTAACAATAGTGAACATCACCTTTTACATTCAGGACTTGCCGGTAAGTAGGAATGGGAGTGCTGAAAAGGAATTCTCAACACTTAAGGTGGATGAACACCCTGTAATAGAAAGAAAATCTTTACAGAAAGATGAGGTATGTAGTTTTGCATATATTGTATGACTTAGTTACTAAAATGTACTTCCGTGGACAATGTTCCTTGGTTTGGCAGGCGTCAGACATCAGTGTGGTGATTGCTAATCAGGAGGCATACCAATCCCAGCTTAACAGTGAAAATTGTGGAATTGATAACCATTTATCTGTTAAGGTAGTCTTCGCATCTCAGTTCCTTACTGTCATCTTTTGTAATAATAAATCTTATTTTCCTGCCAATCCAAGCTTAACATTGAAAATTGTGGAACTGATAATCATTTATCGAGGTAGTCTTCGCACCTCAGTTTTTTACTGTCATCTTTTGTAATAATGAATCTTATTTTGCTGTTATTAAATGCTACTTCCTACCAAACTTCTTAGTGAATTCACACACTTGGAAAAGCATCTCCTTGGAATACACAATGTAATAGGTGTCCACTAGCCCTGCTGGATCATGAACCACAAGTTTTGTTGGTGTATTAGCGTTAAGCACACAGGCATAGTTGCCCAAAAACATTTAACTCACCCCAACTTCTGTGCCCAGCTTCTCCCAGTATTATATGGTGCATGGAACTTGTGGGATCGCATGTATTAAGTGTCTGTGCGGAACTGTTATCATGTTGACTGGGCATTATGCCATGGAAAAACAAAAGCAACAGTTTGCAGCTTCAAAGATTATGCTAGAGTTGCATTCTTTGGACAGTTTATCCTTAGAAGTTTTCTTTCCTCAACAACCAAAAAATAGTCTTAGAATAGTTTTTGGCTTGAAAGAATTTGCTGTAGTCCACTTTTTGGGCAACTAATTAATTAAAAGTTATTTCTTGAGGACTGAAATTTGACTTTTCACGCTAACTAAGGATCCAATGTACTGTGGTTACCTACTTTTGTTTTGAAATTTTGGCATCACAATCTACTAATTGCAGAGGAAAAACAAACGTTTAAGAAAGTTACTGCCTGCATTTTGACGTAATCTCTTTTTTTTTTGTTGATTGGTGGTAGCAGGTGGATAGACATAAAAAGTTACCAAAATCTAGGAAGAAAATGGAGGTGAAGAGCAGGACTAAAACTTCAACAAACTCAAGTGGCACATGTCTCGGTAATGTGAGCTGCATTCAGCAATTCGAGGGCATGAAAGCGCAAACCCCTCTTAAACCTCCTTCACAGTCTCAGTCTGCGGATTCATGTCAACACAGGGAAGGGGGCGGAACTGGATACATTGGATTCTTTCCTGGCACCAGTCAGCATTTGCTTCCAGCATCTGAGTACCCTATACATGCTTTTCCTGGGGTGCCAATGTTATCACCTGCTAATGCTGAGAGAAAACAGAAGCAGCCTATTGCTGCAAGTCAGAGAGTTTGTCCACTTACCTCAAAACATACGAGCAATGTTCAGTCAAAACAACTGTCAATGACACCCCAAGAGAAAATAGAGAAATTGAGAAGGCGCCAGCAAATGCAAGCAATGCTTGCTATTCAGCAGCAACAGCAACAATTTGGACCGCAGAGCACCTCTACTGAAATGTCTGCTTCTCAGACTCAGACTAGTTCACAAATGAATCAAAGTCACGGTGTAGCAGCGTGCAGTGAAATAGATGACGAGACTGCAAAATGGCTTTCATCTTCAGAGCAGAACATAGCACTGGAAGGGGATGAGTCCCAGAAGGTTCCCATTTTAATTGATGATTCACTCGGGGAAACAATCTTTTATCAGCTTCAAGATGCTATAGGAAAGGTGTTGTATCCACTTCTTTTTAGTTTTCATCTCTTACAGAATCAAACTGAGTGTGCTTCATATTCATGCTTGTTTAACTTTCTTCTCCAGTTGGGCATTGGTGTCAGATTATGTATCCGTGATAGCTTATTTCGTTTGGCTAGAAGTGCTATGGAAAGGCATGATGCTAGTGACAGTAGTAGTACAAACAAAAGTAGCAGAGATGAGGATGAAGCTCTGGTAAATGAAGAAACAAACAGTAAAGATAGGTCTGTGCTTCAACTTGATATGTATCTTCTGTTTTTTTTTCCTGAATTTGTGATGTAGACTGCAATCAATTTTGAATGATCTTTATTCTATTCCTGGAGTGCATCTTGTATTGCTGTTTATGTATAGAACTCTCTGGCAATGGAACTTTTATCTGCTGTACTCCAACCAATCTATGGTTCTTCTAGCTGGTTGGTTTAGTGCATGTTTTCAAGTTCAAATCATCTTGAATATGCATTACCGTGCTTTTGTTCCAGTTAATACTTCACCTTCAAGGTCTTAGTTTTTTTCTTGTTTATTTTTTCTTTGTAAGCTGTGGTGTATTAGCTTTAGTATTTACCAGGAAGAAGCATTAACTTGTTGGTAGACATTCATGAGAAATAATAAATATCATGCCCAAGAGAGCTAACCCTGTGCATAAACATGTGCCAAGCATTTCACGCACTTTATAAACAGGTTTATGCTCGATATCTAAGTCGAGAGAGAGAACACTCTTACTAGTTCTGGAGAAATTATTTCAGCGTTGCCTCAAAAAATAACCAATTTGGTTCAGCTTATGAGTCAGATAAGTTCTCCAAGTTTCTGGGTCTGGAGTTGGCTGATAAGATATGTAAGTCCACTTGACATAGTATTAATTTTTAAGATTCTTTAGAAGAGTCACAATATGAGTTATTTCAAGTTGGACTGATGCATCAGTTTTTCAAGGTTGAGTCATATCAGGATATCGATGTGGCCAACTTGGATCCTCAAGGAGCTCGGAGAGGTCCCCTCTTACCCTTTTTGGCAAAGCTAAAGAGCCTGGTTCATAGGACAAGTTGATCTTGGTCCTAATCGGTCAATTGGGATCCGGGTTGGGATTGACCCTTCCTGATTTGGAGGTGGGAGGATTGATTGGAGAATTTATTCAATTGGCCTGAAATTGACTTATCCTGGGCTGATCTTAAATGACCACCCAACAGTCAAAAAAAGGGGGAAAGGGGAACCTTAGACAATCTGTCTCCAAAAAAGTTGTATGGGGGAAGACAAAGCTAAGTATACTTTGTCTAGGTGCCCGAATAGGGTAGCATCTATTGTTTTTGATGCATTTTGTGAGTGGGCCAGATCTACCTTGGTGTAGTCGTGACATTTTTTGTACAGGGGATTTTTGTGTGCTTCCACTCTTCCCTTGCTTTTGTTAACGATATTGTGGTACCATCCACTTTCAAAGTTAAGACAGCAAAAAAAGGCCCTTAATGCAAAAATTACTTATATACATCCTTATTGTTTCTATAAACAATTTTATTGAAAGTAGATATGTTTACATTTTTTCATAAAAATGTCCATTTTTGCAGTTCTTAAAGGGATCGTTCCCTTCTATTGGCCAGCTCAGCTAATCCAATGTGAATCAGATTGAATCAGGGCCAGCCAATCCTAGAACTTGACTTCATTTCACAATCCTTGATGGGGATCAAGAAGGAGATGCCAACCTTCATTTGAGGCTAAGGGCAGTGTGCCCCACTTTCAGACCAAAAAAATCACTCTTAACTTATTTTGAGAAATTTTCTACATTACCTTAGCAAAACCAATCTTTTTGGGAATAAGGAGATGAAGAGGATAACAAGCAATAAGGAGAAAAGATATATTTTGGGAATTCTTCCTCATGAAATCTGCTGGAGTATATGGAGAGAAAGGAATGATAACATTTTCCAGGGAAGTAGAGTTTATGTTGAAAACATCTCTTTCCGTTGTTTGTCCTTTTTATATTCTTGGTATAGGCATATATCAGGGTTGTCTGTTGATGATTGGAAAAAAGCTTTTTTGTATTTTTCTTTAGATTGGAACTTCTCCAATCTTTTTGATTGTACCACTTCTATTTATTCTCTAATAAAATTGGTGGTATAATCCACGTTTCTTTCAAGAAAAAAAAAAACTTAGCAAAACCAAATTTCCTGTGCAGTTGTTTATTAACAGCAAATAAATAGTTCCTCATCTAAGTTGAATTACTATGACCGCCAGTAGACAGAGACTCTACCATCCAATTGTGCATCCTTTCCTTAAACTATTTCTTGGGATTTACATGGTGATGTGTGTGCTGGAAGGAGGAGAAGAGAGAAGGAGAGTTGGCACAAGAGAGAAGTGACGACCATGTGTAGGCTGTGCCCCCTCTCCTCATAGTTTATTAGGTCAAACACAACACTAGTACAAAGTCTAAACTACTCCTATTACATAAAGAGACCTACAGGTGTGTTTATGGAATAAATAACATGAACTAAGTTAATTGGATCCACCCCATTGGGTCTGGTAATGAACCAGCGCCCCAATGGATAGACTGACCTCCTAAATAACGTGAACAAAGTTAATTGGATCCACCCTATTGGGCCTGGTAATGAAAAAAATGCCCAGTGGATAGACCGGCCTCCTAATAGACTCAAATAGGCTATCTTCTATATTTCCCCTCAAGCTGAGCATACTTGTCTCGCATGCACAGCTTGCTGAACATATAAAGAAGCCTGAACCGCACCCCCCCCCCCCCCCCCCCTTCTTCTTCTTCTTCTTCTTCTTCTTTTTTCTTTTTTTTTTTTTTTTTTCTGAAAGAACCATAAAAAATCTTACTCCAACAATCAGCCGGAATTCCAAAAATATGACGAGACAACATGTACAAGAAAGACAATTCTCTAAGAGAGATGTTCTCAACATAAATTTTACTTTCCTAGAAGGCAGCATCATTTCTTTCACGCCAGATACTCCAGCACACTGCATGAGGTAGAAGACCCACCACATCCTTCTTTTGACGAAGTTTTGATGAAGCTTGCAGATTCTTGAAAAAAGTGCACATTTCCATAACAGTTTTGAAGCTGTTGTTGAAGTTGCGAAGTCTCCCAAAAGCACTCCAAACCTCCTTAACCACTATATAATTAACCATTAAATGATTCACATCTTCAGCATCACTGCCGCCGAGAGGACAGAAAATATCATTATATTGGGACCACTTCTGCCAATAAACTTTTGTAATAATCCTCTTTTCAAATGTCAGCCACATAAATTCTCTCACTTTGACAGGGGATTTTATCTTCCAAATCTCCTCATATCTACTGTAATTTGGTAGGTCACCTACAAGCAAGGAGTAGTAAGATTTAACAGAAAACTGTTGTTTGTTTCTTCCCCACAAAATCTTATCTGGCATATTGACATCCATGGAGACGGCATATAACCTGTTCAATAGTTCAAAATATTCAGTGATCTTCTTTTCCTTCGGATTTCTTCTAAGGTGTAAAAACCAGTAAACATATCCCTGTTCTAGAACAATGCAATCTTTCACATAAAACCACTTATTTGCAGCCTTAGAAGATATGATGGGGGTGGTACAGAAATTTCGGGACAAGACATTGAGCATTAAGGGGATAAATTCTACTCATATTTTTCTTATTCCGAAAGGAGGGGCAGAGAAAATCTGGGTATAGGCTGATTCTGAATGGGTAGACAAAATTATCACGAAGGTATTGGCTAGTAGGAAGGTGTTGGTTAGGGCTGTAAACGGGTAGGATACGGATACGGAAACAGATGTTTCCGTTTTTCGATTCCGATGACGATAACCTATTTCCGATTCCGATATCGGAATCGGATATTATTTTCGATAATTAACGAAAATTGTTAATTCCTTGATTTATTTGTTTAAAACATATAGAATGAGACCTAAATAAAACCAATCAACTTAATATATTAGATAATGATCAATAAGATTAAAACGCGATGAGTGTAACCATGTATCCATAAAGTTACATTTAAAAATCTTTAATAATAATCGGAATCGGAAATTGGAATTGGAAAGCGGATACGGAAATTAGGTGTTTCCGTTTCCGATTCCGATAGCTTATCGGAAATATCCTTTTCCGATTCCGATAACTATCGGGCGGATATTTTTTATCGAAAACGGATATTTTTTCTGGTAACATATCGAAAAATCGGATAATCGGGTTTCCGTTGACAGCCCTAGTGTTGGTGAAGGCCATCAATAGAAACCAGTCAGGTTTTCTAGAAGGAAGGTATATTCTTGATAATTTTCTGGCTGCATATGAAGCAATCCATAGTCAAAGGATATGCAAGAGAGAAGGAGTTGTTCTTAAATTGGATTTTGAAAAGCTCATGATAAAGTTAACTAGCAGTGTATTAATAAAGCTTCTAGACTCATGGATTGCAAGAAAAAATGGCTACACTGGATCACGGGTTGCATCTTTGTCCCCAGATTTCAATCCTTATGAATGGACCCATGTGGTTACTTTATTAGTTCAAGAGGTTTGAGACGGGGATCCAATTTCACCTCTCATCTTCCTAATTGTTGGGCATATTTTGAGTTCACCAGGGGACAAAGCTGCCAGTCTAGGATTGGTGGATGGCTTCTACATTGGAAGAGATGGGGTGTAGCTTTCACATTTATAGTTTTCTGATGATGCCTTTGTGTTTTCATCAAGACAAGGAAGTATATTGAGAAATTTGCAAAATTACTAGTTTTGATGGAAATAGTTTTGATGGAAGCAATCATGGAGCTTAGGATCAATTTTGATAAATAAAAAATGGTGGGTATTAATATGGAATCAGACAGACTTAACAGTATGGCAAAGATATTGAATTACAGCGGAGCTCATTTCCCCATCAAGTGCTTGGATCTTCCATTATCCATTGGACCGATCAAAGTAAGGGAGTGGGATGATTTAATCAGAAAATTTGGTCAAAGACTATAAGGTTGGAACACCAAAATGCTCTCAGCCGGGGGAAGATGGGTACTTTCAAAATCAGTTTTGTGCTTGTCCTCGTTAGCCAACCATCCCTCAATATTCAAAATCCCAAAGACTATTGTGAGAACGATTGAAGCAATGAGGAGTTCATTCTTTTGAGAAGGTGGTAAGAGAGGAAGGAAAGGCCTTCATTTTGTAGCTTGGGATCAAGTATGTAAAAGCAGAGAACAAGGAGGGGCTGGTTTAGTGAAATTTGGTCTTTTTAATAAGGCATTGTTGACAAAATGGTTGTGGGCATTAGGAGAAACAGAGGAGAACTCCAGTTGTGAGATTCCATGTAGGGAAATGGGAAATTGGTCTGCTTTTGGAAAGGAAAATGGTGTTCAGATATTCCTTTGGCTACATGGTTTCCTAATTTGCATCAAATAGTGGAAGAGAAAGGGATTTCGGTGGCTACTGGCTGGTGCCTTCCCTCGTGCGAGTACCTCTCAGTGGAATATTAATCTCAGAAGGAATCCTATAGAAACAGAATTACATGAAGTGCTGGGTGTTTTAAGGCTGACCAGTGTGTCCAATTGCGCAGGGGACTGGGAAGATGGAGTTGGGCATGGGATACCAAAAGGTACATTTCCACCTAATACCCTTTACTAGTATACTTCATAATGGAGGTGCTAGGGTGTGGGGGAAAGGATTGGTATGGTCCAAATATTTGCCCAATAGGATCAAGATATTTCTCTGGAAAGTGGCAACTGGGAAGACTTCCAACCCGTCGAAGATTTAAGAAATTTTTAAGTATCCAAAATTCCAACTGTATCTTTTGTGGTTTATATCAAGGTAGGCCAACTCGGGGATCGGACTCGGATCGGTCCGGTCCTAACCGAGTGGATCGGCTGATCCGATCCAATCCCGGACCGGTCCGGACCGAGCCGGACCAGTCTGGTCGATCCAATTTTAAAAAAAGAAAAAAATAGAAAAATAGGTCCAAAAAATAGGAAAATTTTTCAAAAAATGAGAAAAAAAATACATTTACCCGAAACTTATCTAGGACCTCAGGTGAGCCTTTGAAATTTTATTAACTTTGAAAAAAAACTTGAATACAATACATGGGGGGGGGGGGGGGGACATAAAATCTTACCCCTAAGTATTAAGTATTACATGATACTATGAATCTATAATAGTAAAAAAAAAAAAAAACACAAAGCGACAAAACAAATAGACATACATTTATTCTAGCCTTACATTGTAGGTGTTATACAAATGTTGCACATAATCGGCCCAAGACATATAAGCTTGGTAACATTGTTCATATTCCTGTACAAACTGGCTATACTCATTTGTGAATGGATAGATTATTGTCACTGGTATCTATCCTTGTGTCTCTGGCCCATGATAAGATCATTCTGAGGTTGAGGATTGATAAGAGGAAGCACCTGAAGTTGGAGGATAAGTGGGATATCCTCCTAAGTAATTCGATGCATCATAGGGTGGTGGATGTTGATAATATGTACCTGGATATCCATAAAGATTATAACCCTCTAATGGAACTTGAGAGGATGCATCAGACGAATGCTCTTGAGAGGATGTTTCTCTTACTCTCCTTAGGAACTCTTGCTATTGCTTCTCTTTACCTTTATTTGTTGTCGATGTGTCCTTAGCCAACCTACTAGAGTGGTCATCATCCTGTATAGCATGTGTAAATTGTTGCTCTCCTATGAAAATGATTGGAGGAGCTTCACCATGTTGACTTGATCCACATCCTCGACATGACCGTTGTTGCAAGGATCCACCTTGACTTCCATGTGGATCAGCATCGTCATCGTCAGGGGTGCTCGTTGCCGAAGTAGAGTCATCTGAAGTTTGGTAAACGACTTTGTCGCTCGGCTCCGGTGTCTCGTCTGACTCCTCTTCTTGTACAGTTTCTAAATCTGCAATATCAACAGGATTAGTTACTCTTTTACCTTTACCCTTACTTGAACTTTGTGGGGTAGATTTCTTTTGCCGTTTTGAAGGAGGTGGAAGTTGAAATTCAACGGACAAGGGGACACCATCTAATTGTCCTTCTGCCCATGACCGATCGTTTGGATCAAATTGTGATGGACCTAAAACATTCCTTACATCCACCCATACATTCAGTGGGTTCTGCTCCTCAAATATCTCGTTCAGATCGATTGGTTCCTCAATTTGTTGTTCTGCTTGCACCGGTCTTCCAGCAACTTCATCTCTCCATCGTTCTTCTTCTCTTTAGTTCTCTTGAATTTTTTGAAGATTCTTTAATTTCAAGCGCATGTTGTAGTGGCAAAAGACCAATTGTTCCAATCTCGCTGAGCTTAATCGGTTCCTTTGCTTGGTGTGTATCAAGCTAAATGTAGACAAATTCCTCTCACAACCAGAAGAGGAGGTGGTTTGGCTCAATACACGGATGGCAACATAAGCAAGATCTTCATAACCTGGAGCCTTCCCATGATCCATCCACCGGTCAGTTGTAATTTCATGTCCAACTAACAATTAGCATTGTAAAGCCTAGGCATGATAACAATTTCGTGAAAGTATTAGTTCTGTGTAAAATTCTAAATACCTGGTGAAAGCAACATGACTGCTCGTTGAGCACGATGAGTACCAAAATGTAATGTCTTGAGCCTATAGTGATGCATTTTATTACATGCTATGATAGTTCGATCATCATCATGTAACAAACGCCGAATTACAATTTGAGTCCCACGGAGTACTTCTTCATCATTGGGCACATTTTGGAGTTTCCCTAAAAAGCATCGAGATGAAGAGCGGAGCGTGGAGTAGAGGGAGTGGGACAGAGGGAGTTTGGTCTCTCGTTCAAGGAAGAAGGGGGAGGCTTGTCCCGAGGGTTGAAGCATCAAAGGCTCCTCCATTCACTTTCCCGGTGGAGAAAGATGTCTGCATTCGTTGTCTCCAAAAAGGCCACTGGGCGAGGGACTGTAAGGCAAACTTAAGGTGCTTAGTATGTGGGGGAGAGGGGCACAAAAGGAGCTCTTGCAAGAGGAAGGTCTCTAAGCAGGGGGGGTTCGTATCTCCAGCTTTGAAGCAGGTTCCTGCTATCATCCCTGATGAGAAGACTGTGAGATCTTCTTCTCCGTTGCATGATTCTAGGAAACTTTTGGTGTTTGAGCCTGTTACCATTCCTTGGTCACGAGAAGTTGCCAAAGCCAAGAATTTTCTGGAAGATAGTGTGGTCTTCTCGCTGACAAAGGAGGGCTTATGTAATGATGGTGAGGTTGCTTTTGTTGATAGCTTAATTCAAGCTCTCCATCGACAATGGCCTTTGGTGCAAGATTGGTGGTACAGGGTAATATCTTCGAGGTCTCTTCTGGTCAGAGCTGAAGACTCTGTTTGGAAGGAGGAGGCAATAGCCCTCCAGTATTTCATCGTAGATGACTGGAAGTTCCGCTGCTCTGGGTGGAGAGCGGAGGTGGCGACAGTTCCAATTCAACAGGGGAAGTTAATTTGGATTAGGCTGATGGGTATTCCTCTTCACCTTTGGAATGCTTGTACCTTTCAAGCTCTAGTCTCTAAATTTGCAATCCTGAGAAGAGTAGATGTGGAATCCATGAATGCGAAGCATTTTAGATTCGCCAGGATCTTGATTGAAGTGGACTATCATTTGGAAGTCCCTTCGAGAATTAGAATTCTGGTTGCAGGCAAGCTTTTCTGGGTGACGATTCAATCAGAGAAGGAAGAATCGAAGATTAACTTAGGCTCTGATCACTCTCCAGTTGATTGGACTTGGGCTGAGGTGGTGGAAGAATACAAAAATCTCAAGTCTGTTAGAGATGAGTCTTCGGTACAGAGGAAAGTTTTAGCTCGGGTGATTCATAGGGTAGAAGAAGAGGGGGTTACTAGGGATTCCACTAAGTCTACTCAGTCTCAATCCGAAGGGAGGCTGGTTGATGAGTTACCGGAAGGTTTGCTCAGTAACAGGGTAATTGGAGAACAGGGGAAGGCACTTTGTTCCAAGATAGTCAGATCAGGGGAAGAGTTATTCAAACCTGAGCAGATAGTCCGGGTTAGCTCAGGAAAACATGCCTTCCCGAGTTTGATTCAGGAGGTATTCCAGAACTCGAGGTCTAAGAATTTCTGTATCCGAGGAGAACTTTTGTGAAGATGACCTGTTTCAGTCTTCATCATGGGCTGGCCTCACTAATGGAGAATTTGGGACTTTGAGTAGGTCGGGTAGCTGTTTCGAGGATGTTGCTGCGCTTGAGGCAAGGGTGGCAGGTTGGGAAATGGAGAGGTATCATCTCCGCTCAGAAGGAAAGCGCTCTTATTGGAGGAGGAGTCCGGCAAAAGAAAAGATGCTGCCGGGCTGGGAAGATGAACAGTCTCGGGCTCGTTTGGCTCCTTCGGGTAAGTACTTGGGCCCTGCTGTTAATAGCGTATTAGGTAAGTCAATCGGGTCCCCATCAAGGGTCGTAACGGGTAGTTGTATGACCCGTTCAGACCTTTCTTCCTTACCCGTTTCTCTGCGATTGGGTTCTGTACGGGACAAATAGGTCAGAGAGCCTGGTTCTTGGAACACAGTGGCTCGTCCTCCTTCCTCTCATTATGTTTCCTCTCCGAAGGGGGACCCGTAGATTGAAACAGTGGTAGGAGGTAGATCTAATAGTGATCTTCTGCAGCAACTTTTAGTCGATAACAAGTTTTTTAGGGGATCAGAGATAGAACCGGGCAGGAGGTGCAATCTTCCAGGGCCCACAGATCCTGAGTCGGCAGACATGGAACAAGACCAACTATACAATAACGGGATGGCATTGACAAAATTTGTTCAAGAAAGTCTGATGGGAAACCCAGAGCCTCACGATGTTTTGCGACAGAGACTCGGTAAGGGGGCTGCAGGTGGTAAGGACGCTATTGTGGCAGAAGTAGATGTCCCAGAGGATTGTTTGCCTCTTGCGATTATAAATCCAGGGGAGGAAGGGGAGTGGTCTGACGACACTATAAAAATCATTGGGGGTTTGGTTGGTATTTCTTTCTCTGGAAAAGAGGAAGTAGTCAGAAAATTCCTGAGAAAGATCCAAAGAGATTTGAATCTTTCTTTGAGATCGTGTAAGAAAGGTAGTGGCAGTAGGGTGAAGATTGGCAGCAGGGAATCGACTTTCCTTCAAAGCAACGTACAACTTGAAGGTCTTAGGTCGAGAAAAAGTTGTGGTAAGAGCAAGAAAGTTTATTATTCATGAACATAGTCAGTTGGAATGTCAGAGGTCTGAATAGGAATGTGAAAGGCAGGGAAGTCAGAAACATGATACAAACTTACAAAGTACAGATTATGTGTTTACAAGAAACAAAGGGTGCAGAGAAAGATGTAGAGCTTATCAGAAGAATAGGAGCTAACAGACTTAAAGGGTGGGCAATAAAACCAGCTGAAGGTATGAGTGGGGGAATTTTGATAATGTGGAATCAGGATGTGCTTCAGTGGTGCAATACTAGAGTGGGGACTTACTGTATTTCCATTGATTTCAAACTGAAAAGCAAAGATATCCTCTGGACTTTCACAGGGGTGTATGGGACTCATGATACACGTGCAAAGATGGAGTTATTTAATGAGTTAAAAGATTTGCAATATTATAGTGCAGAGGCATGGTGTGTAGGAGGAGATTTTAATGCTGTAAGGTTCCCAGGAGAAAGAGAGAATCAACTGTGCTGGAATTCTGAGATGGATTCCTTTGGAGATTGGGTGAATGCTTGCAGCCTCATTGAAGTGGATTCCACAGCAGTGCCATATACATGGGCTAACGCTAGATCCAGATAAAAAATTGACAGACTTTTCATTACTCCACAGTGGCAGCAGAAGTTTTGCAAATTTTATTTGAAAGGTTTACCTAGAATTCTCTCAGATCATACTCCCCTTTTGCTTTCTGTTTTTTTTTGAGAGAATAGAAGTAATAAAGATAGAGTATTCAGATTTGAATTGGCCTGGCTGAATCATGAAGATTGTTTTGATCTAGTATCAAAATGGTGGAAGGAAGCACCTCTCCAGTCAAATGCCTGCTATAACCTGGCCTCTAAACTTAAATGGGTGAAGAAGAATCTGAAAAATGGAGTGAGAAAACCTTTGGAACAGCTGCGAAGGTTCAAAAGGATTTGCTTAAAGAGATTGAAGCTTTTCAAGCCAAGCATGACAATGGTCAGATTACTAGAGAGGAAATTCAGCTATGGGAGAATAAGAAACAACAATATCTTGACTGGACATTAAGGGAGGAAATCAAGTGGAAGCAGAGATCAAAGGAACTTTGGCTAAAAGAGGGTGAAAAAAATACTTCATATTTTCATGCAATGGCTAGTGGAAAGAAGAGAAGAATTTTGATAGAATCCCTGAAGGTTGAAAATCAAGATATATATGAGGAGCATGAAAAGGGAGCAGCAGCAGTTAATTTTTTTGAGAAACTGTTTCAGGAAGAGGAGTGGAGGCCATGGATCAGTTCGAACATGTTCAAGCAAATTTCAGAATAGGAGGCAAATAATCTGATTCGAACATTCTCTGAGGAGGAAATTAAGGCTGTAGTTTTTAGCATAGAGGTTCACAAATCCCCGGGACCGGATGGCTTCTCAATAGGGTTCTATCAGTATTTTTGGGAAGTTATTAAGATTGATATTATGGCAGCAGTTAAAGAATTTGAAAGTAGGCCTTGGAAAGTTAAATCTCTTAATTCTACTTTCATAGTCCTTATCCCTAAGAAGGACAGTGCAGTAGGATTAGGAGATTTCAGGCCTATTAGTCTACTTAATGGCAGTTACGAGATCATTTCAAAAGCCTTGGCCACAAGACTTAAGCTAGTGATTAGCAAGGTGATAGATTCCAATCAAGCAGCTTTTATTCAAGGCAGATTTATTCTTGATAATTTTATGGTTGCCTACGAATGCATTCATGATCAGAAGAGCAGAAAAAAGGAATGTGTTGTGTGCAAGATTAACTTTGAGAAGGCTTATGATAGAATAAACTGAAATTGCTTGTTGAGAGTGATACAACTGATGGGATTTAAAAGAAAATGGATAGCTAATTGCATTGAGACAGCAAAATTTTCTATTTTAATCAATGGAGCTCCATATGGTTACTTTGGAAACTCAAGAGGTCTTAGGCAAGGTGATCCCCTATCACCTCTCCTCTTTTTAATGGTGGGACAGGTTATGAGCTCCATATGGAACAAAGCAAGAGATTGTCACTTCATTGAGGGTATCACAGTCAGAAGGATGGAAGAGGAGGTTGCTCACCTTCAATATGCAGATGATACGATTTTATTTTCATCAACAAACGAAGAAAAGATGGTTAATTTGAAGATTTTGCTGAAGATTCTAGAAGCTGTAACTGGACTAAAAATTAACTTCTCTAAAAGTGTAATGGCTGGGATTAGAGTTCCCGAGGATAAGAAGGTTGTTTTATCAAATCTGATCAATGTGCAGTCAGTTTCCTTTCCTATTTCATATTTGGGACTTCCTCTGTCAGATAGGAAGTTAAATAATTCTGATTGGAATCCTTTGATCAGAAAATTTGAGTTCAAGCTTCAAGGATGGAAAGGTTCCCTTCTCACAGCAGGAGGAAGATGGGTTTTGTCTAAATCTGTGATCTCCAGTTTGGCTACCTATTTCTTATCCATTTTTGTTGCGCCAAAAATGGTATGTAAGAAATTAGAGTCAATAAGAGCTGCTTTCTTTTGGAAAGGGAAAAATCATGAAGTTAAGGGCAGCCATCACATAGGTTGGAAATTTGTATGCAGGAGTACAGAGGAAGGGGGAGCAGGCTTATCATCAATACAAAACATCAACAGAGCACTTTTGGTCAAATGGATGTGGAGGATAGAAAAGGAAGATCAGTCTTTATGGGCGAATATTACCATGAATAAATATTTCCCCAACAACGAGAAATGGATGAGAAGTTTTCAGATCAATGGTTCAATTTCAAATGTTTGGAAGAGTATTTTGCAGAACCGAGATTTCTATAATTGTTCAACTCACATAAAGGTGGGTAATGGCAGAACTGCTAAATTTTGGGAAGATACATGGAAGGAGGGTAGAGCCCTAAAAGATGAATTTCCTAATCTATACAGAATTTCAGTTGATAGGAATTCTGCCATAAATGATGTTCGGATTCTGTCATCTCAAAGTTTGATTTGGGACTTGCAATTATGCAGGAATTTCCATGCTGTAGAAGAGAGGGAATTCTTACAACTTAACTTGTTACTCCAAGATTTCCAAGGGCTGATTGATATGGATGATGAGATAAGCTGGAGATGGAAACAAGGAGGGAAGTTTTCTGGTAACTCTGCAACCAAGGTGCTGAACTCAGGAGGGATCAAGGTTAGCTAGGACTCTCAGGTGTGGAATAAGCACCTTCCTATTAAGATCAGAATTTTTATGTGGAAGGTAGCTTGGGACAGATTACCAACGGGGGATAAGCTAAGGTTCTTAACCCCAGATAAAAGAAAGTGTCCATTTTGTGGGATGTTTTAAGAGACTGTGGATCACCTGTTTATAAATTGTGGTATAGTGGATGCTATTTGGAAGGCTCTTTTCAAAGTCTTGGGTTGTAATCAAGGCTGCTTCAATTCGGTAGGCAGACTTATGGAAAATTGGAATCAGACGTGTCCTAGTTATAAAGAGAAATCCATTTGGGAACCTCTTCTGGCAGCTATGTTTTGGGTATTTGGAGGAAAAGGAATTTCAGAATTTTCAACAAACAGTTTTCGAGTCCAGCAGGAATTATTGGGAACTGTCTTTTCTTCAGTAAAGAATGGTCTTTTAGAAGAGGGGGGGATAAAATTTTAGATTCTGTAATCCTATCAAGATGTGCTCAGTGGAAAATTGTATTTCTTTGAGGGTTTATGAGGTGTTAGTAGGTTGTTTTTTGTTATCTAGAGAGGAGAGTTTTTGGATTTCTTAGGGTTGTAGTAATGTCTACTAGCTTGGTAGATTATTACAGTGTTTCGTTTTCTCAAACCCATGTACTTTGTCTCTTTTTATGCAATGAATGAACGTGGCTTTTTGCTGCCTTCTAAAAAAAAAAATCATTGGGCGCATTTTGAGTAGCAGAGCTATATTGGTATCTCGGGTTGAAGAAATGACCTAAGGAATTGAAAACAAAATTAAAAAGGAAATAAAATGGCAAGTAATATGGAATGACTTATTTTGTTACCTGCCGCATGCAAATCATAGTGGAGTGTCTTATCCCATCTTGCATTTATGATATCCCACCACTTTCTGTATGTATTTTTGTTGGCCCTGGCAATGTCTTCCTTCACACGGTCCATAGCTTCATATAAATATCTCATTGTGACCTTCTTATCTCCATCCACCATCCTCAGAACCCGCACAAGAGGTTGAACTACGCTCAAGATCATCTTTATATCCTTCCAATACTCCTGACTCTCAATCAAGTCCTCAACCTGCTTCCCCTTGTCTCTAGCATCACGCTTCGCGTGTCTTGTCATCCAATCCTCCCATCCTTTATTTGAAATCATTTGCTTCAAAGGACATTTTGTGACTGTATACTCTCCAAGAAAATGTACGTGGAGGCAAAACGAGTTACCCCAAGACGTAGTAACTCCCTATGTCCAGTGTGTTCACGCTTCAACGTGAGCACATAGTTATGGTTGTAGATATAGGATGTGATGAATTGGACTGACTTCACTGTCTCACTAATTTTTACATCTTCCCAATATCTTCTAGTATCAAATCTAGGGAGTGAGCAAAACAAGGAAGCCAATGTAGATGTGGCATCTTCTCCATTAACATATGGCCAACAGCTTTATATGAAGCTGCATTATCTGTTACAACTTGTACAACCCGATCTTCTCCCATCTGCTCCACAATGTCATCAATTAACTTGAAAAGATATTCAACATTATTTACCTTTCCACTAGCATCTACGGACTTCCAAAATACAGTCCCATCTTGACAATATATAAAGAAGTTAATCATACTTTTTCTTATAATTCCTATTCAAATAATGTTATAGATATTAGAGAATGTCTAAACTAACTAAAAAATATAATTTATTAATCTAAGATTTTAAATATATTAAACTAATTCGATGTACTCACCTGTCCAGCCATTTGTCATTATTGTGCAGCCTCTTTCATCCCAAATTCGCTTGAACGACTTGATATACTCTTGGAGATCACTTACCTCTCGAGGAAGGTAAGTGTTATATATCTCTTTGGGAGTTGGTCCAGGAATATCTTTACCCACATCTCCAATAGTCTCAATCATGTCCTCCTAATAAGGACCATTTACAGTATTGGCAGGTACACTGTTATAAACAAACCATCTCGAAACAGCACGGCCAATTTTCTCCTTGCATACTTTCAGATTCTTCATAGCAGCTGTGATTGATGGCTGTCTATCTCTCTGTCTTGTTAGGAAAGCATCTATAGGACCCACTCTAGGGTCACTATCCCTAGTCAAGTCATGGATTTCCTCCTCGTTGGATCCCTGTCCGGATCTACTCCCTTGCCCAACGTATCGACTGGTGCGTCTATACACATCCTCCTCAGCAAAAGATCTTCTACTTTCGTCCATGGCTCGACGTATATCATCTTAAAATTAAAATAGATGATTTGATACTAATTTAACTGAGATGAAGTGTAAATAACTAATTGAAAATTTTAAATCAAAGAACACCTCGAGAAAAGTGTTCAAATGCAGTGGACCTCCTTCTGGTAGGGTCTATGTCTCCCTCCCGAGATCTATCTCCTGGAGGATGAATATGAATACCTTGACCTGAGGGCCGTGTCATTTCCTCCTTAATTTGGCCTCTCTTCGTTGATGATGCTCCTTTTTCCATCTCTCTTTGTCGTAGGTAATTTTTGAATTGATTTTTTACCTCTAGTGGTGCAGCAGTACAAATCTTCACTTTTCCTTTAACACCTCCAATATGTTGCTTTAGACGAAAAACTCCACCCTAAATAATCCAATTGCAATAGTTGCATTTGACCTTGCATGAAGCCATGTCCTCGACGGTATAGTGGTTCCATCCCGGATCACCACGAGAGGTGACAGAGGTGGCCTCATTATGCTCATAAGTCGACATCTTTAAAAAGAAAAAAATTATTAATAGGGAAAGAGAGAATTACAGAGAGAGAAATGGTGAGAAATAAGAAAAAATATAGAAAAAGAGAGTGGGATATCATATCATACCTGGAGGGAGAGTGAGAGACAATGAGAAAGAAAGCTACATAGACAAAAAAAGGTTAGAGAGAAAAACTAAAATGCGATAAAAATAAATAGATACAGAAAAAAATGGTTAGAGAGAGAAAATTAGAGAAAGAGAGAGAGGAAAAAAAAAAGAAATTTAGAGATGAAAAAGTCTGAGAAAGAGATATATGTTAGAGGGAAAAAATAATAGAGAGACAAAAAGTAGAGAGAGATATATGTTAAAAAGAGATTAAAAAGTTAGAGAGAGAAAATAATAAAAACGTAAAAATCAGAAATATTAAAGAGATAAAAAACATAAAATGATGAAGAAAAGTTGATGTAGTCCATCCGTCCGTCTTTTAGAGAGCTTTGGAGAGCAAGAGAGTTTTGAGTTTTGAGTCTTTGAGAGAGTATGAGAGCTTAGAGAGAGAGAGAAATGAGAATTTGTGTGAATGAGGGAGAGAAGGGTAGGAGGGGATTTTATAGGGACTTGAAGGGGCTTAGGTTCCTGACGGTTACCCCAACGGCTAGTTCGGAACTAGCCGTTGGGGGTAGGATCGGCCGGACCGGTCCGACCCGGGCCCGGGTTGCCAGATCTGGCCGACCCAACCCGATCCAAGCGATCCTGGGCCGGGACCGCTGGGTCGGGGCTCGGAATCGGATCGGACCGCCCGGTTTCCGAGCGGACCGGGCGATCCGATCCAACCCGGACCGAGTTGGCACACCTTGGTTTATATGAGGAAAATCTTGACCGTCTTTTTTGTCATTGTGGTATGATTAGTCAACCATTGGAAGGTTCTCAGCAAGGTTCTGCAGGTTCAAGAACCGAAAAATGCGTTATATTTGATGCAATCATGGTCTGTTAGATCCCCAGTGTATTCAGAAAGAGAGATAAGGGTTATGTTCCTTTCAGGGATGATGTGGGCAATTTTGTTTGTTAGAAATAATAGAAGATTCAATCATATGACTTCAGAAGTTCTTTTGATATCGTAAGATGATCCATCAACTGGATGAAGGATTGGAGTAGAGCTGCACACATTTTGTCGGAGACTAAGGGAGATTTAGGCTGCATTTGGGAATCTTTGGGAAGTCCTTCTAAATGACTTCTCTGTAGTAAATCACTTCCGTAAAAATAGGACCCATTTGTTAACCGCCAAGTTTCAATTTCTCCCCCGGGGGAAAGGAGAAAACACGCTCCACGGCAAAGGTGAAATTTTCTCCTTCCGCGTGGAGTGGTTTTCTCCTCCATGCGGGAGGAGAAAAAACTATGGAAATGGCATGTGTGCCTTCTTTTCCATGACAACTGCTCTCCCTTTTGACTCCCAAGTAACGAGCTGTTCTTGACCTAACGAAAATTTTTGTTCTTTTTTTCCGTTGGAAGCACTGGGTTGCATTGTCCTCATCAATATCATGATGTTTTCTTCTTTTTCTAATGGGTTCATCCTTGCTTGTTCTGCATACATTTTTCCCTTTTTTTAGAGTGGAAAAAATAATAGGGTTGGGAGGGGGTGGGATCTTGAGAAGTACTTCTCATAGAAGTATCCCCATATAGAAGTGCCAGAAACTGATGCCCATCCTTCTATATGGGGATACTTCTATGAGAAGTACTTCTCAAGTTCCCAAATGCAGCCTTAATCTCTAGGGCATGTAAATGGAAGGACTTCATTCGCTAAGGAGGTGGATGTTCAGTGTGTCTTTCTGTTTGCTCTATTTTATTTCCTAATTAAAATAGTAGCATAGGGTTGGTCTTTCTCTGGGACAACTTTGGACTTACCGCTTTTGAGTTGGCCTTGAGGCTTTTCTTTCCCTTTTGGCCTTTGGCCTACTTTGTAGCTTTCTTTTCCAATGAAGCGTGACTTTATCACCTTCCAAAAATGAGTTATATTACATTGTTACCTTCTGCAAGCTGTTTTTTCAACATGGGAACTGTTTGACAGCTTTTGCCAAGTGTGATCTTCATTCTAGTGCTAAACTCAGTGTTCCTTATCTCTCAGGTCGATGAGATTGCCCACTGAAACTGGCACCAATCCGATCGACAGGATTGTGGCACATTTGGTCTTCCATTGGCCCTCAGAACCTGTCAAAGATGAAATGCTTTCTTCACCAATGTCGAGCAACCCTGGTAAGCAACATAATCAATGAGGTCACTGGTGGCCTTCATGGGATTATCGTTTTCACAAAAGTTGAAACCCCCCCCCCCTCCCGGCCCAAAAAAAGGGAAAAAAGAACACTTTTTACTGTTATTGTGGAACTTTATTGGCTTGGTACGTACATTGTTTCTTCATCCAGTATTAAAGCAGTCTAACGCATATGAACATATATCCGAGGATAAACCAGAGGAAGCAGACGAATTGGAGACCCAGTCATCAATGTGAAGTAATATGCTTCGAAAGGAGTGATTTGCAGGTCTTCACACCTTTTTAAATGCATGTTTTCATTTCGTTTTCTAGTTCACAATGAAACAGGTTGCTGTTAATGATGAGCTGGTTTTCCTTCTCAGTGTTTGGCCAGTTGGATCTCCGTGGGAGAAGGGAAGTTCAAATGGAGGAAACCTCACTCTTGGGGAACTATCGTCACTGTCTCTTTGGAGAGCACTTAAGTTCAGATAGTTTACTGTTATCATGTATAATGCGCTTACTGTCCACCGAAAAGGCTCCGTACGCTTCCTGGAGGCTCTATAGAATTAAAGTAATGACCGGTAAGGTTATGAACTCGACAATGACTAGTGTGCTAGCTACCGTAAATGATTATAGTAATCTTCATAGACCATGTTTTCACATCCAGTGGGAAGGCACGGGAAAAGCTGGTTTTAAAGTCCGTATCAGTAATTTCTTCCCCTAGTTTCCGTACGGCATCACTGCTGTCACGGCTGCTGCCAAGTAAGAAATGCAACAAAATTTGAAGCCTTTAACTTGCTTATTTAATGCTCTATTGAGAAGCTAAAAGCAGCTTTCGATTGAAAATTTAAGTGCTTGCACATTTAAATTTTTGAAAGCATGATATCCACAAAAGCTCCTGAAAAAACGGATGTCGTAGAGAAACTTAGGGCGCATTTGATAAAATGCTTAGGCATCATTTGAAACTGTTATAAGAAGATAAGAGCTTTTGGAAAGAATGCTACCCCATGGTGTAATTCTCATCACTCAAAAGTTGGAATAGTTGGAAAGTTTAGCTTTTAAAAAATGTACGAGGGAGAGAGAGAGCACAGCTTTCTATGTTCCTTTCTCTACTTTTGGAACCCATGGATTTTGAAGAAAAAAATTAAAACTTTTCCCTCTTTAAATGCTTTATGGAGCCAAATTGTCTGCCTTGCCTTTTTCTCACCTTAGAGATTATTTTTGGCGTTGATTTTCACTATGAAAAATATTGAATTAGTAGTTACATATTTATTTTAGATAATTACTAAGTCAAATCTTTTTGACAATATAAGTCGAAGCCTTTTTTACAACTCTATTTAAGTAAGTCTAATTACAAACTTTTCATGCAAAGTTTCATAAAGACTAAACTGAAACTTACAATTCAAAAAAAATAGCCGAGCCTGCGAGCACATGATTTTTCATGTCTGTAGACTTTCAGTTTCTTTTAACATTGGCCTCCGTACCCTTTTCCTGTTTCTCCAGGTATAGAAATCGGCCAAAAGTAGAATCTGACCCTCCCACCTTAGGGACGGACGAGGTGGCATCCAATCCATCAACTCGACAGTGCAGAGACTCCGGCCGGTAGTGGATCTGATGGCATCCCCCTTGAGGCTACAACGCATCCCCCTTGAGGCACCTGGTAGCGTCCGATGCTTCCAAATGGTGGATCAATGGCAAAGCCATCCGATCCATCGGCCAAGTGATTCAGAGACTCCAGCCAACGGGGGAAACACGTGATGATGGGGCAAGGTTTGAAGGCAGTAAGCATTCAAGACCGAGCAGAAATGCCCTGGTGTACAGGCAGTGGGGAGGATGTGTGATGTCAGCTCCAATTTTTTGGCAGGCCAAGTTCCCTTGTACGTTTTCCCTTCCTCTCATCAAATTGTCGCGTAAGGCATGGTTTCCCGTATCATATTGGCTCACGTCGATTCATACAACTCAAATCAATGTCTGGGCGAATCCAATCTGTCGGTACCCAGCGAATCGATCATGCCAACTCATGTACAATTGGCTATTTTAAATTGACTTTCTTATTTAATAAATAAAATTTTATTTTTATATCAATTAATAAATATATTTTTTAAAATGTAATTTTAAATTCAGTATTCTTAGCAAATTCATCGGCTTGACTCATACAACTTGTGCAAATTAAATCGTATCAGATTAATGTCATATCATATGTGAAAAAATACAATCCGATATAAATCAACGATACAGTAAATCTTGTTTGAGAGGAATTCCGTATTTGTTTATCCTCTTATCACCCTCTCCATCCAAGGTGACAATCCGATCCCCAGCCCACCTATTCGGAGTCAAACTTAGTTGAATGGGTTTTCCATTTTTTTATGGGGGTTAGGAGGGAAGATGGCTGGACAGGAGCCTCGAGCCAGGACGGGACTTAAATCGTATCAGGTTAATATCATATCATATTTGAAAAAAAAACGATCCGATATAGATCAACGATTGCTTGAAAGGAATTCTGCATTCGTTTATCCTCTCATCACCCTCTCCATCCAAGGTAACAATCCGACCAACCCAGCCCACCCACTCGGAGTCAAACTTAGTTGAATGGATTTTCCTTTTTTTTTATGGGGGTTAGTAGGGAAGACGGCTGGACAGAAGCCTCGAGCCAGGACGGGACTCCAACGCCCGTAGGCGCCAACCAAAGCACACTCGTGCATGCTCGAAACTCCAACCTCTCCATCCATGCGTGTTGACGGGTTTTTTAGGCGCTTCGGGTTAGGGTTGGGCCGACTCAAAGACCGACGAACTAAATACGTGGGTTGCGTCAATGTCAACCCAGTGTAGCCCACCCGAACTGCAGCCCTACATCACAGCGTGCAACCATGGTCTCAGTACTAAATGATAATCTTGCTTTCCCTCGGTACGTAAAACTTCTCACCCTTCCCATCATTTTCCTCGCTGTTGAAGACTGCTTACCAAACATTAAGATGGTTAATGTGATCCTGATCCACACATCCAACAGAAAGGTAAACATAGAATCCTAGTTTCTGGTAGATTTAAGACCGCAAGCGAAAAAGATTTTCTACAATTATTCACACGGTTGCATCCCTCAAAACTCCACTTTATCCCTTCCTCTCTAAACTTCATTACTCAAGCTTCGGTTCTTCTCTCTTCGGTGGATCCAACTGCAAGTAGTAAAAGGGCTCCATCGGTTCTTCCCTGCATGGAAACAAGAACGATGAATAAAAGAATAACAAGACAATAAGTTTGAACTTCTATGGATTTCTAGCTATGTATCTGGAACTTTTGTATCATAAAATGATGCACCCAACAATTTGGAAAACCGAAGAATGCAGACTTAGATAATTACACATCAAACCCGCAATGTAATGAGCTCCAAGTGTCTTTTGCTCAAGAATAGCTTTTTGGAAGGAAATTTTGTTTGAGACCCTGGAGTTCTGAATTTAATGATACACTTGCTTTTAGTCTTTTTATACTCAGACGCTGGGATTTTGGGAGACATATTCAAACCCCTGCTGTCAACGGTAAGGTGCTCAACGAAGCCACACTTTTCATTGGTGCTGGACTGGCAGGGGAAAAGGAATAAGGCAAGTGGAGGAGAGGGAAATAAGATAGAGGGGCTCATCTATAGGAAGATAATATGGAGCGATTCGTATCTTTTATTTCTGAATAAGCGTTATCACGTTTATATTTTCTACTTTCTAGCATGTTACAAGAATGTTATTCCTAATGACATTCTCTTTTGGATTGAAAAAAATTGACTTGGATGTGACAACAAATTCTTGAACGTTTGAGACATAATTCAATTTATGTTAGTAAAGGGACATCTGGAATCACAAATGTCATTATTCAGGGGCAGAAACTGTTGCATATATAAAAGCCTGTGGGGAGATAGTCGGGCATGCTGGATGGCAAATGGGTCTGACAACAAGGGATTTTGATGTGTTTTATTTTGAGATGAGGTCATGGGTGTGTGAAAAAAGCTATTTCCTTGAGGTGATTTGCTTTGCTGATACAGTGGGCTAAGATATTATGTGCTCGGGTTGGGGATAGTTGATGGGTATTATAGGACCATCATACTTTGTCAGTGCCTCTTTTTTTATATAGAACCGTTTGTATCATCCACCTTCCCAAAAAAAAGGGGAAGCTTCTACAAAACAAAAGTATATGGAAGGCCTAGCCACATGCATAAACTTATTTTGGCACCATTAACAAGCCTTAACATTTTCAATCATAAAGATGATAGTAATTGCTCTAGGGAAAATGACAGCTGAGAAAGGCAAATTTTAACTAACATACTCATGAATACTCTCACTTCTAACCTCTACTTTTTGGAGGAATGTCCACAAGGTCACATCTCCGTTCATTGGTCCATGTTAGAATTGAATAGCTTATCATCTTCATAGCTTATGTTATAGTAATTTAACTTAACTATTTACATGCTTTGCTAGTGCACATTGGATAATCATTGTCAAACCTTCTAGACATCAGTTTTTGGCCGACTTATTTCTTTTCGGCACTCTCCCTTTTCCCTTCCAGAATGATGCAGTAAGTTTGGCCCCCAGACAGCAACAGTCTACGCTCAATAAATGCATCCTCCAAACAATGTCACTATATTGTTTATGATTTTTCTTCCAGTTTTGTTTTTTTTTTTTGAGAAAAATATGGATTGTACCACCAATTTTATTCATAAAGAGAGGAAGTACAATGCACAACCGGACAGGAGAGATTCCTATCCCATCAAAACCAAAAAAATAAAAAATAAAATTACAAAGGCACTATCTATTTAAATGCCTTTTCCCAATCGTCAACAGAAAACCCTAGAATATGTCTAGACCAAGTATATAAAAAAGTCAAACTCCTAATAGCAATATTTTTGGAAGGTGCTCCTAATAGCAATATTTTCCACATAGACTTTACTTCCTCTGAAAATTGCATCATTTCTCTCTTTCCAAATGCTCCAGCAAATTGCATGAGGAATCATCCCAAAAAATCTTCTATGCATCCTCTATTTATGCTTAGAACTCGGGTGTTTGAAGAAAGACCACATCTCCACCGCTGATTGGAACTTTGGTTTAAACTGTAAGAGCTCCCCAGTGGTAGTCCAAACTGTTTGGCTAACCTTGCAAGTGACAATCAAGTGATCAACATCTTCTGGAATGCTACCACATAGAGCACACAAAATATCATCTTCCTGGCACCACTTTCTCCTATAAACTTTAGTAACTATCCTCTTTTCATACATCAGCCACATAAATGCTCTAACTTTGAGAGGTGATTTAATTTTCCACTCCACACTTCATCATTCTTTAAGTATTTAGGCATCTCTTCCTCCGGCTTAGCATAGTAAGACTTTCCTTTGGTAGGTTCCCAAATTAATTTATCATCTACATTTGAATGTATAGAAGTATCATACAAAGCATTTAACAAATCACCATTTTCTTCCAGTTTTGTTGCACATTGTTCTTTTCAAGTTCAAGGGCATAACTCATTTTCTTAGGTGCCTATGTGTTATCGTGTTGAATGACAGTGTGCAAGAAGACCATTGCACTACTAGACTATGTGGCAATATAGACCATGAAACTGATCATCTGCTAAGCCACAATACTCCTTCCTAAGCAGTCAGATATGACCATTTTCATTCATGCACATTTAGCTATTACATATGACATGCTTCAACCAATAATAATATTTCCTTCCCCCAAGCTGTGGCAATATGGGGAACTGGAATGCAGGGAGAGGGTACCAAATTTGGACAACTATTGCTAAGCATGTGAGGTGTCCAAATTCACAAAATGTGTCTAGCCAATACCCAGAAAAACACATTTGCAACTAAAAACAGGGGATGAAACTGTTTGTAGAGGGCAAATTACCCAGGTTTAGAGCGCATGCATCGCCAAAATAGCTTAAAAGGGCCTGGAACTGTCTTAAAAGGATTTCCTTCAAAACAAGCCTGCAGAGTTACAAAATAGATCAACTGGTTAGATGGTGTATATTTGCTGATCAAGTAACAACTTGTACACTGAAATAGAAAGATCACGCCATGCCTAACAGTCCAAGATAATTTATTCAGAATACAAAATACACTAGGAAAATGTCTTCTATAGGAGATGAAAGGCTAATGACAAGACCACACAAATGTACACTCAAGTTACATTTTGGGTTACGCAGATAATTTGTTTGTTTTCCTTGTGTGACAAAGAACCCCTCCAACTCTGGTGCAAGGATCTTTTGAAATCCTCAAAGCACACCAATCCCTCACGTACTCAGCAATCTGTAGAAAATGTATCAGTTACCTCCTGTTTGCTTTTATATGTATGCCTTAAACACCGATCGCATATCTCATGAATGCTTATGATCTAAATGAATTCTGACAGTAAATGCTGCCAATCACCGCACCAAAGCCTAAGTCAGAGCATGCAGAGCTGCCATCAAAAGTATAGATGTGCAACAGTAGCATCTGAGAATATTCCATCGCATCCTCACGTTGCAAGTGGTGAAACAATCAAAGTTGTTCAAATCAAATTAAGGCAAATCATATGGATTCATGTAAATTGAACACAGTACATACATGGAACCACATCATTTCATGTAAGTTGTCCAAATTGTGAGTTCAGATACTTTGATTTTACATGTAAATCCACATGATTTCGTGACATTCAGTTCATACATGAACATCAGAAGATCATATGGAGTTACATGTTCGCATTAAAAACACAGCACTATTCCCTAGGCCTCACCTTGATAGCAGAATGGGTTACAACGGAATGAGTTATTCCGGATTGCTTATTCCAGAATAAGGAGTGTTTCACTTTGATAGTGGGACGGAATTCAATCCGGAATACCAAGTTCTTCGGTATAGAGTGGAATTGCTTATTCACCTAATTCTAAGAATAAGACATGCTTGGCCGAAATACCAAACCCCTCCTGAAATTTGCCTTATTCCGAGGATAAGAAGGCCTTATTCCGCTGAATTCTGCTATCAAAGTGAGAATAGAAGCACAAACATAAACTCCTAGCCACAAGTTCTACAACCAGTGTAGTATAAAAGAATATGGATGAGAAATTGTTCGGGACCTAACCTAGATCTCTCCTATCGGATTTTATTATTATCCTTGTTGTTTGGTTTATTTTGAAAAATATAGGTCGGTTTTATTTATTTTATTTCTTGGACTATGAGAGCTTGGGATTAGCCCTCAGGGAGTCCGGGACTTCGGATCAGGCGAAGATCCGAGTATATGACCTTTCTCCACTGACCTCGGCCAGTGTTAATTACGTCGAGCAACTGCTAGACAGCCCTTGATTAACCGTCCATATGATGCCCTTTAAACCATCTACACTACCACACAGCGTGCACGCAAGTGAAAGACAGCTTGATTAACCGGGACTTCGGATCAAGGAGTTCGGGACTTCAGATCAGGCGAAGATCCGAGTATATAACATTTTTCCACTGACCTCGGTCAGTGTTAATTACGTCGAGCAACTGCTAAACAACCCTTGATTAACCGTCCGTATGATGCCCTTTAAACCATCTACACTACCACACAGCGTGCACGCAAGTGAAAGACAGCTTTTAAATTCTTGGCCTCACCCAAGTCTTTTTAGGGTATTTGGATTTGTTCCAATGTCTTATAGTATTTGGTTTTGTGCCAAGACTTTTAGAGCAAATATTTAAGGGTTAGGACTCATTTTTAAAGGTTTTGGGATTAATTCCCGATTATTTAGGATTAGTTCCAAGTATTTAAGACCCCTAGGGGTATTTTGGTGATTATGTTATGTTAGGATTATTAAAGTCTTTTTAGGTTTTTAATACCTCATTGGAGGCTTGAAAACCCTTAAGATATATTTTAGAATCATTTTGGACATATTTATACTACAGGGGTATTTCAGTAATTTTACGTCAAATTGGATTTGTTAGACTTAGAGTCTATCTTTATATTTTTCTGGAATTTTTACTTATTTCTATCATCTTTGGGGTATTTTAGTAATTTTACCTCATCTTATTAGGGTTTGGAGGGTATTATGAGTATGGGAAGTATTTTGACATTTTTTAAGATTTTTCTGTAATTTTTACAGATTTTTTTTATAATGAGGGTGTTGGAACCTTTTTTTTTTAAAAAAAAGAGAAGCAAAAGGGAGGGGGAGAAGCCCCCCACCGGTTGGGGAACCCCCCACCGGTTCCAAGAGGGAAACCGGTGGGGGGGGAGGAGGATCCCTCCCTTCTCTCCCATTTTTAAATTCAAAGAAAAGGGGGGGGGGGGGGGGGATTAATTAGGATGAAGGGGAGTTAATGGGAATCTTAACCCCATTCACACATGGGTTAAGAATCCCATGTGAACCCTATTTAATACTCATCCTAAAACCCCCTTTCACATGGAGCCAAATCTGGATTTAAGGGGTTTAAACTCTTTTCACATTGGCCCATCCCCCAAATCTGCCACTCAAGCTCATTAATGAGCTCCAAAAAACAGAAAAAAGAAGGAAGAAGTGGGGAGGGGAACCCCCCACCGGTTTCTCAAAACCGGTGGGGAGACCCCCCCACCGGTTTCTCAAAACCGGTGGGGAGACCCCCCCACCGGTTCCCAACCGGTGGGGGGGATCCATCCGGTGGCACCCCCTCCACCGGTTGGAACCGGTGGGGGTGCCAACCGGTCCCCCCTCCCTCTCTCTCTCTCTTTCCTTTTTTTAATGCTCTCTCTCTCTCTCTCTCACCCATATGATTAAAAAAATAAAAAAAAGAGAGGGAGAGGAGGAAGAGGCAACCGGTGGGTACCCCCCACCTCAAGCCAACCGGTGGGTACCCCCACCGGTTAAGGCTTTGAAGCCTATAAATACCCCCCAAGGGGTAAGAAGAAGCCCCATGCCCATTTGGCCCAAAATTTCCTAGGGGAAACTCTGCCAGTTTGAAGACCAAATCCGGTGCTCTTGTCCGGGTTTGCTGCGATTTGGGGGAGATATTTTCTTGGAGGGCTCTCTTCCTAAGGTTTATTCCTAAGGAGAAGCTCTGCCAAATTTATGTTGTAAAATCACCGTCCTATAAGACGAGATTATGCCGAAATGATGAATGAAATGCCCATGTTGTTCTTTGAGCATATGTGTGTGCATGTGTGTTCATGGATCTACTACTTAAGTAACACTATGTTACTATATTTTCACATGCATAATAATTAATTTTATAACTAATTAAAATACATAAAACATATAATTAAATATTCTAAAATATCATTGGCCTCATCCCATACATAACTAATCTTAGACTCATAATTAAAACTTAATAATGAAACATTGAGACATAAAGTAATATACTTAAATTAAAAAATGACTTAAATACTCCACATACTTAATTAATTAATAAAATCTGCGAAAATTATCTAAAATTAATAAAATAAATATAAAAATCAGAAAAATTCTATAAAAATCAGTAATACTCAGTAAAAATCAGAAAACAAAATCTGGAAATTACATAAATCCAAAATATAACTTAAATATCCTTCATATACCTAATTAATTAATAAAAATCAGTAAAATTAATAAAAAAATCAGTAAAATTCAGTAAAAACCAGTAAAAAACAGAGAACCAAATCTGAAAATATATAAAATTCTGAAATGACTAAAATGCCCCTAGAGCTTAATACAAATTACAAAAATACCCTTATGGGTCTAAAATACTTGGAATCAATCCAGAATACTTGGAGTCAATCCAATATACTTGGAATTAATGCAGATAGCTTGGAATCAATCCAAAATCATATAAACCCATCCTAAACTTGGGTGAGGCCAAGAGTTTAACCTGAAATATATCTTCATATGCATGTGCTGCCTGTAGTAGTAGTGTTGCATGTTATAAGGGCATCATACGGACGGTTAATCAAGGGTTGCCGAGCAGTCGCTCAGCGTAATTAACACTGACCGAGGTCAGTGGAAAGAGGTCATATACTTGAATCTTCGCTTGATTCGAAGTCCCGGATTCCCTGAGGGCTAATCCCAAGCTCTCATAGTCCGATAAAATATAAAACCGACCTATAATTCTCTAGATAAACAAAAAAATGGATTTCCGAATAATCCGACATAGGAGAGATGTGTCTAGGTCAGGTCCCGACGAAGGTTAGAAAAACCCTCGCAAACAGAGATGGCACGCCCGGTGGGACCTCTCTTTCCCTTCATCTCTCCGTCCGGTGATGCCCTCACCACAACTCTACTACTAACTTTGTCATGTCTTATGCAGGTGACCAAATTTCTGCTTAAAAGACAACGATGGCGGCAAGGGTCACGTATGGCCCACTTGTGGTGGTGACCCACACACGGTGTGGATATCTGACCACACCAACATGCTTTGGGGACTTCCCCGCAGTGATAGGATCTCCATACTTTTTGGGGGTCGTTCCGGCACCGGAGCTTGCTCCGGAAAAGAAGAAGAAGAGGTGCGCTTCTCGCTCCAGAACATGCAACAACGGCAGCCGATATGGGCGAGTGCTTGCCGTGAATACCATCAGCATCTCTCCAGCCTCCTCGTCCAACGGGAGGCAAAAGCGGAAGGTTCTAACCGCAAGTCCGTCTAGGACGGGGAAAACTATATTGGTGGGGAACCTGCATATTCGTCTGGATGGCGGGCAACCCATCATTTCTAAGATCCATCATATCCCGACAGTTCCTGTCCAGAATCGGTTCGGGATTCTATTGAAGGTTTGCCAAGATGGGGCAACGTTCGAAAAGAAGAAAAGGACTCCAAAGGACACTGCTTGTCGGGAGCCAATAATTATACCAGAGCCAGTCATGTCTCAAGCAGAGGGCAATGCCACCCCCCGAGCAGGGGGCAACTCCATGCCTCGGAATGGGGGCAAATTTATGCCTCGGGCTGGGGGCAATCCATCAGAAGATAGGAGCCTCCGCATAAAAGAAATGTGGGTAACCAAAAAGGAAGCCCGCAAAATTCGCCAGGCTAGGGATACCTTAGCAGAACAACAGCCTCAACAGCTCGTAGAGCCTGAGGGGCAGATAACCAGCCTTGTTCTTTACATGGTCAAAAGATAAAAAGTGCCTATAAAGCGCAGGAACAAGTCTGGCAACAGACATCTGTCCTCGAGCGGTTGGGCGCATTGGTCCGATCGACTCACAAAAAGAAGAAAATTGCCAGAAGGACAGAGAATAGTATACGGGTCTACACATGCTACACCTCCAATATCACCAACCGACAGCCTTCCCAACCAGAAGACCCAAATGATATCATCAATCTGATGCAACGGGTCGGGCCCATAACCCGTCAAATGGAGCAAGCTATGTGCTTGCTAAATCGAGGAAGCCAGGGGGCAGAGCCACCCCAAATTGGCAGTAGCAATGCTGCTGGAGGAGCTGATGAAGACGGGGCAAATGCTTTAGATATTGAAGCCGCTCCAGAACAACCTCAAGATCAAATACAGCCTCAGACTATAGAGGAGATGAGGCAAGAAAATCAACAACTCAGGGCCTTGCTCTATGGCCTAATACAAAAGATGGAGGAGCAGCAAAGGGCAGCTCAAGTCCCCCCAGTAAATGCACCACCTCCAAGGGCAGTGCCTATGCCAACGGTGATAAGACCGCAAGCTGCAGATGTCAACTTCAACCCTGATGAGATACAAGAAGATCAGGTTGTGGAGCCCAATCATAATGCTCAGCAATCTCATGCTTCTGCAGATGATGCTACGGCATTGCAGAAGCATCTTATTGAGCAAATTGTTGAAGCCAAAATAGCAAAACAAGACGACGGAATAGGCACATTCGACTTATACAAAGTGCCATTTCCGGTACGTCATATGTTCAAGAAGCTCCCGCCAGATCACAATAAGTGTCCCAAATTCATCAGGTATGACGGGGAAGGCTCGGCCCAGGAACATATTGCCCACTATATGAGTGACTTGGGAGAGTTGGCTACTGATGAGGCCTATCTTCTGAGGTTCTTCTCTACCTCTCTCACGGGCATTGCATTCCAATGGTATGCAAAGTTGAAGCCTAACTCTATCAACAGTTGGGAGGAAATACAGAAAAAGTTCCTCGACCGTTTCAAGGTGTCGGAACGAAAGGTCACCATCACTGAATTTGTGACACTAAAGCAAGGCAGGAATGAATCCGCCACCGACTATATCAAAAAATGGCGGAACCTCTGCATGAAATGCGACAATCCGCCGACCCATGAGGATGCGATACGATTGTGCAAAAGGGGCTTAAAGCCTGAAATAAGCGAAAAGCTGATTGGCGCAAATGTCAAGAACTTTGATCAACTAAATAACATTGTGACGGAGGTCGAAATATTCTATGCAGACCATCCAACCATTGCCTCCATTAGGGGGATAGTCCCAAAGAAGCAAAATATGGATACAGAAGAGGTCAATGCTATAGACTTCACCTCAGCTGTAGAAAATACAGGGGGCAAGAACAATGTAAATGCCTCAACATCTAATAGAAGGGGATCATATGCCACCCTTAATGAGAGAAGGAAAATGGCTTACTCTTTCATAAGGGAGGATACAAGAGAGTTGTTTAATGTCTGCATGCGGGCCAATCTCTTGATGCTACCCGAACCAAAAAGACCAGCAGAAGTTGGTAAAATAGATGAACCCAACTATTACATGTATCATCGTATGTTGAGACATGTAATAGAAGATTGTTATATCTGCAAAGGAGAAATTGAAATGCTTATCCGAGAAGGGGCCGTGGAGATGGGGAAATACCTGGTAGACCCGCCTCAACCACATCGAATGCCCAGACAAACATTTACAGCAAATGTCGTCCACATGGATGAAAACTCCTCAGAAGAAGAGCCTACAAATAAGAATATAGATGTCCCTCCAGAGCAGGAAGTGGTATCATCATATCCCCCAGCGACCCCCACTCCGGAAGGGTCTATCGTGACGGCACTGGAGGAGATTCAGATGAATATGTCACAGCTCTCCCATCAGCAAGTTTCGCCGGAGCAGGAGGCAATACCATCATATGCTCCAGCGACTTCCACTCCAGAAGCGTCTATCATAACAACACTAGAGAAGATTCAGATGAGTCTAATACAACTCTCTCATCAACAAATCTCATTAGAACAGAAGATAAATCCATCATATACTCTAGCAATTTCCACTCTCGAGGGGTCCATTATGGCAGTACTTGAGGGGATTCAAATGAGTCTGGGACAAATCTCTCATCAGCAGTATGAACTCACTCAAGTAATGGAAGGTCTTGCAAGACAATGGACAGAAGTCATGTCAATGGATAGAATCAATAGGCCCTTCTCCTTTGAGGAGCCAGGACCAAAATGCAGCCGTCCTCTAAAGAATAAGGGCAAACTTATCATAGATTTAAATGAACCACCAGAAGCCCAGTACCGAGAGGGAATGGTGCTCAAATGCAAAGGTTGTGAAAGTCACGACAATACTCTCGAGGCCACCTTTGCAGCTAGGCAAAGCTCCCGGGGAAAACAAGTTGCTGGTGCAGAAATAGGGATAAGTTTTAAAGATACGGAATCCCTGGCAAAAAAGCTTAAGAAACCATACTCCTTTCCAATGGAAAAGACCAAAGAACTCTTCGAGTTATGTATGAGCAGAAAAGCAATTATTCTGCCCAAGCCAAAAAGGGAAGAAGAAATGCATCGGGTAGATGCACCCAACTACTGCCCATACCACCGCTTCATCACCCATCCAATTGAACGTTGCTTTATGTTCAAAGATGAAGTAGAAAAGTTGATTCAAGAAGGAAAGATAAATATGGGGAAATACCTGGTAAATCCCCCACAGCCACATACGATTACACATTGAGTGTAATTCGCAGATCCATGAGCAAAAAAAAAAAACATCATCTTGCAACCCGTCGGGGGACAACACACAAAAGTTATGTGCACCAAGAAAAGTCAATAATGTTCGTGCGCGAATACATAAGCTCATAAAGCCGCATATTTGTTCCCCGACGGGAGGAGAACTCTCTCGGCCTGCTGAGGGTAGAGATCGAGTTTTCCCACATCCCTACCCAGGGAGGATATCAGAGTCGCCAATGACGAATAAACCCTTGGTACCACACTGACGGTACAATAATGTCCCATCAAGGGCTACGACCGAGGCGATGATGACGATGACCTCCCGACCCGGTAAGGAAGTGGGAAAACTCGCTCTTCTGCTCGATACAGCCTGAGGGGATGATCCCCGTTCCTGTTATACCCAAGGCAAATACACGGGCATATTCTTGAAAGATGTCACATAATGGTGGGTGATTCACCTCGAAAGAAAATATTTGCCGTCAAGAATATCATGCAATGCAAAATTCTTTCGCCCACGGAAGACGTTAAACTCCGGCATTCGCCCACGGAGGGCGTTAAACCCCGGGATTTGCCTACGGAAGGCATTAAATTCCGGAAATTCATATTTCGCCCACGGAAGGCGTTAAACTCCGGCATTCGCCCACGGAAGGCGTTAAACTCCGGCATTCGCCCGCGAAAGGTGTTAAACTCCGGAATTTGCCTACGAAAGGCATTAAATCCCAGAATTCATAATTCGCCCACGGAAGGCGTTAAACTCCGGCATTCGCCCGGGGAAGGCGTTAAACTCCGGAATTTGCCTACGAAAGGCATTAAATCCCAGAATTCATAATTCGCCCACGGAAGGCGTTAAACTCCGGCATTCGCCCACGGAAGGCGTTAAACTCCGGCATTCGCCCGGGGAAGGCGTTAAACTCCGAAATTTGCCTACGAAAGGCATTAAATCCCAGAATTCATAATTCGCCCACGGAAGGCGTTAAACTCCGGCATTCGCCCACGGAAGGCGTTAAACTCCGGCATTCGCCCGCGGAAGGCGTTAAACTCCGGAATTTGCCTACGAAGGGCATTAAATCCCAGAATTCATAATTCGCCCACGGAAGGCGTTAAACTCCGGCATTCGCCCGCGGAAGGCGTTAAACTCCGGAATTTGCCTACGAAAGGCATTAAATCCCATAATTCATAATTCGCCCACGGAAGGCGTTAAACTCCGGAATTTTGTCCACCTGGGAGGCAAATATATCCCAAAATTTATATTCGCTTACTTTAAATCCTGAAATTCATATTTCGCCCACGGAAGGCGTTAAACTCCGGCATCCGCCTACGGAGGGCGTTAAACTCCGGAATCTGCCCCGGAGGGGCGTTATATCCTGAAAATTTTCATATTTGCCCCGAGAAGACGTTGTGTCCTAAAGTCTTTCCTGGGCGTATGCCAGCCCCACTGACATGCCATAAAGGGGTCGAGAATTTCCTTATCGCCCCGAGAAGGCATTATATTTCTAAATCTTCCCCTTGACTTAAGCTAGTCCCACCGGCATGCCATAAGGGGGTTGAAAAGTTCTTTTGCCCCAAGGAGGCATTGTATCCTAAAGTCTTCCCTGGGCATACGCCAGTCCTACTGGCATGCCCTAAAAGGGTTGAAAATTTTCCTATCGCCCCGAGGAGGCAATGTATCCTGAATCTTCCTTGGGCATACACCAGTCCCACTGGCATGCCATTAAAAGGTTGAAAATTCCCTTCGCCCTGGGGAGGCATCATATTCTAAAATCTCTCCCCTAAATCATGGTCCCATCGGCATAACCATATAGTCCCATGTGCTATAGTCCCATCGGCGTGCCGTAGGCGGTCGAATTCGCTCCAAGGAGATGTTATACCTTAAAATTGACCATGATACACGCTAGTCCCACTCGTGTGCCTTGGTGGCCTGGAAGTTCATATTCGCCTACAGGAGGCTTTATATCGTGGAAATTCATAATTCATATTCGCCTACAAGAGGCTTTATATCCTGGAAATTCATATTCGCCTACAAGAGGCTTTATATCCTGGAAATTCATATTCGCCTACAGGAGGCTTTATATCCTGGAAATCCATATTCGCCTACAGGAGGCTTTATATCTTGGAAATTCATATTCGCCTACAGTAGGCTTTATATCCTGGAAACTCATATTCGCCTACGGGAGGCTTTGAATCTCGGAATTCATATTTCGCCTACGGGAGGCGTTAAACTCCGGAATTAGCCTACAGGAGGTTTTAAATCATGGAATTCATATTTCGCCTACAGGAGGCTTTGAATCCTGGAATTCATACTTCGCCTACGGGAGGCTTTGAATCTCGGAGTTCATATTTCGCCTACGGGAGGCTTTGAATCTCGGAATTCATATTTCGCCTACGGGAGGCTTTGAATCTCGGAATTCATATTCACCTACGGGAGGCGTTAAACTCCGGAATTCGCTTACGGGAGGCGTTAAACTCCGGAATTCGCCTACAGGAGTCTTTGAATCCTGGAATTCATATTTCGCCTACGGGAGGCTTTGAATCTCGGAATTCATATTTCGCCTACGGGAGGCTTTGAATCTCGGAGTTCATATTTCGCCTACGGGAGGCTTTGAATCTCGGAATTCCTATTTCGCCTACGGGAGGTTTTGAATCTCGGAATTCATATTCGCCTACGGGAGGCGTTAAACTCCGGAATTCGCTTACGGGAGGCATTAAATCCCAGAATTCATATTTCGCCTGCAAGAGGCTTTAAATCATAAAGTTCATATTTCGCCTACGAGGGGCATTAAACCCCGAAATTCACCTCCAGGAGGCATTGTGTCTCAAAATATTCGGTCTTCGGGAGCCGTTATATCCCAAATCCACGGCTACCTAGAGCCCTCGTTTCTCGAAAACTATATATAGCGGTGCTCAGGGAGGCCTCAATTCCCTACATAAAATTCCTTATCGGTTCTTAGGGAAGACTCAATTTCCTACATAAAACTTCTTATAGGTTCTCAGGGAAGACTCAATTCCCTACATATAATTTCTTATCGGCTCACAGGGAAGCCTCAGTTCCCTACATATATTCCTTATCGGTTCTCAGGGAAGACTCAATTCCCTACATATAATTTCTTATCGGCTCATAGGGAGGCCTCAGTTCCCTACATATATATTCTTATCGGTTCTCAGGGAAGACTCAGTTCCCTACATATATATTCTTATCGGTTCTCAGGGAAGACTCAGTTCCCTACATATATATTCTTATCGGCTCACAGGGAAGCCTCAGTTCCCTACATATATTCCTTATCGGTTCTCAGGGAAGACTCAATTCCCTACATATAATTTCTTATCGGCTCATAGGGAGGCCTCAGTTCCCTACATATATATTCTTATCGGTTCTCAGGGAAGACTCAGTTCCCTACATATATATTCTTATCGGTTCTCAGGGAAGACTCAGTTCCCTACATATACTTCTTATCGGTTCTCAGGGAAGACTCAGTTCCCTACATATATATTCTTATCGGTTCTCAGGGAAGACTCAATTCCCTACATATACTTCTTATCGGTTCTCAGGGAAGACTCAGTTCCCTACATATATATTCTTATCGGTTCTCAGGGAAGACTCAGTTCCCTACATATATATTCTTATCGGTTCTCAGAGAAGACTCAATTCCCTACATATATATTCTTATCGGTTCTCAGGGAAGACTCAGTTCCCTACATATACTTCTTATCGGTTCTCAGGGAAGACTTAGTTCCCTACATATATTTCTGAGCGGTTCTCAGGGAAACCGTAATTCTCTACCGAAAAATAATAATAATAATAATAATAATAATAAATGGGGCTTAAAAACGAGGTGCCCCGACGGACTTAATCGATCTCGTCCTCAAAGGGGTCGGTTAAGGGTAAAAATGTCTTATACCCAGCTAAGGTGAAAACCCGAAAGGGCACCTTAGGCAAAATCGAGTAACCCCGCTGTGTGAAAACCCGCAAGGGCGCACAGGCAAAAATAAGAGGGGGCTAATACTGGTGAAAACCTGAAAAGGCGCTGGTATTAGTTTTAAATAAAATAAAAAATAAAAAAAGAAGAAAGGAGCTTAAAAATGAGGTGCTCCGACGGACTTAATCGATCTCATCCTCAAAGGGGTCGGTTAAGGGTAAAAATGTCTTGTACCCAGCTAAGGTGAAAACCCGAAAGGGCACCTTAGGCAAAATCGGGTAACCCCGCTGTGTGAAAACCCGCAAGGGCGCACAGGCAAAAATAAGAGGGGGCTAATGCTGGCGAAAACCTGAAAAGGCGCTAGTATTAGTTATTAAAAAAAAAAAGAAAAAAAAAATGGTCCGTACCACTCAAACTTAGCATTTATCTTCAGGAGAATATTTGCGATACACTGGAGCAATGTCGGAGTTTGAGATGAACATGCGGGATAGTTCGAGTTCTTCAGCAAATGGAAAACTTCAATTCTTTTGAAGAAATTCGACTCCATCTCCGGAATATCAGTCGAAGCGATGTTCGATGGCCGCCACAAAATGGGAATTCTCCCTCCAGTGGAGCTTCAGGAACATCTGCATTCTGACGAGGAGCGGCAATATAGGCGTCCGCGGTACCAGAAAGGACGATATCCTTCTGATGTTGGAGCATAGGAGTCTCCGCAGCTCGAGCTGTACAGCCTGCCTCGATAGTTTCAGTCTCGGCTCGCTTTGGCAAAGAGTTACTCGACAAGTAGCAGGAATGGGATATCGTCCTCCCCATGCCCTGCCATAGGAGGAACTCACATGAGGGTCATGAAGACAAAGACAGCAAGCTACAAGAAGATAGAGAAATAAAATCAGCGCCAGAGAGCTGCAATAAAAGTCTCGAAAAGCCAAAATTGACCAAGTCCTAATAAAGTCATAGGACAAAGTCAAATTGCGATGAACCATATATTAGGCCAGTCCAGAACGCTTCATGCGGAGCTCCTGGAAATGCCAATATAAGGTACTGATACCCCAAGATAGAGCAAATGCCGGAAGAATTAAACGACTCGCCTGTGTGTTCTTAAGGAGTCTCCATGTCGTGAAGGCCAAGAGATCTCCTAGAATCCGAGTAAACGTCGAAAGATTCAAGCGGCATCAACTCTCGCAGAACCTCCAAGTCACGAAGGCCAAGAGGATTCCCATAATTAGAGGGGTAGACGCTTTCAAATATGTTCGGAAAGTCGAAAAGTTATAAAAAACAGGACTTCCTGGGCATAGTTTGAGATGTCTAAGTACCAAAATTGAGGGTCATCAGGACCCAGACAAGTTCAGATGGAGCATATGCATAGCAAGCCAAAGCAATGTATCGCCTGGCATATATGAGACAGCGGTTGACTTCTCCCAATAGTCGTAAATACATAAGGCGAGAAACGGGAATCCATCAAGACAATACCGGCATGCCGCATTTGAGAATTCATCAAGCATGCAAAATGATGATTCTTATAGCCGAATGGGGCACGGAGCATGCACCGTCGTCTTCACCTCCGGCACATGTCCCGTGGGGGGCATTTGTTGGAACCTTTTTTTAAAAAAAAAAAAAAGAAGCAAAAGGGAGGGGGAAAAGCCCCCCACCGGTTGGGGAACCCCCCACCGGTTCCAAGAGGGAAACCGGTGGGGGGGGAGGAGGATCCCTCCCTTCTCTCCCATTTTTAAATTCAAAGAAAAGGGGGGGGGGATTAATTAGGATGAAGGGGAGTTAATGGGAATCTTAACCCCATTCACACATGGGTTAAGAATCCCATGTGAACCCTATTTAATACTCATCCTAAAACCCCCTTTCACATGGAGCCAAATCTGGATTTAAGGGGTTTAAACCCTTTTCACATTGGCCCATCCCCCAAATCTGCCACTCAAGCTCATTAATGAGCTCCAAAAAACAGAAAAAAGAAGGAAGAAGTGGGGAGGGGAACCCCCCACCGGTTTCTCAAAACCGGTGGGGGGGGTCCATCCGGTGGCACCCCCTCCACCGGTTGGAACCGGTGGGGGTGCCAACCGGTCCCCCCTCCCTCTCTCTCTCTCTCTCCTTTTTTTAATGCTCTCTCTCTCTCTCTCTCTCTCACCCATATGATAAAAAAATTAAAAAAAGAGAGGGAGAGGAGGAAGAGGCAACCGGTGGGTACCCCCCACCTCAAGCCAACCGGTGGGTACCCCCACCGGTTAAGGCTTTGAAGCCTATAAATACCCCCCAAGGGGTAAGAAGAAGCCCCATGCCCATTTGGCCCAAAATTTCCTAAGGGAAACTCTGCCAGTTTGAAGACCAAATCCGGTGCTCTTGTCCGGGTTTGCTGCGATTTGGGGGAGATATTTTCTTGGAGGGCTCTCTTCCTAAGGTTTATTCCTAAGGAGAAGCTCTGCCAAATTTATGTTGTAAAATCACCGTCCTATAAGACGGGATTATGCCGAAATGATGAATGAAATGCCCATGTTATTCTTTGAGCATATGTGTGTGCATGTGTGTTCATGGATCTACTATTTAAGTAACACTATGTTACTATATTTTCACATGCATAATAATTAATTTTATAACTAATTAAAATACATAAAATATATAATTAAATATTCTAAAATATCATTGGCCTCATCCCATACATAACTAATCTTAGACTCATAATTAAAACTTAATAATGAAACATTGAGACATAAAGTAATATACTTAAATTAAAAAATGACTTAAATACTCCACATACTTAATTAATTAATAAAATCTGCGAAAATTATCTAAAATTAATAAAATAAATATAAAAATCAGAAAAATTCTATAAAAATCAGTAATACTCAGTAAAAATCAGAAAACAAAATCTGGAAATTACATAAATCCAAAATATAACTTAAATATCCTTCATATACCTAATTAATTAATAAAAATCAGTAAAATTAATAAAAAAATCAGTAAAATTCAGTAAAAACCAGTAAAAAACAGAGAACCAAATCTGAAAATATATAAAATTCTGAAATGACTAAAATGCCCCTAGAGCTTAATACAAATTACAAAAATACCCTTATGGGTCTAAAATACTTGGAATCAATCCAGAATACTTGGAGTCAATCCAATATACTTGGAATTAATGCAGATAGCTTGGAATCAATCCAAAATCATATAAACCCATCCTAAACTTGGGTGAGGCCAAGAGTTTAACCTGAAATATATCTTCATATGCATGTGCTGCCTGTAGTAGTAGTGTTGCATGTTATAAGGGCATCATACGGACGGTTAATCAAGGGTTGCCGAGCAGTCGCTCAGCATAATTAACACTGACCGAGGTCAGTGGAGAGAGGTCATATACTCGAATCTTCGCTTGATTCGAAGTCCCGGATTCCCTGAGGGCTAATCCCAAGCTCTCATAGTCCGATAAAATATAAAACCGACCTATAATTCTCTAGATAAACAAAAAAATGGATTTCCGAATAATCCGACATAGGAGAGATGCGTCTAGGTCAGGTCCCGACGAAGGTTAGAAAAACCCTCGCAAACAGAGGGAAAGTATTTTCTTAATTTGTTTAAGTTCTGGGGCATTTTGGTCATTTAGGAAACTGCACATTTCAGATTTAATTCTTTCAGTTTTTTTTACTGTTTTTACTAAATTTCAATTAATTTTTATGTTTATCTTTGATATTTTTATTCTTGACAAACGCAAGTTTGGGGGCCAGAGCAAGGAGGGAACAGTCCACAGAGATCTAACACAAAACAGAGTGTGAGAGGGAACTGGAGTAGATGCTGAGGAGAGATTATCGAGAGAACCAGAGAGGAGGTCGCCATCCCACTGTTCCTGGAAACAAAGTGTGCTGATGGGAAAAAGGCAAAAGGGGATGCACCAGGAAGGAAGGGCTTCACACAAGTAAGGCCATCATCTTTGGTTCCTTGGCTCCTCTGGAATTTTTTGGCACTATCTAATGCGCATAGGAGAGCCCATATTTTCTAAACCAACTCCAACCGCCGTCCCCCCGCCACAACCACCACCAAAAAAAAAAAAAACACAGATACACACAATTGTGAGATATTCGAGCCCAGCCCACCCAAGAGGCTGAGACCAGTTCCAGCCCATAATCTCATCGGGCCCAAAAAACTGGTTAAAACTTTCATGCCCTTCATTTCGTACATAGAGGAAAAGAGAAACCAGCAAACCCTTAGCCACAGACACCTTTTTTATTGCTTTTCTTTTCCTTCGCAGATAGACCCAAACTTGCATCTCTGAAGCTCATACTCACACTTTATAAGTCCTTGCTCAGCGACCAATCTACAACTCCACTCCTTTTTTTTTTCTTTTTGAAGGTGATAAAGTCACATTTCATTAACGATGAAAGAAATTACAAAGAAGGCCACAGGCCATACATCATGGCAGAACGCCAACCCCACAGCAAACAAAAAGAGAGGCAGACCCTAAGACTTCTATTTTATTAAGAAGATAAAATAGAAGCTAACAAAGATGCCTCAAGGAAAACTAGTAATCATAGCATAAAGTCTTTCCAATTACAAGCCCTTGAAATGATATCTCCTTCTGATGCCTCCCAGATGTCAGCGGCTCTTCCCCAATCCTTCACCCAATTGATAGTTGTTCGGAGAATATTAGAAGGGTTGCTGAACTCCTGATTGAATCTTCTGTTATTCCTTTCCAACCAAACAGCCCACATCATAGCTGGAAGAAACAGAGACCACATCTTACTTTGTGTCTGATTAGGACAAATTTCTGACCACCCTTGCATGAGATGTAGGGAGTCTCTGTAACTCCACTCCTTGAAATCCCAACCCATTAAACTTGGCACATTTTACACACATTTTTAATCTAAAACTTCCTTTGTTCATCAAACCTAGCTCAATTACCTGCATACTTCAGCCAATTCAGCTTTTGACATCAGCCCATCAAACATTCTGTCCCAGTTCAGGGCCTCAAGCATGTAAACTCCATGTCCTAGCATTTTCCTCACATCACCCTTTCCCCATTGGAAATGGAAATGTCATGGTGCAGGATGGACTATAACCAGACTGGTTCTCTTGGACTATGATTTCCAGGCATTCCACAGGAGAAGGGGATACATTGATCCAAGATGTCTGCCAATTGGGAAAGCTTTCTCCAAGCTGTAGATGAAAAAGGATTATTTTGAGGAAACATATGCTAACCGCCTGCCTCAAAAATATTTAGATGATAATCTGACCCCATATGTTGGAAACTGGCCAAAAGAGCTGTTTGTTAAACTTGATAAGCTAAACCTCAACCTAGGTTGATGATATAATGCTTTATGTAGATAAAGAAGGGACTCCATAGTGCTTCTTTATAACCCGTAACATTCAAAGCCATTTTGATGGCAAAGCTTCAGTAATATGTTCAAGAGAGGATGATCTCTCTCCCGTGAACCTCCACTATTCAGAAAGAAGTTGTTTATACATGTCCATCCTTCTCTCCATCATTTTTGGAATCCTGAGAAATGACAATAAATGGTTGTGCAAGACTGGATAAGACCTCTTTTACCCAAATCCATTTGCTCACAAGAGCACTGCTTCGATGTTTTCCATCATTGAAACTTCTGAGTAAACTTTCTTGCCATCATGCTCCACTCTTCATTTCTAATTAAACCATCTAAGAAGAGACAGTCTACTTATTTTTATGAAGAGAACGAGTGACAAAGCATACTGACACTGCCTCAATCCCAGCGTTCCCATCTTTTGGCCGACCAAGGACTGAAGATCACACTCATTAAAGTAAGTCAATCTTCTCACTGTTCCAGGAGCCTAAGCATGAGTTTCCAAATTAGGAATCTTATCAAGCTCTCCAGAGGAAAACAGCAGTGTCTGCAAATTGAAGGTGAGAATTGGCTACATTACTTCATCCCACGAAAATGCCCTCAATAAGCTCTACATCACTTGCATTTTTCTACATCGCATTCAACGCTTGCCATAAGAGAACAAAAAGGAAGAGAACCTGGCCTTCTCCATTAATATGACAGAAAATTTAGATAAGAAAAGAAAATACAGAAGCTGATCTACTCTATCCTCATATATCTGAAAACAATAAGCTACAAGACTCTGAATAGACAATTCAAACTGCCTTGACCATATGCTTTCATGGAGTCAACCATGAAACTTATGTACTCTCCTCACTCTCTGGAAACGAACACAATCACGGGAACCACAAAATTATCAAGATTTTGATCTATGACTAAGCAATGTTGATTGATTATTGACAACAAACTTCAACGACAAAATTAATGTTTTAAGGATGGCCTACATATATAAGACCCATACATATGTATATGTATCCATGAATCTGACTCAAAACAAAAGCAACCAAGAAAGAAAGAATAGATATAAGACAATGTAAAGGTGAAAACCCAACACTATAAAGGTTCAGAATGTGCAAGAAAATTTCAAGATGTACTTAGGATGTTATACCTGAATAACAATGTAAAGGTGAAAACCCAACACTATAAAGGTTCAGAATGTGCAAGAAAATTTCAAGATGTACTTTAAGGATGTTATACCTGAATAACATCCTCTGCTCTATCATTGCACCGGTGTGCTTGGGGTTGCCGAGTATCACCTTCTGGCAATCCCCATGGACTCTCTCTTCTAGGAACTGGCCTTGAACTCATCTTCCTTTGTCACCTGTAGGATAAACACCCAACCAATTCAGCAACATAATAGTTGTTCACAAAGTGCGTAATGTTCACTGTCTGGTGGGCAATGAAGAAGTTGAACATAATTTTCCTCGCAACATCTGGAAGGGTACAGGAAGAATGCTGGAAATAATAGGTGGACAAAATGGAATATTCAGAAGGTGTCAACCATGATTATCGAACCTGCACTAGAGAAGAATGTACAGAAATAAAGTTAAAATTAGTGCAACTTAACTTATGAAAATGATAAGTAATGAAATTCTAACTTTGACCCAACACATGGGCCTGTGCCTTTGTTGTGGGTCTCATGGCTATTCCTCTAAAAGGAATAGGACAGAAAGAGAGGGTTATCATATGAGCATGCATATAAAATCTGCCTTTCTCAGCTGACATTTTTTCTAGAGCAATTTCTGTCATTTTATGATCGAAAATTGTAGGCCCACTAATGATGCCAAAATAAATGTATGCATGCAGCCAAGCCTATCAGATATTTTGTCTTTGTGGAAACTTCAAGAATCTAGTAATGGATAAACCATTCACGATGTGGAGATAACAAGCTCTAGTTACCAATGGCGGATCCAAGTACATTTTGCCCCTCCAAAACCATATCCAACTTCACACGCAATACAAGCTGGTTGGCTACATTTGGAAAAAGTAAGTTAAAATCTACTGAGGTAGTTCAGCATGATTTGTTATTTAGTCAGGTTTCAACATGACTTAGAACCGAGCCAGTAACCAAAGGTTGATCCAAGCAGAGATTGTGGAAGAAATAGCACAAAAGTGACTCACTTTCAATTCTTTAATGACACCTTAATATTTTCATCCTTGGATACTGATAAGGTCAAGAATATCAAGATCCTTCTGAAGATTCTGGAAGATAACGCAGGGCTGAAGATAAACTTTGGCAAGAATGAATTTGCAGGGTTAGGTGGCAATGTTGAATTGAAAGCTAGGCTGCGATCATGTCTTGCAAATAGGGTGATTTTCCTATCAAATATTTAGGCATACCACAGTCAAATGAGCCAATTCAGGTAGAGCCTGGAACCTTTCCCCCCTCCCCCCCTTCTTTTTGAGAGTGGTAGACAACTAGAGCCTTGAAAGGGCATACCCAGTGCACAAGACTCCCACCACTTGCACGGTTTGGGGAAGGGTGGATGTACGCAGCCTTACTCCTGCAAGGAAGAGAAGCTATTTCCTTGATTTGACCCCATGACCTCCATATCAAAAATGGGGTAACCCAACCATTGCTCCCAGGTCTGCCTTTCCGTAGACAACTGAAACCTAATCTTCGTTGGATAACAAGATCGCTTGTTGGAAATCCAAATTCATCTCATAGGAAGGTAGATGAGTGTCTGCTAAAGGAGTCCTTTCAACTCTGGCCATATATAGGTGAACAAACATTCATATTCGAAAGGAAGCCAAACTGGATCAAGACATTTATACCTTCTGACTGCCATAGATTGTGGAGAAGAAATCAGGAGCTATGAGAAGAGCTTCCTTTTGGAGGGGGAAAGGCTCTAACCACAAAAGCTTCATCACCGTTAAACAGACAAAAGTTTATAAAACAAGAGACAAGTCTGGGACCAGCTTTGTTCCTAAGAAACAACCAACAGCTCTATTGAACCAGTGGGCTATGGAGGCTGGGAGTCAGTAGAAGAATTGTTCTGGCAGAATCTGGGATAAATACTTTCAGGGGTGTAGTGGTTGGGGAACCATCCTATCAGAAGCAGAATTTCAAACATCTGGAAATCATCATGTGAGTTTCTAACACTTTTGGAGTGGGTGATGAGCAGCATATTGAACTTTGGAGAACCTTAGGTCCAACAAATCTCTTTTCGTGTCAAGGTCTTTATTATACAACCTTATCTAATAAAAAAAACTATTAGCAAGCTGGTCCAAGAGGGAACCAACAACTGATATCTGCAATTCAGGAGGAACCTCAGAGAGGATGCATTTAACAAGCACATTACTCCACTCACAGATGATAAAAGACTATGGAGATGGGAATCCAGGCTCAAGTGGGGCTGTGCAGTTTCTTGGTCCAAGCTTATTTGGAGGAAAGATAGGCCAGTAAATATCAGATTTTTCATCTGTAAACTGTTCCAAAATGGACTGGGTACTTTGGATAGAGTTAGAAGATTCAAAGCAAGCCTCTAGGGAGATGTCTATTCAGTGGAAGTTCTTCAGGAATTTCTGAGAACCTATTCCTCCAATGGCATCATTTCTGCGGTCCTGATTGTCCCCGCCAACACAATTGGCCTTCACTGCAATCAACTTGTTTCGGTCTACCATTTGCTTTCAGAATGGGGAAAAGTTAATCTCTGCAAGGAAGACAAACTAAACATGGCTGGTGCTTCCGGCAACAGCGCTTTCGGTAAATTTCAAGGAAAGAAAAAGCAGATGCTTTGGGCAGGAGTTTTCTAATTTGTTCCATTCATTTGTTTCATGATGGAAATGTTTGTAGGAATGGGCGAGGGGAAGGGATTCCCATATTTTATTCTTGTGGTGTCAATGGACAAACTTCCTTCTGTAATGGGTTAAAGGGCTAAACGGTTTGTGTTATATACATTTTAGTAGAATATACCTTGTGGCGATAAGCGTTTCTTCAGACTGGTTTCCCAATCTTTGCAAACATTGAGGGGAAAAACTAACCCTTTTGTGTCATACAGCTCCAGCCTGAAATCTGGACCTCCCCTTTTCTTTGACCAATGGGTCCTTGAACCAACCTGCAAGGATCCTCCATTGTGGGTAGAGGCATAGGGCTCTATTTGATGAAGAAAATAGAGCTCAATGTTATCCTTTCCTTCTTCCTACGATCTCAAAGATGAAGTATTATTTTGTTTCACTCCCTGCATTGTTGCTTTCTGGGGATCTATATTGTTTTGCACTGTGCTCCGCTCTTCAATGAACTCTTTTCAGACAGGGTATGGGGGAGCTGTTGAGGTGTTTAATGAATTAAAGTTCCTGATTTCCCTAGGCTCATGAGCGGAGCCAAAGGCATAATGAAACCATATAAAGATCTTAGACCAAATGCTGCATGTTGCACAACACTGTTTGATTATTTATGAGATAGTCCTCATTCCTTTGATAGTGATTATCACCTTGTCAGACATGCTAAAAATAGATTAAAGTCAGAATTAGGCAGAACGAAACACTGAAGTTAGAGGGAAGAGAGTGATATAGAGGACGGCAGCATCTTCATGCTTAAAAATCCCCCATTTCTGATTTTGCAATCCTCCAGCGACAGCAGTCCGGAGTCCAGACAGCAACCTATAAGCGGCAGCTGAATTGAGGAGGAGTTGGAGGAGGAGACGATGATGATGATGATGATGAATGGAGAAGAAGACGGAGGGGAGGAGAGAGGATGATATACCGGTCTGCTGCCAAGCCGCTGCCGTGGAGAGCCAACACTAAAGCTGCTGCCGCGGCTGGATGCTGTTGATGCTACCATTGACCTCCTCATCCTCTTTCTCCTCTTCCCTTTTTTTTCACCCTCTCTGCCCCGTTTGGGTTGCAACTCGGGCCAGGTGAGCTCGGACTGAAATCAACCCTAACCCAACCGGTGACACAACACACTCAACCCTAGCCCAATCCAAGCCAATTCTAACCAATCCTAGCCCTAAAGAATGTTTCAAGCCCAACCCAACCCACACAATGCATGCCCTCGGGTTGGCTCGCGTTCGGAGAAAATCCGCTCACGGCGCCTAGCCGCCTCAGCCCACGCCATTCTTCGCAGACCTCATCATTGCCTCCAACAAGACCACAAATACCAAAGAACCAACAAATCTGCATGAATATTTGTGAATTTTTTTATAGAAAAAGAGGTTTAGAGCATGTCTGGATCACAAACAGAAGATTAGAGCATGTCTGGATCACAAACAGAAGATTAGAACATGGCTAGTGGACATGGACGGGTGCTTCCTGCTGTGCATAAGAACAAAACAGGTGGGCATGGACATGGATGGATGACTGCAACCAGCCACCACCGCGCCCTCAAGGCCATCAATGCAACCACGATGACGCAATGCGGCGGCAGATCTGCTGGGAGACCGATCGAGGTTCTGTGCGCTTCGTGGTCCGCTGCCGTAGCGCGCAGAGCACAACCACGACGGCGAATCCGGGTCCCCATGGAGTACATGAACAGCGGCTTCCTCGTCGAATACATACAAATGCAGAGAAGGGAGATCGAGGTTGATGGGGGGAGGAAGGGACTTGGGAACAACTCACCACCCGCGGTAAAGGGCGGAGGTGGGATGTGCCGCCGTGACTGCGCCTGGGTGGCGCCGGACGCCGATCACGGAGATGGGCTGACAGGATGCGCTGCTGCGCCCGGAGCTGTGACCTGTGGGACTGGTGGGTCCGGGTTAAGGTTTATTTCGAGGCCATATAATAATACTACTGTGCAGTTCGGGTTCGCTCGGCTTATCCAAGCCGGAGGCCGACCCACCCAGACTTGACCCAAGGTAATAACATCTAATGCATCTAATGATGTAAAAGGATATTTATCAGGTCGAATATTGGCTCTATTCTTATTCCTATCTTTTAAGTAATATGTGCATCTTTATCTTTATTCTTTAAGAATATGTGTATCTTTATCTTTATTTTTTAAAATTATCAAAAATAGATACATAAAAGATAAATTATTGGACAATATTATGTGTCAACATAAATTTAATCTTCTATTACTTCGGGAGGGAACAAAGGAATACGACTTTTAAAATATACATAGATATAAGTTCTGTCTAAATAGTTCTTAAAATTTCTGAAAATGAACCTTGCAAATTGGTGAATGAAGGAGAAACAGGATTAAAATAATGGCATAGACAATAAGACATCTAAGTATATAAGTATGATTGGAGATTTCATTTATAAATGATAATTTTAAATAAGATGTAACCAATAGTTAAGATAAATAAATAAAAAATGGACAGATACTCGAATAATCGGACTAAAAAAAAAAAGTGTATCATTTTCTTTATCCTAAATATAATATCTTTATCCTTATCCTTTAACATTGCATCTCTATATGACCTTTAAACTTCGAAAAGTGACAGATAAATAAATTTTTGAGTACCATTTACATCCTTATTAGCATCCTAACGAAAAGGTTGTTCTCTCGAGCCTAACCCAAACCCCACCTAGGCCAAGGTAATAGCATACCCATCATGTGCGGTTCCGGTTGAGTCAGGTTGCCCGATCCCTAACCCAACCGACCATAACCTGACCCAATGTAATTTGTTTAATTCCACATTGTTTTGGGTTCAACTCAATCTAATAAATTGAGATTGATCTATCCAAAGTTACAGTCTTAAAGTATCTGACCACTAAAAAAGCTTGGGTTGAGAAATTAAGAAAGAATGTTTATATATAAATGTTTACGTGTACTTTTGTTTGTATTTTTTATTTTACATATTTATTTTTTCCCTTCTTTTAAATATCTTTAGGATCGGCTGATCAAATCTGATTTGTACTTGGATGGGACATATCCAATCTAGGTGCTTGATTCGTTCCTCAATTCCTTAAAATATGACGACAAATATACCACCTTTCAGCATATAAAAACCACAATGATTTTGTTGCATTTAATGTTGGTCGTTTAATCTTATACTCAATGTTTTCGAGTTCTTTAATGCCTATACTCAATGGACTCTCCGCTTGCTAAGTCAAACTTTTGGTCGCTAATTAGAGTTGGGTATACAGTATTATCTCCTCATTATTTTGTCATTGAAATTACCTTTCATCCATTCAATAACTAGAGAGAAAGAGTACATAACTAAGAGTAGAAGTAGATATAATTTCCCAACGGTGAAATAAAGGAAAAGCACATCGACGGATGGCGTGACACAATCCACAAAACATAGACGATAGAAACATAGCACAATAGGTAAAGCTCGTCAACGGATAGATCCTCGATCACCGAACAAGTTGACGATGGAGGAACTACAAGGAGAGAGGCTCGCTTGGAGCATAGTGATATCCACTTTTGTGAAATCAGCGAAGAGTTGTTGGCAGGGGTGTGCACGGTTCGGTTTGGTACGGGTTCGTACATTTTTAACAAAAATCAAACTGAACCTAAATTGTTTATAACCCGAATCGAACCGAACTGATCTTGCATTCAACCCGAATTGAACCGAACCGAATTGGTTCGATTCGGTTCGGTTTTACTGTTCGGGTTGGGCTTTTGGGCTTTAACCTACAGTCCCTTCAGTCGCACCGCTCTCCATCTAACCTTCTTCCTCCCTGGCACCAAAAACCCACAGCCAGGTTGTACCATGCACGGCAGCACGAGCAAGGGGACCTCTGTCTGCACCCTGCACCACCCATATGTCCTCCTCAGAGCCTTCATGTTCCCCCACAGTCACACCCTCGAGGATCAAAAATGTGGCAGTGTAGATATCGACAGGGTCTTGTAGATGCTGGAGGAGATAATATTGTCACCGTTCATGCCCAAGTAAGGAGAAGCCAAATAAAAACGCACGAATAGGAAGAGATTAGGTAAAAATGGCAGTTTGACGCCGAAGGGGATGGAAGAGATCCGGTAAAATAGGAACCTCGTTTCCTTTGCGAAAGGGGTTAGAAGAGATCATCCGACGCTTGAGGGGATGGAGATCCTGCCGTCTACCACCCCCCACCGCCGGAAGGAAGAGATCTGCATGGAGCTGAGGCGTGCGGTGGTGGTGCAAGGGGAGATGGTGGCCGCTGCCCATTGGAGTCCGGACTGAGGCCCTGAACGCGGCTCAATAAACAAGAGAAGAGAAGGGCAAACATCCCACGGGCCACTCTCCTTTTACGAACGGAACCGTATTTTTGTTTCAAATTCAAACAAAATTTTAATATGTAGTATATTAAAGAAGCAAAAGAATAAATCAAAACAAAAATAGCTCAGTTGGTTAATGCCCTACAAGTCTAATGACACAGGTTTGATTCCTATAGAGGCTAATGCGTTTTACGTTTTCCAATTTTTTCGGTTCGGTTCGGTTTTCAAGAGGTAAAGACCAAATCAAACCAAAATAATAAATTCGGTTAGGATCCAGTTAAAAATCTTTTTTTTTTTAATTTCAAACCAAACCGAATCGAACGGTTCAGTTTTGTTCGATTCGGATTTTCGATTTAACCCGAAAAATGAACAGCCCTAATTGGCGGGAGTTGCATCGTCACTTAGCAGTCAAAAAAGGTTAGGCTCAAAAATGTGTACCATTATGGACGTACAGAATAAGGCGAGAAACCTTGAGCACTAGTAAGTAACACTCAAATCCCATAACAAGATCTTTTCAAAGGCGTTGAAATCTCTACAGTAGTCCCCAAGGTCATCTACAAACAAAACAACCAATTGCATCCATGAAATAAAAGAGGAAGAGTAGAAAAACACACCTTGATTTTTTTTGGGGGGGAGGGGGGGTGAGGAATCTTCCGGTCTAGGCCGCCTTAACCAAGTGGCGTTTAGCTCCATCAGGTTGCTAGCGGCTCTTTCGCCAAATTACCAATAATACTCCCCTGGGGTAGATGGGAGCTCCTCCCCACCGTGAGTTCTCTAGACTAAATAGTATTACATTCAATTCATTCGTTGTATTGTCCCTATTTTGATTTCACGAGCACTCGACTGCTCCTTTTCAGATTAAATGTATTCATTAATATGCAACTTCTTTCAGATTTGTTGTAAGGGGATGTCAATAAAAGTCATTTTGACCTATGCCACAAATCCACAAACCTTTTGTGATCTCTAACTACCAACTTAAGATTTGAGTTGGCATTCTAGTTTTATAAGATAGTGTAGTCCAACATTAAACAACATATATTATAGCTATTGACAAAGCATCTATCATCAAGTGTCTTACAGTATGTTTTATCAAATATTTTCTATAAGCATCATTTCTTGTAGGACTGCAAACGGCCTAGAATCAGGATTCCCGTAAATAGATACTGCTTCTGATTTTGATTCCAAAAGAATTGAAGAATTATATTTTATTTCGATTTTGTTATTAATGGTATTGTTTTTTATAGTTATCATAATTTAGGCTATTGAGATTGGATAGAGAGAGAGAGAGAGAGAGAGATGCAGAAGATATAGACCCTCATCATAGGAGGGGCTCAGCCTGGAATATGCACCACAGGCGCACACGTATGCACACATAGATGGCGAGGCCCTCATCACAGGAAGAGGTCAATCCATGCCATGACCGGCATACGTTGCACCCTTATCACAGCTCTTTTAGAGATAGATAGATGGATAGAGAGAGAGAGAGAGGCCATGTCTAAATCGTCCTCCTTACCATGCCTAGATCATAGTTGACCCCCAAACCTCACTTAGGTATGCCCATATCATAGGTGAACCCACCCTCAATTACACCCAGGCAACCCCCCACCCTCGCTATGCCAAGATCGCAAAGAGAGAGAGAGAGAGAGAGTAACACCTAGGGCTGTCAACAGGTCGGAGACGGAAACGGAAGTGACACCTTCCGCTTCCGTTTCCTATAAGATTTATCGGAGACGGAAACGGAAGTGAGTCTTTCCGCTTCCGCATCCATTTCCGCTTTTTATCGGAAAAGCGGAAACGGAAATGGAAATAAAACGGAAGTTATCGGATCTTCGTCACTATATTAAATCACCGCCAATATTCAATTTGTTAAACTTTCTTCTAATAATTTAAAATTCTAAATCCACAAGATTTCAATTTATGTACAAATAAATTGTTAGCACTTAACAGTTAACACCATCATTTACAAATTACATACCGGATTGTTGACAACCCAAACGTCACCATTCAGAATGTTGATGGAGAGGGGGCCTTCTCTGTTGCTACAGTAAAATTTACGGGAGGACCTACAGTAACTAATCAAGTTAACACTACAGTAACTAATCAGACCTACCTATGTGTATGATAACCTACGCCTCAGAACAGAAACATGTATTATCTATCTACCTATACAAGAATTTCTAAATACAAGAATTCCTACCGGGATCACACTGGAACTTCTCACACCTTCACATCCTACGTTTAATCTGTATTTCTCAGTTGTAACAGGACTGGGTGACCTTCTAACCGGGTAGAAATATATATGTTTCTTCTGGCCAGCCCCATCTGCCGCGATGACTGTGACACTGGCATTTTATCTCAATCTTCGGCCAACCTACCATGGACTGTGGACCTATCTCAATCTCCGACGTTCTTGTCCCAATGTTTTCCTCCTTAAGAGTCTCCTTAATTAATCTTCTATGAATCTTAGTTTCCAATTTCCACTAAACTTATGCTTTAATTACACACATCCTAGAATTGAGTCACAGGATAAAAGAATGCAGCTCTGTATGTGTACCTTCTAACGATGGCTCTGATCAAAGATACCCAATTTACAGGATAAAAGAATGCAACCCAGTCACCCACTCTTGCCGGTTGCCACCGTGTGGAGCCGTGGACAGTGGAGGACCGGAGATCCTCTATCTCCTTGGCCGCTGGCACCGCCTGTGTGCTTGCCGGTTGCCACTGTGTGGAGTCGTGGACAGTGGGGGACCGGAGGTCCCCTATCTCCTTGGCCGCCGGCGCCGCGCAGTGTGCTTGCCGGTCGCCACCGCGTGGACAGTGGAGGACCGGAGGTCCTGTATCTCCTTGGCCGCCGGCGCCGCCCAGTGTGCTCACTGCTCACTCTTCCCTGTGGCCGGCGTGTGGACTGTGGAGCGTGGAGTTTGAGTGGAGGATTGGAGACCTCGGTGGAGATTGGAAACAGCCGCCACGCCAAGCTCAAACGATAGGGGAAACGGGGGTTAGGTTAGCTGGTTAGGAGTTTTCCTTCTTTTACAGATTCTGACCGTTAGATACGAGAAAAAGTTCATCTAATGATACATATTATATCTGATAAAATAATATATATAACATATATAAATTATCAGAAACAGAAACGGGTTAACGGATGCGGAAACACTTACTTCCGTTTCTGACGCCGATAATTATCGGAAACTCGTTTCCATTTCCGATAACTTAACGGGTGAATTTTAACGGATTCCGTATCCGTTAACATAATCGGAAACGGGTCGGATAAACGGAATTTGGATATCCATTGACAGTCCTAGTAACACTAACACCCCAGGTCAAAAAATACCGAACCGCTCTGGGTCGGCTCACTTGACTCGGAGTGTTACCAGGCTAAAACTCGATAGATAATCATTTCATGCATTGAAAATGATAAGTGAGAATTAAAAATGAGATAATTTAGTACACTCATGTACAAAATAAGTTCCTTATATAAGACTATTCATAGATACCTAGGAAAAGAACAAGTGCAGAGTTCAAATAAGATTATTACATAGCCTCAAGTTGTCACCACAAACAAAAGATAAAAGATAAGCCAATACCACACGAGATGGACACGTCCCACTCCTAAGCCTCCTTAAGATTCTTGCTTATCAGAACCTGAAAACAAAGGATGTTAAGTCTCACAAAAAGAGCCCAGCTGAGATTCCGTGCCCATGAAGATCTAATAAATTTCATTCCTACTGAATGAAAAGTCACAATATAATCAAAGCAATCTAAATAGATGAACCAATACATATTAAGCTGAAATGCACAAATTCGCATGCACATTCGATTATCCATCAAGTGTCATGAATTACATAATTTCCAAGTTACATGATTTATAATTTCACAATTTAATCATCATACCATGCCATGGTACAACCTATTTATATCACATCTCAATTGGGATACTCAAATAAGGATGACGAAGAACTACACTAACATCGATCATATTCACATGATCACATTTATAGTCACATGAGGGTGTGGACATCCGGAAAGATTCATATCCGATCAATGCCGCTCTGTCCTTCTAAGATCTCCATAAATCATCAAAGTTTGGCAAAGAAGCAATGCCAACTAAAGTTTGTGAGCACACTACTACGTGGTCCAACTCTTAGTAGAGGTGCGCATACAAATGGATTCCCTCGCTGCTCCAAATATAGTCACGCCCAAGTCTAAATCCAAACAAAAGAGATACAAACATCTGCACCCGTTCCCCAAGAGAAAGAATCAAAAGGGTATCTACTAGTGAGTAGCCATCCATTCAAGTTTAAGAACATAACCCACTATATCAAAGTAACTTTAAGGAACCAATATACCACTATAAAACTAAGTCATTGTGCATGAAAATCAAATCAATTTAATCATAGCCATAGGGTATGGACACAACCATCAAATTTTCATGGGGTTCAAAGGGTAAAAAATATTCAAAATAGTCAAACATGGATTGTGGTGTCGACACCATGCATCAGGGTGTTGACACCCTAGCTTCCCAGAGGCCAAAAAGGATGTCTAGAGCCCGTGGTGTTGATACCTTGCATTAGGGTGTTGACACCCCAGGTTCCAACAGTCACAGGCAACTCCATGCACAACTTCTACACTGTTTGCTATAAACGCTGAACTTTCATGAGTTAAAAGACTTATCAAATAAACTCCAACTTTAATAAAACTTTGTGGGTACTTAGTTGTATATGTTAACTATATCATGTAAAACTTTCAAGTCAATTAGAGCACCACACAAGTCATTAATTAAAACATTGACCAACTGTCTTGTTTTTGGAGACAGCCACACATCTATAAAGATGAGAGTGGATCTCACTCAAATAAAAAAATCAAATTTCACAAAATTAAAACTAGAGTAGTTAGATAGATATGTACAAACTCTATTAACATGCATGCCAATCTAATTATTATAGAGATCGTATTCGTCATCATAATTTGGACAATCTTTCATTTTCATACTACACTCTTCCAAGTATGAAAACTATGGTGTTCTCTATCCAATTCATATTCTATATCACAAATTAAGAATTTAGGGGAAAGAGTAACTGTAAGAAATAAAAATTTAGACATATGCAAACTAATTTAAACTCATGGAACCAGTATGCACATATAATTTCAAAGAAACTACTTTATGACATCACCCTACCTAATTTTGATCTCTTCCAACCCAAAGGGTCTTCTAGAACCACTCATAGCTCCAAGCGAAGAGGAAGAAGAAGAAGGGTCCTCCTCCAAGAACTTCACCAAGAAGCTTAAAACCACCACCCAGAGCCTTCAGAAGAGCTCCTAACTACCAAGAGAGCCTCCAATGCAACCTCTAAGCCTCCAAATCTCTTGCAAGCACCAAGAGGAAAAAAGAGGAGAGTTGGAGCAAATGGGAGAAGAAGGAGGTTGAATTTCTTTCTCCCCTCACATATAAAGTTTATAAAATTTGTAATTCTATCTCAAAACTTCTTAAAATGTACCCCAAACTTGTATACAATCTACGGGCAAGCTAAAACTCATTCTATGAAGCATGATAAGACATAAATGGGTCCAAGAATCTAATCTACTTAAGTATACTCAATTCACACCTAATTCATCAAAGAATTTATTTTATTTAATTTAAATCAGCTTCTCAAAAGTTAAACCACTTTGGTTGTGATTAAACTTAGTTAAAGTCAATAAAATGGATCGAAAGCATGAACTGGAGAGTCAAGGTATTAAAGAGAGAGAGAGAGAGAGATGTTTAGAGGTGCTATAGGAGAGGGCATGTCGTGCCTAGCCACAGGGTGGATCTGAGGTCATTTGGAGGTGCTGGAGGAGAGTAGATGTATGGAAGCTCGAGGTGCCAGAGGGAGGAGCAAAGAGGCCTGTCATGCCTAGTTGCCGAATCAACGTCGGAGGAGAGGAGAGGTCTTGAGGCTGGAGGTGCGGAGGGAGGAGCGAAGAGGCTTGTCGCACCTAGCTGCCGGGTGTATCCAAGGTCTTTTTGAACGTCGAAGGAGAGGAGAGGTTTGAATTCTAAAAGCTAGAGACGTCCGAGGGGGAGAGATGGGTTTGGAGTTCTCACATGATGGAGAGAAGGAAAAGCGTCGTGTTCAAGGCTATGCGGATATGTGTGGATGTTAGCTTAGCCTCTTTTAGGTTTCCTTGGTAAGCAAGCCGATGGCCATTGTATCAATTTTATCGATGGCCAATTTGCTTATAATTCAAAAGGGTAAACGAAATCGTTCAATCGGGTTCGGAATGGGTTCTTTCCAATTTTGGTTCTGATAGTTTATCAGAACTTTTGATACAAATTTCAATTGCTTACCAGCATCATTTTTTGTTATGAAATCGTTAATTTCAATCTGAATTGCATTCCATTTACAACCCTAACTTTTCTTGCAAAGCATTACTACCGCAGCATTACAAAAGGATTGTTATCAAAACCAGTGAAGTTTATGTTAACTGTAACTCAAAGCAAAATGTGCGTTTTCCAACTGTAACTTCGATCTTAATAAAATTTACATATTTTAATAAAAGTTAAAGTTGCAAGGATAAAAATGGTAACGAAGGATCTTTATCACTCCTTGAAAGGTCAAAATGTTGACATTAACATTTAATCTTGAATTGATTTGATGTATTTAATCAATCAAGGCAAGTCACAAATGACATGTCAAACTACACTCTTACTAGATAGCATATCATGGACGAAGACTTCTATATTGAATGCAAGATATACATAGTCCATGATATGAAGGGCATAGACACAGGTGTCAAGTGTCAACATAGATACATGCGTTGAACATGACAAACTTTAAAAAATAGAACACGTGGACACCAGAATAGTATAATATGATATATCAAAATTTATATACATCTATTAATATGTGTAAAAAACTAATGAAATTTTTAGAATGATGATCAAAATATTAAATAAGCTTAGCTAAAATTTGGGAGAGCACTCATTATGCATAAATATAAAATGCATAAAAATTAATAAATGTTTGATGAGGAAGGACATAGATGATAATTATCCATTTTATGAGACCCAACCATATATTTATTGTCCATCCACTCGCCATCCAGTATGACTTACCCATTAGTTCCCAAAGCATATCCACAATGCCACTTCATACAATTACATCAGTTGGCAAGGGTGTAATACCTCGACCATCCAGTTCATAATTGTCTAACTGGTTTACCAGCTTTAACCATGTTTAGTTATAACTGAACTGACATGAATTTCAATAAATTATTTTAATTCGAGTTAAATAGATTATTGTAGTGAATTCTATGTGATTTTTATTAATCAAGTGGATTTTGAACTTGGTTCCATAGTTAGTCAATTTAACCCATCGTGAATGGTAAATAAGCAACTTTAGAATGATTTATATTAATGGGTAGGAACCGTGTAAGAGTTATTGAATCTTAAAAAGTAAATTGTAGTTAGCCCATTGAGTACGCATGAGTATGAGAGCCACTTTTAGAAGGTGAGAGGATTGTTTTGCAATTCCTAATTATTTTCTTTATCTTCATGTGAAAATCTAAAAAAAGTATATAATTTATATTCTTTTATGTTCTTAAAACACTCATCTATCTCTTAGCATACCCTAATTACCACTTATTCGGCCCACCGAGTACTTGACTAACTTCTCCTTATTTTCCCCTTCGTGCAATATCTGTGTAGAAGAATAAATTTTGATCAAAAGTTAAAATGATCGTGTCAAATTTAGATTGAATTAAGTTGACCACGTCCTCACATTTAGTGGGTTAAGAAAAACAAAATATAACTTAAAACTATCTCAATCTAATCCGACCTTATTTAGACCTCAATTTAGCTGAGTGGGGTTCGGGTCACACATGCTTAACTCAGAGTGTATCGAATTGATTTTAAAACAGGTAATCTTTCGTCATCTCGGTAAACAAATGACTTTAACTAAACTCGACTCCACCCAAGGCAATTCGACCAGTGGTCCAGTACGTGTTGACAGGTGCGGGCTCGAGCCGCGACCGAACCATCCCGGTCCGGTCCAACTCGGCCGCACAATTCCCCCACCGATCCCCCATCCCTCTCGCGCTCTCGCCCCTTCTTTGTGCCCGCCTTCCAGTGCGGCAAGTCGCAGCTGTGCTTGGGCAATGGCAGCGGCGGCGGCGAGCAGAGATGCGGCGTCAACGGCGGTCGGGTTCCTGAGGCAGGGAGCTTTCAGCTTCCTCAGGGCGCTGAGCTCTTCTTCCTCCGCGGCTTCTCCGGCGGCGGGGGCGGCGGCGTCGGCGGCCGCCAAGAAACCGAAGCGGAGGAAGAAGAAGAATCTGTTCGAGGTGGCTCAGTTCCTTCCGAACTGGGGGATCGGCTATAACATGGCCAAGAACCACTGGCAAGGTGTCTCCTACAAGATTACCAAGATCAACCTCTACAAGGTCCCCATCTCATCTGATCTCATCTCCATCTCTATCTACCTATCCGCCTGGGACTCTATTTTATGTTCATTTTATTTTTATGCACTTTCCTCACTATGATTTCTGGCAGGATGGGAGGCATGGGAAGGCGTGGGGGATTTTCTACAGAGACGGTGAGCTTCTATTCTCAATGACTTCGTTCCATGTTTCCCATCCATGGTTGAGCCTTATTCTCATCAGACTAGGTCAGATTTAAATAAAAAAATCCTACATTTGGGAAAGTTTCACAGTCAACAGCCTGCTTGTCATCAATTCTCTCCAAGGCAGTGTCAATTATCTTGCTAGGTAGTTTGGATAGAAAAAAGTTATACATTTGGCACAGTTTTACAGTTTGCATCCTGATTGCCACTTTCTACAAGGTAGCGGCAAGTATCTTGCTAAGTAGTAAGTGTAGTGATCCAATCTAACCCTCGTGAGATATTTTGTTTTAAAATCCATTAACTTTTTCCTACTTTCCAATGTGCGATTAATCCAATTCATTCTTGCTCGAACCCCTATCTTGCTTCACCTCACAGGTAGTCCTCTCCTATGGATTAGCCCTTTTTTATTGCACAGATTATGATTGAGTCACTGCAGGACCACTAGCTTATGTGGTTCATCCCGAAATTAGCTCCTATCATACTATATGGGTCCGGGTCTGACACCCGCAATGTAATAATCGGATTCAATCCTTGTGAGGCCTTGTCCGTGTTGGATTATGTCTGCATGATTTTGTCCCTCACAAGTTATGGATCCCCACCGTACATGACTCATTTATTCAGTTTTTGAGAATAATGTGTATTGCACCACCAATTTTATTTAAAGTATATAGAGGAAGTACAATCATAAGGATAGGAGAGGTTCCTATCCAAAAAAGAAAAAGAAAAATTAAAACTCAAACAAACTTAAAGACCTTCTCCCAGGATTCTGACAGGATACCCAAAATGTGACAAGACCAATGATACAAAAAGACAGAGTTTTCAGGGAAATATTCTCAATGTAGATAACTAGATTTTACTTCTTCGGAAAACAACATCATTCCTTTCACGCCAAATACTCTAACAAACTATGTGAGATAGAATGCCGAGGATATCTTTTAGATGTCTATGTTGCTTTAAGACTTCCAGCTGCTTGAAACACAACCACATTTCTAGAATAGTTTGGAAATTAGTCTGAAATTGGGAAGCTTCCCAAAAGATTTCCAAACATGCTGGCTCACTGTGCACACAACCATCAGATGATCCACATCCTCAGCAGCAACACGACATAAAGGGCACTTTGACAGTGGACTTAGTCTTCCACACCTCATCATATTTCATATATTTAGGAAGATCACCTTCAAGAACATAATAGTAATATTTAACTGAAAATCTCCTTTAGCTCGGCCCCAAATAATCTTATCAGGAACACTATCATGCATGACAACTGCACACAAACTGTTCATGAAATTAGTGTATTCATCCATTTCATCATCCTTCAGATTCCTTCTCAACTGAACAAACCAGTAAACATGTCCCTGTTCTTTAACAAGACAATCTTTTACATAGCTCCATTTATTCACTGCCAAGTGATAACTTTTTGGATAGGCCTCCCTCAAACAGTCATCACCCTGCCACTTTTCTCGAAAAAGAGAATAGATTCTCCATTAGCCACCTTGAAAAAAAAAATATATATATATATATATATATACATATATATATATATATATACATATATATATATATATATACATATATATATATATATATACATATATATATATATACATATATATATATATATACATATATATATATATACATATACATATATATATATATATATATATATATATATATATATTCAAAATGCTTATCAGGTCTTATGATTCCCGACCACACTGGAGATATGTAAGAAGCGCTGGCTATGTTCACATAGAATTTACAGTATTTGGGGTAATGCTTAAAAGTAATTACCTGCTTCCATAAATTAATACCTGCACTAAGCAATTCCCATAACCATTTTTCCAATAGTGCCAGTTTCAGGATTTTCAGGTTTTTAACCCCCAGTCCTCCTTTTTTATTTGGGTGTACAGATGTTAGTCCATTCGATCAATAGGATTGCTTTCTCATTTTCACTTGTACCTCCCCGCAAGAATTTTCTTCTAATCTGATCTATTATCTCTCGCATAAAAACTGGCATTACAAACACTGGAAGATAGTGTTGAGGCATAGTGAAAATTACAGAAGTTAGCAAAATGATTCTTCTACCCAGTGAGAGCTGCTTAGCCTTCCATGTGGACGAATTCCTCTTTATCTTCTGAATAAGAGGTTCCCAATCAGATTTCTTGAGCTGACGATCGTGCAGTGGTGTACACAAATAAGTTACTAGGAATTTCCCCATTTTACATCCCAAAACCGATGCAATTTGATTGCAATAGCTTTCAGGCATATTGAATCGAATGATGGAACTTTATTATAATTTATTCTAGGCCCAGAACATGCTTCAAAACTTCTGAGAACAAAAGAAATAGTCCTCACATTCTCCATTACTCCTTGGAAAAACAACGTAGTATCATCTACAAATTGTAGATGAGATATTCCATAGAAGCCTCTACTAATCTGAACACCTTCAAACCACCCATTACTCTCAGCCTTGCTACACATTCGACTCAAAATACTAGCCACAGTCACAAAGAGTAAAGGGGATATGGGATCCTCTTGTCTAAATCCTCTAGAACTAGGAAAGTATTCATATACATTGTTGTTGATAATTATTGAGAATTTTGCTGTAGATACACAATTCCGAACTGCATTAATCCATTTCTCTGGAAAATATAACTTCTCTAACACATTCCACTGAGTCACTGACAATTCCCTGCTACTCTGTCATATGCTTTGTTGAAATCAAGCTTACACACAGCACACTTGATTCCTTTCCGCCCAAGAGAATGAACTAATTCATGGGCCAATAAAAAGTTATCCTTCAACTTTCTACCTTGCACAAATGCTGACTGATTCCACAATTTTGTAAAGGAATTTACTAAGCGATGATGCAAGAATTTTGGCTATCATTTTATAAGATTCATTTAACAAGGGAATGAGTCTAAAATCCTTCAGCTCTTGTGCATTCTCTTTCTTTGGAATAAGTACTAGGAAAGTGTGGTTGAGACCTTCACAGCTCACTCCCTCACAAATACAGTCCTTCTCTGCTTGAATCACATCATCTTTAACAGTATCCCAAAAAACTTGATAGAAGGTTACTGGAAGCCCATCTGGGCCAGGTGCCTTCTCCCTTCCTAAAGCAAATGTTGCATCCTTCACCTCCTGCTGTGATACATCTTGAATTAACAACTATTGATCTTCATAAGATAGAGTTTTCCTATCCCGGTTAGTCCACTCTGGAAACCATCTTTTCTCAGCTGTCAATAGTTGAGAGTAAAATAGAACAATCTCTTTAGATTATGTCTTCCTTCTCCACCCATTCATCACCTTTCTTGATTAGCGAAATAACATTCCTTCTTCGCCTCCCATTCTCCACATGATGGAAAAATTTTGCATTTAAATCACCTTCCTCCACAAAACTTGAAACTTCTGTCATTTCTCTTCTTCCATGAGCCAATTTGAATATTGCATCTTCAAAGTTGTTCTCCGCTGTTGTTCTAGTTGTGATGAAGACCTATTTTCCTCCATACTATATAACTGCTGTAATTCATTCAGAATAGTTTTGCATTTCAAGTATCTATCAGCCTAGCTCTTAATTTTAACTTTTAGAGCTCTAAGCTTTAATGCAAGGATTTTGGGACCTGGAGAACTGCCAACCAAGGAATTCCGGGTTGGATCAGGTCCCCGAATTGGGATCGGATCAGTCGGGATCGGCCGGAATCTGCCGAATCGGGACCTGCCGATCCCGATCCGAATCGGCTGATCCAGATCAGGATTGGCCGATTCTGCATTCCATGCTGCCAACAGGTTGCTGCCAAGTATCAACCACCAGTTTGAACCCCTCATTATGTAACCACACCTTTTCGATTCTATAAGGTTTCTTCTTAATTTCGTCCCTCTGACAATTCAAAATGAGAGCACTATGATCAGACACCTGCCTTGGCTGGACTGTCACATTCGCCATTGGGAACAAAATCTCCCATTTATCTTCAACAGCAACCCTATCCAATTTAGACATTGATGGATTTTCCCTACCATTGGACCATGTGAACCTTTGATTTGTATATTGCAATTCTATGAGACTTCAGTCCTCTATCCAAGAATTAAATTGTCTCATACCTTTATTAGATGATCTGCCTCTGTTCCTTTCCGTAGGCTTCCTAACCTTGTTGAAATCTCCCAAAACACACCATGGTAATTTAAAATTTTCTTTTCAAGCAGTCAATTCTTTCCACAATTCCTGCTGATCGCTGATTTGCTGCGGACTATACACCCCAGTTAACATCCGACTATGCTTCTGTTGATTACCACTTATCCGACTGTTACAGAGTATTCGACCACCTCAAGTAACTGACCATCCCATTTGTTCTTGCCCCAAGCAATAATTGTACCACCTAACTGACCAGAAGCTCTTCGAAACACAAAATCAACTGCACCTAAACTTGTGATACCTTTTCACCAAGATATTATCCACAAACTCCATCTTTGTTTACTGTAAACAAACAATCCCACCTTTTTCTTCATCATGATATCTTTAACTACAAGTTGCTTCTCGTTATCATGAAGACCTCTGATATTCCAAGAAAGCAAAATCATGATCCACCTCGCAGCTCCCTATTTCCACCAGTGTAATTGATGGGAATCTAGGACCACCGCACCTTGATGGAGTACGTCCACCGCCATCAAAGAGCCTTTCCAACTTCCTTATGGCTTAAAGAATTGCTAGAGCACTTCTGAAGCGTAGTTTATTTTTAGAGGAGTCCTTAGATATTTTATTTGGCCCATTTGGAGCTCATTTAACATGTTTTTTTAAAATTTTAAGTGTGATTTTCTATCTTTTAGAATTTAGGGTTTAGGGTTTGAGTTTGAGTCTATCTTAGAATTGGGTAGTCGAGTTTGAGTCGAAAAGGTCCCTAAACACTATATACATGGATGTACTCTCTCTTTTCTAATTATGGTTGAATTATATTACGAATTTTGATGAATTTATAATATTTTTCTCTGTAACGGAGAAGACGACCTTACGATGGGGTCGATTCTGCCTGCGATGGGGCCGAGTGTGACGCCCAAGCTGTCGGTGCGATTGCAGACGCATCCTTACTGCTGGTAGGACGTGGTAGTCTCTTCAAACCCCCTTATCCCATAACCCAACTTTGATCCCCCCATCGCGTCGCCGCTCCACTGCCACTAGCCGCTGCATAACTCCACCGCCTTCTTCTTCTTTCGTCCCTCTCTCTTTCCATCCCTTTCTATCCGCTACAATCGCTTTATCTTTATTTACTGTTCTATGTGAAAACTAACAGAGCAAAAAAAAAAAAAAAGGTCTACTTGCTGCACGCTGCCCTCTCCTTCTTCACCCTCTGCTAGTTGTCATGGTTGTGTGTTGTTGTTGCTACCGTTTTGCTAAGGTGACCACTGGAGAGGACCACCGCCCACACCCCTCTTTCTTCCTCACTTGATTGCCTTTCCCCTCCTTGAATCACTTTCCCTCTCTCTCAGTTTCCACCGGCCGAACAAGAAGAAGGGTAGTGGCAGTTGAAGAAGAAATAGAAGGAGGAAAAGAACAGGCCTAGGGGAGGATCGGGCCCTACCGGTCCTGCCAGCAGCCCCAGCTGTTGCCAAGGTAGGCCAACTCGGGGATTGGACTTGGATCGGTTCAGTCCTGACCGAGTGGATCGTCCGATCCGATCCCGGACCGATCCAGACCGGTCTGGTTGATCCAATTTTTAAAAAAGCAAAAAATAGAACAAAAATATAAAAATAGGTCCAAAAAATAGGAAAATTTTCAAAAAAAAAAATCAGAAAAAAATATATTTACCCGAAACTTATCTAGGACATCACCTAAGCCCTTGAAAATTTATTAACTTTGAAAAAAAACTTGAATACAATACATGGCGGGGACATAAAACCCTACCCCTAAGTATTACATGATAGTTAAAAAAAAAAAAAAAACACAAAGTGACAAAACAAGTAGACATACATTTATTCTAGCCTTACATTGTAGATGCTATACAAATGTTGCACAAACCGGTTATACTCATCTGTGAATCGGTAGATTATTGTCACCGGTATCCATCCTTGTGTCTCTGGCCCATGATAAGATCCTTCTGAGGCTGAAGATTGATAAGAGGAAGCATCTGAAGTTGGAAGATAAGTGGGATATCCTCTTAAGTAACTCGATGCATCATAGGGTGGTGGATGTAGATAATATGTACCTAAATATCCATAAGGACTATAACCCTCTAGTGGAACTTGAGAGGATGCATCAGACGAATGCTCTTGAGAGGATATTTCTCTTATTCTCCTTAGGAACTCTTGTTGTTACAGTAAAAAACCTTCTACTTTCGTCCATGACTCGACGTATATCATCTTAAAATTAATATATATGATTTGAGACTAATTTAACCGAGATGAAGTGTAAATAACTAATTGAAAATTTTAAATCAAAGAATACCTCGAGAAAAGTCTTCAAATGCAGTGGACCTTCTACTAGTAGGGTCTATGTCTCCCTCCCGAGATCTATCTCTCGGAGGGTGAATATGAATACATTGACCCGAGGGTCATGTCATTTCCTCCCTAATTTGGCCTCTCATCGTTGATGCTACTCCTTTTTCCATCTCTCTCTGTCGTAGGTAATTTTTAAATTGATTTTTTACCTCTAGTGGTGCAGCAGTACAAGCCTTCACTTCTCCTTTAACACCCCTAATATGTTGTTTTAGACGAAAAACTCCACCGAAATAATCCGACTGCAGTAGTTGCATTTGACCTTGCGTGAAGCCATGTCCACGACGGTGCAGTGGTTCCATCCCGGGTCACCATGAGAGGTGACAGATGTGACCTCATTATTCTCAGAAGTCGACATCTTTAAAAAGGAAAAAAATATTAACAGGGAAAGAGAGAATTACAGAGAGAGAAATGGTGAGAAATAAGAAAAAATATAGAAAAAGAGAGTGAGATATCATATCATACCTCGAGGGAGAGTGAGAAACAATGAGAAAGAAAGCTACAGAGATAAAAAAGGTTAGAGAGAAAAACTAAAATGCGATAAAAATAAATACATACAGAAAAAAAAATGGTTAGAGAGAGAAAGAAAATTAGAGAAAAAATGAGGAATTTAGAGATGAAAAAGTCTGAGAAAGAGATATATGTTAGAGGAAAAAAAAACAATAGAGAGACAAAAAGTAGAGAGAGATATATGTTAAAAAGAGATTAAAAAGTTAGAGAGAGAGAAAATAATAAAAATGTGAAAAAACAGAAATATTAAAGAGATGAAAGTCATAAAATGATGAAAAAATTTTGATGTAGTCCGTCCGTCTGTCCTTTAGAGAGTTTTGGAGAGCAAAAGAGCGTTAAGTTTGAGTCTTTGAGAGAGTATGGGAGCTTAGAGAGAGAGAGAAGTGAGAATTTGTGTGAATGAGGGAGAGAAGGGTGGGAGGGGTTTTTATAGGGGCTTGAAGGGGCTTAGAAGCCCTTTCTAGCCGTTGGGAACCCATTTGAATGGGTTCCCAACGGTTACCCCAACGGCTAGTTCGGAACTAGCCATTGGGGGGTGGGATCGGCCGGACCGGTCCGACCCGGGCCCGGATCGCCCCTTTGTTATTTGTTGAATAGGGGTGTACACCTTGGAACAACCTCTCTATAAAGAATAGAGGAGAGAATGCGTACAATCAACCTTCTGCAAAACCCATAATGGTAGGAGCCCCATGGCATTGGGCTGCCCTTGTTTAAAATATTTAATAAAAATTTATTTATAGGACTCAAGGAATACTGATAGGCATATCATAATGTTTCTGTACGAAAATTTAATTTTTTAAAATTGATAGAGTAAACAAGTCAGAATGTGATAATTCACCAATCTGAATCAGTTTAGTCCTGTGCCCCTGCTCATGACTTGATTATCCCTGTGTTTGAAGCCATCGTCATCCATTGGTACATGCTTCGCTTATACCTAATGTATCCACTTTTGATGCTTCTTCTGGATCTAAACAGTGATGTTTTTTTTAAATTGACAGTGCTGCTTTCAGAAGTAAATGATGATAGAATTCTCTTATGACTAAAACATCTTCTTTTTTTTTTTCTTTTTTTTAAAATGATGCTTCTGTCCCAAGCAGACTAGCTCTTATTGATGTGCTTAACAAATAGAGCTCCTAACGTTCTTGCCTGGTTATGCTAATTTTTTTCTGCTGGAGTTCAGAAGATGAGTTTGGAAATAATGTGTCTCTGCAATCTCTTGTGAAGCTGATGAGAAGAATTTCAAATTATTGAGATGAGATCTATGGGCAATGGTGTCAGGTTATGTCAGTCCCTGGCTAATTTTTAAGTTACACTATAAATGCTGGGTTCCTAGTCAACACTGACCAGAAAGTAATTAGCAGGTCATGAGTCTCACGACAGCTGTGCACCAGAAAATGATGACTTCCCTGAGTTGTCATATCATTTTAAGAGAAGGTTCTTTAGGGCTGTAGTCTTACAGGATCAACATCTATGGAGCAATTCCAACATTAACTTTGTTTTACTTGCCTACATTCAATATTGAGCTTCTGATCTAGGCATGGGAAGAACAGTATCCCTCCTTGTGTTAATGGGATGGATGGGATGAAGTTTCTTTTAATTTACTGTTGTGAATTAGCAGGAAGTCCTATCATCTCTATCAATAAAAGCAAGGGATTCAGCTTGAGACGCTGAGATTCAGGTTAAAATGGGTTCTGTAGGACTCCTTTTCTAGTTAACAATGATTACTTACCATGGTATTTGATGACCTCTACTGTGTTGTTCCTGATACTGCCACTTCTGTGGTTTTTCACAAAAATAGGTGCTCACGTTTTTTGCTATGTATTGTTTAAAGTCCCTAATTCTTTGTCCTGTTCTACAGGTTTACCTGCTGCAGATGAACCCAAGAAAATTAGTGGGGTTCATAAACGTGGTTGGAGGTACATTGCGGAATCCAAAAAGAAATTAGAAAATATGCCTAAAGGGGAGGACCAAACTTTGGCTGCATAGTTTGCTTTTCTTTCCCCCCCCCCCATAGGTTGGTGTAATTCGAGGCCTTCATTTCCTAGAACGAATGAAAAACAGGCTTGAAGGATTGATGGTTGCATTAGACGTAGGACGAACAAGAATTGTACAATCAGCAAGAACTTTCTGATCTGTCAAGATTGATGGCTATATTATGCTTAGATTGCGCAAGAAATGTGTACGCAGAAACGGCAAGGGTGAACTTTCTGGTGGATGATCGGGCATGCTCAACCTGATCACTGATGTTGGCCTGAAGTTTATCTTGTGCTTGTAGGTTTGCCAACAGAAATTTGTTTTTGAATTCGTCATTATTTTCTATGTTGAAAGTTGTTTATGCAAACATGCAACCCTGGGATCAGCCATTGTGTACGAAATAATTAGTTTCTTGTGTGTAAACAATGAGAAAGCAAAGGCAGATGCCGGGTCAACGGCCGAGATCTTTCTCCTCTTCGGCTCCGCTCTGTTCGGATGTGCGACACGTGTCTTATCTTTCGCCATGATGACGAGCGGGTTGTCGGATCGAGAGGAGGCAATCGACGGCCGGGTGCAGTCTGACCCTTCGGTTGTTTGTCCGGATACTCGCCACGTGTCCCGATCCTCGTATCGAGAGCAGCAGAGGCGGCGATCCAGGTGAAGTCTTGGGCAGAGAGCCGAAGTGACTCGCGATCCACGTGATCACGGTTAACGGCTGGGATCTTTTTGTGCTTTCGGCAAATCGACCGGATGCGCAACACGTGTCTTGTGTTTTTTATGACGCGACCGTGAAGGCAGGAAGCCCAAGGTCTTTTCCGCCCTTGTCAGATGTCTCGATATCCTCTAAGGATTCACCTGGGGACGAAGGCGCCTGTCGCCAAGTCTCGGCCTGAGACGAAGGCGTCTACGACAGGGTTCCGGCTTGAGACGAGACTGTTTTTCGCCAGTTTCGGACTGTACTCTCGGCATTTCATAAAATTGAGAACGACAAGAGTAGGGGGCCATGTGATGGGGCAGAATCCGATTCGGCCCATTAAACAGTCCAACAACACCATCAACCCAACAGCAGTAACAGTAGAAGGCCCACTGGCAGCCTTCAGTCTATTAGCGGCTCTCGGTCCATTAGCAGCCCAGTGGTCCTCGGCCCAGCGGCCTTCGGTCCATTAGCCGCCTAACAGTCTTCGGCCCAGTTGGCTTCAGCCCACTAAACGGCATCTGACCCAACAGCGGCACCCACCTTCGGCCCAGTAGCTGTACTCGGCTCATTCTGGTGGGAGGGTTAGGCGCTATGGCGGTTTATCAGTAAACCAAAACATAGTCTTATATCGGCTGCCACCATTAAGCTGCCACCATTAAGCAATCTCTACCCTCCGCTATAAATACAAGGTTATTTATTATCCAAAGGTAGGTCTTCTTGACCAAGGACAACAATCCAAAAGCATTAAAGCTGCCTCTTCTTTCTTCCCTTCTGAATCGAATCTTCTTCAGAAGCTAACTTAGCCGTCGGAGGGAGTTTTCTTGGGCCGAAGCCCGGGACTCCTACTGACTGGCTCTTCTCCTTCCTCTTTCTGCAGGGACTTCGGTTTGAATCTTCGCCGACCTCTCCGAGTCGGTCTCAGTCGTCGACCTCTCCGAGTCGGTCTCAGCCGTCGACCTCGGATTTTCTTCCTCCGGTCTCAACGTCCTTCGCGGGCCGATCCGTCTCGACCGAAGGAGTCTCGACTTCGCCCCCGGCAAGCCTTCACCCGGGTACCTCTCGGCTTCAGATCTTCGGTCCCGTCTCCGCCCTCGTCTCGTCCCGGATCTCCGTCGGTCTTCTTCATCAATCTGATCCAATTTCGAATTTCAGTCTTGGAATCCGACTGTGATAGCTTCGACTACATCAACAGATATTTACATGCTAAGTTATTCCGTTGCTTACTAGGGTGAGGACACTCTAGTGCACACAGGCATATTGGCTGCAGGTTTTGCGGATTTGATAGAGCTAAATCCTCCTCCAGTTCTGAACAGACTCAGCTTGATTTTCGTTTTATTAGTTTTGCAGTAGATGTCCTTCAACTCTGTCATGGTCAGTGCCTAACCCGGATGAGAAAGGAGGAGGGAGTGTGTTAGGTTTAGAATCAGCACTCAATTAAATGTCACATCCAAATCATGAATTCCCAAACAAACTTTAGTCTTTGCTAATGTTAGGCGCTTTATTCATTAAGGGGTTGCTTGTTTTAACGTAAAACAGCCTAATTTTGAAACAATTATTTTATTTTACGGTGTTCTCAGTTGTTTGGAATGACGTTAAATAATGTAAAACAAAATTTTATTTAGGTTTTGTCGCCTATTTGACAGTCAAATTCTCTTGTTTTAGTTTATAGCAAAGATTTACTGTAAATTAAAATAAGAAGATTGAAATATTCCTCTTGTTTTGTTTTACAAATAACTAGATAAATATTCTCTGATTTTAAAATAAGAAAATTTCACTTGTTTTAAAATCAGTGATTTTAAAATCGGTGATTTACAAAGTTTTACATTAAAACAAGCATCCATAGAAGCAACCCGTCAAATTGACACTGGGATGTAAGAATCAGTGAGCAATAGTCTGGTATGGTGTCTTTCATCCGATGGATGGAAGAGTAAAGAAGCAAAATACCTGCTACCGAATCAACTCAGCGCAGCGAGGTTGTCTCAAGCAGGTTTGCTTAATCTAAGTCTGCTCATTGAACTGGTCAACCAAGTGAGGCCTATGCACTCACCAAGAGAACCAAGGGATAATCTCTACCTGTTCCTACAAAGAGAAGGCTTCATTCAAGTCATGGGACCTCTTTTAACAATGTTCCTCATCATTCACGTGCAACCTCGCATGCTCTTTTTTCTACCCATTATCTTAGTCAATCTTGTGCTTAGAACTGGTAATGAGCCGAACTACTCGAGTTCAGCTCAAAGTTTCAATTCGTTGAAGGAAACAAGTTGAGTTCAAGCTCATAGGTCGGCTCGAAAACTCGTGAGCCAGCTCGAAACAAAATGTATATTCAACATATATTTAAAATCCTAAAACTGCCATTCAAATAATCCTTCCAGAAGCTAATAGGCGAGCCCAAAGAGTTTTTGAAATCAAGTTCTGTTTGAAGCTTACAGGGGACATTAGTCGGTTTCCACAGATTTTTTACTGTGCGGACGCACTATACAGCAAGCCCCCTGCCTATCTTTGCACTCATTGATGGGCTCAGTCGGCTAAATCAATCTGGTGAGTTAACTCACAGAGCTGGCTCGAGCTCGGCTTAAATTCAGGTTTTTTAAGTTGAGCTCGAATTTGCACTTCATTTGAAGTTTGAATAGTGGCCCGAGTTCGACTCGTACTCTTTTTTTTCTTTTTTCTCTTTCTTGTGGAGCCGAACTCGAGCTAGGCAATCGGGCTCGGCTCGGTGCCACTCCTACCTGCGCTCCTCACTCAGCCATTGGGTCGGATCAGCGAATGTATTCTCCAAATCCACCGTGTATGGACAATGCAATTTGCTCTCAAGTAATCATACCACTATGGTGTCTGAACCACATTGTTGGATGTCTTGGACTCAAACCTTCGATACGTGGAATGAGAACTGGTCTACTTCAGCGTGGCCACATCAAATATCTTATGTGTGTGATGGAAGCGGAAAAATGCAGTAATTGTTGCAGTGTCTTGTATTATTGCAAGCTCTATTATCTTGTAAGATAGAATATCATTGGTCTATGTAGCTCTATTATCTTGTAATATAGAATATCATTGGCCTATGTAGGCGGATAATGTATAGGGTTCATTTGTTTACACAGAAACCAGATTCAAGTGAAAATATTTTTTTAGAAAATCAATTTACGAAGAAAATGAAAATAGAATCGATTGTTTGGTACTTCTAAAAATGTTTTCATAAAAATCTTTTCATTTATTCGTTTTCATGTAAAACATTTTCCTAAAAATAATTTTATATATATGTTTGCTTGTAAAAGAATTTTCAACTACGAGATTGCTAATATGAGAATAACTTGTTGCACCAGTAACCAGTATTATGTTGGTTGTCAATCTTTTTAATTCAAATAAAATATTAAGCCCCACGATGCCCTACATCATTTGAAGTAGGTTTTCATTTTTTCGTCTTTTTTTAGGTCGTCTGATCAGAGATCAGATTGCACGGACACATAAATTGGGTTGCAGCTATATAAAGTACTTGTAAAAATATTTTTAAAAAAATAAAACACTGACAGCTAACATAATGTCGGCTACTGGTGCAGTGAGTTAGGGTGCATTTGATTCTTCGTAAAATGTATTCAATGAAAAAGGTTTTACAAAGAAATCAATTTATAAGGAAAATAAATGTTATATGTCATTTGATACTTCGGAAAATATTTTCTTGAAAATCTTTTCACTTATTTGTCTTCTAGTAAAATATTTTCTTGAAAATAATTTCATATATTTATTTACTTATAAAAGAATTTTCACATTATCGGATCGCTAAGATAGGGTCCATTTGGTTCTATATAAAATGTATTCTAATGAAAAAGCTTCTCTAAGAAAACAATTATAAGAAAATTGAAAATATAATATACTACTTCATACTCATGAAAATATTTTTAAGAAAATATTTATTTGATTATTTTTTTGAAATTTTTTTATGATGCGCCCCGTCATGCCAGACATGCTCGTACAATCAAATATTCGATCGGACAATTCAAAAAATATAAAAAATAAAAAATTGAGCCAATGAACAGTGATGGTTTTTTATTTTTTAAATTTTTTTGAGTCACTCAATTGGAGATTGGGTTTTACGGACATGTCGAGTATGATGAGACCTACCATAAATGTTTTAAATAATAAAAAAAATTGAAAGAATAAAACTTATTGCAGCAGCCGTATGATGTAATTGAAAAAAAATAAAGCGGTGCAGAAAATCGCACTCCATGCGTAATGCATGGAAAATCTTGTTCGTCGGTTTACATGAGCATTTTAAGGATGCCAAAATCGGGATTTGTCAAACTGTAAGGAATTAAATTTTCATTCATCTTTAGTTTTTCTAGGCTACTGTGATATACTTTTCATAATCAGGGAGGAGCTTTTCCCAACAATTAAATGAACCCATGGTTGGACAACTTTTTCATATATGATCTAACAAACATTTAATGTGCGACAAATGTATGTCGCAAATACTTTTGTGAACATGACAACTAATTTTTGTCATGCCCACAACACATCTGTAACACGTGTAAAATATTTGTCTGTTTTAAAATTTTATACACACCTGTGTAGGGATGCTAAATACTTCATGAGTACTCACGAGATATTTGTCGTATCTATGTACATTTATTATGTTAAAAAATTTATGAGCCATTAAATAAGAAAATAATTACCCAATCATATGTTGCACGCTTACTTGGATCAATGGCATCCTAAATTACAGTATAACTCAGTGCAATATAAATATTATTTTTTTAAATTTCTAGGCAATAGCTAGAGGCCTAAGGTTACTCGCTCCCACCACAGCTCTACCCCTCATGTCCTTAGCTGTCGCATCACTGCGAAAGGTATGACCCCCTAAATTTCGGAATGCGATTCCTGATGTTTACAAAAGGGTTCCTGCTTATGGCAATTTTATTAAATCCCCCCCTTAAGCTACGGAAATTTGGGTTGTAGAGGAGATTCCCTCTATCCATTAAATTCTATGTACAACTCCATCCCCCCAGTTAGTTAGTTACATGACCCCTCTATCCTTTAAATTATGGAAATTTGAATCGTGGAGAATGTTTCCTCGATCTATCAATTTCCTTTTACCGCCCCCATCCCCTCGTGTTAGTTACGTAACCCTTCTTTCCTCCCTCCATCCCTCTCTCTCTGCTGCCCATCTTCTCTAATACGATCCTCGAGTTTTTAGGGTTTGGGTGCAGGAAGATGTGAGCGTCCTCCGGTAAGACTGTTTGCTTCTTTTGCTGGTTTTACATCCTTATATTTATCTTGTCCATTAAAAATCTGCTTGTTACTGCATAACTTGCTAGATGTTCATATTCTGATTCTGTAAGGTCTAGAAAGACAATATAATGTTATCAAGATCTGAATCGATGAGAAGATATTGGTCTCCTTTGAATTTTTTGGTTGTTATCATTCACTAATAAATGATGTGAAAGTATATATTTATTTTACAATCATATTTTCGTAATTGATAAAATGTGAACTATGAAGTACTTCAAACGTTCAACGTCGATCATCTGATCTATAGTAGAATTTTTTCATCAAAGTAATAGAAGAGGTAATTTCGCCGTAAATAGTTGTATATGTCGACAAAAAACGGAAACAGTAAGAGGTAATTTTAATAATTGAAAGATATGAGCACTTTGAATTTTTTATTATTTTTATCATTGTTATTCATTATATAAATTGTATTTTACATAAATTTAAAAATATTATAGTTTATTATTGATCATAGGGAGCCTAACGGATCCAGACAGCCATCCCAACTTCCCACCGTATCCGGGAACGTAGGTCTCTTGCTCCGTCTGATCTCGGCACCCCACAGCGTACGCGTCCTGTTCAAATTTCAAATCGCTGTCGGGAAGGCTGCCCCTCCTCCACGAGCCACGACACCTTCCCCTCACCGTACCGTGTCCTGCAGCACGCGTTTCTTAAACGTACTCCCCAGTCCCTACAAAAGACGAGTTTTCCTTTCCAACAACAGTCCACAAAACGACAAGGCGAGCCACGAACGAACAGTTATGTTGGAGCGGTGGGGTTGATACTACCACCCAGTGGTCCCTCTCCCGCACCCCTTGCATGGCTTCCTCGCCACGGAGGTGCGAGGGATAGAGGAAGACGTGGGGTCACAAGCGTACGGACGGAAGTGCAAATATCGGTCCGACTTGCTGAACGTTGGAGCGCCCGCGCCCGCGCCCGCGCCCGCGCCCGCGCCCGCGCCTCTGCTTTATTTCTCACATCGCCTTGTTCTCTGAGCGCCGCGTACAGTTGGTCAGCGTGGAGCCCACATCTCAGCGGTAGATCACTACACGTACCCCTTTCTCTTGGAACGCGGATCCCTGTCATACGTCCTTTGTCCGTTAGTGGTTACGTGGAGGCTTGTAATAGGGTCGTAAGCAAGGTTCCTGTCACAGAAGCGGCAGACAGCTCTGTCACTGTGTGGCCAACAGAGTAGGTGGTGTCAGTGGAGTGCCTGGAGGCCGCCGGAGGTACGATTTTTTTGAATGATTCCCGAGGAACAGCAGACCGCTTCCCCCTCCTTCCACTCGCTTTGTCTTCTCCCGAGGAGAGAGAGTGAGAAGAGAGAGAAAGATACAGAGAGAGAGAGAGAGAGGAGCGTGAAAGAGAGAGTAGAGAGAGAGAGAGAGAGAGCTGGTTTCGCCAACGGGCTTTAAATTCGAATTCACATTCCTCTCCGCCTCCGTCGCCACTCGCGATCTCTTTCTCTCTCTCTCTTTTTCTCCCTCCCTCTCTCTCTCTCTCTCTCTCTCCCTGCCTGGAGTGCTCCTTCTCCGCAGGGTGGCCGGGCAGGGCTTCCAAGAGTGGCAGGTAAAGCCACCATCTTTGGAGGAGGAAGACCCTGTTCGTCCCTTCGCCCCACCTCCTTCGAGCAGGTACATGGCGGGCGCTGTAGGATGATGCGAGTGTGCGTGCGCTCGCATGCTCTTTCTCTCTCATTTTTGTGTTTCTATTTGCCGCAGTGATGTCCGTTTTCTGGCTATCCTTTTGTGGCAGTTTGTATTTGTAGTGGCGTTGTTAATGTTGGGGTGCGTAAGTTTTTTGGTGGTGGGCTTGGATTTCTTCGCCTGTGAGTGGAAAACTTAGGGTTTTCCATGTCTGGCCACCACCTTCTCTAATGTTTTTGGGATGATTGGTTTTTCGAGCTTCCTTGGAGTCTCAGATGTCAATAGCCTTTTGCTCACAATTCTTTTGGAGGATGCGGAGGAGGAAGCTTGATTCTTGAGCAAACTGGTGTTTCTTAAACTTAGGAGGCACTCCAATTTGCTAAATAGGCGATCAGTTGTATTTTTACCCTTATGTGACTAAATGAAATGGGATCCTGTGTGTGATGAGCCTTGGTACTTTGGAATTCTGGGAAAAGTTGGGTACTTGCTGTAGGAAATGCTTGGTGGCCTCAGAAAAATTGTATTGATAGACCAAGAAGCCCGATCAGTGAATGATAGCTTTTCCTTTATGATCAATTACCAACAGAACAAGAAAGGCTTGAATGGTTGATGGAGACTGTGGCTGGAAATGGAAAAAGTTGTAAAATGTTTGGAGAATTGGATTCACAATAGGGATCCTATAAGTACATGTATAGGCCATGATCAGGCACTTAGAGAAAGGAAAAAGGATGTTTGAATGCTGTTTCCAGAAATAAGTTGCATCTATTTAAAGTTGTTTTGACTGTCAACTTATTGTATCCTCACAAGGTGGTCTTCTGAAAAGCAATTTTTAGATAGGTATCAGTGAAACATTAAGAAAAAATATGGAAAATGATGGAAGGCTGTATTATGATGCAGCATTATCAATTAATTCCACCTCTTTTCTAAGAGCCCCATCCTATCTGTCTGCATCTCTGTGAAGACCTGCAGTTGTGTCAATGTGAGTTTTGAAATAAACTTGCTTACTGCCCGTCCCACAAACATAAAGTCTTGGACAAATTGCATTGCCATTTTCATTTGTTATTCTTCATAATGCATGCCTTGTCCTGTTGTCCAACAACGAAAAAACAACGTGAAGAGTTTCCACCAGGATACCAAACATCATCTACTGCTTGTGTAGTCTTCACGTGTTACTTAGTCAGTCTTCTTCTTTATTCCGGTTTCATTCTTCTATACAAAGAAAAACAAAGAGATAGGTGTTAGTGGAGTGAATCTTATAGTAACTTCTATTGTTCCATACCAGGTGAATAACGATAAAAGAGCTTGCAGTTATGCCCAAACAAAGTGATACGTAGTCAGACTTTGACTGAACTTTTGAACAGAACATACTACTGTACATTAACCATTCTAGATTTGCATATAAATAATTTCTAATGACAAACTCAATAGCATTTTATTGGAACCGTTTGCATTTAAATCTCTGTAATTTTACTAGGCATCCTTCAATCCTTCATGAGATAGAATGACTGACTTTTTTTGAGATAGAATGACTGACTTTACTTTGTACCTTGCGAGCAGTCACACTTGGATTCTTTGTGGGCCATGGCATGTGGGAGTCCTTTTTTTGATGATATGCGGACAAGTCCTGAGGTTATTGATCCCCCCAAGAATGAGGACATGTTGGATGTTAGTGAACATGTGAATGATCCAATTAAGCATTCACCAAAGTCTACCATCTCTGTTGCTAGCAGCGTTCGTGAGCTCTTGGAATGCCCTGTATGTTTGAATGCAATGTATCCTCCCATCCACCAGGTCTGATTTATCTAACTTGATTAAGTCATCCCTTTGTTTTCTCCTAGAACTGTGCTTTGTTTTTTTATCCCCAGAAATGTACTTCTATCCTTCAGGAAGTCCTCATGTTCATTCTCAAACACATGTCTAATACATGGCATCAGCACATAACTAACCAGTTTTGGATCTATCCACATAGTATAGTAGTCAAGAATACACTTGGCCTAGGTAATAGTGTTTTCTCAAATTTGTCCTTGTTCAGGTTAAGATTAAAGTTTCAACTATATACATTGACATTTCTTAAAGTGTATGGCATCCATATTTTACATTTTGGCACATTTGCCTCTTATTGCTGTGTGAGATACTTCATCTTTTATTTTAAATTCTATACTTAGGCACCCATCACAATGCGATCCATGAAATAAATTAAATATGGCTGCTTTATAAATAATTATCATATAATGCATGGCATGTAAGTAATGGGTGTGAACCTCCTTTAGGATTTACTTGATTCTGTTATATCTAGATGGTTCATTGATGGTGAGATGTTTGTGGCCCAGTGTGTGCCCAATTTTTAGTGAGACTGTAAATTACCATGACTGTCTAACTTGTGTCTTAACCAGCTTTTTATATTCCTCTAGGATCAATAGATTGGGGGTGCAGATCAGAATGTGAGATGGGAATGATGAATAAGAGTCCTATTTGTTGAATTTTGGCCTTCTTCTTCTTTTCTGGGAGATCAATGTGCGTCGAAGATTAATGTTTGTTACATAACAGCACCCAAAACTAGCTACATTTTTAATTCACCATCCTTTCTTTTGTGAAGCAAACAGTTTAAAACTGGTTGGAAGGGCTGAGCTTTCACCTGGTTTCACTTTTCCTTCATTGATCCAAAGAAACTACTGGATTTAGCATGCCATTTTGAATATACTGGGTTGTCAATTAGCTACCTTATTGGTTATATCGGATATAAGATCAATGTCATTTTCTATATGCAGTTGGAGGGGTGACGAGGTCAGAGCCATGACCTCGAAAAGATTTAAAAAATGGAAACAAAAATCATACAAATTTCAAGCATGTCACTACCGCCCTGTCTGTTCATCTTGTGTAAACTGCCAAATACCCACAAGCAAGAACCAAAAGGTTAGGTAATCAGCAAACGTGACCTTGTGCTAGTTTAGTCTACTAGTGACACTGTTGATGCTTGGCTACCTGTCAAAAATGTTATTTTTTTGGGGAAACATTGTGATATTTTTCATATCAATGTATTTTCATGAATAAATCATTATTTATTGAAAATTCTTTTAAAATCTTGGTAAATTTCAAAGTATCACAAATTTATTTCCAATTCAATCGTCTGCTTTCTAGAAAAATGTTTTTTTTAATTAAACTTCTTAAATTATTTATTCTAAGTTTCTACTGCATTTAAACTATAATTGTATATATCACAATATTGGTTTCAAGAATGTCTTGATTTTCTTGAATTCGCAATCTTTTCCTCAGACCAATTTTCCCCCGAAATCCTAATTCTGCAATGTTTTCTTTGAGTGCATGTAGATATGGTTTGAGAAGGATTAAAATGGTTATTTAGATGTTCAAATTGCCTTTATGGTTATCAGCATCCACCGAATCCCAATAGAGTGGGTTAATGACTTTTATTGACATCCCCTTACAACAAATCTGAAAGAAGTTGCATATTAATGAATACATTTAATCTGAAAAGGAGTAGTCGAGTGCTCATGAAATCAAAATAGGGACAATACAACGAATGAATTGAATGTAATACTATTTAATTGGTCTAGAGAACTCACGGTGGGGAGGAGCTCCCACCTTACCCCAGGGGAGTATTACTGGTAATTTGGCAAAAGAGCCGCTAGCAACCTGATGGAGCTAAATGCCACTTGGTTAAGGCGGCCTAGACCGGAAGATTCCTCACCCCCCCCCCCCTCACCCCCAAAAAAAATCAAGGTGTGTTTGTCTACTCTTCCTCTTTTATTTCATGGATGCAATTGGTTGTTTTGTTTGTTGATGACCTTGGGGACTACTGTAGAGATTTCAACGCCTTTGAAAAGATCTTGTTATGGGATTTGGGTGTTACTTACTAGTGCTCAAGGTTTCTCACCTTATTCCGTACGTCCATGATGGTACACATTTTTTAGCCTAACCTTTTTTGACTGCTAAGTAACGATGCAATTCCTGCCAATTAGGGTTGTTCATTTTTCGGGTTAAATCAAAAATCTGAATCGAACAAAACTGAACCGTTCGATTCGGTTTGGTTTGAAATTAAAAAAAAAAAAAAAAGTTTTTAACCGGATCCTAACCGAATTTATTATTTTGGTCTGATTTGGTCTTTACCTCTTGAAAACCGAACCGAACCGAAAAAATTGGAAAACGTAAAACGCATTAGCCTCTATAGGAATCAAACCTACGTCATTAGACTTTTAGGGCATTAACCAACTGAGCCATTTTTGTTTTGATTTATTCTTTTGCTTCTTTAATATACTACATATTAAAATTTTGTTCGAATTTGAAACAAAAATACGGTTCCGTTCGTAAAAGGAGAGTGGCCTGTGGGATGTTTGCCCTTCTCTTCTCTTGTTTACTGAGCCGGGTTCAGGGCCTCAGTCCGGACTCCATTGGGCGGCGGCCACCATCTCCCCTTGCACCACCACCGCACACCTCAGCTCCATGTAGATCTCTTCCTTCCGGCGGTGGGCGGTGGTAGACGGTAGGATCTCCATCCCCTCAAGCGTCGGATGATCTCTTCTAACCCCTTTCGCAAAGGAAACGAGGTTCCTATTTTACCTGATCTCTTCCATCCCCTTCGGCGTCAAACTGCCATTTTTACCTAATCTCTTCCTATTCGTGCGTTTTTATTTGGCTTCTCCTTACTTGGGCATGGACGGTGACAATATTATCTCCTCCAGCATCTGCAAGACCCTGTCGATATCTACACTCCCACGTTTTTGATCCTCGAGGGTGTGACTGTGGGGGAACATGAAGGCTCTTAGGAGGACATATGGGTGGTGCAGGGTGCAGACAGAGGTCCCCTTGCTCGTGCTGCCGTGCACCAAAAACCCACAGCTAAATAAAAACGCACGAATAGGAAGAGATTAGGTAAAAATGGCAGTTTGACGCCGAAGGGGATGGAAGAGATCAGGTAAAATAGGAACCTCGTTTCCTTTGCGAAAGGGGTTATAAGAGATCATCCGACGCTCGAGGGGATGGAGATCCTACCGTCTACCACCGCCGGAAGGAAGAGATCTACATGGAGCTGAGGCGTGCGGTGGTGGTGCAAGGGGAGATGGTGGCCGCCGCCCACTGGAGTCCGGACTGAGGCCCTGAACGCGGCTCAGTAAACAAGAGAAGAGAAGGGCAAACATCCCATGGGCCACTCTCCTTTTACGAACGTAACCGTATTTTTGTTTCAAATTCGAACAAAATTTTAATATGTAGTATATTAAAGAAGCAAAAGAATAAATCAAAACAAAAATGACTCAGTTGGTTAATGCCCTAAAAGTCTAATGACGCAGGTTTGATTCCTATAGAGGCTAATGCGTTTTACGTTTTTCAATTTTTTCGGTTCGGTTTTCAAGAGGTAAAGACCAAAATAATAAATTTGGTTAGGATCCAGTTAAAAATCTTTTTTTTTTAATTTCAAACCAAACCGAATCGAACAGTTCAGCTTTGTTCGATTCGGATTTTCGATTTAACCCGAAAAATGAACAGCCCTAATTGGCGGGAGTTGCATCGTCACTTAGCAGTCAAAAAAGGTTAGGCTCAAAAATGTGTACCATCATGGGCGTACGGAATAAGGTGAGAAGCCTTGAGCACTAGTAAGTAACACCTAAATCCCATAACAAGATCTTTTCAAAGGCGTTGAAATCTCTACAGTAGTCCCCAAGGTCATCAACAAACAAAACAACCAATTGCATCCATGAAATAAAAGAGGAAGAGTAGACAAACACACCTTGATTTTTTTTTGGGGGGAGGGGGGGGGGTGAGGAATCTTCCGGTCTAGGCCGCCTTAACCAAGTGGCGTTTAGCTCCATCAGGTTGCTAGCAGCTCTTTCGCCAAATTACCAATAATACTCCCCTGGGGTAGGTGGGAGCTCTTCCCCACCGTGAGTTCTCTAGACCAATTAAATAGTATTACATTCAATTCATTCGTTGTATTGTCCCTATTTTGATTTCACGAGCACTCGACTGCTCCTTTTCAGATTAAATGTATTCATTAATATGCAACTTCTTTCAGATTTGTTGTAAGGGGATGTCAATAAAAGTCATTGATCCATGATTTGTTGTAAGGGGATGGCAAATGGTTATTTAGATGTTACAGAATCATGGATCCAAATTTGCCATCACATTCTATTGCATATAATATTTGCATAACATGCCTACTTCTTCCAATGGTTGATCATTAACTAATCTGATGAAATAGTCTAAAACTCTATATCATTTCACTAACAACTTGAGGGCATTATAAGATGTTGCACCAAATTGCAGTACCCATTTAGTCAAGGAATGTCATGTCATGGTGCGGTGCTGGCTTGTTTTGCAACAGCACCCCCCCCCCCCCAAAAAAAAAAAAAAAAAAGAAAAAGAAAAAGAAAAAAAAAGTCGAGTTCAGGGAGGAACCCATTCCCCTACTGAAAATGGGACAAAAGGGAAAATTAGGCCGACTTGCCCCAGGATTGGTTTGAATCAGACTGAAGTCAGCCAAGATTTATTTTTTTTCTGATGGCTGAGTCTATGAACTGAGATCCCACCTTGTGAACCGTAATTTGAATGTTACTGTCATGTTCACTTTTCCTGATTTTTGTATGTCTTTTTTTATTTTTAGAATAAAATTCAAGCCCATCGAGGAATTGGCTTCCTTGTTTTGGATTGGCCAATCCAATCTTGATCCAAATTGGACTGGAATCCACAGTCCAATTTGATTCCACCTTTCGTGGCTGCATTGATAAGGATCTAACTGTTCAACAGCAATTGCTGCACCTGCTAGTCTTTTCTTCCCGTTTCCTATGCATCAAAAAGTTTGTTAGGGTGTAGGTGGCCATGTAGAGGATTTAATATTCACCTACCAATCCTGCTGGTTTTTCCTTCTCACAGCTTCTGATTTTGAGATGATAATGCATCAAAAGATTTTCAGAACTATATTGTACATCCATGATCCATATGTGTATCAACTCAAACCAAATAACTTTCCATTTTCCATAATATTTCTGCTTAACCGTCTTCAAGATTTTCTTCATCCGATGTTCTTTTGGTTGCCATGTCCCAACATTCATTTTAATGGAACCTATTGTTTGTCACTGATTCTATGAATCTATTGTTGTTACTCATTAAAATCAATTATTAAGTGAATAACTTTTTCCGGACAGATTATTTTTTTAAATTTAATATGCAGTATGGTGTTAGATGCATCTTGTAGTGATCATGCTTTCATCATCATGTTCTTTAGGCGGTGGATAATTTTGTGTGATATGTCACCCCAGTCAACTTTATTGTTCATGTTGTTTGGTCTAGGAGCACAAAAACCAGGATAAACTACAACAGACTGGTATTGTTTCTTGATGGCATTCTAGGGGATAAGAAAGGGTCCTTTATTTCGTTTATGTCAAGAGTACCTAGGAATAAGTTGCCCAAGGCTCCTTGAGAAGAGAACTGAAGTGAAGAATAACTCTATGCAAGCTCTGTGCAGCTTATCCCTTGTTTCTTTGTCATTCCAAGCAATGGTTTAAAGGTATAATGTGCTTCCCTTAATCTTAAATCACATATTGGACATCACCCAAAAGCTTAGTACAAAGGTTATGCTTTGTCCTTCTCTTTGTACTAGCTAGCTCTAGGACAGGCTCTTTTTCATTCCTTTCTAATCTATAGAAGTTATCAGAGAATTGCAGATTTAAATAATAACTCAATCCAGTTGGTTCCATTTTGAATATATATCATTCAGCTTTATGCTATCTCTAGGATAAGCCCTTTTCTTCCTTTTTATAGAAGTTACCAGAATTTGAGAATTGCTGATTTAAATAATAACTCAATCCAGTTGGTTCCATTTTTTGAATATTTATCATTCAGCATTATCCCTTGTTTAATCTTTTCCTTTTTTTTCCTTTCTCTCTGCAGTGTTCAAATGGTCACACCTTGTGTTCTGGGTGCAAGCCTCGTGTGCACAACAGATGTCCAACTTGCAGGCATGAGCTTGGCAACATCCGATGTCTTGCTTTGGAAAAAATAGCTGCTTCTCTTGAATTACCTTGCAAATATCAGAGTTTTGGGTGTATTGGAATTTATCCATACTACTGCAAGCTGAAGCATGAGTCACAGTGCTCATTCAGACCTTTCAATTGCCCCTATGCTGGATCTGAATGCACTATTGTGGGTGATGTTCCTTATCTAGTAACTCACCTGAAAGATGATCACAAGGTTGATATGCACACTGGAAGCACCTTCAACCACCGCTATGTCAAATCAAATCCACATGAGGTCGAAAATGCGACATGGATGCTGACGGTAGTTTACTCTTTCACCATCAAATGTGGAACATGTTTTATTTCTTTGGTTACTAATAATGTTTATTCTTGTATCTAACATCTGCTTCATGTAATTAATTTGATAACCTTGTATCTTTCTTAATGCTGAAAATGCGAGATGGATGCTGACGGTAGTTTACTCTTTCACCATCAAATGTGGAACATGTTTTATTTCTTTGGTTACTAATAATGTTTATTCTTGTATGTAACATCTGCTTCATGTAATTAATTTGATAACCTTGTATCTTTCTTAATGCTACTTATACAATTTGAGACACAAGTAATGATGGCATAAAAGTTGGGAACCTTGGTTAGTTTCTGCAACCGAACCAGTTAATAACCATCAGGTTATTCACCTGGGCCGCTGCATTTGGGCCACTGCCAAAATGTTAACCTCTTTTTGGCAAATGGCATCATCTTTTGGACTGTCATAGTATGCAGTACAAATAGGAAATCTTTAGTCTCTTGGAAAATATCTCTAGATAATGATCGACACATTGTGTTCTGTCCAGTGTGGTACATATCAGCAGTGTTTCACTTGTTGCAACTGACAGTCCCTCAGGGTTGGGTAAGTCTGGCACCTTGAGGCATGGGGTGTCTTTCCTCTTGTTCTCAAAACAATAAAGCTACTGTATCATGTACACTGTCGTTGGACTACAAGGCACCTTTTGTTCACTGATCTCAGCTATCCGAAAAATTTCTTTCTTTTCCTCATATGCCTTCTGGGCTACTTCTGCATTGTTAACTGCTTAACATGCTTTGATTAATCTCCTATTGAATTCTTGGTTTTATTTCTCTTCTTGAATCATCTATAATGAGTCCACTAGTTTGATTGTAGTAAATATTCCTTTTGTAGTTGTGTCAATATTAGATACATTATGGACACTTTGGCATTCTCATCCAGGTTTTCAGTTGCTTTGGGCAGTACTTTTGCCTGCATTTTGAAGCTTTCCAGCTTGGAGTGGCACCTGTGTACATAGCATTTCTGCGCTTTATGGGAGATGATTCTGTGGCGAAGAATTTCAGATACAGCCTTGAGGTGGGAGCAAATGCGAGGAAGATGACTTGGCAAGGGGTGCCGCGAAGCATAAGAGATGGTCATAGAAAAGTGAGAGATAGTCACGATGGACTGATCATCCACCGGAACATGGCCCTTTTCTTCTCAGGTGGTGACAGGAAGGAGTTAAAGCTGAGAGTGACTGGGAGAATATGGAAGGAGCAGTGAGTCTCTACTATCCTCTAACCTTCTCCTTTGTGCCCCCAACGGAACTACCTCCATTGTGAGTGTGAGATCAACTAGGAGAGCTCTCCTGCGTGCGAATGTTCATATCTTTCTCTTCTGATCATGCATGTCTCTCCTGATCATGTATTTTTGGTTGGCTTTTAAGGCAAACTCTCTTTGCTTTCCCAGATGCATTAATACATGAGTGGAAAGGCATTTGTTGTTGTAATTGACACCCCCTTTCTAAATCCTATGCAAAAGAGCCATATTTCATGGATGATTGCTTTTGGATGGATTTTCTGTTTATTAGAGAAGAATGGTGGAAGTTAAGCATTAGACTGTTCTTTTCACGTGTTGTTCCAACATCGACATAAATATGTAGCTCATTTCATGGTGTTTGGGAACAAACACTGCACCACATTTTTTTGGTGATTAAAAAGCAAAGTTGATCAAATTCTAATCAAATGAATTGACAAAATATCCAATCAGAGAACTTTGGTTATGGTTTTTAAGCCTAGGGCTTATGATCCTCATCACTCATCTTTTGGTGCTTTGGGAAGGAACAAGATTTCTTTTTCTTTTTTTTTACCTATCAAAAAGCAAAGTAGGTCGTTCAATGGAACTAATCAATCCGGAAATAAAACAGCAATCAAGCAAACTCCATTATATGCGACTCTTTTTGAAACAGGTTGACATATTATAACACACAGAGACACTGAGGAAGAGGGGACATGTTGGTCGTCTTCCTTACTCATTTACTGTTAGGTTCTAAAGATCGTTGAGAATATTCTTGATATATTCTAACAATTGTAAATACACATTAATTATATATCTAGTGCAACTAAGGTCAACATTGGTGGAGGGAGATTTTTAATTATTAGAAGGTGAGCTAAGGTCAACTAATGTCTATATGAAGGGATATAGACATTAAATATTCCTTTGTAAAAGTCAAGGTTAAAATCACCTCTTATGTGAGTAGAGAGAGATATGAAGAAAAAAGAGAGAGGGAGGAGACAGGAAAATGTTAGGTGGAAGAAGTTAAAGAACTACTAATGATGACGGCGGGTCCATGTAAATCTCCAAACCCAAAAAATTATTCTTTCTCACACTTCTGTCTAAAGAATTATATATTCAAATATAAAATCATTCCTAGACAATCATATCTGTTTCCAAACCAGGCCCCGCCGCTAAAACATTGTCAAACCACGCTCTAAACGGCCAATGATAACTTGATGTACTGAGGGTGCATATTGGATTGACCTTTATTGCAGTGAATAAATAAAAGAAAATTTAAAAAAAATATTTTTTAAGTTGGTCTTAAAGTGTCTTACATATTTGTATAGGTCAATCTCCGATTAAATAATACAAAAAAAATTAAAAAATCAAAAATCAAGTATCAGTGAACAGTAAAAAATATTTTTTTTATGAGTCGAGTCTAATAATATTTTTTTATTTTTAAACTTTTTTAAGTTGTCTGATCAAAAATCAATATCTATACTATATATATATAACAGAGTTCCTTGGTATCATATGTCAACACAAGAATTATTTATTTTCCGCTTAAATTCTATCTCCCTCTTTCCTATTAATACATATATCCCCTATTAATTCTCTCTCATTAATTCTCTATCTCTCTTTCTTTTTCATTAATTCTCTATCTATCAACATCTCTCTCCCCCTCTCTCTCATTAATTCTCTTTCTCCCTCTCTTTCTCATTAATTCTCTCTCTCTCTGCCTAAGTATTATTATTATTATCTTTCTTTCTTCTTATTAATATTTTTCTCTTCTTATTAATATTTTTCTCATATTTTTTTCTCTCTTATTATCATTATCATTATTGTTATTGCTGTTGCAATTTCTTGAGATAATAATGACTACATTATTATTATTATTATTATTATTATTTTGTAAAAGTTAAGGTTAAAATCACCTCTTATGTGAGTAGAGAGGGATACGGAGGAGAGAGGAAAATGATAGGTGGAAGAAGTTAGAGAACTTCTAATGATGACGGTGGGGTCCATGCAAATTTCAACCCAAAAACTTATTCTTTCTCACACTTCTGTCTAAGAATTACATATTTGTAAGAATATAAAATTATTCCTAGACAATCATATCTGTTTCCAAACCAGGCCCTGCCGCTAAAACATTGTCAAATCACTCGTTGAACGGCCAAGGATAATATTTGTTGCACTGAGGGTAAATAAAAAATATTTTTAAGTAGATTTTAAAATGTCTTACATTTCTGTACAGATCGATCTCCGATCGAATAATGTAAAAAAAAATAAAAATCGAGTTTTAATGAACACTAAAAGATATTCTTAATGGATCAAACTTAATAATGATGTTTTATTTTTTAAAATTTTTAAGTCATCTGATCGAAAATTAAAAAACATTTTCTTTATTTACCTACTGAGGATTAATTCCATACGCATCCTCGATGCAACAAGTATTACTCACCGGGTTAATCCATCGAGCGGCATCACGATAATTGACAACTGGACTCCATCAACTAACGAAAGAATAAGTCATAAGAACGTTTCAGATCATATCGGACGCTCCAGAGGCACCAGAGGCCCACATGACCACTACCCTCCAAAACGCCTATGGACGTCGAAAAAGTTGACGACGGCGACGTTGCGCCGACCACGCGAGCACGCACTTCGAGTCAGCCGCGGGATGTTCTCACTCGCGAGGGCCGTCACCGCTCGTCAAATTCGAAATCTCGGATTTCCTTTTCTTTTTTTGGTCAATAGAGAAGGCTGCCTTCATTTAATAGACGGATACAACCTTGAGAAGAGTAATTAAATATTTAAAATTTTATGATAAATTTTACTTTTTTAATACGGGTCAAAATGGTGCATGCGGTCACACACGTTGTAGTAAAGCGCAAGTTTTTCTTCTCTAACAATATAATGTACCAAAATCCGAGATCCTAAAGCCGGCCCACGCAGGTGGCATAAAGGGCACTCCGTGTTGCCCACATGATTGAACAGCATAAATATATATATATATATATATATATATATATATATTTATTTATTTATTTTTTTAACCTCTTTCTTCTCTGTCACACTTTATCCTCTCATAAATTTTAGGCACTGAAGACTCGACAACATGCTTAAATTTTAAGATCTACTGTAAGTGAACTTAAATAGGGCAACACACTCTAATGCATCCCTATGTATAAATACAATGTCATATATATTCTCATTGAAAGAAAAATACTATCAAGAATGCCACTGTCATTATCCTTTGTGATCCCTTTAACCAAGTTAAAATTTAACCAAGGTGGAAAAAAGGTTGTTGTGTCCTCTAGTTAAGACCCCAGTCCGAGAACAATTTTCCGAAATTTTCTAACGCTATCATCATTGTCGTCATGTTCTGAAGAAAGATAGCTGAGAGTGGGTATCGAATGAGGGGAGAGTGTACTGGGTGCTTCCTTCGCATATTCCTCCTCCCCTCATGGTGAATATCTTAAAATTTTCTAATAATCAGAAATGAAAATATAATTTAGTAACACTTTTTTATGGTATGTTCATATAACGAAGGTACATATAATTAAGAGTGACATATTTAATATTTTACATATAAACATGATTTCTGTGGATGTGGGAATACACCGTCGAGCCTTCAGCGGAGTGATGACATGCACCTCCAGGAGTTACCTTCGTGGGGACGCTTATCGTGATTTCTGACAATTACAATACTAGGGTAAAGCGGTTAGTGATAAAAGGGAAGAATGTGATTACTAAGAACAATTACCGTCCCGTATTCCGCAGATGTGTTGATCGCTTGGTCGCATTGAACTGTTGAGATTGCGGGTGGTCCTCTTCTTCATTTCCGGCCGGCCGGGCTGAAGAATCTGATTGTCCATGTACCAAACTAAAGGTTGAATTCCTGCAAGAACATGCAATAAAAAAAGAACAAAAAAATTCAAGTAAGACTGTGAAGTGTAGAATCTACTCACGTTAACGTTAAGTTGAAATGCAAATTGGCGGGAACATATCCGTTGAGGGTTTGAGAAGGGGAGTGATCAAGTGCTTCGGCCACCAACCTTCTCTTTTGATTTTTTTTAAAACCTCATTTAAAACATAGGATCTAGAGAGGTCGTAGAATGCGTGCGCGCGCGTGTGTGTGTGGGAGGGGGGGGGGGGGTAGGGTAGGGTGGTTTTGGAAATGAACTTGGATGTTAAAACTAGAGAGAACATGGATGGAAAATTAAATAAGCTATACGAGAACAATGCATGAAAATGCAAAAAGACAAGGGATGAGTTGCCCAATTCTCTTTTCAATGTGTGGGTGCGAGTCCCTGTGTTTTCCCCCTGTAGATGAGTGGCAGCCGAGATGGAGGAAAACGTAGAGTGGACGGTAATGTCGATTACCATCGATTATACGGCAAGAGACACCGTCATCAAGAGTGCATATTGACGGCAGTGAGGATGGCCGTTTGCTAGAGGACAGAGAACAATCTAGCCTACCGTTTGGTGAAAGTTGACGGCAGTAAAGCTAGCCATCCACAGTGTCGAGGATGGCCGTCCGTTACACCGGCTGCTGTCGGGATTGACGTCCATGACTTGGGCACAGCCTTTTGCATGGTATTATTGGGCTTGGGAAGTGTGGGTTTGATATGAGCTGAGTCCAATTTTGGTAAAACTGGCCTGAATTATAATGTGACATCCGGTTTGGAATCACCGAAGTATCGAAAATCAAGTGTCTATAATTTCTTTTAAAAACTTATATTCTATGTCTCAATACCATTTTAACATAATAGCTTTTTGGGTTAACTCCATATTAACCACTCGTACTTATTAAATTTTTTAAATGCCATGTTTATTTATATACTATCTTATATAGTGTATTAAATATGTATAATATTTCAAAATTGTCACTTTGATGGTATATTTAATATATATAAATATTTCATATATGCCACTGAAACAACATATTTGGCATATATATGATCTTGTTAGTTATTAATGTCCTTCAAACTAATCACACACCACTATTGTACATTCTTGTTCAATTAATTATAATAAAGACTTTATATTCATTATGTGTATTTTGATATAATATGTTTCATAATGAAGTCTATGAGTACGTGCAATATATTAAATTATGATGATATCATAATATTGAGATTAATATTCTTTAAATACATATTCTTAAATATTCCTAATAAGATATTTAAGAAGGACATCAAATATTTAGATTACTCATGCTCATAAGATGAGAGTGAAGGTTCTTATAGTCACTTGTGTAGAAATACTAAGACAAACATGTATGTGTTAATTGGAAAATGAGTTTACTGAACTGATCCAACATGAATATTGAATGTTAATTTATCCAACTGTCAACTACTTAATTCTTTGTCACAGTAGCGTTGTTAGTTCTTTGATCTGAGACACGAAAAATATATTGTCGATGGACTTCTAAATTTTAACCTTAGTTCATAGATTTTTAACTATGGGATCTTAAATAGTTAAATGATAATATCTAGCGGATTATTTTCGAAGGTGATTGTGTGGTTAATAGTGGGTCATTAGCTTTCGATAATTAAACAAAAATTTCTTTATGGTATGATGCCCATAAGTCTCTAGACAAGATAAGATAACATATCAGAAAATGTGTTTTTATGATAATACTTTGAGGCATATGATTCGAGTGAATGAATCAATTAAGATTTAATGATTAACCGTATCTTAAGTTCACTTGAGAACATTGGTACGAGTGAAGAATTATAACTGCGTGGTAACTAATAACATAAAGGTTCATTTAGCAATTGCTGAACCTCCAATAGCTTCTAAAATTATGTGATGATACTTGACTCAAAATTAGGCTATTAGGCTCAAAATTGGACTAATACTTAGACCTAGACAGCCACATGTACAAGATTCTCGGTCAATAGGAATTAAGTGAACATTTATATTAATGCAGGGATTTTTGTGAAAAAGTCGTCGAGAATTAATATAAATATACATCAACGGAAAACCTTAATCCAAGCTCTAAAATTTTTCACAACTTGACCGTCCCCTCCTCTCTCTCCCTCTCCTTTGGTCGTCCTCTTTAAATGAGGGTGCCCCCTTTCCTTTCGCTCTCTCGCCTCCACTCTTGCTTGGTTCGAAGTACCTCTTGCATACACCTATGATGAGAATAAATGTGAATTCTTTTGGAGAAGAAGCAAGGACAATCCCTCAACAGGAAAATCATGTAGATACTATTGGACGCCTGACACATGCTCGATTGGCGGCGTCACTCCTCTTGAATTAAACGAATGCGGACCCAATTATGCGCAAGATGAAAAATCATTCTTCATTCGCTTTATTCTTAGAAATAGATCAGGAACACATGACGATTGTTTTCTATTCCACTGCATAATCATTATTTGATTTTAATTTGTATTTCTCTTATTGTAGGATATGAAAGATAATATAAAGATAAGTATAGCATTCTTAAAATTTAACACATGACAGTGGTTAAAATGAAATTATCCAATTTTAGTTCTTACCAGGCTAAAATAAAAAAGACAATTACCCCTTTTCAGTTCTTATCGTGCTAAAATAAAAAAGACAAAGGCACAACGATATCATTAAGGATGGTAAGGGTAGGAAAGATAATATGAAAACAGACATGACACCTTTGAAATTTAATAAACAACAGTTGTCAAAAGGAAATTATCCTTGTTAGTTCTTATTGTGCTAAAATAAAAAAGACATAGCCACAATGATATGATTAAAGACTACAAAACGTGCTAATATAAAGAATATAGGGTACATATTAAAATATAGCGAACATGAGCTTTATTTGCCTACCCCGTATATAAACCGCCATCTCCAAACCCTCTTCTTGCTCAGTTGCTCCCTCCACTTCGTCCTGCAGCGAGCAGCAGCGGCAGCGCCCGAAGAGAACAGTAATGGCTGCCAACGCTGCCTCGCCGCCATCGGCTTCCATGGAAGGCCTGATCCTAGAGCTCCACGAGATCGAGGCCGTCAGGTTCGGCTCCTTCAAACTCAAGTCCGGCATCACCTCCCCAATCTACATCGACCTCCGCCTCATCGTCTCCTTCCCCGCCCTCCTCCGTCACGTTGCCGACCTCCTCTTCTCCTGCCTCGCTGCCGGATCCCCGCCGCCCCGCTTCGACCTCGTCTGTGGTGTCCCCTACACCGCGCTCCCCATCGCCACCGTCGTCTCCGTCGAGCACGCCATCCCCATGCTCATGCGCCGCAAGGAGGTCAAGGCTTACGGCACGGGTAGGTACATCGAGGGGGTGTACCGGAAGGGCCAGGCCTGCCTCATAGTCGAGGACCTCGTCACCTCCGGCGCGTCCGTTCTGGAGACGGCGGCGCCGCTGCGGGCCGAGGGGCTGGAGGTCACCGACGCGGTCGTGCTGATCGATCGGGAGCAGGGTGGGAGGGAGAACCTGGCGGAGCAGGGGATACGGCTCCACTCGATGCTGCGGCTATCGGAGATGGTCGCGGTGTTGGTGCGTCACGGCAAGGTCTCGGAGGAGAAGCAGAGGGAGGTGTTGTCATTCCTGGAAGAGAACCGGAGTGTGAAGGTGCCCGCGTCGGAGCCGGCCGGCGACAAGGGGAATGCTAGGGTTAGGGTTCCGTATGGGGAGAGGGCGGCGATGGCGAAGAACCCGGCGGGGAGGAAGCTGCTGGAGGTGATGGAAGCGAAGCAGAGCAACCTGTGCCTCGCGGCCGACGTACCCACAGCTAAGGAGCTCCTTAGCATTGCCGATAAGGTGTGGCAGCTCTCTTTGTTTATTCCATCTGGTTATTAATTTGTGTTATTTCTGTCGCGCTATTCGCATCGCATTCCCTGCTGTTTTCAGTTTAAACAATCTAATGGAGAAACATGCGGATAGGGTTTCGATATTTTGTTCTTAATGTTTCCTCGTCCTGCTATTCTTTGTTAACAGATTAAGTTAATATGTTCCTACTTAGATGTATGGCACTTTTGTTCGTAATATTTATGACGTCATTATATTATTGCAGCCTCTAATGGTGTTTCTCTCGTTAAGAAGGTATCCTTGTATGCGTTATAAGTCTTCGTGATTCGACTAATATTGTCATACATTTTAATTCTTTTGCCAGCTAAAGTGCTTTTCTTATTTAGTCTCTTCATTTTATGTGTAGGTTGGGCCCGAGATCTGTCTGCTGAAAACTCATGTGGATATATTGCCCGATTTCACTCCAGACTTTGGCTCTCAGCTTCGCCTGGTAAATTTCTGATTAGCATTTCTGACATGTATATATTTCTGCCATGTGAAGTGAATATACTTATACTTCAAAGAAAATATGCACTATTAGTATTGGAAAGATAACCCACGTCAGCGATTAGTTTACAGAGGATTAGCTTGCTGGGCTCCATATACAAGCTAAGGTTCGGGGAGGGAGATCCTTCTTGGAAAATGTAGTTAAGAAGTGTATAAATTTCTACTGCCTGCTACTGATTGGATTGTTATAGATTAATGTGCTACAACATGATTTTTTGCTTGAGAAGAGCTATATAGCACGTCTGCACTGTGGTTAGGAGTGCATGTTGGCATGGCCACATGAGGATATGAAATATGTTCCTTGTCATCTTTGAAGAGATTATAAGTTGTTACTGACTGTCATAAAATGATGGGAAAGTATTGAAGGAAAGCAGATTGATTGCACATTGACGTTGCCATCTAAGATGGAGAGTCAGACATATGTGCATTAGGGAAATGAGATGCTTGGGAATGCCACTGTTATGTGGATAGATGCCAGATTACTTAACCATGTTTTGTGTGCCCTATGACGACCCTGATAAACAGATAAATATTGAGCTTGAAGGATCTTGCAACAAGCTTTGAAAAAAATATGAGAAAGATTATATGCTGTGGAGGTTTGCTTTTCCTGCATGGAAGGTAACGACATTTCTTTGCATGAGAATAAGAGAAGCATGAAAAAGATGCGCATGGAAAATGAACGTCAAACACATGGAATAAGGTATATGCTTTTGTCATCAATTAAATTCTTATTTTCCTCTATTTAGGCATGTAATGATGGTTTGGTTCAACCAAGGTAATCACTTAAACGGGTGCTAATGGTTCTTAGAGCAGTAATATAAGGTTCTTTAACATCTTAATCAATGTCTGTTCTCATCATTTTCTGCTGCATATGAATTAGAGCGGAGCTTAGTATTCTCTTGTTCCTATTAATTTTTTCTATCCTCACTTAGTTGGGTTATGTTGTAAGATGATGATCCATTTGTTCTCTCTTTTGTTATGAATTTTTCATGTTCTTCTGTATACATTTTTGTTTAATATACCTCCACTCTTTTTTTGAGTTAGTTAAGTAGTTAAATTGTTTATGGTGGCTCCTGATTATTAAGAAGTTTAGGTCTGTCTTTTGGTGAGCACAATTACCCTATCAAGGTCTCCAACTTGTTCAGTGTAGTCTTGTATAAGTTTTGATTATTGTGTGCCAGCTAACCCAATGCAGATGATTTGTTACTTTCTAAATAAGAGAAGAGTACGATCGTTAAGTACGAGAGTGTCCTTTGACTGATGCATGTCTTCTTGATGTTTTAGGAATAATCATCAATAGTGATCGGGTGGAAGTTTAGTAGCACTTTCAGGAGTTCATTCCTACTGCTGTCCATATCACATGAAGATGTGGGATTGGATAGAATCTAGGAATTTTGTTGGATTCTGCTTTTGACAGTTCCGTAGGTTGTGGGATTTGAGAATAGTTGGGCAGATTGGTGGGTATATGTACTTCAGATGTTTGGTTCCTGATGGCTTCCACGTGTGTGTTTCATCCAGTTCAAACTGAAAGGCCAAATTGAACCAAACCGAATCCTTTCACTTTGGTTCAGTTTGAAAAGAAATCCATTTCCATTCAGTGTTATAGAAAACCAAACTGAAATACATTCACATGTGTAATTAAATTGTTATAAACTTATATACGTGTATAAAGATAAACTATTATTTTAGTTTACTTATAAAAAGAATCCATATGAAACTTAATAAAAATATAGGGTCCATTACAAACAGAACTAAACATGGCCAAACCAGAGCTCTCTCTCTCTCTCTCTCTCTCTCTCTCTCTCTCTCTCCCCATACCCCCCCTCCCCACCCCCCCCCACCCCCCAAAAACACACACACACACACACACACACACACACACACACACACACACACACAGAAAGTCTAACTGAACTCTGTTCATGCCCCTAGGACCATGTGCCCAGGGATGTCAAAAAATTTATGTTCCACATTTAGTTTCAATTGATGTCATATGTGTCAAGTTGTGTATGGTATTTTTTCAATTGATGATAGATTAGGTGGATGTACTTTCGGCTCTTGGAATTTTGGGGATTGGCTTAATTCCACTTCTTGACCTAATTTTTCCCACATTCATGTCTCTATGAAATTCTGATGTTTATAAATTTGTAAAGCTTACTCTTGAAAGGCTTATGATCTTCATATTGGGTTTGTTGTTTAACTGTAAGGTTAGGTGTCCTTCCATATGTTGGGCAGGCCCAGCAGCCAACCAGCAGCCTGTTGTTTTTGAAAAGATCATGCTGTTTTTGTTTAGATCATTTTACCCACCTGATTCCCAACATCTGTGCCATCCCTTCCCCTTTCATTATTTCCTTCCCTTTTTGCGCCCCAAAAGAGTTTTATATTACAACTGCTATCCTCTGATAATCTCTAGTTCAAAGTGATGGCCACTCCCCTGTTTGCCTTGGGGGCAAACCGTTTTCCCCTTGGGAACGGTCGCTGGAGAGATCCTCTCTCTGCCAGCCGGACCTCATGGAACTCGAAGGGGGAGTGCTCTAAGTGCCTAAAAGGGCCACCTAGCGAGGACCTGTCAAAATCCAGTTCGTTGCCTTAGATGCAGGGGAGAAGGGCACATGTGGGGAGGGGATGCAAGCTCTAGTATGGGCAGGGGAAGAGGAAGCTGGCCAAGCAAACTTATGCAGAGGTCCTCTGGGTAGACAAGCCAGATGGTAGGGATCCTCTCATTTTGCCTGTGGAATGAATGCCCCCAAATGGAGACCATCTTGCCTCGCTTGCAATGGGTAGTGAGATGCCTTTGCTTCTCCCTCATTGAAGGAAGGTCAGATGCCGCTTATGTCAAGCAGTTGCTAGAGGGCAGGGGAGCCCACGGGAAGGCTTGGATGTGGGCAAGGTAGATGTTTTGGTCACTGTACCATTAGATATGGATGCCTGTAGGGTGGGGGCGGAGGGCTTTCTTATTGATGAGGAGGTTGCTTTCAGCGTTTCACCTTGGGGCCTTTTCCGTGGAACTTTCCAAGACTCTAGAGCTTGTAGCGTCTGCATCCAACTGATGGGTGTCCCAGGGTCCTCTGTGACCTCGATGGTTTCCGACTCTTGGTCAGGAGCTTCGACAGGGTGAACGAAGAAACAATTAAGGTCTTCGATGCTGGTGGGATCCTGGCCTTGGAGGGGGTCGTCGCATTTAGCTGTCTTGTCTCCATTTTGTCTGCATTGGAGCTGCTCTTTGAAGGAAGGACCATCCATGTTTGAGTTCTCCAGAGACCTCTTCTTGGTCGGCTGGTGCACACGGAGGCATAGGGCTTCATGGGGCTCGTCGGGAGCTTGAAGATGATGTATGGTTTAAAATTCAAAACACCCGCCTTTATGGTCCGGTTCAATTCGGAGCGTGGGCCGGGCGCTTTAGACAGGGTGGCGGTTCGTGGTTCAGGTCACACGGCTGGGGTCCGTGACTTACTCAATACGGGGGTTGATCGCGGGCCCACACTGCTACCCGGGAAGGATTGTCTTCCTCGCCCGACTACACCAGGTCTCCCCTCTTTGGTGCAGGCTCCCCAGCTGATCTCGGCTGTTGGCCATAGTGGGCGAAAATCCGAGCAGTCCTGCACCACCGTAAGCAGCAAGCGGTGAGACCTTCCAGCTCCTCTAGCCTCCTGCTGCTCTCAGAAGTCTGGCTTCTCTGTCTATTTTGCTCCAACCTCTGTAGGATCGGTGTGATTGACCCCAATGGAGCAGCCCTAGGAGCAAGTGCAGTCAACTCCACATACTGAGCAGCAGGGGTCTCATTGGGAGTCTTCAACCTGGCAGATGCTGACAGGCCCGAACTGGACTGCCTAGTTGGGTCGCTGGCTCTCTGGGTGCCTCCGGCCGGGCTTGCAAACCCTGCCATTTTGAGGACCCGATTTCGGAGGTTGCTCCCTCCACTTTTGTGGAGCCACAGTGAGGCCCCGTATAGGGAAGATGCAGGTTTTGGAGGAAGGCGGTGAAGAGAATGAGGGGAGCAAGGAGAATGTTAGAGATTTTCTTTATGGAGTGGCAAAAATTGGAGAGAACCAAGCTCAAGAAGTGGCCAAAAAAGTAGATGTGTCATTCAAGGGGTTGGAAAAAGACATCTGAGGGGTATACCACAAGATTTTGGATTGGTGGCAACTTGGGTTGGCAACGAGTGCTAGAGGGAAGGAAGGAGTGAAGAGAGGAGGGAAGCCAAATAATAAAGGTGAGAAGGTGGGAACTGGTGGAGATTGTGAGAGAGGGAGTCCTTTACTATCTCAATGAAGGTGTTGTCATGGAACATTAGAGGAGTAGGTGTGGCTCTTAGGGAGATGATTCATTCCTGCAAGATTGATATCCTCTGTATTTAGGAAACCAACTGTAGGGGGTGAAGTGGCAGTCATGAGGGAGATTGGTGGTAGGAGACTCACTAAGGGTGTGTACTCCCCGGCGGTGGATAATGCGGGCAAGATTATGGTGTTGTGGAACGAGTATGTGGTGGAAGTAAGTGCTTGGGGTGAGGGAGATTAGTGGGAACTGTCTGTCTATTACTTTCCGATCCTTGGAGGATTTATTTGTTTGGGATTTTTCGGGGGTTTATGGTCCCTAAAGTAGAGAGGGGAAGCAATTGCTTTGGGAGGAGCTGTGAAACTTCCATCAGAGATCAAACAAACCTTGGTGCATTGTTGGTGATCTTAATGCTACTGTGACAGTGGAAGAGAGATCCAAGTAGGGTTCAATTACAAGTGTCATGGAGGACTTCCAATGTTTCATTTTTGAAATGGCATTGATTGATATTCCCACTCCTAATGCTATTTTCATGTGGTCCAACTTTAGGGAGGATCCTTCTTGCTCCAAATTGGACATATTTCTGGCGTCCATGGATTGGGAGGATCACTTCCCCCAATTGTAGGCTCTGGTTCTTCCATGCCCGACTTATGATTACAAGCCCATTCTTTTCAAGACCATCCAAGGGGGTGAGAGAATAAAAAAGATGTTCAGAATGGAGAAATTTTGGCCAAGGGAGGAAGGCTTCATGGACCTTGTATATGCGGTTTAGAGTGAAGAAAATTAGGGTTCCTCTTCTATGGCTTCCTTGGTTCAAAGGTCTTTGACTTGGGTCCTATCTTCGTGGAGTGCTGATAGGTTGCTACTGGGAAGGTGACGAAGGAGAGAATCCTTGACAATCTTGTATGCAATTTGGAGTGAAGAAAACCAGGGTTCCTCTGTGTTGATAAAATACATATAATATCTCCATGCATTAAATGAACAAGCGGAAGCATGCACGGAGATGGATCGTAACGGAAAACGTACCTTAACGGCGACGTTCGTAGATGGACGGCGACGACTACGTGAGGATGAGAAGGAGAACCACGTGACGGGCTTCTCCCCAAAAATCACACTGCAAATCCTAGGCCCTTGGTGATAGCCTCTTGGAGAACAACACTTAGAGAGGGAGAGAGAATATGTAGAAAGGAGAGGACTCTAGAGTGAGAAAGATGGCTGCCCAAAAGTAAGAGTTCTCTTGTGAGAATTCAGATCCTTATTCACGTAATGCCATCCTCCCTCTTTTATATCTCTCTCCTCTACACTTTCAAATAAAGGGGGGAATGGTTATATCCAAGGGGTGCTTCACAAATGTGGGTAACTCCCCACAACCACTCCCTCAACCACTCCCCCTCATCTCCTATAACCAACTCTTGGCCCCACGTGGGCATATGCATGGTAAGAACCATGCTTTGGTTAACATCTCCCACTTGCCCACGGAGGGCAAAGATTAATAAACAATCTCTCAAAGTTGTTACAATCCAACTGTCATACAGGAAATGCAGCGTGCGACCTCACGAGCATAACACTATCAGGCGAGTAGTGGTCCATTAAGTTATCACCAAAACTAATGGAACACAATACTCTTTAAAATCTCGTGATACCCCAGACCATCTTATATTCACCTGATTTAACACTCCGGATCTCTCAGATAAATAACTGGCAGTGTTTAAATCCCAAATGTCATTTGATCATAACTCTGTCTGTACACAACTGACTGAGTTCCCCGGGGTATAATCCACATAACATGGTGCAATATATAGATGTCTTCTCCAAGTTCTCATGTCAATTCGATTAATCTCGGCCGCTTTCCTAGTCATGTCCCGCTAGACTGTATCAACCTTAGTCTTAAGGATCATGCTAAAGTAGCGACGCCGAGCTTCCTCTTCATGACATAGTTCCTAGGTCACAAAGGGTACAAGTAGAATCAACAATATGATCCAAGAGCTCACACAATGATGAAGCAGAGATCCATTCATCATTCTCATTTATCGGTCGTGAATTGCACATGCGGTATGAGACGCATGTTATGGTGTTCTTCCACAAATGTGGGCGTGTCATTTATAGATTTATCATTTAAACACCATACGGATCTTAGTCTAATCACTCCCACTGCGATTAACCTGAGTCTCATGACCCAGTCGCTTCCACTCAGCGCCTTGTCTCAAGACTCACATCCGGCTTTTCCAGACTATACAGGATGGGCTCAATTATTCCCATATTCGATCTTTAAAGATCTCATCTCGGCTCTTATCCGAGGCGATATAAATAAATATTTTAAGTGTATCTTGTTCGCTCTTCTAGCGCTATAGATACATAATGTCTCATCTTGCTCGCTATCTCAGCGCCAAGGCGAATTACCCGTGTGAGAGGGTCAATTCAAGTCTGGTGACACTCATTGATGTGTAAACAAGCATTCCATCAAAAATACTCAATAAGAGAATGTTTCAAAGTCAATAATAACTGTTCTTTACATTACAGTTTACATAAACCCATGGCTTTACTATGGGTCGTAAAAGCCTCTCTAGTGATCTGTTTAGTTAGCGGGTCTGCTACCATACGATCGGTAGAAATATGTCGAAGGACCACTGCCTCTTTTGCTAACAGATCTCGAATGAAGTGATATCTAATGTCAATGTGTTTGGTTTTACCATGGTACTTAGGATCCTTGACGTAAGCCAAAGCTGATGTACTATCAACATAAAGAAGTATACTCTCCTCCGCATGAGGAGTGACAGCCAATCGCCGCAGGAAACTCCTTAACCAAACTGCTTCTTGGCAAGCTGCTGAACATGCCACATATTCCGATTCTATAGTGGATAGAGCAATGCACGTCTGTTTCTTGCTACACCAAAAAATGGCCGCGCCACCGAGTATGAACACATACCCTGACGTAGACTTTCTTTCGTCTTTGTCGCTGGCCCAATCAGCATCACTATAACCTTTCAACCTTAGATCACCTCCTTCGTAACATAAGGCAATGTTCGTTGTTCCACGTAAATATCGGAATATTCTCTTGACTGCCTTCCAGTGAGCAGGACCAGGGTTACTTTGATAACGGCTAGCTAATCCGACAGCATAACTGATGTCGGGTCGAGTACACAACATAGCATACATCAGACTCCCAATAGCTGCCGCATATGACACTTTATTCATTTGATTCTTCTCTTCTTCATTCTGTGGGCATTGGCTTACACTTAAAACACAACTTTTATCAACTGGAGTATCAATGGGCTTGGAGTGATTCCTTCGGTATCGCTCTAGAATCTTATTAATGTAGGTTTCCTGAGACATACTAAAAAATCTTCTAGAGCGATCTCTGACTATCTTCACTCCTAACACATAGTTTGCTTCGCCCATATCTTTGGTCTCGAAGACAGAAGATAACCATTGCCTAGTGGCATTGATAAACTCCATATTATTCCCAGCCAGCAAAATGTCGTCAACATACAATGACAGAATTAGAATCTTCTCTTTCTTTCGTTTGACGTACACACAGTGGTCTTCCTCAATCGTCTCAAAACCGAATGAGGTGATTTCCTTATGAAATCTCAAATACCACTGTCTAGACGATTGTTTGAGGCCGTAAATGAAACGTTTTAGGTGGCAAACTTTGCGCTCTTGTTCCTTTACCTCAAAACCCTCTGGTTGGAACATGTAAATTTCCTCGTCTAGTTCTCCATTAAGAAATGCCGTCTTAACATCCATCTGAAAGAGTTCTAAATCTAAATGTGCGACAATAGCTAGGATCAGGCGAATAGACGTAAATCTCACCACCGGGGAGAACGTCTCATCAAAATCAATACCCTCCTTCTGGGTATACCCTTTCGCCACTAGTCGTGCTTTGTATTTGTCAATTGATCAATCTGCCTTGCGTTTAATTTTGAAAACCCATTTGTTTCCAATAGCTTTACGCCCAGGCGGAAGATCAACTAACTCCCAGACCTTATTCTTTTCCATTGAATCCATTTCGTCTAGCATAGTAGCTTCCCATTTTTTCTTTGATAATGATGAATATGCCTCTTTGACATTTCTAGGTTCTTCATCATCCGCAGGCTGACACATTAAAATCTCATCTTCAATCTCAAAACGTCGACGAGGAGTGTGGCCGCGTTTACTTCGACGTACTTGGGTGTCGGCATATTCCGATTCTAATGGAGTACTCCCACTAGCTTGATCATCTATACTATCTCCAGCGATGACATGGTTAGGAACTAATTCCCTCCCTTCGCTGGAAGATGGTAAGAGAGCTGTCTCATCCACTTCGTGGAGATTAAAGCTTTTTCCGACATTACCAAGTTTAGGGTATTCTTTCTCTAAGAATACAACGTCTCGAACCTCTTTCTCTGTCATTCCTTCATCATGATATTGTCCATACATGACATACCCTTGTGAGCTATCAGGATATCTTATGAAGATAAACTTTCTAGCTTTAGGGCCCAGTTTCCCATACTTGTGGGACGAGTCATGGACATATCCAGCTGACCCCCACGGGCGTAGGTTTCCCAAATATGGCTTTTGGCCACGCCACAACTCATAAGGGGTAGAAGGAACTGACTGTGAAGGCACACGGTTAAGTAAATAGGCGGCAGTCAACAAAGCATCCCCCCAGAAGGATATTGGGAGGTTGGCATGCGCCATCATAGACCTAACCATGTCTAACAACGTTCTATTCCTTCTCTCGGCAACATCATTTTGTTGCGGAGTATATGGAATAGTGAGTTGTCTTTTAATTCCCTTTTCCTCACATAGAATTATGAACTGATCAGATAAATATTTGCGTCCTCTGTCGGTGCGTAGAGTTTTTACACTCTTACCGGTCTGATTCTCAACCTCAGCTAGGAAGCGTTTGAAACAATCCAGTGCTTCATAGCGGTGAGCGATCAGATAAACATAACCGTATCGCGAATAATCATTTATAAAGGTAAGGAAATATGATGCTCCATGTCGAGCCTTCACACTTAAAGGTCCGCAAATATCAGAATGTACAAGCTGCAATACATCAGTGGCCCTTCTGGCCTTCCCGAAAGATTTTCGGCACGCCTTTCTAGCCAAACATGATTCACATAAAGGTAAAGTGACCTTAGCGAGTGAACCTAAAAGGCCTTCTCGAGCTAACCTGGCCATTCTATCCTGTCCTATGTGACCTAGTCGAGCATGCCATATCTCCGAACTAAGGTCTTTATCATCAGCCACATACGACACAGAAGAAGCAGAAGTATTGAAATCAACATCTAATTTAAACAAACCACCACTCAATAAAGCATGTCCATACAGCACATCATTTAAATAAATGTCAATATTAGTACCAATCATAACAAGAGCAAATCTTAGGGATAATAAAGATGAAGCTGACAAAAGATTATGCTGAATCTCTGGCGCATAAAGAACATCATGCAATGTCAATACACGACCAGTTCTAAGTTTGAGCTGGTACACACCAACTTCTAAAACTTCTTCACTGGTCCCATTGCCCATGTAAATTCTTTGCGACCCTTTTGGAATTCGGCGGTAATCTTGGTACCCATCTCGATCTCTAGTTATATGCTTGGTCGCTCCTGAATCCACAATCCACTCAGGATAAGTTCGAGCGACTAAGACATGAGAACAAACATACACAGAGAGAGAATCTGGGTTGAGGGATACCTTTTTCGGCTCAGTGCACTTGCGAGCGAAATGTCCCATCTTCTCACAATTGTAGCACTTCACCTTTGATTTGTCTCTTTTTCCACCGCGCTTGCCTCTGTGGTGGCGCTTCGGTGTCCACTCTGCCTTATACTTAGAGCTGGATGCAGTTTCACGATCTTTTCGTTTGAAAAATTTCTTAAGGCCCTTCCTGCTTTGGTGTCTGCCTGCCTTGGCGACTAAGGCAGTGGCGCGTACAGCTTTTTCGCGCTCAGCCTCTAACTCCACATGACGAGAAATATCAGAAAAATTCTTGATATTCTCGTTGTGGGTAAGAATTTGCTTCATATGGACCCAAGAGTCCGGTAGAGATCGGATTACTGCAAGGACCTGCTGCTCGTCCGTGAGATCATGACCTGCCGACTTTAAGTCTCTGATCATGCCCGACATAACCCTAAGGTGTTCGGTCATGGTTTGTCGTTGGTTTTTGCGGTAGGTCTCAAACTTAAGTACAAGAGCACGCAACCGCGTAGTCGAAGTTCCACCAAATTGAAACTTTAACTGATCCCACATATCTTTGGCAGTTTGAAATTTCTCAAATTCCCCAATAAGATCGTCTTGCATGCTGCTTAACATGGTAAAGCGCGCACTTCGATCCTTATTGAACCATTGACGGTACGCTTCTTGATCTCTACGGTGCTGTGCTGTATTGTCATCCTCAGGCGGTGACATGACGGTGGTAAGATGTTCTAGCAATTCCTGCTCATTTAGCAAGTATTGAATCTTACGGTGCTAAATGTCATTATTCATTCCCGTCAACTTGTCACCCTTGGTCAAATCAGCAATGACATTTTTCATGGCCATTTTAAATCACTACATAGATAAAATTTAGAGAGTCAAGTTGACATAGTTTACACATCATAATTCGCTTCCAAAAATCCAGACTAATAAATATTAAGTTAACTCAATCGTCGGAATCGAAATATAGATCTAGGATACTATAATCATCTTCCGATTAAATCAAGGTAACTTAATTTTAATAGAATGATTTTGAGTGAATTCACAACGAGAAAACACTTCAAATCTCTCGTTATAGCCACTTATCTAACGTTTACAAGTTTAATTCGAATATCATGGATGTGAATTCCTCATAATTAAATCAACAGTAATATCAAAGTCCATGATATTTCAATAACTTGATCTAATTTCAGCTATCATGAATATTTACAAACAAACACATGATCACGTAAATATATCAATTTTCAATTTCAACATGATCATTTTAAATGAAATGATAGCTAAGTGGCTGTATTTAAGGGGTGCATAAATTGATCAATTCAAGACGTGCAGATTAACAAATTATCATTTAAAAATTAATCAATCGGCGCTACACGAGCATGCGCAATATTTAAATGATACGACAATTTTGCACGAATTAAATCAATTTATTTGGTAAACATAAAATCATGCATATTTAAGTCTAAGAACGCTAAAATTCAATTGCCGCTAATTCGATAAACGCAATAATTTAACGATCTATAAACATGCATTTTACATAGTTGAATAATCGATAATTAGTGTCATTTTACTCTATTGCGCAAATATTCACTTCAATTATACGCAAATTCTGTTAAGGTCGATATCAGTGCCCAAAAATTATTATTTGCGTAACGAAATAAAACAATTCAATTTAATTCATTTTGCGCAACATAATATCAAGACAATCATCACATTTAAATAATTGACACTAATCAGGATAATTCAACTATAAATCAAATAGACCATGGAAATCAAATTACATTAATTTGCACTAATAAGTCTACGATTCAAATTAAATTATAATGCATCATCTAATCATAAATAAACTAACTAATATTCTCTAATCTCAAATTCAATTTCTCCGTTCATAATCATACGGAGAATTTGAAACGGGTCCATTCGAACAACCAGCCGGCTCATTCCGGATCCAGCCCGATACGGTACATCGTGAGGTTCACGGCGACCCATGTGAGGCCACGTGCCTCTAAATGGTCCGCCGTGGTGACGTCTGCGGGCCTCCCAGCGGCGGCGTCGTTGGGCTCGACCCGTCCTCGCCAAGGACACGCCCGCTGGTCCATGCGCGGCTGGTACGGCAGCCCCATGCATGGGCGTGGGAGCCCCCCTTCGCAGGGGCGAGAACGCCTCACCTGCGTGCGGGGAGGGCACCACGCCCGCATGCATGGGCAGGCCGCCCATGCAGGACGTGGGCGGCACGTCCACGTGGGACGTGAGCCCCACGCCCGCGCGGGACGTGGGGGCTCCGCCCACGGAGGGCGTGAACGCCACGCCCGCGGGCGTGACCGCACCGCCCACGCTGGGCGCGAGCGCCACGCCCGCGGGCGTGGCCGGCCCGCCCGCGCGGGGCGTGGCCGCTCCGCCCGCGCTGGGCGCGAGCGCCACGCCCGCGCTGGGTGTGGCTGCTCCGCCCGCGCGGGGCGCAAGCGCCACGCCTGCGGGCGTGCCCGCTCCGCCCGCACTGGGCGCGAGCGCCACGTCCGCACTGGGCCTGAGCGGTACGCCCGCCGGCGTGGTCGCCGCTGCGTTCGTCGGCTTGGGTCCTTCTCCGCGCAGGGACGTCGACCGTCGCAGCGGGCTTCCCTCGTCATCCGCGTCACCGTTCGCATGGCCGCCGTTGCAGGCGCCGTCTTCATCCTCGTCGTGGCTGCCGTCACGTACTATCTCGGATGGTTGGTCGTCCAGAATGCGCGCCGCAGAACCCTCTGAGGTAGGCTAAATATTCCGGCGCTCTGAGTCTCCTTGGAGGAGAAGATGGGACGCGGTCGTCGCCGGATTCCTCCTTGGAATAGTCGGTCAGTTCATCGGGAACCCGTTCCGATTCCTCGTCACTGATAACCACCATGGGAGCCATTCGGCTCGACGAGGCCTTAACATCGGAACGGTCCTTTTTGATCGAAGACCACGCTGCCATAGTTCCGTTAACCTGGCTCTGATACCAATGTTGATAAAATACATATAATATCTCCATGCATTAAATGAACAAGCGGAAACATGCACGGAGATGGATCGTAACGGAAAACGTACCTTAACGGCGACGTTCGTAGATGGACGGCGACGACTCCGTGAGGACGAGAAGGAGAACCACGTGACGGGCTTCTCCCCAAAAATCACACTGCAAATCCTAGGCCCTTGGTGATAGCCTCTTGGAGAACAACACTTAGAGAGGGAGAGAGAATATGTAGAAAGGAGAGGACTCTAGAGTGAGAAAGAGGGTTGCCCAAAAGTAAGAGTTCTCTTGTGAGAATTCAGATCCTTATTCACGTAATGCCATCCTCCCTCTTTTATATCTCTCTCCTCTACACTTTCAAATAAAGGGGGGAATGGTTATATCTAAGGGGTGCTTCACAAGTGTGGGTAACTCCCCACAACCACTCCCTCAACCACTCCCCCTCATCTCCTATAACCAACTCTTGGCCCCACGTGGGCATATGCATGGTAAGAACCATGCTTTGGTTAACACTCTGCTATGGCTTCCTTGGTTCAAAGGTCTTTAACTTGGGCCCTATCTTTGTGGGTGCTGATAGGTTGCTACCTGGGAAGGTGGCGAAGGAGAGGATCCTTGGTAATATTATGCCTCTGGATGCTTTGGAGGAGGCTGGCCTGCTAGGTTATGATGATAGAAGCTTAAAGAGTGAGTTAAAAGCGGATTATGAAGACATCCCATGTAAGGAAGGATTAAAGAAGGTGACAAGAACATTCTTTATTTTCAGAGGGTGGCTTCAGGGAGACGTAGAGTCAACCTCTTTAGAAATTTGAGAGAGGAGCACCTCGTCTACTTCCAACCTGAGGAAGTCAGGAAGCATGTATGGTCTTTCTATGCCAGACTCTTCTCTGTGGAACACGTGGAGGCCTTCCATCTCGGACGACCCTTTGCCCCATATCTTCGAAGAAGAGAGGATTGCTCTCTCTGCACCTTTCTCTGAGGAGATCAGAGCTACAGTTTTTTCAATTGGTGGGGATAAAGCTTCTGGCCCGGTTGGTTTTCCCATGTTTTTCTTTCAGCAGTGTTGGAATATTGTCGAGGACTATATTTCCAAGGATGTGTGGTAGTTTCAGCAAGGGAGAGCACACCTAAGTGCCATTAACAAAACCTATGTTGTTCTTATTCCTAAGAAGCAAGGGGCTGATGGCCTGGGTGATCTTAGGCCCATTAGCCCATTGAATGGTGTCTACAAGATTATCTCTAAGCTGTTGGCTCCGAGACTTGAGAGGATGGTGGATAATCTGATATCTCAGAACCAAGGTGCTTTCATTAAGGGTAGACAGATTCATGAGAACTTTCTGGTGGCCCATGAGTGCATACATGTCATGAAGCAACAGAAGAAGAAAGGTCCGGTACTCAAACTTGATTTTAAGAAGGCTTATGACAGAGTAAATTGGGAGTGTCTGCTCCAAGTCCTGAGGAAGATTGGTTTTGGTGAGTAGTGGGTGGCTTGGATCAAAGCTTGCATTTCATCAGGCAGATTTGCAGTCTTAGTGAATGGAATTCCTACACCGTTCTTCTACACTTGCAAGGGTCCCAGGCAAGGAGATCCACTCTCACCCTTGTTCACATACCTGAGCAGGATGTGGGACAGGGCGAGTGCAGCTTCACCGGTAACTGGTTTCAGGGTGTCCCCTCAGGGTGGGCAAATCACTCATTTGTAGTATGCAGATGGCACTATTTTGTTTTTCTCACAGGGAGAGGCTCAACTATTTTCGACTAGGCTGATTCTGGAATGGCTAGATAAAGTGACAGGATTGAGGGTGAATTTTCAGAAGAGTTTGCTTATTGGGGTTACTGCAGAGGGCAGCCCTTATTATGGGGTGCCATATTGGCAAGTTCCCAATCAACTATTTTGGGTCGCCTCTAGGAAAGTTGAAGATGAGGGATTGGCAGAGAGTGGTCCAAAGATTTGAAGACAGATTGTTGACTTGGAAGGGAATTTCTTTCCTATGGAGGAAGACTAGTGCTCTGTAATTCAGTTCTAGATAATCTGCCCATCTAATTTTTTTTTTTTTCCATCTTCAGGGTGCCAAAGGAGGTTCCTTAAGAAGCTGGATTCGATCAGAAACAGATTTTTCTGGAGTGGTAGTAGAGACCACAAGCGGGGCACGCATGGCATATGCTGGGGTAGTGTGTGTAAGAGTAAAGAGAATGGAGCATTGGGGAATAAAAGTTTAGATGAAGTGAAAATTGCCCTTCTACCAAATGGCTTTGGAAGCTTGCTATGGGGAGACATCTTTATGGGTGGACATTGTTCGACAGTTGTATTATCCCAGTGCTAGAGAATGGGATGTGTGACCGTCTTCAGTGTACATCCTTTTGCCCGTTGGGATGGTATCCTTTCAGGTTTTGATGTACTGCAGGCTGGTACACAGGTTATATTGGGAAATGGGCAGGCTTGCAGGTTTTGGCTGGACAGATGGTGTGAGGGAATCCCATTGTGTGTCAGATTCCATAGGCTTTTTGTCATCACCTCCCAACCCACAGTGGCAGTGGCTCTTGTCTATGACCTTGATCAGTCAAGAGGGGTTTGGGTCCCTTATTTCAGAAGACGTCCTAGGAATGAGGAAATAGATGATCTCTGCTTACCACTAGACTTATTGCAGGATTACAAGCCAAGCCCACACTCTCTTGACAGGCAGAGTTGGAGATGGGAGGCCAAAGGGACCTTCTCCGTTAGATCTACTTATCGGGTTATCTTTGGTGGTGGTCTTAGACACCCTTTCCTCTCGCACATTTGGCCGCCCAAATGTCCTCTGGAAGTGTAAGGTTCTCTTGTGGAGACTTAGTCATCAAAGGCTGCCAATCTGAGACAGACTGCCTAAGTTTATGAAAGGGATAGATGGTGTTCGCCCATGCTGCGCAGACCATTTAGAGACCTTGGGCCATTTGTTCATGGAGTGCTCTTCTGCTCAGGAGGTGTGGCAATTGGTTCTTCGTAAGGTGGGAAGGACGGCTTTGATGGGGACTTCCACAGATACCTTGTTTCTTTTCTGGGGCAGCCAAAGAGTCTCGAAGGACGCTTGTATATGGCAGTTCATTCTTCATGCCACTGCGTGGGCTATTTGGAATGAAAGAAACAGGAGGATTTTCCATAATGAAGCTCTTGTCCTACAAGCGGTTGTTAGAACAATTTTTTTTTTGTAGGGTGAAGGAATGGGCTGTTGCATTTTGTAAAGGAGCTATTGGGAGCTCTTTTCTTTTTGCTTTTTTGAGGGAAGGATAACTATTACACCTTCTCGGTGTATTCCTTGTTCTCGGTGGTTCTTCAAATGATCCCGGTTTCCCCTGATTCATTACACAACTGTTAATGATGTTCGTGGGTTTGCTAGGTTTCCAAAAAAAAGTACAAAAAGAAGCCTGTCTGTGTGCGAACAAGGACAGATCATGGGTTCTTTCACTCCCAATTATAGATAAAGTGTGAGTTGTTTGGTTGTTCGGGTAACATTGAGTGATTGTCTTCAGATTTAAAAGGAAGGAAAGAGGTCCTCAAGTATGCTACCAGTCATGGAGTTGAAATACATTAGTTTTTTTAATCCAGTCATGCCCATCCCTTTCTACTTTGCAATCTTTCATGTGAGTGGGGAGCCCAGTGCCACAAGGAACCCGCCGATGTGGGTATGGGGAGGGTCAATTATTTGCAGTCTCACCTTTCCTTTTTGCAAAGAGGCTGTTTCCTGATTCAAAACCCGACCTTGTAATGGAGTTACCTTACCATCGCACCAAGGCTCTTTTTCTACTTGCAATCACTCGAGTACCATCTCTTGGTGAGCTTCCAACCACAGAACCTGCCCTCACACTTTGTCTGGAAACATGCTTTGCTGTTATGCCATTTGATATCCTTTTGAACTGGGACTTGATTACAATCAGGACTTAAATTCTGGATATGGAGTACAATCATTTTCCCCCTTTCTTGCTATACAAAAGGCAGGAGAGTATGACCGATTTGGTTCTGCTGGTTTTGCATACTTTAGGGTTTGCACAGAATCTGTGCATCTCTGCAGAGAGGCCAATGGATGAAAGTGGCTTATTTGTGAGAAATACGTGATAGTGTCTTAGATGATATATTGATTGTTAGATAATGTCTTAGACAGTACGTTGATTTGTTATTGTTTGATTTGGTATTTCTCTTATATAATGTCCCTTGCTTCACCATCGGCAATTTGGATTTATTTGCTTATAGTGTACCCATTGTTATCTTGTATATTTGATATTTATTCTGTTTTAACCTGGTGATGTGCAACTTCAGAGTCATGCATATGCTTGATATTCTTCAAAGTTGTCCATTTTTAATGCCTTGTATTCCATGGGATTCTATTGTTCTTTCCATGAAGATTTTGGAGCATGCTCATGTTGCACAGTCATCCATGTCGGCAAGACAATGCCCTGAATGTTTATTAGCTTCTACAATCGGATTGTGGATAGTGGTTGATTAAACCATTGTTAATTGTAGATTGCAGACAAACACAATTTCTTAATCTTTGAGGACCGTAAGTTTGCTGACATCGGAAACACTGTAACCATGCAATATGAAGGGTGAGATTTAGGTCGTGTTTTCTTGTCTACTTTCTCATGGATTAGGTGAGGTAAAAACAAATTCCATTTCCTTTTGCCTCACATTTGATCTGCTGCAGAGGAATTTATCGCATACTGGATTGGGCAGATATAGTTAATGCACATATACTCCCTGGACCTGGAATTGTGGATGGTTTAAAGCTGAAGGTTGGCAAGTCACTGATTGCTGAAATTAATATCAATGCTTGGCTCTGCTTATTTTCCTCGGTGATCAAAAGCTGATGCATACTCTTTTTACTCCCCATCTAATGCTGCAGGGATTGCCTCATGGTAGAGGCTTGCTATTGCTCGCTGAAATGAGCTCATCAGGTAACCTAGCGAAGGGAGAATACACATCTGCAGCAGTGAAAATTGCAGAGGAGCACTCAGATTTTGTCATTGGATTCATATCGGTGAATCCAGCATCATGGCAAGGTCCAAAAAATCCAGCTTTTATTCACGCGACTCCTGGTGTACAGATGGCCGTTGGAGGTGATTCACTTGGCCAGCAATACAACACCCCCTACTCAGTAAGTTTCCTTTCTATGATTCTCCAGTGAAGTGTATTTCCACTTCCTTTCTTCTTTTCTCCAACGTGATGTTTTTAGATATCTAGATTTTTTTTTGTTGATTCAAAATCAAATAAAACAATCACCCTTTTTCATTGACATATTATGTTCAACTTTTAACTTTTGATATGATGGTATAAAATTATGTTCTCATTGTTTATCATGTGTCCCTAACCTAGTTATCATTCTCGTCATCAATTCCCAAACAAATGGCAAAAGAATTTAAACTGTTCTGGGATAATAATTGCAAGAGGGTGGAAAAAGTTCTGAAAGTTTGCAGTACATACAATTTACTGATTGAGTAGTTCCTTTGTCAGTGTGGTAGGATGTTTATGCCATACATAGAGACGTTATGCTTGGTGAACATGTAAGTTAGGATTGTTGGGACGCTTCCCCATGTATCATCTCTGCTTTTTGCAAATTTTGTGCAGCATTTAACTCAGCTCCTAGCGCGTTAGTGTTTTTTCTCTCTGGTGGGGGGGGGGGGGGGTTAGATGTTAGGATCGATTGGGATTTAGATGTTAGTGGAAGCCATGGTAAGACTTCCTAAAATATCTTCTTTCTCATTTTATTCCGTGTATATTGAAGTGAACAGTAATGTAATGATGCTCTTTTGATTGACGATTTGGTGTTTTGAGAGTTAAGTTGTTTTGTTTCCCACAACTTCTTGTTTCTATGATTTGTTTGTTGAAATGAAGTTGAATTAGGGAAAGTAAAGTTAATGACGTTTCTTACAACACACTCTTGAATGTACCGTAATGCTAGTAGTAGGGTTGCGGACTAATCTCTACCATAATACTAGTAGTAGGGCTGTGGGCTAATGTTTCTACTGATAAGGATCCGCCCTTGTGGCAATGGTGAATGGACAAAATTGTAACATGCAAACACACAACAAAGTATAAAAATTGAGAAATATTCCACTATTCTATATATTCATGGATGCTTGTAAGGATACTTCCTATTCTGCCCCCACCTCCTTGGTCGTAAACTATCTAAGTTAAGCCCTTGAATTGAATTCTAAGGTAGATATTACATCCTGGTTTTAAAATATCTTATAATTTAAAGTCTAAAATAAAATTACGGGTTATTGGATTTGGATTTCGGAGTAAATTTTGTCCAGTACCTTCTCTGATAAGAGTGTCGGTTTAGAAATACATCTTGTTTCCCGAACTAACAATAAATAAGTTTAGGAAACCTCTACGAAAGCCGACCGAGAGCCTAATATTAGTCGAGTTAGCTGGTTACTATTTATAATTAGCGTTTCTGGGTTGATGTTTAGATCCATATGATCAGTAGCAGGTCGCTTTAGCTATATAATAACGTATTTCTCTTCACATTTATGTTTTTTTCTGTGTGGCTGTATCTTTCCTAGCAAAATACAATAACCACTCTCATTATTTAACTCTTAAAAGAAGAGAATAAAAGGGACAAATAAAAATATTGGCAACGATTCAGTTGCATTTAACAAATAATATGAGAAAACAGAGTTACCTAAGAGATAGCACCCTATAACTAGATTTGACAATGAATAACAAGAGGACAATGAATGGATAACTAGGTTGGTCTTTAAAACACTAGGGTTCGAACACTTGTAACCCTAAAATGGATGAACAGGTTAGTCTTTAGTGCTCCAGGGTCTTGGCAAGTCTTTTGCTTCAAACAAAAATATCCAAAATGGAACTTCTGGAAATGCCCTAAAATGGATGCTTCCAACGGACCAGCTAGATCTAGTAGGCTGGTAGCTGCAAATTTATTTGGAATGGTTCCAATTCATTAAAATTTTATGACGCTCCGTAACTTTGAAACATCTTTTTGACTGAAACTGAGTCGAACACACCCTTAGTTGTGTGTTTGGAATCCCTTCCAACCGAAAGCACTTTTGGGTTCCCAGGGTTATCAACCCATAAATTCGAAAGGTGTTGGAACAGAATTTTGCTTTTTCTTTATCTCTTTTCTTGGGATAATTTCATATTGACCACTGGTATGCTAGATTTCAAAAGAGAAACACTTGCTGCGCAGTCAGGCGGTATTACACCATGTGGCGATGCTTTTAATTTAAAAAAAAAAGAATTTTTTTTTGGAAGGCCCCAGGGCCCCCAACCCCCCTGCATGACTGTACAGTCTTTTACTGTTCATTTGGGATCGGTTTTTTATTTTTCATCTTTTCTTTGAGTCGTTCAATCCAATACCAGATTGTACGGTCATGTAGGGCACCATAAGGCCTTCCAAAAAAAGTTTTCAATTTTTTTTTTAAAATTAAAAGCATGCCAGGCGGTGTAGTAACCCCCTGGCGGTGCAGCAAGCAGCAAGTGATTCTCATTTCAAAATTGATATGCTTATGAAGTTGTAGTGAATTACCGAGTTCTTTATGCTGTCTTGAAGCATTATCTGGTAATAGATGGGGCACCCATTATAGCTTTTACCTCAGGTATGATAGGCACCCATTATAGCTTTTACCTCGGGTATGATATAGAGACATTTTATTGCACCTTTCCTATATTGGTGGAGCCATTTAGCAAGGTGAGCGTGATGATGTTGTGAATACTGTTGTGTACATAAATTGGGGCTAGTCACCTGTGAATGAGTGAATCCCTTTCTGCGTTGTCAAAAGATTGATGTGCCTTACCATTCGTCATGTCTGATTAACATGGTATTCGTTATATCTGAATTCGGGAGGAATTAATCGCATCGCGTCTTGCAACTCCTCACCAGCCTCGTTGCATCTCTTGCACTCTCTTTGCAGGTTATCCATGACAGAGGTAGCGATATCATTATTGTTGGGCGCGGGATAATAAAGGCAGCAGATCCAGCTGAGGCTGCAAGGGAATACCGACTTCAAGGATGGGAGGCATACAAAGCCAGCTCTGTGTAGACAATGCTTCCCACTTTTTCTCAACAATGTTTGATTTTCTTTTTTCCAATGCCATGTTTATAGAATGGCTACTTCAGGTCTTGTTCCACCACAACCCAGAATAATGTCATCCATGATGATGCTTGCGAGTTTATTTAGCCCATGATAATTTGATGCATCTGTTAGAAGTTTTTTAGTTAAAAGGACTCTGGTCCGATTTGATACTGATTCGTGCAAGTTAAATCTTCTAATTGGGCCAAAGAAATGATTTAATTTTAATTAACTTATTTTATTTACATTTATATTAAAATGTTGTCCTTTTTCAAAAATTGGCCATAGTTGCTTGTGATGTTTCCATTGAATAATACTGTATTCCTATCTATGTTTACAACATTTCCCTTCCAATAATTGAAACAAATTAGAATTGCCAACTCTCTATAACATCTAGTAAATATATATTTTTAGGAATAGATAAATTATAATTATTTTTATCTTTATCCACAAGTACATTGTTGTGTTGTGAAATAGATTTTTATATATATTCTATTAGTTTTAGTTGTTTATTATTATTGGCCAATGAAATATTTATGGATTAATATGTAATAAATTTCTCATCTCATTTTTTAGTAAACTGGTTTGGTAATAAGCATTCCTTTTTTATCAATTTTGTAAGAGAGATCTTTTTCATTACAGCTAGATGCATCTCTTTCCTTCTAATTGAGGATATAGTAATTCTGTTTAGATTTTTCAACCTTGGTAGTAGACAATATATCTTAATATTGTTGATCATTCTTTGATTTAAAAAATCATCTTATCTTAATTGAAATTTTCAATTAGTTATTTCTCAGCAATTTGAATTGAGAACTTCATTGGCAAATATTGTAAGCTCCAATACTAGTTCTTAGAAAGCTCTCAGCGCTGGCTTTAACTAATTAACTTGCTCCGAATTGATAAGTATTTTCTGGTCCATTATCTTGTTTGATATGCAATGTTGTACGGGTGGGTGGTGTACAACCGATATAGGTGCTTTGGCGGTTGAGAGAAAGAGAGAGGGTTGTTTGTAATACACCGGAGCTGCCGCATTGGTAACCTCCTGCTGTGGGGTTCTGTTGTGGGCTTCTGGTCTCCTGGAGCTGCCGCATTCTTCCTGACATCAACGAGCATCGGAAAGAGTCGGGTCAGATCACAAACTTGTTCTCTGGACCCTTTTCTGGCGCTAGAAAAGATAAAACAACTTCTTCTAGATTCCGAAAGATACATTTTTGGGTGAAAAATCCGGATGCCGAGAGTTCCTCTCTCAAAAGAGACGTACAAAGATTTCATTGTTCGATGGATTAATTAGATAGGTCGTGAGAAGAAAATCTCAGATGGAAGTGTAATTTTTCTAATACATGGGCAATGAATGTTTAAGGATAGGGAATCTATAAGATCTCAATCTCTGTGCAATGGCAGTGTGAGCCAATGCGAGGTGGCTATGCGACTCTAGTGTAGGGATGCAATGCCTTCACTTATTTTGAGATGAATAGCATCTGACTATCTCCAAAACAAAGGAACCATAAACAATATTAGGGTTCTCGAAACACAGCATCCACGTTACCCGCACGAATGAGGTTTGCGTCAGTGTCGACTCTTTGGCGTTGCCCAGAAATCAGCCTAAGCTACCCATTTTGCAATCAGGGGAAGCGCCAACGATACAGACTAGATTCGGACTCTCGACAGGATTCCTTCCATAGTTCCATGTAGTGTATTTTGGGGCTAGAATACTTTCACCCTCACAGAAGAAAAGCTATGTCCACCTGATACCCAACCCCAATCCAAAAAGAGCCAAAATCACAAAAGAATGAGTAACACTTGTTGTAATGTTTCCGCTGCTGCGATGCGAGGCATTGCTTTATATTTTTTATCTTTTTAAAGGTTGGGAACCACATGCCCTATCTGTCCGTACGACTCAATCTCCGATTAGACGACATAAAAAAAATTTACAAATAAAAAACTAGACCAACCCATTAGAAACATTTTTACTGTTAATTAGAACTGTTATTGCACTGTAACAGTGGAGGGCATTGCAGCAAGTGTTACTCTAAAGAATTCAAATAAAATATTCATCTCAACATCAGATTTCTGGAACAATAAGATCATTTAAAAAGGTAAATTTTAAAAATCTACAAGATAGTTTAAAAACAAAACATGAGAGAAATCCAAAAGTCTAAATAATTTATATTCAAGTGAAACTTAGCTCTAAGGTTAGAGTTGAAAACCTTCTTATATTTGCTTAGTCCTTACACGGATAATGTAGCACATATGAAGACCACCTCTCACTCCAATTCTAGATTATCTCACAATCTTTTATCTTAGATAGTGGCTTCCGATATGGATTCCACCCCCCCTCCCCCCACCCAAACCACACACACACACAGATAGAGAGAGATTAGGACAAACAAGGTTCCAGACCATCACAAATCTGTTATTTCCATACCAACCTAGGTACATAATACCCACTCAGGAGCGAAGGGGCAAGAAACGGCTACAGTACACGCAGGCGAAATTGTTCCGCAGATGGGAATGGAAGCCTTAATCTCTTCGGTATCCACCTACCCCAAAATGCCTGAGACGCCCGCGGCACCGGTAGCAGCAGGAAACCAATCGGATCCCTTCTGAACGGGCGAGATTTGGGCCATGGCTTAAGGATCTGAGCCATGTTAATTTGTCTAATTGAAAATATTTTTGGACCTTTTAAAAGAATATTTAATTTAGTGTAACTAACTAAAATCGGTTAAAATTACTTCCATTGAATATTTTTTCATGTTGACAATCAAAGTAAAAAATAAGTTAATAGCTTTAACTAAAAAATTTGTTGGACCTTACTGAGTCCGACTTGTGTTGTACCGACCCCCAATCTGCCACTTGATTGGACGGCTGTACCAAGAGACATCCTTTGAACCTCCTCCTCTTGCACCCATATGCCCTAAGACACACAAGGGGAGATGATGAGGTACACCTTATCATTTCATAGTCGTCCATCCTTTCCCCCATCTACCTTAGGACACACATGGGTGCAGGGGAGAGATCCAAAGGATCTCATTTTGTGCCAGTGCAAGAGTAAGTACTGATGGCCCCGGCCGCCCCTCTTATTGTAGAAAAGAGATCCATTGGACCTCTATGCCCATAAACACATGGGAGGGATCAGCTTATTGGGCACAACTAAAAGGAGATAATACCAGCCACATCACTTGGCATCAGTCTCATTCACCTCCTATCACTATGAGGGGGCCAGTGCTTTGGTGACCGAAGGGCGAAGGCTCCTCTAGAGGACCCTCCATTACAGGCACAAGAGAAAAAAAGAGCTGCGTCTTGGGTGGAATGTGATGGCAGACCACAGACAGGTCCCCTGCTCCATAAATGAACCGTAATAAGACCATTTTCCACTCACAAGCAACCAACGAGCAGTCCACGTGCTTTTGCTTTCAAAAGCACTGATCATATTACTTTCGGATCCTTATCAGCTGTTTCCATCGAGGCATCCCACCTCCATTTTGTGCACTTGACCGTAAATGCACACTATAAACTTTAAGCGGGGAGCTAAGTGTGTAATCGATTGATTTCTCCATAGACATTGAGCACACGACATTTGTTACTTCCGCAAGGACTTGATGCCACAAGGAATCCTAGAAGATCACCCGAGAGTGGAAGGAAAGGATAGTATTCTAATAATTTTATAATAATCATGTAAAACTTTGCTTGTTTAGGTAGAGAACTGAAACCTCTCCTAAAACTAAAATTATCCCTCCAGTCTCTACCCAACCAACACGCATAATAAACAAAGAGAAAGAAACGAAAGAAAATCCAATACCCGTACTTTGGCAGTAGAATATTCAACGTGCATCTACCCACAATATTATCTTGAGAAATTGTGTCAGACTTATAATAAACATCATAGAAATCCATGAACTCTGAATAAACCCCTTACAAGGGAAATTGAGAAAGCGATATGAAGAGAATATCTTGAGCTTCGGTTAGACAAATAAATGTGAATACTAGGAAAATCCTACCTCATCACCAGGCAGTATCAAAATGATTTCCAGAACTACTCGGATATTCTCACCATCAAATTAAAACTCCACGAGACGAGAACTCCAATTTTTTACACTAGGAATAAGAGTAGACGATCTGTGGAGAAGGGAAAAAGAAACGACCAACTCATTTTTTACTAGAAAAATGACACCATCTTTTGAAAAAATAATCACAAAATAACCCATACTAGTTCTCAAGTAGATCCCAAAAAGCACCAAGAACAAATTGAAGTCCCCTGAATGTTGGTAGGGATCAAGACGTGGCATACATCAAGCGCAAACAACACTAACATCTATATTACGTAAGTTGATAAAATACGTCATTTGTTACAACTGGCCACAAATGTAAATATACACTGGCAGAATACTTTCTCCGTTAACAAACAGTACCTCCACCCCAACCCTCCGCCCCCAAAAGAAAAAGAAAAAGAAAAAGAAAAGAAAAACAGTGACTTCCAGACATGCATATGCATCATCTCTACTACCCAACTTTCTTCACCAAAAATAAGAAGTGAACAAATATCCATTCCCATGAAAGAAAAAGAATAGGAAGAGCATGACCAAAATTAAAACCCTAGTGAACACAAACAAAAGAAAACAGCTAAAAGAATGTAAGGAGTTATCTGCATATTTTAGTTCATTTATACAAACAAGATAGGACTCGAAGGTCGCCATCTCATACTCTATATTTTTGGAATATAGATTCTAGGTCATTTGTGCATGATGCATGCGAGAGATATCTGTAATCCTGGTCCCAACCTTCTTGTGGAAATGGTCTCTTGGGTGGATACCTATTGTGCTTTGCTGTGAAATTCATGGAGCTTCAGTATGCTTCTGATGCTGCTCTGGATCTTTTTAGATCGAGCATGAGTTATTACATGATCCATATTTTTTTTCTCTTTTTTGGAATACAAGGCCTACGGCCACGCTTCACGGGGATCATGTTACAGTTTGTTGGGGGAAGCAACTCTACATTGTCTGCTTCTCCTCCCAGTCCAGACCTTCTTGTGCAGCTGCATCAGATGTTCTATTACTGTGTGGGATGATGCGAGTAACTCAAACTTCATCCGACTGCAACAGTATCCTCTTAATATGCTGGAGGACAGTTCTATACTCCAATCATCCCATAGATGTTTGGATAGAAGAGATGATGTTTGCAGTCATCTTCCACCCAAACCATAGTGAAATATTTGAATCCTCTGTAAGTTACTTGGAAATCAACCAAGTTTATATGGTGAAGGTTTGTTCTCCCAGGGGTGGCTCCATGCGCAGAACACATCAAATGGTTCCAGTAAGGAATGCACGAAGTGCATTCATGTTATCATTTCTGAGGGTCCTGCCAAAGTTGGCCTTCATCAGGTCCCAACTAATCCACTTAGTGGGTTTTTGGGGAGCCACACATGATGTCCCTCATATGCCCACATCTTTTGGACACGCTTTAGTGGTAGTCAAGCTCTTAAAGTTCAACCTCTGCTTCTTGGTTTCCCATAATAGAGCTTTTCTAGAGGAGAATAACTAGCTGCACCAGCAGCCGGTATTATGCCGCCTGCCGGTCTTTTTAATTTAAATTTTTTTTTGAAATTTTTTTAGGTGGGCTCCAACCCAATCTATACATCTGTACAATCTGATCTTCGATCGATTTTTTATTTTTCATCTTTTTTGGGTCGTCTGATTGGAGATTGAATTATATAGTCATGTAGGGCATTAATGGAGTCCACCTTAAAAAAATAAAAAAATAATGCCGGCATAATACTGCTTCATCCCAGAGAATATCCTTCAGTTCTTGCCCAGTCTAGTTTGCCAGAGTTTCATACAAACAAAGGCAAGCTTGGAAGCTCTGGAACACCATCCAAGATCTTGAAGGTTTCCTGGGATTGTGGCCTGGAGGTTGAGAAAGAATCCATTCGTCACCACAGCACACTATGCAATAGACACTCAAATAACTGATCCAAGGACTCTTCCCTTAAATGACATTATGGAGTGTACACAACTTTCTGATATCTATTTGTCTGATTGGTGCAATTGGTTGGTGTTCTGGTGCTTGCTTGTTGGTGGGAATAAACAGAAGAAAAAATATAGAGTATGAGATGGCGACCTTCGAGTCCTGTCTTATTTGTATAAATGAACTAAAATATGCAGATAACTCATTACATTTTTTTAGTTGTTTTCTTTTGTTTGTGTTCACTAGGGTTTTAATTTTGGTCATACTCTCCCTATTCTTTTTCTTTCATGGGAATGGGTATTTGTTCACTTCTTATTTTTGGTGAAGAAAATTGGGTGGTAGAGATGATGCCTATGCATATTTGAAAATCACTGTTTTTCTTTTCTTTTTTGGGGAGTTGGGGGGATTAGGGTGGAGGTGATGTCTGTTGATGGAGAAAGTATTCTACCAATTTATGTGTACATTTGTGGCCAGTTGTAACAAATGACGTGTTTCATCTGCTTACATAATATAAATTTCAGTGTTGTTTGCTTGATGTATGCCACGTCTTGATCCCTACCAACATTCATGGGACTTCAATTTGTTCTTCGTGCTTTTTGGGATCTACTTGGGAACTAGCACGGGTTATTTTGTGATTACTTTTTCAAAAGATGATGTCATTTTTCTAGTAAAAAAAAAAAAAAACGAGTTGGTCGTTTCTTTTTCCCTTCTCCACAGATCGCCTACTCTTACTTTTAGTGTAAAAACTTGGAGTTCTCGTCTCGTGAAGTTTTAATTTGATGATAAGAATCTCCGAGTAGTTCTGGAAATCATTTTGGTACTGCCTGGTGATGGGGTAGGATTTCCCTAGTATTCACATTCCTTTGTCTAACCAAAGCTCAGGATATTCTCTTCATATCCACTTTTCCCATTTCCCTTGCAAGAGACTTATTCAGAATTCATGGATTTCTGTGTTGTTTATCATGTCTATCACAGCTTCTTAAGATAATCTTGTAGGTAGATACACGTTGAATATTCTACTATCAAAAGTACGGGTAATGGATATGCTTTTGTTTCTTTCTCTTTGTTTATTATGCGTGTTGGTTGGATAGAGACTGGAGGGATGATTTTAGTTTTAAGAGAAGTTTCAGTTCCACCTAAACAAACTACGTTTTACATGATTACTATAAAATTATTGGAATACTATCTTTTCCTTTCCCTCCACCCTCGGGTGATCTTCTAGGATTCCTTGTGGCATCAGGCTCTTGCGGAAGTAACAAATTTCGTGTGTTCGATGTCTCTGGGGAAATCAATCGATTACACACTTAGAAAGCTCCCCGCTTAAAGTTTATAGTGTACATTTACGGTGCAAGTGCATAAAAAGGAGGTGGGATGCCTCGATGGAAACAGCTGATAAGGACCTGAAAATAATAGGATCATTGCCTTTGAAAGCAAAAGCACGTGGACTGCTCGTTGGTTGCTTGTGAGTGGAAAATAGTCTTCTACAATTCATTTATGGGGCAGGAGACCTATTTTGATTGTACATATGTTGAATTGAACTAAAAAAGATGGATTGTTTAACTTAATTTTTATTTTTTTTCTAGACATTTGACTATTGTGTTTCCTCCATGGGAGTCATTGATTGTTCTTTTCTTTATGGTGGTGAAAGTTGGCTGTTTTGAGAGAACAGTTGTGTGTGCGCCTAACTGGAAGTGATTTTTGGCACTACTTCCTGATGGGGAAAGAATTCTACCCGCATGTGCAAATTTTTGGCTAATTGGAACAACTGGTACTCTTTCATCTTGTTGGAGAATATGGATTCTAGGTCATTTGTGCATGATTCATGCAAGAGAGATCTGTAATCCTGGTCCTAACCTTGTTACTTGTGGAAGTGGTCTCTTGGGTAGATGCATGTTGTGCTTCACTGTGAAATTCATGGAGCTTCACTCTGCTTCTGGTGCTGCTCGGGATCTTTTTAGATCAAGCATGAGTTGTTACATGATCCATATTTTCTCTCTTTTTTGGAATACAATGCCTAGGGCCACCCCTTACGGGGGTCATCTTACAGTCTGCTGGGGGAAGCAACTCTACATTGTCAGATTCTCCTCCCAGTCCAGACCTTCTTGTGCAGCTTCATCAGATGTTCTATTACTGTGTGGGAGGATGTGAGTAACGCTAACTTTATATGACTGCAACAGTATCCTCTCAATATCTTGGAGGACAGTTCTATACTCCAATCATCCCATAGATGTTTGGATAGAAGAGATGATGTTTGCAGAGTCATCTTCCACCCAAACCATAGTGAAACCCAGTATTTTAGCTAATTTGAATCCTCTGTAAGCTGCCTGGAAATTAACCAAGTATATGTGGTGAAGGTTTGTTCTCCCAGGGGTGGCTCCATGCGCAAAACACACCAAGTGGTTCCAGTAAGGAATGCACGAAGTGCATTCATGTTATCATTTCTGAGGGTCCTGCCAAAGTTGGCCTTCATCAGGTCCCATCTAATCCACTTAGTAGGTTTTTCATGAGCCACACTTGATGTCCCCCATCTGCCCACATCTTTTGGACAGGCTTTAGTGGTAGTCAAGCTCTTAAAGTTCAACTTCTGCTACTTGGTTTCCCATAATAGAACTTTTCTAGAGAGGAATAACTTGCTGCACCAGCAGCTGTTACTATGCTGCCTGCTGGTCTTTTTAGTTTTAAAAGTTATTTTTTGAAATGTTTTATGTGAGATCCAACCCAATCCATATGTTTGTACAATCCGATCTTCGATCGGTTTTTTATTTTTCATCTTTTTTTGGGTCTTCCGATCGGAGATCGAATTGTACAATCATATAGGGCATTAATGGAGTCCACCTATAATACTGCTGAATCCCAGAGAATCCTTCAGTTCCTGCCCAGTCTAGTTTGCCAGAGTTTCATACCAACAAAGGCAAGCTTGGAAGCTCTAGAACACCATCCAAGATCTTGAAGGGTTCCTGAGATTGTGGCCTGGAGGTTGAGAAAGGAATCCATTCGTCACCACAGTGCACTATGCAATATACACTCAAATAGCTGATCCAAGGACTCTTCCCTTGAATGACATTCTGGACTGTACATAACATTTGAGTTGTGGATGTGGATCCTTTCTGACCAGATGAAAGAGTATCAGTTGTTCCAATTAGCCAAAAATCTGCACATGCGGGCAAAATTCTTTCCCCATCAGCAGGCAGTGCCAAAAGCCACTTCCAGTTAGGCTCGCACGCACAACTGCTCTCTCGAAACAGCCAATTTTCACCACCGCAAAGAAAAGAACAATCACCAAGTCCCATGGAGGAAACACATTAGTCAAATGTCTTTAAAAAAAAAAAAAAAAAAAAAAAAAAAACTAAGTTCAACAATCCATCTTTTTTATTTCAATTCAACATCTGTACAATCAAGATAGCAATGGGCTGCAAGCCTCACCATCTCAAACTCTCTATTTTTGGTGTTTGATACCCATAAATAAGGGGCGGAACACTAACAATTACCCAAATCACACAAAACCCCCACATCAGAGAAAGATCACCACCCCACAACTTCAAGTCTCCAATACTATATACATCCCAGAAATCTCTAATTGCCCCTCCCCACCCCCCACACACACAAGCGGTGTGAACCCAGATTCTAAAGAAATTACCATCGCAATCGATTCGTTAAAAATTTCAAACGAACTCGACCGATCTTGAAACCACGAATCATCATATCATAGCTTAATATAAAAATTTATGTATCGTAGTAGTATCAGCAGCAGTCGGGGCAGCGTACCAGCCCGTTCTCGTTGCAGGCGGGGCACCTCCGCAGCTGCCCCTCCCGCTCGTCGAACAACTTGCGGCTGCCACTACAGCCGCCGCACGGCACGAACCGCACGCCCCCGCAGGCGCGGCACACGAACCGCGGGTCCTGCCGCGGCACCCCTTCTAGGAGTTTCGCGAGCTCGCCGCTCTCGTGCAGTTGCCGGATCTCCTCCGCCCCGCCCACCCATCTCTCCCCCACAAAGACCTGAGGCAGCGCCACGGGCGGCTTCCCCCCGCCGCCGCCGAGGCGGCCCTGCAGCTCCCTGCGCAGGGCGGCGTCCATGGAGACGTCCCGCTCGTCCACAGCCACCCGGAGCCCCCTCAGGATGCTGCGCACGGCGCAGCAGTCCTCGAAGGTGCGGCGGATCCCCCGCAGTGACGTGCTGTAGAACACCACCTTGGGGGCCGCCCACCTGGAGGCGGCCTTGCCGGATCTGTTCGCAAAGGACGACGATCGGCGGAGGGGGGACGCCATGGAGGGGTCCGAGCCGGGGAGGGAAGGATCCTCCCCGAGATGCTTCCAGAGCGGCTTCATCCCGCCACCATTTCCAGTCTTGTGGGCCTCCTTCGACGGCGGCAGAATCGACTGCTGCTGCTGCTGTAGGTGTTGATGGTGGAAGGTGCTGGATTTGAGAAGGACGGGGGTTTTCTTGGGGCGGACGGCCCCGGAGGGGGAGGCGGCGTGGGGCAGGCGGTGCTCCAGGGGGTCCATGAGCTCCCAGGCGGCGGCAGAGATGAGGAGAAGGGGTGGCAGCGGCGGCGATGGGGGTGCGAGCGCAGGCGCAGCGGAGAGGTGGGCGAGCTGGCGTAGAAGGCGAGCAGAGGAGGGGAGGGGGGTGGTGCTCGGTTTTGGGAAAGCGAAGATGACGAGGGGAAGGGATGGTGGGTTTGATTTTTCTGGAAGCTTACTTGCCTTCTGTTGCCGAATGGTGGGGCCGGGCAAGGGAGGGGAAACGTGGAAGATGAGGACGCTGGCGTGGACCCCACACGGGGATGCGGAGGTGGTTTTCCTGGGCGGTGGTAGGGTGCGGGAGGTGCGCGTGCTGCCTTTTTTCACGCTACTTTTTTTCACTTTTCGTTCGCGGGTGGGCGGAAGACGTGAGGGAGAGCCGGATGCGTCGTGGGCAGGAATGCAAAAGAAAGGGATCTTCTGAAGTCTGGACCATCTTGTGATAGATTTTTATGTTATCTCGAGCATTTTTCCATTCATTTGATATAACATTACAAAATTTAATATCGGGTAAAATTTTTATAAATATATAAAAAAGAATATTAAGAAGTCTATTGAAAATAAAATTTAGAAGATCTCTTTTTGTAAAAGTTACTCAAATTTTGTTTGTTTCAATGTAAAATTTTCTAATTCACCAGTTCAAAAATCATCAACTTTAAACCAATGAATTTTGTGATTTTAAAATCACGAAGCATTTGTTTCCTTCCTCGTAAAACCAAAAAAGAAAGCTTCGAAGTTTTATTTTCAATGAGTCTTTCTTATAAATCAAAACAAGAAAATTGAATTGCCAAGTGAACAGATAAGGCCTAATTAGAATTTTATGTTACACTGCTTTATATCATTCCAAACATTCGACACCACCATAACACAAAACACTTATTTTAGATTACATTATTTTACATCTAAACAAATAACTCCAACTTGAGAGATTTTACACTACAGTCATACAACGGAACACTTGTTTTATGTTATCCTTAGAGCACTTTTATCGTTCATTTGATATAACATTACAAAGGTTTAATGAAGGATAAAAAATTGTAAACATATTAAAAATTAAGATGTCCATTAAAATAAATTATAGAAGATCTCTTTTATGTAAAAGTTACTTAAATTTGGAGATAGTTTGTTTCTGATGGAAGAGAATCCGATTAGGCCCAACAGTTGGGGGCCAGTCCAACAAGAGAAGGGGTCGAGACGTACTCGGCCCACGAAGTCAGTTGAACGGAATCGGTCCAGGCACCTTACTAGATCAACACAGGTTCGGTCCACACATTACGGGCTCAATAATCGAACAGCAGTATTCGGTCCAATCCAAGCGCATGATAAGTCGAAATGGGTCCGGCCCATTGTCAATCGACCGCTAGCGGGCCTTCGGCCTATTAACACGGGGTACTTTGACGATTTTCTGTCAAACTCGCGAACATAGTCCTATATCGACTACTGTAAGAAATGAATCCTCATTCCCTGTTATAAAAAGAACACTATTCACTGCGGAAAAGGTACACCATAAACACTCAAGTTTCTTCTTTCTTCTAAATATTAGGTCTTTCTGTCTGGACTGACTTTACCATCGGAGGAGATTCTCCTGGGCTGAGACCCAGGACCCTTCTTAACTGATTCTTTCTTACTGCAGGAGTTTCAACCTCGTTCTTGCCCACCTCTCGGTCCGGATCCTTGTTGGCCACTGGTCATCCCGCTGACATTCGGATTCTGATCCCGAAATCCAACAGTGATAGCTTTAGCTACATCAGTTTCAATGTAAAAATTTGTAATTCATCGATTTTAAAATCGCTAATTTTAAAAATAATAAAATTTTGTGATTTTAAAATGAGGAAGCATTTGTTTAACTATTTGTAAAATCAAAAGCGAATGCTTCAATCTTTTTGTTTTAATTTACAGTGAATCTTTCATGTAACCTAAAAGAATGAAATTAAGCTGTCAAGTGGGCAGACAAGATCTAGGTAAAATTTTATTTTACATTGTTATACATCATTTTAAACATATGAAAACATTATAAAATGAAACAATTGTTTTAATTTTTGTTATTTTACTTTCAAACAAACAATCCCTTGATACATAGGTGCGGTCAAGACATCAATTCCGGAGATTTTGTACAAAAGTCTTTTCGTGTTGAGTTGCCAGTTAATAACTTGTGATGTAGACTGGATCTATCACGACCGGATTCCGAGGCTGGAACCCGGAGAAGTGGATCCGAATCCGGTTCGGATCGGTGCTATCGAGGCCCGACGGAGATCCGGAAGGCCGAAGAGGCGGAGGCGGAGACGAGAGTCCGAAGGCCGAAGGGCGCTTCGATCGGAGCGGGCTCGTCTCCGGGAAGTCGGGGCCGAGGCTCCTTCGGCGGGCGAAGGGGCGGCGCAGATGATGCTCCTCCTGGCCGTACTGTCGACAGGCGACGAAGCCGAAGCCGACGGTCTGAGGCCGGAAGGGTCTCGGACTCGGCTTGCTCTTGGATAGTGAGCCCAAAAGCTCTTTTGCCGGACGAGGGGACAGCGCGGGGCCGAGTCTCCTGTCGCAGGGCAGCCGTCGTACGGCGTCGAGACCAGGGAGAGGAGTCCGAGGTCGGCGGTCGAGACCGACTCGGGAAGGTCGGCGATGATTCGAACCGAGCCCCTGCAGGAGGGAAAGAAGAAGAAAGACCGGTCAGCAGGAGTCCCGGGCTCTGGCCCTTAGGAACCCCCTCCGACGGTCAAGTTAGCTTCTGAAGATGATTCGATTCAGAAGGCAAGAAGTAGCTTTAATGCTATTTGGACCGTAGTCCTTAAGGGTCTCGGAGGCAAAGAGTTGCATACCTTTGACAATAAATAGCGGTGTATTTATAGCAGAGGATAGAGGTTGGTTAACGGTGGTAGCCGATATAGGACTATGTTTGGGCTTACTGGTAAACCGCCATAGTGTCGGATCCGCCACCGGAGTGGGCCGGACTCGGCTATCGGGCCGAAGGGGGTTGGGCCGCTGAGGGGCCGAAGCCTGCTGGGCCTTGGGCTACCGTGCTGTTCCCGGGTCTTAGGCTGATGGGCCGCTGACGGGCCGGAGGCCCCCGGAGGGCCTGATACTGCTGCTGTTGGGCTGAACGGGGTTTGGGCCTGCTCTAGTGGGCCGAATCGGATTCTGTCTCATCACATAGCCCCCCACTCTTGTCTTCCTCAGCTCTGAGATGGCGAGAGTATAGCCCGAAGCTGCCAAAAGAACATCATAACAGGTGTCTTGCCCGAAGCTCTGTTCTCTTTTTACTGGGAAGAGGGGGCCCTCGGTCGGCCGAGGGCTACGCGGTTGGTTCGTCCCCGCTCGGAGTGGCGACGAAGGCTCGGAGCCAAGAAGCTGAAGGGCCGAGCCCTCTGACTCGTGTCAGGCTCCATTAAATGGACGGGATGGCGCGTCGCCTCGCGAGGAAGCACGGGACACGCGTCGCGCATCCGGCCGCTCCGTTGAAAACACAAAAGGATCATGACCGCTCTCGGGTCGCGGATCGCCTCGGCTCTCTGCCCGAGGCTTCACTCGGATTGCCGCCTCTTTCATCTTCAGCGCGCGGATCGGGACACGTGGCGCGTATCCGGGCGGTCAGCTGAAGGGTCGGAGCGCCCTCGGCCGTTGATTGCTTCGCTGCAAGTCCCGGAGCCGGTCCGTCATCATTGCCGAAGGACGGTGCACGTGGCGTACATCTGAGAGGAGCGAGGGGACGAGCGGGACGATCTCAGCCGTTGGCTTCGGCGGGAGGCGCTCCGAGTGGGCTCTATAAATACAAGCCCTCAGCAGGGCACTGTTCTTCTTCCTGCTGCTGCGCTTGCGTTTCCTCTGCGATCATCCAAGCTCTTCTTCCTTCTCTAGCGGAAAGCTAGCTTCCTGAAGGCTTCGTCCGAGCTTGCCGGCCACCGCGGGAAGGTCTCCATTCCTCGGAGCGCATCGCTGGTGGAGCTGGGAGGTTTGGGAAGCCGCACTCGGTTCAGGAGAGATTTCCTCCCCCTTCCTGCGAGTAAGTCTTAGCTTTCCTTCTTCCCTTTGTGGCCTTATGGTCCGGGGTTCTTCCAGCGAGATTACTCCTTCGGACGAGGAGTATACTCCTTCCCATTCTCCGCGATCTCTCCTGTCAGATCCCCTCACCTCAGACTCCCCTGCCTCAGTGATCTCTGAAGAGTCCGAGGTCTCCGGGACTGAGGGGTCCGAGGCTTCCGGAGCCGAGGTTTCCGGGGCCGAGACCTCCGGGGCCGAGTATGCCGAAGAGGTCCGGAACCCAGGCCAGGCTTCCACTTCGGGACGCCGTCGTCCTGATATGGCTTCGGAAGCATCCTGCGCCCTTTCGGACGCAGAGGTTACGCGCCTTGTCTCTTACTTCCAGCTCCCTTCTTGGATGACGGTCCTTCGGCCTGACTCCGCCACCCGGGCTAACACTTTCCGCCCGGGTTCCTTCTCTATTTACGTTGATAGCTTCGAGGCGGGCTTCCGTCTTCCACTCCCTGTAGGTGCTTAGAATGACCGTGTGATTAACATGAAATATCTATGTTGTTTAGTGTAAACTAACCTATAAAAAACAGCAACTAAAGTGCAGTGATCGCCAGAAACTTTTAACTTAAAAGTTTCAAAAGAGAATATGATCGCCTACCTTTCAAACGCGGAAGATTGAGTCCTTGGTTCCCCTTCCTCAGCCGGCTGAAGAAAGAGAGCCCTTTCTTTGCTTCTTTGTTCTTGCTGTGGAGTTTGAGGTTGAGGATCGTCCAGAAGTTGTGCTTGATTTCCCCTTTTTGATTTCTTGTTGTTGAGTGCAGCAGAGACAAAAAAAACAGAAAATGAAGAACTATGATGAGAATTTAAGTATAAGTAGTATCTGAACTAATCATGATTTTAAGCATATTTAAAACAGCAAACTCACTTTTTAATGGCTTTGAAACCCCTTAGATCAAGTAGGTTTTTTGAAAGATTATGCTGTGGTGTGTGTTTGCATGAAGTGAATATGAAAAAAAAATAAAACTAATGAAATGAATGCAGTAATAAAAAACTTATGCCCAATCGGTTGAAGCTTTGAAAGGATGAAGATCTTGAAAGGAACGCCGACTTCTGGAAATGGCAGCGCTCCGGCGTTACGACGTTGTTGCTTCGATCTTCAACTCGCTATAACGCTATGGCTCAACTCAATTCAATTCTGTTCTCTTTCTCTTTTTTCTCTTTCAACATGCAGGGTATTTATAGGCATTTCTTGCGTTCGAGATTAACATAGCAAAAAACCTCGAATTTATCCATCTTAACCGACAGATAATTACTGATTAATTCATCTTTATCCGTAATTATCTAAAACGCGTCCACCTTGGCTGACGCCTTTCAGATTAATTAAGATAAGGATAAATATCCGGGAAAACTTATCTTTATCTTTATTAGGTAAAACGCGTCCACCTGTGTAGACGCTAATTTTGACGTCATTTCGAGTAAATTTCATATCATATAATAATGCCTCAGAATGGTCTGATAATTAATCATTGATTAATTTTTATTAACTCTTTTTAAGTGTCGGGTTTAACAGATGTGTTTAAGTTAATCAATTGAATTGATTTTAGCTCAAATTTGAGTTAAAATATGAAGAATTCTAAAAGACGTCTACCAACGTGGACGCCATTTATAGTTTATTCTTATTTTAGCGATTAAATTTGAATTTTAATTAATTGATTTATTAACTAAAAGGCGTCTTTTAAGGTTGACGCGTTTTAAGTTTCCTAAGTGGTTTTAACTTCTCCTCCGGATGTTTATCCTTATCTTAATTAGTCTAAAAAAACGTCTACATATGTGGACGCTTTTTACCTAATAAAGATAAAGATAAGTTTTCTCGGATGTTTATCCTTATCTTAATTAGTCTAAAAGACGTCTACACAGGTGGACGCTTTTTACCTAATAAAGAATGAAGAATGAAACTAATGAAACTAATGAAATGAAAATAAATGCAGTAATGAAAAAACTTATGCCCAATCGATTGAAGCCTTGAAAGGATGAAGATCTTGAAAGGACGCCGACTTCTGGGAATGGCAGCGCTCCGGCGTTACGACGTTGTTGCTTCGATCTTCAAATCGCTATAATGCTATGGCTCAACTCAACTTAATTTTGTTCTCTTCTTTTTTTTCAACATGCAGGATATTTATAGGCATTTCTTGCGTTCGCGATTAACATTTGAAAAACTCCGAATTTATCCATCTTAACCGACAGATAAATACTGATTAATTCATCTTTATCTGTAATTATCTAAAACGCGTCTACCTTTGCTGACGCCTTTCAGATTAATTAAGATAAGGATAAATATCCGGGAAAACTTATCTTTATCTTTATTAGGTAAAACGCGTCCACCTGTGTAGACGTCTTTTAGACTAATTAAGATAAGGATAAACATCCGGAGGAGAAGTTAAAATCACTTAGGAAACTTAAAACGCGTCGACCTTTACAGACGCCTTTTAGTTAATTAATTAATTAATTAAAATTCAAATTTAACCGTTAAAATAGGAATAAACTCTAAATGGCGTCCACGTGGGTCGACGTCTTTTAGAATTCTTCATATTTTAACTCAAATTTGAGCTAAAATCAATTCAATTGATTAATTTAAACACGTCTGTTAAACCCGACACTTAAAAAGATTAATAAAAATTAATTAATGATTAAATATCAGACCATTATGAGGCATTATTGTATGATATGAAATTTACTCGAAATGACGTCAAAATTAGCGTGTCTACAGCTGCCTCACCTTGGCATCGTCTTTGCAAGGGAGTGAAATGAAATGGAATGCACTGAAAAGGTGATGCCAAGGTGTGATGAGACACGCTCTTAACATCACATGATTGGAATTTTTCTCAAAATCATCAATGAAGATAGCTCAAAGAAATCAATGGAATCAATCATGTCTGGATGAAATAGACAAGGAAACAAAATAAAGGTCGATCAACCTCCTAGGAGTGGGAAGTACCCCAGGTCGTAGACACTGTGGGTTTCATCATGAGGAGCGTTTGTCAGCCAATGTGGACGTGCTACAGCCATGATGGATCTTAAAAGAAAACAAGAATATTGGATAAAGAATCCAATCAAGGATAGAATTCCAAAGATATCTTTAAGCGAACCTCAAAGATAATCAAGATACTCAATTCGGAATGGAATATCATGTTGAAATTATTTGATTTAATGGTCTGAAACTTAATCAATAATTAATTCTTATTACAATGATTTCAAAGTCCTACATGATGCATGCTGGGCTAAAAGAAAAATATAAAGTCAAATAAAATATAAATTAATCAAGGATAATATTGTTAAATTGTCATTAATGAGTCAAGATACCAATTCTTGTAATTCAGTGCTAAGCCGAAGCTCGTTTATCCACGCACCGTTTTACAAAAGTGGAACCATCGTCCTCACTAATTAACAATCCAACGGCCTATCCGTGCGATTAAGAATTCTCTGGAATTATCACTGTTTTTGTTGAAGGGGAACTCAAATTCCAGTTTCATCAAAACCACAAGGTCCTTGATATAGTCTAATAAATACTTAACATATAGTAATGCGAATGATTTACATAGAAGAGTACAAGGGTAGACATAACCGTCTTTTTAGCCACGGTCGGGACTTGAATTCCATAATGAGATCTTCTTGAACTTTGCTCAGAATTTCCTTGAATTTCTGAAACGCGTCGTGTCGCACAGACGCCATTTAATGTTGAAACGCGTCAGTGCTCCTCGACGCCTTTCACTCACAGAAACAGGTTTCTTCTCTACTCGGATTCCAACTCTCTTCATGCCTTGTGTCCTGTATATGACTTGAACAAACATATTAAGTATCTGTTTAGGCTTAGCCCCTTGCCTGACCGAATAAATGGTCGATCAATCTTTTCCTTCGATAAATGGTCAAGGGGCATAGCCTTTATTAACAAAGGTAATAAGAATAATCAGACTTAAGCAAAATGCAACATGCAAGCAAACATATGCTCACCGAAAATAAAAGAAATGAAACACACTAAATGCCACAAGCAAATGCTAATTGAAATATTTTTGTGGTTTTGAAATATTCATTTTTGTTTGGGTTTTGAAATATATATATTTTTTTTGAATTTTGAAAAATGTATATATTTTTGAATTTTTGACTATGCAATTTTTTTTGAATTTTGACATATGTATTTTTTGAATTTTTGACATATACATTTTTTTTGAGTTTTTGACATATACAATTTTTTTTGAATTTTTGACATATACATTTTTTTTTGAATTTTGACATATGTATTTTTTTTAAATTTTTGACATATGCAATTTTTTTGACTAAAAGACCAGTATGGTACTTAGATCAAAAGATCATATTCATTTATTAACTTAATTTCCAAATTGTTCTTTAACAACTTAACTTAAAACCCATCGTGTTTGAACTTGTGTTTCCATTCGTGATCCCATTTGATGATTTGACCCTTAGTCAATCTAAGCCATCCTTTAAGCTTGAAGTACACTTCTTTAGAAAGAAAAGAAGAATAGATTTAGAAAGCCCATGAGACGGTTCCGGAGACTTAAAAAGATGTCCCTTTCCAACCCTAATATGTGTTGGGGTTCGGTCATTTTCTTTCCGGGGTATTTATCGACCTTGCGTTCCCTTTTGTTTCATTTCATGGCCTTGATGTAACGTTTGTAGTGTAATGGCCTTTTGATTTGACATTTGGCTTTTTGTGGTTTTTTTTTTTTTTTTTCTATTTTTTTCTTTCTTTGCTTTGCTTTGGAACGGATCTCCCCCATTTTTTTTATGACGGCCTCCTACTAAGATGGCGGGTATTCTTGGTAGTCTATTTTAAGCCTCGTTCCGACATCATGGGCCGAGTGTAAAACAGAATTTTATTTAAAAGGAATGATTTGTACTTTATACTCTTAGTCAAGCTTTTGATATTCTTAAGGACTTGGCATCTCTTGTTACTCACGAATCAAACGTGTCAGTGTGTGCGGTAATGGGTTTGAAGTTAATTATTCAGACTAACAAAGAAATTTGAGTTTATAAATTTTCTGATTCCACTGGTCTGTGTACCATACTGACCGACTCTTTAACTTAAGGGTAGTATTTCTTAAGATGTAAACCATTCCAGGGATGATTTAGCTCTTCTCCTTCTGCATTAACCAAACGATAAGCATTACCAGGATAAGCGTGCGATACAACATAAGGTCCTTCCCAGTTGGGTTGGAGCTTAGAACGCGGACCACCAGGTTTTACAAAAATTCTTTTAACAACCATTTCACCGACTTTGAACTTTCGTTCAATGACTTTCTTTTGATAAAAACGTGCTAATCTGTTTTGATAAACTTTTGCATGATTAGCAGCTGACCATCTTTTCTCGTCTAAGAGTTCCAATTGAGCAAGGAGTGCTGAACGATGTTCATCAATGGAAAATTCCTTATTCAATTGTACTCTTAATGACGGTATAAGGATCTCATATGGAACTACCGCCTCCATTCCAAATGTTAAGGAATAAGGAGTTTGCCCAGTAGGCGTGCGGATTGAAGTTCGGTAGGCCCATAAAGCCTCAACCAATTTTTCTGGCCAGTCTGCGAATTTGTTAGATTTACACGTCTTTTTGATAATTTTTATCAAAGTCTTATTAGTTGCCTCTGCTTGGCCATTGCCTTGCGGATAATAAGGAGATGAATGATGCAATGCAATTTTGTACCTGTTGCAGAGGTCCTTCAATTCCTGTGACACGAACTGCGGTCCGTTGTCGGTGACGATGGTACTTGGAATTCCGAATCTTGTGATGATGTTCTTCATGATGAATTTGCAGACGGTTGATGCTTTGATCTCCACGTATGCTTCAGCTTTTGCCCACTTGGTGAAGTATTCCGTTGCCGTGAGAATGAAAGATTTTTGCTTGATGCCGGAATCTGGGTTACCAAGGGGTCCAATAATGTCGAAAGCCCACATGGAGAAAGGCCATGGGGAAGAAACAGGATGGAGTGAAGATGCAGGAGAATGAATTTTGTCGGCGTGAAGTTGACACTTGGCACACCTACGGACATATCCTACACAGTCTTCTTCCATGGTTGGCCAATAAAATCCTTGTCTAAGGATCTTCTTTGCTAGCATCTGTCCATTGACATGGCCACCACAAACTCCACTATGAGCTCCTTCCATAACCTTCCAAAGCTCATCTTCGTCTAAACATCTCAGAAGAACTCCATCAAAACCTCTTTTGTATAATGCTCCCCCAACTAGGGTGTATCGTTGAGCAATTCTCCTGATAGCTCTTTTCTCCTCAGTTGTAGCTTCTTCAGGATACGATTGATCTTCACAATATTTTGCAATTTCATAATACCATGGCTTCTGTTCATCATCCATCTCTTCTAACAGCTCCATCAACATGATTTCTCTTTTCTCCACAATACTTCCATCTTTGAATTTCTTCAGCAACTTCTCCTTAGTTCTAAGAAATGAAGGATCTTTCACGGCGGGTGAAAGACGCCTATGAATTATGATTGATTCAGATTGCTTGCTGATAGGAAAATCAAGGGAAGATGCAAGTGAAGCTAGAGCGTCAGCTAAGATGTTTTGATTTCTAGGGACATGGACAAAGATCAACTTTGTGAAAGGCTTGTGGAATGGTGACACCTTCAGGTGATAACAGAACGATTCCGATACCCTTTCCATGAGAATTCAGAGCTCCGTCAAAATGCAGAGTCCACAAATCATCTCTGATTTGATTTACGGACATCAGTTCCTCATCCGGAAACTCTGATCGCACTGGATCAAATCGAGGAAGGGGATGATGAGCGAGATGTTCTGCTATGGCATAGCCCTTGATCGCTTTCTGTTGAATGTAAATGATATCGAATTGAGATAGAAAGCTTTGCCATCGCGCTAACCTATCAGTAAGAACAGATTTCTCCAGAAGGAATTTGATCGGATTCATCCTAGCGATGAGGTGGACTTCATGGGCCAGAAAATAATGCTTTAATTTCTGAACAACCCAAACCAATGCTGCACATGTTTTCTCCATCGCCGTATATCTCTGTTCAGCGGGGTTGAGAAGTTTAGAGAGATAGTAGGCCGCCCTCTCTTTTCCTTCTTCATCCTCTTGTGCTAGGACAGCCCCCACTGCATCATCCAGGACAGAAATATAAAGTATCAATGGTTTGCCTGGAGATGGTGGTCTCAAAACAGGAGGACTTGCCAAATAGTCCTTTAATCCATCAAATGCCTCCTGACACTTATCGTCCCAATTGAATTTGACTCCTGGCTTGGTAAGCTCGTAAAACGGCTTACACCTTCGTGAGTGCTGGGAGACAAAACGGCGAATAAATTGTAACCTCCCGATTAATCCTCTTAACTCTTTCAAGTTTTTGGGAGGTGGCATTTCTCTGATAGCCTTCGCCTTATTGGGATCGATCTCAATTCCCCGTTTGCTGACAATGAATCCAAGCAATTTTCCTGAAGATACCCCGAATACACATTTCTTGGGGTTCATCTTCAACTGATATTCTCTTGATCTCTCTAATACCCTTGCCAAAACTTTGGCGTGCTCAGCCTTCGTTTTAGACTTAACCAATAAGTCATCCACATACACTTCCAAATCTATATGCATCATGTCATGAAATATTGCCATCATGGCCCTTTGATAAGTGGCTCCAGCGTTCTTCAATCCAAATGGCATGACGACATAACAATATGTTCCCCAAGGTGTAGTGAATGAAGTCTTCTCTTGATCCTCTTCTGCCAGCTTAATCTGGTTGTATCCTGAAAATCCATCCATAAATGATAACGTTTCATAGCCAGCAGTGTTATCGATGAGTACATCAATATGAGGCAATGGAAAATCATCTTTAGGACATGCCCGGTTCAGATCGCGGAAGTCAATGCAAATTCTGACCTTCCCGTCCTTTTTCATAACCGGGACTATATTGGCCACCCATTGTGGATAAAGGACAACTCTAATGAATTTGGCTTTGTGTAATTTGTCGACCTCTTCCTTCATCTTTAAAGCCATTTGCGGGTGGAATCGCCTTAATTTCTGCTTGACCGGATTAGCTCCATCCTTTAATGTTAACCTGTGTTCAACTAGAGATGAGTCTAACCCCGGCATATCCTCATAACTCCAGGCGAAAGTGTCCTTATAATCCTTAAGCACTTGTATCATTGCCTTTTCATCCTCTGCAGAAAGATTTTTACTGACGAGGACAACCTTAGGTTCGTCTTCAGTCCCTAAGTTTATTTCTTTGGTGGGCTCTTCTACGGCAGCTGAAGGTTCATCAAATCTCTTCACTCCACTGGCATATGCCTCAGCTGCGTCCTCATCATCTTCCTCATCTTCAACAATGGGGTCCTTTTCATGTACTAACTCATATACCCCGTACCTATCATTGACTGACTCATCATCTGTACAATCTTCTGGCATCTGAATTGGATCTTCTAAAAGCTGAGGGATTAAAGAGCAAAAGGAACATTTATCAGCCAAATCCTGGAGGTATCTTTCTGGAATTTGCCTTCCCTTAGGCTTCCTAGACTTCCTAACCTGCCTAAAACTAGACTCCCTAACTTCACTAAACTGCCTATCATAACCTAATGAAGACGAAGCAGGATGAAAATCCTGGGATACAGGTGGAAATACAGGGGAATCCTCCCGTAGGGAGGGACAGAGTAGATCTAGAAGAGAATCTTGACCGACGGACCCGTGCGATGGGGTGTAATCGGACAAGTAAGATGTTTCCTCGATAATGATTTGGGAAGAATTTGTTGTAAAATTGGCATTTTTTTTTGGATATCGAAGGAATTATACATGAAGCAGGAGTGAATACAAATGGAAGGGGAATCGGACGGAGGAAGCGGCACCAAGGCCAGAGGATTAGGGGGATCACATAGCAATATGTCCCAGATCAAATTATACAACCTCTCTAGGTCGAGAGGAGGTTGTGGAATAAAGTCCCGAGGGGACAGAGTTATCATAACGGGCGGAGCCCGTGGAATATCTTCAATTATGACCCGCGACCAAGTCGGGGTCAAGAGTAGTGTACGAAAAAGAGTATGGAGCATTAGGACATGTGAAGGATATGTCCCCCTCCATAGCAGATCTGTTGTGTAACCAGCTTCATAGGGGTCATCTGGCTCCCCTTCATCAGTTTGTTCGGACAGCAGTATCCGCTTGTCAAAGATTGTGCCAGGGCTCTCAATTAGCTCGTCAATCTGCGGTGGCCACTTGGGTTCTGCAGGATCCAGGAATAGTCTGTTCAGCGCTATGTATAGGTCCCTCAGGTCGAACCATCTGTACCATTCGCATTCAGGGTCATGGAATTTCCTCCTCTTCATAGGCCGCAGAGCCTCCAAGGATTGGTACGTAAGTAGTTCGGAACAATGTCTGGCCAAGTCCCTCCCATATATGTCATGGAAGTCAAAACAGGAAGTAATGACCACCATGTTGTCGTGACTAAGTATGGGCCCTTTCACAAAGTGTGTATATAGAGTCCATGTTAAGGGACCTCGGCCTTCTTTCAGTGGTGTGGACATTGTTTCCAAGATTTCTTGACCATCTTCGGTTTCTGCTTTCTGAACCAGATCTTGCTTTAGCTTCATTGGCCTATAGCCCAGACCGCTTCCAGGTACTGCCCGATGATTTTTAACAGGAGTGGTCCTGCCTTGCAATTGTGTGCCCAGACCTTTCCCAGGCTGATAGCCATTTTTCATCATAATCCTCCATCCTGGGGTACTCATGCACTTCCCCCTTTTGATAGCATTTAATGGGTATGGAGAAATGGTAGCAGCTTTCAAAGGATCAGCCACTGGACGGTAGACCTGTAATACCGACAGAAAAGGTTGTCGGCCAGGTAAAACAGCAGATTTAATATTCAATGTATGAGCAGCAGCAAGGATCGGCATGCTCGTCACTTTAATAATTCGTCCTTTATAAGGGAATTTGAGGCATTGGTGATTCGTAGAAGGGATTGCCTCAAGAGTTTTGATATAAGGACGTCCCAGAATGACATTTATGGAAGGGTCGATTTCTAGAATATGAAATTCGACCTCTGCATGACTTACTGGACCTAGCTCCACCTTTAAATAAACCATTCCCAGAGGGGAACGGGTAGAATTGTCATATGCCGTAACTGAGATGGGGCTAGGCAGCCATTTCTCCTTAGGCACACCGCATAGCTCCAGGGTCTTTGGAGGTAAAACATTAATTGAAGCCCCTGTATCAACCAGGCATGCATCCACGGCCTTCTTGCAGATATTGACCGTGATGCTCAGAGCCATGCTTCTAGCGGCTGGCGGTGCTAGTTCCGATGTGTGAAATGTAATTGAGGGCTGATCCCCCTGAGGAACTAGTAGTGCTGCAATTTTCTCTACCGGCACGTCTTCATTGACCATCACCTTCTGTAGGTATTCCATTAAAGCTTCTTGGTGAATCTTGGACCTTTTAATTAATTCAAGTACAATGATCCGTGCCGGTGTTTTGTCCAGATGTTTCAACAAGTCGTATTGAGTGCCTGGTGCACTCTCTTCATTATGGGCTTCCTCAGTCGGCTGTGATGGACCGTCTCTGACTGTGGACTGAGGAAAGACTTTGTTGAAAATCCTTCCACTCCGGAGCGCATGTTCCTCGACCGTGGAGGATCCGGGTGACACCTTGAGTACCGCAGAGTTGGGTGGCGTAAGCGGTGCGGAGGGTTGATGCGTAGGTGGTGGCGTTGGGTTAGGTGGTGATGGCGTAGGGTTAAGTGGTGATGGCGCGGTGCGGATTAAAGGCCTAGATGGTTGGATGGTAGATGGGTAAGTGGTTGGCGAAGTGGGGAATGGTACGCGTAGTAACGGTTTGGATGGTTGGGGCATATCTGGGTAGGTGGTAGTGGTAGCGGGTGAAGTAGGAAATGGTATGCGTAATAGTGGCCTAGATGGTAAAAGGGGTGCGTTATTGGTTTGCGGAGGGGTATATGATGGAGGCGTAGGAGTGCGGGGCGCAATGGGTCTAAGGAAGGTGGGTAGTGGTAGTGGGTTATTGGATGCGGGCGAGTGATATGTGGGTGTGGGTAGAGGGGTGATGGTGACGGGTTGTGGTCTGGGTATGTGGATGGTGCGGCGTGGTAGTCGCTCTGCGGTACTTTGAACGTGACCCGTTGAGTAGAGAGAGGAAGAGTCCTTTATCCTCTATTGTTGCCCACGACCAGCCTCAGACTGGCTGTTCGTCAGAATGGGAGCAACCTGGTTCTGATTCTGGTGCTCCGGGAGCGGATTCTGCACTATGCCCATGTTGGGTGGTGCTGCTGCTTGTGCTGGTGGTCTTGCTTGCTGCTGCTGTTGCTGCTGTTGCGGTCTCCTCGCCTTCAGGGCTGTTATGTATTTCTTCATTTCCTCCCAGTCTATGCCGCCCTGCTCGTTGAGATCATGAATGTAATCTCTGAATTGGAAGCAGGTGTCGATGGTATGCCCAGGTTGCCTGTGGAAGTAGCAATACCTGGACGTATCGGCATTTTGAGGCCAGACGGCCTTTTCCCTTGGCAAAACTAAGGCATTGGCTGCCATTAAAGCACTGAAGATATCGGCCAAAGATTCTGGGAGAGCCGGGTATTCTGCCCTCTTCGGGCCTGGAGGTCTCCTCTGCTGGTTGTAATCACCAGGAGGAGGGACATTGTGGTACGCCGGCGGTGCGCGCGGATGGTACTGTGGCTGTTGTTGCTGCTGATACTGCTGCTGCTGGGGTTGCTGGTACTGCTGTTGCCGTTGCGGCTGTTGCTGTAGCTGTCGCTGGTTCTGATTCTGATTCGGCTGCTGGGGCCGTTGATACTGCTGTTGGTACTGGGAGTTCTGCTGCTGTCTGTACCCTTGCTGCTGTGGCCTCTGGTACTGCTGCTGACTCCTCACGAACTGCGGCGAGTTATTGTTCATGGTGCTCACTTGCTCATGAGAGAGCGTGCCCTCGGTAGTCGGACCTGTGCTGGAAGAGTTCGGCACTGCAGGCTTCCGAGGCGGAGGTCTGCTAGGTCTATGAGGATCAAAGACGCTAGAGAATGTAGCGTCCTTGAAAGCATTCTGGCAGTACCGTGCTCTTTCATAGAGCTCTGCCATGTTAGTCAAATTGTTCAAGGAGAGGACGAGCTTGAACTGGGGAGTGGCATTAGAAATTAACATTTTCACTTGTTCAGATTCGGACAAGTGATCCTTCACTTTTTCAGCCAGACCCCGCCACCTGTCAGCAAAACTGACAAACTCCTCATCAGGTTTCATCTTTTCTGCAATGAGGTCCGTGATAGACAAGGAGGGTGCAACTCTGTCCTGGTATCGTTGAATAAACTTGCGTGAAACGATACCGTAATCCTCTACTTCTGAGGGTTCCAGGGAAAAGAACCACTCGAGGGCTGGTCCCTCTAGAGATCTCCTGAACAAGAAGGCCAACGACCTCTTATCATTCTGCCAGAAAGATGATTCATACATGAACTCCTTCAGATGTGTGAAGGGGTTACCAGTACCGTTGTACTTTCGGTACACTGGCATCTCAGAGGGTGGTAGATGGAATACTGGCAGGCTCGGTAGACTGATCTCTGGCACAGCTTTGACCCCCATCATTTTCTGGAGGTTATTAAATTGCTCATCCATACGCTCCATTTTGGCCAACAGCGTTTGTGTGGTCAGATCTGCTTGAGGAGGAGGAGGAGGAGGAGGTACTTGGTAGGCCTGCTGCCTAGAGTACGTTGGGCAGGGTGGACAATAGAGGGGAGGTCCGGCAGCGCTTCCGCCATGCCCGAGGGCATTTTGATAAGTAGGCGTTTGCGGTCTAGCCGGTTGCCTAGATGATGAAAGTTGCGGCCCAGCTGGCCGAGAAGTAATATGAAGGCCCTCAACGGCCTGATGGATATAAGGAGGAGGAAAAGAAGGTTGCTGAGGAACAGCAGGAGGAGCCACAGGGTTCGGCTCGGCAGGCTGCATGGGTGCCTTCCCCTTCAAAATAGATTGGATCGCCTCGAACTGCTGAGGGTCCAGTCGGGAGGCAAGAACTCCCAGAGCATTGATGAGATCCGTAGGATCAGAGGATGAGGGATCATTCTGATTCATGTCCCCCTCAAGATCAGGATTAGGGATCGCATATTCATGCGGAAGAGGATCAGGATATTGATCACGTGGAGGCAAAAGAGGTGTCCGAACATTCCCATCTAGACGATACGGAATGGGGATAGAACTACGGGAGGCATCAGCATCTCTCCCACTCTCATAGTTGTACTCAGAATCCCGAGGGGCATTAGCATCTCCCTCGTAATTAACCATGGCGTCTGGAGCCACACTCAAGTCCCTACCTGATCGTAGCAACATGATGTTAGATTCCCTTTTCAAAGATTTAATCAAACAAGTTGTACAGAGATTAATCAAACAAGTGGATGCTTAACGTGATTTTAGGATTCCTTGTTGAGTTATTTGAATTGGATTAAACCACAATTTCGCTCAGGGAAAGGATCCTAGTTTCAGTTCAATTTCCACCGTTATTCTCTAGGGCTTTCTCTCACAACGCTTTCAGAATCTAACCGGGACTTCAATTGGTACAACCAGCCCGATGATCAAGGAGGAGTACCTTGATTTTGGGGACTTATGGAGGTCTCAACGTCAACTTCTCTAGTCTGATCAAGGGACCAACCCAATCAGAGAGAGTTGCTGACGTCGAGTAATGTGTTCCTAAGAAGAGGAGGGATTAGCCTCAATGCGTATGTCCTGTGGCCTGGACGGCCTCTAATGCTTAGCAAGTAATGGGTAGCTAGCACTCAAAACACAAAAATCTGGAAACTGGAAAAAATTAAGAAACTGTCTGAATCGCGTCGATGTTAGTCGACGCTATTCAAAACAGAACTTAATTTTTCGTAGAAGCAGATGCAGACAGCAGAGAAACTGTGAAGCCTGAAAGGCGTCTAGGTGTGTTGACGCGGTTTTGAAACGCGTCAGCTATTCTGGACGCTTTTCAGTTCGCAGAAACAATTTTCTAGGAGGATTTTCTGGGTTGAATCCTCCTTAAACAAGATGAAAAGCAGTAAACAATCGACTCATGCAAATTTTTTTAGTTCCAGATTTTAAACAGGATGGTTTACTAACTAAACAACTAGAAAAACAATCAATCACACATCATTTTTATCACAAAAACAGCTTTTTGAGTTAATCAAGGGGGGGCAAGATCTTGCCACTGGGGTGTGCACGTGGTGCACGAGGGAAATCAATTAAACTAAACACTCACCAATTGGTGAGGACGTGTCCAGAGACACAAATGGTGCACCGTGGGCGCCCGATATGATGATAGCAAGAACAAAAGGAAACTAAAAGATGGCGAGACCAAGTCCCATCGTGATCGCCAAAAAAGCTGTAGGTGCTTAGAATGACCGTGTGATTAACATGAAATATCTATGTTGTTTAGTGTAAACTAACCTATAAAAAACAGCAACTAAAGTGCAGTGATCGCCAGAAACTTTTAACTTAAAAGTTTCAAAAGAGAATATGATCGCCTACCTTTCAAACGCGGAAGATTGAGTCCTTGGTTCCCCTTCCTCAGCCGGCTGAAGAAAGAGAGCCCTTTCTTTGCTTCTTTGTTCTTGCTGTGGAGTTTGAGGTTGAGGATCGTCCAGAAGTTGTGCTTGATTTTCCCTTTTTGATTTCTTGTTGTTGAGTGCAGCAGAGACAAAAAAAACAGAAAATGAAGAACTATGATGAGAATTTAAGTATAAGTAGTATCTGAACTAATCATGATTTTAAGCATATTTAAAACAGCAAACTCACTTTTTAATGGCTTTGAAACCCCTTAGATCAAGTAGGTTTTTTGAAAGATTATGCTGTGGTGTGTGTTTGCATGAAGTGAATATGAAAAAAAAATAAAACTAATGAAATGAATGCAGTAATAAAAAACTTATGCCCAATCGGTTGAAGCATTGAGGCTAATCCCTCCTCTTCTTAGGAACACATTACTCGACGTCAGCAACTCTCTCTGATTGGGTTGGTCCCTTGATCAGACTAGAGAAGTTGACGTTGAGACCTCCATAAGTCCCCAAAATCAAGGTACTCCTCCTTGATCATCGGGCTGGTTGTACCAATTGAAGTCCCGGTTAGATTCTGAAAGCGTTGTGAGAGAAAGCCCTAGAGAATAACGGTGGAAATCGAACTGAAACTAGGATCCTTTCCCTGAGCGAAATTGTGGTTTAATCCAATCCAAATAACTCAACAAGGAATCCTAAAATCACGTTAAGCATCCACTTGTTTGATTAATCTCTGTACAACTTGTTTGATTAAATCTTTGAAAAGGGAATCTAACATCATGTTGCTACGATCAGGTAGGGACTTGAGTGTGGCTCCAGACGCCATGGTTAATTACGAGGGAGATGCTAATGCCCCTCGGAATTCTGAGTACAATTATGAGAGTGGGAGAGATGCTGATGCCTCCCGTAGTTCTATCCCCATTCCGTATCGTCTAGATGGGAATGTTCGGACACCTCTTTTGCCTCCACGTGATCAATATCCTGATCCTCTTCCGCATGAATATGCGATCCCTAATCCTGATCTTGAGGGGGACATGAATCAGAATGATCCCTCATCCTCTGATCCTACGGATCTCATCAATGCTCTGGGAGTTCTTGCCTCCCGACTGGACCCTCAGCAGTTCGAGGCGATCCAATCTATTTTGAAGGGGAAGGCACCCATGCAGCCTGCCGAGCCGAACCCTGTGGCTCCCCCTGCTGTTCCTCAGCAACCTTCTTTTCCTCCTCCTTATATCCATCAGGCCGTTGAGGGCCTTCATATTACTTCTCGGCCAGTTGGGCCGCAGCTTTCATCATCTAGGCAACCGGCTAGACCGCAAACGCCTACTTATCAAAATGCCCTCGGGCATGGCGGAAGCGCTGCCGGACCTCCCCTCTATTGTCCACCCTGCCCAACGTACTCTAGGCAGCAGGCCTACCAAGTACCTCCTCCTCCTCCTCCTCAAGCAGATCTGACCACACAAACGCTGCTGGCCAAAATGGAGCGTATGGATGAGCAATTTAATAACCTCCAGAAAATGATGGGGGTCAAAGCTGTGCCAGAAATCAGTCTACCGAGTCTGCCAGTATTCCATCTGCCACCCTCTGAAATGCCAGTGTACCGAAAGTACAACGGTACTGGTAACCCCTTCACACACCTGAAAGAGTTCATGTATGAATCCTCTTTCTGGCAGAACGACAAGAGGTCGTTGGCCTTCTTGTTCAGGAGATCTCTAGAGGGACCAGCCCTCGAGTGGTTCTTTTCCCTGGAACCCTCAGAAGTAGAGGATTACGGTATCGTTTCACGCAAATTTATTCAACGATACCAGGACAGAGTTGCACCCTCCTTGTCTATCACGGACCTCATTGCAGAAAAGATGAAACCGGATGAGGAGTTTGTCAGTTTTGCTGATAGGTGGCGGGGTCTGGCTGAAAAGGTGAAGGATCATTTGTCCGAGTCCGAACAAGTGAAAATGTTAATTTCTAATGCCACGCCCCAGTTCAAGCTCGTCCTCTCCTTGAACAATTTGACTAACATGGCAGAGCTCTATGAAAGAGCACGGTACTGCCAGAATGCCTTCAAGGACGCTACATTCTCTAGTGTGTTTGATCCTCATAGACCTAGCAGGCCTCCGCCTCGGAAGCCTGCAGTGCCGAACTCTTCCAGCACAGGTCCGACTACCGAGGGCACGCTCTCTCATGAGCAAGTGAGTACCATGAACAATAACTCGCCCCAGTTCGTGAGGAGTCAGCAGCAGTACCAGAGACCACAGCAGCAAGGGTACAGACAGCAGCAGAACCCCCAGTACCAACAGCAGTATCAACGGCCCCAGCAGCCGAATCAGAATCAAAACCAGCAACAGCTACAGCAACAACCACAGCAGCAGCAGTATCAGCACCAGCAACAGCCACAGTACCAGCCGCGCGCACCGCCAGCGTACCACAATGTCCCTCCTCCTGGTGACTACAACCAGCAGAGGAGACCTCCAGGCCCGAAGAGGGCAGAATACCCGGCACTCCCAGAATCCTTGGCCGATATCTTCAGTGCTTTAATGGCAGCCAATGCCTTAGCTTTGCCAAGGGAAAAGGCCGTCTGGCCTCAAAATGCCGATACGTCCAGATATTGCTACTTCCATAGGCAACCTGGGCATACCATCGACACCTGCTTCCAATTCAGAGATTATATTCATGATCTCAACGAGCAGGGCGGCATAGACTGGGAGGAAATGAAGAAATACATAACAGCCCTGAAGGCGAGGAGACCGCAGCAGCAACAGCAGCAGCAAGCAAGACCACCAGCACAAGCAGCAGCACCACCCAACATGGGCATAGTGCAGAATCCGCTCCCGGAGCACCAGAACCAGAACCAGGTTGCTCCCATTCTAACGAACAGCCAGTCTGAGGCTGGTCGTGGGCAACAATGGAGGATAGAGGACTCTTCCTCTCTCTACTCAACGGGTCACGTTCAAAGTACCGCAGAGCGACTACCACGCCGCACCATCCACATACCCAGACCACAACCCGTCACCATCACCCCCCTACCCACACCCACATATCATTCGCCCGCATCCAATAACCCATTACCACTACCCACCTTCCTTAGACCCATTGCGCCCCGCACTCCTACGCCTCCATCATATACCCCACCGCAAACCAATAACGCACCCCTTTTACCATCTAGGCCACTATTACGCGTACCATTTCCTACTTCACCCGCTACCACTACCACCTACCCAGATATGCCCCAACCATCCAAACCATTACTACGCGTACCATTCCCCACTTCGCCAACCAGTTACCCATCTACCATCCAACCATCTAGGCCTTTAATCCGCACCGCGCCATCACCATTTAACCCTACGCCATCACCACCTAACCCAACGCCACCACCTACGCATCAACCCTCCGCACCGCTTACGCCACCCAACTCTGCAGTACTCAAGGTGTCACCCGGATCCTCCACGGTCGAGGAACATGCGCTCCGGAGTGGAAGGATTTTCAACAAGATCTTTCCTCAGTCCACAGTCAGAGACGGCCCATCACAGCCGACTGAGGAAGCCCATAATGAAGAGAGTGCACCAGGCACTCAATATGACTTGTTGAAACATCTGGACAAAACACCGGCACGGATCACTGTACTTGAATTAATTAAAAGGTCCAAGATTCACCAAGAAGCTTTAATGGAATACCTACAGAAGGTGATGGTCAATGAAGACGTGCCGGTAGAGAAAATTGCAGCACTACTAGTTCCTCAGGGGGATCAGCCCTCAATTACATTTCACACATCGGAACTAGCACCGCCAGCCGCCAGAAGCATGGCTCTGAGCATCACGGTCAATATCTGCAAAAAGGTCGTGGATGCATGCCTGGTTGATACAGGGGCTTCGATTAACATTTTACCTCCGAAGACCCTGGAGCTATGCGGTGTGCCCAAGGAGAAATGGCTGCCTAGCCCCATCTCAGTTACAGCATATGACAATTCTACCCGTTCCCCTCTGGGAATGGTTTATTTAAAGGTGGAGCTAGGTCCAGTAAGTCATGCAGAGGTTGAATTTCATATTCTAGAAATCGACCCTTCCATAAATGCCATTCTGGGACGTCCTTATATTAAAACTCTTGAGGCGATTCCTTCTACGAATCACCAATGCCTCAAATTCCCTTATAAAGGACGAATTATTAAAGTGATGAGCATGCCGATCCTTGCTGCTGCTCATACATTGAATATTAAATCTGCTGTTTTACCTGGCCGACAACCTTTTCTGTCGGTATTACAGGTCTACCGTCCAGTGGCTGATCCTTTGAAAGCCGCTACCATTTCTCCATGCCTATTAAATGCTATCAAAAGGGGGAAGTGCATGAGTACCCCGGGATGGAGAATCATGATTAAGAACGGCTACAAGCCTGGAAAAGGTCTGGGCACACAGTTGCAAGGCAGGACCACTCCTGTTAAAAATCATCGGGCAGTACCTGGAAGCGGTCTGGGCTATAGGCCGAGGAAACTGAAGCAAGACAGGGTTCAGCAAGAAGATGGTCAAGAAATCTTGGAAACAATGTCTACACCACTGAAAGAAGGCCGAGATCCCTTAACATGGACTCTATATACACATTTTGTGAAAGGGCCCATACTTAGTCACGACAACATGGTGGTCATTACTTCCTGTTTTTACTTCCATGACATATATGGGAGGGACTTGGCCAGACATTGTTCCGAATTACTTACGTACCAATCCTTGGAGGCTCTGCGGCCTATGAAAAGGAGGAAATTCCATGACCCCGAATACGAATGGTACAGATGGTTCGACCTGAGGGACCTATACATAGCACTGAACAGACTATTCCTGGATCCTGCAGAACCCAAGTGGCCACCGCAGATTGACGAGCTAATTGAGAGCCCTGGCACAATCTTTGACAAGCGGATACTGCTGTCCGAACAAACTGATGAAGGGGAGCCAGATGACCCCTATCAAGCTAGTTACACAACAGATCTGCTATGGAGGGGGACATATCCTTCACATGTCTTCATGCTCCATACTCTTTTTCGTACACTACTCTTGACCCCGACTTGGTCGCGGGTCATAATTGAAGATATTCCACGGGCTCCGCCCGTCATGATAACTCTGTCCCCTCAGGACTTTATTCCACAACCTCCTCTCGACCTAGAGAGGATGTATGATCTGATCTGGGACATATTGCTATATGATCCCCCCAATCCTCTGGCCTTGGTGCCGCTTCCTCCGTCCGATTCTCCTCCCATTTGTATTCATTCTTGCTTTGTGTTTAATTCTTTCGATATCCAAAAAAAAACGTCAATTTTACAACAAATTCTTCCCAAATCATTATCGAGGAAACATCTTACTTGTCCGATTACACCCCATCGCGCGGGTCCGTCGGTCAAGATTCTCTCCTAGATCTACTCTGTCCCTCCCCACGGGAGGATTCCCATGTATTTCCACCTGTATCTCAGGATTTTCATCCTGTTTCATCTTCCTTAGGTTATGATAGGCAGTTTAGTGAAGTTAGGGAGTCTAGTTTTAGGCAGGTTAGGAAGTCTAGGAAGCCTAAGGGAAGGCAAATTCCAGAAAGATACCTCCAGGATTTGGCTGATAAATGTTCCTTTTGCTCTTTAATCCCTCAGCTTTTAGAAGATCCAATTCAGATGCCAGAAGATTGTACAGATGATGAGTCGGTCAATGATGGGTATGGGGTATATGAGTTAGTACATGAAAAGGACCCCATTGTTGAAGATGAGGAAGATGATGAGGACGCAGCGGAGGCATATGCCAGTGGAGTGAAGAGATTTGATGAACCTTCAGCTGCCGTAGAAGAGCCCACCAAAGAAATAAACTTAGGGACTGAAGACGAACCTAAGGTTGTCCTCGTCAGTAAAAATCTTTCTGCAGAGGATGAAAAGGCAATGATACAAGTGCTCAAGGATTATAAGGACACTTTCGCCTGGAATTATGAGGATATGCCGGGGTTAAACTCATCTTTAGTTGAACACAGGTTAACATTAAAAGATGGAGCTAGTCCGGTCAAGCAGAAATTAAGGCGATTCCACCCGCAAATGGCTCTAAAGATGAAGGAAGAAGTCGATAAATTACACAAAGTCAAATTCATTAGAGTTGTCCTTTATCCACAATGGGTGGCCAATATAGTCCCGGTTATGAAGAAGGACGGGAAGGTCAGAATTTGCATTGACTTCCGCGATCTAAACCGGGCATGTCCTAAAGACGATTTTCTATTGCCTCATATTGATGTACTCATCGATAACACTGCTGGCTATGAGACGTTATCATTTATGGATGGATTTTCAGGATACAACCAGATTAAGCTGGCAGAAGAGGATCAAGAAAAGACTTCATTCACTACACCTTGGGGAACATATTGTTATGTCGTCATGCCATTTGGATTGAAGAATGCTGGAGCCACTTATCAAAGGGCTATGATGGCAATATTTCATGACATGATGCATATAGATTTGGAAGTGTATGTGGATGACTTATTGGTTAAGTCTAAAACGAAGGCTGAGCATGCCAAAGTTTTGGCAAGGGTATTAGAGAGATCGAGAGAGTATCAGTTGAAGATGAACCCCAAGAAATGTGTATTCGGGGTATCTTCAGGGAAATTGCTTGGATTCATTGTCAGCAAACGGGGAATTGAGATCGATCCCAATAAGGCGAAGGCTATCAGAGAAATGCCACCTCCCAAAAACTTGAAAGAGTTAAGGGGATTAATCGGGAGGTTACAATTTATTCGCCGTTTTGTCTCCCAGCACTCACAAAGGTGTAAGCCGTTTTACGAGCTTACTAAGCCAGGAGTCAAATTCAATTGGGACGATAAGTGTCAGGAGGCATTTGATGGATTAAAGGACTATTTGGCAAGTCCTCCTGTTTTGAGACCACCATCTCCAGGCAAACCATTGATACTTTATATTTCAGTCCTGGATGATGCAGTGGGGGCTGTCCTAGCACAAGAGGATGAAGAAGGAAAGGAGAGGGCAGCCTACTATCTCTCTAAACTTCTCAACCCCGCTGAACAGAGATATACAGCGATGGAGAAAACATGTGCAGCATTAGTTTGGGTTGTACAGAAATTGAAGCATTATTTTCTGGCCCATGAAGTCCATCTCATCGCTAGGATGAATCCGATTAAGTTCCTTCTGGAGAAATCTGTTCTTACTGATAGGTTAGCGCGATGGCAAAGCTTTCTATCTCAATTCGATATTATTTACATTCAACAGAAAGCAATCAAGGGCTATGCCATAGCAGAACATCTCGCTCATCATCCCCTTCCTCGATTTGATCCAGTGCGATCAGAGTTTCCGGATGAGGAACTGATGTCCGTAAATCAAATCAGAGATGATATGTGGACTCTGCATTTTGACGGAGCTCTGAATTCTCATGGAAAGGGTATCGGAATCGTTCTGTTATCACCTGAAGGTGTCACCATTCCACAAGCCTTTCAGCTTGATTTTCCAGTCACCAACAACATAGCTGAATACGAGACACTTCTTGCTGGTCTCGAGGCTGCTCATTTTCATGGTGCAACCAAACTCAGGATTGTAGGTGATAGCCAATTAATTCTTCGCCAAGTGCTGACCAAATATCGAACTCTTGATCCCAAGCTCAAGCCATATCAAGAACTTACTTCTGCTTACTCGAAGCTTTTCACAAAATTGATTTTTGTCCATGTCCCTAGAAATCAAAACATCTTAGCTGACGCTCTAGCTTCACTTGCATCTTCTCTTGATTTTCCTATCAGCAAGCAATCTGAATCGATCATAATTCATAGGCGTCTTTCACCCGCCGTGAAAGATCCTTCATTTCTTAGAACTAAGGAGAAGTTGCTGAAGAAATTCAAAGATGGAAGTATCGTGGAGAAAAGAGAAATCATGTTGATGGAGCTGTTAGAAGAGATGGATGATGAACAGAAGCCATGGTATTATGAAATTGCAAAATATTGTGAAGATCAATCGTATCCTGAAGAAGCTACAACTGAGGAAAAAAGAGCTATCAGGAGAGTTGCTCAACGATACACCCTAGTTGGGGGAGCATTATACAAAAGAGGTTTTGATGGAGTTCTTCTGAGATGTCTAGACGAAGATGAGCTTTGGAAGGTTATGGAAGGAGCTCATAGTGGAGTTTGTGGTGGCCATGTTAATGGACAAATGCTAGCAAAGAAGATCCTTAGACAAGGATTTTATTGGCCAACCATGGAAGAAGATTGCGTAGGATATGTCCGTAGGTGTGCCAAGTGTCAACTTCACGCCGACAAAATTCATTCTCCTGCATCTTCACTCCATCCTGTTTCTTCCCCATGGCCTTTCTCCATGTGGGCTTTCGACATTATTGGACCTCTTGGTAACCCAGATTCCGGCATCAAGCAAAAATCTTTCATTCTCACGGCAACGGAATACTTTACCAAGTGAGCAGAAGCTGAAGCATACGTGGAGATCAAAGCATCAACCGTCTGCAAATTCATCATGAAGAACATCATCACAAGATTCGGAATTTCAAGCACCATCGTCACCGACAACGGACCGCAGTTCGTGTCACAGGAATCGAAGGACCTCTGCAACAGGTATAAAATTGCATTGCATCATTCATCTCCTTATTATCCGCAAGGCAATGGCCAAGCAGAGGCAACTAATAAGACTTTGATAAAAATTATCAAAAAGACGTGTAAATCTAACAAATTCGCACATTGGCCAGAAAAATTGGTTGAGACTCTATGGGCCTACCGAACTTCAATCCGCACGCCTACTGGGCAAACTCCTTATTCCTTAACATTTGGAATGGAGGCGGTAGTTCCATATGAGATCCTTATACCGTCATTAAGAGTACAATTGAATAAGGAATTTTCTATTGATGAACATCGTTCAGCACTCCTTGCTCAATTGGAACTCTTAGACGAGAAAAGATGGTCAGCTGCTAATCATGCAAAAGTTTATCAAAACAGATTAGCACGTTTTTATCAAAAGAAAGTCATTGAACGAAAGTTCAAAGTCGGTGAAATGGTTGTTAAAAGAATTTTTGTAAAACCTGGTGGTCCGCGTTCTAAGCTCCAACCCAACTGGGAAGGACCTTATGTTGTATCGCACGCTTATCCTGGTAATGCTTATCGTTTGGTTAATGCAGAAGGAGAAGAGCTAAATCATCCCTGGAATGGTTTACATCTTAAGAAATACTACCCTTAAGTTAAAGAGTCGGTCAGTATGGTACACAGACCAGTGGAATCAGAAAATTTATAAACTCAAATTTCTTTGTTAGTCTGAATAATTAACTTCAAACCCATTACCGCACACACTGACACGTTTGATTCGTGAGTAACAAGAGATGCCAAGTCCTTAAGAATATCAAAAGCTTGACTAAGAGTATAAAGTACAAATCATTCCTTTTAAATAAAATTCTGTTTTACACTCGGCCCATGATGTCGGAACGAGGCTTAAAATAGACTACCAAGAATACCCGCCATCTTAGTAGGAGGCCGTCATAAAAAAAATGGGGGAGATCCGTTCCAAAGCAAAGCAAAGAAAGAAAAGAATAGAAAGGCAAAAGCAAGGCAAAAAGCCAAATTCAAAATCAAAAGGCCATCAAGGCCATGAAATAAAACAAAAGGGAACGCAAGGTCGATAAATACCCCGGAAAGAAAATGACCGAACCCCAACATATATTAGGGTTAGAAAGGGACATCTTTTTAAGTCTCCGGAACCTTCTCATGGGCTTTCTAAATCTATTCTTCTTTTCTTTCTAAAGAGGTGTACTTCAAGCTTAAGGAATGGCTTAGATTGACTAAGGGTCAAATCATCAAATGGGATCACGAATGGAAACACAAGTTCAAACACGATGGGTTTTAAGTTAAGTTGTTAAAGAACAATTTGGAAATTAAGTTAATAAATGAATATGATCTTTTGATCTAAGTACCATACTGGTCTTTTAGTCAAAAATTCAAAAAAAATGCATATGTCAAAAATTCCAAAAAAAAATGTATATGTCAAAATTCAAAAAAAATGCATATGTCAAAAATTCAAAAAAAAATGTATATGTCAAAATTCAAAAAAAATGTATATGCAAAAATTCAAAAAAAATGCATATGTCAAAAATTCAAAAAAATGCATATGTCAAAAATTCAAAAAAAAATGCATATGTCAAAAATTCAAAAAAAAAATGTATATGCAAAAATTCAAAATTCAAAAAAATTGCATAGTCAAAAATTCAAAAAAATATACATTTTTCAAAATCTAAAAAAAGAATACATATTTCAAAACCCAAACAAAAACGAATATTTCAAAACCACAAAAATATTTCAATTAGCATTTGCTTGTGGCATTTAGTGTGTTTCATTCATTTTATTTTCGGTGAGCATATGTTTGCTTGTATGTTGCATTTTGCTTAAGTCTGATTACTCTTATTACCTTTGTTAATAAAGGCTATGCCCCTTGACCATTTATTCAAGGAAAAGATTAATTGACCGTTTGTTTGGTCCGGCAAGGGGCTAAGCCTAAACAGATACTTAACCTGTTTGTTAAGTGTTGTACAGGATGCAAGATAAGCACAGGAATACGAAATTGGAGCCCAAAAGTTTCATGTATATATCAAAAGTATTTTGTACATGATACATGAAAAGGAAAAACAAAAGCCCTCAAGGCTGGCTCTCCCCTCCGCCCTCATCCAACTGGCTCTGGGCCTCATCCTGGGCATCTGGCGGTGGAGCTCTAGGAGCTGGAGGCGGTCCCATCGCACTTGGCCCTGCCTGACCAGATGATATGGCTATGCTGGCAGTAAAGGCACTCGCCTGACCTCGATCAATAGCTCGCTGGCGGGCTCGCTGATATCGCTCCTCCACCATCTTGCGCTCATGCTCCGCGACTGACAGCCGACCCTGAAGACTCTCCAGTCGAAGGCGGTCGCGATCTCTCTCTTCAGTTACAACCTCCAGGCGAATCTGGAGGCGTGCAAAATCTCCAGTGGAGAGACGCGCCACCTGCTCCTCTAGAGCCCGGATCCGCGCAGCATCAGCTTCGGCGCGAGCCGCTGCAGTACGGGCATGCTCCAGCTCCGCTTCAGCTCTCTGAAGGGCTTCATGAAGCTCGGCAACCTGAATAAAAATCATTATTAGTCCAAGGCAATCAAGTAATTAAAATCAAATTCAGAAATGAAAAGTTGAAGAACTTACCCTAGCAGCACGATCCTCCTCCGCGAGAGAGGCCCGGTGGATGGCGGAGGCAAGCTGACTCTGGAGGTCAGCCAGAGCCGCATCATAGGATGAAGAAGTGGATGATGAAGCCCCGAAGGAAGGAGGAGCCGCCTGGGTGTAGACAGCTCGCTGTACCAAAAGAACACTGTCAGTGGTTAATCGCCAAAACAAATAATTAATTAAAAAAAACATGCATTCATATTCATTCATACATACCAGATCGAAGAGCTCCTTTTGGACTTGTTCTAGCTGGGCCTCCGCATCATGTAGGCGGGCCCGGAGGTCGATGATGACCGCATCACGTGCATCCTGCAAGTCACGCATTCATACATTCATTCACCAACATAAATCAAGATAATAATAAAATTAAAGACGCATGAATGCATACTTACATCGAGTGGTCGGAGGAGCCGCAGTTGATCGGCGTAATGGGCCCGGTAATGCTGGAGGTAGCCCTCGCTACTCTCCGCACGGGACTCCACCCGTACGCCGCGGCGGTGCCAATCCTCGTACTGCTCGGGAAATTTCGCACGCCAATCTGTGAGGGCTTGCTTGCCCCTCATGCTTCTCCCGACGTCCTCCGGGACCTCCTCGTCGATCCATTCCTGGTGGAGGCCCAGGGTCCTCATCACAAGTCGGAGGGGGAGGGGCTCAATTTCGTTGAGGCAATGTAGCCACATTTGCCTCCCGAACCTCCTCCTGCCAGCCGTTACCCACGGCTGACCCTCCTCGCCCATACCAAGGTACGGGCGCCAGATCACCTGCATATAGATTAGATGCATTCATATAAATAATTTGCATTTAAGGAATAAAGAATTGCATTGAATAAAATTGAACAAATTAAAAACTCACCAAAAGCTCTGGATAGTCCAAGAACTGACGGCGGAGGGCCGTCAGTTGATGGTGCTGTGGAGCTGTGTCCACAATTGGCTGCCAACGGCAGGCCAAGGGGACAGCATCTGGACGAACGATCCTCGCTCTGCCGAGCGGGAAATAATAGTAGCTCCACACCTGCATGCATAAACATATAAGTTAGAAAAAGCATCATATCATATTGCATATCATGAATAAATAATAACACATTTAATACCTGGAGGAACGGCGAGAAGCCGCTGACAGTAGTCTCGCGGTCTGGAATGACCGCGGATAGATCTGCAAACAGGTGGGCCAGGAGGGCCGCACCCCAGGCATACTCACCTAAGCTATCTAGGTCATCTAACAAATACAAAAATCTACAGTGGATATGATCGCCCTTCGTACCGAAGAGCAACCGAACGAAGAAAAAGACAAGAAAGACCCTAAGCTGTCGGTCTACCTCCTCTACCTGGCTAGGGTCCCTACAGTAGATGGCAGAGGACGACTCTGCTAGTCTATCCCTAAACTCCTCCCGGGTCTCGTCAGACCGACGCCGGGGCTCATCTAATCCTAGGGCAGCCTCTACTTCTACCCTGGGAACCATCCTAGACTCCCTACCTATGCTAGATACCTCTATCCCTAATAAGGCCTCTGCTAACCCTCGATAATCGGGGTAAGTCACCCCACTAACTGGTCGGCCCTCTACCCGGAGGCCAGTGATCCTGGCCACATCCTCTAGGGTGGGGACCATATGTCCCCACGGCATTAGGAAAGCCCGGCTTTCCGCATGCCAACGCTCCCTGAGCGCCTGTAACAAGACTAGATCAAGCCAAAATGGCTCGATGTCTAGTATCTCACCGAACCCCATCCGGCGCAGGCGCACCTTCTGGAAGTCCGGGAGCCCTCTGTAAGCCCCTATAACTAGGTCCCAGGAGATCCTAGCCCTCATCACTCCCTGCAAATAGAAACAACAAAAAAATAGGGTCAGTATTAATAAAAAAAGGAAAATTCACTCTGTTTTAAAAGGCGTCAGCATACACAGACGTGTTTCAAAACACGTCCACATACCTTGACGCAATTCAAAAATATTTTCTACCTATTTTAAAAATCCGAAATTTGTCTTAAAAGACGTCGACCAAGGGCGACGCCTTTTGAAAGGCGTCACCTGGTCTGGACGCCTTTCAAGTCCAGATTTCGGGTTCTTGGAAGAACCCCTTTCTTCTCCTCTTTTCCTTGCCCATTCAAACCACAAGGGACTTACCGTGTGGAGGTCGCCCTCCTCTTCCTCTTCCACCGCCATGGGCGCCGGTGGAGGGAGTTCTTCCTCCAAGAAGGCCGCCGCCTCGGCTAACGCCGCCGGCACCTCCTCGGGAACCTCTTCTTCTTGCCTTCGCCTCCTCTTGGCCAAGGTCTTCTTCTTCCCTGAACCCTCGCCGTGTTCCATGGCTCTAGAAGGAGTTTTGAGAGAAAGATCACCGGAATCGCCGGAGCTCGGGTGGAGAGAAAGAATTTTTGAGAAAGTGAGGAAGAAAAGAGGGCCTTCGCGGGTCTGTAACGAAAAGGGTGAAAGGCGTCGACTCAGGAAGACGCGTTTTAAGGCGCATAAGTTGAGGCGGTAAAGGACAGCTATTTGAATTGGTTGAAACACGTCTACATGGGTAGACGCGTTTCAGGTTCTGTTCAGAGCCGTACACAGGAAAATCATGAAAAGCGTCTTTCTTAATGGACGCGTTTTAGGGAATTAATCATGGAATTAATGGCAGAATCCTGGGAAAAGTAGGAGAGAGAGTTTAAAGGCGTCTATATGAGTAGACGCGTTTTAAGCTTAAATCGGGTTTTTAAGGATTAAATTGAATTTCTGGAAAAGAATATAGTTTGAAATGCGTCTTTCTGAGTGGACGCATTTTAAATTTTACAAAACCCGAACTGTTGAATTTTCAGGAAAAATCAAGTTTTTACTTAAGGAAAAATCATGTGCACATCACAGAAGGTTGAGGAAAGATTCTAAGACATGAAAAGTCGTTCTTTATTCAATGGAATCAATCTTTATTACATCAAAATCAAAGAGAGACAAAGGACATTCAAGGGAGAATATCATGAAGACCTTTAAGATAAGGAGATTTCAATCCTTTATCTCTGTCTTTAGAGGATCTTACACGATAGCTAAAGCCTAGATTCCATAGAGTAATAATGATTTGTATGGCTTCATAATCTTCATCGGACTCCAGGTCACGCTTCTTGATTGGAAGTATAGGAGAGAATTCAGGGAACTCGCGACGAGCCAAGCTGAGTTGAGTGAGGCACCGGTGTGGATTGTATAACACAAACTCAGTAGCTCCAATTAACTTGAGGTCTGCTCCTGCTGTGCGGCGCACCCAAACTGGTTTTCCGACGAGAGCAAGCGGAGACGAGTCGAATATGTCGGATGTCATGAGTTTCAAATACTCTCTCCAATCGGCTCGGGTCTTGAGTTTTGGAACCTTGTTGACCATGTACTCATTGAACTTTACAATATTAGCAATGCAATGAATTGGACTATTCAAGAAGATCTGAGATGGATTCAGAGGCCTTTTCTTGCTATGCTCGAATTTGAAGTGAAGTTCTACCCACAAGGCAAAGAGTAGCATGCATCCATATGGAGGACGACCCACAGAAGCTGCAGAAAGTCCACTGTAGAGATATGCTAAGAGAGCAGTGCTAATGGATTTACCTTCGAAAATTGCGCAAATAGCACTGATTTGATCGTCTTCCAAGATATTATCCTGTGTAGGAAAGAATAAGGCACCAGCAAGGCATGTAACGAGAGCTTTCGTTACATCTTCCGCCTCATCCTCCCTTAGATCTTCGATTTCATAAAGAGTCCACTCGGCTAGTTTTGCGAGATTGATCCCTTTCTTCGTGAGGCATCCTTTAGCTTCTGAAGGATCCTTCATGATAGATGTCAATAGCTGTTGACCGGTGATTCTCTCTTTTGTCAAGGCTATCTTGTCTCTGTTATCTCTGGTCTTTGGGAGACCTAATAGAAGTTCCGCCTCTTCTAGAAGGATTGTGCACTCGAAGTCTTGGAAGAAGAACGTATGAGTTTGGGGATGCCACCACTCGATCAAGGCGCCCATAGCCGCCCAGTCTACGTTCGCACTCTTGTAATTCTTAGCGAGCACTACAAGTCCTTGAAGATCTCACTTGGATATGAACACTTGCATAGAAAGCTTGACACTTTTTGCAAGTTTACGAATCCAAGGGAGAGACGTGAACTTTCTTGGGCCAGGAAACATGGGGTAGGTCTGAAAGAAAGATAAAAAGAAGCATGATGAGGAGCATGATGAAGCATGATGGTAAAGACATGAAGAAAGTTGATTGAACTTACTTGAAGATTGGGATTTCTTCCACTAAGATGATTCTCTATATCTGCAAACATCTCTAGAGACATCTTCATCTTCTTGTTTGAGGAATCCATCTCTCTTTTTCGGAGTTTCTCCTTCTTGAAGCTTGGGAAGCTTGAAAACCTTGAAGAAACCTTGAAGATTTGGAAGAAAACTCTACTTTGGATCTTTGAATTATGATAGGATTACTTGGGATTAACCTTAGGGTGTTTATATAAGAGGAATCGCGATCCTAAGTAGACCTTTTCCGGATTGGAAAAGGGATGTGCATTGATAGAGTTGGAGTTCGAATAGAGAACAACCAGAAATCTGTTTCTGTGAGTAAAAGGCGTCTATGATGACTGACGCGTTTCAAACTTAAATGGCGTCTGCTCGACACGACGCGTTTTAACAAATCTGCTATTTTCCCGAAATTCTGTGGATTTAAATTGAATATTTGTTTGGAACTAATAATTTTGATTGCAGAAAATTCAAGAAAGCCTGAGCAAAGCTGGAAATGTCAAGAAGATCTTATTGTGGAATTCAAGAAGTCCCGACCGTGGCTAAAAAGACGGTTATTTCTATCCTTGTATTCTTCTATGTAAAGCATTCGCATTACTATATGTTAAATATTTATTAGACTATATCAAGGACCTTGTGGTTTTGATGAAACTGGAGTTTAAGTTCCCCTTCAACAAAAACAGTGATAATTCCAGAGGATTCTTAATCGCACGGATAGGCCGTTGGATTGTTAATTAGTGGGGACGATGGTTCCACTTTTGTAAAACGGTGCGTGGATAAACGAGCTTCGGCTTAGCACTGAATTACAAGAATTGGTGTCTTGACTCATTAATGACAATTTAACAATATTATCCTTGATTAATTTATATTTTATTTGACTTTATATTTTTCTTTTAGCCCAGCATGCATCATGTAGGACTTTGAAATCATTGTAATAAAGATTAATTACTGATTAAGTTTCAGACCATTAATCAAATAATTTCAAACATGATATGAAATATTCCATTCCGAATTGAGTATCTTGATTATCTTTGAGGTTCGCTTGAAGATATCCTTGGAATTCTATCCTTTCTTGGATTCTTTATCCAATATTTCTTGTTTTCTTTTAAAGATCCGTCATGGCTGCAGCACGTCCACATTGGCTGGCAAACGCTCCCCATGATGAAACCTACAGTGTCTACGACCTGGGGTACTTCCCACTCCGAGGAGGTTGATCGACCTTATTTTGTTTCCTTGTCTACTTCATCCAGACAGGATTAATTCCATTGATCTCATTGAGCTATCTTCGTTGATGATTTCGAGAAAAATTCCAGTCACGTGATGTTAAGAGCGTGTCTCATCACACCTTGGCATCACCTTTTCAGTACATTCCATTTCATTTCACTCCCTTGCAAAGACGATGCCAAGGTGAGGCAGCTGTAGACACGCTAATTTTGACGTCATTTCGAGTAAATTTCATATCATATAATAATGCCTCAGAATGGTCTGATAATTAATCATTGATTAATTTTTATTAACTCTTTTTAAGTGTCGGGTTTAACAGATGTGTTTAAGTTAATCAATTGAATTGATTTTAGCTCAAATTTGAGTTAAAATATGAAGAATTCTAAAAGACGTCTACCAACGTGGACGCCATTTATAGTTTATTCTTATTTTAGCGATTAAATTTGAATTTTAATTAATTGATTTATTAACTAAAAGGCGTCTTTTAAGGTTGACGCGTTTTAAGTTTCCTAAGTGGTTTTAACTTCTCCTCCGGATGTTTATCCTTATCTTAATTAGTCTAAAAAAACGTCTACATATGTGGACGCTTTTTACCTAATAAAGATAAAGATAAGTTTTCCCGGATGTTTATCCTTATCTTAATTAGTCTAAAAGACGTCTACACAGGTGGACGCTTTTTACCTAATAAAGATAAAGATAAGTTTTCCCGGATGTTTATCCTTATCTTAATTAATCTGAAAGGCGTCAGCAAAGGTAGACGCGTTTTAGATAATTACAGATAAAGATGAATTAATCAGTATTTATCTGTCGGTTAAGATGGATAAATTCGGAGTTTTTCAAATGTTAATCGCGAACGCAAGAAATGCCTATAAATACCCTGCATGTTGAAAAAAAAGAAGAGAACAGAATTAAGTTGAGTTGAGCCATAGCATTATAGCGATTTGAAGATCGAAGCAACAACGTCGTAACGCCGGAGCGCTGCCATTCCCAGAAGTCGGCGTCCTTTCAAGATCTTCATCCTTTCAAGGCTTCAATCGATTGGGCATAAGTTTTTTCATTACTGCATTTATTTTCATTTCATTAGTTTCATTAGTTTCATTCTTCATTCACTTCATGCAAACATACACCACAGCATAATCTTTCAAAAAAAAACTACTTAATCTAAGGGGTTTCAAAGCCATTAAACAAGTGAGTTTGCTGTTTTAAATATGCTTAAAATCATGATTAGTTCAGATATTACTTCTATTTAAATTCTCATCATAGTTCTTCATTTTTTTGTTTTTTGTCTCTGCTGCACTCAACAACAACAAGAGATCAAAAAGGGGAAATCAAGCACCGCTTCTGGACGATCCTCAACCTCAAACTCAACAGCAAGAACAAAGAAGCAAAGAAAGGGCTCTCTTTCTTCAGCCGGCTGAGGAAGGGGAACCAAGGACTCAATCTTCCGCGTTTGAAAGGTAGGCGATCATACTCTCTTTTGAAACTTTTAAGTTAAAAGTTTCTGGCGATCACTGCACTTTAGTTGCTGTTTTTAATAGGTTAGTTTACACCTAAACAACATAGATATTTCATGTTAATCACACGGTCTTTCTAAGCACCTACAACCGTTAAAATAGGAATAAACTCTAAATGGCGTCCACGTGGGTCGACGTCTTTTAGAATTCTTCATATTTTAACTCAAATTTGAGCTAAAATCAATTCAATTGATTAATTTAAACACGTCTGTTAAACCCGACACTTAAAAAGATTAATAAAAATTAATTAATGATTAAATATCAGACCATTATGAGGCATTATTGTATGATATGAAATTTACTCGAAATGACGTCAAAATTAGCGTGTCTACACTCCCCACCTTCGTCATCAACCTTCTCAGCTTCTACGGGCTGGCCCCGTCTCAGCTTTTCCCCAACTCCTGGCGCACCGTATACGGCTTCTTGAGCGTCTTCGCTCACGTAAAGATCCGCCCTTCCATCAATGTCTTCCGCTGCCTCTTCAAAATCCAAAGGCAGGGGAAGTCCGAGTGGTACTGCTTCATCCCTCGGGTCGGGCGAAGCGTATTTTCCGGGAAGCCTTCGTCCATCCATGGCTGGAAGAGGAAGTTCGTCTTCGTCTCCCTGCCGGAGAAGGAGGAGAGTGTGTGGCCCTTCCCTACTGAATGGGCGCCGCTGGCCGCAGGCCTCTCGGATCCTCCTATCCTCACCCCGGTCCAGAGCACCCTCGTGGGTCGCATCCAGATGATGGCCCCGTACAATGTCTGGGGGCTTCTCAGCGCGTCGGAGCGTCTGGTGACCGCCGGGGTATGGCCGGATCCCCGGTCCGATCCGGTGCGGGCCTTCCCCTATCTTCCTCCCGGGGAGACTCCGCGGGGCCGCGGAGGAAGGGCTGCCGCTCCTCTGGCCGAAGCTCTTCCGGCTGAGGATGCTGATGAAGTTTCGGCCGAGGGTAAGTCGGCTTTGAGTTTGTACTTGTTCACTGTTCTGTTTCTGACAGGCTCTTCTTGCTTGCAGCAATGGCCGATCTCGGCGCCCTCCTCGACCGGATATCCGACCAGCGCGGTCCGGGCCGGGCACCGGCCCCGCAGGCGGCAGGCAGGTCCGGCCGAGGCGCTGGGGCTCCGAGGACCCGAGGCGGGGTCCCAAGGACTGCGGCCTCTACTGAGGGCCGTGCTGCTGCCTCCGCTCTCGAGAGGGAGCAAAAGTCTAAATTCGCCGCTCGAAGGGGCGGCCGAGCGTCGAAGCGCCCCCGGTCGGAAGGGGCCGTAGACGCGGAGGAGGCTCCGCTGGTCAGGAGGAGTGCCGAGGCCCGAAGGGCCGCGAGGCTGGCGTCTCCTGAGGCGCCGAGGGGCGATTCCCCTCCGGCTGCGGCGGCCGGGGTCGGCGACGAAGGCGCCGGGTCGCAGGCGCCCCGGGCGCAGCGCAAGTGGTGGCGCCCCGAACCGGGGATTTACGAGGACGAGAGTATGGAAGACTCGCAGACGTGCCTCCGTCTGCTCCGCAGTCTTACTCTCCCTTCGGCCTTTGAAGGGCTGAAGCGCCATTCGGTCATCGACCTGGCGGCGATGAGCGCTCGGTTGTCTGTCCAGGTAATGAGCTTGAAGGTGCTTCAGCCGAGCTTTCCTTAACTTTCTCTTGGTTTTCCTTTTTTCTGATCATTGTTTGCTTTCGGCTTGCAGGCTGCGGTGACGGGTAGCGTCCTGATGCACCATCAGGAGCAGCTCCGACTCCAGCTCCTGGAGGCCGAGAGGGAGTCAGACGGCTCGGGCGAGGGCACTTCGGTGGTGCCCGACATCGAGCCTTTAGTCGATGGGCTCGTAACATCGAGCGCCCGGGCGCGGGCGCAGCTGGAGGAGAGGACAGCTGAGGCCCGCGCTTCCGCCAAGGCCAGGGTGAAGGCCGAGGGGGAGCTCGCTGCGGCACAGTCCGAGATCCGGGCCCTCAAGGCCCAGATTCAAGAGAAGGACTCCCGGCGGGCCTCGGAGAAGCGGCGACACGCCGAGGAGGTATCGGCGCTGAAGCAGGAGCTGGAGGAGGTGGCGGACATGGCCGTAGCTGATTACAAGGCCGGCCCGGACTTCACCGAAGAGATTATCCAAGCTCAACTGCTGGCGTCTTCCTCCGTCTTCGACCTCGGGTTGGCTGTCGCCCAGAGGGCCTGCCCGAGCGTCGATCTGACTGGGGTCGCCCTTCCGAGGGGTGAGGAAGCCAAGGAGCTCCTGTCTTGGTGGCAGGGACTTATGGCCGAGAGGACCTCGACTCCTGCGCCGGATGATGAAGCTGCGCCCGTTGAGGGGGCCCCTGAGGAGGCTGCCGCTGAGGAGGCTGCCGACGAGGAGGCAGTCCCTGAGGAGGCTGCCGCTCCTGAAGCGGTGCAGATCGTCGACTCTCCCTCTCCCTCTCCCTCTCCGGGACAAGCCGCAGCCGAGGTGGAGGAGGCCGAAGCCGAAGAATGACGCGGGGATCTGTCCCGGTTTTCTGCTTCTTCTTCTGTTGTAAGCCCTCGGCTAAGGGTATAGCTGGTTTACGCTTCTTCTTCTATCGTAAACCTCCGGCCAAGTACACGGCCGGCTTCTACTTCTTCTTCTGTTGTAAGCCCTCGGCTAAGGGTATGGCTGGTTTTTGTACTTCCTTTTCTATAAATATAAGGAATGTTTTCGGCTTTACCTTGGTGTTTGTGTATGACTGACCGAATTTGGCCCTTCAGAAGCCTGAGATCCTGTCATCGTTCGCTATAGCTTGTAAGGCCGAGACCCGATGTAGGTTCGGATAGAAAGTCGCCATAGTATTCGGCCGGGGCCTTTACTATCGTGGTCCTCATGATCCGAAGGGACATCTTGCCGCCTCTGATGTATTTCGGATGGCCGGAGCCACCCTCGGGTCAAGGTATCGGCGGGCTTAGGAAGAATACCATGCCGCTCCCGATACGGTTTACATGGCCGAAGCCACTCCCGGTACGGTTTACACGGACTTAGAAAGAATACCGTGCCGCTCCCGATACGGTTTGCATGGCCGACGCCACTCCCGGTACGGTTTACACGGACTTAGAAAGAATACCATGCCGCTCCCGATACGGTTTACATGGCCGAAGCCACTCCCGGTACGGTTTACACGGACTTAGAAAGAATACCATGCCTCCTGACAGAAGAAGTTTTTATTCATACTCTTCGGCTGTAAGCCTGGGGAAAAGTGACTTACACATAATGACGCCGAAGGCGCTCAACATTCCAGGTGCGAGGGAGAGGCTGGCCCGAAAGGGTCTCCAACCGATAAGCTCCACGCCTGATCACCTCCCTGACCCGATAGGGCCCCTCCCAGTTGGGGGCAAGTTTTCCTGAGGCTTCGGCTGGTTTGGAAGCATGAGCGTTCCTCAACACGAGGCTCCCTACTTCAAAGCATCGGGGCTTTACTCGAGTGTTGTGGTACTTCGCCATGCGCTGTTGATAAGCGGCCAGCCGGACACGAGCCTTGTCTCGGGTCTCTTCAATGAGGTCCAGGTGGTCTTTCAGTCCTTCTTTGTTGGCCTTCGGATCGTAAGCGATGACCCTGGGAGAGGGAAGGCCGATCTCCACCGGAATAACGGCCTCTACGCCATAGGCCAGGCGAAAGGGAGTTTCGCCGGTCGGGGTTCGGCTTGTCGTCCGATAAGCCCACAGAACACTTGGCAGCTCCTCCACCCATCGGCCCTTAGCTTCGCCGAGGCGGGTTTTCAATCCCTGTAGGAGGCTTCGGTTAACGACTTCGACTTGGCCGTTTGTCCGAGGATGTGCCACCGAAGTGAATTTGTGGAGTATGCCGAAGCTGGCGCAGTTGTCGCTGAACCGCCGGCTGTCGAACTGCTTCCCATTGTCAGAAATGATGGCCCGAGGGATGCCGAACCGGCAAATGATGGACTTCCAGACGAATTTCCAAGCATTGCTATCGGTTATTGCCGCGAGTGGTTCGGCTTCGACCCACTTAGTGAAATAGTCTACTGCCACGATGAGGAATTTTCTCTGGCCGGTGGCGACGGGAAAAGGCCCCAGGAGGTCGATCCCCCACTGAGCGAAAGGCCAGGGGTCGGATAAGGGGGTCAGAAGGGCGGCTGCCTGGTGGATGAGGGAGCTATACCTCTGGCACTGGTCACAGCGTCGGACGAGGGCTAAGGCGTCCTCTCGGAGTGATGGCCACCAGTAGCCTTGCCTTAGAAGCTTGTGAGCCAAGGCCCTTCCTCCCGCATGCGCTCCGCATACCCCTTCATGGACTTCATTCGTGGCGTAGTCGGCTTCAGCTGGGCCGAGGCACCGCAGCAGTGGTCGGCCAAAGGATTTCTTGTACAGGGCCCCGTCCAAAAGAAGAAAGTGGGATGAGCGCTGTCGAATGCGCTTTGCCTCCTTCGGATCTGGCGGGACTTCTCCTTGGAGAAGGAAAGCGACGAGGGGGGTCATCCATGTCTCGGCCTCGGCCTCAGCGACTAGCATGGCCTTGGTTTCGCCGAGGCTTGGTTCGGCGAGCTCCTCGACGAGGATCATTCGGCCTCCCCCCCCCCGTCTTGGGTTGACGCCAACCGGGAAAGTGCGTCGGCTCGGACATTTTCGGCTCTCGGGATCCTCACGACTTCATAAGAGTCGAATTGGGCGAGGATTTTGCGAGTCACCTGGAGATAAGAAGCCATCATTGCGTCCCGAGCCTCGTACTCCCCGGAGATGTGGCTGGCGATCAGCTGGGAATCGCTGAAGGCCTTCAGGTTCCGGGCGCCGAGCTTCTTTGCGGCCCGGAGGCCGGAGATGAGAGCTTCATACTCGGCGGCATTGTTGGTTGCTGGGAAGGAGAAGCGCAGGGCGTACTCCGTGACGACCCCTTCGGGCGATGCCAGGATCCATCCCACAGACGGCGCCACGTGATGTAGACTGGATCTATCACGACCGGATTCCGAGGCTGGAACCCGGAGAAGTGGATCCGAATCCGGTTCGGATCGGTGCTATCGAGGCCCGACGGGGATCCGGAAGGCCGAAGAGGCGGAGGCGGAGACGAGGGTCCGAAGGCCGAAGGGCGCTTCGATCGGAGCGGGCTCGTCTCCGGGAAGTCGGGGCCGAGGCTCCTTCGGCGAGCGAAGGGGCGGCGCGGATGATGCTCCTCCTGGCCGTACTGTCGACAGGCGACGAAGCCGAAGCCGACGGTCTGAGGCCGGAAGGGTCTTGGACTCGGCTTGCTCTTGGATAGTGAGCCCAAAAGCTCTTTTGCCGGACGAGGGGACAGCGCGGGGCCGAGTCTCCTGTCGCAGGGCAGCCGTCGTACGGCGTCGAGACCAGGGAGAGGAGTCCGAGGTCGGCGGTCGAGACCGACTCGGGAAGGTCGGCGATGATTCGAACCGAGCCCCTGCAGGAGGGAAAGAAGAAGAAAGACCGATCAGCAGGAGTCCCGGGCTCTAGCCCTTAGGAACCCCCTCCGACGGTCAAGTTAGCTTCTGAAGATGATTCGATTCAGAAGGCAAGAAGTAGCTTTAATGCTATTTGGACCGTAGTCCTTAAGGGTCTCGGAGGCAAAGAGTTGCATACCTTTGGCAATAAATAGCGGTGTATTTATAGCAGAGGATAGAGGTTGGTTAACGGTGGTAGCCGATATAGGACTATGTTTGGGCTTACTGGTAAACCGCCATAGTGCCGGATCCGCCACCGGAGTGGGCCGGACTCGGCTATCGGGCCGAAGGGGGTTGGGCCGCTGAGGGGCCGAAGCCTGCTGGGCCTTGGGCTGCCGTGCTGTTCCCGGGCCTTAGGCTGATGGGCCGCTGACGGGCTGGAGGCCCCCGGAGGGCCTGATACTGCTGCTGTTGGGCTGAATGGGGTTTGGGCCTGCTCTAGTGGGCCGAATCGGATTCTGCCTCATCAACTTGTAAACAATAGTGTTCGAGCAAGTGATCACTTTTGATAATATGGTATTGTTATATGATGTGAAGCAGTTGTTTTTATTCTCATCCAAAAAAAAGAAGAAGATACGAATAATGTCTTGTTATTACATGATATGAGATCTACCATGTTAAGACACATCTCGGTTATTAGCGGATATTAAGAACAATTGCATTGTTATCACATAATAATACCCTAATATGACGGTCTAATTAATTCGGACAGACAGATCATCTTTGTTCTTACATAATATGGGTTCTACCGTGTATCTTTAACGAAATATTACAACAATGTGATTTTTTTTCGACAAGTGTAGTTTAATACATCTTTTCCCTGCAACAAAAAAACATCTAATTAAATTAGTCTTTAAAAGTCGTCACGACTTTGCTGCTAACTTTTTTACGATTTACATACGGATTTAACGACGCAATATAAAACTTTGGGTTTACTTCATATAGTTCCTATTTACATGAAAAATATCATATATACCCTTTTTATTTATGTAACATTATATATGTATATGTATGTATATATATCCTCATTGTGATTACATGACATAAAAAATGTCACTACCGTCACCTTCCGTCTCCTTAATCAAATCATACATGAGTTAGTATTAACTAAAGTATAAAAAGATTTTTATGCCCATTAGTTAAAGACTATCTCTCTCTCTCTCTTGTGTGATGGCGATGGAGCCGTCCCCCATCCAGCAAATAGTAGAAGCCAAAGACGTTCAGCTTTGGGGAGGTGTTGGACTTAGTGATGGAGTAGAGGAAACCCAGTTAGGGTAAGAGGGAGACTACAAAGAGCTGCAAGGCTACGCTGTAGGAGTCTATGGTAGGGGCCCAGGGGTTCATTGCAAGTAGCACCATGCCCTATAGAGGAATGAGAGACCCGGTTCTTCTTCCATGGGGAGGCAACCTAGGGGGTCCTCCGGGTGCCCTACTCTAGGAGCTATTACAATGCGAGGGTAGCATAAGGGCGCGGGGAGTGGCAGGAGTGTTTAGAGTGGAGAGGCACTCTTAGTAGCAAGCAACATGGAGAGGACGAGTGGAGAGGATGCTCTTAGCATCAAGCAACAGGGAGAGGACGACATCGTGTTTATAAGGAAATCATGATTCTGAAATGCAGTGAAAATTAAAATTTTCAAAGATTCACTATAAGGAAGATAGGTTTTGTCAGCAAGTATATGTCAACGACTAAAGATATTTATCGACAAAAAGACTATTCGTCGACGGTTAAAAATCACCGTTCACAATTGTGTTATATATCAACGGTTGAATTAACCGTAGACATATACCTATTATATGTCAGCGACTGTGATGTAACCGTTGATATATGTAGCATATATGTTAACGGCTGCGTACAAACCGTCGACATATATAATAAAAGAAAAAAAATTAAATGAAAAAAATTATATGTCAACGGCTAACACTTTAGCCGTTGACGTACCTGTTGTTTGTTAACGGCTAAAGTTATAGTCATTGACAAAAATTCTTACTCCTCCCTCCCCGAGCCCTCTTTTTCCTGCATCCCCCTTTCCCCCCTCCGACGTCCTAACCACCGCCATGCTCTCTCCACTCGGCCTGCCTTCCTTGCCGCTCACGTGGTCCCCGCCGTCGCTCCCCCCTCTCACCTCACCGGCTTCCGTTGTGATCGCCGGCCTTCGCTCCCCTCTCCATCCTCTCCCTGCTGGCATCCGCTGTGACCACGCGCCAACCTCCGCTCCCCTCCCCATCCTCTCCCCACCGGCATCCACTGTGACCACGTGCTGGCATCCGCTTTCATTGTGACCGCCGGCCCCTCCCCCCGCTCGGCCCGCCATCCTCCCCCGCTCTTGTTGCCGACAGTGGCCTCCCGGCTTCTCGACCTACCACCATCTACTGCTTCCATCGCCGGCCCCCTCCCCCTGCTCGGCCCACTGCCTCCCCCGTTTCTGCCACTGGTGAGGGCCTCCCGGTCGCTCAGCCTGCCACTGTCTGCGGCTCCCGTCCACACCGCCGGGTTTTGCTTCCCTGCTTTGACCGCCGTTGCCACCTTCAGGTAATTTTTCTCTGATGAGAAGGATTTAATAGCTTTTAAAATCTGTAGTTATTAAGTCGGAAACGTATGAGATTTTATCCCAGTGGTGAGTTGTTTTTGTGAATGCACAATGGCAAGCTGCAGTACCCTAACTTCGTGCCTGAGTGAGACCTCTGGTATCATGTTCAACAGTTGTTGGATTGTCAGTCTAGCTCTAAGCCCTTCCCATAAGGCTATTCGGTCAGCTTCTTCGACATTCCTGTCACCCAGAAAAAAAAAAGTGCCCTGCTTTGAGGATGTAGCCAAAGCCATTTCTGCTTACATATCCTGCACCCGAGCGTTTACTTACCTGATCGTGAGCCCCATCACAATTCACTTTGATGTCGTCCTTTCCCGGAGGCAGCCATTTCACTCAATATATTCACTTGTTAATACAATATTTGATTGGCAAAGTCCCCATTTGTTGTTGAAAATCTGTTCATTCCTTCTTTTCCACCACATGCATAAGGCGAAAGCAGTAGAAGATGTTGTATAAGTGGAGATGGCTTCTTTTGGGTGTAAAGGGGTGGTGAACTTCCACAGTTGCGGGTATGTATTTCCAATCTAGCCAAGAGTACACTACATTCCAGAATTGTGGAAGTGTTGGAACATTTGAAGAAGATATGGTCTATGTCTTCTGGATGTTCTGTGCGTAGCAAGCATATGCCACTGCTGATGGCTTTCCTCTTTGTGAGGAAGACGCCCGTTGTTAAACGATTTGAGTAGACAAGCCTAGATAGAATCCAAAATGTTGTCTGATATTGCCATGTCACCTTCACAGGTACTAGAGAGGGCTTTGTATGTAGATTTACGGACCGGGGGATAAATATCTCAACAACACTTAAAGTGAGTTAAACTCCAACTAGATTCGAATCTGCCACCTTTCAAATAAGAGACAGACGGTGAACCAACTCCCCTGAGGGGCTCCATGGAATTGCTAGTCTATCATTTTCATATTTGAAACCCCATTTAATTTCTTTGACGATGGTGGTTATCAAATCTTAGTTTATATGTTTCTACATTTCTGACTGATTCCATTGCTTATCCGGTTGCCTCCTGCAGCTGAGTTTTTCGCCTTCCTGTAGTGTGGACATATACATACGAAGCAAGGTCTCTTGCTAAGTTTGCCATCCTTGGCCAATTATCCTCATAGGTACCAATTTATGTTTCTAGCTTAATTTCTAGGTGAACTGGTCTGTCACAGCATGGAAAAGTTTGATATCGTTTTTGATTAAATGACTGTTTTTGATTAAATGGGAGCACACAAATCTATGAACCGCATCTCTTAATTTCAAGATCACCACCTAGTCGCTGGATACTTTGATAGCCAAGATGAGCGTGGGGGCAAATGGTTTGAATGCCTTCTTCACTCCTTCGGAAATAGTTTAAGTCACAAATTAAGCTTAGATTCTAAACGTGTCAAATGGGTTATATCTAATCTGAAGATGATATATATCATATTATATATTGTCTGTCATCTACAATAGATGGACAATTTTTTGTCATAGTATATAGACACCACGGGCAGAATTTTTTTATTGTGGTAGAATATGGAAAGATGTTGCAAGTATTGGAGATATACTGAGAATTCAAGTGTTGCAGTGGCAACATTTTTATAACATGTGCGAGTTGGAGATATAAATTCAAATACGATGTATTTAAGGGGTATATATACAAGAATCCCTTGTTCAAGGGTCATTCATTGTGTAAAAGGTTTTAAAATATTGATTTTAAAATTGACAAAAATAAAGTTTTTAATTTTAATATATCTAATTTTGAATTTTGATAATTTTGAGCTGAAAATAAAAAGTAATTAAAAAGATTTAAGAAATTTCCATATCCAGAGTTTGCTTGCTGAGGACGGTCGTCAAGCATTCACTGTTTTCACATTTAAGAAATAGATAATCGTATCTTTTAATATACTTTGTAATGTCACGATGGACGTCGTTCATGTATGTAGATTGTTTGTTTAATTTTATGATGCTTATAATTGTTTATAACGATTTATTAGTAATTTTTTGCTTCAGGATTTCCCATATCGAGAGTTTGGTTGCTAAGGAGGGTCTTGAAGCATTCACTGTTATCACATTCAAGAAATAGGTAATCTTCCCATATGGCTTCTCATCTATTAAAGAACTAGAAGGTGCATGTGTTCCCGATAATTCATTCTTAGAATCAACATTGGACTCTGATTTCTTTTTTCTACTCCTTCTCTTCTTAATCTTTTCAAAACGTTTATCCACCATAGAACCATAATCACGCACTTCCCTGAGTTTTATGAAAAAATAGATTATAGAGGACGCTTATCCACCATAGAACCTGAAAAACATAGTTCCTTGACTTATGTGAAAAAGAAAAAAGAAAAAACATTATAGAAGACAAAAAATTGTACCCCTTCATGGGATCCTTTGCAGCTAAACAAAACTGTGAAAGCAGTTCTTCTGGAGAAGAATAGTTCGGATCATTGCATGTTTTTATTTCATGTGATCTAATATCTATATATTTGTTAACAATGATATTATTCTTCATTTCTTACTTATTTACAATGTCATTGTAAGTTTGTTTGCAATCATATTTAATTCTCTATTTGATTTTTATTACCGCCATGCATAGTGGTTTTCGACGTGCTTTAGGATCAAAAGGGCCTCATTATCAATTAGTATTGCATATAATTATTCCTCATTATGGATTTTCTATTCACTTTGACAGGTGCACTGAATAACTATATTTATTTCATTTATCCGCCTAAATGAATATAATCATTCCTCATTATGGTTTTTCTATTCACTTTGACAAGTGCACTGAATAACCTTATTTCCCTTCTCTTCTTCCCTCCTCTTTTTTCTATGTATTACTGAAATTTTAAGTTAGATCATTGGTAGATATAGATTTTTTGTTGGCAGACTATATTACTGCTTTGGTATATTAAACTGGCAACCCCAGTGCGTAGAGGTTTACTTCCGCCTAGTACCAAAGGGTAATATATAAGTAGATGGATATATAGTTGTGGATGCACATGCAAATTAGAATATAATCTTTGTACTATATATGTGGATGTGGATGTGAGATGTATGAATGTGGATGTGATTTGATATTTACATGTAGATACAAATAAGTTTTCTTGCAGGTACGAATGATGATGTAAATGTATACATGTATGTGTACGTGTATGTGGATGTGGATGTGGATGTGGTTGTGCATGATGGATATAGGTGTCCTCTAAGCCAATCATAAGGCATCTATTTCAATCTGGTTCACTAATAAATGTCATTAAATTCATTATGTAGATTGGCATATTTATAATTGCGCATAATGAAGTCCATGAATATGTGCAATAGTCATCAGATTATGATGAGATCATAATAATGAGACTGATGACTTATAAACACATATTCTCAATTGTTCATAGTCGTAGGATGTTTGAGAAGAACATCAAACATCCGGTTAGACTAGTACAGGTTATTCCAGCTCATATGATGAGGGTGACTGATCTCGTTAGTTACTAGTGTGGAGACACAATGGTAAACTTATAGGTGCTCATTGGAGAATGAGTTCACTGAACTGATCCGACATGAATCGCCGAATGGTAATTTACCTGACTGTCAATCGGCTTGATTCATCGTCACAGTAGCGTGGTTGATCCTTGGACTTGAGACACCAAAGACACCTTGTCGGTGAACTTCTGGACTTTGACCTTGACCTACGAATCCCTATCCACGGGATCTCTAATAGTCAAGGATCGGGTCCAGCGGAAGACCTTCGAAGGTGATTGTGTGTTCAATAGAGGATCATTCGCTCTCAGGTAACTGGAGAGAGAATGCTCTAGAGTAGATCCGCAGGAGTCTCTGGCCAGAGCAGAAACAATATCAGAAAAGTGGTTTTTAGATATTGTACAGCGGAGTCTGATTCAAGTGAGTTGACCATCTAGGGTTTGACAGTTGACCATACCCTAGGTTAACTCGAGAGCATTGTGCGAACGAAGGATTATAGCCACGTGGTAACTGTGGACGGACAGGTTCCATGAGTGGGTTGCTGAACCCCATTACCTTCCGGGATCATGCGGTGTTGCTTGGCACCCAACTTGATCAGAAGTCCGACTGAATTTACATGCGATGATAATTCGGTTGAGTAATTAGTTAATATCTAGATATTAATTAATTACAATAAGTCAATAACTAGTTATTGGACTTAACGGGCTGAAAACCGGACTGGTGAATGGGCCTAGAGGGTCACACGCAATAAGATTCTCAGTCGGTGGTACATAAGTGTGATTTATATTAACTCGGGGACTTTTGTGAAAAGTCGCGCCGACTTAATATATATACACGCTGTTGAGAAACCCTGGGCCAAGCTCCAGGATTTCCCTTGCTGACCGTCACCCCCCCTTTCTCTCTCCACCTCTGGGCATCCCGTTCGGCGCGCCAGAACAGCTTCCGTCTCAGCCGCGTGTGATTCCCGAAAGTCGGGAATTCCCGTCGGCAGGATTTCCGCAACCGTTGCGGCGACGGATCTTCAGCGAGCGAGCTGTAACGGACGAGGGATCGAGGACGAACCACCGCGGAGGATCGCGTGGATACCGTTGGAGGCCGGACGCTTGTGCGGCTTGCGGCATCGCCTCGACGGAACCGAAACGGAAGCGGATTCGAATCCGCACACGGTAATCAGATTCCAACCTGGTTTTTCGGTTTGTGTTTTCGTTCCAAATCGGATCAGCGGGCATCGGGCGGGTTTAATTTTGTTCTTCGTTTCCGCTACGTTCTTCGCGTCCCGCCCGGATCCCAACAGTGCATATGTAAATGCAGTTGTATATATGGATGTGGTTGATCTTTTTTTTTTTTGTCCGTTCAAGACTTTTGTTATGATATATGTTTTTACTGTCTTTTGACAGTAATGACATATATCGATCATAAAGTCTTGAATTGTCATGTTGGACAGTCTGTGAATATTTGATCATCTAATGTTCTTTATTATTTGTGCTTCATGATCATCTTAAATATTCGACAGTATCTTCTCACTCTTCTCTAATATACCTGCTAACTTTGACTGCTCTTTTTGTCACTTATATTTCATACAAGTGACTTTTTGAGAAAAAGTTAAAATTAGTAAATAATGGTGGTATATTGAAGAAGTGTGGGGAGATGCTGTCGAAATTTTAGGATAATCATGAAGCACATATATTAAAAAACATTAGATGATCAAATATACATAGATGGATATGTTATGTGATGTAGGTACCTTTTGTTTATGAGATTGTATGAAATCAGACATGTGTACAGGTTTGAAAAATGTACAACTTTCAGGGGAGATGCTGCCGAATTTTGTTTAGAAATGTGTATATAAACTTATTTATATATCTGTGTCTATAAATCTATATGTATGTCTCTATAAATCTATATCTATGTAACTATCATATCTATCTACCTATCTATCCTATCTATGTAATTATTGTTTATCTATCTAGCTATCCTATCTTTCTATCTATATATCTATCTCTATAAATCTATATCTATCTAGCTATCATATCTATGTATCTATCTATCCTATCTATATAACTATGTTATATATATCTACTTATCTAGTTATATATGTAACTATCATATCTATCTACCTATCTATCCTATCTATGTAATTATTATTTATCTATCTAACTATCCTATCTTTCTATCTATGTGTCTATCTCTATAAATCTATATCTATCTAGCTATCATATCTATGTATCTATCTATCATATCTATATAACTATGTTATATATACCTACCTATCTAGTTATATATGTAATTATCTTACCAACCTATCTATCTATCTTGCAAGCTATGTACATATCTATCTATCTATCTATGCATATATCTATTTATCTATATATGATATTTACATGTAGACACAAGTAACTTTCCTGACAGGTACGGATGTGGATGTGGTTGTGGATGTGGATGTGGATGTGTAATGTAGATATCATTTTTTTATGAGATTGTATGAAATCAGACAGGTGTACAAATGTGAAAAATGTACAAGTTTTAGAGGAGATGCTGCCGATTTTTTTTTAGAAATGTATATATCTATATTTATAAATATATTTATCTATCTATTTATGTATTTAACTTTTGTTAGTAGTACTTTTGAATTAATTGAATATGATGACGATGCATTTATCTTTACAGGTTCTTTGTGTGTATGTCCTTAGTATTGTATGTGAGGCGATGATGATACACTTGACTTTGCAGCCACTGCAAGCCATCTGCTAACGGCACGGCAGCTCTGGATGGTCCTGCTGGGCAACCGAGTTGCAGTCGTTTTGTGCGGATCGCTGAAACATACGGAAGCCCCTAGGGGTTAAAAACATTTTCTATCTGAGTCTCCGGTCTTCCCTCTCCTAAACTTTATGGAGAGGCCACTGTGTGTGTTTGTGTTTTGCGTGCGTGGATAATATATAAGTTATTAATTGATCACATTTGTTAATATGTAGGTTAGATGATATATAGAAATGGCTGGACTTGACAAGAGTTTGATGGAGTTTGTTCATAATCGAGGAGATCCTAGATATGAGAGAGGGGTAGCTGAGTTTTTGGAGTTTGCCTTTCATGAAGATAGAATAAGTTTTAGGCATAGATAAAACAATGAATTGATACAATGTCCATGTCGGAATTGCCTTAACGGAGTAAAGTTGACCCGGATAGATGTTGAAACCCATCTTAAAGTAGACGGAGTATGGGTGCATTATACAAATTAGGTGTGTCATGGAGAGGCACTATTAACTGATATATTTAGATACCAAACCAACATTCCTACTGTAGAGATGAGTGAACGACAACAATCTTTTATTGCTGATAGTACAGTTGAGATGTTGCATGACTATTTTTAAAAAATAGTACAGTTGAGATATAAAAAATGATTATTTTTAATCATTTTTATTAAATTTAATATGTATCACTAATAACAATTTTATTTTTTTATTTTTTAGGAGAGGATGACTCAATTAACCACTTCTTCTTTGGATAGTGATGTTGGAAGTACTCCCATTTCTGCTGAGGATGCATTCATTTCGGTTATGGGAAAAGATATATCTGACCGTGTTCGTTGTGCAGGAAGTCGAGAGACGTTACGTACATGGTATGGACCGGGAGAATGGTCGAGTTCTTCCTATCAACGGAAATTTGAGGAGCAAGCTGTGGAGATGCAAACCATGAAAGAAAAAATCAAAGCCCAATGGGAGGAGATGGAGTGGATGCGCAAACAAATGGCAGACATGAGCGCATTTATGAGTCGATTTTAGACAATGCACAGTCCTACTCTGCCTCAGATAGCTACTGTGAATGAGGACGACGCCCAAGACGAATCAAATGATGAGGGAGATGATTTTGATGGTGATGACGAAGAGTGAGCCGATGATAATTGATACATTTAGTTGTGGATGTGTAATGTGAATTTTTCGTGGATGTGTAATGTGAATTTTTCATGGATGTGTTTTTTAATTTTATGTGAATGTTTATTTATGCATGTGGATGTATTTTTTTTGCGATTTCGTAAATGTGTTTATTTGAAAGTGTGAATGTGTTTATTTGTACATGTGGATGTGTTTACTTCTATATGCTTGTAATAAGTACAAGTATGTATATACAGGAAAAATATATTAATTTAATATTTTAATTTTTTTTGTTAGTAATTATTTGTCAGCGACTAGGGAAGCCGCTGACAAACGTTTTCGTGCAAATATGTCCACGACTAAAACTGTTGACATATATAACATTTGTCAGCGGCCCCCGTTGCTGACAAAACTTTTGTCAGCGGCTTCTTAGTCATGGACATCATTTGTTAGCGGCTCATGTTGCTGACAAAACCTTTTGTCAGCGGCTACAAAGCCGCTGACAATTACATTTGTCAGCGAGTTTATCAGCCGTGGATAAATACACTTTGTCAGCGGCTTCCATCAGCCGTTGACATATGTTTTATTTGTCAGCGGTTTATATCTGTGGACATATGTGTTAGATGTTAGCGGCTTTAAGTCGCCGTTGACATATGTGTTCTTTGTCAGCGGCTGTTGTCTGTAGACATATATATTATATGTCAGCGGCTTTTGGTAGCCGTTGACAAATATATGCCAACGGGACTTTTGTCTACGGCTTTGTCAGCGACTGAGTAGCCGTTGACATAACTATTTGTCAGCGGCTCTTAGCCGCTGACAAATCCTGTTTTCCTTGTAGTGATTATTTTCTTGCCCTGAATTAGTTTGGATCTAATAAATCAAAACAAGAATGAAGTAGAGATCTAATCTTTTACCATTACAAAGATCATAGATCTCTCCATACTCTTATAAAAATCCAAGCCACATAAGTGCACGGCCTATAGTATTATCTACATAAGTTCTTGATAAAGGATAAACTTCTCTCTTGTCCAATGGAACAATTCTGTGGTCGGTAGATCTTCTACAAATAAGCAAGAAAGGGGGCAACAAAGTAGGCCCCTGGCTAAAACATCCTAAAGAATACGTGTGGCTTGGAGAGAGAGAGAGAGAGAGAGAGAGAGGGGGGGGAGGGAGATGGCCAGGAGACCATGTTGTTTGGCCAAAGTTTCTCTTGTACACTTTATTTATAGACCTATGGGTGATTTTTTTACAAAAAAATCATTTCTCTAACTTTCTAAAATCTCTACGTGTGTGACCCATTAAACTTATCGAGTTAACAATGAACCCAATAATATTAGAACTCCATATAATATATTTATTAACACTTACTAATTGCTAGAACACTTTCCAAGCTTATATCAAGTTACCACTTAAATGTTTAGCTCGAGTAACAAGTCGTGACCACCCAAACGACGAGGATTCTTAATTTACTGAAACATTTCTGTCCACCGTTATTGTGCAACTATTCACTCAAATGATTGTCAATTGAATCAGGAGTATGGTCATGCTTTCAAACTCCAAATGATGGATCCAATAAGTCACAATCTCAAATACCTCCTACCAAAAACTCATTTCCAATGAGATGAACCTTACAAGGGATTTAACCGAACTGTATAGTATAAAACAGTCTCTATCATTTTAGAAATTGAGAGTGAATGACTCATTGTTGAACACTCAATTAACTTCATGTGAATCATACTAAATCTGATTTGTTGGGTTGTATTAGAATTCATAAGAGAGATTAATAAGTATAAAATCAAAGTCTAGTGATCCGCGTACAAACTATCATTGGTATCTCAGGTTAAAGGATCAATTACACTACTGTCACATGGAACTTCATAATTGATAATTAAGTATAATTATCGTTCAAGAGTTCCACGATAGATCAATTCAATAAACTTATTATTCTAATAAGCACCCTCACCTTTACCTTAGTGTTTCCATACAAGTGCTATATGAGATCAATTACCTCCATCATATGGACATACTTAAAGTATACTAGTCTATCTAAATATTTGATGTCATTTTGAAATATCACATGACTATGAATAATTTAGAACTTATATGAACTTATCTCATAATTATAATCCTGTTATGATTCTTTCTCCATAGCATAAGTTCATAAAATTCATAATGCAAACGATGTAAACCTATGTTAAATGAATATAATGAATGAGTGTCAATTATTTATTAAGACCAAATAAGAACGTACAAGAAATAATCTAATCATAACAACTATAATTGGCTTGTAGGACAACCACTTCTTTTAGTGTTTGGGCACATTGGAGCAGGCGACTGAACCATTCTTAATGTATGAGAGAGAGAGAGAGAGAGAGTACCATAAGGGTTACCCCATAGAACAATTCTAAACTTAGCCTGCCATCACCAGCTCGCAAACTTAACTTGCCGTTGCTAGTTCTTGCCGCCTAGCCCCCCACACTGCTGCAAGTACTCTCTCTCTCTTTCGGAGGAAGGGGCATTATAGACATTTTCTCTTGTGCCATCCACTTAACATGACCTTTTAACCATTATAGAGAATATTCTTAGCACATTCTAATGACTTAGAATGGATATTAACTTTAATGGTACTTTTGAAACTACATTATTATACTGGGGGTATATATGATATTACATAAATGAGAGGGACATATTTAATATTTTGCACATAAGAAGGGTCTATATGAAATTAACTCTATTTTTTTAACTAGAAACAATTATGATGCAATGGTAATGTTATTTCATTGGATGTGGTGGTCATAAAGTTCAAAATTGCAGAGAAGTTCCCCAACAAAAATGCATGGCAAGACCAAGTACGATAAACCTTATTAATTTCGATAACTAAGTTATACGTATAATTTCATATAACAAATATACAAATAATACTACTGGTAGTTTTCTTTCTAAATTATCAATTTTTTTGGATTAGAAAGTTTCCTCTGCATCAGCCTGTCAACATTGCAGATGGCAAACATCGATCCCCTAGCTCGTTTAAGAATTCGGAGAGCTATAAATGGGTCACTCTGAGTAAGCAAAAACTATGCCTTAAACACTCACTGAATTTTGCATAATTAAATAATCAAATGTTATTATTATAAAATAAAAAGTGAATTAAAATCAATAAATATGCATCAGATTTACTCGATTCTGGGATTGCCAATGTGTGACCGTAGGCATAAAACTATAACATAGAACTACCATTACGGGATTGCAAATGGTCGGGGTCTCTCATAGGGCCATGCTGAACTTGGTCCATCTTAGCGGTTGGCTTCGCTCCTTTTTTCACCACGTAAATAGTAATGTTCGCTGTATTGCAATCTACGTCGATTGTATTGCATCGGCATTACGTCCGATATGTTAGATCAAACAGTAGCAATGCTGCCTAAATTTTTAGTTCAAAAGAAAGAAAATACATCGAGTTAGGGATAATAATTGACGTAAAAAATTTGTTCAGCGGAGTTATTCTATTGAGTCGGAATCGGTGGGTCAATAGGATCACTTTGATGAGTTGAAATTAATGATCAGTTATTCTAATAAACCAAAATTATAGGGACTTGAGTTTTACAAATGTGACCACGGATTACATACTGGATCCACCATTTGCTGGGGACCTACCTGGCCTAGTTCCTTTAATCGCAGGTGAGAATGAGATTCGATGAGAGTCAGAGACAGTTTTTTTTTTCAAAAAAAGAACCACTTCTGCTGCATGAGTTTCTTGTTTTGAAATCTCCTATCTCTGCACTGGATCAATCCTATCCCCATTTATACCTTCTGATCTAAAAAAAAAACAAAATCATGAACTCACATAATCCAAATAAATCGTGTTAACACGTGTTCTAACATTGCGTCCCATGCATTCTTACACTGCATGCGGTGCAGTGAATATTACTATCCTCAGAAATGCTACTCATAAAATCATACTCTTGGACTATTCCATGTTCTTATCCCTTAATCACTCAACTGAACTTCTGATGATAACAGAGGGAGTATCTTCAAGCGAGTAAGGATAGCATCAATGCATCATTCATTCACCTTATCCACGGGGATTCTTCAGTCTCCCGTGTGCAATGGACCATAAGCCATTATATTTTTTTAGAATAAACAAATGCTTATAAATATAATTATAAATTAGGGTATCTAGTGATCTAACAAATCCACACGTCGAGGTGTGACAACTATCTAAAAAGATATTATCTTATAATTGCTACTTTCTTTTGAATCAAACGAGTATAAAATGCCGTTGATAACTCAATTTAACACTGCAATTGATGACTTCGATAAAATATTTACAAAACTGTTACCCTTAAATAAAATTTTCAATTTATCTATATAAAACTATCTCTTAAGATCATGTTAACATGAACATCCTTCTCGTAAGAGTTAAACATCTTGAACCATTCGCTGTCCTTTCCCAATCAGAACAACTGCAACTGGATCGGAACAAAATCCAGACCCGCTTCAAATATTGTATACGGATGGACTGATTTTTACAAAAAAAAGTTATCTGATAGGTTATAAAGGATACCTATTTATGATCCTCGTAATAAATGGAGTAAACAAAGAAGTATTATACATACTTTGAATTCAGTTTTCATATTAACCATTAGATATGAGATAAAAGATTATATTTGTACTTCATATGTTAATTTGTATTCACATATTGATATTTTAGTTTAAATATTTTTGCTTCAAATAGGTGTTTTTCAACATTTTACGTCAAGAATTCTTTTCGTTTATGAGAGCTACTACAAGTGTGATGTATATTTTTTTCTGTACTATTGAAATTTTTGCCTAATTATTCTCTCAAATATCCTTTCCCTAAATTAACTTTCGTATCAATATCTAACTCGAAATCATCCACTTTAAGATAAAACCGACAGGTTCGCAAATATCATGGCATCGTGCGAGAAACGTACACACAAACTATGTTTACTATGCAAGGGTTACTCGACAACTAAGAAAAGATGATTACGATATTTTGTTATATTTAAAGAGGAACTTTCGTGATATTGCACTTCTAAGAGATATTTTTCATGTGAATAAAATTTTACTAGGATTAATCTTCTAAAAATCTGTTTTTCGTTAAAATTTTAAAACAAGCCACCATTCTGCAAATTACGCATATATATATTACACACTATATTATAAACCACACTTGAAAGTTAAAACTCCGGTCAAACTTTTTAAGGCGGTGTTTGCGTTTGCACAAAGTTTCTCGAAAAATATTTTTTTAACTAATTTTTACATATTTTACCAACACGAGTAAGTGTTAGTTGGAAAAATATATTTTTACATTTTCAGAATAACTTTTTTCTCGAGATCTATTTCCTCATTCATTTCCATAGAGAAACATTTTCACGAAGATATTAACTACTCTCTTGTTCTGCATAAAGTTCTCACATCACGTATTTTTCTTTATATTTTTTCTCTCGTTGTGAGAAAATTCTAATCTCTTCGTAAAATTAATAAATATATGTTTTTGTTTTATAAAAGCTATTTTTCATAATTTTTTACTCTTACAAAAATATTTCTCATATTTAGAAAAAATATTGAGAATGCAAACCCTCGCGGCCCACCCTCGGCCCTGTTTGATTGCGGGTTAGCCTGTGAATAACCCGGATTATCCCTCTTATAGTCCATTTTGTACTTTGATTATGGAATTAATCTATCCAAGTTAAAAATAAGTTAAATGGGTGCTAACTAGGTTTTAGCCCAGGCTTATGTATCCCACTTCGGGGTGGAATAGAAAGGGTTAACTCATATGTTGTTTTATTTAAATATCAATAAATGTTAAGTAATAGATGTTAATTATTATTAATGATATTAATAAAATATTATATTGATTAATATATATTCATAAATATTAATTAATATTGATAATATTAATAAATATTATTGTGATTAATACATATTAAACAATATTAATACATATTATTATGATTAATAAATATTAACTACTATTATTTTGATTAATAAATATTAGTAAACATTAATTATAGTTAATTATTAATATAAATTTTACTAGGCCATTTAAATAGTATTAAATATAAAAAATGTTAAGTAATAAATGTTAAATTATTATTAACAATATTAATAAATATTATTAATAACCATTAATTCATATTATTAATAAATATTAATTCATAAATATTAATATTAATAAAAATAGTATGATTACTAAATAGTATTTAATATTAACTAATATTAATTAACATTAATTATAATTAATTATTAAGATAAATTTATTATGTTCCATTTATTGATAAGAAATTTGAATAACAATTAACGTTAATCATAGTTTATTATTAATTTAAATAGTAATTATTATTATTTTAATGTATAAAGTACACTTAATAGTTATGTGAAAAGATAATGATGAGATTTATTATATTTTTATTTTTAATAAATAAAAAATTATTTATATAAATTACTTAAATAAATATTTTATTTACTTATCTTAAGCTAACTTCCACTTTAGAATAGGAACTACTTATCTTAAAATAATAAAAAATAGATTAAATCAAGATTATGTTGATCAGACTCCCTTGGACTAACCCGGATCAGTCTTTTCCCTATCTTGAAATCAAATATTTTTTATATTTTCAAAATAATTTTTTTCTCGTGATCTGTTTCCTCATTCCTTTCCATAGAGAAACATTTTCACGAAGCTATTAACTACTCTCTTGTTCTGCATAAAGTTCTCACATCACGTACTCTCGCCGTGTGAAAATTATAATCTCTTCGTAAAATTAATAAAGATATGTTTTTGTTTTATAAAAACTATTTTTCGTAATTTTTTACTCTTAAAAAATATTTCTCATAATTATTTAGAAAAAATATTCTGAATGCAAACCCCCGCGGCCCGCCCTAAGTCTAAAGACCCATACACAAAGCCCTCTCTTTTCCCTGAACCCTTCTCAAAAATCCTTGCCGGCGTCACCTGTTCAGGCGCCCCCAGCGCACTCTGTCGCCCGCGACGAGAGGCTGCCGCCGGCGAAACAGGCTCTACCTGGGCCCTCCGCTGCCGTGAGGGAAGGCTGCCGCGAGTGGAATAGTCCCCGTTTTGGTTTCGCCGGCCCTTTGTCGCCGTCGCTGCTGCTGCCGTTAAGAGGGAACCATGATGTACGGCGAGCCGCCACCGCCGCCGCCTATGAGGCAGTCTTCTGCTTCCTCCATCAACATTGCCCCCGACTACACCAACCCAAGGGCCGCCGCTCCCTATGAAGGTAACTGCAAGTAGAAGGTACCAAATTGGCTTTCTATGGCTAGATAAATGTAAGGTGGAATCCATTTTTACGACACATTGGATTCATGTTTTTTTTTCGTTTATTGTAATATAATAGATGCTGTTAACATAATTGGTGTTCAACATTTTGTGAAAGTGGGGTTAATCCTTTTCCCCATCCCGAGGGTTTGGTTTTTGTCGGGTGCCTAAGATTGGGTGGTACGAGAGGTTGAAGACTACATTATATATCACGACGCATTATATGTAACCCTAGTGATAACGTACAAAGTATACTGAAATGCACAAGGATGTAGACAAACAGGAATTACTTTGAGATAGAGACTTGTTTATCAAAATTTTGTGCATATTTGCGTGTAGAACCTTCCTCGTGGCTTTCTTCTCAAAGGAGGGAGATGGTAGGGACAGTGTCAGCAACAACAACTTACCCTGCCAGGGGAAACTGCATCCCCCACAGTGGGGGTCTCAAGCACGTCCTTTGGGCGAGCATCATTATTAGATGCCAGTCCTGCAGAGGAGTGGAGGTGGGGGTGTCAAAGCCAAAGACCACCATTTGCTGGGGTGGTAGGTGGTTGCTGCAGCTAGAGTAACTAGACCTTCTCTAGCAACTAGTCTGTCACCTAAGGGGATAGGATTTAGGAGAGTGACTGTCCTAGCCTTGGCACAGTTGTTAGAAAGGGGATGCTGCCCGAAGATGTTTATCAGATTGGTAGTGTTGGAAGGATTGGGGGAGGTAGAAGGGTGTGGTAATTGATATAGGGGAGATGGAGATGCTTTGGTCAGTGGGAGTTCCATTGTACTTCTAGGAAGGTGGTCTTAGTTACCTGTCCATTGGAGGTTTGCAACCACCAATGGGCCACAAGTAACCTTTGTCGCTGCCATTGGTGCTGAAGCTAATGAAACTTGCACAAATTACGTACAAAGTGATTTAGTGGTAAGGGCATCACCATGCGGGGAGATGAAGGGAAGGATGCCTCTACTCGATTCACCAATTAAAGAAGGGATTTGAGAGAAAACCCCTTTGAAAAGAAAAAAATAGCTTTTATAGGTTCAAAAAGCCCTCTTTAAGTTTGATTACATTACATTAGTCTGACAAGTGAAAACTCTTGATTAACCAGGAATGATGATGCCCTGAATAAAACTAACCAGCAAAATATGCAAGTCGAATAACAAAAAAACATAATTTGAATTATGCCCAAAAGCCCTACATGATCCGTGGTAGCTTTTGAAGGGTTTAGAAATGCTTTAAGTGGTGTTGGATCGGTTTTGAATGTTTTAAGAAAAAAGGATATTTGTTAGTTTTGCACAATTTGAGGACTTGAGGTATTTAGTTCATTTTAGGGTTTAGTGTGTGTTTTAATGAATGGGTAGTTTGAAACTCTGACATGCATTTTCAGGTCATTTTGAGTGTTTTTTTGGGTTTCAAAGTGAACTTTGATCGTTTTACGAAAAAAAAAAGGGTTTTAAGGATGTTTTCGTGTACCTTAAGTGATTTTAGATTTTTAGGGATTTTCTATGATTTTAGTGATCTTTGATCTGTTGGGTATTTTGGTAGGCTTTTAGACTTTATAGAGTATCAAGTGTTTAGTGTGTTTTAGGTTTTTATGGGTTTTTTTGTAAATTTGTATGTGATTTTAGGAAATTTTTAAGACCCCAGGAATATTTTGGTACTGCTGGATATCGTTTATTGTTTGGAGGCCATCCTCATCGCTTGATATGAATTTTACAAAAAAATGAGATTTTTTTGCGATCTCAAGTGAACTTTGAGGTTATTTAATTTGATCATCTTTTTAGTGTTATATGGGGCTTGAGGGTTTAAGTGTGTTTTTGTGCCTTAAGAAAACCTTTTATTCGAGTCATAGGTATTAGGGTCAGGGATAAGTTGGATGCTTGATTAGTTCGTTAAGCCATTTGACATTTTTCTGGAAAGTGGATGGTACCACAGAATGTATTAATAGAAAAAGGGATTTACATGTATAGGAAAGAAAGCTCCCAAAAAATCCCATGTACAAAAGAACACCAAGGCGGTGTCATGAAGACCCTCCATCAACAAGGACAACAAGGAAGATTGAGGGGGGCTGATTGAACACAAAAGCCTCCCCCACTTACAAACTCTTATCAACAATAAACCGTGCTTGGATGCTTGATTAGTTCGTTAAGCCATTTGACATTTTTATGGAAAGTGGATGGTACCACAGAATGTATTAATAGAAAAAGGGATTTACATGTATAGGAAAGAAAGCTCCCAAAAAATCCCATGTACAAAAGAACACCAAGGCGGTGTCATGAAGACCCTCCATCAACAAGGACAACAAGGAAGATTGAGGGGGGCTGATTGAACACAAAAGCCTCCCCCACTTAGAAACTCTTATCAACAATAAACCGTGCTAAGGCCTCCACTGTTGACCGTTGAGTCCTGGTTACAGAATATCTTTGTGTTCCTTGCACCCCACAGTGACCATAAAGTGGCATATAGAATCAGCCACCAAATCTTTGTCATCATGCCTATAATCCCAACTCCTCACCAAGTGTTGAGTAGTTCAGCAGCTGTCTCACGTAGGTGGAAATTGCCCTAAATCATCTCAAGGACCAGCTTCGAAACATGTGCAGCAAAAGGGCAAGTGACAAACAAGTGATCCAAGCTCTCCGCTGACAGCTCACAGAAAACACAATTGGACTGCACTCCATTCATAACCGCTGCCAAGATATCACAAGTTGGAAGCCTGGCATGAGCAGCTCTCCATATAAGAATCTGTACCTTTAACGGGCTTTGTGGCTTCCACACCTGCTGGGAGAAAAGTGAATCTAAGTCCTCCATCTCTAATGATCTTGTAAGCAGACTTCATAGTGAATCTTCTATTAGGCTCCCATACCCACTCCCAAGCATCTTCTTTGTTTGATCAAGGTTTGCTGTATCGCTGAATCCGTATCAGATCGTATCTTCCAGGATACGGTACGATACAGATCTGACTCGGTCTGACTCGCATGAGTCAAGCCAATGAGTTTGTTAAAATTACGAGTTTAAGCCACATTTTAGAAAAATGTACCCTATTAGTTGATATAAAACGTAAAATTTTACTTATCAAATAAGAGAAACTCAATGTAGAACATTCCATTAAGCATGTATAAGTCTACACGATGCGGTCCGGCTTGGTGCCTACCAGCGGATCAGGTCCGTCTAGATACGAGTTGCTCATACGAGCCTGCCCGATCCGGTACAATACGACATACCATGGTTTTGATCAGTAGAATAGTCCTGGAGGAGGAACAAGAGGTCACTCAACTGAAGGAACTCCAAATCACTCAAGTTCCTCCGGAAAGAAGGAAACCAATCAGCTGCCTCCCACACCATAGCCACCTGTGCCTCAGGAGACAATGCAGTAGAAAAACACAAAGGGAATTTATCCTTAAGAGCCATGTTACTGCACCACGTATCCTCCCAGAACCGCCATTTTTGACCATTCCCTAAGACTTGTCTTGAGCCGCTAGAGAACACATCTGAAGCTTGGAGGATCCCCTTCCATAAATGAGAGGCATTGGAAGGATGCTGAGATATACTCTGTCATGTCACTCCCTGCCGGTAATATCTCTGTTTGATGACATCCACCCAAAGACCCCCTTATTTAGACTTAAGCTTCTACACCCATTTGCCTAGAAGAGCAAGGTTAAAGTCTCTAAATCCTTGATCCCCATCTGCCCACATCCTTACCCATACATATTTTTTGCCAGCTTATATCATGCCATCCTCTGAATTTGTCCTGATTACCATGCCAAAAGAATCTACATCTCATTGCTTCAAGCTTTTTAGCCACCCCCTTGGGGATATGTAAGAGAGAAAGGTAATAAGTAAGGAGACTGTCCAAAACAGATCTACATAATACCAAACGATCACCATACGAAAGGGCTCTACCTTTCCATCCTGCAAAACCTCTGAATGATTCTGTTCCAATCAGCGGCCCTAGTAGCAAAAGGAGTAAGCCATTTGACATTAGGTTAGGTGATCAAAGATAAAGGTATTTAGGATTTTAGTTTAGGTAGATGGTGAGGGTAAGCGGTCATTTAACATATTCAAATTTAGGGCATAGTTCATGGTTAATTGTTTAACTTGGTGGACTAAGTTAGAGTGTGACTAAAACATTCATTAAACAATATTGACTTAGTTAAATTTGTAAATCCACTAAAAGATACAATCCTAGTGCATATTGATCAAGGATTCTTAATGGACTCTTATGAGTTTGTTATCTTTCTTAACATATATCCTCTATCCATTTAGCATATCCTTTACCAGATTTGAATAAATCTGTCTAAGCTCACTAAAGCATTTGACCCTAACAATCTTTTGGGTCCATTATATCAGCTAGTTGCATTGGTAGACACGATGCCTCCCGTCTCTAGGGCAGGTATCCCCCGAGGGGCGGGCGGGCTCTATCGTACTACTGGCCTTCGATCTGGTCGACCGCCGGAGCCTCCCTTCTGCATTGAATGCCTCTGGCTAGGGCATGGGGTAAGGTCTGCTCCTCCCCTGTGAGGTGCATACACTGTGGAAGGCTGGGCCATCTCTGCCTTTTGTGTCTGAGGAGAAGACCCACCTTCGTAGAGGTGGTTGCCCGAGCTAGAGGGATATGTAGCCCTACCCTGAAGGATGCTCGCTTATCTTCGGAGGTCTGTCCAATTCCCCCGCCTGCCCAGGAGTTCCTAGAGTTGCGCTTGTATCGTCTGCAGTGATGCATTCGTCTCACTTCGGTTATAGGCAGGCCAAGTCCCCTCTAGGTCTAAAGGATGGTCGGGGCTCAGGTAAGCTCGGTGGAAGGGTGGGAAATTGCGGACCTAGGGGAGGTGTTGCTAGGCGTTGCCCCGCCTGTCTAGGCAGTGAACCTCCTTCTAGAATAGGGCATGCTTGTGAGTGAGGGATGCGTCTACCAAGTTCTCAAGTGGACCCTGAGGGGCGAAACCTATCCAGACCCTAAGATCACCAGGGTGAAGGTTTAGGCTTCTGGGAGTCCCTATTATTATGTGCGATGGCCCAGGACTACACCACACATTTGCAGAGATCGGGCTATGGGAACCAAGGAATTCCGGATCGGATCAGGTCCCTGAATCGGGACCCGCCGATCCCGATCCGAATCGAGATCGAATCGGCCGGAATCGGCCTGGATCGGCCATAATCGGCCGGAATCGGCCAAATCGGGACCTGCCGATCCCGATCCGAATCGGCCGATCCGGATTGGGATCGGCCGATTATGCATTCCATGATGGGAACAGAGGACTGTCTCATTTTCACTCTCTTATGATACTCTCTACGTGGATGGGATATTGAGGGTAAGTCCCGTCAGCGATGTGCCAGAGTGGCTCCTTCTTTGGCTGGAGGGGAGGTCTTCCCGGTGATGGTGCAGTCGGTGGAGGAGGCGCCGTGCACCCCCTAGGGTTTCTGGAAAGGCGTCAAGAGAAGATGATGGCTGGAAGAGGGTGGGGGTCGTGGCATGTAGAGAGAGGCAGGTTCTAAATTCAAATCCCCCACTTGGGGGCCGAGGCGTCATGGTTTACCTGCGTTAAACCAAGCAAGTTACTCATGCTGGAGCCGGTTGGAAACTTTGGTCAAACCCAATTACCCGAAGTGGCGGCATGTGACTTATCCATCACGCTTGGACCTGCATGTGTGCCCACAACAGCCCACCATCCTCACCCAATAGCCATGGGACCTCTGAGAGGTTCTGTGGAGCTGCATTCAGTCCCGTCCCGGTGCACTGCCGGCACCCTCCTCTCTGCCAACTTAGGGGGAGTGCCCCTGCTGTTCAGAAGACTATGGCGGCCTATTTTCTTTCTGGAGGGGAGAACTCTGGCAGAGCTGTTTCGGAGGCGTCCCTGGTGAGTAGTCATGCCTTGTTGGTCAGAGGTGTTGAGCTGGGAGCACGAGAGGTAGCACATGGCAGCCTTGCCCAGTCCTTGGGATGTCGGTGGCCTCGTTTCAGCGAGCCGAAGCCCCAGGCGAGTGCGGGTGAGTGATGTTGGAGGGGCTCCTCCCCCATTGAGACAACTAGTCACACTCTCATCCAGTCAGGCAGTCCAGGCGATGAAGGCTGTTCGCCTAGAGATCAGGAAAACTGTGCACGTCTCAGACCCCATTTCAAGAGTGGTGATGTTAGTTGTTTCTTATCCTCGACAAAAGGCCCCCCATAGACTAACTCTATGGATGGGTCCACCCTAGTCATTTAGCAGGCGGTGCAGGGTGAGGCGTTGCAGGTGGAGGAGGGGAGTGGGGATGAGGAGAGGGCCTTGACGGTGTATGATGGAAGGCAGGGCATTGTGTGCGTGGTTGAAGAGGAGAAGGCAGATAACCTGAACAAGGAGGAAGTGGCGGAATTGTGTGAGGTTGTGGAGTCTATCACAGAACAACACTTCAAGGACCTAGCTAGCAGATTGGGTGTTTCCTATGAAGGCCTTGATAAGGAGGTGACAAAAGGTGTGTCGAAGATTAAAAAAGATGGCTTGCAAAGCTTGCTAGATGGTTCAAGGAAGAGAAATCAGCTAGAAGGGGTGTGCAACAGGAGGGGGAGTCGGGAGTAGGGGGAAGAGGAAGAGGTGTGTGAGGGGGATGAGGGGGAGAATGTACACCAAATTTGTTGCCATGAGGATGGCCACATGGAACATTAAAGGCATTATGGCATGGTTGGCAGTATTGGCCGATACCGATACCATACTGAGTGGACCGATACCAGCTGATATTGGCCCGATACTAGGCCAAAATGGACCCGGTACCGATCGATACTGGCCAATACGACCGATATGATGCGTACTGGTATCGGTACCCTCTGATATCGGTACCGATACGGGTACTGCCATCCTTGCACCGTGGGGAGGGAGAAGAAGGTTGTTATGAAGGAGTTTGTGAGGAGATGCAAGGTCGATATCCTATGTCTTCAGGAGACGAAGTGTGAAGAGGATGGAGGTAGCATTATGAGGGAGATAGGAGGTAGGAGGCTTTGCAAAGGTGTGCACTCTTTGGCAGTGGGGAGATCAGGTGGTATTATGATTCTCTGGAATCAGTTCGTGGTAGTGGAGCGGGAGGAGCTTAGGAGGGTGGGGAGGCATTCCATTTCCCTTACCTTCAGAGATGTGTTAGATGGTTTTGAATGGGTGTTCACAGGTGTATACGGCTCCTAGGGGAGACATGATAAGAAGGAACTGTGGGGGAATTATGGCACATGCAGCAGGCCTTGGGTCGCCCTTGGTGTCTAGGGGGAGTGGACTTTAATGCGGTGGCATCCTTAGATGAGAGGTCATGGGATACATCATATTCTATAGAGATGGAGGACTTCCAAGAGTTCATCCAAGAAGCGGCCATGGTGGATGTCTCTACTCCTAATGTTCTTTTCACATGGTCTAATTTTAGGGACTCTCCATCCCATGGATGGCAGTACCCACTGATACCGGTACCGGTACTGCCATCCATGCTCCATCCTTATCTCACCTGGACATATTTTTGGTTTCTACTGAGTGGGAGGAGCACTTTTCGGAGGTAGCAGCTGTGTGTCTTGAAAGGCCGGTGTCAAATCATAAGCCTATTCTGCTTTCGACCAACATGCGCTACATTGGACATAGATTTCGCTTTGAGAAGTTCTGGCTGAGAGAGGTGGACTTCAAACAAGTGGTGATTGTAGCTTGGGAGGCCCCTTATAGTGGTGGATCAGCGATGGCCAGACTGGTGCTGAAGATTCAGAAACTCAACACAACCTTCTCTCAGTGGGGCATTAGTAAACATTTGCCAGGGAAGGAAGCTAGAGATAATTTACTTTAGCAGATTGATGGCTTCGATGCTTTGGAGGAGGTGGGGCTTCTAGATGAGGAGGGAAGGCGTTGTCGTAGTAAGCTGAAAGTTAAGTTTGGGAAGATTCTTATGTAAGAAGAGGTGTATTGGCAGTAGAGATCCATGGATAAATGGATTAAAGAAGGGGATAGAAATACAACTTATTTTCAGAGAGTGGCCTCCACAAGGAGAAGGGCTAATGCCATTAAGAGTATTAATGCATGCGACTAGCTCTTACCCAAGAGTCAGACATCAGATCTCATGCTAGAGAGTTTTTTGCTTCTCTCTTCATAGAGTTAGATATGCCCCGCAAGAGGGTGTTTTGCCCAGGATCTCTTTGGAGGATAGCAAATACATTTCTAGGCCTTTCACTAAGAATGACATCAGAGTAGCTGTGTTTTCTCTACCAGGTAACAATGTCCCCAGTCTGGATGGTTCGCCTTTGTGCTTCTTCCATGAGTGCTGGGACATTATTAAGCAGGATGTTTGTGCGGCTGTTATATAGTTTTTTGAGGGGAGGGCTCACCTTGGAGGCATCAATGAATCCCTGCTGGCTTTGATCCCTTAAAAAGAAGGTGCTGAGCAATCCAAGGATTATAGACCGATCAATCTTCTTAATGGGTCATATAAGATTATTGCTAAGATGCTTGCATTGAGGCTGCAAAAGGTGTTTGACAAGTTGGTGTATGATAATCAGGGTGTTTTTATTAACGGAAGACTGATTCAAGAGAATTTCTTGGCTGCCCATGAATGTATACATACTATGAGGAGCTAGAGAAGAAAATGTTTACTTATTAAGCTAGATTTGGAAAAGGCGTATGATAGAGTGAATTGGGGATGTTTGTTGCAGGCCATGTCCTTGATGGGCTTTAAGGAAAAATGGATCAACTAGGTCTCTTTTTGCATTTCCTCTGCTAAGATGGCTGTCCTAATTAACGGGGAGGCCTCCTCATTCCATTCAGGCCAGGGACCCGGGCAAGGAGATCCATTATCACTTCTCCTATTTGTTCTGGTAGCTTAGATTGTGAGTTCTTTATAGACGTGAGCAGAGGATTTGGGTATCATTTCTGGTTTCAGGGTCCATACACCGAGCAGATAGGTTACACATCTACACTATGCAGATGACACTATCTTATTTATAGAGCCTTCCTTCCAGCAACTGTGTGTGATTAAACATCTCTTGCAATTTTTAGAAGATGTATATGGGCTGAAAGTCAACTTTAAAAAGAGTCAGATAGTGCGTATCCAGGTTGACCAAGACTGACTTATGAGAGCTGCAGATCTGTTGGGTTGTTCGATTGTCTATTTCCCCATCATCTATCTGGGATTCCCGTTATCTCCTTTTGCCACCCGTTGCTCAGATTGGTACAAGGTCCAACATAAGTTCAATTCCAGGCTTGCAGTGTGGAAGGGCATACTATTATCTTATGGTGGTCGCCTTGTGATGTGTCATTCAGTCATAGACAGTCTTCCCATATACTACCTGTCTTTATTCCAAATCCCACTGACGGTGGCCCAGAAATTGGAAGCCATTCGGTGCAGGTTTTTTTGGCACGAGGTTTCAGAAAAGAGCAAAGGGTGGCATGATGTTAGCTAGAAAAAGATTTGTATGAATAAAGAGGTGGGAGGTTTGGGAATCAAGGACATTTGTGACTTTAATTTTGTAATGACCCGCCACCCTATAATCGGGGATCCGATTACTAAATGGGTACCGAATCATTAAATTTGGAACCAAACCAGGATCTAAGTGAGTCTGGGAAATAAATAATAAACTAAGCTAAACATTCACATCGCATTGAATTGAAATGAAAGTGCAGGAATTAAAATTATTACAATGCGACTCGATACAACAAATAATTACATACTCCAACTGAAAGGAAATAATTAAACATACATGCCAAAAATAAATAACAACTACATCGGGGCATACTCCGGAACAACCGTAGAAGGCGCTCAACACGCAGCCGCACACGCTGCTCTAAGTCCGCTGGGAGTCCTCACCTGAAAACCGCAGGGGGGTGAGTCTCAAGACAAGACTCAGTAGGGATCCTTCGATCCCCACTGCCCACGCACACACCCACAAGTGCAAAGTACAGCTAACGGTAAAGTAAATCAGCACAGTAGGAGGTGCAATTCCTAATTCTCAATGTGAAATCACATGCAGTCGAAATATAATAATCATGCATAATCTAGCACAGTCGACTAGAGAACCCACAACTGCCGTCTCGGTAGAACTCGCCAACTACACAAACCACGGTGGGAAAACCTCGACCCACTGAGACCAAGCAGTAACCCCTCGGATAGCACACTAGCTACTCCGGCCCAACTGGCTCAGGTGGTCACTCCTTCCCTCAGCATGAGTGACTCTCCGAAGGTACCACTCCCACACCGGTACTAGCTGACCCCGGGGTTCACCAGGTGACCCTCTCTCACTAGGCGTCACCCCGCCCACGCCCCCACCGGCGCTGTGCTCACGCCCCCACCAGCACAGGGTGATAAAGCGCTACAATGTCACTCCAGGTCCACAGTAACATAAAGCCCAGCACAATACGATCCGGTCACGTGAAAAGTCCGTGATCGCATAACACACACAATAGTATCACCCGGTCATGTAGAAACCATCTCTACCGCGTACACCAAAACATGCACTAGTCATCTATCTAACAAGTATGAACACATTTTACTGGCATGAATTAGTGAAGTTCTGTCTTGAATCGCGTCGCCCAAGGCCGACGCCATTCAAGCTCCATGTACAGGTTCATGTAAAACAGTTTTCAGAATCAGGCCCTAAAAGGCGTCGACACTAATGGTCGCCTTTTAAAAAGGCGTCGACATCCTCAGACGCCATTCAGCCCAGAAATCCAGAAATTCCGAAGAGATTACCCAGGGGATTTCTGCCTTAAAAGGCGTCATGGCTGCCCGACGCCATTCAAAACGCGTCGCTCACCCATGACGTCTTTTAGTCCCAGAATCCCGAACTGGCAGACTCTCAGTCAGGCGATTCATGTCTAAAAGGCGTCGTGATTGACTGACGCCCTTCAAAAAGGCGTCGTCCATGCACGACGTCTTTCAACCCCAGGAACCAGAGTTGCCATGAGCCCGATGGCTCCTTTTTCAACCCAAACAATCCCCAAAATCACCCAAAAACGGAGGAGAAAGGGGAGCAGTACAATCCATAGGCAAACACATTCATAGAAATCCCCCATATTATCAAAGAACTCCTAAACATGCTCGTTTTACCCCCCAAAACTAAAGATTCATAACATGCTTAAACGGGGGAAAACATGGCTTAAACACGATGCTATGGGAACCGTCACCCTACCGGATACTTGAACGCCTCCGAGCTTCAAGCCGTCCACCCGTCTCGCCCCACGCCGCCGCCGGTACCGCCGTGGTCGTCCTTGCTCCACCGTGACGTCGGCCGCCGTCCGGAGAGTAGAACGCCGCAGTGGAGGTGGAGGTAGTAGTGGTAGGAGCCAGGTAGAGGATGGAGTGGAGGGAGAGATGAAATGGTGGAAGGAAAAGAGGGAGGAGAAGGGATCGCCGCTGAGATCGCCGGAGGGGAGGAGAGGAAAAAAATGAGGGGAAGAAGGAGGGCTCGCGGGGTTAACTAGAGACTGGCTAAAACGCGTCGACATCCTCGGACGCCTATCAGGTGATGTGACGGCCGCTCTGACAAAATTCTGAAACGCGTCGACCCAAGCAGACGCCGTTCAGGTGATATGTCAGGGCCGGACACTGACAATCCCAGAGTCGCAGTCTGAAAGGCGTCGTCCTACGTGGACGCCGTTCAGACGACACGACAGGGCCGTACACTTCGCGGCCCAAAGCCAGCCTACGTGGCACCCACGTGGCGGAACCTAAAACGCGTCTATGACGGTGGACGCCGTTCAAAACGCGTCTCGATGTCCTGACGCGAATCACTACAGAATCTCAGCCCCCACTAAGGTCAGAACTACAGGATCTGACTCCGAAAACTGGATCCGAAAGTCTCGGTCGTTACAAATTTGGCCCTTCTTGGGAAGTGGCTCTGGAGGTTGGTTGTGGTAGAGGATAACATTGCATGGAAATTGCTAAACAGAAGTACTACAGGCAGAACAGAGTGTGTGATATCACCTTGGACAGCACATATAATGTCTCTCAACTGTGGAAAGGTAGTTTGCAAGCCAAGGACCCAGTTTTAATGGGATGCAACACCAGCTGGGGAATGGACAACAATGGCTATTTTGGGAGGACAAATGATGTGATAATGTCCCTCTGAAAGAGTGGTACCCTAGGTTGTGTTTAGTTTCGAGCTCCTTGTCGGCAATGGTGGCTGAGGTGTGGGAATCAAAGGGTTGGGATATTTCGTAGAGATTTGATGGATGGGGAATTCCATCAGCTGATGGGTCTCTATGATGCTTTACAGGGCTTAATATTGTCCAGGAAAAGGAAGATTCAGTGAGTTGGAGATGGGATTTCTCCGGTACCTACTACGTCAAGTCGGCCTACTCTTTACTGTGGGATGAGGTATCCATATATGAAGCAAGTTTGGAAGCCATGCGGTCCTTTGAAGGTTAAAGTCTTGATATGGAGGATCTCTCATGGGAGGTTGCCCACCAGAGATAGATTGGCAGTTTTCATGGATAACATTCAGCCCAGTTGGCCCCTTTGTGGTATGCAGGAGGAGGATTTAGACCATCTTTTTGTGCGGTGCCCATTCACGGAGGAAGTTTGGAAACACTTGTTCACCAAGGCTAAGTGTAATCAGTCAATTCCGTGGACAGTGCAGGAACTGTTGAAAGACTGGCAGCAATGTTGGCATTCTAAAGGCGATGGCAAGGTCTGGTGGTTGGTCCTTCATGCTACTTTGTGGACAATTTGAGGCGAAAAGAATGCGAGGATTTTCAAGAATTGGGCCAGCAGTTTAGGTAGAGTACTTTCTTTCATTTGTGGTGTGATTAGGGAATGGGGGAGGCTTCTTGCTAATGTAGACACCTCACATTCCACTATTTTGTCTCTTTTTGGAGGGAGGGGTTGAATGACCACACCGTCTTGATGTGATTTTTCGTACATGGGATTTTTGAGGGGTTTTATCTCTTATTCTTGTATATCCCCTTTCTTTTCATTTATACTATTCACTTCTAAAAAAAAAAAAAAAAATCTTTTGGGTCCATGACCTATGCATATCCCTAAATCAATATCTTTAAAGAATGTAAATGGATCAGCAAGACCCCTTAAGGATCCATCAAAGATCCATTCAAGATCCAAATGCTTAATGGGCTTTGGGCAGACCGATTAAGATCCAAAAGGACTAGTGGGCTCTAATAGATCGTATAAGGATCTAATATAGATCCACAAGTATCCAGACACAAAGGGGTAAAAGTCACATGGATCGAAAATAGAATTTATTCAAATTCTTCAAGAATTATAACGAACAAGGTAAGAATACCTGGTGTTTTATAAGGACTTGAAACCCTCTCCACGTAAGAGCTTGTGGTGGTTGGAAAAGACCCCTACCAGCAGCTTTTACTTTCTATTTTTTTTCCTTCCTCTTCTGCCTCCTTCTCTTTTCTTGTTTTGGTTTCAGAAGACCCCGCCCCCACCCCCCCCCTGCCACATTTTTCGTTTCTTTTTCCCATTCCAATCTCCCTCCCTCCCTCCCTCCCTCTCTCTCTCCCCCCCTCTCCATATATATATATATATAATGTATATCTGGGTGTGTGTGTGCACGTGCGCATGCATGCATACATACATACATAAACATGTTTCTTGCGCATGAAGCAAACAGTCAGCAGGTGGTTTTACTTTCCTTTATCTCATTTTTCTTGTTTCTTTTTTTTTTTAATTTAAATCCTGGACTCTTATCTCTTGCGCTCTCCCTTTTGATAGCTCCTTCTCATCCCCCATGCTGTCTTATTTTGTGCACTTAGGAGAAACCCTGGTGGAGTATGTAGGTCCCACTGCCCCCCCCTCACCAGTGAAAAGAAATCTCCTTTTCTTTTCTTTTCCCATTTTCCCCGCAGGACGTCCCCACCTTTCCACCTTTCTTTCTTTTTTTGTTGTGTCCTGTGCAGACCCGGCTATGGTTTTGGCGGCGATGACTGTTGCTTCGGTCATGCAGCTACTGGTCTTGCTTTTGTGTGACCATGGTGTTTTCCTTCCAGGTATACTCCCCCATTCTCTTCATGCTCCTCTGGTGTCAACAAACTCTCTTCTTTCATTTCCTCAGCGCCCATTTGCAAGGAGGACATTACCAAAGAGGTACTCTTGATTACCTCTGAAGTTTTTCACTTTCTCCACATCTTCTCTTGACCAGGGATTATAGCTGCCTCTTCTCCAACCTTACACTGGACTGTCCTTACAGCAAGTGCAGTGCACTATTTCATCCATTTTCTCTTTGTTTCAAACATGGAAGGAAGGATTGGCATGGATCGGATCAGATTCCGATCAGATGGATGATCAGTTTTCCATTCCAACCCGATTTCAATACCTGGTCCTTCACTCCTTTACAAGACCGGTCTGGATCAGTTAGGATCAGCTGGATCGGCCAATCCGGGCCGGGATTGGCCCCTGGATCTGCCGATCCAGCTGATCCGAACTAGCCATTGCTGCTTCCTAATTTTATTGGTGTGTGTATCTGTCTTTCCCTTGGTTCTTATCATAATAAGTGTATAACAACCCTACTAAAACTGGTGAAATGTTTCGTAGCTACTGGTTCTTACTGATGTTTCTTTTCTAAAAGCTGCAAAGACAGGTTAAGATAGATGTGAATAATAGAATGCGTTATTCCAGGTTGTCAGTCACTAAATTTGGACATTCATATAAATAATATGGGACACTGAAGCATGTATTTGTGTTAGCATTATGCATTTCATCTTAGATGGTACTCTATAGCTTCATGGTAAGTTGCATCTTTTTTTCTTACAATTAGTGGTTTTATTGTCTATGTACTAAACAATATTCGTGTGGGTTTCACAAACCAACAATGTAAGACTACAATAAATGTAAATTCACAAGTTCTTTTAGCAAATGTATCTTATTTTTTTCCCTTCAAAATGTCCCCATACATTGTAATCATGTTTTTTGTATTTTTAGGAACTTTTCACATTTTTTTGGGAGTTTCCTTTTTCAACAAAAAGGCTGGGGCCAGGTTCAGCTGGATCAGCCCGGGATTGTTCCAGCTGATCTGATCGGTCTTGGCCGGACCGACCCTTGTCCGCTTCTTGGTTCTTCCTTCCTTGGTTTCCTTCGTCCTTGGGAGTTGGGTTGGTGATACCTAGTCTGAACATATCAGAGTTTCACATGATGATCCCGCACTGCCCCTTGTGGACCACCTTTGTGAACAGGAATCCAGCTGCTTTGCCTAGACTCCTCTATCTCCAGCCTGCAGAGCTCCTCCATGGGTTGTTCCTGTGATCCCCATTTATTTGCAGATGAACCTGCCTCAAGCCCATCCTTAGCAAATCTCCATTTAAGGCGCTTGAAGTAGTGCATTTTTGTCTCTTGAGTGCAGGTACTTGTGATCCTTGATCTCCCCACTCCCACACCCAAAGGAAAAGGGGAAAAAAGGAAAAACAAAAAGACGTATTCCCTTTGTCCGGTGTACTTATGTATGGAGTGCTCTCACAAAGACTCAGATTATAAGGTTGTTTACAATACTATCTTAAAAACCATCAGTAGGTGTTCTATGTATTTTATTAGAAACTAAATGTGCGGCACAATATAATATCTGCAATTTTAAATGCCTTATGTTAGACACACACACCCACACCCACACCCACACCCCCACCCCCACCCACCCACCCACACCCCTCCCTTTGTCGGGTGTACTTATGTATGGAGTGATACTCTCACAAAGACTCAGATTATAAGGTTGTTTACAATACTATCTTAAAAACCATCAGTAGGTGTTCTATGTATTTTATTAGAAACTAAATGTGCTGCACAATATAATATCTGCAATTTTAAAGGCCTTATGTTAGACACACCCACCCACCCACCCACCCACACACACACACACACACCCCCACACACCCACCCACCCACACCGCCACCCACACCCCACCCTTTGTCCAGTGTACTTATGTATGGAGTGATACTCTCACAAAGACTCAGATTATAAGGTTGTTTACAATACTATCTTAAAAACCATCAGTAGGTGTTCTATGTATTTTATTAGAAACTAAATGTGCGGTACAATATAATATCTGCAATTTTAAAGGCCTAATGTTAGATGCCCCCCCCCCCGCACACACACACACACATATATTAGCTAAAGAACATGTGCTTTTACCATGTGATTGGTGCCTCAGTTGGGGAGTTACATATGTTGGCTGTTTCCTTTATTCTAAAAAAAGTCTGATTAAGTGAATGTTTCAGTTCACTTAGAATTACAGGCGAATGGACTTATTGTCCCTTATGCTTGATTTTGTAGCTCACGGTGACAGTTATGCTGCCAAAAGAATGAGGAAGCTTGTCCAACGGCGAGCTGTTGACTATACAAGCACTGTTGTTCGATATCTGCAGGTGAACAATATTACATATTTCTATTGGCTTCTAGTATTGATTTTGTTTTGAATATCCAGAATATTATTGGAACTTCCTTTCATTTATTCTCATGTCAAATTGCTTATGGTGTTTCTCTTTGTCTTGATACGGTAGTAATCTTTTTGACCATTGCAAACAAAACCTTAAACCACTACATCAATTTTAACATTTAATCTCTTTACTTCGGAAAGTGGCTAACAGACCATGGTTCATTGCACAAGACAAATAGAAGTGTAACCCTAACTAATGATAATGCCGACCGGGGTGTAAACTCAAAGAAATCAGTGCAACGCATTGGAGTCATTAAACTCTCACACTTGTAAGAACATCCCCTTTTACGATGCTAGACATAAAATCTAGAGCTACCACCATGCAAGACTATTATGAATGCTCCATGGCAGTGGAGTAGAGCATGCTCCAACAATGTGAAAGAAGCATTTGACCTGATTTGCTCCCTTCCTCCTGAGGGATGGACGTCTGAACTAGAGACCTTGGGGAGCATATCAATTCAATTTGCTTTGATTTTGCCATTTCACCATCTCCGAAATCACAAAATCCGAACCAGCTGTTTAAACCTAAATGTTATTTTTAATATTAGATTTAAATTCATATATCAACTTCATATATGTTGTTTTGAAGGTTACCTGGCCCGTGGGCCCTATATTTGGCTTGAGCCATGGCCATATCCAGCTGAGGGTGCACCGGATCCAGCTGGTCTAAAGTAATGGCTTTATTTATAGAATCTTCCCCTTTACCATTCCCATTTTTCCAATGCGGGACTAAATAACAAGAGGTTGACTCCCATGGTCAGAGAAATAGTGGAGGAGGAAACGGTGGATGGTGGCCCCACTTGCATGCGAAGACAAAGGAGAAAGCAGTCGAGGATGGCCTTTGTGGTGCCGTCGAAGGTGGCGGCAAAGGCATGGTCTGGGAGGCCCCTGGCTGGTGTCTTAGGGTCCCCGCCAAAGGTGAGGGGGAGGAGGAAATGCTGCAGGTTGACGGGGGAGCTGGTAGTGCTGGCAGCACAAGGATGGGGGCAGATCCAAGGCAGATGCTACGGGAGATCCAATAGGACCTTGCTTGCTAGAGTGTGTGACGCAGGATGGCTACCGATATGTATCCGACTCTAGATATGATCCGAGATCAGCAACGCTACTAAGAACGGGAAATATTCATCATCATCCACGGGTACTCCACGAAAGAAGATACATGTTAATAACAAGAAACAAATTTTTGCAAGTCATCTCTTGTAGCGTAAAGCGAACAAGACCCGCGGTAGTGGGGACTACCAAGAGTCTAAGGCATCAGAGGCACATCCGATAATCACAAATCGGTACCTCATAACAGGGTCCTCACACTGTCTCACAACTGACAATGAATTAAAATATAGTGGCTAGGCAACCTAATTCCACACATACACGACAAAGAGATTTAACCTAGTACTTAAAGAGCAGGTTGAGGGGGAAGCTTTTAGACGCTAACCTGCCTGTTGAAGAGCAGGGCATGCATACCAAAGTCACAGGGTACCCACGTCCTCGCGCTGGAAGGATCGGCCTGCATCCATCGATCTACAGTAGAAGCAAGGAGCCTGTGAGTGGCAAGGAATTCCGGATCCGATCGGGTCCCCGAATCGGGATCGGATCGCCCAGAATCGGGATCGGATCGCCCAGAATCGGCCGGGATCAGCCAGATCGGGACCTGCCGATCCCGATCTGAATTGTCCCAAGACTGATTGGGCTCAGGCGTGCACTAGGACTCACAGGGACCTGCCTGGGCTCGAACAATGATGGCGTTGAGGCGAACGTGGGTAGGTCGCCATGTGTACACGGCGTGGCAAAGAAGTGGTTCGGTCGTGGACGAACCCGCTAGGTGTGGCGCATGGCGTGGAGGAATGATGACGACAGCGGGGTGGGCCCGCGCACGGGCTCGAGTGACAAGGGGGGGGTCTGTGAATGAATCCACTAGTGATGCCGCGTGGTGGACGACTTGCGGTTGGATTGGGGAAGGCCCACGAGGGTTCCATCAACGAGGCAGCGCACTCATCGAGGAGGTGCATGACGGGGCAGTGTCTTCATCTTCTATTGGGGGGGTATGGCTCGATCGGCAAGGAGTGGACGGGCGAACACCCGCGGGGTGACGCATGGTGATGGCGATGGGCAAGCGTGATCGGGCCAGGGCGCTAGGGGTGTTCACGGTTTGGTTTGGTTTGGTTTAGAGGGAAAAAAATTGAAACCAAACCAAACCGACTCACTCATAAAACCGAACCGAACCAAACCGAAAATGTTCGGTTTACTTCGGTTTGGATCGGTTTGAACCGACTTAGACGAAATTTTTTTTTCATTAAAATTAATAAATCTATTTATTTTGGAAGTTTGAACCCAATCTGACATTAAGGTGCTTATTGGGCCAATGCCCTAGCTGCAAGCGGCCCAGATGCGAGAGAAAGCCAGTGGGGACGCTTCTTTTTATAGAACCTATGGAGAAGCAGTAAACAAAAAACGTCCGATATAGGACTAATGTGGCACCACATTGCTCAGCGCAGGGACTCTCAATGCCGCATCTTTAGTCCAACATCGGTAGATTAAAAAAGGTTTGCTTCCTTATAAGTTTTAACGTTAACGCCTGGGTGTGAGTTATGTAGGTTGTGGAGGATTTGGTGGGTGTGTATGTTACGAAGTGTGAGAAAAAAATAAATTTATTGTTATTTTAGATTTTCGGTTTGGTTCGGTTTCTACGGGTTGAAGGGGTTTGGAAACCGAACCAAACCGAACTACTTTTCAAACCGAACCAAACCGATAATTTGATCCGGTTCGGTTTGGTTTTTCGGGTTGAACCAAATAGTGAACACCCCTACAGGGCGCTGTGCGTGATGCGTGGTGGCGGCGCTCCCGAGGTGCCTTCGTTGCAGGTGTAGAGTGAGGAGGACGAGGGTGGGACATAAAGAAATAAATATTGAGAGAGGGAGGAAAGGGAGGGGAAAGGTGTGCCGGCTGAGGTATAGGGAGAAGACAGGGGAGAGAGATAGGAAGAAGGTGGAGAAGGTTTTTTTTTTTGGGGGGGGGGGTAGGAAGGATGCGATAGGGGCTTCACACCCCACAGAACGCTCCCATCTTTGGGCTCTACAAACAGTGGCGACACGCAGCTCCAAAGCATTCATTCCATTTCAATAGCCTTCAATGCCTTCCCCAAAGGGGATACAACAGTAATTAAAGACTCCCAAAAAGAAACCTAGTAGAATCCTAACTCTCAAAGGACAACAATACTCCTAGGCTCATAAAATAGAGAAAACTCATGCAAAAAAATAGCAGAAAATGAAAAAGTGACTAAACGGGCCTTAAGTTGGCTGAATACATGTCCAAACTACTCAAATAAAAATACAATGTGCATCAATAGTTAAAAGAGGTGTCGCCAAGTCAAAGTGAAGCCTCTTGATCAATCACACACGTGCGTCGTTAAACACTCGCACAACTGTCAATTTAAATTAAATCAAAGTCATGTACTTTAAGCATATGGCATGAAGCAAGTGGTGAGCATGGGTCGAATCCACAGGGAGATCTCATATTTTAAAGTTGAAAGTATTGAGTTTTTAAAGAAAAAATGAAGAAGAAAGAAGAGGGAGCGTGATGATTTGATAGAGAACAATTAAACTTAGTCGGACTTACTTCGAACTCACAAAAGGAGCACATCTAAATGAGCATAATTAGACTATCTACTGAACTAAGACTACTCCTAAAATATTAAATAACATAAGAATATAAAATTTGAATGATGTCAACAGAAGAAAAAGAAAGAATTATACAAGAAAAAGATGGAGAAAATGCTATTTGTTCTAAACAAACTACCGTCAAATGGAATCATAACTTCATAAAAATTTACAGGGACATTAAAAATGGAAAAACAATATGACTCTCAGAAGACAACTTTATAGGAAATATTCGAAATATTGTGTTAGACAGACAACTTAAAAACTAGAGATAGAAAAGATAGAGAGAGAAAATTAGTGTTTGCAGCCGTCGCAGCCCTTCGCGCGTATGTTTGGCAGCCCTGCACTCCTTCCAGTGGTCAGTTGCAGTGCCTCGATTCTACCTCCAGCCCCTAGCAGCCGCTGGTGTGTGTGTGTGTGAGTGAGAGAGAGAGAGAGAGAGAGAGAGAGGGGAGAGGTTACTATAATACCGTGGTACTATAGCTGCTACAGTACCTGCGGGTACTGTAGTAGAGAGAGGGAGAAAGAAAAGAGGAAGAAGAATAGAAAATAAAGAAGGGTTCATATCTTTTAAAAAGAGAAGGAGAGAGAGAAAAGGAAGGAGAGAGAAAAAAAAGGAAAGGGAGAGATGGGGCGGCGACGGCTTCTCCTTGTGGCTTCATTAGAGAAAAAGTTAGAGCATCATTCTTATTGATTTTCTTATCCAAAATGTCCTTACATTTATTCCGTGCACAAAAATAAACGTTATTGCTCGGATCTGAACTCGGGTCACTCCAACGGGCACCAAGTAGTCCAACCAACTGTGTCACATATTTTTATGTCCTGTTCACACAAAATAAATTAAAATTAGATTTTTGTGGTGAACAGAATAACAATTATACTCAAATATAATTATTATATATCCTGGTTTTGCTGAAAATCCATAAATGCGTTACACTCAGTTTTTCACATGAAATGACAATGTTTTTTACTCGTAATTCAACAAAATTGGTGTCATTAGAAAGAGCACAAAATTATCTATCATCACATGTAGTTTTGTACATAAAATCATGAGTGTAATGTATAATTTCAATCAATTAATGCTCAATAATGCGTAATTATCTGAATGGTTCAGGAGATTTCCTTTGTCACATGTTAAAGGACTTAGTAGGTCTGTTTCCGATTATATTCCTTTACAACTTAGGATGGATGATATTAACCTCATTAGCCCTCTGAATAAGGGTTTCCCTTCCTTTTAGAGAGAACTGGAGCGATGAGCGAAGTCAGTAGGAGAGGGAATCCCGGGGGAGGGAGCAGGGGAGGGAACCTCGGGGGAGACTCTACTGGGATAAGGGAAGGCTGGGTGGTAGTGCAAAGCAAGAACCGGCGAAACTCTGCTCTCCGGAGGCATCAGGTTGAAGGCGGGTTTCCGGTAGATAGAGATGTGTGCATTCGCTGCTTGGGGAAGGGCCACCATGCGGTTGTGTGTAGAGATCCTGTCCGGTGCCTCCATTGCAGAGAAGCAGGCCATAGAAGGAGACACTGTTCGCTTCTTCGGCAGCCGATTAGCAAATCAAAAGGGAGCGTCAGACAGGACCAGTTGGCTGGTGGCCAGACTGCTGCTTTTGGTGGAACGAACAGACTGAAGATCCTTCCTGGAGTGGTGGAAATTCCGTAGTCTGCCGAGGTTGAACCAGCTAAGAGATTGTTAGAAAGCTGTGTCGTTATTTCATTCCGGGAGAACAACAAGGAGGAAGCTGTTACTGATGAGGTAGTGAAGAAAAGGCTGCAGGAAATCTAGCCGGAGGTCAAATTTTGGTGCATTCGTAGGATTGATATTGGCTCTTTCCTGGTAAGAACGGACTCAGAGTCGTGGAGAAGCCTTGTTTGCTCCACTGGGAGGTTCGAGGTGAAGGAAGGTGTCTCCGCACTCGCTTCACCGTGGAAGGTCGAGGTTGGCACTGACCCAGCAGAGTTCGGTATCGAAGTGTGGTGTAAACTCTTTGGAGTGCCCCTTCACCTCTGGAATGTTAATTCGTTCCAAGCTATCTGCTCCAAGTTTGGGAGACTTAGAGAAGTAGATGGTAAGTGGCTCAGAGGGGATAATCTCTCTTTTGCTCGGGTTAAAGTCTCCGTTGATCAGACTGAAGGTATCCCGGATAAAATCAAGATTTCAGCGATGGGTGCTGCATTCTGGGTACGTGTTGAGAAGGAAAACCTTGGTTTGACTAAACAGCCTGAGCGAGACTGGTCCTGGGCAGATGTGGTGTGCGAGTACAGAAGATATAGACAAAGAAGAGATGGCAATGCTGGAACAGGGGAGCCGGGCTGCGGAACAATGCTAGAACAGGGGAGCGGCTTCTATCCTGTTCTTGAGGGAGCTGGGACTGAGTCTGAGAATGCTCCCAACTTGACGAACTCAGTTGAGCTGAGTCAATTGGAAGCGAAGAGTCAGACAGGATTCAAAAAGAGCATTCATGGTGGCAGCGGTCCTAGGCCCCATGAGGGTAAAGGAGTTCTTGGAAAGGGCCCAGATCCCTCGAGCGGCGGAACTGAACAGACTTTTGCTTTTGGAGATGGTGCAAGCCTCTTAAATGGTCTGGAGGAAGCCCAATATGGTGGTCCTGCGATGAATTCGACGAAGTCCACCCAAGAGCGCGATGATTGTGGGGTGTCGGGTGAGGAAGATGAACAGGTTCGGGGTCGGATTCTGGTTCCGGGTTTAGACGGGGTCCAATATGACCCGTTCGGTTTGGATCCTGACTTAACTGCGAACCGGGCTTGTTCTGGACCGGTCCGGGAGCCTGTTGTTAACCCGGCTCTGAGCCGTCGTCTTCTTCCCCGAGCGTCTGCAAATGGAACCCGACAAGGAAAACAAAGTATCGGGCGGGAGGTTCCTCCGAACCACAGAGTGACGACTTCTCCCTCAAATGCTCTGGTTTGTATTGAATCTTCATGGGGGATAGACCAGGCAGAGAGTGTAGAGTTGTGTGTTGACAATATGGAGGAAGCCAGACAGATCAATGAGGAGTCATTTGCTTCGACTAGCAGACATGATGGTATGGAAGAAGAGTGCTTGATTGGGGTGAGGAATACAGGGAAGCTGCAGGAAGTTACACTGAATGCCGAGATTGTGCCCTATATTCCGAGTGAGGTGCCGCTGGCAGTACAGAAAGCTTCTGACGAAGAGGTTTGGATGAATGAAATTATCCTGTTGGGCCAACGCATTGGTGTGTCCTTTGCTGGTAGGGAGGTTATGATCTTAAGCTTTCTGAAGAAACTGAGAAGGCATGATGCTCTATTCCATTCAACTAAGAGGAAGGGAACGGGTGGAGGAATAAAAATAGGGAAGAGGGAAGCTAATTTTGTGAAGAACAATGAAATTGTGGATACTCTGAGAGGGAAGAAGCTCAAGGAGGAGGGGAGGATCACTACTTTACCATGAACTTGGTTTCGTGGAATGTCAGAGGTTTCAATGGGAAGAGTAAGGTGAGAGCAGTGAGGGACCTGGCGCTATCTCTCCAGTTGGACTGCATTTGCCTACAAGAGACTAAAATGCCTAGCTTGGACAAGGACATCTCAGACAGGTTTAGTGGGACGAAACTGAACCAGGCGGCTGTCCTCCCTGCAGATGGAGCTAAAGGAGGCCAGGTGATATTATGGAATGGGGATAAATTTGAAGGGAATATATGTGATATGGGCACTTATAGCATCTCGGTGTCTTTCTCATGCAAGAATAAAAGAACAAATAATGAAAGATGGATCATTACTTCAGTGTATGGGCCTCATAATGAACAACAGAGGGTGTCCTTTTTTGAAGAGTTGTACAGATTGCATTCCTTGTTTGCTGAAGCCTGGTGCATCATGGGGGACTTCAACTGTGTTAGGTATCCCTGGGAAAGGTCTAGGAGGCAGAAATGGAGCAAGGATATGGAAATCATCAACCAATGGATAAGGGAGGTCAAGCTAATGGACATGGAAATACCGAACAGGAAATTTACATGGTCTAATCTACAAGTCAGCACACAGTCAAGACTTGATAGAGTATTAATTTCTGCAGAATGGTTCAGGAGATTCCCTTTGACAAATGTTAAGGGGCTCTATAGATCGGTCTCTGATCACATCCCTCTGCACCTCAGGATGGAGGACAAGAAGGTAGGGTTCAGAACATTCAGATACGAGCTGAAGTGGCAGAAGGAAGCTGAATTCAAAGATTTGGTGAGAGATTGGTGGAATCAGGCACCAAAGGCAGTTTCTGCAATTCAGAGTTTCCAGGAGAAACTTAAATGGACTAGGAGATGTATGAAACAATGGGCAAAAAAGAAATTTGGAAGGGTTTCAGCAGAGAGGCAGACTATGATAAGTAAAATTGAAAAGCTGGAGCTGAAAAGTGAGTCTGGTGATTTATCCACATAAGAACTGCAATCCTTGAAGGATCTCAAAAAGGCTTATAATGAAGAACTCTTGAAAGAAGAAATCAGTTGGAAACAGAGGGCAAAGGAACACTGGCTAAAGGAAGGAGATAAAAACACTTCCTTTTTCCACGCTGTGGCTAGTGCCAAGAAGAGATTTTTGACCATTGAGCATATCAAGGAAAATGGAGCAGTCATTGAAGAACCTGAGGAAATTAAGACAAGGTTTGTTGCCTTTTACAAGAACCTTTTTTCAGAAGACCACCCTCTCAGGCCCCATCTACAAGAAGGGTTGCTCCGTGTACTAGAAGCTGCTGATGCTGAACAGCTGTGTAAACCTTTTTCAGAAGAAGAAGTCAAAACGGCAATATTTAGTATGGATCCCAACAAAGCTCCAGGCCCTAATGGTTTTTCCCTTGGTTTCTACCAATTTTGTTGGGATATTATCAAGACAGATGTGGCAAACTTTGTCCAAGAGTTCCACGAAAGGCCGGAAGGGATTAAACTTGTTAACTCCACACATATTGTCCTGAGCCCGAAAACAGAGGGAGCTGATAGAATGGCTGATTTTCGACCCATTAGCCTTCTCAATGGATGTTACAAAATCATTACCAAGATCCTAACAAATCGGCTTAAGAGGGTCATCCATAAGCTAGTGGGGATCAACCAGTCAGCCTTTGTGCAAGGAAGATTCATCCTGGACAATTTTATGGCTGCTCATGAAGCCATTCACCACTACAAGATCAGGCACAAGCAAGGGGTGTTGGTAAAGCTTGATTTTGAGAAGGCCTATGACACAATCAATTGGAACTGTCTACTCAAGACTATGGAGATCATGAGATTCAATACTAAATGGATAAGATGGGTAAGATGTTGTATTTCCTCCTCCAGATTCTCGGTGCTGATCAATAGAGAGCCATGTGGATTTTTTAATAGCTCAAGAGGATTAAGACAGGGAGATCCTCTCTCTCCTTTTCTTTTTCTGCTTATTGGACAGATTTTGAGCACCCTTTGGGATAATGCAGCTCAACAAGGTTTGGTGGAAGGGTTCAGGATTGGTAGAAGCCATATCCACTTATCTCATCTTCAATTTGCAGATGACACTCTCCTGTTCACACCTGGTAGCATTGAGGATATCCAGAATATAAAGAGTCTGCTAATTTTGGTGGAAATAATCACGGGACTGAAAATCAATTATGAGAAATCTGAAATTGTTGGGCTGAACATGACTCAGCAAAGGGTACAGGATATTGCAAATTCCCTAAAGTGCAAAGTAAGCAACTTTCCTATCAAATATTTGGGGTTGCCCCTATCGAATGGTGTCACTAGGGTCAGGGACTGGGATGGTCTCATTAAGAAATTTGAGAATAGGCTGGAAGGATGGAAGAGTAACTTTCTGTCTGGAGGAGGGAGATTGATCCTATCCAAGTCGGTTCTTTCTTCATTGGCCTTATACTACGCTTCTGTTTTGAAAATCCCTAGAACCGTGGAAAAGATTATTGAATCAGCTAGGAGCTCCTTTTTTTGGGCAGGAGGGAAAAGGGAAAAGAGAGGAATGCACTTGATCGCTTGGAAGAATGTGTGTAAGAGCAAGGAGCAAGGAGGCATTGGGCTTTGTGGGATTGCCATCTTCAACAAAGTCTTGTTAGCTAAATGGTTGTGGAGAAGAGGAGAGTATTCGGATGCTCTTTGGGCTGTAATAGTCAATGACTTGTACTTTCATGGTGAGAGTAAATGGAGTTTCTCCCATTCATCAAGATATAATTTATCTCCCTTATGGAGGAACATTCTTAAGTGTGCTGATTTCATGGTCACCTCTTGCGAAGTCCAAGTGGGTAATGGCAGGGACATACGATTTTGGAAGGACAAATGGTGCTCCAATCTGGATTTGACTGTGGTTTTCAGCAATCTTTTCAGCATTGCCCAGAACAAGGATGCTTCGGTTGAAGAGGTTCTGTCTCATAGCAGTACAGGCCAGTTTACCCTAATGCTTAGAAGGAATCCTACCGATGTGGAAGCAGAGGAACTGATTGCCTTGCTTAACTTAATCAATGGTGTTAGGACATGCAGTGAGGTGCAAGATAAGAGGGCTTGGAGATGGACTAATAATGGGCTGTTTTCGGTTAAATCCCTGGTTCAATTTTTGAACGATGGTGGTACTAGGGTTTGGTGGAAGGACCTAATTTGGTCTAACCAACTTCCTAATAAAATAAGGGTGTTTCTATGGAAGCTCGCATGGAATAGAAGTCTTACAGGAATGAGGGCGAAGCGACTTAAACTTCCCGGGAGATCCTTATGTATGTTCTGTGCACTCTTCGAGGAAGACCAACTCCATTTATTCTGCAATTGTGGCATTATCTCCATCCAATGGAAGAGTATGTGCAGGATATTTGGAATTGGTTGGGTGGAGCACTCCTCTGTGTTGAATCTGCTGAAATGGTGGACCACTGTTTCTCCATCAAAGGAATTCATACATGTATGGCTTCTACTTTGCCCGGCCATGCTGTGGACTATATGGTGTGAAAGAAATAGAAGGAAATTTAGCGACCAATTCAGTAGTGCGAATGAACTCTTGAAGATGACATTCAGATGGGTGGAAGAGTGGGGGCGGGCAGCTGATATCCTGAATGTTGGCAGCTCTGTTATTTCTGACAAAATCAAATTGTGGAGGCAGCTGATCTCTTAATGTTACCTCCTTTGTTACCCTGTAACCTGTTTTATCTTCTTGATAAAACAGCTTTTGCTAGGATCTTTTAAATCTTTTGGGACTTGGATGGGGGTCTGTCCTATCCAAGGGTGTGCCCTCTTGGGCTTTCCTGTACCTCTCTCACTTATTTCAATGGAATTGTGACTCTTGTCACCTTCTAAAAAAAAACTTAGGATGGATGATAAGAGAAAGAGTTTCAGAATTTTCAGATATGAGCTAAAGTAGTAGAGGGAAGATGGTTTTAAAGAATTTGTAAGCAAGTGGTGGCATCAAGCCCCGATGGCAGTTTCTGCAGGACAGAATTTTCAGGGCAAATTTAAATGGATTAGGAAATGCATGAGACAATGGGCTAAGCAGAAATTTGGGAGGGTAATAGAAGAGAGGCAGAAATTGAAGATCAACATTGAAGAGTTGGAACTGAAAAGTGAGCATGTTGATCTATCTACTCAAGAATTGCATTCTTTGAGGGAGTTCAAGAAAATTTATAATGAAGAATTGTTGAAGGAGGAAATTGGATGGAGACGGAGGACTAAGGAACATTGGTTAAAGGAAGGAGATAAAAACACGTCTTTCTTCCATACAGTGGCTAGTGCTAAGAGAAGATATCTGTCTATTGACCACATTAGAGAGAATGAGACTGTCATTGAAGAACCTAATGAGATCAAAAGTAGGTTTGTTGCCTTTTATAAGAACCTTTTCTCAGAAGACTAGCCGTTGATGCCCCATTTATAGTATGGATCCCAATAAAGCTCCGGGGCCCAATGGTTTTTCTCTTGGGTTCTATCAATTTTTTTGGGATACAATTAAAGAAGATTTGGTTAATCTTGTCCAAGAATTCTATGACAGTCCGGAAATGATTAAATTTGTTAATTCTACATATATTGTCCTTATTCCGAAATCAAAAGGTGCTGAAAGAATAGCTGATTTTCGTCCTATTAGTTTACTCTGAAAGAATGGCTGATTTTCGTCCTATTAGTTTACTCAACGGGTGTTATAAAATCATAACCAAGATTTTGGCATCAAGGCTCAAGAAGGTTATTCATAAGCTTGTGGGTATTAATCAGTCAGCATTTTTGCAAGGAAGATTCATTCTGGATAACTATATGGCAGCTTATGAAGCAATTTATCATTATAAGAATAGAAACAAGCAAGGTGTGCTATTAAAGCTCGATTTTGAGAAGGCCTACGATAGAATCTATTGGAATTGTCTCCATAAAACTATGTAGCTCATGGGATTCAATGATAGATGGATAAGATGGGTAATGTGTTGTATTTCCTCCTCTAGATTCTCTGTGTTGATTAATAGAGAGCCATGTGGTTATTTCAACAGTTCTAGAGGACTTAGGCAGGGAGATCCTATGTCTCCTCTCCTTTTTCTGTTTATTGGTCAGATTTTGAGTTCTCTTTGGGACAGTGCAGCTCAACAAGGACTGATGGAAGGATTCAGAATTGGTAGAAGTAATATCCACTTATCTCACCTTCAGTTTGCAGATGACACTTTGCTGTTTACATCTGGAAGCAACAAGGATATTCAGAATATCAAAAGATTGCTAATTTTGGTGGAAGTCATTACGGGTCTGAGGATCAACTATGAGAAATCATAAATTGTTGGATTGAATGTGCCTCAGCATAGACTACAGGATATTGCAAGTTCCTTAAAGTGCAGAGTCAATTATTTCCCTATCAAAAATCTGGGTTTGCCCTTATCGGATGGTGTCATAAGGGTGAGGGATGGGGATGGTCTAATAAGGAAATTTGAGAGTAGATTGGAAGGGTGGAAATGCAGTTTTCTTTCAGGAGGAGGGAGATTGATTCTGTCCAAGTCGGTTCTTTCTTCATTGGCTATTTACTATGCTTCTGTTTTCAAGATTCCTAGAACCGTGGAAAAAAATATTGAATCAGCTAAGAGTTCCTTTTTTGGTTAGGAGGGAAAAGGGAAAAGAGAGGAATTCATTTGATTAATTGGAGAAATGTGTGTAAGAGTAAGGAGCAAGGTGGCATTGGCCTCTGTGGTGCTGCCACTTTCAATAAAGCCTTGCTAGTTAAATGGTTGTGGGGAAGAGGGGAGTGCTTGGATGCTCTATGGACTGTGATTGTCAAGGATTTGTATTTTCATCTTGAGAATAAATGGAGCTTCTATCCTTCAACCAACTACAATTTGTCTCCCATATGGAAGAACATTGTTAAATGTGCTGATTTTATGGTCACCCCTTGCGATATCCAAGTGGGCAATGACTGTGATACACAGTTTTGGAAAGACAAATGGTGCTCCAGCTTGGTCTTGTCTACACACTTCAGCAATCTATTCAACATTGCTCATAATCAAGAGGTTTCGGTTGAGGATGTATTATCTCACAATGATGCAAGCCAGATTAATCTATTGTTGAGAAGGAACCTAAACAGAGGAATTATTAACTCTGTTTAATCTAATCAGTGGAGTAGGATTTGTGGAGAGGTGCATGATAAGAAAGTTTGGAGATGGACAAAAAATGGGCAGTTTTTGGTTAAGTCCTTGACTCAATTGCTGAATGATGGTGGCATTAGGGTTTGGTGGAAGGATCTAGTATGGTCTAACCATCTTCCAAATAAGATCAGGGTCTTTTGTGGAAGCTTGTTTGGACTAGAATTCTTACGGGAATGAGGGCTAAGAAGCTTCATCTCTTTGGCAGTCCTTTATGTGTTTTCTGTGCACTCTTTAAGGAAGACCAAGAGCATTTATTTTGTGGCTGTGGTATAATTACTATTCAATGGAAGACACTCTGTAGTTTTTTGGACTTGTTTGGATGGAGCATTCTTCTGTGAACTTTTGAGCTGGTGGACTACTGTTTGTCCTTCTAAAGATCTTAAACATGTGTAAATTCTCATATGCCCGGCTCTGTTGTGGACTATCTGGTGTGAGAGAAATAGGAGGAAATTCAGCAATCAATTTAGTAGTGCTAATGAATTATTGAAGAGTACATTTAGAAGGGTGGAAGAGTGGGGAAGAACTGCTGGTATTCTTAATGAAGGGTGCTCTGTTATTTTTGAAAAGGCCAGACTGTGGAGAGAGCTGTTTTCTTGATGGTTTTCTTTAATCTGTAACTCTGTTTTATCTTCTTGATAAAACAGAATATGTAATTTTCTTTTGAGTTTACATGGGGACTTGGATGGGGGAATGTCCTATCCAGGTTGTGATGCCTTTTTGGGCTTTTTTTGTTCTCTTTTCTCATTGTTCAATGGAATTGTGACTTGTCACCTTCTAAAAATAATGCGTAATTATCACCTCCTCTGCTGCTGAAGTCCGACGACGGTGGTAAACGTGGGGTACACGCACGTGTGTCCTCACCAGCATGCAGTTCATGAACTTGAGTGCATCGCTCTTGTGCTGGAAGTGCCAGGTTTTGCCATTTGGGTTGAAGATGCGGCACCGACAGGGCCCTTGGGGTAGTTGCTGGACTGCAGCTTCAGGACATGCTCCAGGTTGCGGGGGTCATAGGTGACAGCGATGAGCACCCTGCACCAGGCCAGCCCTTGCACTGGGCAGCTGGGGTGTACCCCAGTTCTTTAATCCCATATCAGGCTTCTGAAGAAATGGCTGGCTGGACACTTTGATGAATAGTGCCGAAGAACTGGTTCTGCTGGAGCAACCAGGTGGCTGACTGGCTGGCTCACAATTCATCAATGGGTCGGCTTGGTTTGCTTTGGAAAATTTTCTCTCTAAACCAAACTGCCCCTAGAGGTAACTGTCGAAGAGGAAGATCATCATTAAGGTGTTTGAATGTCATCAACCAAAGAACAAGAAGAAAGAGGGGATAGAACAAAAGGCCTTTTGGATGGAAATGAAAACTTTTTTCAGTTGAGAGCTAGAGATTTACAGGTTACAGAGTGAAATATCCCAAGGTGTGATTCCATGGCTGCAGGAGCTAATGTCCTTGGGTTTTGTTTGGGGGGGGGGGGGTTATATTCATCTTGGTGAATTTTACCTCATGTTGTCAGGGTTCTGGATGTCACTGGATGCGGCGGTGGGGGTGGGGGTGGTCTGGGTGGGCGTTAATGCGTTTGTTTATTCTAGCAGGGCTGTGGGTGGTTTAACTTGTTAGGATTTAACCAAGCATTTTGTTTTAAGTTGTAAACCAGTGTTTGGGTCCTTTTAATGTTCCTCACCTCAATGTTCTGGATGTATCACCTTTTTTATTTATTGGTACATCCCACCTCTCTCTCTCTCTCTCTCTTTCTAAAACAGATACTTCTCTATCCAAATTAGTAATATATGTATTCTGGGACCAAACTGGCCCCCCTGATCATCATCACCTCTTTGGTTGGGTGAGGGAACAGTCCCACACCGCCCGACTGCCGACTAAGAGAAAGCATGGGGGAGAAGCCTCCTACTCAGAACCCACTAGTGACCTGCCCCTGTTTAGGGCCAACCTTAAATATATTAAATAACTTAGCTTTTGGAGAAATGCAAAGGACTTTGGTTTTTAAAAGGAGGATTGGAAATAGGTGATTTTGACTTTGTCTCTGTTTCCAACTAATTTTGTTGGAATTGGAGTCTCCATCTCTGACTGTTTGCAACACTAACTCAGCAAGGATTCAGAGGTTGAACCCTATCTCACTGAAATGACAGATTAAGGGAATGGATGGCTTGAGAATATAGTTGCTGCATTATAAATGGGAAGAGGTTGAAGAATGGTTGGTGCAATATGTGACTCATAATGCATTTATCTATCATGGTCCATCAGAGATGGTGGCATCAAGTCACTGAAGGAGAGCTTGGCTGGGATCTTCTTCATTGTTTGCTTCCTTGCACGGAGATGCACATGAAAACTTATGGTCTTGGATTTGGTGGGATCACCACCGACATTTCCGACAAGTCTTTTACTGTTGGTTGAAATCTTTGGCTCCCTACAGATGGTGAAAGTGGAATTGCACAACAGGTCCGCCGGGCATTAAGTGTAACTCTTGTAAAGATGACAGATGTTGAGACAGGCAGGCCTTTCAAAGATTTTCAGTGGAAGGGGGCCAAGAGTACGTGGTAATGGTTAAGAAGGCGGGCATTAGGCAAGATGTGATTGCAAGAACGTGCAGGTGGTCCAGGTGACCAATGTTTGGACATAGTTGGCTTTGCATTAGAAATTGGTAGCTAGCATTTATCAAGCTTGTCATTGGGTACAATCAGCCTAGTTGTATGTGATGAGGTTCTATTTCTGATTGTTAGTTCGGTTACTCTCACATCATTGTGTATGGCTTGGTTATGAGTTTGTATGGTCATGGGCCTCTCCACTCCGTGATAGTTGGTTGAGTTGGATGCTCTAATATGGTAATGGAACCAGCCCATTCGTGATCAATCTATTCTCTACTTCTATTTCATCCCCATTTGGGGTCTTTAGTCCCACATGACAGGCCATCGGGTTTCCATCAAGGTTTGCCGACTCGAAGAGTCGGTCCGACTTGGATCTCCCATGATCCGGTATGAGTTGCCCGAGTCAGCACATACTCGGCCGAGTCACATGAACGACTCACATAGACTCAGCCGATTCACACAGGCTCGGGTTCGCCGTGATACGGTACGAGTCATCCGAGTCGGTCTAAATCGATCCGGTATGGCGAACCATGGCTTCCATCTTCCTTGGCCCAGTTTGTGAATTGACTTGCACACGAGGACAGTTTTCAATTTTCTGGTTAATCCCACATCAGTTATGTAGAGTTGAATTATGAGTTTATATGGTCTGTGGCCTCTCAACCCTCTGGCCATTGATTTTGAGTTAGTGATACTGGACAAGTGCCGACAAGGCTTTCTCCTGGGAATGCACTATGCACTTTCTATGTTTAGGCATATGTGTTTGCTAGGAATAGAAGTTCCAGCTTCATGTGTTTGCTGGGAATGCACCATGCATGTTCTATTTAATTTCATTCAAATATCTTACCTAACCATGTTCAGAGTGTGGATTGTTTTTTAGTTTGCTTTTGTTTGGCAGTTGCTTGATTAGATTTTGAACTTGCCTCTTCCGCTTTCTCTTAGACTCTAGACTCTTTGCAAAGTGTAATTGAATCTGACTTGCTCCTGGTTGCATGACTTTGAACTTTGCGCAACTGAAGAATAGTGTTATACCCACCAACTGTCCTCACAGGGCTTTAATAGACCCTCTCCCATCTAAATTAACTAGGGCAGCTATGTTGCACCACCTTGCAGTGGGTTGACATGATGCTGGCGAAGTTATGTAACTTTGCCAAATCATTGAATCCTTCATGGGTCTAGCTTGTTGCACCATAATGGATTGAGGCATATGATAGCGATTCAACCATGTTCAGAGTGTTGTCTTGCACATAGCTTAGCCGTTTGTGGACTCGGACGGGTTTTCTGAAAATTTCTTACTGGTCTAGGTAGTCTGCCCTAAGTTTTGATTCCCCTGCTTTGAGTTGTACTTCATATAAGTGAATGTCTGATGTCTATGATTGTATTTTGCAGGTTCGAATGTGGCAACACGATGTGAGAGACCGAACTGTGCTGCAACCTACTCCAGCTGCTGCTTTAGATGTTAGATTACTTCATTTTCTATAAGTATTTAAGAAGAGGATAGAATATCTATATTTGTGGGTCCATTGAATAGTATTGCTGTTTATACGTCAATGTAGAGCATCTTATTATAACTTTCGTGTATTATTTCAGTCTAGACATTATGTTCCCCTCCCCCTTCTCTTCTGTTCTCTTAGACCATAATTAGCTTGCGGCAACTTGGTCCATCTTCAAATTCTGTTAATGTTCAATGAGAATCTAATTCTTAAATATTAGAGGAGTTTTTGTCCGAAACCTTTCTTCTGCAATGTACTTTGCGATTTGTCTCACTTCATTATTTTTGCAGATGTTGCCAACATGTGCTTATGTTGACAACCCATCCACAAGCTTCGCCACAAAATTTGTTCATGCTTCTACTAACAAAAATCGGTGTCCAATCAATAGAGTGCTGGTATGAATTTTTTTGCTACATGGACTCGTTCCTTTTTTCTTGTGGTAGACTATATATTTGGTGTCAGAATAAAATTCAACCAGTGCCATGCTATTATTGCATCAAACTTAGATTGAATGGTTAGCCTAGAAATTGCAACGAAAAACAATATCATTAGAATTTTTAAATGTGGATGCTACCTGTCCAGTACAAAGTAGAAGGTCAACACCAAGGTGTCGTTATCTCCGAGTCCCCAAGCAATCGAAGAGAAATGAATTATGACCTTCCTCTTTACAATACTTTTATATTACATATGAAGTTGACAATTCTATCAGCTGATCTGCTATGCCCCCATATCTTTCGAGTCCCTGTGAGTTTGTCTGTCCCAGTCAACCAGAAGTATCTTCACATCATCTGGTAAAGAAGCAAAGATTTTTAACGTTAAGAATTACATGCCATACCTCCTTGGTGTCTGATAAAATTGTTAGTTTTGTTTTTTAAGAGGATCAGGGAATGGGTGAGCTTTTTGGGCGTTCCACTTTTTGGAGTTGTTAGGGGGTGATTAACTGTCACACCATCTTGGTGTTGACTATTTTTTGTGGGCGTCATTGTATACATGCTTGTACACTTTTTTTTTTTTCATTTGTATGATTTTGTAGTACCATCCACTTTCAAGAAAAAAAAATCCATACTCCTTACTATTCCTCCTCATCACACAGAGCAAGTGCTGATGACTGCCATGGAAAGAGTCAACTGATCGAGAGTAGGTAGTTTAACATTTGACACCCTCCATGTTAAAATCTTGCCCTGCGTGGGGGAATGCAGTTTCCATATGAGATGAACAAAGGGAGATCAGAAATCTCCATCAGCAATTCAAGTGTAAGCTGACTGAACAGAGAAGTTCCCATTCTTTTCCCATCTCCACTTCCAAAAATCTGCTTGCATCGCAGATGGGGACCATAGACCAAGAAGGCCAGGCAAGTCCTACTGCTGAATTTCCTCTTCTTGAAGATTCCTTCTGCACTGCAGGCTCCAACCACCATCTCCAGGCCTGCCATCAAAGAAACCAGTCACCCTAGGTTCAGGACTTGCAGTTATTGTAAACAAAAGGGGAAAACTTTCCAGTGAAGTCCTTTATCCACACCATTTATCCCTCCAAGACTGAATCTGTCATCCATCTTCAAGTATAATTTCGGCACCATATTGAATTATGCCTTTAGCCTGAAGAATGCCATTCCAAACCAACGTTGGCCGTGTTGGGGGATTGGTACAACTCAGATTCTCTGAGATCTGAGTTGTATTCGTCCGACTCGGTACGACTCAACGCAACTCATACAAGTCAGGCCAATGCAAGCCATTTTCTTATAAAATTAAACTTTTTTTAGATTCTTCAATTTTATGGATAATTATCAAATAAATGAACTTGTAATGCAAGCATTTTAGTGATGGCATCGCTTTAAATCCAATTGGGAGATTTCTACCCTATTAACGATTATGAAAGTGTAATAGTTTACCTTATAAAACATCTCTTTTTTTTAGAAGGTGACAAAAGTCACAATTCCATAGAGATATGTGAAAGAGGTACAGGAAAGCCCAGGAGAGCACACTCTTGGATAGGACAGTCCCCCATCCAAGTCCCAAAGGTTTAAAAAATTCTAGCAAAAGCTGTTTTATCAAGAAGATAAAACAGGGTTACAAAGAAGATAAACTAAGAGATCAGCTGCCTCCACAATCTGATTTTGTCAGAAATAACAGAGCTGCCATCATTCAGGATACCAGCTGCACGTCCCCACTCTTCCACCCATCTGAAAGTCTTCTTCAAGAGTTCATTCGCACTGCTGAATTGGTCACTAAATTTCCTTCTATTTCTTTCACACCATATAGTCCACAACATGGCCGGGCAAAATAGAAACCATACATGTGTGAGGTCCTTTGACGGAGAAGCAGCAGTCCACCATTTCAGCAGATTCAACACAGATATGTGCTCCACCCAACCAATTCCAAATACCCTACACATACTCTTCCATTGGATGGAAATAATGCCACATTTGCAGAATAAATGGAGTTGGTCTTCCTCAAAGTGTGCACAGAACATACATAAGGAGCTCCCGGGAAGTTTAAGTCTCTTCGCCCTCATTCCCGTAAGACTTCTATTCCAGGCAATCTTCCATAGAAACACCTTTATTTTATTAGGAAGGTGGTTAGACCAAATTAGATCCTTCCACCAAACCCTAGTACCACCATCATTCAAGAGCTGAACCAAGGATTTAACCGAAAAGAGCCCATTATTGGTCCATCTCCAAACTCTCTTATCTTGTACCTCACTGCATATCCTAACACCATTGATTAAGTTAAACAAGGCTATCAGTTCCTCTGTTTCCACATCAGTAGGATTTCTTCTAAGCATTAGGTTAACCTGGCCTGTACTGCTGTGAGACAGAACCTCTTCAACCGAAGCATCCTTGTTTTGGGCAATGCTGAAGAGATTGCTGAAAACCACAGTCAAATCCAGATTGGAGCACCATTTGTCTTTCCAAAATCGTATGTCCCTGCCATTACCCACTTGGACTTCGCAAGAGGTGACCATAAAATCAGCACATTTAAGAATGTTCCTCCATATGGGAGATAAATTATATCTTGCAGAATGAGAGAAACTCCATTTGCTCTCACCATGAAAGTACAAGTCATTGACAATTACAGTCCAAGGAGCATCCGGGTACTCTCCTCTTCTCCACAACCATTTGGCTAACAAGGCTTTGTTGAAGATGGCAATCCCACAAAGGCCAATGCCTCCTTACTCCTTGCTTTTGCACACATTCTTCCAAGCAATCAAATGCATTCCTCTCTTTTCCCTTTTCCCTCCTGCAAAAAAAAAGGAGCTCCTAAGTGATTCAATGATTTTTTCCACGGTTTTAGGGATCTTCATAACATAAGCGTAGTATAAAGCCAATGAAGAAAGAACCGACTTAGATAGGATCAATCTTCCTCCTCCAGACAGAAAGCTGCTCTTCCATCCTTCCAGCCTGTTCCCAAATTTCTTTATGAGACCATCCCAATCCCTGATCCTAGTGACACCATTCGAAAGGGGCAGCCCCAGATATTTGATAGGAAAGTTGCTTACTTTGCACTTTAGGGAATTTGCAATATCCTGTACCCTTTGCTGAGTCATGTTCAGCCCAACAATTTCAGATTTCTCATAATTGATTTTCAGTCCCGTGATTATTTCCACCAAAATTAGCAGACTCTTTATATTCTGGATATCCTCAATGCTACCAGGTGTGAACAGGAGAGTGTCATCTGCAAACTGAAGGTGAGATAATTGGATATGGCTTCTACCAATCCTGAACCCTTCCACCAAGCCCTGTTGAGCTGCACTATCCCAAAGGGTGCTCAAAATCTGTCCAATGAGCAGAAAAAGAAGGGGAGAGAGAGGGTCTCCCTGTCTTAATCCTCTTGAGCTGTTAAAAAAACCACATGGTTCTCTATTGATCAGCACCGAGAATCTGGAGGAGGAAATACAACACCTTACCCATCTTATCCATTTAGCATTGAATCCCATGATCTCCATAGTTTTGAGTAGACAATTCCAATTGATTGTGTCATAGGCCTTCTCAAAATCAAGTTTTACCAACACACCTTGCTTATGGTTAATCTTGTAGTGGTGAATGGCTTCATAAGCAGCCATATAATTATCCAGGATGAATCTTCCTTGCACAAAGGCTGACTGGTTGATCCCCACTAGCTTATGGATGACCCTCTTGAGCCGGGTTGTTAGAATCTTGGTCATGATTTTATAACATCCATTGAGAAGGCTAATGGGTCTAAAATCAACCATTCTATCAGCTCCCTCTGATTTTGGGATCAGGACAATGTGTGTGGAATTGACAAGTTTAATCCCTTCCGGCCTATCGTAGAACTCTTGAGCAAAGTTTACCACATCTGTCTTGATAATATCCCAACAAAATTGGTAGAATCCAAGGGAGAAGCCGTCAGGACCTGGAGCTTTGTTGGGGTCCATGCTAAATATTGCCATTTTGACTTCTTCTTCTGAAAAAGGTTCACACAGCTGTTCAGCATCAGCAGCTTCTAACACAGGGAGCAACCCTTCTTGTAGATGGGGCCTGAGTGGGTGGTCTTCTGCGAAAAGGTTCTTGTAAAAGGCAACAAACCTGGTCTTGATTTCCTCAGGTTCCTCAATGACTGCTCCATTTTCCTTGATATGCTCAATGGTCAAAAATCTCTTCTTGACACTTGCCACTGCATGGAAAAAGGAGGTGTTTTTATCCCCTTCCTTAAGCCAGTGTTCCTTTGCCCTCTGTTTCCACCTGATTTCCTCTTTCAAGAGCTCTTCATTGTAAGCCTTCTTGAGATCCTTCAAAGATTGCACTTCTTGTGTAGATAAATCACCAGACTCACTTTTCAGCTCCAGCTCTTCAATTTTACTTATCATAGTCTGTCTTTCTGCTGAAACCCTTCCAAATTTATTTTTTGCCCATTGTTTCATACATCTCCTAGTCCATTTAAGTTTCCCCTGGAGACTCTGAATTGCAGAAGCTGCCTTTGGTGCTTGATTCCACCAATCCCTCACCAAATCTCTGAACTCAGCTTCCTTCTGCCACTTCAGCTCGTATCTGAAAGTTCTGAACCCTGCCTTCTTATCCTCCTTTCTGAGGTGCAGAGGGATGTGATCTGAAACCGATCTACAGAGCCCCTTAACATTTGTCAATGGGAATCTCCTGAACCATTCTGCATAAATTAAAACTCTATCAAGTCTTGATTGTGTGCTGACTTGTTGTAGATTAGACCATGTAAATTTCCTGTTCGGTATTTCCATATCCATTAGCTTGACCTCCCTAATCCATTGGTTGAAGGTTTCCATGTCCTTACTCCATTTCTGTCTCCCTGACCTTTCCCAAGGGTACCTAACACAGTTGAAATCCCCCAAGATGCACCAGGCTTCAGAAAACAAGGACTGCAATCTATACAATTCTTCAAAAAAGGACTCCCTCTGGTGTTCAGTATGAGGCCCGTACACTGAAGTAATGATCCAACTGTCATTATTTGTCCTTCTATTCTTGCATGAAAAAGATATCGAGATGCTGTAAGTGCCCATATCACATATTTTCCCTTCAAATTTATTCCCATTCCATAATATCACCTGGCCTCCTTTAGCTCCATCTGCAGGGAGGATAGCAGCCTCGTTCAGTTTCGTCCCATTCAACCTGTCTGAGATATCTTTGTCCAAGCTAGGCATTTTAGTCTCTTGTAGGCAGATGCAGTCCAACTGGAGAGATTGCACCAGGTCCCTTACTGCTCTCACCTTACTCTTCCCATTGAGACCTCTGACATTCCACGAAACCAGGTTCATGGTGAAATAGTGATCCTCCCCTCCTCCTTGAGCTTCTTCCCTCTTAGAGTATCCACAATTTCATTGTTCTTCACGAAATTGGCTTCCCTCTTTCCTATTTTTATTCCTCCACCCGTTCCCTTCCTCTTGATTGAATGATGTAGAGCATCATACCTTCTCAGTTTTTTCAGAAAGCTTAAGACCATAGCCTCCCTACCAGCAAAGGGCACACCAATGCGTTGGCCCAACAGAATAATTTCATTCATCCAAGCATCTTCGTCAGTAGCCTTCTGTACTGCCAACGGCACCTGACTCGCAATGTAGGGTACAATCTGGGCACTCAGCGTTGCTTCCTGCATTTTCCCTGTATTCCTCACAACATTCAAACATTCTTCTTCCATACCATCCTGTCTGCCAATCGAAATAAATGACTCCTCATTGATCTGTCTGGCTTCCTCCAAATTGTCACTAACCCATGCTTCCCCTACAGGAATATTACATGATACCGGTTGGTCAATACTAAACTCTACACTCTCTGCCTGGTCGATCCCCACTGAAGACTTAAAGCAAACCAGGGCATTTGAGGGAAGAATTCTCGCTCCGTGGCTCAGAGGAACCTCCCTTCCGATGCTCTGTTTTCCTTTTCGAGTTCCGTTTGCAGACGCTCGGGGAAGACGACGACGGCTCAGGATCGGGTTAACAACAGACACCCGGACCGGTCCAGAACAAGCCTGGTTCGCAGGTAAGTCAGGATCCAAACGGAACAGGTCATAATGGACCCCATCTAAACCCGGATCCAGAATCCGACCCCGAACCTGTTCATCTTCTTCGCCCGTCACCCCACAACCTTCACGCCCTTGGATGGACTTCGTCAACATCATCTCAGGACCACCATAATGGGCTTCCTCCAGTCCTTTTAAGAGGCTTGCCCCATCTCCAAGAGCAGAAATCTGTTCAGTTCTGCCGCTCGAGGAATCTGGGCCCTTTCCAAGAACTCCTTTACCTTCGTGGGGCCTAGGATCTCTGCCGCCATGAATGCTCAATTTGAATTCTACCTGACTCTTTACATGTAAATGAAATGAACTTAACATCAAAGTTAGTCAAATTTATTACAAAGTCAACATGAACCTAAAAGATACTGGAATGAATTCAAACTCGTTGCATTTGATATGTATCAATTTAAGTCATCTTCATTAAACTCATCAAAAGAAACAAAGGATATCTGTATGAGTGGGGGTCGGCAAATCCGTTGGAGCCGTTACAAGTCAGGTTGTGCAGTATCATAGTTGTCAAGGCGGTAAGGCGACCAAGGCGTGCTCGGGGTTCTAAACCGCCTAAGCGCTTAGGCGCCCGCCTAGGCGTCGCCTAGGCGTTAACTTCATAATATAATATTTTAATTTAGGATATATATATACATATATATAATATATATATATATGTACACACATATTACATACATACATTTAGATACATATATATATATATATATACACATTTAGATTTACACACATATTACATACATACATATATATATATATATATATATATATATATATATATATATATATATATATATATATATATACATTTAGATTTACACACATATATATACATACATACATATATATCTATGTATAAATGTATGTATATAATATGTGTATATGTCTAACTATATAATATATACATACATATATGTACACAAATATATTTAAATGTATGTATGTAATATGTATATGTATATAGATGTATATATATATATATACATATTTGTATATATATATATATGCATATTTGTATATATATATATATATGCATATAATATTTTAATTTAAGATATATATATATATATAATATACATACATATATATATATGTATACATATATATATATACATATGTATATACATATATGTATACATATATATATATATATGTATATATATATGTATACATATATGTATACATATGTATACATATATGTATACATATATGTATATATATATATATATAGATTTACACACATATATATACATACATACATATATATCTATGTATAAATGTATGTATGTAATATGTGTAAATGTCTAATTACATAATATATATATATATATATATACACAAATATATCTAAATGTATGTATGGAATATGAATATGTATATATATATATATATATATATATATATATATATATATATATAGATAGATAGATATATATATATATATACACATTTTATATACATGATAGTATGATACATATATTTAGATGTATACATATACATATATATGCATGTTTGTATATATAAATCTAAATGTATGTATGTAATATGTCTATATATATGTATTAGTATGTATTTATATAATTATATGTGTATATATATACATATATGTATATATATAAAAAAAAAGGGGCAAGAACCCCAAATTTCAAAAATCTGGGCGCCTTGGGCGCCTAGGCAGGCGCCTTGGCGGGCGCCTTGGGCGCCTTTTCACATGTTGGAAAGGCGCCCAGCGCCTTGGTGCTTGTGAAAGCGCCTTGGCGCCTAGGCGACGCCTAGGCGGCGCCTAGGCGAGCGCCTTGACAACAGTGTGCAGTATTGAACAAGTTGTTATTTGTTGGTTTGAGTCATCGAGAGCCTGGGTGACTTGGCGGGTCAACCCACATCTGAGTTGTAAACTTGAAAAATCGATATGACCTGTACGGTTTGTACCAAGGCAGCAAACCATGTTCCAAACACGTGATATGTTGCTCACCCTGGTCAGCTGGATGACCTATGGTCTGGACCTTTTAGTGTATCACTTCCAGCCATGGTCCTTCATTAGCTTTCCCCAATTTACAAAGCCATTCAATTGGGCCAAGCTGGAGTCTCTAAGATTCTGAATACCAAGACCTCCATTCTTTCTGCTCTTACACATTCTTCCCTAATCTGTGCCCCTGCACTAAATTGATTTCAGCTTCTTTGCCACCTTGTTTGGGATTCTAGATAGTGATAAATAACAGCACAGTTTTTCATAGGACAGCCTGCCACTATAGAAGAGAAGCTTCCTACCCTGCCAATCTTCCTTCAAATTTCTGGCAATCTCATCCAATCAGCAAAATGAGTAGTGGCACAAGGTAAATGCATCCCCAGTTTACAGGGAAGGAATTCCATCACCTGATGTTTAGTAAGTACATCTGCCTTTGCCACATTCTCATGCAGTCACATTTTTCAAGTTCGATTTGGTCCAGTTGCCTCCTCAAAGAATTCTAGCATCTACCGGTTTGGACGGAGTTGTTCCTCAAACTCTGCCAAGAATAAGGTAGTGTCATCTTCATGCTAGAGATGTGTCACCTAGAGACCCTATGTATAGGGCTGAAAGCCTCTAATCAAATCCCCACAATCTGCCCTCTGCCACATGCTACTTATAACCTGAGCTTCTAGCAGAGAGTGTAAAGGGGACATGGAGTCCATAAAGCCATAATAGTTTAACATAGATTAAAAATATCATTCTCTTTGATGCTTTAAATAAATTAGAGTTATTTAATAAATCCAGTTTTATCAGAACTGACTGGCTCTGCAATACTAGAGAGCTGATTTGCCTGTGGGGACTTCATTTTTAGCGAGCTATAATCACATTAAATGATAAAAAACTTGTTTGAAGGGAATCAGAAAAATGCATCTAGTGGCACTCAGACAGTGTTACCAAATGTGTCAATCCTGTTAAGCATAATACAGATGCAGGTTATTTATATATTAACCTTCATTTTTGTACGTTATCTCTCTTATCCAGTTGTCCTTTTTTTTTCTATGCACATTTATTTATCATATGAAAATAATTGCAGTGTACCCACACTTGTTGGCTGGTAATTGATAATAACCAGTTTGCTTCTCTTTGTGATGCATTTGGATGTTTTTTTTTGCTACAAAGTTTTTGAAAAATCACGACAGCATGAAGTTAATGTTATTGTTTTGCTGCTGAGTAGATCCTGTCTCTAGATTGGAAGTTGGATTTGATGCGTCATGTCTTCTAATGTTTCATTCAGAACAAGCTATGTCTATTATACAGTGTATTAGCTTATTTTTGCAAGGCCAGTGTATTGGCATGTTATTAGGCTATTATTGACTACACTGTTTTCCACCAAAGTGGACTCCCACAGGAAGACGTCTTATCACGGGATCACAGAGTGGTGAATTCACTCTTTGGAATGGACAATCTTTTAATTTTGAGATGATTCTTCAGGTGTGAGAGGACAATACATTTTTTGCTAGCATTTCTTCCTCATTTGTTGGACAAAGATGATGATGTGCAAACTCATAATGTTCCAGGCCCATGATCAAGCCATCAGGTCCATGGTTTGGAGTCATAATGAGAATTGGATGGTTAGCGGTGATGATGGGGGCTCAATAAAGTATGAAGATATGAAGTTTTTCTTCTTCAATCAGAATCATTTTCTTCATAAATTATGTTATTTAGATATTTGATTTTTGTGCGTACGTTATGAACAAATTATTTAGGTACTGGCAAAGTAACATGAATAATGTGAAGGCAAACAAATCTGCTCATAAAGAATCAGTTCGTGACTTAAGGTGCAGCTGCAATTATTTGTTTTATTTTTCATTAAACAACTTCTGCATTGTGAATATTGACTAACCCTGGTAATTGGGATTGTGCTTGCCGTTTATTGTAATGACATAGGAAAGATCCTTAAATTCTTTTGTGCAGTTTCTGTAGGACAGATTTGAAATTCTGTTCCTGTTCTGATGACACTACTGTTAAGGTCTGGGATTTTGCACGGTGCCAGGAGGAGAGATCATTGACCGGTAATTATTACCTCACTCTTCATGTGATCCAGAAACATCATTCTTTTTGTCAATTGTGAGACTTCCTTTTTTGAAAAATCCTCATCCCTTTCGTGATTTTGAAAAATCTTTGGAGGATTTGAAATTCTTTGTGGAAATCTTGCTTTGAAAAGAGAATTTTAAGTTTTAAAAAAATATATTCTCTTTTCTTTTTAGGTAGACTTTCATGATTAATCCTCAATGTCTAAATTACTTCTGAATCGATTATGGATCTGTGTTCTTGACCTCTCTCCACTGATCTTGGTCATTGTTAATTACACCACTCAATGATTGGTAACTCTTGATTAATCATCTAATAAGGTTTGTAAAGAAAGCATGAAATAAGCAAAATTTAGTGCAGACATGATCATTTTTTTTTGTTTTTTTATTCATGAAATATTCTTTAAAAGATACTTAAAGGATTTTTCGACTCTCATGAGGACACGAGTGTTTCAGGCATCTTAGGGTACTAAGAAGATATGTTTTGAGACCTAGGCTTCATTAGGACCCCTTGAAGGAGACAAATTCCTTGAAATTATGTTTTACGCATCCTTGAAAGGATAGAGGATTATTTGGGCAACATATCCTCTTATTTGAGTCCTTGTGCGAAGATATTGACTTCTAAAAGATATCCTTAATTAATGGGGCATGAGGGCCACCACATAATTAGGAGTATTTCTTAATGGTCCTTCAACCAATATGAAGGAACTACAAATTCTTTTTTTTTAAGAATATTCAACCGATATGAATGAGTTAGAGTTTAATGGTCAATCCACCATTAGGAAAGAACCACATAAATTGATGGTTATTCGTAGCCGGTCCACCAATAGGACAGAATCATAAAAGTCAATGGTCACTCTATCGATAGGAATTGACTAATAACTATAATCTTTTGTCACTCTACCGATAAGAATGAACCATAAACATTGTGGTCGATCCACCAATAAGATAAAACCACTAAACTTTAGTCATTCAACCGATATGAATGAACTAACTTTTTTATTATTATCGTTATACACATTTTTTTATTGGTTATCCGACCAATATGAATAAATCCTAATTTAATGGCCAAACCATCAGTAGGAAAGAACCACTTGAATTGATGGTTACCCCATCAAAAAAAAATGAACAAAGGATTATATTTATTAGTCTTTCTATGAATGGGTTAACCATGACTTCATAGCCGGCCCACCAATAAGACAGAACCATAAAAGTCAATAGTTACTCCATCGATAGGGATGAACCAATAATCATAACCTTTAGTCACTCTACCAATAAGAATGAATCATAAATAAAGTGGTCAATCCACAAATAGGAAAGAACCACTAAGCTTTGGCCATTCAATCAATATGAATGAACCATTGTTTTATTCTCTTTTTTTTAACAATATTTTGGTCATCCAACCAATATGGATGAACCAGATTATTAAGATGCAGCAGTTAGTGAAATTAATCTACAAAACATTATGCAATATAGTTCATTTTTAATAGAATAATCTTTAGATTATATGGCCGCTCTACCAATAAGAGAGAACTATATAATCATGTGGTCATTTTATTTAAAATGGACCATTTAATTATATATAGAACTTTGGTCATCCCATCGATAAAGATGAACCAGATTTTTTTATTCTTATTTATTCTTATTTTTTTAGAAAGTTTTGGCCATCCAATCAATATGGATGAACTAATTATTTTAGAAATGTAGGTTGATTAACAAGAACATATGGCCATCTAACCAATATAGATGAATCTTATTAAATTGACATGAAACCACCTAAGGATACATGAATTAAATAACATAAATTGTATGGCCATCCAACCAATATAGATGAACCGTTTCCCTTCTAATCTTCTCCCCCAAAAAATACAAGCCTTCTAAAAAAATTGGCGAGCCTTCTTTCTTCTTCTTCTTCTTCTTTTTTTTTTTTTCAGCTTGGAGTTTGGAGCTGGGGGGCTTTGAATGCTGCGGCAGGGGGCCTATTTATAGGCTTCAGCTGGGCCGGCCAGGAGTGCTGCTTGCAGCACCGGTGGCACCCCCACCGGTGCTACCTAGGCGCCGGGGGGGGGGGGGGGGGGGAGATGAGGCCGAGTGAGAGAGAGAGATAGGGATATAGATTAGAGAGAGGATAGGGATGGGAGGTGGACCTGGGTTTAGATAGAGATGGAGGGAGATAGGGAGCCGGCGGGTCCCACATGGGAGGCTGGTCCTCCCATGATCCCATCTCTCCTCTTTTTTCTTGTGTGTTTATCTCTGCACTCTCTCTTTTTTTTCTTTTTCTTTTTTGTATTTATCCCCCCCCCCTCCTTTATCTCTATCTCCTCTCTCTCTTTCCCTTAAAAGAGAACCGACAGGGGGGGCCTAGGGCCGGCCAGAACCTTGTGGTTCTTCCCTTGTGTGCTGCGGTTTGCCTCCCTGCTGCTGGCCGGCACCCCTGCTGCTGCTGTTGTGAGGCTCTTTGCTGGCTGCTGCTGTTGAGGCCTGAGCTGCTGCTGTTGGTGCTTCTCCCTTGCTGCAGATTTGCCCTAGTTGGAGGCTGCATTGGTGCAGATTTTGCTGCTTGGTAGAGGCTTTTTCCCTGTTGATTTTGGCCCTGGTTGGAGGCTTTCTCTTGCTGGTTTTGGCCCTTGTTGGAGGTTGCATTGGTGCAGATTTCAAGGTATTCTTGCTCCTTTTTTTTGTATCTTTCTTTTCTTGTGCACAATACATATGCCTATGTATTTTTTGCGTGCATCTTATTCACTCGATAAACCCTAGCGGCATATGTTGTTAGGGTAAAACCCTAGTTTTTTTTTGGCATGCAAGCATGCACAGATTTTTTTTGCCAAACTAGGTTCATGCATTTACATGTGGGTTTCCTAGTTCAGAAAATTTTGAGTTCAACATCAATACTTTTTAATGTGATTATGAAAAGTAACTCATCGCCCTTGTGCATACTTCGTTGAAAATATAACTGTACATTGCGGAGATTTTGATACATCTTATTGCAGTCTCATGCTATCAAGATGGTAGCTTGAGAAACATGGAACCTGGATAAGGAATAGAGAACTGTGAAAACAGAAACTAAAATGCTACTTCCCCTTGATCTTCCTTTTATTGGGTGTCCATTCTCCAAGGGTATTGTGGGACCAGATTCACCAGAGGCTTTGAGTAAACTGATGTTGTGGAATGACTGGTCATTGGGCGGCAGCAGAGTTGGATACTTAAAGTTGATAGGAAACCTTGACGGTGATTTTGTGTGCAGCACATTGGACTATTTGCAGGAGGGTAACAACAAAGGTTACAGTAGGAAAAGCAGGACTAAGGACTATCTGCTGGATGCACAACTTCATATGCAACAAGGTGTTTGAGTGGGCTAGGCTTCTTCCTGGGGAGGGAGGCAATACATCTTCCTTTTTGTATGTTGGAGAGAGGAGAGCAAACACTTTTTTTGTATTCGTGTGTTTTGGGGATTCCATCTCTGTGGTGGAAGTTTTTGATGTACAGGGAGATTTTTAAATGCTTAATGGTACTATATCTTGTTCATCCCTTTTCATATCAGAAAGTACTATTACCAATTAGCAAATATAAGATTATATTTTTGCAGAACTTTTTGATGTCTTTTTTTTTTTAGAAATTATTTTAAAATTCATTCAAATATGTTTAAGGAATTTTATAAAGTTTCATGTATGTTTGTACATCCTTTACATCTGAGTGAAATTGCAGTATGTGATGATGCTCCGTTGTTGTACAGTATATCAAACAAATGGTCATATTAGACTATGCATGATGTAATCTTGATTTTTTTTCTTTTGTGCCTTCAACTCAGACAGGCCACGGTTGGGATGTTAAGAGTGTGGATTGGCATCCAACAAAGTCACTCTTGGTTTCAGGTGCGCTTATCTAATCCCTGGATCCACTATGACTGTTTTAATATCCCTTATCTTATCTATATTTGATTTTCATGTGTTTGATAGGTGGAAAAGACAATCTTGTGAAACTATGGGATGCAAAGACAGGAAGAGAGCTATGTTCATTGTTAGTTCAATTTCTTATGTGTATTGATATTATAATATATGTATTTTATATCTTCTTGTATTCATGTCTTTTTGCAGCCATGGTCACAAAAACACTGTACTTTGTGTCAAGTGGAACCAGAATGGTAATTGGGTGCTGACAGCCTCCAAGGATCAGATAATAAAGGTTGTCATATTCTCCACATCTTGCTTGCAACATTGTTAGCCAATAACTGGTCTACTATAGTGCCAAATCCATCTTTTGTCTTGATGCTGCACCAGCATGGATGTTTATGTCATTAGATTCATAAATATGCTAAATTTAGCATAAAGCTGATGTTCTCTCTCAATTTCTGTAACACTAGGCTTAAATGTCTTTCATGCTTCTCATGACTTGGAAAATATATCAGAATGTCATCTACAAACACAATGACAAATTGATCTAGATAATTCTTTAACACCCTGTTCATTAGGTCCATAAAGGCTACTGGTGCATTTGTCAACCCAAATGGCATCACTAAGAATTCATAATGACCATATCGAGTCCTGAAAGTTGTCTTGCTAATGTCCTCCTTAACTCTCAACTGATAATACCTTGACCTCAAGTCTATCTTTGAAAATACCATGGCTGACTGCAACTGATCAAATAAATCATCTATCTGTGGAAGTGGGTACTTATTCTTAATTGTGACCTGATTCAACAAACGATAATCAATATACAACCTTAAAGTTCCATCTTTCTTTTTTACAAACAGTTCATGAGCTCCTCAGGATGAAACATTGGGTCATATAAAACCTTTATATAATAACTCTTGTAATTTAGTCTTTAATTCCTTCAATTCTGCAGGAGCCATTCGATAAGGTGTTTTGGAGATAGGAGTTGTTCCTGGTACTAAAACAATACCAAAATCAACTTCTCTATGGGGATGCAATCCAGGCAACTCATTAGGAAGTACATATATAAAGTCTTTAACCACAGGAATATCGGAAACTGTTATATGCTTGTCTTCATGTATAGACACAATTGATGCTAAATAAGCTTGACATCTAGACTTAATCAATTACTTAGCTTTAAAAGCAAAAAGAAGAGCTCTCTCGTCAGTCAAGAGGGTACCTTGGAAAATAAATCTCTTCTTCCCAGGCCTACAAAAATATATCTTCTTCTTATGACAGTCAATATGTGCATAATGTATCTTTAACTAGTCCATCCCAAGGATCACATCAAAGTCCTGTATATCTAATAAGTGCAAATCAACTGGCAATGAATAACCTGCCACTACTACATTTGCTGCCTCCAACAGCTGAGAAGACAATATAAACTCGCATGCTGGTGTCTCAACTAAAAGTGAGGACTCCACAAGTGGCATAGATCTATCTAAAATGGCCATAAACTCTTCAGATATAAAGGAATGAGATGCTCCAGTATCAAACAAAACATAGGTTTCATGATTGAGAACATTAATAATACCTTCCCTTACTCCATCTTTGGCAATTTGAGCCTCTGTCCTTGTCAATGCAAATACTCTCCCCTGTGGACATCCTCTGTCTCGACCTGGTCTGCTTTCTGAAGATTCTACCATGGAGTTACTAGCTTCAACATTACGTAGAGTTGTGCCACTCGATGCTGTGGGTGACAATGGACACTCTAACTAGATGTCCTGCCTGCCCACATATGAAGCAGGCTCAGGACACGAGATAACAATGCCTCCCAAGATGAATATTGTTGCACCTTTTGCACTTGATGCCCCCCTGATTTGTCATATTCACACTTTGGGACATAGATGGCTAAGTGAAGGACCTAGACATCTGTGATCCTTGACCTCTTTATTGAAATTTATTGAAAATTGGCTTCTTTCTTGAATCACCCCCAAAGGAGGTACCCTTCTTTCCTCTTCCTAGTGCTTTCTGCTTATTGGACCACCTTTTATACTCTTCTTCCACGGCACATGCATCTTGTACGGTTTATGCCAATGTTTTGGCCCTTGAAAGTGTGATCCTCATTCTAATGGGATCCTTCAAACTCAAATTGAATTTCTTGATTCTTCTTTTCTCATCTTCAACAATATGCGGAGCAAATCTACCCAAGTCTGTGAATATTCTTTCATATTCTTGAACTGTCATAATGTCTTGCACAAGATCCATAAATTCATGTTCTCTTCTTTGTTGAACATGGAATGGAAAATATTGTTCATTAAATGCTTCAAGAAAAACCATTCCACGTTGTTAAACTGAGTGCCATATCTTTAAATGCAACCCTCCTTGCTGTCTGCCACCATTTATTTGCACTGTTCTGGAGTTTAAAAAGTTGCTAGCTTCACCCTCTCAATTCGAGGTCAATCTAACACTGTAAAAATTTTCTCCATCTCTTTTAACCGAAATTCTGCTTCCTCGGGACCTCCACAACCTTTACATGCAGGTGGCTTAAGCTTCAAGAACCGCTCAATCTAGATAGGACGCTTCACCTGCTTCTGCTCTTCCACAAATCTTCTGCATTGATAAGCTCTTTTGAATTGGACTTCCATGTCAGGTTTTCTTCTTGGTGGTTGATTTCTTCATCCTCTACGAATTGGCTGAAGATCTTCTTCTTCTTCCTCTAGCTCTGGCTGCACATTCTCCTCCAGTTGTTCAGGCTCCATTATTCGCATGGTACGCTGAGGCCGAGTTCTCTTAGCAACTTTTCTTGCTATCTGCATTCCAAACAGGAGTCAAGGAGTTAGAGCCAACTCAAACATCTAAATCAGGGACATATAGCTATGTACCATTCCGAATCCTAGTGGGGTTATCATCCAACACTCGATCGTACAGATCAGCCAAACCTTGCTCTGCTACCAACTGTGAGGGTCCACACAAGCATCCTCACCTATAGATATGTCAGTTTGGGGCAAGGTTAAGAAACCCGGGATCGGGTCACGGATCGGCCGGTCCAAAACCGATCGGATCGGCCGATTCCGATCCGAGTCAGTCCGATCCCGGCCGATCCTGGCTGAGTCAGGCTCGGCTGGTTCGGATAGCAGAAAAAAATAGAAAAAAATATGAAAAAATGTGGAAAAAATATAAAACACAAGTCTAATGCATAATTGTGTTGAAATACATTGATTTGAAGTACATAAGATGTTGTTGGACAAAAAAACCTTGAATAAACTTACATATATGATTATGAACTTACATTTATTCCAAACGTACATTATACTGAATGAACATATGGCTAACATACTCAGCCCATGACATATAACTCTGGTAGTATTGTTCATACTGCATCACATACCGGCTATAGTCATCCGTATTGGTATAAATGTAAAAGAAAAAAAATTAATCTACTATAACTATTTGTCTGAAAACGTTAAATGAAGAACATGAAAATAAGTTAAATAAGAAATTTACTTGTATCCCAATCATCAACATTTATAGGTTGATTACTTCCACCAAGCCGGACTCCAGCATCAGACCTTCGCGCTGGTTCAGTCAATTCCTCTCGAATTTCCTGTCTTCTTCTGGCAGTACTTGCTTTGCTTGATTCCTTCTCCTTCATGTAAGTTCGAAATTGGATCCTAACCTCTGAAGGAACTCGAGCACGTGCTGCAACTTCACCTTTTATTCCAGCAAGATGTTGTTTGAATCGGTAGACCCCGCCAGAGACAACCCGGTTGCAATATTTGCATTGTACCTTTCTTTGGCCCATGTCCACCGGTGTGCAATGACCCCAAGCAGGATCAGCACTAGGAGGATTCCCAGATGACCGCTCAGCAGCACCTTGAGATGCCATTCCTTCACAGCACAAGAAGATGAGAGATCGCGGAGCTTGTAGTAGACTAGAAGTGACCTCGTGGGAGAGATGGAGAGAGAATTCTATGAGAGAGAGAGAGCAAGAATGTTAAGAGGCTCAAAGGGCAATTGTGGAGCCTTAGGAGGGCCTTGGGGGGGTTTAAATAGACCCCCAAGGCCCAAACTAGCCGTTGCTGGCCGTTTGGGAACGGCCAGCAACGGCTAGTTTGACCCCCAACGGCTAGTCAAACTAGCCGTTGGAGGCCGGGTCGGGCCGAGCCGAGCCGACCCGGCCCGATCCGGTCCCGGATCGCCCGATCCGAGTCCTAGACTCGGCCAGGTTACTCGGGATCGGCACGGTCGGCCCAAAACCGCTCCGACTCGGCCAATCCGAGCCGAGTTTTTGAACCTTGGTTTGGGGAATCTGTATGAGTGATATGAAGGAAATAACCACACAATAATTTCACTCACAACAACTGTATTCATTTCTTCCACAATAATGTATATAACTTTCCAAAATACATGTCCCAAAAAGAGAGATTATCAAAGAAAAATACGAATAATACTGACAATGATCTCTCAGTGTGACTTTGTTTGCAGAATTGCTTATACCGGAATAAGGTTTTGGGGATTTCTTAAACTATAATAAGAGGTTTTTTGATTTGGTAAGTTGTTGGTATTCCACCTAGAATAAGGAGAATTACACTGTGTTATTCCAAGTGATTTGGTAGGAAGGAGTGGAATAAAGAGTGAAATAAATGGTGGAATTTGAGGAATTGGGGGAATTGAGGGAATTAGGCATTCCAGGTAGAATTTAGGGACTTGGGCATCCCCGCAGTCAAACCGGGTTTAGACCCTTATACCGGTTATTCCCGGTCCTATTCCGCTAACAAAGTGAGCCTCAATGGCCAACTGCCACCACACTTCTAGCAGTCACCACCTCCAACTCGTGACCCTGTCACCTACATGAAACAAAACAAATAAGAAAAATGACAGTTGTGAGTCACATGGCTCATATAGGATCCTCCATGTTCTTTGTCAATCTCTACGATTCGAAATACATGATTTAAATCAATAAAGAATTTACATATGCATGAACAATAAAATAGTGCATTTACACCAGTCAGATTACATCAAAATTATTGGAAAAGGCTCAAAGTCACAGTTCAAGACAATTATGCGATGACCCATAAATATGTCTAAAATATTTAACATATAATATGATTTTTAATAGTAAAGGGCTATCAACGACACGATCACCAACAAAGCTAGAACAGTACAATCTACCTGCCTGTCCACCCTATAGGATGTTAGCTCCACAATAGGTGAGGCAGGTTGGTTGGACTAATCGGCCTCGACGGCTAGCTAAACCGTGAAGTCTGAAGATAGATCACATGTGTACACAAGCAGATAACTCTCTCACTGTCCTAGTTAGGTAAGCCAAAATTGGACTCGTATCTTCACAATATAGGATGTCCGAGGTGCTGACCTACCTCTACAGTAAATGGACTAACTTCCTGACCCTTGTCCTGACAAAGATTTACAGTAAATGAGAACATAACAACTAGTATGAGGTGTCGCTCTACCTAAAATAACCATAAAAGTTCCATAATCACAGTAATAATCGTGATCAGAGTCTTATAGTCAATCAATAGAACAATTATACAATCATACAATTGTGGCCATAGTTGGTGCTTATCATAGATATACGATTATATGCAGGTATGCTCCACAGTTATAAAGATAAGTCACACGTCTGTGTGCATCAATGCAATATATGCCTCATGACATGCACTTAACAAAAGAATAAAATAAAGAATAATAGTTCATGAAATCACTTTAGTGGACAAGACCTTATGTATTACTCTTTAGTACGAGGCGAAGGTAAACCACTACGCACTGGAGATACCAATTTGATATATCAAAAGAGTATTAGGCTCAAATCATCTAAAACAACTATTAGAAACAAATGTCCATGCATTGTACACATACACCTCTTCACAAATACACACACTAGCGTAGAAATCTGCACTACCACTCACACACAAACACCTGCACAACCATCTTTATACCTTCATGGCTGAACACACACACACTTGCATAGTCATATATACTTCCACATACACCATTACAATTGCTCACCTACCTATACAGCCAACACACACTTACACTTGCACAACTTCAATACCACACCCTCATTTACACCTCCACAACCACGTACACACACACATACCTCTTAAACACACTAACATAGTCACCCGGCTGCACACACGCATACACACACACCCACACCCCCACCCCACTGCACATACACCCGACTACACACTCTTACGCACACACCCCACTACACATACACACACACACACACATCTCCCACTGTACAGAGACCCGGCTACACACACTTACACACACAAAACTGCGCACATACACCCCCCCCCCCCTGCTACACATACATACACACACACCCCCTCTACTACACACACACACACCCTCTGCTGCACACATACATACATACACATACACACTTCACGCAGCCACACCACACCCTACATCTTTACAACTACCACCACACATCTCCTCACAAGTAACACACAAACACACGTACACACACAGAGGCCACACAGCTGCGTACACACCTCTTACATACACACGAACATAGTCACACACGCACCCACACAACTGCACACTTTTAATTAAAAATTTGGCAGCATGCCTCCTATTTCGAGACTCAAACTCACTCCTAAAATCTAAAAGTAAACTAAAAGATGGCATATAGAGAAGGTCAAGTAATACAGGTCTCCTATCTCTCTTAAATAGTCCAAAAAGAGCCTTCAAAGTCACTGCTTTAAGCTCCAAAAATAGTCTTAACACTGTGTACGCGCTGTACACGAACTGTAGCAGGTCGCCAAGTCCCCCTTTCTCCATTTTCCACTGTAGCAGGTCTCCCCCTCTCTCTTGTCCTACAGCTGGCCCTCCTTCTCTCTCTTTCTCCTTTTTCTCTCCCTCTCTCTCCCTACTTGTTCCCACGTTCTATCCCTTTGGGGCTACAAAAAAGCTTCAAAGGAGGTGGAGAAGGTTCAAGCAGAAGGACAGATGTATCCCCCTCTATTGGGCTGACTCACTAAAAGACCCACTAATAGACTCAATAAGAGATTAAAACCTCACTTATAACAGGGCATGTAAAACCTCTATCTTACAGCTCACTAATCCATGTCCAATTGGCATCATAAACTTTCATAAAAGTCTATACTTTTCTATCAACTATTTTACACCCTATAAAGTTATATTTGTGTATACATTTTATCACCATTTATATATATACCCTTAACACTCTTTATGGGCATATAAATGAACTTCTTTTAAGGGATTTTTAATAAAACTTCTAGGGTCTTACAACGATAGTCTTCCAAAGCGAATGGTTCTCATCACCAAACAGCCAAAGCCATTTAGAAAGTAAGGCAGTGTTCAAAGAAGCAACAAGAATGAGACCAACACCACGTTCACACTTTGGGCGGCAAACCTTGGTCCGGGAGATGGGATTGTAAATTCTGTTCATCGAAGTATTGCCTTTCCGGAAAAAGCCTTCTCACAACTTCAATTTTCTTTTCGATGGCTTTGGGTAGTTTGAATATAGAGAGATAATAGACAGTCAAGGAGGAAAGGACAGATTTAGACAAAATCCACCTACCACTATAATATAATAGGTTGGCCTTCCAACCAGCCAGCTTGTTATCACATTTCTCAAGGATGGAGCTCCAATTAGAAAGTCTAAGAGAGGTATCAGATAGTGGTAAGCCTAGATATCCGATGGGGGAAGCCCCATGTGCAGGCAAGAGTATGCTCAGCGGCTGATCTGAGAGCAGCATTGGACGAAAAGCCAATCAATTCACTCTTGCTGAAATTAATTCTGAGGCCAGAGGTATCTTCAATGATCTTAAGGAGCACCTTAATATGCTTGATACCGCTGATATCCATAAGAGAGAAAATGAGGGTGTCATCGGCAAATTGCAAGTGAGAAACCGTAGTATTAAGTGTGGCCACATTGACACCTTTGATAATTCCAATTTGCAGGGCTTTATTCCAAATAGTACTAAAGACCTGCACAACTATAATAAAGAGTAGAGAGAGACGGGGTCTCCTTGTCTGAGGCCTCTGGAGCTGCCAAAAAAACCACAAGGCTCTCTATTGATAAGAACTGAAAAATTACCAGTGGAAATACAAGATCTGATCCAGCTAATCCATTTTTCATTGAACCCCATAAGTCTCATGACAATAAGAAGACAATACCAATTAACCCTATCAAAAGTTTTTTTCGAAGTCTAGCTTAAGCACCAAGAACTCCCTCTTATGGGTCTTCAGGAGATCATGGATAGTTTCATGGGCTGCCATAAAGTTGTCAAGGATGTTCCTGCCAGGTATAAAAAGCAGATTGGTTATGATCAATAAGCTTATGGATAACATTCTTTAGCCTAGAGGCTAGAGCTTTGGTGATGATTTTATATGAACTGTTAAGAAAACTTATGGGTCTAAAGTCATCGATGGCCTGTGCATTATCTTTCTTGGGTATGAGGACCACATGGGTTGCATTGAGGCGACTGATCATTTGTGGATTAGATTCAAAATCCTTAATTTCAAGCATATGCTCATCTTTAACAAGATCCCAAAAGTGCTGATAGAAACTCATGGAAATACCATCAGGACCTAGTGATTTTTCAACTTTCAAGCTGAAAACAGCAAGTTTAACTTCATCCTCATCAATGGGAGCAGTGAGGCTATCCGCATCTTCTTGGGATAACCTTGAGAAATGATTCCCTGCAAAATGTGGCCTAGAAAAATCTTCTTCAGGAAAGAGATCTGTATAAAAGTCAATAATGGCCTTCTTGACGTTATTCTCATTGGAATAGATGTTGTCCCCAACCTTGATACTATCAATGTTCATAATCCTCTTCTTGATACTGGCAGCTGTATGAAAAAAAAATTGTATTGTTTTCACCATGTTGAAGCCACAACTCTCCGGACCTTTGCTTCCATTTGATTTCCTCCCTAATCAGGCATTCACTGAGTTGGGATTTAATGTTCTTCCATTCAGTTCTGTCATTTGCATCAAGGGTGCCATCATTGTTTAGTAGGTAAACTTGAGTTGTTTGTCATATCTCGTTCTTTCCAAGATCTTCATCCCTCCAAGTTCCCAGTCCCCAGGTGAAATCTTCAGTGACATGATCATCAAGCATATGAGGGAGGGGGAGTAGGGCAGAGAATCATAGTTTGCGTGATGGGCATTATGGTCTTTCAAGCATTCTCAAGCAGGGTTGATTTCATAGTTTTCATCCTAGCATAAAGTTGTGTATAGTGACTTGTAATTTGAGAGTCATTTTGGTCTTTAGTTTGGTATCTCGCCTCAGTTTCGTGGATGTATTACCTGTATCTATTGTTAATATAATTGGTCATTTTATCCCCACTTTCGGGCTTCATCTCTCAAACAAAGATGGTTTCTCCTTTTTCACGATGACAGTGATAAATTGATGTTATTTTTTGGACAGAATAGGTGCATTTTTATTTTGCTTTTTCTGTTCATTGCACTGGCTGTGTAACAGACCTATTGTGGCCCCTCTTGCACACAACTTCCATCTTTGTTTCTCTGTGTAACTCTCTGTTTCTGAACTTCAGCTTTATGATATTAGAGCAATGAAAGAACTTGAGTCCTTCCGTGGCCACCGCAAGGATGTGACTGGTAAGTTGAATTTTATTGAGGAAACTAGTTGTTCCATGGTTAGTTTATTGTTTTCGAAATGATATAAAATAGGGTTAAAGTGGACAATGAGGTCAATGTAAACTGCAGTTGCATGAAGAACTCCTTTTGTCTAACACCAGTTTAGATCTTCTCTGTGTTATCATTATACCTCTGACGTTGAGATGAATTTAACAATAAATACAGTTCTATTTGTTGGTTCATGTACTCTGGCAAATGCATTTTTCAATCACCTTGCTGGCATGTGTTTAAGATTTGTCGAAAATCTAAAAGCTGAGTTATGTATCAATCTACACATACATGAATTAAAATAAGTTAAACTGTGTATGTAAAAATTGAATGGAATGTTTACCAAATGTTTTAAACTTTAAGGGTTACGGTTCTTTTGGAAGGTGACAAAGTCACATTTCATTCCAATATGACAATAAAGAGTACACTAAAGAAGGGATGCTGAGAACCCAACAAAAGACCCGCACAAAAGAAACCACAAGTCGACATGTAACACAGGTGGATTCCCAACCATACAAAGGCTTAAAAATTACAAAAGAGAACTCTCCATTTTATCAAGTTAATAAAGTAGAGAGGATCGGCCTGATTAGGAAGAGAAGCAAATGATTAATCTCCACTGATTTGCCTTCTGAAGAAGCATGGAACTCTCAACTTGGAGAAGCCCCACTGCTCTGCACCACTCTTCCACCTACTTGACAGCTCCTCTGAGAATGTCAAAGGCACTATTAAAATCCTAACTAAACCTTCTGTGATTCCTCTCATACAAAACTGCTCACATCATGGATGGAAGCAATAAAAACCGCACAGCTTTTTCTGAACAAATGGACAGGCGTCGCTCCACCATTTCATCAGTTCATGAATGTCACCGAACTCTGGACATTGAATTCCTGAAACCCTGAACAAATTTTCCATCAGACATTAACAATGCTGCATTCACAGAAAAAATGATCTAAAACTCTTCTTAAGGTGCATATAGTTCTGTCAATATGAAATATAGCTTTAACTCTATCATTCCTAGGAAGTCTTTTGAATGCGACTTCCTAGATAAATATTTTTATCTTAGCAGGCAGCAACATGGACCACATGACCCATTCCACCACAATTTACATCCTCTAAACACCTTCACAAAAGAGTCGCTGTAAAGTTGCCTTTCTTGTCTCATCTCAAACTCCTTGTGTCTTCCTGATCATCATGCACTGAATCTGATTAGGAATATGGAACCATTTCATAGTTCTTCCAATTCCATATTTGTAAGTTCTCTTCATAGCTTTAAACTCCAATTTCCAATACCTTCAAATGAAAAGACTTGAGCTACAGATTTTTTCCATCTGAAGCAATCTGGTATAATTAGTGAAACGGTCTACTTGCAAACCTCCAATAGGTGCACAAATCTAAAACAAAATAAGATACATCCATATAAAAGTGTCAAAAGAGAAGTCATGTCCATTATACCACAACAATATAAAATTGGAACACATCCCATGAAATTAAACAAACTAGCCATACCCGAAATATTTTAACTCGCGTTGGATCTATGTCTTTTTGTCTCCTCTCTCCTGAAAAACATATTTTAAATTTTCGACGAGAAGTCGTAGTTGAGATCTCAGTATGGTCATTTATATCCCTACAATTATTCCGCACACACTACCCCGTGCTCTCATCGTTTCATAAACACATTCTTTTATTCATTTTTATCATGAAATGCATTGACGATACATATGAGATAGTTCTTAAAATAAAATGAGATGCATTTATCATAAAAACAATGTGAAGCAACGACGGAAAGATTAACAAGACTGTAACATGTACATTTTTACTTCCTCTTTCTAAACAATTCACAAACTCAGGTTTTCATGTTCTTTTCTTCAAGTGATTAGTGATAATTCATATTAAGATAGAAAATATAAAGACATCTACTTATTGTAGGGTTGTAGGGAAGAGTCGTTCAATGATTCTCATCTTTCACTGATCTTTGAGTTTGTAGTCGGTTGTTTCGCTGACGGGGTGACTCATCCTTTGACCCAAAGTGACGGAGATAACCGCTTACTAGCGGTCATAGTGGCTGAGCAGGCCATCCATTGACAGTCAAGTCCTCTCGGCCTCTACATGTTCGCCCCAAAAGGCCTTCATAAACTCATTGTGTGAGGTGGGAAGGTAGGCTGACCTGGGTCTGTAGTCCTTTGATTATAGTGTCTATGCCCCGGCTCAAGAGTGCATTTAAGTAGGATCTTTGCCCTCTACCTAAATCGAGGTGGACTCTAAAATCGTAAGAAAAAGAGATGCTCTGTGTCTCGACTCTCGATACCACACATCATAAGGAGCTTGACCCAGGTATTCTCATTTTCCTAGGGAACAGATTATATGGGCTTGTCCCGCTAATGAAGTGATGTCACTTCAATCTTTAAAAAATAAAACATCGTAAGAATGATCGTTCATTGTCAAGAGTCTTCTTGCCTTCAATTCATTTCACAAGTTCTTCATGGCAGCGCACTAGAGTGTGCCTCCTAGTCACCCCCCCCCCTTTTTTCTTGGGGTCGTCATCATCTTAAAGATTCTTTTGCTCTCTCCTTGGGGTCATCATCATCGTAGAGTTTCTTTCTCTTTCATGCTAGGGTAGTAACAATATAATTCTAAATAACAATGGAGGTTGAAGACTCCAAAGCTCTCATTTCAAGAATAATCGTCATGCTCATGAACCTTGGATGGACTTGGTTCATCGTGTTCTTTCTCATTTCATAAAAAGGAAAATTCCATAAGAGTTTAGTGTTTAAGCATGGAAAACAAGGTTTCGTGAAGTGATTTTCCAATTAGAAGAAAGTTCCATAGATACGTTCATGTGAGGTTCATCATAGATCTTCATATTCTTTGGTTTCATAAACAAACCCTAGCATATTTTTTATTAAAACATCATATCCATGGAGAAACCTGCTGAAAATAGGTGTGTTACAAATAAAACAAGTTCTTTTGGTGATTTTTAATCCCTTCACAAACTTCCCTAAAATAGAAAACAAACGGACATGGTTTCCCCCTATTTTTCATGCTTTTACACCCCTCAAAATCCTTCAAAAATCCAAAACAAAAGGAACTAACATAGGAGTATCACCCCACCCCTTGGAGCAAAGAACCGAGCATGAAGAGACTCCCCCCACACCCCACCCCCATGTGAGAGAGAAGTTGCCGCTGCAGTCTTTTTTCTCCCCTTCTATCTTTCTTTCTCTAAGTCATCTTCAAGAACTCTCTTTCTTTCTACTCTTTTCACTCTCCTCTCCAACTTCTTGTTCTTCACCCTCAAAATCCTATCCCCCCTTCTCTCTCTCCCCCCCCTGTTCTTCCCTCTTTCTCTCTCTAACAGCCTCTCTCTTCTTCCTCTCCCGCTGCTTCTCTCTCTCTCTCTCTCACAGGCTGGCAGCAGCCAGCTGCCCCACTGCACCCCCCACCCCCCCAAAAAAAGAAAAAAAAACAAAACACTTATGTAGAGGGTGAGAGGCAGTTGGGGGAGGGGGAGAGAGGCAGTAGCCTCCCCTCCTAGGGCCCCCAATCGGCCCGTTAACCGGCCCTTCTACACTCCTAAGCGGGTCCATTAATAGTCCAATAAAACAGGACCATTAACACATCTCAATTTGGACCCATTAACAGCCCATTTAATCATTAAATCTCTAGGCCACTAAAAGTCCATACTTGAGGTCCACTCGCAGTCCATTAAAACCTATACATTAAGGCCCATTAGGCTGATTAATCTCAACAAACTGACCCATTAATAGATAGGAAAACTTCATAAAACCCCCATATTTGCAATATATTTGTTTTCCATCCTAAACTTCTTTTTATTTAGGGTTTACATCTCTTATTTTTCAAGTTACCCTTCTTCGTTTTCTTTTGGGGTTTAAGATTTTACTATAGGGCTCCTTCGTCTCAATCTTTTCTTCATTTTTAAACCTTGGACTTTCATTGAGTTTTGTTGAGTTGAGTCGTTGAGTAAACCTTGGACTTTCATTTATGTTTATATCCCTGCATTAATTTGCAGGTCCCAATTTTCTTCTAGTCTTTTTCAAGTATGTTGTTTTATTATGTGAGAATAATTAGTTTCTTTGTTTCATTTTGTACGGATTGTTCTTTTTAAACTCCTTCATCTTGCTAGCTGTTCAATTACGTGAGAATAATTATTTATTTGTTGCTGTATGTGATTTTCACTCTCTCTTTTTTTGTTTTGCTAGCTTTGGCTTGGCATCCATTTCATGAAGAATATTTTGTCAGTGGAAGTTTTGATGGATCCATCTTTCATTGGCTTGTAGGGTAAGCTGTTTTCCCTAGCATAATGTATTTATCAAACCATTACTTTTTCTTCCTTTTTGTGCCAAGTAAAATGGTAACTTGATTTGATGGCTGTTGCATTTTGGTGGTGTCCTACCATTTCATTTCTTAAGAACTTCTTTGTGTCGTAATGTGCTCTTCGCTTGTGAAAGTATGCTTTTTTCATATGTTCTCTATTTTTCTTTCAAACATTGTTGACTCCCAAAGTTGTCGAATTCAGGATAAATAAACTAGATCAGTGTCATTGTCACCTATTGCTTTAACCTAGCCTACTGCTACTTCATGAGAGAATTTTGATTTCACTTCTCTCATTAGTTGATATATTTTGATGTCAGTATAACAATGAAATATTGTGGTTTTCAGGCATGAAACTCCTCAGGTTGAGGCATCCAGTGCACACGAAGGGAGTGTTTGGGATTTAGCTTGGCACCCCATTGGGTATATTCTTTGCAGGTAATCGTGTTGGGTTATCTTTCAGTTCTGCTATGAGCTAATAAATTATTCCACTTTTCTTTTGTTTTCATTTTCATCTGCAAAAAGGAGATGTCTGTCTGCAATCGGAGTTTCTACTTATAAGTGTCTTCCATTTTCCAATCCATTCTTTATGATTTCCCCTGATTGCGGATTTCCCCTATGTTCTGTTCATTTGCTCAAAGCCTGGAAACCATTTTACTTTAACTTGTATCTGTGATTTAGCTCTCTCTTTTCCTAAATCGTTTTGCTATACAGTCTTGATGTTTATGTGGCTTTCGTTGCCCACAATAAAGGACTAATGTGGAGTCTGGAAATTGTTTTACTCAAAACTTGTATTTGTGATTTAGCTCTCTTTTCCTAAATCATTTTGCTATATAGTCTTGATGTTTATGTGGCTTTCATTGCCCACAATAATGGACTAATTGGGAGCTTGGAAACAAACACAGTTTTGATATGGCCATGACAGTCATCATCGTAGTTATCATCATCATAAGCCTTATTCCGCTAATCTTGGTCACTAGATCCCAAAGATTTGACAAAGCTGTCTGAATTCCTTTTCTTCTTTTGAAAGTGGATGCTACTGCATATTCATTAAGGAAAAGGAAATTATTGTGTAAAATAGAAAACATGTATGCCGGTTTCCAAGGTTGCATCATGGCAGCAAGGCTCTTGTGATTATAAATGGAGAACCATGTAGATATGCTTACTTCAACGGCTCAGGGGGCCTTTATTGAACTTGCGTTAGTGGAAAGAACACTGCATATCTCATCTGCAATTAGTGGATGACATGTAGCTGTTCTCATCCAGAGGGCCATTAAGGCACTGAACTTGAAGATGATATTGATTCTTTTTGGTGGCGACAACTTCATCTAAACTTCTCAATTAGAAAAGGTAGGTGCCACGATGGAATAAGAAAGATTGGATCAACTTGCTGGTATAATGGGATATAAATGTGCAAGTTTTCTAATCAAGTATCTTGGGATGCCACTGTCAGGTGAGTTATCAGAAGTCTGGATTGGAACATTGGAATTGAGAAATTTAATCGAATAAAGGGTGGAAGGCCAAAGTATTATCTGCCGTGAGGAAGGTGGGTCTTTTCCCAATCTGTCGTATCTAACTTGTCTACTTCCTCTCAGCGAGGATCATGGTGTTCACGATTCCTAAAGCAGTAGAAAGGAATGTAGTCTATCACAGCAGCTTTGTTTAGAAAGGATCAGAACCAGGAGAAAAAGGGATTCATCAACTGAGATGTGATAGAGGTTGCAAAAGGAAAACTTGAGCTATTGCTTCAATGAGAGCCAGGAAACGAAAAATCAGAGCCTGGAGGATAATCTGTCAGATGTGCCTGTCCCCCGGTGGTGTTTGATTCCATCTAAGCTAGTAATTAACCGATAGCTATATCTATGTATTTATGCTTACTGCTCGTCTTATGCGGGCTTTCAGCCAGTGCATTAAATTGAATTCCATTCAGTTTGACATTGATGTTTTGTTTGATGTATTTATTTTATTGTTTCCCTATTTCTAAAGACTGTCCACTAATGTTTGCTAAGTCAGGACAAATATTATTCTACTTTTGCAGTGGCAGCCATGATCAAACAACAAAGTTTTGGTGCAGAAACAGGCCAGGGGATCCTTGTCGCGACAAGTACAGTGTTGGCTATCCCCAAGGTTTCTTTCATTAATGATGGTCTTTGTTCCTTTCCCACCCAGCATCAAATCATATCATCTCTACATTTATTTAGGGCGATAAAGTCTGACCTTTTATGGGTTTTCCTATCTAAACACATTCATCTTTGGCAATATGAAGAAAGAATTATTATTCCGTTTTGTTTTTACAGGTTATGGAGAGAGCACTTCTATAATTGCCGGCCGGATGGTTAGTGGTTTCCCAGTGCCTGAACCCCCGCCAACACCTGGACCATTTGCTGCTGCTCGAAATGAAGGAACCATTCCCGGTGTTGGAGCTGCAATGCCTTTGTCATTGCCATCTCTTGATGGATCTGATCAAGGAGAGCAGAGGCAACCTCCTCCAATTATGCCCGTTGGTGCCCCCCCTCTTCCGCCGGGTCCTCATCCATCACTTTTGGCCTCCGGGCAGCAGCAAGCATATCAGCAAATCCCTCAGCAAGCTCCACCACAGCAGCAGCATCAGACCTTCTCACAGCAAACGATCTCTTTACCACTGCCCCCTCCAAATTTGCCTCAGCTTCAACCTCCCTCGCATTTGCCGCTCCTCCCTCATCCTCATCTCCCCCGGGCACCACCTCCCCAGTTACCACCGATTGGTATTTCTGTTTCTGCCTCTTCAGTTCCAGGATCCATGCCAATGTCAATGCCTCCCTCTCTTCCAATAACTTTGCCTAATCCTATGGTACGTACTTTCTGATTTTGCCTATATCTCTCTGTGGCTTCTCGTGTGTTTTATATCTATAATGTTTCTCTTAGTTTGCCTGGTGGCTGCGTCCATCTTGCATATGTGCTATTTGGTTGATATGAATTGCCTTTAATTCATCAGGACATAAAAGTACTAATGCTTGGTTAATCTTTGCAATCTGGGTTATGTTATCCAGTTTTGGATAAATGGCAAGGCTGTGTTATATAAGCCACTGTAACAAATTCTACTGATAAGCTATGTTTTGTGATTCAGGCAATTCAAGGATCAGCAAATCAGATGATTTCTCCATTGCCACAGCCACACATAATGGGGCTGACTCCCTTGCAACCAGGGCCTGCTCCAGCTAGCAGTATCCCACCAACAATAGGGAGTTTCCCAAGTGGGATTGCAAATATTCAGGGTCCTGCAAGTGTAAGTGGGATGCAGAATTTTCAGCTTGTTAACATGTTTAACAGACCACAGGGTGGACAGGTAGCTGGAATTAATATGTACCAGGTATTAGAGCTACTTTGTTTTGAAATTTTTTGATGTAGAACATTACTGGATGTAAAGATTGATCAGTTGCAAAAACTCATGTTTTCATATTGTTTTGCAGTCGGTAACGATGGATGCCCACACATCCGGGATGGGTCTGGGAGGAAACACTGGGATGCCGCCATTGCCACCGCCTCCACCTCCACCACATGGCTCAACACCCCAATGATCTTTCCTCAGGATTAATAGTTGGATGCTAGGACAACTAGGAGCGCAAATTTGTATCTTCTGTCATTGCCACCGCCTGACCTTTCCTCAGGATTAACAGTTGGATGCTAGAAGGATTGGGAGAGCAAATTTGTATCTTTTGTTACTTTTTTTTGTTGTCTAATGCAGATGTGCTTCTGTTCTTGTTTTTTTATCTTCCCTGTTCCACAAGAAGTTCCCACCATCTTTGTATGGTGAACCTTGGTTAGTGGTTATCATTAAGCCTTCTCTGGCGACAAATTCGTTGATCAGAGTGTATTAATTCACTAGGACTGCACGAGGAATGGAACGGTCATTTGGTATTCTTCTGAATAGAGGTTGGTGCCGCATAGGGTGTTACTCTGTTGTCTCCTTCGGTTTTTGGTTCCGTGGAACTTAATTGAAAGCAACGGTGACTAACAAGAATCATCTTTAGCTCACTGGGTATTGATCGAGCCTAAGGATATGTACTGGGCAACTGTTACGCCCCACCAAATTTCCATGGTTTAGCGTAATGAAAGTGGCACCGCATGTTCGTGTCATCTGATATCTATGTTGGGATGTAAAAGGAAACCTTCTGGGCTGAATGCTGGCTACTTATGTGAATCCTTAAAAAAGGAACAATACTTGGCATTTTGGCTGTGGGATCACGTTCCCGTGATCCAACCGTTCGGATCGTGGAAGGGCAAGATTGCGTTTTTTTTGTTTCTTAATTTCTTTTTCAATTGTTTTAGATATTAACTTTTTTATTATCTAACCGTTCACTCAAAGATTTAATAGAACAAATATCTTTTTTTGTAATAAATAGATGGTGATATCATGGGTTTTGCAATCCACATTTGTCGCACGTTATTTTGAACAGTTGAACAACTGGCGGATGGCTCAAGCCTTTTTCTAGCCTACACGATTCATCAATTTGTGGATCTTTTAACGGAAGTTCATTAAGCATAGTGGATGTGTTTGTTCATCTACGAATGTTTGTCGGTGAATTGATGGACCTAACTGCAAATCTAAAATGGTAAATTGTAGTTTTTCACTTTAGGGGTTGTTCTATTTCCTCTTTATAATACGACTGGTACTATCCACATTCAATCAAAAAAAAAACTTTAGGGTATGCTAGGCAAAAACATCATTCCAATGGGATCCATAAAGCATGGCAGTATTTGTGAACATGTAAGCAAGTAGTCCTATACATGGAGATTTATGTTTTGCATTCATTTCTTATATTTATCATTGTTCTCAATATTAACTTTATAGGCATATGAATCAGTTGTGCCTAGAGTTGTGTAATTAGACGTGAGAAATTTCAATTGTAATTCACCATCAAACTAAGTCTAACAACAGTTGTCCAACTTTTCTAGTGGAAGTCACGGAAACTTTTACTTTTGACTTGACCAATTCTTCCATGATGGAAGATATTCTACCTTTTGGTAAATTTTCTCGTGCGATTTTGTGTGTCCTCGCTTAGGAAAGCGGCAAAAAATTCTTTTCCAACCAAGATCCAAGATTGCTTCATTTTTGCTACGGTGGTGAGGCGTCATATAAAAACCAGCTAAAGTGAAATGCAATTCATCTTAAAACGAGGTATAACATCTTGAGTGTTGAGATAAATAGAACACGAATTTAAAACGGACGAGAAAGTCAACGGGTACACGGCATACGTCCTGGAGAAGTGGATACACGGCCAGATGTGTTCCGCAGACACCAGGTGTTTTCACCTCGGTGGAGATGCTTAATCCCTGAACAGGATCCCAAATTTAAACATGGTAGTAAAGGTGTCTAGTACTCAGCTTTCTAGTAAGGGCAATATTCGAACTAACGACTTCATTTGCTGAGATGATCATCTCAGGAAATGCTTCCCCTCATGGGGTAAAAATGGAACCCAAAATCTAGATTGGTGCCGGGGATGCATGTGAAATATAGTGCCTCTTTTTAAAGGACAACTGACACCAAAGCTTCTGCGTAAGGATTTCCACAAACGTTAGTTGATCCTTGTGGCAAGAGGCAAAGAAACACAAACGCTTGGTGACAACGGTGAAAACTTGTTCAGCTCTCATGACTGGACATATGCTCTGAACAGGGAATAAATCAGTTAATTGGAAAATCACTTTGACAGTTCTCGGCACCGATTTGTAGCAGCAACAACTGCATTCATCAGGGTTCCACGAAATCTGCCTTTTTCGAGCTCATGAATCCCTGCAATTGTAGTGCCTCCAGGTGAGGCAACATCATCCTTGAGCTGACCTGGATGCTTTCCTGTACAGTTCACCATTGCTGCTGCGCCCAGTACCTGTAAAAATATTAAGATGTTGGACACAGGTGGAAAACATGACTACTCTGCCGAAAGAACAGTAGTACCATTAGTTGGCAGAAACAAGTATTACCCACTTTGTGTGGTGAATATACTGATCTGCACGGTAACAAAATGAGGAAAAGGACACCAGAATTATCTAACTTGCAGCTGTCTCACTCCCACCTAACATGTGGAGCCTTCATTAAAGGACTATCCAACATCCTCCCAAAATGTGGCAATTAATTGAGGCACATACGTTAGTCCATCTTGCATTTGCAACCTCTGGACCTTACCTCCCAGTCCAACCAACTGCTGCCAATAAGGTAAATTTCTTATTCTCCTCTGCCCTGACCCCAACACAGCCACAACCATGGATGATAGCGATGGAGGCGTGACAAGGTTGACAAGGACCAGGGCCTATGATGTTGTCTCCGGCTTGAGACAAAGAATGATGATGCAGAGCCGCAGATGCAATGAGGGGAAAAGGGAGGATGATTCAGGGATTGGATATCGGAAAGGGGAGCTTCTACATCAAAGAGGGCTCATGTGCTGGGAACGTGGCATCAATCAACAGCTGCTTCATACTTTAGATGAGCAGGATCCATCTCCAACGTCTAACATTTGGTAGCAATAAGCCATTGCCTCAGGTCTCACATGCTGGGAACGTGGCATCAATCAACAGCTTACTTTAGCCATTTGATGAGCAGGATCCAGCATCTAACATTCGGTAGCAAAATAAGTCATTGCCACATGATTGAAGGGCTATAATGCTTTGAGATTAAAACTAGGTTCCCATGCATTGCAGTGCCTTCAGTGCCACAAGACTCTGGGTCTGTGTCAGTGGCGGCGGTGGAAGGGAAACATCCCGCATAGATGGGAATGTCCACGCTGATCATGGCATCAAAGAGAAGAAACTCTTATCTAGCAGTATAGTGAGACCATAGTTGTCAAGGCGGTAAGGCGATCAAGGCGTGCTCGGGGTTCTGAACCGCCTAAGCGCTTAGGCGCCCGCCTAGGCGTCGCCTAGGCGTTAACTTCATAATATAATATTTTAATTTAGGATATATATATACATATATATAATATATATATATATGTACACACATATTACATACATACATTTAGATACATATATATACATATATATATATACATTTAGATTTACACACATATATATACATACATACATATATATCTATGTATAAATGTATGTATGTAATATGTGTATATGTCTAACTATATAATATATACATACATATATATACACAAATATATTTAAATGTATGTATGTAATATGTATATGTATATAGATGTATATATATATACATATTTGTATATATATATATATATATGCATATAATATTTTAATTTAAGATATATATATATATACATATTTGTATATATATATATGCATATAATATTTTAATTTAAGATATATATATATATATATATATATATATATATAATACATACATATATATACACAAATATATCTAAATGTATGTATGTAATATGTATATGTATATATATATATATATGTATATATATATATGTATATATGTATATATATATACATATATATATATATATATATATATATATATATATATACATTTAGATTTACACACATATATATACATACATACATATATATCTATGTATAAATGTATGTATGTAATATGTGTAAATGTCTAACTATATAATATATGCATATATATACACAAATATATCTAAATGTATGTATGGAATATGAATATGTATATATATATATATATATTATAGATATATATATATAGATAGATATATTTAGATGAATTTGTATTATAGAATATGAATATGTATTATATATATATATATATATATATATATATATATATACATTTTACATACATGATACATATATTTAGATGTATACATATACATATATATGCATGTTTGTATATATAAATCTAAATATATGTATGTAATATGTCTATATATATGTATTAGTATGTATTTATATAATTATATGTGTATATATATACATATATGTATATAAAAAAAAAAAGAGGGGCAAGAACCCCAGATTTCAAAAATCTGGGCGCCTTGGGCGCCTAGGCAGGCGCCTTGGGCGCCTTTTCACATGTTGGAAAGGCGCCCAGCGCCTTGGTGCTTGTGAAAGCGCCTTGGCGCCTAGGCGAGCGCCTTGACAACAGAGAGTGAGACTCCAATACATTAATGACAACAACTAGAATTTGAAGATGAGTAACAACAACAATGTTTCCAAGATCTTGTAAGACATTAGATTTATCTGATATTGTGAACTGAAACATGATACCCAGAGTCATGCACTATGCAGGAACCATCTATGTCCAATGTTGAGTGGTTTCCGCCCAGTGCGGAATTCCCACCCACATGGGCACATGGTCTTCATGCTGTGCAGCCCACTTTCGAGCAGTGAAGGCCAGAGTATAGATCAGATGGCCCAAGAAGATGGATTATCAAAAGGTAACAGAAACATATTTCTTGCACATAAATGAAATTTGCAGTTGCTCCTAAAGAAGAAATAATCTGTCAATTTCAATTTGTGGGAAACCATTTTCTTTGTGATGATATTTAATAAATCCATATAATAAGTCAATGGTCCAACATTACACTGTAATATTAAAGCATCACATCCAAGATTTCTTCGTATCTTTGAAAAAGAACCCTCCTGTAGCACATAGAAAATTTTATGATTTTTTGAGGTGGAAGTGCATGTTGGGAGGTATTACATGTTCATGAGTTCCAAAAGACTGCTCCATTCAATAATGCAGAATAGAGCCTGGATAATTTAGATTCATGACTTTTTTTAAAGAAAATCCCTTTTATAATTTTCTTTTAAAAAAATCAATATTTCATGTTGCCTATGAACTGCACCGTTGGAAATATGCAGAATCAGTTCATGAATGTCTAAATGGACTAAGGGCCCGTTTGTTTTGAATTTGTGTGGGGGTGGCAGTGACAAGAATTGGCCATGAAAACTGTGCCCGTCCTTTTAACAGATCAATGAGCAGGCGTTGAAAACCGAAGAGAGCCATTTGTTTTGGTTGTTGAACGCCAATTCCCAGTGCCACAGAAGGACGCCATGAACCTCTCCCCCACAGGTGTGAACGGTAAGTTTCAAAAGCAAACAAAAGGATGGAAGTGGCAGTTGGGGTATTTCGCCCCTATTCCCAAGATGACAAAGCTCCAATTCCTCCACTATCCTCCTGTTTTTGGATACTACAGGAATCAGGAAATGCCTGCTCGTGTCAATGGTAGGAATTTCAGATTGTATAAATCCACCAATAGTTGATGCCTTTGTTTGCACCTCTTGTCATGTCTTGGATTCTCATATAATCTGGGCTCCAGAAATCTGGGTAAAATCTCAAACAAACGCAGCCTAAAAAAGCTTCCTCAGCTTTCAAGAGCTACAGCTCTTTTTTGCAGAAGGGAAGAGCTATTACCCCCTTTAATGAATGAGAATGTGGATTATACCGACCATTTTATTATGAATAAACAGAGGTAGTATAAATCCTGCTATTACTTCTTATCTGACACATTATCCTGCTTGAAGAATTTATGAATCCTACTGTCATCTGAAGAACAAATCCACATAGAACTTACTGTCTGAGATGCCAGACTTAGAGCAAGGTCCCGAGGGAGACCCGCAGCAACCCCACCATCAGCCAAGGCTTCTATTGCAAGATAGATATATGCAGGGCCACTTCCACTGAAAAGTCAAAGATATCAACATTTCTATCAGCTTGCAAATTCTTATAAAAGAAGATGCAAACAAGTAATTGCAAAAGTATCAAGATATATGCACATGACCCCAGATAATAAGCTACATATATACCTTAAGCCAGTTACAGCATCAAAATATTTTTCATCGGTCACCCAGATTTTTCCGATAGCATTGAACAAGCTTGCTACCCATTCCCCATCAACCTTTGTTGCCCGTTCCCCCAAGCACATAACTAGAAGTCAAAAAACAATGAGAAAGGTATAGCATTTGGCATGCTCTATATCAGCCCTTGAAAAGAAAATATACTAAACTGCAAAGGCAATTGTGAAATAAACAGACATAAATGTGGGAAACGAAAAACACAGACTGCACCATTATGTTTTAAGGCATCGCCTAGGTGACGAGATGATGCAGAAGGCCAAGGCATTCATGTGCCTGGGCAAGCAGGCACAAAAGCCACTTGCCTTGGTCATCTGTGGCACCTCTGTCACCTTGCTATGCACCTTGTTCAGCGAAGCCGAACATTGGCAAATTATTACCTACTGATAGGTATTCTCCCAAAGGATGTTCCCGGCCACGGAAAGTAATGCAAAATGAGAGCCATTAAAAAACATCATGCCTAAGCGGTCACTGCCACTGGAAACATAGTGGAGCTACAACAGGCTTTATCTCATCCTTGAGCTCAACATCCTAGTGTGGTTACTTCCAATAACCAGCCCTTGTTACATCAAGGAACTAATTATGCAGCTCCAAACTGTGGGGCATCATTTTCATGAAGACATCAAAAAGCTTTCTTCTCTTTTGGCGACACAATCATTTGATAGATACTAAAGTAAAAAAACTGATAGCTGTTGTACCAAAGTGAAAGGGGTGAAATGGTGCTTCATAAACGGGGAGTTTTTTTTTTAATTTTTTCACTTTGTATATACATACCAGTTGTTTATGAATGTCATTTGATCAAATTAGGCTGGGAACAAAATTTATAGAGCATATAACATTGAAAAATAGATTATTTAAGTTTCACTAGAATTATTCTACCACTAGGTTTTGCCTATGCACCTTATGTAGCTGCCTAACCAGTAAGATAGTAGACTAACCACCTTTCCCATTTTGGTCATCTTGACAACCCTGATACGGAAGAAAAATAATAATATTAAAAATATTACTGGATAGCACAAGGGACAAGGTGGCGGATATCATCAGAACTAAAAATTGGTTTAATTTCCTAGATGCATTTGTTATATGCACAAGGCAGATTCCATAATTACCACACTTAGCTATACTCTTACATACCCTTCTAAGACTCAAACTTCCAAACTTACTACTTGGATTAATTTCTATCAAAATACTGTTAGAATGTTGCAAGAGTATGCTTAGCTTGGTGGTTGCTTTTGAATGAGCATATGAAATACCTATAATGGCCCCTTCTCCCCGCCCCATCATCCTGCTGGATAGGTGTGGCTACTGTGGGAGGGGGATAACCAAGAACTACACTCCCCTCTCCCTCAATTACAAAGCAGCAGAAGTCTGGTCCCCTCTTTATCACCTAGGTAGTAGCAGCAGCAGCACATTTGTTGTGCTCTAGTTGAGCTTCAATGACAACCCCTCAAAACCTCATTGTAGCAGGGGGGGGTTTATTCTCCCATCCCTCAGCAACAAACCCCGCTCCCCCACCTCCAACCCCCCCCCCCCACCCCCCCAAAAAAAAGGGACTCCCACATAGCAGGGCATTGACACTGCCTTCTGTCTCAATACAGCAGGAGCAGACTGCTGCCGCACCTCTTGGTGGTCCGTCCTTCTGTGTAAGACCATCTGTGTGCGGCAGAAACCCCACACTTGTGGTCGTGGGAGCAGCAATGCAAGGCCTTCCTGAGCCTCTACCCACGCCAACCTTCATGCACAGCAACACAACACCCACAGAGAGGAAGGGGGAGAGGGGCACACCCTACTGTTTTATTGCATAGCTGGATCCAATGTTTAAAAAATGCCTAGGCGGAACGAGTCAGCCAATCCCATTACTGCCTAGGCGGACTGCCAAGGCGGCAAGGCGGGTGCCTCAATTTTGAACCAGCTATTTTCTTTCAGACCTTTTTTTTCGAAGTTTTTATATATACTCTCTATTAATTGATAATGCTATCAACTATACACATCTCATATTTACTTATATACACATCATAAAATAATGAAATATCTAATTCAATTATAAATCCTAACTTGCTGCAAGTCAGTAACTATTTTGAAGAATAATATAGCATCAAATACAAAGTGCTATGCCAATATCTATAGATGCAAGAACCATCTTTGAAGCCCCATGACTGTCACTGGTTGCAGTTTTTATGGAGGGGGGAAGTCTCTACATAGCTGCAGTCCCTACTAGTTGCTATAGTAGGACAGACAAAGTTGTGTCCTGGGCAAAGACAAAGCAAATCATTCATCGTGGCCTTTATGGGTATGCTACATGAATGAGATGTATCTATACAAAGGACAATTTTCAAGGCCATGTATGAGTTATTGTAGAACCATGAAGGTCTTTCAAGAAAAGGTGAAGATGTCCAACTAAAATATCACAAAAGACTACGAGTTGGTTTCCGCCTAGACAAAAATGGGATGTGAACTGCCTAGGCGGACCGCCTAGTTGGCAAGGCGGCCGACTTTTCAATCACTGGCTGAATCAACACCGCCAGGGAGGGCCATTTTGCCACCAGAAAATCCTGCTTAAGGGGCTCACTTGCTCTATGAATGCACAACCACTTTTGCGTATTCTCATGTTAAATATCTTGGTTGCTGCAAGTCATCATCTTTGTTGAGTAATTTGTATATTTATATTTCCATGTTTTGATGATAACATATCATAACAATGTCAAGACTTTGTTTCTATGAGAGTGAGAGAAATCTCCTTATTTTATTAGTTTTCTGTCTTAAAATGTTACATAGTTGCATTCCATTAACATTAAGTTTTTAACCCTGAGTCAAGTCTAAGTCAGACTTCAATTAACATTTAAGCAACCATTTCGATTACCTTTATATCGGTAATTGAAACTCAACTTAGAGTTGCATTTTGTACTTTAATCGAAATAGTGTTTTAAGTTTCAAGTCGATTAATGTTCTAGGATATCTTTCGATTACTGATATAATGTTAATCGAAGTTTTGCTTTCGGATCTCACTTCGAGTAATACTGTAAGTTTCACTTCGATTAACGTTTCTAGCGTTACTTCGATTAACTAATCGATATATTTTAGTCTGTGTAAACATAAGTGTTGATTCGATTACATATCATAAGTCTCACTACGATTAATGAACAAATTGAGACTTCGATTAGTGAGAGACTTCACTCAAGTTTCACCTCGTATCTCATATCGATTAAGACTTCGTTTACGCTTTAAACTTTACTTCGATTAATTGTTTCTTCTATTTTAAGTTAAGTCATTCTTCTAATCTGAATGAGAGTCACATGTATATCGATTAACAGTCTGATTGGGAGTTAGATTAACATTCACTTACTGACTTCGATTAGTGGCCACGTTCTCATTTCGATTAGCGATTTTTTGTAACTTAAACACTTGACTTAGATTAAAAGTTTGCCATTCCAATTAATCTGTTATTTCGACTAGCGATTACTTTACTAAATTTGATTTAAATTACCCAGTACTCTCAAGATATATTTTATGCGTATTGTTTGCCTGAGATTTCAATCATCTTATATGGCAGATTTGTTAGACTTTTTGTGCGCCTTATACTATCATAGACTTCTGCTATCAACTAACGCCATGGCAGGAAAAGTAAACTTGCCTTTTTACTATTTGTGCTTTCTGCAGGACTAATCAGACTTAACAAGATCTGCACCCGAGGAAGCTTTTATACATTAAACAAGCTATCTCGAGTCCATCAATGCAGAAGTCCAACCATTTCTCTCTTCAACCTTCTCTCTGAGAAATTTGAACGTTAGACAAAAGCGGGAAGGTGCGACCATCAAACACCAACTAGTCTAATGGACTGATTTTGAAGAAGTTGTATATATATAGAATCCCTTCACTAGAGAAAAAAAAAAAAAAAAAAGAATTCCATAGAATATACTTCATTGAAAAAAGAAAAGAGCATCTAAGTCTCCACAAGTGCCAGAACATCTAGCTAGCTGAGAGTCCTATCTATCAACCTTGTAAGTTTTCTACCGATTAATGTTATATAGTTGCATTTGATTAACGTTAAGTTTTTCACCTCGAGTCAAGTCTAAATTAGACTTCGATTAACGTTTAAGCAACCATTTTGATTACCTTTATATCGTTAATCGAAACTCAACCTAGAGTTGTGTTTTGTGCTTTAATTGAAATAATGTTTTAAGTTTTATTTTGATTAGCATTCTGAGATATGTTTCGATTATTGATATAACGTTAATCGAAGTTTTGCTTTCGGACCTCACTTCGAGTAACGCTATAAGTTTCACTTTGATTAACGATGTATTTTAGTCTGTATAAACTTAAGTGTTGATTTGATTATTAATCATAAGTCTTACTACGATTACTAAACAAATTGAGACTTCGATTAGTGAGAGACTTCACTCAAGTTTCACCTCGTATCTCATATAGATTAAGACTTAGTTTAATGCTTTAGACTTTACTTCGATTATTCTCATGTTTTAAGTTAAATCATTCTTCTAATCAAAGTGAGAGCCACCCATATATCAATTAACAGTCTGATTGGGAGTTAGATTAACATTCACTTACTGACTTCGATTAGTGGCCAGATTCTCACTTCGATTAGCGATTATTTGTGACTTAAACTCTTGACTTAGATTGAAAGTTTGTCATTCCGATTAATTTGCTATTTCGGCTAGCGATTACTTTACTAAATTTGATTTAAATTACTCGATACTTTTTGCCTGAGATCTCTACCATATCTTTACATGACATATTTGTTAAACTTTTTATACACCTTATACTATTATAGACTTCTGCTACCGACTGACACCATGGAAGGAAAAGTAAACTTACCTTTTTAATGTTTGTGCTTTCTGCAAGACTGATCAGACAACACAAGATCTGCACCTGAAGAAGCTTCCATGCATTAAACAAGCTACCTCGAGTCCAGTAATGCAGAAGTCTAACAATTTATCTCTCCAGCCTTCTCTCTGGGAAATTTGAACGTTAGACAAAGGCGAGAAGATGCGGCCATCAAGCACCAACCAGTCTAACATACTGATTTTGAAGAAGTCGTATATATATAGAAGCCCTTCTCCAGAGAAAAAAAAGAATTCGGTAAAATACACTTCATTGCAAAAAGAAAAGAGCATCTAAGTCTCCACAAGTGCCACAACGCCTAGCTAGCTGAGAGAGAGCATGCATATCTCAAGAGCCTGCTTCAACTTGTGCAGCATTTTGTTTATTTATTGTCTTGATTTATGTTGTGTTCTTTGTGAATACTTACTTAATTTTAAGACATTTTCTATTTACTATAATCTTTATTGCCTTGTTCCTCTGTCTGGTTATGGAAGAGAGGGCCTGCTAGAAGCAAGAGGTTGTTCCTCTTCGTGTTGAAGAGAGGGCCTGCAGTTGCAAGAGGTCTTTGTGTTTGTAACCTGCAAGGGGTTGGTACCTTGCTATTAGTGGAACTCCCAAGTGGTTTTTGGGGTCTGGACATAGATCTGGATAGACCAAACCAGTATAAATCTCATGTGCATCATTGTGTGATTATTTTCTTATTTATATCTCTTTATGTCTATTATTAGCTTATGCGTTCAATTTTAGTTCAAGTAATTTTTAATAACCCATTCACCCCCCCCCCTTTTGGGTTAGTCTAGCCTTGGGCAATAATTTTCGGTCCAGATTGTTGGAGCCGATCCTCCATGTTCCTTCTCTCTCTCAACTCTCTCTGGTCGCAGACCCCCTCTTTAAATGTAGGAGGCCACCTTTATTGGGTGTTCTGAATAGGAGAAAGTGAGAAGGGGGGAGGTATTTTGCGTATGTGTGCACACCTATGTAGAGGGAGGAGAGAGAGTAGGGTTCTCTCTCTCTCTCTCTCTCTCTCTCTCTCTCTCTCTCTCTCTCTCTCTCTCTCTCTCTCTCTCTTTAAGGGGTCGAAACAATGACTGTACACATTGGGCACAAGTGCACACATAACACACACAATTTATTACCTACAACTGTTGTGGTGCATTTGTTACAGTGCGTACAGTCACTATTTCGACCCCTTCCTCATGTTAAAAAAAATAAGATCATAATAAAGTTTTAAATATTCAACTCGCCCCCAAAATTATTTTCAACCCTTTTGACTTAAATTTCACCGTTGGATCGTATGACTTTTAATATAAGCCTTCCAATTTTACATGCATAAATGGTGATGAATACTAGAACCCCAAGAGATGTGAACAAACCCTCGGGATAATATGATGAATTTGCTATTTTTTTACTATTTTTTCATGATTTTTTAATATCATGATTTGCATGTGTCCGATGGATGGCTAAGATTGACTTTCAAGATCAAACCATGACCAAACAGTCAACATAAAGTCCCAAGGGATGGAAACGACTCTAAGGGGGTTTATTGCATATTTAAAATTTTATTATTATTTTTATAGATATGGGGATGGAGTCAAAAACAACCGGTGGCATCCGATCGGGTACGTATCAAAAATCAATGTCTAAAAATGTTGAAAATAGTAAAAAAATATATATAAAATTTGTCAGATTAGCCCTTAGGGTTAATCCCATCTGTTAGGATTTTAGTTTTAATCTCCAAACAACGACGAAGTTGATTAGACGGCTACAGTTGATTTTGTTTATCGGACGGTGAAAATTAAATCCAATGGTGCAGGAAACAACCTAGAGGGGCGTGTTTGAAGATCACCTAATAATGACTGTTAGATTGTTTCGATCTGACGGCAGCCACACAAGACGGACAGGTTGGCTGGGAGGCGCACGTGACACTGCAAAACCAAAGGTCCCTTGCCATTTCTTGTTCCTTTCCCCTCTCCAAGGATATCCGTAGCTTCCCTCTCTCCATGCACGCCCTCCCAAAGCACAAAGAGATTGATGCACCGGGCCTCCCCTCTTTCCTCCGGATGCAGCAACCCACCCTGCCAGCCCTCCCCTCTCCATCGGTGGCGGCAACCCCCCTGCCTCCCCTCTCTCTGCCTTCGTAATCGACTTTGACGCCGAAGCCAGCACACACACACACACACAGATGGCAATGTTCAGCATTCTCCATCCAGTTCCGTCCGCAGCGGACGCTGAAAACTCAAAAAAGGTTGTTTCGAGTTTTCATGTGTTTCTTATAATCTTCACTACGTGAACCCATCTTATCAGCAACCTTAGGGAGAGGAGATGATGGTGCTCGTTTCGGTCCTCTCCACGGCTTGCGGCACCTCCTTGGTCCCCTTCTCAAGCTTGCTCAGGATGTACTGCTTCATCGTTACCATGTCCTGATCTTTCAGTTCTTTCTCTGCATGGAACAGACGCACCGGGATCAGCTGAGTGTTTGTAATCACACGAGGCATACAGAGATGAGAATGGAGATATGAATTCACACACACGGATTGGACAGGTTGGTGGCAATGGCTTGCCTTTGGCGAAGGGGGTATAGGTGAAAAGCCAGTAGATGTGCTCGTCGTCGCAGGGCAAGAATCCGGAGCGAAAGCCGTCCCCCAACATGCACTGCAGGAAGTCAGGCTTGAAGCCATGGCCATTGGGGAACTCGGCTATACCCTCAACACAAGATGTCCAGCACATTCTGGCATTCTCATTCCTAGCCATTTTGCTACCAACCAGATTATCTGACCAGCACCTGCAGCCGTAAGATTAATCATGGAAATCAACTTGTAACTAACAAAACGACTTATCTTGGATTCTAAGATGGTAGCTTCTCACATCAATTCTCCAAATTAAATTAAATACAATCTTCCAAGTGATCTTTTTTTTACAAAATGGAATACTTTTTTGCCACAATCTAGTTCCAAATGGAGGTGTCTATTTATAAGGAAAAGGATGGGGGCAGGTACCTTGGTTTTGACTGTGGAACCATCTGCCAAGTGTACGAGCTTTAGATTCCCATCCCTCAATTAGGACCATTTTGGAGGTGAACCTAATGGTGCCCTTGGAGAGATCACTAGCGAGGGCTTGCAGCAGCAGGTTCCTCCCCATGCAATGGATATCAGACTCCCCACTGCATTCAGAATCTCAACTTCCTCGTGCCCACATATAATTGTTCATAAAAGAAGAACACGGCATTCAAACATAAACTGGTCTCTCTTCCCAGCTGCCAACAACAAGCTGAAAGCAGCATGGTTTTGGGTTCTGGTCCTCAGGAGTAGAGAGTTTGATAGCATCAAGGTGTGGCAACAGATGTGAAGCATACCTTGCAGCCTGTGCTTTGAACGTGACTTGGGAGGTGATGCTGAGACAGGACAAGCAATGAGACCATGCAAGATAAGGCAATACGATGTAATTTAGCTTATGATCACATCTTCCGGTCAGACAGAGCAGAACCCCAAAGTTCTCAACGAGCCCCTGAAGTTCTCAACGAGCCAAAGGCAAGTGGAGGTGGTTTGTTATCCTCAAAGCTGGACGTGCTGGCAGTGGAGCGAGTCGACAACGCCAAGCGTGTCCAGCACACTCCACACGTTACTCCACGTCATCAGCGCGAAGCTGCTGGCCCGCAGGTGGTCCGACGACTCTACAATGTTAGGATTCAGCAGTGAGAGGTTGTGGTGGAGAATATTTGGAAAGTTAATATAGCTCCATGGACACTGGGCAGAGCCAAGCACCCCACTGCCCGTTTCCACTGCCGACCGCCAAGCACCCGAATCCTTGGCATGCAGACCACTAGTTTTTCTTGTAGAATTACTCTGCCCAGTGCCCATGGAGCTATTTTTCAAGATTGCCACCTGCAGCAACCGCTGTAGGTGATAGGGGGTGAGACGATGTTCACCACGTCCATTCCACATTGCCAGGCTCACGGATGGAGATCTGTTTCACCACTTGTGACTTCCACCCAGGTGTGTATGATGATGATGCAAGCTTCCATATCATAGCTTCCTGATTGACACCTTGTTCTGCTTTGGGAAGAACAAGACGCATGGTGGTGATGCAGGCTTCCATGATGTTCGGCACCCACATGGATTCATCGCCAGCCAAATTTGTGAGGTTAAAAAAATGATAAAAAAAATTATATATATATGACAATTTAAACAATAATAAAAGAAAGTATTTATATAATTTTGAGTAATTTTAGATATGAGAATAGTTAATATGTAAATAGTTATAATATAAGAGAATAGTGAGAAGGTTATATATGCAATATAATTTAACATTAGGTGTATAGGTTAAGATAAGGATGGAAGGGGGAAGATTCTGGTGAAGCCCACATGCGCTTTGCCCCCTGTTCATCTCTCTCTCCTCCTCTCACAGAAGCCGGGTGCCCAACCCCCACCCTTATCCCTCTTTTCGTCCCTTTATTTATATATATATATCTTTTTCTCTCTCCCTCATCTTTATATGTATCTATGCGTTGTTTCTTTTCTTTCTCCTCCCTGCAGGGGAATCAAGGGCGACAAACAGGTTCTTTCACCCTTCTTCAACTCTTATTTCTTTTTTTTTTTTAATTTAAGATCATTGTGTATAATTTTATTTTCTTTGTTTCGTCTGTTTTGTCTTTTTTCTGTTTCCGTTCGACACGTGATGTAGGGTGTGATTTTGGTACTGCTGTGGTTACTTCTGGGGATTCAATTAGCTTCTACACCCGACAACGTGGATTAAGTGGGTTTGGTGTGATACACACGATCTGTGCATTTTCAACGTATTTCATCAACGAGGTAGGCAGATGATGAACCTACCTTTGTTCTTTTGTTTTGTCTTCCCTAAAAATTCTAAAATTTGAGATTTGATGGAAACAGAAGAATATAGTGATTCAATGAACATTGTTGTAATTTAAGTAATACAAACTACTAAACATTTTAGATATCTGTATATTTTTATTTTGCAATAAAAATATGATTTTTAAAAGAACTAGCATTATTATTCTATCAAATTCTGAAATCTTCAATCTATAACGTAAATTCAGCATAGAATTATGACCTTGTGATCAATTTTGTTACTGGTCAATAAATCATAAAACTTGTATTATCCAATTTTGTATTAGCTTCTGATTTCAAAAATGCCTTCAGAATATCTAATTTTATGTCAACCTCTGATTTCAAAATCGGATTCTTGGACGACTTCTTGTCCACACATAGACGTATTTTGAGATCTGGGGAAGAATTAGTCATATCTAAGGAAGGTGTTCTCGAACTCCCTCAAAGATTAATAAAGCATGTGTCACCTTTGTCACTCGATTAATATTCATATTTTATCCTCCTTGTAATACTGAACCTTACTTGACTTACTTTCCTTGACGCCTTGCATATCCGCTTGATGAATGATATACACTAGACATTTCTCTTGTACTAAGTCTAGTCAACTGAGTGCTTGTGATCTATGGGGTCATTAACTTTTCAATGCCAGTAACAATGAGGCTCGATCTAGTCCCAAGGAGAAGCATCCCAAAAAGTACTTGTACTGTAGGGGTTTAATGATCAATTGGCAGAACGTCTCGCTTGACATTTCCCCCTTGGAGGCCCTACATAGAACTTATAGCTAGGGATTTCCTCCTAGGAGTTTCTTAATCTTGGGATGTCGCCTAGGTTATTCCCTAGGAGTTCTTGATCAAGGCGTTCCATTTAGGGTAGTTTTACAAGGTGTGGCATCGCACCTTATGTTCTTGATTGAGTTACTAGACTAATCCTGATATTTGATTCCTGATACTTGACACATGAATTTTATTGTTTTTTGTTCCTGAATTGTTTACTAATAACTGATAATATTCAGTCTATTGAATCTCATACTTTGACTTATCTGCTTGTTTACTTGTTTCACCTACCTAGTTACTCATGTCATACTTGATTAACCTTTCCTTGTAAGCTTTCATAATTAACTAATGTAATTATAATAATATTGGAGTAACTTGAGATATAAATCCTACTAACCACATTATACTTACAAATTTTCAAACTAACATTTTCACGTACCATTTAAGAATCTCATATTGATCAGGGTAAGGATTAAGAGGAAAGCCACTTAGCTCCTTCCGGACAATTTATAAATAGTTTCAGCTTTTGTAAATTTAAGAGACTACTCGTTATGTAAAGACGGTTAAGACTTTTGTTTTAAATGGAGATCCTTGAGTCGATACACAATTTAAGGATAGTTTGTGAGACTATTAATGTAGCTCAATTATCTTTCTATGTCAGTTGACTGAGTATTATCCTTAAATGTGATCTTGTTATGGATAAATGTGCATAACTATATATCTGGAAATATGGGGCGTAACAGAATTCCTACCTAAAGAGAGGGGAGCTCTGACCAATTCTGCCTCGGCAGTCCGAGGAGAGGGTGAAACAAGGGAGGAAACCATTGAGCGGTTTGGGGATGAGAAGGACTTCCGTATAGGCTTCATGGTCAACGAAGGTCACATGGCTAGGCTGCCTGTAGTCGTCCGCGTTATCTAACATCCGTCAGATCTTATTCTAGGGCGTTCCCCAAAAGTGATGTGCCGTAATGGTGCCCGGTTGCGGCGACAAATAGGCAAGGGTTCTCATGTATTGGACAAACATGAGTAAAGAAGTTAGTCCATACGAATAAAAATAAGAATAAAATTCGTTTAGCTACATGGAACATAGGAATCCTAATCGGTGAAAGTTTAGAGTTAGTTAAACTTTTGAAAGATAGGAGGGTCAGCATAAATTGTTTACAAGAAATTGGGTGGAAAGGTTCTAAAGCTAAAGAAATTGAAGATTTTAAATTTTGGTATGTTGGCAAAAGTAATAATAAAAATGGTGTAGCCATTATCATAGATAAAGAGTTAAAAGACAAAGTTAAAAAAGTTAAAAAAGAGGGGGATAGACTCATACTAGTTAAACTTATAGTAGGTGAAGAAGTTTTAAATATAATTAGTGCTTATGCACCTCAAATAGGATTAGAAGAGAGTGTTAAGAACGAATTCTGAGAGAATTTTGATAAGATAATCCAAGATATCGCTAATAGTGAAAAGACTTTTGTTGGGGGAGACTTAAATAGTCATGTAGGAAAGAATAAAAATGGCTACAAGAGGGTTCACAAAGGCTTTGGTTTTGGTGATAGAAATGGCATGTGTGATGTCATTCTTGACTTTGTTATTGCATATGATCTAATAATTATAAATATTTATTTCAAAAATAAAAATGAACATTTAATAACTTATAAAAGTGAAACGCATAAAAGTCAAATCGACTATTTTCTTATTAAAAAAGTTGATCAATCATTATCTAAATATTGTAAAGTCATACATAGGGAGAGTCTAGCTCCTCAACATAAGATTTTAGTGATAGATGTTTATATTCAAAAGTAGAAGAGAAATGATGTAGTGAATAGTTGTCCTAAAATTAGATGTTGGAACTTAAAAAGAGAGAATCTAGATGCCTTTAGAAAGTGCCTATTAAAAGAAAATATATAGGATTATGAAGGAGAAATTAAGATAATATGGAATAGAATGGATAATTGTATAAAAATAGTAGTTAAAGAAATCTTAAGTGAATCTAAATGTAAAATTATTCTTAAAAAAGAGACATGATAGTGGAATACTGAAATTCAGAAGTCTATTAACAATAAGCGAGAATGCTTTAAAGTATGGCAAATGAGTAAAAATGATCAAATATTAAAAGATTACAAAATTGTAAAAACAAATACTAAGAAAATAGATAGTGAAGCTAAGTTTAAGATTTTTGAGGAACTATATCATAAGTTGGGAACTCGATAAGGTGGAAAAGATATATTTAGACTTGTAAAACTAAGAGACAAAAGGAGTAAAGATTTTAATCATATTAGATGTATTAAGAGCGAGAATGGTAGGATTCTAATAAAGGATTGTGAGATTAAAGAGAGATAGAGTGCTTATTTTGAGAAATTGTTAAGCGATGATCAATTCAGAGGCTATCCTTGTAAAGAAACTAATGACTCCAACAGACAAATTAATTATCATTACATTCGACAAATTAGATCTTCAGAAGTTGAAGATATTGGAAAAAAAGTATTGTGGTTCTCTTCTTTAAAAATAAAGGGGATATTCAAAATTGTAATAATTATCGTAAAATTAAACTTATGAATCACACTATGAAACTTCGGGAGAGAGTAGTAGTTCAAAAAATCAATTTGCGTTCATGCTCAATAGATATACTACAAAAGCTATTTTGTTGTTGAGACAATCGATGGAGAAATATAGAGAGATGAGGGAAGATTTATACATGATTTTCATTGATTTAGAGAAAACTTATGATCGTGTACCTAGGGAGCTAATTTAGTGGACTTTAGAAAAGAAGAGAGTATCGAAAGGTTATATTCATGTGATTAGAGATATGTATGAGAGGACTTGTACTAGCGTAGGGTCACTTACCGGAGAGATGTCTGAGTTCCCAATTACTACTAGACTATCAAGGGTCAACTTTAAGTCCTTATCTCTTTACTTTAGTTATGGATAAATTTACTAAACATTTACATGATGACATCTCTTGATATGTGTTATTTGCAGATGATATTGTTCTGATTGATGAGGATATTAAGAATTTGAATGATAAATTAGAACAATGGAGGTCTACTTTGGAATCCAAAGACTTTAGCATTAGTTGAACTAAAATAGAATACATGAAATATAATTTCAATAATAGAAATGTTGATCAAGTAGATTTAGTCACTATTGAAAGTCAAGTTATTCTTAAAAATAGCAACTTTCGATATTTAGAATTTATTATTGAAGATAATGGAGAGATCTAAGAAGATGTCACTCATAGAGTCAAGACAGGTTGGTTGAAGTGGAGAAGTACTTCTAAAGTCCTTTGTGATCGATGGGTCTCCTTAAAACTCAAAGTTTTATAGGACAGCTGTGAGACCTATTATGTTATATGGTTCCGAGTGTTGGGCTGCAAGAAATGATCATGTGCAAAAATTATATGTTGTTGAGATGAGGATGTTAAGGTAGATGTATGATAAAATTAAGAACGAATATATACATAAGGATTTAGGTGTAGCTCCTATTGACAAACCTAAGATGAGATGGTTAGATGTAGTTAGAAAGGACATAACATTGCGTGCGTGCGTGCGTCCTAGGGATTTGAATCACACACCCGTACACGCCCATGGGCGTGCAGTTCAAATTTTTTTGATCAGCCGATCACAAGGGCACATCTATCTTAGGTGCGCCCTAGGGCGCGTTAGAGCCACCCCCTTCCCCCCCAACCCGTAGATATGTATATACGTATGCATGTATTTGTGTATGTAATTTTGTATACATGTTTCTACAAATAGAGTCAATATATTTGTGCATATGGACCTTGGTTGACAATTTTTCCACCATGTACATGTTTGTACAAATAGAGTCATAGTATATCTGTACATATGGATCTTGATTCAAGTTTTGCCACCAAAAGCTATACTACTGAAAATTGCAAAAAAAATTAAAGAATTGTTCTATAGAATAATCTATTTTAAAGAGACAATAAACACTTGAGCTACTTCAAAAAGATCGTTATAACTAGAAGGTATCTATGATTGATAATTGAAGCGGGAAGCAATATGAACAGAAACCGGCTGACACAAAGTGGAACCCACTGGGACTGGCCCAGTTTCGCCAGTTTTAATCATGGAATGGCAAGAACCAGCTGGAACCAGCTTGACCAAGTCAGAATAAAGTCTGTACAGTCTGAATAGTTTGAAACTGGACTAAAATTGTCTAGAGTAAACCATAACTGCAAGTATCATGCTAAAACAGACCAAAAGAGGGTTCTTCTCATATTTTGAGACATTTATAGTATCTTTTTTGTAAGGGAGTCAAAACTAGCCATATCTAGATATAACTGGCCAATGCCCAAGTGGAACCAGTCAAAAGGGGCCCAATAAATCAAATAGTCTATGTTCTCCCCCACATGCCAACCTAAACACATGAGCAGGACATGTAAACTCAGCCAACCAAACCACATTTTGCCCATTAACAATGACCACTTCATCAGCCTAACCCAGTCTAGTCCTCTTCTTTTGTCCGACATTGCATAAACTTCTTACCATATATTCACTGACATGCATAAGTGCTGCTACCATGGATGGCAGTATCGGCCGATACCGGTACGTACCGGTATCGGCCGGTACCGGTACCCGATACAGGTAAAGGGTATCGGCCGATACCGGCCGATACTGGGCCGGTACCGGCCGGTACGTACCGGTACCGGTACCCACCGATACGGGTACCGGTACTGCCATCCATGGCTGCTACTGCAAAAACTGTGTTCAATTTTTTTCAAAGTGTATGTGATGTGTGAATTTGCAAAGTGTACAGGATGTGTGCAAATACTGTTGCAAGATATTCTCAAGAAGCATACAAAATGTTGCTTTTAATTTTATGATGTTCTTAAATATTTCAACAACCTGTTTTTGGAAAGGGATAGTAGCACAATTGTATTTAATAAAAAGAAGGGGGTTTTGCAAATAACCTGCTAAAGAATATCGTATATGCAGAAAACCCCCTGTAGTATGTGTATATGCAAAAAAAAAGAAAAAAAACTATACAATCACCGTACATGTAAAGAACCTCCCTCATCAAACAGAAAACCTCCTGTAAAATGTGTCCATATAAAAAAAAACTCCCTATAATCATTGTATACATAGAAAGCCCCATATCATCAAGCCTACATGACTTAAAAAAGGGCTTATTTTAGAGTAAGAAGAAAGTTTTCGGTGTTTTCTGCATATATCTGTAATGCACTTCTTCTTCTTTTTGCATATATGTGATTCTTTAGGAGGTTATTTTAGCAAAAAACAGCAATCCACTAGTACCGTATGAGAAAACTAATAAACATCTCTCTATCCAAATGCACAACCAGGCGGTGTGGCTTATTACCTCCAAAACAAAAAAGATGAGGTAGACTCATCAACATTAGAAATGAGCTTTGCCCACTTCGATATGTAGCAAACATGAAGAAAATAATTGCTTCCGTAGTTTTGGTCTCCCTAAAAAATTAGGTGCATTCCTCTCATCCCATGTTGCCCATTAAATAGCAGTTGATGCACACAGTGAGCCTTGTCAAAAATGTGCTCCTATACCTCTTGCACAAAGGTGCATCTAGAGAATAGATGATCAACGGGTTCATCCTCCTCTCCACATAAGCAACATATAGTGTTGATATACTCAATTAGGGGTGTAACTGGATCAGATCCAGATTAGATCCGAATTTAGTTCCGAAAATTTTAACCCGATGCTGATCCAAATCCATAAGTTTCAAACTTTTCGGATCAGGTTCGACTTGGATCACGCCTCTGTGCACTTTTGTGTTGGTCCCGCGGAAGAAACAGAGCAGGAGGAGGAGGAGAAGAATGACGACGACGAGCAGGAGGAGGAGAAGGGGTGGGGGCAACGGAGCCGGGGACTGGTTGCCAGTTGGAGACACCGTCGACGTGCTGACCACTGTGGTCTGTGAGCTTGGATTGGAGGAAAACAGAGGCTTCGCCAGGCCCTGAGGAGAAAAGACAGGCAACGAGACAGAGCCGGCAACCAGGGAACCCCATTGCAACAGCAGCCTAGAAGGAGGCGACGAGGAGGCAGCAAGGGCCTCCATCACACAAGCCCAGAGCAAAAGCCGTGAGCGGGATGGAGGGGAAGGCAAGGGGCAATGCGAAGAAGACATAGGAGATGTGGAGGCGGACCACTTCAGGTGGAGGGTTTCCAACAGTAGGAAATGCAAACAGCAGAACGAAGCCGGCTTCAGGTGGAGAGCATCAAAGACGTAGGGGATGTGGAGGCCGATGACGAGAGTGGTGAGGACGGGAGTGCTGCCAAGGTCGAGGAGGAGGATGGCGGCAGAGGAGATGGCGACCTGGGTGTTCTGGGGGAAGGAGAGTGGGAGAAGGAGGTGGGGGAGGTAGGGGGCTGCGGTCGGGGTCCTAGAGTGAGAAGGTGAGGGCACTCATGGAGGAGGTGATGAGGGCACAGTAGTGGGAGGGTTGCTATCCCATCTTCTTCCTCCTTTTAGTGGAGAAGACTAGGCTTTAGGCAATAGGGATTCCATGGCAACTGCCTCCACCGCCTTCTAGGTCGCCGTTGCAATAGGGTCCATGGAACCGCCTCCCCCCCTGTTAGGCCCTCGTCACGATGAAGTCTCTGCCCACGGCCTTCGACTCCTCCCCCCTTTCCTAGGCCGTCGTCCTGATGGAACACCTAGCTATGCCGCCTCCGTCACCTCCCCTCCCCATCTCCTCCTAGGGGAACTGATCTGATCTAAAATGGAACCAGAAATACTGATTCGAAATACAACCCGAAAACACACGACCCGAGTCCAGCCACTAGCTGAATTTCAGATCAAGTGCAAATCCAAATCCTGTTATTTTCAGATTCGGATCGGGGTTTTGGATCCTTAGATCCGGTTGACACCCCTATACTCAATAAATTGGGTAATCGATTGCATGTGCATGGTCTTCGTTGTGCAATCCTCAACATATGGACCTGCACCTTCAAATGACCCTAGGGCTTGAAACCTGCTGTTTGCGAAGATTTTTTTTTTTTAAAACCTTCGATGTTCGGGACCCGACCTAGACGCATCTATCCTCCCCTATGTCGGATTATTCGGAAATCCGTTTTTCTTTTTTTTGTTTATCTAGAGGATTATAGGTCGGTTTTATATTTTATCGGATTATGAGAGCTTGGGATTAGCCCTCAGGGAATCCGGGACTTCGAATCAAGCGAAGATTCGAGTATATGACCTCTCTCCACTGACCTCGGTCAATGTTAATTACGCTGAGCAACTGCTCGGCAACCCTTGATTAACCGTCCGTATGATGCCCTTAATCATGCAAAACTACTACTATAGGCAGCGCATGCATATGCATATGAAGGCATATTTTAGGTTGAACCCTAGCCTCACCCCGGTTCGGGGATAATTTTCTGTGTGATTCGGGATTGATTCCCGGCTATTAGGATTGGTTCCAAGTTAGGTGTATTAATTCCAGGTTATACGGATTAATTCCCAATTTTTAACCCAACAGAGACTTTTTTGCAATTATTCACCTTTAGGGGTTTTTATGTAATTATGGGGGTTTTATGGAAGTATAGCAGCTTATGAACCTACAAAAGTGAGTTTTAGAGGTTTTCAAGTTTTATGGGAGTTAGGGAATTGATTTTTTAAATGTATGAGGGTTTTTTGGTAATTTCACCTTAAAACCGGGTTTTTTTGAGTCTTAGGGTTCATACTTAATGATATTCAGACTATATGGGAAGAAGTTCCGCTTATGATATGAATTTTAGTATTTTCAGGGTTATATCTGTAAATATTACATATAGGGGTATTTTCGTAATTTTACATTAAGTTTTTAGATATATGGTTAATGATTTAACATTCTTTCATATTTCTAATTCTCTGATTTTTTTATTAATTTTATTAATTTTATCCATTTTTTATGATTAATTTAATTAGCTGATTAATTAATTAAATATATGAGGGTATTTTAATTTATTATGATTTTTATATCATATTTCAGGTTTTTACAGGTTTCTTGCAGATTTTTACTGATTTTTCCTGGTTTTGAATTGGGGACCATGGGGTCCTATTTATAGGCCCCAAATTGGGCCCGGTGGGGGGTACCACCGGATGAGCCCACGGTGGGGGGGTGCCACCGGATCCAATCTCTCTCCTTCTCTTTTTTTCATTTCTTTATTCAAATGGGTGAGAGAAGGGAGTGAGAGAGAGAGGCATTGAGAGGAGAGGGGGGGGGGGGGGGGGGGGGGGGGTGTTTCGGTGGGCGCCCCCACCGGTTCCAACCGGTGGAGGGGGTGCCACCGGTTGGGAACCGGTGGGGGGTCTCCCCACCGGTTTGGGAAACCGGTGGGGGGGTTTCCCCTCCCCACTCTCCTTTTCTTTTCCCTCTTCCAAGGCCCATTTAATGGGGTTTTTTCAGATTTCTCTTTGGGGGTTTGGGTTTTAGGCCAATGTGAAAGGGGTTTAACCCCATTAACTCCATGTCTTGGCCCCATGTGAAAGGGGTTTAGGATGGGGTTAAGAGGGTTTCCACATGGGATTCTTAACCCATGTGAATGGGGTTAAGATCCCCCATTTAAACCTCCCATTAAACACCCCCCCCCCATTTTTGAATTTTAAAATCTGAAGAGAGAGTGGAGGGAGGGCCTCCTCCCCCCCACCGGTTTCCCTCTTGGAACCGGTGGGGGGGGCCCCCACCGGTTCCCCCTCTCTCTCCTCCACCTCCCCCATTCTTATTTAAATAAAGAGGGGGGAAGAGAGAGGAGGTCCACATGCCCCTTTGCCATTTTGGGGAATTTCTTGGAGGTTTTCTTCTCCCTTGTTGCAGATTTAGGCCCCCCTTGTGGGACTGATTTTGGGCTGTTGGAGGTGCTTATTGGGCCTCATATTGGGCTCTCCCACAGGGCCATTTATTGGGCCTATTTTCCTCATTGTTGGGCCTCCATTTTGGGGCTGATTTGGGTGAGTTCTAAGACTGGTTTCACCCTATTTCGGGACAGATTTCAGTCCACTTCGGGACTGATTTTTGGGCCCATTTGGGGGCTTATTGGGCCTCATATTGGCCCCACCCATAGGGCTACTTATTGGGCCTATCTCTCCCACTATTGGGCCTCCATTTCGGGACCATTTTGGGCGAGTTCTAGGACTGATTTTACCCCATTTCGGGACAGATTTTAGTCCACCTTGGGACTGAATTTGGGCCCATTTGGGGGCTTATTGGGCCTCATATTGGCCCCACCCATAGGGCTACTTATTAGGCCTATCTCTCCCACTATTGGGCCTCCATTTCGGGGCTATTTTAGGCGAGTTCTAGGACTGATTTTACCCCATTTTGGGACAGATTTTAGTCCACCTTGGGACTGAATTTGGGCCCATTTGGGGGCTTATTGGGCCTTATATTGGCCCCACCCATAGGGCTACTTATTGGGCCTATCTCTCCTACTATTGGGCCTCCATTTCGGAGATATTTTGGGCGAGTTCTAGGATTGATTTTACCCCATTTCGGGACAGATTTTAGTCCACTTTGGGACTGATTTTGACCCTTATTTTGCAGTGTTCGGTGTCCCATTTATCGCTGCATTTAGGGTCTCCCTTCGGGTCTCACCATCGAGAATCGCGAAGGCGGTTCGGGAATTGATCTCGGAAGCCGAAGCAAGCAACTTGGGGCTGCCTTAGGCCCCCTTGAAAAATCCGATCAAGGCCTTTTTGGCCTAGGTATGTTCCCTACCCCATTGTCCTCGTAATGCGAGCCCATGGTTTCTTATGGATTTTTTAATATTCACCTATATCATAGGCATACATTTTATTTTGCATAACATAGTTCTTCATGAACATATCGTCATGCCTATGTATGTGTATTCTCCTATGGGAATCTCACATCGACGCGAGCATGCGCCGTATATGTATATTCATATAATGCAAATCTGCATATGAGATTATTTTTTGGGTTCAACAAATGCCCCCCACGGGATGCTCGCCGGAGACGGAGTCGAAGGCGGGTGTCCCGTGCATCATTCCATATACGTATCTATTCATGGCCATGGGTATATATATACATATACATATTTTTTGTATATGTCCGAGGAATTCTTTTCATGTCATGCATTGACGCTATCTTGCTAATCTCCCTATCTTGCTTAATATGGTTTGGGCGTATGCATATTTTTTAGGAAAATAGTAATGTTGTCCCATATTCTTTGTGCAATCAATTGCACGTCTTGCCATTTGTGGGTCCGGACGCCCTATGTATTTTGGTACTTGAGTGGTCCAACGTCACCCCAGGAGCCTTGTCTTTATGACTTTGCGACTTTCTGGGGACGTTTGGAGTTATGAAATTTCCTTTATATTCGGATCCTCTTGGCCTTTGTGACTTGGAGGGTCCTCATAAGATTGACATCCTCGGATTGTCTGACACGTTGCTCGGTCCCGAATATCTCTTGGTCTTTGTGACTTGGAGATCGGTTGGGAGCATGGAGCGGGTCACTCAATCCTGATAATGTTATTCCTATTCAAAGGATATTAGTACCTTTTTTCGGCATTCCCGGGGGCTCTATGCGAGACATTCCGGATTGGCCAAGTATCCGCCATTAAGGCACATATATGAGGGCATGATATGGACGTCGTGCTAGTATTAGCATTTCATCTTTTTTTATAGTTTGGGCATTTCCAGGAGCTCTACACGAGACGTTCCGGATTAGCCGTATTTTTGCCATTTGTTGGCGATATATGGGTGTTACTGCATTACCCTGACTTTCCGTCGGGATTTAGTTGTATCATCTGCTTTGTGCATTATTTTAATGTATATGTCTTTCTTTGTCTTTTCACAGGTTGACACTCCTGCCTCTGCATCATTATGGCCGCACTTGGCGATTTTCCCTACGAGGGGTTTCAGGAGGAGGGCATTGCTTGCCCGGATGCGGGGTTCCGTTGGGTGGCTCAGCCACATTTGCGGATTACCATTGAAGATGTTGTCCCCATTTGCCATGAGAGCATCTACAGAGACGGGAAATTCTTTTATTTTATGCGAGGCGAAACCTCCCGGCATCTTCCCTCGGATCTCTCTATCTACGAGCTGCTCCAATCATATACCTATGTTGAAGATGGGGTCGAGAGACCGCTATCTTCTGCAAAGCGCCGCGACTTGGAGCGCGCCATTTTATTAGATCGGGATAACATGGAGGGGCTCCTCCCCTTTTCATACCCGGCTTTTCCTCTTGCCGTCGATCGATTGTGGGAGTTTCCTACTCCCGAGCAGATGGGGCCCATCCGGGCTATTCTTCGGGTCCACGACATCAGCAGGACCTACCCGCCAGCCATGTGGACGAGAGCAGGGAGTCGTCCCCTTGAGGCCGCCCAACACCCTCAGGGGGTGTTTCTGACCGAGGCGGAAGAAGGTTCCATCCACGACCCGTCCGATTTCAGCATACTATTATCGGACATATGCCGGGGCGTGCGCCCTGCATGGGATGTCCGTCTCCAAATCAGGAGCTCTCATGTTTTTCGCCTGGGGGCTACAGAGTGGCTCCTGCATATTTTGAAGCATTACCGGCCGATTCTTGACAGAGCTGGTATTTATGAGGCCGTCTCAGCGGCTCAATATGATTATCCTTGCCACCACGGCTTTATCCAGGCGATCGCTGAACGGTACATCCGCGATACTAATACTATCGCGACTGCAGAGGGCGAGACCACCATTGACCTCTGGGCCTTGCATCGGGTTTCAGGTTTGCCGATTGTAGGGGAGCCCTATGAGGAGGGAGTATTGGATGAGTTTCACCGCAGCACCACTGACGGCGCGGGGAGCTATGCTACCCCCTATTGCTACAGGTACTTGCTGAAGATATGGCGGGACTTATCCAAAGCCAAGCGCACTGCCTCATCCTCCACTGGGGGGAGTTCTTCCGGCCCGGGGAAGGTATCACCAGCTGCATGGGTCATATTTTTCTTTAGAGGGCCATTCCGTTACCATCGAGGCTTTGCCAGCATCTTCGATGAACGGGTCTCCTCTATCCTGTCACACAGGGACATCCCGCGCAGAGGCATCATCATTGCACCGGAGCACCAATCCGAGAATCCCTGGGGCCTCGATGATATTACTTACGTGGCAGCTTATCTAGCCTATTGGCTAGTCACTTTCGCTGTCCCGTACGGGGACGAGGGGGCTTTGCGGCCCGAAGTATTGCTAGCGGCCTCCCGACTTGTAGCGGGGACCCGTCTTACTATTGCGCCGGCGGCACTTGCCAGTATATATCATTCTTTTGGGGCCCTTTGCAGCTCAGCTACCCCGAATTCATGTTCAGTGGTGATGGCCACTCATTATGTCAGCGCCTGGGCGGGGCTCCTGCTTCCGGGTTATTCTCCCCTTGGCAGGAAAATGGACCCCTCACTGCCCACCGTGCTCCGACTGGCAAGCCAGCCCGCCAGCCAGGGGACGGGTCAGCTTTCTTACGCCCGTGCAGCCTTGAGTTTCATACCCTTCGGCTCTTCCCGGAAGCTGGACTTTGACCATTCCTCGCGGAACTTCCGGCCGTATCTCGACCGGGGAGGAGCCGCCGACCGAGCTTGGTTTGACCCGTGGACGGGCTGTATGGGCCACAACGGTGCTGTGTTAGATGGGTGGACCATGAGTACTCGCCCATCCTTGCTTATATTGAAGAAAGGACGAGATGTCATTCTGGAGCCCTATTATCCGAACCGCTTTACGCGGAATTTTGGATATGATCAGATGAACCCCTCCGGTCTTGCCTTTGCCGAGTTGCCCCGGGTATATCAAAAGCGGAAGAGCCATCTTGTCGCTCGGCTATGGTGGAATTATTTTCAGCATCAAAATTCGTTTGGCCCAGTGGCAGTGCCTCCCCCCACTCATGAAGGGGGTATGACTGTTTCCTTTGCTGCTTGGTGGCATAAAAACCAAGGGGAGTTGCGGCTCAGACCCGATCCCGAGCAGACGAGGAGTTCTTCCCAGGCTAAGTCCACCAAAGGACTTGGCCGACATACATATAAGGGCCGAACTGGCCCGTCGGCGCCGAAGACGAAGAAGAAGAAGGGCGGCGAGGACGATGGCTTCTATGACCTCGCCGCTCCAGGGTATACTTGGACACATCAGTTCCTGGCGGACTGCAAGATTCCCAGAAGGTTTGAGCACAGTGCCCGGCTGCCCGTGGGCAGTTTCAACGGGGATCCTGCCAGGGATTGGCTGTGCTATCTCAGCCATATGCTTGCTTGCTTCGGCCCTCGCCGCGAGGCATTCTTGATATTGAGGGCTGAGACCGTAGGCGATGTATGGCGGGTAATGGGGCAGGCGGCGACCCAGCTAGGGATGCCTTTTGATTCCCTTATACCCGAACCACCGAGGTCTTTTGCCGCAGCAGGTATTCTCATTTCTATATTTTTTCATTGTTTCTCTTATTGTATATGTGCATCGCGTTTATCTTAATCCCTTTATTTTGTAGGAGATGTTGTCTCCCCCTTGCCCGCGGCTCCTGGAGGATCTCCCGTGCATCAGACGCCCGAGGGAGGGCCTCATATCCTTGCTGGGGAGGCGGCTGCACCCTCCGCCAGCATCGGCCCTACATCGGAGACGCAACTCCTAGTGGCCGCGGCGAAGCGAGCAGCTCGGAGGAAGCGAGCGGCCGAAGGAGAGACGGAAGGTCGATCGGTTCGTCCCCGACTGTCTCCTGCCTCTCCGCCGGCTCCGGCACCTATCGGTAGGCCACCTTCGCCTATCGGTAAGAAACTTGCTGATTTCTTTTGTTTTGAGGATTAATTCCCCTTTTAAATATGGCTTCTTATGCTGTATATATTTTCTCCTTTATATCAGAGGAAGGCGAATTTATTGGTAAGAACGCGTCTCAGGCGGCTATGGAGCCTGCCGTCGGCGAAGTCCCGCTTACAACAGGTGGGGCTGACCGGCCACCTCATCTTTGTATGTTTGCATTTCCATTCTTGCCATATTCACAAGGCTCTCACCTTCCATTATTCCCATTTTTCAGGGGCCTATGTTCCCGAGCCTCCCGCTCAGGATCCCATTCGGATAGCTTCGCTGGCCATTGCGGAGGTATGCGGATATATGCATATATGTATTTTGGCAAGTCGATTTTCACCCCTTGCTGGGAGTGACTGCGATTTTAATCATTCTCCCTTTTTGCTTCCTGCAGGAGAATATGGTCATAGCTGCAAATGTTGCCTTGGGCAACGACGAGGAGCTGGGGGACCTCAATTGGGCCGACTACGAGCCCTATAGGTCGGATGTCCCTCTGGTCGACCAGTTATATCATGAACTCTTGGACGACCAGGGCCGTTTCGGTAATATACAGCTTTTTGCCGACATATTGCAGCCCCTATGGCTTTTTGCCTTGCACAGGATCTGATTTTTTTTTTGATCCTTTTCCTATGCAGATTTTACTTTTGAGGAGCTGATGCGCTCAGCCTCCAGCCATTCAGGCTCTTCATTCATGAAGGGCCTGGTAGGGGACTCGACTGCTCCCCCTGCAGTGGATAGTCCTCCACTGGAGGGTAAGTCATATTTGCTTTGATCTTCACGGCATTTTTTATCCACCTTGTTCTCTTCTGGTAGCCAACGTCAAATTTTTTGTGTTACAGAAGTTGTCGAAACGATGCCAACTGCGGCCGCCTCTCCTTCTGTTGCTCCTCCTTTGGAGGACGATTCGGCTGCCCCTCCTGCGATTTCCTCGGCAGAAGGGGGGCCTGTAGAGATTGAGGCTGCCCAGGAAGAGCTCGTGGCTTCGTCACCAGGTAGATCTATTTTCTTTGCCTCGTGCTTAGAGCCTGCACATATTATGTTTTCACATTATTCTTTTCTTGACTATGCCTCTTTTGCCTATCTTCATCTCTTGGCATAGATGCCATCCTTGTGTCCACTCAAAGATGGGAACGTCGGGAAGGGGTACGATCAGCCCCTGAGCTTCTTTTGGGAAGCATTGAGGGACTAGCAGCATCGGCAGTACGTGCCAGAGCTAGGTCTCTCCCTATTTGCTTTAGCCAAGTCCCAGCCGTCGGGGACATTGATATCTTGGCAGGTATGAGGCCTCCTATCCCTTGTTATTTCTTCATTAAATATTATTGGGTATTGACCCCATTTCTATCATGCAGCTTGGAGGGCTTCACTGCCTGACTCCCCGGCTCGTTCAGGGGACACCGTCCCCCTTTCTTACTCGGGGGGAACTCCCTGGACTCCTCGGGTTGAGGAACCAGCATATACTTCGACCGAGCTTCTCGACTACTCCGGAGATGAGGGCGAGCCTGAGATCACTTACCCAATCGCCTTTGATCGGAGGGTAGGTTCGCCGACCTGGAGCGGCTCCACCACCAAGTTATCGTCTTCATGTCACTCGGGGGACACCGAATCTCTTTTTTCCTCTCCCGATAAGGATGGGAAAGTGGGTCCTCCCCTCCCTGAGGAGACTGCGGAGCCAGGTAACATCCTTTTCTTTCATTTCATTGCCGGCCTCATTCGTCGACACCATCATTTCAGCTTTTGTTCTTATAATACTCTTTTTCTTTTGTTTTATCAGGTGGGGAAGGCCCGGATGACTCTGCCGCACATACTGCCCAACGAGCTCAGCTGCGGGCTGAGTTGGAGTCCGCTCTCAAGGATGTCGCCGCTCGAACTGCAGAGGTTTCTGAACTCAGAGCAGACAGAGAGACATTGGATTCCAGCATTGTTGAAGCGAGGTCCCAAGTCTCCGCTCTCCGTCTTCAGCTGGAAGAATTGGAGAAGGGCTTGGAAGAGGGCGTCGAGCAAGTGGCGACCCTCGACCGCCGTTTGGACGAACTCACCCGAGAGCGAGACGCGTCGGTGAACAGGGTTGAGGCTCTCCGTCTTTTATTGGACGCCTCGCAGGCTTTGGTGGTGCGGGAGCCGACTCCGACTCGGGACTAGCTGTCGGGGCTCCCTCCCCCCTTTTTTGACCTTGGTATTGTTTCATTCTGAAACGCATTTTTGAGTTACCCCGAGGGCTTGTCTCGGGCTTCCACTTTGCGGTCATCTATATGGAGAGTTTTTAGTTGGAAATGGTATTCATCTTCTCTCTCTTTTTTTTTCTTTTTCTTAAACTAATGCCAGCGCCCTTTCGGGTTTTCACCGACACTAGCCCCCTCTTATTTTTGCCTGCACGCCCTTGCGGGTTTTCATGCAGCGGGGTTACCCGATTTTGCCTAAGGCGCCCTTCCGGATTTTCACCTTAGCTGGGTATAAGACCTTTTTACCCTTAGCCGATCCCGATATGAATGAGATCGGTTAAGTCTGTCGGGGCACCTCGCTTTTTAAGCCCCATCTCTTTTTTCTTTTCTTTTTTTTTTCACAGAAGTTCTAACTACTATTGAATATAAAACTATTATTAAATACAAATATATACCATACCTGAACCAACAGTTATTAGGGGAGTATTTAATATGGGGACTTGATATGATATGGGTATACGAAAAGGGTTATCTACGATTTAACGCTCCTCGTGGGCGAAGCATGAATTTCAGGATTTAATGCCTCCCGCAGGCGAGTATGAATTCCAGGATATAAAACCTCCTGTAGGCGAATATGGATTATGAATTTCCAGGACATCAGGCTTCCTGTAGGCGAATATGAACTATGAATTTCCAGGATATATAAAGCCTCCTGTAGGCGGATATGAAATATGAATTTCCAGGATATAAAGCCTCCCGTAGGCGAATATGAAATATGAATTTCCAGGATATAAAACCTCCCGTAAGCGAATATGAAATATGAATTTCCAGGATATAAAGCCTCCCGTAGGCGAATATGAAATATGAGTTTCCAGGATATAAAGCCTCCTGTAGGCGAATATGAACTATGAATTTCCAGAATATAAAGCCTCCCGTAGGCGAATATGAAATATGAATTTACAGGGTATAAAGCCTCCTGTAGGCGAATATGAAATATGAATTTCCAGGACATCATGCCTCCTGTAGGCGAATATGAAATATGAATTTCCATGATATAAAGCCTCCCGTAGGCGAATATGAAATATGAATTTCCAGGATATAAAGCCTCCTGTAGGCGAATATGAAATATGAATTTTCAGGACATCAGGCCTCCTGTAGGCGAATATGAAATATGAATTTCCATGATATAAAGCCTCCCGTAGGCGAATATGAAATATGAATTTCCAGGATATAAAGCCTCCCGTAGGCGAATATGAAATATGAATTTCCAGGATATAAAGCCTCCCGTAGGCGAATATGAAATACGAATTTCCAGGATATAAAGCCTCCCGTAGGCGAATATGAAATATGAATTTCCAGGATATCAAGCCTCCCGTAGGCGAATATGAAATATGAATTTCCAGGACATCAGGCCTCCTGTAGGCGAATATGAAATATGAATTTACAGGATATAAAGCCTCCTGTAGGCGAATATGAAATATGAATTTCCAGGACATCAGGCCTCCTGTAGGCGAATATGAAATATGAATTTCCAAGCCACCAAGACACACCAGTGAGACCAGCGTATACCAGGGGCAATCTTAGGGTATAATGTCCCTTTGGGGCGAATCCGACCGTTTACGGCACACAGATGGGACTATATCGTATGGGACTATAGTATATGGGTATGCCGATGGGACTATGACTTACGGGGGGAATTTTGGGGTATAACGTTCCCAGGGACGTGAATAATATTTTCGTATTGCTTCCCAAAGGCGAATGAGAAAATCTTTACCCTTCGTGACATGCCAGTGGGACTAGAGTATGTGAAGGGAAAAATTCAGGATATAACGCCTCCTCGGGGCGGCAGTGAGAAATCTCAGGCTACCACGCCTCCTTGGGGCAAAGGAATTTCCTTAAACCTCTTCATGGTATGTCGGTGGGACTAGTTTATGCCAAGGGGAGATTCAGGATATATTGCCTCCTTGGGGCAGTAGGGAAATTCTCGACCCTTTTATGGTATGCCAGTGGGACTGGCGTATGCCCAGGGAGGACTTGGAACATAATGCCTCCTCGGGGCAAAATTCTGGGGTTTAATGCCTTTTGTCGGCGAATATCGGAATTTAACGCCTTCCGTGGGCGAAATATGAATTTCCGGGATTTAATGCCTCTCGTAGGCAAATTCCGGAGTTTAACGCCTTCCGTGGGCGAATATGAAAATTTTCATCGCATAATATCCTTGACAGGAAAATATTTTCTTATGAGGTGAATCGCTTCACAATTATATGACATCTTTCAAGAATATGTCTATGTATTTACATCGTGTATAACAGGGACGGGGATTGTTCCCTCGGACTGCATCGAGCAAAAGAGCAAGTTTTCCCACTTCCTTATCGAGTCGGGAGGTCATCGTCATCATCGCCTCGATCGTAGCCCTTGATGGGACATTATTGTACCACTAGTGTGGTACCAAGGGTTTATTCGTCATTGGCGACTCTGATATCCTCCCTGGGTAAGGATGTGGGAAAACTCAATCTCTGCCCTTAGCAGGCCGAAAGAGTTCTCCCCCCGCCGGGGAACAAGTATGCGGCTTTATGGGCCTATGTGCTCGCGCACGAGCATTATTGGCCTTGCTTGGCGCAGATGGCTTTTGCGCGGCATTCCCGGACGAGTTGCCGGATTATTTTGTCCTTTGAGACAAACATTGGGCTTCACGGCACCGGTTTGTGTTGCTGCTGTCGCTCGAGTTGATCATGTACTGGAGCGTAATACAACTTCATATGTCGGCCGTTCAATAGTGGGAAGGCCATATTCCCTTTTTCATCCACCAGCCTATAAGCACCGCCTTCGTAGACTCTGCTTACTATGAAGGGTCCAACCCAGTTTGGCTTGAACTTATTTTTGGGCCGAGAGGCCATAACATCTTTATGCTTGACCATTACAAGGTCCCCCTTTTTGAAGGTTCTTTCTTTCACCAATTTATCGAATGCGCGAGACACTCGGGCCTGATATATTTGCAGACGCTGATATGCTTGCAGTCTTTCGCCTTCGAGGTCTGATAGTTCCTCATAGCGTCTTTGAGTTTTGCTCATGTCGTCTTCATGCACTCCATAATCCAGGGCGACCCTATAAGATGCGAGCTCTATCTCTATCGGGATTATGGCTTCTGCTCCATAGACTAAAGAGTATGGGGAGCATCCCGTTGGGGTTTTGTAGACAGTGCGGTAGGCCCATAATGCTTCATGCATCTTCTCGTCCCAATCCCGCTTTCACCCTCCACTGATCTTCACCAGGAGTTTACACAGGGTTTTATTGAAGGCTTCTGCCATCCCATTGGCTTGGGGATAATATACTGAAGACGCATTCCAGTCTATATGAAATTTGGCTGCCATCTTATATATTGTTTGATTTTTGAATGGCGTTCCATTATCTGATGTGATCCGGCTGGGAGTTCCGAACCGGTATATGATATTATGTCTGACGAAGCGTGATACCGTTTCGCCGGTCACTTCTTTCAGAGGAATGGCTTCTGCCCAACGAGTAAAATATTCCATTGCGGCAAGAATGTATTTACACCCCCGGGATGACGGTGTTAATGGACCCACAACATCCATTCCCCAATAGGCGAAAGGCCATGTCGGAGTTGTCGGGCGCAAATAATTGGGAGGTCGCCTAGGGATAGGTCCGTAGGCTTGGCATTGAGGGCAGCTTTTCGCCATTTTCTCGCAATCTGCGAACATGGTCGGCCAATAGAAGCCTTTAGTTTTGATGTTGATCTTCATTTTTGCGCCTGACTGATGAGCTCCGCACATCCCGGCATGAACTTCTTTCATTATTTTGCGGGACTCCCTTGGGGAAAGGCACCGGAGTAGAACCGCATTTTTGTCTTGAGGGACAAGGCGATATAGCACGCCATCTATCAGCTGATATGAAGTTGCTCTTCGAAGCAGCTGGATTCTTTCGGCTTTGCTATCGGGGAGCCAGCCATTCTTTATTTTGATGATAGGGACACGCCAATCATCTTCCTCTTGGGTATTATGGTCTTCCAGTGTATTGATCTCAAATACTGTCGGACCATCTCCTTCATTCAATGAGGTAGGGAAGAGTCTCCTGTCTCTCACCACTATTTCAGTCTCCCCTTCGGGAGGTAATTTTAGCGTTGTCGCTAATTTAGCTAATGCGTCGGCCTGGGCATTTTGGCCTCTTCTGATATGTTCTATGACGAAGGTATAGAATTTTTCGCTCAGCCGGACGGCCGCCGCATGATAAGCTATTAATTCGGTCTTCCTGACCTCGAATATGCCGAGAATCTGTCGGATGATCAACAGGGAGTCCCCGTATACTTGGATACATCTGACGCCTATTTCTAAGGCAATTTCTAGTCCTACAATTAGAGCTTCATATTCTGCCTCATTATTGGTCAGGGATTCCATTAAGGCGCATGAGTGATGCAATATCCCACCTTCCGGGGTGACTAGAACCAAGCCAGCTCCCGCCTTTGTGGTCGATGTGCCATCTGGCTTCATGATGGTTCTCGAGGCCCCATCGAAGTATAGCTGCCATGTCTTTACTTCTGCTTGCTGCACGTCCAGTATTTTCTGTGCATGCAAGACTTCTTCATCCGGCAATTCATTATTCAGAGGGGAAGTTTCAGGAATTGGGTGTGCCGCCAAGAATTCGGCCATACCCTGTCCTTTTATCGCCTTCTAGGGAACAAAGGTAATATCAAACTCCATGAGGAGTAAGGCCCATTTCCCTAACCTCCCAGACAACACAGGCTGGCGAAGCAGGAATTTTAGCGGATCAAACCGCGATATGAGTTTAACTTCATGTGCCAACAAATAATGCCTCAGTTTCTTTGTGGCGAATATGAGTGCCAAGCACATCTTTTCTGTTGGAGTATATCGGTGTTCAGGACCCACCAACATCCTGCTGAGGTAATAGAGCGGCTGCTCTTTCCCATCCTCATTTTCTTGCGCCAGTAAAGCTCCCAAGGAAGCATCCAAGGCTGCAATATAGAGTATAAGTGGTTTACCCTTTATGGGTGCCCCCAGCACTGGCGGCTTGAGGAGATATTCCTTTATATCGTCAAGTGCATTTTGGCATTCTTTATCCCAAATAAATGGGGCCCCTTTCTTTGTTAATTTTGAGAAGGGCCTGCACCTTCCGGACAAGTTGGAGATGAATCTCCTGATATAAGCCAGTCTGCCTTGCAGGGATCTAAGCTCAGTTAGAGTCCTGGGAGGGGGCAGTTCCCTGATTGCTCTGATTTTGTCGGGGTCGATCTCGATTCCCCTATATCGGACTATGAAGCCCAAAAATTTCTCACTAGAGACGCCAAAAGCGCACTTCATGGGATTCATTTTGAGTTGATATTGGCGAAGCCTTTTGAAGACTTTTCGTAAATCCCCGAGGTGGTCGTCTTTCTTTGCAGATTTCACGACGAGGTCATCAACATAGCATTCGACCAAATTATGCAACATTTCATCAAATATTTTGGTCATAGCCCTTTGGTATGTGGCACCGGCATTCTTCAGACCGAAGGGCATTCTTTTGTAGTTGAATATTCCTTTCGGAGTGCGAAAGGCTGTATGGTTTTTATCTTTGGGGGCCATTCTAATCTGATTATAGCCCGATGACCCGTCCATAAATGACAAGGCTTCATATCCTGTGGTGACATCCACCATGGTTTCGATTATTGGCAATGGGAAGTCGTCCTTCGGACATGCCTTATTTAAGTCACGAAAGTCAATGTAGACTCGGACTTGACCATTCTTTTTCTTCACCGGCACAATATTTGCCAGCCATATTGGGTATATGCATTCTTCGATGAAGTCGACTTCTCGCATCTTGTCAACTTCGGCATTTACCATGATTTCTAGTTCATGGCGCATTCGCCTCTGAGTTTGCTTTATCGGCTTAACTTCAGGGAGAATTGATAATTCATGCTCCGCCACTGAAGGGTCCAGACCAGGCATTTCCTTATAGTTCCAAGCGAAACAATCTTTGAATTCTATCAAGAGTCCAGTGTATGCCCGTCTTTCTTTATCGCTCAGGAGGGCGCTGAGGAAAACCGGCCGAGGGTCTTCTGGTTTTCCGAGATTGATCTCTACCAGTTCGTCCACCGTGGCTTGTCCTCCATCCTCTATCTCTCGAGGAGCTGGTTGAAGATCGATGAAGTCCTCATCTTCATTTATATCGGCCGAGTAGGCTTCGTGCCATTCGCCTGTATTTTCATGCAGGCCTTGGGAGATCGCATCAGCGGCTTCCGAAGATCCTTTTTGCCTTTCCATATTGGTATCATGGCCTTTATTTGTGTATTGGGAAGGCCCTGCCGGACATTGCTCCCATTCACAAATAGCATTTATTCCAGTTGAGACTGTTTCGATGGGTGGAGGGATTTCTTCATTTCCATCTCCTGAATTGTTAAGCCTGATATGGCCGGTTGGTTCCTCTACTCCCGATAGTAGGCTCACCATATGGATTGCATATGGGGTGGAAGACCCCTGGCGTGGCCTATATCCAAGGCCTCTTCTATCTTGATTGGATGATTGCCCCCTGACTTTGTGCAGGATGCCATAATTCTCGAAAGAATTTATTCCTGGCTGCACTTTGTCTTTCTGGGATGTTTTGGCGTTTGCACATTTGTCTTATATATTGGGGCATATCGTCCATTTCTTGGACCACTTCTTCAACTTCCGGCCGGACATTTTCATGTCCAAAACCGTCTTCAGGAGGGCTCTTTGACATAAGTTCTCCCTTATAGAATATGATGCGTCGCCCGTCTTTGTGACGGACTGCAAAGGTTTTCAATTCTTCCACAGTGTGGACTTCTCTGGGGAATATGGGCTTTGTGAGGCCGGGAGGTATGCATATGCTGGCCTCTATTTCTTTGCTAATAGTATTAGCTTCCAAATTGATGGCTGGCCTGCCAAATTTAGCCGACTTTCGATGAGACTGGCCGGGCTTCATTCCTTGCCGGAATCTAGTAGCTTTGTCCTCGTTAATTGTGATTCCGCCTTCCTCATCAGAAGACTTATCGGCTATCTTCTTCCCCTTACGACGGCTTTCGCCGGTCGTCGGGTCCGAGGCTTTATCAAAGTATAGTTGTGCATCCGCCAGATGGCAGTCATAAGCCTTGAACGGCTCCAAATCGGCAAATATCCGGTGTTGCTCACCGTCCTTTGTATATTTGAGGCATTGGTGGAGAGTCGAAGGCACCACCCAATTCCTATGTAACCAAGGCCTACCGAGTAATGCCTTGAAGGAAGTATTGAAGTCGACTATGAGAAAGGACACTTGGGTCACCCAGTCGTCCAAACACAACTCTACATCAACCCGACCAAGGGCCTCTTCCGCCTCTTGGTTGAATCCCGATATCGTTATGTCATGCACCTTTTTCATATATGGGGTGAGGTATAACGCTTGAAATGTTTTGAGGGGCAGTATATTTACGGCAGAGCCTGAGTCTACCAATATTCTATCGACCTCCCGGCCATTGATTTTACTCCGCATGTATAGCGGTCTATTGTGGCATGGCGATGATAACAGTATATCATCATCGGTAAGAGCTACCGTAGCCTCATATGTTTCATATGCCCGAGCCTTTATTTCGGCCATGTGGACCTCATATGTTTCGGGATTTTGTAAGGCAGTAATCAACGCCTCCCTTAATTCTTTGCTTAAGGCTATCGCTTCCCATATGCTAAGGGATGCTGGCATTCTTTTCATATTCTGCAACACCTTTCGATCCGCCCTGGCTCGGGCTTGTTCGATAGGGGGCATTATTTCCGCCATGCTGTGAAGGGTCTCCTTCAAGGCCTTTGACTGCTCCCCAGAAGTCGGAGATTCTTTTGTCTGCATTTCCCCTTTTGTAGGATCAATTTGTGTGTCTTCGGCGAATAATTCCGCCAAGGTCTCGACTCCCTCTGCGGGATTTGGCTGGACCAAAGGGTCTATCTCTCCTGGTTCCTCGATGGATTGAACATTTTCTGCTTGTGGAGAACATTCTTCTTCGTCGGAAGAAGGGCAGAAGCGAATATTACCCCGGATTTCCGGCCTTGGAATTGGCCTTGGGATTTCTCCCCTGAAATAGATGATTTTATCTTGGCTGGGTTGATTCTCATCCCGATCGCTATTGCAGTCTCGACCTCGGCCTCGGCCTCGGCCTTTATTCTGATTTCTCCGGTTCCCCTTCCTTTGATAGGTAGCCAAAGGGGTTCCGGTTTCCGGTGGAGCGTGTCTCGCTTCGCCGCTGGGGATATCTTGCAGTTGAGCTGACACCACATGACAGGCTCGATATTGTTGCTCTATCGTTTCCATTGTTAGCCCGTCATCCCAGAATAAGCTAACATCGTCCGGAATGGAGAGTTCGTCCTCACTGGCCTTTCGCATGCGCCCCTGGAGGTCCAACAGCCACGCTCTGAGGCGGGCTCGTCGGTCAAACTCTTCCCATGGAATATATTGATTCAGAGGGACATCCTCTGTGGGCCGACTTGGCTGGTATTCTTCTAATTCATCGATGATTTTCTGCAGCCTCCGAAGTGGCGAGTTTTTGTCCTCAGACATATTTATGGCATTAGCAAGCATTTCCTGCTTCTTTAGCCTTCTCTTCTCACTTCTTTTTCTATTCTTTTCTTGTTTCTTTCTCCTTGCCGCTTCCTGAATGAAACTGGGTTGGACCGGCATTTCTGGAAGTGGGTCGAAATGAACCACAGCTTTCCCTTTTGCCGTATGTGTTTGCAAGGACTTAGCCATTTTAGGCTTCTTTTTCTTCTTTGCCTTAGTCCACGGACTTTCCGGCTGATCGTGGTCAAGAGTAACTTTGACAGCTTGCTCGACCATCGAATCTGGCAACATTTGATATTCGCCGAATATTTCCTTTACGGACTTTTTGGAGGGACCCACCTCCGGATTTTCTTGTTGACATTTCATGTCCAACATTCGTATTCTCGTGGCTATTGCTGCCACAGCATCAATGGCGCGAAGGGTGGGCGGCCCATCGGGTACCATTCCCTTATATGTACTATCTGTGACGTTCTTCATATTGGGGGAGAACTTATGGATCATATTCACAGAGTAATTAGTCACATGAGGTTGTGGGGGATCTACCAGATACTTCCCCATATTTATTTGTCCTTCTTGGATTAATTTTTCTATCTCATCCTTGAGGACGAAGCAATGCTCCGTTCGGTGCCCAAGGGCACGATGGTATTGACAGAAATTAGGATCATCTGTCATATGCATCTCTTCCTTCCTTCTTGGCTTTGGAAGAACGATGACTTTCTTTTTCATACAAAGTCGGAAAAGTTCACGAACTTTGTCTTTAGGGAATGAGTAGGGCTTTGCGCGCCTTTCCCTCAGGGTTAATGAATTTCTGAAGCGTATTCCAGCCTCTTTATCGACCATTTGCCTGGCTTGACGCCCTCTTTCGGCTATTCTTACGCTTTCATGGCTTCTTCTATAAGAGGTGGTTTCTTCTTGGCGGTATGTTTCCGAGTCCTCTCTAGGAAACATAGCATGTTTGCCTCTTTTCCTTGAAGGACGATCGGGATCCGATTCCATCCCTTCAGAAGAGAAAAATCTGTCAACCTTGTTGAATGACAGAGTTTCTGAAAATTGCCTGGAGAGCCCCTCCATCATCTGGGTAAGCTCTTCCTGTTGACATGAGAGTCGTGTCAGACTTGTCTGGATTCCTTCCAATACCGTCATGACCGAGTCCCCAGGGGGGGGGGGGGGGGGGGGGGGGGGGGGGGGGGTTTGCTGGGGTATAGTATATATTGGTGTTGCCTCACGCTCCGGCGAGGGCCTCACCGCTTCTTCTTCGGGATGATACCCGGATGAGCTCTCGCTCATATAGATGACATTAACAGCAAATGCCTGCTTATTTCTTTGGTGAGGCTGAGGAGGGCTTACCAAATGTTTACCCATCTCCACTGCGCCTTCACGGATAAGTTTCTCTATTTCATCTTTGCAGACATAACAGTCTTAACATTCGATGATATGGGCAATAAGTTGGCTCATTAACCCTGCCCGCTTCAGCCGGCTTCTTGGGCTCAGGGAGCGATAGAAATTTTGCCCGCATACATGTTTCGAACAATTTTCTTGTATGCTCGCGGGTGAAAGAGTATGGCTTTTTCATTCTTTCAGCAAGAGAAGAAACTGGTGCCTTCCCTTCCCCCTTTTTATTAGCTACTGGGACCTCCCCTAGACTCGCTCCTTTCTGGAGCTGGAGAAAAGTCGACTGCATTTACTTCTTTAGCCGAAGCGCCCCGCTCCCTGGGTGCCTTCCCCTTATTTGGAAGTATAGTGGGGTAATCGGCGAAGAACATTTCAATCTCCGTCACGATATTATTGAGTTGATCGAAGTTTCTGACATTGGCTCCGATCAGTTTCTCGTTTATCTCGGGTTTCAAACCCCTTTTGCACAATCTCACTGCGTCTTCATGGACGGGTGGATTGTCACACCTCATACTGAGGTTCCGCCATTTCTTAATATAATCCACGGCGGATTCATTCTTTCCTTGTTTGAGTGTCACTAACTCAGTAATAGTGACCTTCCGCTCCGATACTTTGAAGCGATCAAGGAATTTTTTCTGCATTTCTTCCCAGCTGCTTATAGAGTTGGGTTTCAGCTTGGCGTACCACTGGAATGCCGTGCCGGTGAGAGAAGTCGAGAAGAACCTTAAAAGGTATGCCTCCTCAGTTGTCAATTCTCCCAGATCACTCATATAATGGGCTATATGCTCTTGGGCTGAGCCCTCCCCGTCGTACCTTGTGACTTTGGGGCGTTTATTATGATCCGCCGGAAGCTTTTTGAACATGTGACGAACCGGGAATGACACCTTATATAAATCAAACGTGCTTATTCCCTCGTCTTGTTCGGCCATCTTGGCCTCAACAATTTGCTCAATCATGTGCTTTTGCGATGCTGTCGCATCTTCTGCTGATGCACGTGATTGTTGAGCATTATAATTGGGCTCTTCAGCCCTATCTTCCTGAATCTCCTCAGGACTGAAGTTGACCTCAACAACTGGGGGTCCCGCTGGTGCAGGCATGGCCCTAGGCGGAGGTAGATTTATTGGAGGAGCAGGGGCAACCTTTTGCTGTTCCTCCATCTTCTGTATCAGGCCATACAGCAAGGCCTTTAATTGCTGATTTTCCTGCCTAACTTCCTCAAGAGTCTGAGGTTGCGGTTGTTCCTGCGGCAGTTGTGCAACTCCTGGCTCCTGGGCATTGGCCGCACCTTCATTGATTTGGGATGGTTCTGCCCCCTGGCCTACTTGGCCCAGCAGGCGCATAGCTTGCTCCATTTGGCGGGTAATTGGCCCACCTCTTTGCATCACCCCAGCAGTATTGCTCGGCTCTTCCGATTGAGAAGGCTGCCGATTTGTGCTGGAAGTATAGCAGGTATATATTCGGATGCCATCATCCGTCATCCGGGCGGTCCTTCTTTTCCTCTGTGCTGGCCGTACCAGAGCACCGAGTCTTTCGAAGACCGAAACCCGCTTTTGGGCGGGTTCTTGCTCCTTACGAGTACCCTTCTTTCCTCGGCTTCGCTTATAATGAAGCCGAGTCGATGGATGATTTACCTCCCTGACCGGCTCCGCAGGCCTGGGATGTTGCTGCTCCGCTAGGGTAAACCTAGCCTCGCGGATTTCGCGGGCTTCCTTTTTGGTCACCCATATTTTCTTTAGGCGGGGCGCATGACCCTCCTGACGTTTGCCCCCATTTTGGGGAATAGTATCACCCTGCGCTCGGGATATAGTATTGCCCCCAGTCTGTCGGGATGTAATGTACGCAGGCCGATGAACCACGGCTTTTTGCGTTCTCTTTTTCTTTTTGAAGGTTGCCACATCTTGGCAAACCTTTGGCAGAATCCCAAAACGGTTGCGCACCGGGACCGTCGGGACATGTTGAGTTCTTGGAATGATTGGTTCACCGCCATCTAAGCGAATGCGCAGGTCTCCAACCAATATTGTTTTCCCAGTCCAGGAGGGACTCGGGGAAGCATTCTTCTTCTTCTGCCTCCTGCTGGACGAGGAAGCATGGGACGCAGTAATGGTATTGGTGGTGTAGACGACTTGTCGCCTCCCACCCCCGTTGGCCTCCTTCGCGCGGGAGGTGCGCTTCTTCGCTCCTGCCGGAACTGATTCCGGCGCCGGGACTACCCCCAGGAAATATGGAGACCCCACTACCGCGGGGAAGTCGCCGAAGCTGGTCGGCACAGTGAGGTATCCCCACTGAACGTGGGCTGCCACTGCGAGGGGCCCATATATGACCCTTGCTGCCATCGCTATCCAGTCGGGTGGAAGACTTAACCACCTGCATAAGACATGGCAAAGTTAGTAGTAGAGTTATGGTGAGGGCATCACCGGACGGAGAGATGAAAGGAAAGAGTGGTCCTACCGGGCGTGCCATCTCTGTTTGCGAAGATTTTTTTTTTTAAAACCTTCGATGTTCGGGACCCGACCTAGACGCATCTATCCTCCCCTATGTCGGATTATTCGGAAATCCATTTTTCTTTTTTTTGTTTATCTAGAGGATTATAGGTCGGTTTTATATTTTATCGGATTATGAGAGCTTGGGATTAGCCCTCAGGGAATCCGGGACTTCGAATCAAGCGAAGATTCAAGTATATGACCTCTCTCCACTGACCTCGGTCAGTGTTAATTACGCTGAGCAACTGCTCGGCAACCCTTGATTAACCGTCCGTATGATGCCCTTAATCATGCAAAACTATTACTATAGGCAGCGCATGCATATGCATATGAAGGCATATTTTAGGTTGAACCCTTAGCCTCACCCCGGTTCGGGGACAATTTTCTGTGTGATTCGGGATTGATTCCCGGCTATTAGGATTGGTTCCAAGTTAGGTGTATTAATTCCAGGTTATACGGATTAATTCCCAATTTTTAACCCCACAGGGACTTTTTTGCAATTATTCACCTTTAGGAGTTTTTATGTAATTATGGGGGTTTTATGGAAGTATAGCAGCTTATGAACCTATAAGAGTGAGTTTTAGAGGTTTTCAAGTTTTATGGGAGTTAGGGAATTGATTTTTTAAATGTATGAGGGTTTTTTGGTAATTTCACCTTAAAACCGGGTTTTTTTTAGTCTTAGGGTTCATACTTAATGATATTCAGACTATATGGGAAGAAGTTCCGCTTATGATATGAATTTTAGTATTTTCAGGGTTATATATGTAAATATTACATATAGGGGTATTTTCGTAATTTTACATTAAGTTTTTAGATATATGGTTAATGATTTAACATTCTTTCATATTTCTAATTCTCTGATTTTTTTATTAATTTTATTAATTTTATCCATTTTTTTTATGATTAATTTAATTAGCTGATTAATTAATTAAATATATGAGGGTATTTGAATTTATTATGATTTTTATATCATATTTCAGGTTTTTACAGGTTTCTTGCAGATTTTTACTGATTTTTCCTGATTTTTTATGATTTTTTTAATTAATTTCATGAATTTTTATTAATTAATTAATTATAAATTATCTTCGAGGCTTAATTATGATTCTATGCAGATTTCTGAATTTGGTTTATTTATGGGGTGAGGTTAAGGTTAAGTTGTGGATGTACACAATTTTACTTAGTTTTAGGAAAATATATATATATATATATTATTTATTTTTAAAATATGATAATTATAAAATTTAAATGACACACATAAGCACAGAAATTCTGATTTTATTTTGGCAGCACTTCGCCTTATAACAAGGCGGTTTTTTTTTTTTACAAAAAAATCCGGCAGAGCTCCCCCTAGGATTGAACCTTATGAGAGAAGACTCCCCGGGACGAAAGAAAGACCTCCCAAGATCGCAGCAAATCCGGGTTTTAAAAAAACCCGAATTTGGTCTTCAGCTGGGCAGCACTCTCTCTCACAATTTTTACCCTTGTATATGGGATGTGTATATGCTTGTTGTGTGTGTTTGAATTGGGGACCATGGGGTCCTATTTATAGGCCCCAAATTGGGCCCGGTGGGAGGTGCCATCGGATGAGCCCACGGTGGGGGGGTGCCACCGGATCCAATCTCTCTCCTTCTCTTTTTTTCATTTCTTTATTCAAATGGGTGAGAGAAGGGAGTGAGAGAGAGAGGCATTGAGAGGAGAGCGGGGGGTTTCGGTGGGCACCCCCACCGGTTCCAACCGGTGGAGGGGGTGCCACCGGTTGGGCCCCCCACCGGTTTGGGAAACCGGTGGGGGGGTTTCCCCTCCCCACTCTCCTTTTCTTTTCCCTCTTCCAAGGCCCATTTAATGGGGTTTTTTCAGATTTCTCTTTGGGGGTTTGGGTTTTAGGCCAATGTGAAAGGGGTTTAACCCCATTAACTCCATGTCTTGGCCCCATGTGAAAGGGGTTTGGGATGGGGTTAAGAGGTGTTGAACCCAAAAAAAAAAAAAAAAATAATAATAATCTCATATACCTATATGCAGATTTGCATTGTGTGAGTATGCATATATGACGCATGCTCGCATCGATGTGAAATTCCCCATGGGAGAATACACATACATAGGCATGACAACATGTTCATGAAGGACTATGTCATGCAAAATAAAGTGCACGCCTATGATATAAGTGAATACTAGAAATCCATAAGGAACCACGGGCTCGTATTGCGAGGGCAGCGGAGTAGAAGACATACCTAGGCCACGAAGGCCTTAATCAGATTTTTTTAGGAGCCTGAGGCAGCCCCAAGTTGCTTGCTTCGGCTCCCGAAATCAGCTCTCGAACCGCCCTTGCAATGCTCGATAATGGAACCCGATGGGAGACCCCAAATGCAGCGATAAATGGGACCCCGAACGCTGCAAAACAAGGGTCAAAATCAGTCCCAAGGTGGACTAAAATCTGTCCCGAAATGGGGCAAAATCAGTCCTAGAACTCCCCCAAAATGGCTCCGAAATAGAGGCCCAATAGTGGGGGAGATAGGCCCAATAAGTAGCCCTATGGGTGAGGTCAATGTGAGGCCCAATAAGCTCCCAAATGGGCCCGAGTTCAGTCCCAAAAGTGAGCTGGAATCTGTCCCGAAATAAGGTAAAACCAGTTCCGGAAATTACCTAGATCAGCCCCGAAACGGAGGCCCAATATCGGGAAAGTTAGGCCCAATAAATGGCCCAATGGGGGAGCCCAAAAAGAAGCCCAAGAGGCACCCCTAGCAGGCCCAAGTCAGTCCCGGAATGGGGCTAAAATGCTCTCCAAACTTGCTCAAAATGACCTTCAATAGGGGCCCAATAGCAAGGGAGGCAGGCCCAATGGGTGGCCCAATAAGGAGGCCCAATAGGGAGCTCAAGTGGGCCCAAAACCAGCTCACAAAGAGGGCCTAAATCTGCCAAAAGGGGGAAGAAATCTCCAGGATTCCCAAAATGGCAAGAGAAGAAGGTGGACCCCTCTCTCTCACTCCCCTTTATTTAAATAGGCAAAGAGGAGGGAGGAGAGAGAGAGGGGGAACCGGTGGGGGGAGCCCCCACCGGTTGGGAACCCCCCCCACCGGTTCCAAGAGGGAAACCGGTGGGGGGGGGGGGGGGAAGGCTTTCCCTCCCTCTCTTCTTCTTTAAAAATTCAAAAAAAGAAGGGGGGTGGGGGATTAAATTAAAGGGAAAAGGAGGAGTTAATGGGGGATCTTAACCCCATTCACATGGGTTAAGAATCCCATACAAGAACCCTCTTAAACCCCATCCTAAAACCCCTTTTCACACTTAACCCAAGTCTGAATTTAATGGGCAAAGACCCCTTTCACACTTGGAAATCTGAAAATAAGGAGGGCAAGGCTCATTAAGAGCCAAAAAGTGGGTAAGAAAGAGAGCATGGGGAGGGGAGAACCCCCCCCACCGGTTTCCAAAACCGATGGGGGAGACCCCCACCGGTTCCCAACCGGTGGGGGGCCAACCGGTGGCACCCCCCCTCCACCGGTTGAAACCGGTGGGGGTGCCCACCGAGGCCTCCCCCTCTCTCCTTTATTTACTCTCACTCTTACCCCCCCCTGGCCACCCCATTGGCTGATAAAAAAAATAAATAAATAAATGGGGGAGGAAAGAGACCCCAACCGGTGGCTCCCCCCCACCTTGCTCCATCCGGTGGCACCCCCCACCAGGCCTAAAATTGGGCCTATAAATAGGACCCCAAGGCTCCAATTCAAGGAGATCAAAAAAAAAAACAACACAAGTGCACACTACCACAAGCTTGTAGTGCTGCCCACATATGAGGGGGAGATTGTGGTGAAATTGTGAGGGGAGTGCTGCCAATTGAAGACCAAATTCGGGTTTTTTTAAAACCCGGATTTGCTGCGAATTTGGGAGTTCTTTCGTCCCGGAGAGCTCTCTCCTAAGGTTCAATCCTAAGGGGAAGCTCTGCCGAATTTTCTTTGTAAAACAGTCTTATTATAAGACGAAATGCTGCCGAAATACTATTAGAAATTTATGTGCTCATGTGTGTGTCATTTAAATTTTATAATTATCATATTTCAATAATAAATACGTGTATGTATATAGTTCTTTTTTTTCAAAAACTAAATAAAATTGAGAGCACCCTCAACCTAACTCCTAGCCTCACCCCCTAAACAAATAAAATATTAGTTCAGAAAACTACATAAAAAAATTATAACTAAACCCGAAAGATAATTTATAAATAATAATTAATTAATTAATAAAAATCCGAAAAATCAATTAAAAATCAGGAAAAATTAGTAAAAATCAGGAAGACCTGTAAGAAAACAGTAAAATCTGTGGAAAATTATAATGAACCTAAATAATTTCATATGAATAATCAATTGATTAATTAATTAAATCGATCAAATCAACCATAAAAAAAATGAAAATGAAATGAATAAAATCAATAAAAATCAGTAAGAAATCAGAGAATTAAAAATCTGAAAGAATATAAACCATTAATAATGAACATAATATATAAATATAAAATTACGAAAATACCCTTGTGAGTAATATTTGCACATATAACCCCGAAAACATTAAAATTCATATCATAAGCAGAATATCATCCTACATGATCTGAAAATCCTTAAATATGAACCCTAAGACTTAAAAATCTGGTCTTAAGGTAAAATTACCAAAAAACCCTCATACATTTAAAAATCAACCCCCTAACTCCCATAAAATTTGAAAACCTCTAAAACTCACTTCTATATGTTTGTAAGCTGCTATACTCTCATAAAACCCCCATAATTGCATAAAAACCCCTGAAAGTGGATAATTGCAGAAAAACCCCTGTGGGATTAAAAATTGGGAATTAATCCACATAATTTGGAATTAATCTACCTAACTCGGAATCAATCCTAATAACCATGAGCCAATCCTAAACCATATAATAAATTACCTCCGAACTAGGGGTGAGGTTAAGGATCCAACTCAAAATACGTCTCCATATGCATATGCATGCGCTGTCTATAGTAGTAGTTTTGCATGATTAAGGGCATCATACGGACGGTTAATCAAGGGTTGCCGAGCAGTTGCTCAGTGTAATTAACACTGACCAAGGTCAGTGGAGAGAGGTCATATACTCGAATCTTCGCTTGATTCGAAGTCCCGGATTCCCTGAGGGCTAATCCCAAGCTCTCATAGTCCGATAAAATATAAAACCGACCTATAATTCTCTAGATAAACAAAAAAATGGATTTCCGAATAATCCGACGATAGGAGAGACGCGTCTAGGTCGGGTCCCCCCGACGAAGGTCTAGGAAAGACCCTCGCGAACAAGAGGGTTTCCACATGAGATTCTTAACCCATGTGAATGGGGTTAAGATCCCCCATTTAAACCTCCCATTAAACACCCCCCCCATTTTTGAATTTTAAAATCTGAAGAGAGAGTAGAGGGAGGGCCTCCTCCCCCCCACCGGTTTCCCTCTTGGAACCGGTGGGGGGGGTTCCCAACCGGTGGGGGGGGCCCCCACCGGTTCCCCCTCTCTCTCCTCCACCTCCCCCATTCTTATTTAAATAAAGCGGGGGGGAAGAGAGAGGGGGTCCACATGCCCCTTTGCCATTTTGGGGAATTTCTTGGAAGTTTTCTTCTCCCTTGTTGCAGATTTAGGCCCCCCTTGTGGGACTGATTTTGGGCTGTTGGAGGTGCTTATTGGGCCTCATATTGGGCTCTCCCACAGGGCCATTTATTGGGCCTATTTTCCTCATTGTTGGGCCTCCATTTTGGGGCTGATTTGGGTGAGTTCTAAGACTGGTTTCACCCTATTTCGGGACAGATTTCAGTCCACTTCGGGACTGATTTTTGGGCCCATTTGGGGGCTTATTGGGCCTCATATTGGCCCCACCCATAGGGCTACTTATTGGGCCTATCTCTCCCACTATTGGGCCTCCATTTCGGGGCCATTTTGGGCGAGTTCTAGGACTGATTTTACCCCATTTCGGGACAGATTTTAGTCCACCTTGGGACTGAATTTGGGCCCATTTGGGGGCTTATTGGGCCTCATATTGGCCCCACCCATAGGGCTACTTATTGGGCCTATCTCTCCCACTATTGGGCCTCCATTTCAGGGCTATTTTGGGCGAGTTCTAGGACTGATTTTACCCCATTTCGGGACAGATTTTAGTCCACCTTGGAACTGAATTTGGGCCCATTTGGGGGCTTATTGGGCCTCATATTGGCCCCACCCATAGGGCTACTTATTGGGCCTATCTCTTCCACTATTGGGCCTCCATTTCGGGGCTATTTTAGGCGAGTTCTAGGACTGATTTTACCCCATTTCGGAACAGATTTTAGTCCACTTTGGGACTGATTTTGACCCTTATTTTGCAACGTTCGGTGTCCCATTTATCGCTGCATTTAGGGTCTCCCTTCGGGTCTCACCATCGAGAATCGCGAAGGCGGTTCGGGAATTGATCTCGGAAGCCGAAGCAAGCAACTTGGGGCTGCCTTAGGCCCCCTTGAAAAATCCGATCAAGGCCTTTTTGGCCTAGGTATGTTCCCTACCCCATTGTCCTCGTAATGCGAGCCCATGGTTTCTTATGGATTTTTTAATATTCACCTATATCATAGGCATACATTTTATTTTGCATAATATGGTTCTTCATGAACATATCGTCATGCCTATGTATGTGTATTCTCCTATGGGAATCTCACATCGACGCGAGCATGCGTCGTATATGTATATTCATATAATGCAAATCTGCATATGAGATTATTTTTTGGGTTCAATACCTGCTTAGCCAAACAAAAACATGGGTGAGCCTATTGCCTGATCTAACCAAGAACTTCCCACTGCTTTCCATCAATCCGTCCTCCAAAACCCACTGTCTCACTGTCCCTGATCAGCATGCTTCCGTTGTAGAAGGCCCAACAATTCCTCCAGCTGAATGATAGCTTCCTCCCACAAATCCCTCCTAAATCCATCATCCCCCCACCCCAAAGCCCTAGCGACAAAAAGCTGTGCCACTACTAGGAGAGGATCAGATGGAAGTTTGAAAAGGACCACACCACCAAAAGAGACATTGATGACCATTGCTAAGAACCTAGGTGCCACACTACATTGCATCCTTGGCCTGTAAGATACCACTCCACACATGGGAAATATTACTAAATGATGCCGGAGTAACGTGACACCTTAAATTGCACTCTTTTCTATTTGCCTTTCATTTCTGGTTTTTTGACTTTTTTTAAGTGATGTTCCAAGAATTAGCCCCTATTACATTAGACTCACTGACTTTGGATTCAATAAAGTTCAGATATAAATTTTATCCCAATTGTAGTAAGCCTACCAATATAAGATAATGTAAGCATAAACCATATACCACCAATATCTACATGGAAAATAGTATATTAGGCTTTAAGCACACTATATAAATTCAAAGAGAAATAAAAGAAAATATGACAAAGTTTCTAATGTATGGATTATCACCTGATGCTGCTTGACCAACAGCTGATGGTGTGTTAGGCATTACCCTGATTAGTCGACTATGGCCAGACCATTCCTATACAATTCAAAGTGTTTCATATAAAAGACAGAGAGAAATAGATGCCAATACAAGATTAAAAGAATTATAAAAGATGACATGATGCGGAAATATTTTCATTGAAATCTATTGCAACAGTACATTAAGGAAACCAAACAATAACATGTATGAAACTTTTTTTTCAAAAGTAGATGGTACCACATGCATAAATCAATATGAAAAAGAGACGTACAAGAGTATAAGCAATTCAGCTCTCAAAAAACAAGCCCTCTATACAAAAGGATTATGGGGATGGGAGTCAATCGATGATCAAATAGTCAATTAATATGATTGACTAATTTTCTGGTTTGAATCAGAATTCCTTCCAAAGGCTACAGCCTTCTGTAATTGATCAATCAGGATTCTCATGTAGATGAATACAGTTTGATCTCTTTAAGTATAAAAAAACATACAAAGGTTCAACTCCTATTGCACTCCAAATGGTGACTCAACTCCTATTGCATTCCAAATGGTGACTTATTTCCCCCACTATACTGCAGTTGGTCCACATCTGCATTTTTTTCCTTTTTGATCTTGGAAGAAGAAAAAATAATAAGAACTTACATCTACCCTTCATGTATTTTGTTTCCTACAGTCTTCTGAGCTCAGCTTCATTCCAGAGAGTAGGTGTATTGCATGGGAAAACTCTAGAAGTTGTATTCATTTAAGTAGCTTTAAACCATTTGCATATTCATTGAATAGTAGAAGGTAATCACCATGATTTTTCTGAATAATCTTGTCTATTAAACATTCTATAAGCATGAAACACAGTCAATACAGAAACTTATTCCAGATACCTGACTTTCACGTTTCCATTTTTTTGTCAAAAAAATAGACCAAAAGGCGACGGACAACAAGCTCATTTAACATAGAGTATACAAGAAAATGATGGGTGAAATAGGTGAGGAATAAGTAAACACGTTTCTAAGAAACAAAGAACACTCAAACCTGTAGATCTTTTAATTTAATTCCAGCAGCTATGGACACCAAGATCTTTCCCTCTGAAAAAAATGGATTCAACTCCAACAGGACATTCTTTGCTGCAAGGGGAGCATCATCGTCATTAACTCTCAAGAAGAAAGGACTATACAGAGCATCCCCAGAATTTCTGATTTTCTTATGAGATACTTGCATACACTTCTATGCATAAATGTACAAAATTACAAACGTATAGTAACAAAGTGAAGATGACTTCAAGTGTCTTTATGTTGGAGTACATGTTGACTAGGCTATTTCAATTTTCACATATTCAAAATCTTCTGGACTGCCATTATATGCATCACTAATAGCAATGTTTATTAGTTGGGTTAATTTAAAGAGACTCCATAGGAAATTATCTCATGGTAAGTAATAAATGTTGCATCGGTGATGGAAAATAACACCTTTTGGTGTACGTTATCATCGATATCCATCGTTGAGAATGGAAAGACAAAGTGAATGTAACAATTCATAAGTAGGCAAAAGCAAGGTTGTTCAGGGAATAAGCATTTCAATCAGTTTCAAGAAAAGGAAAGATCTTAAATAATCAGAAAGGCACCGAAAAGGAGCTGAGACACACAAGGTAAGGTTCCTTGTCTTTTTGTTCGTCTAGATCCTCTGATCAACTATGATATGGACAGATAAAAATCTGTCAAACAGGGGACAAGAGCTTACCAATTTGAGGTTTCACGGAAAGAACGATCAAGTCAGAATCATCAACAACCTATACACAAATGCAAACAGTTTAGCCACCGGAAAACACACAAGCAACCATAGTGATCTGACAGGATCATGGCAAAACAGTACCCAGAAAGAAAAAGAAAAAAAAAAAAAAAAAAAAAAGGTGCCAGTAAACTTCAACTAGAATGCTCAGATGAGTTTCCCTATCCCTAGCAATTAAACTTGCAAAAAGAAAAGCCGGAAGCAAAACCAAACAATGCAAAAGCAACCAAGCATCAAGTCGGACACTCAAGAACCGGACAGCATTCAGCAGCAGCTCAACAAGCAGACCAGTTCAAAAACACAATGACATTTGACAGGAAAATGTAGAACAGTACCAAAATCCTACTTAAAAAAAGAAGAAGAAAAAAACAACAACAACAATAACAACAAAGACCCCGAGATTTCGTGTTTGATAGGACGATTACATCAAAATATCGTTTCAATCCTCGTTTCTTTCAAGTTTTTGATGATCTCACCTGGGCGTTGGTCTCCAATATCCTCACACCGAAGGAGCGGAAGACCTCTCTGCGCTCGGCGCTGAGGTGGGAGGTGCGGATGCTGGCGGCCGGGAGGACGCCCGACTGGGCGACGCCGCGGGCGATGCTCTCCGCCATCTTCCCGGCTCCGATGAATCCCAGCCTCAGACCGTCCGGAAGGGCCGCCGCTGCAGCCATGGCCTCTAACGCCGCGTCCAGATGTCGTGGTTTGGCTGTCTCCGCGGTCAGGCTCCTCGCAAACGCTTTGCGGCGAAGACGAGGTCGTTGGGCGGGATCCTTGGCCGCTTGAGCTTTACGTTGAGTGGGGCATGATGGTGTCGGTTACCTTACCGCTTACCCGTCCTCCCCCCTACTCATTGGATCTAGGAAGGTAATTTTGAGATGCTTTATATCTATATTATATATATAAAACATAGTTTTTTAGTGTCACGTGTCAACATCATAATTCTCTATTTCTCATGTAAATTCTCTCTCTCTCTCTCTTTCTTATTAATATCTATATCTTTTATTAATTCTCTCTCATTAATTCTCTATTTCTCTTTCTTTCTCATTAATTCTCTCTCTCTCTCAACATCTCTCTCCCCCTTTATCTCATTAATTCTCTCTCTCTCTCAAAATCTCTCTCCCCCTTTATCTCATTAATTCTCTATCTTTCTCTTTTTCTCATTAACTCTATCTCTCAACATCTTATAATTTTTTGGTGTCACGTGTCAACAATCGAATTTTCTATTTCTCACGTAAATTTTCTCTCTCTCCTTTTCCTATTAATATTTATATCCTTATATCCTCTATTAATTATCTATCTCCCTTTCTTTCTCATTAATTCTCTATCTTCCTCTTTCTCATTAATTCTCTCTCCCCCTATCTCTCATTCTATATCTATATTATATGTATATTATATATATAAGACATAGTTTATTGGTGTCACGTGTCAACACCACAATTCCCTCTTTCTCGCGTAAATTCTCTCTCTCTCTCTCTCTTCCCTATTAATATCTATATCTCCCTATTAATTTTCTCTCATTAATTCTTTATCTCCATTTCTTTGTCATTAATTCTCTCTCTCTCAACATCTCTCTCCCCACTCTCTCACTCATTAATTCTCTATCTTTCTCTCTTCCTCATTAATTATCTCTCTCAACATCTCTCTCCCCCTCTTTCTCATTCTATATCTATATTATATATATAAAACATAGTTTTTTGGTGCCACGTGTCAACACTAAAAATCTATATTTTCCGCCTAAATTCTTTCTCTCTCTCCCTTCCCTATTAACATCTATATCCCCTATTAATTCTATATCTCATTTTCTTTCTCATTAATTCTCTCTCTCACTCCCCCCTCACTCTTTACTTCTCTATCTTCCTCTCTTTCTTATTAATTCTCTCTCTCAACATCTCTCTCCCCCTCTCTCTCACTATATATCTATACTATATATATAAAACGTAGTTCTCTCGTGTCACATGTCAACATCAGAATTCTTTGTTTTCCTCTTAAATTCTCTCTCCCTTCCCTATTAATGTCCATATCTCCTATTAATTTTCTCTAATTAGTTATTTTTCTCCTCCTCTTTCTCGTTAATTATCTCTCTCATTAATTCTCTCCCTCTTCCCTCTCTCTCTCTTTACCTAATTATTATTATCCTCTTTCACAATTTTCTCTCTCTATTAATATTTTTATCTCCTATTTTTTTGTCACATATTATTATTGTTGTTGTTGCAATCTCACGAGATAATAATAACTAACTTCAAATTATTATTATTATTATTATTATATTTTTATAGGATAATAACAACTAATTTTAATATTATTGTCATTAATAATAATAAAATAATACCAAAATGATAGTCTGATTGGATAATGATTTGTTATTATATCTATTTCTCCTATTTCATATTTTTTCCCTCCCTATTAATATTTATATCTCCCACGTGGCGCCCACGTGGCACAACAGCAACCAAGCTAAATGGCATCCACCTAGTAAAACGCCGTTCAAAAGGCGTCGTGCATCCTAGACGTCATTTAGATGGCACTCCCTTGACCCCTCAGGGCCCAAACCAAGAGATCCGACCCAGAAACTGACCCGATAACCGGATCCGAAACCTCAGTCCTTACAGATAGAGTGAGGAAATGAGTGTCCATCTCTTGTAATGTGAACCTTAGTGATTCCTTGCATTTTTTGTCTTCTTGGGAAAAATCGACGGGGAACTACACCTACTTCCTATTTTGTACAAGAGGAATCTTTATTCTGTATCTTCATTACAATCATATTTACTCTGTTTCTTTATATACAATATAGGTGGATAGTTACATCGGGTAGATAGATACCTATTTTTTGGCCATTATGGGTGTAAGCATGTATGGGGCAACACTCAATATATAGTAATCTTCATGCATAACAATGGTCAATATGGCAAGTCTTATAAGAGGCAATGTCAATCATGAGGTTTTGCACAATTAAGAAGGTAAAAGGATACATTTCGGGTCGAATAGTGGTTATTTTTCTATCTTTTAAATAGCATGTGTATCTTTATCCTTATCTTAGTATATTTTTATCCTTAAAAATTATCAGACAATGCTTCGTGTGAACATAAGCTTGTTCTTTATTGATTTTAGAAGAATCTTAGTTTCAAAATATAAGTATATATAAGTTATTTTTAAGTAGTCCTTATATATTTACTTTTGAAATAAGTGACATCTATAAAAATGAACCTTGCAAAATAGTGAATGAGAAAGGAAGGTTAAAAGAATGGTGTAGATAATAAGACATCTGATCAGGAAGATCCATGATTGGAGATTTCATTTATTATAAATGGGTGAAAATTGAGAGTTATAAATAAGATATGATCAATAGTAAAGATAAGAGAACGAAAAATACATAGAAAATTGGATAAGCAGACTCGGAACTAAGTGTATCCTTATCTTGATCTTTATTCGGAATTGTTTGATTACAAATAATTTTCTTATTCTTATTGATATCCTTTTACAACTAAGTTTCAAAAACAAATGGATAAATAAATTTTTGGTACCATTAATATCCCCATACACAACTATGCATAGCGAAAACTTCGACAATTCCCATGAGCTCCTTAGCCTCGTGTGCTGTGTATGACATTTGTAGCTGATCTTTCAATAATTCTATAAAAGCTCCTCCTTGATGATGAAATCAGTTAGATAAAAATTTTTCAGTATGAAGTGGCCTAATTAAAGTTAGGGAATAACTTGTTGCACTGCTACTAGTTGAATTTGAATGGACTGTCTCGTCTCGTTCTGCCACGTGTCGTCGCGTACATGACCCATTGTATGCACTAAATATAACCTAACGTCAACAAAAAAAAAATCAATTTTTTTAAATTTTTTTTTATGCTCTCGAGAATGTTAGGATACTCTTGAAAGCTTAGCTTTCGGATGCTCTCGAGAGCATTGGCCGCTCTCGAGAGTGTCAAGATGCTCATGCTCTCGAGAGCATTCAAGAGCATAAGGAAACTCTCAAGAGCATAAAAAAATAAAATAAAAATAAAATACTGACGTCATGATTCGTTTAATGTGGCCAACATACTTTGTGTGTGGCGCCACGCGATGGAGCAGGACGAGACAACCCGTTTCAATTCAACTAGTGACGGTGCAACAAGTTATCATCTTAAAGTTAATCGTGAAATACATAATTTTTTACTTATTGGAAGTATAGTCAGAGAAAATAGTTCACATAAAAAAGTTATTGGCATACAGGCATTTCAATAGACACGCATATTATTTGAATTCACTTCTTTCCATCTATATTTATCTGGCTAAATTTGATCCAACTGTTTTTTTTTATCAAGTGGCACAAGGTTTTAACTCTTACATTTGCAACAAAGATTGTCGAATTTACACAACTACGAACTCCTAAACATATATAGAAAACAAATAAATCTATCAAATGACAAGAGAACTGCTTAAAGAAAAAGGGAATGCATATCGTCCTCTCATATAAAAATTAAGGGAGAGTGTTGAGTGCCCCTTATTCATCCAACTCTTTTCTTTTTCATCGAGTGATTTAAGTTGACCAAGTATATACATACAAATTCTCTTAAGTGGGAAGGTTTAACACTCAAGTGATGTAGTATTTTTTTCTTCTCTCAAGAAGAATATTTTTACATAACGACCACTCTTCTACATCTATTTAAGTGACAATTCTAAAGCTTCATTTGGTAATGATTTTATGATTCTAAACTTTAGAAATTCAGATTTTGAAAAAAGCTGCATCATCGTCTCTTGAAATCAAATTTTACGAGAAGTTGTTTACTTTGAAAAAAATTATGACAACTCAAATTTAAAGACATATTAAATGACACTTTTATCTTTATATTACTCTTTTTTAAGAACTTCAAGAAGATAAGAATGAAAAATAAAAAGTGTTATTTTTTAAAATTCTTATATTTTTCTCTTATTTTATTTTCAAAAAAATCGTCAGAAATTGGAAAAAAAATTCTTTTTTACCAAGAAACAAAATCAGAATTAAAAAAAACTAATGTATTTTTTTTCATTTAATAGAATTATATTTTTTAAATACCTATCGAATCTGAAGATTCCGTATCTGAGATAAAATTGTTACCGATAAAACCTAATTTAAGGTTACCCTAGTGGAAAAAACATTCCACTCATCTCCATATCCGTTAAAAATGTCTAAGAATGGCAATGGCACTAGAGTTGGGTGGAGTGTGGTGTGGTGGCGTCCAACCAAATAACTCTCCGTATCTACGCAGAAAATGTCTGATTGGTTTCCGAGCAAACAAGGCATAACAGTAAACATTTTGTTTATTTTTGTCAAGTATGTCCATTTTGTAAAGTACACACCTATCAATCTTCTTTACTAAAATATTCGACATGATGGCTGGCAGTCCAGCGAAGCCCCACGCGCCACTTCGTCCGCCTCCCCCGGAAAGCGATAAAAGGCTTCCCCTCCGTACTCCCAAGATTAGAGTAAGCTCATCATCCGGAGCTTCTGTTGGCTTTGTTGGCGCGGTGAGCAGCCTGGCAAAAGCGGGAGCATGTCTTTCACCAGCAACACAAGCGACGAAGCCGCCGGCGACCAGCCTCCCCCTCCCGCTTCCCTGAGGTACGCCGTCTCCCCCTCTCGTGGGGAACCTTCTCCCAGATGGGAACGTTCTCTCTCTGTCTTCCCTCTCTTTATTCCTTTCATCTGGGTGCCCCGTTCTTCGCCACCGTCACGAGCTTAGCTGCGCTAGACTGGAGGGAGAAGTTAAGGCCTCTCTGGTGGTCGCACCCCCGCCCCCGACGTCAAAAAGGTAGCGGCGGCGGCGGCGTTAAAGTGGGGTTGGGGGTGGGGCGATAAGCTGGGTAGCCTGGGTTCCACCACCAACAAAAGCAGATGGACAGTGGACCCAGTAGTGGTCAGACGCGCCACGCGCTCACCCTCTGTCTGGGAACGGGATAACCGTTTCCTCTGGACTACGGGGAGCCCTCACACAGGTCATCAGAAGAAGAAGGTGAAATAGTCATTTAATTTTAAAGTACACATCTTTTTTATGTGTCTAGGAGCCCAAAGAAATGGTTCAGAGCATCCCATTCCTTTTATATATACTGCTTCACATGCTTTACTCTGGGATTTGGTTCCATACCATTCATATTTTAAAACTTAGACTTTTTTAGTTTTTACGCCACTATAAATATCTATACTTGAAAATAATTCATATGACTAGCGTATTCAAGTGTTGATCTCAAGAAATTTATTCTTTCTTGAAAATAAGTTCTTTTGATTAATAATTACTAGCTCTATGCCGGTGCGATGCACCGAAAATATTAGATTTAAATAAAAAAGTTTTATATTAATATAAGTCAAATTAACTTTTATATTAAAGTCAAAGAATTAATACATCAATTAAAAAAAGACATATTCAAAATAAACTTGTTCCTCTATTTGGCTCACGGGTTACATTCAAATCTTAAAACTGTTTAAGAGGTAGCTGTTTTCCCTGTTTGATAGGTCAGAATATTACTCCCGTCAATCAAGCTCAAGAAATTTCAATCCATTCAAATAGAGGAAACTGTCCAATTACACAATTGGGGAAGCTAGGAAGTAGAATTTTGAATTTCGCAAAGAATAAGATTTTGGCACATGTACTTTTAACAGTAAAAACTGAAAAAGGAAATGGAGGGCGCATCGGGTATAGAATATGATATTAAGATGTTTTGTGTCTATGCACTATGTAGGAAGTTTAAATCATATAAATTGGCATTTGTATTAATAATCAATTTATTCAGTGGATTGTTCTTGTTCATAGCTTGGTCGTGTCTATTCTAGGATTTGTCGTACTGGATTGACTTGTGCCGACTCGGGCGACTCGTATCGTATCACAACGAACCCGAGTGTGTGCGACTCGACCGAGTCTATATGATTTGACTATGCGACTCATACGAGTCGGCACGAGCCAATCTGACTCGTACCGGATCATGGGAGATCCGAGTCGGTCCGACTCGTTGAATCGGCGAACCTTGGTCTATTCCTTCTTCAATATGATTTCTTTAGCAAGAAAAACTGAAGAAGGAAATGGAGGGAGGGTCGGGTATATAAATTAGTAGCAGTATCCGGCTCTCAAGAGAGATTTTCTCATGTATAAGAAAGTCTTCAATACTTATTTCAAAATTTAAAAATAGGAAAATAAAATCCTTTATGCATATTACATATTTCTTTTAAATGAAATCTTATAATAATTTGTCTGCATATACATATATACGCACATGTCGCACGCCTTCAACGCCTCAGAGCGCCTTACGAAAGAAGCCCACAGCCCGCTACGAGAAAAGCCCATCGGCCCGGTTCGTTTGGAGCTTCAACCGGCCCAATACGAAACCGGCCCACCCTTATAAACCTCTCCCCACCCCCCTCACCACCACGTTTAACCCTAAATCCTTTCCCTGCGTCCCGATACGAGCAGCGTCTCTGCGGTCTCCCCCGGCAAGGACATGAGCGGGCATCGACGGCAACCGACTCCGGCGACAGCGGAGAACTTCTCCGGCGGCGGCGACGACGACGGCGACGGCGACGGCGACGGCAGCGGCAGGTAAGCCCTCTCTTTCTCTCTCGCTCTGTCTCCCTCTCTCTCTCTCACTGTCTCCGTCTCTCTCTCTCTCACGCAGTCATCTGTCGCTCTGTCTCCTCCTCACTCTATCTCTGTCGCACTGTCTCCCTCTCTCTCTCTCACGCAGTCACCCTCTTTCTCTTTCTCTCGCTCTGTCTCCCTTTTATCATATTTTCCAGCATTTTACACCAAACAACACTCTTGATGAAATGGTTGGTCAAGAGATAAACGTGTTAATTATGGGCAAATTGAACCTGTGATGGCAGTGGGATTAGGATGTCGATGAATGCTTAGATATCCATTTCTCTGTCCAATTCTAAAGCTCAAAGGATGGATAAGGATACTACTTTTTTTGAATTTTTGGCCAAGGGCAAGGAAACTATCTGTATCCAGATTTTGGGCAGGGTTAAACTTAGTATCCAAATATCTGTCCTTTTTTTATTATCCAAATAGCTGTCCTTTTTTTATTCACTCATCTTAGCCACTATTGACATCTTATCTATAGCTCTCATCTCGCTTGTTTATAGATAAAGTCCCAATCACATAACCACATTCTGGCATTCCCCATCAGGGTCATCATCGCAAGGCTGATGGCCCATACTCCACCCTGGTCTTCTATCCTCAAATTTCCATCTCTATTTTTAAAGTTCAATTTTATGCATGTTACATACTTGATAACAAAAAATTATGTGGGTGTTAACTTCGGAGGAGCATATACATAGTTATGTTTTGGAAGTGGTCTTTCTATCTCTCTAGATGGAGAAAATGACAGGAAGCTGTTTCTGATGATTTTGGAGGATAAGGATAAGGATAAATCTTTTCCTCAATTTCCTCAAAGGATGAAAATTAATGATAGGAATACTCTGACCTGTTAGGTATCAATTGGCATCCCTACTGAGGATGTATTAGTTTAGGTTTTCCAGCGAAAAAAAATATTGCTGGTTGAATGAGGCCTCAATCGACTTTGTTTGGATTGGATATGTTATCGATACTGTATTTACCATGAATAAATTCTCAAATGACATCTCTGTGCCATTAGTCTCATGGCTTTCATCACACTTCAAATTTCGGCCATTTTGATCAGTTGTGACTGTTTGTTTTTAATTCATATTCCAGTCAATGTTCCTTAGCATAGATGAATGTGTTGAGATTTTTATGTTTTGTTCTGGGCGTGTAAAGGCCTCCTTTAGATTTTCTCATTTCACTTGCAACAAATCTATTATCAATTTTACTCCTATGAGATCATTACCATAAGACCATTACCATTATTATATTCATAGTAAACAGTCAAGAACCATATTTAACAAGCTATTCTATGTAGACATCGAGGAAAACTCAGGCTTGCCTACTAAACCATCACTGGACTTGGTGTGTCAGAGTAATACAGCGTTCTGCCTTCATGAGAACATTTTCCAACATTCTGGTCTTAGCCTCTCTGACACGAATGCCTAATTATTACTGTTTGTAGCAGGTAGTCGTAGACTTGTGTATCCCAATTAGCATGGCCAGGTCATGTGTGCACCAATTAGCATGCTAGACCTTAGAAGCACAGAGTGGGAATGGGAATGCTAACAGAATGGGACAGGAACATGGAAGTGAGGAATACTTTCTAGGCAGGAATGCTTCTGGGAGTATTATATGACATAACAAGGTAATCCTTCTTCTAAGTGCAAGGATCCTACCTACAGTTCTCTGCACAACTTAGATGCAAATGCTGGCATAAGGCATACAGCTAATTGGATCTCTAGGGAACAAGATTTATGGACATAATTGATACCATGCAAATATTATCTCAATCAACAATTTATCATTAAGTTTCAGATGCTTACTTGAGGCAAGCGACTATGAAAAAGGGGTTGGATATTTTCATAAATACTTACTGCTTTGTGCCTAGAAATCTGAAACTTTTGAAAGAAGCCAGAAAAAAGGGATTCCAACATGTAATTTAATTATGCTCGAAATATCGGCATTCAAAATTTTAATTGGGATATCTTTGAAATGGCTATAGATCAAAATCCTATGATGTTCAAGTTTACGTGGATATCATTTTCTTTCTCTCTTTCTTCATGGCAAACCTTTTTTGCCTCAAGAGTTTCTTTGTTTTTTTTAGCTGAATTTTGTATTTCACAGTTTTCTATATAGATCATTTGATTCATGGTTCATATAATGGCGTTATTATAGATAGATGACAACGATTATGCTCATGTACAACCAATGCCTTATTCTGTTATGATTTTGTGAAGATTGGAGGGCAAGGTTGCGCTGGTGACTGGTGGTGCATCTGGCATTGGTGAAAGCATTGTCAGGCTCTTCTGGAGGCATGGAGCCAAGGTATGTATTGTTGACATCCAAGATGAGCTTGGCCAGCGGTTGTGCCAATCCCTTGGTGGTGAGCTATTCGCCTGCTTCTTCCACTGCAATGTCACCAATGAAGAAGACGTCAGCCGTGCCATTGATTTCACTGTGGAAAAGTATGGCAAGCTTGATATCATGGTGAACAATGCCGGTGTATCAGGCAATCCGGTGCCTGATATCCGTGATTTTGATTTTGCCGAGTTCAAGAAGGTGTTCGATATTAATCTTAATGGTGCATTCCTTGGGATGAAGCATGCAGCTCGCATTATGATTCCACAGGCGAAGGGCTCAATCATCTCTCTGGGCAGTGTTGCCAGTGTAATTGGTGGCCTGGGACCGCATGCCTACACAAGCTCCAAACATGCCTTGCTAGGGCTGACAAGAAGTGTTGCAGCTGAGCTGGGGAAGCATGGAATCCGTGTGAACTGCGTCTCGCCATATGGAGTGGGTACAGGGCTCTCACTCCCCCATCTGCCTGGGGGGGAGAAGGGTGATGATGCACTGAAGGGGTTCCACGAGTTTGTAGGAACCCATGCAAACCTGAAAGGAGTGAACTTGATGCCGAATGACGTAGCTGAGGCGGTGCTTTACTTGGCAAGCGATGAGGCCAGATACATCAGTGGTCTGAACCTCACAGTGGATGGTGGGTTCACATGTGTGAATCACTCCCTGCAGGTGTTTAGATGATTCCCTTGTGATCCTGCTGCAAAACTTCTAGGTGGAAGACGTGATGCAGCAGATTTCTATCCCACCATCGGTAAAACGGGGAGTCGTTGACTGGGTCTCAATAAGAAGGAGGAAAATGCTAAGAGGATGCCATCATCAGTGATGGTGCCGGAGTTCAGTTGTTGGTACATGCCCTATTTTCACGAAGGCAAGAATGTTATGATACTGTTCCTACAAAAAAAATAAGAAAAAAAAACTTAAATAGTATGGTGACAAAACTTGTGTACATAAACTGCTTTCAGGATGAACGCCTCAAATTGATCTACGTTGTTTCGTAGTGACTGAACTTCGTTCAAATCACTTATGAAAAAGATTAGATTCTGTTCAAATCAAGGAAGCTTTCGAAGATCTTTGTATAGTTGTTTACCGTTCAGCCAAGATGAAGAATTGGATTGGGTGACTAACGGCCTGCTTGGTTTCGGTATTAGAGTCCAGTATTATTGTCACTTTTAATATTAATAGTGATAAGAGTTTTTTTTAGGTGTTTGGTTGGGTTGTATTAATTTTAAAATCTATTTACAGTTAAATTCTCTAACTCTATCCAATTTAATACAATCTTATGCATGTATTGAACTTGATATGGAACAGTGAAAACTTGCTGCAGGTGGTTTTTCATTTTTTTATTTATTTTTTGTTTGCATTTTTTTTAAAAAATTTGAGCTTCCGATCAAAAATCGGGTGGTACAGTCAAGTTGAATGTATAATTTAAAAAATAATAATAATTTTTACACATAAATTGAGGTTGTGCCAACTTTTTTTTTTTGATAAAAAAAATATACAATTCGATGGGGGCCAATCCAAACAATCCAACTGAACCTTTGATTTTTTATTAAACGTTCTAACCCTCTCCCTCCGAACTCAAATCAAAAAAATTGAAAAATACTACCCCCCCCACCCCCCAATCTAGCTTCAGCATTAATGGATGAATAATACTTCTTGTAATATCTATATTGATTGCAATGCATAGACCAACAACCGTCTAATTTAGTTGGATCGAACGATTGCTATGCAACTTGTCTTGGTTGGGGGGAGGCGGTTTTTTATTTTTTTTATTTTTTGTTTGAATTTTTTAAATTTTTTTAGGGCATCCGATCAAAAATCGGACGGTATAACTAGGTTGTTCGGGTCAGCCCTTACCCAATTGTATAATTTTTTTAATTTTATTTTATTACACCTAAATTGAGGTTCGTGCCAACTTTTTGATCGGACATTTCAAAAAAAATAAAAAATCGTCCCCCCAAAATCCAGATGGACTGCATAGTAGATCCAACTTGATCGGACAACTGTTGTCCATACATTGCAATCCACATGGATTGCAATGCATAGACATTGCAGCAATTATTACTCAATATGAAAACCTTTCGCCATCTCACATATCCTGCAAGCACCATCGTCGGAGAGAGGTTGTTGTCAACATCACATAGAAGAAGCTTTTTCAAGTTTCAACTTTTATAGGTTGTTTTAAAATATTTGATGTAAATTAGATTCCTCAATTAAATTTAAAATTAACAAAAAAACTTGATTTGGTCTTACGTGGATTGCAATGTATGGACATTGCGGCAAGTATTACTCAATATGGAGACCTTTCGCCATCTCACATATCCTGCAAGCACCATCGTCGGAGAGAGATCGTTGTCAACATCACATAGAAGAAGCTTTTTCAAGTTTCAACTTTTATAGGTTGTTTTAAAATATTTGATGTAAATTAAATTCTTCAATTAAATTTAAAATTAACGAAGATACTTGATTTGATCTTATGTAGTTTTGAATTATGAATGGGATAGAAAAATACTAATTTGAACCCACAAATTTGTGACAGTTCGAATCTTCAATTTTAATTTATTATTTAAAAATAATATTAAAGTGACTAAAATTGAATAAAATGCATGTCATGATTTAATAGGATTTTGAAACATTGCAAACTATTTTCTACCGCATCAAATAAAAAGAAATATCATTTTATAATAACTTTATAATATTTCATAACAATTTACGACACACCAATGACCACATAATTATTATAACGAATTAAATTGATAGTAAAAGTCATCCAAACAACCTATTATATTACTTTTTATATGACTATTACTTCAACCAAACACTAAAATATTGTATCAAATCAATTTTAATGTTTATTCTCATTATCATAAGAATATCAATATCTAAATTGATACTATATTAAGTTTGATACTCCAACCAAACAATGCAGGCGCTGCTCTCATGGTGGCCGATCATGGGATTTTATTCAAAAATCAAAATTAGTTAAAACTAAGTACATGTGTGTATAATACAGAGTTTTCTGCATATACGAGATTCTGTATAAAATTACTCGACAAAATTTCGGAAAACCCATATCCGTACATGCCCGTAAAACGTTCAAAGATAAATCAACATCTGTTGTTTATACATCTTCCATTAGAGGCTTTTTAGTATTCGAATCCTGTAAGCGCAGAGAACTATGAACAAAAGTTGACAATTGACATTTTAAAATTTGATTCCTCAGACACTTGAATGTTTTGTTTTCTAGCCCCCGCAATATGACAGCTGTCCAATAGAGGCCCTAGCACCATCAGAATTCTGAAGCAGGAAGGGCTTTATATATACATAACATCTGGCACACCATGTCATGCATGCGTAGCTCGTACTTGCCCGTATAATGTACCGGAATTGGAAATCGCAAAAATGTCAGGCATTTTCTTGTCGTTTATCATCTCTGCCTGTGCTATGCACGCGCAAGTTACTTGGGTATCCGAACGCGGCTCCTGAAATGTGGACTGTTGCTTATTTCAATCGAAATAGGAAGCAAAGTATTCATATGCATCAATTCCTCGTGAGGAATGAATCTTATAACATTGGACTGATCCTGCCTATGCTGTTTCCACGTTTGAATGGTTCGTAAGATAATTCTTGTCAATTTGTTGTATGCTTTGATCCAAGAAACAGCCAGACTAACCTTTAGTCTAAAACCATCTACTCAACTAGGAAACTGGTCAGAGACGAGTGGCAGAGATGAGCCAACTATTCTGAAGTTACCCACCATGTCTGGTTTGGACCAGACCTCCTGCTTGGGTTTGAAAGAATCAGAAGTGCTTCACGAGAGATCAGTTGAGTGTCCTTTTTGTACATGACAATCAGGAAATCGAATCTAGTTATACAGAAATATGGAGCAAAAAATAAACGACTTTTAAATGTCTGTATCAACTCTTAACGGAACCCAGGTGAAAACAACGTTTTATAATAGATTTAGATGACTGAGACTAGCTGGTGTGTGGCAGAGCAAGCCCCTGCGGAAACACCGGACAAGGATGCCCATTCATTTGATGGCATAAAACTCCAGCACCTCTTCTTCCACATGATGAGTGTTTCCGACTATGACCAGGCAATGAAGAGGTGGACCAAAATCTACATCTAGTAATTCCTTCATCGAGCCAGCAACCACCAACTGATCATCATACCCAAGGCGTGCAACACCAACGCATTTCGATTCTTCAGTGTAAGCTGAAAATCAAATGACAGAGTGGAGTTCATTTTTATTTTCAGCGACAGAGTGGAACTCATTAGTTGTTATATGCATCAATATTTCCTGATAGAGGAAAATATTTCCACCCTTCGACGTCAGATTACAACATATCATAACCACATACCTAGAGGGACAACAAAGCTGTAGCATTAGCACGGAACGAACTTTCATGGTTTGTTCTTCTTTGATTGAGAACAAACTAAGTTTCACGATGTACAATTCACCATGTATAAACAAGAAGCTAAAAACGCAAAGAATAACACAAAGTCCACACAAATATCAATCTAGTCAAAGCTCAGCCTATGGACAAGTACATTGAGCATTTCTTTTATTTAACTGATAGCTGAAAGACTTCCAAAAAACTGATAGCTAAAAGGATTTTCTCTTAACATCCTGTTTAATGTCCATCTATAGATAATGAATCATGCTTCTTAGGCATGAGAACCAAGAAGGTCTTGTTCTTCTTTACAGGACTTTACCCCCATTAGTCTCTTGAATGGGATTTACAGAAAATCGTTAGTAAGGTGCCGGCAGTCAGGCTGAAGTTTATGATGATAAATTGGCTAGCTGGAATCAGAGTGCCTTCATCTGAAGGAGACAAATTCAAGAAATTTTCTTGATAACTCATGAATGCATATATGCTATGAATAGCTAGCTGCATGGGGTCCTGAGATCAACCCAAACTTTGAAAAAGCCTATGATAGTGTCAACTGGATGTGCCTGATCTCTGTGTTAGCACAGATGGGACTTGCAAATAGATGGGATGATTGGATAAGCCTTGCATTACATGCTGGATTTGTTGTTCTTGTCAATGGACTTACCTGGAACCACCCCTCGGATGCGAGGATGCTAATGGAAGGTTGACACAGATCCTGGTGTCTCAAGACTGATAAGATGGTGTGGTGGATGGTGTTGCATGCAACTATTTGGGCAATTTGGAGTGAGGAACTTCTGGGTCTTTCGAAGCAAGAGCAAAACAAAGGAGTAGCTGGTCCATTTTATCCATGATAAGAGTCGGGGTCCGACCAGCTACTTTGGGTGGCACAGACTACTTTCTCCACTTTTTGCTCGCCCTTGTATAGCCTCTGTTCACACACTTGGTATGATTTGTTTTCTCTGATCACACGCTTGGTATGATTTATTTTTCTTTACTTTTTGGGAGTGCTTATATGGAGTGTTTCCTTTCAGGGTAAGCTTTGCGGAGCAGGTGAATCATTTCTTGAGTGGATATTCTTTTGGGTGTATACTTATCCTTTTCATATTTGTAATCCCCTTTTTTCTTAATTTAATAAATATGTGGTATTGTCCACTTTAAAAAAAAATGAACAATCAATTATGTTGTTCCATCAAACTAAAATATAGACTTAGGATATTAGATGAATTCAGATTGAGAGCTAAGGTTCCTGAAAAAAGCTTAAGAATGGAGTACTATAATGTCTTAGATATATTGCACATTTCTGTTCATCATTTTGTATATTTAACAAGTGGCCAAGTACTGCAGCATCAGCTAAACGAAAACTAAAGAAGCCTGTCAGATAGTTCTGTGAATAAGATGATCAAAATTCAAGCAAAAAGGTATACAGAAGTGAATAAGTATGTTGAATTGTTAGGTTGTTAGCCATCCAACTCAAAAACTTAAAGACAATAAGCAGAGTAGATCCTCATTATTCAGACATATTTTTTATTTATCCTCGCTTAATCTGGAACTATTCTGACATGCCCCTTCAGGTGCAGATGGCTTTGGTTCTTTCACGTGAACAACGACAAACACAGGGCACATAGTCTAGGACATAATCATGGGCTCTAATGGCGAACCATTGGGCCATCAAACTAGAAAGCTTAACATAATGATTAGATCAGGTCCCCACTATATAAAAACTTTTTGTTTTGTCCTCAACCAAATATGGTATTACTCTAACAAAGTACAGAAATAAAAATGTTTTACCCTCTTCTCCTCGTGTTTCTTTAACTTCCAATAACTGATGAATTGCAGTGTTGATTGTCATGTATCTTGGTGGAAGATAGCTTTTCTTTCCTCTGGATAAAAGAGGTACACCAAGAGATGATTAGTACACAGAAATTACTATCAAGATCATGGTTTTCCATTTAGAACATGACCATTGTTTCTAGCGATTCTTTGTATCAAAAAAGCGATTTTTACATGAATACTTTCTGATAAAATTTTATTTACACAAAAATACCCCTAAATCATGAATTTTTAGTAACAATACCCTCTTTGATGCCATAACATACCCCTCATGTACTAACATGGTTAGATATATATTCCTCAGATGACATTGGAAAGGAGAATCATGTTATTCCTTTTCTTCTGTGGCAAAGGGGAGGGGGTGTTGTTATTCATGACATTACAATTTTAAGGTGTATTTTTTTGTTAAAAAAAATCTTATCAGGGATACTCATGTAAAACTCCTTGGAAAAAGCTCTCATCCATACATAATGTTAGGAAAGTATGGGATGTTACATTAATTCTTGGGTGTACCTGCACAGGTGTTCCAGAGAGGGTTCTTTTACTTGTATATCTGCAATGCATAGATTCAGAGGGATACAATAAGCATATCAAGATCATAGCAACACTTCATAAAATGCTTAATGGGAAACTCTGACCACACACATTATCTCTAAGCTCCACTTTCTGTAGAAGACAAATGCAGAAAGACCAAAGGTAAGCACATTCAAAATAGAAGAATAGTGAAAAAGATTGACATGGTTTACATTATTACCCACCAGAATGCACATCTGTATTTCATAATAATTCCCTTGATCCCATGTATAAAAAGAAGGAATATGGGATAAACAAAAAATGCCACCAAAAACCACACACAAGCAACTTCGAATTTCAAAGCAGCAACCTTTTGAATTAGCACAGCAGTTTCGCACTCTACTTCACATCACCTTGTCCACAGAAAATATTTCTATCCCTTGAATAACGCCATTGATGGTCACCACCAGCTCTGGCATCATTTGACCACCAGGGGGTTAAGTCCAGTCCCTGATGAGTGCAAGGCCATCACATCATGAATGACTTCCCTTGCTTCTTTCTTCTTTGAATGGTTCTAAATATCCATAAATGCTTCCATCGGCCACCCACATCCACTTCGAGAATTATGATTATTCTGTTTCAAAATATCTGTTTGTATGAACAACTGCATCCCCATGTGAAACCCATTACTGGAAATGATCATTGTCGGCTTGGAGTTGTGATGATGGACAATAGACCCTCTGAATTGAATTTGCTTGCCGTTGAATAATGACTTCTTGATTTGGCAGCCATAATGAAGTGGATAGGATAGGTAGACGCCAACTTCTACTCTAGTAGGAATAAGCAATTCATTTTGGGTCAAAATAGCTATGCTAACATACTCCAGAATAACTCATTCACAGTCAAATAAAACATTCCACTTGTCAAATAAAATAAGGAGAATAAGATGGGATAAATCATCCTATTGTCCACTTATTTGGTTAGAGGCCCTATGGCAATAAAGTGAGTAAATACTATTATTATGTATGTGGTTTGGAGCTTCTTCTTCATGCTGCATAATGATGACCATGTTTATGACAAAGCAGAAACTACAACATGTCTGCCATATGGATGGTACTTCTCAACAAGGGGTCAGGTTTAAGAATGTACCCCACCTAACCAGCAGGATTGCATTTTGGACACTTCCAAGCAAGTTTCCTGGGTCTGGTGATGGGAGACAGTAGGAATGATATTTTATCAAAAATATAAAAATGGGTGTTTTTTATATGTTTTGATGTTGATTACATCGACCTCGATCTCGATCGATGTTTTTATATGGACTCCTCTCCATCGACCTCGATCGATGTTAATTACACCAGTGAAATCACTGGAAACCTTTGATTAACCCCTTTATGCATAATACTGATAATTGCCATAAAATTCGTGCGAAAATAAGAGACAACACAATGTGCAACAATGGAAATAATAAGTGAATGAAATTTCATTAATCAAAAGATGTTACAAATTACAATGAGCCCCCATTGAGCAAGGGCATTACAACATGACAAAAATTTCTATTTGTAACAACCCAATAAGTACATCTGGAACTATAAATATTGATTAGAACTTCGATCAATTATAACAAATTGTGCTCCAGAGTCGTAATTATTGTGATCGAAAGATCATTATGATATTAATAAATACAATCATAGTGATTGATTTGATTAAACAAGATTCACGACCTTGACTAGCATAGTCAAATTGTTAGATTTAAGAAGACGGACTAGATTGATAAAATCAGACTGTCATATTATGACGACAGTCAAGATCTATATGATCAAACCGTCAAATTATGAAATCAGGTCAAGATCATAAGGATCATATTATTAGATCTAACTTCTGGTCAATATTGGAATGATCCAACCATTAGATCTGAAATATGGATGATCCAATTATCAGATTAAAAGCATTAGGTCACGAACATGAAGATCGGACCGTTGAATTATGAACTCGGGTCGAGATCGTAAAGACCTGACCGTCAAATATGTGATCGGGTCACAATCATGGAGATCGGACCGTTAGATTTGGGGTTCAGTCGATATCGGGATGATCCGACCATTCAATATGGAATTCGGTCGATTATCGAGATAATCCGACTGTTGGACTATTAAATCAGGTCGAGATCATGAAGATCCAACCATTCGATCTGAAATTCGGTCGATATCGGGATAATCCGACTGTTGGATTATTAGATCAAGTCGAGATCATGAAGATCAGACCGTTCGATCTGAAATTCAGTCGATATCGGGATGATCCGACTGCTGGATTACTAGATCAGGTCGAGATCATGATGATCCGACCGTCAGATCTGGAATTCGGTCGATTATCAGGATAATCTTACCGTTAAATATGTGATCTAGTCAAGATCATGAAGATCCGACCGTTAGATCTAAAATTCGGTCGATATCGAGATGATCCGACTGCTAAGATATGGGATCAGGTCAAGATCGTGAAGATCCGACCGTTAGATCTAGGATTCGGTCGATATCAAGATGATCCGACCGTTGGATTATAAGATCAGGTCGAGATTATGAAGCTCCGACCATTCGATCTGAAATTCGGTCGATATCAGGATGTTTCGACCGCTGGATTATGAGGTCAGGTCGAGATCATGAAGATCCGACCGTTAGATCTGAAATTCAGTCGATATCAGGATAATCCGACCGTTGGATTATTAGATCAAGTCGAGATCATGAAGATCCGACCGTTCGATATGAAATTCGGTCGATATCGAGATGATCCGACCATTAAATATGAGATCAGGTCAAGATCGTGAAGATCCTACCATTATATCTAGAATTTGGTCGATATCGAGATGATCCGACCGCTGAATATGAGATCAAGTCGAGATCGAGAAGATCCGACCGTTAGATCTGAAATTCAGTCGATATCGGGATGATCCGACTGTTAGATTATGAGATCAAGTCACGATCATGGAGATTGGACTGTTCGATTATAAGATCCAGTCACGATCATGGAGATCGGACCGTTAGATCTTGGATTCGATCGATATCATGATGAACCGACCGTTAAATATGAAATCAGGTCGGGATCGTGAAGATCCGACCGTTAAGTCTGAAATTCGGTCGATATCGGGATGATCCAACAGCTAAGTTATGAGATCGGGTAGAGATCATGAAGATCCGACCGTTAGATCCGAAATTCGGTCGATATCAGGATGATCCGACCACTAAGTTATAAGATCGGGTCGAGATCATGAAGATCCGACCGTTAGATCTGTAATTCGGTCGATTAACGAGATAATCTGACCGTTAAATATGTGATCTAGTCAAGATCATGAAGATCCGACCATTAGATCTAGAATTTGGTCGATATCGGGATGATCCGACTGCTGAATATGAGATCAAGTCGAGATCATGAAGATCCGACCGTTAGATCTGAAATTCGGTCGAAATCGGGATGATCCAACCGCTGGATTATTAGATCGGGTCAAGATCATGATGATGCGACCGTCAGATCTGGAATTCGGTCGATTATCAAGATAATCTTATCGTTAAATATGTGATCTAGTCAAGATCATGAAGATCTGACCGTTATATCTAAAATTTGGTCGATATCGAGATGATCCGACCGCTAACATATGAGATCAAGTCGCGATCGTGAAGATCCGACTGTTAGATTTGAAATTTGATCGATATCGGGATGATCCGACCACTGGATTATGAGATCAAGTCGTGATCATGGAGATCGGACCATTCGATTATAAGATCGAGTAACGATCATCGAGATCAGATCATTCGATTATAAGATCGAGTCACGATCATGGAGATTGGTCCATCAGATCTAAATTTGGTCGATGTCAAAACGATTTGATCGTTGGATTTGAAATTAGATCAGAGACATAATATGATCGCCTGACCGATGTAGTTAGATTCGGGCTATATTAGATCCTACCGTGATCGACTTAGTTAAGTCATTTGATCAATGGGTCAGGTTGTGAGTGGACTTAATCAATGTGACAAAGTCATTTAACCAATGAATTTGATGTCTTATGAATATAGTTAACCATATTTGATTAACACATAAGACATGATTCAATGAGATATAACTTAATAACATGTATTAATTACATGTTAATTAATTTTATGTCATCTTAATATAAATGTGACATATGACTTGATAACATGTGTTACATGTTTATATCACATAAATAAGTTACATATTAATGGATTTTATGTCACATTAACATGTTACATGTTAATAGACTTTATGTCACATTAAAGTCTATTAACATGATTGACTTATTGGATTAAATTACACCATCCTAAATTTAATTCTCTAGGTGTAATTAATTATATATGATCATCACATATAATGTAACATATGTGATCATATAATGTTTATATTATATCATAACATATTAAAACATTGGGCTAAGATAAGACTTAAACCCAAATCAAAAAAGAAAGAGAGGGGGCCAAAGCCTACCACTCTCAAAGCCAAGAGTCCTTACCACAAGGAACTCTTAAACTTGCCGACCTTTTTTTCTTTTGTCCAAATGAGCCCCGTAAGGAGGTATTTATAGCCTTGCTAGGAGAGGTTTGAAGCCTAGTGGTCCACCCTCACCGGGTGGAAGTTATGCCTATTTCCCGCACACAAGAATTTAAATGAAAAGATGCGGTTACTAAAAAAAGAATCCCGCCTCCAAAAATTTAAACAGAAAAGGAGTTACGGGAGGAGGGGGGCGCATGCTTCACCCTCACCGGGTGGAGGTGAAGTGTCCTACTTAGAGTAGGATTCTTTTCCCCTCTTTTTTTTTTACTAATTCCTTCCTTTTTTTTTACCTTTTTACTGGAGCTTATCTCGCACACTACCCTCACCGGGTGGAGGTGAAGTGTCCTACTTAGAGTAGGATTCTTTTTCCATGTTTTTTTTTTTTTACTAATTCCTTCCTTTATTTTTACCCTTTTATTGGAGTTTATCTCTCTTTTTTTCACTTGGACAGTTACAAGAGAGAGAGAAAAGAGTCCATCCACACATGGACTCTCCACCCTCACCGGGCGGGCTGCATCCACCCGGTGAGGGTGGAGAGTCCATGTGTGGATGGACTCTTTTCCTCTCTTTTTTTTACTGTTCACGTTTTTTATTTTTTTATAGTGTCCTGGGACAGTTACAAGAGAGAGGGAAGGGTGCGTGCCCTACTACCCTCACCGGGTGGGCTACATCCACCCGATGAGGGTCGAGAGTCCATGCGTGGGTGGACTCTTTTCCCCCTTTTTTATTCTGTTTTTTTTTATTTATTTACTTTCCTTGGACAGTTGGCAAGAGGGGGGAAGAGGTGCGTATGCACCTGCACACCCTCACCGGGTGGCATTCTCCCACCTGGTGAGGGTCAAGAGTCCACCCATCAGTGGACTCTTGCCCCATCTCCATCTTTCTTTCTTTTATTTATTTTTTTCAATAAAAACCAGGCCAGACTGTCCCTTCTTCTTCTTTTTTCTTGTGGCCGACCTCCCTTGCTTCTGCTGTGCACTGGTGCCGCTAGCTCCTATGGCTGCTCCTGTCGCATCTGTTGCTCATGCTGCTGGTGTGCTGCAATTCTTGTTCTTCTTTCCTTTTGGGGGGGGGGAGTTTGTTGTTGCTGTTGCAGGTTATTGCTGATGTGGTGTTCCTTATTGATGATGTTGTTTGTGCTTAGACAGGTAACATATACCCCTCTTCCTTTGTTTTATAGATCTTTGTTTTTTTTTATTTTTTGTTCTTTCTCTTTTTATTTTTATGGTTCAACAAATGCCCCCCACAGGCTGTGCGTCGGAGATCAAGTCGAAGGCGTGCAGCCTGTGTATGCTCTAACATCATTAGTTAATTAACAATTCATCGATGATTCATAAGTTTCCTTCTTCATGTCGTGTGAATCATGCTGTAAGTTTCATTCGAGACATTCAAGACTCTTTCATTCTTTGAATATCAATATGCGTTTACAGTTCTAACAATCTCGAAAACATGAAGAACCAAAAGCTTCATTATTAGCTAACGTGCATTATCAGCTTGATCAAATGAAGTGCTGATCATCCAAACTCGTATGGAGCTGTTGGAGTTTGACAATCCGCAACTTTAGAACTTCTTCGCTAATTGTCATTCCATAAACATACCAATTTTGTTTTAAGGTCCCTTTCTCTCTTTCTTTTTTTTTTTAATTTGGGACATAGACATTTTTACCCTTAGATGTCTCTCTTTTTAGAGGAACAACTAAGTTTGTCTAAACATTTCTTTTTCTTTTCTTTTTTTTCTTTTTTTTGCTTCAACTGAGTTAATGACCTTTTTGCCCTTAAATGCCCCCCTTTTAGGGGGACATCTAAGTCTGTCCAACCATTCATCAATTCTTTTTTTTTTACATACTAATGAGTAACATAGTGCTTGTGTATGCACGTGTATTTTAAGGCGGTAGAGAATTACGGCTTCTCTGAAAGCCGAAATGATGGATATTGAGATTTTGGTAGGATTTATAATTTCAGATTTTCAAGAAAATAACAGCTTTTGACAGCCGTGAATTTTGAGATACAACAACTCCCAAAGGACAAGGGTTCAAGGATATAATGGCTGCCAGTGGCCAAGGATTCAAGGATAACGGCTCCTAGTAGCCAAAGGTTCAAGGATGTAATGGCTCCCAATGGCCAAAGGCTCAAGGATGTAATAGCTCCCAGTAGCCAAAGGTTCAAAGATACAACGACTCCCAGTGGCCAAAGGTTCAAGGATATAATGGCTCCCAGTGACCAAAGGTTCAAGGATATAATGGCTCCCAGTGACTAAAGGTTCAAGGCTACAACGGCTCCTAGTAGCCAAAGGTTTTTGAGATATAATGGCTCTCAGTAGCCAAAAAAAAGGTTCAGAGATATAATGGCTGTTAGTAGCCAAAAAGGGTTCAGAGATATAATGGCTCTCAGTAGCCGAAGGGTTCAGAGATATAATGGCTCTCAGTAGCCGAAGGTTTCAGGGATACAATGGCTCCCAGTAACCAAAATATTTAGGGACACAATGGCTCCCAGTAACCAAAATATTTAGGGATACAATGGCTCCCAATAACCAAAATATTCAAGGGTACAATGGCCCCCAGTAACCAAAATATTCAGGGATACAATGGCTCCCAATAACCAAAAAGGGTTCAGAGATATAATAGCTCTCAGTAGCCAAAAAGGGTTCAGAGATATAATGGCTCTCAGTAGCCGAAGGTCTCAGGGATACAATGGCTCCCAGTAACCAAAATATTCAAGGATACAATGGCTCCCAGTAACCAAAATATTCAAGGGTACAATGGCTCCCAGTAACCAAAACATTCGGGGATAAAATGGTTCCTAGTAACCAAAATATTCAGGGATACAATGGCTCCCAGTAGCCAAAATATTCAGGGATACAATGACTCCCAGTAGCCAAAAATTTAGGGATATAATGGCTCCCAATAGCCGACAAGATATAATTTAGGATGTAAAGGCTCTTTAAGCCATCAGATTGTGGTTTAGGATATGAAGGCCCCTTAGGCCATATGTTTTCGGATTTAGGGGTACAAAGGCCTCCCATGCCATAACATTGTTGTTTAGGACGTAAAGACTTCTTGGGCCATATATGCATTTTTTTTTAATGAGGTAGATGATACGTAAATGTAACAAACGTAACATAACTCCTTTTTTTTTTCTTTCTTTCTTCTTCTTTTTTTTTTTTTTAAACATTGGGAGCAATGCACAACTTCATGAAAATTTATGTTGTCCATGATGGACAGAATAAAAGAAAGAAAGAATAGGGGAGAAGAAGGGATCCAACCACACAAAACACATGAGATTTTTTACGTGGTTTGGAGGCGATGTGCCTTCCTACATCCACGGCCAAATTGAATCCTTTCTTTTCTGTAAGATACAAATTACAAGATCCGACATGCCTTCTTAAATACAAGAAATGTAGGGCATACTATTGTAGGTATTATCAAAATAATACCTCAAGACTTTCATACAAAGATGAAGAGAAAACTTACCCACATACGGGTTAGGTTCTACACTCCTTTAACAACTAAGCATTCTGAAATTCGTGTTCTGGAGCATAGTACAACTTCAGGTGTTTTCCATTCATTGGAGGAAAAGGTGCGTTTCCCTCGTAGTCGACCACAATGTAGGCTCCGCCTTCATAAGCTTTAGCAACTACAAAGGGTCCAATCTAATTTCGTGCAAATTTTCCTTTGGGTTTTGAAGCCATGACATCTTTTTACTTGACCATCACCAGATCACCCTTCTTGAATACTCTTTCTTTTACGAGCTTATCAAATGCACGTGTCATTCATGCTTGATATATTTGAAGATGCTGATGAGCTGCCAATCTATCGCCTTCCAAGCTTGCAAGTTCTTCGAAGCGTCTTTCAACTTCGCTAACTTCTTCGGTTAGGTCCCCATAGTGAGCAGCTACCCGATAAGAAGACACTTCAATTTCAATGGGAATCACTGCTTCTGACCCATAGACAAGAGAGAAGGGTGAACACCCTGTAGGAGTCTTGTATATGGTACGATAAGCCCATAGCGCTTCGTACATTTTCTCATCCCAGTCCCGCTTGTGGCCATCAACCAGTTTCTCCAGGAGTTTACAAAGAGTTTTATTGAATGCTTCTGCTAGCCCATTAGACTGAGGATTATATATTGTAGAAGCTTTCCATTCAATATGAAATTTCGCAGCCATTTTATAGATAGTCTGATTTTTGAATGGAGTGCCATTATCAGACATAATTCGACTGGGGACACCAAATCTATAAATAAGATTGTGTCTGACAAAGCGGGACACAGCTTCACCGTTGACTTCCCTCAGAGCGACTGCTTCTACCCATCACGAGAAATAGTTTGTTGCTGCAAAAATATATTTACAGCCTTTTGAAGAAGGTGGGAAAGGACCAACAATATCCATACCCCATTCTGCAAATGGCCATGTTGGAGTAGTTGGATGAAGTCGATTTGGAGGTCTTCTTGGCACTGGCCCAAAAGCCTGGCATTGGGGACAACTTCGGGCAAATTGCTCGCAATCTGAAAACATTGTGGGCCAAAAGTACCCTTTCTTCTTGATGTTAATCTTCATTTTAGGTCCTGACTGATGAGCTCCACACAACCCAGAGTGGACTTCCTTCATGACTCTTCTAGCTTCTGACATCGACAGGCACCGGAGAAGAACAACCTTTTCCTTATCTGGAGTAAGCCTATACAATTTTCCGGCTATTAGCCTATAAGAGGCTGCTCGACGTAATAATCGTATGTGCTCAGCTCTATTTTTTTGGAAGATGTCCCATTTAATTTGAATGATAGGTTGTCGCCAATCTTCTTCTATAATATCTTCTCTTTCAAGGACATTAATTTCATATGTAGTCAATCCATTTTGTTGATCGACAGAATTTGGCGATAATATTCTATCTCGAATTATGACTTCAATTTCACCTTCAGGGGGTAGCGTAAGGGTTGCAGCTAACTTAGCCAATGCATCGGCATGAGCATTTTTACTTCTGCAGACATGCTCAATCTTAAAAAGATAAAACTTTTCGGAGAGACGTTTCACTGCCGCATGATAAGTCAACAATTCCTCCTTCCAGACTTCAAAAGTCCCTAAGACTTGTTGTACCACCAACATAGAGTCCCCATAAACTTCGATGCATTTGATGCCCATGTCTAAGGCAAGTTCCAGTCCTACAATGAGGGCTTCATATTCCGCCTCATTGTTGGTTAAGGGCTCCATTAGAGCACAAGAGTTATGCAGTATGCCGCCTTCTGGCGAGATGAAGACGATGCCAACACCAGCTTTGGAGACTGAGGTACCATTAGGCAACAATGTCGTTCTCGATGCTCCATCAAAATATAGCTGTCAACATTCAGGCCTATTATCTTGCACTTCATATATTTCTTGTGCCAGTAGAATTTCTTCATCGTGCAGCTCTACATTGAGTGGTGAATCTTCAAGAACTAGATGGGCAGCTAGGAACTCTGCCATACCTTGCCCTTTTATTGCTTTTCGCAGGACATAGGTAATATCGAATTCCATTAGAAGGAGCGCCCATTTCCCCAATCTTCCTGATAACACAGGTTGCCGAAGCAACAATTTTAGGGGATCAAACTTGGAAATGAGATTAACCTTATGAGCCAACAAATAATGTCTCAACTTCTTGACAGCAAATACTAGTGCCAAACACATCTTCTCCATGGAAGAGTAGCGATGTTCTGGACCCACTAGCATCCGACTAAGGTAACAGAGGGGTTGCTCTTTGCTTTCTTCATTATTTTGTGCTAGTAATGCTCCCAAAGATGCATCCATGGCAGCTATATAAAGGATCAAGGGTTTCCCTTTGATAGGTGCCCCCAAGACCGGTGGGTTGAGCAAATACTTTTTGATTCTATCGAGAGCATTCTGACAGCCCTCATCCCAAACAAATGGAGCTCCTTTCTTTGTTAACTTGGAGAATGGCTGGCATCTTCCTAACATGTTTGAAATAAATCGCCTAATATAGGCCAGTCTTCCTTGGAGAGACCTCAACTCTCTCAAATTTCTAGGGGGTGGCAAGTCTCTTATTGCCTTTATTTTGTCATGATCAATCTCAATTCCTCTGTATCGAACTATGAAGCCCAAAAATTTACTACTTGAAACGCCAAATGCGCATTTCATAGGATTCATCTTCAGTTGATACTGACGTAATCTTTCAAAGATTTTACGCAAATCGGCCAAATGGTTCTCTTTTCAGTGTTTTCACAACCAGATCATCCACATAGCATTCCACTAAATTGTGCAGCATCTCATCGAAGATCTTGGTCATGGCTCTTTGATATGTAGCACCTGCATTCTTTAAACCAAAGGACATTCTTTTGTAATTGAATAACCCTTTTGGTGTGCGAAAAGCTGTATGATATTTATCTTTGATAGCCATCCGAATCTGATTGTATCCGGAAGAGCCATCCATGAATGATAAGGCTTCGTGTCCTGTAGTAACATCTACCATAGTTTCTGTAATTGGAAGTGGAAAGTCATCTTTGGGGCAAGCCCGATTCAGGTCCCTAAAGTCAATACAAACTCGCACCTGGCCATTTTTCTTTTTCACTGGTACAATGTTAGCCAGCCATGTGGGATACATACATGTTTCAATGAAGTTCACTTCAAGCATTTTATCATCTTCGGCATTAACCTTCAACTCCAATTCCGGTCGCATTCGTCGCTAAGACTGTTTGACTAGTTTGGCATCTGGAAAAATAGCAAGTTCATGTTCCGCCACAGAGGGTTCAAGCCCAGGCATCTCCTTGTATGTCCAGGCAAAACAATCTTTGAACTCTAATAACAACTGTTTATATGCTTCTCTTTCATTTTCATTCAAGAGAGCACTTATGAAAATGGGATGAGGATCTTCTATACTTCCCATACTAACTTCTATCAATTCATCGACAGTAGCTTCCCCTCCGTCTTCCATTTCTTGTGGTGCAGGCTGCAACTCTACAAAATCATCATCTTCATCAGTTTTAGCTGTGTAGACTTCGAACCATTCTGGCTCCTTATCACATGTAACCGCTTCAACTTGTCCCTTCGGATTTGCATCTCCCAAAGGTTACAAAGTATCTTCCGCTTGCTCTTTCTGATCTGCATTTCCCAAAGATGACGAAGCAACATCTTTTGCTTCTTTTGACGATTGCTCGGCTAGAGATTTAGTATGAATAATAGGTAAGGGAGATAAGAGTCCTTCTTTTTCTTGTTGTTCCATAGATGGAGTTGCTAAACATTGTTGATGCGACTCTTCCATATCCTTTGAAGGATCTTGAGGTTGAGATGATTCTTCAATTGACTTGTTTGGGTGAGAAGTATAGTTTCCTTATCTTTTCCTTCTGAATCATCAAACTTGATTTCAGCGCATTCTTGTAGGTCATCTTGAATTGGTGACAGGCTGATCATATTTGATGCATAATGGATAGAGGACCCTTCTCGTCGGCCATATCCCAATCCTCTCCTATCTTGCTGATGGTTCATCAGCTGCCCCCGTATCTCAGGTGGGTTCCATAACTCTTGAAAGTATTTTCTTCTCGCAGTATCCTGCTGAAGGGGAATATTTTGCTTTTTACACATTCCTTTAATATGCTCAGGCACATCTTCCATTATTGGCACGTCTTCCATGACATTTTCATCATTGTCTTTCCTCCAAAAACTATCATTTGGGACTCTTGAGATCGAGTGACTTTTATGGAACACAATTTTTCCTTTCTTCTTACGGGGTACAATGAAAGTTTTTAAGGGCTCCACAGTGTATACCTCTCTCCGAGTGATCACTCGACTAAATTCCGGAGGAAAACGGATGCTTGAGCTTATCACTTGATTGATGGCATTTATTTGTTCCTCGATAGACAATTTACGTCTCTGAGGCATTTCCTGAGATGACTTTGATCTTGAGGGTGTCGACTGGCTTTCCTGACAAAAGTCTTTTCTCATTTTTGCTTGGTTTTTCTGTCATCAAAAGTAATTTCATCATCTTCATCTGTGAAGCTTTCTATCTGCTCCTTTTTATCCGACAAGATTCTGACATTTCTGTTAACAGAAACATTACCATGCAATGGAGCTTCTTTCTTACTTTTTCCTAGATTTGCCAATTTTGTGACTGGCAGGGTAATTTTGGGCTCTTGGTATAAATGAGCATCAGCTAAATGACACTCATATCCCTTACATGGGTCTACATCAGTAAAAATCCGGAATTGCTCTTCATTTCTTGTATATTTGATGCATTGGTGTAATGTAGATGGCACTACCCAATTTTCATGAATCCATGGCCTCCCTAAAAGAGCTTTGAAGGAGGTATTGGCTTCCACAATGTAGAATGACACTCTGGTCACAAAATCTTCCATGATCAAGTCCACCTCAACTCGACCTATGGCTTCTTCACAATCCTGGTTAAAACCAGAGATTCTTACCCCTCGAATCTTTTGCACATACGGCATGAGGTATAAATTATGGAAAGTTTTGAGAGGCATGATATTGAGTGTTGAACCTGCGTCCACCAATATCCGATTCACTTCAATGCCATTTATGAGCCCTTTCATATATAATGGTCTATTATGATTTGCTGTGGACAGCAACATGTCTTCATCTGTAAATGTCATAGAAGCCGCGTAGACTTCATAGACTTTAGCTTTGAATTCTGTTACATGCGCTTCATAAGCTTTAGGTTCTTTAAGAATGGCAATAAGAGCTTCCCTCAATTCTTTGCTTAATGCTAACACATCCTAAATGCTGAGGGACGTAGGGAATCTCTTCAACGTATGTAGGATCTTCCGATCTACCTTTGCACGAACTTTACTCAGTGACGGCATCATATTCATAATGCTCTTCATGGCCTGGGAAGGATTTTCTTGAGGCTTTTCATTCCCTGAAGCCTCTAGTTCTTCTAGATTATCATTTGCATCTCCCTGATGCTCTTGTTCACTAAGTTGCAAGCCTTCATTGAATAGGTCAGCAAGACCTTCTTCTTCCCTTTCGGGTTGTGATGGACTTGGATTCTCTTGATTTGGAATCAGTTCATCGACCTTATTGGTAGCTTCCCACAATTGCTCTTCTTCTTCTGATACAAAAGTGAAGGATTCACCTCTTATTTCAGGCTCTGGCACTAGTCCTGGTTCTTCACCTCTGAAATATATAACCCTCTGATTACTCTGCCTCTGGCCACGGCGCCAATCTTGCCCACAGCCGAGACCTCAGCCTCGTCCTTTTCTAGACAAAACCTCCCTTCTTTGATAAGTGAGAAGTGCCTTTGCTCTCTCAGCTGGCACATATCTAATCTCATCCTCTATAGAAGGTAGATTAGGTTCTACTGAAGCAGAAACCATATTACAAGAGAACATTTGAAATTTCTCACTTATTTGTTTCATTATGGAGTCATGCCCCCAGAATGCATCATCATCAGCTATGGAGAAACCATCTTCTTCTTTCTGCATAACATTTTGTAACTGTGTGAGCCAATTCTTTAGGCGAGTCCTTTTCTCCAATTCATCCCAAGGTATGAACTTGTCCAGAGAAACTGTCTTCGTGGGAGGTGTTGGTTGGTACTCTTCTAGCTCATCTATCAATTGTTGAAGTTTCTGCAGAGGAGTTTTATTCTTTAAGGGTATGTCTTGATCCTCTTCTTGAATCTTTTTCTTCATCCTTCTTTTTTCATTCTTTCTTCTGTTCTTCTCTCTTTTTGAGAATAGCTACTTCCTGGAGAGCTTTACGGGATGATTTCGACTCTTGTGGAATTGTTTCTTTTTGTAGAGTCAATCCCGACTTCTGTGAACAAGAGGCGCCCATATATTCTCTCATGTCTCCTCTGTTCGTCCTCCCACCTCTATAAGAGAATGGAAACCTTTTCTTGACTTCAGTCCAAGGCCGCTTTGGCTGATTAGTTGGTGCCGTTTGGAAGGTAGCTTGAATGGCTTGCTCAATGATTTCTGCAGGCAGATGTTGATATTCTCCAGTTACAACTTCTCCAGGCTCAGGCATCTTTGAGCATGAGGAGTTTGCATGATCTTCCCTAGCATATGCTAATTGCATTTTAATAGATTTTACAGCCCGTCTTATTTCTATTTGGCGATGACGAAGTTGTTTAAAATCCTTCTGGTACTTTTCAATCATCTGCAACAATACCTTCTCTTGCGTGGCTTGAAAAGGAGACAAATCTGGGATGACTTCTGTTTTCTTTTTACAATCTTGAGAGGATGAGCTAGGCTCTGGTTTATTAGATTTTGCCTGTCGAACTATCTTGGGACTTTGTCCACTGGGATGTCCTTCATTAGCTCTTTGAATTACATTCACTGACAAAATATTTTCGCTTCTGGGATGAGGTTGTGGGGGTTTCACCAAGTACTTCCCCATTTTTATGACCCCAGTTGCGATCATTCCTTCTACAATTTCTTTGAAAACATGACAGTCTTCAAGAGTATGACCTAACCCTTGGTGATATTGACAATATGTAGGATCAAATGACATGTGCATCTCATGTATCCTACTTGACTCAGGGAGGGTGATCATTCTTTCTCTGACACATAGGTCGAACAATTCGTGAGTTTTATTTTTTGGAAAAGAATAAACTCTTTGAAATTTGCAGGCCATGTTTATAGAAATATCATCATCTTCTTCGAGCCATCCACACGAGCCCTTTTGACATATGTGTGGTCCGGTCACCCAGGTTGAACCGGTCATAACACTCTCCCCATCATAGGTGAGTCTTCGCTTGGCCCCTTTTTGGTTTTGAGGAGCTATAATGCCTTCTGTTTGTATCTCCTCATTCCTCTCTTCGACAAATGTGCAAGGGATGCTTTCCTCCTCTGAATCGATTATGTTTAAGGGCTCCGGATTTTGAGAGAGATCTATCACGGGACTTCTCTCCTCAGACCATTCTTCTTCATCTTTTTGAAGGAAAGCCTCATACATCAACCTTCTAAGGTATAACACACTCTGTACCAACCGAGATTGTTGTTGACGCAACCTTCTCAATTCTTTCTGAATTTCTTGAAGCACTTTTGCCATACTAGCTTCTTCTGAGGCTGCCTCTATAGAGCATTCGGGCTTCTTTCTTTGACAAGCGGGGGAATCTTCAATGCAAACCTGTTTTCCGGCCCGCTTCTTAATTGTTCTATGGAGGACATTTATTTTGTACACATGTCCGCTTCTAGGATGAGGACGAGGCGGATTTACCAAGTACCTTCCCATTGTAATTGTTCCTTCTTCGATCAAGTCTTCCACCAGATCTTTGAACACATAACAATTTGAGACCGTATGACCTAGCATTCTGTGATACCAACAGTAATTAGGCTCATGTATTTTACCCATTTCTTTCGGTTTCTTAGGCTCAGGTAATGCAATCAATCTGCCTTGTAGACAAAGCCTGAATAAGTCAGGAGTCTTATGTTTTGGGAAAGAATACGGTCTCTGCAACCTCTCTTCAAGTGTTCTTACAACATTCTTCCCTTTTCTGAAATTACTGACACTCCGGGCATGGTTGCCACTTCTGCCAGTAGACTTCTTATGTATAACAAGAGGTTCTACCACCGCTCTCTCTTGGTCACAAGTAGGAATCTTGGATGACTTTTAAGACTTTCGATTAGTTTTGCTATTTGATGATTCTGGGTTGTCAGGTCTTTTAACACCCCCTACACTCATGAGAGTCGCCATCTGCGCCAACTGAAAGCACTGTTGGTTGAGTTGTGTTATTTCATTTTGGGCATTTTTATCGGTCACACTAAGCAAAATTTTTTGAAAGACTGGCAGTAACTCGGGTAGTGTATTGGCAGTTAACTCCACTCCTGGAGTAATAATTGTAGGCGGATTATGAGAAACTTCTTCAATCATCATATGCTGACTGCTAGTTTCTAATGTCTCATGAGTGAAATTCATAGAGACATATTGTTTTGGCTTTTGATGAGGTTGAGGTGGATTCACTAGCAACTTTCCCATCTGAATTACTCCCATCTGAATGAGTTCTTCAGCATGATCTTTGAATAAGTAGCAATCTTCAATCACATGTCCCAACATTCGATGGTACATGCAATAATTTGGTTCATCTATCTTATCCACCTCTTCTGACCTTCGTGGCTCTGGCAAAATTACTAGTCTTTAGTTATGCAAAAATCAAATAGTTTTCTTGTGTATTCTCTTGGAAAGGAGTAGGACTTCTTCAATCTTTCAGCGAGAGAAGCACTAGGATTCGTGCCTCCATTCTTCTTCCCTGAGGATGAAGCACCAACAGTTCCCTTATTGCCCGACTCTTTTATTGTTGCTGCAAGGTCCATCGTATTGACTTCCCTGCTACACGTTGTACGATCTTTTGGGGCTTTCATTTTACTGGCCAACACCAGATTTGGATGCTCAGCGAAGAACATCTCAACTTCTGCAACTGTATTATTGAGATGTTCAAAAGTCTTGATATTGGCGCCAATCAATTTTTCATTGATTTCTGGCTTAAGGCCTCTTTTACAAAGCTTCACTGCATCTTCATGTACAGGCGGATTATCACATTTCATGCTCATATCGCGCCATCTTTTGATGAAGTCCGGAGCAGACTCATCATTCTTCTGTTTGATAGAAATTAATTCTGCCAAGGAAACTTTTCTTTCAACTACGTGGAATCTATCCATGAACTTCCGCTACATATCTTCCCAATTAGCCACAGAATTAGGTTTAAGTTTCGAGTACCATTGAAAGGCGATACCCGTTAATGAAGTTGCAAAATATCTCAACAAATAAGATTCATCCGTAGCTAACTCCCCTAGTTCTATGGTATAGCGGGCTAAATGCTCCTGCGGTGGTCCACTTCCATCAAACCTTGTAAATTTGGGGATATTTGGATGATCGACAGGAAGCTTCTTGAATTGATGATGGATGGGGTATGGGACTTTATATAAGTCAAAAGTTGACATTCCCTCGTCACGTTCAGCCATTTTACTTTCAATGATTTGCTCAATCATAGCTTTTTGCTTGGCTGCAGCAGCCTCTCCTGCAAATGCCTGAGACTGTTGGGCAACATTGTTCACCTCTCCCGAAGGAAATTTATGTAGATTTTCTGGTGCCCGCGGTACTTCGGCATTTATAATGCGAGAAGTTGCAGTGACAAGTACATTCTCGCCTTGGGTTGGCCTGGGGGGAATTGGATTCCCTTGAGCCGCTGGAGGTGTGCGTGCTCTAGCATCCCAACTCTGCATAATGTTCTCCAAGAGTGCTTTCAAAGCCTGATTCTCTTGGATCAGATCTTGCTGAGATAACCCTATTGCAGGATTTGCTCCTTGTACATTCTGTTGAGCATTCTGATCTTGAGCATTTTCTAGCTCTTCCAGCTCATTATGCTCTCCTTGAACCTCTGGATTTTCTGCTACATTTCCTGGTTGTGGCTCGAACAACATGTTCCTTCTCTGCAACCATTCTGTGGCATTTTCGACAAACCTAGTAGTAGGTCCTGGTCGATTGGCAATGTTTGCTACTTCATTAGGATCTTCAAGTAACGAAGCAAAACGATTGTTTCTACTAGAAGTACAGCAACTGAATATCTTCAGTGAGTCACCGTTCCTTTGAACGGCTCTTCTTTTCTTTTGTGGTGGGCATACCGGCACACCTAAACGATCAAAAACTGAAATTTTGGGTGGCTGAAGTATCTGAACATCTTCATCGACCATTTTCAAATTCTTCTTCTTTTGATTTCTTTGCCTCTTTTTTCTGTCTAGAAAAGATTGTGGCGTAACAATCGGAAGAGCATATCTAACATTCTCTTGCTGAGAAACCATCAGACTAGCTCTGTCTCTTTTGATTTTTCGGGCCTCTTCCTTAGTGACCCATATTTTCTTTATGTGAAGATTAGACTCCTCCACAAAATTCTTCCTTTTTCCATGAATTGTGATATTTTTCATGTATCCCCAGTGATGTCCTGAGGATTTGTGATATTTAGGCTGAAACTCAGCCTTGTCTTCTTGAACCTTTGGGAGGATCCCAAAGCGGTTTTGTACAGGAATTGTCGGTACACAACGACTTTTTGAAATTGTCGTCTTCCGACCATCTAAATGTACTCGCAAGTCACCAACGATTACTGTTCTGCGAGAAGTATAAGTTGTAGAAGTCCTTCGTTGACGTCTAGGCTCCTGCTTCCCGCTTGGAGAGGAAGGAGTAACATGCACGCCAATGGTGTAAACACCGAAGTTAAGACCCCCCATCATAGTCGGTGCCTTTGTACGGGGTGCACTGAGCTTGAAACCCTTCATTGGTGTAGGAGCATCAACACCCTCTTTGGCAGGTACCACGCCCAGGAAATATGGAGAACCCACTACTGCAGGAAAATCCCCAAAGCATAATGGTGTTGTCAGATAGCCAAGGCGAGCATGGTTTGCCACAACTAAAGGACTATTTGACACTTTGGCCATTGCTGTTAGCGAGTCAATAACTCGCACGAACACTTTTTTGACAATGAGAACAGTCAACTGTTAATCTGCAACAAAAAATGGATATATAATTAGCCATTTCATAATGTTGACATTATGGCATTATCAGTATCACTTGGGGAAAGATGAAAGGAGAGAGGAGTCCCAGCGGGCGTGCCATCTGTGGGAATGATATTTTATCAAAAATATAAAAATGGGTGTTTTTTATATGTTTTGATGTTGATTACATCGACCTCGATCTCGATCGATGTTTTTATATGGACTCCTCTCCATCAACCTCGATCGATGTTAATTACACCAGTGAAATCACTAGAAACCTTTGATTAACCCCTTTATGCGTAATACTGATAATTGCCATAAAATTCGTGCGAAAAATAAGAAACAACACAATGTGCAACAATGGAAATAATAAGTGAATGAAATTTCATTAATCAAAAGATGTTACAAATTACAATGAGCCCCCACTGAGCAAGGGCATTACAACATGACAAAATTTTCTATTTGTAACAACCCAATAATTACATCTGGAACTATAAATATTGATCAGAACTTCGATCAATTATAACAAATTGTGCTCCAAAGTCGTAATTATTGTGATCGAAAGATCATTCTGACAATCAGAGTGATTGATTTGATTAAACAAGATTCACGATCTTCACTAGCATAGTCAAATCGTTAGATTTAAGAAGACGGACTAGATTGATAAAATCGGACTGTCAGATTATGACGACAGTCAAGATCGATATGATCAAACCGTCAAATTATGAAATCAGGTCAAGATCATAAGGATCAGATTATTAGATCTAACGTCTGGTCAATATTGGAATGATCCAACCATTAGATCTGAAATATGGATGATCCAATTATCATATTAAAAGCATTAGGTCACGATCATGAAGATCGGACCGTTGAATTATGAACTCGGGTCGAGATCGTAAAGACCTGACCGTCAAATATGTGATCGGGTCACAATCATGGAGATCGGACCGTTAGATTTGGGGTTCAGTCGATATCGGGATGATCCGACCATTCAATATGGAATTCGGTCGATTATCGAGATAATCCGACTGTTGGACTATTAAATCAGGTCGAGATCATGAAGATCCAACCATTCGATCTGAAATTCGGTCGATATCGGGATAATCCGACTGTTGGATTATTAGATCAAGTCGAGATCATGAAGATCAGACCGTTCGATCTGAAATTCAGTCGATATCGGGATGATCCGACTGCTGGATTACTAGATCAGGTCGAGATCATGATGATCCGACCGTCAGATCTGGAATTCGGTCGATTATCAGGATAATCTTACCGTTAAATATGTGATCTAGTCAAGATCATGAAGATCCGACCGTTAGATCTAAAATTCGGTCGATATCGAGATGATCCGACTGCTAAGATATGGGATCAGGTCAAGATCGTGAAGATCCGACCGTTAGATCTAGGATTCGGTCGATATCAAGATGATCCGACCGTTGGATTATAAGATCAGGTCGAGATTATGAAGCTCCGACCATTCGATCTGAAATTCGGTCGATATCAGGATGTTTCGACCGCTGGATTATGAGGTCAGGTCGAGATCATGAAGATCCGACCGTTAGATCTGAAATTCAGTCGATATCAGGATAATCCGACCGTTGGATTATTAGATCAAGTCGAGATCATGAAGATCCGACCGTTCGATATGAAATTCGGTCGATATCGAGATGATCCGACCATTAAATATGAGATCAGGTCAAGATCGTGAAGATCCTACCATTATATCTAGAATTTGGTCGATATCGAGATGATCCGACCGCTGAATATGAGATCAAGTCGAGATCGAGAAGATCCGACCGTTAGATCTGAAATTCAGTCGATATCGGGATGATCCGACTAGATTATGAGATCAAGTCACGATCATGGAGATTGGACTGTTCGATTATAAGATCCAGTCACGATCATGGAGATCGTACCGTTAGATCTTGGATTCGATCGATATCATGATGAACCGACCGTTAAATATGAAATCAGGTCGGGATCGTGAAGATCCGACCGTTAAGTCTGAAATTCGGTCGATATCGGGATGATCCAACCGCTAAGTTATGAGATCATAAAGATCCGACCGTTAGATCTGAAATTCGGTCGAAATTGGAATGATCCGACCGCTGGATAATTAGATCGGGTCAAGATCATGATGATGCGACCGTCATATCTGGAATTCGGTCGATTATCAGGATAATCTGACCGTTAAATATGTGATCTAGTCAAGATCATGAAGATCCGACCATTAGATCTAGAATTTGGTCGATATCGGGATGATCTGACCGCTTAATATGAGATCAAGTCGAGATCATAAAGATCCGACCGTTAGATCTGAAATTTGATCGATATCGGGATGATCCGACCACTGGATTATGAGATCAAGTCACGATCATGGAGATCGGACCATTCGATTATAAGATCGAGTAACGATCATGGAGATCGGATCATTCGATTATAAGATCGAGTCACGATCATGGAGATCGGTCCGTCAGATCTAAATTTGGTCGATGTCAAAACGATTTGATCGTTGGATTTGAAATTAGATCAGAGACATAATATGATCGCCTGACCGATGTAGTTAGATTCGGACTATATTAGATCCTACCGTGATCAACTTAGTTAAGTCATTTGATCAATGGGTCAGGTTGTGAGTGGACTTAATCAATGTGACAAAGTCATTTAACCAATGAATTTGATGTCTTATGAATATAGTTAACCATATATGATTAACACATAAGACATATGATTCAATGACATATAACTTAATAACATGTATTAATTACATGTTAATTAATTTTATGTCATCTTAATATAAATGTGACATATGACTTGATAACATGTGTTACATGTTTATGTCACATAAATAAGTTACATATTAATGGATTTTATGTCACATTAACATGATTGACTTATTGGATTAAATTACACCATCCTAGATTTAATTCTCTAGGTGTAATTAACTATATATGATCATCACATATAATGTAACATATGTGATCATATAATGTTTATATTATATCATGTCATATTTATATGTTATAACAAACATATAATATAACATAACATATTAAAACATTGGGCTAAGATAAGACTTAAACCCAAATCAAAAAAGAAAGAGAGGGGGCCAAAGCCTACCACTCTCAAAGCCAAGAGTCCTTACCACAAGGAACTCTTAAACTTGCCGCACCTTTTTTCTCTTGTCCAAATGAGCCCCGTAGGGAGGTATTTATAGCCTTGCTAGGAGCGGTTAGAAGCCTAGGGGTCCACCCTCACCGGGTGGAAGTTATGCCCATTTCCGCACACAAGAATTTAAATGAAAAGATGCGGTTACTAAAAAAAGAATCCCGCCTCCAAAAATTTAAACGGAAAAGGAGTTACGGGAGGAGGGGGGCGCATGCTTCACCCTCACCGGGTGGAGGTGAAGTGTCCTACTTAGAGTAGGATTCTTTTCCCCTCTTTTTTTTTACTAGTTCCTTCCTTTTTTTTTACCTTTTTACTGGAGCTTATCTCTCACACTACCCTCACCGGGTGGAGGTGAAGTGTCCTACTTAGAGTTGGATTCTTTTTCCATGTTTTTTTTTTACTAATTCCTTCCTTTATTTTTACCCTTTTACTGGAGTTTATCTCTCTTTTTTTCACTTGGACAGTTACAAGAGAGAGAGAAATGTGCGTATGGCACACTACCCTCACCGGGTGGGCTGCATCCACCCGGTGAGGGTGGAGAGTCCATGTGTGGATGGACTCTTTTCCTCTCTTTTTTTTACTGTTCACGTTTTTTATTTTTTTATAGTGTCCTGGGACAGTTACAAGAGAGAGGGAAGGGTGCGTGCCCTACTACCCTCACCGGGTGGGCTACATCCACCCGGTGAGGGTTGAGAGTCCATGCGTGGGTGGACTCTTTTCCCCCTTTTTTATTCTGTTTTTTTTTTTATTTATTTACTTTCCTTGGACAGTTGGCAAGAGGTGGGAAGAGGTGCGTATGCACCTGCACACCCTCACCGGGTGGCATTCTCCCACCTGGTGAGGGTCAAGAGTCCACCCATCAGTGGACTCTTGCCCCCATCTCCATCTTTCTTTCTTTTATTTATTTTTTTCAAAAAAAACCAGGCCAGACTGTCCCTTCTTCTTCTTTTTTCTTGTGGCCGGCCTCCCTTGTTTCTGCTGTGCACTGGTGCCGCTAGCTCCTATGGCTGCCCCTGTTGCATCTGTTGCTCATGTATGCTCTTGCTGCTGGTGTGCTTCTTCTTTCCCTTTTTTTTTTTTTTTTTTTTTTTTTTTGGTGTGTGTATGTGTGTGTGTGTGTGTGTGTGTGTGTGTGTGTGTGTGTGTGTGTGTGGGGGGGGGGGGGGGGGGGGGGGGGGGGGGGGGGGGTAGTTTGTTGTTGCTGTTGCAGGTTATTGCTGATGTGGTGTTCCTTATTGATGATGTTGTTTGTGCTTAGACAGGTAACATATACCCCTCTTCCTTTGTTGTATAGATCTTTGTTTTTTTTTTCTTTTTTGTTTTTTCTCTTTTTATTTTTATGGTTCAACAGAGACATCAGGTTCATTTTCTGTGAGATCAGTCTACAAAGTCACGGAGGGCTACGACATCAATCCTTCAAGCAAGTTTGGTCCCCTAAGAGCACCTTGAAGGTCAAGGTGCTTTCATGGAGGCTCTCTCTGTGCCGGCTTCCTACCAGCGATAGACTTGTCTACTTTGTTGATAGCGCCCACTCTTTGCTCTTTATGTAGAGAAGAGGAGGAATGTGTTGATCATGTATTTGAGACTTGCTCTTTTGCCAAAAGGCATGGGCACTCCTTTTTGACAAACTCCAGGTCCAGCAGGGGCCATTTGCAGCAATGGAATCTGCAGACTAGCTTCATGTGGGACAGTCGCCATATGTACAAGGACTAGGAGGATGCTATAATTCGGTGGCTGATTTTGCATGCAACCATGTGAGCCACATATGGGGAGAGCGGAGCAAGAGGATCTTCAAGAGTGAAGCTCTGATCCCGGAGAGGGTCATTTCTTTTATTTGTCATTCAGTGAGGGAGTGAGCCATAGCCTCACACTTTTTGCTTTGTTGGGCGATTGACTCTTGATTGCACCATTTTGGTGCCTTCTGTAGAGTGAGTTTATATGAGGGGTTTTGTTCCTCACCCTTGTACATTCACAACCCTTTTATTTGATATATTTCGTGTAATGATCTACTCACGAGCCGGATAGGAGGAAAAGACTACTTGTAGGAGAGGGTTACCGATGAGATGGCGGTACATAATGCTACAGTGTGGAGCCACCACTATGTCTAGAGGCTAGAAATAGGGATGAATTGGATTACTCCAACATCTAAAAATAGAAAAAGTTGCCGGGTCATACATGTGGGATTTGGTACTGTGCGAGAGGGTTCCCCCTTGAATGGTACTATGTAATGCCACATCGTGGAGCCACCATTATGTCCGGGGGCTAGGGCTAGGATAAACCGGATTAGTCTAATATTAGAAAATGGAAAAAGTTGTTAGGTCATATATGTGGGATTTAGATCCATAACTTGTAAAGTGCCTTTTAGAGATAAAATAGTGCGGGCTTGGCCTAAAGCACGCAATATCTCGCAAGGGTTGGACTGGGTTGTTACATATGGAGCGCATTGTGCTTAATAATGAAAAAGTATAACATTTTACACAAAATATACATGTTTTTATTATTTATTGATTTGGAGTATAACGTACACTTATATGTGAGAAAACAATGGGCCATATCAGTAATGACCAAATAAACTGTGGCATCATGATGAAATGCATTCACTTTCTCAGAAAGCATGATATTTAGAAGGGAACCTACGATGAACTTAAATGAATACAATTGACATGCGAGATGTGTTCTCTACATACAAGAAACCCAAAATCACTAGTATCGACATGAAAAGGCATGCAGAGACTCACCTAACAAGCAAAGAGTGTGCAGCCCAAGCTGTTGATTTCTATGTATCTTCTCATAAAAACTATTAGGTCTCCATGTCTCCGTAAAGAATGGTATAGAGACTGTTTCACCAAAACGGTAAAGCTGCAATCCACAAATACCAATGGCATTCATTACTGATGCATTGTGTATCACCTGAACTTCCACTCCTAATTTCTTTGCTCGAACAACCAGATCAGTATGTGTTGTGGCACTGTGATAAATGTGCGAGAATAGGAAGGTGTTAACACTCAAAGTATTTAAAGAAAGAAATAAATATGAAAACATAACAAAGGCACTTTCATCTTCATTCAGTAGCATGTGATAGTTTTCATGACAGCAATCTTCGGCAGTGCCATGTTTTCAACTCAACAGACATGTACCAAAGATTTAGCATCCTATCTTAGATGCATTTTCATATTAACATGAACTCTAGTTTAAGAGGTCGCAGTCAAAGAAGATGTGTAGACCTTAAGTTCTGTATCTGGATATGCACACACCATGTCCAAGAACAAATGTCATGAAGCAGCCCTTCATTGTAGCTAGGACTATCAAAAACAAAATCAAAAGGTTCATGAAAGTTGTTGACCAGATGATCTAGCAAAGCATTTTTTGAAGTGGGCATGCCCTTCTAGACTTCTAAAAAACAGATAAGCTGTAAATGTACAAAACACTCTTGTACCCATCCCTTGTTATCAGCATTTGGTACCAGATATTTTCTAACAGGAGAAACAAATAAAAAGGACAAAGCTAAAGCCTGTTGTTCCAATGGAACAGTTTTGTTTTGTGAAAACTGCAATCATAGACAGGAAGCGCAGACTTTTCACTTGAATCTCAGAACAGTTTAATATAATGTTGGTGTGAAATTATGAAAATAAACTCAATCAAATGAAAACTCTGGAATGAATCAAACAAAATGAAGACATAAAATGCTACCAGTGACATATAATGTTAGACATACATTGAGAGCTCAGTATCATCAAACTGTACAGAAAAATTATCCAATTTATGCAACAGATACAAAGCCAATGTACCATCCAATTTACGTGATAAAACAAAATGAAAAGCAGAAGACTAAATTGCATAAACCATACCCAAATGGGTCCCCTACAACAAGGAACGCCACGTTAGATTCCAAAGCTTCTGAGAGGATAATGTCAGCCCGTTCTTCAACCATTTCTCGATCAGCGACAATGACTGCCTTGCCATATAGCTTCTCCTGTACAACCAATGATTAGTGCCTTGACAATTTGTCACTTTTTTTTCCTTCATAAATACTACACTAATCAAAATGAATTGAATACACCAAGAACCTGAAACTTTGTTCATCCCTTTCTTCCCAGGGAACAAAGACATGCAAATAGACTGTTGACAGAATAGGGATGCGAAGCGGAACATTGAGGGGAGTTGCTCTTACCAATCTAGAGATGCCATCTGAGGATGTACCAAATGACAGAAGGGAGGTGTATGCCTCAATGTACACCTTGTGACACTTCTTGACGGCTTCAAGACCTCTCAAGGTTATGTCCTTCTCATCGCCCAGCCCCAGTCCAACTATATATAGCATTTCTCTCACTGCCACCAGCAATGATCCTGCTTCCCGAAAAGAAGCCAACCAGCACCAAGCAGACTTAAAAGCTTGGATATGTCCTGCAGCAGGTATTCATAAAGTCAGTTAACAAAAAATACAGGCCACATCCCGCAGAATTTGGTTACAGTATGAAAGAGAATTGCAGATCATAGCAGACAATTATATGTTTGATTCACTCATTTTGCCATTGTTCCCACTCCTATTCCCAAGGAAAATTTGAATGGTAAACCAGAAGACCCCCTGCTCCCATCTCGTTCCCATACCGCTCCTGCTCCTATTCCCAAGGGAAATTTGAATGGCAAACCAGAAGATCCCGCTCCCATTGCTGCTCCCATGACCACTCTGTGCAGCTATAGGATAGTACCACAGATGACTATTATATGTCTTGTTGTGAACAGTGTACTTGCTTTGCAGAATGCAGTTTATTTCAACCATCCTGTAGGTGTAATTTATAAGTAACCAAAATAATGAAGACACATACTTAAATACGTAGCAGAAAACCGATCCAACATTCTTCTCTTGTAGCTCAGATAATATGTTTTAAATAAAATCATGAACTCGTCTCTAGATCATCAAGGAAAACTCAGATTCCGTCCAAACAAAATCAGAAAAATCCTTTTTTTCAGGAAACTCCTCTTCATGGTCAGATTTGGACTCACTCCATTCCGATGAATCTGAAAAAGACAGAAGCGAATCACAGAACACACCGTGACAGATGTAAACTACTTTGAACCTGAAGTTTACAAAATTTTCTGCCAAAGTGATAGGGATGAAGCAAATTTTCGAAGTTTGGATTCGGTAGGCCATCAAAGTATAACATCCGATTCATGTTACAGCGCCAAAAAAAATGGTGAATCGCATAGCACCACACAAAAGATGGTACCAAACAACAATCCACCTCATCCCAGCACAGAACAGAAAGATGGCATTGGAGAACTTATGTATAGAACAAACCCTAGCAGCGACGCCGAGGGAAGAGCAGGCAGCAGAGAAAAGGAGAGGTAGCTGCCTCTTCTGCTGAGGTCAGGCCGACCAGCGGCGAGGGCGAGAGCGAGGGCGTTGGGGGCGGCGAGAGAGAGACGGGAGGAAGGCCACTTAGGCCAGCGACATATGCGGGCCCGCTTTTGTTAATTTGGGTGAAGCCCAGATAAACCCAATCAATTGATTTGCACCTAGGGTGAGTGCAGTAGGTTTTAAAACAATTATTTTTATAATTTTTTTAAATGAGCTTGAGGTGTTCTACACATCCGTGCAAACCTATATCCGACGAGATAATTTAAAAAGATCTGAAAAATTAAAAATTATTATTGAACTCAACCTATTAACAACATTCTTTACTGTTCTTTGAGGTTATTTTTTAAATTTTTTTGGATCGTCCGATCGAAGATCGGCCTGTACAAATATATATGACACCTTAAAATTCACTAAAAAAATATTAAAAATAATTTTTGTATCCACTGCACTGCACAGACTGAGAGTGAAATGACAAAGATATGCCTTGGGCCGGGCCGTGGGCTGATCCACCCTTTAGTAAAATGCGGTGAAGTGAAATGACAAAGATATTAGACGATGGGAAAAAGAAACTATCATCTCCCATTTCTTTAATGACATGCGATGCACCAATAATGATAAGTAATTTTATCTCTATTGACTTTATAGTTGCCAACGAGCAGCATGGAACCCCTCTTTAGAGGCTCTGGGTTCACTTTAGGCATATGTTAGAGTGCTTCCAGCAAATGGCGAGATCCGTGAAAAGACTCACTCCTTACGGTGGAATGCTCGAACCTATAATATGTCGCAGATTTGAGCAGAAGTATTCTTTATGTCGGTGACTATGATTAGATCTCTATCTAGCTAAATAAAAAATAAAAAATTAAGAACTTTGGTGGTGGTCACGCGATCTGGTGATATGGAATTAAATTTATTTTTACAAACTTAAAAAACTTGTCAACCTTCATTCATATTACAAATTATAAAAGATAATATCCTCTGGTGTTTGATGGCATGTTCTGTTCTTCTTGCATGTGCCACCTAAAATCCAATTATAGAAGGATAAGAATTCTTAATCGACATAGAACAACATTTGATCTATCAAATTAAGTTTAAAATAAAAATGAGAACATATATTCTACGTTGAACGTATAATCTTATTCTAATTTCCTCATTCCATTACCGAACCTAGGCTGAAGTTATCAATAAAACGCCACCGAGGTGATCCGGATAAGCATTCTGATGTTTATAAGATCGAATATCTAATACCAATCAAAAAAGGGAAAAAAAAGAAAACATACGAGCTTAGATACTATTCAAACTCGACATTCAAACTATCTGATAAAATGGATGACTTAGGTGTGCGTGTGTGAGAGAGAGAGAGGACGCCCTACCTTAGAGAAACATAGTTTGATTCTACAAACAGTAAGATTTCCTCTTAAAATAGATTTTTTTTTTCTTTTGCACAGTAAATACCAATAATTCCGTCAAACGGTGAGAAATCCGTGACACGCCCCACCGATGCTCGAGCGTGGATTCAAGCTCAAGACCTCCCTGTGCGCTGGGGACATGCAATATGATTTGACGGCTGCTCGTCCGTGACGCAACAAACATCATAAAATGTCATATGACGATTTTTGTTGTGTCATAAAATACTGTAAATAAATGAAAAAATAGTACTTTCATTATGTTTAGATTACTATGAATCATTATTTTTTTTACACATATGTCCCTCAAAAAGACATATTGTCATATATACCCCAACTCTTACATATTGTCATCAATATTCTCGAAATCTTCAAAATATCAACGCATTTATATTCCTTCGTCAAACTTAACTGAAAAGATTGCATAAATCATGATAATATCGGGGGTGTTAGGGGTATGTATGCAAGATTTTAGTGAATTAGAAGTATATAAAATATTAGTGAATTTAAAAGAACATATGAAAAATCTTTAGACGAAGGGGTATAAATGTAACATTTCTAAATATTTCAGAGGTATTAATGACAATATGTGAGAGTTGAGGATATATATGAAAATACGATGTTCTTGAGGAGTACATATACCAAAAAATCTAAATAATTTTGTCTTTCTTTCCTGTGTTAAAAAGATGTAAATCATCGTATTCAAAATTGCCTGATCCGTAAAGTCTTGACTCTGCCATACATGGGGAGTCTTCTCTTCGTCAGTTTCCATGAAAATAACCAAATCTTCGAAGGATAAACTTTGACCACACCATCTTCTTCTATCAAACTCTACATCCACTGTCATCAAAGGCTCTTATAAGGGATCACACTGAAAAGTGGCCTTCCATCTCATTTCCACCACCTTTCATCTTCCAGGAACTATTCAATTGGACCTAGAATAAAAGCTGATGCATTCTCATATGTCCTTGATTTAATGGCACCAAAGAAATTGATTATCAGTATCTCGTTTTATTTAAGAACATAGCAAGTTTCTTGTTCCATTTTGTCATTCTCGTAAGTAGTAATGCATCTTGTCGGTGGTAACACTAAAAGAAACCAGATTTGGAATTTGATTCAGATATGAATCCAAATCAAAATTTGGTATGGGCATTTTCTCTCAAAAACATCAAGGGAACTTGCACATTATAATCACACCGGGATTTCGACAAAACTATCTGGATCACAGATCCAAAAAAAACAGCAGAACAACAAACATAGAAAATGTAACAGAAAATGCAACTAACATAACAGGCAGAAATAGAGGCATCACGAACAAAATAAACCGCACTACGAAAGACTAGAATTTAGTTTCCAATTTAGTGTCTCCATGGTATACGCAGGTAATGAGAACAAAAGACCATGCTATATAACTGTAATCATGGAACAACAACAACAATCACATTCTGATTTTAGCATCTTGATAAGAGAAGCAATAAGACAGCTTCTGCTTTGTTTTTAAACCAATAAAAGCACCTTTATTACAAAATGCAGAATTGTCACATGTGACATCTCAACTCTCCTTGAAGCTCTCGGGATTGTATTGCCTCTTGAAGTGCATGCCCCCCCCCCTCCCCAACACACACACAACCATAAAAACATATACTACCCCAGAAGAGGGCTTGCACCTTTGGTAGAGCCATGAACAGCATTAACTTCATTCACCAAAAGCACGATCAAGTAACTATGTAAAAATGGTAGGCATTCTATCCGTTCGTGCACATGCAAACATGTATTCATTCTTTCACTTAATGTGTCATCTTTCATTCTTAAGGAATAGATGCTACAGAGCACATTTTGATGAGAAATTCTATGGATATTGAGAAGAAAGAAGCAATCGATGCATAACCTATTCAGATAGACCATCTACATAATCCAACAATGCTACAGAACTAGCATGTGAGAAGAATCCACAGACTGCCACCACCACGCTACAGCTGTCTATCAATGATCATAGTATTCAGGCCTTCTTGGTATTTAGCAAAATCATGTTTGTTTGTTCACAAGTCTGAAACCTCCGTCGCAGCATAAGTGCACGGATTATGGCATCTAGCTTACATATTGCACCCCGCTGCCTTCTGTGTTCACTGTACTTCTAACAACGGATTAAATGGCACTGATTTGGCAAGTGGAAAGCTTGCAACTTTTTGGGAATTTGTTCCTCTAAGGCTCCGCCTTTCCAGGTCAGTGAATCGGATACTTTCTATTAAGGGGTTGTTTAGTTTGACTTAAAATAACGAATAGTATGGGTCCATTTGGTTACAAGTAAAATATTTTCGTACAAAAATTTTTGGTTACAAGTAAAATATTTTCGTACGGAAATTTTTTTCAAAGGAAACACATTTACAAGAAAAATGAAAATAAATTCATCATTTGATACTCATGAACAATATTTTCAGCTCATTTGAAAAATGACATTCAATCTTATTCCATGGATGCCAAAATTGGGAAAAGGAAAAGTCCGCGAATTAAGTTTTCCATTAACCAGAGTTTTACGGCTTACCAAACAAGTGATTTGAATATATTTTTCAGGAAAAACTTTTCATGTGACCTATTTTATATAAAAACAAATGGCTCCTGTATAGAATTTAAAATCATCAATTTTGAAATCAAGAAAAACAAAATCCAAAATAATATTTTAAATTTTCAATAATTTTGGAATGAAAATCGAAATCAGATAAAGGAATATCACTTCCGACGCAATTCTAAAACTCAGCGATTCACAGCGTTCCAAACGTATCGAACACACCGTAAAACAATTTAAGACATGTCAAGCATAAGAAAATTACTGTTTTACGACATTTTACAATATTTTACTGCATTTTAGGGCAAACAAGCCACCCTTAAAAGGGGAAAAAAAAAAGTGAAGGGTCTTGATCAAGTTGACATGGTATTGTTGGGTGTTGGTTTACGGTGATCTTAAACAATTAGTCCTATATCGATTGCTAAATTATAATTTCAATGCATGTAAGTCTGAGCCTCATAATCTCAACATCGCGATTTTGAAATTTCATCTGGCACCCTTGGGAAGTTTTCATTCAGTTCCTCACCTGAACTCGAAGGTTAGAGACTAGCGCCAGATGCCCGAAGGCAAAGACACTCCTTGCCCGGTAGAAAGCCCCAAGGCCCCCCAACACAGCCGAAGCCCGGCAAGCGCGAGTTTAAAGGAGTTGCTGGTCTCCAATTACCTGGTGGATGGAGCAACGAGGAGGCAGCTCGCGGCAGAATCGACGAGAGCTCGGCCAAGACAGCGAGGAGGGTCGATGAAAGGAAGAGACGGCTGGTCATGGAGGGCAGCCAACAGATCCAGTTGGAGTTGTTCTCTGCGCTTATGGATTTTGGTACAAGGAAAAAAAAACTCTTCGAAATAAAGGGATACTAAAATCTATGGAATACTAATTCTATACCGGTTATAGAGATTTGAAGAAATAATTTTTTTAATTAATATAAGTCAAGTTATTTCTTTATAATTCTTTTAAAAAAATAATGCATCAAATTCCAGTATGATAAAAGGTAGTTTCCTTTGGGAAAAAAAAAAAACTCTTCGAAATAAAGGGATACTAAAATCTATGGAACACTAATTCTATACCGGTTATAGAGATTTGAAGAAAAAAAAAATTTAATTAATATAAGTCAAGTTATTTCTTTATAATTCTTTTAAAAAAATAATGCATCAAAATTCCAGTATGATAAAAGGTAGTTTCCTTCCCCTGTTTGATACTTCGAAATCATGCTCCCTTCAATCAAGGTCTAAAATTACAATGCATACAAAATGAGGAAATTGGCCAAGTGGAAAAGTTATGGTGCATAATCATACATTTTGTCAATATTAAGATTCTGCATAATATAGTACAAAAGAGAGGAACCCTCTATTAATGTGCACCTAATTCTTCTTATTACAAAATATAGAAAGTAAAAGATGTACAAACGAGAGAAACCTCCTCACTAATGGGGCCTTAATTCTTCGTAAAGAAAGTAAGAGGGAGAGAGAGATTTTGTTGCTGTCGCGTGCCCTAATCATAGGTTTAATCGGAAAATAAAAACCCTATTTTAATATTATAGTATATATTTATGTGAACAAGTTTGATAAATTTGTATATACCAAAAGATATCTTTAAAGAAGTCCTACCAGTAAGAAAGAAAAATGAAAGTTTTTTAAGCCAATTCCAATTTAAGATATGTAATTTTTTAGATCGCCTAATTAGATATCAGCTGATATAGACATGTGAGACATAGCAGGATTTGTTAGGGATGTGCGAATTATACGGAGCGGAAGCCATTCCTCTGTAGCGTAGACGAAGGAAGACGACGAGGAAGACAATCCTCACACGTGCATGAACCGTACAAACACCGGAGGCGGAGATGCATGTAACCCGAGTACGATTTTCCTCTAATTTTCTCTCTCTATTTTTCTTAATGCATATGACTTCATAGAAAGTTATGTGCTTCTTATATAAAGAGGAGGGACCAGTCTCATTTAATTTAAAATGGATCTCACCCATTAAAATATCCTAATAGGTAATGAGTTAAGTCCAACAACCGTATTCTATAATAAAATAAAATAATAAAAGTATCGCTATATTTTTCTTGTCCATAACTGGATGAAAAAAATAAAAAATTAGCAAACGGGGCCCAAAAATGGCCATCTCCTAGAGTGGGAGGTTCTTCCTTGCACAACAAGAGTTGTGATGAATAATGTTATAGTAATTTCTTTCTCGTATATTGACATGTACCTTCATCTAATTATTAATACTTTTACCTTTCGTGCTAACTGTTGCTACAAACATCTGACTCTTAAATATGACATCCAACTTTCGCATATAAAGAGCACGGAACTAAGTATGTATAGTGGAAACTGAGTAGGCCGAGGCCAACTAATCAAATGGTTAGGTTTGATGCGAGGCCGAGATTGAGTTGAGGTTGGCTAGTGTCAAAGTTGGGTGACACATATTGAACTTGGACTGTCAATGGGTTAGGCTGACTCTATCCTAACCCAAACCCAGCTCAAGCCCAAGGAAATGTCGGGTCAACATAGGTCCGAATGTTACCCTAAATTCAAGACTCGACTTTAGCCCAACTCGACCCGACAAATAAACTAAAGTGTTCTATCTAACATTCCAATTAACAACCAAAGTGTTCTGTCTAAGATTTGGAAGAGGCTAGAATAAAGGAAGATCAAACTTTGGCAACAGCAAGGAGGCCATTGCAAGACCATTGAAGCGGGAAAATTAGGAGACTAAAATGGGGCAACGACAAAGCCAGCCCACAGTCAGCAGCTAGTAACGTTAAATTGGAGAAGGGAGGTGCAGTTGTGGAGGCGGTAATGGTAGGATTTCTTTAATATATGGGACTCGATAGGCCTCCACACCATTAGATTTATCTTGTTTGAGTAATACTTGTTGCAATGTCTCCTCCAATTTTAATCGGGGAATTGTAATGGGTAAAAGATTTTTTTTTTTGATTTTTTTTTAAAGTCGGCTTCGAGGTGTCCTATCCGACCGTGTAGTATAATGCCCGATTAGGCAACCCAAAAATATCTAAAAAATAAAAAAATGACCCAATGAACAGTGAAAACACCCTTTAACGGGCCGAGTTCAATAACATTTTTTTTATTTTTCAGATTATTTTTTATCGTCCTATCGGACATTGCACTGTACGGATGGTTAGGACACCTCGAGACCGACCTAGAAAAAAAATATATTTTATACCAACTGCAATGTCCCTACTTGCAGCACGTAGGGACATTGCAACAAATATTACTCATCTTGTTTAATCTAGGCCTTTGAATTAAATAACAAAGCCCCACTAGGCCGACAAGATAAGCCCCGAGCCTGGCCCATGTCTTCCTCGGGTCCGAGCTTTTAATCCTGAAAAGTAGCCCACTGGCCGAAAACTATGTTGCAATAAGGCCCAACATTGAGCCAAGCCCAAGAGCCCATCGGGCCAGCCCAAACCACTGACAACCCTAAATTGAGTGAATCGACGCCGACTGATGCAGGTCAAGTGACCCAAATTGAGCAAACTGAGGCCGACTAGTGCCAAAGCCGAGTGACTAAACTAAGTGAGTAGAGGCTGATTGATGCCGAGGCCAAGTGGCCCAAACTGAGTGAGCCGAGGTCGAATGGTATCCTGCAAGATAGCGATAGATGAGGAAACCCTCCGACGTTCAAGTCTGCGCAATGACACGTGGCAAGAAATGAGTGGTTGAGTTGAAAATTAGGGGACTTACCTTTTTTTGACACCCTCATTCCTTTTTTAGGAGGGAGTAGGTAAGAATTTCTTAAGACTTTTAATATGGGACTATTCTCTTGTTCTCTTGGGGAGCATGCATCTTTTAGAAAAGACACTTGGACTCCACTAGATGGTCAACTTACTTGGACACCGGGTGACTTTGGGCTAATTTGATTGGGCCAAATGACTTTGGCCAACGCCATTAGTGTGACCCAACTGGCCTCACTTACTAGGGGTGCCCAAAATAGGCCAATGTTTAGGTGGGTCATTCCCATCGGAATGTATTGGTTGGGGTGATTCCAATGGTTCAAATATTATTTTCATCACTAACAATGCTCTTCCAATCGGCTACCGATGACAAACAAGCAAACTGTGGATGATAATTTCTTTCAATGTTACGCAGCTGCGACAAATTGGCCAATAGATGAAATATAACTAATTATTTAGGAGAAAATAGCGTTAAAAAAACACAACCTATTAACTTGTATTTATATGGATGGAGATAAACATATATATATTATTAAAATTACTAATGTACAAGTTATACTAAGTGTAGCATAAATTTGCATTTAAAAAATGAGATTTAATTACACTTTTTCATCTTTATGCATTTTCCACCAATAAATCGTGATTTACTAAGAGAATCTTTAAAATCTTCATAGACTCAAAAAGTAGCCCTAGGAAAAAGCATGGCTTTCTTATTAGAGCTCATTCATTTTTATATTATATATTTTAAAACTCTATATCATATTTTAAAATTAAAAATTTATATTTACAAAAAAATAATGATTCTTTCATGGTTTTTTCCATGAAGTTTTCAAACCTTTTTCAGACTTGATATTTTTTTGTCGAATCGATTTTTTCCAAAATTCCGACTCGGTGACATAATTATAATTGGTATTTTAGATAGTACTATGATCTTATGATTTCCAATTTGTTCATGATGTTTCATAAATGAATGTAATTCTTTGAATAGTACTTCTTCCTTTTTTTTTTAGCAAATTCACTTTTCTAATGTGCAATTAGATGCGGAACGGAAACTCGTATGTTTACATTTGCCCTCTGATACTTTTTGGACAAATAATATTGATTGTATTTATCCCCTTTATAGGAACCAACCAATAATATCAATAAGTTATAAATTTTAGCTTCAAGATAGGTGGCTTGATTATGGATATTTTAGTTTGATAAGTAGACAATACATTTAGAAAGAGGGTTAGAATATTTCTTCTTACTTTCATGTGATATGATGCTAAATACCAAGGCAATATTTTAATCAAATGTGTACTCCATATACATTGATGGGGCAGAATCCGATTCGGCCCAGATCTAGGGGGCCGGCCCAGTGAAAGGGATACAACCCAATTGCACTCGGCCCAATAGCGGCCCAGCAAGCGACCTTCGGCCCACCAGCGGCCCTCAGCCGAATAGCGGCATTCGGCCCAACAAGCGGCACTTGGCGGCCCAACAAGCGACACTTGGCCCAATAGCCGTATCCGGCCCATTCCGGCGGATTACTAGGCACTATAGCGGTTTATTAGCAACTTAAAACATAGTCCTATATCGGCTGCAACGACCAAGTAACCTCCATCCTCCGTTATAAATAAAAGACTATTTATTACAAAAGGTATGACCAAGAACACAACACAAGCATTTAAGCTTCTTCCTTCCTCCCTTCTAAATTGAATCTTCTTCAGAAACTAACTTAACCGTCGGAGGGGGGTTCTCCTTGGCCGAAACCCGCAACCCTCGCTGACTGGTTCTTCTTTTTGCAGGGGCCTCGGTTCGAATCTTCGCCGACCTCTTCGTTCGGGTCGGCTTCGGCCACCGGTCTCGGTTTCCTCCTTCTCATAGGGGTCTCGGCCTCGCTCTTCGCCTACCCCTTCGTCCGGATCCCCCTCGGCAAACGGAGTCTCGGCACGTCTCGGTCCGGATCCCTGTTGGCCTTTTCGATCCGATTACTATCTCGGATTCTTATCTTAGAATCCGACAGTGATAGCTTCGGCTACATCATACATCAATGCAATATATCTCACATTATATGTATTATACGATGCATGATGGAGAGCAACACATGTTGCATGTGCTTTGTAATGAGCATCGCATTATATGTGACTTGAAAGCATGAATGATCACCTCTCTAGATGGACCATCGCAGTCTAGGCGCAGTAGTCAGGCGGGGGGAGCCCGCTCACTGGGAACTCCCCCCCTCCCTCCCAATCTCTAGGTTCATCCAACCTTTTGTCCTTGTTGCCCTTTGCTCCGCTCCATCCATCTTCCTTTATAGCCCATTTGTGGGTTACCCTCTATGATCTCCTCTTCCCTTTCTCTACTCGCTATCATGTTGAAAAACCCTTTTTTGCTTGCCGCCTTCCACCACTCCGCTCTGCACCCCTCCTTTCCACCCTTCCCCTCCTCCCATCTCAGGTCCCACCCTTGCCTCTCCTCCTATGTCCAGCTCCACCTCAAATCTTTCTTCCCACCTCAGATCCATCTCTTCTCCCCTATTCCCCCCTGCCCTTTCGCCCCTTGCTTGCTCGTTGCCACCTACCTCCCTTTTCCTTCTTCTAGTTATCTTTTGCTTGGCCGTCTTTAGGACTTATCCGGTCTTCAGTCCCCCTCTCTTCTCCCTCTTTGCTCCAGTGCCACCCCCCTCCTTACAAAATTTTCACCCCTTTGCCCGCCTCCTTGCCCCAATGCATGTTGCCTTTTCCTCTCAGCTTTGTTTCCCACCCTCCAGCCCCCCACAAACTGCTCCCTCCACCTATGTTGGCCGAAACTTTTTTTGCCCTTGGACTGTAGGGGTTCAAACACCCTATTATTAGGCTTTGTTTTGCTTTAGTCTTGTTCTTTGCTAGTGCATCGTACCTCCTTCTCCACTCAAGTTTTTGTTGTGCAACTTTATTTTTTTGTTGGTGTACAAAGATCATTCTCTATCTGTAGGTCACAATTTTTCAGATCTCCCTTATGGGATCTTCGGAGTGGATTGGTGATGCTCATGTATTTGTGCGTATTCCGCTCGTTGGCTACCGGTGGGCGTTCCCAAACTATATTCCTATTTAGTTACACTTATGGAGTTTGCAACTCCCCCTTGGCATCTATTGCTAGCGTCTTCATAGTGCCCGACTCTTTCTACATGAGTGTCCTCGGCATCTTTGACGAGCCTCTGCTGTGGTCATTGGTGTTTTCTATTTACCTACTAGGCTTTGTTTTCTATTTACCTCTTGGTGATGCAAACTTTATCTATTATGTGTCGTGCCCCTATGGGAGGTCATGTTATTCCCCTTACTTCCCTTATTAGTGTAATCTCCCTCTGTGTTCTTTGTACTCTCATCTTTGGTTTAAATTAATATAAGATCTATCTTACGGTTCGAAAAGATGTCAATATGTATTAAAGGTTATGGATACTTTAATTTCCATTCTCACTCCCAAATAGAAGTAATGTCCATTTTCATTTTTCTTTTTATTTATGGCGACACGTAATTTTATTTCCATATCTAACTATGATTTTTAGGACACGGCCCAACGGACATGGGTTGTTGGACACGCCAGAGTTTGAAAAATGACACAAGAAATATATGAGCATAACCGTATTTATATATATTTACACATGCACATAATAAGATGTCACTGTTGAAATATGTTTAAATAGAAATAACTTAATTATATTAAATATCAACATACAAATAAACATTATGATGGAATATATAATGTAGAGTTAAAGTAGAATATTGAATACGATCATCCGAATATCATGTTATGCTCAAATGTTTGATCCAATACAACCCTGAACCAGGCCCAAAAAAAAAACCCCATCTACCTCTACAGTACAAATAGAAGTGTCGTCTACCAAGTCATAGAACTTTCTAACCACACGATAACCGTCGTTAGAGATTCAAATTATGACCCCACCCAATCCCACACCATGAAGATGCCAGCTTTTATCACAACTGAGATCCTCTTCCCTCCTGATTTCGAAACATCCCCCATCCTCCTCTGGCCCCGAATTCCCCACACGAAACCCATTTCCACGCCTGCCAAACAAAGGATAAGAAAAGGGGGAAAAAAGAAAATCTCCCGTTAATCACACAGAGACCCTCACATTTATCCCCGCGGATCCGCTACTCTGCGGATCCCAAATCGATCCGACGGCCCAGCTCATTCAATCACGGCTGTCTGTCCGGATCAAAATTCCCATCGATGCGGATCAGCCGCACTCCTCAGGCACAACGTAACGGCCGCCCGAACCAAACGGAACAAAACAACACGCCTTTCTTCTGCCCCCTCTCTCCCCACGACCAATCGCGTCTTCCCCCAAACAAATTTCTCCCACTTCGCCCTTTCCTGTTCGCTCTTTCCCACCTCCATTTCTGATTCTCCAACCAGATCCTGCAGGGGAAGACCCTAGATTGGCGCCCCCCGCAGGGGGAAAACCCTAGATTGGCGGCTCCGGCTGCGCCCGGGGCGCGGCGGAGCGATCTGTGGGCGTTTCGCGGCGCCCCACCCTGGGGTGTGAGGCGGCACCTGCCCCTCCTCCGACTGTTGCAGGATCAGGTGCGGCGACGCGGGCAATGAAGCAGCGGTTGCTGGCGAGATCGCCCCGATGCCTGGCGCAGTGGAGCTAAGCGGTGAGGAGGGGGCGTCTCCTCTGCCCGAGGAGGAGAGGAAGAGGAAGGGGCAGGGGAGGGGGCGGAAGGGGAAGCGGAGGCGCAGCCTGGAGCTGGATCACGGCAGCAGGGTCGAGTTTGGGTTGGTCGGGCGAGGTGTAGAGGTGATGGATTTGGAGAATGGAGCTTTGCAGGTGGGGGGCTATGACGGCGTGGGTGATGGGGTGAGGGGCGGGGATGGTGCTCTGTGCGATGTGGGTGAAATGGGGATGGAGATTAATGGCGTCGGATGCAACAGTCTGCGTGGCTTGGACGACAATGCCTCACCTGGAACAATGGAAGAAGAGGAGCGGTCGGAGGAAAGCAGAGATCTTGGCGAGCCTCCGAGCTGCACTCCCTCGGTTGATGTTTGTGGGTGTGAAACGATTAAATTGGAGCCAGATATTTCTTCTGGGCCCAACGCGGAGATTGAAGTGAAGAATGGTGAGGACGGTGGTGCACAGGCAAATGGTGACGTATCATCGAAGGATGGGAAAGACACCCCTTTGGATGCTCCAAGGAAGAGGAAGAGGCACTCTGCGAAAGAGATGTCTACGCCAGATATGCCCTTGAGGAGGAGTGCTCGCAGAGCAGCAGCTGCTACGTTGCTATCTCCTCCGAGTGCTCACGTTGATTCAAAGGATGAGCCTGCAGAAGAGCCTGCCTTGGAGGAGAAATGCTCTCTCCAGGTCGCTAAGGAAACCTTTGTTTTGCCGCCTTCCTCCAGAGACTTGGAATTGGATGGGCTCCCAGTCCTGGATGTCTTTTCTGTTTATGCCTGCCTAAGATCATTCAGTACATTGTTGTTTCTAAGCCCCTTCAGCTTGAAAGCTTTCGTGGCAGCTATCAAATGTAACTTCACTAACACTTTGATAGATTCTGTGCATTACTCAATTTTGCTAGCACTGAAACCACATCTAGAGAGGCTGTCTGAAGAGGGTTCTCAAACTGCATCTGATTGCTTGAGGTACTCTATTTGTTTATTTTGATTTACAAGCTTCTCAGACCACATGTAACCGTCCATTGTTTTTGATTACTAAATATAAACCTGTATCATTATACTGGGGGTCTTCCTCCTGCCCATTGTCTTTATTATCTTTGGTTTAACTTTCTTGCTTAGGAATCTCAACTGGGAGCTACTGGACATGGTTAACTGGCCACTTTATTTGGCCGAGTATCTGCTTTTTCATCATTCAACACTGAGTTCCAGTTTGAAGCTTCTGAATGGGGAATACTATGAACAGCCAGCTTCAGCAAAGCTTGAGGTACTTCGATATCTCTGCGACGATGTCATTGAAGTGGAAATAATCAGGTCAGAACTTAATAGAAGAATGTTAGAGTCTGAGGTCAACATCGACATTGACCAAAATGCAAGTGAAAGCAAAGGGAAAGATGTTAACATGGGTGCTCTCCATACTCCTTTTTCATCCAAGGAGGTTCTCGAAGAAATGTCTGATGGAAACAGTGATGAGTGCTGTCTATGTAAGATGGATGGCAGTTTGATATGCTGCGATGGATGCCCTGCTGCTTTTCACACGAGGTGTGTAGGTATGGCTAGAGATCTTTTGCCTGAGGGTGAATGGTTTTGTCCTGAGTGCCTCATGGGGAAAGTTGATAGGAAGATGAAGCCCTCAAAACCTTTTCAAGGAGCAGAAATTTTGGGCATTGATCCTCATGGTCGTATATATTTTGGCAGCTGTGGCTACCTCTTGGTGTGAGTATAAACACCTCTGACATTCCTTTTTCTTCTGTCAAAAACCGTTCTGATCCCTGACACAAACCATTATCTCTTTTCTATTATTGATATATTTTTACATTCTGAGAGTATTCACGAATACCAATTTTGTTGTGTTAGTGGAACTTGAGTATAGTGCTACATCCGGTTTCTGATTCCGTGGTGTTGAAGGCTGTATAGTTTTTTTGTATAGTTGATATACCTGCATGGGTATGTGAATGATTGTCCGGGTATTGTGCAGTTCTTGACTGACGAAGCACAAAATATCTCTGTCCTTCTTGCCTATTTTTGTTTAGTTGATATTTGCATTAGTGTATAGATGACTGTCTTGGTACTGTGTGCTTCTTGACTGTAGATGGGGTCTTTATCAGGTTTAAAACATCCATATTGGGATTATGAGATTCCTTAAAAAGTATTATCTTTATGATCTTTGCTATAAGATTTGATCTCTTATGTACTTAGATGGTGGTATTTGGGTCCTTTCCTTAATGAAACATGTTGTTCAGTCTTCTTCTCCTCATCCTTCTTCCTGCAATCAGGAGGATACCATCGATATCCTTCCTCTGTTTGTAATTTATCTCTTTCTTCTCCCATCTCTTGCTTATCCCTGTGTTTCCCCCTTTCTATATCTCACATGATTTCATGGTGATGGGATTGTTGCATCAATCAAGCAGGGAATGCTAGTTGTCTCATTGTTCACGGGCTTATGAACTGAGGATTTGAGTTTGAGGCATCGTAGAAGGATGTGTTTGGGGCTGGTCTTTTATGGGGATAAATGGCATGGCTAAATTGTTAGGTTGCTTGGGTGAGGTTTGAGGTTCATACAGACATAGAGGTGGACCCAGGGTGACGTTCACTGTAGTGTTTCATGGGGATAAGATGCCTATCTTACAAGATAACTGGTCATATGATGGAGGATGGGGTAAGCATGGTGCAAGCAACATGCACCTATTGTTAAGACTGGTGGCAGAATGGACAGGGAGACCAGTCTACTATAGATGGAGAATCATGTTTGTACTTGATAGCCTTCCCATACGTTATCTATCCATGTTTAGGATTCCATAGATAGTGGCAAAGAAACTAAAGCCTATTTGCAGCGTATTCTTTTGGCATGGTTCTGTTGACTGCTGCTGGGATGGCATGATATAAATTGCTGGAGGGTTTGCAAGAATAAGGAGTTTGATGGATTAGACGTTAAGAATATCATTCACTGCAATCTGGCTCTTCTTGGCAAATGGGTTTAGAAACTTGGCATTGAGCAAGGAACGCAGGATCAGCACAAATCAGATTGGATCGGCGCATCCAATTGTCGAACCGGTCAGATCCTGATCTTCGATCCACCATTCTAGGACGGGCTCAGTTTGAATTGGATTGAGATCGGACCAGGATCTGTCTGGATTGGTCCAGGATCAGACATATTTTTGATAGACAATTTAAAAACAAGCGGGGGCCCCTGATCGGATCGACTGATCCGATCAGTTTGGATAGAGCCAATCTGTGCCCAATCCGGGATTCTTCCTACCTTCACATTGAGGAGTGGGGTTTATGTCTAGATGTGACCAAGCAGAAGAAGTTTCAGGGATTGGGAGATGGACCTGACCACAACGAGCAACATTTCTGACATGGAAGTTTATTCTTCAGGTTATGGATGTGATGGAAGTAGGGATTCAGTTGAATATTGACAATTGGCAGCCATGCCTCCTTTGGAAAGGCAAATGGTGCAGGATCTTTTCTTTAAAAGAAAAGTTTCCTCAGCTATACATGTTGTGGGAGAGGGCTGTGGGAGAGGGCTTTTGTCTTAGTAGCCCAAGTCCTCAGCCGCATGTGGGAGAGGGCTGAAGCAGGTGGTCTTATCTCAGGATTTCGGGCATGTTCACTGGGTAGAATAGTTTCTCATCTTCAATACGCAGATGACACTATTTTACTGTTATCAAGAGGAGAGGAGCAGATCATGTACACAAGACTGGTTTTAGAGCTCTTGGATGAAGTCACAGTGTTGAGGGTTAATTTCCAGAAGAGTGCAGTCTTTGGCATTAATATGCCTCGGGAGTTCCTGAAAATGGCAGCTGTTATATTGGGGGTGCTAGATTGGGTCCTTCCTAGTCTCTTACCTGGGGCTCCCTCTATCACCGCGTCCTATTAGATGTAGTGATTGGCAGCCTTTGATTTGCAAATTCCACTCCTGTCTTGCAGGGATGGAAAGGTAGGACTTTATCTTATGGTGGCAGGCTGGTGCTCTGTAAGGCAGTCCTTGAGAGTCTTCCACTTCTTATCTATCTTGAATTCCGCAGTCGGTGGCTAAGCAACTTGAAGGTATTTGGAGCAGTTTTTTTGGAGTGGGTGCAAGGACTCTAGTAGGGGGGGGGCATGAGGTATGCTGGGGAAGAATTTGCAAGAGTAAACTGAATGGAGGGTTAGGGGTGAAGGATATTCGTGACTTTAATTTGGCTCTGTTGTCAAAATGGTTGCGGAAGCTTGGTGCTAACCAACATGGGTAATGGTTGGATGTGATTAGAGAGGAATATTACTATTCTTGGCGAGCTTGGGATCTCTATCCTCAGGTGGGATATAAAATCTCCAGCTGTTGGAAGGGTATCCTAAAAGCAGTAGATATTGTTCTTGCAGTTGTTATGTTATCAAAGGCGATCGCCTCACTCGCCTAGGCAATAAAGTAGGTTGAGGCGAGCCAAAGTGCCTCACCTCACCTCATCTTCGCTTCACTCACTAAGGCACTTGCCTTTGATGTCTATACTAAATGTTTGTTTCTTTTTTAATTGTGGTATTACTTTTTCTTATTCTTAATTATTTCAAAATGACTAATGCTTCTTTTAACAATGTCTAACACCCTTTTTCTCTTACATGCTACCACATTTTTCCCTTATTTTTGATGATTCCTAAGCCCATTCATTACTTATATGAGTAGTAGACTATCTTAGGACATTATATGTTAGGCTTGATCGATGCTTCTCAAAGTCTTACTGTCTTACATATTATTATCTTATTTTTTGTTTTTATTATCTTATTACTTTCTTTCTTCATAGTGATTTATGAGAGAACACATCGTCTCAAACGTCTAGGTGATCGCCTAGGCATTTGAGGTTGAGACGAACCCCTGGTCGCATCGCTCGCCTCTCGCCTCTGACTACATAGTGCAGCTACACATGTTTCCCTTGGTGATCGAGGGCGGACCTTATTCTGGTAGGATAAGTGGTGCTCCTCGATACCTCTCTCTCGCATCTTTCCCAGGTTTTGGTCGGTGGTCCTTGTCTACTAACCCTTAGGCTCTGGTGGCTCAGCATATGGAAGTACAACCAGATGGTATAGGGGTGTGTGTTGCTCACTTCACGAGGAACCTGCTGGACGAGGAGATTCAGGAGTTGGCTTCCTTGCTGCTAGTCATTTGGATAAACTCACTCGATGTTTCTCGAAAGGGGATTCTTGGAGATGGGGATGGGATGCACGTGGTCTTTTTTCAATTAAATAAGCATACTCTGTCATTGCAGATGGAGGTAGCTGGTCGCCTTATTTCAGCCAGATTTGGGCTCCCAAGTGGCCAAGTCCCTCCCTGAAAGTCAAGATTTTGCTCCGGTTTGGTTGTGACATGCCCTCAATTTGTAGTCTTTGTGGAGAGGTGGATGAGACTTTGGACCACTTATTTTTGGGTTGCAACTTTGTTATTGACATTTGGCATATAATTTTTTGCGAAGATTCAGCAGGCAAGACAGCTGGATATCACGGTGGATGCATTGATGCGACATTGGTCTTCTCCTTTACCTTGTAAAGGGAGATCGTATCATGTGGTGGCTGATTCTCCACGCCACCTTGTGGGATATATGGTGTGAAAGGAACAGATGGATCTTCAAAAAGGATGCTTTGAGTCCAGAGGGAGTGGTAGCTTTTATTTGTTCTAGGGTCAGGGAGTGAATGACAGTTTTTTTGTAGAGATCTTGTTGACTCTTCTTCCTGTTTTGCTCTTTTGGGAGACGTACAGTGAGTCACCATCTTGGTGAGTTTTAGAGGGTTTTTGTCTTTTGTAAGAGTGGGCTGTCTCCTGGTCACACTTTTTTTTGGGGCTGTTGGTGGGTGATTCTTATACTTGTACATCCACACTCCTTTGTATTCCTCTTTTGTTTTTATACAATTGTGGTTTTACCCCTTTCAAAAAAAAAGGGTTGTGTTTAGATCCCATGAGAGTGGTGGGACATGTTTATGATTATGCTCACCAAAGGGTGGATGGTCTCCTTTTTTCAGAATGAGCTTGCATGATGATGAAGTCATCCAGCTAGAGGAGCTTGTCTTTGTCCAAGAATATTGTACCTTGAAGGACGAATTAATGCAAGTGGACATGGGAGAGTACAGTAGGTTTTCTATTAAATTGGCCTACACCCTTGTAGCAGATGGTGGAGCTCATCACCCCTTGGCCAAGCTGATGCAGGTTTCTAGGAGTCCTCTGAAGGTGAAGATCCTCGTTTGGACAATAACACATGGTAAATTCCCTACTTGTGATCGACTGGCTCATTTCATGCAAAACAACATGTTAGAAATGGAGCTCCTATTGTGGGGTCTCATTTATAGATATTTATAAGGGACAATTTTCAAGGCCACACATATCTAATTTGTGGGTGTATGATGGTCATTCAAGATGATAGTAATGCATCAACCAAAAACTTGTGAAACCTAAAAAGGCATAAACTGCCCAGGCAGGAAAGGGCTACGAGCCATCTAGGTGAACCGCCTAGTCACCTAGACGGCCGATTATTAAAACACTGTCTGTGTATGAAGCATTGGGTCATTTGTTCACTCGATGCTCTTTTACTTAAAAGATTTGGCAGCAGATCTTCGACAAGGACCAAAATCTACATCGCATATTAGGCCGGGTGGGGAGGCTGATCTTAAGATGGAATTGGAGATGGAAGCTAAAAGGAGATCACATCCTTTGGTGGCTGATTCTTCATGAGGCGCTTTGGGCAGTTGGGGTGAGGGGAACGGTAGAACCTTAAGGAGGGAATCTGAGCGCAGAGATGATAGTGAGCTTTATATATGATAGGATTTGGGAATGGGCCAAGCTTCTTAACATTTCTTTTTTTGTCCTTCGGGGTGGTTGGTGGGTTGCGGGTTGGGGGTTGCATACCACCGTGGTGTGATTTTTCTTTGTATAGAGAGACTTTTTGAGAGCTTACATGCTATGTTTGCTATCACTTCTTTCAGTTTAGTAAAAACTGTAAAATTTTGGTGCCACACGCTTTAAAAAAATAGCAACATGCACCCTTTCTCCATGGTGCGGTAATCAAGTTATTGGAAAATGTCTATATTACTAGCTTTGATGGAGGAAAACAAAATTTTGCTCTTGCTGGTTGCAGTGGCAGGCATGTTGTCAACATCATCATTGGCAGATGGTGGAAGCAAGGGCTGTTGAGATTATTTTAGAACCTTCTTTTTCAGCACAGTAGATGCATTCCAATAAAGTCCATCATCTAGCAAAGTCCAAGCATGATGTGGGTTTTTTCTTGCTGTTCTGGCCAATATCTATGGACCAACGGCTGGTTCAATCAATATATGACCAATTTTATGTATCATGTATTTCATTACAGTGAAATCCTTCTAAAGGCCACCTTGTGGAGAAGTCCAAGCATGAGGTAGGATTTGTCTTGGTGTTCCTTCCAAGAACTTTGGGGACAAAGGCTGGTTTGATAAATTTATGAGCAATTTTGCATGGTTGGCTGTTTTTTCTTTTATCCTTTGTGCTTGGGATTTGAAGGAAAAAATTGGTTGATATTGGCCACATGCATTCCACAAGATGTGGAGAGGTGATGAAAGGGAAGGAGGGAAACAGTCATCTTTTCAAAGTGTACCCTGTAAAATTGTTCTTATGGATTTGAATAGTACATAAAATCATGTAAGTGATAAATATAATACGTACACTTGGAGTTCATTGCAGATGAATGAACCATGGTTGGCAGTACCGGCCGATACCGGTACGTATCGGTATCGGCCGGCACCGGTACCCTGGGTACCGGCTGGTACTGGACCGGTACTGGGCCAGTACCGGCCGGTACGTACCGGTATCGGTACCCACCGATACCGGTACCGGTACCGGTACTGCCATCCTTGGAATGAACCATTCCAAAAATTTCTTGTGTAGAGCAATGTATGTATAATTGATCTTACACTTGGAGTTCATTGCAGATGAATGAACCATTCCAATTTTTTTCTTGTGTAGAGCAATGCATGTATAATTGATCCTACACTTGGAGTTCATTGCAGATGAATGAACCATTCCAATTTTTTTCTTGTGTAGAGCAATGTATGTATAATTGATGTCCTTTGATTCATGTTATCGTTCGGTACAGTGCAAAATATTTTATATTAAAATATAACAATCAAGGATGGACCTAATTTTAATTTTGTGAGTCTTTTTATTGTGGGAATTGATAAAGAGGACAAGAATAAATGCTTTAAATTCCTTGTTTTGTACCTATTGGTATATGATTTGTGCTTTTATATAGTAGAACAGCATTGCAAGCTTGTATCATGAACGTGTAATCAGCTAGATCCAATGATGGATCCCAGGATCGACTCTGTTGGAACTTGGAAGGATGTGACAGTTTTTTTTCTGACATTACTGAATTGCTAATATTTCATGTTTTATTCTATTTTATGATTTTTTTTTTTTGCATAGACTGATCTAAATATTTGTCAATTGCAGCTCAGAGCCACTTGATACAGGTAGTTCCTATCATTATTACAATAGGGATGATTTGAATAGTATCATTGAATATTTGAAGACATCTTATATTTCTCATGCTGGTATTCTAAGTGCAATCTGTGCACACTGGTGCATTCCTTTGTTGTCTCCTGGATCTGGTCTCCATATGGACTGGGATGGTCACGAGGATTATATGGATGTTACTCATAGATTTGCTTCCCAAATGGTCTCATCTTTGAAGGATGAAATGGCTGAAGAAGAGAATGCGGTAGAGAAGGAACAAGACATGAACTCATCTTTATCTCATGACCACCAATGCTTTACATCCTTAGAGTCATGCAAGTTTGAGTCAGCAACTAGAAGTCAGATTTCTGTCCTCACTTGTCCTGATGCTTTTTGTGAAGGTTTTCCAGCTTCAGAGCGAGTCCATGGTCATACTGTCATTCCAGTGTTGCAAAGAACTGAGGCAACTTGCATTACAGACTCCCCCAGTACCAGTGACATAGACTTATCTTCAAAATGCTGTGAACTCATGCAGGAAAAGCATATCGAACCACTTAATTCAGACCATAAATTATTTGCATCAGAGAGGACCAATGATGCAGCTCAAGTGCATTTGGATATTAGTGGTTATGTGAATTGTTACAGTTTTGGTCGTATTGCATCATCTGTCGCTGAGGAGCTATCAAGTAAGTCATCTGACAATATCACAAAGGACCGCAAGGTGTCTGCTGAAGATATAATATCGGCTCAGCTAAGGACAATATATAAGAAATCAACAAATCGTTATTGGTCTGCTATTCTGAAGTTACCTGCAAATGCACAAAAGGAAAGTTGTGGGTGGTGCTTTGCTTGCAAAAATCCTAGTGAACAGGAATGCTTGCTTAGGATAATAGAAAATAAAATGCTAGTTGGTTCAAGAAATAGGATGCTTGGCATTCATTCAAAAGATAATAGGAAAAACCACATCCTTTCTGTTGTTCATCATATGCTACAGGTTGAAGATAACAGTCATGGTCTTCTTTCTGGCCCCTGGCAGAATCCACATCATAAAAGACAGTGGCGCAAGAATGTTTTAAAAGCTGTAGATGTTACATCACTCAAATATCTGCTTCTGACTGTGAGTTAGTTGGTTAACATGTCATTGAAAATGAAATATCATTTCTATTTTTTATATTTTCAGCTACTTTTTTGTGCTTCTGTGCATCCTCTGAACAAGGAATATTCTTCTACAGCTAGAGTTGCATCTTCGTCGTGTTGTGCTTTCAGCAGAATGGTTGAAACCAGTAGATTCAAGCCTTATGGCTGGGTCGGCTTCGTATGCCTCTACCAGTGAACGTGGGGGTGGTAGAAAGAATGCTAGAAAGAATGTTTCTGAGACTAAGAGAATTCCTGATGTCGGATCTTATTCACTCTCTAATTGTGCAAGCACATCTGTTACATATTGGTGGAGGGGTGGAAAGCTTTCACGCCAGGTATTCCGCTGGAAGATGTTGCCTCGATCATTGGCTTCTAAGGGGGCCCGACAAGGTCTGCATTTCTTTTCTCTTCGGTATAATGCATTGTCAAATTCTTCTTGTTACTTGAATGGTTGTTCTTAAACATTTTGAAGTTCAAAATTCTGCAGCCGGCTGTAGAAAGATTCCTGGTATTTTGTACCCAGAGGGATCAGAACTTGCTAAAAGAAGCAAATATATTGCCTGGCGAGCTGCCGTGGAGATGTCACAAAATGTGGCACAACTTGCCTATCATGTATGACATCTTCTATTCTGCTGTTTTTGCCATTGGAAAGCTGGTACTCTCATTCCTGGATATAAATGTTGAGTGTAAATGTTCCCTAACATTTGCTTATCCAGACCTTTTCCTTGTGTCGTCAGGTTAAAGATCTTGATTCAAATATTAGGTGGAATGATCTTTCAAATACTCAGCCTCTTCCTCAGTTGGTTAAGGAATCTAGAAAATCATTAAAACCGTCATGGAAGGCAATCATCTGTCAGAAGTCTGTAGAGGGAGCACAAGTGAAATACCTCATTGATTTTGGCAAGAGGAAGATCATTCCGGATGTTGTAACTAAGCATGGTGTACTTCAAGAAGAAACTAATGAGAGTAAGAAATATTGGCTGGATGAATCTCACCTTCCTGTAAACCTTTTAAAAGCTTTTGAAGTGAGAAATCTGGAACAAATGTTGAAGAATGCCAGCTCTGAGGTAGTTTCCAGCGAGGGGACTAAATGCAGAATGGTAAAGCTTAGAAGACAAAGAGGACTAACTCACCTTCTTTCAAGAGGAGAAAAAACTGATCAGAACATTTGTGGTCATTGTGACAAAGTTGTACTGGAAAGGTACCACATAACTCTTCCCAAGTATCCTTTTTTTTTGTTTGTTCCACCGCCCACCTCATATGTATGTTGTGAAACTCCCAAGTTTGGTAGAAATCTTTTAAACTATAGGAGCAAGATGTCCTTTGGAAATATCTTTATTAGGCACTGCTAATTTTTGTATGGGAAAAATAATTGTCTTCATGACAGTTTTGTTGAAAGGGATCACATCATATTTCCTCTCTCCTCTCTTACAACCTCTAGCTCAGCTAAGGAAATCCCCACCCTCTTAGCCAACTCCCTTATTTGCTCGCTAATGATCTTCTTCACTTCAATAATCTTCCTTGATTCCTTATCCTCCCCTGTTGTCCCCTCCTGCGAGCTTCTCTCTTCCCTGTACTCAATCAATCCTCTCCTTCTCCTGCACTCTCCTCTTCTGACACTCCCCTTTCACCCCCCTGCCTATCCACTTCCTTTGCTCCCAATGACATGCCTTCAAAGTAGGGTTGTCAACGGAGCAGATGTTATAGTTTCTGACTCCTCTCCGTTTAGCATTATCCGAATATCTGATTGCGGGTTGTATCTGGTGGATAATAAAATTTTCTATCTGAATTTGACTCCGCTGAATAACATTCGAATTCGGATAATAATCCAAATATTTGATTATTTCGAATGACCTATAAACTTAACATCTTGTAATTCTTATTATTGTATAGGTTTGTTGGAACCCCTTTTTTAAAGAAAAAGGGGGAAGGGGGGAAGCGGGTCCCCACCGGTTCCCAAATCGGTGGGGGGGGGGGGGTCCAACTGGTGGCACCCCCCACCGGGCCCCCCTTCCTCTCTAACTTCTCTCCTCTCACCCTTATTAAATAAAAAAAAAAAGAGAAAATGAGAAGAGAGAGAAGCATTCCGGTGGGTACCCCCCACCTCAAACAATTCCGGTGGCACCCCCCCACCTCAAGATCCAACGGTGGGTACCCCCACCGGTTAGGCTCCCATGGCCTATAATACCCCCCAAGGGGTAAGAAGAAGGGCATGCCCATTTGGCCCAAAAATTTCTAGGAGAAACTCTGCCCATTTGAAGACCAAATCCAGTGCTCTTGTCCGGGTTTGCTGCGTTTGGAGGATATTTTTTGTCTCGGAGGGCTCTCTTCCTAAGGTTTATTCCTAAGGGGAAGTTCTGCCGAATTTATATTGTAAAATCGCCGTTTTATTAGACGGGATTATGTCGAAATAATGAATGAAATGCCAATATTTTTTCATTGAGCATATATGTGTGCATGTGTGTTCATGAATCTACTACTTAAGTAACACTATGTCATTATATTTTCACATACATGATTAATTAGTTTAATAACTAATTAAAATACATAAATATATAATTAAATATTCTAAAATACCCTTGGCCTTATCTCATACATAATTAACCCTAGACTCATAATCAAAACTCAATAATGAAACACAGACTCATAAAATAATATACTTAAGTTAAAAAATGACTTAAATAGCCCTCATGTTTAATTAATTAATAAAATATGTGAAAATTATTTAAAATCAGTAAAATGAATATAAAAATCAGAAAAATTCTGTAAAAATTAGTAATACTTAGTAAAAATCAGGAAACCCAAATCTGAAAATTACATAAACTCAAAAATATGACTTAAATATCCTTCATATATCCAATTAATTAAGAAAAGTAAGTAAAAATAATAAAAAATCAGTAAAATTCAGTAAAAACTAGTAAAAAACAAAGAACCAAATCTGAAAACATAGAAAATTTTTGAAATGACCAAAATGCCCCTAAGACTTAATGAAATTACAAAAATACCCTCACCCATGATAAAAATCTGAAAAAATCACAGAAAATTCTTAAAAAATATCAAAATCTCTCCTATGCGCAAAATACCCTCCAAACCTTAATAAGATGGGTACAATTACCAAAATACCCTCAATATGATAAAAATAAATAAAAATCTCAGAAAAAATATAAAAATAAACTCTAAGTCTAATAAACCCGATTTAAGGTAAAATTACCAAAATACCCCTATAACTTAAATATGTCTAAAATGATCCTAAAATACATCCTAAGGGTTTTCAAGTTTCCCTAAAATGCTAACAAACTTAAAATGACCATAATAACCCTAATGCAACATAATTACAAAAATATCCAAAAAATAGACTTTAAGTATGAAAATCCAATTAGGATAAAATTACCAAAATACCCTTATAACCCAAACACACTTAAAATAACTCTAAAATACCTCATAAGGTTTTGAAACCTTCCTAAAACATTAAAACTCATTTCACACACTAAAGTGATCATAATACCCCTATACCCTCCAACTTGGCATAATTACAAAAATACCTTTATGGGTCCAAAATACTTGGAATCAATCCAGATAACTCGGAGTCAATTCAAAACCTTTTAAAAAGTCCCCTAATCAATTATAAACGCATTCTAAACTTGGGTGAGGTCATGAGCTTAACCTAAAACATATCTTCATATGCATGTGCTGCCTGTAGTAGTAGTGTTGTATGTTATAAGGGCATCAACGGACGGTTAATCAAGGGTTGTCGAGCGGTTGCTTGACGTAATTAACACTGACTGAGGTTAGTGGAGATAGGGTCATATATTCGGATCTTCGCCTGATCCGAAGTCCCGGACTCCCTGAGGGTTAATCCCAAGCTCTTATAGTCCAAAAATAAAATACATAAAATCGACCTATATTTCTCCAGATAAAAACAACAAAGACCCAAAAAATGACAGGATTTTTTTAAATAAATCCAATAGGAGAGACAGCTAGGTTAGGTCCCAAACAAGGTTATACCATATATATATTTTAAATGAATAAATGTTCAGGTTATAAACATCTAGATATATTCTAAATTACTCGAATACTCTACTAAATGCACTTTAGATAATAATAAAAATATGATTTAAACAATTTATCTAAATAAGTAAACTTATTAAAAACAAAAAAAAATCACAATGAATTTCATCATAATCGCTTCACACATCTATTAAGTGTACTTTCAATATCAAATAAATTTATTTGAACATGTACACATTATTAATGTTATAAGAACTTTTCAAAAGACAATCAGTTGGATAATAATTGAAGCAGATGTCCATTTTCTGTTTCCGCTCCGAATTAATTGGATAATTAAATGGATGTTCGGATTCCCGTCAGAATGTCCTAATCAGATAAATATTCGACTAATCAAACGTGGATATTATCTGGATCTGTTGACAGCCCTATACCAAAAGAACTATCCGAGCCATTACCATTACTTCGTAAAGTCAAATGGTGGGTTGCAATCATCTGAGTGAGTACCAGCATCAGCTCAGGAGCCCATGACAGCTGTAGGCTACTCTAGTGTGTCTCATACCCAGGGGGGGCCAAAGAACATCGGGGTTGGACCTGGAGCCGACCACAATTGAAGCTTTAGAGAGAGTGTATGCAGATTAAGAAGGCCAGAGGATACGGGATGTGCGTCTGCTGATGGGTTATCGGTCCAACCTTCTCTCCTGTAGCCAAAACTTCACCCAGGATTGCTACTGTAGCCAATAGCACTGGAGAAAGGGGTGTGGCATTCCCCTGTGTAGTTGGTGTACAGAAGCTGCCTCCCTTGACATGGCATGAAGGCTCATTGTATTGCTGATGATGCACCTGGGTTTTGATACTTGTTCCACGGACAAGGCCAGCGACCTAGTTCCCCATTCGTTTGCTCAATGTGGCTTACCGATGGCTAGTTGCCTGCTTTCAATGTAGCTGAGTTGCTGTGATATTGCCAACCTTGGATACCCTATTTCTCCTCCGGTGCAGGTGTGTGCTGGCAAGAAGCTTACCGACAAGACTTAGATAAACTCAACATCTCTTCAACTGATTGAAAATTGACATGTAAATTTGTAAGGGAGCCAACATTTCTCCAAACTTCTCTCCTGACTGCACATTTGTGCTGGCAAGAAGATTACCCCTTTGTGTCTAGCAGGTTTGGCAGATGAGGGATAACCAATTATAGCTGGACCAACATGATGGCACCTTGGAGCTGGTAAGTTATTGGTTACCAAAGGACTTGAAAACACCCTGCACCCCTCAATCAGACTGGGGACCGAGGTACATCTGATTGTGCCGAGGCCGAATAATCTGCCCATGCCTACTCTTGGATACGTTAGTCAGCTTGAGGTGAGTGGTTATCGCTGCCACCCTTGCAACACATGACCAATAGTTGCCTTCTACCTCCTGCCTGCCCTTTTCCTCAGCAAAAAGCCAACTCACTGCCCTCTCCCCCTCTGCCACCTGAACGCTGTTGGCCCCTCTAACAACTTACACCTTGATCATGAACTGGTCCCTTCCGCTAAAACTTCCAGAAGTGTATAGACATCCCTAAAGCTGCTCAACAGCCTCAACTTTGCTGTTACCAGCATTAGTATCTGGGTGCCATTACTGGATGTCTGCCCCTCCACTGTGCTTAAAACTGTGAACTTGGCTTGTAGAATCCTCGGAACTATTGTTCCTAGAGCAGCAGAGGGACTCTGGTCAGCTTCAATTTGATACTGATTTTTTTTGGGGGGCTCAAATATGTGTCAGCATGAGAATCCCTCTGTCAGCCGGAGGAGAAGGCTAAATCTGCTTAAACCTGTGGCCTTCACTGCATCCAAGGCTTCTTCCTTCATCGAATAGACTAATGGTAGCAATGTCTTTGTGACAGCATGAAACTTGCATCTGCTGGAACCACTCCATCTTCCTCTAGGAGTCATCTGACAACTCCCAGCTCCCCCTGCCTTCAATCGCGGACAACTTCACATGCACCTTAGCCACCTCTGCCTTGCCACTGTTTTTTGCTAATGTTGGGAGCGCTGCACCCTGATACCCCTACTCCCTCTGCCACTAGGCTCACCATAGGGATGCGATCTCCTCTTTTTGCAGAAATGCCAGCCACTACCTCTGCAATGTGCCACTGGTGGCAATATAAACAGGTCCTCCACATGATCCATCCGTGTGAAAGACCAGCATCTAGGCCAGACCTATTTTTGGAAGCAGCCTTCTCATGTCACACCTTCAATTTGCTGATGACACACTGATCTTCTCCCCTGTTGACACCAACAATATCAGCCAATTCAAGATCCCCCTCAAGATCATCGAGGACATTTCAGGTTTGAAGATTAATGTCAGCAAAAGTGAGAAGGCAGGACGTTGTACCAACGCCCAACTTAAGAATGATGTGGAAAATATTCTTCACTGCAAATGGGAATCTTTTCCTATCACATACCTTAGGCTGCCGCACTCTGATGGACTTCTCAAACTGTCACATTGGAGCATCATCCTCAAAAAGTTTGACAATAAGCTTGCATGCTGGAAATCTAAGCTTCTCTCTGATGGAGGTAGATGGACACTTTCTAGATCAGTTCTTTCCTCATTGGCAATCTATTTTTATGTCCATATTCAAAGGCTCCCAAACCCATAAAAAAGAAAACCGAAGCAACCAGGCGGATCTTCATTCAGAAAGGCAACACTTCCAATATTAGGATTTACAATTCTATTAGTCGGACCAAGGTTTGCAGACCTATCAATGAAGGAGGGGTGGGCCGCATATCTCCAATTTGGAAAGCTATCTTTGAATGCTAGGACATTGTTAAATATGCTACCTCTGTGGAATAGGGAATGGTAAACACTTTAAATTTTGGACTGATAAGTGGGTGCTCAAAGCTCCTTTATCACAAACATTTCTTAGAGTTTACTCTCTTATATCAGCCAAATAAGCCTCTGTGTTTGACGTCCTCCTGGCTAATCCTTCAGCCGATCGGGATCTCCATTTTAGGAGGAATTTTAATGACAAAGAATTTGCTGAATACCTCGACTACAGATTCTACATTCACTCCACTTATCAGTGCAGGAGGAAGACAAAAGGTTCTGGGTTTGGGACTATCGAGGCCAATTTGCCGTGAAATCTATCACTGCAAAGCTCAATTATGGAGGGATTTCTGTACCCTGGGCTCCATTCATATGGAGGAAAGTGTGGCCTACAAAAATTAGAATCTTCATGTGGAAATTAATTCAGGACAGACTTGCAACATTGTCCAGGTCCAGCGTTAAAGAATTTTTTACACTCCACTAGAGAGAAATTTGCCTTTCCTGTGGGGATTTCAAGGAAACTTGTGATCACCTATTCTTACATTGTGGGATCACCTCCTATGTGTGGTCCATTATCTTTGCATGTATTGGACTCAAACAAGTCCAATTCCACTCCATTTATAATCTGGTCACTAAATGGGATACTATTCAACATCATGAGGAGGACAATGGAGATTGGTCGTTGCTCTTGGGTGCTCTTCTTTGGGCTATCTGGAAGGAGCGTAATGCTAGATGCTTCAAGTCTACATTCTCTCCAGCACACTACATCATTAGCCATTCCATCAGCCTGATTAGAAACTGGAGAATTTGCAATTTCCAACAACCGGACGCTCATTCTACCTTGTTGACTTCTTTGTCTAACTGGAAACCTTTGTTGTTGTAATGCCTTCCTTTTGAAGGGACTGTTTTCTTGCTGTTTTTGTACCCTTGGGCTTTGAGGCCACTTCCTTTATATCTCTCCTTGTAATTCCTACTTTTATTATAGTGGCTTTTATCACCTTTCAAAAAAACCTTCACCTAGAGATACCCTGTTACCGCTGATACCTATCTGTCTTATCAGTGCCTGAGCACCCCTAGCTCTGTGAGAACCATCATTTTTTTCAAATGGTCTTACCTGACAGTCCCATTTTTTCCCATTTGCCTGGCAATGTCCAAAATTTAGCCTTTTTCTGTTGGCCTTTTTACCCTATCTTGTTTCTGGCTTGTTTATCACCTTTAAGTGCTCCATCATTTTTGTATCTTCCCTTTTGTTCCTCAGAAGATTTTGACAGCACAGTTGTTTTCTTCACTGTTGCCTTTTTTCATCATAATAAACATGCTTTCACGATTCACTGTTGTGATGTATGTCATATAATATTTCTCATTGGTCTTGGAATGCCATTAATTTCTAGATTATAGGCTATGTTTTGATACCTGTAGTTATTTGCAAGTATGCTTTCAACCATTTTTGTATTTTTATGGTGCCATTGTCATTTTTTCTTTTGAAAGTGGATAGTACCATAATTCTATTAAATGAAAAATAGGATTACAAAGAGGAGGGGGGATGTACAAGTGTACCACCCAGCAAGCCCCAACAAAAGAAAAGAACACTAAGCTGGTGTAAACATCACTCAACCCCCAACAAGGCAAAAAGGGGAGATTGAAAGCTGGTGTAAACATCATTCAACCCCCAACAAGGCAAGAAGGGGAGATTGAACAGTAGTCCCTTTACAAAAAGCAATAGCCCAATCCCTAACCCTATCGCATATGAACCAGCCCACTCTCTCAGGAGGTAAAGACCTCCTTCGTGAATTTCCTTCTATTCCTCTCCCCCCAAATGACTCGCACCATAGCATGTAGGACCAGCCACCGGATGTGTCTCTCCTCCTTTGGCGGGCATCACTCCCTCTAGAAACAAAATAGGCTGTGTAGTCAGAAATAAGGACTATTACATAAAGGTCCCTGGATGTTTATGTAATAGTTCTTATTTCTGAGTACAGGCTGGAATTAGATTACCAGTGAGGGAGCTGCATCTGCATATGGCAGAAAACAAATTGCCACACCTCCATTACAAAGGAGCACCCAGTAAAGAGGTGATAGATAGCTCCTCTGCTAGCCCACAAAGTGGACAAGTGGTGGGCAGGCCGTCGATAAATCTTTCTAACTTCTGGCATGTAGGTAATCTCCCATGACATGTACGCCACGTGAGAACTTTGACCTTCAATGGAGATTTAGGCTGCCAAATCAAAGGTGCCAAGGGGCACTGCAAGCCACCATCAACCAAAACTTGGAAAACTGAACTGACCATGAACCTCCCATTAGCTTCCCATCACCAGCGCCATGTGTCAGGAGATGACGGGTCCACAGAATTTTTTTGAAGAAAAGAGATCAAGTTTGCAAAACCCGCATCTCAGCATCCTTAAGCTGCCTCCTGAATGTTGGTTGCCAAACACCATCAGTTTGCTGCCTATCATTCACCTGGGCAACTAGAGCCAGGGGCTGAGAGGCAATGGAGAACAAGTGGGGGAATCTGTCACAAAGTGGAGTACCACACCACCCATCCATCCAGAAGAGGCACCTCTGCCCATTGCCAATAGTAACCTGCGCTCCAACCTTCAGAGCATCAAGACTGATAAAAATACCTCGCTACACATGGGAGATGTGATGTGAGCCAGCCGGCCACAAGTTCCAGTCTCTCGCCATGGCATATTATTTTTGCTTGATGATGTCCACCCGTAGACCACCTTCTGTAGTACCAAGTTTCCAAAGCCACTTAGTGACAAGAGCGAAGTTAACTTTGGGAAGACTTTTGATGCCTTCACCACCAGTCTCCCTTGGCTTACACACCCTATCCCAACAAACATCATGTCCTCCCCTTTTTGGTTCGCAACTGCCTTTCCCAAAAAAAAATTAATAGAGTCCAGCTTGTGAAGCACTCCCTTCAGAGTCCTAAAAATGGAGAGAAAATAAATACAGAGATTGTTGAGAACTGAGTTACATAGGACCAATCTCCGTCCATAGGATAAGAGTCTACCCTTCCACCTTGAAAGTCTATCTTCAAACTTGTGGATCATCTTCTACTACTATCTGCCCCTCACAACTCTCGGAGTGAGAGGCAAACTTAAGTAAGTGATAGGAAAATCCCCAATCTGACACCCCAAGATAAGGGCTGCCCTACTAAGCGTCCTCTCCTCCATATTAATCCCAATGAGTTGGCTCTTGTAAAAGTTGACCCTTAGGCCAGAGACCTCGTCCGACCACTCCAAGATAAGCCTGACAGTGAAAAGATGGTCGTCCTTCTCGGATAAAAAGAGAATGGTGTCTATCAGCACACTGTAGATAGGTAACTGTTGGACCCAAAAAATAATTTCATATACAGACATGCAGATTTGCATTGTATGAGTATGCATATATGACGCATGCTCGTGTCGATGTGAAATTCCCGTGGGAGAATACACATACATAGGCATGACGGTATGTCCGTGAAGGACCATGTCATGCAAAATAAAAATGCCTATGATATAGCCGAATACTAAAAATCCATAAGAAACCATGGGCTCACATTACGAGGGCAGCGGAGCGGAAAACATACCTAGGCCACGAAGGCCTTAATCAGATTTTTTTTAGGAGCCTAAGGCAGCCCCAAGATGCTTGCTTCGGCTCCCGAACCGCCTCCACAATGCTCGATAATAGAACCCGATGGGAGACCCCGAATGCAGCGATAAATGAGACCCCGAACGTTGCAAAACAAGGGTCAAAATCAGTCCCAAAGTGGACTAAAGTCTGTCCCGAAATGGGGTGAAATCAGTCCTAAAACTCCCCAAAATGGCCCCGAAATGGAGGCCCAATAAGGGGAGAGATAGGCCCAATAAGTAGCCCTATGGGTGGGGTCAATATGAGGCCCAATAAGCCCCCAAAATGGGCCCAAGTTCAGTCCCAAGGTGGACTGAAATCTGCCCCGAAATAAGGTGAAAACAGTTTAAGAACTCACCTAGATCAGCCCCGAGACGGAGGCCCAATATCGGGAAAGATAGGCCCAATAAACAGTCCAATGGAGGAGCTCAAAAAGAGGCCCAATGGGCACCTCTAACAGGCCTAAATCTGTCCCGGAATAGGCCAAAATCAGTCCCGAAATAGGGCCGAAATAGCCTCCAAACTTGCCTAAAATAGTCTCAAATGAGGGCCCAATGGCAAGGGAGATAGGCCCAATAGGTGGCCCGATAGGTGGCCCAATAAAAAAGCCCAATAAGGAGCTCAAATGGGCCAAGAAATCAGTCCTCAAGGGGGACCAAATCTGCAGGCCAGAAGGAGGAAAAAAAAAATCTGAAAGGGGAAGTGGATTTTTCCTAAAGGGGAAGTGGACCCCTCTCTCCCATCCCCTTTATTTAAATAGGCCAAGAAGGGGGAGGAGAGAGAGGGGGAACCGGTGGGGGGAGCCCCCCCACCGGTTCCAAGAGGGAAACCGGTGGGGGGGGAAGAGGGGTTCCCTCCCTCTCTTTCCCCTTTAAAAATTCAAAAAAATGGGGGGGAGGGGGTGTGTTTAATGGGAGGTTTAAATGAGGGATCTTAACCCCATTCACATGGGTTAAGAATCCCATGTGGAAACCCTCTTTAACTCCATCTTAAACCCCCTTTCACACCTAGCCCAAACCTGAAGTTAATGGGGTTAAACCCCTTTCACATTGGCCTAAATCCAAACCTCCAAAATCTGAAATGAATCTCCCATTTAATGGGCCCCAAAAAAGCAGAAAAAGGAAGGAAGTGGGGGAGGGGAACACCCCCCACCGGTTTTGGGAAACCGGTGGGGAGATCCCCCCACCGGTTCCCAACCGGTGGGGGGGTCCATGGCCGGTGGCCATTCCCCCCACCGGCTGGAACCGGTGGGGGTGCCCACCTTTCCCCCCCCTCTCTCCCTCTTTGTTTGCTCTCTCTCACCCTCTCTTGCCATCTATTGGCCAATAAGGAATAAAAAAAAAATAAAAATGGGGGAGGAAAGAGGCCCCAACCAGTGGCTCCCCCCACCTTGCTCCATCCGGTGGCTCCTCCCACCGGGTCTAAAATTGGGCCTATAAATAGGACCCCAAGGCTCCAATGCAAAAGGGGGACCAAGCACACCACAAGTGCACACCATAAGCCTATAGGCTGCCCACATATAAGGGGGAGATTGTGGTGAAATTGTGAGGGAGAGTGCTGCCAATTGAAGACCAAATTCGGGTTTTTTAACCCGGGTTTGCTGCGAATTTGGGAGTTCTTTCGTCCCGGGGAGCTCTCTCCTAAGGTTCAATCCTAAGGGGAAGTTCTGCCGAATTTTATTTGTAAAATAGTCTTATTATAAGGCGAAATACTGCTGAAATAAAATCAGAATTTCTGTGCTTATGTGTGTCATTTGAATTTTATAATTATCATACCTTTTAAAAAAAAGAAAATAATATGTATATATGTATATATTTTCCTAAAACTAAATAAAATTGTGTACATCCATAATCTAACCCTAACCTCACCCCGTAAATAAACCAAATTCAGAAATCTGCATAAAAATTATAATTAAACCCAAGGATAATTCATAATTAATCAATAATTAATTAATCAATAAAAATCCACGAAATTAATTAAAAATCAGAAAAAAACCAGGAAAAATCAGTAAAAATCTGTAAAAAAAACCTGAAATATGATACAAAAATCATAATAAATTCAAATACCCTTATATATTTGATTAATTAATCAGCTAATTAAATTAATAAAAAAATGAATAAAATTAATAAAATTAATAAAAAAATCAGAGAATTAGAAATCTGAAAGAATGTTAAATCATTAACCATATATCTAAAAACTTAATGTAAAATTACGAAAATACCCTTGTGCGTAATATTTACACATATAACCTTGAAAACATTAAAATTCATATTATAATCAGGGTTTCTTCCCATATATTCTGAATATCATTAAATATAAACCCTAAGACTTAAAAAGCCGGTTTTAAGGTAAAATTACTAAAAAACCCCCATATGTTTGAAAATTAATTTCCTAACTCCTATAAAGCTTGAAAACCTCTAAAATTCACTTCTATATGTTTATAAGCCACTATATTTCCATAAAACCCCCATAATTACATAAAAACCCATGAGAGTGGATAATTGCAAAAAAGCCCCTGTGGGACTAAAAATTAGGAATTGATCCGTATAACCTGGAACCAATCCACCTAACTTGGAACCAATCCTAATAGTCGAGAATCAATCCCGAATCACATAAAAATTGTCCCCCGAACCGGGGTGAGGTTAAGGATTCACCCTAAAATATACCTTCATCTGCATACGCATGCGCTTCCTATAGTAGTAGTTTTGCATGACTAAGGGCATCATACGGACGGTTAATCAAGGGTTGCCGGGCAGTTGCTCAACGTAATTAACACTGACTGAGGTCAGTGGAGAGAGGTCATATACTCGAATCTTCGCCTGATTCGAAGTCCCGGATTTTCTGAGGGCTAATCCCAAGCTCTCATAATCCGATAAAAAAATATAAAACTGACCTATAATCCTCTAGATAAACAAAAAAAAATGGACTTCTGAATAATCCGACATAGGAGGAGAGATATGTCTAGGTCAGGTCCCGACGCCAGGGTTAGAAAAACCTTCGCGCAAACAGAGATGGCACGCCCGGTGGGACCTCTCTTCCCCTTCATCTCTCCGTCCGGTGATGCCCTCACCATAACTATGCTACTAACTTTGCCATGTCTTATACAGGTGGTTAAGTCGTCCGCCCGTCAGAGCGATAATGGCAGCAAGGGTCACTTATGGCCCCCTTGCCGTGGCAGCCCACGTCCAGAGTGGGTACCTTACTGTGCCGACCAGCTTCGGCAACTTCCCCGCGGTTGTGGGATCTCCGTACTTCCTGGGGGTAGTCCCGGCGCCGGAGTCGGTTCCGGCAGAAGCAAAGAAACGCGCCTCCCGCGCGAAGGAGGCCAACAAAGGCGGGAAGCGGCAGATCGTCTACACCGCCAATACTATTACTACATTCCATGCTTCCTCGTCCAGCAGGGGGCAGAAGAAAAAGAATGCTTCCCCGAGTCCCTCATGGACCGGGAAAACAATATTGGTTGGGGACCTGCGCATTCGCTTGGATGGCGGGGAACCAATTGTTCCAAAAACTCGGCATGTCCCGACGGTCCCGGTTCACAACCGTTTCGGGATTTTGCCGAAGGTTTGCCAGGAGGTGGCAACCTTCAAAAGGAAAAAGAAAACGCAAAAAGCCGTGGTTCATCGGCCTGCGTACGTTACATCCCGATGCACAGGGGGCAATACTATACCCCGAGCGCAGGATGATACTATTCCCCAAAATGGGGGCAAACGTCAGGAGGGTCATGCGCCCCGCCTAAAGAAGATATGGGTGACCAAAAAGGAAGCCCGTGAAATCCGCGAGGCTAGGTTTACCCTAGCAGAGCAGCAACCTCCCAGGTCTGCAGGGCCGATCAGGGAGGCGAATCATCCATCAACTCAGCTTCATTATAAGCGAAGCCGAGGAAAGAAGGATGCTCGTGAGGAACAAGAACCTGCCCAAAAGCGGGTTTCGGTCTTCGAAAGACTCGGTACGCTGGTACGCCCAGCACAGAGGAAAAGGAGGACCGCCCGCATGACGGATGATGGCATCCGGATATATACCTGTTATACTTCCAACGTAAATCGGCAGCCTTCGGAAGAGCCGAGTAATGCCGCTGGGATAATGCAAAGAGGTGGGCCAGTTACCCGCCAAATGGAGCAAGCTATGCGCCTGCTGGGCCAAGTAGGCCAGGGGGCAGAACCGTCCCAAGCCAATGAAGGTGCGGCCAATGCCCAGGAGCCAGAAGTCGCGCAACTGCCGCATGAACAACCTCAACCTCAGACTATTGAGGAAATTAGGCAGGAAAATCAGCAATTAAAGGCCTTGCTATATGGCCTGATACAGAAGATGGAGGAACAACAAAGGGTTGCCCCCGCTCCTCCAATAAATCTGCCTCCGCCTAGGGCCATTCCTGCACCAGCAGGACCTCCGGTTGTCGAGGTCAATTTCAGTCCTAAAGAGATTCAGGAAGATAGGGCTGAAGAGCCCAACTATAATGCTAATCAATCACGTACATCAGCAGAAGATGCGACAGCGTCGCAAAAGCACTTGATTGAGCAAATTGTTGAGACCAAGATGGCCGAACAAGACGAAGGAATAAGCACATTTGACTTATCTGAGGTGCCGTTCCCGGTTCGTCATATGTTCAAAAAGCTTCCAGCAGATCACAGTAAACGTCTCAAAGTAACAAGATATGACGGGGAGGGCTCAGCTCAAGAACATATAGCCCACTATATGAGTGATCTGGGAGAGTTGGCAACTGAGGAGGCATACCTTTTAAGGTTCTTCTCGACTTCTCTCACCGGCACGGCATTCCAGTGGTATGCCAAACTGAAGCCCAACTCTATAAGCAGCTGGGAAGAAATGCAGAAAAAATTCCTTGATCGCTTCAAAGTATCGGAGCGGAAGGTCACTATTACTGAGTTAGTGACACTCAAACAAGGGAAGAATGAAGCCGCCATGGATTATATCAAGAAATGACGGAACCTCAGCATGAGGTGCGACAATCCACCCGTCCACGAAGACGCGGTAAGATTGTGCAAAAGGGGCTTAAAGCCCGAGATAAATGAGAAGCTGATCGGAGCTAATGTCAGAAACTTCGATCAACTCAATAATATCGTGACGGAGATCGAGATGTTCTTCGCCGATTACCCCACTATATTTCCAAATAAGGGGAAAGCGCCCAGGGAGCGGGGTGCTCAGGCTAAAGAGGTGAATACAGTCGATTTTTCCCCAGCTCCAGAAAGGAGCGAGGCTAGGGGAGGTCCCAGTGCCCCAATGGCTAATAAAAAGGGGGAAGGGAAGGCACCTGTTTCTTCTCTTGCTGAAAGAATGAAAAAGCCATACTCTTTCACCCGCGAGCATACAAGAAAATTGTTTGAAACATGTATGCGGGCGAAACTCCTGTTGCTCCCTGAACCCAAAAAGCCAGCTGAGGCAGGCAGGGTTAATGAGCCAAATTATTGCCCATATCATCGCATGCTGGGGCACGTCATAGAAGACTGCTATGTCTGTAAAGATGAAATAGAAAAACTCATCCGTGAAGGCGCAGTGGAGATGGGCAAACATCTGGTAAGCCCCCCCCAGCCTCACCAAAGAAACAAGCAGGCATTTGCCGTCAATGTCATCTATATGAGCGAGAGTTCATCCGGGTATCATCCCGAAGAAGAAGCGGTGCGGCCTTCGCCGGAGCGCGAGGCAACCCCAATATATACCCCAGCAACTCCTCCCCCTGGGGACTCGATCATGATGGCATTAAAAGGAATCCAGACCAGCCTGACAAGACTCTCATGTCAACAAGAAGAGCTTACCCAGATGATGGAGGGGCTCTCCAGGCAATTTTCAGAAACTCTGTCATTCAACAAGGTTGACAGATTCTTCTCTTCTGAGGGGATGGAATCGGATCCCGATTGTCCCTCGAGGAAAAGAGGCAAACAGGCTATGTTTCCTAGAGAGGATTCGGAAGTATATCGCCAAGAAGAAACCACTTCTTATAGAAGGAGCCATGAAAGCGTAAGAATAGCCGAAAGAGGGCGTCAAGTCCGACGAATGGTCGATAAAGAGGCTGGAATACGCTTCAGAAACTCCATGACTCTGAGGGAAAGGCGCGCAAAGCCCTACTCATTCCCCAAAGACAAAGTTCGGGAACTCTTCCGACTTTGTATGAAAAAGAAAGTCGTCGTTCTTCCAAAGCCAAGAAGGGAGGAAGAGATGCATATGACAGATGATCCTAACTTCTGTCAATACCATCGTGCCCTCGGGCACCGAACGGAGCATTGCTTCGTCCTCAAGGATGAGATAGAAAAATTAATCCAAGAAGGACAAATAAATATGGGGAAGTATCTGGTTGATCCCCCACAACCTCATGTGACTAATTATTCTGTGAATATGGTCCATAAGTTCTCCTCCAATATGAAGGACGTCACAGATAATACATATGAGGGAATGGCACTTGATAAGCCGTCCACCTGTCACGCCATTGATACCGTGGCAGCCATAGCCACGAGAATACGAATGTTGGATATGAAATGCCAACAAGAAAATTTGGAGGTGGGTCCCTCCAAAAAGTCCATAAAGGAAATATTTGGCGAATATCAAATGTTGTCAGATTTGATGGTCGAGCAAGCTGTCAAAGTTACTCTTGACCACGATCAGCCAGGAAGTCCGTGGACTAAGGCAAAGAAGAAAAAGAAGCCTAAAATGGCTAAATCCTTGCAAACGTGTGCGCCAAAAGGGAAAGTTGCGGTTCATTTCGACCCACTTCCAGAAATGCCGGTCCAACCCAGCTTCATTCAGGAAGCTGCAAGGAAAAAGAAACAAGAAAAGAATAGAAAAAGAAGTGAGAAGAGAAGGCTGAAGAAGCAAGAAATGCTTGCTAATGCCATAAATACGTCTGAGGACAAAAACTCTCCACTTCGAAGGTTGCAGAAAATCATCGACGAATTGGAAGAATATCAACCAAGTCGGCCCACAGAGGATGTCCCTCTGAATCAATATATTCCATGGGAAGAGTTCGACTGACGAGCTCGCCTCAGAGCGTGGCTGTTGGATCTCCAGGGCCGCATGCGAAAGGCTAGTGAGGACGAACTCTCCATTCCGGACGATGTTAGCTTATTCTGGGATGACGGGCTAACCATAGAAAAGATAGAGCAACAATATCGAGCCTGTCATGTTGTGTCGGCTCGACTGCAAGATATTCCCAGCGGCGAAGCGAGCCACGCTCCACCAGAAACCGGAACCCCTTTGGCTACCTATCAAAGGAAGGGGAGCCGGAGAAATCAGAATAAAGGCCGAGGCCGAGGTCGAGGTCGAGACCGCAATAATGGTCTGGATAAAAGCCAACCTGATCAAGATAAAATCATCTACTTCAGGGGAGAAACCCCAGGGCCAATTCCAAGGCTTGAAATCCGGGGTAATGTCCGCTTCTGCCCTTCTTCTGATGAAGAAGAATGCTCTCCGCAGGCAGAAAATGCTCAATCCATCAAAGAACCAGGAGAGATAAACCCCTCGGTCCAGCCAAATCCCGCAGAGGGAGTCGAGACCTTGGCGGAATTATTCGCCGAAGAAACACAAATTGATCCTACAAAAGGGGAAATGCAGACAGAAGAATCCCCGACTTCAGGGGAGCAGTCAAAGGCCTTGAAAGAGACCCTTCACAGCATGGCGGAAATAATGCCCCCTATCGAACAAGCCCGAGCCAGGGCGGATCGAAAGGTGTTGCAGAATATGAAAAGAATGCCAGCATCCCTTAGCATATGGGAAGCAATAGCCTTGAGCAAGGAATTAAGAGAGGCGTAAATTACTGCCTTGCAAAATCCTGAAACATATGAGGTCCATATGGCCGAAATAAAGGCTCAGGCATATGAAGCATACGAGGCTACGGTAGCCTTCACTGATGATGACATGTTGTTATCGTCGCCATGCCACAATAGACCGCTATACATGCGGGGTAAAATCAATGGCCGGGAGGTCGATAGAATATTGGTAGACTCAGGCTCTGCCGTAAATATACTGCCACTCAAAACATTTCAAGCGTTATACCTCACCCCATACATGAAAAAGGTGCAAGGCATAACGATATCGGGATTCAACCAAGAGGCGGAAGAGGCCCTCGGTCGGGTTGATGTGGGGTTGTGTTTGGACGACTGGGTGACCCAAGTGTCCTTCCTCATAGTCGACTCCAATACTTCCTTCAAGGCACTACTTGGTAGGCCTTGGTTACATAGGAATTGGGTGGTGCCTTCAACTCTCCACCAATGCCTCAAATATACAAAGGACGGTGAGCAACACGGGATATTTGCCGATTTGGAGCCGTTCAAGGCTTATGACTGCCATCTGGCGGATGCACAACTATACTTTGATAAGGCCTCGGACCCGACGACCGGCGAAAGCCGTCGTAAGGGGAAGAAGATAGCCGATAAGTCTTCCGATGAGGAATGCGGAATTACAATCAACGAAGACAAAGCTGCTAGATTCCGGCAAGGAATGAAGCCCAGCAAGTCTCATCGAAAGTTGGCTAAATTTGGCAGGTCGGCCATCAATCTGGAAGCTAATGCCATTAGCAAAGAAATAGAGGCCAGCATATGCATACCTTCCGGCCTCACAAAGCCCATATTCCCCAGGGAAGTCTGCACTGTGGAAGAGTTGAAAACCTTCGCAGTCCGTCACAAAGACGGGCGGCGTATCATATTCTATAAGGGGGATCTCGTGCCAGAGAGCCCTCCCGAAGACGGTTTTGGACATGAAAATGTCCGGCCGGAAGTCGAAGAAGTGGTCCAAGAAATGGACGATATGCCCCAATATATAAGACAAATGTGCAAACGCCAAAGCATCCCAGAAAGACAAAGTGCAGCCAGGAATAAATTCTTTCGAGAATTATGGCACCCTGCACAAGTCAAGGGGCAGTCATCCAATCAAGATAGAAGAGGCCTTGGATATAGGCCACGCCAAGGGTCTTCCACCCCATATGCAATCCATATGGTGAGCCTACTATCGGGAGTAGAGGAACCGACCGGCCATATTGGGCTTAACAGTTCGGGAGATGGAAATGAAGAAATCCTCCTATCTGTCGAAATGGTCTCAACTGGAATAAATGCCATTTGTGAACGGGAGCAATGTCCGACAGGGCCTTCCCAGTACACAAATAAAGGCCACGATACCAATACGGAAAGGCAAAAAGGATCTTCGGAAGCCGCTAATGTGATCTCCCAAGACCCACATAAAAATACAGGCGAATGGCAGGAAGCCTATTCGGCCGATGTAGATGAAGATGAGGACTTCATCGATCTTCAGCCAGCCCCTCGAGAGATAGAAGATGGAGGACAAGCCACGGTCGACGAACTGGTAGAGATCAACCTCGGCAAACCAGAAGACCCTCGGCCGGTTTTCCTCAGCGCCCTCCTGAGTGATAAAGAAAGACAGGTGTACACTGAACTCTTGATAGAATTCAAAGATTGTTTCGCCTGGAATTATAAAGAAATGCCTGGCCTGGATCCTTCAGTGGCGGAGCATGAATTATCAATTCTCCCTGAAGTCAAGCTGATAAAGCAAACTCAGAGGCGGATGCGCCCTGAATTAGAAATTATGGTAAATGCCGAAGTTGACAAGATGCGAGAAGTCGACTTCATCGAAGAATGCATATACCCAATATGGCTGGCAAATATTGTGCCGGTGAAGAAAAAGAATGGCCAAGTCCGAGTCTGCATTGACTTTCGTGACTTAAATAAGGCATGTCCGAAGGACGACTTCCCATTGCCAATAACCGAAACCATGGTGGATGTCACCACGGGATATGAAGCCTTGTCTTTCATGGACGGGTCATCGGGCTACAATCAGATTAGAATGGCCCTCAAGGATAAAAATCATACAGCCTTTCGTACCCCGAAAGGAATATTCAATTACAAAAGGATGTCCTTCGGTCTGAAGAATGCCGGTGCTACATACCAAAGGGCCATGACCAAAATATTTGATGAAATGTTGCATAATTTGGTCGAATGCTATGTTGATGACCTCGTCGTGAAATCTGCAAAGAAAGACGACAACCTCGGGGACTTACGGAAAGTCTTCGAAAGGCTTCGCCAATATCAACTTAAAATGAATCCCATGAAGTGCGCCTTTGGTGTCTCTAGCGGGAAGTTTTTGGGCTTCATAGTCCGATATAGGGGAATCGAGATCGACCCCGATAAAATCAAGGCAATCAGGGAACTGCCCCCTCCCAGGACTCTAACCGAGCTTAGATCCTTGCAAGGCAGGTTGGCCTATATCAGGAGATTTATCTCCAATCTATCCGGAAGGTGCAGGCCCTTCTCAAGATTGACGAAGAAAGGAGTCCCATTTATTTGGGACAAAGAATGCCAGAAAGTACTTGATGATATAAAGGAATATCTCCTCAAGCCGCCAGTGCTGGGGGCACCCATAAAGGGTAAACCACTCATACTCTATATTGCAGCCTTGGATGCTTCCTTGGGAGCTTTACTGGCGCAAGAAAATGAGGATGGGAAAGAGCAACCGCTCTATTACCTCAGCAGGATGTTGGTGGGTCCTGAACACCGATATACTCCAACAGAAAAGATGTGCCTGGCACTTATTTTCGCCACAAAGAAGCTAAGGCATTATTTGTTGGCACATGAGATCAAACTCATATCGCGGTTTGATCCGCTAAAATTCCTGCTTCGCCAGCCTGTGTTGTCTGGGAGATTAGGGAAATGGGCCTTACTCCTCATGGAGTTTGATATTACCTTTGTCCCCCAGAGGGCGATAAAAGGACAGGGTATGGCCGAATTCTTGGCGGCACACCCAGTTCCTGAAACTTCCCCTCTGAATAATGCATTGCCGGATGAAGAAGTCTTGCCTGCACAGAAAATACTGGACGTGCAGCAAGCAGAAGTAAAAACATGGCAGCTATACTTCGATGGGGCCTCGAGAACCATCATGAAGCCGGATGGCACATCGACCACAAAGGCGGGAGCTGGCTTGGTCCTAGTCACCCCGGAAGGTGGGATATTGCATCACTCATGTGCCTTAATGGAATCCCTGACCAATAATGAGGCAGAATATGAAGCTCTAATTGTAGGACTAGAAATTGCCTTAGAAATAGGCGTCAGATGTATCCAAGTATACGGGGACTCCCTGTTGGTCATCCGACAAATTCTCGGCATATTTGAGGTGAGGAAGACCGAACTAATACCCTATCATGCGGCGGCCGTCCGGCTAAGCGAAAAATTCTATACCTTCGCAATAGAACATATCAGAAGAGGCCAAAATGCCCAGGCCGATGCGTTAGCCAAATTAGCGGCAGCGCTAAAATTACCTCCCGAAGGGGAGACTGAAATAATGGTGAGAGACAGGAGACTCTTCCCTACCTCATTAAATGAAGGAGATGGTCCGACAGTATTTGAGATTAACGCACTGGAAGACCATAATACCCAAGAGGAAGATGATTGGCGCGTCCCTATCATCAAAATGAAGAATGGCTGGCTCCCCGATAGCAAAGCCGAAAGAATCCAATTGCTTCGAAGAGCAACTTCATATCAGCTGATAGATGGCGTGCTATATCGCCTTGTCCCTCGGGACAAAAATGCGGTTCTACTCCGGTGCCTTTCCCCAAGGGAGTCCCGCAAAATAATGAAGGAAGTTCACGTCGGGATGTGCGGAGCTCATCAGTCAGGCGCAAAAATGAAGATCAACATCAAAAATAAAGGCTTCTATTGGCCAACTATGTTCGCAGATTGCGAGAAAATGGTGAGAAGCTGCCCCCAATGTCAAGCCTACGGTCCTATCCCTAGGCGACCTCCCAATTACTTGCACCCGACAACCCCGACATGGCCTTTCGCCCATTGGGGAATGGATGTTGTGGGTCCATTGACACCATCATCCCGGGGGTGTAAATATATTCTCGCCGCAACATAGTACTTTACTCGCTGGGCAGAAGCCATTCCTTTGAAGGAAGTGACCGGCGAAACGGTATCACGCTTCGTCAGACATAATATCATATACCGGTTCGGAACTCCCAGCCGGATCACATCAGATAATGGCACGCCATTCAAAAATCAAACAATATATAAGATGGCAGCCAAACTTCATATAGACTGGAATGCGTCTTCAGTATACTATCCCCAAGCCAATGGGATGGCAGAAGCCTTCAATAAAACCTTCTGCAAACTTCTGGTGAAGATCAGTGGAGGGCGAAAGCGAGATTGGGACGAGAAGATGCATGAAGCATTATGGGCCTACCGCACGGTCTACAAAACCCCAACTGGATGCTCCCCATACTCTTTAGTCTATGGAGCAGAAGCCATAATCCCGATAGAGATAGAGCTCGCATCTTATAGGGTCGCCCTGCATTATGGAGTGCAGGAAGACGACATAAGCGAAACTCAAAGACGCTATGAGGAACTATTGGACCTCGAAGGCGAAAGACTGCAAGCATATCAGCGTCTGCAAATATATCAGGCCCGAGTGTCTCGCGCATTCGATAAATTGGTGAAAGAAAGAACCTTCAAAAAGGGGGACCTCGTGATGGTCAAGCATAAGGATGTTATGGCCTCTCGGCCCAAAAATAAGTTCAAGCCAAACTGGGTTGGACCCTTCGTAGTAAGCAGAGTCTACGAAGGCGGTGCTTATAGGCTGGTGGATGAAAAAGGGAATCTAGCCTTCCCACCATTAAATGGCCGACATATGAAGTTGTATTACGCTCCGGTGCACGATCAACTCGAGCGACAGCAGCAACACAAACTGGTGCCGTGAAGCCCAACATATGTCTCGAAGGACAAAATAATCCGGCAACTCGTCGGGGAATAGCGCGCGAAAGCCATCTGCGCCAAGGAAAGCCAATAATGCTCGTGCGCGAGCACATAGGCCCATAAAGCCGCATACTTGTTCCCCGGCGGGGGGAGAACTCTCTTGGCCTGCTAAGGGTAGAGATTGAGTTTTCCCACATCCTTACCCAGGGAGGATATCAGAGTCGCCAATGACGAATAAACCCTTGGTACCACACTAGTGGTACAATAATGTCCCATCAAGGGCTACGACCGAGGCGATGATGACGATGACCTCCCGACTTGATAAGGAAGTGGGAAAACTTGCTCTTCTGCTCGATGCAGTCTGAAGGAACAAACCCCGTCCCTGTTATACGCGATGTAATACACGGGCATATACCCGAAAGACGTCATATCATCATGAGCAATTCACTTTATAAGAAAATATTTTCCTGTCAGGAATATCATACGATGAAAATTTTCATATTTCGCCCACGGAAGGCGTTAAACTCTGGAATTTGCCCGCGGGAGGCATTAAATCCCGGAAATTCATTTTTTGCCCGCGGGAGGCATTAAATCCCGGAAATTCATTTTTTGCCCGCGGGAGGCATTAAATCCCGGAAATTCATTTTTTGCCCGTGGAAGGCGTTAAATTCTGACATTCGCCTACAAAAGGCATTAAATCCCAGGATTTTGCCCGTGGAAGGCGTTAAATTCCGACATTCGCCTACAAAAGGCATTAAATCCCAGGATTTTGCCCCGAGGAGGCATTATGTTCCAAGTCCTCCCTGGACATACGCCAGTCCCACTGGCATACCATAAAAGGGTCGAGAATTTCCCTACTGCCCCAAGGAGGTAATATATCCTGAATTTCCCCTTCACATACTCTAGTCCCACCGGCATGTCACGAAGGGTAAGGATTTTCTCATTCGCCCTTGGGGAGCAATACGAAAATATCATTCGCGTCCCTAGGAATGTTATACCCCAAAATTCCCCCCCGTAAGTTATAATCCCATCGGCATAACCATATAGTCCCATATGCTATAGTCTCATCGGCGTGCCGTAGGCGTTCGAATTCACCCCAAAGGGACGCTATACCCTGAAATCGACCTTGATACACGCCAGTCCCACCGGTGTGCCTCAATGGCCCGGAAATTCATATTTCATATCCGCCCACAGGAGGCTTTATATCCTGGAAATTCATATTCGCCTACATGAGGCTTTATATCCTGGAAATTCATATTTCATATTCGCCTACAGGAGGCTTTATATCCTGGAAATTCATATTCGCCTACAGGAGGCTTTATATCCTGGAAATTCATATTTCATATCCGCCTACGGAAGGCTTTATATCCTGGAAATTCATATTCGCCTACAGGAGGCTTTATATCCTGGAAATTCATATTCGCCTACGGGAGGCTTTATATCCTGGAAATTCATATTTCATATCCGCCTACAGGAGGCTTTATATCCTGGAAATTCATATGTCATATCCGCCTACAGGAGGCTTTATATCCTGGAAATTCATATTCGCCTACAGGAGGCTTTATATCCTGAAAATTCATATTCGCCTACGGGAGGCTTTATATCCTGGAAATTCATATTCGCCTACAGGAGGCTTTATATCCTGGAAATTCATATTCGCCTACAGGAGACTTTATATCCTGGAAATTCATATTTCATATCCGCCCACAGGAGGCTTTATATCCTGGAAATTCATATTCGCCTACAGGAGGCTTTATATCATGGAAATTCATATTTCATATTCGCCTACGGGAGGCTTTATATCCTGGAAATTCATATTTTATATCCGCCTACGGGAGGTTTTATATCCTGGAAATTCATATTTCATATCCGCCTACGGGAGGTTTTATATCCCGAAATTCATACTCGCCTGCGGGAGGCCTTAAATCCTGAAATTCATGTTTCACTCACGAGGAGCGTTAAACCATATATAACCTTATTCACATACCCATATTGTATCAAGTTCTCATATTGTATACTCCCCCAATAACTGTTGGTTCAGTTATGTTATATGTTTATATTTATATTTAATAATAGTTCTTTATTTAATAGTAGTTAGAACGTGCCAAAAAAAAAAAAAAAGGGGGGGGGGGGCTTAAAAAGCGAGGTGCCCCGACGGACTTAACCGATCTCATCCATATCGGGATGGGCTAAGGGTAAAAAAGTCTTATACCCAGCTAAGGTGAAAACCCGGAAGGGCACCTTAGGCAAAATCGGGTAACCCCGCTGCATGAAAACCCGCAAGGGCGTGCAGGCAAAAATAAGAGGGGGCCAGTGTCGGTGAAAACCCGAAAGGGCACTGGCATTGGTTTGAAAAAAAAAGAAAAAAGAAAAAAAGAAGAAGACGAATATCATTTCTAATAAAAAAAACTCTTCATATAAATGACCGCGAGATGGAAGCCCGAGACAAGCCCTCGGGGTAACTCAAATATGCGGTTCAAAATGAAACAATGTCAAGGTCAAAAAGAGGGGGAGGGAGTTCCAACAGCTAGTCCCGAGTCGGAGTCGGCTCCCGCACCACCAAAGCCTGCGAGGCGTCTAATAAAAGACGGAGGGCCTCAACCCTGTCCACCGACGCGTCTCGCTCTCGAGTGAGTTCGTCCAGACGGCGGTCGAGGGTCGCCACTTGCTCGACGCCCTCTTCCAAGCCCCTCTCCAATTCTTCTAGCTGAAGACGGAGAGCGGAGACTTGGGACATCGCTTCAGCAATGCTGGAGTCCAATGTCTCTCTATCGGCTCGGAGTTCGGAAACTTCTGCAGTTCGAGCGGCCACATCCTCGAGAGCGGACTCCAGCTCAACCCGCAGTTGAGCTCGTTGGGCAGCAGGTACGGCAGAATCATCCTGGCCTTCCCCACCTGATAAAAGAAAAGAGAAAGAGAATATCATGAAACCAGAGTTGAAATGATAGTGTCAGCGAATAATGCCGGCAATGAAACGAAAGAAAAAAAAAGGGATGTTACCTGACTCCGCTGTCTCCTCGGGGTGGGGAGGACCCACTTTCCCATCCTTATCGGGAGAGGCAAAAAGGGATTCGGTGTCCCCCGAGTGACACGAAGGCGACAATTTGGCGGTGGAGCCACTCCACGTCGGCGAATCCACCCTCCGGTCAAAGGCAAATGGGTAGGTGATTTCGGGCTCGCCCTTGTCTCCGGAGTAATCGAACAGCTCGGTCGAAGTATACGCCGGTTCCTCAACCCGAGGAGTCCAGGGAGTTCCCCCCGAGCAAGAAAGGGGGACGGTGTCCCCTGAACGAGCCGGAGAATCAGGCAGTGAAGCCCTCCAAGCTGCATAATAGAAGTAGGGTCAATACCCGATAATATTTGATGAAGAAACAATAAGGGATAAGAAGCTTCATACCTGCTAAGGTGGCAATGTCCTCGACGGCTGGGACATGGCTGAAGCAAATTGGGAGGGACCTAGCTCTGGCACGTGCCGCTGATGCTGCTAGTCCCTCAATGCCTCCTGAAAGAAGCTCAGGGGCTGATCTGACCCCGTCCCGGCGTTCCCACCTTTGGGTGAGCACAGGGAGGGCATCTGTGCCAAGAGATGAAGACAGGCAAAAGAGATATAGTCAAAAAGGAAAATAAAGACATAATTTGTGCAGTCTTAAGCACGGGGCAAAGAGAATAGATCCACCTGGTGGTGAAGCCGCGGGCTCTTCTTGAGCAGCCTCAGTCTCTGCAGGCTCCCCCTCTGCCGAGGAAATCGCAAGAGGGGCAGCCGGGTCGTCCTCCAAAAGAGGAGCGACGGAAGGAGAGGCAGCCGCAGTTGGCGTCATTCCAACAACTTCTGTAACACAAAAATTTGATATTGGTTACCAGAAGAAAACAAGGTGGATAAGAATGCCATGAAGATCAAAGCAAATATAACTTACCCTCGAGAGGAGGACTATCCACTGCAGGGGGAGCGGTCGAGTCCCCTACCAGGCCCTTCATGAATGAGGAGCCTGAATGGCTGGAGGCTGAACGCATCAGCTCCTCAAAAGTAAAATCTGCATAGAGAAAAGATCAAAAAAAATCAGACCCGGTGCAAGGCAAAAAGCCATAGGGGCTGCGATATGTCGGCAAAAAGCTGTATATTACCGAAACGGCCCTGGTCATCCAAGAGTTCATGGTAGAGCTGGTCGACCAGAGGGACATCCGACCTATAGGGCTCGTAGTCGGCCCAATTGAGGTCCCCCAGCTCCTCATCGTTGCCCAAAGCGACATTTGCAGCTATAGTCACGTTCTCCTGCAGAAAGCAAAAAGGGAGAATGATTAGAACCGCAGTCACCCCCAGCAAGGGGTGAATACCGACTTGCCAAAAATATATATGCATATGTCCGCACACCTCCGCAATGGCCGGCGAAGCTATCCGAACGGAGTCTTGAGCGGGAGGCTCGGGAACATAGGCCCCTGAAAAAATAGAAATAATGGAAGGTAAGAACCTTCTGAATGTGGCAAGAAGGGAAATACAAACATACAAAAAATAAAGCGGCCGGTCAGCCTCACCTGTTGTAAGCGGGACTTCGCCGACAGCAGGCTCCATAGCCACCTGAGACTCGTTCTCACCAATAAATTCACCTTCCTCTGATGGGAAGGAGAAAATATGTACAACATAAGAAGTCATATTCAGAAGGGGAATTGATCCTCAAAACAAAAGAAGCCAGCAAGGTTCTTACCAATAGGCGAAGGTGGCCTTTGAATAGGCGCCGGAGCCGGCGGAAGGGTAGGAGACAGTCGGGGCCGAACCGATCGACCCTCCGTCTCACCTTCGGCCACTCGCTTCCTCCGAGCTGCCTGTTTCGCAGCGGCCACTAGGAGTTGCATCTCCGATGTGGGGCCGATGCTGGCAGACGGTGCAGCCACCTCCTCAGCAGGGATTTGAGGCCCTCCCTCAGGCGCCTGATGCGCGGGAGATCCTCCAGGAGCCGCGGGCAAAGGAGAGACAACATCTCCTATAAAATAAGGAGAGTAAGGTAAATGCGATGCATATCCACAATAAAGAGAAACAATGAAAGAATATAGAAATGGAATACCTGCTGCGGCAAAAGACCTCGGCGGTTCGGGTATGAGGGAATCAAAAGGCATCCCTAACTGGGTCGCCGCTTGCCCCATTACCCGCTAAATATCGCCGACGGTCTCGGCCCGCAATATCAGGAAAGCCTCGCGGCGAGGGCCAAAGCAAGCAAGCATGTGGCTGAGATAACATAGTCAATCTCTGGCAGGATCTCCATTGAAACTGCCTACGGGCAGCCGGGTACTGTGCTCAAATCTTTTGGGGATTTTGCAGTCCGCCAGGAACTGATGAGTCCATATATACCCTGGAGCGACGAGCTCATAGAAGCCATCATCCTCGCCGCCCTTCTTCTTCTTCGTCTTCGGCGCTGATGGGCCAGCTCGGCCCTTATATGTATGTCGGCCAAGTCATTTGGTGGACTTAGCCTGAGAAGAACTCCTCGTCTACTCGGGATCGGGTCTGAGCCGCAACTCCCCTTGGTTCTTGTGCCACCAAGCAGCAAAGGAAACAGTCATACCCCCTTCATGAGTGGGGGGAGGTACTGCCATTGGGCCGAACGAATTTTGATGCTGGAAGTAATTCCACCATAGTCGGGCGACAAGATGGCTCTTCCGCTTTTGATATACCCGAGGCAGCTCGGCAAAGGCAAGACTGGAGGGGATCATCTGATCATAGCCAAAATTTCGCGCAAAGCGGTTCGGATAATAAGGCTCCAGAATGACGTCTCGCCCTTTCTTCAATATGAGCAGGGATGGGCGAGTGCTCAGAGTCCACCCGTCTAATGCAGCGCCGTTATGGCCCATGCGGCCCGTCCATAGGTCAAACAAAGCTCGGTCGGCGGCTCCTCCCCTGTCGAGATATGGCCGGAAGTTCCGCGAGGAATCAAAATCCAGCTTCCGGGGAGAGCCGAAGGGTATAAAACTCAAAGCTGCACGGGCATAAGAGAGCTGACCCGTCCCTTGGCTGGCGGGCTGGCTTGCCAGTCGAAGCACGGTGGGCAGTGAAGAGTCCATCTCCCTGCCAAGGAGAGAATAACCCGGAAGCAGGAGTCCCGCCCAGGCGTTGACATAGTGAGTGGCCATCACCACTGAACATGAATTCGGGGTAGCCGAGCTGCAAAGAGCCCCGAAAGAATGATATACACTAGCAAGTGCCGCCGGCGCAATAGCGAGGCGGGTCCCCGCTGCAAGTCTGGAAGCCGCTAGTAAAACCTCGGGCCGCAAAGCCCCCTCGTCCCCGTACGGGACAGCAAAAGTAACTAGCCAATATGCTAGATAAGCCGCCACATAAGTGATATCATCCAGGCCCCATGGGTTCTCGGATTCATGCTCCGGCGCAATGATAATGCCTCTCCGAGATATGTCCCTATGTGACAAAATAGAAGGGACCCGTTCATCGAAGATGCTGGCGAAGCCTCGGTGATAGCGGAATGGCCCTCCAAAGAAGAATCTGACCCAGGCAGCTGGTGATACCTTCCCCGGGCCGGAAGAACTCCCCCCTGTGAAGGACGATGCGGCGCGCTTGGCTTTGGACAAGTCCCGCCATACCTTCAGCAAATATCTATAACAATAGGGGGTGGTATAGCTTCCTGTGCCGTCGGTGGTGCTGCGATGAAACTCATCCAACACTCCTTCTTCATAGGGCTCCCCTACGATCGGCAAAGCTGAAATCCGATGTAAGGCCCAGAGGTCGATGGCGGTCTCGCCTTCAACAGTCGCGATAGTATTAGTATCGCGGATGTACCGCTCGGCGATCGCCTGGATGAAGCCATGATGGCAGGGATAATCATACTGAGCCGCTGAAACAGCCTCATATATACCGGCTCTGTCAAGGATTGGCCGGTGATGCTTCAATATATGCAGAAGCCACTCTGTAGCCCCCAGGCGGAAGACATGGGAACTCTTGATTTGGAGATGGACGTCCCATGCGGGGCGAACGCCCCGACATATGCCCGATAATAGTATGCTGAAATCGGACGGGTCATGTATGGAACCTTCCTCCGCCTCGGTCAGAAACACCCCCTGAGGGTGTCAGGCGGCCTCAAGAGGACGACTTCCTGCTCTCGTCCACATAGCTGGTGAGTAGGTCCGGCTGATGTCGTGGACCCGAAGAATAGCCCGGATGGGCCCCATCTGTTCGGGAGTAGGAAACTCCCACAATCGGGCAACAGCAAGAGGGAAGGCCGGGTATGAAAAGGGGAGCAGCCCCTCCATATTGTCTCGGTCCAATAAAATGGCACACTCCAAGTCGCGGCGCTCCGCAGGAGATAGCGGTCTTTCGACCCCATCTTCAACATAGATGAATGATTGGAGCAGCTCGTAGATGGAAAGATCTGAGGGAAGAGGCCGGGTGGTCTCGCCCCGCAAAAAATAGAAGAATTCCCCGTCTCTATATATGCTTTCGTGGCGAATGGGGACAGCATCTTCAATAGTGATCCGCAAATGTGGCTGAGCCACCCAGCGGAACCCCGCATCTGAATAAGCAATCTCCTCCTCCTGAGAACCCTCGTGGGAGAAATCGCCGAGTGCGGCCATAATAATGAGGCAGGAATAGCAGCTTGCGAAAAGACAAAGACATACACATACACATCAAAACAATGCACAAAGCGAACGATACAACTGAAGCCCAACAGAAAGTCAGGGTGATATAGTAACACCCGTATATCGCCAACCAATGGCGCGGCTAATCCAGAATGTCTCATGTAGAGTTCCTGGAAATGCCCAAACTATAAGAAAGATGAAGTGCTAATACTAGCACAACACCCATACCATGCCCTCATATGTGTGCCTTAATGGCGGATACTTGGCCAATCCGGAATGTCTTGCGCAAGACTCCCAGAAATGCCAAAATAAGGTACTTATATCCTTTAAATAGGAATGACATCATCAGGATTGAGTGACCCGCTCCATGTTCCCAACCGATCTCCAAGTCACAAAGGCCAAGAGATATTCGGGACCGAGCAACGTGTCGAACAATTCGATGATGTCAGTCTTATGAGGACCCTCTAAGTCACAAAGGCCAAGAGGATCCGAATATAAAGGAAATTTCATAGCTCCAAACGTCCCCAGAAGGTCACAAAGTCATAAAGACAAGGCTCCTGGGGTGACGTTGGACCACTCAAGTACCAAAATACATATGGTATCCGAACCCACAAAAGGCGAATTGGGCAATTGACTGCGCAGAGAATATGAGACAGCGCTGCTACCTTTCCGAAAAAGGCCCGCATACGCTCAAGTCATATGAAGCGGGGTGAAAAGGGTTAGCAAAGCAATGTCAATACATGCTTGGCATGAATTCGGCCCATCGGGATCAGCCCGGAGGCACATACATATACATGTACATACACATAAACACATGCATATATATATGGAAGAATGCATGGGACACCCGCCTTTGACTTCGTCTCCGGCGAGCATCCCGTGGGGGGCATTTGTTGAACCCAAAAAATAATTTCATATACAGACATGCAGATTTGCATTGTATGAGTATGCATATATGACGCATGCTCGTGTCGATGTGAAATTCCCGTGGGAGAATACACATACATAGGCATGACGGTATGTCCGTGAAGGACCATGTCATGCAAAATAAAAATGCCTATGATATAGCCGAATACTAAAAATCCATAAGAAACCATGGGCTCACATTACGAGGGCAGCGGAGCGGAAAACATACCTAGGCCACGAAGGCCTTAATCAGATTTTTTTTAGGAGCCTAAGGCAGCCCCAAGATGCTTGCTTCGGCTCCCGAAATCAACTCCCGAACCGCCTCCGCAATGCTCGATAATAGAACCCGATGGGAGACCCCGAATGCAGCGATAAATGAGACCCTGAACGCTGCAAAACAAGGGTCAAAATCAGTCCCAAAGTGGACTAAAGTCTGTCCCGAAATGGGGTGAAATCAGTCCTAAAACTCCCAAAAAATGGCTCCGAAATGGAGGCCCAATAAGGGGAGAGATAGGCCCAATAAGTAGCCCTGTGGGTGGGGTCAATATGAGGCCCAATAAGCCCCCAAAATGGGCCCAAGTTCAGTCCCAAGGTGGACTGAAATCTGCCCCGAAATAAGGTGAAAACAGTTTAAGAACTCACCTAGATCAGCCCCGAGACGGAGGCCCAATATCGGGAAAGATAGGCCCAATAAACAGTCCAATGGAGGAGCTCAAAAAGAGGCCCAATGGGCACCTCTAACAGGCCTAAATCTGTCCCGGAATAGGCCAAAACCAGTTCCGAAATAGGGCCGAAATAGCCTCCAAACTTGCCTAAAATAGTCTCAAATGAGGGCCCAATGGCAAAGGAGATAGGCCCAATAGGTGGCCCGATAGGTGGCCCAATAAAAAAGCCCAATAAGGAGCTCAAATGGGCCAAGAAATCAGTCCTCAAGGGGGACCAAATCTGCAGGCCAGAAGGAGGAAAAAAAAAATCTGAAAGGGGAAGTGGATTTTTCCTAAAGGGGAAGTGGACCCCTCTCTCCCATCTCCTTTATTTAAATAGGCCAAGAAGGGGGAGGAGAGAGAGGGGGAACCGGTGGGGGGAGCCCCCCCACCGGTTCCAAGAGGGAAACCGGTGGGGGGGGAAGAGGGGTTCCCTCCCTCTCTTTCCCCTTTAAAAATTCAAAAAATGGGGGGGAGGGGGTGTGTTTAATGGGAGGTTTAAATGAGGGATCTTAACCCCATTCACATGGGTTAAGAATCCCATGTGGAAACCCTCTTTAACTCTATCTTAAACCCCCTTTCACATCTAGCCCAAACCTGAAGTTAATGGGGTTAAACCCCTTTCACATTGGCCTAAACTCAAACCCCCAAAATCTGAAAAGAATCTCCCATTTAATGGGCCCCAAAAAAGCAGAAAAAGGAAGGAAGTGGGGGAGGGGAACACCCCCCACCGGTTTTGGGAAACCGGTGGGGAGATCCCCCCACCGGTTCCCAACCGGTGGGGGGGTCCATGGCCGGTGGCCATTCCCCCCACCGGCTGGAACCGGTGGGGGTGCCCACCTTTCCCCCCCCTCTCTCCCTCTTTGTTTGCTCTCTCTCACCCTCTCTTGCCATCTATTGGCCAATAAGGAATAAAAAAAAAATAAAAATGGGGGAGGAAAGAGGCCCCAACCGGTGGCTCCCCCCACCTTGCTCCATCCGGTGGCTCCCCCCACCGGGTCTAAAATTGGGCCTATAAATAGGACCCCAAGGCTCCAATGCAAAAGGGGGACCAAGCACACCACAAGTGCACACCATAAGCCTATAGGCTGCCCACATATAAGGGGGAGATTGTGGTGAAATTGTGAGGGAGAGTGCTGCCATTTGAAGACCAAATTCGGGTTTTTTAACCCGGGTTTGCTGTGAATTTGGGAGTTCTTTCGTCCCGGGGAGCTCTCTCCTAAGGTTCAATCCTAAGGGGAAGCTCTGCCGAATTTTATTTGTAAAATAGTCTTATTATAAGGCGAAATACTGCTGAAATAAAATCAGAATTTCTGTGCTTATGTGTGTCATTTGAATTTTATAATTATCATACCTTTTAAAAAAAAGAAAATAATATGTATATATATATATATTTTCCTAAAACTAAATAAAATTGTGTACATCCATAACCTAACCCTAACCTCACCCCGTAAATAAACGAAATTCAGAAATCTGCATAAAAATTATAATTAAACCCAAGGATAATTCATAATTAATCAATAATTAATTAATCAATAAAAATCCACGAAATTAATTAAAAATCAGAAAAAAAACCAGGAAAAATCAGTAAAAATCTGTAAAAAAAACCTGAAATATGATACAAAAATCATAATAAATTCAAATACCCTTATATATTTGATTAATTAATCAGCTAATTAAATTAATAAAAAAAATGAATAAAATTAATAAAATTAATAAAAAAATCAGAGAATTAGAAATCTGAAAGAATGTTAAATCATTAACCATATATCTAAAAACTTAATGTAAAATTACGAAAATACCCTTGTGCGTAATATTTACACATATAACCTTGAAAACATTAAAATTCATATTATAATCAGGGTTTCTTCCCATATATTCTGAATATCATTAAATATAAACCCTAAGACTTAAAAAGCCGGTTTTAAGGTAAAATTACTAAAAAACCCCCATATGTTTGAAAATCAATTTCCTAACTCCTATAAAGCTTGAAAACCTCTAAAATTCACTTCTATATGTTTATAAGTCACTATATTTCCATAAAACCCCCATAATTACATAAAAACCCCTGAGAGTGGATAATTGCAAAAAAGCCCCTGTGGGACTAAAAATTGGGAATTGACCCGTATAACCTGGAACCAATCCACCTAACTTGGAACCAATCCTAATGGTCGAGAATCAATCCCGAATCACATAAAAATTGTCCCCCGAACCGGGGTGAGGTTAAGGATTCACCCTAAAATATACCTTCATCTGCATACGCATGCGCTTCCTATAGTAGTAGTTTTGCATGACTAAGGGCATCATACGGACGGTTAATCAAGGGTTGCCGGGCAGTTGCTCAGCGTAATTAACACTGACCGAGGTCAGTGGAGAGAGGTCATATACTCGAATCTTCGCCTGATTCGAAGTCCCGGATTCCCTGAGGGCTAATCCCAAGCTCTCATAATCCGATAAAAAAATATAAAACTGACCTATAATCCTCTAGATAAACAAAAAAAAATGGACTTCCGAATAATCCGACATAGGAGGAGAGATATGTCTAGGTCAGGTCCCGACGCCAGGGTTAGAAAAACCTTCGCGCAAACAGTAACCTACCTCCTTTATGGAGAGATCTTGAATCCCGACCTATAACTTGCCGCCTTAGCCCTGTCCTACATCCTGTGCAGAATATGAGCCAATAGTACAAATAGGAGAGGTGAAATGGGATCACCCTGTCTATGGCCCCTATCGTTGAGGAAGGAGGTGGTGAGTTGGCCATTCACAAGAACGACAACGGAAGCTGAGGAGACGCAGTCCCTGATCCATCTCATCCAGTTATTGCCAAAACCCATGTTCTGTACTACCTGGAAGAGACAATCATAGTTCACTCTAGCATAAGCCTTTTCAAGTCCAATTTAAGCACCAACCTTTTTTTTTCTTCTGGGCCTTCATAGCATGGATACGTTCATGTGCCATCATCGTTGAATAAATCTTGAAGTTTCTTTCAGTTTCTCACTGACGTCATAGCTTATCCATTCTTGAAGCAAAAATAGGTAAGTTTTATTTATATTTTATTTCATTAAAAAAACATTCTTAGTTTTAGCCTTTTTCAGTGAGTCATTCTTTTTGTGGGGGCGAGTAGGAAGTGATGTTTTAGTTAGCCAGGAAGGTTCATTGTCTTATCAAGAGCTTACCTTTCTAATGTTGTTTTTCACAGGGAAGAAGCTGTAAACTGCCAATTTTGTAAAGGTATGCATTTTAGATGTTCTTTAGAATATTTGTTCCATGAAGTGTCTAGTTTTAAGCAAAGCACTGTTACAAACCATAACTTCCATATTGTGTTTTAGCTATTTCTGCTGCCCCCTCATAATATAAAGTGCATTTGCTTCTTTGTTATTCCAAATTTGTAATACATGCTTAGAGGCCAGGTGTTGTTATGTGAACTGGGTGTTAACATAATTTACTTTTATGTTTATTTCAGTGACATTGTTAAATCTTTCTGGCTATAAAGGACTATTTTATAAGATGGTTTAGAATTTTATCTAAAACTGAACTGAGAGATGCTTTCTTTTGGGGTGAGGGCTGAAAACAGTACCTCAGTGAATATAGCAAACAATGTATCCATGCAGAGTCTTCCAAACAAACTAATTCTCTTGTTTTGATTAGCGTGTAAAATGTTTTTATGCACATTCCTTTACATTTTTACACTACCAATCAAACACCGATTAAAAGGAAAAGGACATCCTGCTATTTGAATATCTAATTGCCAAGTTAGTAATTGCTAGGTGCCAACGTTCATTAAAATTTTGATCATCCGTTTTAACATTTTTTTTTCTCTTTTGTTGGCCACAAATGAACCAAAGTCACTGAATTGACGTCTGAAATTCAATTGCTTTACTCCAGGAATAAAGATGTTCTAAAGCCAAAATATAGTTCCATGTTTATTTTATACACACGTGGAAAAAATTTGGATTATTTATATCACATATACGAGTTACATCTATCCTTTAATTTTAGTGGGATCTTTAGCTGAAGGTGCTATGCTCGTAGAGTATCTTGCTTTCTCTTTTGTCTATGGACCCACGATATAGTTTACATGGACATGTCTTCTTGACATTGACATATCAAAGAAAGTACCCAAGTCAACACAGGAATTAGGTAATGACAGTGATTGATGTATTCTTAATATTATACATAAGTATGCTGAAGAAGAAATGTGGAGTGAAGTACAATTTGATTCAAGTAATTGAAAGAGGAATGTTATAGAAACTGGTAAGCTTGAACTCACCCACATGGCTAAGTTTGTTGTGGTTCCAGGGTTTGTTCCGTATCGACTGGATTTTCACTCCCTGCAATGGCGTTTGTTGTGGAAGTTGCAAGGTTCCCCCAGCCAAGAGGAGCTGCTTAGTCTAGATCTTTTCAGACTGCATATGCAAACCTATGTATTATGAAATTCAGCCAAAGGGACAATGCCATAGGACTGAACTGCATCTAAATGTTGCGATAATATGAGAGCCACAACTTCAGTGGGGCATGGTTTAGAGAACTTGCTGGTTCAAACTGGAACCTGCAGAACTTTTTATCTGGTTTTAACCGTCCGTTTCTGGCCGGTTCTGAACTGGAGTTCCGGTCCCGGTTCTGCAAACCTTGCAGTAGGTTCACATTACTTATTCACATTGACTTGACTTGTGCCATCTTGATCCGGTGTCTTTGGCCGGTCTATACTTGGTGTTGTAGGGGATTATTTATCAGTATAAAAGGAATTATGAGTGATTTACGATGCTCCACATTGGCTTAAAAGGAACGATAGCTAATTCATCATATTCCAAAAAGAATGATATGCCCATCTGCATATGGGAATTAGGGTTATCAAAGGGACCCGGGGGAGTAAAACACTTGTGACAAGGTGAGGTGTCTAGTGAACACTAGTTTTAGGCAATAATACTATCTGTTGTGCAAGCTGGAGGGACATGGGATTGTTGTGCACACTTGTGCCATGTGCTGACATGCATATTCGTTGGTGGTTCATTCCCTTGGCTGCTTTGCACAATAGCATCACCATTATTCAACATAGCAGTGGCAAGCATTGCTGGTGACATATGCACCTATTCTGCTCACTGCACAGCAGATAAAATTGCTGTGCATGCATGTAGCAGAGGAGATGACTATGTATACCAATGGTATTACTGGCCATTGTTCTTTCTTTTTTTGTTGAAAGCGGGTAGATCAACCACTATCAGCCATTGTGCACCTGCTAAAATGCTAAAATGAAGAAAGATATTATGAGGTAAATTTAAATAAACAGTATTTGTAGTGTGATCTTGTCTGAGGCAGTAAAGCTCCCAATCTGCATACCCAAGGAAATAACTATGATTGGTAAATCCACTGGCCCTAAATACAATTTCTCATAGTTACATTATCAGGCTTTTTTGAAATGCTAGAGTAATTGAAATAAGCCATGCAATAAACCACATAATAGCGATTTCTTTGCTCTACTTTTCTTTCCTTGCCTGAGAACATCCTAGCTGCAGTACTTATAAAAACATCCTACCTGCAGTGCTTAGAAGGGGTTGCTTGCCTTTGACCCCTCATTTTAACACAAAGTTATTAAACAGAAATACTCCTGCCAGTGGGTTTGAAGGCAAAAATTGCTTCTCATAGGTGGCCTGTTTTCTGGTCCGGGCAGGCAAAGCACCCAAAAAATGGCCCAGGCAATCCAGAGCAACTTGGCTGAGATGGTGAGCACCTCATTAGGCTCTTCGACTGGATGCCAGGTTGCCTAGATGTAGGCATAGTGTGTTATAACTTAGGCAATGCTTCCTCTGTACCTTGAATTTACTATGAGAACTATAACGGGCATCTTATTTCTAAGACGACTAGCCCTCAGTGAAATAATTGAAAGTGTCCCTTAGGACGAAGAGGAATATTCAGTGAAAAAAATTGAAAAATGCATTGATAATGCTGCTTTAGGTTGTAAAGTATTCAGTGAAGTGGAATTAGTGACCTACAATCAAGAATCCTCCATGCTAGCACTAATGTCTACATAATAAATACAGGTGAATATACCTTTTATTGCTAAAAGTTGAAAAGAGAAAAAGGAGACCAGCTGCATCTGTGTCATCCTGACAATGTTTTCTATCTCCATTTTACTATATGTTGAGACACTGTAGGTGACATAATAGTAGTTTTGACATAACAAGTACAACTTTTCAAAAAGCATACTTTACCTTGAATATGAGTTTTTCATGAAAAATACACTTACAGTAGAGGCTGCAAGCCATTTTTTGTCATATGATTAGCCCAACACCTGATTGATTTGTTTGATCCTTTCATAGGTGTTGTACACAACAAGGAAAATTAGCAATACAATTTAGCTGTGTAAAAATTATGATTAGTACCTCGATCTCAATAATTCAAGATTAAAAAAGTTAAAATTGGTAGATGCATGCCACTCCCAGCAACAGTGTTGGAGGATTTTGTTTTGATCGATGCAGTTGAGTTTGACTGATGAGATCCTTTGAAGATAACACAATATATGTAGGATTATATGTCTATTTTTGATCCTTCCAATTATGAATCAGTCATTACAAATTCATTTATGACCTTTGTGGTCAATAAAATTGCAGGATTATGCATTTAATCAGAAACAGGGATAATAGGTACTTTTTTGTCAATGACAGGAGCATTGACTATTCATTTAATCTCCCATTAATTAATCTATATAAGTTGTTAATGTTTCTTTTATAGAATTTTCTATAATTCATACGATGTCTAGTTTGCTATTCCGATTGTAGGATTTGTTCTTTCACACTACCTAGTTCAAAATGTCGAAATTTTGATTTTATAATGGTGCATCAGTTTAGTCTGGCTAATAAATAATGTATTTAGCTTTCTGGTATGTTGATAATTCAGGTCTTATACACAAAAAACATTTCAGAGTGCCCAAAGGTGCCACTGCAACAACATATAGATGCTACTCATGCAAAGACAAGAAATTTATGTCTGAGAGCCGGGAGACGAAACGACCTAATGGATGTAAGGAAAAGAGATTTGCAAATGAAAGCAAGGACAAGAAACCTGTAGATGGATGCAGGGACAAGAAATCAATGATGGGCAGAAAGGATAAGAAAGGTATGAACAAAGATGCAAAATTCTTGCGTGAGAGGAAGGATAAGAAACTTGTGGATGGGTGCGACGGGAAGAAACTGTCAAATCGATGCAAAGGCAAGAAGATTGTTGATAGTCACCAGGAAAAGAAACCTGCAGATGGATTCAAGGATAAGAAATCTGTCAATGAATTTAACAAGAAGGTTTTGTCTAGACCTAGAAAAAGAAAGACAAAACTAGGAAAGAGTAAAGTCCTTGTCCTTAGAAAGTCAGAGCGTTTAGCAAAGAAGAAACAGCATGTGACAAAAAGTAAGAAGTGGAATGTTGGGCGCAAGAAATCTAAGCAATCACAAATGAGAAAAGATAAACAGGTGGTATCTAAAACATCAAAGGATGGAATCAGGTGGCACAAACGGCAGAGAACAGGCCTTTGCCCTCCGTATTGGTTGAATGGTCTTCTATGGACTAGAAAAGCATATGATGAACATGCCATTCATTTCAGAGAAGCAAGAGTTCTATTACCCTTTCCAAATTCAAAGGCCAACTTGCAACCAGTGTGCAGTCTTTGTCATAAGGAGTATGACTCACACGTGATTTATGTTGGTTGTGAGAATTGCGGAGGTATGACTCGTCTTTATATTTTTCATATTCTTATTTTTCTTTGGACAACCAATTAATTTAGATGTGTAGTTCTTCTCAGGAAAGAGAAATATAACTTGATTATGGTTGTGTTAATGATTAAAAAAATCCACAGGGATATCTCATTCTCTCTAGATGTATGTTCTTATTGGGTACTCTCTGACCATCATCACATCGTTGGATATACAGATTGGTTTCATGGAGATGCCTTTGCTCTTACTCTTGTGAATATCAATAATATACGGGGATTCAAGTGCCACAGATGCCGTGCCAAAAGCACACCTGTCTGTCCATATTTCAGCAATGTTGTTGATGAGGTCAATTTGCTGAAGGAACAAGAATTGGATGTTAATCATGTGGGTGACAACCCCACACTTCAGTGTCTAGTGTATGACAGTCAAGACTTGCTACATGAGCATGATCTTTCAAGTGTAGTTCATTGTCAGAAGTTCATGGATGAAGATCAGAGAGCAGTGGCTATACCAGACTCTGGGCAGATTCTTGTTCTGGAAAAGTGTAATGAAACAACAGCAGAAATTGTACCTATGGATGAAGGGTCTCACTTGCTAACTGAAGCAGAACATTCATGTGTGAAGTACGATGAAATAAAAGTCGTAGATGAGGACCATCCTTTGTAATGGAGATCAACATGAGACACATGAAATCAGTAACATAGTTGCAAACAGACGGCAACGGCACACTTGGTGACAATCACTAAGTTGCATCATCAAACAATTTTGTCAGAATTCTAATCTTGGACTTGGAATGCACCAAAGCGTAAATTCCTGCCATTGAACCACATGCTGTGCAAATAGAAAAGAGGCCCCTGTTTTACCACAAGCAAAGATGAGAACTTCTTGAAGAAATGGTTTCTGAAGACAAGGAAACTTCCAAGGTAAGAACAAATTTTCATGCTTCCCGTGCATTAACATTCTATCATGTATCATGTATCCATTGGTATCTGCATGCAATGTTTCAGGATCTTATAATCGATGGCATGAAACTACTTTTGGTGGCAAACTATGATGTGGCCTGCATTCTCATCTTAGCACGAGTCCTTTTCTAATATGAGCTTTTGCTGCTTCTCAAACATTTCTCCGTTGGATTTATGGTTCTAATTGGTTAAACTTCGTCTGTTCTAACTTGTTCCCAAAGTGCATATCATGCAATTGTCTTCTGATTCAATGAGTAAAAACCATTTGATGCAGTGCGAGACTTCATTTTAATATTTTGAAAATGAATTTTGATTTCAAAAGAATTTTGGTTTAAAAAGAGAATTCTTAGAGTTTTGAAAACATAAGTCTTCTCTTTTTTTAATGTAGACTTTGAGAACTTGAAGTTAGTCCTCAAGTCTAAGATTTTTTTGGATCAAGTGTGGATCCATGTGCTTGACCTCTCCCCACTGACTTCGGTCAGTGTTAATTATGCCAATCATTGATTGGCAACCCTTGATTAACCGTCTGTTAAGACCCATTAAGACAACAAGAATAAGATAAATAAATTATTCTTATGCCATGCATGAAAGTGGGATTCTTTTTCTTTGGGGATCTTATGAAGGTCCTTAAAGGATACTGATGTAGCCGAAGCTATCACGGTCGGATTCCGGGGCTGGAATCCGAAGATGGGACCCGAAACTGGATCGGATCGATGAAGAGGACCGACGGGGATCTGGAACGAGGCGAGGGCGGAGACGGGGCCGAGGATTCGAAGCCGAGGATTCGAAGCCGAGAGGTATCCGGGCGAGAGCTCGCCAGGAGTGAAGCCGAGACTCCCTCGGACGAAGCGGACCGGCCGGCGCAGGGCGTAGCTGAGGCTCCTTTGGGCGAGGCGGACCAGCCTGCGGAAGGCATGGCCGAGGCTCCTACGGACGAGGCGGACCAGCCTGTAGAAGACGTGGCCGAGGCTCCTCCGGACGAGGCGGAGGCAAACCAGCCGTCGAAAGGTGTCGAGACCGGAGGGAGAAGACCCGAGGTCGGTGGCCGAGACCGACTCGGAGAGGTCGGCGAAGATTCAAACCGAAGTCCCTGCAGAAGGAAGAAGAGAAGAAGAAGAACCGATCAGTAGGAGTCCCGGGCTTCGGCCCTAAGGAACCCCCTCCGACGGCTAAGTTAGCTTCTGAAGAAGATTCGATTCAGAAGTCAGGGAAGAAGAAGAAGTAGTTTTAATGCTTTTTGGATTGTGGTCCTTGGGGTCTCGAAGACATACCTTTGGTAATAAATAGCCGTGTATTTATAGCGGATGATAGAGGTTGCTTAGTGGCGGCAACCGATATAGGATTATGTTTGGTTTACTGATAAACCGCCATAGCGCCTAACCCTCCCACCGGAGTGGGCCGCGTATGGCTATTGGGCCGAAGGGGGTTGGGCCGTTGACGGGCATGCTGCCGCTTAGTGGGCTGAAGCCTACCGGGCCGAGGGCTGCTGGGCCGCTAATGGGCCGAAGGCTGTTGGGCCACTGATGGGCCGAAGGTTGTTGGGCCGCAGACGGGCCGAGGACCACTGGGCTGCTTACTGGGCCGAGGGCTGCTGGGCCGCTAATGGGCCGAAGGCTGCCAGTGGACCTTTTATTGCTGTTGTTGGACTGATCTGTGTTGGGCTTGTTTTAATGGGCCGAATCGGATTCTGTCTCATCAGATACTTAAGGGATTTTTAAGTTCTCCGGAGGACAAGAGGTCTTAGGGTCTTTAAGTGTGCTAAGAAGATAGGTCCATTAGACATAATTTTCATTAGGACCCCTTAAAGAAGATGAAATAATTGAAGATATCCTTTAAGTATCATTTTGAAGGATATGAGATTCTTTGGACAGCATATCCCCCCCTTCTTAGGTTCATTTAGGAGGGTAAAGGAACACAAAGGACATCCTCAATAAATGAGGCATGAAGGCCACCACTCACTTGAGGATATTCCATAATGGTCCTTCAACCAATATGAAGGAACTAAAAATAGTTTGGCCGTCCAACCATATGAACGAACCACAAGAATTTATGAAATGGGGCAACAACATTATCTTTTTCATTAATGGATCCATATTACACAACTTTGATCACCTTAATAGAATGATCCATGTGTTATATGGTTGCTGTACCAATAAGAGAGAACTAATAACAACATGACCATTCAATTAAGAATGAACCAATGAACTCACGGTTACTCTACCAATAAGAGTAAACTATACAAGAAAGAAGGGTTATTTCACCAATAGAAATAAACCCCTTAATATTTTTTTATTAACAATGTTACAATGATAATAAAAAAATAAATGGTCCTTGTTGTATCCTTTTGTCCACGCACAGAAAACTTCAAAAGCTCCTCCTTGTTCTTCCCTTTTTTTCTGCAGAAAAATTCTCAGCAGAGCTCTCTCGTCTTCTTCTTTTTTTTTTTTTTGCTCTGTGTGTGTCTGTGTTTTTGGCCTTGGACGAAGCCTTTTTATAGGCCTATGGTGGCTACCGGTTGGGCAGAAAAAGAAAGGGAGGGTGCGGTTAGGAGAGAGATAGGAAAGACATAAAGAGAGAGAGGATAGAGATGGAGAGGGGGTGGGACCGGTGGGGGGGGGGAGACTGATGCTCTCCCCCTTTCCTTTTTTCTTTCTTTCTTTTTTCTTCTTTCTTTTTTCTTTCCCTTTTTTTCATCCCACCACCACCAGTAGGGGGGGGGGGGGGGAGAGGCCAGCGGTGGACTCTTTCTTCACCGCCGTTTCTCTCTCTCACTCTGCTGATTCTTCTCTGTCTAGCTGCAGCCTCCCTCTTTTTTCTGTTTTCTTCTTGCCCTCTCTCTCTCTCTCTCTCTTTTTTGTTTCTCTCACTCCACAGCCCCCTCTTTGTCCTTTTTTTTCTTCTGTTTTTTCTTCTTGGGTGCAGTGCCCAGAACAGGGACAGCCGTCCCCTACTTGCTGCAGTGTTGCTGTGGTTGTTGTTTTGTTGCAGGCTTCTTTTCCATCCGCTGAGGCCAAGGTGATTCCCATGTATTCCTTCCCTTCTTTTTTCCCATGTAATTCCCATGCAGCCCTAGATATACGCATGCCATGCACGTTGTATTTCTTTTTCGTATTCATGCATAGGATGGGTCCATAAGCCCTAGTTTGTCATCGTCTTGCATGCATGTATGCACAAACCCTAGTACACATGTTTGCTTAGGGTAAAACCCTAATATAAATGAGGTGATAAATTTTGTTCAAACATGCAGCTAAGTGAGCATGCTTGTAGTATCCAATCACACATACTATTTGTTTACACTTCATGCTGATTCCTAGTTTTATTGAATTTGATTTTGTTTAAAAATTGTGATCACTTTTGAGTTTTTTTTGTCTGCCACTACTAACTAGTTTTTCTTGCCAAACTCTCTTGTTTGCTACTTTCTTTTGTTTTTGTTCTTTTAACATAAGAGGCAATGATATGAGACAGGCAAGCATAGAGGTGCACATTGGCCATGTCAGAGATGTTCTTTTTGGAAGGATCAATGGTGTGGCAATGTCTTCTAGGAAAGTAGATTCTCACAGCCTTATAGCATCTCTCTACCCCAGTAGTGTGGGAGCCTAGTTCTTTGAAGACAGAAGTCCGGGAAGAGGATGAATACCCATCTTTAGGAGGGATCTCAGGGAGGTGGAAATTACCCAAGTTAAGTGCCTACTTAACATTCTTCATGAACACCTCATTGACCCAGGCAGAGCTAACACTTGCGTATGGCGGTGGGAGCAGTGGTAAGTTCTCTGTCGAGCCTGCTTACAGCTTTTTCCAAGGTGGGGGGGGGGGGGGGGGGGGGGACATGTTTCTCTCTCTACTGTCAAGTGTGATCCCCACAGGAGTCCACATAAGGTGAGGATTTTCATTTGGAGAATATCAAATGGTCAATTACCTTCCATTGATCAGTTGGCCAACTTCTTGGAGTGCATCAATACAGCTTACTGCCTTTGTGGGGAGAAGGATGAATCCATTGACTACATGTTCTTGTCCTGTTCCTTTGGACAAGGGGTTTGGGCCCAGAATCTTCTCAATCTTCATTGCTGACACAGGCTGACAGACAGGGTGGGGGTTGCAAAGTCAGATGGCTGGTTCTCCATTCTACTTTATGCCTTTGTGGGCATCATGGGGAGAGAAGGATGCTAGTTTCTCTAGAGGGAAGCAGAGGTTTCCAAGAGGATAGTTTCCTCATTTATGACAAGGTGCAGGAATGGATCAGGCACATGCCTGCAAATGATGTCCTTTTTGGTTTTATTGGGGGCTAGAGAAAACACCATATTGGTGTGCTTTCATATGGATTTTTCTTTTAAATCATCTCATATTACACTTGTATACACCATCCACTTCCAAAAACATGTGGATTTCTAGGTGAAAATGCCTGGTTATTCAGCTAACACGAAGCATTTGTGGTGGTTAAATCAATTACAGTGAAGCCTCAATGAGTTTATAAAACTATTGATTCCAATACTTTAGTACACTTCTTAAGGGGTAAACTATTGATTCCAATCCGAGTACACTTCTAAAGGGGTAAACTATTGATTCCAATACTGAGTACAGTTCTTTGGGGATTTTGAATTTGAATATCTGAAGATAACTAGAGTTATTCACCATCTGAATCCTAGGTGTCATCTTTGTCATGGAGTCGCAACTATGAGGCTGTAACACTTCTAAATCCGAGTACACTTCTAAAGGGGTAAACTATTGATTCCAATACTGAGTACAGTTCTTTGGGGATTTTGAATTTGAATATCTGAAGATAACTAGAGTTATTCACCATCTGAATCCTAGGTGTCATCTTTGTCATGGAGTCGCAACTATGAGGCTGTAACAGATGGGAATTTCCATCCACTTATAAAAAAAGGATTTTCCTTTCTAGTAAAGTTAGCATAAGGTACAAAGAGGTTCAACTAGTATATGATCCAAAAGAATGGGTTTTCTAATTTCAGAAATCAACTAGTCTAACATCATTCATACTGAAATCGAGTTCATCTAGAAGGTGCTTCCTCTCAATCCACATCCATGTTTGGTGTAGATGGACTGGTCATTCCATGTGATACAAAGGACAAACTATTGAAAATATGAACATCCTTATGGCTGCCTTCAACATCATTAGGGATGTCTAGGTGTGACAAAGGGATGGAGGATGTCAAGCTACTGGGCAGATCAAAGCAGTGACTTGGGGGGCAGCTGATTCTTAAATTGTGATGGAGGAATTGTTATTGTTCATGAGTGTTGGGGAGAGAGCGGGAGGGTTGGGGGGAGGGGTACTCAACCCCCATTTGCTTGCGACTTAGGCCTAGGAGATGATACCGAAAGGAGAGATCAACATGATCAAGATACTCAAGATGGATGCGGATGATTAGCTTAGTGGAGGATATGGTCATGTATCATTGAGAACTATGCACATAGGAATCTTCTATGGTCTATGAAGCATGAGGGGAGAACGAGGTAGATGTTTTGCTCGAGTGTCGGGGTCTTCATTGGCCACTTGTGCTAACCTGGTGCCACTCGGGAGGGGATCGACGTCTTTTCGGCCGCTTTGGAGGTGCCAGAGGTGTCTGGATTGGGGGCATGTGTGAAGGAGCACCCCGAGCGTTTGGCGTAGAACCTACGCCGAGGTGATAGTCAACGGCACATGACCCCTCCATCATCTTTCTAGGGCTGTCACAGCAGGCCGAGGTTCTAGGCCTAATGTGAAGTGCCCTTGGTGAGGTTTCAAGAGTTTGAGACTCTCACTCAGAGGAGGAAGGAGCAGAAGCGATGTTGCTTTTGCCACCTTGTGCACGGTGCCAGTACGGGTGAGGTCTTTTGCCTCTACTTTCGGCTAGATGGCCGGGGAGAGCTGGGAGATTAGGAAGTCCTCGGAGAGTTCCTTTCTCCTGGTTTGTCCTTCGAGGGGTGTTGTTGAGGAACTTGCTGCGGCAGGGAGCTTGGCAGCAAGGGGTCTTGTTCTCTGGATTGTAGTCTGGGAGACCCTCTTTGGCACTTACCTGTAGACACCGATTTTGGACCACCCTTTTGGTCATGAACCTTATCCATCATTAGCCCATCATCACCAAATCCCTTATCTTAGCCACCTCAACCCACTAAATAAACTGGCCCATTAACCAATCTCCGCTTCCTCTCACCCGTGGAAGGCCAACTAGGCTGCCTTCCACCACCCGTGGAAGGCGAGCCACCTTGCCTTCTACCTTTTGGCCACCTTTTTCACTTTTTACCACATTTTCGTGGAAGGCCAACCGGCCCGCCTTCCACCACCCTTCGAAGGCCAGCCAGCCCGCCTTCCACCACCCTTTGAAAGCCAGCCAGCCTGCCTTCCACCACCATTCGAAGGCCAACCTGTCCGCCTTCCACCACCCTTTGAAGGCCAGCCAGTCTGCCTTCCACCATCCTTCGAAGGCCACCCCTTGCCTTTCACCACTCTTCGAAGGCCACCCCTTGCCTTCCACTCCCTTCGAAGGCCAACCGGGCCGCCTTCCACCACTTCGTGGAAGGCCAGCTACCTGGCCTTCTACGGGATTGGAAGGCAAGTTGGCTGGCCGTTCACTCCTCTAACTATCACCTTGACCTCGTCTTCCCACGATCTCCTCTACCCACCACCCTCACCTCTACTACTCCGATCACTCCCCACTCCGGCGACTGCCACGCGCACCACCTCCGATCCTTGACCACTTCCCATTGGCCCTAGGATGATTTACGGAGATTTAGACCCCTATTTTCTCCTGTTTTCCCTTCACCTATTTAAACCCCCCATGTCCCCTCGAGCAGAGGGGTTGAAGGGGTTTTTTTTGAAAAGATTCAGAGGAGGTTGGCAAGTGAGTCGGCGGGCAAGGAGTCAGAGAGCTTCAAGAGGAATCCTTCGCACTCTAAATGGCCTTGTCTTCTTAACCCTCTTTTACTTTTTCTTCTTTCCACTTTCAACACATCACTTCACTTTTCACACACGAGCACCCTATCTGCATGCATGCATCTTAGGATGACTTAGCACTCTTTACCCCCAGAGGTTTCAAACAAAAAACGGTAGGTGGGTGGCCATAACATATGGTTACCTTCCCTCCCCAAACACCCATCCGGTGCGTCTCCCTCCGATTCTAATTAGTTTTTTATATTTTTATAGATAGATTCTGCATATTACAATTCTAATCGGGCTATTTCTTTTCTTTGTTTGTCTTTTCTTTTTAGGGGCTCTTACCAGATTCTACGCGTGGACTATCGAGCTCTCCCCCTTCGGCCGGCCGGAGGCGGAGAACGGGAACCACTGTCTCCCGCTCCCTCAGAACGCGATCACTCTCACCTTCCTGCGGAGCACAGGGACCGTAAGGTAATGCTCATGGCGATCACACCTTAATTTCTAACCCTCTAAATCGTCGCAGTGTTAAGACGAACGGAGAACCCCTCGTCCGAAGCCCGCAACAGCGGCGGGGGACGTTCCGGGCGCCTACAGCCCTCTGGCGATCACGGTGGGACACTCTCTTGCTCGCCGCTAAGAGCTCCTCTCGCGGACGGCCAAGCGCTTGGCCGCCCAGAGTCCCGAACGGCCAAGCGCTTGGCCGCCCAGACCGGACGGCCAAGTACCTGGCCGTCCTAGAGCCCAAGACGGCCAAGTACCTGGCCGTCCAGAACCCAGGACGGCCAACTGCCTGGCCGTCCAGGCTTTAGGACGGCCAAGTAGCTGGCCGTCCAGCCTCCAGGACGGCCAACTGCCTGGCCGTCAAGGCTCTAGGACGGCCAAGTGGCTGGCCGTCCAGGCTCTGGCCTTCTAGCTGCCTTTTTTCACTGTCTAATTTTTCAAATTAAATTGTTGCGTGTTCTAGTTTTTTGTTTTTGTTTTCTCGTCTTCTCTTTTCTTCTCTTGTTCGCTGGACTGTGGGTTAATTCCAGGGTACTATCCGTGGGGGTCTTAAGAAAGAGCCGGCATCACACCTCTAGTTACCTCTCCCACAGTGTTTGACTCTCCACCTGAGGATTCCCACTCGGGTGTGACTAGTCTTATTCTGTTGGGAACCTCCGTGAGTCTCTGCGAGTCAGGGATTCCCACTTGGCCACCGAGCGGGTTGTACCTAAACCACCTAATAGGATCCCGGGTTTTGTGTGAGGATTAATTAAGCCTTTCCATTCACAATCATCCACTCATAGGTGTCACTGAGAGAATTGTTTCAAAATTTAAGACACCTAACTAAACCTTGGTGGAACATATTTTGAAAGAAGAATACCGGGTCGTTAAGGGTTTGAACTTGATTTGTTAGAAATCAACACTCATAATGCACGGTTAACCTCTCAAGCGAAATATAAAATCTCTTAGGATTTGTGTTTTATAATGAACCGAATGTATGTTAACACTGTGCATGATGACATGAATGAGTTTGGTAACAATGTCATACACAACCCTCTGTTCGAGATTGAAGAGGATCCACAACAAACATTTGTGGGCATGTTCCAAACACTTATAGAGGAACTTAAGGAAAGATACTTGGATGAATCTTCTTCTTCAGAAAGTGACTCCATAATCTCCAACAGAACCCTCCAAGACCCGAGTGAGGACCCGGAACTTATTGCCGTGTTATCACGGTACACCCCTGATCAACTCATCCAATTGGCCTCTTGTGGCAAAACTCAAGATGCCACTCCTCGGAGAACTCACTTCCAAGGATCTCCCAATAGAGCTCAGACCCGCATCAACCAGCCAACTCCTACTCCAGTTGCTCCACCCGTCATGCCAATTCCAGTCTCTCAAACTACACCTCCTCCCAAACAGGAAGAATTCATCTACAAAAGTGAGGTTGAAACCTATGTGCGTAAGTTCATGGTCGAGAAACTTACCCTGAAACAACCGCACTCTCTCTTGAGCTATTGCAAGCTCCCTCCGGCCTACTTTCCACCGGGATTCAAAGCCCCCAAGTACAGGAAATATGATGGCACCTCTGACCCTCATAACCACCTGTCAAGTTTCCTCATGGATTCTCATTAATGGCTCTACGATAGAGTCCTTCTTATCCATCTGTTCCAGAAATCCTTAGAAGGTGAGGCCTTAAGATGGTTTTCTTCCTTGCCCGCCACAGACCTAATCAATTTTGATATGGTCTCTGAAAAATTCATCACTCAGTTTAGTCATATGACAACCATGCCTCCCACCTTGTTTGATCTTGTGATGGAGAAGATGAAGCTTGAAGAGGAGTTTACGTATTTTGCCAACAGGTGGAGGGCAATGGCCTCTAGGGTGGAAGTGGCAATCCCCGAATCTCAAGCTATCACCATGCTAGTCAATAACACTACCCCGCAGTTTCGGTCAATTCTCATGCTGAGCGAATTTTACACATTCGCACAACTTTATAATCGAGCTCGGATAGTTCAATCTAAGATCTGGAGTTCCACTTCGCCATCCTTCTTTGAAAATCAGAACAGAAATAAAAAGATCACACAAACTCAACCAATAGAGGGAGTGACAATCAATGAACAGGTGAGTGCCCTGGGGCAACCCTTTAGGTCACCCAGTCCTATGTCCAGATCAGACAACCAATCCAATCAGAAACCATATTCAGCAGTTCCCCCTTCCTCTGGCGCCAAGATCAATTGGGGGCACATGAAAGAGGCTATTGAAACCTTGAAAGTCAAGGGCCCTCCGCCCTCTCATCAGGTAGCCCAAGATCCATCTAGCTCTCTAGAAAGGGTGAGTACCTTTGTCAAAAATTTGGAACCAAATGTCGATCGCAGAGGACAGTACTGGGAGTATGAAGAGGTTGGGATATGGCGTGAGTGCCCCACTAGGATGACCAAACCTAGAGAGCCGTTGCAAGGAGTCTCCACTATTATCTAAGACAAACCTTTGGTTTTGATACGACCTAGGGAACAACCAACAGTCATCAACCCAGTCACTCTGGTCCAAGTTCCCTCAATCTCAATCAGAGAACCTCCGCTATCCATCTTGTGTCCAACACCAAAGCCGGGTCCAGTAACCCAATTCTGCCTAATAAATTCATCACCGGTTCAACCACTAAGGTCAGATCAAGCAGTAGACCCCAGTCCGATTGATGTTACACTGAGAAATCGTATCATTCCCCCAACAAGTCAACCTTTGGACTCCCAAGAGGATTCAGATATGTCTAGAAGGATTACTCAATTCAAGTATGACATCCTACAATATCTAGGGAAAACTCCTGTCAAGATTCTGGTCCTAGAGTTGATTAGGAGATCTCCTACACATAGGGAGACATTGTTCAAATTCCTCCAGCGAATTACAGTCAATGGAGATCTTCCTATCAGGGGGCTCACAAATGCCATTCTCTCAGTCACCCAGACACCTACGATATCCTTCACAGGTAAGGGTCTATCTCCCCCTGAATGCCAATCTCTTCCCTCATACTTAACTGCAACACTCAAGGGTCACTCATTGGACTCCATCCTGTTGGATACCGGGGCATCAATCAATGTCTGTCCACTCAAGACCCCCAAGAAAATAGGGATTGATCCAAAAAAGATCGAATCTACTTCCATGATGGTCTCAACCTATGACAATTCTCAAAGACCAGCTAATGGGAAACTGAAAATTAGCCCAGTGGCCATGATCTTTGAATTCTACATCCTTGATGTCAAACCCATAGACAACGCCATTCTGGGAAGGCCTTAGATGGACCAAACCCTGGGAGTGTCCTCCACTAATCATCAGTGCTATAAATTCCCATACAATGGGAAGATTGTCAAAATGAAGAGAACCCCCTATCTTGAGTCTTTGGACTCAGTCTCAACTGAACAAATTCCATCCATGATCACCTCCGGAAAAGGGAAAGAGCCCATCCTTTCATCGGTTGACTCTCAGGCCAAGCCCCGGCCTAGTATAGGTTGGCAGCTTATGGACAAAATGGGATATAGTTCGGGATCAGAGTTAGACAAGGAAGAGCAAGGAATTCGAGAACCTATCTTTGAAAATCCGACCATTGGGGGATTCAAATTGGGTTACCTACCAACCAAGCCAACTGAAGGATCAAGAAAATAGAGTCTCTTGGATCACTTTGTGAAGGAAGGTCAAGAGGTACTCAAGATACACTATCTTGAGGATGAGTTGAAGGAAACAATCAATGAAGTTCAAAGAGAAGATGAAGAAGATTTCGCTACACAGCTGTTGTTCTATGAATCAACCACTCGACGAGAAGGAGCCTCCTTAGTGAGGGATGAACCGGTACCCACCGCTCTCATTCCCTTCCTATCCCACACGCCTTCCTTTCTCAGGCTTCTATCACTGGTCGTAACACATTCCCCTGAGTGTTTTATGTTTGGAGACTACGACCCCCAAAAAGAGGAAAAGTCTCACTCCCATGAGGAGCCAACATACTGGGGCAATTCTGCCATCATTGGGTCTCTGTCTCAAGGACCCACCTTTGCAACATGTCTGACTCACTCTCAGAGTCTTGTGCATGATCGCTTAGGGATTGGATAGCCTCCTCTTCATCTAAGAGTTGTAGAGGTAAGTAAGTTCTTTTGTTTCTAGTTCAAGAGTTAGCAAATAAGTGTAAATATTTGAAAAATATTTTTCTTTGGATAGGAGTCTATCTAAAAATTCTACCCTTTAAATGTTAAAAAAAATAAAATAAAAAATAAAAAATCTCAAAAAAATCGAATATCGAAAAAGCATCAAAAATAATTGTAAACATGTATATACTTTAATGAAAATCACCAAAAAATTAGAAAAGACACAAAATCCAGCTGTCTGGTGACTGCCACATAATCCCCTGTCTAGGTCTAGTTGCATGATAGGTTGGGTTGACATTAAGGTTTGGCTAAGATCTTGGTCCATTAGAACCTTGGATGTGTGTACTTTACTTTCATACGGATCCTTATGATCATCATGAGATACAGACACCTACACGTTTTTTCAAAGAGAACCTTCTTAAAATGAGTTCCAGGTCTTTAGTATACTGTCAAAATGCAACCTTTGCTCTTCGTCTCTCGACTGATCAGGACAGTCGACGCCCTTAAACGGCCGAGCTCAGCAAACTGCGGTTCCTCAACAACCCGATAGATGTAACCCCTCAAAAAAGGGCCAAAAAATGAAATGTAAAGGACCAGAGCACGTGAAGAGGGCAGTGTCCTCACAGACGGAATATCAAATAACCCCGAAAAAATGTCAAGAGTAGAAAAGAAATACCAAAAAGAAAAGGGGTTCAAGCAATCATACAAAAAAGTCTGGTCGTGACCGTGCCTGGCCATGAAATCCACCAAAGGTCTGAAAAGTCAAAATAGGGGCATCTAGGAGGTCAAAAGGGGTCCGTTTTGTCATAGTTCGATCTTTTAACGGTTTTGTCGATCATCCTGTAAGGTTTGTCTCCAAAATTTCTTCACTATTTCTCCCCCAAGGTTTGACACAAGATGGCTATCTAAAGACTGAATATCTTTTTAAAATGGTTCGTTTTTTCAAAAATCGTCACATGCTCACATGATCACCGGAGTCCAAAATGAGTGAAGAGTAATGTCAGTGTTTCTGGTGAACCAATTCCTTAGCCATAATCTTAATGAGCACTCTCGAAGACTTCGGGCTTAGGTCAATGCATGCGCGTCACCAATAGGTGCGACGACGTCTGATTCCGGGTCAGCGTCGCGCGGTTGACCGTTAGGGTTCCAAGGTGTTCCATCATATACCTTCTAGATTGTGAGGAAAGAGATCCGGGTCGGACAAATCATTTACCTCGAAAACTTTTTGGACGAACTTGGTGGTCGAAAGCAGCTGGGAGCCTAAGCATGGCATGACAGTATTGTCATCAGTATGAGTCTTAGCCGGTCAAGGTTAGTTTGAGGAGTCTAGAGGCCCAAATCAATCTAGATGTGTGCTTAGGATACCTGGGAAGTTGAATGTGCATTTCCCTTTCACTATTCAATCAGGCCAAGTTTGGGCAGTCTCCAAGTAGGCGGAATCAAAAACATGTTTTCATTTATCACACCCCCCATTTGTTAATATTCACCAGCATTTGCATATTTACTTGTCGTATCAGTTTCAATACTCTTCTTTTTGTCTGGTTAATAGAACACGGCCCCTTGATCCTATGCGAAGGCTAGGGAAAAGGTAGTTGCTCTTTTGGGCTAGGAGCCGAAAACATATACTACTAACTGTTTTCCCCTCATTATTGTACATACAGGAAAAAGATTCTATATCCAAAAGGCGGACACCTTTTGCTGTCGAGTCGAAGCCAAAACCAGCCAGATTGGCATTTTACTTTGAAGATGGTCATATCTTTCGTGTTGGCTTCGACTCGACAGGGACCTTTGTCCCTCGTTTCCTTGCAGCTTGTCATTAAGATATTACGGATCATTGATTATTTACATTTACTGATGTGCGTTCTTGCAGCTGCAGGGAATCTGAAGCAAGTAGAATTGAAGATACAGGAGGCTAATAGCTTTGGGCGTATAGACTCTGAGTTCCTCTTTAAACAAAACAATGAGGAGTCTATATTCTCCAAGTTATTCGATTGGCCAATAAATTCCTCCTGTTTGCATTAGGAATTTGTTTTATAATTTTTAAACCAGCATGCATTGCATAAGCATCATCCACCATTCCCGCCCTAGGGGCAATGACCATAATTTATCACTTTACTTAACCCATTGCTGATCTGTGAGTCTGGCGATTGTTCGTCTGTTAGCCCTTTGAATTGCAAGACCTCATCCTTTTTCCAATACGTGTGCTTAGGATTCTCTCACTTGGCGATCACATGATGCGCCAGGCCACCGCGTGCCCGTTGTGTCGATAGTTCTTCAGGTCACACTCCTACATCTTTTATGCTCGAGATCCCCTTGGGCCAGATCGTTGCATCCTGGTGCGCCAAGGCCTCGCGGTTCCAGCACCCGAGAGTCCCACGGATTGTGATTCTCCAGTTTGAACATTGTTCCCCTTCTTGACCATTCTTGCAACTCGAATAGCTAGCTTTCATGCATTTGCCACACTCTCATACCATCTTTGGATATAGCTCATCCCTTCTCTGGGCCGTCCAAAATCAGGTTCGATTTCCGGAACACCTATTTATCATTCTGTTCCACTCCACTGCAAAATAGGTGTCTCGGAGGGGCATTTGTAGACACCGATTTTGGACCATCCTTTTGGTCATGAACCCCATCCATCATTAGTCCATCATCACCAAATCCCTCATCTTAGCCACCTCAACCCATTAAATAAACATGCCCATTAACCAATCTCCGCTTCCTCTCACCCGTAGAAGGCCAACCAGGCTGCCTTCCACCACCCGTGGAAGGTCAGCCACCTTGCCTTCCACCTTTTGGCCACCTTTTTCACTTTTTACCACATTTTCGTGGAAGGCCAACCGGCCCGCCTTCCACCACCCTTCGAAGGCCAGTCAGCCCGCCTTCCACCACCCTTCGAAGGCCAGCCAGCCCGCCTTCCACCACCATTCGAAGGCCAACCTGTCCGCCTTCCACCACCCTTCGAAGGCCAGCCAGTCCGCCTTTCACCACCCTTCGAAGGCCACCCTTTGCCTTTCACCACTCTTCGAAGGCCACCCTTTGCCTTCCACCACTCTTTGAAGGCCACCCCTTGCCTTCCACTCCCTTCGAAGGCCAACCGGGCCGCCTTCCACCACTTCGTGGAAGGCCAGCTACCTGGCCTTCCACGGGATTGGAAGGCAAGTTGGCTGGCCGTCCACTCCCCTAACTATCACCTTGACCTCGTCTTCCCACGATCTCCTCTACCCACCACCCTCACCTCCACTACTCCGATCACTCCCCACTCCGGCGACTGCCGCGCGCACCACCTCCGATCCTTGACCACTTCCCATTGGCCCTAGGATGATTTACGGGGATTTAGACCCCTATTTTCTCCTGTTTTCCCTTCACCTATTTAAACCCCCCATGTCCCCTCGAGCAGGGGGGTTGAAGGGGTTTTTTTTGGAGAGATTCAGAGGAGGTTGGCAAGTGAGTCGACGGGTAAGGAGTCAGAGAGCTTCAAGAGGAATCCTTCGCACTCTAAATGGGCTTGTCTTCTTAACCCTCTCTTACTTTTTCTTCTTTTCACTTTCAACACATCACTTCACTTTTCACACACGAGCACCCTATCTGCATGCATGTATCTTAGAATGACTTAGCACTCTTTACCCCCAGATGTTTCAAACAAAAAACGGTAGGTGGGTGGCCATAACATATGGTCACCTTCCCTCCCCAAACACCCATCCGGTGCGTCTCCCTCCGATTCTAATTAGTTTTTTATATTTTCATGCATAGATTCTGCATATTACAGTTCTAATCGGGCTATTTCTTTTCTTTGTTTGTCTTCTCTTTTTAGGGGCTCTTACCAGATTCTGCGCGCAGACTACCGAGCTCTCCCCCTTCGGCCGGCCGGAGGCGGAGAAGGGGAACCACCGTCTCCCGCTCCCTCAGAACGGGATCACTCTCACCTTCCTGCGGAGCACAGGGACCGTAAGGTAATGCTCCTGGCGATCACACCTTAATTTCTAACCCTCTAAATCGTCGCAGTGCTAAGACGAATGGAGAACCCCTCGCCCGAATCCCGCAGCAGCGGCGGGGGGACGTTCCGGGCGCCTACACTACCCTAGCTCCAAGATGTCCAAGTGGAAATTGAAGCTTGTTGGCATCCCACTGGTCCTTGGAAGAGAGTCTGATAAGTGCATTCCTGGTCGCCAGAGTCCTCTCCCTTCCTTGGTGTTTGCATTAAGGTGAGGGTTGCTTCGCTGGCCTTGGTCCCGTGGTGGTTGGGGTACTCATTGGCGGCGAGAGGGCCCTCGTCATTGTGCAGGTAGAGAAATCGGGAAAGGGGTGGCAGATGGTTGGGGTAGACCTTGCTCGGGTTTCGTAGCGAGAGGGAGGTTGACGAAGACTTGGGGGTGTGTGGGCAGTACGTGCACGAGCCGGGGTGTTATTGGTTATAGATATCTTATTTAATCGATTCTCTATAGCTTAAGTTATCGATTACATGTTATTGGCTAATCGATTACCTATGAGTCTGTTAAATGATTTCACACTGTTTTTAAAATCGATTACTTATCGATTATACGTTGTTCTTACACTCAATTATCTTTATTCTTATAATCAATTTTCTTAGTTCTTGTAATTTATTTGTGCCTTATTCTGACTTCGATGACATGCTTATGTTAATCGAATATGAATCTTTATTTAATCGATTTCATGACTTATTTTAGCTTCGTTTACAAGACTTAATTAATTCTCTATCTATCTATTAATCGATTATCTGTTTATCTGTTAATCGATTTTGTACCTTGTCTTAACTTCGATTATGAAGCTTATTTCTAGCTTATCTTAATTCGATTATTTGACTTATTTTAAAATGATTATTACTTAATGTAGACGCGATTATAAAGTTTATATTAACTTCAATTCCAGAGTTTATTTTTGCTTTAGTTACAACTAATTTAATCAGTTAAGTGAGGCTCTCTTTTAACTCTTCTATCGATTATTCGAGACTTAGCTGTATTTTTGTTCCGACGATTGGGAACCTGCTATACTTTAAGGGATTTTCTACCTAGATTAGCCATATGAAACCCATTTTAATCAACTTATTTAGACTAAAATGGCTGGCTAATATATTGGATATCACATAAGAAGGGCCAAAGGACCCTTTAGGGTGGCCGCCTATAGTGGGTGGCATCCCCTTGGGCAGTAGGAGCCCAAGGGTATGTTGCCCATGGGCAGTAGCAGGGGGCATAGGGATCCGAAAAAATTGATTTTTTATCCATAAAACTGATTTTTATGGATTTTTTATTTCCAAAAACATGCTTCCTGAATTTTGGTGATTTTTGGGGGAAAAGACCCATTATTACCCTTCCATTGCTTTGTAAATTGAAGGATAAATTTGTCATTTTTAGGCACTGAGAAATTTTATCTCACCAATCACCCTTCCCCTCGTTGCTCAACGATGTGGTACTGTACGCCATGCCCTTATTTTTCATTGGGTATAATTGGATGCAAGCTATGTTATCGAAGGTAACTGAGGCGGTCACTTAGGCGACGAGGTGTGGAGAGGCGATAGTAAACCACCTTGCTCTGCCCTTTGTCACCTAGGCAATCGTTGTAATCACCTCAAGCGATAGGCGTCAATATGGATCAATTGGCTACCCCGAGCCCCAACCTAAGATCCTGCCCAGCTACTTGGGCCACTAGGGTTTATAAACCCCGTCCATGTTCCCTTCATGCCTTAATCCCCTGATTCCATCATGTGCTCTTGCGTGCACCCTAACCTCTGCTCGCTTTCCTTTTCGATGAAGGCGATGATGATGACGATTTCCTCTGGTGGGGACTGACACTAATCCTCTGGCTCCGGTGTAGCTCCAACAGGTACTCTCTCAATCTCTCACTATGGCTTTCCTGCTCCCTCTTTGTCCTTCTCTAAATCCTTCGGCTCTGGCTCTAGTTGAGAACCCCCCCCCCCCCTCTCAATCTCTCGTAAGGGCCCAAAGGCCACATCTTCTCCCTTTATGCCTCTCCTCTAAATTCTCTGGCTCTTGTGTTGGCCGAAAGCCCTCTATGTGCGTGCCTATGTGTCTCTCTTAATCTCTTAGGAGGGCCCAAGGCCCTCTCCTTCTGTGTGTGTGTGTGTGTGTGTGCGTCTCCTCTTTCTCTCCCTCTCCTGTCCCCCTCCCTCTATCTATCTCTTAGTCTCTCTCCCTCTCTCTATCTCTCTCTTCCTTTTTATTTGTTTATCAAGAAGGCCCAAGGCCCTCTCTCTCTCTCATTTGTGGACCGAGGAGGGCTGGAGACCCTCTCCTTCTCTCTCTGTCTCTCTCCCTCTCTCTTTGTTTATCAAGAGGGCTGGAGGCACTCTCCTTCTCTCTCCGAATTGTTTAGTATGAATTTGTGTTTAGAGTGTGTTTATTTGGCCTTATTTGATAAACTTTCATTTATGGCATGTTCATTTAGCATTAAAATTTGTAAGACTTTGTTATTACATCTTGATTTGTTTAAATCTTGTTTCAATTTGGTAGACATTTTTTTTTGTTATATTTGAGTGTAGGAGTAATTCATTTTGTTTGAGTTTTTATAGTTCATAGTATATTTAAATATGTACTTTTTCTATTTTTTAATAAAATGTCACCATCGCCTAGGTGTTTGAGGCTAAGGTGACCCCGCATGGTCGCCTCATGCCTCCGTAGGATGCAAGGTTTGCATATCGTATCGCAGCTTTGTCTTGGGGGGTCGGAGAAGAAATCTTGGCAAAATCTTGGGAGACCAGGATAATGCAAATATATATACATATGTGTATTTATGATAACAAGAAGATCAGTTATCAATGAAAATAGATAAATCAGTACATTCTAAAAAGTTGGCTCAATGTAAAGATCATCAAAAAAAATCTTGACCAAAATTATGCTTTAAGAAAAAACAGAACAAACAACTAAATAAACTGAACAAACATAAACTTGGCTAAAAAATAAAAATGCATGCCAAAAAATGGAGAATAAAAAAGTATTTAACAAAATAAATTATTAAAGTGGAAAAAATGAAGGATTTAAAAAATAAAAAACCTCTGTTGAAGCCTTGAAGGGCTGTCGGTCTTCTTCGGTGATTCCTTCTGCACCTACGGAGAAGCAGCACCAGCAGGTGCAGGCCACTTGCAGCCCTGGCTCCCTGGAAGCAGCAACAGCAGCAGTGTGGGAGCAGCGGCAGCATGAAGAGCAGCGGCAGCATGAAGAGCAGCGGCTGCAGTGCAAGATGAAGTGCAGCAGCTGCAGCAGCCGCGGCGTGGGAGCAGCAGGCTGCCGGTGCCAGTCACTTTTAGTGGAAAAAATAAAATATTTAAAAAATTTAACAAAACATGTGGTGAAGTTAGAAGGGCGCCGGTCACCTTCGTGATCTCTTCCGCATGGACAGAGAAGGCAGCACCAGCAGGAGCAGGCTACTTGTAATCCCTGCAAGCAGCGGCAGCGGCAGTGTGGGAGCAGTAGCGGCACATGATGAGGAGCAGCAGCAGCAGTGTGGGAGCAGCTGGAACATGCAACGGAGGCCTGCGAGCAGCAGCAGAGGCCAGTGAGAGCACACTGTGGTCGAGGGAGAGGGTGCAGCACAGTGTGGGCCCCATCTAGGGTTTCTGTCAATCAGAATTGACCAAGTGGGGAGCACAAAGGCTTCAGGGTAGGGTTGGAAGCCTTCTAAGTGGCTTTGTGAATAGGCTGGTTGGCCCAGTTCACCCGGAGAAGCGTCGCAACAAAAGTTGGAGCCCGCCCAACGTGACTTGACGTGAAAAGAAGCCGAAGACCTGTTTTTCTTGCCATGTTGGCATTCCGTTTCTCGGAACCATCCCGAGACCGAGATTCTCGCTAGACAGCATTCCATGGTTGGACCTTAGGCATGTATCTCAATGTTTGTTGCACCTCTGAGCCCAATCATCTGTTATTGATCTAACTTTACATCCACTCCAGTTGGCTATTATCTTTCCTACTTTCACCCCTGTGCATCTCCAACCATGTCTTCACTGACTGGTACCTGCTGGTGTAGAATGCTCCTTCCAAGCTGCTGCAGGGCATCTGCGTCTGCCAGAAACTCATTTTACTGTCTCAGATTCCTGGTAGGAAGGTGATTGTTCAAAGTGACCTGATATTTTTACTTACGGTGCATCTAGTGCCAGAAGTTAGGCACAGGATTTGATTCTCCTGTGGCCCAAGTCAGATGTTTTGTTTGTTTTCTGTTGTTTACGTCCTTATTGGTTGACTCAATCTACTATGGCTTGCATATTTGGCAAACTTTTGTCTACAAGCAAGAAGCTAAATTTGCCATTTTTTGTTGATGCCCCGCAACAAAAGTTGGAGCCTGCCCAACGCGACTTGACGTAAAAAGAAGCTGAAGACCTGTTTTGCTTGCCATGTCAGGCGTTCCATTTCTCGGAACCATTCGGAGACCAAGGTTCTCGCTAGATGGCATTCCACCTTTGGCATGTATCCCAATGCTGTACCTCTGAGCCCAATCATCTTTTATTGATCTACCTTTACATCCACTCCAGGTGGCTATTCTCTTTCCTATTCACCCCCAAGGAATTCCGGATCAGATCGGGTCCCCGAATTGGGACCCGCCGATCCCGATCCGGATCGGGATCGGATCGGCCGGGATAGGACGGAATCGACTGGGATCGGCCGGATTGGGACCTGCCGATCCGAATCGGCCAATCTGGATTATGATCGGCCGTTCTGCATTCCATGTTCACCCCTGTGCATCTGCAACCATGTCTTCACTGACTGGTACCTGCTGGTGTAGAATGCTCCTTCCAATCTGCTGCAGGGCATCTGCGTCTGCCAGAAACTCATTTTACTGTCTCAGATTCCTGGTAGGAAGGTGATTGTTCAAAGTGACCTGATATTTTTACTTACGGTGCATCTAGTGCCAGAAGTTAGGCACAGGATTTGATTCTCCTGTGGCCCAAGTCAGATGTTTTGTTTGTTTTCTGTTGTTTACGTCCTTATTGGTTGACTCAATCTACTATGGCCTGCATATTTGGCACACTTTCACCTACAAGTAAGAAGCTAAATTTGCCATTTTTTGTTGAGGCCCCCTTGGCAGTTGTCTCCTGCCCCTGGACAAACCTGCACAGTGCCTGTGTGCCTTTCTTGACCAAAGTTTGACTGAAGCCCAGGCCAGATATCATCTATAAGCTGTGCAGTGTTTCAGACCAGCAACATGTGATCTGTGGCACATAATTTTGGTTAATGCCGGTTCTTGGACACCTTTGTCATTGGCTGTTATCACTAATTAATGATAAGGAAATAAAAGTCTCATGCAAGTGTCAGGTGCCTGGCCAAGATGACCTTAGAGATGGTGGTTGCCAAATGTCTGAAGCCAATTGATGCTTAGAAAAACACTTTAGTAGCTTAAGCTCATGCAATGGGAATATGACAAAAAAATCCCCTAGATATTTGAAAGAGTCTACATGAAGAGGTATAAAGGGGAGGCTGATATAGGGATGTATTCATATAAAAAAGAACAGTAATTTTTGTGCCATTTTATGCATATGGTTCATTATTGTTATAGTGCTGCATTAATAGATGAGCTTATGCTAATAAGAGTACGATTGCCAAATTCATAATTCATTCCATAATTTGGCTGATTAGTTTTTTCTTCCATAATTCACAATACTGGACGTTGTACCTTTGGCTGAAGCCTTATTTCTATCTGCTTTGTCTCAGATGCCAGAATTTGATTGGGCTTGGTTGTCCAGATTGTGTTTCTGAAGAGTGTGTATAAAGGTAGGAGTTTTGGAAAAGATTTGTGGCCACTTACCCGGTATTCATAGTGATTTAATCTTTGCATTCCATCTTATTACTAATGTGTATAGAAATTTTTTTGAGCATTACTTTTTGGCTCAACCCAGAGGAAAATTCCAAACTTCTTCTTAAGATAATGGAATACTACTCAAAATGATTTTACACATTCTTTTCCAATAAAATTCCTAAAAGGGCTTTTACACATTCTTCTTAAGGAATCATGATTTTTCATAGTTTCACTTTTTCCTTTGGCTTTCTGCATAAAGGCCTTCAGGCATTTACGAAGACTTGCGTTCTTGTAGTGTTGAACCATTCTGAGGTCTGGCATTTCATCTTTTGTTCATCTAAATTATCATCTCCTTTTGATGTCTTATTGTTATTTTCCTATCCATATCAAAGGAATGCTACGCAACTTGTGAAGGACCATTCAGAATAAGAGTGTTCACTAGTTTCAATGGTGGCCCTTAATGTTACAGATTTTTGTTACTATGACTCCAAGATGGTGCACTACAGCACAAAGCCTGCATTATTTTCTAAAATTTAACTCACAGTGGTAGATATTTATGATATCCAAGAGAATGAGAAAATCCTGGAAGGCATGACTTGTAGACTCAAAGTAAGATAGTTGAAGTGGAGAGGTGTGTTTGGAGTCTTGTGATCAATAAGTCTCTCAAGAAACCTAAAGGGAAGTTTTGTAGAACGGTTTGAGACCTGTTATGCTATATGAGATCTAGTGTTGGGTTGTGAGTGTGTGGTAGAGATGGGGATGTGATGAATGTGTGGACAGATTGGAAAGAACAATATGGAAGATTGCAGGGACTATTATGGAATATTGAAAGATTGTAGGGATCAGAAAGTGAAAGCTCAATTTACAATGAATGTATGTGATGATTTACAAGTAGCTCCAATTGATGTTTAGGGAAGATAGGCATAAATGATTTGGATGTGCATTGTCATCTTTCTGCGCTGGTTTGATGTGATTAAATTGAACAAAGGGATTCACTGAAGATCTAAATGAAATGGTTAAACGTTGTAAAGAAGGTAGTGACCCTAAGATTTACTAAAAACATGGTTTCAGATAGATTAAGATGGTGAGATAGGATTCACGTAGCTGATTTAAAGAAATCATATAGCTTTTGATGGCCAAGATGACGATGATTCATTGTGGCAGATGATGTAACAAGGGTATCCTGCACTGGCTCTCTGCTTGACCATCTGCTCAAGGTTGTCTTAGATCAATCCCCATGAGTGTCCAAAATCTCTTACACCTCCTCTTAGCAATGGTACTGCATAAAAGAAGGTTTGATGGACGATTTGCATACAGTTGGCTTTGAATATGTTTCTCATCTGAATCATTGTTCATCATGATTCTGGGTCTTCATTGTATGTGTTTTTCCCGTTTACTCTCGACAGTAAAGAGGTTCACAACGTCTGTAACCTGCCTCAGGAATAAGTGCTCTATTTCCCTTGTAAGACAAGGTCCAAATCTTTGAGGATGTCCTTGATGCTATGCCCAGTCGGCTTGAACTACTAATTGATTTCACTTCTGGCAAAAGTTCTTGGAGATCAGTTAACAAGAAACATATTTCTTTCATTGCATTGATTAGGTTTTCACAATCAGTGATAAACTGCTACAATCTGCAGTTAAAGATGATATATTGTCACTTGTCATGGTCTGAAGCAAATGCTTCATCTGGGATCACTGTGAACCACATACTACAATCGAAGTTTTACTTTCCCTCCCCCACGATAATGCATTGCCATTTCCCATCGTCATATTTGCTTTATCCCACTTCCCAATAGAACAGTTGCGCAACCAATCCAGATGAAGTCTGAATGCAACAGAACCAAACGTGGATATGGGTCAGATCCTTCGGATTTTTGGACCTCCTTTCAGATCCCACACGTGGATGGAGTTGGGAGGTATCCTTCCCCAAAAAGGGTCTGGTAATTATTGCATGTTTGTTGCTGGGCCAACGACAGGAGCAAGGTAATGGTAGGTTTACACAAAGATGATAACTTAGGGGAGGGTTAAACCGCTGGTAAAAGGGAGGATAATAAATTTCTTACGTTTTCTTCCATAATTTGTTCCTAGCCGTGAAATTATTACAAATTCTAATGCTGGGAAAGGGTATCCGAAATTCTATTTAAACCTTGAAGAATTTGAAATCCGATTGGATTAATACATCTCTAAAGAAACGTCTCAGGCATCTTGACTTCACTCGCTATCTAAGACTTGCGAATAAAGGGGGAAGAGGGACGAGAGCAGGTTCAATTTCAGATAGGGATGTAAATTGGGCGAGCTGGGTTAGGTTATATGATAATTGGAGTCTAACTCAAATTCAAAATAGTTCAGTTTAATTTTAGTCCAGCTCAAATTCAATCTAAATTTAATCTAAATTCAATAATGAGTTGGTTGGGTTGGGTTGACCATGTTTTTAAATTGTTTGTTAGAAATGTTTTCCTTTTTGTATAAATTATTGTAAAAGTCAATAGTTTAAATTAGGTTAGCCCGTTTTAATTAATGTCAATTCAAATTTAGTCCAACTCAATTTATACAACTTAGGTCAATCCAACTTTCTTTAATATGGACTGAGTTGAGTTGGGTTAGGCTACGGGTTGACCCGCCCAATTGACACCCCCTAATTCCAGCTTTGGTTCCAGCAAGTCCGGAAGCCATTGAAAGGAGATGAGAATCATATCGATCGAGTCTGTTGATCTCCCATCCCTTTTCCAATTGACTGACAAAAAACTAAGCATTTGATTTTTACGTAGTTATTTTGAAGGAAAGAAACCAACATTTGAAAACTCTCTATGCAGCATTTTAATTATTTTCTTGGCATCCAGTCAAAAGTTCCAAATTAGAAATTTTTAGTAGGGCTGTAAAACGGGAACGATTGTTTCCGTTTTCCAATTCTGATAACAATAATTTATTTTCATTTTCGATTCCGATAAAATCGAAAAATATATTTTGCATTTTCGTTTTTGATAAGATCGAAAAGTACATTTTTTTGTTTCCAATTTATTTCCGATTTCGATATCAGAATCGAATAATATTTTTTATAATTATCAAAAAATATTAATTTTTTAATTAATTTATTTAAAACTTATTAAGGCCCTCCTTTCTTACAGAAGTCTATCTCCTCAATCGTTAGATTAAAAATGATCTAAAGATTAATATTTATTATTAATAATAATCTAAATTAAAAATCGGAAAACGGATAAAAAAATAGGTGTTTTTATTTCCGATTCCTAAAACTTATCAGAAATATCCATTTTTGATTCCGATAATTATCAGGCAGACATTTTTTTATCAAAAATAGATATTTTTTTAGATAATGGATCGAAAAACTAGATAGTTGGATTTCCGTTGACAACCCTATTTTTTAGTATATCAAGATAAAAATTGAATTATTGGAGAAGGTTTGACTTTTTAAACTTCTCATAATTAGTTAGAACTGTTTTCATGTCAAAAGTGAAATGAAAATGACTTCCAACTAAAAAAATTTGTCAGCCACTTAAGAAGTTCCAATTTAAAATTTTTGGTTAGAAGTCAGCAAATATCAAGGGTTTGCAAATATACTATATTTTCAGGGGTTAACCTCAAATAACTAGCTGAAATCTGCAGAAACCCAAAAAATCTTGCAATTAAGAATTGCGCCAAGCCTAGCCAAAAGCGGGCAACAAAAAAGGGAATTCAGGCTACAGAGACAAAGGCTGTTTATCTCCCCTCTTAGACCCTCCTTCAAACAAAACTTCCGCCATTCGGATCTGTTATTTTGAGTGAAAATAGTTTACTCATTGATAAGTCAGAATAAGCAATTTGATCCAAAAACTCAAACTGCCTAATCTAACTAGAACAGAGATTAATGATGTCTATTTCATATTTTTATTTTTTTATTTCAGATAGAATATTAATTCAATTATTAAAAAACCCTTATTCAGGTATAAACAATAGTGAATTGCTTAAGCGTTGTACACCCTTTATTTGCAGTCCTCACATGGTACCAAAAATGGTTTCCAGTTTTCACTCCACATCTGTGTATGTCACTACTTAAGACTGCTAGTGAGGGAGGGGTTTTCAAACGTACAACCGGATGTTCGCACCAAACCCATCGGAGCGGATCGGATATGGCAACTATAGCCTAATTCAAAGGATGCCTACTGCAGATCAGATCAAAACGTACCCGAGTTGACATTTATTCAGATACTTCAAATCAGATCTCAGACATTCGGATCCAGTTTTGATTCCTGCTAAAAAAACTCATGCATGAAATGGCAGCAACTCCGAAATTTCTGCAAAGGTCGTTGAGAATCTGAGATAAAATTTTATCCCAAAATCAGCACAAAAGTTGCCATGCGGAGCCCTGCAGTGAAAGACAGCAAAAAAAAACCAAAATCTTACTAATCTCCTTACGAAACTCGTAGCTATTTCCAACCCATTTCAATATTATGCAGAACAAATAAGTACCCTTTCTTCTATGAAGCAAGCCATGGAAAGGAAAAAAAATACTTTTTCCGAGAAACAAAAAGGCCTCATTTTGCCTGAGGATGGGAAGCTATGAAGTCAACTGCAAGGTTGATGGAGTGGATTTTGTCCGCTTCATCGTCTGGGATCTCGAATCCAAATTCCTCTTCCAAAGCCATGACCACCTCTACAGTGTCCAAGCTGTCAAGGCCCAAGTCATTCTGGAAATGAGCATTTGGTGTGACCTGCACATGAATAGAATCCACATCAAGGTTTTAACTTTGTATAATAACAATATTTACCCACTCTAGAAATGCAGACAAAAGAAGACAAAACACAGTATCATATCCTCATGGAGAAATTTAAGCTCCATAATCTCTCTCAGACTACCATTCAGCAGGTGTCTCATTGATGCATTGAGTTCATCTTAAGAAATGAGTCATGTCTTCGACTCCCACCACCATGACCTGGTGCATGTCGTGATTGGGGGTGTTCATAGGCCAATCACAATTTCTTTTACCCGAGGGGTTATGTCGACTAGCCTCATCGCAGCCAGTCGTTGGCATAGGACAAAAGCCAATCACTTGGACAGCATGTAAGAGGTTCACCCTTGCACTCCCATGAGTACCATCAATCCTCTATAACTAGGATGTAAAACAAAGAGATATCCTTTGTGTACCAATGTATGATGATTACTACTGACAAGGCACCAAAAGCATCAATTGCCAGTGCCCTTGCAATGCTTATGCACAAGAAATCTACAGGAGTTTAAAACTAAACAATTGATCTAAAGTGTTAGCCGGATATTACTCTGAAGGAGAGTTAACCAGAAGCTGGACTTGTATCCTCACATTAATAACAAGCTAAACTAATACCATTAGGACCAAAGTTATTAGTCTTGGTTGTACGCTGACGTGTCCTTTTGAGAAAAGTGGTAGCTACAAACGGATTGCAGAGCATTGAACCATCTTTTCAAGACAAACTACCTATAAATGGGAAGCATTTCCAAGAGGAACCATACAGAAATGAAATACAATTATCCATGTATATACTAACTCTTCGTGTGTTTAGAATGCAAAGTCCCAGAGATTACTAGCTAGATATACATCCCATAATCAGGTAGATTTTCAATTCTCCAGTGCATTGCAATTATGCTTATCCTGCATGCCTTAAATTATTATAAATAACTTCACTGCATGATAATAGTTGCAAAAATGGTCCTGTCATTACCATCTGCCAGCATTCCATTAAGAATCTCTCATCCAACCCTCATTAACCTTTCACCAAAGTTAAGAATGCTGGAAATATCACATTCCTCTATACCTCTTCTCTCCCTTTGGCAGTGTGCCAATCAAAAGTATTCATTTTTATGGGGATATTTCATCCACATAGTAAATTTGATGACTGAAGAAGAAATATTCATTGCATCCTTAATGGACATTAATAGCAGACACATTTTTGTACGTCTTGCAATGCAGTGAGGTAATTTATATATGAAAATAACATAGACAAATTTATAATTAAAATTTTAGGAGGGTTATTTTGTAAAATCCCTTTTTAAACTGACACTTTTCCTTGGTTTTGTTCACTAACCTATACTCCCAAAGTCAAGAGACAATGAGGTGGACGACCCTATTATGGTTCCATACAACTCATTGTAGCTCTTTGTTTTTGTCTGAGTGGTGAGCTGGGATGTCACATCCGTATGAACTGCTAGTTTTGACTTGATAAGGAGTCAGTTAGGCTTCTCCCAGAACCTGAATGGCAATTTGATTCAAGATAAATTTATTTTTTTTGGACATTCACATTTTTCTTTGGCTACACACTTTAAATTTTGTACATTTACCGCTATTTTTGTTCTTAATATATGCCTTTATACTATTTACTAAATAATATATGTGCTATTTACTCAGTTATCTATGTTTCATCATAGTCATTGAGTTGTTTCTAACTTTATAGGTCTCCCGACCTTAACATAGAATTATGAAGTGAGGGCCCTTGACTTAGTCAAATGCTAGTATAGTTGAGGCTGGTGGTGGGACATCGTCCGTTTAGTTTGAAAATAACACCAGAATAGAAGGCACAACCATTGGAACCCTTGTCCCTAACACTGATAGAGAACATAGGTACAGGATACATGAGAAGAAATTAGGGCAAGGAATGCCTATTGTAACAAGAAAATGACATGCAGGATAACGGAAAGAGAAGCAACAAAAAAAAAATAAAAAAAAATAAATAAAGAAAGAACAAGGAATCATTACAGATAGAAGATCCCAAAAAGCAAACAAGAAGCAAAGAAGGCAGGCAAAAGGAAGCGAACAATTGATGGATCATGTTGGATGATGGGCACTTGTCATTATAGAGGGCAAATAGCTCCATCGGTGACAGCCAGTAGCAAGTGAAAGGTAGACGGCTTCCCTTCACTCAAGGCTTGGAAATGGATGATCTTCTTTCCTCTTCTTCCACTGGGCCCAAAAGAAAAGGGGGAGAAGACAAAAAGAACTGGAAGAACAGTGCAAGATAGGGCAGACATGCATGAGACAAAATGTAAAAATTTAACAATATGCATGTCTCATCTAAGTGCATGGTCCAATAGGGTGAACCGTTACCTGATGTACATTCTAGCATATTAGATCTAACCCTATAAAGTAATGCCCATCTAGGCTGCTCATGTATATGATCCATCTAAAAGAGACGACTAGCTTCAAGCAATTCCCTTTAATTGATCCGAGTTTATTTTGTCACATGTGCTTGTCCCCTTAGAACAATATTTCATCCCAGCGGAGTTTGTTGGTTCACTACAAAAGTCACCACAGTAACAGTGACTAAAGGCCAGGCCTGTTTGGATTCAAGCTGATGAGGCAGAATTCGATTCGGCCCATTAAAATAGGCCCAACACAGATCAGTCCAACAGCAGCAGTAAGAAGCCCCCTGGCAGTCTTCGGCCCGTCCGCGGCCCAGCAACCTTCGGCCCATTAGCTGCCCAATAGCCTTCGGCCCGTTAGCGGCTCAGCAGCCTCTCGGCCCAACAGACTTCAGCCCACTAAGCGGCATCTGGCCCGTCAGCGGCCCTACCCCCTTCGGCCCAATAGCCGTATCCGGCCCACTCCGGTGGGAGGGTTAGGTACTATGGCGGTTTACCAATAAACCCAGAACATAGTCCTATATCGGCTGCCACCGTTAAGCATCCTCTATCCTCCGCTATAAATACCCGGCTATTTATTACCAAAGGTATGTCTTCGTGACCCTTAAGGACTACAGTCCAAAAAGTATTAAAGCTGCTTCTTCCATCTCTTTGACTTCTGAATCGAATCATCTTCAGAAGCTAACTTAACCGTCGGAGGGGGTTCCTAAGGACCGAAGCCCGGGACTCATACTGACTGGTTTTTCTTCTTCTTTCCCTCCTGCAAGGGCTCGGTTTGAATCTTCGCCGACCTCTCCGAGTCGGTCTCGGCCACCGACTTCGGACTTCTTCCTCCGGTCTCGACGCCATTCGTTGGCTGGTCCTCCTCGCCTGAAGGTGTGATGCGGGACAGGGGGGAAGAGGGGGAATGGGAGGGAGGATCCTCGGCCTCGCACCAGAGGATTGGGAAGTTCCCGGCGTCACACCGGGGACAGATTCCTTGGCGTCGCATCAAGGAAGATGGGGGGGGGGGGGGTGAATGGGGCTCTCTCTCGCAGAGAACCGTTTCTGCACGCACAATACACAGGTAAAAAAAAAATTTCTTCAATTTCATCATCTAATTTCTAAACGAAAACAACATACATATAGGGAGTTCTGTAACTCCTGACTCTTGGAGATCCCTATCAGACTCTTAGACTCCCCCCCCTTATTTACGTTTCTGTCACCCCCCCTAGAACTATAAAAGCACATGATGGACCATAAAGGGTCCTAATAAAAGCACATGAAGGAGCTTCCAACATGCATGCATCGTCTTCTGCATCAATCTCTCCTGATTCGAAAAAACTCGTCCTCGAGTTTTGAAGTGCGCCAGTATAATCAAGCGGATGATTGGATCATCTGTGGGAGTCTTCAAGCAGAGAATCATATCAAGGATAAACACCCAGTCTGCTGTATGTGAATCACAGAAGGTCTGCCATATCAGATCAGTAAGATCCGATCCTGATTCCACAACTAACAGAGAATCTGAACTCTCTGAAGAAATAAGGTCATGCCCACCACTGCATAATAAGTCATCATCGGAAACAACAATATCGAACATGTGTAACCCAGAATCCACAAATAAACTGTGATCCCATGAATCCACAATCAATAGCTCACTAGCAGCTGACAACAATGGACTATCTTCACATACATCCTCTGATGATTCACTGACGACCAACGGTACTGAATTAGTCTCAATCACATCGTCCGTTGTTAAATGAAGTCCAGAATCCATACATAGAGTAATATCCCGATCAATGTCAACCGTAGGATCAACACTAGCACCCTCAGTATCAACTGTCATATCTGATTGATCATCATTTGTAGCTGGCGAGACTGTATCAAGCAATTTGAACGGTGTTCTCATTACCTTAAGAGAATAAAGTGACGATTCCGGAAACGTGAACTCACGTCCATCAAGATGAGGATATACGAGGGAGCATTGACGTTTATCATAATCCACTGTCGCTTGGCGCTCTGATAGCCACTCTCGACCCAAGCAAATAGAAGAACTCCATGGATTTATAGTACACCAAGCTCCATCCACATATGTAGTGGAGTGTCCCGTGGTGACACCTTTAACCCGCCGATAAAACTCCACAAAAGCCTTATCACCGTCTACAAGAATCTCGTTCGTCTTCAACAGTGAATCAACAATATGTTGGGGAATCACATTATTACTCGCTCTCTCATCTAATATCAATGTCGTCCATTCTCGATTCGGCAAGAACACAGCGAAACGGAAATAAATGGAAGACATGTTGCAAGAGATTACCCCAAAGCTCCAATTATGATAAAATCAATCAGTGATCCGCAGAACGAGGCGTCGTAAAGGCAGCACCACTCTGGAACTGAGTCCATCTTGCTGAGATGAAGCCAATGACGTGATTAGTGTAAGAAACGGAGCCCAAAAGATGATCTCGATATGCGTGCAGCAGTGGTACGCAAATCAATGCAAATCGAGTCAGATGTCTGCTGAAACTGGATGGGCCTTGCTGAGATGAGACCAACGCCGCTGACGGCGCTCAAATCGGGGTCTAGGACAACCTCGAACAGTGAGCACAAGTGCCCTCGTAAAGCGTGCAAGCCTGGCATGCCAAACGAAGCAAGTTGGGACGCTAGTTGCTACAAAATCAGTGTGTCTGAAATTGGCACGCAAATCGAGGCGGTTGATGCGGCCCTCGAGATATGCGATTGGGGTCCTCGATATACGTGCAGCAACGGCACGCAAAACAAAACAGATCGGATGTTGGCTGCTGCGAGATCGGTGTGCCGGATGGTTGACATGCAAATCGAGGCGGCTGCCGAGGATCCTCCCTCCCATTCCCCCTCTTCCCCCCCTGTCCCGCATCAGTTTTTGGTATCAGAGCCAGAGGATTGGGAAGATGGGAGGAGGGGGGGGGGGGGGGGGGGGGGGGGGGGGGAATAGGGCTCTCTCTCGCAGAGAACCGTTTCTGCACGCACAATACACAGGTAAAAAAAAAATTTCTTCAATTTCATCATCTAATTTCTAAACAAAAACAACATACATATAGGGAGTTCTGTAACTCCTGACTCTTGGAGATCCCTATCAGACTCTTAGACTCTCCCCCCTTATTTACGTTTCTGTCACCCCCCCTAGAAACTATAAAAGCACATGATGGACCATAAAGGGTCCTAATAAAAGCACATGAAGGAGCTCCCAACATGCATGCATCGTCTTCTGCATCAAGGTGCCTCGACTCCGTCCCGCACCAGTTGTCCCCTAGCCGGAGGAGTTTCGGCCGCGCCTTCCGCAGGTTAGCCCACATCCGACCGGGCGACCCTCGGCATCGGATCTTCGGCCTCGTCTCCGCCCTCGCCGCGTTCCGGATCTCCGTCGGGCCTCTTCTCCGATCCGATCTAGCTTCGGATCCCAACTTCGGATTCCAACTTCGGAATCCGATCGTGATAGCTTCGGCTACATCACAAGCCATAAACGCATTCACGTTCACTAAACCATTTTGCACAATAACATTAGCTTGGATGGTTAAAAAACCGGTTTACCATAAAGTCATTCGAGTTTATGATAAACTCAAAAGCTCCTCATAAACGTGTTTTCGTCGACACTCCTCAGGTTTATCATAAACTCGCTTAAGTTTATACAGAACAACCAAACATAAGTTTACAGAAAATAAAATAGATGAGTGATAACTCCATCCACGTTTTCTCAAGTTGCATCCAAACAGCGCAAATCAAAAAAATGAGGAAGATCAAAGCGAAGCCAGGCTCCGACATTGCGAGATCGAATGCACATAACATTATTTAAAAAGAGAACGAAATGGAATAATAGCATGAATCATCAACAAAGGCAGCGGATAGAACAACACAACGGCAACATCAACGAGCCCCAGAAAACTACACGTCTCCAAAATCTCAAACTCTAGGGCAAACAATTTGCCAGTACATGCATTGGCCACGGAGCCAGGCAGAGATCGAGTCCCCCTCCTTGCAAGTAATGTTTAGCCCCATTAATCGCCCTATATTCTCCCCGATCACGAAGGAATCTAGGGTTCGGTTTGGGGGGAATGGAGCGACGTTAGAATAGTATACCTTGGCGGGATCGACCTTCTGGAAGTTCTTGACGACGGTGACGACGCGATCTGCGACCTCGGCCTTGTCGAGGAAGGTACCCCGCGCCTCCTCGGAGAAGCCTCGGCGGAGCAGGAGGCCGAGGAGGGCGCCGAGCGAGTGGGGGGGGGGCGCCTGCGGCGGGAGAGGGAAGGCGGTGGCATTCGCCTTCACCCGCAGGTGCTTCAGCAGAACGCTCCGTGCGGCCGCCATTCCAAGAGGAGGGCGCGGCTGCGTGGAGTGACGGGGAATAAGCCCAGCTTTGCAGGACGCAAACGGATCAGATTCGGAATGGATACAGGATAAATTTATAATCAGATTCGTTATGTGTATTCGGTTGAAAATTTTATATCTATTATTTTGTTAGTTACATATATTGATTTAAATAATTTATCTATTAACAGACTTATAAACTAATAGTTTGCATCTCAGGTCTGGAGACTCTGGACCCAGAGTAAAATAAATAATTGTTATAAACAGAGACTTCATGTGAGTTAATAAAGTTTGACCAACTGGGAATTGGATGCGGATAATTACTTAATTTTTTATTACGGTTGACTCTTGCTTTGTTTACACATAATTATTAAGTTGTAGAGTTCAAATTAGATATTAGAGACAAATCATTGTTGATTTTAATTTGATGGGACCCATCAAAAGGATTCCAATTATTGCCGATGACATTATGTGAGGCGAGTTTTATCCTTTTTTTTTTGAGACATATGGCACAGTACTTTTACACTTTGTTTGGAGAATAGGAGAAGAATAAAGGAAAATAAGAGGAGAATAAGTTTAATTTAGCTTTGACGAGCGGAATGGCTTATACCGGTGAGAATACTCTATTCGGAGAATAAAGAGAATATGCCATCCCACCCTAGACTCAAGAATTGCTTATCTTTCTTATTCCGCCAGTGGGTCCCACAGAGTTATCAAAGCTAAGCACCCCTTATTCTAGTATACGTTATTACGGATAAATAATTCCGGATTAACCTATTCTCCAAACAAAGTGGGAAGGTATCAACCGTAAACAAATGACCCATCAAAAGGATTCCAATTATTGCCGATGACATTATGTGAGGCGAGTTTTATCTTTTTTTTTGGAGGAGACATATGGCACAGTGCTTTTAAGGTATCAACCGTAAACAAATGACTTAGATTCAAAGGCCCCAAGTCCTCCCAAGTGAAAGAATAAATAAGCACACTTTTTCCGTCCAAATGAGCGACAATTCCCACCAGCAGGCGGACTACTCCCATCCCACCCCATTCCATTTCCATACAAAAATAGGAAAGATCGAACCCCTAACTTCCTAAAGTAGTAGGTGGGGTGTCCACTGGGTTGGAAGCCTAAAACGAGGTGAATTCTATTGAGCGTGAGCTAATAAGCTCTTTGAATGACTGAGATGGTAACCAATTTGATTATGATTTAATTGATAAATATTACTTTAGCATGGAAGAAAGTCGGTCATTTACAATGTAAGATGGATTGATCCTCCATGTGGGTCAGTATTAGTTTTAATCGGTACATTTCTCCTACTCATGTGTGAGGGATTTTTATTTTTCCACAAACTTTCTTGTGTGTCAAGTTAGCATAGGAAACCTTTTTCAAAAAAGAACGAAAAAGTGGTTGTGACTTGGGCTATTGTCCACATCCTCTGTTACCCATGTAAAATAATGTAAATTTTTAAAGAAAAAAGAAAAACAAGAGAAATGTAGCATAGGTTTAAGTTAGCATGGATCATAGCTGATTCAAATGTGAGCGTCGACAGTCTACTTTTCAATAAAGAATGTTCTTAGTCAAGTAACACTTGTTGTACCGCATATGATGCAGGCGTACTTGTACTGCGTACCGGTAAGATTGGACAGCTGCAGCAACAACAAAATATATATATTTTTTAGGTCGGATTCATCACGTTTAACACTTCTTATGTGGGGCGATCTCATATCGGACGATTCAAAAAAATCTAAAGAATAAAAAATCGAGTCCAATGAACAATGATTTTTACCGTTCATTGGGCTTAATTTTTTATTTTTCAGAATTTTTTTTGGAGTTGTCCAATCGGAGATCGAATTATATAGGCATGTAGAATATGATAGGGTCCATCATAATATATATATATATATATATATATATATATATATATATATATATATATATATATATATATATATATATATATATAATTTTTTTTGGCAGTGTTACTCTTCTTAGTTTACTACTATGGAGTAATGGCATGATCATTTCTTTTGAACTCTAATCATTACAATTCTAAATTAAGAAAAAAAAGGTTGCACTAGCTTTGTTATGTCATGTAAGAAAAGTGGGAAATTTTCATACAAACCTAACAATCTTCTATGGATCCTTATTGTCTTAATGACAGAGTCAAGTCATACCATCTAATCCTTTAAATTTTAACATCCCACTGTTCATAAATATGTTTTTATGATTATATGAATTTTCATTTAGAGAAAAGTGTATGTTTCTATTATGACAACAATATTCTATCCAAAAACAAAAATAATGACAGCATGCTATATCATTATTGACATTACGTGTCACACTTTCCCGGCTTATTAGATCTTTGGATCTGGTGTAAGAGAGACTCAAACTTAAGTTTGATGCTCTTGACTTTAAGACTAGAAGAATTTATAAATTTGTATTCTCGGATTTTTTTTTGAACATAGTGAATTATATAAAAAAATTCTAAAAAATAATTGGGAACTTGAGTACCGATAATGTGTGCGTATATATATATATATATATATATATATATATATATTAAGGAAAAGTAACTCAAAATAGAAAAATGTTTGTGTGTTCGCATTGGGGGGGGGAGGAAAATAAATGGAAAAATAATGTTCAAGTTCCGTTTACTCTTGAGAAATATAAGAAAATAGAAATGAGGAAGAATATAATATTTTGAGAATGTAAATAACACAATGTATTTTTGTATTTGCAAAGCTCATGTACCTTATGTCTATTAGAGTGTATTTAGATGTACCATATGAACTTGTATATCTTTTATGGGGTAACACTTGTTGCAGCAGCAACATTTTTTTTCTTTTTTTTTAGTCGGTCCCATCACATCTAATACTTCTTGTACGGATCGATCTCATATCGGACAATCTAAAAAATCCGGAAAAAAAAAGCCCTATGAAAAGTGATTTTTGTTGTTCATTAGACTTGATTTTTTATTTTTAATTTTTTTTTAGATCATCCAATCATAATTTTTTTTAAAAAATAAAAAATATAAACAATTTGACCACACTCCATGGTGTGCAACAACCAGAGGAATGTAGAATATCTTAAAAGCTAAAACTGTGAGAGGAACCTAGATGCATTGTCCATAATAAATATATTGCCATTGGAAAGTCCAATGAAGTTTACGAGGGGGTGGTCGAGTGTCTCTTAGAACTAGTCTAGGAAATCCAAGAGTTCATGTAGTCTTGTAGTAACATTTTTTATATATCTTTATGATAATTTTTATATATTTTTACAACAACTATCCTTTTTCTTTAATTACCTTTATTATGATTCACAAGGTCAAAAACTGAAAAGAAGAAAGATAATGCATGTGTCATTAACCTTATTTCTTGAATGTTTGACTTTTGAAAGTACTTGATACGACAGATTCTTACTTTTTGGTATATTAGTCTTATTTTTTTTACCTCATTATATAGGATCTTACAATCTTAATTAATCTCATAAACAAATAAAGAAGTGATATATTAATAATAAACTGTCCGTACAGTGTAGTCCAGTGGGGCTCCTTTGGGACATCCTCCTTCTTGAGGGGAGGAGGTCGGGTGTTCGCTCCTCGTGGGGGCGAGTGGGCGCTGTGGGTGGTAGGGGGGGGGGTTCGGCAGGTTTGTGGTGGCCCTCGAGGTCGATCCCTGATAGACTGGTTGTTGGACTTCGTCTCTAATCGTTTGAATTATTGTCTAAAAAAATAATAATAAATTTTAAATAATTACTCCATTACATCATCAAACCTACATCATCTATATATATATATATATATGTTAAATTAAATATATATTACCATTCCGGTTGTCGGTTAGGGGCTCGTCCTTTCGGTTGCGCTTGGGCCAAGCATCGAACACGTCGGGCGCAGAATAACCACAACGATTCCCCCCCCCCCCAGGGGCCCCCTCACAGCACAACCCCCTCGCACGCCTCCGCCCCCCCGGGAGAAGACGACGGGGGAGGAGGGGTTCTGCTAGGGTTTCCATCGCGAGCGCGCGTTTATCCGTCCATATAAATGGGTGGGTATGCAGTGTTTGGTAGATTAGGTTTGGGTTTGGATAGCCTGGACTTGTATTAGAGTCGGAGCAGGGGTCGGGGAGGCAGGACATGGGTTCGTACGGGAAGGCAGAGTCGGAGGAGGTGGCGGCTGTGGAGGGCGGCGAGCCCATCCTGGAGGAGAATAGCGAGAGGTTCTGCATGTTTCCCGTCAAGTACAAGCAGCTGTGGGAGATGTACAAGAAGGCCGAGGCCTCCTTCTGGACAGGTGAGCAATGGTGGTGATGCTGGTGGGGAGGGGGGACGCGGCCCTCTGCTTCCGGGATGAGGCTTCTGGCTTGTTCTTTCTGTTGTTTTGTTTTGTGGGTACTATCCAGTATTGTGTTTCGGATTTTGGGTTTCTTGATTTGTGGAAGTTGGTTCCTGCGAGGACGTTTGCTCATGTGGATGCGTCTTCTTTATATGTCATGACATGTTGGTCGGCTGTTTGGGTTCTCTGGCCTTCTCTATATCTTTGCTCATTTTGATGCGGAATGTTTATGCGGGTTATGGATGGAAAAGATTTTATTCTTTTTTTATTCTTTTTGTTGTCAGCAATTTCTCCGGTGGTTTAAGTGCAGGAATTGTTGGTTGATTCAATCTTGGAGGGTGAGTTGTCTTTCACTAGAAGGAGGAGTTCAAGAATTTTCTTGTTTTTCTTGGTTTGCATTGTTTCAGAACCCTTTTTTTTTTTAATTTCTTTTGTTAGTTGGAAACTTTGTTCCTGGAATCAACTCTGGACAATGTTTTCCGTTTGTGCCTGTTCTCTTTTCTCGCTGCTAAAAGGGAAAAAGAAAGAATGTTGTGCCACCTCTTTGTTTTGTTCCTCTTTTTTCAGCTGAGCTTGTTGTTTCTCATTGGAGTTCTGCTGGAGGTTTGGTTTTATTGCTTTGCTTGCCCACTGATTTTTGTTAGGTCTCTTTTCTGCTTATAAAATCTATGTGAAGTTCTGGGATTCCTTTTCTAATTGTGTTCCCTCTGGTATTGGTGTCATAATTCATCTTATCTTTTTCAGCGAGTCCTAGTGAACTTGCTTCATCCAATAATTGTTGATGTCATGCAAGAAAATTGAACTTTGAAATGCTTTTCTTATAGAATATTTGTCAGTTTGATTAATTGTGGAATACGCTCCTAAAGCTCGTCATCCTGTTCATTTCATTTTTTGTCATTTTCCTCTTCCACACTACTCGTCTAACTTCAAGTATTAATTTTATGTAGCTGTCTGAATGAGTCCATTGTCCTTTGTTTTTTGAACATTCTAAATGATTTCCGGTTACAGCTGAGGAAGTTGACTTGTCACAAGATGTTCAGCACTGGGAAACATTGTCTTCCTCTGAGAAGCACTTCATCAGCCATGTATTAGCATTTTTTGCCGCATCAGATGGCATTGTCTTGGAGAACCTGGCAGCAAGATTTTTAAAAGATGTTCAAATACCCGAGGTGATGTATTGAGCCCTGCACTAATTGTATTTTTCCTTGTCTTCCATGGTGTTTGCACTTCCTAAAGCTAAAAATATTTCAGTAGGTGGACAAGTAAAAGTCCATCTTTTCATTTCTTCATTGTCATCATCGTCATATTTTTCCTCTTAAGTTGTAGGGCTTCATTAACGTATACTTTTGCTAAAAGTGGAGACTGATATATTACCAGTACAAGTATGTATACCCTCCTTATATGCGTTCTGAGCTTCCTTGTTGCACTGCCATAGATGAAGCTCCCTATATTTTTCCTTTTTTTTGGGGGGGGTGGGGGGCGCATTTAGTTTTAACCTTCAATTAAAGATCAACCAAAACATGCTTAAGTAGATGTCAGGATATTTGAGGCCATATTTGCAATACTATCATATGTGGAATAGATGCACAAATGCATTTTTTGGGTGTAGTAATCGATAAATTTATCTCATTAACTCTGCAAATTTGTGTTTACCAAATGCATTTATTTATATACACAAAAACGAGGAATACATTCTTGAAGACAAAGGATGCATGCTTGAAGACAAACACTTACACTTTAGTGAAATATGTATGCATATGTATAGAGCTGGCATTGTCAAATATTAGGGGCAACAGAGAGATTGAGAAGACAATTCTTCATGTCTGTGCATATGTTATACATGTCTTCTTGAATTCAATTATTTCTATGTTTTATAGGCTCGAGCATTTTATGGCTTCCAGATTGCAATGGAGAATATACATTCTGGTAGATCTCTGTAAGTGATGTATGCCTTTTCTATTACTGTTGTACACATTCATCTTTCTGATTTCATTTTTCTTAATGTTCCTCAGAGATGTACAGCTTGCTTTTGGAAACATATATTAAGGATACAAAGGAGAAGCACAGATTATTTAATGCTATTGAAAATATTCCATGTGTTTCTGAGAAGGCAAATTGGGCTTTAAAGTGGATCAAAAGGTGAATGAAAAATAATTTAAAAGACTCTTCAATTATTTACATGCAGCTTTATCTTGATTTTCAGTTTGTAGAAACAAAAGAAGAAGAATACTCTGTCTCTCTCTCTCTCTTGCTCTCTCTCTCTCTCTATACATATATATAATCTTCCATAGTTTAGAAACTCACTTCTTTTTATGTCGTCTTCTTACTTTTGTATCAAAAGTGAAATGCAAGTGAGAGATGGGGAGGCTTACAAGTATACAGGAGAATGAATAATATTACTCGTGGGTACTTCTTGTAAGTTAACATTAGATGTGTACCAAAAACTGATTTCTTTTGTGTCATTTTGGGTCACTGTTTAAGATCTATTTAGAAACCAATGGATAAATGGAAATTGACATTTAGAATATGGAGATAAGGGTTACAACTATTCACAACTTAATAGGGGCATATATTTGGTACATATGGGTTAGGAATTTCAGGAATAATATTATTTTTTGTAAATTATTTTTTTTGCATTTTATTTTGATATACCTCATGTCCCTTGCTCCCTTTTTTGCTTACTCTAACCCTTTTGTTGAGGAAATGTAACTTTGCAATTAAGCATGTATTGTTTATGAGGAAATATTACTCTGTGGTCGAGCATGTATTGTCTATGATTTCCCTGTTTGTTACCTGGCATTATTGGACCAAAGGTGTCCAAAATGACCCTTTTATCATGCAACGAAGTTTTGATATATATATATATATAACAAATTTAATTGCTCTCCAGCCGCACATGATTCAAATTTAATTTAACCCCTTAATTGGTGGTCAAAAAGGGAACAACCGTAGGGGCTAATTGAAGTAAATTTCTATTTTTAATTATTTTTAAAATTTTTAAAAAATATTTTTGCGCGCATCGGATCGGATGGTTGTGGTTGAGTTTCACGATTGGACGGTGAAATTTAAACCCAAAAAGATGGGGAACAACCCTAGGGGAAAGGGTAATTGAATATTTAAAAAATGTTAATGATTTTTACTATTATTATTTTTAACATGGGAATGTGGGAGATCTGGGGTTAGATGTGCCCTGCGGTGTATTTGTGTGTATGTCGTATTCTCAGGCAAAATAATATGGTGTTTTTTCCCTTCATATTATGCACCTCTAGGTTGATTGATTGCTCCTGGGAGGTGGGACTGTCAACTTATGAGGGTTTTGAGGTTGTTATATAGATTAAACTTTTATTGTTATCAGACTGTCTGATTGATTGCTCCTGGGAAGCTGGGGCTGTCTGTATTATGAGGGTTTTGAGGTTGTCATGTAGATTGAACTTTTATTGTTATCAGACTATTTATGGTTCCTTTTCTTGAATGACCTGGAATGCACTTGGAGTTTTACTGAAATTCTTTGTCATGTATCAAAGACGTAATGGTAGTTGGTTTTGTTTGTGGCAGCAAGATCTTGTTCAGAATAGATAGTGATACAAGTCAATCTATATACAAGAAGAAAGTCAGTAGAACATTAGAAATCTCTGGAAAAAAGTATATGAGATGTCATTATCACTTAATCAATTGGCTTATGGAATGCGGAACCCACAAGCATGGAGTCCTGTTGCATGGAGTTTGAGAATTTTAATTGAGGTTATATTGATGTTTTGTTGGGCAAGATGTGAGGACTTGAGATTGGGATGGGATTGGTTGGGTTCCCTCTCATGGATCCCCAACATTTGGGTGTCTCCGGGACTATTGTAAAATATAACCATTTCTTTCCTTATTTCTACATGGTTCCCTTTTTGTTTTTGGCGCTCTTCATGGTGGACTTTCTATGAGAAGGATATCTGGAGTGAACTTCTGAGCAGCTTTTTATTGCTTTGACATATCTATTGTATGTCTCACATCTAGTTTGTGGCTTAAATGTTTAGAAGTGGAATCCTTGATCTTCAATATTGTTCTTATCCGTCATTTGCAGTTCCAGTTCATTTGCAGAAAGACTTGTTGCCTTCTCATGTGTGGAAGGAATCTTTTTCTCTGGAAGGTAAGCTCTTTCTAAGATTATTTTTCTTCTTTCCTTTCCCCATGTTTGGGGCTTGATGATAATTTCCTGAGATAATTCCATTTTTAACCTCAGCTTCTGTGCCATTTTTTGGCTAAAAAAGCGGGGCCTCATGCCAGGACTGACCTTCTCAAACGAGCTTATTTCAAGGGATGAGGGACTACACTGTGATTTTGCATGTGTTCTATACAGGTATCTGTTTTCCAAAAGGTTATTGCCTATTTGCTTGAATGTCAGAGTGAGAGGTATCAAATAGGTGGTGATCCTATGCTTATCTGTCCCCCCCTTTCTCATTTTAGTGGATCTCTCTTGTTATGCTGTTATGTTGCTCCGATGAAGAGCCAGGTGTTAAGACATTGAAATACACTATTAGCTGGAGAGAAATGTGCCTTATTTACATTCTCCTTGTTTTCTACCTTGGAGCAATTTTGTGGTGCTAAGTACTCAATTTTGGTTCACAGCTTGTTGCAAAAGCATTTGAGTTGGGAAATGGTGCATAAGATAGTGCATGATGCTGTCGAAATTGAGATAGAATTTGTTTGTGATGCCCTTCCATGTGCATTAATTGGCATGAATTCCTCTTTGATGAGCCAGTATATAAAATTTGTCGCAGACCGTCTTCTGGTAAAACTGATTGCTTAAGTCTGCCTTTCACCGCTAAACTTTGGCTTATTTGTTGGTTTTAACTTAGTGGTTGGTAATTTCTCTAGGTTTCATTGGGTTGTCCAAAGAAGTACAACGTGGAGAACCCCTTCGAGTGGATGGAGTTCATATCCTTGCAGTGAGTTTTTATGCCTTCGATTACTTTGGATAACAATCAAAATGTTCCTTTCTTCTAGATGGTGTTTGTCAAAAATTATCCTTTGCCTTCTCTGTAACTTTACGAACAATGAAGTTCTTGTCCTGTTTTAGTGTCGATCCCTCTTATATTGACAGATTTATGATCTATTTCATTCTCATTCAGTTAAAAAAAAAACTACACTCAACACAAAAACTGCAGTTAGCTGTGCATTATCCATTTAGAGTGCAGCTTACTCATACATGAGAAACTATTATAAACCCCTTCTCCCTTTTCTATGTACAGGGGAAAGGCGAATTTCTTCGAGAGAAGAGTGGGCGATTATCAAAAGGCTTCAGTGATGTCTAGCCTCCAAGATGGATCCAAAAATTTTGTTTTCAAAGTCGATGAAGATTTTTAGTCATCATGCCCTCTACATTTTTTCTGTCAGGTTCTTCTATCCAAATATTATAACTTCTTCCAGTACGGTGTTTGCTTCTTTCATCCTCTTCAGACAGTGCCCAAGCATATCCTGCTAGAGAATTTGCTGTTTGACAGGCCTGAATTTTGTAACATTAAGAAACTATTGGTCAAAGAGGAAAGAGCTTTCGTACCCACACAAACTTGTTCTGCTATTGTCCAATGTTCTCATGGCTTCACTTTGTTAGCTTTTTTAAATGTTACGACATGCAAACTTGCATTTCCATGAACTGCTACCAAGTTATATAACTAACCATGTGCGAGCATGAATAATTTCTGTGACCAACTACCCACGGCAAGTCCCCTCGAGGGTTTGGTGTGCTGGGAATGCTGTAAAATACTGTGAAACATCACCAGGGCTGGGAGATGTGATTGTGTTATAATGGCCAACTCCAAAATTCAGATGACTTGATTCAATGATGTTAGCTTTGCGGAGCATATTTTCAAGGACCGTGTTATATTTGCCCATTGGGTGAAGCTTTGGCGCACAAGTTGTCATTTGTTTATGTTTGCAGCAATTATTTCAGTGCAGAAACATTTTTTTGAAATTTATGATTAAAGTTGGTGGCCATTTCACCTTAAATTAGAGGTAAAGTGATCCATAGTTTCTGCACCTTGAACACAATATCAGATTCTATTTTCGTATGTTTTGCAGCAAACGAAGCAAAGCACTCATCAATTAAAACGGAGATTCTCTCCTTTCAAAACTAGTGACTGTCAACCAGGAGGATTATGACACTTCGCAGCACATTAGAGAACACCTCTGGTTGGTGTTCTAAAGGCTTAGCATAAGTTTCAGTTCTTTTAAGGCAATTGGTTCTTGTCTTGAATCTTTGTTTGATCGATCAATTTGTGATATTCTGAATCTTCATTTCTAATGGAATCAAAACTAAAAGAGGATTGATCAAACAAATCAAAATATAATTCACTCTCTTTCGACAATGGAAGAGTGACTTTTTAATATTAATAATGAGAACTCAAACATTTATTATGATTTATCCTCTAATGATAATTAGTGAAAAAATAATATTTGTACAAACTAGCGAAGTGACCCCATCTTTCATGGTCTAAAGATAGAAATCATTGGAATATTCTGAACCCTTTATGAACATCAAAGCAAATATGATTAAGTTCTTGGATTGAGTTTGAATGGGTAGTTTGTCGGTAATTTTATTACTGTTTATAGAAATTTTTATTTTTCTGGGATTTCTTTTCTCAAGTTCTTTAAACACCTATTGATTATAACAACTGATTGCAGAGTTGATCGTTTGTACTTTTCAATTCATAAATGTGGACTTTGAGCCTATGAATGGAGATATTTCTAATACTCACAAAGAAAAAAGAAAGTCTTATTCTTCCTCCTTAGAATAAAAAATTTGAAATTCGATTATCTTTCTCTATCCTTGCAATCCCTAAACCTAAAAATGAGATTCATCATTTTAAAAACAATCAATTGGTTTGGATGTTTACCTAATCTTTTCCCATTGACCTCGGTTCGGTTAGCTCTTTGAGATTAACTGAATAAGTTGTTAGCACTCTCCCCTTTGTTTCCTCCAATCTATTGTCAATGAATAGAAGTACGTTTTGTTTATTAATATCTCGGAAATATTCCGCCATAGTTACGGTGGTCAAACTAACTTTTACACGAGTTCTTTGTCCTTAGTTTCTGCAACTCGCCTGTATGAAGTAGGAATCGCTAGTAATTGCCGATCAGCCATTTGACGATGAACTCGTTCTCGGGTCTTGTACACATCGTCCGTCGTACTAGAGGAGCTGGCCATGCCCGAAGTCATTACCTTAATCGCAAGGGGTGGGGGGGAGATGTCGAAGGCTTGGCTAGTGATTGAAGTGAAGTTGTGACAAGATAGCCACACTACTAATCTTTTTTATTCAAGGCAAAGATTCAATCACTTACCAAACATAAAGGTACTATTGGCACGCTGTTGAATAAAAAAAAAGAATGGAAATCTTATTTTGTCAATTTTTGGCTGTCATTTTCACTTTTGGTCTCAACCCCGTAGGATCCATGTAGATCAATTCTCAATTTTTTTCTTCTATTTTCTGGGTTCTCTCTTTCACGCTCATGTCACATCGAGATACTGCAGAAAAAAGAAGAAGCAAAATCCGATCCAATTTTTCATAATCGATTAGTTAATATGTTGGTTAACCGTATTCTGAAATACGGAAAAAATCATTGGTGACGAAACGTATAATTTGTACAATTTTTTTTTTTTTCAATTCGACCTGATCCATTTGTTCGTAGAGTTATTTATTCGATCGCAGACTTTTCTGCAACACCTATAATAGAGGAAGAAATAGTCAATTTTGAAAGAACTTTACTCCAATCACTAGCCACATCTTTGGCATCCCTCCTTGCGGTTAAGGTAACGACTTCGGGCATGGCAACTCCTCTAGTGTGATGGACGGTGTGTATAAGGGGCATGATAATTTGACCTCATCCTCTCATTCCTCTGACTTATCACTGGCAGTCTATTCAGGGTTCTAATGGTGGTAACTAAACACGAGAGTTGCGCTCATTGCGGGACTTAACCCAACATCTTGCTAATGACAGAAAAAATGGTTCGAATGTGGGGGCTATTCTTATTTTACCCAAGGGATTCGAATTAGCCCCTCCCGATCATATTTCTTCCAAGATGAAAGAAAAGATAGGTAATCTTTCTTTTCATAGTTATCGTCTTGCTAATATATATAAACACAAAAATCTCAGCTAAGAGGGCTCATGGTGTTCCAAATCACGATCGATTCCCTTTCCAAATCTTGCAAGCTGCACGTGCCTTTCTCGCATGCCACAAATGACCCAGAGAAAAGAAGAATCCGTCCCTTTTTAATGTATTTACCTTGCTTAACCTGAGGTTTTTGGTGCATACAAGTATTTTTGTTGGAACATTGATACATAACTAATAAAATATTTATAGCATTTTCATTACCTGAGAAAATAATTTGGTGAGTATCAGTAGAAATGACCTTTCTCTCGTGTTCGGCTATAATTGAATCGACGAATCTAGAGCCGCTTGGCCTTTTAGTCCGGTTCCGACACTTAGTGATTATCTAAAAGGATCTAGTTCATATGAAAAAAAAAAAAAAAATCGGGATAGAAAATATTTTGATTGTAGAATTCTCAGATTATGTTTTTTTAAAAATATCGATATTGATACTTGGACTAAGATGCATATTATTGATACTAAGATTAATAAAAATAAAATAAAATAAATAAATAATAAGTAAAAAATAAATGCACATTGATGTGATGAAAGTGAAAGACCAACACCAATGATGGAACGTCCCAAATCATCGGCCTGTTTACCAAGTAAGGTCTCACGGAATCTTCCCTCTTTGTCTTCACGCTGAACAAAATCTTCTTCACGTAAAACCTGCTCGATTTAAGTCTAAAAAATTGTACGATTTTATGAAACCACGTGCTGTGACTCCAGTCTGTAGTCAATCCTACTTAGGTTGGGTTTCTTCAAACTTTGCCTTTTCACCGCATCCACCTCGTCCACGTTCTATCCATCTAGTGACTCTCCTTGAAAACTAGGAGTGCCTGATCTCACCAAGATTTCTCCCACCCTATTTGTCACTGATCTATCTAAAGGTAAGTTATATGAGAGGCTACCCAGAAAGCTATATAAGTGTCCGATTTCACCTACTCACTCTAAAATTCATCTGTCAATTTTTTCCTTTTTTTTTTTTCTTTCTTTCTTTCTTTTGTCACTGTCAGTCTTTTAAAAACGAGACTTAAGTACTTCACAGGCTGCGTCTGCATCTGCGGAGCCGTCCAAGTGTCCAACGCTCAGTATCGGATCACCGCCCAGCTTTTAAGAGCAGCATTTGCTTCACTTGAAAAAAGGAAAAAAAAAGTTATGGTTTAAACCATATGCAAATATGATCCAATAGCTGTGTTTGCACAACTGCAACAAATTAGTCATCTTTTATCGACACTTGCCAAATAAATTAAAACAAAAAAAAATACTTGATGCATGCGAAGCGCTTGCAGCAGTTTTTAGTGACAGTAGCTAAACAAGAAGAATAATACATACTGCATGCAAGATGCAACAGCTCCTGCAGCAGTTATAGAATTATACTTCCCTTCAATTTGATGATTAGATCATAAATATGATTATTAAAGATCAAATGGTACAAATATCAAATTCTACTGGTGTCTAAACTTGATATATATTTTTTAAATAGAAAAAACAAACTTCAATATTGCTTATCATTTGATTTCAGGTCTGGTTTAGACGGCCCGACTCAGGTTCAATTGATTGACGGTCCAATATTCATGTTCTAACATTGGGGAGTTTAAACATAAGATTTTCGTATATATATATATATATTATCACATTGGCATGTATATCCTTGACTTCCATATATTAGCATACTAGTTTCAAACTTATGTAAAATTATTTAAAATATATAATAACTTTAATTTCAAGATAAAAATATCATATCAATTTAAATAACTTCGTCTTAATAAAATTTTAATTTTAAGCAAGTAATCAAGTATAAAAATGATTTTGCATAAGAAATATTAAACTTTTAATTTTACTTAATAAGGGTTCTAATTAACATAATAAATAATAAATACAAATAATATACGACAAAAAAATATATAACATATGAGTTAAATAAATTTATAAGATAATATAAATAAAATAGAGTAAGACAAATATTTAAGAATAATATTATATTATTATTTTGTATTTAATATTAATATAATTTACAAAATTTAATTTAATTTATAATATTGTTATTATAGTAGAAATAAATTATAATATAAATAATTTAGAAATAATATTTTTATTAATAAAGAATTTATTTAATTTTGGGGGGTCATGGCTCCTATTCCGTCCGTCCCAGAGAGAGAGAGAGAGAGAGAGAGAGAGAGAGAGAGAGAGAGAGAGAGAGAGAGAGACCATTAATGAGTGCTTTTGAAATAAGTAGGGTGAGAGTAACGATCATTAATGAGTTGTTTTGAAATTAGTGGGGTACGAAGATGAAAGAATAGTCATAATGCTCTGAGTATTAATGACTTTTTAAAAAAAATATTTAATAATCTTTTTGTAAGGAAAACATCTTAGAGTGCCACATCACTGGAGTCATAAACTCTGCTTTATTAGTATACTAGTTCCAAACTTGTACTGTATTTGTTTAAAAATTTTAAAATTTGATTTTAAGATAAAGATATCATATTGATTTAAATAACTTCATCTTAATATTTTTTTTTAAATATGTGTTAATTTAAGCATAACACTTATCTTAAAAATTAAGATATAAAGAGAAATTTAAGAGAGATTAAAAAGACATTCTTTTTAGATAGAAAGAGAAATTATTTGCATCCAGATAGTTTTATATACTTTATTTGTGGAGAACTTTACTCAACTTACTATAAAAACAACATCATATGTCATCCGAACCATCGCCACACCCTGATAAAGCATGTATGACCCTGCCACTATATTGACGTCATTTATTTGGCTCCTTTTGTACCTACTGGAAGCCCTTCTTCTCTGCTCTTCATCTCTCCACACCGTTCCGCTATTTCCAAAGTCATGTGATGTGTGACATTTGTATGAATTTATTTTAAAAACATTAAATTTATGTTTAATATAAAAGTGATCATATTGATTTAAATTTTATTCCTTAGTTTAGAAGGAGTTAGAAATACGACAAAAAACCCTTGAAGAAATTAAGCCTATGTTTATCAACCACTAATTAAAATCCTTAGGTTCACTAGTAATAAAATGAGTGAATGCAATTGGAGGTTTCTTGGACGTAACATGCATTGACGATTGGAACACATGGTTGATAGAACATTTAATTAAAAATAAAAATAAATAAGTGATTTCTATTCAATGCGTATCCTTGAATAAAATAGAAAGAGATAGATGTATCAGTCTCCCTTTAAAAGATTATTTTATTAATATAAAATATTAGTTTACATTAAGGTATTGTTTAGTTTAATAAAAATATCATATAAATATCATAAAACACCTCCTTTTTAGTGAGATAGGAAAAAGAGGGACTAACTAAAGACTTCTGCCAGATTTATCATAAAGTGACCATGTATATTTAACACGGTAACAAAATATCCAATTTCAAAGAATATTAATAAAAAATGGGTTTATGACAAAAGAGACCGTGAGAGTGTTACAGAGAATTCCCTCATATGAACTTTTTATAGGAAAATTTAAAACTATAAGGGTTTATTTATAAATATCTAGATTAAGTGTAGTTATTTACTGAATCAAAAGTTTTAGAGAGTTAAGAAGAAATTAAATATTTTTAAAAGTCACGAAATTTAGCATTTTCAATTAAAAAATAAAAATTATCATTGGAATAGGAAATCAAACACTTTATTTATTTATATATTATATAAATATATATACTAAAGGCCGAACAAACATCATAATTTTTATATAAATAGTACTTCAAAAAAAAATGAAAAATGAATGAACAACCTGAAGGTTCAAGATTTGGTCTTGAATGGGTTCTAAAAGCTTGAAAGGATTAGGGTCAGGGGAATGTTCGGAGAAGATGGGAGAACGCCGGGAGAATATGTTTCCTATGGTTAGAGGAAAGTTTGAAGGTTCAACATTCAGTCTTGAACAGGTTTTAAGTAGGACAATCTGAGATTAGATTGTCCATTGCCTTAGCTCCACTAACAGGTTGGAGTGAACATGAATGCAAATAAAAGGAAATCAAGCTGAATCATCTAACCTGGGTGTTGTACTCTACAGGTGTTCCAAATGCTCGATTGTTGTCGGCTTCCGCATGAGCTACTTTGTATTCCTTGCCAGCAATAGGAAACCTTTCAGGAAAAAAAAGAATGGATTAGATTATGTTTTCAAAAGAGAAAGAACCAAAAAGAAAATGAAAAATGAATGAATAACCTGAAGGTTCAAGATTCAATGTTGAAGAGGTTCTAAAAATTTGAAGGGGTTAGGGTTATGTAATTTATGTAAGTATAGTTTATATAAGTAAATATGGATTTATGTGATTTTGCATAGTCATATAGGTATAGAAATAAAGATTTAGACAAATAGATATCCATATGTACATACACATATAGGTTATTTTAAGTTAAGAATGTATAAAGTTGAGCCTAATATGAGCCTAATCTGAATCTCGTTCATCCCTAAGTAAATAATGTATAAATAGGAGCCTAATATACAGAAAAAAGTTTAATCTATTCAAGTGTATGTTAATGGTGACTTTGCATAGTCATATAGGTATAGAAATATGGATATAAACAAATATGTATGTTAAATCTGGGCCATTGTTTATGCATAGAAAAGAATGTTAAAGAAATATGGATATAGACTAAAAACAATAGATTTATCATATCCTAACATAAACTAAAAACCTACTCATAGTGCATTTACCTTAAAATCATTACGGTTAGACTAACCTAGAATCAAATTTATGCTAAACTATCATAGGCTTTATTTTTCTTGTCTAATTCTAAAATGTAACTAAATGTCATGTGTGATAAAAAAAATCTAACAATTTCAATGCTCTGCAGAGAATCCGACAACAAAATAAAAACAACACAGAGAAAGAGCTTGGCAGAGAACCTCATAGGCAATGAAGGCCACGCTGAAGACCTGCATGTGTCAAAAATGCTCTGTCCTGCACCGGCTTCTGTGGCAGCTACGCTATGCAGGTACAGAGGAAGAGAGATATTACACAATCAGCAATATCCAAATCTGCCTAAAATGATGAGAAAAATGTACATTGAGTTTAAAAATTGATGTGTGCACCTTCCGGCAAATGGAAGAGGAAGAGGATGATGCAGAGAATGCAGTGCAGTCCTCGTTGCAGTGTAGGGCATGTCCAAGAGGGTAGAAGAAGAGGATGATGCACAGCAAAATAGGGAAACGATGGAAATAGGATAGATATATAATTGGCTTTCCCACTAATTTGCTATTTAAGACGTTTGGCCTTCTTAGACAATTAATACATTTAATTTCTTCTCTCTCTTTGTCTTTATTAACATGCAGCTCTAAATGGGATCTGACGCAGGGCATACTCAAAACAGAAAGGCCTTTGGCCTTCTTGACATTTTTAGATAATTAATTTACAGGTTACTAAATGTCAGATATATACTGCATTTACCTTTTCTTGCTGTGTTTATTAACACACAATTCTAAATGGGCTTTGACGCAGGGCAATGTCATAATTTATTTATTTTTCCTCTGGCTTTATTGACACAGATCAAATAGTCTCATTCCACTCTTAAATGTTTCATTAATATAGGTTGAGCGCAGCATATTGGTTATTGAAACACACAAAGGCGTTATGCCTTCCTAGCCGTCTAAGAATATATATAACAGTTCGGTGTGGACTTATTAATTGAATCTTACACAAAGGTGTTATGCCTTCTTGGACGATTACAGTTGAACTTATTAACAGACTATTAAATGCTTCATTAAAACTGGTTGAGGGAAGCACGTTTTCAAAGACGTTATGCTTCATTAAAATAGCTTTGATTGTTGGATATATTTGAGTTCAAATTTGAATCTGGTGCCACTAGGTTGAGAAACAAAAGCGGCAGGAAAGTAAAAAAGTGGAGGGAATAAAGAAGAATAAGGTGACACGTAAGTATGAAAGGAAGAATAGGGTGCCGCAAACTGTGTATTAATATAAAAATATTTTTTTTTGAGGAAAAAAAGAATGGGGTGTCTCGTAAGTAAGATTAAGAATTCTGTTTTATTAGTATAGTATATAGACTATAGATGTAACCCTAACATCCTCAAATAAAGTTGAAATTGTATCCTCTCCATCAAAGCCTCACGAGCTCCAATTGAACATGTCAAAATGATTCATTTTTTTTTAAAATATCATTTCTAAATGCACTATAATTTTATACATAAACCTTTGACTTGTTAAGATTAATGAAATCTTTTGAACATATTCAATGGAAGTTCATGACATTTCGACAGACCTTCCTAAAGATGCTAGGAATACTTACAATGATATGTAAAAGTCAAGGATAAATCATGCTAGGGATACTTACAATGATACTTACAATGGTATGTATATACAACTATACTTCTTCCAGAAGTATATATTAAAAACCCAAGAAAAATCATGCTCCTAGGTGAGGCGGCGTTATTTTATTGGGCGCTCTCTTACTGACCTCGCCTTGCGTCACCAGGGACGTCATGGTTTGTAGCAGCGGCGGCAGCATCGGATTCGGGTCGGACCCGTACCCTCTATAAAGAGGGGCAGCACCAGTGCGGTGGCCGCTAAGCTCGCGCACCTATCCTCCACCTCTTTGTCCTCTTCTTCGCCGCCGCCTCCTCTCCTCCTACCCAGCGATGGCGAGCCCGCAGTGCTGCGCGAACCCTCCGACCCTGAACCCCGCCAGCGGGCAGGGCTCCGTCGTGGCGGACCTCGGCGGCCTCCCCGCCTACACTGCCGGCTCCCCCGAAGCCGGTCTCGCCGTCCTTCTCATCTCCGACGTCTACGGTGAGCCCCCCCCTCCAAGCATGCCCTTGTCTCACTTCTCTTTTCCCCCATTCTTTGTATCATTTTCCCATGAAATTGGTGCGTTTTTTTTTTCTCCGGAAGAATGGAGGCGGAGATGTTGTTGCGTCTCATCTTGCACTTTCTAACTCCGAGTGTTTCTTTTTTCTGGCCTTTGGTTGGTTTGCTGTGAATCTGGAGGTATTTGCTAGTTCAGGTTTTCATTTCCAGCTGTAGTGTTAAGATGAGGTGATTTTGGTTCAGTTTCTGGTGAGTTGTGAGTTGATTTTGCAACTAGTGACAGTTTGTGTTTTGGCATTGAAATTAAAGGGAAAGGACCAAGGAGTTACAGAATAGTTCAATGACAATGGAGGGGCTCGTACAAAGTTGGAGTTAGTTTAATCTTACGTGGCTTTGGATTTGGTTTCTTAATTTTTCTGTGACAGTCTCATAAACTCAATCTTAATTTGTGAAGACAAAATAAAATTCCGAGTGCTATCCAAGAGTTCTTGTTTGTCCATCTAACATCTGTAATTTGCAATTATTTCAGGTTTTGAAGCTCCAAATTTGAGGTATGCTGCTGCTTGTCATTTTCGGTTGTTTATAACGTCATGAGTACTCTCATATATATTCATGTCTCTTCACAGAATAACCTAGACACAGTGTATTCTATGTAGCAATTGATTCCCAAGCCTCTCTTAGCACATACGACAAGTTACCATAATAAATTATGGTTTCTGGAAGGTCGTCATGGAGGCTGTATGGGCCCCAATCCAGTGGTACGAAAGGGTTCATTTCACTGCACGTCTAGAACAGTAAAATCGGAACTTTAAGGCATATACTGTCAGCCAATGTCACATCGTGATTGCGTACCAGAACTTGCAAAGTCCAAACATTGCATTCCAAAACGTTTTGGTCACATCTCAGCAGCACTTTACATCGTGATTGACTCTTAGCACTATTAGTTATGTGATTGAGTTGACTGCAATGCTGGATTTTCTATTTTTCTTTGATTCCATTTCGGCAGAATCTTGTTGGCAAAGTAATTGATCAAATGCTTCTCTCCTCCTTCACTGGACAGTAGTTTAACCAGTTCAGGGGAAGATGCGTGCGCTATTCCAGATGCCACAAGTGAATCGGCGCAGTTGTAATCATAGCGGGTTGACGATGCCACATTAAAGAATAAGCAAGCCATGCTTTCTTGGAACACAGTGCAGAATCGGCAGATGTCACTAATTGTTAATAGAAGAGTTATCTTTTATGGCAGCAGTTTAGTCAAAACAGTTGTTCACCAGTCTACTTTTCAGCGTCCACTAAAATAAACTTCATGGCCAGAGCTATATTAACAATTGAATCTTGTTTTCCCTTACCTATAGACACTTGTCTCTATCATTCTCCATTCCTGTAGATTATTATCCTCCTTTTTCTCCAGTTTAATTGAGTTTGATGTAACAGTTATGTAAGTTCAGATAACTGCCCTAGTTTGTGATAAATGAGATTTTAAATAACATTCCAGCAGGACCGTCCGTTAGACATCCAATGTCAGCAAATGTTCTCTTATTGGTTAATGGGTTATTGATGCATATAAGACGTTAGATCTCATTGCCTAAAAGTCTTTCAGGAGAACATCAGATCAAGAGTGGCCCAAATATCTAGAATTAATTTCTCGAAATGTAGGAAGGAGACGGTGGTGTCATTAGAAAAAAGGAAGATTGTGGTGAAGGGGATGGAAGTTACAAGAAAGGAGACGTTCGAAGAGAGACATATGGAAGGCACAATATCAGTGTCTCAACTATTAAAAGCAGGGACATCGGGCAAGCAGTGCTTAATGGTAGTGGTCCATCGGCTGAGGACTAGAGGGATGCAAGAGCTCAAAGTTTCCTGTTATGCAGAGCTTAAACTTTTCTTATACTTCTGCCTGTTATTTTATGCTGCATATTAACATCTTCTCTATGTTTCCATGAAGGAAAATTGCTGACAAAGTTGCAGCCGCTGGATTCTTCGCTGTCGTCTCTGATTTCTTATATGGGGATCCATATGCACCTGAGAAGCCGATTCACGTTTGGCTAAAATCTCATTCACCGGTTAGTTTCTCAGTTGATTTACTTTCTAGATTTTTTGCAAATAAATGATCATTGATAGACTGCTTTCAAAGTCTACTTTCATTCATATTTCTGTTGGATTCACTATTTTGGAAGGTAAAAAAGCCAAATATGCTCATCTTAACTTGAATGAATAAAGTCATTCTTGAACTTGATTTGGCGCCTATGTGGTGTCTTATTGGTGGTCCTTTTATACGTTTGTTTCTTAATTATGGAATAAAATTTGAAAGGGTGGAAGTCTGCAGCTCGGAGAAATGTGACGTGTAGATGAAATGGGAGAAGTTCAAAGGTTCAGTGGGGAAAATTATACTAACACATGAAGAAAGCGGAAATGACAAATGAGTTACATGAGGAGTTATCCTAGATTGCTTTGCATCGGCTTTAACTCTTCATGATCCTGATAAGATTCTTTGGGGAAAGTTTCTACATCACCATCTCCTGATCACAGGCTATTGTAAATCTGCCTATGATGGTTCACGTCAGAAGGCCCATTTTATTATTTTGTTATCATGTTTACTGTCTTAACTTCTGATTTGTTACAGAGATATTACATGTGGAAAACTATGTAGAAAGAATTATAATATCGTAACCGATTATTTGTTGTCATGTCGCATTCTTAGTTCATAATGTAATCCTTGCTGGCTACTTGCTTGGGTTTTAAAGAATACCGCCCTAAAATCCTTAATATTTACAGATTAATTTCTCCAACCCAACTGTTTACTTTTAACCCTCTCCAATTTAAGGATTAATTTCAGTAAGGAGTAATGTGATACTATTGATACATAAGCATGTGGTGGCCCTTTAGAGGTGTTTCTGACATTTTCTGGGCAACCTCTTGCTTTTCATGTGTCAGATTTCTAAAGTTTTGCTTCAAGTGACTAGAAATTCACATCTTCATAGTCTTTTCTGTTCATGTTATTCTTTATCTTTCCCATTTCTCTTATGAAGCAGTTCAAGGTTACTGGTTTCAGCTGTAGCTTTGTCCGTACTATCCCGGAATGTAACCAGCTACTCTTTTAAGCTGTCTCATGATGTTAAAAACTCATCTCTTCTCTTTTATTTTCAGGAGAAGGGATTTGAAGACGCAAAGCAGGTGATTGGAGCTCTAAAAAATAAAGGCATATCTGCAGTTGGGGCTGCTGGCTTTTGCTGGGGCGGTGAGTACTTCTATGCCTCTACTCTAGAGCCATGGATGGGTTCAGTGGCATATTTATCGCATTTCATCTGAACTAATAGGCATATGCTGCATGACAACATCTATGGCTAGTTCAGGTTGGGTTTCAGTGTTGGGGCTTTTTGGTTCATTAGGAACTTTGCTGATTTATAGCTCATGGTTCATTGATAGAGCCCAGTGGCCCCACTTAAAATGCAAACTTTTCCATTTGGTATTTTTAACTAATCAATCAGGTGTCAATTGGAATGTGGTCTCACTTGTCCCACTTAACTGTAATAATCTAAGATGTCTTTTTCCAACTGCTAATTTATTAATACTGCATTCAGATAGTGTCAAAATTTCCATGTTAAGGCAATTATCTGCTCCAGACTTTGGGAATAGATTGGGTCATTCTGTTTCATTAGATTGGCTCTCAAGAAATTAATCAGGATCTTAGATCTCTGTGTGTGTGTGTCTTTTGTGTGTGTGTGTGTGGGGGTGGTGGTTATGTTTATATTTAAGCATGTACGGCCATATTTACCTTTGCAAATTTATGTTATTACCAGCGAAGGTAGTCACAGAATTAGCTAAGGCCGGTGAAATCCAAGCCGGTGTATTGCTGCATCCTTCTTTTGTCACCGTTGATGATATCAGAGGTATATCTCTGTTTTATCTTTCAGCCATAATTTTTCTGTCTTCCCCAGATCCAATGGCACAACAATTTAAATTTTTTTTTTTACCACGTTCTTCTCAGCTGTCAAGGCTCACCTAGCTGTACTTGGAGCTGAAACTGACCATCTTTCTCCACCTGCATTGGTAAAACAATTTGAGGAGGTTTTATCTTCAAATTCTCAGGTAGACCACCCGAGAAAATTTTCACTTTTTGATTTTAAGTTTTAGGAAATATTTCTAACTAAATGAGTGTAGACTCTGTACTATTTTTAGCTAAGAAATTTTGTATGAAAAGGTAGAAACCTTTTATCGCCCTTGCCTATACGAAAGTCGTGTTTGTCTAATTCTCATACTCTTATGGTCGTGTTTGTCAAATTTTCATTCTCTCAGGGTTATGTCATTGGATGAATTAATCTTGCTACTTACATTTAAGACTTTCTCTTTCACTTCCCATTCTTTTTCTATACCTATTGCATGCTTGATGTGAAAACCTTGGCTTGTTTCTCAAACTTCTACTTCTTGTGGTCAGCAAGTGAAGTTCATTCTTTCTTTTGGCTTATATTATTGTTGTGTCTTTTGGCTCGAAAGCCAGACTGGTCCTAGGCTTGTGCTTGGATATGACTGTGGGCATGAGCTTGACATTTCTTTGTGTTGGTCCTTAGATATCATCAACACTGGTCCAACTGGGCCATTGCACACTACTGTCATTCATGAGGCATGGTTGTGAGGTTATATTAGTTCAGTAGCATCCATGGTGTGCCGGATCGGCACAGATCAGATTGGATCGGCCGATCCGATCCTATGCCCTGATCCTTCGGGTCCTAGACCGGATTGGGAGGATTGGGTAGGATCCGTGCGGATCACCAGATCCCCGGTCCAGATCGGCCGATCTGCACCAGATCGGGCCGACCTGGCCCCCTAATAAAGCTAGCCGCAACAGCCAACTTGGGCCTTGGGGGGTATATATAAAGCCCTCAAGGCCACTCTATCTATCCAAGTGCCCTCCTCTTTTTCTAAGTTTTTTTTCTATCTAATTATTAATTTAATATTTCTCTCCTGCTCTCTCTAATTTTTTCTATCTAATTAATATTTTTCTCTTCTTTCTCTTTCTAAGTTTTTTTCTATCCCTTTAATATTTCTCTCTCTGTGTCTTTATTTTTTTCTATGTAATTAGTATTTCTTTCTCTCAATTTAAATTTTTTCTATCTAATTAATATTTCTCCCTGCTCTGTAATTTTTTTCTATCTAATTAATATTTCTCTCCCTCTTTCTTCTCTCTAAGTTTTCCCTTTCTAAAGTATAAACTCTAAAGTCTCTTTACTACGACTTAGTTATGGGAAGTGGCACTCTATAACGATCGGGTGGATTCTTCAAGGTGTTTTTTTTAGTAAGTTGTCTTTCTATAAGACACACTCTATCTAACAACCTCTCTAAAATTTTCTCTTCCTTGTTCTTTTTTTCTTCCTTTAATTGTATTAGTATTAGCATACCTTAGATAGTAAATAAAATCAATAAGTTTACAAAGTTGTACTTTGAAAGAAAATTAATAAATATGCACAATTCTTTTATTTTTGTTGAGGATTATCCGGTTCTGGATATCAATGACAATATTACTATTGAAATTTATTAATTTTTTTCGTCAACGATGAAAATCCATACCTCCTTTGGTGTTAGCATTACATTCAGTACCAAAGGGGTATGTGTTCTAGTCATTGATAAAAAAATTGACTAAATATTTAATACCCTTATTATTCCTTTTATCTAGAACTAGATAATTTCTCAGTAAAAAAAAGAGTGGTGTATATTTCTTAATTTTCTTTGGACACAATATATGATGAATTTATTAGTTTTATTTACTGTCGAGAACCGTTAAGACTAATATATATATAAGAGAAGAAAGAAAAGAGTAAGAGAGAAAATTTTAGAGATGAAAGGTAGAATGTGTATATTACAGAGACTAGTTATTAAGGAAAGAGATAGAGTTGACTTAGACTGCAAGGTAAAGTGAAGAAATCTAGGTTTGAACAAAGATAATCATTTGTACAATGTTTTAAAGATGTTTTATATATTTTTAAATTTTTTTTCTGAACCCTTGTAATTTATATAAGGGAGAAGGGGATCGGACTGGATCGGTCTGGGATTGGATTGAATCGGCCGATCTGATCGGTTTGGATCGGCTGATCCATGCCCGATCCCCGATCCTTCCTTGGTAGAATCTGAGTTAGGCTTTGCACAATCATTTGTCAGAGATTATGATTTTAATGGGCAAGAATGGATCCTCAAGTGAAAAAATGTCAATTCCATCATGATTCATCACTACATGATTTTAACCATCGTTTTCAAGTCATCTCCTATGCAATGAAGCATCGTAGATGGGCAAGGAAACCAAGGTGCTGAGCCAAGCATGAACAGGAGGTGTCTTGCCTTGGCACACCTTGGTATCCCTTGGTAGCAGGTTTCCATATCTTGCGAAAAAGAGTAGGCATTTTCAATGGGTTCTTTGTAATTCTTTTACTAAGTGGGGCTGTCTTGAAGATCTATCTTGTGATGTTTAGTAGTAGCATGGGGAACCTGAAGTAAACCATCCTTCTGCCTATTCTCACCTCATACTTCCAAAGTTTATTGGTTTGGCTTCTGTAGAGAAGGGAAGAGGAAAAGAATAAGATACAAGTGATTTTTATTTCAAATATATCTTGTATCCTTTTTATGAGGTGATTTAATATCACATTTCCACGTATTTGGCCTTCTTGTCCCAATTTTTTCTTCCTTGATTCTTCCTTGGTAAAAGCAAACCTTTCAAAATGGTACTACTACCAAAAAGAAGCAAATAGTAAAACCTACTCATTTAGAATGTGATCTATAGGCTCACATGTTGATATGATGAGGCTGGTAATTAGGTATATCCATTTTAATGTTTCAGAAGTCACTTTAAAACAACTGCAACTCACTTTAATGCAGTAGTTGACCTGCCTTGGTTGCCCTTACAACTGTGATTTTAACTAATCTTATGCAGTCTCGGCTGTAAGATGGTGACCATCAGCAAAGGAGTAGTTCATGCTATATTTCAAACTGGTCTGGTCATCTTTACTCTGGGGTCCCCTCACAGGTTTAGTTGGAGCCAACATGTGATGGATATGCACCGCCGTTTCTGTTAGAATTGTTCTGCTAGACTGTTGTCTTTCCCCTTAAGTAAAAGACAAATGAAGTTGTCTTTGATACTCGTGTTACTTAACCTAAGAAGCCTCCCCCCCCCACCCCCCCAAAAAAAAGACTTCAGCTGAAGTTTGGGGGTGGGGGTGGGATCTATAATTCCCGTCTTGTGTGAAGGTTTTTGCTCTTTCTTCCTTTATCCTTCAGTAGGAAATTTCTTAGCAATTTTCTAACTTCACGTATTTTAGTATCTTTGATAACAAGTGCACATTTTTTCTCTCTCTCTCTCTCTCTTTGATGGGTCGAAATCTCGTCCACCACGATCAGAGCCTCCGTCGATAATCGGAGGGTTGGTATTCACCCCATTTTTGCAAAAGAGAACACTGTTAAGGGCCCCCCGGTGTTGATCCGGGGGACCCCCTTCCGATGCTTAAGTTAGAGAGCTGGAGGGGGGGGGGTGTTGAAAAGTAGTACAGAGAGATTGGGCTGGTTCGTACGTACCTTGGCCTGTCGAGTAAGAGGGTCCTTATACAGTAATGCAGAGCCTAGCAAGAGTCCGACGCCGTCTAGGAGGGTGGGGTCCCGGGGACAATTCCGGATTAGAAAGAACCATCCTCAGAAGGTCAGCTCTGAGTCGGATCCTCCGGTCTACCCTGACCTACTGTGGGTCGTGGTTGGATTGGTGCTAGGAGGGGTGAGGCCTTCTAGTCCAAGTTTCCTTTCGAGTGTGGTCAGACTTTTGGTCAGATCAGGTAAGCCTGGATATACGGATAGGGTGTGGATTTGGACTCTGTGGCCCCCATATTCTCTGTTAAGATTGCTAGGGGATATGGCCTCCTAGGTCTCCCCTGGATGAAGTTTGGGCCAGGCCCTGAACGAAGTGACTTTAGCGTCTCCCAGTAGGATATGGGCCTGCTTTTTGAGGTGCACTGGATAATTCATGATTAGAGCTATTGGACCGGCCCACCCGTTTTTTGGGCCAAACAAAGTTCTTCTCCTTCACTCTCTTTCCTTTTTTGTTAGATGGGAGGAAGGGAAAAGAGAGGGCCCAGAAGGATGTAAAGATTGGGCATGCCCTGGTGGGTGGGTGTACGGAGCGAAATGAAAGTTAATTGAATTTTTATAGGAAAGAATACACTGAAGGTAAATGTACCAGAAAATGCGGGAACTGGTTGAGAGTTGAGACTAGCCTGACCTTGTGCTTTGTCAACTCAACATTTTTGATAAAAATTATTGTTCAGCTCAAGCAACATTTTCATGGCCTATTGCATTTCAATTTTCAAATGCAACATATTTCTTATGGGCTTAAATTTCAACAAGTGACTCTTTGACGTAGGTAGTGCTACTGTTTTCACACTGCTGTGGAGTTGCTCACAACATTTTAGAAAAAATATCAACTTCTAGTTCATTTTTCCTACATCTTTTCACCTTCCAACCAAGATTACTTTGTGCATCTCAGATTTAAGGCTAATTTGGCAGAACTTTTAGCTAGAAGCCACCTTTGGCCATTTTTTAACATGGCAAAATGATGGGAAGTAGCTGTACGTCCCTCAATAATCAGATTTTTGCTCCAATTTAAGGTTATGATCTATAACCGAAAACTAACCAAAATACTGTGCATTCCAATTCTAGTGCCCTTCTCTAACATGATTGGATGGAGGCCCGAAAGTGCTTCCTCACGGAAGTGGTGCCAAACATGGCCTTGATTTTCACACGTCTCGACTGTTTTGCAACTGTCCCATTGAGCAAGATTCCTTCGTCGTTGGACATTGTTTAGACCTTTTGTCTTTCAAGTTGAAAGCTGATGAGGCTGTTCTTTTCTTCAGTTGGACAGTTTCGTGAAGATATTCCCTGGGGTTGCTCATGGATGGACTGTGAGATACAACAGTGACGATGAATTTGCAGTGAAGGCGGCCGAAGAGGCCCATCAAGACATGCTGGACTGGTTTAACAAGAACCTGAAGAAGACATCCGGCCTCTAGGTGTGCTATTCTTCAAGGCTTATTTCCATAAATAAATTAATGGTATTGGAAGGACGCTGGTTGTCTGAGAATGCTTTTGTGGAACTCAAGTTTCCTATAGCAATGATGTGCTTCAGTAAGGTAATAGAAATGATATGCGTAGAAAGTTGTATTTCTTTCATGCATGACAACCAAGACTTCAGCTACCTACCCGGTTTAGTGGGTTTATCCCTATCTAATAAAATGTTAAGTTACAGTAAAATAATATGAGGTAATTTTGGCATAAATATTTTATTAAAATAGTATGTGGTAAATTTTCTTATATCCTTTGACAGTTGCAATCCATAAAATATGATTACTATGTCGTGAGCATTTGTTTTTTTTGGTTCTTTCATAGGTATTACGTAAGGATTAGTTGATTAAACCTAATCACCAGTTCGAATGTTGTTTTTTGCTTATCACGTTCAAAACAGGTAAACGTGTTATTTTTATCTAAGCAAAGATTAAAAATCTGCCCTTTAGTCCTACCGGTGCTGGATGTGATTTTTTTGCAAGCTAGTCCTCATGTTTCATGCTTATACTGAAGATGACATACCTGAATAAACTTTAAAAACGGTAGTATGGCTTGGATGAATATGTGCGTGAGCATTGAAGTTAAGAGTGTAATGCTTGGATGAACATGTAGTAGTATGACTTACATGTAGGGATGTAAATTGAGTGGTTTGGGTTGAATTATGTGATAATATGGGTCTAACACAAATTCAAAATAGTCCAGTTTAATTTTAGTTCAGTCTAAATTCAGTCCCAATTAAATAGTGAGTGGATTGAGTTGGGTTGACTCTATTTATAAATGGTATGTTAGAAGTGTTTTATGTTTTATATGAGTGTAAAAGGCAATAGATTAAATTAGGCCTGTCTGTTTTCAGTTCAACCCAGTTCAGATTTAACTAATTCAATCTAAATTTAGTCCAATTCAATCTATATAATTTGGGTCAACTCAATTTTCTTTAATATGGGTTAGATTGAGCTGGACTACGGGTTGGTCCGCCTGATTGACATCTTTACTTATATAGATCTGTGCACTTTTCACCATGGTCCCCTGCTTGCGTCTTCTATGAGGATTGATGAGGAGGGCAGAAGCATGGTGACGGAGGGAGAGTAGGGAAGGAGAGAAAGATGGGCGATGTGATCTACCTACTGCCTATTGGTGCCATGGAACATGAGATCTGCTATGGTTACTATGGTGGAACGAGAGGATATCCAATCTGATGGTCTGTGCTGCTGTTTTGGTCCATGGCTGTGAGGGTTGTAGTCACAGCATTGAATAATAAATATTTGCGGTAATGCAAGGTATTGCAGCTGTTAAATTATCTTATAATGTAAGATATTATTTGTCCACGTAAGAGTACATGGGTTTAACAGCTTTTCTGCAAATGGATCCGGCAAGCATTTAATGCACGTGCAAGGATTTGGCCATGCCTAATGTTTGTAGGTGTGAGGAATACTTCCCGGGCGTAAGTAACAATACTTGAAATATTTATCACGTTTGAAAAATAATTTTTACTCATAAAATTTGTATGCACATGTATTGAGATGTGTACATGACAAATATTTTTCAAATACAACAAATATTTTGTGTGCATAATAAATATTTTTTAAATGTGACAAATCTCTGTGCACGCACATTACATGTTTGTCAATTCCACCTTTGGAAAAGCTGCCCAGCTGTGCTGTCACTTACACGGATCAATGACATCATGACTCAACTTGATGCAATGTAACTATTACTCTACATCATCTGTTACAGACTTTCCGATGAGGTAGGTTTTGCTGTGGAGAAGAATTGAAGAAATGTCGGGCCAGTATGACGTGCCTGAGCTCGAGCCCGTGTCGCCTGCCACGACATTTTTTTGAAGAGTGATGCTTGCTGCAATGTCTTTCCAATTAAAATGGGGGCATTGCAGTGGGTAATTTTTTTTTCTTTTTTTTTAAGGTTGAGTCTGACGTGCTTTATCCGTCTATACAGTGCAATGTCTCATCGGACGATTCAAAAAAATCTTAAAAATAAAAAATCGTTATTGGGCTCAGCCCATTAAGGACTTGTTTAGGTTTAGTTTTTTTTTTTTCAGAATTTTTTAGATCGTCCGATGAGGCATTGCGTTGTACAGATGGATAGGGCCACGTCCAGCCGGACCTCAAAAATTTGTTTACCCTGCAATACCCCCATTGCGGGGGCATTGCAGCAAACATTATTCTTTTTTCAAACCTTATTATCCTTTGGGCCAACCCAGTCTACAAATGACAACCATAATACTATCTATGCAAGAGGGCATTTCTATCTGCTATGTGATCTTCCCACTGAAATTCATTTATGTAAGGAGGTGTATGGCTGTTGTATTACACACCTCTAAAATATAGATTTTAATGTTACTGGTAATGATGGATATTTTGTTATGCAGTATCAATTTTGATAATTCTATCATAACAAACTTAATACGGGTCTCAACCTAAATTAAAAACGTTACACTGTGATCTTAAGAGATTCAAGACCTCGTCACCTCACCCTTTTCAACCTCTAACTCTCTTTTACCTTCAACAGCCATCTCCTTTATTCCTCCTAATATCAATTTCCATATTAATATGATGGACCTAAAAAGTTTAGTACAAAACATTCTTCAGCCAAACAGTCTTACACACTAGTTAAGTCCAATAATAGTTATATCCTTTTCCTTATTATGTACATTAACATATTGTATTGCTAGCATTATTCATATCTTAATATAATTATTGTACTTGTATTCTTAAAATTGTTGAAAGTGAAATGTTAATAGTTTTAGAAAATGTGATTACTAAATTGTTGTTTCTAGTTCTTTGTTTACTTTCCTTGCTGTGAAAAGATCATTTATAAGAACACCATATACAGGAAATAAAGGAGAACAGTTGAGGGAGTTTTGTCTCCCTGTCTATTTTCTTTTCATTATCAAAAGTGCCATACTTCAATCCAACTTAATCGATCACATTATATCTGAAGGGCAGTTGAATAATCTTGTTTGAAAATAGTTACCCTTTTTTTCTACTACAAAGGGTACAAACTACAAGTATTATCAATTTCAATTTACATCCCTAAATTTAAAACTTGCTTAATAAAGTCATACTTTTGACTTCATATAGACATACAGAGAACATTGACTTCTCTATTCAAGCACATGGTCGAACTTATATTTATTGGCCTCATAACAGTTAAAGCTCATGGTCGAACTTATATTTATTGACCTCATCACTATCCAAGCTCAGTGTACGACTGTAGTACAGGAACCAACCGAGTGGAACGGTTGGCCCCTAACCTCTTTTAGGGAGGTCTTCAGTTAAAGCCGGTCAAGAGCCGAAAACTTCTCATGTTGTTTGGGCTTGGCATGTTGTAGAATTATTTTTCTTCGTTTGTGAGATTACGTCTACAAAAATGAGCTTGAGCTTGGAATTGTGACTTAGTTAGGTGGAATCAATGGAACCATGCAAGATTATCTTCTTTTGGCAGAAAAATATTGGGCTTTGAGTCTCCTATAAATATGTACATATCTGATCATCCGAACAAGATCTTTTAGACTTCCTCTTCTATACGTCCCTAGAGACATGGAAGGAGAAGATGATGGAGTACTGTCCATCATTTCAGAGTTGAATGACCCATGCACTATCCCCTTATGTGAGTAGAAGTGCACAGAGGCACATGCACGGGAGAAAAGGCCAAGAGAATCTCGTTTCCTGATCTATGGAGCCATTCTTGGAAAAAAAAAATGTTTGGCATTAAATCACGAGATATATTTCGTTTAATACAGACATGCCTAAAAACAAAATGTTTTAACCTTGACCCATATGGTTTGTAGGTGGCTCTGTCCAAGGTCACAAAAATCTGAACATAAGTGCTAAACGGGTGTACCTAGACCCATGATTACTGGGTCTAAGTGGATCCAATAACGGTTGACTCAGCCTACAGATGACCATAATGTGCCCAGTAATATATCCTTGCCGTGAGTACAAATGTTTTAAATGAGATAGAAAGAGGAGTTCCTCCCACCTTTACGTAAATAATAACAAGATCTTCTAAACTTCTCTCTACACTCTAGTCTACCATCAGGCACATGAGAGAAGAGGTGACGGGGTTTGACTTTATCATTTGAAGATCAAATGATTCATTCACCTTTTTTCTATATGTCTAGAGACAGATAGAGATGACCAAATTTGATTTTGTTTTAAATAAATAAAGGGTAATAATGCTCCTCTAATATCTAGATCTCGGAGCTAGATTACATCTATTTCACTGTACGTTGAGATTGGTTTTTTGGAAACAAGATCATCTGAGAACATATAAAGGTACCAGAAAATCTCGTTCCATTTTTTGGTAGGAAAGCTCAACTAGCTATTATCCTACGTATAAGTCATTGAATCAAAAGGTAGGGGACAAGTTGATAATGCACCTTCCAGAGACTTCGAAAGTATCATGTAGAAGTTATATAAATAAATATATAAAATATCATATATATTAGATATTATATTTTAAGTATATTATAAAATGTTATTTTTATCTCACATAAATATAATTTTTTGTATTCATTTTTTGTATTTCAAAAATATTGTAGTTGAGATCTTAACTAAGACTGCAAACAGGTTGGAAACGGAAATAGAAATAGGTATTTTCGCCTCCTTTTGCCATATAGAGTATCGAAAATAGAAATGGAAACAGAAATGCATGTTTCCATGTTCACGTTCATTTTCTATATGAAAGCAAAAATAAAAACAAAAATAGAAGTAAATTTTTTTTTTCACTCCTCGAATGTATTGATACTCATAAGACACGTGAACTTAGATGCTTATTATAAGTCACATATAATGTATGCTACTCCTTACAGAATTGCCTACTCTTGTTGCAATTTTCTGGCTTCCCAAGTCATTTTTGTGCAATTGGACTACGCATGTAGTCCATTGGGCAGTGGACGGTTGAGTCAATCTTGTGATAGGGAGTATGTTGTCCTAAAAAATCGAAAGTCCTATACGGTGATGATCCGCAGTCGCTTGGGCCGTTGATTCAACAGTCCAAATTGGGGAAGGCTCACTTCTCTCTTGACGACCTCTTCAGCTCTCCTTCAATTAGTGAAAGTGGTAATTAGTTAAACCTTGGGTACTTCCTCTTGGAGAACCCTCTCCCCTAAAACTTTCCCGGGAAGGCTCATTTCTCTTGAAGACCTCTTGGGGAACCCCCTCCCCCCTCCCCCCATGGGAGGCACCTTCTCTCTTCTTGGGTGATCCTTCTTCCCTTTTAGGAGTTTTGTCAAGTTTGTTTTTTACCCCTCCTGATTTTTGTCTTATTGGTTTTTCAGTAGAGTTTTCTTTCTTTTCTTTTAGTCTCCCTTTTATTACAATTTTCTTCAATCTTCTTCGTTGATAGCCCTTCGAAGCTCACTCGTTTCCTCCCCAGCATCTTTGCAGCACCTTCCTAAACTAGATGGCTCTTTTTTATGTTCGGCTTTGGCTTCTCCTCCTGTCACCCAAATCTATCACTCCTATCATACAAGATTTGCCAACTCGAAGAGTCGGATCGATTCAAATCTCTCATGATTCGGTACGAATCAGGTGGACTCATGCCGACACACGAGTTACATGAAAAAGTTCTTCCAAATTGTACAGACTCGACGCGACTTAGATTCGTCTTGATACGGTACGAGTCGTCCAAATTAATACGAGTCAATTCGTCACAACAAACCGTGATGTCATAATAGTTTATATGTCTGATCGAAAGCTTTTCATGGCCTGAACACGGGCCCATAGCGCAGTGGCGTTGGGCGCCGCTCACTGCTCCCACTCGGGGAGCAGATCGCGAGATCGATCCCGTTGGAACCTTCTCCTTTATAGGAGGATTTCTCACGATTTTTGTGAACGTTTCTCTTTTGAGTGCAGAAAATTACTCTCCTTTTGGAGGGATTTATTTGGCCTTGGGCAGGCTCGATCCCAACTCGTTTGAGTTGGGTATCTTGTCCCAAAACCACTGGACTACTGACAAAAAAAAAAAAAAAAAAAAAAACTTTTCATGGCCTCGCTGTACCTTATGGAGCCAATTAAAACTGAAGCGGCATTATTCTATTCAAACAGTCTCTCAGGCTTGTCATCGGTTGTACACGGGGAAATCACCGCACCTCATCTAGATGCAACTCTTGACACATTTATCCTTGAGCCTCTTTCGATCTTTGTTCGCTGATTCAGATTGTTTGGCGAGCTGACATATCTAAGCGTCAAAATTGTTTCTACCAGAATAAATTTTATTTTGCTTCGATAATTATTTATTCCAGGTGACTGATCCTCTTCTAATATTTATTCACTAATTCATATCTTTCGACATCTTGGCATACCTTGAGCGCCAAAATAGCTTAGACAGAAATAAGTTTTGTTTTGCTTTGATAATTGCTTATTCCCTCTTTGGAATAAATTATTCTAATTAGGTAAAATTTAATAAAAAATATTAAATACAATAAATTTGGAGTTATAAACACTTGTTCTAAATAAAATAAACAATTCTAACATTTTTACTCGAATTACTTATTCCCTCGTATTCTGGAATAAGTCATTCACACTCAATATAAGATTCGCACAATCAAAATGATATTGAAAGAATAAGAGAGAATAAATCATCCTAATCCTTCTTATTCTATTGAGTTTTGCTTCCTACCCGTGGTAAGGGTGCCGCCTGCACTGTGCGCGGGAAGCAGTTCGATCGATTAGATCGGATGGCTGCAGTAGCAGCATTTTTTTTGTTTTTTGTTTTTTTTTAATTTTTTTAGGTCTGCCCATCATAATTGACACATCTTATTCAGGCCGATTTCCAATTGGACTGTCCAAAAAAATCTAAAAAAAATGAAAAATCAAACCCAATAAATAGTTGAACCATCTGATCAATGATCGATCCTGACTTAAAACAATTCAAAAAATAAAAAAATTGGGTCGCACCGACGTGCTGTGCAGCAACTCACTGTGCAACGAGTAAAACTCTATTCTATTATTAAAGAGAAAGCCTAAGACATGTTTGGTCTAACTTCAAATGTTTTTAATTTGTTCTTATTTCATGGAACTCACGTTGTACCCGATCCCTACAATACTTGTTCTTTCCTCGCTGGTGCATTTGTTTCAGCTGCTATTCTATGCTTCCACTTTGTTTGGAGAAAGTTATTATGTGGAATCCACTATGGAATAAGGTATACTAGAATGAGAGGTGTTTAGATTTGATAATTTTGTGGGACCCACTAACAGAATAAGAAGAAGAATTAATTCTTAAATTTAAGATGAGATGGCTTATTTTACTTATTTGGAGACCCACTAACAAAATAAGAAGAATAATTAATTCTTGGATTTAAAATGAGATGACTTATTTTATTTATTCTCTAAATATGTTATTCTACACGGTATAAGTCATTCTGCTTGTCAAAGTAAAATTGAGCTTATTCTCCTCTTATTTACCTTTATTCTTTTTCCTATTTTCCAATCAAAGTGGAGCTAAGATCGTAAGAATAAAGGTAGAACAAAGGGAAAGAAAATCTAGAATAAGACTTAGATGCAAACAAATAAGATTTTGATACATTGCCTAACGTGCAGGATATGTGGCATCATCTCGTTCTTTCTCACACATTATCTAAAATTCCACTACTATTTAATAAAAAAAAAATTCCTGCAAGATCTGTTGACTTCTTTCAAAATATGAGTAACTGAAACAAACGCACCCTAAGTAGGCTTGGTACATGTTTTTTTTTTTTTTTGATCATAAAAGGTGTTGCCTTACATTCAAACAAACGAAGAATTACATGAACACAAGAGAAAAAGGGAACCATACAACCAGTAGGCCCTAAGGCCAAGGAGGAAGCGGTAAGAAGCGCCGAAACAACCAAGAACAAGTTGTAAACATAACCACGCATAGAAGAAACATTAGACGAACCAACCTTGAAACATAGCAACCACGGATGTCGGAGATCCACTGAAGTTGGACAAAGCTGCATTTTCATTTGAACAACGGTAAATAGAATGGACTCGGAGACGAAAGCGAACGAGGGCACACGGACTACGCTCATATTCTCGAATCCATCCAAGAGCAAATCAGGATCCTAGTTTGGGAAAACCTGAACCGACAGAGTATGGGAGATCTCTGGAGACACCGTGTTGCTCGAGTCCAACATGGTCGTCAAGCCTGCACACATTAGAAAAGCAGACCGACACAGTAAAAAGGAAAAACACGGAGGCAGCAACAGATCCTAGAGGCCGAAAGGAAACCACGACGGCAGCAGGGGGGCCTGTGGGAAGAGTGGATCGGAGGGAAGGGATGGTAGAGAAGGACTAGCGGAATGGGGTTACCGGAAAAGATCAGCCCAAAAGGTCACAATAACCCTGGTAGGGGACAAGGAACAAGAAAGAAGAAGGGGGATGTGGCGGTGACAGAGAGTGGAGGAAGGGGGAAACGGGCTAACATGGGGCAGGGACCAAGAGTGGGGAGGGGCGAATAGAACAAAACGGTAGATTTGGCGAGTCCAGATCTGGGAAAAACGAAGAAGGGGAAGGAAGAAGAAGAGAGAAAGGGAGGAAAGGGGGAGGGTTAGAAAACCTGAAGAGGAGGGGGAGGGGGGCGCCCACAAGGGCCAGCCCCTGCCCAATAAACCACCTCCGGCAAGGTAAGTGGGCCGCCGGGGTGCACGACGAACGTTCCACAACATCCCAGCGAGTTCAAGTAGACTTGGTACATCTTTTTACTTAATTTATTTTTTGATAAAAGTATTTGGTGGAAGGCTTTATGGTGGAGTCGTGTGTTTATCTTGGGCTCTATTCCTTCTTGCATCATCTTTTGAATGAATGATATTTATCTTTAATTAAAAAATGATAAGAGTTAGGTTAGGTTTACATCTGGAACCTTCCAAATACAGAATAGCATATTTATGTAATATGTTTCACAAAAATATATATAAAAGTATTTTCCGGTTTATGTTAAACCAAACCCGACCTTTTAACTGCGTGCAGACGCGGTGGTTTAATCAACTTCATTACCCGTGCGATTTTTATCTTCCATCTTTGAGCCTTTCTTCCGTCCCCACCACGAATTCCTCCTGCGATTTTTTGTTATCGCATTACAAAATTTTCGTGGGTTCTAAAAAGGGTAATTCAAAGGCGGGGCAGACAGAGGAAGGAGACGACACACGACAAGTACTTCTTGGATTCTTCTGCTACGCTTGCCGAGGACGGTCCACAGACCCCAGGATTGGCCGCTCCTGGCTGGGAATTTCCAAACCTATCTCCGGAAATTCCCAGCCCACGAGATTATTCACAAAAAGTTGGAATCTTTGGAGTAGATCCGCAAGACCCATCTCCCCAATTGCGCCTTCTTCGCCGTGGAGGAGAGGAAGGGAGAGCAGAGGAAGATATGGTGGAGCTGTCTCTGCTGGCTTCCGCCGCTTTCACTGCCCCGGGGGTCTTCCCCCACCAGGAGCCCCTCCAGCATCAGCTCGGCGGCGGTGGCCTCTGCAGGTCCCCGCACAAGGTTGGTGACCGGGGCGAGCCCCCTCGTCATTTCCAAGTATTCTACTCGTCGTCTTCCTTAGTGGGGTCTCTCTTGATCGGGGTTTCGAGGGGTTCTTCCATGTGTAGGTTGTGTGGGTGTGCTGGGTCCTCGTTTGATGAGGCCTAACTGCTCGTGGGTTTTGGTTGTTCGCTTGGGTTTTCCGTGTTACCCATCGATTGCAACGCAGCTTTCGCAAGGATTGGTTGCCTCAATAAGTATATGTTTGGGGCTTAACAAGAGGGCCTTGGAGCGGCCCCCTGGTTCATGAAGTTCTTTTATGAAAAAGCTTCCATATTCTCGTATGAAATTCCGATAATTCGTTGGCCTCTAGCCTAACTCATGTTCAAAATAAGAAGGCAGATTTGTGTTGTGATTATGAAAGGATTCAAAAGCAGCTGTTCTGGATAGCACTAGTTTCTTTGATCAGTAGTTGTTTGTCATAGCTGAATTAGGCATCTTCCCAGTTGTTTTTTTGCTTTTCGTTCTCTTTTGGGTGTTTGCTCTATCATAATTATTTACTAGGAGGCCTAATCTTCCCCCCTGTTGGAGGATTATGGAGCCTGATTCCTACCTTTTTGTGCCTTCCCCTTATATTTTCATGGGCGAACATTTCTGAGTATTCTTGGTATATTACCCAGAACAGGTTGCCCTAAACTTCTTGTATTTAACAAGGGCGAATTGGCTCTTGTATTTGTAACTCTCATAAACGTTAGTGGAACACACCGCTATGGACATAGGCGAATCCTCGTCGAACCAAGTACAAATTTTCTGTGCTCTTGTATGTTTGATTTCCTTGTTCTCCCTTATTTCTCTTGTTTCTTCAATTTTGCTGATCAGTGAATGCATCCCTGGTCCTAACACACCCCGACTTTCTCACACACAAAATGAACTTTGGGTTCATGCTTTAATGTTTGTTCACAAATTCTCATCCCTAACAAAACTTGTACCCAATTTTGCATGGAAGTGATGCTAGAAGTGGTTTAAAGTATTCAAACTATGCAATATGACAAATGGTAACTCCATAAGGATACACGTACATTTTTGAGCTCCCCTAGGTTTGAGACATCCTGTTTACTCTGTCCACTTGTATTTGGTCACAACTTCTAATTGATGCCAAAGTCGAGGGAAAATGAACATGATCAAATTTCCTAAATTTAATGTGAATGGAGCTGCAGCTATGTCTCTATACATATGTTCATCCCTAAGCTTCTCGTTCTAATCTTTCTGTGCATCCATATCAACATCCTCATCTTTGCCACACATCCTTTGTATGTGTTCTTTCCTTACTGTCCTGCACTTTAGACCCACACAACCTAGCCAGTCTCATTGTGGTTCTCTAAAAGTTCTCTTTGAGCTTTAAGGGAACCATCAATTGCAAAGGACTCTAAATGTGCTTCTCCACTATGACTGACCTTCCATAACTCTATATGAAAAAACTTCTTGGAACTCTCCATTCCTGTAATAATAATTCCTAAATATTAAATATTACTTCTTAGGAATAACAACCATCTGTCATAACTAGATTCTCTTGGTCCTCATGTTAGTAAAATTACATTTCATGTCTTCTAACTTAGGTTGACCAATCTTACCTCTCTCTTTCATTCTAATTTATTTTTTAAACCTTTTATATTTTCATCAATTAAAATAATATCATTTGCAAATACCAAGGATTTAATTAAATCAAAGTTTTGTACCTTGTATATGGTTAGATCATGGAGCTTTGCACTTAGTGCTGATCCTTGATGTAAATCCTATAGTAATAGAAAACTCAGGCATTTCCAGTGTGACATAGCCTATGCATTTGTAAAATGCATGAATGCCTACTACAGTTACTTCTAGATGGTATGGAATGCAGAATCGGCCGATCCCGATCCGGATCGGGATCGGCCGATCCTGGCCAATTTCAGCCAATTCCGGCTGATCCGATCCCGATTCGGATCGGGATCAGTGGGTACCGATCTGGCCTCCTGATCCGTGCCAGAATTCCATGCTAGATGGCCTATCATCAAGGCTAAAACTCATAGCCCTTTCCTGTGTGACAAAGCCTATGCATCTGTAATATGCATGAATACCTACTAGAGGTACTTCTAGACGACCTATCATCAAGGCGTTGATGCTTTAATGCTTTGATTGACACTTTGGTCTGTGCATGTAAAATGCTCTAGAGGTTCTTTCATGTGATCATTCTGATGATTGTTTGCCTGTATGCAGGATTTTCAGACTTTATCACGAGGACACATATTGAGGCAGGATATTTCGAGATCTGGATTCCCCCAGTTTAAATCAGCAGAACTGGTGAATACCTGGAGATACAAAAACTTGCTATCAGACTATGATCAGTTATCTCTGCCAGTTTCTGCAATCAACAAACCAGTACTGATTGATGCTCAAGGTTTTCAGTTATTCTCTTCATAATGCTGCTTTGGCCCAGATTAGCTTTCTGACTTAGTTTTCATTTAGGTGTTTGAGATAATGAACCATTCAAGTAAATTGATAAAAAGAAATTAGCTTCCTCAGTTCCTCTTGTGAATATTCTGTTCTAGTGGTGATAAATACAACAAGCATTCTCAAAGTAAACTTTCCGTATGCTTGAATGGGCTGCCTAGGTGCTTAGAAGACTTAGCACTAAGCATAACTCTGACCAACCATGTAATCCTTTCACTACATAGAATTCAGGTGGAAAACTCGTTGGTGTCTTGCTTCTAAGATGGCTATGCTACAGCCAAGAAGCTAGCTTCTTGCCTTGATGCTTTCACCTTAAATCAATAATGCTTTTGTTTTATCAGATAATGGTGGCATGTTTTACTCCTGCCCCAATGTGTCGAGTATTGGTTGGCAAGGCTTTCAATGATATGATGTATGTAAGGAACTCCATGACAACCAACTCTTCAGGTGATGTTGGAAACTAGAAAATGGGGCTTTACTGCTGGAGATGGGAAGCTTTAAAAGCAGGTTCTGCAGCCCCCCAATTCCCACATCAATGGCCACTCTTTAACCCTACAGTCTGACTACCTTGGATGCAACCTAACAAGAATAAGCTAGCTATTTCCCATAGTAATTAGTAAACACTTAATGTCAAGTTGCATAAGCCAATGAGACTAGTGAAGTACTTTCATCATGTTGAAGTATACTACTTGCAACTGACATCCTAATAAGGCTTTAACTCACTTGTGCAGTGCAGAATGATCTTAAGTAGGTGTATAGGATTTGGTGGAAAAGAATAACAGGGAATGATGAGGAATGTAACACAGTAGGGTCAATGGAAATGTGAAATGCCTGATACAGAAGGTGGGATAGGGAAATTTTATGTCTGAACATTTTGAACCTTTATTCACAAAAGATATTGCCATAATTATGAAGGAATGACTCTCCCATTAAGTGTGCCTAGCCAATCTCTTTACTTTGACATTTCTCTATTAAGTATCAATCTTATGAATTGTTTAGGTTCTATATGCATGATTGCTCATGTTCTTTCATTTGAATTCAGATGCTCACCCTGATTCAGCACTTTTTGGCTCTGGGGTCGCTGAGCAGTGCATCCAACAGGGAAAAATCTTTCAGTTTCTGATGTCTGGATCAAGCATATTGGAAGCAGAAAGCCTAAATATTGCCTTGCTTTCTGACCTTACCGGGCTTCACACTTTGGCAATTGACATTGGCCGATGGTCTCATGTGCCTGGGGTTGATGATTTTTCTCAGGATGAGGTTGGGAGTAATTTGCAGCCTCATTTGATATATCCACAGATGGAAATTTACACCCCAAAGCCTGTTCTTGATTTTATGGAAGGCTTATCAAATACGTCAATGATAAGCACACATCCAGATGGTCGAGTGTTGTTTATGGGCACTGAGGCAGAGATAAAGGATCTGCTTTCAGTAGTTTCAGAATTTTATCTGTCAAAGAACTCAAGAAGTGGCAGCAAGCGGCAAGCGGTAGTCCCCTACTTTAGAAGGTATAGATTTATGTAACATTCTTTTAAAACAATTTGGCTCCTTACTTTCTTCATACTGGTAACAGTTAGAGTTTCTGCAAGTTTTTTGAGGCATGCTCACCTTGATATTAGTAGCAGTATCATCTTTATTCTTGTTAAAGACATAAACAAGCAATGTCATCTTTGTTTTCTTGACTTCAATAATATCATGACATAGCCTAACCGATATCAGATTCTTGATAGCCCATTATTATATGTAACACATTTTTCTTCGATTTTTCACAAAACCTGTGTGCTTTGAAGTGGAATTTCATTTTTACAAGTGTCTGCATCATAACGGCAAAATATTCTCCTTCCACATTAGGCGTGTCCCAAGGTTGCTGATTTGTTTTCTGATGGCTTTATTTTGGCTTTCTGTATTCTTTTCTTCCTTTTGTTAAGGATATTAATTTCACTCTTCTTCGTTATAGATTCATCATTTATTTCCACATTTCGGTGTTGCCAACTTATATTTGGATGATTTGATATTGGACATATTCATACTGTGGATACTGTTTACCTTTGAAAGTGCGCGTATTCTGACGTGTAGTTTATGATTTCTGACATAGCCTAATCAAATGTTTAAGCAAGTCCCTGAAACTTTAACAAGTCTCTGTTCACATTTGTCACGGCAAGATGCTGCTATGCATTGAACAATCAATTATTGAGGCATCTTTTACCCAAATCACATGGATGCGCTATTTACTTTAGTTAGAAATTTGCAGCATCTCTCTGCCTTTTGCTTGAAGAAAGCATTAGCTAATCAGAAAGTTGTTCCTTCTTCAATATCTCACAAAGATGACAATGATTATGTTCAAACTACCTGTTTTGTGAAATTTAACTCTTTTGAAGAATGACAACGATGACAACGATTATGTTCAAAAAATCTCTTTTGTGAAATTTAACTCTTTTGAAGAATGGTAAGATTTCTATTTTAGAATATTTGAGTTCTTTTAATTCCCTTCAAGTTGACTCCACTAGTGACATTATGAATTGCATGAGACTTTAGAATTTGCACCTGTGAAGATTTTGCCACATGCAGTATGCTACTGCCATCCTCTGGTTTCCTGTTGTTTTCTTGAACTTTTCTAAATCTTCTGAATTGTGGTCTACGACCACCTTCAAGAAACCATTTTGGTTCTTTTTCTCCAAAATTTGTCTTATTTCTATGAGTTTTTTTAATTTTCATGATTCATGTTTCCTTGTGCTTAGCTGCTAGCAGCTTGAAATACACTTCTAATGTCTGAAACAGGTAGTCGTAGGCAGTCTGTGGTGTCCAGTGGGAAACTTTCAGTCTTTGATTGCCTTCTTGGTGCTTCCTTTATGTTAACTCCCTCTATCAATAGCATTGTAGATCATAGTCCTTGGCAAGAAATGGAGCTGTAGTCCCCCCATCCCCCCAATCTGTTAGGATCTTAGCGAATCATTTTTATTTCTTCTCATTTTTTATATATTGACTGATAGGGCCAGAATCCTGAGGGGGAAAAAAAGAATTTGGTTTCTACCAAATGAAGCATCTACTAACTGGTTTTGGTGCAACCGAGGCATCATCAGATGAGTAGACTGTAGACCTCCTGCGCTAAAAAAGTCCTTGCTGGTGACTTTTATTTATTTTGTGGGTGTGGGTGGTGATGGTGTTCTGGGATTGTTCTTCTCTGGACTTTGTGATCATAACTGCCTAAATCTGTACTTTGTTTTTTTCTCGACTGAACGTTTAGCGTACTTAAATCTCTATAAATTAGGTTATCACACAGCCAGTCTAATATATGCAAAACTGAGTAAAGAGCAACAGTCTGTGTACTTCATGGCCATGAAGTAATTTTCATGCTAATATGCTCGTCTGCGATTACGTTCTCCATTTCAGACTATGATAGTGAGCTGCAGTGTAAATAAAAACATAACCCCCCCCCCCCCCCCCCCCCCCCCCACACACACACACACACACACACACACACACACACACACACACACACACACACACACACACACACACACACACACACACACACACACACACACACACACACACACACAAAAAGGAAAAAAAGAAAGAAAGAAAGAAAAAAGAATACAGACGCAACATTTTCTAGCCCAACTGATGTAATTGCACTGTGTGAGCAGATCTGGGAGCGGAGCTCGTGCAAGGAATATGAATGCTCATGCACAGACAGTTGCTCCTGCAAAAAGGTACAGCCATGGGAAATATCTGTTTACATTATATGTATTATGTTGAAGATGGCAGACGATTCTCCTTTGAATGTACATCGGCAAAATAACATAACATAGTTAGTCTGGTAATCCGCTTTTTTGTCTTTCTGAGTTCTGATATTAGTAATTTGCCGTGCTCATGATTTTTAACTTTTTCTTATAGTGCATTGGATGTTTATGGTTTTTCCTAACTTGCATAACCTTTTATAGGGCTAAAAAGCTCCTTGCCTCTCTGTTTATTTATTATTATTATTTTTTTAAGTGGATGGTATCACATTTTATTAAAATGAAAAAGACTTAAGTACATAACAGAACCCCAAATAAACCCATGCCCCCATATACAAATGACCCTGCCCTCATCTCCCACAGAAACGCTCAAACACCCCGACCCAAAACAAGAAATGGCCCCACAGCAAATCCCAGAGGGTAGACCCTTACCCAAAACCCCCAATCAAAACAGCTAGAATCCCTTGGAGAGCCTCCCCCTCAGACCCTCCAGAGGATCCTTCAACACCCCTCTAGAACAGGAGGCAGCCTGGGAGCCCTTACCCTCCCTGCAGAAGCTGCCAGAGACTCGATCAAGAACCGTCTTAGCACATGCATCCGACATGCCTTCAATACCCACCACAGCAGCAACCGATCGAACAACTGTCGACGAGAAAACCGGATTGGCTCCTCTGCAACTTGGCGGTCCACCCTCCTCTTGCCTTCTTCAACTGAGCAAGCGTCATCTCCAGGTCCCCATCAGCATCTGAGGAGACCCCATCACCAGGTTCGTCCCTGAACAGAGACCTAAGAGCCGTCTCCCATCCACCCTCTGGATCCTTAGGGATGGAAGCCGGAGTACCTGGATCGTTCGGCGATGATGAAGATCCACCTAACACCGCCGTGCCTGCAGGACGGCCAGGCAACCCATCAACACTCTTCTTTGGCATCGGCACTGATAGCTCTCCATCTACGCTCCTCTGCTTCACGAGCTCTGCTGCCGCCCCACTGCCCCACATTGCCTCTCTGATTCTTTTAAAAAGTTGTTTTTCTCTCAACAGATATAGGACTGGGGATGAGATAATTTGCAGTTCATTGCATCATCCGAACTAGGGTGTTTCCCTTTTAGATCAAGATAGTAGGTCCAAATCTAGGGTAATTCCCGTCTAGATGGAGATGGTAAGGTCAACAAAGATTTTCAAAGAAGATGGTTTCATGTTCCAGTATATGGATGAGAATGCATTTTCCTCTGTTTTAGACTCCTGGGATAGATGCATTTCTTGAGAAAGAGAGAGAGAGAGAGAGAGATGGACTACTTTGAGTCCAGTTTCTATGATTTCGTCAAGTATATTTTAAGGATAAAACTTGAGGATTTTCTGTTTTTATCTGCAGCCTCCGGGGTTTGTTCATTTGTGAATTCACATGTTTGCATGTTTTCATTTCATGCCATATTGTATGAAAGTAAATGTGTTTAGACAACGTGCATCAAAATGCTGATTTCTCAATCTTCATTTCCCATATCTTGTCATGCTTGAATCCTTAGGCCTGAGACAGTTAAGCTGAAGCCATCACCAAGCAAGAAAGAGAACAGAAAAGCAGGAAAGGAAGGAGATCTATACAAAAGGAATTATTTCCATGCTTGTGAAAGCGTTCTGTCCATAGTTTCAGACAAGAACAGGGGCAAAATGGCTATCCTCTCATTGAAGAAATCAGGTCCTGAAATATCCAATCTGCTTACCCAGTTCTCAGCAGGAATTGCTGGAACAGGCCTAGCTGTTCTTTTCTCCGTCGTGTGGAAGATCACCAGTGGAAAGGTTCCTTTCTGTACCACAAAACTACTGAACACTGGGTTTGCTTTGGGCTTGGTTTGGCTCTCAGCGGCAGTGAACACATTAAGAGACAACATTCTTTCCGTAAATAGGGACTCGAGTAAAACAAAGTGGACAGAGGATGAAATAGGGAGAAAAGTGGAAAAAAGTGTAAATCAGATTTTCTTCAGAGCAATGACCTTGATGGCAGTGGCAATCCTGAGATTTGCTTGAGTAACCTGAATTTTGTACACAGTTGTGTTTTTGTTCCTTGTTTAAAACCCTGAGATGGTTTCTATTCTAACATAATTATCCAAACGCTGTGATACAAGTCTGCTGTAAGCTATGTAGGCCTTCTGGCCCTGAGCTTGTAAATGATGCAATAATCCTGTGTATGGAAAATTTTGCCTTTTTCTTTTGTAAGTTAGGAACTATCCTTCGCATCTTGAATTTTGAGATGGGTCTCTGATTCAAGGATTGAGAATAGAATCAATCTGAACTCAACCTAATCCAAGCGTGCGGATCTAACCTGATCCGACTATCAGATTGGTTCGAATAGGTTGCGGTTAGCCCACCCACACTCGCGGCCCTTATGCTGGCAGAAAAATGTATATAGATGTCATCTGCCACATCTCATATTATTGGATAATTAGTGAGCACATTGGATGTTAGTTTTACTTTTCATAAAACTGATTATCTATTGAATCTATTCTCAAATGAGTAATACTTGTTGTAATGTCTTGGAAGCATGTTGTAACCACCGTCCAATTACGAGATTAGATGTTGTACAAACTTTAAGTTCCGTTGTGAGTGTGTGCTGTCCACTCTCTCAACCGAACAATAATTATAACTACACTATCTTAGAGTATTGCAGCAAGTGTTACTCTTATTGTGAACGGTGCTCGCTGCTCTCACTATGTGGTGCCATTAGTCCAAAAAGTTCCCTTGTATGAAGAAAATAAAGGAGTATTAGTTGGCCACTTTCTTGGGAATGGTATGCCACGCTCTGCTATGTTACGTGGCCTTCAGACTTAACCACTATCGTTTGATTTGAAGATCAAATGACAAAGATTGGAAGTCGCATGTAATGTCCTTACTATCATTTGGGGATAAAACAAATCGCTTTCTTATGGTAGGAACTTGTGAAGATCCTTGTTAATTTGGTCAAGGTCCATTGAGTAATAGACTTCCAAACCGCCACTAACGTCACTTTTTGGTGTGAAGGGGTTGCAGCAAGGCAGTCCACCTTAGGTTGAGCATGGTTTTAAGCTTTAGTTGTTTGGCACATTCATTAGATGTGGTGATTAGGTTTTAAGCCTGGCAGGCCTATTACATATAATAATAATAAAATTAATGTGTAAGGCTGGCAAAACGAATCCGAGACCCAGGGCTCGGCCCATTAGACCCGATAAATCGGTATAGAGATGCCCAATAGCGCACTAGTAGACCTCTTAATTATTGTTAGTTTAAAGAGAATAACTTTTGCTGCCACTAATTGAGCTGAAATGGGCCACCCTGTCTCGCTTTGCTACGTGACACCCTGCACATGGCCTCTTGTTCGCATTAAATGTATCTTGACGTCAGCAAAAAAATTTCAAAAAATTTGAAAGTTTTTTATGTTCTCGAAAGCTTCTTGATGCTCTCATGCTCTCGAGAGTATTTTGACGCTCTTGAAAACATAATTTTTTTTTTTTTTTACTGACGTCAAGGTCTATTTAATGTGGGCAGGGAATCATGTGTAGGACGCCACGCGGCAAAACGGGACGAGGAGGCCTGTTCCAGTTCAGCTAGTGACGGTGCAACAAATTATTTATCTAGTTTAAATTCTCTAACAAATAGAATTATGTGAATTTGAGCCTGAAAGTGGGTCCGTTTTCAGCTATACATGGAACTATACCTAATTTCTTTTAAAATTAATTTAAGGTATAATATCAAAAGAAATCCATATCTGTAACGGATCTATTTCGAGTCTGGGTCCCCACATTTATGGTCCGGCTCTACTCAGATCTGCCCCACTTACAGTCCTAATGCACCATGTTATAGTATAGGTCCGCTACTTTGCATCACGGTTTCCAGATGGTTGATAAGAGAGAAAATCTGTGTTCGATTTCTGAAGAGCGATGGTTTTCTTGACGGGATGTCTTAAACAGGCAAGAAATGAGCAGCGTGGGCTCGGCGTAGATAAACTAACTCAGCCCATTAAGAGCCTGAGCCCGGCCCAGACTTGCTGTTGAACATGTGGGCTGGGCGTAGCTAAACCAACTCAGCCCATTAAGAGCACGAGCCCGGCCCAGACTTGCTGTTGAACATGTGGGCTGGGCTAAGATTGGCTCAGCTTAGACCATTGACACCCTGTGTGCTCACCGCCCACATTTCAACAAGCGGATCCGCATGGGGAGCTTATAACGGCCAGAGGAGCAACAGTTGATGCATTTGGCTCAAACCCATCATACATATGTGCATCATAGTTGTCCTACTTCCTAAAATCCTTTGCGTCTTTGCCTAAAATTTCTCAATCTGCTAAATGGCTATAACAAGGGGTTCTTAGAGTGACAGACTGACAGATTTGTAACATCACAATGATTGATCTGAAATTAGGCTGCCAATCAGTTAAAAAGTTGTTAAAAGGTTTTCAGAAATTTAGAATCACACATTGTACCCAATGTTAGATTGATGATGGTAGTATAAATCATATAAACCCTTACAAGTCAGTCGTTTTTTTAAAGATCATGGTTTTAGCTAATCCAATTGGAGTTTTTTAAATAAGAAGAGAGAATATGAACAAAACAAATATTAACATGTAGACAAACATATCTCTCATATATAAAAAAATCAGTTATTTAGGTGACTCAAGCTGTTATAATAGTTAGACCGGTTGGTCTACATCGTTGATACTCATCATGGTTTGAGAAGCAAGTTTATTTTTCAGCCATGCCACGGGGGTTTCGAAGCTTAGAAAATGGTGAGATAATAAATCATCTATAGTGTTGTTCGTGGTGCTGTAAAATATTGTAAAATGTCATAAAACACCTATATATATATATATATATATATATATATATATATATATATATATATATATATATATATATATATATATATATATGTATATACTTGGATTTTTATACAGGTGCACTCATAACGCACCCTACTTAAAAAGGAAAAAGCAAAGAAATAAAGTCAAATTGTTGCCAAAGGCTTCCTGATTAGTTAATTTCTTAATTGTCCACATGTAATTTCTAGCCTTAGCGAGGCATGCACGGTGATGTGATAGACTAGAAAAATAATAATTACGCTGAGATCTCAATTATATTCAGTCTTATCTTGTTCTCTAGAAGCTAATTTTTGAACATTATCTATAGACAATTAGACATCCAACGTCCAACAAGCAAACTGATCGTAAGCTTTGAAATAACAAAAAATATCCTCCCTCTATTGCAATTGAACGAGGCACTATAATTTTAAACGTGGTATCTTTTCAACCTTGGCATTAGTTTGAGAATATTTTTGGGACTCTAAATTTTGAAGGAACTCAGATTCTTAAAAAAATCACATCATCAACTATTGAATTTAAGATTTCAAGAGAAGTTGTTTAATTTTTAAAATATAATTTGGAAAGATCATGAAAATTCAGACTTGAAATCACATCAAAAGACATCTTTACCTCCATATTACTTATTTTTAAGAACTTTAGGAGGATAAAAAGGAAAAGAAGAAGCATGTTACACATGAGAATCTTTAGATTTTCCTCCCATCTTTTTTTCAAAAGATACATTAGGAATCGAAAAAAGGTCTTGTTTGAACATGGAATAAAATCTGGATTCTTATAAAATACATCTATCTTTTTCTCATTTAAAAAAAAATTAACACTTTTCAGATTCCCGCTGAATCTGAGGACACTGAATCTAAAATAAAATCGTTACCAAATGCTGCCTTTGTATGTGTATCTATTGTGATGTCCATGAGTCAACATCTCTTCTCTCTTGTCCGGAAGATAAAGAGATGTATCTGAGTGTCCCTTTTTGACCTATCAAAGGAAATTCTCTTATCTGGAAGAGAAAATGAAGTCAAAATTGTCCAAATGGAAGGCAAACACTCTATCCTTTGCAGGTAGAGTAATCCTCATCAACTCAATGTTGACCTCCCTGCTAGTCCATGTCGTGGGAATGGGATTACTCCTAAAGACCATTATTCTAAGGCGAAATCAAATTCGGTGTGCTTTTCTTTAGGATGACTCTAAAGATCATACAGAAGCTACACCTTTGGGAGTCCCTTAAGAAACATCATGTACTTGGTGGTCTAGACATTAGGGACTTGGACACTGTAAATAAAGCTTCAGTCATGAAATTAGTGTGGAAATTCCTTAAAGAGCAACAGTCTACTTGGGACTCCTTTGTTCGAGCCAAATATCTCAAGTTCACGTCCATTCGGGAAGTCTTCTCACTTGGTAATTGCTCTTCTACCTAATATGTTATGCTCACTGTTAGGAAGTTCCTCTCCAGGGAATGTATTATTAGTATTCAAGATGAACTATCCACTGGTATGTGGACTTGCAACAAGATTCCAAATTTTAAGGGACATATGACTCTAGGCTTTGTTTGGTAACGATTTTGAGACTTTAAATTTTGCAGGAATTTAAATTTTGGAAAGAGCTATGTCAACATCTCTTGAATTCGAATTTTAAGAGAAATTGTTTACTTTTTAGAAGTTCATTTGAAAAGAATCTGAGAACTCAAATTTGAAGACACATCAAAAAAATATTTTTATCCTCATATTACTCTTTTTTTAGAACTTTAGGAGAGTAAAAAGAAAAAAAAAGATGTTACTTTTTAAAATCCTTAGATTCCCCTCATATCCCCTTTTTAAAAGATAAGGCATTTTTTCAACATGAAATAAAATCTGAGTTTTTAGAGAATTCATCTACTTTTTTTTGTTTGATTTTTTTTTACACTTTTTAAATTCTCACCGAATCTAAAGACTTCAAATCTGAAGTAGTAGAATTGTTATCAAACGGAACTAAGAGATGATTTTATAGAAATTCCACCTCAGTCGGTCTTTCAGTTAATCAAGGAGGACCAGTGGGATTGTGAGCTCATCAGAGAGACTTTCAACGAGGAGTCAGCCGAGGGCATTTTTTTCTATGGATCTCTCTATTGTGCCTGACGTACGGGTATGGTGATTCACTTGTCTGGTCCTTAACCAAGGATGGCTCCTTTTCTGTTAAGTCGGCCGGCCTATAGGCTCCTGACTGACTCCTTCTCTCATACTTCAGCATAATCCCCAAACCCTTAATGAAATTGAATTTGGGATTCTCATCTTCAGAAAATTGTCCCTTCTAAAATTATTCACTTTGTTTTAAAGTGTTTAAAAAAGGCCATCCCTATTAATGCCGTTGCTGCTAAACGGATCAAATCAGTGGACCCTCTTTGTCAAATTTGCCTCTAGGATGTTAGAATCTGTGGAACACATGCTTTTTAATTGTGATTTTAAAAGGACTGTTTGGAAAACATCTCCACTCAATTATCATTCATCAAGTAATTAGCTTAAGTTATCTGGCAGAGTTAAAGCCTGGTTCCATCCTCCCTTCAGTTTATGTACAAAGGATAAATCTCTGGTTTACCTTTGTTTGTCTATCATGTGGCAAATTTGGAAAGCAAGATGCACCAAAGTCATTGAGGGTAAGGCATCAAACTCCTTATCAGTTGCCAGGAGAGCAGTTGCTGACCATAAATTTTGGTACTCCAGCCAACCTGTGATTACCCAAGCTAAGTCTTCAACGGATCCCTTGGGCAGCACTACATGGATTCCCCCGGAACAACATTCTTATAAGATCAATTCTGATGGAGCCACATCCTTTGTTGGAGGTGCTTTAGGTGTTGTTGTAAGGGATCATCTGGGTCAGCCCATTTCATGTAAAACCAGATAGGTTCCTTCTTCTGATCCACTCATTATGGAAGCAGCTGCTATGTTTGAAGCCAAGTCTGGTTGTCTTGTCATCCCAGTAGTGTGTTGCTAAGGGGATGCCCAAATCCTGATAGAGTCTGTTCTCAAGCTCAGAGCCCCCCGGAACGTTCTTAATATGGTTCATAATTGTCACTTTCTCCTTAGTAAGAGGAACACATCTCTGGTCTTCACACATCGCTCTGGCTACAATGTAGCCCGTGTTTTAGCAAAATTTGCTGCTTCTTCCAAAATTGATCGTGACTGGTCCTACCCTACTTTCTCAGTTTGTATCAACTCAGCTCTGGAAGCAGACTATGTACCCCTTTCTACTGCTTGAATGAAATTCTCCATTTTTCAGTTTGTCAAAAAAAAAAAAAAACATCATTTCTCTATCATCGACATCTTTTGGAATGAAATAGGACTGGTAGTTAAAGGGAGATCATGCCACAGCACCATGTGTGATAAGACTACGTAAACTAAGACTCTGTAACTATAATTAATATGGAGTTAGGATAGAGATATCATATAACCTTAGATAAGTTGTACTTGATTGATACTACCAAAGGCTAATGTGACAACCCTTATCGAAAATGGATGGTCGATAAAATTACGGAAAAGAAACTGGCATCAAAGTATGTATAACTAAACGTATGATTTTTTTTTTTCCACTCTTCAGATCGAGTCACTGTAACCGAGAATTTGCATTCTGTAGAAGTATGGTGTCGCTGTATTGATCAGATACATTGCTCCATAGATGCAGAGAATTAAGGTGATCTCGTTCCAAGTCCTTTTGTGTGACAGTGGAAGATGGATAATTTAGAAGGGGAAACCATTAATTTATGTGCTTTCGAAGTTGTTTAGTGGCAATATCTAATTCCGGGCGGCGTGCATTGCTCGTCCTAGCTTTTGTTCAAGACATACCCGGCGTGCCCGACGGATCAGAGTCCATGTTGCTGGAGTAATCTAATATTTCGTCCAAATCTGTATATATGCGAACAGATTATACATATATATATACACCATACCGTGCCATGACAAGTACGGTTTCTTCTTTTTCTCCTCCACAACGCCTCACAATTTAAGCCCACAAGTCCACCAAAAACTATAGGAAAAATCAAAGCCTGCATGCATGCCTGTCATTAGTTGGGGAACTCGACATGGACTGAGTGATGGGTACCCATTTGCCATTTCCCTCGTCTTCACTCTTGGGGGAATGTGCTGATGTGAGTGTAGGAGAGATGTGCTGGGTACGTACTTCGTGATGGGCTGTTCCTGGACATCCCCCAATGCTTCCAATCCGGGCAACAAGCTTCAAGTGTTACTTGTTGCTTGGCCTCATCTTCATGCACCATTCTGGCTTTGTAGAAAGGAGGATAAGGGCAACGTAGTTAACCACCCGTTGAACGTAGAGGCTGGGGTGGCCTTGTTCGCTTTTATCCCTCCTTACACTAGCTCATTTCCTGTGTGGCCAAGGGTCCAAACCGGCAGGATAAGGCACAAGGACAATGACCCGTTTAGTCTCTTGATCCTCTTAGTCTCTATCTCTATCTCACACACAAACACACAGACACACATGGAGGGAAGAAGACGCAGATGGAGGAGGACTAGACGTACGGCTCAGAAGTAGAGAACGAGGTCGTCATACGCAAACAAACGAACGCCATATATGTGGACGACACAAAGGACATATATACCCAGATATTTAATTCCTCCGTAAAGAATGTTCCAATCACAGCCATTTGCGGTTCTCTTCTGAAGCAAAACTCCGACGAGGAAGATACACCCATGTCTCCATATAAGATTCGTCAACACCAGAGCCACATCTCATCGTTTGAGATTGTTAGTGGCACCAAGATGTCACGATATTTAATCTACTGAAGGTTGCATGAATTATATCCCGTCATTCTAATCTTATCTAACGTAATAGTTATAATTAAGCCAAAGAAGGTCAAAATTTTCTTTTACTATCTATATATCGGCGTCGAACTCAGCTACCAATGCACATGACCATGATATAATATTTCACCGAAAGAGTAGCTAAATAATTCACAATGCTCTTAACTCGGCAAAACTGATCTTTTATGCGTCACTGTCAAAAATTTATAACGCAAGTAAAAAGAAAAAGAGAACATCAAAGAGAAAGGAAGAGATGATAGCAAAAAGAGAGAGACAGAGAGAGAGAGGGAATGGGTCCACCTGACCCCACGCACAACACACGCACCCTGTAAAGGGCGATACTCAGTGCACACTTACGTGTGCCAGTGTGTACGCACATCGCGTGCGGATAAATGAGCACGTGTGATCACACGTACTGGCTTATCACTGTGCAGTGTACGCACATATCTGCGCGCGCGTGTGCAGCAATCCCTTCTCCCCTGCAAAACTACACCGGTACGACAAATTTAAGCTTGGCTCCAAGGCGAGGGCGACGATGGAGGAGGACAAGACGATGAAGCGCAGGTGAAAGCAAAGCCAAAACCAAAAAAGTAAAAAAGGAGAAAAAACGAAAAAGACAACGACGCACAATAGGAAGAAGAGGAAGATTCTGTCCTCCACTGAAAACCCCGTACGGCTCCCGCTGCACACGATCCTCTGCACTCTCCCATCTGGCAACTAGTTGACCTCCACCGCGCTCCTCTATTGTTCGGACATCCTGTGGTGGCGGGCCCGGGAATCCAGAGCCGCTGTTCCCGTGTGGGCCCCGGTTATACGCCTACCGTGGCGGCAGCCGTCGCCTTCCCCAAGCAGTAGCCGCGCTTGCCGCCGCCGCCGCCACAGCGCAGTTGGTTCACATCGCGGTCTGCGTCCTCTCCCTGGTCGCCCCCATACAGGAAGCTCCGCACCATCTCCACGCCAGGGGCTGCCACCAGCCTCTCCCACGCCTCGTCGGCCTCGCGCCCGCGCCGGCGGAAGGCCTCGGTGGCGTCAAGCCGGCGCACGTCCCACCCCAACCGCGCCAGGCGCTGTATCTTCTGCAGCTGGCAGCAGGCCAGCGTGCGGGTGTTGGCCTTGATGCGCTCGACGGCCGCGCGCAGCAGCCTCGCCCTGGTTGTGCGGTCGGCCCGCGCCTCGGCACGGAAGTACTCGTCCATCTCGGGCACTCCAATGGCTCGCCTGATTCCTCTGGAGTAGTCCCCGTCGGGGCGGAACACCTCCCTGACCTCCTCTACCAGCCCCGCCTCCACCATCCTTTCGACGCGCTCCGACACGAACGAGTGCAGCACGGGCAATGCGACGTCCACCCAGAGGAAGCAGCAATGGTAGTTGGAGAAGAACCTCCTGTTGTCGCCCTCGACAAGGGCCTCGATGTAGGAGTTGGAGCCCCCGGCGACGATGGGTAACCGACCCCGCCCATGGACCTGCCCCACGGTGCGGGTCGCCTGGCGGCGGAAGTCGGAGGCCGTGAAGTCGGCGTCGGGGTCGACGACGCCCAGGAGGTGGTGAGGCACGCCCATGCTCTCCTCCTCGGTGATCTTGTTGGTGACCACGTCGAGGCCCCAGTAGACTTGTATCTTGTCCGAGTTGACGACCTCGGCGGGGAAGCGCGCGGCGAGGTCGAGGGAGAGCCGTGACTTGCCGGTGCCCGTCGCGCCCATCACCAGAACGACCTTATCTTTCGGGACGGTGGCGCGGAGGGAGAAGGAGTCGATGGGTAGATGCCCTGCGCCCGCGGGGAAGGCGATGGTGGTGATGGGCGGTGGCTGCTTGGTTGGGGTGAGGGGCGCCATCAGCGATGTGAGGCTTGCGTGGTTGGGTGCGGCGTGGATCGCCATGGTTAGTGTGGGCGTCTTCGGAGATCACAGAGCAGGATGTAGATTAAATACCTGCAAAGGTTGAAGCCCATGTTTATGGATGTAGAGAGAGAGAGAGAGAGGTGAAGACTCAAGAGGTACTCTATATTTATTTTATATAAGCTGGTCGCATAAATAATTCTTTTATATATTCTGTGTCCTAATCGGGTAATTTTTAATTTTTTATTACCTCACCAGCAAATTTCTACAGGTAATTAAACCGTCGTATGTGCCATTTCAAGCATAAAAGCCGAGCTGCCCAAATCAGCAGCAATTATTCTATAAAACACAAGTAGACGTACGCGGCGACAGGGAAGATGAGGTAGTGGAATGGCAGAACACAACTTGAGATAAAAGGGAATTAAAGAGGTGCAGGTTCTTCTTCGTCTTACCCTTGGCTTTATGACTTGCTTTTGTGTCTCGTTTGTGTAGAGTATAATTTGTCTCTTGAGGGTCTTCTGCCAGCAGTCTCGTCTTTGTGGAGGAGAGGACGAGAGAGACGAGGGGAAGGGGAGAGAGAGAGAGAGAGTTGAGAGGGGGTGCTGAGGGGGCAAAAAGTGAAGCGTACTGCGATGGCTCCTCCGAATGGTCAAGATGTATGTGTACATAGGAAGGAAGAGGGATGTGCCCCTTTTATAGTTAGTTTTGGAAACAGGAGGATCCCCCTCTTCACAATGCTTTAGTCCCTTTTGCTTCCTTGGCCTACCCTTTCATATATGAATCAGGATTCCTCCAGAGGTTTGTTTGTTTTAGCGTAAAACAACGTACTTTGAAACAATTATTTTATTTTACAAGTGTTTTCAATTGTTTGGAATGATATAAAATAATATAAAGTAAAATTATGTATGAGCCTTGTCTACTCACTTGACAGTCCAATTCTCTTGTTTTGATTTATGGTAAAAATTCACTTTAAACCAAAATAAGAAGATAGAAACATCTCTCTTGTTTTATTTTACAAACAATCAAATAAATATTTCTTGATTTTAAAACAAAAGAATTTCACTTGTTTTGAAACCAATGATTTTGAAATCGGTGATTTACAAAGTTTTGCACTAAAACAAACAACCCTTAACTGCAAGTGAGGATGAGACTCAGTAAATGTAGAGAGAGAAATTTTCAAAATAATCCTTCAGATGAAGTTTTTCTAATTTCCTATGAGGAGTTTTCTTGAAAAGCTCCTTCTGCCCGTTTAGATTTATCTAGTCCGATCGCACGGCCCAAATTCCCCCATTCTCTATGTGAAAAAGAAATAAAAATCACCATAAATTTATGAATATTCAATTCTCCTCCCACAACAAATTTCATCTATTTTGGATAAAATTTTACTGTTAGATTATATCCAAATTGATTATAACCATCTAATTTTGTGCAAGTAAGTTGGTGATGAATATTAAAACTTTAGGAGATATGAAAAATCTTAAGAGTAATCTGATCATTTTTTTATTTTTTTAACTATTTTACCATAATTTTTAAAAATCAAGATTTGCATTTACCCAATGGACGACTAAAATCGAGCTTCAAGATTGAATCACGATCGGATGGTGAAAATAAAACCTCAAGAAATGAAAACCCTCCACTTTAATTTCAAAAAAAAAAAATCATCAAAAATTTTAAAATATTCAAATACTCCCGTCTAGATGGTTTTCGACCATTTTGTATTTAATTTTTACCGTTGGATCAACGAAATCCACGGTAACTGTCCAATCTTGTTCGTCATTGTTTGGGATCAAAATTAAAATTTTAGGAGATGGGATCAATTCTAAGAACTGATCTGACAAATTTTTTATTTTTGACTATTTTTTCAATATTATATATATATATATATATATATATTTTTTTTTTTTTTCTAAACTATGGAGAAAGTGAGGTTTCGAAGGGGGCGCATCTAAATTAGATGCGTTCCAAAGCTCGTTGAATCATTTCCCATATATATATATATTCTAATTTTTTCAGCAACTAGTTAAGAAGTATCGCTTTCATGCAGTCTTTGGGGGAGGCCACCGTTTGTTACCAATGATTATGGGGGCAACATGGGGGGAAGGGGGCCGGGTGGGATTGAATGGAGCAGGCACATAAGCGTGGGTGGAGAGAGAAGGGGTGAGAGAGAGAGATGAAGTTTGTAGCACATATTGCACTAGTTAAGTACGCACAAGCACCACCTAAAGAGCTTTTTTATTACAAGTGTACACTTATCACTAACTTTAAAAGTATATATTGAGGGAGACGTACAATCTGATCATTCTATACGCGACGCGAGGAAGACAGGCAGATAACCATTAAAGAGGGCTGGATTCAATTCTTAATACAGATAGGGTTATCTCTCCCACTCTAGAGTATACACACTTGTACTGAGCGAGGAGCAAGCCAGGTGGCATTGTGCCCTCGTGAGCATCTTGTTTTCGAGAAAGCAGTGGGCAATTAGAAGTGGTTCTCCTTTGGTGGTTTTGGCCACTTTAAGTCACGTACATGTGCGAGTGCGGTTCTTTTCAGTACGAGTTTCGACTGAACTTAATTAATACAAAGAAAGTAGAAAAGAGTTTTTCATAAAAACTCTTTCTCGAGAACCAGAAAAGTACGATTTGAAAGAATTTCGTGAAACCTTCTCCTCTCTTTACTGAGTTCAGTCCATAAATGATCTCTATTCTACATATGGAAGTAATTAACCTGCTTATATGTAAAAGAGAGTATAGATTAGACAGCCTTGATGTCGCCGTGCCTACTTCGGTCACTTCCAGCTCCCTTTTCAATTCTTAAATCATTGAACTAATGGAACAGCACAGTCCTGAAGCTATATATATATATATTTCCTAATCATTGAGGGAGATGATGTGGATTGGACAAGAATGAATCGTGATGGTGAACTACAAATCTCTACCCGATAAAAACTATATAGATTTGGCTTTGTAAAATATTGAAAATCTAAAGCCAGTGGAAAAGAAATTCATGATTCCGATCGCAAAGTTGTTTTGATTACTGTTGTGATCAAAATGATGAAATTAATTCTTGGATTTTAGAATCACTGGTTTTTAAAAATAATGAAAACAAGACCACCTTCTTAATTTGCAGTTATTTTTTATGAAAAATAGTATTTGGTGTTCCCCGATTATAACGTGACTGATGAGTTGTTTTTTTATTTTATTTTTTATGAAAAAAGCTACCCAGCCCATATGACATGTGCCTACATGGGCCAATGATATTGCAAGGTGACTCAATTATATTGTAGCAAGTATTTCTCTGTCATCAATCCAGACAAAGCAGTAATCAAAGAATTTCAGCATTTTATGGTACTTTATGCCAAATCAAGTGATCCTTTAGTTACCTTTTACTCAAAGTTAAAGTGTGAAAGCAGTGTTTTCATGTTTTTAACAAGGATCTAGACCACGAAAGAATTCCTACACATGAAAGTTTTACGTAAAAATCCGGTGCTTTACATCAATCTACATCGCACCTGAGGAAAAAGAAAAGAATGAGAGACAAAATTCGAATGAAGTCATGGACGAAAAAGAAAAGAATGAGAGACAAAATTCGAATGAAGTAATGGACGAAAAGACAGTAAAAATGCTGTAGATCTAGTGTGTTCTATCTGCGAGCTAGCCGTAACCCACAAAGATAGAGAATTGAAGGTCCACTTGCCAACTTAATCCTACTTGTGATGGGACGTCAGCACTGCTAATCCAACGATACCCTTCGCTCATCATCTTATCCATCACACCCATGCGCTCATCTCCAAGTCAAATTAAAGTTTCGAAGTCTTGTGTGCATGTTGACAAAATAGATTGTACATCAAGAATAGTGGCAGGCGTAGAAATTTTATCTAGTAAGGTCATTCAGACATTAGGTCATAAGTATAATTGGGTCAGTAGAATCTTGGACTAAGTATATAAGGTCTTAGATTGGGCCAGTGTGATCTTGGACAAGGTCAGTGAGATCTTGAATTAAACTATTTTGAATTGGGTCAATAAATTTGACAAAATTGAATGAGGTTGTAAAATATCACTGGATAAATACTAAATCCGTCACTGACTAGAAAAACTTAGCAGAAACTTGCACATGCCGTTTCAATATACTGTTATGAGCTACATATATATAATGTACACATGGATAGCACGCATGTCCCTGAAGGTGGGCACACTTTGCTACGATTGCGACTTCCATACCTATCTTCAAGGCTTTTTTACCTTTTTTTTCCCTTCTTATGATGGTTCCATTTTATTAGATTGAGATTAATTATCTACTGTCCTTTTTTATATCGAAAGTATTTCACTTTATTTCATTGATATTAAAAAAATTCTTGAAAGAAAACCTTGTTTATATCTTGTCTATTTTTTTTTTCTGCCATAGTGGCTTAAGCAATAAGATGAAGTATAACTGATGTATATATGTAAAGTAGAACAGATGATATGATCAATCTCTCTATTTTACTAATAATATATGTTTTTATTCGCACATTACGTCCAGGTGTACTCGGTTAGAGTGAGTGCTGTCCGTGTTAGGACAAAGATGATGAGACACAAGACAGGATGGAGGTCTTTTAAGAAAAAATCATAGGTAATTCTTCATGGATATATATGCACCATTCTGTACATATTGCAGCTCAGGATAAAGATAGGTCACAATGGAAGACAACGTGTAGCAAGTCAATGCTATATTCTTTCCCATGAGGCGGTACTCCACTGTTTCCCTTTGGCAAGTTAGAGGGCTATTAAACTCTACTTTTCCCTCTCTTCCTCTCTAAGTTTGTAATGTAACATACACATGCTACCATATTACTAAAATAGTTACTGGATGTTATAGAGATCTAGAGAGAGAGAGAGGAGATACATAGAAGAGAGTGAGACACAGTTACACATGACTCTGAGAGAGAGAGAGAGAGAGAGAGAGAGATAAATGGGAAGCATCTATCGATGGAGATAGCGGGAAGTTAAGCCACAGAGACTGGAAAAATAATTCGGGCAAAAAGGAGGGGCTTCACCTTTCAGGAACGTATGCCCAAGAACTGCAGACTATATATGGTGAGAAAAAAACACCTGGAACCTGTGCTTATTTTCCCAATGGTTTATGTTATAAAAAAATGTGTTGTAATATTATAACAATATGCAATACATGGGTGCATAGGATCTCATCTTTACATGATCTGATAACTTAGATCTCATGGATGCAGAACTATATAGTCCCTTGACTTTTTTTTAAAAAAAAATTGCACTCTCTCCATTATTTAAGACCATTTCGGGACATTACATCAAATATTACTCTTACTTATAAGGAATAAACAAGTCATTTAAAGTTTGAACTTAATTAGATTTACGACTTGGTACTTAGATCTGATCATCACTTCTTCTGTATACGTACTAATTATTAGAATTACCAGCTTGCGATGACATAATAACATCAACAGATGATCAATAATTGAGGACGTTAAGTCCTTGTTTGGCAATCACACGAGTAGACAGGCAGGAGTACAGCTTATCCCTTCTATGTCAAATTTGTCGGCTAGCCGAAAATATTTGGGGTTGGAAAATCTGATCAGGTGGTGGCTGACTGCTGTATTTGAAATCTTCGTCTTCACTCAAGCAGGGAAATATTTTTTTTTCCAACAATAAAAAGTAACTATAGTACTCTAACTATCTATTTTTGTGGGAGAATGAAAAATGAAATACTAGTACAATCTATTCAATTCAAGATCAACAAAACAGAAAATTATTGAACTATTGAATATCCTGTTCAAAATCAGAAATTGTGCACCACTTTATTCGGTTACCACATTGGCATTAAAAGAGTAAGAGTAAGGGTTCTGAGATTATGTTATGAGTTAGTCAATAGGCAATAAGTGACTTAAGTGCATACGGGTGTTGAGAGTACATTATGAGTTCATCAAACTAAAAATCTTAAGGCAGTAGTTTGTTAGAATAGTCTTACATCCGAAAAAAGATAAAATCAAAAAGTATTTAATAGATAGTGCTTAAGATTTTGAGTTAGATGGTCCAATAATTTCAACATGGTATCAGAATCTATAATTATGAATGGAATTGCACACACATATTTGTAGTCCACGTGACCGAACTTAAAATCGGCCTGCATGTGAGGGAACATGCTATAGAATAAGCCGACATCGGAAAAAAGACAAAATTGAAAAGTGTTTAATAGATGGTGCCTACTCTACTCATTGTCTTAAGATTTTGAGTTGGATAACCCAATAAGTTCAACATAGTTGACTTGAGTATATTTTATTTTACTTGTTTTATATTTTAATTATCGTGCCATAATTTTAACAGAAGATGATACAATCCAAAATGTTTAACTATGATCAAAGATAAAAAATAAATACTATTACATTATAATTTTTAAATTACCACCTATTTGCCATACTTATCATGAATCATTTGTTTACTTGATCAAATGTTGCTTATTATTAGAGTCATTTTGAAACAATACTTTTGCAATTAGTATATTTAGTGAGAGCTCTTTGAACAAGTGATCGAATGACTATCAATAAATGTGGCAAAATAGGGATGAAAAGTGTGATAAATATTCCTCAGAAAGAAAAAGAAAATGTACAGGCTAGGATGCATAACAAAGTAAACAGCCCAGGTAGGTCATAGATTTGCAACTTCATACTCAATGGGCTTCAAAAGCACCTTTAGGTACAAATATTTTAATGATAAAGATAAGAAAGGTGGGGAATCCAACAATCATAGAGTTGGCGCTCAATTGACCATTCCAACAATCCACATAAATTTATATATCTTATCATAGAGATAGCACTTCAACCGGTCTCCACATCCCACATTATTAGAAAAGAAGTTGGGTTCCTGTAAGTGCAGGTGAGAATGAATTGGGTAAGTGCAAAGGAGAGATGAAGTTTTTCTGGGAAACCCTTCATAAGAAATGAGCAAAATTTCATGTGAGTGGTTGTTTTAAAAAATTCCCCTCTCTATATTTACTAAGTCCCATCCTCACCTAAGCTTAAAAGGATCCTGATTCATAGAAGAAGTACTGAGGACGAAGTGAAGCGAAGAAACATACGAGGGATCATTTGTGTTTTCAGAAATATATGTTAGAAGTCATCTTATCGTCAGGAATCAATCACTTCTTTCCACATAAAAAGAGGGAAATAGAAAGTTAAAACACTGCAATGATGGGAAGTGTCAATTATGTTATGATGTACTGAGAAGGGAGAAGGATTTTAATTAGCCTCATTTTGATGGTCAGAACAAACGAAGTACCTGTGCAAATCCTAATAAAACAATGCAGAATGGAGCACCTTTCAATGAGTAGACCTTAGTTTACTATGAGTCCTCTCCTCCCCAGAACCAAATGCAATTGAGAGGCTCATGATCCCACCTCTTCCCACCATACTCTGCCAATATGGAGCTTTACATTTGTTAAAACCATGCATCTCATAGTTGCACCAAAAGGCAGTAGCTAGTCAATAAACTTGTGGCTTTTTAAGGGTTGACATACACACCCAGAGAGAGAGAGAGAGAGAGAGAGAGAGATGGTTCTCAACATGATTCGGTGCCATGCAGATCTTGAGGGCTTGGAATAAGGAGGTAACTAGCAATGGGAATCGACGGACCACACGGCTGGAATCCAGTTCTCTTTACGTGCTTAATTAGATCTTGTCTAGAACAAGATAAGTGATATATGCCTCACTTCTGATACACGTTCAAGGAGGAGGAGATGATGCTGATTAGAAGATCTCAGTTAGATCTCTTATTGTGCACAAGTCACAGAGAGAGAGAGAGAGAGAGAGAGAGAGAGAGAGAGAGAGAGAGAGAGAGAGAGAGAGAGAGAGAGAGAGAGAGAGAGAGAGAGAGAGAGTCCTCTCTTCACTAGTCTCTGCAAAGTATGGCACCTCCCTGGTGGTGTCAAACCGTGCGTGGTATCTGATGCTCTGGAGTGTGGAGGGACTGTGGTGGGTGGGATCAGCTAGCTGCTGTTCCAAAGGGATGTCAAAACCACAAAGAGATTCACAACCAACTTGGCCATCATATTACTCATAATAAGAAGAGAAGAGATCTTCTCAATACACGTTTGAACTGAAGTCTAATAATCCTGAGAGGAGGAGGGAGGCCAAACATTACAAAAACCCATTATTTATCAAAATTGGCAAATACTTATTCTCCCTCTTAGTACTAAGGATTTCAATTCAAAGGTGTACTGAGTAGGATCTATTCTCTAATGAGAAGGGTCAAAAGAGCCATGCCCCTACCACACGCCGTATGCCAAGACAAGTAGCTGTCCATCCCATCATTAGACAAATTACATGGTACCACTTTAGTGGGAGGTTTCAGTCAACTGGGCCCTCCACATATTTGACATGTTAGAGTGCAACTGGGTCCCCTCCACATTGTTCGTGGATCAAACTTGATCAGTAATAAAACTTATGTTATGTGAAGATATATATTAAAATAAACTTACGTTAAGTAATGACAAAAGAAGAAAGGAAAAATTGTTCACAAGAGCGATATCTTTCCACTCTTTATAAAATCCGAATTTTATGACACAATAACTTCAATATGTACACTAAAGCTAAATACGATATAATGAAACTATAAATCTCATATAGGAACCAGGAAGGGCTTAATTGAATATCAAGTGTCATTATTTCCGTGTCCACTATTTCGTACACTTTTTTCAAGAACCCTTTTCTGAAAAAATCGTGAAAATTCATGGTCATGTTGAGGGATTGTTTCTTTAGGTAAAGTATATAAGGCCCTTCTTACAAAATCTACCTTTTAATTATACCCCCACTATAATGGAATTTAACTTTTGCCTTTTATTAAACAAGATAGAATTATATTTCGTCTTCTATTCGGTGCCTTTTGTTGTTGTTTTTTTTCTAGTAATGATCATATGTTGTCATTATCTAATGCATGAGAAGATGGTTTCGCATTAGTTAAGACATAACACAAAGATATATTTAAACTAGTAAAGTCCGCTTTCTTTAAAATCATAGTTTTGAGTTAGATGACCAAATAATTTAAACATAGTCATATGTAAATTGTGCACTGTGTTTATCATGCTAAAACATCCTCAATGAAGTAGACGCAAAAACAAACTATGCTTAAAAACGTTTTAAGTATATCTTTATCTTCTAGATTGAGTCCTTTGATTGGATTTTTACTTTCATTTTTTTTTACAGGTAACAGGTGGGTACTAAAGGGGTTGTTAGGTACAGACAAAGCTAGATCAACCACGATGGAACACAACAGAGTTTTCCAAAGCAAATCATTAGTTAGAGCCCACACATATATTGAAACAATAGTGAGCTTGAAAGAATAGTACAGCAGAAGTAGAGTTTAATGGGAGGTAGACGCCACCGATCTACTTGATCTCTCACCGCGTGTGGCGCCGAACTCCCCATAGCTAGTGACGTGCATGATGGCCTCCCCACCACAAACCCCTCTCACGTCTGCACATGGATATTGGCCGAGGGGAAGAATACTAAATCCCATGTACCTGAATCACCTGATGAAGCCCATCTTTCCACTTCTTTATTCATGGCAAAGGCGGGGGTCTTAGTGGTGAGAGAGTTCTGTGGGTACGAGTTGTTGGAGCAGGCCGTTTTGATATATATAGCTGAAATATATGAAGGTTTGATGTGGACAGTGGCGGACGCAGAAATTTGTCAAGTGGGGTTACTCGAACATTAGGTCATAAGCATGGTTGGGTCAATAAAATTTTAGATTAGATCATATGGATTCTTGAGTTGAATTAGTAGGATCCTAGACTGAATTAGTGGTGGGGTCCCGAACTAAATCGCTTTGAATTGAGCCAATAAATTTGCTAAAATCCAATGAAATCCCAGAACGTCACTTAATGAACGCTGGATCTGCCACTGAATGTGGATGCGAGTTTTATATCGCTATCAGTGAGACAAAGTGTTGGCTCTCTACTGGGCCTCCCATGTCGTGCTATCTCGGCGGTGTTTAGCTTTCAAGTAGAAGTAATGGTTGGACTCAATCCTCTCACTTTGCCTACCCTTTATTCGCCTTTGTTCTGTACTCTTGGGCCTATATGCAATGGTTTCCAAATATTTTATCTGGTTTCGTGTTATGAGCACTATTGCAGACTGCAATACTCATAATAAATTTGCAGAAAATGATGATTCATGCCTCACAAGCAAGGTGTACGGACGGATTCCCAGTGTATTGGTTGGCGTCACTTTCAATGAGGTTATGTTGCCGTACGTGCTTATTCATCCCTGTTTGCTTGTAGTACTAATTTTGAAATTTTATTGGTTTTGATATTTTTACAATACTAATATTTGAAGAACATGGAGGAGGGCATCTGAAGGGGGAAGCAGGAAGTTAAAGGAAAGGGAGATGGTAGGACTTGGGAGGTCTCGAGGCTGTAAATGACCTATATTCTAGCATTTCTAATATAGGTTCAAGCTTGTATTCAATTTTTTATGATAGTACATGTGTTTTGGTCTGTGATTCCCCGCTTCGAAGTCTCACGACTTTGTCATTTTTACAAGAAAAAAATGGGCTTCGATCCTGGGAAGGAAGGATCTACCTGTGTTTAAGTGGCTTCAGACTATCCTAGTTTTGTGTTAGTCTTTTGATGAGGTTCTTTCTAATTTTCATCTTTGGATGCTTCTTAGTCTCTGCGGAGGTTCATCATCTTCTCTTCAATCTTTTTCGGTTGAGGTTCTTTTGAAGTCTCAACTTTCTTTCAACTCCATTTTTCCCCTATGTTACTGCTCCTTCACATCATCCTTTCTTCGACATCCCCTCGGATGGACTTTCTGAATCATGACACTGTTGTTTGGCTCAGTTTGTTAGTAGAATAGAACCGGGATTAACCGGTATAAGGGTCCGAACCCGGTTTGATTGCTGAGATACTTAATTCTCCCAATTCTTTAAATTCTACCTGGAATTCTTAATTCCCCAAATTCCCCAAATTCTATATAGAATTCCTAATTCTCTTAATTTCACCTTTTACTCCACTATTTATTCCACACATTCCTTTAAAATCACTTGAAATAGCATAGTATAATTCTCCTTATTCTGAGTAGAATACCAACAACTTACCAAATCAAAATACCTCTTATTTTGATTCAAGAAATCTCCAAAACCTTATTCTGATATAAACAATTATGCAAACAAAGTAAACCCAATGAATTTTAATAAACCTAGGGAAGGTGACAGGGTCGCAACCCAGAGTGCTCACTAGTCATCGGCTTTGAGAGCCTGGTCTATTTGCGTTCACCTACTTGCCTCCTTTTGGTTGCAGTCCAAGCTATACCCTCTTTGCAGACTGCTGAAGTTCTAAATGAAATGATAATGTCCCCTCCTTTGGACCCCCAGAAGGATATACGTTGCTTTCGTCTGGTGCAGCTACTAATTTAAATAAAACTAGACCAAAAACATAGGCATTCATAAGCTTTTCAACTGTGAGACTAAGATGAATGACTAATGGATCAAACGGAACCAAATCGAAGTAAACTGAACTCCTCTGATTTGGTTTGGTTTGATCTATATGTGTGTTCCAATTTGATTTTGATTCAAAAAGTTCTCTTCTTAAACCGAACTAAACCGATCCATAAACACCTATGAACGATCATTAGTCAGGTTTGTTTCGGGTCTGACATAAGGTTTTATAGGAGTGTTATCGGGTTTTGTCCGCTCACTAACTCACAGTCGTAGATGGATTCATGGATATCATGCTTACCTGGTTAACTGTGTTAATGCGCTCAATGGATGGTGCAAAAATTGATTTTTTTGTGCTTGTTGAGAGATTAAGTACATCAACAGGAGAGATATATAAAGAGCCCCTTTGCATCTTAGCAATAGAAGTATAACAAGTGAAAAACCAAAAAAAAAGGGCTTGTGGCATAAAGCCCCTGGATGACCGTAATGGGGTGGGGTTGGGGAAGCTATTCTTTTATCTTATGCATAAAACTTGCTAAGGATTTATGTCATGGGAAATCCTTTTATGCAAAGTCTTGAGCAGGTAGGAAGTTGAACGACGATACGATACGATAGCGACAACACATGCAAAGATTAATCAGAAACGCTTGCATGTGTTGTAAGGATTTGTATGTCATGCAAAATCCTTTTGATACAAATGTCTTAAGTGGATAGAAAGTTGAACGACAATAAGAAAGAGACTACACATGAAATAATCAGTAAGAATGCTGCTGCAATACCAGCAGTGGATCGGACAGCAGTGTCGCAGATGCAATTTTTGAAAAAAAATAGTGAGCATCGATACTATTCGAATTCGACATTTGCATGTCTGATGTTTAATTAGACGGTTGTAAAAGAAAAAGATAATCACACCATGCAATCCCAACCGTCAATTCACGTGCAAATGCTATCACACGGCTGTGCTGCTGTCATGTTGTAGCAAGTATTTCTCATGATTAATTAGGTAACTTTTCGCACATACCAATTTCACGGTAATATTTTTCTCATTTATTGGATTCTTTAGGAATTATTTGCAAGCAGCTCAAAAGACTGGTCTTACTAGTTTTTTCTTTTCTTCTTTTTTTTCCCCCCTTTACATGGTCAAACTCTGAAGATGCTATGGGCACGAAGATACTTTGAAAGTTCTTGGTGCTCACACTTGGCGACTGATGTGCTCTTACAGGGGGCTAGACTTGGGCAAGAAAATGTACCACGAGGGGAAAGAGGTGGGTTTCATCCTGAAAGAAGCAGTATGATATCGTTCGCAAAGTTGAGCACGGTGAAAAAATTAAAAATCCAGAACATTTGAACCCACGTTAAGCATTGACCCACAGGTTACGGGTGTCAGGTAGTTAACAAGCACAGTTTAAGCCCATAGAATAAAGCTCAAGCTATGTACCTCCGAGTGAGTCCGATTTTCCATTTCATCATCCATGGCAACAAGAATATCACAAGCAGAAATAACTTCTGCATCTTCACAATCACCAATTGGATCTTCTTACGGATGCCTTGCTGGGATCACTATAGTACCCAAATGCAAATACCTTCACATCAATCATCTGTTGTAGCCTTGTAGGTTGTCATGCTGGGATGATTAGGCCAGTATAGTGCCAACCATAACCGTGACTGCTTCACCTCGAATCTTTACCCGTTGTGTCTCCTCTTCTAAGAGTAGGTCCAATCTCCCACCCCTTGGAGATGCCTGGCTCAGAAGTCGTCAAATACACAGCTTTATCAGACGAGATGAAACTAGAATTAGAGGCACCAAGGTGTCGTTTGGTCATTAAAAACACCATAAAATGCTGTAAAACACCGCATTTTTGTGAGACATAAAATGTTTGATGTTTTGAAGCATTTCATGGCATTTTACATCAAACCAAATGACCCTTAGAAAATGGCAATGAAACATAGACACGTTGGCAATTATGGATATCAATATGGTATCCACATTAAGCCCTGATAAATAAATAAATAAATGGTGAAATTCCAATAAATGATGAAATTCCAGTGAGCATAAGCAGAATACCATGTATGCAACAAGCTTGCTCTTCCCTATCTTTCTCCTCCAATAAGGTGCTAGTGCACAGTGTGCACTGCCACAAACAGGATCCTGAGGAACAGAACATAATGAGAGGGGGATATAGAAAGATTGAACTAAAGGGAATGTTGTATCCAAACAAAGCAGCAAGGTTATTTATTAATATGAACAAAGTCTTCCATCTCTTGAAAACTTGCATGATCTTTTTTCTGAAAACCCTAGTTCAGGAACATGCTATTTTTCCTACTATCTTCTTGTCTGTGTTAACAATTCTATTGCTCTTAAATTGGCACTGGATGGTATGTTCCTGAAATTGGTGCAGGAGTTTATAAGACATACCACAGGAAGGGCCAAAGTCTGGGTTAGTGCATTTAGTTAAGCACGCAACCTATGCATCATAAGGGAGTATAGATAACGTTTTCCAGTTAGACACACTCAGCTTCATGCATTGAGATTTTCTTTAATTAGTGATGCATCAACTTTCCGAAGGGCCTACTTGGCCAGAAAAATGTGATATCAAGGAGACCATCATTCTGGCCATCTACCAAGTCATCAAGAACCAGAAATTTCTGTGAAGTAGATTTAAGAATCTACATCAAGGGTCATCTTTAAGCCTTTATCTCTTTCCTTTAGTTATAGATGAAGTTACTAAATACTTACATGATGACATCCTTTAGTATATGTTATTTGTAAATAATATTGTTCTGATTGATGAGGATATTAAGAATTTGAATGATAAATTAAAACAATAGAGGTCTGCTTTAGAATCCAAAGGCTTTAGGATTAGTCGAGTTAAGATAGAATAAATGAAATGTAATTTTAGTATAGAAATGTTGATCAAATGGATTTAATCATTATCGAAGGTCAAGTTATTCTTAAAAGTAGCAACTTTCGAAATTTAGGATATATTATTCAAAATAATGGAGAGATCTAAGAAGATGTCACTCATAAAGTCAAGGCAGGTTAGTTGAAGTAGAGAAGTGCATCTGGAGTCCTTTGTGATTGGCGGGTCCCCTTAAAACTTAAAGGTAAGTTTTATAGGACAGCTGTGAAACCTACTATGCTATATGGTTCCGAATGTTGGGCTGCGAGAAAAGATCATGTGCAAAAGTTGTATTGTCGAGATGAGAATGTTAAGGTGGATGTGTGGTAAAACTATAAAATATAAAATTAGGAATAAATATATACGTAAGGATTTAGGTGTAGCTCCTATTGACGTTAAGCTTAGGGAGAATAGGTTGTAGTGATTTGGTCATGTACATCGTCGTCCAAATTTAGCACCAATTAAGAGATGTGATAGAATTAGAGTGGAGGAGGGTAGAAGACGTCGAAGAAGACTTAAGATGAGATGGTTAGATGTTGTTAAAAAGGACATGACATTGCTACATGTTACCTCAATTTGGCATTTGATAGATTAAGATGGCGGGACAAGATTCATGTAGCCGACCCAAATAGATGGGATAAGGCTTCGATGATGATTATGAGATGTAAGAATCCTCATTAGCAATAGAGTTATCATAAATAATGTAGCTTGAGCTCCAAAATTTAACAGAATCAACTTCATCTTCTATCAAGCCTCAATAAGCACGAACTGCCTGTGAATGATGATGATCTTCCTTGTATTTCATTAATGTTTGCTAATTTTATTAAAATAACAAATTAGTTTGTTCAGCTGAATAACACTCATAACTAAGGTGGATGCACATGGCTGTATTCCATTGGTTATCAACAACTAAATTCCTTTTGAGTTCCACAGTTACAAGGAACTAGAATGTAGGGAAGTCAGCCTTTGGCCAAAGTCCTAGAATGGCTAAAATAATATAATAATATCATTGTTTATAGTTTTATCCAAAGTCCTGCTCAACGACAATCCCAAAAACTGAAACAACTTCGACAACCCTCAAAGCAATCATGATGAATTTTGCTTCTCGGCATCATTAATATTCACCAACGTCTTCTGTGAAGGTAATGTTCATCTGTATAAACAAGGAAGGGGTTTTTATATATATACCCCTGTAAAAACTATACTTTAATATACCCCTGACTTCTGTATATTATTCTAAATATCCCTGAAGTCTTTGTAAATATTACAGTTAAACACGTCAGTCAAACTGTGTGAAATTCAGCCGAATATACCAGAAAGATTCCATCAACTCTGATGAAGTCAGGGTTATATGTACAGAAATACCAGAATCTTTCTGGCATAGTCTGTTGGATTTCACAACATCTCGGCCGGAAGGGTATAAGCACAATCTTTCTAGAAGATGTTGGGGGCATTTAGAATAATATGTCGAAGCCAAGGATATACATGTAAATACTTGTACAGTATTTATACAAAAATCCAAAAGAAAATAACAACGAACCTTCAACTAGTTACATTTACACTTAACAGTAGGTGATCACACTGACTTTCGGGAAATGATAGGGGAAAGACATGCTCAAAAGGAAAGATAACAGCAGCTCTTAATAAATTAAGGAGCAAACAAGTTATTAATGTGAAAGGTGGGAAACAAGTCCTTACACAGAATTAAAAATTCCCTTAGAGAATAAAAAACGGCATGGTTAACCTTATCTGACACAAAATACATTAGTGCTTATGTTATTTCTTCTCCGAAAATCCTATACAATTTCTGGTGGTTGAGGTTGAGGGATGAAGCTGGGGAGAGACTAGTGCATGATTCCCAAGAGCTTGATTTAACCATGCTGCAAGCAGGGACAAAACTCTGAACAGTTGGGTAAATAGTGTCACACTACGAGTGTGAGAATCTCTAAGCATAAATTTTCATAGATATCCAAAGATGTCACACGGTAGTTATACAAGCCCACAACGAACTCTATCCGGCATTATCCTCAGTGCTGAATTGCTCACCTCATTAACACCCAACTTTGGACAGAAGAAACGGGTGAAAAAATCATATCCGGATCCATCTGGGGCCGGCCCTGTTACAATAACTCCTCTTCCAGCACATCTCCTGAGCTCATCAAACTGTGGTTGTATATCAGCTACATCCTTTCCCGAGGCAAGTTCCACCTGCCAATATGATGCTTCACACATTAAAGCAGACAAAAGCTCAAAACCTTCAGAGGAACATTAACATTGCCCACCATCAGCAAAGTGTATATATATTTTTTAAATCCATTACTCAAGCTCAAAGAAGTTAAGTGAACAAACAAAATTCCTTTGTCAGCCGATTGAGCATTCTAGGAAAGGTGCTTTCACTTGGATATTGCTCAACACCAAATCTTGATAAGACAAAATAAGTCCAACAAATAGCTGTCTGGAGCAAAGCATTAAATATGGGAACTAAACAGTGAGCTTTCTTTAGTATTCATCTAGAATATAGATTGAAAAATCTGAGATCACATATTAATGTAAAGAATGACCATGAACCAATGAAAAAGATACCAATAAAACAAAGGGAAAGGAGAAGTACAATGAGGTCATCCCGATCTGTTTTCTTCACAGCAACCATAGATGCACCATTCAAGGTCACAGGAATTAGTGGTACCTCTGCAGACTCACACTCAACCACTGAAACCACAGGGAAATCCAACTCGATAGAAAAATGTTCTACATTTCCATTGTGTTTAGAGTTGCTTGTTTGTCCAAGGCCATAAATTTTCTTTGCAGTCAATATACCAGATTTTGTAATGAATTCGACTTCATTGCATTTCACAAAACTAGATGTGAAAAGAAAATGTGCTGCAGCGAGGGTTGCATGACCGCAAAGGTCAACCTGCATAAGGAGAAAATGAGATTTAGTTTTTTCCTTAAGGAAAGACGTATGGTTCTACATCACAAGTGAGACGTTGAACTCTGAATAGTCTAATTATATATTGCAACAAATGATTAAAAAGGGGAAAGAAGCTGCCATGATATATAAGTATTTCAGGTAAAAAAAATCCCAAAATATTTTTCAATATCATGTGTTTGGACTCTTGTAACTATAACTGTGGTACAATGACTATTTGACAATGACTATCCTGGTTTTCATGCATAATTATCAAACATGGCATTGCATCTTGGGAGCTGTTTGTTGATGGCTATCTAGATTCATACAGTTATTAAACATACACATTCAGCTGGAAAATTACATTTGAGATGGTTTCACTTATTTATGTGGATGATAAATGAATATTAGTTTCATAATCTTCTCATTCGATACATAGTCATGAGGAAAGTAATCCTCTGGGATGATATTAAAGTGGACAGACTATATTGGCACCAACAGCCAATGAGTATAGAGATACAAAAATGAAATCACACTTTATTGCACTCACTCTGCAATGGGCTACTATCTAATCTACGCCAATAAATGGTTTTAAGATGTGGACAGAATGGTAATCAGGATGATTCCTTCCCTAAACCTACAACTGAAAACGTGAGCACAAAAATCTCTTAAATCTAGGAAAATTTCTCCTTCTTACCCCCTTCATAGAACCTGAGATACATTAAATATGGATTTTAATGCCATTTCTTAAGGAATCTCCATGTATTTTTTCCTCCTTGGGTCTTCAAATAACTTCTATGGCAAAAGATTCTAAGCATATTAAAAGAAAACCTTGAAACAAAAGAATACCTTTATATTCTGTCCTTCCCCGAAGTCTGAACCAAGAAGAAAGGGCTCTGCCTCTAGTAGTTTTATTTATCCTTGGCTACTCGGCCTAAGCCTTTTTAAGCCTTCTGCCTACTACATAGAGATCCCAGATGTTGTAGCCTACGGTACTTTAGAACATTTGCTCGGCCATCTCCGAGTACTTCCTCACATTGTCCTCCAACCAGGAGTCCAAACAACATTCTCATTTCTGCCTCACCTATCATATGTTTCTGTTCCTTCCACTATTAAACACAGCGACCCATGTTTCCCTATGACAAAGCTGATATTATGCTATGCAATAATATGTTCATGATAATTTAAGAAACATGGTCAAATTGTGTAAGGCATTTTGAGGCCCAAGACCTTGTCATCTCCCTTTTAACAAATTTTCAAGTCTTTTATCTTACCATGAAGGAGCTAAATAGACATTCATGATGTATTGGAAGTTAGGAACAATCCACCTGTCATGTTTGACAATAAAGCAAAGAATCTTACCTCCATATACAATGAAGTATTAACCAATCCTATGCACGACAACCCAAGATGGTTGTATTACCTCCTCATTTTCTAATAAGATTGGTGGTATATCCACAGACCACCTCCAAAAAAGATTAAGACACCAAAGATGGATGACAAGCTTACAGAATCCAGAAAACTAACACAATTATATAGGCAGATGGAGTGTACTGTGTTTGAAACATTGTTGGCACCAATTTTAGGCAGGGGACCAAGCCCTAGCGCCCTAAGTTGATTCACTTTTGGCTCCTAAGTTACTTCGCTACCTTACATTAGGTCTTCCTTGAACTTCCTATGCACCTTCTCACCACACTAACATCATGAGAAGTATCAGGCCGAGTGCACACCATGGCAAACATGAGACTAGTTTTGGCTAAGACAAAGGCATCAGCCAGCTTACTCTCCCACCATTGCTTTTGGAAATAAGAACAGTGGATTGTATCACCAATTTTAATCCTCTAATAAAATGGGAGAAGATCTAACTAATTTTGGATGGTAACACTAACCAATCCCTCCTACACAACTCCATTTTTTTCCTCAATCTAGGAAGCTCCAGCCTGAAGCTTCTAGTTGGAAGTTAAAAACCCAAAATAGCTTTCAAAGTCTAATGTCTTCCCCTCAAAAAAAAGAAAAAAAAAAGGAGAAGACTTACAAAAACCCAAAAATACTTCCAATTCAAAGCTACACTAAACATGGTTTTTAAATCTCATTTGGGGCATAAAATGCCGTAAAATCTCAGTTTTGAAATCACTAGTTTTAAAACCAGCGAAAATTAAATCCCTGATTTTAAAATCACCAGTTTTGGTTTACAGTAATTTTGGAGTGTAAACCAAAATCAGCAAAAAGGAGGATTTTAGAGGTCAACCGGTTTTGAAATATGGCTATTTACAACACACCAAAACCTAGGAAAAAGTACCGTAAAACAATTTACAGCACTCCAAACACAAGGAAAATCCTGTTTTACGGCTATTTACGAGATTTTACAGTATTTTACGATGCACCAAAAGGCACCTTAGTTGAAAAATTCAATCCAATGTTTGAGGTAACTATAAGGAATCAACGGGTCATAATCCATATCACGAGAGGAAACTTCGTACAGAGTTTCACTACTATTAATGGGTGGCTCTGAGATTTTTTTTTTTTTTTTTTTTAATGGGCACATATGTCTCATCAAAAAAGCCATTCCCCACTCCTCCTGCTAGCGAGGGCAAGGGTGATGATGCTACTATTAGAGGTGAAGCCAAAGTGGTGGCTCCCCAAGAGGTCCCAGCCAAGGCCAACACTGATGGTGAGTCAAAGGTCAAGCCCCTAAATGGACCTCCACTTTTATTTTTAACTTTTATTCTCACACATTGCCACTTTCTTGGAAGGATGCGTTGATTTTGGTCTAAAAACCAAGGTGCATTCACTCAAATTTATGAACCTGAAATTGTGCAGGGAGTTCTGAAAAATGTAAGTATTCATGAAGACAGTTGGTAGTGTAAACCAAAAACCTATCACTAACTACAAATACATTCCTACCAATTCCCCAAAAATGTAAATTTACCTTTTCTATCTCTACTGCAGAACCAGACATGACATAATCAGGCGCACACAGTTTCAATTGCCTTTGAATTGCATGAATTCATGATCAAATCTTCAAATTGAGATTCCAAATTACAGAATTGCTTTATTCACATAAAAAAATATCTTAGTTTTGTTTCAAAACTTTTATGAACAACAAGGTGCTCATTAGCAGAGATGGTAATGACATGCATGTGAAGGCAAAGAAAGCAAATTGCTGCCGGACAAGGTCAGAGGCGTACAAGAGCTCCTAAGCCAACATAACTACGATATATACACGCAGCAACAAGAGATCCTAACGCGGATGCGCAAGCCAGCAACCTTCCTTGCTACACGAACGGGTGCAGTTTGATTTGAAGTAAAATACCCAAAAATAACGTAAAAAAATCTCATCTTGTGCATCACATAAATGTGCGGCATTTTACAGTATTTTACGTCAAATCAGACAACAATTAGATCGTTAGGTGCAGCTGAGCAGGAGGTAACTATCCCGTATAGGCTTTCGTTTTCGACTACCCAAGGGACTAATCCAACCAAGCTGCAGATGTTGGGGAGGGAGAAGAGTGGCGGATGGAAGAACAATCACCTCAGAGACAGGGGTGAACCAACGGAGACGGAAGCCGGGAATTACAGCGCCGTCGTCAGAGGCCGGGGGCGGGAGCACGGGAGCGAGGAAGGCGGTGTCGGAGACGTTAAACTCGGCGGCCACCGACTGCAACCACGCATCGTCCGCGTTGCCTTCTTGCAGCAGGCACACCGCCGCTGGGTTCCCCCGGAAGGGCGTGTTAGTGAAGGCGTCAATCTAGATGGAAGATGGAATGGTTCCCCAGCAGCAGCAGCAGCAGCAGCAGCAGAGGCGATTGTTATGGAGAGAGAGAGAGAGGGAAGGAGGGAGAGAGAGAGAGAGACGAAGAGAGAGGAGGAGGAGGAGGAACGCACCACAGAGTATGCCACCCTTCCCTTCATAGCCGCCATGGCGGTCTACAGCGAGGAGCGGTAAGGGTGGCCCCGCAGCGACGAGGCGCAGAGAGAAAGAGAGAGAGAGAGAGAAAGAGCGAAAGAATATTACCCGTCTCGGCTATAAAAGGCATCTGAACCTTCGAGGATGGCAGCAGTGAGCTGCCTAATTTTGACTAATAAATATAATTTAAATTAATTTTTAACATTTTCTATAAATAAATTTTTGAAAAATGTCTTAGATATAATATTATATATACATATATATATACATAATATGTGCAGAAAATTCTTATATAATCATAGTATCCCTCTTGCAAAATGTATATAGGTAAAAGTTTCTTATGTAATCATTGTATATGTAACGAATTTCTACGTCAACTTTTCAGCATTCATAGCGTTTAAAAATTATGATTTATTTAAGGATATAATGAAAGTTTTAAGGATTGGTGGCATATATGTAAGTTACATAGAATTTTTTACATATACCAATATCTTTAGGAATTTATTTGCAAAAAAATTAAAGTTTATTATATTTATTTCGTTCTCCGACCAAGATGACCAAAGACCTCTTTGAATGCAAGGCATAAGCATGTCTAAGTTTATATAACTCGTTTACTTTCAAAAAAAGAAAAGTTTATATAACTCGTTTTTCACGTTAACAACCTTAGTTTAGGTGGTTAAAATCAAAATTCTCATAAATTTACTCCAGTTTACCATAAATTCAAAATCTATTATTAACACACTTTAGGTAATCCCACTTGTAACTAATTTGCACTAGAGAGTCGGAGATTTTCTCAAATTTATCATAGACTTGATCATATTCGAATAAAAAATAAAATGAGTTTAGAGAAAATGAATTTATGTTAAAAAGATAGATTCATAATAAATACGTCTATAATAACTCCATTGATGTTAAGAAAATGCCGACGGAGTGATCAGAAGTGCATTTATCATAAATCAATTCCACCAATGTTTTAAAAAACGAATGGACGTATCATAAACTTATTTACGATCAATCCATTTTCTGTTGAATAGTGTTTGGTTCCCAATACAATCAAGTTTTATGATAAACTCTGTTTATGAGGAGTGTGTTCAACTTAAATCATCAAGTTTATGATAGACATAAACAGAGTGTATTCAATTTAAATCAAATCTAAGTTCTAAGTTGATTAACGAAAAAGTTATTTGTAGGAAAATTTGAGTTTTGATAAACTCAAGCGAGTTTATAGTAAAATTTTTAATTATATACATTAAGGTCAACACAAAATATAATTTTTTTCTTTAAACGGTGGCCTAGTCAATTGACATACAGGAGATCAGAATTGAACAAAGTCAAATATTTTCTCTCAAGGAGATAGTATTATATGTAATTCTGATAATTATATTTAAAATATTATTATTTCAGGTCCAAGCTGATCTCTCACGAACACCAAATCCGAACCACAAAAAAAATTTCAGGTTCTCGACCAATATGAACTGGAGACCTCTCGGAAGGAGGACCAGAGTTTGCTGTATCGGCTCGACTCATGCCGATCAGGACGACTAGTACTGTATCAGGACGAATCCGAGTCAATGTGACTCGACCGAATCTGTACAATATGACCATGTGACTCATACGAGTCGGCACGAGTCAACCCGACTCATCATGAGAGATCCGAGTCGACCCAACTCGTCAAGTCCGCATACCTTGGGAGGACAAGGGGTTCAAATACGAGCTATGATAAATTTAAAGAGTAATTTTATATTAACTACACTAACTTGGATGTTATCTTGCCTTCAAAAAAAAATTGTATATCATCTTACCAACCCTAGGAAAATAACGTTTCTATTACCTACCTCCGCGACGGGGGTGAACCAGCGGAGTCGGAACTGAGGGACGACCGCCGCGTGGGCGCCGGCGTTGACCTCCGGCGAAGCGCGCGTCAGGAAGCACGTCTGGGAGATGTTGAATTCAGCCGCCACGGACCGCATCCACGAGTCGCCCCCGCCGCCGCCGGCGTCTCCCTCCCCCTCCAGCAGGCATACCGCCGCCGGGTTCCCCTTGAACGGCTCGCTAGTGAACGCGTCGATCTGGTGAGGCGCCCATCTGTAATTAGACGCAGAGAGAGAGAGAGAGAGAGAGAGAGAGAGAGAGAGAGAGAGAGGCAACACTCACCACGGCGTAGTTCACGCTTCTCTTCATCGCTGGATGAGGACAAGGATGGAGCCCTGCAACCAGCGGCAGCGGCACAGTTGTGGGGTTGGTGGGTGGTGGTCGTGATTGGTTGCGGCCTGTGGGAGGGCGGGGGAGGTTTCGTGTGGGCGGACCAGACTATCTTGTTGGTCAAGAAATCTTGTTAAGAAATTATGTACAAAGGATACTGTATATGCTGCCAAGTAACAACCTTATTCTTATTGTTTTCTTCGAAAAAAAAAGTATATTTTCAATTTTCTTATGTTCATAAATAAGTAAAGGAGAAATGAGAATTAGATATTGATGCAAGGTGGGTAACCAAGTAGAATTTATTTATGAAGAAATGAGAAATAAGAGTAGCGCATGAGATATAATCAATGGCTAAGTTAGGCAAGAATAGAATCAACAGAGAATTTGATAACTGGGATAAATCGGGCCTTCAAAAAAGAAATAAGAGTCCGTTTGGTACGACTTAAAAGGTGGCGCAGGGACAAGTTTTCCCAAAAAATTCATCCAAGTCACTTGTTTGGTTACCCGTAAAAGTAAAAGTCAACTAAAATATTTTCCTTGAACCATTTCAAATCCCTATTTTGACATCAGATCCGATGCCATTTTCCAGGAGCATAGGTGGAAAAATGGTTAGTACGTGAATCCAACAAATGGAAGAAGAAAACTTCACATCACCACAGTCAAGAAAAATAAATTAATTTTTTTTGTAAGGCCCCCTACATTACCTGAATCCTCATATAATTTGAACTTATATAGAACAACTAAAAAAAAAATGAAAATTCAAAAATCTTAACTCCTTGAATAGTATGCTACTTTTCACTAAGGTTAGGTTTTAAATTTTTCATTATTTTCGATGTTCGATCTAAAATCGAATTAGATACGCACATAGGACATGTCAGAAACTTTCACAAAAAAATCAAAAATTATGAAAAAATAAAACATGTAGCCCCAATGAATAGTACACTATTGTTCATAGGGTTCAATTTTTGAATTTTCATCTTTTGTTGAGATGTTTTATTGAAGATCGAATTATATGAGCACGTAGCTTGTGTTAAAAGTCTTTAAAATAATTTTATGAAAATAAAAAAAATGATCCCCAATGAACAGTACATTACTGTTCATTGAGTCTTGATTTTTAATTTTTTATTATTTTTTGGCGTATATGTTGGAAAATCTAATTATGTGGACATGTAAGGCATGTGTGAGGCTTCAAAAAAAAATTCAAAAAAGCTTTTTTTAGTTTGAACCAGACCTTTGAAATTACTTATATTTATATTCTTAAAATTTAAGATATTATAATTTTATGCATAACCATACCAAACTTACCCCAAATTGAAATTTAAAAAGAAAGAAAAAATATCTTTTAACGTTGACATTATGACCATGCGAAGATATGAACTTTTTCATTTGAATTGTCCAATCAAATGTAGAGGTGGAATATTCTCTTCAAAAAAAGATTTTACGAGCAAATAAACAAATGAAAAGATTTTCAAAAAAATATTTTCAGCAGTGCCAAATGGTCGATTACGTTTTTTTTTTCCTCGTAAATTGATTTCCTAAGAAAATCTTTTCCATCCGATTATATTTTATGTGCAACCAAACGGACTTAGGCAACAATAGAATCAACAGATAATTTGATAATTGAGATAAAACAGATATGATATTCTTATTTTTTCAAAAATATCCAAGAGTAAAACTTGCTGCACTGTTAGGTATTATTATGTCATCTAGCGGTTCAGCTAAACTAATAAAAAACTTTTTTTTATATTTTTTTGAAAGTTTCCAAGATGCCCTACAATCCTATATAATCTTATTCTCAATCAGATATCTCAAAAAAGATGAAAATTCACAAATCTCATGTCCAAATGAAACATATTGGAGGCTTTCAATATATATATATATATAGATTTTGGCTGCACGAGTGCATAATAACATCTGGGTGGCAACAAATTTTACTCATTATCTAAATATGAAGGATTTTTTACATATATATCCCTCAAATACAGTGGATTTGCATGTATACCCTCAACCCTCACGTATTAACATCAGTACCCCAAAATCTTTAGAAAGTTGCACTTACACTCTTCAATCTAATGATTTTACGTAAATATCTTCAAGTTCACTAATATTATATATATATACTCCTCAATTCACTAAAATCTTGCATTATGTAACTCCGACATCTCCGATGATATCATGATTTATGTAACATTTTTGACATATTTTGTTGAAATTCAACTAAGTTTGACAGACGAGGTATAAATGCATCTTGAAGATTTCAGGGGTATTGACGATAATATGTGAGATTTAGAAATATACATCCATACGAGAAATTCTATTAAAGTTGAATTTTTAGAATTAATGTGAGAGTCCAAAATTATATCAAATAATCTTAGAAATCATGAAACTTTATCATAACTTTTAATATGTTGCTATGAGATTATTAACCCTGTTTGATTATTTTTTGAATTTATTTGATACTTATCTTGATTGTTCTTACTATTTTCTATCTTGAAATTTGATATCTATATGAGATTAATTTTGAAATTAAAAAAAAATCTCATAGTTTTATAAATATAATTTCACCATGTTTAAGTAGATTTAACTTGATTTGCACTTCTAGATCATAACGCATTTTATTCTGGCACTATATATGGCTCTTTGTGGATAAAGAATATTAATCTATTTGATTCAGTTTGACCATTAAATTTTTATAAATTTATATATCTGATCTTTTTAAGATATGTGTGATCTAAATATATATAATATATGTGTGTTGACAGTGCCACTATAGGAGAGTTTTGAGTAGGCCTTTTAAGTATTCGCAAGGTAGGCCAGAACTCACAGGCAATAAGCATACGGATAGAGTATCCACAGTTTTGCGCAGTAGTCAAAAATTTTGTGTCACTTGTCTAGATATATTGATATTTATATACATTGCTCCTTATGTTGTGGTTAGATACATATCCGATATGTTTAAGTAGAAATATGATGGCTAATGTGTCTTCTGATATAATTATCCGATTTGACGTATGATATAAGATTTGATATGATCTCTTATGCTTATATGTTATCAAAATCACTTATTCGATCATCTATGTTTTTACTTGATTATCTATGTTATCTCTTGATTAGCATATTGATCTATCTTTGTGTCTATTTAAATTCGATAATTATGTTTTAGTTTGATTAGCTTCTCTTCTATAATCTTGTAATCATGCTACAATCTATGGCATGTGAATTATGAATCATAAAATATAATTAAGTTAATATGTTGCTAGCCAAGTGAGAGTTTGATATATGCTATGTGAACCTCTTATGGATTAAAGATTATTTGTTCGATAGGTGCACTTGTTAAAACACTAAGATATGAAATATAAAATTTGATATTTGAACATCTTAATTTGACTATGTAATCATCTTATTTTAGATCTAATTATTTGTATTATAAAATATTCGTACGATAATATTTGACATATGACATGCTTATATGTAGAATTTGATCTGATCATCATGCTTAGTATATTCGTATAATATGATTTACAAAGTTACTATATGTTAAGTCATACGGATTGTTTAAAAGCTACTAAGTGATGGACTCATAAATTCGATCAAACGTTTTTCAAGAGAAATCAATTCGAGATCTGCATAGGTAGGGAATCAAACCTGATAGATTTTTAAATTTTTTATTTTTGATGGGGCAGAATAAGATTCGGCCCAAATCTAGGGGGTCGGCCCAGTGAAAGGGATACGGCCCAATTGAATTTAGCCCAACAAGCGGCATTCGGCCGAACAAGCAGCATTCAGTCCAACAAGCGGCACTCGGCCCAACAAGCGGCACTCGGCCCAACAGCGGCACTCGGCCCAGTAGCCGTATCCGGCCCATTCCGACAGATTACTAGGCACTATAGCGGTTTATTAGCAACCTAAAACATAGTCCTATATCGGCTGCGACGATCAGGTAACCTCCATCCTCCGTTATAAATAAAAGGCTATTTATTACAAAAGTTTTAAGAACCACGACACAAGCACTTAAGCTTCTTCTTTCCTTCCTTCTGAATCGAATCTTCTTCAGAAGCTAACTTAACCGTCGGAGGGGGGTTCTCCTGGGCCGAAATCCGGGACCCTCGCTGACTGGTTCTTCTTCTTGCAGGAGCCACGGTTCAAATCCTTGCCGACCTCTTCGTCCGGGTCAGCTTCGGCCACTGGTCTCAGTTTTCTTCTTCTCATAGGGGTCTCGGCCTCGTTCTTCGCCGACCCCTTCGTCCGGATCCCCCTCGGCAAACGGAGTCTCGGCTTCACTTTCGGCACATCTCAGTCCGGATCCCAGTCGGCTTTTAGATTTTCTGATTACTATCTCGGAATCCGACAGTGATAGCTTCGGCTACATCAATTATTATCTTAATTGTTTAGAAATTTGCTTTCAAATTAATAGTTTGATGTAATAAGGATTTATGAGAGACTCATGTAATTTTGTTTATGCGGTGAAATTGAAAATTTAGATATTAATTGATGTTGTAATTTGTGGACTTTAGTATTTGACTATTTATTTGAATTATGTAATAATAAATAATATTTTATTTAAATTATATTGTAATTTGCTTATCTCTCGTACCCATTTGTTAAGCCGAGCCGATGTTGCGTACTTGGACTCTGATGTCAGCCGGTGTGCTGAATTAGATTTCGAAGGTGTAACATTATAAGATTGGTCAATAAGTGGGTAAACAGGTTTGGGTCTTGTCCTATTCCTTTAACTCTTAGTAGAGTAATATTGGCTACAATACCTTTTACTGTAGTATAGGGTATTGCATTGGGTGAAAAAAAATATTTTTTTAAGGTCGGCCTCCACATATTCTAGGTGTCCATATAACTTTCTGATGTTGGGGACATGGTATTTTTGTCCCCAGAATAGTATGGACACAAGTTGCAAAAATAGGAATTATTTCCACTTTGCCACAATTTCTTTTTTCCTCCCTCTGCAGTACGACTTCTTTTTCTCTTGAAAATTACTACAGAAAACCTCTCCTTCCTTTATCCTGCTAATGTGGGTGCTTATGGTAGATTTCTTTCTCCAGACACCTCATTAATTACTCTTTTAGTGTATTTGTAATGTTAAAATCCAACTCCTAATTTTATTTTTGGATAAGTAAATTTGAAATCTTAAAATGAGCAATGATGTCTATTAAAAATTCTACATATATTTTATAAATGGTTTAAAATTTAATTTATTTTTTAATATATATTAATAATTAAATATACATATTTAACATAAAATTATATTAGTTTGGTGTCTCCATGTCTTACTTTTAATAATTTAACGTGTTTGACATGTATGTCTGCATTTTTCATATCATACGTACAATCAAATCTCTGATTAGACGATGTAAACAATTTTAAAAGTTTAAAAAATGTGCCCCTATGAACAAAAAACATCCTTAATAGGTTGAGCCGAATAATAGTTTTTTATTTTTTTAAAAAAATTTAGGTCATCTGATCGGAGATCAAGGTACATAGACATCATAGGACATGTGCGGCCCGACCTTTAAAAAATTCATTTTTTTTTGTTTACCCACTACAACAATGGGGGCATCAAAGAATGTATTACTCTTTCTCATGTTATACATTAGCTTAAAGAATATAATTATCTTGAGCTCTGACATAATTCACGAATGGGCCAACAATGGAAGACAGGGCAGCAAATATTAAGGCGTGTTTGGCAAAACTTTTACTTAAAAATCACTTTTGACTTCGACTTCTCACATAGAATGACTTGAGGGAGAGAGGTTACAACTAATTTTGATTTGTTACAAAAGTAAAGTCTTTCATAACTACCTCACTTTTTCTCTAATCTTAGAAGTTTCACCTTGTAACTTTTGGCTAGAAGCCAAAACACAAGTAAAATACTATATAAATGGCTTTCAAGATCGAAGGCGTAGCTTTCATTTGGAAGCACTTTTGCACTTCCATGTAAATTTATTTTTGTGGTAGCACTTGGATCTTAGAAGTCATTTATATAGTATTTTACTTATGATCTGGCTTTCAACTAAAAACTACAAGGTGAAGCTTTCAGATTGAAGAAAAAGTGAGGTTGCTATGAAAAAGTTGACTTTTGTAACACACCAAAATTACTTATAATCTCTCTCCCTCAAATCATTCTATAGCCAAAAATGGCTTTTAAGTAAAAGTTTTGCTAAACTTGCCTTTACTCTTCTTCATGTTATAAATGGGCTTAAAGAATATAATTATCTTAACCTCTGAGAATTGGGCACAAATTTAAATATAGATTCATAGAAATTTAATTAGAAGTTTGTATAAAAAAATGTGGAGTAATACTTGTTGTACTGAGAGTTAGTGCAACAAGTTGAGTCATCTTATAATGTAAGATGCTATTAGTCCACATAGGTAGGTGGCATAGTTGGACGTTCTTTCCACGAGTAGACTAGACAAGTATTAAGTACAAGCGTAGAATTCTAAACATGATATAGGTATGACAAATACTTCATGGACATGACAAATATATGTCATGCTTATGAGTTATTTGTCATGCTTGAAAAATATTTGTCATCTCTAAGTTTCTGTGTACAGATTTTTAGACGTGACAAATATTTTGTAGGTATGATAAATGCTTTGTGGGTACATGCTTAAAAGTATTTGTCATCTCTATATATGTGTGTACATATTTATGGGCGTGATAAATATTTTTGGACGTGACAAATGCTTTGTGGGTTCGACAAATAGTATTTGTCACACTCATGAAGTATTGATCATATTACATATATTTGTCAAGCTCAGAATTTTTTATCCGCATTTAATGTTTGTCTGACTCACCTATGGAAAAAGTTACTCAACCCATATGACACCTATCCATGTGGACCAACGACATCTTATATTACAAGATGACAAATACTAAAAAAATATAACATAAATTGTTATTGGGTAAACGCTTATATACTCGAAAGTAAAGAGTCTACGTGGGTCCCCTAGGACCCGTTTTGACAGCCCTCGCTACCATGGGGTCTGATGGAGGAGGAGTTTTGCGGCCATGGAGGTCCTCCTCCCTTTTTTTGCAGGGTCTTGGCCTCATGGCCCTCTCCACCATGGATAGGGGAGAAAGGAAGAGGAGATCCTACTGCCCGTTCTTGGCCCCAGTCTCTCCAAAACTCCAACGTGTCCGAGGTGAAGAGGAACAAAATAGGTGTAAAGAAAGTAAAGCAGAAGATCCGACTCTGAGACTTAGAGCATCTTATATGCTCAGTTGGGCAGGCTCAGTTATAAAGTTTAATTGGCTCAACCTAAACTCAAATTGGGCTTAAACCCAATTTAAATCAATCCGGTCGTAAACGCAACACATCCACGCTAGGTTGGATAGGACTGTTCCAAATTGATTAATGCCATTTAACATTTCATAACATTATATCTTTTATTATAATCTAAAATTAAACATTATAAAATAATAGCAGCTTATCATCACAAATGACTTTTGAGATCCTAGTTTTCCACGACAATGAGCATAAGTGAAAAATATAACTAACTCAAAAACTATAATTCAACTTCTTAGAATAATACAAAATCAAGAAAATTAAGTCTGTGAATGCTTAGCATATAGAGGTGAAGGCTCCATTTTCTTCCATTAAGAAGCGAAGACGAATCTCATACATCTATCATATTTAAGAAATCCGAAAGTATACGGGGTGGCGGTTATAGCTTTTCCGAAAGTGGAGGGTCCGGGTCCACGTTTATTGTAGGCCCAGGTCCAGCCCAGCATAGGCCTGTCTCCATGGTGCCCTGTGCCCGGCCTGCAACCTTCGAGGCCCGGCCTGGCAACAAACACTTGTTACACTTCCTTCTTAAAAAGCCTTCCTCATTGTCCTCAACTCATCCCAAGTACGGACTAAGGATGCAAACCGGTAGGATTTGGTGCAGACCAAAGGTGATCCACAACCTTATTCGCTACACTGTCAATTTAAAAATACTTCTGTTAATTGACCTATAAATTAATAATTATATGATTGAATTCTTAATGTATCATTTGCATTTGGTTAGAAGATATTTATATCTATTACCTTATTTCTATGGATATCAATTTCGTCTAACCTATAAGCTAATGATTGGTCAAATAAAAGAAAGAAATTAAAAAACAATATCTTGTGCGTGCCCGGTCCGACCTGTAGATGTAGTGGGATGGGCCGCGCCAAATCAAATTTTCAAACTCTTGTGAAGCCCAAGCCCGCTTCAAATCGGTCTTTTCCCAGCCTGGTCCACAGAATTGTTTTGCGTCTCCCGCTCATGCAATATCCAACGCAGTTTAGAAGCTTTCTCCTTGGATTTTTACTTGCTGCACCTCCGTGCAAGTATATCAAGTCTTTTTAATTTATTAGGCCGAAGTTTATATGCGTCACACATTTTTAAAACCCAATTTTTGATGGAGCAACTCAAATTTTTTTTAAAAAGTTTAAAAACTGGACTCCATTGAACAGCATAAACACATTCTTAATGGGCCAAGTGTTATTTTTAACTTTTTTTAATCATCCAATCAAAGATTTGGTACATATATATGGGACATGTGGGGTCTGGCTTAATAAAATTTTAAAAAAAGTCATGTACCTGTTGGGCCCAATTAGTTGAGTTTTGACATCCAGTCCCTGGAGGCCCAAAAACTACCGCTTGACCGACCTATGCTTGTACCTCTCCTTTACACAAGATGGGAAGATCAACAGTCATAAGGATACCCCAACACTTTCAGAATCTAGTATGGACGTAAATGTTACAAGCATCAAATACAAGAACATAATCTAAATGATAAAATGATTCGATTCTTTTCCACTGACACAGTATCTATACAAGAACATAACCAGAATGTTTGGATTCTTCTACAAATCAACAGTTTACCCCTATGACCTTTGCTACAAATCAAATATATGAAGTCTTTTTAATTTATTTAGGCCAAACTTCATATGCTCCACATATTTTTATAACCCAATATTTGATGGGACAACTCAAAATATTTAATAAAAAATTAAAAACTGGACTCCAGTGAACACTATAAACATATTCTTAATGGGTCAAGTGTTATTTTTAACTTTTTTTTTAATCATCCAATCAAAGATTTAGTACATATATATGAGACATGTGGGATCTGACTTTAAAAAAAAAAGTTAAAAAAAGTCATGTACTTTTTGGGCCCAATTAGTTTTTTAATCATCCAATCAAAGATTTAGTACATATATATGAGACATGTGGGATCCGACTTTGAAAAAAAAAGTTAAAAAAAGTCATGTAATTTTTGGGCCCAATTAGTTTTTTAATCATCCAATCAAAGATTTAGTACATATATACGAGACATGTGGGATCCGACTTTAAAAAAAAGTTAAAAAAAGTCATGTACTTTTTGGGCCCAATTAGTTGAGTTTCGACATGGACTCCCTCAAGGCCCAAAAACTACACTTGACCGACAAATGCTTGTACCTCTCCTTTATATAAGATGGGATGAACGATAGTCATAAGGATATCTCAACACTTTTAGAATCTAATATGGACGAAAATGTTACAAGCACCAAATACAAGAACATAACCAAAATGACGAAAAGATTGGATCTTTTACACTGACACAGTATCTATACAAGAACATAACCAGAATGTTTGGATTCTTCTACAAATCCAAACAGTTTACCCCTCTGACAGTAGCTACATGAGAGAGAGAGAGAGAGAGAGAGAGAGAGGATATTTGAAGACAAATATGTAGGTGGTGTTCAATTAGTGAACCCATTGCAGGCACAGATTTTTTCCCATTAGACTTTCAATTACCTATAATTTTGTTAAGCTCCGATGTCTGCACTTGAAAATGTTAATTTTTTTATTCGAAAAAAAATGTTAATATCTTTTCCATGGAGAAAACTTTGTATCAGTAGCAAATTAGTGAGACTAAAGAGGGCAATGCTTAAATATGAAAGATTATGACTTACTTAAATATTCCTATTAAAGAGCAAAGTTGTATCTGATTAATGCAGTTAACCACAGTGGCAGTTAACCCCAGGGTGCAGTCGAAATTTTTTATTTTTTTTAATTTTTTGAAAATCTTTTATGATAGATCCCATCATATCCGACATGCTCGTACTATCCAATGTTCAATAGGACGAAAAAAATTTTAAGAATAAAAAATTGAGTCGATGAACAGTATATATTTTTATATTTTTAGATCATCCGATCAAAGATCCAATTACATATCTATAGATATGACAGACACGATGGAACCGACATTGAAAAGAAAAAAAAAATTGAAAATGTTGTTACAGTTGTCCGATTTAGTAGATGGGATGACTGCCAGCACCGCGCTGCAGTCGCATGCGGTACAGCAAGTCCCACTCGTTGAAAGAAATGGGACACGGCTGATTTGATTTAAATTGGAATGACTTGCCCAACATGTCATTTCCCCTTAGTTTTCTTTCCTCTTTTGTCCAGATTGTTGGTGGTGGTGAACGGTGAGGAAGAAGACTGCAACGAGCGCTTCTTGCATCCTGCAGGGTGATCTTTTGGCAGTTCTTTGATGGGCAGTACCAATTGAGGGAGCCACATATACTTAACAGCCTCGTAACTAGTGAATGTGGACCCTCTTTCGGTAGAGCACTGCCTCAGGGGATAACAGGGTTGTCACTAGAATAATGTATACATCCAAACAACTAAAGCAAATAGAGTCAGAATAATCTGGGTAAAACATCTTATTCTAAAACCTGCTCAGTTATCCAAGAAGAACATTGTGGATTGCACCGTATCTATTCTACTTATGAGGCAAAAGTTTACTTATTGGGTAAGCTGGGTCGGATATTAGTTGTATTGTTTTGAGTGAAAACTTTCGAAAAGGACTAAAGGGTTAAGCCATCAGATAATGGTGAACATGAGTAATTCATTAAAATATAACTACAATAACTAAATGTGGATGTTTTTATTTGAACTTTTTATATAGCATGATAATGTGAGAAACTAAACTGAACTTCACTTATTGATCAATTGTATTAGGCTGAATCCCCTCAATATATTAGTTGACCGAGTTTAGTGAGTGCACTGACTAAGCTCTCATACTAATAGTAAACTGTAGATAAGGTGGAGAAACAATGCCACACGTACTGGTATCATCACTGTAGCAGCTGCCCGCATGCAAACAGCGTACGGTATTAGACGTTATCCACACATGAAATAGGAAGTGCAATTCATACGCGGGTAAGGGAGGAGAGAAGGAGAGAGATAGAGCTATATTTACCATTTCAGAGACATATAGAGAGAGAGACCACTCGCCCTTCCTGATATTCGTGTTGATCACTGTGAGAGATTCCTCTACGTCCCATGTGCACTCACAGAGTTTCTATGGACACTAGGCGATAACAGAGGCATGCATGCCTGCACCAAGCTGGGACAGCAGCTTGGATTAGTGGGCCTGTCTCGCGCATGATGCACGTACGTACGTGTGTTAATTCTATCTCGCCATTTGTGTCTTCTTCCTTCGCTAAACCGACACAGAGCAGGCAGGTTGAAGAATCTAGTGTACTGGTGTCAGCAGTGGTGATCAATCATTCTTCAACTTCTTACAGTGATCGTCCTGGCCTTTCTGCCTCAGAGGAGATGTCAACCAACGTTTGGGCTGAGAGCCACATGGCATCGTCACCGACATGATCATAAGTTTTATCTCATTGATTTTATGATAAAACTTTTAGTAAAAAATTTATGAGCGATTAGAGATCGATTTTGTCTAGATAGCTGTGAGATATCTCCTAATAAAGTAAAAATTATTGGATACAGCTGGGTAAGTGTTTCACATTCACTAGGGAATATATATAAGAGGTCTATATATAATGAAATATGGCTACCAGTGGGATTCAACTTGTAGTTAGCCTGCATGCAGCAAGATGTGTCCAAGTGAGTGCACTATATATCTGCTTGGGAGATTTGAAGATCTTATAAGTGACAAGGCTTTTTGTCTTCCACAAATAATGTTTGCCACTGTATATAACCCCACAATTTGCTTCACCCGTCTTAGAGCACTTCCTACAGGAACAGTACTGCTGTTGAGAGAAGAGGGAGACTTTGGCCCATTGAATGCCATCACATGCTGTACTAACTCGGGCGTGAGGAACAGCACGTACGGAGATTCTCAAGTCTCAACTGGTACAAGCTTTCTTCGTTTTAAGTAGTGGACAAAATAGGGGGGATAGTGTGGACTGCGGAGGTTCACATCGATGGAATGGATAAACAAGAAAGTGTGCATGCTTTCACGCGTGCTCTTGTGCATATACATAGTGCTTCCTCTAGTTTTGAGTCGGATTCCTCTCAGTATACTGATTGATCGAGTTCAGTCAGTGTACTAGAAAGGGGAGAAGGGGTGTTGGCTTTCCAATTCGGTGAATTTTTTTTAAAAAAATCTCCTCCTTCTAGTGTACTGATTGATCGAGTTCAGTCAGTGTACTAGAAAGGGGAGAAGGGGTGTTGGGCTTTCCAATTCGGTGAATTTTTTTTAAAAAAATCTCTTCCTTCTAGTGTACTGACTGAGCTTGATCAACCAGTGTATATAGGAGATTAAAACTCTCTAATTTCATATGCTCCCCTGTGTACGTACGTGCGTCCACACACACACAAGCGCATGCAGGTCCACCATCTGTGCGTGTAGAGAGAGGGGGGGGGGGGGACAATGGCATTCCACGCTCTTGGACCATTACATCTGATGTAGCCTGAAGCTATCACGACCGGATTCTGAAGCTGGAATCCGAAGTTGGGATCCGAAACTGGATCGGACCTGAGGAGAGGCCCGATGGGGATCCGGGACACGACGAGGGCGGAGACGAGGCCGAAGATCCGAAGCCGAGGGGTGCCCGGATGGGGGCCCACCGAGAGCGAAGCCGAGACTCCCTCGGACGGATGCAGACCAGAAGGCGAGACTGAGGCCCCTCCGGATGAGGCGGACCAGCTTGCAGAAGGCGTGGCCGAAGCTCCTTCGGACGAGGCGGACCAGCCGGCGTATGGCGTCGAGACCGGAGGGAGAAGACTCGAGGTCGGCGGCCGGGACCGATTTGGAGAGGTCGGCGAAGATTCAAACCGAAGCCCCTGCAGAAGGAGGAAAAGAAGAAGAACCCGTCAGCAGGAGTCCCGGAGTTCGCCCCTAAGGAACCCCCTCCGACGACTAAGTTAGCTTCTGAAGATGATTCGATTCAGAAGAGAAGGAGGAAGAAGGAGCTTTAATGCTCTTTGGACTGTAGTCCTTGGGGTCTCGAAGACATACCTTTGATAATAAATAGCCGTGTATTTATAGCGGAGGATAAATGTTGTTTAACGGTGGCAGCCGATATAAGACTATGTTCTGGGTTTACTGGTAAACCGCCATAGTGCTTAAGCCTCCCACCGGAGTGGGCTGGATATGGCTACTGGGCTGAAGGGGGTTGGGCCGCCGATGAGCCAGAGACCGCTTAGTGGGCCGAAGCCTGCTGGGCCGAGTGCTGCTGAACCGCTTATGGGTCGAAGGCTATCGGGCCGCTGATGGGCCGAAGGTTGTAGGGCCGCTGATGGGCCGAAGACCACTGGACTGCTTACTGGGCCGAGGGCTGCTGGGCCGAGGGACTGCTGGGCAACTAATGGGCCGAGGAACACTGGGCTGCTTACTGGGCTGAGGGCTGCTGAGCCGCTGATGGGCCGAAGGCGGCCAGTGGGCCTTCTTCTACTATTGTTGGGCTGATCTCAGTGCTGGGCTTGTTTAAATGGGCCGAATCGGATTCTGCCTCATCACATAGCCCCCCACTCTTGTCTTTCTCAGTTTCATGAGATGGCATGTGCTGGCTGAAACTCAGTCTGCTTTACCATACAAAAGGAGTTGCCTTCGGTCTGCCGAAGGCTAGCAACGATTAGCCTCGCCTTAGTCCGGGATCTCAGCGACGGATGCCTTCGTCCTCGGTTGCGAAGGGAGGAATTCTGAACATATCCGGACTTCTGAAAAAAGGACGGAAAAGACGCAGAGTTTTCCGTCAGAACGGTCGTGTCGTGAGAAAGCACAGGACACGTGTCGCGTATCTGGTCGTCCCGTTAAAAGCACAAAAAGATCCCGGCCGTTCTTGGTGATCATGCGGATCGCGAGTCACTTCGGCTCTCTGCCCAAGGCTTCACTTGGATCGCCGCCTCTTCCGCCCCCGGCACGCGGATCGTAACACGTGGCGAGCATCTGAATTATCAGCCGAAGGGTCAGACCGCGTCCGACCGTTGATTGCTTCCTCTCGATCCCGCAGCCGGACCGTTATCATTGCCGAAGGACAGCAAATGTGGCGCGCATCTGAGGGAAGCGGTGCCGATGAGGGGGAAGATCTTGGCCGTTGATTTTGGCGGGGAATGTTTTCAACTTTATCCTATAAATAGGAACCCCTCCCCAGGGCACTGTTCCACTCTCTTCTTCCTGCGCCTGTGTTCTTCTGTGGTCATCCGAGCTTTCCTGCTTCTCCGGCGAACAACGGGCCATCGAAGGTGATTGAGAGTGTTCTGTCTGTTGCCGGGAAACTCTCTGCTGCCTGGAGTTTCCGCCGGGGAGCCTTCTGTTGTCTGGGAAGCGGTAGGCAGCCGAGGAGGTCTTGTTTGAGGGTAAGCCTCAATTTTCTCTCTGCTCTGTGATTCATGATCAGTAGCCCCCCTTCGGCCGAAAGTAGCTCTTCGGCCGAAGGTTATTCGTCTTATTCTTCGTCTCGGCCTCCTGAATCTTTCTTGTCATCTCCCTTTTCTTCGAACTCCCTTGCTTCTCTCATGGCGGATGAGGTCGAAGTGTCTGGTGCTGAAGAAACCGAGGAGGTTCCGATTGCAGCCCAAGCTTCTACCTCCGGTCGACGCAGGGTCGAGACAGTCCTTGATGCGATCTGCACTCTTGCCGATGATGGTGTTAAGACCATTGCTTCTTATTACGAGCTCCCTTCTTGGACGATTCCCTATCGGCCCGGAAAAAACACCAGGGCCAACTCCGTCCGACCGGGCAACTTTTCTATTTACGAAGAGAGCTTCCGGGCGGGCTTTCGTCTTCCTCTCCCTTCTTTTGTCATCAATCTCCTGAATTTCTACGGGTTGGCCCCGTCTTAATTTTTCCCGAACTCTTGGCGGACAGTTTACGCTTTCCTGGTTGTGCACGCCTCCATTGATGTCACCCCTTCGGTAAACATCTTCCGCTCTCTTTTCAAGATACAGCGGCAGGGAAAATCCGATTGGTTCTGCTTCGTCCCCCGCTTCGGCCGGAGTATCTTTTCTGGGAAGCCTTCGTCCATCCATCATTGGAAGAGGAGCTTCATCTTCATCTCTCTTCTGGAGAAGGAGAGGAGTGTGTGGCCCTTCCCCACTGAGTGGGCATCACTGGCCGAAGGCCTCTCCGATCCTCCTTCACTTAATTCCGATCAGCTTCATATCGTGAGCCTTATAGAAGCCGAGGCTCCGTATGATATAGCGGAGCTTTTCGATGACAAGGAGCGGCTCGTGCAGACGGGGGCTTGGCCGGATCCGACGAAGGATCCTCCTCGTATCTCTCCTTACCTTCCTCCCGAGGATGTCCCGGGGGAGGCTGAGGGAGCTGCCGAGGTTGAATCTCCGGCCGAAGCTCCTCCGACCGAGGAGGGTGCTGAGGCTTCGGCCGAGGGTAAGTCTATCTTGAGTTGAAGAGAATCGTGTATTGTAAGCTGCTAACCCTTTTTTTTTTTTTTGTTCGCAGAGATGACTGGGATTCGGGGACTCCTCGGTCGGCTCGCCCAGCAGTCCGCTCAATCCCAACCGTCCCAGCCACAGGCGGTGGGAGGGGAGGCTGGACGAGAAGTGGCCCCGAACGCTCAGGCCGCAGGGCAGACGGCGGCTTTGGTCGAAGGCCGCGTCGCTGCTGCTGCTCTCGAAAGAGAGAGGAAGGGAAAATCGGTCGCCCGAGGGCCAGCGAAGCGGAGCCGGGTGGTCGATTCTGGCGAGACAGACTCCGCCCCGGTGGTCAAGAAGCCGGCGGCTACCCGAGGGGTCCCTCTCTCATCGCCTCCCGCACCGCCGAGGGGCGACTCTCCCCCAGCTACGGAGGCCGGCACGGAGGACTTCGGGGGTTTCGAGACGCATATGCACGCGAATATGGGCATGAGCTCTGGGTTCCGAAGCTGGGGGTCTACGCGGACGAGAGTCTGGAGGACTCTCGGACATGCCTGCGCCTGCTCCGCGGCTTAACCCTCCCGATGGCCAAGGACGAGATAAAAGCGTTGTCCTCGGAGGGCTTGGCGATGCAGTGCGCCCGACTGTCGGTCCAGGTAAAAAAGCTTCTTTATTGGCCTTGGTCTAATATTTCCCTTGGCTTGTTCGTGGTTTGTTGATTTGTTGTTCGTCCGCCGTCAGATGGCCATTCAGCACAGGCTCCGGGACATCGACCAGGCTTCGGATCAGCCAGCTTCGGGCAAAGTCGCCTCGGTGCGACGTAGCCTTGAGGCCAATGTTGATTTGCTCCTGAAGGCAAATGCCCGGATGCGGGCTGAGCTGGGGGAGCAAAAAGAGGCGATCCGTGCCACCTCCGAGGCCAAGACGAAGGCCGAGCAGGAGAGGGAGAAGGCCGAGAAGGAGTTGGAGACGGTTCGGGCCGAAAATGAAATTCTTAAGGTCGAGATCCAGGACAAGGCCGATCAGCGGGCCGTGGAGCGTAGTTGCCATGCCGAGGAGGTCTCGTCTCTGAAGGCTGATCTGGAGGCCAAGGCCGAAGAGGCTGCTCGTACAGCCGTAGCCAGCTATAAGGCCGGCCCGGATTATGTGGAGGAGATAATGCAGGCTCAACTTGAGGCGGCGTCGTCCGTGTTCAGCATAGGGCTGGCTATCGCCCAAAAGGCGTGCCCAGCCGTAGATCTGACCGGTATCGCCCTTCCGACAGATGAGGAAGGCGATGAGCTTCTGACCTGGTGGAAGAAGCTTAAGGCCGAAAGAGCTTCGGCCCCGGAGAAGGGTGACGCGGCTGGACCTGATGAGGCCGCTCCTGTTGAGGCCGTTCCCGCCGAGGATTCTCCTTCTCTATCTCCCGGTCAGACCCTTGTTGATGTAGACGACGATGATGCCGAAAGCTAATACGGGGGCTTGTCCCGATTTTTGCTTGCTTTTTGAAAAGGCCGCGGCCAGATGTATGGCCAATTCTGTACTGTTTACATATATATGAAAAAGTACCTGGCTTTCACTTGCATGTGTTCTGAATGGATGACCGAGTCTGGTTCTCCTTGAGACCATATTGCTGTTTAGATGCGGCTCGCACGGCCGAAGCCAATCCAGATTCGGATATGGACTTAGAAAGTAATGCCGCTCCCGATACGGTTCGCATGGCCAAAGCCACTCTCGGTACGGTTCACACGGACTTAGAGAAAACCCTGCCGCTCCCGATACGGTTGCATGGCCGGAGCCACTCCCCGTACGGGTTACTTGGGCTTAGAAAATACCATGCCGCTCCCGGTCCGGTATGGCCGAAGCCAGTCCCAGTATGGGTTACCGCGGGCTTAGAAAATACCATGCCGCTCCTGATCCGGTATGGTCGGAGCTAGTCTCGGTATGGGTTACCGCGGACTTAGAGAAAACCATGCCGCTCCGGATCCGGTATGGCTGGAGCCAGTCCCGATATGGGTTACCGCGGGCTTAGAAAATACCATGCCGCTCCCGATCCGGTATGGCCGGAGCCAGTCCCGATATGGGTTACCGCGGACTTAGAGAAAACCATGCCGCTCCCGATCCGGTATGGCTGGAGCCAGTCCCGGTATGGGTTACCGCGGACTTAGAGAAAACCATGCCGCTCCCGATCCGGTATGGCCGGAGCCAGTCCCGGTATGGGTTACCACGGACTTAGAGAAAACCATGCCGCTCCCGATCCGGTATGGCCGGAGCCAGTCCCGATATGGGGTACCGCGAACTTAGAGAAAACCATGCCGCTCCCGATCCGGTATGGCCGGAGCCAGTCCCGATATGGGTTACCGCGGACTTAGAGAAAACCATGCCGCTCCTGATCCGGTATGGCCGGAGCCAGTCCCGGTATGGGTTACCGCGGACTTTGGAGAATAATGTCGGACATGATCTTTTCAAAAGAAAAACTTTATTCATGTCTTCCGGCTAAATTCCAAGGGAAGTAATTTACATGAAGTAGTCCGAAGGCGCTCCATATGTAGACACCGATTTTGGACCACCCTTTTGATCATAAATCCCCTCCATCATCAGCCCATCATCATAAATCCCCTCATTTGAGCCATCTCAGCCCACTACCAGCTAGGCCCATTAACCAAATCCCGACTCTAGCCACCTTTTCCGTGGAAGGCCAGCCAGTCCGCCTTCCACCCCCTTCGAAGGCCACCCCTCGCCTTCCACCACCTTCGAAGGCCACCCCCCGCCTTCTACACCCTTGGAAGGCCAGCTACCTTGCCTTCCACCTTTTTTCCACCTTTTCCACTTTTAGCCACCTTTTCGTGGAAGGCCAACCCCTTGCCTTCCACCGCCTTCGAAGGCCACCCCCCGCCTTCTACCCCCTTCGAAGGCCAACCACCTTGCCGTCCACCTTTTGGCCACCTTTTTTCACATTTTCGTAGAAGGCCAACCCCTTGCCTTCCACCGCCTTCGAAGGCCACCCCCCGCCTTCTACCCCCTTCGAAGGCCAACCACCTTGCCGTCCACCTTTTGGCCACCTTTTTTTCACCTTTTCGTAGAAGGCCAACCCCTTGCCTTCCACCGCCTTCGAAGGCCACCCCTTGCCTTCCACCTCCTTCGAAGGCCACCCCTCGCCTTCCACTCCCTTCGAAGGCCAGCCGGTCGCCTTCCACCGCAAGAGTGGAAGGCATGTCACCTGGCCGTCCACTCCTTAACCACCTTTTTGACCCCGTCTTCCCCACGATCTCCTCTACTCTCCGCCCTCGTCCCCCATTACTCCGACCACTCCCCACTCCGGCGACTGCCGCGTCCACTACCTCCAACCCTTGACCACTCCCTATTGGTTGAAGGGTGATTTACGGGGATTTAGACCCCTGTTTTCTCCCCTTTTTCCTTCGCCTATTTAAACCCCCCACATCCTCTCGAGCAAGGGGTTAAGGACTTGGGGGTTAAAGGAGGATTTGGGGTTAAGGATTTTCTGAGGTTAAGAGGTGGCTTCTTGGAAGGAAGGCTCAGAGAAGGCTGGCAAGCGGGCAAAGAATCAAAAGGCTGTTTCATGAGGAACGTCACTCCAAATGGGCTTGTCTTCCTAACCCTCTTTTACTTTTTCACCTTTTTCACTTCATTGCATTTCCAATTTCCATCAATGCCGTAACATCCTCTCTCTTTCACTCTCTTTTACCGTCAACACATCATTTCACTCTTCACACACGAGCACTTATCTGCATGCATACATCCTAGGATGACTTAGCACATTTTACCCCCAGAGGTTCCAAACAAAAATCGGGAGGTGGGTGGCCATAACATATGGTCACCTTCCCTCCCAAACACCCATCCGGTGCGTTTCCCTCTAATTTTAGTTATTTTTTTATGTTTGCATGAACGGATCCTACATGTCACAGTTCTAATTGGGTTATTGTCTTTTCTTTGTCTGTCTTTTCTTTTCAGGGGCTCTTACCAGATTCTGCGCGTGCACTACCGAGCTCTCCTCCTCTGGCCGGCCGGAGGAAGAGAAGGAGGAACCAGCATCTCCCGCTCCCACAAAACGCGATCACATCCCCACCATCCTGCGGAGCACAGGGACCGTAAGGTAATGCTCCTGGCGATCACATCCTTTATTTCTAACCCCCTTTAAATCGCCACAGTGCTAAGACGAACGGAGAGGAACCCTCGCCCGAAGCCCGCAGCCGCGGCGGGGGACGTTCCGGGCGCCTACACCATATTCCAGGTATGAGGGAGAGGTTGGCCCGAAGGGGTTTCCCATCGATAAGTCCCTCGTTGGACTACTTCCCTTATAAGCCCCTCGGTCGTCTGAAGCATGGCTTCGGCTGAGACGGGATTTCTTCGGACGTTGCCTTGCTGCTTCAAGGGCCTCCCGGTTCTGCCTCTGTTGAGGTTGTTCTTACCGGTATTGTGGCAGTTGGCCCTCTCTGATGAGACGATTAATCTCCTTCCGAAGGTACCGACATTCGTTAGTCAAGTGGCCGACCTCCCGATGGTATTCGCAATATTTTCCGGAGTTCCTTCGGCGATGATTAGTTTTGAGGCACTGCGGCCGTCGGAGCATACCCTCCACCTCCATAAGTATTTGGGAAGGGGGAGCAGGTAGCGGTAGGTACCGCGGTTGCAGATCCCATCGCTTGTTTCGATCCCACTCTTCCCTTCGATATCGCTTTTGGGAGGATTCTTGATCTTTAGGCTGAAGACGAACCGCTGGAGGGGCAGGCGGTGCTGAGCGCTAGCTGTGCACCGTAACGGCCTCGTCGAGAAAGACTTGCGAGGACGTTGGCCGAAACCTTGCGTCTTGAACAGGGCAGAAGAGAGAAGACGGTAGTTGCTGGGGGAGCTGGCTCAGTAACCCCACTTGCTGGGCGATGGCGGATACCACGTCTGGTAGGAGCGCCAGAGAAGTAACGGTGGCGGCTAGTGTTGCCACTTGGTGCTGAAGTTCCTCTACCTGGCTATCTCCGGGAACGATGGACTCTGGTAAATAAGGAAGAGCTGAGACTTGTGGAGCAGACGGGGCGCCTTCGGAATAAAGCGGCCGTATTGAAATCGCCTGCGTCTCTGCCTTGTCTTGTCCGGATCGTCGGACCATTGGACGATGAGACATAACTTTTTGTTTGATTTCCCACAGACGGCGCCACGTGATGTAACATGAAGGTATCACGACCGGATTCCGAAGCTGGAATCCGAAGTTGGGATCCGAAACTGGATCGGACCTGAGAAGGGGCCCAATGGGGATCCGGAACACGACGAGGGCGGAAACGAGGCCGAAGATCCGAAGCCGAGGAGTGCCCGGATGGGGGCCCACTGGGAGCGAAGCCGAGACTCCCTCGGACGGATGCGGAGTGGAAGGCGAGACCGAGGCCCCTCCGGATGAGGCGGACCAGCTTGCAGAAGGCGTGGCCGAAGCTCCTTCGGACGAGGCGGACCAGCCGGCGTATGGCGTCGAGACCGGAGGGAGAAGACCCGAGGTCGGCGGCCGGGACCGACTCGGAGAGGTCGGCGAAGATTCAAACCGAAGCCCTTGCAGAAGGAGGGAAAGAAGAAGAACCCGTCAGCAGGAGTCCCGGGGTTCGCTCCTAAGGAACCCCCTCCGACGACTAAGTTATCTTCTGAAGATGATTCGATTCAGAAGAGAAGGAGGAAGAAGGAGCTTTAATGCTCTTTGGACTGTAGTCCTTGGGGTCTCGAAGACATACCTTTGGTAATAAATAGCCGTGTATTTATAGTGGAGGATAAAGATTGCTTAACGGTGGCAGCCGATATAGGACTATGTTCTGGGTTTACTGGTAAACCGCCATAGTGCCTAAGCCTCCCACCGGAGTGGGCCGGATATGGGTACTGGGCCGAAGGGGGTTGGGCTGCCGATGGGCCAGAGACCGCTTAGTGGGCCGAAGCCTGCTGGGCCGAGGGCTGCTGAACCGCTTATGGGCCGAAGGCTATCGGGCCGCTGATGGGCCGAAGGTTGTAGGGCCGTTGATGGGCCGAAGACCACTGGACTGCTTACTGGGCCGAGGGCTGCTGGGCCGAGGGACTGCTGGGCCGCTAATGGGCCGAGGACCATTGGGCTGCTTACTGGGCCGAGGGTTGCTGAGCCGCTGATGGGCCGAAGGCGGCCAGTGGGTCTTCTTCTACTGTTGTTGGGCTGATCTCAGTGTTGGGCTTGTTTAAATGGGCCGAATGGGATTCTGCCTCATCAACATCTAATCTAGATAAAGTTAAGAATCAATTTAGAAATTAAACCTATATATGCAAAACATGATACATATTAGATGAGATGCGGTTGCAACCAGCTGTAGAAATGACATGAATAGTGTTTTGAAAAATAAAAAGTATGCAAATCAAATGCTAGAATTAGAGGGACAGAAACAGGGTAAACAAGACATTTTATCGTGGTTTCGTCAATTTTTTAGCTTACATCTTTTTAGTGCATGACAACTTTTTTCAGTGCATGGCTTTTGTCGAGGTACTATCAATAGGAAATTATATAATAAAAAATGCCACAACAATGGTACCATTTATAGAAGTTCACCCTATAGCACACACCCAACCCCGAGGGAAGTTGTATTATAATTGGAATTTAGTCTTAGGTTAGATGGCAGATAAAGGTTGTCGTATATTAATTTATCAAGTAAATTTATCTATCTTTTTCGTTGAGGCCCATTTTCTCACAAAAAGATAAAAATTTTACGTTCTCTTTGGGGAGCATCTTCTTAATAGAGTCAAAAAAAAAAAAAAAGAACTTGTCATAAGATATTGACACTGTCTATAGGAACCTACTTAAATTGTCTGCATTGGAAGTTCTGCACTTTTCAGGCAGAGGCTGTCTCCTTTCCTAACTTTTTTTTTGAAAGGCAAAATTGTGAGATTTGTAGTAGTCAAAGAAGACAACATCTGACTAGCGATTCATAAAAACTGTCGTAATGATAGTTATAAGCTAGTCAATATGATACTAGCTGACCAAGACCCAGTGTAGTAAAACCGTTCCAGTACGCGTTACAAAAGAAGAGTTAGCCTCCCATCCTCACAACCTTACCCACGAGCTAGATACAATTAAAGATGGAACTTGGATGGGCTAAATTGGGCCATGTAGTAAATTGAGTTAACTCAATTTGAAAATGGCCTGGCCCAACTTCGGCCCAGCCCGTGTTTAGCCAAAATTACTGCAGTCTAATTAGCGGTGTCAATGGGCCGGGCCCGGCCCAGCCCACAGTCAACTCAGCCCAACCCATGTCCAGTCTAGCCCGGCCCAACCCAGCCCGCCTCTCCATCACGAGGCCCATTGGGGGCCGGTGGGGGCCCGGCCTGGACTCGGCGGTGTGTGCGCAACCTGATCCACTGGCTCTACCTCCCCCTGGCCATGGTGCCCGACCAGTGGTACGACGTCAACGCGGTGTAGACAAGCTCCGCCACGCTCCTCCTCGACGGCCACCTGGCCTTTCCTATCAACCTGATCCAATGGGTGTAGGGGAAGTGGGAGGTGTCGGCGGAGATGAGGAGGTGGGGAAGGAGGGCATGCTCGCTCCGGGGGGTCCTCATGGCCTTGTCCAGCCACACGCAACCCTGCATCTCCCCCAGTCACCACCACACCTTGATGTACTCCTTTCGCTGCTCCCACAGTATCGCCGATGGCGTGATCCCGAACATGACGTGCCTGAGTGACGTCGCGGTGACCTCCACCGGAGGAGGAAGAGTAGGAGACCCAATGGCGGTGGCGTCATGGCTGCCATCGCCGGGCAGCATTGTGGGCAGCCGCAAGACATCTAGTGGTGGGGGAGGGAGAGATGAGCCGTTGGCGAAGATGGGGTAGCAAGAGGGACGGATGCGCGGAGTACAGTATGGGCGTTGCGTTGCTCCTCTGGCGCCGACTGGTGGGCGTAATAGAGGCGGCAATAGGAGGGGAAGGCCGCCTGGAGAAGATAGACAGCGTAGGCAGCGGAGAGGAGGAGGGTGGCAGAGAGCATGGCCCTACGGAGGAATAGGAGGAGTGCCCAGCGAGGTGGCGGGGCGGCCGAGTGGAGGGAAGGCAAAGGGATGGTGGTGGGGGAGCGGCCCATCCCCATCCCTAACCCCATCCCCATGAGGAGATGATCCCAGATGAGGCGGCGGCTCGTTTGCTTCTTGTAATGGTCGGGGTCCCTTTTCTGGTGCACCTCGGGGCAAGCGGAGCCACCCCCTCCCCCGCCACCGCCTTTCATGACGACCCACCGACGACCCTCCTCCTTCCCCGCTTGGTCGCTTTCGTCTTTTCACGCAAACACCGCCATCCAGTCAGTCTTCTTCTCGATGCAGAGGGGGGTGGGGGTGGGGGTAGGGGACCATGGACAGCGAGGGCGATCGGTGGGGAGGGGAGCACCTTCCACGGGAAATGCCGGCCATTTAGGGGGACAAGCTTGGTTGCTTCTCGCCGGTCTCCGCCGCCCATCTACATTAGGGTCATCACAAGCAAGTGTTTGGAGCCGAAAGGAGTAGGGTTTGAGGGAGATGAGCGAGCTTTTGGGCTGCTAGCGGGCTCGGCCTAGCGGCCCTTTCACAAGCCCGATTTGGGCCCGCGGGCTCAAAGTTGCAACCTAAAACTTGGCCCGATTCTGGCCCAGCCCGGAAGCCGCGGGTCGGCCCGGCCCATTGACAGCCCTAAGTCCAACCCAACTCAAATACAAAGTAATAAATTTGGATGAGCTGAGCTAGATTAGGTCCGGCCATTTCAAAGTATAAAAACTACTAATTGTGAAATGTGTTGATCAACATAGGTCAATTGCACCAAATTCACACCAACAATTTGACTAATATCAATCCAAATTCAATCTAGTCTATTTTAAATAATTTTGAATCATGAGTTGGCCTCTCCAATTGACACTTCTACATACAATCAAGAAAAAAGAGAAAATTTCATATTAACTACGTTCTCTTGTATGTGAAATTTCCATACATATTTTTACAGATAACATATCTACCAACTATGCTAGTTCAATAGCATACATGAAATGTTTATACATATCAAATATATATGCAATTGCAATGGCGATTTTGAAACATTATAAGTATTAGGATGGCATGTAGTGTATAAAGAAGCATGGCACTTTTGAAATTTAAAAAAAGATAAATAACAACTCTAGTCTCCTTTTTCTTGACTTGAAAAGAATACAAATGAAAGCTCAAGGAGATCGCTTTAACTCTTTTGTGGGTGTTCTTGTCTCTCTTGGAATGCCAAAGGATCGGTAGAAAACTGAGAACCATTCATACTTACAAACCCATTTGAAACGTCATAGGTGGAGTAATAACTAGTTTTGTCAACCTAATCAGGTTGATTCTAGAAGTACATGTGTCCACACTATTATTGATACCAACATCAAAATATACTGAAACTTTCTTATTTTCTACTAGATTAATGTTATTGACTGTAATATTTCAAGGCGTTAGAATCACTATAAAATTAAAGTACAGCAAAATTTAAAAAGTTACACGCCCTCTGCAGCAAGTACTATTATTTTCTATCAAGTTATGGTGTGCCGGCATCTGTTTCTGTTGCTTTGCTGCAGGATGTCGACGTCAGTGTCACGCAAAACACTATGCTAATCCTTGGATTGCAAGTCCAGAGCATCATTATGGAGTTTTAGCAAAACGAGTTCACATTTAAGATTGATTGGCACTTCCGCAAGGAAAATAGCATTTGGGCCTAGTTCAGTTTATCTCATGGTCTCTCTACTTAAGATGGTCATAGATTTAACTTAAGATGGTCATGGATTTAACTCCTATTAGGTGTATATGCATCCTGTACGAGGATATAGTCCGTAAAAATTCTTCTTTCGGTAGTAGGTTTGACTTAGAATAGTTGCCTAATTAGATTAAACAATCACATTCCATGTAAAAATATCTTATACAGAGAGACACTTGTAAGATTCAAATTGAGTTATACTTGTTGCGCCGCTGTGGTGCAATACAGACCACGCCATAAGTCGGCCGTCATCTAATCTATTTAGATTGGACGGCTGCAGTAAGTGTTTTTTTTGTTTTTAAATTTATAAAGAACATTGGACCCATTATGTTTGACACGTTCGTACAATCTGTTCTCCGAGACTCACGAGATGAAGCAACTTTCTAATATTACTCATTCAAATTTCTTTCACTTGAGAGGCACCGTAAATCTGGGAGTATTGACCCATCTGTCAAAAAGGAAGTTGATGTAGACTGGATCTATCACGACCGGATTCCGAGGCTGGAACCTGGAGAAATGGATCCGAAGCCGGTTCGGATCGGTGTTATTGAGGCCCGACGGGGATCCGGAAGGCCGAGGAGGCGGAGGCGGAGGCGAAGACGAGGGTCCGAAGGCCGAAGGGCGCTTCGGTCGGTGCAGGCTCGTCTCCGGGAAGTCGGGGCCGAGGCTCCTTCGGCGGGCGAAGGGGCGGCGTGGATGAAGCTCTTTCCGGCTGTATTGCCGGCAGGCAATGGAACCGAAGCCGACGGTCCGAGGCCGGAAGGGTCTCGGACTCGGCTTGCTCTTGGATAGTGAGCCCAAAAGCCCTTTTCGTCGGACGAGGGGACAGCGCGGGGCCGAGTCTCCCGTTGCGGGACAGCCGTCGCACGGCGTCGAGACCAGGGAGAGGAATCCGAGGTCGGCGGCCGAGACCGACTCGGGAAGGTCGGCGATGATTCGAACCGAGCTCCTGCAGGAGGGAAAGAAGAAGAAACCGGTCAGCAGGAGTCCCGGGCTCTGGCCCTTAGGAACCCCCTTTGACGGTCAAGTTAGCTCCTGAAGATGATTCGATTCAGAAGGCAAGAAGTAGCTTTAATGCTATTTGGACCGTAGTCCTTAAGGGTCTCGGAGGCAAAGAGTTGCATACCTTTGGCAATAAATAGCGGTGTATTTATAGCAGAGGATAGAGGTTGGTTAACGGTGGTAGCCGATATAGGACTATGTTTGGGCTTACTGGTAAACCGCCATAGTGCCGGATCCGCCACCAGAGTGGGCCGGACTCGGCTATCGGGCCGAAGGGGGTTGGGCCGCTGAGGGGCCGAAGCCTGCTGGGCCTTGGGCTGCCGTGCTGTTCCCGGGCCTTAGGCTGATGGGCCGCTGACGGACCGAAGCCTGTTGGGCCGGGAGCGACGGTGCCGCTTGTGGGGCCGAGGGCTGCTGGGCCGCCGATGGGCTGGAGGCTCCCGGAGGGCCTGATACTGCTGCTGTTGGGCTGAACGGGGTTTGGGCCTGCTCTAATGGGCCGAATCGGATTCTGCCTCATCACATAGCCCCCCACTCTTGTCTTCCTCAGCTCTGAGATGGCGAGAGTAAAGCCCGAAGCTGCCAAAAGAACATCATAACAGGTGTCTTACCCGAAGCTCTGTTCTCTTTCTACTGGGAAGAGGGGGCCCTCGGTCGGCCGAGGGCTACGCGGTTGCTTCGTCCCCGCCCGGAGTGGCGACGAAGGCTCGGAGCCAAGAAGCCGAAGGGCAGAGCCCTCTGACTCGTGTCAGGCTCCATTAAATGGACGGGATGGCGCGTCGCCTCGCGAGGAAGCACGGGACACGCGTCGCGCATCCGGCCGCTCCGTCGAAAACACAAAAGGATCCTGATCGCTCTCTGGTCGCGGATCGCCTCGGCTCTCTGCCCGAGGCTTCACTCGGATTGCCGCCCTTTTCATCTTCAGCGCGCGGATCGGGACACGCGGCGCGTATCCGGGCGGCCAGCCGAAGGGTCCGAGCGCCCTCGGCCGTTGATTGCTTCGCTGCAAGTCCCGGAGCCGGTCCGTCATCATTGCCGATGGACAGCGCACGTGGCGTGCATCTGAGCGGGGCGAGGGGACGAGTGGGACGATCTCGGCCGTTGGCTTCGGCGGGAGGCGCTCCGAGTGGGCTCTATAACTACAAGCCCTCAGCAGGGCACTGTTCTTCTTCCTGCTGCTGCGCCTGCGTTTCCTCTGCAATCATCCAAGCTCTTCTTCCTTCTCCAGCGGAAAGCTAGCTTCCTGAAGGCTTCGTCCGAGCTCGCCGGCCACCGTGGGAAGGTCTCTATTCCTCGGAGCGCATCGCTGGTGGAGCTGGGAGGTTTGAGAAGCCGCACTCGGCTTAGGAGAGACTTCCTCCCCCTTCTTGCGAGTAAGCCCCAGCTTTCCTCCTTCCCTTCGTGGCCTTATGGTCCGGGATTCTTCCAGTGAGATTACTCCTTCGGACGAGGAGTATACTCCTTCCCACTCTCTGCGATCTCTCCTGTCAGATCCCCTCACCTCAGACTCCTCTGCCCCAGCGATGTCCGAAGAGTCCGAGGTCTCCGGGACTGAGGGGTCCGAGGCTTCCGGAGTCGAGGTTTCCGGGGCCGAGACCTCCGGGGCCGAGTACGCCGAAGAGGTCCGGAACCCAGGCCATGCTTCCACTTCGGGACGCCGTCGTCCTGATATGGCTTCGGAAGCATCCTGCGCCCTTTCGGACGCAGAGGTTATGCGCCTGGTCTCTTACTTCCAGCTCCCTTCCTGGATGACGGTCATTCGGCCTGACTCCGCCACCCGGGCTAACACTTTCCGCCCGGCTTCCTTCTCTATTTACGTTGATAGCTTCGAGGCGGGTTTCCGTCTTCCACTCCCCACCTTCGTCATCAACCTTCTCAGTTTCTACGGGTTGGCTCCGTCTCAGCTTTTTCCCAACTCCTGGCGCACCGTGTACGGTTTCTTGAGCGTCTTCGCTCATGTGAAGATCCGCCCTTCCATCAATGTCTTCCGCTGCCTCTTCAAAATTCAAAGGCAGGGGAAGTCCGAGTGGTACTGCTTCGTCCCTCGGGTCGGGCGAAGCGTATTCTCCGGGAAGCCTTCGTCTATCCATGGCTGGAAGAGGAAGTTTGTCTTCGTCTCCCTGCCGGAGAAGGAGGAGAGCGTGTGGCCCTTCCCTACTGAATGGGCGCCGCTGGCTGCAGGCCTCTCGGATCCTCCTATCCTCACCCAGGTCCAGAGCATCCTCGTGGGTCGCATCCAGATGATGGCCCCGTACAATGTCTGGGGGCTTCTCAGCGCGTCGGAGCGTCTGGTGACCGCCGGGGTATGGCCGGATCCCCGGTCCGATCCGGTGCGGGCCTTCCCCTATCTTCCTCCCGGGGAGGCTCCGCGGGGCCGCGGAGGAAGGGCCGCCGCTCCTCTGGCCGAAGCTCTTCCGGCTGAGGATGCTGATGAAGTTTCGGCCGAGGGTAAGTCGGCTCTGAGTTTGTACTTGTTCACTGTTCTGTTTCTGACAGGCTTTTCTTGCTTGCAGCAATGGCCGATCTCGACGCCCTCCTCGATCGGATATCCGACCGAGGCGCTGGGGCTCCGAGGACCCGAGGCGGGGTCCCAAGGACTGCGGCCTCTTCTGAGGGCCGTGCTGCTGCTGCCGCTCCCGAGAGAGAGCAAAAGTCTAAATTCGCCGCTCGAAGGGGCGGCCGAGCGTCGAAGCGCCCCCGGTCGGAAGGGGCCGTAGACGCGGAGGAGGCTCCGCTGATCAGGAGGAGTGCCGAGGCCCGAAGGGCCGCGAGGCTGGCGTCTCCTGAAGCGCCGAGGGGCGATTCCCCTTCGGCTGTGGCGGCCGGGGTCGGCGACGAAGGCGCCGGGTCACAGGCGCCCCGGGCGCAGCGCAAGTGGTGGCGCCCCGAACCGGGGATTTACGAGGACGAGAGTATGGAAGACTCGCAGACGTGCCTCCGTCTGCTCCGCAGTCTTACTCTCCCTTCGGCCTTTGAAGGGCTGAAGCGCCATTCGGTCATCGACCTGGCGGCGATGAGCGCTCGGTTGTCTGTCCAGGTAATAAGCTTGAAGGTGCTTCAGTCGAGCTTTCCTTAGCTTTCTCTTGGTTTTCCTTTTTTCTAATCACTGTTTGCTTCCGGCTCGCAGGCTGCGGTGACAGGTAGCATCCTGATGCACCATCAGGAGCAGCTCCAACTCCAGCTCCTGGAGGCCGAGAGGGAGTCAGACGGCTCGGGCGAGGGCACTTCAGTGGTGCCCGACATCGATCCTTTAGTCGGTGGGCTCGTAACCTCGAGTGCCCAGGCGCGGGCGCAGCTGGAGGAGAGGACAGCTGAGGCCCGCGCTTCCGCCGAGGCCAAGGTGAAGGCCGAGGGGGAGCTCGCCGCGGCACAGTCCGAGATCCGGGCCCTCAAGGCCCAGAATCAAGAGAAGGACTCCCGGCGGGCCTCGGAGAAGCGGCGACACGCCGAGGAGGTATCGGCGCTGAAGCGGGAGCTGGAGGAGGTGGCGGACATGGCCGTAGTTGAATACAAGGCCGGCCCGGACTTCACCGAGGAGATCATCCAAGCTCAACTGCTGGCTTCTTCCTCCGTCTTCGACCTCGGGTTGGCTGTCGCCCAGAGGGCCTGCCCGAGCGTCGATCTGACCGGGGTCGCCCTACCGAGGGGTGAGGAAGCCAAGGAGCTCCTGTCTTGGTGGCAGGGACTTATGGCCGAGAGGACCTCGACTCCTGCGCCGGATGATGAAGCTGCGCCCGCTGAGGGGGCCCCTGAGGAGGCTGTCCCTGAGGAGGCTGCCGACGAGGAGGCTGCCGCTGAGGAGGCTGCCGCTCCTGAAGCGGTGCAGATCGTCGACTCTCACTCTCCCTCTTCCTCTCCGGGACAAGCCGCAGCCGAGGTGGAGGAGGCCGAAGCCGAAGAATGACGTGGGGATCCGCCCCGGTTTTCGCTTCTTCTTCTTGGTATTCGTGTATGATCGACCGAATATGGCCCTTCAAGAGCCTGAGATCCTGTCATCGTTCGCCATAGCTTGTAGGGCCGAGGCCCGATGTAGGTTCGGATAGAATGTCGCCATAGTATTTGGCCGGGGCCTTTACTATCGTGGTCCATATGATCCCGAAGGGACATCTTGCCGCTTCTTACGTATGTCGGATGGCCGAAGCCATTCATGCTTCTGCTTGCGCGAACTTAGATATGCCTTGCCGCTTCCCGAATCGGTATACGTGGCCGGAGCCACTCTCGGTACGGTTTACACGGACTTAGAAGGAATACCATGCCGCTCCCAATACGGTTTGCATGGCCGAAGCCACTCCCGGTACGGTTTACACGGACTTAGAAAGAATACCATGCCGCTCCCGATACGGTTTGCATGGCCGAAGCCACTCCCGGTACGGTTTACACGGACTTAGAAAGAATACCATGCCGCTCCCGATACGGTTTGCATGGCCGAAGCCACTCCCGATACGGTTTGCATGGCCGAAGCCACTCCCGGTACGGTTTTCACGGACTTAGAAAGAATACCATGCCGCTCCCGATACGGTTTGCATGGCCGAAGCCACTCCCGGTACGGTTTACACGGACTTAGAATACCATGCCGCTCCCGATACGGTTTGCATGGCCGAAGCCACTCCCGGTACGGTTTACACGGACTTAGAAAGAATACCATGCCGCTCCCGATACGGTTTGCATGGCCGAAGCCACTCCCAGTACGGTTTACACGGACTTAGAATACCATGCCGCTCCCGATACGGTTTGCATGGCCGAAGCCACTCCCGGTACGGTTTACACGGACTTAGAATACCATGCCGCTCCCGATACGGTTTGCATGGCCGAAGCCACTCCCGGTACGGTTTACACGGACTTAGAAAGAATACCATGCCGCTCCCGATACGGTTTGCATGGCCGAAGCCACTCCCGGTACGGTTTACACGGACTTAGAATACCATGCCGCTCCCGATACGGTTTGCATGGCCGAAGCCACTCCCGGTACGGTTTACACGGACTTAGAAAGAATACCGTGCCGCTCCCGATACGGTTTGCATGGCCGAAGCCACTCCCGGTACGGTTTACACGGACTTAGAAAGAATACCATGCCGCTCCCGATACGGTTTGCATGGCCGAAGCCACTCCCGGTACGGTTTACACGGACTTAGAAAGAATACCATGCCGCTCCCGATACGGTTTGCATGGCCGAAGCCACTCCCGGTACGGTTTACACGTACTTAGAAAGAATACCATGCCGCTCCCGATACGGTTTGCATGGCCGAAGCCACTCCCGGTACGGTTTACACGGACTTAGAATACCATGCCGCTCCCGATACGGTTTGCATGGCCGAAGCCACTCCCGGTACGGTTTACACGGACTTAGAAAGAATACCATGCCGCTCCCGATACGGTTTGCATGGCCGAAGCCACTCCCGGTACGGTTTACACGGACTTAGAAAGAATACCATGCCGCTCCCGATACGGTTTGCATGGCCGAAGCCACTCCCGGTACGGTTTACACGGACTTAGAAAGAATACCGTGCCGCTCCCGATACGGTTTGCATGGCCGAAGCCACTCCCGGTACGGTTTACACGGACTTAGAATACCATGCCGCTCCCGATACGGTTTGCATGGCCGAAGCCACTCCCGGTACGGTTTACACGGACTTAGAATACCATGCCGCTCCCGATACGGTTTGCATGGCCGAAGCCACTCCCGGTACGGTTTACACGGACTTAGAAAGAATACCATGCCGCTCCCGATACGGTTTGCATGGCCGAAGCCACTCCCGGTACGGTTTACACGGACTTAGAATACCATGCCGCTCCCGATACGGTTTGCATGGCCGAAGCCACTCCCGGTACGGTTTACACGGACTTAGAATACCATGCCGCTCCCGATACGGTTTGCATGGCCGAAGCCACTCCCGGTACGGTTTACACGGACTTAGAAAGAATACCGTGCCGCTCCCGATACGGTTTGCATGGCCGAAGCCACTCCCGGTACGGTTTACACGGACTTAGAAAGAATACCATGCCGCTCCCGATACGGTTTGCATGGCCGAAGCCACTCCCGGTACGGTTTACACGGACTTAGAATACCATGCCGCTCCCGATACGGTTTGCATGGCCGAAGCCACTCCCGGTACGGTTTACACGGACTTAGAAAGAATACCGTGCCGCTCCCGATACGGTTTGCATGGCCGAAGCCACTCCCGGTACGGTTTACACGGACTTAGAATACCATGCCGCTCCCGATACGGTTTGCATGGCCGAAGCCACTCCCGGTACGGTTTACACGGACTTAGAAAGAATACCATGCCGCTCCCGATACGGTTTGCATGGCCGAAGCCACTCCCGGTACGGTTTACACGTACTTAGAAAGAATACCATGCCGCTCCCGATACGGTTTGCATGGCCGAAGCCACTCCCGGTACGGTTTACACGTACTTAGAAAGAATACCATGCCGCTCCCGATACGGTTTGCATGGCCGAAGCCACTCCCGGTACGGTTTACACGGACTTAGAATACCATGCCGCTCCCGATACGGTTTGCATGGCCGAAGCCACTCCCGGTACGGTTTACACGGACTTAGAAAGAATACCATGCCGCTCCCGATACGGTTTGCATGGCCGAAGCCACTCCCGGTACGGTTTACACGGACTTAGAAAGAATACCATGCCGCTCCCGATACGGTTTGCATGGCCGAAGCCACTCCCGGTACGGTTTACACGGACTTAGAAAGAATACCGTGCCGCTCCCGATACGGTTTGCATGGCCGAAGCCACTCCCGGTACGGTTTACACGGACTTAGAAAGAATACCATGCCGCTCCCGATACGGTTTGCATGGCCGAAGCCACTCCCGGTACGGTTTACACGGACTTAGAAAGAATACCATGCCGCTCCTGATCCGGATTACATGGCCGAAGCCATTCGTCGGATCAAAAAGGACCCGCGGACTTTAGAAAACCTTGCCGCGTCCTGATCCGGATTACGTGGCCGAGAGCCATTCGTCGGATCAAAAAGGACCCGCGGATTTTAGAAAACCTTGCCGCGTCCTGATCCGGATTACATGGCCGAGAGCCATTCGTCGGATCAAAAAGGTTTCGCGGACTTTAGAAAAACCTTGCCGCGTCCTGATCCGGACTACATGGCCGAGAGCCATTCGTCGGATCAAAAAGGACTCGCGGACTTTAGAAAAACCTTGCCGCGTCCTGATCCGGACTACATGGCCGAGAGCCATTCGTCGAATCAGGATTACCTGCGGACCTTTGCATACCTTGCCGCTTCCCGATCGGTACGGGTTACCTGCGGACTTTTGTATACCTTGCCGCTTCCCGATCGGTACTGGTTACCTGCGGACTTTTGTATACCTTGCCGCTTCCCGATCGGTACGGGTTACCTGCGGACTTTTGTATACCTTGCCGCTTCCCGATCGGTACGGGTTGCCTGCGGACTTTTGTATACCTTGCCGCTTCCCGATCGGTACGGGTTACCTGCGGGCTTTTGCTGAGAAATCCGTGCCGCTCTGATTCGGTACGCATGGCCGGAGCCACTCCGAATCAGGTTGTTGCGGACTTTAAAGAATACCATCAGGTTCTCTGAGACGGAAATTTTTATTTATTCCTTCCGGCAAATAGTCCGAGGGGTGTAATTTACAGGAAGTGCCGAAGGCGCTCCGTTTTTCACATAAAAACGGGGGACGCGTGTCCGAAGGGGTCCCTAATTCGTGAGCCCCCCGGTCGCTTTTGCTTACTGACACTTTTGTTTCAGAGGCATAGCCTTGGAAAGGAGGATCTCTTTGGATGCTGCCTTACTTCTTTGAGGTCCTCGAGTTGCGCCTCTGTCGAGGCCGTTCCTACCGTCGCAGTGGCAGTTGGCCCTCTCTGACGAGGCGATCTATCTCCTCCCGAAGTTGCCGGCATTCTTCGGTCGTGTGGCCGGTTCCCTGATGGTAACCACAATATCTGCTGGGGTCCATTCGGCGAGGATCAGTTTTCATGCGCTGTGGCGGCCGGAGCATATGCTTTATCTCTGTCAGTATTCGGGAAGGGGGAGCAATCAGCGGTAGGTGTCGTGGCTGCAGACCCTGTCGCTTGCCTCGGCCCCATTCCTTTCGATACTGCCCATGTGAAGGTTCTTGATTTGCAGATTGAGGACGAGCCGCTGGAGGGGCTAGTGGTGCTGAGGGCTCGTTTGCCGAAACGGCCTTGTCGGAAAAGACTTGCGGAGGCGCAGGCCGAGGCTCCTCGTTCTGTATAGGGCAAAAGGGAGGTGCTTGACCAGGGAGTTGGCTTAGTATCCCAAGATACCGGGCCATGGCGGATACCATGTCCGCCAAAGACGCGACCGTGGCAGTCAGTGCGATCATCTGTCGTTGAAGTTCCTTTATCCGGTTGTCTTCAGCTGTGGACCCTGGCGCAATTAGCCGAACCGCACTCGAAGGGACGGACGGGGTGCCTTCGGAGGGTGGTAGCCGCGCTGAGACTTCCCGTGCCTCTGTTTTGCTTTGTCCGGGTCGCCGGGTGACAGGTTGTCGAGACATGACTTGTTTGTTTGTTTCCCACAGACGGCGCCACGTGATGTAGACTGGATCTATCACGACCGGATTCCGAGGCTGGAACCCGGAGAAATGGATCCAAAGCCGGTTCGGATCGGTGTTATTGAGGCCCGACGGGGATCCGGAAGGCCGAGGAGGCGGAGGCGGAGGCGAAGACGAGGGTCCGAAGGCCGAAGGGCGCTTCGGTCGGTGCAGGCTCGTCTCCGGGAAGTCGGGGCCGAGGCTCCTTCGGCGGGCGAAGGGGCGGCGTGGATGAAGCTCTTTCCGGCTGTATTGCCGGCAGGCAATGGAACCGAAGCCGACGGTCCGAGGCCGGAAGGGTCTCGGACTCGGCTTGCTCTTGGATAGTGAGCCCAAAAGCCCTTTTCGTCGGACGAGGGGACAGCGCGGGGCCGAGTCTCCCGTTGCGGGGCAGCCGTCGCACGGCGTCGAGACCAGGGAGAGGAATCCGAGGTTGGCGGCCGAGACCGACTCGGGAAGGTCGGCGATGATTCGAACCGAGCTCCTGCAGGAGGGAAAGAAGAAGAAACCGGTCAGCAGGAGTCCCGGGCTCTGGCCCTTAGGAACCCCCTCCGACGGTCAAGTTAGCTCCTGAAGATGATTCGATTCAGAAGGCAAGAAGTAGCTTTAATGCTATTTGGACCGTAGTCCTTAAGGGTCTCGGAGGCAAAGAGTTGCATACCTTTGGCAATAAATAGCGGTGTATTTATAGCAGAGGATAGAGGTTGGTTAACGGTGGTAGCCGATATAGGACTATGTTTGGGCTTACTGGTAAACCGCCATAGTGTCGGATCCGCCACCAGAGTGGGCCGGACTCGGCTATCGGGCCGAAGGGGGTTGGGCCGTTGAGGGGCCGAAGCCTGCTGGGCCTTGGGCTGTCGTGCTATTCCCGGGCCTTAGGCTGATGGGCTGCTGACGGGCCGAAGCCTGTTGGGCTGGGAGCGACGGTGCCGCTTGTGGGGCCGAGGGCTGCTGGGCCGCCGATGGGCTGGAGGCTCCCGGAGGGCCTGATACTGCTGCTGTTGGGCTGAACGGGGTTTGGGCCTACTCTAATGGGCCGAATCAGATTCTACCTCATCAGAAGTCATACAAGAAAAATGCGAGAGAGCTGACCGCTTGAAGTTAAAGACTATCGTTGCTTCTTGGCTATCTTGTGTAGACTGCTGGAGGGATCCGTAGGTATTACAATTTACCCTCTATGAACTTTTGATAATTAGTTTTTCTAATCTAACTATTTATAAATAAATTTTTACAATCATAATTTTATTATAAATAAGTTCATTTTAGAGACTTATTTGTAAAATTTTTTGGAAGTTATTTGTAATGTTTAAGGGCTTTTCATTAATTCACTGTAGACTGTGAGAATTTATGTATAAATAGCTGAATTAAGAGGAGTTATTTATAAATATTTTTTTTGAATATTTTTTTAGGTCGGCTCCATCGCGTCCGACATGTCTTGTAAAGATCGATTTCCAATCAGACGATAAAAAAAAAATCTAAAAAATAAAAAATTGATTCTAATAAACAATGATTTTCAGAGATCAATTATATGCATATGTAGAACATGATGAGACCCACTATAAAAAAAAATAAATTACACTCCGTACGGTGCAACAACTCATTGCACTACACGCGATGCAGCAAGTGTTACTCACTGTAAAAATATCGACAATTTAACATGTGAATTGTAACTAATGTCGGAGAGGCTGGCAGCAGTGTCTTCGAGATGGAATGGCAGTGCAATGTTGGAGAAAATCATAGAAATTGTCACATTTAAAAATCATTTGAACTCAATTATCATTGATCTGACGGTTATAAAAAAGAAACCACACAGTCACATGATTTGAAACAATTTGACAAAGCAGACTGTTGCACTCCCTGTAGACTGTTGTGCAACCAGTAGGGTTACTGCAAAAGGAGGAAATTAAAGGTTCTCCAAATCAATTATTTCGATAAGTCCTTAGTACAAAAGTTTCAATTCGATTTCAGGATATTTTATCGGTCCATTATTTATTCCCTCTAAAACTCAAAATCAAAGAAACTTCATAAATTAAACTGGTTGTAACTTTATCCTCATTCAACCTGCTCTGCATCAAATTAATGGTGAAGAAGGCAGGTTAATTAGAAGAAGCATCAAAGGATTCAACACATCTACTTACCTGCGGCCATCTTATGTAAAATAAAAATAATCGCCGATGGTACTCGCTTATTTTGATTTTTACAAACAGCATTATATTTACATCAATCTACTTGCTACCATATTATGAAAATATATTTAAAGATGAAATATAGTTATACAAGAGAAATAATTACTTATTTAGAATGTACGCGCACTGTACAGACATGTCAAAATATACGTAATTTTTAATGTGTGAAAGCTATAGCTTGGAAACATCAATAAAGTTTCAGATCTGATGAGATTCCAAACCTGGCTGTCGGATAGTTTAGGAGAAGGACAACTCATTATAGATTTAATTATTTACGGGGTCAATTATGGGAACGAGTGGCTTCCGGGTACTGCTAGCGCTGGTCCATCACCAGCCGTTGCTCCCACGACTAAGAATTCGAGGGTCCATCGGCCGACAGGCCGCCGCGACGCCGGTGTTTGCGGGGTGGTGGACGCACACTGGAAACGCCCATCTTCTCCACTTCCTTGCTTTTTTATTATTATTATTATTATAATCGCTTCTAGGAAAACTAAGATTAATTATTAATTAAGCCCAAGCCTAATAATGATTTACACTCAGAGCTGTTCAGATTAGGGAAACAAATGGTAATTGATAGCCTTATTATTTGACCGCTCAATATTTTATAGGTCAGCTAAGGAATAATCCTTCTAAACCGATATGTATGTATCATGACTGAAAACACACGGTACATTAGGGATCAGATTATTCAACCGGATTGTTGGTTTATTAGACGACAAAGAATAATTTTTCTTAATTGAAGAACAATCTTTCTTAATTGATAACATAATAAGTACGGTCAGAGATCTACCTTGAATCCATACTTAATCGGAACCATTTACATCCCTAATTGATCCCTTCCTCCTTGTGTCACTCTGAACCATTGGATTGATGGACCCTGGTTCTCATGAAGCCGCTTTACGGTCCTGGATGCTGTCGCACACAATGTAGAGGGAAAAAAATCGGTCAGAAAAAAAATCTTAAAATCAGTTTATATAAAGATTTTTTTTAATAAATCAGAATTTGTTTATTAAAATATGTTAAGATGAAAAAAATATGAAATTGTAATTTTTTTTAAAAAAATCAGATTTACGGTACACCGCACACGACATGAGAGCTAGGGTCGGCGCAGATAAGATTCATTCAAACGATTGATTTGAGTATTAATAATTGGCTCAAGCTCGAAATGGGCTATGCTTGAGCTCAATAACACTCAAGCTCAAGATAATTTGAATTTGAAAGTTAATTCAAATTCAATCAGGTTCGATCTCGAGTTCGTCAAGTTCAAGTTTGAATACGTGTAGGTTCAAATTGTCTTATAAAAACAAAATAGAATTATTTTAGCTTAAACTTGAATCCAGACAACTCATTGTTTTAATAAAAAATAAACAACAATTATATGACGAATTTGATTAGAGTTGAGTTGAGCTCATTTAAACGAGCAAACTTGATTTAAAGCTTAAACTCGTCTTGTTTAATCAATTGAATTGTGTTGAGTGGAGTCAAATATGAGCCGACTTCAGACCGCTCAAATCCTCTTGCGCTATTTCCTTTTATACATACTCCTGTTAATTACGTATTTATGTGTATACTTCTAACTTTCACATATTATAATATTATCCTTGATATCTTTAAAGATTATAATTATATCTGATGTAGACTGGATCTATCACGATCGGATTCCGAGGCTGGAATCCGAAGAAGTGGATCCGAAGCCGGTTCGGATCGGTGTTATTGAGGCCCGACGGGGATCCGGAAGGCCGAGGAGGCGGAGGCGAAGACGAGGGCCCGAAGGCCGAAGGGCGCTTCGGTCGGTGTAGGCTCGTCTCCGGGAAGTCGGGGCCGAGGCTCCTTCGGCGGGCGAAGGGGCGGCGCGGATGAAGCTCTTTCTGGCTATATTGCCGACAGGCGATGAAGCCGAAGCCGACGGTCTGAGGCCGGAAGGGTCTCGGACTCGGCTTGCTCTTGGATAGTGAGCCCAAAAGCCCTTTTTGTCGGACGAGGGGATAGCGCGGGGCCGAGTCTCCCGTTGCGGGACAGCTGTCGCACGGCGTCGAGACCAGGGAGAGGAATCCGAGGTCGGCGGCCGAGACCGACTCGGGAAGGTCGGCGATGATTCGAACCGAGCTCCTGCAGGAGGGAAAGAAGAAGAAACCGGTCAGCAGGAGTCCCGGGCTCTGGCCCTTAGGAACTCCCTCCGACGGTCAAGTTAGCTTCTGAAGACGATTCGATTCAGAAGGCGAGAAGTAGCTTTAATGCTATTTGGACCGTAGTCCTTAAGGGTCTCGGAGGCAAAGAGTTGCATACCTTTGGCAATAAATAGCGGTGTATTTATAGCAGAGGATAGAGGTTGGTTAACAGTGGTAGCCGATATAGGACTATGTTTGGGCTTACTGGTAAACCGCCATAATGCCTGATCCGCCACCGGAGTGGGCCGGACTCGGCTATCGGGCCGAAGGGGGTTGGGCCGCCGACGGGCCGAAGCCTGCTGGGCCTAGGGCTGCCGCGCTGTTCCCGGGCCGTAGGCTGATGGGCCGCTGACGGGCCGAAGCCTGTTGGGCCGGGAGCAACGGTGCCGCTTATGGGGCCGAGGGCTGCTGGGCCGCTGATGGGCTGGAGGCTCCCAGAGGGCCTGATACTGCTGCTGTTGGGCTGAACGGGGTTTGGGCCTGCTCTAATGGGCCGAATCGGATTCTGCCTCATCACATAGCCCCCCACTCTTGTCTTTCTCAGCTCTGAGATGGCGAGAGTATAGCCCGAAGCTGCCAGAAGAATATCATAACAGGTGTCTTACTCCGAAGCTCTGTTCTCTTTTTACTGGGAAGAGGGTGCCCTCGGTCGGCCGAGGCTACGCGGTTGCTTCGTTCCCGCTCGAAGTGGCGACGAAGGCTCAGAGCTAAGAAGCCGAAGGGCCGAGCCCTCTGACTCGTGTCAGGCTTCATTAAATGGAAGGGATGGCGCGTCGCCTCGCGAGGAAGCACGGGACACGCGTCGCGCATCCGGCCGCTCCGTCGAAAACACAAAAAGATCCTGACCGCTCACAGGTCGCGGATCGCCTCGGCTCTCTGTCCGAGGCTTCACTCGGATTGCCGCCTCTCTCATCTTCGGCGCGCGGATCGGGACACGTGGCGCGTATCCGTGTGGTTAGCCGAAGGGTCGGAGCGCCCTCGGCCGTTGATTGCTTCGCTGCAAGTCCTGGAGCCGGCCCGTCATCATTGCCGAAGGACGGCGCACGTGGCGGGTATCCGAGAGGAGCGAGGGGAGGAGCGGGACGATCTCGGCCGTTGGCTTCGGCGGGAGGCGCTTCGAGTGGGCTTATAAATACAAACCCTCAGCAGGGCACTGTTCTTCTTCCTGCTGCTGCGCTTGCGTTTCCTCTGCGATCATCCAAGCTCTTCTTCTTTCTCCAGCAGAAAACTAGCTTCCTGAAGGCTTCGTCCGAGCTCGCCGGCCACCGTGGGAAGGTCTCCATTCCTCGGAGCGCATCGCTGGTGGAGTTGGGAGGCTTGAGAAGCCACACTCGGTTCAGGAGAGATTTCCTCCCCCTTCCTGCGAGTAAGCCCTAGCTTTCCTCCTTCCCTTCGTGGCCTTATGGTCCGGGGTTCTGCCAGTGAGATTACTCCTTCGGACGAGGAGTATACTCCTTCCCACTCTCCGAGATCTCTTCTGTCAGATCCCCTCACCTCAGATTCCCTTGCCTCCGCGATGTCTGAAGAATCCGAGGTCTCCGGGACTGAGGGGTCCCAGGCTTCCGGAGCCGAGGTTTCCGGGGCCGAGACCTCCGGGGCCGAAGCTTCCGGGGCTGAGTCCGCCGAAGAGGTCCGGAACCCAGGCCAGGCTTCCACTTCGGGACGCCGTCGTCCCGACATGGCTTCGGAAGCATCCTGCGCCCTTTCGGACGCAGAGGTTATGCGCCTTGTTTCTTACTTCCAGCTCCCTTCCTGGATGACGGTCCTTCGGCCTGACTCCGCCACCCGGGCTAACACTTTCCGCCCGGGTTCCTTCTCTATTTATGTTGATAGCTTTGAGGCGGGTTTCCGTCTTCCTCTCCCCACCTTCGTCATCAACCTTCTCAGCTTCTACGGGCTGGCCCCGTCTCAGCTTTTTCCCAATTCCTGGCGTATCGTATACGGCTTCTTGAACGTCTTTGCTCATATAAAGATCCGCCCTTCCATCAATGTCTATCGTTATCTCTTCAAAATCCAAAGGCAGGGGAAGTCCGAGTGGTATTGCTTTGTCCCTCGGGTCGGCCGAAGCGTATTCTCCGGAAAGCCTTCGTCTATCTATGGCTGGAAGAGGAAGTTCGTCTTCGTGTCCCTGCCGGAGAAAGAGAAGAGCGTGTGGCCCTCCCTACTGAATGGGCGCCGCTGGCCGCAGGCCTCTCAGATCCTCCTGCCCTCACCCCAGTCCAGAGCACCCTCGTGGGTCGCATTTAGATGAGGGCCCCGTACAACGTCTGGGGGCTTCTCAGCACGTCGGAGCGGTTGGTGAACGCCGGGGTATGGCCCGATCATCAGTCCGATCCGGTGCGGGCCTTCCCCTACCTTCCTTCCAGGGAGACTCCGCGGGGCCGCGGAGGAAGGGTTGCCGCTCCTCTGGCCGAAGCTCTTCCGGCTGAGGATGCTGATGAAGTTTCGGCCGAGGGTAAGTCGGCTTTAAGTTTGTACTTGCTCACTGTTCTGTTTCTAACGGGCTCTTCTTGCTTGCAGCAATGGCCAATCTCGACGCCCTCCTCGATCGGATATCCGACCAGCGCGGTCCGGGCCGGGCACCGGCCTCGCAGGCGGCAGGCAGGTCCAGCCGAGGCGCTGGGGCTCCGAGGACCCGAGGCGGGGTCCCAAGGACTGCGGCCTCTACTGAGGGCTGTGCTGCCGCCGCCGCTCTCGAGAGGGAGCAAAAGTCCAAATTCGCCGCTCGAAGGGGCGGCCGAGCGTCGAAGCGCCCCCGGTTGGCAGGGGCCGTAGACGCGGAGGAGGCTCCGTTGGTCAGGAGGAGTGCCGAGGCCCGAAGGGCCGCGAGGCTGGCGTCTCCTGAGGCGCCGAGGGGCGATTCCCCTCCGGCGGTTTCGGCTGGGGCCGGTGACGAAGGCGCCGGGTCGCAGGCGCCCCGGGCGCAGCGCGAGTGGTGGCGCCCCGAACCGGGGATTTATGTGGACGAGAGTATGGAAGACTCGCAGACGTGCCTCCGTCTGCTCCGCAGTCTTACTCTCCCTTCGGCCTTTGAAGGGCTGAAGCGCCATTCGGTCATGGACCTGGCGGCGATGAGCGCTCGGTTGGCGGTCCAGGTAATAAGCTTGAAGGTGCTTCAGTCGAGCTTTCCTTAGCTTTCTCTTGATTTTTATTTTCCTGATCATTGTTTGCTTTCGGTCCGCAGGCTGCGGTGACGGGTAGCATCCTGATGCACCATCAGGAGCAGCTCCGACTCCAGCTCCTGGAGGTCGAGAGGGAGTCAGACGGTTCGGGCGAGGGTACTTCGGTGGTGCCCGACATCGAGCCCTTAGTCGATGGGCTCGTAACCGCGAGTGCCCGGGCGCGGGCGCAGCTGGAGGAGAGGGCAGCTGAGGCCCGTGCTTCCGCCGAGGCCAAGGTGAAGGCCGAGCGGGAGAAGGAGAAGGCCGAGGGGGAGCTCGCCGTGGCTCAGTCCGAGATCCGGGCCCTCAAGGTCCAGATTCAAGTGAAGGACTCCCGGCAGGCCTCGGAGAAGCGCCGACATGCCGAGGAGGTATCGGCGCTTAAGCAGGAGCTGGAGGAGGCGGCGGACGTGGCCGTAGCTGATTACAAGGCCGGCCCGGACTTCGCCGAAGAGATCATCCAAGCTCAACTGCTGGCTTCTTCCTCCGTCTTCGACCTCGGGTTGGCAGTCGCCCAGAGGGCCTGCCCGAGCGTCGATCTGACTGGGGTCGCCCTACCGAGGGGTGAGGAAGCCAAGGAGCTCCTGTCTTGGTGGCAGGAACTTATGGCCGAGAGGACCTCGACTCCTGCGCTGGGTGACGAAGCTGCGCCCGCCGAGGGGGCCCCTGAGGAGGCTGCCGCTGAGGAGGCTGCCGCTCCTGAAGCGGTGCAGATCGTCGACTCTCCCTCTCCCTCTCCCTCTCCGGGACAAGCCGCAGCAGAGGTGGAGGAGGCCGAAGCCGAAGAATAACGCGGGGATCTGCCCCGGTTTCCGCTTCTTCTTCTGTTGTAAGCCCTCGACCAAGGGTATGGCTGGTTTACGCTTCTTCTTCTATCGTAAACCTCCAGCCAAGGATACGACCGGCTTTCACTTCTTCTTCTGTTGTAAGCCCTCGGCCAAGGGTATGGCCGGTTTTTGTACTTCCTTTTCTGTAAATATAAGGGATGTTTTCGGCTTTACCTTGGTGTTTGTGTATGATTGACCGAATCTGACCCTTCAGAAGCCTGAGATCCTGTCATCGTTCGCTATAGCTTGTAAGGCCGAGACCCGATGTAGGTTCGGATAGAATGTCGCCATAGTACTCGGCCGGGGCCTTTATCAACGTGGTCCACATGATCTGAAGGGACATCTTGCCGCTTCTGATGTATTTTGTGTGGCCGAAGCCACTCCTGCTTCCGCTTGCGCGAACTTAGATATACCCTGCCGCTTCCCGAACCGGTACACGTGGCCGGAACCACCCTCGGATCAAGGTATCGGCGGGCTTAGGAAGAATACTATGTCGCTCCCGATACGGTTAGCATGGCCGAAGCCACTCCCGGTACGGCTTACACGGACTTAGAAAGAATACCATGCCGCTCCCGATACGGTTTGCATGGCCGAAGCCACTCCCGGTACGGTTTACACGGACTTAGAAAGAATACCATGCCGCTCCCGATACGGTTTGCATGGCCGAAGCCACTCCCGGTACGGTTTACACGGACTTAGAAAGAATACCATGCCGCTCCCGATACGGTTTGCATGGCCGAAGCCACTCCCGGTACGGTTCACACGGACTTAGAAAGAATACCATGCCGCTCCCGATACGGTTTGCATAGCCGAAGCCACTCCCGGTACGGTTTACACGGACTTAGAAAGAATACCATGCCGCTCCCGATACGGTTTGCATGGCCGAAGCCACTCCCGGTACGGTTCACACGGACTTAGAAAGAATACAATGCCGCTCCCGATACGGTTTGCATGGCCGAAGCCACTCCCGGTACGGTTTACACGGACTTAGAAAGAATACCATGCCGCTCCCGATACGGTTTGCATGGCCGAAGCCACTCCCGGTACGGTTTACACGGACTTAGAAAGAATACCATGTTTCCTGAAAAAGAAGTCTTTATTCATACTCTTCGGCTGTAAGCCCTGGGAAAAGTGACTTACACATAATAATGCCGAAGGCGCTCAACATTCCAGGTGCGAGGGAGAGGCTGGCCCGAAAGGGTCTCCAGCCGATAAGCTCCACGCCTGATCACCTCCCTGACCCGATAGGGCCTCTCCCAGTTGGGGGCAAGCTTTCCTGAGGCTTCGGCTGGTTTGGAAGCATGAGCGTTCCTCAACACGAGGCTCCCTACTTAGAAGCATCGGGGCTTTACTCGAGTGTTGTGGTACTTCGCCATGCGCTGTTGATAAGCGGCCAGCCGGATACGAGCCTTGTCTCGGGTCTCTTCAATGAGGTCCAGGTGGTCTTTCAGACCTTCTTCGTTGGCCTCCGGATCGTAATCAACGACCCTGGGAGAGGGAAGGCCGATCTCCACCGGAATAACGGCCTCTATGCCATAGGCCATGCGAAAGGGAGTTTCGCCGGTGGGGGTTCGGCTCGTCGTCCGATAAGCCCACAGAACACTTGGCAGCTCCTCTACCCATCGGCCCTTAGTTTCGTCGAGGCGGGTTTTCAATCCCTGTAGGAGGCTTCGGTTAGTGACTTCGACTTGGCCGTTTGTTCGAGGATGCGCCACCGAAGTGAATTTGTGGAGTATGCCGAAGCTGGCGCAGTTGTCACTGAACCGCCGGCTGTCGAACTGCTTCCCATTGTCAGAAGTGATGGCCCGAGGGATGCCGAACCGGCAAATGATGGACTTCCAGACGAAGTTCTAAGCATTGTTATCGGTTATTGCCGCGAGGGGTTCGGCTTCGACCCACTTAGTGAAATAATCTACCGCCACGATGAGGAATTTTCTCTGGCCGGTGGCGACGGGAAAAGGCCCCAGGAGGTTGATCCCCCATTGAGCGAAAGGCCAGGGGTCGGATAAGGGGGTCAGAAGGGCGGCTGCCTGGTGGATGAGGGAGCTATACCTCTGGCACTGGTCACAGCGCCGTACGAGGGCTAAAGCGTCCTCTCGGAGTGTTGGCCACCAGTAGCCTTGCCTTAGAAGCTTGTGAGCCAAGGCCCTTCCTCCCGCATGTGCTCCGCATACCCCTTCATGGACTTCTTTTGTGGCGTAGTCGGCTTCAGCTGGGCCGAGGCACCGCAGCAGTGGTCGGCCGAAGGATTTCTTGTACAGGACCCCGTCCATAAGAACAAAGTGGGATGAGTGCTGTCGAATGTGCTTCGCCTCCTTCGGATTTGGCGGGACTTCTCCTTGGAGAAGGAAAGCGACGAGGGAGGTCATCCATGTCTCGGCCTCGACCTCAGCGACTTGCATGGCTTTGGTTTCGCCGAGGCTTGGTTCGGCGAGCTCCTCGACGAGGATCATTCGGCCTCCCCCCCCGTCTTGAGTTGACGCCAGCCGGGAAAGTGCATCGGCTCGGACATTCTCGGCTCTCGGGATCCTCACGACTTCATAAGAGTCGAATTGGGCGAGGATTTTGCGAGTCACCTGGAGATAAGACGCCATCATTGCGTCCCGAGCCTCGTACTCCCCGGAGATGTGGCTGGCAATCAGTTGGGAATCGCTGAAGGCCTTCAGGTTCCGGGCGCCGAGCTTCTTTGCGGCCCGGAGGCCGGAGATGAGAGCTTCATACTCGGCGGCATTGTTGGTTGCTGGGAAGGAGAAGCGCAGGGCGTACTCCGTGACGACCCCTTCGGGCGATGCCAGGATCCATCCGGCGCTGCTGCCCGTGGAGCACGCAGAGCCGTCTACGAAGAGTCGCCATTCGTCTGCTGGCGCGGGTGCCGAAGTAGCCTCGGCTTTGGGCGCGTTGGGTACTGGCTGAGGCGCCCCGGAGGCGCCAGGGGTAAGTTCGGCGATGAAGTCTGCCAACGCCTGGGCTTTTATTGCTACCCGAGGAGCGTAGGAAATATCGAACTCTCCTAGCTCGATTGCCCATTTTGCCAGCCTGCCGGACACCTCTGGCCGGGAGAGGACTTGCCTCAGGGGCTGGTTGGTGAGGACCTTCACGGAATGGGCCAGAAAATAGGGCCGGAGCCTCCTTGCGGACGAGACAAGGGCCAGAGCCAACTTCTCCAGGGCAAGGTACCGGAGTTCTGCTCCTTGAAGGGCTCGGCTGGTATAATAAACCGGCTTCTGAATGCTTTCTTGCTCTCGGATGAGGACGACACTGAGAGCCGTCTCGGAGACCGCAAGGTATAAGCTCAGGGGTTCCCCGGGAACTGGCTTGGATAAGATGGGAACTTTGGAGAGGTAGGCCTTCAGCTGGTCGAAGGCTGCTTGGCACTCTTCCGTCCACTCGAAGTTGTTGGCCTTCTTCAGTAGCTTGAAGAAGGGGAAACAATAGTCGGCCGCCCTTGACATGAAGCGACTGAGGGCAGCGATCCTTCCGTTCAGCTTCTGTACTTCTCGGATGTTTGCCGAGGGGCGCATCTGCATGATGGCCGAAACCTTCTCGGGGTTGGCTTCCACCCCACGGTGGGTGACCATATAACCGAGGAACTTGTCGGAGGCTACCCCGAAGGCGCACTTGGCCGGATTTAGCTTCATCTTGTACCGCCTAAGGGCGGAGAAAGTCTCGGCCAGGTCGGCCAAATGCCCTGCAGCGATGCGGCTCTTGACCAACATGTCGTCTATATAGACCTCCCTGTTTCGGCCCAACTACGGAGTGAACACTTTGTTGACCAGGCGCTGGTATGTCGCGCCGGCGTTCTTCAGACCGAAGGGCATTCGGGTGTAGCAGTACAGGCCCAAATCGGTCGTGAAGCTGATCTTACTCTCGTCATCCGGATGCATCCGGATCTGGTGGTAGCCCGAATAGGCGTCGAGGAAGCTTAAGAGCTCGTGGCCGGAAGTCGCGTCCACCACCTGGTCTATCCGAGGCAGCGGAAAGCTATCCATCGGACAGGCTTTGTTGAGGTTGGTGAAGTCCACGCACATACGCCACTTGCCATCTTTCTTTGGCACCATGACCACGTTGGCGATCCACTCCGGATGATGCACCTCTCGGAGGTGTCCGACGTCCAGCCCCTTCTGCACTTCGACTTGGATGGCGGTTCTCCTTTCTTGATTGAAGGTGCGCCGCTTCTGCTTTACTGGGGGCTGGTTGGGATCGGTGTGGAGATGGTGCTCGGCTACCTCCGGGTCAACCCTGGGCATGTCCGCCGGAGACCAGGCGAAGACGTCGAGATTCTCTTTCAAAAACTCGATAAGCTTCTCTGCTTCAATCTTTTCCAGGCCGGAGCCTATCATCAGGACTCGTCCCTCGCCTCCCGGAACAGGGACGGCGAGGAGTGCTTCTCTCGGAGATGCCTCGGCTGATGACTCGATCGTCAGGGTTTCGGCTGCGGTCTTCCCCTTGACCGAAATCATGTAGCACTGCCGGGCCGCTTCTTGGTTCCCTTTGGCCTCGCCTATTCTGTGGCTGGTATGAAACTTCAGCTTCTGATGGAAAGATGATGGCACGGCTCCGACCCCGCCGATGAGCCTTCGGCCGAATATGGCGTTGTAGGCTGACTCGATCTTTACAACGGCAAAGTCCGTTTCAACGGTTAATTGCCGGGGGGCGGAGCCTATAGTTACAGGAAGCCGGACAATACCCTCTACTCGGCAGGGCGAGCCGTTAAAACCGAAGAGGGGGCCCCGGTGAGGCTTCATATTAGCCTCACTCAACCCCATTTTCTCAAAACAGTCGTAAAACAAGATGTTTGGGGCACTTCCATTATCCACAAAGATTCTATGTACATCATAGCTATTTATTACAGCGTTGACGACGAGGGCGTCATCATGAGGGACCTGAACATCAGTCAGGTCCTCGGCGCCGAAGGTGATGTCTTCCAGACGAGGCCGCTTCGGCTCGCCGTCAACCGCCGCTACGGTGTTGCGCTGCCGCGGCCTTGATCCCTCTCCTGGCCCTCCGGATATCATCATGATAGACCCAGAGCTGGGTCTTTGATGGGATGATTCTACCGGGGCCGAGGTGGCTTTTGGCGGAGGAGCGGCTTCTATCGCCGGGGGTGGTTGTTGCCTGGGCGCTGTAGGGACGTCCCGGTTCTGCGGCGGCTGCTCCCGTCGATACTGCGGCAATCTCCCCTCCCGGATGATGCGGTCGATTTCTTCCCGGAGCTGTCGGCACTCGTCCGTCGTGTGGCCGATCTCTCAGTGATATTCGCAGTATCTGCCGGGGTCCCTTCGGCGAGGATCGGTCTTGATGCGATCAGGCCGTCGGAACATGCCCTTCACCTCCATGAGCATCCGGGAAGGGGGAGCAGGTAAGGGTAGGTACCGCGGCTGCGGGTCCCGTCGCCTCTCCCTGTCCCAATCCTCCCAGCGATAGCGCTTTCGGGAGGGCTCTTGGTCCTCGGACCGAGGTCGGACCGCCAGGGGAGCAGGTGCCGAGGTGGCTTCGGTTGCGCCTTTGCCCCTGGACAACATCAGGGCCTCTCGGTTGATGTACTTATGGGCGCGGGCCACGAGGTCCTGGAAGGTAGGGGGATGGCACTTTCCAATGGAGCTGAGGAGCCCCTCGTCCCGGCACCCGCTGATCACGGCCGAGACCGCGATCGAGCTGTCGAGGTTCGGGATCTGGGCGGCCTCGGTCCGGAATTTGGTGAAGTATTCCTGGAGAGTTTCGGTGGGGCCTTGCCGGATGGCCAGCAAGCTGGCGGAAGTTTTGGATTGCCGGGTGGCATCATAGAACTGGTCGATGAACAATTGGCCCAATTGGACCAGGGAGTGGATGGAGTTGGGGGCCAGAGTCTCGAACCAGGTGAGGGCGATTTTTTCAAGGGTGAGGGGGAAAAGACGGCAGCGGACTGCCTCGGAGATCCCTCGGACCCGAAGATAAGTGTTAAATCTCTAGAAATGACAGACCGGATCTGTCATTCCGTCGTAGAGAGGGCCCTTCGGCAGCTTGAAGTTGGGGGGTACCTCGGTGGCTAGGAGCTCCGCCGTGAATGGGGTTTGCTCCAGGATGCTGCTGGCGAGGGGCGCCCCGTGAGGCCGAGACACCATCTGCTGCATCTCTTTGTGCATCGCCGTCAGTCGCCGGTCCAGGTCCGAGGCGGTCGAGGTGGCGACGGATTGCCCTCCGGTTCGGGCCGGACGGTACTCCGACGAAGCGTAATCCTGCTTCGTCAGGCGATCAGCGCGAGGAGCTCGGACAGGTAGCGTCGAGGGCTCGCTGCGCGTCTCCGCGGTCTCGTTGGGAGGAACCGGTGCAGGCGCCGGCCGGAACCGGGCATCTTGTACTGGGTAGAGTGGGGGGAGCGGCGCCTGCTGAGAAGCTGTCCCATTAGCCCCATGCGCTGGGCGATGGCGGATACCATCTCCTGGAGAGGCGCTAGGGACGTGACGGCAGCGGCCAGCGTTGCCACTTGCTGCTGGAGCACCCCCACTCGGTCTTCTGAGCCGAGAGACTCCGGTATGGTCGGCAGAGGTAGGCTCGGCGGGGCAGAAGGTGCGCCTTAGGAAGGCAGCATCTGCGCCGAGGCCTCCCGCGCTTCTGCTTCGCTTTGTCCGGATCGTCAGGTCACAGGTCGCTGAGACATGACTTGTTTTGTTGGTTTCCCACAGACGGCGCCACGTGATGTAGACTGGATCTATCACGACCGGATTCCGAGGCTGGAACCCGAAGAAGTGGATCCGAAGCCGGTTCGGATCGGTGTTATTGAGGCCCGACGGGGATCCGGAAGGCCGAGGAGGCGGAGGCGAAGACGAGGGTCCGAAGGCCGAAGGGCGCTTCGGTCGGTGCAGGCTCGTCTCCGGAAAGTCGGGGCCGAGGCTCCTTCGGCGGGCGAAGGGGCGGCGCGGATGAAGCTCTTTCTGGCTGTATTGCCGACAGGCGATGAAGCCGAAGCCGACGGTCTGAGGCCGGAAGGGTCTCGGACTCGGCTTGCTCTTGGATAGTGAGCCCAAAAGCCCTTTTTGTCGGACGAGGGGACAGCGCGGGGCCGAGTCTCCCGTTGCGGGACAGCCGTCGCACGGCGTCGAGACCAGGGAGAGGAATCCGAGGTCGGCGGCCGAGACCGACTCGGGAAGGTCGGCGATGATTCGAACCGAGCTCCTGCAGGAGGGAAAGAAAAAGAAACCGGTCAGCAGGAGTCCCGGGCTCTGGCCCTTAGGAACCCCCTCCGACGGTCAAGTTAGCTTCTGAAGACGATTCGATTCAGAAGGCGAGAAGTAGCTTTAATGCTATTTGGACCGTAGTCCTTAAGGGTCTCGGAGGCAAAGAGTTGCATACATTTGGCAATAAATAGCGGTGTATTTATAGCAGAGGATAGAGGTTGGTTAACGGTGGTAGCCGATATAGGACTATGTTTGGGCTTACTGGTAAACCGTCATAGTGCCTGATCCGCCACCGGAGTGGGCCGGACTCGGTTATCGGGCCGAAGGGGGTTGGGCCGCCGACGGGCCGAAGCCTACTGGGCCTAGGGCTGCCGCGCTGTTCCCGGGCCGTAGGCTGATGGGCCGCTGACGGGCCGAAGCCTGTTGGGCCGGGAGCAACGGTGCCGCTTATGGGGCCGAGGGCTGCTGGGCCGCTGATGGGCTGGAGGCTCCCGGAGGGCCTGATACTGCTGCTGTTGGGCTGAACGGGGTTTGGGCCTGCTCTAATGGGCCGAATCGGATTCTGCCTCATCAATATCCTTCTAAAACATTTTGGATTTTTACTAAATAGTCCAAAAAGATTTTATAACTTCTGCTGATATATATATATATTGGCAAATTTAGAGATGTATATGTAAAAATATCCAAGTCTTTTCACCATATTCTGTTAGATTTCAGAGCATTTTAAAGAGAAGAATATAACTATAACTTTTCTAAAGATATCATGAGCATTTATAATAATATATGAGAGTTAGGAGTATAAATGCAGACATCATATGTATACAAGAGACAGATATAACGTGTCTCGGGTGCATCTAACTTAGATGCCTCCTTCCCTTCGAGAAATCCTCCTCTCCATTTAAAAATAACAATCATCAAAAAATTATAATGTTTGAATAGCTTCCCTCTATAATAGTTTTCACCTGTTGAGATTTAATTTTCACCGTTAGATTGAAAAGTTTAACCGTAGTCATTCAATTAAATCTATTGTTATTTGGAGATTAAAACTAAAATCTTAGACATTGGATCAATCCTAAGAATCAATCTGACGATTTTTTTTACTATTTTTTAGTGTTTTTATATGTTTAATTTCTATATTATTTGATTGGATGGCTCTGATTGATTGTCAAGATTGAATGTTGAAAATTAAGATCGAGAGGAATCAACCTTAAGAGGCATATTTTAATATTTAAATTTTTATGATTTTTTTTAACGGAGGAGGTGGGTTCTTGGGTGAGGATACATCTAATTTAGATTCACCTCAGTGCGCGTTCAACAAAAAAAAAAAAAAAAAATAAATAAATAAATAAATATATATATATATATATATATATATATATATATATATATATATGAGGGTAAAGTCAAAATATACTCTGCAACCAAAGTTCACATATAGCTTTGGTTGCATAGTATATTTTGACTTCACCCTCATATTTAAAATAAAATAAAATTATCATAAAATTTTAAATATTCAATTATTTTTATAAGATAATTCTCATTCATTGGAACTTAAATTTCACCGTTGAATTGCATCTTAATTGATTGTAGCGGTCTAATCTTGTGCGAATTAGATGATGATGATGAATACTATAACTTCATAGATGAAAATAACCTTAAGGGAAATCTGATCATTTTTATTATTATTATTATTATTTATATTTTTTAAAAATTAAAATTTGCATGTACCTGATAGACGACTAAGATTGAGTTTTAAAGTCCTACTATGATTGGATGATAAAAATAAAGTCTTGAGAAGTGGAAACAATCCTAACGAGATTATTGAATATTTTAAAATTTATGATGAATTTATTTACCTTTTAGTGTAGAGAAAGAGTTAAAAACAATGCATGCAACTTGGTTGCATACTGCTATAGTACGTTGCAGTATAGCATTCGCACACACGTGCACGCGCTTTTTGAAATCTCATTACCGCTGCATCACTCCCTTTTAAATAATGTGACTTGAATATGCCAAAAATATTTCATAAAACCTCACATTCAAAATTCTGATGAATTCAAGGGTATATATAAGATATTAGTGAATTTAAGGATATAAATATAAAACTTTTAAGTTTGATTTAATGACATTTTGATGGAGGTAGGAGTGTAAATAGATCATCCGGATACGACAATCCGATCCGTATCCGCACTTTAAGCCGAATTCGGGTCAAATTTGGATCATGCTTCTGATCCGAAAATACTATTTTTTCAGATCTCGGGTTGACCCAGAATACCAACTTCGGATCAGTATGTCGGATCTCGGGTTGACCCGGATCACTTACACTGGCGCACTAGCTTGATAGAGGTGAAGGGCTGGCGGTGTTCACCAGGTACTTCACCTGGCAGGCGACGCCGTTGACCCTGGCGCGGGCGAGGCTGGCGCTATCGGTGCACGGGAAGGTGCCGACGTCGACAAGGGCAGAGAGGGAATGTGATCGCGGCGTCGATGACGGCGATGTTGGAGGAGATCGTGTCGCAGGAGGACTTCATGAGGATGATGGTGTCGGTGGAGTCGATGAGGTCGCAGTAGCTCTTGCTGACGAGTTTGTGGAGTTCCTCCTTCTCCTCGATCTTGCGCTTCGTGGATGCCTCAACCGCGCGGATCTTACCAACCTTCTTCGTCCAGAAGAGGGACTTGATGTCGCAGGTCCCCATGGAGACGAGGTCTCTACTACCCGCATGGCAGAGTGGAAGCAAAGGAGGGGGGATGGAAGGGGGAGAAGGGGGTGCTCTCTCACATTGCAGGAGTGCTTCCGATGAAGGTTTTTAAGGTCGACGGGTGTGGTAGGGTAATGAGACGAAAGGCCGTTGTTCGGTAGTTGTAACTCGAGATGTAAATGGGCCGAGTGAGCCGGCGACCGGCATTCGGTCTTGTATGTGTCATCCAAATCAAACCCGCTCCAGATTTAAATTTGATCCGAAAATTTTGAAATCTATAGATTCGGTTCTGAATCGGGCTAAGCTAGTCAGATTTGATTTTGGATCGGCTCCAAATCCGATCTGAACCTGATCCATTTACACCCCTAGATGGAAGAGTATAACGGGACATTATTAAGATTTCAGGAGTAGTACTGACAACAATATACAAGAATTGAGAGTATAAATACAAAATAATATTGTAGGAGTATATATGCAAAAACCTATATATATCACCTATATTTTATAAATAATATTTTTAGGAGTATATATGCAAATATATACATATATACCACCGGTATTTAATTATATTTTATTAGTAAAAATGTTCTAAAAAATAAATAACTTCTTTCTGTTTCCTTCCGACGTTGACATTTTTCCGACATACGGTACAAATGATCTAATCCGTCGATGCCGGCCGTGACCAGGTCATAGGGGAACAGACCCACGTGTGGAGGGCCACCGTGAGGTTGGTGATCCACCGATTTAGCGGCTTGGATTGATCCGTGAGGACAAGGAGGTGGAGAACATTGACGCGACGAGGCGAGGAAAACAGGGGCATTAAATGGTGGAGGGATGGCGGCACGGGCGTCAAGAATCTGGGTGGAGTTTCCAGTACAGCGCATTTGTAATGCCAGTCTAAAAATATAATGACGGGGTCAGTGAACCCCATTAAAGACTGCTCCCCTACCCCTTGCAGGCAACTCACTCCATTGCTCACACTCCACTCCCACGTCACTACTCTCCCTCTATGTGTGTATAAAAGTTAGGTCAAAGTTGATCCATGTTTAAACGCACTATTACATTTAGAAAAATCGTACAATGACATTAGTTTCTAACATAGTTTTTGAAGCAATTTAGGTGGCACACGTACATTGTAACATTGGAAGGTGCAATGTTAAAGGTGTGAAGTTTTTATATTTCCCTCCGATGTATGTCATTTAAATTGTATCAAAAGTTGTGTTAAAAAATAATGTCACTATATTATTTTTCTTATTTTTATATAGACCTCTTAACTCTGTCTCCTAATAGTAAAATGTGCCGTATAATAATTATATATAAATGATTTTATGTAAACATTCTATATATATATACTACTAATAAGCCAAGGCATAATTAAACTTTTGACTCGGTTTAATTTATCAAGACAAAGGAGATGCCAAGGAGTTGTGTCACAAACAGGAAATGACGTCCGTACAAGGGGAAATCCTAATGGTAGAGGGAAGCTAGTGATGTAAATGATAATCGATAATTTGATTGTTTGATTGATTATTAGGTAACAGATTGGTTAATGGGTAGTCGTTTTAAGAATGTTTTGAGGATATTACGAATGTTCTCCAATATTTTAATAAATCTTAAATCAAAATTTTATTTTGTTAATACTAAAAATGATTGTCTTATTTTTCATTTTTTATGTTATAGGTTTTCTTTTATAATTGAATCAACGACTGACCACTTGTAGCCAAAGAGACGGGCATTGGTGGTGAGGTTATGAAGATAAAAAATGATGCATTTTAAGAGTATACGGGCAAATACATGAATGAGAAGGTAAAATTACAAATAACATGAAGTTTTTGAGCACGGAGAAGAGAAGAGGTGAGGAAGAAAGGAGAAAGAAGGTAAAATAAAAAACCAAAATGTAAAGGGGATAGAAGGGTTAAAGTGAAGAAGGTAAGGTTTGGCCCTGCACCAGTATTAAAAGAAAAGCCCCCCTCTCTCCTCTCCGCACAGATCCCTTCACCAACGAGCACCTTCCTCTCCAAATCCCTCTTCTCTCTTTCCTTCACAGTGTTTCCAAACAGAACACTGAAGAACAGCAGCAGCATTTTTATAATCTGCCATAAACCTCTGACGCCCCCCTCTGTGCCTTGCTAACAGCAACATAAAGCCATATTGTTCATTTCTGTTATCCTACTTCTTGGCTTGAGCTGCCTGCTTTGTTAGGGAACCACTGCTGCTTCTCCTTCTCGGCTCCATTTTATCCTCTACACTGCTTGAAGTGCCTTGGTTGGCCTCCCTGTCTGCGCTTGTGCTTGTGAGGAGAAGAGATGAGTAAAGAAGAGTTTCTGAAGACGCAGGTACCCGCTGCTTTTTTTTTTTTCTTCCTTCACCTTCTTCTCTCAGTTTGATTTGAAATGTATTTGATCATATTTCTCCTTTTCTTTTCTATCTTTGCTTCCACTCCCTGCAGACATGTATTCTGAAGGTGAACATACACTGTGATGGCTGTAAGCAGAAGGTGAAAAAGATACTACAGAAGATAGATGGTATGTCTTCTCATCTTTCTCCTGTCTTGGTTCAGCATCCTCCCTACATGCCCACTGGTCTGCCAAAACCGTCTTTTTCCTTCTTCCCCCACAAGATCTCTTCTTTCCGGCAGTATGTAAAAACACCCCAGGAATCTTATTCTATTTTTTTCTATTCAAGGATTTGTAGTTCACGTCTAGTTCTGGGTCTTCATTATTTTTCTTTTTGTTTGTCTTGTAGTTTACATCTAGTTAGTTTTGGGTCCTCATTAGTTTTTTGTTTTCTTTTTTTCCTCAGGTGTCTACACAACCACGATAGATGCAGAGCATGGGAAGGTAACCGTCTCCGGCAACGTGGACCCTGCCACCCTCATCAAGAAGCTCGGCAAGGCGGGCAAGCACGCAGAGCTCCTCTTCCCCAAGGGCGGCAACAACAACCAGTTGCTGCAGAAGCTGCAGCTAGATAATGGCGGCAAAGGCGGCCAGAAGGACGCCGGGAAGGCACAGAAAGGTGGCGGCGGCGGCGGTGGCGGTGGCGGTGGCGGTGGCGGCGGCGGCGGCGGGAACAACCAGAAGGGCCAGCAGCCGAATCCCCTGCAGCAGCTGCAGCAGCTGAAGCTGTTCAAAGACTTGAACTTTCCCCAGCTGAAGGACCCCAAGGACCAGAAGTCCGTCAAGTTCATGCTGCCGGAGGAGGAAGACGACGAAGGTAGCGACTTCGATGACGAGTTCTATGACGACGAGGACGACTTCGACGACGACTACGACGACTTCGACGAGGAGTTCGAGGATAACCTCAAGGCCGCCCTCAAGGCCAAGGCCATGACCGGCGGTGGTCTGCCTGTTGGCAACGGCGCGGCGAGCGAGAAGAAGGGTGGCGGTGGCGGAGGTGGCGGTGGGAACAACGCTAACAACAACAACAATGCTAAGAAAGGTGGTGGTGGTGGTGGCGGTGATGCGCAGAACAAGGGCGCCGAGGCAAAGAATGGCGGCGGCAAGAAGGGCGGCAGCGGTGGCGGTGGCAAACATGGTGGTGGCGGGTCTCATGATGGTAAGCATGGTGGTAGCAACAAGGCAGCCGCCACTGGGAACAAGAACAACAATGGGAATGGCGGTGGTGGCGGTGGTGGCGGCGGCAAGCAAGGCGGCGGGAAGGGCGACGCCGGCGGCGGCCAGCCGATGAACCACCCGGCCTTGATGGCTCAGATGGCAAACATGAAGATGCCCATGGGGAACATGCCGGGGGCAGCCGTACAGGGCCTTCCCGCTGGTGGTGCGCCGCCGGGTTACTTCCCCGGCGGGGCGATCACGCCGGAGATGTTCGCCGCCGCCAACCCCCACCAGCAGCAGTACATCGCCGCCATGATGCAGCAGCAGAGGATGATGATGATGAACGGGCAGGACCGCGGCCACCAGCCGATGGCCTACGCCCGGCCTCCGCCGGCGGTAGCCTACATGCCGCCGCCGCCGGAGTACACTCACTTCTTCAGTGATGAGAACACCAACAGCTGCACAGTCATGTGAATCGTGGGGGGTAAAAGGTGGGGGCCAGAAGAACCTAATCAGCCTCTCCCTTGGTTTTGCTTGAAGTGGTGGTGGTGGTGTTCTCTTTGTTCACCAATTTCTCTTTGGTGGGTTGGTTCTCTTTGGAGAACACTAGGACTGCATCATACACATGGAAAACCAGGTTAACTTTTTCTTTCCTTTTTTTTCTTACTTTTTTATATAGATCTTCTTTGTGGCCCAACTTAGGTATCAAGTATTTATATATGATCTGATATAGAACTATAGTCTGTATTAAGACAGTGAAGAAAGACGAATGTAATTGCTGAGGAGGAGAGGAGTGGAGAGCTTTTGTAGCTTCCTCACAAGTTGTTGTCAAAATTTGTGTTTATAAGTTTTGCAAGGCAATAATAATAAGAGTGGAAGGTAGCATGGCCAGTGTATGTTACCAAGTGGCCCACTATAATATAGCAGTACCCTGTATTATTTGTCCCTATTTTGTTCTGTTCCTCTTCCTCCTTTCTTCGGTTTCCATTTCCTGTTCTCTGGTTGTCTAGCAGATTTTGGGCAATGTGGGGAGGGGTGGGGCTGGGACAAGTTTGTGGCCTTTGGTTCCCATGAATGTGAATTATTGAGACACATATATGGCATCATTCATGTGTTAAAATTCAACTTTCACGAGAAGCCACCACATCCTGAGAGCAAGCAGCAGCATGTATTTGTTAATGGCAGGGGCAAAGGGCAGCAGTGAATGTCAAAAAAGCACAAGCTTGTAATTTAAGCAAGTCTGCTTAAAAGCTAAAGATCTACTGCATCTTTGGTGTTGTTAAGAAGACCCCAGAAAATTAACTGTTTACTAGGAGGCTCACTGATCCAAGCAATGGCTATGGATGGTCAAGCTCTCACCTCTACAGAAGTACAAATTAGCTAAAAAGACAATTTTGCTGTAATCTATTGCTGAACTGCTTCTGTATAGCAGTAAGTGGGACTTAACAGGGTGCAGTCGTTTCACATCTATGAAGTATCTTGGGAAAGGCATCTACACTTGTTTCTTTTTATTTTTATTAGTGGAAATGGTAGAACACATTCTGCAGCTCTGTGGTTTAGGACTTGTTCATGCTTCCTTCCATTGAATTCTGATTCTGCCGATCTTCTACAGGCTAGCTAAATGACTGGGCAGGGGGCATGTTTTGGTGATGGCAAGATGAGAATTGGGTGTAGATCAAGTCTTAATTTACTTGTAAAATAGGTTATTCAGAATTACTTATCTGGAATATTGTATATTAGAATAAAAGATAGTTAACTTTGATAATAGATTATTCAGAATTATTTATCTGAAATAGCATATATTAGAATAAGGGGTATTTAACTTTGATAGTTCTGTAAAATTTACTGACAGAATAAAAAAGATAAGTAATTTTTTAGTCAAAAGTCGAATTGTTTATTTTTTTTATTTTAATATAAGTAATTCTAACACGATATAAATTATTTCGCCCATCAAATTAATCTTATTCTAAGTTATAGGTCCTGCAAAGTGATACGCGGCACCCATGCTGCAATTATGCATGACAGGTGCCCCAAAGGTGGAGGGTCCCTAACCTTGAAAGGGAGAGCCTGGCCCTTGGACATGGAGGTGGGTTTGTTGGGTGGTGTGGATGGGGGGTTTGGTGGAGGAGTCACATGGGCTCTGCCTTGGGATGAGGGGAGGAAGGTGCAGTGTGTTTGGTTTCATGCCTGTTACTAGTATTATTTTTTTGGGAGGAGCTTTGATTAGGGTTTTTGGTTTCTTTTGTTGGCAACGATGGGAACATTTTAGGGTTCAAACTTGCTGGGACACGTGCATACATATGGAAGGACTGATGCACACGGCTCCTTGGGCAGAGCTTTCCCACTAACCTCTTTTACAAAACATGTTTATAAGATTATCCTTGGTTTCAACATGTTTACAAAACTATGCATATCTCTTCGGAAGATCTTCTAACTTATTTCTTTCTTCATGTCTTTATCTTGGACGAAGAGAAAGAACAAAACCCAAGAAGAGGCCTAAAGATGGAAGAGAACTTGGCAACTTTGTAATTGGTTGACTGTTTCCTTCCCATCTATTGAATGATAACAAGATATCACTTACAAAAAAATAAAGCTGTTGAGGGCCAATGATGGTTTTCCATACTTTTCCACTTTCACTTTTTCTACCTAAAACTTTGACCTCTCACCTCATCTCCATTCTCACAAAGATGTGTGTGGGTTACGTTAAGATATATTTGTACCGCATTAAGTAGGTCCCCCCATGGTGCGTACGAGGGTAGGTTTTTATAGTTTTATAGATTTTTACGCATATATTTTTAAAAATTAGCATATTTATTCTATATCCTCAACTCTTATATTATTGTACGAAGTATCTTTGAAAATTTCAGAAACGTTGTGGTTATGTCTCTCCGCCAAAATACCGTCAACTCTAATAAAATATGTCAAAAAAATTATAGATATTTTTATGTATGTACCTCTATATTTTTTAAAATTTTGCATATATACTCTTAATTTTATCAGAATTTACGAAAACTTCTAATATATTCGATTGAAATTAACTGTATTTTGACGGTTTCTACAGTTTTCAGAGGTATTTCATGTAATATATAGGATTTAAGAGTATATACATACACATATGCTAGTTTTCAAAAGTATAAATGCAAAAAAAACCATAATTTTATATGCATGCGTAATTTTTATCGAGTGCTTTTGTCGTAGGTAACGCTGTTTGATCTTATCTCGTTGAAATCCATGTTTATCCTCGGAGGACCTCTGAAATGGGTCACATGCTCTTTTGGTGTTTTCATATCTCCATCCAAACCAAAAGTTCTTACTTTAGAATGACCCTCCTAATCCAATAATTATGTTGTAACCTCTCAAACAAAATAACAACTTCTCTACAAAAATGTATTTCAAATGAGAGTTTTTCCTAAATAAATATGTAAAGAGTTTTCTGAAATTGACTTGCTCTAAGAAAGCCTTTTACATTGCCATGAACCCTTAACCTCGAGCATAATTGGGCTCACGGTCAAGAACCTACGTAGGTATTATTTTTAGCATGATACGTGACTATTCGTTGAATCTTTTCTAAATTGATGGCTGTGAGTAAGGGTGTCAAGTGGGCAGGTCAATCTGTGATCCAGTTTAATCCAGTCTTAACTAAAGGAAATTGAACTGGCCAAGTTATATAAGTCAGATTAGACTAAATTTAGATTGACAATAGTTAAATCTGGCATGAGTTTGACTGAAAACGGACTGGTCTAATTTAATTTATTGATTTTTACAATAATTCATATAAAAAATAAAACACTTCTAACAAATCATTTATAAACAAGACCAGTCCAATCCAACTCAACTTAACCTACTCATTATTGAATTTGAGTTGAATTTGAACTGAATTTGAGTTAAACTTGAGTTAAATTTAGACTGGACTAAAATTGAGCTGTACTATTTTGAATTTAAGTTAAACCTAAATTATTACATAACTCAGTGCCTGTTCAATTTACATACTTAGCTGTGAGAGGTGGAAACTTAACTGTATTTGCGATTATTAAGGTACCAAATCGGAGATATCCACAGAAATGTAAAGTGGAAAAAGAACAGAGTGATAGATGGATAGATATATATCTAAGGGGGTTCCCTGCAGAATATATCCCTGGTGGACAGCACAGCGCATAATACATTTTTGATGGTGGTCTAGATCATAATGATGACGATGAAGACTCTAAATGGATGATTGAGATGAAGGTTCCTCACTGATGTTGATGTAATGCATCATGGGAATAGCATTATTATGATCTGATGGAGATGATAATGGTGGCCATGCATCGTGCCGAGTACCTATTGGTCAACTGATTGACATTGCTACTCTACCACATTCCTGTGTCTATTTTATGTTGTGCTCAGCTGAACAGTGCTATCACTGGCTCTGTATACATGTTACAGAGAACGTGAACCAGTGACAGTGAGAGGCTGATGTTGGCAAGCATCACATCAGGACCGGAAAAGCTTCTCTTCTCTTGTCAGAAGGAGCCGTTGCTTACAAGCTTTTCAGTCAGATGGCATGCTGCCATTTTTCTTGTTTCTTTTCTTTTTGGGTTTTCTGTAAATATACCCCTTAAAACACCGTATTTGTATGCATATTCCTAACTCTTACATATTATCATCAATACTTTTGAAATCTTAAAATATTGTATTTATATCCCTCCCGCCAAACTTAGGTGAATTGCAACGAGATATGTTAAAAATATTATATAAAGCATGATATCATCGGAGATGTCGAAGATACATAATGCAAGATTTTAGTGAATTGAAAGGTATATGTGCAAGATATCAATGAATTTAAGGATATTCATGCAAAATCATTTGATTGAGGAATATAAATGCAACTTTTTAAGATTTCAGAGGTATTGATGTTAGTACGTGAGAGTTGAGGTTATACATGCAAATACATTGTATTTGAGGGGTATATATGCAAAAAACCTTTTTTTAATTATTGTGTCTACATCTGGCACAGACCCAAGTCCAAACTGATATTTATTTTTCTAGCTACAGTCATTTTAAAAAGTGGAACGATTCATAAATGAAAAATATTGATCACACTGTCTTTGGGGGCGTTGCAGTGCAATTGTCATCAAACAGTGTCCGATTGTAGCACGCACTGTAACATTGGGAGTATAATTACCCACCGTTTAACTTGTTGATTGGACAACAATTATATTACAAAGATGTTCAAAAGAATATTGTGGTAAGTATTTTTTTAAAAAATAATTATTTCTATTTTTAAAATAGACTAAAATTAATATTACAATTTTATTATTATCAGTTAATCTTAAATCGTGGAGGTATCCCTCCCAAAAAAGAGAAGAGAGAAAGAAATATACAACCAATAACGGACCCACTTTCATCATTTAAAATTATAGTTAACCCAAGTATGATTAAGTTAGAAATATTTCTTTGATGCCAACGGCAAATCTGAAACCGTTTATGCTGAGCAATAATGTGCAAATGTATTCGCAACAGTACCAATTTTATAATTATTTAAAGTAGATGGTACATATGCAAAAATCTTCGTATAGTTTTATGCCATAAGCTACAAAAAAAAAAGGTGCATGCATCTTCAAGAAAGATACAAGTGTACATTTTTAAATCCTCCTTCCACTTGGAACGTGATCAGAGAGTGCCACACCTACATTAAGTGCTGCATCCAGCTGCATCCCTACAGAAAGATCCAAACTTTGAGCAGTCCCCTCGTGAGAGGAGAGGAGAAAGTGGTGACCTCAGCCCTACCACCATTTCTATTAGGACTAGGAGGTTAAATTATGGGGATAGTGAGAGAGGAGTGCGGATTCTTTACTTCTTTTGTCAATGAATCAGTGACTAGTAACTAGGCACTAAGTCTTCCAACTTAAAGAGCAGGATTTAACTATGGCCAACACTCAAAAGTGATCCTCCAATATGGGTTAAATCCATTTTAAACAAAATAATCTGCCACTCAGACAAAAATGAATATTTCTTTAAGAAAGTAGAGATTTCTACGAACAAGATCGAACCCGCACCCTCCTTGAGTGGAAGGGATCTAATTTGAGTCTATTCTATTGAGCCATGAAGGCGAGTGTTGATCCTACAAACCAATGGTACATGCTGTGCCCAGTTAACAGTAGAGCCTCACAACTCTTGATGGTAGGCCTATGCTTTGCCAGTGAAAGAGTAAAAACAGGTCTTATTGGTAGGTAGAACATCACATACTCGTTTCATCTCTTTGCAATGGTAATTAAGGAGTTAGGATCAAGTCTTATTCAAGATAAGGCCCCCCTACATCTGCATGGCAGCATTATAATATAATATATGGAAAATCATCTCAGTCACCAATATACTATATTAATGTTGATGATGTTAACAAAATATATTTGTCTCGAATTAGAACAATAAAAGGGACTTATCATGTGTGCTGAACTCTCTGCTAAGCCACATGAAATTTATGGTGTGCCCGTAATAGGCACATTACATCAAGTCCTAAGGGAATCTTGTTCTTTCTATGATAGTTGCATGTGGCCTCGTCCTCTTCATGTTTCCATTAATTCTACTTATTTGCGACCCATCTTAAAGCAACATCGACAAGCATTAACAAAGCTGTCCTTTTTTTTCTCAACCTAAAAAAAAAAAAAAAAAAAAGGAATCTGATCACTAGATGATCATCTATCTCGATCACCTATCTAAAAATCTTTGATAAACCACAGGAGGTTGATGGTGTCCTCCTGTTGATTCCTTTTACTAGTAATAGTTGCATGTCAGGGGACCCTCTTCCCTTACCTGGCTGATCCTTTTCAAGAGGATCACCTCTGTCAAGCTATATAAAAAGAATAAAGATCGTCTACATGTAAGTTTGGACCGAACTCAGTCAGTAAAGAGAGGGGTAAGTTTCAAAATCTCCTCATATAGTACTTTATTCATTTCCGAGAAAAGATTTTTATGAAAGACTCTTCTTTTCCTCTCTGTACTGATTCAATTCAGTCCAACTTCATACTGAGAGGAACCGCACTCGTATAAAAATGTTTGTGCCGATTACAAAGGGAAAGACCCCAACTATCCCCCACCAATATGATACATAATTTTTTAATTAATGACTACATGCATATCTTACCAGGAGGAGCATATAAAATAAGGGGCTTGTGGGGAACATGGGGAACCATCCCATATGATTCCGTATCTTCCATCTCGAGTTAAGAGGGGAAAAAAAGGTATAAAGAAAGTCACTTACCATGAGGAAAACTCTACTTGCACTGTGACCATGATCAGTCATCTTTTTTCTTTTCAGTATTATAAGCCGATATGTACAGATCTTAATGTGGGATCTTCTTTTCGTTAACCTTCCAAATTTTCAGCTTACGGGATGGATTATTCTGTCCATTAAGAAGATTTGGGACAGAGAAATCTCATAGGTCAGCTTTTTGAATCGAGTCTATGGACATAAATCTCAATGAACCCGTAAGTGGATAATCTCGTGAATGGGATATCAAAATATACATCTAATTAAACTTTAACTCTTAAAAATACAACATATTTATAAAAAAAAATCTTTGTAATATAACTACTTATAAATAAGTCCGTCCAAAGCTCCGTGAATTGGTATAAGATCTTTAAGTGTCACAAAATTTGTTGTTAAAGGAAATGGGAATCTGTCACAAAAGGTAGTTAGAGGGACTTGTTTGTAAGAAAGTTGACATTGCATGAACTTTTTTATAGATAATCAAATTATGAGGAGTTATTTGTAATATCAAAAATTTTGGGAGGCTGATAATTGAAAAGCAAAAACACCTTCTCATTAAGAAAAGAAGAAGTAGTACCCTGTTTGATCATCAGGTCATTGTGAGCAGTAAGTACAATTAGAGAAATAACAGAGTGTGAACGGTGAACTTGCAGAAAATGTGGGTGAATTAGTGCAAAGTGCCATGTCCTACAAGTCTAGATCAGAGGCCACTGTAGTTGTCGTCTTAGGACAACTAGCTCCTTCCCCATGATTGTAATCAGAGTTCTTGTGGACCATACTTTGTGTTGGCTCATCGATATCTTTAGGTTTCGGTCATTTTCCACTTTTTACTACGCTTCTTTCTAATTAATTCCTTTGTTCATATTGTTCTATTATTAGGGGGAGATAACGAACCCTTAATTAATGTCAGCAGCGGCTAAACTGATCCCATAAACCGCTTAAGTGAGAGTGTGAATTATGTTGTTTGATTTGGGTCCATCTTGTTCAGAAATTATTTTTCTATGAAAGATTAATGAAGGATTAAATGTCATCTTAAAAATTAAAAAGGAGATTGCCAAACACATTTCTTTCAACATTTTAGAGGTGAATTATAATCATTAGGAAAAGAGAGATAAATTTATAAACAATGATGGATAAAGATAGATTTTGAAAAGATGATGCAACTTTTAGACAAAGATGTCCTCTTCTTGCAAAAAGACAAACAAAATTATTACTTTTTTATGGGGTTAACTGTGAGGAGACTTTTGCTCTTGTCAGGATAAGATGACTTCTGAGATGAAGGATAATCTTGTAGATCACATTTAAAATCCCTCTTCATCTTAAAAAGTCCAAGTAAAAAATTTTCACCTTTAACATATGTTAGGTACATAGTAAGTTTTCAAGAACCAATTTGTGTGCAACAATGAAATCAAAAGCAAAGAATCAAATACTAAAGTTCTCACATTGGAAGAGTCACACATGTGAGAATTGAAAGGAACGACCACCAAGAAATGTACCACATAAAAGCCAAGCTAGAAAGGAAAGAAAAAAAAAAAAAACAGAAGGATCTAGAAGATTCACTGGTAGGATACTGCAACATAAAAAAGAAACTGAAAAATAAAACTAATGTAGCATGGAAGAGCCACACGTGTGAGAATTGAAAGGAATGAGCACCAAACAATGTACCACATAAACCCAAGCTAGAAAGGAAAAAAAATAGAAGGATGTAGAAGATTAACTGGCAGCATAATGCAACATAAAAAATAAAATAAAAAAAATAAAACTAATATGGCTTAATCCCCATATTTTAGTGATAACACATAATTAGCATTATATTAATTTGTGTTGTTAGTTATGTTAATTAATTCAGATGTTGGACTAGTTCAGTTCTAGGACTTGCTCATTTTCAAGAGTTCTTTAGTTATATCGATTAAAGACTAAATGAAATATGTTAGTATCGACATCGTTAATTGATTTATTTTTATATCGATTATATAATCAATATTCTTTAATCGATATCGCTATCGCTTAATTAATCGATCTATGATTTAAGAATTTCACTATGATTATCCACTGAACGTTAACCGATTACAAACTTATCTTGCTTTGATTAACGTTACAGTTCTCACTTCGATTACTTACCTATTTCAAATCGATTCTAATGCTATCGTTAATCGATTTGTAGCTCACACTTAAGTTCGATTACTTCTATCTGTGTAATCGATTAATCTTATGTTCTCTAATCGATTATTTACTTTTCGGATAATACTTACTGCACCATACGCACAGTGTAGGCCGATCTGTAAGACCGGACGGCTGCAACACCATCATTTTTTTAGGCCGGTCCCATCACGTCCGACACTTCTTATATGGGCCGATCACAGATCAGACGATCCAAAAAAATCTGAAAGAAAAAAAATCGAGCCCAATTAGCAATGATTTTTTACTGTTCATTAGGCTCGATTTTTTATTTTTCAATTTTTTTTTAAGTCGTCCGATCAGAGATCAAATTATATGGGTATATAAAACATGATGGGTACCACCATAAAAAAATTTTAAAAAAAAACTAAAAAAAATTGACCATCCCCCATGCATACGCAGTACATCAAGTGTTACTCCTGCTTTTCTTGTTAATCGATTTTTGATTTATCTCGTGCCTCAAATAGCCTTATCTATGTAAATCGCTTCTTGTTGTCTCTTTAATCGATTAACCCAACCGATTGTAACTTCGAGTACTACATTATGTTTTTTGTTATCTTGGCTAGAGAAATTCCATATGATCCTTATCTGACATCTTTTTTTTTCATGAGTTCCCATATCTCTATTGTACTATCATCGATTTTTGAAACGCTGACATTAAGAGGCAGAAAAATGCTACTCTTTTTTGGTTTCTTATTAGTTCATGTCTCTATCAGAAGATTACACCTACTCTACTCAGTTTGAGGTTATACTTGATCAATTCTGACAACATATAAATGTTTCCTTACGAAACTTCTAAAAGATAGAGAAGAAGTCAATTTGCCTCTTTAGTCACGACAACATAAGACTCTCTCTCTCTTTGAATTTTCGAATGTTAGACGCAGCGAAAAGTTCTGTCTCTACGTTTCCCTCCATCAATCTAACAACAGATAAATTTTGAAGAGCAGATATATATGTGAAGCCTTTGATCAAAAAAGGAAAAAAAGAGATTGAACTCAGTAAATTACATTGAAAAAGAGATTGAGCTTCTTCAGGCCTAAGAGCTTTTTCTGTATTGAGAGAGAAAGACCTTGAAGATTTCAATAACTTAAGCTTCCATTTCTGCACACCTAGAAGTTATTGGAGATCCTCAGCAAGATCAAGACTAGTGTTCCTGTGTTTCATATTTATTACTATCTTGATCCTTGATGTAGCCGAAGCTATCACGACCGGATTTCGAGGCTGGAATCCGAAGTTTAGGATCCAGAGTTGGAACGGCGCCACGTGATGTAGCCGAAGCTATCCGATATCGCTTACGAGAGGGTTCTTGATCTTCGGATCGAGGACGAACCGCCGGAGGGGAAGGCGTCGGTATTACTTCGGCTGCATTCTTGTCCTTAGACATCATCAGGGCCTCCCGGTTGATGTATTTATGGGCCCGAGCTACGAAGTCCTGGAAGGTAGAGGGGTGGCATTTCCCGATAGAGCCGAGAAGCCTTTCGTCCCGGCACCCGCTGATTACGGCCAAGACCGCAATCGAGCTGTCTAGGTTCGGGATTTGGGCGGCTTCCGTCCGAAATTTAGTAAAATATTCCTAGAGGGTCTCGGTGGGACTTTGCCGAATAGCTAATAGGCTGGCCGAAGTTTTGCACTGCCGGGTGGCATCATAGAACTGGTCGATAAATAATTGGCCCAACTGGACTAGAGAGTGGATGGAGTTGGGAGCCAATGTCTCGAACCAGGTTAGGGCAGTTTTTTCAAGAGTGAGGGGGAAGATACGGCAGCGGACTGTCTCAGTGACCCCTCGGACAGATAGGTAGGTATTGAACCTTTGGAAGTGGCAGACCGGATCTGACATTCCGTCGTAGAGGGGGCCTTTCGGCAGTTTGAAGTTAGGAGGTACCTCGGTAGCCAGGAGTTCTGGCGTGAACGGAGTTTGCTCCATAATGGTACTGGCAAGAGGCGCTCCGTACGGCCGAGATACCATCTGCTGCATCTCTTTCCTCATTGCCGTCAACCGCCGGTCCAGGTCCGGGACAGTTGAAGTGGTGACCTAACGTCCTCCGGTTCTGGCTGGGCGAAACTCGGATGAAGCATAACCTTGCTCCGTCATAATGCGGTCGATGGGAGGGACTCGGGCAGGCGGTGCCGAGGGCTCGCTGCGCGCCGTGGCGGTCTCGTCAGGGAAGACCTGCGAGGGTGCCGACCGGAACCTTGTATCTTGAACGGGATAGAGTGGAGGAGGCGGCATTTGTTGGGGGAGCTGGCCCAGTAATCCCATGCGCTGGGCGATGGCGGATACCATATCTTGTAGGGGCACAAGAGAGGTAACGGCGGCGGCTAGTGTCGCCATTTGCTGCTGAAGTGCTTCCATCCAGTTGTTTCCAGGCACCTTTAGGCGAGGAGGACCAACCGGCGAATGGCGTCGAGACCGGAGGGAGAAGTCCCGAGGTCGGTGGCCGAGACCGACTCGGGGAGGTCGGCGAAGATTCAAACTGAACCCCTGTAAGAGGGAAAGAAGAAGAAAAACTGGTCAGTAGGAGTCCCGGGCTTTGGCCCGTAGGAACCCCCTCCGACGGTTAAGTTAGCTTCTGAAGATGATTTGATTCAGAAGTCAAAGAGGTGGAAGAAGCAGCTTTAATGCTTTTTGGACTGTAGTCCTTGGGGTCACAAAGACATATCTTTGGTAATAAATAGCCGTGTATTTATAGCGGAGGATAGAGGATGCTTAACGGTGGCAGCCGATATAGGACTATGTTATGGGTTTACTGGTAAACCGCCATAGTGCCTAACCCTCCCACCGGAGTGGGCCGGATACGGCTATTGGGCCGAAGGGGGTAGGGCCGCTGATCGGCCAGATGCCGCTCAGTGGGGTGGAGCCTACTGGGCCGAGGGCTGCTAAGCCGCTAATGGGCCGAAGGCTATCGGGCCGCTAATGGGCCGAAGGTTGCTGGGCCGCTGACGGGTCGAGGACCACTGGGCTGCTTATTGGGCCGAGGGCTGCTGGACCGCTAACGGGCCGAAGGCCGCCAGTGGGCTTCTTACTGCTACTGTTAGACTGATCTCAGCGTTGGGCCTGTTTTAATGGGCCGAATCGGATTCTGCCTCATCACATAGCCCCCCACTCTTGTCTTCCTCAATTTCATGAGATGGCGAGAGTATAGTCCGAAGACTCCTCGGAGGAGTAATCGTGACATGCGCTGTCCGAAGCTTTCTGCTTTGTTATGAAAGGGAACTGCCTTCGGTCGACCGAGGGCTAGTAGCCTTCGGCCTCGTCTCTGCTCGGGACGTAGTGAAGAATGCCTTCGTCCTCGGTTGCGAAGGGACGAGTCTTCTGGCCATGTCAGGCCTCCTAATAAATGGACGGGAAAGATGTCGAGTTTTCCGTCAGAACGGTCGCGTCGTGAGAAAACACGGGACACGTGTCGTGTATCCGGTTGCCCCGTTAAAAGCACAAAAGGATCCTGGCCATGTCTGGTGATCACGCGGATCGCGGGTCACTTCGGCTCTCTGCCCTAGACTTCACTTGGATCGCCGCCTCTTCCGTCCCTGGCACGCGGATCGGAACACGTGGCGAGCATCCGAGTTATCAGCCGAAGGGTCAGACCGCTTACGGCCATTGATTATCTTCCCTCGATCCCACAGCCAGACCGTTATCATTGCCGAAGGACGGCGCACGTGGCGTGCATCTGAGAGAGGCGATGCCGACGAGGGGGAGGATCTTGGCCGTTGATTTTGGCGGGGAATGCTTTCAACTTTATCCTATAAATAGGAGCCCTCCCCAGGGCACTGTTCCGCTCTCTTCTTCCCGCGCCTGTGTTTCCCTACGATCATCCGAGCCTCCCTGCTTCTCCGGCGAAGAACGGGCCATCAAAAGTGATTTTGAGCGCGCTGTCCGTCGCCGGGAGGCTCTCTGTTGCCTGGAGTTGTTGCTGGGGAAGCTTCCGTTGCCTGAGAGGCGGTGGGCAGTCGAGGAGATCTTATTTGAGGGTAAGCCTCAATTTTCTTTTTCTGCTCCGTGATCCATGTTCAGTAGCCCTCCTTCGGCTGATAGTAGCTCTTCGGCCGAAGGTTATTCTTCTTGTTCTTCGTCCCAGCCTTGCGAATCTTCCTTGTCATCTCCCGTTTCTTCGAACTCCCTTGCTTCTCTTATGGCGGACGAGGCCGAAGTGTCTGGTGCCGAAGAAGCCGAAGAGGTTCTCGCCACGGGCCAGGCTTCCTCTTCCGGCCGACGTCGGGCCGAGACAGTTTCCGACGCCATGTGTACTCTTTCCGACGATGGGGTCAAGTACATTGCATCTTACTATCAACTCCCGTCTTGGACGATTCCCTATCGGCCTGGAATGAATACTAGGGCCAACTCTGTCCGTCCGGGTAGCTTTTCCATTTACGATGAGAGCTTCCGGGCAGGCTTTCGTCTTCCTCTTCCTTACTTTGTAATTAATCTTTTGAGCTTCTACGGGTTGGCCCCGTCTCAATTTTTTCTTAATTCTTGGCGGACAGTCTATGCCTTCTTGGTTGTGCACGCCTATATTGATGTTAGCCCTTCGGTGAACATCTTCCGCTTTCTTTTCAAGATACAGCGGTAGGGAAAATCCGATTGGTTCTGCTTTGTCCCCCGCTTCGGTCGGGGTATCTTTTCCGGGAAGCCAACGTCCATTCATCATTGGAAGAAGAGCTTCATCTTCATCTCCTTTCTAGAGAAGGAGAGAGGTGTATGGCCCTTCCCCACTGAGTGGGCACCACTGGTTGAAGGCCTTTCCGATCCGCCCTCCCTTAACCCCGATCAGCTCCATATCGTGCGGATTATAGACGCCGAGGCTCCGTATGATATAACGGAGCTTTTCGATGAAGAGGAGCGGCTCGTGCAGACGGGGGCTTGGCCGGACCCGACGATGGACCCTCCTCGGGTTTCTCCTTATCTTCCTCCCGAGGATGTCCCGGAGGAGACCGAAAGAGCCGCTGAGGTTGAATCTCCGGCCGAAGCTCCTCCGACCGAAGAGGGTGCTGAGGCTTCGGCCGAGGGTAAGTCGGTCTTGAGTTGTGGAGAGTCGCGTGCTGTAAGTCACTAACTCCTTTTCTTCTGTCCGCAGAGATGACTGGGATTCGGGGACTCCTTGGTCAGCTCGCCCAGCAGTCTGGCCAATCTCAATCATCCCAGCCGCAGGCGGCGGGAGAGGCCGGACGAGGCGTGGCCCTGAACGCTCGGGCCACAGTACAGACAGCGGCTTCGGTCGAGGGCCGCGCCGCTGCTGCCGCTCTCGAAAGGGAGAAAAAGGGGAAGTCGGTCGCACGAAGGGGTGGCCGACTATCGAAGCGGAGCCGGGTGGATGAGCCTGGTGAAACAGAGTCCGCCTAGGCAGCCAAGAGGCCAGTCGCTGCCCGAGGGCCCCCGCTCTCGTCGCCTCCCGAGCCGTCGAGGGGCGATTCCCCTTCGGCGGCGACGGCAGGCACAGAGGACCTCGGGGGTTCTGGGACGCACGCGTCCCGCGAATACGGGCACGAGCCATGGGTCCCGAATCTGGGGATCTATGCGGACGAGAGTCTGGAGGACTCTCGGACATGCCTGCGCCTGCTCCGAGGCTTAACCCTTCCGATAGCCGAGGACGAGATGAAGGCGTTGTCCTCGGACGGCTTGGCGATGCAATGTGCTCGACTATCGGTCCAGGTAAAAAAGCTTCTTTATTGGCCTCGGTCTAATATTTCCCTTGGCTTGTTTGGGGTTGTTGACTTTTGTTTGCTTTTGGCTCAGACCGCTGTAGGTGCTTAGAATGACCGTGTGATTAACATGAAATATCTATGTTGTTTAGTGTAAACTAACCTATTAAAAACAGCAACTAAAGTGCAGTGATCGTCAGAAACTTTTAACTTAAAAAGTTTCAAAAGAGAATATGATCGCCTACCTTTCAAAACGCGGAAGATTGAGTCTTTGGTTCCCCTTCCTCAGCCGGCTGAAGAAAGAGAGCCCTTTCTTTGCTTCTTTGTTCTTGCTGTTGAGTTTGAGGTTGAGGATCGTCCAGAAGTGGTGCTTGATTTCCCCTTTTTGATCTCTTGTTGTTATTGTTGAGTGCAACAGAGACAAAAACAAAAAAATGAAGAACTATGATGAGAATTTAAGTAGAAGTAGTATCTGAACTAATCATGATTTTAAGCATATTTAAAACAACAAACTCACTTTTTTAATGGCTTTGAAACCCCTTAGATTAAGTAGGTTTTTGAAAGATTATGCTGTGGTGTGTGTTTGCATGAAGTGAATATGAAAAATAAAACTAATGAAGATGAATGCAATAATGAAAAACTTATGCCCAATCGGTTGAAGCTCTGAAAGGATGAAGATCTTGAAAGGAACGCCGACTTCTGGAAATGGCAGCGCTCCGGCGTTACGACGTTGTTGCTTCGATCTTCAACTCGCTATAACGCTATGGCTCAACTCAATTCAATTCTGTTCTCTCCTTTTTTTCTTTTCAACATGCAGGGTATTTATAGGCATTTCTTGCGTTCGCGATTAACATTTGAAAAACTCCGAATTTATCCATCTTAACCGACAGATAAATACTGATTAATTCATCTTTATCTGTAATTATCTAAAACGCGTCCACCTTGGCTGACGCCTTTCAGATTAATTAAGATAAGGATAAATATCCGGGAAAAACTTATCTTTATCTTTATTAGGTAAAACGCGTTCACTTGAGTAGACGTCTTTTAGACTAATTAAGATAAGGATAAACATCCGGAGGAGAAGTTAAAACCATTTAGGAAACTTAAAACGCGTCGACCTTCCCAGACGCCTTTTAGTTAATAAATAAATTAATTAAAATTCAAATTTAATCGTTAAAACAGGAATAAACTCTAAATGGCGTCCACATGAGTCGACGTCTTTTAGAATTCTTCATATTTTAACTCAAATTTGAGCTAAAATCAATTCAATTGATTAACTTAAACACATCTGTTAAACCCGACACTTAAAAATATTAATAAAAATTAATTAATGATTAATTATCAGACCATTTTGAGGCATTATTGTATGATATAAAATTTACTCGAAATGACGTCAAAATTAGCGTGTCTACAGCTGCCTCACCTTGGCATTGTCTTTGCAAGGGAGTAAAATGGAATGGAATGTACTGAAAAGGTGATGCCAAGGTGTGATGAGACACGCTCTTAACATCACATGACTGGAATTTTTCTCGAAATCATCAATGAAGATAGCTCAAAGAACTCAATGGAATTAATCCTGTCTGGATGAGGTAGACAAGGAAACAAAATAAAGGTCGATCAACCTCCTCGGAGTGGGAAGTACCCCAGGTCATAGACACTGTAGGTTTCATCATGGGGAGCGTTTGCCAGCCAATGTGAACGTGCTACAGCCATGATGGATCTTAAAAGAAAACAAAGAATATTGGATAAAGAATCCAATCAAGGATAGAATTCCAATAATATCTTCAAGCGAACCTCAAAGATAATCAAGATACTCAATTCGGAATGGAATATTTCATATCATGTTGAGATTATTTGATTAATGGTCTGAAACTTAATCAGTAATTAATTCTTATCACACACTGATTTCAAAGTCCTACATGATGCATGCTGGGCTAAAAGAAAAATATAAAGTCAAATAAAATATAAATTAATCAAGGATAATATTGTTAAATTGTCATTAATGAGTTAAGATACCAATTCTTGTAATTCAATGCTAAGCCGAAGCTCGTTTATCCACGCACCGTTTCACAAAAGTAGAACCATCGTCCCCACTAATTAACAATCCAACGGCCTATCCGTGCGATTAAGAATTCTCTGGAATTATCACTGTTTTTGTTGAAGGGGAACTTAAATTCCAGTTTCATCAAAACCACAAGGTCCTTGATATAGTCTAATAAATATTTAATATATAGTAATGCAAATGCTTTACATAGAAGAGTACAAGGGTAGAAATAACCGTCTTTTTAGCCACGGTCGGGACTTGAATTCCACAATGGGATTTTCTTGACATTTCCAGCTTTGCTCAGGCTTTCTTGAATTTTCTGCAATCAAAATTATTAGTTCCAAACAAATATTAAAATCCACAGGATTTCGGGAAAATAGCAGAATTGCTAAAACGCGTCGTGTCGAGAAGACGCCATTTAACTTTGAAACGCGTCAGGTATCATAGACGCCTTTTACTCACAGAAACAGATTTCTGCTTGTTCTCTACCCGAACTCCAACTCTATCAATGCCTTGTGTCCTGTATATGACTTGAACAAACAAGTTAAGTATCTGTTTAGGCTTAGCCCCTTGCCTGACCAAATAAATGGTCGATCAATCTTTTCCTTCAATAAATGGTCAAGGGGCATAGCCTTTATTAACAAAGGTAATAAGAATAATCAAACTTAAGTAAAATGCAACATGCAAGCAAACAGATGCTCACCGAAAATAAAATGAATGAAACACACTAAATGCCACAAGCAAATGCTAATTGAAATATTTTTTTGGTTTTGAAATATTCGTTTTTGTTTGGGTTTTGAAATATATATATTTTTTTTGAATTTTGAAAAATGTATATATTTTTGAATTTTTGACTATGCAATTTTTTTGAATTTTGACATGTGCATTTTTTTTTGAATTTTTGACATATACAATTTTTTTTGAATTTTGACATATACATTTTTTTTGAATTTTGACATATACATTTTTTTTTGACTAAAAGACCAGTATAGTACTTAGATCAAAAGATCATATTCATTTATTAACTTAATTTCCAAATTGTTCTTTAACAACTTAACTTAAAACCCATCGTGTTTGAACTTGTGTTTCCATTCGTGATCCCATTTGATGATTTGACCCTTAGTCAATCTAAGCCATTCCTTAAGCTTGAAGTACACTTCTTTAGAAAGAAAAGAAGAATAGATTTAGAAAGCCCATGAGACGGTTCCGGAGACTTAAAAAGATGTCCCTTTCTAACCCTAATATCTGTTGGGGTTCGGTCATTTTCTTTCCGGGGTATTTATCGACCTTGCGTTCCCTTTTGTTTCATTTCATGGCCTTGATGTAACGTTTGTAGTGTAATGGCCTTTTGATTTTGAATTTGGCTTTTTGCCTTGCTTTTGCTTTTCTATTCTTTTCTTTCTTTGCTTTGCTTTGGAACAGATCTCCCCCATTTTTTTTTATGACGGCCTCCTACTAAGATGGCGGGTATTCTTGGTAGTCTATTTTAAGCCTCGTTCCGACATCATGGGCCGAGTGTAAAACAGAATTTTACTTTAAAAGGAATGATTTGTACTTTATACTCTTAGTCAAGCTTTTGATATTCTTAAGGACTTGGCATCTCTTGTTACTCACGAATCAAACGTGTCAGTGTGTGCAGTAATGGGTTTGAAGTTAATTATTCAGACTAACAAAGAAATTTGAGTTTATAAACTTTCTGATTCCACTGGTCTTTGTACCATACTGATCGACTCTTTAACTTAAGGGTAGTATTTCTTAAGGTGTAAACCATTCCAGGGATGATTTAGCTCTTCTCCTTCTGCATTAACCAAACGATAAGCATTACCAGGATAAGCGTGCGATACAACATAAGGTCCTTCCCAGTTGGGTTGGAGCTTAGAACGCGGACCACCAGGTTTTACAAAAATTCTTTTAACAACCATTTCACCGACTTTGAACTTTCGTTCAATGACTTTCTTTTGATAAAAACGTGCTAATCTGTTTTGATAGACTTTTGCATGATTAGCAGCTGACCATCTTTTCTCGTCTAAAAGTTCCAATTGAGCAAGAAGTGCTGAACGATGTTCATCAATGGAAAATTCCTTGTTCAATTGTATTCTTAATGACGGTATAAGGATCTCATATGGAACTACCGCCTCCATTCCAAATGTTAAGGAATAAGGAGTCTGCCCAGTAGGCGTGCGGATTGAAGTTCGGTAGGCCCATAGAGCCTCAACCAATTTTTCTGGCCAATCTGCGAATTTGTTAGATTTACACGTCTTTTTGATAATTTTTATCAAAGTCTTATTTGTTGCCTCTGCTTGGCCATTGCCTTGCGGATAATAAGGAGATGAATGATGCAATGCAATTTTATACATGTTGCAGAGGTCCTTCAATTCCTGTGACACGAACTGCGGTCCGTTGTCGGTGACGATGGTACTTGGAATTCCGAATCTTGTGATGATGTTCCTCATGATGAATTTGCAGACGGTTGATGCTTTGATCTCCACGTATGCTTCAGCTTCTGCCCACTTGGTGAAGTATTCCGTTGCCGTGAGAATGAAAGATTTTTGCTTGATGCCGGAATCTGGGTTACCAAGAGGTCCAATAATGTCGAAAGCCCACATGGAGAAAGGCCATGGGGAAGAAACAGGATGGAGTGAAGATGCAGGAGAATGAATTTTGTCGGCGTGAAGTTGACACTTGGCACACCTACGGACATATCCTACGCAGTCTTCTTCCATGGTTGGCCAATAAAATCCTTGTCTAAGGATCTTCTTTGCTAGCATCTGTCCATTGACATGGCCACCACAAACTCCACTATGAGCTCCTTCCATAACCTTCCAAAGCTCATCCTCGTCTAAACATCTCAGAAGAACTCCATCAAAACCTCTTTTGTATAATGCTCCCCCAACTAGGGTGTATCGTTGAGCAACTCTCCTGATAGTTCTTTTTTCCTCAGTTGTAGCTTCCTCAGGATACGATTGATCTTCACAATATTTTGCAATTTCATAATACCATGGCTTCTGTTCATCATCCATCTCTTCTAACAGCTCCATCAACATGATTTCTCTTTTCTCTACAATACTTCCATCTTTGAATTTCTTCAGCAACTTCTCCTTAGTTCTAAGAAATGAAGGATCTTTCACGGCGGGTGAAAGACGCCTATGAATTATGATTGATTCAGATTGCTTGCTGATAGGAAAATCAAGGGAAGATGCAAGTGAAGCTAGAGCGTCAGCTAAGATGTTTTGATTTCTAGGGACATGGACAAAGATCAACTTTGTGAAAAGCTTTGAGTAAGCAGAAGTAAGTTCTTGATATGGCTTAAGCTTGGGATCAAGAGTTCGATACTTGGTCAGCACTTGGCGAAGAATTAATTGGCTATCACCTACAATCCTGAGTTTGGTGGCACCATGAAAATGAGCAGCCTCGAGACCAGCAAGAAGTGCCTCGTATTCAGCTATGTTGTTGGTGACTGGAAAGTCAAGCTGAAAGGCTTGTGGAATGGTGACACCTTCAGGTGATAACAGAACGATTCCGATACCCTTTCCATGAGAATTCAGAGCTCCGTCAAAATGCAGAGTCCACATATCATCTCTGATTTGATTTACGGACATCAGTTCCTCATCCGGAAACTCTGATCGCACTGGATCAAATCGAGGAAGGGGATGATGAGCGAGATGTTCTGCTATGGCATAGCCCTTGATCGCTTTCTGTTGAATGTAAATGATATCGAATTGAGATAGAAAACTTTGCCATCGCGCTAACCTATCAGTAAGAACAGATTTCTCCAGAAGGAACTTGATCGGATTCATCCTAGCGATGAGGTGGACTTCGTAAGCCAGAAAATAATGCTTTAATTTCTGAACAACCCAAACTAATGCTGCACATGTTTTCTCCATCGCCGTATATCTCTGTTCAGCGGGGTTGAGAAGTTTAGAGAGATAGTAGGCTGCCCTCTCTTTTCCTTCTTCATCTTCTTGTGCTAGGACAGCCCCCACTGCATCATCCAGGACTGAAATATAAAGTATCAATGGTTTGCCTGGAGATGGTGGTCTCAAAACAGGAGGACTTGCCAAATAGTCCTTTAATCCATCAAATGCCTCCTGACACTTATCGTCCCAATTGAATTTGACTCCTGGCTTGGTAAGCTCGTAAAACGGCTTACACCTTTGTGAGTGCTGGGAGACAAAGCGGCGAATAAATTGTAACCTCCCGATTAATCCTCTTAATTCTTTCAAGTTTTTGGGAGGTGGCATTTCTCTGATAGCCTTCGCCTTATTGGGATCGATCTCAATTCCCCGTTTGCTGACAATGAATCCAAGCAATTTCCCTGAAGATACCCCGAATACACATTTCTTGGGGTTCATCTTCAACTGATATTCTCTTGATCTCTCTAATACCCTTGCCAAAACTTTGGCATGCTCAGCCTTCGTTTTAGACTTAACCAATAAGTCATCCACATACACTTCCAAATCTATATGCATCATGTCATGAAATATTGCCATCATAGCCCTTTGATAAGTGGCTCCAGCATTCTTCAATCCAAATGGCATGACGACATAACAATATGTTCCCCAAGGTGTAGTGAATGAAGTCTTCTCTTGATCCTCTTCTGCCAGCTTAATCTGGTTGTATCCTGAAAATCCATCCATAAATGATAACGTCTCATAGCCAGCAGTATTATCGATGAGTACATCAATATGAGGCAATGGAAAATCGTCTTTAGGACATGCCCGGTTCAGATCGCGGAAGTCAATGCAAATTCTGACCTTCCCATCCTTTTTCATAACCGGGACTATATTGGCCACCCATTGTGGATAAAGGACAACTCTAATGAATTTGGCTTTGTGTAATTTATCGACCTCTTCCTTCATCTTTAAAGCCATTTGTGGGTGGAATCGCCTTAATTTCTGCTTGACCGGACTAGCTCCATCTTTTAATGTTAACCTGTGTTCAACTAAAGATGAGTCTAACCCCGGCATATCTGTAGGCGCCCGGAACGTCCCCCTCCGCGGCTGTGCAGCGCCCGCGGAGCCTCGGCGTTGGGGATTTCTCCGTACGTCTTAGCACTGTGGCGATTCAAAGAGGAGGGGTTAGAAATGAGAGTGTGATCGCCAGGAGCATTACCTTTCGGTTCCTGTGCTCCGCAGGAATGTAGAAGATGATCGCGTTTTGTGGGAGCGGGAGACGTCGATTCCTCCTTCTCTTCCTCCGGCCGGCCAAAGGGAGAGAGCCCGAAATTCTGCACGCGTGTAGGTGGTAAGGATCCCTGAAAAGAAAAAAAAGACCAAGCAAAGACGAATCCGATTAGAACTGTAGAGTGCAAAATCTATTCAGAAAGGTGTAAAAACTAACTAAAATCAGTGGGAAACGCACCGGATGGGTGGTGGGGAGGGAAGGTGACCATATGTTATGGCCACCCACCTCCCGTTTTTTTTAAAACCTCTGTGGGAGTACAGATGGCTAAGTCATCCTATGTGTACATGCATGCAAGTGAAGAGGAGTGGCGTGTGTGGAGAATGAATGATATTACTAATGTAAGAGAATGAGTAAAAAAATAAAAGGGAGAAGTTAGAAAGGCAAGCCCGTTTCCAGATGTAGCCTGAGCCTTCCTCCTCGGGGTCTCCTCGAGCTTCTCACCAGAAAGTCCCTCTCTGCCTCTCCAAAATTCCTCTTAACCAAAAAAATCCTTCCTCTTGTCCCCCCCTTTCTTTCTTCTTAACCCCCGCTCGAGAGGATGTGGAGGGTTTAAATAGGCGAAGGAAAAAAGGGAGAAATCAGGGGTCTAAATCCCCGTAAATCCCCCTTCAACCAATGGGGAGTGGTCAAGGGTTGGCGGTAGTGGCCGCGGCAGTCGACAGAGTGGGGAGTGGTCGGAGTAGTGGGGGACGAGGGCGGAGAGTAGAGGAGATCATGGGGAAGACGGGGTCAAAAGGTGGTTAAGGAGTGGACGGCCAGGTGACATGCCTTCCACTCTTGCGGTGGAAGGCGACCCGGCTGGCCTTCGAGGGGAGTGGAAGGCGAGGGGTGGCCTTCGAAGGAGGTGGAAGGCAAGGGGTGGCCTTCGAAGGCGGTGGAAGGCAAGGGGTTGGCCTTCTACGAAAAGGTGAAGAAAAAGTGGCCAAAAGGTGGACGGCAAGGTGGTTGGCCTTCGAAGGGGGTAGAAGGCGGGGGGTGGCCTTCGAAGGCGGTGGAAGGCAAGGGGTTGGCCTTCTAAGAAAAGGTGAAAAAGGTGGCCAAAAGGTGGACGGCAAGGTGGTTGGCCTTCGAAGGGGGTAGAAGGCGGGGGGTGGCCTTCGAAGGCGGTGGAAGGCAAGGGGTTGGCCTTCTAAGAAAAGGTGAAAAAGGTGGCCAAAAGGTGGACGGCAAGGTGGTTGGCCTTCGAAGGGGGTAGAAGGCGGGGGGTGGCCTTCGAAGGTGGTGGAAGGCGAGGGGTGGCCTTCGAAGGGGGTGGAAGGCGGACTGGCTGGCCTTCCACGAAGAAGGTGGCTAGGGTCGGGATTTGGTTAATGGGCCTAGCTGGTAGTGGGCTGAGATGGCTGAAATGAGGGGATTTTAGTGATGAAGGGCTACTGATGGGCAGGGTTCATGACCAAAAGGGTGGTCCAAAATCGGTGTCTACAATATCCTCATAACTCCAGGCGAAAGTGTCCTTATAATCCTTAAGCACTTGTATCATTGCCTTTTCATCCTCTGCAGAAAGATTTTTACTAACGAGGACAACCTTAGGTTCGTCTTCAGTCCCTAAGTTTATTTCTTTGGTGGGCTCTTCTACGGCAGCTGAAGGTTCATCAAATCTCTTCACTCCACTGGCATATGCCTCAGCTGCGTCCTCATCATCTTCCTCATCTTCAACAATGGGGTCCTTTTCATGTACTAACTCATATACCCCGTACCCATCATTGACTGACTCATCATCTGTATAATCTTCTGGCATCTGAATTGGATCTTCTAAAAGCTGAGGGATTAAAGAGCAAAAGGAACATTTATCAGCCAAATCCTGGAGGTATCTTTCTGGAATTTGCCTACCCTTAGGCTTCCTAGACTTCCTAACCTGCCTAAAACTAGACTCCCTAACTTCACTAAACTGCCTATCATAACCTAATAAAGATGAAGCAGGATGAAAATCCTGGGATACAGGTGGAAATACAGGGGAATCCTCCCGTGGGGAGGGACAGAGTAGATCTAGGAGAGAATCTTGACCGACGGACCCGCGCGATGGGGTGTAATCGGACAAGTAAGATGTTTCCTCGATAATGATTTGGGAAGAATTTGTTGTAAAATTGGCGTTTTTTTTTGGACAATGAAAGAATTAAACATAAAGCAAGAATGAATACAAATGGGAGGAGAATCGGACGGAGGAAGCGGCACCAAGGCCAGAGGATTAGGGGGATCATATAGCAATATGTCCCAGATTAGATCATACATCCTCTCTAGGTCGAGAGGAGGTTGTGGAATAAAGTCCCGAGGGGACAGAGTTATCATAATGGGCGGGGCCCGTGGAATATCTTCAATTATGACCCGCGACCAAGTCGGGGTCAAGAGTAGTGTACGAAAAAGAGTATGGAGCATGAAGACATGTGAAGGATATGTCCCCCTCCATAGCAGATCTGTTGTGTAACCAGCTTCATAGGGGTCATCTGGCTCCCCTTCATCAGTTTGTTCAGATAGCAGTATCCGCTTGTCAAAGATTGCGCCAGGGCTCTCAATTAGGTCGTCGATCTGCGGTGGCCACTTGGGTTCTGCAGGATCCAGAAATAGTCTGTTCAGTGCTATGTATAGGTCCCTTAGGTCGAACCATCTGTACCATTCGCATTCAGGGTCATGGAATTTTCTCCTCTTCATAGGCCGCAGAGCCTCCAAGGATTGGTACGTAAGTAGTTCGGAACAATGTCTGGCCAAGTCCCTCCCATATATGTCATGGAAGTCAAAACAGGAAGTAATGACCACCATGTTGTCGTGACTAAGTATGGGCCCTTTCACAAAATGTGTATATAGAGTCCATGTTAAGAGATCTCGGCCTTCTTTCAGTGGTGTGGACATTGTTTCCAAGATTTCTTGACCATCTTCTTGCTGAACCCTGTCTTGCTTCAGTTTCCTCGGCCTATAGCCCAGACCGCTTCCAGGTACTGCCCGATGATTTTTAACATGAGTGGTCCTGCCTTGCAATTGTGTGCCCAGACCTTTCCCAGGTTGATAGCCATTTTTCATCATAATCCTCCATCCTGGGGTACTCATGCACTTCCCCCTTTTGATAGCATCTAATGGATATGGAGAAATGGTAGCGGCTTTCAAAGGATCAGCCACTGGACGGTAGACCTGTAATACCGACAGAAAAGGTTGCCGGCCAGGTAAAACAGCAGATTTAATATTCAATGTATGAGCAGCAGCAAGGATCGGCATGCTCGTCACTTTAATAATTCGTCATTTATAAGGGAATTTGAGGCATTGGTGATTCGTAGAAGGAATCGCCTCAAGAGTTTTGATATAAGGACGTCCCAGAATGGCATTTATGGAAGGGTCGATTTCTAGAATATGAAATTCAACCTCTGCATGACTTACTGGACCTAACTCTACCTTTAAATAAACCATTCCCAGAGGGGAACGGGTAGAATTGTCATATGCCGTAACTGAGATGGGGCTAGGCAGCCATTTCTCCTTGGGCACACCGCATAGCTCCAGGGTCTTTGGAGGTAGAACATTAATTGAAGCCCCTGTATCAACCAGGCATGCATCCACGGCCTTTTTGCAGATATTGACCGTGATGCTCAGAGTCATGCTTCTAGCGGCTGGCGGTGCTAGTTCCGATGTGTGGAATGTAATTGAGGGCTGATCCCCCTGAGGAACTAGTAGTGCTGCAATTTTCTCTACCGGCACGTCTTCATTGACCATCACCTTCTGTAGGTATTCCATTAAAGCTTCTTGGTGAATCTTGGACCTTTTAATCAATTCAAGTACGGTGATCCGTGCCGGTGTTCTGTCCAGATGTTTCAACAAGTCGTATTGAGTGCCTGGTGCACTCTCTTCATTATGGGCTTCCTCAGTCGGCTGTGATGGGCCGTCTCGGACTGTGGACTGAGGAAAGACCTTGTTGAAAATCCTCCCACTCCGGAGCGCGTGTTCCTCGACCGTGGAGGATCCGGGTGACACCTTGAGTACCGCAGAGTTGGGTGGCGTAAGCGGTGCGGAGGGTTGATGCGTAGGTGGTGGCGTTGGGTTAGGTGGTGATGGCGTAGGGTTAGGTGGTGATGGCGCGGTGCGGATTAAAGGCCTAGATGGTTGGATGGTAGATGGGTAAGTGGTTGGCGAAGTGGGGAATGGTACGCGTAGTAACGGTTTGGATGGTTGGGGCATATCTGGGTAGGTGGTGGTGGTAGCGGGTGAAGTAGGAAATGGTACGCGTAATAATGGCCTAGATGGTAAAAGGGGCGCGTTATTGGTTTGCGGAGGGGTATATGATGGAGGCGTAGGAGTGCGGGGCGCAATGGGTCTAAGGAAGGTGGGTAGTGGTAGTAGGTTATTGGATGCGGGCGAATGATATGTGGGTGTGGGTAGACGGGTGATGGTGACGGGTTGTGGTCTGGGTATGTGGATGGTGCGGCGTGGTAGTCGCTCTGCGGTACTTTGAACGTGACCCGTTGAGTAGAGAGAGGAAGAGTCCTCTATCCTCCATTGTTGCCCACGACCAGCCTCAGACTGGCTGTTCGTTAGAATGGGAGCAACCTGGTTCTGATTCTGGTGCTCCGGGAGTGGATTCTGCACTATGCCCATGTTGGGTGGTGCTGCTGCTTGTGCTGGTGGTCTTGCTTGCTGCTGCTGTTGCGGTCTCCTCGTCTTCAGGGCTGTTATGTATTTCTTCATTTCCTCCCAGTCTATGCCGCCCTGCTCGTTGAGATCATGAATATAATCTCTGAATTGGAAGCAGGTGTCAATGGTATGCCCAGGTTGCCTATGGAAGTAGCAATATCTGGACGTATCGGCATTTTGAGGCCAGACGGCCTTTTCCCTTGGCAAAACTAAGGCGTTAGCTGCCATTAAAGCACTGAAGATATCGGCCAAGGATTCTGGGAGAGCCGAGTATTCTGCCCTCTTCGGGCCTGGAGGTCTCCTCTGCTGGTTGTAGTCACCAGGAGGAGGGACATTGTGGTACGCCAGCGGTGCGCGCGGCTGGTACTGTGGCTGTTGCTGGTGATACTGCTGTTGCTGGGGTTGCTGGTACTGCTGTTGCCGTTGCGGCTGTTGCTGTAGCTGTTGCTGGTTTTGATTCTGATTCGGCTGCTGGGGCCGCTGATACTGTTGTTGGTACTGGGGGTTCTGCTGCTGTCTGTACCCTTGCTGCTGTGGCCTCTGGTACTGCTGCTGACTCCTCACGAACTGGGGCGAGTTATTGTTCATGGTACTCACTTGCTCATGAGAGAGCGTGCCCTCAGTAGTCGGACCTGTGCTGGAAGAGTTCGGCACTGCAGGCTTCCGAGGCGGAGGTCTGCTAGGTCTATGAGGATCAAAGACGCTAGAGAATGTAGCGTCCTTGAAAGCATTCTGGCAGTACCGTGCTCTTTCGTAGAGCTCTGCCATGTTAGTCAAATTGTTCAAGGAGAGGACGAGCTTGAACTGGGGCGTGGCATTAGAAATTAACATTTTCACTTGTTCGGATTCGGACAAGTGATCCTTCACCTTTTCAGCCAGACCCCGCCACCTGTCAGCAAAACTGACAAACTCCTCATCAGGTTTCATCTTTTCTGCAATGAGGTCCGTGATAGACAAGGAGGGTGCAACTCTGTCCTGGTATCGTTGAATGAATTTGCGTGAAACGATACCGTAATCTTCTACTTCTGAGGGCTCCAGGGAAAAGAACCACTCGAGGGCTGGTCCCTCTAGAGATCTCCTGAACAAGAAGGCCAATGACCTCTTGTCATTCTGCCAGAAAGAGGATTCATACATGAACTCCTTCAGGTGTGTGAAGGGGTTACCAGTACCGTTGTACTTTCGGTACACTGGCATCTCAGAGGGTGGTAGATGGAATACTGGCAGGCTCGGTAGACTGATTTCTGCACAGCTTTGACCCCCATCATTTTCTGGAGGTTATTAAATTGCTCATCCATACGCTCCATTTTGGCCAGCAGCGTTTGTGTGGTCAGATCTGCTTGAGGAGGAGGAGGAGGAGGAGGTACTTGGTAGGCCTGCTGCCTAGAGTACGTTGGACAGGGTGGACAATAGAGGGGAGGTCCGGCAGCGCTTCCGCCATGCCCGAGGGCATTTTGATAAGTAGGCGTTTGCGGTCTAGCCGGTTGCCTAGATGATGAAAGCTGCGGCCCAGCTGGCCGAGAAGTAATATGAAGGCCCTCCATGGCCTGATGGATATAAGGAGGAGGAAAAGAAGGTTGCTGAGGAACAGCAGGGGGAGCCACAGGGTTCGGCTCGGCAGGCTGCATGGGTGCCTTCCCCTTCAAAATAGATTGGATCGCCTCGAACTGCCGAGGGTCCAGTCGGGAGGCAAGAACTCCCAGAGCATTGATGAGATCCGTAGGATCAGAGGATGAGGGATCATTCTGATTCATGTCCCCCTCAAGATCAGGATTAGGGATCGCATATTCATGCGGAAGAGGATCAGGATATTGATCACGTGGAGGCAAAAGAGGTGTCCGAACATTCCCATCTAGACGATACGGAATGGGGATAGAACTACGGGAGGCATCAGCATCTCTCCCACTCTCATAGTTGTACTCAGAATCCCGAGGGGCATTAGCATCTCCCTCGTAATTAACCATGGCGTCTGGAGCCACACTCAAGTCCCTACCTGATCGTAGCAACATGATGTTAGATTCTTTTTTCAAAGATTTAATCAAACAAGTTGTACAGAGATTAATCAAACAAGTGGATGCTTAACGCGATTTTAGGATTCCTTGTTGAGTTATTTGAATTGGATTAAACCACAATTTCGCTCAGGGAAAGGATCCTAGTTTCAGTTCGATTTCCACCGTTATTCTCTACGGCTTTTCTCTCACAACGCTTTCAGAATCTAACCAGGACTTCAATTGGTACAACCAGCCCGATGATCAAGGAGGAATACCTTGATTTTGGGGACTTATGGAGGTCTCAACGTCAACTTCTCTAGTCTGATCAAGGGACCAACCCAATCAGAGAGAGTTGCTGACGTCGAGTAATGTGTTCCTAAGAAGAGGAGGGATTAGCCTCAATGCGTATGTCCTGTGGCCTGGACGGCCTCTAATGCTTAGTAAGTAATGGGTAGCTAGCACTCAAAACACAGAAATCTGGAAACTGAAAAAGATTAAGAAACTGTCTGAATCGCGTCGATTTTAGTCGACGCTATTCAAAACAGAACTTAATTTTTCGCAGAAGCAGATGCAGACAGCAGAGAAGCTGTGAAGCCTGAAAGGCGTCTAGGTAGGTTGACGCGGTTTTGAAACGCGTCAGTGATCCTGGACGCTTTTCAGTTCGCAGAAACAGTTTTCCAGGAGGATTTTCTGGGTTGAATCCTCCTCAAACAAGGTAAAAAAGCAGTAAACAATCGACTCATGCAATTTTTTTAGTTCCAGATTTTAAACAGGATGATTTACTAACTAAACAACTAGAAAAACAATCAATCACACATCATTTTTATCACAAAAACAGCTTTTTGAGTTAATCAAGGGGGGGGCAAGATCTTGCCACTGGGGTGTGCACGTGGTGCACGAGGGAAATCAATTAAACTAAACACTCACCAATTGGTGAGGACGTGTCCAGAGACACAAATGGTGCACCGTGGGTGCCCGATATGGTGATAGCAAGAACAAAAAGAAACTAAAAGATGGCGAGACCAAGTCCCACCGTGATCGCCAAAAAAGCTGTAGGTGCTTAGAATGACCGTGTGATTAACATGAAATATCTATGTTGTTTAGTGTAAACTAACTTATTAAAAACAGCAACTAAAGTGCAGTGATCGCCAGAAACTTTTAACTTAAAAAGTTTAAAAAGAGAATATGATCGCCTACCTTTCAAAACGCGGAAGATTGAGTCCTTGGTTCCCCTTCCTCAGCCGGCTGAAGAAAGAGAGCCCTTTCTTTGCTTCTTTGTTCTTGCTGTTGAGTTTGAGGTTGAGGATCGTCCAGAAGTGGTGCTTGATTTCCCCTTTTTGATCTCTTGTTGTTATTGTTGAGTGCAGCAGAGACAAAAACAAAAAAATGAAGAACTATGATGAGAATTTAAGTAGAAGTAGTATCTGAACTAATCATGATTTTAAGCATATTTAAAACAGCAAACTCACTTTTTTAATGGCTTTGAAACCCCTTAGATTAAGTAGGTTTTTGAAAGATTATGCTGTGGTGTGTGTTTGCATGAAGTGAATATGAAAAATAAAACTAATGAAGATGAATGCAATAATGAAAAACTTATGCCCAATCGGTTGAAGCTCTGAAAGGATGAAGATCTTGAAAGGAACGCCGACTTCTGGAAATGGCAGCGCTCCGGCGTTACGACGTTGTTGCTTCGATCTTTAACTCGCTATAACGCTATGGCTCAACTCAATTCAATTCTGTTCTCTCCTTTTTTTCTTTTCAACATGCAGGGTATTTATAGGCATTTCTTGCGTTCGCGATTAACATTTGAAAAACTCCGAATTTATCCATCTTAACCGACAGATAAATACTGATTAATTCATCTTTATCTGTAATTATCTAAAACGCGTCCACCTTGGCTGACGCCTTTCAGATTAATTAAGATAAGGATAAATATCCGGGAAAAACTTATCTTTATCTTTATTAGGTAAAACGCGTCCACTTGAGTAGACGTCTTTTAGACTAATTAAGATAAGGATAAACATCCGGAGGAGAAGTTAAAACCATTTAGGAAACTTAAAACGCGTCGACCTTCCCAGACGCCTTTTAGTTAATAAATAAATTAATTAAAATTCAAATTTAATCGTTAAAACAGGAATAAACTCTAAATGGCGTCCACATGAGTCGACGTCTTTTAGAATTCTTCATATTTTAACTCAAATTTGAGCTAAAATCAATTCAATTGATTAACTTAAACACATCTGTTAAACCCGACACTTAAAAATATTAATAAAAATTAATTAATGATTAATTATCAGACCATTTTGAGGCATTATTGTATGATATAAAATTTACTCGAAATGACGTCAAAATTAGCGTGTCTACAACCGCGGTCATGTGCGGGGGCCTGATTCGCCATCAGGTGGCCATTCAGCAAAGTCTCCGGGACGTCGACCAGGCTTTGGAGTAGCCGGCTTCTGGCGGAGTCGCTCTGGTGCGACGTAGTCTTGAGGCTAGCGTCGATTTGCTCCTGAAAGCAAATGCCCGGATGCGGGCCGAGCTAGAGGAGCAAAAGGAGGTGACTCGCGCTTCCTCCGAGGCCAAGACGAAGGCCGAGCAGGAGAAGGAGAAAGCCGAGAAGGAACTGGAGGCGGTCCGGGCCGTAAATGAAGCCCTTAAGGCCGAGATCCAGGACAAGGTCAACCAGCGGGTCACGGATCGCCGCCGCCATGCCGAGGAGGTCTCGGCTCTGAAGGCAGATATGGAGGCTAAGGCTGAAGAGGCTGCTCGTACAGCCGTAGCCAGTTATAAGGCTGGCCCAGATTATGCCGAGGAGATAATACAGGCTCAACTCGAGGCGGCGTCGTCCGTGTTCAGCATAGGGCTGGCCATCGCTCAAAAGGCGTGCCCGGCCGTAGACCTGATCGGCATCGCCCTTCCAACGGACGAGGAAGGCAAAGAGCTTCTGGCCTAGTGGAAGAAGCTTAAGGCTGAAAGAGCTTCGGCCTCAGTGGAAGGCAACGCGGCCGTTCTTGATGAAGTCGCTCCTGCCGAGGCTGTTCAGGTCAAGGATTCTCCTTCTCCTTCTCCATCTCCTGGTCAAACCCCTGTCGATGTAGACGGCGAAAATACCGAGAGCTAATACGGGGGCTTGTCCCGGTTTTTGTTTTGCCTTTTCTGAAAGGCCGCGGCCAGATGTACGGCCGATTTTGTACTCTGTTCTCATATATATACGAAAAGTACTTTGCTTCTATTTGTGTTCTGAATGAACGACTGTCTGGCTCTTCTTGTGGCCGAGGCCATATTGCCGTTTAGATGCGGCTCGTATGGCCGAAGCCAATCCAGATTCGGATATGGACTTAGAAAATAATGCCGCTCCCGATACGGTTTGCATGGCCGAAGCCACTCCCGGTACGGTTTATGCGGACTTAGAAAATACCATGCCGCTCCCGGTACGGTTTGCATGGCCGAAGCCACTCCCGGTACGGTTTACGCGGACTTAGAGAATACCATGCCGCTCCCGATACGGTTTGCATGGCCGAAGCCACTCCCGGTACGGTTTACGCGGACTTGGAGAATACCATGCCGCTCCCGATACGGTTTGCATGGCCGAAGCCACTCCCGGTACGATTTACGCGGACTTGGAGAATACCATGCCTCTCCCGATACGGTTTGCATGGCCGAAGCCACTCCCGGTACGATTTACGCGGACTTGGAGAATACTATGCCGCTCCCGATATAGTTTGCATGGCCGAAGCCACTCCCAGTACGGTTTACGCGGACTTAGAGAATACCATGCCGCTCCCGATACGGTTTACATGGCCGAAGCCACTCCCGGTACGGTTTACGCAAACTTAGAGAATACCATGCCGCTCCCGATACGGTTTGCATGGCCGAAGCCACTCCCGGTACGGTTTATGCGGACTTAGAGAATACCATTCCGCTCCCGATACGGTTTGCATGGCCGAAGCCACTCCCGGTACGGTTTACGCGGACTTGGAGAATACCATGCCGCTCCCGATACGGTTTGCATGGCCGAAGCCACTCCCGGTACGGTTTACGCGGACTTAGAGAATACCATGCCGCTCCCGATACGGTTTGCATGGCCGAAGCCACTCCCGGTACGGTTTACGCGGACTTAGAGAATACCATGCCGCTCCCGATACGGTTTGCATGGCCGAAGCCACTCCCGGTACGGTTTACGCGGACTTAGAGAATACCATGCCGGATATGATATTTCAAAAAGAATGAATTTATTCATGCCTTCCGGCTAAATTCCGGGGGAAGCAACTTACATGAAATAACGCCGAAGGCGTTCCACATTCCAGGCGCGAGGGAGAGGTTGGCCCGAAAGGGTTTCCAACCGATAAGCCCCTCGTCGAATTACCTCCCTTACGCAATATGGTCCTTCCCAGTTGGGAGAAAGCTTCCCTGCGGCTTCGGCTGGTTTAGACGCATGAGCATTCCTCAACACGAGGCTCTCGGTTTCAAAGCTTCGGGGCTTTACTCGAGTGTTGTGGTATCTGGCCATGCGTTGCTGATAAGCTGCTAGCCGAGTGCGAGCTTTCTCTCTGGTTTCTTCTATAAGATCAAGGTAATCTTTTAAGGCTTCAAAATTGGCTTCCGGATTATGAGTAAGGACTCTCGGGGAGGGAAGGCCAATTTCGACAGGAATAACAACTTCTACCCTATAAGCCATGCGGAACGGGGTCTTGCCGGTTGGGGTTCGGCTTGTAGTCCGATAAGCCCATAGAACACTCGGTAGCTCTTCCACCCATCGGCCTTTGGCTTCGCCGAGGCGAGTCTTCAGTCCTTGTAATAGACTTCTGTTAGTGACCTCGACCTGGCCATTTGTCTGGGGGTGTGCTACTGATGTAAACTTATGGAGAATGTCGAAGCTGGCGCAGTTATCCTTGAATCGATGGCTGTCAAATTGTTTGCCGTTGTTTGAGATGATGGCCCGAGGGATGCCGTACCGGCAGATGATGGACTTCCACACGAAGTTCCACGCGTTGCTATCGGTTATAGACGCGAGGGGTTCGGCTTCTACCCATTTAGTAAAGTAGTCTACCGCCACGATAAGGAACTTCCTTTGGCCGGTGGCAATGGGAAAGGGCCCTAAGAGGTCAATTCCCCACTGGGCGAAAGGCCAGGGGTCTGATAAAGGAGTTAGAAGGGTTGCTGACTGGTGGATGAGGGAGCTGAACCTCTGGCATTGATCGCAGCGACGGACGAGGGCAGTTGCGTCCTCTCGGAGCATCGGCCACCAGTATCCCTGCCTTAGAAGCTTGTGAGCCAGGGCCCTTCCTCCTGCATGTGCTCCGCATACCCCTTCATGCACCTCTCGCAGCGCGTAGTCAGCTTCGGTCGGACCGAGACATCGCAAGAGTGGTCGGCCGAAGAACTTTTTATATAACAGCCCGTCCAAGAGAAGGAAGTGAGAAGAGCGCTGCCGAATATGTCTGGCTTCCTTCGGATCGGGCGGGACTTCTCCTCGGAGGAGGAAAGTGACTAGGGGAGTCATCCAGGTCTCAGTTTCAGATTCAGTCACTTGCATGACTTCCGACTCTTCGAGGCTTGGCTCGGCAAGTTCTTCTACAAGAATCATTCGGCCTCCTCCCCCGTCCTGAGTTGATGCTAGCCGGGAGAGAGCATCGGCTCGAGCATTCTCGGCTCTCGGGATCCGCACAATTTCATAGGAATTGAATTGAATGAGGATCTTGCGAGTTACCTGGAGATAAGATGCCATTATCGCATCCCGTGCCTCATATTCCCCAGAAATGTAACTGGCGATTAGCTGAGAGTCACTAAATGTCTTTTTGTTCTGTACGCCAAGCTTTCTAGCTGCCCGAAGGCCGGAGATGAGGGCTTCATATTCGGCGGTATTATTGGTAGCTGGAAAGGAGAAGTATAGCGCATACTCCGTGACAACCCCTTCGGGAGACGCTAAGATCCATCCGGCGCCGCTGCCCATAGAGCATGCGGAGCCATCTACATAGAGCCACCATTCATCCGCCGGAGGAGTAGGAGCCGAAGTACCCTTGGCTTCGGATATATTGACTTCCAGCTGAGGCGCCGAGGGAGCTTTGGGAGTGAGCTCGGCAATAAAATCGGCTAGGGCTTGAGCTTTTATTGCTACCCGAGGTGTATAGGAAATGTCGAACTCTCCCAGTTCAATTGCCCACTTCGCCAGTCTACCGGATACCTCTGGCCGGGAGAGGATTTGCTTCAGAGGCTGATCGGTGAGGACCTTTATTGAATGGGCGAGGAAGTAAGGCCGGAGCCTCCTCGCGGATGAGACGAGAGCTAAAGCTAGCTTCTCAAGAGCAAGATATCGAAGCTCTGCTCCTTGGAGGGCTCGGCTTATACAGTAGACGGGCTTCTGAATGCCGTCTTGCTCCCGAACGAGGACGGCGCTGATAGCTGTCTCAGATACCGCGTGGTAAAGGAACAACGGCTCTCCATGGACCGGCTTGGATAGGATGGGAACCTTGGAGAGATAGACCTTCAGTTGTTCGAAGGCCGATTTGCACTCGTCGGTCCAGGAGAAGCTATTGACCTTCTTCAGCAGCTTAAATAAGGGAAAGCAGTAATCCGCCGCTCTAGACATGAAGCGGCTTAAGGCGGCAATCCTTCCGTTTAGCTTCTGGACCTCTCGGAGGTTAGCCGAAGGGCGCATCTGAATGATGGCCAAAACCTTCGCGGTCTACCCCTCGGTGAGTGACCATATAGCCGAGGAACTTCCCGGAGGCCACTCCGAAGGCGCACTTTGCTGGATTTAACTTCATTTTGTATCGGCGCAGAGCGGAGAATGTTTCGGCCAAGTCAGCCAGCTGGTCTGCAGCGACGTGACTTTTCACCAGCATGTCGTCGATGTAGACTTCCATGTTGCGGCCAAGCTGCGGAGCAAATATTTTGTTGACGAGGCGCTGATATGTCACGCAGGCGTTCTTCAGGCTGAAGGGCATCCGGGTATAGCAGTACAGACCGAGATCAGTCGTGAAGCTGGTCTTGCTCTCGTCTTCCGGATGCATTCGGATCTGATGGTAGCCTGAATAGGCGTCGAGAAAGCTTAGAAGCTCATGGCCGGAGATTGCATCCACCACCTGATCTATCCGAGGTAACGGGAAGCTATCCATCGGACATGCTTTGTTGAGGTTGGTGAAGTCCACGCACATCCGCCACTTGCCATCTTTTTTGGGCACCATTACCACATTAGCGATCCAGTCCGGGTGGTGTACCTCTCGGAGATGCCCGACGTCCAGCCCTTTTTGAACTTCGGCTTGGATGGCGGACCTCCTTTCCTGATTGAAGGTACGCCGCTTCTGCTTGACCGGGGGCTGGTTGGGATCGACATGCAGCCGATGCTCTGCTATTTCCGGGTCGACCCCGGGCATGTCTGCTGGAGACCAGGCGAAGATGTCGAGGTTCTCTTTCAGGAACTCGGCGAGTCTCTCTGCTTCGGTTTTTTCCAGGCCGGAGCCTATCATGAGGGTCCGTCCCTCGCCTCCCGGAATCGAGATGGCGACGAGTTCCTCTCCCGGAGATGCTTCGGCTGAAGATTCGATTGATAGGGATTCGGCCGCAGCCTTTCCCTTGACCGAAATCATATAACATTGTCGAGCTGCTTCTTGATTCCCCTTGGCTTCGCCGATTCTATGGCTGGTATGGAATTTCAGCTTCTGGTGAAAGGACGAGGGTACAACTCCGATCCCGCCGATTAGCCTTCGGCCAAAGATGACGTTATAAGCTGAATCAACTTTTACAACGGCAAAATCCATTTCTACGATTAATTGCCAGGGAGCTGAACCTATTGTTAAAGGGAGCCGGGCAATGCCTTCTACTCGGCAGGGCGAGCCGTTGAAACCGAATAGAGGCCCCCGGTGAGGCTTCATATTAGCCTCATTCAATCCCATTTTTACAAAACAATCGTAAAATAATATATTGGGAGCGCTTCCATTATCAACAAAAATGCGATGAACATCGTAGCTGTTTATTACAACGTTTACAACGAGGGCGTCGTCGTGAGGAACCTGAATATCAGTCAGATCCTCTTGGCCGAAGGTGATGTCTTCTTGATGAGACCGCTTTGGCTCGACATCAACTGCCGCTACTGTCGTGGAGCTGAGCTGACGACGCCTTGATCCTTCTTCCGGTCCACCGGATATCATCATGATTGACCCAGCACTGGGTCGCTGGTGAGATGTTTCTACCGGGGCCGAGGTGACCTTTGGCGGAGGAGCGGCTTCCTTCTCCGGAGATTGATGCGGCCTGGTCGTCTCAGGGACGTCCCGGTTCCGTTGCTGCTGAGGCTGCTCTCGCCGGTACTGCAGCAGTCTGCCCTCTCTGATGAGGCGATAGATCTCCTCCCGAAGGTGCCGGCATTCGTCAGTCTAGTGGCCGATCTCCCGATGATATTCATAATATTTGCCGGGATCCCTTCGGCGAGGATCAGTTTTGATGCGCTCCAGCTGTCGGAGCATGCCCTTCACTTCCATAAGCATTCGGGAAGGGGGAACAGGTAGCGGCAGGTACCGCGGCTGCGGATCTCGTCGCTTGTCTCGGTCCCACTCCTCCCTCCGATATCGCTTACGAGAGGGTTCTTGATCTTCGGATCGAGAACGAACCGCAGGAGGGGCAGGCGTCGGTATTGCTTCGGCTGCATTCTTGCCCTTAGACATCATCAGGGCCTCCCGGTTGATGTATTTATGGGCCCGAGCTACGAGGTCCTGGAAGGTAGAGGGGTGGCGTTTCCCGATAGAGCCGAGAAGCCCTTCGTCTCGGCACCCGCTGATTACGGCCGAGACCGCAATCGAGCTGTCCAGGTTCGGGATTTGGACGGCTTCCGTCTGAAATTTAGTAAAATATTCTTGTAGGGTCTCGGTGGGGCTTTGCCGAATGGCTAATAGGCTGGCCGAAGTTTTGCACTGCCGGGTGGCATCATAGAACTGGTCGATAAATAATTGGCCCAACTGGACTAAAGAGTGGATGGAGTTGGGGGCCAATGTCTCGAACCAGGTTAGGGCAGTTTTTTCAAGAGTGAGGGGGAAGATACGGCAGCGGACTGCCTCAGTGACCCCTCGGACAGATAGGTAGGTATTGAACCTTTGGAAGTGGCAGACCGGATCTGACATTCCGTTGTAGAGGGGGCCTTTCGGCAGTTTGAAGTTAGGAGGTACTTCGGTAGCCAGGAGTGCTGGCGTGAACGGAGTTTGCTCCAGAATGGTGCTGGCAAGAGGCGCTCCGTACGGCCGAGACACCATCTGCTGCATCTCTTTCTTCATTGCCGTCAACCGCCGGTCCAGGTCCGGGACAGTTGAAGTGGTGACCTAACGTCCTCCGGTTCCAGCTGGGTGAAACTCGGACGAAGAATAACCTTGCTCCGTCATAATGCGGTCGGTGCAAGGGACTCGGGCAGGCGGTGCCGAGGGCTCGCTGCGCGCCGTGGCGGTCTCGTCAGGGAAGACCTGCGAGGGTGCCGACCGGAACCTTGTATCTTGAACGGGATAGAGTGGAGGAGGCGGCACTTGTTGGGGGAGCTGGCCCAGTAATCCCATGCGCTGGGCGATGGCGGATACCATATCTTGTAGGGGCACAAGAGAGGTAACGGCGGCGGCTAGTGTCGCCATTTGCTGCTGAAGTGCTTCCATCCGGTTGTCTCCAGTAGCGAGGGACTCTGGTATGACAGGCAGAGCCGCGCTTTGCGGTGGAACAGACGGGGCGCCTTCGGAATGTAGTGGCTGTGCTGAAGTTGCCCGCGTCTCTGCTTCGTCTTGTCCGGATCGTCGGGTCACAGGACGATGAGACATGACTCTTTGCTTGTTTCCCACAGACGGCGCCACATGATGTAGCCAAAGCTATCACGACCGGATTCCGAGGCTGGAATCCGAAGTTTAGGATCCGGAGTTGGAACGAATCGGAGAAGAGGCCCAACGGGGATCCGGAACGCGGCGAGGACGGAGAGGAGGCTGAAGATCCGAAGCCGAGGGTCGCCCGGTTGGATGTGGGCTAGCCTGCGGAAGGCGTGGCCAGAGCTCCTCCGAATGAGGGATAGCTGGTGCGAGGCAGAGCCGAGACACCTTTAGGCGAGGAGGACCAACCAGCGAATGGCGTCGAGACAGGAGGGAGAAGTCCCGAGGTCGGTGGCCGAGACCGACTCGGGGAGGTCGGCGAAGATTCAAACCGAACCCCTGTAAGAGGGAAAGAAGAAGAAAAACCGGTCAGTAGGAGTCCCGGGCTTCGGCCCTTAGGAACCCCCTCCGACGATTAAATTAGCTTCTGAAGATGATTCGATTCAGAAGTCAAAGAGGTGGAAGAAGCAGCTTTAATGCTTTTTGGACTGTAGTCCTTGGGGTCACGAAGACATACCTTTGGTAATAAATAGCCGTGTATTTATAGCGGAGGATAGAGGATGCTTAACGGTGGCAGCCGATATAGGACTATGTTCTGGATTTACTGGTAAACCGCCATAGTGCCTAACCCTCCCACCGGAGTGGGCCGGATACGGCTACTGGGCCGAAGGAGGTAGGGCTGTTGATGGGCTAGATACCGCTCAGTGGGCTGGAGCCTACTGAGTCGAAGGCTGCTGAGCCGCTAATGGGCTGAAGGTTATCGGGCTGCTAATGGGCCGAAGGTTGCTGGGCCGCTGACGGGCCGAGGACCACTAGACTGCTTACTGGGCCGAGGGCTGCTGGGCCGCTAACGGGCCGAAGGCCGCCAGTGGGCTTCTTACTGCTGTTGTTAGACTGATCTCAGCGTTGGACCTGTTTTAATGGGCCGAATCGGATTCTGCCTCATCAATCCTGTTATATTCTTCTGAAAATACTTGTATTATAGAAGGCATCCTTCATTTTAGTTTAACCATATTGTTTCTGTAATTCGCTTTCTGTCCGTTGGAAGAAAAAGCTTGTAATTGTACAGGAGGGTATCTTCATTATAGTGAAGAGAGGACCAGTTGAACTGGGGGTTACTTGTTTGGCGGTTAACCTGTAGAAGATTTGTATCTTGCATTAGTAAAACTCTCAAGATGATTGTTTGGGGACTAGACGTAAGTCTAGAGGGACCGAACTATCATAAATTCTGTGTGATTGTTTCTTATTTATTCTTCTTTCTGTACGATTAGTTTTTATTTTCCACATTAGTCTTATAACTTAACTTTTGATAATCCACCCCGGTTTCTCTATAGTCTAGTCTGGACAACAAATGTCAGCTTGGTGTCTCACCTCATCTGGACCAATCAATAACTGCAGTGACCCACTAGACTAGGGCACCCATCTCCTATTCTCTCTTCTTCCTCTATCTTAGGATTCTTTAACCATGCGAGACAGCTACCCTTCCCGGCTTCCATTATCACACCCACTATCCAGCTGGTGCCCGGCAGCACACGGCTGCCACATCAACAGTTGCTCCACTGCTTCCCACTGCCCCCACAAGGTGGACATGGATGGGACGTCCTCAGCTGCTTTCTCTCTAGAAATGAGGTGAAGATAGGAGTGTCCTTATCCTCTGCGTTGAGGTACACTGCACTCTGCACTCTCCCAGTGAGGGTCCAAATCTTGGTGTAATCTTGAGAAGAAAAACTTGGGCAGTGTTTCAGCTCGGAAACTTTCTTATAAACAGAGGAGTTTACCATATAATCAGCTAACTGTGAGATTTTAAGGGTATCAGGACTCATAATAACAGGGTGCCGTAATTGTCTACAACGAGGTGACATTAAGCTATAGAGGAGAGTTTGCTCTTTCTTATTGGCTGGATATGGCAGACAAGAAGGGATCACTGTTTATATATATATATATATATATATAGACGAATGGCAGGGAACTAAGCAGCAAAATACGTGGCCCTGTGTGGATGCAACTTAAGAAAATACAACAGAGTTATCATAAATGCATTTGTCATAAACACATCTTCTACAAACTCATTAGTTATTCAAAGGAAATATAATTAAATTTCTGACGAATTTGAGAGATCATTCCAACATAAACTAACTCCAGGTAGGTCCATGCACCTATGTTTGACCATCCAAATTCAAATAATTATAGAAAATGAATTTATTAGCAAACCTAGATGTGCTTATGGCCTGCATTCAAATAGGCCCCATATGCTGCGCAGGAGAATAAGAAACTGCATCTTTCAACTGAGCCTAGAATGGTATCATCTGCCAAACCTACTATAATCTTCTTTCCAACCTTCTCCATCCGTAGTCTATCCGTGGACAAACTCCTCTAAGCACCTGCACGAGGCCTTAAACAGTATCCTCTGCCAGACTGCTAAGACCACCTAAAATCTTCTCTCCACCCTTGTCTATCCGTTGTCTACATATGGAGAAACCCTTCAAACAACTGCATAAAAGCTCTCGCTGAGAGAGAGAGAGAGTTGGCTGTTGGCCCATGGTGGCCATGGGCAATTAATCCTACATTAGTTTTTGGGTTATGGTTTCAATCTATATAACCTTGCGTCTCTGAATCTCAATACCGCAATTTTGAGATTTCATCTTGGTATCGTCGATCTTGAGCCTAACCTCTTTTGCCTCTCCTTTCATTTCCACGGCCTATGGTGGCCGTGAGGGAGAGTGTTGACTATTAGCCGATGGTGGCCCTGGCAATTAGTCTCACATCGTTTTTTGAGTTATGGTTCCAACGCATATAATTCTGTCTCTGAATCTCAACATCGCAGTTTTGAGATTTCATCTTTGTTGGAACGACTATATAATAGTCTTACATTGGTTAATTTTAATTGTGATATGTGCTTATGATCTTGGGTCCTTCAAATTCAACATTTAAATTTTATGGTTTGTGAGAGAGATGGATATTTTGCCGACCCCTAATGTGGAGGTTCCGAACTATAAAAGCATCTTCATGAGGCCACAACAATGGCAGTCCATGTACATGATATGAAACCACCATCTTCCCATACAGGAAACAGTACCGCTCCTGTAGGTTGCTATCACTCTACACTTTTTCCATCAGCTAACTTTTTGCTTCGTAATATTCTTATATTTGCAGCTACAATCTCAGTTTGATTGGGAGATCCCACAATATAGTAGATGCACCTTCACAATGGTACAATGGTTGTAGCTGCAATACCTTTGGGACATTGTAACAAATATTACTTTAACTTTTAGCTATCTTCAGGATGTTTCAAATTATAAGTCTTTAGATATAAATGTTAAAATCTTTTATAAGATAATATATAGATCCTATTTAAAATTTTACGCCGATTAGACAAATAAAGTTCAGATATTAAAATAGTTTATATTGATTCAAACAAGAAGAATGCAAAGATTTTAGTAAATTTGAGGACCATATCCGTCTGATCAAAATTCTCATTGTAAAGATAATAGAGATATTTTAAGGGACTACTTAGAGGACAGAGAAGCGGAATGGAGAGAAATCGGTAAAGGTAGCATCATAATAAAATTTTATTTACATAAGATAGCTCATAAAATTTGAATATCATGAATACCTTAAATATCATAATTATTATTTTTAATATCATGAATACCCCTTGTTAGTATACATATACACCCTCAAGTAACATTGAAAAGGGCAATCATGATATTTTCTTCTCCGAGGAGTGTTTCCATGAAATTATGATTTTGAGAGAACTTTTTACAAATCGAAATTTATCGGGAGCAACTCATGGAAAAATCTCGTATAATAAACTTAATGTTTTACCATTAAATAACATGATCATTAAAAGACAGATTACTATTACTGTACACACTTTTATGCATCGCAACCTAACAGTCTTAATCCCAGGGTGAGTAGGACTGGTAGGTGGCGTGGGTTGGAGGTTGCAAATTTTATTTTTTTTGGTCAGCCTCCATAGTAGATGTAGTAAAAAGGGGCACTTACTATTTCTTCCTAAGTAGGGAATTATTCCGCAGAGTCACGACAACTCCGTCTTATATGAATAAATATTTTGAATTCAAAAGTCCCACTGCAAGAATTAATATACCCTCTATAGGTCCTACCACATTGTGAAGAACATACGACCATAGATACCACGAATTCGTGAGATGAATTCTTCTTCTGTACAATCACAAGAGATGGGATTATAAACCCAAAACCTCACCTATGAAAGGATTGAGTCAATATCACTGAACCACAGGCTCTCCGGTGGGGTTGTTTCATACTTCATGCATAAAGAGTATCCTTAAGGTAGGACCAGCGAAGTACCAAGTACTTAATAATAAGGCAAGTGAATGTATAAAGAAGAAACAATGAAGAGAGAGCTATATCTACTGTGTCCTGTTACCGAACATAGTCAATAAAATGTACCCTCATCCTCTATCCCACTGCCTACATGGTTGCTCGAGTTGTTATAAATAGGGTACAGAAGGGATACAAGCAACTACAGCCAACGGCGGATCCAATATGGATCCAACGGGATCTTGGGACCCCACTCGATTTTGCAAGTTTGTTAGCCTAGTTCAATGTAGTATAGTTTAGGACCTCATTGAACCCAACTCAAGATCCCACTGGCTTAACTCAAGACCCCATATAGTCCAATCCAAGACATCTTTGACCCAACTATACTTATGACTTAATGTCTGAATAACTTCACTAAACAAAATTTCTTCGTCCGCCACTTACTACAGCCACCTAACTGTAGGTTTAGTAACAGAAGAAGTCGTAGAACATGATTCGAATTCTACGCATGAGATTTGGATTCTACATTTTATTTTGACAATGTGGAATAAAAACTATTAAAAAGTAAAATTATTATCCTAGTATGTCTTATCCCTTTATGACTATCCGTGGGCCTGAACTTACCTTGATATGGTTTCTGCAAGTTCCGTTTGATAATGATTTTGAGACTTTAAATTTTGGAAAAATTTAAATTTTAAAAAGAGTCACATCATTATCTCTTAAATTCAAAATTAAAAAAAAAATACTTTTTAAAATCTTATTTGGTAAGATCATGAGAATTCAAATTTAAAGATATATAAAAAGATACTTTTATTCTCATATTACTCTCTTTTAAGAATTTTAGGAAGATTAAAAAATAAAAAATGAAGATGTTATTTTTTAGAATCTTCAAATTCTCCTCTTATCCTCTTTTCAAAAGATTCGCTAGGAATAAAAAAAAGATCCTTTTTCAACATAAGATAGAACTTAGATTCTTAGAGAATCCAACTATATTTTTTCATTTTAAAAAAAATATATACTTTTTTCTCCCGAATCTGAGTATTCTGACTGAAGTAGAATTGTTATCAAATAGAGAGGCTCACTCAAAAGCAGGATTCAATTGGGCTAAGAATTTAGATGCTGGGCCGACCCAAGTCCGAAGATACTGAGATCAGGAAAGGCCCAAGCCAAAGTCCAACATTCCAGCAGCAAGTTGCACTGTCCATATGCAGCTGCAGGATCATGCGTTTGTACAATCCAACTGCGTGGATTGCATGAGCATATGATCTTATTTTCCTTTTTACTATTTTTTTTAATATATAATCAAATATTTGATGGTACACAGATCCCTTAACTTTTATCAGACGGCTGTATCTACGGTATTACAATCTACATAGATTTGTAACACCTAAGACATTGCGGCAAGTATTCCTCGCAGCTCAAATATGAATGTATATTGTATAACAAGTAAAAGAAGTTAAATTTGAATTGGACAAATCAGAAACGTCCATTCATATTCCATTTTGAGACTGCCCAAGCACAGTCCATTGCGTAGACGGGATAGGAGGATGGGCCTCCAAAGAACCCTACATAAAACAGGCCAGGCCGGCTAGGCTCAACCCACAAAGAGCTGGAACTTTGTCCTCTAGAGAAATACTTGCTGCACAAATTTGAATACACTAAAGACGACGTGGAACGCACTTCCCAACCTAGAGATACGACATACGTATCCTCTATATGCCCCTACAACACCGGCATCAATATGCGTTAGCGCACATAGGCGTCCATGAAAAAAAAAATTGCTACGCCTGAAGGACATATATATGCTCTCAGGAGTATGTACGCGTTCTCGAGAGCATGTACAAGATTTCGGGAGCATGTGCTCCACAGAGCACGAACATATTTGAAACCTTGTACATGCTCTTGAGAGCACGAACATGCTTTCGGGAGCATATATATGCGTTCTAAGGTAAGCAATTTTTTTAGGAGTGCTCATGTGCACGAACACAAACTGACATCAACACCATCATTGTGCTGCAGGGGCAAGAGGTGCGAGGTTCTACGTCATCCTTGTTGCACCCAAAGTAAATATTTTTCTTTCATCTAATAAAACATGGGCCAAATTATCTTTCTAATGGAAGCGAGGCCATATTAATTGCCCACGCATTAACGACAAAAGTTTTATAACCATCCACTCGAGTTAAAATCATTTTCTTGTCAGAAATAAGTAGGTTAAAAATAGATCTAATTGGTTTTGTCGTTCTATTAGCCCACAAAAGGAATGTTCGAGAAAATGTTTGGCAAACATTTCTTATTGTACCAGCCTTGGTATCTTCTTAGGATTACCATAAAAAGAGACAATAATTGAGCAAGCAAAAGAAAATCTGGATCATACTTGCATTGCGAGTTCCATCATTTATGACCATTCTAGGAGTTCTGATTAACAAAATATTATCTTCATAAAAGAGCTGAGAATGATGTTATTTCATGTAGGATGTAAGCTTTGCCAATATGGTCCTGAAGAATTGTTTAATATAGTTGACGTCAATGTATTATACCTCTCATTGTTTTAATAATTTTTTAGTAAGATGTAAATTTGTTTCCTGGGGCTAACATTATTCCTTGGGTAGTGTTTGGAGATGTAACTGTATTAGGGATTATCCTCATAAACCAATTATTTTAGATATCTTAAAGGGCAAATTTTAATGATGAAAATATGTCTAAAATCTCATCTTGTTTTGTAGATCTTTCACCAGCTATTTTACCCTTGTGCTTCTGCTTTTCTACGAATGAACCACTTTTAGTGTCTTTTTTTGTTTTTGCAGTCCAACCTAAGGTGGATTATGGAGAGTAGTCTCCTCTTCTCGCTTTTGTGCTTTCGTTTTTCTTTCCCGAAATCTCCCCACATATAAGTGGGGTACTCTATTTAGTTTGAAAATAATTATGTCATGTTAGAGGTTCAAATAATTAGGGATTCAAATGAACACCATATAACTTGATATAGTTGTTTAATTAATATCTAGTAATGAATACTGATATGTTGCATTTACGTTTATTTTGCCTTTGGGGTTGGAGGCATACATGCAAGGCCAAGCTCATTATATTACTTTCTAGAGCAACAGTAAAAAGCTAGCTTACAACCTGTTATATGTTCTAGGGAGCAGGGAACCTAATGGAGGTGTTTGGTTGCACAATAATTTTTTAAACAGTTTCACGATAAAAAAAGATAATACAAGAAAAGTTATTGTAATTTTAATTATCAATTAAAAAATTATCATGTTTGACACAAACAACATGAAATTAACGGTTACAGTGGCCAAGCAATGGGCGAATGTCTCCGCCAACTATGTTGTCAGAGGATTTGCGTGACAGGAAAAAAAAATAGGATTCTTTTTTTCTATCATGCTTAATGAAATATACCTCTCTTAAAATATATTTTAATCATGTAATTAAACACCTATTTTTATATATTTTTATTATAAAAATATATTTATGTAAAGAAAACTCTCTTTATGATGTAAACAAACACCCTATAACTTTGCCCGAGCAACTATACGTTAGTATGAATTGTATACTTACCAAGAAGGGGGGCTACCTGGTCATATATAGGATAAAAGACAATAGCATATTTTCATGTCCTTATATTAACAGGTGACACTTGCAAAGGTTATCTACATCATGACAAGAATTTTTGACCTTGTATTGCAAGAACAAATTTCTTTACATCACACCCACCCATTTGGGTTAACAACTGAATTTTCTTGATGATAGCTAGACACAAAGGCATATACATGATGGATGCCAAGTGGCAACTATTACATGAATTCCTCTTCCACAACTATATGAACATCATAGGTTTGATAGCATCATGGAGAGGTTTCAGGAATTGCACCACTAGAGTTAAAAGTTGAAGAGCATCTGAGCATGTGACTGTTAATTCAGTTGTTTTCCTTTATTTATCCAGTATGATCCCTATATATGTGAGTTAGAGCTTTAGCTGCATCATCTTTGTACGAATAGCTTAAAAAAATGGTTTCTATATGAATGAAAGAAAACCAATCATGTACAAAACGAAAAGCAAAAAGAGATACTTTTACAATTTAACCTCTGATAATATAGTGTATTACAAATAAACTCTTCTAATCCAAGTATCTAAACCCTCATAATCTATTATGAATTGGTGAAAGGTTCATAAATATTATAAATAAGTCTCTGAGAGTTTTACAAATAAACCTTAAAAGGACTTATTTATAAGAAAGTTGCAATTGTAGAGACTTATTTGTAAATAATTAGATTAAGAAGACTTATTTGTAATATCAAAAATTTATAAGAGTTAAAAAAAATCTTTAAAAAAGTTGAAGAGATGAAAACCTGAAAAGGAGAGGAAATTTAAAGAAGACACTAAAATACATGGTTGTGTCATGTGTGATTACGCAACTCTTCTTTTCTTCTCCATTTATATTGGACAATTAGATAATGACTAGATAAGAATGCACATATCATCTGTGGGAACTAAAATATAGCGTATAATAATAATAATAAAAATTAAAGTTAACATTCTATTTGAAAATTAAAATAATATTTAAAGTTAAGACTCTATTTGAAAACAAAAAATAATATTTAAATTCTTCAACTTTTATCCACATCTCATCTCAATTGTGTTCTCAAGGACACTATCAGTGATCAAATATTCTCAAAACACATGAGACGATAATAACAATATTGATGATCTGATCTGACTCCCTATCGAAATCTAATAAGTTATCTCAAACGAAAATGATACAGTAACACTATTTTCTAACATATCTAAATAGTATGTATACATTAAAAGAAAGTGTTGGTGCCCCCATATCTTTGACAAGTGGACCTTCTAAAGGAGACACGGAACCGTTTGACCCGAGAAAGACCCTTCCCCCTCGGTTCTCATTGGTACGCGCCACGTCGTAAGGCACAGGACACCAATAAATTTATTTTCCAGGGGCAAAAGTAAAAAAAAAACACTAAAACCGGCGAAAGAGGAGCCCGTCGCAGCCGTCGTCTTCCCTCGACGCCTTCCTCAGGAGATCCGACAATATCAGTCGTCTTAGAGAGAGGAAGATAGAGAAATTAGAGAGAGAAAGATAGAGAAATTAGAGAGAGAGAGAGAGCGGAGAGATGCACTCGTTCGGGTACCGCGCGAACGCGCTGGTGACGTTCGCGGTGACGATCCTGGCAGTGCTCTGCGTCATGGCTTCCCTCTCCGACAATCTCAACGTGCCCTCCCCTGCTGCCCGCATCGAGGTTAGGGTTTTCTTTCTATTTTTACATAGTTTTCTCCGCTTAATCATTCGGTGTTATTGATTGCTTCCACCTTCTTCTCGATTTGTTTGGGTGGGCGTGATCTTGATCTATCAGTCAGTAGACGCCACTGGGAATTTTCCAAAGCTGTGGTTTTTTAGGCGCATCATCAAATTAAGTTGTTTTTCCTCGTTTCGAACATGGGCGATGGAATTGGAAGACCTATTAGTGCGACTTTTGGAGAGTAGAGAGCTAAAAGGTGTTTTTTTTGTGGTTGGGTGGGGGGGTATCCTTGTCACTGTGGCATTTTCTTGCCGTGGGCTTAAATGAGGTTTCAACTAATTCTATTTTTTAGTTAATTACCTTGCAGATGCTGATGCACACTGTTATATGTTGTTTCTGAGCTGCGATGTTGACTTTATCACTTTATACGTTCTTCAAATCTGTTCTTTTTCGTTTTAATCTTGCAGGTGCTGAATATAAATTGGTTTCAGAAGCAGCCTAATGGGAATGATGAGGTGACCCCCTTCTCTTTCTTTCTGTCTATCTATATCCATTATGTTAGAATAGTTCTATATCGGAAAAAGGACAAAATCAAAAAGTGTTTAATAGATGGTACCTACCCCACTCATTGCCTTAAGGTTTTGAGTTGGATGGCCCAATAACTTCAACATGGTACCAGAGCCCATAGTTACGAACCGGGCCGCGTACCCCGTATTTGTAGTCTACGTGACAGAGCCTAAAATTGGCCTACACATGAGCAGGCATGTTAGAATAGTCCTACATTGGAAAAATAACAAAATCAAAAAGTGTTTAGTAGATGGTGCCTACTCCACTCATTGCCTTAAGGTTTTGAGTTGGACGACCCAATAACTTCAACACATTAGTACTCTCTTGGTTATTGGCTGTCTGTTGCATGTTGGGTATATATATTTTTCTGTTAATTATACCTAAAAACATGATTGCCTGAATCTCGTGTATGGTTAAAAAAGGGATCTTGCAGGTTGGAAGAGGAGGGTTTCATTTAAACTGTAAAAGTGATCCATGATTTGATCCCTTTTTTTACTTCTTGATTTTGGTGTATGATCTGAGAAAATGTTACTTCTTGATTTTGGTGTATTTGAGAAAATGCTGTTACAGTATGGTAGAAATTCATAGACTTGGAAAGGCGGAAGTAGTCCTTGACATAGAATTTGCCTGTGATAACTAAATTGTCCATGTTGACATTCTGTAATCAGATTTGTCTCACTGCTACCCTTACAGTTCAAATTGTTAAAAGGATAGTACTATGTCACACTTCATCACTTAAATTTTTGGGAGGTATATATGCCCAACAAATGATTACAAGTTTGTGGTTGAGAAGATATAATACAAGGGATTTAAACTCATCCAGTCATCCATTCTTTATCATTGTTAATTTGAATCTGGAATTGTCTTTTCTTTATTTTGATATCAGTTGGGCCACCAAATATCACACTTTTAACTCATCGAGAGACAGCATTTAGGTAGTACCAACCTATGAGAAGAGCAACAAGATGTTTAGCAATATACATAGGTATGTATAATTGCATTTGACATAACTAGTGCTGAAGGTTGTGCATGTCCTCAGTTAAAATGTCCAATATTTTTTCAAGATGCACATCTTCAGTTAACATGTCCAACACTCCCAAAATAGGGAGCAGTGAATATCCATCGATTCCTTGAATTGCACACACTCCTGCTCCTGTTCCCATTCCTAGTCTTGCATGCTCAAAATCTATAAAAGGGAAATGATTTGACTGAGGTCACTTAACAGTTTTATCCCAAAAGAAACCAAGAAACATTATAAGGAGATTGAGGAGGGGTTGGGGGGGGGGCATTTTTGATATCTCAGCTGAAGAGGCATTGAGAAATGCTAGCTCACTACTTGCCTTGCAAGTTTTTGTTGGAGTCTGGAAGGAGATGAAGACATACAGTCAACAACTCCATCCTCTCTGGGTTTTCAGGAGGTGAAGGCAGCATAAAGGTGCAATGCAGAGATATTGGTTGTGAGGATCAGGACGGATGATCAAGTAGGAGAAAGTTATCATCTTTTGAAAGACATAGCTATGTAGCTATAGAGAAATTCACAACCATGTATACATCATCCTCGTACATAGTAATTGTTAGAGAAAATGGGTTAATGTATTTCCAATACTGTGGTGTATGTATCCAGAGATCGACTGTTATTGGGTGTCTACTCCAGGGTTGTTTCTAGATTCTAATACCTACTGAAATATTTGAAGTGAATGAATCTATAGCACTCTTTGGGGAAGTAGATTCTTCCTTGAACACTAGGGTAGTCAAGTTCTGTTGTTTTGTAGGCTGAGACTTGAGAGGTAGAGAGTTGTTTATTTTTTGCATTTGATGTTCTTCTAGTGTTTTTGTGGTTTGAAGTAGAGCTAGGGTGTCTGTTTTAAGGGTGAGGAAGTCTTCCTTCCTCAAGTAATTGTACCACCTCTATTTATTTATTTATAAATTTGGTGGTGCAATCCACATTCCCCCCCCCCCCCCCCCCCCCCCCCAAAAAAAAAAAAAAAAAAAAAGAGAGAAAAAAGGGAGTATCATCCTTGTGATTCATTAAGATTTCCTACCTTGAACTAGATAATGAAAAGAAAAGACTGAAGAAACTCCACTGGTTTGTAATTATGTGTGATTCCTTTAATTTTCAAGAAGAGAAAAGCTCAAGCTTCTAATGAATGACATAGTTTCCAGTGGGACATGGTCTGAAACTGTAGCAAAGAAATCTTTATTGTGAATCTTTAAGCTTTTCACTAAATAATGCAACAGGCCAACCAAGGCTCATGCTCGCTGACATAGATGTATCATGCTTGCTGATGGGTGCATAAATGGGTCTCCCTTTTGGGCATGGTACAGTCATAATTCTTGGTTAGAATAATTGGTTCAATTGTCTTCACTATATCCCGGCTTGTATGAGATGAATGAAGAACTTTATATCTGAGTAGCAACAGTTAGAAAATATTTTTTTATTCTATCATTGAAGATTTTAAAAGATTAAAGTGATAATCTAAATAATGTATTCATGATATGGCTGCATTATATCATATGTCACAGAGCCAACTTTAGAAGAATGGGACCCCAGTCATTTGACTATCCATGAAAAATAGTACGAACTTTCAACTCTTGTTGTCCATTTTCTTCTAGGGCAAATATTTGGCATGCATTCTTCTGTTGGGGATAAACCAGCTTGTGCCAGGTAAACCGCAGGAAGGACGGGACACCCATGACCCACCCCAAGCCATTTCACTGTGGGCTGCTTTGGGCACAACCCCTACTTCTTGAGGAAAGTGGTTGGCCATCCTAACCTTGGGATGTGGACTGTGGAAACATGCACGCTTGAAATAATGCATCATAGGATGTTCTATATAAACCTGGTATAAGAGGATTTAGAAAAAGAAAGTTTTAGGCCACATCCAGGATTCCATTTGTTAATATGTGGGGTCGTACTTGTTGGAAGCTTATCAAGGAATTGGAAAATCTAATTCTTAAATGCAGCTTTCTGTCACTAAAGAATTGCTGTAGCTCTTCATTTTGTCTAACATAATGTTCATGCCCCTCACTTTAAAAGAAATTCTTTCCACCAACATCTAATAATTGTTGGCAGATGCTTAGTTCATGATCATGCCGCTTTACGCATTGTTGACCTTTACAAATTTATGATTGCAGTTTAATTCATGTATGAGATCGTTTCATATTTGTTCTCTATCAATCTTATGCATGCAGGTGAGCTTAACAATGAATATCTCTGCTGACCTCCAATCGGTGTTTACTTGGAACACAAAACAGGTATGCTAGCTTATAATCTTTTGTATGCAATTACAGATATTTTTTTTGAATATTTGTAGATTATTTCTCTATTGTTTTTTTTATATTCAACAACACTACCACTAAAAAAGAATATATCGTTCTGAAAGCTTCATGGAAAATCTATACTTTGTTGCCAAAAGGTATACCCTTCTAGAAAATGAATCGTTTGGTAGATTTTCTGTTCTGTTAACTATATCTTTTTGTTTTCCACAAGTGGATGTGTACCAGAACCCATATAATCTTTTTGAATGGTTCGGAGACGGATTGGGGGGGGGGGGGGGGGAGACAGAGCTCCGGCCATCGCTTCAGGGGCGAACAGGGTTCCCCTAGGTCGTCAGCTGCCACTGATGTCAGGGGAGCCCAGATCAGGGCTCAGGGGACCAGCCAGAGGAGGCACTTCTCTCCACCTTCCAGGGTGGGAGACTATCTTGGTTTCCGGCCTAGGGGACCGAGGTGCTTCAAGTGCCTTCACTGGGGTCATACCCAGATCACTGCCACGTGCCATGGACGTGCAGGAGGTGTGGGGGTGCAGGCCATGTGGCTATCCATTGCCTGGAAGGTGGGGTGCCAGTGGCGGCCAGGTTGTCTGTTGAGGTTGTTGCCCAAGGTGAACCCCCAGTTTCTGCCCCGGCTCTGCTTTTCCATGTCCTTCTGTTATTGTTCTGATTGATCTCATCATCCCAAGGCTGTCCTGGCTCAGGTGCTGTGTGTGGGTGACCCCGGTGGTTGGCCTGTTGGATCGTCAAAGAGTGTTGGACACTTTCCACAAGGACAAAGGTGTGGAGAGTAGATGGGAGGTTTTCCCTGCAGGCGGTGGTTTTGTTGCAGTGTCTAAGGCAGAGGAGGAGGTAGGGAGGCGTCGAAGAGAGGGTTCCTCTTCGCAGAGGGATCCCTTCTTAAGGTGGCGGTGTGGGATTGGAGAAGAGGTACTTACTGGGACACCCGGATGGTCAAGGTTACTGTGAGGCTCACAGGGTCCCCCTGTTCCTCTGTGACAAAGCAGGTGTAGGGCTCATTGTTCATCAGTTTGGGAGGCGTGACGAAGAGTACATCTTTTGGGGTTGGGGTCGGAGGTTGCCATCGACGCGGTGGTCTCTATCAGTAGTAGGGAGGCCATTCCAAAGGTCGTAGAGGTCGTCGTCATGGGAGAGGCTCTTCCGATCCGCGTCGGTGTCCTGCCATCAAGGGCTGTGAATCAGGTGCCGGCAGCTCTAGGGTTCCTAGGAGAAGGGTGGGAGGAGGAAGACGATGGACGTAACCTGATCCCCACCGTCCATTCAAAATTCATAAATCGCGTTATCAACTCCATCCGATCGCCTAAACTAGGCAATCAGGTGGACCGGTTCGAGGTGGACCCGCCTCTAATCGACGGCTCAGGGCACCCAACATGTCGGGTTAGTCATCCGGGTCCACGTGCTGTTACCCGAGGCTTTATCAATGTCGGGTCGGGACCCGCAAATGGGTCCGCCTCTGTACATCTTCTATGCGCGGTTGGATCTGGTCCAGTGCAGGAGCAGCAGCGCCTCCTCTACCCAACCGATGAGCTACCCTCTGCTGATGAGGTTTCCATCCGGTGTTTGTTGTCTTCCTCGACGCCGAACTATGCCGAGAGCCTGGGAAGAAGCTCGTCTTTGTCACCTCTCTTATATGCCAAAAAAAAAGGATTGTGGGGAAGAGGAATCGACAAAGAATCCAAGAAAGGTGAAGTGCGTACTAAAGCCATATGCTCCTCCCCTGCCTGTTCTTCTCGTCTTGATGTCCAGAGAATTTGTGCTCCTCACTGCGTTGGGTTGGCCCTAGCTCCTATCACGGGGTCCTGCTCGGGGGGAGTAGAGATTGTTCCCCATGATATCTTCGAGCCTCAGGCTTTCTTGCAAGGAGTTTCTGATGGTTGCCATCCACTGGTAGTGGAGCAGGGAGTCATCGCACTGTTGTATAAGGAACATTCTCAAGCGGTGTTACGTTGTGATACAGGTGCTCCAGAGCCTCGCCCGCTCTCGGATGGGGAGGATGTCTAGGATGGGTGGTCGTAGAGGGAGGAGGGGGAGATGTATATAGGGGAGGACATGAAAGAGTTCTTGTACAAGGTTCAGATGCTGGCGGAGGGGTAGGTGGGAGAAGTAGCTAAGAAGGTTGGGGTCTCTTTCAGTGGCGTAGAGAAGGACATCTGTGCGACATACTCTAAAATTATGAGGCGGTGGCATATTGGGATTAATAGGAGTGGCAGGAAAATGAAGGTGGAGAACAGGGGGGACGTGGAGTAGGACGGTGGTGTGAGGGAAAGGGGGAGGATACAAGACCCAATTCTCAATGAGTATCGTATCCTAGAATGTGAGGGGTATTTGCGGGAGGGAGAAAAGGGCGGTTCTTAGGGAGTTTGTGAGGAGGTGTAAGGTGGACATCTTATGTATCCAGGAGACCAAATGTACAGAGGAGGGAGAAGCATATTTGAGGGATATTGGAGGGAGTAGGCTTACTAAAGGGATTGTTTCCCCTGCCGTTGGCAGGTCTGGGGGCTTGATGGTGTTATGGAACAACTTTGTGGTGGAAGAGTGGGGGAATGACGAGAGGTTTGCAAGCATTCTATCTTGGTGACTTTTCGATCAGTGGAGGATGGTTTTATTTGGGACCTTACTGGGGTCTACGCTCCACGATGCTGGGAGGACAAGAAGAAGGTTTGTGAGACCTTATTGGATCGTCAAAGATGATCAGGGAGGCCTTGGTGTTTGATGGGTGATTTTAATGCTACTTATGCACCTCATGAGAGGACGGACCAAGTATCATCTTTAGGGTTTATGGAAGACTCTCAAGACTTCATTGCTGCAGCCGATACCATTGATGTTGCTACCCCAAATTCTCTCTTCACTTGGTCTAACATGCGAGCACATGCTTCTTGCTCCAGATTGGACATGTTCCTTGTGTTTGTGGATTGGGAAGATCACTTCCCAAGGTTACAGGCTAAGTGTCTTGCTAGACCCATTTTTCGATCATAAGCCTGCTTTGCTTAAGACTAATAGCCATAGGCACTCGAGGAGGATCTTTCGTTTTGAGAAGTATTGGCTCAAAGAGGAAGATTGTAGGTGGTCAGGTGGTTGTGGAAGGATGCCGGCCTGGCAGCTCACATATGGCTAATATGGTTCATAACTTGAAGTATTTTAGGGGAGCTCTTCTACAGTGGGGAGCCACTAAAGTTCTTTTAGGTGAGGTGGTAAATAACAAATTTTTGAAGAATACTGAGGCTCTAAATGCTTTGGAAGAGGCAAGTTTGCTTGATGAGGAGGACCAAAGCATGAGAACAAAATTGAAGGCAGAGTATGAAGACATTCTCCTTAAAGAGGAAATGTATTGGAAGCAGAGGTCCAGAGAGAGATAGGTAAAGGAAGGAGATAGAAACACTACCTATTTCCATTGGATTGCTTCTTGTAGAAGAAGGGTGAATCTCATTCAATCCCTGAGGGATGGAGATATGGTTTATTCTCAGATGGACGACATCCAGAGGCACATTCAGGAGTTTTACTCCAAACTATCTACAGAGGAGGATTGTTGGAGACCCTCTATTGTAGATGACCTTCTATCCCAACTGATGTCGGAGGAGAGGCAGATGCTTGTTGCTCCCTTCAATGAAGAGGAGGTGAGAAGGGTTGCGTTCTCTCTGGTAGGTGATAAAGCTCTAGGGCCGGATGGTTTCCTTTGTTGTTTTACCAACATTGTTGGGAAGTGGTCAAGCAGAACCTTATTTCAGCAATTTTGGAGTTTTAGGAAGGGAGAGGTCATTTGGGTGGCATCAACAAGACCTTTTTGGTGCTTATTCCCAAGAAGAGAGGGGCAGACTATCTTTCTGACTATAGGTCCATCAATCTCCTGAATGGCATGTATAGGATTATCACTTAGTTGATAGCAGCCAAGCTTGAGAAGGTGGTAGATAGAATTATCAGGTGGAACCAAGGAGCATTCATTAGAGGTACAGGTAGATTCAGGAGAATTTTTTGGTGGCCTACGAATGAATCTTTGGCATGAAGCATCAAAGGAAAGAAATGTCTTGTGTTGAAGCTTGATTTTGAGAAGGCTTATGATATAGTTAATTGGGAGTGCCTATTTCAAGTCCTCAGGAAGATGGGCTTTAGAGACACTTGGGTTGGATGGGTCAGGTCTTGTTTGACTTCTAGCTCTTTTGCATGTTTATTAATGGAGAACCTTTACCTACTTTCCTTAGTGGAAGAGGTCTCCACCAGGGAGATCCCCTTTCCCCTTTGTTGTTTGTTTTGGTGGCGCACTTATTGAGCAGGATGTAGGACATGGCAGCTTTGTATGGCTTGATTTTTGGATGCAGTATAGGCAGGGATGGGATCCGCATTTCCCATCTCTAGTTTGCGGATGACACTATTCTTTTCTTTGAAGGGGAAGATGAGGAGCAACTATGCGTCTCTTGGCTTATTCTAGAATGGTTGGATGAGGTCAGTGGTCTTAGAATCAATTTCCATAAGAGCAGTATTATTGGGATAAATGTGGAGCCTGAGGTTCTGAGGAGAGCAGCTTTAATTCTGGGATGTCAAATTGGGGATTTCCCTATTTCTTATCTGTGTCTCCCACTTTCTCCAGGAGCTCTTCGGTTTCAAGATTGGAATAAGGTGATTTGCAAGTTCCAGTCTAGATTGGCAGGTTGGAAGGGAAGACTCATGTCTTATGGTGGGAGGTTAGTCTTGTGCCAGCCAGTTTTTGATAGTATGCATGTCTACTTCTTATCCATTTTTAGGATCCCTAAGAAGGTTGCAGGGAGATTGGATTCTATAAGGCGTCAGCTTTTCTGGCATGAATGTGGGGACCCCAAGAGAGGGGGTTTTGCCATCAGTTGGGATAGGATTTGCAGGAGTAAGGAGAATGGGGGTCTTGGTTTGAAAGACATCAATGCCTTCAATGTTGCAGTGTTGTCCAAGTGGCTGTGGAAGCTAAGGACTCCTATTGAAGGGATGTGGAAGACTATCATTATCCAGAGATATTATAGCAATTCCAGATTATGGGATTTGTCTGTCAGCTCTTCTATTAGCACCTCTCATGTGTGGAGAGGTATTCCTCAGTCCTTTGATGTGATCCGAGCTGGGAGACAATTTTCTATTGGTGATGGCCGTTCATGCTCTTTCTGGACAGACAATGGTGTCGCGAGGCTCCCTTTTCCTCGAGGTTTCCTACACTATATGGTATTGCTTCAGATCCTTCGGTTGTGGTGGTTCAAGTTTATGATGTTGTGCAGGAGGGGGCAGGGTGGTGCCCTTCTTTTAGGCGCTCTCTACGTGATGAGGAGATTTAGGAGCTTTGTGTCCTCCATTTATTGTAGGATATTGGTCTGGATCCTGGTAGGTAGGACGGCTGGTCTTGGAAGTGGGGGTCGAAGGGTCTGTTCTCGGTGAAGTCTGCTTATTCTGTTATTGCAGATGGAGGACTCCAGTTCCCCTTTGCTAAGCTTGTATGGTTCACCAAGAACCCTCTGAAAGTTAAGGTGCCGATGTGGAGGATCTCCTTATATCAGCTTCCCACTGCGGACTGGTTGGCTACATTCCTAGTGGACATCCCAGTCGTGTACTGCCTTCATGGGGTTGAGGGGGAATCGGCTGATCATCTTTTTGTGGGCTGTTCTTTTGCTCAGGAGGTGTGGCAGAAGATCTTTGATAAGCTTCGTCAACAGGTGCTAATCCCTGCTACGGTTGAGGGCTTCCTCTGCATGTGGGCCAGCCATAAAGTTCGTAAGGATGACAGGCAGCTGTGGTGGCTGATTCTCCATGCCACCTTTTGGGCAATTTGGGGTGAAAGGAACAACAGAATTTTCTGGAAGGAAGCTCTGATAGCAGACAAGATTGCGACTTTTGTTGGGGATAAAGTGAGGGAGTGGGCCTTAGTCTTTTGTCATGAGAATGCTTGTTCCTTCTTTTCTGTTCTTTTGGGTGCTTGTGAGAGTGTTCCTATCTCTTGTATAGGAGGATTTTTTGGTGATACTTTTTGTTTTCACACTTGTACACCTCTCTTTTCTCATTGAATGATATAGTGGTACTATCCACCTTCAAAAAAAAGCAAGTGGATGTGTGCCTTTCTATCTAGATTTTTCTATCATCAACTACATGTTCTTGTGCTCTGCAAATAATGCTTAGTGAAATGGTGAGATGTGTTACTTTCCGTGAGATACATCATATTCATGAGTGTGTTGACTTGTTTAACTCAATCAATCAAGCATCAGGTGTTTTTCTTCTACTATTTTGCAGTCTTTCTTTAAGCTAATGTGCTTTTGTTAAATTGCTCTCTTATGCTATATTTCATGCCCTTAGCCTTGGGTGCATAAACTTTGATGCATTCTGTTTTGAAGTGTCTTATCTTAGAATCCTTTGGTGCAAACTTTTTTCTTCGTCACAGTTTCTTTGGTGCAAACCCTTTTTTTTCTTCTTAGCTATTCTTTTGCTGTGAACTTTTTTCTTCTTCTTAGTTCAATTGTTGAATTTCTTTTTCTTCTCACGGTACTTTTGGAAATTCTCATATCACATCATGTTTCATCCCTTTGCATGTATATTATGATACTTACATATGAGTAAGACTTGCTGCACCGCGTGGTGCAGCCGCGCCCGCACTGCATGCCGGCAGCTGTCTGATCTGTTAGATTGGACGGCTGCTGCAGCAGCATTTTTTTTTTTTTTTTAGGTCGGCCCCATCACGCCGACACCTTTTGTAGTTCACTGTTCATTGGGCTCGGTTTTTTATTTTTCAGAATTTTTTTGGGTCGTCCGATTGGAGATTGGATTATATGGGTGTGTAAAGCATGATGGGGCCCACCATAAAAAAATAAAAATAAAAAAATTTGGGCCGCACCCCGTGCGTGCAGCAAGTATTACTCCTTATATAATGGATGGATGGATTGAAATTCAGTGGAATTTTCGATGCTTTTTTTTCTCACCATAGCTCTCTGCAGGTCTTTGTCTTTGTAGCTGCAGAATATGAGACTCCACAAAATTCTTTGAATCAGGTACTTTTAAATTTTTGTTTTCTGTGTTTTTGAGAGATATAACTGTTTTTAGCAATAATATCTACTAGGAATACAATTTATATTTTCTCCTTTTCAACTGCTTTGTATATAAATTATTCTAGATATCTTAGGAATAATCGTTTTAGTTATATATCAGTCTGGATACTCATTTGAAGGCTCTACGATACACATTGGAAACATAAATACCAGGAAGAGACAGGTGACACATACCATAGTTTAAGAACTTAAAGACAATGCGGGAAAGTATGTTTCTTATCTAAATTGCAAGTTAAACCACAAGACAATGCATCATGATTATCATCAGAGCCTTACCCCATTATTTGGGGTTGGCTGCATGAATCGTTTCCTGCAGTTTTAATCTATCCACTGTCATATATGTAGTCAAAGCTAGGCTTGTCAAGTCTTTTATTACTACATTTAACCACCTCATTTTAGCCATTCCCCAAGTTCTCTTACCCTCCTCACACAGATTTGCTCACATTTTCTAACCGGAGCTAAACTTGGCCACCGGTGCACATGCCGAACCATCTGAGCCTATTTTCCCTAAAAGACCAGACAGTAGAGTATACTACATCAAGTCATGTTGCTTCTCATTAATACACCTAGGAAGCTCTTTCCTCCATTGTAATGTCTATCATGGTGAAGTTCTAGATGGTAAAAAGGTCATTAATACATATGAATACTATCTCTAAAGCCAGTTGCTTCAGCAGTATGGGAAGAAATCTTGACATGAACATTTCGGCTCTTGGGAGAAATATTAAAAAATGAGAAATTCATACATAGGAAAAATTAATTATCATGAACTTGTAACTTAGATTCATGTGCTTATATATGCTGTAAGTTCACTTTTCATGCTAGCAATATGAGTGTAAACTAGTTGACGTTGAGAGAGAAAAAGTGCAACTCATTCTCTGTTTTTACTCTTTAGTGGACTTCTAGTTGAGTACATCTGTCCAGTCAAACCAGAAGAAAACTTTGAATTACCTTCCTGATTAAATCAGTTTTCCTTATTCTAAGTTAATTTGATTCCATTTTAGACACAGGTCCTGGAATTCACTCAATTTAAAAGGGATAAGGATTCCATCCCTGACCTAGTGGACTTGGTGAAGCTTTAGGGTTGACACTTTACAGAACTTCCAGAGTCCAAGCATGAAAATCCTCTCCCAACATCAGTACACAGATTATGGAGCTTTCTTTTGAGATTTGGAACATCCAAACACTGTCGAGGGTCCGACTTTTAACAACTGAGGAACTTGCATAGACCTAGTTTATCCTCTAATCTCCCTATCTGTTTGCCTCAAACTGCCCATATCTGGAATGAGCTAAGAATAAAATATGTTCTGTAGACTTTCATGTTGTTGCATGGAAATAATTTTCTACATCCTCTCACCATGCTGATACAGAATATGAAAGTGCAATAAAAGTGAGTTGTAAAGGTAAACTCAGTATTTATGTGTTTATGACTTCCTGAAGATAGTTAATAATAATTCTGCTCTCAAGGATCCAATGCATCTTTTCCCCTCTTTGTTAATGGTTTCCCAATGATGTGATGTATACAGAGTACTGGGGCATCAATGTTATGGGAGAGCATTTTTGGGAAAGCATGTATACGTGGTTGTCTTCCCAATGCTAACGTGTCCAAAACTAGGGGTGCCAACAGATTATGGGCTGGGCAAGTCTGGAGACCTGGTCCGATTTAAAGAAGGCCTGGACTGAAATAATCAGCCCATCTCAGCCTGGCGCATACACAGGCTGAGCCTGCGCTTGGCCTGGCTGTTATGTGGGGCAGACATTTATATGTACTCACATTCTAGCATCGCATGGTGCAATCCGTCCCCCTTCTTTCCCCCCCCCCCCTCCGCACCAGCCCTCTTCTAGATCATGGAAAGAGTGAAAGATCGGCAGTCTTCTGGCCACAGTCAACAGACTTCCCAGTGATGGAAACCCCCATCCCCCACCAAAAAAAAGGGTCAGAACACCTCCCTCAGCCCCATCACCCAACCAACAGATCCCAGCCCGGATGCCATTGGCATGGCAGACTAACTCTGCCCGTCTCCTCAGTCACGACCCTGCCATGTATTTCTGACATCCTCATTGACAACTCATTCATCACCAATCCCCTCTGTCTTACTCCGCCATTACTGCTGCCATCATTGGTGTGACCACACGCGTGATTGCTGTTGCCTCTTTTGTCCACTCAACCCCCTCAGCTGCACTGCAGACAAGGCGAAGTGCAATCTGCGTTTTACAGCAGGGCCAAACCAGACCTTCAAGAAACATGCAGACTAGGCTTAATATTTTTATGGCTTTCCGGGACTGAATTGGGCCCATCTGGCTTTTCCTGGACTGAATTGGGCCCAGGCCAGGAAAAAAATAAAGCCGGTAATGGCCCATTGACGCTGCTGTTCAAAACAATGACAGCATTCTATATTTTGACGGATTCGCATGGGGCTGCTCCAAAGGGCTTTCATAACAAATGACCATATTTTTAATGATACTTCATCACACTAGGAATGAATTTATTGTTCGTATACTTGCCATTTCTTCTCCTAATGTCAATAATGAAAATTTTGCCCTCATGGCCATGCATAAATTTACTTGAATTGCCAAAGAGAAAGTTCATGTCATTATGATATCCATCTTTTGGAACAGGTTTCACTTTGGGATGGTATTATTCCATCAAAGGAGCATGCAAACTTTTGGATTCACACGACGAACAAGTACCGCTTTATTGATCAGGCAAGTACTATGCATTCTCCATTGTTTTGATATGAATTCTTATCTGCTATTTGTGATCGACAATGGGGACAGTTCACTTCACTCTAACCAGATGGAAAATTGAATGCTTGTTTCATGAGTATTTAAATTAAAACCCTACTTCCTCGTCTTATTTCATGAAGGCAGATGCATTTTCTTAATGCCATTTTCATATCTGAGATTGAGTATTGAAAAATTATCCTAGGACAAGGACCTTTATGAACAGTTCAATAGCTTTAAAATGATAATGTTCTGACTTTCTATTCCATTTTGCTTGTCGACACCACCAAATCCAGCCTGAGTCTTGGTAGTTGATCCTTTCTCATATTTTGATCATGTACCTGTTGAAAGATACCACCGCACATTAGAGAGAAGTTTACTCCTTGAAGTGCAACATTATAGCTTCTGCCAAATGGCACTCGATCGTCTCAAATAGTATGCCACATTTTCAAACTTAGAAATGTGATTGCATTTAGTACATGGCTCCATTACTCTTATCACCTTAACATGTGACACTTAGGATACGGATTTTTCTCAAGCATGGTGTCATAACCTTCAGCATGTTCCTGATGTGCATCACTTTTTTATTGGTACTATACTTATTCTCTTATTTATTGTTTAGGGAAGCAACCTCCGGGGGAAAGATGTCAACTTAACTTTGCATTGGCACGTTATGCCGAAGACGGGGAAAATGTTTGCAGACAGAATTGTGATGACAGGGTATCGTTTTCCAGAGGACTATAGATAGAGGACTGTGTCCTATTTTTCCTTTTGTTTAATGTTATTGTTGTCAGCAGAAAAAGAAAAATTTTGCAGCTAAAGCTTATGTAGCACTTCCTGGCCTTGGGCCTTTTCCCCTATAGTAGTAATTCTCGTATCCATGACTGCCGTACTTATGCATCATTAGGGCTATCTGTTTGCTTTCCTTTGTATTGCTTGTCTCTCTGTGATGGTAATATGATGGATAGCTCATGCATTGAGTGAAAGCATTATATAACGTCCCCTTTGCTTGAAGTATCAATATTGATATTGATGTAGACTGGATCTATCACGACCGGATCCCGCAAACGGGGATCCGAAACAAGGAGGATCCGGAGCCGGTCCGGATCGAACGGTGACGAGGAGACCCGACGGGGATCCACAACAGGGCGAAGCCGAGGCTATTTCGGAATGAAGAGGATCCGCCCGCGAGGGGCGCGATCTGCCGCCGGAGCTGCTCTTGGATAGTGAGCCGCTGCTCCTTCGGTCGGACGAAGGCGCGGCGCGAGCAGGAGCTCCTGTCGGCGGAGCGGTAGACGAGCGTCGGAGCAGAAGCCGGAAAGTCCGAGATCGGACGGGGGGACGGCTCGCTCTCCGACGAGGGGGTCCGAAGGCAGCTTCAGCGCGAGGCCGAGTCTCCTGGCGCGGGGCGACCGACGGGATTGCCCTCGGACGGCGAGTCCGAAGGCTACTTCAGCGTGAGACCGAGTCTCCTGGCGCGGGGCAGCCGGCGTTCGGAGTCGAGACCGGAGAGAGGAGTCCGAGGTCGGCGGCCGAGACCGACTCGGGGAGGTCGGCGATGATTCGAACCGAGTCCCTGCAGGAGGGAAAGAAGAAGAAGAACCAGTCAGCAGGAGTCCCGGGCGTCAGCCCTGGGGAACCCCCTCCGACGGTCAAATTAGCTTCTGAAGAAGATTCGATTCAGGAAGCAAGAAGAAATAGCTAGAACACTGTTCGGACAGTAGTCCTTTAAGGGGTTTCGGAAGCTTAGGGGGGCATCCGTTTTTTCCCCCCTCCCCCTTGGCCACAAATAGCAGGATACTTATAGCGGAGGGTAGCGGATGGTTAACGGTGGCAGCCGATATAGGACTAAAAGGAGGCTTACTGACAAACCGCCATAGCGTCTGATCCGCCACCGGAGTGGGCCGGATTCGGCTACCGGACCGAAGGGGGTTGGGCCGCTGACGGGCCGAAGCCTGCTGGGCCCTGGGCCGCCGTGTTGTTCCCGGGCCGTAGGCTGGTGGGCCGCTGACGGGCTGAAGCCTGCTGGGCCGGGAGCGACGGGGCCGCTTATGGGCCGAGGGCTGCTGGGCCGCTAACGGGCCGAAGGCCGCCGGAGGGCCTAATACTGCTACTGTTGGGCTGAATGGGGTTTGGACCTGCTTCAATGGGCCGAATCGGATTCTGCCGCATCAGATATAATATTAGTTTTAATTGATGTAGAAGGAATATGGAGAGTGGCAGTAGAAGGGAAAGAAGAGCGTCAGGGATCTCATATATTACACGGTGTTTGGCTGTTACTAAGAGATGTTTAATGCTGTAATCCGCTGGTTTCAAAATCACTGGTCTAAAGGTTTTTGGACTTTTGTTTCCAGTGCTTTGGACTGAAAAATGAAATTAGGGGAAAAAAAAAGGGTGCCATATGGATCAACAGAATTTTGGGAGGAAAATTTTACGGCACCCAAACACTATAAAAGGGTGTTTTCCAGTGTTTTACAGCTTTTTAGCACACCAAACACCATCTTAGTGGCAACCGTGTACAAACATGTTTTTAATCTGAAGCAGTATTGCTTGGTAAATGCAAGTAGTTAAGCACACGGGAGTTGAGTGGATGTGGTAGTGAAGAGCATGGGGAATAGTGGAGAGGTGGTACAACGATTCCATTATTAATACGGATTTTCCACCACGAATTTGAAGTTTTTGTATCGGATTGCAACGATGCTTTTGTCCTTCGTTTCTTTCCAAAAAGGTATTTGCACATCCATCACTTGCACAAATTTGCGCAGATTGCCGTGCAGTGGTTTCTTTCTTTTTTTTCCCTCCTAAAATTTGCCATGCAGTAGACGAGAACAGATTATGACAAAAGAGTTTGCCATGCGGTAGACAAGTACAGATTGATTCTTTCTTATTATTTATTAAAATATGCTCTGTTTTGAAGACAAATCCACGCAATCAGTGGTGGATGTAGAAATTTTTTCCAGTGGAGTTATTTGGACATTAAGTGATAAGTATGGCTGGGTCAGTGGGATATTGGGTTATATGTGGTCTTGGGTTGGGCCAGTGGAATCTTGAGTTGGGTCAGTGGGTTTGAGACATTGCATTTGCCAGAGAGGGAACATAATCGTCCGAGAGAAGATGAGAGTGAAAATGACCGAGGAAATCATGTAGATCAGACAAGAACTTGGTAACAAGACTCATCGCGTTGTTTCTTCAGAGTGGCCAGATCGACCGTGAGGAGATGATACACCTGTAACTTATCCCACTTTCCTTTCAGTGCAGTAAAGTATTCATGAATAGACTGACCATCTTGCTTAGGAGAGAAGATCTCCTCGTAGAGAGAGTAGATCTGGGAGACGTTCTTCTCGTCAGAGTACATATCTCGCAAGGCGTCTCACATCTCTTTCGTAGTCCCAAAAAATACAACGTTTGAGCTGACATGGGCTTCCATACTATTGAAAGGAATTGTCATCACAAAGTAATCATCTAACTGCCATATTGCAAAAGCCACATCATCCTTCTTTTCCGGAGGAGGAGAGTCAAGATGCACGAGCTTCCACTGAGAGCCACAAAGAAGATAGAAGATGCGCAACCACAGGAAATAGTTAGAACTATTAAGCTTGATGATGGTTTCAAGAATAGTGGTCAAGGGTTTGACCTCGAGCAATGTAGACATGGCAACCGACAGAGGGAAAACGTAAAAGAAATTAGAAAATCAATCAGCACATATGGATGCCGACGAGAGAGACGAAGTCCCCTACACGCTGATCAAACCTGCAACAGTAGAGAGAGAAGATCTATGTGGCCAAGACACTACGAGAATGCCGGCAAGGAGATTGGCAAATGCTAACTAGCCACATAGTAGGGTTGAGGAGACAAAAAGAGAGAGAAGGGACCAAACTAGGCACCGAAACTCTCTTGTGCATGGAGAGAGGTGCACGGGAGTGGGGAGGGTGGCGGTGCGGGTGCAGCTACTGCCGGAGGGAGAGAGAGGAGGCTGGGACGGGTGGTGCAGCAGTAAGGGAAGGTAGCGCGGCACTGTTCACGTGAACAATAATTGCAGTACTGTTCAAGGAACAGTAACAGCAACAGGGGGTTCTGGGGTGAGGCAGTACGGTGCGGCAGGGGTAACGATAGTGGAGGGCAGACATGGTGTTGGTGGAGAAGGAAATTCTGACCAAAGTTAACCTGACTCTAATACCATGTTATGTTTTGGTGAAAAGAACGACATATTTCATTCATGCGGAGCAATGCTCCTTATATAGTGTTACATCGGGTAACATAATTCACAGGAACAAATTAAGCCTAACACACGCACATACTAATAATACCTTCCAACAATGTCACTACAAGGGTCATCTTATATGCTTTGCGATCAGGCTGCAAATGCTTTGTCCATAGTGTTGCATATGCATTCACCTATTGCAAAAATATGGAGATGCATAAAATTTTTGGACATGCAAATTGACTAGTTAGAAATTATGCGTCTGCAACTTTTATTGCAGTATGTGTCGGTTGCTTGCAATCACGCTCTTTATAAGAAGGCAAGCTTGTCTAATGAAAGTAGAAAAAGAATGGCTCAGACCACATACAATAGGGTCATTCCTATTTTTAAATGAGCAGGCCAACGGTACATTGAACGGTTTGAACTTTAAATGGTTAGCTCATGGCTTATGATGCTTGAGGTTCGATACCTGAATAATATTGAGTAATATTTGCTGCAATTCTCCTTGTTGCTACAGTGTGGGGTATTACCTTAAATATAAAATAATTATTTCTGAGATGTTTTTAAGGTTGGGTCCTATATTTTCTACATGTCCATACAATCCAATCTCCGACGACTCAAAAAATTCTTAAAAATTAAAAATTGTTATTGGGCTCGGCTTATTAAGCGTATTTTTCAATGTTCATTGGTGTTTGGTTTTTAATTTTTTAGAATTTTTGGGGTTGTCGTGCAACTGAAAAAAAATCAAAAAAATAAAATTTTTCTATATTTAGTTATTTACTACCCCGCTAGCAGCGGGGGCATTGCAGCAGGTGTCATTCTATTAAATTATTTTTCAAACGTCTGTTGGGTTGTTTTATTTGACCCAGGCGGGACTTTACCATGTGCTTCAAGAAAAGTTACTGGGCCAGCTAAACTAGAGTAACTGTCTCTGTACAGACTTTGTCCGGCCCGGCCCAGCTGATAGACGTTGGGCCGGGCCCAGGCTCAGAGTGGCCATCTCAAATCGCACGCCAAGCCTGTCTTATATAGGAAGAAAAGCAACGTGAAACCGTGTTTCTCAATGACTCAATGCCATAGTTTATTAAAAAGTATCATGAATGAAGATTTTTTAGACATGGAATAAGATAGTTTTATGCAAGGTTCGAGTCAGACCGATTTAGATCTCTTATGATTCGATATGAGTCCAGTCAATTCGTGCCGACTCGGCCGAATCTTATAAAAAAGTTCTTTCAAATTGTACAGACTCGGTTGAGTCGTATCAACTCGGATTCGTTATGATACAATACGAATCGTCCGAATCGACACGAGTTGATCCGATACCGCAAACTATGGTCTTATGGAATCAAAAAGTTACAAAAGCTCCATAAAATACATGTTCTCTGGCCTTCTCATACTAGCTGCAAATCTTGCTAGCTGGAACCCTCTTGTGAAATGGGCAATGACATTGGCCGACTGATAAGTGATAAAATTCCCTTGCTTCCTGAAACGAATAACCATTGGTATTGTACCCTGTTCAGTTCCTTCTGTCTAATAAGTTAATGTGTACATGATAGAGCTGGATCATATTAGAGTAGTGCTACGTTAGTCAAGTCTCTCCACTCAACATTTTAATATGTTTGGTATTTTGGGCAGGATGGCTCAATAGTTTTGACAGAAATATTTTTTAGCACTTTTCGTGGGTATATTTCTGGCTCCCACATATTATTATAAATACCTCTCATATTTTCAGGAAAGTTGCTGGTATGTTCTTTCGATCAAAATAACACGAGTTGAATGTGCCAGAAAGATTAAGATATCACTAAATCCGCCTACATGCCAAGAAATGTGCTAGCAATAGCCATATATTTAGTACAGGGATAAAGTAAAACATGCTGAAATGAATTGTGTCCTCATTATTCAATGCTTATAAATTTTGAGTTAAATAATCTAATAACTATATTATAATAGTTGATTGCTTCATCCTTCTTGCTTTTTTATTTTTATTTTTTTCTTATTATTTTAATATGTCCTTTTCCATCAACCCCAATCGAGTCACTGGTGGCCTAATTTTTGAATTTTTCTAAAGTCATCCAATCGGAAGTCGGGTTATATGAACATATCGGACATGATAAAAAGTTATCATCAAACAATTTTTAAAAAAATAAAAAAATAAAAAAACCTGGACGATACCTCGTCCAGTTTAGCAACTTGCTGCAGCAAGTATATAACTCTCTTTCAAATTCATGTCATCTGCCTCATTCTCTTTTCTTTCTAACCTAATCCTAATTTGTTAGTCCACATTGCAATCAAATGACTCTCATCAACTCATCCACTTCTGTCCTTACTAATCATCGTCATCTCATCTCTCCACCCAACTTTTATATATTCGACATAAGACAATATAATCTGCAATTTGATCAATTGATCGTATGTATATATTGTGGCAATTTTAGGTGTCTCATATTTACAGGTGTTAAAAAGGTCCGAACTCGAACTTAAAACCTAGGCAAGGAATCCTCAACATATATAGAGAGAAGGCGCCCATAGAGAATCCAATATAGGATTAAACTTCAACACCCCTCCTAGCGCCGAATCTGAATGGTTACGGCATAATTAACGCTATGAACGAATCAAGTGGAATAGAACAGCCCATCAGGAAATGTCCGCTCTGATACCATGTTAAAGAGGTCCGAACTCGAACTCAAAACCTAGACATTGAGTTGAGGGAATCCTCAACATATATAGAGAGAAGATGTCCATAGAGAATCCGATATAGGACTAAACTTCAACAACAGGAAATAAATAGACGGCGATAGGAATACCGATGATAGCCTATGACTTAATTATTCGACTAATTATTAACTTTTAAGTCAATAATGAGCAATCTTTCTAAGTCAATATGCATAACGAATAAAGTAAGGAGTGCCAATCTCTTCTGATTGAATGTGTGAGGTACATTGATAATCTAATTATAAAACCAGTTACTAGCATCTACGTCGGACAATCTTCTTAAGTGATGGTACTAGAATCTACTTTAGATATGCACCGAATCAATTTTGTTTGACTTTTAAGGCTTGCTACATCTCCTCCTACAGCGTAACAACAGTAGACTGTCCATCTAATGATCAGATGATAATGGCAATTACAATGCCTTGAGATATCACAAGAAGTATTTTTCTTCTCTAAATTCAAATTATCATTATGTTAACTAATAAATTCTATACAATTAAATCTAGTATTTACTGTTGCATTATCAAACTAGCTACGACAGTACGACTGATTCAAATCGATACCGGATTGAAACAATAACCCACTTTAAGTTGGGTGTCGGCAGGTTGGTTAGTGGGTTGGACTTCAACACATTCCACCCTTTGATATCAATCTATTACGACAGCCGTTGGATTTTGGTTTAACGGCTTCATGTTGCTAAACTGTTTGCGTTCTTATACATCAAAATTGGGCAGCATTATTAAACTACACAAGTAGATTAAAATGGGGTCAGCTTTGACGAAATCAACCCTTAGAACAGATAGAACTGTCCAGGATTGGCAGCCTATTTCGTTTTTTCTTATTGTACCGATTGCTACAGATAATATTCCGGTTCAGATTTTAAGATTTGGATTCAATCAAGGAGATGGATGACTAAAGAAGAGTTGTTGGAACAAAATTTTATAGGAGATTTTGTCATCCTCATCATCACCATCATCATCTAGAAATCTCAACTAACTGGGGTTAGAACACAGATTCTACTTCATTATTCCACTAGACCATATATTCATATTTACATTCAACTTATTTATAAATTTCATTTTCACCCACACGAATCTTGGATTGCCAAGTTTCCAATAGCACAATGTACACTTGTTTGAGTATATAGCTCATCTGAATGTCATATGAACACTTCAGAGCGGTTTAATTTTATTCCATTAGTAGTTGCCAGCTGCAGATCATCTCGTCTTCTTGTTTAATTTATGTTTCCTTTTTTAATGTTCTTCCATTATATGTCCTTTTCCATCAACCTCAATGAAGTTGAAGAGACCAAAGAAAATGGTGGGTCTGGCCCGGGAACTAGGGAATTCAAATCATGTGGGCTTCCTCCTAGCTATAAGTATGACCAGATAGATTGGTAGATATTATTATGATGGGTTTATGTTAGTTAATGGGGGCAGTGGCTAGTGGGGCATCCTCACACGAATGTCCAGTTTAGCCAACCCTCCAGGTCAGCTAAGACCTGTCTTCATCCTCTCTTATTGCCATGAGGAGGAGGAAGCTGATGCAATGGGACCTCCCAACTCGAAATAATTCTCCGAAGAAAACAGATTTGTGGTGGTTGTGTGGAAAAAATTTATATGAGGAAGAAAATTGATGAATGCATGTATTTTCCCATCTACACTACGGAGGCCTATAGGTATATCCAACAACCAAAAAAAAAAAAAGGAACAAGCGGGTACCATATGTTTTCTATCTATTGGATTCAAGGTTTGCCGATTCGGAAGATCAATGTCGGACCGTATTTTTTTATATATGAATTGGATCCGATCCGACTCGGACTGACTTAGTTCGACTCGCATCAGTCGTATCAATAAATTTATTAAAAATAATAATTTTTTGTGATATTTTAGAGAAGTACAACTTATTATTTGATATAAAAATGTGATTTTACCTATTAAATAGAAATTTTCAATTTAAAAGAATCCACTATACATATATGAGTCTATAGACTCGCTCATATGCAAGTCGACTAATACGATTCCCGATAGGGCAAACCATGACTGGATTACATTGTGGGTGCAACTCAACTCGGGCTGGGATTCACTATTTCACCGCCGAGGCATCATGGGTGGCGTCAGCTCCTTCACCATTCCTCCAATAAGGAGCTGGACATTGGCCGGCTGCCGACCTCAGGGTCAGCTAAGCCGTCCCAGCCGACGTCTTGTTTGCATCTCCTCGTCCCTCCTGGCTCCGTCAGCAAAACTTCTCTTTCTTTCAAGAGGGAAGCGAGTCCACAAAAGAAATGGCTGGAGATGTCAAATTTCGATTTCCCATCAGAATCCAAATGGGGTCGACCTCGGGTGCTGCTCTAATGGCCCCTTATGCACAGCACATTAGCAGTCCTTGGTGGCATTAAAGAAGGCAAGTCTGTCTGGTCTGGATTGGTGGTGGTGGGGCTGGCAGGATGGGACTCCATCGATGAGCTAGAAGGGCCAGCCTCCCTCACCGACGGGCCATGCCCCACCCCACTACCATCTTCCGCACACATTCAAAACCAAAGATTTGGACAGGATATATAGAATGTAACTTGGAATTTTATTACATGTCTTTGGTAATGATTGTTTAAGATTCCACATGTTCAGTCATTTCCAATCTTAATATTTATTTCAAAGCATTCGTATCCGGTGGGGCTTTTTTTAATAACAAGTGTTAGCTAAAAATAATCACAAGTTATTACCCAAAAAAAGATTTTTTTACATATATATCTTTATAATCTTTTGATATTATAAATAATCTTTCCTAATTTGACTATTAACAAATAAGTCCCCACGATCTGATTTAATGTGAATTAGTGAAAGATCTCTAAAACTTACAATAAGTCTATCAGAGTATTACAAATAAACTTTTAAAAGAATTTATTTGTAAGAAAATTATAATTGTGGATATTTATTTGTAAATAGTTAGATTAAAAAAATTTATTTGTAATATCAAAAGATTATAAGGATCTATGTGTAAAACAACCCTAAAAAATGCTTATGCTCAAGGACAAATCTAAAGATATAAGCATCATGTTGGAGATCAGCTAAATACACGAGTCATTTTACAAAGCATTTTTCATGAACATGAGGCAACAACATCTCTTCCTTTTGCTAAGCGCCACTTAGAGACGGCTTCAAGTGCCTCCCTTGGCAACATAATGTTGAACAACTTCGTCAAGCTATTTCCCATCGAAGACTTCATCACCACAGTGCTTTCCATGGACCTATGAAACATTCTTATATACTTTATTAATGAGGTCAAGCCATTTAGGGGAGAAAAAGTATCTTATTTCATCTTGCCTACAACTACATCCATTTTAAGTAGGACTGTAAACCGGTCGGAGACAGAAATAAAAATAGATATTTTTGTTGTTGTTTCTCATATGGATATAAAAAACGGCAAAGAAAATGAAAATACATATTTTTGTTTCTGCATCCATATCTTATATGAAAGCGGAAACAGAAACGGACATGAAAGTATCCAAATACATATAATGTGATATTTCTTATTGATCACATGTAACGTATGTTACTTCTCATCGAGTATCATATAATATATATATATATATATATATATATATATATATATAAAATGTGATGTCTACTATATTAGGTTAGGATAGTATTTTTATTGTTTAATATCATATTAAACAAGAATAAGAGTGAAAATCTTATCCCTCTCTATGAAAGTGCCATCGATTATAAAATCAAAGTATTAACAGTACATCTACCTAGTTTGAAACTAAAGTTTAAATCCTTGATATTACTAGTTAATTCTTGTGACAGGAGAAAAATAATCAATAATATATTATCAGAATAAATATCAAAAAATGGATATAGATATGAATTTTTCCACATCTATTTACATATAGGAAAATTCGGATTTGAAAGCACTTTGGAATTGAAAAGAGAATGCCTCTTTTTTTTTGCGTTTTTGCATTCATTTACGAAACGTCAGAAATGGATCAAAAATCAAAAAGGCGGAATACCATTTGCAACCCTAATTTTAAGTTAGTAGAAGATAATTTAGAAATGAAAGAGATATTTTCAAACACTTAAGTCATAAGATTATAAATGGCTCTTTTTCTAAATAAATTCATGCGGCTTGAAAATGCTTAGGGTGTTAACTAATCACAAGGGTTCTTTTCTTTCTTTTGGAAATGCTCACTTTTAATAAATAGTCTAATTTAATTGAAATTTTCCTACGTTAATTTCTCTCAGAAAATCTCCCTCTCATTTCTCTCTTCAAAATTCCTTTCGCTTTTCATCTCTTCCTTAAACCCATGCCTCATGCCTTCACCACCATATAAGATTCTTCTGTCAGAAATGTTTATGTTAATTTCCATCGTGAACTTATTTTTACGGAAAACAGGAGAATTTGTTAGTTGCCAACTTTAAAGAGGCAAAGATGATAAGTTAACCTTAAGAGTTTGCAGTACACACTGTAAGTGATAACCTAGCTACTTTACTAAATAGCTTTTCAGTGATGATCTCTGTCCCTCTCAGGGTTTGTGAAAATTCTTCTATTTTAATCAAACTTTTATGAATACATATCTTTTTTCTTAAGTTAATTTTGTTTTATCCTCATTTCAGATTTGGCCGTTCTATCATTAGTTTTCTATAGTTTTAAAAGATATATGTGTATATAAAGCTATAGTGTACTTCCTTTTTCAAAAAGGAAAGGGTAACTATATCCCAAAAAATTATCTTTGACATCTTTTTTTTTGTTCAGTAGCACAGTGGCCAGATATGTACAAGTATTTACGAGCGACCATGGATCGATCTTGAGAAATCCTCCAAAGTTAGAGATAGTTCCGTGCCGATCGAGAAGTCCACCTAATTAGTCGAGAATTTCATGTATGCCTGATTATCCAAAAAAGTAATCACACGGACCAAAGGATAAAGATCCCAATAACACTTTAGGCTATATGGTTGGGAAATTTTTAGGCTCCAACCAGGTTCGAACCTGAGACCTCCTAATTGAGAGGCAAGTGGTGAATCAAACTACCCTAGGCAGCTGGCTCAAATTATCCTTGACATCATGTTCTACATACATATTCCCAGTTGATATTCACATCTACACTCCCACAAACGTGTTATTGCCTTTTATACCCTCACATTCAAAGAAAGCCTTACACATACGTTCCCATCGTCCATGCCTTTTCTCTAAAATCTAATTTAAGAATAGCGATGCCCGTACGCCTTCAGCGTAGTGGTGGGCATCCCAGCGCTTTGCCCTTGGCGTGCGACGCGAGTTTGACTCGTGCTACGTCCTCCCCCTCTTCGTGGTTTCCGTCCGCTTCGGGCGTTTATTGGAGGGGGTTTGGGGTGGGTGGAAAGGGTTGGGGTTCGATCCCAGATCCTCAAATAGTTAGATTGGGTCCTTAACCACTGTGCTATGTTTTAAAAAAAATTAAGAATAGCGGTGATAACTCTACTTTTAGAATATGCACCTTTCTCTTTCTGTACCCTCTCTCTCTCTCACACTTCGCCTCTCGGCCGCCGGAGGCGCGGAATTGTAGGTCACAGGTCGATGCGAGTACTCGATGACGACTAGCACAGAAGGCGACAACATCGTGAGTTCCGCACAACTGGACAAGGTGGATGGAGGGCTGTCATGGTTGCCACCAAGCTCTCAGTGCCATCGCCGCTGTCATGAAGGTATTAAGGTCCTGTTTGGTATCGGGATAACATTCCAACATAATAGGTTTAAGTCATCCTAGAACAAATTATCCCTATTCTTAATCTTGCGTGCGTTTGGTACAAACTGGGTTAAGAGCAAAAAGTAAGTTTATTCTTCGTTTGGTACGCATGAGGATAGTAGCGGGAATAAGTGACTAAAAAAGACAGTAATGCCCTCCTTATTCCAAGAATACAAGGGCAAACTTATTCTCCGTTTGGCATGTCATAATGGGACTTAGAAAAAATTGAGGTACTTCAATTGCATATTAGTTTATGTAATTTTATTAGTTTAAAAATTTTAGAATACTACATTGTTTATGTAATTTTATTAGTTTAAAAAAAATGTTATACAAATATATTTATATTTGACATATACCGTTATTTGTATATTTATATTAATTTTTCATAAAAAAAAATCTACAAATAGAGCATGTTTGTAAAATTATCAAATGTATCATATTTAGCTTGCTTCTTTCATATTAATTTTAAACGCACATATATTCAATAAAAAATCGAACACTTCATACATTAGTGAGATATTATTCCATGTCATTAATTAAAACATCTCAAATTTGTCTATTTCCCATTATACAAATTTATTAAAATAATTGAGATACTTCAACTAATAACATTAAATTTTGTCTATGTATATTACATATTATAAAATTTATTATACAATTTTATATTTTATTTGGCTTGACCCCTTATTTGTATATTTATATTAATTGACACATAAACAAAACATATTTGACGTGACTCTTTTTTTCACACATTAATTTATAAATTTACCATATTCGGCGTGGTCCCCTCACATTAATTTTAAAAACAATTTAAACAATAAATGGAGCACATCTACATCTAATGAGATGTGAAAATTTTATTTACATTAATATTTAAAAACATAAGGTACATAGGTCTCTTTTTAGTACATGACATTCATAAGAAATGAACATGTTTCAAATTTACATTCATCAAATAACAATATGTAGAAACGTCTTCAAAATGCCTTCACTTGTTCAGCTGCAAAGTTTGTATGACCACCTATTATTTCCGCTCACATAGACACCACCAAGTAATGGACAATTATCACCATGTTGAAAAGGGGAAAAAAAATGTTCAATAACAAATAAAAGATATATGATATTATTTAAAATAATACTTACCTTTTGAGATCTTTGTAAGACCTTCCCATTTCGCATCAATTGATTTATCCTTTCCATCATCACTGTCTATTCTTATTTGAAACATTAATATACAAAAAAAACAAAACAAACTAGTCAGGCATATAAACGTATGCAATACATATGTTGCATCACAATGCTTACCTATGGGAGTTAGAAATCAACACACTGAACTGAGACTCAGGCTCAGATGCATTTTGCCTCAATTGAACTGTCTTTCCCATCATCACTGTCCATTATCATAAGTGAATTAAAAAAAAAACAAAACAAACAATTGGACATATAGACATAGGCTGCCATCACAATGCATACCTATGGGAGGTAAAAGCCAGCACAATATGTGGGAGACTCCCAATAGAGGCTCAGATGGTCAGTTCTTTTTTTTTTTTTAAATCACATGCAATGCATATGTTGTCATCACAAACCAGCCATCCGACTCAAAGGCTTGTCGTGAGACCTTCATATGCATTTTGCCTCAATTGAACTGTCCTTCCCATCATCATTGTCCATTATCACATTAGAATTTTAAAAAAATAAAACAAAACAAACAATCGGACATATAGACATAGGCTGCCATCACAATGCATACCTATGGGAGGTAGAAGACAGCACAATATGTGGGAGACTCCCAATAGAGACTCAAATGGTCAGTTCTTTTTTTTTTTTTAAATCACATGCAATACATATGTTGCCATCACAAACCACTCAATCGACTCAAAGGTTGCCGTGAGACCTTCATATGCATTGTACTTCAATTGAACTGTCATTCCCATCATCACTGCCCATTATCACATTAGAATTCAAAAAAAAACAAACAAACAAATAATCGGACATATAGACCTATGCAATGCATAGGCTGCCATCACAATGCATACCTATCGGAGATAGAAACCAACACAATATGTGGGAGACTCTCAATAGAGGCTCAGATGGTCAGTTCTTTTTTTAAAAAAAAAAAATTCACATGCAATGCATATGTTGCCATCACAAACCAACCAATCGACTCAAGAGTTGCCGTAAGACCTTAATATGCATTTTGCCTCAATTGAATTGTCCTTTCCATCATTACTACCCATTTCAGATGGTCATTCTCCTTTTTTTATAAAAAAATGACATGTAATGCATACGTTGCCATCACAAACCAGCCATCCGACTCAAGAGTTGCCGTGAGACCTTCATATGCATTTTACATCAATTGAACTGTTCTTCCCATCATCATTGCCCATCATCACATTACAATTCCAAAGAAAATAAAACAAACAAGTCGGGCATATAGACCTATGCAATGCATAGGCTGTCATTACAATGCATACCTATGAGAGGTAGAAACTAGCACATTATGTGAGAGACTCCCAATGAAGGCTCATATGGTCAATTCTCCTTTTTTAAAAAAAAAAAAATCACATGCAATGCATATGTTGTCATCACAAACCAACCATCTGACTCACCCTGAATTGAATGAGAAGGGTTGCTGTGAGACCTTCATATGCATTTTGCATTAATTGAATTGTCCTTCCCATCATCACTGCCCCTTAATATGCACATATTTATATTTACTCATAAGCATCCATCAATGACCATTTGAACCAAAGCCTGCAACCTGCTGTCATAATGGGCATATAAACATATGGCATACTTTCATATTTGTAACAAATAATATACAAATACACAAAAATATCAACTCGGGCATATAGACCTGTGCATCGGTTTATATTTATAGCCCAATCCACAGAAAAAAAAAATAAAACAGGAACATATAAACGTATGCACACGTTTATATTTACAGCCCATTGAAAAAAACAAGTTAACCGAAAGGAAGAACAAGTGAGGCATATAAACCTGTGCATCGGTTTATATTTACAGTCCAATCCACAGAAAATAAAAATAAAAAAAAACTGGGACATATAAACACATGCACATGTTTATATTTACAGCCCATTGAAAAAACAAATTAACCAAAAGAAAGAACAAGTGAGACATATAAATCTGTGCATATAAAAAGAAATCTGCAAGAACAAGAAAGACCAAGTAGGACATAAAAGACATGCACATGTTTATATTTACAGCCCATTATAAGAAGAAATCTGTAAGAATAAGAAAGACCAAGTAGGACATAAAAGAAATCGGCAAGAACCAAACTAAAACCAATAACAGTCATCATTATCAAACCAAATCTGCATGACATAACAGTCATGATTGTCTACCCAAAATGAAACCGTTTGCTTCTATCCGTGTATAAGGTAGCCAAAAGTTCAAACTATAAGTTCAACCCAAAATGAAACAATTTGCTTCCACATGTGTATAAAGCAGCCATAAGTTCAACCCAAAATGAACAAAAAATTATAGTTAGAACCTCCTCGCATTAGACCAATCGACCGCTTGAGGCAAAAAACATTAGCCAAAAAATTTCTGCACACCATATATGTTGGGATCTGGGCGGGACACGAAGAACCAACGGAAACGAAGAACAAAATTAATCTCGCCCGATGCCCGCTGATCCGATTCGGAACGAAAAATGCAAACCGAAAAACCGGGTTGGAATCTGATTACCGTGCGCGGATTCGAATCCGCTTCCGTCTCGGTTCCGTTGAGGCGATGCCGCGAACCGCACAAGCGTCTGGCCTCCAGCGGTATCCACGCGATCCTCCGCGGTGGTTCGTCCTCGATCCCTCGTCCGTATCAGCTTGCTTGCTAAAGATCTGTCACCGCAACGATTGCGGAAATCCTGCCGACGGGAATTCCCGACTTTCGAGAATCACACGCGGCGGAGACAGAAACTATCTCGGCGCCTCGAACGGGACGCCCAGAGGAGGAGAGAGAAAGGGAGGGATGACGGCCAGCAAGGGAAATCCTGGAGCTTGGCCCAGGGTTTCTCAACAACGTGTATATATATTAAGTACAATAACTAGTTATTGACTTATTGTAATTAATTAATATCTAGATATTAACTAATTACTTAACCGAATCGACATCGCATGTAAATTCGGTCGAACTTCTGATCAAGTTGGGTGCCAAGCAACACCGCACGATCTCGGAAGGTAATGGGGTTCAACAACCTACTCATCAAACCTGTCCGTCTACAGTTACCACGTGACTATAATCCTTCGTTCGCACAATGCTCTCGAGTTAACCTAGGGTATGGTCAACTGTCAAAACCTAGATTGTCAACTCACTTGAATCAGACTCCGCTTTACAATATCCGAAAACCACTTTTCTGATATTGTTTTTGCTCTGGCCAGAGACTCCTGCGGATCTACTCTAGAGCATTCTCTCTCCAGTTACCTGAGAGCGAACGATCCTTTATTGAACACACAATCACCTTCGAAGATCTTCCACTGGACCCGATTCTTGACTATTAGAGATCCCGTGGATAGGGATTCGTAGGTCAAGGTCAAAGTCCAGAAGTCCACCGACAAGGTGTCTTTGGTGTCTCAAGTCCAAGGATCAACCACGCTACTGTGACGATAAATCAAGCCGATTGACAGTCAGGTAAATTACCATTCGGCGATTCATGTCGGATCAGTTCACACTACAAGGGAGGCAGGTTTTGTCAGCGAATATATGTCAACGGCTATAGATACTTGTCGACAAAGAGAATATATGTCGACGGTTTTAATATAGCCGTCGGCATATATAATAAATTAAAAAAAAAATAACAGTAAAAACTATATGTCAACGGCTATATCTGTAGCCGTTGACATATATAATATATGTCAGCGGCTACACATATAGCCGTTGACATATATACTATATGTCAGCGGCTAAACTGTAGCCGTTGATATATCTGATATATGTCAGCGGCTACACTTATAGCCGTTGACATATATACTATATGTCAGCGGCTAATAGCCGCTGACAAAAGACCGCCCCCCTTTTCCTGTCTCCCTCCCAAGCCCTAGCTCCCTGTCTCCATCTTTTCCCCTCTCCTAGCCCTAGCCACTGCCGGTCGCCTCCGCTCTGCCCGCCATCGTCGCCGGTCGCCTCCGCTCTGCCCGCCATCGTCGCCGGTCGCCTCCGCCGCTCTGCCCGCCATCGTCGCCGGTCGCCTCCGCTCTGCCCGCCATCGTCGCCGGTCGCCTCCGCCGCTCTGCCCGCCATCGTCGCCGGTCGCCTCCGCTCTGCCCGCCATCGTCGCCGGTCGCGTGCTCTGCCCGCCATCGTCGCCGTCCGCTCGGCCCGCCGTAGTCATCGGTCCCACCCGCCATTGTCGCCGGTCTCGTCCGCTCGGCCCGCCATCGTGCTCGCCCACTGGCCACCGGCCATTCTCCTTTCCACGGCCACTGGCCATCCTCGTTTCCACGGCCCACTGCAGGTATAATTTTTTAAAAATCTAGATGCTCGTAGGTATAATTTTGTAAAAATCTCAGAATGGTGTGAATAAGAAGCAAGCAGGCTCGAAAAAAAAGCATACGATAATCTTGCATGTTTTCTACAGAGATACGTTATGCTTTTATGTTGGTTTATCTTTTTAGTCTACACCAGAAGAAATTGGTTCCATATGGAAGGAACACGTCCCCCCCACCCCCCCAACCAAAAAAAAAAAAAGATACAGATGGGAGAAATTAGCCTGATATTGGAGGAAAGATACATTTAGTTGAAGGCTTGTGGAAAAAGTGAAGATAGGTTGTACATGGAACACTTCCTGCTAATTCCCTGCTTCCCAAAGATAATTCCCAGCATCGAATCGATGCTACGTCACATGTAATGCATTGGCTTGGCTCGGGCAGCTGGAGGAGGAGCTACCTGGACTATCTCTGGGGGATATTGTTGACCCTACTATCCAGCCTAACATGATCTCATGCAGCTCAACAATGCGCCAAGGTAGACGATTGAAACAGTCATCAATGAGGCCCCTACCAGGCCCAGTGTAATTGCTCAAAGGCAATGGTCTCATTGATCTCCTTAGGTTCAGTATGAGTTCAATTTGATTGCTTCGTTAAACCATGGTCTCTAACTCGATTCCAGTGGATGACGCCAAAAACGAGGTCAGAATTAGCTGAGCTGATGTGGCCTAATCCTAACTTGCAAATCATGAAAGGCTAGATCCTAAAAGCATTTGGACTTCACAAGACAAGGTGAAATGTCCCTCATAGTGACCCTAGGGAAAACCCACTGATGCTTAAGTCAGCAAAAGGTCCATGATAAGTAAGAGCACATGAGTTGACTGGATTGTACAGTACCTAGTCCAAACTCCAGTAGTTAGTTAGATGGTATAGTAAGAGGCATTGAAGCAGCTATTTCTGAAAGCTGGTTTGAGGTTACTCCTTGGAGGGACATAGAAGCTACTTTAAGCTTGATGTGTGGCAGATCTGAAGATGGATAAGAGGTCAGATCTGATCTGCCTTATCACTAACTTGTTAGGTAAATCTAGTACCCCTATTCCAATCTACAGTTAGAGCCACGTTGAGAGGGATCCGCAGTCATCTTCTGACTTCTGCATAGAGCAAGTCAGTCATAGGCTCGTCCCAATGGATGCAGGCTAATTGGTCAGGTTCCATTAAGTCAACAGTCACATCCAAGCATTGCTTAATGGGCCAAAGATGGGCCTCATCAATCACGCGAATAATAATGAGTTAATCACAAATATAAAATTCAAAAGTTGGAAAGATGTAAGATTCTTCCTCTTAATGTCTTCCCATTCTGGAACCCTCCATACATCCACTCAGTCCTTACTCACAAACTCTTGCTTGCTTTCTTGCAATGATGACACCTTAGTCTGGCACCATACTTTATGTCCCAACTCCTCTACCATTTCTTCCTATTATACATCCTCTCTCCAACCCATCCCTCAAAAACATAAGAAAAACAAAAATCAAAATCATCCTGTCTCCAGCCCATCCCCCCAAAACATGTTAGATAGATAGATAGATACAGATATAACACACAGACAGACAGACAGATAGATAGATAGATAGACAAACATCTGTGTTACACCTCCTACCCTCAGCCGACTGTCACACAGTTAGCCACCAAATAAGGCGCTATTTGTACATAATGTAGTAGGCTCGTCCCAATGGAGGAAGGCAAACGTAAGTGAAGGTTTTGCGTATGACACCCTAGGACATGTTTATGATCATGCACTCTTAAATGGTAATAATTTTGGCTCCGAAGTCCTTATCCACATTTCAAAATTTACGACAAGCTTACCTTAAGCTCAAAGCTTAATAAAACAGATAAGAAATTCCAATCAGTTATGTTTTAGCTACATTGTTGGAAAATCAGGCACATCTCAGCGAATTGGCAGAGGAAAAGCCTCCCACTTATAACTGCTGAAAGCTCAAAAGCCACCTTCAGTTGGGTGTAATTATGATCTTGCCTGTCACATGTAGTTTAGCATTCTGTTCCATGACTACAAAACCAGAACATGTTCCCCCCCGGATCACCCAGTTTAGTCCAAGTTTAACTCAAATTCAGCCTAAATTCAGTCCAAATTCAATAATTTAGTCCAAATTCAATTAAGAGACAGGTTGATTGATTGGGTTAGTCCTCCTTTCTCCAGTTCAACTGATGATAAATCTCACCTTGTCATGTGTTTCTCCATTCTTTGGCAAATATGGAAGGACCGTTGTAATTAAGCATGTTATCGAAGGGAAAGCCCTTAATCCTATGATGATCATCCTGTGAAAAACTCTATTCGAATTTGAAATCTGGTCCAAATTTGAAAAACTTCTTTAGCATCCACACCCAGCAGAGACATTACCTCGTGCCCACCACCTTCAGGGTCACTCAAGATTAACTTTGATGGAACCACACATGATTCGGGTAGTTCTATTGGGATAGTTCTCAGATATCACAAGGGTTTAGTGATCTCAAGTTCTATTTAGAAGTTATCTTCCTCTGATATAGTTTTACATTTAGGGTCCGTTTGGTAGATATAGATTTTTTTTTGGCAGACTATATTACTGCTTTGGTATATTAAACTGGCAACCCCAGTGCGTAGAGGTTTACCTCCGCCTAGTACCAAAGGGTAATATATAGTTGTGGATGCGCATGCGAATTAGAATATAATTTTTGTACTATATATGTGAATGTGGATGTGATATGTATGAATGTGGATGTGATTTGATATTTACATGTAGATACAAATAAGTTTTCTTGCAGGTACAGATGATGATGTAAATGTGTACATGTATGTGTACGTGTATGTGGATGTGGATGTGGATGTGGCTGTGCATATGTAAATGCAGTTGTATATATGGATGTGGTTGACCCTTTTTTTTTTTTTATCCGTTCAAGACTTTTGTTATGATATATGTTTTTACTGTCTTTTGACAGTAATGACATATATCGATCATAAAGTCTTGAATTGTCCTGTTGGACAGTCTGTGGATATTTGATCATCTAATGTTCTTTATTATATGTGCTTTATGATCATCTTAAATTTTCGACAGTATCTTCTCACTCTTCTCCAATATACCTGCTAATTTTGACTGCTCTTTTTGTCATTTGTATTTCATACAAGTGACTTTTTGAGAAAAAGTTAAAATTAGTAAATAATGGTGGTATATTGGAGAAGTGTGGGGAGATGCTGCCGAAATTTTAAGATAATCATGAAGCACATATATTAAAGAACATTAGATGATCAAATATACATGGATGGACATGTTATGTGATGTAGGTACCCTTTGTTTATGAGATTGTATGAAATCAGACAGGTGTACAGGTTTGAAAAATGTACAACTTTCAGGGAAGATGCTGCTGAATTTTGTTTAGAAATGTGTACAAGTAACTTTCCTGACAGGTACGGATGTGGATGTGGATGTGTTTATTGGATGTGAATGCGTATGTGGATGTGGATGTGTAATGTAGATATTATTTTTTTATGAGATTGTATGAAACCAGACAGGTGTACAAATGTGAAAAATGTACAACTTTTAGGGGAGATGCTGCCGAATTTTTTTTAGAAATGTATATATCTATATTTATAAATATATTTATCTATCTATTTATGTATTTAACTTTTGTTAGTAGCACTTTTGAATTAATTGAATATGATGACGATGCGTTTATCTTTACGGGTTCTTTGTGTGTATGTCCTTGGTATTGTATGTGAGGCGATGATGATACACTTGACTTTACAGCTACTGCAAGCCATCTGCTAACAGCACGGCAACTCTGGATGGTCCTACTGGGCAACCGAGTTGCAGCCGTTTTGTGCGGATCGCTGAAGCATACGGAAGCCCCTATGGGTTAAAAACATTTTCTATCTGAGCCTCCGGTCTTCCCTCTCTTAAATTTTATGGAGAGACCACTGTGTGTCTTTGTGTTTTGCATGCGTGGATAATATAGAAGTTATTAATCGATCACATTTGTTAATATGTAGGTTAGAGGATACATAGAAATGGCTGGACTTGACAAGAGTTGGATGAAGTTTGTTCATAATCGAGGAGATCCTAGATATGAGAGAGGGGTAGCTGAGTTTTTGGACTTTGCTTTTCATGAAGATAGAATAAGTTTTAGGCATGGACAAAACAATGAATTGATACAGTGTCCATGTAGAAAGATTTTTGAAAAAAATTGAAAGATTATGTTCTCAATAAGGCACGTCCAGAAGGTTCAATTGCAGAAGGTTATCTTGTTGAAGAAACGATGTCATTTTATCAAGAAAACTTAATTGATATTCCTATTAGGGGAGAAACCATTTATGTGGATATTAGTGAAGGAATTAGCATAAGAGTAGGCGAATACTTGGAGGTTTATGCCATATAGGCGGGGCCGAACGAGTCATTATCAATTGAAGGATGACTTCGTAAGATTTATGTGTTTATTAGTAGTGTTTCTATATTGTTAACTTTTTATTACTTATTCTTTTTAATATAATTTGAACAGCATCATCTTCATCAACGTGATCCCGAGCGCCTTGAGATGTTCAAGATGGGTAGATGTAAGGATCTTCCAGACGGCAGTGAGCAATGGGTAGATGAGGAGAGTAGGAGTCGATATGTAAGTTATTCTATCATTTGAATTATTATTTTTAATCATTCTTATTAAATTTAATATGTATCACTAATAACAAATTTTTTTTATTTTTTTTTAGGAGAAGATGACTCAATTAACCACTTCTTCTTTGGAGAGTGATGTTGGGAGTACTCCCATTTCTGCTGAGGATGCATTCATTTCGGTTATGGGAAAAGATCGATCTGGCCGTATTCGTTGTGCAGGAAGTCGAGAGACGTTACGTACATGGTATGGACCGGGAGAAGGATCGAGCTCTTCCTATCAACAGAAATTTGAGGAGCAGATTGTGGAGATGCAAAACATGAAAGAAAAAATCAAAGCCCAAGGGAAGGAGATGGAGTGGATGCGCAAACAAATGACAGACATGAGCGCATTTATGAGTCAATTTCAAAAAATGCACAATCCTACTGTGAATGAGGACGACGCCCAAAACGAATCAAATGATGAGGGAGATGATTTTGATGGTGATGACGAACAGTGAGCCGATGATAATTGATACATTTAGTTGTGGATGTGTAATCTGAATTTTTCGGGGATGTGTAATGTGAATTTTTCATGGATGTGTTTTTTAATGTTATGTGAATGTTTATTTATGTATGTGGATGTATTTTTTTTGTGATTTTATGACTGCGTTTATTTGAAAGTGTGAATGTGTTTATTTGTACATGTTGATGTGTTTTTGTATATCTTTGTAAGCACAAATCTGTAATCTGTATATACAGGAAAAATATATAATTTATTAATTTAATATTTTATTTTATTTTTCTTAGTAACTATTTGTCAGCGGCTTTATAGCCGTCGACAAATAGTATTGTCAGCGGCCTCTCTCAGGGAAAACTTTTTGTCAGCGGCTTAGGCCGCTGACAAAACTATTTGTCGACGGCTATAGAGCCGTCGACAAATAGTATTTGTCGACGGCTACCACTAGCCGTGGACATATACCCTATTTGTCAGCGGCTAATGTCCGTGGACATAGGTTGCATATGTCAGCGGCTAGTTAAAGCCGCTGACATATGTATTATATGTCAGCGGCTACTGTGTGTAGACATATAATGTATATGTCAGCGGCTTTAAGAAGCCGCTGACATATGCGTTATATGTCAGCGGCTTCCGTGCGTAGACATATATAGTATATGTCAGCGGCTCTATGTAGCCGTTGACAAATATATGCCAACGGGACTTTTGTCAACGGCTTTGTCAGCGGCTGTGAAGCCGTCGACATAAGCATTTGTCAGCGGCTTTTTAAGATTTGTCAGCGGCTTTTAGCCGCTGACAAATCCTGTTTTTCTTGTAGTGTCAGTGAACTCATTCCCCAATGAGCACCTACAGGTTTACCATTGTGTCTCCACACTAGTAACTAACGAGATCAGTCACCATCATCATATGAGCTGGAATAACCTGTACTAGTCTAACCGGATGTTTGATGTCCTTCTCAAACATCCTACGACTAGGAACAATTGAGAATATGTGTTTATAAGTCATCAGTCTCATTATTATGATCTCATCATAATCTGATGACTATTGCACATATTCATGGACTTCATTATGCGTAAATATAAATATACCAATCTACATAATGAATTTAATGTCATTTATTAGTGAACCAGATTGAAATAGGTGCCTAATTATTGGCTTAGAGGACACCTATATCCATCAATCTCCCACTTGGACTCAAGCCAATCACTTTCGCATTTGATCTCCATCAAATCTAGGTGATGCTCACAGAAAGTATGTGACTAAGACTTGGTCAGGGATCTGCTAAATTATCTATAGATGGAATATTTTTCATTACGTTATTTCCTCTTTATCCTTTGCTCTAAACCTGTGAAAGAACCTCAGAATGTTCTGCAACTTCTGATGAGACCATGGCTCGATCACATTATTAATCGCTCCCACTGTTGTCCTACAACAACGAGATTTTATCAGAGACCTTTTAGAACAACATCTTGTTCAGTGATGAACATTTTCATCCATACTATTACAATAACAGTATCACTTGTTTATGTCGTCTCCTTAATATCGAGTTCTGGATTAGAACCATTCCATCCATTCCTTTCTACTAGAAGGTTGAATCCATTATTTGACTTGAAATTTGAGTCAGTGTGACCTCATAGTTTCAAATCATCATCTCCATATACGTGAATGCATCCTTAGCACTTCTCAAGCGCTTAATGATGCATTTCACTCATGTATCCTTTAAGGAACCCTTTCTTTAAAGGAATAAATTCCATATCTCAACAATTGAGATTTGTTATGAAATTTATGCCAAACATCTTGACATACAGGTCAATATAATATCCCCACCAATCTATCTTAATAGATTCGTATTCCCAATACGTGGGATATTATAACTAAATCTATTATGGAGGAAAACATGGTTAACAATGCTTTCACTAATAGTAACATCCTGAAGTCATTCTTAATGACTTCGATGTTATCATCATAAAGCATTACTAAAGCGACCGTGCTCCCACTGTCCTTTCTGAACACACACTATCCGTGATCATTCTTAATGATCACATAGTATTTGACCATTAAGTCAAAACTTTTATTACAACTTAGGAAGCTTCAGTTTGATTCAAAATAATTTTGAAATCATAACTTGCTTCCTGGATATTCTAAAAGCTTTAAAGGTGTATCATACACATCTTTACCTCAATCACATTGAGTGGACGCTTTTAATATCCAACTGTCATCATCTCATGATAGGCAGTATTGACAAGTAGAATTCTAATAAACTTATCAATCTCAAAGTTATAATGACAGAGAGCATGATTATCATAGATTTTAGATCATAATCTATTTCGAGCTCCTCTCACTTTGCTAAATCAGATAGGTCAAACATATCATTTTAGTCACTGAGATAATCTCAAAAATCTATGAAGCTCTCTGATGTGTCATGACTAGTTCCAAACAACTAAAGATTATCTAATAATCTTATGTTAACTTGTGAATCTAGAACATCTTTTAGTTTTATCAGCTCCCACTGTCTTCTTTGAGGACATATTCCTCTTCCCAGAAGACAGCATTCAGGACGACAATTATTTCATTATCGTCTGACCAATAACTGTAATGTCCAAACTCTTTAGACATTTACAAATTCACATCGCGATAATACCTGACTTTTAAATCAAGTTTATTCATAATTCACATCTCATATGAATTATTTGGTTTCCATATCTTATATGGACACACACTGACTTATTTGGAACCATCTTTAAAGTATGGACATCTAATGTTCATACTCATGTTCAAAATGATAAGAATCAGGCAAATCTTATTATGTATTGCACCATATCTTAATAAGGTGCAATTCCTCATTCTATCATATTACTATGATGCATAATGAGGATCAATCGAGCGAGGATACAATTATCCTCTTAATGATTTGTGTGAATCATATACCTAAGTATTAGTTTCTTTGATCAAATCAAAAATTCTAATACTTCATATTGATCTTATACCTTAATCTCTCAGATATATTAGTCTTGTACTTCAGTAAGTACATGCAGTCGAATCATTTCAAGAGTGAATTATAAGGTAAGTCAATAGTAGTGATTATCTTTGGCCTTTGAGCTGTTTACATCAATATGCATCAGCATCAACAATTTCTTATTGTACAACCCTATGTACAATACCATAGATAATCAAGATTCACACAGTTCATTTCTATAGGAGACTTGTGAACATTCATCACATGAAATGTCACTTCAAGAATTTGTAGTACATTGACTGATTCGAACGACTATTATTCTTTCTCAATCAATGTTTTTCTTGATGTGCAACTAAATAACAGTTATTCAGTTTCATATTTGACTCCTATAGATATACAAAGATTTACTGTCTAACAGTAATCTATGAATATCATGAACAATAGTTGAGTCTAACTCAACACTTGCATATTTTCGATTTTCTTTTACTTGTCTAAGTCTGCACACTATCGCAGCTCCAATATCTCATATTGGATACACTAATTCTCCAATAGACATGCAAAAGACGATAATAAGAATATATGAAACTTCTTTCAAGTTCCATATTCGTTTTGCCTTTACCAGTATCCTTATATTGGTTGCAGTGGGAGAACTGCTACTTCTCTATCTCAGCTGACTTTTCTTTATCCTTTTAGGTGTAGATTCGATTGTTTAAAATCTTACCACTTGCCTTTCTCAAAGGCACATCATAAATATCTATTTATCTTGGTCTATCCAAATAAGAGATTTCATGATAATCATTGCCTTTCAATAAGGCATACCATGAGTACCTCTTCACCTTGGTCTATCCAAGTAAGAGGATTCATGATATCTGATTAGGATAGTGACTTTCACTTGGCCCTGAAGACATTCTTCAGAGTTTTCTAGTCAATCTGAGTATGAGAAGTATTCGCATCCAATATGCCAACTTCTTGAATAGACGACATTTAAGTGAATAAAGGAAATAACGTGATTTAAGCAGATAGTTCTGATAATTCAATTATGGTCTTTTATCTTGAATTATTTCCCACTATTTTTCGACGGACTGTATAACCTTCAGGTATACAGAACGGAAGACTCCGACGGTCTTCTAGTGAGGATCAGAATCTCCAAGAATCACAGTATGACCTCGGGTAAACACATAGTATCATACCATTATCTTAGAGCAACTATCTCATGGTAATTGCAACTCCTTGCAATATCCGATCTTATTTCGGCTTCCAGGTCTTTAATGGTCTCGGATAAACATAGTAGACCATTATACCTGGTCTAAGCTTTACCATCAATACGCGATAGAGTAGAGTAAGAATGCAGCTCCCAGGTAAACGCGAGGATAGCTACACCGTTCCTCTATTCCAATCTTAAGGCATCATAATGCCATAGTTAATAGTCCTTTCATCAGATGGTGGCAGATCTCGGGTAAACACGTAGAAACTGTCATCACTTAATCAAGTTCTAAGAACTATATTGATGGAGAGCCACGCGGTACATTCTCAATGACTCGCGCTCCGGCTTAAACTTTATATTGAAGGTTTTGTTTATGTTAAGTTGGTCTCATCCTAGGTGATAGTTTATAAATATATCGAATATATTTAACTATACCTAGATATTAGCAATCGATTCATAATCAATAACTAAAAGCATGCATCATCCATACATGTTCATTACGTGGTCATGGACAGCACGGTGATTAACTGGAGCCAAACAATTAATCACCAAAACTATATAACAGTTATATAATTTAAACATGCAAACACATAGCCACTGGTGATCTCATCTCCTGTCGTCTTCTTGGTTGCACTTGTGGATCATCCTCGCCTCTCCTCGGTCGGCGCGATCCATTACAAATATTATTAATTTTTGAAATAATTTCAAATACAAATAAATTGTAAGAGAAAGCCTTATGGCCGAGTACAATAACAGAGGGAGATAGAATTACAATGGAATGGAGAGAGGGAGGCACACAAGCCTCATTAATTAACACTTAATTAATGAACATTCACATTCCATAACAATCCACAAAATCACACACCATCACATGATATGAAATTTAACTAAGTGCATGTCCATAACCACCACAAATTTTAACCATCCACACATGATTAAACACATCACATGAAGGCTAAAATTTTTGAAAATATAATAATTTTGGCTTTCTTAAAATCTGGGTACCAATCAAAATTGGATAATTTGAATTTTCAAAAATCTTATTTTCTAACATGCAATAAATCTAATTTAAAGCATTAAACATATCAACATGTGCACACAAAGCTAAAATTAAAATTCTAAAATATTCCATGCATAATTTAGAACAGTTCTAAATTAATTAATCTAACACTTAGATTAATTTTAAATCACATTAATAATAATTATTAATGCGAAACAATTAACATTTAGATAGAATTAAAAATTCCTAAATAACACTTATACAAGAATTAATAATTCCAATTATTAACCCCTTAACAACTCCTTGTTAAAACCCCTCAACATAATCATATTTCTCAATAATAATTATTAAGAAATAATAATTAGAACATTTCTAATTTAAAACAGTCTAACATCTTAGACTTAATTTAATCCTTTTAATAACTTTTATTAAAAGATCAAATTTAAGTAGATTAGATCAATAAAACAATAATTAAGAGATACTTGAGTAAACTAATTAATCATCTTAATAACTATTATTAAGATTTAATTAGTCCTTAATAACATTTATTAAGATTTATTACTCAAGAATTAATTAACTTAATTATAACAATTATAAAGAAGTTAATTAATCACTTAACAACCATTATTAAATGTCTCTAAATTATTAAAATAATTTCCTAACAACAATTGCTAAGAAATTATTAATATTAATCTAATCACTAAACTAAGAGCAAATAACAACATTTGTTATTTAATATTAAGGTCATAACTTAACAATTAATTAACAACACATGTTAATATTAATTTAAGATCACATCTTAAATATAAATTAACAATAGTTGTTAATGATGATTAAAGATCGCATCTTAATTAAGACCCTTAATCTCTTAGTTAAAAGAGAATTAACAATAAGATCATATCTTAATTAATCATTAACAACACTTGTTAATTAATAAATTAATATCATATCTTAATAATTTAATCCTCCGCTAAAGATCACATCTTAAAATTAAACCCATCTATAATTAAGATCATATCTTAATTAATCAGTAACAACACTTGTTAACTATTAATTTAAGATCATATCTTAAATATTAAAGCCCTCTAAACACTTAAATAAAATATATTAACAACATTTGCTAATACCTTTTATTTTGATAACTTAAAATAAATTAACAACCTTTGTTAATTATTTTAAGCTTACATCTCATATAAAATTTTCAACAACAATTGTTAAATAGTTTTAAGAGAATTCCCTATATTAACTGAAAATTAAAATTTAAGTTCAAAAATATATTTTAAACATTAATAAATTTCCATTTTTCAATTAATATGGGGATTCAGTGGGCTAAAAGGGGTTAAATAGGCATAAAACAAGCTAAAGGGGCCTAATGTGGGCTTAATGGGCCGTCTGGCTCGGGCTGGGGCAGCCAGGCCCAGCCCCTGGTCCGACCCTGGCTCGGGCGACCTGGCCGAGCCAGGTCCGGCGCCTGGCGCGCCCGGGCCAGGCCCAAGCCGCCCGGCCGAACCGGCTCGGGGCCGGCCGGTTCAGGCCCTTCTCTAGCAGCTTCGACCAGCTTGGTTTTAGGGTTTTTGGCCCTGTTTGCAGCCAGTTTTAGGCGGCGCCACCGCCGCCGCCGGCTGCGAGGGTGGTCGGAAATTACAGAGAGATGTTACCCCTTCCATTCCCCCTGCCGGTGGTGGCCGGCCGGCAACTCCTTCGCCGCCGGTGAACCTCCAAAGTTGGAGATTTGTGCATTTTCGCAGATTTTAGCTTTTCCTCGATCCCTTTTCAACTCTTGAAAATTATGGCAAGAAAAGCTCCACCGGCCACCATAGAATTTTTCCGGGGATGGTGAGGGGTAGCTGGTCATACCAACAAACCCACAGAGATGGTCCAACCATCATTAATCCCCTTTTGAAGCCCACAAATCTGGTTCTTCATCACCATGAAGAACGCGATGAAACCCTAAAAAATTTTCGTTTTTCGCACAGAAAAATTAAATTCGATATTCTAAGTTCATCCCATGAACAATATCTATAAGGAAAAACGAATTTATGCATGAAATAATTTAGAATAATAATTTTATCGTTCCGGAGCGGATCAGAGCGGAACCTAGCTCTGATACCACTGTTGGGATCCGGGCGAGACGCGAAAAACGCAGCGGAAACGAAGAACAAAATTAATCCCGCACGATGCCCGCTGATCCGATTCGGAACGAAAAACGCAAACCGAAAAACCGGGTTGGAATCTGATTACCGTGAGCGGATTCGAATCCGCTTCCGTCTCGGTTCCGTTAAGGCGATGCCGCGAGCCGCACAAGCGTCCGGCCTCCAGCGGTATCCACGCGATCCTCCGCGGTGGTTCGTCCTCGATCCCTTGTCCGTATCAGCTTGCTTGCTAAAGATCCATCGCCCCAACGATTGCGGAAATCCCGCCGACGGGAATTCCCGACTTTCGGGAATCACACGCGGCGGAGACGGAAACTGTCTCGACGCCTCGAACGGGACACCCAGAGGAGGAGAGAGAAAGGGAGGGATGACGGCCAGCAAGGGAAATCCTGGAGCTTGGCCCAGGGTTTCTCAACAACGTGTATATATATTAAGTCGGCGCGACTTTTCACAAAAGTCCCCGAGTTAATATAAATCCCTCTTATGTACCATCGACTGAGAATCTTATTGCGTGTGACCCTCTAGGCCCATTTACCAGTCCGGTTTTCAACCCGTTAAGTCCAATAACTAGTTATTGACTTATTGTAATTAATTAATATCTAGATATTAACTAATTACTTAACTGAATCGACATCGCATGTAAATTCGGTCGGACTTCTGATCAAGTTGGGTGCCAAGCAACACCGCATGATCTCGGAAGGTAATGGGGTTCAACAACCCACTCATCAAACCTGTCCGTCCACAGTTACCACGTGGCTATAATCCTTCGTTCGCACAATGCTCTCGAGTTAACCTAGGGTATGGTCAACTGTCAAAACCTAGATTGTCAACTCACTTGAATCAGACTCCGCTTTACAATATCCGAAAACCACTTTTCTGATATTGTTTTTGCTCTGGCCAGAGACTCCTGCGGATCTACTCTAGAGCATTCTCTCTCCAGTTACCTGAGAGCGAACGATCCTTTATTGAACACACAATCACCTTCGAAGATCTTCCGCTGGACCCGATTCTTGACTATTAGAGATCCCGTGGATAGGGATTCGTAGGTCAAGGTCAAAGTCCAGAAGTCCACCGACAAGGTGTCTTTGGTGTCTCAAGTCCAAGGATCAACCACGCTACTGTGACGATAAATCAAGCCGATTGACAGTCAGGTAAATTACCATTCGGCGATTCATGTCGGATCAGTTCAGTGAACTCATTCCCCAATGAGCACCTACAGGTTTACCATTGTGTCTCCACACTAGTAACTAACGAGATCAGTCACCCTCATCATATGAGCTAGAATAACCTGTACTAGTCTAACCGGATGTTTGATGTCCTTCTCAAACATCCTACGACTAGGAACAATTGAGAATATGTGTTTATAAGTCATCAGTCTCATTATTATGATCTCATCATAATCTGATGACTATTGCACATATTCATGGACTTCATTATGCGTAAATATAAATATGCCAATCTACATAATGAATTTAATGTCATTTATTAGTGAACCAGATTGAAATAGGTGCCTAATGATTGGCTTAGAGGACACCTATATCCATCAATATATCTATGTTAATATCAAAGAAATATTAAGGTTCAACTTATGGCACTCGCAGAGAGTAGAACAAAGATGACATAAATGTAACATTACAACAAATGAAATGTCCATGCATTGCAAAAAAAAAAAAATCCACGCATCGAAAATAAAATGTAAACATATCGAAAATACAATATATGAAATGTCATTGATCATTCCCTCATTCCTCTTCCCCGTGCCTGCAATTGACAATGGGTATGCAGTCATATACCACATTTGAAAATGAATACAATAATAACTAATGTAAAACAAGGTATGTATAGCAATTTGTACCATCGCCTAGTGTGCTGTTGTAACGACCCGCCATCCTATGACCGGAGACCCGGTCACTAAATGGATGTCGGCCCATTAACTGTAGGTTCATACCAGGATCTTATTCGCACATCTGGAGGAGTAAGCGTTAAATAAGATTAAATATAACATTCATACGGACTACAAGGGGTACAGTGCGCAGGAAGTAAAGTAACAATGTCCGTACACAGTCCAACAATAATTACATGTCCAACAATTTAATTAAGTACAGGCAGAAATAAAGTACAACAACATCGGGGCATACCCCGGGAACTGAGATAGCTGCTGGTCCGCACACCAAGGAGAACGCCACGCGCCGCCACACGCCACAAGGTCTACACCTGAAAACGCAGGGAGTGAGCCACACCAAAATTGGGCTCAGTAGGGATCATCCGATCCCCTGCCTCCCACACACACACCCACAAGTGCAATAACAAAGATACAGGTAATAGGGCAAGTAAAGCTGTAACACACTACTCCTAAAACCTCGATATGAACCAAGTGCCTTCGGAATGTAACATGCGTAATTCTAAAGTCATACAATCAGGGAGCCTACCACTCCCGTGTCGGCAAAACACGTCAACCACTCCTCCACAAGTGGGAAACACCAACCACACAGCCGTAAGTGGGAAAACACCGTCCACACAAGCACAAGTAGGAAACACCGACCCGCCGAGACCAAACAGTAACCCCTCGGATAGCACGCTAGCTACTCCGGCCAAACAGGCTCAGGTGGTTACTCCTTCCCTCAGCACGAGTGACTCTCCGAATGTACCACTCCGACACCGGTACTAGCTGACCCCGGGGTTCACCAGGCGACCCTCTCTCACTAGGCGTCACCCCGCCCACGCCCCCACCGGCGCTGTGCTCACGCCCCCACCAGCACAGGGTGATAAAGTGCTACAATGTCACTCCAGGTCCACAGTAACTCAAAACACCAAAACCCAGCACGGTACGATCCGGTCACGTGAAAAGCCCGCGATCGCACTACACACAATGCAGTGCCATCTGGTCACGAAGAATCCATGTATGCTAAAGCATGCACTAACCAACTAACTAGCAGTATGAATACATTTTACTGGCATGAATTAGTGTTGTTCTGTCTTGAATCGCGTCGCCCAAGGCCGACGCCATTCAAGCTCCCTAAACTGGTTCATAAAACAGAGGCCACGGAAATCTGGCCTAAAAGGCGTCGACACCAGCGGTCGCCTTTTAAAAACGCGTCGACATCCTTCGACGCCATTCAACGGATAAATCCAGAATTTCGGGAAAACAGTACCCAGGGGATTTCTGCCTTAAAAGGCGTCATGGTCGCCCGACGCCATTCGAATCGCGTCGCCCGACCATGACGTCTTTTAGTCCCAGAATCCCGAGCTGACGGACCCTCAGTCGGGGTAATTTCCTGCCTAAATGGCGTCATGGTAGCTCGACGTCCTTCTAAAAGGCGTCGACCACCCATGACGTCATTTAGCGCCAGAACCCAAGCCTGACAAACCTCAAACAGGGGAGGTTTCTGCGCTAAAACGCGTCGTACTGTCCCGACGTCCTTCTAAAAGGCGTCGACCAGTCACGACGCCGTTTAGCGCCAGAAACCTGGTTCTCTGGCTCGAACCGAGGGTTTCTCCCTTAACCCAAAATACCCCGAAAAAGCCCCAAAACGTAAAGGGGGAGGAAGAGAAGTAGATCCACCACAACATGCTACAAAACCACATTCACAAACGCGACCAAGCCCACAAGAACACCCCCTAAACATGCTCAATCTAGCCCAAAACACATCGAACCACGCCTAGGAAAGCACGAGCAACACATACAAGGTTCGTCCCCCTACCGGATACTTGAACTCCTCCTGGCTCCGTGTCGCCCAACCGCCGCGCCGCAGACCGCCGCCGGTACCCCCGAGAACGTCGCCACTCCGCCGGAACGTCGGCCGCCGTCCGGAGAATGGAACGCCGCGAAGGAAGTGGTGGTGGCAGAGGTGAGAGGTAGGGAGGCGTCGGAGTGGTGGAAGAGGAAGAAGAGGAAGGGAAAGGGGAAGAGAGGGGGTCGGAGGAGGCGGAGAGGGAGGGGAGAGAGAGTGAGAGGTGAGAAAATGAGGGAAAGAAAGGAGGGCTCGCGGGGGTCATCAGAAACTACCTAAAACGCGTCGAGCAAGACGGACGCCTATCAGATGACAGGACGTGCCGTACTGACAGCTGTCTAAAATGCGTCGACCACCATGGACGCCGTTCAGCTGACATGTCAGGCACCGTACACTGACATCGCAGGGTGGCAGTCTGAATCGCGTCGTCCATCATGGACGCCGTTCAGACGACAAGACAGGGGCCGTACTCTCGCGGCCCGAAACCCGCCCACGTGGCACAACAGAAATTCGCCTAAATGGCGTCCACCTATCCAGACGCCGTTTGAAAGGCGTCATGATCCTCTGACGCCATTCAGAGGAAATTCTCCAGACCCCACAAGGTCCGACCCAGGGGATCCGGCCCGAAACCGAACCGAAAACCGAACCCGAAACCTCAGTCCTTACATTCTCCCCCCCTTAAAAGAATTTCGTCCCCGAAATTGCCTGCTACCAGCAACGAGGGTGAAAACGCCTCTACTACCAACTCGCATGGGAGCTTACCAAAAAGGATAAGGAACTGCTCCCCAACATCTCAATCACACGCCCCCAGGTTGCCTCGCTCCCGGAGCGATACTGTCAAAATACTCAGTCCACAGATGCAACCTTGTTCCGAAGGACGTGTCACTAGTGATTCTCAAAACGCACTAGACACTCAGGAAAGGACAAGTCCTCAGCGACCTCAAGTCCAGAAGGTTCCAACACCTGGGGCAAATCCGGAACGCTCTTCTGCAACGGAACTCGAAACGCATCGAGCACACCCGCAAGACGGAACGGTAAGGCTGGCTGGTAATCTTCCTCAACTCGAGCAAGAACGGGAAGAGGCTTAACACGGCACGGACTCAGCTTACCCTGCTTCTCAAATCTCTTCACACCCATGGAGGGCGAGACTTGGAAAAAACATGAGATCTCCGACTTCAAACTCAATCGGTCTCTCACCGATGATAGCACAACTCTGGCAACCCAAGCACCCTGCTATACCAACCCTGATTCTGCTAACTATCTCTTGCCAATCTCAGATTAGATCACAAGGGATCGACACAGCCATCTGACCAATGCCTCACAAGGCGCCAAGCCAAGGCTAGAGTGGTAACTGCTATGGTACACAAGACCCCACGGAAAACCAATGCTGCTCCCAAGAACCTCCTCAGTCTAGGCAACATGCCACGAGCAAAACCTCTAAAATCCGAATGGTCCCTTTCTGACCGCCCATCAGCCTCGGGACGATAGGCCGGGCTGAAGGCTAACCGCATACTCAAAGTCTTCCAAAGACTCTCCCCACAATTAAGAAGTAAATCTTAAAGCCCGATCCGACATGATGGATAAGGGCACATCGAGCAGAAAGAGACGATCCGACTTACAAACAACTCAGCCAACCTACCGACTGACCAGTCCTTCCTGATAGCCAGGAAGTGTGCTGACGTAGTCAGTAGTTCAATGGTAATCCAGCTCACGCTCTCTCTACCAGGGAATAAAACAATCCTAATACATGCCTCAAGTCGCAAGCTCCCGTCTCCACACCGGGATCGGCAAGGACCGCAACCACGCTACCGCTGCGCCACTCTGATATTCTACCATAACCTGCCAACAATTCAAACATTCAATCACAGAATCACCTCTGTCCTCCTTCTCACTAGGCCGCCTCAACAATGATACGCCTTACTCGATCCGTGAAGCATCATTTATTCTAGAACAGTGTGCCTCAAAAAGGGACACCCGCGCACGTCCTTCACGGTCAAATCACAACGTCTACCTCTAACCTGACTGTACTACTACCCCACAATTCCACCTCTGAACTCTAGATAATCTGCGGTAACTCTGCATCTATTCTCTAAGTCTTAATTACGGTATGGTCCACTGCTGGCCAATCTGACTCCATCAGCCTCACGTGGAATCCGAAAGGGAGATTCCACAATGCTCAAATAATCCCCATACAAACAATGCCTCTAGGTCTGTGGTGCAAACGCCACAGCTGCCAACTCTGAGTCATAGATGGAAAGTTCTCCTCAACTTCTTCAACTACCTATAGGCCACAATCTTATCAAGTCGCATCAGAAATGCCCCCAAACCTTGATGTGATGCAACTAAATGCCCCACAAACCCACCGGAACCTGATAAAAGTACCAACACTGGAGCCCAAGTGAGGCGAGTCTTCAACTTAATGAAACTCCGCTCACACACCTCGATCCACATGAGACGAACTCCCCTATGCGTCATCCTCAATAAGAGGGGTTGCTATCAAAGAAAACTCCTGGACCAACCGTCGGTAAAATCCTGCTAACGCCCACAACGATCACACCCTTACACGGGGCTCCCCACGCACATTCCATCAATCAAATCAATATTAAACTAATTATGTGCCATGATTCCACCAAAATTGACATGCCAACATCATTATATAATAACCTTACAAAGCACATATTACAATGCCAAATCACCACCACGACCCAAAATACATAAAGAGTGCCACAAGAGTTCACAACCACTACCTCATAAGACAAGATAAGAGTGTTCATCTAACCCCGCACCTTGGATCTCCACAAGAAGGACACACAACACTACACAAGGTACCGGGCTCCTACTGACCACTCGGCCCCTGACTCGTCTTATTCTTCTGAGGACAGTTCCTCGCGAGATGTCCTCTCCTGCCACAGCCAAAACAGCTACCAGCAACTAATGGACACATCCGGTTGCCGTGATACCTACTACAACGGGGACAATAATCTGCCGCATCGTGACTCTTTCTCTGCTGCCTGCTAGCCTCAGTCTGCATTTGTTGGGCCGAACCGTCCTTATCTTCATCACGTGACGTCCCTTGGGACCCGAACTCAAAGGAACTCGAACCGCCTGACGAAGGGACCGTTGACTTGCTCTTGCCTTGCTGCTTTCCTCGTACCGATCGCTCCAACTCTTTTGCCATCTGCTGAAATTGAGTCTCCACTGCTGCCGCGCATCGAACCGCTGACGCCATATCTCTACAACCCTGAGGTGCCACCATTGTCCTTAGATCATATCGGAGTCCATCTACAAATCTCTCGGTTCTATATCTCTCCTGCTCAGATAAGTGTGGAACGAATCCTCCAAGAGCCACAAACCTTGCATGATAGTCTAGAACTGACATGTCACTCTGCACCAACTCCATAAACTCTCTTTCCTTGGCCTCCTGGACGTGCCTCGGAAAGTATCGTCCACTAAACTCTCTCACAAATGCCTCCCAAGGGATCTCTCTCAAAGATCTACTTGCAAACATCCTTGTCTTGAGGGTAACCCACCATTCATATGCATTATCCTTCAACAAATAGGTTGCCAACAAGGTCTTGTCATTCTCAGCACATTCAAGAACGTCAAACGCCTTCTCCATCTCCTTAATCCAACGAGCTGCCTCGTCTGAGACTGGTCGACCTGTGAAAGAAGGGGTCCCCAACCTCAAAAACCGCTCTAACACCGTAAACCGGTCACCTCGGGAATTGGATCCCTCGCTACCGTCTCCCTGCTGGTATCTACCCATAGCTCCAATCATAGCCTCCACGAAACGATCCACATTATGCCCTCCTGCCCCCGAACTACCATCGTCCGTTCTCGAACCACGAGCCAACGAAACTCTCTTCCTCGGCGCCATCACTACCTCACGAACACGAAAATCGACACAAACACGTCAAAACCTATCACTCTACACCAGCAGCCATCGCCTGTACAGACTCGTACTTATTGTTGGACTACGATATCTAACCCAGTTTACCACTTACTCGACCAGACTACGCTCTGATACCAACTGTAACGACCCGCCATCCTATGACCGGAGACCCGGTCACTAAATGGATGTCGGCCCATTAACTGTAGGTTCATACCAGGATCTTATTCGCACATCTGGAGGAGTAAGCATTAAACAAGATTAAATATAACATTCATACGGACTACAAGGGGTACAGTGCGCAGGAAGTAAAGTAACAATGTCCGTACACAGTCCAACAATAATTACATGTCCAACAATTTAATTAAGTACAGGCAGAAATAAAGTACAACAACATCGGGGCATACCCCGGGAACTGAGATAGCTGCTGGTCCGCACACCAAGGAGAACGCCACGCGCCGCCACACGCCACAAGGTCTACACCTGAAAACGCAGGGAGTGAGCCACACCAAAATTGAGCTCAGTAGGGATCATCCGATCCCCTGCCTCCCACACACACACCCACAAGTGCAATAACAAAGATACAGGTAATAGGGCAAGTAAAGCTGTAACACACTACTCCTAAAACCTCGATATGAACCAAGTGCCTTCGGAATGTAACATGCGTAATTCTAAAGTCATACAATCAGGGAGCCTACCACTCCCGTGTCGGCAAAACACGTCAACCACTCCTCCACAAGTGGGAAACACCAACCACACAGCCGTAAGTGGGAAAACACCGTCCACACAAGCACAAGTAGGAAACACCGACCCGCCGAGACCAAACAGTAACCCCTCGGATAGCACGCTAGCTACTCCGGCCAAACAGGCTCAGGTGGTTACTCCTTCCCTCAGCACGAGTGACTCTCCGAATGTACCACTCCGACACCGGTACTAGCTGACCCCGGGGTTCACCAGGCGACCCTCTCTCACTAGGCGTCACCCCGCCCACGCCCCCACCGGCGCTGTGCTCACGCCCCCACCAGCACAGGGTGATAAAGTGCTACAATGTCACTCCAGGTCCACAGTAACTCAAAACACCAAAACCCAGCACGGTACGATCCGGTCACGTGAAAAGCCCGCGATCGCACTACACACAATGCAGTGCCATCTGGTCACGAAGAATCCATGTATGCTAAAGCATGCACTAACCAACTAACTAGCAGTATGAATACATTTTACTGGCATGAATTAGTGTTGTTCTGTCTTGAATCGCGTCGCCCAAGGCCGACGCCATTCAAGCTCCCTAAACTGGTTCATAAAACAGAGGCCACGGAAATCTGGCCTAAAAGGCGTCGACACCAGCGGTCGCCTTTTAAAAACGCGTCGACATCCTTCGACGCCATTCAACGGATAAATCCAGAATTTCGGGAAAACAGTACCCAGGGGATTTCTGCCTTAAAAGGCATCATGGTCGCCCGACGCCATTCGAATCGCGTCGCCCGACCATGACGTCTTTTAGTCCCAGAATCCCGAGCTGACGGACCCTCAGTCGGGGTAATTTCCTGCCTAAATGGCGTCATGGTGGCTCGACGTCCTTCTAAAAGGCGTCGACCACCCATGACGTCATTTAGCGCCAGAACCCAAGCCTGACAAACCTCAAACAGGGGAGGTTTCTGCGCTAAAACGCGTCGTACTGTCCCGACGTCCTTCTAAAAGGCGTCGACCAGTCACGACGCCGTTTAGCGCCAGAAACCTGGTTCTCTGGCTCGAACCGAGGGTTTCTCCCTTAACCCAAAATACCCCGAAAAAGCCCCAAAACGTAAAGGGGGAGGAAGAGAAGTAGATCCACCACAACATGCTACAAAACCACATTCACAAACGCGACCAAGCCCACAAGAACACCCCCTAAACATGCTCAATCTAGCCCAAAACACATCGAACCACGCCTAGGAAAGCACGAGCAACACATACAAGGTTCGTCCCCCTACCGGATACTTGAACTCCTCCTGGCTCCGTGTCGCCCAACCGCCGCGCCGCAGACCGCCGCCGGTACCCCCGAGAACGTCGCCACTCCGCCGGAACGTCGGCCGCCGTCCGGAGAATGGAACGCCGCGAAGGAAGTGGTGGTGGCAGAGGTGAGAGGTAGGGAGGCGTCGGAGTGGTGGAAGAGGAAGAAGAGGAAGGGAAAGGGGAAGAGAGGGGGTCGGAGGAAGCGGAGAGGGAGGGGAGAGAGAGTGAGAGGTGAGAAAATGAGGGAAAGAAAGGAGGGCTCGCGGGGGTCATCAGAAACTACCTAAAACGCGTCGAGCAAGACGGACGCCTATCAGATGACAGGACGTGCCGTACTGACAGCTGTCTAAAATGCGTCGACCACCATGGACGCCGTTCAGCTGACATGTCAGGCACCGTACACTGACATCGCAGGGTGGCAGTCTGAATCGCGTCGTCCATCATGGACGCCGTTCAGACGACAAGACAGGGGCCGTACTCTCGCGGCCCGAAACCCGCCCACGTGGCACAACAGAAATTCGCCTAAATGGCGTCCACCTATCCAGACGCCGTTTGAAAGGCGTCATGATCCTCCGACGCCATTCAGAGGAAATTCTCCAGACCCCACAAGGTCCGACCCAGGGGATCCGGCCCGAAACCGAACCGAAAACCGAACCCAAAACCTCAGTCCTTACAGCTGTGCCCAAAGACAAGTGGCCATTTGGTTTCTGAATCTCTCCCCTCTAGCAGCCTCTGTGCCATTAACATTATCCTCTTTGTTTACTTCATTGTCTCCCTCCATCATCAAATCACATTCTCCTTGTTGGAAAATTAAATCAATGCCTTGTTCCTTCCTAATGAAGTTGTATAAGACACAAGAAGCCATTGCAATCTTTACCTGAGTCTTAATAGGATAATTTCGTTGTTTTACTAAAATTGTGAATTGGGCTTTCAATACCCCAAAGGCACGTTCAACAACATTACGTAGCTGAGCATGCCTATGATTGAACAGATCCTTCTTATTTCTATATGTTAACCGATTCCTTCTTGAAGAATTATACTCAGACAAATGGTATCGAGTGCCGTGGTACGGCTCTAAGAATTGAGGGGTGTTTGCATACCCAGCATCGACCAAGTAATATTTCCCTACGATACAAGTTGTAGCTATTGTTTAGCATCAAAATTGAGTACTTTAATTATTGTATTGAATAGTATTTACCTTCAGGTACAGTAAAACCTCCACTCTCCATTGTCCACCTCAAAACCTTCATATCTGCAGCAGAACCCATCCAACCAACGACAATATATGTGAACATTAGATCAAAATTCACACAACCCATGACATTCTGGGAGGTTTCACCCTTTCTATTTCGAAATCGAGGCTAGTCAATATGTGGGACCTTTGCAGAAACATGTGTGCCATCAATTGCACCTACAACATTCTATTGGCATAAGAAATAAAGTTAATCAAACACATGACAACACAAAGATACATAGATAAGAATGTTAGGTGTGTACAGTAAATAATATTACCTTGAGAAAAATATAATACTTTGGATCATGACGAATCTTTGGGTGCACCGGTTCATCAGAAGTAGGATCCTTAATGTAGTCACGACGTATTGACAATATTGCCATGAGCACATTGTTAAAATGACGACTTATAGTCTCCCCCGAGTGTTGAAACCATTCACGAAGCAACCTATTCCCAATACCATGGCCAACCTCAAGCAAAAATACGACTAATTGTTCAGTAGCAGACATGTTCTTCGTGTCTTGTAGGGCACATCGCTCCATGAGATTATCTCTCAGTCTTAAAAACAACCATGGGTGCACCCGAAAACTGGAATATGACCTTCCCACATGACCTGTGATAAGTTCACAATTTTACATAAATAACAGATGAAACTTACACACTTTGTTATTAATTTAATGAACAAAATCACATGAAATGATAGATAAATCAATTATGCTTTCAAACATATCAATTCTGTAAAATTCGAATTTCAAATATCATCACTCCATGGATTGAATAAGGATAGCAATTTCATTCTCAAATAAGACTTTCTCGACAATCATTTAATATGTTGTTGGATGATTTATTGCCGCATGAACTTAACTGTTATTTTATATGAATGTAGGACATGAACAAGCAGATGGCATAGTGGTTAGACTACTTGGATTTCAAGGAAGTACCTTGGGTTCGAATCCTAGAAGGAACAAGATTGTATTTCCTTTTGTCTTAAAAGGGGAACCACAAGCCAACTAAGAGAGAGAAGAGGAATTTCGGAATTCAAATTTCAAAAATGTTATTTCAAAATCTCGAAAATAACATTTATTCTTCAATTCAAAATTCAAATTTTAAAATATTCCTCTCCAAATTTAAATTTCAAATATGCATTCACAGATAATCTTATAATCAAAGGAGAGCTTAATGCGAGCAATTAAGTGCCCATTTATTAGAGGATTTGAAATTCAAAATTTGAATTAAGAATTCTCTTCTATGAAATCAAGAAAGAGAGGAGGAGGGAATCCTAAAATTTAAAAAGAAAGATATTTATTTCGAAATTCAAAATTCAAAATAAGTTTTATGAGTTTAAAAGAAGATCCACTAATCAAGGGAGAGCTTAATAGTCTATTTATTACCCTATTTGAAATTCAAAATTTGAATTAAAAATTCTCTTCTATAAAACCATGGGAGGGGGGAGGAAAAAGGAAGTTTGTTTTTTTTTTAAATTCTCTCTCTCAATTTCTCTCCCACTTTCTCCCTCTCTTTCACTCTGTCTCTCTCTACATCTCTCTCAAACCAGCGGCTATTAGTACAAGAGGTGGATTCGAGGCACTGCAACTGACCATTGGAAGGAATCCAAGGTTACCAAGGATCCGCGCGAAGGACTACGGCGGCTGCAAACATCAATTTTCTCTCTCCACTGTCTCTCTCTAGTTTTTCAGTTCTCCATGTTACACTTTATTTCGAATATTTTCTGTAAAATTTTTCTTATGAAAGTTATGTTAATTTTTGATTTTAAATGTCTCTGTAAAATTTCATATTGTTCTAATAATGAATGACAGTATCTTCTTTGAAAAACGTTATCTTTTCTCCATCTTTTTGTTCTACAACTTTTATTTTTTCTTCTGTTGACACTACTCAAATTTTATATTCTACTTTTAATTAGTGTTTTAGAGGTAGTCTTAGTTCAGTAAATCGTCTGATTATGCTCGTTTAGGGGTACTCTTTTTGTAAGTTCATAGTAAGTCCGGTTAATTTTAATTCTTAACAAATCAAATCATTATGCTCCCTCTTCTTTCTTCTCTATTTTTCCTCTAAAAACTCAAAGTTTTCAACTTTAAAAATCTATTTTCCTGTGGATTCGATCCAATCTCACCACTTGCTATTTTTCAAATAATTATATGTGGAAATTGGAATTTTAATATTGATGTTCGAATATGCTTAACGACACATAATTTCGAGCGATCAACCTGCCATCAACTCATTTACCCACCTATTCCCTCGACCTATATCAGTGTGCATTGGCCTACTAGGACCATGAGTGTGAAATGACGACGATAACAAATGAAGTATGACCATGTGTTCAACTTGTTCCCAATACTCTTCATCTTCCATCATAAATGTAAGAATGTCAAAGGCAGGAGGGTTCATAACATCGAATTCCATGTTGTCAAAAGATAAGATCTTATGTTATACAAGTATGAAATGATCATGTTTTGCACATAAAAATAACAACAGAAATCACATTTAAAAAAATAAATTAAAGGATATCAATGTCAATTGTAGCCTAGGCGGGTCATTATCCACCCAAGCCTCAATTCATCCGGTAGAGATAAAAAGATAGAACGATTATCGACAGGCTTCAGCAAATCAACAGCTTTATAAAAAGACTCTTGCGGAATTCCAGTGACTTTTATCAACTCCTGAAGAGCTGTTGCAACGGGCGGAGCTGACATTTTTTTGATGCTCCACAATCTCCCTTGTCAATTTGAGTCTTTCCTCACCCAACTTGACTAGCCTATCCATCTGCTCATTACCAAGATCAGTAGCCCGCTTCCTCTTTCTATTAGCATTAGTGCAAGTGAAAGTGTTTCTCTGTGGAGGAGTAGCCTCTTCATTCATGTTAGGTGTGGGAGTTGGCATTTCTTCATAACGGACATTGTATTCGGATGTCTCACCCTCTAAATTGAAGCAATTTATATTGAAGTTTAAGCCTAGGTCCACATCCGTCCTTTCATCATCATCTCCATTTTCACTTCGTATATCTAGGTATGAGGTACCCGAATTAGGTGCAGCATTATCTCTCCTAGCCAAAGAAGTGGAACAAATCAGGTGCATTTGTTCCATGAAGAAGAAAGGCTTTCCTTGTATTTGTTTATATTTTTTATTGCACTGAAAAAAATGTAACATTTGCTCATGTTATTAGTGATGAATGACTAAAAGTAATGAAATGAGAAACTCGTCGTACAACACCCACTCACATACCGCTATCAGATCCTCCTAAGTCTCGCGGTCGCCTGGGACAGGCACATGTTTTTCATCATCCCAACCCCAACCTGACATCTTATTCTTAAGATTAAGATATAGGGAATACAATTTCTTTAGGTTTTTGAAGCGATTCTTCAAATGATGGAGTGAATAGCCCAGCTTAGAAATAGAATTGAATCTAACAACAGTGGATTTCCTGTTGGGTTTTCTCAGTTTCTCCGGATCGCTCACGCAGCGGAAAATAAAATTATTTACAGCGATCCGTTCCCGTTTCGAAATCTAAAATACGATAATCGGATTATCGAAGTTCTCACCGTGTGCGGATTCGAATCCGCAGCCGTTCGGTTCCGTCGGTGTGACACCGCAAGCCGCGCAAGCGCCCGGCCTCTAGTGAAGTCCACGCGATCCTCCCCGCAACGGATATCCTCGAGTTCCTCGTTCTTCGCAGCCTACGAAGCCTCCGCCGGTCGCCGCAACGCGCGGACGATTTCCCGTCGAACGGGATTCGGAGAAGCGGCGGAGCATATCTGGATCTGCCTAGACGCCAGAGAAGGACAGAAACTGAGGAGGGGAGGCTAGGGTTAGCAGCAGCTTGGCCTGCTCAGCCCGTTCGCTATGTTTTATACTAACCGCGCAATTTTTCATAAAAAACCCCCGGTCTGTATAAAACCCACTTATTTATCCATCACCTTGAGAATCATTTGCGTGTGACCCTCTAAGCCCAAGTACCAGTCCAATTAATGGCCCAACAAGCCCAGTGACTCCTCACTGGCTTTATTAATTAATTAATAACCCTTTATTAATTAATTAATCAATCGAATTGATGTCGCACATCGAATTTGACCGGGCCTCCGATCACGTTGGGTGCCAAGCAACACCGCGTGAACCCGGAAGGTATTTGGGGTTAAGTAACCCACTCTTGGAACCTTTCCGCCGACAGTTACCGCGTGGATATAATCATTCATTCGTACAATGCTCTCGAGTCAACTCAGGGTATGGCGGGCTGTTAAACCCTAACCGGTCGACTCACTTGGATTGGATGCCGCTGATAAATATCAGAAAACTCATTTCCCGATATTATCGTCCGTCCTGGCCAGGGACTTTCGCGCATCCTTCCTAGAGTATTCTCTCTCTAAGTACCGAGAGCGAATGATTCCTTATTGACACACAATTCCCTTCGACGGTATTCCGCTGTACCCAATCCTTGGCGTATTAGAATCCCGTGGCTGGAGATTCGTAAACCAAGGTCAAAGCACAAAAGTCCACCGCCAAGGTGTCCTTGGTGTCTCAGGTCCGAGGACCATCCACGCAACTGCAACAATAGAATCAAGCTGGTTGACAGTGAGGTACAATACCATCCAACGATTCAGTCGGATCAGTTCAGTGAACTCATTCTCCAATGAGCACCTACAGATTCGCCTTAGTGTCTCCACACAAGTGACTTATGAGATCAGTCACCCTCATCATATGAGCAGGAGTAATCTGTACTAGTCTAACCGGATATCCGATGTCCTTCTCGGATATCCTCCGACTAGAAACGATTAAGAATATGTGTGTTTAAGTGATCAGTCTCATTAGTATGATCTCATCATAATCTGATCACCATAGCACATATTCACGGACTTCATTATGAAACGATAATTAACGCGATTTATACATAATGAATATTATGTCATTTTATTAATAAAATGAACGAGATTTACATAGTCAGATTGGCTTGTAGGCCACCTAAAACTAACATTTCCAAGTCTCTTTCGTAAAATTGTCATTAGCAAATCCATCGTTGTTAACCATGTGCTCTACAAGAAGATCTACCAAGGTACGATCAGCTTCGATACTACAATTAGCCACTCTACTTTTACCATCCTTGGACTGACTCATTCTTTACTAGAGAAGATTATTGAATACAAAGAAAGATAAAATAATGAGAACAATGTAAAATCATAAGAAAACGTATATGTGTGTATATCAATGGAGCAATCAGACGCGTGTAATGAGGAAACATAAAAACATACAAGTGAGGAGAAACCACAAGCAACAGAAAATAACGTCATATGCTATGTGGAAACATGAGGGAAAGAGTAATCACATGCTTTCAGTAGCACAGTGCCAACAGAAACGAGCAGCACCTTCCTAACAGAGAAGGACCAGCGCATTCACAACAGAAAAGAACCAGCACATTACTAACGGAGAATGCAGCAAATTTCAACAGAGAATTAGCAACACATTCCCAACATAAAAAAATAATACGGGCATCATGTTCAGGAAGAGGAAAGGAGAAAACGAGGAAAGCACCATATAATTGCTGCACAACCACAACCGATCGCCTATAGCAAGGGAAAAAAAAATAGGGGCATCATGTTCAAAAAGAGGGAGGGAAAAAATGATAGCCATATGTACTGTTTGCAGGAACATGGAAGGAAAAAATCGAAGAACACGTGATGCACAGGAGCAAATGAGCAACTAGCAGAGGAAAGGGAAGGAAACACCTTGCCACGAGACGCAGAAAACCAACGAACAGAGGGGAAGAGAAGACCTTGCCGCCAGAAAAGAGGTGGGATGCCGTCGAATATGAGATGCCGCCGGAAAGGAGGCGAGATGTCGCGGGGAAGGAGGCGGGATGCCGCTGGGAAGGAGATACCACCGGAAAGGAGGCGAGATGCCGCAGGCCAGGAGACAGGATGTCGGAGTCGCTGCCGAGAAGGAGATGTCGTCGGGAAGGAGGCGGGATGCCACCAAGAAAGAAACGGGATGCCGGGGTCGCCGCGGGAAGGAGATGCCGCCGGGAAGGAGGCAGGATGCCGGGGTCGCCGCCGTCGACTCACTGTTCGTCGGAGTTGTGCTAGGATTTCTGAGAAGGAAAGGGCAGAGGGGCGTCGGGGGTACGAGCAGAGGAGAGGAAAAGGATCGTCGGGGTCGAGAGAAATGGGGATGCCACCGGAAAGGAGACGGGATGCCGGAGTCGTCGTCGGAAAAGAAGTAGGATGCCGGGGTTGCCGCGTGTTGTTCGTCGGAGGGGCGTCGAGGGTACGGACAGAGGGGCGTCGAGGTTACGTACAGAGGAGAGGAAAATGAGGATGGAAAAATGGGATTAACTCATTCCACCTAAAACGTGGAATGAGTTATCCCCAATCTTAACCTCATTATTGAGGATAATTCTATTTTTCTTAACCCCCTTATTCTCATTTATTTTTGACATACCAAATAAAGAACGGGTATAACTCATCTCTATCTCCGTTCTATTCCGATACCAAACGGGACCTAAATGTCTTTTTTATGAACAGTAAGTGTTTTGGAATCTTTTGGATATGTTCTTATGGCAACTAACGGCAAGTAACTCGAAGAACACTTTTGACATCATTTTTATTTAAGAGGGTTATTAATAATATTTTGAAAAATTAAAAGGTAAAAACGTAATTAACATTTTAACAGAATTTTTGATGTAATTATCTCAAAATAAAATTATGTCAATAAATAACCACGACGCGTTGGCCGCGTGGAGTACCCTCCCGCTCACGGGAGGACCGGACGTACGCCATCACGAACATTGTGGAGTTGTCCACATACTCGACAGGGTCCTCCTTAAACACGAGAGAGAGAGAGAGAGAAATCTAGAGAGAGAATATACCCTGAACCAAGGGTCAGTGTGCCCATAAGAAGAAGAACAGTTTACACTGGAGGGCGTATTGCGCCACGGTTCGGAGACAGCGTTACAGGTGGAAGTGGTGCAGTGTGCCTTCTTCTCCGCCCCCACAACCTACACTCCACGCGTGCCTCCACTTCCCACCCGTCCTCTTTTTTACCCTGACGACTCTCGAGCACATCACCAAAAAGGTGCTCAAAAACCGGTTATTTTATATGCCAAAAGCAAGTGGAACCCAACAGAGAATGCACCAAAATTCGAAATAAGAGATTCCCACAAGATGAGCACCAACGCTCCATGGCAGTTGGTCTGAACTACGTTTTTGTGCTGTTCTAGTTGTGACCGAAAAATCAATCTCTCTCTCTCTCTCTCTCTCAAGGCCATCCCTTGCGAGAATTTTAAAATTATAAACTTTCTTTTCTCTCTCTCTCTCTCTATATATATATATATAGTAATGAGTGTAGATCGTCTATGGTCCGCCGACCGTAGACGGTCAGTAAAAAAAGGGGGGGAGGCATTTTACGATCACAAGAGAATCTGAGTGAGGTGGGGTTTTAGGAGTTTTTGCCTTCTCTCTTTACTGATCGGCTATAGTTACAATCCGTTGAAGACCGTAGATGATATGTGTTCGTATTATATATATGAGGGAGTAAAACTGTAAGTAAGACCTCATTTCTTCTCTATGTGCCCCACTTCCTTCTTCTTCCTCTGCATCATTACTGCACAAAACCCATCTGTTATTAGAGAAAACTGTTATCCGAACGTAAAACTTGATTATCAATTAATTTAATTTTGATAAAAAAAATTAGAGAAAACTGTAAAAACCCATATCTCTCTCTCTCTCACGGAGAGTAAAACTGCAAGAACTGATTTCTTCTCTCCACCCCCTCACTCTTTTGCAGTATTACAAGGGGAGGGGGACAGCAGAAGGGGAGCAATCATTCTGCAAGCAAGTAAAGGTGACAACAAATACACCCCATCTAACATCCACCGCCGACTTCCTCACTTCCCTCTCCTCAGTCCTCACCCTCTTGCTTCCGCGGCAACCCTCCTCCTGAGCCCCTCTGTCCCACTCTTCCCTGGGATCATTCCATCACATCATATCCTCTGGAAAAGGAACCCGAACAATAGCACTGGGTACTAGTAACTACTAGTTACTGCCCTCCGTTCTCTTTCATAACTAACAGTCTCCCTCTCCTCCCCTTTCTCCTTCCCTGTTCATCCCTGCCTCCCTCCATTTCATGCATAAAGCTTCTTCCTTTCTGCTCTCCACGAGTGTCCGCAGGCCATTGGACTGGTAAAAATCTGATCTTTATGGGCAACGCCAGAGGGGGAGCGATGAGCCCACCAGACCCAGGAGCCCCGCACGCGCCAGCGCCATCCGCGTGGGCGTCGGCTGCCGCGGAGGTCCTTACGAAGCTGGGGAGGATGAAGCCCGCGGAGCCGGCGGGGTTGGTCGGGGTCTTCCTCGTCTCGGCGCTCTGCTTCCTCTTCTGCTTTCTCTACCTGGACTACAGCCTGGGTTCCGCCGGCAGGGGGGGAGCCCGAGGGCCGCTTTGGTTCCGGCAGCGGCAGCTGCTGCTGCAGGGACGGCGGGGGGCCTTGCTGGCCGTCGGGGAAGGAGGCGGTGGGTGCGATCTGTTCGAGGGGAAGTGGGTGTGGGACGAGGGGTACCCTCTGTACGATGCCAGGAGCTGCGCCTTCTTAGACGAGGGGTTCCGGTGCTCGGAGAATGGGCGGCCGGATAGCTTCTACACCAGGTGGCGATGGCAGCCGAACGGTTGTGACCTGCCCAGGTTCTCTCTCTCTCTCTCTCTCTCTCTCTCTCTCTGCACATTGGTTAAAAATTTTCTTGCGAGTTTTGAGTATCTTCTGTAAGGTAAAGGTTTCCTTATAAATCATCTTTTTTTCATATCCAAAGGAAACGGATGTTAGAACATTGGTCGCACTTTAGAAATTGCCGCTACCCAGCATCTGACTTACCATTTTCATTTTGCTGTAGAAATAAAAGAAACCTCTTTTCTTTCGTTTGAACTTTGAACGGTCTTCATATGCTGCCATTTTCTTGCTGCATTTTTTTTGGTTCAGTTGTCTTTCTTTCAGAGGTCTTGCAAAAATTTTCTTGGATTTATGTTTTGGGTTTCTTCTGTATATGTTAGTGCTGCTTTTTGTGCCTTTTGGATGGAATTAGTCTATTTCTTTCTCAGCTTTTAGTTTAGTGCTCTCCCATTTGTGTCTTTATTTACTTCTCCTAGCTGACATTTGCTTTGCTCGTGCCGTATGCAGTGGATCAGTGGATGGTATGTCCTTTCATTTTGTCATCGTGGAGGTGGTTGCCATACTGAAATTTCTGGGTCTTCTGATTTGGATTAAAAGCTTGGTTCTTTAATATTCTTTGATCTTTTGGGATACTCATCGAAGATGCAGGAGCACGTCTTTTGTTTAAACAAATACTTGTATCACGGTTTCCCTGTAATGGGCGATATTTTTATAGCCTGAACATGCTAGGTGCCACAGGCCTCCATGTTGGTTCCTAGCATAGTTTTATCCTTCCTAGGTTGCCTGTTATTGCTTTTTGCCCTCACTGTTTTCAAGATGGAATATCGCACTGGGTCTCGTGTAGGTTGGACCTAAAACTTTGACTTGGCCTTTGATGCTTTTTATTGTTTTCGTTTTTGAGGTTTGCTGTCTTTTCTAAACAAAGAAAAAAATCCTTAAAATTTGGTGATAGCGAGTTTCGGTTGCTGAAATAATGTGGTATTCATTGGATATTTATGTCACCCCTAGATTTATTGAATACTTATCATATCAGCTAATTTCTCATGGATTGAACTTTTGTCATCGTGTTTTCACTTTTGGATTCCCTTCTTAGGTGAAATATCATTGTGGATTTGCAGGCAAGGTGTAGATTCTGCTATGGTTACCCTAATTTTTTATACATTATTCAATCTGCAGCAAATTGGCAGCATAGATTCTATACATTGTTCAATCGGCTACATACATCTATAATACATGCCATATTAGTTTTATTTTTTCAGTTTCTTTTTTATGTTGCAGTATGCTGCCAGTGAATCTTCTACATCCTTCTGCCTTTTTTTCCTTTCTAGCTTGGGTTTATGTGGTACATTTCTTGGTGGTCATTCCTTTCAATTCTCACATGTGTGGCTCTTCCATGCTACATTAGTTTTATTTTTTCAGTTTCTTTTTTATGTTGCAGTATGCTGCCAGTGAATCTTCTAGATCCTTCTGTTTTTTTCCCCTTTCTAGCTTGGGTTTTATGTGGTACATTCCTTGGTGGTCGTTCCTTTCAATTCTCACGTGTGGCTCTTCCAATGTGAGAACTTTGTTATTTGATTCTTTGCTTTTGATTTCATTGTTGCACACAAATTGGTTCCTGGAAACTTACTATGTACCTAACATTAGCTTATATTACTACATTTGGTTGGCCAAGGAATTAAATTTCTCTTTTTAGAGTTTGTGGCCCTTGCACAGTTGCCTCAGAAAATTCAGAGCTTTTCTGGCTTCCGGGGAAGTGATTCCTTGTGAAGCAAATAATAGATACTTGGACAGATAAAATAAATAAAGGACAGCTGTTTGGTTTCTCAATTCCTTTACTGTTTCTGTGTTTCCAGATTTGATGCAAAAATAATGTTGGAGAAACTAAGAAACCGAAGGCTGGTATTTGTTGGGGATTCAATTGGCAGAAACCAATGGGAGTCCCTTCTCTGCATGCTGTCTTCAGCTGTTTCAGACAAAAGTTCTATCTATGAAGTGAACGGCAGTCCTATAACCAAGCACAATGGCTTTTTAGTGTTCAAGTTCAGGGATGTCAATTGCACAATTGAGTATTATAGAGCTCCATTTCTCGTGCTTCAAAGTCGTCCACCAATGGGTGTGTCAGAGAAGGTTAAGACTACACTTAAACTGGATGTCATGGATTGGACCTCTTCTAGATGGAAGGATGCTGATGTGCTGGTCTTTAACACTGGGCACTGGTGGAATTATGAGAAGACAATTAGAAGGTAATCACTTTTATTTATAAAGTTAGTCACTTTGCCTTTTTTTTCCTTTTTTAAACCAGGGGTGCTCATTTCCACTTATTTATTGGATGGTGGGTGCCAACGAAAACTCTGTTTTTCAACTCTGAATGCTCTTTTAATTCAGGATCAACATCACAAAAACAGTAACGGTACAGTAGCTTTCAGTTCAACACATCTTAGTTGTTACAATTTTCCTCATGAGAGAAAGGCAAATGAAAATAGATCTGTTGTTAATCTTATAGAAAATGACTGTTGATTTCTTGGATAATGGTTGAATTAATTGTGACAGTCTAGCTCAATGTGAGAAAGTGCAGTCTTATAATTCTTTACTGGAAAAATATCATATATTTTGTAGAAATTGGAAAATTCATTATCACTGATCTAATGTAATTGATATGTTAAATTCTAACTGAAATATCATACTTCCTGTTAGTGGTTGTTATTTCCAGGTAGGGAATGAGGTGAGCCTGGAGATGAGTGTAGAAAGTGCATATAGAAGATCAATTGAAATACTATTTGACTGGATTGAGAAGGAAGTAAACATGAGTAAGACTCAGGTGGTCTACAGAACATATGCACCCGTTCATTTCAGGTATATTGACTCGTGATTCTTGAGGTTCATTCATTGAACTATTAATTTTCTGTTGTATTTCATTTGCTTTTAACCGAATCACAGTTGTTTTGAAGGGTGAAGGACACCAACCACATGCTGATTCTGTTTGATTGAGTACACAAATCATTTGTTGTCTGTGTATACATTTTGATGCCAAAAAATGGCAGATAATAAAAAGGCAACATACTACATATGCACCAAAGTTTACATTCAGACTCATGAGAAGCCAAGCTATATGAGATATACGTTGCTGAATTGTGCCAAGGACAGATTTATACTATACACCATTTTAGTGTGAATATCATATGAAGTGCTGGCTGGACTTAGGCATGAACACGTGATAACAGTTTCTCACTCTTGCCCATGCTAGAAGATGCTACATCATTTTTTGCTGCTGATGAGTGGATTGATAATTGCTGTCGAGAATGTACATTTTTTTACTTACACAAAATAATTTATGAAATGGAAATAAGGACTGGAGGTGTCCGTTTTTTGTGCCATCATACGAGAAGGTAAAAATCTATATGGACCAGGGATGCCAATTATTGGCCTTCGCATCATTTGTCTCCAATAACATTTGTTTAGAATGATAAGTTACTAATGAACTTGTGGCAGGTACTCTGACATCTGCATGTTACTTCCTATCCTATTTGACATATAGAAAATAGGAAGCAGTAATCCGAGCAAGCGCCACCACTGGCATCAGTATGTTAAGTTTGGTCTGATGGCCCATCCAATACAGATAGTTGTTTGGATTTAACCCTAAATCTAAATGTTTCAGAGAAAACTGTAAATTGGAAATGTGTGTAGTTTCACAGTTCAAAATTGAATAGGTATGTTGGAGATGTTGAGAGCATCATCTTGAGAAAGTGAATTTTGAGGAAATAATGTTCTTGGGGCTTCATCTAAATTGTAGGGCACAAGCATATTTTATAAAAACCAAAAAAAGAAATCATATCCTTTTTAAGATTTTGCATTTGCAAGGTAGAAGCAGAATTATTTTTATAATTTGGTTTTTCATGGGACAGTGGTGGTTTGTTGACCACTTTTTTGATGTTTGAACAATCCCCTTCACCCTTGATGCTTCCATTGTGTCCAGAAGTCTAGCTATAGATTGACTGCCATTGTTACTTTTTTATTTCTTTCCTCTTTAACTATCTGCTTTCCTTTGAGGTTGGCATACAGGACTCCTGTTGGTTTTCTAGGCTATGCTATCTATGATCACACGTGCATGTTGAGTACTTATACGAAAGGATCTGATGTTATACAGGGGCGGGGACTGGAAAACAGGTGGAAGCTGCTATCTAGAGACCCTTCCAGATTTGGATACTTCAAACTTACAACCAGAATCATGGCTTTTGAACACAGTTGGAGAAGTAATCTCAGAAAGGGCAAATAGGGGTATGCCACCAGAGTTGAACGTATTGAACATTACTCGGATGACTACTCAAAGAAAGGATGGGCATCCTTCTCTGTATTATCTGGGTCCTATGAATCCCGCACCGATCCACAGACAGGACTGCAGCCATTGGTGCCTGCCTGGTGTTCCAGATGCATGGAATGAGCTGCTCTATGCCTTTTCCCTTGGGTGGAATTTCCCAAGCTACCAAAGTGCAACAAAATTTGGTCATCTTGCAAATCAATCAACTGTGATTCTTCCAGGTTGGAGTTAGACTGATGACAGAGCTCATCTCTTCGTCACCATCCATTTTTAAAGATGATCACTTAGTCACTTTACATGCGTACGTGCACTGCACTGGAGGGCTAATAGCCAAATACTAGACTAGATTTTGGCAGCGTAAGCATTTGGTTCATCGGCAGTTTTAACTTTGTTTAATCAAAATTCAGTGGCATTCCCCAAAGAATGGCAGCAATAGCTCAACATATTTGACAGAAGTTACTTGACTGTATACTCCAATGGTTAATGTCTTGGAAAGCATGAGACTCCAGAGATGAAGAGCTTTTCTTTTTCGTCTGGCATTCTTTTCAAACTTCATTTTACTTTCGGATAGATGTACAGAAAAAAGGAGAGGAAATACATTGTACAGATCAAATCCAGCTTTCTGTTGTAAGCCTATTGTGTTGTCTTCGTCATGTCTCTGCTTTTGCTCCAGGAAATGATTTATGAGAAATACTTGCTGCACGTAGGGGTATTGCAGTGGGTAAATTTATTTTTTTATTTTTTTTATTTTTTTCTAGGTCAGCTCCGAAATGTCTTAATTGTCCGTACAGTGTAATGTCCGATCGGACGATCCAAAAAATCTGAAAAATCGAAAACCAAGTTCTAATGAACAGAAAAAATGTATCTTTTTTACTGTTCATTGGAGTTTGATTTTATATCTTTCAAATTTTTTTAGGTCATCTAATTGGACATTGCACTGTACATATGTTTAGGGCATTTCAGAGCCGACCTAAAAAAAATAAAAAAATTCATTGCAATGTCCCTGTGTGCAGTATGAACAGGCGTTATGGGTGTCTGCGAACGGTGGTTTTCGGTTTTCCAAGGTTTGTGCTTGGGAATGGTTTGATTGTGGATGGTTAGAACTGCGACAAGTTTATTTCAAGTGGATGTGACTAGAGGTGGCAATAGAAAGTAGGGTCATTAATAGATATCGACATTGTCCCAATTCGATCTTATTTGATTTCTGATTAAAATTATTGACCTATATTTTGACTTGGATCAATGTGGGTTCAAGGCGAATAGAGTTGAAGACAACGATGTGTAGATTGGATTTGAGATGGATATGGTGAAATTTCTTGACCTTGCCTTAACGTGGTATAAAGTTCAAGTCAAAATAATTTGACCTAAATTTTCTCCAGACACCAAATTTTGACCGAAATCTTGTTTTCTAAATGGGTCGACTCGAGTTGACAATCAGGAGGTTTTGGTAGAATCGTCAACAGAAATTTGATTATCCGATTTTTTTGACCCGTTATGAAAAAACATTTTCATTTTGATAAAAAATATCCATCCGATAATTATCGAAAACGGAAACATTTATTTTTGTATCTGTTTTTCGATTTTTAATTTTGATTATTATTAATAATAAATATTAACCTTTATATTATTTTTAATCTAACGATTAAGGAGAGAGACTTTTATAAGAAGGGAGGACCTTAATAAATTTTAAATAAATAAATTAAGAAATTAATAATTTTGAATGATTATCAAAAATAATATCCGATTCCGATATCAAAATCGGAAACAAATCATAAACGGAAAATGTACTTTCCAATCTTATCGGAATCAAAAACGGAAAATACATTTTTCGATTTTATCGGAATCTAAAACGAAAATAAGTTATTATTATTAGAATTGAAAAATAAAAATACTTATTTCTGTTTCCATATTCTACCCCTTTACAGCCTAAGTTTTGATAAGCATATGTCTCTGGAGTTCTAACCTTCGAGTGATCAAACCATTTGCCTCTGGAGATATGGGAATATGTGTGCATGTACTGTGTGTCGACAAATTATAATAAGATGAGAAATGCAAACATGTCACATTTTTTATAGCTGTCTATTTTGAAAATGAAACGATGAGAGGAGAAAAAAATTATGTTCCCCTCAAATTTTGTGTTCATTAAGTAACAAGGTCATTCACACTTTTTTCTCTACTTCAGGTTTTTACCTCGTGTTATCTTTCTACACTTTGGCTTAGGGAGGACTCGGGATTAGTGATCAACTATACTGACATGACTAGTTTATTGATTTCTATTTATCCCTTTCCATAGTACCATTTTATCTGGACATTTAGTCTCATTTTGTTAGACGAGATGAGTTATTCCTGATAGTTTATAGGGGAATAGGGTATATTTTGATTTGACGGTGAGATGAAATACAAGGCAAAATATCATAAAATTCTATGGAGGATAGAATGACTTATTCAATTTATTCAAACAATACGTCATTTTAGGCCGAAATTACAGATCTCACCTATCAAACTAGAATCTGACTTATTTTGGGAATAACTCCTCTTTATTCGTTATTCTGCTGGATTCTACTATCAAATTGAGACTTAAATAATAAGTTGCAGCCTTGTTGTGACTTATGATTGCCATGTTTTGCCTGGGCCCTTAGAGCTGAAGAATTTTTGCGTACAACTTTATGCTTCAGGAAGAATTGAAGGCTCAAGCCCATTTTAACTATTGAGTATTGCATTTGTACAGGAGTGAGTTGTGGAGGAGTATTTATCCTCGGTTAAACACATGCTTCTTGTTCGTAGAAATGGATTCCTCCACCATTTCTTCGTGAGGGGCCACATAATCCTTCACGTGGTCCGCCTATAAAACCATTTAGATTCCCAAGACTTGTAAGCATGTCCGTAGCATTTCCCTGTAAAGTCTAAAGTGGTTGCCCTAGAAAGTTTTGGGGGGACGTGCACGTGTGAAAAATGACTCAGATCACGTGAGAGACAATCTAACACTTACTGTTAGGGGTGTCAATCGGGCGGTTTAGTCTGTCACTCAGTTCAATTCAACTCATATTAAAAGAAATTAGGTTAGTTCAAATTATATAAAATAAGTTAGACTAAATTTAAGTTGACATTGATTAAACTTGGGTTGAATTGGACTGGTCTTGTTTAAATTATTGACTTTTACAATAATTCATATAAAAAATAAAATACTTTTAACAAATTATTTATAAATAGGACCAATCTAATCCAATCTACTCACTGTTAAATTAAAGCTGAATTTAAGACTGAATTTAGATTAAATTTAAACTGAATTTGAGTTGAATTAAAATTAGACTGGACTATTTAAATTGAAGTTAGACTCAAATTACCATATAACCCAATCTAACCTGCTTAATTTACATCCCTACCTGTGGCGGTGCAGTCAGCATTTTCTGAGGATAAAAATATCCTTAACCCGGTCAGCTCAAGCACAAGCTAGTTAGGAGAAATACCCACCGCGGTCTTCCAAGCCATTGCTGCTTTTTTCCATTGTCCGATCAAGATATGGCATATGTTGCTACACTGCTCTTACCAAAGTGTAGGACAGTAGGAGAGTTATATGATCTTGTGCTTAGGTGTCGGTTGCATCTGCAAAGACTGCAACGCCTAGGAGGCATTACAGCAACTATTTTTGATGACTGTTAGTATTTTATTTAAATTTTTTTAAATATGTTATATATGTCTATACAATCCGATTTCTAATCAGACGATTTCAAAAAAAAATAGAAAATCAGAAATCATATTGGAAGACTCAAAAAATCTGACAATTAAAAAACTAAAAATTGATTGTTTTTATTTTTCAGATTTTTTTATTCATCTAATTGGAGATTAAATTATACACGCATAGGTTGGATTGGCCCACCTAAAAGAACTTTTTTTTAAAAAATACTGACAGCGAAAGTAGAACCATTGTTTGTGCAGCAAGTAGAATCATGTCTGATTTATGGATTTCACTAAAGAGAAATATTTGCTGCCCTACGTGGCCCAATGCAGGGCCGTCCGATCCAATGGGTCGGATGGAGGCCCTGCTCTCCACCCAATGGGGAGTGGGCTATTTTTTTTTCTGTCAGATTTTTTAAATTCTTTGAGAGTATCTCAGAAATAATTTTGACAGTACAATCAGTGAGTTCGAGTCAGTTTCAAATTTACTGTATTTTTTTTTTTGAAGGAAAAAACTTTTTTTGTACATAAACTGAGGTGTTCTTCAAAAATAAATTAAAAAATATACAACTAATTCAGAACCGACCCGTATTCACTGACTGTATCATTTGATTTTTGATAGAATATTCTAAAAGTTTTAAAAAATCTGACAAAAAATTTTAAAAAAAAATCATGTTTCCTGCTGGGCGGAGAACAGGACCGGCCTGGCGTGTCGCAGCGTAAGACTGCGCACTGCACCGCGCAGTGCAGCAAGCATTTCTGTTCTCACCGAAATGGGACTTGACCCAACAAGGACGACGCCCCACGAAACTAACGCTGGGCGTGTCATTTTCCAATGGTCTCTTTACCAAGCCCACTAATGGCCCATCCGACCGCGAAATCCTCTAAATCTGATCCAAAGGGCGACTCCTTTCGAAAACCACTTCCAGCTGCCGCGTTCCGTCTTCTTCCTCCACCGCTTCTGCTGCTGCGCTCCGCAGCTCCTTCCCCCCCCCGGTCGCATGGCCTCCACCTCAGCTCCGCTGCTCCTTCCCCCCGGTCGCATGGCCTCCTCCTCCGCCGGCATCGCACCGTGGACCGCTGCTCCGATCCATCCTGCCGCCGCCCGCCGGCTCCTCGTGCTTCGCCCCCTCCGCCCGCCGTGGTTCCCCCTCGTCGTCCGCCGCCGCGGCGCCGGCTGCGCGCTCTCCTCCGTGGCCTCCACCGCCACAGGGCAGACGCCTCCCACCCTGCGCGACATCTGCCGGAGCCGCGTCCCGGAACACATCCTGCAGAGGCGAGTTCCCCTTTCGGCCTCAGCTGTCGTATTACCAGTGATTTTAAAAGTGGAGATTTTGCTTTTGCGAATTTTAGAACCGGTGATTTCAAATTACCGGTTGGTGAAGGTTTATGAGTACTTGGGATTTGTATTCTGCATCATTGTTCTAGTTGATAAAAAGTTGTCACTCTGTCCATTCTTCAGAGCTGAAGATATTGGATTTACCTTACCTACAGAAGTTCAAAGGCAATCTTTACCAGTTCTTCTATCTGGAAAGGACTGTGTTCTACAAGCTCAGGTTGAGTGATGCAGTTCTAACTGTTACGTTTTCGAATTTTGTGGAATATTTCGTTCAGGACTGAAATTGTTGGCATATCAGATGTTAACTTATAGTTCTCATTTTATTGAGTCTAACGTTTGAGGTTGAAATAAAATATTATGGATAATCTTATATCCTATGCTTTCTGTTTACTTGCAACGCTTGGTGGTTTATGGAGGAACTGCCTGATACAACCAAGTTCCTGAATTCTCTACTTTGATGGCAACATGAATTGGTAATCAATGATCCTGATCATATATGGTGATGCTGTAAAAGCACAACTACACAAAATCATACAGTATCATGTAAGATGCAGCTCTACCCATGTTCTTTTAAACCTAATACAGGGTTAAAGTTTAAGTGGAGCATCATGTTTCTTGTCTGGAACTGTGAACGAAAAACCATACCTTAGACTGTCTTGATGACTATTTCCTTGTTTTTGGAAGAGCCATTTCTTGACCACCATAACCATAGATTGGTAGATGTGCTGATTTTTGGAGCATTCTTATACCTTTTTCTTGGTTACTTAATTGTCACTTCTTAAAACTTAATTGTCGCTTCTTACATACAGTACTTTCATCCCCGTTTTGCATGTAAAGGCTGATCCCTATATTTAATTTGAAATCTCTTATTCTGTTCTATGTTCAAGATCACTCCACATCGGTAGTACTTCATTTTGCCTCAAACGTTTTCATGGTTCCTTGTGTTATTCAAGTCATCCTTTTTACACTGATAGAATCATAAGTGGAGGAGAATTTCCCAGGATATCTTGAAGGAAACTGGGCATAAGGTTTATGGTTAGGGTTCTGATTTCAAACTCTCTTCTAATTAAAAAAACGTGGAGTGGTTTATTTTACTGCTGGAGCAGATACTGTCACAGACACCATTTTATTTGCTTACCCTAGTAATTTATCTTGTATTGTTCTTTAGACAGGTTCAGGTAAGACACTGGCATACTTACTGTTAATATTCTCTGTCATCAATTTTCAAAGATCAGCTGTGCAAGCACTTGTAGTGGTCCCAACTCGAGAACTTGGTATGCAGGTAAGTTTATTATCAGGATTCCTTAGAATGAGATATCTTGCTTATTCTGTATGTTCTCATGTTTGTTTGAAATTTTGGAAAGGTTACTAGAGTCGCTCGGATGCTTTCAGCAAAGCCAATAGGTTTTGAAATGGCTGAGAAGACCTGCACTATAATGGCACTTCTAGATGGGGGAATGTTAAAAAGGCATAAAACTTGGCTAAAGGTGTTTTTCTTTACGCTACTAACTTCTTTCCGCTGCTTAACCAATACGTGAATGAGGAATGCTAGCATACACATTTAAATACTCTTACTATACCACACTTATCATGTATACCAAGTTGGAAGCATCTTGAGAATGCACTAAAAATACTCTTAATGCATGCTGTCTGATGTTTCTGTCCAGTAGAAACATCAGACAGCTTTTGATGAACTTGGTGTGTCGCACTTGAAGAAAGAGAGTCTATAGAGAGGAACAGGAAGGTAGAAAAGGTTTGGGTAGAGTAGTAGAGAGGAGAAGACAAAAGCTTCATGAAAGCAACAAAGGGAAACAGAGAGCATTGGAGAGGAGAAAAAGGTGTTGGCTCCTATAATGCAAGGGTTTTAGCCTCTGATTAGGGGAACACGGCAGTACCGTTCTAAAAACCATGTTGACACGAGTCGACACGGACATGGGTGTCAAACCATGTCGACACAGCAGCCTGTGTTCTTCTCCCGCCGTTGGTAGTTTCAGTGCGTTCTCAGCCCAACCTGCAACTATCCTTCTCCTTTCTCTTGCCAAAATTACTCCACATGGGAAGCCCAGGTAATTAATTGGTTGCCTTTTCTCACCCCCCCCCCCCCCCTCCTCTGCGTATAAAGTGGGATGGATGAGATTGAGGGGATATGGGTTGGATTGGATATTTATGTTTACGTCCTTTTGTTGACATGTTTTCATTAAAAATTTCTTATACTTAATATATTTATTTGAAAGCTCTTAAGCATTCTTCCAAATTTTAAATAACTCAGTTGCTTGATTAATAATTTAAAAATCTCATTAATTTTTTAATTACTTATTAGTAACTCAATGTACATTACGTGTGTGTGTGTGTATATATATATATATTTGTGTCCCGGTGTTCTATTTTTTATAATTTGCCGTGTCTGACACACGTATCCGTGTCGACACTTGACACCCGGGTCCGTGTCCTTCAGATAATAGGTTTTAGCAACTTTATAGCCCTTTGCTTACTCTGAAATATAAATTAGCGTACTGCACGTTAGCCTAGAAACCTTAGAACTGCTCTTTTGATATGCTGTTTGCATACTGCAAAAATAAGCTTCATTAATTGTGTGATTGTTCTGTTCAAGCTTCACATTTACTGTTTACAACAATAGGAAATAGAGGCCAGCCATATTTTTTTAAATGTCTCATTGGGATTATTTTCAGTGCACTAGCTCTTCTATGAGATTTTGATTCTTTTTTCTTTGTGTTTTTCCCATTGAATGAAAAGTCTTTTGGAATCATGCGTTGTATTAGGTACTTGGTGCTGGTGTACAGCCCACTTCCTAAGAAAACTGTCATTTTTCAGGCTGATCCACCAGAGATAGTGGTGGCAACCATTAAGAGCCTATGCCAGATGCTTGAGAAGCACATTTTGAAGCTTGAAGCAATTCAGGTGCTGGTAGTCGATGAGGTATGTAGGTTCATAGTTTAATTTAGAGTTGGAGATGTTTTGATGAGAATTGGATGTGTCATGTGTTCACATGGCTGGGCCACAGTCAGGCTGTTGAGCTTTGACCGAATGGTATTTTCTTCAACATTCTTCTGGCTTGAATGTAAAATGTAAGTGGCTTACTTGCTGCCCCATGTCGTAAGAAGCCTTTGCTGTGGGCATAACATTCAGGCCACCAAAACGGCAAAACCATTAAAAAATATTCCTTGGTGCATCTCAGAAAAGAAAAAATTGATATCAATCCCGGGATTGGTCAGCCCAAAACCTTGTGATTTGTGCATCCCAATCTGAGTCAGAGAAATCCTGCCCGATCCTGGTCATATTTTATTCCTTTCTCAGTGACGCGGGACGACTACCGACAAGACTCTAAACCAACGTGTGAGACCGATAACTGCAATAGCATCACAAACGACTAGCAAACATTCATCGGGTGTCCCATGTTTCCACGAAAATAACAACGCAACGCAATCGCAAACGTACTCGGGAATCGTCCTCTCGTGGTGTGAAAACAAACTGGATCGATGGTAGTGAAAACCACCAAATAACTAGGGCCGCAACAACACAATCAAGATGCTCAAATGGTGCCTCAGGACGGACCTCTCACTCACAACCCGGCAGCAAAGAATGATCAACTAGCTAGGATCCTACTCTCGAGCACAGGAACAAAATCAATCATATAAAGCACGACAGATTTAAATAGATGGAACCAATCAAAACTAACCAACCCACTGTCAAGTGGGGTTGCAACTTGGACGGTGAGGGTCCGCCACAGCCGCGGTGACTTCAAACGTATGCCACAAATCTAGGCATGAGCAGGTGCTTCATGCCCGCTGAATCCTCCACAGCGCTGCGAGGAATCCATGCTCAGCGAGGCGGGATGTGCGGGCTGGTGCAAGCAGCGGGCGGGAAAGACAGGCGTGGGCAACAAGGTCCTTCCCCACGAACTTGGAACGAGCGCCGCATGGCGCTAGACAGCAGCGGGACTCGGGCGGCGCGGCAACGAGGAGGTCGCGCGGGACTCGGGCGGCGCGGCAACGAGGAGGTCGCGCGGGACTCGCGGGCGTGCCGCATGGCTCGCCTGTGGCGGCGGGGAGCGGGAGAACGTGGCCCGAACGGCGATACGAGGGCGGGCGAACGCGCTTCCGAGGACGCGTGGCAGCGTCGGGCGGCAGGACCGCGAAGGGAAAGACGACCGGGCGCGGACGACGATGGAGAGGTGTGCGAACCCCTTCGCGGCGCCATGTGGGTTAGAAGGCGGCGTCGGGCCGCGTGGCGCACCGGGCGAGTTCGCCTTAGGCACAGGCGATGATGTCCGTGCTTCTTCCTTCAAGGCAGGGCTGCAGCGTGGGGTGTTTATGACGGCGGGCCCCTCGTTCGCAGACACATCACAAGAGAGAGAGAGAGAGAGAGAGAGAGAGAGAGAGCGTGTGCAGTGGAGAGGAAAACGACAGATGGAGAAGAGGGAAGAGGACAAGGGAATCAGAGGGGCTTCACGCCCTGCACAGGGTTTTCACGCTCCAACGGCGGCAAACAAAGTTAATCTTCTCAAAAACAATCATCATCCTCCCGAGAGAGGCTACAGTGCTTTATTAAATAGAATAAAGGAAACCCTAATGAAGTAAATGACAACAATGCCCCTGCATCTTGATAAATACAGGAAAATCGTGTAGATAAATGCTAAAAATTAGAAACTGATAACGGGCCTCATAACGGGCCCCCCTGCTCATGCAAACATAGATCAATCTCTGAATATGCTGTCGTCAAGCCACAACGATGGTGGAATCGTCGCTGACGTCCTCCTCCGTTTATAGACGCGGGTCGGGTCGAATCGAGCTCATGCTCGGGTGTCCTCACCACTCAGTTAGAAGGTAGCCAAGGGATCCTGGTCAAAGGCCAGAGAGGTGAATCTAGATCTGATCAGTTTGCCAAAAACAAATACGGACTGGCTGATTCATGCTGATCCAGTTTTGAAACCTTGGTGCATCTTGTGTAGTCCATGTTAATTTATGCTGATCACCCATTTCTTTATGATGGATGTAGTTTGTCTGGGAAAACAGTGAGAGATTGGCATAGCCCTGGGTATCCCGATCCATTAGAAATTTTAGTACACCTAATATCATTATCCAATGCAAATTCCATTGGTGATTATTATCTTTTCCTATGTACTGATTCTTTAAATTTGCTATTGGAATTATCATAAATATTAGAAATTTAGAATTGGTTTGGAACCATGTGTATTTATCGCCATATGACAAATTGACAACCTTGAACTACTCAGGGTTTTGTCTAGTCACCCCAGCTGGCAGCTCATCTGTTACATCTGGTTTATGTCCCACCTAATTGAATTGGACTATCCAAATTTTGATGAAATTTAATAAATATCCTATTCTTTGACTTTATATTTGTCCCATATATTAACGCATAAAGCTTCCTTTTTTGGTAGGTTGACTTCATGTTTAATTCTTCGAAACAAGTACAGTCACTTCGGAAACTTTTGACATCTTACTCTTCAATCCATACCCGTCAGACAATTTTTGCGAGTGCATCCATCCCCCAGCATAACCGTTTTCTATATGATTGTGTACAGCATAAATGGACCAAGGTTTTGAGCAGGAGATATCTTTCCTTTTTGTTCATTTCATCATTATATTTCTTTACTGAGCGTTATTTGCTTATTCCATGTTCCCCCTTTTATACAGAGTGATGTAGTTCATATCCATGTGAATGCAGTGGAGCCGTTACCATCATGCCTCAGGCACAGATATATGGTGAGAATTTTGAGGCAAGGCTTTTTCTTCCTGGTCCATGCCTTCAATCATGACAAATTTCTTTCTGCTTTTGTGTTCTTGCTACTTGCACTCGATGGCTTTAGGTGAAGTTCATTTCTTCTTATAGTATACCATTATAGCAAAGGTAGAAATTATGAATACTATCGGTTGTCAGACAGATTTTATTTCACTTTTTATGGGAAATATTTTGATATGTTTGTTGTAATGATGCTTGGTTATAATTCACAGACTTGTAGGAAAGAAGAAAGACTGGATGCGTTGCTATTGTTACTGCAAAGAGACGCTCCTGGTTCCGGCATTATTTTTGTCAATGATCAGGTTTATTTCATGTCACTTTTAGTGCCACTTGCCTTGATAAGAATTTGAGTTCATTTATTCCTATATTATGAATGAACTAAAATATTGCTATCAATCCAAAAAATGAAAATCTATGCCAAACTGCTGAATAGCTTTCTATCGCAGTATGCCACAAGTTTTCTACGACCTAAATCTATTATTTTTACATATTTTTGTGAAATTTATTGATATTTGTATTATTGTCCTTTGCTCTGTGCTAGATCAAATATATCATCATGGATTCTTTGCCTATGTGCAATTCCAGTTTTTGTTAAAAAACAGCAGCCCAGTGTGACAAGGCTCTGCCACTGGAGGGGGTCTGGGGAGAGGCTGTTTCCAGATTTGAACCCTTCAGCTCTGGGTCATAATGGAGCAACCATTGACATCTAGGTCATGGGAGAGGCTGTTTCCAAATGAATTTCATAATGGTTTCTGTCTGAATACTTTGTCCTCTCAGCAATGCCTGATGGATTCTAGTTATTTTCTTTAGGTCTAAACATAAGCTTGGGTGTGAAGATGCTGTCATATGATATGCAAGTCTATGATTCAGCATGTCGAGTTATTAAGTGATTAAAGTCCAAAATTCTCTTTACTAGATCCAAATATAAGCACTCTCCATTTATAGTTAATTGACTGTCTTTTTTTCCCTGTAGTCAGAGAGATCAAAGAGGACTGGGGACATCCCTTCAACACTCTTGGTGCTTGAATTCTTGAAAGCTTCTTACGGTGAAGGCTTAGAAGTACTTCTCTTAGAGGAAAACATGAACTTCAATGCCCGGGCCACCTCGTTATCCGTAAGTATTTTCTTATAAAGCATTGAAAAAAGGACATATATAGGTTATTTTCATAGATCTAATATCATATCACTGATTACTGATAACTTGTAAGATAAAGCTATCACCTTTTGGCTTCTTTGGGGTTGGGTTGATCTCACACCTTCTTGGTGTCTTTTGGTGTCTTTTGTAGATGGGGTTTTTGTTTTCTGAACAGAATGCTTTTATACCTGTGCATCCCCTTTTTCATTTAATATATTAGTAGTACCATCCACTTTCAGAAAAAAAAAATGTTCTACTTTTTATAAGTGCATTGATTTTTGTAGACGACCATCCTTGCTTCAAAACTGGGTTTGGTTGTGTGTGTAACATCCACAGCTTGACGACCTATGCCATTTCTTCATCATCATAATGCTTCACTCCATTAATCTGGAGTCGGCTTGACCAAATCCCAAATAATTAGGCAATCTTATCCAGTTAGCTGCCAGCCTAGTGCAGACTTCCCATTTGATATCTCTGTGAGATGACAAATGACTAATGCTAGACAGCAGGCGTGAGAGGATAACTCCTTAGAGGTGCTAAAATTCCTAGCCAATGTTCTGCTAATCTGGATGACACAATGTAAAAGCTTGTTTTTTAACTGTTAGAAGAGATAGGAGTTCCGATCACCTGGCTAGCTGCCAAGGGACTAGTTACCTAGTAGACTGGAGACCGGATCTCAAAGCTTACTTCTTTGGTTATACAGACTCTACAAAGAATGAACCCTAAACAAGAAACTGACTATGGTGGCAAAGGTCTTCAAAAGATACCCTTTGTTTGGCAGTCCTGGAGGCTTCATATTCAAATTCTCTCTAGCAGCATTGTGAAATCTCCATGCCTATCAACCTGATATGATGTTTCACAACATAGTTGACACATAACATTATCCTATGATTACTGTTCAACAAGCAAAGAGTTTTTAAATATACGGCAGCAGTCACTGGTCACCAGATATAGGTAAGCTGGTATTGATCTAAATCTGCTTATAGGGGAGTTTAAGTACTTTTAAGTCTCAGGAGCATTTTTTTTAGTTGATTATTCAACAACTTGACATAGAAGTGAGAGATTCTGAGCTCCCTTCGCTCTGTTTGCTAGGATTCAGCATATTAGAAAAGAATATAAGAATTTCAAAGTGCAGCATCAGGAACAGTTAAAAAAAGCAAGTACTTGTCATAATATAAATTAGAAGAAATGATGAAACATTTGAAAGAAATTTCAATTTGGAGGTTTTGTTGGAGTTTAGTCTAAGAATTGGAATGTCTAAGACTTGATAGTATTACAGACTTAATTTTTCTTCTTTGAAATCAAGAAATTAGAGGGAAAATTGATCAATGGCCTTCATATTGCCAATTAGAAAAATAAGTATTATGATTTAATGCTTTTTATAAACTACTTTCATCAATTTGCTATTCCTGTAGACAAAGACTATGGGATGAGATCACTTGATCAGACGATGAACAGCATCTGTGCATGTCCCTCGAACTTGTACGGTATAGGATGAAAGGGCATGCTTTCATTGTGGACGTGTGGCGCATGATATCTTGTCTGTCATACTAGATAGACGAATTCATAGAACAGCAAAAATGGTCATGCAATATTAAATATACCACTTCGTGGAACAAAAATGGTCATGCATGCAATATAGTTATTTATTAATGGTAATTGTCGGGTGGATGTGAACTTCGAAACGGGCAGAATTTACATGGTTTTGGTTGAGATCAAATTTGTCCAGAGATGGTCTATTCAACTTTGACCATTATTACGTATCCAGTTTTGTCAAAGATGATATGCCTCATTTTCATCTAAAACCTTGCGCTTGCTTCAATTTGAGTCATTATTATTGGTTCAGTATTGTGCAAGATGATATGCCACATGTTTCACATAATGCCACAGCCACCATTTCTTTCACTAACTTCACATCTGAGGCACCTGCAGGAAGTTAGACAAGGAAGTTGCCTTCTGGTGGCAACAGATATAGCAGCTAGAGGAGTTGACCTGCCAGAAACGACTCACATATACAATTTTGATCTTCCCAAGACTGCAGTTGACTATCTCCACCGTGCTGGGAGGACAGGTAGGAGGCCTTTTTCAGACGAAACATGCATCGTAACCAGCCTCATTTCCCAGCAAGAGCGGTTTGTGTTGAAGAGATTTGAGAATGAATTGATGTTTGAATGTGAGGAACTACAGACGGTGTCCTTAAAATGAAGTTCCTATCGGCCACAGTGCTAAGTTTTCCTATTCTTTTCTTTGTTGTTCCTTTCTTTGGTCACTGTGTTAGGTATTTGTATCACTCATCCTGCCTCAGTTTCCCAATGCAGTAAGTTGCAGTGGCAAGTACTAACCTTTTATGACAAAAATGAAGTCCTTGGTCGATGACTTGTGTTCTAAACTATGACGTACGACCATGATTTGTTATGATTCACAAATTTCTTTCGATAAATCCGATGACCATTAAGTCGCTGATTATTAATCCAGTAATAGTTTAAGCCTAAGGTTAACCTATATGTGAATAATTTTATTTGTAAGGTTTAGCTACATGTGAATAATTTTATTTGTAGTCCTAACTAGCCCGAAGTGTGGCTTACTAATTTCCTATAAGCATAATCTCATAAATACTTTTTATCTACTCGTATAAAATATTGTTTGTATCAAGATTTGTTGTATTGTTGATCTATATTGGATCGTATCTTTCTAGATAGAAGTTAGTATCAAGTTGACTGGCATGAGTTGAGTCAATTTAAATCAATAAATTTATTAATGGCAATGAGTTTAAGGCACGTTCAACAGAAGTGTATTCCATTAATTGATATAAAATTAAAATGAGAAAAATTGAATACAAAACAATTCATTATGCATATATGAGCTAGCATGACTCGGTCGGATACGATGCATACCTCATGTAAACACTAGTTGACCAATAAGAGTTGGTAGGATTTGGTATGATAAGGTCAACCATGATTTTTATATTTCATGTTATTACTAAGTTATTGTTGTCTACCGTACATTAACGTATCCAACCAACATATTATGTTGCTCTTCCGTAATTGTTTATTATAAGTATAATGTACTAGGGATTGATATATGATTTTTAGTAATTTCTTGAGAAGAACTTGAATATATATTATCAATAAGAACTTGCATCTAAGCGACATATGAGAATGAGAAATGCACGTTGCATCGTTTCAATGCAATGGGGTGAGTTAGATTGAACCCTTCAATATTCTTCGACGTCATAAATATTCTTCACGTCATCCGTGTGTCAATGCACATGGGAGGGTTACACATGTATGTACGTCAAAATTGTGATCTTGAAAGTATCTTCAAATTCTTGAGGTTCTCAAGAGTATCTTCGTGCTCTCGAGAATATGATGTTCTAAATTACATTTGAAGATATTCTAAAGAGTCTGAAGATGCTCTCCAAAAATAATCTGCCAGAAATTTTTTTATTTTTTTTAATTTAGCTTCTCTCATGTGCATTGACGTTTGAATGACTTCGAAATGTATTTAATGGAGAGAGAACTCTTATATAGACTCTCCAAATAGCAAAAAGACATTGAGAGACTCGATCCAATTCATCTCATTGCACGGCAATGATGGAGCAAGTATTTTTCTACTAGAAGAACTCCTTCCCCAACTCATGCTATCAAAGAGGGCAGAAAGAGACAAGGTAGAATCAAATGAAAGAGGAAGGAAGAGGGGCTAGCTGGTAATTAAGTGGCAGCAAGTTGAGGGGCCTGTGACTGTGGGGTCCCCCTTATTTCCACCCTTCTCCATGGACAAGGAAGAGAGCAAGGGCGGGTGTACGTAGTGGCAGTCACTGCTTGCGGTAGCAGCCTTCATTGAGCAGTCTCTCTTAATTTGAAGGATTGCCGGAGGAGGAGGGGGAAAAGAGAAGAAGGGTTTGGGTGAGCTTTCCGGTTAAGGAGGGCGACCCGGCAAACCTGCATCACCACCCTTTCACTTGGCCCTGCAGGTTGCAGACTGCCATGAAGAGCGAGGTGATGAGGACCCTTTCGGGGGAGGCAAGTGCATGCGTGGACCGGTATTGTGTCGGAAGCCGTCTCATGGGAGCATTCTCTTCCACGGATTGAGGTCTATAGTAAATTGATAAGTGAGCTCTGTAATCGTGGTGTTGCCACTTTTACTGCATGGGATGACGCATGACCTGAAACTTTTCAGGTTATAACGTATGGAGCTTGTTTGATGAGAGTTACCCGGCTACCACTAGCTTATGTGCCAGCAGTTCTAGCTGCATGAGCGTGACGACTGACCTGAAATTGTCCATGCAACAAGCAAGTTTGCTCTCTCTCTCTCTCTCTCTCTCTCTCTCTCTCTCTCTCTCTCTCTCTCTCTCTCTCTCTCTCAGACGTTAGAGAGAGAGGGAGGTGGCACACATGTTAGGACGAGAGCAAGAAGGTGACATAGCGAGGTAGAAAGTTGGGGATGAGAGAGATGTTTGTGTTAGAATAGTCCCACGTCACGTCCCACAAGAGAAAAAAAGAAATAATGTTTAAATATATTTAAATATTATTTTTTATTTTAAGTATTTTTTTATTTTAAGTATTATTCTTTTTTTTTCTTATATGATGTGAAATTATTCTAACATGCACCCTTAGACTGACTTAGGCTATGCACGTGGATCACAAATACGGAATGTGCAGTGGCGGAGCCAAAACAAATCTAAAGGGGGGCAAATAAGTAATGTGCATGGTTAAATACTTTGTATACAATAAATTAATAAATAATATGTACATAAATTTAAATTTTAAGTTAAATTTATAAATTAGATTATTAATTCTAGTGAATAATTTCACACAATGAATGTGTAAAAGTTGAAATTTTTTCATAAATATTAAAGTAAAAAGTTTATGAGATATTCCTTTAACGTACCATATTTCGATCAAGTATACTAAAATATTCTAATTATATCCTTTTCTACAATCGCTAATCAAAGGAGTTTTTTGGGAAATGTTCAAACATTGTGAAGGGTTTAAAATAAGTATGAAATACAAAATATTGAATGACCAAATAAAAAGAATAACAGTGGAAGTAAATATTTCTACGAGCGTAATAGAAGCATAAATCTAAATGAAAATCCCATGATGAGATATTTTAGAGTCACTTAAGTCTTAAACAAGGTCTGTATTAAGATAATATTGGTGGGAAGGGAAATTAAAATAATATTGACGGAATGAATATGTTATAATAAATATATAAGTAATTACAATTTATAAAAGTTATTTTAGAATTTTTTGAAAAAAAAGATACATAATCAATCTATCTATTTTGTCTAACTTTTAATAATTAGCGAATAATGTTCTAACTTTAAGAAGGGGGCAAAGTACGTAGGTTATACAAAATTAGGGGCGGCATTCACTATAGGAATAACATGTTAGCACAAAATTAAGGGGAAGCAATTGCCTCCCTATCCCCCCCTCCCTGAGTGAGCCATTGACGTGATGCTTCTCCACTCAATGTCTTAAGATTTTGAGTTGGATGGTCAAATAATTTAAATATGATATTCGGGTCAATAATGATATACTAGGTCATACATCTCGTCTTTGTGATCCACGTGACAGAGTTTAAAATTGACTTGCGCGTGAGAGAACATGTTAGAATAGTCCCACTTCGAATAAGGAATAACAAAAATAACATTTAAATACACAATGCATATTCTAGTCAATTTTAACACAATAACTTCAATAACTTACAAGTAGGACTGTCAATGGATATCCGAGTTCCGATTATCCGCTCCGTTTTTGTTTTTATTAGTGAATACGAAACTCCGTTAAAGACCACCTGTTAACTTATAAGAAACGGAAATGGATCTCCGATAATTATAAGAGTCGAAAACAGAAACACTCATTTCCGCATCCGCTAACCCATTTCCGATTCCGAATGATCATGTAACTTATACATCCATCCACATACATATATATATATATATATATATATATATATATATATATATATATATATATATATATATAAAACAATAAGAATATCTCTGGACAGTTTGATAAAAGAAAAGATATAGTAAAAAATTAGAAACTTTTTAATATTTTAATATAACTTTATGGCACATGTTTGAATATATTTATATGTAAATTTAGATTGATAAATAAAGTAGATTTCAAAATTTAAAATTCATAGATTATTAATTTTTACCTATATTAGAACATTGTAAATTTAAAATTTTTAATTACTAGAAGAAAATTGATCAAAAAGTGAATAGTAATAGTAATTTTAAATATCTTCTTAATATAGAAATGATGATAGCGAAAACTTACGTTTACTTCCGTTTATGTTTCTGATTTTCTATTTAAAAATATAAATGAATGTAAAAACGAAAACACTCACTTTCGACTATATTTCCGTCTCTGATGAATTTTATAAGAAACGAAAACGAAAAGTGTCATTTCCGTTTCCGTCTGCGACTCAAGGACAGTCCTACTTACACAGATAAAGGATACGGCCTTACCAGTGTCCTTTCCAAAGCCTGCTTAAATCTAATCATACTAGCTGGGTTCGACTTCTCTCACCATTCCAGACCCAACGGCAGGACCTGCATTTTAGGAAAGCAGAACGAATATAGAAGACTAATAAGCATACACAGATGTCACTGCTAAAAACATGCTAAGATTGGAGAAACGGATACCTAATAAACAAAGAGCGAGCAGAAAGGGAGACCTTTGACTTGTTTCATCTTTGTCAGGTTAGCTCACTGCTGCCTCACCGGTCCGAAAAGATGGTTTTGACGGATGGTTGAGAGACTTGAGACCGGTTGCGCCGCCCCCGCGCGTGTACGATGTAACGAAAAGAGGTTCGCGTTCGTGCACCTGTGGCTGGTCGGGAACCTGGGATCGAGATCTCTCGGTTCAGTGCAAGCCTACAAGGGATATATATATATATATATATCTTGAAAAATATGATGTTAACTTGTATTTATATTCTCAATTTTTTTATATTGTTATTAATATCTTTTAAATCTTCAAAAAGGTCGTAGGTATAGTTCTCCGTCAGAATAACATGAATTGTAATTGAATGTGTCAAAAAGAATACATATATAAAATTTAACAATATGTACGAATTGGGTATGAATATAAAGATGTTATTTTTCAAGGGTGTATATGCAAGATGCCTACTCTTTTCAATTCTCCTTCCCGTCTCACGTGCGAGGGAAATCGCCTGTACCTCAATATCTAGACCAAGCTGCGTGATGTCCTCTGCTGTGCGCACCCATGCCTTCTTACACTAAGTAAGATCTCCTTTCATGTCTTTAAAATTTTGTGTTTGAATTGTTAAAAATAATCTCACATCGAAAAAGGGATAAAACAAATAACACTTAAGTAAATGGTGTTTATTCTACTCAAGATCTTAAGATTTTGAGTTGGATGAGTTAATAACTTCAATATAATATTAGAGCTCATAGTTGTGCATTAGATCGCACACCCTGTAAAACTTAAAATCAGCTTATACATTAGAATGTATGTTAAAATAGTCTCAACAGAACAAACAACGCTTAAATAGATGGTACTTATTTCACTCACAGTCTTAAGTTTTGAATTAGATAACCTAAATACATCTAACAAACATTACAATTAACTTACCTCAAACCCTAAAGTCTTAACAAGCCCAACAGCTAGCTCTCATAAAATAATCTCTGGTACATTCTCATCATGTTTTCTACAAAGCAGAAAAGTTTCCTTGTACTCTTGACAGGTGATAAAAAGTGTCATCTCGGTTAGGAATATCAGAATTTGAGGTATACATCTGAAGTTCATAGAATGATGGAACTAGAATGTAAACGATTCCAAGAGGGAGGGAAAACGTGTGGCAGTCGCACGAGGAAGAAAACTTGAACAACGTCAGGACAAAAACTTAATTTAGAAGATGAGTGTATGTAAAAGACAAACTTAATTCTTAAGGAAACCAGAATATAAATATATATATATCAGCTGTCAGAAGGTAAAGTCCTTATGATCGAAGCTTCTTAGTTATTATAGCTTTTTAGTTGATTATTATACGTAGATTCTGGTGACAAGGTGACACGTATACCTACCCGTTGGACTGGCGTAGGAAATAGAAACTAATACCACCCCAAAATTTTAGAAGACGCTATTTCTATTCTCTTAAAATATATCTTTAAGATACAATGAGAACAGTAGATGTTGTTTCTACTCTCTTAAATGTGCTTTTTAATTAATATGTTATTTTCACATTGAGAAACAGTGTAATTAGAAAATGTATCTAAATTAGTAAGAATAGTACTATTATCTTTACATGCATGACTAGTTTATTATCTTCTCTAGCTAGAGTAGGGAGAGGGATCCAAACCTAGTTTATTATCTTCTCCAGCTAGAGTAGGGAGAGGGATCCCAACCTTGGAAGTGAGAGATCCTTTTTTTTTGCGTTGCAATGATCTAGTACTGGCTGAGAGATCAGCCCTAAACTCACTCCAACCAGGATGAAATCCTGCAAGAGTAATACCTGCTGCAACGCTCCTGCGTGCTGGACACACAGAGGTATTATAGTGGGTAAACTAAAAAAAATTGTTTTTTTTCAGATGGGCCCAGAGATGTCTTAATAGTTTATTTTTTTATTGTTCATTAGAATTCGATTTTTATTTGACATAAATAATTGAAACTAAATTTCTGAAAATAGCAATATCTAATCACATCCTAGATAGTTCTTCATTACTCTCTCCTAAAATTTTAAAGTGTGATGCCTAACTTTAATACCATGATAATTACTAAAACTTTGTATATCTCCTTTGTTTTTTAAAATAATTAAGAAACCACAATAGTCTTCCTTCAATAGCCTACCATGCTTCTCTCTTTCACAATCTTCTTAAAATGTAGTCAGTACCTCACTCTTCTTCTCTTTTTTTTTCAAACTTTAATAGGTATGTAATCCGACTCAAGAATTTATCTACTTTCATCTTTCTAGAACTATTTTCAACTCTTTAAGTTATGATGTAGACTGGATCTATCACGACCGGATTCCGAGGCTGGAACCCGGAGAAGTGGATCCGAATCCGATTCGGATCGGTGCTACCGAGGCCCGACGGGGATCCGGAAGGCCGAAGAGGCGGAGGCGAAGACGAGGGTCCGAAGGCCGAAGGGCGCTTCGATCGGAGCGGGCTCGTCTCCGGAAAGTCGGGGCCGAGGCTCCTTCGGGCTGTACTGTCGACAGGCGATGAAGCCGAAGCCGACGGTCTGAGGCCGGAAGGGTCTCGGACTCGGCTTGCTCTTGGATAGTGAGCCCAAAAGCTCTTTTGCCGGACGAGGGGACAGCGCGGGGCCGAGTCTCCTGTCGCAGGGCAGCCGTCGTACGGCGTCGAGACCAGGGAGAGGAGTCCGAGGTCGGCGGTCGAGACCGACTCGGGAAGGTCGGCGATGATTCAAACCGAGCCCCTGCAGGAGGGAAAGAAGAAGAAAGACCGGTCAGCAGGAGTCCCGGGCTCTGGCCCTTAGGAACCCCCTCCGACGGTCAAATTAGCTTCTGAAGATGATTCGATTCAGAAGGCAATAAGTAACTTTTATGCTATTTGGACCGTAGTCCTTAAGGGTCTCGGAGACAAAGAGTTGCATACCTTTGGCAATAAATAGCTGTGTATTTATAGCAGAGGATAGAGGTTGGTTAACGGTGGTAGCCGATATAGGACTATGTTTGGACTTACTGGTAAACCGCCATAGTGCCGGATCCGCCACCGGAGTGAGCCGGACTCGGCTATCGGGCCGAAGGGGGTTGGGCCGCTGAGGGGCCGAAGCCTGCTGGACCTTGGGCTGCCGTGCTGTTCCCGGACCTTAGGCTGATGGGCCGCTGACGGGCCGAAGCCTGTTGGGCCGGGAGCGACGGTGCCGCTTGTGGGGCCGAGGGCTGCTGGGCCGCCGATGGGCTGGAGGCTCCCGGAGGACCTGATACTGTCGCTATTGGGCTGAACGGGGTTTGGGCCTGCTCTAATGGGTCGAATCGGATTCTGCCTCATCAAGTTATAATCTACCAAATGTAATGATAAATACTTACCTTGTTAATTCTCTCTAAACGATAGATCTCTAAAATAATCGCCGTTTAACAATTAATTTCTCAGAACAAGAACACTGTCTCTCTTCTATCCCACAACCTTCAACGTCCTCTCATTGACCTGAATATGTGCCATCGGTGTAAAAAGCCCACACGTATTGCACAAAGTTTTTTTTTCCTAACTTTTTTTGTTAAACTTACATTCTAGCTGCACAGGCTTATGCTGCACGAGTCTATTTTCCGAACTAGTTATTTGTCTCCTTTGATCGTTTGTGATCTAGTGGAAGCTAAAAAACACACGTGAGAGATAATACACGAGAGGATGAGAGAGAAAGGCTGAAGAATGAGAGAGAGAGAGAGAGAGAGAGAGAGAGAGAACCGTTTGGTACAGCAACCGGTCAAAACCTCCTGTCAACAAAAGGGAGATCATAAGCTACATCAGTGATGTCCCCCTCCCCACCCATCCGCCAGGCCGCCTCGACCTACCCTTCCATTATCGCCCCCCCTCCCTGCTCTGCCACAAGTTCTCCTCCCTCTTTCCCTCTTAAGATTCCTCCTTCTCAGTTCTTGCATGTACGTATCTCCTCCATCCCATCTCCTCGGATCCCGATGCTGATGATGGAACCCACTTACCCCTCTCTGCAATCACCACTTCTCCTCCTCCTCCTCCTCTCTAAATCCTTCACTAGGTTTCTATAGAAGAAGGCAGCTTACAGCCTTCGGTGCCTGAGCAGGTAGGCGCAGGACGATGGGAGCCCTGCACGGCGGCAGCGATGGCGGCGGGGCTAGCACTCCCGCGCTGCAGCAGATGCTTCAGTCGGCGGTGCAGAGCCTGCAGTGGACTTACAGCCTCTTCTGGCAACTCTGTCCGCAGCAAGGGTTAGAGTTAATTACACGCTATCTAGCTACCTCTAGCTAGTACCAGTGTTCACACTTCACTCTAAAACTCTCCGTCTCTGTGCGTTTTTGGCTGGTAAGGGACTGATGGTGTGGTTGCCAATTGCGAAGGGTCCTGGTGTGGGCGGAAGGCTATTACAACGGAGCCATAAAGACGAGGAAGGTGGTGCAACCGGTGGAGGCGACGGCGGAGGAGGCGTGCCTCCAGAGGAGCCAGCAGCTGAGGGAGCTCTACGAATCCCTGTCCGTAGGGGAGACCAGCCACCAGCCGGCACGCAGGCCCTGCGCCGCGCTCTCGCCGGAGGACCTCACCGAGTCCGAGTGGTTCTACCTCATGTGCATCTCCTTCTTCTTCCCTCCCGGCGTTGGGTAAGTAGAGTATGCATATATGTGCACACATACGCATACGTACACGTCTTCTTCTCATCTATTATATTATATGGGATGTTGTTTTACGTAAAACGTCCTAAAACATTCTAAATACTGCATTTCTGTGACACATAGAACATGACATTTTACAGTGTTTTACGGTGTCCTAGGTCGAACCGAATAACCCCTACATGTCATCATCTCCCTTCCACATGGATCTTTCTGCATGCAATCCATCTCCTTTCTGTTCTTCCTTAACAAGATTGCTTTCACTCCATGTCTCCCAGTGATGAATGGGTTTTGGTTGGCTTCGGGGAATTCTTGTGTGGTGAGGGTTTTGGAGGTGCGTTCCCAAGCTGAGCTATCCTGGTAAATCTCCAGTGAACCGCTGCTTTGGTGCTGCAATGCTGTTTGTTTAGCACAGTTCGAGGATTGGCAACCATACATATGTCTGCACACTGACGCAACCTATTGCCTGTTTCGTATGGAGCAGTGTGATTAATGCACGGCGTGGTGAAAGGGTGGCGAGACCTCGTCGGAGCTGGGTCTCGGGTCACCATTGTAGCTAGAGCTTATCATCTCCAGGTTTTTGTTTCCTCGTGATGTAGATAAGAGGACACTTTGTAGAGTGAAGGTGCAGGGACCTAATCGGTGGTTTGTCATGGCTGACAAGATTGAAAGAGACATGGTTGAAAGACTTGCGTTAGTCCATTAAGGGACCACTGGAGTAGACTGTCCTGGTGAAAGGGGCATTAATATTGAATGAGACCAGCCAAAGTGTTGAAACCATTTAAATTTTAGATGGTCAGACAGACTCTTCCCTGATCTCCTTATAGTTTGCGGTAACTGGTGAGGGAGCATCCATGTCCACAGGAATCAGCACTTAGGAAATCTCCCTTTGCATGGCAGCAAAGTTGCTGAGCTGAGAGATCCCAGAACCAAAGGTGGGCTAGAAGGACGACGGACGCAACAATCTTAACGTCTAACTTTCTCCACACTAACGGCCACCTAGTGCAGTTCAAACGCTGCCGTAGGCCCCCTTTCATGCCATGCAGAGACGTCGTCCCCCCTCTCCTTCAGCTGTACGGGAAGCCCCATGTGACACCCCAGCCGCAGGCCAACCCCATCTATTTATGACCCTCGTCCGATATGCCGGGATTGGTCCCGGCGACGCTGGCCGGCCGGCGCCGTGCAAAACCGCCCGCTGCAGCGGTGGTTCAATGCCCACAGAACCCAAGAAGGCGTACACAGGAGTAGGGCTGCAGGGATCAGAGCTCTCTGCAGCCGAACTATATATGTAGACGTACATATGCGGACTCCCTGGGGGGACAGAGAGATTGGTGATGTCTCATAAGGGACGGTAGATAGAGCAGTGAAACCCCTCTTTAACTCCTGGTGCGGGACGAAATGGTGGGTTTTTCACGGATTCATCTAGTAAGCGGACGCCAACCAGGTCGTGGAGATGAAATCCTGGTGTCCTTTGAATGGAGACATGGATGATGCCGGTTGCTCTTAGAGGTGCTTATAAGGCCGTCCAACTCAAATGTCAACAAATTAAGTAGCTGTATATGAAGTAGGCTTTTATTGTATAGAGTATATATTTACTTTTATCTCTTTGAGCACGAAGGTTTGGAGATTAAATAATTAATAAGTGTATGATTAGGTGCTGTAAGCATGAATTAATTCTGAATTAAGAGAGCTAACTTCTCTTCTAGGGATGCCACATGAATAATTAGAGAGGAAGAGATAACATCATGAGGGAATTTAAAGAGCTAGGAGTTAAAAGGAGAGAAAGAGATGGGCACGGGATTGAAGGCCAATTGTGGAAGGGTTGTTGGGAGATCATAGAGAGTGGGGAGTGGACGCATGGTGGGTAGTTGGAAGGCTTGGTGGATGTGTGTGTAGGTGGGGGAGAGAGAGAGAGAGAGAGAGATGGATTTTATGTATAGGTCAAGGAAATACGTACCCTCTTTTTATTTCAGTAACTTTCCGATAATATTCTTAAAATATTATGAGAATTTGTCCGATAAAAGAGAAGCATAATTCTCGAGTGCAATTTTTCTCGTGTTTAAACTGAACTCAGTTAGTACAAATAAGAGAAGAGAAAGCCTTTCATAAAAACTTATCCTCGATAATGAAAAAAATACCATATGAGGAGGTTTTTTGAAGTCCAAATCTGAACGTAAAAGATCTATATTCAAATCTTCAGTGCTTTGAGTCACACTCTCAATTAATGGGGAACAACATATCACGTGGAGTTCCTCAACCTCGGAAAGAAGACAACGATTCTTTGAAAGATGATTCTAAAGGTCCTGTTTTTATTTGAAATTTATGTGTATGACTGCTAATATGACAATTCCAAGAGTATTACATTAAATGCAAAAGCTTTTTGTGGAATATAAGCAAAAAAAATGCCATCTTAAAAAACTGGCCGTTACGTCTCCCCAGTCGAACATATATGACGAGACAGAAAATGTTCTGATACAGAGAAAATCGAAAATTACATTCAAACCCTTTTTAACAAGAAAATGTTGAAGAAATATGACACATTCTAGGGAAAAAGTGTCATTCTAGCGGTTAATTTATAGGAACAGTCGGATGCATTTTGGGATACAGTGGCTAATGCAGTGATTTCAAAAGCGCAATGTCTAAAGAAGATTCATGGCAAGTAAAAATTTCATTTATATATATATATGATATTGATATATTTTTCAACTATTATAGTGGTGGCCAAATATTTATTTGTCCTCCCTACTAGATAGAGTTCGAATCTAATTAAGCTATTTCAGTAATTTCTTTCAATAAAAGTTTTTTCTACATAAAGTAATATTCTTCGAATAAAAGTGATTCTCTATATTGTAATACCATGCAAGGAGACATTTTTTGTGCCCTAAAATTCTTCAAAGCTGCATCCTCCCGTGGAGGTACATGTAGCTTGCCGATCATGTTAATGAGTTTCTCATAGCCATGTTGTGTTAACGTATTTCCCCTCCCACATTTAGGACGTGTTTGGCAAAACTTTTATTTGAAAGTTATTTTTGAATTCCACTTTTTATATAGAATGAGTTGAAGAAGAGAGGTTATAATTAATTTTAATTTATCAACAGTCAACATCTTCACAACAATTTCACTTTTTCTCCAATCTTAGAAGCTCCCTCTTAGAGCTTTTGCTTGAAGTCAAAACACAAGAAAAATATTATATAAATGACTTTCAAGATCCAGTGATTTTCATAAAAAATAATTAAATGAAAAAATCAAAGTGCTTCTAAATGGAAGTTGCGCCAAACACGGCCTTATCATCAATCTGGACAGAACCAATTAACTATATGTGCCAAAAGTACTAGAGTACTCGTGGAGGTGGAACCAGCCTGTTCCTCTAGAGCATGCCCTTCATTAATCAGAAGATGCTTCTGCCATGCACGTTGCCATAACTCAGATCTCCTTGTCTCATCTCCTCTTCCTGCGCTGCTCTTAGCTGCTACGTACCTAGCTAACAGGCCCCTGTCACTTGTAGGTTGCCAGGCAAAGCATTTGAGAGGCAGCAGCCTGTGTGGCTTTCAGGGGCTAATGAAGTGGACAGTAAGGTCTTCTCTAGAGCCATCCTTGCCAAGGTGATCATTTATCTTTTTTTCATATTTTCTTCATCTGTTGAGGAGAGCTTATCTTTCTTACTTTGAAGCAAGAAAGCCTTTTGGGTTGACGCAGAATACCAAAGTATCTCAATTCATACTGTTATATGTGTCCAAATTTGTTTTTTTTCGAATTTTTTTCCCCTCAGTCTTTGGGTTAAAACCTGTCTACTATTTCTCACTTTTATTTTCTCCCCTCTTTATTTTTTTTGTTTCCGGTGATCAATGCCCACGCCTCGAAGCAGGGAGCTCAAATACAGGTTTGCCCTCCATTTAATTGTCATCTGAATTTAATCATCAAAATACAGCTGACTGCTTTTAAATCTTTAATTTTTGAGGTACTATATAAAATAAGTAGTCTGATGGTGATGATGCAGACCGTTGTGTGCATTCCACTGGCAGACGGAGTTGTTGAAATCGGCACCACCGACAAGGTAGGCTTGCTATTGCTTTCCTTTACCATTGGTCTCACTGGTCTTATTTATGTGTTAGATTTGGCATTAAAACAAACGATTTGGCAAAATGTTATAATTCGACATTGGTAAGCTTCAATAAGATGGTGTCAAATATGTTCTTGATGCAATTAATGTAATATATAAGATGGCGCCAAGTATGTCACCATCTTAACGTTTTAAAGTCGTTTGTCTATGCCCGGCATGCCGAGCTGCCAAGTTAATTAAGAATGCTCAACTATTAGGTTAAGAGAAATACTTGCTGCAACGTATGCGATCCGCAAATTTGATCACGCACTCGGCTTAGATTGCGTCAATGTGTAGGCCTTTTTTTTTGTTAATTTTTTAACTATCCGATCTTTACGGTACAAAGACTGAGGTGGTCCCTCAAATTAGCATTTTTTAGATAAAAAAATCATACACACGTTCGACTGCCGTCTGATCAAAATAATCAGACAATTGTGCCTCGAACATTATGATCTATATGAATTTGCAATGTCCAGACCCTACAGCAAGTATTTCTGTGAGATTTGAGATTTCTTTAAAAAACGGAAAAGAAGCAAAGACTTTTCTTAATTTCAGACTTCTCCCTTTAACATTATATAATGAGGAGTAGTTCATTTATAATTGTGGATGGATCAAAGATGCATGGTCGATATCCATACCTCCACTCACAAAGGTGGTCAAATTTTTTTATAAAAGAATCTTTCTATGTTGAGTTTGTAGAAAGAACATCTTTGTAAATTTCTCTTCACGAGAAGATATATTACTCAATTTTAGATAGATATCACCTCACCTTGATTTACTCAAGACTATGGATAATATATTTCTTAAGATGAAGATGCCTCATAATTAATCTTAGTTGATACAGTGTGAGGGATTCAACCAATCTATATAAAAAGTCAACCCTTTTAGTTTTATAACATTTCATACATGCACCAGCTGGCCAGTTGTATGAATTTAAAACCTTTCTTAAATTTAAAAAGTAAAAAAATATTTAAAATTTGTGATCATTACTGAGACAACAAAGTAGACAGTGTATATCTAGAAAAAAAATACTAAAATTCTCTTTACATGACACCCTTAAGAAGGCACTTTGTGTGTGTCGTATAAATTGGTATATATGAATTGATAAAAATAGGTTATTTTATCAATAAGATATTATTTTTGGAGAATAATATAAAAACATAAATTCTTGGGTGGTCCACCAGGCGGACGAGGACCCGGCGGTGATCCAGCACGTAAGAAACTTCTTCACGGAGCACCACCAGAACTACCCGGTTAACACCACCACCAAGCCCGCCCTCTCCGAGCACTCCACCTCCAACCCCGCCCCCTCCGCCGCCGCCCGCCAGCTCTTCCGGTCGCCGTCGCTGCCCGCCATGGCCCCGACGGCGACGGACTCCTACAGGTACGCCGACGAGGAGGAGGACGACGACGATGGCGGGGAAGAATCCGACTCCGACGCCGAAGCCGTCGACAGAAGTACGGGCGGCAGGGAACGACATGGTTGCGCAATGGCGACGGGTGAAGCGACCGCCGCGGAAGCAGAGCCGAGCGAGCTGATGCAGATGGAGATGCCGGAGGAGATAAGGGTGGGGTCCCCCGACGACTGTTCCAACAACCTCGACGCCGACCTGCAGATGCTGGCCGTATGCCGCACGGCCAGTGGGCAGTCTGACGGCCAGCTGCGCCCCGGCGCCGCCGCCTCTTGCCAGGCGTGGCCCCCCCTCCATGATGATGGTACTAACAGCTGCCTCCCTCCATCTTGTGGTACAGTCTCTCTCTCTCTCTCTCTCTCTCTCTGCGTGTGTTTTAAGTCTGTAACCTCCCTGTGTGTTTGTAGTTTGTAGTTTGTAGTTTGTGATCTCTTTCACTCTCTCAGACACACTCTTTCCATCTCAGGAGCCACTGCGACGCAAACCATGTCCCAGGAAGACGTCCACTACTCCCAGACGATCTCCACCATCATGCAGCACAACGCCAGCCGGTGGGTCGACTCCTGCTCCAGCAGCTACCTCGATCACCCACGGCAGTCAGCCTTCTCCGGCTGGACCTGCAAGGGGGAGCCCTCATTCCCGGCGCCGCCCGCGGGGACCTCGCAGTGGCTACTCAAGCACGCCCTGCGCAGCGTCCCGTACCTCCACGGCAAGTACAGGGCCGGCGAGAGCTCGCCTAACCCCCTCAGAGAAGGCGAGGGCGGGCAGCGGTTCCGCAGGGGCGGGCCGCAGGACGAGCTGAGCGCCAGCCATGTGCTGGCCGAGAGGAGGCGCAGGGAGAAGCTTAACGAACGCTTCATCGTTCTCCGGTCTCTGGTTCCATGTGTGACCAAGGTGGGCTCCCTCTGCCCAAAGCTTCACGGGCCTCGTTTGAAAGGGGGAAAAAAAAAATCATGTTTGAGGTTAAGATCCCCGCATAAATATGCTTGCAGTTACATTAATTCTGTGAATTATATATATATATATATATATATATATATATATATATATATATGCACCCATTTGCAAATAAGTGAATGTCATCTCATTGGTTCCGCATAACTGAAACATAATTTGAATATGAAGGCAATTTTTTAAAGTGCTATCTGGTGTGCCAATTAGAGTTTCAAAACCAGAATATCACCAAGAAAAAAAGACTATGTAGTCAGAAGTTTCCCAAATGAGTTCTAAAGTAACCTTGTGTACTTGCCATTTGATCCAAGCAAAAAGCAAGGAATCACAGAAAAAAAGAAGAATTAAGAATGTGATTTAGACCTTGGTATCAACCAACTTCCTGAATTTTTTTCTGGTTCTGCAGATGGACAAGGCATCAATATTAGGCGACACAATAGACTACCTAAAGCAGCTGCTTAGGCGCATCCAAGAAATGGAGACACAGATCAAGCTGATGGAGAGTGAGACGAGAACAAGAGCAATGGAATCCTTGAGGCCCAGCCCCAGAGAACAGAGCATCCAGACACACAGCAGTCCCCCACCAGGTGATGCAGGCCAACACCTCATCAACAGTGACAGAGGCAGGGCAACTGGGTCTAACAAGAAGAAGTTAAGGGTACTAGGAGGAGGGACTGGTCCTATCAAGGCCAAGGCCGTGGAGGACACAAGCATTCAGGTGTCCATAATTGAGGCTGATGCCCTGCTGGAGTTGCAGTGCCCGCATAGGGATGGTCTCCTGCTCAGGATCATGCAGGCAATTCACGAGCTTGGGTTGGAGACTACTTCTATCCAATCTTCCTCAGCTGATGGCATCTTTGTGGCAGAGATCAGAGCCAAGGTACACATCTGTGTTTCTCCCCCTCCCCCCACAGTGAGAAGATTTTGCTTCCATACTCCCAGTAATTAGGAAATAGTGGTTTCTGAGGTTACTTGGTGCAATTATAAGATTGCTAGACTGTGACTTGAAGACCAAGGTTCGCCGTATCGCTGCAGTATCGGATCGTATCTTCCCAAATACGATACGATACCGATCCAACTTGGGCCGACTCGGTCCGACTCGTACGGATCACACGAGTCCAATCAATGAATTTGTTAAAATCAGTTGTTTGTTAAAATTAACGAGTTTAAGTCACATTTTAGAAAAATGCACCCGATTAATTCATATAAGAATATAATTCTACTTATCAAATAGGAGAAATTCAACTTCAAACATTTCATTAAGCATGTATGAGTCTGCACGATCCGATCCGACTCGGTGCGTATCAAAGGATCGGATCGGCTCAGAGATGAGTCAACTCGTACGAGTCGGTCCGATCTAGTACGATACGACAAACCGTGTTGAAGACAGTCTCTTTGCAGAAAGCATTGGCAAAACTGTGTACAGTTGAGCTTTTTAGGACCTGGCAGTGGCAGAAGTCTCTACACTGCACTACCTTTTTTTTAAAATCTCTGAAGCTGCAGGTTCCTCCTTTGGCATGCGGGTGTCCAACATTATAACAGCAGTCCTTGTGAGTGCAAGAGTGTTTGTCACAATTTAAGATGCCTGGCTCCACTTTAGAGAGTATACGAGTTTCACATTGTCTTAAATTTTGCAATGACTAAAGATTTTATGTTATGGACTCTAGGATGTTGACTTGACTAACTAAGAAGTGCGTTCATGAAATTTTGCTGTGCTGTTGTGACGCCTTGCAGGTGAGGGAAACTACTCATGGGAAGAGGGCAAGCATTACGGAAGTAAAAAGGGCACTTCATCATGTATTTGCTCAAAACTTGTGTTCTTAAGACATAGATACGCAAAAGTAGCAACCATTGTTATCGGCCTGCAGAAAGTTAAGGAAGTTGCTGCATGCTGATCCTTACATGCTGTAAATAGTGATCAGTAGACGTCCAGCTTTCACCACATGGAAAGGTATCGTATTCTTCGGATATTCATATGTAAGGGCAAGTATATGATTTTTCAACCCAAAGTGCTTCATACTCTTCGTAAATTGTCACTTAAATTGGATGCTCAGGAATTCAGTAGTGATTTTTACTTTTTCTTTCTTTCTTTCTTTTAGATACTCGGGGTTTCTTTTGGGTGGACCATTTGTGAACTGTCACAGATGCTAGGTCTCCAATAGGGAGGCCTTTGCTGGGATTATCCAAGAATTAGCAGAGTTATAATTCGTTCTAACATTCAGGGCGTACGAAGTGAGCTAGTCATTTCATCCAAGATGGATACTTTTTCGGAGTCGAAATGTAATGATATCTATAATCTATTACTGGAGACAAAAGATGCTCTTTATAGATTGAACATGGAAGAAGAGAATATCACGTTTTAATGTAGTTAGTATTAACATATTACATGAAGGGAAAGAGCAGGATGCTATCTTTGAGTGCGGTTCTTTAAGTGCAAAATTGGATAGGACTCGGTAGGTGAGAGAGGAGGCAAGAAAATTCTTCAATGGGAATGGAAAAAGGTAGATGTGAAGGAGATTTATGAAAACCTGCCATCTATATACTGATTGAGTATGGTCCAACTTTGCACTTAGAGAATCGATCTCTTCTAGCTATCTTTTGGCAACTGTGGCCCACTGTGTACATGGCTGCAAAAGAAATAGAAGAACTGTAGAACCTTGAGTTAGTGGAATGACTTTGATGTTGTGATGTTTTAAGTCTTGAGTATGTAGCTGATGAGGTCATAGACGAAGACAACAACCACACAAAAAAAAAGAGTCTAGATCCTCATAATGCAAGAGAGGGCAAGACTTCAACAATAGGGAATCACAAGATGTCACTTATCCTTCCCCACTTTTCTATCTTGTGTCTAACCTCTCTCTCTCAATAGGTGCAACCAGTTTTACATACAACCCAAAATAATTAGATACAACCCGAAGTTATAGTTGTATTTGTGACACCTAGATACAAACTAGAGCACATAAATATAACTCTGGATAATATTTAAGTGTTCTACGCTATATTTGGAACTGATTGCACTAATTGCCTTTCAGTTGGCGCTGGACGTACTAGAAGTCCTAGAATAGGCTTGTCCATCTAAAATATGTTAGATATAAAACTACTAAGCCAGCGGCTGTTGAGAAACTAGACATCAAGGTTGTAGCTTGATAAGGATAACTAAGCTGACATGCCAGACATTAACAATTGCATTGCCTGAAGAGTTCGGATCTCCTCAGTAGGAGGTTGGTCCGAACTCCAGCAGTACCCACTGGGGGGGGGGTCCGAATTTAAAATTCGAAAAATACTTTATCTGGGCCCCACTGCATTAAATGCAGCCCCTCTCTCCCAGTGGGTACTACTGGAGTTCGGACCAACCTCCTACTGAGGAGATCCGAACTCTTGCCTGAATGGCAGGGCCGAGTTTTTGTCTCTGGCTTGCTCTTATCCACAAGACGTTCTGCCCAATCTATGGATAGATCTGCAGCAAGCACTTCAACTCCTTCGGACCCTTTGGAAGAAGAAACGAAGATGTGTATGCCGGATGAGACTGATCACACCCAATCAGTGAGAAATCTTATATTAATTTGACAATGTTGTTTCAATTTGCTACCATTAGAGTCCGATCTCTTCCTGCACTGAGAGGATCCAGCTACAAACGAAAAAGACACAATATTTGATACGATGGTTGGCAAGTCTTCTTCTAGAGCCACACACCAAAAACATATGATGTGTGTACATAAATCCCATTAGCTTGTGTAGAAATGTAGGAAGTACCAACGAGAATTATGTGCATGGAGCATAGCTTCCACAATCTCCCCCTTTATTTTCACAAGGGATGGTGCAGCAGCCTGGTGCAAGCACGGATAGCCGTTGGATCTCATCGTGTGTAATCTGAGCTGTCTGCGTGGAAGTATGATCATCCGGTTAATCAGATGATAAGGAAACCAAACTTCGATGATCACCAAACCAGCATTTAAAAAAAAAAAGTTCCAACCATTATGAGTTGTCTGATCTTGACGAAAGTGCTCCATATGACTTTACAGTCCATGTCAGATTGTAACGCAGAAGTATTGCAGCAAGAATTACTATAACGGTTAAGCCTGGCCTAGCCAGAGCCTGTCTTTAAGCCGAACATTGCTGGGAGCAAGTTTGATCCCGACCAGGCCCGTGCGGATCAACATGAGCCCTAAACTAGCAACCCGCGTTCAATCTACTATCCAGAAAACTAACGCTGCATTCTATAATTGAAATATCATAGATGAAATTATATATACAATGTGTTAGAGTAATACTTGTTGTACCATCTATCCACTGGGATCACACAGGGGCCACGGTTTCTTTCATTTTTCCTTTTTTTTTTTCCTTTTTTTGAATTGTTGGATCAAAGATTACATCCTAAAGATGGCTAAGTGCTGTGATTGACATTTTATAAACAAGAAGACAAAAAAATACGTCAAAGGTTTGAGAGCATGGCTACCCAACAGTGTCCGAAAGCACCAATCGATTGGCATCTAAAGGTTGCACATCCATGCATGCTACCTGCAAAGAACCCACCTTTCACCTACAGTGAATGGGAAAAAGAATAAAACATGTGCATACCGGCCGTGCTCCAGAACGGCAGCCAGATCAAACGCCTGCCTGGCCCTCGAGTACTAGGCGACAAGAAGCCCTTGGTGCACACCCGTGCGGGTAGGGATGTAAATTGAGTGGACTAGGCTGAATTATGTAATAATTTAGGTCTAACTTAAGTTCAAAATAGTCTAGTTCAATTTTACCATAACTCAAATTTAATCCAAATTCAGCTCTAATGGGTTGGGTTGAGTTGAGTTGAATTAAACTGGTCCTATTTATAAATGATTTGTTAGAAGTATTCTACTTTTTGTATGAATTATTGTAAAAGTCAATAGTTTAAACTGTGCCAGTCCATTTTCAGCCCAACTTAGTCTAAATTTAATTAATATTAACTCAAATTTAGTCCAACTCATTTTATATAACTTGAGCCAACCAAATTTCTTTTAATACTGATTGGATTAGATTGAGCCACGGGCTGACCCGCCTGGTTGACATCCCTACGCGCAGGTGAGTATGCATACACACCGCACACTAATAGGCGCGCACGGTGGAACCCACCTGCACGGATGTGCACTGAGGCTTCCCCTCTGCGATTTTGATGAACTAGCCTCAGTTCCGAGGCCACTGACCTGTGGTTCAGGAGCAGACGAGTTCCCCTCCACAGTTGCACCACAGAAAGGAAAGGAGTTTGTTTACCAAAATATCAAACGACGTGGTGATGGGAGGGGAGCTTCTGCTTCTGCATATGACAACAGAAGATGGATGCCAGTACCCACCATTGATGGGGGCATTGCACCAAAGACCAAGAGCGTTGTCGTCAGTTTCATGATGGCAGGGGAAGATGTTAACTGGGATGGAAGCAAGGGCGTGGGAAACCTCCCTAAACCACAAGCCAGCTAGGTCCCCTCACCCCCGGCGGACAACCGGATGGTCATGCTCCTCCTCCTCCTCGACTATTTCATGGCCAACCGGGTGGAGTGAGCTCCATGACGGGGTGGACTGCCACGTCAGCACACAAGTTCTCAGCCAATTTCGTGATCATCCACGACCAGACCACGATGTTTCTTTCCCTTACCCTTCGAATGGTCATGGACTAGACCGGCATAACCCCGCCCTATAGTAAGTCGATCCCATGATATCAGCTCTCAATAAAGAGAAATGCTTGCTGCAATGCTGGTATTGCAGCATGCAATCTCTTTCTTTAGGTTTTTCGACCATCTAATCTTTGATAGGACCGAATGTCAAGTTGGGGATGGTCCTTCAACTGGTCAAATTTTATAAAGCAGAAAATATATATACGAGTGTCCAAGTATTTCAATTCACATGGACTTGCGATGCCTAGAATTATTACAGAAAGCATTAATCCTCGGGAAATAAAAAACTAAGACTAGTGGTCGGGCTGTGGGCCCAGCCTGATTCCACCCCATAGCAAGCCCACAATAAAGTGCAACCTTCTACGGTCCCCCGCAAATTGGCCCGCCAGCACAGGCTGCCCCAAAAGCTCGCAAAGCACATCGGCCCATTGACAAGCTGACTTTTGGACATGTTTGGCAAAACCTCTATTTGAAAGTCACTTTGACTTTCACTTCTCATATAAAATGAGTTCAGGGAGTGAAGTTATAATTATTTTGATTTGTTACAAAAGTCAACTCTTTTATAACAATTTCACTTTTTCTCCAGTCTTGAAAACACCACCCTTGCAAGTTTTGGTTAAAAGTCAAAACACAAATAAAATATTATATAAATAACTTCCAAAATCAATTACTTGACTAAATATAAATACAAAAATACTTCTAAATAGAAGCTGTGCCAAACACGGCCTTCGCAGCAAACCAAACCCGACAGAGTGGTGTCGACTATTGCATTGAGTGCCAAATGCGGGACCCTGGCCCACGGAGATTTTGAGCACGGCACATGATCACTGGGATACTCCCTCGGTTGCTCCACAAATTCGGTCAAACAAGGAGATCACGAAATAAAATCCCAGTTGCACTGCAAGTAGATAGAGGAACTTACCCTCCAGATTTTATGGACGGTCCAAATAATGCACCATTTATCTTGAAAAGATGGTCAGGCAGATCAAAATTGTATCCCACTACTAAAGGGACTCGTGTACAGTTGAGTCATAAACTCTTCCTATTAAGGAGAAAATAACTATGTGACCACTGCATCACCTGTCCTCAAGAAAACTTAACTTCGTATAAATCCACCATACACATTAAGCAATATGAACAGACATTTAAACGAAATAAGTCTTTTTCTCAACATTATATCTCTATGTACAATTACAGTTTTCTGAAAATACTCGGTAGGAGCTATTCGGTCAAGTAAATCTACCGGATTTGACATGGGAATTAAAAAAAAAAGGACTAAAGAACACTGGTGTAACAAATGATGGTTGCTATACACAGCCACTCAACATACAATCAAACAGAGGGAACACGTGTAGACACAATTATGTACATTACACACAGGATCATTGAACCATGTCCAGAGGAAGATCCTTCACAGATTTCATGAAGCATCAGGTTTTCCCCTGCGAGTGTCAGCTTTCAGAAATTGGACATACTCCTGCTGCAGCATCTCCCCTCCGTTGACGGGGTCAAAGCTGCACCTATAGAAACTGGAGGCCAACGAAGCATCATAAGACCAGATGGCAAACCTCACAAATACAACATCCATATTAGATGGTAACAATTTGCCCAAGATTCTATAATGTATCAGAAAACCTTGCAAATGAGAAATTCAAGACTATGAACAGAAAATACAGTAGACTATGCGGGAAACTAAGCCCAAAGTTATGCTAGCATGGAGCATACAAGGAGGCTTCTATGACCTGTGAGGGTGGTGTTGGATACTAAATTACAAGAATGTGTGATGTGCTCTAGTCACTAAACTATTTCTAGTGGCATTTTGGAAGATGATCCCAATAGTCACGAGTCATATCATCCAGTTCTCAGAAAATGGCAGTGGTGCAAATTATTAAGACAGTAACATTTATAACTACCTGGAAGTCTCCAATGATTTTTTTTTGAAGGTAGATATTACGAATAATATCATTAAATGAAAGTGAGGTGTACTAAGTATAAAATCAAACGGAACCTCCAAAGTAATCCCCCTATACAAAAGACACCTAGTAGGTGTATTTCTCGCAAGACACCTAGTAGGTGTATTTCTCACAAACCCTCAAAAGAACACAAAAGGAGGATTTACAAGAATGCTCATGGCAAAGAACTTAGGCCCATTCCCTCACTCTATCCCCAACAAAAGAGGTGATCCTATCTGCTAGCAATGCTTGCTTCCCAAAGATCCTTCTAGTCCTCTTACCCCAAATAGTCCAACAGGTGGCATGGAGAATCAACCACCACATATGAATGTAATTCTTGTGCACTCTAGTTAGCCCATTTGCAGAAAAGATCCTCCAATGATGTTGGGAACTGGGAACCAAACACTATTTAGAATATTCTCAGCAACATCATCATCAAAGCCTTATCCTATCTATTTGAGGTCGGCTACATGAATCATGTCCCGCCATCTTAATCAATCAAGTGTCAAACTTGAGGTAACATATAGCAATGTCATATCCTTTTTAACAAACATCTAACCATCTCATATTAGGTCTTCCTCGATATCTTCCACCCTCCTCAACTCTAATTCTATCACACCTCTTAACTGGTGTTAAACTTGGACGATGATGTACATGACCAAACCACCGTAACCTATTCTCCCTAAGCTTAACGTCAATAGGACCTACAACTAAATTCTTACGTATATATTCATTCCTAATTTTATCTTTTCTAGTCTTACTATACATCCACCTTAACATCCTCATCTCAGCAACATAAAACTTTTGCACATGATCCTTTCTCGCAACGTAACACTTAGAACCATATAACATAGCGACTCTTACAGCTGTCCTATAAAATTTACCTTTGAATTTTAAAGGAACTCGCCGATCATAGAGGACGCTAGATGCACTTCTCCACTTCAACTAACCTGCCTTGACTCTATGAGTGACATCTTCTTGGATCTCTCTATTATCTTGAATAATATATCTTAAATATCGAAAGTTGCTACTTTTAGGAATAACTTGACCTTCGATAGTGACTAAATCTACATGATCAACATTTCTAATACTGAAATTACATTTCATGCATTTTGTCTTAGTTCGACTAATCCTAAAGCCTTTGGATTCCAAAGTAAACCTCTATTGTTCTAATTTATGATTCAAATTCTTAATATCCTCATCAATCAGAATAACACCATCTGCAAATAACATACACCATAGGATGTCATCATGTAAGTGTTTAGTAATTTCATCCATAACTAAAGTAAAGATATAAGGACTTAAAGCTGACAATTGATGTAGTCCAATAGTAACAGGGAACTCAGACGTCTCTCCGACAATAGACATTACGCTGATATAAGTCATCTCATACATATCTCTAATCACATTGATATAATCTTTCGATACTCCATTCTTCTCTAAAGTCCACCAAATTAGCTTCCTAGGTATACGACCATAAGCTTTCTCTAAATCAATGAAAACTATATATAAATCTTTCTTGATCACTCTATATTTCTCCATCAATTGTCTCAACAAGAAAATAACTTCTATAGTGAATCTATTAGATATGAAACTAAATTGATTTTTTGCATGCCTGGGACGCTTCTTTACTATTCGATCTCAAAGTTTCATAGTGTGGCTCATAAGTTTAATTCCACAATAATTATTACAATTTTGAATATCCTATTTATTTTTAAAGTAAAAATCACAATATTTTTTCTCTAATCATCTGACATTCTCCTTTCTTTTAAAATCTTATTAAAAAGTCCAGTTAGCCACTTAATACATATATTACTTATACTTTTCCATACTACGATAGGTATCTCATCTTATCCAAAGACCTTACACGTTCTCATCATTTTAAGAGCATCTCCAACTTCTGAAAATCTAATTTGTTGAATATAATGATAATTAATTTATCCATTGGAGTCATTAGTTTCTTCCTGAAGGTAGCTTCTGAATTCATCTTCATTTAATAATTTCTCAAAATAAGCACTCCAACTATCCTTAATCTCACAATCATTTAGTAAAACACTATCATTCTCGCTCTTAATACATCTGATATGATTAAGGTCTTTACTCCTTTTATCTCTTAGTTTTGCAAGTCTAAAGATATTTTTTTCACCTTCTCGAATTTCCAACTAATAATATAGTTCCTCAAAAGTCTTAAACTTAGTTTCACCAACTATTTTCTTAGTGTTTGTTCTTGCAATTTAGTAATCTTTTAATCTTTGATCATTTTTACTCATTTGCCATGTTTTAAAGCATTATCGCTTATCGTTAATGGACTTTTGAACTTCAATATTCCACCACCATATCTCTTTTTTTAGGAACCCTTTTACCTTTAGATTCACTTAAGATTTCTTTAGCTACTATTTTTATACAATTAGACATTCGATTCCATATTATGTTAATTTCTCCCTCAAAATCCCATATATTTTCTTTAATAGACACCTTTAAAAGGCATATAGATTCTCTCTTTTTAAGTTCCACCATTTCATTTTAGCGCAACTATTCACTATATCATTTCTCTTCCACTTTTGAATATAAACATCCATTACTAAGATCCTATGTTGAGGGGCTAGACTCTCCCTAGGTATGACTTTACAATCTTTACATAATGAATCGATCAATTTTTCAATAAGAAAATAGTCGATTTGATTGTTATGCATTTCACTTTTATAAGTTATTAAATATTCATCTCTCTTTTTGAAATAAGTATTTGCAACTATTAGAGCATATGCAATGGCAAAATCAAGAATGGCAGCACTCATGCCATTTCTATCACCAAAACTAAAGCCTCCATGAACCCTCTCGTAGCCCATATTATTCTTTTCCTACATGGCCATTCAAGTCACTTCCAACAAAATTCTTTTTACCATTAGAGATATCTTGGATTATCTTATCAAAATTCTCCCAAAATTCTTTCTTAACACTCTCTTCTAGTCCTACTTGAGGTGCATAGGCACTAATTATATTTAAAACTTCTTCACCTACTACAAGTTTAACTAGTATGAGTCTATCCCCCTCCTTTCTAACTTCTACAACTTTGTCTTTTAACCATTTATCTATGATAATGACTACATCATTTCTATTATTACTTTTGCCAACATACCAAAGTTTGAAATCTTTAATTTCTTTAACTTTAGACCTCCACCTAATTTCTTGTAAACCAGCTATGTTGACCCTCCTATCTCTCATAAATTTAACTAACTCTAAACTTTTATCGGTTATGGTTCATATATTCCATGTAGCTAAACGAATTTTAATCTTATTCTTATTCTTATGAACTAACTTCTTTACTCGTGTTTGTCCAACACACGAGAACCATTGCCTATTTGTCACCGCAACCAGACGCCATTGCGGCGCATCGCTTCTGGGGAACGCCCTAGCAACCCCTTGCTTACTTCTCATTACACTCGGGGACCAATGTAATGTGTCGCTTCCGGAGAACGTCCTAGCAACCCCTTACTCACTTCTCATTACACCCGGAGGTCGATGTGACGCGTCACTTCTGGAGAACGCCCCAGTACTAGCACAAAATATTGGTTCAAGATTCATGATTGGATTGTGACAAACTTTATTAAGTACTGGCTGTCAACCTAACGCACACTCTCCTCCTTTCTCATCCAGGCTTGGGACTGGCCATGGCGGAGTTAGAACATTCTCAACCTCATCCCAAATTACTTGTATTAGGAGATAGATACTATATATCAAATGGAGTGCTCAAAGTAGGGTTTCTTCATCTACCTACAACAGTGCTGGACTACGCTTGATGCCATGCATGCTAAGGTGTGGAAAAATCATTGCACTTGTGGCATTCAACGTGATTGCTAGCAGTGCTCTTTCTGTACTGCGTCTTCATTTAGAGTTTGAGCCACTTCAAACTCAAGTACTCCATCAGGCACCATTACCTATATCAAAGCCCTCCTCTTTGAGTTCCTTTCCAATAAAACTTGACTACGTGCAGTTGCTGCCTCGTGTAGCTTCAAAGACTGTGCTTGCTATGTTGGCCCACCACATTGCTCTGCTCAATCACCATCTGGGTTGTGTCTTTACACTCTGGTGGTTCCAATACTGTTGATATTGTCACAACAAAGGACATGCCAAAGAGGGCTGCCTGAAGCTGTGTCATACCATTCTTTGCAACTTTGAGTGTACTTGCTTTCTACTTCCTCCCTCCCCAAGAATGCACTTAACCCTGCCACCCTTGGTCAATGAAGTGAATTGTCCTAAACTACAGCTTGAACATAAAAGTTGTCTAGTAGCTTGGTGTCTCGAAATCTCCCATCATATCAAATTCTTTAAAAATGCGCCATATTACAATTGTCATCGCACTATATCTCCTTCCTCCATGATCTAAACCCTACTCCTACTATTGTTCATGGTCTTGTACTTCCCACATCAGTTATTTCCCATTTGTGCGTCCTGCTCATCCTCATCTACTACTGTCTTGCCTTTCTTCGCCAAGAAGCTGCCTTCTTCTCCTGTTGAGTTAACTTCCACTCAGCCTGATATGTGTAGCTATATTTTGCCCACTTCCCTCCTATTACACCAAATATAAACTTGTGGCCCTCGTGACTAGCACTTCTAAGATTTTGTTGATCATGTTGAATTGCCGATGCTCTGTCTGATGCTCTCCTTCTCCATTCCAGTTCTACCCTGCCTCCTGCAGTTATTACTGAGCATTATCCTCTTTGGATTGGCATCTACTCTATTATAATTGACTCTTATTCCCCCTAAGTTTGCACCTTTCATGCTACCATTTGCAGTTTTGTACACATCAGAAGCTTTAATCCTATCAACAAGCAGTTCAGTACCCTGAGGTGTAATGGACTATTACATGAGTAGTTTTAGGGTCTTCAACAGACTCAAAATTGGGATCTTATACCACTACTAACTAGCAATGTTCCTATCAGCTAGTCCACAAGATCAAGACTAAGATGAATGTGGCTGAGTAGGCAGTCAATAGCCATAGGTTCATTTTGGATAATGACATTAACTATGAAAAGGCCTTTGCACCAATGGACAAGATGACATTCTGTGGTTTCATTAATGTTGTTGTTCGTAGTTAGCATCTATCTCGGCTTGATGCGATGAATGCCTTTCTTCACATTGATCTCTTTGAGGAGATCTACATGCAGCCACCTTGACTTTTTTGTTCTTCCTTATCATGTTTGTCGTCTTCATCGAGCCAGCCATGCACACAAAGAGGTGCCATGAGCCTGGTTTAAGCATTTTTGGCTTGTTGTCTTTGATGTTGCCTTTGCAAAGGGTGGACATGATTATGCTCTCTTTGTTCGTCCACCTGGCATGGTCAAACTATACTTCTACTCTATGTGAATGGTATGATCATGTTGAACATTTTTTTATTTTTATTTTTTTTTTTTGGGGGGGGGGGGGGGGGGGAGGACATGTAAATCAAAGAAAAAAAGAGAAGGGAGAGAGAGAGAGAGAAGCCAAGGAGGAGCCACCAGTGGCTCCCCCCCCCCCCCCCCCCAAAACAAACCAATGGGGGGTGCCACTGCACCCCCCCCCCCCCCCCCTCCATCTCTCTCTCACATCTCCCTCTCCTCTCACCCTATATAAAACCCTCCATGGGCGCTGCTGCAGGGAGGAAAAAAGGGGGGTTTTGGGAGGAGACTCTGGAGGATTTTTTAGGGCTCTTCTTGAAGAAAAAGGAGGAGACACGCGGCCAAAGCATTCAAACTCTGCCTGTGGACAGATTTGAAGCTTCAAGACTGTGCGTGGAAGACGGCATACATCTTTTGTATAATAAAGAAACAAAACCATGGTCCATCCTTATAGAATGGCCAAAAGTTTAACAAAACCATGGTCCATTCTTATAGAATGGCCAAAAGTTTAACAAAGCCATGATCCATTCTTATTGTTAGAATGGTCATAAGTTTAACAACATCATGGTTCATTCTTATTACTCGAATGGCCATGAGTTTAATAAACTTTTTGGTCCATTCTTATCGTTAGAATGCCCTCAAATTATGGTCCATTCCTACCGCTGGAATGGTCATAGAGTTGTTGGTTCATCCCTATTATTGCGGTGACCAAAGTTTATTTCATGGTCCATTCCTATCGTCGGAATGGCCATAAAGTTCTTAGTTCATCCTTATTGTTGGGGTGGCCAAAGTTTATTTTATGGTCCATTCCTATCGTCAGATTGGCCATAAGTTGTCTTAGTTCACTCTTATTATTAAGGTGACTAAAATTCAATCCTTGGCCATTCTCATCATTGGAATGGCCAAAAAATTGTCAAATTATGACTCAATGTGATTATGCATGGAAGTAAGTATGTGTGCCTATTTGACTAGCATCATTATTCTTATGTGATGTGTGCCTATTTGACTAGCATCATTACTCTTACGTATTTGCCTAACTTGAACTTGATTAGAACTAATAAGTTTGGTCCATTCATATCGTTTGAATAGCCATAAAATGTGTTTGGTTCCTTCATATCGGTTGGAGGACCATCAATTTTATGGAAGGATCTTGGTTAAGTGGTGGCCATCATGCCCCATTCAGTAAGTTCTTTTCCTTGCAAATCTTTAAAAAAAAAAAAAAAAAAAAGGATTTTTTTGTTCAAGCTCAAATGATCCTCGTAAACTCAGAGAGTTCCCTAAAGGATATTTAAAGGATACTACCAAATTCAAGTGCATCCTCTAAAAGTTTTAAGAAAGATTTTGCCCAAAGCATATCCTCTTAGTGTCCTTTAAGGATTGCAAGCTCATATGCCCTCCACGTAAAGTAAATCCTTTAAGTATCATTTAGGATTCTCAAAAAGGAGAATTCAAAATGAACATCAAGTTCAAAATCTCATAAATGCAAAAGTCAACCAAGTGATGTGTTTCATGCAACATTTGAATTCCTTTAGTGTGTTATCATTTCAAGGGCATCAATGGACGATTAATCAAAAGTTGTCAAACTATGATTGACATAATTAAACACTGGTCGAGGTCAGTGAGGAGAGGCTGAATTTTCAGATCCACTTGTCTAATCCAAAATACTAGACTCCCTAAGGGCTAATCTTAAGTTCTCAAAGTCTACACTTAAAACAAAAAGAGATTCTTTTGAAAATCAAAATCTTATAACTTCTTTCAAAAAAAAAAAGAAATAAATCAAGTCTCACAGATCATCACTAGAGATGATGCAATTACCATTGCCTCTTCGAAGCAGCATCCTCATCATGAATTTGTATGGATTATACCACCAACTTTATTGAAAAATAAACAAGCACAGTAGAATCGTAAGCGGAAGACATTGCTCACACACCCATTACAGTCAACTACAGGAAAACAAGTCTAAAAGCCAGATACAGATTCCATGAAGGAAAACAACTCTCCTCTAAACTACATAAATAAGATGTTATTTTCAAATGACGTGCAGGTCAAAGTCAACTTCCCTGCTATTGTTAACGTGCATTGACATTCATATTTTTCTCCATTGTGTGGTCAAACAATCCCAATTACCAGCAATAAGAGATGTCTTCAACTCTCTAATAAACCACGATTGAGGAATCATGAAGATTCAGTTCATCATTGACTCCTTGAAAGAAACTGCAGATCTCTGTCCCATTCTAAGTTTAATCTTTTCCTCGATCTCTTCCCATGGCTATTTTCTTTCTCAACCAAGTTATATCAATGTCATTCTTTAGCATGCTTATCGCCTCTGATTCTTAGATGGCTGAAACATCAATGGAGCCTCACCTAAAGCTTAGTCCTACATATGATAAGCCTTTTGAAGATTCAACTCGCTATAGTACAAGCAACCCTTCTTTGTGTTCCTTAGTATCTTCATAGCACTATCCCTCACTCTGTTATGTCTACGTCCTATTCAATACAGCTGCATGCCATTGCCAATGCTAACTGAGCTGGAGGACTCACTGATTGTCATTCTGCCATAGGCACCTGCATATTCTGGCACACTTCTCTCATTTTTTCGCATAATAAGATGCAGGAATTTGTCTCTTGTTTAGCACTGGAGGCAATCACACTCTGGCTAATAATTCTATAGAGATTGTTTGACTTTAATGCCTTCTTTTGATTTGGGTGTCAATCCGCTAACTCTTGCACCCTTGCATTATGAGAAGAGTGCCTTGTAGGTTCTGAGCAATCACAGTTTTCTATGGACAGATGAAGCATTGAGATTGAATGTCACTCCTTTCATTAGTATTATCTCTTTTGCACCCTTACTCTTCCTCAGATCCCATTTTTCGAGTAGGTTGTTGACCTTTCTACTACATCCTAGATTACATTGCACTTTATGGAATTGTTAGCAAACTGCACATGATCTCTCTTGAGTTTGATGGAGTGGTAGAGTGTTGTATATCTACAGTAAATTGGGTGTATAGGACTTGATATATATGTCAATCAAGTGTAGTGACTCACAGCATACTATGAAATGCCCCATTGGCTCATGTACAAATATCAGGCTGTTGCCCTCATCAATGGTGTGACCAAGCATTATTATCATCTCCACTCATGGCACCTTTGAACAACACTAGACAGCATGCTTATATAGCATCAGGAAGAAAACTTAACTACCACGAAAGGACAAAAACAACAATGTTAAAGAGAGAGAGGAAAAGCAAATAGTACCTGCCATCCATGCCCACAATTAAGACAGTGTTCTGGGATCCAAATGCAGCCAGAAATCTTGTAACTTCTGGCATATGGAACTGAGCAAATGACCATTCTGAACTGAAATACTTTGGCAATACTCCTGCAAAATTTTCACAGCTGTAACATGATTACATTGTTCTCTCAGTATAACCAATCTCAACATGCTCAGATGTCACTAATCACATAGCAAATGCAACAAAAATCAGGAATTAACTTGACAGCACTCTTTCAGATAAAAGTAACGCAGCTTTGCAATAAGTATAAAAATTTGGTTCTAATCAAGCTCCAAGTTCAGAAGTTTAGCACTACCACCATGTCTGTCATTTTCAAAATTCAAAACCAAATTATCAGTCCACGGATAATTGAACAAATGCTGGCATGGAATGGAGAAAGAATAGCCAGCGGCAAAGTCTAATATGTGGTGCAGGTGTATGTCAGTTATCCACTCAGACCTGATCTACACTGGTCAATCCTAACCTAACTAGGAGCCAATCTCAACCAAAGCAAAGGACTTCAGATAGGGCTATTGAAAGTTTTAGAAACATAATGGATTAAAGGTTTCAATGGGTGACAAAAGGAGGAGCAACAAAGACTGTTTTCTATAGCCAATTTGTTGCATAAACAGTCAAAGCTACAACTAAAGCATCAGATTAAAAGAAAAAGCTTTTGGTCATCGGAATAAAAGTAAAAGCTTTTGTTGTCCGGTTGAATTAAGATCTTCAAACTTTTTTTTAACAATATAATCATTTGCTAATTAACATCTCTAAAGATGTGACAAAAGGAAGAGAGACAGGAAACAAGTTATTTTCTAAAAATGTAAAATAGACTAAAGAATAATTCAGTAAAACTCACTTCGGCAAGGTGTGTCATCTTGGTACTCACATTGAATTCGCAGCATGTGACTCTTGAAACCTTCTAGAGCATGTATCAGATTTTGAGGAACCTAGGGAAGGAGTGTGTAAGCAAGAGCCATCTCTTGGCCAGGAATTCAATAGCCTTGTCAATCAACCCAAGTGGCCATGGGGGTCACTTACATCCCTCTATGAGCTGCTAAGAGGCAAAGCATATATAGAAAAATAGAGTTTGTCTGATTAGAGGAATATTTATTCGAGAGCATACTTTCAGGACAGGCTCTGAAAAGTTTGCACTACTTAGGTTCGGCACATACAGCAATTATGGAGACCCAGTGCAATAGTATGAATGTGACAGAGTTAGGCACTTAAAGAAGGCTTTTCAGGATTGCCAAATTTAGCAGCTCCATTACATGTGGTCACTGGGTAGGGGGATAGAATCCTTTCAAGTAGCACATAGGGTGAAAACAGGCATAATGGTGGTCATATTTCTCACATAAGGCTATGAAAGAGAAAGGAACCCCTCTGAAGGTGCCACAAAGTGTAGGCATGAGCTGGAAACCCTTGAGAAAACCAGGTTATAGCTTGTTTGGACAGCAGAGAGTAGATGGGCTGTTTTGGGATAATGAAAGGCGAGGAGCGCCATGCCCCCAAGCCGATGGCAGATTTGGTGCGGCTACAACCACAATGTTGATGTCGATTTGGACTCCTTTATAATGCACCATGGTCAGTTTCAGTCTTTCTACAACATCGAAGGTGAAGATTTTAGAGGTGAGTGATCAAGCTCATGTAACCCACAGGAGAGGTAAGTAGTGTCCATTCTTTATATGCCTTTCCAGTGTCATCGCTTTGGGAGATAGGGAGAGATTGTTCACCACCAGGGATGCAAACAGGTCATGTTCCATGCGGATACAAGGTGAATCCATGATGTTACTGCTATACTATCAGTTAAGAGAGATTGTCCATTAACTGGCTTATAAGATGATAATCAGATCTGTGTACCATATGATTCGGTTTAGAAAAGACTTGTATCAGTTATCTTATCCAATATACACACCAATTTAAAATTTTAGAGAGACCATCCATTGACTGACCTATAAGCTAATGATTGGATTATCAACTGCCATTTGCATTGCTATACACCACTTTTTTCTTCAATGTCCAATGGTGGTATGGCAGTGATTATGTGCAGGGGTCCTCATTCATCGCTTCCATCCACATCTAATAGAACAGATTCCTTCGAAATGACATTGACAACGTTATTTGTTTTAGCTACAACGATAGAGTGGAGTATGCTACATGCTACATAATAAACAACGTGCAAGGAGAGTAACTGCAGGCATTTCAAAGGATCAACAAAGATTGTCAAGGCTGGTTAGGTCAACCGGGAACTATGTCAAGTCATAATGCAGAACTGCAGGCATAGAGGTTAGTAATTCCTCATCTTGTCGGGATGCAGGGGGCTCAATGTATATAGGGATAGGATCATCTGGCTCATGATCTTTCGAAAAGAGGATCAAGTGTGAATACACAAGCTTTTGTGCACAATGCGCCTTTTTCCAGTGCTATTAAAGGTTACGTATTCGTACATCCAGACCCCGTATCTTTCTCCTTTTTTTTTGCATTAATGATATATGGTAGATACCAGTTTCAAAAAGGAAAAAAGAATAGGTGATATCCTCAATAGCCGTATGACAATGCATAAGGAAATAAGAAATACTTTCTTACGAGTGTGTGAAGCCACACTTTGACAAGGATGCTAAGCTAAACCTCACATCTGCACCAAATCCATTATGTACATTAGATAAAACCAACAGGTTCCAAACACCTCAATGGGGAGCAAACCCAAAACCAGAGCCAAGGGACACCTAGATGTGCCACAGAAATCAGTTGATGTATCTGTTTTTAAATTTTTTTAAGAGACGGGTATAATGTTTCTAAATAAATCATCTACGAAAAGAACCATCTCATAGATAACTAAATTATAACATAAGAGATACATACTGTTTCATACAGAAAAGCATGTGCATGACTTAAGACATCATTTCCACTAATGTTGGATAAATGCGAATGGTGGGATTTTCCTCTTGGGCAATAAAGAATGTTGACATACATTCATCAATATGAGTGTTTCTTTCCCAGGCAACTTCGAATTTCTCACTTTGTTTTTCCTTCTCTTGAATTCCACCAAGTTACATTCTCTAATCAATCCAATTGTATGTGTGAGCTTTGTTTTCAACAGAAAGTCACAAAATTAATGCATAGTAAAATTAGGAACATGTAAGGCATTGGAAATACATAAGGCATCAATCCCAATGCTTGGCCATACACTCTAAACCAGGTGAAGAAAGAAAAAAGGCAACTGAGAACTTACAGTTCTTTTTCAAAATAAGAAGAAATTAAACCTCTTTCTAATCACTACTGAACTTATTTATAAACCTGAATAATTCATAAAATGGCAATTAGGTGTAGAGTGTATGTCAATAAATATATGAAATGGATGAATCGGCATTTGTTCTCTTAATAGTGTTGTGTAGTTTAAGTACACTTCTTCTTGATCTTCCTTCGAGCCTTCACTGTTTACATTTCTTACACACCCTAATATGTTTGTTGCAGCTATCTTCAGCCCTCTTCCACATTTCTTTTTTCTTCAAGATAACCATATAGTCAGTCCCAGAGGGATGGTCAAATAAATCACACACACACACACACACACACACAATGGCAGATGGTTGTAGACAGACCAATGCAGACAGGCTGCAAAGTAAAAATGCAATCCCCTTACCCTTCATAAAAGACAAAGATGAGCTTGGGTTAGCACCCATATACGGAGATATGAGGACATCAATAGAATTGGATGAGTTTTGATGAGCCATGACTGGGCCTTGACCAGGACGATGCTGGCTAGGAGCATCCTCCCCAATAACACGAACTCTTAGAGTAAATATATGAACAGTGCCTTTGTCACTAGAAACTGCAAGCCACTGGGCATTTGAAGAAAGTGCAATACTATAAATTTCTGCTCTGTCCACACCTCTGCGTACCTGCATTTTGGTTATACAATCAGAACTGCATCAATGCAATATACAACATGCCTTAGTGCTCATGTAGTCATAGTATAATGCAGATGAATGGATAATTTTAGTTGATTGAAACTAAATGAAAAAGAGAAGGAACATGTGAACTCAGTGATAAACAAAAGCTGCAAGACTCTAAGACATCATCTACGCATACTGGAAGATATTCATGTTCCCTGAACCTTTAAAATCCAATCCACATGATCAAATTACCCACAAAAAACCTAAAACTCATCTCAAATTATTAAAACACCTCCACAACCCTAAAAGCCTAGAATGACCAAAATATAGGTGGGCCAAAAGACAACCAGGATGCCAATCCTGACCTGATCTGACTTGTGTTGAAAACATTGTATATTTTCTTATGACTGATAAAATCTTTAGTTACACTAGTTACAACAGGAATTGCTCGATGAAAATGAAGATTTTTGGCTACTGACAGGAACTCATGAGTTTGAGAGGTTTTCAGGTTACTGATTGTGGTCAGTCAGCTCCAGAAGACTACTACTGAGTCCTCAACATGCACATTAGTTTAGTCTACTTCCAAAACTTGAAACAAAACAACTAACTAAACTGATGTAACACTTTGCAACAAGGAAACTCTCAATCAATCACCTTTCCTTCAAGATTTTCTCCATAGCCTATAAGCTGCAATACCACACAGCTGGTTGACTGCAGAAACAAGTGATCAAATTGGGAAGGCACCAAAATTCTGTGAGGTTGTCTCTTATCTTAAGAGATGTCACCGCAGCTGCCAACGTGAGATGGCTCAGAGGCAGTATCAAGTCGGTAAGCCTAACATATGTTAAAGGACTATAACTATGAAGAATATCTAGTCCTGATTCAGTTAGATGATCCATCAATAGGGATTATTTTTTTGGACAAAGGAAGAATAGAAAGTTCAAGGGGAGAAAATGCAAACACGTTTCGAGAAACCACAGGGCTTTGTATGCATATTTTGTTAATCACAACTATTTTATCAACAATTATTCTAGTAAGTGTCTTGAAAACAAAATAGGCTATCAAGAACTAGACATTCATCATATAGAACACAATTCACATAAAAAATTAAGGAATGATGTAGTTAAGGATCCACAATTTTATTTGGAGAAACAACATCATCCTAATATCAAGCATGGTTTCAAGGATCAGATTGCATTGGGGGCCGGAACAGCCAATTTGTTCGTGCTTTTGTCCAATAGCTACTATCCTATGCACATGATTACATGATTGGCTTGATTGGACCCCAATCGTGGTTTGCCATCTCTCAAGATCTCTCTGAGATCACTCTTGTAACAACCCGGTCCACCCCTTGTGAGGCATTGTCTGCTTGGGCTAAGCCCATGTAGTTTTGTCTCCAAAAGCACCTCACAAATTATGGATCCAAATCTCACATATGTGGCCCAACGACTTTTTTCGTTTTTCAATGTTGGCTGAATATCGTTCATTCCCGCCTCAACTCCCTAGACATAGTGGTGGCTCCACGCCATGGTAGCTCCACACCATGGCATTACATACCGCCTTCTTGTAAGTAGCCCTCTCTATGGATAGCCATTTCCTCCTATTCAGCTCGTTAGATCACTATAGGCCCACCAACTTTCGCAAGGTTCGTCCCCGAACCACTCCACATTGTATTACACGGGGCTCCCTCTGATACCATTCTATTCCAGTCCAACCCTTGTGAGGTATTGTCCGCTTTAGGCTAAGCCCACACAATTTTGTCCCCAAAAGGTGCATTAAAAGTTATAGATACAAATCTCACATATATGGCTCAGTAATATTTTTCGCTTTTCGATGTTGGACTAATCCGATTCATTCTCGCCCCAGCCTCCAAACATAGTAGAGGCTCTACACCATGGCGTTATGTACCACCATCCCACGGGTAGCCCTCTCCTGTAGGTAACCCTTTCCTCCTATCCGGCTCATGACTGGGTTGCTACAACTCTAGTACCTTTCTATCTTCAATGGCCACAGGATGAAGTCACTACAAAGATTAAGAATAAGAGGAATAAGGAGGAGCAAGAGAAGGATTAGCATAAAGGAGGAGGAGTCATCCTTAGCCCCAACAGCGAGTTTTCCAGCCATTAGGGATTGTCTCCCAACTGTTGCTAGCCATTTTTAATGGCTTAATGGGTAAAAGGGGTCACTTGGCCCCATCCATGTCCCTATTTGTCTTATCTACTCTCTTTCACTCTTCTATCATGGCATGTCGTTCCACCCATAGGCATTCTGATCCCTTATGTATTAGTCCTCTTGGGCCTCTTCTTAGCAACCAAAATACAAGCTTCCTCTCTCTTTCACTCCTCTAACCCTCATTTGACCTCTCCCAACCCCAATCCTTCCCAAATTTCTCCCAAGTCTTCATTTTTTCACCTCGCACACAATTTTTCACTCCTCTCTTATGACCTGAATTTTTTTATAAAAAATGTTTAAAATCACTTTTACTAGCTCCGGCAGGTTTCGGTTTCAATTCCAAGACCAGTTTTGACCAACGAATGGTCAATTCTTGCCATTTACTCCCCATTGGAGATGGACTGGTTCTATACAATTCTGATCTGTTTGACCAGTTCTTAATACCATGGTTGACTCCACAACCCCTCAAGGAAAAGTAGAAACATGATTGAATCCTTGGCTGTGTAGTCAAAGGCAAGAGGTGATCGAGGCGACCAGGGGCCTGCCTCAGCCTCAAATGCCTAGGCAATCACCAAGGCATTTGAGGCAATGTGTTCTCTCATAAATTGCTATGAAGAAAGGAAATGCCAATACAAGGAAAATAAAAGAAAACATCCAAGATAATCATATGCAAGGCTATGAGAAGCACTGACCATGTCCAACACATAATGTCCTAAGACCATCCGCTATTCATATAAGTAGTGAATGGTCTTAGGAATCATCAAAAATAAGAAAACATGTGACATCATGTAAGAGAAAAAGGGTACTAGACATTAACAAACATATGGCATAGATATCTTAGGCAAGTGCTTAGGTGAGTGAGGCGAACATAAGACGAGGCGAGGCATTTTGGCCCGCCTCAACCTACTTCATCGCCTAGGCAAGAAAGGGGATCGCCTTTGATAACCTAGATCCTTGGAGTGTAGAGAAGAACATGGGTGAAAACGGAAAAGGGAAAATTGCTTGGATGGCCCATCAAAGTTCACCAGGCTGTCTTTTCCATTTTTGCTTCTCTCTATGTTTTCCTTTAACCTCCAACAATACCTAGAGAGTTTGTGGGGTCATACTCTTCGGCAATCCGCAGTATGGTAAATTGCTGTATAAGGTTTTGCTAGGGTGTCTGTGCCTCTTACTAATCACCAGTAGCAATGGATTTTTTCAGCTTCTGTTTTCTAGAATAACAAGGTATTACATGTGAGCTGCAATGAAATTTAACCATGCTTCAACATTCATTGCTTATATTTAAAATTGTTGTTCTCATGCTTTATTTGTTCATTTTCAGGTTTAACATATAGTTTCCTCTTTCTTGAGATCTTTTCACATTCCTTTTAATTGTTTCTTGGTAGGGAAAGGGTAGGGTTAGGACTGAACTAGCCAACAGTAGATCAGCTAGGATCAGACTGGATCAGGTCAGCATTGACCGACTCAGATTGGCTTAGGGCTGGTTGATCCTGATATGATCCGGATTATTGGTACCTCAATGGCAAGGATAGGAATTCTTACTGCCAATCAGGTTCATTTGCGAACTCTTTTACCACTTACAATGAGACAAAAGAAAGAAACAAACAAACAAAGGAATAGAAAGACCTAGCAAAATGGAAAAGGAAGTCCGAGCTATGCATCAGAAGTCAAGTTGAGCTGATATGCAGATATCACTCAAACACTAAATCCCAATAAAATTTACCTCTTGAAGACGAGAACCATCCATTGTGTTGAAAATCCTAACTAAGGTGCCTTTTGTGCTTGCTGTTGCAAGGAGGAGCCCATCCATGGTCAAGGTGAGGCAGGCAATACTGGAATCATGAGCATTGATGAACTTTGTGACCTTCAAGCCAAAGTGTTCAACACGAACTTGTCCACGGTGCAAACCTGGACAAGCTAACACAGATGTGTTTGGATGATGTGAAAGGCAACATAGGCCTTTTGGATTTGCCAAGGTATCAATTTGGTGCAGAAGCTTGAGGTCTGTGAAATTGTAAACGTATACCCGATGCTCAAGAACTACCACAATGCGATCACGTCTTAATCTCACAGCACGAATGTCAGATCTGAATGCAAATTCGCCAATGCACCGGCCCTGATGGTCATCCCAGATCATAACTTTATTTGGCGGGTATTGTGGATTTGCACCACTACCAACAAGAGCAAGAATATTGGAACGGAGAAGCATCTCAACCATCACAAATCCTCCACTATTAAGATCTCTTCTGAAAGTTTCCTTGAAAGGATCACAGTTGTAAATTCGAAAGTCATGACTCGTACCTGCAGCAAAGCATCCATAATCCTGATTCCAAGAGATGGACAGCAATTCAGTATCATCACCAACACTGGTGATAGATTCAGAATGACCAAAAGGAACAGATGTTGGCACTGCATGCGATGATTCCAGTGACCCAAGTCTCATTGATGTATTTAATCCCCGAGTTGTTGAAACAGTTGAACTCATATGAAAGGAGGCAATGGTCACCAATAATGGAAGAAGCAGAAGACCATTGGAGAGCAGAAATACAATTTGGAACCACTCGAGGTGCTCTGAAGCTTTCAAAGAAAAAAATGTCAATAAAATATAGACAACTGAAGACAGGCTGAGCAAAAGATTACTAACAATGTCACAACTTAAAGTCCTCTTGCAGAAAGTTCATCCAATGGAGCATATAACATGGCTAGATGCAACAGAATAGTACAAACCAACAAAAGGCAGCAGTTAGAAATGGCATTGCCTTTGGGGAGGAACACAGAAAAGGGAAGAAACTGCAATCACAATACAGGACAAAAGGCACTGCGATAAGGAGGAAGGAACCAAGGGAAAATGATAACAAAGAAGATATTAATAATGACAACGTAAAATCAGCCAAACATGATTAAGAAACAAAGAATATGAACATACAATTAGAAATGGACAACAACAAAGCAAGTTTGGCACAAAAACTTTAATCCACCATATATTTGCTAAGGACAACAGGAACTTGTGCCTTTGGTTTAGCTCACTTACATTGGAGGTGAGCTCATGAAAGTGACCTACATGTAAGCGAGCTCAAATTGTGATACTTTGGCTGCTTGTAACTGACCTTCAAAAGTCACTTTATCATTTGGTTGTGTACAACTAACTTTCACGAAGTCAGTTTTAGTTGTTCAGTTATAGGGAGGTATTAAGATAGAAGTAGTGTTTAGATAAAATAGAGGGAGGTCAGTTAACACAAGTGTCTTCCTGACCTTTTTTTAAGAAGTCACCTCAATTCTTTTCAAGGTCTTTTAAGGCAGTGAGTTCCAGCATTTTTACAACCTTCAAACAACCAAACTACTTAATGTGACATGAAGCAAGTGAGTTCTATGTCACTCACCTACTTCCAGGCTTACCTTCAAGCAACCAAAGGTCCACAAAGTCTCACCAAACCCCCTTGTCCACTTAGGGTCCATTTGTTTTCACGTAAAACAGCCAACAGGAAAAATGTTTCTTGAAAAGTATATCACAATCATTTATTTGTTAGTCGGTAAAACTCAAGTCAACGGAAAACTTAATTCGTTGACTCCTCCTTTTCCTGATTTTGACATCCATGGGATAAGACCTAATGTCCTTTTTCCAAAAGAGTTGAAAATATTTCCATGAGCATCAAATGACAAATTTTGCTTTCATTTTCCTTGTAAATATATTTCCTTATAAAATCATTTTTATCTGATTATATTTTACGTGTAACCAAACGGACCCTTACTATACTAATAAATGCAGATAAGAATAGAGCATTAGATAGAACAGAGAAAAAAACCCTAAAAATATTAACTACGCAACAGAGGCTGGAATGCCCTAATACCGGTAGATTCCCACAGGAAGACTGGACATCATCGATCGGATTAAGAGACAGGAGAAAGATGAACTTTCGCAGCAAAACCCTAAATCCTATCGAAAAGAGGAACCCCTGCAAACAATACATACCTGCTTTACGCTATTCATCTATCTTATTATACATACGTGTTTTACGCTACTCATCTATCTTCTGATACCCCAAATCTACGCACATCCATTTCATTTTTTTCCCTAAAGCGCATCATCCACAATTAATTTCAAAAATACTAGCAAGTCTATGCAGAGCCAACACAGAAATATAATCCCTAGACTTCGAAAAACATTAAAAAAGAAAAAGGAAAACCGACACATTCTTCCACACACACCAACACATTACCGGTCGGAATGCCAGATCTCTACTCAAGCAAGGACGGCGGATCAGGGACCGGCGGATACCTTACCTTCTTCCCTCTGCGAGGTGGACGGGGCGGCGCACAGAGCTCGTGGAGACAGAGGTGGAGGACGTCCCGGGGGTCCCGTGCGGAGACGGTCGAAGGCGATCTAGGACAGCGAGCAGCGGGCTTTCGGAGATGGAGGGCGAAGCCGCGCCGGGGCGCTCGGGCGGGGCCCTGCGAGGACGACGTCGGCGACTGGTCTCGTGTCGTGACCGAGGGAAGGATAACGACGAACTGCAGCTTTGGAGAGGGATGTTGGCCTGAGAGGGCAGGAGACGATGTCGACCCGATTTTGGCGTTATCGGGCCGATCCGATATCGCCCCCAGGTTCGGAGATCCTTGGTGGTCTACTTCGGCAGATACACAGTCTCGCACACAGCGGGGGCATCGCAAGTATAAAAAAGAATGGGGTTTTTGCAACTAACCCATCCTATATGATTCATATTTTCATATAATTTCCTTAATCCTATACGATTCATATTTTCATATAATCTCCTTAATCATGTGAGTTCACTTCAAATTGCTCCTGAATGAAAATTCTTACTTTACATAAAATATGTAAAACTATCGAATGAAAATACTAATAACACCCTCAATTAAAATACAAACGTCTCACAAGAAAAATCATATAAACAATCACTCATAAGCTTGTTATGTATATTTAACATTAGCAAATATATTTATATTTTTTTGTAGTGCACAGATATTTTAACTCAGGTGAAATTCAAAACGAATCACATAGTTAAAGAGGTTATATGTAAATACTAAAGTTATACACAAATATGAATTATATAGAGATATGTAAAATATGAATCTTTTTGGGGTTATTTGTAAAAAACCTCAAAAAAATATAATGAACGTTTTTCGGTTGACGTCTACATATCTTGCATACTTATATAGAATGATCTTTTATCAGATGATTTAAAATTTTAAAAATAATATTTTTTATTAAGTTCAACCTATTGAATACATGTTTTACCATTTATTGGAGCTCAATTATTTATTTATTTTTTTCAGTCCTCCGATCAAATGTTAACTTGTACAAACAGATAGAGCATATGGCACAATCTTTAAAAAAATAGAATTTTGCAAATAACCCCCTAGAATATGCTATATTTAATCTCTTAAATGATCAATATTTACATATAACCTCCTTAACTATCCTGTTATTTACATATAATCCCCTCAACTATGTAGGTTTGTTTTGAATTTTACCTAGCTAAATTAAAATATTGTTACCTTATATAGAATATGTTTCACATATTAAACGAATATAATAATAATGTCCTTGGTTAAAATATAAAAAACTAAGAGGAAAATATAAACTTGTTATAAGCATAAAATATATTTTTAACTTTATGTAAAATAAAAATATTTTAATTCAAGTAAAATTTAAGATAAATCATATAATTAAGGGAGTTATACATAAATATTGCCATAATTAAAAGAATTATACACAAATATAAATTATGCAAAAAACCCAAAAGAATTATACTTACTATAATGTCTAATGGTGCAGTGGAGAATATTGCAGCAAGTATTTCTCTTCCTGACTCATAAGTCAAGGATTGGGTTCAAAGTCCACGACTTCAACCACCATGTGTTTAAAAGAGAGAGAGCGAGAGAAATAAATCCCACATTCAGGCTATGATTTGTTCTACACATCTATCTAATGTTAAAAAAAGATATGTCAGATATTTAAATACGATATGATACTTGGCAGGACGCTCCGACTTCTAGTTATATGCTAATCTCTGATATATTTAGTTATATTTTTCATATTTTAAATAAATCTGAATACTCATATTTATATTTATATACCTTTTGTACTTTAATGTTTTGTTTTTCAAACTCGACTGATTCACATATTCGGATCAAACTTAAACGCATGTGTCTGTATCCAATAAGTCATTACACTTAGGATGCAAGTTTTTTTCTTTCTTTCTTTCTTTCTTTTCTTTTTTTTTTGTGGGAGTTGACCTTCGATGTTAAATAAGTAATGGCTGGATTCGACTTACTTAAAATTATAGATAATTTATTTTCAAAATGCCCACAACCGAATTTGTCCAAACTCTGGCTTGAATAATCTCGGCCCATGTTCAGCCTTTCAATTTAGATTGGGTGAATTAAAAATCATCCCTAGTCCAGTTGAATGATTTTATACATTTCTGTGATAAAGTAGTTTAAAACTTCAATAAAACTCATTATTAGGCTCTCGGACAAGAGCTTCATTTATCATCAACATCATCAAAATCTTACATCATCGTGTTCCAAATAATATAGGTTTTAGGGATATGGATAAAAAAGTCTCTTACACTTCTGTTTTAATTTTTTTAAATGACAAATAAAACATACGTTTATTTTTACTATGCATTTTGTTGTCCCCTTGACCTAATTTTTAATCACTGTATCCAGAATCTAAGTCCATTCTTTACATCGTGTCGATACTATACTAAGTTTCTTTACCTTTGCAGTGCAGAGGAGACGAACTCAAGTGACGGGCTGGTTTCTAGGTGCAACTCCCAACACCCAGGTAAACCTATTGCCAGTACTTAGATTCGACAAAATTTATTTATAAAGCACATGTAAATACTTATTGCCAGTACTTATCTTAAAACAAATCTATGTACTATATGAAAATTCCATTATTTTCAAATTTTAATTTTTACAACACACAAAGCTATATCCTGACTGATGGCCTCTCTTTTCCTCTCTTTTTTCCTGCAATGAGATGATTCTAATATACTTTTGAACTTGCCAGAATTAAAGAAAGGAAACATTATTGTGCCATATCTCCGATATGTTACAGAGTAACTACATCTTTTATTGCATTGAACATTTGCACTACATTCAGAAACCGAAAGCGTATAGATAAAAAACTATAGATTTTAGTGATAGTTGGACCACAACTAGATGCAAGATTATCTAAATATGTTCCTTTCTCCAGCAACTCATCAGCCTTCTTTGCTTGGCTATTAGCCAGATCCTCTGTGAATGTAAACACTGCTTCAAAAACACGATTGTACCTAATGAACTCCTCTGTACGTATCAGAAAATAGGAATACTAAAAGAGAGAGATCACGATATCTAAAGGAGTTAAATGTATGACGTATCCACTGGTAATATGATAACTTGAACTACCTTTTCAGTCTCTGCAAGAAAATGCCAGTGAGCTCCTGAGATGTTATTTGCTTTGTCCTAATCAGTTCTCCTAGTTCAAGAACCTGACAAAAATTCTAAAATCAAGAAAGTGGTCCTTGGCTTTAATATATAACTTGGTTGATATTCTAAATAAAAAAATAAAGAAAACAAATTAAGTAAAATGGATTAAAATAATTAAGATAAATACCTTTAACCTATATTATAATTGAATAAATAAGTTAATTTTTTTAATAAAACTTTCTTAGTTCAACTTCTCTTAAATTAACTCATTCTCACTCAGAACAAGACACCGTAAAACCAAGAGGAATAATAAATTGAGATAATCCGGATAAGTCATTCCATGTGAAATCTATTCTGCTGTCGAAGAAATTCTAAAAGGAATCAGTATCTTTTAGCACACACAATATTAAGAAAAACAAAGTGGAAGCACAGGTGCTTTTGAGGACTCCTCGTAGTTTCATGGACTTAGGTGGTAGTGATGGGATATAAAGAGGGAAAGAGAATCTCTAGATTTCTTTCCTTAATTATTTATACATAGAATTAAGGAACACTTTCTTTTCTATGTTAATTAAATTAATTAGGTGGACTTCGTGTGAAACATTTTTTCTTTGTCTCACATTCTTCATATCCAAGCTCAACTTAGCCAGTTAACCGTCACGTGCATTTATGTATAGCTTATTGTTCTTAAAGAGGTGGGTGTTGAGTCTATCCAGTGAAGGTTATAGAATGCTTCTATTGAACAAGATCATAGGGTTATGACAGGGTATGCATTCAGTAGCAGCCATCCTACAAAAATGCCATTTGTGCCAAGTGGTCCCTGCAATGCCATTAACCATGCCGATTGACACAATTTGCCACTCATACACCTCTATAGCAGTACCATTTGCGCAAGTCAGGACTTACGTACTATGACTACTTAGCAATGGAACTTTACTAAGCAAGAACCTAATTAATAGAATAAAGTGATGTTAAATTGCATCTTGTAATCATGTTTGGGGCAATCTATGTCCGTTCATCTTTTGTGCCTCTGTGTACCATCGAATTGGGTTAATATGTCACGAACGAATAATGTTATTTTCGACCCTCAAGTACTCACATAAGGCTGGTTTGTTTGGAGAATAAAGGGTTGAATCAGACAACATTTATTTCGCGAATCTGAGTTTGAGAGTGCGGATACATTATTCTTAACACAAACGCGTTATTCTCAACATAAGTGGAATAACTCAATACCTTAAAGATTTGAATTGCTTATTTTTATAATAAGAAAAATTGTTCTAAAAAAATTCTTGTTATTCTAAGTATAAAAAATACGGATATAGAAAATCCAGAATACGATATCCATGAAACAAACCGGCCAATAGATAATTACTGACATCTCAGAAACTGCCTTTACATAAGAAAGGTAATGCGTTCGGGTCATCGAGTTGAATTGTTTTTGAGCTAGCTGACCCATTAATTCCAATCTGAATTTTGCCCTTACTGTTGATCAAAGTGTTTTAGCGTTCAATCCGACCCGTTTAAAAATAGGTTGGTCCAACTTAGTTGAGGACAATGTAGTGGATCATATTTGGATTATTATATATAGCACGATCCAATTTCACTTGTTTAACCAAGTTTAGATAAAATTTTATTATTAAATATAATTATTTTATATGTTGAACAATAATTTTACATGTTTGTTTCGGTCCAACCGAGTCTAAATTTGATCTATACCAGCCCAAATTCAATCGTACCTATTTTAGATATTCTAGATCTTCCCAAATTTTTGCAACTTCAGTAGGGTTGGGTTGGGTTGGGCCAAGGGTTAGCCCACCCAACTCCCAGATATATAATTTTCAAAGATTCATATTTGATATGAATATCTACATTAATGCATGACTTTTGTTCTTGACAAATCAAACATATATCAGAAATTTTACGTTTCAACGTTATTTTTCTATTAAATGTGAATTATAGGAAAAAAGTTTAAGAGTTATGCTTGTTGTACCACATGCGGTACAGTTTCTTTTTTATTTTTTCTATGTTTTGAATTTTTATGGTGGCCTCCATCATGCCCGATATGTTTATATAATCAAATCTTCAATCGGATGATTTAAAAAAATTTAATAAATCAAAATCAAGTTGATAAACAGTAATTTTTTTGAATTTTTTTTTATCATCTGATTAAAGATCTCAAATACAATAGAACCGGCCTTAAAAAATAAATAAAATTGTTGTTACAATCATCTGATTCAATCGATTAGACTGTTGCGCTTGTGCAGTGCGGACTGCAATACTTCGTATGCGGTGCAATAAGTCTAACTCAAAAATTAATAATAGCTCCTAATATTTTATAATAATCTGCTGTCCTTCGGTCACTCAAGTCAAAAATCTCAAACCTTCCTACTTATCTCTTTGTCCGTGGAGATTTACTCACTCCCTGTTACCTACATCAAGCCCTTGTCTGGAGAAACATCCTCCGCCTTCCACATCTCTCTCTCACCCTTTCTAGACAAAGCACCTCCTGGCAGTGTGCTGCTTAAGAAGAACATGTACGGATTGTACCCTCTAGATCTCATACCGGTTCAACAGGGGATGCAGAAGTTTTGTCCAGTGGAATTATTCGGACACTAAGTCATGAGTATGACTGGGTCAGTGAGTCTTGAGTTAAGTTATATAAAATCTTGAATTAAGTCAGTGAGATCTTAAGTTAAGTTAATGAGATTTCAAACTAGACATAATTTAATTATTAATTTGACTCTGATGGCTCACTTTGATAGTGGAATCCTCCCATAATAGGGTCCGGCCATGTGTCATGCTTATCCCAGATATTCTGATTTGTTGGTTCGGATCAGATTTCTTATTTCACGGACAAATCACCCATACTGAGGATAAGAAGGAACACGCAATTCTCTTTGGAGGCCTCCATCATCAAATTTGGAGATATCTTCTTATTTCGGATAGAATGCCAACGCGGCAACATGTTAATAAATTAAAATATCTCTTATTCTAGTATAAATAATCTGAAATTAATCATTTCCGAATAATTATCCATAATCTAAAGTGTAAGATAATATAATGCCCTTTTAGACATGACTCGAGACGGAACTATATCTTCCATTTTGATTATAGAATAAGTTATTCGGTCTAGATTAACGTATACTAGAATAAAGAATATTCGATTTGATAGTTTTGTGGGATTTATTGACGAAATAAGAAAATTAAGTAATTTTTTGGTCTAGGATGGAATAACTTATTCTCTTTATTCTGGTATAAGTCATTCCAACGTGGTATAAGTCATTCCGTCCGTCAAATTGAAATTAACCTTATGTTAAAAATAAGAAGTCTTATTCTTTTCTATTTTTCAATCAAAGTGGCGCTATATGAACAAGACGTCACTCCTTTCTTCAACTATTTAAGGGCCCACGACAATAGAAGGACTGGAGAGGATCATTTGCTCCCTTTAGGACGTGTTTGACAAAATTTCTACTTGAATGTTACTTTTGGCCCACTTTTTACGTAGAATGAGTTGAGGGAGAGAGGTTATAACTAATTTTAGTTTATTACAAAAGTCAAATTTCTCGTAACAACTTCACTTTTCCTCTAATTTTGGAAGCTCTCCCCTTATAATTTTTGATTGGAAGTTAAATGTAAAAAAATATTACATAAATAACTTTTAAGATCCAATAACTTTTATAAAAAATAATTAAATGAAAATAAAAAAATATTTCTAAATAGAAGCTGCGGTTAACCGGCCAATGAAAACATCATCCTTTCACAGCCCCAAGATCCTCGCCCACCGACACTGGAAATTAGCTGACGACGGAAGGATCGAATTTAGAACAGGATCCTGCAGTCCACTGGCCCTCCCCAATGAAGGGATCCCACCCAACAATAACGCACGACGAATCCTGCCGGGCCCCACCTCCTCACATGGCTGAGCTACACAACTGCAAGCTTGCAAGCCGTTAGGAAATGGATGGCCGGTGTTGGGGAGGGCCACCCCTCCCACCGACACAGCGGCGGATCCAGAAATTTTATTCAGTAGGGTCATTCGAATCATTATTAAATGTATAGATATTTTATTTTTGTTATATTAAAATATTAAAATAAAAAATAATAATAAATATATTTTAATTATTATAAAAATGAATACTTAATAAAAATAATACACTTCGTTATGAAGATTTTTTTCTTCTAAATACATTCAACGAATTTTTTATTAAATCATAAATATAAATTATAATACTATGTAAAAAATTCAGTGGAATTGAGTTCCGAGTGAGACTAGGGTCCTATGAGTCATCTAAAAAATTTAGTGGAGTCCTCTTATACTTAAATTTAAAATTTACCTTATTAAATTAAAGTTCTTCTACTAAAATTTTAAAATTTCAGTGAGGTCCTGAGACCCCACTGAAATGGGCTGCATCCCCCACTGCGCCGACAATTAAACACTTCGCCGCCAATTTGTGTCCACACCCGCCTCCCTCCACCGACGTGTTGGAGGCAACGCAGGCCCCGCTCTTGTGCATGTGTCGTTCCCACGTGTCCACCGGCGAACTCCGATGCGTGTTAGCTAACTCTCCACCGCAGTAGAATGAGTCCGGCTCCTGTCATAAGTGCAGGTGAGGATGAGTTTGGGTGAGTGGAAAGGGAGATGAAGTTTTTTACGAAAATCCCTCATGGGAATGGGAAAAGATTCATGAAAGGGTTGTTTTGCAAAACTTCTTCTTCTGTATTTACTGTGTCCCATCCTCAGTTGCACTTGGAGGATCTGGATTCCAATAGAATGGCCTTGCTTTGCTTGTGACAGCTAAATCCATATGCATAGCAGATAAGGCAAGGGATATATACATATATTTTTAAACTGAATACACATGAGAATTAATAAACCGGTTATCATGTTGATCATCGACTTGTAAGTGAGTTAAGTACATACAACATGTTTTGAAATTAATAACATAGTAGACAAGGTCACACATCTGTCTTAAAACTACGAGTCTAATTCTTCTCAATATAATATTGGACGAAACTCTGGTAATAACCAATTTAATCTTAGGATGACATGTGTAGGACAGGTTCGCCAATTGAGGTGTCCTCACAAGGCTTATTACTTTTTCTTTGTTTTTGATTTTTCTAATTTTTCGATACAATGCAAAGTACTGAAATACAATAAAGCGGATAATACTACAACCGTCCGATGCACTAAAATACAACCCAAATTACTGCACAAATATACACCTTAGTGCATCTAAATACCACTCAAATCACAAAAGTACAATCAGGATGTTTTGGGTTGTATTGAAAATTTCGAAAAATCGGAAACAATGAATAATAGTAGGCTGTATGGGGCACATCTCCATTTGCAAACTTGCTTTATAAGTGTCATCTCTAGATTATTTACTGTTGGAGTCCATTCTAAAATTAATGTTTATCCCTTCTGTCCACATGGAACCTGCATGCCATAGCTGGGGTCATCTATTTTGAACCAGCTGCACGTCTTGGTTTCGTGGTGGAGTATGTTCACAGTTGTGGGTATTGAATGACATGCCCAGTTGTGCTTCTACCCAACCTGACAAAGTTCGCGAATAGGATTAAGTTGGCTGAGAGAAGAAAAAAAATGACAACAGATCATCATATTTCAAAAGTATTAATTTGGTAAAAAGATCACACACATCAACTTTCTATCACAATTTTGCAGGTAGTAATGAGTTGTTACTTTAGGATAAATGGTGCCAATTTCATTTGTCCAGTCATAACAACTATTTGATAAGGGTATCGCATTGGTGATTATGTCACATGGGTTAGCATTACCCCTGAGGCTGGACCAGCTAACCGATACAAATTTAAAAAAACATTTTACTTTTCAATTCTTATAATTTTAATATCTTCATATAGTTCTTATTAGTCTCTGCAATTAATTAAAATGTTTCTAACAGCCCTCTCTAACAAGCTCCTCTAGAGGGACTTCTTAAAGATGATGCCAAGGTTGAAGATTGCAAGGGTTTACAAGAAAATATCAAAAAATTATAAAAATTGAAAAATAAGAATCGCTAAAAATAAATCACCTTCTAGACTTAATATGGTCGCGACACCGGAGTTGGGGATCATAATATCCCTTCTTCTTAGTGGACTTCCTGCGTGCCCTCCAGCGCAGGCAATGGGGTTACAGAGTAGTGCAATAGTTTCGGGAGGCCTTCCATCAGCCAAGTATTGCCACCACTCCACCCAGCACATAAATGAGAGGTGGCTCCTCGCCCCTCCCCCACCACATATACGTATCATATCACTATGAGTCTAGTTCATAACAAATATTACAAATACAATTAAATTAGGTAATTGAGGTAGATCGACATTCTAGTCTGTAAAACAAGGATAAATCATATTGATTAGAGTTTGACAATGTAACCAAGTAAAGGCACCGTGGAAGATTTTAATAATTAAGATCACAATTTATCTCAATCACTTAACTTGATCTAGCCATAAATTTATGACAAGATGTCATGGAAGCTGTAATCTGTAGCTGCCAAACTTCCATCAGCCGGTCCTTTGGAAATTTATGACAAGTGTTTTTTACTGTTCATTTGGAACCGATTTTTTATTTTTTTTATTTTTTTTAGGTCGTCCGATCCGAGATCAACTTATAAGGTCGTGTAAGACCCTACGAAGCCAGCCAAAAAAATATTTAAAAAAATAAATAAAAACACCGACGGCTGACACAATGCCGATTGTCGGTGCAACAAGTTATTCTCTAATATCAAACGTTCATGGAGCTAGCTGTATGTGGCATGGCGTTCTTAAGCTAACCATGCTCAACTGTAGTTAGCTAGACTAGTAGCTAGCGTTCCAACTCTTTACCTAAAACCATTAAGATTTTAATGAAATTCTTACTATGAGTTTAAACTTTATTCGGAAGTGTTAAGGTTGATTTACTTTGTTCACATCAAAGTTAGGCTTAAACTTGAGTTTGACAAGGTTAATTTACTTTGATCACATCAAAATTAGGCTTAAACTCGAGTTTGACCGACTTCAAACTCGAGTCCCGTTTTGGATTGGGAATATGAAATTCTTACACAAAAATTCTCATTCATGTTAATGGTATAGTTCTTCAGAGCATTTCTTTTGGTGATTACCCTGTCTTGGAATAATCATGTTTATATGCGGAATAATCGCATTAATCTGGATTTATTTCCTCCTCAGGAGTGTGTATATATATATATATATATAAGGAAATCATCCTCTCTAGTTGAAAAGGACTTATAAATATATAATTGTACCTTACCGACTGTGCTATTATACATTGATTCAAGAAGAAAGACATTCTTGGGAGGATGGCAAGTGGATAGACATTTTTTAAATCTCAATTTTGGTAGACTTTAGAATACTTTTATATGACTTGAAAATATTTTTGTCATCTACTCATAAGATAAGAAAAAAATACAAAATAACGAAAGGTGTTTTCGAGATCATATGAAAAAGATACTAAAAGTTTTATCAAATTGAGAACTCTAAGTTGGGCACATGATCCCTGCATAACCGGATATGGTGTTGAGGAATGGGTGCCAAGCCGATCTAGAATCGTTCTATAGAAAGCTCGAGTGGAGCCAAACTCGGAAAGGATTGAGAGCTCCCACTTGCTCTCTGATAACCGTCACGGGAGGAATACACACCAAAGGAAACCGTGACCTCCCCCATCAGTTTTCTGACTGTTGCCTGTCACTTGTACACCCATCTGGATACATGCACTTGCAAACGACAAAGAATAATATTTGCTGTAATGTCATGTTATTACAGTGTGAAGGCATTGCAGTAAATATAAAAAAGTAATTTTTAATATTTTTTAAGTTGGACTCCATATGTTATATGTGTCTGAATAATTTGATTTTTTATCGGATAATTTAAAAAGTTTTTTAAATTTAAAAATTATTATTAGACTCGGCCCATTAAAGATGTTTTTTATTGTTCATTGGGACTTGATTTATTCAAAAATCAAATTGTACAGACATGTAAGATGTATGAGGCCTGACCTTAAAAAAATAATAAATAAATAAATACAATTTTCAATTTGCTGCAAAAACACATTTGGTCATTTATTACTAAAGATGAAAAAACACATAACCTGATTATATATTTTTTTTCTCAAAGGAATCTATTCATTTCACAAGAATTATAACTAATTGTATACACCTTCAAAATATATATTTGTTCCTACCAATAGCTTATCAATGCAAACGTGCTTGGTTTTGGACTTAGTTGTGAGATCAAACACCTCACTACTATAGGATATTCATTTATGCTGATACTTTTGTCAAAACTTATGTCTGATTATTAGAACAAATATATTTAAAATATTTCTGCAAAGCTGAACAATACTTAGAGGCATGTATACACACTTTTTATTGTAACAAGACATTTGAATTGATTGAAAAAGTAATCTCGTACTTAAAGCCTATAAATAATTTGCACGAAGTCTTTTTTAAAATTAAATAGGAGTTTTACAAATAATCTCTTAAAAGATTTTATAATTGTGGATAACCTCTTGCAAAATTTATATTTACATATAACCTCCTTAACTATAACGGTATTTGCATATAACACATTTAACTATGATGTTTATTTTGAATTCTACCTGACTCAAAATATTGTTACCCTACATAAAATATATGTAAGTTATTAAATAAAAATATTAATAACATTTTCAGCTAAAATACAAATACTTCACAAGAAAAGTCGCATAGACATCTGCTTATAAACTTGTTGTAATTCAACTTGACAAGTATATTTAGCATAAAAAATATTTGTATTTTAAATTACATGTTGTAAATAGAAATATTTTTTTGATACTAAATACATACAACAAGCTTACATGCAGCTGTTTATGCGATTTTTTGCGATGTGTTTGCATTGTAACTAAGGTTTCGTTTTAGTATTTTGATTTAGTAGCTTCTTATGTAAAATAACAATATTTTAACTCATATAAAATTCAAATAAACACTATAGTTAAAGGGAATATACTCAAATACTACCACATATAAGAAAATCATACGCAAGTATGAATCACATAGGGACTTATCCACCAATACAGAGACTCTTAGGGAGTTATTTGTAAAAACCCCATTTAAGTATCGAGAGAACCTAATGATAATTACCATATGTAAAACTTTTCTTGACTTATAGATGTATTGTTTATATATATATATATATATATATATATATATATATATATATATATATATATATACACACATACCTTACTTAGAACATTTTTCAAAAAATATTTTTATATTCTATTTTTTGCAAAGCGTGCAAGGCCAGGGTATAAGTTAGCCACTTTTCAAGAGTGAATTATTTTTATTAAAAATATTTTGAAAATTTGAACTCAAACACGGCTATTATTTGATATATCTATATAAAATGAGAAATATATCAATTTTCTGATTGTCTTTTAATATTATATGTTTGTCCTGAACATGTCTTTCCACACTTACCGTTGATGGAACGATGAATGACTATGATTTACAGATTTCTTCTATTTATGCGCAATAATATATAATTGAAAGTTCATTTTTCTACGTTTTAGGTTTAAAAAATTAAAGATTACTTGCATATAACTTGAGGGAGAGGGAGGAAGCTAAAAAAATGTTTCTTTTTGGGCTAAAAAACGTTATCAGAAAAAGAATAAAAAAATAATAGTTGGGAGTCGTCAAGAACAGCCAAATTTCATGTGAGTTAATGTTAAGGACATCTTTGGTAGAACTTCTAGTTAGAATTCACTTTTAACTTTATCTTTCAACGTAAAAAATGTTGAATAGAAATATTTATAACTAATTTAATGTGGTTACAAAAGTTAAATCTTCTCTAACCACTCCATATTTTCTTTAGAAAAGGAAGCTCCAATTTAGAACTTTTTAGGTGAAAACCAAATAATGACCAACACACTATGCAAATAACTTTTCAACGACTAATTTATTCCTCTTAAAGCAAGTAGGTACATATCTAAAAGTTATTTTCATTTGGAAGTTACTCTAAACACAGCCTAAATCTCATTCTTCGCTAAGAGGAGAGAGAGATTTTGAGAGAGTGTAAGAGGAACTTGATTTTTCTAAGAAAAGAAAAATCTTAGATATAAAGATAAAAATATTTTGAGATAATTTTTTGACTTAGTGAAAATATATAACTATTTTTTGACACGAATTATGACATAGAATATAAGAAGGAAAAATGGTACCAACTTTTAAAGAGTTGAGTTTCTCTAAAGTGCAGGTGAGGATGGAATTGAGTAAGTGCAAAGAAAGATATAAAGTTTTTCAAAAAAACCTTACATAGGAAAGGGAAGAGGTGTTGTTTTAAAAAACTTCTCTCTCTGCACTTACATAGTTCCATCCTCACTTGCATTTAGAGGATCTTGATTCGTTTTTGAAATTTAATAAGGAGTTCTACTAGAATAGGAGTACTATTATCTTCTTATAGCGTGTTAAATTTGGTGTCAAGAAGAAGTATTATTATGCCATTTTATTTTCTTAAGAGAACAAATTTTCACATAAAATAGATGTTTTCCATCTTTTTTTTCTTAATCCCCTAACCTACTTTTACGTTTACACATACTAATATTATAAAAAACAAAAGATGAAAAGTTGATGGCTTTTAAAGTCATAAATGTCAATTAAAAACTATAAATGACTCCATCAGTTTTACATTATTGCATCAAAGCATAAAAAATAAGGATAAGCCGCTATTCGATCCGACAACTGACCTTTAAACGTCCCTCCTTTCAAAAGGACTTCCTCCGCCGTCGGCGGGAGCGCAGCAGCAGCTAGCAGCAGAAGCCATAGTAGGAAGAGGAGGAGGAGGGGAGAGCAAGGAGGAGAAGGCGTTGGGCGGCGGCGGGATCGACATGGAGGTCCGAGCGCGGGCGCCCGGGAAGGTCATCCTCTCCGGTGAGCACGCCGTGGTCCATGGATCCGCCGCCATCGCCGCCTCCATCGATCTCTACACGAGCGTCTCCATCCGCCCCCACTCGGACCCAGGTGTTGTCCCCATTGTTCTCTCCCTTTCACCTGCGCTTTGTTGTTGAATGGGGTAGCAGAGGTTTCTGATTGGGGGTTGAAGAATTTGGTTTAGAAATCGCCTTTTTAACCCCGTGCACAGAAGAAATATGGAGGGGGCAGGGGAAAGAAATTCCGTTTTTTTAGTAGAATCTCGTTTTTTTATTCCAAGGAAGTAGTCTTGATGGGTACCCAGGGTTCCTGCTTTGCCCACGCTTATCCCCATTTCGTGTTCTCTTGGCACTCCTTGCGCTACTGTTTTGCGAATTCCATGTTTGAAAAGGGTTTCTTTTGATCTTAGTAATACTCCGGGTTTTCAGCAAATTTGGTGCCCTTTTGAGCCTACTATTGCTTCCTCTTTGATTCTTGTACTAATTGTCCGGGAATATTGAAGACTGCGCAACCATCTCTAGTACGTCTGATAAATTTCCCTCTTTTGCTGGTGGTGTTACTGCAGGCAGTGATGATGGATCAATTGAGCTCGAGCTTAAAGACATGGGCTTAGTGTTTTCATGGCCAACAGGAAGGCTAAAAGAAGTGCTCTCTGAACTGGGTCCTGTTCCTTCGTCGCCGCAGCCCTGCTCGCCTGGATCCATGGAGTTGATCTCCGGGCTTGTCGATGAGCAAATTTTGCCGGAGGCCAAAGTCGGGCTTGCTTCTGGGATTTTTGCATTCATTTATCTCTATGGTTCAATACATGGGTATAATTTCTCTGTTGGAAAAGAAGTATTTTTATTCGGCTTTTCTGCTTACTGGTCTACTTTCTAATTTCTTAAATATATATCATGTTGTTCTTTTCAGTTTCAAGCCAGGAAGAGTAGCTGTATCATCTGATCTTCCTCTGGGCTCGGGTTTAGGATCGTCGGCATCGTTTTGTGTCTCCATCTCCGCTGCGCTGCTTGCCCTTTCTGGAAGTGCTTTCTTGCATGGTCAGCAAAATAGTTGGTTTAAGTTAGGGAGAAATGAGCTTGAGTTGGTTAATAAATGGGCTTTTGAAGGTGAAAAAATAATTCATGGTAAACCATCTGGTGTCGACAATACTGTCAGCACTTTTGGTGAGTGATTATTCCAATAACATGAATGACTTTTCTATCCAAATGAATTTGAATTCTGCGATCACTTTTCTGTTTAGATGAATCTTTGAGTGGTGCTACTACTTTCTGTTCTTTTTTTTTTCCTCCACCCCTCTTTCTATTCTGACCTCTTCTAGTTCTTGCCAGTTCTTATACTGGCACATAAGGATGTTTTTGTTTGGTGCCTCCCTTCTATATGCCTTGTACTTTTCTAAGTTCCCTGCAGTAAGGCTAATGTATACTTTTATATCCATAGTTCTTTGCAATTTTTGAATTATTGTTGTTGAATTTCATGGTAAATTGCAACTGGACTTTATGTAACAGGCAATATGATCATGTTCAGGTCGGGGGAACTGACCCACATCAAATCTAGTGTGCCCCTTAAGATGCTTATAACTAACACGAAAATCCCAAGGAACACCAAGGCCTTGGTTGCTGGTGTTTCTGAAAGAGCTAATCGACACCCAGATGCAATGGCTTCTGTCTTTACGGCAGTAGATTCAATTAGCAAAGAGTTGTCAACCATCCTACAGTCACCCGTTATAGATGACCTCTCGATCACAGAGAAGGAAGAGAAGATAAGTGAGCTGATGGAAATGAATCAAGGTTTACTCCAATGCATGGGCGTCAGCCATGCTTCTATAGAAGCTGTGCTTCGGGCAACTATGAAATACAAGTTGACTTCCAAGCTAACTGGGGCTGGTGGTGGAGGCTGCGTCTTAACTCTTCTTCCAACTCGTATCCTTTACTATGTTTCTTCAGTATCTTTTATTATGTTTCTCCATCTTCATTACACATTAGGGTTTGGTCTATTTCAATTTTCATTTGACAATTGAGTCAATAAATTTGGATCTAACTACTGGAAACTTGCTGGATTTTCTTGATCTATTTGGTACAGCTACTTGAAGTAACCAGATGTGATCATGCACTTTGAGTTCTTCCGTCTGCTTCACTTATTCATGTGCATTCAATATTAGGTGTGCCGATTCATACTTACATCGTTATATGATCAAATGGATACAGTGGAATATGATATTTCTCATCAACAATTCCTTCCGATGATAACCATTTAGTAATCTAACGTTACATGTTTTTGCAGTTCTCCCCAACCCCTGCTAAGAAGGTATTTAATATGCGCTTTAAAAACATACATAAGAGTTTTACTTGCTGCACCGCAGCAAGCTGAGGTGGAACGGACCGTCCAGCCCCGTTCCGCCACCTGGAACCTCCACATGGCCATGTCCTCCCGCTTAAATGCGCCCTGACGTTAACAGGAAAAAGAAAAAAAAAAAGCGTCTTGATGCACTCGAGAGCTCCAAAATGATCTCGAGTGCTTTAGGGCGCGCTCAAAGAACATAGCGTGTGGGCAATTTTTATTTTTTATTTCCTGCTGACGTCAGGGCACATTTAAGTGGGGGGATAGGGCCATGTGCGGGCTCCAGATGGTGGAATGGGGCTGGGCGGCCCGTTCCACCCCAGCTTGTGCGGTGCAGCAGGTGAAACTCCATACATAAATATGCTTAGATAAAAGTATTAATTGGTTATTGGATCTGGTCATGCTTATGCACCAGCATTGCGAATCTTCATCATTTTTGACAAAATTTGGAATGGATTTTATCATGAGGCATTTCAACGTATTAGGATAAAGGTTGAATATTGCCTTCAAAGCACATTTGTTTTCTTACCATCATATAGGAATGTCCTTTATATGCACCTGCTGAAGGATGTTGACATTCTTTATGTATTATCATAATTTAGTTTCCCTGCTTTCTTTTTCATAAACTTTCTTAAAGGTTAGTTATCCCTGCTTTCTGTTTTTTCCCCCTTGATTCTCTAGCAAACGATGTGCAATGGTAATTTGAAGGCAAGCCCAAGTCAATGTGTTAAAACTTAAAATTGGTTAATCTTAGATTGATTTTCATGGGTTTTGCTGCCATTTCCAACCAGTAAAAGATAAAAAAGAAATATCTGTTGTATCTAGCTTTTTAAGGCTTTCAGATATAATATGGTTACTGCTTCATGTTAACTTTTGCTTGCTTTTGTTTCCTCTACGTTTTTCTTTAATCTCTACTCTGGTGACACCTTGACATGCAAATCAGTGCTGTCAAGTACAATTGTGGACAAAGTCATCGCCGAGCTTGAGTCATATGGATTTCAGTGCTTTATAGCCGAGGTTGGCGGGAGAGGTCTGGAAATTTCTTACAGTGATACCTCTTGAATTTCATCAAAGTTCAGGTATTTTAATGGAAGCAATGTTTCTGTTGTCAGGATGCTTTTTCATGCCATCTGTTTATCTTAACCTTAGGTTGTGTTGCCTAACCTATTTGAAAACTGAAATATGGATGTCCTGAAGTGAGTTGTTGCGCTACCATGATTGGTTTATGAATTGTTGGCTGAAGGTTGGAAGATGTTGTACACTGCATGAAGGGAGAACTTTGTTCCAGTTGTAAGTAGGGTTGGCAATGAGCCGAGCCGTTCGGTTTCGGCTCGGTTCGGCTCGGCTCGAAATCTCAAACGAGCCAAGCTTAAGCTTAGATTAAAGCTCGAATAGCTTAATGAGCCGAGCTCAAGCTTACTGTGGCTCGGCTCGTGAGCTCGCGAGCCGGCTCGATATATTTAGTATATTTTTTTAATTTCACCAAATTAGGTCAAGTGAGTATATTTACTAAAAGATCTTCATTTCAACTGTGCATCAAATGACTAAAACTAAATAAAATCTGTTCAAATATGTGTGATTCGAACTCGAGCCGAGCCGAGCTCGAGCCTGGCAAAAATGGGACGAGCCGAACTCGAACCCAAATTTGGAGCGCGAACTGAGCTCGAGCTCAAGCTCGAGCCACGCTTCTTTGACTTGAGCCGAGTCCGAGCCATCCAAAGCTCGGCTCGGCTCGACTCATTGCCAGCTCTAGTTGTAAGGCAGAGAAGAGTGGCACAATCATTTTGTCATTCCAAGTTCAACTTTAGGTCACCTTTGGATGTCCACCTCATACTTGCTGATTCCATATGATCACTGCTTAAATTCAAATAATGAGTTGTTAATCCATGGCTTGAAGATCATGCAACTTCATGCAACTTAAAAGCACAAAACTTGAAAATGATGATATACGGATGACTATAAAATGAATCAGGTGAAATTGCTCTTAGTAAATTTGGAGATCAGTATTTTCCTTAGATAGGTGAACTTCATGCTTATCCTGAATGCACTTGTCTCACTTGTATCCATGGTAATTTTGTGCTTCCTTTTTTTTTGGTAGGTATCATGAATAAATTTGCGCAAGCACTATCAAATTTCTCATCTGCAATGTGTATTAGGGTGTATATCATCTCAACTGCGAACTAAAGCTGGCTAGGACAAACAAGTGTGCCTCTACTTTGTATATTTCGTGTCCTATTAAAAATTGCTTTTTGTTCCACCTCTCTCTTATTTTTATGTAAGCTGCTACTCTCAACCTAACTGTGTTCTTACCTGTATTGCGCTTTTTGCTCCTGGATATTGCAAAATTCTCCAAAGTCGCATCCTCTGAAAGTCCGACTTTCACCTCCGGCAGGTGCTTGAGCGCTCTATGTTTCTGACAATGCTCATTCACGTGTAACATTTGCTTCGGTTCCCTTCTGTCCTGACATGGAGTCCAATCTTGAGGTGTCATGAAGAAACTAGATGGATTTGGACTTTGGTGCACCAAGGCCTTAACAAGATGGGTATCTATGGAACAAGACACCGGCTTCTCTTTGGAATATCTCTTGTCATGACTTTGGAAGCGGGACAATGGCAAAGAGAGAGACAGAATCATTTAGGTTTTTTTACATATAAGCTCCTATAATATTTTGATATTACAAATAAGTCTTCCTAATCTAATACTCTCAGGGGCTTATTTGTAGATTTTATAGGCCTTTCACTAATTCACAGTAGATTGTGGAGGCTTCTTTGTAAATAGTTAAATTAGGATGGTTTATTTATAATATTAAAAGATTGTAGGGATTTATATGTAAAAAATCCAAACATTTAACGTCCCCGTCGGTTCGCACATCTTAGAGTCATGATGTATCTCGATTTAATCTCTCATCTTTTTATGTGAAGCCGAACTAAATTAAAGTCATGGCCATGTCCAGCGATGTAAGTGTTTTTTTCTTGCAAATGATATTGATGAACAAGAGCGAAGAGAGATGAGGGAGGCCCTCGGGTGAGTTGGCTCGGGGATTTCTGTCTTAGTCGAAGGTCACGAGTTTGATCCCTGTGGGTAATGAAAATGAATTGAGATCTCTCGAGCCATGCCCTCCCCATAGTTTAGAGTCTCGGGGGAGGTTTGACCTCAAGCTCTCCTCGGAATTTTATACGGTTGCAGTTAGAGTGGAGGTCGAGTAAATAGATAGTTGCAGTGAATTTGACCTCAAAATCTAAAAAGAGCGAAGGGAGGTGTGGGTGGGGATGGCTGGCATAACGATGGTTCAAGGTGGCCGTCAAGGGTGGGTTGTGGCATCCCCCTCCCCCATTTCTTCTCTCCCTCATTGCTTCCCCTCTCTCTCCCTTTGGCTCCGTTGGAGCAGCTAGGGTTTTGTTAAAAGATGTTTTATAAGCACGTGTGAACTAAAGAATCTTTTTAGAGGTCCCAAGCATTGTACAAAGGTACTAAAATAACAAGAACTTCTACTAACAGTTTTCAGACAAATCTGAAAAGAGATAGAAGTGTCTGCGGTTAACTGCTCCCAAACGGGAAACACAAAATTTTTCGGTCGCCCAAATCGTTCTCTGTTTCACGCTTGTTTTACACCCATAAGGCCGTAACTCTAGGATTGATACTTTAAAATTAGTAATACTTGTTGCAATGTTTCTTTTAACTGCAACGGGGGCATAGAAGTGAGTAAAAAAAAAATGATATTCTTTTTCAGGTCGATCCAAAGTGTCCTAAGTATCCGTGCAGTGCAATGTCTCCGATCAGGTCTGTACAGACGGTTAGAGTACTTCGGGGCATTCAGACATTTGATGACTGCAGGATATGTTCTTGTGGCATTCAGCGAGGTTGTTTCAAAGTCATTATTACGAGAAGAGCCGTCTAAGAAAATATAACCGCACCTTGATTGAGATTAAGGTCGATAATATAAACATAAAATGTGAAAAAAAAATCTAGAATACCAAACTTAAGTTTAGTGGTTTGTGTGACGTGCCACATTCAAAAGCATTCTTCACTTTTTTTTGAGAGAACAATTTACTGCACCGGCCATTGGTATTACGTTGGCTGTCGGTGCTTTTAATTTAAAAATAATTTTTAAATTTTTTTTTTGTCGGCTCCAACCTCCCTATATAGTTGTACAGTTCAATCTTAGATCGGACAACTTAAAAAAGATGAAAAATAAAAAATCGACCCCAAATGATGTATGACCATGTAGGGGTTGGGGCCAACTAAAACAAATTCACAATTTTTTTTTTATTTAAGGTGTAATATTAGCTGCTGGTGCAACAAGTTATTCTCTTTTTATTATCTAGTGTCATCTCGGTCATCCGACCTTAAGATCGGTCCTCTCAAGGGCCAGAACACTTTTAGAGGTAAGCTCCACAAATCAAATAATGTAAAACATAGCGAAATGGGATTGACGAAAAAAAAAAGCATCCTAGCAAAAAAAAAATTTCTAGATAGGGCATAGTTCCATCACTGTTAGTCAGAGAACCGCAAGTGACACGAGTGCCTCCTAAATGGCGCCACTTCATTTTCTACACCCACTTGAGCTATGACTAGAGTAATACTTGGTGCACCGATTTAGTGTGATATTGAAGGTCGGTGAAATGGAGTAAAAAAGATATATTTGAATTTTTTTAGGTGGATTTTGAGGAGTCCTACACGTCCATACATGCCGATCTCCGATTAGATGACTCAAAAATTTTAAAATAAAAAATTGTTATTGAGCTCGGTTCATTAAAGATATTTTTAACTATTTATTGAGGTTCGATTTTTTATTTTTCAAAATTTTAATATTCTGATTAGAAATCGACATGTGCAGCACATCTTGGAGTCCACCTAAAAAAATTTCAATTTTCTTTTACCCAGTGTACTTACTCTCAATATAGTATTAAGGATCAATGCAGTAAGCTTTCCTTGTTATGACAAAAGTAAGGTAGATAAAAAATTGACACAGGACGAAAAACACTCAAACTTTTGATAGGAGGTCACTAAAATTTTTATGTCAATATCTTAAAAAATTAACATAAAAATGATTAAAATATAAGATCTTAGCAGATAACAGTCTAACGAATCTGCCTATGCAAAAACCTCTTTGTATTATATATAGGAATCATTTTATATCGATCATTTTTATATGTTAAATTTTAAAAATGTCATGCTTAATTGTATATTATCACGCATACCCTTACAAAATATATCAATCAAGCATATCTTTTTCAATATCATATAAGAAATGCTCGTACACTTATACATATCAAATATGTGACATATTGTCGGCGTGGTAATTTTAAAATAGAGGATAAGTTACTGCACCGTCGGGAGTTATTACTACGTCACATGACGGTGCAACTAATTTTTTTTTCTAATTTTTTTTTGAAATCTCTTAACCGACTCGACTCGACCATACAATCTTAATTTTAGATCGAACAAGCTAAAAGAAGATGAAAAATTGAAAATTGACCCAAATGAATGAATTGTACGGTCAGGTGAGCACCATGGTGGTTTTAAAAAAAGTCATTTTTTTGAAAAACTTAGCTGCACCGCTAGGTGGGCATCGCTAAGCGACGTAATTGCTCCTGGCGGTGCAACAAGTTATTCTCTTTAAAATATTATGTTGTTAAAATGACATGTAAGATAATATACAAATAAGCATGACATTATTAGAGATTTCACGTATAAGAGTGGTTAATATGAGTTTTCCCTTTACATATCAAAAAATTTGGTAAATTTTCTTCTTATTATAAAATAGGCCCTACTTTACAAGTATTTAGGTGATGATGGGCTCGAAGGCATGTGGTTAGTCCATATATATAATAATTATATAAAGACCTCTTTTACATATACGCATTTTGTGAGATGTTTTCTGCACATACGAGATTGTTTAGGGGTTATTTATTAAAAAATCCTTATCTATATATATAAAAGGCAGTATATATGTATAAAAGGCGGTTTAAAACAAATCAGGACTAAAAGACGAAAGGGAAAGTGAGAGAAGGAGAGAGGCGAAGGAGGAGAATTAGGGAAGCTACCACCGCCACGTCGCTTCCCTTGACGAGAGGACTGGAGGAGAGGGAGCAGCGCCATGGGTGTGCAAGGCCTGTGGGAGCTCCTTGCCCCCGTCGGCCGCCGCGTGTCCGTCGAAACCCTCGCCGGCCGGAAACTTGCCATAGGTGTGATGTCATAGGAAACACCGCCTCGCCTCTTCTCTGCTTCCTCCCCCTCCATCACAACCCTTGTGACCTGTTGTTGTTGCTGCAGACGCGAGCATATGGATGGTGCAATTCATGAAGGCGATGCGGGACGAGAAGGGCGAGATGGTGCGCAACGCCCACCTCCTCGGGTTCTTCCGCCGTATCTGCAAGCTCCTCTTCCTCCGCACCCGCCCCGTTTTCGTCTTCGACGGCGCCACCCCCGCACTCAAGCGCCGCACCATCGCCGCCCGCCGCCGCCACCGCGAGAACGCCCGCGCCAAGGTCAGGAAGACCGCCGAGAAGCTCCTCCTCAACCACGTGAGTCCCACCTCTCCATCTCAACTTGATGTTCTCCGTTCCCACTCTTTGGATTTGAAAGTTCTGTTGATCAAGCGCAGATCTTTCCGGTTATAATCGTTTTTTTTTGGGAAATTGGTGATCTGGGTTGCTCTTATTTCGTTTGTTTCTTGGTGGTTTCGATAGCTTAAGGCGAAGAAACTGGAGGAATTGGCAGCGGAGATTAAGAATAGCAGGGCCAAGGATGACACAAAGGGGAAGCGTGTTGTGTCGGATCAGGAGAATGACCTTTCTGGGACCAGCATTCGTGAAGGAGCAAATGAGAACGTGCTTGGTGTTATCAGTCAGGAAGGCCTGGATGAAATGTGAATACCACTTCATTAGAAACTGCAATATTGTTCACGGTGTTCGTTTGTGTTTTATTTAGTCACTGTGTTCACTTTTTCTCGTGCTTTTTAAGGCTGGCAGCATCACTTGCTGCAGAGGAGGAGGAGGAGTTCGCTGGCGATGAGCCATCATCCGGCGGCAAATTTCCTTCTGAAGCGGAGTTTGACGAGGATGAGGATGAAGAGATGGCTATTGTAAGTCATATGGGATATTTTTTTTTTCAATATTTATTTAACTGTGTTTTTTGCTTGGTTTACTTCATTTTTCTTCATTTGGACCAAGATCAAAATGATAAGTTATTGAGCTTAAGAGTTAACTGCAAATCGTTTGGTACAGTCATCTATAAAGAAAAAGGAATATGATACATTCTTTTTGGTTTTCCTTATTAATTTATTTGTTTGCTCACATGTAAAATTTAGCCCAATTGGATATGAGAAAAACAGAAACAGACTATCATTGCTGATTACTGATTTTCCTGTCAAAACTCTTCTGCTTTGCTCGTGCTGAATCCTTCAAATGTGCTTCAAGTTCTAAAGGGAGCTGGCTCAGTATCCCAAGATCTTCAATTTCATTGCTCTCTGTGAGTTACAAGGATACACAATTTTGCCTTACTAATTGTAGAATCTCATTTTGAGATGGGCTGGGCTGCGCTGGGCCAAACCAGCTGTGCAGTCAAGTAACCATACTGAGGGTAAAATGGTTTTGTTTGTATTGGCCTGCAAAGGACAAAAATGCTACATGATTGAGGGTTTGATTGGTTTTGATACGAGTACCATTTACATGTGTTCGATGCACTTTGCTAACTATAAAATATTACAAAGATCAATCTGATGAAAACTATGTTATTTGTCATTTGCTTTTTTCCAGCATGACTACTTTGATGGCTAGATTATGCCATGTGATGTATAACTTTCAGACAGCTGGCAACATCATTTTGTAACTTCTGAAAGTTTCTGATGGAAGCAAGGTGTAGAATTCTCTATCTTTCAGCCTTACTTAGCATTTTCCATTAATTTATTTCAGCCAGTGATAGATGGCAATGTGGATCCAACTGTGTTGGCTTCTTTGCCACCATCAATGCAGCTTGATCTTCTTGTTCAGGTAGAACACATCTAATTGAACTCAGTTGTACTTTATGTTACTTCAATCTTTTAACTGTTTCTGGTCCATTTTTACATAACGAAGTCTTCTCCCCACCCCCACCCCCCAGATGAGGGAGAGGTTGATGGCTGAAAACCGACAGAAGTACCAGAAAATTAAGAAGGTTGAACTCTAGCAACTTTGTTTATCTTTGGGTGTAGTTTAACTTCCTTGCTGACTATGTTCGTATTTTGGTTACGCTTGGTTTTAGACAAGCTTTACAGGGCTTTGGGTGGACTAGATCAAAGGGAATCCTTCTGTTCAGGTGCTTAGAACAATCTTTCTTATGGGGGTACTAAGGAGTATTCAGTTTTAACAAAAGGTTGGATAAGTGAATATGCGAATGTTCTTGGAAAGTGAATTATTGAGTGAGTTTATTTAATGATTAAATTCAGTGCTAATAGCCTAATATAATTATGTGTTAGCTATTCTTACGGCATCTGAAAGATTGGCTGTTTCCCTCGTCTAGGTCTGGGCATGCCAGATTCATGGGCTAGTTTTCAAAGAAGATTCAGCTCTTTTTGTTCTTGTGTGTCTATACATCTTTTGGGAAAAATGGATTGTACCACATAATTAATATGTAAATCAGAATATCAGATTCAGAAGTGGATGTACTGGTATCAATCTGTCGTTAAAGTCTTATTGTACGAGAGATATTAATCTACCTTTTTCAGTCACAAAATTGTACATATGAGTCTGAGAATCTGTTTGACAGTATATAATATATCATATTGAGCCATCTGCCATATCTAGTCAATGTGTGGGCGTGACCAATGGTGTAGCTGTCGTTCTTACTTTGTCATTTCCATGCTACCTGATAGTCCTGACTGCAACTGAATATTCTCACTAAAAATGTTCTTAAGTAGGGGCTTATGCAGATATATGTTCCATCTTACATTGATATATGACAAACTGTTGTGTGGTCTACAATTATATCTGTTTTTCACAAATAACTACTATACGCCTGCCTCTAAAGAAACTAACCTAATACCCTTAAAATATTCAATCTCTACCCAACAATAACTATTCATCATAGTTGTCAAGGCGGTAAGGCAACCCAAGGTGTGCTTGGGGTCTCCGAGCGGCTAAGCGCTTAGGTGCCCGCCTAGGCGTACACTTTCAGAATGATATATTTTATATCACACTAATTTAACATTAACATAAAACATATGAAGAGAATAATACTAATATGACATTAACATGAAAACGAACATTACAATGAAATATCAAAGTTAAACATAATTTTGAAAAATAATTATAAAAAATAGAATTTCAAGGATAGAAATACTAGCCTCATAGTTAATCGACTTCTTCAAAAGATGCACACGTTGCACTGCTGAGAGGGGGGGTGAGAGAGAGTGTGGAACACAGAGAGACAAAGAGAGGGGGCCTTTGGTTCGGCCTTGTGATAGAGAGAGACAGAGTCTGATAGAGGGTGAGAGAGAGAGAGAGTGGGTTGTGTGAGAGAGAAAGATAGAGAGAGAGAGAGATAGTTTGAGAGAGAACGAGGGCTTCAACCCTCTCTGTGTCTATGTCAATGTGTGTATGAGAGAGAGTGAGAGGGGTCCTTCGGCCTATGAGAGAGATAGTCTGAGAGAGAGTGAGAGGGGGGCTTCGGCCTGTAAGAGAGAGAGAGATACAGAGAGAGTTTGAGAGAGAGTGAGAGGGGGCCTTCGACCTGAGAGAGAGAGAGACAGAGAGAGCCTCAGAGGGGGGGGGAAGAGAGAGAGAGAGAGGGGGCCTTTGGCCCAGAGAGAGAGAGAGAGAGTGAGAGGCAAAGAGAGTTGGAGACTGTCCGACTGCGCCGGTTGGCAATGGCACATAGAGAGAGGGCAGGGAAGAGAGAGGGGGAGGGAGAGATAGGGACAGGCATTCGACCCGCCTGTAAGAAGAGGGGGATGGGAGGACCGAGAGAGAGAGAGAGAGAGAGAGAGAGAGAGAGAGAGAGAGAATGGGAGCTTACCAGAGATGGTGACAAAGATGATGATGGCGACGGAGTCGATGGCGATCGGCGGCAGTAGGCGGCGGCGATTGGCAGCGACAGCGTTGGCAAACCACAAACCCTAGCAAAGCTCTGGGAGTTGGAAAGGGGGTGGCAAGTGAGGGGGCATCGGGGCTGTGGAGGGAGATAGAATTCGTATCGAGTTGAGGGTTTTAAAAGGGTTTGGGCCAGGTGGGTTAGCAGGTATGGTTAGTGGGTCGAATCGGCCCAAGTGCCTGCTAGGCACCCAGGCGGGCTAAGCAAGCTGCCTGGGCCGCCTTTTGAGGCCCAAGAAAAGTGTTGGGCCACTCAGGCACAATAAAAGTGCCTTTACGCCTAGGCGCCACCTAGGCGTGCGCCTTGACAACTATGCTATCCATTGATCTATAAAGAGTGCAAGCAAGATATAGAGGACTGTCTACCCTACTTTTTCTATCCCGAATGCTCCTTTCAGCTTTAACTCACCCACACACGGATTAAATATTAGCTCGCATGTGAAAGGACAAAAATACCCTTAACATATGTCTAATTTTCCCAGGGTGCTAGTGACCCCATCCCAAGAGAAACTACAGTATGGGCAGCTGTAGAGAGGGCACCCTTTTTTTTTCTTTGAAGAGGAGGGGGGGATGCTGGTAGGACACCATCATGAATCAGCCCTATCCCACCCACGTACGTACGTGCATAGAGAGGGAGAGATGATAATTCTTCCTCCACACTCTTCTCTGCCTCTTCTTGGTTCGCAGTGAACCATTATCCTGAGAGATATTCTCGAATTTGAGTTTTGATATTTTAAGGGTATTGGGATAGTTTATCTAAAGTAGGGGTATAGTGGTTATTTCGTGAAGATTTTAGGGGTATATAGGTAATTTTCTCTTTGATTGTCGCCTTGTCCAAAAAATTTGATGAGACTCATTTCTTGTTAATATTACCAGCATCAACCTACAAAGTAAGGGTCTCGTGTCTGAAATAAAAGTTAATACACCAGAGACTGTTTGGCCAGGATCAGTTGATCTCTTTTTTTTTTTGGTTGGGGGGGTGGGCAGATTGGCCAGGATTCACCCCCCCCCAACCCACACACACACACACACACACACACAAAGGGAAAGAAAAGAAGGCTGCCATCAATGCTGCCACCTCCACCTGTGAGATGGGTGGGTGTACAAGTACAAACATACGTATATGCATCCACGTTCTAAAGAATATAAAATAAAGATGATGCATAGGATCAGATCAGGGCAGCATCAGCCGGGACAGGGTGGGCCCACGCCCATTGCTGGTTCTAGGATCATTGAATGATGACCTCACACTTGGGGGAAAAATCATGGCAAGTGACTGGAAACTGGGGTTGTGTGAATGTGTCTGGTTTCTCAAGGTTTTTTGCTGTGCTATGCTGTCAGATGGAGATCAAATACTACACATGGAAGTGCTGAAATGAATTGGTGCAGCTTTTCTTTGGAAAATCCTGTATTCTTATTTAAGTCAGGGTGTTCATAGCTGATCTAGGATTTGTGTGCCAACTGATGCTGTAGAGTTGGAAATTGGGTAATTGGTGGCCACAAGTTGGTTAGGTCAGTCAAACTCAAGTCTGCATCTAGACGTTTCCTTTGTGCATGTGTATATTTTGAAGAGCGTGGGTGCTATTGGTACTCCCACCTTTGCGCTAGCATTTATACTGTTGAAATTCTTAGAAAGTCACCCCCCACCAAAAAAAAATAAAATAAAAAAATTCACTTCTTTGTTTCATCCTATGACACTTCATTGATTTTTCAAATTTCTGGTAGTCCACTTATCTGCAATCTCATTTATTCAGAGTCCATCAAAATTTTCCGAGCTACAAATACAATCTTATCTCAAGACTGTTGCATTCCGTCGGGAGATAGATGAAGTGCAGAAGGTTGCTGCTGGAAGGGGGCCAGAAGGTGTACAAACTGCCCGGATAGCTTCTGAAGCCAATAGAGAGTTTATATTTTCATCATCATTTACGGGTGATAAACGGTAAGCACATATCTTTTTTATTGTTTTTGTTGCAGCATCCTTTTAGTTGATGATGAGAACATAATTTTTGTGTATCCGTTTTTGTTGCCCAAATTGTTTGACTTTGAATGATCTGAAACATGATAGGTTTTACGGCATCATAAGTTGAGACATTATCTTGATGTTTTGAATGTTGTCTTGTTTCTAATTTTAAATGCAAAAAAAATTGTGTTTGTTTTAGTGGTGTATATCAGGAGGGATAGTGATTTATCCTTCTAGGAAGCAAACATGTTCTAAAGGAAGCAGCATGTTCTAATCTACCTATATTGATGAGCCAATATAAGTTTTCTTTATAGTGTGAACATGACGAGTCCTTTCTTCCATTCTTAGGCATGGAAACCATTTGGGGGGGGGGGGGAGTGGGAAGAAAAATGATAAATATGATTAACAAATAATTGCCGTAAGGGGAAATGGGGTGGAGATATGGGGTGAGAAACACTACGGTTGCAATGCTGAGGGCTTTGGGGAGGGTTCCGGCTGTCCCTGCAAAACAAAATTAGTGGTGTTGAAGGGAAAGGTTGAAAATTCTTTGACATAATTGTTCAATAATTGGAATGTATAGGATTTTTTACATATACTTCCCTGAATATTCTTGTTCAGTAAAAACGTCTTGTAGAATTCATATATATGTAAAATACTGTGCAGCTGTGCTATAAGGTTGTTGCACGAGGTATCACCTCACTCCTACATATTATCAGTTAAATGTCCAATTGTGCACCAAACAAGTGGTTTCTTCCCCAAGGTAGTTTTAGAATAGTTTTACATGGGAATACATTGCCAGTTTTTCTTGTGGCCTGTGTGTCCTTCTTCAGATGATTCTATGCAGAAACTAATATATGAGCTATTTGAACAATAAGACAAACTTTTGAACAGTTGAACTGCAGTCTGCTTAGTGTCAGTTCAACATATGCTGGGTGGTCAAAGGAACATATTTATGTGGTACGAATTTAAATAGTGTTCGAATGAAGTTGTGTCTACTCATTGCATGCGTCACCTCACGTTTGCCTCCTTATTCCGATCACTAGGTTTGATGTGTTATGAACATAAACATCGCACAGTTGATTTTTATTGCATAGCTAGTATCCTTGTACTTTATTTTCAATTTTTTTTTTAGAAAAGTGACCGAAGGTTACAATTTCATTAAGGAAGATATAAAACAATAGCGAAGAGACATGACAAACTCATATCTCAAAAACCCTTACAGACAAGAAAAGAAACCCACCCATCCAAAGTCTTAATCTTGTTATTATCAAGGATATAAAATAAGATTAAGACCACAAACATAGCAGAAAAACAAACTACATCACAAGAATGACTTATGCCATCGAAGGAGAAGCGACATAAGTAGAGATACATCCAACTCCAAACCCTGCAGCTCTTCCCCGCTCTGACACCCATATAACTGCTCTCCTCATCAGTGTCTGAATATTGTTGAAGAGGCCATTGAATCTTCTAGAGTTCCTCTCTAACCATGCAGTCCAGAGGAATGCAGGTAGTATGAGTGGCCACATTTTTTTATTATATAACACCGGACAGCTTGAATCCCACCATTCCATCAGCTCCATCACAAAAAGAGGTTCCTTCCATACAATGTGCAAGGTCTTACACAACGATTTCCACAAGGTGATGATAATTCCACACTAACAAAAGAGATGATGTATATCGTCCTCAAACATACCACAGAATATACAAGTTGCCTTTTGGTCTTGCAGGATTGCTTTGAGCCTTCTCATGCTTGGAAGCCTACCCAAGGCCATATTCCACATGAAAATCTTGATCTTGTTAGGCAGGACTTTAGACCAGACAATATGTTTCCATGAAACTCTGATACCCCCATCACTCTTTAGTGAGAGAGTTAACCACAAAAACACCTTTAGAGTTCCACACCCATGACCTTGAATCTTCACACTCCCTTTGAAGAGAAAGTCCTTCTATAAGGGTGATAACTGCCACCAGTTGTTGAATCTCCTGAGCAGTCAGATTTCATCTAAATCTGAGATTCCAGGGACTGATCTAATCGTAAGAATACACTTGAGCTACAGAAATACCCTTGTCCACTGCAACTTGGTAAAGGTTCTGAAACTGCTGAGCAAGCGGGAGCCCTGTGACCCATCTATCCTCCCTGAATCTGATCAGATTAGCATTACCAATATTGTAGGAGATAGCAGGACTGATTAAGTCTGTCAATTTATGGACATTCCTCCAGACTGGTGGCATGATAGAGCAGAAAGATGACTCAAGAGACCATCTAGATGCATTAGAGTAATATCTATCCCTAATAATCTTGACCCACAAAGCTTCCTCCTCTTCTCCAATTCTCCATATCCATTTAGACAACATAGTGTTATTAAATAAGCCTATTCTAACCAAACCTGCCCCTCCTTGCTCTTTACTTCTACAGACTTTATCCCAAGCGACAAGATGGAGAGCTCTTTTATCTCTTTTCCCCCCTTCCCAAAAGAAAAAGCTTCTCTTGGATTCAATCAGCTTCTCAACCTTCTTTGGTATCCTGAATATAGAGAAATGATATTTGGCCAATGAAGAGAGTATTGCCTTCAAGAGAACCCATCTTCCTCCAGCTGATAAATTTAGCCTTCCACCCCTCCAGCCGCTGTTCAAATTTCTTAACAAGCTCATCCCAATCTCTTACTTTGCATTGAACATCTGACAAAGGGAGTCCCAAATATTTTATTGGAAAATTGGATGGTTTACACGAGAAGTTGTCAGCTATTTGCTGCAGCCTGTCATGGTTCAGATTAATACCTTCCACCTCTGACTTACCAAAATTGATTGACAGCCCTGTAATAACCTCCGTTAAGATCAATAATCTCTTCATATTGCCTAATTTATCCTTGTTTCCAGATGAGAACAGCTCCACAAATTGTAGATGTGACAACGGGAAACCATTTCTATCGACTGAGAATCCATCCACCAGTCCAAGAGAAGCAGTTCTATCCCATAAAGTGCTCATGATCTGCCCCACCAAAAGGAAAAGAAGTGGTGATATTGGATCACGTTGCCTCAATCCCCTAGAGCTACCAAAATAACCACAAGGTTCAGCGTTTAGCATAATAGAAAACTTTGCTGTTGAAATGCAGCTCATGATCCATAAGGTCCATTTTTGCTTAAACCGCATAGCATCTGGAGTCTTTTGAATACACATCCAGCTTACTCTATTATAGGCTTTTTCAAAATTCAACTTAATTAACACCCCTTCCTTTCTATAACTTTTTTGAGCACAAATAGTTTCACGGGCTGTCAAGAAGTTGTCCAAGATGTATCTCCCTTTAAGAAAAGCAGACTGATTTCTACTTATCACCCCCATAAGCACATTCCTAAGTCGGTTGGCCATCACTTTAGTGATAGTTTTATAGCACCCATTAAGAAGACTTATCGGCGGATAATCTGAAACAGCTTCAGCATCTTCCCGCTTAGGAATGAGGACAATAAAAGTGGAATTGAATGTTTTAATAGCTAGAGGTCTCTCCTGAAACTCTCCCACCACCTTCGTAAGATCATCTTTGATAGTATCCCGGAAAAATTGATAGAAACCTATGGAAAATCCATCAGGCCCTGGTGACTTATTGGCCTCCATGCTAAATACGGCCTCTTTAACTTCTTCTTCTTATGTGAAAGTGCTGCACAACTGCTTTGCCTGCTCTTCTTCTATTTTCGGCAGCAGTCCATCCAGAAGATGAGGTCTCCACCATTCATTTTCCTTGAAAAGACCTTCATAAAAGGAAATAAAAGCATTCTTAATGTCTTCCTCTGACTCAAGAACCTGATTGTCTACTCTCACATGTCCAATCTTTAAAGATCTCTTGCTTGCACTAGCCACTGCATGCAAGAAACTTGTATTTTTGTCACCCTCTTTTAGCCATAGTTCCTTTGATCTTTGTTTTCATTTAATTTCCTCTCTCGGTAACCATTTGTTGTACTCTTCCTTCACCTTCAGAAGTTCATTGTCTTCCTAAGCGGAAAGATTACCCATATCAGCTCCGGCCTCCAAAGCATCAATTTTATAAATGAGTTGCTGTCTACGAATAGCTGCTGTTCCGAAGGTCTATGCACTCCACTTCCTAATACCTTGTTTCACCTGTTTGAGTTTCTTTGAAAATGTCAAAGCTGCCAGATCAGAAGAATGCACCTCATTCCACCATTTAGACACTAGTGGCTTGAATTCCTCATTTGTCTGCCAGGCCAGTTCATATCTAAACCTTCTGTTCTTTCTTCTCTCCTCTCTAGTCCTTAACAAAAGTGGGATATGGTCAGAAACAGTCCTGTTCAACCCTTTGACAGCCGACAACGGAAACATCATACTCCATTCCATAGATATAAGGATCCTATCAATCCTGGATTGCATGCCATTTTGTTGCAAGTTAGACCATGTGAACTTTCTATTAGGAATCTCCAGATCTATCATACCATTACTAGAAATCCACAAACCGAAGTTTTCCATACCTCACACAGTTAAAATCCCCAAGCACACACCAAGCACCTTGAAACAGTTGGGATACTCTGAATAGTTCTTGCCAAAACTCTTCCTTAGCTTGCTGAGTCTGAGGACCATAAACTGAGGTAATAACCCGTGATGCAGATGATACGACTGCTGAAAAATACACTGAAATACTGTAAATACCCTGGTCACAAGTCTGTCCTTTAAATTTATTACCATTCCACATGATTAGCTGACCTCCTCTAGCTCCGTTAGCAGGCTGGCACATCCCCTCTGTTAGAACTGAAGCTCCCACTTGTTTGATCAGCTTCCCATCCACACTATCCATTTTGGTTTCTTGCAAACAAATACGGTCCAGCTTCAGGTTTCTAATATAGTCCCCCACCGCTCTTTGCTTCCTTCCCCCATTAAAACCTCTAATGTTCTAGGAACACAGATTCATTACAATAGTTTGAAACCCTCCTGTTTCTTAGGCCTAAGGGAATCTACAATTACATTATTACTGATGAAGTTGACTTCCCTCTTGCCAATTTTCACCCCCCTTCCAACCCCATTCCTCTTCAAAGAATTCTGCAGGTTGTCAGATCTATGCATCCTTTTGATGAAACTAATGACCGTGTCTTCTCTCCCGTGAAATGAAACCCCAATCTTCATGCCAAAAGCAAGAATATCCTCAGTCCAGTCATCCAACGGAGCCGTATGGTTCTGGGGAGGAGGGGAGGAGACTGGGGCAATTGCAGAGGCTAGATCCTCCGTACGAACCACCAATGCCACCCTCCAGAAGCTCCCTCACTTCCTCCTTCTGAACCTCCACAGAGGCCCCCAGATCACCTGAAGATGGATAAGAAGGCTCCTCGAAATTCCTTTGATCCTCATCCCCTTCCTTCGAGCTAACAGTAGTCAACTGGCTGTGAAAGATACAAACTGCTTCCGGGCCTGAGAGATTGCAGCCTGGCAACTCCACAATCTGCCTCTCCTGATCATGGAAGACCTCCGAACTGACCTTCTGACTCAAAGAACCCTCTTCCTTATCTGGAAAGAGCCAACAGGAACACCCTAGAACGATGCCATCGTCCCCTGCTCAGATGCTGGAGGAAGAGGAGATAAGAATAGTTTTAGGTAATCTATAGCATTGTTCAGGATAACTTTTATTATTCATGTTTTATCTGTATTGATTGTCAACTGCCTTCTTGATCCAATTCGACAGGTGTACCTGGATACACCCATCTCAACAAATACCTTGGAGAACTTATAACACTGCATGATGTTGCCAGAAGCTGATCAATGTTTTTTTATTTATTTTTGGTCATGTCATTATGTATTGTTACATGTAAGCTTATGTTTCTATTTATATCAGTCAGATTTTAATTAATATGTTGTACCCGAAATTATTCTGTCAAGTAGGGTGTTCACATCAGCAGGAGTTGAGAAAAATGGAGATGCTGGAAAAACAGAATCATGTTCTCGGAAGGAATCCACATCAGTTGATTTATTGAGGGGTCATCTCTGTTCTGGTCAGTTGAAGTCTCCTGATCAAGTTAATGCAGCGGAACCAACCAAGCATTTTGGCCATGATGTAGAAACATATCATGATGAGAGGGGCCGCATACGGGTTAGTAGAGTTAGAGGACTGGGAATACGCATGACAAGGGACTTGCAGCGGAACTTGGATTTAATGAGGGAGCATGAAATTGATAATACAGAGAGAAATGTGCATAAAAATATGGAGCCTACCTGCAGCAATGAAGCTCTCAATGTTTCTTATAAGTACTCCAAGGATGAGAGTCCTTCCATAGATAGAGAGAACAATGAAGATCCACGTGGAGATTTAAACAGATCTCAAGGAGCTTCTATGCAAAAAAATCAGAAGGATCATTCCGGTGAGCCTTCTATGGTGGGAAATGATACTGCTATAGAGGTTTCATTTTCAATGGATGAAATTGTAGACAAGGATGATGACCTTTTCTCACAGTTAGTGGCAGGAAGCTCAACAGTGCAGTCCTCAGAAGTCTGTTCTTTAGGCAAAAGTTCAATTGCTTGTGATGCTGATTTTGATTGGGAGGAAGGAGCGATTGAGAAGAAAGTCACAAGCAATAAAACAAACAATGACAGTATAATCCAAGCACTGTCTGAAGGAAGGGTTATATCTGAAAATGATGGATTGGATTGGGAGGAAGGAGAGCTTCAAACTGTTTTAGATCATCAAATTGAACATGCAAAAGCTGTTTCAAGAGGATCACTGGAGGAAGAATTTGAAGTCCAGGAAGCAATTAGGAGAAGCCTTGAAGATTTGAGTCAACGATCTGGTAGTGGGTCTCTCCTTCAGGTGCAAACACCTAAAAAGAGTGCAAGAGATTCTTCTCCCACACTTTTACAATGTGACACTCAAGAAAGTCCTACACAACATGCAACAGCTGTCGATGAGTTTGGGCTGATGGATAGTGCTGTTGAAGGTTGTAGCTTGCAAACTATTGACTCTGCTGAGAATTATTGTTCTACTATGTTGTCTACTGATCCTGGTTGTAAATCATCAACAACGGATGTGTCCAATGGGAGTTCTCATGTTTGTAGTCATCTATTCTTCACTGCGTCTGGCACTCATTCTAACATTGTGGAGAAATCCCAGATAGACAAGGTTCCCACCGCTGCATTGATCGGAATGCAGATTTCTGAACAAGAGTCATGTCTTGATATTTCTACTAGAGGTGAAGGTAAAACTAATCTCAGAATGTCAACAGATGCCTCAACTACAAGCAGTTCAGATCTTTGTGCAAGAAGTACAGGTATTTAAGTTTCATTTGTTTTGCTGATACTAGGTACATACTTTAAATGGAAGCTTGAGTTGTTCTGTTCTATAGGAAAGACTGAACGGGATCTTGATAGAGGGGATGGAACAGTCCTATCGGACAGTTATAAAATTCCTGAAGAAGATGGTTACATACATGATACTTCAGCTAATGACAGCAAGGGATTTCACACAGAAAGCCTGGAATCTACTTTGGATGAAGAATTGTTACGTCTTAGTCATGAACGTAGAGACCTTGGAGATGAGCAAAGAAAACTTGAACGAAATGCAGAGTCAGTCAACAGTGAGATGTTTGCAGAATGCCAGGTGATTTTTGTAATATTTTAAAGAAAAGCAAAAAGATTGTTCCTAAATAATGGCCAAAAGGCTTTTCCTTAATGATGGCCAAAACAAAACTAAAACTATGATTCTGATGAAGTTAAAAATCTTCACTGGATAGATAAATTTGACTAGGAAACTCTTTTGTCGCCTTCCACCATCTGGGGGCTTCCCCTAAGAATGTCCCAACGTCGCATAATTTTCTGCACTTAACTATAATTGCATTGTGACATGCTAATAGTTTTTTTCCCTTAGTTCATTCTTTTTGAAGAAAACAAACGATTTGTGCTCATTACTTTTCACATTCCATACCTGTAAAATAGCCATTTTTTCCAACAGAACCATATTATGTTCCATTCAAAAGGACAAAAAAAAATGTCTGAAAGGTGGGTTTCAAGTGTGCCCAAATGTGGATGAAGGATGGCTAATGGAGTTGTTCTTGATAATATATTTTGCTACTTTTCTGTTGCTGGTCTATGCCGGCTATGTGCATGCCTAAAAATGTGACATTTCTTTCTTTTCTTTTAAACATTCCAGGAATTATTGCAAATGTTTGGTTTGCCTTTCATCATTGCACCCATGGAAGCTGAAGCACAATGTGCATATATGGAACTGATGAACCTAGTAGACGGAGTTGTAACAGATGATTCTGATGTCTTCTTGTTTGGGGCTCAAAATGTATACAAGAATATTTTTGATGACAGGAAGTATGTTGAAACATACCTAATGAAGGTACAAGCAATTATCAATATTCACTGCTTATCTCTGAATATTATTGGAAGTTTTAGTTATTTCTCTGTATTCGTGTCATGGTACTTCTCTTTCATATCTGCCAAACACGTGTTATATAGTCATGTGCTATATATGCAGAATATTTTCTGCAACTTAAAATTTCCTTACATAATTGCCGATCCGTATAGCATAAAAAATCAATTCCTTTTCTGGACATATGGATTGTCATGATGATAAACATTGCATTTGATGATTACCTGCCTATTTGTTGGCATCCCTTTTGATATCTAGGATATAGAAAGTGAACTTGGATTAACCAGAGAAATGTTGATCCGCATGGCGCTGCTCCTTGGAAGTGACTATACTGAAGGTGTCAGGTAGGTCACTTTGCCACTTCTATTATATGTACTTTGCTTCTCTTCTCAATGTATTCCTAGTCCATACCAGTTTAGGAATAATGTTCTTTTCAATTTTATATTCCTCGGTTATGCCTATGCCCTTCTGTTGGCTTGTTGGACATCAGGGTCACTACCAGGTGCAATACACTATCTTTTTTGCTCCCCTACTTCTAGATGACCACAGATTAATGGAACAACACTTGATGACAATTGAGGACCTGTGGTGTTGTGTTGCTGCCATATCTTGATAATTGATATAAAATCACTCGTCAGTGTGTGTCTTGGCCCCTGCATTTAACAGACTGAAAACATATGTACTATTGAGTGGTTCCAGATCCATAACTTTGGCTAATCTACACTATGTCTCTGCCAACTAACTTCAATTATGATTGTGATTCTTCTTCTCAGATCAGGAACCACCTTCAAAATAGTTGAACTAAGTTTTATGGGATGTTTTTAAGTAATAGTAACCAACTGGTTAGGCATATCCTATTGTTGTCAGGTGATCTTAGATCGTGCCTCATTTCAGGAGTTAGATCAGTATCTGACAGTGCCTCGTACCATGGGATCATTTTGTAGGATATAGATAACACTGGGTACCAACTGGGCATAGCTCAGTTGTGGTATCTTACGGCCTCCTCACTTGGGGAGGTCACAGGTTCAGCTCCCACTAGGTGCATGTACCCCCCCATATGAGGGTATGGCCCATAGGATTTTTTCCCCTTTCGGTGATGGAGTTGGCCTGGAATAGTCATCTGATTAGCCGGAATCGTTGCATTTGGTGCAAAAATATCCCCAACACTTAACGAGGTGCGAACCTCTCCCACTTGGACGACATTGTAAATACTAGGCCATTAAGCCACTGTCCCCCAAAAAAAGGAGAGTAGGTACAGTTTGTAATTCCTTCCAGTATAAAAAGCTTAATTTGTGTTTTTTTTTTTACTACAGTGGAATTGGGATTGTCAATGCAATTGAAGTTGTACATGCATTTCCTGAGGAAGATGGCCTCAAGAAGTTCAGGGAATGGGTTGAATCACCGGATCCAGCTATTTTACGGAAGCTTTATCCACACCTTGGTGATGACAGCAAGAAAAAATTATCAAAAGCCAACAGCACTTGTGGAGATGGATGCGGAAGCAATGCCGAAGATCCTTTATCCAATGGGAAACAAGAAAATGATGTTCAGTCATCTTCAGGTGACATCTTGGATGTTAAGAAGACTTTCATGGACAAGCATGTAAGTTCTGGTTTCCGTCAGATATTTCATTTTGGCTCTTAAATGAAAATGGAGATTCCTGTTTGATGTTTAAACCTGAAATGCTATTGAATATATCAGAGAAATGTGAGCAAGAATTGGCATTTCCCTTCATCTTTTCCAAGTGAGTCGGTTGTCTCTGCATATACCAATCCACAAGTTGATGAATCAACAGAGCCATTCGCATGGGGAAAGCCAGACGTGCCTTTGCTTCGAAAGTGAGTTCCTACTATTTTCATTCCAATAAGTACGTGAGCATGTAGGCTTTTTAGTATTCTAAATTATACACATTAATTGGTGCTACTAAGCTTCATGAAATAATCCTTGATCCATTTTTGCAACATATATCAATCCAATGCTTTGGATATCTTAGATCGGACTTGTACAATTTTCTTTGATCGTTGAGGAAAGGATAGACCTTTTCCATGTCACTCGGGTAAATTGTTCTGATAACAGGTCATGCCACTGGTAATGGTGTGACCAAGTGTGGGACTTTCCCCTCTCCTTTGAGGAGGAGGGAGCACACGTGTGAACTGTAATTTAAGCATCCTATAATGTCTGCTTCTGTACTCTTAAATTGTTACGGTGGATAACGCGTATTTATAAGTTGCATGTATTTTGATGTACAATGTTTACAATTTCATCTTGGGTGCCTTTTATCTGACAACCTTCCATATGTATCATGCATTTGTAGGTTTTGTTGGGAAAATTTCAGTTGGGCTAACCAGAAAGCTGATGAATTGCTTGTACCAGTTTTGAAAGAGCACAATAAACATGAGGTGAGTCAATCTTAATCTCCTAGGGGAGTTCAGTACAAGGAAATAAGATAGTGAACTTTGCATCATAGGCCTCAATTGCTAGCATTTCAATTTTTTCGCCAGTTGTAAATGGTGTTACCACTTCAACCTTGTTGATACTTTACCAGCAACTGGCAGCTCAGTTGACCATAACACTTGCCTCAGGAAGAGGAGATTTTGTTCAAACTAAGCTTAGGTCTGAAATGCTGGTAGGAGACCCATAGGTGCTCACCCTCCCTGGAGTTTTCCTGACATCAGCTGGTGTTGTTTTTGATGCCTGAAAAAGTAAAAATACTTTGTCTTCTCCGGAGTCTATACCTCAAGTAGATAAACAGTAATGATAAGTGCAGTTTTAGCAATGACTATTTGAATTGTTTTTTGTAAACATAGACATTTCTTGTTTCTGTTGGCTTTCTGCAGAGAGACCTTGACCTTTGACACATTTCAATATCTTTTATACGTAATTAGTGGACTGCAAACTGAATTCATCTCCTAATGTAACTTTAAACTGTTTTTAGTGTGACATCTAGTAATCATGTTTCTGTTGCAAAACAGACTCAGTTACGGCTGGAGGCATTCTATACATTTAATGAGAAATTTGCTAAGATACGTAGCAAAAGGATTAAAAGAGCAGTGAAAGGCATTACAGGGAATTGTTCTGGTGGGTTTGCTGGTGACAGTGAAGGAGGCAACATAGAAATTAGGAAAAAAAGAAGGCAAACCTCTGAAGCAGAAGAAAACATATATGAAGAACATTCCCATGGAAAATGTGATTGCAGAAAAGACTCAAGACAGCCCAAGAAGCAGAACTCTCAGAAGCTGCTCTCAGATGAAAGGCATGAAAAATCATCTGTTCAGGGTGGAAGCATAGTGAAAGAAATGAGCGAGTCTAATGTAAATGGAAGGAGAGGGATGGGAAGAAGAGGGGGAGGGAGAGGAGAAGGTAGAGGGAGAAAGAGAGGGACAGGAAGAGGAGTAAGAAGAGAAAGTGAAGAATATACCTTGGAATCTATGGAAACCTCCTCTAGTGATTGCGGTTATCACTCCACAGAAAAGGAGAAGCAAGTTGAAGTAACATGCTCATCTGAATTGCGTCGGGTAAGCCGTAAACCCAGTATTATTTAATAGCCTTGCTTGGTGGTCTATAATTTTTTTATGGATTCTATGATTCCTTTCCAATATTTGAAATTTTGCCTGCGGGATGTCACTGCCACAAGATAGAACTACCAGCTAGTTCTCTGATCTATTAACATATGACTGCCTTTGGGTACATTTCAATGTTGTTTGTCTTTTGTCATTTTTTGGTTAAATTTTGTGGACAACATGACATAGTTCTATAATTTTACTGTAAATCCATTTTAAGTGAGTTTTTTTTGCTTGCTGTGCCTTGCAAACCCCTCAAGTCGGTACGGCAACGGAAGCATGTAGAGTATGCAGAAGGAGAAAATATGGATGATGATGATGGTGATGATTATTGTGATGGTATTTCTGATTTCTCCAAAAGTAGAAGAGAAATTTGCTTAGATGAATCTGCTGCAGCACAAGAACTTAAGAACGGTTCTAATACTGATGTTCAAGACCATGGCACGGGCGTGATTGGAGACATCTGTTGTTTTGATGGGAGCAAAAGTACAACAGACAGAGAATACCTTCTAAGTGGGGGTGGATTCTGCATTGATGATGATGATTTAAAAAATGCCAATACCACCCAACCAGTTTCAGGTGCTCAGGAAAATTCTGTGGGTTCCCTGCCAAAAGTAACAGGTGCTTCGGATAATTTGAATGTGGACATGGAATGCTCTTTTAATGATAACTTGAAGAACATTCAGGAACCGCTCCAAGAGGCTTCGGTCAGGCACGAGGAAACTGATATATTGGTAGAACAAGAGGCAACGCGTCGGACTGATTATGGCTTCACTGCTATGACTTCTTTGAGACGTAAACAGAGATAACCCTGATGTGCTAATTGGAGCCCACAAAGATTTATTTATTTAAACTATTTTGACACATTTTTGTTGCATATGTAGCTTTTGTTGTTGAAATCATGTACATGTATAAAAGAAAAGGCGACTAAGGTGTATATGTATTAACTCAATGCACTTTTGGGTGCACGGTTTTTATGGAACAAAAGCGAAGGTTCTTCCTTGTGGATGGACATAAATTGTGCTCTTAATAGGTGAAAGTCTCTTGGCATGCATCTTAAATTTTTTTCTTAAAGGCTTGTTAGATGTTCCTTTCTTTATATTTTTATAATTTCTGACTCCGTAAATCCTTTTTCGTTACAGGTGACTCTTGGCATGCGTTGTCAATTTTGCTTACAGGTCAAAAGGGTTTGTAACAGTACAATGATTTTCTTGTTTGGGCTTTATTTCCCGTTAGAAGTCAGTTTACGGTACAAGTTCAACGCGAGAAACTTTGAAATAATGTTGTATTTTCATTATTTTATGATATTTTATATCAAATCAAATAATCTCTCAAGTATGACCTCGTTTCTTAAATGGAAAGGGTTCCTAGTGAACGGAAAATTCAGTTCAAAGGATTCCTGGAAAACTGGACATAGTGTCAACTTACAGACCTTTATCCTTGAATTCCTTATTAGCAAGAAAAATGATTTAGTGGACTCGGACATCACAGTTAGGGGCATTTATCACTTACCTCCCTCTGTAAAATACGGAAAAGATAAAGTGAAAAAATCCCCTCACTATGGCGCTTGACCGCATGATACTGTCAGGCCCACTGAACGGGGCCTTTATTTGCAAGTGCCTTAATCTTTCCTAGAAACCTTGAAATGGGTGATGAGCTATGTACTAGGACGGTCTCTAAGGTAGTGTGCTTTCTCATCGCTCCCACCTCAAGTGTTAGACTCAGATTCTAGTTAGGGTATTATATAAATGGCCTGCTCATATTATTATCAGCTCTCCACTTCGCAAGAATGTTAGCTCAATGGGAACTAAAGGGGAAATATCTATTGGTATATATTACCTCATCGAAGGAGCAGTTCCTAACATTTTGAGTAATACCTGTTCTGACGCTGCCATCCGATCCCGTTGACACACTTGGAATCGTTCCAATTCGCCTTTCCCGCTGTCAGATCATCAAACGGCTGGTTGTATAAAAAAGATCACACACCCACATGATTCAACAGTTTGGCTAACAGAGGGATGCAATCTAATGACTGTGCATGCATGGTGCAGCAACTACTCCCCGTGTAGGCCGGGCCAGTCTTCTCACCTTTGGGAATGCTTTTTAAAGTATGAGGACAGGTTTAAATGGAGGAATACTTTTTGTACTCATTTGAACCTGTCCTCATACTTCAAATCTGAATTTATTACGGTGAAATTTTTGTTATGATGAATAAACTACATTTAACTGACTGTGATAATGGAGAGAGTACCTTAAAAGGGTACACTAAGAGTGTACGAATAACATCACTGATTTAAATTAGAAAGTCTTTTCTTTCTTTTTCAATTTTTTTGTGGACAAGTGCCACGTCAGTTAGGAGTCCACACGAACATCAGCCAATGGAAGTTTTTCCATGACCGAAATAGATCACAATCCTCATTATCAAATTTAGTTTCACACTAAATAGGAAATCAAACCAAAATAAATGGGTAAGAAAGATGTGCTCGACTACCGGATATGGAAGAACCAAGAGAGGTAGCGGGTAAGCCCCTTCGAAACGACTTATCCCCTCTTGTAAGAGAGGATATCTTCTAAGTACACGTTATATCGGAGTCCAGTAATATTGAGAAGAGAAGAGATCATGTATTTGCCAAACTTTGGAATCACATGGGAGAAGAGGGTTTGTAATGTTTAGCCTCTCTCTTTCTCTTAATATTATTGGACTCCAGTCTAAACATGTAGTGAGAGGATTCGCTCTCAACCTATAATGGGGTAAGCAGCCATGCAAATAGAAACTTCAGCCGTAACTTCTGCATTCCAAACGATCAACCGGATGACGTGCAGGTTATGTTATCTCGGTGGCACCTGCAGAAGAGAAAGAGAAGAACACAAAAGACCAAAACAGACGTCAAGAAACCCTGCCAGCGCCATTGCTGCCGCTTGAATAAGTCACTTGCTCTGCAAGTCCAAACAAAACAAGAAACGAGAGGTGGAGAGGTCAAGCTGTTGATCCAGAATTTGAGGCTTCGGCCGAGGACCAGCTGCAGTGTGTCATCCAGACCACTCTCCTCAGCATTCCATGCAGGCTTACATAACACCTGAAATTAAGCCTAAGCTACCTTCACACCAGAGGAAGAAACCTAACCTTGGATTTTACATAGGCCCTCCTGTTTACTCAAAACCACCTTTCAAATCTGGGGGGCCGGACTCCTCTCCTGCTCATGTCGGCGGGAATCTACCTGCCAGTGGGTGTCCCAAGTGCACTGTCATCCTTCGTACAATCGAAGTCATGTGTCATGGGTATATTTATATATAACAAATTAATCAATACATGCAGCAGAGGAGATCCTAATGCCGATGGTAAATCATGTTGAGAGTCGTGGTAATTTGCTAAAGAACAGTTCTCCCATGGATTTCCCGAGGGAGAGAGGTCTTGCAGACGTACGCTACTCTCATATGTCTCAATCTTCCCCCCAGTTTGTTTTTTGCTTATAAGTGGGCTTCTACCATCTTCCCCAGATAGTAGTACTACTCCACCAGGCCTCGCCATTCCCACAGCCATGCTCTATTAATTTGCCTCTTAACATCTGCTTCTTAGCCTCTCTTGCTCTCTCCCACTGCTGTCCACCCCACTTCTTACAACCCCCCCCCCCCCCCTCCTTCCCCCCAACACACACACACACACACACAGATAGGTAGAGAGAGAGAGAGAGAGAGCATGTTGATCTCCAAGAGGGAAGTGGCCATTCTGGTGGTGGTGGTGGTCATGTTGAGCTCTACGACGACAGATCTACAGTGCTCCACAGCTTTGGTTGTCAGGCAGCTGCAAGGGAAGGTCAGGATAGAGGGAGCAAAAGGGTGGAAGATAACTGCAGCAACCTCTGGAAGGAAAGGCCAGCTCTCTGAAGAAAAAAGAGCAATACCCACCTGTCCTGATCCATTACACAACAGGTAGAGCTGGAGCATTCGAGCCTGCGACTCCCCAGCCACGCCTTCCCGATCGAGTTCCCCTTCAGCACTTGGTCGGTTTTGCTTGTGATCTACCATTCTTTCTCTTTCCTTTTTCTTCCTCATCTTGAGCTCAATCCTTCTCCATAGCCAATTTGTTTATCCTATGACTATAATTCTGGTGGTAACTCTAAAATTGTTGAGCATGATCAGTTTTCAATTTGCTTTTCTAGTTGGGTTCTTCCTTCCTTCCTTCCTCAAAAGTTTTAAGTGCTCCCAAGTTAATTGCTGGTGAACATGGGATGATAGCTCACATGGAAAGCTCATATGATCCATACCCAGCAAAAGCAAAGTTAGGGAAGCAAAGCCTTCTAAAATTGCTGCATTTGGGTCTTCTGAGTCTTTGCATTAATGGTTCCTTCTTTCTGTACCCGTTGGCTTATATTACCATCTCCTTCATCCATGAGCATGATGATCTATGCCACATGTGTAGAGATTTGTAATTTACAATGGCTACAACAAACGAACGGGGGCCTTGCCTGTCCCAGACAAGCTAGAGGATAAAATAATAACGAAAACCCTGCCAACAAGCCACAGTTGACGAACAAGGCGGGCTCCAAGTTCTTTCCTACCAATTTGCTTGAGGTGACTTCTTGTCCACTGGCCATATGGAAAAATAATTCGGTGATGTCAGAGAATCGCAATTACTTTATAGAGTTTTTTACATATGTACCCCTCAAGTACACCGTACTTGCATGTATACCCTCAACTCTCGCGTATTAGCATTATACTTCTCAATCTAATGGTTTTACATACATATCTTTACATTCACTAATATTTTGCATATATACTCTTCAATTCATTAAAATTTTGCATTTTGTATCTCCGACACCTCCGATGATGTCATTATTTATGTAATATTTTTGACATGTTTTGTTGAAATTAACCTAAGTTTGACATGTGGGTATAAATGCAACAATTTGAAGATTACAAGGGTATTGATGATAATATGTGAGAGTTAAGAGTATACATGCAAATACGACGTGTTTGAGGGGTATATATCCAAAAAATCTAAATTTATATATGTTTTACAGTAACTTTCCGATAGAAAATTATAAAGGGTAATTTTGCGCGTGTATGGATATATGTACAATGAAATCATTGCAAAAAATACTCTTTTCTGAAATGTGATTATATGTGTGTATTCCCTCTTACATATAAAAGTGTACGTATTTGCGTGCCCTCACCATCATGTTTCTTAAGCCAAATACACTTGTCTGAGGCATAACCATAATGCAAAATATATAAGAAATATCCTGGGAAACAGTTTTCTTCGCGTAATTAAAGAGGGGCCGGGTATTCTAAAGGGAGGAAGCAATTAATTAATTCAACTGTTAACAAGGATATTTTTGTATTCCTGGCCAATATTAGGATAATTTAGTCGGCATCACTCTCACATTGCTATTGAGACCGTGTTATCATAATATTATAGCAGAAGAAATATCTACCGATTTAATTCAGTGGGTGAGGTGAGCATATATATGTGAAATTACATATATAATTTTTAAATGTTTTTTTTTAAATTAAGTCCCTAGCATGTCTGTGCAATTTATAATCATTTATACACGTTTGGCATATATATATACCAAATGGTTCTGATTATCAAAATACATTAAAAAATTATTCTTTAAGCTTCACTTTGATTAGAGAATAAGAGAAGAATAAGGATGAATAAAGACAGAATAAACTTAATTTTACTTTGACATGCGAAATAATTTATACCGTGCAGATTAGTGTATCGGAAGAGTAAGAAAAATAAGTTATTTCACCCAGAATAAAAAATTACTTATTTTTCTTATTCCGTCAGTAGATCCCACAAAATTATCAAATCGAAACATCTCTTATTCTAGTATATGTTATTATGTCGGTGGCCCCACAAAATAACTTATTCTGCAAATAAAATGGGACTAAAGAAATAGCCCTATTGCACATTTTTTTCTACAAGAAGGTGCTCTCAATTGACTTCCTCACGAAGTACCAGATAATTTACCTTCAGATGGTTAAAATTTTCAAAAATAAAGAGCATATAGCTCAGCAATATAAGCTCTTTCCTTCCTTAATTAGGGGAAGTTCTAGCTAGGTTCCAGTCCTAACTTTTGCGGTTCGTATAGGAGAGTTAGATTATGCTTTTCGTATGTGTGGTAGAGCCCATAGAATAATCACAGAGAAAAATATTCTTATGTGCAATATAAAGGATCTTCGAATTTATCTTCTGTTAGCCTATAAATAAATCCTAATTACAACTTAAACTTGCGAAAAAGGTTAAGTAAAAGCAAAAAAAAGCAAGTGATGTAACTTAAACTTTCTACACAGATTCCCCCCAGCCCTTAGAAACATCAGTCACATTCCACAAGGCTCACGTTGAGAGAAGAAATTAGAGCCTCGGGTTCGCAATTTCTTATGAGCTCACGTACGTAATCACATTAATTTGTGGTGACGGCCGCGACGAGCGCTGCCATGTCGCCTCACCTCGGCGAGGAAGACGTGCAGGTCTGTACGGAGAAGACCACTCGTTAATGGCGAACCATAGGCACTTGTGGTCAGGCCATGTGATTATGTTCCTGTATAGCGTTCGTTGGGACTTCTTTTAAAAGAGTAATATTTACTGTAATGGCGGTGTATGCATGATTTAAAAAACATATATCTATAACTTTTTAGGTCGTCTTTGAAATGTTCTAAACGTTCCTACAGTATAATGTTTAATCGGACAACTTAAAAAAAAAAAAAAATGAAACATTTTAAAGATTGCGAGAGTATTGATGATAATACGTGAGAATTGAAGGTATACATGTAATTACGATATTTTTTAGAAAAATATATACAAAACACCCTTTAAAATCTAACAAATCAAACCCCTTTGTCTGGAAAGGCAGATCATCCTTACCCTTAACCTTACGGGAGTTCAGATCACAGAACAAATTTGAGGTCAGTCTTTGGATTGGTCTGTCCAAGATTTGTCTGAGACTTGACCTACCTTGATCTGAGTCGAATGGATTATGACTTATTTTGGTTGGATTTTGTTGTCTTTTTCAGTCTAAAACACAATAAAAAAGATCCTAGTCAAAGGATTAGAAGAGCAAAAGTTGGGATCAATCCGAGCCACCAGAAACCAATATGAAAAAAAAATGCAGGAGTTCCAAATTAGTCTGAACCATGACATACCTGGCCAGGTTTTAGGTTCCATGGATCCATCTTGGCTTTTGGAATCGATGGATCGATCCATATTTACAGAGCCTTGAGTGTACAATTTGGTGATTAATCTAATATTTCTTCTTTAATCGTGATACTTTTGCCTTCTTTAAGTAATCATTTCAATTTCAGAGGTCCCTCCACAAGGAGCTATATTCTCTCTACGGGCCCCCACATCTGCAAAAAAAAGAAAAGAAACATTAAGACGTAATTCTTCATAAATTCGTGAAATAAATCTCTCCTATATAATAGTTAGAAATTGAATTTAAACATATGCGGTCCCTTATGCAAGAAAAGTCTAATGCTAACCCTCGAACACTTTGGTGAAGTCTGTGGGATTATTTTTCCGGATAATCAAGTAAACCTAAAATTCTCATCTAACTAGACGAACCTATCGATCAGCTTGGAATTATGTCCAACTCTAGAGGATATCTCAAGTTCCGCTCGAATTAGAACCCCAATCTCTTGTATATACCTATACGTACCCAGTCATTGTGCCACCCTTCAAAAAACATTTACGGTCTTTTTTTATGTGGAGTTAAGTTGGACTAAAATTTAATTATATCTTTTCTAAGTATTAGGGGATTCTGACTTAAGACAAAGAAGATTGAATTGAGTAACTAAAGTGAATCACTGGATTCACGGCCATCTTATTTGTGGCTCACAATGGGAAGAGCGAGCAGCGAGCTAGAAGTTCTTAATCGAATCAGTTGCCTAGAGCAGTTGGTTCATCACCGAGGTCTCAGGTTCGATTCTAGTTGGGGCCTAAAAATCCTCCAGCTATGCAATCCCCTAATGTTGTTGAAATATTTATCTTTTTGGTCTGTGGGCGAGAGAGAGACGCCTTAAAGCCTGCTCGAAGGAGTGGCCACAAGCGCACTATGCCCGCGCGCACAGCAGTGTCTTTATAGTGCAGCCGCAGCACCATTGTGCTGCAGTGGGGTTTAGGAAGCATAACAGAAAAGGAGAAGTTTTAGTTTTAAATTTTTTTAAATATATGGGTCTCACATTTTTTTCAAAATCTCTAAAGGTTCTCTCTTCTTTAATTTCTTTTATTCTTTTTTTATCTCTATCTCTCTCTATTTTTTTTAAGAAATGGATTTTACGAAACTTTCACAAAAATACATGAGTCTAACTTGTTTTTTCTTTGTTCTCCTCTTGTCCTTTACAAATGAGTGGAATTCACCAACCTACCTTATTGTCAAATGATACCTTTTATTTATGGAGGACTTCGAAAATAATTAAACTGTACTTGATCAAATCAAAGTTAAAAGAGAGGAAATGGAGGGACGTGGCAATTTTCTTACTCCCACTGGTGGTACAATACATGGGGTGACTTTATTTCAGTGCCAGAGGAATGATTGTGCAGTCTTCAATTTTTAGATGCCATCTGTGTATGCTGTTTTTTATCACCTCAGACAACATCCCTTCTGCCTCGGCGTGTTGGGCATCTCTTTCTGATCTCCGTAGAGACTTCAATTTTCTGATGGTTCTTCCGACGATCCTCTCCGCTGTCCAATTGTAAAAGCCTTTGGTTATCTCTTTTGTATTTTGATCTTTTTTAGTGACGGATATATAAATTTTGTCCAGTAGAATCATTCGAACATTAAGTAATAAAAATGATTAGATCAGTGAGATCTTGAGTTAGATTGTATGAAGTCCTAAGTTGGACTAATGAGATTTTAGACGGAGTCAGTGGAGTCTTAAATTAAATTATTTTAAATTGAGTTAATAGATTTAACAAAATCTAGTGAGATCCTGAGATCCTATTAAATAAGGCTGGATCCGCCACTGAATCCAAGAGCTGTACCGTTATGGTTTACTTGTGAGGAAATGGCTCCTTCTCCCAGCTTGTTCTCCCTCTCCGCTCCATTGTATGGTCGGCCCCCTCTTTGTACTGTCTATCTTGTGAAATGAAAGGGTAGCCTTTTATTGTTCAAAAAAATATAAGATTCTTCTTCACTTTTGAAAAAAGTTGCAGCCACCTACCTCACATTGTTTCGTATTTCTTAGTATGATAGTGATATGAGATTTTCCATCACCTCTTAGTTTAGTGCGCGAGGCCTTCCTTCCTATATCATAAGCATTGATTGGCTTATTTTTTCCTCTTTATTTTGTATTGTTTTGAAAATGTTAGGAATTATACACTTTTGAGTTATAATTTTTTATTTATGCTTATTGTTGTGAAAAGCTAAGATTTTAGAAGTCGCTATAACATATTCTAATTTGGTCCAAGTTTCCTTTTGTGATGTTTGTTTTAGATTGTCAAAAATATAGAACTTTATAATAGGATATGTCATTAACTAATTTGGGACAAAGCAACTCAACTTAGATCATAAAAATGCATTAGTTGCTGCAACGCCTACACTGTAGGCGTTATAATGCACACCGGCAGTCATCCATCCGATCAAGATACAGATGGGTCTTTAGGGTTACCTCCTCTCCTGAGTTTTTAGAAAAATGTAATGCTGCAGTAGTTGTTCGATCAAAAATAATCAGACAACTGCTTGCCGGTGTTGCAAAAAGTATTACTCAAATGAATTTAATTGAACTTAGATTAAATCAATAACCTACATAACTGAAAGGTATCGCAAACAATCTATTTCCTCTGGTTAAAGCTGTGTCCGGTCCGGTCCGTTTGGCAGTTCTCCTTCCACGTTTTCTCTTTCCCTGCCCCATCCTGCCATCTATCTCGGGCCCGCCGGGAAGTTTGTTTAGTTTGCGAGTCCCTCAGGTGTGCAATGCATTGGGCGTAGATGTTCTTACAAATGGGATATAATAGAATAAATATTTTATATGAATATATAAATATATATATCTATAAAATAATAATTATTATATTCCTACACAATAAGTTTTACGCATGCACCTCTATCCTACATTGACAAGTTTGCCATGTTATTCATTGTAGTTTATAGGATACATACATAACAATTCTTAACTTTTACAATTATATATATTTATATCCTATAAATTGTAATATATGTATCCTATAGATTACAATATTTGTATGTGTACTCCTAACTCTCACATCTAAAAAGATTGTAGTTATATCTCTCCATCAAAATGTCCTAAACTCGAACCAAAATATGGTAGAAATATTTTGCATGTGCATACATATCCCTAAATCCACTAGAATGTTACATACATACCCATAACTTTACTAGAATCGACAAAATCTTTTGGCATATTCTATTAGAGTTCATAGCATTTTGATGGAGGGATATAACTATAACCTTGTTGTTGAAGCTTTCAGGGATATTTAAAATAATATGTAAGACTCAGGGTATACATACGAATACGAAACTAAACTTATAAAGTGGCTTTGCACAAAGTTGAATATCAGTTATTTATATACAGCACAAAATTTGCACAAAATTTAAAAGTTCATCTTTTAACATAGTTTTCTAGAGGTAAATTTGTTGATATATTTTTCTTCCTAGATAGTTGTTCACATAATTCCATACAACTACATCTCTCTCTCTCAGAAGTCTCTCAAAACTTACTGCATCTTAACTCACACATAGGCCATCCAATTTTTTTTCCTTGGTTCAAATATTTATCCGGATAGTTATTCACACAGTCTACGCCGTGTTTCTCATACATCTGTCAAATTGATTTGCTCTTATTACCAAGTTAATACAAGCATCTCTCTCTCATTACCTTGTTAACATATACGATTCTCGCTGACTAATTAGTGTATAATATACTTTTTGTTTCTTGTTTCCATCATCCTCGCCATCTGGCCACCTTGGTATATAAACTTTGAATAAGAATGTTATTAAATATTCTCATAAGGTATGCATATGTTCACTTGTACTTCTTCATTTTGTCTTTTTTTCATATGAAATATATTTTATATAACCTCCTCTTGGGTTGCATGTTAATGTGAAGAGGTATTTTAGAATTTTTGAGATTTTAAACCTTATACTTTGTCATACTTGGGAATCAATCCTCATAATCCTAATGTTTATTTTAACCTTTGTAGAACTGCATGTTTATTTGGGAAATTTATATTTGAGAATTAGCAAATAACACCCCAAAGAATCTTTTATATGTAAATAACTACATATATTGTACATATGTGCACAAAACCCCTTAAACTTTCTTCTTATTCTAAAATAAACCTTAATTTGTAAGTGATATAAGTGATGGTAGACTTGATAGTAGGGGCTTCTCTATGTACACAAGGATTATATGGGGTCTTTTATATATACACATTTCTTAGTTGTTTCTACATAAACAAAATTCTTCAAGGGTTCTCTGCTTAAAATCATTTCTTTTTCTAGGAAGGTTTCAAGAAAAAACTTTAATGAGCTATTTTATATTTTGGGAGGTTCTTTAACTAAAAAGTGATATTGTGAGAGTCCGAGGTTATGAATATAAATAAATATCAAAGCTACAGTGTTATCTCTAACTATGATAAATTGTAATAGTGATGTCTAAAAATCCCATTAAAAGTTTTAAATAGTGAAGATCCCATTGTCAGCTACCCATATGTCAGCTACCCCCAGCTGTGCCATCCCCAAAACACGGCCCCCTTTGATAGAGGGATAGGATAAAAATGGGTTAATATGAAGGGATAGATTATCCCCATTTTGCTTTAATATGTACTTACTTAACCCTTTTTGATAAAGTGGGTTATTCCGGGATAACTCCTAAATTCAAACAAGTTGACGTTAGTTAAAAGTGGATTAACCTTTTTACAAGTACAAAAATACCCTTGTTGATCCACACTTAACACACTAGGATATTATTCTTTATTCATTGGAATAAGTACATACACATATTTAATTGAGCATTATAATATTATACATTAGCCTATATAATATTTTACTATTATTTATCTTAAGTACCAGACAATATATAATTATATTATTAAATTTTATTTAATTATTTAATTATCATATTAATATACGACATCAATAGTACTTTTCCATATTATATTATTATAATCGATCCTACATTCTTGAGTTTAATTGTTTAAGTCAAGTATTATGTTAGTAAAGTTAAGTAAAGTATTATCTTATTACATTACTATTAATGTTAAGTGTATAAATATTAATATATTCACTTATTATATCATTATATTATTATAATTATCTTAGTTAAGTATTATCTTTTTTGCGTTTGAGTTAATTATTTACTTATTATATTATTATAATAAGTAATAATGTTAAACAATTACATAAATAATTAACCGTTTATAGTAAAGGACAATTATTTAAGTTATGAATTATAGCTAAATAATTCACTATTTATGTTATTATTTTGTAGTAATAATTCATATTATCTTACCATATTATTAAGTATTATGTTATAATAACTAACCTTCTATGTTATTTTATTATTATAACTGTTTAACTTAACTATTATCTTATTCCATTTGAGTTAAGTATTTACTTATTATAGCATACATGTTATGTTACTATGTTGTAATAAGTAACCATTTATAGTAATATACAACTATTTAAGTTAAGTATTACATTAACCACTTCTATTATTAAAATACATTAACTATTTGTATTATCTTATTATATTATTACATATTATTTTTTAATAATTAACATTTATATTATTATAGTATTATAATTGTTTAGGTTAAGAATTAGCTTATTGCATTTGAGTTAATGATTTAATTGTTATATTATTATAATACGTAACTAAGTGTAATATAAATTTAACTAATTAACTAAGTTGTATATTACTATGTTATCATAATTAACTATTTATAGTATTGTATAAGTTATCATTAACTATTTATTGTATTATATAAGTTATCTAATTTAAGTATTATACTTAAGTTACATATTATATTATTCTGATTGACCCTATATTGTTATAAACATTTATCTATGTTAAGTATTATCTTATTTAACATAAGTATTATCTTATTAAATACTTATTATTATTATAATATTTTAGTTAATTAATGATCATATTAATTTGTGTTATATTATACTAATTTATTAAAATAATGTTATATTTCTATGTTATAATGATTAACCATTTATAGAACTATACAATTATTTAAGTTAAGTATTATAGTAAACTTATTGCATTATTAATCGGGTCGCCTGGCCCGTTTAACCGCGACGGGATCCGCGAATGTTTCGCACTCAACCCCCCTCCCCGACACCCCGACCCATTTCCGCCTTGCTGCGGGAGCACTACGGGTTGAGATTTTGGGGAATGCGCCGCACAGCTGCTCACCGCCATCTCCACCGCTGGCCGCTGCCTTCGCCGTCGCCTTTGTTGTCGTCCAGTGAGGTCGATCAAAGCTCTCTCTCTCTCTCTTCGGTGAAGCTGAGCCCTCTGTGCTACAACTGCCGGCTGCGAGCTGCTGTCTTGTCTCCCTCACACTCTCAATTTCTCACACACTCTCTGTCTCTCTATTTTCTCTCACTCCCTTTATGCAAGGTTTGGGTGTCCTCGCTAGCGAAGTGTTTGCAGGTCACCGCCGCGCCACCCTCGTCCCTCGTCATTGCCATCCAGTGAGTGCCCTCTCTCTTCTCTCTCTCTCTCATCTGTGTCTGCAGCACACAATTGCACATCCGCAACCCTCTCTGTCTCCCTGTGATCTCTCTCTCTCTCTCATAAAGTCTCCCTCTTATCTCTATGTCTCTCACTCCCTCTATCACAAGCTCACAGCTGCACAGGGTCGAAACTAACTCTCTCTCTCTCTCTCTTACTCTTTGTCTCCGGTCTCCCTCTGATTGAGTTGTTCTTATATATTCAATTTAAGTGAATTGTTTCATGTTAGATTAATTTGTTTCCATTTTAATATTTGTTGTGATTGATTTGTTTCATATATTTTCAAGTCAATTATCTCATAGTAAATTCATTATTTTCAAATTTCATACTAAAATTGATTTCATTATTAGGTTTTATTCATGTTGACAAACTCACAAATATTAATATATTTTATAAATATTTTAAGGAAGCGTCTAAATTACCGCTTAAGCGACCGCTTTAGAGCCTAAGCACTTAAGCTTCCCAAAAACATCTTGGGTCGCCTAGGCGCTTTGACAACTATGTTTAAATCTTTGTCCATTTGGTCTGAGGTCCATCTTCCTATTTTGGTTGCGAGAAAGGAGAAGTACCATTATAAATTAAAACCAAAAGATTTCTGCAGTCTCTTTGTTCTTGTTTTATAAGTAATCAAATAAATATTTTTTTTTATTTTTAAAACATGAAAATTCATTCATTTCAAAACTGATGTTTTTAAAATCAGTGCATTACGGGATTTTATATTGAGACAAACAACTCTTAATATAAAAAGATCTTTAATAAAGAATAATACTTGCATCAGCTGTGCCAATCGGGTTCAATTGGACAGTTATATATATATATATAGAGGGGCAATATTAAGGGAGTCATTGGTCTGACCTTTCGATTAGATGCTTAATTTTTTAAAAAAAATTAAGATTTTTTTAATTTGATCAGATAACGAGGATGGCTCCTTTAAGATTGCCTTTACCCTTCTGGGTTTGTATTCAAAAAATACCTATCGCTGCGGGCCCGCGGCCATCTGATTCAAGATGAGATGGCTGCCTGCTTGTGTTCCTGCAAGTATTACGCTTTTTAAAAGGATTATTTGTCAAAACCCCTAATAAAGCCCTTGAGCCGATCCGTCTGCTCTCTTCTCACGGCTTTGCTCTACTGCCGTCGATCCCGTCAGACGCATCTGTTGTCCCCTCTGCCGAGCACCGGCATCCTCCAACCTCTCTCTCTCTCTCTCTCTCTCTCTCTGTGGTTGCAGCCGAAAAGAACGCTAGGAACTTGTTCCACTCCTCACAACTCAATTGCGACTGCAGCAGACAGAAAATTTTCTTCTGTCTTCACGTAGAAGCGAGGGAAGCCATGGGAATGGTGCATGAGGACCAAACATCATCACAGACCCAGGTGGCAGCGACGACAGAGCAAGTAGAGGCACTCCTAGAGGTTTTCTTCTCTTACGTGCCCCCTGTGTTGCTCCCTATTTTGCTTGCTCTTCTTCTTTATGATTCGTTTTCTAGATTCATGCCCAAATGGGTAGAGCTAGGGTTTTTTTTTCCCCTCCCTTTCAATTATTGTAAGCTGTTCGGTTGGACACAGTTTGATTATGTTAGTCATGCTACCTGATTGGTGTCGGATCGTAACTCGTTCAAGGAGTTCCCTTATTGTAGATTTGAAGGCAACTTTTCATTTTTTTGGAAAAAAAGATATAAAAGTTATGTAGCGGTATTGTCTTGGGGACCATATGATTGGGTCCTGAATCGATTTACACTTGTGTCTCCTTGATCTTACAATAGATATTGGCGACATTAGATGTACCTGGACTGTTTAAAAGTCTTTTCAATCATTTTGCGCTCTCAAGACAAATCGAAACATAGTGCAAAACGCCTTTTTCCTTTCTAAAATATCATGATAAATACTGTGGAGGGTTGAGACCTCTCCAAGGCATGATGTTGACAAATCTTAGATCTAGTCAATATTGTCATGTCAAATGTCTGACGTAATAAGCTTGGTCGCAGATCATCAGGTCTTAGTGTCCGCTATCTAATAATAAGGGGTATGCTTTGCAAATTTCCAGGTTTCACTGCACTCACACTAAAAATATGTGATTCAATAGGGTTATCATGCAAGAGTAGACAAATAGAAAGATTTTGTGAGATACAACGGATAATCCGGCATATTTAGTACATTCAACAGTCCATTCTAGGGATTGGCGACATGTTTTATTCGGAGTCCTTGGCATTGGAGTTTACCAGATTGCATATTATTGCATCGGATGTATTAGGGAATGGATAGACCTCTATTGATGTTTCACCCTTCTCCTTCCAAGGCCTATCCAAAAGATGGTACAATACATTTTTCTCATGGTCACCGAAATCTCGATAGGCTGAATGGATCCTGCAGATGCTTATGCTTCAGAACATTAGAATTAAGCTTAGTCAATAATGTGTACTATCCATGTGGGAAGTTGTCCAATTGAAAAAGGACCTATGAACATAAGGAAAAGAGAAAATTTGTCTACTTTCTTTGACGTAAAGAGGAAGTCTATATATTTTCTTTAATATATGTGTAAATAAAGATTTTATTTATTTATTGTTGATTGATATCTCTTTTGGTGGCAGGCTGCAAGATATGATGATATTGAGGATGTGGTTAACTTGTTTTCGATTGGCGTTCCCCTCGATTCAAAAGATTCTGATGGCCGGACAGGAAAGTATTGATGTTGAAAGTTCCTGCATAGATTTACTACTAGGGATTCACAACTAGGTTGTATATTCTGATACTGGCATCATTTGCATTATAAAAGGATAGTAACTCCATTTGCATTTTGTATATTTTATTTGATACAACTGCAAGAAAGATAATGTGAATGCTCATGATGATGGCTCAAAGAGAAACAAAGCCATGCTTCATTTTCTTCATTCTAAAGGGCATGGTTAATTTTATATATTTACATTATATCTTTGGTTCACGCAATAAGGCAAAATATTCTCGATTCTCTTGAATGGGTCTTCATTATGTTCTCTTATTTCTTTCATATGTATGTATTAGTATTCATTTTGCTAGATCACATGACAAATCAAAAACATCATTTATTAAATGTGATTACTTATCAACGCTCCACCACCCTTCCACTTTCTCCTAGATTCCTTCCTTTTCTACCTTATATCATCCCTAAAATTATATTTTTTTCCCTAATCAGTTATTTTCCCTTCCACTATATTTGGAAGGAGGAATGTACATAAAAAGTGAAGAGAACCTTTTTGTTAGAAAATGGTAGATTGTGCCACCAAGATATCTATATTAATAAGCCAAGAAAATTGCTATCTATTAGCTGACACATGGCAAGCAAAAAAGAGAAAGTTTGAGACTTGGAAGGTGTGGTCTCTTATAGGGTGGTGGTGAGTTGGTGTTATGGGAAGATGAAAGAGAGATGGGGCCTTATTTGGTGTTACTGGAAGATGAGAGAGAGTAAGCGCATGGTGAGTGGGTGTTAGGGGGAGACAGAGTATGCACTATACAAGGAGTTTTTGTGTGTAAGATACAAAGAGTCACCTTCTCTGTTCTTCTAGTGTGGAGCCACTTTTCTTTTACTTTGTTTTTATTTCTTTCTTCTTCTTTGCAATCACCTTTACATGCTTAATCTATGGAATCTAGTATCAAGTAAGAACTCGTGGCCATGTAACTAAGTTGAACTAAATTCACCAGGAAAAAATGTGGCTTGTCATTGTCTCTGACAATCGCCTTTAGCAGTAATTGTGCCCCTACTGTTGGCTTCCAAGCTTGTATTGCTGTCAGCAACCTAGGCCTCATAATCTGTGTCATTGTCAACTGTTGACACTAGCATCTCTATTCCTTTCTGTCCCTGGAGCATGTGTCTGATGCATCAAATTCCTCGTGGCAATGTGTTCCAGTGGGGAAGGAGAAACTTCCACCACATGAAGATACAACATGAAACCCATTTCACTGCTAGGCTTTGCTGCATAAGCCCGAGCAGCTGCCAGATGGTGCTTCAGCTGTTACTTTCACCATCATGGTTCTTCGTTGTTGTCAACTCCCGTTAATCCCAAGAGCTATATGTTGATGCCCTGGCCTACGTTGACATAGGGATCCCAGATCCTTAAGTAGGATCCCAGATTATTGTCTCCATGCATTTCCAGAGTCTCCGTGATTATGATTGTCCCATCTGAAAAGGGGGATGCAGCAGAATATTAGGAAGAATTAGTTCAGTGCAGAAACAGATTTACATTTTACAATTGTTGGTTATAATGCAGGCATTTGTGTGTGCATTCTAGATCACTCTTTTGCCCTGCTTGAATGCTTAGTGGTCCTTAGGGTTGTTCAATCAATTTGTCTTGTGTATTATCATGTATTTTGCTTTATTTCTTTTTGTATTGGGTATTTGTGGTATCTTGCCTCAAATAAATTTCTATTAGGAAATACAGTGAAAGCCATTTGGCCTTAAATAGGTACTAATGGGAGATAGAGTGAAAGCTATTTTTCCTCAAATTAATCACAGGTGACCCTTTTGATGGAAGGAGATCATTGCTATTTAAGCTGTGGTGCAGTGCTTTGAACTCCATTTTTTTTCCTATAATATTTTCAGTGATCAATGTTGGATCAACCTCCACTCTCCTAATTTTTACAAATTTTATGTAGATGAAGAAAACAAATGTGCCCAGATCTGAAGGTTAAATAATTGAAATCTGGATTGTGGTTCAGCTCCAACTTTCTGATTGTTTTTATGTTAAAAAATGCTGATTGAAAAGCTAATTAGAAATATCTATATTGGATATCAAACCCAGCTTTTGGATGCCATTGAGGATGATCGATTGGACAAGCAACTGCAATATTATGCATGGTTCGTGGGATTGGCTGTTTTGGATCAGGATCTGCCAACGCCGATCCAAGTTTTTCGGAAAAGTTCGACCCTTCTTTAATTTCAAGAAAAATAATTATTGGCTTGAACCAGCTTAAATTAGTCTGTGATTGACCAATAAATTCGCATATGTTTCTCCTATGTACACCATTACAGTTCTTTTTCCTCAATGGTTCATATCTGTAAGATTCTTTGTTGAGAAAAAAAGTCATACTGTACCTATACAGAAAAAAGATTACATAGTGTAAATATTTATATATTTTGGAAGTTGTCTCTACGTATGGTCTAAGCCGTATGATTCCTTTTTCAGCACTTCATATGGCTGCTGCTAATGGACACCTACAAATTGTTGAATACCTCATCACAAATGGAGTAGTAAGCAAATATACATCATCTTCTCCTTGTTTTATATCATATTTTATTATTGGAGTGATTTCAATGAGGCTAATTGTCATGTTAAGGCACTACTCTCTAGAAAATGTCATAGTTTTAGTGGAACATTTATCATGTTAAGGTGTTACTATCAATCAAGTATATGGATAAATACTTCCATGAGTAGGTATATACATAAAAGCATGGTTTTATAGCTGGGTCAAGTAATAACAGAATACCAGCTTAAGATTTTATTCCAGATTTGTGTTTGCTGCTTGAGGGAATAAGAAAGTTCGCTGAAAGTTCTAATTGTCTTGTCCTCATATGTGCAACTGCGCATGGTCATTTCACAAAGTCGTTAAATGGAATCTTGTTTCTCTACATTCTACTGCTTCTTGGCCTGATAGGAGGAGTGAGCAGCAGGAAGGATTCATTCAAAGATGCACTGGGATGGATTTTGTCCCTCCCTATCATCAACCCACTAATAAAGTGAGTAACCATAATGGCACGCTACTGGCTAATCACACTATCATGCATGTGTGCGCACATGCACACATGCACTTGTCAAACATGTGGTAACCTTATTGTCATAAGGAACATATTTAGCCAAGTTGTGATGACCCAGTCATGAGCCGGGTAGGAGGAAAGGGCTATGTGTGAGACAGCGGTATGTAGTGCCATGGTGTAGAGCTACACGGTATGGAGTCACCACTGTGTCTAGGGGTTGGAGAAGGAATGAACCATATTAGTCCTATATTAGAAAATGGAAAAAGTTGCTATGCCATATAGGTGGGATCTGAATCTATAACTTGGGGGGTGTCTTTTGGAGACAAAATCATATGGACTTGGTCCAAAGCGGCTGATACCTCACAAGGGTTGGATTGGGTTATTACACAAGTCAGCCACACAGCCACAGTACCCAGCCCCTCTTTGTGCTTGGAATTATGCATCCACGTTAATGCACATCTAATTGAGTTACACATCCACTGACAACTACAACAACCTCTGATGTCTCCCAAACACTCACAAAGAGGAAACCAACTTGTGGACATTCATAAAGTCAGCCAATTGCTGCACTGAATTTGCTGTGCGACTTACTGGGAAAATGAAAAACCTCTCTACAGATGCAGAACCCTAGAAACCATGTAAAACACAGTTTTTTCCAGGGCAAAAGCTCAGACCACCATGTCCCATGCCACATCCACAAAGAAGGATTTAAGAGATACAGTGCTATTTTCTGCCTTCCTTGGAGGGGGTAACAGCAAGGAATCCTAGCCAATTTTACCGGTCTGAACCCAGATGTGTGTTGACCTGCATCGCCAAAAGACTCCGATAATATTTAGAGGATCTTCACATGGAGGAGTAAATGACCGATGCCCATCCATTTGTGGACCAGCTATTTATTCTGTGCAGATGGGTTCAGGCCTTCAGTTACTGCAGGTTATGGATGAACCTGTTGTTTTTTTTAAAGTGGATGGTACTACTGTATTATATAACGAAAAACAAATGTACATGTGTCAAAAATTAACTCTCCATCCTCACTTTACACAACACCAAGGTGGTGAATCATGCAACCCCATCCAAAGAGCAAAAAAGGATGAATTCCCCACAAATTCTTTACAAAGCATACATCCATTCCTTCACTCTACCAAAAACAAAAGACAAAATCCTATCCTGAGAGGTGGTCTCCCTTCTAAAGATCCTCTTGTTGTGTTCCACTTATAGTTTATACCCATTGAACCAAAGCTCTGACATTTCTTCATGACCAACTGGATGAAGTTTCCTTCACCAATGATTGAATCTCCTGGCTTCATCTTGTCTCCTTGTTCAGTTGTTTGTGATACTATCACCATTATCTTCTGATTCTCCGGCATTCATTTTTCTGCACAATAAGGGAAATGATGAATTTTCAATTTTGCATGATAAGGAGAACTGACTGAAGAATGCAATGACAAGCCTCGGTACCATCCCTTATTAAGTGAATCTGGCTTTGAAATCAGCAACTTCCCAGCTGCTTGTGAGTAGGTTGCCTAGACTGCCTTAGGTGCATGCCAAACTGTGTGCAAGGCAGAGTCCAGACCCTGCTTGCGGTATGCCTTGGTCAAGCAATCAGGCAGCTGTTCAAGTTTTAACTGGTGTGCTGGGGTGGCAGATTTTATGGGCCTTTGCATAGTTTGAGCCTTGAGAGAGGGCCAAAAGGTCATGGATAGAGATGGTGGCATTATGTAGGGAAAAGAAGTAGAAGATGACAGTAGATGAATGGAGGAAAATGGATGTGTATGAAGGGTTTCATCACTCACATGATAAGGTATTTCATGTAGGTCCCATCTTCGAGCAACGAGAAAATAAAGGCATGTACTGACTTTGACGACCAAAACTAAGTTGTGCTTTTAACTAGGGTATGAAGTATTCAATTTCATCATCAATCAGTTTACAGTAGGCCGAAGACTGCCACAGGATTTTTATTGTCAAGCAGTCTACTTTTTTTCATTGACGGCAGACAAAGCATATGGTTAATTGTAACCCTTTTTTTCACAGACATTGGTCAAGGTCTTTGCAGAGGCATTTTTTTAATTCCCTGAATTGCAGTTAGATATTGAAATAAGTTACTTATTTGATGGGAGACGAAGAGGATGAAGGGGATGGGAGATACTACCGGCGTCGCACCGGCAGTGGGGAGTCCTCCGGCATCGCACTGGAGGCTTGGGCGTCACACCCGGCCCCGTCGCAGGGCAATTCAACCTCACCGCAGAGAGGAACTCTAGAAAATAACTCAAAATTCGCAGCAAATATTCATTGAAAAATAAAAATATGTCTTACAAGAGTATATAAAGAGAAAACAAACCCTAATGACTCCCTAAACTTTACTCTGGACCAAAATATCCTTGAAATGAAAAATAATGCGAAAATCGCACAAAAAATTCTTAAAAAATAGAAAAGGACCTAAACGAATCTCAAATGGTCTTAAACAAAATATATACGGACTCGTCTAACAATAAACTACAGATCAGACAAACTTCATTGAGTTTTCTAGTCACAACGAAGCCATAACGACTCTCTAACGGCAGTAGATGCACTCCATCATGTATAATGTAATCGTACGCTGATCTTGGATTCCCATCATTATTTCATTCTAACAATTATAATTTGTGATCACAGGATCTCAATGCCACCAACTCGGAGAATAATACCCCTCTTCATTGGGCTTGCTTGAATGGCCATATTGAGGTAATATTAATGTCTCATTAACATTCTTGGGCCCAAGTAAACATTCTAGGAATTTGAGTATGCTGATTTAAAAAATTGTTAAGCAAAGGATAGCAATGGGCCTGCCATCTATCATTCATTTCCCTCAAACTTGCATAATTCAAGGATAATTTATACATCAAGAAATAAAATTTCAGGTAGTTAAAGCATTAATCCTTGGCGGAGCTGATGTAAGCAGGCTGAACAGGTACCTATGCCTATCTTTGTTGATTGATTTGAAAGAGTTCTATCATGCACGTGGGAATTTTCTTCCTCCTCGGTTTTTATTTTTTTCCCCAATTATTTGACATGTTTATTTGGTATGATGTTTCAGATATGAGCGCTCTGCAATTGATGAAGTGGTGTCAAGGGGGAAATTGGAGGTGATTGATGCAGTGAACACTGCAATTGCCCAAATTGAACTAAGCGGTGCACGGCTATCTTCATGAAAAATTGCTTGTCTTGAGTAGAAGAACCAATTTAACTTATGTAAAACATCTTATATACTTAAATATTCTATTTCCAAGTTCTACTTGTTTCCGTTGTATGCGCATTCATTGCACGGTATCTTCACAAAGATCTGCAGTGGTGGGAGAACGTTTAGGGGTTGTTTGTTTTGTTTGTTTTAGTGTAACACACCGTAATTTGAAACAATTGTTTCATTTTACGGTACTTTCGGTTGTTTGACATGATGTAAAACAATGTAAATTAAAATCATGTTTGGACCTTGACTGTCCACTTGACAGCTCAATTTCCTTGTTTTGGTTTACGGCAAAGATCCACTGGGCATGCCTCTTGTTTTGTTTTACAAACAACCAAACGAACATTCTCTGATTCTAAAACAAGAAAATTTCACTTGCCTCTAAAACCGGTGATTTACAAAATTTTACGCTAAAACAAACAACCCTTTAGTGTAAAATTTTGCAAATCACGAATTTTCTTGTTTTAAAATCATGGAATATTTGTCTGGTTGTTTGTAAAACAAAACAAAAGGGGTGTTTCAATCTTCTTGTTTTGGTTTACAATGGGTCTTTGTTGTTAGTTAAAACGAAGAAATTAGATTGTCAAGTTGGCGGACAAGGTCGGGACATGATTTTACTTTACATGATTTTATGTTATTTTAAACAACTGAAAACACTGTAAAATGAAACAATTGTTTCAAAGTATGTTGTTTCACGATTAAAACAAACAACCCCTTATGGGCCGTGGGGTCTTACATTTTTACGAAGATAAATATTGTTGGCCAAAGTTAAATTTGCATAATCTAGGGGAAGCTGCTCCTTCTTTTTTTTAAGAGGATAGATCTTGTGAGCCTTATGACTGTTGGTTGTGTTTAATTCTAAGGGAACTTTAAAGAACGACCTCATCCAAAGACCTCAATAGCAATTTAAGGATCCCATGATGCTGCTCGCACTGGAGGGCTGGCACTGATCAAACTAATGGTGGGAGAAGAATGGGCAGTGTTCTGAGAGAAGGTATCACAGTGGATGTTCTAATGCTGTTATGTTATAGAAACTTTAGAGAATATGGGAACTACTAGCAAATGTCTTAAGTGTCATCAGATGTGTGTTTTGCAAGACCGTGGTTATATGAATTGAAACATTATCATCACACTCCGTCACGTGCCCAATACTCGTGCTCCCTGGTTGCAGTTGCAGGATCCGACAACTTTGCTGCGGTTGATGAGTTGAACAGCAGTTTCATTTCCTGTGACCTGATGTACATCAGGAAGAGGCAAACTGTATCCCAAATAAGAACACGGTTACCAATTATGGTAATGGTAGATTGTAATCCTATGACCTATACCGAACTTCTTGATTAAGTGTCTTGCGGGAACATGGAAATGTTTCAAGAACATGAAATGTGTATAGTTGAATAATTATGGCCTCATTATATAGTTGAATTTGAGGTTCAACATCAATGAGCATGAAGCGAAACTAATGGACTATCTTGGTAGCGGCATCATCTCAACAAGCAACGACGACGAAGATGATGAGCTCCAGAAGAGGGACAGGATCGTGGGATGTCATTTCTCCGACTGGAAGAGTTGGATCGACTTTAATTTCTCATGATTCGGTATGAGTCGGGTTGACTCGTACAAATTTGGCCGAGTTACATGGAAAAGAATTTCTAAATTGCACAGACTCGGTTAAGTTGCACCGACTCAAGTTCACTATGATACGGTACGAGTCATTCGAATCGACACGAGTCGATCCAGTACGGCAAACCATAATCATGGCCACATTTTAATAATACAGCCACACGTTACACAATGAGACATCGTGAAACACAGTTGCACTTATACTGAATCAACATCATCCATCACAAAACTTTTCTTCTTACATCACATAATTTTTCTTCTCTTATGTTCATCTTTCATCAGTGTTAGTAAGCACAAGAGACAGTCAGTAGTAGAGCTGTTGTTCCACGATCGAGCAGTTCTAATGTATCAAGATAACGGGAAAATGTATAAGAGAGGATAGTTGCACATTGCAATACATGTATCATTATATTGAACATGGTTCATGAAGACATTATTTTTCCAGGCTTATTCCAAACAGTAATACTTCACATGCTCCACATGTCTATAGAGCCCAATCTTGGATTGGATGTTCCTAGAAACTCTAAAAAACTAAAAATTGATATTAGGCTTGACCCATTAAAGAAATTTTTATTGTTCGTTAAGATTTGATTTTAAATTTTTTAAAAAAATTAGATCGTCTGATCGAATAGCAAGCTATACAAACGTATAGAGCATGTCGGACCTAACTTTAAAAAAAAATCAAAAAACAAATTTGTGCTGCGTTTGCATCACTCTATAAAACCTGAGCACCAACAGAGAAGGTTCGCTATTATTTTGACATGCCCTTCGAACCACTATTCTAAAACTCGGCGATCCAACCACGGAATAGCCTGATCTGGATCAGATCGTTAGGATTCCTGGTTGGATCATTCAACCCGACCCAATCCTTAATATATTAAGAATCCAACTTGCTGCACCAGAAGCCGGTTCTATACTAGCTGCCGGTGTTTTTATTTTATTTTTTAATTAACTTTTTTGGGTCGGCCTCTTGGTGTCCTACATGGCCCATGCAATCCGATCTCGGATCGAATGACCCAGAAAAAGATAAAAAATCGAAAATTGACCACAAATGAACAGGAAAAATAGTTTCTTATTGTCCATTTGGGGTCGGTTTTTGTTTTTACTATTTATTTAGAGTCGATTTTTTATTTTTCATTTTTTTCTTAATTGTCCAATCCGAGATCAGACTGGACAACCATGTAGGGGTATAGGCCCGATGCAAAAAAAATTTCAAAACTTTTTTTTCTTTAGATAAAAACACCAGCAGCCGTTGCAGCAAGATTTACTCATATATTAAACAAAATGGTTAAATTGACTTATATATGTGATTTTTTTTGTTAAACATATATGTTAATTATATCTTTCTATTTTAAATCACAAGTCGGATCACCTAAGTCACCAAAAAAACTACGATCAATAAGAAGTCGGACTGATCCGGAGTTCCTAATTTGTAAACACTCCTTCAGACTTGCTCCCTTTCCCTTCTTCCCAAACTTTACAGCGACCTTCCCTTTCCAGAATTCCCCATTCGGCCATTTTCCCACCAAGGTAAACACTTCTCGAATCCTCCGCATCTACGATGGCCATCCTACTCCTCCAACACTCCGTAACAGTCAAGATGGGCCGTGAAGTTAGATAACAGGAGGTGGCGCAAATTAAAATATAAAGTTGGGTCAGGCCCTGTTCTGATACCATCTTACAAACCACAAAATCCGGATGTTGAGTTTGAAGGGGCCCAAGGTTATAAGCACTGGCCACAACTGAAATGCACCGATGTAAGACTATTATATAGTCACTCCAACAATTAGTGTAGTATAGATGTCAACTCTGAAGCAATGTTTTGAAACTTGTATAGGACTGGCCAGTCAGATTGGGTTGGAATGAAATTGGAGGTCCATTCAGTCCGATCACTTCATCAAACCGTCCTACTATGTGAATCGACAGATGACAGGTCAGATTGGGTTTGACCGAACGATTCGTCCGGTCATGTGAACCGCCGGTTCACTGTTTGTAAGTCTTAAATTGAAAACAAAATTGCATGTTCATTGTTTGCTCTTTTTATCATTTTTAGTTTAACATGCACATATGAAATTATGAATTGTGCATCATTATGTTCTATTTTAAGTAAAATGATTAGATAACTAATCCAATTTGACAACTGGTTCAACCACCTGTTCAACATGGTTGAACCACATAAAATCAAATCGTTGAAAGATTCGATAGCCGGTCATATTTTCAAAACATTGTTATGAACGGTCGCAGCTCTTTGGTTGGTGGTTGGAGCCCTGGAGGCAGTGACTCCTCTTCAACTATGATTTGTGGGACACTGGTACAGAATGTCAAGTGTCGACACAGACACGTGTGTCAGATACAACAATATCTTAAAAACAGGACACGGAGAATGTACCTAATTATATATGTATATAATAAAATATAATTACTATAATTTGTTTAAAGTATAAATGATATAACTAAAATATATTAAATTCTATTATGTAGGCAAGTATTTTGAGAATATGTTTTAGATATTATAAGAAATCTCTAATATTTACTTTAAAATCTTGAAGTAGAAGATTGGACATGAGCGTCCGAGTGTCGGACACGACTTTCTAACACAAATAGAAATGTCCACCAAATTACAACTCTTCATTAGAAGTATTGTGTTGCCCTAAACTGCAATGGTACCTTGTTGGGGAAAAATATGAAAAAAAATTACCTTACACTAGAACAAGTTTGGGACCATCCTTTCAAGTTTTGAAGATGTGCAAGCATTGGAGGAGAAGCCTTTTCCACGTTGGAGGGCCAGGATGTCATGGCTAGCGGATGGCTGAGGTGACGGGAGAAGCATATCTAGATGAGTGATGGGAAGAAGAAAGTAAGTAGTTTTCAAATGGTTGGAGACTTAGATTTGTGTAAGGATGCGTTAACCTCTGCTCCTCCAGGGTAATCTAAGGGATAGGCTATTGATGCATGAAAGTAGAGGCCTAGAGGGTAATCAGAGGGTTTTCTAGTACATGAGAGCTGCGAATGGCTGCACAAATTTAAACTTTGGCAGCTGGAGACTGCTATTGTTAATTCAATAGTTGATATTTTCTCTTGGTGGATGAATGGAGTGATAATATTTGCAAAAACACATATATAACACATAAAAGTTCTCTAAATTTGTGGCGTTGCGCAATATAATTTGCCAATTTTGCAAACGAAAAAGTATATTTATTATAATAATAAATATGCATGTACCCCGGAAGACATGCTGGAGTAGCTCAGTTGGTTAGAGCGTGTGGCTGTTAACCACAAGGTCGAAGGTTCAAGCCCTTCTTCTAGCGTTTGCGTGTTTTTCATTTTTTATACAAAATAAATTATTTAAACTCGTTGTGCCAATGCTTTTACTGTTCATTGAGACTTAATTTTTTACTTTTAAAATTTTTGAGTCATCTGAAGATTATTTTCTGTTCGTTGGGACTTAAATCTTTTATTTTTCAAAAATTTTGAGTAATACAGACATGTGACTATGTGAGACAACAAAAATATTATTTCAAAGCATCCACAACCGGTGCAAGATGACTCCTGGCTCAGAAAGTTTAATAAATTGTATCATTACTCATCCTTCTTGTGCAGTTATCTTTTTGTTTTTTAAATCATATACTCTTCTTCGGAAATAAATTGCAAAATTGTCACCTTGCTAATATTTCTGTTTATATATTTTTACTGTACAAACGTAATTTTGGATTTACTTTTGAGTTGAGTATTGCTGTTTTCACTTACATTATTCTATGCATATTCTATTTTATGTAATGTTTACTCTTTTAATTTACTGATTATTTAGTGGGAAAATGAAAATGTAAATGAATGGTAAGTGTAAATGAATTATTTCTTAAGAGAGGGAGACAATGTATAAAATAAATTGCCAAACATTTTGCCTATTGTGACTTCCTATGAAAAAACCTTCTTGAAGATAAATTGCAAAACTTCTTGTCTTACTAGTATATCTCTTTATATTCCCTTTTATGAAAATTATCTATGCATGTACTATTTAATTTACTGAAGTAGCTTTCTTGGGAGAGTAAAAAAGATAAATGGCAAAATCACTTCTCTTTCTCTGGCGCATGTCTTTTTGGGATTTTTTACAATAGTGTGTAACCAAGTTGCACACATTGTTCTCAATCCTTTCTTCCTATTAGAAAATAAAATAAAATTTATCATAAAATTTTAAATATTTGACTACCCTCTTAGGATTGTTTTCATCTCTTGAGACTTTATTTTGACCATCCGATAGTCCGATCGTGAAAACTTAATCGTGACCGTCTATCAAGTATTTGCAAATCCGTTTCTTAAAAAATCATAAAAAAATAGTCATCTAAGTTAGATGTGGCCTCCCCCTTGATTTTTTGTTCTCCTTATGTTTAAAAAATAAAAAAAATCATAAAAATTTCTAAATATTTAAATAAGCTCCATAGAGTTCTTCAAATCTCGGAAGCTTTAATTTTCATTATCCAATCTTGCAAATCAATAAGAGGTGTAACTCTTCGATCGGATTCGTATACAAAAAATAACGCCAAAAAATACTACCTTTTAGGGTTGATCCTATCATCTAGGATTTGGTTTTGATTCTCAATTAAGTACACACTCAATTGGACGGTTGCCATTGAGTTTTTCGATATGACAGTAAAAATTAAATCCTAAGAGTTATAAACAAGCTAGAGAAGGGTTAATTGAATATTTTAAATTTTTTGACACTTTTTTTATTTTTTAATTACAGAGAAGACAGAGTTTCAAGAGAGCACATCTAAGTTAGATGAGTCCTAGGGCTCATTATAACTTATATATATAAGATCAAATGAGCCTTAGAGCTCATCTACTTTGAATGTCCCCTCAAAATCTTTTTCTTCTTATGTTAAAAAAAATAAAGAAATACTTTTAAAAATAAATATTAAAAATAGACTCTTAGGTTGTTCCCATATATGGAGCTTTAATTTTCACCGTCCAATTGTGGAAGCCAATCATAGTCGTCCAATAGAGTGCACGTAAAAAATATTATTAAAAATATTAAAAAAATAGTCAAAATAGGAAACTATTCAAGTTAACCCTTAATGTTGATTCCATCTCTTGAGATTTTAGTTTTGATCATCAAGTAAGAAAGCATTTGATTACAGGGCTACTATTGAGCTTTTCAATCGGACATTGAAAATTAAATCATAATGGGTGGGAGCAAGCCTAAATAAAGCAAAATGAATATTTTAAGTTTTGTAATGATTTTCATTTATTTCATTAACATAAAGAGAAAGGAGTTTTGAAAGGGGATATATATATATATATATATATATATATAATAACGGAATATGCTGGCATATTCCATCTGTCCAGAAGCACCAAGCCCTTGGATTATATACTTTCATCTTAACCGTTAGATTACTTTTAACTAATACTTTAATTACATTGTTATTCACTTTAATCACACTTTCTCTCTCTTTTTATAAATATCTCTATTTTTATTAATATCTCTCTTTCTAATGCCTCATTTTCTGATTGGTAACGACATATTTTTAATCGGGGGAGGGGGAGGGGGAGAGAGGGATGGGAATGATTAGGAAGAGTAAGTGGTGAGTTAATCTCATTTATATGAGTTAACATTTAAAATCCCTATTAATATGGGTTAACATTTAAAATTGTCATGTCCCTCTAACATTCCTCCCGTTCCTTGCCATCCCTCCATTTAAAAGTGTAACGGAAACCAAATTTCCTTGGTATCTTATGTGATGCATTCATTTTTTCTTTTAAGTGCATTAGTTAAAAAGGGACATAAAAGCAATAAATTGATACTATATAGATTATGAAGCAATCCTAAGGTCCAAAAATCTCAGTGAGATTATGGAACATTTCTTATTTTGTTAAATTGAAATAAAGTCTAACACTTGAAATAATAGTGAAAAAAATGTTATACCACTCAAAATTTCACCCACCAATATTTATTATGTGCCTTTTATATAAGATAAATATATGCCTATTGAAAATGAAATGTTTGTCCCCAATGTTTGAGAAATATAAATATAGGGTTTTTACACATAAGCCCCTATAATCTTTTGATATTATAAATAAGCCCCCATAATATTTATAAATAAACCTCTATAATCACAACTTTCTTACAAATAAGCCCTTTTAGGGGCTTATTTGTAACACTCTCAAGGGCTTGCTTATAAGCTTTAGAGGCCTTTCACTAATTCAAGATAGATTGTGGGGTTTATTTGTAAATAGTAAGATTAGTAAGACTTATTTGTAATATCAAAAGATTATAAAGGCTTATATGTAAAAAAAATCATAAATATATTATATGAAATTTAAAATTCATCTAGTTGTAGACTTTTAATTAATTTTTTTAACATAATTTGAAGATTTTAATTTCCTCAAGATAAACTCTTACTTATTTATCTGGTTCTACATAACTCTTTAGTTAATATCCTTCTCGAGACACACAGCAACATTCGATCTAATATTTTTTATCTCTCATTATGCATGAGTATGTGTACTTTATATCTATACTACTATATAATTTAGAATAAAAGAATATTTCCAATATATGCCATGTGTCCTGCGCAAATGTCAGCCTTTAGATTCCTTTTTCCAATTTTCACAGTTGGATGCTCTTTTTCTTCTCTCATTCACATGTCTATAACATTCCCATAATTATACTAATTCCCTCTCCCCATAGTTAATGAAAATGAGGAGGAGGAGCAAATATCAAGCATGGAAAGTGGGGTAAAAATGTAGATTTGACTCTCTCTCTCTCTCTCTCAATGTATAAAATGTGGGCTTTCCTTATTAATCTATATTTTATACATCATTATATAATTTAAAGATAGTAGAATAGTTTAGGCATAATCCTTTTGACCATAGACAATTATATCTCGTTCTACATCTCATGCAGAATTGTGTGCTTTGGATATCACTGTGACTGAGGATGATTGGCTGAAGGGTCTTCTTTCATAACTTCTCTTGATAATAAAGCTTATTCCTCCTATCTTAGTACACTGTGATAACCAAACTACAATAACTCAGATTAGAAGTTTCAAGTATAATCAAAAGTAAAAGAGACACGTGCCAATATGATTAAAATATGTTCGAGAGTTAGTATCTTAAACAGTGGTGTCGGTGGATTTTGTAAGCTCAAAAGACAATGCTACAAATCTACTCACAAAAGAGCTTGATTATGAGAAGTCAAAATTTCTAGTAAGAGAATGGGACTGAGGCTAATTCTGGTTTCATCTATAACAACAACCCAAACTATCTGATTGGAAATCCCAATAAATAGGTTCAACGTGGTAAAAACAAGCTATAAGGATGAAACTGGAGTATCAATATGATTGAGATAAATTCTCAAAGTTCCTTCTTTGGGTAGATGTTTGACTGCAAGTTAGGATGAATTTGCGGCTCTTAATAAGTTCAAGGTCTTTACGACAGGATGGTTGCAATATATCTTTGGAGAATTCACCAATATAAGTGTAACTGTAAGGCTGCGGTGTGGGAGGTCTTGGCCACTCTCCTTAACATTTATGAAACAAGATTTGGTGACATAGTTGTAAAGCACCAGTCTAGAAGGATTCAACCATCGCCAATAATGAGTTGTTGCCAATTGACTGTCACATGTCCAAGGTTCAAGTTCAAGATTTAGTTCACTTAGAACTCATGCGAGAAAGATTGGTGTGTTTAGGTAAAGGTTCAAATCCCAAGGTACTTCCATTGAAAGGTTATCACAACAAGCCTCATGACATGTTTTGTTTTACCAAAATGATTTGAATTTGTGGAGGATTGTTGGTTTTTGTGTTTGAAATTCAAACATTTTTATGTTGGTTTAGTTGTGTGCTTTGTTTAGTCCTATATTAGATATCTAAAAAGTTAGAAGGCTTTATATAGTTGGGCATTTCCTCCTTGTTTGGATGCATTTAGAGACTTTACATGCATGCGCGGACCGAGCCCAAATCAAGTGGTTTGAGAGGGCCCTTGTCGGAAACTAATTAAGTGGGCGCGATGCACATGATCACGCGCACAAGGAGATATAAATCGCAGCCCAAGGACCTTACGTAGGCGTGTGTGACTTGGTTTTGTCATTTTTATATTATGTTTATTTATTCATTTTTTAATCCTTTTCTTCTTTGGATTCTTTCTTTCATTACATTTTACTTCGCGGGTGGAACATACACAACTATTTGGAGGAAAATGGACCGATGAGTCCAAATGATCTTCTTATATTCGGGTTTGCCCTAGTTTTATGTCAAACAAAAGCCGTTCTATGCGACGTCATCTCTCTCTCTCTCTCTCTCACTCACTGAGGGAAGGATGCTGGGAGCAGGGGCCATGACCCCCCTAAAATTGAAGAACTTATTTGGTAATAAATTATTATTTATAAATTTTTTATATCATAATTTATTTATATTATAATAAAAATATTAAAAAATAAATTAAACAATTTAAATTATATTAATCTTAAATATAAAATAATAGTTTTTATAAATATTTATCTTACTATATTTTATTTAATTTATCTTATAAATTTATTTAACTCATATGTTATATACTTATTTGTCATATATTATTTGTATTTATTGTTTATTATGTCAGTTTTTATATGTTAATGATTGCAATATCATAGAATATTTAATATTTATAGTCAGATATAATAGTTTTTAGTTATATGTTATAACATATTAATATTTTTGAGTATATTAATATATACGGTAAGACACACCTTCGAAAGAAAATAATTCGAAATCTTAAAATCAGATGTATATTTTCTGTATCTTTACTTGAGTCAGCCTTCTCCGGCAGTATCCTTCACCTTCACGAATGATCTGTTTTTTAACCTACTGCAAGGTCCGTTGAGATTGGGGGGAGTATTGCAGCGATTATTACTCACAAATAAAAGAAAATCAGACAGGATCCTGGTTACGCATTTGCGTCGATGTGCGTACGTGGCGACCAAAAGTGGAAACACCACGTGGCATCTCGGCTACGCATGGTTCATTACGCCAGGGCGCAGATAATTTTATTCAATTTTCAATTTCTCTTGGAGGGTGGCAAAGCGAGGGGAATTGGCGGGGCCATTCTGGGAATCCGCAAAATCCCTCCCGGTTGGTACACGGCCAACCGACCGAATCCCCCAAAATACCCCTCAGCCTTCCCCTCTCCCCATTCTCTGACCAAGGGGGACCCCCCTCCCCTCCCTCGCTGCCGCTCCGCCCCTCTCCTCCCTCTCCGATGGAGCTGCAGCAGCAGAACCAGCAAGCCCCGGAGAGGAAGGGCCAGAAGCGGAAGCTGGAAGACCCCGCCGCCCCCGCGACGGCATCGGAGGAGGAGGAAGAGGATGGCACCGGCGACGGCGTCGGAGGGGATCGCGCAGGGACGCCGCTAGAGGACCCCCAGGAGGCCCTGGCGCGGGAGGTGAGCGCGCAGGTCGAGGTCCTCGACGCCGCTTTCTCCTGGAGGGAGCCAGATCGCTCCGCCGCCAAGCGCGCCACCCACATCCTCGCCGAACTGGCCAAGAATGGTGTGTTAAGTCGGCGGCGCTGCCCCACAGCACTCCTCCCCATGTATCTAGGGTTTCTGGTGTGAGGTTATGCGTAGATCGAGCGGGTTTCTTGCCGATTTGTTTTGATTCCTGTTGTGATGGGTGTGCTTCTTGCAGAGGAGGTGGTGAATGTGATAGTGGATGGCGGGGCGGTGCCCGCGCTTGTGAGGCATCTGCAGGCGCCGCCGATGCCGCCGGCGGAGGGGGATGCGGTTTGCCACCGGTCTTTTGAGCATGAGGTCGAGAAAGGGAGCGCTTTCGCTCTCGGACTCCTCGCCGTGAAGGTGACGAGGCTGGCTGGGCGTCTCCCTGTTCCTTCGCTGTCTTTCCAGGATATACTTTTGCTACTTAGGAATGATATCAATGCGTCTATATGATGGAGGATACATGGATTTGCTCTTTGCGCAATCAGTTGAAAAGAGTTGGCCATTAACATGTTTAATACAAAAGATAGAAGCTAGAGATTCGGGCCTGTTTGGATGCAGCTTATGAAAGAAAATGGGTGGAGTTATCGAAGAACTTATCGTAAATGTATTTATCATTAGCGTCTTTACTGTAAACTCTTGTTTATCTATTCTGTGTAAAGGCAACTGGGTCTACGGTGTTGAATGTGCCTTAATCTTCAGTTGGTTTATAGAAGCCCGTCTTCAGCATAAACCAATTTGGAGTGAGCCCATTTCCAGTCTAAACTAACTCCAATTTGGTTTATGGAAAACTCATTTATGGAGAGGTTTTGAGTTTATGACAAACTAGATCTAGTTTATGATCAACTCATTTTTAAATGGCTCAAACAAATGTTACCATGAGAAATGAGTTAGTAAAAGCAAACTGGTTCATGTCTTGCATCCAAACATGCCTTTGTCTTTTATTTTGCCAAGCATTTCTAGGGCCTTCCACTTTGATGTAACAGTAGTTGCAAATTGATGATTAGACCTTGCTTGTCGGGTTGCTTTTAGCAACAACTCTTTCAAGATAAGGTGAAAAAAAATTAGTGAAAGCAATGTTGTTCTAGAGAAAGCAGTCTTTTGCACCGCAAATATATTCCTTTACTGTAGTAGGACAGTTCAGTGGCCGATTCCTCATGTATGTAGTTTTGTTTTAGTACATGTTTCATTTATGTTTTCTTTTTCATTTATGTTTCTTACTGCTCCCGTAGTTTCCTGAATAAGCCTCCTCTTCTCTTCTTTGATTGCAGAGAGAGTGTAAACCTTGATCTTGTTTAGTATATGTTTAATTTCCCAGGAACATTATTAATAAAATGGATAACAGCATTATGTCTTTGACATTTTCTTCAGCTACATGATGTTTGTCTAGCACTGAATGCCTCCAGAATGATATGCTTTACAGCTATCTCTAACAATGAGCAGAACACTAGATTAGGTACCTTGAATCAGTAACTAACTAACTAACTAACTTATGCTCTTCTTTTTGTGTTTTGAATTTACATGAACTTGCAATATGTACAATGCATTCAATTATGAATTTACATTGTCTAACAGGAATATTTGGAACATATTCAGGGTTGATTTTATTGCGTGCCTTGCTCTTTTTTTCTGTGCCCTTTTTCTTTATTATGTGTCTTGTTCCTTTTTTCGGTGCCATTTTCTCGTCTTTATAGTTACAAGTATGAAAAATAATTACTTGATTATTACACAAGTTTTATATTTAAAATAGAAAATCTTTGGTTTCTCAGTTGCTTCTGTTTTTATCTGCCATTCCTACCTCTCACATAAGAATGCCCAGTATAGTTACCATATGGTATTGGTGTTTCAGTATTTCTTCTCGCGTAAGTTATAAATTAGTCTTTGTTTTTAAATTTCATAATGATTGGTTATCATCACCACTTGCAGCTGCTGATTGTTCCATCTTTTTATGCTATTGCAGCCTGAACATCAACAGCTTATTGTTGATGCTGGTGCTCTTTCGCATTTAGTGGGCCTCTTAAAGAGGCATAAAGATGGATCCAAATCTAGGGCAGTAAATAGTGTTATACGGAGGGCTGCTGATGCAATTACTAACCTTGCCCATGAGAATAGCAGTATCAAAACCCGTGTCAGGTCTTCTTATATGGTTAGATGATTTTACTGCATATCCTTCATGAAAATCTATAAAACCATTACTCTGTTTTCAGGGTTGAAGGTGGAATTCCACCTCTTGTTGAACTGCTGGAATTTACAGATTTGAAGGTTCAGAGAGCGGCTGCAGGAGCCCTCCGGACCCTTGCATTCAAAAATGACGAGAACAAAAACCAGGTCAGTAGTTTTCTTTTATGTAACTGGGAAAGTGAAAATAAGGCTGCACTTCTCCCTAGTGTAAAAAGAGAGTAACCTCTGATATTGTGTTTTCCCCCTCTGCACAGATAGTAGAATGCAATGCTCTTCCTACTTTGATTCTCATGCTTCGCTCTGAGGATGCTGCAATTCATTATGAGGCGGTGCGTTTTTATTTCCGGTTACGAATAAACACCACATATGGGGCTTTGATTGAGATGATTCACAGTGATTGATTGTGCAATTATGGTCTCCTAGGTCGGTGTCATTGGGAATCTTGTTCATTCGTCTCCAAATATAAAGAAGGAAGTGCTTCTTGCCGGAGCTTTACAGCCTGTCATTGGTTTGTTGAGGTATAATTAGAACATGGAGCAATGCCAATTATGTTCTCTCCTCCCCTTTAAGGGACAATGCAAGATATACATTAGAAAACTTAGCAAAGACAATATGGATATTAGGGGCTAGAGTTAGCAGTTCTTCCAGTAAGATGATGTTTGTTATCTTATTGCTGTAATTATTTTCAATTCCTGGCAGTTTGGAGACAATTGTTTTTAACTTTGTAAAGACTAAAAGCGATAGGATCTAACATATTTGTTATACCTTGATACAAAGCCTGATTTATTTCTAATACTAAGGCCTTGTTTGGGAACACTTTCCCAACTATAAATTTTGGAGGAATCTAAGTTTTGAAAAGTGCTACCTCATGAACTCAAGTATTTAATTCCTACTTTTAAAATCTCATTTGTAATGAACAAAAAGAGTCAGTTGGGACTACATCAAAAGATAAATGTACCCTTCATTCCCTCCTATGAATATCCTTTTTGAGGGTAAAAGTGGGGAGTAGTAGGGAAGTGAACGTGAATCTGGAAAATTTTCCTCATCTTGTTTTCATGGGATACATGGAAATCTAAAAAGGTGTCTGTTCAACATGAGCCAAAATCTGGATTTTCCTTGAATCGACTCCCTTTTTTCATTTGAAAAAATTTGCCACTTCTTAGATTTTCGCCGATAGATGTGCTGAATGAGCTCCAATCTTTACCAAATGAGGCCTAAGAAAAATATGTTGAATCAAAGTCAATGGCTATTGCAACTAAAATGTTTATTATAATGAACTTAGCATTATTTGCTTTTGGTTTGGGGTGTAAACGAGCCGAGTCGAGCCGAGTTCTATCTTGTTCAAGCTTGGTTCAATTAATTTTAATTGAATTCGAGTTCGAGCCGAGTATTTATGATGGTTGTTCAAATTTGGTTCATTTAAATCTTAAACAAGTTCGAGCCGAGTATCAAGTAGCTCGTGAGCCCAGTGAATCCATCGTAGATTTAGTTCAAATTCTTTTAATTTAAATTTATGAACTCAGGCTAGACCACTATTGTCAAGGCGCCCGCCTAGGTGCCCAGGCGCTTTTCCAGCAGCAAGGCGTTGGGCGCCTGCCTAGGCGCCCACATTGCTGAAACCCAAGGTCCCTGCCCCTCTCTCTTTGTATATATACGTATATGTATGTATACACACACACATACACACACACACACACACATATATATATATATATATATATATATATATATATATATATATATATATATATATATATATATATATTACATATTACATACATATATTTAGATTTATATATATATATATATATATGTATATGTATACATCTAAATATATGTATCATGTATGTAATATGTGTGTGTGTATATATACATATACATATTACATACATACATTAGATATATATGTATGTATGTATGTAATATGTGTATATGTCTAAATGTATAATATGTATGTATGTATGTAATATGTGTATATGTCTAAATGTATAATATGTATGTATGTATGTAATATGTGTATATGTCTAAATGTATAATATACACATATACACATATTACATATGACATATACACATACACATTACATACATACATTTATACATACATATATATATATATATATATATAATTAATTAAAATATTATATTATGAAGTTGACGCCTAGGCAGGCGCTTAGGCGGTCCAAAACCCCAAGCACGCCTTGGTCGCCTTACCGCCTTGACAACTATGCGCTAGACCATGTCGAGCACAAGTTCTTTGCACCGCTAGTTGTTTGATAGAAAATACTATAAGAGAATTTCTTATTACTTAAGTTTATTCATGAATAGAATAATCTTATGAGTACTTAAAAGAGGTCTTAATGAGTACTTAAGTTAGTTCTTAATACTTAAGCTAGTTCTTAACGAGTATTAAAATGAGTTCTTAACAAGTACTTAAACGAGCTTATTCATGAACATAATCGAGCTGAGCGCACCTGTGTTCAAACTTGGCTTGTTTAATGAACTGAGCTCAATTTTTTGTTCAAACATGTTTATTTAGCTTAATAAACGAGCCGAGCCGAGCTATTATTAGTCTTACGAGCCGTTCATCGAGTGTATTGGTTCATTTACAGCCCTAGTTTTGGTCAATACCAAGATGACAAGTGTGGTTCAACCAAGTTGTGTTCCCTCAGGTCTTATTGTTATGCATGTGTATGAGGTCCATGAGCATATTTCATCAGTCAAATGGGCTTTTGAGATTGGTTTAATTTTATTCCTAGGTCTGGGCTTGAGCATCACAGGTTGTACAAAGTACAAACTTAGATTGTCTTAGGCACAGATGGAGCTATTCTTGCTTGTTTTTTATGTTCTCCATATGCTGTCTCCTGTCTAGTGCTAGAGCCATTTTGTTGATATTGAATTATAGATTACATCCTTTTTGCCTCAAATGCTCTGCCGGTTGAGTTCATGTTATTTTCACCATATTTGTTTGTACAAAAATGATTTAGGGTTGCATCTGGGTGAGTTTTAAATGTGGAGGCAAATTGGTGTTTGAGCTGAGCTATCATTAGTCTCACGTGAGCTCTATTATTGCTAGCTATTATTGTGGATCTATACATATCCACAGTTTACTTGAACTTCATCGTCAGCAGTGATTGAGTGTATTTCAGTTGGTACTGAGTAGATTTTGAGAGGGTTGGGAGGGGAGCACCCAGGATTTGGAGCTGGGTGGGACCGTTGTTTCCAGTTTCCCAGTTTCTCTGAACTGTGCCTTGCCACCATGTCAAGGGACCTTAAAAAAAAGTATGAAAACATCTGTGAAAATGTTCAATGCCTAATAAGGTGTATTTTGGTCATCATGTATGCGTCCAATCCTGATCCAAGAATTGCTAGGGCGATGAAGGCATGTGGTAAGGTATATTCACTGTTTTTGATGCAGTAAAGTATATGTTTGATTTTGTCTTTGAGGTACACATGCAAATATGATTTTAGAGTGTCGTAACTGCAAATGAACCAAACAGAGATTGAAGCAAACAGATTATGGTAATTCAACTGGAAGGGCTCAATCAATCATGTTTCACCTTTTACTTGTTTGTCCCTCAAGGTTTTCTTCTATGTAGTCCCAACTTTCTTAAATTCTTTTCAGCTTCTTCTGTGGGTGGTGGGTCCATTGTGCAAGGATGGATTATGTCAGTTTCCTTATTCTTGATTTTTCTGCTTCCAAGCTGTACCACAACCATTCAAGCTTGGCTGTCTAAGTATTGAAACTTGTCTTGGATTCCATAAAAACCAACTTTTACCAACCCTTGCTAATTTGTGCGAGGTGGTAAACCCTTCACAGTCAATAGGCCAACTCAGTCTGACTCATCTTGTCGTACCTATTAACTAGAAAAATCCAAAAAAATGAATTGGCTCATATTATTTGCACAAACAGTCAGCATTGTGGTGCTACTTTAACTAAATTTTAAGATTATCTTCATTTACCGTGTAGTCAGCATTGTGGTCCTTCTAAGATTATTCTGTTGTCCTTGGTGGGTAATAGTAAACGAATAATTGAAAGTGTACATGTTGAAAAATTATGCTTAGTGGGTTGTTTGTTTCTAGAAAAATCTGTACCTCTATTCAAACTCTCTGCAATGGTTTTTGTGTAGGATTATGAGTCTATGCTTTTCTGTATCTGTCAATTGTGGCTCAACCCTTCGGCTATGAAAATATTCTTTGGTTTATCATGGTGCAATTGCCATTGAGAAGCTTTTTTGTTCTTCCTGTTGGAAGACCACTGTAATTGCAATTTATCTAACATACACATTAAATGACAGTTCATGCTGTACGGAGAGCCAGAGGGAGGCAGCCCTATTATTAGGGCAATTTGCAGCAACTGATTCTGACTGCAAGGTAATTTGGTAATATTTCTTTTCTTTATTTTGATTCGAGAATAATAACTTAGTTTGTCAGTATTCATATGCATAAAACATGTGATTGCTTGTTTTCATTCCAATTTATCTATGGATAATTGGAAATAGCTTATTTTAGTTCGTATCTTGATAGTAATTTTTTTGCAGGTGCACATTGTCCAGAGAGGTGCAGTACGCCCTTTGATTGACATGCTTCAGTCATCAGATGTACAACTTAAAGAGATGTCAGCCTTTGCCCTTGGGAGGTTGGCTCAGGTCAATCATTGCTTATTCCTCATCGTTTGTCTCTGTTACATGATAGTATTATGTTTCAAAATATTTTCATGAGTCCAATTTATGGGAATTTTCCTCACTGTTATTATTGTGAGAGTTTAAACTGCACAAGTCAAATCAACTGCCTTTCCCCAAGTTTTCCCGTAAGAATATCTTCAATTAGCAAGCCATGTTTATTTCCCATCTTTAATGCTTCTCCTATTTTTTTAAGTTAAACAAAAGGCTTCCCTTACTCCTCTTTTTGACTGCTGGTGGGACAAACAACTTTCTGACATCTCATAAAACCTGTTTCCCTCCATGTTTCGGGTCAGAAGTTCTATCTTTCATCACGAGAGTGAAGGTATCACCAATTCGCCGTGTCACTGATCTGTGTCGGATCGTACCTTCCTGGATACGGTGCGATACCAATCCGACTCAGTCCGACTCTCACGAACCAAGCCAATGAATTTGTTAAAAGTAATGATTTTAAGCCACATTTTAGAGAAATGTACCCTATTAATTGATATTACAAATGTAATTTTACTTATTAAATGGGAAAAAAACTCAAATGTAAAACAACCCCTTATGCACGTATGAGTCGGCACAATCCGGTCTGACTCGATGCAAACCAGCGGATCAGACTCGCCCATATATGAGTCGACTTGTACGATTTGGCACGATCTGGTACAATACAGCAAACCATGGGTATTAGTGACATCAAGAACCATTTACAGATCTGATGCCTTCCCCTGACTTGCTTTCCCAATCTCTCTGATGTCAATGTGCCAAATGTCATCCAAAAATATTCCTTACATGTCCAAAATGTTATTTATGAAAAAATCATTATCATAGTTTCCAAATGGCCAATTCATTTTCCTGGGGTGACTTTTTAACATAGTAATGATTTATGGGTGATATTCTCTCTTTACGCTTGGTGGCATTTAAATAACAGAAACATTTATGGTAACTGAAGTTCATCTGGATTTTTCAACTGAAGTTCACGTTGTTGTGAGCATGATTTCATATCAAATACCGAGAGAACTACATCTCAAAATAAACTAATCGTTTCTGTGGTTTGCCTGCAAGTTCCTCAAATATCTCTAATTGGGTAGTCCTTAGCCTACCATTCATAAAACAAAAAAGAACGAATGACAATTGGTTAAGGAGCCCATACAGGGATCATCCGCTATGGTATACCTGGTTCACATGTTACGTCATGGTGAAGAACAACTGAAGGTAAAAGCAATAAGATTGTGCAAGGGAGAACTATAACAATAAGGCAAGGTGAAAGACAACCAAGTTTAAAATAGTCACAGCTAATAGGCTTTGTCTTCTGAACAAACATAGTGATATTCAATGGATTTAGGGTGATACAATTCCCATCCATCTTTATCATCCTTTCCTAGGTCACCATTAAATTCCTTAATAACACTGGAGGGTAGTAAACTGTGAACTAGTAGGGTACTGGGAGAAAGTGGAATAAGGCCACTGTAGCCAATCATGTGTTGACTGGCATTTCTAATTGTTTCCACTGAGTGCCATTGTCCCTACCAGTACAGTCATATTCACTTTGGTTCTTTAATCCTGAAAATACCTTGACGAGTACTGATCTCTCTAGCATGACTTGGTCTAGGCTATATCTCCAGAAGTAACGAGATTGCCACTACAATAGCCACAATCGTACAGACACACTGTGATAGCCTCAGCATACTTGCCAGCTGGCTGCCTCTATTAAGCCTCCATCTATATCCTAGCTGGCCACCGATGCCCTGAAATGAGAGGTGGGTGGTAAGACTAATTGGGTTACAAGACTGCAGTACCATGCCATAATTGGGCTTGATCATGTAAGTGATGACTGCTCTCACTGTCCTGATGGTCAGTAAAGGCCGGGATGTGCACTCTAGGTCCCTGTGGTTGTAGAGAGACTTCACCCCCCCATAACTCCGGTGCAACGCCGGAGCCTGTCCGTTGGTGCGACGCCGATCGGTTCCTCCCTGTCCCCGGTGCGATGCCGGGGAATCTCCCCATCCTCTGGCACGAGGCCGAGGATCCTTCTCCCATTCCCCCTTATTTCCTTTTGTCTCGCATCAATTTTTGGTATCAGAGCATACCTCGATCCCCCGCTACGCCGCCGCGCCATCTTCGTCGTTGCCGGATCCCACCACCGCCGCTGCCCCGTGCCTCACCCTGCTGCTGCTGGATTAGCCTCCCCGCGCCTCCCACTGTCGTCGGAGCCAACGTCGCCGGCAACCGCCAGCCCCGCCACTACAACCGCCTACCCCCGCCGCTGCAGCCGCTTGCCCCCGCCGCTGCTTCCCCGGCCCCTGTTGCCGCTGCGGCCAGCCGCGACCTCCTTGGCCACCACTATTGCCATCCTAGCCTCCAGCCTAGCCGCCATTGACAGATCTCCCCGAAGTCGCCGCCGTCTTCGCCTTCACCCACCGCCACCGTGATCGTAGACGGAGCCCGCTGCCGCCGTCACTGGCGTCGACGTCGCCACTGGCCGCCGGCCCCGCCGTCTCCACCTCGCCCCGTTGCCGCTGGAGCAACCAGGAATTGCCGGCATTGACGCCGTAGCTGCCCCGCCCTACCGTCGTTGTCGCTCTTATCCGCCGTCGCCGCCGTTCCGCTCGCCGGCGGCCATGATCGACTCCACCTCCACCTGCGCCGCCAGTTGCCCCGTGCCGCTTTGGTGCGGTGGTAGAGAAGAAGACAAAGAAGAAGGGTAGGAGGGGGAGAATGGAAAAGGGCTCGTGCCCTTTGGGGTTAATCCCTGGTCAACACCAAGTTGACTTGGTCCACCGAGCCACTTGATTCGAGCCTAATGCCCCTTGGTTCGAACCTAACCCTTACTAGTCTGAGCCACTTCCTTTAAAAGGGGACCTGGGTCCAATTTTTGCTACCTGACTTGACCAGGTTTTAAGGAATCCAGGTGGTCCAAGCCATTTGGTTCAACCCTGGTCCGAGTCAGGGTTCGATCTAGTCCAAGGCAGGCCATACCTGGTTCGTGGTGGTGCGATTGGCGGTGCAATTGAAGCCGATAGCGCACCGCCCTCATGCGGAGCTCATCCGGACTCCGATTCACGTGTCGTCTGCTACGTTGGATTCGTCTTGATGAAGCTAGCTCGTATCCAGGTGCAGCATCCCAGATTTACCTCATTTTGCGTGTCACTTTTGCACGCAAATCGAGGACTCCGATCGTGCATTTGAGGCCCGTGTTAGCTGCCTCGATTTGTGTGCCAGTCTCTTGGCGCACTGGTTTTGCAGTGGCCAGAGGCCGACTTGCCTCGTTTTGGGTGCCGCACTTGCACGCCTTACGAGGGCACTTGTACTCACCGTTCGAGGTGGTCCCTGACCCCGACTTGCTTCATTTTACGTGCCACCTCAGCACGCATACCGAGGTTGTTTGATTTGGGCTCCGTTTCTTGCACCGATCATGTTGTTGGTTTCGTCATTACAAGACCAACTTAGATTCAATGTGAGACAGCTGCAATGGTGTCTCGTTTTGCGTGCCGCTGTTGCACGCATATAGAGGTCATCATTTGTGCCCCGTTTAAGGCATCGATCGTTCCGTTGGCATCCTTGCAGTAAGGCGGACCTCGTCCAACGCTTCTACAGCTAGTGGTGCATTAATTTGCACGCCATCTGCTCTATTCGGACTGGTTTGTCTTACAAGTAGGATTCCTAGGTACACTTCCTCACTATGGATTTCACGTTTGAGGTGGACCTATCCGATTCTATGCAAGCCAGGGTGTTTCTTACTGCCAGTCCGTTCGGCAATTTTATTTCGTAATCTATTGTGGATTGTCTATCCCATACGGAGTACATGGTTGTCTCTAGAGATCGAGTTTGTGTGTAGTTTTTCCATCTTCTAAAGGGCAAAAGCAGTTCCCGATCCGTTAGATATTGTAATGATGAATAGTGTAAGATTACACCACATGGTTCATATATTAACTTGGGCAAAGAATGGATGAACGATCAAGGTTAAGAAACCCGGGATCGGGTCTTGAATCGACCGGTCCAAAACCGATCGGATCGGCCGAGTCCGATCTGAGTCAACCCAATCCCGGCGGATCTTGGCTGAGTCAGGTTTAGCTGGTTCATGTAGCAGAAAAAAATTAAAACAAATATGAAAATATAAAAAAAATATAAAACACAAGTTTAATATATAATTGTGTTGAAATACATTGATTTGAAGTACATAAGATGTTGTTGGACAAAAAAATCATGAATAAACCTACATATATGATTATGAACTTACATTTATTCTAAACGTACATTATACTGAATGAACATATGGCTTACATACTCAGACTATGACATATAGCTCTGGTAGTATTGTTCATATTGCATCACATACCGACTATAGGCATCCGTATTGGTATAAATGACTGACAATTGTGGATATAGCTTCTCTAGACGGCTCTACTTCAATCTATTCTTTTGCTTGGTGTGAATCAAGTCAAATGTACTTCAATTTCTCTCACAACCTGATGAAGAGGTTGTTTGACTTAAGACTTGAATTGCTACATAGGCTAGATCTTTATATCCATATATTTTTTCATAATCTAGCCACCAGTCAGCTGTAAATAGAAAATTGGCCATGTCAACAATGTGCAAGTTATAATTAAAAATTAAGTAGAACATCTGGTTAATAATTTTTAAATTTGGACTCAAAATTTTTGCAGTTCTTTGAGCAGTACTTGTCCCAAAGTGGTATAACATCATTCTGTAATCATCTATTTGCTTACATACCATTATTGCTATGTCCTCATCTGCAAGCATGCGTTTAATAACATACTTAGCCTCATCAACACTTCTGAGCAAGTATCATAGTTATCATTCTTTCCATCGGTTCTAAACATGTATTGAGGGTTGAAAAAATAACCTATATAAATAAGTAGAAGTTTGTTATACCTTATGATAAATGTGTATACAAAATAATACATATAGAAAGTTAGTAGCTTATCAGCTGCATGAAGATCGTGATGTAAAGTGTGTTCCCAACGTCTGTCTATTATGTCCCACCACTTCACAAAGGTTGTTGGATTGTTAAGTTAAATGAGCTCTTTAGTTTTGTCCATAGTCTCATATAAATATCCCATATCCGATTTTCTTTCTCTATCACAAGATCGCAAGACACGGACAAGCGGTTCTACAATATTTAACACCGCTTGCACCTCCCTCCAGAAGGGCCTAGATTGAATTAGATCATCCACTTTCTTATCTTTCTCTCTGACATTAGTTGGTATATGCCGCAATATGTTATTCTCCCAATCTTCTGATGCCACCATCCTAATCAAGTTGTTCTTTTGTTGACTTAAACTATCTAGAGAGATATATTGAGATGCAAACCTGGTGGCTCCCGGACGAAGCAACTCTCTTCCATGATTATGTGTGCACATGATATCCAGAATGATGTTGTGGTTGTAGATGAATGTGGTGATAAATCAACTACTCTTGACCACTCCATCAACCATCGGATCAGAGCAAATGTCTTCCAACATCAAGTCAATATAATGAGCAGAGCATGAAACCCAGTATAGATGTTCTCTCTTCTGCATCAATATTTTTCCAGCTAACTTGAACGCTGCTGCATTATCTGTAACCACTTGGACAATCCTTTTTTCGCCCACTTCTTCTACCATTTGATCCATTAATTCATATAGGTACTGGGTATTCTTTATCTTTCCAGATGTATCAATAGACTTTCAAAATACGGTTCTGACTTTGCAGTAAATTAAGAAGTTGATTATACTTCTTCTTGTTATGTCTGTAAAGTTCCATACATGATAAGAAATCAGAAAGAGACTTATTTGTATTAAGAAAAAAAAATGAAGATAAGATAAAAAAATAAAAATAAGATTTATGTACCTGTCCATCCATCGCACATTAAAGTGCATCCATACTCATCCCATATCCTATCAAATGATGTAATATATGTTCGAATGTCGTCCACTTCCAAATCTAAGTATTTGTTGTATATCTCATATGGGGAAGACCCTTCAACCCCTTTGACAACTTTTTGTATGGTCTCGATCATTGACTTATAATATGGTCCCTTGGCAGCATTAGTAGAGATACTGTTATAGAAAAACCACCTAGATATAACTCTCTCTATCTTCTCCTTACAAAGCTTTAAGATCTTGAATGCAGCACTAATAGAAAGTTGTTTATCCCTCTTCTTGGTGAGGAAGAGATCTATTGGACCTACTCTAGGATCTCCAGTTCTAGTGAATTCTTGAAGCAGCTCCTCGCATGCATTAGTGCTCATGCTAGTGCTAGTGCTCCCTTGTCTAGAAGGTGTGGAGCTACTTCTTTGTCCTCCATATCTTCCAGTGTGCCGAAATAAGTCCTCATATGCAAAAGACCGTCGGCTTGTTTCCATTGCACGTCGCAATTCAGTTTTAAATGTAAAAGAAAAAAATTTAATTTACTATAACTTTTTGTCTGAAAATGTTAAATGAAGAATATGAAAATAAGTTAAATAAGAAATTTACTTGTATCCCAATCATCAACATTTATAGGTTGATTACTTCCACCAAGACGAATTCCAGCATCAGACCTTCGCTCTGGTTCTGACAACTCCTCTCGAATTTTCTGTCTTCTTTTGACAGTACTTGCTTTGTTTGATTCTTTCTCCTTAATATAAGTTCGAAATTGAATCCTAACCTTTGAAGGAACTCAAGCATAAGTTGCTACTTCACATTTTATTCCAGCAAGATATTGTTTGAATCGGTCGACCCTGCCAGAGACGACCCGGTTGCAATATTTGCATTGTACATTTCTTTGGCCCATGTTCATCGGTGTGCAATGGCCCCAAACAGGATCGGCGCTAGGAGGATTCCTAGAGGACTGCTTAGCAGCACCTTGAGATGCCATTTCTTCACAGTACAAGAAGAGGAGAGATCGCGGAGTTTGTAGTAGTGACCTTGTGGGAGAGACCGAGAGAGAATTCTATGATCGAAAGAGTGGGAGAGAGAGCAAGAATGTTAGGAGGCTCAAAGGGCATTTGTGAAGCCTTCAGAGGGTCTGTGGGGGGGAGGGAGGGTTAAATAGACCCCTAAGGCCCAAACTAGCCGTTCTCAGGGGGGGGTGTTAAATAGACCCCCAAGGCCCAAACTAGCCATTCCTGGCCGTTTGGGAACGGCCAACAACGGCTAGTTTGACCTCCAACGTTTAGTCAAACTAGTCGTTGGGGGTTGGGTCGGGCCGATCCACCAAAATCGTTCCGACTCGAGCGATCCGTGCCGATCTGAGCCGGGTTTTTGAACCTTGTGAATGATCGACACGTTATAGTTGATCCCACTGGACGGGATTGTCTTTGCTGACCAGAGGGATACCAGGCATCCTTTCGTATTTTCAATTCCACTTATCATGTTCGAGAGATGCTTCAACAATTATATTTAGCTGGTTTAGCTAAAGTGGCACATTCACTTGTTACTGGTTGGGATCACGATTTATTTGTTGCTTCTGGACTACATATGATTGCTGATATAGTGTTCGAGGTTGATGGTTCATGTATAGTTGACAGTTGGGATCACACATTGTTTAGACGATTATGATTGGATCGCATCTCCGAAGATGTGTTTAGCGATAGCCTACTTGATACTGCATCATTTCATGAGATCATGACTTATTTGTTGAGGCAGAGTTACATCTTATTGCTGATGATATTTTTGCTGACTCAAAACCTCATCCAACACTTACTGAAGATGTGATGATAGCTACCCTGCACAAGGATATGTATGATTTGCTACAGTCTCCTGTGGATATGATGTGACAGACCTTCTGTGATTTGCATACAGCAGACCAGTTTGAGATTCTTGATATGATTCTCTGCTTGAAGATTTTCACACAGGAACCAGTCATCTACTTATTTATACTGGCGCACTTCAAAATTCGGGGACGAATTTTTTCGAACCAGGGGAGATTAATGCTTGCAGGAGACGATGCATGCTTAGAGTTCTTTTTATTTGTCATTATTAGGACAATTTATGGTCCATTAGGTTGTTTTTAATTTTTCTAGGAATTATGAAACGTGAATAAGAGAGGGGAAGTCCTAGAGTCAGATGGAAAATCCAAGAATCAGAAGTTACAGAATTGAGTTCCTATATATGTATGCGTTTGTTCTCAATAGGGAGAGGAATGATGGAAAGAAGAAAAGAAAACACCTGTGAGTGTGAATAGGCCTCTGCGAGAGAGACTCCCCCCCCCTAGCTCCGATGCGACGCCGGAGCCTGTTCATCGGTGCGACGCCGATTAGTTCTCCCTTGTCCCCGGTGCGACGCCGGGGAATCTCCCCATCCTCTGGCGCGAGGCCGAGGATCCTTCTCCAATTTCCCCTTATTTCCTTTTGTCCCGCATCAAAACCAGAATAGGGCCTTTATACCGGTTATTCCGGCCCTATTCCGCAAACAAAGTGAGCCATAGGGAAAGTGCCTATCTGATACAGTCCCTCTCTCTCTCTCTCTCTTACTAAAGATATATACGTACACGCACATATCCACGATTGCATTAAATGAGAAAGAGAATTACAAAAGTAATGGGGGATGTACAAGTATAAAAACTCCATTCCTTAACCCCATTTACAGAGTACACCAAGATGGTGCTCTCGACCCTCCCCCCTCATCGTGTGTCAACTAACAATTGAGAGAAATTAGTGGAAATAGCAACATCTCTGCAAAAAGCTGCCATCCAATCTTTAACTCTAGAGCACACAAAGGACACCACACCCTTTGGACTAGAGGCCTCCCTCTTGAAAATCCGCTTGTTCCTTTCTAACCAGATGGCCCACAGGGTGGTATGAAGGATCAGCCACCATAAAATACGATCTCGTTTGCCCGGCAAGCTGGAGGGCCAAAAACGGATCAATGCTCCCACAGAATTTTGGAGATGTTTGACCTGTTGGACTTTGTCAAAAAGAATCTTCCACATCTCCTTAGCAAACATGCAGCCCACAAACAAATGATCAATAGACTCATCAACCTCGCCACATAAGCTGCAAGTAGAGCTGACATCACAACCAAAGCGGAGAAGCCTGTCTGTGATAGGAAGTCTGCCCATGGAAATCCTCCAGATTAGAATCTTGACCTTAAGAGTTCGGAGTCCAAATCTGATGATAGTAGGGCGACCGGGTGCCCCCATCAGCGATGACTTTGAATGCAGATTTGACATGAAGACTCCACGAGGCTCCCAGGCCCACCTCCAAGAATCCTTAGTCGAAACATCCAAGGTGTGGTCTTGAAGAGGCTGCAATAGGGAGATTAAATCCTGAATCTCCTCATCATGGAGATTTCTTCTAAAGCATGGACCCCAATGTGTGGTGCTCTGCGGGTTGGTCTCCATAACCTGAGACACCAGAGCTCGACTGTTGGTAGACAGGGAGTAGAGTCTAGGAAAGATGTGTGCCAATGGTGCTGCAGAGCACCACTTGTCCCACCAAAAAAGACAGCTCTCACCATCGCCAAGTTGGACCTGAGAAGCTGCAAGAACAATGTTAGCTGCCTGCAATATACCTTTCCAAGCATTGGAAAGGTTATAGTCCACCTGTTGGTAAACATCCCAAGGATGACTCCTGGAATCGTACTTCTCCTTAATAACTTCCAGCCATGGACCCAACTAATTGGTTCCAAGCTTCCATAGCCACTTTGCCAACAACGCCAAATTAAAATCCCGAACACCCTTGATCCCTAAGCCACCGTTAATTTTGCTTTTGCAAACCTTGCCCCAGCACACCTCATGCCCTCCCCCCTTAGGAGAATTCTTGCAACCTTCCCAAAAAAATCTGCAGCGTACCTTCAAGTTGTTTTGCCACAGACTTGGGAATTTTGAAGATGGATAGATAGTAGATGGGAAGACTGTCTAAAATTGCCCTACATAACACCAACCTTCCACCATATGACAAAAGTCTACCTTTCCACCTAGCTAATTGAGAGTGGAATCTGTGGATCACAGGCTGCCAATTGTTGCATTTGAGAGTGCCTGGCGACAATGGAAGCCCCATATGAGTAACAGGGAAAGCTCCAACCTGGCACCCCAAAATAATAGCCGCCCATCTCAGATACTCATAAGAAACATTAATGCCAATAACATCACTCTTCTGGAAGTTCACCCTCAAACCTATAACCTCATCCAGCAATTTTAGGATCAACCTGCTGGTCATCAGCTACTGTTCTTCTCCGGATAAGAAGAGGATCGTATCATCCGCATACTGTAGATGGGAAATAGTCCTACCCGATAGATGAAGCATTCCGGTTACCTTTATGGTTCTCTTGTAGCGGGCCCCCTAGTCGCCAAATCACATAGATCATATATAGGCAAGGAGGGCATATGGCAAATGCTTGCACACAACCTAACCCAATGGAGCTAGCCTAAAAACATGTAATAAGGCCGGTAGCTTTAGCACTTCTTTACATGCAACTGAGGACTTGAGCAACCAATACAAATAAAAGGGGGGACAGAGGGTCTCCTCGCCGGAGGCCTCTCCCACTGAGAAAAAAATGAGTTGGTTCCCCGTTAGTGAGAATAGCAAAGCTTGTCGAAGACACATAGGCTCTAATCCAAGCAACTCATTTCTCACCAAAGCCCATATTGTCTAGGATATCAAAAAAGACATTTCCAATTAACTCTATCATAAGTCTTTTCAAAATCAAGCTTAAGTAGCGTCCCCTTCTTTCTCTTCTACTTCATACCATGTAGACATTCATGAGGCACCAGAAAGTCCTCCTGAATTTGCCTTCCTCTAATAACATGGTTGGCAGTACCGGCCGATATTGGTACGTACCGGTATCGACCGGCACTGGTACCCTTGATTTAAAGGGTATCGGCCGGTACGTACCGGTATCGGACGGTACGTACCGGTATCGGCCGGTACGTACCGGTATCGGTACCCACCGATATCGGTATCGGTACCTACCGATATCGTGCCATCCTTGTCTAATAAAGGCACTCTGATTATGGGTAACCAGCCTATCAATGACCTTCTCAAGTTTCAGTGTGAGCATCTTAGAGATGATCTTATACACACTATTAAGGAGAAAATGGGTCTAAACTCAGACAGAGAATTCACCCCTTCCCTTTTAGGAATAAGGACAATAAAAGTCTTATTGATACCTATGAGATGAGCCTTTCCTTGAAATTCTAATGCAGCCTGCAATAGAAGAGAATGGACTATCTGCCAGCAATGTTGATAGAACAGTATAGGGAACCCATTCGGCCCAAGGGCCTTGTCCCTTGCCAGTGAAAACACAACATTCTTCATCTCCTCATCAGTGAAAGGGGTTGAAAGAAAGTCCCTGTTTGTCATGTTGAGAGTGGGTAGGAGACCCTCAACAAAGCTAGGTCTATCATAGTTGTCAGTGTAGAGATGAGAATAAAAATCAATGACATGTCCGAAGATCTCATTCCTTTGGGTGATCGGATGCCCTCCAGACCTAAAAGTAGAAATATGGTTCCTTCTTCTTCTGCCTGAAACAAGTGTGTGAAAATATGCAGTATTACCGTCTCCTTCATTAATCCACCATGTTCTCTTCCTTAGCTAGAATCTTTTGATATTCCATCTTGAGCTTTTCCCTAGTCAACCTGTCCTCCTCATCTAGGAGGCCAGTCTCTTCAAGAGCTTCAAGACCTTGAATCCGAGTCAAGATCTTTTCCTTATTTCCCTTGTTAGGGACTCCCTAGAGCCCCCCCACACCATGAGAGCCTGTGCTAAGGATGAGAGGTTTCTAACGACTGTAGCCATCGTTGAGCTCTGCAGATAGTGTGTCCTCCATGTTTGAACAACCACCTCCATAAAACCATCCTCTTGAAGCCAAAATTTTTCCATCCTGAAGGCCTGCTCCCGAAGGAATTTGTGATTAAAGTCCAGCAGAATAGGCTTATGATCCTGTGACACTTCATTTTTGCAAATATGATTTTTTGATTTAAAAGAGTGTGGATTTTTGGAAAATAAAATTTTGGTTTAAAAGAGAATTCTTGGAGTTAAAAAAAAAAACATGGTCTTCTCTTTTTTTTTTTTATAGATTTTTAGAACTTGGGATTAGTCCTCAAGTCTAGAATTTGTGGATTAAGCGTTGTTCCGTGTTCTTGACCTCTCCCCACTGATCTCGGTCAGTGTTAATTACACAAGTGATTAACTGGCAACCTTTGATTAATCGTCCATTAAGGCCTATTGGTAAAACATGAATAAAACAAATTGCCTTGGATGCATGCAAGCGAGATTCCTTTTTTATTTACGAGGACCCTTTGAAGGATACTTAAGGATTCTTGAGTTCTCATGAGGGCATGAGGACTTGGGGCCTTTTAAGAGTACTAAGAAAATTAGTCTCTTGGACACAACCTTCACTAGGACCCTTGAAAGAAGATGAAATGGTTAAATATATCCTTTAAGTATCCTTTAAAAGGATAAGGGATTCTTTGGACAGTATATCCCCTCTTCTAAGGTTCAATTGAGAGAATGAAGGACATAAATGATATCCTTAATTAATGGGGCATGAAGGGCACCACATGCTTAAGGATATTCACTAATGTTCTTTCAACCAATATGAAGAAACCAAAATAAGTTGGCCGTTCAACCAATATGAACGAACCACAGTTCTAAGGATATGAGGTAACAACAATATGTGGATTTTTAATTGAAGCACATCACACAATGCTGGTCATCTTAATAAAATGATCCGTAGGTCATATGGCCGCTCTACCAATAAGAGAGAACCAATAACTATATGGTCATTTTATTAAGAATAAACTACTAAAATTATGGCTACTCTACCAATAAGAGTAAACCAACTATTTTTTATAGAAAACCAATAGTTAATGGTCACTCTAATGAAATGATTCATGTGGTGTTTGGCCGCTCTACCAGTAAGAGAGAACCAATAACCACATGGTCATTCTATTGAGAATAAACCATTATAATTAGTTACTCTACCAATAATAGTAAACCATGCAAAAATAAGGGTTATTTCACCAATAGAAATATACCCACTTATTTTTATTACCGTTAACAATATTACAATAATAAACAAAAAATAAATTATCCTTGTCCTTTTTTATTTTCACGCACAAATTTTTTCCAAAAGAGTCTTTTCCTCTTCTTTTTCAGCAGAATTCCTTGAGCAGAGCCTTCCCTTTCTCTTTTTTTTTTTTTTGACTCTATGTGTGTGTTTGTGTTGGAGGCTTGGGGGCCTTTTATGGGCCAAGAAAGGGGCCACCGGTGGCACCCCCCCCCCCCCCCCCCCCCCCCCCCAAACACACACACACACACCGGTGGGGGGGGGGGAGATAGGGATGAGGGAGAGAGAGAGAGAAGATAGAGATGAGAGGGGGGATTGGTGGCACCACCCCCACACACACCGGTGAGTGCCACCGCTGGGGGGGGGGGGGGCGCCGGCCCTCCTCTCCTTACCTTTTTTTTCTTTCTATCTTTCCTTTTTCTTCTTTTTTCTGTTTTTGACCCCCCACCACCGGTGGGGGTATAATAGAGAACTGGTGAGGGGAAAAGAGGCCGGCCAGGGCTTCTTTCTCTCTCTCCTTGCTGTGTGGTTTGCCTCTCTCTCTCTCTCCCTGTGTTGCCGGGTGCACTGCTGCTGCTCTCTCTACTGCCCCTCTTCTCCAACGGTCCTTTCTTCTTCCTTTCTTTGTGGCAGCGTTGGGTGGCTGCACTTGCTGCTGTCAAGGTATGTTTTGGCCTCCTTTTCATCTCTTGTTTCTCTCTTTTTTGTACATACATACATCTCATGCATCTTTGCATATTTTGCATGCATCATATTGGAGTTATGAACCCTAGTGGCCATGCTTTAGGGTAAACCCTAGCTGCTTCTTTTGCATGCATGCATGCATACACACTATACATGGGTTTGCTTAGAGTAAAAATCCTAGTGTGGGAAAATCTGAATTTTTGTTGTTCAAACAGATCCAATATCAATATTTGTACACAAGAAGCCTTCAGATGAGGGAAATGTTCCTCCCAATCAACCGAAACCAAGAATCTATCCAACCTCGAGCAAGTGGGCTGAGCTCTGAGGTTGGACCAAGTGAAGAAAGAATTATCTATCGGGATATCAATCAAGGCCCCCTGGTGAACAAAAAGAAGGAAATCCTCCAAAGAAAGCATCCTCTCCGACCTCTCCTCATGAGAAGTGACGACATTAAAGTCTCCCACTAAACACTAAGTTCATCCCAGAGAACCTTCTTATCCTCCCTTCCCTGCGGCCTATAAACACCCTAAAGTCCCACATGAATCCATCTGCCACACTTTAGAAGGTAACTATGATGGCTGACCTACTCACTTGTCTATCCTACTCCTCCACAACATGCTCATTCCACAACACCATAATACCACCAGACCTACCAACTGCTGGGGAGATCGCCCCTTTTGTAAGTCTAGGGCCTCCAAACTCTCTCCAAACAGTCTCTTCATCCTCCTCTAGTTTTGTTTCTTGTATGCATATAACATCAACTTTATGCTTTCGAGTTTCGAATCATCTCCTTCAACGCCAGCCTCTTCTTCTTGCCCCCTAAGCCTCTAATATTCCACATAACAATCTTCATTGGCAATCATCAACATCTCCCCCATCCACCCTCCCACCATCTCCATGGCATCCTCCCTCCTAGCCAACTTACCATCCTTCATACCCCTTGCCACCCTAAGTTGTTAGCTTTTTTGAAGCCTATGGAACATTGCGTGAACATCCCTTTTTACTCCATCAAAAGAAACTCCGATCCTGCCTGCCACCTCCTTTGCTTTGGCCTTCACCACCTTCTCCACCTCACTTAGGATATCCTTCACTTTTGGCTTCTCCATCTCTCATGCCAGGTGTAAGCTATCTTCTATCAGCCCTTCAACTAAGGGTGTATTTGGGGGCATGACCACAGCTGCCTCCCCCACTGCCAACTACCCCGAGGAGCCCTCCTCCAAAGGGATGATGACCCCTTTCAGCTTGCCTTGCAAGCCATCGGACACTCTTGGCAGCAATAACATTCAAGACTCCCCACCTTGCACATAAAAGCCCGGTAGCACCCATACCATCCCTAGCCTGGATCCCCATCTCACCAGTCCTGCCACCATCTTCCATCTCGCCCACGTCGGCGCTACCTTCCTTCTCCTTCCACCTCAGGAGGTGCAAAGGATTAACAGTGACCTTAGCGCCACTGGTACAATGATCTTGTATCGAGGGACATGCCTCCTCAGGATGCCCATGTCCCTTACCGGCGTAGCAGTCCTCTGTTCCAACTTGCAGCGGCAAAGCATGAAGTCCTCTCACTGAGAGGGACAACAGAGTTTGCTTCGGGGGCCACGGATGTTTAGCTATGCCTCGTCGGTCCGGTCCATATGAGCGAGGCAGGGGGGTGGAGGGTCCCTGGTGAGGACACCCGCGCATGGACCCGGTTCGACCCGACTCGCGTGTACCGTCGGAGGAGGACGACTGCAGCCTACCCAGCTTCTCTGTGGCTCGACGATGAGCCTCCCTAGTGTTGGCATGTACTTATTGTATTGGGGAGCAGTTAGGACTGATGTAAGGCCCATTATGAGGCCCAGTTATCTCCTTTTTATTTATTTAGCATTTTCTGCATTATGTTAGGGCTAATTACGTCATTTGTGGTTATTAGGATTTTTTATTCTATTTAAGGCACTGTAGCCTCTTTTAGAGGGCATTGAAGAATTTGAATGAAACTTTCAGCCGCCGTCTCGTGCATGTGCGATAGTGCGCGGGCGATTGGTTTCCCTGTGCTCGTCTTCTTCCTCCTCCCTCCCCCTCTCTCTCTCTCTCTGCGTGATTTCCCCCCCCTCCCTTCCTGTCAGCCTTCCTTCTCTCTCTCTCTGCGCTGCCGACGTCTAGCCCTGCAAGGAGCCGTCCACGAGGGACCGACTGCACGACCCCCACGCCTTCCGGCGACCCTGTCGGAGGCCTCCACCCGGCGGTATTCCTCCGCCGGCTCCCACCGCTCGCTGGCCCCGGAAGACCATTCCCTGCGGGTTCCCCGACGCAAGCGAGGCCGAGACGGATCCCCGCGAACTCCGGCGGCTTCCCACGTCCCATCTTCCTGCCCGCGAGACGTAGACCAGAGCCGCCTTTTCCCGCGAGCTCCGTCTGCGGCAAGCAGATCCGGAGTGGATCCCGCGTGCTTCCCCCTCCCCCACTGTTCGCACGTTGAGACCCCGAGCGGGCCCCTCCGTCGCCGACCCTGCCGCCTGCAGGCTTGAGACGGACCACCCCGCGCGCCACCGGTCCGCTGCAACCAGGCCCAACGACCTTCGTGCGGCACCTTCCCACAGTGCTCCGCCCTGTGGGCCTCCCTCCACCGCACGTGGCAGAGGCGGTCTTGCCCGCGGGACCCCGGATACCGCCCACCACCTCCACCGCTTGCCGGTCCGAGGCCGCATCCCGACGAACCCCCCCCCCCCCCCCCCCCCCCCCACCCCACCCCCCACCCCCCTTTCCCGGCGGTTCGCAAGCCCAAGTCGACCCAACCTCAGGGGTCTGCCGGTCCTCCACACCTCCCCGCCAGGACAAGCCTCGTCGTTCCCATCCTCGCGTCGGGTCGGTTCCCCGACGCCTGCAATCCCACTCCTTTCCCGCCAGCGCCCTCACGCGGCCCCGCGAAGTGCTGCCACGCTGCATCCGGCCCGACGGCCATCCCGCAGGATTCCATCCTGCAGGTTCACTCCCGCTGCATGCAGACATCGGACGTGCGATTCCGGCGATCCCCTCCACCCACGCGAACCAACGCGGTACCGTTTGCGTGAACGATATCTAAGGGCATACGTCTGGTTGCGTGGCAGGTTGCAGACCTGCGGTTTTCAAGTTCGTAGCCCCACTCTACAGTGGGTCGGTTAGTGCTTTTGTGCCCATGTCCTCTTGCAGACTTGTCGTTTATTATATGGTCATACATGTTCCCGTGCTTGAGAGTAGGGTCCTAGCTAGATATTATTCATGATTGCCGGATTGTGAGTGTGAGGCCCATCCCTTGTCATTAAAATTGAGCATATTGGCTGCGTTGATACTGTCCTAGCCTAGTGGTAGTCCTTACTACGCCGGTCCTGTTATTTTTATCACTGTGAGCGGGCGACACTTGAGTTGCGTGTGACTTACTTTGCGTAGTTATCTTCATGAAAATATGGAATTTTCGATGAGTATTTGCCGTACCCGTACACTACACTTGCAGATCTCGGATCGTGACACTAGTTCGGACTCGTTTCGGTAGTTGTCCCGCGTCAGTCCCTCCCTTCAGATGAACGTGGAGCGTCAGCGAACAACCCATGTTCCGTAGCAGGCGGTATCGGGTGGAGAAGACGAGCTTCGGGCCAAGAGACGGGACCGGAGTGAAATGATGGATCGGGTAAGTCGCGGGTCAGATCTTGGGCTCTGGTCAAATGGGACCAACCAACCGGTTCCAGGATGGTCGAACTGCCCAATTCAGCGGTGGGTGGTCCGCTCTCCCCCTCGACCTGGGTGGGCCATTTGAAATTCAAATGGTCCATTGATAAGACACCCCGATCAACCCCCCCCCCCCCCCCCCCCCCCCCCCCCCGCGCTGTTGGTCATCTTCTACCTCCCGCAGGGGCTCCTGAAACCCTAACCCTGATTGGGACGGTGGTGGCAGTGCCCAAGAAGTTGAACAGAGATGGGGAAAAGCCTTCCTTCAACGGGGAGGAGAAGTCCTTTCGGAGTATCGGCCTTGCTACAGACTGAGATGGTCCCTTCTGTACAGAGCACAAGTGACCTAAATCGGATGGAAGAGGCGCCACCTTCCCAGAGGCCTACGTCCCGCAAGGCCTGATGCCGGAGTCGTCGTAGAGGTTGATGGGAACCCCCAATAAACGAATCCTCACCATAGACTGTCTCGTGTCAGGGTACGTACCGTGACTGAGGGCCTATGGCAGCACTTGAATGGCACTGCCTTCCCCTGCAATGACCCCCCGATCCACGGGAGCGACAGCTTCGCTCTCCGAAGGAGGAACCCCCAAGAAGCAGTCGCCCAGGTCCATCACTTCCCATTCCCCTGTGTAGTGCCCTCCTATCTGAAGCAGGTCCTTCACCTGGGAAGTAGATAGCTTTTCTACAAGCTGGCGAACTTGGATACATCTCTTTAGACGCCACATTCGCAGGCCAAGAAATTTTGGCGGAGTGGTTGAGAGGTAAGCGAGTGCCGGAAAGCTCACAAACTTGCTCTCGGGGTTGTTCCTCGTACCCCCGGCCATAACCTCAGCAAAGGATCTAATCTCCCTTCTACATAGTCTCCGAACATGACCGAGCCCTCCACAAGACAGGCATCTCACTGGGGACTTACAATCTTTGGCGAAGTGACCCTGTGTGAGACATCGATAGCAGCACCGTTCCCTCGGAGACGTCCCCTGGTGCAGGAGAGAGCCCCCGGCCGCCGCTGTGGGCCTGAGCACCCACCAGATCCCAGTGGCACTGTGTTCGCTCCAGAGGCGATGCGAGACGGCGGCATCGGGAACCCTCAACAATATGTTTCTATATACATATATGGCCCAAACATGAATTGTGCTGACCACACTAGCTCCCATGGTGGGAAGAGAGGCCAGGCAGTGCCCATTTTCTGTGTGTACACCCCTTCAAGGGACTGAATCCATGGTCTTCTGGTATCAGGCATTCGTTAACTGGGATTCCCATGTTTAGTAACTTTTGTTTTATCTTCATTCTGTGAACTTTGTCTAGAATCAATCTCAATCTTAACTTCACATTGGCTCATTCCAAGGTTCATAACTAATGGTTCTTAACAGCCTTTTTATTCTCGTAGTATTCATAATTACACCATAAATCACAGAAAAGTGGTAATAACCAGCATACAATTGTTAACTACTTTCATGAAATAAGATTCAATTCATCACAAACCAAATGGCATCATTATTAAATGTGTACGACTATTATGAATTATTCGACAGGAACATTTTTCTGTCCAAAACCTAGCTAAAGGATCCTGGCCAAAGGATCAGAAAGGTAGTCGGGTGTGGATCAGTCCATGAAAAACTGACACAGATTGGCTGATCTGTGCCAATCTATGCCACATTTTGAAACCTTTGGCCCTTTCCTATTTCATGGCTGATGACTAGGCCACTACAAATATGCCTGCTAAACAGAAAATGGTAACACTTGCTTGGCTGTATTATAACTGTGTTACCTAGTTTGAACTGTGTGCTGCTGCTGCTGCATACCTTTTGAGGGTTGGCGTATACCACAAACTTTTTAAAAAGTGCACCAAGAGGTCTATATTTGTAGGCAAGATATTGTTGATACACAAAGTGCAGCCCAGCGCCATCAGGCTTCTGCCACAGCGGGATCTAGGGAGGTCAACAGTACATATCTTACCCTTGCTCTATGCAAGGAGACTTTCCAGTTTTGAACCTGTGAGACCTCCAGGCCAGGTCACAATATAGAAGCCTCTCCATTGCACCAAGACTCCCCTTCAGGCAAAATATTGTTGATAGATCCATCACCATGGTACAAAATTTGAAGCAAGAATTAAGAATGCATTCCTGCATGTTTTAAATAAAGTCCTTCAAAATCTAGATTTCGCTCCATCTAGCAGATCATTCTACTCTCCAAAAAATGATCAAACCATACAGACAGTGAACTACTGTACAATTATACCAGTCATTTAACATGTAATACAAGTGGTACTATCCACATTCGAAAAAAAACCAGTCATTTAACATGACAGAGACTAAATTATTATTTTAAATATATACTATTCATGAAAATATAAGACTAAACTAGACCACCTAGGCATGTCATCTAGCTGCACAAGCCTTGGATGCCTTAACAACTGGGGACTTGCCTTTACCCAGGCTTTGTAGTGGCCTAAACAACTTTGATGGAGATTGTGGGGCGAGTGTTTTGATGTATGTATAATTCTGTTATCTCAATCAATTTATATATTTATTTGTAGGACACACACAACCAAGCTGGAATTGCCTACAATGGTGGTCTGGTCCCATTGCTGAAACTTCTTGACTCAAAAAATGGGTCCCTTCAGCACAATGCTGCTTTTGCTCTCTATGGGCTTGCAGACAATGAGGTAAACATGTGCTGCCAGAGTAGTTTCTTTCTAGGCTTGGTATTTATGGATCTTATGTTACTTTCTGTTTTCTGGAAACACTGCTACTGAAACAAGTTTTCCCTCTTTTGATAGGATAATGTATCTGATTTTATTAAAGTAGGAGGTGTTCAAAAGTTGCAAGATGGAGAATTTATTGTTCAGGTGTGTAATTATGTTCACATTTCCTTTTTATATTGCTAGTTGTTGGTTAACTAGTTACCTTTCCAGTCACCCTGAGCATTTTCTACATGTTATATGCATTCATTATTTTCATTGTTTTCAGTTAACTGGAGATTTATGTCCTTTTACTCACTGAACCTAGTTTTTTGCTTATAGGAGGATGTAGAAAAAAATCTACTAGCCGTTTAATGGCATACTAAATTTGCAATTATTACAGGCAACAAAAGACTGTGTAGCTAAGACACTGAAAAGGTTAGAGGAAAAGATCCATGGAAGAGTGAGTTTTCTTTCTCAATCTCTCTTCTGCTTGACCACCACCATAATATATATGCATATGTTGATTATATCAATCATTAACATTTTTTTCTGAAAGCGGATAGTATCACGTCCAATCATTGACATTATAACATCATCTTCTTAATGTGTTCTGTGAATACGATTGTTGGGCATTATATATACAGTGTTAAGTTGCTTCGTTTATAGGTACTAAAGCATTTGTTATATCTGATGCGTGTTGCTGAAAAGGCTGTTCAGAGGCGAGTCGCTTTAGTTCTTGCTCATCTTTGTTCTCCCGATGATCAAAGAACTATATTCATAGACAACAATGGTACCGTGTCATCAAATTTTCTCCATGTCAGCTTGATTACCCTCTTCCTTGTAGTTTTCTTGTTGGTGATCATTTTGCTCATAGGGCTTGAATTGCTTCTGGGCTTGCTTGGGTCAAACAATCCAAAGCAGCAACTAGATGGTGCTATGGCGCTTTACAAACTGGCTAACAAAGCCATGGCACTTTCTCCAATGGATGCTGCCCCTCCATCGCCAACGCCGCAGGTTTGACTCCTCATGGAAATAGAAGTAAAATAAGCTCAATTATTGATCTTAATTTATATGACTTATCAAGTTTCAATTTATATGACTATGAAGTTCCAACGATTGTTGGTAAAATCATTTTAATTGGCAAAATAAAATGGAGATGACTATCCCAATTTCATCGTTGCCCGCAGGTGCTTTGGGATTATTTATCAGTTTAGGCTGTGAGGTTTGTGGAGTTGTTGCCATTTATTTCCAACAGAATACAGGTTTCCCAATTCTATGTTTGTGCACTCCCAACGTCTGAAAATTTGACAGCCAGCTCATGTTCATCATCAGTATCATCGTTGTTCACTTTCCAAAAATTGCTTATAATTTATTATTGTCACATGGTAAACCTGTTAGAAGTCTATTTATGAAACCCCTTCTTAACCTGTAAACCATGGTTCTCAAGGCATCAAAAGCGATCAAGGTGGTGGAGTATTACCCCACGCTTAGGTGCCAAGGTGAGGCGCCTAGGTGAAGCCTAGTATAGAACCTAGTATGTTTCAAGAGAATTCCTATCTACATTTCCACCATATAAAATCTATTTTTATTTGTATACAATGGTGTCATTCACAATATTCAATATATATTTACAGTATTAAAAGCAAAAATAGAATAAATGACAAATATTAACAAATGAATAAGGAAAAAACCAATGAGAACTTGGAGCTTGTCAATCATGATTTTAAAAATCAACCTAACCTGAAATATACTAGTTAAGTAATCATGCCATATAAAGGAAGCAAGACAAATTAGACATATAAGTAAACCAATATACTAATACCATAGTTCTCCACTTATCAACTGTCAAACATAGTGACTTCTAAAATTGAGAGGAGGAAAATAAAGGAAAAGAAACCCTGGCAGAAGAATCACACACAAAGTGGGAAGTTTGATCATCTATTTCCCCTTTTGATGTAAATATGGAAAATTATCTGAAAATATCCTTCAACTTCTTTCTAATATTAAAATAGACCTAAAGAAGATAGGTTGTTTCTGCGACAAGGTGGGCTGGGCGGGTGTTACATAGGCTGGGCACGCTTAGGCAGCCTAGGGCGAGTGCCTTAATGGGTTGCTCGCCTAGGCACCAGGTTGCCTTGGGCACAAGAGAGCGCCTTATCACCTAGGCGACGCCTTGAAAACATTGCCGTAAACATCATGTATTATTTGTATATCCTCAATAATATACTTTGTGTCATCCACACCCTCATTGTTGTGGTCTGTCACCCACATAGACGTAACCAACCTGGGTTGACTGTTATTACAGGGTGGAAAATGATGACTTTGCCCATTTTAAAATGCCTAACTTAGAGCACACATTTGTACAAAAATAGGCACAGTGGGAGTGATGATGACAGCATGCAGGGGCAGCAGTAGTAGGACTGCAAACAAACCAATGCACTCAATGAACTGCTAGTGAGACTACTCGAGTAAAAATATGGGCTCGACTTGGCTCATTTATTAAGTTAAACAAACAAGCTTTAACAAAAAATTAAGCTTGGTTCACAAATGAGACTGAGCTTGAATGTAGGCGAGCTCAACTCAATTATGTTCATGAACAAGCTCGTTTAAGAACTCATTAAGAGCTTGTTTAAATACTCATTAAGAGCTTGTTCAAATAATTCTTATCTAATAATTTAAGGCTATGCGATGTCTTATATAAAAACTTAAATTTAAATTATAAAGGTCAATTGTTAAAGGACAACTTTAAAGAGTTGGATGGAAAAAGCAGTGGGCATATTGGGGTTGCTCACAATGACCTTGAGTTGGAATAAGCTTTGTAGTTAGTAAGATTTTAACATTTTTCAAACTTTTATTAAATAATTTAAAGTAGATGTTATAAATAAAAGTAAAAAAATAGAGGGGTTGGTGGCTAAAGAATACATTGAGTGGATTAATTTTTGAGTAGTAGGGATGGGCGGGCAGGGGGGTGCTGGTTAGGCTGGGGAGATTACACACTGAAATGCAGTGGGGTTAGGTGTTGGGTTTGGGTGATAAGTCCTGTATCGACAGACTCCAAAAGCTAGTGCCCTGAAAAGTCTTTAAAAGTGGTGCCCTTTGCTGGCTTGCACTGCTATCTGCTACGTGCTTACAACTGGGCACGAGCAAGTCTAAGCAGTCATGGGCCTAATGGGTTAATTGGGCTCCAGTTTTGAACTTTGAACATTTGCACTTTTAGGCCGTGTTTAGTTAATTTGCTGGGTGAACTGGGCTCGTGAGCTCAGGAGTTTAGCTCGAGCTCGTCGAGTATCAAACGAGCTGAGTTTGAACGGTGTGTTTAGAAGCTCGGTCGAGTTCAAGCTGGGTGGAAAATGATCAAGCCGAGTTTGAGCAGGGTGAAACTGGGTTCGACTCGACTCGTTTGCACCCCTAGCAGCAGTGATAACATAGCGTTGAGGCCACATAGGCAGCAATGTGGTTGGCCTCCATCCTCTCAACCTCTCAGATGAAGGTTGTAAAAAATACAGGGAAGATTATAACATGACCACTATGGTTTTAATATTATGAATATATGAGCATCTTTATTAAGTGAAAAACATTACACAAGTATTCTTAAACACCTTAACAAAATTGTGAAAAATACAGAATGACTCATTGAAGCACAGTGATGTAGAACAGTTTATATGAAGCTTGTGTAAGTGCACTAATAGTTTAATTGCTTCTTAAAAATCAGAAAGCTAATTATGAACTTATAAATTTTTTTAATAAATAACCATACCAGCATTCCCTAACCACTCCCAAAATAGGGAAAAGCCCATCAGTCCTTTGAATTGCTCCCGCTTCCAATCCCTTCCCCATGTTCATTCCCTCATTGATTCTACAGGTGGACCTATTAACTTTAAAGGGGTGTATTAATAAATGGACATCTTATACAACTATTTATATCCAGCTTAAAAGTGAGCATAGAAAAATGATATAAATATTTAGTTGTTGGTACTGTGCTATATCTTGTTGATGCATATCAATAGTATTAATGAATAAGCTATGTTTTTTATCTTCATTTTCTGTCTGTGCCTTGCCAAGGTGGGGGAGGAATGTTTCCTTGACCAGGTTGTACTTAGGGCTGCAAACTGGATTGGATGCACCCAGATCCGCCCCGACCATATCACATATTTGTGCATGTGGATATCCCTCTATACCTGGTTTTCATAAAACGATGCATGCTGCATCCCACTTTCCAGAAAACAGACCTCCGTCAGATGTCCATATTGCCTTTCCCAATCCGGCCAGAGATGAAACCCGTTCTCCCTATTCTCCCTGTCGTAGCAGCCAGCGGCTGACGCCTGCCAGCCAGCGCCACCTCCATCATCCTCATCCTCGTCACCAGCACCGTCATGTCCGTTGTCTTTGACCTGCTGCTGCGCCGAGGGGAACCCCTCTGCCTCCCCCTCTGCCTCCCTCGTCCCCTATTCTGTCACTGCAGATGCTGCGAAGGGTGCCGTGATGAGCTCTCTCACCGTGGAGGATGAGGATGAGGGCTCAGGCTTGAACCAGATGGCTGGAGCACCATATCCCACTGATGGTCCCCGCCGATGTCAACCGTCGCTGCAGTTTGGGCAGATGCTCGCTTGCACCCTAGGAGAGATCTTAAGGCAAGGACTCTTCGCAGCTGGAGTTGCTTCCTCCCTTGGCGGATGCTTCCGCTTGTGGCAGAGGCCCTTCAAAACTTCTCGAGCGCTTCGGTAGGTCCCCTCTTCCCCCCTCCCCGCCACTTCCTTGAAACATCATCCTATGGTTCGATTCTGTGGGGGCGGCGGTGCTTGATTTGTGCGGAGATGGCATCGATCCGTTTTGCACGGTGGGATTTGCTGCCGGGCTCCATCACTCTGACAAAATGACCGCTCTCCACTGTGCCGCTAATGGTGGATCCGCTGGCTCCGTCGATGCTATGAAGGTCCTTGGCGGCACTGATCCGGGCAGCGTTGATGCCAGCCGACATGATCATCCATCTCGCCCAAGCTCCGGATCCCCATGTGAAGGCCGCCGGCAGAGGAGCTGCTGGGCTCCGATGGCATGGCCGTCAAACCGATTGGAATCGGTGACCAGCACAGGAACCTCCATTGTTCCTCTCATCACCCATGCCGCCGTTGTCGGCGTCCGAGAAGGAGCTTTCATCACCCATGCTGCCGTCGTCGGTGTCGGAGAAAGAGGAGGAATACCTAGTGGATGCTTCGCACAATCACAGAATATGGAAGATCCAGATCCAGATCCATATGCCACCGACCACAAGCGGATCTGAATCTGGAGGTTTGCATATTAATGCCTGCCATTCGGATCCGAGTCTATATCCAAAAAAAATGTGGATCCGGATATCACTTGGATTCTGGTCGGGTCCAACTGGATCCACCAGTTTTGCACCCCTAGTTGTACTATCTCTATTTATTTGAATAGAATTGGTGGTACTGCCACAATTTCTTTGGGAAAGAAGGTTTTTCTACCATCTTTAAATGCTTTCTAGAATACTCTGTCAACATTTCCCCTATACTTCCGCCTAACATGTATTATCCCTTGTGACATGTACTTTGCATGCTGATAGATGCACCCTTATTTCAGGTGTATCTGGGTGAGCAGTATGTGAACAGTCCTATCCTGTCTGATGTTACATTCCTTGTTGAAGGTGTGAATCATTATTTCCCTATTTTTTGACCCATCTTAGTCAGTCTATTTCTTATGATCTTTTGTCTTCCATTTCTTTCAGGTAGACGGTTCTATGCACACAGAATTGCTTTACTTGCTTCATCGGATGCTTTTCGTGCGATGTTTGATGGTGGCTACAGGGTAAGCGTGCCATGCACATCTTAGTTTCTACGATTACCGCCACATAATCAAGAATTGGATGTGTTCTTTTCTGCATCATCACTATTTTGCGACTTGCGTTGTAACTGTACATTTACCATGTAAGCCAAGAAAGATTTTGAAATATTGTGATCTACAGCATAGTCATCAATCCCGTCCCATCATGTTAAGAAAACGGGAAGGGACAATTTCTCATCTGTCCCAATTGTTGTCCCACTTTGTGCCGGCCGTCCCGACCTGTCCCAGCCCGTCCTGGCCCATCCCAACCAGAATTTGTATTTTAACCTGAGATTTTCCTAACCACTTGTTTTCCTTGTAAACTTATTTTATGGGGTTTATTCGATGAATATACTCCTTTATAACATCAAAAATCCATCCTAAATGCTTTGTTGCATTAATTGTCTTATTTTCATGTTTATATGATTATTTTTCATATTATTTTATGTATACGTATGCTTTATTTTGTTGGAATATGTATGAACAAAAATCCCGGGACGGGACGCGGAAATTATCCGGGACATTGAAACATCCCATCCCAGTAGAAAAATGGGACAGGAACCGGGACGGGATTGACAACTATGATATACAGTGTCTGACCATTGGAAAAGTACATCGATGGTTCATATTTAATCCAACTTGATCTCTCACTTGTCTCCATTTATAGGCATATTACTACTGCTCTCTCTGTTCCTTCTCCATCAGGCTTTCCTTTGTTTGCTTGAGGCACAAGGGTATTATGGTTAAAAAAGAGGGTTTCTGTTTGTAACTCCACCACTGAGCAACATTGCCAGTTGTTTGAACATGCAACTGAGCCTAAAGTTCCTCCAGAAAATATAGGATGTACAAGAAACATGCAGATAGTGAATTCATTGATCACTATACATAGGATAGTGTTTTATTGCCTCCAAATTGATGTGTACCTGTATATTCTATAAGTAGTATCTTATGATTTATGACTTGCCGTTGATACATGGACATATTTGGGAATGAATTCAGGAGAAAGATGCCAGGGACATAGAGATTCCCAACATCAGATGGGATGTATTTGAACTGATGATGAGGTTAGTATTCTGAAATTTGTTGCCACCCACCTCCAAAACCAACCTGTATGTTAATTTTTGGAACTTGTGAATGATGCTAGATGCTTGATTTTGACTTTTGCCCTTCCACACATTCGTACATGCAAGGAGTGCTTACAGTTTTGTTGTCTCTACAGATTCATATATACAGGTTCTGCAGAAGTTCCACTGGATATTGCACAAGATCTTCTTAGAGCTGCTGATCAGTATCTCTTAGAGGGTCTTAAACGTCTGTGTGAGTATGCAATTGCCCAGGTGAGCGAGAAACCTTACACATCCTGGATTCTTTAAGGTTGTTTGTCCTTGGGTATCTTTATGTTCTAAAGCTCACACCTTTTCAGGATGTTTCTCTGGACAATGTTTCGAGCATGTACGAATTGTCTGAGGCATTCAATGCTATGTCCCTCAGGCACACATGCGTCCTGTTTATTTTGGAGCAGTTTGAGAAAATTAGCACTAAGCCTGGGTAAATATCCCCCTAAATTTGTTCGCTTATTGTGATTGCATTGTTCTGAGATTGCATCAATCACTGAACGATGATTTCTGTAGGTATTCTCATTTGATTCAACGGATAATCCCAGAGATACGCAATTATTTCAACAAAGCGCTTAAGCCTAACCAAAGGAACTTTCGCTTCTAGTCGCTTGCTGATCTTGGAGCTAACGAAGTAGGATCTGTAAATTTGTTTTTTTCTAGGCTCCTTATTCTCGTTTCTTTATGCCAGCACTAGCTTGTTGAATCCACTGCTTTGGGGCACTTGGAAAGAGGTTAAGAAGTATGACCTCTTTGAAACCAAATTAATTCTTTGATATTCTTGACGCACTTCTTGTAACTTGTTTGCAAGAATCAGCTAATTGACTTGATCATCGATTACTAACTGTTCAGGAGATTGAAGGCCACTGTTTGCAAAGATGAGGCATGGATCTGTAAGTTCTGCTTCATTGCCTTTCGCTGCTTTCCAAATCGACAGGCTAATGCCCAACTTGTAATTTTCCCTTGTAATGGCAAAGTTGAGTTACAGTTGTAGGATCAATCGGGTGTTTTTGTCCGTCTTACCCAGAGTAATGTGTATTATAAGATCAAAAGAGCCCATATAGAAATCCAGACAAAGGAGTTTTGAGAAATATGTTGGACGCTAGTTTTATGTTTGAGAGATTAAGTTTCCCCTCGACAAGAGATGGTTTTAATGAACAAAATTAAGATCAAAATTAATATTTGATCACCTTAAATGCACAAATTTATTGCCTAATGTAGATGGGAGCAAGGTTTGAGCGGCTAATACATGAGTAATGGGACATGCACGCGTACAGTGTTAGCTCGTTGTTTGGTCTGTAGTAGTCTACTTGACAAGTGGGTTCTGCCACTCAGTCTTAACGATGGACATTTGTCACGTGTTTCAAATTTCAAAAGTTACTACTAGCATACATGTTAGTCCACGAGCTCACACGGGAGCAAAGGCAAATGTCCAGCAACGTATGGCCAGCCGCGCTCTATTCTGCTATTAAAAGTTCCGGAGAAAAATTAGTACGACTTTATCATGTTAGGACATTGGGAGAGGAAACCCAACAAAAAACGATGAAAATGGCAATGCAACCGTTGATTTTCAACCTTGTCAACAATGAAAACGACGTTACAAATGTTAAACTCCATGTTAAGCATACCAGTTTCAATTAAAAGAATAAAAATAAACATCTCACATGTGTCAAGACATCATATTGCTAGATATATTGCTACTTTTAATTTAAAAAAATTCTTGAAGTTTTGAATCCTTTATTAGATTTAATTCGACTCCAGTGAGATGGGATTTACGATGGTCAATGATCCCAAGGTCATTAGATTAACTTGATTGTAAGGATAACACGATCAAATTTGTACTATTTTTTTTGGGTGTTCTCAAACGTAATGATCTGCAGTTCTTTATTTCGGAATTGTTAGGAATGAGGACAGATAAAAGGCCTTCAGTCTCCTTTGAACTTTGTTTATTTGCTGCTAGGTAACACCCTTTCTGTCATGACGTTGTATATTAAATATTATAGAATAAACTACTAAACAAATTAACTATAAAACTATATATTATATGATTAATATATACTTAAATGTAATATTAGTCGTATATATTGCATAGTAAATTTATAATGAATAATGTATATCAGCAACTTCATTTAATGGGTAATTAATAGGATAATGGGCATAAAAACAATTGTTATTATTTATAGTCAGTCCAGATACTGACCTATGTGTTTGTATACTCCGATCTTAGATTAGATGATCCATAAATTCTAAAAAATAAAAAATTGAAAGCCAATAAATAGTTAAAATTACCCTCAATAGCCAACCCTGATAATATTTTTTTATTTATAGATTTTTTAGATTTTCTGCCTTAAAATCAAGTCGTACGGATAAGTCAGACAAGTCGGGATGACTTTAAAAATTGTCAAATTCTTTTATAATTTTTTTTTGCTGCACTGCTGGGCGGTGCAGCGCAACAAATGTTTCTCATGAGGCATTTAGGAACCATCCTCATCTTGTCCTTCAGCGCCTCGTAAAGGGGGACATTGCAGCAAATTATTATTATTCTTTTTGGATTTTTTTCAAGTAGGGCCCAACATGTTCTATATGTTTGTACAGTATAATGTCCGATTGAATGATCTAAAAAAATCTGAAAAATAAAAAAATAAACTTAAAAACATGTCCATAGAGATGCTATCCATTACAGGAGACTACAGAAGTACATATTTTTTAAGGACGAGATAGTACAATATGAGATCTCCCCTTCAAACAGGATCAGAAAAGGTTGTATTAAAATTTTTATCGGTTAATAATTTAATTTTTTATTTTTCAGATTTTTTTTAAATTGTTTGATCGATTATTACATTGTATAGACAAGTAGGACATGTCCGACCTGACCTAAAAAAAATTTCACTTGCTGCAATACCCTCATTGCAGTACGGCTGCTTTGCAGCAAACATTACTCTTTCTTCATCTCATACTGAACTTTGAGGGCCCAAAACTATAAGATACCTCAGCCGCAGTTCTCCGCCCATTAACATAAAAAAAAAAAAAGGAACAAGACTCTCGACAGAGTCTCGTGCCAAGCCACCTGCTATTTAGTACACGCAACAATCCCTCTGTAGATTTTAGATCTTGTACTCAAACCCTCATGTGGCATCTAACTGGACAGAAAAGTTAAACCAACAATAAAGGGGCGATAGCTTCTCATTTATAATTTTTTTTTAATATGCAAATTTTGCAGGGCGCCTTTCACACCTGTAGTTTCTTCAAAAGAGAATTTGGAAAACAACCCAAGCTCATATGATATCTGTACGAGGAATGAGTACATACCTGAACTAGCTTATTATATTCACAAAATCTTTGGGGTTACCAAATCCCTCAGTTTGCCTTCTTCTCCTCATCCTCTCAATTTAGTGCCGTGCAAAACAGAAGTACAGAGAAGTTTGGACTTTGGAGATATTGACGAGTATCTTATTTCAGAAAATGATCGTGAATCAAATATCCACATCAAACGTAAGGAATGAAAAATAAATGGACTTTGGAGCATCGAATAAATCACATCTACTCCGCACTACTTTCTTTGCCAGTGGCTTCTGTTTGCACCTACACATGTAAAAAAGGGGAAACGAAACCGTTACTTTTTTGTCATTGTTTCAAAACCAGTCAACATACTCGGTTGAGACTTTTGGTTGCTTCTTCGGCTTCCGGAATCTGTTGTTTTCGAAGTTTGCTTTTGCAATGAGTGAATCAAGAACAGCTGCCTCTGCTGCGTCGTAGGGGCCGTTGAAAATACTGGCGACGTCAACAAACAAGTGAATAATGCATGAAAACCAAGATCTATCGCAAGATAAAATCAGGAGGCATTTATACTATGGATCCCTAAAATATTCTGATTTACTTTTGGGCCCCAACAGTCACGAATTATAGAACTCCCAGTATTAGCAAATCTATTTTTTTTTTTCTTTTTGGATTTTCCTTCATAAACCCTTGGAATATTAGCATGGAATTCCGGATCAGGTCAGGTACTTGGATCAGGACCCGGCGATCCAGATCCGATCCGGATTGGATAGGCCGATCCTCAGGAGTCAAGCCGATCTTGGATTGGCCCGATTAAAAATTATTTAAAAATTGAGAAAAAAAAACTGAAAAGATTGGAAAAATATGAGCATATTATTCAATGAATTCACAATAAAAAACAAACACAAATCATATATATCCATAAAAAAAGAACATTAAAGATGATTAACTCGCTAATAGTTAATGTTGTACACTAATTAAAGAAGATAAATTATGAAAATTTTAATATGAAATTTATGAAAAATACTTTACAAAGATTAAATTTGTGATCCTTCATCATCCGGTATACTTAATTGAACATTAATTACATAAATTATACAAAAGCCCCAAAATTTAAATCCTAATTAGGGTTAAATTTGGAGATTTTGTGTAATCACATCCAATTAATGCACAATTATGTGCAGCCGGACTCTAATCAACTCAATTGAGTGTTTGGCATACTCAATTGAATATTAATTAATAAATTATACAAAAATTCTAAATTTTAAATCCTAATTAGGGTTAAAATTGAGGATTTTATGTAATCAACATTTATAAAATTTTCAATGCTAAAGATTGACAGATCTACACCGATACGAGCCGATCCTTTGCTTTAAAAAGAAAAAACTTACACTGAATCAGCCAGCATTCGGGCCGATTCTAGGCGATCTGGGGCGATCTTGGTGAAAGTCTGAGGGAACAGTGACTTCCCCCCACAATCGGATTGGCCATGGCCGATCCCAATTTGAATCGGCCGATCCCAATTTGAATCGGCTGATTTTGCATTCCATGAATGTTAGTGGTAAATGCATTTTGGGGGCTTAAAGGTAAATAATGGGGGGATTAGAGGCCCTCTTATAACAAATACCAGAGGTAAATATTGTTTGCTTTTTTAAAGTCACCCCAACTTGTCTCACTTATCTGTACAACTCCATTTCTAATCGGGTGACCCAAAAAATCTAAATAAAAAATCATTATCAAGCTTGGCCGATTGAGGGTAATTTTTAGTATTCATTAGGGTTCAGTTTTTTATTGTTTACAATTTTTTGGATCATCCGATCCAAGATCAGAGTATTCTATGTCCAACAAGGAAATTGCCAAATAAGAATTACCTTTGGAGCATCTCCTCAAGGATAACTCTTTGTGAAGGTGTCACGTAATGGATGCATCTTCTTGGGCACTGCCCAACAGCAAGATGAACTCTGTAATCTTCAGTGTGTCCTGCGTGAACAGAACGGTCCAAATTGGAGGAAAAATAAGATAAGATGGCCTAGAGATATCAGATGCCCTAGAGATAACAAAAATTCTCAAGTCATTTCAGCAAAGAAAACCAGGTAGAGTTACAGATGATGGATCACACTGGAATCCTTTCAAACAACTTTTGATACCAACAAATTTCTTTATATCATGGATCCAACTTCCATATCTCAGGACCAAGTTACTCTACCATGGATCCAACTTCCATATCTCAGGACCAAGTTACTCTATTTCAACAAATTATCACATTTGCTGTATGATTAAAAGCAAAATAAAGGGCATGCAGATGCAAATGAAGCCCATCTTGCGTACCAAGGGCTACAATTGTGTCCTGTTAGCATTAAGGAATGGTCCAACCTGACCTAAGACCAGGTGTGGGTCAAAGACTTCCGTCTCAAAGACAAGTTGAGCTGGATTGAGATCAAATGTTCCATTTACTCCACATTGACCTGATCTGAACACAACGTATCCAAGACCATGGCCGTTCAAAATTCTTCCCACAATGGAAAATTCAAGGAAGAAAGTGATTGTCACATTGGATTAGTAGTGCCAACAAGAATGGAATCTCAGTATCGTGAAAATGCAGTGTCAGATATACATCAAGAACAATCATCAACTGAAAGAGAATAAATAAGAACAATCATCATCTGAACCAATTATTACAGCAATTAAGAATAAATTGCTGTTTTATTTGTAACTTTCCAAAGGCTCCACCGTGTATCCCGAGAGACAGTAATTACAATGATACAAGCTTGAAAGTCCTGCTACATATTGTTGGGCCACCATATCTTCACACAAACATTAGTGAGAAATGTTGATGAAAGACTAACTTGAGGCAGTTCAGTATGTAAAAGTGAGTTAAGACGTATATGATGGTAAAATCTCCACTGCTTGAATAGTCAGCATCAACATAGGAGTGCATGTACTAGCCAAAATAATAGAAAGTGCTCAATAACTATATATTTTCAAATGAATTAAGTTAAATCACCCAAACATGATGCAGTCCTGAATGTTTAACATTTATATTTTGCTTACATCGCTAAGCTTTACATGATGATATGATCACCCATCAGGTAACCTGCACTCTATATCCAGTGACTTACTTTCCATCACCCTTTCATGTCTCCTGCGTCCGGATGACTACAACCAGAATGTGGATGTGAAGCAACTAGGATTTCCTGTGGCTCACAAGGTATCCATTTGGGTGGGGAATCTGGGGATGCTAAAAAGCCCTGTCGGGTCCTTTTGCACAACTGATGTGGATTTTCAGCTGTCCTGTGTCAAATTGGATCTGGGGCCTAGTTGACTACATGTCATAGCTGTGGTTGACTACATGACCTTTTCTGTTGTGTTAGTATCAGGTGGTTGTTATGTGGATTATGGCCATCCTGTCCAAAATTGGATGGATAGCCTGGAAGAAGCTCAGGATCTTCGGTGGCATTGGGTTTGAGATTAGGAGTGAAGTCATTCACTTAGTTTTCCCGATCATCTATAATGTCCCTGTATAAGGTGCAAGGACAGCTCTATTTCGTCCAATGAGGAAAAGTACACCACTGGCAATGAAAGAGTGTGATATGTAAGTTGGTTGATTGATGACTGGTACAATGAAAGGTTACGTACTCAGGTTTCCAGTGGTGCTGAACTTAAAGAAGAAAGTTTGGTCAATTCAGGGGTTAAGAAAGGATTCATACTGGTAAGATCCTTTGGACATTCTCATTTGGAATCAACTGCATAGATATTGAAAGTTGTAAAAAGGGATGCATATGTAGAGGGGCTGGATGCTCTTAAACACAGCAGTCATGCCTTTTTGCAGTCCTCACAGGAAGTTCAGGAAGCTCATGGATAATCCCTAGGATGTGTCGGTGAGCTTCTTGATACTTGTATATTGTTCACTCTCAGCATCCTGGAAACTTGATTTGAATCGCATGAAAAAGCAAGATCATCTGACACCAGTGAAAGGCTTAGCTGGGTAGCTTTCCACCCAAATGGCATGATGTCATCACTTTGGATCTCATAAGATCAAGAATCTCAACAACCAAATATTGTGTGATCTCCTTGACAAGGTGGTGTTGTCGACATCCTTCCAATAGCTAAGAATATTAGCCTAGTTGCAATATTGAGGCACCAGAAATCACTGAACATAGATTTTTTTTAGTCTGAAGCCTTCTCCAAAATTCATAGTCCCAAAATAGCTTCCAAGGGACAGGTCAGTAACCATTAAATTCCTATAGCTTTCTGTGCAAATTGGACATGAAAAGGAACCATCTTCTCATGGTTAAAAGATAATCCATCTTCGCTATTTTGACAATCATTACATCAAGGCAGAATTGACGCGGATCGGATCAGATCGGCCGATCCTCCAATCGAATTGCCCGATCCGTAGCCTGACGGCTAGCTGCGAACTAAACGGCTAGTTCGCAGCTAGCTGTTGGGAACGAGCCCAACGGCTAGTAAGGGCCTTGGGGGGCTTTATAAGCCTTATCCCCACCAACTCACTTCCTCACCTCTCTCTCTCTAAGTTCTTTCTCTCTCCCCTCTCCCCCTTCCCTATCACTACAAGTTTTTTCCCTCTCTCTAAGTTTTTTTTATATCTAATGTATAATAATTGTATATTACTATTAGTATATTTCCCTCCCTCTCTCTAATGTTTTTACTTTTTATCTACTTAATATTTCTCTCCCTCACTCTTATTTTTTTCCTATCCAACGTATGATTGTATATTAGTATATTTCTCACACTCTCTCTCCTTAATCTTTTTTATATATACTTGATTTAAATATTTCTTCCTCTCTCTAATGTTTTTATCTACTTATATTTCTTCCTCTTTCTAAATTTTTTCTATCTAGTATTTCTCTCCCTCTTTCTAAACGACATTCTAGTATTCTACAACGATTGGGTGGACGGTTCAAGGAGCTTTTTTTAGTAAGTTGCCTTTCTATCACACACATTCTCTCTCTAACAATCTCTCTCTCTCTCTCTCTCTTTTCTTCCCTTAGATATATTAGTATTAATAGTCCTCAAGAATAAATAAAATCTATAAGTTTACCGAGTTGTGGTCTGGAAGAAAATTAAAAAATGTGTACCGTTCCTTTTTTCTGTTGAGGGTGACTCGATTTTGAATATAAACGACAATGAAGATACTGATTTCTATCGTCGACAAAAATATTTAGTATCATTATTGTCATTTGTACCCAAAACTAAATAATTCTCAATAGAAAAAAGAGTGACGTACATTTCTTAATTTTTCTCTGAGACACAATATGGTAAACTTATTTGTTTTATTTAATACTGAAAACTGTTAATATTAATATATATAAAAGTTAACAAAAAAAGAAGGGGAAATAAAATATAAGGGACGAAAGCTAGAAAGAAAGTGTGTGTTATAGAGAGACCAATTACTAAAGAAAAAACAAAAAAATCTCAAGTGAAGAAATCAAGGTAGAGTTGTTGTTTTTTTTGTATACATTTTTTAATTTTTTTTGAAGGGGATCGAATCGGATAATTCTATTAATTCCTCTTTTGTCGATGCCACGTGGGCGACGTCATCCGGCATGAGACTATGGATACACAGTCCCAGGAGATTGATAGATCCATTGTCTTTACTGTGGACACCTTGTAAGCAGGATCTATCGTTTCGCGAAGCATCTTACAAGGATACACAGAGATAAGATCCTATATCCTGTAGTCCCCCATGATGTATGCATATAGTTCCAAAAGTTTCAACGTCAGGATGAAGGATCATTTAGTATAGTACGTAAACAGTCGACAGTCAGGCCACCTACATCACCAACTTATCCATCTTCATCTATGTTTGGAGGAGGATCTAGGATGGAGATTGTAGATGTTGCGTGAGCATTCTTTTTAGAGTTTCATATTCCATCCACTGATGTGCACACACCATCATGTGTTCAGATAGTTAGATGTATTCAGAGACAGCCACATGTCCCACCTCCTACCTAGATTGAGTTAGATTGTAGTGGAGAGGATGATGAGTCCTTTCTTTCTTCTAATGACTTTGATGAAGATGATTGAGTTTCATCACTTATGTACTACATATGTCATGTATATTATTAACTTTGATAAATTTATGAATTTATTTATTTATTTATAATTTTTTTAACTTTTTTTTAAAAAGTGGAGAACTGGACCGGATCGGATCAGATCGGCCGATCCGAGTCCGATTCCCGAGTTTGCCTTCCTTGCATTACATGATAATCACATCTTCATATGACCACTGTAAGTTCTGCTTACATTTGGAATTCAGCTTGAGGAAGTGAGAACATTGAATCTGCTTCTGACCTACTATGGTTCATGAAATCTAGGAAATCTTGCACATGCTTGACCACAAAATTCCAGCATAAAGTATTTCTGATCCATTTAAGCAAGAGTCTTAGGCCCACTGAATTAGCCAACCAAAAGACCGTATATAGAATAAAGACACAACAGAACAACAGGAGGATTACAGTGTCATATCACTGCAAACCACTTCCTTGGTGTTCTCCAACTACCACCTGCAATCCATGCTTTCCCCTTAATTGCAAACCCTCTACTTTGCAATCCATGCTTTTCCCTTTAATTGCAAACCCTCTACTTACTTCTGTGAATAATTGCTGACGGAAACGGATGAGAAACCCGCTCCTCGGTGCTCTTCACCAATCCTTCAAATCCACCACGTCATCCTTTCATGACTCTATATAGCATGTCAATAATCTCTGGGATATGCTTACTTTTCGCATGGCCAACAACACACCATCTCAACCTGCTTAGTTATCTTGTACTCTTGGGACCAGGAGATCTAGATATCCCGATTATCATAATAAGATTTCAGATCTATTTTTGGTAGTGTTAGATTTTTTCTTGAAATGCTAGTTTGATTTCTGCTAAAAATGATTAGGAACGGAAATCAAAGCTATCTGAAAGCCTGCAGTACAGCCTTTCTTGACCCTCTCTTCCACAGCTCCAGTAAATTATCCCTTTCCGCAATCTATGGCCTCACGTCCATGACAGACACACAACACAAAATCGGGTGGAAGCATTTTCCACCATCTGTTACTTCTGTTGCCCCAAACATATATTTTCATTTCATCTCTTTTCCTGTTAGCTTATTACCATGGCTTCTTCATTCAAAACAAGGTCATCTGTGAGGGTTTGGTGACTTTGGTCACTCAAGGTTTCACCATATTCCAGTGCATATTCTGATCAATTCAATATCTGACGGCACTTTAAATTTGATCAAATAAACTAGGAGGAAGAAACGGTTTTAAGCAGGGTTACCTATAAAAACAAGATCAATTGAACATCTGTTGCAATTTCTATTTTTGTATGCAATTTCTTTGTTTTGTAGTGCATTTTTGACATTATTGATGTTCATACATAAATAAATTACTTATGTAATGTTGCCACGGAGAAAGAGTAAGCTCTAACCTTGAGAAACTGCACGTGCAGTACCACTGTCTGAAGAAAATGAGAATGCATGGGGAGCCATTTTTACACAAGAATATGGGCAAGCTGCAAAGAGAAAAGTGTAAGTCAGCACTATATATCAAGCCCAAGGAATGTGAAGGATACAACTATTGATGGCCTATAGCTTTTAGATGAAGGCTTTTGACGCAAGTGAACTGACCATTCAAGATAATGCAAAGCCAGTTGTATAACAAAATGTAGATCACTTCTAGAAGAGTCATCTTATTAATATATAGCTAAATCTTGTCCAGGAATTAACAGATGAAAGCATAACAGAATGCAGAGGATTACTTTATGAAAACAATAGGCAGAAGGAAGATGCTAGAATGCATGGGCGTAAAGGAAACCAAAACACTTTTCAGAAAAATTCATGCCACAGCACACATATCAGAAGGCTATATATATATATATATATATATATATATATATATATATATATATATATATATATATATATACATGAGGACTGCTACTATACGAACCGGACCTCCCGTGCGGTCCGTGCGATCCACCCCATCTCGATGTCGGAAAAAAATAAAAATCACCATAAATTTTCAAATATTCAATTACCCCCCTAGGATAATTTTCATCGATTGAAGCTTAATTTTCGCCATTGGATTGTATCCGAATTGATTGTAGCCATCTAATCTAGTGCAAGCAATTGGTGATGAATACTAAAATCCTAGGAGATGGGAACAACCCTAAGAGCAATCTGACCAATTTCCTATTTTTTGACTATTTCTTTATGATTTTTTAAGATCGAGATTTGTAAGTACCCAATGGATGACTACCATTGAGTTTCAAGATCGGATACGATCGGATGGTGAAAATAAACTCCCAAGGGTAGAAACAACCCTAAGGGGGGTAATTGAATATTTAAAATTTTATAGTAAATTTTATTATTATTTTTAATATAGGGAAGGGGGTCAAAACAGTGTGTGTGGTCAAACCGCACGCACTGTGTGGTTCGCATAGTAGCACTCTTATATATATATATATAGATGCATGAACGTACATGTGATGATACCATGGTCGGCCGGGTCGGACTGGGTCGGATCGGATCGCCCGGTCCGCTCGGAATCGGAGCGGTCCGACCCGACCCCGAGCCCCGACCCAACGATCCCAGCCGGGATCGCTGGGATCGGGTGGGGGTCGGCCGACCCCAACCCGGGTCGGTCTGGGTCGGACCGGTCCGGCCGACCCGGCCACCCAACGGCTAGTTCAGTCCCTCCAAGTCCCCCCCAAGTCCCTATAAAACCCCCTCCTACCCTTCTCTCCCTCATTCACACAAATTCTCATTTCTCTCTCTCTCTAAATTCTAAAACTTCTCTCTCTCTCTCTCTAAGCTCTCATACTCTCTCAAAGACTCAAAGCTCTCTTAACTTCTTTCTCTCCAAACTTCCAAAGCTCTCTAGAGTTCTAAACTCTAAAGGACGGACCGACGGACTACATCAAATTTTTTTCATCATATTATTTTTATTGCATTTTAATTTTTCTCTCTAACCTCTTTTTGTCTTTGTAGCTTTATTTCTCATTGTCTCTCACTCTCCCTCGAGGTATGATATGAAATCTCACTCTCTTTCTCTATGTTTTTTCTTATTTCTCATCATTTCTCTTTATGTAATTAGTTAATTACTAATTATCTCTTTCCCTATTAATATATTTTTTATTTTTAAAGATGTCGACTTCTGAGCATAATGAGGCCACATCTGTCACCTCTCGTGGTGACCCGGGATGGAACCACTGCACCGTCGTAGACATGGCTTCACGCAAAGTCAAATGCAACTACTGCAGTCGGATTATTTCGGGTGGAGTTTTTCGTCTAAAACAACATATTGGGGGTGTCAAAGGAGAAGTGAAGGCTTGTACTGCTGCACCACTAGAGGTAAAAAATCAATTCAAAAATTACCTACGACAAAGAGAGTTGGAAAAAGAAGCAGCATCAACGATGAGAGGCCAAATTAGGGAAGAAATGACACGGCCCTCAGGTCAAGGTATTCATATTCACCCTCCGGGAGATAGATCTCGGGAGGGAGACATAGACCCTACCAGAAGGAGATCTACTGCATTTGAAGACTTCTCTCGAGGTATTATTTGATTTAAAATTTTCAATTAATTATTTACTTCTTTATACTTCATCTCGATTAAATTAGTCTAATCATCTATTTTAATTTAAAGATGATATACGTCGAGCCATGGACGAAAGTAGACGATCTTTTGCTGATGAGGATGTGTATAGACGCACCGGTCGACACGTTGGGCAAGGGAGTGGATCCGGACATGGATCCAACGAGGAGGAAATTCATGACTTGACTAGGGACAATGATCCTAGAGTGGGTCCTATAGATGCTTTCCTAACAAGACGGAGAGGTAGACAACCATCAATCACAACTGCTATGAAGAACCTGAAGGTATGCAAGGAGAAGATTGGCCGTGCTGTTTCGAGATGGTTTGTTTATAACAGTGTACCTGCCAATGCTGCAAAGGGTCCTTATTGGGAGGACATGATTGAGACTATTGGAGATGTGGGTAAGGGTATTCCTGGACCAACCCCCAAGGAGATATACAACACTTATCTTCCTCAAGAGGTAAGTGATCTCCAGGAGTATATCAAGTCGTTTGAGCGAATTTGGGATGAAAGAGGATGCACAATAATGACAGATGGCTGGACAGGTGAGTACATTGAATTAGTTTAACATATTTAGAAATTATATTTTGGAATAGGAATTTAGACATTCGCTAACATCTATAACATTATTTGAATAGAAATTACGAGAAGAAGTATGATTAACTTCCTTATATACTGTCAAACTGGGACTGTATTTTGGAAGTCCGTAGATGCTAGTGGAAAGGTAAAGAATGCTGAATATCTTTTCAAGTTAATTGATGACATTGTGGAACAGGTGGGAGAAGATCGGGTTGTCCAAGTTGTAACAGATAATGCAGCTTCATATAAAGCTGCTGGCCATATGTTAATGGAGAAGAGGCCACATCTATATTGGCTTCCTTGTTCTGCTCATTCTCTAGATTTGATGCTAGAAGATATTGGGAAAGATGTCAAAATTACTGAAACAGTGAAGTCAGCCCAATTCATCACATCCTATATCTACAACCATAACTATGTGCTCACGTTGATGCGTGAACACACTGGACAGAGGGAGTTACTACGTCCTAGGGTAACTCGTTTCGCCTCCACATACATTTCCTTGGAGAGTATACAATCACAAAAACGCCCCTTGAAGCAGATGATTTCAAGTAAAGGATGGGAGGATTGGATGACAAGGCACGCTAAGCATGATGCTAGAGACAAGGGGAAGCAGGTTGAGGACTTGATTGAGAGCCGAGAGTATTGGAAGGATATAAAGATGATCTTGAGCGTAGTTGAACCTCTTGTGCGGGTTCTGAGGATGGTGGATGGAGATAAGAAGGCCACAATGGGATATTTATATGAAGCTATGGACCGTGCAAAGGAAGACATTGCTAGGGCCAACAAAAATACATACAGAAAGTGGTGGGATATTATAGATGCAAGATGGGATAGGACACTCCACCATGACTTGCATGCGGCAGGTAACAAAATAAGTCAATCCATATTGATCGCCATTTTATTTCCTATAAGTTTTATTTCATTTTTAATTTATTTTTCAATTCTTTAGGTCATTTCTTCAACCCAAGATACCAATATAGCTATGCTACTCAACATGCGCCCAATGATGAAGAAGTACTCCGTGGGACTCAAAATGTAATTCGGCGTTTGTTACATGATGAGGATCGAGCTATCATAGCATGCAACAAAATGCATCACTATAGGCTCCGGACATTACATTTTGGTACTCATCGTGCTCAACGGGCAGTCATGTTGCTTTCACCAGGTATTTAGAATTTTACACATAACTAATACTTTCAAAAAATTGTTATCAACTTATCATGCATAGGCTTTACAAATTACAATATTAATTGTTAGTTGGATCATTATGGAATTACAGCTGATTGGTGGATGGATCATGGGAAGGCTCCAGGTTATGAAGATCTTGCTTATGTTGCTATCCGTGTATTGAGCCAAACCACCTCCTCTTCTGGCTGTGAGAGGAACTGGTCTACATTTAGCTTGATACACACCAAGCAAAGGAACCGATTAAGCTCAGCGAGATTAGAGCAATTGGTCTTTTGCCACTACAACATGCGCTTGAAATTAAAGAATCTTCAAAAAATTCAAGAGAACCAAAGAGAAGAAGAACGATGGAGAGATGAAGTTGCTGGAAGACCGGTGCAAGCAGAACAACAAGTTGAGGAACCAATCGATCTGGACGAGATATTTGAGGAGCAGAACCCATTGAATGCATGGGTGGATGCAAGGAATGTTTCGAGTCCATCAGAATTCGATCCAAACGATCGGTCATGGGCAGAAGGACAATTAGATGGTGTCCCCTTGTCCGTTGAGTTTCAACTTCCACCTCCTTCAAAACGGCAAAAGAAATCCACCCCACAAAGTTCATGTAAGGGTAAAGGCAAACTAATGGATGTTGATATTGCAGATTTAGAAACTGTACAAGAAGATGAGTCAGACGAGACACCAGAGCCGAGCGACAAGGTCGTTTACCAAACTTCAGACGACTCTACTTCGGCAACGACTACCCCTGACGATGACGATGATGATCCACATGGAAGTCAAGGTGGATCCTTGCAACAACGGTCATCTCGAGGACGTGGAGGATCAAGTCAACATGGTGAAGCTCCTCCAATGATTTTCACAGGAGAGCAAGAATTTACGCATGCTACGCAGGATGATGACCACTCCAGTAGGTTGGCTAAGGGCACATCAGCAACAAATAAAGGCAAAGGGAAACAACAACAAGAGCTCCTAAAGAGAACATCCTCTCAAGAGCATTCGTCTGATGCATCCTCTCAAGTTCCATTAGATGGTTATAGTCCTTATGGATATCCAGGTACATATTATCAACATCCACCACCCTATGATGCATCGAGTTACTTAGGAGGATATCCCACTTATCCTCCAACTTCAGATATTTCCTCTTATCAATCCTCAACCTCAGAAGGATCTTATCATGAGCCAAAGACACAAGGATGGATACCGGTGACAATAATCTACCCATTCACAGATGAGTATAACCGATTTGTACAGGAATATGAACAATGTTACCAAGCTTATATGTCTTGGGCTGATTATGTGCAACATTTGTATAGCACCTACAATGTAAGGCTAGAATAAATGTATGTCTATTTGTTCTGTCACTTTGTGTGAGTGTTTTTTTTTTATTATCATGTAATACTTAGGGGTAAGGTTTTATGTCCCCCCCATGTATTGTATTCAAGTTTTTTTCAAAGTTAATAAAAATTCAAGGGCTTACCCAAGGTCCTAGATAAGTTTTGGGTAAATATAATTTTTCCTGATTTTTTGAATTTTTTTCTTATTTTTTGGACTTGTTTTTCTATTTTTTCCCTATTTTCTTCTATTTTTTCCCCTTTTTATAAATTGGATCGGCCAAACCGGTCCGGCTCGGTCCGGACCGGTTTGGGATCGGATCGGATCGTCCGATCCACTCGGTCAGGACCGGACCGATCCGAGTCCGACCCCCGAGTTGGCCTACCTTGGATGATACAGCACATTCCTACATAAAATTTGGTCATACCCATAAGACAATAACTTTAAAACAGTAATACTTACAAAGCCAACAAAATCAAGGCAATGTTTTGGATTTGATCAACAGTATAGGATTTTCCAACACCCAAAACAGATTCATGGCAATAATAAATGATGCTAACTAGAGCTTTTACAAAGACATCCAATTTATCACCTGTGAAAGTTAAGCATCGGAAGATAGGGGAAAAACAATGCAAAGGCATGTCCATATGAATGAAAACAAAAACTAAATAGATGACATGTAATTTGCAATATCAAGTTTCATAATCTAATTTTAAATAATTTTCTGATATGATGCTTTGGATGATTTAGCCATGCAAAGCATAATCCAAAAATGTATTCAAGTCAAGAGGAGAAGAACAACTCAAGTTGAAGAGGCTAGGAGAGGCCTTGGGAAAAGCTAGAAGGAAGTACTGAAAGTAGACTTGGAAAATCTCTCAACACCCAAAGATTTCACATTAAATAAGAAGATGAGGAGCAAGACTAGAATAATGGAGTTAGAAGATTAAGATTAGGTTTATTTTACTTAAAATTTCTTTATTCACATCAATGAATCATTCATGATTTGTATAGAACATTATGGTTTTTAAGCATTGTTTGTTTACAATTTGAATTGTTTTACCTTTATTTACCCTTTTCTTTTTGTCTTCTCTTTTTACTTTTTAATTTCCTCATCACATTTAATCATATCATGGAATCTAAGTAGCCATTCTACCTTTATATCATGATAGAGACAGACATTGCCATCATCCAGTTAGCATCAGCTGAAGTAATGGTGCTTTACACATGGTCGACCTCACTTGTTAATTGAAACAAAGTCTTTTGTCTTAGATTTTCCTGCGGTGACTTGCGCTGAGCCAATAAAAGGCACCCTGTTCCCCGGGCCATACACCTGCTGTGAGGTGCCAAGCGAGCACACCTTTTTATTGGCTTGGTGCAGAGTCGTGTAGAAAACCCAGTACAGAGAATCTCATTCCCAGATAGCTGATGTTTGTCAGGCTATAGCACAACAAATGGGGGTTGGCACCACGCTGGTAGGTGGTTAAAAAAAAAAAGAAACAATGTCCAACTCTTTCAAACTCCATGTCCAAAGCCACAACCAGAGTGATGGGATTAAGGCTTTATGATGATGATAACATCAATGACCTCATTCTCAAAACATATTGAAAAAGGAAATTCTTCTCAATTTCATCCATGTATGAAACTCTAACACACTAGAATGCCGCAAGAAAATGACAAGGGCCATTGAAGGCAAGCATATGAAACCAACAAAAAGAAACACCTGAAGTAAGCCATGGTTACCTTTCCCAACACACACAATCTCATTGACAAATACATCAGCTGCCTCACATTCTGGCTCTTCAAAGGGATCTGAAGATTCCCTATGTAAGAAACCCAAAAAACAGTAAGTAATATATCGATAGAAAACACATTTAGGAAGAGAAGGGATGCACTTGTCACCAGCAAATTACACGACATGCCCTTATGTTAATGACATCTTCTGAAAGGTAAGTAAGAACATAAAATTCAAGAAAACGAATGCTAGTCATTTTTTTTAAATCATATCTTCTGAAAGGTAAGTGACAACATAAAAAATTGGGAAAAGGAATATTAGGTCTATTAGTTTCTAGATTTAAAAATGTGACATTTTAGTGCCAGTCAATGTATGTCTATGATCAAAATACAGAGATGAGTGGATAACAGAGGGAGATTATGAAGCATAGATATAATATAGAGACCAAGATTCAACATTCCTATAATTCAGAACAACTCCCCAATTACCTGGCATATCATCAAGCCCAAACAGAAAGCCTGATTAACGGTGCCCAAAATTCAGAAAATAGGTTGAGTCCTTTGGTTGGACCAAGTAAAGAAGGCATTAGACGTGTGCACATCAATGAGGGTCGCCTGCTGAATAAAGTCTTGGAAGTCCTCCATCGAGCTCGAATGTTGTACCATTTGATGTCTCCAAAGGGGAGGAGATGGCACTGAAGCCCCTTGCCCGTAGTTGTCAATCTCATCCCGGTCCTGGTCCCATTTTTCTACTGGGATGGGGCGTCCCCGTGTCCCTGACAATTCCGGTGTCCCATCCTGGAATTTTTTCCATAAATATTCCAACAAATATAAAACATATGTATATAATAAATAATATAAAAATAAACATATAAATATATAAATAACACAAAATTAATGAAATAGAATCATTGAGGATATATTTATGGGTTTACAAATGAGGATATTCATCAAATGAACCCCTCAAAATAAGCTTACAAGGAGCTTAAGTAGTTAGGAAAACTCCTGTAAAAATACAAATTCTGGTTGGGACTGGCTAGGACGGGCTAGAATAGACTGGGTTAGGCTGGGACGAACCGGGACAGGTACTGGGACAGAAAAAAAACTGTCACATCCCATTTTCTCACTGGGACGGGACGTCCCGGCCAGGACGGGACGGGATTGACTAATATGCCCCTGCCACACACTCAAGGACTCTTGGCCTGGGCATGCCAAGCGAGAAGGTCCACCCAAAGCACCCTCTTCTCCTCTCTCCCTTGAGGGCCATAAACTCTTGTGAAATCCCACATAAAGCCATCTTCCAAATACCTGAAGTTGATGGATACTTCAAATATCCCCATATGACATGCCACCTCCTCCACCATGTACTCATTCCAAAACACAACTATATCCTTCAAGCTCCCAGCAATAGGTAGGACAACCCCCCATTTAGCCTGCCCCTCTAAACCCTCTAAACTCCCTCCATAGCCTGTCGGCAGGCTCCTCGGTCTTGATTTCCTAGATACCAAGGATATCCAGTCTACACCAAGGTTCGCCATAAATACGAGTTGATACCGATCCGACTTGATCAACTCAGTCTAGCTTGCACAAGTTGCATGAGTCGGGCCAATTATGGCCAATGAGTTTAAGGCATGTTTAAGAGAAGTGTTACCCTATTGATTGATATAAAAGTGTAAATTTACTTACAAATGAGAAAAACTCAATCTAAAACAACACATTATGCATGTATAAGTCGGCACGATTCAGTTCGATGCGATGCATGTTAAAGGATTGGACTCACCCAAAGACGAGTCGGCACAATTTGGTACGATATAGTGAACCAAGCTCCACACCTTCTAACCATCTCCTTTACCGCTGCACTCTTCTCTACCATCTCCACACACCCCAAAAAAATAAAAAATGAAAAAAACACACATGCACACACATATTCCATGAGACTAACTTCATTAGAAAGAGATCCTTGTCTCTCCCTCTTCCCTCTTATCCCCCCTCTTCATTGACCTTTCCACTTTTGCCCCTCTAGCCATGCCCAATTGCTACCTATTATGGATTTTATGAAGACCCTAACCAGGTGTCTTTTCTACCCCCCTCAAAAGACACCAATCAAATCAGCCACCTCCTTGGCCTACCTTTCCACCATTTTCTCCATCTCAGCCAAAGCTCCTTAACCTCTGCCTTTTCCAAGTCTCTTCCCGACCGCTGCACTTGAGCTTGCTCTGCCTGAGAGTCCGTATCCACCTCCCCTAAGGGGTCCCCTTCACAGAACCCTGGGACCCATCCCCTGCGTATCAGTTGAGAGGGAGGGGGCACACTCCCCTGACCCCGGCTTCCATCGATCACCCTGCTCCCTACATTCGTGCACCAGCTTTCTGGCTTTTAATACTTCAAGGACAACATGATTACATAGCTTCGGCACCAGCTTTCTAGCTTTAATACTTCAAGGACAACATGATTACATAGCTTCAGCACCAGCTTTTTGGCTTTTAATACTTCAAGGACAACAAGATTGCATAGCTTCATCCATTCAAATTTAGTATGTTTTCACCAATTGAGTAGTGAATACCAGTCCTAGCAGATCCTTGTCCAATTTGATTGTTCACACTGAAAGCATTGTAAGGGTTCAACATCATCTAGAACAAACTCTAGACTAGCCACAAACATGTTATCAAAGGGATTTCACAAATAAGATAGCAGCTTACAGCAGTTGGTTCATGGACTTGAGGCAGCCCTAAAATCAATTCTTTCAACATAAGGAGACAAATGCTTATTCTAATGGTCAGATAAGGTCCAGGAGTGACCATAATCTCTTCCAAGTGCCATCATGATGTCCTAGTATAGTGCCAAGATCACAGCTTTTCTTAGAATCACCATTCCTTCGGTCAAATGTACAACAAAAATGAAAAATGACAATATCACAGGAATGCATGTACAGTAAATGACACTGAACTATTTAAAAGAAGATACATGGAAAAAGAAGTCTTAAGACCAGTTATACTACATAATGAAATGTGTACCAAAGGATATTTGAACTGGAATAAGCAATGCTCTACCTTTCAGTAGCCTCAGACTTGTGATACTTGGATAACATCTGCATGCATAACAGAAAAGACAGCTGGTGTAGATCTTCTAGGATTTACAACTAAGCAGAAGTGGGTAAACAAAATGAAAATGATGAGCAGAGGAATAGAAATGAATCTATGAGAAGAGAACTTTGTCATCTATGTGGTTCTGCACATTTTAGGTGGTTGGAAGTATCGGCCGATACCGATACGTATCAGTATCGGTGGTACCGATACGATACTTGGGGATAGCCCAACCCCAGTCATTTGTATTTAAAAAAAAAAAAAACTTTTATTGGCCAGTAATAGGCCAAAGTGGACCGGTACCGAGCCAATTCGCCCGATACCTATACCGCTACATATCGGGTATTGGTATCTTCATACCGGGACTACCATCCTTGCCCAGATATTACACTATGTGCCTATAATGTGGAATTACTATGTTACCATTAAATATAGGATAGCTACCAAATCATTTTGAACTTCATCGCTTGCTATTGCTTCTGCTATGTATTGACAATCATCAAAAGTTCTTTCCATATGAAAGCCATAGGAATCATGTGCAGAATTATCAATTTATTAATAGGCATTTAAACCATATCTTACTCAAATATTTTCCATTGGCTCCAGATGTCAGCGTTCTGCTTCCTATAGGCATCAATTATCAATTAAATGAGCATGGTAGCTTCTTTTGTAGAGGGAAAGAACAAAAGGAAAATACTAACTACATCAACAGCAAAACATGATGACTGGGTATGGTACCTCGTAGGCTTGAAGCACACGGCAAATTATAGCATCTGAATATTCAATGTCTTTACAGACATCTGGATGGAACTCTTTGACCTGGAATAAAATGTGAACCTTTATTCAATAGCAATCAGCAAAAAAAAAAAAAACAATACAAGAACTTGATTGTTCAATGTTGAGATGAAAACTTCAAATGCTTGACTACCTACGCAATCCAATCACAGCCAGAGCCATTAAGTGACAATTCAAACAACTGTAAAGCTTATGCACTTCTTTTTGTGCATATAAACGCATCAGACTTGCTCAACGGGTTCCCCAAGTTTCTCATGTGCAGTGTGCATACAAAAGGATCATCAGGAGCTGTCATTGGATAGGGATTATTAAATACCTAACGTTTAACCCCAGATTATAAGGTAAGGACTAAGGATGATTTTAGCCCATTGTACCAAAATAGTGGTCCACTGAAAAAGCATTTGAGATGGAAGATAATTAGATCCTCAGAAACAGCAAACATTTCACCCCTACTCAGAAATCGGACTCCCATTGTTCACAATTTGAATACACGCCCGAGCAAAAGCTACATCGCATAAAGCTCGCTCAAATCTTACTACTCTTCATGGTTCACATCCCTAATTTACACAAGACAAAGGTCATCATTTCGCCGGCAGCTCACACTGCTCTGCCAACTCCTGTAACCCGCACTCAGATCACTAAAAACCACGCAAGGCCTTCCCAAAAATCGCAGAAACACACACAAAAAACGAATACGAGAACGACCGAGAGAGAGGGAGAAGGAGCCTTCGGGTGGGACGAGCTACACATACCCGCGCTCGGAAGGCGGCTTTTAGCTGCGCAGGTGAGCAAGACGGGTCGACCCCGAGGATCTGGTAGGGAGACGCAGCATCCGACGAGATCCAGCTCCCGTCCTCTCCCCCCTGCGTGCTCCGGCTGCTGCTGCTGCACTTTGCCGCTGCTCGCCTCCCCGCCTTTCGACTATTTCCGAGCTTGATCGTGTTGGGGCTCCTCCTCCTCCCACGCCGCAGAGGAGGAGAGCAACCGTGGCTACATCCGCTGCTGATGCCAGCAGCGGCGCCACAGCCGTGGAGGGCTGAGCAGCCCGCGATCGCCCCGAGGCCCAGCATCCCTCCCGCCATCGCTGAGGAGGAGGGCCGTCGGGGAGGCCGCGCGGTTCCCCGGTCGAACACCTCAGCTATAAAAATATGCACGGGCGTTTGAAGAGCGCCTGCTCGCCACCCACATGATTTGTGTGGGCCCAATATCGGGTCGCACCAGGCCAACGACCGCCACAGGGCCCATGGGAGACCGATGCTGACATGTTATGTTCGTAGTTTTTGGATACAAAGATTTAGGGATTTCTAGGATCATCCTCCACCAATTTATCATAATTAATCTTCTTAATCATAATACTTATTTTTTATCTTCTATTAATCCACAGTTGTTGTGGAACTTTTCCTTTTGGGACTTTCTTTAGAAATTTGAAGAAATTCTTCTAACACTTTTTTGGATTATTGACCAAAATATTCAAGAGGTGTTTTTTAACATGCATCAAAATCAAGATGATTAATTCTTAAATAAGATACATATCTAGAAATATTTAAAACATGAGGTGAATGATAAATTATTTCCTAGAAATATATCTCTGATGAAAGTAAATTACATAAATACTCCTCTCGTTAATGTTATATAATTTTTTGTGAACTTATTATTTATCTATTTACTATCTTTTAGGAGGTTTAAAAGATTAGCTATCACATGAATCAAATATGCATATAATAGTTTAACGGAGAAGAGCAACGCGTAACTAAGAGATTAATCTTAAAATTATGTCCATGCAGTGAAGATACGTAAGTGAATGTATTGAAAGAGAATTAGTTTTGCCATTTACTTCTTAGCAAGGGCATACTTAAAATTTTGTAACAATAAAATAGATAAAATCATGTCTTCATAGTAATGCAAATGATAATGGATAACCTAATCAACCGATCGAGCATTAATTTTACAACTCAGCTAATAGACAGTCTTTTTAAATCAACATGCATCCTACGTAAAATAATACGTATAAATATACTTTTAAAAATAGTCAATTTTAATCTTTAATTTCCTACTTGAACTAGTAAACCTTCTCTACTATCAATAAACGATCTATAAATTACAAATTACATGTATTTGATACTTATCTTTTGAAAATGAAGATACTGTTATATATACTACTATCAAAATATCAAAGTTAAACAAAAGTTTGATTATACATAGTATTCACATGATAAAAACGTTATTAATTAAAATTAAAAGTAAATTAGTTTATTTTTTAAAATAAAGCGACATAATGTTTACTGTACCTCCAATGAACTCTTTAAATTAATATACATATCTTTTAGTTGGGAGTTATTTTTAGTTTTCTCTAACGTAAAAACTAGTACATGAAAATAGTTATGAATTATTTTAAGTAATTATAAAATTCAAATGTCTTATTAAAAATTATTTTTTCTTTCAATTTTAAAAATGATTTAAGACTTTTAATGAGAAGTCAGAAAATAATCAAAATACTATGAGAATGTTTTTTAACACTTACTTTTTTTTTCTCAAAACAATTAAAACAAATTAAAAATATTTCCAATGAGGAGCTGGACAAACACGGCCACAGTACTTCCTCGCGTGCCTACCGGGTCCCTCCGACCGAACGGTACACGACGGGGCCATGGGCGGCGGCGAGGCGAAGACGAAGGGGGAAGCCCCGCCGGCCGCTCCCACACCTCATCTCTCCTCCACTCCTCCGCCCGCTCACCAGACCGACGCGGACGAGGACGACGAGAACGTGAGGCAGCTGGGCGATTGCTCCGCTCTCTACCTCGCCGTTCAGGTAACAGACCGTGAGACCAGACCCGCCCCTTCCTCCCTCTCTCTCTCTCTCTCTTTCTCTCTACGTGATATGACACTTCTGTGTGGGCGTGGTGTTGTTGTTTTGGTTGCAGGATTGCCTCATCCGGACCAACAGGGATTGGAGGTCCTGCCAACCAGGTGTGTGTGTGTGTGTGTGTTTCGCAATCTCCACCCACGTCGGCGCCCTGTAATCTCAGTACACATGCCGCTGTTTGAGTAGAGATTGACCAATCTTTGTATGTTTCGATTATTGTCGGCTTTAATTGCTTTCCGAGGAGGATCGGGAGGGGAGGGGTAACATAAGGAAGGAATGCCTGATGTTTGGCCAAAAATGAGATTTTTCTGGGAGCAATGTCCAGTAAAATCAGCTCAGAGGAGGATAGATGGAGACCTAGGATCGAGGAGGGCTTACTCTCTCAGATCACCGGGGAGGGGCCATTAGAGGTTTCCATTCCATGTGCAGTGTAGGAGATTAGTAAAGTTATGTATGGTGTGGCAGGAGAGAAGGCACTGGGTTCAGGTGGGTTTTGTCTGATATTTTGCAGGCACTCTTGGGAGCTTGTAAAGAAGGATGAGTTTGATGCCATAAAAGCATTTCAGCAAGGAAGAGGCTATCTAAGGAGGCTTAATAAGACATTCTTGGTGTCCTCATCCCCCAAAAGAAGGCTTTGGGGTGCCTGCAAGAGTTTTAGGACCATTAGCTTGCTTGATGATGTATATGAAACTATTACCAAGTTGTTGGCCACTGGAGTGGAAGTAGTGGTAGCTAGAGTGATCAATCGGAACATAGGGCTTTCATCGAAGGGAGGCACGTCCAGAAAGAGCTTCCTAGTAACACGTGAATGTTTTTGAGGAATATAAGAGCGGCAAAGGAAAGGGTCATTATAAGGTTTGGGTCTTGAGAAGGCCTATGACAGAGTGATCTCAACTGGGAGTGTTTATTCACAGTTGAAAGCAAGGCAGGTCCAAAAAGAGCTTCCTATTAGCACTTGAACGTTTTTGAGGAATATAAAAGTGGCATTGGAAAGGGGTTATTATAATGTTAGATTTCGATGAGCAAAATGTGGGACAGAGCAGTAAGGCTCGAGTCCAATGAGTGGTTTTAGGCCTTATGTTAAGGAACTCGAGTAACTCACCTGCAATATCCAAATTATATCTTGCTTCAGCTGAGGAAGTGGAACAATTGTGTTCCTGGTGTTTATCTTGGTCCCTCTCGAAGAGATGAGCAGACTGAAGGTGAACTTTGACGAGGGCATTCGTAGGAGAAGGCTTCTTAAAGCAGCCTTATTTCTGCGGCGAATGAGTGGGGTATTTCCTATCAGCTATTTGGGTCTTTCTTTCAGGAGTGCCACATTGTAGTGGTTGTAGTTGTGGTATGAAAATTTGAAAGTAGGCTGCATCATGGAGATGATTCTTTTATCTTATGGAGAAAGGTTGCCTTTGTTTAAAGTAGCTCTCTCAACCATTCCTATCTATTACTTATCATTGTTCAGGGTTCTGAAGTCAATAGTCAGGCAATTAGAAGTGATCCAATATAATTTATTTTGGCACTGGAATGGGGTTAAGCTTAGACAATTGCATAATGTTTCTGGGGAAGAGTTTGCCAACACAGAGAACGGATGCTTCATCCATTTGGTTCAACCCAGGATATTAAAATGGTGGATCCCAATGCCTAGCTAATTATGGCCCTTGAATGGATCCAAATGGTTAGAACAGGCCTTGAACCAAGTCATTCCATAATGTTGGTATAGCATAAGTTTGTCCAACTATGACCTTGGAGGTATCCAGATGGTTAGAATAGGCCTTGAACCAAGTCACTTCAGCTGACTCTGGACCAAATTAATAAAAATGACCGATTCCGGGCTTTTTAATTAACCGTTTATATGTAAACTTGTGTCGTATGTGTCGGAGGGATCCCATCTTGAACTACATATTGTACTTGGCTTGCAATTTTGTTGTGTTTTATTTCTGTATATAACACATTCTAAGAAACTGTCCATGTTCCCAGTTTTTTTCTCTGACAGTTGCTGTTGATTCCCTTTGATAAATGGATTTACTTATACAGTTTCATCATGTGGCGTTGTGATAAACATGACTAGACAAAGACTTCTCATCAAAGGGGACATATTGTTCCCTAGATGTTTTTACTGTGCCTAGAAAATGTTGTAAACATGGAGTTGTTTTGCTGTAGCTTTTTGTCAATTGTAGCACAAGGGGATTGAGAAAATGGCTGAATTATTATACATGTTAATTTTTTAAATGGAAGTGTGTGTTTTTGTCATGTTTGTGACATCTCACTAATGGTTCATGGAGAAATTATATGGCATGTTATTTCATCCCCATCCATGTCTACTGATATACCGGCCTTCCTACAGAAGTTCAAGCTTTGAAAGCATGTCATGCAAGAAGGAGCAACTCTAAAGCAAACTAAGACTTTAAACGATTACTGATGTACAAGACAGCATTGTGAACTGTTTTTTTCTTGATGAGCCTTGTCACAGTTACGCAAGTAAGAAATAATTTTGTTAGTAACTCCTGTCTGACAAATATACAACATTGCAATGTCTATCACCCTTACACTAGTTTTGTTTTTGCAGTTGTTTAGCATTTATTCTGCTAGCATTCTTTCTTGCAGCATTCTCTTATTTCATAAAGAAGTCATTGGTGGTTGAAGACAATATATTCTCCATATTCTCCAACCACTATTATTTCTTCTAATGCATCTTTCTAATGCCTTCTATTGTTTCACTAGTGATTGCCGTTAGTCAAGGGCAAAGATCAAACCTGCAATTTCAGTCTCTTCCACCTATTTATCATTTACTTTTGTTTTCTGATATATTCCAACATTCCGTTAGCAACTGTAGATTGACAAGCACACTGATCAAGACTGTGATTCCAATCGCCTTTGCTTGACTAAAATTTCTTCGCAATTATGTAGTGTTCCTATTTGTATTCCTAGATTATGATTGTATCCAGGAAGGCATGATTGGATGCAATGTCTTCCTTTGCTGCATCACTCATGTTTTCTTGTGTGTGACACTGTTTTCAGAATTGGATTTGAATCCCAAATTGCCAATCAACAAGACTCATTTCAACTTGACCCCAGTCCCAGGTTGGCCAAGATTCAGGTTCTGGATCTATTGCAGCCTGTTCTAACCTATCCTGGGCAGTAATCAGCCTGAATCAGGTCGCCTTGCAATCAGACTGAGGGCCTAATCCTAATCTTATTTAGATAATTCTTAGATGGATCAGATGAGCTTTTTTTATGGTGGTCTCCCCCCTAGCCACTCCTAAACAGAAGGTTACTGATCCGGCAACTCCTTTTTCCCATTTTGACTCTTTTCCATACTCCCATCCCTCCCTAGATGTTCAACCATGTGCCATGCGCATTAGCCCATGGTGCACACCATATGGCCACCACTGAGCCATACATGGATTGTTGACATTTTTTATTTGGTTGCAACATGGGTTTTGGGGAGGAGCCATCCCATACAAGGGATATGGCCATGGGCATATCCCATTTGGTTGCACATCTGATCATACATAAGGTATGGCTTAGTGGTGGCCGTATGGCATGCGCCATGGGCATGATACATGGATTGTTGACATCTTTTATTTGGTTGCAACATGGGGTTTGAGGAGGAGCCATCCCATACAAGGGATATAGCCGGCCCTTCCAGCCTCACAGCAGGAGGTTGGCTACATTCAAGCAGTGAGCCTCACCTAGTCATTGACTAGCTTACACATCACCAGAGCAGACATGATACTTCTTAAATCATGCACCTATTCACTCAACATTACCTAATCCTTGCTTAGAGGAACCCTTCAAGATGGCAAATTTTTGAAAGCATTCTTTTACGGCAAGGAACTTACCTAATTTGAGGTTCTAGAGGCATCCTGATTCCACCAGTGCAGACTCAAAGCTCTGACCTTCTTCCATCGTTGGTGGCCTAGAATGCAAGTGCACGAGCTTTTTACCTCTTTCTCAGTGGGTTATGTGGTGCCAATAAGACACTTCCCTCTATTGTGAATTGTGACCTGCAGAACTGCAGGCAAAGCAGAATGTCGGCATAAGTTCATACCAGAACATCTGCCAATCTTGCTAATTTGGGCATCCAAATGCTCAGGCAAATAGGGCGTGTGAAATCTACTTCCACACACTCAGGCGTATTTGCATCTTGTAGGCAAATGGAGTCACCTAAGATCTACTGAGAATCATTGATATCGACATGAAGATCTTCTCTGTAATCAAATTTAATAACCTTGCCTGGAACAGATGCAACCTTCGAGAGGCAGCTTTCCATAACTCAAAAGGTAATTATTGGTATTGAATTCAGCTATATCAAAAGTCGCCCTTGGATTCTTTGATAGGAAGGTGGTGCCTAGAACACGATTCCTAGCCTTCATTGTTGCAAAGCGCACAACAAAGTGGCCACTCATTATGTCTTCTATGTACAGCTTCCCATCCCGGATGTCCACATGCGTAGAAGTTCCTCCTCGAGGTCTTGAAGATCAATTATTTAAATGTGATCATTTCTGTTGGGCAAGGTTATGGCTAAACTCCTTTTGGTGCAGTTTTTAGTATAGGGATCTTGTGCAGATTCAGCATTTGAAAGTGAAAACAATGGTTAGACAAATATTTATTTATTTATTTTCTGTTTGATTCATCCATACGTTTAAATGTCATGGAGTAATGGCCATCACATTTGCTTTACCCGGAGATAATTCCCATGCAATTGATACAGTATATTGTGTTGCTAAGATACTCCGTGCTAGAATTGATATAAAATTCCAATGTCTTTGGTGCACCAAGTAACGAAGAGATTATGAATAATACGATCCAGTGTTGACCTTCTTTTAGGATCACTTAGTGGGCCGAAAATTGCTGTGAAACTTTGGAAAGCACCACAAAATGGCATTTTCCTTATGTTGGATCCGTCATAAATTGTTTTACAGTGTTTTTATTATGTTTGGAATTTGCATAATATTACTAAATCTCATTATCATATTGACTTATGTAGTACTCTTTTTTCTTGGTTTTGATTTTCAACCAAAAACTGCCAAAAAACAAAACCAGAGATTTAGAAACTATTAATTTTAAAATTGCAGTTTTTACTTTCACCTGTTCTAGAATTAGTGATTCCAAAATTATAGTTTACAATATTTTACATCAAATCGATTAACCTTTATATGACTATGGAATAGCATTCTAACTACAATAGTAAGAGAATGCCTTTCATCTATAAGATGTGATGTAATATGAGGAAGGAAATCACCCATGTCTAGGCCCACAGCGGGAATTTGGCTGCTGTGGACCATAGGGAGCAGAAGGGGGGATATTAGAAATGCCGGGGACAAGGTAAGCCTTCTGCCCCCTATAGCCAAATTTGTGAGGCCTTGCAAACTCAAGTTCACTAATGAGTATACCAAATTTTTATGAGTTTCGCATACTTAATGTCAAGTAAAAATTATCTTAAATAGATGTATGAAGGGTTGTAAATTTTGGGCATGGTGATCCCCAAGGTCGCTCATGTTTCTTTTCTTTCTTTTTTGGGAGAATTTCCAATCCTTCTCTCTAACGGAACATTTTTGAGTCATAGTATACTTCGTCAAGAAGTCGCAATAAATCAAAAGTAAAATCCTTCATCGTATATGGACAGCCCTCTTTTCGTCGGATATATTGTCGTCGTATTTTTTAAAGTCTCAATAATTTTATAGTATATAAATTTGTTCATATATAAATCCAAACAACTAATTTGACCCGCCATATCTGGAAAAGAAATTGTCAATCATATTTTCAAAAGTCCTAGCAATATTTAATCGAGCAATCTTATATCTTTGACATACGCCCCTGTGCATGATACGTACGTAGCGTGTGGGAAGTACAATTTAGTCGAGCAATTCCATATTCTTCACATATTTTACCAATTTATATCTAAGATCAAGGACCAATTGATACGTACATAAGTTATGCAAACAAAATCAATGGTTGTGTGAAACTGATAGCACGTTCTGCGCATAAATTGACAAAATAGGTACTGATGACGACCCCGAAGATGGTTACAGAGAGGATCCGAGGTGGCCCCAACGTGCGACGTCCCAGCTGGCTCCTTTGATGGCAAGTCCTGCACTGAAGAGTTTAGGTCCGAACGTTGAGCCCAGGGAAAAGCCTCTGACGGTCAAGTCAGTCCGAGATTACGTCCGAGGTTAAGTCCAGGTACTCAAGCGAGTTCAATGTTCTGAGAGTGTACCCTGGGCTATCAAAGGGAGGTATCTTATACAAAAGTTGCCTCCAGGAATCAGTGAGCTTATCCTTTGGAGACGTGGTCTTATTACAATAGTCGGGCGGCACGTACAAATTCCGTTGAGATAGAACATGCCAGGCAGCCACGTGAGCGGAGACCGGTGAGTTGGCAGGCCATGTCATTCCCGAGGCCGACACCCTGTGGGCCATCATGGGCCCGCTGTTTGCCAGCTCTCTGGGCCGGCCTACCCAGTGGACCTTGGCTGGGCCTGGGCTCTCGGGCCTCGTCAGGTAGCATGCATTCCTTTAACTAGAATAGGAAGAATAAGAAGACTCAAAACTAGAACTCACTCCAGAATTTAGCAATGCCTATGCAAGATATTTTATTATCATTTATCAGCTGTACGAGGCAACTGGCAAAATAGTTCGCCAGTCAGATGAAGTGGATAAGTCCCATATTTATTCGATATCCGTTTGGCAACATCTCGACTTGTTTTGCTACACCCAATCACCGAACCAAAAAAAAAGAAGGAAGAAAGCGGTTTTCTAAACATACGCATCCATAGCGACGACTACTAGAAGATAAGTTGCCAATACAAACTCAATCGCGGATAGCAAACACAAGGCAAAACAAAGCCACGGGAATCTTTGTTAAGCATGCTGCAAACTTAGGACCCTCAGGACATAGGAGACGAAGAAGGCATTCCCTGCAGTACTTGTATGGCCCAAAATGCTCGTGTTGCTTCATGATTCATGGATGAACATGAGTCTCAAAGCGAGATTCCCTGGACCAAATTCTCCTAACCCAAGGGCATTTCCATACATCATAATTCGTAGTCTTTATCACAAGGGTGACAGGCAACTATTCTACAATGTTGCCATGTGATGTGTGCAGACCGACTAAGCATTCCAAAAAGATGTCACATTCATTCTAGAAAGTTGTGCTTCTAAGAGACCACGTGTCATTACAATCATTTTCACGGAGGACAGTTGGTACCACGGATTGCCTATTCACCACTTTGCATAGAGACAACTTAATTCCAAGCACTTAAGATCAATGGTTATCATTGATAACGGACTTCCTTGGAAAGAAAAACCCTCAGATTGCAGCTACATGAGGAGGCTAACATTCTGATCACAGGCACTTAAATGCCTTTCAGTCAAAATTTCTAAAATATTGTTCAGCTTCATGTGATCCTCACCCTCACTTCGTGAGGTAAAAGACCTTGAACGACCATGCACATAAACAAACATCCAGGCTAAGTATCACTTCTTTTCTGTAAGTACAAGACAGAGGGTAGCTCAGTAAGCGAACTGCAGATGCATATTTCATAAGAACATGTTTCTGTGGGTTACAACTTCAGGAGCATGGTTTACATATCAGTGCTATTTTATGTTAATTCCACAGGCATAGCTGGAAAGCGTAGCACCGAGATACTTCAATTGGATATTCACAAAGGACCACCAGGGTCGTGGAACTGCAAAATGCTATTTTCAATATATAAACTGCTGATAAAAGGGAAAATACAATCACCCTCAATAATAAGAATTGGGGATGGGAGAGAAGCAAGTTTGATATGAAGTGCTGCTATCCATGCATAACCTTTCCCACCTCCATAGATCTGCCAGAAACAAAACGCACCAGTGAGCTTGCAGTTCATGCACACTAGCAGTATAAACATAGTAGTTAAGTTCACTGTGAGTAACCATTTAGTTACACATTGATTCTAAATGTGGGCAAACATGGATGCTAAATAATTTCCACACAAGACATGAATTTGCCTTCAGAATGCAGTCCAACGTTTCTTTAGTCAAAATAGCCATGACCTTTTTGCAAGGGACAAACACCAACACCAATGTTTTTCTATTGGATGCCTTTCTTTTTTGAGGGTACAGTATTTTTACTTTGTGTGAATGTAACTAAACAACCACATGGGAAAAAACGTAATCCTTACATGCACTAACTTGGAGGTACCACCATGCAGACAATAATGGACATGTCAAACAAGAATTATGGTTTGGTTTGACATTCACAATGTTGACAATAATGATTGCGGACTGATCTTTCATGCTGGCAGGATAACATGATAATAGTAATCAGCACTCCTTACCTCTTTTTCTGAGATATACGGGTCAAGGTTCATCGACCTGTCTTATGACAGGCTATCAACTCAAGTTAGTACTCAAAAACTGTCTTATGCTAAACAACTTTGCATATCCAAGAGCATAAAAATGGGTCACAAATGGCAACATGAGAAGTTAACAAAATCACTGATCATGTACAGTAAGAAAATGTGTCAATAATAATGCTACTAATTTAACAATGAATAGCAAATTCCATGGCTGCATTCAAGGGATCAACCAGAGAACTTGAAAATGTCATTAAGGTCTCAAGCGTAAAGGTAACAAAAGAGTTTAGATACAGCCGCCAAATTAAATGACAACACAATAAATAAAAGATATTCTACATGATGCCAAACACCCGCATAACGTTCTTCAAAAATCTACATATCACTATGAGTTTCTGAGATAGGCGGCGAGCAGTAATGTTGTTATGTGCCTAATTCAGATTGAAGTAGCACATACAATTTGAGGAGGAGTCATTGAGAAGAAACATCGCCGGGATTCTCTGGCTTTTTCACTGCAATATCATAAAAATATAAAATCAATGATCCAAAAAGGAACAAAGTGATAGCAAACAAAAGTTGAGATCTGCAGGAACTTTGCAACCATTTTTCAGAATTGCTCTGATGAGAAAAATCTCAGTTTCAGGACCCATGAAATCTCATGATCTCTGAGAATTGAGAAAGAATAGTTCTGCTTCAATTACTTTCATTTCTGCTCTGAATGGGTTTCAACTTTTCCCCCTTATTTCTGCTGTAAGAACAAAGAATGTCCAGGAAATTGGTGAATAAAGAAACCTAGGCAGCAGCAATCACCATACCGTTCGCAAAGTAATTGTATGTATTGGAGATGGGACAACACAGGCACTACTTCTTTCCATTGGAACATCAACAGGACCTGGATGATCATAGGAAATTTCTCTCCTTGAATGGCAAACATCTGCCCCAATAAACACAGATCTCTCAGCTGTTTTCTCTGTCATCAGGAAAGATGCTTTTGCATTGAGTTTACTTGCTCCATCTGTTGCACCAGTTCCTGGCTGATTAAAGAATGATGACAACAATTAGTTGACCAAAATAAGTTAGTCAATTGAGTTAAACATATGCTTGATTCATACATTACACATGTCTTTGATGTGCACTATTATGATCGTTATATCATCTGTCCTGCTTTCATGTTCCAACCATATCCTATAGGACTCTGCAGCAATAGCCGAACAGGCATCCCTGGAATCTGCATACTTGGCCACCTGAATTCAATAAGCAAGTACAATTTTAGATTGTATGATTGATACCAACTGAAGGTAAGCTTTAAAAAACTATGGTTAAAATGCACAGACAGTAGCATAGACAGGAACAAGAATCATGTTGAATAATAGTCAGTTGTCAAAATGCTGAAACTCTATCCAGATGACCAACGCGACATCATTAAGGAGCTGGAAGGATGGGGCGATTGAGAATTAAGGAACAAAAGGATGGAAGAGGGACAGAATATGCCTCCAAAAGATTCCTCAAATGGGGAAATGAAAGTCTTCAACTCCTGCTGTGTCCAGCAGAGGTAATGTTTCTCATCCTCCAATTATTGCTACCCTGCATGGCAGGGGTCAGGTTTCTCATCCTCCAATTATTGTTATCCTGCTACCTTTGATCCCCTCAAATTTACCAAGCACCCTCAAACAAACTCTCGATCAAAGAACCCCTGTCAAAACCATTATTCGCATAGCCAACCACTTCCTTTCCCATGTCTTCAACTTACCTCCTTTTTGCCAGGACCACAACACACATGTTTCCACAAGAAAAAAATTACCTTTATATTTCTCGGAATTCAAGCAATCTTAGTCAAACTTGTAGCCCCCAAAAAATGGAGATGGGAACACAGGGTTTTTGCTTTGTCAAAGGAAGAACCCGAGAGCGTCACCACAAGGTTCTCCAACCAGGTCCCAGAAAAAGTTCCATGCCTTACTACCATCGGCAGAAACATTTCAACCTTTCCAAATTACGGATCTCATCCCTGTAAGATCCCACACTTCAATGTTATTCCAATGCCAGTTCAAAGCTCTCAAGTAACAGCAAGAAGTCCCAAGATGCTGAAATAAAACGAAGTTACTGTTGCAGTTTGTAGCTAAGATGGCAGCTGGCCAATATATGGATGGTTATCACAAGGATACAAGTTTCCAATTGTGATGCGAAAATTGACTTCCACCACTGATGATCTCTATAACCCAAAATAAAAGCCCTTTGTGTAATTAGAAACTCCAAGTACATACTAGTTTGATATTCTTTTTTTCCTAAGCTGCAGAAATAAGAGATCCTCTTTAAATTATAAGTTTGCAATTACTGGCCTTTCTGCTGGAATTTCGGAATGAAGTGAATCATCAAAATCAGCTTACAATGATCCCCAATTTATTGCCCAAAATTTAACTGAAATTGAGTATTTGATCTCATGTGAATCAAAATCAAAATCACTCCCAGAACATAGGAAACAGTTGCCCACATGAATGTGGAGGAACCACACCAATAATTTAAATGGAATCACTTGTTCCATACAAAACCTGTTAGCTAGTGGAGAAGCCATTTCGAACACAACATTTTGCAGGAAAGAGGAAACAAAAACAGCATATATACAAAGACTATATCCCAAAAGGCAAAATCACTTCAGAGCCAAAATTAGTTAGGACCACCCTTTCTATCCATGGATAACCTTTGTCCGGTAATTGGACAAACTTGCTACTGTCCTTTCAAATTTGCACACATGAATCCCATCAACGAAGTCAGAGTTTAAACTGAAAAGAAGAAAACAGATATTCAAACCGCATTCAACAGCAATAGAATTTTGCATGTCGACCAGCATGTAGTGAGAGGGGGAGCCTTGGTGCAACGTAAGGCTGCCCCATTGTGACCTGGAGATCAAGGGTTAAATGTGAAAGTCCCTTGGGCAAAACCAAGGGTAAGCCTGCATACACTTGACCCTTCCCAGACCTGTAGTGAAGGGAGCCTCATGGCACTCGGCCACTCTTTTTTAACCAGCATTCAGTCAGGATACCTTTGATCCATCTCTATATAAGTGCTGATTGTTATAATCTTAAGATCCTTGTAAATTACTGTAACCACTTGATCATTATCTCAATGGCTTATAGTGCTCACGGAGAAATCACAATGAAATGTCTAGAAAAATTCAACTATACTTTTGTGGAAGCTGGGCACCGTGACTAACTCCACTAAATAAGTTGACAGCTCATTGTAGTCGATCACCATAGCCTTGTCTCCATTCGTCACTGTAACCTTATCCTCATGTTAACTTAGATAAGTTTTTTTTTTTTTTTTGGGATAACTCACCTTGGAGTCCCACTAACTCAACCCCCACCCAGCCGCAACAATGTGCGGTCTGATTTGTGGAGTGCCGAAGGGAGCTCAAAGGTCAAACCTACCTCGGGGATCCTACCACGAAGAGTACGTCGGGCGCGCAAACTTGGATAAGATTTTAAGGCCATTGAGAAATGGTATTCCAATTCTACAGGTTTCTTCTTACCAGTCTCTAGATAAAGTGGAATGGCAGGCCATCATCCATTTCCTCCACTCATATTAGCTGAGATTTGTTGCAGAATGACAATGATGATTCTCACTGATCCTCCAATCTTATAGGTAAATTGATATCCTGATCCTCTAACCCTATAGGCAAATTGATACATTTGATTGACAGGAAGACCTAACAAGCCATATCATCATCATCACGATTGATGGGAACAAGCCATATCATCATCAGAGCATGATCCCATTTAGTTGGGGTTGGCGCATGAACCTTTCCTGCCAGTTTATTCTATCGCGTGCCACTACAGTTAAACCTAGAAAAGTCATGTCATCTCTTACTATGTTGGACCATCTCATTTAAGGCCTTTCCCAAGCCTTTTTGCTGTTGTTCAACTTCAATTTGATCATACCTTCTAACTGTTGCTGAACTTGGACAACAGTTCATGTGCTCATATGCCAATTGGATGTACTGTTAAATCTTCACATATATCCTTTCTAGTCTTACCACACATCCATCTCAGCATTCCATACTATTACACATTTTCTACATAAGTTTCTATATAAGTTCTTTCCTCAATACCCAAAACTCAGTACTATAAAACATAACAGGCCTCACATGAATACATGATGTAAACTTGCGTCAATAACAAGCCTCACATGAATATGTGAAGTAAACTTGCATCAATCTAATCAATGTGTTTTGATTAATCTGCAAGATCAAAGGGAAATTCCAAATATCCAAAAAAAGTTGTAAATTCCTTTGCAACTGTGCCACGAGTTCTGACACTATACAATCACCATAGCAACCACAATTTATTTAAGATTTAAGAATATACATCTAAAGTTGAAATTGCACAGTCTGGGCAGGTGTCTCAGTTGGCACATGAAGCTAACCTCGAGAAGTGAGGGCATATTTTCAACTCTCATTGTTCACAACCTAGTGCATGTTTTGATAGAATATTGCAAGGTCAGTGCACCTATAGTTTGTCCAAGCCAGGTTCAGCATTTTCACCTGAGGGGTTTTAGACCAACCCCATTGCAGCCCATGGTACTTCAGGTTGCGGTGAGTGCCAATCGGGGTGGGGGGAGAGGAGGTTGCATTGCCCTCATACTGTTCAAAAAATAGAATGCAAAACAACCTCATATTCCTCATAGCACAAGCCCCATATAGGTGGCATCAATTTGCATCTCATAAGTGTCACTTTAAGGTTCTATCGTGGACATCCATGTAATCTGCAGCACATTGTCATCATCTTTCTCTAACAGGATGACACCATACCCATTTTTATAAACAAGAAAACCCCATACATGTAAGACTCAAATAATAAAGAAAAGGTCCAATATCATATGCTACGGTGAATGAGTAAATTATTGGTTAATCCAAAAGGAGTCTCCAAGATTAATGAGTCTGTAATTCAATTATTTGTGGCAGTAGAGTTTGCTGAACTAATTGCATTGAAAAAGGATATCCCAAAAGGAAATATTTTTATGACACAAAGAAGTTTTCATATTTCAGGTCAACTTCCAATTTTGATCCATAATAAGTTGCAGCATACATTTTTAAACCTACTAATCCTAGGTTATAAAATGTGATTTCACTATATGCTAACCATTTCACAAAAGCTATAAGTGTAATGTTCCCCTAGATTATCTGGCTAGTAGTCTATGCATGCATCAAAGGATAGAATAGCATAAAAAAGTCATGCCTAAGAAACAAACATACTAAAGTACAAAAACTTTTACCATTGACCTCCTTCCATAACTCAGTGATCTAATAGGGAAGAATTTATTCCAGTAGTGCTTCAAAAGATTGTTTCATGTTGGAAAAGAGAGGATTTTAAAATAAAGTAAAATAAAGGTTCTCATCACGAATCAAGGTACCCCTCACCCGAGGAAGTACTTGCAGATAAGCTAAAGCTACGGAGAACAAATTACAGCTGAATTTTTCTGGCATTGTACTTACCATATTTACGACAGTTTGGCTTGATAGAAATTCGAAAACCCCATCACTTGCAACCACAAAGAACAGATGATCGGGCGTGATCTTTGCCGTCAAGACCTCCGGATCAGCTGTCACACCGATCTTCTCAGCTGTGGAATCTCCTACGCTCCTTGTGAATGCTGTCCCAGGGTACATACCATTCTGCACCCACAGCCTAGGGGGATCTCCCTCGTCACTCTCTTCATCACCCCATGCCTGAATATTTGGGTCCTTAATCCCTTCTACCTGGTCGACGCTTAGAACACGCGCTCCGCAGAGCTTCACCCTCTCATACTCATCCTTCCTGAATGGCGTCTGATCACTAGAAAGGTCTTCTGCCACAACACAGTTCCCATTCCAAACACCCGCCACCGCCCGCGAATCACCCACATTGGCAACATAAAGGGTATCGCCACTAACCAAGACGGTGATCGCAGTTGTGCCGCTCATGGAGTCATCAACCTGGCTCTCATGGAGTTCGGTGTTCGTGGCCTGGAAGGCTGAATTGTATGCCTTCACGGGGTCCTCGGCCAAATGGGGATCAGCAGACAAGATTTCCACCAGCCGCTCCTTGACGAAATTGGAGCACTGCGTACCAAACAGGCCATGCCCATCGAAGACACCGAAGAAATGGAGGTTGGGGTTGCCCTGGAGCTGGGTCTTGATGCAAAGGCTGTCCTGGTTCTCCCTGTCCGGGGAGTCCGGGTAGTGGCCGCGCTGCGTGAGGAAAGAGTACTGGAGCCGGAAATTGTGTGAAGGAACGGCTGCAGAGCACAACGCGCTATTCGTCAGAACGTGCCCCTGGCCGCCATGGCCATTGGTAGTAGAGGGGGTGAAGCCCTCCGCGTCCTCTGCATCCTCATCCGAGGAGAACGCATCGTACCTGCAGCAGCACTTCCCATGGACACACCCCATGGCCAATAGCCTCCAGTGTCAAGACCCCTCCCGCCCCCCACCTCCAACCCACAAACCTCAGCTTATGCAGAGGGAAACCCCTTGGAGTAAACAGGGAGATTAACATCCAAGAGAAGGAAAGCACATGCCCACCTCCACCCCTACAAGTGGGAGCAAGAATCTCTACTTCTCCCTGGATGGTGAAGGCAAGGGACTCTGTCCTCTCTCAAGTGTGTGATCCAAGGCTTCCACCTCCTCCTACAACAGGAACTGGGTCTGCTGGGGAAACAAAGGAACCAAATTGCAGGCACGGCAAAACCCTAGCTGGAGAAAGAACAGGCAAAGAGGTGGAACACGGGTGCCAGCATCTCACATGCCTCCCCAACAAAAAACCCACCTCGGAACAGTGCCAAAGACACCAGCTTGAACCCTATTGGCCCCTCTCGCCAAACCCATATGGGCACCCAGAGGCAAAACCCAGTATGTGTGCAAAGGGGAGATAACAAGAGGCAACAACGGCAAATGCTCCCTTCTCTCTCTCTATCACTCTGTCCTCACTTTCTCTCTCTAGACAATCTACCTAGGGATTCCATTTCTGCAAGAACATACACACACATGACGCTGGAACCAAAGAAGAGTACACGCACCCTACAGAGAGAGAAACACAAAAGGGAAGGGGCAAGGGCAAAAGGGGGGCCCTTGCAGAGAGAGTAGAGAGAGAAAGGGAGGAGGAGAAGGAAGGGAACAAGGTTCCCTTTCAATTCAAAACCCTAGGAAAGCCGCCATTAATGTGAAAGAGAGAGAGAGAGAGAGAGAAATGGCTGGGTCCGTGGGAAGGATCGTGAGAGAAAGAGATGCATGTCTTCTCTGGTGAGGTGCTGTAGTCAGTAGTAGCAGCTGCAGTACTATGCTACTGCTGTTCGGTTTTTTCTCGGTTGCTGTGTTAAATTATTTTTTTATTTTTAAATATATTTAAGAGAAGGATCTCAAAATTATATTCTGTATTTTTGTTATGTTTTATATTTTTATTCTTCTTATTACCAACACTGTCACGTCAGCAATCAACAGTGCTCACCGTTTAATGCACGTAACTGACTAGTGAGCCCTTCTTTGCATCACTCTATTTGTATATATATGCCTCTATGCAGCTCTCTCAACCATTGTTGGATAGTTAGCTTAGGCTTAGTTTGATAGCAATGCTACATCAAATTTAGCAATTCTACTTCAAGTCACATAATTGAAAACCATTTTTGACTTTCTCTAACACCATATAAAGAATAAAAATAATTATAATTAATTTTAAAAGATTATAAAAGTCAACCCTCTCTTAACATCTCACTTTTCTTGAATTTAGAAAACACTAATATGGAGTTCTTAGTTGAAGTCAAAGAACAATCAAACTACTATGGAAATAGCTTTTAACACTTATTTTTTCCCTTAAAATAGTTATAGGCAAAAATCTAACTACTATGGAAATAGCTTTTAACACTTATTTTTTCCCTTAAAATAGTTATAGGCAAAAATCTAAGTGTTTCTAATTAGGAGCTACTTCAACATGCGGCCGAACAATCCTAATCGGCCTCCGTGCATCTCGAGTAGAAATCATGGACGGATACTTACGGAATGGAATAATAGTTTAGCGTCACTTTGATTAGACAATAGGAGAACAATAATGACGAATAAAAAGAGAATAAATTTTATTTTATTTTAACAAGTGGAATGATTGATACCGGTGCATAATAACGTATTCGGAGAATAAAGAGAATAAGTCATCCCACTTTAAACTTAAGAATTACTTATTCTTCTTATTCCGTCAACCAACCCTACAAATCTATCAAATAGAAACACCCCTTATTCAAGTATACAGTATACGCTATTCTGTCAGTGGACCCCCCCCCCACGTAATAACTTATTCTACAAACAATGTGAGACTTAATCTTTATCTTTACTTTTTACGTGACAGATATATCTTTTCTTATGTATGAAAATACAAAAGATGATAAATAAGGTTATTAGATATATTCTTATGTGCTGTTCAGCTTCTTGCTATATTTCTTATAAAAAACTATAAATTTGTCTTCGAAAACATAATATTCATTGGTGCATGTAGACTATTTATAACTTGTTTTAAATATGTAGAGAAATGCTATTATGTGACCAAAAATGAATCTTGCATGGCCTGGCTACATAATAGTCAAAACCATTTAATCTTTGATCATATGATTCGAAAAAAAAAAAAAAAAAGTCATGCTAAAAGTTGGCACACCATGCGAATATGTGTCCCTTTGATCAGGGTGCACATGTTCGCATGTTTTGCTGATTTCTTGCCTCGGATGAGATACCTTTTTAAAGATCAGAACCATCCGGTTAAAAGGTTTACTATCTGGTTAGGTTTAGGTTGCACAAGAATTTTTTGTTGTATGGATATATAAATAGAGTAGTACTTGTTGCAATGCCTCGCCAATCTCAATGGGAGGATTGCAGTGGGTAAAAGATTTTTTTTATATGTTTTTTTTTTAGTTTGGTTCCGAGGTGTCTTATCCGGCCGTACAGTGCAATGTCCAATCGGATGACTCAAAAACAATTTAAAAAATAAAAAATTGTTATTGAGCTCGGCCCATTAACACTGTTTACTGGGTTGGTTTTTGACCTTTTGGATTTCTTTTGATCATCCGATCGGGCATTGCGGATAAGGCACCTTGGGGCCAATCTAAAAAAATACAAAAAAAAAAAAAAATCTTTTACCCACTGCAATGTCTCTATTGTGATTGGGAGGAAGGGAGGGAGGGCATTACAACAAGTATTACTCATATGTATTACTCATGAATATATGTGGTTGGGAGGGGATAGTTCATGACAACCCATCCAAGTGCATTCCATGCTCCTCTAATGAGATACATATATTATTTAATGGTATAAGCTCCGTGTACGAATGTGTTTACAGAGTAGATGATGATGCAAGTTAAAATATTATATCTAAGAATATTCAGATCTATCTTTAACAATTATTTCGCTTATAGTAGTAAAATTTGGTCAAGTTGTCCTATTATAACTTGAGCAAGTGGCCTTCAAACAATGAACTTGGGCCTGCTTGGCGCGCCTTAGATTGATAATTTGGTTTGATCAAAGGAGAGAACAGTCGGATAATCTTCTTTTGAGGTTTCCTCTTTGGGGAAAAAGAACTGAATGTTCCACGTCAATGTTAAACTTTTTTATTACACCTATTTTTATTAAATAAAAAAGAAAGAATGACGGAATAATGTGCTTGGTCTAATGTTCTCTCCCTTGTTTATCTCGTTGCAAAATGGGAGTTTATCAAGTTTACCATAAGAAAAATGATCGCATCTCTCTCTCCCTCTGAATATTATCCAACCAGGCATACACGAGAGAGAGAGAGAGAGAGAGAGAGAGAGAGAGAGAGAGAGAGAGAGAGAGAGAGAGAGAGAGAGAGAGAGAGAGAGAGAGAGAGAGAGAGAGAGAGAGAGAGGAGAGAGAGAGAGGAGAGAGAGAGAGAGAGACTACAAAAGCCAAGCCATCCCTCTCTATTTCTCTTTCGACATGAAGGCTTTTTTCCTTGAGAATCCTACATAGGCCAAGCCATCCCCATCAATTTGTCATTCGACAAGGATGGCTTTTCCCTTGTCAAGAATTCCATGAATTAATGTATCATTCATCCTGCAGCACATTTATGGGGAAATAATAGAGAGAATTTTAAGTCTCAATTGACTTGAACCCATGACCTTCTGAGGGAAGTTGCAGGATATGGCCAACCATCTTGCCCCGTTGGTTCAAGGCATCATTCAACTTGTAATGACTTGAGAGTCTAATATATAATTTGAAACATAGTTTTGATATGATATTGCATACGTCTAGTAAAGTTCTAATGTACATGTCAATTTTGAGACAAAGTGTTGCACACTTAAAGAATAACTCACCCACTTTCAATTTAGTTTACCTACTTAATTTCATTATGATTTACGTACGTCCAATCTTGTTTAGGTGCTTACAGTATTCTTTCTACATTTGTAGTCCAGTTGGCATACTCTCATTCTAGGTTACAACCCTACGGTTGAATAAAGTTGAACCTAGCTTAGTCTCATTTTTGGTTAAGTTTAATTAAGTTGGTGTAGATATTTATCTAAAAATTGAATTTAAAATTGATAGTCAAGTATAACTTGCTTTATATAAAATATCTTGGTTTCATAATTATGTCTTTTTTATACAGAAAATTATCTCAATTTTAGTCTATGATTAGTCCTTTGAAGTTACATCATCTGAGCGGACTATAATTGACTTAAAAAACCAATTGCGTTGAGTTCCTAGTATATTTTTGGATTTGACTCGCCCTTAACTCAATGTATCTAATATATATTTTTTCCTTTTTTTTATCATGGGAATCCAACTTCGCTGATAAGCTGATTGGACTTCGCACTCGATCCAAATTATCCTTGTAATTGCACAATCAAAGACAATAAGCTAGGGAGTCTTTTGTATGGCGTAAATCACCTTTCTATGAGCTTATGTTTCAAGAAAACATGACCATAATGAGTTGTTTGGTAACTTGAAAACTTCGGTCAACCGAATTGCAAGCCCATCCGACTATATTCAAATCCGAATTTTAGCATTCACTAAGGTGTCATTTGGTGTATCGTAAATTGAGGGAGGGAAATCACTGTAAAACAGTATTTTTCATGTGTTTGAATTGTTATAAGTTGTTTTATGTTACTTTTATGTATGTTTAGAGTGTCGTAAATTATTGTATTTTAAAATTGATTGATCTCTTAAATCTTCCTTTTAACTGATGTCGATTTTCAGTCTAAAATCAATGTATAAAACATGCCAATTTTTGTAACATTATACATCAAGGTATTTTAGAAATGTCATACCGTTATGCAGTGGCGGATCCAGCGTTCATCTAGACCCCACTAGATTTTGTTAAGTTCATTGACCAAATTCAAAGCAGTCTAGTATGAGATCTTACTGGCCCAACTCAAGACCCGTAGACACAAAACTCACAATATAATGAAGAAAAACCAATCTTGGAAACACAAAATACATACGATGGCCAATATATATGACACATGAAAAGATCCATACACATATGGTAATACCTATGTAGTCTCTCATTAATTTGGTAATATTGTCCAGCAAAGCAGGATCTCATATGAACGATATTTGTATACTTATGAGCATCCCCTTTGAACCAGGTGGTGGACTTTATTTATGTTTTTCTTGTAAAAGTATACTATCCCCACCATCTTTGTCGATTGCCATAATATTGGGATGTGTGTTGACCCACCAATGATATAACGTTGTTTCCAAAACTTAATCATAATATATTGTTTGCGTGAATCTTGGTGCTTCCAGAGATGAGCAAAGTTCTCCATGGAAAAAAGATCTTTATTTATCCCTTTTCTTTATTAGAAGTGTATGATAAGAAGACATAATGAAGCAGTAGAATAGTTGAATAGAGTGGGGATGCATCTTTTAATCAATTATAAATGGGCACTTTTCTTTTCCTTTTCTCTTTTTTTAATTGTGTTCAGTTTTTTTTAAAATTTCTCCTGCGTTCACGGGTGAAGAGAACTTATGGGGCCAGTGGGTCCCTTGTTCACAGGCGCATAATTCTGGCTCCATAGCTTCACCCCAATTTTTGTTTCTTACTCTCCTTTGTGCCCATCTCTCTCATACCCTCTCATTTATGTGAAAGGAGAGAGAATGGCACATGGAGGGGTGGAAGGAGGTGAAGCGTGGGTGATCATAAGCTGCATGGAACAAAAGTCACAGGAGGTCGACACCTTCTTTTTATCTTTTTCTGCTTTGGCTCTGGACCTGCTATTGTTGGTGGACAAGGATGAGTAGAGTCTGAAAGATATTTGTATGAGTTTCTTTCATGCACATGACACTACTAGGATGTTTCATATTTGTCTATGCATCCTTAAGAGTTATTATAGTAGAATCTATGCTCGAAGCACATATTTAATCTATGTTAATGTTCCAACTATCATAGACTGTTGCTGGATTAGTTCTTAATCCACACAGTTTTTACAACTTTAAGTATTGTAATTATCTATCCCGGTTGTTACTAAGAGAATATGCCTTCACTTTTTGACACATCATGAGAGAGAGAGAGAGAGAGAGAGAGAGAGAGAGAGAGAGAGAGAGGAGAGTTAAGGGTTAAAAAGTGAGAGTAGGTGGAAGAGAATGCTGGTTGGATGAAATTTCACTTTCACATTTGTAAGTGTGAACTGAAGAGCAAATGGCACACACTTGAAGTCTCCTCATTGTGCAGATAAGTTGCTTGTATACAATATTTTCAAAATTTTATGTTGAATATAGAATTTATTTTTGACACATTAATAGAACAGTTAGTTTTCAAGGATCGGGATAATTATTATAAAATGATTAAGAATACAATGACATTTTGTCTAAGTAATTTTTTATCACTTTCTATATAGTTCTTTTTTTTTTTGTTTATACAGTTATACTTTTTCCCCTTTTTGATTAGGTGATTCAATTGGCTAAATACTACATGCCTTTCTCAATATAAAAAAATCAAATTCTAGTGTAAACATTATCAATATTTTTCCTTCTAGCTCAGGATAGTTTTCACATAACTGCAATTATTTTGTACTTACACGGTCGTCATTGTTAAATTAGGGACTAATCACTAAAATGCAATTTCACAAATCGGATGACCAATGTGAGGGGATATTACTACACTACATGCCCAATAATCTTAGGACATCGTATCATTCTTATTTGGAAGAATATGGAGTATGTATCAACTGAGTGACGCTGCATTAATATTCGGTTAGACTGTGCCAAACAAAGAGCAATGCTATAAATCTTTTGTTCACATATATGTCATACTTAGAAGGACAGGTCTAGAACAACGGTTAAGTTGTTCTATTTGTGATCTAGAGGTCACGAATTCGAATCAAAGAAACAATCTTTTATATCGTCCCTTTCTCGTATCTCACAAATGATGAGAACCTTGTGCACTGGATATGCCTTTTTTTTACATGTATGTTTGTACTTGTGTTAAATCTCTAATCCTATTAATTACATTAGGATGCTAATTCTAATAAGATTAGTGTATCTATTTTATATTCCTACTAGTATTAAGCTATCACGTTCTCACTTGCATTGGGAGTCATGTACACTTGTACATCTCTTAAGACTATGGCCTTCATGTTCAATAGAAAAGTTTGATCATGTTCCCTACTCGACCCATATTAGCAAAACAAAGCCAAAAGATATAGCAAAAAGAATATTATTAATGAATATACGTCTTTAATTATAGAGTAATACTTGTTGCGCCATGTGCCATGCAACTTGCACCACACACGGGTCGGTCGGATGGCTGCAACAGCAAGTAACATTTTTTTATTTTATCTTTTTAGACTAAGGAGGGAAGGGACAATCTAAGGGAGTTAAAAAAAATAAAAAGAATAAAAACAAATTGTTAATATTTATTTATTTATTGATGAGAAAGTATGATGGCTCCCTAGGGTTGCCCCCCTTTTCCCCCAGAGTTTTACAAAATAATATTGCTCCTGCTGCTCTGCTTCCGTATTTTCCTGCATTTTATTGTAAGTGCCACTCTACCTGTTCATGCGCTAAATAGTAAATGGCCAAGTCAAAAGTGTTGGGAATTATATCATATAATACATACCACAATCTGTTCAAGTAGATAGAAAGCTTAAATCGAAAAGCTCTAGCATCAAAAGGAAGCAACCTCCATTCAAACTCCTCTGGACTGATTAGCTCATGGCTTCTCAGAGTTCTTCATATCTCCAGAGATCTGTACAGAAACATGTAAGCTTAAATAAAAAAAGCAGAAGGGTAAAGACAGGGCAAGTAAAATTTAGCATCCCCAACTTCAGAAACGTAGCAATATGTATGTAGATACGACCAAATTTTTTAAATTCAATTCACGATAAATCAATCTAAAAAGCTATATAAGCATAATATTTTTTTTTTCTGGGTACGTGTATGCACATGGACAGCCACAAGGAAAAATGCTGGGGGCAGAAAGCCAGAGGTAATCATCTGGGAATGAAGAGGATAAAAAATTTACATCTTCCCTTCCACTTGGGCATGGTACTTTACTACGCTATGTGTGTGTGTGTGAGAGAGAGAGAGCGCTAAACTGACGCACAGGAAGAAGCACGTTTATTTTTCAAGTGATTCATATTGTCGAGTGTACCCATTCCAAGTTTCATTCTAATTCCTTTTTCCTGGGTAAGTGTATGTATATACATTCCATAGGGGAATATGCATGCCCTTTTCTAAAATAAGGGCATGTGCAAGCCTAAGTCAAGGAAAGCTATCTACATCCACAATATGGGGTAGTAAACTGTGGACACCAACACGATGATTCCATAAGATTTGGGTGGAAAAATTCTGCACCTAAAATAGACTGTTGATAACCCACCATCACAGTTCTTAGCCTGCGAGATATCTTCAGCTCTGTGTGATTGCAAAAACAACAGAAAAAAAAGCAAAATAATATGGTATCTCTACCATTTCTTGGTTGAGAGGACAACCATGAAAAAGAAAATTTTTCAATTTTTAACCCCTCTAATCTACGAAAAACTAATTATAACCTCTGTATTCAGTAAAAGGCTAAAAAATCCCTAAAACCTCACTGTTAGCTAGAAACGACCTTTTTCAGGGAGTTTTTTTGTCAAATATCCCAAAAATATTTAAGGACTTTTTTCCCAAATTCTCTAGGGTGTTTTCCAAACAAAAGTGAGATTACAACATTTTTATTGAGGGAGTTTTTCCTAAATTAATAGATTAGAAGGATTAAAAACTAAAAAAACCAAAAGAAAAACACAAAACACAAGATTGTCCCTAAGCCCTGTACCCAGTCTCTTTACCTTTCCAAAAATTGGGAAAATGGGAGACAAAAGGAAGAGAGAAAGAGTTGAGGCCATGACATTGAAGATCATCTGCTGTCATTGTCCATAAAACTAGCCATCATCCTTAACCACCACAACTGCTGTTGCATCATGGCTATAGAGACACATGAACTGCTAGCAGCACTCACCAAACCACAAATACCTCAGACATCTCAAACAATGTCTGCCTTCACTTCACACCACTTGTTGTTTCAAGCAGCACTTGTCAATGCACCATTCGTGCTGCAGCCACATGACCCACAACGTAGTCATCTATAGCTCATTAATCACTCCATGAATTTGGCACGATTCAGCAGACGCCATATACACCTTACTTTGGAATGTGAGACTAAATGATGTACAAATCAGAACCAACCTACTAAGTAAAAACCAAACTTCAGATTCAAACGGTCCACTCCCTATTCTCATTTCTCATGAAGACCAAACTTCTCATTAGTCTAATGGCCTTTTACAAATACCCCCGAGTCTTATATATAATGAACACCCAATAAAATCCGTATATGAACGCATAAAGAAGGCCCTAAAACCCTTAAATGATCATCATATGTGCTGCCACCTTCTCATCACCAGTCAACTTTTTATCTATGTAATCTCACATAAGCTGGTTTTGCAAGACATATAAATATTTAGAGGGGTTTGTATGTATACTAAAACATCAGGAAGTTCTTTTTTGTTTATACACCTTGCTATGATGATCTATGCTAAAAGCTTTTGATTTAATTCCTCTTCTGCATATTGCCTATAGTATTGCTAATGAGCTGGTTGTTGGCTTAGCAATACATGTAAAAAAGAAAACAAGAAAAAACTGTCATCCAGTGTGGTGCAGCCGCAGTCTACTAAAGTACTGCCAAAGGCATGCTATTTATTTTGTGAAAGAATTTCAGTGGTTCTTCCTTAGACAATTAAACCTCCTTGGACTAGTAGCAATGTGGTAAAGGACAGATGTAATAAAATACCTTTATTGCACAACAAGCCTTTCTTTGTTGTTCTTGCATCAGAAACTCCTGAAAACGAGTTTCGTACACTAAACACAAAATGTCTACTAAGTCTGCTATTGAGCAAAAGGAAATGCCAAAATGCTATTAGAAAACTATGCCAATATTTAAATTCAAAGCTTACTGATAACCAAGTTGGATGTAGGGAAAACAATACTAAAAATATAACAATACAAAAATTTTATGAAGATATTCATATCTTCATTTATAACTTTTACAGGGTCCAAAGATTACAACACATGCATACATCCTTATGCAATGGGATATTGATGTCCTATCCTGTGCTCACTCCACAACATATCCAAAACTTCACGAAAAGGAAAAAGATAGGATGCAGATTCGTTAGGCCCTGTAGGCTGCCAACCCTCCATCCCCCCAACACATTTAAAGGAAAAAGAATAATGTTCCCACGAGAAAAAAGAAACACCAATCCTCAATTGAACTCGATAAGCATCACAGGTTCAGGCCTAATCCATTAAACACCACTGAAATCCAGCCCAAATTCTTTTTATTTTGCCAGATTACAGTAAGCATGTTTCTAAAGAATTGAGAATAAAAAGGCATTAGTTCCTGCCATCCTTGTTCTATATTATTTTGCTTGGGAAAGACAGTCTCCCTGGATAGATACTGCTGAGAAGCCCAGAAAAGCTCTGTTAAAATTTCAAAGCATATGGCAGCACCGTACGGCCCAACCAACTGTAGGAGTGCAAAAGGAAGTAACAAGAGGTACAGTACGATAGCATTTTTCTTCCCTTATCGGGAAAAGTTAGAATATAAGTTAAGAAGTTCGGGCATCGTACAAAGGATGTAATCATGCTACCAAAAGCATGCAACCAATAGTTCAAATGTAACAAGAGTACAGCTGAAAAATAAAAAGGATTTTTTTAAATTGATATCAGGAAACACCCAAAAAGGATGAATTTGTTAGGAATAGCAGGAGCAAGTGGGGTTAGCCAGCCCACAAAACAAGAGGAACATGGAAGGCTTTGGTTGAACATATGGAACAATTAGCCAGCATAGGAAATGAACAAATAGAACATGATAATTTTACTTTTATTTCTAAATAGATTAAAGGTTCGATAACTCGGGAGAAAAGGAGAACGAAGAACAATCTATCTAAGAGACAAGCATAAGTAGATAATTTGAGTACACAATGATTCAGAGCAGAAAGAATGAAACTAACACAGCACCAATCAGAGCAAAAAAACATTTTGACGATAACTCAAACCTAATGCAGCACAAAGACATAGGATCCAATGGAAATTTAACTTTTATACTGAGTGAAGATGGAGATGGGAAGAAGATGAAAGTCATTGCTTGGAAAGATAAGCATTCACTTTAACCAAAGCCGGGACTGGAATAGTGAGATTTAGTTAGGCCTTTGAGGGAAAGATGAGATGGGACTTGCCAGAACCTGATGTGAGTCAAGCATTCCCCAAAAAGAAGATCAGGCAAACCTGTCATTTCATCGTCCAGTCGGGAGTTTGATTTCTAACAAACACTAACAAGTCAGGCAATCTGCCCGTCACCAGACTAGCTGACCTGCTCGTGTCTTTGTATTTCCCTAAGTCAACTTATACAAAAAAAGAATGAAGCGAGGAGTTTCTCTTTTCAAAGCAGTCTTACAATAACCACTATGAGAAGAAATTTGGAATAGCCTATGCTAGATAAGAAGATCACATTTGTTTGAGGGTTCAGAATTTGAAGTTGCTTCTTATGCTGAGAATTGCAACCAAAGACCAAAATAAGCATTTTGATTTAGCTTTTTGTGTCCTTATCCATCTGGACATAAGCCATAATAGATGCACTTTGTTTCATACCCCATTCCGACTATAACCATAACTAATACACTTTGTTTCAAAGGCAAGTAGGCAATGACACCTTGCTTTCTCTTTTTTTTTTGTGGAGCTTCAGAGTAAAAAACGAAAAAAAAAACCTCATGTAAAATTATAGATCATGAGACGGCTTCGTGCTTAAGAATTCCATGAAATTTCATGTAGGCTCTGTGGATAAGCTGTAAGAGGTACCCAACAACCTTCAGATCTTATATTTTATGATAATTTCAGCAATTCAATACCATCTATATCCATGACATGTGAGTGTGTGTGTGGCATCATAGAAATCACAAGATGCTTGTGAAATGCTAACAGATTCCACAAGACTGGCACTGTCAAATGATCGAAGTCTAGGCCATACCAGAACAAGCTATTAACGTCATTAGGCTGTAGTTCACATAAAAGAGCAGAGTGGAAACTCAGTAATCACTGGATCTACCATCTGTGTTGAGACCATGCTAAAAAATGGATTTATGATCCAGAAACCGTCAGATGCTGGGATGAACATGAGCTTTGTTGCTTATACCTTATGCAAGTGGATCCACCATGGGATCCCAAAAAAAGTTTTAACTGAAAGAATGAATCATTCATCATGATTCACATTCGGCGAGTCTTCCATTTTCTTCTTCTTTCTTCCTTTCTTTGTACTTGTGGAGGCTTTCTCCATGGGCATTCCAGGAAACATGCCTTCCATCACCTTAGGGACCGTAAAACGAAAGTCCGGGACAGAGAACTGGCCTTTATACTCAGGATAAGCTTCCAGAAACCTCTCCACATCTCCCAAGCTCCTCATCCTCTTCCCATTTGGCATGATATAGCAAGCATCCAGCTTAGTTAAATCCTTCCTCATGGTCACAATCCTCTTGCATCCAGCAGGAGTCTTGGGAATGTTCGGCTTGTCGACAATCCACAGCGAAGTGGCATCAAAATCCAAGTCCGCAGGGTCATCACAAGTAACATTGGGTCTTCTGCTGCACACCCAAGGGTACTCAGTGAGGTTATGCCTGATCACCTCATACTCCTCCTCTGTTGGAATCAACCTTAGCTTGAAGCACCTAGCACACTGCACTGCATACGCTCCAATCTTCCTGGTTTTCTGTAATGGCAATCAATGTGGGGAAAAAAAAGGTAAGCTAATTAAACTGCAATGCCAGGAGAAATGTAGGTGGGTCTCCAACAAACACAAACCAAAGGTGCTCCCCCACACAACACAAAACCAGCCACGATTAGGAACACAATGCCCATCGCAAATAAGCCGTGAACATGCGTAAGCGAGCAGACACCAAAAAAATGAAGGAAAAAAAAACTCCTCTACCGAAAAAAAAGTCCTTCAAGAACATGCATCACCCCGTGCCCGTCGCCGTCCCGGACCAATCCAAAGACAAATAGAGAAAAAAACACAACCAAACGCCAAAACACAGATGGAACACTGGCGCCCTCTTCGTGGTTTAGCAACAAGACGATATTTTTACCTCGGCGGCGGATCCCGGGGTGCCTCTGTGGTCGCCCCTGCTGCTGCACAGTGGGGGTGCGGCCCCGACGGGGGTCCCCTCCTCCGGCGGCGGCATGGTTTGGTTTGGCGGCGGCGCCCAGGCGAGAACAGGTGGCTCCTCCATGGCCGGAGACGAAGAAGAAAAGATTGGAGCAGCGGAGACAGAGGAGATGTTACCGCCGTGGCACACGCGCATTTGCATTGGATTTCGTGGGAAATCTTTGTTCTACACTGTAGTCGTCCTTTTTCTTATTTTACCCCATTCTAACCGCGGAGAGTTTGCTGAGATTGCGACTCCACAGTGTTCTGTGACAGGCCGTACACCGTACACAGATCCGCTGAGATCTAAGTCATTTATTAGTCTGGTGCGTGCACGTGTGAAGGAGGGGAAGAGGCCTTACCTCCGGATGTAATTTGGACGGGGAGTACAGTATAATATTTGATCGGACGATTTTATTGCAACAAAGTATTACTTTTTGGACGGGTTGGACCGAAGTAATTTAGATATAACTTAAATTTAAAATAGTTTAACTCAATTTTAGTTTAATTTAAATTCAGTTCAAATTTAATTTAACTTCAGCGAAATTCAACCCCAATTTAATAGTGAGTGGGTTAAGTTGGACCGGTCCTATTTATAAATAATTGTTAGAAGTATTTTTTTGTATTAATTATTATAAAAATCAATTGATCAAACTGGGCCAGTTCATTTTTAGTTCAACCTAATTCATATTTAATTAATGTCAACTCAAATTTAATTTAACCTAATTTATATAATTTAGGTCAACTCAATTTACTTTAATATGGGTTGAATTGAACTGGGCCACGGAATGATTTGCCCAAATGACATTCCTACTTCCAATGGACCTGAAAAACCGCCTTCCGATTGGAGGAAGAATGACCCACATTCTTAATTTCGGAACGGACTTTTTCCTCTCTACTTGTATGTCTAACTCAAAGACACATGAGGGAGGAAGTGGGAGAGTATAACCAATTATTTTATAGTCAAATGACTCGTTCATTCTTCTTCTCGGTGTCTTAAGGCTCGCACGGACATAAAAGAGAGGTCTAAAAGATCTATTTTTTTATTGAAGTTACATTTGCTGCAACACATGTGGTGCGGGACAATACATGAAACTTAAAAAAAAAGAAGAAAAAAAAAGTTGACATTATCATGCCCCACATATCTTATAGTCTCTTGATCTTCAATTGAATGACCTAATTTTTTTTTAAAAAAATTATAAATCAAACTCGAATGAATAGTAAAAAAAGATCTTTCATGACTGAAGTCAATAAGAATTTTTTATATTGGGCTCAGTTTTTAATGTTTTAAATTTTTTTAAGTTATCTAATTGAAAATCAAAATATATAAACATGCGGCACAGTGCAATGACCACATGTCGATTAATTATGGGAGCGAATGTCAATTGAAGTTTTTGTCACGTGCATGTGGCAGGGTCACCCTGTGATCGACCCCCTGGTAAATATTTTCCCACCTCTCGCTTTCATATGGTCGGTGCGTTGAATTTCAAACCTAGATATTCCATTTGGTGTTCCTCTCTCTTATTATCTCTCTAGCCAATCGTGTTAGCCTTTCAAAAAAATTAAAGTTATAAGATTTGGGGTATTGTAACAAATATTATTCTTACAAAAAGATATAAGATAAGATTCTCTCAATCTCATTTTTTGAGGTAGAATGTATCCACATTTGTAAGGATTAAAGGTGAATCCATTAATATAACCAAAAAAATATAAGTGTAGTATTAGATTCATGCTTAGCTCATGTGAGATGAAATCCTTTATATTTCATTATTTGGATTCTCGCATGGACTTAAAAGGGCCAGGGGAGAACTAGTTATGTGATTAGAAAAATTGAGTGAAGTATCTCCATTTCATCTTTTGGCTATTGTAAGTTGGATATCATTATTACATGTCCAAGGAATGAGATCAAAATGTAACAATAGACATCTAAATAATTTTTTTAAGATATTTAAATATTAATTTTCTAAATTTTTTATTATTTCTTAATAGTATCTCTCTCCGATAAAAATATTATGTGAAAATGTCAAAAATAAACACAACTATGTAAAATAACCTATTTATGCTTTATAATAATTCAAAAAAATTTTGAAATGGGGGGATACAAAGGTTTATTCACAATTCACTATACATATAGGGATTTGAAATCTTGAAAACCCAAAAGGACATTGCACTAGGTCTAATTTGGATTCTCCAAAACAAAGGTGTATACGGCTAATTTGAAATTTAGATTTATAAAATATAATTGGTTCTTTTAACGTCGTAATGTCGATATGTCCGAGTGGTTAAGGAGACAGACTTGAAATCTGTTGGGCTTCGCCCGCGCAGGTTCGAACCCTGCTGTCGACGATTTTCCAAAAAAAATAAATTTGTTACGTTTTTTTTAACCGATCTTTTTTCCTTTCTTTGTTCCCTCCAATTTCCGCTGCTTCTTCTTCTCCTTCTTTCGCATTCTCGATCGAATCCGTCGTCTCCGCTTTGAGACAATCCTCCCAAAATCCAATATCCATCACCGGCGAGCCGCCATGGCGTCCTCCCCGCCGCCCCCACCGGAGAGCCTGGTGGTGGTGCACAACGTGGCGAAGAGGCACAACGTCGGGACGATGGCTCGCAGCGCCGCGGCGTTCGGCGTCTCGGAGGTCGTCCTCGTCGGCCGCCGCGACTTCAACGCCTTCGGCAGCCACGGCTCCACCTCCCACCTCCGTTTTCGCCACTTCCACTCCCTCTCCCTCGCTCGCCTCTACCTCAAGGCACTCTTACTTACCTCCTCCTCTCTGCTTCCCATTCCATTCCATGCCCATTAGGGTTTCGCGTTCCTCCTGACCTCCAAGCTCCTTCTATGTGCGTGCTCCCTCAGGAGGAGAGAGATTGTGATATCTGCGGGGTGGAGATCACCGAAGGGGCCATCTCTGTGACGGAGCACCCCTTCAGGAAGAGCACCGCCTTCCTACTGGGCAACGAGGTGCTCTCTCTCTCCCTCTCCCTTTTTCTCCTTTTTAAATCTGATTGGTTCACCTTGTTTTCTTATGTTTTAATTTATTAAAAGGGAATGGGGTTGTCCGCGAAAGAGTGCGAGATCTGCGATTTCTTTGTTTATATCCCGCAGTATGGTGGCGGCACGGCGTCGCTGAATGTTACGGTGGCGGCATCCATTGTCCTCCACCATTTTGCGGGTAAAATCTTGAACGCAAGCTGTTTTTCGGCCAATTCTTTGTTTCCTTCTTTGTCTTGAATGTGTCTTTTGTAGTTCCTACCTTTCCCTCTTTAAATTGGAAGTCTTTAGTAAGACAAGTAGCTACCACATCTATATGTCTTGTTTTTGCATTGCTTTTGGAGTAACTTAGCAAAATAGCCTGTAGCATGAATTGGGTAAATCACCTATAACTTGCCTTTGAATAATCTGTGGTCTAAGCCAGATCAGTGTGTTGGGGGAAAATGAAGCAAGGGTGGATCTAATTCTAAAGGAAGTGGAGGATATGTTTTTGTTTCCTTTTAAATTCTATTGCAGGGGACAGACTTTATTTTGATGCTTTTAAATGGGATGGGGTAGTCTTAGTGATTGAATGGACCCTTAACAGCTGAAGGTGACAGTTGAAGGCTACCATCAAAACTGGCGGCAACATCTATATCTTTGGCAGACGGCCAATGATGCCATTTGGATTGGAAAGTGGCAAAGCCTTTGGCAGAGGAAGAGTTTGTAGGAAAGAAGATGACGAGTGGAGCATCGTGAAGGCAGCAACTTTACAAGTGGGATGGAAGACATTTTTCTGATTATGCCCATGGGGATTCTTTCTCGAAAGACATTTGGGCATGTGAATCTGGCAGCCCACATTCTCTAACAAGGATGCTGTACAACATGACAGAATCATCGAGCCATTCTGGAGACCTGACCATGTCTGCCAAAGGATCAGTGCATGGATGCTGATCCAAGAAGGCTGTCTCATCTATTCCTTAGTGGTTATTGGTTAAAGCTCTGTTGGAGTCCCAGACGAGGAGCCATATCACCCTAGTGGAATTAGTCCAACCAGAACATAGAAAGTGAAAATATTTGAGGAATTTGATGTTTTAAGCTCCATCCAAGGGGGTAGTCTGATCCTCTGAGAGTGCGAGGGTGCCTCTAAGGATGTTTAGCAAAGGTCGAAGTCTTTATTCCCTGGAGCCTCTTCTGCTCCCTCCATCTAGTATTTATTATTGTTCCAAAGCTGCAGTGGAGTGTTCCCTTCAGCAATCACAGCAGCGGCACGATCATAAAAGGAAAACATAGGAGGTGATCCTTGCAGAAAGCTTTCATGAGTCTGGACCATGATTAAGCATGGTGGTTCTGGATTCGTCGAAATCAAATACCATGGTCAGTTTAGGACAGTGAAGGTAATTTTTATACAACTGCTGTGCCATGTGAAGAAGTGGTGGCACGCTTAGCATAAAAAAGATAGAAAAATCAGAAAAAGATTATGAAGGATTCTTACAAAGTGGAAGAATGAATGAAATTTCTTTTTGAGTGTAAATAAATAGTGGTTAGAAGGAATTTCTTTTTGAGAAGAAATGAAGCATTAGAAAACAATGCTAAGTGGAAGGATCGTGGGAGAGGTATTAAGCTTGGTAAAAGGAGATTGGAGTTCATTAAAAATGATCCTCCTGTTGATGAAGGAGACGATGCATGCTTGGAGTTCCATTTATTTATATTTATTAGGATCATTTATGGTCCATTATGAGTTCTTTATTTTCTAGGAATTTTAGAAACGTGGAAGGATAAGGACGGAAGTCCAAGAGTCATGAGGAGTTACAAGAACGAGTCTATATATATATATATGTTCCAGAAATGAAAGGGAGAAGATTTGTTGAAAAAAGAAAAAAATACATGTTTGTTCGATTGTTGCCTCTGTGACGGAGGCCCCATCACTCTTCCTCGGTGCGACGCCGAGGGACCCTCCTCAACTCCGGTGTGATGCCGGAGGAATATCCTACCTGCTGGTGCGATGCCAGCAAGTCCCCTTCCCCCTAAACCCCTATTCTTATTCCCCTCTTTGTCCCGCATCAATTTTGGTATCAGAGCCCAAGCCCGATCCACAGGCTACCGCCACTGCTCACCCTCCTTGTCACCACCGTACACCTCTTTCATCATCCCTCTCTTTAGGCTTCACTGGAAGAGTAGAAAGAGAAAAGCAGAAGAGGAAGAAGAAGACGACGGAGAGGGACCCGTGGCCTACCTCCGCAGTTGCCGGCATCGGCCGGCGTTGTCGCCGCTGTTGCCAGTCCCCGCCGGCGCTCGCAGGACCGGTGCCTGCTGCTGCCGCCCCCACTGTCACCTCCATCGTCTTCCACCGCAGATGCTGTCGCCGTCGCCGTCGCCACCCCGCCTCGCCGCCGGTGCCGTTGCAGCCCGCCGACACAACCTGCCGCCATCGTTCCCCTCTCCCCATCCCTGCTCGTTCTCTACGTAGGATTTTGTGGGGAGGAGGGCGAGCCGAAGAAGAAAGGAGGGCGAAGCCGTCGTCATCGGACCCCACCGCCGAAGCCACCTTCGAAGGGCCCCGCCGTCATCATCCACCGGCGCGATCACCACTGCAGGCCTCGCCATTGTCATTGCCCGGCTGCCCACTGCCGTCCGTCGCTGCCTTTTGCCCTTCTCGCAGCTGCCGGTACCGACGTCGTTGTCGCCCTGCCCCGCCGTCACCGCCGCCCTGCCAGCCGCCACCGTCGGCTTCGGTTGCCGCCAGTGCCGCTGGCTCCCACCGGCGCCGCTGGCGCCTCCTCCCACCTCAACTCGAGCCGCCAACCTTCCTCCCCACGTCCGATTATGGTAAGAAGGAGAAAGGAGGAGATGAAGGGGGGAAAAGGGGGGGCACGTGCCCTTTAAAGACTCAACCTGGTCAAGCCAGGTCAACCTGGTTGTCCGGACCTGGGTCCAAACCAGACTCATCCTGGTTCGAGCCATTCTCCCTTAAAGGGAACCCAAGGTTAAGCTGTTACTTGGTCTAATCAGGTTTTAAGTAATCCAAGTGGTCCAAACCATTTGGTTCAGCCCTGGTCCGAGCCACGGTTTGATCTGGTCCAAGCCAGGCCAGACCTGGTTCGTGGAGGTGCAACTGGAGCCGTTAGTGCACTGCCCTTGCCCCGAGCTCGTCCGGACTCTGATTCATGCGACGTCTGTGCCGTTGGATTCGTCTCAACGAGGCCATCCCAGATCTAGTGCACTGCATCTCCGACTACCTCGTTTTTCGTGCCACTTCGCACGCATATCGAGGACACCGATTGCGCATCCCGAGGCCCGCTCAGCCGCCTCGATTTGCGTGCCAATTTCCGGTGCACTAGTTTTTCAGCGGTCAGCGGCCGACTTGCCTCGTTTTGCGTGCCGCACTTATGCACTTTACGAGGACACTTGTGCTCGTCATTCCAAGTGGTTTCAGACTCTGATTTGTGCACCATTCGTGCCGTCAGATTCGTCTCGACGAGACCGACCAGATTCGGCAAACTGAGTCTCCGACTTGTCTCGTTTTGCGTGCCGCTGCTGCACGTATTTCGAGGTCATCTTTTGGGCTTCGTTTCTTGCACTGATCGCGTCGTTGGCTTCGTCTTAGCAAGACGGATTCAGTTCTAGAATGGTGCTCCCCCTACGACGCATCGTTCTGTGGACCACTGATTGATTCTATCAAAATTGGAGCCTTGAGATAATCTCTTGCAACATGTTGTCCATTTATTTATGTTTCGCTATGTTCTTGCCGAATCGCGAATGGACGACATTGATATTAGATGAGAGAGCGAGTAATAATGTGATTCCCCAACATATTGTTGATTCACTGTTAAAGACGGACGAGATTCTTGTAGACGGTGATAAGGCTTTTGTGGAGTTTTATCGGCGAGTTAAGGGTGTCACCACAGGACACTCCACTACTTATGTGAATGGAGCTTGGTGTACTATAAATCCATGGAGCTCTTCTTTGCTTAGGTCGAGAGTGGCTATCAGAGCACCAAGCGACAGTGGATTGTGATAAACGTCGATGCTCCCTTGTACACCTTTATCTTAATGGACGTGAGTTCACGTTTTCGGAATCGTCACTTTATTCTCCTAAGGTGATGGAAACACCATCAAAGGTACTTGATACAGTCTCCCCAGCTATAAAAGATGATCAATCGGAGGATGTATGTGAAGACATCGCATTGTTGTCAGCTGCTAGTGAGCTATTGGTTGTGGATTCATGGGATTACAATTTATTTGTGGATTCTGGGTTACACATGTTCGATGCTGTTGTTTTCGATGATGACTTATTATGCAGTGGTGGGCATGACCTCATTTCTCCAGAGAGTTCAGATTCTCTGTTAGTTGTGGAATCCGGATCGGATCTTATTGATTTGATATGGCAGACCTTCTGTGATTCACATACAGCAGACCGGGTGGTGATTCTTGATATAATTCTCTGCTTGAAGACTCCCACAAATGATCCAATCGTCCGCTTGATTATACTGGTGCACTTCAAAATTTGAGGACGAATTTTTTTGTACCAGGGGAGATTGATGAAGGAAGCGATGCATGCTTGGAGTTCCATTTATTTACATTTATTAGGATTATTTATGGTCTATTATGAGTTTTTTATTTTCTAGGAATTTTAGAAACGTGGAAGGATAAGGACGGAAGTCCAAGAGTCATGAGGAGTTACAAGAACGAGTCTATATATATGTATATGTTTCAGAAATGAAAGGGAGAAGATTTGTTGAAAAAAGAAAAAAATACATGTTTGTTCGATTGTTGCCTCTGTGACGGAAGCCCCATCCCTCTTCCTCGGTGCGACGCCGAGGGACCCTCCCCAACTCCGGTGTGATGCCGGAGGAATATCCTACCTGCTGGTGCGATGCCAACAGGTCCCCTTCCCCCTAAACCCCTATTCTTATTCCCCTCTTTGTCCCGCATCACCTGTGGTCTTGTCGAAGCTAAGGAAGAAGAGTCTAAGAAGAAGCAGTTGTTTGACATTATTTCTTGTCTTGGAACATCAAGGGTCTCAATGATGTAAAAGGTTAGGGTAGTATGTGATGGGAATAAGTTCATGGTCACAGTCGTTCAGAGTTGCAGTAGACCCGAGGGAGGACCACCATTTTCTCCTATCCGTTCATCTTCCTCGGCGAGCGATGTAAAAGATCGAAACTGAAGCATAATAAAAAATGTGGTCTTCAAAGTCATTAATAGATGTCTTTTATTATTCTAAGAGTCTTAAATAAAAAGTGTGGGTCATTAGGTGAATGTCATAACGTATTCTTATGTAGTCTTAATTAGGTGTCCCTATGTATTACTAGATATGTCTTTATTAGGTGACCTTTGGTCTACCTCTTGCTTTCTATTTAAAGGGACATGTACTTCACATTTGAATAATGAAGAATGGAAGAAGTCATCTAATTTTTGAAATTCTAGCCTTGTTCTTGTGAGATCCCTGAGATGGGGAGGATGAGAAGCCCCAAGTGAGATGCGCACTCGTCTTTGTCGGGTTAGATTTTGAGGGCCTACGTGAAAGGAGAGCCCTGTGATGGGATAAGGTGAGACGCCTTGGGTGAGATGTCCGTTCTGACTACGTATGTTCTTTCAAATTTCGACTTGTCCCGCATCAAATTTAGTATCAGAGCAAACTTCGATCCTTACCACGCCACCATTCCATCCTGTCTTCACTACCACTGTCCCGTTACAACAGCTACCCACCGCCGCCTCCACCACACCATTCTTCCTCTTCTTTCTTTGTCCCATAACTTTTTTTTTTTCCCACTAAATTGGTTACTGTTCACGGTGAACAGTAGCCGTGTTACTATTCATGGTGAACAGTACTGCCGTACTATTCACACGAACAGTACCACCCTCTCCTTCTTCCTTCTCTCTCCCGGTCTTTACTTTGCAACTTCAAAAAAGCCAAAAAGAAGAAGAAGAAGAAGAAGAGGGAGAGAGGAACCACCTTCCGCCAGCAACCCCAACGGCCGACACCACTGCCAGCAACTCCGCTGTCTAAATCCACGTCACCACCATCCTATTCTTCCGCTGTGAGGACCTAGAGAGAGTGGTTTTGAGAAATCTTTGAGAGAGGGAAGCCCTGAGGTTGGGTGGGTAAGATGCCCCGAGTGAGATGCTCGGTACTTCTCTCGTATTTTCTTGCACTCTCTTTTTTGTCCCGCACCATCACCACTCTATTCTTCTAGTTCACTGCTCTCTAAACAGTCTGTGAAGACCGTCTACCTCGTGTTTGATGAAATGCCACAGCGAGCCGGCGTTGTCTGCGCGCCCTACGTGCTGGCCTGTATGCTGTCAAGCACACCCTGCAGTCCTGTATACTGCCCAACGTGCCACTCAGTGTGTCATTGTGCTTGCGCACTGCCGCAACTGCAACACTTGTACGTCACCTCCGACAACATTTCAAACTCGAGGGCGAGTTTTCTCCCACCGGAGGAGAATTGATGGGAATAAGTTCATGCTCACAGTCGTTCAGAGCTGTAGCAGACCCGAGGGAGGACCACTATTTTCTGCTATCCGTTCATCTTCCTCGGCGAGCGATGCAAAAGATCGAAACTGAAGTGTAATAAAGAATGTGGTTTTCAAAGTATTAATAGATGTCTTTTATTATTCCAAGAGTCTTAAATAAAAAGTGTGGGTCATTAGGTGAATGCCATTACGTATTCTTATGAAGTCTTAATTAGGTGTCCCTACGTATTACTAGAGATGTCTTTATTAGGTGACCTTTGGTCTACCTCTTGCTTTTTATTTAAAGGGACATGTACTTCACATTTGAACAATGAATAATGGAAGAAGTTATCTAATTTTTAAAATTCTAGCCTTGCTCTTGTGAGATCCCTGAGATGGGGAGAGTGAGAAGCTCCGAGTGAGGTGCGCACTCGTCTTGGTTGGGTCGGATTTTGAGGGCCTACGTGAAAGGAGAGCCCTGCGATGGGGTAAAGTGAGACGCCTTGGGTGAGATGCCCGTTCCGATCGCGTATGTTCTTTCAAATTTCGACTCGTCCCGCATCAGTATGGTACCACATTATGAAGCTTAACTTGGATGCCATCTGTTTTCAGGAAGTTGAAATAACTTAAGTTGATGATCAATTTGCAAAAAAGCTAGGAGGGAGAGGTTAATTTGCTGGACTTTTTAGTGGTAGATGGGCTAAAAGATGTGCAAATTATTATGTGGAATGGGAAGGTGCTTACAAGAAGGGTGACTCTAGCATGTCAGTCATATCCAACAAGAGAAGTGATAATGATCCTTGCTTCTCACTTCAATATAGGCTCCAAATGGGTTAAGTAAAAGTTACTCTCCTCCAGGTAAGGAGTCTGAAAGGCACACTTCTTGATGTTCAGTATACGGGTGACTTCAATTTTGTCAGATATCCACTTGAAAGAAAGGGCCATGGAGTTTAGGTGCAGGAATTGACTGTTTTGGCTAATGGTTTAGTGAGTGTGAGTTGATGGAGAAAAGGGTTACTCTTTTGGATCTCCATGCACTCTCCGCTGGTTGGAGATAAGTGATCTAGGAAAGATATTGAAAAGGTTTAGGAGGGATCAAGAGATAGCTTCTCCTCCCTCTCCTATTCCTCCACCCCCACGCATGGTACTAAAAAACAGCTGAAACGGATAAGAACAGCTCAGAAACGGTCCTATTCCAACAGGGAGGTAAATAGAACCACCCTTGGAACCAGAACTAGCCGGGGACGATCTGGCTCCATAATCCGATTTTCAATGCCTTCTCCTCATCTATGGACCCTAGATAAATAGATATCCTGAAGAGATCTTGAGAGATGGCAAACCATGAATGGAGATGGATCTACCTAATATGCAGCTTACGACGATTAATTTTTAGGAGAGTGATTCCCAGTCGAAATTAAGATAGATTCTTCATGTCATAGAAGTTTGGGTGTGTTAAGGGTTTATGATTTTTTTTTTTAATTCCTTGGGAAAAGAAAAAAAATCTTCCTAGACAAAAATCATTCAAAGAAAACAACATGGTTATGGGTGATTAGGAGAGTCAAATCTCTGTGGGTGAGTGCCAAATTCTCAACTGTCGCTAAGAGAGGGAGGAAGATATCTATGGAGAGTGGGAGAGAAGCTTGGTTGTTTTTCCTAGAAAATAAAGCTTGGAGAGTGGGAAGGAAAACCTTGGGGTAATTTTCTGGCCCAAAGAACAAAAAGTTTTCAATAACTGTTTATTTTCCTAAATCTCTAATCCTAGGAATACAACTTTTCTCAGAATCTTGACTTTTCCCTCCTATTTTGAGAATCCCTAACCCCATAAGTCAATTTCCCCAAAATAACATGCTAAGGGATCTTCAAAACTTACTTATGAATGACTTTTCTCCTTTAAATGTTAAGACACTCTCTTGCATTCTGTTTCTCGATGCATTTTCCCAAGTGGAAAATTGCATAAATCATCTTCTTGTGGCTCCCAAGCATAGATCATTTTCTTGTGGCTACCAAAATCAAGGGCAATATAGAATATGCAAAGTAACTCCTGTAAGAAGTTCCTTCGTGGGGAATGAATTTTTTTGGAATGGTCAGGGCAAAAAGTGACTCAATTTTCACAAAATGGTTCACATGTATTTTTACCAAGGTAACCTCTCTGATGTTCTTCCCTACTTGGAGAAAATTCCAAGACCCAAGCACTGGTGGAGATGGAAAGCAAGGGTCCTTCATGCCATCACTATGTCTGCACCTACAATTGGAAGGGGAATGTGTTTTTCCTTTTTTTTTTTGGGGGGGGGGGGGGGAGGGGGGTGATGTCACTGCCACCTAGGGTTGGACACGAGCTGAGCCAAGCTGAGCTTTTGATGGCTCGGGCTCGGCTCGGGTGGGATAATCAAAGCTCGAGCTCATTACGAGCCATAAAGATGAACTTGAGCTCGGCTTGCCTCTAATTTGTGGGGCTCGAGCTCGGCTCGGTTCGGCTCACTTCAAAGCCATTTTCGAGCCAGTTGGTCGGAGGCGATTTGAAGACAATGACGCTATTGAGGACGGCAAGAAAGGGGGTTGCAAGACGGTGAGGACGACGACAACACAGAGAAGAGAAGAATGTGGAGGCGGTGCCACGGCAGAGTTGCAGCTGGTAGTCATTGACTCGTCGGTGTTTCAAGAAGGGGGGAGGGCAGCCAGGCAGTGGGAGAATGGGGGAGGAAGGAGGTGGCGTTGCGCGGCGGAGAGGGATCCAGATGCTGCGGGAGTTGGGTGTCTTGGTATGCAGTGTGCTCTAACTCGCTCCATCGTGGCCCCACGTCAACGGTTCACTGGTCCAGTGTGCCAAACTCCAGCAGTCCAGCCAGTGTCACGTGCCTACTCCAAATTCCACTGCCAAAGCCAGGTGTGAAATTTGAAATCCATGGACTCGAGCCATCTCACGAGCTTTCAAGCTGAGCCGAAAGAAGCTCGGACTTGGCTCATTAGGAGAATTGAGTAGGGCCTAGTCCAGCTAATCACGAGCTGAGCCCAAGCGGCTCGGCTCATTGCCAGCCCGACTGCCACCTGTGCACCTGTCGGAGTCCATCAAGGCAACCCTACCCATTGCCTCCACAACCTGCCTACAGGTGCAACCAGGGTGGTTGAGCTGTTTTCCTCCTAGTTTGGGAAACAGAGATTGACAGCAGCAGTGAATGAGGTGGATCTTTGATGATCGAGGAAGAGGTACGCACAGCATAGAGGTTTGGAGGGGCTTTCTGATGATCATCTTGGTGAATGACATCAACATCATCGGGATCATCCCACCTATGCCTCTGCTGTCCCTCTACAATTTGTTTGCAAGCAGCACCAAGCGTCATGAGCTATTCCTCCTGATTCTGGAACAGGAGATGGACAACAGCAGCGATGGAGGTGGAGCTGCTGTGATTGATGATGAAGAGGTTGGTGCAGGATAGAGGTTTGTAGGGGTTTTTATAATGGCGATCTTGGTGAACAACATTAACATCCTTTAGATCCTTGGCAAGCTGGAAAGCCCAAGCACCAGCCTATTGACAGTGACTTCCAACTCTTTCAAGGGTGAGTTTGATGAATCTAACATCTGAGTGACCCTTCTTAGGTGTGGTGAGGCAGGGGTTATAGTCTGTTCTATCCGCAATGCTAGACACTCTGGTGAGTCCTAACTGGAGGTGCTTCCCCACTTGTGATTTATCTGGGGTTTTGGGGGAAATTGTGATCTTGAATTATTCCATTTATTAATTGAAATATGATGTCAAATCTAACATACAGAAGTCATTAGATACACCTGAGGAATTGTTTATGTTTGAGTCACTATATTTGTCCATATTTTCCTTGCAGCTGTACAAGCAGTAGCATCATCAGAAACAGCCATTCCTTCCTCTGTCATTAAGGACTTGGCTACTATTTTTGGCCCTCATAAATGTCATATTTTCATGACAGTTGTACAAGCAGTAGCGTCATCATAAACAGCCAGTCCTTTCTATGTTTAAGGAGTTAGTTCCTATTTTTTGCCCTCATAAAAATGATAAATTTAGGAAATATTCGGTGAAAAATGTATATGCATTATTAATCAAGAACACAAGCAGCTGAATAACAAATAAACAATAGGTCAGTCAGTGTAGACTATCTTTCTCAACTTTAATTTTAAGGTTTCCTTTGTGTTCTTGACAACACCGCTGCAACTTTGGCTCAGCAGGGATTGGGTTTGGTCTGGGTGGGGTTGGATCTGGAGCAGCCAATTGGATCAGGTCTGAACTGACTGATCCTGGACATATTTGAAATTTCTAAATTTGGTTTCCACCACAACAAGAAGTAGACTGTAGAGATGGTTTTCATTTTCTAGAAATGGCGGAAACGACTTTATGGGTACCATTAATTTTGTTCGATAATTTGAAGCATTTTTATTTGGAACAAGTTTTGTGGATGTCTCGTGAGACCATTCTTTCAAAGCACAATATGCTTTTGGAAGGCCCACAGAAGTTTCGCTTATATAATTTTCTTATTCCAAAGGGGTGTGTAATTATGGATATGGATATTGCTGCTGCAGCTGTATATCAGTTTAATGTTTTTCATGTTATCACTTTTTGTGTGTGTTTGAGGAGGGATAAAAGGTATGTAGGACATACTGTACTGTAGAAAGCGAGAGGGATGCATGCTTTATGAAAGATGTAGAAGCTGGTGGATGCATCCAACATTTTTTTTGGTTTACAACATCCATCATTGTGTTTGGACTTTGTCCAATAGTCATGGAAAATTGGTGATGAATATGCATGTGTAGGATGCATCTTACATTGGGTGAACATTTCATGGAGGATTTGTAAAATTGACAGTCCAATATTAACAAAACGACATCTGGTGAGAAGTGTAGTCATGGAAAATTGGTGATGAGTGTGCATGTGTAGGATGCATCTTACATTTGGTGAACATTTCATGGAGAATTTGTAAAATTGACAGTCCAATATTAACAAAAACATCTGGTGAGAAGTGAGAAGGATATTTGTCGCAGAGAATCTGTAGTCGTCTTTTACCCCAGGAAACATGCTATTTCTTCATACATCAAAAGATTTGAGTAAATCATTTCTTTTTTAACTTTTGATAATATGTTGTGGTTCCATTTCACAGTCCAACTTGTATGGTCAATTGTTTAGACTAGTTGATTGACAACGCAATAGAACTTCTACCTGCTATTTTTTTTTGGGCATCTATCAGTTACAAAATGTTCTATACACTGCATTCCCAGTTTGGGCAGGATTTCCTGAAAGAAGCAGGGAAGGCAACAAATTTACTGTAGCCGAGAAACCCTTGCAGCACACGAGAAGGAATTATTGTGCAGAATCACGGGAATCCATCATTGAGGATCGTAAGAATAGACGGGAAAATGCTTCTCGTAATTTCTTCGATGATATCAGAACTGATGGTTCCGAATCAACAATCAGTTTAATGGAGTTGTTTAGTGGTTAGTTTTGAATATCTGCTTTTTAAGTTGCACAATTGCTATAGTGAATTTGCTGCAGCTGAGAAATGAGGCCGTAAACTCCATGTGTTCCGTGGAGGATAAGGAAGAATCTGCCTAGCTGGCAAGATTTGTAATTTCCTGTTGTATTCGGTAAGTTATGTTTTCTGAAGAGAAACTGAGATGGTCATTATCTCATCTGCTGTCATTCCTTTTAGTAGTAGGGTTATAAGTGATATTCCCATTCCTCCAAACTGTATGCTTGCAATATAACAAATGGAACGCAATCCTGTTTATTCTTTTACAAGAACTGTTGCCTTACTGACTTGTTTCTTCACACCTTGCCATGCTTTTGTCCATATCTAGGAATCTGCGGATAGTAATTAACGACCTGCCGAACATCTAGAAAATGCAATTATTTCAGTTGTAGCGCTTGCTATACCTTTTTTCTAGTCCTAATTCAATTAGATAGCTGATGTGTCTCAGTGATACTCAAGGCAGAATGGAGTGGTCGAGGAACTTTTGGTTTTGACACCAATTTGGAACAATGCTAATAGTTTCTCCTGGAATATGACCAAAATATTTTGAGCATTGGAAAATGATCTGCTTGTTGTTTTATTGTGAGTGAGTAGCATTATAGAAGGCCCTTCATCCACCTCCCCATAAACTTAATTGTGCTTCACTCGCAACATTGTGATGCTGGTGTTAATCTCTTGCAGCCACCTTTGCTTCTTACTGCTGTCCCGAGTTCATTTATAACAATATTTTCACCAGCATGCGTTATCTTAAAAAGTTTAAGGTTGAGACAGAGGACCCTTGTCCATCACTCCCAGTGTGTTTGTACCTTCCCAAGTTATTACACAAATTTACCGTAAACTTGGTAATCTCTTTTATTAGATCGACTAATGAGTAAAGTTTTTATTAGCTCACATGGGATCAAAGTGTTATAATAATAAGGATAGTGTGCGGCCGTGTTACCCTGGTATGTACTAGCTAATGCCGTTGGCTACCATGGGATTTGATTTGGGTCTGAATCGAGCAGCGGACATGTGGATAACCTCAGCTATCAACCTCTTGAGGGATTTCAAGCAAAAGAAAAAGAAGCGTGTGGACAGTGTAATTATTAAAACTCTAAATATGAAAGTGGCACATAAGAAATGCAGCTCTATATTATTGATTTTTGGTTTATCTGAAGGGTAATAAGACATTATCTTGCAGTTTCGTAAGGAAAAAAAATAATAATCTGGAAATAGTTTGCATTAGTAAATAGTCTAACCCAGCCTCTTACTAGTAGGGTGGTAAATAGATTTCTGTTTTTTCGTTTATCTGGCCTATTTTCAACTTTGCGAATAGATACTCTATAATAATATCCCTTAGTTTTCTTTGTTAGTTCGAGGACCAAGAAGGCTACAGTCATGTTCTTTATTACTCATTTTGTCAGACATAGGAAAAGTATCAATTGGATTTTTTCCCTGACCTTTCTTTATTGATGACTACTATTTTCTACAGCCCTGATATTCTAGTCAACCTTCCCAAGTGAAAAAGGAGGTTCTATACCAATGGTGTGAACAATTCAAGTTTGGCCAAGGCCGAATAGCCAATGACCTAAACATTTGAGTCCTAGACCCCATAGTAGGGCTGCAGCCAATTTGATAATTAGGTTGGGGATGAACTTGGCCAAACTCGGACTGTGTTGGATTAAAGTTGAGGCTTTTGAACTGACCTCTGTCAGATTAGTTTGGATTGAGAGATCGTTTAAGTCGACCTAACATGACCTATACACACGCACATGCACACATGTATCTTTGTTTTTTGTTGTTATATAAAGGTGGATGGATAGATTCATTCGTCTCTTTACATTTAAAGTTTTGATAAACTAAGGAAAAAAAGGTAAAAATGTGGATTGTAGGTCATAACCCGACTCAACTTGATGAAGATTTGGTTATATGAGTTAGATTGGATTGGAATATGATTGAATGGATTGGATTAGATTGGTTGATAAGGTTAGGTTTATGGATCAGTCTAAGTTAAAATTAATGACCTCTTATCATGAATTAAGGTTGATTCCAACTTGGCTTAACCCGATTCGAGTTGTAATCCTATCCATAAAGTGAGTAGTGCCTCTAGCTAGTAGCAAAAATTTGAAACCCTAACATAACTTGTCCACAGTCTAATGCCTAAACAAGTGACAAGAGTTTTCTATCAACGCCTTTAGTACGAATTTTAAAAGGCTCAAATCTGCCTCCATGATGGCTGATACGTTTTCGATGGTGATCCGTCCTTTCACCATCTATGCAAGTCCATCAGCCATATCCTGCATTAACGTCCACAGAGATTCACAAAAAAAAAGTAAAAAAAGAGAGAACCATTTTAGTTTTTAACTTTATAAGGGGTTATCCTATAATTTGCATAAGCTTAGTTTACGTAGGTACCATAGAGAATTATCCTATGGTTTGCATAAGCTTAATTTACGTACCACTTCGAATGCTAAGTTCGACCAAAATTTCTTGCTCATTTTGCCTTTTGCTTTTCAGACTGCTCTCTTTTGTATGTGTAGAGTTTCTATCTAAGCTTAGGGTCTGTTTGGTAGTCAGTAAAATGGCAGTTAGGAAAACCTGATCCAAAGGTTTATGCATAAGTTGATTTCCTCTAAACCAGGATTTTGGCATTCGAGTAGATGGCTCATATGCAGTTTTCTAAGACGTCTTGACAATTTTCATATGTGTGATAAGGACGGTTGGCATATATTTTATGGACCACTCAAGTTCAATTTTTAATTTTTTATAGACCACAGCAATTTTTTTTTTTTTTTTTTTAAAGACCCCCCAACATTGCCTGCATCATCATATAATTAGATTTTTCACAGGAGAACTAAAAAAAACATGAAAATTCAAAAATTTTAGCTCCATGAATAGTATATTACTGTTCATTGGGGCTAGGTTTTTAAATTTTTATCTTTTTTTTGAGATGCTCGATCTAAAATTGAATTAGATAGGCACGCAGGGGATTTCACAAAAAAATATAAAAAATATAAAAAATCGAACCCCAATGAATAATACACTATTGTTCATTGGGGCTCAGTTTTTTTATTTTCATCTTTTTTTTGAGATGTTCGATTGAAAATCGAATTATATGAGCACGTAGATCATGTTAGAAGCCTTTCAAAAAAAATTTATGAAAACTAAAAAATCGATCCCTAATAAATAGGACATTACTGTTCATCGAGCCTTGATTTTTTAATTTTTATTATTTTTTAAGATGTCCGATAAAAAATCTAATTATGTAGACATATAGGACATATTGAGGGCTACAATTTTTTTTCTTCTTTTTAATTTGACTGTACCATCAGGACCTCTAAGGGTGCAATAAGTTATTCTTCTTTTGGAATTACTTATATTTATATCCTTAAAACTAAAGATATTATAGTTTTACGTAGAATTAGATCAAACTTACTCCAAGGTAAAAATTAAAAAGAAAGAAGGTGGAGTCCGGTCAACTTTTCAGTTCGATGGAAGATTTTTTTTCAAAAATCACCTTCACTTCTTTCAGTGTACTGATTGAGTTTGATCAACCAGTGTACTGAGTAAATTCAGACTTGATTATTAATGTGAGGTTGGAATTTTGATCATGTGAAGATATGACCTTTTTTATTTGAATTGTCTAATCTAATGTCGAGTTGAGATATTTTCTCAGTTCTGTTAAGTATGTCATATCTATGTTAAAAAAATTGTAATGTTAATTTTTTTTTATAAGCAAACAAATGTATGTAGTCATTTTCAGGAAAAGATTTTACGGACAAACAAATGAAAGAGTGTCAAATAGTCGATTACATTTTCATTTTTCTCGCAAATGAATTTCCTTATAATTTTTTTTTCATCTGATTATGTTTTACGTGTAATCAATCGGACCCTTAGATGGTTCGAGTTTCCTGGTAGGCGACGTGTTTGAATTCAAAGGCCTACCAATTAGGGAAGGAAGCCAACATCACGTCAGTGTAACTGGGTGAGTTCTCTCCCTCCCTGTGTGTGGTCTTTGCTTTGTGGCCAAGGAAGAGCAAGACTAGTTAGTTCTGTATCTACTGGTTGCACATGGTGTTTTGCAGAGTTTGAACCAGAAGCCTAAGCTTTGAAATGGCAATTTCACTAGTAAAGTTGGTTAGTTACTTAAAGAAATAATTGCTTCAGAAAAGCCTTTAAATGGGTTGAGCTAGCTAGGTCACTTATTTCTGGCCCATCCATGTACTAGGCTTAAGGTTCATTCGGGTAAACTTTCTTTTGAGAGCCACCTTTAGCATCAACCCTTATTTTTTTAAAAATGTCTTAATTAACTTAAAAAGTGACCTAAAAATAAGGCACTTATAAAAAGTATGATTTTTTTCTTTTTTTGTGTGGAAAAAGTATGTGGCAACCACTAATATTTTAACCAAAATTTGACAACTTGGAATTAATCCATAAAAAATTGTGATACAAGAATTTCCATCCATCCTGCTGGCAAGATTCCCTTCCCCTATCAGTCACAAATAGACTGATTGTCATATCTGACCCTAGATCAACCACCACAAGGTTGGTCCAGATGATTTGATGTTTATGTTAATTTTTTAAGATTAATTTAGGTCGTCATTAGATGAATCACATAAGATGTTCATGTCGATTGTGTTGAATTGACATTGGTCTCAACCTGCAGCCTCTATTATTATAGTTAAAACAAAAGAAGATGAGGAAGGATCACCAGATCCCAATCAGGATTCCTCCAAAAACCCCATCAAATCCATGCAAGGCACGTCGAGCTGATGATGGGATCAACAAAGCCTGCCGTCCGCCACGTTTGACTTCCCTGGACCGGATCAACGACCTGTCCCGCCGCCGAAGCCGAACACTTTGGCACTGTGTGGGTCCCACTTTTTCAACGTTGGACACGTCAGGTGGCATGCCGTGAGGAGGGTTCTCTTTGGGGGAGGCGTGGCCCCAGGTAAGTGACTACTCGAGAGTAGAAATTTCAGTGTTCTTTTATAGAATTCTTTTTGGAAAAAATATCAGTATACCTTTGAAATTATTATAAATAACCGTTATACTTCTACCTTTATTATATAATTATCCCAATACCTTTGAAATCTTTAACATATAATACATTTTTTAGGAATATATTAATATTTTTTCTAATAATAAACAACATACGATAAGGACATAAGAAGTGAGGATTAAAGATTTCAAAGATATTAAGGTAATTATCTTAAAGGCAAAAGTATAATTGTTATTTGTAATGATTTTAGGAGTATACTAGTATTTTCCCCATTTTTTTCCTGTTAGAAATCTTTATAATCTCCTTATTAGTAAAGAGTGTACACAAACCAGTAGTTAAGCCACATTTTCTCCCTTGATAGCATACAAATTTATTAGATAAATTCCTCCTCTTGCAAAACCGCTAGAGATGAGATTTGAACTTAGAACCTCCCCTGTGAAAGGGAGGTCGAATGCTTCTCAACCATGGGCTCTTTGATAGAGTAGCACAATAGTCATGATTGAGAAACTTGAATTTCACAAGTATCTACTGATTGATTTTTTTGGGGTAAAAACATGTGACTATTTCACATATTTTTAACTTTTTAAATATTTTTAAAAATTCAGAAGGGTGGGAGTAACTGTAAAGGAGTCATCTGTACCATTCAATAGACATTTTTAAAAATAAATAAAATAAGACAAGAAATTATTATTTTTTATTTTTTGGAATGGACATACGACTTAAAGTTGGCCTTACACCTGAATTTTTTTTAAAATTAAAAATTAAAAAAAGTATATACGTGTTAATGTAACAATTTGATCAAAGCTAATCAAATAACTGTCAGCAAGCATTTGTCCGAATGATAGGTAACACCAAAGATAGGACGGTCACGGGTCACATTCTCATGCGTGAATCTAGTGAGACGTGGAACCGTCACAGAAAGTACTGAAGTTAATTACGGACTGATGGACGCATACTACAGATATATATAATTATGATAGAATATATATATATATATATATATATTTTTTTTACAGGTGAAAGATGCCTACCTTACTATGGAAATTGGATTTTCTATGGCATCATGCCTCTAAAGCATGGTTTGTCGTACTAAATCGATTCGTGTCGACTCGAGCAACTTGTACTGTATTAAGACGAATTCGAGTCAGTGCGACTCGACCGAGTCTATGCGATTTAAAATAACTTTTTCATGCGACTCGGTCGAGTCGGCACGAGTTGACCTGACTCGTATCGAATCATGAAAGATTCGAGTTAGTCCGACTCTTCAAATCGGCAAACATTGCTTTAAATAATGCATTTTTATGTTGTGGAAACAGGATTTGTCAACTCGAAAAGTCGGTCCGATTTAGATATCCCATGATTCGATACGAACCAATCTGAGTCGGATCAGTTTGACTCGAATTCACCATGACATACATGATACGAGTCACCAGATTCAATCCAATATGACATGTGCGGAAGGACCCATGGGAACCACATCCTTCATTGCAAAATGATTCTCGAACAAGCACGTGTGAAATCCGTAAAGCCAGCCCAACGGATTTCTACAGGGAGCTGTGTCCACATGCAGAATGTCAAAATCAACACCTGATGGTGTGATCTGACATGTTTTAGTCTCTCCTCCAAAGTTCATAAAATTTTACCCTCACATTGGTGAGATGAAATGCTTACAACCCTGTAAAAGTTGAACCTGGCTCTTTTTTTTCTTTTTTTTGTTGGTTGTAGCTATGTGGTTGAGTTTTATGGCCACAAGGCCCAGCAGCCAGGGATCGAATCCCAGTAAATTCAAACTATTTCCTTTAATTAGATCACTGCACTAGGTTTTAATAAAAAAAGAATCAACCAAAGTCCAAAAAGATCTGCCTAATTTTTGTCAGATACTCACCTGCTTTGAGATGTGATAATTAAGAAAGAGGAAATTAAACTATCTGCTTAGTATTTCGTGAAAAAATTAGAAGAACACAGTCAATATATAGGAATCTCGTGCATGCATTGTTTTGGCATCAACAATTTGACATCCCTTCTCTTGAAGAGATGGAATAATACTTGACACCTGGACTTGCATAAGGAACCAGCAGTAGAAATAGTAATTAGTATCCTCTAGTGTCCAGAAGAAGCTCTTAATGTTGAAATTTCTATGGAAACCAAAATCTTTATTGGCAAAATTCTGATGAATCACTTGCGGATTCCACTAAAACCTGAAGTCAATTTTACAATGCAAGGAGATAGACATGCACAAGATCTTTGTGCACTCCCTCATGCGTGTAGAGATAATATTATTTATTTTTTAATCTTTTGTGTGGTCTGTAAACCCCTATAAACCCCGTAACTAAGGGTTTTAGAGATCACTTCATCACTTAAGTATAAAACAATGTTGAGATCAACTAAGACTTCGTTCAACAACAAGGTTGGGAGGTGGATTTCAATGATTAGAAGGGGATAAGGGGAGGTAAGAAAAGAGTCAGTGCACTAAATGCACTGTTTTTTTCAAATCTAAGGGAAACGTTAGTTTTTAAGGATATATATGTAAACTTTTTTTAAAAAAACTTATGAGAGTGAACTTTTGAAATTTTAGAATAGATTTTTACTATTAGTGTAGGTCTCATTAACCCTCAGAAATCAATATTTAAAATTTCACTTTTTCTATCTTTCATCCCAAATGCCACCTAAGATTATAAAAGATCTGCACTAAACCTTGTGGAACAATAACCACTAACTCAGAAATCTAATAATTTTCATAAGAAACATAAAAATAAATCCTACCAACTTGTGCAAGCTCCTTTTATTTACACATTGGGACAACTGAATCAAAAGATACATAAAAATGCCATGCATGCGCATAAGTATTGGGTACCAATTACAATCTGATAAATAATAAACTTTTTGAGAAGTGATGCAATAACATATCCGAAACCGGAGACCGGACTTGCTTCAATAAAAATCGCATGCGGTAGAAATGGTATCACTTAAAAATCAAATAATATGGTTGGACAATTAAATAATTTAATTTTTCTCTCTCTCTCTAAACTCTAGAGAGAGAAAGAGAGTGTGACGTCACCACCGGGTAACCTTACGCCGTGGTCACGAAGCGGGAGCCCCAGAAGGGCGACGACGGCAACCCCTCCCTCGCCACCTCCTGGCACCTCCTATAACCCCCGCCGCCGCCGCTGCCTTCCCTTCTCCTGTCCAACGCCGACGCCGCCGGCAGCCGCCACCGCATACCCTCCTCCTCTGCCCCAGCGGCCTCCTCTACTCTCTCCTCCTCCGCCGCCGCCATCGCTGCTTCTTCTGCTATGGTTTCTTCCCCTTCTTCCACTCCCAATGCTTCCTCCGCCACGGCCTTCTCCACCTGTGTTACCTCTTCCACTGCCTCTGGCCGCGGCTTCACGAGCTCCAGACGAAGCCGCCCGTCCCGGCGCGTGGCGCGGAGTACCTCAGCCCGCTCGATCCGGACCTCCGTCAGCATGAACCGCCCATCCTTCCTCACCCCCTTCAGGAACGTCCTGCACTGGCCGCCGGCGCCGCCATCCCTCAGCCACGTCAGTGGTGGCGGGAACTCCCTCGCCTCCTCCCTCCGCCTCGCTGGCCGCGTCTTTCCCCGCCCCACGCCGTCGCCCCGCTGCGTGCCGGGAGACCTCCGCTTGGCCTCTTCGATCCGCCTCTGGATCTCCTGCTCCGCCCGCTCCTCCTCCGCGCCCATCAGCCCGTCGCAGCAGCTCTCGAACCCCAGGCTCTCCGTGCACAGCTCCAGCCTGCCACGGCCGCCGCCACCCTTCCCGTAGAGGAAGCTCAGCCCCCGCGTCCCGTCATCGATTCTCTCCACCGGCGTCAGCTGCTGCTTCTCCTTCTGCGGCTGCGGCGATGGCGACGGCGGCGAGGTGGGGGCCGGAAGCCGCGGCCTGACGGCGGCAGACTCCACCACGTGGGGCGGGGTGCGGGGGATCTCCGCGGCGACGCACCTGAGCCCCGCGGCGTCGGAGGGGTGCGGCATGCAGCGGCGTCGCCGGGGGATGCCCCGGCAACGGTGGTCGGGGTCCGCGAAGCCCAACAAGCTGTGAACACTCTTGCGCAGCTTCAACATCTCCTCTTTTTTTTTTTCCTTTTTCTTTTTCTAACCACTTGGAAATTTCGACTCGCGCTCCTCTTTTTAGCGTGAAAATTTACCCTTTTCAGATTTTTTTTGAATATTTTTTTTAAATAAATAAATATAAGATTGCTGCAAAAAAGAAGAAGAAGAAGCAGAAGACGTAGTGAAAATAACGAAGGCAGAAGGCTAGAGAAGTACGGGGAAAGGAACGGAGTACAAGGGAGGTATTTATAGGCAGCGGCGGAATGGTGGAACTGGAAATCTAATCAAAGTCTATATAATAATAAAATAAAATAATCTTGGCAGAAAAAAATATTTTAAAAGGGGATTTCGGTTTTATGCGGCCAATTTCGTGGAACGAGAGGGGGCGGGCATGGAGATATTAATGCCCTCCGCGGGCCGGGGATAGGAATCGGCCGGGCAGCGAGTGGATTGGGCCGAGGATGACGGTGCTAACTAATGCTGTTGGCAAAGAGAGCGCGGGGGGAGGGATGTGGTGGCGGGCGAGCCGACGTAGATGGGTTACTCACCGCTTGATCGGTGCGACCTGTACAGGTGGGAAGGCACATGATTGGGGGGACCACCGTGGGGAGGGGAGCGATCTCATCTCATCTGATCATGGAGCCAGCCAAGCCAAGCCAGCGGCCGGTGAGGCAGAGCAGAGTTGTTGTGTGCCCCCAGCTCTCCGCCCCGGTTTCTAAGGCAGGGCTCGGCCAGTGGTTGGCAATCCAGACTTGTGTTTGTGTGAGAGATGAGATATTATTAGAAAAGGTTTTGTTTATCTGGTAGCGTGCGAGAACTCACCTCGCCTAAAATTAGCTTAATCCCGTAATCGTGCTATTTTCTGGAACTGTCACTAAGAGGTTATTAGTTGCGCAACACTGGTTTTAACAACATTGGCAGACTTCATTTAGTACAAGTGAAACTTACACAGTCACACTCTGTTGCCAGCTAATCTCAGATGCCGAATCATGAGTTAGTGAGGGCTTAGGCACAGGTTTTGATTAATTGAGGTCACTTAAAAAGTAAAATGGAAGCAGCTCAACACAATGACCAAAGCAAGTCCGGTTGATGGGCTCTAGAGTTTGTTCTCCGCCGCAGCTTGGTCCCCTCCTCGTGTTCGACACGTGGCATGCCCACCACGGCCGACGCACCGATCACTACCCTGCAAAGCGTGTATTTTTTTCTCTTGGTCTAAAGAAAAAGATATTAATACCCCCATCATCTGTTTGTTGGTTTCGGACACTGTTGGGGGGACCGAAGCGAAGAAGAACAACTTGAATAAAGAATAATGATAGATAAGAGCCAAATATACATATGCATGTAAACTTCTTTTTTTTTGGCCCGGAAATATACATAGAAGCTTGGTGAAGGGGCTGGCATTCTGACGAACACAACTCGAACATTGGGAAGTTTCCGCGGCGGCGGCAAGCGAAGCCAAGTCTGACGCGGGATATGGCGGGCTCTAGCGCAGAGGGAGCAGGGCCCCGCGGCGTGCGGGCACTACTTTGGGGGGTTCGCTTTCCCCCAAAAGGGGAGAGGGAGTGGGAGCAGGGCCGGGGCCAAGGCGCCCGCTATCGTTTTCGGCGGAAAGAAGGGGGGGTTTGGGGTATTTGGGGGAGGGCCGCGCAGCCGCCAGCGGCCGGCTTATCTCTTCCGCCGGCGGGTACGCGCTCCGCACGAAGAAGGTTGGAGCCGGGGCGAACAGTGCGTCACGAGGGGGTCATTTTACTGAGTCAAAATTAATAGACGAATAGAATCATTTGGACAATGAGCAGTAAGAATCACTCTATTAAATCGAAATTAATGTAAGTAAGATCACTCTAATCGATCAAAATAATAGACCGGCCACTCTAATAAGTTAAAAATAATGAATCTTCTTAAAATTTATAAAACCCAGCGACGTCACACGATCCCACTGAAGATACTCCGGATCTGCCACTGTGCGTTACGTTATAGGGTAAGATAAATAAAATTTGAGAAATACTTGATGTAAATTCACATCGTTTGCAACATATGGCACTGCTATTTGACTAAAGTGTTAGAATGGTAATGCAACCATCTAAGTTTTTTTTCAAAAAAAAGAAAAAAAAGGGAGTTAAGAGACCATGCTGCTTAATGTACATCTTGTCTAATCTTTAAAAGAATGATGGAAAAAAATAAATAAAAAAGGATCACACGTTAAGACAATCTAAACCATTGGATTGCACAATCTTGTAATTGCGTGTCAACGTTACATAGTGCTACTGCAATGGCTATGTTGCCAACAAACTTGCCCATTTATCTTTTAACAGCAAAGAAATAGGAGGTAGACCATGGCCTTGTTTAGGAAAACTTTTTCTTCTAAAAATGATTATTTTACATTTAGATTTTCTCCTAATCCTACTTTTTTAAGATGTATAAAAAATCCAAATGAGAGTTTCAAAGTAACACAAAAGGTTACACATCATCACCTTTTCTCTAAACATGTCATAATAACACTTGGAACCTTTGAAAAGACAGTTTTCCATTTGATAAAGATATCCGGATTTTCAAAAACTTATTCTACCTTTATTTCAAAATTCAGCTTCAAAAAACGAGACCCAAGAGCCCATGTGCTTACTCATTTACTCGTTTAACTGTCAAATTTACAGGATTTTATTTGGATTTGGGTCTACGCATTTTAAAGTATACGTCGACATAGACCCGTATTATTTTCTCTAGTTGAAATTATTTGATTTGAAATAGCATACCATAAAATACAGTAAGAGAATAGATGTTATTTTTTGAATGGCTAAAGAAGAGATGCCAAATATGGGAAAGTACCTCTCACGACATCTTTATTCTCATAAACACAACTTTCTTCCCTCTTTGGAAGTTATTCCAAAATGGGTATTAAATATAATTCTTATATCTCATTATGTGAAACAAAATTATTACGAAATAGACTCATAGGTAGGACAAAAAAAACAAACAAACTACAAATATGATCTTCTAGCTCATAAATATATTTGGATAGAGGAGAATCGTATATTTATGCATCATCGTTACAAGTAAATAGAGACCAAGAATTTTTATTTAATTTTAATACACAAAAAACACATAAACACAAATCATTTTATGTACCGGTAGATATAGATCTTAGTCATTATCTAGAAGAAGGATCTAGTTCATATAGAGAAAAAAACATGGATAGAAAATAATTCGATTGTAGAATTCTATAATTTTGCTTTACGAAAATATCGATATTGATGCATGGACTAGAGAATAACTTTGGTTACACCGGTCGACGGTATTATGCTGGCTCCCAATATTTTTAATCAAGAAAACTTTTTTTTAAATTTTTTTTTCTTGAGCGTCTATAACCTCCCCTACATGGCTGTACAGTCCGATCTCAGATCGGACAATTCAAAAAGACGAAAAATTGAAAATCGATCTTAAATGAACAATTTTTTTATTTTTGGGTGGTTCAGTTTGAGATATCTGAGATGGGATTGTACCGCCATGTAAGACATTATAGGGCTGACCAAAAAAAAATTCAAAAGAAAAGTTTTTTTTAATTAAAAACACTAGCAGTTGGCGTAAACCGGCTGCCGATGTAACAAGTTATTCTCCATGGACTAATATGCATATTGGTACCAAGATTAATAAATTTTGGTATAAAAATAAATAAAAAGAATGAAATTTTCTCTCTCTCATTTACTTTTTTATATGATTGTTTAACATTTATTTGAACCCATTGTGATGCCAATGGTTATTGGACTGGATAAAAATGACGTAGGTGCTCCTTCCCTCTTTCTCTATCCACTATTAACCGCCATTGTGACGCAGGCGCCTCTGATCTCCGAATTATTTCTAGAAAGACCTAAAAAGGGCCAGACACATCAGTGAAGTTGTCCCCAAAGTAAATCATGTGAAATCTCCTAATAATGCTTAAAATTTTAAATCGCAAATAAAATTTAGTGCGACAAATTGCTTTGTGGCTTTGAAGACGATATCTCAGTGGTTTACATATTTACGTCAATATAAAACTTTAAATATGTAAAGTATAATAAATTTGATACATAAAACTTTAAATATGTAAAGTATATTAAATATGTTATATTTATATGCTATATATCTCATAAAGTTGTTTTTATATGTTATAATACTATTAAATACATCCTAAAAATCAATCACTAATAAAGAACATTATACTTTAAATATATAGTATATCTTATAAAATATTACATATATAAGATATTTATTATTACCTAAATGTTATAATTCATTAATGTATTAAGTAATTTGATATGTACTAATTAAAAACAATGACCACAGGGAGACAACGCGTGGTGGGAATAGGAATTGATTCAATTGAACGAAAAGATAGAGTGGCGAAGAAACAAACGGGTGGAGGACAAACATGAGGAGAAAAAATTCCAAAGACATATTACATCAACCTTTGAAATTTTATCATTTGACATAGATATTTTTGTCACTTGGTTGCATCTTAAAATCTCCCTTAAAATATTAAACTATGCTTAGTAACTTAGCACTTAAGAGGAAATTTAGACAGTTCAACTTGCTAAGACCCCAAAATGTCATTTTTATCTAACAATTTTAATCGGATTCCTTCTAACCGCTTCAAGCACAGGAACTTAATTAAGAGTTATCAAAGATATTATAATATGTGAAGGAATATTACGATATTGCCTTTTTTTGTATTAGTTTATAACTCTAATAGAAGCATTGAACTAAGGTGCATTTAATTTTATGTAAAATATGTTGGAAAATGATTTTCTAAGGAAAAAAATTTATAAGAAAAAAAAATGTCATTCCATATTTATGAACATATTTTTAGCTTTTTTGAGTAAGGACATTGAGACTCATTGTATGGATGTCAAAATCGTCACACATGTGCACGTGGGGGGAGTACTCCTAGGGCCTGCTGAATACCCATGGGACGTACAATTTTCTCACCCTTTTGAGCAGCTCCCTCACCTGTTTGGGTGCGTTTCAAAGAAATTCTCTCTCCATTGAAAGGTCGTGACATTGGAGGACTCGATCTCTGGTTCTTCTTATTAGAATAGTCCTACATTGAAAAAAAAATAAAAATCAAAAAGTGTTTACTAGATGGTGCTTATTTTACTGTTAGTCTTAAGGTTTTGAGTTAGATAACCTAATAACTTCAACATGGTATCAGAACCTATGGTTACGAACCGGGCCGCGCACCTCGTATTTGTAGTTCACGTGACAGAACTTAAAATCGACCTGCACGTGAGGGAACGTGTTAGAATAGTCCTTACATCGCAAAAAAGATAAAAATCAAAAGTATTTCATAGATGATGTCTATTCCACTCATAGTTTTAAGATTTGAGTTGGATGACGCAATAACTTTAACACTTCTGATCAGGCCCCCTAGTGTCCCACCACTGAGCCACCTATCACAAAAAAAAAAAAAAAAAAAAAATGCCAGCAGATATGTTGCGATTGGAATCTCGTTTAGCAAATTCATAATCGTCCATGTGTTGGAGCTTTGATGAGAACACAGATGAGAGCCTGCAAAATAGAGGAGAAGCATTAATCCTTTCTGAAGAAAAAAAAGAGAGGGTACTTTAAACACTGAAGTCATCAACGAGCCAAACAAAGGATTAAGAGAGGGATGACAAAGGAAATAATGAGAACTCAATGCAAATGCAAGAGTGGGAACGTAACACTAACATTGTATGGAGAGAGTTAGGGCTGCAACTCGGGTCGAGTTATGTCGGATTGAGGTCAATCCTAACCCAACCCATGTCAGAGACCCTTCAACCCTAATCCAACCCAACCCAACCTCCTTAACCCGTCTAACAATACCCCATCCCAACCAAACCCATGTAACCCAAGTTTCATCGGGTTTGATCGGATTGAGTCTGGTTATATTCTTAATGGTTTATATTTTTAACTTTTCTTTCTTACTACCAAAATTTCATGTAAAAAGGTATGAGTAAATTTATGTATTTACCTTAACAAAATAATAAAAAAGAAGGTAGACACATGATTACATAGTTATTATTTGAGAACATCCTTATTCATATTATAAATTATATTTGTATTCAATAATATAAAATTAAATGAAATATATTCTAATTATCTACATTATCATTTATATATATTAACATCAAGTTCAGGTTAGGTCGGGTTGGCTGAACCTCAACCTATGTAAGGTCGGGTTGAAAGAACTCCCAACTCTAACCCAATCTAACCCTAACTTGATCGGGTTCAACCCGACCTAACCATTGGGTTGACCTGTTCGGTTTCGAGTTAATCCACCCAAAATTGCAGCCCTAGAGAGTGGCATTGGGATCAGCCCCGTGCCCTTAGATGTTGATGCTAGGGGTGTCAACGGATCGAATCCGGGTTGGGTCAGAAAAGATTTGAAATAAGATCCGAAACATAAGACCCGGATTCGGATCCGACCCGGTTTTATGGGTCATTTTCGAATTCAGATTCGGATCTGAATCTCAGAAACGGGCTTTGGATCTGATCCGAATTCTCACATGATTTTTTTTCTAACTACTACATGGATCCGAATGCGGATCTAATTTGGATTTTCGGATCTACCTATTTACACCAACTTACAAGCCAATAATTTGAACTATTTACACATGTTTTCAAGTCCAGAATTTAAACCGTTTAAACTTATTTACAGGCCAACAATTTGAACAATTTACACTTTCACAAACTTAAAATTTGAACCGTTTAAACTTGTTTACAAGTACAAGCCCATAGTCTTCAAAGTAGAGTGCACTTACATGACTGAATAATATGACATATAATAGGATCATGGAACAATTTTGCATAAGATTAGGTGTCCTTCCCCAGTAGCTGAGTGCATAGTAGCTGCTCGATTACATTATGTGGCAAAATCTGGTTAAACTCCCTAATAAGTAAAGCCCAAGCCTATCTCAACCTTGTTTTTATTCTGTTCAACTTCTTTCCCTCTGGTTCAGGCTTTCCTCAACTTCATTGTCTTTGAGGCCATCTGTGGTAAATATCAAGAACCTGTCCTGTGCTTTTTAACAAGTCTTTCCAAGACAGACTAGTTTCCATATTCCTTCAACTAAAATCTGTGGAGGATCCCTCATGAGATCCATTATAACTCCGGTGGGCTGTTTGACCAGAGCTGATCCTTTCAGAACAAATGGTCGAGGAGGAACCTTTTGCTGATCCGTGGAGGCCATTATTCATAAGAGAATCACCAATGCTGGCTGGACTTTCTAATGTAGTAGAGCTGGAATCATCCGATTGATCTTCCAACTGAAAATAACAATGTTAATCAAAATAATTTCCAAAGTTTACTTTACCAATTAGATAAAAAATGAACCAAAACTCAAGTCAACAGATGCTTAAAAGAATGAAATGCCACCAACTACATCAGCAATCTGAAAGGAGCTGATTCTTATCAGGCTTGGCATATCTTAACAGAATATTGAGATCCTAACTGTTATTGTAGCCTAGCTGGAGACACAGGAAAACTAAAATTTGATTCAAAAAAGGCAAATATGCAAACCATACATAAAGGCAGGCAAGACCAAGAAAAGCCAGGCAACAAACTTCCCGACTCACAAGAGAAAGTTCTTTCAAAGCTTAAACAAATCCCAAATCACCAGAAAAAGCTCTTCAAAGAAAAACTTCTTGGTTGAGTCCATAAAGATATTTGCAGCTTTCATTCTTCAAAATAAGATCTGAAAAAGCATTCTATTTCAGATAGCTGAAAAATCAAACCTAATTTCCAGTGCCAAACATTTCCCAATACAGGTGTAGACAATATCATCCATCTAGCATCAATCACTGACCATGACAATTTAGGAGGTTCCGAGGTTCCTACCACTTGAATGTGTCTAAGATCATCATAGTATATAAATGTGGAGAATGAGAAGCCAGTTTTATTGATCTCCCTAACCTGAATAGATGTAACACATGAACACAAAATATGATACATTGATATTTTTTATACAAATAATTTGTTAAATAGAAATATCCTGTGCATATGGAAAGAAGTGACAATAATTGCCTTTTAGATTGTAAGCATAAATGCCTCTGTATTTAAGGTTACGAAACCTTATAGCAACAATCACGAGTTAATAATTGAAACAAGCCACACTCATAGAAGCTGTAAAAAGAAACACCCTTTAATCAGTGCAAATATGGATGAGAAAGCTCAGTCAACAAGATCAATTGCCTGTCTCCATTTGTGCGCATCAGATCCTGAGGAGCCTCTCGCTGATCACCAATAATCCACACAAGAATATAGAGCAATGACAAACATCAAGTATTTAAATCCCACTCAGATCAACTGCCCGCAGGCAGGAGTTGTAGCCCAAGTGAAAGTTCAGCAACCTTTACGCACTCAATCAAGTTAAAAGCTAGCAGTGCACTCAATACAGCCTTAACAATAACCAATTACTAATGCTAAAATATACATCCCTTCTGGCTGTTTTCTTCAAAGCTTGAGTCTTTGCAAAGAAACACTACTGGGTTCTTCACTAATGTTGACACAGAATCACCACCCACACTAACAGGATAACTCCTAGCCCCATCTCCGCAATCTCAGACACCAGCCACTCCAGATGCGAGCATGAATCAGTAATAGGAGGAAAATGCAAAGCTAAAACAACTATAAGAACCCATCAAATCACTTATACACACAGAAACGTCAAGCTCACAACCACAGAGAATATGAGAAATAAAACAAAAATATACTTCCTTCACCACCAAAAATTGATGAAAAATAATGCTTAGATGCAGAAACCTAACCATTTCGAGTTGCAATCCAACACAAGGAAGTCAAAAAAAGAAAACCATCACCTCTCAGCTACAACCCAAAGATCCGAAGAGATACCTGTCGGCCCACTCAACACAGGAGCCCAGGATGTAGAACAAGTGCAAAATTTGCTCATTGAATTCGAAAATTAAACAAAAATAGGTAAAAAAAGTGTTTGGCGCACCTGGAGCTTGAGCACGCTGGTCTTCTGGGTGGCCGTGAGAACGCTCCAGTCGTCGGCCCGGTCTGAGAGGAAGCCAGAGAAGGAGTATCCCCTCGAGAACGATGGGGACGCGGAGAAGAAGGAAGAGAAGAAGGACCTGCCACCCATCCTACCCCCGGAGGCGGCCAGCACGATGCAGGGGTAGGCCGCGAGGAGAAGGCTGACCAATAGGACGGCGGCCGCCGGCTTGCGGAATGCCCGGAGCGCCCGACCACTGCGTCCACCAGCTCCCCCAGGGGGTCCCTCGTCGGCTCCTCCGCCACGACCACCTCCCTCGAAGAAGAGTTGGCGGAGGTAGCGGCTCTGGGGAGGAGACGAGGTGTGGATCGGGGAACCTGGGAGGGTCCCTGGGGAAGAGGGGGAGGTCGAGGAGGGAGGAGACGGCCATGGCCATGGCGGAGGCTGGGGCGGGGCGGGGGTAGGCCGCGATGGCAGAGGAAAAATCTAGGTGGACGGAGACGGAGGAGTGGGGTGGCGCACACAGGAGGGCGGACCTGCCGTGGCGCACACGGGGTGGGGGGTGGGGGGGGGGGGGGAATCTGAGGCGCACGCTGGTCGCTGCGGCACGACGGAGCACAGCGGCTGGAGATCAGGGAAGAAACCCTAGAGCTGCAGTGGGGAAGGAATAAGGATCGGGGCAGGAAAGCCTGATCCGAAATTCTTCGTTCGGAGCGACCCGAGCTTGCCCCGCATAAACCGCGTTCGGGTGTGACCCGGAAACAGTATTCGGATCAACATGGTGATCCGAATTCGATCTTTGGCGCGGATCCGGGCGGGTTTTCGGATCCCGTCGATCCATTGACACCCCTAGTTGATGCCTTTCCTCGTCGAAGATGCCATTTGTTGCACGTGTGCAGAAGGAGGAGCCTTCTAAAAGCTTCTAGACCATAACGTACATAATTTGGTTTATAATATCTTGCATCACATCATATGATTCCTAAACATAACCTACATCATGCGGGCTACATAGTTCTTTTGAAAGGGGGCCCTGTGTCCTTGGTCAGCCTTCGGTGGACGAGTTATATTTGTTGTAAAACCTTTGAGACATTGCTGCAGGCCCATAAGTATAACTCTGTTTAAAAATTTTTAGGTTGAAATTCACGTGCTCCATTTATTCGTATAAGTTCAATAGAACGATTTACAAAATTAAAAAAATAAAATAATAAATTTTTAATTTGTTTTTAAGAAGATCACAGATTAAACTGTACGAACACACAAGTCAAACTGCGGCCAACCTATAAATGTTTGTTATAGTCTCCGATAGCGCAGCTGCTGGGAGCATTACCGCAAGCATAACTCTTGCTGGACATGAGTCTGCTGTGTGGGCTATGTTTTGAGTTGGATCCATGGCCAAATCCAGACCCATTATGTACGTTCGAAACAATCAATACTAGTGATGCAAGACCAGTGACTCCACTATTCGACCGATTACTTCTCTATAGGTTGATTAATAGACGGTCTTTTTAAACTAATATATATGGCATATCTTCTAAATTGAATGCATACGGTATTATCTGATCGACTACTAATTAGTTATTAGTTTATAAATAAATTAACAGATAGCTTTTATAAACCTACAATCTAGTATGTAAGGTCACAGATTCGCCTTATACATATTGCATCCACCTAACTTGCATCTTTAGTCAAGAATTTGGGTCGAGGGCCATCGAAAGAGAAGTTAGAGTCGAATTCAGAGAAGATGAATGATTGCATATATATATATATATATTAACATAAATAATATTGAATAACTCATCCCGTCATAATTCATTTTATTATCAAAGTGAGACTTATAATTTTAATTATTTTATTTTTATATTATATTAGCTTTAATCTCCGCATGGTAGATAATACTTTTAGGATTATATTACTGTAGTTTTAGTACCCGTCGCAACTGAAAGAATATTTTGTTTAAGAAATCATAATTGAGCCATATTTGAAGCATAAAATATCAGAATTTGTGGAGTAGACACTATCTATCGAACTATTTAATTGTATTTCTCCCTTTTTAATGTGAGACTATTATAACATATTGTAATTATCTCGTAATCATTTTGGGCTTAAACTAAGACAGGTCAAAGTTTTCCTTTATTAACCCAGATGGTACGACTGCGTACATGGGAGAATACGATCCATCTTGGCAATATACACTAAAGTATAAGAAACATAAGAGCATAATTTGATCTGGGATTATATCGGCTGAGGCTAGACTTCATGATAAGGAAGAAAAGCCGGAGGGGGAAGAGCAGGGAGGAAGCAACGAATCAAAAGTAGAGAGTGCAGGTGGGCAAGAGGCTGCCGGCCATGGAGAGCGACGGACCTGATGGCGACAAGAGATCTTACAAACTACAAAACTCGGGTGTTGAATTTGAAGGGGCTCAAGATCATAAGCATTGGCCACAACTAAAATTAACTGATATAAGATTATTATATAGTCGCTCCAACACTCTTCTTCACGGCCAAGTTGGGTCGTGAAAATTAGATAACAGGAGGTGGCGCAAATTAGAAGATAAAGTTGAGTTAGGTCCTGCTTTGATACTATCTTACAAATCACAAAACTTGGATGTTGAATTTAAAGGGGCTCAAGATCATAAGTACTGGTCACAATTGAAATTAAACGATATAAGACTATTATATAGTCGCTCCAACAAAAGACAAACCATTGTGACGAAAGGTGCAACGATGGCTCTAGGTTTAGGCCGTGATAGCCGTGGCAAGTGACCACTTGGATTGATAGCGATGGAGGAACAAGCAAGGGAAAGAACGGCCGAGAGTTAAGATGTGCTACTGAGAGAGCGATGACCTCAATGGGAGCAGATCACCTCAATGTAAGGTTAGAAGGAAGCCACATAGTTCTTAACCTTAGGATGCGATAGGTTCGAGCCGCGTCATAGCCAACTCAACTCAGTTGGTGTCAATTATCTGATCTTCAAGTGTCCGATCTTAATGATCTGATAACATTGAAGAATGATAAAAAAAAAAATGGGATAGGAGAGGGATAAGCTGCCCTTTTTAATGCTATACCAATTATGCATAAGTGGAATGAGAGAACGAGAACTATGGGACTTACTTGTGACTCCACATAAAAGTGATATACTTCCTCTTCAATGAGGCTATGAGCATGTTTGGCAAAACTTCTACTTGAAAATTACTTTTAATTTTTATTTTTTACATAGAATGAGTTAAGGGAGAGATGTTATAATTAATTTTAATTTATTATAAAAGTCAAATTATTTCATAACAACTTCACTTTTCTTCTAATCTTAAAAGCTACCTCTTGTAACTTTTAATTGGAAGTCAAAATATAAGTAAAATACCACATAAATGGTTTCCAAAATCTAATAACTTTCATAAAAATATCTAAAAAAATATAAAAATACTTTCAAATGAAAGTTACGCCAAATACGGCCTACATGTCAAGCTGTAGGATACTTAGACGGATTGACAATTATTAATAAAATTCTAATTAATAGATAATAACAGGTAAAGAATCAATGGCTTCCCTTCACCGTTCATATAGGTACATGAACTTTGACTTCATATTGGGATTCGTACATATAAATGCTATTTTATAGAATATTCAGTTGCTATAATAAAAAATCTCATCAATATTAACTTTGGCATTATTATTGAATGATGATATTTGACTTTATGCCCTATCAATTTTGACATTCATATATTGATAGAATATATTGTAATAACAAATTTAATATAAATCAAAACCCATGTTACAACCATTAGTGCTTTGTGTCTGTGAGAGTCTAAAGACTCTTCTCTCCCACTTCTAACCTCGTCTTTCACCTCCGACCGTGCTGATCAGTTTTCCTCCTATATATATCAGTGTCAAGATTAATACTGCACATTGACAAATATCAAAATTAATATTACATGAAAACTATTAGTTACAACCTAAAGTAAATAGAGCTCTGCTTTATAAAGAAATTAAAGTTTCTCTTTATTCCAATATCTGCTAAAAATTATTGGTGACGGCTATTGTGGGACGGCAGCGTTTTCTACATTAAAACTGAAACAATTGTGAGTGCGAAATGTGGGCAATATAGAAAACAGCGACGCGGGAAGGAACCCATTATTTTTTTTTGTAGGGTTCGGAGGCCGAGTCTGTACAACTATTTACAAGTGATCGGGATTCAATCAGAATCCGAGATTTCCTCTAAAGTTGGAGATAATTCCGGCTGGATCGAGGGGTCCGCCTAATTAGGCGATAATTTCAGGTCCGCTTGATTTCTGGAGAAGTAATCCCACAGATCAGAGGATAAATATCCCAATAACACCGAGTTCCGGCTGGATCGAGGGGTCCGCCTAATTAGGCGATAATTTCAGGTCCGCTTGATTTCTGGAGAAGTAATCCCACAGATCAGAGGATAAATATCCCAATAACACCGAGGCCATATAGCTGATGAATTTTAAGCCCCAACCAGAAATCGAACCTGAGACCTCCCTTTTACAAAGGGGGTGGGTGAACCAACTGCATTAAGCAGCTGGTTCAGAAGGAACCCAAAATGATACTGACTCTTGGATGACAACTGATCATTCTTTTTCTAAACATAGATTGAGAGAAAGATATGGATGTCTAAAGATAAATGTAAATAAACATAAAAATTTAGAAAGTAATATTGCATGAAAAATGAGAACTTAATTATAAATATTGCGCTTTTTATGATGTCCTTATCCTCACATGGATCATGTTATGTAAGATATCAAATCACGTTCCATGTCCCTGGAAAATGCCAAACCAGCCGTTCTTGAACTGTCCTCTTTCCTTATCTTTAGGGAGTTCAACCTAAAAAATTGAATCGAATCGGACCAAATTCTCAGTTTGGTTCAGATTGAAAACATGTTCGGTTAAGTTCGGTTTCCAAACCTCTTCGATCCGTGGAAACAGAACCAAACCAGAAAAGTCACCCACGGAAACCCACCAATAGAATTAACACCAACAAGAAATTCAAATTGATGAGTGGAGCCACCTCGCCAGCTAAAATTGATGAGCAGGTAATAAAATACTTCTATAAAGGAACAGTTGTGCTCTACCAATTCACTGTGTTTCGTAAGAGAATCCAACACATGCAAATGACCAAGCTCGGTGGCTAGGGCAACCTAAGTTAAAATCCACTTCTCTGGCTGTACCATCCATTCCCCAAACACATCTTAGACATCAATCATAAGCAATTCCAAAAGTTTACTATATAAATCGGCGCTGCAAATATTGACAGAATTTTTTTTTAAAAAAAAAAACATACAGCCGTGACAAGTTGTTCTGATTTTATTGTCTCTAACGAATGTTGAAAAAGTTCACACAGTGCACTGTTTGAGACACCACGACCAATTCCATGTAAGAAAATGGCAAGTTGTTTAGTTGTGATCATACTCTGTGTCAGAAATGAGGCCTCTCACAACTAATTACAAGTCGAGAGGAGATCATCTCAGTAGACATTTGGACCTCGGTATTGCTGGACTCCGGTCCAAATGTGTATTGAGAGGATCTCGATGTAACCGGAACATTTTGTAAGACCGTTCCTCATGGCCAGCCATCATTTCATTAATCCATCTATATATGACCCCTGCCTATGTATGTATGAATCCACCTAGCTTTAGGTATGGAGGGGGGATCATGCGTCTCCTCAAGCATATATATCACTTGCATGCATTTGATTCCAGTTCACTGGTACTCATTATACCTAAGCAGACTCTGTGTTAAAAGTAAAAATAGATCATTGATGTAGACTGGATCTATCACGACCGGATTTCGAGGCTGGAACCCGAAGAAGTGGATCCGAAGCCGGTTTGGATCGGTGTTATTGAGGCCCGACGGGGATCCGGAAGGCCGAGGAGGCGGAGGCGAAGACGAGGGTCCGAAGGCCGAAGGACGCTTCGGTCAGTGCAGGCTCGTCTCCGGGAAGTCGGGGCCGAGGCACCTTCGCCGGGCGAGGCTGTATTGCCGACAGGCGATGAAGCCGAAGTCGACGGTCTGAGGCCGGAAGGGTCTCGGACTCGGCTTGCTCTTGGATAGTGAGCCCAAAAGCCCTTTTTGTCGGACGAGGGGACAGCGCGGGGCCGAGTCTCCCGTTGCGGGGCAGCCGTCGCACGGCGTCGAGACCAGGGAGAGGAATCCGAGGTCGGCGGCCGAGACCGACTCGGGAAGGTCGGCGATGATTCGAACCGAGCTCCTGCAGGAGGGAAAGAAGAAGAAACCGGTCAGCAGGAGTCCCGGGCTCTGGCCCTTAGGAACCCCCTCCGATGGTCAAGTTAGCTTCTGAAGATGATTCGATTCAGAAGGCAAGAAGTAGCTTTAATGCTATTTGGACCGTAGTCCTTAAGGGTCTCGGAGGCAAAGAGTTGCATACCTTTGGCAATAAATAGCGGTGTATTTATAGCAGAGGATAGAGGTTGGTTAACGGTGGTAGCCGATATAGGACTATGTTTGGGCTTACTGGTAAACCGCCATAGTGCCTGATCCGCCACCGGAGTGGGCCGGACTCGGCTATCGGGCCGAAGGGGGTTGGGCCGCCGATGGGCCGAAGCCTGCTGGGCCTAGGACTGCCGCGCTGTTCTCGGGCCGTAGGCTGATGGGCCGCTGACGGGCCGAAGCCTGTTGGGCCGGGAGCAACGGTGCCGCTTATGGGGCCGAGGGCTGCTGGGCCGCTGATGGGCTGGAGGCTCCCGGAGGACCTGATACTGCTGCTGTTGGGCTGAACGGGGTTTGGGCCTGCTCTAATGGGCCGAATCGGATTCTGCCTCATCAATCATAAAGACATGACTAAAGTAAAAGCATACTTAAACATAGGACAATAAACTCCAAAAAAAGAAAATCAAAGTATAATGTTAAAGTCAACATTAGAAGATAAAGATGATAAAAGTCTACAAGATAAAGTTCACCAGAGGAAAGCATGATGGAAAAATCTACAGCTAAAATATAACATTAAAGCTTGTAAATTGAATATAATAAAGTGTCTAAGATGAACTCCATGGATCAGAGACCAATGGTAAACTAAAAAAAAAACATAATAGAAGTGTATCACTGTCTCGAATAACCGACCAATCCACGCATGAGTCTTGTCATATGGCAAGGTCATAAGAATAGCTCGGTCCTCTTCATCTTTTAACTAATGCAACACACCTTAAATAAGCATTTAACACACGATCCATCCATGATTCTGGCAATTACATCATTCCAGCCTTCCGTGTAGCCTAGAATATGGATACTGCTTGTCCAACCCCATCCCCTTCTATGGCTGTGGTGGTTGTATAGACAAAAGAAATGTTCAAAATCTTGAACTAATTATATAAAGTCTTCTTGATATAGTTTAAACTTATTGTTTTTTAACTGAACAACTACTGTTTTCAAAGCCTCCTTCATGAAGGCCCCATAAATAACTTGTTTTGAAATGTGTCGCTCAACCAACAAGCTTAGTAAACATTTGGTCAATTTGTAATTTGTAGGGTTCAATTTTGCACAAGACCCTTTTCATCTTGTGGGTATCCATCTTAGTGTATAGAAGATTAGAAGAATTCTATAACGAACTAAACGGCCATCACAAGTGACAAGGAAAACATCCTGAGGAAAATCAAATTAAGAATGATGAGAGGTAGCTTATTAAAGTTTCCACATAAACCATATTCATATCGTTTGTCCACTAATGTTAAGAGGCATTGATGAATAAATCTGACCAAGTACATATGCATCCTATCTACTGAATAAAGATAATGTAGTTCAATATCTGATTAAGTTTTTCTTATGAATTCTGAATGAAATTATCAACAGAAAGAAAGTGTCCATCTAAGAGAAACTAAAGGCTCTTGATGCTTGAAAATAGGAAAATTATCCTCAAAAGAAGATTAAATTTCAACAGTGAACTAAGTATGTGAATTAAAATCATATCAAGGAGCAACTTTTGGACATTAGCTGTCACAGAAAGTCAGTAAATATTACCATAAAACCCAACAATTGCCTTGTGAGAATTTTGTGTTGGAGGAATTAAAGAAAGAGAGACATCGTTGAGAAGTAAATCGTGCTAATTATATGAAGTATCACAGAACTAACAAGAATGTAGAAGCATATATAATAGAATGCATAGCATAAGGTTCGCTCCGACAATGCCAGCAGAAGAAGAAGAATTATAAAGAAGAAGCCACTCAAAGTATAAGAACTACCGGTATTTCTGACAAGTCATATCAAGAACAGAGTCTAGAAATGAATCAGGTTGATGCCATCTTACCTGCCACTTTCTCTTGGCACAAGAGAGGGATGACCTAGAAATGAATCTAATTGATGCTTTCTTACTTGTCATCATGTAGGAAGGAGAGAGGTATATGTGGGTGTGCATGAGGAGGGAGGTTCCATGCGCACAAGTGGTTGATGGTTAATGTTGCCAAGGAGAGGAATGCTATTATATCACACTTATTACTACTACTCTCTCTAACACCCATTGGGAGCGATTTGATCTTTTGATCAAGTGGCTCTTAGTGAAGTTACTTTTAGCATAACTTTTTTGTTTACAACTACAACCGCTACTTTTATGAGAGCTCTTTCATCGAGAGATCAAACGATTCCCATAGAGAGTGATAAAAAGACGTCGTAAATAGTATGGTGTAATAGTATTTCTCTTCACATAGTAATGTTCTATACCATCTCTTACTGTAGAGAATGACATAATTATACCGAACAAGAAGCTGAAAAACCTAGTGATAAGTTCCTTATTATTATCCTTGTTACCCACATGTTATTTAATTGATTTAGCGTAAATGTCAATAAGATCCGAGCAAACTCGGGATTCTTAATCTCTTTTAGTTTATTATCAACTAAAAGGGCAAGTAGGTGGCTAAAGAGACATTACTTGATAAAAACGGCACGAATGCCAGCTAAGTAGAAGACTACCTTAGTAATACATGGCAACCAATTGCATGGGAAACAAACACAGGAAGGGAAGAACATGTGGCATATTCACTGACTAGGATCAAATTATGATAAGTGATACAATGGTGCAAACTTCATCAATATGAATTGGCACGCCGCCTGGACGATGATACGTGGAAACTATTACCCAAAACAAATGCAAACATGGTGACACCCAATGCCATGTTTAATGTCAAAAAAAAATAAAAATGCAGAGGATGAAATTAGTGCCAACACAATGTCATCCCCTTCTTGATTACATTTCATTTCAAACCATCACAAATCGTAAACAAATTAGCTAGCTAGCCAACTAAAAAAAAATGAATAAGAGAACAATTTGGCTGAGACTTTCTTGTCAGGTGAATACCTAGAACTGTAAGGCACGTTTGCATCACTGCTATTTTCTGTGCATTGTTCTGCATTAAGGATCATTAATTTGGTTGGACAAAATCTTATAAAATATCGTGTTCTTCTGAGACATAGAATGCAACATTTTACAATGTTTTACAGTATTCTACATCAAACCAAATAATTACTAGATATCCTATTTCCCTAAATGAACATCAAATTAGAACATGACGTCTATGGAAAGCACCAGATGCTCTGGCACGACTGCTGCCAAAGCAAATACTAAAAAACCGCATGAAAACCCCCCAAGTGAGACACTTTCTATAAGAATACCAAAACGTAAAAAAAACACAGGAAAAAAATGAACCCCATATCTGAAAAAAGAAAGAAGGAAAAGGAACAAGGAAACATATATCCATGGATGTGGTTATTCCCCAAGTTGCCAAGTTCTTGATAACAAGTATCTACCCCTATCGGGAGGGTCACCTGACCAGGGAAAGCCACCAAACCCTAGAGAGGACACACCTTTACATCAACCACAGAGCTGCCCAAGAACCCACATGCAGATTACACACGCAATAAGCTTGGAGAGACACGCAATGCTCAAACACAAATACATGGGAAGCAGGTGGAAGGCTCACCGGAGTGGAGAGGACGACGGCGGAGCAAGAGCAGTAGAAGAAGAGAAGAAGACGAAAGCGGTGGGGATGGACCGAAAATTCGGGAGGACGAGCCCAGCTTATCCCAGGCTTTTACGTACGTAAATGCTCCATGAGAGGACCCGTTCCCCTGCCTCGCGGGTGCAAGTTAGTAAATTCGGCGCTATCTACATGGGCGCGACCGATTGGCTGGTTAACGGATTGGGGATCATCTGCCCCATTTCTTCTTAGAATTGAGATCTTCTCAATACAACTACAGATTCTGTCAGTACTGAGAGATGGAAGTTTTTTTTTAAAAAAAAAAAAAAAACCTCATCATGTGAAGCTTTTCCTGTTTTAATGAGGTTTTTGTTTTTGAAAATCTTCCTCCCTCCTTATTTGCACTGACTGAGTTAGCTTGCCATGCAGCCTCAATTTATTTGGTCATTTATCATTAGATCATCTTCATCAGTCATCATTTTTTATCTCCAAATTATTTTAGAGAAATAAAATGAAATAGTTGTAGTTGGCCACTATTATTCTCATCACCCATTCTTCCCGGGTTCATCCATGCCACAGTGTATAATGGATTGGTTGGTTGTATTACAACAACTTATGTATCCAAAATATGGAGGGTAAATGGATAATGTAGAGTGATGATGATAATTTAATTCTTCATGTAAACTAATAAAATGGAATAGGCAGAGAAATATTCGGCCTTTGGCTGCTTCAAATAGCATAATGACGTTTGCACGGACAAATATTCTTTTCCACCTTGATCTGGTTGCCAGGCAGAGAGGTTGATCATTATCCTTTTTATTTACCACGAAGATAAAAGGACTAACTATTTTGTATTTAATAATTTGATTGTCCACCCATTTATAATTAAAATATTGTATGTTCTCTTAAAATAAATAATTTACGGGAACTATTGATCAAATTAAGATAATCACTTGATTAATGATTACTGTTTAGGTTCTCCGCCGATGGAAAAGTAATCTTTCTTCGAAATCTAAATTGTAGAATATGTTGGAAGCATGAAATATCCATGTTTTCCCTTTTGAGACCGTCATATAAAGAACATTCTGTGCCGAGAACCCTCCAAAGTTGGGGACTTTAGTTATGGATCAACGAGTTTGATCTTGTTAAAGGAGATCTTGGGGTGGGGTTGTGTTGGATCTAAGATTGCATGGGAGGCAACACCAACCTTTCAGGCTCTTACCTTATCCAGTCCATTTGTCCGGCCTTTCTTTTTTGAGTAATATTTGTTGCACTGAAGGTGTTATTTGCACTTCTCTTCATTGCAGTGGATAAGTGGAAAAAAAAAAAAAATCATTTTTTTTAGGTGAGTACCGAGATGTCCTATATGTCCGTATAAGCCGATCTCTGATCGGACGACTCAAAAAAATATAAAAAATCAAAATCCGTTGTTGGGCTTGGCCCGTTAAGAATATTCTTTTAATTTTTTTTTTTTCAGATTCTTTTAGATCATCCGATCAGAGATCAGCTTGTACGGACATGTAGAACACCTCAAGAACCACCTAAATTTTTTTCATTTTTTTTTTGGTCTACCCACTGCACCGAGGGGCGATGCAAATGGTATCCTCATACAACAAGTATTACTCTCTTTTTTTTAAAAAAAAACAGTAAAATAAAGTTTACTTACCACATAAGAAAAAGATACACAGTACACAGAGAGATGTCTGGGGATACAACACAGGAGAGGGAGACTATGGTAAAGCAAAAGGAGGACAATACATGGAGAACAAAGGGACCAACTGGTCCGAACAGCCTATAGTCTGAGAACCAGGCTCCAAGCATATGAGTAGGGAAAGATAACACAATCTCCTCCAAACAGCAAACCAAGCTGCATCTAGGGCAGTTGAAACAGTTGATGGAGCTCGAATGAGCATGCCGCTAGAATGCGCATGGAGTTCTGCATGGGGCCTCATGTTCGTTGGTAGGGGTGTCAATCGGGCAGGTCAGTCTGCGACTCAGTTCAATCCAATTGATATTAAAAAAAATTGGGTTGGTCCAAATTATATAAATTGGATTGGATTAAATTTGAGTTGACATTAATTAAATTTGGACTGAGCTAGACTGAAAACAGGCTGGTCCAGTTTAAGCTATTCATACAAAAAGTAGAATGTTTCTAACAAACTATTTATAAACAAAGTCAGCTCAACTCAACTCAATCCAACCCACTCACTATTGAATTAAGATTGAATTTGAATTAGATTTAGACTGAATCTGGGTGAGACTAAAATTAAGCTGGACTACTTGAATTTGAGTTAGACCCAAATTATCACATAACTTAACCCAGCCAACCTAATTTACATCCCTACTCGTTGGGAAATAGTTGCAGACTAACCAGTGTTTTTATAGGACGTGCGATCCTGAGCGTCACCAAGGCACGACCTCGACTTCCGCACAAGAGAAAAGCACAACCAGCAGATGGGGGCTGTGGAGGAAGGAGGGAGAAGGAAAAAGAAGTAGGAAACACTGCACTGTAGGGAAGCACAAAGAAATGGGGAGAGAGGGGAGGAGGAAGGAACAAGGGGAAACAAACTCCTATAAAACAAGTGAAGAAAGAAGAGGGAGGAAACAAAAGCCCCCAAGGGCATGGGAAGAAGCAGCCCTAAAGAGGGTTACAAAACTCCCACAAGGGGAACAAAAACCAGGTAAAGATGGGTTTACCTAAACCAAAAAAAAAAACGTACCGAGGGGAGACGGAGGCTTCCTCCCAAGCAGAGAGGCCCTACGGAGGGGGTTCTCGCCGCCACCGAGAGAGGGGAGAAAAATAACTATTTGTCTAGCCTTTCCACTGGTGTGATCAATGTGAGGAGTAATATTTGCTATATTGATAAGTGTTACTGTATGTTTCTGATAAAAAAAAAGATAAGTGCTACTGTACTGTTAGGTAGTACAACAAAAGATACGATTTTTTTTTATTATTATTTGGACCTCACATGCATCATGTGTCATATAGGTCAGTTTCTGCTTGGACGATCTAATTAATTTTAAAAAATAAAAAATTGAGTCCTGCAAAAAAAAAAGTCTTTATAGGCTTGAGTCTGATAACAATTGTTTAATTTTTAAGTAATCTAATTAGAAATCAGATTATATGGAAATACGAGGCATTCTAGGGACTATCTAAAAAAAAAACAAATTTCCTTTAAATTTGTTGCACTAACAGACGGTGCAGCAATGTCAGTCGATGCATCAAGTCTTACTCTTGTTGTAGATGCATCGATCTCAGGTTATTTTTTTCCTTCTTGTCGGAGATGGCAACCAGAGTTGTGTTATTTCATGTTCTTCTCTCTCCCAATCTCATGTACAACGGAAAACAACGTAGAAGAGATGCACGAAAAATTGTGTAGAATTTTAATGTTATTCGATAATTTGCTCTTTGTATATCCACTTCTAATAATTTTTATAATTTTTAAGAATAAAGTTAAAGACCTCATTGGTCATTCAAAAATTGTCTTGGCTGACAGTATTTTCAGAGAAGCAACCTTTTGCAAAACTTGTTTTCCTTCACAGGATTCTCGAATACTGTCGATGCTTAAGATCCGTTTGACTGCGCATAAAACATATTCATATGAAAAGGATTCTTTGAGGAAATATATTTATAAAAAATAAAAATAAAATTTATCATTTGATGCTTATGAAAATATTTTCAACTTCTATAGAAGAAGATATTCGATCTTATCTCATAGATGCCAAAGTCGAGAAAAAGAGAAGTTAACAAATTACTAAATAAGTGACTTTAATATAATTTTTTGGGAAAGCCTTTGTCGTCTGTTATCTAGGAAAATAAAGGGACCCTTAACTTATGAAATTTTCAATTTGCGTTCCTAAATACAACTTTAGCAGTAGATGACTGCCTACAAGTGCGTTTGATACTGCTTCTGGCCAAAAACAACTTTCAAGGCCATTTTCTAGTTTTGCAGTAAGGTTCACCTACTCGGATCTCCCATGATACGAGTCGGTCTCAATTGGGTCGACTCGCATAAACTTGTCATAGTCATATGGAAAAAGAGTTTTTTTTTTTTTTTTTTTCTAGATTTCAAACCTTTCAAAATCTTGAAAAATCTTGAAAAATCCCCAACCAAACGCAAATCTCAGTCCAAATCAATCTGCATAAAGCCGAATCGAAAGGATCCACATCATCGGAACCGACTTCGTGTGGATCGAGCTGAAAGCCACAAGATTTGTGGGGAGAGAGAACGGTTCAAATTTAGAATCCTAAAAATCTTTTAAAAATATAGAAAATGAATTCAAACGAATCTAAAAATGGACCAAATGCCTCGAGCCGACATAGGTCCATTGGGCTCAAACGAATCAACCCGTATCATGATTCGAATTCACCATAATAAGGTACGAGTCACCCAAATTGATACGACTCGATCTAGTATGGCAAACCATATTTAAAACAGAGGTTGGGGGCCTCCCATCTGGTCGGTCCCTGTGGAGAAGCCGGCAGAGATGGGGACACCGTCCAAATGCTCCAAAGATCCTTCCCCGAGGGAAAGGAAACCCCACATGGCCACATGCTAAGCACACAACGCAGTACTAAATGGACGAAATGGGATGGCCCCTCTTCTCCACCACAGCTTCTTCTCCTCCACACTTTCAGAGGGATAGATGCTTTAGCAAAGACAGGATGCAGGAGTTACCAAGGAAGGAACCTGGAGCCATGCATGGAAAGGTTAAAGAATTTCCCAAAGCAACCCATTTAAGAAGATGCAGGATGAGATGTGACAAAGAAGATGCATGGCAGTTTGGATGCAAGTTATAGAACCGTCGATAGAGGCATCACAATTTAGTTTCTGTAAACTCGTCTATCATAAATACATATTTCTTTTGTAAAATCTTAATTCAAGTGTTCCGTACAAGTATAATTGAGTTTATGACAAATTTTGATTGGTTAAGAGTTGATGAAGGCAAACAAGACCATGATAAATGTAAACTATACAGAAAACTCTAGGTTGATGAAGGGTCAGTCTTAGCATGAACCGACTCAAACTTGGTTAAAAAAAAAACTCATGAACATGAACATGGTTAGCATTAAACTCAAAAATCCCTCCATGAATACATTTTGCGTAAACTTACTTAGAGTATATATTACGTTCGACAGAGCTCATTCGCACATATACCTTATTCGGGAGATGCCTCTTATAAACTCATGTTTGCACAGAAGAATATAACATGAACTTACAGAAAATGAGTTGATATGATAAACGCATTTATCACAACTCCATCGGTGTTTTCTTAAATTGCTTCCAAACACGATGATACACCAGAGTTGAATTCATGATAAATAACTTTTTTTTAACCCAAGTTTCGTTTTGTCTTGCATCCTCTTTATAAATTTTCAATTGCAGGACCCAGGGATTGATGAATACCAAGATCACCCCGGAGATTGACATAACAAAGGGGATTAGCATCAAGGGGGCAGACAAAATTAAGTAATAATACCCATATAATTTTTTTTTGGGCAAAAACACCCATATAATTACTAGAACACAAGGGGATTGATGAATACCAAGATCACCCCGGAGATTGACATAACAAAGGGGATTAGCATCAAGGGGGCAGACAAAATTAAGTAATAATACCCATATAATTTCTTTTTGGGCAAAAACACCCATATAATTACTAGAACACAAGTAACACATACTTCATAATCATATTACAGTGAGGAGGTAAAGCTCTAGCGGCCTTAATATCCACGGAACTCAAGCACCACCACATACACCATTAAACACATTACAGGGGGAGGTAAAGCTCTAGCAGCCTTAATACCCATAGAACTCAAGCACCACATACACCATTAAACAGATTACAGGGGGAGAGGGAGAGGGAGAGGCTCTAATAGCCTTCCCCCCATTTCTTCTACAGATACACATATCTAGAGAAGGAGGAGGGGGACAAATTAGGAAGGGGAAGAACTAAGGTAAGATGGCAATATTGAGATAACATACAAACATACATACATAAATAAGAAGATGGATTAGAAACCATTCTACACAAACTGCACCTCCTCCTCCTGATGTTGATCTGCCTGCTGGTGCAGAAATTTGGAGATCTTTCACCTTCCCCCAACCAAACATCCTCCTCTTGTGCCCATTTCTCCTTCCACAACATCTTCCTCCTCTTCTGCCCATTTCTCCTTCTTCAACATCTCCCTTCCCATTACAGGAAAGCCATCTTGCAGGATCCCTGAAGACCCACAACAGCAGTATCTTCCATTCAAATTTCTCCATCCACCTATCTTCTTACTCCTCTTTATTTCTCATCCTCTCCCCTTCCCATTCTCCAAAACACAAATCTTTTCCCGTTTTTGAAAAAAATACAACGGAAAGATTTGATCTTGGAAGAAATTGAGAAGGAAAAAAGAAACCTACAGACCCTAATCTAGAGACTTTATCAGATTCCCCCGCCTTCTTCGCCGATCTGTTCGGATCGGAAACCCTAATCCAGTCGCAGAAGCCGCCGCAGGTCCCTGGTGGCGGACTGGTGGAGGGTGGCGGCGTCGTCCTCCCCGGCCTTCCTGGAGGGGAACGTCGGCAGCGGCAGGGCCCGAGGCGAAGGGGAGAGCGAGAACGCCGGCCCGGCGTACACCTCCGCGGCCCCCGCCCTCGCCGCCGTCCGCACGCCCACCAGCCGCGACTGCTTAGGCACCGCCGCCGGCTCCGGGCCCAGCCGTCCCGTCCCAAACACGATCAGGTCCCCGCCGGCCTCCGACGAGAGGACCACCGCCCCCTCTTTCTCCGCCTTCGCCGACGGCAGCCCCCTTTCGGCCGCGGAGTCCAGGGACTCCCCGCGCCTCAGGATCGTCACCTGCCCCATCACCAGGCCCCCGCTGTTGCTGTTCCCGCCGCCGGAGGCAGGCCTCGGCGACCCCTCCCTCCGCCTCCTCGGTTCCGGCCGCCGGCGGGGCCTGGGGTTACCATTAGGGGGGTTGCTGCAGCTGCAGGAATTGGGGGTCTGCTTGCGGCGGGGGAAGAAAGACGCAGCGGCGGTGGCGGGGGTGGATGGTCCAAACCCGGCAAGACGGCGGCTACCGAGGATGTCCTGGGGGAGCAAGACCTCCGTGCCCATGGCGTCTCCACCAAATTCCTCTAAGAAAAAAGGGGTTTTGGGTCTGCTTGGCCTCCTTCTGCGATCTGAATGGCAGAAAGGTCGCACCTTTAAGGGGAAGAAGCCCCAGAAACTAAAGAGAGAGAAGGAGAGTGCAGAGAGAGGAGAAGAGAGGCTTCGAGGCTTCTTCTACTTCTTCTTCTTCCGCGTCTGCGTCTGCGTCTGCGTCTGCGCCTGCTCATATGAGGAGCAGAGCCCCCTCTCCCCCTCCGTCTCTCTTCGCCTTCCTCCTCCCCCTTCCCCACCTCCTCTTTTATTTCTTCTTCTCTTCCTCTGTACGATGTTTTTATAATAAATAAATAAAATTTTCTGGTGGGGAGGTGGGGGAATGCTTCTGCGGGTTACGACTTACGAGGGGGGGTTCCTTATGTAGATGAGCATGCGGGGAGCGGTGGGGCCATAGAAGAGGACACCCTGTCGAAACCCGACACGTAAGAGATGATGAGCTGTCGCTTTCTTTTTTTCCTTTTTTTTTCTTTACGTACGCGAGAGGGTGCACCCAACGGAAGCCGTTAGGCGTCGGGGTGACGCCGTTAGTCGCGGCCGGCAGCGCTGGTCCGCCACGCGGTCTGGTATTATTGGTGTTGGTTGGCGCGGTGGACGTGGTGGGCGCGGGTCAATTATGGCGTTCGGATATGGGTCTACGTCGATGACGACGGACTGGGAGGGGCAAAAAAGTAAAACTACTGAAATGCCAGGTGAGGTAGGAATGTGAACAGGTCGAAAACGGTGGATAGTAGATTATCCATTGTGCATCCGTTAATTATCCTATAACTACAGGGAAAGAGTGTATCCGAAACCACCTTTTAACATCTGGATGGACACGGTTATCCTATGTTCCCAGATAGTTAACAGAAAAATGAGAAATTATAAAATCAAATTTAGAACACAAATTTATATAATTTATCTATTTGAAATAAACTATAAATATAAAAAACAATTACTCTTAGGAAAGCAAATTGATCAAATTAAAGTGCTCTCATCAATAATATAACATAAAAATAACAATCCAACTAAATCACACTAAAATAAAATTTTCTCACTTAAAAGTCGACAATATCCTTAAAAGACAAAAAAAATAAGAAAGGTATATAATAACATTAAAATATAATAATCTAAATTCATGGATAGTAGCGGATAGTGGTTTCCGAAATCAGACCATCCATATTCATATACATTAAGAAAGCAGATTTGAAAATCTTATCTGTATCCGTATTCATTAACTAATTCGGAGATAAAAAGATAATCCGTGAATGATCCGTTAAGCTAACAAATAATGTAGATAATCGGATAATCAGTTACATTGACATCCTTAAAGTGGGGGATGTGAACAGGGACGTCACGTTCCCCATCCTTGGATTGGTGTGTAACTTTACTTATTTTTAATTATTTATTATAAAATGGAATTATATATATGACTTTATTAGTATTTAAATATAGCAAAAGTAATAACATTGAATTTTATATACATATACATATATATATATATATATAACTTTATTAGTATCTAAATATATCAAACGTAATATTTTATATACTTTTAGGTAGTTATGAGATTCAGTAAAAAATGTAAAGGTGTGAATACAATATGTATAATTTATGCATGATTTAGATACCATATGTATTTCTTTGTGCTTTCAAATTCTTCCATAACGGCAAGTCTTGTTAATTATTTGGGTAATTTACATATCATAAGTGTTATAATTGGGAGAATCGCTAGTGAGACGTAAAGCCAACCAAAAGATGTCCTTGAAAACCCTCTCTTCCCATCCTTTCCTTCTCCTTTCTTTATTGCGTCTCTTTTAGATAATCTCTTTTCATTTCTAGGGAGATCTTTTCACTCTTAATAAGGAAATTTCTTGACATTTGGAGTCCAGAACTTCCTCTCCATATGAAAGGCAAGGTTTTACCTTTATTAAAAGGAGTTTTTATGCGTTGCACCGAACCATCATCTCCTTTCTCTCTTTAGACGTTTCGAGAGAGAGAAGCTCTACTATCTTTGGAGGAATCATCACTTTGTCGAACTGGTTGTCAATCTCCAGCAAATCCTATGCAGGGGGAGCCCCCCTTTTGGGAGCTCCCCCGCCCTCCATCAGGTGCGCTGTATCAGCTTCCCTCCTCCTCCTCTCATGTCTTCTTCCTTTTCGTTGCCATCCTCCTCTTCCATCATCCCTCTTCAGATCTCCCTCCATATCATCTTCTTTCTTTCATCTTCCTCTTGCATCTTACTTCTATGCCATCCTTCTCCTTCTTGCTTCACTAGACCACCATCCGCCTTCCTGGTAGTTTTTGATCTCTATCTGGTTAGCCTTCTTCTCTCCTCTTTAACTTACCCCTTTCTCAAAGAATCGGTTTTCTTCCCCAACCCACTCCCCTTGTTCTCGCTTTCTCCTCTGCCATAGCTTTCTTCCTTCCCCAGTCCACCCTCCTTTGTCCATCCGCTTTCTTCCTCTACCATTATCCTTCCTTCCCTATCCTTTCATCCTCCGCCATCTTGTTTTGTGGTTGGCACTTGCGTGAGGGATTTTTCGGCCCCCGTTTTGGGTTAGGCGTGTGTTTGCTGCAACTGTTAGTTTCTAGCTTTCTCAGTTCTTGTCGGAGGGCATCGCCCTTGTTGTCTAGTACAGATTCTGTCAAACAGTTGGTGATCCAACTCTTGATCTTGGAGTATTTTGGTGTGGCTACTGATGTGAGCTTATTCCATTCGTCGACTGTCGGCAAACGTCCTCGAGTCTCTACCTCAACCTAGCTGCTGCAAAGAAGACTACAACAGCTTTTTGGTGATACTTGCTGCTTTCTCCTTTGTGATCGGCATCTCTGCTCTGGATCATCTACAATGATTCAACGCTCTTCAAAAGGGCCTCTTGCTTTCTTATTTTGCTTTATGGTTAATGTTTGTATCCCCTCGTTTATATTTTGCTTCCTCTATATGTTTCTATCAATGGCTGACCTGTCGGTCTATGTACCCTTGTTACTCCTCCTCGCTTTTTCTCCTATCTTGTCATGTGTTAGTATAGCTTTATGTTTTTATCATAAATTAATGTAGGCAGCCTTAGTGTTCAAAAAAAAAGAAAGGAGTTTCTTATCCGATGGTGGTCTTATCTCCATTTCCTTGGAGCTCTCTCAACCTCTTGATCGAACTTATCCTCTTTTTTTTTTTTTTGGTCACCAAGAAACTACCTTCATTCATTCAACAAGAAAGGGTACAGTACATAGTAGGTGAGGACAGTACAATACGGTGAACAGAAAAGTGAAACGGAGAAGAAATATGTACATAACACAACATGTCCACACACAGAGTCGGAGGGTAACAACATAGCCCAACAGGTAGAATCGTACATAAGACTGTACATCGGAGAAATTAGCAAGCCAGGGCAGCCGATGACGGAGAAGCACACCAAAGGGGAGATCCCACATAGAGCAACCAACGGATGTCCTTGGGCGGCACCAGACCAATGCAGGGAAGATCGGCTGGAGGTCGAGGGCAGAGCACCTCGGAAGCACCGCCGTTATTTCTCTAGAGGCAGCTGCATAACAAACAAATAGCAGAAGCAAGATGGCTCGGGGACACACGTCGGCGTCGATGTACGGAATCAGCTCAAGTACTCGAGCACAACCAAGAGGCTTCAAGACCCTAGATCGGGATCTACTCATGGCCAACGCAGCCACTACAAGGCCTCGGAGTCGCCGGAAAGAGTCAAGGCGGGGGGATCCGCTAGAGGAGAGAAAGCAAGCACAAAAGGCAGAAAACATAGAAAGGGTAATATACACACCTAATGAGCCAAAGGTCCACTAGAAACTGGGTTTCGCTGGAGAAAACTACACAGTGGCAACAAAAAGCGGTAAGCCTAGCTTACCACGAGCAAAAATAAGAGAGGGGGGTTAGCAAAGAGAGTGGATTTGGCCGAGGAGGAAGGCAATGGTGAGTTGGAAGGGAGATGATTGGCACTCGAGAAGAGGGAGTAAACTATGATGTAAGAGTGGACACAGGGCAGAGGAAACATGATGTGAAGAGAAAAGGAGAGAGGGACAAGATGGATTCCAGTGGGACTCCCCCCGCCTGAACCTACCGCCGCCAGAGATGGCGAGAAAACCGCCAGAGATGGCGACTTTTCCGAGGGGGAAGGGAAGATCTCTGCCGCTAGTCTTTTTTTATGTCAATTACCACCCTTCTCTGATAGTATGCCTGTGTACAACTACCCTCAATGTCCACCAACTTCCTTCCCTCGCTAGGCTCAATATAGATATGCCAATCGCAAGGTTCATCCGAATCCACCTCGTTATTTTCTATTCATCACCCTTGATCATCTCCATGAATCATGTAACACCGTTGGTGGTCAAGCCAAAGTCATGGTGCATCGTAGCTCTCATGTTGCATCTTTAATAGATGGGTGGAATCCCAAGAACATCCTCTCATTCCTTTTTTCCTTCTTTTAGTTTTGTCCAGATTGGTCGATCAATGTCATAATATTTCTTTTAATTGCTTTATTGTGTTCAGATGGTCCCTTCACTACCTAATATCTCTCATTCAGACCAAGAGTTTCTTATCTGGTCACTTTTTTCTTTTTTTTGAAAGGATAAGTCAGTTGACAAGGTATGTACATACACACATATATATATACATAAGAGATCGAGATTCAAATTCGAGTAAAGCTCAATATTTTTCTCCCAACAGAGAGGTAATCTTACTCAGTCGATAATCCTATTTAATTAGATAATAATTTTGGACTTGATGAGGGATGATTGTGATCCGGCCCAATCAGGTCCATTTAGCCAAGAGGCCTAAGCTCCCACAGCCTGCAAGTACTTGCACGAGGTACCACACGAGTTCTCTCGGTACTCCGATTAGCAAGCCGAAGGCATGAACCTAGAGTGCATGGGCTCAAGTCTCAGGGATGCTAGGCCTAGAAGATCGACACGTTAGTCAATAAGCTCCTAGACATCGAGAGAAGCCTACTCTGTCGGTAACCAAAGGTCCACGACTTGTTCGAGGGGAGTCCAGGAGCTTGGACTCAAAGGTCACCTCTTCTCGATTGTCCGAGAGATTGAAGGTCTCCCAGGATCGATCCATAACTCTTCGCCGCCATCAGACAGGTTTTACGGGTTAACAGCATAACCGTCCACTTAAGGCAGGTTCACACGATTTGCTCTCCCGATCACGAGAGGAGATCCCTCCTTGACCAGTATCCTACGATCCCCTCAATCAAAGGGCATAAATTATTGGGCTAATTAACTCCCCAAAGATAAATGGCCCCCATAATGCCACATCAGACATGGACTATATATATCTCTAACTCTCTCCAATAAAAAGTACACTGAATACGATCCTAAACTCTTAGAGAATCTTTTCTCTTCCAGAACCTGACTTAGGTATCGGAAGGTTTTGCTTTTCAGGAGAATGGGAGGCCCTATGATGTATCTTCTCCCTCTTATAGGCTCTACTCTAAACTTTTCCAATTCTACAAATTCTATCTAGCAACCAGAAAACCTGATTGGACTGTCATCGTCGTCGACTAATTTCTGACTGCTACATGACTAAGTCGATTTTTTGAGAAAGTAATCTTATAGACCACAAGACATAATCGCACGGTACCTGTGGCTGAACAGCTAGAAGAGCTTTTATCCTTCCAACCAACTTGAACTCGTGATCTCTTAAAGGGAGGTCAATGAATGAAGTCAACCACCTTAGATGGTTTTTTTTCTCTTCAGTTTGTTGTGGTGGCAAAGTGATTGCCAGAACCAATAATGTTGCAAAATACCTGGCAAGAATTACCATTGAGGGGTTTCTACAACAGGGGAAATCTTCAGCGGATATCCGTTGTGTCCTAAACTTTGCCAGAAGGCCTGTAGCTTCCAGTATGTGTGTGACTTCTTGCTGTATCAAGGAATGGGTGTGGTATGTCATACGTAATGCTCACATGTTGTACCTTCACTTGCACTGGGGAGTGGGCACATGACTAGATTGTAGTTAGATGTTGTATCAATAGAGTGGTGTGTGCTCTTCACCCTATACTCCTTTATGGGACAAGGGTAATATTTGCTTTTTGTTTTTGTATTTTTAAAAATTTTCTTAGATCGACTCTAGTATGTCATTGGACGACCTCAAAAATCTCAAAAATTGAAAGATGAACGATTCCTTGGATTCTATTTTTTATTTTTTTTAAATGAGTCATCCAATGAGAGTTCGGCCTGTATAGACGTGTCTGCATGACGGAGCCAACTTAAAAAAATTAAAAATAAAAAATAAAAAAATTGAACCGCACTAAGTGCAACAAATATTACTCATGGGATAAAAGAACCTGGAGACAAAATGGGCACTCTGTCATCACTACGCTACACTCTATGTCACGCATGAAAACAACTCACTAAATACAATCACCGCCCATCTGATTTTTATTTTATCATCTCAGCTACCTTACCTTAATTTTTATCCAATTATCTTAGTTCCCAGAGAAATCGACAATTCATGGAGCAATAGATCTATCTCTACATCTAATGCAAAATATTTATTAAAAGTTGGCTAATAAATTCAAGTAACCTTTATGCGACTTTTAACTTTAAATCCTTTTCAGCTTTAACTTTTAAGACACATTTGGAAAAACACACAACATGTGATTAGGTGCATTCTAAAAGAAGAGCCAACTAATATACTTGTCTGAAGTTAGTTCGACCTACTCCGGTCTAATAATTTTTATGTCGAATAAAAGTGACTTTGAACTGTTGCTACGGTGGTTAACTCTAGTAGGTTTTGAATGAACTGTAATAAACTTGTTCTAATTGGGACTGGGACCCGTTAGATGATCTAGTTCCTATTGGGATTAGAATCGTTAGCTGGTTGGTTGCTCCATAAATACTGGATTATTATGTCTTATTTGAATGGACATACGTATAATGAGAACATTGTAGGTGTGTAGGGATGTAAATTGGGTGGACTTGGCCGAGTTACGTGATAATTTAGGTGTAATCTAAACTCAAAATAGTTCACTCTAATTTTAATCATGTCCAAATTTAACTCAAATTCAGTCACAATTCAATTGTGCGTGAGTTGGGTTCGGCTGACTCTGTTTATAAATGATTTGTTAGATTTACTTTTTATATGAATTATTGTAAAAGCCAATGATTAAATTGAGTCAATTTATTTTCAGTCCAACTTAGTCCAAATTTAATTAATGGCAACCTAAATTTAGTCCAACCCAATTTTTATAATTTGGACTAACTTAATTTCTTGTAATATAGACTGGGTTAGACTGGACCACGGATTGACACGCGAAATGTGTGTCCAGCAGTGGTGATGGTGTGTTGAGAGGTTTCAAAATCAGTGCTATGGCATTAGTTTGGAACCCCATCGTTTGAAGCCCCACAAAGCGATTATGGGAAAGCCTAACCCCCCAAAAATGTAATATACTCCATTTATCAACCTTGGTTGGGCCATAAAAGTAGTGGGTATCATTATTGAGGTGACATATCAGTGATGTTAATTTGCTTTATATTGAGAATGTTTATTACTTCTGCATGTACCTCCTTTAAAAAGGTTTTACTGATGGATGGAAACACTACACATCACATATAAAATAATAAAATATTTTTTCTTATCAAAGAACTCGTTGCTCAGTTACATGAGATAAATGGAAGGTGTAAGGTTCAAATTTCAACTCCAGCCTCTCCTCACAAAAAAAACATGAAAACATAAGTCTTTGTATTTCGGAGGAATAAACTTTCCTCAGGCTCAATCTGAAGACTCTATCTCTTAAGAAAGAGGTCCTCATGCCACTGAGCTATAAATCTATTAATATAAATCATATGAGCTTATCAAATGGTTTGTGCTGCTCTATGTAGTGAGCTGAGAAACATTTGCTGAAGTTGGGGATGCCAAGAGGTCAGATTTGGTGTGGATCTAAGGGTCCGTTTGTTTTCATGTAAAATGGGTCACATAGAAGGTTTTTCTTGAAAAATATTTCTCAATCACTTATTTGATAATCCATAAAATTCTAGTCAATTGAAAACTTAATTCATTGACTCACTCTTTTTCAGATTTTGACATCCATGGAAGAAGACCGAACGCCATTTTTCTAAAGAGGCTGAGAATATTTTCGTAAGCATCAAATGAAGAATTTTGTTTTTGTTTTTCACATAAATATGTGTCCTTAAAAAATCTTTTCCATCTAATTATATTTTACCCCTAAGTGATCCGTGGCTGCATCTGTTATGCTATCGATTTAGAAAGGCTATAGGCTATCAAACTAACTGTCCTATAAACTAACAATTGGTCACATGACTAGATTTTTAGTGCACCATGCGTGTTCATCTAAAAAGAATTCATATCCCTTAGCTTATTCATTATGCATATTATTTTTAAAAAAAATGTCCATTAACTAACTTATAAACTAATAATTGATAAATAACCATTGGATGCAAAAATACCTTAAATGACAAGCGTCGCCGTCTAATTAGTCAACCAGATGACAATTGTACCATAATACTTATACGGCATCGTAAAATGCACCATCTAGCTCACCATTGCTTGTATTATAATATTTAGAAGGCATTACCGCACAGGGGCTGCGGCAGTGGACGATTGCTCGTGTTGGTTGGCACTGGCACTGGCGGTTTAAAAGGATCACTAGCATTTGAATGGGCAGTGCATTAAATCTTACAGCGGGAAAGGATGGAACGTACTGCGAGGGACAAATCTGAAATTATCTTTATGTAGTGGAGTATGTTGACGGATGTATTTGTAATAGTAGTAATTCTGTAATTTCTCTTATAAGAGGAGTATATTTGTAAGAATCCCTGCCTCATTCCGTCATTGTAATAAATCGTCTGTTTTCCTTTTTTACTGAAAAAAGAATATACTGTAGAGTATTACAAGATGGGTTTTGCGTGTACTCAATTGGAGGTAGGTCATGCTTTACTATAAAATTCTCTAGTGTTTACGTACCTCAAACAATTAAATCACCTTGTCCCCCTTCCCTAAACAAATTGGACGGTGCCAAGAGATTTAGAGACAGGGCAGGATTTGCTCACATGCGTTTGAGATTTGTGTTGTCATCATCAAACAACTACCGTTCAAAGGAAGCAAAGGCGAAACCTACTTGCGTTTTTTATGCAAGCTCAAATGATAAATTATGGACAACATGCGAGCAGGCATCATGGCTTCAAGTAAAAAAAAAGACAGATGACATGAAGTGGCTGGATTAAAGAATATTATCAGACATTATTTTTTTACTCACTTTGTTAGTGGAATAGGATCTACAATAATTTGTATAAGGATCTAAACTCGGTTTGGTTGCGGGAATTCTTAATTCCCTCAATTCCTCAAATTCTTTAAATTGTATCTGGAATGCTTAATTCTCCAAATTCCACCAATTCTACTTTTTATTTCACTCTATATTTTACTCTTTTCTACCAAATTACTTGGAATAGCACCATGTAATTCTCCTTATTCTGAGTAGAATACTAACAACTTACCAAATTAAAATACCTCTTATTTTGATTTAAAAAATCTTCAAAATCTTATTATGGGATAAACAATTCTACAAACAAAGTGAGTTAAAGATTTGGCCACTTTTGGATGCATCGTAAACTTGCATGTTTGACCCCAAATTGTAACTTGGTTGTAAAAAGGACTAAGGTGAGATAATTTGCGTATGAGCAGAAAAAAGTAAAGTCTGTTAGCGCTAGGCATAGTAAACTTACATAGTGCAACATTTCGAAGTTCTAAATTTCATGAAAATTGTTGATGTGATTGGTGTTTGAAACAATTAAAACATAATTAGATTATTTTTCTACTCTGATTATAGCCATTGTACTACTCATAGCGCACTTGACATCGACCTCTCCAAAATCCATTGTTTGATGGTGACAGGATCTGTGCTCTGGCATCCATCATAACATGATTTATTTGCAATTATATGTTTCCACTCTTGTTAGAGTAAGGTCAAAAAGATAAAGGCATTTAAGTAAAAAATGATTAGAGCAAAATCTCCTTTTACCTTAATGAAAATTTCGCATCACTAAAATTGATTAGAGGAGAAACCATCCAGATCTCTGCTACGAATTTAATTTTCAAATATCTTAAATGAACACCCGAGACATAGTGATGAGTTTTGTGAGAGTTCTAAAAAGTGGAGGGAAAAATTAAAACGAAATAGATGTAGACAATAAACAATATAAAATCTTAGTTAATTAGATGGGATTTGGTTGATGATGATTACAATGATTGCAAACGGGTCAGAGTTGATTTGAATAAATAGCACCTGTTACCTCCAAGTCCGAGCTAACCCTAACATGAGCTTTCGACTTCGCTTTTATTTCCAATGACATGTCGAAAATGGAGGCAAATATTCGAATTCTTCCATGTTCGAAATCCTCTTCCGTCTATAAACTTATTAAGATGCTTCTAAGTGCTATTTTAGGACACATCATATTTATATCATATATTATACATTATATTGACGGTGTATATTATTTCTAGTTATAAAGTACATACAAAAGAACTGAAGGCAAGCACATTTATCAGTATATACTACTGATATTGGAAACTGACCAGATGAACAGAACCTGGGATTTCCATCTAGAGGCCCACTCACAGCCCACCTTTTTTAATAAGTACTCATCTGCACAAAAGGGACATCTAATTATTAAGAAGATTGGGTTCTGTATGAGGTGAAAAGCTCAGATATGGAGACCATGAGACCAGGGGAAAGGAGAAGAGGGTGAGGATCCAGTGGAGGAGACCAGCAAAAGGATAACAAAGGAAAAGAGTTGAGGTTCCAACTCCATGAGCAGTGTCACATTCCCACTGAGGAAAGGAGAGCCATGATGGAAGCATATCATTTGCTTTTCCTCTTTCCTCTTCTTTTTCTCCTTTTCAGTGCCTTCTCTTTCTAAGGAAGTGCCTCAATGGTAACCGATAATCCAATTATCCAACTATTCGTCAGTTTAATGGTGGTTTTAAGATAAGGTTTTATCACCAATAAATTAACGGGTACTAATATGAAAAAAATCAGCTTGTTAATGGACATAAAATAGAGCAATCCCGTTTTCGAACTTGCCACCTAACAATAACCATTAAGCATATTTATATATACTTAAGACGATCAGCATTTCAAACTAATCTAAGGGCTGATATCAGGTTACGCTTTGACCACGTTCCAGGGTTGTGCCTCAGTGACCCGAGGCTCCTCTTACCTAGTTTTTTTATCCGGGGTTCTCTAAGATAAGATCTTTTGAATCTCTTTTTCTAGACTATGACGTGTCTCTACTTATATAAATATAAAAGTAAATAAGGCATTTGCCATGATGAGATGAGAAAATATCTATTTTCCCCTGCCTCCATGTGTGTGGATGTGTTGTGCACACCATAATCTAGAAGATTTCATCTCTCCTCTTTCGCTCGGCTTCTCCCTCTCTTCCTTGATGCTCAGAAGATCTAAACTTGTGCCTTCTGAGAAGAGTCACATGCCGGTAGTATCTAGCAATGTGATTTGGATAGATTTTTATTTTCTTCTCATATCCTCATTTTATTGTGTGTTTGAGCATACTGTAGGCACCTAAACTAGAAATTTATTTCACGCTAGCTATTTTAAATAAATGCTGCTCTTATTCTATATTTCCGCATGATGAAACAAATTTAAACTTAAGTATGTTTTAGCTCTGTTGGAAATGATTATTTTCTCTTAATATTACAAAGTGGTTTACCAATTTAACCTCACTTTGTTAGCGGAATGGGCTACCACATCACAGGATGAGTTATTTTAGGACGTGGTTGGCAAAACTTTCACTTGAAAGTTATTTTTGGCTTCTACTTCTTATGTAGAATGAGTTGAGAGAGAGAGGTTATAATTAATTTTAGTTTGTTACAAAAGTCAACTCTTTTATAACAATCTCACTTTTTTCTAATCTTGAAAGTTCCTCCTTTATAACTTTTGGTTGGAAACTAAAACACAAAGAAAATACCGTATAAATAGCTTTCAAGATCCAATAACTTCCATAAAAAATAACTAAATGAAAATGCAAAAGTACTTCCAAATGGAAGCTACCCCAAATACGACCATTATTTATTTTATTTTGACAGCAGAGCTAATATCAAGTTCTTGAATGTAAAGTAGAATTATTTATTCACCTTATTTTTGAAAACAAGTCATTCTTAACCGGAACATCGAATTCCTTCTGTCAGATTAAAATTTAAATTATTTTGATTAAAAGAAAACTTATTCTGATAGATTCTGCTGTCAAAGTGAGACTTAGATGGTAAACGAATGATACGTATCTGTTTAACGGATACGCTAACAAACAATTCACCGTCCTCAACGCGTTAACATCCTTATCCCAGAGTTGGTGAGCTGGCGAGGTTGGGTTGCTTCCCACAAAAAAAATAATGGTAGGGCCACTTTCGGCGTTGTGCTCGCCTTTGAAGAGTTCAAAGAACAGAAAGATGCCAGAACGTGATCGTGGTCACAGTAAAAAGAAAGTGACTTCTGACCAAAAAAAATAAAAAAAGAAAGTGACAGACCAATGCAAAAGAAAGCAGGGCAACATTATTTGTACGACTGGTGGGTACGCGTTCGATTACCCCTCCTCAGAAGTAAGGACGTCTACTAGGACTCTTAATGGGCCGGTATAGTCAGTGGGCCCAAAACAATCCAAGTCGATCTTCAAGTCTAATCTGTGTGCTGGGAACTGGAAAGTTGGGCTTCTTGACTGAGGGGTGCGACATGGTGCACTGCTTGCCGGGCAGCCGTCGGATCTGGTTAGATAGGACAGCTACAATAGAAAGTATAATTTTTTATCTTTTTATTTTAATTTTTCTTGGTGGGCTCATCATGTTTGGCATTTCTGTACAATCCGATCTTTAATTGGATGAGTAAAAAAAAAAATCTAAAACATGAAAGAACTTCATTGTTATTTCGTTCGATTTTTATTTTTCAATTTTTTTAGATCGTCTAATCGAAGATTGGATTGTACGAGCACGTAGACATGATGAATCCCACTGTAAAAAAAATAAAATAATAAAAAGTAAGAAAATTTAAGCTGCACCTCATAGTATAACTCTTGACTGACAAATACTTGCTACATTGCCCCACTGCACTAGCGGTCTCTGCCAAATAGTGTTACACTAAAAGCCAGTGGTACTCCACGTCTTAGGACGCGTTGGCTGCGCTTATGGGTGAAATCATTCTGTACGTAATCTTCGACAGCTTCCGATTAGTCGCATTGAATTTTTTTATTATTCCGTACTCTTCTCCACCCATGAGGGTGCCAAATACGTCCTTAGTGGTCCACGTAAATCTTTCTTAATAATGTAGAGTGAGGTACTTAGAAAAAACACAACAGAAGATCTTAATCTTATATATGCCAGCAGCAAACTCACGCAAAGTTGCGGCTCTTTCCACACGCAGCATCTTATTTTTCCATGTCTGCTCCATCTTCCATTTCCTTGCCTCTGGCATGCAGCGTCTCCCTCTCTCTTTGCCACTTCTCTAACCCCCTCCTCACATTTTTCTCTCTTCCATGCAGCAGCACCGCCAGCCTCTCTCCCTCTCTCTCTCTCTCCAAAATCTCTCTCTCTCTCTCTCTCATGTTTGTGCATCGCGTTGCTCACTGGCTTGGACCGAGTCTGATCAAACTTGGCCTCTCGAATCAAGGGTCCGAGCTGGGCCGGATCAAATGCTCTTCAGGGCTTCAGTTAAGTTCGGGCCTTGTAGTCTGGAGTCCGTAAGTGCTGCTTGTCACCACTGTGGTCCACTAGCGGCCCAATGCCATCAGTGAGAAACGAGTGATACTTACTGTAATGTCATATTTTGATGCACTGCAGGATATTACGGTAAATATAAAAATTTTAAAAAAAAATTAGGTCTGACCCCACACATCTTACATGTCCATCTTCGATCTAACGATCCAAAAAAATCTTAAAAATCAAAACTTGTTATTGATATGAGTCTATTAAGGGTGTTTTTTCACTATTTACTGAGACTCGATTTTTTATTTTTAAAATTTTTTAGATCGTCAAATTGGAGATCGAGTTGTACGAACATATAAGGAGTGTGAGGTCCAACTGTAAAATAAATATATATATTGCAATGCCCCGCACTGTAGTGACAAGGGATGTTGCAGCAGGTATTACTCTTAAAAAAAATATTTTCCTAAAAAATTATCAAATTTGGAAACCACCTGCAATACGACCATGCAGCTAGTAATATTCTAGAACCTGAATTAGACATTGGTTGCTGCAGCTAAGGTCTGGCATATTGACAACTTAAGTAACGGGAGTTTTTCTAGACTTTCTTTTTCTTTTTTTAACTTTCTCATGTCTCTACTCAACTCAAACGGAGTCCCCACTCAACCCATATGGAGATGAAGTGGATGTTGTACTTTTTCATCTTTTCAAAACACATGACCCATCTTGACGTGAGAACAGGTTACAAACGTGGATTTGCCTATTTGCAGGCGGGCATGCCCCTTTTAAGCAGTTCAGCTGCTTCAGCATGCCATTCGTATGTACGGATCAAATACCGCACCGTTGTTGCACCATTTTGTAGGAAGATTTATGAATCTTAAACCCACGCAACAATAACATGAGGGGTGCATAAAGGTTCACTGGCACTGTCACAACAAACAGTGCTGCATGTAGTTTTTTTCCCTTTTATGACTAGTACTGGGTTGAACTTGGTCGCTATTTATTTCAAAATTAACTTTCACTCAAAGTTTTGGAGATAAGTACTAAAGAAGACTTTTCTGTGCCATGACAGTCCTTAAGCAAACGCAATCTTCTACTAAGGGTCCATTTATTTCTATGTAAAAGATTACTTATTTGGTAATACGTAAAATTTTAATCAACGAAAAATTTAATTCGTTGGCTTCTTCTTTTTCTGATTTTGTGATACACAGGATAAAATAGAGCGTCCTTTTCTAGGGCCGCTGAATTTTTTTTTATAAGTATCAAATGACAATTTTTATTTTTATTTTTTTATAAATATCTTTCTTTAACATGTCTTTTTCATTTGATTATGTTTTCACCGAACAGATCCTAAATAAATCGCGGCAATTTCTCTCTCCTTCCGACAAATGGCTATTTTTGAATATGAACATGAGTATGTAATTTTTTGAAAGTTTATGATTTAGTTGTCCTTCAAAAAATTGCGTACAGTTATACCTTTTCAATTATAATTTATTAAAAACCCTTAAGATCTTTATAAACTCAAAAGAGAATGATTGAAGTAGATATTTAAAGAGTGCGGATTATTCCTATATTAATATCTTTGAACATATATTATACTTAAAATATTTTTTTTATATTAAAATAAGCATTGTAACAAAGTTTTAAAATTTTAAAATAATTTCATTTTAACCACTCTTTTATGCTAAATTTCATAAATAGCATACTTATTTATATATTATTCTATATACCATCGTAATATGTAAAATATTTTAAAACGACTACTTTGATGGCATATTTGATATATGTATAAGAGTTTCATATATGGCACTAAAATGATATATTTGATAAATATGTCATTTGATAAATATGTCATTTGACAAAGATAAGGGCGCTTTTGGCAAAACTTCTACTTGAAAGTTATTTTTGGTTTACACTTCTTATATAAAATGAGTTGAGGGAGAGAGGTTATAATTAATTTTAATTTGTTACAAAAGTCAACTCTTTTATAACAACTTTACTTTTTCTTCAATCTTGGAAGGTCCCCCCTTATAGCTTTTGGTTAAGGTCAAAAGACAAGTAAAATATCACATAAATAGCTTCCAAAATTTAATGTCTTCCATAAAAAATAACTAAATAGAAATACAAAAATACTTCTAAATCGAAGTTGCGCCAAACACGACTTAAGTGGGATAAGATGAAAAAAGCATGATACTGCTTTTTTTTTGGGCTATTTGAAGCATGATATGCTTGAAATTTAACATACAAGATTGGTCAATATGAAACTATTCCTAAATTGTGTGACAACTTGAAGTCATGATGTGCTTTAGGTCCCCGGCACAATGCACCCAGCCAATATATTTCTTTAGATATACAATACTTATAGTGTAGGTGCATTGAACCGCGGCTCAGGACCACGCCGCCGAATAAAGACTTACCGCTTTCCATTGGGTCACAGCACCACGAAGAAACTTCCCGCGGCCGCCGCTTGGAATACCACGACTTCGAGGGGCTGATCACACCATCTGCAGCAGGAAGAGAAGGCGGCAGCGGCAGCGCGTGGGTAAAGCGTCGCGTCCTCGCCTCCCAGACGGCGCGATGGGCGGTGTCGAAGCGGACGACGAGCTGCTGAGGCGCCTGGAGGACACCACCCGCGACGCCTCCCGCCTCCAGCTCCACACCCTCTCCGCCATCCTCCGCCGCAACGTCACCTGTGCCTACCTCCGCCCACACCTCGGCCACCTCGCCGACGACGCGGACGCCGAGGCCTTCAGGCGCCTCGTCCCCATCTCCTCCTACGAGGACTACGCCGACCACATCCAGCGCATGGCCGACGGCGCCGGCGACGACTCCGCGCTCTCCTTCGACCCCCTCATCTGCTTCTTCTACAGGTTCTCCCTCCCTTTCTCTATTAGTCTTTCTATTTGGTTTCTGAGACTAGCAATGGAGGAATTGGATTGCGTGGGCTCGAGGTTTGGATTGATCTCATCGAGATCGATCTGGGGTTCGAAAAATTTCCACAGTTCTGTTCTGATCTCTACGTTAATCCTGTGGAGCAGCTCGGGAACGAGTTCCACGAGGCCAAAGATGGTACCTTTCTTCGATTCCCCACCTGCAAGGGCCTCATCCGGCCTTGCCCACCAGGCTAGTTCCGCTCTTCTCCGCAGGTAAGCCATCTGAACGGGAAAAAGACACAATTTTTTTGTCTCCTTTGGCCCTCCCCTTTTATCAAAGTGAGCTCAATCTTTGTGTTGCTGTTTACCTGCGAATGGCACAAAGATTGGTCCCTCCAAGACCCACCATAAACAAGATCTTGTGGTTCCTCTACGCGGGCAATATCACAGAAACAAGAGCTAAGTTCAAAGTAATGGCCGCCTCTGCGTACCCTTTCCAGAGTAGTAGTGGCCCCAACCCATCGCCTGTGCTTTCCTTGTGTGTTACCCCAAGGCAAGTAATCGTGGCGACGGATGTCCAGCAGCAGATGTACTGCCACCTTCTCTGTGGTTTGAGGAACCGGCATTTGATCGACGGCATCCGAGCACCCTATGCTGCAGGTCTCGTCAGGGCAATCCGGCTTCTGGAGTCCAAATGGGAGCAACTATGTGAGGATATAGAGTCGGGGACCGTCAGCTCCGAGGTCACCGACCCCGCAATGCGAGATGCCGCTCAGGGCCTCCTCGGTGGCCCGCAGCCGGAGGTGGCCGGCGCAATTCGTGAGATATGTGGAAGAGGAAGGTGGGGTGGGACACTAAGTGAGCTGTGGGCGGAGGCGCGGTACATTGCCTGTGTCACCACTGGGAGTATGGAGCAGTACTATCATGTGCTGAAGTATTATGCTGGAGCCAGTTTGCCAGTGTTGTGTGGGGATTATATGGCATCTGAGTGCCCCATTGGTATAAACTTGGACAGAAGGCTCCCCCCAGGGGAGACAAGCTTTGTCCTTCTCCCTACTGCTGCCTATTTTGAGTTCCTCCCCTATGATGTCGACTTGACTCCGGCCGCAAAGGACTTGGTGGATATCTCTGGCTTGGAGGTTGGGAAACTGTATGAAGTGGTTGTGACAACTTACCGGGGGTTCTACAGATACCGATTGGGTGATGTTGTTAAAGTGGTTGGATTTCATAATACATCTCCTAGGTTGGAGTTTGTCACAAGAGCTCCAAAGGATTATTCAGAGGTTTTCACTGAAAAGGACTTGATGTCTGCTATACAAGGCCTTCAGGTCATGCTCGGGGAGAATGAGGTCATGGGAAACATTGTAGAATATGCTGTTTTTTTGGATTTGGAATCGACTCCCAAGCATGCTGTAATCTTTGTGGAGATGGAAAAGGGATGGTGGTCTCTAGAGAAGAATGAGGTGGGTGATGTAGATTTCTTCAAAAGGGCTTGCCCCTTTCTAGAGACCAGTTTAGGAAGTGTTTACAAGGTGAAGAGGACAAGAGGTGATCTTGGCCCCATAGAGATAGCGATTGTGAAGCCTGGGAGCTTTGATGATTTGGCCAGGGTGGCTGTTGAGAATGGTGCACCGGCAAACCAGTATAAGCCGCCAAAGTTTCTGAGGAACTCTAATTTTGTTAATTTCTTGAAAGCATCTGTCATCTCGAACATAAGATTGCCTTTAGACGAAGAACGCCCCACCTTGTTTGCAGAATAAATTATCACGTGGGGTCTACTGACGAAATAACGTATACTAGAATAAGAGGTATTTCGATTTGATAGTTTTGTGGGGACCGTTGACGGAATAAAAAGAATAAGTAATTCTTGTGTCTAGGGTGGGATGACTTATTCTCCTTATTCTTCGAATACGCTATTCTACACAGGTATAAGTCATTCCGCTTGTTAAAGTAAAATTAAGTTTATTCTCCTCTTATTTGTTCTTATTCTTTTCTTATTCTCCTATCAAAGTGATGCAAGAATAGTTATGTTTGTCATTGCAGACAAAGATAGCATAGGGCCTTGGGTCATTTGATTACAAGAACTGTACTTTTAATTAATACTAGTGGAAGACATTTTTTGTGTACTGAATATATCTGAGGACATCTTAGCATGACGTCAGCTGGCATGCTTTATACTTGACTGGGCATTCATAACCTTCATTGTCTGGATTGCATGGTGTGTGTTTGGTACCAATTCAAGGAGTCATTCTTCATCTGAAATCTAGAAAAAGTGCTTCCACAGCTGTTTGTCAAATATTCTTGCAGGACTTCTTGGACAAGGGGTCCATTGAGAGTGCTTCTTCCCAAATCTTGCCCATCTCCAAATAGAAAACAGCACACAATAATTAATGAAATTCTCCTGGCTCTTGTAAATCCACCTTTAACAAGTTACTGTCTTAAAGTCCTTCTGAAGATTGTTTTCTCCTTACTCATCTACCTGTTTATATCTGCACGTTGTCCTGTGCTGATGTAATTGATGATGATTAGCATTTTGGTGTGCTTATCCTAAGTTTAAATCATCAACCTATAAACTTGATTCATCGCTTGTCTGGCGAGACTGGGAAAGTATAGAACCAAACAAGATAGGAAACAACTGGAAAAAAAAAATCATATATTCACCTGGGAAACATATTACTAATATAATAGAAAAGAATAGAAAAGAACTGTCTTTTCTGTATACTTTCTCCGGTTCCGTTGCGCGGGCCTTACGCAATGGATCGGATCTTATAGATATCCCTTCAACACAACATAGGTCATCGAAAATATCTCGGACGACTCACCAAAGCACGAAAGCCAGAATCCTTCAGAAAATAGATTCCTATTTGATTTGAAGAGTGCATAACCGCATGGATAAGCTCACACCAACCCGTTAATTTTTTTTGAATCCAATTTTTAAGGATTACAGGACATTTGATGCTGGTGACCAAGATTTTTATGCTATACTTGAAGAAGCCATCACTTGTAAAACTAGTTGACAGCCATAGCATTTTAAAGGAACACTCTTCTGAGGAGATGTTATGACGAGTATATAGAAGATATTCTTTCTAGATAAGCAGGATCTTTTCCCCCACAAAAGAAAAAGGAAAAGGCTGCATTCAGATTGGTGCACGGTACACACCTCTAAGATATCAGCCCATTGAGAAATGAGTAATACTTGCTGCAATTGGGCTCAAAGCGGTGTTATTAGAAGGAGATTGGTTATTTCTGGGATAATGTCATCTATGTTACTGCTAAATTGGGAGTATCAAGTTGGCAACACTTCTTTGTGTGAAAAAAATGTTTAAATATGTCATCGCCATTATTTTCCATATGTTACCTTACTGGACGTGGGACGCTTATCAAGGATAAGAAAATGACCATTCCGTCCCCGTTTAACCACATATAAGAATTAAGAGCATTTTTATCATTTTAAACTACAAAATATTCTGGTCATCTTTTTAGAATGAGTAATACTTGCTGTAATGTCTGAGCTAGCAGCCATCTGATCATCCCGTCCGGGTTGAGAGAGCCGGTTTTTCATTTTTTGTATTTTCTGTTAGAAATTTTTAAAAGAAATTGAACGTCTAATCAAAAATCAGACAGCCGGGTTGCTCGGGGCGGCCCCGGCTTGACTGTATATTTTTTTTTTCATTTTTTTCATTTTTTACATGTAAAACGAGATTTGAGTCAATTTTTTAATTTTTTGAAAAAAATATAAAATCAGGTTGAGACCGACCCGAGCAATCCAACTGTATCATTCGATTTTTTATCCAATGCTCTAAAAAGTTTAAAAAATTCAAACAGAAAATAAAAAATAAAAATAAATAAAAAATCGACTCTTTCCCATTCAAACGAGCTGCACAACAGTCGCATCCGATCCGGACGGCTGCTTGTCCATATATTACAATCTATGTGGCATTACAGCAAATATTATTCTTTTAGAGTCTCTCTCGTGAGCTAAAATTGGTGAATATGACGTTTCAAATTTAGCCGTGGCATGCATGAAATTATTTCTCTAGTTGGGCTACTGACGTGTGGAAGAAGGAATTGTCCGGAAAGATTGCAATCTGCAGGATAGTGAAGTCCCACCTTGCGTACGGCCAAGACCGTGCAGCCCACAAGTCCACAGGACTTCTATTATGAAAGGGTATCAAACCATTTTAATTCTTCCAAAGGTATCTTTTTTTAAAAGGACAAATAGTCGTGTATGCGAATAAAGGTACTGTGCGTCCAGAGGTCTTATAACTTTCGAGGACTTGACCAAAATTTGTCGACAGAGGGCATCTGTGATAGCTCTTATTCTTCGTTATGTCCTTTTTACGAAGAGAATGTGCCCATATACTCTTTCATGCTGATCACATATGTTGGGTCTTTTTCCTTCTACATCTCTGATTCATCCAATCAAGCATGGACCTGATTACCATCCTTCCCAACCACTGTGCTGAGGATTGAGATCATCACGTTTGGACAGCGGAGGGAGTTTCTGTGGTCTCCACTATTCAATTGACGCGAATGATCGATAGGCATGGCAGGAGTGGAGACTCTTGACTCTTTTTTTGTCTCTTATTATTTTTTCACGATCAAAGATCAAATAGTACAAATCTTAATTTCAAATGATTCTCAAACTTGATAATTTTCTTCTTTAAAAAACGCAATTAACGTCGATCATCTAATTTTAAGAACGAACAACCAGAGGAGATTGGCTGAATTAGTCATCCCAATAATACGTGCTAGACAGACAGTAAAAACTGCGAGAATTCCCTCTACCATCCAACCGAGGTGTTTCGGATACTTATACTGATGCTTTGCATCACATCATGCATGCATGAGACCCCGCAACGAGTTAGGGGATTTTAGAGTCCACTCTTCCCCACACCCCCGAACCCCGAAAGCCCCAACCGTAGATAAGGCCAAAAGTGCTTCTTCACATAATTAACAAGTGATCCACAGCACTTGATCATCCTTGTCACGTCTGTTAAGGTACATCGTCCATGTAAGGCACTCATCCGTTGGATCCTAACACATATTTAGAGATGGAAAGGCGTGTGTCCTCGTCGATAGAAACCATGGTGCAATGATATTGATGTTGATATGGATAGAATTATAATTATATATGTAACCACAAACAGCAGACAGAAAAATAAATGACACCAATGAGTGCAGTTAAGTAGGCAGATGGAAGGCCACCATTGTAGTTTACGTGTTTATGAATGGATGTTTCTGGGTATTAAGGGGGACCCGCATGAGGAACCGATCAACTCTAGAGGGGCACGTGCCATGCCATGTGGGTTTATCCCAAAATCTTATGTAATTGATGCTACGTTTGTAAGATCACTACGTTTGGTTCTATAACTTTAGAGGAAAAGAGGGCACCATAAGCAGTGGTGGATCCAGCATTAATACAGTGGGGTCTTGGGATTCTACTGAATTTTGCCAAGTCTACTGGTCAGTTCAATGTACTCTAATTCGGGATCTAGTACTGACCTAACTCAGAACTCCACTGACCTAAACTAGGATATCACATATGGTCCAGCCCATGACCCCACTGATCAAGCCATGCTTATAACTTAATGTCCGAATGATCTTACTCGACAAAATTTCTACGTCCGTCATTGACCATAGATAGCCCTTGTTTACAGGACCTTTAACTCTTAGAATAGGTGTGAAATGGAATTTAGCTTTGTTCATTTTGGTTGTTCGGATTTGTTATTCCGAGAGAGAATGTCTTATTTTGGAATAAATTGGAATAAGTGATTTGACCAAAAAAATCTGAATTGCTTAATTTAAGTACAGTAGAGCTAATATTAATTACTTAATTTAACTAGAGGAAAAGTTAGTTATATCAAGTATGTATACTTTGCTTTTTTGCTTACTTTATCAAATTTATTTTTCTTATTCCTTAAGAATGCTGATCTAGGTACCAAAGCAGAAAATATTTTTATTTAGATTTAAGCAATCTTAAATTGCTTACACCTAAATACTTAATCTAGTATCAAAAAGGTCCCAAGTATAATGACATCTGACTATTTTTTAGGAGAAAGATAAGATACGAACAAAATATTTTTCAAATAATGTACAAGCGTAAATCTCGAATTTTGTCATTGTGGTGTTGATGGTCCTCATTGTCTTTATAAGCATTATCCCATCAGGAGTTAATTGAGGTTAGGCTGTGTTTGGCACAGCTTCTAATTGGAAGCATGTTTAATTTTTTTCCTAATTAATTTGAGAGGAAAACGTGGGTGTTGGAAGTCATTTGTGTAATATTTTGAATATTTTTAGCATCAACTTCTTATACTGAAGAAAAAGTAAAGTTGTTAGAAGAGGTTTTAATTTTTATAACTATTTAAAATTGGTTATACCTTGTTCCATTCATTATTTTGTATTTTGTAAGAGGAATCGGCTTCCAACTAAAAGCTACACCAAACATACCCTTAGTAAAAGATGTAGGACCAAAAGAAGTCTTTAGACCAATTAAGTAATTATCATGTTTAACATGAATCCGCCAAAACATAGTATAAGGTATCTGATTAAGAAAATTATCAATGTTTAACAACTGTCATCGTCACAAACCTTATGCTACTAAAACGTAAATACAAAGTATAACATACAAAGTATTTTTTACAAGAAATTGAGTAAGCTTCGGTTCTTCCCACTGTCTGATTCTCAAATCATGTGCAAGAAGTAAGGATCACAATGCTAAAATAGATAGTGTAACGATTCAATCTAACCTTTATAAGGTGTTATTTATTTTGGGTTAAAATTTACATAGTTGGACCCCAAAAGATGCTTTATAAATTATATATTCAATCTTTCCACATACAGTACAGTGATTTTTACTCTTTTTTTTAATTTGTCCATATCTGACTGCTTAAGATTGTTTGATAAAAATAACGAACTTTATCTCTTAATTACCACAAACCCAGTAGTTACCATCTTAACCATTAAGTTTTGGACTTTAGCTTATCACTTAATGCAGAATTAATTTCGTGCCGTCAACAACTGCAACCCCGATAACGCGCATCACCTTTCTCCCTCACTAACTCCTCTCCATGCTCCAACTCTTCTTCGCCGTTAATCTTTCAACTCATGCTCATGAGGAAAAATCAAGTACCACATGTGTTCTTTGCCCTTCTTAACACTTTTGTCTCCCATGTCATTGATACAAGAAATAATCTCATCGGGGTGTGTGGGTATATATATGTATGTTGTTAAAATTTGAGATAACTACATATATAACTATTCTTACATGATTAACCACACTTTTGCCCCTCAATTTTTCATCATATTATTAATAACGATATAAAAAGTATGTCAAAAATGCCCTGTGGTTAGCTTCCGTTAAAGATTCCATTTTCAATAGTTAAATTTAATATTTGGACAAAAATGCCCCTACAAAAATGTAGTGTTTTTATTGGCACATTGTACTAGATAGAGAAAAAAAGGTAGTGTTTTTTATTGGCACATTGTGCCAAAGAGAGAGAGGTGGAAAGAGAGAGAAAGAGTGTTAAGCAGAGAATAAAGGTATTTTAGATATTTTTTTTAAGTTTGGTTAAAGACTAACCAAGGTTAAACAAGAGATATTTGACACAATGCTAATGGACGGCAAAATAGGGGTATTTTTTATATAATTTTCATTCAATATGATTATCAAAAATAGGGAGAAAAATTGAGAGGTGAAAGTGTAATTAGCTACTTGAGGGGGTTATATATGTAATTGTCTCTTAATTTTTTTATATTTTACATAGTTTAAGTACATACAAAGTATTTTTTTCATTAACATGTAATTTTAAAAAAAATGTATTAGTATAGCATTAAGGCAATAATTGTGTGTGATATTATGCTATGTCTAATGTTATACATATTTTATCTAAATATATTTTTACACTATTTTTTTATAATTTTTGTACATAATATATTTTGTTTTACATTTTTTTAATTATATAATCATAACATCATGTTATATAATTTATTTTAGATTTGTGATTTATACAATGACAATAATATTTTATAATTTATCTATATTTCAGTTTACTCAATTTTTATGTTTTAAATGAATAAAGAAAGAAAATCAGTTTCTCTTTGACATTTATTTAAGGGTTAATTTCATATAAACCTTCTATATGATATTGTGTAAATAAGAGGGATATATATGATATTTTACATGTGAGGAGGATTTATATGAAATTGACCCTTATTTTAATCAAGTAGAAGCATAAAATAGAAAACAAGTGATCCACTTGCATATTGTCTTTATAGTTAACGAACAATCTAATTCATTCAACATTTAGAAGTTATGTTCACCTACTCCGATTTAAGATATGAATCTCAGATTTCAAACATAAGTTTTCAATGTTATCAAATGCAACCTTACTCTGTAAGCAATCCTTTCCTCTTGTTCAGCTTGTCACCGTGAGTAGAGTAATCCGTTCTCTTGTTCAGCTCATCACTATCAGTCCACCAATTTTTGCATTATTTCTGGAATCAACCCATATCATATTGTATGACTTATTCTAATCATAATGACCCAAATCAACTTCCATTAAGTATTATCTGTTTTAAGTCAAATTCAACACGATTTATCCCCAAAATATGTCTCAGACATTACGGCTCCAAGCTCTCCATACATAAGCCAGTATATATATTTTTTTTCACTTTTTGATATAAGACCAATCCAATTTATTTCCTGCTCAATCCTCGTATAATAACTACTCTTCTCAGAATTACTCTGTGGATGGTTATTTTCTTTTGCCCGAATTACTCGTAGTTGAGTAACTAGCACTTAAATTTTTCATCTTGTTAAGAGCTATCTATTGATTTGAACAGATAAATTTATAAAAATAAAATAAAATAAATAAATACTCATTATGTGAAACATGATAAAATGTTCTGTAAAAAGTTAAGAGTACGGTAATATTCTTCAACACACAAAACTGGCCCCCCGAATGCACCACGATTATAAGAGCGGGGGGGGGACACCTGCTAATCTTTAACATCTTCTACTACCTCTACCATCCACGAGGGGTGCCAAAGGACAGGAGCAGAGCTCGGCCCTCCCCCCTCCCAGGAGCACCCGCTACCGCTCCACGCGTCCGGAACGAGGCATATGCCCTTCTTGGAGGCTCCCCTGTACTCACGGAGCACCTCTCTCTCTCTCTTCAGAGGAACCTTCACATCCTCTCAGTACTCTCTCTCTCTCTCTCTCTCTCCATACGTGCCCACTTTATCCTAACAAGGAAACGGAAGAGAGGAGAACAGTTCAAAGGCGAGGAGCCTGCGACAGGAGGGGGAAGACCGCGGTCGCATGGGATAAGGGCGCCGGCGAGAAGAGCCAACGGCCGCGCAACCGAAAGGTCTCCTTCCTGGCCAACGAAGCAGCCACAGAGGAGGAGGAGGAGGAGGGAGGTGAGAAAGAGAAACAGAACGCCGGGGAAGGGGGTGGAGCTCTGCTTGCTGTTGACGCCATACATGGTTCCTCCACTCTCCGAACAGAAGACCCCACCCCATGAAAGACCTCAAAGCGGTGGCCTCTGCTCCCATTAGTCCTCACCGGTATCTCCTCCTGTAACTATATGACTAAGCTCTCCTTTGGGTTTTGCTGCTTTCTCCTGTGTTCTTCTGACGTTCGTGCATCTTTAACCTTCTTCTCCTCCTCTCCATGTGCTTTCTTCTCTCGGTGGGTCTCATTTAATTTTTTTCATGTCTAATTAATAACTTGGCTTTCATGCTGTTCTCTCTCTCTCTTCTTGGTTTTATTGGAAATATCTGGACGCTGGCACTGAAATTTTTGTGATTGTGCTCGCTTTGTCCTGGCCCTCGGACTCTTGCCACAGCACTTGTCTTGTTTGAATTAATGGTCATGGGTTGTTCTCTTCTTCCGGTTTTGCGATCGATGGGTTCTTAGAATCTACGGTGTTGCTGCTAAATTTCCGTACCAACATCCTCATTTGCCGTTCTGCACCTTCCTTTCTAATCCATGGTCTGGGGGCGGTATTCTTCCTCTGTTTCTTCTTCTTCTTCTTCTTCTTCTTCTTCTTCTTCTCTCTCTCTCTTTCTCTCCCCTTCCTGCACTTTGCATGTTTCTTTGACAAAATATCGCACTGACATCTTCTGTTCTTTGTCTTAAAAATTATCCTGGTTCAGTGCAAATGCGAACAATCCCAGCAAGGCTGCTTCCACCCAAGGTGGGTTCTTCCCCTTCTATCTTATTTATACCCATTCCATCCTCCACGGAGCTCCCTCCAAGTCTTATTCGCCACCATTTGCGGCGCAGACTTGACGTCCCTGGATGTGGAGAAGGAGACGAGGGAGGCCGGGGAGGAGGCCTCTCCTAGAGGAGTGCTAGAAGGTCAGCCAGGGCTGTCGGGTTCTGAGGCGAGCTCGAGCTCCGTGCTGCAGGCGGTGCCTAGCATGTCGTCCTCCCATTGGAGGGGGTTCTTCCGGCTGTGGAAACACAAGTCGATGCGGCGGCTGGCCACCTTCCCGCCGGTGGGGGTGCCCAAGCTGTCGAGGTGGAGGACCAGCAAGGAGGGAAAGCTAGGCAGGTCGGGTAATCCAGTGGAGACCGACTTCAGCCTCTTCAAGCCGTCGTGGAAAAGCTTCTCTATGTCTGAGCTCCAGGACGCCACCGACAACTTCAAACCAGGTCTCTTTAACTCTAATTTGGTTTGTTGGTTTGGTAGGACAGTTATTTAGGCATATCTACCTGGACAAATTAAAAATTGGCCACATATATTATATTAGAACTCTTGTGGACACATATTTAATTTTTGAATCCGGATCTCTTAAGTGCACTGTTGATCGAGCTCAGTCAGTACAATGAAAGAGAAGGGGCAGTTTTTTGAAAAAAATATGCTGAAAAGTTTGACGGATCCCACCCTCTCCCTTACTGTACTAACTGAGTTCGATCAGCCAGTGCACCGAGAGAATCCAGATTCTTATTTCTACACCCCGTGACATCTGTTACGTCATATGGTGGAGAGGGTTGGATGGACCGACTGACCTGTAACGGCTGCACTTGCCTACCTGAGAGAGAGAGGGATCTTCCTATTTTTGACACCATCCAATAGTTTTCTAGGAATATTCCCATTCAGATTGCTGACATTTGAATCGAGGGATGTAGTCATACAAACCACAAAGTGGTTAAAGATTTGAAGGTGTGCAATTTGATGTTTGTGGAGGCTTTAAGTATATTATTCTAAGGGCTAGAAAAAAAAATTCCATTATTTTGCCAAACGTTTTTCTTATGGTGTGTTCCTGACCTAAACTGCACACTGACACGTAAGATTTGACTTATTTCTTTTATATATAGATTAGATTAGATACAATGGAGAAGGTTTAACAGTTGCATTGCATAACACTTTTTAACTTTTCATCAGCCAAAGTATCTTTTCAGAAACCTAACGGACAAAGCTCAAAATCCCTTCTTTAATGGCTATTTTAGTCATGTTCACATTTAGCCTTGGGCTCAACCAAAAAATAGTTGATGGGCAACCTGTAAGTCCATGATTTCACCATGGCTCCTCCAGGCTTAAAGGAAAAACAGTAACATGACAGGAAACCTTCCCCATTTGTTTCCCCAAAAAGGGAATGAAAAATGGTAACATAACATCGTTTTTTAACACCAATTTTTGACAAGCTTAGGTGGTAATCATATATTGAAAGGTAAATTTGTCAAAGGCATGGGGCAATAGTACTTTCCTCCAGTAGATGATTGCCACTTAAGCGTGTTAAAAATTGATATTTTCTCTGGTGGATGAATGCAACATAAGAGTGTTAAAAATTAGTGTTAAGAAATGGTGTGTCACTTTACCGTTTTCCAAAGGGAAACAGGGTTAGAAGGTGATCCTTTACAAATTTACAAGAGACAGTTAACGAGAGGCTTGAGAAGGAAACGTTCCAACTGCACCCATATAATATTGGGTGCATGCTAACATTAATTCCTCCTCTTAAAATAGAAGCTCTTCCTAGTACCATGAGGAGAGTCTACTTCAGGTCTGAAAACTTTCACCGCTAGATCTTCCCTTGAACCTTAGCACAACCAAGTCTAATAACTTGTTGACAGAATCTCTCCTCGATCTTGTGCTCTTGAATAGAAAAGCTAACATTAAAGCTGACAACTTCTCTTTGGTGGAACTGAACAGAACAGCTCTTGTCTTTTCCTACTTTCTTTTCCGTTAGCAGGCCTCTGAGCCCAGCATCTAAGGAGCGTAGACTCACAAAGTCATGCACACTGGTACTAAGTTTAAAAATCTCCAAATTTTTCATTTAATAAGACATCATTTCAATCTTTTGTTCAAGCAGTGTACTGAACAATCATGGAAACAATGCTCTTAATCTTCGAACCCAGAACCATGATAAAACAAATGGGTGAGCCTTTTTATCTATTATTTTTCTCAGAGAACATGATTGGAAAGGGAGGATATGCCGAGGTGTACAAGGGGCGCCTAAAGGACGGCCAGCTAGTGGCAGTGAAGAAGCTGACGAGGGGGACACCAGAAGAAAGGACCAGCAGCTTCTTGTCTGAGCTGGGGATGATAGTTCACACAAGCCACCCAAACGTTGCTAAGTTGGTTGGATTTGGCGTCGACGGAGGCATGCACATTGTTCTCCAGCTCTCCCCCCATGGGAGCTTGGCTTCCCTTCTCCACAGTAAGGGGGTCGTGTCTCACACATTTCTCTTAGTTTCTAGCTTGTTATTTCATGCTCCTTTTCTATAGTTTCCAGCTTATGTTTTGTGTAGGAGTTTGTGGTATGTTGGTCTAATTGCTTCCATTTTGTCTGTTTGGGTTTGCTCATGAAGATTCAAAGGCAAAGTTGGACTGGGAGACTAGATATAAGATTGCCATGGGGACAGCCATGGGTCTTGAGTACCTCCATGAGAAGTGCCAGAGGCGCATAATTCACCGAGATATCAAGGCTGCTAATATATTGCTAGCAGATGATTTCGAACCCCAGGTATGATATTTCTGGTTTTTTTACTTGGTATCCGACGCTAAAATACCGACCTGTCCCTTGTGCTTCTTATAACCCCTCCAATTTTTATAAATACCAAGGAATTTTGATCCACCATCGATCTCCATTGTTTTAGTGTGTTCGAATACAATTTTTGTAAATATCATGGAAGATCCACCATCTCCATTTTCTTATTGTTTAATTGGTAGTTTCAGTCCTAACAGTTCTTATATCCACCATCTCCTTCTTACAATTCTAAAGTCTTATCATTCTATATATGAAGAGTGTAGTTACAGAAAGCCTGTGAGAGTTCAAGAATTCTAATTGACTGCCCCTTTGCTCCAATGGAACACCAAAACCTCATTTGATCTGGCTTTAATAAAACAGTTGTACTTGTTGCATTGCTCATAGTGCCGTGGAGGTTTCGATCAAATTGCTGCAGCAATAGGTAACCTTTTTTCCTCTCTTTTTTCCCTAAAAATTTAGGGGGTGAGGACAACCTAAGCGAGCCATCTATACCATTTGAATAAAAAATAAAAAAAAATGGAAAACATATCATTTTATTTTTTATAGCGAAAAAATAAAAAAAAATCACTTTTCTACTACATGCTGTTCAATCAAATCCAATCAGATGACTGCTCACTTGCAATACAACAACATTGCCTTAATAAAATCCCATGATTTGCCCAAGGTCCTAGGAAAGATTTGGGCCCAAAAAAGGAACCCAAACTTTCTTTCAGATATAGGCTTAATTATGCTACCTTCTTATGCTCAAGACACTATCAACACTGCATGTCACTTGGAAGCTAAGGGAAACAGAGCATAGTGAATTTTCTACCCACTTGATGTTCGATGTCCTCTCATGATTGCTTTCCTATCACATGACCAGAACAAAGATAAATTGCGTGATGTTATATAACCCCAGAACCTGCAACGGTACATAAATTTGCTTCTTAATCCAGATTTAAAAGAGTCATAGTTTCCGAAAATTAAATTCGACTTGAGGAACATTATTAATTCCGGATGGCATAACATTCCATTATAAATGTGCATATGGTGTAGAAGATGCATTTATTCTACCTTTGATAAAGAATTTCTAGCAATAATCAAAAGTGTTAAAAATATAAGTTTCTATACATGAATTGCTTCTTAATCCAGATTTGCGACTTCGGGCTTGCCAAGTGGCTACCTGATCAGTGGACCCACCACACTGTATCAAGTTTTGAAGGCACATTTGGGTTAGTCAATTACACATAATAATCTCAATCCTCCCAAAACTCCTTACTCCCCTCTTTAATTCAATCAAGAAACAGTCTATTTCTCTAAACTTATGCTTTGTGTTGAGGCAGGTATCTTGCTCCGGAGTACTCCATGCATGGCATAGTGGATGAGAAAACAGACGTCTATGCATATGGGGTACTGCTGCTGGAGCTCATCACAGGGCGCCAGGCCCTGGACACCTCCCAGTCCCAACAGAGTCTTGTGATATGGGTAAATTGATATGGATTCTTTTTCCTCCTCTCTACCCTTCTTATTTTCTGTGATGCTCTTGTTTTGAGCAGCTCTATATTTATGATTTTTATTTTTTTTTTGTCTTTCTTCTATCTCAGGCAAAGCCTCTGCTTGATAAGAATGACACAAGAAGTCTCCTTGATCCTTCCATTGGAGATGCGTCCGACAGCACGCAGCTGGGCCGTGCAGCATTTGCGGCCTCCCTGTGCATACAGCAATCCTCAATCCTACGGCCTAGGATGAGTCAGGCATGTACAAAAATAATATACCCATTAGCATAAAAGGATAATAGATCCATAAAGGCTGTCAATGGCCGGCCAGATCAGACTTTTTTAAAGTTTAACCCGGGTCGAGTTTCGGTTCGGACGGTCAGGCCTGTTAGCTCTACTTGGTATAATTAAGAGAGAGAGAGGAAAAAAAAAAAAAAAACAAAGGACTGGTCCAGGCCGGCCCGGCCCACTTATTTCAAGAATAAGTTATCATACATGTGTAAAAACAAAAGAAATATACTTGATATCCTGCGGCAGTGTAGTTGCAACTGTCATCGCAAGATCAAATGGTACAAGATCGCTGCGGCACCCATGGAGAGTGGAGAAGAACTTGAAAGTCCTGCGCCATTTGATTTCGCAATCTCATGACAATTGCAACTGCACTGCAATAAAACATTGCAGTAAGTATTACGCAAAGAAGTACAATGTCTAGTAAATGGTAAATTTTACCACAACACCATCCTCATGGAAACCACGGGATTACATTAACAGAGGCAGTAATCACTGGTGTTTGCACTGTGCTCAGGTTTTGAAGCTTCTCAAGGGAGAAGAGCTGGGCCCGGAGCAGGTGAGGCCGCGGCACAGGACGCTCCAACGCACCTTCTCGGAGGAGCTCTTCGACACCGAAGAATATAATGCGACGAGGTACCTGAATGACCTCAGTCGACATAGGCAGCTCGCTCTAGAGTCCTGAAGCCACTGCTCGGCTAGCTTCTATCTATTCTCATGCCCAAGGAGTTTTCCCCTTTTTTTCCCTCCTCTTTTTTTTTTGAGGGGAAAGGGGGGAGAGGTGCGTAATGTGCCCATCCCCAGTCCATTTGAGGTTGTATGAAATGTTTTTTTCTTTTTTCTGTAAATTAATTTGGTTACAAATCACGTGTACATGCAAACAAAGAAGAACATCACATCACTGTATTATAACATCATTTTTTTTTTTGTCCTGTCATTTTGATCTCTTTTTTTTTTGGACAATAGAAAACATATACTATTCATATAACCAACAGCTGAGAGTGAGTATGTGGGATATTAAAGGAAACAAAGAGGACAGGAAAACACACATTGGGGGAAGGGACTAGTCCACTGACAGAAACATGCCATGCCGGCGAACGGCGCCGAAAGCGAAGGAAGCCCACATGCTGAGAAAAGCAGAAATATGAGACAAACTAAGAATCCCAAAGGTTAACCAAAGGCCGTTAGCTTTCTCAGATGACAGACTAGAGTGTACAGGTCTGCGTCCTTCTCCTCGCCGTGAAAGGCAGAGCTTTCAGCGACGTCCCCTTGGTGGTCGTCTCCGGTATCCTCTTGGGGGGAGGGGGCTTCGAGGCCCAGCTTCTTCTCCCCCTCTCCCCCAAGGTTTTCTTCTTCTCCTGTCTCGTTTCCCCTTTCCTTCTCCTCCCTCCTCTGCAACCATAACTCTCAAAACTCCTCCTCTCCTTCTTCTCGTTGAACCTCTTCCTCCTCCATTTCTTGTCATCAAATGTTGCTTCCTTCAATCCCGCCTCCAACCGGCAAACTTATTTTTTCTTCCTCGTTCTCCTCCACTTCCATCTCGTCTTCGGCCCCCCTTCGTCATCCCCCTTACTCTCTCTCCCTCACTCGACCGATTTCCCCCCAAATGTTGGCAGCCCTCCTCGCCCCGGACCACCCTGCTTCCCCTCCCCACCATTCTTCCTCTGGCCTTGATCCACCAACCCTAGTATTTCCCATCCGTTCCTTCACCGTCACCGACCGACCCCCCACCCCTTGGCCTTCAGCCTCTCCGATAGCTCGCTTCCCTCCCCCAGCCACCTACTTCCGTCCAGCCATCTGGCCCGTGTCTTTCTGCCTTTCTCTTCCCTCCCCTCACCCTTTTCCTCTCTTGCTTTAGATCGCCCCCTTTCTCCTCCCCTCGGCCATTTTCCCCAACCGTCCCTTAGGGTTTTCCCTAGTTTTGCCCCTGTCCTGGTGGGACTTTTGCTGGGGGGTTGGGGATCGGTGTTTCTTCTCGGCTCCAGCTTAGTATTTTTCCCCTTTGTTGTGTGTTTTTTCTTTTTGTGCAGATCGGAGATCCTAGATCTGACTACTTCGTCGGTATGTTTTAAGCTGTTCTTGCTTGCTTTTGGTTGATTTTCGGAACCTTGGTCCCTTCTTGGTGGTGCTCGAGATATTGTGCGTCTTCCGTGTGTCCGTTTTCGACATACGTCACCGAGCCCCCAGTTCCAACTGCATCAAGTTGTAGATTTGTTCGGCGTTGCTTCGCCAGCACTACTGTGGAAGTCCGCTCTCCTCCTAGTGAGCCACAATTCTGGATGCTCTGATGACAGTTCTCCTCCATCCGACGTCGATGTCCAACGGCCTCTCCAGCTAGGGTTATACCTCTTATGTTTTATTATGTTTACTCCAATCTTCTGGAGTTTCGTATCTACTTTGGATTTGCGTGTGCTTTGTACTTTGGAATGGTGGTTGTACCATCTTGCAGGGACTTGTCTATCTTCTCTGCCCAGTTGGTCGATCCCCCTTGTTGTACGCTTTTTTTCTTATGTTAATAAAATGAGAGCTTTTAATGTTAAAAAAAAAAAAAAAAAAACAAAGGTCGTTGAAAACAACACATCTTGAACCAACAGGGACATGGATCACTCGAAGGATGGAGGACTCCCTCCACGGAGACGCCGGCGAAGAAAGCCGATAAACGCTGCAGCAAACTTGCAGTATGACAAAGGGGGCTCAAGGACGTGCCCATAGAGGACACACGGGATATGCACAAATCTCGAGCACCACCATACATCTCCAGGATCTCGGATCATAATCAACTTGGAACCACGAAACTCTATGCAAGGAACTCCAGAGAACGACCTCATCTACCCCGGTCAGCAAGAGAGCACCTATGAAAATAACACACACTAACAAAAATAAAAGTAGAGAGAAATTAATAAGCCAGAGCTGCAGGCTGGCGGATATCCCCGATTGTTGGGCAAGACCCTACCAGAGGGTCAAGGGACAAAAGGAGGCAAAGACGGGACAAAACAACGGAGGGGAGCCAGCCGAGGAAGATGAGGGGGAAGAGAGATCTACAAGGGAGGTGAAGAGGTGGTGGGCGAGGTAAAGGCGGCAACGGAAGTGGAGTGGAAGGAAACGGTGGAGATCAGGCGGGTGAATGAAGATGCGATGGGGAGATAGGGAAGATGGAGATGGTGAGCATAGAAATAAACGATGGAAGAAATGGAATAGCAAGCAATTGGTGGATGAAGGGTTGATGTGGGAGATAGAGATGGTGAACACAAAAAGGAGAAGGTAAGGGGAATGGAAGAAGAGGAAGAGGGACCTGGCGCACAGAGAAGGGGAGGGCAGGGGGAGGGAGTCCCGGGAAGATCTCCCCCCCCGCCCAGATGTCCACCACGTGGGCGACGGACCAGCCGTCAAGTGCGGTGAAGAGTCTACCTGAAAACCTCGGCAAGAGCTCCGTAGAGGTCGAGACCCCCATGAGAGTTCCAGACTAGCTGAACTTCGAAGTAAATTTTTTTTTTTTTTTTTTTGGGTAGGGTTCGAGGGCCGAGTCTGTACAACTATTTACAAGCGATCGGAGTTCAAACTTCGAAGTAACTTCGAAGTAGCTCGTTACACGAGACGCCTGTCATTTTGATCAGATGGCCCTTTTAAAAGTCTCTTTGATGTGTTCTTATTTTTGGATATCAAAAGAGGGCGATTTGTTCCGAGGGGAATGAGATCGTCTGGACCGTTTTGTCTGGACATCGGTGTGCATCTAGACTCAACAAAAGGTGTTGAACTTAGTCGGTCCTATCACTTCAAATGCAGATGACCCATTTGTTTCCTTTTTGTTGAATCTGCAGATGTACCGAGGTCCAGACAAAACGATCTAAATGATCTCGTTCCATTCTGATATATGTTTAAAGAGAGTTGTATCATCAAATGAGCCGATAGTTTTATAAATATGATAAAAGTTATTACATTGTATGTCACGTGTTTGTTGCGGGAAGGGATTGCGTGTTCTTGCCAATAAGATAAAAGTGACTTTATAGTTTTGTACTTTTTGTTAAAAAAAATGGTCACTACCATCAAGAATATAAGTGACCTTTTTTTATAAGCGGAAAGTTATCTTCTCAACAACTAATTTATATATGAGAAGAAATTATTTAGTCTCTATTTTCTTGTTTAAGAATGTGAGCTTATGCTTATAGTTGGAGTTCTCATAGATGGTACTAAGATTAAAGGAAAGGAACCGTGGACTCTTCTCAAGCAAGTATTGTTCACTTTGATTTATGAAAGTGGCATCACAATTTTATTTGTTGCCAAACAAAGAACCATTCTTGGGAAGAAAGCGGAGGGATTTTTTTTTAATAAATACAAAGCTATTTTTTTAATAACCAATATGAGATTATTTAGTCCTTATTTTATTGTCTATACAAATTTTATCTTTCTAATTTTTTCATACATCTACCTCAATAAGTTTATCTTTACAATACAATTTATGTATATGATCCTTTCTTAGGGTCATACATCATTAGAACCAACTTAAGTAATGGACATCAAAAAAGTCCCCTTGTCTAGAACTCAATGAATTCCACTTATAGTAATTCCTCTCATGTTAGAAAATCTTCCTTTTAGTGATTCCCACTAAAATAGAGTCAATATGCTCTTTGACTAAGTTAGTGATCTAACTTGATCAAGTAATTTATTCTCAGAAACATTTTGGTTAACATTGTGAAAATCAACTCATCACCCAACGCATTTGGAACTTGTGGCAGTGGACTTTCCTCTCTCAAAAGAGGTCTTACAACTAAATCTTACATCTGCAGAATATACGAGAAAAGATTCATCTTATAAGGTGCATGAGGCCTATGGCAGTGTGCTTTTTGTGAGTGGTGGGAATCAATAAGATCCTTTGAATTTAAGGCTTATTTGGTGCGTTGTAAAATGAAGTAAAATCTCGATTTTGAAATTACTAATTTTAAAACTAGTGAAAATAAGATCTTTGATTTTAAAATTACTAATTTTCATTGATAGTAATTTAGACTAAAAATCAAAATCAGCTAAAAGAAATATTTTAGGGGTCAACCGATTTTAAAATACGGCAATTTGCAATGCACTAAACATAGAAAAAATACTGTAAAATAATTTATAGCCCATTTTCTAATTGTTTACTGTATTTTATGATGCACCAAATAAACGACACTTTAAAATAATTACTTGAAGAGGCAAAATTGTTGCAGCTATAGGAAAGAAAAAAAATATCTTAGTAAAAAACTGTTGAAAATGCTAGACTTGTACTTTCTTCCTTGTAGAGTTGTATAAATATTTGACTATTACATCACTTAAACAAAGAAGAGGATTAAAAAAAACTAAAAAAAGTAATTAAATCCTCCTGCCAGAAACCTATCATCCTTTTTTGCCACATGCTGCCGTTTTAGTTTTTGCTCACCACTCCCTCGTAAGTCCCACCTATTAAAAACTTATTTTTCACTCCCTTCAGCGGACGGCCATTAACTTTATGCACAAATTTCAATTTTACTCATGCCTTTTTATTTGATGAACAACTATAACATGCGAATAATTAATATTTAACACACTAACATCTTAAAGAGTCAAGTATCAATGTGTTGAGGTCTTTAAGTGGTAAAGGTGTTTTAGTTAACATATTAACATCATAAGGTGTTAACGTCTTTACATGCTAACTCATTAACGCTTGTCATATTCGGATATTAACACATTGATGAACAACTATGACTGTTAACATGACTTGGTCAAAAATAAGCGTGCCAATGAGGCGGGGGATGAAGTTTCAGCAAAAAAACTTACAAAAAAATAAAAAATAATATCATATTCTTATCGGGGGTCTAATTATTGAGTAATACTTACTGTAATGACGGTGCATGTCATTGCAGTAGATTAAAAAAAAAATCTTTTTCTTAGGTCACTTCCGAAATGTCCTAATCGTCCATACAGTATAATGCTCGATCAAACGACCTAAAAAAATTTTGAACATTCAAATTTTTGAATTTTCAATTTTTTTTAAAGTCGTTTGACCGAGTAAAAAAAATACGGACAATTAGGACACCTCAGAGACGACTTAGGAAAAAAAAAAATTAACTCACTGCAATCATCCGAGCCAAAATCTGAAATGGTATGATATAATGTGGGTTCAACTTTCCATGTTTATCAAATCGAATCACACCTCGAGTAAAAGAGACTCTTAAAAATACATGATCACCTTATGTAAATTTTAGATTTCTCCGTTATTAGTATATTGTATTTGTCGGTTCTGAACTACTAATAACCGCTCTCCGATGGTCTTGATCTTCTCGGTGCAATCAATCTTGAATTGCTTCTGCCCCACCAATTTATCATCATTATCCTCGTGCCAGTAAGTATTAATCTTAATTATTTTTCTTTCCCAACAGCCTACTGTGTGACTTTCAGACCGTTCCCAGTGCGGCAGCCAAACCAATCTCTGGCAACGTCGTCCCAGCTGGCCCGGTGCCACGCAGCTAGCTGCTACAAAAGTCAAAACGCCCGCCTGCGGATAACGTGATCGCGCAGAAGTGCGCACACACCACTGTGCGTACCGGTATGCACTGCGCTCAGCACATCCGTCATAACCCTGTTGATCGTTATGCAAGCGCGTTCGCGGCCCTCGCCTTGGCAATGTAAACAAAGCATTACTCATCGCTCTCCGTCGCGCACCTGGTTCGTGCCTTTCACTTCGCATTTTGGTCCCTAGTTGTCCGCCGCGACAGCCTCCCTACGCTATAAATAAAATTCCTGCGCCGTGGCGCAATACACCCGTAACACAAGGGTGACCTTCCTGCTGCGGAGGCGTAGTGCGCCGTACACACTACATTCCTCCCACCGAAAAGTCCGCCGTCTTCACCCCCCCCCCCGTTTCTCTCTAGTTCCTTGTTGTCATCTGTTTTCAACTGCTCCTTCTCTTCTCTCAGGCAAAGAATCGAACAGGTCACCCGCTCCGATAGGGGCCATCCGACGCCAGCTCCCTTCTTCTCCGATCACGCTCCTTCCGCCTCTGACGCCGCCACGGCGATGGCGCGATTCGGGGCTCCCCCTCGCTTGCTCCTGCTGCTGCTCGCTTCCCTGCTCTGGCGCGGATCCGCCGGCTCCGGTGTCAGCGCTGCCAGAGCGAAGCAAATATCCTGGAAACCTAGGTTCGCATCGAGTTCCAACACCCCCCGCCCCCGCCCCCGCCCCGGATCCGATCACCGGCTGCTCCTTCTCCGTCTACAGCCTCTGCTTTGGTTTCTTTCGTTTTTTTCCCCTGCATTGTTTTCGTCAGTTCTTGCTTCGAATGCTTCCTCCAAGTGCGTGAGATCTGATGGGGCGTGGGAAATGATGACGGCAGGGCATTTGTCTACGAAGGCTTCCTCACCGACGAAGAGTGCGACCACTTGATAGCTCTTGTAGGTGCAATCGATCGATCTCCTACGCTGCATATCTTCCTCTATTCTTTCCCTGTTAGATCTGATGCAGTTCGACGCTCATGAGAATGTCATTTCATCTGGATTCCTTTTTTCGGGTATAGAAGACCGATGTTGTTTCCTATTAGGTTAACGATCCCTTTTCCCCTAATGTTGGTCTTTGTTTGTCCAGGCGAAATTAGAGCTCAAGAGATCGCATGTAGCTGATAGTTCATCGGGCGAAAGCAAGCTCAGTGAAGTCCGGACCAGCTCCGGCATGTTTATCAGCAAGGGCAAGGTTCGATCGCCTTCCTCTTTTTGTCATTTGTTGAGTTCTCGCCAGAAAATGCGCTCAATCATCCATGTTCTGCAAGCAGAAACTGTCTTGGAAGCCGTAGCATAAGTCGTCTTAATGCATGGTCTATTAGTTATTTGATTGTTGGATACAATTCTGTCATGTGACTAATATCTGAGTGATGACTCTTTAAAAACTTGCTGATCTCCGAACTGTTTTGCCCACCATGGTTCCTTGCAAAAAAGAAAGCTACACACCACTACTATATATTACCATAAATTTTTAACCAGCTACATGAAAAACAATTTGCAACGAGTTCTGGTGCTTACATTTTCAGAATCCACTTCACATGCAGTAACTTTGAGGATGTGCTCTAATTAGCAACATATCATCTCTAAATTTGGAAATATCATCAATGAATCAATTTGAAATGTGTCTCCAATATTTGTTGTTAATTAGGTTTTTGGTTAGAATACTTGCCTTTCCATTCAACAAACTTACATTCTTTTGTAAGGTTGGGATTGCTGCTGCCAGGATGGTGTTTAAGAAAATTAGTAACTTGCTTGTAGTTTGTGGGATTATCTGAAGCTTGTTCCCGGCCAAAGTCCAGTACCCTACAGAATTTGGAAGAAGTTCTGTATGTGCATTGGTGAAAAGCATATCTGAAATACATCTCTTTCAAGTTCACCATGTGGTATTGGTGAATGGAATTTGAATTCAACTACAATAATTATTCGACATTTTTTCACTGAAGTGTTGTGCCAGAGATGTCACTTCAATTCAGCAGATATTTAGAGGGATTCTTCATAACCTTAGTGTGAGCAGAAACACCTTCTCAATCCAAGGATATGGAGGACTCAAAAGGAAAAAAAAAATATTGGTTTCACTTCAAGGCCAATAACACATAGTGGGCATAAGGGCAAATAATAATTATATAGTATTGTTGCCAAACTTTAAGAATGCCATTTATATGCTTCAACTCAAATAGAAAGTAGCCACGAGGAGAAGTGTCCACAAAGATGATGCAGGAGCGGGTCCATGGACAGTGCAAAGTTGGCACCTTTCGGACTTGGAGATACATCTTTTGGTTATTGGAGTACTTTATATTTTATTTGAGCATTGTAGACATGAATAAGGCCCATTAGAGGCCCATTTGGTATCTTTTCTATTTTTCTTTATTTTTATACATATTTTATTTTTTTCATTTTAGGAGCCTTAAGGGTATGATGGTCTTTATATGTATTAGGGCTTCCTTATATATATATATATATATATATATATATATATATATATATATATATGTCTAAAAGGACAACGGAATGATTGCCAATGATTAGAGAATGGAAAAGGGTTATTGTTATGGCCGCCACTGTACGTGCGTGAGTCCGAGAAGGACGCTATGTGGGGTGTGAAGCCCTATTCTATCTTCTTCCTTCTCTGTTGCAGGAGAGAGGGGGGGATATTATGGATGGCGACGGAGAAGCCGGCGGGGGCCGGCGATAGTAGTGCAAGTTGATGCTGCGACGGTAACAACAACAACCGCAGGGCTTGCGGGTCGTGAGATCACCGGCAGAGGCCGGTGACGACGCCGGCTTGGCAGGCCGGCTCCTTCGGCCCCTTCTTCCGTTGCTTTGGAGGACGGCGAAGATGGCACTGACGGAAGGCGGCGACTGTCGCGGCAGCGCTAACAGAGGTTGTCGGTTGCAGTGGCGGCACGGCGGCGCAGTGGGGGACCGAGCTTGGGGTCTGATACCAAGTTGATGCGGGACGAGTGACAGGGAAGGTAAAGGAAAGGCTCAGAGGCCCAAGGGAGGGAGACGATAGGGGGTAGGAGAAGAGGAAGATGCAGGGAAGAACAAAGGAGGGGGAAGAAGAAGATAGAACAAGGTTTCATACCCCACACAATGTCTTTCTCGGACTCTCACACACGCACAGTGGTGGCTACAACAATAGCCTTTTTCCATTCTCTAATTATTGGCAATCATTTTGTTGCCCTTTTGGCCCCAAAAAGAAAGCCCTAATATATGTAAAGACCATGATACCCCTAAGACTCCTAAAATGAGAAAAAAATATGCAAAAAATAAAGAAAAAATAGAAAGGACATCAAATGGGCCTCAAATGGGCTTTGTTCATGTCTACAATGCTCAAATAAAATATAAAGTACTCCAATAACCAAAAGACGTGTCTCCAAACCCGAAAGGTGCTGGCTTTGCACTGTTCATAGACCCGCTCCTGCATATTTTATTTGAGCATTATAGACATGAATAAGGCCCATTAGAGGCCCATTTGGTGTCTTTTCTATTTTTTCTGCATATTTGTTTCCCATTTTAGAAGTCTTAGGGGTATCATGGTCTTTACATGTATTAGGGCTTCCTTTTTGGGCCTATGTATGCCTAAAAGGATAACGGAATGATTGCCAATTATTAGAAAATGGAAAAGGGCTATTGTTGTGGCCGCCACTGTACATGTGTGAGAGTCCGAGAAGGACGTTGTATGGGGTGTGAAGCCCTATTCTATCTTCTTCTTCTCCCTCCCCTATTCTTCCCTGCATCTTCCTCTTCTCCTATGCCCTGTCTTCCCCCTCCCTTGGGCCTCTGAGCCTTTCCTCTACCTTCCTTGTCATTGTCCCGCATCAAAAGAGAGCATAATCATGAGGACTCCTTATTAAGCCAACATCAAGGACAACATGCTTGAAACACTCAAACTAGGCTGATGGAGCTTGCTTAAGCTCAAAGAAGATGACTAACTTGCTAATGTGGAATGGAAAGACCAATAGGCGGTTACATACATACCTTCTTAGAGATATCACTATAAAGAAATGCATTCATCATGTCAAGTTGAAACAAAAGGCCGAGCACGTATAATGACAACAATAATGTGTATAAATGGAGGAAATCTTTGCCATTGGAGCAAAAGTCTCCTTATAGTCAATACAATACTCTTGACTAAAGCCGTCTGTGAGATTCTTGCCTTGCATCTCTCATTAGAATCACCTACTTGGTCTAGATCTTGTAGATCCACTTGTAGCTAACCGGAGTAACACCAGTTGAAAGTGGTAGGAGATTCCAAATCCAGGTCTGTTGAAGAGCTTAGAGGTCCTACATATATCTGTTGTCCACTAGCTACTGAACTGCCCGGCAATAAGTCTGAGGCCCATAATGAGTATGGGTGGATACATGAAAGGTATACTATGGAGAGTAGGAGTCAGCTGTAAAAACAAGAGGCTCAAGAGGGTGCCTGTCCCAAAGAGGGTAGTACCAAAGGAATCCACATAAAGTGGGATAAAATTGGAGTACGGTAGAGGAGAACTAGGAGTATCAACACCAACATCTTAAGCCTCAGAAGACTTGACTAGTTTAGGAGGATGACGAGTATGGACCTGAGTGATAGGAGGTTGAGTGGGGAAGGATATTCCCAGCCAAGGAAGAAGGACAAGACAGAGACACACAGGATGGATAGGAACCAAAAATAAAGGAAGACTCGGAGACACTGCATCATTTTTTCTTTCTTTTGTCTTCTTCTCTCTCCACCTTTGCCATAGTGTTTTGAGTTTCATCACATGTTTGTTGCATGTTGCAGAACTATCCTAATTGGAGCTTTGACTTTCATCTACATTCTCACTTTTATCCCAGAAATTTTTCTTTCGTTCTCACCTTTTTCTTGGCATATACTCCCCATTTACTGTTATGTGGTTTCTTTACTGCAATCACTAGAGGGCAAGCGATGAAAACTGTTTCAGAATGTGGTTTAGATGGGATATACAGGAAGAAGGTGAGGTTGATACTCACGGGAATATTTGGTATCTTTTAAAATAATCTCTTTTTATGAGATACTTGCCACTTCTTTTCATTTTTTGAACATGAAAGGTGCCAGATGTTCCTACTTAACACATATGGTCAGAGTTTATATCATAATTGGAATATAAATGTAAGCATGAAGATAATATCCAATGTCATTGTTCTTCAATTGAATATGGTGCTTGATAATTGAGAAGAAGACTTCCATTTGTAAAATGTTAAGATTATCATCATCATAGCCTTATCCCACCTATTTGGGGTTGGCTACATGAATTCTGTCCTATCATCTTAATCTATCCAATGCCATGTTTGTGGTTAAACATAGGAATGCCACGTCCTTTCTAACTATATCTAACCACCTTATTTTAGGTCTTCCCCTGTGTCTTCTACACTATTCCTCCCTAATTTGATTGCACCTCCTAACCAATGCTGAACTTGGGCAGCTATGTATACGACCAAACCATCTTAGCCTCTTCTCCCTAAGCTTAATGTCAATAGAAGCTACACCTAAATCCTTACATATATGTTCATTGGTAAATAGCAATTATTCATTCGTGCAGATGCATTCAGAGGTAAATTTTTCACATGATTTTCTACTCAACTTGAGAGACTGATGGAACCAAACTACAGATTGATCCTTAGGTGGGGAATCAGGTTAATCCATTCTTATTCTTTGAAGTGAGTTACACCAAGTTTAACCTCTGTTCTGTTCAATACTAGCCAGTAGGTTAACATAGTGAGATAAACTAGGAATAAAGATTTCATCTTTCATGGTGGAATACAGATTCTGCATTTAACATTCATTTACCATTAACCCAAGTTAATATATTCTCCCAATGAAAGCAACATAAGAGTCAACCTCAACCTAACCCTGGAATATTTCTCGATCAAACAAGGTGTAGGAATGTAAAATAAATCAATCCTCACACACATATTTGGTGTATCCTATGCATCTAATGTATAACAAGCATGTGGAATCTAGACGATGCTGTCATGCAGCTAAGGCCAAAATTCCCTAAACGGAATAGTGTGGGTCATTGATGCAGTGAACTTTCAACCTTGTGTGGACTGTTCTCTGCTTCACATAAGATACTTTAGGTTCATTGATCATTTTTTAGCAATTTGCATGCTACCTCATTACAATATCTTTGTGGCTTTGTGCTTAGGATCCAATTGTTGCTGGTATAGAGGATAAGATTGCAGCATGGACATTTCTTCCAAAAGGTAGACCTCTCTGAGAACCTATCAACATCTTTCACGCCAAAAAAATTAAAGGCATATTGTTTGTATTATTGAATGCTGTACAGTGGCTGCTTTGGCCTTGATGTTCCTTTACATTTCCATTTCTTTTCTAGGCTGATGTAGAACTTGAGGCATTTGGAGTCTGGTTTACTGCTTTTTTGTGTTGCTATTCGTTTTTCCATTTAATGCTCTGGGCAGATGTGATAGCAGTATGAATTTGTTTCATTAGATCTGAAAGGGATATTATATGTTCTTATGAATAATTGATAAGACTCTGTGGACAATGTGCAGCTACCATTACATGTATACACTGTCAAAGAAGACATTCCACCAAATTGTGTCATGTAGGAAATGTTAACCAAGGAGTTCGGTTCTAAGCCTACTAAAAATGAATCCAGTCTATTTATTTTATCTTCCATATCTGTTTTGAGTTATTCACATATATCAAAAAGCATCTTGTAGATATCTGTTTTGACTTGTTCACATGCATAAAAAATGCATCTTGTATATATGCATCTTTTTGTATCATGTCTTTTCTATTTCAATGTGCTTCCTCACCCCAGTTCCCGCTGCACCTGCATTTGCCAATTGAAAGCACATTTTGGACATACTTGGTTCAAATTCACATATATGGCTCAACAATCTGATTGGTTCATGGATACTTTCCCAAGACCAGTCTATTTATGCATCTAGACTGGCAGGAGATCCATGATAATGGTTTTGTTGTGACATAAATGTTGTATGCAACATAGGCATCCATTTTATTTAGTTGATGTTAAATCTGACTTTTTGGATGCTGGTGTTCTTGCATGTAAGTCTCATTTGACAAGCAATGTGTTTCTTCCTCTGAATCTGCATGTTAAAGCTTTCCCTTTTTCTCTTTCTTTTGGAGAGCGGCGTGGAGACTTGAGGTTTTTATCATACAATAAATTACTGTCTGTCCTGGCATTTGAATGTCTAGTTTCAACATTAGTAAAATGGGCTTTATACAATAAGGTAGCGCACAAGGTACTCACTACTGAGGTTGTGACTACTACTCTGCATTATCTCATCAGTAAGTGTCTATATACATTATATACATGCACTGGCCAAACAATTCTGATCATAGACAAACTCAGAGCAGGATTGCATTGATGCAGTATCAAGAACTCGTATATGGTAGCTGTCGCATCAAGTAACAGGTGGTTAGTGTTAAAAAACTGAGATGGGCCTGCATAAGCGTGTCCATGCAGAGTTGGAAAGAGAACTGTTTATGTTGTCACATAATGCAAGGTCACATCAAGAAAAGCAACCTAATAAACTTTTCTTCCTTTTATATTCTGAAGAGGTTTATGGAGAACTGACATTCTGTTCCTACTATTGGATTATGCATTATTTCATTGCATAAGCATGTACTAGAATGATTGATTGGTGGACGTTTTCACTGGATTGCACATTAATAATTACTTTTATGCAGAGTAGGTAAAAATCAACTTTTTCAGCAGGGCACTGACTCTGGTTTTTTGGATCCCCAGAAAATGGTGAAGACATCCAAGTACTAAGATACGAACATGGGCAAAAGTATGATCCACATTATGACTACTTCTCTGACAAGGTTAATATCGCCCGTGGTGGTCATCGTGTTGCCACAGTGCTTATGTATCTGACGGATGTGGAAAGAGGTGGTGAAACTGTGTTTCCCTCAGCTGAGGTAATTTAAGCCTAGTCTTTTTGTTAGCTTTCAGAGCGCATCTGTAAGAAGGATTCTAATCATTCAAGTTTCTTTCTGGTTTCCCAGAGAAAAAAAGGATTCTTTCTGGTTTCAACCATCTTTAGTGATACCATTCGAGTCAAACACTTTAGGAGAGAAGTTCGTGTCTGAGGTCTCATTATTACTTTCCCGACTTCCTCCCACTTTCCATTTCCATGATTGTTGTACCATTAACAGGAGTCCCCACGTCGGGGAGCACCCCCAAAGGATGATAATTTATCAGACTGTGCACGTAAAGGAATAGCAGGTAACTTCTAATCTAAAATAACTAACAGTTATTTGATGCTTCCAGAGTGTGTCATGAGCTTTGTGTTCTTGTCCCAACAAAACATGCAGTGAAACCAAAGAGGGGCGACGCACTTCTCTTCTTCAGCCTCCATCCAGATGCAACTCCAGACACCACCAGCCTCCACGCGGGATGCCCAGTGCTAGAGGGAGAAAAGTATTCGGCAACAAAATGGATTCACGTAGACTCCTTTGACAAGATTGTGAGCCATGATCATTGCACCGATGCGAACGATCGCTGCGAAAAGTGGGCTGCCCTTGGGGAGTGCACGAAGAACCCTGAGTACATGGTGGGAACCGCAGACTTGCCTGGCTATTGCAGGAAGAGCTGCAAAGTGTGCTAGCCCATCATTTTTTTTTACTCTGTTGGGGTCATGAGCCTTGCAAGCAATCATTTCTCGCAGTTTTGATCTTCTGCTGCTTGTGCCCTTCGAACGAAGTTACATTCGTAGACACGTCGCTAGAATAATGTGTATACGAGGTTGTTTGTCCATGCACGTATATGATTTTGTCCCTTCTATTAATTCATGTTGTATTCATACTTACGCACTTGCCCGGACAACATGCGCGCGAACATATCTGACATTGTGGTATTCCGGGGAACATTGTAGATTTTTTAGGATACTCAGTGATTGTACATGGCTTGACTCGCATATGAGAATATTGCCAGCCAAGCTGTCAAACCTGCGAAAAATTCTGGTTCCTGTAGAACTTATCAGTTGACTTTTACTACTACGTTCGAGTGGAGGGTTTTCTCTGTGGTGTCGTGCTGAGCCAGAGAATGACGAACGTTTTATTAACTGGAGTAAATGAAATAGAGGCTTGTTGTTCAGCATTAGGTTTGTCTTGGATCGACTCAAAACGATTCAGATCGATTGTTACAAAGTAAAAAATTCTACTAAGCATTGTAGTTCGTTAATAATGTGTTGAGTGGACTCAAATAACAGCCTACTTAAGATTTGGAAAGTTTAAATTGATCTGACAAATACTGGTTATTTGCTTCAATTGGCTTATAATATGTTAAGCGGGCAGAAAATAACAGCCTATGTATAATTCCGTACAACTGGCTTCCGGTCTCGTGATGATTTGCTTCGATTAGTCTTCTTGTCCAAGAGGGAAGCGTTTTCTATCGGATAATTAGGACATAGATATATTCACCAGAGTGGAATCATCCATTCTTACAGAGATGCAGCAGTCACGTTTGTCAGAAAAATCAGAAAAAGAATTTTGTGTAAAAAATAAATAGGATTTTAGATTAATGGATTTCAACTTTTAAGAGTATTTAAAATTCTTCGGCTAATGTGACAGATAGATGACGCATCTGCCCTTATCCAGATTTTTTCACTGTCCATCTTTTTTTTCTGAATTTCTGGAGAAATTGTTGATTTGTCTTCAAAAATCAAGAAGACATTCACGTTAACAAATGCACCCAAACTGATTACATATTAGCGGTTATCATTAGCAAATTGCAAACTCTGGCTTGGAACGTGCGCCCAGTCAGATTTCATTGCATGAAGCTCTATGCCCTCTGAAGCAAATGCACCATACGTTAATTGCTTTCTGGTGAGCTAACAACGATCTCGAAACAGATTTCAACTGTTTCTCAGCCGGTGTTACATCGGCTGCCGATGATTTTAAAAAATAATAATTTTTTTAAGTAAATCCCGGTCTGACTTACATATTTACAATTCAATCTCCCATCAGATGACAAAAAAACTTAAAAGAATTCAAAAAATTAAAATCTCCCGTAAATGCATTTTTCATAAACCTACATTTCAGAAAATATTCTTGCAATCAATAGTTGAAACAGACTCACAACTCATACTGGATGTTTATATGGAACGAAACGAACCAGTCACATAATACCATTAATTCAGAAGAGCGCTACAACTTCATGAAAAAAAAATTCACCGCAGCGGGAAGAACTCTTCGAAGTCCATAAAAACAATTCGTATTTAATTAGCAACAATTTCCATAAAAACTATCTGCACTTCATCACCAACGATGCTTACATAATAGGGATCTTTACCTTTTTTCTCATCGATATGATTGTACTAAAAAAACCTAGTAAAAATCTAGTGATCATTCCCACAGGGAATGTTTGATTACGACGTTTCACTGCACGATCCACAATCACAGCATCTCTGCGATTCTGTCTCCGCAAAGAAGCCAAAAATCATGTTCAGATGCTAAAGAACATCGTGAACATGACAAAATAGTCCATGTCCCATGTACATAAAATCCTAACAATCACATAATCAGGAAAACTTTATAATCATCATTAAGAATATCCGTAATAACAACAAAGAGCACAACAGGGCCCCGTTGCTTCACCATATTCCCTAGCAGATTAAAACCATGCTGAAACATGACTCCAATCTGTCAATCCATCAACGCTCTTGCACAATGTTAATTTGATCAAGAAGTACAATTTGGTGGCTAGAGAAATCTGAGGAAAGGTAATCTATGATCCCATGCCAATTAAGAATAACTTGTAGCGAGACAATCTATTTAGATCAATGAACAGAGGTGACTCGATGGGTGCATCAAGGGAAAACACTTTGTGTGTAAACATGGAAACAATAGTCTGCATATCTTAACAAATTAAGGTGGAACTAGGATAAAGTAGTCTCTCTCTCTCTCTCTCTCTCTCTCTCTCATGTAAACACCACTCAAAAAATAATTCCATCCAGGAAGTCTCAATAAATGGAAGTTACGTCCCTGCTTCTTCAAAAGGTGCTAAACGAGCCTACCTCTATGCAAATCATCCGTAAGCATTAATGCTCCAAACAATAGAGCAAGCACCCAGTAAAAGGACTGTGCGTGTGAGGGCCTGATTAGTGACCTCCTACTGTGGCAATGTAAAGAGACAATAACCAAATGAACTATGCAGGGCAGCAGGATTATCCATTTTAACCAAAGAAATGTTACACAGTTAGTTAGACACCAGGCGGTGGATAATAACTAACATGTAGCACCAGGATTTCTCTTATCCCCATTCAGGAAACTCTTTCTACATAACTGAGTGTATTCTCGAGTTCCTTGGGATTGCATCAGATATACACCATCCGTATGGAGAACACACCATTATTATTATTATTTGAAGTCCCAAATTGTTGCACCTTTGAATCGCACTTTTGACCGTTTCATGAAGTTTACATGTGATAAGCACGAGAAACATACACTGTGACTCACAGTGTTCGGAAAACACGAAGGCAAAGAGAGCAAGAAACTTGGGATCCAAAAAGAACCTAGACTTCGACAACAAAAATTACTGCTTAGCCATAAATCTGCTGCCAGTAATAAGAAGTGCACCTGGCACATATACACTCCTTTAGATCTTCATATGGCTTTATCAAAGATCTGAAATTTCGGACATCCTGTTGGTAGGAGATCAATGCCATTTCAGCATATGATCAAACACCATCTGAGCCTCATATTTAACCAGCTCAAGCCTCAGCAACCCAGCTTTGAGGAGCTAGCTTTCCACTCTGCCGAGGAGAAAACAATGCTTTCCATTTGAGAAACATCCTTATTAAGGAAAATAAGAATGAAATCTGGTTATATTTCTCATTCTCAACTTTGGATTAAATGTAATTCAAACTCATGTTTTAACTACCATTGCTTAAGATGAGGAAATTTTTGAATTAAGATCCCTCACTCGCTGCTACCACGCAAACAAGAAACTGAGATCAAATTAGCCTCATTCCCCCACCACAAATTTTCGTCCTCAACTTTGACTAATCCTAAGGGTCAGACTTTTCGACCAAACATTGCGATACAAAAAACTCTATGGCTACTCCTTTCTCGCAACCGGCAACAAGTGAAATCCAGATAACACCGAGGCAGGCACAATCCAACCCTTCAGTTCGTTTCGTTTTCCTCCACACTTTACAATCATACCAAGATGGAATCTCTTTCCCTTCGTACAGTCACAGTCTCGGGCCAACCGCGTGGTTTGCATGCATATATTTGTGTGGTGCATGTGTACAGGCGTCATTAAGACCCAGTTAGCAGGCCAAACAGTAGGCTTCACAAGATGAGAGCATAGTGCACCAGAAATATAGCAATAACTGGCATCTCCTACTAATAAGAACACAATTGAAGGAAATAAAAAAAATAAAAAACCAGGAACACAAATCGAGAGATGCGAGGACATAAAAATTGAACAAATATCGCCATCACATCCTAATCCAATCTCATAAGTGGCTAATGCTTCTCAGGTTATTATAGGACTTACATACAGAAATCTGAAAAGGAACGGCACCGATTACCTCGGTTAACTCTGGAAAACGACATTGTCACCAAAAGAAATGTAGAAAAAATTCTACGGAGAAGGGAAAAAAAAAAACAGTTACCAAACACGACCTGGCGTCGCCGAGCACCGGGATCCGCGGCAGCACAGCAACACCCTGCGATGTTTATCTACAGGAATCGTGTAACAGGAAAATTAGGAGGAAAGCTAGCAGAAGAGGCGACCAGATCCGCGCCGATCAACTGGCCCTCAGCATCCGGCGGGTGGCGGCCACGCCGGCCCCCGCGTCCCCGGCGTCCGATGCCCCGGAATCGGATTCGTCGTGGAACCACCCTACCGACCGCTGCGCTTCGTGGACGAACTGCGAGATCCCTGTGAACAAATCGAAGAAGAGGAGGAGGAAGAAGAAGGGGCCGCCGCGGCGGCTGCATCAGAAATCGATCTCGGCAGAGAAAGCGAAGAAGCAGAGGGGAGGAAGAGGCGACCTTCGGTGACGGACTGGCGCTTCTCGCGGATCTCGTGGACAGTGGCGGAGAGCTTCCAGTAGAGGGGGCGGCCGACGTAGAAAGCGAGGAGGAGGAGGGCGAGGGCGAGGGCGAGGCGGAGGGAAGCCCTCGCCGCGGAGGACGACGCCATGGCTGTGGACTCAGGGAACTGATCTGAGCACGGTGGAATCTGTTTGGGTTTGGGTTCTGGTTTTGGTTTAGTTGCTTCGCTCCGGCGATGGCGAGCAAGGAGAAGACGACGAGCGTGCGTGTGGGGGCTCGCAGGAAATGTCGGCAGAGGCCGTCGGAGGCGAAAGAAGATTTTGAGGGGGTCCGTTTTGTTAGGTGGCGGGCCACTCGTGTTCCAAGGATTTTTTCTTTTTCTTTTTTTTTCGATTTGCTTGGACGGAGTGTCCAACGCAGCGATCGTCCGCTGGTGGTGAGGGGTGGAATTGTATGACGTCAGGCATCAGGATATAATCCCCCTGCTTAGTTTTGCATATCCCTGATTAATTTACATGGAGCTTTACGATATGTTTTTAGTTATTTATATATGAGATACAACAGTCGTTCAGATATGACACAGACATTTAGGCACCCGTGCCAATCTTTTACTTAAAGATTTCAAAATAGATATTAGAGATTTTTTAACATACTTAACATATGTTCTCATAACATTTATCTTTATACGAAATATATATATATATATTATTATATACTTATATGACTGCTTATTAATGTATATATTTTCATACATTCTTTATTTTTTTATCATATTTTTAAAATATCGTTATGCCTGACACACATGTCTATATTGATACTTAACGTTTATATCTGTATCTCACAAATCATAGTAGTTTAGAAGTCGTTAATATACTGAAAAATATCATAGACAATCGCAAATAAGATTATTCTATATCTAGATTACTATAAATTATTTTGCATTTTTTTCGTTTAGAACATTGTAAATCATCATATTTCAAAATTGATTGACTCTTAAAATTCTTCCGTGAACTGATTTCAACTTTCAATTCACAATTACCGCAAAATAAAATTGATGATCTCAAAATGAGTGAGATCAAGAATCTTATTTTTACTAATTTTAAGTTTAATGATTTTAAAAATGATATTTTATGATGTACCAAACGAATCTTTAAGGAGAAATACCAGCTGCAACGTCTCATCCTATTGCAACTACAACTCACATTATTAAATAATATATAGTCGTTGCACCATGCAAGAGGTTTGATAGAATTCAAGAATTAAATGTCAGATGACAATTTCAATTGCAATAATCTTGTAAGAAATTACAACAAGTACTACTCTAGTTTTGATATTAATTGGTTGAAATATTAAAAGTTTATAGGACCTAAAAAATAAAAGAACCTTAACTTTAACATATTATCATTTTTCACATCAATGTTATCGAGCTCTATAATATTAGTATTATAATTAATAACAAAGAATGTGAAAGTGTGAAATAGAAAGAGAAAGATACACACACACAGTCCGCTGTCCCGATTAATAATCGGGCTATACCGGTCACGATATTTTAACTCGGACACTTTAGTGGGCCAAAATGTCCATCAGGATCCGTAGGTCGAGAGAAGGCTCAAGCAACCACTTTGTAAGTGATTCAGAGAAATTAAGATCAACAATAGGATAGTAAAATCACAACATCTATACATGTTGAGTAATTTAAGATACGGATTAGAAAACTAAGTTATAAGTTCATAATTATTACAATAATGCATGTCAAAGTTCAAGATCCACTTCAACACACGGCCATATATAGTTAAGAATTGCATGCCCAAAATGACGAAAGATAGCTGATGCTAACTGAGACCCACATAAGGGTTGTTTGTTTTAGCGTGAAACAGTATAATTTAAAATAATTATTTTATTTTACAGTAGTTGTTTGGAATGATGTAAAATAATATAAAGTAAAATCTTATTTGAGTCTTGTCTACCCACTTGATAGTTTAATTCTCTTGTTTCAATTTACAGTAAAAATTTATTGTAAATCAAAACAAAAAGATTGAAGCATCCTTCTTGTTTTATTTTACAAACAACCAAACAAACATTTCGCGATTCTAAAGCAAGAAAATTTCACTCATTTTGAAACCAACGATTTTAAAACTGATGATTTACAAAATTTTACATCAAAACAAACAATCCCATAATCTAAAAAGTCCACAAGCTTTCGAGTGTCCTATTACCAGCTATGTTTTGCCCTGCCAGAACTAGAACCTCACTATGGAGGGGGTTTGTAAATATGTTTGAACCAAGAAAAAAAAAAACATAGAACCCCATAATCTAAAAAGGAGAAAGGGGCTATAAGTCACTAGAGCTTGGAGCCATGATACATAAATATATGCATATCGTGTATGTAAGATTTTATATTGAGAAGGTTCGGATGTTGAAATCGTATAGGTATCAAACCTCAAATTAGACACATGATGTTTTCAAATTGATAGAGAATTGCATCACATGGAGCCGATGCCAGTTCACCTGAACCTTGCAGACCTTCCCGCTAAACCGCATGCCAAAGACCATAACTAAGCAAGATCAAAATTTTCGGAGACTTCTGCTGTAGAGTTCAGACTGGCTAGAAGCATGCTAGTCAAATTTTGTACCAATTCACCTACTACATGAATCATAAGATTATTGAACCGTCAAACTATCAAGAAATTACAGAGTTGCATGCATGCTTGAAAATACATGTCATTTGCTCATATTTCAAAGGACTAAAGGTCCGTTTGGTTTCCCCGTAAAACAGGCTGCATTAAATTTTTTTTGTTTTTCAAAAAAAAAGTGTACCACAATACCTTATTCGATTACCCGAAAAACTATAGTCAATGGAAAACTGAATTCTTTAACTGTTCTTTTCTCGATTTTGATGTCCATGGAATAAGACTAAATGTCCTTTTTTGAAGTAGTTAAAAATATTTTCATGGATAATGACTGATTAATTTCATTTTTCTCGTAACTTTGTTTCATTAGAAAATATTTTCCACTGGATGAATTCGACTAAGCATCATCGAGGCGTGCCCATTCCTTATACATAGGGAAAAGTTTACAAGCTGTTACAATGATCCAGCGGATCCTCAACAAAATAGCAAGCCAAAGATTGGGAAATAAACCTATGTACACCTAATGGCTACAGCTGTACAAGAGAGGCAATCCCATCAAGATATTCCTTGGCTGTGACAGAGATCATAAGGATCGCCGATTAATTTCGTTTACGTTAATGGTGGAAAAGTAGGCAGATTGGAAGGGCTTTGCATGGAGATCCATTAGCCCGACATGTATCCACCCACATCCATGAAGGAAATCAAAGACTCAAGGCATGCACTCTTGTGGCTTTACACGATTCGCATAACATAATAGATTAAGGGGTTGATTGTTTCAACGTAAAACTTTGTAAATCACCAGTTTCAAAATCAATGGTTTCAAAACAAGTAAAATTTTCTTATTTTAAAATTAAGAAATGTTTGTTTAATTATTTGTAAAATAAAACAAGAAGAATGCTTCAATCTTCTTGTTTTGATTTACAGTGGGCCTTTACTGTAAATCAAAACAAAGGAATTGGGCTATCAAGTGGGCAGACAAGGCCTAGACAGGATTTTACTTTACATTGTTTTACATCATTCCAAACAACTACTGTAAAATGAAATAATTGTTTTAAATTACAATGTTTTATGCTAAAACAATCAGCCCTTTAGTATCATTTTGATTGGAAAATAAGAGAAGAATAAGGGCAAATAAAAGGAGAATAAGCATAATTTTACTTTGACAAGCGGAATGACTTATACCGTGCAGAATAACGTATTCGGAAAAAAAGAATAAGTCATCTCACCTTAGACTCAAGAATTGTTTATTCTTCTTATTCCGTCAACAGGCCTCACAAAACTATCAAATCGAAACATCTTTTATTCTAATATACGTTATTCCATCAATAGACCCCGCATAATAACTTATTCTGCAAATAAAGTAGAACTAATAAGTTAACAAATCAAACAAACCCTATATCTCGCTATATACTTCTATTCAAGACATGCAAGTTTCTAGATTTTTACTACAGACATGGTGTAGACTGTAGGATCAAGATGAACACATCATCCCATGGAAACGTGTGCATGCATAGGGATCAAGTGTCTCATCAAAATTCACTCCAAAAATGCCATCGAATAAGAAAATGGGTCAACGTATCCTCTTACACGCCAACCTTAGGTATATAGATTTGGGGTTCCATGGAGCCGAAGTTGGTGAGTGTGGATTCTCATGCAAACAAAAGGTTCTCATCATCTTATATATATACTTTTCGGCAGCTGCACAGCCACATTTGGAAGAGTCTGGTTGTAGTAAGTACAGGTAAAGATGGAATTGGATAAATGCAAAGAGACAGAGGGAGTTTTTTAAAGAAAATCCCTTATGATGAATAGGAAAAAAATTATTAGAGAGGTTGTTTTGAAAAACTCCTCTCTATATTTACTGTGTCCCATCCTGATGAGGTCGCTCCTGTCGTGGACAAAATTTTTCCATCCGCCATTACTCAAGAGAGTGCACAACTAAGAGAAGGCCCACGTACCCACTCCACCAAGCAAGCACCCAGGTGTTTTTATTCATATAAGAAAAAAAATGCATGATCTACGGGGCATACCCCTGTTAGTGCAAGGGAGCCATAAGCTATAAAGAAAAACACCAAACAAAACTAATAACTAACCACAACCCCTTGCATGAGGAAGTAATGCACTCCAAGAATAAAACTCCGCGTGACAAGATGTAGATGGCCCGTGTACCATGTCTCTCCATCTCTCTCTAGAATGGCATGATATATATATCAAATAACCTCTCTCTCTCTCTCTCTCCACTCATTTCTATTTTACTTACATATTTTTATTTAATTCACACGTTTGTATTATTATAATTCTATGATATGTTCTTGCGCATTTCTGTTTTGGTTTATACACTTTTGCCTTCATTTACATATAGCTAGCTTTGGTGAGCTACACACGTACCTGATTTACATAGTTTTTACTCCATTACAAGCCTCTACTTTGTATATTTTCACTTTGGTCCACACAGTCTTACCTTTTATTTACATATATAATTCCTATGTGTTATACACTTCAGGCTTTTCGTTATGTTGTTTCACTTCGACTTTGTTTGTCTTGTCGACGGAATTTTAGCTCCAAGTTATACACCTTCACCTTTATTTGCGTTTTTACTTTAGGTTATACACTTCTATATATATCATGTTTACTTATTTTTACTCTTGTTACACTCACTCACTTGTATGTTTTTACGCTTTGTGTGTGAGTGAGAGAGAGAGAGAGAGGGTGGGGGTGTCATGACAGGAAGAAGCATAAGTTAGATAACACGAAGTAAAATGTTTGAAATATTTTTCATTACATTGGACAAAATATTTATTAAAAAGATTACTACCTAAAAGAAAAATATTATTGCTAGGGTTGGGAAGTAGTACATGGCCCATGATTCCAAGTTGCACCAAAACGGCGTAATCTAAAACAATTGTCCTATTTACAGTATTTTCAAATGCTTGAAATGATGTAAAACAACGTAAAATAAAATCTTGTTTGGACCTTGTCTGTCTACTTAACAACTTAATTCTTTTGTTTCGATTTATAAGAGAGATTCAGTGTAAATTAAAACAAAAAGATTTAAGTATTTTCTTATTTAAATTTACAAATAATGAAATAAATATTATCTTAATTTAAAATAAGAAAATTCATTTATTTAAAAACCGGTGATTTTAATATCAGTGAACTGTGAAGTTTTACATTAAGACAAACAACCTCTTATCTACATCTTCTTTGCAATGCCCATCAACATCATCAAAAGCCCTTGTGTTGTGTCATATTCACAATCTTCTTTACAGTGGAGCTTCCTTACGGTGGTCAACTTTATTTGGTGTCTCTGCTTCCGCGCCACGAACTTTACTGTGCGTCCCAACTCCAAGACTGCAGACCTTGGTAGGAGACTTGAGGGTTGTTTGCTTTAGGGTAAAATCGCTTAATTTAAAACAATTATTTTATTTTATAGTATTTTTAATTGTTTAAAATGATGTAAATAATGTAAAGTAAAATCATGTCTGAATTTTGTCTACTCACTTGCTCAATTCTCTTGTTTTGATTTATAACAAAAGTTCACTATAAATTAAAATAAGAAGATTAAAGTATTCATCTTGCTTTATTTTACAAACAACCAAACAAATATTTTCTGATTTTAAAACAAGAAAATTTCACTTGTTTTGAAATCATTGATTTTGAAACCGGTAGTTTACAAAGTTTTACACAAACAAATAACCCCTTGGAAGAGCTTTTGCCAGTTGTATCCACAAGAGAAGGATTGAGAATTTTAACTTCATATTTTTAACATCAATCGTATTAATTTAGTCTATTCTATTGGTCTACTTAAATAGTTTACTATCTTTCAAGAATTTAATTTTCAAGATTTAAATAAGTGAGATATAATTATATAAACAATCAATAGGTAGAATTAAATAAAGTGAAATAAAACATAAATAATGTTAAAAAGAAATGTGAAATAAATGATCGTAATCTCCACTACAAGAGTGCATCAAGAAACGAGATATGGGGCAGCCCCTATCTTCTTCTCTTACAACTGTGTGTGTTTTTGGATGGTCAGAATGGCTTTAGACTTATTATGAGACTCGTTTAGGTTCGATAAGTTTACGTCTTGATATATGTATCTATGCGTCGTAAAATATAATAAATAGTTGTGAAATAATTTTATTATTATTAGATTGCTATAATTTGTTTGAAGTGTCGTAAATTGCCATATTTTAAAATCAGTTGATATTTAAAATTCTACTTTTTTGGCTAACTTTGGAGACTCGAAAACCAGTGATTTTAAAATCAAGGACCTTATTTTTTTTATTTTAAAACGGGTGAGGCATACTCGAGGTTTATTACTTCGGCTAGTCCCCGCGCTCCTCGAATGGGTCTCTTAGTTGTTGAGAGAATTGCCCAAAACCAATATATAAGGCTTACCCAGTAAAACTTACAAGTAAACCAAATATGGAGATGGCGACTAAGGTTGTTGTTTCATCTTGTCTTTGTTACGTGAAGACAAGCTTCCCTTCTTCTCTCTCGCTTAAATAAAAGACTCTATTTGATCGGAAACCAACGAGAGAAGTCGTGTTGTTTTAGAGTCTATAGGTTCCATAACCTTCTCTCATTCCCTTCACTTCACCGAGTCATCCCCAACAATTTGCTCTTATCCCTTTGTGTCAAAGGACGAGTTCTTTTTTTGTCTTGCCCAAACAAAAATAGGCTATCAATCGTTTCATTAACCAACGGTTCCAATCGTAGCTTAACGCCTATTCAACCAACCGCTCTCTTTCGAGGCAGCTAACGCCTTCGGCCCCTTATTTTCCTAGCGTCACTTTGATTGGAGAATAAGAGAAGAATAAGGACGAATAAGGAGAGAATAAGTTTAATTTTACTTTGACAAACGGAATGACTTATACCGGTGCAGAATAGCGTATTCGGAGAATAAGAAGAATAAGTCATCCCACCTTAGACCCAAGAATTGCTTATTCTTCTTATTCTATAAGTAGACCCTATAAAACTATCAAACCGAAATACCCCTTATTCTAATATACGTTATTCTGCCAGTGAGTCCCACGTAATAACTTATTCTGCAAACAAAGTGAAGCCTATATTTTATGTCCCTCCCTTGAAGTTTAGGAAGTCCCAAGTAACAGAGTAAGTCAACAAATAAGAAGAAGATTAAAGGTATTGTACCCGACAAGCTGTACGTTGAGATATAAATTTCTTTTCTTGTGGTCTTGTTTTTTCCTATTCTTGACTAAAGCTGACCTAAACCACAAATAAGATTTTGTGATATTTTACCGTACACTAATGATTAAACCAGCCTGTATTCAACAACAGACTTTTTGTGAATCTAAACTGAAAATAAGCGCATTTGTCAACTATAATAAAGTCTAGGATGCATAAGTTCTTTCCTAGTCTCACTCGAAGTCTACTACTTTAACATATTAAAAACGGATCCAAAGTATTGGCGTATAAATCTGCTTATCCGATTTGGACAAATACCTATGTCGAGTCTAGATAGGCCACATCCAGTCCTAATCGTATATTTCGTAAGGTCTTGTCTTAATTAAGAGAAATTAATCTTTGAGCAGTAAAGTTTTCCTCTTTAAGGACTCTCGCGAAAATGTCCGCTATATCTCTTAACCTCTGCTCTTGTTTGCCCACTTTTCACATGTCTAAACCATTTCGGATAGCTTCATAACTTTTTACCCTTCGTTATCATCATCTTTAGCATCTTTTCAACAGAGACATTTCATTTATAATTACTTTTTGTCCATTTAATGGGCCGAGCCCAATAAAACTTTCTGATTTTTTTAATTTTTTGGATCGTCTGATCGAAGATTAGTTTGTACGAATATATAGAGCACTTATAGGTCCATCTTAAAAAAAATTAAAAAATATTTTTTTTTTTTTTTATTTACCCACTGTAACCCGCACCCTCAGTGCATCTACTATTAGCGCATTACTCTTCTGCAACACTAGATGAAGATATGCAAAAAAAGGAAGTCGTTTTCAAATCATCTTCTTAACGAGTATGAAAATGAATAGGTCCCCATCTCCTGAGCTGTTGAACCATTAGAATGACCCCTCCCCGTCACCGTGGATCAACCTTTTGAAAGAAATGACCTTTGCTTTCCCCTCCTACTGTGCCACGTCGACATCACCTAAAAGAGGCCAAAGGATGGGGAAAAGTTAGGTGAAAGGTAGAGTGGCTTTAGCATGATAAATTTTGATCGGCTTTCTAAACAACTTATCTTCAGGTAGATGATAACATTCCCAAATGTGGTGCCTGATCTTTCTTTAATGGCTCGTCATTTCAATGGCAAATGTGCCCAAATGTTACTTTTAGTTAAGAACTTTTTCTTCAATTATGCCCTTTTTAAAAGTAAATTGTGAAAGCCCCTCTCTTCCTAGTATATTTGTGCCCTTACTCTGCCAGCGTGGTTTTAGAATCACCCTTTTATGTTAAATGCCCTTCTTATCTCTAGTTTCATTTTGATAGCACAATTCAGCGGAATAAGGCCTCCTTATTTTCAAAATAAATCGAAATTATAATTTGATAAGAGGGATCTCATATTCTGTCCAAAAATGACTTATTCCGTAATTAAATGACTAAGTAATTCCATCACACACTTAAGAATTTGACATCTCGCCTTAGCTTTCGTCCTGCTATCAAAGTGAAATTATTTTAACTCGTCCTGTCATAATTCATCTTGCCATCAAAGCGAGGCTACGAACATTTTTTACATATTTTTTTCATGTATTAGTCAACTTTTTAATCCACTAAATTAACCCAGCTAAGAGAGAGAGAAAAGAGGAGGAAATAGGAAGTCGACAAAAAAGCCTGTTTTTGTTATCCAAAACCACGGTTAAAACGGTTAAAAATTAACCCGGATATGTTTAAGTTGAGAAAATCTTTTGTTAGTGTAAGTGCAAACTTAGTTCTATATTTATACAAAATATTTCGATTAACAAGGAGAAGATGGAAACTGTCTCCGTGGGGCCAGACTCCAAATGTGCAACCTGACAAGGTGAGATATATCGGACCGCAAATGTGAAAAGGAAGCTCGCTAGTGCTGTTCTTTTAGCACACCAAACAACAAAAAGATGCCCATCCAATAGGACCCAGCCCAAGGCATAACGGGACACACAAAAAAAAATGGAGGGGATGCGGTCCAAAGAGGGGCCAAGTGCAGGTGTAGGCAGATGGAAAGAAGCACAAGACCGAGGAAATGACATCTATTCGTCTGCATCTTTGTATACCAGGCAGACTAGTTCTTCTTGTCTTTTATTACAAGGATATCAATAGATATTTGTCAGTCAGACCAGATGTGATCAAATTAGGCGACCGAAATATATCAATCATTCAATCACTGAAAAAATATTCAGCTCTAGGAAGACCACCTGAGTTGATGCTCACACCATCAGCAAGAATGTTTCTCATTTTTTACTTTCATTCATTTATCCCTATCCTCATACTTTAAAGTTAATGAGAATAAATATCCAAGACTTAAACTATGTGAAAAGACTATTACATGTCAGCTAATCTTTTTGTCATGTTTCTTGCAGAAAAATACAGATTCTATTTCTAAAGCATAACTGTTAAGTAGTTTTTCAAACTAGAGTGGGTGAATAGAGAATGGGACAGGGAATAGAGTGGGGAAGGAAGCATGCCATGGGAACTGCCAAATGGAGCTTGTGATTAATTGTCAGTTTCTACACCAACATAAGAGAAATGAGAGCCGAACAATAGATGCAATTAACAATTAATATGAACACATAAAACAAGCATATGATATGGGTAATCAGACTTAGAACCAAGTGTATAAATCTGAAAAATCCAAAAAAAAATGTATCCGTATCTTCCCTTTTACCTTTGGAAATACAAAAAATAGACAAATACCTGGTTTATCTGTTGACATTACTAATTACAAGAGCATCAAACACAGTTTTATATCGCTTCTTACCATGAAGTGTGTGACAAATGCTCCCTTGTTGAAACTTGAAAGATGTAAAATATTCAAATCTCTTTCCCAAGTCCCACAACAAGAAATGACATTAATAAGTCAATGGGACTACTTAATTCTTTAGTTGGGTCCCCTGCAACCGCTCCAACAGATGTGCATGGGCATCTTATTAGGGCAGCAAAAACTAGATGGACGATTCTACGAGGGCTTGGCGTTTTGCAGAGATGGGCTCGGATCTCTGAGCCACTCGATATGTAATTAAGTCCCTAAACACGTTTATATCTCTATTCACAGGCCATAGGCTGTTGAGAGAGAACTATATATTCTTTAGTTGTTAGCATCTTCACACGCACATAAACAAAAGCATTTATCTTTCATTTCTCATACATACTTCATATGTTTTGACTGCTACTGCTCATCACTGTCCAGTCTACAATGTTCTCTAGCTTTTTTTTCTTTATTAGTAGCTCAGTGGTTCAAGGATATGGTACCCAACTCAGAAGAGCTAGGATCGAGCCGGCCTGAGGCCATGTAATTCCTTCAAGAAAAGGATTTTTTCGCACTCGAATGAGAAGATTCCTGTTAAACAGCATAATGTTCAACGGAGTACTGCGGCGATAACCTCCTATAAAGGAGAGAGGCCGGCAGGATCAAACCCGCGATCAATTCTCCGAACGAGAATAGTGTGCACGCCCTGAGCCACTACGCTATGGGCCCTTGCGACGATGTTCTCTAGCTGACTGCCACTGCTTACAGGCCAACAATTTATAACCACTCTGTGTGGTAGTTTTCAAGAAGGAGATTCTTGGCCAGTGGGGCTACACATGACCTCCCCTTCAAGAGGGGGTCCATGAATCGAATTCTTTCTTTTCATCTGTTGTGCTTGGTGGGGAATTTTGTTCTTAGGATTCGTAGGGTCTTATGGCTTCCTACACTTTGCAATGGATGGGGTTACGAGGTCTTCTCCGGTATGCTGTCTCCCTAAAGATGGATTTTTCATATTGTGTGTGGAAAGATGTTTTAAATAGGAGGGGATAGAGTCCATTGAGTTTAGGGTTTAGAGTTTATGGTTTGGAATTATACTTATTGGCTTTTCACGAGATTTTTCCCATGATAGAATCCATGCTTTCGGAAAAATTGTTGGAGCGGCTATATAATAGTCTTACATCGGATAATTTCAGTTGTGGCCAGTGCTTATGATCTTGGATCCCTTCAAACTCAACACCTAGGTTTTGTGGTTTGTAAGAAAAATCTTATATTACATGAGATTGATCTTAAGATGGAATATTCAAACCCTCTCTATTAGAAAAGATTATAATTTCTAATTGCCTTCCCACCCCCCCAAAAAAAAAAGAATGCTCTCCCCAGTGCCTACAAGCAAAACATGTCACATAATTTCTCTTATTAATAAGATGAGATCTTCTAAGTGTCATCCTTTATATTTCAATATATCTTATTCACAAAGATATTTAAAAACCATGAATTAGATAAAATAGATGAAGTGTTAAATTTTCCTTTAATTTATACATGTAAAGGTAAAGGTCCAAAAGACTCATCTCCTTGTTGACATGTGTTCTAGCACTCCCTGTAGGCAGCTTTCATGACTGCCTGTCAATTGATAGCAGAAAAAGAGAAGAATAAGATCTCTTATTCTTAGAATAAGATTAATTCTGCTTTGATTGGATAGATTACTTATATCGCGTTAGAATTACTTATTCATGGAAGAAGATGAATAAGCAATTACATCCCACACTTACCAATTAAGTATTTCACTTTTAAGATTCTATCCAACTATCAAAGTGAAATACTCTTTATTATGAAATTAGCAATCCAAAATAATTGATCTGGTCATAACCTATTCTATTATCAAAGTGAGAATGTATAATTTATTGTGACAAGCTCAAATTGCCACCATGGTAGGAATGATGTGCACTGATCACTTCCTCTGCACAAGCATCCAAACCATCCCATTATATAAATAGGGCCACTCAATGAACATTGCACCAATACTGATTGATGATCATATAAACTGCACACTTGCTTCCTTCTGAAGGTACAAAAGAGTGTAAAGTCCAAAACAAATATGACAATGTCAGGAAAAATAGAATCCGAGGGGTCTCCAACGCCCCATAACCTCTGGGCATGGTCCCTACTCTTCCTTGTGTTGCCTTGCTTGCTCCTGCGTGTAACTTCGCATCCATGTTAGGTCAATGGTACGTGTACATTTTAAATACATTCTTGAGCTTAATTTGATAACTCGACTCAGGTGCCTCAGGACCCCACTGATCCACTCGCAGAAATTCATTGGACTTTGGTCTAGCCGTTCAGCCTATGGCTCTGCGCACAGCCGCACACTCATTAATATGTCCGTCCATATCTTTCAAATAAATCGTTCAGTCTAAGTGAACCTCATTGCTACTCTAGTGACGCAAACATTAACTGATCAATAATTCGAGTATTCAACTGATCATTTGCTTATAGGTCAATTAACGAATTGTCTTTTCAAATCGATATCCATAGTGGATAAGGTAAGCAATATATATTTTTTTTGACCGAATACATATGATACACTAAGATTCAATTATTCAACCGATCATTAATTTATAGGATCGTTAACAGATAAAAATTTTAAATCAATAACTTAATGGATACGGTCATAAATTTTTTTGACCCATTTGCATCCCTAACTACCCTCCTCCCTCCAATTTGGCCCACAGTACTCAATCCGGATGACCCCACTGAACAAAATTCTTGCGTCTGCCATTGCTCCCATCCCAGATAGAGTAAAAGTCCCTAATTATATTTTAATATATTGCAATTGACTTCGATGTATTTAAGATGATAATTAAGATTCATCTAAATCTTCTCAATGAATGCGAGAAAGAAGATGCAAAAAGCAACTTCATTTAGAATCATTTAATCATGTAATACTTCTCAATGAATGCGAGAAAGATGATGCAAAAAGTAACTTCATTTAGAATCATTTAATAATGTGATTGAATAACTTTTGATGAATGTGGTGAAGAAAATTTTTAAAAAAAGTATAATATGATGAAGTTTCTTCCATTACAAAGATTTTATTTTTAAAAGGATGGACTAGGTGGCCTAGAATGTACAATGGTTTTTTAGTAATACTTGCTGGCCATTAAGGACACTTTTAGGTTCAATTTTTTATTTTTTAAAAATTTTTAGATCATCCAATCGAATACTACACTATACGGACAGATAGGACACGTTGACTCCGACCTAAAAAAAATTAATAAAAAAATCCACTGCAATGCCTCTATTACAGTGGAAGGAAAGACATTACAGTAAATATTACTCGTAATTTTTAAGTCAGTAAATTTCAAATTTCACAAGATTTAATATTCTTTCAATATAGAGATAAACTTGATGACCTCCCCACTTAGAAAAGGCATTCTTTGGTATCCAGCTCACACACTATGGCCGTGGTATCGAGAATTCCGTCCAAAATATGTTTTTTTTTTGTCGGTGGCACAGTGGTTAGGTATATACAGAAATTTACAAGTGGCCAAAAATCGAAATTCGAGATGTCCTTCAGCATTGGAGATAATTCCGCACTGGTCAAGAATTCCGCTTAATTAGGCGAACATTCCAGATCCGTTTGATTTTTCGGAGAAGTAATCTCACGGACCAAGAGATAAAGATCCCAACAACCCAAATTTTTAAGTTGCAAGGTTAAAGAGTTTTTAAGCTCCAACCAAGATCGAACCTAAGACCTCCTATTTAAAAAGCAAGTGGAGAACCAACTGTCTTGGTCAACTGGTTCTTTCCAAAACATGTTTACCAACCGTAATCCGGCCAGATTCACGGACCGCTTCCGTCACAAATAAACATGGCCGCGGTGCGTACGCTGCAGGTCCGACGTTCGCCATTAGAACAAGCAAGGCCAGCATTTATTTCAGGTTTGCCGCGGCCTGCAGGTTTCCTAGTTTCCCACCATCTTCCTCTTTCCCCCTCATTCCTACGCTACGGTCGTTGCAATTCGTTTTACCCTCTCCTGCTATTTACTGTAAGGAAAGTTTTACTAACTTATGAATAGCTTAAATTGTTTAAGAAAAACATAGATAAATAGGTGATCGGCATGAATAAAATGCAACAAAATCCTCTAGACCACCTCGTCCTGTATCTTTGTGTGCAGGGCTGTCAAAATAGGTCTAAGACTCGGGACTCAACCCACTAGACCCAGTGACTTTGGGAACAGATATACTCAATAACTTAACAGTAGACCCATTAATTATTTGTTATTTTAATTTCTCCAAATAATTTTTTTTGAATATGAACTTGAAAGTGAGTCTATTTTCAACCGCACAAGAAATAAACTGTACCCAATTTCATTTAAAATAGATTTAAGCTGTAATATCAATCAAAAAGCGGCAGACTCGATAGTGACCCCTTTACCCGTTTTTCTAGAAATATTAGCCGGTCTATAATGGGTCTTGGTCTCTGTATTTCAGGTGTAGGTCTTTCGAGACCTGACCCACTTATAGGCTTATTGTGCGCCTCTAGAGAGATGAGGTGATAGCATGTAGTACCATCATTCTAAGGTTAAATGACATATTCACCTTCTCTCCATGTGTTTGGAAGCACACATGACACATGGATAGAGGAGGAGGACCTCCTCTCATAGTGTGTGGAGGCATACAAGGGCCCTCTTCGATCGTTTTACCCACTCCTGCTATTTACTGTAAGAAAAGTTTTACTAACTTACGAATAGCTTAAATTGCTTAACAAAAACATAGATAACTAGGTACCACAAATGATTAGCATGAATAAAATGCAACGGAATCCTCTAAACCTTCTCTTCTATATTTCTCTCTGTGTGCAGGGATGTCAAAATAGGTCTAAGACTCCGAACTCAACCCATTGGACCCAGTGACTTAGAGAACAGATATACTTAATAACTTAATAGTAGACCCATTAATTATGTTTTTTTAAGTTCTCTAAATAAAACTCTATGAATGTGAACTTGAAAGTGGGTCTACTTTCAACTGCACAAGAAATAAACTACACCCAATTTCACTTGAAATAGATTTGAGGTGTGATATCAAGCAAAAAGAGGCAGACTGAATAGCAACCCATTTATCTAAAAATATTAGCGGGTCTATAATGAGTCTTGGTCTATGTATTTCAGGTCTAAGTTTACCCAGACCTGACCCACTTACAATCCTATTGTGTTCCTCCATATTAATGAGGAGACGAGGTAAAAGGATGTGGTACCATCATTCTAAGGTTACGTGACATGTTCACCTTCTCTCCATGCGTTTGGACATCGTGTGTGGAAACATATAAGGACATGGGGGCAGAACATAGTTAGTTAAATACATTTCCATACATTTATAATTCACATATTTCAATTTCTAGATAACATTTTCCTACGTCGCACTGCATCAAAAAATAAGAAAAACTATTTTTTAAATCGACTATTTTATTCATGATAATACAAAAACATTTTATACTTTCTGTTTAATGCGCTATATTATTGAATAGAATAGGAAGTTGACTACTTAAATATCAACATGAGATTATGTGTTAAAAAATTCATTTTTTTTCATTCACAAAACTCATAATTTAGTTAGTAACTATTCATTACATGATTATAATGTTTACTTTTTATATTTTTAAAATCTTAATAAAAATAAATATATGTCTTGCCAAATCATTTTTTATTATTAATTATTTGACATACTTTTTGCCCGTCTCATTCAAAACTTTAAACTAAATTATATTCAAACATATTTCTTGTGGTAGACGGATACAGGATCCCCTTTCTCGTCTCTGAATAAATAACTGTGGGTCCTACGTGCAGTATCCCATCGTTCTGCCGCGAGGAGAATAATTGAAACAAAATAAATGAGCAAGGAAGGCTCGAAGGTCTGAATGATAAAAGGATAAGGCGTCTTTAACTAATAAGATGTAATTTTAATTATTTTTGATGAGGCAGAATCCGATTCGGCCTATTAGAGCAGGCCCAAACCCCGTTCAGCCCAACAGCAGCAGTACCAGGCCCTCCGGCGGCCTCCAACCCATCGGCGGCCCAGCAGCCCTCGGCCCAGTAAGCGGCACCGTCGCTCCCGGCCCAACAGGCTTCAGCCCGTCAGCGGCCCACCAGCCTTCGGCCCGGGAACAGCACGGCAGCCCAAGGCCCAGCAGGCTTCGGCCCCTCAGCGGCCCAACCCCCTTCGGCCCGATAGCCGAGTCCGGCCCACTCTAGTGGCGGATCCGACACTATGGCGGTTTACCTGTAAGTCCAAATATAGTCCTATATCGGCTACCACCGCTAACCGACCTCTATCCTCTGCTATAAATACACCGCTATTTATTGCCAAAGGTATGCAACTCTTTGCCTCCGAGACCCTTAAGGACTACGGTCCAAATAGCATTGAAGCTACTTCTTGCTTTCTGAATCGAATCATCTTCAGAAGCTAACTTGACCGTCGGAGGGGGTTCCTAAGGGCCAGAGCCCGGGACTCCTGCTGACCGGTTTCTTCTTCTTTCCCTCCTGCAGGAGCTCGGTTCGAATCATCGCCGACCTTCCCGAGTCGGTCTCGGCCGCCGACCTCGGATTCCCCTCCTTGGTCTCGACGCCGTCCGACGGCTGCCCCGCAACGGGAGGCTCGGCCCCGCGTTGTCCCTTCGTCCGACAAAAAAGGGCTCTTGGGCTCACTATCCAAGAGCAAGCCGAGTCCGAGACCCTTCCGGCTTCGGACCATCGGCTTCGGCTTCATCGCCTGTCGGCCGTATAGCCGGGAAGAGCTTCATCCGCGCCGCCCCTTCGCCCGCCGAAGGAGCCTCGGCCCCGACTTCCCGGATGACGAGTCCGCACCGACCGAGGCGCCCCTCGGCCTTCGGACCCTCGTCTCCGCCTCTGCTTCCTCAGCCTTCCGGATCCCCGTCGGGCCTCAGCAACATCGATCCGAACCGGCTTCGGATCCGTTTCTCCGGATTCCGGCCTCGGAGTCCGGTCGTGATAGATCCAGTCTACATCACGTGGCGCCGTCTGTGGGAAACAAACAAACAAGTCATGTCTCGACAACCTGTCACCCGGCGATCCGGACAAAGCAAAACAGAGGCACAGGAAGTCTCAGCACGGCTACCACCCTCCGAAGGCACCCCGTCCGTCCCTTCGAGTGCGGTTCGGCTAGCTGCGCTAGGGTCCACAGCTGAAGACAACCGGATGAGGGAACTTCAGCGGCAAATGATCGCACTGACTGCCACGGTCGCATCTTTGGCGGACATGGTATCCGCCATGGCCCGGTATCTTGGAATACTGAGCCAACTCCCTAGTCAAGCACCTCCTTTTTGCCCTATACAGAACGAGGAGCCTCGGCCAGCGTCTCCGCAAGCCTTTGCCGACGAAGCCGTCTCGGCAAACGAGCCCTCAGCACCACTAGCCCCTTCAGCGGCTCACCCTCAATCTGCAAATCAAGAACCTTCATATGGGCGGTATCGAAAGGAACGGGGTCGAGGCAAGCGACAGGGTCTGCAACCACGACACCTGCCGCTGATTGCTCCCCCTTTCCGAATGCTTACGGAGATAAAATCAATGCTCCGGCCGCCACCGCGTATGAAAACTGATCCTCGCCGAAGGGACCCTAGCAAGTATTGCGAATATCACTGCGCGATCGGCCATACGACTGACGAATGCCGGTACCTTCGGGAGGAGATAGATCGCCTCGTCAAAGAAGGCCAACTGCCACAATACCAGTAGGAATGGCCTCGACAGAGGCGCAACTCGATGACCTCACAGCGGTGAGGCAACATCCAAGGAGATCCTCTTCTCCAAGGCTATGTCCCTAAAACAGCTGAAGTGTTTGTAAACGAAAGCAACCGGGGGGCTCACGGAGTCGGGACCCTTTCGGACACGCACCCCCCGTTTTATTTGAAAAACAAAGAAACCTTCGGCACTTCTTGTAAATTACACCCCCCGGACTATTAGCCGGGATGAGTAAATAAAGGTTTCTTTCTCGGAGAATCTATTGACGTTCTTTAAAAAGTCCGCGGCAACCTGATTCGGAGTGGCTCCGGCCATGCGTACCGAATCAGAGCGGCACAGATTTCTCAGCAAAAAGTCCGCGGCAACCTGATTCGGAGTGGCTCCGGCCATGCGTACCGAATCAGAGCGGCACGGATTTCTCAGCAAAAAGTCCGCGGCAACCTGATTCGGAGTGGCTCCGGCCATGCATACCGAATCAGAGCGGCACGGCCTCCTCGAGGGAGTCCGCGGGCCCTTTGACCCGACGAATGGCATTCGGCCACGTTTTCCGGATCAGGACGCGGCCTGGTTTTCCAAAATCCGCGGGTCCTTTGATCCGACGAAGGGCATTCGGCCATGTTTTCCGGATCAGGACGCGGTCTGATTCTTTCTAAAGTCCGCAAATAACCCGTACCAATCGGGAAGCGGCAAGGCTCTTTCTAAAGTCCGCAAATAACCCGTACCAATCGGGAAGCGGCAAGGCTCTTTCTAAAGTCCGCAAATAACCCGTACCAATCGGGAAGCGGCAAGGCTCTTTCTAAAGTCCGTGTAAACCGTACCGGGAGTGGCTTCGGCCATGCAAACCGTATCGGGAGCGGCATGGTTTTCTCTAAGTCCGTGTAAACCGTACCGGGAGTGGCTTCGGCCATGCAAACCGTATCGGGAGCGGCATGGTATTCTCTAAGTCCGTGTAAACCGTACCGGGAGTGGCTTCGGCCATGCAAACCGTATCGGGAGCGGCATGGTATTCTCTAAGTCCGTGTAAACCGTACCGGGAGTGGCTTCGACCATGCAAACCGTATCGGGAGCGGCATGGTATTCTCTAAGTCCGTGTAAACCGTACCGGGAGTGGCTTCGGCCATGCAAACCGTATCGGGAGCGGCATGGTATTCTCTAAGTCCGTGTAAACCGTACCGGGAGTGGCTTCGGCCATGCAAACCGTATCGGGAGCGGCATGGTTTTTTCTAAGTCCGTGTAAACCGTACCGGGAGTGGCTTCGGCCATGCAAACCGTATCGGGAGCGGCATGATATTCTCTAAGTCCGTGTAAACCGTACCGGGAGTGGCTTCGGCCATGCAAACCGTATCGGGAGCGGCATGGTATTCTCTAAGTCCGTGTAAACCGTACCGGGAGTGGCTTCGGCCATGCAAACCGTATCGGGAGCGGCATGGTTTTCTCTAAGTCCGTGTAAACCGTACCGGGAGTGGCTTCGGCCATGCAAACCGTATCGGGAGCGGCATGGTATTCTCTAAGTCCGTGTAAACCGTACCGGGAGTGGCTTCGGCCATGCAAACCGTATCGGGAGCGGCACGGTTTTCTCTAAGTCCGTGTAAACCGTACCGGGAGTGGCTTCGGCCATGCAAACCGTATCGGGAGCGGCATGGTTTTCTCTAAGTCCGTGTAAACCGTACCGGGAGTGGCTTCGGCCATGCAAACCGTATCGGGAGCGGCATGGTTTTCTCTATGTCCGTGTAAACCGTACCGGGAGTGGCTTCGGCCATGCAAACCGTATCGGGAGCGGCATGGTATTCTCTAAGTCCGTGTAAACCGTACCGGGAGTGGCTTCGGCCATGCAAACCGTATCGGGAGCGGCACGGTTTTCTCTAAGTCCGTGTAAACCGTACCGGGAGTGGCTTCGGCCATGCAAACCGTATCGGGAGCGGCACGGTTTTCTCTAAGTCCGTGTAAACCGTACCGGGAGTGGCTTCGGCCATGCAAACCGTATCGGGAGCGGCATGGTATTCTCTGAGTCCGTGTAAACCGTACCGGGAGTGGCTTCGGCCATGCAAACCGTATCGGGAGCGGCATGGTTTTCTCTAAGTCCGTGTAAACCGTACCGGGAGTGGCTTCGGCCATGCAAACCGTATCGGGAGCGGCATGGTATTCTCTAAGTCCGTGTAAACCGTACCGGGAGTGGCTTCGGCCATGCAAACCGTATCGGGAGCGGCATGGTATTCTCTAAGTCCGTGTAAACCGTACCGGGAGTGGCTTCGCCCATGCAAACCGTATCGGGAGCGGCATGGTTTTCTCTAAGTCCGTGTAAACCGTACCGGGAGTGGCTTCGGCCATGCAAACCGTATCGGGAGCGGCATGGTTTTCTCTAAGTCCGTGTAAACCGTACCGGGAGTGGCTTCGGCCATGCAAACCGTATCGGGAGCGGCATGGTATTCTCTAAGTCCTTGTAAACCGTACCGGTAGTGGCTTCGGCCATGCAAACCGTATCGGGAGCGGCACGGTTTTCTCTAAGTCCGTGTAAACCGTACCGGGAGTGGCTTCGGCCATGCAAACCGTATCGGGAGCGGCATGGTATTCTCTGAGTCCGTGTAAACCGTACCGGGAGTGGCTTCGGCCATGCAAACCGTATCGGGAGCGGCATGGTTTTCTCTAAGTCCGTGTAAACCGTACCGGGAGTGGCTTCGGCCATGCGAACCGTATCGGGAGCGGCATGGTATTCTCTAAGTCCGTGTAAACCGTACCGGGAGTGGCTTCGGCCATGCAAACCGTATCGGGAGCGGCATGGTTTTCTCTAAGTCCGTGTAAACCGTACCGGGAGTGGCTTCGGCCATGCAAACCGTATCGGGAGCGGCATGGTATTCTCTAAGTCCGTGTAAACCGTACCGGGAGTGGCTTCGGCCATGCAAACCGTATCGGGAGCGGCACGGTTTTCTCTAAGTCCGTGTAAACCGTACCGGGAGTGGCTTCGGCCATGCAAACCGTATCGGGAGCGGCATGGTTTTCTCTAAGTCCGTGTAAACCGTACCGGGAGTGGCTTCGGCCATGCAAACCGTATCGGGAGCGGCATGGTTTTCTCTAAAGTCCGTGTAAACCGTACCGGGAGTGGCTTCGGCCATGCAAACCGTATCGGGAGCGGCACGGTTTTCTCTAAGTCCGTGTAAACCGTACCGGGAGTGGCTTCGGCCATGCAAACCGTATCGGGAGCGGCATGGTATTCTCTAAGTCCGTGTAAACCGTACCGGGAGTGGCTTCGGCCATGCAAACCGTATCGGGAGCGGCATGGTATTCTCTGAGTCCGTGTAAACCGTACCGGGAGTGGCTTCGGCCATGCAAACCGTATCGGGAGCGGCATGGTTTTCTCTGAGTCCGTGTAAACCGTACCGGGAGTGGCTTCGGCCATGCAAACCGTATCGGGAGCGGCATGGTATTCTCTAAGTCCGTGTAAACCGTACCGGGAGTGGCTTCGGCCATGCAAACCGTATCGGGAGCGGCATGGTTTTCTCTAAGTCCGTGTAAACCGTACCGGGAGTGGCTTCGGCCATGCAAACCGTATCGGGAGCGGCATGGTTTTCTCTAAGTCCGTGTAAACCGTACCGGGAGTGGCTTCGGCCATGCAAACCGTATCGGGAGCGGCATGGTTTTCTCTAAGTCCGTGTAAACCGTACCGGGAGTGGCTTCGGCCATGCAAACCGTATCGGGAGCGGCATGGTATTCTCTAAGTCCGTGTAAACCGTACCGGGAGTGGCTTCGGCCATGCAAACCGTATCGGGAGCGGCACGGTTTTCTCTAAGTCCGTGTAAACCGTACCGGGAGTGGCTTCGGTCATGCAAACCGTATCGGGAGCGGCATGGTATTCTCTGAGTCCGTGTAAACCGTACCGGGAGTGGCTTCGGCCATGCAAACCGTATCGGGAGCGGCACGGTTTTCTCTAAGTCCGTGTAAACCGTACCGGGAGTGGCTTCGGCCATGCAAACCGTATCGGGAGCGGCATGGTATTCTCTAAGTCCGTGTAAACCGTACCGGGAGTGGCTTCGGCCATGCAAACCGTATCGGGAGCGGCATGGTTTTCTCTAAGTCCGTGTAAACCGTACCGGAAGTGGCTTCGGCCATGCAAACCGTATCGGGAGCGGCATGGTATTCTCTAAGTCCTTGTAAACCGTACCGGGAGTGGCTTCGGCCATGCAAACCGTATCGGGAGCGGCACGGTTTTCTCTAAGTCCGTGTAAACCGTACCGGGAGTGGCTTCGGCCATGCAAACCGTATCGGGAGCGGCATGGTTTTCTCTAAGTCCGTGTAAACCGTACCGGGAGTGGCTTCGGCCATGCAAACCGTATCGGGAGCGGCATGGTTTTCTCTAAAGTCCGTGTAAACCGTACCGGGAGTGGCTTCGGCCATGCGAACCGTATCGGGAGCGGCATGGTTTTCTCTAAGTCCGTGTAAACCATACCGGAAGTGGCTTCGGCCATGCAAAACGTATCGGGAGCGGCATGGTTTTCTCTAAGACCGTGTAAACCGTTCCGGGAATGGCTCCGGCCACGTATACCGATTCTGGAGGCGCCAAGGCATATCTAAGTTCGCGCAAGCGGAAGCATGAAGGGCTTCGGCCATCCGACAAGCGTAAGAAGCGGCAAGATGCCCCTAAGGGATCATATGGACCACGATAGTAAAGGCCCCGGCCAAATACTATGGCGACATCCTATCCGAACCTGCATCGGGTTTCGGCCTTACAAGTTATAGCGAACGACGACAGGATCTCAGGCTCCTGAAGGGCCATAGTCGGTCGATCATACGCAAACACCAAGGTAAAGCTAAACACCTTCCTTGTATTTATAGAGAAGAAAGTACAAAAACCGGCCATATCCTAGGCCGATGGCTTACAACAGAAGAAGAAGTAGAAGCGGGCTGTATAATTGGCCGGAGGTTTACGATAGAAGAAGAAGCGTAAACCGGCCATACCCTAAGCCGAGGGCTTACAACAGAAGAAGAGGCAGGAATCGGGGAAGATCCCCACGTCATTCTTCGGCTTCGGCCTCCTCCGCCTCAGCTGCGGCTTGTCCCGGAGAGGGGGAGGGAGAGGGAGAGTCGACGATCTGCACCGCTTCAGGAGCAGCAGCCTCCTCAGCGGTAACCTCCTCGTCAGCAGCCTCCTCAGGGACAGCTTCCTCGGGGACCCCCTCAGCGGGCGCAGCTTCATCATCTGGCGCCGGAGTCAAGGCCCTCTCGGCCATAAGTCCCTGCCACCAAGACAGGAGCTCCTTGGCTTCCGCGCCCCTCGGTAGGTCGACCCCCGTCAGATCGACACTCGGGCAGGCCCTCTGAGCAACAGCCAACCCAAGGTCGAAGACGGTGGAAGAAGCCTGCGCTTGAGCCTGGATGATCTCTTCGGTGAAGTCCGGGCCGGCCTTGTATTCGGCTACGGCCAAGTCTGCCACCTCCTCCAGCTCCCGCTTCAGCGCCGATACCTCCTCGGCGTGTCGCCGCTTCTCCGAAGCCCGCCGGGAGTCCTTCTCCTGAATCTGGGCCTTGAGGGCCCGGATCTCGGATTGTGCCACGGCGAGCTCCCCCTCGGCCTTTACTTTGGCCTCGGCGGAGGCGCGGGCCTCAGCTGTCTTCTCCTCCAGCTACGCCCGCACTTGGGCACTCGAGGTCACGAGCCCCTCGACTAGAGGCTCGATGTCGGGCACCACCGAAGTGCCCTCGCCCGAGCCATCCGACTCTCTCTCGGCCTCCAGGAGCTGGAGCCGGAGCTGCTCCTGATGGTGCAACAGGACGCTGCCTGTCACCGCAGCCTGCGAGCCGAAAGCGAACAATGATCAGAAAAAAAAGGAAAATCAAGAGAAAGCGAAGGAAAGCTCGACTGAAGCGCCTACAAGCGTGTTACCTGGACAGACAGCCGAGCGCTCATCGCCGCCAAGCTGAGGACCGAATGGTGCTTCAGCCCTTCAAAGGCCGAAGGGAGAGTGAGACTGCGGAGCAGACGGAGGCACGTCTGCGAGTCTTCCATACTCTCGTCCTCATAGATCCCCGGTTCGGGGCGCCACCACTTGCGCTGCGCCCGGGGAGCCTGCGACCCGGCGCCTTCGTCGCCAACCCCGGCCGCTACAGCCGAAGGAGAGTCGCCCCTCGGCGCCTTTGGAGATGCCAGCCTCGCGGCCCTTCGGGCCTCGGCACTCCTCCTGATCAGCGGAGTCTCCTCCGCATCCACGGCCTCTTCCGACCGGGGGCGCTTCGACGCTCGGCCGCCCCTTCGAGCGGCGGATTTCTGGACGACGGCGTCCCGAAGTAGAAGCCTGGCCTGGGCTCCGGGCCTCTTCGGCATACTCGGCCCCGGAGGTCTCGGCCCCGGAAACCTCGGCTCCGGAAGCCTCGGACCCCTCAGTCCCGGAGACCTCGGGTTCGTCGGACATTGCTGGGGCGGAGGAGTCTGAGGTGAGGGGATCCGACAAGAGAGATCGCAGGGAGCGGGAAGGAGTATACTCCTCGTCCGAAGGAGTAATCTCACTAGAAGAATCCCGGACCATAAGGCCACGAAGGGAAGAAGGAAAGCTGGGGCTTACTCGCAGAAAGGGGGAAGGAGGTCTCTCCTGAGCCGAGTGCGGCTCCTCTAACCTCCCAGCTCCACCAGCGATGCGCTCCAAGGAATGGAGACCTTCCCACGGTGGCCGGCGAGCTCGGACGAAGCCTTCAGGAAGCTAGCTTTCCGCAGGAGAAGGAAGAAGAGCTTGGAAGGTTGTAGAGGAAACGTAGGCGCGGCAGCAGGAAGAAGAACAGTGCCCTGCTGAGGGCTTGTGTTTATAGACCTCGCTCGGAACGCCTCCCGCCGAAGCCAACGGCCGAGATCGTCCCGCTCGTCCCCTCGCCCCTCTCAGATGCACGCCACATGCGTCGTCCTTCGGCAATGATGACGGACCGGCTCCGGGACTTGCAGCGAAGCAATCAACGGCCGAGGGCGCTCCGACCCTTCGGCTGACCGCCCGATACGCGCCACGTGTCCCGATCCGCGCGCTGAAGATGAAAGAGGCGGCAATCCGAGTGAGGCCTCGGGCAGAGAGCCGAGGCGATCCGCGACCCGTGAGCGGTCAGGATCCTTTTGTGTTTTCGACGGAGCGGCCGGATGCGCGACGCGTGTCCCGTGCTTCCTCGCGAGGCGACGCGCCATCCCGTCCCTTTAATGGAGCCTGACACAAGTCAGAGGGCTCGGCCCTTCGGCTTCTTAGCTCTGAGCCTTCGTCGCCACTCCGAGCGGGGACGAAGCAACCGCATAGCCCTCGGCCGACCGAGGGCCCCCTTTTCCCAGTAGAAAAGGGAGCAGAGCTTCGGGTAAGGCATCTGTTACGATGCCCTTTCAACAGCTTCGGGCTATACTCTCGCCATCTCAGAACTGAGGAAGACAAGAGTGGGGGGCTATGTGATGAGGCAGAATCCGATTCGGCCCATTAGAGCAGGCCCAAACCCCGTTCAGCCCAACAGCAGCAGTACCAGGCCCTCCGGCGGCCTCCAGCCCATCGGCGGCCCAGCAGCCCTCGGCCCAGTAAGCGGCACCGTCGCTCCAGGCCCAACAGGCTTCAGCCCGTCAGCGGCCCACCAGCCTTCGGCCCGGGAACAGCACGGCAGCCCAAGGCCCAGCAGGCTTCGGCCCCTCAGCGGCCCAACCCCCTTCGGCCCGATAGCCGAGTCCGGCTCACTCTAGTGGCGGATCCGACACTATGGCGGTTTACCTGTAAGCCCAAACATAGTCCTATATCGGCTACCACCGCTAACCGACCTCTATCCTCTGCTATAAATACACCGCTATTTATTGCCAAAGGTATGCAACTCTTTGCCTCCGAGACCCTTAAGGACTACGGTCCAAATAGCATTGAAGCTACTTCTTGCTTTCTGAATCGAATCATCTTCAGAAGCTAACTTGACCGTCGGAGGGGGTTCCTAAGGGCCAGAGCCCGGGACTCCTGCTGACCGGTTTCTTCTTCTTTCCCTCCTGCAGGAGCTCGGTTCGAATCATCGCCGACCTTCCCGAGTCGGTCTCGGCCGCCGACCTCGGATTCCCCTCCTTGGTCTCGACGCCGTCCGACGGCTGCCCCGCAACGGGAGGCTCGGCCCCGCGTTGTCCCTTCGTCCGACAAAAAAGGGCTCTTGGGCTCACTATCCAAGAGCAAGCCGAGTCCGAGACCCTTCCGGCTTCGGACCATCGGCTTCGGCTTCATCGCCTGTCGGCCGTATAGCCGGGAAGAGCTTCATCCGCGCCGCCCCTTCGCCCGCCGAAGGAGCCTCGGCCCCGACTTCCCGGAGGACGAGTCCGCACCGACCGAGGCGCCCCTCGGCCTTCGGACCCTCGTCTCCGCCTCCGCTTCCTCGGCCTTCCGGATCCCCGTCGGGCCTCAGCAACATCGATCCGAACCGGCTTCGGATCCGTTTCTCCGGATTCCGGCCTCGGAGTCCGGTCGTGATAGATCCAGTCTACATCAATTTTGTATAATTATAATATCCTAGACAACTTTCTTTAAAAAGAAAAAACTAACATAGTTTGAGTATATACATAAAACTATGTTATCAAAAGGAGCATCCGTGATATTAAAGGAGGTATTTATATAAAGAGTAATGCGTGCTATATAACTTTTGATCGTGTATCCGCATTAGTCAATGACTCAAATCGCATGAGTGAACAATTTTTTTTCAAACTTCTTTTTAACCTTTGGTCTATTAATGCGGAGCTAGAGGCCTTCGTCATCTTGACAAAAAAAAAATTAAAAAAAAAGTGTTCCAATTATGCGAATTAAAAAAAAATGAACACAAAAAACTGGAGACATGACGATAGGAGCCGGGTAGGCGGTAACCGGTAGCACGACCGGCAGCTGGCAGGCATGATGGCTCACCAGACCACCCCCTGGCAGGGCTCCTGCATGGCGGTAAATGGAACAGAGCGCGTCACTTTGGCGCCACCCGGAAACCGCCCTCGTGGCACCCTGAGCCTTCAGAAAGTAGAAGATACCTCCCTCTACGCCACGGTGCAGTACGCCATTTCACTAGAATTTCCCATCGCCCGGGCTGCAAACGAACCGATATGTTCTAGGAATAACTTATAGGACAGTCGAGTCATTTATTAAGTTAAATAAATAATTTTTAAAAAATGAACTCAATCTATTAAACAAACTAAGTTTAATCACATGTGAACTCGACTCACCCATGAATAAACTTATTTAAGTATTCGTTAAGGGGTATTTGCATTCTCAATATTTTTCCAGAAAATAGAAAATTATAAAAAGTGGTTTCTCAAAAAATAGAAAATCATGAAACGTATTTTATGAGAGAACAAAAGTATGTGTTTGCAAAGTTGAAAGAAAAATTAGTGGAACAAGTGGAGAGAGAATCGTACCTGAAGAGAGAGAAGTACAAAAGTGTAAACTAAAATCTCAAAAAATATTTACTATAAAGAACGGTAGAAAAATAAAATCCAAAAGAGAGAGAATATTTTCAAAATATGATAAATATTTCTCCTACTAACTTTTTCTCATTTGTAAAACGCATGAAAGTTAGCTAAAAAAATATTTTCAAAAAAAAATTAGCGAATGCAAACACCCCCTAAAAACTAATGTTAATATTTGTTAATAACTCGTTTAAGTAATCACTAGACTTCTATTTTAAGTACTCAACTAACTATTTTATTTATAAATAAACTTAGTTAATAAAATATTTAATATCTTGCAAAAAAATTTACCAAATAATTAGAGATGCAAATAACTTGATGTTCATTATGGTTTGACTTGAGTTCATAATTTTATATTTTAAAATTTTAAAATTAAGTTTACTATAAATTTATTGAGTACCTGAGCTACTCGATATTCTACCCGAACTCGAACGCGTGCTCGAACCTGATTAACGTTGATTGAATCAAAGTTTTGAACAGGGTAAAACTTGGGTCCACTCGACTCGTTTGCACCGCTACTTGAAGTCCTCGCCGATAACGCCGATGCGCCACGGCGCAGGTACAACCCAAGCCACCAAACGGAAGCTCACTTCGAAGGCGATCCACGTAGGCTCGGTGAACCACGCGCGTTGTCCTGACCTGACAAGTTAAAAACCCACCCACCCACCCCACCAAATATTAAACTAATAATAAAACCATAACGCCGGGCCTTCCCCCGTGCTTTTTCCTGTGTCCTCCAGTTTGTGGGGGAAGAGGGGAGAGTGCAGGGTGAGGGGGAGGGAGGGAGGGGCCATCAAAAGGCCGCCGAAGGCTTCTTCCCCAAGCCAACGCCCAGAATCATGAAAAGGTGTTTCACAAGGAACAACCACTACCAGCACCACCGGGCAGAGGCAGTAATAGAAGAAGAAGGAGAGGAAGAAGAAGAAGGGAGGGGAGGAAGGGAGACAGTAGGAGGAGGAGACCCCTGGGAAGCTTCTGCTCCAAGCATCTACCTCCTCCTCTGTTGCTCCTTATTCGGTCATTCTTCCCTGCCATGCTGCTCCTACTGCTGCTGCCGCCTTTGATGGTGTGCTAGCTCCCTCCGTATATTAGAAGCCTTGCTCCTTCCATCCCATTAGGCCCCCGCCAAGGTATACTCGTTGCCGGTTGTCTCCTTCCCGCCAAAGGAACCCTCCTGCCCCCTACCACATTGCTTCCTGCCCCTCCCCTCCCTCCTTAAAACCCTAACACCCCCCCCCCCTCTTCTTTCCAACCCAACACAAGTAGCTAGCTAGAAGTAACGGGCTGCTGGCGGCAATGATGGAAGAGGAAGACTTCTTCGCAAGGAAGCGATGCAGGAGGAGATGGAGGAGAGGGATGCCGCCGCCGGTGACCACCTTCTTGCTGCTGCTCGCCTCCGCCTTGGGTTCGTTCTTGCCGCCGGCGGCTGCCATACTCAATCCGGTCGATTTCCTCGCCTTGCAGTCCGTGCGCAAGGCCCTGGACGACATGCCCGGCTCCCGCTTCTTCGCGGCCTGGGACTTCACCGCCGACCCCTGCCGCTTCCCGGGGGTCTTCTGCGCTGGGAACCGCGTCGTGGCGCTCTCCCTTGGCGACCCTCGCGCGGGCTCCCCGGGACTATCCGGCCGCCTCCACCCCGCCCTGGGCCGCCTCTCCGCCCTCGCCGAGCTCTCCATCGTCCCCGGCCGCGTCGTCGGACCGCTCCCCGCCCTCCCCCTCCTCACCAACCTCCGCTTCCTCGCCATCAGCCGCAACTTCCTCTCCGGTCCCATCCCCCCCGCCTTTGCCGGCCTCCGCCAGCTCCGCACACTCGACCTCAGCTTCAACCAGCTCTCCGGCGACGTCCCTCCCGGCCTTGCCGTCCTCCCCGGCCTCTCCAACCTCATTCTCTGCCACAACCACCTCTCCGGCATGCTCCCCGCATTCCACTCCCCTTCCCTGGTCAGGCTCGACCTCAGCCACAACGACCTCTACGGCGCCGTTCCCGCCCTCCCCGCTTCCCTGCAGTACCTCTCCCTCTCCTGGAACCGGCTCACCGGGCCGGTTGACTGGGCCCTCCCCCGGCTCGCCCGGCTCAACCACCTCGACCTGAGCATGAACCGGCTCACCGGCCCCATCCCCCCGGCCGTCTTCGCCCTCCCCCTGGACACCCTGCAGCTGCAGCGCAACCAGTTCTCGGGGCCCCTGCGCCCGGCGGCGCCGGTGACGGTCCCCGCCGTGGACGTGAGCTACAACCAGCTCTCGGGGGAGGTGCCGGCCTCGCTGGCGACGGCGCGGCGGCTGTACTTGAACAACAACCGGTTCGAGGGCCGGGTGCCGACGGAGCTGGTGGCGGCGCTGCTGGAGGGGAGGATACAGGTGCTGTACCTGCAGCACAACTACCTGACGGGGGTGGCGATGGGGCCGGCGGCGGTGGTCCCCCGGGGGAGCTCGCTGTGCCTGCAATACAACTGCATGGTGGCGCCGCCGGTCCAGATGGCCTGCCCGGTCAAGGCCGGCCGGGAGAAGACCCGGCCCGCGGCGCAGTGCGCCGGGCGGAGAGGATGAAGGAGAGGGCGCGGTGCTCAAAGCTGTGCAGGGGCGCTGCTTTTTTCCTTGACTTTCCCCTTTTCTGTCTGGGTTTTCTCTCTCTATAGGGAGGGCATGTGGATGGGGAGTGGGGAAAGTATGGAAAATGGGGAAAGAAATATTTTTGATTTATTTGTTTCTTGGGCCACAGATGTTTTATTTTTTTTTCTCTTCTGTTTTTAGTGGAATCACATTCTTGTCGATAGGTGCATTCCATTTCATATCATCAATAATGGGCTGCTCTTATCTTGTTTTTGACCTTTTTTTTTTTTTTTTTTCCCTTCCCGTTTGCAGGCTAACATCTACAGAGGGCTGTGTCTATAAATCTAGCTGTCCCTGTGTCATCTTTGGTTTCCAATAAAATCCTCCCCTCCTTGTTCCTCCGGTCAAGCTAAGCCAAACGCCATCTTTTTTCTGAAATCGGATGTGATGATATGTTATTTGGTTGATGAGAAATACGGGAAGGGTGGGGAAAACGTTTAATGGTTGGAGAAGGGCGTCGGCGTCCTCCTGGGCTCTGACGTCGCAGAGCTTTTGGCGGATTCTGTCCACTGCGGGCGACAGCCGGTAGTGGATGTTCCCGGATGAGTATGTCAAATCAAAAGTGATTGCAACTATAGATAGATTGTGTGCACGTACAGGCAAATATATCACATTCGTTAATACCCACACCGATGGGTATCCAGTATCCGTATCTGGCATTAACACCCAACCTTAAGCCCGGTTAGTTGGGATGCAAACCATTCCCCCCCCCCCCCACCCCCAACAACAAAAAATAAAAAAGAAAAAAAATGATTTAATTATTTCACTAATTATTATTTTATAACTAATTAATAGTCTGTCTTTCTAATCGACATATTTCAGTAGACATAATTTTTTGCTCGCCCAATACATACGGTATATTAGGAAGAATCCTCGTCTATCTATTCTACATGCCACAATTAAAATACTGTCCTACCATCATCACGCCGTATTATTCGCATCCTCCGGCCTTCACCACTTCCACCACAACCCGCACCTACTATCTCCATTCCATCACTCGCCTTCCTCAAACCCACAACCGCCATGCCACCACCACTAAATAACCCTCCACCCGTTTACGAACCCATCATGCCATCCAAGCTATTGCTACGCCTTCCATTTCCCGCGCCATTAACCACCTACCATAATGCCATCCAACCTACCAAACCTCTCATCAGCATCACCCAATCACCTGTTACACCAAGCCAACCCCTCATGCCTTCCAAACCTCTCATTAATCCGGCAGTTCTCAAGATGTCGCCTGTACTCTCCGCTATTGAGCCGCAAATGCTCCGAAGTAGCAGAATTTTCAGTTAGGTCTTTTCCCAATAAGTTCAAGAAAGACCATCACAGGCAGTAAATGAAATGCAGAATGAAGAAAGTGCACCTGACACTCAATATGATTTGTTGAAGCATCTGGATAAAACGTCGGCGCATGTTTTTGTACTTGAGCTGATTAAAAGATTCAAAACCCATCAAGAGACTCTGATGAAGTACTTACAAAAGATAATAGTCAATGAAGACGTGCCGGTGGAGAAAATTGTTCAATTGCTGGTTCCACAGGGGGATCAACCATCTATCTCTTTCCATGCATCTGAGTTAGCACCCCTGGCAACATGGGGCATGGCTTTAAGCATCACAGTTAACATCTATAAGAAAGCCGTGGGCGCCTGTTTGGTGGACACATGAGCCTCTATCAATGTACTGACATCAAGAACTCTGGAATTTTGGAATTCTGCGGGATACCTAAAGAGAAATGGTTGCCATCTCCGATCTCTGTCACTGCGTACGATAACTCTACTCGTTCTCCGCTGGGCATGGTGTACTTGAAAGTTGAACTAGGCCCAATTTGTCATGCTGAAGTCGAATTCTATATCCTTGAAATCAATCATTCACTAAAGGGAATACTCGACCGTTCTTATATTAAATTACTCGATGCTATTCTATCAACAAATTATCAATGTCTCAAATTTCCTTACAAAGGACGGGTCATCAAAATCACGAGTATGCCCATTCTTGCTGCAGCTCATTCCCTGAACGTGAACCCAACTCCTAATCCTTCATACGTTCAAAAATCCATTATGTCTATCTTACAAACTTATCTTCCTTCGGCTAATCTGTTGAAGTCCATTCCACCTTCATCTTATCCGATTGATGCTCTGAAAATGGGAAAGTTCATGAATACCCTTGGCTGCAATATAATGATGAAAATCGGGTATCAGTCGGGAAAAGGCCTGATACCTGGAAACGGCCTGAACTATAGGCCAGAGAAAGTAAGGCACAGTATTATACAGCAACAAGAAGGTGAAGATGGTCAGAAAGTGTGGAAGACCATGATGACACCATATAAGGAGAATCGGGACCCACTGACTTTGACCCTATCTACACATTTTGTTAAGGGACCCGTGATTCAACATGACAATGATAACACTGTGGTTTATAGAATTATCTTTTATTGATGGTCTCAAATTTATTTGAACATATTTATTCACATATTATATTGTATGATTTATAGAATTATCTTTTATTGATGGTCTCAAATTTAAAAAGGTTATCAAATAGATATACAAAATTTGTAGTTATGTGAAATTATCTTCCTTGAAGTGAAAAATGATGGCTCAAGAACTTATATATTTTGCAATTGAATTATCTGACAACAAAAATATTGTGGCCTTTTGGCTTTACCATTAATTCTCTTTAACTTTATAAGGTGTTTGGTTGCATTATGACGCAACATTTTTTTACAAATACATATTTTTATAATGAAAATATATTGAAAAGGGTGTTTGGTGACACTATCAAAATATATTTTCATAACATTCTTAACTCACAAAACATGATAAAATTAAAAAGAGAGGGGATCTTGTTTTGTTGCTTGTCATGGTGGCACGAACCAAACCCTCCCCCCGTCCTCCCTGTGCCCAACCCCACCCCCTATATTGGTCCCAATCGGCCCACCCTCACAGTCGGCCGATCCACCCCCACCTGCCGCACTCCCTAGTCAATCCCTATCAGTAGTGACAGTAGCACCGTGTAAGGCACCCTCACCTCGCCCCTCCACCGTGATCTTGCACAGGCTAAGACAGTACTAGGCTTCCATTCAGCAACTTAAGCTTATCAACATGCCCAAACTTCCCTTACCAACCCGGCTGCCTCAGGACAGCCCTTCGTGACTGGGGAGGTGGGGCGCGCGCGGGAGGATGGTGTCGGGTCTTCTCAGCTTCCGTGGCGGCGGAAAGGACATGGAAGGAATCCGACTGAGGCGGCGAGCCCCGCGGTCTCCGTTGGCTTGTAGGTTCCTCCCTCTGCGAACTGTCAAGGAGAAGAGTGGTTGTGTGCCTGGGCCCTCGCCACCATGCATGAAGCATAGTTGCACATCAAGCTTTTGATACTTTTAGGTATGCACAAGTGTCCACCACCTGTTCAACGAACTGCTTCTTACAGCATGCATGCAAACCTACGGCTCTGCCTCCGTAAACATGGAGATGGAGGCTGACAAGAGAGGAAGTTGTCATTTGCTACCCATTGTTGGCAGCGCCAATAGTCGATTGTCCGGAGAGAACCAGTACATCACCGCCGACATCGAGATGGCCATGGTGCAGTGCCACGCCAACCAATCCTATTGTGGTGGAGTCCCAAGCAAATGCTAAAAGTAGTGGCAGGGGGTTGCAGGTACTCTGCCTTGGCTCTCAATAATCCCCAATCAACTGTGTAATCTCTTTTAAAAATTATCATGCTCTTGTCAAACATGATAATTATATGCATTCTATAATTTAAAAGTCATTGTACTTTTTATTTTAATATATTTTTTTATAAAAAAACTACACAAAGTATTATACTACAACCAAACACCCTATTAGCAATAATTTTAGGAAGTTGATTTGGGTGAGCATCTAGTAATCAAATCATTTTCTAATTTACACAAATCAAGCTTAAGTAATTTGGTTTGAGGGAGTGTCTAATTCCGTTTGGCGTTTTAATGGACACTTATTTCTTGGGTCTCCAAACAAAATAACATAAAATAATTAAAAACTATTATTTTTAACCTAAACTGAAATCGTATACGGTTAATGATGCTCCTGAATGACAAAAACACATATTAGTCTTATTGAAATTATAACTAAACAACTTCAAATTTGGAAACAAGCCTGTTGTGATTCATTCGTAAGTTGCATGGATTTTAGGATTTATCCAACCCTCCATGTAACTCGGTTCATCCAATCCTCGATTCTTTAAAGTTCCATATATAATTGAACAACATAAATTAAGATTATATTTAAGAATCACAATTCAATTTTTTCTTTTGGTACTAAATAAAATCTCATGAAATTGCTAGATTCTCTTGTATATCTTTCGCTCATTAATGTTAGCAACTTGGCAGTGACCACGTTAACTTTGAGCTAGGTAGGAGAATTTCTCTCCCCCTCCCCTTTCTAGAAGTGTCGATGGGGCCTCTCCAACGGAAAGATCGACAACAACGGCATCTGATCCTCGTTGTCAGCCATAGGTGGGAGGGTGGAGACCCCAATGGTGGCTCCCCCCTCTCGGTTTGTCTTCTTCTTCTTACTTCAGTTTCGTCCTCTGTGTATCTTTTTCCCTATGTGCTCTTATTCCTCTTCCCTCTATGCTATTCTTCTGGTTCCTCCTCTCCCCCATCGCCAGCGCTCTCCCCTTTCTTCCCTTTTTTGTCTTCCATTTCCTCTTCCTTCTTGTCAGTTTCCCTACATCTCCCATCTCGCCCCTTGTCCTCCACCCATCGGCCCATCCATATGTCTGCCAAGTTCGCCTTCTTCCTCTTCCTTCAATTTCGCCCTTCCGCTCGTCCATCCGGTCGCCTAGGTCGCCCACCCATTCCCCTCTTTCGATGTTAATCCATATGTCTTACATCCACCATCGGCCATTGTTTGCCCTTCTTCCCCCTTTCATGCCCGGTCATCCATGATCCCTCTGTTTTGGCCTAGACCTTTTAGGGTTTTTTTGCCAGGGATCTAGCTCTAACCTTTTTCAGCCTCAAGCATATTATTTGTGCGATGTCTTATGTTCTCGTATTTCCTCTTTTTGTAGGTTTGATCTAGGTGTGCTCCTGCAGTTTTTCTGTGCTGTTTCCGAGAATGTTTCACTGATCCGATGTGGATCCTGCATATGAGTAATGAAGCTCTAGATCCTATGCTCAGTCTACACATCTTCGTTGGGGTGCATCTCAGAGCTCCCACTTTCTCAACTGCTAAAAAGTTGCAGTCCTTTCAGTTTATCTCTAGCCAGCTTCTCCGCGAAGGATCTCGTATGTCTAGGGTAAACCTTATCCTAACTAGCAACTCGGTACACTACTCGTTTGGCGACCGAAGGTCTTTACCTGGTTTCCTTGTAATATGTTTGTATTGTGCTTCTCACAGTATGGTAGATGTATGCTTCGTCTTGTTGCGTTCTTACCTTGTATCTGGGTGTTACTTGTTCTCTGTTGTACTCTATTTGCTTATGCTAATTAAGAGGCAGCTTTCTTTATCGACCAAAAAAAAAAAAAAACTTGGCAGTGACGTCAAAACTAAAAGCTTTTGCTGGTTTCCAGATCTTTTATCGTCTCCTTGAACTGGACCAGATGCAGAGGCAATTTGACATGCAGGCCCATACTTCTTTGTTTACAGAAAGAGCCATAAACCATCTTGTGCAGGGTCTACTGACTTGGAGTTTTCCCCGTGTAATAGGGACTGCATAGTACACACAGATGTAGACACTTAAGGTAGGCCATTCAATTAGAGCATATACACTTTCTCATAAACATCTATATGAATGTATATTAATATAGCTATTTCGAAAGCCATTTGGGTCAACTCAATTCAAGTCTCCTGAGCCGGGCGTGAGATGATTATGCCGAGGTTTAACCTGGGTTAAGTGAGTTTGGAGTAATCTTTGAATTTGGGCTTGGCTCCCGAAGGTAGGCGATCCTGATATGCCAAAGTTTTCCCTTGTATATTATACACATTTTCCTACAATTTTGGTTTTATGCCCAATTCCAGCGTGTTGTAGATTCCGACCACTTTCCTCAAATTACATATGTTTACTAGGCCGCTTGTTTACCTCAGAATTACAGCGTCTGTTTCTTGTTTACATAATTCCACTTATTTTCTTCCTTAACAAAAAAACTATGAGCAATACTTGTTGCAATGCCCCCCTAACTGTAATGGAGGTATTGCAGTGGGTATTTTTTTTTATATATATTTTTCAGGTCGGCTCTAAAGTGTCATAACCGTCCGTATAGTGCAAAGTCTCATTGGACAATCAAAGAAAATATGAAAAATCAAAAATTGAGCCTAGTGAACAGTAAAAATGCCCTTAATGGGTCGAGCCCATTAACATTTTTTTACAATTTTTTTTGAGATATCCGATCGGACATTACGTTGTACGGGCGGTTAGGACAACTCAGGGCCGACCTGAAAAAAATATATATATATATATAACAACTTATTTATTTTTACCTACTGCAATGTCTCCATTGCAGTTAGGGGACGCATTGCAGCAAATATTACTCAAAAGCTATTATGTATTGGGTTGGTGCACAGCCAGTCGGGCCTAATTTCATATTTGGCCCAAAGTCACTGTGCTTGGCTCAGGTCCAACTCAAATTTTAAACATTGACTATGGGTTAAATCTTATTTGCCTAAACGCCTCAGACAGTATGTGTACAAACATACGTGTACATAACATGATATACATACATTAATTCAAAGGCTCAACATATGTATATATATATAGAAAAATGCTATTACGCAGTCTATGGCCGGACTTCAATGGGCGTAATCCCCTCCATTCTCAAGTAAAAAAATAAAAATTATCATAAATCTTAAATATTTAATTACCTTCTAGTTCTTTCCATATTTTGAGACTTAATTTTCATCCGCCAACCGTGAAATTTAACCATAGATACAATTGTTTTTCACGATTGGACAGTCTAGAAAAAAAAAAATCATAGCAATTATTTCTAGGGTTGTTCTTATTCCTTGAGATTTTAAATTTTAACATCAATTATAGAGTTTAAATCCCGCTATGGACTTCTTTCTCTCTCTTTCTATATATATATATGTATATATTACCCGGACATAGCCCAACTTTGATAGCTCGGTTTGCTAGACGCAATTCAGGGTAATGAATTGGGCCAAAGTTAGTACACTCACCCTAAATTCAAACTTGGGGCAGAGTTAAGCGATAAGGATACTTGGCGCATCGTGCTATACTAAAATTTCAGAGATCGAATCTAGTTTCAATCTGCATTGCTCAGATTGCTCATGCATGGAGTTATGGGTACACGATGTAATATAAAAAGCATAAGGACTAGATTGTATTCGCCTGTGTACATAAAGGTGTTTGGCATAGGTTTTAGTTAGACGCCACGCCATTTTCGATTTCCTCTTACAACATAAAAAATAGAACATGAAAGTGATTATGGTTAAATTTATGTAGTTATAAAAATCAAACTTTTTCTAACAACTTTATTCTTTTTCTTCAATTTAGAATGTTTCAATTTAGAAATTTTTTGCTTAACATATAAAAATAATTAAAACATTATGTAAGTAGCTTCCCACACCTATATTTTTCCTCTCAAAATAATTAAATGAAAATATAAAAGTACTTTTAATTGAAAGTTGCATCACACATAACCTTAACTTTATATATATTTAAAAACAAAACTTGGAGTCTTAATAAATAACTTTCTAAAGAATCTTGTACATACAAAAAAAGTCTCTACATTATCCACATATGCAGAAAATTTTCTAAACTTTCATCTCATTCTAAAATGAGTCTTAATATGCAAGCCATGCGAGTCATAGTAGACTGCATAATGAGTTTTTTGCATGTGCACATTTTATAGGAGGCTCTGTGCTGTGCTATCCACGGGGACTTCTGGCGCTCTCAATATTTTCAATGGATAGAAGGACTTTCCCATCCAAGTGCTTAAGGTTGTATTTGGCACAGCTTCTATTTAGAAGTACTTTTAAATTTTTATTTAATTATTTTTTATGGAAGTCATTAGATTTTAAAAGTCATTTATGTGATATTTTTCTTCTTCTTTTTTTCAACCAAAAGTTACAAGGGGAAACTTTCAAGATTGGAAGAAAAGTGAGGTTATTATGTGGAAATTGACTCTTGTAACAAACTAATATTAGTTATAACCTCTCTCTATCAACTCATTCTATGTAAGAAGTGGAAGTTAAAAATTACTTTCAAGTAGAAGTTTTGCCAAACACGGCCTAAATCTTTTTATAAATATCGTTTTCACATTTGATTCCAAAGTACTGATTGTTGAATTATATTAACCTTTTAATAAAGTTTTCTTTTGCCATTTTGCTTGTCAAGCGTTTTGTATTTAATTTACACATATAAAGTCAAGTTATTAGTTTGTATAGTCCCTAAAATTAATTTATATTATCCACCCTCGCAATTTGTTATATCCCGCACTTTTACAATCTATTAATAAATTTAATTAATCTAAATTAATTAATTAATTAATAATAAAAATATATTAATAAGATTAAGTAAATTAATTTAATCTAATTAACTTAATTATGAAAATCTAATAATCCAATTATACTTATACTATTAAGAATAGTCTATTAATTTAGTTCAAATTATAGGTTGGTGCATTATATAACAATATAATAAAATAAAGATAATTTTTTATATAAAATTCAAATTAAGATATAGTTGGTATTATTAGAAAGAGCATAAAAATATCTAAAACTTTGTAACATATCATTTTTATTAATTCAGATGTTTTAAAAATAAAAAATATACATGATCAATTTTAAAAATAAATGCCCATAAAGAACAAGTCTTAATTAGACTACTATTTAAATTAAAAAATAAAAAATAATATAATTAAAATTAACTACGATCTGAAAAGTTATGTATGAAATATTTGGTTTGTATTAGAAGTAGAACATAATAAATTTAAATATAATTAAGATTATAATTAATCAGTAAAAAGTCATAACTAAATTCTACTTAAACTATGATTTTGTACATATATTTATTTAACACAGTTCTAGTGTTTTAACCATAAGTTTGTGTATAAAATTTTAAAGTAAACAAGACAACTCATATTATAATGATGATTCAAAATTCGAGAAGTTTTATGAAGATCATATGTTTAAAATAAGCCGTTTACGAATCAGAGTCAAGATATCTTTAAACGGAAAGAAAATATGTCATATTTTTAAATTCAGAATACTAAATACAACATGTCAATAACATAGACATATCTTTTTGTATATATATCAAAAAGTAGTGATATAAGAGGCATTGGAAAGATAATAAAAAATTTAAAAATTTTGTAGAAGATAATTTTTTATAATTCAAACATTTAAGGGGTCTAATTTAAAAGTTTTCAGAAAAAAAAAAAAAACTACAGGTGACGTAAACAAAGTCCGATTTGTACTAAGAAATAACTTTGACTTTAAGATTAAGTCATAGAGAGTAGGATTTCGACTCTAATAAATAAATGGGTGTTGGTGGTTGTATTATAAATATAAATAAGCATAAATAGAGCCTTGAGTCGTACTCAAAATTCTATTATATGTAGTTATCTTTCAAAGATAAATTCATGTAGTGTTTTTAAGATAATAGAGTTGCTTATAGTTATTTGTTTTGGCAATTTGATTATATCAATATTTTGTTTTATTGGAAGTTTATATAACGTGAAAAAGAACTTAGAGAATGTGAAAAAAATTTATAAAAAGAATCTTTGATAGATATCAAGTAAGTTATAAGGGAATTAAGAGCAAATCTTTTTTCAATGACAAGTAGAACTTTAAGTATGATCTATTTTATATTAAAAATTATATTATTTTTTAAAGTTTTCAAAATCTAATCAATTTGATAAGAAGTTTGATCTATATGTCTACTTCATGATAATCAAGTTTCAAATTTTTGTGATATTCTTTACTATTTATTTCATGATTATTATCTCAATTTATAAAATATGTCCGTTCAATCTATTTTATTTTTAATTATGATCACATGAGTTAAAGATGTTTATTCTTCTTAGTCCGATGTCCAATTAAGTTAAAATTTTGATAGAAACTTAATCTATATATTATCTTCATGACTAATAAATTATATAATTTTTTGAACTTGTTTGCCATTTCTATATTATCTTTAAGTCCAGACAATTTTGAAATTTCAATTCGTAGATCATATATCTCACTTGATTCATATCCAAATCATACTAAATTTTGTGGAGACATTTATTACATTGTCCTTAACTTCTCTGAAAATTTGAGAATTTTATAATTCCGTTTGTTATTTATTTTACCTTAGGTTTTGATTTGCTGAATTTTTATTTAAGTCAGATTTTCAGAATCAAAGTGAGAGTCTAAAATCATATCAAACCAATATATAAATTAATGAAGTTTTGTCTACTCTTTACATATGATCTATTTGATATGTTTACCAAGTTTGACAATTTTTTGAATCTATTTGATATTATTCAACTTATTTGTTAATTTTTTAATTATAAAAATTAATTATGAATATCAAAAAATATGTTTGTTATTCCATTTTTCTAAAAAAAAATCATTTGAATAATTTTTTCTATCCATCAATATATTTTGATTAGTTTTTTTCTGATTATACATCTATATGATCATGTTGACTCTTTAAGTAATTATTTGGTATAGAAAAGTATGTATCTTAACTCTTATATGTAAGTATCACTTTGTCAAATTAATTTTTTAAGATCTATGATTATTATGAAATATGTGAAAATATATTTGTATCATATTTGTTTGATATATGTTTAGACATTATTATCTTAAGGAGATTGTGGCTTATTTTATAAGCGTCCGTAGATGAGTTCCGTCTGTGGGCAACGAAAAAATCCCGGTGTTTGTATTTTGTTTGCAGTCATCCGATGTGTGACGGTAAATTCTCTGGTTATGCATGGGTCATGATTTTAACATATTTGTGTATATACTATGATATTTGTTTGTTCAACTTTTTTTTATGGTGGTTGAATACATGTCTATTTAGTATGTTTGGATTTGATTTATCTAACGCATAAATACGAAACATAATTTACTGTTTAAATCTATTTGATTCAACTTATATCTGCTCAATTTGTTTATTTTCTTATATTTCAGTATGAGTCATTCTTATATAAGAAATATGCACAATCAAAGTAAAACAAGGAGAGTAAATAAAATAAAGTATCCTTATTTAGTCTTATCCTTCCGTCAAACTGTAGCATAAGAATTTTTGCATAGATTTCATTAAATCCACATTTCTCAGTAAACCACACATTCAGGAACTAGTTAGAGTTTTATTGACACCTTCCATCTAGGGCTATGACTGGTAAGGTGGAGTAGAGATATTTTTTTTGTTTGAAAGAGAAAAAAAATAAATTTATGCTTATTGCCTGATTAGCACTACTCACCTAATGGCCGTACTATAGGAAATCCCCCATCGCATAAGAAGTGAGATTGTGGTGGAGCCCATCAATTTTTTTAAATCTTAAATTAAAATATAATAATTGGAGAAAGAAGGATAACATAAACTTCTCTGAAGAATTTATTTGAACAACTTTCTTTCTTTTCACCATTCCACTTTGATAGCAAAGTAGATTACGACGAGATTAGTTATTATACATTATTTATTTCAGAATAAGAGATGCATCACTTTGATAGTAAGATGGAATTTTAAGTGGAATAACTAATTCTTGAATGTAGAGTGAAATTATTTATTTACCTTATTCCGCGAATAAGTAATTCTTACGTTTCTCAAATCAAAACAGAATTAGTCTTGTTTTAAAAATAAGAGATATTATTCTTCTTTTATTTTACTATCAAAGTGATTATGAAAAATAATATAATAATACTGTCATCTAACATCACTTTTTGACGTATCTCAATCACAATTACACCTTGGACAATGGGACCGTCAAAAGTGTGAAGTAATAACACTTCCTTACAATACGTGATTGTCATCTAAGAATGTCAATAAGTAGTGTTAGAAAATTATGTCACTGAAACATTTTTCTTCCATTCTCTTGACCCCTACCTAAGTTCATGGGAAACTTTTAATAAATTTTATATTTAATAAAATATTTGATAAATTTTATTTTATTTGAAAAATACATCAGATAATTCGTAGAAGTGTAATTCACTGAAGTTCTGCGAATAGTCCGAAAAAATCCTTGAAAAGGATTATTTTCTAAATAAAAATGAAATTACAGAAACCTTCTACTAAAATATGGGTTTTTTCCTAATCAATTAGCTTAGAGGGATGAAAAACTTAGAAAAAAAAACCTTTCCTACTTCTTCCCACGCGGTTGCGGAAATTCCACGCTGGTGATCCGCGTAGAGCGCCGACCACCAATCAGAACGAAGCATCCCTTCTCCCTCTTCTTCCCCCCGCAACTATATAAACACCAGGTTCGGCTCCTTTCCATCAAACCAGCCCGAAAAGGAAACCTAAAACCCAAAACGCGAGTTCTAAGAAGGCGTCCCCTCTTCCTCCGCCATCTCCCTCTCGGCCGCCAGAGCAACCTTCGTTTAGGGTTAGGGTTTCCGCGCGCACCAGAACGATGAGCTCAGCGGCTTCCACCAAGGGCGGCCGGGGCAAGCCCAAAGCCTCCAAGTCTGTCTCGCGCTCCCACAAGGCCGGCCTCCAGTTCCCTGTCGGTCGGATCGCTCGCTTTCTAAAGGCCGGCAAGTATGCGGAGCGTGTCGGCGCCGGTGCCCCGGTCTATCTCGCCGCCGTCCTCGAGTACCTTGCCGCCGAGGTCAGCCTCTTTCCTCCTCCTTCCTGTTTCTTTCCGCTCGTTCTGGCTTTTAGGGTTTCGATCTGATCCCGGCAGCGGGTTTTGGCCAGGTGCTGGAGCTGGCCGGGAACGCAGCGAGGGACAACAAGAAGAATAGGATCGTGCCGAGGCACATCCAGCTGGCGGTGAGGAACGACGAGGAGCTGAGCAAACTGCTGGGGTCGGTGACCATTGCCAACGGTGGCGTGCTCCCCAACATCCATCAGACGCTGCTGCCGAAGAAGCAGGGGTCCGCCAAGGGCGACATCGGCTCCGCTTCCCAGGAGTTCTAGGTTTTCTTGTGGGAAAACGCGAGGGTCTTGTGAGTTGTTTTTAGTTGGGGAGATCGGCATTGTTGAGAGTGGTATCCAACATCCAACGATGGGCGTGTTCTGCCTGTTTGGAGCATAAGAAGTAGGGATTTGTAATATTTTTCGGATCTTCGACATATATTGCCTCCTCGATCTATTATTAAATTATGAATATAATGGAAAGTTTGGATTCCTTCATCTAAAAATGCCTGTATTATTGTGCGTGGATATTTTGGATCTTTGTTGTTTTCCTTCCTTTGTGCGGGGAATTTATGCTGAGTAGATGAATGGGGCAACTAGGGTTTGTCGTGGTATGGTGGCCTGTTTGGTGATGGGTTTCATCAGTTGTCGTCGTGTCGATGACAAGGCACGCTCTCTTTTTGATGTCTCATAGTTTCAATCTTTATTTTCCTTTTTTTTTCTTGTGGTTCAGAATGGCTGTGGGGATAAAGTGAAGTATTCTCAGTTAAATATGCCACTATTATAAGGTCGGAGTGCTCGCAAAGTTCCCTTCCTTCTCTAGATGGAACATGACGGGCTTTGGTAGTAGCTGCCTGATTCATGCAAGGCTGGGTCCGCGGTCTGTGAAAGCCGTGAATTCCTCTGAGTTGAGCGTGCTTCGCTTGCAAACCCTAGAGCAAGTGGACGAGGAGTTGAAAAAGGGCAATGAAAGGGCTGCGCTATCACTTGTGAGGGATTTGCAGGGAAAGGCTGGCGGTCTCCGTTGCTTTGGGGCTGCGAGGCAGGTTGTCTATGTGATCTTTGTTTTAATGGTTTCTTGTTGACAAGCTCTTATTTTGTGCTCTTGGGAATTTCCTATGCTTTCTGTCTGTATTTTCTTGGTTGTCCACTGTTCAGAAGGGTCTTGTTTCCATTTTAGTCTGATTGGATTTTTTTGGCCTTTTGGTGATCTTGTCCTGCTGGGCTGATTTTGCATTTATTTTCTTAGAATCCTTTATGTGTTCTTGCTTTATTTTGATTTTTCTATTGTCTTTAACTTGCTGTTGCTTTGGAAATTTCTTTGAAAAATCTCAAATTTATTTGTTGTTTTTGTTTTGTGTAAATTTGATTGGAAGAACTGATGTTGGTGATGTAATGGTTGATATGTCACTTGTTGTGAGTGTGATGTAAATTGTATGCTCTATTCTTTTGGTTTGTAGCTTCCAAAATGCATCGGTTGATGGCCACCTACTATTTGTCTAGCAGGAGTTGAAATACAGATTAAATCAGTGGGAACTTAAGGAAACTTGATTTATGAGCTTCTAGAAGCACATGAAGGTTCTGTTTGGATGCAACTTAAGGAAACATGAATAGGTTTATCATAAATGTGTTGATCATAATCCAATTTATCATAAAAGTGCTTTATCTTCACGTTTGGTTGTTTTGCATAAACTTAAGTGAGTTTATGATAAATTTGGGAGAGATTCCAGTGTAAACCAACTTCTACTAGGTTTATGGAAAATACATTTTTGGGCTGTTTTGAATTTATGGTAAACTCAAGAGAGTTTATGGTAAATCTATTTTTTTTACCATCCAAACTAAGGTTATGGCAGAAAACATGTTTATCATGAACGTAAACTTGTTTATGGCTTGCATCCAGACAGGTTGAAGGAAACCTGTTTCTGCAACTTCTTCCACCAAGTGGCATAAATGAATGGTTTCAGAAAAGGTGGCCTGTTTGGAAGGAAAAATGTTATGGACGGTTGGGATTAATTGGTTTCTTCGAAGCAATAGCTGTTCTCTTTGTTGTCTCTATAATGATTGTGTAGGAGCTTGGTGAAAAGAATGTACCACTGGAAATAATTTCCTTTGGAGTTGCAGGGGATCATTTGGTTTCAGTGTGATCTCTTATTTTGTCTTTGAGAGTTGTTTTTTTTTTTTTTTTGGCTATTTTGTATTTTGTATTTATTTCATTAAAAGTTTATGTTAATTTAAAAAACTGCTTCACTTTCATTTCTCCACTGTTGGACAAAATTGTTACTTAGGAGAGTTTGAAGGGAACTATAAGAGGGATCTCTAGTAAAAGGATAGAGAGAAAGAGAGTGATGTGGTGCAGGGGGGGGGGAGAAAGATGTGGATAGAGGGAAGAGAAATATAGAGGTGGAGGGAGAGAGAGATAGAGAAGAAAAAAGTGGAAGTGGTGTGAGAGAGAAATGTGGTGGGGAGATCAATTAGTCCCCTCAAAAGAAAATAACTTGTAGTTGTTTCTTTTGGAAAGGTTAATGGAGAGTGGGAAGCCTTCCTAAAAAGTAGGATCGATCCAATCAAACATTTCCCCTCCTTCCTTGTTATACTTCTAATGAAAGAAAAAATAAGTAAAAAATGTATCCAAGCACCCTATTATGCCTAGGCTGTAACGGGGGTGCTTCAAGGATGAAAACTTGCTCAGCCAATATGACAATGTTTAGGAAATTGGTTAATGAAATTAAGTGCGGGTTATATTGAGCTTGTAGCCTAGTTGGTCAGGACACCTGGCTCTTATTGGGTGACCTAGGTTCAAGTCTTGGCATTGATGGATTTAATGTGAAATTTTGTCTCCAAGGGATGGGAGAGTTGGAACCGGACTTCATTGGCGACAAAGAGATCAAGGGTTCGATCCCGTCTATGGACACCTACTTTGCGTGTACGTCGCAAGTTCATGGCTGTTTCAAATAGTCAGATTTCGTGCGGCCTTGGTGGTCACATAAGGCCCGAGAGAGGTTTGGCTATGCCTTGGTTCCGTCGCATAAGGGGTTTGCGAGGTGTCGAGGCTGGTGCGGCGCCCACGGCTTGGGCTACTGGTGATTTCGGGGTTCGATCCCGGGCACTATGGGTTTACTCTCGGATATATAAAAAAAAGAAAAGAAATTAAGTGCGGGTTGGGGGGTAGGGTAATACTTTTATGACTCCACAACTTTGTGCAAGTCTGGTTGATTGATGGAAAATCAACTTTCAGAAACTGTGTGCGATTTGTCTCTAGCCTCCAAGATAACCATAATAATTCAACTTGTTGCATACATGATAATGATAAGGCATTGTATACCCTAGTATGTATTGAGAGAGCCTTCATGCATAGTTTAGAAAGGTATGAGGCCAGGCATGTGGCACTTTGCAGAAGGCTCACAAGGCATCAGTTTTGAGACACAATCAGGCGGAAGCCTCACTAGTTTATGAAAGAATTGCAAAGTTATTTAAAAAGCTAAACTAATATTATTTTTTCATGTCTTAATGCTATCTCAACTCAGTCATAGAGCCCTGTAGAAGTGAACTATGTGGCAGAAATCATGGACTAGCCAAAAGAAGGGATGAAAGGGGCAAAAAGAAAAGGGGGAGAGAGGAGTAGCGAATAAAGTGTGATTGGACTAGGGAATAACCAAGGGGAAGGGGTGAGGGGTGCCTTTGCCATTTGGGAGGGGAAAAGTTGGCTTCAGTTGAAATCATTTTATTTTGTTTTTCATGCTTTAAGGACGACATGTGCAAGCCTCAAGTCCACCCCAAAACATCTCGCTGCCTTACCTCTTAATTACCATGTAAGGCTTAAAGAAACAGGCTTGTTGCGACGCATCAACTAACAAAAGGCATTTTTCTTAGTGCCTTGAGGTATTGCCTTTTTAAACACTGCCTTCATTTCATGTGAGTTGGTGATTTGACTCGAGCCTGAAGACAAAAAAATTAGCACTGTTGCAAAATTGTTGTTGGCATCAGCCCTCCCCACATACCAATGTGCTTTAATGCTGCTCGTCTCCAAAATATGTTCACTTCTTGCTTCATGTTTCTCCATTCACAGTGGTTCCACAAGGAAACTGAGTTTCTGAGGAAAGGTTTTAAAGTGGTGGGGAGTTTAGGGAGGAAATTGAGCTCAATCTTTACTAGCCCCGTTTCTTAATGGTCTGTCAGATGGGCTGGCACATGGTGAATAACTGGGTTTCTTCTGATGGATGAGGTGCTGGATTTTACTTATTTAGCCCCCCCAGGGATGATAATCAGAGCTGGCCGGAGATAAGAGTAGGCTCTGTTGATGGAGATGCCTGGTCTACTACATAGATTCCGCTTGGTTACAGTGACTTCATGGTAAAATTAGGCTTAAACTTTGAAGCTGAATGTTCAGCATGATGTCATACATGACACCTAATTGACAAACTGAGGTGAGGAGGTAATGCATGTTGCAGTGCAGGATAAAAGTGTGTTGGATGGCTCATTGGCTAAGGCAATGACAGTCAATTGTGGCATTTTGATTGACTAGGATTTGTGGCTAAATTTTGAAAGTGGAGTGTGCCACAATTTGGGAGTTGAAAGTGAAAAGTGGATATTTCTCTTTTCATGATGAGAATGTGATCATTAGGCTCCATTCAGAAAAATGTGCCAGGTAGTAAAAATATATTTGGATAGTCTATTGTTCATGTGAATTATTTGGTGAGGATAGTATGGAACAGATTGCAGATTGTGCCAATTCTTTTTGTTGGCTGAGTTGTCCAACCAAAGGTCGTGTCCAATTACCTCTATGTGAAGTGAATCTGGCTTCTTTTCTTTTCTTGTCTAGACTCTTTTCTGAGGTTTAGGAAGACATTTGATGATTGCTCTTTTGTTGCATGGCTTACTCTGCTACCAAGAAAGTCGTTTTCTTACCTTGCAGCAGACATCGTGGACTTGTTCTAAGAAGGAAGATTATGAGAATTCTTGTCAAAGGTGTCTATCTTAATATATTTTTCTACAAATAAATCTTTAGTGAATCTGATACAATGAAATTTTTGGTGAAGTGGATGGAATACATGTGGGGTTGCAGCATGCTCAACTATTTTGTAGGTACAAGAAGGAATGATGGGCATTCAGATGCAAAGATATAAAACTGAGGTTAACTAAAAAACATTCTTCTCTTAAACTGAATTTACTGCTGCATGCCAATTCCCACATCCCATGCTTAAAGCGTCTCTTTTCGCATTTCTCATTGCTTTCAAGGCGTCATCTGAGTGACACCTATGCAATGCCTGTGTGACCAGGCATTATAGACAGGCAAGCTGACCAGGTTGCCTCTTGTGCACAAACAAATGGTGCTGTACCTTGGCACACCTTAGTATGTCTGAGTGAGTACCTCCTCTGTTAGAAACCCTTTTTTAAGAGAGTGTATGACCCAGGCGGCCAGGCCAGGCAAAACTTGGAAGATTGATGAATGCAGAATATTAAAATAATCGCAAGCTTTCATCAGTTGGTGAGTTTTCGTCCCTCTCTGATCACGTCGCCTAAGACACTATACTTTAATCATCTCTTGTGTTAAGGGTTTCTGGCAGCTGTGGTGTCTAGGAATGAGAAAAGAGGTGCCATGGTAGCAACATCATTATTTAGTACCGATGGATTGTATTTCTGGTATTGAATGGGTTATTAAAAATTTAAAACCATTGGTATCTAAGGCTTTTCCAGGTAATTGGTGAATTAACTGGCTTCCTTGATTGTGAAGATATTTACTCCAGAGTAAATGGCCGATTAGCAGAGCTATTTTTGAAACTTGTGGACCAGTTGGTTGTTTTGATGTAGGGCCAGACCCAGAATATGTTGGGAAGGGAGAAAAGCATCTCTGAAAGGAGCTTTTCTTGGACTTTAACATTTGCGAAAATGGCATCTATGAAATATTAATGAGTATTTTTTGAACTAGTTTAAGCTGCCAACGTTTGCTCAAATATTGTTAGCTAGTGAATGTCAGGGTTATGAGAAGGTTCATAGAGGTTTTAGCTTTGAGACTAGAAATGAGGAGGAAAAAAGTATTCTCGATTTTGCTATGGCCTACGACCTTAATAGTTTACATGTGGACTTTACAGTTTACACAGTGACTAGAACTTTGACCTGACCATGGTAAAGGCCAGCCAAACTGCATTCCTAGAAGATGCTGCTGCCCTTTGTCCCCTGATGATTAGTGTCTGATGGATATCTCCAGTATTCTGGCAATTCTTGTATATTCCCTTTTATAAAAAAATGGTACTGTCTATTGTTCCCTAGAAATGTACAGCACCATCTCAGTTTGTTTTGTAAACAAAAGTTTTGAAATGCTGGGTTTTTTTAGGTGATATGTTTCTTTCATTTCGCTTGGTCGATAAGTTTGATTGGAGAGTTGCGGCTTCCAACAGCAGAACAAAAAGTGTAGAGAGACCGTGGGCACCTATGCAAAAAGAAAATAGTTTTCCCTCAACCAAACAAAAAGGGAATAGTTCTGTGCGACACCTATACACTTATACAAAAAACTGATGCCCGTTCCTACATACTCAAGAAAATAAAATGAACCACCCTTTGAAGGATGGAAATTTCCATCTTGAAGATTCTCATGTCCACACCCCCCAGATCGCCACATCAAACTCGTCAGGCTTCCCCAGATTCTCTTGAAGGATGAGCTACCAACCTTGTCGGTCTCCCTTGGGGACAGAATGCTTCTCCCAGAATAGACGGACATCAGCTACTGAAGCCACCCGGGGGCCAGTAAAAGCAAGTTGTCGAAGAGCAGCTGCCAAATCTCCTTGGAAAGGAGCAGTCGGAGCAGAGATGATCCACGGTCTCGTTGTGGAGGCCACAAAGGGGGCACATGGTCTCTAAAGCGTCCATGAACCCTGCCAGCCTTGTCTGGGTTGGTAAATCTTCCATGGCTGACTCTCTAGATGAGGATCTTCACTTTCAGGGGGGCTACAAACCTCCACACCAGCTTCGCCATCAGGTGCCTAGTACCACCATCAGCAATAGCTCGGTAGGCCGAGCGAACTGAGAAGAGCCCCTTGGCCTCCCATCTCAAAAGTTTCCAAATCTGAAAACTTGCTTTGTATACATGGTGAAGTTTAGTGCTTCCGTAATCCGGAAAACTGAGGCTTGGCCCACTGAAAACACATTAATAAGCTTTTGATGGCTGTGTGTTTGGTAATTACATGACATTTTGAACGACAGAAAAGGAGAGGCTGCTTTGATAGGAATAGAGAAGCCAATGGAAGAGTTGTAGTCTTTTTGATCTGATCCTTTTGGTCTCTCAAGTTTTCCATGTCCACCTTTAATATGATTAATTATCTATGCTTGTGTGGGATGATGCAAAGATATCTTCCTGAGGCTGTCTTCGCGACGTGCTGTGGGTGAGTAACATAACTTGCATTCTGAGTCTTACATAATTTATTCATTGATTTCTGCATGTGGAGTTGAGTATTTGCGTTTTCTTTTTCCCTTTTTTTCTCTGTTGTATGTTCATGTCAGGTATGTAAAATATGTTGCCTCTACATGTCCACGGATGCATGTCTATTTATTATACATTTTATCTCTGTTTGTCGTGCAACAAAATTGATGTATGCCTTGCCTTTGCAGAAAGGTAAATTTAATCTTCTGTTGCTGCTGAGAGAACTGTAATTGGTTAATGGTTAAGTCTTTGTTTTTAAATAGAATGTCACAAGCTATATTTTGAAATAAATTTTACAACCAGCTTATGGAGCCATGTTTCTAGAAATTGAATTTTGAAATGCTTAATACACTGTTAAAAATACCAACTGTTTATTACGCTGTTTACTAAATCTACCGGTCTTGGGTAACATAGTACTTGTGTTGCGTAATTTACCTCTTTGTCATGCTTAGCTATGCACCACTAGTCTGCCTCTATGATGATGCCTGATTAAGTGTCATGCGTGTCACAGTGTCTTTTCAACTGCCTTTATACTTCTTTGTCATATCATGCAACTGTATTTTTAATGCATCTTTTCAATTGCTTACTCTTCTTTGTCATATCATGCCACCTTGGTAAGTGCTATTGAAAGTTTTAGTGTGAATGCCTGATAATGTCTGACAATGATACTCATGTTAGGTCATTGTTATCACTTGGGACTTAAATTTTTTATAGATAATGATCACATAAATCTTTTCTAGATAAATGAGCGCATATGTCTTATCGTTACATGTTTTGTTTTTAAATTATGTGCCTAGATTATGGTTAAATTGTCTTTGGCACCTGAGGAGAGTGGATCAAGAATCTCCCTGCTGCTTTTAGTTTCTAACTGTAAGTATTGACATTCAGGTGCCACTGAGACTCTACGCATTGGATGAGCTGAAACTGAATGGGATTGACACTTCATATTTTCTTTCACCAGTGGATGCCACATTGGGTTCTATTGAAAGAAATCTTCAGATTGCTGCTGTTCTGGGAGGGATTTCAGCTTGGTCTGCATTTGATTTTACCCAACTTCAAGTTTTATTTTTCTCCTTAGGGTTGCTGTTCCTATGGTCATTGGATTTGGTATGTGTCCTCTGGATATTGTGTTTTATTGAACAAATTTACGTCATTGACTTGCACTGTATTTGAGTATGAAATTAACTTCATTGTTCTTACTTTCTGAGTTTGCATTTTTTTTTAAAATTGCAACTTGTCCGGGTTGTTTTAACACATTTGATGTAAATTAGATTCCCGCAATTAAGTTTTAATTTTGTCACCATCAAAGCATCTAGCTCTAGATGTGCGTTGATGCAAATATTCACTGGATGGGCGCTTTGCATATGGTGCAAGTCTAGAAAAAGAACTGCTGTTGGAATGACAGGCTATTTGGTTCCAATTTCATGACATATATCACTACTAGTGGCAGCATTTTTGTGAGGCATCATACTCTTTTTCTTTTCTTTTCCTTTTTTTTGTTTTGGGGGGGGGGCGGGGGTGCATGGTGAGAATTGCAAAGACTTGCTTGCAGTCATGTGTATTCCTCGAGTTGGGTCAAGGGAAATAGTTGATGTCCAGCCGCCATTGCTGTGAGGCATCATATCTTTTTTTTTTTTTTTTTTTCGGGGGCGGGGTGGGGGCGGGGTCGCAAAGACTTACCTGCAATCATCATTATCCTCCGAGTCGGGTCAAGGGAAATGGTTGATGTCCAGCCTCTATTATAATTCCTCAATGGATAACCACATATATCTGCAGCAGTGGTAGTTATATGACCATATGAAGCTGAATGCTTTTGCTTAGTCTATAGGAGTTGGTGGGGTTTTTGAACATACAATTTTTTCTTCATCTCTAGGCTTGACAGCTTGGTGGCGCAGATGTGTTTGTGCTCTGTGCATTTGTGATTTGTGTTTGTAGAAGCAAATTCTCTATATATTTTGGCTTTTCCGTTTCTGTCTGTTCTTGAATTCTATGATGGTGTTATCATTATGTGCTATTCGACCTGCAGTCTCTATTTCTGGCTGTACTTGTTGAGCCAGTTGTTATTTCGCCTCATGATTTTTGTGTCATTTTGATGTGCACAGCCATGTCGTGCTGGCAGTAAGCCTTTTTTTTTTCTTCAAGTTTTTTGACCTTGTTGTCCCAAAATATTTTTATGCACGGCAAAATACCTAACATGCATATGCATGTAGTCATGCGATATGAAAAACATGTTTATATGCATGCAAATATAGGTCATGTACATGCATACATAAAAGAGGACAAAGGCCGGGATGCCTCTAATATGCTGTCCAAAACAGTCCTGAGATGTCTCTAATATGCTGTCCAAAACAGTCCTGAGATGCCTCTAATATGCTGTCCAAAACAGTCCCGAAGTGCCACCAATATGCTGTCCAAAACAGCCCCGGAAGCCTTAATATGCTGTCCCAAAAAATGGCCCCACAAGCTCCCTAAATGGGCCCGCTAGGCAGCCTGATATGCTGCTGAAAATGGGCCTAGAAGACTGCGAAATAAGGCCCAAACCGCAGCCCAATATGTCTCCTATGCAGGTCCAAGTTGATGCAGAAGATGATGCATGGTTGGGGTTCTTTTCATTGGCTTTTATTAGGACCATTTATGGTCCCACTATGTTTGTTTTTATTCCCTAGGAATTAAAGAAACTTGAACAAGGGAAGTCCAAGAGTCATAGAGGGATCTCCAAGAGTTAGGGGTTACAAACCCACTCTCTATATATGTATGTGTTTTTCAGAAGACATGGAAATGATGGATGATTAAAAAGAAAAGAAAAGAAATTGAGTTGTTCTTGCGGAGCCGGTTCTCTGTGAGAGAGAGCCCTATATTCTCTTCCTTGGTGCGATGCCAAGGACCTCCTGCTCCGGTGCGACTCCGGAGACCGCTCGGTGCGACGCCGACCGGATTCTTATCTCGCCCCCCTCTGTTCCGCATCACAAGTGCAGCCCAATATGCTGCTAATATGAGGCTAGGAGCAGCCCAATAAATTTAGCCCAATGGGTAGTCCAAAATGGGCCTAAATATTAGTCCAAACAAGCCGAGTGCAATATCCTTCAAATGGTGGGAGAAGGACAGCCCAAACAAAAATCTGCAGCAAACAAAAAATCCCAAGAGAAGGAAATAAGCTAATGGTCTCTCTCTCTCTCTCTCTCTCTCTCTCTCTCCCTTTCTTTAAATACTAGGGAAGAGAGGGAGGAGGGGACCGGTGGGGGGGGGTCCCCCACCGGTTGTGAACCGCCCACCGGTTTCCTCGTAAGGAGGAACCGGTGGGGGTCCATTCCCCCCTCTCCCATCATTTCAAAATTCAAAAAAAGAAAGAGGAAAGGGAGGTTAATGTGCTATTAAAAGGGGGGATAATTAATGGAGTGTTCTCTTTATGCTGTCCGAACCCCCCACCGGTTTCCTCGCAAGGAGGAACCGGTGGGGGTCCATTCCCCCCTATCCCATCATTTCAAAATTCAAAAAAAGAAAGAGGAAAGGGAGGTTAATGTGCTATTAAAAGGGGGGATAATTAATGGAGTGTTCTCTTTATGCTGTCCCATGGTTAGTGGAGCCTCCACTAAGTACATATTTAATCCCCCAATGATTGGAAATCCATCCCTGTTCACACTTGTTCAAAAAAGAGAAAAAGGAGTGGGGAATTAATGAGGTCCTCCTCATTAATTGAGAGAAGAAAAAGAGGAAAAAGAGGAGAAAAAAAATAAAAGAAGGGGGGAGGTGGCACCTTCCACCGGTTGCCCAACCGGGGGGGGGGGGGGGGTCCAAAACCGGTGGCATCCCCCCACCGGTTCCCAACCGCGGTAGGCCCCTCTCCTCTCTCTACCCTCTCTCTATCCCCTCTCACCCTCTCTCTTAAAATTGAGGCGAAATCATGCCAAAATTTTGAATGAAATGTCAATATGTTTTGTGTGCATGTGTGTATGTTCATGTGATCATGTAATGGACTTATATCTAAATAACACTATGTTAGTGTGATTAAACACATACATACATAATTAATTAACTAATCAAATAATTAACAAATACACACTTAAGAAAATGCATAACTAAATATCCTTGGCCTTACCCCTACATATAACTAAGTCTTGATCAATATTTAAGACAATAAAACATATACACACTAAATAATACACTTAAGTTTAAAAAACCAAAATGCCGATCACCCTCGGGTAATTAATTAATAAGAAAAATCAGTATTAATTAATAAAAATCAGTAAAAATTCAGTAAAAACCAGTAAATACAGAAAATATAGAAATTCTCGAAATGATCTAAAATAATAAAAATATAGAACTTAATAAAATTATTAAAATATCCTCCCTCATGATAAAAATCTGTAAAAATCATAGAAAATTCCTAAAAAAGGCCAAAATCCCTAATATGCCCAAAACACCCTCCAAACCCTAAAAATTGATAAAATTATCAAAATAACCTCGATGTAGTAAACAAATAATAATTAAAAATTTCAGAAAAAGTATAAAAAATATAAAAACATGGTAAAAGCCCAGATACTCGGTTCGTGCAAAATTACTAAAATACTCCTATCACCCAAATATACTTAAAACAACCCTAAAGTTCCTCCTAGGGTTTTGAAGCCTCCCTAAAACACTAAAATGCATCTCACGCACTAAAATGACCATAATACCCACATACCTCCAATTTGATATAATTACAGAAATACTCTTATCGGTCCCAGATGTTTGGAATCAATCCTAAAATATTGGGAATCAATCCCAAAACACTTAAAAGTGAATTTAAACACTTAGGTGTTCATCTTAATACATTGGAACAAATCCAAATACTCTAAAAACTTGGGTGAGGCCAATGATTTAAAAGCCGCCTTCATATGTGCATATCGTGTGGTAGTATAGATGGTTTGAAGGGCATCATTCAGACGGTTAATTAAGGGTTGTCGAGTGATTGCTCGACGTAATTAATACTAACTGAAGTCAGTGGAGGGAGGTCATATATTTGAATCTTCGCCTGATTCGAAGTCCCAAACTCTCTGAGGGCTAATTCCAAGTTCTCATAGTCCAAGAAACTAAATAAATAGAACCGACCTATATCTTTCCAAATAAAAAATAAAAATAAATAAAAAAATAAAATAAAATAATTGGTTGTACCCGAAAAAAAATTCACTTGAATTTATCTTAGTCCTATGCCTCTTTTTCTGAAAAATATATTTTTAATCTTCGTGAGAACTCATGTTGAGATCTCAATAGGGATCATTTACATTCTTGTTGCCATCCCTCTCTCATAAGCCCAGTTCACTCGTCCTTTCACAAGAAATGTTTCTTTTTAATTTCTATCATGCAATGCATTATTTCTTCTTTTGAAATTCATGACATGTGTAAACAATGGAGCAGAAAAGTTAACAGGACTATAACATATTTTTTTTTAATTTACCTAACTTCAAACCAGCTTACATGCTCAAACTTTTTGTTCTTTTCTTTTATAATTAATGATATCCATTGGATGAGGTGGGAAAGTACATTGACCTGGGTATGTAGTTTTCTGACCACATAGTGCACATCTTAATCAGGAGTGTACTCAAGTAGGGTCTCTACCCTCGGCCTAAGTCGAGGTCTCGAGTCTGGACTCTTAACACTGCAAGAAAAAAGGATATTCTGTGTCTCGACAGCATACATCATAAAAAGCTTGACCGGGTGTTCCCATATGCCTAGGGAACGGATCTTGTGAGCTCGTCCCGCTAATAAAGTGATGCCACTTTATATCTCAAGAAAACAAATCATCATCGGGAATCATGTTCTTGTTAGAAGGTCTTCTCACCCTCAGAGTCTTTCATGGAATCTTTATAGGAGCAGACAAGGGTGTGCCTCATATAGTTCTTTTGCCTTCTTTTTGGGGTCATCATCGTAAGTGTTCATCTTGTATTTCATACTAGAGTCATAAAAATATAAGTATAAAATACATAAGGAGTTTAGAGAGCTGTACTTTCTTCATTTCAGTGAAAGTCTTCAAGCTCATGTAAGTTGGTTCTAGTAACTTGGTCCATCATCTTTTTCATTAACTAGGAAAGGGATCATGATTGCTCTTTAAATTTAAATATGCATGAAAGTGTCTTTGTAAAGTGAGTCTCCACTTGGAGAGTATGTTGAAGCTATGTGTGATGAGAAAACTTCATGATACATGTGAAGAAAACTGTATGATACATGTATTAATGTCACTTTCGAACATTGTTCACATTAACAAGAAAACATATGTGCATAGAGTTTTAAATCTTTCTTGATAAGAACATGTGGATGACATATGAGATCCTTTATAAAAATCTGCCTAAGCAACGTGTCAGTTTTCAATTTGACAAAGTTCCCCCTGTTACTCATGATTTGAAGCTCTTGAAACCACCCTTAAAACCCAGAACAAAGGGGAACAAGGGGTAATAAACCCAAAAGCCCACTGCGAAGTGGAGCCTCCTCCTCGTGAAGCTCCGTACTGCCTAGCAGAAGAACCAGCTGCAGGTTGGGGAGGGCTTCTCTTGCTTCCTCCTCAAGCTTCTTCTTCTTGTCTACCTGTCTTCCTGTTCTCCTCCACTTGCTCTCTCTTTCTTTCTTCTCCAGCTCCCTCAGAATCTCTCTCTATCTCACTCTCTTCCTCTCTCAAACTCACCCTATCTTTCTCTCTCTTCTAAAAACTATAGGTAGCCAAGATGTGGGGCGAGACCGTGACAGGAGGGCCAGCCACCTCTTTATACAGAGGTGCTGAGGAGGTAGAGAAGGTAAAAGCCAATGGGCTGGTGGCCGTCGGTTTTGTCATTCCAATGGGTCGAAACATAGTGGTTTTGGCTTGGCCAATGGCGCGGTGCCATGTCATTCAACCAATGAATAGGTGACATGTTTACGTTTGGCCAATCCTAACTTGCCATGTCACTGTATCCAACCAACAACATGTTGGTCATAATGCCACGTCACCATATGGTTGGCTCGTGATAGGGAGGAATAATTTCATTTTAACCCTTGTCTTAATAAGTTATTTCTTCTAAACTCCAAACTTTAATATTTTTGTTTTTGAAAGGTGCCACAGCCACTCGTGAATATCCTTAGATTTTTGAAACTTGCCCATTTTGATTCGTTTTAAAGTATTAGTGGTTTTAAATTAAAGGCTAAGTCTTTTATATTTTCTCACAATTGGCTTTCCTTATAGATATAAACCCCAATTGATTTCTCTTGACATCTCTTCCATTGATTGGGGATCTTCAGCTGTTAGAAGCCAATTAAACATACATTGGTATCTATCTCAAGATGTACATCTTGCAACTTTCGATACTTTTGATAGAACTGCTGACCTTAGTTAAGCCTTATCAAAGAATGTTGTGCATAGCGTCTTGTATGTAGCAATATGCAATCTAAAGGATCCATCTGAAACCAATAGAAAGGTGTGTGTGAGGATCCATTGTTTGCTATCTTGGGAGGATTCTAACTAATATTGAAACGACCTTCTGTATCTAGCATACCTCCTGTAAAGTACTAAAATACAATGTGGATTTCGATGCAATCTACTCCTGATACTCTTTTCTCTTACTTGTTCCATGTGCTTCAACTGAATTAGGCCCTGGGATACTATTTCATGAACATGAGAGGGCATTGCTAATTAATACACGAGCATTTGATAAACTGTTTCATGCAGCTTTTTACTAGCCTAGCTAATACTCTGTCCACAGGTATCTTTTAATGGGGGAGTGAAGAACTTGGTGCTTGATACCATTGGTCATAGTCTCAGCCAAAAATATCATAACAGGGTCATTCAGGTAAGTTGTCCCTTCTTGCAGCTTTCCTTTGCTGATTCATAGCCTTTCTATAGGCCTTCAGTAGTGTTTTGAGCGGACTATAATGGTCATACACAGATCATTGAGTGATTGAGATTCTGTATTGGGTAGCAAGTATGATTTTTGTTGAGCTTTGGTGAGAACTTTTGGCATGAGATATGCATGAGCTTTATAAATAAAATTCCACAGATCTGGCCGGTTAAATTCCTATTTTTTCAGGTTGGGTTGGTGTTCAGGTTTCAACATTCAAGACAAGAGCTGAGGTCTAACACTTGGATAATGTTAAGTTGTTAACAAAAGCTGTTTAATCCCATACTGGGAATTCATGCACCGCTCTATACTTACATTAATCTGGGTTGCTCCACTTGCTATTTCAAGTTTTGATTGGTGGTTGTTTGGAAGATTTTTTTTCAAAACCTTCGTTCGGGACCTGACCTAGACGTCTCTCTCTCCTATTCGGATTATTTGGAAAATCCATTTTTTTGTTTGGTTTATCTAGAAAATATAGGTCGGTTTTATATTTTATTGGACTATGAGAGCTTGGAATTAGCCCTCAGGAAATCCGGGACTTCGAATCAAGCGAAGATTCGAGTATATGACCTCTCTCCACTGACCTCGGTCAGTGTTAATTACGCCGAGCAACTGCTCGGCAACCCTTGATTAACCGTCCGTATGATGTCCTTAATCATGCAACACTACTACTGCAGGCAGCACATGCATATGAGTATGAAGGCATATTTTAGGTTGAGCCCTTAGCCTCACCCCGATTTGGGATAATTTTTATATGATTTAGGATTGATTCCAAGTTATATGAATTAATTCCGAGTTATGAGGATTGATTCCAAATTATATGGATTGATTCCAAGTTATAAGGATTGATTCCAAATATTTTAAACCCATAGGGGTGTTTTTGCAATTATACAATTTTTATGAATTATGGAGGTATCATGGAGGTATTATAGCCTATAAGCATATAGGGGTAAGTTTTAAAGGTCTCAAAGTTTTATGAAATTTGTGAAATTAGTTCTTAAGTATATGAGGGTATTTCAGTAATTTTACCCTAAATCGGGCTTATTATGTTTTTTCTATGACATTTTGGTTATATAGAAAGTATTTTGTTTGTAAGATGGGTTTTGGTATTTTCGGGGTTATATGAAAAATCAGATTTTTATTACATATGAGGGTATTTTTGTAAATTTTTTTATTAGGTCTTATGTATATCATTAATTATTTATGTTCTTTCAGATTTTAATTCTCTGATTTTTTTTAATTTTATTTTTTTTAATTTTATTGATTTTTATGATTAATTTAATTAATTAATTAATTAATTGAGTATATGAGGGTATTTGGTTTTAATATGATTTTTAGATTGCATTTCAGATTTTTACTGGTTTTTTACAGATTTTTCCTGATTTTTTCCAATTTCATATAATTTTATTAATTTTTTATTAATTAATTAATTTTAAGTCATTTTTATTTAGATATGATTTTATTATGATTTCTGAACTTTTATTTTCATTTATGTAGGGGGTGAGGCCAAGTTTAGGTTAAGGGTGTACCCGGATTTTCTTTAAATTTATGAAATTAAATATATACATATATTAATTTTGAAACATGATGATAATTATATAATTTTAATGACACACACAAGCACACAATTTCAGAAATATTAGTCTTTATTTTGACAGGGATTCGCCTTATAACAAGGCATTTTTTACAAAAATATTCGGCAGAGCTTCCCCTCAGGATTGAACTTTGGGAGGAAGGACTTCCCGAGATGAAAGAGAACTCCGAAGAACGCAGCAAATCCGGATTAGAAATCCCGAATTTGGCCTTCAAGCAACACCTTCCCTCTCAATTTCACACTCTTTTATGGCAATGTGTGAGAGCCTTGGTGTGTATATGCTGTGTGCATATATGTGTTGGTGTCCCCTTGAGTTTGGGGGCCATGGGGCCTATTTATAGGCTCAAATTCCGGCCCGGTGGGGGGAGCCACCGGAATGGGCCAAGGTGGGGGGTGTCACCGGTTTCACCTTCTTTCCTCCCCTCTTCTTTTATTTTTTATTCCCAATGGCCAATGGGTGAGAAAAGGGGTGAGAGAGAGAGCATGGAAAAGAGAGAGGGGGGAGACCTGGTGGGCACCCCCACCGGTTCCAACCGGTGGAGGAGGTGCCACCGGATGGACCCCCCACCGGTTTCCCAAAACCGGGGGGGGGGGGGGTTCCCCTCCCCCACTTCCTTTTTCTTTTTCTGTTTTTGGGCTCTTAAATGAGTCTTGGTTTCAGGTTTTTGGGGGGGGGGGGGGTTTAGCCAATGTGAAAAGGGTTTAGAACCCATTAAATTCAGATTTGGCTCCATGTGAAAAGAGTTTAGGATGGAGATTTAATGGGGGTTTACATGGAGTTCTTAACTCATGTGAATGGGGTTAAGAATCCTCATTCATTCTCCTTTACTTTAATTAATTACCCCCCCCCCCCCCACCCCCCCCACCCCATTTGATTTTTCAAATTTGGAAAGAAGGGAGGGAATCCTCCTCCCTCCCCACCGGTGGGGGGGGGCCCCCACACCGGTGGGGGGGGGCCCCCACCGGTTCCCTCTCTCTCTCCTCCACCCCCTCTTTCCTATTTAAATAAAGGGGGAAAGAGAGAGGGGGTCCACTTGTGTTTTTTTTTTTCCATTTTGGGCATCTTCCTATTTGGGTTTTCCAGACTTTCTTCCTCTTTTGGCCTGCAGATTTGGTGCCCTGTGAGACTGGTTTTTTGGGCTTATTTGGGGTCCTTATTGGGCCTTATATTGGGTCCCTTATTGGGCCACCTATTGGGCCTTTCACCCTTGTCATTGGGCCTCCATTTGGGGCCATTTTGGGTAAGTTTTGGGACTGGTTTTGACCCATTTCGGGACAGATTTTGGCCCACTTCGGGACTGACTTTGGCCCTTATTTTGCAGCATTCGGCCCCCCGTTTGTTGCTGCACTTAGGGTCTTCCTTTGGGCCTCACCATCGAGGGTTGCAAAGGAGGTTCGGGAATTGATCTCGGAAGCCAAAGAAGGTGATTTGGGGCTGTCTTAGGCTTCCTTAAAAATCCGATTAAGGCCTTTTTGGCCTGGGTATGCTTCATATTCCATTGCCCTCATAATGTGAGCGTACGGCTTTGTGTTTTCCATATTCACTTATATCATAGGTGCATATTTTATGTTGCATAACATAGTTCTTTGTGAACATGTCGTTATGCATATGCGTATGAATTTTCCTATGGTGAGTTCACGTCAATGTGAGTATATGCCATATGCATATGCATGCATACTCAAACGGCATAGGTTTGCATATATAAAATTTTGAGTTCAACAGTGGTTCAGTTCAGTAACTTGGTATCAGAGACAGCTTGCCTATTGGGTTCCCCTCCATTGGCTTTAGTTTCGGGAACACTGCTTCTTGTATGAGTCTATGGCTTTCATGGGGAGGGAGCATGTATTGGTGAAAGTCGTTTAGTTCAACTTTAATATTCAGGAGTCAGTCTATGCCGGGCCTTTCTGCCTATTAACTTGAGTTCTGGGTCTATGGTCTGGTTCATTGACACTAGAAAAAGATTCTAATGGCTTTGTTCTGATTACCATTTGAAATGATCATCCATCCTGTGATATAATATATAAAGTCATGTTCAAACACTTTTTGGGGGAATGAATTTTTTTTGAAATGGTAGTTAGGGTTGCAAGTGGATCATGTTAATCCACAATTCGACTCAGACTGATGTGCAAATTTATGGATTGGACTAGTGCTTGGGTCAAAAGTTCTTGACTATGCTTCCTTGTGGACTGGATGTCTCTGATTTGCATCTTGATATGGTTCAGATTGGATGTCAAGTTTTAAACCCGATATCAAGTTCATAAAATAACAATGATATCAAGTTCATAAAATGGAGAAGTAACAATGATATTGCAGTTTTTGTTTGGTGCACAATATTCCTTTTGAAAGTGGTTGATATCACGTACGTATAAATTGTAAAAAAGAGGGATTACACAAGGAGAGGTAACTAAGAAAAGCCCTTGGAAAAACCCACTACACAAAAGCACCGAAGTGGTGCACCTGCTCAGACCTACCGAACAAAGCAAAAAGAGGGGACGAGAGGGCATCTACATGGCAGGGGAATTTAGCCCACTCCCAACTGAATGGCAAATGAAGATGGCCGATCTATGTGGAATTAAAGCTTCCTTGTTCAAAATTCTTCTATTTATTTTGCCCAAATGATCCACACAGTGGCATGGAGGATCAACCACCAAATGTTGCGGACCCTTGGCAAAGTGAAGTGTGAATTCCACCTGCAGAGTAGCCCATCCACTGACTCCACCAAGATGCCTCAGATGTGGAGCTTGTTGAAGAGGAAATGCCACACTTCTGGCGCATGCCAAAAACCGATTCTCCAGAGTCTCATCCTTCTACCCATAAAGACAGTAAAGAGTGGGTAGGGCATCCATGAATCGAGCCAGCCGGTCACAAGTGCGAAGTCAGCTGAGTGAAATGTTTGGTGCACAAGATTATTTGAAAAATGTACTTTATCTAGATGTCGAAGAAAGATCCTGCCTATTCCACTTTAGAAAATCTGACACCTGGGTAATTATGCAAATGGTAGGAGCCTGCTTTAATGGATAGAAATTCATTTAAATGCTACAAATATGTTAGTGCTTACACGCTGTGTGCTGGCAACCATCTTGTACAGGCATATATGCTTATGCAAGGGCCTGCTTTGGTGGGTAGAAAACCATCTAATAAGTGTGACAAATATTTTTATGTTTACACTTTTGAATATACGGGCATCCATCCCTCACCAGTGTATGTGCCCATGCCTCCATGTCAGATGTGAGATAACATTGATGCTCGACCATGTCAGTGTGTGCTCTTTTATCTCTGGAAAGCTTAAGTGTAAATAGACCGTATAAGTAATGCTAATTCCACGACCTTTTGGCCATGAAATTTTATTCAGATGCCACCGATTCTTTATAGTGAAACATCAGTGATAAGCACACAACAGTCATACATTCAGAGGAAAAACCCCTCTATCCAACTTGACTTGATAGAGCATCTGGAAGAATTTCCAAACTATTGGTTCTCAATATTTTTTGAAAGAGGCACATTTGTTGAAAGGTGCTTTCATGGAAACAGATCATAGTTCTGAAAATCCCCCAAATCAACCTTTTTTAATGCAAGTTATCTCGCCATAATTTATCCTTTTTTTTGTTTAATGAATCATAGAAAATGATATGGTTGTTAGCATGAAACTAATGGTTGGGTGCAGTAAGAGAAAACAAGTGGATCAATTCTAGTACCATACTGGCAAAACAATAAGCAATGACAGTGCTAATCCCATAGCACATTGGTATGAAGGGAAAGTGATCTGTGGTGCCGACAATTGATTTTGAGTTGGATGCACTAACCTTGTTTCTGACCCAACTTGTTACTCATCATACACATCATCATGTTTCTGGCTGCAAGACTGCAACTAGTAGCCATCTTGGTTTTTTACCATGACCATTTTATGCAAACAAGCGTTTCTGCTGACTGTCCCTTTGTAATAATCAGGTTCAAGGGGTAAAATACTAACCCCTCTCACCAGATCCAACTTGGCTGATACAGATAGCTAACTGTTTAGAATGAAGTGATGTGAACTCATTCATAACTCATAGTTTTCTCTGAAAACGGATGCCTTAGTTGGAATATTGGTTATGAGACATGTATGTTCAACTACAATAAATTGCTTTTGGAGGAAGGACAGCACGTGCGCCACCTAAGTCAAAATGTTGACCCATGTGCAGTGCTATCATTAAACATAGAAACTTATTTTTAGAATTCTGTTGATTTTTGACAGAATTATGTAATTAACATTTTTTATATGCACTACCTAACTACAGTTGCCTGCAGCATGAAGCTGGCCATTTCTTAATAGCCTATTTACTTGGAGTTCTTCCAAGGGGGTACACATTGTCAAGTCTTGAAGCTTTAAGAAAGGAAGGATCCCTCAATGTACAAGCAGGGACAACTTTTGTGGATTATGAGTTTCTTGAGGAGGTAAATTTCAATTTTGCGCTGTCGTCTGTAGTTTTATTTATCATTTTTTTTCCTAATCAATTAACCACAAGAGGAATTTTGGTACTTAGACTCATAACTTCGAGAAGACAGATGGTATATCTGGTTCAGGAAATTCCCAGGATGCTTACTTTCATTTTGAAGCTTGTAAAGCCTGTGGCTTCGTACAACCTAGTCATCCCAACCCAAATTTCCGTGTCACTTGTCGAACCTGTTTTATCTTTTTATTGTACGTGGATGTGGTAAACTTCTTTTTCAATGATATCAACTGAACTGACTACATTGGGTGTCAAGGTAAACTTGATTTTCACCATTGCAAAAGAAGGGGTTGGGCTGTAGTGGAAGAAAGGGACTTAAAACTCACTTAATTCTCTCTTAGCACTATCTCCGCTACTATTTATCCTGATAGGTCTATTCTGAAGTATGATGTGGAACAAAGTGAGGGACTGTTGGTTGAGCTTTGGAAATTGGAATGGAAATAGGACACAGTCATATTAGAAAAACCACCTTCAGTTTGCAGACGATAGATATTTCATGCTCTTCTTCCTTTTCTTGTTCGCTCTATAGTAGAGAGGTCTGACAGTTTGGCGTTTCCTTGTGAAACCCAATCCTGAACTGTCATCATTTTAATGGGATGGATATGGGAAGATTTCAATGTGTCCCTAGGGATATGTGGTCTGACAAGCATCCCATGCATTGGGCATGTGTAGGCCATGAGTTAGGCGCTTGGTCTGTGGCTCTGGCTCACCATCCTCATGTATTGTTTTTGATTAGCAGGTTGCGTAAGAAGATACTATGAGTTGCTGTCTTACATGGTAAACTGGATCACTTTAATGTTTTCTTTCATAGGATGGATAACCTAATATCCATTCTACCTTACAAGAAGGTTGCTTTTTTGTCTTACAAGTATGCTGGCCCCACCATTGTCATCTTACAAGTTATGGCAAAGGTATAAAGATCGGCAAGAGGGAGCTTCTTTTCATCCAGAGCAACAAAATTGAAGAGGGAGACACAGCGAGAATATTGAACTTAGGGGTGATAATGGACATGATCATTGATTATTCTCTCATGGAATATAACAGTCCTCAATGGCAGTTGTAAAAGCAGAGCAGTTAAAGCTTTGACTTGTCTACATGTGGGGGATGTACTCTCATTCAGGAAACTGAAATGGAACAATTTGATGATCTTTCTTTCCATATGGGGACAAATACTGAAGAAATGGCCATCCATTACTCAGAAGGAAAGATTTTGCTTTTATTGAATGATGACTTGCTAGTTTGTGTTGGCTGCAAAGTATTTGGGTTTTCTATACCAACAATTTTCATCAATAAGAGAGATGGGTTTCTATGAGTATCCACAGGAGTTCATGGTCCAACTGTTGGAGCTTTGAGATCTTCTTTCTTTCAGGAATTAAACTCTATTTATAGTGATCTATAACACCCCTGGCACATAACAGGGGATTCAGATTTCCATGAGATAGACGGACTCGCAAGAAATGGGAGCCTGAAGCCCTGAAATGGATCTGGTTGGGGTTTTGGATCCAGAGGATTTGATAGAGATGAACACACCACGTATCCACTTTACCTGAACCAACTTCAAGGAACCCCATGCCATGTCTAGGCTTGACAGGTTTTTTATCAATGCATCTTGGCATTCCAGATACCCTTTTACTGCAGCTAAGGGGCTCCCTAGAGTGGTTTATGACCACATCCCTATCTGCCCATCAACCTCACCCATCATTAAGCAAAATCCCCATCAACCCCAAGTCATTTTTCCTTTTACACTTGTACAGATCCTTTTTGTTATTTCATGAAATTGTGGTGCCATCCATCTTCAAAATATGTTACAAACTTACATTACATTAGCTTGAGTCTTGCGCCTGATGGATGGATTCTAGAATTGAAAAATCGACTTTTGTTGATGTCAAATATCATACATACGTAAAAGATGACAGTATCAATACTATCCATCTGGCTCAGTTTGGGAACATTATTATATGCAGATGCATTTTCACTTGTCACTTAGTTGTACTTTGTGAGTCTGTTGTAACATTTTTTTTTTATGACTGCCTAGAATGACTTTATTAATTCTTAGTATCTGTTGCTTTACATCATCAAATTTTCTAATGTTTTCATTTTGTATACCATGCAGGTTAATTCAGGAAGATTATCTGCCATGGTAGGTCCTCATTACTCAACTGTTGTCTCCTTAACATCTGATCTTTTTGTACTGTTTTAATATGGTTCCTGCTGCTTAGTTAGCTTAGCTGATTTTAGGGTTCCACTGGAACATAACTATAACTTTGGTACAATTCCAAGGAATTTTAGGTGATTTGGGATGATGGGGTTTCTTTTTGCTAGCATCATTGTCTCTATACTACATTCTCAACATCTTTTCTTCAAAATTTGCTTTGATATGAAGTATGAACGTACAAGATACCTTTTTGCTTGACATAGTATTTACTTTGAGTGGAAATATATGACGGAAATACATGGCATATATAACATGGATTCTAGTGATGATAAGGTCTCAACAATACTCTGGAATGTGCCTATATCCAGGAATTGCGAATATAAGCCATTAAGCACTAATGAAATTTGTAGCCTGCATGAATAATCCATCGTATAATGTGATCTTGTGTGGGTAAAGTTAACAGCATAGAATTATTCCATGAATTCTAGAAGTCCAGTTACATGAATGGGATACCGTTTTGTGGTACTTGTGTTGTCCGAAACAAGGTGATCAAATCATCAAACGACACTTGAGAAAAATAACAAAGTGAGAGTAAGCAGCCATACTGATGAGTGGCAAATCTGCAGTTGGCCGTGAAATCTCTTGCTCCTTGCATCATGCCTAGTTTTTGTGGTTGTTTTTTTTTCCTGATGTTGTTGAATAGCCTTTGTAAATAAGCCAAAATTATGGATAGGTAAATGTTTTACTGGATCTATTTACATTAATGGACTGTGGCCATTTGGCCACCTTCTAATGGACAACACTCCTGAAATTATCGTCTGTTGAGTAGGTGGTGAGGACACTCGGGCTACGGTCCGATTTCACCCGGACTTCGTCTACTGCCGTCGGAGAGCTCTTCTGGCGTCCCTGTGGCTTGGAGACGAGTCTGGGCTTATTTGAGGCTTGGAGACATCATTATTTGTTTTTATTAGGTCCATTTATGGTCCATTATGTATTTTTTTTTTCTAGGATTTTAGGTGCGTGGATCGTAACGGTAGAGGATGGGAAGTCCTAAGGTCAGGAGTTACAGATCTAACCTATATATCTATGTATGCTCTTTCAGAATGATGATGAAATTTTGGAGAAAAAAACTTACCGTCTTGTGCGATTTGGCCTCTGCGAGAGAGACCCCATCCCTTCCTCGGTGCAACGCCGAGGTTCTTCCCCTAGCTCCGGTGCGACGCCAGACATGTCCCCCCCCGTGCTGCCGCACCAGCTCTGTAGCCACCTTGGTGGCCACTGCCAGCAACGCAGTTGCCGCTCGCCGCCATCGTTGCTCACCGCCCACTGTCGGAGTCGTCGCCATCCACTGCCAGAGCCCCTTCCCTCCTACGTCTCGTAGCCTCTCGCTCCCCAGTAGGCTCGGTTAGGGTGAAGAAGGAGAAGAAAAGGGGCATGGGTCAAACGTGGTCAACGCCCTTTAAGGGCCTACTTGTTCGAAGCAGGTTCGAAGTGACCCTGGTCCAAACCAGGTCAAAGTTCCATCCAGGCCCGGTCCGAACCATAGCTGATCTTAGGGCTCCTGGTTTTAATTACAAGTGGTTTGAGCCACCTGGCTCAGCCTTGGTCCTAACCTAGGGTTAGTTTGGGTCGAGCCAGGTCCAACCCTGGTCCAGTGCAGTGCACTCGGCGGTGCAACATGTGTTTTTATCGCACTGCCAGCGCCACAATCTCATCCGTGCTCCGATTCGCATGCCGCTCGCGTCGTTGGATTCGTCTTGACGAGGCCAACTTAGATCTAGTGTGCTGCATCTCCAATTTGTCTCGTTTTGCGTGCCACTTCTGTACGCATATCGAAGACGTCGATCGCGCATTTTGAGACCCGCATCAGCCGCCTCGATTTGCGTGCCAGCATCCCGGTGCACTGATTTCGCAGCAGCCAACGTTCGACTTACTTCGTTTTGCGTGCCACTTTTACACGCATATCGAGGATTACGTTCGCGCATCTTGAGGCCCCCGTCAGTTGCCTCGATTTGCATGCCAGCATCATGGCGCTTCGATTTCGCAGCACGTTTCATGAGGCACTCTTTCGGTGACATTTGCGTCGCCACTGACCCGTCAGCTGCTGTGATTATCACCTCGGATCATTTTATTGTGTTTATTGTAGCCTTTTACCTCCCTGTAAGGAGTGGGCCATTATTTTATCGTATTTGGAGGGTGGTGCACAAGCACCGGGTGATCTTCTCCCACGCACTAGTGTGGAGGTACGTGCTAGCTCTCTCACCACGATTTGCTTGTCACGTATTTGCTTTTATCTATCGCCGAATCGTGAGATAGGACTTAGCCAGTGATTCATCATCACTGTTGGCTGTGAGTGCGTTATACCGATCCTGGGTTCCGACAGAACTTTGGATGGATTTAATTCTTAGATTTGTGGTAGTTCTTCAACTATCAAATTATCTCATGTTTCCTCATCGCGAGAGGGACGGCTACTCAGCTACTTCTATTTGTTGGCATGGTTATCTAACTAAACAATTTGTGCGGCTAGATTGCATCTATCTAATAATTTAATGCTTGTTGCTGATTCCTACCACCGTTAGTCTGTTAGCTGTCCCGCATTAGTAGGGTTGGTCACGAGCTGAGCTACTCGCGAGCTACTCGAGCTCGGCTCGGTTACTTAAATGAGCCGAGCTCAAGCTTTAGGTGGAGCTTGATTCATTGAACGAGTCGAGCCCGAGCCTATTCAAATAAAATATATATTTTAAACACATTTACTTAAGTGTCAATGTTTTATGTTTTAGTACCCGTCAACCTGTGGAAGCCAACTGACAAATTTCTAATTTTGTTCCTCCTTTTAAGCTTGTCAACCCATCTTACTTCTTAGATTTGCCCATGTGGGACAAAGCATTGCTGCCACCCACAATTTTGAAATTCAAATGGGTAGGTTTGCTGCCTCCAGGGAGGGGAGTGGGTGTGGGATGGTGAAAGGGAGAGGCCGGTGTGCAACTTGCAGGGTGAGGCATGGGGGGTGGGTTGGGTTTCAAAGTGGAAGTTTTTAGTTCTATACTGGGTAGCTTAGAAAATTCCCAGCCCTGAGAACGTTATATATTTACATGCCCACCGTGCTATGGCCTTGTTCAACCACTTGACTCGGTTTACCGACTGAGTTGACTCATAATAACGAGCCGAGCTAGAGCCGGGCTCAAGCTGTATAGTTTTTGAGTGAGCTGAGCCCGAGCCCATGAATGGAGCTCGAAATAGGTTCAGGCTCGAGCTCGAGCTCATTTGCATTTGGTCGAGCTGAACTCGAGCAATGAAAAGCTCAGCTCGGCTCGTGGCCATCCCTCCTGTTGAGAGGCTCAGAAAAGCTTGGGCTATGCTGTGAAAACACTGTAAAAATACTTCAAATGTAAATTGTAGTGGCAGGTCATTGAAGACATTTTAAAATTACATTTCAGTACACTCAGAAAAAGGAAAACAAGTACTGTAACATCAAACAACTTGGATCTGCTTTAACAAGGTGATAAATTAGAATACCATGCTACACGAAAGGAGACCCAACAGATTTCAGGTCATTTGCTATCAAGTTTTTGCACTGTTAGATAGTCCATTGGATTACCCAGATTAGATGCTATAGATTCATGATAGCTCATTTAATTTCATTAGGAGCCCAGAAAAATTCCTCCCTGAGCTTCCCCTTATTGTGTTCGTACCACCATGTGGCCCAGCACACAGCACCAAACAATACAATCCAATTCCCATCCAATTGTGAGGGGCAAACCTCCATCCACCACTGAGTAAGGGCCATGTGTATGTATATTCTTTCTCATCTGTAGATTTCCAAGATAAGTTTTCCTGCAAGTATTTCAATTTGAATCAAATATTTGATTATCCGTTGACTTACATTAGATAAATTTTAGTGTTGCTTGGTCCAATTGATTTAGTTTCCTCTGGCTGTTGTTCTAAGTTTGGGTGCCTGCTGCCTGCATCATGAAGGCCATTTTTCTATACATTTTTTTGCATTGGAGTGCAAGTCAAACCTTGGGACATTTATAGGTAGATCTATGCAATGCATACTGGTTTGGCCTCTGAGTGAGTATTTCATGTGGGGTGTTCAAAATTTGAGCCCTGGTTTGATTTCGTGCGCCCAGGGCACCTGATTTACCATGTGCCGATTTCCACATTGATCGGTCTCGGGTCTGGTATTCTTGTCTGGGGTTCAGAACCTATTGTAACACATCCTTATTTATCCCCTATTTGTTAGACGTCGTAGAGGCTGTGTGCTTGTTGGGAGATCTTTCCCGTCTCTTGGGGTTGTAGGGTTGGAGGAGAGGAACTTTGGCAGTCAAGGTGATGATGGTGCCACCTTAGCAGCACAGTGGATGGCCAAGATTCTGAGACTCTCCCCTGCAGGTGGTCCATGGAGGATTGCGATGAGCGCTCAAGGCTTAACGGAGGAAGATCATAGAGTTGAGGGGGATGTAGTTCTCTCTGACTTTTCTCCCCTCTAAGAAGGACACTGCTTGCTTGTTTGCTTTGTCGCTTCACCTCTACCCGAACATGATGCAGATCTTGGGCTTATGCTTGTTCAGAGCTGAAGAAGAGGGTGGTCTTGGCCTTAGACAGCTTGAGGAGCTCACAGGATGATCAGCCTCCTGTAGGTATCGACACCACGAGGGAGGTCTTCATTGCAGATCTTAATCCTGTTGCACGGATTGTCAAGGTTAGCCTTGTCGGTATGATGAAGTCATTATGTGCAGTGGCTGGTGGATCGTGTCAATTACCATCCTGTGGTGAAAGGGAAGTAGGTCAAGGAAGCCATCAGTTCTAAATGGTTGCATACTTCTAACTAGGGCTGTCAACGGATCTGGATGTTTTCTGGGTCACATTCGAATCTGCATCTGTTAGTCGGATATTTGTCGAGAGTACAATGTCCAATGGTCATATCCAGATCAAGGTTTGCCATCTTGGTTCTTGGCTTCCTCTCAAGACGGTTGGAGAGATCTCAATAAAATCTTAGGACATTTATATAAGATAATAATATGATATACGCATATATGTACATATCATATATATCATACTATATTATATATATATATATGTATAAACATGGTTCATATGTGTGTGTGTGTGTATATATATATATATATATATATATATATATATATATATACATACATACGTGCGTGCGTGTGTGTGTATATCTACACGTGTGTGTGTGTGTGTTATATCTCGCATGATTTCCCGAGATTGTTGTTTACACGAAGTTTCGTTGGCTTCCTTTCTTTGGGTCCTGGGAGCCTGCTGAAGCCAATATTCTCGTGAGAATCTAGCAAGATTGCATTCCATGATCCAGGTACCTGTTTAATCATCTGATCAATAATTGGAATGGAAATAGAAAATAGATATCTGTTACTATTATTATCCGACTGGCTGTTTTTTTATATCAGCTTTAGATTCATATCTTTTGGCTATGAAATTTTATAATATTTTACTTGTTTGTACATTTTTTAATATTTGAAGTATGTTTAATAAATATCTTGAGGGATAATGATTAAATTTATTATGAATATCTTTTGTTTTTAGTAATGTTTACCTATTTAGATAAATTATTTAGAGCATGCTTAAGTTATTATCTGACCTATATTTAATGGATTGTCTTAGTAGTTTAAACTTATCTAGATATTTTACAACTTGCATGTTTATTGATTTAAAATGCATCTATGATGCTTATAGACTATATTTTACAATGTTAAACTTACAAGTTATAGGTTGAATTTGAAATAGTTAGATATTTGGATTAGCCCGAACTCGAATATTGTCCGATGAAATCGAGTTCAGATAAGGGAATTCATTATCCATCGGATAATTTCTGAAGTCAGATGTTCAGATAATGTTAAAAGGAGGGGAGTCGGATAGTCTTTTGTATCTGCTCTGTTGATAGTCCTTACTTCTATTAGGAGTTGCAGTGTGGCTCTGGAGGGCTCAAGGGGTCATTTTGGTGAGAGACTTTTGCCGCAACCTTTTGTGTGTTAGTGGTCCCTGCTCCTAATAGGAGTTGCAGTGTGGCTTTGGAGGTCTTGAGGGGTCATTTAGTTAAAGAGGCTTTATCCCCAACCTTTTGTGTGTGGGGATGGGATCTGAGGGACTGATGTATATGGGGTGGGGTTACTGGGAGTCTGTTTTCCTGTTTGGGGCTTTCTGTGGTGTTCATTGTAAAAGGGCTTACACAGGATTACAGAGGTGGGTTGGGGCATTCTTTGGGGGCTTCTAGGTCTATATGCATTGTACTTGACCCCCTTTTTTGATTTTATCATTAAGACGTGATCTTCATCAATAAATGGCAGTTAACGCTGAATGTCACGGATTTGAGTAAATACGAAGATTTGGATAGGTCAACCAACTTAACCTGTTTGAAGGGGGCCTAAAGTGGAACCCTTAAATCATGGAACTAAACTCTGTATCTTAAGATTTTTTGAACTAGTATGATTGATGAGTGCTAATAATGACCACCATAGATGATGCGTTCAACTATTCAGGACATTTCTACTCCAAAGCAAATTATTAAGATTCTTTCAGGATTTTGATGGTTGTCAATAGATGCAGTAACTCTTGACTGAAGGGAGAATCCTATCTCCTTGGATTTGATTACTCTCCCCATATTGGTGTACATGTAGTATGCTGCTAGAAACCTGCCCGTCATGCTGCTTTTCTATTTCACCTGAGTCTTTGTTCCTTGAAAAGATTTATGGAAACATCTGAATTTGTTTACACGTTAATCTACAGTTGAATAGCATTTATTAATTGCCAGGTTATGATGGGACATCGTGCTGATGTGCCATGTTTTTCTGTGGTCATAAGCTCATCCCTATTTCCTAATTCATGTTTGATCGTAAAGATTTTGCTTTCCTCTGTGTAGTCCTTGAACAAGTTTTCATGCATAGCGCTGGCTGGTGTTGCCGCAGAGTACCTTCTGTTTGGATATGCCGAGGGTGGACTTGCTGATGTTGATAAGGTTAGCTTTGTTTGCTTCACAGTTAAGTGCCTGCACGATACCGAATGTAACTCGGGTTCTTTTGCCACCCTTGTGACAGTTGGATGGATTACTTATAAGCTTGGGTTTCACACAGAAGAAGGCTGATTCTCAGGTAAGATGGGCTGTTCTAAATACTGTACTAATCCTCCGTCGGCATGAGAGTGCAAGATCGATGCTGGCAGATGCCATGTCATTGGGAAAGTCTGTGGGAGCCTGCATTGACACAATTGAGAGAGCTATTGATGACTCAGATGTTTAAAGGAAGAAAATGATCCAGGTTAGACTAACATGAGTTCCTATTCTATAAATTTACTTGTCCCAGTCAGATGTTTTTGATGAACCAAAAATAGATGGCGATGTTTGGTCAATTCGAATGCCTTCATTGCCTTACTCTGTAAACAAGCAGTAGTAAGTGCGTGCTGTGGTTCAGTGTGTTTAACAAGAATGCAAGAACGCACTTTACATCAATTGTTGAGCATGTTTATGCAAGTTGTAGCAGACAGGAGAAAGTTCCGAGTACCTGGCTTATATTCTTTCAGCGGCTTACAGAAAGTGTTAAGAGAAACGAGAATCTGAATCAACTTCTGTTGCCCTCTTAAAATGTTGTAAAATGGTGTTAAGATTGGTATAGATTATCTTAAGTCATTTTTTTCATTCATTTGGAGTGTCATAAATTGTCGTATTTTAAAATTAATGATCGCTAAAATCCTCTGTTTAGCTGATTTTAGTTTTCAATTCAGAACCATTATAAATTGAAACTGAAAATTTAAAATCAGAGATGTTATTGTTGTTAGTTTTAAAATCGGTATTTTGGAAATCGTGATTGTATAATGTTTTGCGACACAGTAACCAAGTCCTTGGCTGTTCCCTTGCAGTCCACATTGAATTACAATACTTCTGAGAACATACCAAGTTGAACTTCAAAATAGTGGAGCCCATGGATGCAGGGTTACTAAAAACCCCTGCTGATATCATTGAACTAGTCAGGTGGTAGGTCAAAACAATTTTTCTTTTTTCAGCCAATGCTGATTTACATTACGTGTCAACTCAATTTAGGATGGATCAATGTTTGGGCTTTTGAACTGATGGATCCGGTCCGAGTGTTTTAACATTGCTGGTTGCCGTTCACATTCCCACCGATACTCGAATGTTTTGAAATAATAGTGAAACATTACGCAATACTGTTTTGATATTTCTTTGTTGTTGATATAGTGTAAATGCTTATTTTCAAATACGGCTGGATACGGCAACACTCATTTTTCTCTGATTTTAATTTTCACTTCAAAGCTAACGTACACCAAAACCCAAATATTTTAGGACTGATGATTTTATTTTTAAACCAAGAGATAATGTTATTATACAGTAAACAACAGCTTAGTTATTTGCAGTACATAGAATTTACCTCTCAATTACAAAGGGTAACCTACTTTTACGATACTCTGTCATTGTACAATTTTGGAGGCATCGAATTCTATTCTACACGGAACGGGAAAAGTCTGTATCCTCACTTGTGCAAAGAAGCTGTTCTCACTTTTCATATTTGAATCTGCGGCTTTCAGATCCTAGTAGAACAACCTTACCATTGCATCAAGATTCCTTTTCCGGATATCTTAATTGCTGAGTGGAAATTTTGATGCGAGGACTACTCCAGATCTTTAACTCACTGTGCATCGACATTTCCTGGAAATTTATATGTAAGTCAGGCAAGTCAGAGTTCTCTGTCAAGTGGCAGAAGGTGTAGAGTTGCAAGTGGTGTTCCTAACAGTGCAATGGATGAGGAGGTCCGTCTGTTGAGTAAGAGCACAAAATGGACATTGTCTTGAAAGAAATATAAATACCCAAGTTCGGCACTCTAGCACGAGTTTTGCCAGCACCCAGATTAGACATATCATTAGGGGTGTCAATTGGGCGGGCCAACTCATGACCCAACTCAACCTAACCCATATTAAACAAAATTGGGCTGACCCAAGTTATATAAATTTGGTTGGATTAAATTTGAGTTGACATCAGTTACATCTGACTGGGTTGGATTGAAAACGGGTGGACCCAATTTAATTTGTTGACTTTTATAATAATTTATATAAAAAGTAAAATACTTATAATAAATCATTTATAAAAAGGACCAGTCCAATCCAACCCAATTCAACCCACTCATTATTAAACTTGGGCTGATTTTGAGTTGGACTAAAATTGGATTGAGCTAAAATTGGACTGAGCTATTTTGAATTTGAGTTAGACCCAAATTATCACATAACTCAGTGCAGCCCGCCCAATTTACATCCCTACATACCACCTTGGAAACCACTATCTTTCATAGCAGTGTGCTTACTTTGCAACAACGTACGCAGGCTGCCAGACCACGAGTTACATATGATCACAAAACTTCATTCACAAGATTTTCCTCGGCACTGGGAATCGTCAACCTGGCTTTCTTAATGTAAATGTTGAGAGAGGTTTGGCTAAACATAAATCTGCAGAGAAATTTGGAAAAGGAAAATATTTATGGATGGCAACCTTTGATAGCATTTGATAAAACATGATACAACATCAGAGACCAATACATAGAGAAAGAACGGTGTGTGGATACAGTTTGTGTGAAATCGGCTGTCATGTGGTTGCCATAGCTTATAAGCTACTTTCTGCTTAAAATTCCTTTGAACAAAATTAAACCATGTCAGATAAATAATTAATCCAACTATGCTTGAAGTGCTATTGCTCATCTAGGCTACTTTGCCGAAAGATCACAAAGGATGCAGCTTTCAGTTGCAATGAGTAAAGAGCTGGACTTTCTCTTGGAAAAAACGAGGTGCATCAACCTATCACCAGTAGTCCCCGCACGAGCAGGACCCATCCTTAAAATGGTGGAACCTGTTGATGTCTCTGATAATAATCTCTCTCGAAACAATTTTACATATGAACTTGAATGCGGTATGGCAATCTTTACACACCCTTAGGTTTTTCTTCACTCGAATTGTCACCCCTTCCGGGGTGCTTATTAATCCAAATGCAACTGCAAGTCTCTCACTGTGGTGGGAAAGCAATCGTTCCTTCTCGCTTCGTTCTACATCATGAAGGTCAGCCTCTATCATGGGGGCATACCCTGCTTTATTCATCAGATCCCCCAACTCGTCCAGTTTTGCATATATTTCAGCTGTCCTGGAATGGCTCCTATCTCCTACTATGAAGGCATGCACTTTATCTTTCAATTCAATCCAACTCATCGCTGGTTCCTTCTTCACTCTGCCATCTTTCATCAGCCTTCTAACCTGCGCGACATTATCCCACATGCCTGATGCAGCATATGTATTGGCAAGAAGAACATGAGTACCAGATTTCTCTGGCTCAAGAACGAAGAGCCTCTCAGCAGCTCGCCTGCCCAAGTCCACATCCCCATGGACTCTGGCGGCTCCCAAAAGTGCTCCCCATACAGATGCATTGGCTTCAAAAGGCATGCTATTCACAAGCTCCACTGCCTCATTCAATCTGCCGGCACGTCCGAGTATGTCAATCATGCATGCATAATGTTCCTGTGTCTGTTCAACTCCAAACACCTCCACCATGGACTCAAAATATCGTTTGGCCTCACTTACAAGACCTGCATGATTGCAGGCACAGAGAACACTGGTTAAAGTTACATGGTTTGGAGCCACACCTTCCTTGAGCATCTGACGAAATAACTCCAAAGCCTCCTTTCCATGCCCATGCTGAGCATATCCTCCAATCATTGCAGACCATGAGACAGTCTCTCTATCCTGTATCTCAGAAAAGGATAAGCTGGCATCCTCAATGCTGCCACACTTGGCGTACATGTACACTAACGAGTTACCAGCAAACTTATCCAGAAGAAATCCAGACTTTGCTGCATGAGCATGTATCTGTTTTCCTTGTTCATAAGCGGATAAACTTGCACAAGCATTGAAGAGGCTACTGTAAACAAAAGCATCAGGCTCGAGTTCTTTATTCAATGCCTCCAAAAAGAGCTTCAAACCTTCCTCTGCTTGCCCACTCTGTGTGTATGAGGAAATCATAGATGTGAATGCCACCGCATCCCCAGATGGACATTCCCCGAAAACTCTTCTTGCATCATCAACATAGCCGCATTTCCCATATGCATCAACAAGACCATTGGTTACATGAACATCAGAGAGCAATCCAAGCCTCAGAGCCGATGCTTGCACCTGCCCGCTTAGAACCCCATCCTGTAACCCGGCAGCTGATTTAAGAACAGCAGATAGCGTAGTCCTATTGATGCTAAATCCTTCCTTTCTCATCTTCATAAAAAGCCATATGGCCTCCTCATGATCCCCACTGTGAGAATACGCTGAAATCATGGCATTCCATGAAATCAAATCAATCAAATCATGCTCAAGCATCAAATCGAAGAAGGTTCTGGCCTCTCCTGTACGATCACACTTAGAATACATATCAATTAGACCAACACCCACAAACAAATCTGATTCACAGCCCATCTTTGCTAGAGCAGTATGTATCTGCCAGCCCAAATCCAACTTCTCAGTGCCAGCACAAGCAGTCAGCACACTGGACAAGGTGAACATGTTAGGTACAGCAGCAGATCTCTTCATGTCCCCAAACAAATCCAATGCCCAGCTATAGCACCCATGAAGTGCACAACCTGCAATGAACGAATTCCACGAGACTACGTCCGGACAGGTGATCTCCCCAAACGCCGCCTCTGCGCAAGCAAGATCTCCAAGCTTGGCATACATGTCCACAAGCGCGTTGGCCGTAAAGGAATCCGAACTGTACCCAAGGCGCGTCAAATAACCATGAACAACCCTCCCCCAGCGCAAATCCTGCGAATCCGTGCATGCGTTAACCATGCTCGACAGAGTGAACTCGTTGGGCCTCGTCCCGCCAGACACCATCTCCCTGAACAGCTGGAACGCGTCCTCGAACAGTTCGTTCTGCACATGGCTCGACAGGAGTGTGTTCCAAGATATGACATTTCGGCCGGCAACCCCGTCGAACAGCTTCTGAGAGTCCCACACGAGACCGAACTTGGCATAGAACGTCATCAGGCTGTTGGCGACAAACACGTCGGACTCGAACCCCGTGACGACGACGACCCCGTGAATCTGCAGGCCCGCCGTGAAATTGAACGAGGCTGAGCAGGCCTTGAGGAGGCTGGGGAACGTGAACTCGTTGCACCGGGCGCCCGACGAGTGCATCCTGCGGAACGCCCCCAAGGCTTCCGCGTTGAGCCCATTGGCAGTGTAGGCGGAGACGAGGGCCGACCAGGAGACCACGTCCGGGTGGGGCAATTCGTCGAACAGCTGGCGGGCGATGCCCGGGAGTCCGCACCTCGCATAGAGGCCAATGAGGTGGCTACGGAGGGGTGGGGAGGGAGTGGAGAGGAGGCCGGACTTGGCAAGGTGGGAATGGATCTGGGCGCCATGGCAGAGGGCAAGGGTGCCGGCGCTTTGGGATAGGACAGTGGAGAAAGTGGCTGGGGTGGGTGGCAGGCCGAGGCGGGAGACGGCTACGGCGGACTTGTCGCCGCCGGAAACAGTGGAGAAGGCGGTGCCTGTTGATCTGGAAGCAGCGGCCGCGGAGGGGGCGGAGATGGGGAAGGGGAGGTGGAGCTTCATCGGAACCGGATCCTCTGTTCCAGTGTCCCTTCCACTCTTTGTGGTTGGTCCACTTGGATCAAAGATGCCATGTCACTAAGTTAAAGAATAGAAATCCAAAACAATAGGAAACCGGCAACCCTCCTTTCGCGTTTTCTGTTCTCACCTCCGTCCCTTCCCCTCCTCCCGTCGCCGCCCAGCGCACCGAGCGCCTCTCTCATCTTCCCAACAGCGGCTCCTTCCGGCGGTCTTCCGCGGCGAGGTTGGCGCATCTCGGCAACGGCGCACCAAAGCGCCTCTCTCATCTTCCCACCCGCGGCTCCTTCCGGCAGGCTCCCGCGGCGGGGAATCAGCGCATCTCAGCTCCGGCGGCCACGTCCGGCGGACTCCCACGGCGGGCCCTCAGGGCATCACGACACCGACGGACCCCCTGTTCATCGCCGGCGTCGACCCGCCGCCGCCGCCGTCTCACACAGCTGTCACGGCTCTCAAACGGCAGCTGTCTTAAGAAGGAAGACGGCAAGACCTTTCCATGCGTGTGAAGGATGAACACAGCTCTTACGGCTCTCATTTGTTAAGCTCTCACGGGGTATCTCGGCACCGGTTCTACCGTCATCTCGGTACTGGATGTTGAACAGGTCACGTCGGGGAGCAAGTCAGCTAGAGCGTCGTGGAGGTCCAGGATCTTGAACAGCTTCTCCGGCGAGCGGCGGCCGATGATGATGGCCTCGGCGAAGTCCAACAGCTGTATCGCCTTTTCCAAAATCCACTTGCAGCAAGAATGGTTTTCTCTCACAGCTAACTCTTGTAGCTTTTGAATTTGGAGATATTTTGATTGTGAAGCTATCAAATAAGGAACACCCACCGGAAAAACAAGGTGCCAATTTTTTGCCTCAAAGACAACATCAATTGTCCCATTCCACCGCTGTTATCCGACCCTCTTGTAGGAAGAAAGAAGGGTGGCACGTCAATAATTTCCCTTTTGTTTAGATTAAAGGTTGCGGTCATGGAAGAGCTAGTTGCGGGCCAAAGCCTTCTTTCTCCAGTGACCCTCCCATGTGAATCCCATGCAAACAGATTCCTCAAGCCTCATGGGACGTGCCCTGAATGCTAGAAGAGCCATTCCTCCAGCTTTGAGAGGAAGCACCAATTAAGATCAAACTTCTGATGATACACTACATCTTTGCATTCTTTAATAACTTAATTTGACCAGATCTTGCTCACTTCTCAATTATTTCCCCTCCTTAGGGACACAGAGTCCATGATCGCATGAATTCCCCACTACACTCGCTGGCGAAGACGACACGGACGCAGCAGCGGACGGCGCGGATTTCATCTTACCGTCTTAGTCTTGGCTGCTTCTTGTTGTTCTATACATGTATTCGTAGTTGGGTTTATTTTTATGTTTGGAATGGATAACTGTGGGTAAGTTTATATGTTCAGGTGATAGAATTCTCCATTTTTTATTCAAAATCTTGAGGGCATTCTGAATGTTCACATGATTCATTGTATTACTTTTTATCTGGAACAGTTGTCTAAGTTACATTCCGTGTACTGACTCGAGTAATCAAATTTGCTAATGAAATAATAAAGAACATAAAAATAAAATTTCAAAAGAAAAATAAAGTTTAAATATATATAGTTCAGACAAAGACATTATTTATGTAGACATGATAGGTCCATAGACAAGAGTTTCGGTAAAGGTGAGATTAGATATGAGTGATCATAGTTTTAAACATTGATTAATTTTTTTATTTATATTTATTTGTGATGAAATTAGAATTATGAGAGTTAAGAGAGAGGATGGGTGAGGATAACGTGCTTAGAGAATAGATATGCGTACGGTTAACCTTAAAAAATATAATTTCTTTAGGATAATGATCACATATTATTAGTTATACTTAAATTGAGTATTGCACTTCTCATGTTTATATTTGTAATTTGTGTTAATGATTTATAGATTAATAGATAGATTATAGTTGTGACAAGAAGCGAACAAAATAAGATATTTCATTAGTCTTCATGTCCGGACAAAAACATACATAACGACACCTTAAAATTAACCACCTGTGAAGCACTATTTGAACAACCATTGAACAATGTAAAAACGAGTCTAGAGTCTTCGGACCATCAAATTAGAGAGAACGCCAACTGGGTAACCTGATATTTAAACGCTAGAAATAAGACCAACTAGAACAGTGTACAAACAAATATATAAGCACCTTCAATTTCCGAATCAATGGGTAACCTGATGCTGTGAAGCTTCTGTTAGATTCTTGACGGCCGTATCAAATGATACAAATCCCATTAACCAATAACTCGTTGCCATCCGTAGTGAGAAGTTGAATGTACCTTTCGGAAGGGTTCATCCTTCACACGCATGGAAAAGTCTTGCCGTCTTCCTTCTTAAGACAACTGCCGTTTGAGAGCCGCCGCTCGCTGCGGAACTTCTGTAAAGGCTAGTACCGCGCTGCGCGTCTAGTACCGAGATGACGGCGGCGGGTCGACGCCGGCGATGAACAAGGGGTCCGCCGGTGTCGTGACGCCCCGAGGGCCCGCCGTGGGAGTTCGCCGGACGTGGCCGCCGGAGCCGAGATGCACTGATTCCCCGCCACGGGAGCCTGCCGGAAGGAGCCGCGGGTGGGAAGATGAGAGAGGCGCTCTGGTGCGCCGTTGCCGAGATGCGCCAACCTCGCCGTGGATGTTAGAATGAGAGAAAAGATGAAAAGCGGAATGGTGCGAAATACTGCACTGCTCTATTCTGGAGGCTACAGTGCTCATCTTTATATAGCCACGGATTTGTTACAGAGGGTGGCTCGTCACCAACAGGAATGATGCGGGAGGCCAATGACAAGGTGGTTAGGATATGGCAGGAGAATATTCCTGCTAGTACAATTAGTTGGAATAATATCATTAACAGTGGAAGACCGCCGGAAGGAGCCGCTGTTGGGAAGATGAGAGAGGCGCTCGGTGTGCTGGGCGGCGACGGGAGGAGGGGAAGGGACGGAGGTGAGAACAGAAAACGGGAAAGGAGGGTTGCCGGTTTTCTATTGTTTTGGATTTCTATTCTTTAACTTAGTGACATGGCATCTTTGATCCAAGTGGACCAACCACAAAGAGTGGAAGGGACACTGGAACAGAGGATCCGGTTCCAGCTTCATCACCCCATGAGGGCAGGAGCGAAGAGGGAGGGGTATGCTTCCCTAAGAATTTCTTTTATTAATATTTTTTTTGCATATACCCTCGTCGAAAGATATTTGAGTAACACATGCTCTATCATGCACAGTGCAGATGATCATGTGAGCCCGGCTTCGAATGTGTGAGTGCACGATTCTTCTTTTAATTTTTTTTTAACCGTGAGATCGTTTACCATATGAATGTTGAGTTGATGAGGTCTTCCTATTTAATAATTTTTTTAAAATTTTTATATATATACTCCTGAAAAATATAATATTTGCATATGTACTCCTAACTCCTGCATATTGTTTACAATATTCTTGAAATCTCATATGTGTGCCGTCAAAATTATGTGAACTCCAACTTAATACCAAAAGGATTTCATAAATTTTGATAACATAGAGGGTGAATATGTAAAATTTTAATGAATTTAAGAATATATATACAAAATATCATTAAACTTAAGGGTATGTATAGAGAATCTTTAGGTTTGATTTAATGACATTTAGATGGAGGGGCATAGCTGCAACACAACTGAGATTTCAGAGGTATTGAAGAAAATATGTGGGAGTTAAGAGTATAGATGCAAATATGATGTTTATAAGAGCATATATATGTAATTTATTTTTTTGTTTTTTAAATTACTTGCTTTGTCAAACGTAGTGCGGCAAATGTTACTCCATTTGAATAGAGTAATGCTTCCTGCACTGCACGCAGGAGTACATGATACATGTCCTGTACTGCGACGTGCACGGTGGATTGGACAACGTGCAGTGAGAATGTTTTACCCTTTTTTTTTTTAGATTTTTAAATTTTTTAGAGCATCCAATCAAAAATCCGATAATACATATGGGGAGCACGGGTTGGCCCCGACCTGACGATGTATTTTTTTTAAAAAAAAATCATTTGATTAGTTTACGTGCAAAGAAAAAACTTTTTTTTTTATATAAAAAAATATATAGTCGGGTTAGGGCCAATCCGAACTCTTCGGATATATCGTTAGATTTTTGATCGGATGCTTTAAAAAAGTTTTAAAAATATGATAAGAAAATAAAAGAAAATTAAAACATGCTGACTGCATGCCATCTGATATGCCGGATCGGACGGCACTGCACAAAGCATTACAGGATTGCACTGCACAAAGCAGTGCAGTGCAACAAACATTACTCATAAATATCATGCCATCAGCCTATTACTCAAATGAGTCATCTTAGAATACAAGATGTCATTGATCCATCTAAGTATTATATGGGTTGGACAAATTTTCACACAAGTGGCCTGGCAAACATTAAATGCGGGGTGTAGAGTTTTGGACGTGATAAATGTATATATCATGTTCACGAAGTATTTGTCAATATTTGTCATCTCTCCGCATTAGTGTACAATTTTTTAGATTTGATAAATATTTTACATGCGTGACAAATACTTCATAAGTATGATAGATAATATTTATCACGTCCACTAAGTATTTGTCATGTCCACGTACTATTTCTCATGCATACACATATTTGCCATGTCCAAATCTTTGTATTATACTTAATGCTTGTCAGATTACTTGTAGAAAAGGTTGTCTAACTTATGTGACTTCTATCTAGATAGACCAATGACATCTTACAGTGTAAGATGACTCAACTTATTGTACTGACCTTCAGTACAATAAAATTACTCGATAATATATACGCGGGACTGCAAGTGTATCTTATTGATATATGCGTCTCACAAAGCAGACCGGTGGCAAGTGGATATGGCCCTACGTTGAAGTGGATTTTAGAACGTTTTAATAAATGTTCTATCTGGTTTGAGGTAAACTATGGTAAACTAGTGTTAAACAACACATTTTTTGAGACATAAAATATAATGTTTTATGGTATTCAAATCAAACAAGTAGTAGAAAGATTCGGGATGATAATGATGAACGCACTGATGATATAGATTTTTCGAATAATTATGCTTTTTGGATTATGACTTTGATCTTGGGTTCCTTTGATTTGATGTATATCACATAAAATACTGTATTTTATGTCTCAGGAAAAACAACTCGAGGAAAATGTTGAGCAAGAAGAAAAATATAGGATCAATAATTTAGACTTTTAACTAGAGTTATGGCCATAGAGTGTGCACTCATAGATTTCTGAGTTGTACATCTTTTGTTGGGGGGGGGGGGGGAGAGGGTTGTTACAAGGAGATAATTTAGATCACATTGAACTATAATTGACTCTTTGATTGATAATTCTGTTGTAGTTTTCAGAATTGTTTGGGGTAAGGATATAAATGGTGACTAATTGTCTAAACGTTGGTTTGACAGTAGAATTAAAGATAATAAGATGACTTATTTTTTTATTCTTTTTATTTGGCTTTGATTGTGCGAATTCTTTATACCGAAATGACTTATTTTGAAATAAAAGGAATTAAACATCAATCATCATCAAAGCCGTATCTCATCCATTTGGGGTTGGCTAACATAAATCTTGCCCCTCTATTTTTAACTTATCCAATGTCATACTTGCGATAATACCTAATAATGCTAAGTCTTTTTCAACTACATCTAACCACATTATCTTAAGTCTTCTCCGATGTCTTCTACCTTTCTCCACTCTAATTTTAATACATCTCTTATCTAGTGTTGGACTTAGTGATGATGTATATGACCATACTATAGCAATTTATTCTTCTTAAACTTAATGTCAATATGAGCTACACCTAAATCTTTAGGTATACATTTATTCATAATTTTATCGTTCTTAGTCTTACCACACTTCCTCATCTCAGCAATCCCCAATTTTTGCACATATAACAAGTCTCACAACTATCTTATAAAACTTATCTTTAGATTTTAAGGAGACCCGTAGATCACAAAATACTCCAAATGTACTTCTCTGCTTTGGCTAACTTGCCTTAACTATGTTAAGCATCTTCTTAGATCTCTCCATTCCCTTGAATAATAAATCCTAAATATCGAGAGTTACTACTTTTAAGAATAACATGATACTCTATTGTAATTAAATCTACTTGATCAATTGTTATGTTATTACAAATACATCTCATATATTTTGACTTAATTCGACTAATCTTAAAATATGTAGATTTCAAAGCGACCTTCATTGTTTTAATTTGTCATTCAAACTTTCAATATTTTCATCAACTAGAATAATAACATTCACAAAATAATATACACCAAGAAATGTCATCATGCAATTGTTTAGTAACCTCATTTATAGTTAAAGTAAAAAGATAAGAATCCAATGCTGACCCTTGACATAGTTAATAATAGGAAACTCAGACTGCTCTCCAGTAGCAGTTCTCACATTAATACAAGTCTTTTCATACATATCTTTAATAACATAAATATATCGTTTATATACTTTCTTACTTTCTAAAGCCTACCAAATTAATTCCTTAGATACGCGATCATAAACTTTTTCTAAATCAATAAAAATCATGTACAAGAAAAAATCAGATAAATATATCAAAATTATTTATTTTATCTAGAATAACCATTAATGACACTTTCTTTACATTTTTTTTTATTCTATCGAACTATGATAGCTTATTGTGAGTAAAGTTAGAATAGAGTTATCAAAACAAAACAAAACAAACCTAATTTGACATAGTGACAAACAATTCTCGCTGGCTTGATAACTCTATTTTAGCCCCCACCTTTTCTCTCTCTAGTAATATACTGGGGGGGGGGGAGGAGGGGGGAGAGAGAGAGAGAGAGAGAGAGGCAAGGAGGGTGTGGGTGTGGTTCATTGGATTCGGTACACAAGTTAGCTAACAAAAAACATTCGAAGGGATAATTCCAAAGCATTCTTCTTTTTCCCCTTGACATCTGATGACCATAGGAGGTAAATGCTAATAGCCTAGGGAGTTTTTTTAATAAATAGCTGCATTAGAGGGACTTATCTGAATATACAGGACTATAAAGGCTAGAAACTAATCAATACAACCCTAGCGTAGAAAACTGACAAGAAAGGAGGAAATGAAATATCCCTTAAGAGGGAGGATGATGAGAACAGAAGAGCAACCCATAGAAAAAGATTAAATTTAACTCAAACGTCATTGAGATGGACGATGCAATAGATTCATCTTTTGCTGCAAAGCCATGGATATCCGAGTGATGCCTCATCAGAGAACATTTACATATAGAATCTCACATGGACAAGAGGTATTTATCTGACGATTATTACCCATCTGTGATGAGATGATCACCTATATTACAATCAGGATGGAGACTTGTGCAATTCAGTCGAGGTGACAGATTCCTGCGTGAGCTTCTTCAGATCATTTTCATTTGCTTGGCATTGGATGTCACTCATATTGGGTTTCTCCACAAACAACATAGTGAATTCTCCCACCTTCTCAGCTTTGCCTTTACGGCCGCTTCTTAGCACAAGCTTATTCCTATGATAAGAGAAAATGCCATTGCTCAGGTGAATTATGTCGCCTGGCTCAAACGCCTCGCACTCAGCGTTCCATAGTAGGAAATAGACAGAGGCACTTTCGTCTGCCACTAATGTCAAGCATTCTTTTGTTTCTTGAATCCTGTTCACTCCATTAACTACAACACGTTTCTTTGACGCTCTAATGTTGCCCTTCTCTAGTAGTATGAATTTTGTGTTCACAGAGTTGGCGGCTGAGGGGACTATATCCTTCAGATGCATCATTTGACGGCCTGCCAACAGAATTCATATGAGAAATACAAGTGAGAGCATGCAATATGCTAGTAATATTTAAATTAAATTATTGAATCTACCTAAAAATCAAAGTTATGGTCTATTTAGTACAAAAATGATAGTAAAGACTCAGAAATAGGTAAACATAGAACCTTGTGGCAGCATGAAGAAAACCATCTCAAATTCTAAACTATTCAAGTTGGCCCGACCCAACACTTGTACAAACAACAGCTACAGGTCTCATATGATCTTTAAAGGAGAAATACTCAGTACGACTGTTGGGGCAACATCTTAAGATAGTCCCAAAAATCCTAGTCGTATCATTACCATAATCCTAAACCCTGATCCGATCAACCCAGTTTGGCTTGAAATTTGCAAGACAAACCTAATTTTTTTGTTGAGAATACTATTAACTGACCGTCAACCTGACACCACTCTCCCATTTACCACTGAAAACTAGTTAGCCAACATGAGAATCTCAAATGAATGTGGAACTTTTAACTATATATCATAAGATATGGGACTAAAAAAGTCATTTTTTGATGTTTAATTATTTTCACGATGTTTACATCAACTGTTGTTTTTCATCCAAATAATAAGTATGCATTAAAAGGTGATTTAATTGTTAAAGAACAACTTGGACAAAGAGAAACTACAACTCAGCTCAGAACAAAATAAAGACTTACATAAACAATTTGATTATACCTTTTGAAAGTCGACAGTACCACAATATATTAAATAAAAACAATGAATATATAAGTCTAGAAAGCATAAGTTCTCAGAAATCCCTCTTATGTGAGTCTCACTTTGGAACCCCCCCTCCCAAAAAAAAAGAAAAAAAGAAGACATTGTGTGCCATTTACATTATTAAGAAGTCTAAAAAAACTTAGTTTCTAGACAAACCACAACCAAGCACTACAATGTGTATGAGGCAAGACTGACTGTTGGGTTAATGAAAATACTAGCAGAGTCTAATTTCAAAATTGCATCAAAATAAGTAAGACTCGGTGGAGTCTTCTAACTTGGTTTGCATGCTAACATTTCTCCCTACCAAAGAAGTGGATATTGAGATTTCTCATCACATCTTGTGAGTTTCTTTATATTTCTGCTTTTTCTACCGTTTAGTTATGTATATTGGTTTCTTCTGATTGGGCATGCATGAATGAGGGAAGAGCAAAAAGAAAGTTCTGCAGGAGAGGAGAGATGAAAGATGAAGGGCAGAAAGAAGGGACTGGAGCCAAGAAACCAGAAAGGTTTGAATGGGCATGCAAGGACAGAGAAGGGATTGGAGTGTAAAAAATCGAAATGGAACAGTTTGACCGAACATAAACCAACCCCCCCCCCCCTCCCCCCCCCCCCCCCCAATAAGAAAAAATCAGACCAGACGAAAACCCATGCTTCTAATACACAGGTTATAGATTTTAGGAGATTACATGGAGTTGTTAGTCAAAAATCAAAATACAATATAGCACAGAACTTCAAGATCTATTACCAAAGGACTCATGTGCTGGGTTGAGAACAAAAAGTGGGGTACTTAGTCGGAGAGAAACACTGTCATTCCAATAAAGGAAAAATAAGCACAGGTTAAACAAAAAGTGATCCATGAAATTGGAGGAAAGCTGAAGGATATGTAACCAAAACAAAGGCATACACTTGGATGGTTCTATCGTTGTGATGCAATTCCTTAGCAAATTGTTTATGACCTCCTGAAAGAGAACCACTAATAATAAAAAAAGACAATTTAGAGGTTATGTTGGAGGAGCGTGGAGCATGATCCCTATCTTGGTAGGTTTAGGGGTATTATTGTAATATAACCCCAAACAGGTTGCCCTAGACTCCTTGTATTTAAAGAAGGCATATTAGCTCTTGTAATTGTAACTTCTAGAAAGAAAAGAATTCAGTGCAACCGTGGACATAGGCAAACCCTTGCCGAACCACATAAAATTCTTCTGTGTTCTTGTGTGTTTGATTCCTTCTCCGCCCTTTTTCTCTTATTTTTCTTCTATCTCGTGGATCGCTGCGGCTTAATTCGTCCTTAGGAGGTTATTCATATATTTAACTTCTAGGGGATCTATTTAGGACACAAAGTACTCATAAAGCCTCATCCCACCAATCTGTTTAAGCTTAATATATTATGCAGACATGCAGAATGGAGTAAGTGTTTGAATTTTCGGTATGATACATTGAACCAAAAGAAACCAGAGATTTGTACATATCAAAGGTTGTGGTAACAAGCTAATGCAAAAGAAAGAAAGAAAGAAAAAAAAACTATTTGAATAATGTGCTCAAGAAGGAAGTAACAATAAACAAGAATGCATAAAAGGTTTCCTCTAAAGGCACATCATTATTTCTACATGGTTTAACCTTACTGAACAAGTGCAAGAAAGGAAAGCAAGCATTCTCTAAACATAGAACATAAGGCATCAGACAAGCTTAAGGGTTTATAAGCATGAGGCCGAGAACATCAGTCCAAAACTGAAGGTTTACATAAGGGCAAGGTTCCGTTTCACAAATTATAGATGGAAACATTCAGCAAGACAATACTGGCATACTGCCACTGCAGGAACTGTGGAGGCTCAATTGTACACAACCTTGCCCTTGCTTATTGTAAAGAGGCTGTTTCCCAATTTGAATGCATGAACTTCAAGTCATGATGGAGCAACCTCATTGCTGCACCAAGGCATCAAAAGAAACATAAAATAAAATGTGTACTTCTCAATCTCACAAATTCTTTGCAGTTCACGTTGTGGTATGTTGCTTTACAGTGTTCTCCTGATGCCGGAAAGCTGTAATTTTGTGCACATAATTTCAAAACCGATGTTTTATAGGGCTTTATGCCAACCGAATGATCCATAAATGGATATTGAAGAAAATTAATATATTTGTTCAAACAGAAAACTAATCTACATTATCATCTGGTTAAATTAAATTAAACCTAAGAACATGACATCCGCTCTTTGTATGGGTCTACTTCTATTTGAGGGCACGTCCATCCAACAACTGAGCATATGAGATTACAACATTCTGATTTCTATTGCCAAATCACTCCAAAAACACTTATTTTAAAACTGGTCGTGGAGACTTGAGAGAGCTTCTTTCCTCTAATCTCATTCATCTTGTAAAATGACTCTTAACAAACACACTTAGATCACATTTTATTTCACGTCATTCACCCATGTGCCATGGTAACCTGGCCATCCATAGATGCAACCAAAATTAGTTCAGGCTTCTCATATTCCTACTATTTCCTTCTCTTCTATGATTGCGTCGAACTACCTGTAGCAACACTTCCAGAACAAATTCAGCCAGCACCAACAGAACATTTCCCAAACATTTCCCTTTCATTGTCAGAAAACAAACATAATTAAGCAGTGCATGAAGGAAAACAAAGGATCAACAGACGAGATATACTCGGGGAAACCACACCCCATAAGGCACATCAGGCGGCTCAAAGCACAATTGCAGCACTACTCCAAGAACATTAAAGACAAATTTTTATTACTGAAAACCGAAAACAAGGGGGGAAGGCGTGATGAATTAATCAAGAGTGTAAGGAGAAAGGCCCAACCTATCTTTAGTCCAGCCCGGCTCGTGATCTTGACACTTCGGGCCTGCCTGAGCCTGAGTCCAACTTGGGCCCAGCCCAGTCCCGGCCCATCTGTATCTCAGAAGCCCCCTGGGGGCCCGACCTGGCGGCGCCTCCTCGTTTTCCTTTCACGAAACCCCGTTCGGCCGGCGGCGGCATCCCAGCCACCACCCACCACCCACCCTGCCGCCGCCACTCTGGTTCTGCGCCCACACTCTACCCTACCACCCACCGCCCACTCTGCTCCCCAACCACTGTCGCAGCGGTCGACGGGACGGGCCAGCCTGTGGCCTTTAGCGTTGGGCCTGCAGGCTGACATTTGGCCGACGTTTTGAGCCCACGATCTGGCGGGCCGAGCCCATGGGTATCCAACCCGAGATGCCTCAGAGCCCAGTGGACAGGTGCAGAGGATTGCGGTCCCGCTGCCCCCGGCGGACGAGAGAAACAAGGCGAGGGAAGAGGTGAAGAAGAGGATGAGGAGCTCATGAAGAGCCACCGGGTTCGTGCTCCACTACAAGATCCAGAATAGATCCATGGAAACCCAGACGGAAGGGCAGCAGCGATTTGGGGGGGAGGGGGTGGGATCTACTCCAGGGCTCACCTTGCGGGCCTTCTTGGCCTTCTTCCACCTTTAGGTCCAGTGGCGCAGGGAGGACATTCTTCAACGGCGGCGCGGACGAGGAAGGGAGCTGGACAAGGGACGGCGGGCGGCTGCGGGAGAAGAAGAGGATGAAGCGAGGTAAGGCCCGGGGTATTTAGGCGGAGAAGGGAACCGTAAAGAAGGAGTACAACGTGAGAGGGAGGCGGCACGTTTATCGGGGTAGGACTGTCAACGGGCGGGGACGGAAACAAAAATGACACCTTCCGCTTTCGTTCCCGTAAAATTTATCGGAGACGAAAAACGGAATCGGAAGTGAATGTTTCGGCTTTCGCATTTATTTTCATTTTTAAATCGGAAATCGAAAACAGAAACAGAAGTAAACAGAAGTTTCCGTTATCATCATCGCTATATTAAGAAGATATTCAAAATTATTATTATGATTTACCTTTTGATATATTTTTTTTTTAATAATTAAAAATTATAAAATTATAAAATTTTAATATAAGTAAAAATTAATAATCTATGAATTTTGAATTTTGAAATCTACTTTATCTATCAATCTAAATTTACATATAAATATATTCAAACATGTGTTGTAAAGTTATATTAAAATGTTAAAAATTTCTAACTTTTTATTATGGCTTTTTTTTTATCAAACTGTCAAGAGATATTCTCACTGTTTTATATATATATATATATATATATATATATATATTTATTTATTTAAATAAATATATAAGATACATGATCATTCGAAAACGAAAACGGGTTAGCGGATGTAGAAATGAGTGTTTCCGTTTCCAACTTCTATAATTAACTACCGGAGATCTATTTCCGTTTCTTATAACTTAACGGATGGTCTTTAACGGAGTTCTGTATCCACTAATAAAAACGGAAACGGAGTTGATAATCGAAACTCGAGTATCTATTGACAACCCTAATGGGGGGGAAGTAAGTGGGGCGGGCCGGCCCGCCCCAAGTTTGCCAGCGAGCTGGGTACGTTGGGATGAGCCGGGTTCGGCCCATTGACACTTCTAGTCCAATATGCATAGTTGCCAATCCTGTCCCGGTCCTGGTCCCGTTTTCTACTGGATGAGACGTTCCGGTGTCCCGGACAATTCCGGTGTCTCATTTCATAATTTTTTTTATACATATGTCAACAAATATAAGACGTATGTGTACAATAAATAATATGAAAATAAACATATAAATAATACAAAATTAATAAAATAGGAGCATTGAGGACAAATTTATAAGTTTATAAATGAGTATATTCTTCAAATGAACCTCCCAAAATAAATTTAAAAAGAGCTTACATACTTGGGAAAATCTAATGTAAAAATATAAATTCTGGTTAGGAAAGGTCGGGACGGGCCGAGATAGATTGGGACAGGCCGGGATGGGCTGGAACATATTGGGACAGATACTGAGATAAACTAGAAACCGTCCCGTCCTGTTTTCTCATTGAGACGGGACGTCCCAACCGGGACAAACTGAGACGGTACGGAGTTAACAACTATGGTATTTAGGCGGAGAAGGGAATCAGCGAAGGAGTACAACGTGAGAAGGAAGACGACACATTTATGGGGGAAAGTAAGTGGGGAGGGCTGGCCCGCCCCAAGTTTGCCGGCAGGTTGGGTATGTGGGGATGAGCCGGATTCGGCCCATTGACACTTCTAGTCTAATATGATTCGAAAAAAAAATGGCCTAAGGAAAAAAATCTCGAATAAGCAAAAAATCTCGTAGTTATTCGTGAAAAAATTGAAAAAGAATCTTTAATATTTTATTAATTATATTAACATACAAATATAAAAAATTATCAAAAAACAATAGAACAATGAGTAAAAAATAATATAAAGATAAATAAACACATTAATACCAGACAAATTATAAATGAAATTACAATATGCTCTTAAAAAAATAAGGTCTTTTTGCAATCTATTTTGCAGAAAATGCACTCAAGATGGTAAAAATTTCAGTCAACCAATACGAATATACTCAAACTAGATTTAACTTAATAAAGATTAACCAAATATTATCCAAATTCCAAACAAAGAAATTATGAAATCCACCAATAACCTGCTACTTGTTCTGAACTTTGAATAAACCTAAGATCATCAAAATTCAAAAGCACATCCACACGTCAAAAACTAAAAATTGAAGCCATACATTATCCTGTCACCTTTCATGGTGGGACCACAAGAAGTGGCCAACAAGCAGCAAGCAAACCTAGCACCTTGCACTTGGAGGTTTTGACTTCGAGAAACTGGTGATGGTGACTATTGGTGGGTGAGATAAAAGTTGCAGACAAAAGGAACGGGTATGATGCTGCCCAGTCCCGCAACAAAGGCGAAGCATAGCAGAACCTGAAATCAGTGACAAAGTGATCAGTAGACCCGACGCCCCTGTGGGTATCTCAGATCCGGGTGGAGTTCGGGGGGATGGCTAGTAAGATTTTAGATGGAGGGGTAGGAGATCTCTTACCGACTGGACAACCCTTTGTAGCCTCGCCGGTGAGTCGATGACGAGGGGGTCGAGGATGCTGGTGATCGACCGTGAGGGGCTCCGTGGATGCCACGCCGCCGCAGCTCACAGGTGAAAAGAAAACCCTAGACAGGTGAAGGATGAAAGAGGGTAGGGCGTCGGCGTGTGGAAACATCTCCTTTCTACGAGGAATGGTCGCCGTGTTCCACGGTAAAAAATCTCATTTCGAGTGCGGAATATCTCCTCTTTGAGGAAGATCTAACGGCTTCGGATCGGTTCGATCTCAGCTCATTGGAGTTGGGGTCTATGCGCAATACCACTGGGCTACCGGCCAAAGAAGAGAAGAATTGTTTCTTACGATGATGTCACACTATGTACAGATGTCGACATCTACTATAACCTTGGCTGGATGCCCTATCTGAAAATAAGATCTTCTAAATCTTAAAAAATATACATCGCTGTGCATCCTCATATATCGTTTGGAACATCATCGTCTTTCCACTTTCCAGTAGTCTCCCACTTGTCTTCAGAAAATTACAAAGCTGTCTCGAGCATGGTAAGAAGGCATATAGGTCTATACTCTAGTTATTTTCTTATGAACTTAGTAAATACTTATTTTTCTTTCTCTCCAAACCATTCTCTAGGATTCTCCATTTCCTAGTAAATCATTTTTCAGGAAATCTATTTCTTCGAAAATCCTCGAGAATGCAAAGCTTCATTAATGTTGGCTAATAGGCCTATGATGTAAGCTGAAACAAGAGCAGGTATCCCTTTAGCTTCATTCAACCTCGCATTGCCAAGATAAGAATCTGAGTCCTATATGATCGTTTGCTCAACTTAATCTGCACAAGATATCATCTCAAAGAGATCTACTCCAAAAAGTAAGCTCCTGGAATCCGGATAATGCACACTTGGCATTTGGCTGACTCATATATCAATATATTATATATAGAGCATCGTTGTCAAGGCTTACACCTAGGCACCGCTTAGGCGACAAGACTTGTTTTCAAAGCCTAAGCAATTAAACGTCTTATTGGGCTTTAAAAAATGGATGCCTAGGCACCTCTTGGGAGCGCCTAACATGCCTAGGCAACGCCTAGGCTAGTTTATGGGCTAATCAAATCGGATTGATTGAGATCTAATTTTAAGATAAATAAGGTTGTATGAATGATTGGGCCATAGTTTTTGATGCCCCTTCGTGCCATCTTCGCCATTATTTCATCTTCCTCATTAAATTTGACATCGTCCCTCTTCGGTGAACAAATCTCGATGTTAATGTTGAAGCATTCTAATGTTTTTCTTCTCTCACTACGAATGGCCACAATGAGGCAACAAGGCCTACTTGCCCATGTCCACAAATGTGAAACCCTTTGTGGCTATTATTAACATCTTCTAACCTTTCACGAGTTTCCATATCCCTGTTCTTTTTTCTCCCTTCTCCTCAAATGTTTGCCTTTATATTTGTAAGTATTTCTCCCTCCCCCTTCCCCCCCCACCACTTGATTCTGAAGGCGCCGCCTAAACATCGCTTAAGTAAGCGCCTAAGCACTTCTCAAGGACTCCAAATATGTCTTAGGTTACCTTACCGCCTTGACAACTATGATATAGAGGGATGCTATGGTGTGGACCATAATTTAGATCACATGGTGTTTAACTCCAGAATGGGTGATCAAAACAAAATCCCAAGGAGATCGAAACAACTCTAAAGGTAATTGACATTATTCTTTATTTTTTGACTTTTTTTTTAAAATTTTTAAATCCTCAAATTATGAAGATCAAAAATGACATTTGATTGGACAACTGTGATCCCTTTTTACCGTGCTCCCCTACTCCCTCATGCATTCATTGGTTGCTTTATTTATTAGTTCTCTTTTTTCTTTCCCAGCACATTTGGTATGCTGAATAAAGCAACCAATGAATGAATGAGGAAGTAGGAGAGCACGGTAAAAAGGGCTTAGAGAACATGTATTCTTTCTGGAAGTTATAATTACAAGAGCTGATAAGCTTTCTTTAAATACCAGGAGTCTAGGGCAACCTATTTCGGATTATATTACAATAATACCCCACAACCTACCAAGATAGGGATATGCTCCACGCTCCTCCAACATAATCTCTAAATTGTCTTTTTTTTTTATTGTTGGTAGCACTCTTTCGGGGGGTCATAAACAATTTGCCAAGGAATTGCATCACCGCGATAGAACAAGGGGTGTCAACAGGTCGGACTTGGGCTGGCCCGACCACAGCCCAGCCCGGCCCGGCCTGTGGCTTAGTTGGTGCAACCTGAGCTCGGCCCAGGTCCTGCCGGCCTCCCTGTAAGATAGCCCGTCCAGCATCATAAAGCCCATGTCAGGCCTGGGTAAACCCGTGTGACTGGAAAACTTCCAAGGAGCCTGAAAGGCAATATCTTATGACAAAAAAATCTTGTCTTTTCTATTTATGTTTTCCTATTTATTATTTTAATACCCAGCAACTACGATTAATTAAATTAAATCCAGGTTTTTTAACTAAGTTTTAATTTAATTAATTTAGGCTGATCTCATCTCAACGTACAACACACCCAACTCAACATAAAGTAGTCTCGGCATCTTCCCTTTTTATTCACTATCATATTTATCTTGCCTATTATAAAAAATAGTTGCCAAAATCATACTTTTTTTTTCTTCATTTGAAGCTCGTTTGGTTGGTGCACCTTAAAATGCCTTAATATCTCAATTTTAAGTTCATCAATTTTAAAAGTAATAAAATAAAATCACTAATTTTTAAATCACCGATTTTAGTTTACAGTAGTTTTAGACTGAAAATCGAAATAAACTATAAGGAGAAATTTAGAGGTCAACCGGTGTTGAAATCCAGTAATTTACAATACTCCAAAAATGTGAAAAAAAACATAAAACGATTTACAGCATATCAAATATATGAGAACCGGTATTTGACGACCGTTTAGGACATTTTCAAGCATTCTACGACACACCAAATGACCCCTTATGGAAAAAAGTTCATCACATCTCAATCTCCAAATACAAGTAAAAGAACACATCTAAGGTTGAACCAACACTCAAAATAAATTAGTTTGAACAAAATACATTCGTTAATATTCATATCGTCCGCAAGCAGTTCACCATATCTCAATTCCCGAAATAAATTAGTTTGAACAGGTACAAAATTTCGGAACCAACAATATACGACCGTTCTTAAATATTTACATCTCCCAAAATAAAAGAAAATAGTCTAATAAGCATGCTCATTGTGCCTTTGTCTAAGGTTTTGAATAGACTCAAGGTTTTCAATAACTTTCTTGATGACTTCATAGCCTACATGCATGTAAACATGCTACTACAAGTAAAGGTACAGAACGTAAGATTCAAAAGAAATACAAATATACAGTAAAGATGATCAACTAAATTTTTGGCAAATTTCTAGGTTTACTGATTTTATGTATTTCCAACTTAGTCGTAGAGAATTGGATCCACAAAATCCTGAGACAACTTCGTAGACTCTAACTCGAACGTTTGGTAAAAAGTTAAAATGATTAGTCCCTCCTTCAAAGTCATGTAAGCCCTTAAATGATTCTAATCCATAATCATAAAAATTTGCCAGAATCCTAAGGAGGTCCAAAATTAAATCTACCTTGCTCCTATAGAATTGCATCATAATGCCTTGTTTACAAGTTCATCTAGAGTCAAGCTTGGACGAGCACGAACTACAATGAAACCAAGAATTTATCAAAGACTGAATGGCTTGTTACGTCTCCACATTTAGCAAGAATAGGTCAAACGTTACAACATAAATATGAGGTTACGAAAAGTTTGAGGACAATCGGACAGACTGTCATACACATCGTAAAACAATGGAAGAAGTTGAACATAGTTACATAGCGACAAGAATGGGAACAAGATCACCTCAAAGAGTACAGACATGAAAAAAGACACTTCATGAAAAAAGACACACTTGAGAGCCATTTGACAAGTGATCCTAGGTTTCCATCAGTGGGATTTTGGCCTAAAGCTTTGTCAAAAAAAGGGGAAAAAAGGATGTTAGGGTGAAAGATGAAAAGGGATAAGAAAATGACTGGAATGATGAGAAAACAAGAGATGTAGACGAGTCCCAAGAGAGGAATAGCACATTCGGAATCAGGTTGTCTTCTGCCCAAAGAACTATGCCAATAAAAAAATAATATAAAAACTCAAGAAATCTTTGGCTGGGATAAACAATGAAATCAGTTCACTTTCCAATAGATGCCTATAATTTTAGGGAGGGCTTTTATGAAACTGTATTTGCAAGCAGCCTAACCAACAACAGTAAATCTGGCAAATATGGGGAGTGAGCTATCGGAGATTTGGAGAGTAAGACTCTTTGATTAGAAGCTGCAAGGAGGAAGGGATGCTGTGTGACTGGATATACCTGGGAACGTGGAAGGTGGGATGCTGTGAGTCACACCACAGCTCCACAAAGGAGGAAGCCTCATGCCAATGGCATCTTGCTGGAACCTCAAAGAAGAAAACACTTGCAGATACACTCATAGGATTAAATTCAGAATCAATCATTATATCACTCCATTAGGGTTATCCGTTATAGAACTAATATAACATCATTTCCCCATTAAACTCTGACAAGAGATTCTAATCCTTGTAGCAAACAAACTCCTAATCCCTATGGTAATGTACTCAAAGAAACAAACTGAAATAAATTCTTCTGGTAATTATGAAGATATCTATCATATCTAGAAAATAATAAACTATTACTGAAATATCTTGAAATGTTACCCCCAACGGCCGTACAAGTATTTCTCCTTTAAAGATCATATGAGACTTGTAGTTATCATTTGTACAAGTGTTAGGTCGGGCCAACTTGAATGGTTTAGAATTTGAGATGGTTTTCTTCGTGCTGCCACAAGGTTCTATGTTTACCTATTATTGAGTTCTTACTATCATTTTTTTACTAAAATAGACCATAACTTTAATTTTTAGGCAGATTCAATAATTTAATTTAAATATTACTAGCATATCGCGTGCTCTCACTTGTATTTCTCATATGAATTATGTTGGTAGGCCGTCAAATGATGCATCTGAAGGATATAGTCCCTTCAGCAGCCAACTCTGTGAACACATAATTCATATTACTAGAGAAGGGCAACATTAGAGCGCCAAAGAAATGTGTTGTAGTTGATGGAGTGAACAAGATTCAAGAAACAAAATGTGATAAAGAATATGGTAATAAAGTGTTGTATAATAACATTCTTTTAAAAAAAAAGGACAATATTGTTTTGTTTTTCATTCTTGATGAAAGGACATTTAAATAATCAATTCAAATTAATTTGTAAATTGTCATAGGAGTGCAGAACAGAGGGGTAGCTGAACGGGCAGGCACAGTTTATTGTGAGGAATGCTAGCGGGCATGCGTGCCGGACTGAGATCCTCAGTCTGTGGTCCAGTCTAACTCAATCTATATTAAAAAAAATTGAGTTGGCTCAAGTTATATAAATTAGGTTGGATTAATGTTGAGTTGACATTAGTTAAATCTGAATTGGACCGGACTGAAAATAGGCTGACTCAGTTTAATCTATTGACTTTTGCAATAATTCATACAAAAAATAAAATACTTCTAACAAACTATTTATGAACATAGCCAATCCAGTTCAGTCCGACTCAACTCACTTACTATTGAATTTAGGCTGAATTTAAGTTAAATTTAGACTGAATTTGAGTTGGACTAAAATTAGACTCGGTTATTTTAAATTTGAGTTAGACTCAAATTATCATATAACCCCGTCCAACTCGCCCAATTTACATCTTTGATGTAACGTGTTGAGATAGAAAAAAGAGAACTAACAAGTAAAGCAACCAATGAATGGATGAGAAAATAGGGGAGCACTGTAATAAAGGACCAGAGGATCTCAATCCATGCGTGCCACTCTCTATTCCTGCCTTTTGATCTAAAGGGAAATAATCTCGACGCACGTGTTATGCCTCACGCTTGCGTTCCAAATTGATTATTAATAATTAATGATGTCATATCAACTCTATCATATGCATGCAAGGATTAATTTTCGTAATTTAATGATCATTTTTAGCTCTTCATGATTACATGGGTTTAACAGACATCCTTTTCTAGAAGATGTTTTCGAGCGTACGAAGGATTTGAGATCTAAAATTATTAGGAGTCATAAGTAAATATCAACATTGAGAAATTTAATTCTAAAACACGACAAATTACCAGAAGGAATGTGAAAACATGCTAACATGAAAACATGCTCGTCGAATCGATCACTATGCATTTGATTCGAGAGTTTCATTTGTAGGCTCATGCTACAAAGAAGAAGTGTTCTAAAATCTGTCTTACAGACAGTGGCAGACGCAGGAATTTGGTCCAGTGGGGTCCTCAGATTGAGTACTGTGGATCAAGTTGAAGGTGGGACAACCAAAGATGCAAACGGGTCGGATTCGGTGTGGATCTAAGATAGATACATGACCGTATCCATTAAGTTATCAGTTTAAAAATATTATCTATTAACGATCCTATAAGTTAATAATCGATCGGATAATTAAATCTGAGTGTATCATATATATTTTGTAAAAAATAATGTGTACTCATTATCTTATCCACTATGAATATCGATTTAAAAAGATAATTTGCTAATTGACCTATAAATTAATGATCGGTCAAATATTTGGATTATCGATCAACTACCATTTGCATCGCTAGGATAACAATATAGTTTACTTAGACTGAGCGATTCATTTGAAAGATACATTCACTACAAATAAAAAATAGTACACTTCAATAAAAAAAAGTACATTCAAATTTTTCAAAGAAATACATTCAACACGAATAAAAAGAGTACACTTCAAAAAAAAAATAGTACATTTCATTACAAAGTTTCCTTACAATTGCACTCGACGAGTCTTCATATTTTGAAACAATTCAATAATAGACTCATTACTCACATTCTCAAATAAATCTTTTTCAATATATGTTACTAAACAATCATTCATCCATTCATCACACATGCGATTCCGCAATTTACTCTTCACATAAGTCATTGCTGAAAATACTCTTTCAACATTTGCAGTGGCCACTGGTAGAAGCAATGCTAACTTGATGAGTAAATATACCTTTGGATACACAACATGCTTCTTTGTCTCTACTAATTTTCTTGAAAGGTCACCAATACCTTTTAAATTTGAAAATCTCTCATCTGATGTCACATCAAAAATATAATTTTCAAGTTGATTGTGAAGTATCATGAGATCAATAATGTTAGGAAACTCAGTTGAATAAAGTCCAGCTAGCTTAACCAATTTTTCCTTGTCAAAAGTTGAAAATGATTCACAAGGACTTAAGCAAGCTACACAAAGAAGTACTTCAGTATTTGTTTCATTGAAACGGCTGTTCAATTCTTGTAATTACATATCCAACACAGTGTAGAATAATTCAACCTGATAATGATGCAGATTTGTGATGTATGGAGCTTTACGTCGAGATCTTCCAGGAAAAAAATATTGATGGTCCATAGTAGGAATATGAATATCTTCTTTGTTACAAAATGAACAAACTTCTTGTAAAAGATCATTCCATCCTCATCCCTCATAACTTGCAACCGTTGTTTAGAAATCTTCACAAGTGACATGGCGTTAACTATATCTTGATCTTTTCTTTGCAATGCTATTGACAACTCATTTGTGATAGCCAGTACTTTCATCATCAAGTGTAAAAGAAAGGCGAAATCAAAACTTCTCATTGCAAACAATAAGCCACGTGCTTCACCTTTTTGTTCCAAGGTTCCTTCTTGATAGATAATATTTAGTACCTCCATTACAGAAGAAAACATAGCAATCAAGTTGATGAGACTTCCATAATGAGAACCCTAACGGGTATCACCAGCTCTTTTGAGACTCGTTTCTTGATTCAAACCTCTACCACTATGAAGCTCACCGTTATTCAAGGCTTCTATAACACTAGCAGCTTGTTTTTCTCGAAGAGTATCTCGACGTTTGCAAGAAGATCCAACCACATTTATAATTTGAGCAACAACGGTAAAAAGCCAAGACACCTCACCGTGACTTTTAGCAACAACTACAAGTGTCAATTGAAGTTGATGAGTAAAACAATGAATATAATATGCTGAACTATTCTCTCTCATAATCAAAGCTTTAAGACCATTAAATTCGCCCTGCATATTGCTAGCTCTATCATAACCTTGTCCCCGTATTCTTGATATACATAATCCATATTTCACAAGAATACATTCAATTGCAGCCTTAAGTGACATAGCAGTAGTATCAATAATGTGAACAATACCGAGAAATCTTTCAACAATAAAACCCCTCTGATCAGGATAGCGTAAAACCAAAGCCATTTGCTCCTTACCAGATACATCACGAGCCTCATCAACTATTATCGAAAACAAATCATCTCCACATTCTCTAATGATTTCATTTGTTGTTTCAATTGCACATGCACTTACAATGTCCTTTTGTATATGAGGAGCAATCATCTGGACATTCTTAGGAGCATTGTGCAATACAACATCATTTAGAGATTCATTATGATCTGCAAGAAATCTCAAAAGCTCAAGAAAATTTCCTTTGTTACATGAATGCTCAGATTCATCATGTCCACGAAATACTAATCCTTGACGCAAAAGAAATCTTATGCAATCTATTGAAGCTTGTAAACGCATTCGATAATCAGTCTTCACTTGTTCTGATTGTTTAGAAAAAGCCACTTGAATATTTTGTTTCTGTCTCATCAAATCATCGCATTTCTTTACAGCTATGTTATGTGAGCTATTAGGACCACCAATATGAACATCTAACCTTTCTTTCTTGTTCCAAGCTGAAAAATCCTCACTGATAAAAGAGTCACCATCAGATTGCTTTCCATAATCAAGTTTGAACAAGTAACAAGATAAACAGAATACAACATCCTTTGCTATACTATATTCCAACCAAGATTCATGCTCATCAAACCAAGAAGGAACAAATCTGCGTATTTTTCCACCTATAAATTTCGAAGGAAACTTATGGTTACGAGGTTGACAAGGACCTCTCAGGATATATGCTCTTCTCACTTCATCTTGCAATTTAGGATGATACTCTGATATCTTTTTTCTTAATCCTAGATCTGGTTCTAAAGAAGTCAAATCAAATGACTCTTCTAGTTGTGCTTGACTAGTAATTGGATTTTGTTCTTGCACTTGATCAGTAGAAGAAGATTCTTGCTGGTTATGCCGTGAAATTTTAGAACTACTCGAACTTCCTGCATTGTCTTGATCTTGACTTAATTTTACCAAAAATCGTCTCATCCTAATAAACAAAATAATAATTTGTATGATTTTATAAATCTAAAAATTAACATCTATGAAATCATTAATACATCAATAACAGTAAACCATTCACATTTGTTGATAATTATATATAAATGAGTTACCTTTCAATAATGGATGGATCACAAACATTAACATCTATGAAAGGCAAAATAAAATATAAATGAGCCACCACCCAGGCTCACTGGATCACAAACATTTAACATTAAATAAAGAAATAATAATATATAAATGAGCCACCTCTCAGGCTCGCTGGATCACAAAAATTAACATCTATGAAAGGCAAAATAAAATATAAATGAGCCACCACCCAGGCTCACTGGATCACAAACATTTAACATTAAATAAAGAAATAATAATATATAAATGAGCCACCTCCCAGGCTCGCTGGATCACAAAAATTAACATCTATGAAAGAGAAAATAAAATATAAATGAGCCACCACCCAGGCTCACTGGATTACAAATATTTAACATTAAATAAAGAAATAATAATATATAAATGAGTCACCTCCCAGGCTCGCTGGATCACAAAAATTAACATCTAGGAAAAATAAAATAAAATATAAATGAAGAAAATCTTATGTAGATTTGATACCTGAATTGGCCACTTCACGATGTCAGCAATCTTTTGCAACCTATAGATATCGACAACCTAGAAAAGAAGATAAACTTTCCAAAATTAATAGAAGTTTCTTCTCAACATATGAGCCTATTTAAATAAGCTGTTTACAATGGTTTTAAATCACAAATAACAAGAAAGAATAGTTGATTGGCATATATTGACTTTTAAATAAGTTGTGTCCTGCATATATTGACTTTTAAAAAATAAATTCAAGAAAGAATAGTTGATTGGCCGAGATGGAGTTCTCATTCAAGAGTGGTCATTCTATGCATGTGCACACATGTACTTGACCTCATATTCTAATTATTTTACTTTTGATTGGAAAGATGTGGTTGTGTTGAATAGAGATTGGAAAGATGTTGTTTATTCTATACGTTGAATAGAGATTGTTTATTCTTGAAGGAGAATGCCTACTTATTTTGACCTGAAGTGGATAAAAGATAGAACAGATGAGCAAAATGTCCTCCTTATTTTAGCATGGATAATATATATATATATATATATATATATATATATATATATATATATATATATATATATATATATATATTAAATGTGCATAAAAGTTGGAATACAAATCCAACTCTTATTCTCGTTTGAGTGAGATCGGAATTTTTAAAGTAATCCATAACGTCTGAATTCCTTTTTGACTATTAATTTTATATTTATCGGTAGTCTTTTTGTGCGATTTCATTACAAGAAACTAAAAATCAAGGGTTTTAAAACTAATGGTTTTAAAATTTGAGGATTATGATGTTTTTGTTTTCACTAATTTGAGAACCGACATTTTTGTCTAGTTTTATGTTAAACTAAATAACTTTTATAAGATGAAGTGGATCGTTTGCGGCCCAGGATGAACTGGACGCGGTAGGTGCCCACTTAGAACCAAACATTGATCTTATTATATGAAAAAAAATTATAAAAAAAGAAAAGCTTTCTCTAGATGGGACAAGAGAGATCTTTTGGGGAAAAAAAAGGAAAAAGGAAAATCCTCTCATGTGAACAAAAGTTTTGGCTCAACCTTATCCGATAAGTACGGATTGAATTCAACCTATCAAAAGTCATAAATTGTCTACATAATATAAAAGAAGTTGGGAAGAGCTAGCCAAGATATGGAAGTCCATGCTCTTATCTAATCTCACAAGTTAAGCATAGTAAATTACTATTGAAGCGTCTGACACTTGTCGGAATGAGCTCAATCCAGCAGATATTGTGAAGCACCCATCCTTGCATCACATGGTGAGTGCAGAACATTTCTCTTTGCTAGTGATACTTAGGGTCCATTTTGGTACCCTGCGAAAGTATATGTGTGAGCCAGTTTTCTTAAAAATCTGAACTAGACGTCCTATTTGGTAGCACTTAAATAGGCAAATCAACGAAAAATAAATGCATTGACTCCGTCAAAATCCTAATTTTGACGTCCTATTTGGCAGCCAGCCGGGTGCCGTTTTCAGAGAAGAACCTGAGAGATTTCATTTTGCAGTTTATACAAGTAACTTCCTACAAGATTCAAAACATTCAAGTATTTGGTCTTTCAATAATACATATGAATGTTCTCATTTTCATTTTTCTCGTAAATTAATTTCCTTAGAAAAAAATTTAACCTTGTTCTGATTCTGCAGCGGAGGGAGGCGGACGCGGCGGAGGGGTCTGGCCTGGACTGGATGGAGCCTGGAGGGCAGCGGTCAAAGCCAAAGGGCCGCCGGCGCTGGCTGCGGCGGCGCTGGGCAGATCCGCAGAGCAGCAGAGCCGCAGAGGGGTGAAGGGAGGGAGGCGGACGGGGCGGAGGCTCGGAGCCGCGGAGGCCGGAGGGGGCCGGTGGCGCCGTGGCGGTGGCCGCTTGCGGGGCTAGGCTGGGCTGGGGGTCCGGCCGTCCGGGCGGAGCCGCAGCGGAGGGGTCTGGCCTGGACTGGAGTCTGGAGGGCAGCGGCCAAAGCCAAAGGGCCGCCGGCGCTGGGCAGATCCGCAGAGCCGCAGAGGGGTGAAGGGAGGGAGGCGGACGGGGTAGAGGCTCGGAGCTGCGGAGGCCGGAGGCAGAGCCGCGGAGGCCGGAGGGGTTCGGTGGCGGTGGCCACTTGCTGGGTGGCGGAGGCCGGAGGCGGAGGCCGGAGGGGGCCGGAGGGGGTCTCTGCGTACGCCGCAGTCACGATGCTGGGTTGCCTTTGCCGAGGCCGAGGGGCTAGGGTTTGGGAGTGGGAGTGGGAGCTTGCACAGGAAGTCAGGAACGGACGGGGTGGGCCGGTGGGGAATGGATTGGGCGCTCCGCGCCTCCGCGCTTGGTTGGGCCTGCCTAAGTGGGCTGGGCGATCGGGCAGCCCAGTGGGTTCCTACATCTGTGGCCAGTGGGGTCCTGGACAGTAAATATTGGGGTGGGCCTCTAGGATTTCAAAATTCCAGTGGGGTCCTGGGACCCCACTGGTTGTACATTGGATCTGCCTCTGATACCAAGGGTGGTTATGGTGGTAATTGCCTTGAAATTAGGCGACACTCCTTCACAAACTAACTTTATTTTTTACTGATTTTGTTGTAAATTTGAAGAAAAAGAAGAATGTGTTTTTCTCTCTTTACATCCCAAATCAATGAACTCAAAAATTGAGACCCTTCCACCTCAGTTGAGATTGTGGCAAGCCTATACATCTTGCAATTTCAATCATTGGAATCACTCTAACAAGAGTTGCCAAACACTGCCTTACTCTTCTCTTTCTACAGAAAAAATTCTAAAGGGTGGATTAGGAGCTTATGATTTTTTTTTTTGTAAATTCTTTGATGATTTTGTTCTTCATGGACTAGAAAATAATCCCTTAAATCTAATGTGAGTTAAAACTATACAAATCTCAGCCGCATGGAAGAGAGAGAGAGAAAGAGCTTAGTTTTTTCCTAGAAAAAGCTTCTTATATTATGTTAGGGGTTCAAAAAATGAGATGGAAAGATCTAGTTCGAGAAACGTTATTTTTTGAAGGTAAGATATTTCCAAATATAGGTATAGATAATTTTATTCTTTACATGAGAAAATTATTTTAAAAGACTTTCATACCTTTAGACCCAAAGAAGCTTCTTTTAGGAGAGAATCGGGCTTCTTTCTCACTCTCCTTAATTCCCTTTCTTTTTACAATATAACTGGGATTTAGCTTTAATCCACGCAAGATTTGACCTTTTTCTTAGAACCTCTAATCATGAAAGTTTTAGTTTTTCTTATTTTCAATTTAAGAAGAAAGCAAATTTCCTTTACTAAGGAAGGAAAAAAATTTTAGAAACCCCAACACAATATTAGTTCTAGGTTTAATAAAACCTTTTGAGGTGATTTTCGGACTTATGGAACAAAAATGTTTTCATAACCATTTTAGTTTCTTAAATCTCTGACCTTTGAGAAATAGCCTTTTCTAGAAAACATATTTTTTGTCCATTTTTTTTATAACCCTTAATGCACTCTTAAGGGAATTGGACGTAGGTGGGGTTTGAGTTATCAAGATCAGTCATCATATATGATAGTGGCACATCAAGGCATCACGTACATGTCAATGGTGTACACCAACTTGTGCAGTGTATCTCTTTCCCCTTTTCCCACTCTTTCCTCTCTCCAAGCTTCTATGCTACCCCTTATCCCTTCCCCATTGCATGTCTATCAGTCCTATTTTTTGCCAAGTGATAATCCTCCCCTCCCTCTTCTCCCTCCTCTCACTTTCCTTTCCTCCCTCATCCTCCCCTTCCCTTACTCTTTTTTTTTTTCCCCCTTTGTTCTGGCCCATTTGATGAGAGTGTGGCCCCTAGGTATGCTGATTGGGTTATAGTGGTCATCATGATTGACTACATCTCCTTCATGTGTCCTTGGCCACTTCCCCTACAGTCTTAGGCCTTCTATTTTTCTTTTACTTTCATATCATACCTCTTTCCCATTGTATTCACCCCAATCTTTGTTCGTTAACAACCCCTCCTCTCCCTTTCTTGTCTTTTCTTATCTCACCTTTTCTTTCTGAAAGAAGGTGGAAAGAGGGAAAAGATATCAAGGAGCATGCTACTTATAAAGGATGTAATATATTGTTGTAGCCCAGAGAGGTAAGGGCAGAGGGGAGTAGAGGATGGCCAAGGGCAAGGAAGGCTTTAGATAAGGGATGATTGGTGCTCCTTAGAGGGGGAGGAGAGGGAAGAAGGAGGAGGGTCAAATGGAAGGGTGCGTGTTGTTATGTACTTCCTCGAATTATTCATTTTCTAGACCACCTCATGAATCTTGAACACATTTCTATTTTAAGACAAAGCATCGAACTAACAATAGAAAGATGCAATAAATATACTTATTTATTTAGTGAAGAGATTCTATAGGATTGTTTAAATATAGTCCTTAAGCTAAACTTTTCATGGCACCATAGCTTTGTTTCCATTCTCTTATTTCAAAAATTTCAAATTTCGCATCTAGATGCACCATAGAAGAACTAAACTCATATGCATATATAAGGGTGAGTTCAAATGGAAGGGTGTGTATATATTGCTCGCATGGTACTCTTGTTCGTAGAAGATAGTGAGTGGCTACTGTCCAATCTTGGTTCCTTAAGAAAACATCAAAGGATTGAAGCTATAAGTATGAACTATGCATCACATATTATCAATATATACTAATATAAGTAATAAAGCAAATTGTTTTTTTTTAAGTTTTACAATTTCTTTTTTTACTAGATCTTTTAATACCTTGATAATTGTTAGGGGCACAAGTCCTCTAACCACTTTGACCAAGGGAACGCTAGTAGTCTATGATCATAAGCCATTTTGGAAGGGCTATCATTGATGAATGCTTCGTGAGATATGGTGAAGTCCTTGAAGACTGTCGATCAAGAAAGAAATTCACATTAACCAACATTGTTGTTGTAAGGACTGAGGTTTCGGGTTCGGTTTTCGGTTCGGTTTCGGGCCGGATCCCCTGGGTCGGACCTTGTGGGGTCTGGAGAATTTCCTCTGAATGGCGTCGGAGGATCACGACGCCTTTCAAACGGCGTCTGGATAGGTGGACGCCATTTAGGCGAATTTCTGTTGTGCCACGTGGGTGCCACGTGGGGGGGGTTTCGGGCCGCGAGAGTACGGCCCCTGTCTTGTCGTCTGAACGGCGTCCATGATGGACGACGCGATTCAGACTGCCACCCTGCGATGTCAGTGTACGGTGCCTGACATGTCAGCTGAACGGCGTCCATGGTGGTCGACGCGTTTCAGACAGCTGTCAGTACGGCACGTCCTGTCATCTGATAGGCGTCCGTCTTGCTCGACGCGTTTTAGGTAGTTTCTGATGACCCCCGCGAGCTCTCCTTTCTTTCCCTCATTTCTCACCTCTCACTCTCTCTCCCCTCCCTCTCCGCCTCCTCCGACCCCCTCTCTTCCCCTTTCCCTTCCTCTTCTTCCTCTTCCACCACTCCAACGCCTCCCTACCTCTCACCTCTGCCACCACTACTTCCTTCGCGGCGTTCCATTCTCCGGACGGCGGCCGACGTTCCGACGGAGTGGCGACGTTCTCGGGGGTACCGGCGGCGGTCTGCGGCGCGGCGGTTGGGCGACACGGAGCCAGGAGGAGTTCAAGTATCCAGTAGGGGGACGAACCTTGTATATGTTGCTCGTGCTTTCCTAGGCGTGGTTTGACGTGTCTTGGGCTAGATTGAGCATGTTTAGGGGGTATTCTTGTGGGCTTGGTCGCGTTTGTGAATGTGGTTTTGTAGCATGTTGTGGTGGATCTACTTCTCTTCCTCCCCCTTCCGTTTTGGGGCTTTTTCGGGGTATTTTGGGTTAAAGGAGAAACCCTCGGTTCGAGCCAGAGAACCAGGTTTCTGGCGCTAAACGGCGTCGTGCCTGGTCGACGCCTTTTAGAAGGACGTCGGGACAGTACGACGCGTTTTAGCGCAGAAATCTCCCCTGTTCGAGGTTTGTCAGGCTAGGGGTTCTGGCGCTAAATGACGTCATGGGTGGTCGACGCCTTTTAGAAGGACGTCGAGCCACCATGACGCCATTTAGGCAGGAAATTACCTCGACTGAGGGTCCGTCAGCTCGGGATTCTGGGACTAAAAGACGTCATGGTCGGGCGACGCGATTCGAATGGCGTCGGGCGACCATGACGCCTTTTAAGGCAGAAATCCCCTGGGTACTGTTTTCCCGAAATTCTGGATTTATCTGTTGAATGGCGTCGAAGGATGTCGACGCGTTTTTAAAAGGCGACCGCTGGTGTCGACGCCCTTTAGGCCAGATTTCCGTGGCCTCTGTTTTATGAACCAGTTTAGGGAGCTTGAATGGCGTCGGCCTTGGGCGACGCGATTCAAGACAGAACAACACTAATTCATGCCAGTAAAATGTATTCATACTGCTAGATAGTTGGTTAGTGCATGCTTTAGTATACATGGATTCTTCGTGACCAGATGGCACTGCATTGTGTGTAGTGCGATCGCGGGCTTTTCACGTGACCGGATCGTACCGTGCTGGGTTTTGGTGTTTTGAGTTACTGTGGACCTGGAGTGACATTGTAGCACTTTATCACCCTGTGCTGGTGGGGGCGTGAGCACAGCGCCGGTGGGGGCGTGGGCGGGGTGACGCCTAGTGAGAGAGGGTCACCTGGTGAACCCCGGGGTCAGCTAGTACCGGTGTCGGAGTGGTACATTCGGAGAGTCACTCGTGCTGAGGGAAGGAGTAACCACCTGAGCCTGTTTGGCCGGAGTAGCTAGCGTGCTATCCGAGGGGTTACTGTTTGGTCTCAGCGGGTCGGTGTTTCCTACTTGTGCTTGTGTGGACGGTGTTTTCCCACTTACGGCTGTGTGGTTGGTGTTTCCCACTTGTGGAGGAGTGGTTGACGTGTTTTGCCGAGACGGGAGTTGTAGGCTCCCTGATAGTATGACTTTAGAATTATGCATGTTACATTCCGAAGGCACTTGGTTCATATCGAGGTTTTAGAAGTAGTGTGTGACAGCTTTACTTGCCCTATTACCTGTATCTTTGTTACTGCACTTGTGGGTGTGTGTGTGGGAGGCAGGGGATCGGATGATCCCTACTGAGCCCAATTTTGGTGTGGCTCACTCCCTGCGTTTTCAGGTGTAGACCTTATGTCGTGTGGCGGCGCGTGGCGTTCTCCTTGGTGTGCGGACCAGCAGCTATCTCAGTTCCCGGGGTATGCCCCGATGTTGTTGTACTTTATTTCTGCCTGTACTTAATTAAATTGTTGGACATGTAATTATTGTTGGACTGTGTACGGACATTGTTACTTTACTTCCTGCGCACTGTACCCCTTGTAGTCCGTATGAATGTTATATTTAATCTTGTTTAACGCTTACTCCTCCAGATGTGCGAATAAGATCCTGGTATGAACCTACAGATAATGGGCCGACATCCATTTAGTGACCGGGTCTCCGGTCATAGGATGGCGGGTCGTTACAGTTGGTATCAGAGCGTAGTCTGGTCGAGTAAGTGGTAAACTGGGTTAGATATCGTAGTCCAACAATAAGTACGAGTCTGTACAGGCGATGGCTGCTGGTGTAGAGTGATAGGTTTTGACGTGTTTGTGTCGATTTTCGTGTTCGTGAGGTAGTGATGGCGCCGAGGAAGAGAGTTTCGTTGGCTCGTGGTACGAGATCAGACGATGGTAGTTCGGGGGCAGAAGGGCATAATGTGGATCGTTTCGTGGAGGCTATGATTGGAGCTATGGGTAGATACCAGCAGGGAGACGGTAGCGAGGGATCCAATTTCCGAGGTGACCAGTTTACGGTGTTAGAGCGGTTTTTGAGGTTGGAGACCCCTTCTTTCACAGGTCGACCAGTCTCGGACGAGGCAGCTCGTTGGATTAAGGAGATGGAGAAGGCGTTTGACGTTCTTGAATGTGCTGAGAATTTTGAGTTCGGTTTTCGGTTCGGTTTCGGGCCGGATCCCCTGGGTCGGACCTTGTGGGGTCTGGAGAATTTCCTCTGAATGGCGTCGGAGGATCACGACGCCTTTCAAACGGCGTCTGGATTGGTGGACGCCATTCAGGCTCCCTAAACTGGTTCATAAAACAGAGGCCACGGAAATCTGGCCTAAAACGCGTCGACCCCAGCGGTCGCCTTTTTAAAACGCGTCGACACCATTCGACGCCATTCAGCAGATAAATCCAGAATTTCGGGAAAACATTACCCAGGGGATTTCTGCCTCAAAAGGCGTCATGGTCGCCCGACGCCATTCGAATCGCGTCGCCCGACCATGACGTCTTTTAGCCCCAGAATCCCGAGCTGACGGACCCTCAGTCGGGGTAATTTCCTGCCTAAATGGCGTCGTGGTGGCTCGACGTCCTTCTAAAAGGCGTCGACCACCCATGACGTCATTTAGCGCCAGAACCCCTAGCCTGACAAACCTCGAACAGGGGAGATTTCTGCGCTAAAACGCGTCGTACTGTCCCGACGTCCTTCTAAAAGGCGTCGACCAGGCACGACGCCGTTTAGCGCCAGAAACCTGGTTCTCTGGCTCGAACCGAGGGTTTCTCCCTTAACCCAAAATACCCCGAAAAAGCCCTGAAACGTAAAGGGGGAGGAAAAGAAGTAGATCCACCACAACATGCTACAAAACCACATTCACAAACGCGACCAAGCCCACAAGAACACCCCCTAAACATGCTCAATCTAGCCCAAAACACATCGAACCACGCCTAGGAAAGCATGAGCAACACATACAAGGTTCGTCCCCCTACCGGATACTTGAACTCCTCCTGGCTCCGTGTCGCCCAACCGCCGCGCCGCAGACCGCCGCCGGTACCCCCGAGAACGTCGCCACTCCGCCGGAACGTCGGCCGCCGTCCGGAGAATGGAACGCCGCGAAGGAAGTGGTGGTGGCAGAGGTGAGAGGTAGGGAGGCGTTGGAGTGGTGGAAGAGGAAGAAGAGGAAGGGAAAGGGGAAGAGAGGGGGTCGGAGGAGGCGGAGAGGGAGGGGAGAGAGAGTGAGAGGTGAGAAATGAGGGAAAGAAAGGAGAGCTCGCGGGGGTCATCAGAAACTACCTAAAACGCGTCGAGCAAGACGGACGCCTATCAGATGACAGGACGTGCCGTACTGACAGCTGTCTGAAACGCGTCGACCACCATGGACGCCGTTCAGCTGACATGTCAGGCACCGTACACTGACATCGCAGGGTGGCAGTCTGAATCGCGTCGTCCATCATGGACGCCGTTCAGACGACAAGACAGGGGCCGTACTCTCGCGGCCCGAAACCCGCCCACGTGGCACAATAGAAATTCGCCTAAATGGCGTCCACCTATCCAGACGCCGTTTGAAAGGCGTCGTGATCCTCCGACGCCATTCAGAGGAAATTCTCCAGACCCCACAAGGTCCGACCCAGGGGATCCGGCCCGAAACCGAACCGAAAACCGAACTCGAAACCTCAGTCCTTACATTCTCCCCCCCTTAAAGAATTTCGTCCCCGAAATTGCCTGCTACCAGTAACGAGGGTGAAAACGCCTCTACTACCAACTCGCATGGGAGCTTACCAAAAAGGATAAGGAACTGCTACCCAACATCTCAATCATACGCCCCCAGGTCGCCTCGCTCCCGGAGCGATACTGTCAAAAATACTCAGTCCACAGATGCAACCTTGTTCCGAAGGACCTGTCACTAGTGATTCTCAAAACGCACTAGACACTCAGGAAAGGACAAGTCCTCATCGACCTCAAGTCTTGAAGGTTCCAACACCTGGGGCAAAACCGGAACGCTCTTCTGCAACGGAACTCGAAACGCATCGAGCACACCCGCAAGACGGAACGGTAAGGCTGGCTGGTAATCTTCCTCAACTCGAGCAAGAACGGGAAGAGGCTCAGTACGGCACGGACTCAGCTTACCCTGCTTCTCAAATCTCCTCACACCCATAGAGGGCGAGACTTGGAAAAACATGAGGTCTCCAACTTCAAACGCAATCGGTCTCTCACCGATGATAGCACAACTCTGGCAACCCAAGCACCCTGCTATACCAACCCTGATTCTGCTAACTATCTCTTGCCAATCTCAGATTAGATCACAAGGGATCGACACAGCCATCTGACCAATGCCTCACAAGGCGCCAAGCCAAGGCTAGAGTGGTAACTGCTATGGTACACAAGACCCCACGGAAAACCAATGCTGCTCCCAAGAACCTCCTCAGTCTAGGCAACACGCCACGAGCAAAACCTCTAAAATCCGAATGGTCCCTTTCTGACCGCCCATCAGCCTCGGGACGATAGGCCGGGCTGAAGGCTAACCGCGTACTCAAAGTCTTCCAAAGACTCTCCCCACAATTAAGAAGTAAATCTTAAAGCCCGATCCGACACGATGGATAAGGGCACATCGAGCAGGAAGAGACGATCCGACTTACAAACAACACAGCCAACCTACCGACTGACCAGTCCTTCCTGATAGCCAGGAAGTGTGCTGACGTAGTCAGTAGTTCAATGGTAATCCAGATCACGCTCCCTCCACCAGGGAATAAAACAATCCTAATACATGCCTCAAGTCACAAGCTCCCGTCTCCACACCGGGATCGGCAAGGACTGCAACCACGCTACCGCTGCGCCACTCTGATATTCTACCATAACCTGCCAACAATTCAAACATTCAATCACAGAATCACCCCTGTCCTCCTTCTCATTAGGCCACCTCAACAATGATACACCTTACTCGATCCGGGAAGCATCATTTATTCTAGAACAGTGTGCCTCAAAAAGGGACACCCGCGCACGTCCTTCACGGTCAAATCACAACGTCTACCTCTAACCTGACAGTACTACTACCCCACAATTCCACCTCTGAATTCTGGATAATCTGCGGTAACTCTGCATCTATTCTCTAAGTCTTAATTACGGTATGGTCCACTGCTGGCCAACCTGACTCCATCAGCCTCACGTGGACTCCGAAAGGGAGATTCCACAATTGCTCAAATAATCCCCATACAAACAATGCCTCTAGATCTGTGGTGCAAATGCCACAGTTGCCAACTCTAAGTCATAGATGGAAAGTTCTCCTCAAACTTCTTCAACTACCTATAGGCCACAATCTTACCAAGTCGCATCAGAAATGCCCCCAAACCTTGATGTGATGCAACTAAATACCCCACGAACCCACCGGAACCTGATAAAGGTACCAACACTGGAGCCCAAGCGAGGCGAGTCTTCAACTTAATGAAACTCCGCTCACACACCCCGATCCTCATGAGACGAACTCCCCTATGCGTCAACCTCAATAAGAGGGGTTGCTATCGAAGAAAACTCCTTGACCAACCATCGGTAAAATCCTGCTAACGCCCTCAATGATCACACCCTTACATGGGCTCCCCACGCACAATCCATCAATCAAATCAATATTAAACTAATTATGTGCCATGATTCCACCAAAATTGACATGCCAACATCATTATATAATAACCTTACAAAGCACATATTACAATACCAAATCACCACCACGACCCAAAATACATAAAGAGTGTCACAAGAGTTCACAACCACTACCTCATAAGACAAGATAAGAGTGTTCATCTAACCCCGCACCTCGGATCTCCACAAGAAGGACACACAACACTACACAAGGTACCGGGCTCCTACTGACCACTCGGCCCCTGACTCGTCTTATTCTTCTGAGGACAGTTCCTCGCGAGATGTCCTCTCCTGCCACAGCCAAAACAGCTACCAGCAACCAATGGACACATCCGGTTGCCGTGATACCTACTACAACGGGGACAATAATCTGCCGCATCGTGACTCTTTCCCTGCTGCCTGCTAGCCTCAGTCTGCATCTGTTGGGCCGAACCGCCCTCATCTTCATCACGTGACGTCCATTGGGACCTGAACTCAAAGGAACTCGAACCGCCTGACGAAGGGACCATTGACTTGCTCTTGCCTTGCTGCTTCCCTCGTACCGATCGCTCCAACTCTTTCGTCATTTGCTGAAATTGAGTCTCCACCGCTGCCGCGCATCGAACCGCTGACGCCAGATCTCTACAACCCTGAGGTGCCACCATTGTCCTTAGATCATATCGGAGTCCATCTACAAATCTCTCGGTTCTATATCTCTCCTGCTCAGATAAGTGTGGAACGAATCCTCCAAGAGCCACAAACCTTGCATGATAGTCTAGAACTGACATGTCATTCTGCACCAATTCCATAAACTCTCTTTCCTTGGCCTCCTGGACGTGCCTCGGAAAGTACTGTCCACTAAACTCTCTCACAAATGCCTCCCAAGGGATCTCTCTCAAAGATCTATTTGCAAACACCCTTGTCTTGAGGGTAACCCACCATTCATATGCATTATCCTTCAACAAATAGGTTGCCAACAAGGTCTTGTCATTCTCAGCACATTCAAGAACGTCAAACGCCTTCTCCATCTCCTTAATCCAACGAGCTGCCTCGTCCGAGACTGGTCGACCTGTGAAAGAAGGGGTCTCCAACCTCAAAAACCGCTCTAACACCGTAAACTGGTCACCTCGGAAATTGGATCCCGCGCTACCGTCTCCCTGCTGGTATCTACCCATAGCTCCAATCATAGCCTCCACGAAACGATCCACATTATGCCCTTCTGCCCCCGAACTACCATCGTCTGATCTCGTACCACGAGCCAACGAAACTCTCTTCCTCGGCGCCATCACTACCTCACGAACACGAAAATCGACACAAACACGTCAAAACCTATCACTCTACACCAGCAGCCATCGCCTGTACAGACTCGTACTTATTGTTGGACTACGATATCTAACCCAGTTTACCACTTACTCGACCAGACTACGCTCTGATACCAACTGTAACGACCCGCCATCCTATGACCGGAGACCCGGTCACTAAATGGATGTCGGCCCATTATCTGTAGGTTCATACCAGGATCTTATTCGCACATCTGGAGGAGTAAGCGTTAAACAAGATTAAATATAACATTCATACGGACTACAAGGGGTACAGTGCGCAGGAAGTAAAGTAACAATGTCCGTACACAGTCCAACAATAATTACATGTCCAACAATTTAATTAAGTACAGGCAGAAATAAAGTACAACAACATCGGGGCATACCCCGGGAACTGAGATAGCTGCTGGTCCGCATACCAAGGAGAACGCCACGCGCCGCCACACGCCACAAGGTCTACACCTGAAAACGCAGGGAGTGAGCCACACCAAAATTGGGCTCAGTAGGGATCATCCGATCCCCTGCCTCCCACACACACACCCACAAGTGCAGTAACAAAGATACAGGTAATAGGGCAAGTAAAGCTGTAACACACTACTCCTAAATCTCGATAGGAACCACATGCATTCGAGTTGTAACATGCATATTACTAGAATCATTCTATCAAGGAGCCTACAACTCCCGTCTCGGCAAAACACGTCAACCACTCCTCCGAAAGTGGGAAACACCAACCACACAGCCGTAAGTGGGAAACACCGTCCACACAAGCACAAGTAGGAAACACCGACCCGCTGAGACCAAACAGTAACCCCTCGGATAGCACGCTAGCTACTCCGGCCAAACAGGCTCAGGTGGTTACTCCTTCCCTCAGCACGAGTGACTCTCCGAATGTACCACGCCCACACCGGTACTAGCTGACCCCGGGGTTCACCAGGTGACCCTCTCTCACTAGGCGTCACCCCGCCCACGCCCCCACCGGCGCTGTGCTCACGCCCCCACCAGCACAGGGTGATAAAGTGCTACAATGTCACTCCAGGTCCACAGTAACTCAAAACACAACACAGTGCGATCCGGTCACGTGAAAAGCCCGCGATCGCATAACACACATAGAACCATCCGATCATGAGGAATCCATCTCTGTCGAGTGCACTAAAACATATGCTAACCAACTATCTAGCAGTATGAACACGTTTTACTGGCATGAATTAGTGTTGTTCTGTCTTGAATCGCGTCGCCCAAGGCCGACGCCATTCAGGCTCCCTAAACTGGTTCATAAAACAGAGGCCACGAAAATCTGGCCTAAAACGCGTCGACCCCAGTGGTCGCCTTTTTAAAACGCGTCGACACCATTCGACGCCATTCAGCAGATAAATCCAGAATTTCGGGAAAACATTACCCAGGGGATTTCTGCCTCAAAAGGCGTCATGGTCACCCGACGCCATTCAAACCGCGTCGCCTGGCCATGACGTCTTTTAGCCCCAGAATCCCGAGCTGACGGACCCTCAGTCGGGGTAATTTCCTGCCTAAATGGCGTCGTGGTGGCTCGACGTCCTTCTAAAAGGCGTCGACCACCCATGACGTCATTTAGCGCCAGAACCCCTAGCCTGACAAACCTCGAACAGGGGAGATTTCTGCGCTAAAACGCGTCGTACTGTCCCGACGTCCTTCTAAAAGGCGTCGACCAGGCACGACGCCGTTTAGCGCCAGAAACCTGGTTCTCTGGCTCGAACCGAGGGTTTCTCCCTTAACCCAAAATACCCCGAAAAAGCCCTGAAACGTAAAGGGGGAGGAAGAGAAGTAGATCCACCACAACATGCTACAAAACCACATTCACAAACGCGACCAAGCCCACAAGAACACCCCCTAAACATGCTCAATCTAGCCCAAAACACATCGAACCACGCCTAGGAAAGCACGAGCAACACATACAAGGTTCGTCCCCCTACCGGATACTTGAACTCCTCCTGGCTCTGTGTCGCCCAACCGCCGCGCCGCAGACCGCCGCCGGTACCCCCGAGAACGTCGCCACTCCGCCGGAACGTCGGCCGCCGTCCGGAGAATGGAACGCCGCGAAGGAAGTGGTGGTGGCAGAGGTGAGAGGTAGGGAGGCGTTGGAGTGGTGGAAGAGGAAGAAGAGGAAGGGAAAGGGGAAGAGAGGGGGTCGGAGGAGGCGGAGAGGGAGGGGAGAGAGAGTGAGAGGTGAGAAATGAGGGAAAGAAAGGAGAGCTCGCGGGGGTCATCAGAAACTACCTAAAACGCGTCGAGCAAGACGGACGCCTATCAGATGACAGGACGTGCCGTACTGACAGCTGTCTGAAACGCGTCGACCACCATGGACGCCGTTCAGCTGACATGTCAGGCACCGTACACTGACATCGCAGGGTGGCAGTCTGAATCGCGTCGTCCATCATGGACGCCGTTTAGACGACAAGACAGGGGCCGTACTCTCGCGGCCCGAAACCCGCCCACGTGGCACAATAGAAATTCGCCTAAATGGCGTCCACCTATCCAGACGCCGTTTGAAAGGCGTCGTGATCCTCCGACGCCATTCAGAGGAAATTCTCCAGACCCCACAAGGTCCGACCCAGGGGATCCGGCCCGAAACCGAACCGAAAACCGAACTCGAAACCTCAGTCCTTACAGATCTACTCCAAGAGAGAGAGAGAAGGAGAGAGAGAGAGAGGAGAGAGAGAATCTGGGATGTAAAATTCGTCCAACCAACTTTTTACCCCTTCCCCTTGGCCCTCCTTATATAGAAATAAGGATAAGCACAAGGATTAATCCTCATGATTATCCAAGAGTTTGGCTTTGGATAATTCTCCATTAAATCTTCATGTTTATCCTGCGACTTTTCATAAAAACCCAGATAAACATGAAATTTAACGTCTCTCACCGTCTGACGAGAACTCTTATGTGTGTGACCCTCTAGGCCCATATATCAGTCCGGTTGCAGGCCCATTAAACTTAGAACTGTTTCTTGAGTTTAATATTTATTAATTAACATTTAAACATCATATGTTAAATGATTAATTTAATAAACAAGTGAATTATCATCTGATGATCAAATCACTTGGCCTTCTGATCATGAACAACACCAAACACTACCTCATGATCCTAGAAGATATAAGGGATATTGTTCCCTTCAATTGAACCTTTCCGTCTGCAGATACCGCACAGATATAATCCTTCACTCATGCAATATCCCGATAACGCAAGGGTATGGTTTTATAGTCAAACCCTCTTTCGCATTATCCAGATGGATTCTAGTACTCAGTTAATATCTAGAAAGACATATCTTTCATTTGACCATGGCCAGGGATTTCTGTGTACACATCCATAGGACATTCTCTCTCCAGTCTTATACCAAGAGTGAGTGATCCCTTGTTGTTCACTCAATTACCTTCGCAAGCTTTCCACTGTATCTGAAAGACCGATTATGGTGGACTTAAAGTCCACAAGTCAGAGAATCAAGATACAATGGTCCACAAACAAGGTATCATTGGTGACTCAGGTCAAAGGACCAACTGTGCTACTGCAACGATTGAATTCCCTGGTTGACTAATAGGTATAATTACCATCCAGGAATTCTTATTTGGGTCTGTTCAGTGAACTCATTCTCTAATGAGCACCCACATGTCTGTCTTAGTGTCACCATACGAGTGAATGTGAGATCATTTATCCTCATCACATGAGCAGACATAACTTGTGTCGATCTTATCGGATATTTAATATCCATCTCAAATATCCTATGATCGAGAACTGTTTAAGACAATTGACTGAGGATATTGATCTCACTATCATGATCTCATCATGATTCAATATCCCATACATTTGTCTATGGACCTTCATTACGATAGTTAATTTGCGAGAACTATTAAATGAAGAAATAATTACCTTTATTAATAATTTGAACTAGAATGTACAATGATTGGCTTTGAGGCCACCCAATTCTATCATTCTCCCACTTGGACTATAGCCAATCACCCATGTGTCTAAGTCCCATAGACTTAAGGTGACGTTCTAAATTGTTTTGAGACAATGGCTTAGTCAAGGGATCTGCTACATTATCTTCAAATGAGACCTTCTCAACTACTATATCTCCTTGGGCGATGATCTCACGAATCAGATGAAATCGTCTTAGAATGTGCTTTGACTTCTGATGTGATCTTGGCTCCTTCGCTTGAGCTATTGCCCCATTGTTGTCACACAATAATGGAACATGATCTGAAATGCTTGGAACTATTCCAAGTGCCGAGATGAACTTCTTCATCCAAACCGCCTCCTTGGCCGCTTCAGCTGCAACAATGTATTCTGCTTCGGTCGTCGAATCTGCAGTTGTTTCTTGTTTGGAACTCTTCCAACTTACTGCACCTCCATTTAACATGAACACAAATCCAGACATGGATTTGCTGTCATCCATATCCGACTGGAAACTCGAGTCAGTAAATCCTCGAAGTTCCAAGTCGTTTCCTCCATAAACGAGAAATAGATCCTTAGTCCTTCTCAAGTATCTAAGGATACATTTCACCGCCTTCCAGTCTTCCTCACCTAGATCAGCCTGATATCTACTAGTGACACTTAGTGGGTGTGCCACATCAAGCCTAGTACATAGCATTGCATACATGATAGATCCTATTGCCGAGGCATAAGGAACTCTATCCATGTACGCTATCTCTTCAGGTGTCTTGGGAGACATTTCTTTAGAGAGATAAATTCCATGCCTCATTGGAACGAGGCCTCTCTTGGAATTTTCCATGCCAAACCTTTTGACTATGGTATCTATGTACATAGATTGGGATAAGCCAAGCATCCTTTTGGACCTATCTCTATAGATCCTTATTCCCAGAATATAGGATACTTCTCCCAAATCTTTTATGAAGAAGTTTTTGGATAACCAAGCCTTTACTGATGACAACATTCCTACATCATTTCCAATGAGTAGAATGTCATCAACGTAAAGTACCAAAAAGGAAACTGCACTCCCACTAACATTTTTGTATACACAAGGTTCATCTTCATTCTTAATGAAGTCATAAGATTTGATTGCTTTATCAAATCTTAAGTTCCAAGTTTGGGATGCCTGCTTTAATCCATAGATGGATCTTTGCAGCTTGCATACCTTGCTTGAATGCTCTTTGGAAGTGAATCCTTCAGGTTGTATCATATACACCTCTTCTTGAAGGTTCCCGTTAAGGAATGCTGTTTTCACATCCATTTGCCATATTTCATAATCATAGAATGCGGCGATAGCAAGAAGTATTCTGATTGACTTAATCATGGCAACTGGAGAAAATGTTTCGTCATAGTCAATGCCTTGCCTTTGACGATATCCTTTCGCTACTAGCCTTGCCTTGTATGTGTCAATCTGTCCATCTGCCCCAATCTTTCTTTTAAAGATCCATTTACTGCCAATAGGTACTATACCTTCTGGCAGATCAACCAAGTTCCAAACTTGGTTGGCATACATGGACTGAATTTCAGAATTCATTGCCTCTTGCCATTTTTTTGATTCTTGACTATTTATGGTTTCTTGGTAAGTTTGAGGATCATCATCCTCATTTAAGTGCACTTTTGGTTTGCCATCATCGATATGTCCAACATATCTTTCAGGCTGCTTAGGCACTCTACCTGATCTGCGAACCTTTTGTGTATCATCTTGAACAAGTTCTTGAGTCAATGGTTCAGTAGATGAACTAGTGTTGATTTGTGAGTCTAGAATTTCTTCCAGTTCTATCTTGCTCCTACTGTCTTCTTTTGAAAGATATTCTTTCTCTAAGAAGACAGCTCTTTTTGCGACAAACACCCTTTGATCGCTGGGCTGATAGAAATAATATCAAAAAGTCTCTTTTGGATATCCCACAAATCTACATTTTTCTGTCCTGGAATCAAGTTTGTCTGGATCATGTCTTTTGACATATGCAGGACAACCCCAGACTCTAACATGCTTAAAGTCCGATTTCTTTCCTTTCCATATCTCATATGGAGTGGAAGATACTGACTTACTGGGAACTTTGTTCAACATGTATGCAACAGTCAACAGTGCATATCCCCATAAAGAGGTTGGAAGTTTAGCATAACTCATCATTGATCGTACCATATCTAATAGAGTACGATTTCTCCTTTCCGATACACCATTTAACTGAGGTGTATAGGGAGGAGTCTACTGAGACAAAATACCATTATTCTTAAGATATTCTGTGAATTATGTACTTAAGTATTCACCCCCTCGATCTGATCGAAGAGTTTTGATACTCTTTCCAGTATGGTTCTCAACTTCATTTTTAAACTCTTTAAATTTCTCAAAGACTTCTGACTTATATTTCATTAAATATATGTAGCCATATCTTGAGAAATCATCTGTAAATGAAACAAAGTATGAGTAACCACCCATAGCATGAGTGGACATTGGACCACATACATCACTATGTATTAGTTCCAATAAGTCCTTAGCTCTTTCTCCATGTCCTGAGAATGGAGCTTTGGTCATTTTTTCCATGAGACAAGCTTCACAGGTTGCAAATGATTCATAATCAAATGGATCAAAATATCCATTCTTTTGCAACCTTATGATCATGTTCTCATTTATATGACCTAGCCTACAATGCCATAGGTACGAATTATTCACATCCTTATCTAATCGTTCAAGAGATTTATTTACCAGACAAACATCATATGAAATATCAAGTAAATATAATCCATTCAATAAATATCCGGAAGCAAACAATTTGTCTCCTTGATAAATGGAACAACCTTTATTCTCTAGTTTCATAGAATATCCTTGTCTATCTAAACATGAAATAGATATGATATTCCTAATAATGGTCGGAACATAATAACAATCTATCAGTTCCAATGAGTCTCCTGACGGCATCTGAAGTCTTGCTGTCCCCACAGCTAACGCAGCAACTTTTGCTCCATTCCCGAGCCTCAGATCCACGTCTTCGCGGTTCAATCTTCTTTTACTTGTTAGCACCTGCAAGTTATTGTAGATATGAGAAACACATCCATTATCTAATACCCAAGATGTTGATTCTCTATAAGACAAGTTAAGATCGATCATGAGAATACCTGAAGTTTCATCAAGCTTCTCCTTTGCTTTTTCTACTAGATAAATCTTGCAGTTTCTCTTCCAATGACCTTCTTTATGGCAGTGGAAACACTGACCTTTATCATTGACTTTAGCTTTGTCCTTTTGAACCGCCGGTTTGCTTTTCACTAGCTTCTTAGGCTTACCTTTCTTAAAGGTCTGTCCAGCTTTTCTTTTCTTGTTGGTCTTACCAACAAGCATTGCATTTGGCTTATCTTTCTGGATAGTGCCTTCTGCTGTCTTCAACATATTGAGCAGCTCAGCCAGTGTAACTTCAATTTTGTTCATATTGAAGTTGATGATGAATTGTGAAAATGAATCTGGAAGGGATTGTAGGATTAAGTCAATGCTTAGGTCATTGTTCATAACAAAGCCGAGCTCAGCAAGCCTCTCAATCCATTCTATCATCTTGAGCACATGAGTTTGCACAGATGTGCCCTCGCTCATTCTGATCCTGAACAATTTCTTAGATATCTCATATCTTTCTGTTCTAGATTGTTCACCAAACAACTCTTGTAGGTGATTCAGAATGGTCTTAGGTTCCATGTTATCATGCTGTCGTTGCAGTTCATTGTTCATTGAACCAAGCATATAACACTGGACCTTGACAGAGTCCTCCTTCCAATTTTCAAACATCATTAATTCATCTTCGTTAGCATTTTCACCGGGTTGCACTGGATCTGGTTGATCCAGGACATAGGCTAGTTTTTCACACATGAGGACAATCTTCAGGTTGCGTAACCAGTCAATGTAATTAGGTCCCGGGAGTTTGTTTGCATCAAGTATGCAACGGAGGGGGTTAGGTGACGACATAGCGACCTACATGGAAATATATAAAAATGAGCAGATATTTCTTAAAATCAGATTTAGGACTTTTAATCTAGATTTAGGCTCCCACTATTTTTCGGCGATCTGTATGACCCTCTAATATACAGAATGGGAGATTCCGGTAATCTCCTAGTGGGGATCAGAATCCTTCGGGCAACATGCATGTGACCTTGTGGTAGCACAACAAATCACATCAAGTCCCTTAGGCAGTCAACTCTTGACAGTTGCAACATTTGCAATATCCGATCGGTTTAACCCCTGAATCAGAATGACCTTGTGGTAGCACAACAAATCAAATGATTCAGTTAAGTTTATCCATCATTACTTAGATGACATGAATTCATAGTGCAATCATTGTGGTAGCACAACAAAACTACACTATTTGTCTATTTATCTTAATAACATCACATGTCGTAGACCTAGGTTAATTTCTAAATCAAATAGACCTTGTGGTAGCACAACAAATCCATTTGAGATAAGAATTATCCTAAGATCTATAATGATGGTGGGTTACGTAGATTATTCTGAATATCTCACGTTTACAACTTAAATTTTAAAAGAGGGTTTTTGATTTGATTTGTAAAAATCGTGCTATCAATAGTATTTCAATTTGAAGTATCATTATATTTAATAGAAATATATATATATGATAGCATAGTCCACAAATATCACATATATTTAGAAAAATTAAATGGGGATGATCATAGACTGCTAAAGCTACTATGGAATCATCGGAGCCAAACGATGATCCATAATAGGATCCTAATGTGAAAACAGCAACACTAGTTCCATTTGATGCGAGTCCTTCCTCCAGATGTGTCTTCAGAAGATCCCGTCCTCTAAACTTAATCCATAACATTTAAATATGAAATTTAGGACTCGCAGGTGCACAAATGTACATTTAAAGCAATTAGAAATCTTGATCTTATCAAGGGGAGTACAATCTTATAGGAAGGTAGAAAGTACACTTGGATTAAGAGAGAGGAGGACACGCAGGTCCTATTTAAAATACCAAATGAAATAAGCATCGCATTCATCCACATCATTCATCACATGAAAATACTAAGTCCATGATCATCCCACCATAAAACACATCACATGCATCACAATCATCACATAATTGCAGTTTGGTATTAAATTTTATAAATATAAAATTATAATACCAATTAGTTTTCGAAATAACATTTATTTCAACATAATCAATAATATTCAAAACATTATTGACAAATTAACTAACTAAACCATTCAGTTAATCTAAATCCTAATTCAAACAATTTGAACAGAAAAATGTAATCAAGTTATGCATAAAATCAGTTTAAAACATTTTTAAACTAATTAATTTAACAGGAAAATTAATTATCTAAAATAATTTTAAATAATTAACTAACACCCTATTAACAATAAAGCCCTTTAATTGACTAACAGTTATTAAACACTTTAATAAGCTGTTAATAATCATAAAAATAATTAATAACAATTATTAATTATTCCTATAATTTTTCTGTTTTAAAACAATTTTAAAACGGGCTATAAAGGGCTTAAAATGGGCTAATTCAGGGTTATCGAGGGCTAAACAATTATTAAAACAATTTTAATAAACATTAAAAATGGGCCCAGCCCATTAGGGCCAATTGGCCCGGACCCTGGCTCGGCTAGGGTCGAGTCCTGGTCGAGCCAGGCACTGGACCTGGCCCAAGCTAGGTCCGGCCGAGCCGGTCCGAACCGGCTCGGGACCGGCCGGCCAGGCTTCTTTCTCCCCCTCCCCCAGCCGAACCCTAATCTTTCTGCAGAAGCTGCGGCTGGGAGGATCCGGAGCCGCCGCCGGCAAGCCCCGGCGCTGGCGGCCCCGGCCGGCGTTGCCCCCGGCGCCGGCGACGTGCCCGGCACCGGCAGGGCCGCCGGTGACCGGCGATGGGGAGCAAACCAAGCCCTAAAAATCCAAAAAATCTGATTTTCCAGGTTTTAAAAAAAACCGAGTTTGGGCTTGATTTTCAGGACCTCTAAGGGCACTCCGGCGCCGATCATCATGCCCAATGTGAAGTGGTGACTATCACCAAATGATCCAGACATCCGGGCCGCCATCCCAACGCTTGGGAATCGCGTACGAAGCCGCTAAAGTACCCTGGTTCATCATCTCATGAAGAACTCCGAAAATCCCAAATAAAATTCGAAAAATTACAGAAAAATAATCAAATTATTTGTGTTCATCATATGAACACTATTCCGTCATTTTTAATCGGATTAAACACAAGAACACGTACAATATGGGTTCTTCACGCATAACGAGAAAAACACGCAAAACGATGCCGTTTTACGACCGAACCAGAACCTGGCTCTGATACCACTGTAAGGAATCGGCAAGAACGCAGCGGAAATAAAAACGATTCCTATTGTATCGGTTGCTGGGATAGTAAAACGGACATTAAAATAAACGCGGGAAGAACGGTTCTTCACCTTTGCGGAGTTTCAAATCTCCCGTGGAAGATGCTGACTCGGTAATCGCGCACGCGCACGATCTCTAGAGGTATCCACACGAGTTCCCGCAGCAGACGCGATTTCCTCCTCGACTTGAGTGCTCCGACCAGATCTCAAATCCACCATGCGCGGAGAGAGACAGATCTACTCCAAGAGAGAGAGAGAAGGAGAGAGAGAGAGAGGAGAGAGAGAATCTGGGATGTAAAATTCGTCCAACCAACATTTTACCCCTTCCCCTTGGCCCTCCTTATATAGAAATAAGGATAAGCACAAGGATTAATCCTCATGATTATCCAAGAGTTTGGCCTTGGATAATTCTCCATTAAATCTTCATGTTTATCCTGCGACTTTTCATAAAAACCCAGATAAACATGAAATTTAACGTCTCTCACCGTCTGACGAGAACTCTTATGTGTGTGACCCTCTAGGCCAATATATCAGTCCGGTTGCAGGCCCATTAAACTTAGAACTGTTTCTTGAGTTTAATATTTATTAATTAACATTTAAACATCATATGTTAAATGATTAATTTAATAAACAAGTGAATTATCATCTGATGATCAAATTACTTGGCCTTCTGATCATGAACAGCATCAAACACTACCTCATGATCCCAGAAGATATAAGGGATACTGTTCCCTTCAATTGAACCTTTCCGTCTGTAGATACCGCATAGATATAATCCTTCACTCATGCAATGTCCCGATAACACAAGGGTATGGTTTTATAGTCAAACCCTCTTTCGCATTATCCAGATGGATTCTAGTACTCAGTTAATATCTAGAAAGACATCTCTTTCATTTGACCCTGGCCAGAGGTTTCTGTGTACACATCTATAGGACATTCTCTCTCCAGTCTTATACCAAGAGTGAGTGATCTCTTGTTGTTCACTCAATTACCTTCGCAAGCTTTCCATTGTATCTGAAAAACCGATTATGGTGGACTTAAAGTCCACAAGTCAGAGAATCAAGATACAATGGTCCACAAACAAGATATCATTGGTGACTCAGGTCAAAGGACCAACTGTGCTACTGCAACGATTGAATTTCCTAGTTGACTAATAGGTATAATTACCATCCATGAATTCTTATTTGGGTCTGTTCAGTGAACTCATTTTCTAATGAGCACCCACATGTTTGTCTTAGTGTCACCACACGAGTGAATGTGAGATCATTCACCCTCATCACATGAGCAGACATAACTTGTGTCGATCTTATCGAATATTTAATGTCCATCTCAAATATCCTATGATCGAGAACTGTTTAAGACAATTGACTGAGGATATTGATCTCACTATCATGATTCAATATCCCATATATTTGTCTATGGACCTTCATTACGATAGTTAATTTGCGAGAACTATTAAATAAAGAAATAATTGCCTTTATTAATAATTTGAACTAGAATGTACAATGATTGGCTTTGAGGCCACCCAATTCTATCACTTGTAAATATGTTTTAATTTATTTCCTTTCAATATGCTGATGTCGTTCTTTGTAGAAATGGTGATCAATGAAGTGGTCTTTTTTGTAGTGAAGAAAGTTTTAAATGGATATCAACTTTGTTTATATTTCAAACCAAAAGTTTCAATTACCTTGATTGTTGATTTCAAGTCATTATCATATTAAGGATGTAAATATCTATATCCTCTTCTGTTCTACGTACATAATGTATCTTTCACATTAGCAATATCCTTGTGTATCATAATCTACACATTTCTAATGTGATGAATAGAGTTCATAAATTCATAGAATTCCACAAAGTAACAGCATAGAGAAAGATTTAGTCTATCTAGAAGATTAGACATGATATTAGCTTTTCTTTAAATTGGTAGCTTTATTCATGTCAACAAGTTTCTCATGATGAGAATTCTTGTGCATATAGCATTCCCCCTGAAATCATCTTCTATGTAGTGGTAGGAATTAAAATCAATTATAAAATAGAGTCTTTACATACGTACTTACAAAAATAACTCCATTCGCAACTGCTGGCTCTATGGTGATTGAATGGAAGAGACAGAGAGATAGCTGAAATCATACCTGGGAGGCCCCTTTTTAGGATGAGTACTGAGCGACATTTGAAAAAAGTTGATACCATATTACTATTTGGAATATTTTGGAAGTTTTCATGTAGATGACACTAGGGATGCAAATAGGTCGGATTCGGTGCAAATCCAAGGTAGATCCATGATTTTATCCATTAAACTATCGGTTTAGAAATGTTATCCATTAACTATCCTATAAGCTAACAATCAGTTGGATAATCGAATCTTACTGTACCATATGCATTGGGTCAAAAAAATTTATATCCATTGTCGTAGCTGCTGTGCATATAAGTTTAAAAAGACCGTTAATTGACCTATAAGCTAACGAACAGTTGGATAATCGGAGTATCGATTACCATTTGCATTCCTAGATGATACTATAGTTTGGCAGACCTAATGGAGGTCAAAGATGACTTTAGTCTTGGATCCATCTCGAGAGGATACTTTGGCCCTATAGGTTTCGCAATCTGTGCCATGTCTAAAGCCACGGTTTGTGGCCCTTGGTAACTTGTGGGACGATCTTACCTATCTCAGATCTTTTAAGACTGTATGGTGTGCAACCCAAGAAAAATATATTTTTTTGAATTGTTTTCTAGGTCGGATCTACTATACTTGACATGGTCTTACAACCCATCTCTGATCGGAGGAGTCAAAAAATTCTAAAAAATAAAAAATAAACTCCATTTTATTGGGTTCAATCCATTGAGGGCTTCTTTTATTGTTTATTAGGGTTCAACTTTTGATTTTTTTAAAAAAATTAGATCATTTGATCAGAGATAGATTATACAGACATATCGAATATGATGAGCCTAACCAAAAGAATTTTTCTATTTTTTTGCATTTTTCGGGGGCTGCACCCAATGCAATGGTATTACTCATCTTTTAATGAGTAAGCGACCTCAAGGTCCATAGAGTTGGGCCAGCCCAGCCATAGTGGGGCAACAAAATGGTCCCATCAATTTTCTTTATGAAAAAGAAAGGGGGAATAGGAATGACACAGACATTATAAAGCTTTTGAAATTTATTCTCCATGCCAATAATTAAAGAGTTAATTTCACATTAACCATCTTGATATGCAAAATGTCATGTCTAGCACTCTTCATTACATAATATCATATATATCATTCTTTTAATGACATACAAAAATGTCATTAACATTAATGTCAATGTGTGATTGTTAAAAAATGCCAGGAATATTTTATATAACTATTAGAATGTAATGGCAAATGAGTGGGTAGAGGGAAACATTACTAAGATTACTAAGATTCCCTAGAGAGAGAGAGAGAGAGAGAGAAGTGCAGCTTAGCACTGCATGCATGCCAACACGGAGTAGTCAACGATGTCTCAGTTGAGTTGGGCGGCACTTTCGCAAAACCCATGCACATATCCACCCCCTAGCAACTAGTGCATCACTAGTTGCTTGTGTAGCAAGTAAAACTCGAAATTTAAATATGGGTCTAAGTAACTTTTCTGGAGTAAGCTAAACTAAGACTCATGTCTAACTATACTAGAAACTAAGAAAAACTCATAGAAACAAATAGTAAGAATTAAAAACTAAAATATCTGAGTTTATGACGATTGATATCAAAATATTAAGATACGAGGACTTATTTCGAATTTATTATGTTTATAAAGATCGATGTCAAAATAAAAATATCCTTTGAAGAAATGCTTGACCATGATGTTGTTGAGGCTCTAAAAGTAGGTGCTTCTACATTATAGAAAGATGGTTTTTGAGGTCCCCTTTGGTATCAGATTAAGGATGTGTTAAACCCATTTTATAGTCGGTCTACATTGGATATGTCATTTTCACACAAGGATAAGAGGGGGTTAAGACTTTTGGGGATATCAATAAGTTTTGGAGTTAAACGTTTACCCCCCTTCCCAATCCCATTTTCTCATTCCCACTCTAGCTACCAGTTGATGTCCTTCCGATGCCCTTCTCCCTTTCCCATTCATGTTATATTTAATACCTAATTAGATTAGTACTGGGTTCAAACTTGAATAACAAAATGATGACATTATTACTAAAAAGTATATTTAACACAATAATGCATTAATAAAAATGACATAATTATGTTTAATATATCATTAAATGGGAGTGTTAATTAAACATTCTTAATAGAAAGAGTGGAAAAATTGTTAAGTTTTATTATTTTGTCATACCATTTTGTCATTATATTTAGGATGTACTATTGTACTTAAAATGATACTAAGCACAAAGTTGGACAATAAAATGGTGGCATTACTAGTAAAAAGTATATTTAATGTATTAATTTATTAATAAAAATAACTTAATTACTTTTGATACATTATAAAATTGAAGGGTTAATCAACCACCCCTAATGAGAAGGGTGAGAAAATTGCCACGTCTTATTATTTTGTCATAATATTCAATACATATTTCAATTAATACTAAGTTGAAAGTTGAATAATGAAATGATGGCATTACTACAATAAGCATATTTAACATAATATTGCATTAATACAAATGACATAATTATGTTGAACATACCATTAAATGGGAGTATTAATTAAACCCTCATAATGGAAAGGGTAGAAAAATTGCAAAGTCTTATTACTTTATCATACTATATTTAGAATAGTACTAAGGAGGAAGTTGAATAATAAAATGATGGCATTATTATTGATAAGTACATTTAATATATCATTTCATTAATAAGAATAACATAACTATATTTAATATTTCATCAAATGTGAGGGTTATTATTTTGTCATTATTAATACATACTTAGTTTAGTACTAACTACACAGTTGAATAATAAAATGATGGCATTACTATTAATAGCATACTTAATATAACATTATATTAATAAATAAAACCTAATTATATTTAATATATGATTAAATAGGAGGGTTAATCAAATAGATGACAAGAAATGGTGGAAAAATCGTTAAGTCCTATTATTGCCATTATTAATACATACCTAGATTAGTACTAAGTACAAAGTTGAATAATAAAATCATGGCATTACTATTAATAGCGTACTTAATGTAACATTATTGTAATAAATAAAGCCTAATTATATTTAATATATGATTAACTAGGAGGGTTAATCAAATAGATGGTACGAAATAGTGGAAAAATCATTAAGTCTTATGGATAAATTATACTTGGTTTGAGTCGTGCTTATGAGAACAACTTGCTGCACATCCCAAACAACCCGGAGGAGTGTGCGCGAGCCGAGTGTTGCGCACGCCCAATAGGGTGCGCGCGAATGCACAGACATGTTCGCTGTACACCTTTGAGATGTGCATTTCCTTATGCTTATTCCTTTCCTTTCTTAATGAAACCTAAGCGTGTCAGAGAGAGTGTCTGGACATTTTCTTCAGTTATAGGTGCCAGCAGGCTTCTTTAGCAAAGGAGTGCAAGTGCATTGCAGGGTGGTCTTTCCTTTGGTATCTATCTCCAACACATTTGTCAAGTTTGCCCTCGTCGGTCTCTACATGTCGGTTGTGCTGCAGTCTTCAGGTCTTGGGTGGTGGGTTCTCTTCAAAGCACTGCCAAGTGGCATCTGATGAGAGGGACCGGGGTGCAAAAGATGGCGTAGCAGGCACTGCACAATGCTCAAATGATGTCAGCCAGTGGCGGACCACAGTATGTCTAATGGGGTCCTGTGATTTTACTGAATTTTGTAAATTTTATTAAAGTCCTTTAATTTTGATCAGTGATTAATTACTCATCCTCTCCGATGCCGCGTGCTCATCTTCCTTCTTCCTCTCCCCTTCCAATATTGCATGCACCGCCTTAACGTGAAGACCTTGAAGCTGTTACTGTTGCTATTGCTGCAGGAGACCGAAATCTAGCATTATCGGTGCAGGGCGGCAAGGGAGGAGGAGTCGGTCAGAATCTGGTAGAGTCGTGCAAGGTTCGATTCGATTTTATTTTAGAGAAAATTTCTTCAAATTGAACCGAACCGAATTGAATCTTTTAGTTTTCTTCAGTTTTCTTCAAGGTATAACCTCCTTATTATCAAAACGGAAGAGTCGAAAGCGGCTGAATCTGCCAGGGATTGAGCACACCTTGTTACATCGATCCGTGCCAGTTGCAATCAACTCCGAGTCCAATTTTGAAGTGGATAATGTTAATACGATGGAAAAGTTTTCTCTTTTTTTTTTAAAAAAACGCAGGTGACGTGAATAAATAGGAAAGACCAATCCTTAAAATGTTGTTTGCATTTTTATCAGGTAATTAGGAGTCTTTTTCACCAAGATTCTTCCTTTTGAGGAAGTAGAAAAAGTATAGATCCACGTCACGCTTATAAACACAACCCTAATGGTCATCTTGTTTGATATGATCGTGCATGCACTGGCAGCTTTCGGTAGAATTAATCCAAGATTCTGACGAGAATTAGGTGAGACAAAAGTTTGCAACCGAACTGCATGATTAATTAGTTCAGTCGTTAAGATCTTATCAGATTGGTTGAAGCCGAGTTAAAAGTGACTCTTTCCAGTGTCATCAATCTCTACTTTAAGGCCTAAACTACTGTTTTATCCAATTCAAATCATATGTCAAAAGAATTTGATGATCGTACTAGCTAGTAACTAATCTTCCATCTCCACCGCTTTGTCTGATACATATATGCTAAGAATATGACGAGGAGAAATATATATGATTACATGATCTATTATGTAGCACGAGTCCCATGCATACACCGTGGCGCATGCAGTAGACATTCCCATTTTGTCGTTTGGCGGAAAGGTAACGAGGTCATATCTCATCAACATGTGTTGGGGGGGGGGGGGGGTGTGGAAGAGTTCCCCCGGCACAACACTCACCGTATGGAACTAGCCTCATAGGACAGTTGGTTCATCACTTCTTTTTATAGGGAGGTCTCATGTTTGAACTTGATTGGAGCCTAAAAATTCTTTAGTCATGCAGTCTTCGTGGTGTTGTTGAGATCTTTATCTCTTGGTTTGTCGGATTACTTTTTTAAAAATCAGACGGACCTAGAATTGTCGTCTAATTAGACGGATCCATCGAACTGATCGGAATTATCTCTAATTTTGGAGACAAATCTCAAGTTCCAGATTGAAACCACGATCGTTTGTAAATAATTGTACATATCTGGCCATTGTGCCACTTAAAAAAAAAAAAAACACTCACCGTGTGAATTTGAACCGTTCAACGTCCACGGAGAGACATAAAATCTTGTTGTACGAAGATATATGAATCATTTATTTTTGAAAATGACGTGCACAATATATGTACGACTCAATTTCATATGTCTGACCACAGGTCAAGACAATCCATTCTTTGCGGGATGGGAAAGATTTGCCCTCCAAGGTCAAACTCATGTGCTTAATACGTGTATCTTTTAAAGGTTAAAAGAATTTCTACTTTGGCCAAATTCAATCTCTATTCTTTAGACAAAAATATTTGCTGCACCGGTAGCCTGTGTTATATCGATTGTCAATATTTTTAATTTAAAAAAAAAATTTAAAATTTTTTAAGTAGGTCTTATTATATTTTACACGTTTATAAAAATTGATATTTAATTGGACAATCTAAAAAAGATGGAAAAAAATTATTTTTTTATTTTTTTAAATCATCTGATCAGAAATTAAATTATACAGATATGTATATTAAGTTAGGATCCACCTAAAGAATCAAAAAAGATTCTTTTAATGTTTCTCTTCTTTGAAATAGGAACCTCAAATGCCCAACCACTAGACTCTGAGGTCAGAAAGGTTGACTAAGCCGTTGGCGGTGTACGTATGGAGGAGAGTCTTGATGAAACGGACAACAACCGTAGGATTCCGTCGTTTTCGCTTTAATGAAACGGACAACTGCCCACTGTAGGATTCCATCGTTTTCGTTTTACCTAAAGGCACGTCACCGTCTGGCACGTGACTCATGCCACAATGGCTTTACGATTTTTCTTGAAAAAATGTTATTTAATATATAATTTTTGTCTACACGTTTTCTTGTCATGTCAAGACTTATTAAAGGTAAAGCTTGTATTTTAACTACGAATAAGTAGATGAATTACTCGTAGTTACGTGGTCGGCATGTGGTGGTGTCTTTTTTGGTTTTTCGGGTGCTCTACCCTAGTTAGGTGTGTCAACGGATCTGTGAAATCCGATACTCGATCCGGTTCCAACCCGTTTAACCACATCTGGATTCTAGTTTTGATCCGAAAAAAAATTTGCAGGTCAATTTCGGATTTTGTTACGGATCTGATTCTGGCTTAAGTTTTCGGATTTGAATCATGGTGGTCTCTAAAAGGTTCGGATGGTCATTCGGATTCTCTGTGACCCGATTTGAATCCGACCCGTTGCCCTAGTGGCTAGTGGTGCCTAAATTCAGAAGGAGTAGGGTGGTAAGTCATTGACTAGCAATGAAAAAGAGTTTAGTGATGGCATGTGTATGCTGCAAAGTTTTTATTGAGCTTTAGTTATAAATTTGTGAAGTTTTAGTTTTCATTTAGTTATTCGAAAGCTTATAGATCCTTTTTTAATAAAGTTCTATAAAAAGGTGACTCTATACAAAATGTTCTGTCCTTTTCTGTAGATCCTTCAGTTTCATATCGAAAAAGATAACTCTTTTCCTTGTACACCCCCCACCAACCTTAACCCACATCCTCACTGCTCTACCAGCAGTTCATCTCCGGTATCTAGGATGAAGAGGAGTCTAATAATAGGGGTGCAAATCGGATCGGGTAGATTTGGATTCAATCCAACCAAATCCGATTTGATCAGATGCGATTCTACCCATATACTCGATCAGTGAAAATCTGGTTCTATCTGAGATCCAGATTTTTCATCTGCGAACCTCTGCCGGACCTCCGCTGCAGCGCCCACCTCGCAAACTCATAGATCTGAATCTGGATCCACATTTGCCATTAAAATAGGATGTATAAAGATACGAATCTGGAGCCCATCAATATGAATCTGGGTCTGATTTGGATGCAGGTTGGATGCATCCCTAGAATCCACACTTCCCCTCCCTATGGATGGATAGAGCGGAAGAGAGAGAGAGAGAGAGAGAGAGTTGCCGGGTATATGTTGTCTTTTACTGATTAAAGTTAACTTTTAACCATGATTAAGTTAGATTCACATATATGTCCATTCCAAAGCAGTCAGCTAGCCTATTTTTATAAAATGGAGAGGGTTATACAAGACATACTAACAAATAAACAAGAGTAGTTATAGGGAATAGAAAGTAAAAACTTCGGTTTGCCTCCACCGAAAACAATCTTAATCTACATACGCAATTACATTAGTACCTAACTCACCAACCCAAGTACATAAGCCTTTAAGCAATTCTTCAATGCTAAAGCCTCTACCCTTTCAATTGAAAAGTACGAGAAAAAGAACTAAGTCCCAGTTTGGCAAGCTTGTGGAAAGCTTGGGAGAATTAGGGAGGATTTCATATCTGTAGCCTAACTTAAGCTTATGGGGATGGAGTAAGAGGGAATAGATACGTAGTCTTTGAAAAGTTCACAATTCAAACTAACAGTAAAAAAATAAGCGAATTGTTTACATTGGCTTAATTTTCATCCATATTTAATAACTATATTCCGTTTGGGCCTTCATCTGCAGCAATTATCGACCTGTTCTACGGAATTACTGCTTCCGGCAGTGGCGGATCCAGCGGAACCAACATGTTTCAGTGGTGGTCCTGAGATCTCACTGAAATTTTAAAATTTTAATATAAGAATCTTAATTTAATAAGATAAATTTTAAATTTTAGTATAAAATGATCTCACTAGATTTCTTAGATGACCTACAGGACCTCAGTCTCACTTGGAGCTTAGTTCCACTAGATTTTTACATATTATTATGATTTAATAAAAAATTCGTTAAGTGCATCTGAAAGAAAAAAATTTCTCGTAACAAAGTGTATCATTTTTATTGAAGTAAATCATTTTTATAATAGTTAAAATTTATTTATATTTATTTTTTTAATATTTTAATATAACAAAAATAAAATACGAAAGATTTAATAATGATCTGAGTGACCCCACTGGATAAAATTTCTGCGTCCGCCACTGGATTTGGGAACCCTCTTTATTCACACAAGGAGAGAGAGATGTTAACATCTCTTAGCCATTCTTCAAAAATTCCTTCTTAGTCATTCTTTCAAAAACAAAAAAAAAGAGAGATGTTAAAATTTCTTAGTCATCTTCAAAAATTCAATCTCTTGATTCTCTTCTTACTGCCTTCTTAGTCCTTTGGCTGGATCGCATATTTCCCACTTCAAAATTTGAAATATTTAAATATTCATGTACATGTTGTTTAGAATATATATTTTATTAAAATTAATAGAAATATTTATTACAACGTTTCTTGAACATGCTGTCCCATCGAGTAGATTGACAGGACATGGTTACTATAGAACTTCATCGAGGTGCATGTCACAATTCTTAAATCATGTGTGCTGTCAACATTGTGAACGTCTTAGTGATAAGTCTTACTAGTGAATGAGATTCCTTACACCTTATTATCTAAATTAGAGGGTGTAAATTAAGATCATACATTTTCTTTTTATTTTTCTTTTTTGATAAAATGACTGATTTACTTTTACTTGGTGTGAATAATTAAGAACATACTTTGACCGATAAAAATGAGATCCAAATAATCTTATCTCTTAATAAAACCCTTTATTATTTGAAAAGAGATATTTAGAAGAAAGAGAAAGTACGCCTCCTCTCGATGAATCTAGAGGCACACCAGGTCTAGGCAATCAAGTTCAGACGATCCTGTTCCCATGTCGAGGGAGCATTATAGGGACGATTAAACACCATGTGACTCAAAGGAAAGAAACCGACAATGATCACGGTGATGATTTTTGTAATCTAAATGAAATAACAACCTAACTGCACCCTGTGTTAACTTGTGTTCTGTTAAATTTGATGTTGAACAGAACCTACTAGTGCAATATTAGCGATGTGAACCAAACATCAGCGGTAAAAGTAACAACAGTATGACAAATAATTAAACGCAAGCAAACAGCGACTTTCCAAGTAGGATAACCACAATTCACGAAATAATCAAGTAATTAAGGTTGTGTTTAGGGTCAGTTTGGTATCCTGCAAAAGTAGATGCATGCGCCAGTTTTCAACTTGATATCCTATTCGGTAGCTTTGGCATCCGCCGCAGTCAGCCAGGTGCAGTTCTCAAAGAAGAGCAGGCGAGATTTAGTTTTGCAGTTTATACAGTAACTTTTAAGAAGATTTCATATTTGTGAAAGGCAATAACTTGTTGCATCATCACAGTTTTTTTTTTCTTTTTTTTGGGAAGAACCCCAACATTGCGAACATCTTAATATAATTAGATTTTTCATAGTTTATCATCATCGTAAACCTGTACAAGTTGTGGTTGGATCAAATTGTCAATAATAGCATTGACAAAGGGTTCAACAAATACTCTATCTCATTGTAATTATCTTCTTGTTTAATTCTTTGCCAAAATAAAAAAACAATATTCTTTACTTCATATTTTCATTTTCTTTTATTCTTTTGTCTTCCAGCTAAAAATACGAATATGTACTCTGTGCTTTCTAGTTCTTTTCAAATCTTTTCAGCTGTTGTTGTACTTTATCATCATTGTAAACCTATTTAACCGTCGGATCAAAATGTTAATAATAGTATTGACCCCCCAAAAAAAAAGGAGATTAGCTCTCCACCCTCAAAATCTTGGCTAGTCCCATGTCCCCAAGTAATTTGAGCAGTAGGATATGTCAGATGGACGATCAAATATATTATAAAAAGCTGCCAACGCGTAAGTAATTACTGTGAAGGTTTAATCATCCAATCTAGTGACGAAATGGTGTAAGTAATTTGGAAAACGGTGTAGTTACACCATTTCTTAATATTACTTTTTGACACTTATTAAAAATTGGAAGTACAACCATCAAAGATGTGGGACCCGTACATTTCCCTTTCAATGTTTGAACGGTCTTAAACGGGTAAAAACTAACAGAATGGATTTAAAATTTTAAATTTTTAAACTTTTGAACTTAAGAATAAATTTTTCTGTCAATGGACTGAAAAATAATTTTTACCTGTTTCTTAGACTGCAGATTAAAAAACCCTTCTTAATTTAACTAGTCACACACACATGCTGCACAGACTCCGATGAACGTGGGGAGTATATTTCAATTGCAACCACAGAGGAGAAAGCGGGAATCTGGAGGAGGGAAGGGGCAATGATGGTTCCTTCATCACCTGCACCGGAAGTGATCCGCTCCTATTAATATATAGGTCACTCGGAGACCTGCGTGACAAACCGATGGAGCACTTGTGCAATTCACCTCTACAACATATATAAACTAGTTCTAAGTAGTTTGCATGTAAAATTGTTAAATTTGTTAAATTTTATTTATGTAAAATTGTTAAAATTATTCTCATTTGGAATAATAAGTTTCAAAAAATGAGAATAATTTTAATTTAAATATTCTAAAAAATAGATTAAAATATCTATTAATTTACGCATAAAATTTACTCTCAAATACAAAATGTATATAAGCACATTGTTGAGTAAAACTTTCAAGGTAATATAGTTGAAGCACAAAATACAGTTTGTGGAAGACTATATCCATAGAATTTAAGATAAAAGAAATAGAAAACTCCATTCATTCTTTAATTGACATAAAGTACTATTGTCTTCCTCTATTTTAACAATCTTCTTCTTCTTCGTACACGATTGTTGAGGAGTGATAATATCTTTCGAATGAAGTCTCTCATTTTCATCATTTGAAGATCTTTTGAATGGTGTTATGTTGTTCAATACAGTAGAATCAGAAATATTATCACCAGTTATTGATAAAAAGTCATGCAATATAAATTAAAATTAGTTAAAGTTAAAAAACTTTCACCAATCTAAATAATAAACAATCGTATTTATTCATTTTAAAAAATGTACATTCTCATAAACAATGTGCGGTTCATGAGATTCTACATAATTCTCCTCCTGCTACGAAAGGAAAAAAAAAAGAGAGAGAACATAATGATTATTTATTCATGACAGAAAAAAAAAATTATAATGTTACCTTATATATTTTATAACTTACCATAAAGAAAGAAATAATATCTTCTTCATCTGTCATTCGTAAAATAGTATAAATAGGCTACTTTTGCTTCAAGTTAAACTCTGAAACTTAAATTTTGAACAATATTTTTTTTTCAAGTAAGATATCTAATTTTTCAGGAAAATCATCTTCTTCTCCATCCTATTTTTATCATGCAATATATTTGTAAAATTATTTAATAAAATTTAATTAAAAATATATATGAATATAACTTAAAGTAAGATACCTTGATTAGCCTGTCTCTCAATTCATTTGTAGATTTGTGCAACACTTGAATAGCTTCCCGATCAAACATCACTAAAGATGCGCATGCAAAATGATCAATGACTCTACCTGTATTTTGTACCTATTTAATACATTAAATAAAATTTTATTTTTTGTTATATAAAAAATAATTGATAATATTAACCATTATAGTAACATAGTATCGAAGAAAGTACCTTGGAATGACTACTTTTGAAGATTGATTACATGCAGCACACCAGAAATTTCCATTTTCTACTTTAACTTTTTTTCGACATTTTTTGCATGAATTATAAAACTAATTATAGTCCGTCTCAATTTTCTTTATAGTTGCCAACGATATACATGTGTATACCTGCAATTTAAAGATAACAAAAGTAATTAGGTTAATTAAATTTACAATTAATTTAATAAATAAATAAATAAATTTTTAACATTACCTTTTGCATTTCTCGAATTTTATCTAATGTTTTTCTTTTAGTTGTTGATAAGAAATCTTCTGTTATTGAGCGAGCACTAACTGTGGAAATTTGATTAATTGTATGTGAAACAAATTCCTCGTAAATATTGGAACTATACAAATTGAAGTATTAAGTCATAAAATAATAAATTAATTATAAAAGTATGATGAATAAACAATCAATAAAGCATGATTATGTTGGAAGTAATTTACCTATTTTGAAATTGAAGCACTTCAAGAATATTAGGATTGAAGAACAATTTAGTTGCGAATAATGAATTTGTCACATAAGGTTTACACGTAATTTTTTATAAAATTAAATATAAAATCAGATTAAGCATGCTAAGCATAATTTGAGGTTGTAAATGAAAATATATTATAAAAAAATGTTAAATATATTGTAGTAATTAAAAATATCTTGCCACACTTTTATTTTGGCTAGATGCATAACCAGTATAACAAGTTCTGAGATTTGATTGTCAAGATATTTCACAATCTCTTCAGCATACTCTCCCCACAAAGTACAATTCAATTTTCTTTTACTGTAAAAAATTATAATCATATACACAAAATATAACATGCTTCTTTTGAATATTAATTCAATGTTAAAACAAATTCAACTCACTTGGTATCCTCTAATTCAACAGTAAGTCTTTTGTTTTTTTTCTCATAGTTCTCACTTTCTTGTAAATTCCCAACTCCAGTTAAGAATCTAATGACATCTACAAAAAAATAATTATATAATATATTTATTTATCAAAAGAAAAATTTAAACATATATATGTGATGTCAAAACATTATTTTAATTTTTCTAAAAATAATTGTGTACCTATTAACTTAACTGAGTGTCATCCGTTTGTCTGGCGATTACTTCCTCGAATGAGACAAACTTAAAACCATAAAAAGGTATGGTAGCTGCTTCACATAACTTAACAGACGTTGAATAAAGAAAGTTTACTTTGTACGCATGATGAGTAGCTCTGTATGTTCCTGTATTTTCTCCCACATCAAAATTCATGATCAAGTAGCACATTCCTTCTTTCAATAGTGTCTTGAATTTATTTATCAAAGACTTCTTGATAGTAACTTGAATCTTGTCTCCCTATGACATTAAAAAAAAATCAAAAATATGATTTTAAATGTTTTTATTAAAAGTACAATTATTATTTTAATTGTCATAGAAATTCATTAAAGTATCAAACTTCTCAGAATGTTGATAATAAAATATTATTCTAGCAAAATCATTATCCACGTAAATGAACAAACCTTCTCGTCCAAGAAAATCATTTCTATGTAGTTTATTTCATCAAAACTTTCAAATCGGAGCGTGTTCCACATCTTGATGACTCTTACAGTAATTCTCCAAGTTTCTTTAAAAGGATTAATCTCAGATATGAAATTGATAGTTGGAGTCATCTTTAGACCTGTGTTCATAACCAATAATATAAAAAATCATCAATTTTTTTTGAAATATTTCAAGAATAAAAATTACTAATAAACAATAATGAATTAAAGTGAAAAATATTGTATAAACTAAGATTATAGAGATTAGATGTAAAGTTAGACTTACAGATCATATCTTTTGAAATATTTCCTTATATACCACATTGTTTGTCAAATTTGAGATTTGAACATCTTTATCATGAATCAAAACTTTCAATCCTCTTTTGTTCTTGACTCTAAAAACAACTACATAAAATTGTCCATGGCTGAAAACAGGTCTTGATAGATAAAGACCAACATGGGAAAGAGATTGACTTTGACTTTTATTTATGGTCATTGCAAAGCAAACAGATAAAGGATATTGTCTCCTTTGTAGTTTAAAAGGTAATTTTGCATCAGATGGACTCAAAACCATTCGAGGAATGAAAACTTTGTGTCCAATGTTACTTCTTGATATAACTTTAGCTTCAATGACATGACTTCCCAATTGAGTGACAATTAGTCTTGTTCCATTACATAATCCAGAAGATTGATCTATATTCCTGAGCAACATCACTGACACTCCAACTTTAAATTTCAACTTATGATTTAGAAGACCTGAGTATTTTATGCTATTCAAAAAATATGGAGTATATAAATCTTCTTGACTGTCACGATCTCCTGTGGCTTTTGCAAATGCTATCTGAGCTGAAGTAAATCTTTTCCTCACCGGATATTAAATCAAGTATGTACTCATTTATCATTTCAACAATTTCATGTGTTGGTGCAAGAATAGCTCTGTCTTGTAGGTATTTTGAATCGGACATGTTTTTTAATAATGAAGGGCAAGTGTCATCAACAATTGATGTAAGTGGATTCATAGAATCTTTAATTAACAAATCATCAGGTATCTCAATTGTTGCTTCCCCATCATTTGGATCACCGAGTTTTTCATCTCCAATATTCAATATCCATTCAAAAAAAATTTTAATTTCTTCTCTATCAGTATCACAGGAACCTATTTTAATATCATATTTTTTGTGAGTGTTAAAACTTGACAGAATTTCCATAGATAAGAAGAGTCGATAGTAGCAAAGACTATGTCAGCTCTATTTCCTTTTGGAATTACTGGTAATATTTGTCTGAAATCCGCTCCAAAAACAACAATTTTACCTCCAAAAGGTTCATTTAAATTGCTAGGATTTGTGAACCTGAGAACATCTCTTAAAGTCCTATCAAGAGTTTCAAAACAATATCTATGAACCATTGGTGCTTCATCGCAAATAATAAGTTTAGTCTTAGATAATAATTCGATCAACGGACTGCCTTGCTTAATATTACAGGTGGAGTCTTCGTTCACAACCAAAGGGATACCAAATCTAGAATGAGCTGTTCTGCCCCAAGGAAGTAAAATAGATGCTATCCCACTTGATGCTACGGTAAGAACAATGTCTCCTTGAGAACGTAAAGCAGATGTTAATGTTCTCCAAATAAAAGTCTTTTCCGTACCACCGTATCCATATAAGAAAAATAAACTACTTTTATTGTTGAAAACAACATCAATGATAATTTCAAAAACTTGTCTTTGTTCCATGGTCAAACTGGAGAAAAGTTTGTTATACTCAACAGCCAATGTTATACGATCATATCATAACTCATCTTGGATGAACTTATTTTGACCATCAGAAACAATTAGCATATCAGGAAAAGGCATTGAAGCATAATCCTTGCAAGAGTATAATTTTTTATTTGCTCATCACTTAACTGCAATTCATATAAATAAAAAATCATATTAGTAGCAAAAAGTTAAGTATTTCATTCAATATACTACTGATTATTCTAAAATATATACATTCATATTGTAGAATACTTCTCTGTCTGTGAAGGATATCCTCTGCAAGTAGATTCCATGAGTATTTCCAAATAAATTCAAGCTTGGATAAATTGTTCGACAATAATAAAGTGGCAAAAAAATTTCTTAAATAATGTTCAGAACCCCAGAATGATGCTTCTTTAATTGCTTCGATGTATTCCTTGTCATCATCAAGCAGACCCAATGCAAAACAGGCATCTCTAAATGTAGGATATAAAACTCCATCAACAGTTCGAATATCTTCATAAGATGTGGCTCCTTTGATTATGTTTAGTAAAATCCTCATATAATACAATTCTCCACTTCCTGGATGAACAAAGTAAATCCTTCCAATCGAAAATCTTTGTTTTCGAGGAGTCCATTTTCTCAAATTTTGATTCCACACAAATTTTGTTGGGAATTATGAATAACTTAATTGTCTTGCTTCTTCATATTCCTTGTTAGCTTGCATCCAAGCTAAGAACATTGTTTGTTCAATTCCAGGTCGGTTAACAACAGAATCAATTGGTTGACTGTCTTCAAATATGATATATTGTTCGTTCGGAAGATGAAAACTCAATCTTTCTACAGATGGTTCTCTATGATGAATATCAAATGCAAATATCCTCCATGCAGCCTCACATGCAGATATATATCTACAATCGTAATACATATTAATTTCATCAATTTCTTCATTATTGTCTGCATCATTTTGTCTTTGATACAACATAGCAGTTACACGATCATGTCCCTTATTCACATACTTAAATAAATATTTAATGGACCTTGATTGATTGCACCACTCAACATTGATATGAGCTTGATACTTCATGAGCAATTTTGAATTATAAGGGACAACAAAACGATTGTCGAAGAAAACGTCATTCCTTTCAACACTCTTCCCATCATTCCTTCTTCTATATAAAAGATAACCATCTTGGTAAACACTGGTCCTTTCTTTAAACTTCTTTGGAAAATGTTTTGTGCATTTTTCATCCCTCATACATGGCGACTGTATATGAGAAGGACCACACGGACCGTGAATCATGAAATTTTTTACAGCTTCATATAGATCTGGATTTACAGTCTTATCAGGAATTTCTGCAGAAATAATCTCATCTACATCATCCCCCGTAAGATATTTATCTTCAGCATGTAGAAATAATAAAATGTGAGCATGGAGAAGACCTCTTTTTTGGAATTCAATTGTATAAACAACTGCATAAAAAAATCGCAAATGTCAATACAGTAATCTATCTTTAAAATTTTTAAATTTTAAAGATAGATCAATAGTATAGTATACATGTAATTTTAGATTGTATATCATACTTGCCTTTACTTGTCCAAACAATTTGTGACGCTTTAAATCTCGTATAAGCTGTTCAAGTTTTATCTTAAAAAATCTACAATGAACATCTGGCCTATCTTCATTCCTGAGACCATGACTTTTAACTAATCTAATAATCTCAGGCCACTTTGGATTGCAAGTAAAAGTAATAAAGAGATCTAGATAACCAGCCCATTTGCAAATAGCCATAACATCTTGATAATTTTGTATCATATATCTTGCACCGCTAGTAAATGATGAAGGTAATACAACTCTTCTTCCTGCAGTACCTGAATTAGTCTCTCCTCTTAAAATAGCATCAGTAAGCCCTTTATAGAGCTCAGATCTTAGTTCCTTTTGATGAGTCCGAATAAACATCAACCTCTCATGTTCTATCATTGTGTAAGCATCGACAATGAATTGTTGCAAAAGCCTTCGTGAGTTTAATATAGTTGATTCTTCATTTTGTCGTTGCATTAACCTAAATGCAAAAAATTCTCTCATGGTCAATCTTGTTCTTTTCCTGGTACTGTTGTTCACCGTGTTCTTGTATAAAACATCAATCCTTTAACTATCTTCTCCATAAAGAAATAATAGAGGATATTGCATTGGCAGATATGATGGATGCAGCTCATTGATACGTTTCAAGTTACCATCTTGAGTCTCAAGTATATATCTCTCTCGTATCTTGAACTCCTAATATCTCCAACAATCAAAGCTTCTACTTCAGAAACTATAGGTAAGTTATAAGTTCGTCCATCTTTTTCTCTTTTACCGATCAATCTTCGCTTAACATTTCTAAACGCATCAAGATGAAATCTTTCTCTAGTCATTCTGAATGACTTTGCAAATGGATTAACATGATCAAGCATACATTTCAGATCTTGAATAATATCAGCATCAAACTCTTCAAAATTATCATTATAACTGCAATATATGAAATAACAATATGAGTTTCCAATTCTATAAAGCGATCATCAAATGATCAACTATTTCACATTATTTGTAAACTTACTTATTGCACGAATTCTATTTGAGACTTCATTTTCTGTATCATAAATGTAGAGTTGAGCAAACTTTGGCATTGAACTAGAATTGGCAGCAAACTACCTATTCTATGATAATTTTGTCCACGTAATCTAAAAACATAAGGTCCCACTGCATGATTAACAGATGTATCAATCTTTCCTCCCATTGATGTGAAAGAGAACATCATATTATAAGTTATTATATTTCCTTTAAAATGTCTATTTTTTGCACAATCATTGCCAAACAACAATTCTCTTAGAACATCAGGAGGTGTCTGTAACAAAGGTAATTGTATTTTTCCATGTCCACGACACATTGAAAATTTAGGTGATTATCTACTATCTTTCTTCACTCTCTCCGCAAACCACATGAGTGCTCCACAATATGAACATGACCAAGTAGGATCACCAATGTCCCAATAATCTGTTCATTATAAACATTGAAGTTAAAGTCATATAATAAAGAAGTTAGGTATTAATATAAATATGAAACTTATACGATATAATATATTATTCTTTCATAATAATAAAATATATACAAAAAGTATGAGCTAAATTTTTAGAGAATACCTTCAGCATCAATTGACATGTAATGTCCTTCAAGTACATCATTTACGTCTCTATCTTGAATATTATCTGATACTTGAGTCACATAATCAATCAAGCTAACATTTGATTGACAAACTTGAAATCTTGCACTTCTATGATCTTCAATTTGAAATAGAGGACTCAACGTAGTAATACCAGTTTCCATGGATGATTAGTAATTTTAGAAAGACTAATTAATATTATATGTTTATTTAAGAACTTATCAGTAGAGCCTTCTGCTAAAAAAGAGAATGAATATTGGAGATTCAGAACACAACTTGATATATCAGTTAATGACAGTCTTCTCTTATTCTCCTTTTCAATATAAGTTGTATGATATGAGCTTGAATGAAGATGTTCATTTCTTTGATATGAATTGCGATCTAAACAACAAAATGAGAGAATGAACGTAAGACTATTTAGTTTACGTCTTATTATTTAATTATTAAATTTATAAGAATTTAATGTATAATGTGTTTAAAAGGAAGTTTACCATTAGATGTAGCTATCTAAAGAGAAGTTGTATCTGATATATGTGTTCCAATATTTTGTTTTAAAGGAGTTTTAAAAGAATGTGGGTCTGATGTGAACATGTTAATACTCGAATTGAAGATATTTTTTCCTACAAAAATTATTACAGTTAAATCACTTTAGAATATTTCAAGGCAATTTAAAACACAGTTAGAGTGTACATTAAAAGTATTAAGTTAGATACATACCTTCATTAATCTTTCTACGCTTCTCATCCAAGATGATTTTTCTTTTCAATATTGCATGCTTATTATTATTTTGCTCCATTCTTGAAATCATTGAAACATTTAAATTCAAACACCAAAAGTATCACAAAGACAAATTTATAATAGTCTCACAAAGACAATAATAATCAAATTTAAAGTTGAATAAATTGAAAAAGATAAAAGAATACATGAAATAACTAAAAAATGAATTTAATAATCATGTTATATTTTTCCTAAAAGTAATAATAAGTATGCATAAACAAAATTTTTGATTTTTGACTAACACATAAGACATGCAAAACTAAATCAATATAAGACACGCAAAGCTAAATCAATAAATGGACTTGGAAGATTTTAAAAGTTGATTGAAATTTTATATAAAAAGAGTTAAGAATTACCTGTACTTCGATGTATTCCTTTCTTATGACCTGAAAATTTGAGAAAATATGTCCCGTTAAAATATGTATCATATTTTTAACATATTAATACCATGATTTGAAACAATGAACAAACAGATATATCATAAGAATTGATGAATCAATCAATTTATTCGTATAAGATAGACTCTTTCTTATATACTGAATAATTCTTTTTAACTCTAAAGTTGTTTTTTCAATATAAGTATCTTCTAATTGTTTTACAATTTTTTTTCTATTTTCATTAAAAAACAAAGAATATATCAAGAACTATATTAGAATTTAATTTTTTTTCCTTTAATGATGCAGTTATTTATATGTAAAATTATTGAATAAGTACAATATTTATATTTAACATTATTTGTAAGATTATAATTTCAACTTAATTGAATATAACTTATGAGATGTCTAACATCATTATTATTTTATTAAATAGAATGTATATTAATAATGTATAATTATTTTGTAATATATAATTACATAATGAATGTAGCTTCAACATGTTAAAATTAATTTTTTGTAGAAAATTAAAACTTAAATGATTAAATAAATATTTTTTTAAAATGTAATAATTAAATAATAAAAAAATCATTAACAATTGAAACACATATAAGCATTGCTTGAAATATAAATATTGAAGATGCGATTTATAAGAAAACCTTGTATATAAAAAAAGCTATAGATAATGATAGTCTATTACATTATGAAGAGTTCACGTCTTTTGATACATGATTCTATGAAACAAAATAATGGATATGACAGTTTTCAGAGAAAACTACTCACTAAAATTAAGAAAAAAACTACTCATACACAAAATGAAACTGAAAAGAATTTGTCTTCTTCCTCTGTCGAGTTGCCTCTGGTTATCATGTCCTATTTATTCCATTTCTTCTGTTAATCTCCACTTTTAAACACAATCTGCCATAATAATCTCTTGGACGAAAGCAATTTAGTTGAAGTCATAACTCGTCTCCCAATTGTAGATTTAAAGCATCTGCAATCGTCCACCATCCAACGCTAGTGATAGTATAAAAAAATTCAGTGCTAGAAAGTCTTAGATATGTATAAAACTTTTGATCATCATTTATTTGAACGACTATGAATATTTTGTCACCATTTCTCAATCTCTTTCTCTTATCCTGAGTAAAACATCTCTTTAACTTCTTTGCTTTGTGTTTTGAAATCAAAATTCGACGACACAAACTGAATACATCGTGATGTAAAATCGTCCTCTTCAACAATAGTTTACACATCTCCGCTGTAAATGAAGATGAAAATTATTAACGTTAAATATAAATAGGACAGTTGATGTAAATAATGATCTATACATGTAGTCCCTGCAAGATAATCACTTAAAGTTTAATAGGTAATAAGAAAATTAGATAAGAGAATGTACTGTAAAATTAAAATTTATTAACTTTAAAATCTAATTAATGTTCTTTTAAAAATATAAATCATTAACATGTTCTATTTACTGGGTAGCAGTTGCAAGTTACTCACTTGCAATTTTAATAGACAGTATCATAGTTAGATGTGTGAGCATAATTATATGTGTGATAAAAAAAAAAAGTATAATCAAAGTTTTATAATTTGTATATGTTGAGCTAGAAATTAATTTTCTTTATTTTTTATAAGTTGTGTTTATTTTTATAATTTAATTAATATATTAAATTATCAACACAAAATATGGAGAACATAATAGCACAATGTGCATAAAGAAATTACAATTGAGTGGGTAGTTTTATAATTCCTCATTTATCCCAGAGAGGAAGGGACAGAGAAGCAACTCACCAGACAGGTTTCCTAAGGAGGAAAAATATCTCGGGGGAATCCTTCGCATGAGGCGAGCAAATGGGCCTCGGCAAAGACCCGCATGCCATCGACCGCCCGTTGCAACTGATCTGGGGATGCCCCACTGCCCCTTGGCACTGGCCCGGCGGATACCGCATCTCCCCCTTGCCGCTGGCTCGGTGGTGGCTTGACCGACATCTGGTTGCCGCAAAGTAGGCCGAGGGAGGCGCCCCGCCGAAAAAGGGCCGGCATTAGACCACCAGGTGCCCTACCCTAAAGCCTTCTTCCCTATTCTCATTCATCCCCTTTCCCAATCATCATGGTGTATGATGGTAGGGTAGGTAGGGTTTCTGTGTTGGAGCCCCAGATGTCACCCTCCCATCTTCACCTGTTGCGTCTGGTACAGAATATGTGATTTTCCCCAAAAAAGTTTCGGTAGATTTTGATATGTATGGGTTTGTATATTTTCATTGTTCAATAGTTTGTGTACCGATCCTTCTTTTTATTGGGATTGTTTCGGGTAGTGAGTTATTCAAGATCGGGCTTCCTTTGTTGATGTACGGGGTTCATCGATGGTGATTTGAAGACTGTTTGCAGGTAGGGTTGCACCAACATTTCAAGGAGAACACAAAGAAACAGGTGGAGCTCCTCCAAGGCATGGATTAGATTAAATTCGATGAGATCCCCAGATGTCACCTTGCCCATCGTCACTTGCTCTGGAGCATCGTCAGGTACAGAAGGTTCTAATTTTCTCCAATTTATTTTTCGATATATTTTGATGTATATGGGTTTCTTTGTCTTTGTTCTATAGTTTCTGATACCGATCTTTTTTTGTATTTGGGTTTTTTTTGGGTAGTGAGTTGAACAGATCGTGCTTCTTTTGTTGATCTATGGGGTTCATCGATGGTGATTTTCTTGGGAGGGTAAGCACAGCGGAGGGGGGGTGTTAATTAGGGGTTTGAAGACTGTCTGCAGGTAGATTTTGCACTAGCATTTCAAGGAGAAGACGAAGAAACGGGTGGAGCTCCTCTAGGCCAAATTCATTGAAATGAAGTTCGGCTGCAAGGAAAGCCACGTGCGGGATCTAGCGATCCTTTTAGAGCATGTGGGTACTGTTGCTCCCTAGCTATCCATTTGATTGTAATGCTTTGGGAATGGGTGTTGTCCACTGGTCCTTTGTGGTTGCGCAGGCGGTGAGAGTGTTGGGATTCTCGGGTTTCTCCGGATCGCTCACGCAGCGGAAAATAAAAAATTTACAGCAATCCGTTTTCCCGTTTCGAAAGAACTAAAACACGATAATCTGATTATCTGTTCTCACCGTGTGCGGATTCGAATCCGCAGCCGTTCGGTTCCGTCGGTGCGACACCGCAAGCCGCGTAAGCGCCCGGCCTCGAGTGAAGTCCACGCGATCCTCCCCGCGACGGATATCCTCGAGTTCCTCGTTCTCCGCAGCCCACGAAGCTTCTGCCGGTCGCCGCAATAATCGCCGCAACGCGCGGACGATTTCCCGTCGAACGGGATTCGGAGAAGCGGTGGAGCAGATCTAGATCTGCCTGGACGTCAGAAAGAGAGAGAAACTGAGGAGGGGCGGCTAGGGTTAGCAGCAGCTTGGCCTGCTCAGCCCGTTAGCTATGTTTTATACTAACCGCGCGGTTTTTCATAAAAACCCCCGGTTTATATAAAACCCACTTATTTATCCATCGCCTTGAGAATCATTTGCGTATGACCCTCTAGGCCCAAGTACCAGTCCAGTTAATGGCCCAACAAGCCCAGTGACTCTTCACTGGCTTTATTAATCAATTAATAACCCTTTATTAATTAATTAATCAATCGAATTGATGTCGAACATTGAATTCGATTGGGCCTCCGATCACGTTGGGTGCCAAGTAACACCGCGTGAACTCGGAAAGTATTTGGGGTTAAGTAACCCACTCTTGGAACCTTTCCGCCGACAGTTACCGCGTGGATATAATCCTTCATTCGTACAATGCTCTCGAGTCAACTCAGGGCATGGCGAGCTGTCAAACCCTAGCCGGTCGACTCACTTGGATTGGATGCCGCTGATGAATATCAGAAAACTCCTTTCCCGATATTATCGTCCGCCCTGGCCAGAGACTTTCACGCATCCTTCCTAGAGCATTCTCTCTCTAAGTACTGAGAGCGAATGATTCCTTATTGACACACAATTCCCTTCGACGGTATTCCGCTGTACCCAATCCTTGGCGTATTAGAATCCCGTGGCTAGAGATTCGTAAACCAAGGTCAAAGCACAGAAGTCCACCGCCAAGGTGTCCTTGGTGTCTCAGGTCCGAGGACCATCCACGCAACTGCGACAATAGAATCAAGCTAGTTGACAGTGAGGTACAATACCATCCAGCGATTCAGTCGGATCAGTTCAGTGAAGTCATTCTCCAATGAGCACCTACAGATTCGCCTTAATGTCTCCACACAAGTGACTTATGAGATCAGTCACCCTCATCATATGAACATGAGTAATCTGTACTAGTCTAACCGGATATCCGATGTCCTTCTCGGATATCCTTCGACTAGGAACGATTAAGAATATGTGTGTTTAAGTGATCAGTCTCATTAGTATGATCTCATCATAATCTGATCACTATAGCACATATTCACGGACTTCATTATGAAACGATAATTAATGCGATTTACACATAATGAATATTATGCCATTATATTAATAAAATGAACGAGATTTACATAGTCAGATTGGCTTGTAGGCCACTTAAACTAACATAGAGCACGGTTGAAGGCACTGAAAATGTCAGGAAAGTAGGGAAGCGACAAGGGTCAACGGGTGAAATCCCACAGCAGTGTGAGTGCTCAAATCGGGTGTGTGATTATCATGAAAAATTATGTTGTTTAAGTGACAAATAAACATATTAAAAAGAAACTAAGTGAATGTGATCGCCATAAACTTTTAACTAAAAAGTTTTAAAAGAAAACATTGATCGCCTACTTGTTTAGAATTGGGAGATGTTGAAGTCATTGATTCCCCTCCTTCAACCGGCTGAAGAAAGAGAGCCATTTTGACTTTGTTCTTGTTTTGAATGTTTATCGGATTTTGAGGATCATCCAGATTCCTTTTCCTTGTTGATTCTTTCATCTTTATCTCTTTTTGTACCTTGCAACAAACAAAGATAAAAGAAAATAATAAGAACTCAAATAGAGGTAGTATCTATTCTAATGAAGATTCTGATCATGCAACTTAAACAAAGAACTCACTTGTTTGATGATTTTTTAAACCCCTTAAACAAATAGGTTTGAAATTATGCTAGTGAGTGTGTGTTGCATGGAGTGATATGATGAAAATATGATACTAATGTGATAAAAATATGAGAAAGATGTAGAAATCAATTAAGAACTAAGTTGGATGGCCCCTGGAAAGCCTTGGCTCTTGAATACTCTTGAATGGACGAAGAAGCGATGAAGAAAGGATGTTGCTTGCTTCAAGACTCCTGGAGTAGCAGTACCTCGATCCTTCAACGTTTAGACGTCGTCGCCAAGATTCTTTGCTCCAATTTCACTCAATTATCGCTATCATCACTAAGTTTTTAACAACCAAGGGGTTGTGTATTTATAGGTTTAAATTCATACATCCGCAGTTATTAATAGATTAACATGAAGGATTTTGAAGTTTATCCAACAAAGAAACAGATAAACATAGATTAATTCATCTTTATTTGTAATTATCTAAAACGCGTCGCCCATAGGAGACGTCTTTTAGCTTAATTAAGATAAGGATAAACATCCGGGAAAAGAGACAGAAACAGTTTAGGAAACCTAAATGGCGTCGTGCATTGTAGACGTCTTTTAGTTTATTAATAAATTAATTAAAAATCAGATTAATAATCAAAATAAGAATTAAATCCTAAATGGCATCTACACAGGTCGACGTCTTTTAGAATCTTTCACATTTGATTAAAAATCTGAGTTAAAATGAATTTCATTAATAAACTTAAATTATGTCTGTCTGACCGATGTCATTTAGACAATTAATCCAGAATGATTAATAAAAATTAACTAATGATTAAATATCAGACTATTTTGAGGCATTATTATATGATATGAAATTTACTCAAAATGATGTCAAAATTAGCGTGTCTACAGCTGCCTCACCTTAGCATCGTCTTTGTAAGGGAGTGAAATGAAATGGAATGTACTGAAAAGGTGATGCCAAGGTGTAATGAGACACGCTTTTAACATCTCATGATTGGAATTTTTCTCAAAATCATCAATGAAGATAACTCAAAAATATCGATGGAATCAATCTTGTCTGGACGAAATAGAAAAGGAAATAAAATAAGGTCGATCAACCTCCACAGATGGGGAAGTACCTCAGGTCATAGACACTGCAGGTTTCATCATGGGGAGCGATTGCCAGCCAATGTGGACGTGCTGCAGCCATGATGGATCTTAAAAGAAGACAATAAATGTTGGATAAAGAATTCAAGAAAGGGTAGAATTCCAAGGATATCTTCAAGCGAACCTCAAAGATAATTAAGATACTCAATTCAGAATGGAATATTTCATATCATGTTGGTATTATTTGATCAATGGTTTGAAACTTAATCAGTAATTAATTCTTATCACAGTGATATCAAAGTCCTACATTATGTATGCTGGACTAAAAGAAAAATATAAAATGAAATGAAATATAAAATAATCAAGGATAATATTGTTAAATTGTCATTAATAAGTCAAGATACCAATTCTTGTAATTCAATGCTAAGCCGAAGTTCGTTTATCTACGTACTGTTTCACAAAAGTGGAACCATCGTCCCTACTAATTAACAATCAAACGGCCTATCTATGCGATTAAGAATTCTCTGGAATTATCACTGTTTTTGTTGAAGGGGATCTCAAATTCCAGTTTCATCAAAACCACAAGGTCCTTGACATAGTCTAATAAATATTTAATATATAGTAATGATGATGCAAATCAATTACATGAAATAATACAAATGATAGAGATAACCGTCTTTTTAGCCACGGTCGGGACTCATAAACTTCCACAGTAGGATCTTCTTGAGATTCTCAACCTTATTTGGATTTTTCTGAATTTCTTGCACTCAAAATTCATCAGTAACTTCAATCAAGTGTTTAATTAAGCATCAAAATATCGATAAACATTGAATTTCGGGTAAATAACAGAAAACTATGAAACGCGTCGTGTCGCGCTGACACTATTAAGATTAACCTAAATGCGTTGCTGTTCAACGATGCTTTTTCAATCGCAGAAACAGGTTCTGGCTAACTTCTATCCGGATTCCAACTCTTCCCATGCTTATCCCTTCTCCAATCCGGAAAAGCCTTCCTAGAATCGCAATTCTCTCTATATAAACTCCATTAACTTGTATCAAGGCAACCTTAACACAATTTAGAGATTAAAGCTATAGATTTTCTTCAAAGTTCCAGGATTTTCAAGGTTTTCAAGGCTTTAAGAAGGAAAAACTTCAAGAACAAGATGGATTCTTCAAGCAAGCGGGTGAAGAAGACGCTACAGAGGTTCTCCGACGTGAAAGATCATCTAAGTGGAAGAGATCCTAACCTCCAAGTAAGTTAAATCCTTTTTTCCTTCAATCCATTTTTCTTCAATTCTATGTTCTTCATATTCTTCAAGTTCTTCATAGCAATTTCCCTTTCTATTTTCTAGGCATATCCTTTATTTCCCGGCCTAAGAAAATTCACATCTCTTCCTTGGATTCGCAAGCTTGCTAAAAGTACGACTATTTCCATGCAATCCTTTATTTCCAAGTGGAACATCTAAGGTCTAGTAGTCTATGCAAAGTATTACAAGAGTCCAAATGTGGACTGGGCGGCTATGGGTGCTTTGATTGAATTATGACATCCTCAAACCCATACCTTCCTTTTTCCTGAATTTGAATGCACTATTCTTCTAGAGGAGGTTGAACTCCTATTGGGCCTTCCCAAAATCAAATTGAACAACAATAATGAAGTGATCCAGAATAAGATGGCTTTGATGAGGGAAAAGATCACAGGTCAACAATTGTTGATGAAGATCATAAAGGATCCAAAAGAAGTTAAATGATGCCTCACTAAGAAAGGAATCAATCTTGCAAAGCTAGCAGAGTGGACTTTGTACGAGATTGAAGATCTTAGAGAGGATGACATTGAGAACGTGATAAAAGCATTCACCACGTGCCTAGCTGGAGCTCTGTTCTTTTCTGCTCAAGACAACATACTAGAAGATGATCAAGTTAGCGCAATCTGCGAGATCTTTGCGGGAAGACAGATAGGCACATCGATTCTAGCCTATCTCTACAGTGGGCTTTTTGCAGTGTCTACAGGTCAGCCTCCCTATGGTTGCATGCTACTCATCGTTCTATGGGTTGAGTTGCACTTCAAGTTTAAATATCACACTAGAAATTCTGCAAGACCATCTCAAATCTATCAAAATAGCCCTATCTTCTATATTTCCAACATTGTAAAATTCAATGAGAAGATGATTTATCGAATGCCAAAACTCAAGACTCGAGCTGACTGGAGAGATAATCTGAAAACAATGTTAGCAAATGGGTTCAACTCTTCACCTCTTGCTTTGGTAGGAAAGCCCATTCGAGTGCGCCGTGCAGTAGGTGCAGAGCTTAAACTGATCGGGACTACTGAGTTCGTGCTGTACAATCCTCATCGATTCTATACTCAACTCAGCCTGCCTCGCCATGAATTCCCTGAGTTTTCCCATACATCTCCAATCAAGAAGCGTGCCTTGGAATCCGATGAAGACTATGAAGCTACTGAACTTATAGTCACACTATGGAATATTAACTTCAATCATTGTGTAAAATCCTTTCAGAATGCTCATAGAGGCTTAACCTATCCATATGTAATGGGGCTTCAGGAAATTCGTCCTTAAAAGCTCTCTTTTCTTTTCCTTTTATGATGTAATAAAGAAATTATTTCAATAGAGAATTATTCCTTTATGTCTTGAGATCCATCTTTAATCTTCTGTGACTTATCCAAAATTTTTCTTTGAATAAAAACTTGATTTTTCCTTAAAATATGACAATTCGGGTTTACTTAATGTAAAACGCGTCCACTCAGTAAGATGCCTTTAAACCATAATTCATTTTCAAAAAGCAGCTTAAAACCCCGAATTATCCTTAAAATGCGTCCACCTGTATAGACGCCTTTTAGTCAAAATTCTTTTCCAAAAATCAGAGATTAATCCTTAAAAACACCAATTATGCTTAAAACGCATCCACATGGGTAGACGCCATTCAGTCAAAATCCTCTTCCAAAATCAGAGATTAACTATGAAAACCCTGAATTATGATGAAAAGGCATCTAGATGTGTAGACGCCTTTCAAATCTCTCTTACTTTTTTCCAGAATTCTGCCATTAATTCTGTGATTAATCCACTGAAACGTGTCGTATTACCTGGACGCGTTTAATCATCATGCCTTGTACTGCTCTGACCAGAATTGGCGGTTTAAACTAAAACGCATCATTCTGTGTAGACGCCTTTTACCCAATTCAAACCTTTGTCCTTTGCCGCCTCAGTTTATGCGCCTTGAATGGCGTCGCTGTACCCCGACGCGTTTCAATCTTCTCTAACAGAACCCGCGCAAGCCCTCCTTTCTTCCTCATTCTACCCAAAACTTCTCTTTCTCATCTCCGGCGACCTCTTCGACGATCACCGTCTTTCTTTCCACCACCGACATCCTTCTTTCCGGCGATCCTCACCTCTCTGGCCATCTTTCTCTTGGAAACGGCGACCAAGCTCTACCTCTTCATTCTTCAGAGCTTTCTCTCTCTCTCTCTTTCTCAAACTCTCTCTTGAAGCCATGGAACGAGGTGAAGGATCCCAGGAGAGTGGCAAACTTCGTGGCAAACTTCGTCGTGCCGTACGCAGGGTGAGGAGGGAGGAGCATGAAGCCGTGCCCCCCGAGGAAGCAATGGCCTTGGAGGCGGCGGTGGCGATTTTAGAAGAGGAAGTCCCTCCACCGGCAATGATTGAAGGAGGAGAAGAAGAGGAAGAGGCTCTACACCTGGTAAGTTCCCTGTGTGATCGAATGGACTGAGAAAAAGAGGGAGAAAGGGGTTCTTTAGGGTTTGAATGGCATCCAGACCAGGTGACGCCTTTCAAAGGGCGTCGCCTTGGTCTGACGCCATTCAAGCCAAAATTCAATTTTTTTAAATAAGACATAAATAGGTTTAAGTGGCATCAAGGATGGTGGACGCCTTTCAATGGGCGTCCACATAGCTCGACGCCTTTTAAACAGAATATTTCATTGATTTATTAAGTCCATTAACTGATGAAATCTTCTTATTTTTATCTGCAGGGGACGATGAGGGCTCGCATCTCGTGGGACCTAGTTGTAGGTGCATACCGGGGACTCCCGGAATTCCAGAAGGCGCGCCTGCGCCAGATGGGATTCGCGGAGATTCTCGAGATCGAGCCATTTTAGGTCGATTTGGTCCTCCTGCAGGCACTGCGGGAGAGGTGGCATGCGGAAAGCAAGGTTTTCCTAATGTCCTGGGGACATATGGTCCCCAGCTTAGAGGACGTGACCAGGATCACTGACCTCAGAGTAGATGGTAGGCCGGTGAGCGGGGTGACCCACCCCGATTACCGAGGGTTGGCAGAGGTCCTATTAGGTATAGAGGTCTCTAGTTTAGACATGGAGTCTAGGACCGTTCATAGGGTAGAGGTAGAGGTTGCCCTAAGACTGATAGAGCCCCCGCGTCGATCGGATGAGACCCGGGCAAAGTTTAGTGATAGATTAGCTGAATCTTCTGCCGCTGTATACTGTACAAACCCGAGTCATGTAGAGGAGGTAGATAGACAGCTTTGGGTTTTTCTTGTCTTTTTCTTTGGTTGGTTGCTCTTCGGTACGAAGAGCGACCATATCCACTGTAGATTTTTGAGTATGTTAGATGATTTAGAGAGTCTCCATGAGTACGCCTGGGGTGCGGCCCTCCTGGCCCACCTGTTCGTAGACTTGTTCGCGGTCACGCCGGACCGTGAGACCACCATCAGCGGCTTCTCGCCGTTCCTCCAGGTATTAAATTGTTTTAATTATTTTTTTATGCAATAGAATGTAATACTATGCGATTTTTCCTAACCTATATGTTTATGTGCATGTTTGGAGTTACCATTACTTCCCGCTCGGCCGAGCGAGGATAGTGAGACCGGGTGCCGTCCTGTTGGCCTGCCCCTGACAGCCCATCGTGGACACGGCGCCACAGCACCACCAGCTGATGGCCCTCCGCCGTCAGTTTCTTGACTATCCGGAGCTCTTGGTGAGTCTTTTAATTTGTTCAATTTTGTTTATTGAATGCAATCTTTCGTTTATTAAATGCAATTTATTTATATGAATGCATCTAACTTGTATGCAGGTGATCTGGCGCCCGTACCTGGACATGGGCGAGGAGGGACAACCGTGGGTGACGGCTGGCCAGAGACGGTTCGGTCGGCAGATGTGGCTCCACTGCCTGAACGAGATCGAGTCGCTCCGCCTCCGCTTCGTAATGAGGACGTTGGGCCTCCACCAGGAGTGGGTGGACGAAGAGGTCCCGGAGGATGTTGGACGGAGTATGAGGGGCAAGCAAGCCCTCATGGATTGGCGTGCCAAGTTCCCCGAGCATTACGAGGACTGGCACCGCCGCGGCGTACGGGTGGAGTCCCATGCGGAGAATAGCGAGGCTTATCTCCAGCAATACCGGACCCACTACGCCGATCAACTTCGGCTCCTCCAACCACTCTATGTAAGTATGACTTATGCTTCTTTCATTTTTTTTATTATTATCTTTAACTTGTATTTATGAATGAATGTATGCATGTGTGATATGCAGGATGCACGGGATGCTGTGATCATCAACCTCCGGTCCCGTCTCCAGGATGCTAAAGCCCAGCTGGAACAGGTCCAGAAGGAGCTCTTTGATTTGGTATGTATGCATGTTATGTATGAATATTTTAATTAATTAATTTGTTTTGACAATTAGCCACTGACAATTGTCTTTTGGTGCAGCTAGCCGTCTACACCCAGGCGGCTCCTCCTACTTATGGAGCCTCATCGTCTTTGGCGCCGTCTGCTACTCACGAGGCTGCCCTTGCTGACCTCCAGAGTCAGCTCGCCTCTGCCATCCACCGAGCCTCTCTCGCGGAGGTGGATCGTGCTGCTCGAGTAAGTTCTATCCTTTCCCTTGACTTTCTTTTTCTGAATTTGATTTTGATTGCTTGATTGCCTTGGACTAACAATATCTTCTTATGCAGGTTGCTGAGCTTCAGGAGGCCCTTCAGAGGGCTGAGATCAACACAGCTCGGGTCCGTGAGCTTGAGGAGCAGGTGGCCCGTCTCTCCACCGGGGATCTCGCACGACTCCAGGTTCTCCTGGAGATCTTGACTGAGGAGAGAGATCGCGACCACCTTCGACTGGAGAGTCTTCAGGGTCGCCTCTCTGTGGCAGAGCACGAGCGCCGAATGTTGGAGGAGAGATACCAGCGAGCCCGCCAGCGAGCTATCGATCGTGATCAGGCGAGTGCTTTCACCGCCAGCATCTCCATATTGTCCGGCCAGGCGGGGCCGAGTGCGATGGGACCACCTCCACCTCCTAGCCGAGGACCAGCACCGGACGCTCCTGATGAGGCTCAGAGCCAATTTGATGAAGGGGCAGGGGAGAGTCAGCTGTGAGGGCTACTTCTGTATTTTCTTCTTTTTGTGAGTCCTATACAAAAACAGATTTTGATATATATATATATATATATATATGAAACTTTTGCCTTCAACCTTGTGCCTTAACTTTCATATCTGTGTTCTGTACATGACTTAACAAACAGGTTAAGTATCTATTTAGGCTTAGCCCCTTGCTCAGTCAAGTAACTGATCAATCAATCCTTTTCTTGATAGAAGGGTCAAGGGACATAGCCTTTATTAACAAAGGTAACATGAATAATCAAACTGTAAGCAAAAATGCAACATGCAAGCAAACATATGCTCACTGAAAATAAAAGGAATAAAACATACTAGATGCGATAAGCAGATGCTAATTGAATTATTTTTGTTGTTTTGAAATATTCATTTTTGTTTGGGTTTTGGAACATATATATTTTTTTTTTGGATTTTTGAAATATCTATTTTTTTTTTTTTGAGATATGTGCTTTATTTTGTTTTTTTTTTTGGATTTTGAAATATGTACCTTTTTTTTTGGATTTTGAAATATATACTTTTTGGATTTTGAAATATGTACTTTTTGGATTTTGAAATATGTATTTTTTTTATTTTGAAATATGTATTTTTTGATTTTGAAATATTGTGCAAACTAAAAGACCAGCATGGTACTCAGATCAAAAAGAAACATATTCATTTATTAACTTAATTCTCAAATTGTTCTTTAATAATCTAACTTAGACCCATTGTGCTTAAACTTGTGTTTTCATTCGTGATCCCATTTGATGATTTGATCCTTAGTCAATCTAAGCCGTTCCTTAAGCTTGGAGTACGCCTCTTCAGCAAGAAATAAAGAATTGATTTAGAAAGGCTACGAGAAGGTTCCGGAGACCTAAAAAGATGTTCTTTTCTTATCCTAATATATGTTGGGATTCGGTCATTTTCTTTCCAGTGTATTTATCGACCTTGCGTTCTCTTTTATTTCACTTCATGGCCTTGATGTAACGTTTGTAGTGTAAATGGCCTTTTGATTTGACATTTGGCTTTTGCCTTTTGCTTTTTCTTTTCTCTTTCTTTTCTTGGGAGGGATCTCCTCCTTTTTTTTTATGACGGCCTCCTACTAAGATGGCGGATATTCTTGGTAATCTATTCTAAGCCTCGTTCCGACATCATGGCCGAGTGTAAAAACAGAATTTTGTTTAAAAAGAATGATTTGCACTTTACACCCTCGGTCAAGCTTTCGGTATTCCTTTGGACTTCACATCTTTTGTTACTCACGAATCAAACGTGTCAGTGTGTGTAGTAATGTGTTTGAATTAAATTATCCTGACTGATAAGGGAATTTGAGTTTCTAAATTTTCTGATTCCACTGGTCTTTGCACCATGCAGATCAACTCTTTAACCTAAGGGTAGTATTTCTTGAGATACAGACCATTCCAGGGGTGAGTCAACTCTTGCCCTTCTGCATTAACTAGACGGTAAGCGTTACCAGGAAAAGCATGTGATACAACATATGGTCATTCTCAATTGGGTTGGAGTTTAGAACGTGGACCACCAGGTTTTACAAAAATTCTTTTGATGACCATTTCACCAACTTTGAACTTACGTTCAATGACTTTCTTTTGATAAAAACGTGCTAATCTATTCTGATAAACTCTTGTATGATTAGTAGCTGACCATCTTTTCTCGTCTAAGAGTTCCAATTGAGCAAGGAGTGTTGAACGGTGTTTATCAATAGATAATTCCTTATTCAATTGTACTCTTAATGACGGTATAAGGATCTCGTATGGAACTACCGCCTCCATTCCAAATATTAAGGAATAAGGAGTCTGCCCAGTGGGCGTGCGGATTGAAGTTCGGTAGGCCCATAGAGTCTCAATCAATTTTTCTGGTCAGTCTGTGAATTTATTAGACTTGCACGTCTTTTTAATGATTTTTATCAAAGTCTTGTTAGTTTCCTCTGCTTGGCCATTGCCTTGCGGATAATATGGAGATGAATGATGCAATGCAATTTCGTACCTATTGCAGAGGTCTTTCAACTCCTGTTACACGAACTGAGGTCCATTGTCGGTGACGATGGTGCTTGGAATTCTAAATCTCATGAGGATGTTCTTCATGATGAACTTGCAGACGGTTGATGCTTTGACTTCTGTGTATACTTCAGTTTCCGCCCACTTGGTGAAGTATTCCGTTACCGTGAGGATGAAAGACTTCTGCTTAATGTCAGAATCAGGATTGCCAAGGGGTCAAATGATATCGAAAGCCCACATGGAGAAATGCTATGGGGAAGAGACAGGATGGAGTGAAGATGTAGGAGAATGAATCTTATCGCCGTGAAGTTGGCACTTAGCACACCTACGGACATATCCTACACAATCTTCTTCCATGGTTGGCCAATAGAATCTTTGTCTAAGGATTTTCTTTGCTAGCATCTGTCCATTAACATGGCCACCACAAACTCCAGCATGAGCTCCTTCCATAACCTTCCAAAGCTCATCTTCGTCTAAACATCTTAGAACAACTCCATCAAAACCTCTTTTATATAATGCTCCCCCAACTAGGGTGTATCTTTGAGCAACTCTCCTGATAGCCATTTTCTCCTCAGCTGTGGCTTCTTCAGAATATGATTGATCTTCACAATATTTAGCAATTTCGTAGTATCATGGTTTCTGTTCATCATCCATCTCTCCTAACAGCTCCATTAACATAATTTCTCTCTTTTCTACAATATTTCTATCTTTGACTTTCTTCAGCAGCTTCTCCTTAGTCCTAAGGAATGAAGAGTCTTTCACGGCGGGTGAAAGACGCCTATGAACGATGATTGATTCAGATTGTCTGTTGATTGGAAAATTAAGAGAAGATGCAAGTGAGGTTAAAGTGTCAGCTAAGATGTTCTGATTCTTAGGAACATGGACGAAGATCAATTTTGTGAAAAGCTTTGCATAAACATAAGTGAGTTCTTGATAAGACTTGAGCTTGGGATCAAGAGTTCGATATTTGGTTAACACTTAGCAAAGAATCAATTGGTTATCACCTACAATTCTGAGTTTGGTGGCACCATGGAGATGGGAAGCCTCGAGGACAGCAAGGAGTACCTCGTATTCAGCTATATTGTTAGTGACTGGAAAGTCAAGCTGAAAGGCTTGTGGAATGGTGACACCTTCAGGTGATAACTGAACAATGTCGATCCCCTTTCCATGGGAATTCAGAGCTCCGTCAAAATGCAGAGTCCACATATCATCTTTGATTTGGTCTTTGGTCTATGGACATCAATTCCTCATCCAGAAACTCCGATCGGATTGGATCAAAACGAGGAAGGGGGTGATAAGCGAGATGTTCTGCTATGGCATAGCCTTTGATCGCTTTTTGTTGAATGTAGGTGATATCGAATTGAGATAGAAAGTTCTGCCATCGTGCTAATCTATCAGTAAGGACAGATTTTTCAATAAGAAACTTGATCGGATTCATCCTAGCGATGAGATGGACTTCGTAGGCTAGAAAGTAATGCTTCAATTTCTAAACAACCCAGACCAATGATGCACATGTTTTTTCCATCGTTGTGTATCTTTGTTCAGCGGGGTTGAGAAGTTTAGAGAGATAGTAGACTGCCCTCTCCTTTCCTTCTTCATCCTCTTGTGCTAGGACAGCCCCCACCGCATCATCCAGGACAGAAATATATAGTATCAATGGTTTGTCTGGAGATGGTGGTCTCAAAACAGGAGGACTTGCCAAATAATTCTTCAATACATCAAATACCTCCTGACACTTATCGTCCCAATTAAATTTGACTCCCGGCTTGGTAAGCTTGTAGAACGGCTTACACATTTGAGAGTGCTGGGAGACAAAAAGGCGAATAAATTGCAACCTCCCGATCAATTCTCTTAACTCTTTCAAGTTCTTGGGAGGTGGCATTTCCCTAATAGCCTTTGTCTTGTTGGAATCGATCTCAATTCTCCGTTTACTGACAATGAATCTAAGTAATTTCCCTGAAGAGACCCCAAATACACATTTCTTAGGGTTCATTTTTAACTGATATTCTCTTGATCTTTTTAATACTCTTGCCAGAACTTTGGCATGCTCAGCCTTAGTCTTAGATTTCACTAACAAGTCATCCACATACACTTCAAGATCACATCATGTCGTGGAATATTGTCATCATAGCCCTTTGATAAGTGGCTCCAGCGTTCTTTAATCCAAAAGGCATCACGGCATAGCAATATATTCCCCAAGGTGTAGTGAATGATGTCTTTTCTTGATCTTCTTCTGCCAATTTGATCTGATTATATCATGAAAATCCATCCATAAATGATAGGGTTTTATAGCCAGCAGTATTATTGATGAGTACATTAATGTGAGGCAATAGAAAATCATCCTTAGGATACGTCCGGTTCAAATCTCGGAAGTCAATACAGATTATGACATTTCCATCTTTCTTCATAACCGGGACTATGTTGGCCACCCATTGTGGATATAGGACAACTCTAATGAATTTGGCTTTATGTAACTTATCAACCTCTTCCTTCATCTTTAAAGCCATTTGTGGGTGGAATCGCCTTAACTTCTATTTAACCGGGCTAGCTCCATCCTTTAATGTCAACTTGTGTTCCACTAGTGATGAGTCTAACCCCGGCATATCATCATAACTCCAGGCGAAAGTGTCCTTATAAATGGCCTCGTGCATGGTAGACGTCTTTTAATTTATTAATAAATTAATTAAAAATCAGATTAATAATCAAAATAAGAATTAAATTCTAAATGGCGTCTACACAAGTCCACGTCTTTTAGAATCTTTCACATTTGATTAAAAATTTGAGTTAAAATAAATTTCATTAATAAACTTAAATTATGTATGTCTGACCGATGTCATTTAGACAATTAATCAAGAAAGATTAATAAAAATTAATTAATGATTAAATATCAGACCATTTTGAAGTATTATTAAATGATATGAAATTTACTCAAAATGATGTCAAAATTAGCGTGTCTACAAGCAGGGCATGTCTTACAGGGCATTGCGCATGGACTGCAGGTAAGATTCTGCGGCGGAGGTAGGAGGAACAGAGCATGGATCATATTAAATTCTATGGAGATCCCTGAGAGAATCTCTATGTTACCAGGTACACTCCTTTTTTTCTTATAAATATTGGTAAATAGAAGTTTTATTTCTTGAGTTGTAAGTTTTTGTGTTGTTATTTTATTATTTTTATTATTTGATTGGGGCAAGGAGAGTAGGGAAGGCAAATGAGAGAGAGAGAGAGATGTTTGGTCGTTCACTAAAATAGCTTATGATTCGGTTGATAAATGTTTTACAAAGCATGATAGGCATATGTATATACTTATGATTATAGAACATCCTCAAAACATGATACTTAAAGGATGAGTTAAATGAGTTATAACATGATAATGATACTTAAAGGATGAGTTAAATGAGTTATAACATGATAATGATATTTAAAGGATGAGTTAAATAAGTTGTGAAGTCCTTCCTCTGCAGAAGGATGGGTCATAGGAGGATGTTTTCCACTATATGGACTATAGAGAGAACAATCTGTTAATCAGAAGGATTCTTTGGTGAATAATGTGGAGAACACCATGCTGAAAAATGCTTAGGGAAAGAGAAAGACACTCAGAAGTGATCTAAGGTGGAAATGTGTTGGTCACCTTGTGTTGTGAAGCTAGGAAGAGTCTGAAATCAGAATGTTGCTATTGTGGTCTCCTCTTGGTAGGGTTGGGACTCTGGAGTTGAAGGAATTTCTGAAGAGCAGTGGGCCAGATGTGGAAGACCAGTGGGTTAGATAATTAGTTAATGATTTTATTCTAGTGTGATTCATAATTTCTGTTCTACATGTAATACAATGAATGATTATAAATCTGATTGTAGGTCCCCAAAATGGAATCAAAATTGGACCAGGTGGCAGGTCAACCGGTCATTTCCCTTTGTTTTTATTCCAGTTATAGACATTCTATGTATATTTGTATAAACATTAATAGTTACAAAAGCACCAGTGTAGAATATTAAATAATATAGAAATCTAAATACAAATCTGATGATTTTCTTTTATAAGGCCGTCACCTAAGGGATTGTGTCATTGCCTTTCATTTTTGACTGACCTCTTAAATTTTTATACAACTTAAAATAAATGTGAATAGAAATATGATGATTTTGTTTTTTAAGATCCCGTGGTCAAAAGATAATGTGTGTGGTTTCGCATCATTCCCATTAGTTTTTTATCATTAAATAGTACCTTATTAGTAAAATGGTACTTGTTAGTAAAATGACAAACATTGAAGTATTTTGTTTGAGCATAAGGTTAATAGATCTGCGGTAGTCTACAGTAGATGAAATGGCCAAGCTTATTATATGGAAAGCAACGGTTCAAACCAACCTGGATGTTGCGATATGTAGGTGTCCCAAGAACTCGGCCTCTTTTCCAGCAACTACTTTGTAACCCCTTCCACCAATAGGAAACCTTGCATCATAAAAAAAGAAAGGATAAGTTGAAGGATAATTAGATGATAAGTTAAATGATACTTGAAGGAAAAGGAAAAAAAGATACTTAAATGATGATGATCATAATATTTGAATAGATCAATTGTGGATTGAAAAGAAAAACAACTGTCATAGGAGTTGTCAACCACGTAATATTTGAATATACATTTTTTTCATTATACATTTGTGCGTACCCTATTCTGAGTAATATGTCTCAACCACGTAAACCCTTAAAAAAAGGTTAAAATGACAGTAATATCTGGAGTTTTTATACCCTATTCTGAGTATGCCTAATGACCATGATTAAATGAATTTAATTATAAGTGAAGCCTAAGTGAATGGTCATAGGACTGACCTATTAACTGAAGCACTATAGTTTGATTCCATTTTATTATGCCACAACAACTCTGTCTTCATTTGAGATACTTGTAGGATAAAATACTTATCAAGCTGAGTGCAACTCACAGATAATATTCAAAATAGTACCTTATTAGTAAAGTGGTACTTGTTAGTAAAATGACAAACGTTGAAGTATTTTGTTTGAGCATAAGATTAATAGATCTGCGGTAGTCTACAGTAGATGAAATGGCCAAGCTTATTATATGGAAAGCAACGGTTCAAACCAACCTGGATGTTGCGATGTGTAGGTGCCTCAAAAACTCGACCTCTTTTCCAGCAACTACTTTGTAACTCCTTCCACCAATAGGAAACCTTCCATCAGAAAAAAAGAAAGGATAAGTTGAAGGATAATTAGATGATAAGTTAAATGATCGTATAGTAAGCAAACTGTTGGGTTTTCTCGGTTTCTCCGGATCGCTTACGCAGCGGAAAATAAAATTTTACAGCGATCCGTTTCCCGTTTCGAAGAACAAAATACGATAATCTAATTATCGAAATTCTCACCGTGTGCGGATTCGAATCCGCAGCCGTTCGGTTCCGTCGGTGCGACACCGCAAGCCGCGCAAGTGCCCGGCCTCTAGCGAAGTCCACGCGATCCTCCCGGCGACGGATATCCTCGAGTTCGTCGTTCTTCGCAGCCCGCGAAGCCTCCGCTGGTCGCCGCAATGATCGCCGCAGTGCGCGGACGATTTCCCGTCGAACGGGATTCGAAGAAGCGGCAGAGCAGATCTGGATCTGCCTGGACTCCAGAGGAAGATAGAAACTGAGGAGGGGCGGCTAGGGTTAGCAGCAGCTTGGCCTACTCAGCCCGTTCGCTATGTTTTATACTAACCGCGCGGTTTTTCACAAAAACCCCCGGTTTGTATAAAACCCACTTATTTATCCATCGCCTTGAGAATCATTTGCGTGTGACCCTCTAGGCCCAAGTACCAGTCCAGTTAATGGCCCAGTAAGCCCAGTGACTCCTCACTGGCTTTATTAATTAATTAATAACTCTTTATTAATCAATTAATCAATCGAATTAATGTCGCACATCGAATTCGACCGGGCCTCCGATCACGTTGGGTGCCAAGCAACACCGCGTGAACCCGGAAGGTAATTGGGGTTAAGTAACCCACTCTTGGAACCTTTCCGTCGACAGTTACCACGTGGATATAATCCTTCATTCGTACAATGCTCTCGAGTCAACTCAGGGTATGGCGAGCTGTCAAACCCTAACCGGTCGACTCCCTTGGATTGGATGCCGCTGATGAATATCGGAAAACTCCTTTTTCAATATTATCGTCCGCCCTGGCCAGGGACTTTCGCGCATCCTTCCTAGAGCATTCTCTCTCTAAGTACCGAGAGCGAATGATTCCTTATTGACACACAATTCCCTTCGACGGTATTCCGCTGTACCCAATCCTTGGCGTATTAGAATCCCATGGCTAGAGATTCGTAAACCAAGGTCAAAGCACAGAAGTCCACCGCCAAGGTGTCCTTGGTGTCTCAGGTCCGAGGACCATCCACGCAACTGCGACAATAGAATCAAATTGGTTGACAGTGAGGTACAATACCATCCAGCGATTCAGTCGGATCAGTTCAGTGAACTCATTCTCCAATGAGCACCTACAGATTCGCCTTAGTGTCTCCACACAAGTGACTTATGAGACCAGTCACCCTCATCATATGAGTAGGAGTAATATGTACTAATCTAACCGGATATCCGATGTCCTTCTCGGATATCCTCCGACTAGGAACGAATAAGAATATGTGTGTTTAAGTGATCAGTCTCATTAGTATAATCTCATCATAATCTGATCACCATAGCACATATTCACGGACTTCATTATGAAACGATAATTAACGCGATTTACACATAATGAATATTTTGCCATTTTATTAATAATGAACGAGATTTACATTGTTAGATTGGCTTGTAGGCCACCTAAACTAACAATCTCCCACTTGGACTAAAGCCAATCACCTTTATACAATAAGCCCATAGACTCTAGGTGACGCTCAAACACAATTTGAGCCAACGGCTTTGTCAGTGGATCTGCTACATTGTCGACGGATGGAACTCTTTCCACTACTACATCTCCTCTGGATATGATCTCTCTGATAAGGTGAAAGCGCCTCAGAATATGCTTCGATTTCTGATGAGACCGTGGCTCTTTCGCTTGCGCAATCGCTCCATTGTTGTCGCACAACAGTGGAACCGGCTCAGAGATGCTGGGAACTACGCCGAGGTCGGTGATGAATTTCTTCAACCACACTGCTTCCTTGGCGGCTTCAGCTGCAGCGATGTACTCAGCTTCAGTCGTCGAATCTGCAGTGGTTACTTGCTTGGAACTCTTCCAGCACACTGCCCCTCCGTTTAATGTAAACACGAATCCAGATGTTGACTTGCTATCATCTGGATCTGACTGGAAACTCGAGTCAGTAAAGCCTCGCAGTTTCAAGTCACCTCCTCCATAGACAAGAAACATATCATTAGTTCTTCTCAAGTACTTAAGGATACATTTCACTGCTTTCCAGTGCTCTTCGCCTGGATCAGTCTGAAATCTGCACGTAACACTTAGAGCAAATGCAACATCAGGCCGTGTACATAGCATGGCATACATGATAGATCCTATGGCAGAGGCATAGGGTATTCTATCCATGAATGCCCTCTCATCAGGAGTCTTAGGAGACTGCTCCTTTGAGAGATTAATTCCATGTCTCATCGGTATGAGACCTCTCTTGGAATTTTCCATGCCAAACCTTTTGACTATGGTATCTATGTACAAGGATTGGGTCATTCCAAGCATCCTCTTTGATCTATCTCTATAGATCCGTATTCCCAATATGTAGGATGCTTCTCCCAAATCCTTCATGGAGAAGTTTTTCGACAGCCAGACCTTTACTGATGACATCATAGCTACATCATTCCCAATGAGTAGTATGTCATCTACGTAAAGAACTAGAAAAGTGACTGCACTCCCACTGGTCTTCTTGTACACACAAGGCTCATCTTCATTCTTAATGAAGTCATAAGACTTGACAGCCTCGTCAAATCTTATGTTCCAGCTCCGGGAAGCTTGCTTCAGTCCATAAATGGACCTCTGAAGCTTGCACACTTTATCTGGAGATTCTTTGGATGTGAAACCTTCTGGTTGTATCATATACACCTCTTCCTCAAGGTTACCATTGAGGAAGGCAGTCTTCACATCCATCTGTCAGATTTCATAATCAAAATGTGCAGCAATGGCGAGCAGAACTCTGATCGACTTTATCATGACAACTGGTGAGAAAGTCTCGTCATAGTCAATTCCTTGCCTTTGACGATATCCCTTTGCCACCAACCTTGCCTTATAAGTGTCGATCCGTCCATCACCACCGATCTTTCTTTTAAAGATCCACTTGCATCCGATGGGTACAATACCCTCGGGCAAGTCCTCCAAGTTCCAAACTTGGTTGGTGTACATGGACTGGATTTCTGAGTTCATTGCTTCTCGCCATTTCCCGGCTTCTGGGCCTTCTATGGCCTCTTGGTAGGTTTTAGGATCATCATCCTCATTATATTGTACCTTAGACTCACCTTCAGCGATATGTCCCACATATCGTTCGGGTAGTCTAGGTATTCTACCAGATCTACGAGGCTCACCTGTGTCTACCTGAACAGATTCAGGAACTGATATCTCATCTGATGATAATGCAGCTGTTTGGGGATCTGGAACCTCTTCCAGTACTATTTTACTCCCACTGTTCTCCTGGATGAGGTATTCCTCTTCCAGGAAGACAGCTTTCCTGGCGACAAACACCTTTTGTTCATCAGGATTGTAAAAATAGTATCCAAAGGTTTCCTTTGGATATCCCACAAACCTGCATTTATCAGTTCGTGATTCCAGCTTGTCTGGATCATGTCTCTTAACATGAGCAGGACAACCCCAGACTTTAACATGTTTCAATTCTGGTTTCCTGCATTTCCATATCTCATATGGAGTAGAGGCCACAGACTTGCTGGGTACTCTGTTCAGTAGGTATGCTGCTGACTCTAGAGCATACCCCCAGAGGGACACTGGTAATCCCGAAAAGCTCATCATGGATCGCACCATGTCCAACAATGTGCGATTCCTCCTTTCTGATACACCATTCATCTGTGGTGTGTATGGAGGGGTCAGCTGAGAAAGGATACCATTATCCTTTAAGAATTGTGTGAAATTAGTACTCAAGTATTCTCCTCCTCGATCTGATCGAAGAGCTTTAATACTCTTTCCTAACTGCTTCTCCACCTCATTCTTGAACTCCTTGAACTTCTCAAATGCTTCCGACTTGTACTTCATTAAGTACACATAGCCGAATCTTGAAAAGTCATCGGTGAACGTGATGAAGTAAGAAAAGCCACCTTTGGCTTGGGTGGACATGGGACCACATACATCCGAATGTATTAGTTCCAAAATGTCCTTGGCACGTTCTCCATGTCCACTAAATGGAGATTTTGCCATCTTTCCCATAAGGCAGGATTCACATGTTGCAAACGATTCATAATCGAATGCTGTTAAGTAACCATGCTTGTGCAACTTTTGCAACCTGCTTTCGCCAATGTGCCCAAGTCTACAATGCCACATGTAGGCCTGGTTCACACAATTCTTGCTCTTCTTAAGAGCATTATCAATCTGAAGATTGTAATGAGAAACATCTAATAGATATAGACCGTTGACTAAAGATGCCGAAGCTATTGATTTATTACCATAATAAATCGAACAACTTCTGTTCTCAATTGTCAACCTATATCCTTTCTTGTCCAAACAAGATATTGATATGATGTTCTTTATTATGCTAGGAACATAATAACAATCTTCCAATAGTAAGGTGTCTCCCGATGGAAGCCTGAGGTTTGCTGTCCCAACAGCAATCGCCGCAACTTTTGCGCCGTTTCCTAGCCTCAATTCCACCTCACCTTGTCTCAGCTTGCGCTTACTTGTCAGCATCTGTACATCATGGCAGATATGAGAAGCACATCCGGTATCTAATACCCAAGATGTGGAATCTCTAACTGATAAGTTGATATCTATCATATAGATATCTGAAGCTTCACACAGCTTCACTCTTCCATGAGCTTTATCATCAAGGAACTCCTTGCAGTTCCTCTTCCAGTGACCATACTGCTTATAGTAGAAGCAGTCACCCTTCACTACTCTTTTACCTTTGTCCTTCGATCCTTTATCGTTAGCTGCCATCTCTGCTTCAGGGGCATCTAATGCCGATTCAGCAAGAGGATCAGCTCTAGGGACAAAGTTATTGCGTTCAGATCTGAAGACATTCTTCAGGCTTCTGAACCAATCCGAGTAGATCAGGTAAGTCAAAATGGCATCAAGTATGCCACGGAGTGGGTTATTCGATGACATAGTTCCTACAGGAGATAAGTAAAATCTATTTAGCCGATGTTCAATTATTAAAGTTTAAAACAAGACATGGTTTTGTTTTTGTTCAAGTTTAACTCCCACTAATTTTCGACGGACTGTATAACCCTCAGTTATACAGAACGGGAGACGCCGACAGTCTCCTAGTGGGGATCAGAATCTCAATGACTTGCACTACAGCCTTGTGGATAGCACAACAAACTGTAATACAATCAGAGAGCACCCAACTCATGGGACTTGCAACTCCTTGCAATATCTGATCATGGCTTCGGTCTCCAGAGATTTAATGGCCTTGTGGATAGCACAACAAACCATTAATTCTGGTCTAAGCTAACCATCATTACGCGACGAGCATAGATTTGCATGCAGCCCTTGTGGATAGCACAACAAAACTACATGGTTCCTCTACCCCGATCTATAGGCATCTAATGCCATAGCCACAGTTTCTCCTCCCAATTAAGCAGGCATTGTGGATAGCACAACAAACCTGCCTAAAGTGATTCAAATCCTATGACTATAACGATGGTGGACCACGCGGTAAGTTCTTAACTACTCGCGTTACGGCTTAGAGTTTATCTGAGGGTATTTAGATAACTTTTATCTTGGTCTCTCCTAGGTGATAGTATATAAATATATCGTATATATTTATTAAATACTATAACCTGCTTTGATTCATAATCAAAAGATAAACAATGCATCACATACATGTCATTAGTGTGGTCATGGATAGCACAGTGGGTTTGACTGGAGCCAACAGTCAAACGCACACACAATCTAACACAACAATTACATTAGATATCTGCAAACACATAGGCAAGAGATCTCTATCTTTTCGCCTTCCTGGTTGTAGTTGTGGATCGTCCTCGCTCTTTCCTCGGTTGCCTCGATCATATTACATTAATTCTAGAATTAACAAGTAAATTGAAGAAGGCCTTATGGCGAGTACAAGAGAGAGAGGGAGGTAGAAATACATCGGAGTATGAGAGAGAGAGGTGTGCAGACCTCTATTTATTAACAATTAATAAACATCATACATCCACGATCCACACAATCCATCATTCATCACATAAACAATTAAATTAAGTGCATCTCCATGACCACGGTGTGTTTTAAACATTCCACACATGATTCAGCGCATCACATGGTTAAAACAAATGAGTTTTCAAAAATAGATAAATTTTGGCTTTCAAAAATCTGGCATCCAATCAAAATTGGTATTTGAATTTCGAAAACTCATTTTATTATATTAACATGCAATTAAATATAAATTTAAAAGCATTAAACACACATCACATGCGTACACACTCCGAATTAATAATTCCTGATTATTCCATGCAAATTAGAACATTTCTAACGACCTAACACTTAGATCAAAACCCATTTTTAATAATCTAACAATTAGACTATTAATGACTAATCTAACTCTTAGACCAGTCCAACAAAATTAATTAATAATTTAACACTTAAATTATTAATTAACTCTAATTATTAATTAACTATTAATCTAACTCTTAGATTAGTTAATTAATGACTATAATCTAACAATTAGATTATAAGATTAAAGTTAATCATTAATTTAACCCTTAAATCAATAACTAACAATAATAATTAAATACAACTAATTTAACACTTAAATTAATCATTTAAGTTAATTATTAATTTAACAATCAAATTAATAACTAACTCAATTATTGATTAACAATTAGTTGAAATAACAATTAATAATCTAACTATTAGATTAATAAATATTAATCACTAATTTAACCATTAAATTAGTATCATTAAAATTAACTATTAGTTTAACCATTAAACTAACAGTTAATGTTAATCAACTAACAACTAAATGTTAATTAAAATGATTCACAAATCATTTGTTAAGCCCATTATAAAATTACAAAACATTTTTGAATTTTATTGAAATTAAAATTAAATTTTAATTCATTTTGTAAATGGGCAAAGGGGAATTAATATAGAAAATGGGGTGGGAGTTGGCTCAGCCTAATGGGCTGAGCCCTGGGCTCGAGCCCTGACCGAGCCAGGGCTAGGACCAGGGGCGCCAGGCCCTGGCCTGGCTCGGCCAGGTCCGTCCCTGCCCTGGACCCGGCCCGGCCGGTCCGACCGGCTCGGGACCGGGTCCAGTGGAGCGGTTCGGCCGCCCCCCTCCTTCCCAGAAACCCTAAACCTGCAACTGTTGCAGCCGGCGGCTGGAGGGGCGGCAGGCCGCCGCCGGCGAGCTCCCAGGCCCTGGCCGTCGCCGCCGGCGACGCCCCCGGCGCCGGCGACCTGCCCGGCGCCGGTGGAGCATGGTTTCGGGTCAGCCGAGCCCCAAAAACCCCAATAATTCTGAATTTTGCAGGATTGTTAAAACCGATTTGGGGCTTGATTTTTGCGGCTCTCCAAGGCCGTTCCGGCACCGGAAAGATACCGGATGTGGAGTGGTGACTATCACCAGTGGATCCGGAGTCTCGGCCGGCCATCCCAACGATTGGGAAGCCGTTTCAAGCCGTCGTAAAGTCGTCGTTCTTCGTCTTACGAAGAACACGAAAAACCCCCAAAATAATCTCGAAAAATCACGGAAAAATAATCAAATTATTTGTGTTCATCTTATGAACACTATTCCGTCATTTTAATCGGATTAAACACATGGAATAACTCAAGAAAAATCAAATTCGGAAACCGAAACGGGACGAGAAACAGTGGAACCTGGCTTTGATACCACTGTTGGGTTTTCTCGGTTTCTCCGGATCGCTTACGCAGCGGAAAATAAAATTTTACAACGATCCGTTTCCCGTTTCGAAGAACAAAATACGATAATCTAATTATCGAAATTCTCACCGTGTGCGGATTCGAATCCGCAGCCGTTCGGTTCCGTCGGTGCGACACCGCAAGCGGCGCAAGCGCCCGGCCTCTAGCGAAGTCCACGCGATCCTCCCCGCGACGGATATCCTCGAGTTCGTCGTTCTTCGCAGCCCGCGAAGCCTCCGCTGGTCGCCGCAATGATCGCCGCAGTGCGCGGACGATTTCCCGTCGAACGGGATTCGAAGAAGCGGCAGAGCAGATCTGGATCTGCCTGGACTCCAGAGGAAGATAGAAACTGAGGAGGGGCGGCTAGGGTTAGCAGCAGCTTGGCCTACTCAGCCCGTTCGCTATGTTTTATACTAACCGCGCGGTTTTTCACAAAAACCCCCGGTTTGTATAAAACCCACTTATTTATCCATCGCCTTGAGAATCATTTGCGTGTGACCCTCTAGGCCCAAGTACCAGTCCAGTTAATGGCCCAGTAAGCCCAGTGACTCCTCACTGGCTTTATTAATTAATTAATAACTCTTTATTAATCAATTAATCAATCGAATTGATGTCGCACATCGAATTCGACCGGGCCTCCGATCACGTTGGGTGCCAAGCAACACCGCGTGAACCCGGAAGGTAATTGGGGTTAAGTAACCCACTCTTGGAACCTTTCCGTCGACAGTTACCGCGTGGATATAATCCTTCATTCGTACAATGCTCTCGAGTCAACTCAGGGTATGGCGAGCTGTCAAACCCTAACCGGTCGACTCCCTTGGATTGGATGCCGCTGATGAATATCGGAAAACTCCTTTTCCGATATTATCGTCCGCCCTGGCCAGGGACTTTCGCGCATCCTTCCTAGAGCATTCTCTCTCTAAGTACCGAGAGCGAATGATTCCTTATTGACACACAATTCCCTTCGACGGTATTCCGCTGTACCCAATCCTTGGCGTATTAGAATCCCATGGCTAGAGATTCGTAAACCAAGGTCAAAGCACAGAAGTCCACCGCCAAGGTGTCCTTGGTGTCTCAGGTCCTGTAGGTGCTTAGAATGACCGTGTGATTATCATGAAATATCTATGTTGTTTAGTGTAAACTAACCTATTAAAAACAGCAACTAAAGTGCAGTGATCGCCAGAAACTTTTAACTTAAAAGTTTCAAAAGAGAGTATGATCGCCTACCTTTCAAATGCGGAAGATTGAGTCCTTGGTTCCCCTTCCTCAGCCGGCTGAAGAAAGAGAGCCTTTTCTTTGCCTCTTTGTTCTTGCTGTTGAGTTTGAGGTTGAGGATCGTCCAGAAGTTATACTTGATTTCCCCTTTTTGATCTCTTGTTGTTGTTGAGTGCAGCAGAGACAAAAAACAGAAAATGAAGAACTATGATGAGAATTTAAGTAGAAGTAGTATCTGAACTAATCATGATGTTGAGCATATTTAAAACAGCAAACTCACTTTTTTTAAATGGCTTTGAAACCCCTTAGATCAAGTAGGTTTTGAAAGATTATGCTGTGGTGTGTGTTTGCATGAAGTGAATATGAAGAATAAAACTAATGAAATGAATGCAGTAATGAAAAACTTATGCCCAATCGGTTGAAGCTTTGAAAGGATGAAGATCTTGAAAGGGACGCCGACTTCTGGAAATGGCAGCGCTCCGGCGTTACGACGTTGTTTCTCCGATCTTCAACTCGCTATAACGCTATGACTCAACTCAATTCAATCCTCTCTTTTTTTTTTCTCTTCAACATGCAGGGTATTTATAGGCATTTCTTGCGTTCGAGATTAACATTTGAAAACTCCGAATTTATCCATCTTAACCGACAGATAATTACTGATTAATTCATCTTTATCTGTAATTATCTAAAACGCGTCCACCTTGTATGACGCCTTTCAGATTAATTAAGATAAGGATAAATATCCGGGAAAACTTATCTTTATCTTTATTAGTTAAAACGCGTCCACATGTGTAGACGTCTTTTAGACTAATTAAGATAAGGATAAACATCCGGAGGAGAAGTTAAAACCATTTAGGAAACCTAAAACGCGTCGACATTTACAGACGCCTTTTAGTTAATTAATTAATTAATTAAAATTCAAATTTAAACATTAAAACAGGAATAAACTCTAAATGGCGTCCACTTGAGTCGACGTCTTTTAGAATTCTTCATATTTTAACTCAAATTTGAGCTAAAATCAATTCAATTGATTAACTTAAACACATCTGTTAAACCCGACACTTAAAAAGATCAATAAAAATTAATTAATGATTAATTATCAGACCATTATGAGGCATTATTGTATGATATGAAATTTACTCGAAATGACGTCAAAATTAGCGTGTCTACAGCTGCCTCACCTTGGCATCGTCTTTGCAAGGGAGTGAAATGAAATGGAATGTACTGAAAAGGTGATGCCAAGGTGTGATGAGACACGCTCTTAACATCACATGATTGGAATTTTTTCTCAAAATTATCAATGAAGATAGCTTAAGGAAATCAATGGAATTAATCCTGTCTGGATGAAGTAGACAAGGAAATAAAATAAAGTCGATCAACCTCCTCGGAGTGGGAAGTACCCCAGGTCGTAGACACTGCAGGTTTCATCATGGGGAGCGTTTGCCAGCCAATGTGGACGTGCTACAGCCATGATGGATCTTAAAAGAAAACAAGAATATCGGATAAAGAATCCAATCAAGGATAGAATTCCAAGGATATCTTCAAGCGAACCTCAAAGATAATCAAGATACTCAATTCGGAATGGAATATTTCATATCATGTTGAGATTATTTAATTAATGGTCTGAAATTTAATCAGTAATTAATCCTTATTTCAATGATTTCAAAGTCCTACATGATGCATGCTGGGCTAAAAGAAAAATATAAAGTTAAATAAAATATAAATTAATCAAGGATAATATTGTTAAATTGTCATTAATGAGTCAAGATACCAATTCTTGTAATTCAGTGCTAAACCGAAACTCGTTTATCCACGCACTGTTTCACAAAAGTGGAACCATCGTCCCCACTAATCAACAATCCAACGGCCTATCCGTGCGATTAAGAATCCTCTGGAATTATCACTGTTTTTGTTGTAGGGGAACTCAAATTCCAGTTTCATCAAAACCACAAGGTCCTTGATATAGTCTAATAAATACTTATCATATAGTAATGCGAATGCTTTACATAGAAGAGTACAAGGGTAGAAATAACCGTCTTCTTGGCTTTGAGATCTTCTTGACGTTTCCAGCTTTGCAATCATTTCTTTTCAGAAACAGGTTCTTGGCTGTTCTTTATTCGGATTCCAACTCTTCCAATGCCTTGTATCCTGTATATGACTTGAACAAACAAGTTAAGTATCTGTTCAAGCTTAGCCCCTTGCCTGACCAGTCAAATGGTCAATCAATCTTTTCCTTAAATAAATAGTCAAGGGGTATAGCCTTTATTAACAAAGGTAATAAGAATAATCAGACTTAAGCAAAATGCAACATACAAGCAAACATATGCTTACTAAAAATAAAAGGGATAAAACATATTAAATGCAACAAGCAAATGCTAATTGAAATATTTTTTGTGGTTTTGAAATATTCATTTTGTTTGGGTTTTGAAATATGTATTTTTTTTAGATTTTGAAAAATGTACATTTTTTTTTTTTCAATTTTTTTTGAATTTTTTTGAAATATGTATTTTTTTTTTTTTTTTGAATTTTTGACTATGCAATTTTTTTGAATTTTTGACATATTCATTTTTTTTTTAATTTTGAGATTTTTTTTTTTTTGAATTTTTGACATATACAATTTTTTTGAATTTTTGACATATACAATTTTTTTGAATTTTTGACATATACAATTTTTTTGAATTTTTACATATACATTTTTTTTTGACTAAAAGACCAGTATGGTACTTAGATCAAAAGATCATATTCATTTATTAACTTAATTTCCAAATTGTTCTTTAACAACTTAACTTAAAACCCATCGTGTTTGAACTTGTGTTTCCATTCGTGATCCCATTTGATGATTTGATCCTTAGTCAATCTAAGCCATTCTTTAAGCTTGAAGTACACCTCTTTAGAAAGAAAAGAAGAAGAAATTTAGAAAGCCCATGAGAAGGTTCCGGAAACTTAAAAAGATGTTCCTTTCCAACCCTAATATCTGTTGGGGTTCGGTCATTTTCTTTCCGAGGTATTTATCGACCTTGCGTTCCCTTTTGTTTCATTTCATGGCCTTGATGTAACATTTGTAGTGTAATGGCCTTTTGATTTTGAATTTGGCTTTTTGCCTTGCTTTTGCCTTTCCATTCTTTTCTTTCTTTGCTTTGCTTTGGAACGGATCTCCCCCATTTTTTTTATGACGGCCTCCTACTAAGATGGCGGGTATTCTTGGTAGTCTATTTTAAGCCTCGTTTCGACATCATGGGCCGAGTGTAAAACAGAATTTTATTTAAAAGGAATGATTTGTACTTTATACTCTTAGTCAAGCTTTTGATATTCTTAAGGACTTGGCATCTCTTGTTACTCACGAATCAAACGTGTCAATGTGTGCAGTAATGGGTTTGAAGTTAAATTATTCAGACTAACAAAGAAATTTGAGTTTATAAATTTTCTGATTCCACTGGTCTTTGTACCATACTGATCGACTCTTTAACTTAAGGGTAGTATTTCTTAAGGTGTAAACCATTCCAAGGATGATTTAGCTCTTCTCCTTCTGCATTAATAAGACGATAAGCATTACCAGGATAAGCGTGCGATACAACATAAGGTCCTTCCCAGTTGGGTTGGAGCTTAGAACGCGGACCACCAGGTTTTACAAAAATTCTTTTAACGACCATCTCACCGACTTTGAACTTTCGTTCAATGACTTTCTTTTGATAAAAACGTGCTAATCTGTTTTGATAAACTTTTGCATGATTAGCAGCTGACCATCTTTTCTCGTCTAAAAGTTCCAATTGAGCAAGAATTGCTGAACGATGTTCATCAATGGAGAATTCCTTGTTCAATTGTACTCTTAATGACGGTATAAGGATCTCATATGGAACTACCGCCTCCATTCCAAATGTTAAGGAATAAGGAGTTTGCCCAGTAGGCGTGCGGATTGAAGTTCGGTAGGCCCATAGAGCCTCAACCAATTTTTCTGGCCAATCTGCGAATTTATTAGATTTACACGTCTTTTTAATAATTTTTATCAAAGTCTTATTAGTTGCCTCTGCTTGGCCATTGCCTTGCGGATAATAAGGAGATGAATGATGCAATGCAATTTTATACCTGTTGCAGAGGTCCTTCAATTCCTGTGACACGAACTGCGGTCCGTTGTCGGTGACGATGGTACTTGGAATCCCGAATCTTGTGATGATGTTCTTCATGATGAATTTGCAGACGGTTGATGCTTTGATCTCCACGTATGCTTCAGCTTCTGCCCACTTGGTGAAGTATTCCGTTGCCGTGAGAATGAAAGATTTTTGCTTGATGCCGGAATCTGGGTTACCAAGAGGTCCAATAATGTCGAAAGCCCACATGGAGAAAGGCCATGGGGAAGAAACAGGATGGAGTGAAGATGCAAGAGAATGAATTTTGTCGACGTGAAGTTGACACTTGGCACACCTACGGACATATCCTACACAATCTTCTTCCATGGTTGGCCAATAAAATCCTTGTCTAAGGATCTTCTTTGCTAGCATCTGTCCATTGACATGGCCACCACAAACTCCACTATGAGCTCCTTCCATAACCTTCCAAAGCTCATCTTCGTCTAAACATCTCAGAAGAAGTCCATCAAAACCTCTTTTGTACAACGCTCCCCCAACTAGGGTGTATCGTCGAGCAACTCTCCTGATAGCTCTTTTTTCCTCAGTTGTAGCTTCTTCAGGATACGATTGATCTTCACAATATTTTGCAATTTCATAATACCATGGCTTCTGTTCATCATCCATCTCTTCTAACAGCTCCATCAACATGATTTCTCTTTTCTCCACAATACTCCCATCTTTGAATTTCTTCAGCAACTTCTCCTTAGTTCTAAGAAATGAAGGATCTTTCACGGCGGGTGAAAGACGCCTATGAATTATGATTGATTCAGATTGCTTGCTGATAGGAAAATCAAGAGAAGATGCAAGTGAAGCTAGAGCGTCAGCTAAGATGTTTTGATTTCTAGGGACATGGATAAAGATCAATTTTGTGAAAAGCTTCGAGTAAGCAGAAGTAAGTTCTTGATATGGCTTGAGCTTGGGATCAAGAGTTCGGTACTTGGTCAGCACTTGGCGAAGAATTAATTGGCTATCACCCACAATCCTGAGTTTGGTTGCACCATGAAAATGAGCAGCCTCGAGACCAGCAAGAAGTGCCTCGTATTCAGCTATGTTATTGGTGACTGGAAAATCAAGCTGAAAGGCTTGTGGAATGGTGACACCTTCAGGTGATAACAGAACGATTCCGATCCCCTTTCCATGAGAATTCAGAGCTCCGTCAAAATGCAGAGTCCACATATCATCTCTGATTTGATTTACGGACATCAGTTCCTCATCCGGAAACTCTGATCGCACTGGATCAAATCGAGGAAGGGGATGATGAGCGAGATGTTCTGCTATGGCATAGCCCTTGATCGCTTTCTGTTGAATGTAAATAATATCGAATTGAGATAGAAAGCTTTGCCATCGCGCTAACCTATCAGTAAGAACAGATTTCTCCAGAAGGAACTTAATCGGATTCATCCTAGCGATGAGGTGGACTTCATGGGCCAGAAAATAATGCTTTAATTTCTGAACAACCCAAACCAATGCTGCACATGTTTTCTCCATCGCCGTATATCTCTGTTCAGCGGGGTTGAGAAGTTTAGAGAGATAGTAGGCTGCCCTCTCTTTTCCTTCTTCATCTTCTTGTGCTAGGACAGCCCCCACTGCATCATCCAGGACTGAAATATAAAGTATCAATGGTTTGCCTGGAGATGGTGGTCTCAAAACAGGAGGACTTGCCAAATAGTCCTTTAATCCATCAAATGCCTCCTGACACTTATCGTCCCAATTGAATTTGACTCCTGGCTTGGTAAGCTCATAGAACGGCTTACACCTTTGTGAGTGCTGGGAGACAAAGCGGCGAATAAATTGTAACCTCCCGATTAATCCTCTTAACTCTTTCAAGTTTTTGGGAGGTGGCATTTCTCTGATAGCCTTCGCCTTATTGGGATCGATCTCAATTCCCCGTTTGCTGACAATGAATCCAAGCAATTTCCCTGAAGATACCCCGAATACACATTTCTTGGGGTTCATCTTCAACTGATATTCTCTCGATCTCTCTAATACCCTTGCCAAAACTTTGGCATGCTCAGCCTTCGTTTTAGACTTAACCAATAAGTCATCCACATACACTTCCAAATCTATATGCATCATGTCATAAAATATTGCCATCATGGCCCTTTGATAAGTGGCTCCAGCGTTCTTCAATCCAAATGGCATGACAACATAACAATATGTTCCCCAAGGTGTAGTGAATGAAGTCTTCTCTTGATCCTCTTCTGCCAGCTTAATCTGGTTGTATCCTGAAAATCCATCCATAAATGATAATGTCTCATAGCCAGCAGTGTTATCGATGAGTACATCAATATGAGGCAATGGAAAATCATCTTTAGGACATGCCCGGTTCAGATCGCGGAAGTCAATGCAAATTCTGACCTTCCCGTCCTTTTTCATAACCGGGACTATATTGGCCACCCATTGTGGATAAAGGACAACTCTAATGAATTTGGCTTTGTGTAATTTATCGACTTCTTCCTTCATCTTTAAAGCCATTTGTGGGTGGAATCGCCTTAATTTTTGCTTGACCGGATTAGCTCCTTCCTTTAATGTTAACCTGTGTTCAACTAAAGATGAGTCTAATCCTGGCATATCTTCATAACTCCAGGCGAAAGTGTCCTTATAATCCTTAAGCACTTGTATCATTGCCTTTTCATCCTCTGTAGAAAGATTTTTACTAACGAGGACAACCTTAGGTTCGTCTTCAGTCCCTAAGTTTATTTCTTTTGTGGGCTCTTCGACGGCAGCTGAAGGTTCATCAAATCTCTTCACTCCACTGGCATATGCCTCAGCTGCGTCCTCATCATCTTCCTCATCTTCAACAATGGGGTCCTTTTCGTATACTAACTCATATACCCCGTACCCATCATTGACCGACTCATCACCTGTACAATCTTCTGGCATCTGAATTGGATCTTCTAAAAGCTGAGGGATTAAAGAGCAAAAGGAACATTTATCAGCCAAATCCTGGAGGTATCTTACTGGAATTTGCCTACCCTTAGGCTTCCTAGACTTCCTAACCTGCCTAAAACTAGACTCCCTAACTTCACTAAACTGCCTATCATAACCTAATGAAGATGAAGCAGGATGAAAATCCTGGGATACAAGTGGAAATACAGGGAAATCCTCCCGTGGGGAGGGACAGAGTAGATCTAGGAGAGAATCTTGACCGACGGACCCGCGCGACGGGGTGTAATCGGACAAATAAGATGTTTCCTCGATAATGATTTGAGAAGAATTTGTTGTAAAATTGGCGTTTTTTTTTGGACAATGAAAGAATTAAACATAAAGCAAGAATGAATACAAATGAGAGGAAAATCGGACGGAGGAAGCGACACCAAGGCCAGAGGATTAGGGGGATCATATAGCAATATGTCCCAGATTAGATCATACATCCTCTCTAGGTCGAGAGGAGGTTGTGGAATAAAGTCCCGAGGGGACAGAGTTATCATAACGGGCGGAGCCCGTGGAATATCGTCAATTATAACCCGCGACCAAGTCGGGGTCAAGAGTAGTGTACGAAAAAGAGTATGGAGCATGAAGACATGTGAAGGATATGTCCCCCTCCAGAGCAGATCTGTTGTATAACCAGCTTCATAGGGGTCATCTGGCTCCCCTTCATCAGTTTGTTCGGACAGCAGTACCCGCTTGTCAAAGATTGTGCCAGGGCTCTCAATTAGCTCGTCAATCTGCGGTGGCCATTTGGGTTCTGCAGGATCCAGAAATAGTCTGTTCAGTGCTATGTATAGGTCCCTCAGGTCGAACCATCTGTACCATTCGCATTCAGGGTCATGGAATTTCCTCCTCTTCATAGGCCGCAGAGCCTCCAAGGATTGGTATGTAAGTAGTTCGGAACAATGTCTGGCCAAATCCCTCCCATATATGTCATGGAAGTCAAAACATGAAGTAATGACCACCATGTTGTCGTGACTAAGTATGGGCCCTTTCACAAAGTGTGTATATAGAGTCCATGTTAAGGGATCTCGGCCTTCTTTCAGTGGTGTGGACATTGTTTCCAAGATTTCTTGACCATCTTCTTGGTGAACCCTGTCTTGCTTCAGTTTCCTCGGCCTATAGCCCAGACCGCTTCCAGGTACTGCCCGATGATCTTTAACAGGAGTGGTCCTGCCTTGCAACTGTGTGCCCAGACCTTTCCCAGGCTCGTAGCCGTTCTTCATCATAATCCTCCATCCTGGGGTACTCATGCACTTCCCCCTTTTGATAGCATCTAATGGATATGGAGAAATGGTAGCGGCTTTCAAAGGATCAGCCACTGGACGGTAGACCTGTAATACCGACAGAAAAGGTTATCGGCCAGGTAAAACAGCAGATTTAATATTCAATGTATGAGCAGCAGCAATGATCGGCATGCTCGTCACTTTAATAATTCGTCCTTTATAAGAGAATTTGAGGCATTGGTGATTCGTAGAAGGAATCGCCTCAAGAGTTTTAATATAAGGACGTCCAAGAATGGCATTTATGGAAGGGTCGATTTCTAGAATATGAAATTCGACCTCTGCATGACTTACTGGACCTAGCTCCACCTTTAAATAAACCATTCCCAGAGGGGAACGGGTAGAATTGTCATATGCTGTAACTGAGATGGGGCTAGGCAGCCATTTCTCCTTGGGCACACCGCATAGCTCCAGGGTCTTCGGAGGTAAAACGTTAATTGAAGCCCCTGTATCAACCAGGCATGCATCTACGGCCTTTTTACAGATATTGACCGTGATGCTCAGAGCCATGCTTCTAGCGGCTGGCGGTGCTAGTTCCGATGTGTGAAATGTAATTGAGGGCTGATCCCCCTGAGGAACTAGTAGTGTTGCAATTTTCTCTACCGGCACGTCTTCGTTGACCATCACTTTCTGTAGGTATTCCATTAAAGCTTCTTGGTGAATCTTGGACCTTTTAATTAATTCAAGTACAGTGATCCGTGCCGGTGTTTTGTCCAGATGTTTCAACAAGTCGTAATGAGTGCCTTGTACACTCTCTTCATTATGGGCTTCCTCAGTCGGCTGTGATGGGCCGTCTCTGACTGTGGACTGAGGAAAGACCTTGTTGAAAATCCTTCCACTCCGGAGCGCATGTTCCTCGACCGTGGAGGATCCAGGTGACACCTTGAGTACTGCAGAGTTGGGTGGCGTAAGCGGTGCGGAGGGTTGATGCGTAGGTGGTGGCGTTGGGTTAGGTGGTGATGGCGTAGGGTTAAGTGGTGATGGCGCGGTGCGGATTAAAGGCCTAGATGGTTGGATGGTAGATGGATAAGTGGTTGGTGAAGTGGGGAATGGTACGCGTAATAACGGTTTGGATGGTTGGGGCATATCTGGGTAGGTGGTAGTGGTAGCGGGTGAAGTAGGAAATGGTACGCGTAATAATGGCCTAGATGGTAAAAGGGGTGCGTTATTAGTTTGCGGTGGGGTATATGATGGAGGCGCAGGAGTGCGGGGCGCAATGGGTCTAAGGAAGGTGGGTAGTGGTAGTGGGTTATTGGGTGAGGGCGAGTGATATGTGGGTGTGGGTAGAGGGGTGATGGTGACGGGTTGTGGTCTGGGTATGTGGATGGTGCGGCGTGGTAGTCGCTCTGCGGTACTTTGAACGTGACCCGTTGAGTAGAGAGAGGAAGAGTCCTCTATCCTCCATTGTTGCCCACGACCAGCCTCAGACTGGCTGTTCGTTAGAATGGGAGCAACCTGGTTCTGATTCTGGTGCTCCGGGAGCGGATTCTGCACTATGCCCATGTTGGGTAGTGCTGCTGCTTGTGCTGGTGGTCTTGCTTGCTGCTGCTGCTGCTGCTGTTGCGGTCTCCTTGCCTTCAGGGCTGTTATGTATTTCTTCATTTCCTCCCAGTCTATGCCGCCCTGCTCATTGAGATCATGAATATAATCTCTGAATTGGAAGCAGGTGTCAATGGTATGCCCAGGTTGCCTATGGAAGTAGCAATATCTGGACGTATCGGCATTTTGAGGCCAGACGGCCTTTTCCCTTGGCAAAACTAAGGCGTTAGCTGCCATTAAAGCACTGAAGATATCGGCCAAGGATTCTGGGAGAGCCGGGTATTCTGCCCTCTTCGGGCCTGGAGGTCTCCTCTGCTGGTTGTAGTCACCAGGAGGAGGGACATTGTGGTACGCCGGCAGTGCGCGCGGCTGGTACTGTGGCTGTTGTTGCTGCTGATACTGCTGCTGCTGGGGTTGCTGGTACTGCTGTTGCCGTTGCGGCTGTTGCTGGTTTTGATTCTGATTCGGCTGCTGGGGCCGCTGATACTGCTGTTGGTACTGGGGGTTCTGCTGCTGTCTGTACCCTTGCTGCTGTGGCCTCTGGTACTGCTGCTGACTTCTCACGAACTGGGGCGAGTTATTGTTCATGGTACTCACTTGCTCATGAGAGAGCGTGCCCTCAGTAGTCGGACCTGTGCTGGGAGAGTTCGGCACTGCAGGCTTCCGAGGCGGAGGCCTGCTAGGTCTATGAGGATCAAAGACGCTAGAGAATGTAGCGTCCTTGAAAGCATTCTGGCAGTACCGTGCTCTTTCATAGAGCTCTGCCATGTTAGTCAAATTGTTCAAGGAGAGGACGAGCTTGAACTGGGGCGTGGCATTAGAAATTAACATTTTCACTTGTTCAGATTCGGACAAGTGATCCTTCACTTTTTCAGCCAGACCCCGCCACCTGTCAACAAAACTGACAAACTCCTCATCAGGTTTCATCTTTTCTGCAATGAGGTCCGTGATAGACAAGGAGGGTGCAACTCTGTCCTGGTATCGTTGAATAAATTTGCGTGAAACGATACCGTAATCTTCTACTTCTGAGGGCTCCAGGGAAAAGAACCACTCGAGGGCTGGTCCCTCTAGAGATCTCCTGAACAAGAAGGCCAACGACCTCTTATCATTCTGCCAGAAAGAGGATTCATACATGAACTCCTTCAGATGTGTGAAGGGGTTACCAGTACCGTTGTACTTTCGGTACACTGGCATTTCAGAGGGTGGCAGATGGAATACTGGCAGACTCGGTAGACTGATCTCTGGCACAGCTTTGACCCCCATCATTTTCTGGAGGTTATTAAATTGCTCATCCATACGCTCCATTTTGGCCAACAGCGTTTGTGTGGTCAGATCTGCTTGAGGAGGAGGAGGAGGAGGAGGTACTTGGTAGGCCTGCTGCCTAGAGTACGTTGGGCAGGGTGGACAATAGAGGGGAGGTCCGGCAGCGCTTCCGCCATGCCCGAGGGCATTTTGATAAGTAGGCGTTTGCGGTCTAGCCGGTTGCCTAGATGATGAAAGCTGCGGCCCAGCTGGCCGAGAAGTAATATGAAGGCCCTCCACGGCCTGATGGATATGAGGAGGAGGAAAAGAAGGTTGCTGAGGAACAGCAGGGGGAGCCACAGGGTTCGGCTCGGCAGGCTGCATAGGTGCCTTCCCCTTCAAAATAGATTGGATCGCCTCGAACTGCTGAGGGTCCAGTTGGGAGGCAAGAACTCCCAGAGCATTGATGAGATCCGTAGGATCAGAGGATGAGGGATCATTCTGATTTATGTCCCCCTCAAGATCAGGATTAGGGATCGCATATTCATGCGGAAGAGGATCAGGATATTGATCACGTGGAGGCAAAAGAGGTGTCCGAACATTCCCATCTAGACGATACAGAATGGGGATAGAACTACGGGAGGCATCAGCATCTCTCCCACTCTCATAGTTGTACTCAGAATCCCGAGGGGCATTAGCATCTCCCTCGTAATTAACCATGGCGTCTGGAGCCACACTCAAGTCCCTACCTGATCGTAGCAACATGATGTTAGATTCCCTTTTCAAAGATTTAATCAAACAAGTTGTACAGAGATTAATCAAACAAGTGGATGCTTAACGTGATTTTAGGATTCCTTGTTGAGTTATTTGAATTGGATTAAACCACAATTTCGCTCAGGGAAAGGATCCTAGTTTCAGTTCGATTTCCACCGTTATTCTCTAGGGCTTTCTCTCACAACGCTTTCAGAATCTAACCGGGACTTCAATTGGTACAACCAGCCCGATGATCAAGGAGGAATACCTTGATTTTGGGGACTTATGGAGGTCTCAACGTCAACTTCTCTAGTCTGATCAAGGGACCAACCCAATCAGAGAGAGTTGCTGACGTCGAGTAATGTGTTCCTAAGAAGATGAGGGATTAGCCTCAATGCGTATGTCCTGTGGCCTGGACGGCCTCTAATGCTTAGTAAGTAATGGGTAGCTAGCACTCAAAACACAGAAATCTGGAAACTGAAAAAAATTAAGAAACTGTCTGAATCGCGTCGATGGTAGTCGACGCTATTCAAAACAGAACTTAATTTTTTCGCAGAAGCAGATGCAGACAGCAGAGAAATTGTGAAGCCTGAAAGGCGTCTAGGTAGGTTGACGCGGTTTTGAAACACGTCAGCTATCCTGGACGCTTTTCAGTTCGCAGAAACAGTTTTCTAAGAGGATTTTCTGGGTTGAATCCTCCTCAAATGAGATGAAAAGCAGTAAACAATCGACTCATGCAAATTTTTTTAGTTCCAGATTTTAAACAGGATGATTTACTAACTAAACACTAGAAAAACAATCAATCACACATCATTTTTATCACAAAAACAGCTTTTTGAGTTAATCAAGGGGGGGGCAAGATCTTGCCACTGGGGTGTGCACGTGGTGCACGAGGGAAATCAATTAAACTAAACACTCACCAATTGGTGAGGACGTGTCCAGAGACACAAATGGTGCACCGTGGGTGCCCGATATGATGATAGCAAGAACAAAAAGAAACTAAAAGATGGCGAGACCAAGTCCCACCGTGATCGCCAAAAAAGCTGTAGGTGCTTAGAATGACCGTGTGATTATCATGAAATATCTATGTTGTTTAGTGTAAACTAACCTATTAAAAACAGCAACTAAAGTGCAGTGATCGCCAGAAACTTTTAACTTAAAAGTTTCAAAAGAGAGTATGATCGCCTACCTTTCAAATGCGGAAGATTGAGTCCTTGGTTCCCCTTCCTCAGCCGGCTGAAGAAAGAGAGCCTTTTCTTTGCCTCTTTGTTCTTGCTGTTGAGTTTGAGGTTGAGGATCGTCCAGAAGTTATGCTTGATTTCCCCTTTTTGATCTCTTGTTGTTGTTGAGTGCAGCAGAGACAAAAAATAGAAAATGAAGAACTATGATGAGAATTTAAGTAGAAGTAGTATCTGAACTAATCATGATGTTGAGCATATTTAAAACAGCAAACTCACTTTTTTTAAATGGCTTTGAAACCCCTTAGATCAAGTAGGTTTTGAAAGATTATGCTGTGGTGTGTGTTTGCATGAAGTGAATATGAAGAATAAAACTAATGAAATGAATGCAGTAATGAAAAACTTATGCCCAATCGGTTGAAGCTTTGAAAGGATGAAGATCTTGAAAGGGACGCCGACTTCTGGAAATGGCAGCGCTCCGGCGTTACGACGTTGTTTCTCCGATCTTCAACTCGCTATAACGCTATGACTCAACTCAATTCAATCCTCTCTTTTTTTTTTCTCTTCAACATGCAGGGTATTTATAGGCATTTCTTGCGTTCGAGATTAACATTTGAAAACTCCGAATTTATCCATCTTAACCGACAGATAATTACTGATTAATTCATCTTTATCTGTAATTATCTAAAACGTGTCCACCTTGTATGACGCCTTTCAGATTAATTAAGATAAGGATAAATATCCGGGAAAACTTATCTTTATCTTTATTAGTTAAAACGCGTCCACATGTGTAGACGTCTTTTAGACTAATTAAGATAAGGATAAACATCCGGAGGAGAAGTTAAAACCATTTAGGAAACCTAAAACGCGTCGACATTTACAGACGCCTTTTAGTTAATTAATTAATTAATTAAAATTCAAATTTAAACATTAAAACATGAATAAACTCTAAATGGCGTCCACTTGAGTCGACGTCTTTTAGAATTCTTCATATTTTAACTCAAATTTGAGCTAAAATCAATTCAATTGATTAACTTAAACACATCTGTTAAACCCGACACTTAAAAAGATCAATAAAAATTAATTAATGATTAATTATCAGACCATTATGAGGCATTATTGTATGATATGAAATTTACTCGAAATGACGTCAAAATTAGCGTGTCTACAGGTCCGAGGACCATCCACGCAACTGCGACAATAGAATCAAACTGGTTGACAGTGAGGTACAATACCATCCAGCGATTCAGTCGGATCAGTTCAGTGAACTCATTCTCCAATGAACACCTACAGATTCGCCTTAGTATCTCCACACAAGTGACTTATGAGACCAGTCACCCTCATCATATGAGCAGGAGTAATCTGTACTAGTCTAACCGGATATCCGATGTCCTTCTCGGATATCCTCCGACTAGGAACGAATAAGAATATGTGTGTTTAAGTGATCAGTCTCATTAGTATGATCTCATCATAATCTGATCACCATAGCACATATTCACGGACTTCATTATGAAACGATAATTAACGCGATTTACACATAATGAATATTTTGCCATTTTATTAATAATGAACGAGATTTACATTGTTAGATTGGCTTGTAGGCCACCTAAACTAACACAAACCTAGTCGCATAGTAAGCAAAAGGTAGCTTTCAGGCAATCATCGTCATCATTTAGTCTTATCCTGTCAATCTAGGGTTGGCTTATGACTCGGAAAACCAAAGCCCAAGTAGTGGTCCTTTTTTAGTATCTTGCTGTCAAGCTGAGTGCAACTCACAGAATTATTGCACCAAACCCCTGCAGTATATCAGTGTGTTTATGGGAGTCTGCCTCTAAAAATGCTGGAAGGTGTACCTAGTAGCAAGGTAAGCAGGTTCAGTACGGATTGGATCAGATGGGCCGGTCTAATTGGTTTTGACCAGAAGCAATCTGATTTCGTGCCCTGATCCATCGAGCCTGACCAGGGTCAGTCGGATCAGCCCAAATTGCCTAATCTTTGGTCAGGATCAGCAGATTGGTCCAGATCGGATCAAATGTGGTCCTTTGGAAAATCTAGACATGCAGTTTACAGAGACGAAGATGCTCAAGACAATGCTATTTGTCCCAAGTCTACCAAGATTTTTCCTTACTTTGTAGTCTTTTGTATTTTTATGGGGGGAAGGCAGGTCTACCATAGTGATGATTGTCATTTATTCTCCAATGGTTTGGTCAAAAGACAGTTATGGATTAGAATCCAGTCACTTTGGTGAAGAGGTGAATGATTTGTTGATGTGATGATTGTGAGATCCGACTTTGAGAGAGAGAGAAGAGAAAGAGCAAATGAGGAAAGCGGGCTCCGATGGTTAACCCCAGGTAGATCTGATCCTTCACCTCGGTTTCCTTTTTATAGAGACTCTTTTATTAACCATCTCCGCCCTCTCCTCGGAACCGCCTCCGAAATGTTAGGGATCGTGGGAGACCAAGTCTCCATGTTTATCCCGGCAACAAACTCCTATTTTCATGGAGTTGATAGTCATCTCTATCTAACATCTCCCACTTGACCATCAAGACCAAATTATTCTTAATACACTCTCACTATCCGTGAGATGTATTGGTGTTCTGACACATTCGCACTATCTGTGAAATGTATTTTCAAATCAAATAATTCTTAATACACTCCCACTATCCGTGAGATGTATTAATGTTCTGACACATTCTCACTATCTGTGAAATGTATTTTCAAATTTTGAAGAGAAAATTTTCCGACTTATATATTCCCAAGTCCCATTAGACTTACATGTTTGACAAAACTTTCTACCGGTATACTTTTTGTCAACGGATCTACAATCATATCACTGATGGGAATATAAGTCACTTTAATTTCTCCTTTTTGAACAATATCACGTATATAATGATATTGGATTTCTATGTGTTTTCCTCTAGAGCTATTCGCTCCACTGTTAATCAAGCTAATTGCCGCCTGATTATCACAATAAATCTCAATTGGTTCTTCTACTAAGTTGAGATTTAATTCTGTCAAAAATCGTCTTATCCAGACTGCATGAGTGGTAGCCATGCTACATGCAACATACTCAGCTTCCTGTGTGTATCTTGCAACACACCTTTGTTTCTTACTACTCCAAGAAACAGCAGCACCACCAAAGATGAACAAGTGTCCCGAAGTGGACTTTCCGTCATCTTTATCTCCTCCGAAATCTGCATCGGAATAACCAAGCACTTCTAGTGTATCTGCTTGATATATTAATTTATGGTGCAAAGTACCTTTCAAGTACTTCATAATCCTTTTAACAGCTTCCCAGTGTGCTGGACCAGGATTACTTTGATATCTGCTTACTAAGCTTACTGCGTATGCTATGTCAGGCCTAGTACATAGCATAGCATACATTAAGCTTCCGACTGCTTGTGCATACGGCACTTGCAGTGCATCATGTCCTTCTCTAGGACATTGCTATTTACTTAATCGTTTTCCATGAACCAACGGTGTTGGTGTTAGATTGCAGTTTTGCATTCCAAACCTTCTAAGTACTGAATGTAAATACTTATCTTGGTTTATACTCAACATTCTAGACTTTCTATCTCTCAGGATTTGGATTCCGAGAACATAGGATGCCTCACCCATGTCCTTCATCTCAAATTTCTCACTGAGTTCAGACTTAACGTTATTCAACATTCCTATGTCATTTTCGGCAAGCAAAATATCGTCTACATATAAAAATAATATAATGAACATACTTCCACTCTTCATGACATATACACAATTGTCCAATTGATTTGGAACAAATCCAAGTTGAATAACAACATTACGAAATTTAAGATACCATTGTCTAGAAGACTGTTTCAAGCCATACAAGGCTTTCTTAAGTTTATATACTTTATTCTCCTGACCTTGTACCTGAAAACCTTCAGGTTGTTTCATTTATATATCTTCCTCTAACTCTCCGTTAAGGAATGCAGTCTTGACATCCATTTGAAAAAGTTCTAAGTCAAGATGCGCAACAATTGCTAAAATCATCCTTATAGATGCAAATTTAGCCACAGGAGAATAAGTTTCTTGAAAATCTATACCTGGCATCTGAGTAAATCCTTTGGCAACTAATCGAGCCTTATACTTATCAATAGATCCATCTACACGGATCTTTTTCTTAAATACCCACTTGCAACCTATAGACTTCCTATTCTTGGGTAATTCACATAGTTCCCATACATTGTTCCTTTTTATGGAATCAATTTATTCTTCTATGGCTTTTCGTCATAGATCAGAGTCTGAAGATTTCAATACATCATTCAGATTCATGGGATCTATATTATTATCCTCATTTATTTCTACTGTTAGACATGAAGGCTCACATAAGTACAAGTGATAATCATCTATCCATGCTGGTGGAGTTCTAAGTCTTTTATTGCCAATTACAGGTTGATTTTCTTGCGTTTCATTCAAAGGCATTTGTTCATCTTTCACATTTGGTGGAAGTTCTTCTTCGATTTCTGGATCATTTATAGGTAAATCATTGTAATAGTCATCATCTATTACACTTAGAGGTTCTTTCTCATGATGAGATTCCTCTTCCTCTACATTTTCTAGAAATGTAACATCCCTATATTCAATTATTCCTTTTTCCTTATCGAAGAATCTATATCCCGATGATTTCTCACAATAGCCTATGAATCGACACTTCAATGTTCTGAAGTCTAACTTATTTCTTAGTTGATTTGGAATGAGAACATGGGCTACTGACCTCCATTTCTTAAGATGACTTATTTCTGGTTTCCTCCCATTCCACAGTTCATAAGGTGTACTTTCGATAGATTTAGTGGGAATTCTATTCAATGTATAATTTGCCGTGAGCAATGCCTCTCCCCAAAAATTCTTCGGGAGTCCTGAATGCGATAGCATGCATCTAACAGCATTCATAAGCGTTCTATTCTTTCTTTCTGCCACACCATTTTGTTGTGGCGTATACGGCATAGTTACATGCCTCTTTATTCCATGCTCTTGGCAATATGGCTCAAATTCCTTTGAGTTGTATTCCCCACTTCTATCTGTTCTTAACACCTTAATATTTTTACCCAGTTGCCTTTCTACTTCTGCTCTATATCTCTTAAAACAATTAAGAGCTTCTAATTTAGCAGAAATGAGATATACATAGGTATATCTTGAATAGTCATCTATGAATGTTATGAAATATTCCTTTCTATCATATGTTTTTATACTTAATGGTCCACATTTATCTGAGTGGATCAACTCTAGTAATCCTTGTGATCTATGTCCTACTGCAAAAGGTTTCTTAGTCATTTTACCGACTAAACAATGTTCACATGGTGACAATTCTATCTTAGTTAAGGGCAGTAGGTTCAATCTTATCATTTGTTCCATTTTAGATTTTCCAGGATGTCCTAATTTAAAATGCCATAGATCACATTCAGACAGATGACACAAGGAATAATTCATAACAACATCATTAATATTATTCACTTCTGTGTCCACAACAGGAATACAAAATAAGCCATGTTCGGGAACAAGTTTTCCCATGACAAAGACCTTTTTGTTCTTTCCTATAGACACCATTTTATTGTAGAATCGGACTTCCATACTATTTTTCATGAGAGCAATTACAAACAATAGATTGCGCTTAATACTCGGCGCATAACAAACATCTTTGAGGACCATGATGCTGTCCCCAAGATCTAAACGATATGATCCAACACCTTCTACATTCAGGTAGGTGTTGTTTTCCATGTACATTCTTTGCTCTCCAGGTTGAAGCTGCTTGAATTCCACCAGTCCTTTCTTTGTCTTTGCCACGTGACAAGTTGCGCCAGAATCCACCCACCAGTCATTGGTGTCGATAATCACAGCATTGCATTCCGTCAAACCGACGAATTCACGTTTACTGGTTCCCCCTTTTTCCGGGTGTTTACCCTTGTTTCCGTACTTTTCAGGACAATTGACCTTGTAGTGACCAAATTTGCCACATGTGTAGCAAGCACCACGGGGAACCTTTTTGCCTTTATAGTATGATTTTGCTTTGAACTGTGGCCTATTCGGTCCAACAGAGTGATTCTGACTTTTGTTATATGCTGATGAGGGCTTCTAGTGAATAGCATTCACTTCCTGCAAATTCAGCTCTTGACCTTTCCTACTAGTAATGATATCCTGCTCAACTGCTAACCGAGCTGGTAAATTAGTGACACGAAGAACGGTACGGCTCATTCTAAGGGTTGTGGCAGCCATATCTAGTGAAGATGGCAAACTATTCAAAATAGTTGCCACCTGCATTCTCTTTGGAACCTCTGTTCCAGCAATAGAAAGATCTTTAGCCATAACAATCATTTTATTCACATGTTCTATGACACTATCGTCCTCTTGCATACGGCAAGAATTATACCGATGTAATAGGAGCTGAGTATTCACCTCAGAAGTGATGTCATACTTCTCCTTGATAGTATCCCACAATTTCCGGGCAGTCTCATAAGTTTCAAAGAATTTTATGAAGTTGTCCTCCATGAACATAAACATTAGGCTTCTAGCCTTGTTGTCATCTGACAACCATTGCTCTCTTCTCCTGATATCTCCCTCTCCGGGATTATCAGTTAATTCTGGAACAGTACTATTAAGTACATGTTCAATATTGTCATGAATAAGACCATATCTAATTTTCCTATGCCACATGTCATAATTAGTACCGTTCAACTCGTCCAATTTAGCCAGTTCAGAAGCAATGAGTTTACTAGCCATTTTAAGTAGGACAAGGCTAAAGCTCAATATACATAATTTAACAATTGTGATTTGTAACACAAATAGCATTAAAACATGCATCATTTTGTATGATTTGATAAAACAGCTCAACAGAACAAATTTTTAAATAACTAATTTACATAAATAATATTCAATCAAGAATTATTTAATATGAAATTTATTTTAACAACAATCAAAATATAATTTGAATTTTCTAAACAGAAGTCAAATGATAAGAATAAAATAATGTCAATTAAATTATAACTAATTATAATTTTATATTTATAATCGATTTATCAGGCAATAACTTAATATGAAAGGATTAGTTATAAACAATGATGCAGGTTATGATAAATACACAGATATTTAACTAGGTTGTCCTTATGCAATAATCATAGATTTGAATTATATCAATTAAATATCAAATATGTAAAAATTATAAAACTAAAGGAATCTAACAAAGCATGTAAGAAACATTAAATAAAGTGCACATGAATCTAGAATCTGCACAGCTACACATATTACCACATACACAAAAATAATCTGCAGCAGCTTCAACAGGAGGTACGAACCAGTCTTTTCAAAATAATACTATATATATCAGTTTAGTAAACCAAGAGTCCAAAACAGATGCTGAGAATTAATACAAGTCGTGTGTGGTGAAGAGGGGGGTTGATTTTAAATTATAACTCTGAAGGGGCAATAAAGACGCACCATAATGCTTTTCAGATGTAAGGTATATAATATGATAAAGGTTAGGAGCATTAATGGCTTCTTACAACAGCATGTGTGTTGAGTGCAGTGCAATGACAACAAACAAAAAATAATGCAGGTTACAGAGAGTTGGACAGAAGCAAAATAAGTTACAGATGTACTGGCATGCATAAAACATATTAAACATAGGCAAAGCTTACAAGCCTAATAATTTCTACAGCCTTTATCTTTAAAAAATACGGATAGTGCAGATCGGGTTTGATATTTTGCAGGTGAAAAGATTCAAAGCTCCCACTTTAAGATATATATTCATAATCCACAGGTCCCAGGATCGAAACCAGGCTCTGATACCAGTGTGAGATCCGACTTTGAGAGAGAGAGAAGAGAAAGAGCAAGTGAGGAAAACGTGCTCCGATGGTTAACCCCAGGTAGATCTGATCCTTCACCTCGGTTTCCTTTTTATAGAGATTTTTCTATTAACCATCTCCGCCCCCTCCTCGGAACCGCCTCCGAAATGTTAGGGATCGTGGGAGACCAAGTCTCCATGTTTATCCCTGCAACAAACTCCTATTTTCATGGAGTTGATGGTCATCTCTATCTAACAATGATAGGAACCCATAGAAATGAATCAGAACTGGAATATTATGATGCATCAATGGTCGTTTTGCTTGGACCAAGCGTGTGTCTAAAGCTCTTGAACTGAGAACAGGGGACACACATACCATGAACACTTGTTCATAATCTATGTAATTTACTCTACACAAATGAGTGGTCTTAGCTTCGTAAGTGCAATTTTGTTGCATGCAACACAAAATGACAATATGGAATTACTTTAAGTATTTAAAAGTTTATATATAGTCGATACATAATTCTGAAGTGGAAAAACTCTAGATGATGCAAGCCTTGAAAGTATTCCATTCAAGTTCTTCTCAATCTTTAAATTGTTGGGGATCTGGTTATTCTGAACACCATCCGTAATCGATGTAATGCACCCAACAGAGGCAGAGCCTCCGTTATAATTTGACAAGTGCAACTTCTGTTGCATACAACACAAAATGATGATGGACTTGAACTTGACATATCAAAAGGTTTATAAATCATAACTTGGAATGGGAAAACTATTGATGATGCCAACCTTAAAACTACTCCGTTCAAGTTATTGTCCAACTGGTTTGTATTCACTGCCTGTTTAAAATTTTAACAGAATGGATTTAAAATTTTAAATTTTTTAAGCTTTTGAACTTAAAAATAAATTTTCCTGTCAATGGACTGAAAAATAATTTTTACCTGTTTCTTAGACTGCAGATTAAAAAACCCTTCTTAATTTAACTAGTCACACACACATGCTGCACAGACTCCGATGAACGTGGGGAGTATATTTCAATTGCAACCACAGAGGAGAAAGCGGGAATCTGGAGGAGGGAAGGGGCAATGATGGTTCCTTCATCACCTGCACCGGAAGTGATCCGCTCCTATTAATATATAGGTCACTCGGAGACCTGCGTGACAAACCGATGGAGCACTTGTGCAATTCACCCCTACAAGTCTTCCTTGACCTCTCCTAAGTACTCCTAGCTGCAGGCTTGCAAGCGAGGCTGGTGGCAACCGTGCAATGGCTCCGGGGATGCAGAAGTTGCTGCACATGAATGGAGGAGATGGGGAGGCCAGCTACGCCAAGAACTCCTGCCTTCAGGTCCTCGGCGCAGGCAGAGCCTTTCCTTCTATTTCATGGCCATCTCCTTTCAGGGCTAGTTTCGCCTACGCCTTTAAACTAATTCATGTACCCCCAAATTCCCCCAACTTTGTTTTTGCAGAATAACCGGTATAAGAGTTCTATTCTGATTTTATTGCGAGGATGCCTAATTCTTTTAATTCTCTCAACTCTCTAAATTCTATTTAGAATGTTTAATTCTTTTAATTTTATCTTTTATTTTATTGCTTATTCTAGCAAATCATTTGAAATAACACAGTATAATTCTTCTAATTCTGAGTGAAATACCAACAGTTTACTAAATCAAAATATCTCTTATTCTAATTTAAGAAATTTTTAAAACCTTATTTTGATTTAAGAAAATTAATTCCCTGCACTGGCTTTGTAATTGCTTGCTCCTCTCTCACGTATTAATGTTTCGTGCAGAAGAAGATAATAGAGGCGGCGAAGTCGATCGTGGGGGAGGCCGTGCGGGACCTGTGCGACGCCGCCTCCTTCTCCGATAAGCTCAGCGTCGCCGACCTCGGCTGCTCGTGCGGGCCAAACGCCCTGTCCATCGTGACCGACGTTCTCCACATCGTCGGCGAGAGGTGCCGGCAGCTCAGGAGGTCTCCCCCGGAGTTCCAGGTGTTCCTGAACGACCTGCCTGGGAATGACTTCAACTCGGTGTTCCGCTCCCTCCAGGCGTTCTACGAGCAACGTGAGGCGTCGGATGGTGGGAGGGAGCTTGGCCGCTGCTTCGTCGCCGGCGTTCCTGGTTCGTTCCACGGGCGGCTCTTCCAGAGCAGGAGCATTCATTTTTTCGTGTCCTCGTCGAGCCTCCACTGGCTCTCTCAGGTTTGGCTACCCATCACTTCGTAATTTTTCTAACACCCTAACCTACGAACCCATGGATCGGATATTATTTCCTTCTTCTTCTTCCTGAACTTAGTTCGGAATCGATGGATCACATTTTTTTTCCTTCAGATTTTTCATTTATACGGATAGATTATTTTTTTTAACTATGGTGTTTATTTTAAATTTTACTTAGATCTTCTATAGAATATGTAATGGCTATTAAATGAAAACATCAATAATGCACTCAGTTAAATATTAGCACCTTTTAAACTGCACACATTTATAAATAGAATTTTTTTCTGATACTAAACATATTTTTAAAGTTCAATTACAACAGGCTTGTTAGTGGGTATGTGTGGTCTTCTTTGTAAGGTGTTTGAATAATATCATGCATACCATAATTAAAGAATTATATATATAAATACATGCCATACAGGGGGGTATTTACATAAAAATCTCTTAGAAAAAATTGTTTGCTAAAATCCTTTTAAACCAAGAGAGTTATATGTATGTACATATTAAATAGGGGTTATCTGAATATATTTACAGTGGGCCTCCAGTCGCGGGCGAAGACCCAAAGCATATAGTCCATGTAGTTCTAAAGACGATATGCATAGAGAATCATATCCACTTACCCGGCACATAAAAGTATTTTAGAATTTTAGCAAATAACCCTCCTAAAGAATATTGTAGATGCAAAAAAGATCTCCTATATTATATATGCATGTAAAAAATTCTTTAAACTTTCTTTTTATTTTGAAATAAGTCCTAATTTATAGGTAATGTGAGCAATGGCTGACTTGACAATAGGAAATTATCTATGTATGCAAAGATTACATCGGAGGCTTCTTACATATACACATTTTACATGAGATTTTTTATTTGATCATAGGGGATTTTTTTTATGTATATAGTGATTACATAGGGAACTTTTTACATATATATGAATTTTATAGGAGGTATGCTACATATACAAGTCTCTAGAAGTTGCTCAAAATCCTTTATCATGTTCCATCATACGCATAACAATTATGAAATGCATCCTTAGCAAAACCTAATAATATTTTTGGAGAAGAATTATGCAAAGTTATATAAACATTTTCACTATGGAGGGTCTGTGAACTTTTTTAACTATATATTTTCTTGTCTATATCCTACCTACCCTGCAACTAGCACAAACTCTTAACTATAAGATTTATCCTTTTGCACTTAGATTATACGGTGACATTCAATAACTTTTGTTTAGACCAACAAACAAAAATGATAATTTATAGAAATATATGAATTTCAAGTAAAGAATAATTTAATCATATGATGATAAGATAAAATCATAAACAAATGAAAAATATTTTCGAGTTAATTTAAAAGATAGCATTCTTATACTTTGAATTTCAAAAACACCACGTTTACATATATATAGAATGTAAACGTCATCACTAAGCAATTTTGAAACATTATACATGCTGGGAGGGTACATAGGATTAAGTACAAGGTACTGTGGTATTTTTGATATTTAGAATGTAAACGTGGTTGCTTTGGAATCAACCCTCTACTATTAATTGTACAAGTAATAATCTTATTTCCAAGAAATAAATAAATCATGAGTAATTCCAAGCATGTAGGGACAGGCTAAGAATGTATATATATACCTACAATTTTATCAATGATAATATAATAATTTGATTTACAAATTTAAATATCACACTACAGAGGCTAATTTTACCTTTTTATACTTGGTAATTTCATATACTGTGCTTGCCAATAATGTATTTGAAATGCATGTTGAGAACTGATCATGCCCAGATGCCTTTACAGTTCTAAAAAGATAAATCTGCAATATTAATTAACTTGAGTGTTATACTGCTCTAGTGCTTCCCATTAGAGTAAGCTAGGGGCCTTTGACAACCCAAAAGATCATTTTCATGTTAATCTTACGATAGCTAATATACCACTTGGCAACATGTATTCTTCGCATGCATTCTTTTTCAAAAATATCAAAGCAATTAAGTAGTATTTTAGTTGGTCCTAGCTAATTACATCACTATTAATTTGTTTGTAAGAAGTAATTTTCTCCACCATATTATTCACTGGATATAAGGAACCTTTTACTTTTTTGTTGTCCTCTTCAAATTTCAATTTAGCTAGAATTCCATATTATGCTCTTAAGTACTCTCGTCTTAACTAGTCATCAAAAAAATTATTATAGGATCCGCTGAAACTTGGATACAATGACGTGCCTTCAAATAAAAGAAACATATATTTTTCTGAAGAAAGCCCTCCTTTTGTGGTGGATGCGTACTCAACGCAATTTGGAAAGGACTTGTCAGATTTTTTGAAGTTTAGATCAGAGGAAATAGTCACCGGCGGTCGCATGGTATTAATTCTTCTAGGTCGGAAGACTTCAGATCTTCCAAATTCTTCTCATTGGAACTTATTGACAGCAGTTCTGTTGGAAATGGCCCAAGAGGTATGTTTTTATTTCCTTATATGCATACTTTTCGAATTATTTTTGTATGATGTGCTACATGGAGATAACTATGTAGTTGGATATTCTTCATAAGATGTATTAGCTCCTTTTCTTACTAGCTCTTCAAGAGTGCCGGCCTTTGTCTCCTTGAGATAGAGGGAGCACATATGCATGCGCAAGGGGAAGCAGAGTAAATTTGAGACGAAGATTACATTTTCAAGTTTGTCTCTTTTGATGTCTTCTTTAGGACAAGAGAAAGCTGACTAAATTTTCAAACGAAGATCTTGCTCTCTCTCACTTGTAATCCTTTCCCTGGAGTAGATCTTATCAAATGCTCGTCATGCCATTTTCTTAAATTACAGCACTGGTTAGCCTTAAATATTTTGAAGAAGAAAGACATTCACCTAAAAATGCAAATTGAGTTATTGTAGTTTGATTTTTTCTTACAAACTCAATTATCATAAATGCATTTATTGTGAACTCCTGTTTGGCTAATGTAATAATAATGAATTTTCTTCGACCAGGGTTATATTACAGAGGAAAAGGTGAATTCTTTTCATTTACCATATTATACACCCTGTGCAATCGAGGTGGAGCGTCAAATAAAAAGAGAAGGGTCATTCTCCTTGAAGTACCTGAAAGTACTTGAAGTAGATTCGGTTATGCTTCAAGTTCGTGATGTACGAGCAATAGTGGAGCCCTTGCTTGTGAGCCACTTTGGAAGTGATATGATTGAAGACTTATTCTCGAGATACAGTAAAGCCCTACAGGACCATTTACCTGGGAAGGAAATTAAGGCGACCAATTTGGCAGTGTCATTAGTAAGAAATTAAGCCGTAGGATTCCTACTTATCGTTGATTCATGTTGACATGAGTTTGCAGAAACTTTCAAAATAAATTACTTATCTAAGATGCCAATGTGTGATGTTTGTTTTGTGATCACTCAATAATAGATCTGCCACAAAGGCATTGATTCAATTATGGTTTGGTTGAGATGTATCAATTGATTATTATATGCATCTACTATTTTAACTACTTATGTTCAGTTCCTTTGACTCGTTTTAGTAATGGAAACTCTTCTGCTTTCCATAAAAAAAAAGTGAGAATTTAGTCTTTTTTGAACAATATTCGTCCTATAAACTTTGTCATCATAGGGAGGAATACTTAAATACAAGTTCCTGTAAACTTGTGAAATAAATCTGTTGCAACTATTGAAAGTGAAATTTAAATTCACGGCCTTCCTTATAAAAGGAAATTGAGTACTCAAATGTTGCCAGAGGCATAGACTGGCCATGGAACGCATTGTCGTATAGCGCCACTTTGATTGGAGAATAGGAGAAGAATAAGGAAGAATAAAAGGAGAATAAACTTAATTTAGTTTTGACAAGCGGAATGACTTATACCGGTGCCGAATAGCCTATTCGGAGAATAAGGAGAATAAGCAATTCAACCCTAGATCCAAGAATTGCTTATCCTTGAAAATGCTAAGCAGACAGGAAATATATTTTATTTTCCTTGCCCAACTGACGTGGGTGTGCGAGGTAGGTTTCCATCATTAAGTACTGACAGGCAATTTTGCAAAAAAGTCCTTTAACTTGTGTTCTTCAGAGGAGGTTAAAAAATTGAGTAAGATCTTCTGTCACAGTAGCATTGCTCTTGTTTAATTGCCGCAGGAAACCCGGACGACAAAATGTTTATTTAAAAAGGGGAAGATCTTCAACATCTTTAGCGAAGAATGTAAAGGTTGACGAATTTATCCTTATGTGTAGTGATAGGGTGCAAACCAGAGATGGATCTACCGTCCTGATGTTTAGACGATCTCCTTTGAAGATAATTTGATCTATTTAAGCTGCACTTGTTAGCCTTTTAAAAATCAAATTTTAGATTTTCTTGATTTTGGAGTTTGATCTTAGAATCAAAAAATGGGTATTTGGCAACCCTTTCTACTAGTAGCAAGTAGGGATATAAATGGTATGCAGAAATCGGTTTATCTATCTATTTCTGAAGCTTAAAAGTGATAAAAAGATACAAGTATATATGGACAGCAGCAGCCTTTACTAAGGACTTGGGCATAGAAGATGGGTGTGTGTCCCCCAACGTCCTTAAAGTTCTAAGTTTGCAAAAGACCATGTTCTCATCTGTCCGAATCTATGATGTATCCTCACACGACATTGTTTGCCAGGCATAAGAAGATAACAGAGACGGGGAAATATTTGAAAGAGACTTGAGTTCTAAAGTCAATAATAATGGAGAAGAGATCTTTGGACAAGGGTCCAACAGTACTGATAAGGGAGGGTTCAGATATTTATAAAATTTTTAGATTATGTGAGAAATTTTTTTGTAATGTTTGACCTCATCTTCCTCTGAGTACTGCTGGACTCATGTTCAACAATGTACTGAGAAGATCTATTCTCATAATAATGGTAACATGATCTGCAAGTTACAACGATCGTCACCTAGCTCATTTGAGGCTATCTATATCTTTTTAAGATAAGATAATGTAAAATGGTAAAAATAACGAGACCATTTCTGGATAATGTGAAAAAATTCAAAGGAATTTTAATTATTTTATGTCTCCATGGGTCTGGTTTCCATTATGACTCTTTAAGCTGTGTTGATATTCACTTCAGTCTCAATTAACTCAAGGTCTGTTATTTTAAAAAACAAAAAGAAGTTAAAATGAACAAAAAGTCATATCAAGATTTTAATTTTTAACCAAATAAATTTTTAAAAAAGTATCTTAATGTCAATGCCATATTCACTATACATTCTTTGATTAAGAAGAGTCTGGAAAAAAAGGACTGCGAAATAATTTTGTTCTCTAGAACTTGATACATTAACTATAGTAGACCATAGTATTTGATATATGGTAAAATAATGTGAAACGTTGTAAATGGCCATAATGGCGTTTTCTTTGTGTTGAATTGCTATAAATTATTTTATGTTGTACATTTGGAGTGTCCCAAATTATAGTGTTTCAAAATCAATTTACCCATATAATCCTCTTTTCTGGTAATTTTAGAATCACCATAAACCAAAATCAGAAGTTCAATTAGTAATTTTAACATCAAAATTGTATTTTTTCAACGATTTCAAAATCTATATTCTATGACATTTTACAGAGCGCCAAGTAAATGCCACCTGGGTTTCATCACCCAAGCATTGCAGAGCCACGGTGTGGACCAGGAGGCCTTGGCGCCCCCGAGATCTGAAATCCTCTTGAAGAGCAAACTTTCCAAATTATTCAGGGCCCCTCATTTTGAGCTTTCTAACGCATGCACAGCAGCAGTATGCATCATGCATGCTCTAGATAGGTGAATCCAAAATAACTCTTATGTTAAAGTATTTATTTGGTGTGTTGTAAAATGTCATAAAATTTTAGTTTTAAAATTATTAGATTTAAAAATAATGAAGATAAAAATAGTTTATTTTACAATTGCCGATTTTAAGATCTCTGATTTTGGTTTCAGTAGTCTTGAACTGTTCGAGCGACTATATAATAGTCTTATATTGATTAATTTTAGTTGTGATCAGTGCTTATGATCTTGGGTCCTTCAAATTCAACATCTGAGTTTTGTGGTTTGTAAGGTGATATCAAAACAAAAGTCTGGCCCAACTTTATCTTTTCGAATTTACCATCTAATTTGTGCCGTCTCCTCCTTTCATCTAATTTCCACGGCCCATCTTAGCCGTGAGAGATAGTGTTAGAGCGATTATATAACAATCCCACAACGATTAATTTTAATTGTAGTAAGTGCTTATGATCTTAGGCCCTTCAAATGCAACACCTGAATTTTGTGATTTGTAAGATGAACCAAAACCGAATTAAATAGAAATCAACTAAACTGAGCATTATTGGGGGCCAATCCGGTTTTGAAATGTGTTATGACAGTTTCAACACGTGAAAAAGTAACCTAAAATAATTTACAGCAATCCAAACATATAAAAAACACAATTCTAAGGCTATTTATTCTCGACACATCAAACCAGCCTCATGCGACACTTTCTACTTATATTTAGGCCAAAGAATTCTTTGATGGGTATGCGTAGGGACCTTGTGGGAGAATCACTGAAATTAATAATCGTACAAGAAAGCAAACATGGACTAGGTCTTCTTGTACACTATTCTAGTCCCAAGGGCCAAGACCTTAATTTCCAGCAGCCAAAGAAGACCATCTAGTGTGGGAATAGCTGAATTCCAACCCTTGTACCTTTGAAGCTTTTACTGACCCTTTGATTCCAAGAGCCTATCGATCTCATCTTCCAGGTAAGTTAGATAATAGAAAAATTGTCTTGTAGAGGTTTTATATTCCACACCTGATTGATGACTTGGACATGTCCTTGCTAATTTTGGTTTACAAATAGTTACCTGTCCAACTTCACTCCCCATCTGCGGGTGAGTAGAATACTTTGCCCTAGAACATAATCTTTTGACTAAAGATATCCTGTGAAACATTTAGAACTAAGTTTACTATAGATGTTATTGTTATGACAAAGGAATGTTGAGCACTATTGTGGTAGAAGTTTTTCATAACGCTGCATTATTGGTCATCAATTCTTGATGTTAAATTGTGAAATAAAGGTGGAATAAAGGAGTAAAATTTGGGTTAGGAATAATGTTAACAAATGAGATTTTTGGTGCCATCATTACACTTTTTTGACCCTTTAATGTTCATTAAAATTCACCTTAAGTTCTCATTCATTCTCATCCCTTATTCTAAATTCTCTTACTATCTAGCTTTTATAGATAGTAAGAATAATGTTAACAAATGAGATTCTTGGTGCTATCATTGCACTTTTTTGACCCTTTAATGTTCATTAAAATTCACCTTAAGAACCCCCTTATTCTAAATTCTCCTACTATCTAACTTTTATAGATAGTGGGAGAATCTATAAACTTCTCTCCAAAACCTGGGGGTCATTAACGTGAACAAACGCAGTCTAATTAACAAAAATTCATGCATATTTCTCTCGTCATAAGAAAAAAAAAAAATTACAAATATTATCAAATGATGTTGATGAGGCAAAATCCGATTCGGCCTATTAAAACAAGCCCAAACCCAGTTCAGCCCAGCAGCAGCAGTACAAGGCCCTCAGGGAGCCTTCGGCCCATCTTCGGCCCAACAGCCCTCGGCCCGGTAGCAGCCCGGCAGCTCCAGGCCCAGCAGGCTTCGGCCCATCAGCGGCCCAACCGCCTTCGGCCCGATAGCCGAGTCCGGCCCACTCCGGTGGAGGACTAGGCACTATGGCGGTTTACCAGTAAGCCCGAACATAGTCCTATATCGACTATCACCGTTAAACTATCCTCTATCCTCTACTATAAATACACCACTATTTATTGCCAAAGGTATGCAATTCTATGCCTCCGAGACCTTCAAGGACTATAGTCCAAAAAGCATTAAAGCTACTCTTTGCCTTCTGAATCGAATCATCTTCAGGAACTAACTTGACCGTCGGAGGGGGTTCCCTAGGGCCGAACCCGGGGACTCCTACTGACCGGTTTCTTCTTCTTTCCCTCCTACAGGGGTTCGGTTCGAATCATCGCCGACCTCTCCAAGTCGGTCTCGGCCACCGACCTAGGACTCCTCTCCCTGGTCTCGACGCCGTGCGCCGGCTGCATCCCCGACCGGAGGAGCCTCAGCCCCGCCTTCCGAAGACGAGCCAGCATCTGACCGAGCCACCCTCGGCCTCGGACCTTCGGCTTCACCTCCGCCTCCCGTGGGCTGGTACACTTCGTCCGAAGGAGCCTCGGCCCCGCCTCGCGCCGGCCGTTTCTTCAGGAACCCCGGCTCCGTATCCCCTCGGGTCGGCTGTCAGCCATTCGAAGGGGTCTCGGCTACGCACTCAGCAGGCCACCGCCCGAGTACCATCCGGCCTCTGATCCTCACCTTGTCCCGGATCCCCGTCGGGCCTCTGATACGGATCCGACCCAGCTCCGGATCCAATATCTTCGGATTCCATCTTCGGAGTCTGGTCGTGATAGATCCAGTCTACATCACGTGGCGCCGTCTGTGGGAAGCAAACAAACAAGTCATGTCTCAAAGACCTGTTACCCGACAATCCGGACAGAGCGAAGCAGAGGCACGGGAAGCCTCGGCACAGCTACTGCCGTCCGAAGGCGCCCCTTGTGCTCCGACAAGCGCGACTCTGCCAGTCATACCAGAGTCCCTTGTCGCGGAAGACAACCGGGTGGGAGTACTCCAGCAGCAGATAGCAACGCTGGCAACTGCTGTCAAATCCCTAGCGCCTCTTCAGGAGATGGTATCCACCATCGCCCAGCGCATGGGATTGATGGGACAGCTTCCTCAACAAGCACCGCTCCCTCCACTTTACCCGGTTCAAGATGCGAGGCTCCGGCCAGCACCCGCACCGGTTTTCCTTGGCAAAACCGCCTCAGCGCGCAGCAAGCCCTCGGCGCTACCTGCCCGAGCCCCTCGCGTCAATCGCCTGACAAAGCAAGGCTTTGCTTCGTCCGAATTCCGCCCGGTCAGAACCGGTGGACAGTCAGTCGCCACCTCAACCGCCCCGGACCTGGACTGGCGGCTAATGGCGATGCACAAGGAAATACAGCAGATGGTGTCTCGGCCATACGGGGCACCTCTGGCCAGCAACATCCTGGAGCAGACCCCGTTCACGGCGGAGCTCCTGGCTACCGAGGTGCCTCCCAATTTCAAGCTGCCGAAAGGCCCTCTCTACAACGGAATGACAGATCCGGTCTGTCATCTCCAGAGATTCAACGCATATCTCTCGGTCCGAGGGGTCACCGAGACAGTCCGCTGCCGACTTTTCCCCCTCACCCTCGAGAAGACTGCTCTGACCTGGTTCGAAGCACTGGCTCCCAACTCCATCCACTCCCTAGTCCAGATGGGCCAGCTGTTCATCGACCAGTTCTATGATGCCACCCGGCAGTACAAGACATCGGCTAGCCTATTAGCCATCCGGCAAGGCCCCACCGAAAGTCTCCAGGAGTATTTTACCAGGTTCCGGACCGAGGCCGCCCAAATCCCAAACCTTGATAGCTCGATCGCGGTCTCAGCCGTGATCAGTGGGTGTCGGGACGAAGGGCTCCTCGGCTCCATCGGGAAACGCCATCCCCCTACCTTCCAGGACCTCGTAGCCCGGGCACACAAGTATGTCAACCTGGAGGCCCTGATGATATCTAAAGGTAAAGGCGTAGCCGACGCAGCTTCGGCACCTGCCCCCCAGGTGTTCCGCCCTCGGCCCGAAGACCAGCAGTCCCCCCGAAAGCGGTATCGCAGGGAGGAATGGGACTGAGAGAGGCGACGGGACCCGCAACAGCGGCATCTGCCCTTGCCTGCTCCCCCTTCCCAAATACTCATGGAGATGAAGGGCTTGATCCAACGACCAGGGCGGCATTATTCAAGGACCGCGTCAACCCGATCCGAGGGCGGCTCCGGCCACTAGTATCGGATCGGCACGGTATTTTCTTCTAAGTCCGCGCCTCCTTCGATCCGACGAATGGCTCTCGGCCATGTAATCCGGATCAGGACGCGGCATGGTTTTCTTAAGTCCGCGCCTCCTTCGATCCGACGAATGGCTCTCGGCCATGTAATCCGGATCAGGACGCGGCATGGCTCTAAAGTCCGCGCCTCCTTCGATCCGACGAATGGTTTCGGCCACGTACTTCCGGATCAGGACGCGGCATGGTTTTTCTAAGTCCGCGGGTCCTTCGATCCGACGAATGGCTCTCGGCCATGTAATCCGGATCAGGACGCGGCATGATTTTTCTAAAGTCCGCGCCTCCTTCGATCCGACGAATGGCTCTCGGCCATGTAATCCGGATCAGGACGCGGCATGGTTTTTCTAAAGTCCGCGCCTCCTTCGATCCGACGAATGGCTCTCGGCCATGTAATCCGGATCAGGACGCGGCATGGTTTTCTTAAGTCCGCGCCTCCTTTGATCCGACGAATGGCTCTCGGCCATGTAATCCGGATCAGGACGCGGCATGCCTCTAAAGTCCGCGCCTCCTTCGATCCGACGAATGGTTTCGGCCACGTACTTCCGGATCAGGACGCGGCATGGTTCTTCTGAGTCCGCAGGTACCGTATTATTCTTCCGAGGAGGCTTCGGATTTTACTCTCGCCATCTCAGAACTGAGGAAGACGAGAGTGGGGGGCTATGTGATGAGGCAAAATCCGATTCGGCCCATTAAAACAACCCCAAACCCAGTTCAGCCCAGCAGCAGCAGTACAAGGCCCTCAGGGAGCCTTCGGCCCAACAGCCCTCGGCCCGGTAGCAGCCCGGCAGCCCCAGGCCCAGCAGGCTTCGGCCCATCAGCGGCCCAACCCCCTTCGGCCCGATAGCCGAGTCCGGCCCACTCCGGTGGAGGACTAGGCACTATGGCGGTTTACCAGTAAGCCCGAACATAGTCCTATATCGGCTGTCACCGTTAAACCATCCTCTATTCTCTGCTATAAATACACTGCTATTTATTGCCAAAGGTATGCAATTCTATGCTTCCGAGACCCTCAAGGACTATAGTCCAAAAAGCATTAAAGCTACTCTTTGCCTTCTGAATCGAATCATCTTCAGGAGCTAACTTGACCGTCGGAGGGGGTTCCCTAGGGCCGAACCCAGGGACTCCTACTGACCGGTTTCTTCTTCTTTCCCTCCTACAGGGGTTCGGTTCGAATCATCGCCGACCTCTCCGAGTCGGTCTCGGCCACCGACCTCGGACTCCTCTCCCTGGTCTCGACGCCGTGCGCCGGCTGCATCCCCGACCGGAGGAGCCTCAGCCCCGCCTTCCGAAGACGAGCCAGCATCTGACCGAGCCACCCTCGGCCTCGGACCTTCGGCTTCACCTCCGCCTCCCGTGGGCTGGTACACTTCGTCCGAAGGAGCCTCGGCCCCACCTCGCGCCGGCCGTTTCTTCAGGAACCCCGGCTCCGTATCCCCTCGGGTCGGCTGTCAGCCATCCGAAGGGGTCTCGGCTACGCACTCAGCAGGCCACCGCCCGAGTACCATCCGGCCTCTGATCCTCACCTTGTCCCGGATCCCCGTCGGGCCTCTGATACGGATCCGACCCAGCTCCGGATCCAATATCTTCGGATTCCATCTTCGGAGTCCGGTCGTGATAGATCCAGTCTACATCAGATGTGTCCTCTGAAAATGGTAGGATACTTTTGAAAAAGTACTAACATGTCGATCGAATAGAAAACATGCCTCCCTTAATGTCTTAATAAAAAGTTAGCCCCCCAAGTTTAGAATCGTGACTACATTCCTAAGTGATAGGATGGCAAGAAACTATGCACCAATTAATACAGGAAGTGAATCATCTCAGCGGATAGATGGTAAAAGTCTTTGTAGCCCCAAATTTTTGTCGACCACATGCAACATGAACTTGAGGGTTGCAGAAGGGCAAAAGACATCTGGATAAGAGAAGAGGACTCTCCGGATCATCCTACCACATATATACGTCTTAATATAATGGAATTTTGTTCTCAATATTAAATTAAATAAAAAAAAATTATGTAATTATTTAATCCTGGTCAGAGATTTTCGAATACTATTTTTAGAACATTCTCTCTCTGATGATCTACCAAGAGTGAATAATTTCATATTGTTAACTCAATTACTTTCGCGATAATCCTACTGAGTCTAAATAAATGACTATACAAAATCATAAACTTGAGATTCTTAAGTCAAGTCATCAAATACTCATCTCGAGTGGTTAAGTAGGAAGAGGGATTTGTCCCGTGAGTTCTTAGGGGGGGGAACCTATGTCCAAGTATTGCATATAGATGTCAGGGCAAACAATACTCCTCCTGTAGTGGGACCTGCAAACTCGGAATGATCGCCAGCAGAAGGCAGAATGACCGCAATGGTACGAAACAAATCTTCCGCTTGGGAAAAACCATTAGCTTAAAATACCAAAATTGTATATTCTTTTCATTTGGGTGGTTCTTGATCAAGAGAGAGAGAATATGAGAAACAAAATACAGAAGGAAAGGATCTTGGGATGCTAGGAAAGGCGAAGGCTGAAGCCTTCCCTGTTTGTGGAGCCATATTGCCCAACAAGAACCTAAGAAGAGGCCCACCATAAGGAAAGTTGTCCTACGCTTAAACTCCACTCCAAAACCCATTCTTCTCTTCTTCTGCAAAACTCATTCAACGCAATCGTCAAGAAAGAAATTTTTTTGATCTACACGTTTCTTTGGTCAGCTAGCATCCCTATGTTGGTTTGGAGAACGACCATCCCAAGTTATGGAACCCACATTGAGGTCACATGCCCATACAACCTCCAATAGCTGCCCCCATTCTTGTTCACTCTTATTACCATCAAATTCTCTGTTGACGCACACGCATACAACACGTTGACTTTGATGTTCACAAGCACGAATCTAGATGGGGGAAGATCGAGGAGTCGCCCCCCTCAAAGTCCCATGGGCATGGCCTCACGTCGTGGGTGGGTCCAGAGTTGCCGGCCGTGATCATTTCTTCTTTGGAAATAATTTGTTGCACTGTCCGATGTTATTATGTCATCTGGTGGTATAATAAAAAAAAATTTATATTTCTTTGAAGCCCTCTAAGATGTTTTACATGCTTATATAATTTGATTCTTAATTGAACATCTTCAAAGAATAAAAATTCAACAACTGAGTCTTAGTGCCACTTTGATAGGAGAATAAGAAAAAAATAAAAAAAAGTTTTATTCTTAGAATAAAGTTAATTTTAGTTTGTTAGGCAGAATATGTTATACCGTGCCAGAATTACTTATTCCTTAGATAAAAAGAATAAGTAATTCCACTCTAGACTTAAGAATTGTTTATTCTGTCTATTTCGCCTGTAGACCTTACATCACTATCAAAGTAAAACATCTCTTATTCCAGTATAATTAATGCATGCAGAGCATTTTGAAAACCTTCAAAAGAAGTCAAATTTTTTTTCTAATTTTGACTGCACCGTTGGACAAGATAATAAGGCTGATGATAAGACAAATTATTCTCTTCTTCCTCACCTTTTTTTTCAGTCAGTAAAAAGAAAGAAGAATGGAGTCTTTCATAAAACCCCCTCTTTGGGAATAGGAAAAGTACCACATGAGGAGTTTTTTTGAAACCTTCCCCGGCCTCTCCTCCTAATGATGGATTCGGTCACAAATAATTATTCTTTTCTATTTCCCCTCGGTCAGACTACGGCAACCACCCGGATTATATCTCAATACAACTCCATACCTACACAAATGTACACAGACATACACAAAAGGAAAAAAGAACATGCATATATACATACGTGCATCCGTACATACATACATATAGTACTAGCGATGCTGTCACAATCAAGATTCATCAAGGTGGCATCACTTTGTAGGTCAGTGACAGCATTGCTTCGGAAGATGAGAATTGAGATCACCTACATCATTCCAAACATCCGAAAATACGTAAAAGAGAACAAACAACCCCTATATGCGGATGTATTATTCTTTTTCGTTTCCTAATTCTCCTTATTTCTAGGGAGCATAGAACTCGTGATTTCAAAATTAGATTTTGTTTATAGTTGGAAAGCGACCCTTCCCTCGCGGTTGGACCCCCTCACTTCCCTAATGGGCCGGACCCTCTCTCTCTCTCTCTCTCACACACACACATCCATGCACACTCCCTCTCATTTGTACTTACTTATACATGTTTTGATTTAAAATGTATTCAACTAAAAATAAATAAATCATACGGTCATTTACTTTCTCATTTCTTTCTTCATTTACAAGTCTGCATAATAATGGCAAAACTAAAGAATTCTACTTTTTCAGGGATATACTACAGAGGAGAAAGTGGAATCTTTAAAATTACCATTCTATACACCTTGTGCAATGGAGATGGAGCATGGAATAGAGAAACAAGGGTCATTTTCCCCTGAAGTTCCTAAAAGTATTTGATATGGATTGGAATGAACCTCAAGATCATAATAACCATATGAATGACATTCTTTTAAATAGAATAGCTAGAGATCAAGCAAATACCCTACGAGCAGTAATAGAATCCATGCTTGTGAGCCACTTTGGAGGTGAAATAATTGAAGATCTTTTTTCAGATACAGCAAAGCCCTTAAAGTCTATTTACCAGGAAAGAAAATCATGGTAACCAACTTGGTTGTATCACTAGTCAGAAAGTCCTGAGGAAACCTCCTATTTATCTGTGATTATTTCAACAGCTATCTCTGAAAAAAAATAGAATAACTTCGCCAATAAAAGTGGTAGCTAGCTGTGTGATGCAGTTCGTTTAGTTTCCCGATTACTTCCAGTGATGATCTAGTTACATGGATCTTCCACTTCTTATTGTATTCATGGTATTTTGTCAAAAAAAAAAAATTGTATTCATAGTAAAGACTATGGATTGGAGCAAGGCATATCATATAATTGGGACGAATGTATCCTCTTTCTTTCTTATCAGAAGTGTATTATTCTAGCTATCTTGAACTGAATGTATTCTTGAACATTACCTGGCAAAGGCCTGAGAATGAAAAATTATCTTGTGTTTGCCCTATCTGGAGAGGATATATCATGCTCATGCATGCAAATAGAAAGTTCCAAAAAAAAAAAACATCGAAGAATTACCAGCCATGTGAAAGACACCATGCCCTAGGGGTTAGGGTTTTCCCCTACCCAGCGCATCAACTTAAAGCCTTTCTCCAATGCCGGGATTGTTCTGGTCATCATGCAGGAAATCAATATATATAATTAAAGTCCAGTTAGCCCGAACTACTGTAATTTTTCTGATCAGCTAGCTGAAGAAGTCAATTATTAATATGATTAAAAGTTCAACTAGCTGAACCACTGGAATTGTAACATGGCACACAGTACTGCTGTATCCACAGGCGTATTAGACTTTGTCCGACTGGGGGTATCAAGGATGTCCTCAGAGACCAGATGTAATTGGGGAAGGATTAATGAAAGTATATTATCTATTTGTGACCAAGAAGAGGTCCTAGGATCAAAGGAGTCGTCTATCGTGCTATATATCTATGTTTGCCGCCCCCTCGTCATCTAGAATGGTTGGGTTAGCGCATCACATTGGTAATACATAAATTGATACGTATGGTTCGTGGTGTGATTCGTGTGAACTTTGCACGGCAATGGCTGCACAATGTGGACGCCATGACATTGATCACGTGAGAGTTGAGACAGAAGAAGCCAATCGCATTGGAGTGAGAATTACTATAATGCGCGCTTTGCGGCAGAACAATAGCCTGCGGATCATGACATTTTGTATGTTTCTATTTACATAGAGATGAGGATGAATAAATTATTTTTATTTTTCAAATAAAAAGATCACAAGTTCGAACATTGTTGGATAAATAAAAATTGTCCCTTTGTGTGAGATCATGCGATCTACAAGATTTCTTTCCCAATGACAGTTCTAGATACGAGCGTATCTGGGATTTTGGTAACGTGGGGCCATCTAATCTTTGTACGTACTAAACTACTAATATTATTCTTAGTGATTTTTTTCCCAATCAACGACTACATATATATATATATATATATATATATATATATATATATATATATATATATATATATATATATATATATCTGTAATGATCATATACCTTTTGCAATAAGAGAATTATGAAGATAATCACAAAGATTGAAAGATTTTATAAAAATTAATAAAAAAATAAATTTATGTCTAAATGATATTTTTCACTAGTAACATGTTAGAGAATCAGTTTTAATAGGAAACTTACTAATTATGTAGGACCTTTGATGAAAGACAAAAAATTATCCTACGTCAAAGGAGAGAAGGGGCCATGGCCCCTTTGAAGTTCTAGACCCAAATTAAATTGTGATGTGAGTTGGCGCAAAAGAATCGTTACCGCGTCGATGATATTGTCATTAGTAGGAAAAGAAATATTGAGTCTGCTCAAATTTGAACTTTGCTCATGTAACGCTATGCCCTTTAGATTTTGGAGATAATTTTAAAATAGAGGTGAAAAATTAGAATAAAAGTAATATAAATAAGAGAAACTTTAAAGTCATCGTTATAATTTTTGAAGCATTTAAAGCTACTCAATTATTGTGCCATTGAGGTGCCATTCTCTCATTCACTTTGATCTCCCTTATCTAGGTTATTCTTTTTTTTTTTAATTATCCAACTTTTTTAGATTTTAGGAAAAACTGTAGTAGTACAAAAGAGGAAGAAGAAAAGATTGCCTTTGGATTCTAGAGTGGGATGTGGTTTCTTGAAATATACCAGCCCCCCGGATCCCACCCCTTGTAAGGGTGGATTTTTTTAAAATTATAAAATTACTGATCAGATTACTGAAAAAAAATCATATAATTTTATTCTAACATAATATACACTAATGAAGTGAGATTGGTTGGACAGCTGCCTGCACTGATGCAGCAAGGGAGCATAAAGTCCACAAGCTTTGGCAAAGCTTTTAGTTGAAAGTTACTTTTAACTTTTTCTTATAATAGAAAATAATAAATGAAAATAATTATAAAGATAAAAAATTTTAAGTACCTTATTTTTTAAATTTAAACTTTTTATTAAACTTTTAAAAATAATCAAAATAGTATAGAAGTAGATTCCAACACATATGTCTTTTTCTCTTAAAATAATTCAAAAAAAATAAAAATAGTAAAACCTTGAACTGAAAAGCTTAAGATCCATCCAACTTTTGTTGAGCCAATGGTGAGCTGCCCACCCACTCGCTCCATATCCCTAATCATCTCCGGGTCCGATCCAAATCAGATCGAGATCAAAATCTGCTCCTTAATGGGATCGGAATGGGTCAATCTCAAACCAATTCCAATGATTCACGTCGTCTTTTTTAATCTAAGAGAGTAAATTTTTTCTATTGAAATTGCATTGACATGGGCGGATCCGATATAAATTAATCACAAGCAGTAATGAAAACTGCGGATTTGGCAAACCATGAAAGAGATGGGGCCAAATTCTTTTCGGCTTCGAGGGACAGGTCCTCTGTCAACATTTGTGACCATACTTCCTATATGACACAAGACTGATACTTGTTCTATTAGATTATGGACGTGTTTGGCACAGTTTTCATTTGAATGCATTTTTGTATTTCTATTTAGTTATTTTTTATAAAAGTCATGAGATCGTGAAAGTCATTTACGTGGTATTTTACTTATGTTTTAACTTTCAACTAAAAATTATAAAGAGAGAACTTTCAAGATTAGAAAAAAAGTGAGATTGTTATGAAAGAGTTAGACTTTTGCAGCATCATCTAGTCAGTTTGATCATGTCATTGAACAGAAGTCTCTTCCTCGTATAACAGTAACATATTATTAAATTTCTTAATACTTATAGTATCATATGAAGTAAGTTAGGATGAAAAGACATGTCGATTGGAGATAAAACGACTCAGTCCGAGTTCGATCGATAACCTATAGTTTTCTCTGATTCTAAATTTCATGGCACACTTAGGCATAGCATAGATAATTTTCATTACAAATAGATCTAATGAAAAGTTATCAATAGGGGTAATTTGGAGTTTTCGGTCCCCCAAATGGTAGGAGCTAACGGATTGAATCTAAAGTTTAAAAAATTTTAATCTTTGGATCTAAAGTTACGATTTCTGGTTAATAGATCGAAAATTAAATTTGACCAACTTTTTAAACTGCAGATTAAAGATATCCGAAGTTTTATCACGTGACGTCATGCATGACAAACCGACTCTAGAGGGCCATGTAGATGACATTTAGTTGTAATGTAGGCTTGCCCTGGCTAACGAGTCAAAACATAGATGACATTTTCTTCTCAATCTCTAAATTTTATAAGATTCTTCCAAAAATTAGAAAGGTAGAGAATGGATATGAGAGTGACACTTAACACTTATCTCCTGTTTTCGAAGGAATCAGTAATTTTAATGCGCACTACATTTTTACATTTGTTTGAGTTTTCTATTTTAACTTCTCCCAAAATTGAAGGTTTCGAAATTGAGACTTACTATCTTTGGCATCCATTCTTGAAACTTCTCCCAAAATTGAAAGTTTTTGAATCCAGACTTATTATCTTTGGCATCTATTCTTGAAATTTTCTTCTCATTTTTAGTTCCAAACAGTAAAAAGACGTTCTCAGTTCTTTATTCTTAAAATGAGAATGCCATTTAGTTATTACTTTTTAACGTACGTATGCAACAATGTCTCCTTTAAAGCAATCTTAGTTCTAAAAGAAGTAATGTGTTTTGAAGGAAAGTTTTTGAATATGAGAAGGAGCTTTTAAAGTCATTTTCATTCTTTCTAAAATGAGTCCTTCTCTTTTTGGAAGAATTATTTAAGATATTTAAGTGAGATCGTTCTCCATTTAAGTGAGAATAAGTTTCCAAGAATGAATGCCAAGAGCAAATACAATCCTAAAATCTAACTACATTTCTCCCTGCTGCACGTGAGTCTAGATCTTCTCAATAATATAAAGGATTGGACTCTAACAATGTCCACTGAAGGTTATAATCCGTATTATAAATAAAAAAATAACTAAAGTTTAGGACGGTTCACCTTAATTTCTAGACAAAAAGTAAAAAGATCTGATGCTATATGATTGGTCGACTAGTTGCATCCCAATCTTTTGAGATAATGAGAGGATTTAGACTCTACTTAGGTGGGTCCAAGTCGAGACAATTTGCTTGCCGTATAAGTCATAACTTCACAGAGTCGAAGAAACAATGACTAATCAATCTCGATTCGAGCCCGCCAAACGGCTCGGTTTTACTTTGGGCAACTAGTACAGGCCCTAATATAGTTACTTTGTTCATTAAGTAATGTTTACTGCACTAAGGATAAGTGTAATAAGTTGAGTCATCTTGCAATATAAGATGACATTGGCCTACATGAGTTGGTGCATATGGGTTAGATAATTTTTATTAGAATGGGACTAGACAAGTATTAAATAAAGGTACATGATTCTAGTTATGACAAATAAGTGTAGGCATAACGAATATTATTTGTCGTATCTATGAAATATTTATCATACTTGAAAAATATTTATCATGTCTATAAATTTATATACATATATATAAGAATGACAAATACTTCTAAGCATGATAAATACTCTTTGTCGTGTCTACAAAATATTTGTCATACTAAAAAATCTGTACACAAATACGTAGAGATGATAACTATTTTTTAGACAATGCCTACAGAGTATTTGTCATTTCTATATGTATTTGTCATACTTAGAATCACGTACCCTCATTTAATATTTGTCTAGTTCCACCCGAGTAAAAAAACTACTTAACTCATGTGCACTAACCTAATTGGACCAAAGTTATTTTGCATTGCAAGATGACTCAACTTGTTGCACTAACTCAGTGCAGCAAGCATTACTCTTATTCATTTCCCATATCATGGCACGCCTTAAGTTCTCGATGCCTTGCCTTGCCCTTAGGGTGGACGTTTTTTCTTTGGGCTTTTTTTAATATCAATCCGACTTTGAAATGAATCTTTATATCTTACGTATTTTAGTATTAATCTTTGTGAATTAAATATAATTTAATAATAAATCCTTTCAAATAAGAATCATTTAAAAGAAGTGAATATTCATAGAATATTATTCAAACTAATGTTAAAAAAGACTAAAGATTAAGTCCCATGGAACAGTAAAATGGCATTAATGGGATGAGCTCAATAACAGTTCTTAATTTTTTAAATTATTTTGGATCGGCAAAGATCATCTTCTACAGATACGTGGGGCATATTTGGATGGCTTAAAAAATTTAATTTTTTTAATCTTTATTTCGATTGCACGGCATCTAATGTAGCATTGATTGTCGATGTAATCAATAAAACTCAAAATTTAAATAAGGATATGAGTGACCTTTTCAAAGTAAATTAAACTCAAACTAGTATTTAACTATGGTATAGCTAAGAAAATTGACATCGAGAAAATATGCAAGATGCAAAGACTTATTTCAAAATTCAAATTCACTATATTTATAAAAATTGACATCAAGAAAATTCTTTTTCTTTTCAGTCCTATCACTTGTTTTATCTCATCTTATTGATTCTGTGTGCAACAAAGTCTCTCTCGTCTATCTATTTTATCTTTCATATTCTTTGAAAAAAATTAGATAATAAAAGTGTTGATTTTATATTGTAATGTAGTTAGCATCTCAAACATATTAGATAAGTGTGAATGGCATCCCTGCACTCCCTACGCCATAAGGCACATCGGGGAAAGTGAATGGGTCATTTGACCTAGGGCCATACCCCATCACGACCTCCTCTATGTGTTTTGGGGTACAAGGGAAGAGGCGCAAGGGATCACGTTAAAGATAAATGGATGACATGAAATGACAATGATAAAAGTAAAACAAGTGCATGAACAGCTAATGAAGGATGCCACGTGGCCGATTCATACGGCATCACCCCATCCTTCTCCCCTATCTCACTATCCTTTCAAGGCCGCACCCCCTTCCTAAGGATGGAAAGAAAAATTGGGTTTGACTGTTTTGAATTTGAGTTAAACTCAAATTAGTACATAACTCAGTCCAACCTGCCCAAATTACATCCCTAGAAATAGGAGAATTAACCAAAAGAGATGGAAGAAGGAGAAGACCTGGTCTCTAGAAGGGCAGAGAGGCCCTCGTTAGGGGGTGGAGAGGGAACCGGGTGGCATGCAAGATGGGGACCGGAGAGAGAAAGAGAGGACATGGCATCATCCCTGCATTCATCATTTTTTAGGGAAATGTTGTTTGTAGTTTCTTGAGCTACTCCCTTAATGTATCTTAAGTTCTCAACCATCCAACTGAATTTATTACAATCAACTTTTTATAATGGTGATTAAAGTGCATTCAATTGACGGTGGTGACAGAGAGAGTCTTTAAGAGACTACACCAAAGGTGTACGAATAACATCTCTCTTTTTTAAGACATGACTTAATGAAACTTTACGATGCCTCTCGAGTGAAGAAGAGATTCAAATCTCATCGAGTCTTCTTATTGGTAATAATTATATACTAAATGTAATTATTATTTTTTACTTAATTAGACTATGATTCTAAGTCAATCTCACTAACGAAAGAAACAATCTTATGGGTTATATCCAAATATTTAAAGTGTAAGTATTTGACAAGAGTTGAATCCATAATCTTCCTAAACAGGGGCATCATGAAGTGCCAACTGAGTTAGGCGAGTTGGTCCCGTGCATTCATCATAGGTTTGGGGAATATTTTGCCACTCGATCTATCCTTTCAAACATAAACTTCTTCTAGAAGAGGTGACAGTGAGAGGTGACGATGTCCTTCTATACGCGCATGGACCCGCGAGACCCTACAGGAGGATCGTGGGGTGCTGCCTCATGGACTGCAGTATAATTTGCATTGCAGCCTAACCAAAGGGCCCATGTGTTCCCCGTCCCTTTTCTTTTCGTCTCGTATCGGAGAATGCCTCCGCCTAAGGTTCGTCGATTCGAAAAGTCGGACCGACTCCGATCTTTTATGAGTCACCTCGACCCGTGCCGAATCGCACAAGTCACATAGAAAGATTCTTAGACTCGATCGAGTCGCACTGACTCGAGTTCATCCTGATACGGTACGAATCACCTGAATCAGCACGAGTCGATCCGGCATGGCAAACCATACCCCCACCCAACGATCCATCCATCACGTGGATGTAAGGAACATCAGAGTCTCTGGACGCTGTCCCCTACTCACGAGTAAGAAAGTAACCACTCCCTAAAAATCCTGTTTATCCATTCAAAAAGATAAAGAATAAACACAAAGATAAATAAAATTATTCAGATGGAATAATTTAAGATACAGATAAGGATATACTTATGTTCGAGTCCAATTGTCCGATTATCCATCCTTTTTTTTAACTGATTAGATCTGTTTTTCTTTTGCCCCTAAAGTTGAGAGTGCCAGACCCAACAAACTATCAGATTCTCTGGACTCTGTCCCTCTTTTCACAAGTCACAAGAATTATTACAACTTCTTACTTAACAAAATGTGAATCAGTCATTTAATTAGAATTTAAAATAAATAAAGTATCAAAGTTACCAATAATCCTTATAAGGCAGAGCGTACCAAAGTCTACAGATATCATCTCATTGTAAAGGACAAGTCCTCTGTTTCCTGATTTACACCTTACAAAGTTAAAACTTAACGTCTGTCTTTTGCTGATGCACCGTATGGGATGATGTCAATTTTTTTTATTTCTTATTTTGTGAATTTTTGTATAGTGGATTTAATCATGTCCCACATGTTCATATAAATTGATTTTTGATGGTACAATTCAAAACATTTTAAAAGCTAAAAACCTAATTGTTGCTTGATTTTATTTTTCCTTTTTTTAATCGCTGGATCAGAAATCGGATTGCATGGATGTATTAGACATGATGAATCCAACCTTTAAAAAACTTCAAAAAAGAAAAGAAAATAAACTTTGGTGGAATAAGATCTTACTGATTAGGTGTTAATTTGCTGTCAAAATATATGCTCACAGACAACAGCCCACTGATTTTTGTTCAGCTATACCATTTACAAGTGTATCACTCTACAATACTTTTATGATGCCATTTATCCATATATCATGCTGAACATGAAAGACAAATGAAATTTTAAGTCATTCTAAACAAAGCCAAATATTTTTTTTCCACAATTCGCACACGATAGACGATAACGTGCCAAGAGTGGTCGTTTGCAGAGGGAGTGCTCAAATTGTAGAAGATCATTAAGCCACGTCAATTTAAATTTAAATTTAAAGAAGAAAGATGTGAATAGGAAGCTCTTAAATTGCATTAACTGGAGGAGTAGGAACCGTATGTTTAAGTTTTGTTTCTTTTTGTCTCTTATCCGATGTCGGATTATTTTAATATCTTCTACAATTGTTAAAAAATCACAACTGATGGGAGGGAAAGATGGATAATTAGATAATAAAGACAGATAGATATACCAGGATACATATAGATTGATTGATAGATAGACGATATATGGAAATAGGTGCACATATTTATGGAAATTATTAATTATCCGATATTGTATCCTTTGGTAATTACATCCCTACAACCAACAATAAACCCTTATATATGTTAGTAAGATGCATTTATGGTTCGATTTTTGTGAATTTGAGCCAAAAAAAATTAAGTCCATTTGATAGTCATACTAGAGTTTAGGATAAAAGAATTGTTTTTCAAATCCCTCCAAAGTTCAGTCTCAAATGAACTAAAAGTAGACTAAAATGGCTGACCTACCCAGCTATCTGGTCTATTTCAGGTTTGGGTGCCTTTTCAATGCTAGAGGGATGGGGGAGAGACATAGGGTGGATATGATGATGTAAGCATGTTTTCTAAAAAATAAAGACTACTTTATTTACAATTATTTATTTATTTACAAGTATAATAACCTTCTTACATCTAAAATTATAAATTCAAATCATCTCAAATTTTGGGTCCATTTATTTATCTTAAATAGATAATCTACATCAACTTTGTTTATGAGGAATATTAGATTTTAAATATTCTTCACATTCTGAGCAAATATATGGATAATATCTAGATATTAAGAAAGTTAATTTAGGAAAAGATATTTCAAGGAAACAATTCACCCAAAAAATCAAAAAATATAATAAAAAATTCTATTTATATTAATGTACGAATGTTTGATTTAGCTATCAAAAAATAAAAAGAATAATTGACATAAAATATTAAGAAGTACTTATTTGATACAAAAGTGATCAAATTAAAATATGAACATATATATATATAGGAAGAGGCACTAACATATGAAGTACAAATATTATCATTTGATCTTCAATTATATAAAAATAATGGCCATTACCCAAACCTAATTCAGAGTGGATCTTAACCAGAGTGGACACAAGACTTTATTGTTTTAATTTTTTTGATATAATGGCTCACTTGACCTGATATATATATATATACATGTATAACTCAAATAAGTTGCCTTATTGGACCTGTGGAAGGCTGTCGAACTGATGAGATCTTAAGCGCATGCACCATATATATAATTCTCATAAACATGTATCTACCTTTTGTAATCTTCAGGACCAGTCATATTAATACACATATAGGAAGGACCAATGCCCTTAACTCTAGTTAAAGTGGTAAAGTAAAGCAAGACAAAGATGCAACAAGCTTGTGTTGCTAGAACAGGTTGACAACAGAAGACCTTTGCTTTACACATTATACACAGGCTAGAGAGAGAAGGAGGAGAAGGAGGAGGAGGAGGAAGAGGACATGTTTAGCCTTGCCAAACTCACAGCAGAGAAATGGAATGGACATGGTCACATGGGCAGAGCTGAGGCGGCCACTGCTCATGGATACCCAGACGCCAAGCACGCCTCCCAGAACCGCCTGTCCCCCTCCCGCGCGTCTTCCTCCTCCTCCTCCTCCTTCACCGCACCCCCTTGCTCCTCCATCGACTCGTACCCCCCGCCACCCTCAGCTGACCACCGCCCCCCACCTCCCACCTCATCACCGCTATCGTCCCCGTCGTCGACGTCGTCTTCGTCCCGGCTCCGTTTTCCCTCCTCCGTCTCCTTCCCGCCGCCAACGACCGACTCCTTGTCCTCCTCGTCGTCGCCGCTGTCGTCCCGGGCGGCGTCCGTGCCGCCAGGGTCGGACTCGGAGTCGCCGCTCGCTTCGTCCGCGGCCGGGAAGACGAGAGCAGAGCCGGTGGAATCCATGGCGCTACGCGGTGCCCCAGGACTGGGACTGCTGCAGCTGGAGCTGGAAGAAGTAAATGTGGGGGGCGTCGGATTAGATAGGAGGGCGCTGTACTGTGTATGAAACTTGGACCCACGTCGCCCGCACATGGACGTGGACAGGGCAGACATGACGGGGGCTTCTGCGATGCGTTCCCGAATAAATAAATAAAATAAAGGGCTTTTTGCAAAAAAATACCGTAATTGCACGTATACCTCTAATTCTCACACATTATCATCAATACCCCTGCAATCTTCAAGATATTTTATTTATGTCCCTCCCGTCAAACTTAGGTTAAAAATATTACATAAATCATGACATCGTTGAAGATATCAAGAGTATATATTAAAGAGTATATATGAAAAATATTAGTAAATTTAAGAGTATTTATGTCAAACCATTAGATTGAGAGATACAAAATGCAATATTTTGAAGATTGCACGGACATTGATGATAATATGTGAAAATTAGAAGTATACATGCAAATATGTTGTTTTTGAAGAGTATACATGTAAAAACTCCTAAAATAAATAAAAAGCAACACAGTACCTGACGAGCCCTCTTTACCTCTCTTTACGCTCTTCCCTCCCCCCACCTTCTAGAAAGGAGCGCGCGCTAATCGTCCTCCTAAAAAGGAAGGTGACAAGGGCTCTTCTAGAAGATGAGGATGTAGATGGCAACTCCATCCCTCTCTCTTTTTCTTGTTAGTAATAATGTTTGTTGTGGGGTATTGCAGTAGATTAAAAAAAAGAAAAAAAAGTTTAGTAAATGTCTATGCAAATCTGATTTTCTTGGCCACTATTTGATGCATGGATCATAGATTAGATTGGGTGTGCATGATTACTTGGCCACTCCATGTATTATTTTCTAACATAAAATTCTTCTAGAATCATGAGGAGAATCGGGAAAGAGGAAAAGGTGACAACGAGTGGTGGCGATGTTCTTCTATATATATATGCGCAGGATTGTCAGAAGATACAAAACTATCCTTTTATTCATCCTTATCCACAACTAAAATGAAGAATAAGGATACATTCTGTTATTATTTTTAAAAATGGTAAGGATACTATCGTTATCCCTTTTTTAAGGAACAAAGATATACAAGGAACTAAACTCTTACTTTTGAATCTTCTTATCCATCATTTTACCTTTTTTCTTCATCTCATTTCTTAGTCGTTCATGGCTCACATGAACTACTTAATTTATGAAGTTTGAACATTATACTCTAGTTGACCTTTATAAATTATGTCGAAATTATATAAAGTTCTTCTTTATTCATCTTACATGCTTGATAAGTACGAATTATATGAATATAAATTTGGAAGAGTTCCAATATTGTCATAGATTATAGAAAGAATGTATTGTACCTATTTCTTAAGACTATGGTACACTACCTGAAACAAAGTTACATTGAGACATTCAGTTATCCATTAATTTAACCTTCCACTATTTATTCTGATAATTTTTAGAGATAAAGATAAGAAAAAGAATATAGAAAGATAAGAATAGTTTTTTTTTCCTTAAAGAATGAGGATAGACCTTCTATCCCTTTAGATATGTATCTTTTGACATCCTTAAATTCGGTCTTCATTAAAAAGAAGGAAAAGGAAAGCAGTGGTCATGTCCTAGTTAAATGAAACAGGCTATAAGTGAGATTTAGCTGTTGAGCTTGGCTATCTGGTTATATTAGTTTGGAAATTTGAAGCCCTTACGATTCGCAGCTTACCCTAATGAAAGGATTTTTCTTCGCACACTCAGATATTATACTTCGCGTATCTGTCATATATACTTATTTGGAATCATCAGCCTTCTCAGTTTTAATATCTATTTTTAATCTCTCACAATTACATGCTTGTTTGATTAACTTCCTCCTCATAAAGGAGTACTTTTTCAAAATCTTAAAGTGACTATTCGTACTATTTTATGAGATCACCAAATAATCTGAGACTATCAAGAGTTATATAAGCAATTAAATATCATGATTAAAAAAGTGAACACCATAATAAGATAAATTTTAGAGAGACTCTTTTTTTTAAGTTACAAAACATGCAAAGTTGATCACGTACAGGCAATTATACACCGGCCACTGTGGTCCAGGTGACCAGGCTTATTATGTAGGGTTTACCGACTCGAATAGTCGGACTAACTCAGATTTTCTATGATCAATACGAGTCGGATCAACTAGCACAGATTCAGCTGACCGGTATAGAGAAGAATTCCTAAAAAGCACAAACTCGATCGGGTCGCACCGACTCAAATTCATCACGATATGGCACGAGTCGACACGAGCCGAACTAGCATGAGCTTATGTCGATTTCGTAGGAAAGGCGACGTGCTATATTAAGATTCACAGCCACCTCGGCCCACACACCAACCGTAAGAACCACTGCTTCCAATTACCGTCTCCCCTTTCCCCAAGGGTGATGACATTCTCACTCCTGTTTGATTGGATACTCTGATGCTATTCTCACTCCATTAGAATGATGCTCTTTCACATCCCACTGTTCAAAACTCTGATACTGTTTCTTCAAGATTCTTACTCAAGATTTTCCCAATTAGCCTCAATTGAAAGGGACATGGACTCCTGCAATCAACTCATGAGTGACTGGTGTGCTGTAGTGGAAGAGCATCAGTATTTTCGTTCGCCAAACAAATCGCACTTTGCTCACAAAATCGTGCTTCTAACAGTAATGGATTCCTTCACAAAGTAACTAGGTGGGGGGAAAGCTCTCTCTCTCTCTCTCTCTCTCTCTCTCTAGGAAGTGTCAACGGTTGGAGATTTCTTCATCGCCCACAACATCTACCAATATGGTGCACCGGCCAAGATTTCCTCCGATCAGTTCAAGTCGCAATAGGTGGACTAATTAATCACTTTGAGCAAATGGAAAAGAATAGTAAAAGAACTTAGGACTCCGGAGCCCACAAATTCCCATACGTAATAGTCCAAGAAAAGGGGTTGTACGTACTTAAGGTGGACGAGTCGTTCCATCTCTTCCGAAACTTTTTAATTAATGAGTTTGTGGGCACAGTTGTCAATCAGAAAATACCCTTGGACTTGGGTGTTAGACCTCAAAAGTCATTTGTGTGATTTTTTTTCCTGGCTTCCAACTAAAATCTCTAAATTAATGCTTCTGAGATTGAAGGAAAAAAAATGAGATTATTGGAAACAAGTTTATCTATTTCTCTTCAATATCTTTTATTTTAGACACTAAAAATGATGTCCAATAAAAATTTCGCCAAGCATATTCTACAAGGATTGCATTGAGAAAAGTAATTCTTGATAAATTAAAAGGATGCCCTCGCATTACTGCCTTTGCCTCACCTTTAACACTATGCATGCTATTAGTGGCACCATACTGATTATTTCCGTAGTTGTTTTACTATCCAATTTGAGTTCAATTTTTATTTGAGTTGGACACAAAGAGGTAAATTTGAGCTTTTTATCTAGTTTAACCTCTAATTCCAATGAATTCCTACAATTGGGTACCAGCTTCTCTATGAGCATTTTTTTAAAGGCATGTATTTGAGGGGAAATGTGTCATAACTAAATATCATCTTTAGTGAACCTCGTAGAGTGTTTAAACTGTTGTATCCATGCTGGACTAACAGATGGATGAGATGATGCCACATAGAGTGCCCAACCAATCGCAATGGACTCACTCGTTATCTCTTACATATAGCATAAGCAAAATAAAGGCCACCAGTGGATCTCCGAGTTTACTAAGGTCAACCCTCCAATACTCAAGTCAGATGAAGCTAGACGAGGAGACTTTTGATAGCATAATAAGCTCTGAGCAAGTTGGTTATGGTGTGTATCTGGTAAAGCAGGAAAGTCGTGGCTTTTAAAGGATCCCTTCATATGGATAAGAGTGGACACGTACCCAATGAAGGGGGATGCTCATTACCTGTTTGAGTATCATGGGGGTGCCATGCAAGGCCTTCGAAACATAATGATATCAAATCTCGTGTTAGTAGGTGTCTAATTCCCTGCTTGGGAACAGGTCCCCACACTGATGGTAACTGAAACAGTCATTTTGTATCTCATGATGACGGACATCATGATGACACTTTTTGCTTCGGGATGTTGTGCATCTGACAGATGTGTGACCTGTGGTTTCGTTATGGAAAACGGTTTTGTAACTCGTATATTCGACTCTACATTTGACGTCACATACATAGTACACATAACACAAGTGAAAGTCACAAATTTAACTCAAGCATTTGTCATTTATTCACCTTGAAATTTGTGTTATGTGTGTGATGTCAAATGCACTACGTAACCGTTTTTCTTTCGTTATATGTAAACATATCCAGTAAGCATGTGATGGTAGGATTTTTGAAAACATCTTTATCTCGATTCCCAGTGGTCGGGAGAGATGGGGCGTGCTCCTGGCCCTCGTGGGTGCCTAGTCTATGATTGACCTTTTTAGGTCCTCGAGTGGTTGGGGAACTCCCATGGACTTTTGCATTTTCTGAAGACGTCGACAATCATAGATCGGTCCTTAGTCATCAGTAATTGGGACCTTAAGGGAACATGTCCTAGATCTACCGTGAACCTATGAGGTGGTCTACCTCTGGGCTCCCGATAATCTTTACGACTTTCCCTTGAAGGGTCATTGCGATCTTTATAGCCCATGATCCTTTTTGCAGGCCATGCTAATCTTGCAGTGCTAGTATTCCCTTCTAGGCTTCCAGTCGGGCCATTACTGGGCCATCCGTATCTTCCCCTGTTTAAATCTAATTATTTAACACTGTAAAACTTCTTTTTTACTAATCTTTCTTTTTCGTTGCATCTCACGTAATTTCTTCGATATAAGGTAGATATACAACAATGGATTTACATTTCTTATAGGAAGAAAAAAAGAAACTTACTTGCAACTATGTTTTGCACAAATTTTGAATCAACGAAGCTGCACACCAAGGATTTATTTGGGAAACCTTTTACTTGAAAGCCAATTTTAACTTTTACTACCAATACCAAAAAAAAATAGTGGGGTTGAGTAGATTCAATTTTAACAACCACACTAGACAATTCCTCTCTTGTAGTTGTAATCTTTTTTTTCCTGCTTTAAGAAACTCTAATTTGAAGCATTTCACTAGAAGTCAAATATCACAAAAGAGTAATAATCGATGCAATGCCCACGGTGCTGCTTCACGGGGCGTTGTAGTAACTAGTAAATATATTTTTTTCTATTTTTGAAACTTTTTTAGGTTGGACCCCACATGCCTCCTCAATCAAACAACTCAAAAAATTATTAAAAAATTAAAAATTAAACTTCAATGAATAGTAAAAAATGTCTTTAGTGCGTCTTAGCCCAATAAATTTTTTTTAAAAAAAAAAAAATTGGATCGTCCAATTGGAGATCAAATTGTATGATCACGGGTGAGGCATGTGAGATCCAACCTAAAAAATTCAAAAAATAAAAAATACATACTTACTCCACTGCCCCCACGATGAAGCAACGGGAATGACACCTAACATCATACATAATGTCCAACATCTAATCTCATCTTTTTAGAATATCTAGAATATGGTTGCGTAACTTCTAGCTTTTAGTCACTTCTAAGTTCCACTTTCAATATTTAAATTATTACGTAGAGTACAAAACTTTTAGACTATATAGAAGTCACATACGATCTTTTATCTTCCAGCTGAAAGCTCCGAAATAGAACTTCCTATGTTTAGGGAAAAGGTGAAACTGTAAACGAGAATGACTGAGATGCCTGTCCGAAATTGATTGATCTACTTCTCACACCATGTTAAAGCCAGAAGCAAAAAGGGACTTGTTGAAATTCGGCCAAGCACACCCTTGTCATTTTTATTTAAATTGATATCGTCTCATTTTAAACTAAGATTTACTGCAAAAATAAGGCCTACCTGTACTAGCATGTTGCACCATAATTTATGAGGACCAACTTACTGAGGGTTAAAAAAACAAGGCGCATCATGGGCTTATGTCGGTAAGTATAGTTGCTTGAACGATAGAATGAGACTCTGTTTTCCCGAGTGACAAAATTAACATGGTTTCTTCTTAGTTACTTGTGGAGCTTCCAAATGTCAGTATAAGACCAAATCTTCAAGTATAAAGTTTACACGGAAAAATTCCCAACTTGATCCTAGCAACTATCAAAGTCAGTGATAAGGAACAAATGATTCAGACAGCTGAAAAAATCAATCACCAAATACCTTGGTGTTCTTTCTATCCGAAGAACTGTATCAAGCAATGTCGCTAATCAATTTACTCATTCACTTAAACAGCATGTACAAGAAACTGCCACTATCTATCCTAATCGATATAAAAGCTTACACAAAATGAGGACCCAGTATGCATAATTAATTTGAAGAGGTTTTGCCTGAGCATGATGCAAAGCAGCAAGCAGCGCATTGCTGGACATTTCCGGTTAGATGTCCACGCTGCTCCTCCAACGCAGAAAGTTTCTAGTAGCATATGAATTAGATCACTTTCCAGATGCTGAATGTTCAATTATGACTCATCCTTTGGCCCGTGAAAGAATAACGTACAAAGTTTGCCTTTCTTGTCCATGTTGGGGGCTATATACGGTACATGCATGTAAATGTCCACGAAACAAAACAATGTCTGTGGGTGGGATGCTCAAAGGAAAGATAGCTTGCAGTTTGAACCACTTGTAACAGAAACTTGCGGAGTAGGATCTGCATTGGCGAACATGGATCTCACCCTCCTGCATGGATCCCACCCGCCTGCACGAATCACCGTAAAAAAGATATTTATGATCAATAATCTCGAGAACATTTGCCCAGACAGAAAGGAAGGCCAGAAAAGACTTGTCCCCCGGAATTCCCAGGAAAGAGGGAGGAAACTTTGGGAACTTCAGGGAGACTTGACTTGAGATGCCCGAAGATAATAGAAAAATGCCGTCGAAAACTTAGACGTTTTAAATAGGCATGTCAGAATTTCCCGAAAGAAGAAAACATTTATCCGATGTGCAAGAGATTGGAAACACAATAACATTTACTCAGAAAGGGTAAAGTTTTGAAGAAATAAACACTTCAGTTTGTTTTTGTGCACAAACATTGAATAATTAGCTTCTCACCTGATTTGGTAACTGAGTAAGCTTAGAAAATAAAGGATGGAAGAGGACCCAGATTCCAAAAGATTTAAATTTATAATTGACAACCTATAATAGAATAGGACCCAAGTTCTATTTGAACTGGAACAAAGGTTAGAATCCGTATTCTAGCAAATTATGTGAACACGGATTCCAATTTTTGTCCACGCTAGAATAAGAGACATTTATGGCAAGTTACACGTTTACTCTTAACTCTTAGTCTCCTCTTACCCAAAGCAAATATAGTCATTGAAGAATTCAACCTAGAATAACATTTGACCTACCAGAATTAAAGTTACTTTAAAAACTAAAATATATTCTACGCTGAATATGTATTCTTATTCTAGTTTTGCTTATTCCGCTACCAAACCTAGGCTAAAAGATTAAAAACAAATTGAAGATATTATACAATTTTTCTTCATCCATATCCTCTCATTTGCTTAACATTAATATGTACTATGTGCTTTAGTAGCAATAGTAACACACTATACAACAAAAATAAAACAAAATAGTTCATGACGTGGAAACACGTACCATGCACTTTTAATGCTTGCTCTTGCAAAGGTAGTAGCCGCCAGAGTTGGATGCAGGAAGAACTTGAAGCCAGGGGTTCAGTCTGAGTGGTCAAAGAGAGCCACACAACTGGAAATCGAGCAGGGCTTCAAAGGGCTATAAGCACTGCAATATTCTTGGCAAAGCGATAGACATTCCATGGTATGCCTTGGTAAATCAGGCTAAATGTAGATTGGATGAATATGCTGTCATGGAGAGACAGGAAGAGTTCTTCACACTGCCACAACAAGACACTACATGCTGGAGTTTTCCCTGAGAATCGTGGCCTATGGAGATTGGAGAGCAACTGGTGACTGAGAGCTATGCAAGTATTTTTATCTGGTGCAATCCTCTTCTTCCTTGTGGAAGAAAGGACACCTGGCTCAGAAGATAGTCCAGACAGGAAACTTTGAAATTCTCTCCGTGACCTCAGGACCGCCACTACTCCAGCTTTGGTATTGGCTCAAGGCTGCAGGCGACGGGAAAATGCATTTCACCTGGCCTGAAAATAAATCTTCCAATGCAGAAGGATGGGTCAAAGATGCTCGAGGCTCAACAGGCAGACTTCCGTTCTTTTGGTTCCCAAGGTGGGCTGGGCACATTGAGGCGGAGATAGATGGCAGGAAATCAAGAGGCTAGTAGGGATTCAGGGTGAGGAAGGCAAATAATTCCAGATACTTCTTATAGGACTGGGAGTTGTGGGTACCCACGGTATTCCAGATCCAAAAAGCAAGCTGGATCCATTAACTCATTCAAATAGATCCTCCTTTCTTTAGAAGAAACTTCATTGTGAACTGAACTCCCACCTTCTGGCTGCGCTCTCCCAGCATTGAAGTCTGAAACCAGCCCAACATCCAGTCCAGATGTTATCCCCTCGGACCTAGGCGCTTTCTTATGAAAAGGAGCCTCTGTCACAAAGTTGTGTTTTTCTTTGTCAAAGAACAGGAAGTCGACTGGCTTCCAGCGAAGGCAAAAAAGGGCAGCTATTTCCCATCTGAAGGGGTTGCTAACTCCTTTCTACAATTCCCTGATACAAGAGTTCACTTTCAGCTTCATCTGACCATAGACTAGAAGCGATGCCAAACCTTGGATGCTCCACCAGCACGGTACAGAGAATATGCCACTGCTGCAGAGTCTGGAAGCATCCAGGAACACATTGCAGAGAGTTACTGTCAACCTTATGCAGTGCAATCATTCTTCCTTTTATTCAAAGCCTCGTTCACTGTCCTGTTGTGATGAGGGGAACCCTTCAATCATTCAGGATGAAGAGGATATCAGGGAGAATAAAGTCTGTGACAAGGAAATTGTGTAGTGGAATGAGGATTAGCCTAGGCCTTTATGTTAGATGAACATTAGACCATGTAAAGAGTGGCATGATGATCTCATTAGACAGATTGGTGCTCTTGTTGTCATCTCCTAGGAAGGGAGGGAAGAAGCTTTCAGAAATCTCTTAATCAATCTAGAAGAAATATCAGATTGCAACTCTCAGCCAAGAAAAGAAATCAGCCAGGGGCAGTGAAATTGGCAGCAGGAGCTTTTGTTTGTTCAAAATAATAATTCGGAAGTGGGCGAAGCCTTGGCTTGTGAGACAAAGGTATAAGAGCATGATTTTAGCATTCTGGAATGTTTGTGGATTCAACGGGGAGAGAAGATGAGGAAGGTCAAAGTTACAGTAGGCCATCATAACATTGATGTGTTTTAATCAGAGGGATAAAATGGAGGCTATTGGTTTGCATTTTATCAATTCTGTAAAAAGATCAAAGTTGAAAAATGGGTTTTGTAGATCTTCTGTAGGGCTAAGGGGCAGCATCCCACTCGTGGAATGATGAAACATTGGACTGCTCAGACTGTATGGTGCAAACGAAACTACAAGAAAAGTACTCTTCTTTCAGTAACTTTACCATATTCACAACAATGAGAACTAGGCGTGGAGTGTTGCTGTTGCCAGGACCACAGTGAGGTCAGATTTCCCAAAAAGAGGTTTTACCATCTTTTATGGAGCCAGAAATGGACCAGGACCTCAGTGAGGTCAGATTTCCTGAAAAGAGGTTTAATCATCTTTTATGGGAGCCAGAAATGGTTCATGTTGGTGATTGGCTTAGAAGGCGGACGGCTTGAGTTATCTACTCCAGGCCTGCAGTTTACTTGGACCCACTTTAAGAAATTAGTCTATGTCCAGATAAGATAGATCCTTTGTCAACGAATGATGGTGTAATCAGACCAGGCCTCGCATTGGTGAGTCATGATCCCGATCCAGACTGGGATCAGATCATCCAAATCAGCCAATCCAAGGGAGGAAAGCTGATTCTTGCAAAGATCGGATTTTTCTCATGGAAACTGATCCAAAACAGATTGCCAACAGATTTTTCTCATGGAAACTGATCCAAAACAGATTGCCAACTTCGGATAGAGTAACAAGATTCAAAAGAAGCAATCAGAGCAGATATCTAGTTTGTGGCAATTCCTTGGAAACCTCTAAGCCCTAACTCCTTCAATGTGGTATCATATCCATCAGTCATCTTGGATTGTTCTGACCGCGACACTAGGGTTTCACTGGAATCAACCTATTTCAGTCTATCACTTGCTTTCAGATTGGGGAAAATGTAATCCCTGCAAGGAAGATAAACAGACATGGTCAATGTTTTTCGCTGTAGCTCTTTGGGCAATTTGGCAGCAAAGAAACAACAGATACTTCAGGCAGTTCTCCAACCCCATTCTTCGTCACAACATTCCATTTATTTGATTCATGATTTGGTAGCAATGGGAGAAGACGAAATGAACCCTAGATTTTATCCTTATTGTGCAAATGGAAAAAGTTCCTCCTGTAAACTCACATAACTTTAAAATGTTCAAACAAATTGCAAAAAGACTGTACAGATTTAAATAGGTTTCTTATGTTGAACATGCTAAAGAATGAAACAGCATTCCCTAGCTGTATCAATGGTTTCATGATGAAGTCAAACCCATTGGGGCACAGACATGTTCTTTCACCATAATATGTCATTCATAATTTCATTCAGAAAATGTAAGGTATAAAAAAATTGACTTGAAAGGAACAATAGCTTAAAGATGAAAAGGATATTGTTGAGACTAGCAAGTATAGACTCTCCTCCAGTGTCTGGATTACTGGAAATAAAGATCGGTATCAACACATCTTGATATGGCTCAGAGGAGAATAAGAAAGTGTCTTCTGAATCATAGGTTTCTAATCAAGCTTCCATCTCAGTGTTAATGTACTTTCTTCAATCCTTCCGATGTTGCAGGTATTGCTTGCCAAACATGCTTTCTTTTCCGATTAGCAATTACCAAATGTTATCGCCTTGACACTAAACAATCAGGAATTGTTTTGATTCATTTACATAAATCAAGTTAGAAACGCTTTAGTTATCCTTCAAATTTCCAGAATACCATTGATTTAGTTCTACATCAAAATCTGGGCCCCATGTTGCCTTCTTAGAAGACATCACAGGATCAACATGCAATTTGCATGCAATGTAAAACTCCCCGACTAACATTCACCAAACTTCTGGCTTTTTGCTACATTTAGCAGTAGGCAAGATATTTATACTGCCTTCCTTTTTGTCCACTAAGAAGTGTCATTTTCTGTTGGGCCCACATGAAATGGTAAGGAGTGCCTCCTGCATACCCCACCCTCCTTGGATTTACCCAGCACAACCAGGGCATCCTCCACATCCAAAAGAAATCAACTCTGCTGGACAGCCAAATGCAATTTCATAGACATAGCTCAACAGATAGTTTGACCTCCTAGAGCCTAAGGCGATAAAGATGAAATAATTTCAACAATTGTGAAGTGGACAAGGCAGTGGTTTCAGAAAATGGCCACTGAAAGTGAAAACATCTGGCAGGCAACAAATAATCTATAAATCTGTGAGATTGTTTACCCCTTGTCCAAAGTGCCATTCCCTATAAGGCTCACTTTGTTTGCAGAATAACTTAAACCAGAATAAGGTTCTGGGGATTTCTTAAACCAGAATAAGAGGTATTTTGATTTGGTAAATTGTTGGTATTCCACCCAGAATAAGGAGAATTACACTGCGCTATTCCAAGTGATTTGGTAGGAATAAGTGGAATAAGGAGTGAAATAAAAGGTTAAATTGAGAGAATTGGGGGAATTAGATATTCCAGGTAGGTTTGGGGAGTTGGATGAATTGGAGGAATTAGGCATACCCTCAACCAAATCAGAATAGGGCCTTTATACCAGCTATTCTGGCCCTATTCCACAAACAAAGTGAGCCTTAAAGGAGGAAATATCGCTAAGGTACACCAGTCAATATACTCACATTTCAAAAGGTAGACCTTCCATGTTCTATAACTACACTTATATTCTTCTGGACAAAAAAAATTATTAGACCATGAATCCTATGAATAAACAGGTCAGCAGATTTTTATTTTCATTTATATTTATCTATAATTGGGCTGGAAAAGAAATGCTAAATTGAAATAGAAAACGATCAAATATAATATTCTAGTCTACTTAAAAGGGCATCAGACATCATATCCAGAGTAGGCAAGAGATGGAAGAAAAGTTAAAATGCTGGTCAAAAAAGGCTTCTCAGGAGTCCAAAATGAATAAATGAAGCTCCAAAAGACAAATTACCTAGAAGGGATATCTGGACAAACATAATTGACATTTGCATCAGGAAACCACTATGGAAATGCCTGCATATGGAACAGAAAAGTTTAGTGGCCAGACACCTTGAAAGACATTGCTAAATCAATACAGTTAATTTTTAACATGCGATGGAAACATCTTAAAGCAATGGATGTCACATCCACAAAGAAAGTGCACTGGCTCATGCCTCACCAGATTGTAACATCTGTGAAATATTGTGGGGGAATGGCTGATAAAATGAGGAACAGAAGAATACAAGACATTCTCAGGCACAAAAGATACACAATACCTGGACCAGTGACTGCACACTGAAATCTGTCTTCGACAAACTATACGATGAACAAAGCACTGCACATAACGTTGGACTCCGAAACACCCATTTAAAGACAGCTTGCTGTAGGCGGTGCTACTCAAACAACACCAACGACTTCACAGAAACAGCAACAGCAAGTTGGGGAAGAAAGATTCACATGAAGGGAAAGAGGGAACAACTATAGAGAATTGCACTGTAAGCGAACACAATACGAACATGTGAAAACAGACCTATGAATTGATTTAAAGTAGAAGTCATGCTTGTCCAAAAGCACAACAAAAGAAGGAAAACTGTTGGCCAGTAAACTGAAAGATCTAGAATTGAACATTTTGAAGGATTTAGTCCATGAATAAAGATCCTACCACACCCAGCGTTAAACACAACCACCAAGATGCATTTGAACAAACAATAAATTAAATATCTGATGTCTAATTGAATGTCCAAGATACATAAGTTACATTTTATACTGGTGCAAAATACACCAATTCTGACAAGTTTCAGGCATTTGAATTTGGTGAGAAATCTACCCGTTCCCACATTTAAGACATGATGGATTGTGCAACACATACAGCCATCAATTATCTTCAAACTCATATCCTGCCAGATGGATGTTGTGCGACGTGTAACACACAGGAAAGAACAGAATCCACAATTCCGCATTAACTTGATGTCCATGTCAGTAAGGTTTGCTCTGTTTGTTGTCTCTTTTAAGCTGAACCTTCAACTTCTTGCCCCCCAACTGACAACCATTCATCATGTTGATGGCAGTTTGAGCGGCAACAGGAGAGTCATAACTGACAAAACCTGAAATTTAGCAATTAGCAGGATAGCTTCAAAAAATAGATAGACTAAAATTATGCAAAGGTTTACCAAAGCATTTGCTAACACCAGTTGCTTTGTCAACAAAGACTTTAGCACTCAAAACTCTGCCAAATGCTTGAAAAGCATTTGAGAGCTCTTGATCACCAAATTCTTGGGGGATATGATAAATAAATAGATTAGCACCAGGGGGCCCTAGACAAACAAAGTTTTGAGTTTAGTAAGGACTAAGGAGTCAAATGTCATCAAAGAAGCAGGCAAAGCATTATGTGAAAATTGTTTTGTACCTTCGATCTGACCCCCAGAACCTGCACTGATGCTTGAAGATGTAGCAGAATTAGTGTTCAACATTGTTGGCTGAATGGGACCATGGGAATGACCCAATGGCCGATGGTTCATCATACTCCCAGGATAGGCCATGGGATATTGCAATCCTGGCACCCCAGGATAAGGTGAACCCATATAACCAGCAGACTGCATTGTGGCAAAATTTCTAGATGTTGCACCTGGTGAAACTGCAGGATTGACACTGCGTACTGCATTTCCTTGATTAACAGGTGATACCATATTAGGGAAGCCAGGTTGATTTTGCATTGATGTCAAAGGATACTGCATAATTCCATAAGTTCCAGGAGTCTGTGGGAAAACAAATAAGGCAAAGACTGTGAAGTTGGAAATAAGAAACTTTGAAGGAACCTTGTAACATCAGTGGGTCATGCAGACAGTGCCGGTGTCTTTATCATAAATGTTTGACGTCCTTTACAGAAAAAATGGTGCGAACATATGAAATAGCAAAGGAAAATGTTTTCAAAGAGAAGGAAAATATGCATGTGAATCAACCAAGAAAAATTCAAGTAATAACACCAGAAAACTAATGGGACAATAAGTTTTACATGGCCAGAAATCGGAACATGAGACCAACCTGATAGCTAAATCCATTATATGGAGGAATATAACCCATTGGCAAAGCTCCAAACAAGGAAGGTTGATGTGCTGAACTACTATTTGGTGTATTTGACGTCTGCAATTGAGCTTTCTGTGCTCTTCTGGCCTGCCTTTCCTTCTCTGTGTCCGCCCATTTAACAACCAAAGGTACGCTGGAACCCTGCAATATCAGAAATAAACAATTGTAATCTAAAAGAACCTACTTTGAAACAACCAACATGCAGAAGAAAAGAGCAACAATTCGCTTCATGACCAGTGGCCACTGGTCCATTGCAGAAAAGGAGCAAGATATTCAATAACACTGTCCTCAGAATCACACATTCATGGCCATAACCAACTGAATGATAAGCAAGCGAATATGATAGGAATCATAGGATATGATTGAACATGTTAAAGAAGCAACAGGGAAAAAAAAACAAAAAACAAAGTTCTTATTGAAGATCAGTATGCACAAGAGACGGTGATCCAACTCCAGTCCAGTCTTTAAATCTTGATCAGTGTTTGGAAATTAAAAGGACGGTCAATCTGGCAAGAGTAAAGCAAACAAAGTGTAATGTCTGTTTTTATACTCCACAAGGAATGAGGGAAAAAGTAGAGGCAAATCCTGTTGACAAGAGAGATCGGTAGATCTAAATTTTATCCACCATTCAATGATGAATCATTCCTGCAGCCCTAGAACAAGAACCCATTTACTTAAATTGAGGAATTAATGAAGCACTATTGAGATCACAAAAAATGCAGCAACAAAGACATATTGGCATCAAGAAATATTTTTAGTTCATGAACAATCATTCATTACATATAAACTGAAGTATTTGCATTATTTTAGTGCCATCATTAGCAACAGTTAGGCTACCCCATTTGCAGCCTGGAAGTCATGGATTCGAACCAAGGAAAGAGTCTCTCTGCTTAGCACTTAGCAGAGGTAAGGGTGCATACATCAACCCTTCCCCAGACCCTGTAAAAGGCAGGAGCCTCCTGCACTGGGTACGCCCTTTTAATTAGCAACAGACTCAGTGTCATAGTAAATCCCAGAGAACACCTTTTACAACGAACAAATCCCTTAGATCTTTCAGCTATGGGGTGAATGAGTATGGGCAGGATGACGATACATGTAACGCTTAGGATCTGTATGTTGCAATATCCCTGACTGGCAGACAAGAGAAATAGGGACTAGTGAGGAACTGAGTGAATTTGTCGATATAGCATAACCTTAATTTATTCTTCTCACATTAGCAAGATTTAACTAACTTTACTTCCATGCTTGTACAGATACATTATATGCAAAAAGCCGCATATGCAATGCATCCCAGCTTTTTGAGACACTGTGACCAAGAAATTCGCCTGTTTTTAACACTTGATGTCTGCATCAATAATCATCATAGGATGAAGGAAAATCTAATGAAGTGCAGGAGCAGGTGATATGATAGGTAGGAAGTACAGATCATTTGGGATTCAGGTAGAGAAAAGACCTCCATTCTATGCTTTCCATTTATGGCTTCCAAGGCTGCAAGCGCTTGCTCCTTCGTCTCGTACTTTAAAAAGGCACAACCTGCTAGATTACATGAAGGGGAATATGTAAATGGTTATACATACCCATCATAAAGCATATTCAGTTCATCAATACTACAATAATCTAAGCAGCCAACAAAGTGAGGGAACAGAGAACAAACTCCACACCTTTACTTGTCTGTTGGGAACCTCTTAGGATCTGTAAGTCCTTAATACTTCCATACTTTGAAAATAATGCAGAAACTTCAGTCTCAGAAACATTCTTCGGAAGCATGCCGACGAATAGCTTGTGTTCTGAAATTGGACTAATGAAAGGAGTAAATAACTATCTTGTAAGAAGAGATATTCCAGCACAGTCTGAAAGAACATAACAGAGGATAGACTTGTATTACCAAAACAAGATTTTAATGCAAAGTAAGGAGTGTTTCAATGCAACATGAACGAAGGACATATACACTAAAAGCCCACCTAATCTTTCCAGCTCCCCATCTGCATACTTTACTTGCAATGGACTAGATGCCTGCATAAAACACAGTAAAATATTAAAGCGTGCCCAAAAAGTTGAAGCAAAATTTTGCACCTGTAGAAAGCACAAAGATCACAGTCAAAGAACCGAGATAACACATCATAATTATGAGCCTAAAACACGGATTGCCATCTCTTGGGATTTCTCAAAGATCTCTCTTTGTCCTGGGTCCCAAGATAATTTCTCTTCTCTATAAGATGGCAAGTTAACTCTGCCTAAGTATGAGCCTCTCGTGCTTAGCCGGTCCCAAACCCAGATAAAGGAGGAGGGTTGCAGTAGGTGACAGCCAACATAAAAATCTTGTAACATCTCATGATACGAATTCAATCAAAATTAATGTTGGGACGTCCTCTACTTACAATCCGCCGCACTGGAGCCCAGATGTAGTGAGAAATAGGCAAGGGTGGAGGGCGTTCCCCGCAAGCGACATGCCACGTCGGCGTCCGGATGTAGTGTTAAATGAGTCAGGGTTCCCACATTATGAACGAGTGTAGGTAAAGAAGCTAGTCCATAGAACCGAACAGAGAACAGGACACAGGAAAAACTTAGAATGTGGTAAGTATTATTATTGATAAAACTTTGAAAGATGCAATGGTACCAGTGATGAGAGTAGGAGATAAGATTATCCTAGTGCAATTAATTATAGAGGAAGATGCGATTAATGTAGTTAGTGCCTATCCTCCACAAGTTAGATTAATTAGTCTGAATAAACGAAGGTTTTGGGAGGATATGAATGACGTTATGTAAAGCATACCAAATGAAGAGAATATCTTTATTGGTAGGAACCTCAATAGGCATATAGGAAGTGAACGTCAAGGTTATGAGAAAGTTCATGGAGATTTTGACTTTATGACCGAAAATGAGGAGAGGAACTACGACCTTATACTAGTAAATACCTACTTTATAAAAAAAGAATCTCATTTGGTGACCTTTAAAAGTTGACAAAATAGAAACCAAATTGACTTCTTTTTCACAAGGAGGACAAATCGCGCTTTATGCAAAGATTGTAAAGTTATCTCCAAAGAGACCTTAACAAGTCAACATACGTTAGTGATCTTAGATATTAAGATCAAGAGGAGGTCAGATACGTTTAAAAGGAAGATTGTTGCTAGAACAAGATAGTATGAATTAAAAGAGATGAAGCAAGTGATGTTTAAGAATGAACTTCTCAATATGGGTGATTGGCAGTCAGATTTGGAGGCCACTACTATGTAGATAGATATGGCCTCAAATATTAGAAAAGTACTCAGAGAGTCTAAAAGACATGGCCCACCTGCAAAGGAGCAATGGTGGTGGAATGAAGAGGTATAAAAGGCAGTGAAGAGTAAAAGAGAATGATATAAAAGATTATCAAAGTGTGATAATAATGAGGATTATGAACAATATAAGATAGTAAAAAAGGCCGTTAGTCGAATAAGAGCTCAGGCTTCTGAAAAGATGTATGAGAAACTAGAACCAAGAAAAGAGAAAAAGATATTTATAGATTGGCAAGGATGAGAGAGAAAAGATGTCGGAAACTTAACTAAGTTAGGTGCATCAAGGATAGTGAAGGAAAGGTTTTGATGAAAGATGAGGACATCAAAGAAAGGTGAAGAAGCTACTTTGACAATCTTTTTAATGATAATCATAGTGGAAACATAGTGGGCATAGAATGTACAACAGAGCGTAATGTGAACTATAGTAGCAGGATTAGATTTTCAGAAGTCAAGGAAGTATTGAAGAGGATAAAAGTAAGTCAAACTTGTGGCTCTGATAGGATTCCTATTAAAATATGAAAATGTTTAGAAGATGTAGGAGTGGAATAGACTGTTTAACAAAATCCTAGTCTCTAAGAAAATGCCAGATGAACGGAGGAAGAACACTCTTATACCTATTTTTAAAAACAAAGGAATCCAAAGCTGCTCAAACTATAGAGGAATTAAGCTTATGAGTCATACTATGAAACTATGAAAGAGAGCTGTGGGACATCGTTTACGTTGTGACACAACTAATTCGACCAACCAATTCGGCTTTATGCCGGGTCGATCAACTATGGAAATTATCTTCCTCATTAAGAGCTTTTATAGAGAAATAAAGAAATATGAATAAAGATCTACATATATGAAGGATGTCTTGTGGTGGATGTTGGAACACAAGAGGGTATCTACTAGGTACATACACGTATTAAAAGACATGTATGAAGGAGCAAATACTAGTGTCCGTACGGCTGAAAGAGAAACAAGAGATTTTTCTATTTCAGTTGGAGTGCATAAATGATCAACAGTAAACCCTTACCTTTCCTATTAGTTATAGATGATTTAACAAAGAATATACAAAAGGACATCCCGTAGTATATGATGTTTGCAGATGATGTTGTGTTGATAGATAAGACGCGAGATGAAGTTAATAGAAAACTAGAGCTTTGAAGGAACATCTTAGAGTCTAAGGGTTTCAAGTTAAGTAAAATTAAAACATAATACATACATGATATGTTTAGTGAAGGTCAGATGGACCACAAAAAGGGAGTCAACTTGGATGGTATGACAATACCTCAAAGCACCTATTTGAAATATCTTGGTTTGATCATCCAAGAAAATGGAGGGTGCGAGGAGTAGGGCTGGCAATGAGCCAAGCCACTCGCGAGCTACTCGAGCTCGGCTCGAGTATGGCTCGATTTGGCTCGACTCATTCAAGAAAACAAGCCAAGCTCGAACGTAAGATGAAGCTCGTTCTATTAAATGAGCCGAGCTTGAGCTTTGTGGGGCTTGGCTCGAAAGCTCGTGAGCAGACTCGAGATTCAAAATATTCTAGATTATTTTATCACACTTGGAAACAAACAACCACCTACCCAACCTCGTCAACAAACTTTACGTTAGTCTCCCATTAAAGGAAGCTTAATAGGGCATGTAATTTTTTCTTGCTGGCAATGTGGGACTAAATTGTCCCATGGGTGTTACAGCAAGCTTACAGTCACGGGCGTGTGTGTACCTAGGACGTTTAGTCCTATATCACCTTTCATAAAAAGTTGGCGCATGGGAAACTCTTTATCCTCCTCATTCCTATTGTTCAGTCTGGTTTGACTTTAAAAAAAAAACGGTTGAGCCAAACTGATTTAACTCGGTCTAATCGTCGAGCTAGGCTCGGGCTCGACTCGAGCTCGAGTGAGCTGTGCTTGAGCCGAGCTTGAGTCACACTTTGGACTCGAATTAAAGCTCCAGCTCGGCTCGAGCTCGAAAATTTTTTAACGAGTCTAGCTCGAGCATCTCAAAGCTCGGCTCGGATCGGCTCATTGCCAGCCCTAGCAAGGAAGATGTTAGCCATAAGATTAAAACATGATAGGTGAAGTGGAGACTTGCCACAGGAGTCTTATGTGACTGCAAGATCCTAACGAAATTGAAAGAAAAATTCTACCGTACGGCGATAAAACCTGCAATGTTGTATAGTAGCAAATGTTGGTGATGAATGAGCAACATATCTCCAAGATGAGTGTTGCCGAGTGAGAATGTTAAGATAGATGTGCGGGCATACTAGGCTAGATAAAATTCGCAACGAGTATATTAGAGAAAAGGTGGGAGTGGTATCAATTGAGGAAAAATTGAGATAAGGGAGATTGAGATGGTTTGGGCATGTTAGGCCAGACCTAGGGTGGTTCCAATTAGAAAAGTGGAGCATATTAGGATAGAGAAAGGGGTAGACCTAGATTAACTTGGAAGAGGGTAGTACAATATGATTTGGAAACTTTAAACCTTTCAAAAGAGGTAGCCCTAAACTATTTAGAGTGGAGATAAAGAATCTATAAAGTCGACCCCAATTAATTAGGAATTAAGGCTTAGTTGAGTTGAGTTGAATTGAGTATTGAAAAGAGGTTTTAAAGCTACAAATTTGTGATAGTGAGAACCAAGGTAACATGATACTGAATTGATGCTGTTAGCAGCAAGCTATCCCAATCTCCTTAGTACTCCCTCATGCATGTATCACCTAGCCACCTGTTGCAAAAAAAAATGATGATCCTTGTTTGGCTGATACTTGCACCAGAGTTATCCGTATTCCTTATAAAAGATTTAGACAGCATACCTTGATGCCAAATGCTCACTGTTTTTAAAAGTTTCCTTTCCCAGCAGTTTAGATCACAGACATTGATTGACACTAGGATGTCAATTGTAAGATTGTTGTTACTACATTTACATAAGGAATTTTTTTACTACGATTGTATTCCTTTAACATTTAAATTCTTTCCCATCAGTGCTTTTTTAACATGGCTTGTTTTTTTCCCAGAGCCATTAGATCACTGGTTCCTCTGTGAGCTGCAGACCTTAAAAGTGTCCCTTCTCTTTTTGCAAATCCTTCAAGTAAATTATCTAAAAAAAGATATTCCTAGTTTCTTGACCTGCTTTGAATAAAATCAAACTAACCTTCCTTCTGATTTAGTAATATGATGTTCCGGTTACAAATAATTCACTCTACCAAGGGTTTGAGTACATTCTTGTACATTCTCCTCTATTTGTTGAATATATACAGTGGTACTATCCACTTTCAAAAACCAAGGTTTCCTGTGAGCTGGTATTTTTTCATTTTGAATGCATTATCAGCAATTGTGAAATTATGCCTTTCTCAATGGAAAAATGCCTAATGCACCATCATTTGAATGCCTTAGTATAATACATACTCATTACATGTTTCCCATGTCAATCAACCATCTTTCATTCAATTCGTAAATCGTAGAGGAGTATGTGTAACTTCCCCCAGCTTATGCCCCCTGAGCAGCTCAAGTTTAACAACTTTGTAAGTAAGCTGCCCATCTTCAATTAATCTCATAATCCTTCACTACAACGAGTTTGCTTCAGCCAAATTTGCCCATTCTGTATGCAATTTACTCTTACAGAATGAATGTAACACATAGAGAGCCCATTTCTTGGCTGTTATACTCTCCAGATCCCAAAGTTCATCACCTGCCTCCTATCTTTTGCTTACATGCTTCCTTTATAAAGTCCTCAACTACACAATGGCAAGGAACAACCATGGAGATCAGTCTATGAATACAGAAATTTGAAGCTTTATAGCCTCTGTTTGACTCGTCTGCCTCTTCACTTGATTTTTGGCCCTAAAATGATACCATTGATCCACTGTAGATTTCAAGATACATTCCCAAACAAGGCCTTATGTTTGTCCATAACTTTTATCCAGTCCAATAAGAAAAAAAGACACTTGCATCAAATGGATATTATGAATACCCGATACGGCCAAATCATGATTACCAACACTAGAGTTGAGGCCACATGATATTTTATCACACTTCCCATAGGTGAGATGTTACATAACAATCCAATCTTGGCTGTACAGAATTTCACAACAGAAACTCCCTAGAACATTGGTACACCTACCTCCCTGTAGAGCCATAAGAACATCATTTCCAGACCTTAACAACTCCAAGTTAATATACTCACACACCCATCACAATAAACCACATAAGGCTTAAGCCATTCCCCATAAGCCATTCTCCACCTAAACAGTAAAGTAGGAATTAAAAAAGGAAATGAAGACAACCCATTAATCTTTGCAGACAAGCCAAACAATAAAACATTCCATTTTCACTCTACCTTATCAGATCATGCAGGAGGTAGGACTGGTCAATTTTGATACATCACTTTCCCTCCAGATAGTTTACCCTTAATCCATCTGCTAGGTTATTCTAAATTTCTTATCTTTCACCATGTTGTCAAAAAATGATATAAAGTCTCTCAGGTAAACAGACTTTTCAGCTCTAAGTTCTCGTGACTTTTAGATTTCTTGAAACTACAATGAGACATCAGAGAATAAAAGCAAAGAAGCTAGCATTTTCAGCTCAACTTTCTGAATGCCGCAAAACATAAGCTTATAGTTCACATCTTAGATATAGGATATGCTCATTTAGCCATCAGACTCTCCCAACACAAGAAAATAATTCCAAACCAGAAAATACTCCTCGCTCCCCCAATCCATCATGTTCCTGTTACCATCTGCTTCTAAGATTCACCTCCATGTCCATTACATACTTAAATGTACAGCATGCTAAAACCTCAAAATGCTTCAATTCACCCATGCCCTTCTACACTGAAATCCCAGAAGAAGGGAGAAGGTCACCTTCCATAGAAACCCTGCATTTAGGAATAGTCCTTCCACATGACCAACAAATAGACCCCCAAGAAAAAGGGAAAACAGATCTTTTCCAAATGTCTAGTTCATAAGAAATTGAGGGGGGGAGGGGGTGGACTAATTGATCCATATGCTTTATAGATGCCTAGCTTGCAAACTACTACAGGGAGTTATCCAACCTGGACGTACACTGAGCTAAACTGAACATTAATTGCATCAAGTCTTCTACTGCAACCTCCAGTTGTATCCAAGCGAAAAAAAAGACTAGGTTTTATATCATCTTTTATGACTTTTTTACTCATAGCCTCTTCAAAGTTATCATCTAAATTAAGCACATGCTGCACATGCCATTGATGTTGTGCATCTTCAAAACGCAAACAATTTCTGTCTTCTTGACATCAATGTCTACCAATCATCAGTTTTCCATAAATCCTCCTTAACATGTTCATCTTTTCTTCCATTTTTATCTCGCTCCTCAAATTGCCTTCACTTCTTCAACAGACCAGCCTAATATTATCCGATGACTAAATGCTTGTGAAGAGTAAAAAAAATGAACTGTTCTGTACTGTGAAATTTCCAGATAACTATCTATATCTTTGGGAAAATGATTTTACCTATTTTTTTGCTGTTAAGAGTTCTCGTTCGACTTTCTGTTAGCTGGTAGAGTATGAACTGGGACCGATGGGATTGGGCAGCCAATTTGTAAAGTGAGATGCAGTATCATGGGTACCGGACTTTCTTTTCAAAGTTAGCAGTTAGTTTTGCTTTTCAATTCAACCTGAAACACTGTAACGACTGAAATTATCAATACACATAATGATTCAACATTATGAACAGGAACATTTACAATGATTATCAATGCCTATCACAGAAATGTTGATACTTTGCTTCACAGTGCCAACACCTTCTGCTGAGAAACCCCTTTCCTAATGTATGATTGTATTCAATAATTGAACATGATAGCAAACTGTTTGAAATATATGCATGTGTGTACAGATGAAGCCCATTTGGAGCAAATACTAGGTACATATGTTTACATATCTAGCGAACTTTTATACACTTAGGATTTCTAGTCTGTCGAAATGGGTTGGGCTTAAATTATTTGACTTACGACAGAAATAAGCAAAATACAAATCTTTCACTGAAGAACCAGAAACCATATACATTATCTCTAACAAGCTTACAATCACCAAGAAGTTAACTTTAAGAGCCCAAGCGCCATTCACTGTGACTTTGTCAGAGACTTTCACCTCCACTCTATTTCAGTGCACAGTATCCTCAACATTCAACAACCAGACCAAACTCCACAGCATCATCGAGCATTTCCTAATTATCAACACTGCATTGCAACTTGAACCCTCAGTGCATCCAAACAATCAACCATGTGAGCAAACAAATAATGCAAGCCATTTTTCAGCACGCCTATCATCTATTCATCCCAGAGTTTTAGGGAAAACCATGAATTATTCCACAGCGCAGAAGTCAGTGCCTTCTACAAGTGAGACTCCGGATCGGAGGCAACATTGCACGAAACCAAGAGAAACAAAAGGGTTACCAAACTAAAAAGCACAAGGATACAGATCTAGGCCACAACGATGGCCGCATGCACAGGGTTGGTCGTCCAATTACCCAAAAACTAAAACAGTAAGGAAGAGAAGTGAGGAGGAGGTGGAACGCGTACCCCGGGGAGCGTCCGCTTGTTGTGGTATGCATTGACCGCCTTATCCGCCTCCTGTCTCGAGGGACATATCAAGAAGCAACACCCTGCGCCAACCACGACATGGAACAAACACAGATATCACTCTATGATTGCCGAGATTGCGCGGATCTGCGCGAGAGCGAGAACAAGAACAAGAACCAGAGGAAGACTATGAACACGAGAGAGAGAGAGAGAGAGAGAGAGAGAAAGAGAGAGGACCTCGGGAGGCCTTGGTGAGCTTGTCCTTGATGATGTTGACCTCGTCGACCAGCGCCACCTCCTGGAACATGGCGAGCAGCTGCGCCTCCGTCATGTTCTTCGGCACCTGCCCCACGAACAGCTTCACGCTGTCCCCGCCTCCTCCGGCGCCGGCCCCTTCCCCATCTGCGCTCCCGCTGCCATCGCCAGATCTCGCCGCCTGCCCCCCCTCCCCTTCCGCCATTATCCGATCTCCACCTCCACCACCCTCCTCCCTCTCTCTCTCTGTCTCCCCCCTCCTGCTCTGCGTCCAAGTTGTCCTCCCTTCGCTTCCTTCTCCTCGTTGTTGCAGTAATGGTTAATTATTTATTAATTATACTATCCTCAGATCACTATTTATTTAATCCCACAGTCAGATAATTATCAAAAGACCGCATCGCAATTTGCCGCATTATTTATTATTTACTATTTATTATGGCTGCGCTCGAAGTTTTAACCGCGCGCACGAACTTGTCCGTTCCTCGCTCTGTCCCCTTTCATGTAGGCCCCCGGCAATACAGTTATTTACCAGATTGCCCCTCCCTCTTCCAGCTTGTCCCAACGCGTGCAGGCACTGTGGCGTCGGGCGTGGCGGTGTGAAGGGGGCTTTGCTAAACCTGGGCCGACAGGGCCGTCTCACTCCCTACTTCGCTTCTGTAGAGCCACGTGGCGGCGGGTAGAGGGCTAGTGTCACTGGGATCGGCCATCAACGGTCCTGATGGAGTTTGCCGGAGCAGGCGGTACGGTGCGTGGACCTGCAGGGGGGTTGCGCGCGTGCGTCGCCCACGCCGCAAGCGCAGACCTGGGAGCAGAAGAGGGGGAAACTGCACGCGACAACGACACTGGACCATCACGGAGGTTGGTCGTTTCCGTTCGGAGACGTGTGCGCCGCGGCGCTATACGCCATGGAAAAAGAAAAATCGACCGTGGGTTAAGGCACTGTTTGAATGAACTTTTTGGATTATATGAGAAGGTATAATTTCTAACATGAAAGAGAAAATATTTTCAAATGAGTCATTCATCTGTAGCATTTGTGCAAAGTAGATAATGGGATGAGAAGAGGGACAGAAAGGAAGGAGCAAATATAATTGACTTTTGAAAAAATAAGTATTAAGTAGTGATGAGGCAGAATCCGATTCGGCCCATTAGAGCGGGCCCAAACCCCGTTCAGCCCAACAGCAGCAGTATCAGGCCCTCCGGGAGCCTCCAGCCCGTAAGCGGCCCAGCAGCCCTCGGCCCAGTAAGCGGCACCGTCGCTCCCGGCCCAACAGGCTTCAGCCCGTCAGCGGCCCGCCAGCCTTCGGCCCGGGAATGGCACGGCAGCCCAAGGCCCAGCAGGCTTCGGCCCCTTAGCGGCCGAACCCCCTTCGGCCCGATAGCCGAGTCCGGCCCACTCCGGTGGCGGATCAGGCACTATGGCGGTTTACCGGTAAGCCCAAACATAGTCCTATATCGGCTACCACCGTTAACCAACCTCTATCATCTGCTATAAATACACCGCTATTTATTGCCAAAGGTATGCAACTCTTTGCCTCCGAGACCCTTAAGGACTACGGTCCGAATAGCATTAAAGCTACTTCTTGCCTTCTGAATCGAATCATCTTCAGGAGCTAACTTGACCGTCGGAGGGGGTTCCTAAGGGCCAAAGCCCGGGACTCCTGCTGACCGGTTTCTTCTTCTTTCCCTCCTGTAGGAGCTCGGTTCGAATCATCGCCGACCTTCCCGAGTCGGTCTCGGCCGCCGACCTCGGACTCCTCTCCCTGGTCTCGACGCCGTGCGACGGCTGCCCCGCAACGGGAGACTCGGCCCCGACTTCCCGGGGACGAGCCCGCGCCGACCGAAGCGCCCTTCGGCCTTCGGACCCTCGTCTTCGCCTCCGCCTCCGCCTCCTCGGCCTTCCGGATCCCCGTCGGGCCTCCATAACACCGATCCGAACCGGCTTCGGATCCATTTCTCCGGGTTCCAGCCTCGGAATCCGGTCGTGATAGATCCAGTCTACATCACGTGGCGCCGTCTGTGGGAATCCAACAAAACAAGTCATGTCTCAGCGACCTGTGACCCGACGATCCGGGCAAGGCGAAACAGAAGCGCGGGAGGCCTCGGCGCAGATGCTGCCTTCCGAAGGCGCACCTTCTGCCCCGCCGAGCCTGCCTCTGCCGACCATACCGGAGTCTCTCGGCTCGGAAGACCGAGTGGGGGTGCTCCAGCAGCAAGTGGCGACGCTAGCCGCTGCCGTCACGTCCCTAGCGCCTCTCCAGGAGATGGTGTCCGCCATCGCCCAGCGCATAGGGCTGATGGGACAGCCTCCTCCGCAGGCGCCGCTCCCCCTGCTCTGCCCAGTACAGGATGCCCGGTTCCGGCCGGCGCCTGCGCCGGTTCCTCTCAACGAGGCCGCGGAAACGCACAGCGAGCCCCCGACGCTACCTGTCCGAACTCCTCGCACTGATCGCCTGACGGAGCAGGATTATGCTTCGTCAGGGTACCGTCCGGCCCGAACCGGAGGGCAATCCATCGCCACCTCGACCGCCCCGGACCTGGACCAGCGGCTGACGGCGATGCGCAAAGAGATGCAGCAGATGGTGTCTCGGCCTCACGGGGCGCCCCTCGCCAGCAACATCCTGGAGCAGACCCCATTCACGGCGGAGCTCCTAGCCACCGAGGTACCCCCCAACTTCAAGCTGCCGAAGGGCCCTCTCTACGACGGAATGACAGATCCGGTCTGTCATTTCCAGAAGTTTAACACTTATCTTCGGGTCCGAGGGATCTCTGAGGCAGTCCGCTGCCGTCTTTTCCCCCTCACCCTTGAAAAAATCGCCCTCACCTGGTTCGAGGCTCTGGCCCCCAACTCCATCCACTCCCTGGTTCAGTTGGGCCAGTTGTTCATCGACCAGTTCTATGATGCCACCCGACAGTCCAAAACTTCCGCCAGCTTGTTAGCCATCCGGCAAGGCCCCACCGAAACTCTCCAGGAGTACTTCACCAAGTTCCGGACCGAGGCCGCCCAGATCCCAAACCTTGACAGCTCGATCGCGGTCTCGGCCGTGATCAGCGGGTGCCGGGATGAGGGGCTCCTCGGCTCCATCGGAAAGCGCCATCCCCCTACCTTTCAGGACCTCGTGGCCCGGGCCCATAAGTACATCAACCGAGAGGCTCTGATGCTGTCCAGGGGCAAAGGCGCAACCGAGACTACCTCGACGCCTGCTCCCCCGGCGGTCCGACCTCGGTCCGAGGACCAAGAGCCCTCCCGGAAGCGTTATCGCCGGGAGGATTGGGACAGGGAGAGGCGACGGGACCCGCAGCCGCGGTACCTGCCCTTACCTGCTCCCCCTTCCCGGATGCTCATGGAGGTGAAGGGCATGCTCCGGCGGCCTGATCGCATCAAGACCGATCCTCGCCGAAGGGACCCCGGCAAATACTGCGAGTATCACCGAGAGATCGGCCACACGACGGACGAGTGCCAGCAGCTCCGGGAAGAAATCGACCGCCTCATCCGGGAGGGGAGATTGCCGCAATATCGGCGGGAGCAGCCGCCGCAGCAGAACCGGGACGTCCCTGCAGCACCCAGACAGCAACCACCCCCGGCGATAGAAGCCGCTCCTCCGCCAAAAGCCACCTCGGCCCCGGTTGAATCATCCCATCAAAGACCCAGCTCTGGGTCTATCATGATGATATCCGGAGGGCCCGGGGAGGGATCAAGGTCGCGGCAACGCAACACCGTAGCGGCGGTCGACGGCGAGCCGAAGCGGCCTCGTCTGGAAGACATCACCTTCGGCACCGAGGACCTGACTGATGTTCAGGTCCCTCATGATGACGCCCTCGTCGTCAACGCTGTAATAAATAGCTATGATGTACATAGGATCTTTGTGGATAATGGAAGTGCCCCAAACATCTTGTTTTACGACTGTTTTGAGAAGATGGGATTGAGTGAGGCTAGCATGAAGCCTCATCGGGGCCCCCTCTTCGGTTTTAACGGCTCGCCCTGCCGAGTAGAGGGTATTGTTCGGCTTCCTGTAACCTTAGGTTCCGCCCCCCGGCAATTGATCGTTGAAACGGACTTTGCCGTTGTAAAGATCGAGTCAGCCTACAACGCCATATTCGGCCGAAGGCTCATCGGCGGGGTCGGAGCCGTGCCATCATCCTTCCATCAGAAGCTGAAGTTTCATACCAACCACGGGATCGGCGAGGCTAAAGGGAACCAAGAAGCAGCCCGGCAGTGCTACATGATTTCGGTCAAAGGGAAGGCCGCAGCCGAAACCCTGGCGATCGAGTCATCAGCCGAGGCATCTCCGGGAGAAACACTCCTCGCCGTCCCTATTCCGGGAGGCGAGGGACGAGTCCTGATGATAGGCTCCGGCCTGGATAAGATTGAAGCGGAGAAACTTACCGAATTCTTGAAAGAGAATCTCGACGTCTTCGCCTGGTCTCCATCGGACATGCCCGGGGTTGACCCGGAGATAGCCGAGCACCGTCTCCACACCGATCCCGACCAGCCCCCGGTAAAGCAGAAGCGGCGCACCTTCAATCAAGAAAGGAGAACCGCCATCCAAGCCGAAGTGCTGAAGGGGCTGGACGCCGGACACCTCCGAGAGGTGCATCATCCGGAATGGATCGCCAACGTGGTCATGGTGCCAAAGAAAGAGGGCAAATGGCGTATGTGCGTGGACTTCACCAACCTCAACAAAGCCTGTCCGATGGACAGCTTTCCGCTGCCTCGGATAGACCAGGTGGTGGATGCAACGTCCGGCCACGAGCTCTTAAGCTTCCTCGACGCCTATTCGGGCTACCACCAGATCCGGATGCATCCGGATGACGAGAGCAAGACCAGCTTCACAACCGATTTGGGCCTGTACTGCTACACCCGAATGCCCTTCGGTCTGAAGAATGCCGGCGCAACATACCAGCGCCTGGTCAACAAAGTGTTCGCTCCACAGCTGGGCCGAAACATGGAGGTCTACATAGACGACATGTTGGTCAAGAGCCGTATCGCTTCTGAGCATTTGGCCGACCTAGCCGAGACTTTCTCCGCCCTTAGGCGGTACAAGATAAAGCTGAATCCGGCCAAGTGCGCCTTCGGGGTAGCCTCCGGCAAGTTCCTCGGTTACATGGTCACCCGCCGTGGGGTGGAAGCCAACCCCGAGAAGATTTCGGCCATCATACAGATGCGCCCCCCGGCAAACATCCGAGAGGTACAGAAGCTGAACGGGAAGATCGCAGCCCTCAGTCGCTTCATGTCAAAAGCGGCCGACTATTGTTTCCCCTTCTTCAAGCGATTGAAGAAGGCCAGTAACTTCGAGTGGACGGAAGAGTGCCAAGCAGCCTTCGACCAGCTGAAGGCCTACCTCGCCAAAGTCCCCATCTTATCCAAGCCAGTTCCCGGGGAACCCCTGAGCTTATACCTTGCGGTCTCCGAGACGGCTCTCAGTGCCGTCCTCATCCGAGAGCAAGAAGGCATACAGAAGCCGGTTTACTATACCAGCCGAGCCCTTCAAGGGGCAGAACTCCGGTACCTTGCCCTAGAGAAGTTAGCTCTGGCCCTTGTCTCGACCGCAAGGAGGCTCCGACCCTATTTTTTGGCCCATTCTGTGAAGGTCCTCACCGACCAGCCCCTGAGACAAGTCCTCTCCCGGCCAGAGGTGTCCGGCAGGCTGGCAAAATGGGCAATCGAGCTAGGAGAGTTCGATATCTCCTACGCTCCTCGGGTAGCTATAAAGGCCCAGGCATTGGCAGATTTCATTGCCGAACTTACCCCTGGCGCCTCCGAGGCGCCTCAGCCAGTGCCAAACGCGACCGAAGCCGAGGCTACTTCGGCTCCCGTACCGGCCGACGAATGGCGACTCTTCGTAGACGGCTCCGCATGCTCCACGGGCAGCGGCGCCGGATGGATCCTGGCGTCGCCCGAAGGGGTCGTCACGGAGTACGCCCTGCACTTCTCCTTCCCGGCAACCAACAATGCCGCCGAGTATGAAGCTCTCATCTCCGACCTCCGGGCCGCAAAGAAGCTCGGCGTCCGGAACCTGAAGGCCTTCAGCGATTCCCAGCTGATCGCCAGCCACATCTCCGGGGAGTACGAGGCTCGGGACGCAATGATGGCTTCTTATCTCCAGGTGACTCGCAAAATCCTCGCCCAATTCGACTCTTATGAAGTTGTGAGGATCCCGAGAGCCGAGAATGCCCGAGCCGATGCACTTTCCCGGCTGGCGTCAACCCAAGACGGCGGGGGAGGCCGAATGATCCTCGTCGAAGAGCTCGCCGAACCAAGCCTCGGCGAAACCGAGGCCATGCTAGTCGCCGAGGCCGAGGCCGAGGCCGAGACATGGATGACCCCCCTCGTCGCTTTCCTTCTCCAAGGAGAAGTCCCGCCATATCCGAAGGAGGCAAAGCGCATTCGACAGCGCTCATCCCACTTTCTTCTTCTGGACGGGGCCCTGTACAAGAAATCCTTCGGCCGACCACTGCTGCGGTGCCTCGGCCCAGCTGAAGCCGACTACGCCACGAAAGAAGTCCATGAAGGGGTATGCGGAGCGCATGCGGGAGGAAAGGCCTTGGCTCACAAGCTTCTAAGACAAGGCTACTGGTGGCCATCGCTCCGAGAGGACGCCTTAGCCCTCGTCCGGCGATGTGACCAGTGCCAGAGGTATAGCTCCCTCATCCACCAGGCAGCCGCCCTTCTGACCCCCTTATCCGACCCCTGGCCTTTCGCTCAGTGGGGGCTTGACCTCCTGGGGCCTTTTCCCGTTGCCACCGGCCAGAGAAAATTCCTCATCGTGGCAGTAGATTATTTCACTAAGTGGGTCGAGGCCGAACCCCTCGCGGCAATAACCGATAGCAATGCTTGGAACTTCGTCTGGAAGTCCATCATTTGCCGGTTCGGCGTCCCTCGGGCCATTATTTCTGACAATGGGAAGCAGTTCGACAGCCGGCGGTTCAGCGACAACTGCGCCAGCTTCGGCATACTCCACAAATTTACTTCGGTGGCGCATCCTCAAACAAACGGCCAAGTCAAAGTCGTTAACCGAAGCCTCCTACAGGGGTTGAAAACCCGCCTCGGCGAAGCTAAGGGCCGATGGGTGGAGGAGCTGCCAAGTGTTCTGTGGGCTTATCGGACGACAAGCCGAACCCCCACCGGCGAAACTCCCTTTCGCATGGCCTATGGCGTAGAGGCCGTTATTCCGGTGGAGATCGGCCTTCCCTCTCCCAGGGTCATTGCTAACGATCCGAAGGCCAACGATGAAGGACTGAAAGACCACCTGGACCTCATTGAAGAGACCCGAGACAGGGCTCGCGTCCGGCTGGCCGCTTATCAACAGCGCATGGCGAAGTACCACAACACTTGAGTAAAGCCCCGATGCTTTGAAGTAGGGAGCCTCGTGTTGAGGAACGCTCATGCTTCCAAACCAGCCGAAGCCTCAGGAAAGCTTGCCCCCAACTGGGAGGGGCCCTATCGGGTCAGGGAGGTGATCAGGCGTGGAGCTTATCGGTTGGAGACCCTTTCGGGCCAGCCTCTCCCTCGCACCTGGAATGTTGAGCGCCTTCGGCGTTATTATGTGTAAGTCACTTTTTCCCGGGCTTACAGCCGCAGAGTATGAATAAAGACCTCTTTTATCAGGAAGCATGGTATTCTCTAAGTCCGTGTAAACCGTACCGGGAGTGGCTTCGGCCATGCAAACCGTATCGGGAGCGGCATGGTATTCTCTAAGTCCGTGTAAACCGTACCGGGAGTGGCTTCGGCCATGCAAACCGTATCGGGAGCGGCATGGTATTCTCTAAGTCCGTGTAAACCGTACCGGGAGTGGCTTCGGCCATGCAAACCGTATCGGGAGCGGCATGGTATTCTCTAAGTCCGTGTAAACCGTACCGGGAGTGGCTTCGGCCATGCAAACCGTATCGGGAGCGGCATGGTATTCTCTAAGTCCGTGTAAACCGTACCGGGAGTGGCTTCGGCCATGCAAACCGTATCGGGAGCGGCATGGTATTCTCTAAGTCCGTGTAAACCGTACCAGGAGTGGCTTCGGCCATGCAAACCGTATCGGGAGCAGCATGGTATTCTCTAAGTCCGTGTAAATCGTACCGGGAGTGGCTTCGGCCATGCAAACCGTATCGGGAGCGGCATGGTATTCTCTAAGTCCGTGTAAACCGTACCGGGAGTGGCTTCGGCCATGCAAACCGTATCGGGAGTGGCATGGTATTCTCTAAGTCCGTGTAAACCGTACCGGGAGTGGCTTCGGCCATGCAAACCGTATCGGGAGCGGCATGGTATTCTCTAAGTCCGTGTAAACCGTACCGGGAGTGGCTTCGGCCATGCAAACCGTATCGGGAGCGGCATAGTATTCTCTAAGTCCGTGTACACCGCACCGGGAATGGCTCCGGCCACGTATACCGATTCGGGAAGCGGCAAGGCATATCTAAGTTCGCACAGGCGGAAGCATGAATGGCCTCGGCCATCCGACAAACGTAAGAAGCGGCAAGATGTCCCTTCGGGATCATATGGACCACGATAGTAAAGGCCCCGGCCGAATACTATGGCGACATTCTATCCGAACCTACATCGGGTCTCGGCCTTACAAGCTATACCGAACGACGACAGGATCTCAAGCTCCTGAAGGGCCATATTCGGTCGATCATACGCAAACACCAAGGTAAAGCCGAAAAAATTCCTTGTATTTATAGAAAAGGAAGTACAAAAGCCGGCCACACCCTCGGCCGAGGGCTTACAACAGAAGAAGAAGTAAAAGTCGGCCGCATACTTGGCCGGAGGTTTACGATAGAAGAAGAAGCGTAAACCAGTCCTACCCTAAGCCGAGGGCTTACAACAGAAGAAGAAGCGGAAACCGGGGGGGGGTCCCCGCGTCATTCTTCGGCTTCGGCCTCCTCCACCTCGGCTGCGGCTTGTCCCGGAGAGGGAGAGGGAGAGGGGGAGTCGACGATCTGCACCGCTTCAGGAGCGGCAGCCTCCTCAGCGGCAACCTCCTCGTCGGCGGCCTCCTCAGGCACAGCTTCCTCAGGGACCCCCTCAGCGGGCGCAGCTTCATCATCCGGCGCAGGAGTCGAGGCCCTCTCGGCCATAAGTCCCTGCCACCAAGACAGGAGCTCCTTGGCTTCCTCACCCCTCGGTAGGTCGACCCCGGTCAGATCGACACTCGGGCAGGCCCTCTGAGCGACAGCCAACCCGAGGTCGAAGACGGAGGAAGAGGCCAGCAGTTGAGCTTGGATGATCTCTTCGGTGAAGTCCGGGCCGGCCTTGTATTCAACTACGGCCAAGTCCGCCACCTCCTCCAGCTCCCGCTTCAGCGCCGATACCTCCTCGGCGTGTCGCCGCTTCTCCGAAGCCCGCCGGGAGTCCTTCTCCTGAATCTGGGCCTTGAGGGCCCGGATCTCGGACTGTGCCACGGCGAGCTCCCCCTCGGCCTTCACCTTGGCCTCGGCGGAAGCGCGGGCCTCAGCTGTCTTCTCCTCCAGCTGCGCCCGCACCTGGGCACTCGAAGTCACGAGCCCACCGACTAAAGGCTCGATGTCGGGCACCACCGAAGTGCCCTTGCCCGAGCCATCCGACTCCCTCTCGGCCTCCAGGAGCTGGAGCCGGAGCTGCTCCTGATGGTGCATCAGGACGCTGCCTGTCACCGCAGCCTACGAGCCGAAAGCGAATAGTGATCAAAAAAAAGGAAAACCAAGAGAAAGCTAAGGAAAGCTCGACTGAAGCACCTTCAAGCATATTACCTGGACAGACAGCCGAGCGCTCATCGCCGCCAGGTCGATGACCGAATGGCGCTTCAGCCCTTCAAAGGCCGAAGAGAGAGTAAGACTGCGGAGCAGATGGAGGCACGTCTGCGAGTCTTCCATACTCTCGTCCTCGTAAATCCCCGGTTCGGGGCGCCACCACTTGCGCTGCGCCCGGGGAGCCTGCGACCCGGCGCCTTCGTCGCCAACCCCTGCCGCTACAGCCGAAGGAGAATCGCCCCTCGGCGCTTCAGGAGACGCCAGCCTCGCGGCCCTTCGGGCCTCGGCACTCCTCCTGATCAGCGGAGCCTCCTCCGCGTCTACGGCCTCTTCCGACCGGGGGCGCTTCGACGCTCGGCCGCCCCCTCGAGCGGCGAATTTCGACTTTCGCTCTCTCTCGAGAGCGGCAGCAGCAGCACGGCCCTCAGAAGAGGCCGCCGTCCTTGGGACCTCGCCTCGGGTCCTCGGAGCCCCAACGCCTCGGCCGGACCTGCCTGCCGCCTGCGAGGCCGGTGCCCGGCCCGGACCGCGCTGGTCGGATATCCGGTCGAGGAGGGAGTCGAGATCGGCCATTGTTGCAAGCAAGAAAAACCCGTCAGAAACAGAACAGAGAACAAGTACAAACTCAGAGCCGACTTACCCTCGGCCGAAACTTCATCAGCATCCTCAGCCGGAAGAGCTTCGGCCAGAGGAGCGGCGGCCCTTCCTCCGCGGCCCCGCGGAGTCTCCCCGGGAGGAAGATAAGGGAAGGCCCGTACCGGATCGGACCTCGGATCCGGCCATACCCCGGCGGTCACCAGACGCTCCGACGCGCTGAGAAGCCCCCAGACACTGTACGGGGCCATCATCTGGATGCGACCCACAAGGATGCTCTGGACCGGGGTGAGGATAGGAGGATCCGAGAGGCCTGCAGCCAGCGGCGCCCATTCAGTAGGAAAGGGCCACACGCCCTCCTCCTTCTCCGGCAGGGAGACGAAGACGAACTTCCTCTTCCAGCCGTGGATGGACGAAGGCTTCCCGGAGAATACGCTTCGCCCGACCCGAGGGACGAAGCAGTACCACTCGGACTTCCCCTGCCTTTGAATTTTGAAGAGGCAGCGGAAGACATTGATGGAAGGGCGGATCTTCACTTGAGCAAAAACGCTCAAGAAACCGTATACGGTGCGCCAGGAGTTGGGAAAGAGCTGAGACGGAGCCAGCCCGTAGAAACTGAGAAGGTTGATGACGAAGGTGGGGAGTGGAAGACGGAAACCCGCCTCGAAGCTATCAACGTAAATGGAGAAGGAACCCGGGCGGAAAGTGTTAGCCCGGATGGCGGAGTCAGGCCGAATGACCGTCATCCAGGAAGGGAGCTGGAAGTAGGAGACCAGGCGCGTAACCTCTGCGTCCGAAAGGGCGCAGGATGCTTCCGAAGCCATATCCGGGCGACGGCGTCCCGAAGTAGAAGCCTGGCCTGGGCTCCGGACCTCTTCGGCGTACTCGGCCCCGGAGGTCTCGGCCCCGGAAACCTCGGCTCCGGAAGCCTCGGACCCCTCAGTCCCGGAGACCTCGGATTCTTCGGACATTGCTGGGGCAGAGGAGTCTGAGGTGAGGGGATCTGACAGGAGAGATCGCAGAGAGTGGGAAGGAGTATACTCCTCGTCCGAAGGAGTGATCTCACTAGAAGAATCCCGGACCATAAGGCCACGAAGGGAAGGAGAAAAGCTAGGGCTTACTCGCAGGAAGGGGGAGGAAGTCTCTCCTGAGCCGAGTGCGGCTCCTCAAACCTCCCAGCTCCACCAGCAATGCGCTCCGAGGAATGGAGACCTTCCCACGGTGGCCGGCGAGCTCGGACGAAGCCTTCAGAAAGCTAGCTTTCCGCAGGAGAAGGAAGAAGAGCTTGGAAGATTGCAAAGGAAACGCAAGCGCAGCAGTAGGAAGAAGAACAGTGCCCCGCTGAGGGCTTGTATTTATAGAGCTCGCTCGGAGCGCCTCCCGCCGAAGCCAACGGCCGAGATCGTCCCGCTCGTCCCCTCGCCCCGCTCAGATGCACGCCACATGCGCTGTCCATCGGCAATAATGACGGACCAGCTCCGGGACTTGCAGCGAAGCAATCAACGGCCGAGGGCGCTCCGACCCTTCGGCTGGCCGCCCGGATACGCGCCGCGTGTCCCGATCCGTGCGCTGAAGATGAAAAGGGCGGCAATCCGAGTGAAGCCTCGGGCAGAGGGCCGAGGCGATCCGCGACCAGAGAGCGGTCAGGATCCTTTTGTGTTTTCAACGGAGCGACCGGATGCGCGACGCGTGTCCCGTGCTTCCTCGCGAGGCGACGCGCCATCCCGTCCATTTAATGGAGCCTGACACGAGTCAGAGGGCTCGGCCCCTTCGGCTTCTCGGCTCCGAGCCTTCGTCGCCACTCTGAGCAGGGACGAAGCAACCGCGTAGCCCTCGGCCGACCGAGGGCCCCCTCTTCCCAGTAAAAAGAGAATAGAGCTTCGGGTAAGACACCTGTTACGATGCTCTTTTGACAGCTTCGGGCTATACTCTCGCCATCTCAGAACTGAGGAAGACAAGAGTGGGGGGCTATGTGATGAGGCAGAATTCGATTCGGCCCATTAGAGCGGGCCCAAACCCCGTTCAGCCCAACAGCAGCAGTATCAGGCCCTCCGGGAGCCTCCAGCCCGTAAGCGGCCCAGCGGCCCTCGGCCCAGTAAGCGGCACCGTCGCTCCCGGCCCAACAGGCTTCAGCCCGTCAGCGGCCCGCCAGCCTTCGGCCCGGGAATGGCACGGCAGCCCAAGGCCCAGCAGGCTTCGGCCCCTTAGCGGCCCAACCCCCTTCGGCCCGATAGCCGAGTCCGGCCCACTCCGGTGGCGGATCAGGCACTATGGCGGTTTACCGGTAAGCCCAAATATAGTCCTATATCGTCTACCACCGTTAACCAACCTCTATCCTCTGCTATAAATACACCGCTATTTATTGCCAAAGGTATGCAACTCTTTGCCTCCGAGACCCTTAAGGACTACGGTCCGAATAGCATTAAAGCTACTTCTTGCCTTCTGAATCGAATCATCTTCAGGAGCTAACTTGACCGTCGGAGGGGGTTCCTAAGGGCCAAAGCCCGGGACTCCTGCTGACCGGTTTCTTCTTCTTTCCCTCCTGCAGGAGCTCGGTTCGAATCATCGCCGACCTTCCCGAGTCGGTCTCGGCCGCCGACCTCGGACTCCTCTCCCTGGTCTCGACGCCGTGCGACGGCTGCCCCGCAACGGGAGACTCGGCCCCGACTTCCCGGGGACGAGCCCGCGCCGACCGAAGCGCCCTTCGGCCTTCGGACCCTCGTCTTCGCCTCCGCCTCCACCTCCTCGGCCTTCCGGATCCCCGTCGGGCCTCCATAACACCGATCCGAACTGGCTTCGGATCCATTTCTCCGGGTTCCAGCCTCGGAATCCGGTCGTGATAGATCCAGTCTACATCAAGTAGTTTTTTAAAACTTTTAAGGATTACAAAATTACTATTGGATAATCTCTCTAAGACATAATTTCATCCAAACACAGCCTAAGATACAATTTGGGTCTATTTAATAATGATTTAAAATTTTAAATTTTGGAAGAATTTAGATTTTTAAAAAAATAGTCATGTCATCATATCTTGGATTTAAATTTTTAAATAAGTTATTTAATTTTTAGGATCTCATTTGAAAAGATCTTGAGAACTCAAATTTGAAGACACTTTAAAAGATATTTTTATCTTCATAACACTCTACAGGGTAAAAAGGTGAAGAAAGAAGGTGTTATTTTTTAAAATTCTCATATTCTCTTCATATCCCATTTTTCAAAAGATTCGTCAGGAATAAAAACAAATTATTTTTCAACATGAAATAAAATATGAATTCTTAAAGAATTTATCTATCTTTTTTCGTTTGAAAAAAAATATATACTTTTTAAATTTTTGCCGAATCTAAGTCTGAAATATTTTTGTTATCAAATGGAGTAATGTGGATCTATAACTTTATCTATTATGCTGTCAATTTAAATAAAAGACTATCTTTTAATTGACTTACCAATTAATAATCAATTGAATTGTAAGGACTGAAATTTCGGGTTCAGTTTTCGGATCAGTTTCGGGCCGAATCTCCTTGTTTGAATCCTGATGGGTCTGGGGAGTGTCTTCTGAATGACGTCTAGGCTGTACGACGCCTTTCAAACGGCATCCTGCAGTGTAGACGCCATTTAGCAAGGTTGCTGTTGTGCCACGTGGGCGCCACGTGGGCGGTTTTCAGGCCGCGATAGTACGGCCCCAGTCATGTCGTCTGAACGACGTCCTGTATGGACAACGCCATTCAGACTGCGACTCTGCGATGTCAGTATACGGTTCCGGTCTTGTCGTCTGAACGGCGTCCGTAGTGGGCGACGCGTTTCAGAGCCTCTGTCAGTACGACCCGTCCTGTCATCTGATAAGCGTCCGTATCGCACGACACGTTTTACCCTATTCATGATTGACCCCGCGAGCCTTCCCTCATTTCCCTCACTTTCTCCCTCTCACTCTCTCTCCTCCCCCTCTTCGCCTCCTCTGACCCCTCTCTTCCCCTTTCCCTTTCTCTTCTTCCTCTTCTACCACTCAAACGCCTCTCTACCTCTCACTACTATTACCACCACTTCTTTCGTGACATTTCCTTCTCCGGACGGCGGCCGATGTCCCGGCGAAGTGGCGACGTCCTCGGAGGTACCGGACGGCGGCCGACGTCCCGGCGAAGTGGCGACGTCCTCGGAGGTACCAGCGGCGATCTGCAGTGCGGCGGTTCGGCGGCACGGAGCCAGGAGGAGTTCAAGTAACCGGTAGGGGGACGAACTTTGTATGGATTGTAGTTGTTTCATCCGTGTTTTCCGTGTAAATCATGATGCATGTGGGGATTTATTTGGAAAGAATGAACATGTTAGGGGCTTTTCTTGATGAGAATGGGGGTTTCTCATGATAGTTTGGTTTCCCCTCTTCCTCTTCTATTTTGGTGTGTTTTTTAGGTGTTTTGGGGTGAAAAGGGGAGACCCTCGGGTAGAGTTGCAGAACCTGATTTCTGGCGCTAAATGACGTCGCGCCTAGACGACGCCATTTAGAATGGCGACGGACCAGCACGACGCCATTTAGGCAGAAATCACCCCAATTGAGATTTCTACAAGTTTCAGATTCTGTGGTGAATGGCGTCTAAGGAAAGCGACTCCTTTCTAAAAGGCGGCTTCCCAGGACGACGAGTTTTAGGCCATATTCTAAGACCGATATTTTATAAACCAGTTTAGGATGCTTGAATGACGTCGATCTTGGGCGACGCGATTCAAGACAGAATCACACTAATCCATGTCATTAAAATGTGTTTACATTGTTAGATAAGTTGGTTAAATGCAATGCTTTAAATATACTCGACGATGATGGATTCCTCGTGACCGGATAGCACTGCGTTGTGTTTCGTGCGATCGTGGACTTTTCACGTGACCGGATCGCAATGTGCCGTGTTTTGTGTTACTATGGACCTAGAGTGACAGTTGTAGCGTTTGACACTTTGTGTCGGTGTGGTTGGGACACAGCACCGGTGGGAGCAGTGGTGGGGTGACGCCTAGTGAGAGAGGGTCACCTGGTGAACCGGTGTCGGAGTGGTATCTGTGGAGTGTCACTCGTGCTGGGGAAAGGAGTAACCACCTGAGCCAGTTGGGCCGGAGTAGCCAGCGTGCTATCCGAGGGGTTACTGTTTGGTCTCAGCGGGTCGGTGTTTTCCACTTTCGGTGGTGTGGTCGGTGTTTCCCAGTTTCGGTTGTGTGGTCGGTGTTTCCCACTTTCGGTGGTGTGGTCGGTGTTTCCTACTTTCGATTGTGTGGTCGGTGTTTCCCACTTTCGGTTGTGTGGTCGGAGTTCTTCCCACTTTCGGAGGTGTGGTTGGCGTGTTTTGCCGAGACGCGAGTTGTAGGCTCCTTGATAGAATGATTGTTACATTTCGAATGCATGTGGTTTAGATCGAGACTTAGGAGTAGTATGTTATAGCTTTACTTGCCTTAATTACCTGTATCTTTGTGTTGCTGTACTTGTGGGTGTGTGAGTGGGAGGCGGGGGATCGGACGATCCCTACTGAGTCCAATTCCGGTGTGACTCACTCCCTGCTGTTTCAGGTGTGGACCTCTTGGCGCGTGGAGGCGTGGTGTTCTCCTTGGTGTGCGGACCAGCAGCTATCTCAGTTCCGGAGTATGCCCCGATATTGTTGTACTTTGCTTCTGCCTGTAGTTATTTAATTATTTAGACCATGTAATTATTGTTGGACTGTGTACGGACATTATTAATTTTCTTCTTGCGCACTTGTAATTTCTTGTAGTCCGTATAATTGCTGTATTTAACTGTGTTTAACGTTTACTCCTCCAGATGTGTGTATAAGATCCGGATGTGAGACCGTTGGATAATGATTCGACACCCATTTAGTGATCGGGTCTCCGATCATAAAGTGGCGGGTCATGAATGATCGCGTGCTATCAATTATTATGTGCACACCCATTATGAAATGAGTACATGCCTATCCGAGGCAATTGCCATCATGTGATGTAAGATAGTTTAACCAAAAGGAAGCTGTTTAGATTAATTGAGACTTACGAAAGTAGTAAGAGTTTTCATAAAAAATGTATAATATCAAATTTAAGGAGGCACGCATTAACTATTTTTTAACTCACCTAAGATCTCATATAATTTATTTTCATGTTAACTAGTGTTTTGTGAGATAAATTATCATTTTGCACTGTATCCATTAAAAAAAAAAAATCTACTCACATTGAAGATATCAATTAAAAAAGAACTTAATGAACAAGTCCTAATAATATTCTTCTTATGACTAAGATTGGAACGTAATGTATTTTTGCCTAATCGGATTTTGTCGCATAAATCCCAACAGTCATATTTGACAACTGCAGCTTCTCTCTAATAAGTGGGCGCATGCTCCATGGTTCATGGAATCGCCTTACCATGTTTCCCGCCCCTCAAATCCCGTCTCCAAAATCAAATAGTTTGTTCGGACCGGGAAACGTGGGGACCGAGATTAGAAAATCCTACACGGATAAAAAGTTGAGGCTTCCGTTGGCTTATTTGTCGAGAAAAGAACGGGGAAGTTGGTTGGGCCATAAATAGTACGCCTTTACAGGGGGGCTTTGGTAATTGCGGCATTAAAAGGCCGCACGGCTCGGGCGAGGAAGACGATAAGGATTAAGGATAACCATCGACGTCACGGCCAGGCTGTCCCCACTAGAACGGGCCCCACAGAGTCTCGCTGCGCCGACCGTGCAGATAGCACTTCCACAGCTGGCATTTCCGGCATGACTAGTAAGTCGTAACGGCCTCTTTACTCCTAAAAAATAATAATAAAGTAAGACAAATATACCGAACATAAATCTAATTTTAAGTCAGAACTTTGTGACCCAGTATACCCAATCTAATTTAAATGTCAGAGTAGGATGAGTTTAAAATTATAAAAGCATAAGATAGATAACATTGAGGCAACCTTAGTTTTTTTTTTTTCTCTTTTTTAACTCTAACACGATCCATTGAAAAAAAAATTCTTTACACTAATGTAACCTAAGTTTGACTTGATCTTTAAAACTTTTGACCTTGCTTTATCTCACTTATTGAGTTATTTGTTTTATCGAGTTATAATTTAAAATAATTATTGTATTTTATGATATTTTTAATTATTAAAATAATATAAAATAATGAATTTTAATTAAAACAAGAAAATTGAAGCACTCCTCCTTATTTTATTTTACAACAGCCAAACAAATATTTTCTGATTCTAAAATAAAAAAATTTCACTTATTTTAAAATTAAAGATTTACACAATTTTATATTAAAACAAACAACCCCTTAGAATAAACGTAAAGTAGAATGAGTTATGTGCATTATCTTATTCGTTTTTTATTACACGGATTCGTTAGCTCAGATGAGTACGGGCATATTTTGAGATAAAATGAATAAACAATTTGAATAAAAAATCAGATTATCTATTCTAATTATAACAGACATCAGTGAGATCTCTTTTCTTATATTTAATTTTTTATTTACTTTACTTAAATCAAAATAATCTGTCCGAGTAGAATTATATTACAGTTATGAGTTATTAAAGTGAAATATCTCTTTGTATGATGTAAGCAATCTCAGATTACTTATACCGGACCAAGTAATCTGATGGATGATCAACATAGAAGGATCATCTGAATCATTAGGTCGAGTTAGATTTTTCGGCCCGAAAAGGGCGATTAAAAGAAACGTGGCTGAAAGCTTCAAGGTCCAACAATCAGAACTTTTCCATTCAAATAAGGACAGATAACGCCAAGATCAAATTAATTGTGCCAAATTATCAGCATATAACTCTCGGGGCATCGGAGTCACGGCTGACACGTGCAATGCGTTACGTATTCCCTCGCGGACAACCCGAAGACGGGCAAGAACGGGCTACAAGCCTCCAAGGAGCCCATCAAATCAAACGCCGCCAGAACAGAGGAGATGTTATTCCACGCTCGCTGCTATTCCCCGTTCGAATATCGGAACAAATATCCCCAACTTGAATGCAGTACAGATCCCCCCCCCCCCAAAAAAAAAAAAAAAAAAAAACCTTCCAGCCAAATTTTATGCTAAAAAGAATTAAAAAGAACAAATGATATCATTTATGCTCAGAAGTACAAACAGAGATATAAAGAGTACTACAAAGGGGCCACCGGGCGTTATGTTCGGCCTGTTTGCCCCGCATTTTGGGGATATCCCCAGCTACAGTACAGCCATTCCCCTTTCAAGTTTCAACCAAATTTTGCCGAGAGGGGAAAAAACACATGATGACCATTGACCAACAATCAAATTCAAAGTATTTAAAAAAAAAAAAAATAGTAGTACAAGATTTGGGCATCGGAAAGTTGTGCTCTGCTGGTTGACCCGCACATCTCTTTTTTTTTTTTTGGTTGACCTGCACATCTCGGTAGGAGCCCTGGACGTCGACCCATCAGCAATGGTGCATGGTTTGGAAACATAACCATAAGCCCTGGTTGTGACACCAAGTTAAAGGTTGTTAGTCATTCAGCTTAAACTTTTATGACAAAGAAGAGTAGAGAGGGACACTAACATTATTTTGTCTCCAATTAACGACCATTCTAACAAAGAAGAAGAAGAGGAAGGAGTGAGGAGCATGAGGATGATCAGATGGCTTTCATGCCGGCAACCTCACGCAGCTTCTCGCAGACAAGGAACGTGATCATCGTCTGTGGACCAAGCCTTGCAAAGGTCGCAGATCCCCTGCCAACACAGTTGAAGTTGCCGTCGTCAATGACAATAAAAGAGCGCACAGACTCATGGAAGATGAGAGCTTTGGTGTACACTTTCAGCAAACAGCATCAGAGAACGGAGGTGCAATGCAAAACTTTCGGCTGAAAGCTATTTCGATTTTGCACTTTTTTCATGGAAAAGGATGAATGATAGTATTTATGACTAAGTTTAGGTGATTACAAAAGTCAAACATTTCCCAATCCAAGAAGCTTCAATTTGTACCTTTTGGTTGGAAGCTAAAATACAACCAAATTACTACATAAATGGCTTCCAAGTTCTAATCTCTTTCGTTTAAAATAACTCCCTTAAACGGACTGGCTACTAAGCTCAAAAGAGAGTTTACCACCCCCTGCACCATTTGCCCTTCCCTCCCCAGCCATAACCGCCAGCCCCATGAGTTTACAATGCCAAAGGCACCACACAACATTAGACAGCCTGATCTACAAGGTGGAATTGTTAAACAAATTTACAAGTGCGGAGCTCAAATTAGCCATTTGTTAAAATGACTATCCTAACAATCCTAAAATGGAATACGGAAACATTTCGTCTGCCATGTGTGGCTAGCAGTAATTCATCGGAAACAATGACAAATGGAATTGACAATATGAGGCAAGGCAGGCAACAGAAACAAATAGCTATGACAATCATGTAAAGGCTAAAGTAACCATAACCTCCATGGCTTAACAGAAGTTTGATAACATAAAAAGCACCATCATTAGATTAGCCCCGAGGGCCAAAATGGCACAAAAACGGGTTCATGCACAAAGGAAGGTATCTCTAATAGAAAATTGTCAAAATGGATACTAAGTTAAAGAAGCCCTCGTACCATGTTCAAGTTCACCAATCAGTGAAAAACCAGAGAACTAGGGTTCAACTAAATGTGAGAGAATCAAGAAAAAGCATTGTTTTATGGATAAACCAATCACATGAATAAAGCATTCATAAGCAGCAAGATCACATTAAGATAAGCTACATGGATTCTCTATCAGCATTCAAGGCAGAGTTTCTGGAATCTGGAGGGAAGAACTAAGGGCATCAGAGAGGGTCCATAAGCCAATCTTCTCTTAGTTTGCTCCCCCAATCTTGGTGGTTGACTCGTTTTTCTTGGTCATTTCTGGTAAGTCTGAGATGGGCGTAGTTGAACGCAGGTGTGTATTATGGAGGGACAGAGTGTTTGTTCAGGTTGAGACAGGTTATATGTTTCTGCAGCATGTATTATGGAGTGAGAGAACCTCTGGGAAATGAGGGTCCTGTGTCCATAAGATGCCTCCCCTTGTGTGTTTACGATTGTATCAGATATTCATGTGTTTACCCATAATTTAATATGTTTTTCACGTGATCGGTTTTCACTTGATCTCTTAGATGTCCATATTACAGACAACTCTATGCACTTTCCTTCAACCAAACATATACTTATAATGGCAAGATCTTTATCCATCAATTCCTTTTGTCCAACATTCCTTGAGAATAAAAAATGATCCATCCTTAAGTTTGAATTTGTTCACTTGGGATCCAAGTCTTTTTATTTATTCATCAACATTTTGATTTTTTTTATTTTTTATTCTATTTTATTCTTTATACCATTTTCATTGTTTATATTTCCTTCTATTGTTTTATTCTGTATTTTATATCATTTTTGTCTATTCCTCTTTTCCTTCATCCCCCTTTCATCATTTATGAACTTGAAACCCAATGTCGAAGAAACAGGCACTAAACCAAAACTTTGTTGACATCAAATCATGGTCAATTATTTATTTATTTAATAAGGCAAATATTTACTAGTGTCAGATAGAGGGTCTGTGGATGAAGGATCAGTTTTCTAGATTAAATTGTAACTAGTGCCATTAGCTGGTTTAGCAGTGCTACCTTGAATAATTTACATGAAAGTCCAAGCCATAGATCATTTTTTATAATGTAACCCCAATAGTACGTAATGTTCACGGTGTTTTGAGTTACAAAATGAAGACAAAAAAGCCCCCATTAGACAAAAATGCTGTAAATCGGTATCAAAATAAATGTCAAGTTTTAAAGTGGAGGCAAAAGAAAAAGAGGGAGAATGAATTAATTGGTGACAAAGGAAAAGAAGGATGCTTTCCTAAAAGCATATCCTGATCTTGAGTTGACCACTAGGATCATACAAACACTAAACTACTTGATAAAATATGCAATGTTCTCAAAATGGAAAAGCAATATTCAACCGGTCAAGGTGGCAACAATAAAAGGTTAAGCCTACAATCAGTATCAGACACTAATACATCTGCACATCTCTGTGCACATAACGTTCCATTTATGAATAGTTTACAATTTCAACAGGGTATGTCATACTCTATGAGACATCTGCCATTACGACATTATCATTACTATAAAAGCACCCAGGAATTTCTGTACACAAGCTTTCAAGAATTCAAGGTTTCAAGAAACAGAGCTCACCCTTTGTATAATGCTCGGAAGCCCTCTGTGCACACCACCTGACAGGAAAAGATTAAAGTCATTAGCATTAGGACAAAGATGAATTCTGACCAACAATTTTCCAACTTGGTGCACTCATTTAAGTAAAATATCAGTGTCATATGTAGGTTTATCTCACCAAAATCTTACTAGACCGAAGTGGAAATATGAAAGACAAGAATAGGACTTTCTCACAGGTGAGTGGATTATCTAAGTATTCTGTAAATTTCTGTCTAAAGATCGCCACTTGGATGCCAGGAAATTTAGGATAAACAAAGAACGGCATTTTCCAATGCACATGATGTGCAACACCCAAAAGCAAGTATAAATACACAATCAATACTGCATAAGAAACATTTCATAAAGGCACACAGGTCTCCGTGCTCACCTGCAATAGAAGGTTGCCAAACATTTCGACTGTTATTTTTCCCCCTTCAAATACATAGTAAAAGATAAATAACTCCAATATCATAATACTTAACAAGCTGCAGATCTAGCTTTTTTCCCATTAAGAAGCAATTAGTATTTCCACTCTTTTGGGGCTTAACAGGATAGTTCAGAAGGAAAATGACAAGTTTGAACAGAAATCACTTCATCCCTGTCCTAGATATAATTAGCCAATTTCATGACTTCTTTTTGTATAAACATGTGGCAAAAATCTGAATCAATAAACCTACACTATTTTTTCAGTAGCCAATTGACAGATCCAAGCATTTTTTTGTATTAATACATATAAGATATTATATACATATACACCGTTTTACATAGTCAATTGATAAATACTGCAGCATGCCTCCCATTTTTTGTAAACTTGTAACTAATAGGAACAAAGACTCAAAGCATCTTATGGGTGGTACATGATCAATATAGGAGCAAGCCCTTTTAGGTCCACATATATGTAGTTCCATCATTCACATCAAATGTATAAAATCTGTCAACTGCATAACTTGTAGTATGAATCACAAATGACCTTATTACCAGTCTGATCAAATGCATAAAATCTGATATCGCACAGCATGCAGTATGAGTCACAAGCCAACCACAGCAAAAAGAGGGTAGCCTGGTGCCAAGAGGCTCCCCCCACTGCAGGGTCTGGGAAGGGTCAATTATATGCGGTTCTACCCTTACATTTTTCAAAAAGGCTATTTCCGGATTTGAACTAATGACCTCCTGGCCACAAGTGCAAAAGCAACCTTACTATCGCACAAGCCAACTACAGCAAGTGTCCCAAAATTATGGAATATGTTGCCTGTGGGTTGAAGTCAGAATTTACTGCTTCAAAACATTAGGATGTGTGCTGAGATGTAAGAAAAAAGAGTAATACTTGCTGCAATGCCTTGGCGCAGCTGTCCGATCCAGCTGATCGGAAGGCTGCGCAGCAGCCCGCCTGGGTGAGAGAGGGGCTGGTTTTTCAAAAAAAATTGTTTTCTTGTCGAATTTTTAGATTTTTTTGAAGCGCCCAATAAAAAATCTGATGGTACAGCCAGTGAGCCTGGGTCGGTCCTGAGTTGGCTGTATATTTTTTTTCAAAAAAAAACTTTTGAAGAACACCTCAATTTGCATGCAAAAAAAGTTTTTTTTTAAATATATGATCAGCTTGGGGCCAACCCGGGCTCACTGCTGTACCATCGGATTTTTAATTGGACGCTCCAAAAATTTTAAAAATTCTGACAAGAAAATAAAAAAAAAATTAGAAAACCGGCCCCTCTCCACCCAGGCGGGCTCCTGCGCAGTGGCTGCACCTTGGGCATTGCAGTCCACGTGGATTGCAACCCGGGCTCACTGCTGTGCCATCGAATTTTTAATTGCACACTCCAAATTTTTTTAAAAATACGACAAGAAAATAAAAAAAATTAGAAAACCAGCCCCTCCCCACCCAGGCTGGCTGCTGCGCAGTGGATGCACCTGGGGCATTGCAATCCACATGGATTGCAATGTCCAAGGCATGGCAGCAAGTATTACTCAAGAAAAAATAACCATTACTAAATGAATATCATACCACTGTAGTCACAAGAGTGACATGGGCCTTCATGGCCCATCAGTGATAACATCATCTGAACAGCATACCACTGTAAAAGATACAACTGTGTACCCATAAGTTGGAGACAACTTTACCTGATATGCACAGTGAAATCCATTCCTATAGCTTTTGGGGCCATGGGACTCTCGTTGCAACATGAGGCGGGTTTTAATCATGTCCACAGGTGCAGTTACCAGGGTCCCCATAGTTCCAGCTATGCAACTTGAGCTTTAGACATACATATGCTTGCAGTTAATCACCTCTGAAAAGGTAACTTTTTCAATTCCACATCACTGTTTTTCTGAAGAACATGATAAAGAAAAGAAATTCTATACATGAGATGCAGATGAAAACCTTCTTCAATAGGTGCCCATCTGAGTAATGCCTGCCATTTGAGAACAGTATATCAGTTCAAGTGAATGGTTGGTAAAAGCAATAACCTGCAATATATGGGATACTAAATGTTTGTATCACTGTCCGACTCCTATAAGAAAAAGGAAAAGAAAGCGAAACTCCACCTGCTTAGATTCATCATACGTTGCCAGCTGTGATGCGGTTAAAGCACTAGCTCTGGCCATGGCCGGACCAACTCCTCTCCAGAGTGCCCTAATCCCTTCTTCCCGAACTATTTTATGCACTTCTTTTATGGGTCCTCTTCCCGAGTTTTCCATCTGTAGCCGCACCTGGTAAAAGAATATCATTTTTATGAACATAAGATTTAGAAGAGCAAGCCACACAAGCATATTTACCTTTAGCACTTCCACTGGATTCGTCAATGCAGTAGCAATAGCGCCGGAAAATGCTCCAGAGGCTATCTTAACCAAAATATTAGTGGAACCAAACATAACGTTGGAGACATACTTGGAAGGCTCATACAAGCCTAAACGTACACCTCCATAAAGAACTGATCTTGTCAGTGCAGGAGCAAATCCCAAGTATAACGCCTTGGGCCCTTCAATTTTAATCAATTGTGCAAAAAGACCACCCTGCTATTACAATAATTAGCAGCTAGGGTAGAGGAGAAAAATCAATCAAATAAATGCCAAGGCCTATCAAGTGAACAGAAATATTCAGGGAATACCATTCCATTTAAAGGGCCTCTCTGACCAACAAGCTGCATCTGGAGCCTGACCTTGACCACATCTGCATTTCCATTAAGAAGACATATTAATCTGTTAAGAACATCATCAAATGTCATAGATATCCGAAAAAAGAAAAGAAAAGAAGGTTTTTAATATAAATGTTTTAACCTAATCCTTCATCATGGCGTCAAGAGAAAATATCTTGTTAGTGGACCAAGTCATTGATCCACCATTATATATACATTTCAATGGGTGATACTTATTCATCCATGCAGAAATGAAAGGTCACTTGACTGTGTATGATTTTGCCGAGAAAGGGATACTTTCAATTGTTATGATGCAACTTCATTGTGGGTACTTGTTCTGTGGCAATTAAGTGGTTTCAGCTTGCACGTAGGATTATAGTATAAATGAAATTGAATGACCAGAACTTCTGCAAGCTCATGAATAGGATTGTGTGCTGCTTCAAAGTGCTAATTGTCAGCCCCGCTCCTTCAGAATTGAAGGTCCATTTTTTTCTATGCACATTAAATTGCATTCCAATTAGAGTTATGCAAGGAATTCCACTACAAGAGAGTTGTGTACTTCTGTTGATGACAGATTCCATGCCTAACATTGAAGTACCCAGAGTTGGGAGGCGGGCATTGTTCGAGTTCATGGCATAAGACACAGTTCAGGAGGAAGCATAAAGGAGAGAGATGGAAAAAAAACATAATCTCTAACAAGCTGGTAACCTTAAAAACAAAAATATCAAGAAACTTTTATGGCACGTCGAAGTATGCCAATTAAGGACCCCCAATCTGTGACATGGGTTACACTACAAACATGAAACAATACTAAAAACGGGTTTTTATTAATAAATACTCGGTAAAAAAACGTATTCAGATGCATAGGGATATCCCCAAATTTGACAGCAAATGTATCCTTTAAATATCTATTAACAAAAAACAAAGTCATGCTAATTATCTATCTACTTTCGTTCCCATTGTTGTAATTCTTAATTGTAAAGTAACAACAGAAAGAAGAAGATAAAAAAGGGATTGGAAACGCCTACCAAGAGGATGGGTCACACCGGTAGCGACCGCAACCGCCGCCCCACTCGTGGAGAACTGGTACAAGGCATACCAAGACGAAGCATCAGCCGATTCCCAGCTCCACCTCCTCCCCACCAACCCTGCACATGCACCCAAACGCAAAAAGAATAAAAACAAACCAGGACAGAAATTGGGGGTTTGGGGGGGGGGGTTGTTGCAGCACCCAGCCATCTTCCATCTTCCACCCCCCCCCACCACACCGCCCCCACGCCAACACACACACGAATCGCTCTCGAAACAGAAGAAGCAAGCCAAATTCAAAGCTGGGCGACCTGAACAGGACCCGAAAACAACAGAAAAATCTCCAAAAGAAGGAGATTGGAACACCTACCTGAGGAACCAGAAGAAGGGGAAGAAGAAGCGGAGGTGGGAGGGGGAGAAGAAGCCGCCATTAGGCTTCCCGTCGGCCTCTTCTTCTCCCTTTCTCCTCTTCTTCTTCTTCTTGGGTTTGTTCGAAAGAAATGGGAAGGGAGGAGGCGTGGTAGTTAAAAGGGCCAACGGACCCTGACGCCAGGAGGGGGAAAAGGCGTGCGCTGAATCCGCTATGACGCAGAGGGGATGCCTCAAGTGTGTTGCGGTTATGACAGGTGGCGTTTGCCCATTGGCCCAGGCTTTCCTCCGGGCGGGCGTCGGCCAAATAAGATCCTCAAGATCTCCTTTTACATATAAAAAGGAAGATAAGTAAGTTGTTAGTTATTAAATAATTGAAAATATATATATACATGTCATCTCTCCTCTGTCTGGGTGGCGTTTGGGAATAAGGTTTCCTTTGGAAAAAAGGTGGAGGGAACAAGAGAGAGACAGAGCATTTAAGGATGAGAAAAGTGGCAATTTTCGCGGGCGGAGGAAGCTGCATGAGATTCCCAGTTCCTCTTTTTGCTAAATTGAATGAGATATGTCTGAATGGAACATTCTCTCAACTGGTGAGTGGTGCCAATTCCTTACGGATGTCAAAAGTGTAGTTGATCTCCAAGTAACAATTGTCATCGTCATCAACCAACTGAAATAATGAAAACATGTGTTTTATTTTATGGTTTGAAAGTGGTAATTAGAACGCCAAAGAGATGCCATGTACACAGAATCCTGCCATGCACATCAGCATGTCAACCATCACTATATATAAACGAGAAATAACCAGTTAACATCCCTTCGAGACAAATACTTTCTCATTCATATGAGAAGTCCATCGTCTAGGAAAAGAAAGGAATTTTTTTGTATACATAATTGACGTACGTAGACTATTGTATTTGTATCTATACTACTATCTAGCTTTGAGATATTGTACTTATGAATATACCTATGTGTTGTGCAGTGGCTTCAACCGAGTGGAACTCGGAAGGCCACAAGGATCCAAATCGGATCTGAAATTCCCATGAGGAGGAGTTCTTATGGAACTCGGAAGGTCATGGGGAAGTTCGATTGAGATTCGGATTGGAGTCTTAATGAGTGTTCCTTAGCAACTGGTGGTGTAGAGAGTGGAGGGATGTAACCACAATATTTTTGAACATGTCGGAGGATAATGTTAATAATATCTCAAAGTTGAGGGATTAAATACAAGTGCGATAGTTTATAGGGATATATGTACTAAAAAAGCCCAAAGAAAATGAGCTTATCCCAGGTGATGAATCCCGAATAACTTATTCTACAATCAGAGTGGGGCTAAAAGAGACATTTTTCTTTCTCTCTCTCTCTCTCATATTTTTCAAAAGTTCAAAGAATCTAAGTTTTGTAGTTTTAAAATGATTGAGGTTGTACTATTGAAAGACAAAAGTTACTTTTTAAAGTTCTTATCTTCTCGTGGCCATTCTCACATGTGACTTAGGAGTATACAAATATTTAAGAGAAAAGGTCTAGAAGATCTCATCCCAGATGCGTATGAGATAGAATTGGGCAAAGTTGACCACATTAGTACAATTTAATACATATTTTCTCTCAATTAGAGATAATCGTGCACAATTGACTGACCTGTATTTATATGAATGCGACAGTTTTAATCTTAGAAGATCGACTACATGAAAAAATATTCTCTCCACATAATCGTGCACAATTGACTTGATTTTTCACACTCCTATTTTTTCAGCCTTGAGCGGAGAAAAATTAAACAACTATAGCCTCTCCAAAAAAGAAATGCCCTTGATACTATTCAACCATTAGTTGATACTATCGAAAGCTCTGGTTACCTCGTATGTTTGTGTATTGGTCCAAGCTCTAGTTGACGAGTGCCTATAGATGTAAGAAAGGAGACGAGATCTTTTGTATCTTATTTTTTGTCATTTGATCTCAGGTACATAATTATAAATAAATTAAGATATTACTTATTTTGTGGGCACAAAAAAATGAGTTCTAAAAGATCTTATTCTTTTAAAATAATAATATGATTAGACACAAAAAAAATTATTTCAATGAGTGGTGTTCAAACCTGACAACTATCGATTTTTCTTTAAATATGAAATTTTAACCGCACAAGTGCAAAGAATTCCACCCCTTCTCTTGGGAGTAAGTTTTTTCTCCCTCACCAAGGGTGAATACAGGATTTTATTTTTCTTAGGGGTCCAGTGCAACTACATAGCATTTGTCATATATTTTTAAAAATATTATAAAAGATATAAAATAAAAAGTATAGCTCATTTCAATAATACTCGACATTCTTTCATTCAAGCATCAATTCAAAATTGGCCCACCATTTTCTGGATAACGTAAACTATCATATTCAAGATTTCAGTGGCAACATCAATTCTTGGAATTTTGGATGAATCGGTTTGACTTTCATCAATCTTTGAAACACGAGGTGTAAGAATGTTTTGTGCTTCTGATAAAAGAAAATTTTCAAAGGTTGTTAACACTTCATTCGCATATGTGTTGCTTCCTCTTAAAATATGCATCGACTATGTGTTTTCTCATGACTTAACCTAACAATATAACAAGCAATATTAATCTAGAACTTGCAAATTTTTAATAAGGTGAAAACTCAGAAAATTTTGATATGTCAATAAAACAAAAATTAAGATATATTATCAAAACATTACATGTTATTGGAAATTGAGTTAAAAACCTACCAATAACTAAGTGTTTTTCTTATACTTGTATTTCTACAAAATGGAAGAAAAGAAACAAAAAAAAAAGATTCATAGTGAACAGAGCAACGTGCGATTGAGGAAGAAATCTATTCAACAACTAGGTTTCCCTTGATACAACCCAAAATCAAATGGTTATTGTCAAGAAAAAGAATAATGAGGTAGAACAAGAAGAAAATGAATAAAAATTAAAAAATTTATATTATTTTTCACATCCTTGCGAGCTATCAAATGTGAAAACAAATGTAAGGAGCTATAGGCATACCTCACGAAGACAAAGTGCATAACCGCAAAAAATTAAAGAACCCTCGAACGATTGGCAGAGGAAAATAAAACCATGGTAGCAAGAATAGCGAGCATAAAAAGCCTAAAATGCATGACATAAAAGTGACAAGAAGACAAGTTTCATTTAAATTTGCAAAGAACCAATATGCTCCTGAGTCGGCTCGTTGATTAAGTTAAATAAATAAGTTTGAATAAAAAAATTAAATTTTAATTCAGCTCAATTATATTTGTCAACAAATTCTTTTAAATACTCATTAAGAGATCATTTTAGTACTCGCTAAGAGCTCACTCAAGTACTCATTAAGGACTCTTTTAAGCATTCATTTAATTATTTTATTTTTAAATAAATATTTAAGGCCTTTCAGAGTTTCGTATCAAATAACTAAAGGTGCAAATAACTTAGTATTCACCATGGTTTGACCCGAATTTATAAATTTAAATTTATAAAATTTTAGATTAAATGTGTCGGAGATTCATTGAGCTCACGAGCTTCTCTATACTTGACTTGAACTTGTTTAACATCTAAACGAGTCAAGTTTGAACAGCCATCATAGATACTTGGCTCTAATTCAAACTCGATTACAATTAATCAAATCAAGCGGATAAAATTTGACTCGACTCGACTCATTTACATCCCAGTGAAATCCCCATCGAAATCTTAGCAAAACCTTGTAAATTTTATTATTTTCTTTTTGTCATGAACCCATAGTAAGGTGAAAACGCCTGTTTACTTTTTCATGCGGTTATCACACAGTTTGTTGGGAAAGTCTACAAATTACGTTTGTAAGGAGATAGAAAAACAGAAATTCTCATTTTATATGGTTACCACAAATTTTGTTAGGTAGGAAGGTGAAAAAAAATGCAACTTTACCATATCATAGGATCACTGCAAATTCTGCAAAAGAGGTTAAAAGATGAGTGCGGTTCTTTTCAATACAAGTTTGGACTGAACTCAGTCAGTGTGCAAAGAGAAGGAAGGAGTCTTTCATTTAATCCCTTCTTCGAGAATGGGAAAAGCACCATATGAGGGGTTCTTTTGAAACCTTTTCCTCTCTGCGCTGACTAAGTTCAGTTCAAACCTGCACATAGAGGATCTCTATTCTTAAAAAATGTAGGTCACTTACTTGCCAAAATTTACGGAGGAATGCTAGCATCACAGGATAATTTTTCCACTTTTTTTATCCAGTTAAAGGGAAATGAAATGATGAAGGTGTTTTTCACAATTTCACAGGAAACAGTTAATGATGTGTTTAATGAAATCATGCACCAAATGCAACCACGTCACTGGGTAAAAAAAACGGGGAACCTTTCCCATCATACTAGCAATTTCCTACTTAGATTTGATCACTCGTTCTTTCACTTTCACAGCGTTGACTGTTTAACACACCACCCTTTGGGGAGGATGTCGCATTGACTAAAGAACAAACAGCTAAGGTGTTATTTGGTGCATCATAAGATGTTATAAACTATCATAAATAATTATAAAACAATATTTGCCTTATATTGAGCATGTTGTAAATTGTTTTATAGTATTTTTTCGTACGATGTGTTTGACGCATCGTAAATTGTCATATTTCAAAATTCTTTGACCCTTAAAATTCTCCTTCTAGCTGATTTTAATTTACAGTCTAAAATCATCTTAAACCCTAAACCAAAACCGTTGATTTCAAAATTACTACTTTCAAAATTACAAAAAAGTTAAATAAGAGATCTTTAACATAATATTAATAGACAGCAACGATAGAGGCGTTTTTGTGACTATTATGATGCAATAAGACTTGTTTATAATAATATGAAATAAGATAGATAAATTTACAATTATAAACTTTATAAAGATCTTAGATGTCATTTTTTGGAATAAAACTTTTGCTTATCACACTTTACTTTCTTTATTCTAATTTTTGAATTTGATACTCATCACCAAAGAGTATTTCTGATTGACACATTGCGTTAAAGAGAGAAAGATAGAGAAGTAACATATTTTAAATATTTTTAACTTTGATTAAACATTAACTAAAAGTTAAATAAGAAAGGTTTAACAAAATACTAATAGACAGTAACGATAGAGGTATTTTTGCAACTATTGTGATCCAATAAGACTGACTTATGATAATATGAAATAAGATCAGATAAATATACAACTACAAAGTTTATAAAGATCTTAGATGTCATTTTGGAATAAAATATTTTATTCTAATTTTTGAATTTGATACGTTTAGTTCATTCTCATCACCAAAGTTGGCTGATACGAAACCAAATCCAAATGAAGCGTAACAGTTACACATCTGAATATCTTGCTCATCCATTGGACAAGGAGTAATACCTGCTGCACTAAGTAAGGGCGAGTGACCCTTAGAGTGCTGTCTAGTGGATGGCTTTGAGAAGAGTATATTTTTTTCCTGAAAATTCAGTGACGTAGAAACAAACCTTAAAGAAAAAACTTCTAATAAAAAGAGAATCGCACCCCTACACGATCAGCAGGTATTACTCGGATAATTTATGAGTGGTTGAATGACTCCTCGTCGCAATTTGGCCGATCCATCGACTGTTGGGTGATCTCTTGCATGCATTGTTATCAAAGTGAATGACCATACTAAGACCTTGTCTATTGTACCTTACATCGTAAGGAGAAAGCATAAGTAGTGTTCACTACGGAGCAACTTTGCAGCAATTTTCACCATTGAACTCACGATAAACAATAACGTACGCAACACCCATGGCCTATCATTCATGATTCAGAGTTCATTCCACGGTGTTTAATTGGCACATGGCATTGACACAGACCCCGAAGCACACGAGAGTAACCATAGTGTGGCTCAATTAGTCGGATATATATAAATATATACAGGAAAGCGGCATACCTTTCTAAGTGAAGTCTAACATATATATATTTTTTTTTCCTGATAAGAAGATAATTCTTTGCAACACGAACAAATCTGCTTAATTACGTGACAATTTCAGGCCCAAACAAACATCGGAGAAAATAATCGCATTGACCAGAGGAAAATTCAACTGCGTTGGTTCGATACTGAGTTTTTTTTTTTTTTTTTGACAGAATGGCTCAATGGCAAGGTATGTATACAAATTTACAATGAACTAGGGTTCAAGTCCAGGCATTGTCTTAATTTTCCTCTTAAAGAGGAGAATATTCCATGCAAGTCTACATAATCCGTCTAATTAAGTGAAAATTCTGAGTCAAATTAATTTCCAAGAAAGCAATCCCACATATAAGGGGATAAAAATTTCATGATAAATACTCACCGAAAGACTTAGAGAGTTTTTAGACTCTCACCTGAATTTGAACTAAAAACCTTCCAGAAGAAGGCCATATGGTGAAGCAAACTGAACTACTCGTTCTTCGGTGCCGAGTCCGTATGCAAGAAACTGGCCGCCAAAATATACCTCCTTGATAACCCTGCCCCTCCCGTGGAGATGCCAGATAATCCGGTCACTGGTCATTTCGGCCATTGCGGAAATGAGTTACCACCCGAAGTCTTACATAAACAACATTATCGCAGATCAGGCTGTCAAAATAGGTTTAGATAAAACGTAGATTTCAAGATCAAATCATCCGAACACAACAGCTGCACTAAAAAGCCATGCAAACCTCACAGCTCCAGGATTCCCAAGCATTTTTAATCAAATGATTGGACCAAAAAGAAAACACCGGAAAAAAAATCTGTACATTAGAAGAGAGTTCTTTTTTTTTTTTTTTCCTGAAAGCCGGCTGACCAAACAAGAAGAAGGCCATGTTTGGCACAACTTCCATTTGGAAGCACTTTTACTTTCATTGAGTTATTTTTTGTACAAGTCATTAGATCTTGAGAGCCATTTATGTAATATTTTACTTGTGTTTTGACTTCCAACTAAAAACTACAAGGAGAGAGCTTCCAAGATTAGAAAAAAATGAGATTGTTACGAAAGAGTTGACTTTTGTAACAAATCAAAATTAATTATAACCTCTCCTCCTCAACTCATTCTATATGAGAATTAGAAGTCAAAAGTGACTTTCAAGTAGAAGGGTTTGCCAAACACGCCCGAAAACTGCTAGTGGCACGGGAGAACTTTCCCACTTTTTCTTCCCCTCAATGTTAATTTTTTGAATCTTCCATCAATGACCCACCGTGAATTTTGTAAAATAGTTTTCAGTCGCACCTTATTAAAAGGATAAGAAAACTGGGGAAGATTTCTGGGTGAGGCTAGCATTAGTCTCATGAAAAAGGTACGAAAACATTTTAGAGAAAGCAATGAAGAAGAATTGTTATCAAAGTCTGTGGCACTAAAAGTTGGACGCTTACGAATGCACAATGAGATTGGCGCATCAGCTAGTAAAGCTACACTGTACAGTTTATCCAGATGACTGTCTTTCAGGTGGGAGTCTCAACGCTGTGAACAAAAAGTGGTTTTATATCCCTGCTCCTCGTGTATTGCAAGAATTGGCTTGGCAGCTCTTCTAGCAGTGACTGGACAATTGGAATCTGTCCTCCTGTGCATATTATCATGATTGTTTCAGGTTTCTGTGAAAGTAAATCTATTTAAGAAAATCTGACATCAATAAATCTGTTCAAGAAAAAATGGAACATCAATACCTACCTATATAAATCAAAGAGCTTTTCACTTATGTGTTCACGCTGTGACAACGGTATGAAAAAGGGGAAAACAAAATTCAAACACGTAGGAGCAAAAAAAAAAACTGCCAAAATAGGATAAAGCAAACCAGAATTGACGGACCAACAGAATGGATGCACATGGGATGGCTCAGTCTAACAACCAGAGCCTAAGCATAATCAATGGATCAACAGATTGAATGAACGTGAATTTGTGCCACAGCTAGCATCCAGAGTGCAGCTCATCTTGATTTTACTTCCACAGACATCACATTGACTTTACAAGAAATAAGGGCTAAGTGTCAGTTTCCATTCAGCTTAAAATACCGGTAGGGCTGTCACCGGGCCAAGTTCTGCGCCCATGATTTCAACCTGCAGACAAAACAGGGCCAAGCCCACAAGCCTGCAGGCCCAACAACCCCATCGCACACAGAATAAGGCACTGCACCGAGAGAGAGAGAGAGAGAGAGAGAGAGGATAGGGGTGAAAATGAGCCGAGTTTTACTCATGGAAGGCAGGATCAGCACGGATCGGATCGGCCGATCCGATCGATTTTGACCCAAATTGGCCCAATCCCGATCCCCGATCCACCGGTCTAAGCTGGGATCGGTAGGGATCAGCCGGCATCGGTCCAAAATCGGTCGGGATCAATTTGAGATCGGACCAATTTTTTTAATAAAAAAATAAAAAACAAATGGAGGACCGGTCCAGATCAGCCTAGGATCGGATTGGATCGGCCAATCCGATCAGTTTGGACCGGGCTGATTCGTGCCCGATCCCCAATTCTTCGTACCTTATTTTGTTCCAAGTTGGATTCAATTAATTTTAATCGAGCTCGAGTTTGAGCCGAGTATGATGGGAGACGAAGAGAATGAAGGGGATGAGAGAGACCACCGGGTCGCACCGGCAGTGAGGAGTCCTCCGGCATCGCACCAGAGGCTTGGGCGTCACTCCCTCTCGAAAATAACTCCAAATTCACAGCAAATATCTTTTGAAAAATTAAAAATATGTCTTACAAGAGTATTTAAAGAGAAAAAAACCCTAATGACTCCCAAAACTTTACTCTGGACCAAAATACCCTTGACATGAAAAAAATAATACGAAAATCACATAAAATTCTTAAAAAATAGAAAAAAACTTAAACAAATCTCAAATGGACTAAAAAAAATATCTATGGATTCGTCTAACAATAAGCTACACATCAGACAAGCTTTATTGAGTTTTCTAGCCACAATGAAGCCAGAACACTCTCCAACGGCGGTAGATGCACTCTATCATGTGATGTAGTGATACGCTGGTCTTGGATTCCCATCATTCTCCTCCAATTCAAAAAAACTCGTCATCAAGTTTTGTAGTGTCGGAAGATCATGATAGTAATTGCAACATGTGAGAATAGTACTGCAAATCTAGAACTAATAATTACATCGAAGTGCGTAGAGTATTACTTTGCATCATTTAAAAATTTGCACCACACTTGATTGAAAATATGCGGTCTAGTGGCAAGGTTCCTGTATGTGAGGATGGTCGACTGGACGTGCTTATCCATCGGTTCTGCGAATAGAGAATCCCCCAACAAATGAAGACCGGCTACAACTATGATAGTCTAATCCGATGCATGTGGATTAGATAGAGGTAGAGGGACCATCACAACTGATGTAGCAAGGGGCATGTCAAGGTCTAACCACATAGAAGATAAGGTTGGAGATCGTGATGATGTACTGTTGATGGCGTCCAAAGAACCTGCATTTGTTGGGATGGTTGTCGAGTCAGCCTAACACTTTGTGACCTGGTTTGAATCTTTAGACTAAGACATTGCCACACTTGAAGGATACTTGATTGGAAAAATGAACTTTCCTTTCAAGTGAGATGACTGGAGGATGCACCTATGTCGCTCATGATCTACAGTGTCATGTCGTTCTTCCATCCAATCTCTGTCAAGTCTAATATACAGCCCTGACTTGGGAAAGATGATACACCATACCCCACCAATATGAGAAACACCCTTGAAAGGCCCATAGAACTCCACAAACGCTCGGTCACCATCTACTACAATTTCTCTGGTCTTAAAAAGTAAATCGACAAGTGCCTGTGAAATAAAATTCCCATCTAGTCCACTATTAAACAAAAGGGCGGCATGTACTTTGTTGGGCAACATAACCCCAGTGTAGAAGACTGAAGAAGTCATGACTACGGACGATGCAGGAAGGTCGACGACAAAGATTGTCGGCGGCAACGACAGAAGCAGATGGTGGCAGTAGCACACGGCAGCGATGGCTACAACCGCACCAGCCCGAGCTTGTTTGGGTGATGGTGATGGGGATGTAGACAGTAGAGCTGTTGGCGGCGGCCGCCGCCGCTGGGGCTGCCGGCGAAAGGTGGTTCCTCCCTCTCTCTTCTTTTTTTGCACTTTTTTTTTCGTTACAAAACAAAGGTTGGGGGAAAGAAAGAAGGAGAGGAGCGGTATCAACAGTACCGCGGTATTGTTCACCGTGAACAATAACCTCCTTTTTGTCTCTTTTTCTTCTGTGGTTCCGGTGAAATGGCCGCCAAGAAAAAAAAATGATATGGGGCGAAGAAAAAGGAGGAAGAAGGGTGTGATGGCGGCGGCGATCGGTAGCTGCTGAGCGGGACAGCGGTGGTGAAGACGGGATAGAATAGTAGCGTGGTAGGGATCGAAGTTTGCTCTAATACAAGTTTGATGGGGGACGAAGTGGATGAAGGGGATGGGAGAGACTACCGACGTCGCACCGGTAGTGGGGAGTCTCCAGCATCGCACCGGAGGCTTGGGCGTCACACCCGGCCCTGTCGCAGAGCAGATTCAACCCCGTCGCAGGGTCGCCTTCTTCGTCGTAGAGAAGAACTCCAGAAAATAACTCCAAATTTGCAGCAAATATCCATTGAAAAATAAAATATGTCTTACAAAAGTATTTAAAGAGAAAACAAATCCTAATGACTCCCTAAACTTTACTCTAGACCAAAATACCCTTGACATGAAAAAATAGTACAAAAATCGCAAAACAAATTCTTAAAAAATAGAAAAGGACTTAAACGAATCTCAAATGGGTTGAAAAAAAATATCTATGGTCTTGTCTAACAATAAGCTACACATCAGACAAGTTTTATTGAGTTTTCTAACACAATGAAGCCATAACGACTCTCCAACGGCGGTAGATGCACTTCATCATGTGTAATGCAGTGGTACGCTGGTCTTGGATTCCCATTAGAGTATCTATGATGGTTGTTCAAGCTTGGTTAATTTAGATATTAAACAAGTTCAAATTGAGTATCGAGTAGCTCGCAAGTTCAATGAGTCTATGATAGATTTAGTCTAAAATTTTTTCAATTTAAATTTATAAACTCAAGCCAAATCATGATGAGTACTAAGGTATCTGCACCCTTAGCTATTTGATAGAAACTGATAAGACATTAAATATCTTATTAATTAAATTTATTTATTAATAGAATAATTAAATAAGTGCTTAAAAGAGGTCTTAATAAATACTTTGTGGGAGACGAGGGAGATTGACCCTCGTGCTGATTTTTTTCTATTTATTTTGGTGATCTTCATAGATTCTGAGAACTTAGGATGAATCCTCAATGAATCTGAAACTTTGAATCAAATATACGGATCCATAAGTTTGACCTTTCCCCCCACTAACCTCAGTGTTAATTACATCGATAAAATAATCGAAGACCCTTGATTGACTATCATAGATAATAACCATAATTAAGTCACGTGAAATTCGTAAGTCTATTAACGAAAGCATGATTTGAATTAAGCCCAATAGCTTTACGCAGGTCCAAGATGGGTTTTAGATGATCTTGAAGACTTTTAAGGGGTTTTGGTTTGAAGAGTATAGGGATATTAGGGTCATTCTGGTATTTGAAATGTATTTGAGTAGATTGGGTAAGTTTTGAAATCTCGGGAGATGTTTCCAGGCCATTTTAGATGATTTTAGGGTCAAAGGGAATTTTTGTCATTTTTTAAAAGTTTTAGATTTTAAGGATATTTAGTGTGTTTTGGGTGATTTAACATTTTTGTTATTTTTCTATAATTTTAGTGATTTTTGGAACATTAAGGGTATTTTAGTAAATTTTATCATTTTTAGGATTTCAAGGGCATTTACGTTGTGTTACATGGTTTTCACATTTTTCTGGATTTTCTGTTATTTTTACAGATTTTTATAGTTGGAAGGGTACTTTGGTTATTTTAGGTTAGTTCTAGGGTTGAATGTGTCAGTGAGGATTATGAGGGTGTATGCGTCCTTTATGGGCATTAGGTCTCTTCTTTATGTTTGGTTAACTTATTACTTATTCAAGGTTAAGGATATCTTGAAACTTAAATGAGTTTAGGTAAGGGGGTCAAGGGCATTAAGGTCTTCTAGGTAGCAAACAAATAAAGTCCTAAACCATGGGCCAGCTTTATTAGGCTTCAGCCAGATTGTAGCAACTTGCATCAAGTATGGAAGACTTGATCAAACTTGTCCAAGTTCACCAAAAGGATAATCCGATTGGATATTGATTAAAGACACAAAAAGGTCATAGATGTATTATAAATCCACTAAGATTATATCCTTTAATGTGATCACATGCATTAAATATTGTAGACTTATTCAAGTTTGTCTAAGTCCACTAAAGGATAACCTTAATAGAAATTGATCAAGGACAAAAAGAGGTTATAAGCCTATTATAGATCTATTAGGATTCTATCCTTTAATAAACTTTAGGTGGATCCAAGTAAAGGATACGTCTTAAAAGATAAATGATAAGGATCAAGTATTAGTGAAGGTAACGGATCTTTAAATGATATCCTTTAAAAGGTTTGAGTGAAACCCATCCAAAATCCATTAAAAGTGAATTTGGATAGACCTAATTAAAGTCCAAGGTCAATGATATTAATGGATTAGTGCAAACAAGGGCACATAATCATGAATTCATGTCATTAGACAAAGTGCAAAAAACTCGAGAATACATGAGCTTACTTATTCAAGAATACGAGTTTCCTTACAAAATCTGAAGAGACAAACTCAAGAACACGTGAGTTTGTCCTCCTAAAACTTTAAAAAAAATGACCAAGCTAAAGAATACACAACCTTGCCTTCAAATCTTCAAAATCTCCAAGCAAGAGGTGGTATGAAGCCTTCCAAAGTCCTCTTTGCAGCAGCCCCCTTGAGGGGTTTATATAGGGCCAAGGAGGCATCCGATGGGGGTCCAAATGGATCCTGTGGTACACCCACTGAATAACTTGTTCCCTCCAAAACACACTTTCCATTTTGTTTCCCTTTTTTTTACAGGGAAACCCTAGCAGAGTTCTTGGTGAAGCCATGTGCTCCTCCATGTTGCTGTGCCGCCGATGTTGGCTTGGTGTTGCTGCACCTGGCGCAGGCTGCTGCTCTTAGTGCTGCTATGATGCTGCTCCATGTTCCTATTTTTGCTGCTTTTGTTGACAGGTAATCACCCATGTTCTTCTTCCTATTCTTATTGTCTTATTTTTTTATTTAACATACTTAAACAAGCTCTTAAGGAGTATATTAAAGCAAGCTCTTAGCAAGTACTTAAATGAGCTTGTTCACGAGCATAATCCAATTTAGCTCGCCTGTGTTCAAGCTTGGCTTGTTTAATGAATTGAGCTCAATTTTTGTTCAAATTGTTTATTTAACTTAACAAACGAGCCAAGTTGAACTATTGTTGAGTAGTCTTACGAGTTGTTCATTGAGAGTATTGGTCCGTTTGCAGCCCTAGGGGGGGATGATTTTCCTTTCGATTTCCACTATTACCATTGCTGGAGAATACCCACTGGTATTCTCTACTGGTTGACACTACTTAACCAGAGGGATGTGGACATTAGGAATCTTACAGTTTCAAGGCATTAGGATAGCTTACTTAAAGGCAGGGATACACTAGTCATTTTTAAAAAAGGTTATGCAGGTAAATTTTCCATCATTTCAAAGCTCTAGATAAAACACAAAGAAACATAAATAAGACAATATAGGCTTACTATGAACTTCTTGCAGCGGAACAAATTGCACAATGTCTCGCGTAGCAATCCGTCCTGTGGTGCTCTCTAATCGTTTTCCATTGTCAGCATCCAATATCTGTCAACCACCACTCATGATCAGTAAAATGCACAAACATGCCATTGAACATTACCAAATAAATTTACATGATCACTGATCAAAGGAAACATGAATTGCATATTCACAGAAAATGTCACCACCAACTCTTCATCACCGATCATCAAGTGGACCCATATCATAAAGGCATGTTAAAATCATGTCTCAATAAATGTTATTCATAAAAAAAGGGCAGTCCAGTGCCAGAAGGTTCCCACCACTGCAGGCACTGAGGGTCAATTGTCTTCCAGATGCTGTGGACTCAAACTTTAAACATGTAGAACTTAATCACATGACTAAGCAAATCCTAAATTGGCAACTTTGAAGATTTAGCTTATGCAAAACTCTCCAAACCAAGTGAACGTATCCCACACATATTGGGTGATCTGAAAAGTTGTTGTCATAAAATGCTCTTATCAAGTGTCAGATTTCGCACCCATTGACAAAGGTTACAGGAAACAATTATACCTCCATTTCTTTGAAGTCCGCACCGCCAACCCCAACTATCAGGATCGACAAGGGCAAATCAGATGCCTTCACAAGAGAGTCCATAGTTTCTTGAAGATCAGTTATAACTCCATCCTTTAGGAAAAGCAAGAAGACAATAAATGAATGCTTACAGTAAGAAAAATACATAATTGTTAAAAGGGAAGCATTTCTTATCCTAACAGTGATTATGAGCAAGACAAAGTATTTCTTGTTGTTAAAAGACACAGATGAACTAGCAATTTGAGCCGCCTTGTTGATAACTTGTCCGAACAAAGTTGGTCCAGCAAGAGAAACATTATGCAGCGCACTGGCATATGCAGACATAATGCCATCCACTCCTTCTACCTAAATAGAAAGAGACAGTCTTTATCAAATTAATTGACCAGCCTTAGGCAAGACATGTAGAAGGCAACTGAAATATAGCAAAGTATAGAATTCGAATTCTAATTGTGTTCATTCTTCCAAAACTGAAAAAAGAAAAGATCATTGGAGTATTAGTTTTGATATAGTTTTGACTCTGATGTTGATATTTTTGGGGTCTGCAATATTAATATTGAAATCGATATTGGAAGAACAGAAAGGAGGATGGCTTAAGGGAAAGAGATGGTTAGAGGTGGGAAAGGGAAAGGAGAGGAGAGGAGGTCTTTGCAAAGACTAAACTCTAACGCTTTTAGTACAGGTTCAGATCTATATTAAATTTGTTATAAAGACAGTTTACTAGTATATGAATATTAAAATTGATAGAGCGTAACCAAACATGTTCTACCCAAAACAATGTCCATGGAAGGAAGGATCGGGGATTGGGCTTGGATCAATCTAGCTCTAGGTGATTGTGTTATGCTTTGCATTTTTACAACACATTAATAAATTATTAATGAATTTAAGTTGGACCAAGTAACTATTTATGAGAGTCCATTAGTAAGTTTGACTAAATTAATAAGTCTAAGTAACTCAGTTATAAAAGCTCATTAGCCCAATGATACTACTAAGAACAGCCCATTACCTTAGTTAAAACTCTAGGTTTGGGTGCACTAGACATCAGCTTAATAAAATGATGATAACTTACTATAGAGAATTCGGATTGAGGTACGGTTGGTACCGTTGGAAAGAGGACGATGATAATTATGAATTTTTGTGCATTAAAGGAGAGATTTCATGCATTATACTTATGATTTTATGTGCAAAATCACATGGAATGGTAGACAATTTTGTGCTCTTTCTAACAATACCAATTTTACTAAATTTTAAGTTAAAGACATCGTCATTTCATATAAAAACTGTGACACAGCGCATGTGTATAAATTTTAATCTCAACAAGGATTTTATTGCAATTATGATATTCAAGAGTTCAATGGGCATGTTAAAAATATATTCATGGGCAGTAAATAAGTGTTTTGGAGTCCATTTACACAAGTTTTATATTTACAGGATTAAAATATTATTTTTATGTGCAAGACAATTAGGGACTCTTACAACAATGCAAGGGCAAATTGGTCATTCTGACAGGGTAAAAAGATGCCCTAGAAGATCCTTCTCCTCCAAGCAAAACCGGCGGCTCCTTCTTTCCCTCTATCTCACTTTCCCTATTTCTCTCTCTCTTCCCTTTTCTCTCTCCGAACTCCCTTAAAAAGGCCAAGAGCCGCCGGTCCTAGACCTTCTCTTTATAATTATTTTTCTCTCATCTTCATCTTGTTCTCTCCTACTCTCTCCCCCATACGCTCTCTTTCTCCCTCTCTCCCTTTTTGCTCTCTTTCTTCTTCTTCTTCTTCTTCTCTTTGCTCCTTCGTCTTCTTCTTTCTTATCTTTTTTCCCCTTTCTTTCTTCTTCTCTCCCTCTAACGCCTTCTATCTCTCTCTTCCTTTAGTTTCCATCTCTCTTCTTCCACACCCCCTCTCTTTCTCTCTCCGCACTGCACTCTCTCTCTGTTTATTTCTCTCTCGCCATGTTCCTCTCTCTCCCGTTCACCCTTTCTTTCTCTATTTCTCTAACCCACTCTCTCTCTCTCTCTCTCTCTCTCTCTCTCTCTCTCTCTCTCTCTCTCTCAAAACCAACGCCTACCAGCAAGGACACCCTCAACCGCCGTGCGCCACGCGGCACAGAGAAGAAGTTTGCCTTGGCCAGCCTTGTCATTTGAGCCATTCGAACGGAAGCGCCCAACTGCCGCCCGGTCGTGCCACGTGCCATAATAGGGCGCGTTCCGCTCGCCCACATGGCGCCACCAAGGAAGACTGTGCCCACCTGCACCAGCATGTGCCCCGCTTTGCCAAGGCAGTCGATGCCACATGCCCAACACACTGCGCCTCCGCCCAGGCGCTCGCCAGCCTGCGCCCGCTCCTGCCTCGCATGCTGCTTCTCACTTTTCCCTATTTTGTCTAGCTATTAATTAATTTATATTTAATTATTTTCATAATTTAATTAGAATGTTTAGTGGATAATAATTTCATCTTTTGTAATCTTGCATTGTCTTCAACTGGTGATGTATTCTTTTAACAGCCAAGTTGTTATTACTTAAGCTTTGCTTTCTTAATCCTTCTCTTTCTCCATTCTAAGTATAGTTATTTTATTTCTTTCTTGGAACTTAAAGCTACTTAGTTAGGTTTACATATTTTGCCAAATTTTGTTAGATAATAAATTGCGTTCTAGTGATAATATTCATTAGGTGTTTTAAAAAATGTTTAAGTTTCTTTCAAATGATTAATGAGTTCTTTAACTTTAAGTTTACGGTTACATTTACCAGAGTAGGAAAATCAATTAGTTGCAAGTTTTCTAGTTCAATTTACTCTCATTTCAAATCTTTCTCCTTTAAGTTTTTAACTAAAACTCCAAAGTTTTCAAAATTAAAAGTCTATTTCTCTGTAGATCAACTCGATTCTCACCACCTAATTACTGTCAAATTAATTGTGAGTCCAATAATTTAAAGTCTGCCACGAGTGTTTAACAACGCGCATCGTGCGCATATCAGATGAAAAGATCTATAATTTTGTAGAAGATTATTTTTATCAATTTAGATATTTTAAGGGTAAAAAATATCCATGATTAATTATAAAAAAGACTGCCAGCGAGAAACAAGTCATAATAGAAGTAGGATTCAAATTAAGAAAGAAAGAAAAGTGTAATTAATGGAAACCACGACCTGAAAAGTTTTAGAAGAAGCATTAGAGTTGGACTAGAAGTAGAAGATAATAGATTTGAATATGTTTAGGATTCCAATTTGTAGTTATAAAGTCATTATCTGAATCTTACTTAAACTAGGATTTACCACACAGATTTAGTTGGCACAATTCTACTATTTTAAGTATAACTTTGCGTAGAAAATTTCAAATTAGATTAGACAACTCTCATTAGAAAGATAACTCAAAATTCTAGAACTTTAACGTAGACCATATTTTCAAAATAAGTCGTTTACTAGTTAGAATTTGAACATTTTTAGATGGGGACGGAATCTGTCGAATTTCTGAATTCAGAGTACTCAAGACAGTAGGTTAGTAAAATGGAGATAACTTTTTGTATAAAAGCATAAAAATAGTGAGGTTGGTGGTGTTGGAAAGAGAATAAATGGTTCTAAAACTTTGTAGATGAAAGTTTTTCCTAATGTTGACATTTAAGAAGTTAAATTTAGAAATTTTCAGGAAAAGAAACTATAGGCTGCAAAACTAGAGTCCGATTTGCAGTAGGACTGTCACTTTAACTTGAAGAGAAAATCTTATTACGTAAAGCTTCGACCCTAGGGAGGAAGGGAGCGGTATTGGATATGAAAAGAAGAATTAACTATAAATAAGTCTTTAGATTTGTGCTGGAGCCATTAGGGTCACAACCTTTCTTGGAGGGTAAGTTCATAGTGTTGTTCTTGAGAGAGAGAGAGAGGGAAAGCTATTAGGCTATGAAAGGGTGCTTCTTAAATGTGAGGAGGTTCTTTTGGGACCTTAAAAGGTGTGAAGAAGAGCTTGTAATGATTGGAGGTCATGAAACTTACTTGAAAGAATTCTAAGAACCACCAAGAATTGATCTCTCTTCAAGAGGTAAGTGGATAATCCTAAGCATAAACTACTTTGTACTAAAAACTATATTATTTTTAAAGTTTTCAAAAACTAAGTAATAGATAAGAAACTTGATCTGAATGTCTACTTCATGCTCATCAAATTTCATATTATTCTGATTTTATTTATTTTTTATTTCATGATTAATTTATCAGTCTATGCAATATGTCCGTTCAGTCTGTTATGTTTCCAATTATAATCACCTAAGTTACAGATATTTGTTCTCCTCCGTTCGATGTCCAATTGAGTTGCAATTTTGATAGAAGCTTATTTTGCACGTTATCTTCATGCCTAATAAATTTGATAATTTTTTTAACTTTTTTAAATATTTATTCAATGATTTTTCTGTCAGCCTGCGTAATCTATCCTAACAATTTTGAAAAAACTCAAGACATCCTCACTCATTCATCTCCAAATCATGCTAAATTTTGTAGAGACCTCTATCGTGTTGTCCTTAATCTCTCTATAAAGTTTGAAATTTTTTTGATGCCGTTTGCTATTTATTTTACCTTATGTTTTAATTTGTTGGAATTCTATTAAAGTCGGATTTTTGAAATCGAAGCGGGATCTGAAATCATATCAAATCGATCCAGAGATTGACAAGACTTCGCAAACACTTCACATGACATATTTATCATGTTCGCCAAGTTTGGCTAATTTCTGAATATGTTTGTTATTTTTCAACCTATTTATTGAATTTTTAGCTTTGAAAAAATAAGTTTAATGCTTGAAGATTATGATTTATGATCTGAAAATTCTGAAAAAAATCCAATAATGATCTTCTCACTCCAATAACCTATTGAAATTTGATTGGCCTTAGAATTTATAGATTTGATCCATTTGGCTCTTTAAAATTACTTATTTTCAAAGAAAAGTGAATTATTTTGACTTGTATATGTTTGTATCATCGTGGTAATTAAAATTCCAGACCTATCATGAACTTATGATCACTGTATGACACATGTGCCATATATGTATGAGTTGTTTGGACAGTGCCACCTTAAGAGGGGATTTGGGCATAGTTCACGCACATATGTGGGGTATGTCAGGACCAAAGGACAACCGGTGAAATCTTGATTTTCAGCCGGTAAAACTATGGGACGGCGAACGTAAAGCCATGACGGTTTAAAGTTAGGTAGGACATAGACTCCTCAATTCTACATATAACCAAGACCTTAGCACCATTACCTAAGTGCTCTGGTAGTTGTGTATTTGTCCCTTATGTAATAGTTGGATGTATGTATGTTGTGATATGTTTGGATATGATGTGATTGACACATGATTATGAGCCATAATATTCTGTTAAGATCTTTTGAATTTAGCTTATTCATTTGACTCCTTGTTCAACTATCTTCTGCAATTCTACAATTCTATAATAAGCATGAGATCTCTAATTTGTTCCTAAGCAATCTTTAATTATAATTTGATTGTCATCATACTGATTAAGCTATATGTTATTCGATCTGATTATATTTATTAGAAAATACCTCTGATTTGGTAAAAATCTATATGTGACCATGTTTTTTACCATTCTTTTATTTCAGCTATATGTAAAACTTTGTTAAATCATCATATTTAGTTTAATTGTATAATGTGATTTAAAGAACTACTATATGTTATGTCATATAGATGGTTTGAAGTCTATTGGTGGACTCATAAATCTGACCAATCGTTTTTTAAAAGAAACCAATTCACGATTTGCCTAGGTAAGAATCAAGCATATTAACATTTCATAAGACCTTTTGGATATCAAATTAATAGTTTAATATAGTAGGGAATGATGAGAGATTGATGTATTTTTCTTTATTTGGTGAAATTGATAATTTAGATACTAATTAATGGATATCTAATTTGTGGACTTTGGTATTGACTATATTTTAGATATTTTGAATTAATTGATGGTTATGACATTTATTTAAATCGTGTGGTTGTTCAGCTCTTATAGTTATTTGTTATGATGGGATCTATCCTGAGATTACGTAGTTGGAGTCCAAGTAAAAAAAAAGACTCAGATCTGGAGCGTAGCAAATCAGGTCGGATGATCCCATCTGATCCAAGCACGATCCCCCCTCATTCACTTTTGTAGTCCATAAAGAAATAAAAAGGGTAGACTTACATTGAGACTTGTGGAGTTACATTTCAAACAATAATGAATATTTTTCATTGCCCAAACTTTTGGAGGACCTGATTAAGGGTAAAGATGAAAGTGTCACAAAAGAATATAAAAAAGTAAACGCCCACCATACACACTTAATGAATTATTTGTATCCAGTGCCCTCATCAGTCATCACTGGGCAGAGATAATTCATCAGGTATATAGGTTGGGCATGTACTTATTCATATTCTTTTGTGTCACTAAAATAACTATCTTAAGCCTAGCCCCCCAAGAGTTTGCGCACTAGAAAAGCATCATATCATGCAGAACAGAAAGCATCACATGTTACAATGGTACCAAAGAAGCGCAAAGGAATAAGAGAAGGAAACAACGAGGTGCATGACTATGGTACATAAAGCCCACAACAACCAAGCTAGTCATGACTTTAGACTAAGTCACTTTGACACCACACTATGGCACAATGCCATAACAATGTTTTTTTCCCAAGTCGTGTGCCATAGTGATGTCATAAGAATATCTTCTTTGGAGCTGATTTGATCATTGTATAAAGCCCGTCCCTCAAAGCCCGGGTTACGAGTAAATGAGAGCTTGAGAGAGCAAGAGGAGATTAAAATTTTAAAAGAGAGAAAAAGTGCGTTTAGAGAAGAAAGGAGTGACGAGAACTTGAGACGGTGATGGGAATGGCCAAATGGAGGCGATCAATAGACTGCAAGCCATCCCCAACTTATGAATCCCAAGGCGATCCGGCCCAATATCAGCTGAGGCCATATTAGGATCAGGCCATTCAGCTTTAAACCGATCCATGCCAAGCTAGCACACCATGGCAATATCAAAGTTCATATCGATAGAGCCATCTAATATAGCAACCAAATGCTCACTAAGTCTTGGTCAATATTTTTTAGGAAAATCTTCAAAGCAAAACCAATAAATAGTGATATTTCGGCAACCAATTGATATTGACATATTTAACAAATGGAGAAAGGAACATAAATATAACCACATTTTCTAATAATCCAATGTCTCAACTACTACCTCTTCTTAAAATGTGGTGTATGAATTACCTACTACTTGGAATAAATGTATACACGTACATTTACTGTAGCCCCAACTAACATTAAGTTTACAAAACTAGGCTTAATGGTTTAGACATGTGCACTACCATCCAAGTTCATTCCTAGATAGAAGGTGCAATCAAATTTGTTCAAAGGTAGGTCAAATTCAAGTATAGGATGCCAAAAGGGCTCAACTAAGGGCTAAAATAAGATAAGATGACGTAGTTAAAGAAGAAGTGATATACTTAGGTTTAATTACAAACATGAATATATTATAGTATTGGCACACAATTCACATAACCAATCCCAAATAAATGGAATAAGACTCCAATGAGTGAAAATTTTCTAAGGGATGAAAAAAGACATTTTAGCCCCTCAAAAATCCAACATGGTGGGTGCAAAACTATGTTATCAAAGGCGATCGAGGCAATCACCTAGGTGATGAGGTGAGGCGATGGTAAGCCTCTTTGCTTTTGCCTTTGTCGCCTAGGCGATCGACAGGATTGCCTCAAACGACGAGGCACTCGTCTCAGTGCCTCGGGCGCCTTCTCCACCCCATCTCGCCTCGCCTGCAGCAGGCTGGTCTACTGCAAAGGGATCGAAATCCTAACCCTGAGCTCCCCTTTGCCTCCTTCGCCTCCTCTACTGCCCAGTCCCCTCGAGCCTAACCCTTATACGCCCCCTCCATAGTGCATCATTGACGACGATGACAATGCTCTAGTCTAGTGATGGCGACAACGATAGCGAAGAAGACTTCCGGTAACGGTGACAGAAGGCTCCGGCTCCGACAATCCTCCAACGGGTAAAAGCTATGTCAAGTAAGCCCTAATCTCTCTCTCTCTCTCTCTCTCTCTCTCTCTCTCTCTCCCTCTGTATCTTTCGTTGCGTTTGTCTAGCACTTTGTTGATAAATTTTCCTTTACGGTGGGTTTATTTAGTAGCAAAATTTTTATTAATTTGTAAATTATATCTTTGATTTGATTAAATTTTATTTCAATTGGTTTGATTCAAACTTATTTGATTGTATTTGAGTGAAGGAATGTGTCATTGCGTATGATTTTATTTGTGCTTTTGACATTTTATATAACTATATGAATTATTTATTTATTTTAAATATCGCCTCAAATGCCTAGGCCATTACCTAGGCGTTTGAGGCTGAGGCGACCCCCCAGTCGCCTAGGTCACCTCATGCCTTTGACTACATAGGGGCAAAAACATCCTTACAAAAGAAAATATGAATTTATTTATTTATTTTGAGGGGGGGGGTGAAAAATGAATAAGGAATAAGGAAAAGAATGGAGGTCAGGAATCCCCAAGAGTCCAAGTGGGGCTACTCGTGGAGCCCAAGGATGGCCTTACAGGGACCATTGTTGGTAGCTAAAGGTTGCCTCCTACGGGCCATTATTAGCAACCCACCGTGTCCCACCCAGCCACCATTGGGTGTTTGTTCCAAGGATGAACAAAGAAGAAGAGAAGAAAGAGGAAGAATAAAAGAGGAAGGCTCCACCTCCCCCACCCCAAACCCAAACCAACACTAGCACCTGGGTTGGGGGTGGGGGGGCACCATTGACTCCTAATGGTGGCCCCAAGAAGCCATTGCTAACTGCCTCTCCAGGACACCATTAAAAGAGAAAAGCACTCAAATAGTATGAGTAGGTCGCCTCCACTAACATGGGTGCAATGTGTCACATGTGACATATACATGGACCAATCAGATAGCACCATTGAGTGGACCAATCAATGGCCAACATGCCAACAAGTCCCATCTAACAACCAACTGAGGGATGACACATGGCAGTTGTAAGGATTGAGGTTTCGGATCCGGTTATCAGGTCAATTTCGAGGTCGGATCCCTCGGTTTTAGCCCTTGCGGGGCTAGGGCTTGTGTTCTTTTTCACGTCGAGCTCGCGAGATACGGTTCAAACGGCGTCCAACAATGTGGACGTATTTTAGGCTGTGCCACATGGGCGCCACGTGAGCTGGCTTTGGGGCGCGAGTGTACGGCTCCGGTTTTATCATCTGAGTGGCGTTTTGTATGAACGACGCCATTTAGAATACGGCCTTGATTTGTCAGTGTACAGCCCGGACTTGTCGTCTGAATGATATCGGACTTGAACGACGTGTTTTTCCCAGTTTCTGTTTGACCCCGCGAACCCTCCCTCCTTTCCCTCATTCTCTCCTTTCTCTTCTATCTCATCTCTTCCCTCCAACCCTCCGGCTCCCTTTCCCCCTTCTCCTTCCTTTATTCTCCCCATTCCTCCTCTCCCTCCACTCTATTAACCTCCCAACTTCCTCCACTACCACTACCACTTTCTCCGCGGTGCATTTCTATCCGGACGGCAGCCGACGTCCCGGTGAAGTAACGGCGGTACCAGCGGCGGCGTGTGGCGAGGCGGGTTAGCGTCTTGGAGTTAGGAGGAATTCAAGTAACCGGTAGGGTGACGATCTCCGTTGTATTTTGTTTAAAACCATGTTTTTCCCGCTTTTGAGCATGTTTAGGAGGTTTTTTAAGTGAAAACACTAATTGCATGTAATGAAAAATTGAGAGTTTCTAATGGGTATTTAAGTTCTCCTCCTTCTCCTCTATTTTTTGGTATTTTTGTACGATTTTGGGGAGAAATCCCGTCTTGCAACTTGGGAGAAGGCGGAGGGAGAACCTGTCTGTCAGGATTAAAAGGCGTCTGGGAACAGCGACGCCATTTAAAAGGCGACTTCCACTCACGACGCCATTTAACCCCAGATAACAGACTCTGTCTCTGGATTAAATAGCGTCCAAAGACAGCGACGCCTTTTAAACGGCGACTTCCGTGCACGACGCGTTTTAAGTTCAGATCACCCCGAGGCCTGTCTTTGTTTATGTCGTTATTAGGCGACTAGGGACAGCGACGCCTTTTAAACGGCGACCCGTTTGAACGACGTTATTTAGGCTATATTCCGAGGCCCATTTTCACATGAACCAGTTTAGGAATCTTGAATAACGTCGGCCTTGGGTGACGCGATTCAAGACAGAATCTCATTAATTCCTGCAATTAACATGTGTTTACATTGATAGATAGTTTGGTTAATTGCATATTTGAGAACATACTTGAGGACGATTTGTACGTGATCAGATCGCACCGTGTTGCATTTTGTGCGATCGTGGACCTAGAGTGACAGTTACTAGCGCTTAGGCACCCCGTGTCGGTGTGGGAGTGACACGGCGCCGGTGTGGAAGTGGTGGGGTGACGCCTAGAGAGAGGGTCACCTGGTGTACCCCGGGGTATAGCTAGTACCGGTGTAAGAGTGGTACATTCGGAGTGTCACTCGTGCTGGAGGAAGCAGAACCACTTTGAGCTAGGTCAAGTCGGAGTAGCCAGTGTGCTATCCGAAGGGTTGCTGTTTGGTCTCCGTGGGTCGGTGTTTTTCGCGTTCGGCCGTGTGACTTGTTTGTTTAGCCGAGATGCTAGTTGTGGACTCCGCTGTAGTTTCAGAATCGTACATGTTACTGTTCTAAATGCGTGTGTTTTATATCGAAATTGTGTTACTGCTTTATTTAGTTAAATTACCTATATTTGTGTATTGCACTTGTGGGTGTGTGAGTGGGTGGTGGGGATTGAAGGATCCCTACTGAGTCTTTTTCAATGAGACTCACCCCCTGCGGTTTTTAGGTGAAGGTTCCAGACAGGCGTAGCGAGGAGAGTTCTGCCTTGGGTTGCACGCCAGCAGCCACTGTTCCAAGGTATGCCCCGATGTAGTTGTTATTTCTTTTTTTGGCCTGTACGCTTAATTATTTCTTTTTTAGTTAGAGTATGTAATTATTTGCTGAGTCGAGCCGAATTGTAATAATTTTTAATTTTTGCACTTTCTTTACAATTCGATGTGATGTGGATGTTTAGCTTAGTTTATCATTTATTTCTCAGACTTATAAATATTCTGATTTGACTCCAAATTTAATGATTCGATACCCATTTAGTAATCGGATCCCCGATTATAGGGTGGCGGGTCGTTACAGCAATGCCATGATTGGCCAAAGACTTCAGCCAAGGGCCTAGAAACAAGACCAATTTGGCACCCATTCAACACATACAACTCACACACGCAGCTAGCAAGGACCAAGGATAGGATGAAGGTTGTAGAATGTAAAAACTGATTTTCTTAGTGAAAACTTGAAATTTCAAACCATTTGGGCCACTTTAAGCTCTCTACAGCCCTCTTTCGGCCATCATTGGTATCCAACAGTGATTCTACTCTAGGCCCACTAGCTGCAACTAGCTTCTCTTTGCGTCACCAACTTGCATGCAGAGCTGGTGTAATGCCATGTACTCCAACTATCAAGGTATTATCCGCTTTAGCCCAAGGGCCCTCACGGTTTTGTCCCTTTTTAGAGGTAATTGGCTCTAGAGTGGGGACTTCTCGATAAGTCACTCATCCCGTTACTACTCTCGACTAAGTACGCTTAACTATGGAGTTCTTTACAAGAATCGAGCCAATACTCAAAAAGGCGCCTCAACGATTGGAAATACAACTTAACTATACTTGAGGGTTCTACCCCTCTTATATAGGCAACGTCCTCATCGCAGTGTTACCTAACCTACAACTAGTTACCCAAACAAGTGGAACTCTAAAGGTGGCCCCTACAGGCCCAAAAGGTAGCTCCCACTATGTGTCTTCACACTCTAGGGTAGTCCTTTCATGGTGTAGCACTTTACCATGTGTGGCACTGTGGGAATGATAAATATAAAGATATAAGAGATCTTCATATTTATTTATTTTTTATATATGTGAAAATGATGTTTGATTCGCGACCCATGAATTATGAATTAAATGTTGAATCAAGCGTGTGGATTCGAATTTGGACCCCTCTCCATCGACCTCAGTTGATGTTAATTACACTAGTGAAATCATTGGAAACCTTTGATTAACCCCTTTATATATAATACTGAAAACTGTCGTAAAATTCGTACGGAAAATGAAAGAGAACACAATATACAACAATGGAAGAAATAAGTGACTGAGGGCATTACAATATGACAAAATTTCAATTGTAACAATCGAATTATTACACCATGAATTACAAACTTGTAATCAGAACATTGATCAATTGTAACCAAATGTATTTCCAGAATCGCAATTAGTATGATCGAAAGATCATATTCTAATATTAACAAGTACAATCAGAGTGATCGAGTTGATTAAGTAGTATCAACAATCTTGACTAATATAGTCAAATTGTTAGATTTAAGATGACGGACTAGGTCGATAAGATCGGATTGTCAGCCCATTACAACAGTCAAGATTGATGTGATCAAACCGTCAGATTATGAAATCTGATCAAGATCATAAGGATCTGACTATTAGATCTAAAGTTTGGCCAATATCGGAATGATCCAAGCATTAGATCTGAAATTTGGTCGATATCTGAACGATTCGATTATTGGATCTTGAAGTTCAGTTGACATCAGGGACGATCCGAACGCTGAATTATAGGGTTGGGTCGAGATCGCGAAGATCCAACTGTTAAATATGAAGGTCGATCAATATAGGGATGATCTGACCGTTAAATCTAAAGTTCGGTCAATATCGGGATGAACTGACCGTTGGATTATGAGATCATGTCGAGATTGCGAAGATCCAACTGTTAGATCTGAACTTCGGTCAATACGAAGATGATATGACCATTGGATTATGAGATAAGGTTGAGATTGCGAAGATCTGACCGTTAGATCTGAAGTTCGGTCAATATCAGGATGATCTGACCGTTGAATTATGAGATCAGATCAAAATCATAAAGATCCGGCCGTTAGGTCTAAAGTTCGATCGATATCGGGATGATCCGATCGATGGATTATGAGATCAGGTCAAGATCGCAAGATCCGGCCGTTAGATCTGAAGTTCGATCGATAACGAGATGATCCGACCGTTGGATTATGAGCTCAGGTCGACATCGCGAAGATTCGGCCATTAGATCTGAAGTTCGATTGATATCAAGATGATCCGACCGTTGGATTATGGGATCAGGTCGAGATTGCAAAGATCTGGCCGTTAGATCTGATGTTCGGTCAATATCGGGGTGATCTGACCACTGGATTATGAGCTCAAGTCAAGATCACAAAGATCCAACCGTTATATCTGAAGTTCGGTCGATATCGGGATGATCCGACCATTGGATTATGAGATGAGGTCGAGATCGCAAAGATCTGCCATTAGATCTGAAGTTTGCTCGACATCGTAACGATCTGACTGTTGGATTATGAGATTGGATTGAGGGACATGTAGTATAATCGCCCGATCAAACTAGGGTTTCGATGGACCGTGGCACAACCGATATGATTAGGTCATCAAATCATTAAGTCATTTAATCAGTGGACCACTAATTTTTGTGGGCTTGATTAACTGCATATGATTAACATTTCATATGATCACATGATTGACCATATGTTATTAGTATGCATAAGTTCATAAGATCTTAAGATCATAGGACCATATGACAATATGCTCTATACCATATTATTATATCATGGCCAATTGACTTGATAGATATAATAATGTTACATTAGGACATGTCTATAAGATTAAGACGTGTCTATATTTAAGTGTAGGACCATGTCCTAATACTTAGCAAACAAGAAGAGAGAGTGGGGACTGTGCCTACTACTCTTGTGCCAAAAGTCCTTAACCTTGACCCTTGTCTCCGTCCTCCTACAAATGGGACCCTCAAGGGGTATTTATAGCCTCCCTAAGAGGCTTAAAGGGCTAGGGTCCACCCTCACCGGATGGAAGTTGTCTTTTCTTCCCACCTAGGACAATTTCAAGAAATTAACCACTCCCGCCTTCTTTCCTCACTCTTCCTCTTTCTTTCTTTTTTAAAAATTTACTGTCCTTACAATTATGAGAAAAGAAGGGGTGATGCACACCTCCACCCTCACCGGGTGGTCTTGGAGATGGCCCGGTGAGGATATACCCCCCCCTTCTCTCTCTCTCTCTCTCTCTCTCTTTCTCTTCTTGTAACTATCCTAGGACAGTTTTTTAGAGAGAGGGCTGCGCCTCTTCCACCCTCACTGGGTGGACCCACGAGGTGGAGGAGGGGGCGCAGGCCCCCCACCTCACCGGGTGCCTCCTTCCACCCGGTGATGGTAGGGAAACCCACCCTGGGTGGTGGGTTTCCTTCCAATCGATGGTGGGAAGGCTCTCCAACCCTCATCAGGTGGGAATTCCAAATCCGGTGCAGATTGGGAAGAGTCATACCTTCGTAGGACTATAAAAAAGAAAATAAAAATAAAAATTATCTTCTTCTTCTTTTCTCTTTTTATTTTATTTTATACTATCCTCTGGACAGTGGGAAAGGGGCGCAGGGGCTCTTCCACCCGGTGAGGGTGGGAAGAGCTCCCATCCTCACCGGGTGGGTTTCTCCTCACCCGGTGAGGGTGGACTTCTCCTCCCCTCATCTCTATCTCTTTATATATATATATAAGAACAACCCCCCCCCCCCCCCCCCCCCCCCCCCCCGCCTCAACCTTTTTTTTTGTGTAACCACTGCATATTCCTGGTGTTGCCACTGCTACCTGGTGGCTCTGCCACTGCCGCTTGGGGGTCCTACTGCTGCTGCCAGGCCCAAGAGGGCCTTTTCTTGCTGCCGTTGGGTGCTCCTGCTGCTGTTGGCTTCTCCTGCTCCTTTTGGTGCTGCCACAACGTGGTCCTACCGCTGCCTCTGCTTTCTTTCTCTCTTCCAGAAGGAGATTAAAGGAGGACCAAGTACATATACCTATTTGAATCTCATGTTCTTTTTTTTAAACTTCATATGCCTATGATGTTATATACTTTAGCACATGCTCATATTTTTCTTATGTGTATATGTATGGGCATAATATACAATCATGTATGCCTTGTGTCACATCTTGCCATTCATTCTCTTTTTTTTTTAAACTAGGGTTCCTTTTGACCATGGCTGTGTCATGGTCTTTCTTTATTCATTATAAGTTAAAAAGCATTAATCCCTTTCTTTTGGCCTCCAGTTTGATGCATAACTTGATCATGTAAGACTTTATATTTCTAATGCACAGACTTTTGTTACAGTTTTAGTATGATTATGTATCTATCATCCTACTGATTTCATTGTTAATTTTAACTCTCAATTAGAATTTTAAGAGAGAAATTTAAGGGTGCAAACAAACACTTAGCTCCCACACTTCCGACTGGTTCGTAGCTCTGATACCATAGTGTAATGTCATGTACTCCAACTATCAAGGATTGTCCGCTTTGACACAAGGTCTCACTATTTTGTCCTTTTTTAGAGGTAATTGGCTCTAGAGCGTAGACAAAACCGTGAGGCCCTTGGGCCAAAGCGAACAATACCTTGATGGTTGGAGTACACGGCATTACAGCTAGCATGCTCCAACATTGTTAGTGATCACCCTCATGATGTCCTCCATGCTTCCATGATGATCAACTCAAGTCTCAACCAGCTCACGCTATCTCCTTCACGCCAATCACTCACATGTAGTAGCGGTCTATACTGGCTATCGAAAAGCCACCATTTGCATGTGATGGCAATTAGTGTCTCATTATAAGGCCATGATTAGCACTTAACGGAACCTTATTACATTTGCTTCATGCATTCAATAATGAACCCCACTAACCACTTTCAAATGTTGAATGTTTTCATGAGAATCACCTTACAATTGAACTAAACTCCACTTAGAATCCATGTTTGTTATGAATTGCATGAATCAGCAGCAAATAGAACAAGAACTGCACTCATTTTGAATTTACATATTTATGGGGCATCATGCCGAGGCCAAAATCAACGGTTTTTTCCCATGAGGGCAATAGCCCAACACATATACAAGTGTACAAGATGTTTCCTAATACAAGTGGGAATAGGACACAACCCCTAATACTAGTGAGAAGACAATGCATATATACTAATTCAAGTAGAAGTAGTATCCATAGTCTTAATCTAAGTAATGTTGCTTTAATCAAATTTCTCATGAAGCATGCTTTAATAGTGCTTTTCTCCTTGAAAGATGCAATTACAAACTGAATGTCGTTGCCCCTTAAAGCCGTGTTGTAGTTTTGTTTTGTTTAAACTCATAATAAATAGATAATATTTCTTATGACTGTGTATAAGCAATAGATACCATCATAACAAAGTAGCATTGTCTGGGCCAGGCCGGCCTACGAGGGTTGGAGCAACAGCGGGCTTAGTTCCAGACCACCGTTTAAAGCATGCGGGCCAAAAGCGGGCCGATCTTCCCTAACCCGTAGGCTTTGAAAGGAGACGCAGGCCGAGCCCATGAGCCCGCAAACCCTACCTTTGGAAGCAAGCCATCGAGGACGTCCATTGTTGCCCACCTCCGCATAGGGAGATCCAACCTCCGCCCTAGCAGCCACTTTTGCCTCCGACCTGCGTCCTCGCCTTTCTCTAACTTCACTATGCTCCACCCTTGATCCGCCCTCACCATGTTGTGCCACACATGGAATTCCGGCACGGATCGGGAGGCCGGATCGGTACCCACCGATCCCGATCCGAATTGGGATCGGATCGGCCGGAATTGGTTGAAATTCGCCAGAATCGGCCGATTTTGGTCGGATCGGTACCCGCCGATCTGGATCCGGATTCGGATCGGGATCAGCCGTTTCTGCATTCCATGCCACAACTCACCTCTAAGTGTGTTAACGCACAGGATCTCACCCACCAACGCTACCGGCGCACGATCCCAGCTGCCTTCTCTAGTTCTCCGTAGAAGATGCTGCCACTGCCACTGCTACATATAATTTTGTAATGGTTCTCCCACCATTGCTGCTGCCACTTCTCAGTTCTCATGGGAAGGAGAAGAATAAGAAGAGGGTTACGGCTTCTCTATTCGAGCACCTCCATCTTTTGTGCCAGCCCAGCAGGAAAGGAACCCACCTGCAGCACGGTGCCTTGCACATGGTTCCGGGGCTCCGCCAGTCTGGCAATGATGTCCTTGAATGGCCTGGAGTGCATGAGGCGTGCCCACTGGAACTCGCCCAAGCAGCCTCGACGCGGTGGCACATGGCCTCTTGGGTGACCGCAACAGTGTCGAACTGGATGCGGCCAACACTCTTGGCTTCCGATTCTTGGAGGTGGTGAAGATCTAGTCAGGATGCTTAAGGTTTTGTTGATGATTGGAGCCTAAGGAAGAGAAGGGAACCATGTTCAGAAGGAGATGAAGGGGGGAGGCCGGGTCGGGCCCGCACAGGCTTGGTAGAGAATTTGTGTGCTGGGTTGGGCCAGGCCAAAACAAGACTTGGGCTTGGGCTTGGGCTGGCCCTACCCGCCAAAACCACATGCCAGGCTGGGCTATTGTGGGACTGGGCTGGGCCTGGCCCATTGGCACCCTAATAACAGAGTGCTTTTATTTAAACTCATAAAATAATGTGATTTTTCACTGCCCTGTTTTGTTTTCCCAAATTTAGTTACATAGATGCATCCTACGAAAATCCATTGTATCTAAAATCAAGACTTGGTAATTCAACCCCCCCAAAAAAACACATGGCTTAAAAGGGAAGCAATTGGCCAAATTGATATGAGGAAAGCTTGTTAAGAAGATTAAAGTATAGCAGAAATTAATCAAAGCATTTTCCCTGGGATATCCTACTTTAAAGAAGGATAACAAAGATTTTAAAAAAGTAAATAGAACTTTGGTTGACAAGTGCAGAAGTGAGATTAATTTCATCACACCTCACACTCAGTGGTCCTTCCATTCAAGTTAAAGCAATGAGATACTGGCCCATAAATTGGCTTTCCTCCAAAACCCCATGCTGGAAAGCGACGATCTGTGTCATAGAACTGTATGACCTCTCCAACCTCCAATATAGCCTATCAGAAATTAAGTTCATTGATAATAAGTTCAGTAATAACAAGATGAGATCTCACTTGCCAGAAAAACAATATTTATGTAGCAACTTTCACCTGCTGATAAGCATTTAGTCGACCAGAAGGGTCAATATAATGCAGTGAATTTGGCAACCTAGGGTCTCCATTTGAAGCTAAGGCAGAAAGTTAGCAAGTTAGCATCAAGAGGAGATGTTTATAAAAAGAAAAGGAAAACCATAAACAATGGTTGTATTGGCACCAAGTGTGAACCTGTAAAATCTATAGCAACCATAAAGTTGAGCTCAAATCCACTGGAAATATAATCAACAAATGTATACTGGGATGTCTCATTGAACTTATCCACGTGAAGCTGACTCTTCAGAATCTGCATGGTAAAAGTAAATGAAACAAAGGTAAAAATGAATGAATTTAATAAAATTAGTAAAAATTCCGGTAAGCTTTTGTTGAATGTGAAAATTCTAGTAAGCTTTTGTCCAATTAGACCTTTTTTTGTTCATGACTAACTGAAGATGGTACATAGAAATTCACCCCCATTCTTTCTTTGTGAAGATGTTCCAGTTCTGCAACTGTTTTCTGAAGCTTTCTGTTGAGGGTTGAAAGAGTCAACAAACAAAAGGCTAAACTATAAGTCCAAGCAAAAAAAAGATAGATAAACGGCTTCAATAAGTGGCATAAAGGAGGAGCACACTCATTAGCTACCCAATAAGGTCATGTTTGCCATTGCTATTGAAATCATAGCATTCTATAATTAATGGATTGTCCTGCAAACAATGCGGGAACAATTAAAGCAAGTATGAGACATGAAAATTGTAACAACAAACAATAAATTTTGTTTTCATCACATAGATAGCCCAATAGCAAATGAATGGCAATTAGAGAAAGCTTACCTTGCTTACAAATTGCTGCATGGTGAGATATATGGGCTTCCAAACTGGATTCAAATTGTTATCAATGACTTCTGTTTTGCAGACAGGAATGGCACCTCCACTTTCAACAATTCTAGATATACTCAGGAAAGGATCCTACACAGAAAAAAGCTCAGTCAGCAGCAACCAAACTGGAGGAGGAAACAAATTTAAACTACCAAGAAGGAAGAAGAACATTATGCTCACACTTTTGGAAAACATATCCTTGTTTTCCAAGTTGGAGCAGCGAAAGATCATCTCAACCACTGTTCTGGATGCAATTGTTTCTTCAGCATGGATGGTAATACTTCCAATATCCCTTCTGCCAACTGGGCGATCTTGATCTTGAAGATCAAGTCTTAAGCTTCGACTATGTTTTGTCACTACCTGGAGGGGGGGCACAGACTCCATGAGGATGAATCCAGTATCCAAGAGAACATGAAGCATTTGAATAAAATAGATGAATAAAACAGGCAAGATGCACACGCTATTAAATGCATTATGCCCTTACAAGAAAAAAGTTGAAAACTATACATCAATAACGAAAACAATCGGTTGACCTGCTGATAGGTGCATATATTCATGCAGTATGTACTTGTCTCAGTGGCTTGTATGCTATGTCATCATTAGTTTAGATTCTTTAGAGGCCCCCGGTTATGCCTCGCTAACATAAAGAAACTATCAAGTTGACAGAAGCATGATTGACATTTTAATAACAGCAAGGATGCACCAATAAAAGTTATTCAATATAAACAAAAGAAAAATACAAATTCCCCCAATCCAAATGATAACCTCTCGAATAAAAAGTCATATGTCTGTTCAAATCTTTTGGTTACTAACATTTTACCTCTGACAGAGCACAAGATGCTTCTCCAAGAAATTCCTGCTCGTTCAGCTTTAGCATCTGCAGGGGCACAATTTTATTGAAATTCTAAGACATCGCTTGATCAGGGAAAAAAGTTCTCCTTACTTTTCAGTCCTTACAATCTTTCAATATTCTGTACTAGTCCCTGCAATGTTCATATTTACTTTAAAGCCCCCACAATGTTTGAGTCCTCCTTAAAAAAACTCCTCTGAATAGCAACCATAAAAAATGATATCCCCAGTATATTCTGGTAGAAATATGGTACACAGAAGAAATGTTCCATGAATATTTCTTTATTTTTGGATGACTGCTAACTTGAGAGGCTTTTTAAGGAGGGTACAAAGATTGTGAAGGGTTTAAAATAAATACGAAGATTGCAGGGACTAATACAGAGTATTAAAAATTTGTAAGGAGTGAAAAATTGAAAAACAAAAGAGCAGGTAAATTCAAATTTGTTAAGAAGCAGTGGTTGCTGGAGCTCAGCATAGCTGTAAACAGTACTAAGAGAAATGCATGATCAAGAAAGCAATAAAGTGAACATTTGGACATTGTGGGAATGATATATATATATATATAAAGAGTTTTATTTTTTAATATGAATATTTTGTTTGACTCGCGACTCATGAATGATGAGTTAGGTGTTGAATCGAGCATGTGGATTTGGACTCCTCTCTGTGAGGTCGATGTTAATTACAGTGAAGTTACTAGACACCTCTAGTTAACTCCTTATATTTGATACTGATACTGAAATTAGCTATACAATAAATAAAGTTCGTGCGAAATTTAAAATGACATACTACACAGATAATTGAAATAATGAGAGGAATGAATTGAACTTTCATTAAACCGGAATATTACATATTACATAGATGCCTGGATGACCAAAGAATTACAGTACGACAAAACTCCGATTATAATGATCGGATTATTACATCGTGATGCATATGTAATTGATACAACCAATATGACAGATATGTGCTCACGATCACGGATTTCATATTCGGATCATCGATCATGCAAGTATAGTCTCGATGTACGTAATCAAACTGTAAAATCTACATCTATGGTCACGATCTGTGATCGGATCATCAAATTTATATTCACGGTCGTATCGATGCGATTAGACTTTAAAATTTGAATGAATGGTTGAGATCACTAAGATCAAAACATCAGTTTTAAGTCTTCAGTCGAGATCACTAAGATCAGACCATTGGATTTGAGCTTACGGTCGGGATCCCTGAGATCAGACCGTTGGATTAGAGCTTATGGTCAAGATCATTAAATCATAAAGATCGGACCGTTGGATTGAAGTCCACGGCTAAGATCAATGAGATCAGGCCGTTAGATTGGAGCTTATGATGGAGATCATCAAGATCAAACCGTTAGATTGAAGTCCACAGTTAAGATCAACGAAATAAGACTGTTGGAATTAAGTTCACAGTTGAGATCAAAAAGATCAGACTATTGGATTTAGGTTTACGATTAAGATCAAAAAGATCAAACCGCATATTTTAAATTTACGATTGAGATCAAAAAGATCAAACCGTTTGATTGAAGTTTACGATCGAGATAAAAAAGATATGACCATTAGATTATGATAACGGACCTAATCGAACGTGATCAAACTGTTGGATTATGGTAATAGACTTGATCAAGTACTATCGGACCATTGAATCATGATAACGGGCCTAATCAGACGCGATCAGACATGATCGGATCGTTGAGTTTAGAAATGGACTTGATCAGACGCGATCGGACTTTTGGATTTTAGTAATGAGCCAAATCGGACACGATCGGACCATTCGATTTTAGTAATGAACCTGATCGGATACGATCGAACCGTTGAGTTTAGAAACAGACATGATCAGACGCGATCGAACTGTTAGATTTTAGTAATAGCCCTGATCGGACACGGTTGAACCGTTGAGTTTAGAAATAAACCAGATCAGACGTGATCGGACTATTGGATTTTAGTAATAGGCTTAATCGGGTATGATCAGACCATTGGATTTTAAGATCAGATCAAGATCTGGAAGATCCGACCGTTAGATCTGAACTTCGGTCGAGATCATAGCGATTCGACCGTTGGATTTTTTTAGGATTGAGTCAAGATCTGAAAGATCTAACTATTAGATGTGAACTTCGGTTAAGATCGTGATGATTAGACCGTTCAATTTTAAGATTGGGTCAAGATCTGAAAGATCCGACCGTTAGATATGAAGTTCGGTCGATATTGGGACGATCCAACCATTAGATTTGAAGTTCAGTCAATATCAAGACGATCTGACCATTAGATCTGAAGTTCGGTCGATATCGGGACCATCCGAACGTTAGATCTAAAGTTTGGTCGATATCAAGAGGATTCAACTGTTGGATTTGAAATCTTGGTCCATATCGGGACGATCCGACCATTGGATCTGATCGATAATGGGGCAATCCGACTATTGGATTTGAAATATGGTTTGATATTAAGATGATCCAACTGTTGGATCTGAAGTCTGGTCGATATCGGGACGATCCAAACGTTGGATTTGAGATCGGCTGATATCGGGACGATCCGACCGTCGGATCTGAAGTTTGATCGATATCGAGATGATCTGACTGTTGGATTTGAAATTCGAAAGATATGGCTAAGATCTGCCTGTTAAATCTAAAGTTTGGTCAATATAAGGACGATCCAACCGTTAGATCTAAAGTTCGGTTGATATTGGGACGATCCGACCATTGGATTTGAGATCCAGTCGATATCGGGACAACCTGACCCTCGGATCTGAAGTTTGGTCGATATCGGGATGATTTGACCGTTGGATTTGAAATTCAGTCCATATCGCTAAAAACCAACCGTTAGATCTGAAGTTCGGTCCATATCAAAACGGATAATAGTTAGATCGAAGATTCGGTCGTTATTGCTAAGACCCAACCGTTGTATTTGAGATTCGGCCGATATCGCTAAGATCCAACCGTTGGATTTGAGATTAGATCAAAGACATGATATGGTCACCCGATCGATGTAGTTAGATTTGGGTTAAAATGAAGCCTACCATGATCGACCTAGTTAAGTCATTTGATCAATGAGTCAGGTTGTGAGTGACTTAATCAATGTGATTAAGTCATTTAATTAGTGAATTTGATGTTTTATGAATATGGTTAACTATATGTGGTTAACACATAAGACATAAGACATGATTTGATAACATATGACTTAATAATATGTGTTACTTACATATTAATTGATTGTATGTCACCTTAACATTTTCGTAACATATGATTCAATAACATGTGTCATATGTTTATGTCACCTAAATAAATTACATGTTAATGGACTTTATGTCACATTAACATAAACATGACATGATTGAATAACATGTCTTAATCACACATATCTTAATGACATATGTTAATGGACTTTATGTTACATTAACATAAACGTGACGTATGATTTCATAGCATATGTCTTAATCATATATGTCATAATGACATATTAGTTGAGACTACATATGTTTTAATGACATATGTCAATAAATTAACAAGTTAATGGACTTTGTGTCGCATTAACGTAACTAATGGTCGTGATTAAATCATGACGATTAATCATTAAGACATGTTCCTAAGTTTAGGACATGTCTATATAAGTGTAGGATAATGTCCTAACCCTTGGACAAAAAAGAGAGAGTGAGATCTAAGCCTATGTTGGAACCTTTTTTTTAAACAAAAAAAGGGGCAAAAGGGAGGGGGAGAAGCCCCCCCCCACCGGTTGGGGAACCCCCCCACCGGTTCCAAGAGGGAAACCGGTGGGGGGGGAAGAGAGGCTCCCTCCCTCTCTTTCTCCTTTAAAAATTCAGAATGGGGGGGGGGAGTTAATTAAAAAGAGGGGAGTTAAATGGGGGATCTTAACCCCATTCACATGGGTTGAGAATCCCATGCAGAAACCTTCTTAAACCCCCATCCTAAAACCCCCTTTCACACTTGGCCAAAGTCTGAAATCAAGGGGCTAAACCCCTTTCACACTTGGCCAAAACCCAAAATCTGGCCCAAAGCTCATTAAGAGCCAAAAAAGATGGGAAAAGAGGAGCATGGGGAGGGGAGAACCCCCCCCCACCGGTTCCCAACCGGTGGGGGGTCCAACCGGTGGCCATCCCCCCATTGGTTGGAACCGGTGGGGGTGCCCACTTCCCCCCTCTCTCTCTTTTATTTGCTCTCTCTCTCTCACTCCTTGGCCACCTATTGGCTATTGGAAAATAAAAAAATAAAGAGAGGGAGGAGAGATAGTGGAACCGGTGGCACCCCCCCACCTTGGTTCATCCCGGTGGCACCCCCCACCGGTTAAGGCTTTGAAGCCTATAAATACCCCTCAAGGAGTAAGAAGAAGCCCCATGCCCATTTGGCCCAAAATTTCCTAGGGGAAACTCTGCTAGTTTGAAGACCAAATCCGGTGCTCTTGCCCGGGTTTGCTGCGATTTGGAAGAGATATTTTCTTGGAGGGTTCTCTTCCTAAGGTTTATTCCTAAGGGGAAGCTCTGCCAAATTTATGTTGTAAAATCACCGTCCTATAAGACGGGATTATGCCGAAATAATGAATGAATGCTACTATTTGTTCTTTGAGCATATGTGTGTGCATGTGTTCATGAATCTACTATTTAAGTAACACTATGTTACTATATTTTCATATGCAAAATAATTAGTTTTATAACTAATTAAAATACATAAAACATATAATTAAATATTCTAAAATATCATTGGCCTCATCCCATACATAACTAATCTTAGACTCATAATTAAAACTTAATAATGAAACATTGAGACATAAAATAATATACTTAAGTTAAAAATGACTTAAATACTCCACATACTTAATTAATTAATAAAATCTGCGAAAATTATCTAAAATTAATAAAATAAATATAAAAAAAATCAGAAAAATTCTGTAAAAATCAGTAATACTCAGTAAAAATCAGAAAACAAAATCTGGAAATTACATAAATCCAAAATATAACTTAAATATCCTTCATATACCTAATTAATTAATAAAAATCAGTAAAATTGATAAAAAAATCAGTAAAATTCAGTAAAAACCAGTAAAAAACAGAGAACCAAATCTGAAAATATATAAAATTCTGAAATGACTAAAATGCCCCTAGAGCTTAATACAAATTACAAAAATACCCTCATACATGTTAAAAATCTGTAAAAATCACAGAAAATTCTTAAAAACATCAAAATCTCTCATATGTCCAAAATACCCTCCAAACCCTAATAAGATGGGTAAAATTACCAAAATACCCTCAATATGATAAAAATAAATAAAAATCTCAGAAAAAATATAAAAATAGATTTTAAGTCTAAAAATCCAATTTGGGCAAAATTACCAAAATACCCTTACAATTCAAACACACTTGAAATAACTTTAAAATACCTCCTAAGGTTTTGAAACCTTCCTAAGTCATTAAAACTCATTTCATACACTTAAATAACCATAATCTCCCTATACCCTCCAACTTGGCATAATTACAAAAATACCCTTATGGGTCTAAAATACTTGGAATCAATCCAGAATACTTTGAGTCGATCCAATATACTTGGAATTAATCCATATAGTTTGGAATCAATCCAAAATCATATAAACACATCCTAAACCTGGGTGAGGCCAAGAGTTTAACCTAAAATATATCTTCATATGCATGTGTTGCCTGTAGTAGTAGTGTTGCATGTTATAAGGGCATCATACGGACGGTTAATCAAGGGTTGCCGAGCAGTCGCTCAGCGTAATTAACACTGACCGAGGTCAGTGGAGAGAGGTCATATACTCGAATCTTCGCTTGATTCGAAGTCTCGGATTCCCTGAGGGCTAATCCCAAGCTCTCATAGTCCGATAAAATATAAAACCGACCTATAATTCTCTAGATAAACAAAAAAATGGATTTCCGAATAATCCGACATAGGAGAGATGCGTCTAGGTCAGGTCCCGACGAAGGTTAGAAAAACCCTCGCAAACAGAGATGGCACGCCCGATGGGACTTCTCTTTCCCTTCATCTCTCCGTCCGATGATGCCCTCACCACAACTCTACTACTAACTTTGTCATGTCTTATGCAGGTGACTGACTTTCTGCTTAAAAAACGACGATGGCGGCAAGGGTCACGTATGGCCCACTTGTGGTGGCGACCCACGTACGATGTGGATATCTGACCACACCAACATGCTTTGGGGACTTCCCCGCGGTGATAGGATCTCCATACTTTCTGGGGGTCGTTCCGGCACCGGAGCTTGCTCCGAAAAAGAAGAAGAAGAGGTGCGCTTCTCGCTCCAGAACATGCAACAACGGCAGCCGATATGGGCGAGTGCTTGCCGTGAATACCATCAGCATCTCTCCAGCCTCCTCGTCCAACGGGGGGCAAAAGCGGAAGGTTCTAACCGCAAGTCCGTCTAGGACGGGGAAAACTATATTGGTGGGGAACCTGCATATTCGTCTGGATGGCGGGCAACCCATCATTTCTAAGATCCATCATATCCCGACAGTTCCTGTCCAGAATCGGTTCGGGATTCTATTGAAGGTTTGCCAAGATGGGGCAACGTTCGAAAAGAAGAAAAGGACTCCAAAGGACACTGCTTGTCGGGAGCCAATAATTATACCAGAGCCAGTCATGTCTCGAGCAGGGGGCAATGCCACCCCCCGAGCAGGGGGCAACTCCATGCCTCGAAATGGGGGCAAATTTATGCCTCGGGCTGGGGGCAATCCATCGGAAGATAGGAGCCTCCGCATAAAGGAAATGTGGGTAACCAAAAAGGAAGTCCGCAAAATTCGCCAGGCTAGGGATACCCTAGCAGAACAACAGCCTCAACAGCTCGTAGAGCCTGAGGGGCAGATAACCGGCTCAACTACCTGGCCTCGTTCTCTACAAGGTCAAAAGATAAAAAGTGCCTATAAGGCACAGGAACAAGTCTGGCAACAGACATCTGTCCTCGAGCGGTTGGGCGCATTGGTCCGATCGACTCACAAAAAGAAGAAAACTGCCAGAAGGACAAAGAATAGTATACGGGTCTACACATGCTACACCTCCAATATCACCAACCGGCAGCCTTCCCAGCCGGAAGACCCAAATGATATCATCAATCTGATGCAACGGGTCGGGCCCATAACCCGTCAAATGGAGCAGGCTATGTGCTTGCTGAATCGAGGAAGCCAGGGGGCAGAGCCACCCCAAATTGGCAGTATCAATGCTGTTGGAGGAGCTGATCAAGACGGGGCAAATGCTTTAGATATTGAAGCCGCTCCAGAACAACCTCAAGATCAAATACAGCCTCAGACTATAGAGGAGATGAGGCAAGAAAATCAACAACTCAGGGCCTTGCTCTATGGCCTAATACAAAAGATGGAGGAGCAGCAAAGGGCAGCTCAAGTCCCCCCAGTAAATGCACCACCTCCAAGGGCAGTGCCTATGCCAACGGTGATAAGACCGCAAGCTGCAGTTGTCAACTTCAACCCTGATGAGATACAAGAAGATCAGGTTGTGGAGCCCAATCATAACGCTCAGCAATCCCATGCTTCTGCAGATGATGCTACGGCATTGCAGAAGCATCTTATTGAGCAAATTGTTGAAGCCAAAATAGCAAAACAAGACGACGGAATAGGCACATTCGACTTATACAAAGTGTCATTTCCGGTACGTCATATGTTCAAGAAGCTCCCGCCGGATCACAATAAGTGTCCCAAATTCATCAGGTATGACGGGGAAGGCTCGGCCCAGGAACATATTGCCCACTATATGAGTGACTTGGGAGAGTTGGCTACTGATGAGGCCTATCTTCTGAGGTTCTTCTCTACCTCTCTCACGGGTATTGCATTCCAATGGTATGCAAAGTTGAAGCCTAACTCTATCAACAGTTGGGAGGAAATGCAGAAAAAGTTCCTCGACCGTTTCAAGGTGTCGGAACGAAAGGTCACCATCACTGAATTGGTGACACTAAAGCAAGGCAGGAATGAATCCGCCACCGACTATATCAAAAAATGGCGGAACCTCTGCATGAAATGCGACAATCCGCCGACCCACGAGGATGCGGTACGATTGTGCAAAAGGGGCTTAAAGCCTAAAATAAGTGAAAAGCTGATTGACGCAAATGTCAAGAACTTTGATCAACTAAATAACATTGTGACGGAGGTCGAAATATTCTATGCAGACCATCCAACCATTGCCTCCATTGGGGGGACAGTCCCAAAGAAGCAAAATATGGATACAGAAGAGGTCAATGCTATAGACTTCACCTCAGCTGTAGAAAATACAGGGGGCAAAAACAATGCAAATGCCTCAACATCTAATAGAAGGGGATCATATGCCACCCTTAATGAGAGAAGGAAAATGCCTTACTCTTTCATCAGGGAGCATACAAGAGAGTTGTTTAATGTCTGCATGCGGGTCAATCTCTTGATGCTACCCGAACCAAAAAGACCAGCAGAAGTTGGTAAAATAGATGAACCCAACTATTGCATGTACCATCGTATGTTGGGACATGTAATAGAAGATTGTTATATCTGCAAAGGAGAAATTGAAATGCTTATCCGAGAAGGGGCCGTAGAGATGGGGAAATACCTGGTAGACTCGCCTCAACCACATCGAATGCCCAGACAAACATTTACAGCAAATGTCGTCCACATGGATGAAAACTCCTCAGAAGAAGAGCTTACAAATAAGAATATAGATGCCCCTCCAGAGCAGGAAGTGGTATCATCATATCCCCCAACGACTTCCACTCCAGAAAGGTCTATCGTGGCTGCACTGGAGGAGATTCAGATGAATATGTCGCAGCTCTCCCATCAGCAAGTTTCGCCGAAACAGGAGGCAATACCATCATATGTTCCAGCAACTTCCACTCCAGAAGTGTCTATCATGACAACATTAGAGAAGATTCAGATGACTCTGATACAACTCTCTCACCAGCAAATCTCATTAGAACAGAAGATAAATCCATCATATACTCTAGCAATTTCCACTCTCGAGGAGTCCATTATGGCAGCACTGGAGGGGATTCAAGTGAGTCTGGGACAAATCTCTCATCAGCAGTATGAACTCACTCAAGTAATGGAAGGTCTTGCAAGACAATGGACAGAAGTCATGTCAATGGATAGAATCAATAGGCCCTTCTCCTTTGAGGAGCCAGGACCAAAATGCAGCCGTCCTCTAAAGAATAAGGGCAAACTTATCATAGATTTAAATGAACCACCAGAAGCCCAGTACCGAGAGGGAATGGTGCTCAAATGCAAAGGTTGTGAAAGTCACGACAATACTCTCGAGGCCACCTTTGCAACTAAGCAAAGCTCCCGGGGAAAACAAGTTGCTGGTGCAGAAATAGGGATAAGTTTTAAAGATACGGAATCCCTGGCAAAAAAGCTCAAGAAACCATACTCCTTTCCAATGGAAAAGACCAAAGAACTCTTCGAGTTATGTATGAGCAGAAAAGCAATTATTCTGCCCAAGCCAAAAAGGGAAGAAGAAATACATCGGATAGATGCACCCAACTACTGCCCATACCACCGCTTCATCACCCATCCAATTGAACGTTGCTTTATGTTCAAAGATGAAGTAGAAAAGCTGATTCAAGAAGGAAAGATAAATATGGGGAAATACCTGGTAAATCCCCCACAGCCACATACGATTACACATTGAGTGTAATTCGCAGATCCATGAGCAAAATAAAAAAAAAAAAAAAAAAAAAAACTTTGGGGCTTAAAAATAAGGTGCCCCGACAGACTTGATTGGTCCCGCTCCTGTGATGGGCCAATTAAGGGCAAAAAGGTCTAAAACCCAGCTGAGGTGAAAACCCGAAAGGGCGCTTCAGACAAAAATGGGTGAACCCTGCTGTGTAAAAATCCGCAAGGGCGCACAGGCAAAAATAAAAGGGGCTAGCTTCGGTGAAAACTCGTAAGGGCGCCGATGTTAGTATTTAAAAATTAAAAAAAAAAAAAAAAACATCATCCTGCAACCCGTCGGGGGACAACGCGCAAAAGTTATTTGCGCCAAGAAAAGTCAATAATGTTCGTGCGCGAATACATAGGCTCATAAAGCCGCATATTTGTTCCCCGACGGGGGGAGAACTCTCTCGGCCTGCTGAGGGTAGAGATCGAGTTTTTCCACATCCCTACCCAGGGAGGATATCAGAGTCGCCAATGACGAATAAACCCTTGGTACCACACTGACGGTACAATAATGTCCCATCAAGGGCTACGACCGAGGCGATGATGACGATGACCTCCCGACCCGGTAAGGAAGTGGGAAAACTCGCTCTTCTGCTCGATACAGCCTAAGGGGATGATCCCCGTTCCTGTTATACCCAAGGCAAATACACAGGCATATTCTCGAAAGATGTCACATAATGGTGGGTGATTCACCTCGAAAGAAAATATTTGCCGTCAAGAATATCATGCAATGCAAAATTCTTTCATTCGCCCACGGAAGGCGTTAAACTCCGGCATTCGCCCACGGAAGGCGTTAAACTCCAGAATTCGCCCACGGAAGGCGTTAAACTCCGGAATTCGCCCACGGAAGGCGTTAAACTCCGGCATTCGCCCACGGAAGGCGTTAAACTCCGGCATTCGCCCACGGAAGGCGTTAAACTCCGGCATTCGCCTGCGGAAGGCGTTAAACTCCGGAATTTGCCTACGAAAGGCATTAAATCCCAGAATTCATAATTCGCCCACGGAAGGCGTTAAACTCCGGCATTCGCCCGCGGAAGGCGTTAAACTCCGGAATTTGCCTACGAAAGGCATTAAATCCCAGAATTCATAATTCGCCCACGGAAGGCGTTAAACTCCGGAATTTTGTCCACCTGGGAGGCAGATGTATCCCAAAATTTATATTCACTTACTACAGGCTTTGAGTCTTGATATTCATATATTCGCCTACGGAAGGCGTTAAACTCCGAAATTTTGTCTACCTGGGAGGCAAATATATCCCAAAATTTATATTCGCTTACTACAGGCTTTAAATCCTGAAATTCATATTTCGCCCACGGAAGGCGTTAAACTCCGACATTCGCCTACGGAGGGCGTTAAACTCCGGAATCTGCCCTAAGGAGGCGTTATATCCTGAAAATTTTCATATTTGCCCCGAGAAGACGTTGTGTCCTAAAGTCTTTCCTGGGCATACGCCAGTCCCGCTGGCATGCCATAAAAAGGTCTAAAATTTTCTTATCGCCCCGAGGAGGCGTTGTCTCCTGAACCTCCCCTTGGCATAAACTAGTCCCACCGACATGCCATAAAAGGGTTGAAAAGTTCCTTTGCCCCGAGGAGGCGGCGTATCCTGAAACTTCTCACTACCGCCCCGAGGAGGCGTTATATCCTGAATTTTCCCTTGACATACTCCAATCCCACTGACATGCCATAAGGGGGTTGAAAAGTTCTTTTGCCCCAAGGAGGCATTGTATCCTAAAGTCTTCCCTGGGCATACGCCAGTCCCACTGGCATGCCCTAAAAGGGTTGAAAATTTTCCTATCGCCCCGAGGAGGCAATGTATCCTGAATCTTCCTTGAGCATACACCAGTCCCACTGGCATGCCATTAAAAGGTTCAAAATTCCCTTCGCCCTGGGGAGGCGTCGTATTCTAAAATCTCCCCCATAAATCATAGTCATCAGCATAACCATATAGTCCCATATGCTATAGCCCCATCGGCGTGCCGTAGGCGGTCGAATTCGCTCCAAGGAGATGTTATACCTTAAAATTGACCCTGATACACGCTAGTCCCACTGGTGTGCCTCAATGGCCGGGAAATCCATATTCGCCTACGGGAGGCTTTATATCCTGGAAATTCATATTTCATATTCGCCTACGGGAGGCTTTATATCCTGAAAATTCATATTTCACATTCGCCTACGGGAGGCATTATATCCTGAAAATTCATATTCCATATTCGCCTACGGGAGGCATTATATCCTGGAAATTCATATTCCATATTCGCCTACGGGAGGCATTATATCCTGGAAATTCATATTCCATATTCGCCTACGGGAGGCTTTATATCCTGGAAATTCATATTCCATGTTCGCCTACGGGAGGCTTTATATCCTGGAAATTCATATTCCATATTCGCCTACGGGAGGCATTATATCCTGGAAATTCATATTCCATATTCGCCTACAGGAGGCTTCATATCCTGGAAACTCATATTCGCCTACAGGAGGCTTTATATCCTGGAAATTCATATTCGCCTACAGGAGGCTTTATATCCTGGAAATTCATAATTCATATTTGCCTACAGGAGGCTTTATATCCTAGAAATTCATATTCGCCTACATGAGGCATTATATCCTGGAAATTCATATTTCATATTCGCCTACAGGAAGCTTCATATCCTGGAAACTCATATTCGCCTACAGGAGGCTTTATATCCTGGAAATTCATATTCGCCTACAGGAGGCTTTATATCCTGGAAATTCATAATTCATATTCGCCTACATATATATTCTTATCGGTTCTCAGGGAAGGCTCAATTCCCTACATATATATATTCTTATCGGTTCTCAGGGAAGACTCAGTTCCCTACATATACTTCTTATCGGTTCTCAGGGAAGACTTAGTTCCCTACATATATTTCTAAGCGGTTATCAGGGAAACCGTAATTCTCTACCGAAATAAAATAAAATATATATATATATATAATAATAATAATAATAATAATAATAAATGGGGTTTAAAAACGAGGTGCCCCGACGGACTTAATCGATCTCGTCCTCAAAGGGGTCGGTTAAGGGTAAAAATGTCTTATACCCAGTTAAGGTGAAAACCCGAAAGGGCACCTTAAGCAAAATCGGGTAACCCCGCTGTGTGAAAACCTGCAAGGGTGCACAGGCAAAAATAAAAGGGGGCTAATACTGGTAAAAACCTGAAAAGGCGCTGGTATTAGTTTTAAATAAAATAAATAAATAAAAAAAGAAGGGGGCTTAAAAAGCGAGGTGCCCCGACGGACTTAACCGATCTCATCCATATTGGGATCGGCTAAGGGTAAAAAGGTCTTATACCCAGTTAAGGTGAAAACTCGGAAGGGCGCCTTAGGCAAAATCGGGTAACCCCACTGCATGAAAACCCGCAAGGGCGTGCAGGCAAAAATAAGAGGGGGCTAGTATCGGTGAAAACCCGAAAGGGCGCTGGCATTGGTTTTAATAATATATATATATAAAAAAAAAAAAAAAAGAGAAAGAAAGAGAGAATACATGCAACATATAATAAATGGTCCGTACCACTCAAACTTAACATTTATCTTCAGGAGAATATTTGCGATACACTGGAGCAATGTTGGAGTTCGAGATGAACATGCAGGGTAGTTCGAGTTCTTCAGCAAATGGAAAACTTCAATCCTTTTGAAGAAATTCGACTCCATCTCCGGAATATCAGTCGAAGCGATGTTCGATGGTCGCCACAAAATAGGAGAACTCCCTCCAGTGAAGCTTCAAGAACATATGCATGCTGACGAGGAGCGGCAATATGGGCGTCCGCGGTACCAGAAAGGACAATATCCCTCTAGTATTGGAGCATAGGAGTCTCTGCAGCTCGCGCTGTATAGCCTGCCTCGATAGTTTCAGTCTCGGCTCGCTTTGGCAAAGAGTTACTCGACAAGTAGCAGGAATGGGATATCGTCCTCCCTATGCCCTGCCATAGGAGGAACTCCCATGAGGGCCATGAAGACAAAGACAGCAAGCTACAAGAAGATAGAGAAATAAAATCAGCGCCAGAGAGCTACAATAAAAGTCTCGAAAAGCAAAAATCGACCAAGTCCTAATAAAGTCATGGGACAAAGTCAAATTGCTATGAACCAGATATTAGGCCAGTCCAGAACGCTTCGTGCGGAGCTCCTGGAAATGCCAATATAAGGTACTGATACCCCAAGATAGAGCAAATGTCGGAAGAATTAAACGACTCGTCTGTGTGTTCTTAAGGAGTCTCCATGTCGTGAAGGCCAAGAGATCTCCTAGAATCCAAGTAAACGTCGAAAGATTCAAGCGGCATCAACTCTCGTAGAACCTCCAAGTCGCGAAGGCCAAGAGGATTCCCATAATCAGAGGGGTAGACGCTTTCAAATAAATTCAGAAAGTCGAAAAGTTATGAAAACAGGACTTCCTGGGCATAGTTTGAGGTGTCTAAGTACCGAAATTGATGGTCATCAGGATCCAGATAAGCTCAGATGGGGCATACGCATAGCAAACCAAAGCAATGTATCGCCTGGCATATACGAGACAACGGGTGACTTCCCCCAATAGCCGTAAATACATAAGGCGAGAAACGGGAATTCATCAAGACAATACCGACATGCCGCATTTGAGAATTCCTCAAGCATGCAAAATGATGGTTCTTGTAGCCGAATGGGGCACGGGACATGCACCGTCGTCTTCACCTCCGGTACATGTCCCGTGGGGGACATTTGTTGGAACCTTTTTTTTAAACAAAAAAAGGGGCAAAAGGGAGGGGGAGAAGCCCCCCCCCACCGGTTGGGGAACCCCCCCACCGGTTCCAAGAGGGAAACCGGTGGGGGGGGAAGAGAGGCTCCCTCCCTCTCTTTCTCCTTTAAAAATTCAGAATGGGGGGGGGGAGTTAATTAAAAAGAGGGGAGTTAAATGGGGGATCTTAACCCCATTCACATGGGTTGAGAATCCCATGCAGAAACCTTCTTAAACCCCCATCCTAAAACCCCCTTTCACACTTGGCCAAAGTCTGAAATCAAGGGGCTAAACCCCTTTCACACTTGGCCAAAACCCAAAATCTGGCCCAAAGCTCATTAAGAGCCAAAAAAGATGGGAAAAGAGGAGCATGGGGAGGGGAGAACCCCCCCCACCGGTTGCCCAAAACCGGTGGGGGAGACCCCCCACCGGTTCCCAACCGGTGGGGGGTCCAACCGGTGGCCATCCCCCCATTGGTTGGAACCGGTGGGGGTGCCCACTTCCCCCCTCTCTCTCTTTTATTTGCTCTCTCTCTCTCACTCCTTGGCCACCTATTGGCTATTGGAAAATAAAAAAATAAAGAGAGGGAGGAGAGATAGTGGAACCGGTGGCACCCCCCCACCTTGGTTCATCCCGGTGGCACCCCCCACCGGTTAAGGCTTTGAAGCCTATAAATACCCCTCAAGGAGTAAGAAGAAGCCCCATGCCCATTTGGCCCAAAATTTCCTAGGGGAAACTCTGCTAGTTTGAAGACCAAATCCGGTGCTCTTGCCCGGGTTTGCTGCGATTTGGAAGAGATATTTTCTTGGAGGGTTCTCTTCCTAAGGTTTATTCCTAAGGGGAAGCTCTGCCAAATTTATGTTGTAAAATCACCGTCCTATAAGACGGGATTATGCCGAAATAATGAATGAATGCTACTATTTGTTCTTTGAGCATATGTGTGTGCATGTGTTCATGAATCTACTATTTAAGTAACACTATGTTACTATATTTTCATATGCAAAATAATTAGTTTTATAACTAATTAAAATACATAAAACATATAATTAAATATTCTAAAATATCATTGGCCTCATCCCATACATAACTAATCTTAGACTCATAATTAAAACTTAATAATGAAACATTGAGACATAAAATAATATACTTAAGTTAAAAATGACTTAAATACTCCACATACTTAATTAATTAATAAAATCTGCGAAAATTATCTAAAATTAATAAAATAAATATAAAAAAAATCAGAAAAATTCTGTAAAAATCAGTAATACTCAGTAAAAATCAGAAAACAAAATCTGGAAATTACATAAATCCAAAATATAACTTAAATATCCTTCATATACCTAATTAATTAATAAAAATCAGTAAAATTGATAAAAAAATCAGTAAAATTCAGTAAAAACCAGTAAAAAACAGAGAACCAAATCTGAAAATATATAAAATTCTGAAATGACTAAAATGCCCCTAGAGCTTAATACAAATTACAAAAATACCCTCATACATGTTAAAAATCTGTAAAAATCACAGAAAATTCTTAAAAACATCAAAATCTCTCATATGTCCAAAATACCCTCCAAACCCTAATAAGATGGGTAAAATTACCAAAATACCCTCAATATGATAAAAATAAATAAAAATCTCAGAAAAAATATAAAAATAGATTTTAAGTCTAAAAATCCAATTTGGGCAAAATTACCAAAATACCCTTACAATTCAAACACACTTGAAATAACTTTAAAATACCTCCTAAGGTTTTGAAACCTTCCTAAGTCATTAAAACTCATTTCATACACTTAAATAACCATAATCTCCCTATACCCTCCAACTTGGCATAATTACAAAAATACCCTTATGGGTCTAAAATACTTGGAATCAATCCAGAATACTTTGAGTCGATCCAATATACTTGGAATTAATCCATATAGCTTGGAATCAATCCAAAATCATATAAACACATCCTAAACCTGGGTGAGGCCAAGAGTTTAACCTAAAATATATCTTCATATGCATGTGCTGCCTGTAGTAGTAGTGTTGCATGTTATAAGGGCATCATACGGACGGTTAATCAAGGGTTGCCGAGCAGTCGCTCAGCGTAATTAACACTGACCGAGGTCAGTGGAGAGAGGTCATATACTCGAATCTTCGCTTGATTCGAAGTCCCGGATTCCCTGAGGGCTAATCCCAAGCTCTCATAGTCCGATAAAATATAAAACCGACCTATAATTCTCTAGATAAACAAAAAAATGGATTTCCGAATAATCCGACATAGGAGAGATGCGTCTAGGTCAGGTCCCGACGAAGGTTAGAAAAACCCTCGCAAACAGCCTACCACTCTTACACAAGGAGTCTTCAAGATCTTGACCTTTGTCTCCCTCCTCCCCAAATGAGCCCCCTAAGGGGGTATTTATAGTCTCGCTAGGAGGCGGATAGAAGCATAGGGTTCCACCCTTACCAGGTGGTAGTTATACTTGCTTCCCGCACAAGAAAACTAAATGAAGGTCTCACCTTCACTGGGTGGGAGTTAATCTTTCTTTACGCGGGAATCCAAAGCCATTTGACCAAGTCTTGCCTCCACCCTCGCCGGGCTGCGATTAGAGGGGAATCCGGTGAGGGTATATTGGAAAGAAATTACATAAAACCCCTTTGTTTTATGTTTATTATTTTATTTTACTTATGTTCAAAAGCAATAGAATAAGGGCCCTTCATTAAAAAAAACACTTACCCTGTTTTATAGCTGTCCTTGGACAGCAAGGAAAGAGAAGGAGGGCGCAGCCTTCCCCCACCCTCACTGGGTGGCCAGGTGGAGATGCCACCCAAGGGTGGACTCTTCTTCTTCTTCTTCTTCTTTAATCTTCTTCTGCTCTTTTTTTTTTGGAAATAAAACAGTCCTAGGACAGTTAGAGAGGGGACGAGGGGGGCGCATGCCCTTCCCACCCTCACCGGGTGGGAATCCTTGAGTGGACTCCTCTCTCTCTCTCTCTCTCTCTGCCACTTGTTCCTTTTTTTTTTAAGAACTGTCTTTGGACGGTTAAAGAAGGAAGGAGAGGCGTGCAAGGCCCCTTCCACCCTCACCGGGTGGGATTCTTCCACCCAGTGAGGGTGGGGAGTCCACCTGAGGGTGGACTCCTCTTCTCCTCTTTATCTTCTTCTTTTCTTTTTTCTTTTTTATATACAGAAAGAGACGGCCGGCCCCTTCCTCTCTTGCTCCTGTTGCTGCCGCTGCATGCTTCTGCTGCTCCTGTCTTCCCCTGCTGCCGCAGGCCATTGTTGCTGCTATGGTGCAGTTATTGCATGCTGTAGCTGCTCTTTGTTGCTTCTGCTACTGCCACTGTCTGCTGGGCTGCTCCTGTTGCTGCTTTTTTTTTTTTTTTTTCAACAGACATTGACTCAAATCCAATAGTTGTCATCTTCTAGAGAAAAAACTCAAATTCAAGTGATAATGAAGCTCTATTCCATTAAAAAGAAAAATCCGGAAAGTAAACATGATAACATAAAACATCAAATTGTAAGAATTAGATGTCAATTAGAAAAAGAAAAAACTAAAAGGGCAACTTATTTTCTAGGAAGCGAGTGATCTCAAAAGCTGTATCAATAATACCAACTTGCACAAAGGGCATTGGTGAGGACACCCATGTGCTTCCACGCTTCGACCTGACCCGAGTTTACCGTCGCTGCCGGACACACGGAGCAGATCGAGCAACATTGTGGCTTGGAGACGCCAGCTGACGCATATTTTTTTATGTTTATTTTTGATGACTGGGCCTTGTTATGCCCCCCCGTGGATGTAACTTTCCTTTTGTTTTAGACTTTAGGCCCATTAGTGGGCCCATGTACGTTTCTTTGCTATTTTCTGTAATTTCTGGCATTTGTTTCCCTTTGTTAGAGCTTTAGGGTATTTTGGACTTTCTTGTGCCTAGGGCTGCCCTAAAAGAGCCCTATATATTGTAGCTTCTCCCAAGAGGGGAGGCAATGAATGCTTGATGATTGAAATGAGGAAGGAAAAGAAAAGTCTCTCTTGGGGTAGCCGCCGCACAATGCGCTTGGGTCCCGTGAAGGGTCTGTGAGAGCAAAAGGGGAGGACTCCCTTGGTTCGTCATCTTCCACCCCCCCCCCCTCTTATTCTGCCTTGTTCATCTGTTCCTCCACCCAAATCATTCCCCCTCTCTTTGGCCTCCGTGCCATTCCAACCGAGCGTCCCCTTCACATGTTCCCTTCCTCTCGGTTTGCCTCTGTACGCGAAAGGAGCTAGGCTGCCAGCGTCCAGGTCCCTTCCACACGGTTGGACGAGCGCGTTAACGCACACCAACCTCATCGCCCACGCGTCACGAGAGCCCACCCAGCTGCCCTGACCCCTCCCTCTGTTCCCCAGGGTGCGGATGCCACCGTCGCTCCTCAGCATCACCACACCCACGCGGGCCACGCGGCGAACCGGCGGAAGCATCCAGCCCTCACCTCGCCGCCTGCACCATTCGTCCCCCCTCCTCACCCGGCATCTTCGTCGCTCGAGCCGACCAAACGGCTCCTTCCCGCCCAGCCGCCCTCTTGTCGCCCTCTCCACGTGGCAACACCGCGGCGTTGGCCCACCCAAAACGTCGAAGAAGGTGCCATTTGCAACCCCCTCCGCTCGACCACCTCGTCGCTTGAGCCCCTCAGGTCGTCCCTTCGCGGACAGAGCCCCAACCGCTGGCGCCACGCGGGTCGTTGCCTCCCCCACTCGCAGCCACTCGTCATCATCACCAGGGCCGCGAGCCAATCATGGGAGTCTTTCCCGCCCGCCGCCGCCACGCGAAGCCCGAACACTGGGCCATTCCCACGTCGCCGCCACACGCAGCACCTTGTGCGAGTTCGCAGCCCCACCCCTCGTCGACCGCGCCGTTCCAAGTCCTCGGACCCCATGCCCCACCCCACCTCCCATCTCGACTCCGGCGCACCCCAGGTGGTTGTCGCCTCCCACCATTATGGGCCGAGCCTTGCACTGGGCACGTCCACCCTGTCGCCAACCAGCAGGGTCCGTCGGTGCTCCCACTCCCGCCTAGGGACAAACAGTCGGTCCCTATAAGATTTGTTAAGTCCCGGTGTACCCAACTAGCTTCGAAGGCTTGTGACTTGGCCAGGCCCTTTACTCCAAGGGTGCAGTGATCGATGTTCACAGTGCGCAAGCTCCCGTGATCTCGGTTCGTGCCCCCACTATCCAGTGGGCAGGTTAGTGCCAGATAGGATCCCATTTCCATATTTGCCCGTTTGTTATATGGTTAATCCCACACCCGTGCTTGTGAGTTATTTTAGTACTACCTAGCTCATCAAAATTTCTTTTATCATTGTCGGCTAGTGTGATTGTGAGTAACCAGTCTTGTGGCTCCATTATGAGGTTCGTTGATGCGATATTGATGTCCTAGACCTGCGGTAGTTCCTACTATCGTCGTTCCACACGTTACTCGCTGCGAGGGACGGTTAATCGACTTACTTTCTTGTTATCATCACGTGTTCGTTCTTGGAAAATTTGTCGATCGTGGTGTTACTTTGCTATTCGAGTGATGTGAATTGTTGATCTCGATTGTGGCATCATAGTCGGGTCCATTTCGGTTACCGTCCCGCATCAGGCATGCAATTAATGCTAAAAAGGTGTAGGTTGGTTCTCCTATAATAATAACAAATTATGCATCTGCATAAGTCCTTCATATTTCCTTACGACACGAAAGTTAATATAATTTTCCCTTTTCACTGTATCACAACACAATCAGGCAAACTGCTAAGCTGGATGCCGTAACAGCATTCTAATCATAATTTTCCCCTCTCACCGTAACACAACGCAATCAGGCAAAGTGCTAAGTTAGATGTCATAACAACATTCTAATCAGACAGTGGAGGTTGAACTAAGCATAACTTTTTTTAAACCATTGAATTCAAACTTCTGGACAATGCTGAATGCTTGTGACCAAAAAATGTAGGACAGTGGTGTTGCTTTAAAAATCCATAGTATCACATTTCTGTGCAGGGGATAAATCCATGCTAAAAGATATAAAATTACTGATTATTGGCTGCCCAATCTCCGCAGATAGAAAAAAGGCATTTATGTTTCATATTGCATCAAGATTAGGAGCTTGAGATTAGCACAAACCAACGAAGAATTATGCCCTTTTTCATTTCTGGTGAGATATTCCTCCCAAATTCGAAGAAATGATTTAAGCCCCTCAAACTAATCAATTATGATAGATGGATGCACTCTATGGACCTAAATAAAGGAAAGAAAATGACTATGAAATTATCATGGAAAGGAGAAGCCACTCTTTAAGATCGGACAAGAAAACAAAAAAAGAAAGAAAAACTTCTTAAATCAGAAGACAGAATTGATAAACATACATAGAGTTTAAGATACCAGGAGAAACAAAAAAATGAACAAGTAGAGAATCAGCATTAGGTACCTTCACAGCTAAATTATGAAATCTGGTATCTACATCATAAACTCTGAACCTAAAAACAGAGGATGCAGGAACAATCAGATGACTAAACTTGCATACGATGATGACCTCATACAACTGGTATCCACTATCCAGCAGTTCTCTATGAATAGTAGAAACTAAGACTATAAGGCTCTTGAATAACTTACAGTAATGGCTGAACAATCTCAAACTGGTACATGATTGTCAATTTCGTGATCCAAACAGGATTCAATGTGTTCATTATCACTTCAGTGCGACCAAGTTCTTCTAGGGTTCCATCTTTTCTCTTAGCATATACTACCGCCATTGGATCACTCTGACAACAATGCATGAAAGTACACACATGAAGACCTTTTCAAATTATACATAATCCATACATACATACGTAGGCTACACCAATCGGTGAATAATTGTGATCAAATAGGCAGAATCAAATCAGAATTAACTGCATTCACGGATGCATATATAAGAGTAGACTGGAGTCTAAATAAGCATTTCATATCTGGGGGAGATTCAAGCAGTAAACAGCAAGGAACTAAAATGTTCCTGATTTGAAATTTCTTTCAATGCTAGAGTTCTAAGAATCACCTAACTTGTGGAATCCTTGTAAGCAAAGAATCAACACAAGGACTCATGAAGAACAGATATGATTTGTCCATTAGTGAATAATCTACTTCTGCAACATCTAAGATGTACAGAGCATAGTCACATATATAATATGGCCTACAATTAAAACTGTGCGAGTTGAGTTTCTCAGCCTTCAAATAAACAGAATGAGCTCACATCTTAGGTACTCCAAGCACAGATAAAGGAGTGAAATTACAAGAGAAGTATGCAAAAACAACAGCCAGTTGTTTAAAGCGAAGTATACTAAATATTAACTATCTACACAAGCCCAAAGCAGGAGCCACACATCATAAAGGTCCAGAGACTCCATACACAAATAGTTTTACTTCAAGAATGCATAGCTACACAACTTGATATGTTATCCTTGCTACATAACTGGTGAAAAAAATTCCTCTTGGAAGCACTTAGGGGAGGGTCAACTGCCATCTTGGTAGATGGTTCACCGATTTTGCTCTGAAGTTTTGTTTCTGTACTACTTTTTTATCTAATGAATGAATATGGCCATTTCGTCATCTTCCAAATTGCTTAAATAAAGCATAGCAGAAAGTGTCTCTTCAAAATTTTGCCCCATTTTCAGACACCAGATCAATTAACACTTAACGGGCAATGTAATACTAACTACTTTCCACATATCCATCTGTTGATGCAAATTTTGCATGCAATTAACTGTTGAAATATCGCTAGAATATAATAGTTGACATCATTACTGAAAGAAAGTGAAGCACCGTCCACCAGGAAATGCTACCTCAAGAATGCATATAACTAAGCAGAAAAATACATTGGTCATCCAAATTATAAACAGACAGATAACCGTCAGTCACTCATATTGTTAAATCTCCATCGCATCTTATACAAAAAGATGGGTGGTTGGGTTTTACCAGCCTTTTGTTTATCCTATGTAGTTTTAATCAGGCTTGCAATTTTGTTTTGTGGTCTCTTTTCTGGTGTTGGGGGCATCTTTCCTCTATACAACCTCCAGTGTGCAAAAAGGCAGTCCAGTGCCACAAGGCTCCCCCCACTACAGGTTCTGGGAGGCTATTTTCGGTTTTGAAACAGTGACCTCCAGCTCACAACGGAGCAACCATACCTTTGGTTGTATCATCTCTTTTTGTTTCTCTAATAAAATTGGATGTGTGCTCCACCTTCACTTTGACCAAAAAAAGGAAAGAAGTAGGGTGTGAAAGAACATACCTTGGAAAGGTAATCCAGATTGCGCAACTTGGAGGCAGATAGAGACAGCTGAGAAGTCAATAGAAAGTAAATCAGCAACAAAAACATGAGGCATGTAATACTTCAACTCCGCCGTACATTCACACTGACCCCTTGAAAGGATCAAGCATCAAGTCTATGTTACAAAGTAAAAAAGAAAAGATCAACCGGATGGTCAAAAATATCCTCCAAATGTGACATTCCTTAATGATAGCATATATGAAAATATCAGGCCCTAACTTGATTGGCATGGAAATATTGCAACAAGAGAAGTTATTGAAACATTAAAAAAAAAAAAAGTAGAAAAAAGGCACACATCAATATGAACATAATATTTATTGTGAATAACATAACAATTTGATTCAAAAGTAAATGAGACTGGTATGCTTTTTAACTCTTTTACGCTGTAAAAAAATATAAATCAGGCCATATGATAATGAACAGACCATAACAGATGCGGTAATTGCCATCATGATATTCTGGGACATGACACTAAATGTTCCTTCAGACAGTGGATACTGTTAACTTATTTTTCAAATGGAATGATACATAAACCAAATCAAATTAAGATATGCCAGTTTGCCCCAAAAGTAAACAGCACCACCATCTTAAACAGTCCATGGATCACATTAGCACCAGTCCTGAACATCTCTGTATCTATCCCCAAGTCAACCAAATCACAGAATACTGTACATCGAGAAAGCTCTTCCAAAATTATTCCTCAGTAAAGGACACAACCATCTCAGAAACACATGTCAGTAGGAGGCTGAAGTCCAACATCATACAGAGGGGTACTGCTTGTGAACACCCAGAATGAGGCAGTGACTTTTGCCAACATCGCTCCCCACCATGAGCTCAGTTGGAGTCATAGTGCAAGTGGTGGCGTAATGAAACCCACAGGGCCCAAATAAGAGGGCCAATGATCATGGAAGGAGCCCAGCTCTAATATCATGTTAAAAAATATGGCCATCGTTAAAAAAAAAGAAAAGAAAAATGGAGGGGGAGGTTTGGCACTATAGAGAGTGATAGGCAGTAGCATTTGTGAACATCCAACATGGGACAACTTTCACCAACACCCTCCATTCCAAAATTTCCCTGCTCCAAATTCCAACTTTAACTCAAAGCAGAGGTTCATAGCAAATCCAAACCCCATTGAGTCCCACCCCACCTCCCACCCACACACACCAACTAGTTTCTCCAATAGGACACCACAATCCACCCACCCACCAACTAGTTTTTGCAATAGAACACCACAATCCACCCACCCACATCACATGTACCCAAAATTACAAGCAACTTTTGTACAAAATCTGTTTAGGCAGATCCAAAGTTCCACATACTTGAGCAACATATAACCAAACACAAACATGTTCGCTCACGTGTCAATCTTCAGGTTCAACAACACCAGCATTTGCATTCCTAAGAACCACTCTACTTGGGGATTAACTCTGGGATATCTCTTTTTATTCAAAACTTAACCCAAAAAGTAGTTTGATTGAGTGGATTAGTTAATCCAGAACACAAATGGGTTAACTCGAGTTTATCTCTGGGTTTCTATTCCAAGGTCTCCCTGGAATATAGTTAACCTAGGTTACTTTCACTTTTTACCCTCATCCCAATAAAGTTGTCTCACTTTTTGCCCTAGGTAATGAAGTAGGGAGAGGTGAGCCAAAACGTCCCACCTCACCTCATGTTTGCCTCACTCACCTAGCACTTGCTTATGTGTCTATACATAAAGCAACATGGGGAAGAGAGCATAAACTGCCTATAACCCAAATGGTATGCAAAGGAACATGGGACCTTGTTTAGGACAAGATTTAAGATAAATGCTTTTCAAATTTGATAACAAACAGTATAATGCAGTTTCTATATGCAAAAAGCGATGGCAAATGCCACAATCTTATACCATCCATCCTAAGATGCTTATGCATTGTAACTACCACACACAGACGAACTTGCAGAATTCTTGGTGAAACAGAGCAGCATAGTAAAAGTAAAGGGGGGGTGTGGAATAAGCGTTGGCAGGCAAGAACTTCTGATGATATGTTTGTATACAAAATTGATGCTGATGCATGATGATGTAATGTTCTCGATAATCTCCCAGTGCAACGCACTTGACATTCACAGTGTACTACAGTGACGTCCACAATATGGTTCCAGATTGACGTGCTGCAAGTTTGTAACTATTCACAAACCATAGATCATACGGTAACAATTTTTTTTCTCCTTAGAAGGTCCTGTTGGTACGGAGACTACAGTCCGGCAGCAGTTGGCGGGACCCAAACCCTTCAGTTCCCAGGTGACACATCCCAATCCCAAGCTCCAATAATCAAATACGCATCCGGAAAAAGATTATGCATAGACCAGAATAGTACTACACATATGCAATCCACAACATCAGACTGGAAACAAAAGTAGAGCTCTGTGTTCTTCCCACAACGAATCTGGCCATCTAGGAACCCAGTGCTAACAGATGCCTTCACAAGCATTAACATCAGATTGAAGACAGATAAAGACAGACGTCAAGCCATCTGTTCAGATTATATATAGTCTCTAGCCAGAGAAGCGCTACCCAATCCAGCCGACACCACCGACAAGGGAAGGGCGGGCCAGTGGGAGCCTGGAGGGTAAGCACACAGAGGCGGTAATCCGATCCAAGTGCCCCAAGATCAAACCACAACGGCCACACCCCGGACGAAGCCACCCCAGCCACGGCGTCCATCTTCCCTGTTCTGTCACCCCCACCTACAACCCACCCACCCACACACCAAGACAACAAGTATGAAGGCAACACGTTCCATTCGCACGGGAAAGAGGAATCGCGCTAGGTTTCCTGGCTGAACGGGCGGCGGGGTGGAGCGTTTCACCTCGAGCTGGGTGTACAGTCCCCGGAGCCCCCGGGTGTGGAGGAAGAGGTCGACGGCCTCGTTGACGTCCGCCGTCCCCGAGGAGGACGCCGCGGCGACGCCGAACGCCGGGAAGGCCCGGTGCTCGCCCCTCCCGCCGACGGCCTCCTTGCCGCCCTGCACATCGGAGAAGCACCCCCCCATGAGCGCTCGTCCCCTTCCCAACAGAGCGGAGCAGATGAGAGCAGTGTGTGTGGGTTATGGCGTGTGCTCTGGTGTGGGCTGTATGTGAGTGCGGGGGGTGGTGTCGTTTGTCGGCGTTTGGTTTGCTTTGTTTGTAAGGGGGGAGGTCGCTGGCGCGCGGGGAAAGTTTGCCGAAACGGGTGTTTCTGTCCTGTTCTTTTTTTTTTTCTTTTTTCTTTTTTTCTCTTTTTTTTTGGGAGTGGTTGCCAGATCTGACGAGGGTGGCCGATGGCATGGTCGACGCAGCGCAGCGTGGACGGGGGCCCGTCCGCTTGCCAGGAAATTACACTGGCAGTGGGCAACACGTCTGGAGGGCATGCATTTAAAGAGAAATGCTTGGTACACCCTGCAGGTGCAAATTTCTTGGATTTGGGATTATCTCCTCTCATTAAATATCTTCAATGTCATCTGCACGCATACGAAAGGTTGGACTTTTTTTTTAAAAAAATATCAATTAAACTGTTTTTCTAAAGTATAATTATACTCTCAAGAACACGATATCCATAATATGATCACGCTATCAAAAATATCATGTTCTGAAATGTTCTCTAAAGCATCACACTCTTGAGAACATAATGAGAATTTTAAAAATTAATTTAATAATATAAATATTTTTATTATTTTTCTTAGTTTGTCCCGTACATGTTGACGCACGAATGACGACGGACGTATTTAATCCAGGGTTCACCGTACCGTGCCAACTCGAACGATTCGTACCGTATCAAAACGAACTCGAGTCGGTGCGACTCGACCGAATCTATACGATTTAGTCATGTGATTCGTACGAGTCGGCACAAGTTAATTCAACTCGTATCAGATCATGGGAAATCCAAATTAGTCCGACTCTTCGAGTCGACCAATCTTGATTTAACTGGGGAAACATAGGAGGACTAGTTGGCGACCAACCGATTGCGTCCAGTTGCTGGTCCTTCCATCCCTATCCCCAAGTCAATGAGTTGGGTGTCAAATGGACTGCATTGGGTGCTGAGCTTTTTATTTCACAAAAAGTCATGTCATGTTGGTTGATTTCAGTACATTATAACGTCAAATCTTTTCAGCTAAACAATTCAAACTTTAGGTAATCCGGTGCCACCGGTGTTCATCTCCATCAGCCAATGTCCTTATGTGGCTCTACCTGAGTAAAACTTGTGTTTTTTTTAGGTCCCTGCCGCATTCGCAGGACTCAGTTCAATTAAATGAAACGCAACGCCTCCACATAGGTTTGAACCTGGATGTTTCCTTAAAACATCCCCTCCTCAGTACCAACTGACCCACGGCCGGCCAGTCTGAGTGAAACTTGTGTTGTGCTGATGTTGTTGTTATGTAAGAGTAGTTTTTTAAGATTAGATTAAGTGATTAGGTTTGATGGCTAATTCGATACGAAAACTTTTGATTAACTTGTTTAAGCAGTAAGAGATTTATGTCACATTAGATATTTATGATTGTTGTTAGCTGAAATACATTTTATTAATATTGTCAATAATCAGGCACGAATCAGGCCGACTCCAGCTCAGCCCAAGGCCGAACCTCCCGTCTCATGGCTTGAGCTTGGCTCGACCCAACTGATTGTGCAGCGGCTGGGTAGCAGTTAGACCGGCCCATTCACTCCAATCGATCCAGTCCTTTTAACGGACTGCAAACCCATAACATGTACATTATTAATATGTTTTGTATTTATAACAATACAAAAGGTAAGGCTTCTCTTAGTATCATATTTTTTAATGCTAGATATGATTAATAACCTTAAAATTTTAGAGAATATTAATTTCTTAAATATATTGTCACTGCAAAAAAGAGTTCATCAAAACTATTAAATTTTAGTTAGGCGTTGGACCTAAGCCCGACTTGGCACGGTGCCACGGGCTGAAGACTCGGGCTCACCGAACAGAAGGCCTCTGGGCCTAGTCTGCCTACTATCTTGTTCAGGTCAATTGGAGACTGTTGATGGCCAAATTCGTCATTATTCGGTCGGTCATCTAATCTGATTTTTTTTATTTTATTTTTCTGTGGCCAAGACCAATGAAATCTTTGATATTGAGATATTCATCTATCATAATCACCTAATCTATTATTTCTATTTTATATAAGACCGTGAACGAGTGGAGGGGAGGGCCCGGTATAACATTTTTTTTTTTTGGGTCGAAGGGCCCGGTAGAACTAATCCCCTAGTTGGCACCACCTTTCAATATTGCCTCCCACCTTTTATTGGCAATAATTTAATGAAGTTTATATCAAGTAGATATTTTCATTGACAGTAACTTAATGAAGAATGTACCAACAGATTAATATTCTACACCAGTTAAAGAAGGTCATCCAAAACAAACTGACTTCACAATTTTCATGCAGCGACCGGAGATCTTACCCAGTTTTTTTACCCTCTCTGAAGAACACAGGTTAAATAACTTCTTTATAAAATTGCAGGAGAGTGGTTAATGATGAGAACCTACCCGTGCACCCACGTCAGCCGACGGGAACATTTCCCATCTGCCTAGCATTTTCCTGCCAAGACCTACATTGACAGTCCCGGGCACGATTTCGAAGCAATTGCAGCTGACGTAGCCTTCGCACTTGACCTCGGGGTCTTCTGCTTTCGCAGTCCATCACAAAAAGGGTCTTTGCAGTTCCATCATGTGGCATCCCTGTTACCTGATTCTACTTTTCCGCTTAAAACTACTGTGGATCTAAAACCCTGTCATGTAAGCATCTTACCGCCAGCCAAAACAAAATACTCAGTTTTATATCTCAAAGTTTCACCAACCATAACTTGCGGACAGAGTACAACATTTTATAGCAAAACAAACACCACCTTAAGACAACGGCAATATGTGAGATATTTGTCTCGCCAACAGATGTACCTTAACAGCAGTAAGATAGCTAAAAATCATGTGCATATACGACAAGGTTAGATCCTATTAATTGCTTTGCCTTTTTCATGCATGAAAAACAAAAAATGACTTCTCTTGCAAAAGCAGCATAACATAAAACCACAACAAACTGCTTGCAGCTTAAATTGGATTCAGTCCTCATAGCTTGTCCTCATCTCGAATATTTGCAAAGAAACTCTAAATGTACAAAAGCTAAGTTGGAACCGAGGGAATTTGCGCCACTGTCAATGGACCATGCTTAATTACTCCAAACATATTGCTGCTATATGGATTTTGACGCCCATAATGGATCAGCAAACATTCAATTTGAAAGTACGAATCATTCCATCATCCTTGAAGGACAAGAACGGGCTCAGGCTTAACATGGAGTATGGCGAGGGTCAATTGTATGCAACCTTGTCAGGGATAATAGTGTATAATAATTTTGACACTTCAAGTTAGTCTAGGTAGACTTTTATATCAATCCCATTATCTATTAGGGATTGAACAACCGCCCTTATCTTGCCTTCAAACTTGTCTCTTTCCCTTGGAGTGTAACAAGCAGTGTATACATCAGCCTCTCTAGCCCGATCAGCTAATATCCCACCAACTGCTAGGCAAGCAGGTATATCTGATCTGGACTTGAGCACTGCCTTAATGTCCTTGGAGTTTGTACCAGCAACTGCCACTTGCTTGCTAGTAACCCTGTGGGTGATCGATGCTGAAACAAAGCGCTTGGAGATGAAGACATCAAGGGTAAAGGGTTCCATATATGCTACTGTTCGCTGCTTGAATGAAACATGCTTTTGCAGGTTCTTTGGTTTCTTCTCCTTCTTGTATGTGAATGGCCGACTGTTGTCATCGTCTAAAAAATCCTCCACACCAAAGAAGCTTCTTGGAGCAGAAAGAACCTATGCAAAAAAAGAATAGATGGATCAATCATCATATTATTAAGATCATGCAACCCAGAAGGACCCTAGAAATAATTGTATGTGAGTTTGCAGTTGTCTGAGAACAGGGAAATACACAAAGTAATTTACTTATTAAGAACACTGAGATGCGTGACAGCAGTTGCCTGCAATGTACTAAAAAAGAAAGACAATCACTGAGACAACGCAGTCCCCACAAAAAATTCAAGGGCATATATGTAAATCCTTAAAAAGTATAATACAATTAGTAAAAGTTTAAGATTTAAAATGTACTAGACTACTTTTATAGGGTCTTAAAATTATATAAGGTTCCAAAAGTATCTTTAAAAAGTTGAAAAAGACCCAATGTTGATTACTTATTAAGGAAATAACGACACATGTATAATTAATAAAAGATAAAAGGCTAAAATGTAAAATTATTCATTTAAAAATTTAATAAGTTATTGGGCCTAAACCTATAGACTTTTTGGGATTGATGGACCCTATTTAATGGACCCTAACTTACAGAGTTCAATGAGCCCCAAATAGAGGTCTTAATAGGCCATGTGTAAAGGCCTAAAATGGGCCAAGAACAAGGCCCTAATGGGCCAGCCTGAACCAGGGCCCAATGGGCCTGGTTAATGGACATGTTGTGGCTGATTAGGGGCCACCGTCCCTACTAAAATACACAAACTAATTTACTTATTAAGAACACTGAGATGCGTGACAGCAGTTGCCTGCAATGTACTCAAAAGAAAGACAATTACTGAATCAACGCAGTGTAAGACCCCCACAAAAAATTCAAGAGCATATCTGTAAATCCCTAAAAAGTATAAATACAATTAGTAAAAGTTTAAGATTTCAAATGTCATAGACCACTTTTATAGGGTCTTAAAAGAATAAGGTTCCAAAAGCATCTCTAAAAAGTTGAAAAAGACCCATCGTCGATTACTTATTAAAGAAATAAGGACACATATAATTAACAAAAGACAGAGCTTAAATGTAAAATTATTCACTTAAAAATTTAATGATAATTTATTGATTATGATGTGTGTGTTTAATGACGGATAAACGCACTCTAATGAATAATAATTTTTTAAGAATTCCAATCTATATAATTTGAGGAATATTGAAACATGAAAAACAAGGGAGAAAATCTTTATAAAATATTTTTCATAATGAATATGAGAAAATGACCGATCAGATAAATGAATATGAACGAACGACTCAATCCTTAGACATTATGTAAATGACGGACATAAGATATTTTTATATTTTATGCTACTATAAAATACCATTAAAAGAAAGAAACGTATGAAAATGTGGGACAATTGTAAATCTGTTAAACGTTTTTCATTTCGCACGTTGTTTACGAGGCATGCATTCCATATTAGTTTAATGCATCATTCCATCAAGGTCTCATGCACTTATGAGTATGTTATTGGGTATAGTCCAAAGATTTAACAATATATGAATGAAATCTGTAATTTTGATTTGGATTAAATTTTAAAGTTAAGCCTTGACATTTTATACTCACTTTGTAACTAACACTTGTAAATACTCATAAAATAAGAATTGCACATTATGCATGCATAAGAAAAGTAAATAGGTTGATGTGTATATGTGTGTGCAAGTGGGATATCAGTAGGGATGTAAATGATCTCTACTGATAACTCAAGTTATGGATTCTCATAAAAGTTATTTAACATATTTTTCAAAGACCTACAGTGGATGACAGAGAAAAAAAATGATAACTCCGATTTATAAGAAAGAAAAATTTTCAGGTATGGCCAGTTGTTTTAATTATTTGAGATATGTTACTTATATTTCTGTTGTGTGATGGACAAAATCTGCATGTTGTTTCTTTACATTTATGTTCCTTATTATTTTGTTTTTGCTCTTGTGCACTTACTGGAGATCTATAAAAGTTGGGCTATTACACGCAGATCGCCTGCAATGTACTCAAGAAGAGAGACAGTTAATGAGACAACACATATCGATGGATATGGCCCAAAATGCAGTTCACAAGCAGGAAGGAAACTGCCAAGCAACAGGAACCTGCAGTGTTGCAACAACATTGCTGCAAGAGGCCATATACCATTTAAGAGAGAGAGAGAGAGAGTCCACATATTTCCAAAAAAGTAAAGTTCCAAAAATATCATTCCTTCTAGGCTTTATTTACATCCACCCAGCAAAGTACGCGTCTATTTTGTAAGGCAACTGCAGTCACAATAAATTAAAGCATAATAAAGAAAAAGTTACATATGAACTGCACTTACAGAAAACATCATATCCTACAGCTGTCAAAGTGACAACACAGTCCCCAACCCCAAATAACATATATTTTGGCCACTTGATCCAATTTAAGAACACTATGAAGTCCCTCTTAAAATAATGATACAATTTTTTTTAACAAAAGGGAGTAGTACTTGGAAATTTTCTCATAGGCTTTTAAATTTGCTATACTGGGAAATTTTCTCATAGGCTTTTCAAATTCGTTAAGGCCCTGCTATCCTGGATGGCAGTATCGGTCGTATACTAGTATCAGCCAGTACCAGTACCAATACAGGGGTGAAATCGGTACCATAAATGCAAAATTTAAAAAATAAAATAAAATTATGGTACCGGACCAGTACTGGGCCAAAACTGGCCAGTACCGAGCCGATACAGCCGGTTTCGACCTGGTACCACCGAAACTGGACCGATATCGATACTGGTACATATCAGTGCCGTGCTGATCAATACCAAGAACGGTACCAAGACTGACATCCTAGCCTGCTATTCCTTTTTCTTCAGATAGGCAGACAAAGTAGACAAAGGTACGTCCCATGTCACTTCAACTGAAAAGGAAGGTAGATTGAGGAAAGGAAGGTTAAGAGAACAACTGAAAAGCATCAGTCATGTAGTCATGATCATAGTTGTCGATCCTGTCCCATCCTAGCCTATCCCGTCCCAGTGAGAAAACGGGCCAGGACAATTTTTGGTTTGTCCCAGTCTGTCCCGACCCATCTAGGCTTCTTCTGGCCTTTCTCAACTAGAATTTGTATTTTTACATGAGATTTTCTTAAGTACTTAAGCTCCTTGTAAACTTATTTTGATGGGATCATTTGATGAATATACTCATCTATAAACCCATAAATCAGTCATCAATGCTTCTATTGCATTAATTTTGTATTATTTATATGTTTATATGTTTATTTTCATATTAGTTATTGTATACGTATGCCTTGTATTTGTTGGCATACGCATAAAAAAAATTTAGAATAGGACTCCGGAATTGTCCGAGACACCGGGACGTCCCATTTCAGTAGAAAAACAGAACAGGGACCGGGACGGGATTGACAACTATGGTTATGATTGAATCAGGCTTAGAAGAAAGAGTGATTCATCCAGTGGGATAGTCCAACTGGGAAATTCAACTGGTCTTTCTTTTCATGGAAGGGATGATTTTGTAAGAGATGGAAGGGTTTATATGTATGGAAATGTGGAGAAGATAAGCTAAGGCGTGGTGCTAATTCAGTCTGAGGAGTGGAGAGGCCAAAATGGGTATCGTATGATGAGAAGAAAAGAATTGTCGTTTGTCCAGGAAAATCAACAATTGGACACTCTCAGGCCTAAGAAACAGAGAAGGGAATGAAAGTTATGGCCTAAAACTTAAAACATCAGAGAATTCAACAGCGAATATAAAATCCTGGTTATGAGGAGTTGATAAATGCATGTGATCTGTTTACAGGACCAACCCCCCCCTCCCCCCCCCCCCCCCCCCCCCCAAAAAAAAAAAGGAAAGCAAAAAACAACATGGATATCAGCACTGTGGGCACATGCAGTGGACGGAACTCCAGAGGAAGGGCAGCTAAGCAGGCTGATGGTTTGCACCGTTACAGAGTGGGCATTATAGGACTGTGGGATACAGAGAAACTTAAAGGCATCAAAATCAAGAAGGCGAATTCTCTTCTATGTCGAACTCAAACAGGTGTTACAAGATAGGACAAAGTGTATAGATTGAAACCACTTTATCAAAGAGAGATTGAATAGTGGAGGAGAGGAAGCTATGCCTTCCCTATATCCATTCAGAAAATCAGGTGCCTGATGTTCCATGAAACGGCTCTCCAGAAATCAATTTGCTTTGGCATTATCCAAACTGTGCATGATTGGCATCATCTATCGATTCTATCCTCAGCTTGAAAGGGTTGTAGAATAAGGCCAGATCTAACATCTAATGGATTCAGAGTATTGAATCAAATTCATCAGGCCTGGGGATTACCCTGCATCCATACTGAGAATGACCCTTTTACCTTCTTCCTCAAAAAGTCTACCAAAATTTTATGCTGCAACAGTTGTGAGCTTCCTGGAAGAGTCTCCAGTCGCACTAGGTCTCCAGCTTTTTGCCCTCCTCAAACAAGTTCAAATGAAAATTAACCACCGCATCTCTGATCCCCTGTTCCTGATAAAAATTAACCACTACATCTCTGATTTCCGGTTCCTCTCTCAATTTTCTTCCCTCTATCCAAATACAGTCCTCCTCGAACAAGTTCATATAAAAATTAACCACTCATCTCCGATTTCCTATTCCTGTCTTAATGCCTCATCCCTCAATCCAAATACTTCCAGCTTTACTCATTTTCTTTTCCTGCGACCGCATGAAATATCTATGTATTGTTATCACCCGGCATGATCCACTACTCGTTAGCCAGTTGTTTCCACTTCACCCTTCCTGACCATTCATTGTACAACATTTTAATCCTTATTCATTCCCTTTTCTCCACATTAGATAGCCCTACATGGTCATTTTTTATTTTTAAATCAAGATCCTTAATTCTTCTTACAAAACCTTTTTTTGATTTCAGCAGCTCCTCCAAAAGTCCACTCTTTCATTTTTCACTCGTGTCCTCTTAAGTTTCTGAGAAAAGAGACCATTTTTGTGAACTATACTCAAACACTAATGTAGGTGCCAACCCAACCTCCAAGACAAATAAAAGCATGATCCCAACTAGCAGTCTAAAGCAAATTCAACTAATATCAGATTGAGTTTAGTATGCTCATTATAAACCCAAAATATCTTATCTGCATCTTACATCTTGCAGTTCAAAGACCGATTGCCATAACATGATCACTGCATGTAAAACCATGTTCTCAGAAACAGCATCTTCCACCTCACACTGGGACGGTATCACTTTTTGCATTTTACAAAAAAATTGTTCTACAAGAAGTGACAAGGGAACTGTTGAAAATACAAACTCTCTTACTAATCTCAATGCCCATTCATCAGAGTTCATCCATTATGCCAAAATTAGATACCATGATAATGGAGAGTAAATGAAAGCCCATGTCGCAGTAAATGCATATCTTTGCTACCCATCCATGAGCATGCAATAGTAGATAATTACTAAAAAAAACAAAGCTGTTATGCATTTAAGGGAATACCTGTCCATCATGAAAGCTCTTCAAACAATAATAAAACAGTCTATTCTTTCCTTCTGATGCAGGTATTCCATTCTTCCAAGTGCTTGATAAGACATGTTTGAACATTTTCTTCGCAAATCAAGGAGAAACCTGAAGGTATTATCCACCTGAGAAGAGTTCAAAACACTAAAAAGAAGCTACAGATTTACCTTTTCTTTTAAAAACATAGATGGCTTAATATGGATATGTGACATATTATCATGGATTCAACCACCGCCAAAAATGACTTTCCTAAACCAAAAGTAAGTGACACCGCTTACATTGTCTAGTGTGTAGGCATAAAAGAATGCAAGAATTAAGTCAATTAATGTGGTTCATCCCAATATTTAGACACCCAATTGACAACAATGATAAGATGGAACTTCAGGGTTTCCTTCTCCACGAGGATCACTCCTCCTTAAAACCATTTAGTTTCATTGGCCCCACTAAAAGATTTTCAAACAAATAAATCTCCCAGACTCAAGAATCTCCTGAAAAGACTTTTTCTAACACGAGCATGCATTGAGCGATAATATTTACTGAATTGCACCGCCAGTATCATAGCTAGTCAGACACCAGTTAAACATGGTACAGCAAAAATACAGTATGGGATACATACGAGTATAAATGAGTTTTTTTTTCAATGTGGTCAAACACTTTCAAAGATTCTCATTTGTCAAAACTTCGGAATGAGATACAGTGCATACTATTTTCTAGCTGAAAATTTCAGCACCCAAAATATGGATATACACGGTGTACAGATACAAGTTTGTACTTCTAAGCTTTCAAAACAATAGCATGCAACAAATGACGTTCCTCTTAAAACAGAAAACAGTTCTACAATTCTCAAACAACACTTTATCTTTAAACTAGGGAATATAACAAAATCAAAAAATAATGCAGATCCATATGAGAACAAAACATACAAAAGCAACCCAACATATGCATCCTGCATTATACAGCTACACTGAGCCACAGTCGTAGGGAACAATCTGAAACAGTACCTCCTGAAATACAAAGGCAGAGAGTGCCCGCTCAAGATGGAGGTGGCATGTTTTCCAAAAGTCTGGGTCTCCTCTACCAAATCCATTATAGGAGTAATAACCACCCGCGTTCCAGCGTTTCAAACACTTTTAAAGACCAGTGGAAACCATGCACAGACCTCAACCCCTACTTTGTCCTGTTCTTCATGACATGCATATCCAGCAGGCAGATGAGGCCCACAATCCATTTTCTGTCATATCCAACCCCTCCCCAGTTGGGTGTACCTGCGAGCAGCCACCAAAGGGCTTGCCGAAGTTTGGAAATTCATTTCCTGAAATCTGAAAAACAGATAAAGTGGACAGGAGAGAAAAGCGCCCCCCCCCCCTTTTCACCCAAGCAGCCACCCGGCAACGAGCAACGACACTGCCCGCCCCCTTCCACGGCGTCACACCATTTCCCTCTTCTCTGCTCTACGGTTCAACAAAGAACCGCCTCACACGCCCCCCCCCCAACGACAAGCCACCCCCGACAGCCACCAGCACCCGCCCCACCTCCCTCCCTCGCCTTCCATCTCCAGATCCAACAAGGAACCCTCGGAGCTCGCCATCCGACATGCACAACAAGAGAGAGAGAGAGAGAGAGAGAGAGAGGGAAGGTGAATAGATATGTACAATCTCGATGATGCTCTAGCCTTTGAATCCCTTGACTGGCGCCGGCCACCGCAGCGCCTCGGACGAAGCTTGGTGTGCGGTCACCCGCGGCCGGCCACCGAGATCGAGCGGCAAATCACGTTGGCAGAGGAGTATTCGACCTGCGCCGACCGCCCGCCAGTAGCACCGTGGACGGAGGTTGGCAGCGATGGCGCTGCCGACGCCTGGGCGGAGGATGCTGTGTGTGTGCGTCAGTTTCGGGGTGGGGGAGGTCAGGGGTGTGGGTTTTGCAAACGGGAGTGCAGGGTTTTCTCACTGGCAGATGGGAACTAGAGAGGGTTTGGATGAAGGAACGCGAATTTTATACTATTATGACGCGTATAATACGGGTGCGTATTATACGCGTATTACGCGCGTATTGTACGCGTATTAGATATGTACTCGTCTTACACGCGTAGACATGGGAATTTGAAGTTCAGACCGCGGGCATTACTGGCAATGCAGTCCTTGAAGATTAAAGCGCCACTATTGGAGAATAGGAGAAGAATAAGACTTCTCATTTTTATGATTAAGTTAATTCTAGTTTGACGGATGAAATTACTTATACCGTATCAAAATTACTTATACTAGAATAAGGAGAATAAAGCATTCTACTCTAGACTCAAGAATTGATTATTCTTCTTATTCCGTCAGTAGATCCCACAAAACTATCAAATCGAAACGTTCCTTATTCCAATATACATTATTTCAAATAAATAATTTTGAATAACTTATTCTACGATCAAAGTGGGGAAGAGATTCTTACATTTATAACCTTGTAAATGAAATATTTGTAGATAAACCATTAACTCCTAACATTCTTACAAAAACCCTAAAATGTTTCAAAAATTAAAGTTATACCCCTTCATCCATCAAAGTGCTGCGAACTCATGCTAAAATCTGTTGCATGTATATTTTTAAATTTGCTAACATTTTGCATATATATTCTTAAATCCACTAAAATTGTACATATTTAGAAGAATATAATTGTAGCTTTTTTAAAGATTTCAAATATATTTATAATAATATGTGAGAATCAGAAATCTTGAGACTTTTTTTTTGACCAGAGGAAATCTTGAAGACTCGTCATAGCTCGGCGAGGCCCAGCAATGATTTAGGAAGCATGGTCAACAAAATCTTAGCGACCTAACATTTGAATGTAGCAGTAGCAACATCAATACTTTCTGGTTATATTAAAAGACCCTTTGATGTATATTTTATAATATTATTTTATGATACTTTTCTCATGTTTGAAATATTCTAAATTATTAGACAGTTAGATTCTGCTAATCCACGTAATATTTTCCTTTTCGGTTTCAATTTCCAGCTTAAACTCCAAGAAATCAGAAACACATTACACCGATCTTAAAACTATTTTTTAAAAACATTAAGAAGATGCTGCCTTCATTATATAACAAAGGGAGTACAAACAGTGAGGAGGGGCACATTACATAAGCACACGTTACACCGATTTAAAACTGATACTAGTAAAATTGAGAGGTCACAACATCTCACAGTAAATAAAAGTAACAGATAGCATGCGCTACAAGCCCTCGTGTGAGAACTGGAAAGTACTCCACAATAGAAAGTCCAAAGTACGAATCAACGGTCCGTTATAAGCACGGGCACTTAAAAGCCCAGAGTCCACAGCCGACAGGCTTGCAAAAGAAACAAACGGGCTAGTTTCACTTGTTGCACTCCAGCTGCCAAGTCTGATCTGTTTAGATCAGATGGCTGTAACAGCAATATAATTATTTGTTAAAAAAAATAGATGGGAACAACTTTAACTAAGCTAATGACCGTAAGTAATGCAACAAGTAAAACTCTAACATATCAATAAACATATTGGCAAATTCCTTCCAATGAAAAGAAGGAAATTGGTCGTTTTGTGCATTGTAAAATATTATAAAATATCATAAACAACTATAAAATAATATTTTTCTCCTATATTTAGTTACATTGCTATAAATCATTTTACATTTTTTATGAATATTATAAATTATTATATTTCAAAATCAGTTGACCCCTAAAATCGTTCTTTAACTGATTTTAATTTTCATTTTAAAATCACCGTACACTAAACACATTGATTTTAAAATCAGTGATTTTAAAATTAAGAATTTTTATTTTCACTGATTTTAAATCGGCAGATTCAAAATCAAAATTTTACAGTAAAATATGTTACAGCAAACAAAAGTAGAATGCGCGATTTTTTCAGAAGCAGCCAGCGGGTTGCAAAGCAACCTCCGAGGGGGTATAGATGCCACATGCCACTCAATTGAAAACTTCTATAAAAAGATTTATGCAAAAAAACTGTTTTTGCAGATAAAACCAAAGTAAACTGAAACCAAAAAACCCCAATCCATCAGAAAATTGTCTGATAATGACATCCAACTCAAAACCCCAACATCGAATGTGAGTTTTCTCAAGGATTCTCCCTCCATAAAGGATATATATATATATATATATTTGGCACAAAATCGCCACACTTCTGCTTACAATCCCAGACTCGCAATCTTCACTAGAGTGATAATTTCTATAGACCATATACACCATGCAAATGAGTATTTTTGTACCTAAAGACCTAAGAATGGCCAGGAGAACACTGAACACAACATCGGCCGCTAAAGGATACAGCCAGCTGAACTTGCAGCCGATCTCAACAATACTTTCTTGAATTCTGGCAACGCATCTCATTATTTCTTAACAGTAATAATGACAAAAAAGTTGTGGACAGTTGACATCTAATGCAAGAGACAGTAGTCACATTAAGATACAAAAGTTAACCAGCTATTGAGATGTATCGAGAAAAGAAATGAGACAGCTCTCCAAGAAATAAAATTAGAATATAGAATAAAAGGCCCGTCCACACAATGCTAGGTCCTTTCAGCTTCTGAATCACGATGTTTCCAGGGATTAAGAGCCTCTCTGATTGCTTCACCTTCCGGGGAGCTCTCCCAAGCCCGTTTCTCTGACTCTAGAACAGTTACCTTGTCATCTATGGAATACAAGAAAAAATAGCAAATATAAGTGCGCCTTCAAAGTGGGAAAATAGCAAACATAGATGTATTTTCAAAGGGAGGAGGGAAACGCTAATGTCAATAACTAACACTACGTAGAAGTGCTTCCAGAAATCATGAAGCTTCAGTGGTATATACAGAACAATCTCCTTCAATAACAGAACAATCAGAACATTGTCCTGATCCCGAAATCAGAGGGAGCTGATAGAATGGTTGATTTTAGACCCATTAGCCTTCTCAATGGATGTTATAAAATCATGACCAAGATCCTAACAACCCGGCTCAAGAGGGTCATCCATAAGCTAGTAGGGTTCAACCAGTCAGCCTTTGTGCAGGGAAGATTCATCCTGGACAATTTTATGGCTGCTCATGAAGTCATTCACCACTACAAGATTAGGCATAAGCAAGGAGTGTTGGTAAAGCTTGATTTTGAGAAGGCCTATGATACAATCAATTGGAATTGTCTACTCAAAACTATGGAGATCATGGGATTCAATGCTAAATGGATAAGATGGGTAAGGTGTTGTATTTCCTCCTCCAGATTCTCGGTGCTGATCAATAGAGAACCATGTGGTTTTTTTAACAGCTCAAGAGGATTAAGACAGGGAGATCCTCTCTCTCCCCTTCTTTTTCTGCTCATTGGACAGATTTTGAGCACCCTTTGGGATAGTGCAGCTCAATAGGGCTTGGTGGAAGGGTTCAGGATTGGTAGAAGCCATATCCAATTATCTCACCTTCAGTTTGCAGATGACACTCTCCTGTTTACACCTGGAAGTATTGAGGAAATCCAGAATATAAAGAGGTTGCTAATTTTGGTGGAAGTCATCACGGGGTTGAGAATCAATTATGAGAAATCTGAAATTGTTGGGCTGAACATGACTCAACAAAGGGTACAGGATATTGCAAATTCCCTAGAGTGCAGGGTAAGCAACTTCCCTATCAAATATTTGGGGCTGCCCCTCTCGAATAGTGTCGGTAGGATCAGGGATTGGGATGGTCTCATAAAGAAATTTGAGAACAGGCTGGAAGGATGGAAGAGCAGCTTTCTGTCTGGAGGAGGAAGATTGATCCTATCTAAGTCGGTTCTTTCTTCATTGGCTTTATACTACGCTTCTGTTATGAAGATCTCTAGAACCGTGGAAAAAATCATTGAATCTCTTAGGAGTTCCTTTTTTTGGGCAGGAGGGAAAAGGGAAAAGAGAGGAATGCACTTGATTGCTTGGAAGAATGTGTGCAAAAGCAAGGAACAAGGAGGCATTGGCCTTTGTGGGATTGCCATCTTCAACAAAGCCTTGTTAGCCAAATGGTTGTGGAGAAGAGGAGAGTACCCGGATACTCCTTGGGCTGTAATTGTCAATGACTTGTACTTTCATGGCGAGAGCAAATGGAGTTTCTCTCATTCTGCAAGATATAATTTATCTCCCATATGGAGGAACATTCTTAAATGTGCTGATTTTATGGTCTCCTCTAGCGAAATCCAAGTGGGTAATGGCAGGGACATACGATTTTGGAAGGACAAATGGTGCTCCAATCTGGATTTGACTGTGGTTTTCAGCAATCTTTTCAGCATTGCCCAGAACAAGGATGCTTCGGTTGAAGAGGTTCTGTCTCACAGCAGTACAGGCCAGATTAACCTAATGCTTAGAAGAAATCCTACTGATGTGGAAACAGAGGAACTGATAGTCTTGTTTAACTTAATCAATGGTGTTAGGATCTGCAGTGAGGTACAAGATAAGAGAGTTTGGAGATGGACCAATAATGGGCTCTTTTCGGTTAAATCCTTGGTTCAGCTGTTGAATGATGGTGGTACTAGGGTTTGGTGGAAGGATCTTATTTGGTCTAACCACCTTCCCAATAAAATAAGGGTGTTTCTATGGAAGATTGCCTGGAATAGAAGTCTCACGGGAATGAGGGCAAAGAGACTTAAACTTCCCGGAAGCTCTTTATGTATGTTCTGTGCACACTTTGAGGAAGACCAACTCCATTTATTCTGCAAATGTGGCATTATTTCCATCCAATGGAAGAGTATGTGTAGGGTACTTGGAATTGGTTGGGTGGAGCACACTTCTGTGTTGAATCTGCTGAAATGGTGGACTGCTGCTTCTCCATCAAAGGATCTCACACATGTATGGTTTCTATTTTGCCCGGCCATGTTGTGGACTATATGGTGTGAAAGAAATAGAAGGAAATTTAGTGACCATTTTAGCAGTGCGAATGAACTCTTAAAGAAGACATTTAGATGGGTGGAAGAGTGGGGACGTGCAGCTGGTATCCTGAATGATGACAGCTCTGTTATTTCTGACAAAACCAGACTGTGGAGGCAGCTGATCGCTTAGTTAATCTTCTTTGTATCCCTGGTTTATCTTCTTGATAAAACAGCTTTTTGGTTTTGTTTTGTTAGAATCTTTTAAATCTTTGGGACTTGGATGGGGGACTGTCCTATCCAAGAGTGTGCTCTCATGGGCTTTCCTGTACCTCTTTCACATATATCCATGGAATTGTGACTCTTGTCACCTTCTAAAAAAAAATCTCCTTCAATAACTATGAATTTTGACAGTTTCCCAATGTCCTAATTCCTACACAACATGGATCTGCAAGGAGACCTAGCTAAACAGAATGCAAGCGCAGACTAAGCCAGAGTAGATATGCTGTTTATATACACACACCTAAACATTCTGGACCTGTTATGAGACGGTCTCAGAAACCTTTGGGGACAACCAGGTTGAATCCTGCGTTAATCATCTCTTCTCCAACCATCCAACAAAAAAATATGAACATTAAGCACTTCCAGACAAACAAAAGTCAATTAGAAATTGTTAAATTGATTTTCATTCTTAAGCACCCAAGATGCAATTTACAAAGGGCTCAGGCATTCACGGACTCCACATACATTGGTAGAGGTGAGGACAGAAATTTTCTATCATTGCAACATTCTGAAGACCAACCAAACTTCTTCTGTTTACGTATCCAACAATTATCACCCACTACCTAGGAAAGCTTGCAAACTGCAATCCATCTCACCACGCCAAAGTGACGGACACTTGCTTTGATACATACAAGATCCTCTTCATCCAAGAGCCTGAAGTGTGACATGAAGGACTACCTGCTTAAAGGTGCCCAATGAAACAATTGCTATCTAATAGACCTGGGTTTCAATATTGTACCCTAGACAAGGTGCATAGGCTAATCAAGATCTCCTACGCCAACATAAAATGCAAAATAAGGAACTACGAAGTCTGCCAATCACAGAGCACCAATCTATCACATGTGGAAGCCTTGATTTGGCCAACTGCTAACTAAAATCATGACCCTTGGAGCAGAACCTGACGCCAACACCTCTCAACTCCTGCCATGTTCCGGAGTCGTCCCCAACCTCTGGTGGGCACCCCAGGAAAGGGTGCTATCCGGATTCCTCTTGGGAGGAGAAGGTGGGTAACTCCTCGAAGGGGGATTTTTGGGCATGTGGGCATAGGGGTCACCAAGGGAGGAGATGCCCTGTCAGGCGTCCTAGGACCTACGCAGTGGTGGTCGTCAGTGAGGAGAGGTCCTCTCGACAGTTCGATGGCAGTAGGAGAAAGCCTATATGGCCTGTGCTGAGGCGGCGAGAGTCAGTGGTAGTCCCGCTGCTGGAGTCCGAGACCCTCGCTGCTAGAAGAGAGGTGGTCCTCCGAAGTGGTGGTCGAAGATGCCTCCCCTGTTATTGTCAAGGCCGTTCTTGAGGACAGGGTGCCCGGGGAGCCTGGGAAGCCTTTCAGATCCAATCTTCCCTCTTCTTGTATCTACCCCTCAAGACGGGAGGCCGAGGAACTTGAGTCTGCCGGAACCGGAGTGGAAAGAAGGCTTGTCTATTGGGCTAATGCCCTGTCCTTCACTTACCCCTCTCCCTGATTAGTAGTCATGAGTTTGAGGTTGGTGGGGATCCCTCTCCTCCTGATGGAGGTCAAGTCTAACTCGGGTGCTGTAGCACCATTCGCAGACCTAATCTCCTCTGCGGCTTAGTCTCAAATGGTGAGACCTCACAGTTTCCTTCAAGGTGAAGGTCACTTCGAAGTGGGACATACCGGAGTCATCGAGACGATGGTGGGTGGCTCCCGGGTGATTATGCGTGTGGTGGCCATTGATTGCCCTACTGACAACATCGTCAAGATGACCTAGCTAGGGTTTCACAGAGAGGTTGGGCGGAAAGAGGAAGACGACAAGGGGTCACATGATGGGGACGTGCGGGGTCAAGGAATTGAAAAACTTTTGAGTCGGCCCACCAACTTCTTAAATCAGTTCAATTTGAGGCTCTTCCTAGCAGGCTTGGTTCATTTTGAGTGTTGGCCTCAAGTAGGCCCATTGACTTAGCCGGTTCGTCTTTGTTTGTCTTACCCACAGGAGGACCCATCCAAGTCCATCTTCCTCACCCGATAGGGCAGCCATCCATGGCATCCAGTGTGCAGGAACTCCACTCTGAAGATGGGGCAGAGTTGACGGCATGCCAAAACCCTCAGTCCTCCGCTTCCCCGTCCATATTTGACCACCAAAGGGCACTTGCCATCCTCCTTATGACCTGCAGTGATAGGAGAGGCTCTGGTAAAGGCCGTACCAATCCTGGACATGTCGTGGAGGTTGTGGCCCCTAATGGGGGCTGCGATGGTTATGGAGGTGAACATGGCGTTCCAGTGTTTGCTCCTATGCCGGGGGCATTGGAGTTTACTGGTGATTTGCCCAAAGATATCAACCAGCAGTCTGCATATGCTTTTGAGGGGGAACCTCTCTGTGAGGATGCTGTTGAGGAGGTGGTGGCCGACACACCCCTAGATGAAGCTCTTGTAGTTAATCCCATCTGCATGTCTGAAGAACTTGACAGGGCAGAGGTCAAGGACATTATTTCTAAGGTCGAAAAATTGATGGAGGCTCAAGCTAAGGAGGTGGCAATCCGGATTGGGGTGTCCTTTGAAGGCATCAAAAAGGACATTCATTCTATCTTCCACAAAATTCAAAATAGGTGGTAGCCGGGGGTAGCCCGGGGTGCTGGGGCAAGTAAGTCCTTAAGGAGAGAGGGGAAGGGGGAGGCTATTGTGGAAGAGAGGATGAGGTTGAGGGAGCTTCCATGTTTTCTTACGAAGACCGTAGCATGGAATATTAGAGGGTTGCGGGGAGTGAGAAGAGAGGGTGGTGTTGAAGGCATGGTTGGCAGTATCGGCCGATACCGGTACGTAGAGGGTATCGGCCGATACCGGTACGTAGAGGGTATCGGCCGATACCGGCCGATGCTGGGCTGGTACCGATACCGGTACCGGTACTGCCATCCATGGTTGAAGGAGATGATTAGAAGGTTGAAAATTGATATCCTTTGTATTCAAAAAACCAAGTCGGAGAAGGAAGGGGATGTAGTTTGGAGAGACATAGGAGGTGGGAGGTTTACTGAAGGGGTGGTTTCTCCAACAATCAGTACGTCTGGTGGTGTTATGGTGTTTTGGAATGAGGTTGTGGCAGAAGAGGTGTGTAGACATGTGGGAAGAAATGCCATCTATGTCACTTTCAGATGCTTAAATGATGGATTCGTATGGGATTTTATGGGGGTGTATATCCCTTAAGGGAGGGATAAGAAGAGGTCCTTCTGGGATGAGCTTTGTATTTGGCACTCTCATTCCCTGAGGCCATGGTGTTTGGCTGGTCACTTCAATGCCACAGTCTCTCATGAGGAGAGATCGGATGGGTGCTCAAACCTGGGGTCGAAGAAGGATTTCTCACACTTTATCAAGCAATCTACGTTGATTGATGTTTTCATTGACAATGCTTTCTTCATATGGTCCAATCTCAGGGTGCAACCCATCTACTCTAGATTGGACAGGTTCTTGGTCTCTGTTGAGTAGGAGAGTCACTTCCCTAATTTGAGGGCTACTTGTCTTCAGCGGCTGGTCCCCGATCACAAGCCCATATTATTGGACTCCAATTTCAATTTCTAGAGAAAATCCATCTTCAGGCTTGAGAAGTTTTGGCTCCATGAGGAGGATTTCATGGAAACTATTTCCCAGGTATGGTGTTCAAACTCTCACCAGGGTTCTAGAAACATTAGGACTTTGGTTTCAATCCTCTCTTTGAGGGAGCTAAAAAGAAGATTCCTGGGAAGGAAGAAAAGGATAAAATCTTGGACCAACTGAAGGGCTTTTATGCACTTGAAGACATTGGTTTATTGGACAAGGATAACAAAAGGGAAAGGAGGTTAATGGGTCTAAAGCCTGCAGTTAACATCTTAGATATAATCTTATACACCCCATTAAGGAGACTAATGGATCTAAAGTCTGCCAGGGAGTTAGCCCCGTCTCTCTTAGGGATGAGAACTAGAAAGGTCTTATGATGCCCCTAAGGTGGGCTCTTCCCTCCTAAAATTCCATCATCGCCTGAAAAAGGAGAGGCTGTGTCACTTTCCAACAATGTTGAAAGAACATTAGAGGGAAACCATCAAGCACCGAGGCCTTATCCCTAGGCAGGGAGAATATTGCAGTCCTTAACTCTTCAAGTGTGAAGGGGGCCACAAGAGATACTCTCTCATGCTCTATCAGAGTAGGAAGGAGATCTCCTGAAATAGAAGGCCTAGGATAATCCTCCTCTGAGAAAAGGCTAGCATAGAAGGAAGAGATATGTCTAACAACATCATCCATTTGAGAACCCACTCCCCCAATCTCTATCTGCAGATAAGGTTCCTCATCCTTCTTCTTGATGCAATCCTATAGAAGTAAGTAGTGTTACGATGACCCTCTTTAAGCCACATGTCTCTAGATCTTTGCTTCAAGTGGATATCTTCCTTAAATAACACCAATTAGATCGCCTTTATAAGAGGAAGGCAGATCAATGAAGGCTTTTAGGTGGCACATGAATGTCTACATGCCATGAAGAATCAGAGGCAGAGTGGTATCATTCTTAAGCTAGAGTTTGAGAAAGCATATGACAGAGTTAAATTGGAATTGTTTGTTTGATATTCTCCACAAGACAGGCTTTGGTGATAGATGGATCTCCTGGATCAGAGCATGTATTACCTCAGCCTCCTTTGTTGTTCTGGTAAATGGGGTGCCCACAACTTCCTTCCTTAGTGGGAGAGGTCTCTGTCAAGGGGATCCATTGTCTCTGTTGTTGTTTGTGTTAGTCACCCATCTACTTAGTCGTATGTGGGAGAGGGTTGAGGCTGCTGGTCTATCTCATGCTTCAATGTGGGTGCTCTTAGCAGATCAATCAGTCATCTTCAGTATGCTGACTACACCATCATCTTCTTATCAGGTGGGAAAAATCATATTGTGACTATAAGGTTGATGCAAGAGTTTCTGGATGAGACCACGGGGTCGAGAGTAAACTTTCAGAAGAGTATGGTCATTCATATTAATGACCGATGAGCCACTTAGTAGGACTGCTACTATCCTAGGGTGCCAGGTTGGATCTTTTGCCGTCACTTACCTATCTTTCCCTCTCTACAGGTTTTATCAGATGTAGTGATTGGCAACCCATTATAAATAAATTTCAGTCCTACTTGGCATGATGGAAGGGTAGGCTTTCTCTTTATCTTTAGGATCCCCAAGTCTGTGGTGAGAAAACTTGAGGCCATTCGAAGCAGATCCATTTGGGAGGGGTGTTCAGAGTCTACCAAGTGAGGTGGACATGCAATTTGTTGGTGTCGGGTTTACAAAAGCAAACAGAATGGTGGTCTGGGTATCGAAGACATTCGGGAGTTTAATTTGGCCTTGTTGGCTAAATGGCTACGGAAACTTGGTGCCAACCACCAAGGGTTGTGGCTAAGTGTGATCCGGGAGAAGTACAATGACAAGGGAAGAATATGGGATGTTCTCTTATAGTTTGAGCACAATGTCTCTCATGCTTGGAGGGGAATCTTGAAGGGTGCAGATATCATTTTAAAAACCAGTAAGGTTTCAATTGGAGATGGAAGTAAAGTTCTTCTGGAAGGACAAGTGGTGTAGCACGGCTCCTTTGTCTCTTATTTATCCAAGCTCTTTTCCGTTGCCTCCCACCCTAATGCTATGGTGGTTCAAGTGGTCAACATGCTCCCTCATGGTAGGGAGAATGGTCGCCGAGAAGAGGAGATACATGATTTAGCTGATCTTCTACAAACTACCCAGGCTTTTGTTCTTGACTCTTCCCATCTTGACTCATGGAAGTGGGATTGGGAACCTAGTCGAGCCTTCTCAGTCAAATTGCACACAACATAATTGCAAATGGAGGTAGCCAGTCCCCTTTCTTTACTCACATCTGGGCTCCCAAGTCCCCACTCAAAGTTAAGGTTTTGGTTTGGAGGACCTCCACTGGCAGGCTTCCCACCACAGATAAGCTTTCTTGCTTTGGATGGTACCATCCATTTGTTGCTTATGCAGAATGGAGAATGAGCATCTTGATCACTTATTCCTTAGTTGCAGTTTTGCTAGGGAGGTGTGACGGGCTGTTTGCAAAGCCTCATATAATTAAACATTTGGAACATAATGTGGAGGCTTTTCTCCTTCACTGGCCTGCTCCTTTGCTACACAAAGGTGATTGCATTATGTGGTGGGTGATTCTTCATGCAACACTTTGGGCTATTTGGATGGAATGCAACAAGAGAATCTTCAAGAGGGAGGCTTCTACACCAGAAAGAGTTATTCTTTTCATTTCCAATAGGGTGAGATGATGGATGAGGGTGTGGTATAAAGATTATATTGATACTTCCTCCTTTTATGGTCGCACATGTTTGAAGGGACAAGACACCGTTTGATATAAAGAGCCGCATTACATTTGAAAGACACCATGTGGATCCCATCACCACTTCCAACTATTATGTTGCAAATGAGGGCTCAACCCACCTGCACATCCTCCTGGTCAAGTAATTACCACATAAATATTGGCAACCAGCAGCTTTTTATAACAGCCTACGATAAACTGATCTACAATTTTTTATGGCATAGAGGTGATCAGGGAAAAAAGGGACCGAAGATAGGCTAGTATAACTAGGACGAAGGATTGCTTGTGCCAACTTAACACAAATGCAACAAAATACTACTCATGTAAGTCTTATAACATTGGAAGCAAGAATATCTCTCCTTCGCAAAGCACAAAGTCCCTTCCAGGTCTGATTGATCTTATTTACTTTGGTCACCTGCTTGATTAGGTTGCTGAGCTAATACCTTACCCACATTTCACTTCTTCATCACCACCTTAGCTTAAATGATATATATGGACGATATTCTACACCTAGCATATGCTCTGAATGGGTAACTGAGTTGTCAAACTGGCAGTCAACTAGTCAAGGTCCAAACAGGCATTGCTTCCAGTCCATTTGCATCCCAATAAGTGCTAGCAAAGTGAAGAACTAAACTAACTTCTATGAGCCGGCCAGCTCTTCATATGTAGGCTGCAGTAAATACCCAGGAGAAAATAGCTGTTTAGAAGAAAAGTAGAAGACTTACTTTTGCCTTCGCAATTGCTATGATTGGAATCATGGAAGACTTACTTTTGTTGTAGCAATTGATATGATCACAATAAGATTGTAATTATGGAAGACTTACTTTTGTTGTAGCAATCGATATGATCATAATTACAGTGTCTTTTTAGTTGTTACAAACAGAACAGAGTGCGTTAGGTAAAGCATGTACTTGACAATCCATTGATGGGAATATGTTTCCAAGCTTATGGTGTTTCCATAGTTAGGTTTTCCTAGCCAACCCACTCCTAACATTATGGTCCTATAAGAGCAGGAACCTGAGGTTTCAAGATAACATACTAGATCAGATCATGTCTTGACCACTTCATTTAATGTACCTAAGTCCAAAATGCAGAACCCTGACATAGCATGCACTGACAGAGTGAGGGCATGGTGGGGTCCATGCCTCATGTATCCCTTAAAAGAGTTTTGAAGAAAACTCCATTAGTTAGTATATGCTTTTAGTTTAACCTCTTCTAAAATATATAATTGATACATACCTATGCAAATTCTTCATAAGCTTTGCATATCTATTATGTTTTATATAAACCTTGTTTGAATAAACTTAATTAAGTTTTCTTGAATGAATAAGTTATTAGAGTCCAATCATTTTTTTTTCCATTTTGCTAAAATTCGAATCTTAGGATGTATAGTTATGCCACTGGAAAGGCTTACACTGGACTTTCCACAGATGGATGTTTCCGATACTAATACCATCTAGTCCATGTAGCAATCATACTTCATTCGGCCTACAACACTCACCTTGAGAAATGAAGGTCGTGCATCTAATACAGCCTCAGGCTGAATAACAAGTGAAAGATTGGAGGTTGCCTACTCACCTTGGGTATAACCAACAATGGCCAAAAGTTATTCATTGTATCTAATAAAGTGAGCATCATTGTTATCAGGATTCAACAAGAAAAAAAAAGAGTATGCGTGTATGAGAGGATATCCCAGACTGTAAAAGGACAACCTTCCCAGGGACCATGAAAATGATAACCTGTATTGTGGATCCTAACATCCCTCGAGAAAGTGGAAGGACAACTTCCCAAGAACCAACAAATAAACAAAGAGATAAGAAGGTATATGGAGACGCCCCTGACAAGGGTCCTTTTCCAAGGCTAGCTGGTCCAATCATTAAAATGTACTAAATTTACATTCTCCTTCTCTAACAATTAAAGCATCAAACAGAATTATCCAAAAGATCCAGATTGGATGTGCTTTCTTTAGTTCCGGTTTTTAACGTAATGCTCAGATAGTCTTCCTCTTCCAAAATCCTAATAGGCTGATAAGAAAATGACAAATCCTAGTGGTGAATGTTCTCCAACTAGCATAATTCTCTAAGAGACAAAAAGAACAAGCAAATGTCATACCTACTCTTTTATTACGCCAACTAAAAAAACATCGACAAGCTCATACCTACTCTTTTATTTCACCCATCAAAAAAAAAAAAAAAAACTCATCAATAAGCACTTCTCCCTTATATTTCCAACCATCAAATATCAACAAAAAGGACGATCAAACAACTATTAAGGGTGCTAAAGCCGCCATATCCAAACTGAAAGCAAATCCATTATGCAGAAATGCTCACAACATCTGATCACAAATTACAATCCTGGCGCATAAATCGCGAGTATATTTCCGGACTGAAGCAGGACAACTGATCTGGCCGCGCAGCAAATCGAAGGAGAAAAAGAAACTAGATATTTCACAAAGATTATGCTTGAAAAGACAATTACACAAAACCCACGTCCAAACTCCAAAAATTCCTGCAATGGTGGCAAGAAAAGACACCGAGACTTGATCCAGGTTTGTATTATGACGATTTCCAGTAAAGCCCCCACACGAGTTACTGGTCCGCCCAGCTGAACTCGGAATAGCTGTGAGCAAATTCTAGGAGATTACGAGGAAAAAAATTGGAGGAGAAGCCGAGGAGAGTTCTCACACAGAAACCGGTGTGGATCATGAAGAGCTCCATGGAAGCCCCACACAGCGCCGAGACGGCGGCGATCTTCAGGTACCAGTCCAGAAACTTCATCGCTTCCGCCCCACTCCAAGCGCCGACGAGGAGGAGGAGGGGGAGGGCTCAGGAGTCAGGACCAGGAGAGCTAGATATCAATGGTGGACGGCAGCGAGAGGGAGCTCTAACAGGTACGGGCTGGGTAGAATGGGCAGGTTTGCATTGAAACCCTAGCTTGTGAGTGTTTGGATCAATATTTTTAAAATGGATTTATCGTCGAATTGGAGAGGTCTTTACATATTTCATTCGATTGCTTTATTTAATTAAGTGATATATATTGTTTATTTATTTCTATTTATTTTCAGATTTTTACTTTTCAGTTCATATAATCTTCTAATATGCCTTATAAGTTATAAACTCTTGCAATTTTTATATTTTCTTAAAACTTCCCACAATCTTTAAATCATCAACCATCCTTAGGAAATCCTTTGAGATGGACTTTTAGGTAAGATTGAGGGGCCTTTTAAGGTCATTTTAATAAAATATAAAAATTAGAAAATAATATAAAATTTGTGAAGACTTACAAAGACTATTGTAAAACTCTGATTTTTTAACACAACTAATTGTGTTCTTGCGGGATGTATCGTTTGTATTTATTTTGAATTTAAATTTTAATAGTTTTAGGGAGAACTTGTTAAAAAAGACATATTTTTATAAAAAAAAAACTTCTTCATATCGGAATGGGACAATTCATATTCTCCCTGGCGTTCTACTTGAAATAGTTTGAATTATTTTTATAAATAGATTATTCTAATCTAAACCTATACAATATTACTTTTAGATAATAGCTTGATACACCCCCAGGATGTGTACGCTGCATGTGGTATTTTCAATTTTCAATTTATTTTTTAAATTAGTTAAGTAGACTCCGACTTGACTTATATGCCCGTGCAATCTAAGCTCCAATTGAGGATCCAAGAAAGATGAAAAAAAAAAAAAAGACCCCAATTGAACAGTGAAAAAGTTGGGGTCTACTTCATATTTTTTATCTTTTTTGAGATTATCTGATCAGAGATCCGATTGTGCATATGGGGCATAATGGAATTCTTCTAAAAAATAAAAAGATAAACTTAAAAACACGGCAAGGTACATGACACTGATCTGCGGTGTAGCAAGTTATTCTTTTACTTTTATATCTTTCCTCACAAAATGTCTAATGAGACTTCTATTATTCTTTAATTACCCAAAAAGACAGTAATATTATTAGTAAGAAAGTTCACTCCTTTAAAATTTTAAATCTAGAGGAGATTTATATTTTTAATTAATAAAGTGGTTGTAATAATCCGTTACCTTATAATCGAAAATCCGATTATTAAATAGATTCCGAATCATTAAAATTTGGAGTCAAATCAAGATCTAAACATTCCATAACACATCGAATTGTAAAGGAAGTGCAGTAATTAGAAATTATTACAATTCGACTCGACTCAACAAATAATTACATACTCCAACTGAAGATAAATAATTAAACGTATAGACCTGAAAAAGAAATAACAACTTTATCGGGACATATCCCAGAACCATGACTGCTGGCGTGCAATTCGAGACGAAACTCTCCACGTTACGTCTACCTGAAACCCCCACCTGAAAACCGCATAGATTAATCTCTTCGAAATGAACTTAATAGGGATCCTCAAATCCCTACCACCTACTTACGTATCTACAAATGCAATAACACGAATAGGTAATTAAATAAGGCAGTAAACATAGTTCCCAAATTCCAATATGAAACATGTGCATTCGAAGATGCAACATGCATAACTCTAAAACCACTCGACTCAACATCGGAGTCCATAACCAGCGTTCATGCGAAACACACAAACCACACAGCCGAATGCATAAAAATATCGACCCGCTGAGACATAGCAGTAACTCCTCGGATAGCACACTGGCTACTTTGGCCTATCTAGTTCTAGGTAGTTCTACCTTCTTTCAGTTACGAATGACACTCCGCAGTATACCACTCCCACACTGGTACTAGCTATACCTCAGGGTACACTAGGTGACCCTCTCCAGCTAGACGTCACCCTGCTATACCCACACCAGCACTGCGCCCTCCCCCCCTTCCTCCCTCACACACCAATGCAAAGTGCCTAAGCGCTAACAACTGTCACTCTTGGTTTACAGTTGCACAAGATAGATCACAGTGCGATCCGGTCACGTATAAATCCTCATCCTCGAAGTAAGGTTTCGAACATGTATTTAATCAAATTATCTAATAATGTATATACATGTTAATTGTATGAATTAATGAGATTATATTTTGAATGGCATCGCCCGTGACCGACGTCATTTAAGACCTCTAAACAGGTTTTGTATTATGCAGTACTGGGACCCAGGGGATACTGGTTTGAATGACATCGTCGATGGGCGACGCTATTCAACTCTTTATCCTCGTACTAGCTTCGGGATCCGACAAAATGGACCGTAAATTGAGTCGGCCATGGTCGACACCATTCTAAATGGGGTCACATGATCTCGACGTCATTTAACGTCCGAAACCGAGAGATCTTCCGGCCTCCACTAAGTCAAAATCGGGGTCCTTCTTCTCCCCCAAAACACACAAAAATGTAAAAAAGATAAGGGGAGAAATCCAATAACCAATTTAATACTCAAAACCCAATTTCATAAAAATGTCTAATTTCATTAAAAAGTCTCTTAGAACATGCTTAATATCAAAAATTCTCCATACACATCACATATTTCAAAATAGAAAATTATGATTTTAAACAAAACACAACGAAGATCGTCACCTTACCGATTACTTGAACTTCTATTAACTCCAAACCGTCGCCGCTACACCATAAGCCGTCGTTGGTATTACCATAGACGTCGTCATTCTACCGGGACGTCGACCGTCGTCCGGAGAACAATGTGCTGTGGAAGAGATGGTGGTGGTAGCGGTGAGAGGTGGGAAGTTGATGGAGTGGAGGAAGATGATGAATGGGAGAGAAAAGGAAGGAGAAGGGGAAGGGGAAACGAAGCCGTTTAGAGAGAGGGAAGAGAGAGAGTAAGAAGGAGAGAAATGAGAGAAGTTTCGAACGTCAAACTGAAACAAGCTAAATCGCGTCGTTCTCGGACAACGCCATTCAGACGATGGATCAGGATCATATACTGGCAGATGTCTGAATGACGTCAGTCATGCAAGACGCCTTTCAGACGATTAGACCGGGGCCGTATACTCGCGCCCCAACGCACATCCACGTGGCACTCCCGTATAACTTATAAATGGCGTCCCCCTAAGCCGACGCCGTTAAAAATCGCGTATCGTAAGCTCGACGCGATAAAGAATCTATACCCCAGACTCACAAGGATCCAAATCAAAGATCCGATACCGAACCAACCCGATAATCGGATCAAGAACTTTAATCCTTACAGTAGTAAATAAGTAAAAATAATAATCGATAAGGTTACTTTTGAATTTCATTCGTATGAATGCAAAGGATAAGTATAATCATGCTGGTAATTATTCGTAAATTGATTTTGGTCATCAATTTGAGATAGTAAAGTTATATAATAACTAGTAAAATTTAATACAATCTATTTGTAAAAATTTTTAGGGTATTTGGATTATATTTTAAACAAAATATGACTTTTGGCCTATAAGGTTTTAAGAAAAAGTGCCTCTTTCACATATTTTAAACTTATAGTGCATTATTAGATATTTAAAGAAGTGCCTTTTTAAAATTTAAATGATATTTCAAAATGTAACCTTAGGCTGGCTAAACTTGTGCAAATGATATTAAAGTACTAGGTTTTTGATGAAGGGTTTGTTTGGTAGTTTGTAAAACGGCGGAAATTGTTTTCGGAAATAGGTAATGCAGTTGCTTATTTGGTAGTCCTAAAAATCCCAGTAAACAGAAGATCAGATTCATTGGCTAGGGAAATTCGAATTTTATAATCCAGCATAAGAAGCCCGCTGTTGTGCAAGCTACAAACGTGGGAAATCCAGGCGAAAAATAGATCCTTGGAAATTACTTATTAAAATATAAGATGTATAATTTTATACTTATAACCTTAGAACTTAAGCATGAACAATTTTATAATTATATCGTATAAACTAAAAGATGTTATGTAAATAAAATTGAATACTATTATCTAAAGCAGTTGATTTTTTTTTTCATAGATACCAAATAATAAATTTTATTTTTATTTTTTCATGTAAATTAATTTTGTTAAAAAATTCCATTGGAATATATATTTGCGTGGAAATAAATGAATCCTTAATTTATGTTGAAGACTCTCAAATCTATCATAAACTAAATTTGACGCTAACCAAACATGAGTTTGCATAGAACACTCTTATAATAAAATGGATTTATGATAAATACATTTATGGTTATCCCATCCCCATTTTCTTAAGTTGCATTCAAACAGGGATATAGCTACTCCTTATTGCTAAGAGTCATCAAATCCCTCCTCAACGTGACGACAGAGCATGGTGCATTTTAGAAGTATCAAAATAAATATTACGATGCCCTCTAAAGATTATTATTTGTTGATGATCCCTGCACGATTCATATTACATATACCGCCTTTAACGATGACAGTATTTTACACTATCCTTAACTATAATGCTTATTTTAAATTTAAATTGAGTTAAAATATTATTACTCTGCATAAAATATGTAAAAACATTAAATGAAAACATCAAAATAGTATTGATTAAAATACAAACATTTCACAAGAAAAACAACATGGTCATTCACTTGTAAGCTTGTTCTATTTGAACTTTATAATTATATTTAGCATTGAATTTTATTTCTATCAATATTAATATTTTTACTTAATAATTTTCACATATTCTATGTGGTGTAATAATATTTTTAATTTGAATAAAATTTAAATAAGACACTATAGTTAGGGAGCCACATGTGAATACCATCATAATTAAGAGGATATAAATAAATACGAATCATGCAAGGATTATAAAAAATTATAACATCTTTTAGCGGGTTATTCACAAAATCCCCAACCTTTCCACCAACCCCTCTTTATTATTTATGAATGAGAACGTACAAAGCTCGGTTCCCTCAAAAAAATAAAAAATAAAAAAAACGTAAAAGGTCGAAGATCCAAAAAAATCTGTCTCCAAGTGACCACATCCGGTCAATCTTCTCTTTCTATCTTATTCCTCAGGTGCCCGAAATATGTACGCCCAGCCGTAAGCATACGCACTCCATTTGATACTAGCCGCACTACCAGTAGCACCACATCAGCAGCCGGCCACGCTGCCAGCGCTCACTGGAAGCGCAGTATTATAAGACACTCTATATATCGGTATAATCCCTTCCTTTCTCTATCTAATCCATGGAGAGGGCGTATGCCGGGGTAGAGGAGGTCTCCAGCTCGGGTGTCGCTGGAGAGAGCAGCTCCAGCTTTCAAGAGGTTTTTGATCTTTCCTTCTGCTGGTTCCCTCAGTTTTTTTTTTTTTTTAAAGGTAGATTGTGGGGAGAGATGGCGGAAAGCAGTCTACCATGTGTTCCCCCGCGTTAGTGTGGAGATCTGGGCGTTCCGGTGCTTGGCGTAGATCTTACTACGAACGCTCTGCATTTTTTTTATTTATTTGCTTTTTTCTGTGCATTTTTACAAGCCTGCCTGTCACAATTCTGCAAGTGGAAGTTGTTGCCTGTTTTAATTTTTTTTTTCTGTTTGTTTTTTGCGTTTTTGGGTCTCAATTTTGTGTGAAGGGGGGGCGTAGGTTTCTTTTTTTTTGGATATTTTAGTGGATGCTCGTTGCGTTGCTTCTACGGGTTTTGTAGAGATTCTGATTGCCATATGAGCTATTCACATTGAGAATCCTGCGAGGAGATGCCGGTCTGTCAGTTGCTTGCCATTTCCTGGCTTTCGCGATCTAAGATCAGTGGATATTGGGTGCGTCTGTTTTGCTTGGAAACTTAGGATTTTTTTGTGGAAACCACCTGTTCCTGATGCGAGCCGTGTGCTGAAGCGCTGCTTCCTCTCCCATGTCTCGTTTGAGTGCGAAACACGGTCGTGCAGAAGCCAAGGCTGGCTAGAGCCCTCTAAAGTGCAGTGATGGCTGTTGAAGCTGCGTCTGGCAAGAAAAGATCTCGTCTGGATTTGGACGGCACGCTGGTGGAGAGAGTGAAATTGGAAGAGAAGTATTCTCAGATGGCATTATTAGTGGAACATTGTTGTTGAGAATCCTTATCCAAATGTTTGTGGTTGGATGAGCAGGACCTACTACCTGCTCAAATATGGACTCGTAATCCATGTAATTCATCGCCAGTGATGGTAATAGCTTATTGACAGGGATGACGCGACAAAACTTGGTGACACCTCTGCCTCTCTTCCTATGTCTTAATTAAAAAATGGCATGCGGGAAAAGATTTCATGTATGTCCTTGTGTATTTGATCTCCGTTGTAGTCACTCATGAAAGGGTAGGTATCTCCTGGCAAGGTGTGAGGGGAGCTTCTCCACGTGTTTAAATCAAGGAAGGGAATATTATGTGGATCAGATTGGCCGATCCAATCAGATTTGAGCCATTCTGATCTAACCCTGAGCCCCGATCCACTGATCTGGATGGTGATCGGCCAGATCAGTCTGGGATCGTTCATAGGCAATTTAAAAGCAAATAGGGGGATTGGCCTAGATTGGTCTGGGACTTGCCCGGATTGGATCGGATTGGATCACATTGACTGTTCTGATTGGTCTGGGTCTGGAGTCTCTGCACTGTGCCGATCCATACCCAATCCCCAACCCTTCCTTCTTCAGTTTAAATACCTTTAGAGAAAAAGAAGTGATCACATTCTACACATTCTCCCTCTAGGACCATGAAACAGTAAACATGCATCATTGTCATGATGTCTATTCTGGGTTGACTTGCAGGTCAAAAGATATCCTCTGAAGAACATGTTTCTATGTTTTTCTATCTGAAGTCTATCAAAAGAACACTTACTGTTTGACAAATCCCTCTACATATTTTGCTGCTAGGGTTGGACAGACGGCAAATTTACCTTCATTAACACTGTCTCCACCCTTGTCCAGCTAAACTCATTTCAGTCTATTGAGTGGCAGATTTTATTCGTTTCTGCCTAAGATTTCTTTAATAAATTTCCCCCTTTTTTGTTGGGATGTGTAATATGTCCTACTTGCCCACCCTAATAACATGTTTGTTTTCATCTGATGCCAATGTATTTCCTGCATGCACTGTGGATCCATGCCATTGCCTTTTAGATTCGTGTATGGCAGTAGTCAGTCTTCTGACTTCTGAGAATCAAAGGCTAACTTTCTTTGTAGGCTGAGTGCCATGCAGCTGAATCTTTCAGTAAATCAGCTGCACATCTGGAACCTTTAGGGACATTGACTAATGTCAGGCTTCAAGTACCCGCAAAGCAAATCAATTCTAGCAGCCCGAATAGTCGTAATTCATCTGCTGTGTCTTTGCAGAGGCCAAATTTTAAGAACGAAGTATCAGTGGATGATGGCGAGAGAAGCTCCCTCCTCTGTTCAGAAATTGCTCCGAGCTCGGACACCAGGACAGGCACTAAAAATGCTGCTCTTGTAAATTTTATTGCAGCTCATGATCATGGATGGAATGGATGGAAAAGATGTGTGTCACTTCCCGTTGAACCGGCGTTGGACTTATCACCATCAGCTTCTGGTGGTGAAACTAGAATTCACCATCATGCATCCCAGGTAATAATTTTTCTCAATATGGAAACATTTTGTTAGTTTTTTCACTTATAAATGCCTTCGATCTTTGACATCTTCTGCAGTCTGCATGACGTTGCTTTAACCTTCTCAAAGTCTCATATCTGGAGAACTCCCCCTCTAAATAGAGGATGATATCTTTGGCCTAGTTTGGGCTTTGAAACTCTTTCTTTTCCTTTTCCCCTCTACCAAAGGAATTTGTTGCGGATTAACACATAACTATGTCCTCTTAGCTGTGTTTCTTTTCCTAACTTGACATTAATGGCAGAGCAATTTAATCATTCATATGATCCATGTGGAGACAGGAAAATCCAACAAAGGTCTTGAGGTCTTTGTCCGTGCCCATACGAAATGTCATTCTTGTGAGATCCGGATCCTTTGGCAGCCGGAAAAAGCTCATGTCAACAGATTCTGAAGATGGTAGGTTTGTCATTCATTTCTGATGGTGTTTCTTATAATATAATTGCATCCTGTTTATGATTATTCACAGGACTGTAATCTTAATTGAATGACCGTCACTCCTGCAACATTTAAGCACATTTTGTTGTTAATAGTCTACTGAGAAAATGCTCGCACATTTTATGACGAGTTAAACAATACTGTCTTTTGTGAAGTCTGCAATTATGGCTTTTACGCCTAGTCTGCTTTGGTTTTGATAAATTTTTGTGTTCTCATGCTCTTTAGTTCTTGTATCATGAATATTGAAGATCCAATGCGTCAACTAGTAGATCACGTGTTTTTTTTTCACACAACGAGAATTGATTAATGGATTTTATAACTACGTTTGCTTACAAGTGATTCTTTTTCTGTGTTATGAGTAGACTGGACCAAAGTTATTCCATCTCAGTGTATGTTTGGCTAGATTCACTAAACATTTGGAATTGTTGCTTCCAACTTGAAAGAAGTTATTTATTATACCAGAGATTAAGCATCACTGTTACTCGTGTCTATCTTGAGAAAATGAAAAGACTAGGTCTTCTGTATTTGCATTGACTACCTTGAAATAATGAGAATGTTATATATTGATCAAGTTCACATGAAAAGGTGATTGAAGAGAGTGTTGACCATGAAATGTGGAAAACAGGGCCGAATCCTTGTGATTTAGACATTGTTGCTTTCTCACCAACACCTGGGATTGCCTTTATCTGAAGGGGCCATAAGAAGGCAGGAATATTTGTGAATTCAAGAAGGATAAATATTTGTGTATTCAAGAAGGATATTTCAATTAGAAAGGAAGCAACGTTTCAATGCATGTCATGAATATAGTTAATTAAATATTATCATGTACTATAATTTCCATTTAATACTCTGTATTAATGAATAAAACTGAAACTATAATTATTACCTGTCACAAAGTATGACATTCTATGATCTTAAACTTCTCATTTTCAGATTAGCTTATAATTTGATGAATATATATTTATTATGTGGTTATATTTTTTATTTTAGTTTTTTAAAATCTTGTTAGAAAAGTCTATATGTATTTTCCTTTATCATTTTACCATCATTTGATTGTTTGACTGAGTTTTTGACCATTTAGTTCAAAATTTATTTGATTATATCCGAACATTTTGCTGCATTGTACCCGTACATTTAACTGTGTCATGATGCTACATTATTGATTCCCCATGGTTCTTGGTCCAATGACTTCAATCTACAATGATTCATAGACTCAATGAAGCTCTCTTAAGGGACGACGACATCCTATTTTCTTCAACTCTCAAGCGTAGGATGCACAATGTTACAAGAAGCTTAAGTATAATTTTTCTATAAAACCTCTGATCTACCAAGCATTTAAAGCCTGGAATATGAAATTCTGTGAACAAGACTGTGATGCTTCCAAGTCTCGCAGAAAAGCCCCTGATATTCTCAAATATGTGAAGACCCGTGACTCAGAATTTCTAGACTCAGCATGTTGCAGAATCACTCTGAAAATTAAGGTAACTGCAAACATATCCAGAAATGTTGAGAAATTTTCAAATTGCTTCTGTGAGTGGAAAATGCCCATATAACTTCAGCTCCTAATCAAGACTGCAGTCCGCTTCCTCAGATTCACGAAGATTTAGTTTAGCTCATAGCATCGAGAACATTGTATGAGAGTTCCTACTCTTAAACAATGCAGGTAAATTTGGTATTAATGATTAAACATAATATAAACCAGAAGTCATCCAGCCAATCCTCTGTCAGTAAAATCTTGAAATTTGTGGAGCACCCTTAAATTGGAAAATTACACACAAGTCCCTGTGCTTTAAAAGTGCTTCTAGAGTCGAAAACTCTATAAATCCTTTTTAGCATCCAAGTTCTCCCTTTGTGGCCATGAGTAGTCCCTTGGGAGAACAGAAACAAAGGATTTAATTTAATTTCTTCAGCTGTATACATGTTTGATTGTCCCTTGTTAGTTATTCTTATTATAGGGCATTATTGGTGGCAGTTAATCAAGGGAGTTAATCAGTTCACAGATGTAAATAACGCCTATCAAAGGGTGACATCCAATGCACACAACCACATCCCTGGTTCCAATTCTATGTTTCTCTTCGATGAAGAGTCCCCAAAAAAAGGACCCATTTAATTCTAAATCTTTGGAAACTTTGACAAAATAAAAGGTCAACCTCCATCATGCATAAACTACTTGCTATGAAAAGTAGAACTTTAAGAGCTACTTCCATTTTCTCCTTTTCTTATGCAGACTGGTTTTGTGTTTTCTAATATTCTTTTGTATTATTTCAAGATATCTTTCCCTAATGACACACGGTATTGCTTCCACTATAGGCATCATATTTTGCTATGCTAAAGTACCAGACTCCAAGTTAACGTGTTCACATGCAAACATGCTGTGTGGTTTTGACTTTTACACCCTCTCTATTTCTAATTGAATGGCCTGGTTTTTCTCTATGTACTTTCCCTTTCACGTGTATGCACAAAACTGTTCCAATTACTCTTTGAATGTTGTTTGAAGTTTGAAATGAAGAACTACCAAAGGACGACTAGTAAAAAAAATGTGGAAAACATTTTTATAAATGCCTACAGTAAGATTTACAGTGTCCTACCTTTCTCTACTAAGTTCAGTATGTTTCTCTCCTGTCTCGCAAAATTATTTCAAGTCAGGTCAAATATGTCCAAAAAGTGTAGCCAATGGAGATGTTGAAATTCCCGAAGAGGAAGCAGTTTGCAGGATCTGTTTAAGTGAATTAACAGAGGGAAGAAGTTGGCTCAAAATGGAATGCAGTTGCAAGGGGGCTCTGCGGCTTACCCATGAGGAATGTGCAGTAAAATGGTTCAGCATAAAGGGAAACAAGAACTGTGATGTTTGTGGCCGAGAAGTTCTCAATTTGCCTGTAACTTTGTTTCGGGTACAGAGCTCTGCTCAGAGGGACAATGTGCATCAACTTACTAGACAAAGCCCAAGTTCACAAATAACTAGGTAAAATGATGGTACATACATTACTGTTTGGAAATTACTTTTAATTCCCGTTTCTCCTTAGAGGAAATTTTTATTTAAGCAGTGGTTAATTTCTTCAGGGAATGGCAGGATGCTGTGGTGCTTACCTTGATCAGCACAATGTGTTATTTCTTCTTCCTCGAGCAACTACTGGTATGTTAACTCTTTATGTAAAAGAAGCGGCCTTAAATTTGAACACCTGATTGGATCTGATGTTAGTTGTCAAAGAATAGCTTTTATCACCAGGATGAGTGAATATGCACACAATACTTTTAGATGCTGTTGATTCCCATCTGAGAGTTTTATTTGATTTTACAGAACTGAGTTACTGGGAAAAAGCTGAGTAATTCAAACTTGTAATATTTATTTTATGCCTTTTCTATGCACTCAACTGAATAAATGAGTATGGGGCAGGCATCCATAACTTATGAGGTGCCTTTTAGGGACAAAATCATGTAGATTTCCAAAGCGTGTCATACCTCACAAGGATTCGATCTGATCATTACATCGCAGTATTTGAGCCGGACCCATATAGTGTGATATAAGCTAATTTTGGGATGAACCACATACAAGGTGATGCTCTTCTAGTGACTCAGTCATAAACCAGGCAATAAAAAAGGGCTAATCCATGGGAAAGGGCTACTTGTAAGATAAAGTAAGAGGAGGGTTCAGTCAAGAATGAATTGGATTAAATCCCATAATGGAAACTTATGATGGACATTTTCCATCCAAACTGGACCATGTCGCACAAGAGTTGGATTAAAAGTTATTGGACTATAAAAAAAAAAAAAAACCTTACAAGAGTTGGATTGGGTCATTACACTTGTGATGGATCATTTCCCATCCAAACTACTTACAATACTTGCTGCTACCTGGTAGAGTGGCAATCAGGCTGCTTACTATAAAAGTTTGCCAAATGTAGGAGTTCTTGTTATCCAAACTACTTAGCAAGATAACTGACACTGCCTTGGAGAGAATTGATGACAAGCAGGGTGTTGACTGTGAAACTTTCCCAAGTGTAGGATTTTTTGTTGCATTCAAACTGACCTGGTCTAATGAGAATAAGCCTCATCACGATGATGAATGAGTGAGTAAAAGTTCCAGAAATCTATTTCGTGGAAATTGAATGGGCCTTAGTGTATCTTCTGATAGTTGATTTGAAAACCTGAAAACTTTTGTCTTCTGCCTTTTAGACAGGGGGCATCCCTTGTGCTTTCTCTTAGATCAAATGTAGAGTTAGGGCTATTTTGTCTGCACTAGTGATCAATGCCTCTGGACATCAGATGTCTATTTTCCTTTTTACTGCATGCATATTCATTGTATGTTCTATCACTCCCTCATCCATGTTGCGCTTCTTGCATATAGGTCTTTTCTTAATCAATGTAGTATGGATGCCATTTTCTGTAGCCTATAACATAGTCTGAATTGGACACTCTCTAAATGGAAGGGGAGGACAGATATACTAAAAACAAGCACTTGCTTCCTTAGACAATGATCAAAAACCTTTGGTGTCTTTTTATTATGTGTTGTTTGTGGAATAAGGATGCCTTTAGCACAATCTTCTTCTGTTCGCAATTTCTGAACCATTGAACTTGTCTGAATTCCTCAAAATCATTTGGGGACTGATCATCATCATCATCACTAGAAGGTCTTGATTCCATTATTTTAGGGTTCAGTTAATGATCCGAGAGATACCTGGGAGATCTAAAAAAAATTTAAAGCTAGGTATCACCTGAGATCGAGCATTGCCTTCATCATGCCTCAGGCTTACTTGGTGCAAGCATTCTGAACCGATTAACGATTTTCATGTTTATTTCTTATAGAATGATTAGCAACCATTTATCAGCAATTGTTCATATAATTCCTTTTAATAGTAATCAGAAGTATTGAATAACAGTAATTATTCTTTGTATGGCCCTCACAGGCTCACAGTGGGCATCTGAGCATGACCTGTGAAGTGAAAACTGGAGAACAATCCATTCTTCCACATTGCTGTCCTTTAGATATTGAGATCTGTGCACTGATATCTTTATGACAGTCATTTGGATTGTGGTCATTGTTTATATACATACATTTGACCCCCACTCCTCTTTCATTTGTTGGCTTATCATTTCCTCTCTTCTTTTGATAGGTCAAGGAGATGAAAGCTCATGCGATTATCATTGCTGCACCAGTTTCTTTCACCCTAGCCATTTTGTCATCAGTGTTTGCAGTCACCTTAGGTAATCAAATAGAAAGACAAATGATGATTCCATGGAAATTATCTGTCTCTTAGGACAATTTGTTTTTGTGCAGTATGCAAAGAGTATGTTTGGGCATATTCAGCGTTTCAATTTTCTCTTGTGTGTGTGTTCCTCCACTTGCTCTACAACACTGTAAGTTGTTTTTCTTGACCCATCTCATCAATATTCATGACATCCTTTTCCTGTAAATCTTTCCATAATGAAGTAAATGTAGTGCAATCCAAAATACCAACAGTAATTTGGGTGTAGTGCTTGTAATATATTGTCCGAGGCTGTCAGTCTGGAATTGATGATTAAGCTATGCAAGTGTAGCTGTACGCATCTGACAATACTGAGCTTGGGTCGAAACTATCAGCCAGCGTGAATTGTTGGCTCAACTTTGTTCCAAACACATCTTGGCTTGTCCTTAAAGTTGATATGCAGGTACGAAGATTGCTCGAACCTCGGATTAAACGGGTCTAGAAGAACTTAGAAACATGAAACCTAGTTATGCTCAGGAAAGATGTATCTCACCTGAAATTTTGGAATTGTGTTTCCACAGGAAAGAATACATATACTATTTGATAAATTAGCTAGTTATTGTTGATGATTGGTGCATCACTTTAAGGGTATTACATTGTTCTAATATTTATTCCAAGCCACTTTTTTTCTGCTGATCAAGTGGAACTTGTAATTTCTAAATTAATTCCAGTCACTGGTTTATGACATGCTTAAAACTTATGCGAGATGTCATTCTTGTAAGGCATTAATTTTTCGTGATTGGTGGTTGCAGCTTCAGTTGAGAGCAGTATATGCAGTCCTTTTTTCAGCAATTGCGGGCTTGGGAATAGCCATTGGAATCAATTCAATCTGTCTTCAACTTTTTGCTTGGCGAACTCGGAGTGTCCGAGCACAGATGAATGCCAATCCAGCTTGACGGAGTATGGTGACAATGTGTCATCAATATTTATTTTTCAGGGTTAATGGTCCCTTCAATTAACAAGAATAGTAACATTTCAAAGTTACATCACAAACTTCAAAATGCAGGGCCATCACATTTCTCTCACCTGTGTTTTTGTCAACTTGGATGTAAATATTATAAATTTCTTTTAGTTCAATGTATTTGTTGTGGTTTCCTTGTGCCTTTTTGTTAAGAAACAAATCAGGCATTGATCACATACTTCCATATCAATCCGTCTAAATGTCAGCTTACATTTTATTTTTTTGGAAAGTGGATGGTACCAAAAATGTATTAATAAGAGAGAAAGGTGGGGATAGGAGTGTAGGAGTCAACCGCCAAATCCCCAACTACAAAAGACACCAGAGGGTGCCTCTCACTCAATGATGGACCAACCAAAAAAAAAAACCAACAACAACAACAACAATAAAAGATGTATTGTCAACAATTCCTCTACCAAAAAATAAAAAAAATAAAATAAAAGACGCACCAGCCCATTTTCTCCCTCTCAAAGATAAAAATGACTACCTTCTTTTGAGCAAGAGCTTCTCTCTTGAAAATCTTCTTCTTTCTCTCACCCATAGCGGCTAGATTGTGGCATGAAGAATTAGCTACCAAATCTGATGGTTCGCTTTCGAGCTCCAGAAGAAGAGGGAGGCATATTAGGGACTTTGCACCTCAATTTTATCAAAATCAATTTCTAAGCATCCACAGCGAAGGAACAGGTAGTGAAAAGATGATCCACGGTACCTTCTTAGGCACCACATAACAGGCATGTAGGAGGAGGGATATCCACCAAGAATCAGCTCAATCTATTACGGGTAGGGACCCTCTCATGATCGACTTTCCATACAAGTGAAAGGAAGAACAGGAGAAGGGAGAGGGGAGATCGTGATGATGTTGGGGGCTCCAATGGCTGTGCCAGACCAACGAGACTTCCTGCTTCTTTTTCTTTCTTTGCGCACACAACCACGAGCAGGGGGGACCCCCTGTATTTATAGGAGGCAAGATGCTGCAATAACCTTCTTCGCCCCACGTAGAACTGCCTCCAAGATAATATGGGAAATATCTTTAGTGATTATCTCTTTGGAGATAATCCTTGACCCATTCAAATCCCGGAGAGAATTTTGGGATTGTTGGCCACATCCCATCAACATCTTCCACTTGGCTAATAAAACCAACTGAATATGAATACACTCCCATTGTTCATGAGATGTATTACTTACTCTCGTACACTCATTATCTGTGAGATGTACAATATTCTCTCCGAGATACTCCTGCTATCCTTGAGATATATCATAAATTTTATTATCTATTAAATTTTTTTTTGAACTTAGATATTTCTGAGTCCCGTCAAACCAACATGAGAATTGGCAAGGCATTGGAGTTGCTTGAGGCTATGGTCTGATTTCTCTCTCTTTTACTTGTAGTCTGTAGTTCCTCGCGGAGTTAAGGCTATAAACGAGAGTCTGATTTAAACCGAAAAATCAATCCGAACCGGTTAATTCAGTTTAGTTTGATTTGATTGGAACTTTTGAAGATTTTTATTTGGGTTGAAACCAAATCGAATTAAGAAATTTGATTTGATTTGGTTTCTCTTGTTCATAAATCAAACAAATCCGAATAAATTGAATTATGTTATAAAGACATAATATAAGTATTAAGTTCTTAGATTAAGTGTGAGTTTATGTAAATTATAAAATATAAAATTTTAAATTATTCTTAGATAATATCTTTTAGATCATCATCTTGTACAAAAAAGGTGTTGAGTCCTTAAAAAAATAAGATTTTTAACTATCATAGTCTATTTCGAGAGTTAAACCTTCAAACAATTTTTAAATAATATTTTTTAATAACTATTTTTCAAAAATAATGTTAAAATACATTATTTAACCATAGTGGCCCATTATAAGGCCCAAACCGCAAACCAAATGAATCAAACCGAATTATTTTGGTTCGGTTCAGTTCGGTTTCAAACTGTTACGGTTTGGTTCGATTCGATTTGACTCTCTATTTCAGTTTGATTTGATTTTCAAAGTTTTGTCTTCAAACCAAATCAAACTACACTGTGAACACTCCTAATTACAGGTCATAGTCTCTGTGTTATTTGTGCCCGTTTCAATTTTTGTGTACATTCAAGGGGAAGTTTTTTTTTCTTTTTTTTTTTGTCCTTCCAGTAGATAGACTGAAAGGTGAATCCTTTATAACGATGTTCGACTCAAATCAGTCAAACAGTTGCCGAGTCCATGAATGTGATTATATATAAGGCCCTATTTTATGTGTGGTAGAGGGTATATGTCCTCCAAACTGATTCCTGTTAGATCTAGCAAACGTCATAAAAGGTCCATGTTCTTGGGACCTCCCTTATGTTTCAAGCAGGAACCATGCACGTTAGTGACGGGAATGGCTACTAGATCATGGAGTCAGATCACGAAGTCATGGGCTGCTCTGGTGTACATTGAAAGGGAGATAAAAACGTTTTCACGTAGAATAAGAAAAATCCACCCTCTCACCTCATACCAAACCCTTTTACATTTCCGACTTATGCTACCCGTTAAGACAAGTCGGACTTGCTGCCCCGGCAGTGCAAGTGGGCAGGTTTCCAATTAGGCTTAATCGGATGGCAGCAGCAGCAAGTATCTTATTTTTTTTTATTTTTATGTTTTCGCAAAAAGTTAAGGGGTTCATCTTATCTTTGTTCAATCTTTGCTGATGGCCCCATACAACCGTTCTAACCTATGCCTTGCCCTGTGACTGTTCATCCAGGTCTTCGTGGCTAATTAATTTAACTTGAGTATTACTTGTTGACCGTAGTTGTCCGACCGGTTTCGATTGAACTGCTGCAACAGCAGCTAACTTATTTTTATTTTTTATTTTTTTTTTAATTTAAGGGAGTGAGGACGACCCTAAAAGAGTCATTCATACTGTCTGATCCAAGCATGCTTACTGCTTGAATTGTGACTGCTTACATTGTGGCACAAGTAATACTTGTTTAAATTTAATAATCCCAAAGAAGTGAACATGGTGAATCAATCTGAATTTCAATTATAAGCCATGTTGCTTTTAAGGCCACGTTTGCCAGAAATTTCCTCTTCTTAAATAATTTTCCTCGCAGAGTGCCCCCCATTCTTGCTTGTGGTTTGTGCCCCATTCCCATTAAATTCTCCTTGCACTCTAGTGTTTCCAAAATGTCCAGATTACCCCTAAGATTTTGGTGGCAATCGATTATTTTCTTAGATGCATGCTGTTTGATTTGACATAAAGCACTGTAAAATGTTGAAAAACTTATCTTTTCACAAGACACAAAATGCGATGTTTTACAGTATTTTATGGTATTTAATGTCAAACCAAGTGACCCTTTAATGAAATGCCACAAAGTTCAAATTCGGGGTTGCATATATGAGAAATTGCAATTAGACAAAAATTAGTAACATTTTAAAAACAATGTGAGAAACAATCCCACATTTTTAACAGTAATAATTAAAGAGAATCTTTGAAATAATAATCCTCTTAAAATTATAATTGTAGTATCTATATTATTATTAATAACCTTTAGTACATTATAATACTTGCAAAAATATGCTTGCAGTTAATGTCAATGTCTATATGAAAGTATCATTATATAAAATAATACTTTTTATTAAGACATTGTACCAAAGAGGGGGAAAGAGAGAAGGTGCATTTGTAAGGTTATTAAATAATTTAGATAGCTTGCAGCAGAACACAGGGCATTTGGTCTAGTGGCATGATTCTCGCTTAGGGTGCGAGAGGTCCCGAGTTCAATTCTCGGAATGCCCCAAAAGAATTCACTTCATTCTTTTTTTACTTTCTTGTTTCCCTCCTGAACGTCCAAAACTCTTACTGGTGAAGCCTTTTGTTCCAAATCCAACCGGCAAAGACCATCTGACCCAATATAGGACCAAGGAATGGGTACATCAATATCCTATGCAATTTGCACAGAAATCTCAAGAACGTCTGCGGAGACTTCTCTGTTAGGTACATTTTGTTTGCATAATTATTTATGCTAGAATAAGGTTTTAGAGGTCCCGAGTTCAATTCTCGGAATGCCCCAAAGGAATTTACTTAATTCTTTTTTCCTTTCTTGTTTCCCTCCTGAACGTCCAAAACTCTTCCCGGTGAAGCCTTTTGTTCCAAATCCAACCGGCAAAGACCATCTGACCCAATATGGGACCAAGGAATGGGTACATCAATATTCTATGCAATTTGCACAGAAATCTCAAGAACGTCTGCGGAGACTTCTCAATAAGAAATATTTTGATTTGATAAGTTGTTGATATTCCACCTAAAATAAGGAGAATTAAACTACGTTCTTCTAAATGATTTGACAGGAAAGAGTGGAATAAAGAGTAGAAATACTTATGTTGCCCTTCCAATTTCAGGCATACGCTATTCTCAATTTTAACTATCCCGACTGTCAAACCGGGTTCAGGTACTTATACCGATTATTCCCGGTCTAATTTGGCTAACAAAGTGAGTTTTAGGAGTTGGGAAGGAGGCTTCAATTCGATAAAGAATTAGTTATGTATGCGTTTGTAAAAATCAGTTATCTATTGCTGCCATAAAGAAATAGACATTACAAAACCTGCTCAAACGTGACGCTCAAGCAGGCTTATGTATAGAAGGTGAATATACAACTTCCTTGGGTCCATCCGATGCTAGGCTGGGCAACGTTTCCTCCACCACCGCTGAAGGATCCAAGGCAGATGCGCTATCACAGATAACGATGCATATATTAACACCAAAAATGCTTAGTACAGGGATTAAGGCCTCCTAAGATCCAAACTAACTACTAACACTTGCCTCCAGTACTGACCAGATGATATGAGAAGAAGGGGACCACCTGCCTTCTCTTCTACGCTCCACCGGCCTCGCACAGCAACAGCACCGAGCTGCGGGCAGGCATGAAGCCCTCATCGTCGTCGCCGCCGCCCAAGCTAAACAGAGCCGAGGCCATCGCCCTCGTTCTGATCACCCCGCTCTTCCTGCTCGTCCTCATCTGCGCCCTCAACTTCCCCAACGAGTTCCACCTCCAGAGTGGGGCGCGCCTCCGCGTCTCCGCCTTCGCGAGCTCCTCCGCCAGCAACGGCACCAGCGCCGCCCCGCCGAAGCCAGACTTCCGCCTGCTCATGGGGGTCCTCACCTACGCGGACAAGTACCACGCGCGCAACATCATCCGCCTCGTAACTCGCTGCAGCCGCCGGTGACGGCCCAGATCGACGTCCGCTTCGTGCTCTGCAACCTCACCACCGAGGAGCAGCGCGTGCTGGTGGCCCTGGAGATCATGCGCTACGACGACATCATCATCCTGGACTGCCCGGAGAACATGAACAGCGGCAAGACCTACACCTACTTCTCCAGCGTGCCCAAGCTGTTCGGCGACGACCCCTACGACTTCGTCATGAAGACGGACGACGACACCTACTTCAGGTTCCTGCAGCTGGTGCGGTCGCTGAGGGGGAAGCCGCGGAAGGACCTCTACTGGGGCCACGTCCACTACCTCGACGGCAACAAGGAGACGCCGCTGTTCGCCTGCGGCATGGGGTACGCGCTGTCGTGGGACGTGGTGGAGTGGATCGCCTCGTCGGAGATCCCCAGGAGCCCCACGGAGGGGCACGAGGACATGCTGCTCGCGCAGTGGCTGCACCGTGGTGGGCGGGGGAAGAACGTCTTCAGCTCCAACGGGTGGCACCTGGAGCTCATCATGTACGACATGCCGTCGCCCTTCAACGACGAGCGGTACGTGCCCAACACCATCGGCGTTCACCGCGTCAAGGACAACCAGAAGTGGGCGCAGACGCTGGGCTTCTTCAACGTCACCGCCGGGCTCAAGCCCTCCAAGTTCTATCACCTCGGCAGTTAAATTTTTTCGATCTAACGGACAAAATTAAATTCAAAAGAATGAAAAAATATTTTAAAAAAAATATTTAAACATTTGAATTTTTTAATCATATATATATAATATTCATTCTTTATAGATATTTTTTAAAAAGTTATAAATCTTACCGCATCTCACCGATTAAGAAGTTACCGCGCGCTTAACGCAGTCTTTTACTTTAATTGGAGTTATCAGGATCAACATTAGTCGCCGAATCCGATGGATAAGATGAAGGATGGCTATTTGTCTCTTGTTCCTTTGTTGGGAAAATTCATTTCATGTCCAAAAGTTGACTCTGTCATTAAATTCTAGTCCATTGACCGGAAATTATAAAGTTTCCTCCGTAGACCTTTTTTTGCTAATCTTCGGTCTATTCCATCATCTACCCAAACGTTAAGAGTTAAGACTTGTATAGTCACCACGTTCCATGCGTCACAATTCAGAATTTCACTAGCAGCAATATTAAAAGAGAGATGTAAGAAAAAAGGATAAAAATAACGTCCCTTTAGTACTTATAAAGAAGGTCTTCCACTTTTCTTCCAACAAAGACTTTTTTTTCAAAAAGACAAAACCATGACCCTCATGGACCAAGGTAGATAATAACTTGTTGAAGAGAACCAACGGTAAAAGAGCCAATAATTCGTTCCCTCAACAAGTTCAATTCTTATTTTTTGAATAATTAGTTTTAACTTATATGCATGCTTTTCTAAAATTGAAGATTTTTTTAGCTCTCGGTTCCTATAATCTACATAATTTAGTAAAAAAATTCCTTGGAATCTCACTTGTATCTAGAAAAGATCTTTTGTTAGGGAGTTCTATGTCAAAGTATTTAAAATATTCAAAGATTGTTTTTGAACTTTTTAGCGTATTTTATCCAAATAAAAGTACAAAAGATTTTTACTAAATACAAAGGCTATAAGGAGTTGTTCCTAGATTAAGTAGATTATAAAGACCAAAAGATTAAAAGAAATCCAAAATTGAAATATCTAGGATGAGGAGGCATGTGCCTGACTTTTAAAGTGGCCCCAGATTATTTCAGAAATTCATAAAGATTCCATTGAATCATAAGGCTGAAAAGGTTGAAATAGAAATCGACCTGGATATCTGACATTCTCAGCTATCTTCTTATAGTCTTTTGCCTTCTCAAAATACAGCTTACAGTCCTCTTAGAAAAGCCTTTGCTTAACATGTTATCAATTAAAGAACATGTTAAGTCCTCTTCATGTTTGAGCTGGTTAGATTAATGTGATTTAACTGCACTCACATTGTGCGTGGATTCTTTATCCAATGGAAGCCTCCTTCCCAAACTCCTCCAGAATAAAGTTTTGGAGATTTCTTAAACTAGAATAGGAGGTATTTTGATTTAGTAAGTTGTTAGTATTCCACCCAGAATAAGTAGAATTACACTATGCTATTCCAAGTGATTTGGTAAGAATAAGTAAAATAAAGAGTGAAATAAAAAATAAAATTAGAAGAATTGAGGGAATTAAGTATTCCATGTGGAGTTTAGAGAGTTTGGGAAATTAGGAGAATTATGCATCCCCTCAATCAAATCAGAATAGGGTTTTTATACTGGTTATTTCAACCCTGTTCCGCAAACAAAGTGAGGTTTAGAGAAGAGTTAAGTCTTGAGATTTCTGTGCAAATTGCATAGGATATTGATGTACCCATTCCTTGGGTCTATATTGGGTCAGATGGTTTTTGCCGGTTGGATTTGGAACAAAAGGCTTCATCAGTAAGATTTTTGGACGTTCAGGAAGGGAAAAAAAGAAGAAGAAAATGAATTCTTTTGGGGTTCTTCATGGCAGGAACACATAACTAATTGTTACAAACGCATCTCATTAATCTAAAAGACCGTGTGATGCAAGTTATAAACGCATTTACATTTGAGTTTAATGTGCTGCACCGGTAGCCGGTCCTGCACTAATTGCCGGTGTTTTTATTTAAAAAATAAAATATTATTTTTTTTGGCATCCCCCAATCCAACCTACATAACATACAATCTGATTTTGGATTGGACAACTCAAAAAAAGATGAATAATAAAAAACCAAACCCCAATTATTAGTAAACTCTTTACGCTCCTTGCAAACTTATTTTTTACAATAAATTTAGTTTATATAATTAAAATAGATTTACTTTAAGTTCATTTTGAGTGTGTCATAAAACTCTAAGTCTCTTCATAAACGGCTTACCTGTAAGATAGTTTTCGTGAACTCATTAATGTTGTTTAGGGGGACGACTCTCATAAGCTTAATTATGTTTACATACAAAAAATAAACATGAGTGTGTTCCCTCGAAATCCTTTTTTCCCCATGTTAAAAAAAATAAAAATTGTTAATTTTTTTAAAATATTCAATTCCCCCTAAACTTGTTCCCACTTCTTAGGATTTACTTTTCACTGTCTAAGAAAAAAATTCAACCATAGCTGTGCCATCGAATGCGTCCCTCATTGAAAGTCAAAATTAAAATTCCAAGAAGTAGAATCAGTCTTAAGATTAATCTGACTATTTTTTTTTTATTTTTAACTATTTTTAATAGTTTGCATAATATCTTTTATGTGCAATCGATCATATGACTACAATTTTATGATTGAGCAATGAAAATTACGACTCTAGAGATGAAAACAACCCTAGAGAACCTAATTTATCGTATAAAAAATATTATAAATTTTATTATTTCTTTTAACATGAGGAGAAGGATTTCAGAGGGATGGGCATCCAACTTAGATATGTTCCAGAGCGTGTCAAATCCTTTCCCCATATATGTACATATATACACGATAACTCTACCTACCGGAATTTTATAAAGTCAACCAAAAGAGATTGGCGAAACTGTGAAAGAAATAAAGCTCCAAATTTAAATCACCACACAAATGATGATTATGAGCCCATAAAGAACAGTCAAATTTATATAAGTACAGGAGCCAACACTGGTTGCAATGCCCTCTAGACATTATAATACAACCGCCATCTAATTCGCAGATGAGATTATACGTCACATTTAAAGTCCGCTATACCCCCACTGAAGAGATGCAGTAAACCACACCCCACCTGACCTGTCCAATCAGATGAGGGTTATCCTACGATATCTTAGGGATACTGGCATAGACAAACTATTTTTCTAGAGTCATAGACAACCGACATGTCATGCAACACAATTGATTGGATTATCATTAGGCGATTGTTGTATTTCTTTTCCATTCTTCAACTAATTTCCTGAAGTTTGGGTGACAAATAGATGAGTTTTACCCATCCCCACCAATTAGTTTCGCCTACCAGCTCCTCAGAAGGATTTCACTCATGATCGACTAGCCCTCTTGTCCTCTTGAGCAGCTCATAGTTGTTATCTTCCTCTTGCCATCATTCGTAGAAGCAGGGCAATTTTGAATCCTTTCGTACTGACCACCTAAATTTTTTCTCGTTTAAAGGAGAACTTTCTTTCTCTAGGCATAAATGTGTGTGCGTGCGCGCGCGCGTGTGAGAGTGTGTGTGTGAGAGAGAGAGAGAGAGAGAGAGAGTATAGTACGTATCTCCGAACAGGAGGCACAATACTGACCGGCCCTTGAGACAGCACCCTTCGACAGCGTGTTTCTATGCTTTGGCAACGGGCCGTAACATCCTTCCCTTTCCTGGGCGCTCCTGAGAGTCACCCTAGGTGAGTAGACCAACAATAAACGAGAATCCCCCACCCCGCAGAATTTCATGACCTACAACCTTCCTTATACTTGGAATACAAATGGATGATCATGATTAGGCCTAACGCAGTTTTTCCAAAACTTTAAACACGCCTACACTATAGAGTACATGGGTTGAAGGAATAGCCATCAAGTCAATGACTGAAAGGAGAATGCCCACGGCAGCTAAAGCTCCCCTCAAACTCTTGTGAACTCTCAGCTCTGCTCAGCTGCAGCTCTCCCCCCATGAAGCTTCCCCTGAGAAGGCTGTAACAGGGTTTCACGGACAAAGTTTACCATCTACCGTATCAATCAGAGTTTGTACAGAGAAGAACATCCGGCAAAGCGTCAGCATCAAGCTCCCAATGACCACGCAACTTACTGCCTCTTTCTCTGGTCAGAGAGAAAGAGGGGATTTGATGTGAGAATCTCAAGAACTCCTTCCGGGGTATTTCCATGGTGCTTGGAACTCCATTGTCGCTTCTAGGCTTGAACACATCCCTAAAACCATCCACCTTTTCCAAAATCAAAACTAAGATCATGCGATAATCACACGAAAGGATTTCCACCACCTCGTATTCACCTTTCTGTGAGCAGTTCTTTAAGTCAGATGTCTTCCAACCAACATTCCAGTTCTTGTATACAGCCCACACCTCAGTGGCTTGTGGGTAGATATCATACTGTTTTTTCTCATCTCGTTTAGCCTGTACCAGATGAGAAAAAGTACCAGTGGTATCATATTCTTGGTTGGCTCCTCTTCCAGAACACAGTCTAAATTTTCCACAAGCAAAAGGGACATCGTTGGCAGACCATTTCAACTCCTCTTCCGACACTGCAAGAGCTTCCAGCCATGTTATATGCGCTTTAAAGTCATCTGAAGTGACTTTTCTGATGAATGCATAATACTTGGGAAAGCCATCATCCATACAATAAAGTGCCCAAATTTGACCAGCTTGAAACTTGTCTTTCGATCTCTCTCTTTGGAAGTCATAAAATCCTGAAACAGGAATCAAGGGACTCGAAGGTTCTGACTTAGAGCCATTACCATTTTCCATCTTACTGTTGCTACAGTTACTGGATGCGCCTAAATGGCTTCCACTTGCTGGACAATATTTCTTCTTATTAGTTCCATTCAACCCCTCAGCAGGTATATCACTGCGTTCACGGGGTTTTTGTATCCCATTCTTCTCTGTTGCCTGTTCGACGTTCTTGAATGTAAAATAATTTTCTACATCATTTCTGGTTTTTCCTCCCATGGTACTGGAATTTAAGCTTTGTGTGCCATTTACCTGACCTCTATGCTCATCTTTCGCCCTAACTTCATCAAGAGTTAGGGAATCAAATGTTTCTTCAAAGTTAGTGGGAAGAGAAGCAGGATCAAGTTCATAAAATCCATCTGGTATGCCCTCTCTTTCTTTACCAGTCATTCTATATGAAGGGACCATGTGGGAGAACCTAAGTAATTCATTGGGTGGTATGTGAAGGATGCAAGCTTCCTCCCTCCCTCCTTGGCAGAAGAGGCTCACAAACCCTTTTACCTTAGCCAGGGGTGCAGCATTCACACCTGTGTCAAATGCAAAATCACATAAGATTTCCACAAATTCATAGTCATATTGTGTGTGTTGGTCTGGATTGGAGCTCCATTTGATATCCCAGCCTCTGTAGAGGGCCCAAACCTCACCTTTTCTAGGGTATATCCCATAAGAATTTCTTTTTGAATCTTTGCTCGCTGGCACTATGTGAGAGAACAATTGAACATCCTCAGCGCTTTCTGTTTTGCCATGTATGAAGTTTCCACAGCCTACAGGCAGTTCCCCATCACACCATTCCTTCTCAGTCTGGCCCACAGGATCATATTCTAGCCAAGTGAAACGCAGCTTAAAGCTTGTTGAAGAAACACCCCTAACTCGAGCATAGAATCTAGGCATGCCATCCAAATCATCATAGAGTGCCCAGATCTGATCAACAGCAAAACAACTTCCATTCCTATCCTTATCAAAGTCATGAAATTCAGGATCAGGGTAAGATAAGCCACCAGAAATTGGACTAACACCATCTTTAGAACTTGCCTTGCTCCCATCTTTCACTTTTCCAGATCCTTCCATGTATTCATTTCTCAATTTATTTCCATTTGGCTCGCTGTCATCATTAGACATGGTTCTTTTCTTTCCTCCATCCAGCTTATTTTTAGAGACAGTTGCATTAGTTAGCACTTCAACCTCATCAACATTGTCTTCAGACAATTCTTTAGCACCTTCATCATCATTATGCAACTCCTTTCTGAACTGTTTAGAGTCAGTAAGATTCTCAAAATCATTGTCACTGCCTGAATCTTCATGATATGAAACATTATGCTTCTGCCTTGTAGATCGTCGTGGAGAGGCATGCAGTGGATAAGTGCCAGTTGTCCTTGCATTCTGTGCACCGGCATGCTCAGATTCTTCAATAATGATCTCCTCACTGTCGGTACTACATGTATCACTGGATTCTGCACGCTCAGATTCTTCAATAATTATCTCCTCACTTTCCGCACTGTCTGAATCACTGGATTCCACTACCATTTTCTTCCTCCGCTTATGACTGCGCTTTCCTGATGGTTGCATGAGTGGCTCTCTCTTGTTCACATTCTCAAATTTCACCTTTTCAAACTTTACTTCATGTTCTCCCCTAGCTCCATTATCCACCTGGCTGTTTTCTTTCTCTTTGTTTCCAGATCTCTCACCAAACACACTTCTTGTTCCTGTGCTTTTGTTAGGATCTGGTGCTGTAGGCCTAACACCCGAGTTCCTCTGGGTATACATACATGGATTGACCCCACTGTTACCTTGCTGACTAGTGCTTTTGGCCCAATGATCTTGAAAATCCTTGCAGGACTTATTCCATGAATTATCTGAGTTCACACCTGGAGACACACCTTGTGCATTTAAATCATAAGCAATAAAGGGGCTCAAGCAATTTTGACAGCGGAGAGCTTTCTTGATAATGGTACGGTAGTATTGGTATTTTGTTCCACAAGAAGGACATACAGTCCAAAATGTCTGAGCTGCATGTGCGGTCGGTGTTTGCTGTTGTGTCAAAGGTGTGGTGGCATTATTTTGATAAATGTTAGCAGCTGCAGGTTGCTTCCTAGCATTGGAAGTCATGTTTGATTGATGAGGCGGTGGTCTTCGTCCAGCAGCTGGAATATTAGCCTTCCTCTTCATGTCATATACAGAACGTGTTGCCTGATCTGAAAGTGTCCTATGCGCTTCCCCAACTAGCTTAAAGGCAGCTTCTGCCCCAGCAAACTTGTTTTTGTCAGGATGGAGGAGGAGAGCGAGCTTTCTGTACTGTTTCTTTATCAAGGATTCATCAGCTGTGGACCCTACTTGAAGGATTCCATACCAGTCCACAGACCCATTCACTTTAATTTCAGCAGAACAATGCACATCACAAACAGTAAGCATTTGTGATATATTCTCAAGGTCAGGAAAAAGCTGTTGAGCTTTCAAGGCAAATTTTCGTGCTCCAACAAAGTCTCTACTTTGCATCTTCTTTTCAGCAACAAACCTGGCTCGGACAGCCTCATCCTTGTTGCACTCCATTGCAGCTTACTATCAGAACTGTGCCTAACTTGTGGAATCTAAGCTTGGGTCCCACACCTGCATCTTTTCCTCTATGGTAGCTTTGAAGATACCTGCCTCAGGAAATACTGTAACTCAGTCTTGCAACTTGGCATCTGCCTGCACCACAGAAGAATAAAGATACAGTTATTGAGAAGAACATATGATTATTGAGAACATAACTGAAAGTAAAAGCAAATTGCAATACAGAAAGTAACAACTTCTTATTTCAGAACAACAGCAAGTGTGTTGTACAGAAATTTTTATTTCAGAACAACAGCGAGTGTGCTGTACTTCAAACCAGAAAGGCTATAATTTGATTAACCGAAGAAGATAAAAAATAAGTGAACAACAAACCTCGTTTCATCTAAGAACACATCATTACCTGGTCTTCAAGGTGGAATGTATGTAGCTCATTGATGTACAAGGGAAGATGCACAAGTGAATTGAAAAAAGGAATGCCTTAGAGTTAACCCTCACAAATGCTAGTGTGGTATAAAGGGGCACAACCGTGACATGTTCATGCATACAACATCAATGACAAGCTGTAATGAAGGCGTCATTTCCTTAAATAAAACCAGCATCATACATAAAAGGGTATCTTCTGAAAAAAATATCTCACGAGTCATCCACAAGCTCAAGCTGTTCTTCGGAAATCCACACATAGTCCACATGTAAGCTGAAACTCCTATTCCCCAGCTCTGGATGTTCAATCATGTGACAAGCTCACAACCTAAGGATTGTGCCATTATCACTTGACACAAGCAACAAATATCTGCAAATGATCTTCTCATAGAGACAACCCAAACAAAATGCAACGAGAATTCTTTCGTAACAGAAATATGTAACAGTGGAGATTTATGTCCATTGAATATAAAATTTGCAACACCCAGACTTCTGACATGGATCAGTGGATACCTGGTATGCTACTTTTTTATCTTGATTCTTGCAGTGGCCAGAGCAAAGTATATGTTGTATGAGTAATGATTAATTATGATAAGACCTGTCATATAAGAGAATTACTTGGCTTCCACAGTGGCTTGGTGTGGGGGCAGTTGAATTGGAAGACCGATTAGGCCTTCTTCCTGTGTTGCTTGGCTGAGGGAGTTACAGTCAACATCAGTTAATGTACAATTAGATTTGCATCGACTAGAATTGATGTATAATTAGAATTATATGATGATATATGCTCTTTGCATGAGCTTGTGTCTGCATGTGTGGTTCTCAAGCCTTTGATAAGCCCCATTAGCTGCATGGGACTTAGCCCTGTGGCAACTGGGGAGAACCTCAAATGATAGAGGAAGAGAGGGGGGGGGGGGGGTGTTAAGGCATACTCTTTCCATTTTCTGCTTCATTCTTTTGAGAAGCTGAACCCGTGCTCTTCTTCAGCAACATCTGAGAGTGATAGAGGAGGATGGACGGATGAATAGAGCTAAAGAGGGACCTAGAGGGGTTGCTTGTGTAAAAGAAGGCCTTCTTGTTGGAGTTCAGTGCTTGGAGGTTGGAGAAGCAGAACCTATGGAGCCTTCCTCAATCTATTGCCTTCTAGTTCCCAGAATCCAGAGCATGGGATTAAGAACTCATTAGGTCCCCTTGTTTTCAGCTGGACTCGGACTGAAGTAGGGCGACACTGTTGGTTGCCAAATTTTCCCACGTACATGTCCCCTTTCCTTTGTTAGCCTTTTGGTGAAGATGTCATAACATTATATATGCCTATGGGCCTGGTTTAATTTTGAGTTTTGTAATGACAAGTGAGCTTTGTGATATTACATGTTATAACAAAGGCTGCATACATGAAAGAATTCAGGATAGAAATCCTGACCTCGCATGTTCCTCTTCAAGTGAAAATCTGATAATGCATGAAGAATGAAGCATAAATCCATGTAAGCATGTCTGTTTAGATAAATTATTGTGGAAATGAGGTGAATGAATGTTACTTGGGATAATAGTGAAGCCTTGAGGCAACTAGGAGGGCTGAATGCCCTGACCCCTGCAGGTATTATTGGTCTCCAAGACTAGAGGTTTTAGATGGCAGCTCATCCTGCCATTTGACTTGGATTATATGGCAGTATAAAAGGGCAGACCAGTGCCGCAAGGCTGCCACCACCGTGAGATCTTGGAAGGATAAATTTTCTGCAGCCTTCCCTTAGATTTTTTTTTATTTTTCTTTTGCAAAGAGGCTGTGTCCAGATTTGAACCTGTGACCAGGTCATAATGGAGAAACCTAACTATTGTATTTGTCTCACCTAGGACCTCTAGATTATACAACATGATGTCATCATCATCAAAGCCTAATCCCATCTATTTGAGGTCGGCTGCATGAATCCTGTCCCAACATCTTAACCTATTTAATGCCATACGTGTGGTGACACTTAGCAACATCAGGTCCTTTTTAACTACATCTAACCACCTCATTTTAAGTCTTTCCTGATGTCTTCTACCTCCCTCCACTCTAATTCTATCACATTTCTTAATTGGTGCTGAACATGGGCAACAATATACATGACCAAACTATCACAACCTATTCTCTATAAACTTAATGTCAATAGGGGCTACACCTAAATCCTTATGTATATATTCATTCTTACCACACATCACCTTAACATCTTCATCTCAGCAACACAGAATTTTTGCACATGATCCTTTCTTACAGCCCAACACTCAGAACCATATAACATAGTTGGCTCACAACTGTCCTATAAGACTCATCTTTAAGTTTTAAGGAGGCCCGTCAATCACAAAGGACTCTAGATGCGTTTCTCCACTTTAACCAACCTATCTTGACCTTGTATTCAACATCTTCTTCATCACTCTATTCTCTTGAATAATAGATCCTAAATATCAAAAGTTGCTATTTTTATGAATAACTTGACCCTCTATTATAACTAAATCTACCTGATCAACTTTATATTACCGAAATTACATTTCATATATTCTGACTCAGTGCTACTAATCTTAAAGCCTTTAGATTCCAAAGCGGACCTCCATTGTCCTAATTTATTATTCAAACTCTCAATATTCTCATCAACATAGTCGTCAAGGCGACCCAAGACGTTCTCAGGAGCCTAAGCACTTAGGCGGCCGCTTAAGCAACGCCTAGACAGCGACTTAGACGCTTCCTTAAAATATATTAATATTAATTATAGATTCTTCAACATAAGTAAAAATAATAATAAAATTAAATTTTAATATTAAAATTAAAAGAAATTAATCCACCATGAAATAATTGACTTGAACATATGGGAACAAATCAATCATAATAAATATTAAATTTGAAAGAATTCAAAGAAATTGATCTTCCATGAATAAACCACTAGAATATATAACAAGTCAACCATGGTATATTTAAAAGAGATTTATCTACCATCTTATGAATTAATCAACCATTCATAAATGTTTAAGTTGAGAGGTACTAACCTGAGATTTAATATTAAATGAGGTCCTCCTCATCTACTCCAAAAGAAGAGGGAGAAGAAAGTAAAAAGGGGGAGGGGCCACCGGTTTTCTCAAACCGGTGGCACCCCCCACCAGTTTCTCAACCAGTGGGAGGTCCAAACTGGGGGCATTCCCCACCGGTTTCTCAACCAGTGGGGGGTCCAAACTGGTGCACCTCCACCGGTTCCCAACTGGTGGGGGTGCCGACCGGACCTCCCCACCTCTCTCTAGCTCCCCTCACTCTCTCTTAAAATCCTTCTACCGTGGCACCCCCCACTGGATACTTGTTTATGGTGGGGCACCCCCCACCGGATAAGGCCTTCATGGCCTATAAATACCCCTCAAGAGGGAAGGTGAAAGGGCATGCCCATTTGGCCCAAAATTCCTAAGGGAAAACTCTATCATTTTGAAGACATGAACTTGGTACTCGGCACAAGTTCAGTGCGCGCCGGGAGGAGGCGTCTCTTTTGGGTTCCCTTTTAAGGTTATCTTAAGGGGATACTCGGCCGAAATTTTGTTGTAGATCCGACATTAAATAAGTCATTATTTTGCCGAATTTTTAATGAAATAAAATATTACCTATGTTGCTTTCATACTTAGTGTATGTATGTATGTTTTTTGTGTGTGTAAGCTTAATCTCAGATCTAATTAATCATACATATATGTAATTAGCCATACTTAATTAACCATATGCTTAATTAATTGTATACCTAATGACATAAATACCCTTAGCCTCTCCCCTAAATCTAACTAAGTCCTAAAACATACCTAAAGCCTAATTAATAAAATATAAACATACTCTTATAAACTATAACTTAAATAATATATACTTAATATGTTTAAAATACATGAACATCATTATACTCCTTTAATAACTCATCCAATTACGGAATTGGCCCTAAATGACTAAAATGCCTCTTGACCCATAAAAATCAGTAAAAAAAAGAAAAAAAAATCCTAAAAATATAAAAAACTCTCAGCATGCCTTAAATAGCCCCAGAACCTTAAAAGTGACCAAAATACCTTTCTCATGATAAAAATCTGTAAAAATCACAGAAAAATCCTAAAAAATATAAAACCACCCGTCATACCCTAAAAGCCCTTAAAACCCAAAAAAAGAAGCAAAATTACCAAAATACCCCTAAGATAACAAAAATCATTAAAAGTTCTAAAAAAATCATAAAAATGTCAAATCATTTAAAACATGATTTTTCTTTAAAAAAATTTAAAACATTGTAAATACCCATGAAACCCACATTAACCTAAAATTACCAAAATACCCCTACAACCATACACAATGATAAAACTCTAAAATACCTCCTGAAGTTTTGAACCTTACCAAAATATTAAAACACATCTCAAAACACTAAGGTGACTGTAATATCCCTATGCCCTCTAACTTGACATAATTACAAAAATACCCTTATGGGTCGTAAAACCAATCCAGATAACTCGGAGTCAATCCAAAACTTTTTAAAAGTCTCTCAAGTCCCAATCAATTATAAACCCATCTTAAACTTAGGCGAGGCCAATGACTTAACCTAAAACGTATCTTCATATGCATGTGCTGCGTATAGTAGTAGTGTTGTATGTTATAATACAAGGGCGTCAACGGACGGTTAATCAAGGGTTGTCGAGCAATTACTCGACGTAGTTAACACTGACCGAGGTCAGTAGAGAGAGGTCATATACTCCAATATTCACCTGATCCGAAGCCCCAGACTCCATGAGGGCTAATCCCAAACTCTCATAGTCCCAAAAAACAAAATAAATAAAATTGACCTATATTTATCCAAATAAAACAAATAAAAAAATAAAAATATAATAGGAGGGATCTAAGGTAGGTCCAAACAATAACCTTCCTGAGAAGTCTATCAACTAGTACAATTATTGGGCCAATTAAGCTGATTGGATCGTTACAGAAGTCATAATTTTGGTCCAATAGAACTAACTATAGAACTGAAGTCCAAAGTAGTATCTGAAAGCTAGTTGCCGCCAAGGAACATATCAGTATCAAAGAATTCAGACTTTGCGTATGTAGATTCTGAGTTTATTGGATACTGGACTTTTGAAGTTTTCTGGAGTTAACTTTAGAAGTTTTTTGGAGTACTCACATACAATTTGGCTAATTCAAACACAGATGCCTGGGATGGATACGACCTAGAGATTGGAGAAGATTTGATGACAGATAAGCTCTCAGCCCATGCCGGGGCTATGAAGGGACCATATGACTTCGAGGAAGCTTGTTCTTATGTTCAACTTCAGCTATAATTCTATCCTTGGTCTATGAATTCATAATTATTCATTTGAGAGGCATAGAAGGTTGTATCAGACTGTTAGTTTGAATTTTCTCTAACTGTACCATGGGTGGGTTGTATGGGTGAGAGGAATCTCTTCCCACTCTCTTGCTTGTCCTACCTTTGTTTATTTAATAAAATTGGGGGCATAATCCACAACCTTTTCGGGAAAAATATAATATACAATAAATCCCTTCAATTATATGCACCTTACTGCTACATGAACTCAGGTACAGATACAGCTGAAGCAGTTCCTTATCTGAAAATTCAGAACTTACAGACTTCGTCTCACTTTGCTTTTCCTCCATGGAGGCCAATAAGTCTTCATGTCCTCTTCACTCTTTCTTCATCACCAGCATGAAGCCCTTAACTGCAAGCAATCAAATTTTCAATATATATATTAGCTTCAAACTCCTTCTGTTCATCAAGTAATGACATTTCAATACACTTGACCTGCGATTTCCCCGACTGTTAAAGAATAAAGGAGTAAGACATCCATATGCATTTATATGTATCGCAATTGGACCACATGTATCCAGAGAACTATACCAAAATATTGACACAGGCAACAGAACAGGAAACATGTAAAAACATTTTTTCATGAAACTGATTGTTATAAAAACGTCTGCATAACTAAGGATGCTCTTTCCCCATTTTGCAGAAACTATTTAAACTAGGTGATCCAGGAGCTTGATACGTAACTGATACAAATGACTCAGATATGAGCGGGCAGCCATTAGAATGACAGCATACTGCTTGGATTGGCCATTTCACATTTACTATTCATTTTCTTTTGTCACTAGCTATATTCTATGAAGCAGGGACTATTAGATCACTTGTCATTTACTTGTTTGTTAGGGCATGCTGCCACACTGGACACTTGGATTCGTTTTCACCAGGCTTTGTACAATTCCATTATAAGTATTAAATGGTGAGAGTGACCTAGAAGGTGATGGCGGTTAGAGAAAATATTGTGTTGCCACACAATGCCCTAGATCCTTCCTACCAAGGTTTGGCACAAGGCAGCCAATTAAATCCATGCCAAGAAGTCATACCTGCTGTGAGGATGTTCTATCTTCTGATGTGAAATGCAATTCCTTCCTAGATTCTTCCAAGTTTTTCATCTTATGCTAACATGTCTTGACGATCTTCCATATCATCCAGTGCTGCCACATGCAGGAATCATCAACCACCAACCCTGTATGCAGAAATGAAACCAAACTCATATCTGAGAATGGCATAAAGATGCTGCATATTTCTTCCCACAGCAACACAATCCACAATTCCCCTAGCCTTAAAAGGACTAAAAAATCTCATGGAGGAGGCTGAGGTTTTTGGTTGGTTGCAGAACCATTGCTGATGGTAACTCAAAGGCCAACCATAATCACAACCGATAACCACTGGCTCGTCTGAATCTGATGGACTTGCCACTCAACAGTTGTCCTCTTTCCTCTCCCGCATCCCTTTCTTTATCCTTTTATTCCTGTTGGACCTCTGCTCTCAAACTCACCAATGCAAATCCTGAATCTGATGGACTTGCCACTCAATAGTTGTCCTCTTTCCTCTCCCGCATCCCTTTCTTTATCCTTTTATTCCTGTTGGACCTCTGCTCTCAAACTCACCAATGCAAATCCTGACACCTGATGCCGGATCACTTTGGGAGCCCAAAAGCATAACCAGTCTGGCCAGCACCAGATCTATTAACCTATGCAATTTTCCCCAGTTTCTCCTGCAAATCATTTTTTCTCAACCAATCAGGGAAAGGAGGGGGGAGGGAAAAGAAAGGTCTGGGTTGATCCCAAGGCATTGCCAGTTCCGAAACCATTGTTGCTGACATGCATCAGCAAACAACCCACTGTTGTACGGCTGTTGCAGACCTAAAAACCACATACACAGCCATCACATCTTTTTCTTGCTTTCTCACAAGGGGGGAGAACAACTAACATAACCCAATCCAATCCTCCTATCTAACCAGAACTGAATCCAGTAGCAGACACAAAGTACAACCGATTTATTTTCTTCTATTCAACTGATACAGGTTATACAAACAGGTCAGATTTGATGCAGATCTAAGCTAGATCCATGACCGTATCCATATGCTATCAATTTAGAAAGGCTATCTGTAAACTGATCTATAAGCTAATAATCGGTTGGATAATTGGGTTCTTAGTGTACCATATATATTTGGTCAGAAGCAAACCACATCATATCCATTATGCATATCCATTTAAAAATACTACCTGTTAACTGCCCTATAAGTGAACAACAGGTCAAATAATTGGGTTATCCATTACCATTTTCATCCCTAGACTGATAACTAGCTGAGACAACTGATCCACTACAGGAAAGCCCATAATCAAATAGCCAGCCAAGCAGCCAGGTCCAATCTGAGGCCTTAGTAGGCCCAGCCATCTTTAAGCCCCACTGCCTAAAACACAATGGCACAATCCAATCGAACCAAACTCACATTGATGTCTTAAACTTTGTGTAGGGAAGACCAGTTCTAAAGACTGGTTTCCAATTTAGGCCATGATCAGTGCACGCTCAACTTGTACATGTCCTGCAACACTAGGCATGTCCATCATTATATTTTAAGGGATCAAAGCTGATTTTGAGACACTCCAACCAGAGGGAGTATGAAAGAGGCATCCAACTGCCCAATCAAATACATGAGTTTCTGTTCACCTTCTGCACATATGAATATCATTAAGTCATCAAGTACGCACATGAGTTGCATTTATAACCATTTGAAAAATCAGATATACCAAAGACAATTTTTCTTACACTATATTCAAAGAAGGACCTGACATTACTTCTTGTAAGTATATACTTCCATGAATACTTTTATGTCTAATTCTACATTTACCTTCGTAATTCTGCCACCTGAAAAGGTTCCTTTGTTTGGAAAATGACATGTACCAGAAACATATGCCTGCCCAAGGATGATTACACGACATGTTGCCCATAAAATGCATATTCCTATGTCTAATTTTGCATTATCTCTGGTAGTGCTACAACCAACATTCTATAATTTGAAGAATCACATGAGCCAAAACATAATTTGCTTATGAAACCTAGGGAATCTTACTTTCATGAGTTCATCCACATTTGGAATTATAACTGATAACAAAGCCAAAAGGCACTGGACATGTAATGGTTGGGCATACATCACATACATAAGGTTTTTGTCTCTTGCAAGCAATGAGTTCTACACAAAGGTTTAAAGGCACAAGATTTGTTGACCCAGATCATCTGATACCTGCAATTTCAGCTGACCTAGAAGGGTGGGCTAGGGTAGAACTTTTAATAACAATTCAAGAAACGGAATAATAGAAAATTGATCTGTAAATGTTAGCCTCAAAAATGGCAACTTTGAGTTATATTAACTAATAAACATGCAAGATATATTTCTGATCACAGTCCTCATATTGTTGCTTCCTTTTGGAACCATAAACTAACTTAGAAGACAGATGATTCAAATCAATACAGCATTCCTAACAAACATTCCCAAAAACGAGGAAGGAAGCGCCCTCACGCATGCGCACACACAGAGGGAGAAAAAATTGGGTTGGGGGGCGGGAGAGAGAGAGAGAGAGAGAGAACCACTTTAATGTGCAAAAGTCCTTCAGTTCATCTCCAGGCAGTCTATTTGCGACAAAACAAGCCATTGCCATCACCTTTTAGGCATCATACACCATCGACACCAAAAACTAACGAGGCCAAAAATTAACTGCAGATTTCAAGAGCTAAAAACCTAATCCGTGCCCAAACAATGGAAAGCGACAGGACACCAAAATGCCCATTCAACACCATGCATAGGGTTCGGAGAACTACCAGGGCCTCAAAGTTGGAACTTTAACCCGGAAGAGGGAATGGACTAACACAGGTAAACGTGCACTCGAACAATCAAGTCCCCAAATGAATTCAACACTACGGGTAGTTAACAGGGTCCTTTAACCCTAAAGATCAAAGCAAAGCCCACTCGAAAAGCACGCATAAACTGAAAACCCTAAAAAGCGGATGAACGAAATCGCCAGATTCCACGACTCCCCGTAATCGCCGAATCCCCGAAGATAAAGATAGAACAATCAGAGAGACACATAAGGAGCGCCCCCGGCCGAAGAATCAAAAGGGCAAGGCGAGACTACCAGCAACCAAATTTGCCATGCATCAGTGCGCATGCCAAGAGAGAAACTTCAAATTAAGAAGAAACCATCGGAGCCCTCGAACGAGACGATTAACGTTAATTATTACCGGTCACCGCGCAAGTCCCTTGAAGTCCCCCGCAGGCCCTAACACCACCAGGGCGAGGCGTGCTCGAAGAACGCAGGGGGGACACTGCCACGGAAAGAAGGCGTGCTCGCCGCGCCCCTCGCCCGCCGCCGCCTCGTAAGAACTGGCGAGAGGGAGGGAGAAGAGGGCGATGAGAGCGGAAGCGCGCAGAGAGGGGAGGAGGAGGAGGGTATCGTTGGGAGCGATGTAGTGAATCTATAGGTCAGATACTTATCAAGCCGTATACATGTCGGTTTAACCCTTGACAGCACTCTCCAACATTTATTTGGAATGGCCACCAAAGTGCAAGAAGTTCTGACCCTTGGTGTTTCGAACCAACGAATATAAAATAGCCACGACACCAATTCCCACTAGACGTATTGTACCGCTGCGTAGAGGGGAGGGTGTAGAGAATGGGTAGAGCCCTATGATCTGGTGGATATTTTTTTTCTTATAATACTTAGCATATCTCCTCAGAATATTTGTATATATGATAAAATTTGATATATATATATATATATATATATATATATATGTATGTGTGTGTGTGTGACTACGTATTCATGTATATATATTCGTATGTTCTTCATATCCTCGTGTCCTATCTTTAAGATATTGTCATGTCTGACACACGTGTCTGTGTCAACACTTGACACTCGTGTCTGTGTCCTACAGATCATAGGTAGAGCTTACTTCGAGGGAAACTTAAAGCCCCACTTTGATTGGAGGTTAACCTTATTTTGACCTCAAGATAACCTTGATCTGTCTCATTTTTTTACTTTGGTTGCCATACTTCCCTATCCCCAATTAACCCGGGACAAAAGTGTGCTAACTCGGTGATGATCCTGAGTTCCGGATTCCACCTCCTTGGCCTAGTTAACCCCAACCCATCTCTAACGCGCACATGGGCTTGTATGGCCTGCAGCTTTTGTGACGTACTCCCATTACCCTTTTTCCTTCCCCTTTCCCATCGTCTTCCTCCTCTCCTTCTTGCAGACTGCAGCCATCGCATATCCTCTTCGCATCTCGATCTCCCTTTTTGAGCGTCTCCTCTTCGCAACGTCGACGTCTCTGCATGGTTTAGGGTTGTGATCGCTCCTGTCTCCATTGCCTTTCGATAGAGCTCGCCCTGCTTGGATTGCTCTGTGCGCTTTTTGATTCATCTTCGCATGTGAACTCTTTCGATTCCTCTGCACCTGTTCTCCTCTGCCGATGGTAAAGCATGCTGCCTCCTCCATGATTCTTCTCGATTCCTTCAGCTGGCGATGAGGTTCCCGCTTGCTACCTTGCATGTGACACCTACGGTTGCTGCCCCTCGCGATAATGAAGCCCACTCCACCACTCTCCATTCGACACGGTGGCACCTCCCTGGGACGATCCTGATCAGGACAGGATTTTCCCGCTCCATCACATTATGTTCACAGGTCTTATCCCTCCTTTGCTGCAGGTCTACCCGTGAACCCTATTATGGCGATATATGTAGGCATGCTTCACAGTGATGAACACCTTTTCTAAGTCCCCACACTTGTCTCCTCTCAGCTTTGAAGGGTTTAGAAATGGTTTGTTAAGGAGGGGTTTGGAGGCGTCGTTGTGGTTCTTTACTAGCCCCCCTTTGTTGGGTGTGCTGCTTGAGTCTATGGCACTAGCTCTGAGCCTTGGTCGTTGGTGGCAATGTGCTTGTCCTTCCCTACGGCGGCCTTGAGCCTCTCATCCTATGGTTGTCTTCTCTTTTCCAGGTTTGAACATTCTCACCTCATCCTGACCTGACCCCTGGGATCATTGGATTTTTCATAATCAAAATTTATGGGTATGTAGTTCATCTCCATCATGATTCCCTTTTAATGTCTATGCTGATCAATTATGTGTCCATGCTGACATATATCTTACAATGGCCCTTGTGACTAGGCAGATTGTGTTATGTTCTTGTTTATGCCCCCTGTAACTAGTCCTTTCGAGAAAATAATGGAGTAATCTTGTGATTGCCCCCTGTGAATGGTCCAATATAGTTTTATATTGCTTACCTACTATCATCTATGTATCATACTTAAATTTCTCATACCGATTTTCAGTGGATAATATGTTTTAGTTCATTCGAATGTGATGAACTATTTTTCAATTGATATTAGTGTGATGACCTCTTTATGAATCTAACTTAGATGGGATTAAGTAATAATGTATAACACTTCAGTTTCTTATTTATTTTTAATGGATAATATTATTATGCTCTGATTTATGGATCTATATACAATGGGAGGGGTTTAAGTAATGATGTATAACACACGAGGGGTTTTAAGTTACTTAATGCTTAACTTAGAGGGGTTTAAGGGATAATGTATAACACTTAATTTAATGACCTTTGTGGTTCTATTTTAATGACCGGTGTGCTTCTATTTTTTTGTTATGTTTTACACTACTGATATTATATTTGGGTAGCTGTCTAAATTACTGGTTAAATTTTCTCAATGTGATTTAAAGAGGAGTCATATATATATATATATATATATATATATATATATATATATATATATCACTATTTTAACATTCTCTCTAATTACCTACTATGATCTATGCCTAAGCTATCTCCTGTTTACCTGTCTAAATATCTGTTTTATGGACCTATATTTGATCTATTTTAATGACATGTGTCCATATTTCTGTGTGCTCTGTCCACTCTATGGATCCATGCATAAATTATTTCCTCTATTTAATACCTGGTTTTGATTTAGGGACCTACATTGCACTTATTTTAATGACCCGTGTGCTTATGTTTTAAAATACTGAACTAATGTATGCATACCTGTCTAGATTACTGTTTTAATTACCTCAATATGATTTAAAATCGAGTCATATATATCAATGTTTTAACTTTCTGTGTGATTACTTAATGTGATTCATACTTTAGCTATCTCCTTTTTACCTGTCCAAGTGTCTAATTTATGGACCAATATTTGATGAATTTAAAGGACATCTGTGCATGTTTCTATTTGCTCTGTCCACTTTATGGATCCATGCCTAATCTATCTCTTCTTTGGATCGATATATTTGTTTTAAAATATTGAACTAATATATGGTTACCTGTCTAAATTACTATTTTAATTACCTCAATGTCATTTAAAACTGAGTCATATATATCAATATTTTAAGTTTCTCTGTACTTACTTAATGTGATCCATACCTTAGCTATCTGCTTTTCACCTATCTAAGTGTCTGATTTATGGACCTTGATTTGATCAATTTTTAGGAATGCAATTGTCTAATCTATGCTTAGGAATTTTTACAACCCTATGCCAATTTCTATGAACTAACCTCCTGATTTGAAATTACCTAATCTTTGCTTTCCAATAATATTTATAACCTATGCCAATGTCTTAATTACTATTTTAATTACCTCAATGTGATATAAAACAGAATGATTATATATATATATATATATATATATATATATATATATAACAATATTTTTAAGTTTATGTGTACTTACTCAATGCCTAATATATTTTAATGAGCTACATGCATGATTTAGTCATATGAATCCATGCCTACTGTATTTATTGTGCATACTTGGTGTCTTATATGCCTAAGCTATGTCCTACTTACTTTAATTTGTTCTCATTACTAAGCTCCGACCAGTCTATAAATCCATGCCCATACTTTTTTAAGACTCTAATAATAGGTTGTTCCTAATTTTAAAATTGTGACTAAATTATTTACAATATATTGTTATGGGTGGATCCTGTCTCGAGGTTTGTTATGGGTGGACATTTATATTCCTAATTTTAAGTTGTGACTAAATTATTTACAGTATACATTGTTATGGGTGGATCCTGTCTCGATGTTTGTTATGGGTGGAATATCTGAAACCCTATGTCAATTTCTAATAACTAACCTCCTAATTTGAAATTGCCTAATCTTAGCTTTCCAGTAATATTTATAACCTATGGCAATTTCTATGAACTAAGCTCCTTAATTTTAAATGCTTTCCTATTAGTGTATGTGCCTACCTTTCACCATCATGTGTTGTTGACTTTTTAGGTATTAGGAAAGATATTGCCTAATCTATGCTTAGGAATAGATTTTATGATCCTATACCTGATATGCCTACCTATGAGCTGATATGCCTATGACTATGCTTTCCTATTACTGGATGTGCCTACCTATCAACATGATACGTCTTCTTGGATGTTCAATTTTTAGGAATGCAATTGCCTAATCTATGCTTAGGAATTTTTATAACCCTATCCCAATTTCTATGAACTGACCCTATGCCAATTTCTATGCCTATCTTTCACCATGATATGTGATGTTGATTTTTCAAGTCTTAGGAATGAAATTGCCTAATATAAGCTTAGGAATAGATTTATGAGGTGCTTAATCATGTTCACTGTGAGCCTGATCTGCCTATGAATATGCTTTACCTGATATGCCTACCTATGAGCTGATATGCCTATGAATATGCTTTCCTATTACTGGATGTGCCTACCTATCAACATGATTTGTCTTCTTATGCAGGCGAGGCAATCGCGGAAGTTTTGAAGTCGAGAGGAAGATCCGAGATCGAGAAGAGTTCGGAGGGAGATTTGAAGCTTGCAGGGAGAGGAAACTTCATCAACAAGCTCGGGTATCGTCCCAGGAGAGCCCTCTCTGACGGTCAGGTCAGTAAGTTGAAGAGGATAAGGATGGTGTATTAAGAGAAAAGTGAAGAATTATCTCCCTTACCTTTCTGATGCAAGCAATATTCTACTTATAAGGAGTAGGTGAGAGAACTTTCTTCATGGCAGACAATGTGCGACTATTCATAGATATGAGAGCGCATATCTCCAAAATGCCATGGACCTCTTCTACATCTATTGGGTCGGAAGCCCATGTCTCGACTGTCTTCGGACCGGGCCGAGTGTGAGAGGGCCCCTTACCCCCCGGCCCAATTGGCCCTTGGGCCATATTGACTTCCTGGACGCCTCTCGGCCCAGCTGCTAGGCCCATTCAGATTTCCCCATGTGTGTGTGTGTGTGAGAGAGAGAGAGAGAGAGAGAGAGGTACATGTAGAAGAAAATGGATGGGTAATTATTGTCTAGGAGACAAATGTGGATCCTATGCTCCCAAAAACTACCTACATGGACAATAAATTCAGTTCTAAAAGCTTTAAAAAAGGTAGAATCAAATGTGATTTACAAAATTCATCAATCATTTTTACATATAACTCATAAGGTGTAGATATTAATAGTCATTGATAAAAATGATTATTACGGTCGATATAGTAGCTATAATGCAAGTCCCATGAGTAAATGGGGTTAGAGAGAGAGAGAGAGAGAGAGAGAGAGAGAGAGAGAGAGATGAGTGTAAGTGGTTATATTAACTATCATTTTCCCTCCATCTATGTGAATAGGAAATATGTTTAAACTTAATGAATCTAGTTCAACATAGATATAGCTATTTATACCTCACCTACCTATATGTCTAACCCTTTAATTGTGTATATTATCGATATGCTTAACAATTTCTATTTTTTTATATAATTGTACATATGTGTAGCCTCTCACCAAAACATATATCTATATATTATCAAAAGATTAAGTCAAGAATGTATGGAGACGTGAGGGAAAATGTGTGTACATAACATTATTTTTCACTCATTCATAGGTGGAAGCACCTCCATCCACATGGTGTCCCACTTTTCTATTGATCGGAATAGGTGCAATTTGGAGTAGGTTTAGTGTGGGTCGCAGGGATGACATACAAGTGGGGGGTTGTCGTATGGGTGGAAGAGGATGTGTATGTCTATATATTATCAAAAGATTAAGTCAAGAATGTACGGAGATGTGAGGAAAAATTTGTGTACATAATATTTATTTTTCACTCATTCATAGGTGGAAGCACCTCCATCCACATGGTGTCCCACTTTTCTATTGATCGGAATTGGTGCAATTTGAAGCAATTTTAGTGTGGGTCGCAGGGTGACATCAAGTGGGGGGTTGTCGTATGGGCGGAAGAGGATGTGTATAGGAGGAAGTGGGTTATGAAAATGGGAGAGGAGGAGGAGGAAAGGGTGTCATAGGAGAGAGGAATGGTTTGGGGGGTAGCAGACATGGAGGACGAGAGAAGAAAGGGTTGCAAAGGAGAAAGGAGGGTGGTTGTACTGGTGATGGAGGAAGAAAAGAATGTATGTAGAAGGATGAAGGGGGTCAAGGAAGGTGGCAGAGGTTGGGGAATGAAGGGCATAAGTGGTGTCAAAGGAGGAAGAGAGTCCACATAGGATGAAGGGGTGTGGAGAAGGAAGGGTGTGCGCAAAGGAGGAAGAGGGTCACAGAGGATCAGGAAGGAGAACATAGAAGTGGAATGGGTTAATTAGTGGGGGCAACTTGCAGTTGGGAGAGTGGTGTCAAGAATAAAAACCCTAACCCTCAAGATTATTGAGTCATTTGATCCATTGTGGGAACGTATACTTAGTTTAGAGTTAGTAAACATGACATGTATTTGTGATTTTCTAATTTGAAGATACAATTCGATCCATAAGAACTTGCGGATTGGAGCATATTAGGGCGCATACTTGAATTGGGGTTAGAGTATCACCTTGAAGATCTTCTTATGACAAATTTAGGTACATATTCATCTAATTAGATTATTTCTAAATCGTGCCTTTTGTATATTACTTAATAAAATGATAAAGTGATGACAATAATGTCAAATGAATATATGATTATAATGTTAGTCTTTTGGAAACAAAACTTTGTTCTTCCATACTTTTATTCTTGGACTTCGTTTTCTTAAATTCTCTCGTATCATTCACCTATTGTATGGATCTTTTGCTTGAGAAATAACAAATTTAACTTAGTAAAAGTGAATGTACTAAAGAGAAAAATAAATCTATCCATTTTACTTATTTTATTTCAATTTACCTACGTTCTTTCAATTACTTTAGACATATCTCTTCCCTTCTTCCACGCATTGCGTGGATCCTTTGCTTGTAGCTAAGTATGTTAAACCCGCCTCAGAACCCACCATCTTCACCTCATTTAGATAGATCGCCCCACTCACCCCCTCCCCGAACATGGAGGCATTGTGCATTATTTTGTTTCCGTTCTAGAAGATTATTTCCTCTCTAAAAAGCAAGAAACTGCCAAACTGGATTATTCGATGCGCTATATCTGGATTCGGTAGATAAGATAACCTTTGACTCCTTATTTCTACCTCTTTTTATTATAATTTAATTGACCAAATATTTAAATCTTCTCGGTGTCAAATTTGAGAACGGCATCTCTTCAACAGATCCAGCTCCTGGCCGAACATTCTGATCTGGATTCGTGGTGTTCTTTTCACCGTCAGATCAGGTATTCAGGCTTGCTTTTATGGACGAGCTCAGCCTCAGTTTCTACTAACACCCCCGGCTCCGACCTTGTAAGTAGCATAGCTTTACATTTAAGGGCTGTTTGTTTTAATATAAACTATTATGGTTTAAAAAATATCAATTTTAAAATTAATAAAAAATTATAATATTAAAATTAAGAGTATTTGTTTGGTTGTTTATAAAACAAATCTGAAGAATGTTTCAATGTTCTTATTTTAGTGGATCTTCTTTATAAATCAAAATAAGATAATTGCACTGTTAAGTGGACAAACAAGATTCAGACAGAATTTTGTTTAATAAGAATAACTTGCTACCCTCTCAGCTCAGGCAGTTCTAGCTGTACTTTTAATTTAAAATCATTTCTTTTATTTTTTTATTAAAATTGTTTCTTATTCAAGTGCTACAGCTTATCTGAGTCATTTATGATACGAGATGACGTTACTTGGTATTTTGGTAAGCCTAATCGTGAAATCTAAATGGTAAACTACGAAACTTTTACATCGTCGTATACTGAATTGTCATCAACTAGCTTCATATTCCATCGATCAAAATTCAAAATCAATTTATTAATTTACTCTTAAGTATTATCTAGTCTCTTTAAGACACTTGGGGTAGACACGGAGGAGGAACATGGGAATCAGGAAGAAACCAAGGCAAGATCAAGAATCTGTTCAATGAGCCTGATGAGCTTTCTCAAGCTGGTGTCGTCAAGGTCAATAGAGATTATTTGGTGATAGGTCCATCAATACAATCTAGTAGTTAATGAAGAAAATCAAATTATGTAATTAAGATAAACTATTATCCGAGTCACTAAAACTAGCCTATTGATTTTTACTAAAAAAGGATCTTTTTTTGGTCAAGATACTAAAAAAGAGTCAACAAATCTCTTCATAACTAAAGATGATGACTGTATCCATTATTAATCATCTCTCAAGATAGAGGGATACATTTCAGTTTTAGGCCGTACCTTTTAATGGGAAATATTTTTGCATTTCAATTTAATTATTTTTGTGAAAGTCATTAGATTTAGGAATCATTTATATAGCATTTTACTGTTTTGAATTTCAATCCAAAATTACAAAATACAGCAGTTGTTACCTAAGAGTTAACTTTTGTAATAAATTAAAATTAATTATAACATCTCTTTCCCAACTTATTCTATGTAAAAAGTAAAAACCAAAAAATGACTTTCCAGTAAAAATATTTCAAACACCCTTTTAAGAGTAATACTTGCTGCAATGCCACGTGGATTACAATGTATGGCATAACAGTCGTCCGATCGGATCCGGATTGGAGGACTGCTATGCAACCAGTCTAAAATTTAGGAACGCCGTTTGGGGAGCATTTTTTTTTATCGAATTTTTTTAAAAATATTTAGAGCATTCGATCAAAATTCCGACGATATAGCCGGATCACTTGGGTCGGTCCTGATCCGACTATATATATATATATTTTTAAAAAATACTTTGCACGTAAATTGAGATTGTGTTCAATTTTTTTAAAAAAACATATAGTCAGATCGGAACTGACTCGGACAACCTGGATGTACCGCCGGATTTTTAGTCGGACGCTCTAAAAAAAATAAAAAAATCTAACAAAAAAATTAAAAATTAAAAAACACCTCCAAATGGCTGCCTAAATTTTATACGGCCTGTTGTGCACAACAGCCATCGATTCGGGATCCAATCGGACGACAGTTGTACATTCTGCCGTGCATTACAATCTACATTAAATTGCTAAGTATTACTCCCCCATTAATATCCCTGGTACGGCAGTGCCAAAAGGGACCCCACCCCCCACATGGTTGTTTATCTCCACGCCCAAATAATTTGCCATCTGTTTGTCAAAATAAAAAAAATAAATAAAGATTGCCATCTGTGGTTCCCCCCCAACCCAAAGAAGAAAAAGAGAAAAGGCAACCCCTGCTAGATTGCAGGCCAGATTCCAGAGCTAGCTCAACAGGAAGGGAACCTCCCCCTTTCTCTTGTGCGGAAGAGGAAAACTACGGCGAGCTGAAGCCATGCTGGGGCTGGCGTCCAGGTGCTGGGGTTGTGTGTGTGGGCGCGCGCTTTTCTTCTCCTGCACGCATGCTAACCATTGGCGGCCTCCACTGATCCGGTTTGCAGGGCGCGGGGGGGTCCCTTCGCACGGCAACACGCTCGCCATGGCGCTGACAGCAGCATAGGTCGGTTCTTGTCCACCCACACGGGCAGGCAAGTTAAGTTTCCCCTTGCAAATTTCTCTTCTTTCATCTCTCTCGCATGTTTGAGTGGAAGCCGGATCTCCCGGGATCTCTTCGATTCCGGGTGCACCGAACACTCACCCCACTGTGATCCATGTCCTTGCGGGAAACAAATCCAGCTAATGGTACAGCACCCAGGACGATCTCCCATGTGCAGGTAGTGGATGCTTCACGCACAGTTGAGTTCAACTTTTGCAGAAGCAAGTCGTGTTGAGCTCTTATTAAAGGAGATTAATTAAACCCGTGGGCTGATAGTCTTATATTTTGGAAAAGGGGATCATATCCGGAGGAGAGGTCAATGGAGCTGGAAATTTTTTTACATGGTTTCCTATTGGGAAAGTGCTAGTTCATCTTTGGGATGAGTGTCCCATCACTCATCAATTCACATGTGTATAAAGTAAGGTTTCTCGTACCGAATCGATTTGTGCTGATTCGGACAACTCGTACTATCTCAAGATAAATTCGAATCGATGCGACTCGACCGAATCTGTGCGATTTGATCATACGATTCGTACGAGACGACACGAGTCAATACAAGTTGGAGAACTCATACCAAATTATGAGAGATCCGAATCAATTTGACTCATCGAGTCGACGAACCTTAGTATAAAGTAACATGGTAACATGTTACTACAGTACATACATCTTAGGTAAACGACTTTTTTTGGATGTGGATCTCAAGCCACCCCCTCCCTCTCATTTCGTGGTTCCTCTGATTCGAGGTGTTCACAGGTCGATTTGATTTAATTTATGAAAGATTGTTTTTGAAGCCGAACTAAATTGTAGTTCGAGTTAAACCAAACTTCACAAAGGTGAGCACCTGCCTGAGCACCTTTGTTCCATGGTTGGTAACGGAGGAGGTAGCTTATTTTCTAGGCTTTTGGTGCCGCTGGCTTTTTATTCTGCCTGTTATAGGACTAAACACTGCAGTCTTTGGCACTCTGTTGGCTGCCGGGTAAGTTTGAACTCTTTAGTCCTACAGAGTTATGACCTGCATTTGAGTGACATGCTACGGGCAGGCTGTTCAGCGGCCAATCTTCTGAGTGAAACAGCTTCTCTGATGCCTTTTTGAGGATGTTCTTTTCCTTTTTTGGTAAGGTTGTTTCCCTACGGTACGGTAGGGGTTTCCATCCTTAGTATTCCTAAATGGTAGGATTAGGCCTGCAAACTGGGAAGTTCCGGTAGGATCCGAGTCCGCATCGGTCAAGACCCGGATTCGTTTTTCCATGCATAGAACCGGGTTCAGGATAAATCCAGCCATGCACTTCGAATCCGGGTTGACCCGACGCAGAAGTAAGGAAGTCGTTTGTGCCTTCTTTCCTACCACCGACGGCATCCCTTCCGCACGCAAGTTGTGCCGTGCCATCCTCCTCGCCCCAAACTCTCCCCTCGTTGCTGTCCGCAGCAACTTCCCCACCTGGTTATTGTTCCCAACATACACTACTTCACCCAAGGCTGCCAAGACCCCTTACTGAGCAAATAAGGGGAGAAGGGGGAGGCAGGGTCATCGCCAGAAATCTGATGGAGGAGGATGGTGCACGGATCCCTCCAAAGCAGCACATAAGTCATCCATGCGGAGGGCTGCGGCAGCCTCGTCTGGTCCGTAGACCACCGCCGGGAACTGCCAATCCATGGCTCTGGCACCTCCGGCCAGGAGGAGGAGCAAGGGGGGGTGAGGTTGCTAGAGATCTCACGGAAAGCAGAATGCAGAGCTCCATCTAAGACACCATGGAAGTCATCCGCCTTGATGCTACTGCAGCCTCGTCTGGTTTGTAGGTCACCGTCGGGACATTGCCCACCCATGGCTCTGGCATCCCCGTCAAGAGGGAGAAGCGAGGTAGGCAAGGTTGCTAGAGATCTCACGCAGAACAGAGTGAGGAGGCGACACCCCGGAAGTGCCGCCTTGACGCCGCCGCGCGTTGCATCCAAATGAGATGTGGACGTCTGACGGAGGTCCGCCTCTTCAGAATACGGGAAACCATGCCTCCATTTCTATTGCATTCGGGTATGTGAGAGCCTCCACATCTAGGAAATTAGGATGCGGTTGGCACAAATCCAGATAGACCCGACCCGTTTTACGGCCCAAGGTAGGATGTCACACCACTTCCAAATCGAGGCCGGGTGATCAAATCTTAATTGAGGGCGATCTAGCCCATTTAAAACTCCTCATGTAGTGGAAATCGGTACTTGTCGCTCAACCAGCTAAAGAAAACTCCACCAGAGTTTTTAATTCTTACCGGGACTAAACACTGCACTCATTGGCATTCTGCTGGCTGACGCTCTAGTGGCTGCGGATAAGTTTGAACTCTTTGGCCCTGCATCGACCAGCTAAAGAAAACTCCACCAGGGTTTCTATAAATAACCCTTAAGCCAGCGTTGAGCTCAGCACGGCAATGGGCCTTGGCCCATAATAGAACATGAACAAAAAACTAACAGTTGAATGGTTGTGATGAGGCAGAATCCGATTCGGCCCATTAAATAAGCCAAACACTAAGATCAGTCTAACAACAGTAGTAAAAGACCCACTGGCAGCCTTCGGCCCATTAGCGGCCAAGCAGCCCTCGGCTCAGTAAGCAGCCAGTGGTCCTCGGCCCATCAGCGGCCCAACAACCTTCGGCCCATCAACGGCCCAACAGCCTTCGGCCCGTTAGCGGCCCGGCGGCCTTCGGCCCGTTAGCGGCCCGGCGGCCTTCGGCCCAGTAGGCTTCAGCCCATTAAGCGGCATCATACCTATCAGCGGCCCAACCCCCTTCGGCCCAATAGCCGCATCCAGCCCACTCCGGTGGAAGGGTTAGATGCTATGGCGGTTTATCAGTAAACCGAAACATAGTCCTATATCGGTTGCCACCACTAAGCAACCTCTATCCTCCGCTATAAATATACGGCTATTTATTATCAAAGGTATGTCTTCGAGACCCCAAGGACTACAGTCCAAAAAACATTAAAGCTACTTCTTCCTCTTCTCTGACTTTTGAATCGAATCATCTTCAGAAGCTAACTTAGCCGTCGGAGGGGGTTCCTTAGGGCCAAAGCCCGGGACTCCTACTGACTGGTTCTTCTTCTCTTCCTCCTTCTGCAGGGGCTCGGTTTGAATCTTCACCGACCTCTCCAAGTCGGTCTCGGTCGCCGACCTCGGGTCTTCTCCCTCCGGTTTCGACGCCTTTCGACGGCTGGTTTGCCTCCGCCTCGTCCGGAGGAGTCTCGGCCACGCCTTCCGCAGGCTGGTCCGCCTCATCTGGAGGAGCCTTGGCCACGCCTTCCACAGGCTGGTCCGCCTCGCCCGAAGGAGCCTTAGCTACGCCCTGCGTCGGCCGGTCCGCTTCGTCCGAGGGAGTCTCGGCTTCGCTCCTGGCGAGCTCTCGCCCGAGTACATCTCGGCCTCGGATTCTCGGCTCCATCTCCGCCCTCGCCTCGTTCCGGATCCCCGTCGGTCCTCTTCACCGATCCGATCCAGCTTCGGTTCCAATCTTTGGATTCCAGCTCCAGAACCCGACTGTGATAACTTCGGCTACATCAGGTTGTATTAAACATAATAAACATTTTGGCTTGAACGGTTTGGTTTGATTTCTGCAATTTAAAACTTGGGTAAGTTGAACCAAATCAAAATACTTATCAAATTGGACCAAATTGAAATTTCGATTTGATTATGTTATGGTTTTTCGATTTGAACCGAATAGTGAACATGAGAGACAACAACACTCAACAAGAGATTAATATAAAAGGAAAAAATGATATGTATACCCTTCAAATATCTATGAATAGCCTTGATACCCTACCTTTAAGGAAAGGTTCACGCCCTTACCGTTAATCTCCGGCTCTTTAACCCAACTTCACTCCAGTAAAATTTTAACCCACATGTCAAAAGACAAAATAACCCACGAGAAAATGTCAAATTTATAATTTCCACCGACGACAAGAAGTCTGTTGAAAGAGGGTGAGGAGGAGATTAGCTGTAGCAAGCATACTTGGATAATGGCTACCACAATCAGCAGAGGCCTATTCGTGAACTTGCAAGGTAAGATTGAGCAGAGGATTGTTGTTGGTGCCATCCCACAACACTCAATCACCGATGGCATCCATGCGCCAACGATCAAAAAGCAAGCACCGATGAGATTAAAGTAGAGAGATCCTCTCAGTACATATTTGGACCGGAGTCCAATAGTATTGAGAGGGGGAAGACTCAGGTGTTTGTCGAATTTTGAGATCACATAGAAGATTTTTTGCAATATTTGGCCTCCCTCTTCTTCTTAGTATTGTTAGACTCCGGTCCAAATGTGTACTGAGAGGATCTCCTCTCAAAGAATAAGGAGGGACTTGCGACCTTCAGGTCATCTATGCATCGCTAACGACTTCGATGACCCCAAACGTGCTGCGGTTGGTGACGAGCGCCCACCTGCCTGTGACATAGACTGAGCACTTGTTGGAATGTCTTAAAATTTTGAGTTGATGACCCAATAACTTTAATATGATATCAGAACTCATAGTTAGGAATTGGGCAGCACCCCTTACTTGTGGTCCACATTATAGAGTTTAAATCGGTCTGCACATGTGGAGTTATGTTAGAAATATCCCATATTGAAAAAGAAATAAAATCAAAATACATAATAATAGTGTCTACTTCACTCATTATCTTAACACTTTGAATTAAATGACCCAATAACTTTAATAATACTCCACTTACATATCACCTTATGGATGAGGAGAAGGTTCGGCTCTGCGGTCTGCACTGTCCAGACAGACTGTCTCATGGTCCCTTTAGACGTGCTTGGTCCTCGCAAGTCGCAAACCAATTTCATGGGAGAAAAGGGAAGAGGGGATTGTAGAAAGATTTTTTCTTAATTTTTTATTGGCAGTTAAAAATATAAGTTCATCTTAACCGTAACCACCATCAGCAAATATCCTCAAATATTCTATTCGTCAGTCCACGACATTTAACCTAAGATTTTAGGGATATCAAGATAGTTTTTCTTAAAGATAAGGGTATTGAGGTTTTTCTCATAGATTTAAGGAGTATATGGGTATTCTTCCCTATTAAATTTGCATGTTCTTATTGCATTCTCTAGTCTTGCCAGGGGAAGCATGTGATTTAGATTAAGAAGCAAGTTTTGTTGTCACATAGCACAGTAGCTGGCAGATCGTAGATCTATAGAAATAATCTTTTATTCCAAACCCACAAGTCTCTGTGAAGTAGTTAGAGCCCAGTTCAGACAACTTGACATCATCCATGTCAAGATTAAGTCAAAATGATCATTGAATTCGGTTAAGATCCAAATGCATGCCCAAGATGGTTCTCTTTGGAACTGAAATTTCAGTGGCTCCAGAGCAGATTTTTAGGTAGTTACTCTTGTAATTAGTCAATTTCAGAAAAAAAATCCTTATGGAACTCATTTTTATATGAAGAAAGAACTTCCACGTTCCTTTCTGAATTCTTTAGGGGCTTTTGTCGAATTTTTACTGTTTATGTTTTATCAACAACTAAGAGATTTTGTATGATTTAAAACTAAAGCTGGAACGAAGCCAAAGGTACGCATACATGTTGGTTGGGCCGATGTCTAAAAATTTCTAACGTAAATCTTCAGCTCAGATAAGTGATGCTTGCTGCACCGAGGAGGACAGTGTAGGCTAGATGACTTGCACTGATTGAGTGATTGGACGGTGCTTTAACACGTTTTATTTTTTTATTTTTTGGGACATCCGATCAAAATTTCGAGGGCACAGTTGGATAGTTCGGGTCGGTTCTGATCCGACTGTATATTTTTTTTTTTTTTTTTTTTAAAACTTTTGATATCCACCTGAATTTTGTGCAATAATTTTTTTATATAAAAAAAAATATATAACCCGGTCGAAAGTGACTCGAATATTTGATTGTATCTTTAAATTTTTGATCGGACATCAAAAAAATAAATAATAATAATAATAAACATACTGCAATGCTGTCTGATCACTCGGATCGAACAAAGAATTCACACAGCAAATGCTTACAAAATACTTTTGTTCCTACGTTCTCCTATTTCCTCTTTACCTTTGCGTTTTCTTAACCATATCCCTGGAAAATATTATTTTGCTAGATCATTGACCCTTCAGTTTTTTAAACAATGTGATGTGCCCCTTTGCTTTTTGAACAGCTTCCACTCTGCACTTTATTAGAATCTTTTCTCTACATGATCTACTTCTGGAGCGGGCTTTTTTCGTCATCAGGGTGAAAATTAGAATTCCATATATGGTATATCTGAGCAGAAAATTAGGAATTTGCCATCCGAATTAAGAGTCGTTAAGATCTCAACTTCACTTTTGGGATTGTTTAAGTTTATTTAAAATATTTAAAAAACTATACATATTGTAAAATAGTGATTCTTTGGTTTAACATAAAATATAATAAGATGTTATGAACTTATGTGCTTCTAAAAAAAACTTCACAGTAATTTGTTGCCAAATTCTTTGGTCATATTCACGAGTCTGCCATCCTGTTCTGAATGTGTGGTTGTTGCAGGTTGGCGGGCAAGGTGGCGGTGATCACCGGCGCCGCCGGCGGCTTAGGCAGGGCCACCGCCGCCGAGTTCATCCGCGAGGGCGCCAAGGTCGTCCTCGCCGACGTCCACCGCGAGCTCGGCCGGCAGGCGGCCGCCGAGCTCGGCCCCGGCGCTGCCTTCGTCGGCTGCGACGTCACTGACGAGTCCCAGGTCTCCGCCGCCGTCGACTTTGCCGTCGCCACCCACGGTCGCCTCGACGTCGTCTACAACAACGCCGGGATCGTTGGCTCCCTGGCCCCCAGCATCGTCGACCTCGACCTCGCCGACTTCGACCGGACCATAGCGATCAACCTCCGGGGCGTGGTGGCCGGCGTCAAGCACGCGGCGCGCGTCATGGTGCCGCGCCGCCACGGGTGCATCCTCTGCACGGCGAGCGTCGCCGGGGTGCTGGGCGGCGTAGCCCCCCACGGGTATTCCATCTCCAAGTTCGCGGTGGCGGGAGTGGTGAGGTCTGCAGCTGCGGAGCTATGCGTGCATGGCGTCCGGGTGAACGCCATCTCCCCCTACGCCGTGATGACGCCGTTCAGTCTGAATGCGATGAGGGAGATATTCCCCGGGGTGGAGGACGGGCGGCTGGTGGAGGCTGTCCACGGCGGTGGGGAGCTGAAGGGGGCGGCGTGCGAGGCGGCGGACGTCGCCAGGGCGGCAGTGTACCTGGCGTCGGACGATGCCAAGTACGTGAGCGGGCACAACCTGGTGGTGGACGGAGCCTTCACCTCGTTCAAAAGGCTCCCCGTGGGCGACCCCCGGGCCTGAGAGTCCTCACCGGTCACCGCCACGGTCCTCAGATACTTGTGCACACCTCTTCCTCGCTTCGCCTGTGAAACGGTCGGGTTGATGCAGTTTGCCTTGCTTAAGAAATAAGTACGGTTCTTCTCCTTACGGGCTTAGACTTAACTCAGTTAATACAGAAAGAAAAATAAAGAATCTTTCTTAAAAATGTTTAATTAAAAATAAGAAAAATATCATATGAAGGATTTTTTTTGAAATCTTTTCCTTTTCATGCTGCCTGACAGTCTAACCTTCACGTAAAGGATCTATATTCATAAGAAATGCGTGGAGGGCCACAGGAATATGATATAAAGTAGATATTTGTGTTTAGGCCCTTCTTCCAACAAGTTTTTATAAAAAATTTCTTATGTATGCTTTATTTATGTCTAAGCTCTAGAATATTCTAAGTTTTAGATTACATATTTAATAACTTGATTGGTAATTTAATCTTTTATTAATCTATCATATATGTTAATAATTAAATATATAATTTTAAATATATAAAATTATATTATTGTTTTGTCTTCGTGTCTTATTTTTAATAATCTACCGTATCCGACATGTGTATCTATGTCGACATTTGACACTTGTGTCCGTGTCTTTCATATCATAAGATTACACACTTGAATGGGGTGTCTTGGAATGTCCTCTTATTAATTTATAGGTAAAATAAGTGAAAGATAAGTTCACATGGATTGAATACTCCAAAACATTTCCATGTATAATTTACCTCATCAAAATTTACACAACAAGATTTTTGTTTTTTTAAATGTTAAACTTAAGTTTAATATTTCTAATTATAAAATAAAACATGCCATACTTATGCCTGACATTGCCCCACTAACATTTGTATTATGTTTATGTACTGTATATTTGCAAATAAGTCTTTTTACATATAATTTTCTTAACTTGAATCTTCCTCCGAAATTAAAATAACTTAGACCTCTTTTTGGCAACACAAAAAAAGAGAAAAATCCCCAATCAAGAAGTCAGGGCAAAGAAAGTGAATATTAAGGACGTGTTTCACAAAATTTATATTTGAAAGTTATTTTTAACTTCCACTTCTTACATAGAATGAGTTGAAAAAGAGAGATTATAATTAATTTGAATTTATTACAGAAGTCAACGCTTTCATATATAACAACTGACTTTTTCTTTAATTTTAAAAACTTCTTCCTTATAGCTTTTGGTTCGAAGACACAATATAAAAACAATATCACATAAATTATTTTTAAGATCTATTAATTTTCATAAAAAATAATTAAATAAAAATATAAAAATATTTTTTCAAATAAAAGCTGCGCCAAATGCGGCCTAATAAGGGCGGTAGAAGACTTTTCCAGCTTCTGCTGCCATCGCCCAGAGTCCACGATGCGCCCTCCACCGGTGACTGGAGACACGTTCGCCTCAAAAAGATTATCCAAATCACTCAAGACGTGCCCTCCACCTCACAGAATGTAGATATATATAAGGGCCACCCGATCGAGCAGATTCTCCCTCTTCACACCGGCACAAGATATATATAACCATATCTTTATGTGTGCATTTATATGCAATAATAGTCTATCTAACCTATTTATATCTTTTAAAATAAAGAACCTTATTATGCACATATTAAAATTTTAAGTCTTTAGTTAACTCATACTAAAATAACTTCTTCTATCAAGATTATTAGATTAATTAGGAAGTTACAACCCATCTATATTCAGTCCAAATTTATAACCAATTCAATATTCATCTCAAATAAATTACTTGGTATATCAAGGGAACCTGAATCAAGTGACCTAATGATATCAAATATATTGTTAAATAATTTAGATCAAATTTCTAACATGCAAATCGGAGTTGATAACTGTGGATTGGAAGATCTAATTTAATCATAATGACTTGCAGATAGGAATAAGATTATTTTGAACTCCCGTAACTCAATCTATAATTCTGTTGGTGAGATCGGATCTCGCAGATCAGAAGCGAATTGAATTGCAGATTAACCAGATGCACTTGCAATCCTAATCAAGGGTAATACATGTTGCACCCCCTGTGTGCCTGCAAACTAAATGACAAATAATATTTTTACTTTTTAGAAAAACTAGCTCAAAGGATGGAGTTTAAGGTAGTCATCCATATCATCGGACTCCCATTCTTCTGACTTTATCTTGGAAATACGAATAAAAATCACATTTATTGGTGTGCCCGTGATAGTTGATTTAAACGTCATATGCGACGCTGGATATTTTCATCATGCATGGGCATTATTCTTGTTCGTGCAGACACAAGAAAATGTTCACTTCTTCTCCGCATTTTCGCCGTCCCATTTATAAGTGACACGAGCCACCAAAGTCTCTACACTGTAGAACCACAGAAAACAAGGAATCAGATTCATAGTCCACATTGTATTTCTTTTTGGTTTAACTAAAAATAAGCCCCTGAGAAAAAAATAAGTATTTACAAACAAATTCTTGTAATTCAAATATTTATGAATAAACTCTTACAATCTTTTGTGAATTGATGCGAAATTCCTAAGTTTTATGAAAAAGTTTATGAGAGTGGCACCAAAAAGATACTCAAAAGAATTTTTTTTGTAAAAAAAAAAGTTGAGATTACAGGAACTTATTTGGAAATAGTGGGATTGAGAATAATTATTTGTAATATCAAAAGTTTTAGAGGATTTATCCATAAAAACATTTCTTTTTGATATAATTAAAAATAAATCAGTAGCTGCAGAATGTGTTCCCATTTTCAAGTCCCTTTAATTACCAAAGATCCGATTCCCAAACCGGATAGCTCATCGGATGATCCTATGGTATTCCATATCCGTTATCTAAATTGGAATCCAATCGGCCAGTGAGTCAGAGGGACAAAAATGGAAACGATAGGTTCTGCTTCTGCATTTTATAAGATTTATCTGAAATGGAAATAAAAATGAGTTTTTTTTATTTTCACACATATCTTTTTCTTTCAAATCAGAAAGGGAAACGAACGTTTCCTCTTTCTTCATCACTATAAAAATAAGCATGCTATTTAACATCTCCAATGTACGCTTCAATAAATTTTCTTCCGCCAAATTCAAAGTTTAAGACAACAGATTATATAAAATTTTCTAATCTATTTATCCATAGATAGCATTATGAAATCCCAAATTTCAGATATTTCTATAGGCATTTTTTTTCCTTAATTTGCGCAGACATGTGAAACCTCAACGGCCGTTTCTGAATGGAGAGGCTTATCCTATCTCTCTGAAATGTTCAATACCGTGACTGTTATGTGATTTCTCAAAGAAAGTGACGTTTCTCAACGGCCACTGTTATATATCCAACCGCAGTTGAACAGAAAGTCAAGTCAAAGAGGCAAGAAAACTTTGTTCAAAGAAGCAACACAGTCCCTTTAGCTGTGCTACATTTTGTACAGGGCTGCAACTTTGTATGAGTTTAACCCGATCAACTTAGGGTTGGGTTGGGTTAGGGTTAAGGAATTTTTCAACCCGATTTTGAATGAGTTTGATTGAATTGAGGGTCAGTCAACCAGACCTAATCCGAATCCGACATTAATATATATAATGATAACTTAGATCATTAGAATATATTTTATTTTAACTTTATACCATTGAAAAAAAATTAATTTAGAATATGAGTAAAGATGTTCCCAAGTAGTATTCATGTAATTATGTTTGCACTTTCTTTTTTTATTATTTTGTTACGGTAGATACTGATAGTAAGAAAAAAATACTAAACATGTAGACTGTCAGAAAAATAACCCGACTCAACTTGACTCAACTCGGTGAAAGTTGGATTACATGCGTTGAATTCGGTTGAGAGATCGTTAGATGGGTTGGATTACGGTTGAAGAGATTGGATTGAGGGTTGAATTGAGTTGGATTAAAATTGAGAGATTTCTTATATGAATTGGATTATAGCTATAGTTGACATCAACCCGACCTAATTCGACCCGATTTGCAACCCTAGCTAATTTTGTGCCACTCAATTTGCACATTGGCTCAGCTCTATGCATATATATTGTTAGGAAAATTTAACGAAGCCCATCAAAGTTTGCCTTTCTCCTTTTATCATCGATACACAACAACAAACATGTTGAATGTACAAGCATGAGTTACTAGGTCAACGCTGTCTCGTTTTGGCCTTATCTCATAGATAAACAGATTATTTATCAATTAAATGATGTATATATAGATAAGCCCTCATCTCATCTCATAAATAATTAAGCAAAACACAACACGCAAGCTGAGAAGATAAACTAAGCGCAGCAAGTAACGCCCATGATGCAATGAAATAAGATAATAAGAAGACGGAGCAAGTCCGGCACTCATTGTACAGCGAAGTCCTACCATCTCTACAGTCCACCACCTGAGCCCCGTTTGGAGATGACGACAGGCAGACGACTTTTCCCGCCCTCCACCGATGACTAGAGAAACTTTCGTAGTTTTGACATTGTATTAAAATTATTAGATTATTTAATTCAAATTCTTAAAATATTAAGCATATTGCTTATTAAATATTTTTTAAATTTATCTTTTTTTATGTGAGATTATTCTAATTAAAATTGTACTAATTAATACATGCCTTCATGTGCTAATCAACTTAGGCCTTGTCATGTGGACTACGAAACAAATAATTTAATTCACCAACAACTGTCTACTAATTTCACCACCCCAAACCACGGCAAGGCAACAATATGATACTCTGTAGCGTATGACAATACCGACTAGTTGTTGCCATCGGTGCACAGTCGTTGGACAATCTAGTTGTTGCCATGATATCTTCGGCGCACAGTTGCATTTGGTATCTTACATCATCCAACTCCACAAAATCTATAAAAGGGTCACCCGCAGATCCTTCCTCTTCACACCGGCACAAGTTCTCTCTCTCTCGATCTCTTCATCGAAAGGTTCTTTCAGCTGCTCTATCTGTGACTCACTCGTAGACTCATGGCAGCTACTCGTGCAGCTGAGACTCGCACAGTTGTACTGTTGGTGGTGGCGGCCTTGCTCGCCATGGCAGCACTGATGAGCTCTCCGGCAGGAGCGCAGTCTGTCGCGCATCTCACATGTTTCGTCAATTGTCAAGCGGAATACGTGAGGTGCCTGCCCCGCTGCACCCCGTCGAACCCCACTGAGATGAACATCTGCCGGGGCCTCTGCTCACTCCGGGTGGGCTTATGCAGGCAGCGATGCCCCCGGTGAAATAACAAACAGGGGGGACGCGCATGCATGGGTGTTTGCCGTAGCATACTATTGAGAATAAAGGCCTTAATTTGGCCCTTCCTCCGTCTGTCTTGGCCGGATGATGTGAATGTGATGTAGTACGTAGCTCACGTAAACAAGGCCAGATGCTTTGCAGTCCGGATTGGGTTGATTCGTCTCCCGTCCTTACTGCTTACTTAGGCCACCACAAGTATTATATATGCATGCTTTCTGAAAAAAGTTTATTGAATATTTTCTTTTGGACTTTTAATCTTTATAATCTTGATTGTTAGATATAGCTCAGCGTACTCCCCGAATGGTGTACGGAACACAGACATTAATGGTAATTCACTCTTGTGATAAGATATATACGATGAAAGTAGTTAACACAATCGCTTATAGAAGAATAGAGATCCTCTACGTACGTCCGTGAGAGCAGCATGTAAGTGTAAATATTACCTCCTTAATTTCTCCCAACGAGTCCAACTTCGGGACGAAGAGCCCTTTTGCGGAAGTGGGAACAAGTGTCATTTATTCAGTCTTGTATTTATGTATTGACCTTTAACATAGCAACAAAATTGAACCGAAATCAATTTAGCAACAGAGATTCAGCCTTATTTGGTGCCTTTGGGCCACCTTATCCGAGGAAGTTTCCCTCCTTCTCTAGCGAGTTTAGCTCCGTTGACTTTTTAGCTTCCCGTGGCTTCATACCTGTTCGGCGTTTGGTGATTTTGTCTAACTTCGGTTATTACATGCGTATCTTACTTGTATCCAGTGGTCTGCTGCAGGTCTTACTCTGTAGGGCGACATCTTTTGCGTCTGTATTACATTCTGTTGGCATGTATATATTTTTCTTTAAGCTCTGGCTGTACTATTATATGCGTGTTTGAATGAAATAGAACATTTAATATATAAAAAAAACATCCTATTTAAGGTATAGATAACAGTGGGCATTTTAGTTTTAACTATTATCGTCAGTGTCCCTATGACATCCTTAATTATATTTTAGAGATAGAAGGAAATTTGTGAAGAAAATGTCTATCTTACGCAAGTGGTCGTGCACAAGTGGTCGTCAAAGCTGCAGGAGAAGCTTATCCTATCTCCAAGAAACGTTCAATATTTTTGGTCTTCCATGGTATAAATTCAAGAAACTTTCATTTTTCACGCCTATTGTTAGAACTAATAATGGTGTTCACAATTTGCTTTGGTTTGATTTTAGAGAAATTTTAGAGGACCCAAATCAAAGCAAACAAACTCTTAAATCAAACCAAACCAATCAAACACTTTTGGAACCAAATCAAATCAAACTAAAATAATTCGGTTTGATTCCATTTGATTTGGTTTAGCCGCCATAATGAGATCTTATCTCTAGAATAAATCTTCAACACTTTGATAGTTGATATAATAAATAAATAATTCTTATAAACAAAGAATAAATGTATTATTTAGTTATTTTAATTTACTTTTAATAGATGATTTAAGACATAATGAGGAAGAAAATTGAATTATTTTAAAATAATAGGTCATATTACTCTTTACACCAATAAAAACTTATATTACACTTTACATATGAATGAAGGAAGATGTTTTTAATTTAAATAGAAAGTATCATCGTACTTCATTATAGTTCATAATTTTCAATGATTTTAATATATATAACAATCAATAAATATTTACATTAAATTTATGTTCTTATAAGTAATTCAATTTCTTCATTTTGGTTTGGTTTATGACACGTAGAAACCAAACTATATGAAGAGTAAATCGAGGAGAGCATATTATCCTCCAATATATTGAATGTCTATATATACAAGTACAAGAGTCCATAATAGGACAAGAGGCCGGTAGGCCTAGCAAGTTGTACATACTAAATCTAGAGCATACTAAATCTAGACCTACTGTATATATATCAACACCACCCTCAAACGCACGGTGGATCATTGACCGAGAGTTTGCTAACCAGTTCACGAAATCGCGGAGTAGGTTGTAATTTTGTGAAAAGATTAGCAAGCTGTACGGCTGACTGGACATAAGGAAGAGACATATTACCAGAAAGATAGTGTTGACGAACAAAGCGGCATTCAATTTCAATATACTTCGTCCGGTCATAGAAGACATGGTTGCTAGCAATTTGAAGAGCACTCTGATTATCACAGTAGAGAGGAGTTGGAGTGATAAGGGCAATCTCAAAGGTACAAAGAAGACATCAAAGTTAAATAATTAACCTCAGCAAAAGTGTCAGTCATAGCTTGATACTCTGCTTCAGTACTGGAGCGAGAGATAACTGTTTGTTTCTTACTCCGTCAAGAGATGAGAGAGGAACCCAAGAAAATGTAAAACGCAGTGGTGGAGCGACGATCAGTAGGATCTCCAGTCCAATTAGTGTCAGTATAAGCACGGAGCTCGAAGTAAATGACAAAAGAAGTGAGCAATGAATAGTGTTACGTAGATATTGGAGCATTCGAAGAAGAGCAACATAGTGAATAGAAGTGGGCGCACTGATAAACTGACTCAAGACATGCATAGCATGGGAAATGTCAGGGCGTGAGATAGTAAGAGAAATCAGGGCACCAATCAGCTGACGATAGCGCGTGGGATCGTCCAGAGGAACATCAATAGTCAGATGAAACTTAACATGCAGTTCTATGGGAGTGTCTACCAAGCGAGTGTTGGAAAGAGAGACCTGCTAAAGAATATCTACAATATATTTCTGCTGTGACAGTAAGTAACTTTAAGGGGAATAGGCATTCTCAAAGCTAAGGAAGTAATGAAAGAATCCCAAATCCTTCATATCAAAGTGCTGCTGAAGATGAATGAATAGGATAGAAGGCATGTTTGGGAACATTTTTATTTTTGAAATTTTTTCACTTTTAAATTTCAATTGATGTACTCAATTTTAATTTAATTTTTAAAAGTGATATAGACGACTTGTTAATTAACTTGTTCGGTAAACTGTCACGTTTTTTAGAAATTAAGTATACACGTTTGGCAATCACTACTTCAACAATATTTATAAAGAATAAATTTTCGTCAAAGTAAAATGAACACAATATACAAATCTCCCTAAGATTAATGTGCAGCATGCACCATGGAAGCATGCATGGTGAGTGATCTAGGTAGGCCAAATGCCCGCATGCAATGTTGAAGCTTCATGGGCATGCATTGCGGATAAGTGCCAGCCATAGATATCCATGTACGCCCGTTTGGATCTATATATTAAGCTTGAATCTAAATATATCTGTTTATCCAATAAAAACTAGGTTCCTATAGCTTGTCCATTAGATTTCTTTGATTTTTAACCTGAAATCAAACCCTTTTTAATGGTTTAATACTGTTTAAGATAAATTAATTCTTTCTTGGGAGTTACTTATCTTTGAACATAGACCCACAACTTAGACCGTTTACCTATTTACCCGTTACTATTATTAGGCCTACAATAGGTGGGGGTCTACTTGATTCAGGTAGGGGTCTGCCCAAATAAACCCAAACATTGGCAACCCTACTTTGGCTGGCTGTTGGTTCAGCCTACCATCTCGTATCCCGTCTTTGTTCCTCTTGGGTTTAGGGGTGTCAATAAGACGGTCATGACCAGTCCAACCCAATTCATATTTGAGTTGGTCTAAATTATATAAATTGAGTTGAAGTAAATTTGAGTTGACATTAGTTAAATCTGAATTGGATTGAACTGAAAACGGGCTGGTCGAATTTAATCTATTAACTTTTACAATAATTCATACAACAAGTAAAATACTTATAAACAAGATCAAGATCAGCCAAATCCAACCCAACCTAGTACAAACTATTGAACTGGGGCTGAATTTGAGTTAAATTTAGACTGAATTTGAGTTGGACGAAATTATTTTGAATTTGGATTAGAGACAGATTATCACATAATCTAGTCCAACCCGTCCAACTTACATCCCTACTCGGATCCAATGATTTTTATGTCGCCATCTAGATTAAACTGTATCTCTATGCATATGAGATAAGTAGACCAGATTTAAACCCCACATAGTGGAGATGCATTCTAATCTTAAAAAAAAAGCGGGATAAAAAGTTTGAGTTTTACTTTTTACATTAGTGCCCGCAAATTCAAAAAAGTTTAAAATTTTTTAAGGTCAACTTCACCGTGTCCTATATATCCTTGCATTCTAGTCCCTGATCGGATAACTTAAAAAATTATAAAAAATTAAAAATCATCCTCTAATGGTCCAGTTGACCTATTAAGAACGATCTCTACTGTTCATTAGGAAGTACTAATGGGGTAGGAAGGAAACAAGGAGGCAAAAATGAAAAGTCTAAGGACAGCTATAGAAATCCCTGCCTAATCTGGCGAGTATAAAGGCAACAAAAGGCAAAATGCCCGTCTTTCGATTGAAGCGCACACAGAAATTACAAACAGCCCAGGGCATTACCTTAGAATGGGAGAAAAATCCTTCCAACAAGGGAAGGGTAAGGGGAGGGGTCTTCTGCCGAATTCAGAACCTCTACGCCATTTTACCATTGCACTCCACTCAATTTAATTGACTAAGGATCTTAAAAAAAAAAGAATTCCTCCATTTTAGACCCCACCTCTTTACTACATTATAATAAACTAACTAATGAGATTAAGTGGACTATAAATGATAAAGAGAAGATAAGGTAGAGGATCTCAATCCTCTTCTATTGAGGAGCTCACAGAGAAAAGGGATTCTCCTCAATGAGGGCTCCGGGTCCACTGCCTCATACAAGGGGGCATTAGTCTTGACTTTCTTCAATAATTCACCTCAGTTATGCATGAGATGCATCCATGATGCGGTTGATGACGATTGAATAGCTACAGCATTATGATATATCTACGAGCAAGAACAAAAATGAAAGCACCAAAAATAAGAACATGAGCATTGTACTTTGTAGTAATATAGATATAATTTTGTGAACATGTCATAATTGTTAGCCACTTTTTGAAATCAATACTGAAAGCCATAACGATGAAATTACAAATTACTAGTCATAATATGTTTTTTTTTGTTCGCTTGAGAGTATTGTATGTTATAATTTCGACGTAACTAATAACGGAAAGATTTTAAGTGGATTGCTAAATCTTAATGTCTTTTGAGATAATGCGGTGTTGCTTTATACCCACCATGATCGAAAATAATTTGATCAATTTTATCATCTAATAGTAAATTGATAGATTAATTATTGAATATATGATATTAGATAAATTAATTAAGTCAATAAAATATTAAAGAACTTCATAACAGTTAAACTAGATTTTATATTAGTTTAGAAATTTTTACAAAAAAATGAAACTAATACACAAAGGTGCCAGATAAAAACTTAGAGCCAAGTTCAAGGATTTCTCTTATCTCGGGTTGCCGCCTCCCTCTCACCCCTCTATGGCCGTCCCCCTCTAGAGGCAGCACCTCCTTCCTCTCTCTCTTCTGCTTCACACTTTCATTTCATCGAAAGCATCGCCTGTATGTGACAGACATCCACTAAGGGTCCATTTGGTAACATGTGGAACGAAAGTTAGGAAAATATTTTCAGGAAAATTTGATATAAATATTTATTGGTAGGCCTGAAAATGTTAGTCAACAGAAAAGATAATCTGTTGACTCCATCTAAATCAAGATTTTGGCATTGGACGAGAAGGTTCTTATGTCGTTTTCCTGGAAAAAAACTTCATATGTCCAGATTAGGGTCAGTTTGGTTACACGTAAAACATAATGGGATGGAAAAGGCTTTTCAAGGAAATCAATTTACCAGGAAAATAAAAACGTGATTGACCATTTGACACTTCTGAAAAATATTTTCTTCGAAAATTTTTTCGTTCGTTTGTTTACCTGTAAAATCTTTTCTTTAAAATGATTTTATACATTTGTTTGTTTATAAAAGAATTTTTGCATTACAAAATTTTTAACATAGATATTACAGAGCCAAAACATTTTTTTTATATTTTTCTGAACTGAGGGAATATCTCAACTCTACATTTTATTAGATAATTCAAATAAAAAAGATAATATCTTCACATGAGTAAAATTCGAACCGCAACATTAAAGGGTATTTTTTTTTCTTTTTGATTTTCAGTTTGGGGTACGTTTAGTCTGGTTCTACGTAAAATATATTCGACCAAGAAGAAAATTAATTTGCAAGGAAGATACAAGAAAATCTATCATTTGGTACTTTTGAAAATATTTTTTTAATTTTTATTTATTTATTTTCCTATAAAATATTTTTTTAAAAAATGCAATTAATATTTTTCTAAAAATCTTTTCGCTTATTTGTTTTTCTGTAAAAAAAAAAAATTGAACTGTCTGATCTGACGCCCATGAGATTATTAATATGGATAACATAGTCAATTGAATTTTTCTTTTTTTTTCTGAGTTGAGAGAACAACCAACTTGACCTTTGATCATACATTTCAAATAAAAAAGACCATATCCTCACACCATCAAAATTTGAAAAATCAGTATAATTTTTTTTAACTTTTTTTGAGTTTGGAGAACATTCTACTTCGACATTAGAGTAGATGATTCAAATAAAAAAATCATATTTCCACACTGTCAAAGTTTAAATGGCAAAGTCAAAAAAATCTTTTTATTTTTCTACTATTTTTCTGGTTGCCGGAATGCCCTAACTTGACACCTAAGTTTCAAGAATATCATATTGTTTTAAAGACATAAGTATAAAATTATAACATCTTAAGTTTTAAAGGTATAAATATAAGTAATTTCAAAGGGAAAATAATTTAGTGCACTCTTAAGAGTTATAATCTCTCCTGATGGTACAGTCAAACTAAAAAAAAACTTTTCTAATTTTTTTTTTTAAGCCCCAACAAAGGCTCGATGAACAATAATGTAGTATTCATTGAGGATCGTTTTTTTATTTTTCATAAATTTTTTTTGAAGGCTTCTAACATGACCTATATTCTCATATAATTCAATTTTCGATCGGACATCGCAAAAAATTATAAAAATTTAAAAATGAAGACTCGATGAACAGTAATATACTATTCATTGAGGATCGATTTTTTAATTTTCATATTTTTTTTTGAAGGTTTCTAACATAACCTACATGTTCGTATAATTCGATCTTGGATCGGACATCTCAAAATAAGATGAAAATTCAAAAACTAAGCCCCAACGAACAGTAGTGAACTATTCATTGGAGTTCGATTTTTTATTTTTTCATATTTTTTATTTTTTAAAAAACCTCTAATATGTCCTGCATGCCTATCTAATTCGATTTTAGATCGAACATCCCCAAAAAAGATGAAAAATTATTTTAACCGCATAAAAGAAATGGCAGTCCCTTAAGCTGGACGGTTGAAGTTTCTATGTCAGAAAAACAACATTCTAACCTTCTTCCTTGTATGTCAAAATCCTGATTTACATAGAGTCAACATATTATCTTTTCTGTTAACTAACTTTTTCAGGACTACCAAATAGATCTTTGTATCAGATTTTCTTAAAAACGTTTTCTTAATTGTCATTGCACAGGTTACTAAATAGATCTTGGTTGACTGATGTTTTTATAACTGCCATTTTACTGGCTTCCAAATGAACCGCATACAGGCGATGCTTTAGATGAAATGAAAGCGGGAAGCAGGAGAGAGAGAGGAAGAAGGTGCCGCCTTCAGAGGAGGACGGCCATAGAGGGGACTAGCTAGCTACATATTGGTAACGTGTTGCTAGCTGCACATATGCGTGCATGTGTCTGCAGGATCGGTTTAATTCTTCAGAGTGATTTCCTCTTAAATTTACGCTCTCTAAAAGGGGATATGCTGCTGCATGCTGTGCATGAATTAGTTATGAAAAAACTCTTAATTACAGTAATGTTCTTCTGTCAAAATAACGAGAATTCCAACCAAATATGTCAAAAAAAATTCATAAATCCTGATGATATCAAAAATACATATGCAAAATTCTAGTAAATCTAATAGTATATATGTATAGTATTAATGAATTTAGGGGAATATATGTAAAATCTTTAGATTTGATTTAACTGTATTTTGATAAAAGGTCATAATTAAGCAAAATATTTTCTAGATTTTAGGGATACTAGTAACAATATGTGACAGTATAGGGTATAGATGCAAATACAATTTTTTTTAAAGTATATATACAAAAATTCTTAAACTTATATGTAATGTTACATACTAAATATCTAATTTCATTATTACAAACCATCCGGCTGCACCAGCCTTTATATATATATATGGAGCATAAAGAGATGTTGATTATCACTATTTACCTACCCAGAGTAAAATGTAAGGTAGAATGTGGACTGAATCTGATTCCTTGTTTTTGTGTGGTTCCAACATTGAACGGACTATGTTGATCCATGTTGACTTACAAATGTCGGCCAGAGGCAGATAATGCAGAGAGGAAGGGGTTTCATGCGTCTACGCAAATCTAAAAAATGTCGTGAAAATATCAGCATACAATGTTTAAGTCAACGATGCACGTTGTGTAGCGATCTAATCAGTTAACTGACCTAACAACAGTACTAGTTGGTAGAGTATTTAGGAGGATCATCTATCTTAAAATTTCTTACAATCGAGTACGTTTAATGTTGTAGTTCTTTTTAACTCGAATTTCAGAAAATGACTAATCGACGTTATTAATATTCTATTGATTTAATATATTTAACATATTTTTATACAGGATGTTACAATTTACCTCTCTTAGAAGCCTGATATCTTCATTAGGACCATATTAGATATAACTAAGAATTTAGTTACAATCAGTGATACAGGTTTTTGGAGTTTTTTAAGTACACTGTACTGTTATCACTGTCTACAGAATTACACTCCTTATCGGATCAAAGATAATTAGATCTTGAAATACACAGTAAGTCCTAGGTCCTAATGTGGTCCTCGCACCACGAGAAGAATTACTCTGATACGTTGAGAGTAGAGATGAAAAAATGTTACTTAATGGCGAGGATAATAGTTCTATTTTTATTTTTATCCTTAAAATAAAAAATATGACCTTAATTTTATCTTTATCTTTATATGTATAAATCTTTAATTATCCTTACCCTTAAAATTTAACCTTTATATTTGCGTTGTCCTGCATCTTTTATTGGCGGATTGGGTGCAGCTTCCGGTGATGTTCACAAGGGACGCAACCAAGTTGACGTCGATGCCGGCGTGCATCGCGCAAGGGTCCTAACCCCGGTTCCTATAGGTGTCGAACTCGACGGCCACGGTCGAGAAAGCCAAGGGGGCAGTGGGTGGCATTGAACAACTCCAGCATGGCGTCAAGTGGTTGCACGACCTGTGAGGACGTCGTACCGGGGCAGCTGCACCGATGGTTGGGCCTGGTGGGCGGCTACACCGTGGCTGCATCCCGCCTCGGGTGTGCATCCCGCACGCACCTCGTGCGCAAGGTGGGAACTACGAGGAACCCCGACCCCAAGCGCAGTTAACTGCCAGCGGTTACATGTATAACTAACATGTGCCCGTCGAGCACATGTGAAGTGAGATTGACCGGCTCCAAGTTAAGTATCATGTGCCAGGGCAAAACAGCTAGTACTACCTTAGTTAACAAAACATGCAAGTCATATAAGAAGGTGAATCTCCTTTAAAGCGTAGAGCCAGCAGTGCAGTGAGCGGGGAGGATGCCCCTCCCCTCACTGCTGGAGTTTCACCCAGCAATCCACTGAGAAGATCCCCACTCCCCCCTAGGCTGAGGCGCACAAACGTCAACGTTTTCACTACCCTTTCCTTCTCTGTGGATGATTGAGGTTTCTTAGTTGAATGCTCCCAACTAAGGGAGCTTTCCATCCTAACGTGTGGTGGCATGTAGATAGATCAAACCGCAGGTGGACATGAGCGGTGAGATACACTGGAGTGAGAGAATGACCAAAATGGCAGCTCTGCAAAGCCTAGGCTCTTGCTCAACTTTATGCTTGAGTTCGTACAACTCAATTGCTGGTCAGAGAGTTTCGATTTTTGTTTTTCTTGTTACAATAAAAAAATAACATGACAAAGCCTAAACCAAAGATCATCCTATTTCCTAGTTCCACTTTATTGATCCTCTCCAATGTCTTTGGGAAGACTCTAAATCTTCTAGTGTAACATTGGACTAGACTCCAGCAATAATCAGTCTAAGAAAGACGTGTAAAGTAGGTTCATCAATCGAGATGTATCTCGCCGTATCTTGCAACTTTTTCTTTATTCTTATTTTTTAGTTTTCTAATACAATGCAGAGTACTTGAATATAATCAGGAGCATAAACTAGAACCATAATTTAAAATACATCACAGTGTGCATTTACATATAACTAGTTGTATGTATGTTTGTGCAGTAATCTAGGTTGTCTATAGAACAGAGTTTAACTTGTGTCTAAACTCTATCATCCACATTGATGGATGACATAGATATGGCCAGAGTCAAAAGAGTCTCTCTCCATGTCGATAGAAGAGTCCAAGAATTGTAGTGTCTCGAAGAGATCCACATTTATAAAAAAAAGATATATAGAAGGAGATCAGGTTGTTAGTGCCATTTTTTCTCTCCCTCTAGAACCTCTTCTCTTGATCTTTCTCTTTCTCTCTTTCTCCTTGGGATACCACCTATGACCCATTGAACTTGCCGCATGCATCTTCTTAGGGATTCTAGTAGCCTCCTCATATGACGAAGATGATCATGTTGAACCTTTCGCTGTGCAACGAGGACCTTCTTTTTGCTATCTTCAAGTAATTATCTTTATGGCATGTTGAACCTTCAAAACTCGATTAGTAGTATCAGAGCCAAGTTATGATTCCTTATTTGAGCTACAAATTATTTTTGAGTGATTGCTCACTATACAAAAGAAGAAATGGAATTATGTTTCTTAAGCGAAATACTGAGAGTCTTGTTCTGTGCTAACATGATAAATGCCTTGATAGGACTGGATATTTTTACACTTCTTGCGCATGAATTGATTATTTTCGGATGTCTCAATGAATGAGATAGTTGTTATTAATACACTTATATGAGAAGGCCACTAGGATGTGATCGACCCACTCACACACGAACAATTGTCATGTCGCTATAAAGCTGAGCATGATGAGATAGACTCTATGGACTTCACGCACAATCGAAATATGATTTTACGTTCAGTGGGAACATGATAAAAGTTGTAATCGTCTTAACAAACGACTAAGATGAAACTAATCAAACATGGATTTGTTTGCAGGTAGTCTGTGATAGTTGAATTTGATGTAAGTCATGTGGGCAACCCTATGCACTTAGTGGAGCATAAGGCTACAGGTTTGCATAGTGTATGAGTGTGCTGTATATTGTTTTCTTATCCACCATAGCATGCGAATCATGTTGTATATGTTGCTTTGACGACTATTAAGAGAGTGATTGAATAGATCCTTTTTCATCACTGTGCAAACTTCTATATTTTTCTTTATCCTTTGAAACTATACATCTTGTCATGAAGTGGATGCTTGATAATGCTATTTTAGCATGTTATTCAAGAGCTAAGAATTTTTACGTTTCAATCCTTGTAATCTTTCAATATTCCTTATAAGTCTTTACAATCTTTAAAATTCCTCATTAATCTTTACAATTACTTAAAACATCCCTAAAAGTCCCTCAACTATTTCAAAAAAAACCCTTTAGAGGGACTTTTCAAGGATGCTTCAAAGATTGTGAGAAGTTTTAAGGAAACGTGAAAGTTGCAGGGATTAATAAGGAATATAGAGTATGTCTAAGAAAATAATCAGGTCTAAACATATTGGCTTGTTGAGCATAATAAAAGCCAACTTGTATCATGCTTGCATTGTTCTCACTCAATTGCCCAAACGGTTATGTCGGATGTTTTCAACACAATTATGAGTGCAGGCACATTGTTTGGAAGGTCAAAACAAAGATCTAAGAAAGATTAGATCAACTTGACCTGATGTGAGATTGTAGTTTAGATATGAGACGAGACTTGGAGTTATAGTGTTACGTTAGTCAGGTGGTGATTTAATATAATTAGATGAGATATTTTTCAAAGGAAAAAAATAATTAGATGAGATATTATAGAAGATTATTAGATGACCAACTGGGTGGGAGACGTAGAACAAAGTTCGACTTGGGTATGAACTCTATCATCCACATTAGGGGATGGGATAGACTTGGACCAGACTCACATGAGTCTCTCTCTATGTGGGTAGAAGTCTAAGAATTGGTGGTTTCCACACTTTCCCACCCAAAATTTACCTGAACTTTATCTAGAATTCTCCATTTGATTAGCAAGTGTTTGTTACCTAGATTGTCCTGAATTCATTTGAAATTTGTCGTCCAGAGATGCATAGTTTTCTGTAATGCTCTTTCAAGCACTCTTTCCCACCCTGATTTCTTAGCTTTGAACATGATTTCATTTCGTGCTATCCACCACTCCTAGGAGTAGGCCGCCAGACAAGCTCTATAGCTCTAGACTGCCATACTCTTCTTCTTGATGCATGACAACTTCCACCGGTCCTGGAAATTCTTTGGCGTCTGTTCCCAGTTTAACCACTCCGTTGTTGCTTTCCACATGAGCTGCACCCTACTGCAGCTGAAAAAAAGATGGTCTACTGATTCAGGTTAGATTTTGCATCTTTCACAAATGTCTTCGGCCAGAACCCCCCTTTTTCCAACATGACTCTCGTTGGAAGACAGTTTGAATCTATCTTCCAGAGGAAGAATTGAACTCTGAGCTCCACCGGCCATCTTCAAAGGGTCTCCAAATCCTTGTTTAAAACACCCTCTTCTTTATTGCGTATCCTAACCTGTTGTAGGTTGATTTGACTGTCATCTCCTCACTTGGATTGTGATTCTAGATAATTCTGTCCATGCCATTCTTTTTCAACTCTGTTAGCTTCACTTCCTTGATTAATTTCTTAGTCATCTTCTCTCAAAACTTCTTTCATTGCATCTATGTTCCATGATGATATCTGTCCTCCTGGATTCAACAGTTAAGTGTGGCATCTTTCCTTACAGCTGTAGGATTCATGGGCGTAGGCTTATCAACAAGTGGTCTAATCTCCCCGTGCGCCACACATCCTTGTACCACATGATCGGCTTGGCCATCCCCTATTTTCCAACTAAACTCGAACCAAGTCTTGTACAGTAGCTTGGCAATTCTCCACCATGTATCTGTCTTGTTCTTGGATTTTATTGGTTTCCTAAGAAGGCTTAGATTCATTTTAATCTTGATGAAAGGAAAGAGTAACCCTTACTCTACTGACCCCAATGCTGCAGTGAAGATCACTGCAATGAGTTTTTTTTTTTTTAAATAAATAAATTAGGTGAGTCATGAGGTGCCCTACATGTCTATACAGGCCAATCTCCGTTCCGACGATTCAAAAAATTTTGAAAAATAAAAAATCGAGTGTCAGTGAATAGTAAAAATTATTTTTAATGAGTCAAACTCAAAAATATTTTTTAATTTTTTTAAAATGGTCCAATCAAAGATCGACCTATACTGATATGTAGGGTACTTCAGAACCCACCTAAAAAAAATCAGAAACTAAAAAAGTTTATCCACTACACTGACCCTCTGTAGAACTAGGTTCAGTACAGCCAGTGTTATTCTAAAGGAAAAGTGGCTGTTTTACCTGCCCAGATATGATGGTGGAACCCGATACTTTTGTCTGCTTTATTCGTCTTTTTTATGGAAAGGTCTCAGATACAGATCACCTTGATAGGCAAAAGGTGGGAATTTAAAATCTTAAGATGCCACCTGGCAGCCGGTCCTCTTCCCACTCCTCTCTTTTCTTCTTTCTTTTTTGAACCAACCGATTTTTATGCCAAGCCCAGATGTTTACTGAACAATTTTTTTTTTAAAAGAAACTAATATTGATAGTCCAATCTTGAAATAAAAATTTAATATCGGTAGGATAAGAAACGAAATTTCCCATCCATATCACCTTTCCCGCTCACCTATCACCCAAATGCACTCTCATAGTCCTTGAAACTTTGAGTTGCATCAGCGCGGCATTAATCTACAATCTTTCAACAGATCACAATCTAATCACTTTTAGCCCAGACATGCTTTTCTCGAATAAGTCAAAAGTTATTGACAGAAACTTTGAAGTCAAATTCACAAGGTCAATATTTCACTGTATGTTTCAAGGAAATCATATACAAGGTAATTCGCTGCGTATTGTATGTTTTGGAGTTTAATATGATGTGTCCAAATAGTTTTTATACACTACAAATAATACTTTCACCGGTTGTTCATGCAGCGCTCAGATTTTTCGTGTCCATTAGATATCCTTTCTTCGGGCCAATTTTGACTCTGATTACATTGGTCACAATGCACAATGCTATGGCACACAGCCGACTTAAGGCACGAATAAGGTAGAGAAGATGAGACCATTAGTGACGACCTATGGAGAAAGAACAGGAAATGACTTTAAATCCAGAAATCGATACATAAGCGTCCACATCATTCTCACAGGGCAGCTTCAAAATTTCCAGAGAACCACATCATATGTAGAGTCTCTGCTTGATATCATAACTTGAGAACAGGGGTCAGCAGGAGTATCATTACCGAAAAGGTCACGGGGCAACTGGATGACTTGGAAGGACCCTACCTTATGTATTATTTACATCTCTATAATACAAATAATGGTCATAGTACATGAGAAACCAAGCGTAACTACATACAGCAGAATGGTGCAGTATACACGGCTCGAAAACAGTAAGCCATCCAGAGAACTGAATGCCTGTGACATTTGACAGGGAAAAAACACATTCATATGCAGATGACACATTCGATGGAACAACATAGGATGTTGTACGACAGAGACATTAGAACCACTCGGACACACATCTCGGGTACAACCCAGCCTCTGCGGCTACAGCTGACAGAGATTGCAGTTCCTTTTGTACCTTCCGCCTCTCATAGAAGACACAGCACGCAAGCGAGGTGCATTTTACTCCACTCTCTACGATCCAGTCCCCACCACCACAATGTCTGCATATCTGATGTAAAAAAGTACACATTATTTCCCATGGCTAGGCAAAAATGAAAGAGAATAACTTGATGTAGGACCGGCTGGCGGTGTTTTTGTTTAAAAAAAGATTTTATTTTATTTTATTTTTTGTCGGGGCCCCTTCGGTCATACAGCCCGATCTTGGATCGGAGGACCTAAAAAAATATGAAAAATCGAAAACCGACCCCAATGTCTTTTTACTGTTCATTTGAGTTCGGTTTTCGATTTTTCATCTTTTTCTGGGTCGTCCAATCCGAGATCGATTGTACGGCCATGTAGGACACTATGAGACCAACCCAAAATATTTTCAAAAAATAAAAATAAAAATAAAAACACCGGCAACAGGTGTAGAACCGGCTGCCAGTGCAGCAAGTTATTCTCAAAATGAAAAACAAGACCAAAACGATCACATCAGGTGCTAATCCACAATAAATTAGATATCGTGAGATCAGAACTTACAGCTGACAGATGATGGATATCTTGCTCTAATCTTGAGGTTTTTCCAACCACAACAGTTGCAACAAGTGGTCCCTTGTTGCAACAACTATCACATAAATGGACCGATGCTTGCACCACGTTGCCACATACAGCACAGTGCTTTGAGAGGTAATACTTGTCTATTCTATTCCTTGTGTGGCCCTTCTTACATGTCTCCTGTTTTCCATCAAAGCCGTATAGAGAAGCCACTGAACTAGACTCACATGAATGGCGTTTAGCCACTGTTGATCTCACTGGGCGAGGTATCTCTGAGAACCACTTGCTAAGGTCGACTCCAAGGAGCCCAAATGCCCTTTGTAGTGCAGGAATTATCTGCTTATTGATGTAATATGCATCATTCAGTCTATAAGGAGAATTTATCTCCAGAAGTTCTAATGGATTTACAACCATGTCAGCAAGACGAGCTCCAGGTTCCCCATGGATGACAACATAAGGTATCCTTTCACCATAGCGTGGTTCTGACCTAGGGTCAACCTTCATTGCTTTGATGGCAACGATTGCTGCTGGAGGAAGTGAGGAAGCCCGAGTACTGTAAGTACCCAATCTTACCTCCTTTGCAAATACAAAATCCTGAAGAGAAACCTTGCCGGAGAGAATTCTCGTCCACTGACGTTGCAGATATAACTTGACCTGAATATATCACATAAAGCTTCGGTCAACACGCTTGCAACTAACCCACCCCAGGACAATGCACAAATGAGCAAAAGGGGACCCAACAAGAGAAACTATGTATCAGTTAATCAGAAGCCAAAAAAAAGTGTTGATTTCCGATTACTAGTTGACAGATCAGGGTACCATACTTTGGCAATGTCTCGATGCTCGAAAAATAGTCTCAAGGATTTTTCAAATGTCTTTGTGACTGCAGGACATGAATCTCTGCGCACTGTCTCAATACCCTTTGCATCAAATAAGGGTTTTTCCTGGTTCTGACTCTCATAGCTATAACCAACATACCGCTTTTTGGTAAGAAGGAAGCATGGATAATAAACTTTCTCCATTTTCAATGTGACGGGATTTGGATTCATTGAAGTTATTGTTAATGCAATCTCATTTCCAATCTCAAATGCTTCTTCCACTGACCTTCCTCTGAGAAGAACAAACATGCTATAGAAAAGACAAATATATAATAGTCAACAGATGTGAACAGACTCAATAAATTTCAGGAGGAATGAAGGAGGCACATAAAGCTCACCTGTCTGTGTCACCATAAATAACTCTAGCATTCCAGGTGTTGTGAGAGTTTGTGAATGAAATTGCCTTTTCTAGTGTTTTACGACCACATTGCACAATGCTATCTGCAAGTTCTGCACAAGGCATGCGACCACTAAAGCCAGCAGCCGTGTAGCCATAAGTAACATTTGCTATAAGCTTTAGAGCAAGCTGTCGTGCATTTAGTACCTACAAAAGAGCATCACAAATCCAAGGTGTGACAATGGGGATAACATGAAACTAGTCAAAGCACATATGAAAGATCAAAATCACAATGTACTAGAGTAACAACAAAATTCAATTTACTTGCACCATAATCTCCAATACCTCAATTGTTAGAATTATGCAACAGCTTATAAATCCTAGGTCATCTACATGGTTACATTTTCATTGTGAGCTACATTCAGAAGCTTATTTCAAGCTGCCAACCATAGTTTACTTCCGAGGATTCAAAGATAAACCCAACCGACTTTTCAACACCAAACAAACAAACAAGCCAAGAACTAAAACAAAAAAGCCATGCCCTGGAAATTTCATGCAGGCAACCAGTTCTGCAAGAATGTGTTATGAACAGATCAATTAAATTTCTGAATCAGATGCAAATACCCAACACCTATAATTAGCCGCAATTCCCTGAACTCCTGCTTCTTGTAAAAAAAATATACTGATTGAATTCTTTTGTAAAAGTCCATTTTAGGAAGCAAAATCTCAAAATTTAAGTTAGCTTTCAGGTTTATGCTCAGCTGCAAACTACAAGTACCATAGTTAACAAATCAGTTCACAATCAGGGAGGAGCCACTGTCTGAAGGGGGCGTCTAATACCTAACTTTGGCTAGTTGATAACTAGTTGGCGTATCTTCCAATGAGTCATCGACACCCTGAAGGAACCATACTTCTAGTCTGGTTGCTATCCCTGAACAATGTAGATCTTCCATGCATCATACACTGCCAGAACAGCAGACAGAACCATAAAATTTGGACAATACCAGTACCAGACAGGGTGTCCTATTGGATGAGCCAACAAGCAAGACCTTCAGATTGCTAATGGAGATCTAAGAACACCGTTGATAAGATCTCCAAAGAAACATGACCAATTAGGAAGCATTATCCTCCAAAGATGTTAATTTAACACCCTATTGAAGAAAAAGACCAAGTCGTTAAAAGCAACCGAATAAGATCACTAAGCATGTTACCTAGTATCCTGCCAATGAGTGGAAAAAAAGAAATAAAGCTAAGACAAGATAAAGTGAAATCTCCACTGCTTAGAGCGCCTGCATGGAAGATATAAAAGACAAGATGATCAAACAGGGAAAAAGTCGCTTCATGAAGGTGCTCAGAGGATGCGTTATTACAACACAAAAATTATTTGGTCTCCAAAGATGTCAATTCCATTCAACTATTGAAGAAAAGGCAAAAGCTGGTAAAAGCAACTGATCCCTAGGCATGTATGCCTAAGATGATTGTAATCTCAACGATGAGTGGAGAAAAACAAATAAAGAAGCTTAGGCATCAAGATCAAATCGAAGTCCTAGGCATAGGACAGTTCAGATATAAAGGAGACATTTGAAAAGCTGTGCAAGAGTGCATGTTTTGGCCAAATTAATTCTGACAACACTTTTTTCCTTGGCATGGGTACCATTTTTCATCTATTTACAATGTGGAGAGGCAATCCGCAGAAGGAAGAATCATAATTCATCTGGAATGGTTCTGACAGGACTCCCAGTTCAATCAAGGGTAGAACATCTCCATTATGTCCACAAAAGGACATGTTATTAGCTACATTAAGGTCCTACTGTGACCGAGTCGAATCTGTGTTTGGATGTGAGGTTAGATAGTGACCGACTGGTGGTGGTGTAAGGTGGTTGTTAACAGCAATGACTTCACAGAAACCTGATTGACATTCATAAAACACAAAAGTTACAGTGATGCTATAGCATTGACCTGTGTAAAACTTCATGATTGGAATAATAACAAGCAGTTAGAAGTAAATGAAGTGACATCATTTCACCCATCACTGTCATCGTAGGTATGTCATTCAGATATTATCCACTTAATTTTTAGGTATGTCATTCAGATATTATCCACTTAATTTTCTCTGAGTGAATGGTTTATGATAATCATAGTTGTCAATCCCGTCCATGTCCCGTTTTTCTATTGGGACGGGATGTCCCGATGTCCCAGACAATTCCAGTGTCTCGTCCCCGTCCATACATATCCCAACAAATATAAAACATGCATCTGCAATAAATCATACGAAATAAATATATAAACATAAAAATAACACAAAATCCATGCAATAAAAGTATTTAGGATGGATTTATGGGAAGTATATTCATCAAATGAACGCCCCAAAATAAGTTTACAAGAAGATTAAATCGTTAAAAAATCTCAGGTTAAATTACAAATTTTGGTTGAGATAGGTTGGGATGGGCCGGGATAGACCAGGACAACTACTGGGAAAGGCAAGAAATTGTGATGTCCTATTTTCTCACTGGGACGGAACATCCCAGACGGGATGGACTACTATGATGATAATTCAACCATCATGTAAAGTTAAGTGGTCCCAGAATCTGTTACCTTTGTGTGGTCATCATCATTATCAGAGCCTAATCCAACTTAACTAGGTTCTCCTCCACCCCCCCCCCCCCCCCCAAAAAAAAAAAAAAAAAAAAGCAAAGGGTCAGCTACATGCCTATCATATTAGTAGTTAAATCTAGGAAGCTCGTGCCTTTTCTTGCGATGTTAAACCATCACATTTAAGCCTTCTCCAAGTCCTTTTGTCATCCTCTACTGAATTTGATCAAACATTCTAAATGGCGCCAAACTTGGACGACCATGCACATGTCCAAACAATCCAAGTCTACTTTCCCTAAGCTTAACACCAACTGGAGTTGCACAAAAATCTGCATGTATACATTCATTCCAAATATTATCATTTTAGTCTTCCCACTCATCCATTTCAGCATCCAGTTCTTCCACAGGCAGTGTGTTCCTCAGTCTCAAACAACATAGCAGATGTCTCCATGGTTTTAACTTCCCTCGAACTTTAAAGGGACTTGACAATCGCAATGGACTCCAGATGCATTTCTCCACTTCAACCATTTGACCTTAACTTTATGAACAACATCCTCTTAGATCTCCCCATTCTCTTGAGCAATAGATACTAATATCAATGATTACTATTTTTGGAACTAACTTTGTCATTAATCATAACCAAATCCTCTTGGTTTTCCCTCATGTTACTAAAATTACATTATATATATTCTAACATATTTTGAATAACACAAACTTATGGATTCCAAGGACTTTTTCCACTGTTCTGCCTTAGCATTTAAACATGCTATATTCTCATTAGTTAAAATAATATTATCCATAAATAACACACATCAAGCGTTCTATCATGTAAATATTTTATCATTTCATTTGTATCTAGAAGTATAAAGGTACGGACTTAGTGTTAACCTTAAATAGAATCCCATAGCAATAGGAAACCCACAATTTTCTTCAACATAGTTGCCACCAAGGTGTGCCGGATCGACATGGATCGGATCGGATATCTGATCAGATCTAGGCCAAACCATAGTTGTCAAGGCGGTAAGGCGACCAAGGAATGCTTGGGATTTTGGACCGCCTAAGCGCTTAGGCGCCTAGCTAAGCATCAACTTCATAATATAATATTTTAATATATAAATATAAATATATATATATATATGTTTGTATATATAAATCTAAATATATGTATGTAATATATATATATATATATATATGTGTGTGTGTGTGTGTGTGTGTGTGTGTGTGTGTGTGTGTGTGTGTGTGTGTGTGTGTGTGTGTGTGTGTGTGTGTGCGCGCACGTACATATATGTATATATACAAAGAGAGAGGGGCAGGGACCTTGGGTTTCAGCAATGTGGGCGCCTTGCACTTAGGCAGGTGCCTTTTCACCTGTTGGAAAGGCGGCCCAACGCCCTTGTTAGTCTTAGGTGGCCTACAAGCCAATCTGACAATGTAAATCTCGTTCGTTTATTAATATAAATGGCATAATATTCATTATGTGTAATTCGTATAATTATCGTGTCATAATGATGTATATGAATATATGCGATGGTGATCAGATTATGATGAGATCATACTAATGAGATTGATCACTTAAACACACATATTCTTAATAGTTCATAGTCAGAGAATATCCGAAAAGGACATCGGATATCCGGTTAGACTAGTACAGATTACTCTCTATCATAAGATGAAGGTGACTGATCTCATAGTCATTTGTGTGGAGACACTAAGGTGAATATGTAGGTGATCATTAGAGAATGAGTTCACTGAACTGATCCGATTGAATCGTTGGATGGTATTGTACCTCACTGTCAACCAACTAGATTCTATTGTCGCAGTTGTATAGATGGTCCACGGACCTGAGACACCAAGGATACTTTGTCAGTGGACTTCTGTACTTTGACCTTAGTTTATGAATCTCTAACCACGGGATTCTAAACAGTCAAGGATCGGGTACAGCGGAATACGGTCGAAAAGAATTGAGTGTCAATAAGGAATCATTCGCTCTTGTACTTAAAGAGAGAATGTTCTAGGAAGGATGCGCGGAAGTTCCTGATCAAGGCGGACGATAATATCGAGAAAATAATTTTCTGATATTATACGGCAGCATCCGATCCAAGTGAGTCGACTGATTATAGTTTGACAATACACCATACCCTGAGTTGACTCGAGAGCATTGTACGAATGAAAGATTATATCCACGTGATAACTGTCGGCGAAAAAGTTTCAAGAGTGGGTTAGTTAACTCCGATACCTTCCGAGTTCACGCGGTGTTGCTTGGCACCCAACGTGATCGGAGGCCTGATTGAATTTGATGTGCGACACTGATTCGATTGATTAATTAATTAATATGAGTTATTAATTGATTAATCAGACCAGTGAGGAGTCACTGGACTTATTGGGCCATTAACCGGATTGGTTATTGGGCCTAGAGAGTCACACGCAAATGATTCTCAAGGTGATGGATAAATAAATAAGTTTTATATTAACTGGAGGTTTTTATGAAAAACCGCGCAGTTAGCAGTTAGTATAAAATGTAGCGAATAGGCTGAGCAGGCCAGGCTGTTGCTAACCCTAGTCGCCCCCTCCTCTCTTCTTCTCTCTCTCTCTCTGGCACCCCAGACGAGCCCGAATCTCCAGATATGCTCCACCGCTACTCCGACTCTCGTTCGACGGAAAACCGTCTGCACGTTGCGGCGAACGGCGGAGGCTTCGTGGGCTACAACGAGCGAGGATCGTGAGGATATCCACCGTGAGGAGGATTGCGTGGACTCCGTTAGAGGCCGAGCGCTTGCGCGGCTTGCGGTGTCACACCGACGGAACCAATCAGCCGCGGATTCGAATCCGCACACGGTAAAAATCGATAATCCGATTATCGGTTTTAGTTATTCGAAACGGGAACGAACCGCTGGTTTCAATTTTATTTTCCGCTGCGTTTTGCAATCCGGAGAAACGTCGAGATACCAACAGCCTTGTTGTTGGAAAAGCGCCTGAACACCTAGGCTGGCGCCTTGACAACAGTGGGTCGAACCGATCCGATCCCGTGCCCCGACCCCCCCAACCCGTAGTTGGGATTGGACGGATCGGCCGATTCACCAATCAGATCGGCCGATCCGACCGCCAAGTTGCAAATAGCTAGTTTGAAACTAGACTTTGGTGATTGGGCTAGCCGTTGGAAACGTTCCCAACGGCTATTTTGGGGGGGGGGGGGGGAGGTGGTGTTATATATACACCCAAGCCCATCTCCCATCCCCACCACAACTCATTCCCACCCCTCTCTCTCTCTCTAAGTTCTTTCTCTCTCTAAGCTCTCATTGGGTGTAATTGAGCTTTGGGGGGTTCTTCTTTACAAGATTGGTGGCATTGGGCGATATTTTGAGTTTTTTTCATTTGTAATTCTTTCTCTCTTTAGAACTCTTCATCTTTATTTTCATTTCTAAATTCTCCTTTCTAAAATTTTTCTCTTTCAATTTCAATATAATTCAAGTCTCTGCTTTTTATAGTTTTATTATCTCCCTTTTTATCCCTATTCCAAATTTTATTCTTGTACTTTAATCTTTCATTATAACTTTTTAAGATGTCTACATCGAAGAGGCAAAATCCGTCGCTTCCTACAGCGACCCTGGATGGAACCATTGCACCGTCGTCATAGTTGTCAAGGCTTATGCCTAGGCGACGCCTAGGCACCACTTAGGTGACAAGGCTTACTTTCAAGTCCTAGGCACTTAAACGCCTTATTGGGACTTAAAAAAATGCACGCCTAGGCACCACTTAGGCGCATTTAGGAGAGCCTAACACGCCTAGGCTAGTTCATGGGCTAATAAAATTAGGTTCATTGGGATCGAATTCTAAGATAAATAAGGTTGTGTATTATTGGGCCCTAGTTTTTTATGCCCCTTCATCTCGTCCTCATTGTTTCACCTTCCTCATTAATTCTGGCATCGTCCCTCTTCGGTGAACAAATCTCGATGTTAATGTTGAGGCATTCTGATATTTTTCTTCTCTCACTACGATGGCCACAATGAGGCAATAATGCCCACCCGCCCATGTCCACAAATTTGGAATCCTTTGTGGCCATTATTATCATCCTCTAACCTTTTGTGAGTTTTCATATGCCTATTTTTTCTTCTCCTTTCTCTTCAAATGTTTGCCTCCTTATTTGTGAGCATTTCTCCCTCCCCCTTCTCCCCACCACTTGATTGTAAAGGCGCCGCCTACGCACTGCTTAGGCGCTTAAGGACCCCAAGTACACCTTGGGTCGCCTTACAGCCTTGACAACTATGACCGTCGTGGACATGCAAGCACGCAAGGTGAAGTGTAGCTACTATAATAGGGTAATTTCAAGTGGAATCTTTCGTCTAAAGCAACACTTGGCAGGCATCAAAGGTGAAGTAAAAACATGAAGCAATATCCAACCAGAGATCAGAAGTCAATTTAAGAACAACCTACGATAGTGAGATGTGGAAAGAAGAGTTACAACTACTACGAGAAGTCGATAAGAGAGGAGATGACACGTCTTTATGCCATTGGAGTCCGTATATACCCTCTAGGAGAAGAACCACAAAATATAGAAATAAGGAGGTCTACAGTATTTGAGGATTTTTCTCAAGGTAATCTTTATACTACTCAAGATTTCATTATCCTTCTTTGTCAAAAGTTTGCAATTTTGATGATCATTTCTCTTCTTTTATTATTTCTTAAGATGAATTGCGGCGCGCAATGGAAGAAAGCAGAAAATCCTATGCTTACGAGGATTTTTATAGCAAGATTGGTCGACATGCTGGCCAAAGAAGTGGGTCCAAATAAGGATCCAATGAAAAGGAAATTTACGACCTGACTAGGGATAATGATCCTAGGGTAGGTCCTAGAGATCCTTTTCTCGTACGAAAGAGTAGGCAACTATCTATTATGGTTGCCATGAAGAATTTGAAGTTATGCAAAGAAAAGATTGGTTAGGTTGCTCCCAGATGGTTCATCTACAATAGTGTGCCGATGAATGCTGTCAAGGATCCTTATTAGGAGAACATGATCGAGACAATTGGAGAAGTAAGGGAATTCTGGGACCAACGCCCAAAGAGATCTGCAACACTTATCCACCTTAAGAGGTTGTTGATCTCAAAAAATATATCAAGTCATTTGAAAGAATATGGGCTGGAAGAGGCTACACAATTATGACTAATGGCTGGACACGTGAGCATATTTAACTAGAGATGATGATAATTTTTTCTTTAGTTCATCATGATATAGTATTTTATTTTGACCTAATTGTTATCACTTTTGGAATAGGCATAACAAGGAAGAGTATGATCAACTTCCTTATATATTGTCAAGTTGGGACCATCTTCTAGAAATCAGTTGATGTCAATGATAAGGTTAAGAATGTTGAATACCTTTTCAACCTCATTGATGACATTGTGAAGGAGGTGGGAGCATGGTTTACAAAACCGGCCGGTTCCAACCGGAACTGGTAGAACCGGATCGAAACCGGTAGATCCGGTTTGAACTAGCCAGTTTCGGCCGATTCTGACTGGTTCCGATTTCGATACTGGTTATGTGAACCTTGGGTGGGAGAGAATTGGGTCGTGCAAGTTGTGACAGACAATGCAACTACCTATAAAGCCATTGGACAAATGTTGACGGAGAAGCGACCATATCTATATTGGCTACCTTGCTCTGCCCACTCTCTAGATTTGATGCTATAGGACATTAACAAGGATCCAATTGTGAAGGAGACTGTGAAGCATGCCTAATTCATCACCTCATATATCTACAACCACAACTATGTACTCACATTGATGCGTGAGCACACTAACCAGAAAGAGTTGCTACATCCTAAGGTAACTCGTTTTTTACTTCTACTTACTTTTCTTTAACAACTTGTAATCTCAAAAGTGTCATTTGATGCAAATGATTTCAAGTAAGGGATGGGAGGATTTGATGACAAGACACGTAAAACTATCAGATAGGGCCAAGGGGAAGCAAATGGAGGAGCTCATTGAGGAAAGAGATTTTTGAAGGAATATTAAGATGGTACTTAGTGTAGTAGAACCTCTAATGCGTTGTTTGAGGATGGTGGATGGTGACAAGAAAGCTACAATGAGTTACCTGTAGGAAGCAATGGATCGTGTGAAGGAAGACATTGCCACGGCGAACAAGACCAAATATACAAAGTGGTGGGACATTATAGACAGAAGATGGGATAGGACACTTCAGCATAATCTGCATGCAACAGGAAACCACTTTTTCTAGTTTCTAACATACTCCTCAATCCTCACCATTTCTATTTGACAATTGCTTATCAATTATCAACTTGTAGGTCATTTCTCTAACCCAAGATATCAGTATAGTATGGCTACTCAACATTTGCCAAATGATGAAGAAATCATGGAACTAAAAATGTCATTCGACATTTGTTGGTAGACAAGGACCAAGCTATAATAGCATGCAATAAGATACATGACTATAGCCTCAAGACCTTACATTTCGGGACTCACCATACTCAAAGGGCAGTCATGTGGCTTTCATCGGGTAATTAAACTATTAAAGACTTACATGACTTACATAACTTACATTTCTTACATGACTTACATTTTAGTAATTTTGTAGGTGATTGGTGGATGGATCACGGAAAAGTCCCAGGGTATGAAGATCTTGCCTATGTTGCCATCCGCATGTTGAGTCAGACGACTTCTGCCTTTGGATGTGAGAGAAATTGGTCAACCTTTAGCTTGATCCACACCAAGCAAAGGAATCGGTTACTCATAAAGATTTGAGCACCTGATGTTCTACCACTATAACGTGTGGCTCAAGTTGAAGAATCCCCAATGAATTCAAGAGAACCAAAGGGAAGAAGCCCGATGGAGAGATGAGTTTGCTGGCCAACCCGTGCAACGAAAATCTCAAGCCAAAGACCAGCCCTTAAACATAACCCTCAACGGCAGAGAAATACCCGGAGATGTGATAGCTTCTTTTCATTTGTTCACTATAGAAGACATAATCCATCAAGACAATAAAAACAAATTCCTATTGTCTTACACTCCCACAGCATAATCCATCAAGACAATAAAAACAAATTCCTATTGTCTTACACTCCCACAGTAACATTCCCTTCAAAACTCAAGACCCTTAGGAAAAGAATGAAAATATCAGACACATAGGTACAATATTTCTGGCTTGGGAACCAAAGAATCAAAAGAAAGGAATGTCAACTCATTTATGAATCTTGCTATTTCCTTATAATACTAAAAGAATTAGCCATAAAATAACCAATCTGACTCACAAACTTGACAATGTAATAAGCTGCTTAAAGAGACATGAGAATCTATACCCTCTGAAGAACTTGCTGAGATGGCAATAGCTTCTTCATTGCCTTTTTTACCATTATTCTAGTAGATAAAATTTCCTCCAATAAGCGAGGTAAAACACCTCTACGGACCTGCGCTTCATAAAGCAGAAAAATAATAATAATAATAATCACAAAGGATGTATGAGCCTTTTCCAAGGACAACACCAATAGTTCAAAGATCAAAAGCACCAAAAGAAGAGTTCAGGAAACAATAGCACCGCATGCATTCAAGTGCATACCCGTGAAAGGATGGTAAAACCAGAAATCATTGTGAATAACTTGAAAAGAATTGCACAAGCACATAATTGAGACACTATACCAGCCCAGACCTCAAAAGAGAACGATTACCAACATGACTACCAAATGTGAACATAGATACACAAGTTGGATCAATGTTTAAAGACAAGACACAAGGACATAGAAGGTTGTAAACACATATGCATCAAGTCATGTAAATGCCAGTATGATATATAGCTCATGCTCAAAATAGTACCAAAATTGTTATGTTGTGTTTGAAACTCTATAAACAATTTTTGACAAATTTGACATACATGCCATGTATGGATGTGTTGACAGCGATTTAAAGTTTCACAAAGTGTTCCCCAAAATCATAGCCCGCAGAAATATATGCACATTGCAAGAGTTTATTGACTGTGCAAACAGTACTCAGCAATCCAAAGTAACTAACAAAAGGTAGGTATATGAATCTGATAAACCTTTATTATTACTGTAGATAGTACACAATATTATTCTATTTTTTTCATTCCATTGTATCTATTCTAGTGGATGTTCCCCTTGATGCTGAAAGGCATCCTCACAGGGGAGAATTTAGTGACATTTCTGATCATCTTTCATCTCTAATAAGTTGTTTAATAGCTACATATGGTAGGATTACAAGGGGCAGGTTTAGATCGTTCTTAACCTGATGATTATGATTTTTCCCCTTTAATTACATGAATATCTTAGTTGGATAAATAAAAATAGTCAAATATCAATTCACCAAAAATGCATATTATGGTTTGAGATGGAATCACACATCTACATGAGACCCCTAGCATTTTCAACTGCTACTAAATCAATAATGTCATAAGCTTGGGCTTCTGTCGCTGACATAAAAACATCCCGTTCCATGTTTTCGGCCATAACACAAATCTCCATATGAACCCTTAAGCAGAGGTATAGTCATGGATGGCAGTACCGGTACCGGTACCGGTATCAGTGGGTACCGGTACCGATACATACTGGCCGGACCGGCCCGGTATCGGCCGATACTCTTTATAGGCATGGTACCGGTGCCGGCCGATACCGGTATGTACCGGCTGGTACGTACCGGTATCGGCCGGTACTGCCAACCATGGATATAGTACTTTAATGATAAGTTCACTACATAATTGCATGCTGTGTAGTGTTTGGCTGTTACCAGGCTGTGGAGGCATATTAGGAAAGAGTTTCTTGAGTGTCTTCCTTACCTATTATTATGTTACTTTGGGTTGTAGAACAATCAAAGCAAGAATTTGTTCTATTGAAATGAAATCATATGTGCCTGATTCTCTAAGTTACATGGCACTAAACATCCTAGAACAAAGATCTGGTCTTGTTAAAAATAGCTGCCATTTATCTAGACAAGTATTAGAGATATTATTTTGCCAAGGCATCTCAGCAATGAAGGTCAAGCAGCAAGAACTATGTAGATGTATTGCCACTAAATGTTTATGCTCGTTCTGAATTTATTCAATCACATAATGCTGGAGGATTCTCAATGCACATACCTTTGACGGCACATACATAATGCCATTCGGAGATAGTAGAATCTGCTCCTTACAATCAATGACAAGGCGAGGGTCTGGTGAGAATGAACTCACACCAAGTATGTTTCCTCTAGAAGGCAAAATGTTCCCCAAGCATGTAGAATAGCAGAGATTGTATGCTATTATCATTGAAGGATAAAGGGATTGGAAGTCCAATACGACGACTGGATCAGCATAAAATCCAGATTCTGGCTCCATAACAAGGGGTAAACATTCCATTGCAGGTTGCGAAGCGACCTGATAAAATATCAAAATTAACCACAATTTAAGACATAAAAATGTAAGTAATAAAAACATTTGTCATCATCACCAATGTCACCATTGTAGTCATCATCATCATCTATCACAAGTTTTGTCTCAACAACCTAGGGCCTGATCAAACGAATGATCCAAGTACTTCACAAAGTTTGCAATTAACTGTCGGACTAATATGGTGCAAGTACCTGCAAGCTCGTTTGGGACAGTAGAGGTCAACCAAATTCCCATGAGATCGGTCAGCAACTAGAAATGCAACCATACTGGTAGCACAGTCTATGCTCATGGGAGAAACATGGAGATTTAGGACACAGTCTAAGCAAAGAGGAAAGAGGCATACTTGAATAGGGTACGTGGTCCTCTAAGAACAAGAGTAATTACAAAGGGAATTAAACACCATGCCAAAGGTGCAGACAGAGAATGCAATATCAAAAATGAATAATCAAAAATTCAAAATTATCAAAATGCAAGATATGATTGAAAAACGTGGATCAATTCATGGAATCATGATTACAACTTGCTTGATAAAACCTAAGACTTCCCACTGAAGCTGCAGAGCTATATCTGACTGCTTTAATGATTATCCTGTCCTGAATACTTTTCTACAGCCCATCACATCTGATTGTGCTTGTAATACCTTACAACTTGATAAGGAACATTTTGTAAAATTTCCAAAAAAGCATAAATGCAAAGGATTAACAGGAACATTTCAGATTCTATTGGGCTTTAAAAGCTCAGATTGGGCCAACTTATTGAGTTTGTTGCAGTGAGTGGATGCCTATTGTCCTGGGCCCAATAGGCCCAAACCGCCTCCCATCTCCTCATTCTTCCACTGCCCCCACCCCTATCTCCTCTCTCCCAACCTCAAAGCAGTTTACAGCAGTGAGGAGAGAGACAGAGAGAGGATAGGAGGGGAAAAGGTAGAGGGAAGTTAAGAGCAAGATTTCTTCATGGAGCCAGCCCCTTTTCACCAAATCGCTGTCCAAGAAGTGCTGAAAAGAGACTTCTCTAACCTGTGGGCTGCAAATGAGGAGGAGAAGCAAAGGAAGTCACTTATTTGGAGCACAAGATTGAAAACCCCAGAAAGGGGACTCCAAGAGGTAGGAGATATGGTTCTATAGCTAGAAATAAGACATCATGATTCTTTCTTCTCCTATCATTCTTTGGGGGTTTTAGGGAGGTTCTGAGTTTGGCAGAAGCTTCTGTATCTATTTTTCTTGGACTCATAAACCTGTTTTTATGTTTTTTAAGCTGGCAACCAGTAACTACAAAGGATTTCCTTGTTCATGAGATGAGAGATAACACCTCAAGATTGTTCTAGAGCATGATGCTGCCCTGAAGATTTTGCTTAGTTCATCCTGCATTATAATTTGTTTCCAACTTTCCATACTCATGAATCTCGAGGATACTCCTAGAAAGAATAAGATTTATGTGCACCTTTTATTTCATGTCCGAAGTATGAAACTTACCATTGCGTATCAAGAATTTACTGTATCTATAATCTATCACATCTGCAGATCTTATCAGAACCATCCTATATTTTGAAGATTAGGTGATTATGGTTTCAGATCCCAAAGGAAAGATTCAAGCTTTCCTAATTTATCCAATGTCATTGCTTGGTGCTTTTGATTGTTAATCTGCAGAATCTTTCACCCTAATATGAGGTATTGATGTCCTACATGCCTATGCCAAAATCCACATAATGAGGGGCTTGGATAATCTAATAGACTCACCTGCACAAGTTCCAATGGGATTGTGGGAAGTCGAATAAGACCCTAGGTAAATGCCCCCTATGGACCCTAGGTTCTTGATAACTTGGGTATCATAAACATGAAATAAGGTCTACGCCACTGTAAAGTGGGTGGCACACCAAGTTAGCAATGTGTTGACCTGTGATTATAAATAAATGATCACCCATTTAGGAGCTTTTAGTACGCTCCAAAATTTGGTGTCACCATGGAGGACCTGATGTGGAATAAGGAGACAGAAGGCTGATGTGGCCTACTGAGCACGAGTCTTGAGTGGGACCAATGACCATACAACTGTCGAGTAATGCCACATGTTTCAAGTAAAGCATTGTCTCATATCTTTCCTCTTTAATACCATGAGTCCTTTTAGAGTAGAAATCAAGAAAGCTTGTCCATTATGACTGTATAGGTCACATCAAGACCCAGCAGCCCTTAACAACTGTGGAGACACAAGGCCCTGGCAGCCCTTTATGACTGTGGAGAGCAAGGCCCAATCTGTAACTTCTTTTTTTAAAAAAAATGGATGGTATGACTGTGTACATTAAATTGAAGCAAAAGTGGGGATGTACAAGTATGAAAGTAGAGACACAAAAATCCCTCTATACAAAAGGCAACCAAACCTTTTTTTGAAAAGTGGATAGTACCACTGAATATATTGAATAAAGAGGAGACGCGACTCCCCCACCCCCAGACACCCGAGATCGAGATTACACACTCGTCTCCCTATCACACCTTCAGCACGGAGCGCATCCACCACTTGTCATGTCAATCTCCACAAAACTCTATGGCCTCTCCTCCAACAGTCACCTCCATCCCCTCCTCCTCGTGCTTCATCTCAAAAAACAAAAAAGGAAACCCATGGAAAGAAGAAAAACCGGAAAAAAAAATTGTGTTTGTGGGGCGGGGGCAAGGATGGCAGTACCAATATTGGTACCATTATCGGAGGGTGCCAATACGTACCGGTATCGATATTGGCCGTATCGGCCCGTACCGGGTCCATTTTAGCCTAGTACCAGGCTAGTATCGGCCGATATTGATCCACTCAGTATGGTATCAGTACCCACCGATCCCGATACTGCCAACCATTTGGGGGGGGGGGGAAGGGGGGGGGGGGGGGAATGACACCGCTGCAGCTGATGGACCCAACACTGCGCCCCACCACCGGCGACACCCTCCGTTTCCTACACTAGAACAACTCATCCTCCTCTTCTCCCTCCCTTCTCTTCCAACTGTGGAGTGGGAGGCCGGCGCTGCCCATCCTCAGCCAGCGGGTCTTTAGGTGCTCTCTCCAACAGCAGACCCCGAGAACTCCTTAACTTTACTACATATAAAATCAGCAATTCTTGGTGTGGTCAAAGACTTCAACACATGCTCGGGCCTACACCTTGTCAAAAATAAGTTGCGACACCACAAAGAGGTGATCAATAGACTCGCCCTCCTCACTACATAAGCAGCATGCCATGGGTAAAGCAGGGATAAACCTAGCTAGTCTATAGCTCAGGGGAAGCCTGTCAATAAAAAACCTCCAAACCATCACGTTGACCCTGAGTGGGGACTTGGGAAGCCACACATGTTGGTAGAACGGGTGCCAAGAACCCCCCATCTGTGATAAGTCTATAGGCTGAATTCAATGAGAAGGATCCTGACGCCTCCCAACCCAACCCCAGGCATCCAGATCTGAAGGAACGATTGAGACCTTCTCAAAGATCAATGCAAATGTGTAAAACCCTCTATCTTCTCCTCTGTCATCTGCTTCGTAAAACAAGGGGCTCAGCTCCCTTGAGGAAGAGAGCTATCATAAGCTTGGGCCACCAAAGCCTCAGGGTTAGTAGAGATAGCAAACAATCTAGGACATTTGTTTTAGAGGTGTCGCTCAACATCATTTGTCCATCCAAAAGAGAAAAGATGATCCATCCCCAATAACAACAGAGGTAACAGCCTGGAGAACATCAATACACTAAAGAATATGTTTCCACAAATGAGAAACTCCATGCAACGATCCCGAGATAACATCCTACAAGAAACTAGTGGAATAATACTTCTACTTACTCGCATCTAGCCATAATCCTGATTCCTCCATCCCAAATTTCCACAACCATTTACATAGAAGAGCCAAGTCGAAGCCTTCAATGTCCTTGATGCCCAAGCCTCCATTCTCCTTACTCTTGCAAATTCTCCTCCAAACAACAGCATAAAGACCTCTCTGACTATTGTCCCCACTTACCTTCCAGAAGAACCTGCATCAGATGGCCTCAAGGCACCTAGCCACCATCTTCAGAACTCTGAAAATATGCAAAGTGATGCCTAGGGAGACTATCAAGGACAGACTTGCAAAGCACAAGTCTACCCCTATAGGATAACAGCCTACTTTTCCACCTCACCAATTTGGTTTAAAATTTCTATTATATCACCTTTTGCAGTTACTGCATTGGATTTTCCAAGGAGTCAAGGGAAATCTCAAATAAGTAACAGGAAATCACCATATCTGACAACCCAGGATGCCAGCTGCACTGCAAAGAGATCCCAATCTATAAGTTATTGTCCTTAGGATACGAGTCCTATTTGTGTGCAAGGAATCCTATACTTTATCACATCTTGGCATCATCTTGGAAAGCCGAAAAGAAGAGATCTCATCATCATTTTGGGAAGGCAACAAAAAGCCGCACAATTCATAACTATAAAAATATGAAGTACAGAGATGAAAATTAAAAAAGCGGTAAGAAGGAGTGTACCAAGATAGTACACTCCTTAAACTCCAAAACACCAACCCTCAATACATGCTTCGCCCAACAAACAACCCAATTAGAAACAGAATCTTTCCCAATGTTGCAACCTAGCAATGATCTGAGAGTCTCTGATCCAGTCCCCTGAGATTTGTAAGTTCCATTCCATCAAGAAATGCAGAGCCGTACCAATGATGTCAACTGGTCTATGAAAATAAATAAATAAATTCTTGAAAATTCTATTGTTCCTTGATCTCCAAATAGCCCAAAGCGTAGCTGGTAGAATCATGTTCCACATCTTTTGTTCTTGATCAAAAGAACACAACTTATCCCAACCTTCAATAACATTATTAATCATGTATGACTGTCTGAACTGCAAATGAAGAGTTTTAAAGAAGATCTTCCACAGACAGTCTATGATTCCACACTTCAAAAAGATATGTTCCATGGATTCCTGAAACATTACACAGAAAATACAAGTCTCTTTAAATGGTTTTCTAATCCACTTGAGTCTGTCACAAGTAGAAATTCTACCCCAAGCCAGCTTCCACATAAAAATTCTGATCTTACTCGGCAAATTATTATTCCAGACCTGTTTTTCCCAGCTAACCTTTCTCCCCCTTGTATTGAGTAATTCCGCAGCTGACTTGACACTTTGAAGGTGAAGATCCCACCTGGAGTCCATTTCCAACTCCTGACATCTCTTTTCTCTGCCTGTATCTGACAGTTGTCCAAAAGTGAGTTCAGATTTAGAAATTCACTTATCTCTTCCTCTTGTAAGTTTCTAGAGAAATTGATGTCCCAATATGCTCCAGACCCAGACTGTTTCCAAAGTTCAGAGATCTTCTTGTTAATTGAAGAAGTGATATTGTGCAAAGCTAGATATGTTTCCTCAAGGGGTCTATGTTCCACCCAGGTATCTTCCCAAAATCTTGTAGACTCACCATTACCAATTTTGATATAGGTTGATCCTCCTCAAACCACTTTCCTCAATGGAATATTTCTTCTTTATGATCTTGGCCCATAGAGCTTGCTTTTCCTTGTCCACTTTACAAATCCATTTAGTCAAGAGAACTTTATTAAAGACTTGGATTGGTATTAGGTCAGCACCCCCTTCTTCTTTCTGCCTGCACACATACTGCCATCTAATACTATTGATACCCTAAGAGAAGAGATCTCATATAGATTGGAAATTAGCTAGAGACCATAATAATCTTATATTTCTTAGAAAAAATTAATTTTATGCACTCCTAAATCAAGGCAGTAGTGCGAAAATGCATTTACACAAGGTATTGCTTTCCCAAATCTCAAGCCACCAACATGTTGGAAAGCTTCTCCCTCTTTAACAGCATTCTAATCTCCTCTCCTCCTCCCACCTTATTCTGCCCTCTTGCATCTCCCTCTGATTCTTAATCTTGGTAGAGATTTCATCTAGATACTCTTGAAGAGAGAGAGAAACTCATAGATATTGCATGAGATGGCAAACTGCCAAACCATGCTTGTGTACATGTGGTCTGGTCCAAGACAACATTCTCTAGACCGTTAGCCCGGCCAAGGTTTACAAAACTGGAACCAGTTTCAAAACTGGTGGGCACTAGTTCCGGACCTAGTTGTGGTTCAAACTGGGAACTGGCCAATTCCGTTTTTGAAGGTCCAATTTCAACCAGTCCACTGAAGTTTAAAATATCTATAAACATATTAAGTAAAACATCAAAAATTATCTTGATCACAAGCATTTGTAGGATATACTTTCTTTCTGTATACATGTTGCACCTTTTCATTTTTCCTTTTCCTTTAGATTTTCATCATGTCACGATTGGCCCGCACGGCCCATCAGCTTTTAGATTTTCCTCATATCTTGCCTGAATAAAAACTTTAGACATCCTTAGTAGGTACAATTCCATTATAGGCATAGCATGAGGCTATGATGCAAAGTGCCAATTATAGGATGGGAGGCTCCTTAATAAAAGTACAGAGACTGGATGAAAGAACTCTAGCCAACAGTCTTTTGTGATCTGGAGTATACATTGAGACTCGTCAATTCCTTGTCAAGAAGAATTTCATGATTTTCATCTACTACTCCCTTTGCCGAAGCATGATCTGTGTGGTCATAGTAGTGTATGCAGTTTTGCAGTTTGTTGGATGAGGAATATCTCCCATCTCCTTCAATTGTACTACCTTTCCTTATTGTGGAATAAAATGGTGGTACAGTCCACAGTTTCTTCACATGAAAAAAGATGAATTAAAGAATACTGCACAGTAAAAAAAACCCTAGATTCATACATAACTATAAAACACATTTTTCAGAACATCTAAACCGAGGTTATCTTTGGGTTGATTGTAGGTCAGCACCAGCAATACTCCGAATTTAAGTCTGTATCTATTGGCGTTATCTGTGAAAATCATCAAGAAATATGGAAGGACCATTTTGGCTTTGACAACACAAGATAAGCAGAGGTACAAGGAGGTCATGATAAACGAAGTAAAAATCTCAGAATATACAGAGGCGAATCTCAGAAAATGAAAAGTTTTCCGCAGACACCAGAAAGGCAATCATTTATCCTAACGGGGACCTAATGATGGCTCCACGGGAACCATGATTAGCACCCAACAGTGGCTTCATGGAAGGCACCATTAGGTACCCCTCTTTTCTAGAGAGACGAGGCAGTAGGCCACTAGGCCCAACATGCAGATGTGACAACCAACGGCTACAAATGGGTGAACCAATCGCAAGGGAACACAGCAGGCTTCACCGTGCACACCAATAGTGACCTGACAATTGGCACATGCTGCATTCCTCCTGATTGGAAAATCGAAACCCAAGGTTTATAAACAGGAACCCTTGATGACAACAAGGCCAATCGTTAAAAAATAGAGGAAAAATGTGCACATGGAGGCGTGAATTCTTACAATTGGACCAAGATGCACATTCACATATATGCACACATATGCACATGCACATACCCTGAACATGTCCACCTATACCCACACACAGATACATGCACCTATCCATCCAAACCCACAGAGACATGCAGCAGATGCACAATCGCAGACAGAAACACATGAAAACACCTCATTTCCCAGTTCCCACATCCCAATGTGACAAGGATGGCAACATAAGCAAATTGAAAAGTAAAAAAGAGAACAAAGAATTGGAAAAACCTAACTCAATTACTTTCCTACCTCAAGGAATGTGGGTTAGCATTGTGTGTTTCAATGGATTTCTATGGCCAAGGCCACCAAGTAACAAGAAATTTTCCTTATATCTTAGTTCAATCAACATCCATCAGTTTCCAAGAAATCATGAATAATCATAATAACAACGACATACTTGACCTATACAAGAGAGAGAGAGAGAGAGAGAGAGAACCTGCTGGTTCCCAGGTGAAATGGCAAGATAGTTTTGAGTATGCGCCAGCCTTAGAAGCATGGATTCTACACGAAACTGTGAGCCCCTTGACAGAACAGAAAAGAAATCTATCCCAAATACGCGAGCAAGCTCAGATGTTCGATTTATCTGTCAGAAAGAATATTAAAGGCCATGACACAGTTATCATACTAAAAGAAAAATTTATCATATCACCTTAAATACATAATGCCCATATATATGAAGTGTGGGCTGCAAACAACAAACAAATAATCTGAAGAGAAAATGTATTCACTGCAGAGAAATATGCATTCAGAAATAGAAGGATTTGAAGCACTTATTTTCAGCCTTCACCAACACCAAGAGGCAATAGCACCTCTGAATCCTTGAATTAAGTGTTTAGATGTTTATCAAGGTTCTGCTGAATCAATACAGTCACTACAGTGTCAGTATTAAAGGTATTGAGCTAAAAATCAGACAGAACGTCCATATAGCCAGTGGCATAGTCGACACAGATATTGGCTGGCCCATATTAGTCCACAAAGCAATTGGCCCAAGATCAAACTCCTACAATGGTGATATCAGGGTATTCATTTTTTAGAACCATGCCCATCAGCATTGAATTTGGCATTCTGTGACACACCCACTGTGGATACAAGAGGTAATACTTTTTTCTTCACATTTCTTTGCGCCATACATCTCACTGTAAGAAAAGATAAATGTAAAATTAACTAACATAGTCACAGATGAACTATGGAGGCTCAAACACCAAAATGTTCAACAAACAAAGGGAAATGTAATGCGTACAGTTGAGTAAAACAGAAAGCTCACGAGATATGACAACTTGATATCAGATAAAATAAAGCACTTTGTCTTGTTTTAGAATTTCAGATGAAATCATGAGAAAGCATGAAACAAAGCCAGACTGAAATACTTCGGACATATGTTTGAGTTACAAGAGTGGTGGAGGTGTCCAAAATTGTTGTCCAAAGACTGCTCATTTCCTGTGACACTACGTCTGGAAGTATTGATATGTTGATATATGGATGGTGTAAGTTTAGGAAGGATGAGGATGAGGGTGCTTAAATAGGAAAAAGATAATATTAAATCCATTAAAGTTTATGTAGGGCGTTGTTACTATCTGCTGCCCAGTCAGCAGCACACAGTAACACCCCCTAGGGGGTTTGTGTGGCATCTTTGAAGCCACCAAATCAGGGGGGAAAAATGATGCTTGTTGGTGGCCCTAACATCTGTTGAAACTAACATGCCAACTTTAGGAGCATAAAGAACAAGCAAAAATAGACATGGTCCCACTGCCACTGGGCAAAATATAAGCGCAACACCATGAACCCCAAAAGTACATTGTTTTATCTCATATTCCCAATCTACACTACCAAACTTTCTCTACTATCAGGAAACTATCTATGAATCTAAAACCATATACAAAAACTCCTCCCCAAAAAACACCAAAAGGGTAATCCTTTGTACAAAAGACTCTGCACCAAGGCAGAGTGGATAACAGACTAAGACACCCTCTCCCTGAAATATTTACAAAATACTGCTGCCTCCGCAGTCAAAGCACCCCAGAAGTTGTGACTATCTCCATGCATAGCATAACAGCATAGACACGCATGAAGAGCACTATCTGGTCCTCCATTTTGCTCACATTATGGAAGGTCATGTCCGAAATCAAGGAAAGCCAAATCAGATCGGGACCTAGGATCAACACGTCATGATTCAATGACCACCAGGATCAGATCGGCCGATCACTGGATTGGCTTGAATGAGAAAATTGAGAAAAATCAAGAGAAGAATCCCAAAAAAGGAGTATCACACGCAAACAATCAAATTCAATGGAATAACATTGATGGGAATTTGAAACCAGCGCAAGCTTTGTTGTGCTCATAAGCTCCCCAAAGCATGTCCGAAGGGTAGAGTATTTTTAGAGATGTATATATATATATATATATATATATATATATATATATATATATATTATTTGGCCCATTTACAGCCGGTTTAGCATGTTTTCATTTTTTTTCTGAATTTGGGATGTGATTTTTTTTTTTAGGGATTTTAGTGCAATTTTTTGCAATAATTATCTAGTTAGAGATGTTTGAATCTATATTAGAGTAGGGAGTCGAGTTTGAGTCGGAAAGGTCCCTCATCACTATATATGTGCTTGTAATCTCTCTTTTTAGTTATGGATGAATTTTTGCACGAATTTCATGATATTTTCAGGTTTTTCTCTGCAACGGAGAAGACAACCCTATGACGGGGTCGAATTTGCCCTGCAACGGGGATAGGTGTGACGCCCTAGCTGCCGGTGCGACGTCAGAGGCCTCCCCACTGTTGGGGCGACGACGGTAGTCTCTCCAATCCTCCTTCCTCCTTTGTCCCCCACCAAACATTGATTAAAAACCGTAGCTAGCAGACCACATTGGCCTAGACCAGCCCATAGAGCTCCGAACCGAGCTGACACAATTGATTTTGGGCCCAATTCAAACCATGTTCCAACCAGTCCACTATGCCATGCGAAGGATAGGAGGCCACATTCAACAGCCTCAACCCTTGCCTCTTCACCCCAGCCAGGGATGAACATCAGCTTGCCCAAGCCAAACTTTTGCACGCTCAAGCTCAGTTCGGTGTAAAAGACTAATAATAGGCTCGAACTCAGGTCGGCCGCGCTGCCACCCTTGAGCAGACCCTAGCCAATCGAGCCTAAGCTCAAGCTATCAAGCTCCAGTGAACATAAAAATATTTTTATATTTTCAAATATTTGTGCGCAAGCTTCAATTTAGAGAACTCGATGAATCCCAATAAAAATTAAAAATATTTATATTACTACACTAAACATACATATAAGTAAAACATACAAATAGATTATAGATTATTAATTAAGTTGGCTCACAAGCCAAACAAGTCAAAAAGTCAAGCTCAAGCTAGGCTTGTTTAGATACACAAGCCTAGCATGAGGATCAAGCTCAAATCATTTGAATAAATAGGTAGAACCAAGCTGAGCCAAAGAAACTCGAGTTGGGCTCAGGTGGGTAACGAGTAGCTCAGCTTGTTGCTAGCCCTAGTCCCAACCTAGGAAAATCCCTACAATACTTCTTGGAGCCGCTCATTGTTGCTTTATTCTCTAGTGACATCTCCTCCAAATAGATGGAGAGAACGGGCAGTCGAAATAAGATTCATAAAGGTATCGACTCTCTTGAATAAAGGTGACATAACATATGTGCAACTTTTAATAAGGCTATGCTTGCTAAATAGCTATGGAGGTTGGGAGAAGAACCGGAGGCGTTATGGATGTGATTGTTAAAGAGAGGTATTTTCACATAACAACAGATGGTGCCTCTACTCTTCGAATTCTCATAATATGTCTTCTATTTGGAAGCATATTATCAAGATTGCTGATATTCCATCAATATCATTCAAATTGAAGCTGGGGAATGGTGAGCAAATCATGTTTTGGAAGGATAAGTGGTGGTCAGATTCAACACTGGCAAGCCAATTTAGTAATCTGTTTTCTATTGTCAACAACACTGAATCACTTGTCTTTTCTAAGATCAATAGGGGGCAGTTGAACAGATTGTTAGGAAGAGATCCTACGGATGTGGAGTTTGAAGAACTCATCTCTTTATTCAATATTGTTGATCAGACTCAATTAGTTCTGCAGCAGGAAGATAGTAGAGAATGGAAGTGGAGTAATAATGGGAAATTCTCAGTTAGTTCCCTTGTGAAATTTTTAGAGATGGAGGTTGCAGAGTATGGTGGAAGGATATGGTTTGGGCAAATATCGTCCCCAACAAGATTAGGCTGTTTATCTGGAAGATTGCTTGGAATAGATTGCTGACTGGTCAGAGGATCAAGAAGATACTTCATATTGAAGACTCTAGATGCATTTTTCGTGCCGTGTTTGAAGAGGATCAGAATCACCTTTTTTACGGGTGCGATATTGTAAACTTTCAATGGGAAATTCTTTGCAAACTGATGGGTATCAGTTGGGTGAATCATTCATTGGTCATGGATATGCTTAGATGGTGGGAGAAGTTTGTCCTTATACAAAACATAAGCACGTGTGGTTTCTGTTCTGCCCTGCTTTATTATGGTCTGTATGGATTGAGAGAAACAGAAGGAAGTATATGAAGGAGTTTACAAGTGCCAGTGACATGGTGGGAAGAGCACTCAAATGGGTTCCAGACTGGAGAAGAGCAGCACAAGATAATAACCACAAACTGTTGCTGAAAGTGAGCCAGTGGAAGATCATGGTCTCCTAAACTTTCTATTTCTGTACTCTGTTTTATCATCTTGATAAAACAGTAGGTGTATTATAGCTCTTGTGATTTTCTGTGACTTCCCAATTCTCATGTGTTTTTGGGTTCTTGGGATTTCAACTTTTCTTGATTGTATTTTGTGTCATCTCCTTTGTACTCCCTTATTTTTATTCTCAATGAAATTGTGGCCCCTGCCACTTTTCCAAAAAAAAAAACATATGATATAACATAATCAAAGCTTCATAACAATATATAAAGCTGAGCCCTGTGTCTAATCACACGAAAGCATATGGCACAAAGCAGTGCAATTCACTTTGACATGTGTCCAGGTTGGGGGTCTTTGTGCACAACAATATGAGGGTTCTAGAAGAACTGTTCAGACTTGTACTGGTCAGTGAACAATGAGCAGAAATAAACAGTGAGTCCATGCCTCCAAAGCCGAAACATTGACATGCAAAAGGATGATTACCTACACAGGCAAACAATTTCAGACCGAGGAAACAAAGCATGAGATCGGTCCCCAAAATGGACAGCCAAAAACACAATCCGGACCCTGCTTCACCCTGGAGTAGTTTACTCAGCATGTTGTCCCTCCGGCGTGCTGGGCAGTTTACCCTGTATACTTTGGTGTCTGGCCCGGGAGATGCCCCCAGCCTCTTCCAGTCTAATCTGGTATACTTGGGTGTCTGGCCTGGAAGCTGGTCCCATCCCTTGCCGGGGTGAAGAATCAGCCAATCTTGATCATCAATCCTGGCTGGTCTGACCTTGGCCAGCATCAGCCTTCTTTCAACACTCAAGAAAAAGATGTTTTTAAATTTAAAAAAAAAAAGAACACAATGAAAAAACATCAAATTGAGCATGCAAAGGATGGGTTTATAGCAAACATAAAAATACTACTTTTGTGTAGGCTTACACTATATTGGGCAAACATGAACTATACATATTCTATCCATGACATGTGACTTTGGTAGTACTCTTGATATTGCATAAGGCAGTCATTGTAGTCACCTGTGTTAGCATCTATGACGGTACCCAACATCCAACCAGGGATCACTGGGACTTGGCATGATCCTCCAGTTGATTGTTGAGAGTCTTGGGATGGAAAAGATGTACCAGAATATAGGAGATAACCATAATACCCTGATGAATAACTTGAAATATCCGAACATTGAGTGTAAGCATAATAAATAATCACTACGATAGGCATACCCCTCAAAGCAAGGATGGCAATACCGGTACCGGTACCGATATCGGTGGGTATTGGTACTAGTACGTACCGGCCCAGTACCGGTCCGATACCAGCCGATACCCTTTAAGTCAAGGGTACCGGTGCCGGCCGATACCGGTACGTACCGGTATCGGCTGGTACTGCCAACCATGCCTCAAAGTGAGCTTGAGATGATGCCATCTAAGAAATTTCCAAAAACCACAAGAGATGAATGGGTGAAGAGAACCTTAGAGGCACTTGCGGTGCCTTAAAGAGGCCTTGGGGGATTTATATAGGCCCCCAAGGTCCCAAACCCTAACTAGCCATTGCTAGCTTTTTGCAAACGGCCAGAAATAGCTACTTTTGACACCCAATCCCTAGTCAAACTAACCATTGCAGCTTTCCGCAGACATGAGGATCCGAGTGCAGATAAGCCAATCCCATCCAAGTGGGGTTGGAAAGGTTGCACAAGATCGGCACAGTCAACCAAAACCCAATTTGGAGTGACCAATCCATGCCAATCCCAACCAATTTTTAAAACCTTGTTTCAGAACAAAATGTGAGCAGAACAATATTTTTCCATTGCACACATACAATGGATGTACAATTTCTCTTTCACAAACTAATCTCCCTCCCTAACCACCCTCTCTGTTTCTCTCAGCTGAAAAACCTACTGAAAATTATGCATAGGTGGTCATTAAAAAACTTATCAAGAATTACACAACTAATCTGCTTCAACATGTTAGATAATAGACATCAAGCATTCATTAAAAAGTCAATAGTAAAGTCATATTTAAAAGACATCAAATATTTCTAGAAAGAACAAAGACAATCAAGCTCACTACAGATCATGGATTGCGGAATCAGCCGATTCAAATATTCATCCCTCCCGATTTATAAAAAAAAAAAAAAAAACAGTGTGAATCAGTCCGAATCGGGTCCAGACCGAACCGGCCAATCAGGCCGGTCCAGTCCGATTTGGCCCGATTCGGGCCCGATTCGGATCCCCCTTAAGGGGGCCGATCCAGCAAGCAGCAACAGCGTTTCTGCTGCTACTGCTGGCCTTCCCCTTCCCCCAACCCCTCCCCCTCCCCCGGCCACCACCGCCGCTACTCACCGCCGCCGGCAACTTGACCCCCAAAACAAGCTATAGTTTGGAAAACCTCAAGTAGAATAAGCTAGGGACAAACGAAGTGATTAAACCTTGTTGCCTTTTATCTGGAAAGATCCAAAATAAACTCCACCCAAAAAAAAGGTTACCACTGGCTTCAGGCATTGGAAGGAAAATATACACAGATGATCATCAGTATATAAGACAAAAAGAGAATAACCAACAACCACAATAGATACAGAACCATCAAAGCAGAAACAAGAAGCTTATGTATATTGCCATGCTATGAATGGCTACCATCCGCCGTTCTCTGCACTCCCCCCATTAGATCTCTCCCAGCCACTTCCCTCGCCAGAACTATATGCTCCACCATGAGGCTTTTCTCGACTCCAAGCATATCTCTACTGAAATGAACCACTGCGATTGCCCCAGCAACCAGGTTCGTCAGCTTTATCGGAATCAGTCTTTGGAATCCAAACTTGATCCTCATTAGACATTGCTCCTTTGGTTGACACAGATGTGGAATTCCATGCTTTTGCAGAGTCACTGTCAAACCCCTTCGATTTGTTCCAATTGTCTGGCCCTTGGGACACTTGTCCACTTGCTTTTTCAGAGAAAACAGTATCACTCTTCCGGACATCAGACCCTTAGTTGTCTTTAATGTATATATTTTTACGGATGTACACAAATTGCATTCATTTTTATTGTACATTCATTGAATCATATGTATACAATTGTTTCTGACTTTTCTGATTTTTTCTAATTTTTTCTGATTTTTTTAATCCGGCCGAGTCGGACCGGCCAGACTTCATCTAGATTGGCCGACTCGGCCGATCCGATCCGGGACGGATCGGGATCGCCGAGTCCCGATTCGGGGACCCGATCAGACCCGGAATTCCTTGCTACAGATTGTATGATCGTGAAATAAACCATGAGTGTCACCATAATGGCAAAGAAGCCAGAATAACTATGTAAAATTAACAGAGAAGTACTGCTGGCATCCCACTGTTGCTGAGGACCTCCTTCCTCAAGTGACTGCAGAGGAGAGAGGTATGCTGTCAATGCCCTCTTCTGAGGAAGAAGTGAGGGCAGTCCTTGCCCTGGCGGGGGATAAAGCCACTAGGCCTGATGGTTTGCCACTCTTGTTTTTCCAACAGTGCTAGGGGAAAAAAAAAAGTGTACCCAGTGCACGAGGCTCCAACAGTGCTAGGAGATTGCTAAAATAAATCTCACATTGGCAGCTTTGGAATTTCAAGAGGGAGGGCTCATCTTGGAGGCATCAATAAGACACTTGTCATGCTTATCCCTAAGAAGGAAAGAGTAGACTGTCTTTCTGACTATAGGCCTGTTAGTCTCAAGAATGATATGTACAAGATTATTACCAAGATGAAAGGTTTTAGGCTTCAAAACTAAGGGCTTTCATCAGGTGTAGACAAATTCAGAAGAATTTCCTGGTGGCTCACGAGTATGTCTTTGGCATGAAGCAGCTCAAGAAGAAGGGTTTGACACCGAAGTTAGACTTTGAGAAAACTTATGACAGAGTCAATTGAGAGTGTTTGTTTCACGTACTTTCAAAGATGGGTTTTGGAAAGAGATGGGTGGGTTGGATGCAAGCTTGTCTGACCCTTGCTACTTTCACTGTTCTCATCAATACGAAGCCGTCAACTTACTTTCATAATGAGAGAGGTCTTCGGCAAGAGGATCCTTTGTCACCATTGATATTTGTCATGGTTGCTCACTTACTGAGCAGAATGTGGCATAAGGCTGCTACGGCAAGATTGTTGACTGGCTTCAAGGTCAATAAGTCTGGTGGGATTTCTATCACTTTTCTTCAGTATGTGGACAATACTATTTTGTTCTTTGCCGTTGAGGACGAGGAGCAGCCTTTTGTGGCTAGATTCATACTAGACTTATTCGATAAGGTCAGTGGCCTTAGGGACAACTTTCATAAGAGTAGCTTGATAGGAATTCACATGGGCCCTATGGCTTTGAGTGGGGCAGCATTGATCGTAGGATGCCCAATTGGAGACTTTCTTAATACTTATTTGGGCTTTCTGCTCTCACCAGGGACTTTGAGATGCAAGGAGTGGCAACATGTGATTAACAAATTCTAGTCCAGGTTGGTAGGTTAGAAGGGTAGACTTCTCTCTTATTGGGGGAGGTTGGCCTTATGCCAGTCAGTTTTCAATAGTTTCCCAGTCTACTTTTTGTCCATTTTCAAAGTGCCCAAAAAGGTATCGAAGAGGTTGGACTCCATCAGGCACCAGTCCTCTGGCATGGCTGCGGGTAACCTAAGAAAGGAGGCTTTGCTATTAACTGGGGTAGGACCGGCAGGAGCAGGGAGAACAGGGACTTGGCATTAAGGATATTAATCGCTTCAACATTGCACTCCTTTCCAAATGGTTGTGGAACCCGAGAAATTCTGATGCAGGTTTATGGAAAGAAATCATCAGGCAGAGATATTATAAGGGCTCCAGAGCATGGGACTTGGCACCCAGTTCCTCTTATGGACTCTCCCATGTATGGAGGGGTATTTTCCAGTCCACAGATGTGATTCAGGCAAGGAGTCAGTTGATTCTTGGAGATGGGCATAGTTGTTTCTTTTGAACAGATCGATCGTGTGCAGGGGTTTCTCTTTGTAGCCTTTTTCCTAGGCTCTTTGTTGTAGCCACGAATCCAGACGCGATGATGGCTCAAGTTTATAATGCGGCTCAGATTGGGGGATGTTGGTGTCCCAACTTCACGAGGTCTCTCCAAGATGAGGAGATAGGGGATTTATGTGATCTTCTACTTCTCCTTCATGATGTCAGCTTGGACCCCGCCAAGCAAGATGGATGGACTTGGAGATGGAAGGCCTCACACGATTTCTCAGTGACATCAATTTACTCAATCATTGCCTATGTTATCAAAGGCAATTGCTTGCTCGCCTAGGCAATAAAGTGGGTTGAGGCGAGCCAAGAATGCCTCGCCTCGTCTTGCCTCGCCTCATGTTCACCTCACTCACTTAAGCACTTGCCCATGAGGTCTATGCCAAATGTTTATTTCTTTTTTAATAATATGGTACCGTTTTCTTATTCCTAATTATTCTAAAGTGGCTGGTGCCGCTTTTAACAATGTCCAATTTGTTTTTCTCTTACATCTGCCACGTTTTTCACTTTTTCCTTTTTTTTACATGCTGCCACATTTTTTCTTATTTTTTATGATTCCTAAGTAAGATTTGCCAAACCAGTTCTAGAACCAGAATTGGTCAGAGCCGATTCTAGTTCCGATTCCAATTCGAACCGGTTCTAGACTAGTTCTGGCTCTAAATGGCCGGTTCTAACCAATTTCAAACATTTTAGGGCCATTAATATAAAAAAATGAATAAACAAAAATTAGTAAAAAATAACAAAAGATGTTAGAAATCTAGCAATTAGTTTGTTCCTAGTTCTTACAAAATGAACATAATAATTTGCATAAAAATCTAACATTAAACACATTCAACCATTCATAATTGAATAATAAAATGATAATAAGTAATAATGTAACATTAAACACATACCATCAAGAAGCTAATAATGATACTGACCATATGGATTAGGTTCATATGGAGACCATGAATAATTTGAAATTGAAGATCTTTCTTCATCCTCTTGATGTAGTTCATCATGTCTCTCTACATAGCCATATCTAAATAACACCAAAGCCATTTGATCTCATTGTCCCAAGAAACATGTGTCAGCTTGTTAAGGAGCTTGATGTTGCTCAGGTTGGCCATGAGGTCCATGAGGATTAGGATCATGAGGTCCATGACTACTGGCATAATTGCTATCATATTGTTGACCGTAATATGGATGCCTTCTCAGAGTCAGAGCTTTACCTTGAAGTTTTTGTTGTCTGGTAGCCTCCATTCTCCAAAATGATGACATCCCTCATATTATGTAGGCTCGACACAAGTTTTATTATTATAATCATCATCATCATTATCTCGTCCACCTTGAGGTTGAGTACTTAAGTCCAAACTAAGTGAGTAAGAAGGGACTGCAAATCCAGGAGTATGCCCTCCAACATGTACACCAGATGTCACATGTTCATACATCTCCTCATCACTAGGCTCCTCAATAGTATCATCACGTCTAACAATTATAGAATGAGGAGATGAGGGAACATCATGTCGATGTGTGCTTAATTTTCTTTTATACACATGCTCTATTGGCATCTATTGCTTTCCCTTTCCCTCTTCTTGATACTTTTCTTTTGATCTTGTTTGAATAACAGACTCAGACATCCTTGATGGCTGGAAATCAGGTATGGGTGTGTTGTGAGGCTGTGATGCAGATTGTCGATGCAGGGCATAAGGATCACTAATAAAAATATGTGAACGAACTTGACAAGAAGAACTCAGGCCAACAGTCTTCTGTCATCTTGGATCTTGTCTCTCCTCAAATTCTTGAGTAAGAGCAACATTAACCCATTATCCCACTGCCCAAGAACGGTCTGTAGGATCAAATAAAGGCTTATCTAAATCAGCTCTTATTTCAACCCATGCACTCAAGGGATGCTCCTCATCGAACAATTCATCCCAAGTCAATATGACCCTCAGCCTGAACATCCTCATGGTCATCTTCTCCATGCTCCATCATCCTCTTTTGTAACAACTTATGTTGCCTTTCTTGATTTTTCATCCTCAATCCCATATTGTAATGGCAGCATATCAATTTTTCCAGTGTTTCAACTTTCAATCTATTCCTCAATTTGATCAGCACAAGACCGAGGGTACTTCAGTTTAGTTCACATTCACTTGCGGCAGTAGTTTGACTAAGTACAAGGATAGCAATCTCTGTCAAAGCATTGACACCCATACTTCTTCTCACAGTTGCCCAACTGTTGCAAGAGAAAATATAGAAGACTAGAAGTCAGTATGTTACGACCGAGATTCTAAAAAGGAAGTATGTTCTAAAATTCAAGAACATAACCTGGACTATACTTCATGACTGTCGATTGAATCTCTGTTAATCCATAAACACCCTGCCTCAATTTAAATTCATTAAGTTGACTTTTTGCTTCATATCTCATATCATCATTCTTCGACATTCAGATTATCACATCTAATAACCCTTGCATCACCTCATTATCAATATGAAAATCTGAACTATACAGATAACAGGAGTTCAAGAAATATCCTATATTTTGTCACATGATTTACATCAATAACACCGTACATGTTAGAAACTTAAAATTGATAGATAAGTAACAATTAGCAAACAACAACTAACTTACTAGCTACATGCAATGCATAGTGAAGTGTACCCTCCCATCTCAAATCAATAACCGTCCACCACCTGTGATAATCATTTGAAAATCTTTTCTGAATCTTCATTTTGACTCTGTCAATTGCTTCACATAGGTATCCTATGTCATTTTTATCATCGTCATCAACCATCTTTAAGACATGCACAATGGGCTCAACCAACTTGAGATACCTTCGGATGCTCTCCCAAAAAGAATCTTTCTCAACAATTTCATATATAAATTTTTCTTTTTCTTTTTTTTGTATTGGAGCCAAGAGTCTTGAAATGTTTCAAATATTCTCTTTTCACTAGAGACATCTTTAATTGCCACTCTATGCTTGTATAAACTCTCCAAGGAAAGAAAGTGTGTGGCAAATCTGGTGGGACCTGACCAAACAAGGTTCTGATCACCTGTCTTCTGCCTAAAAATGGTAAGTATGCAGTGATTGGCATAAATGTAACTGCGATCTGACTGTGCGTCGTGGATGATGCTCTCAACTGCAGCAATATCCTCTTAACATCAGATCTAAACTGTGCAGTGCATGGAACCCAACAGAGATGTTTCCTTTTCTCCATCAACAACTGACCAGTCCTTTTATAAGTTGTTGCAACATCAATGACCACTTGCACCATTCTTTCTTTCCCAACTTGTTCAAAGTCATCCATCAAGCCAAATAAGAATTCAGCACCCTTGACTGAATCAAAAACACCAAAGGATTTTAAAAAACTGTTACACGTGGACAATACACTAGAAAGTTAATCATTTGCTTCCTAGTAGTTCATGTCCATCCATCACATATCAATGTGCGTCTTCTTTCATCCCAAATTCTCTTAAAGAGTTTATCCATTCCTGAAGATTACGAACTTCTTCATCCAGCAGTGGCCCAAAAATGTCTTTTGGCTTAGGTGTTGGTACATCTAAGCCACCTCTTGCTATTGAGTCGACCATAGTCTGAAAATAAGGATTAGCAGTTGCATTTATAGGAACATTAGCATAAAAAAAACTATTTGGAAATGTGCTTCTATTGCTATGATACCACTTTCTTCACCTGCCTCCATCCTTTCAATGCAGTCTTGATGCTCCTCGGTTTGGCATCTTCTTTCCTATACACATAATGGTCCACAGGACCAATAAATGGATCTGCAATAGGAGCCAAGTCTCCTCCACTACCAAGCAATGTAGCATGCTATGTAGCAGATATGGTATTTGCTCTTGGCAATGATGGTCGTGATGAAGATGAACCGTCCTGCAGTACTCGACAGATCACCAGGTAGATGAAGTGTCATGCCCAAATCTGCGCATCTCATCTTCATGTAACATCCGCATACTCTCATGAATTGCTGCTCTGAACTCTTCATCAGTATCACTATCATCATCATCATCTGCACCCCTACCAGGTGCCCTAATCTCAGCTCCTTTTGTTTGCCTTGTCCAAAGATTTCATCCTCCACTTCTTCTTGACTCTTCTTTAATTGTATTTGCCTTTGTTTTCCTCTCAACAATTCTCTGAATAATTTTCTAGGGGTTTTTGCAAATAACCCCCTAAAAGATATCATATTTGTAGATAACCTCCTGTATGATTCATATTTGCATATAACCCCCTTGATTATGGTGTTATTTATAACCCCCTCCACTATGTTGGTTTACTTTGAATTTCACCTAAACTGAAATATTGTTACCTTACATCGAATATGTGAAAGCTATTAAATAAAAGGAGTTTTTGCAAATAACCCCCTTGAAGATTTGATATTTGTAGATAACCTCCTGCATGATTCATATTCGCATATAACCCCCTTAACTATAACGGTATTTACATATAACCCCCTTAACTATGTAGTTTGTCTTGAATTTTATTAGAGTTAAAATAATTTTATTACATAAATGTAAGAATAATTTTTTTGATGTTAAATATATACAACAAGCTTACGCATAGATGGTTATGTGCATTTTCATTTAATTAGCTTCACATATTCTATGTATAGAAACAATATTTTAATTCAAGTGAAATTCAAAGTAAACTCACATAGTAAGGGGGTTATATGCAAATACTACTATAAGCAAGGGGGTTATATCGCAAATATGAATCATGTAGGGGGTTATCTATGAAATCTTATAGGGGGTTATTTCCAAAAATCCCTAAGTACTGATAATATCTTCAATTAAAATATATGCACCTCACAAGGAAAATCACATAAACATCTATCCATCAACTCGTTGTATACATTTAACGTCAAAAAATTTATTTCTATTTTTATGGAGAGTAAAAATATTTTAACTATGATGAAATTCAAAACAAATCATATAGTTAAGGGGTTATATGCAAATATCACCATAGTTAAAGGGGTTATACGCAAATATGAAGCACACAAGGGGTTATATACAAAAATGACATCTTTTAGGGGGTTATTTGCAAAAACCCAATTTTTTAATGTCATCTAATGATTTTGTGCATGGATGTACATCTCCTTTTTATTCATGTCAAATGTTGTTTCATTCTAAATATCCCTCCTCCCATCTCCTGGACATATAGATCGCATTTGACCCTCTTTATCTTTGCATCAATTAAAGTGGCATATTGCCATCCTGAATCCTCATGTCTCTCTGCACGATCAACCATATCTGCTGAAAAACATAGATAATTAAAGTTCATTTAGTCAAACCAAAGCTCAATTGCATCTTAATTAGATTAAATATGGAAAAGCCCCTAATTTTATGCCCTAATTAAATTTCAATTAGGAGTTTTTCTAAAGTTATACCAAATTAAATTGCAATTAAGCACTTGACTAATACAATTACATGTAATTGTATGCAATTGATACTCAATGGCATCTTAATTAGGCTAAATAAAGAAAAAGCCCCAATTTTTATACCTTAATTAGGGTTTAATTTGGGGTTTTTCTAAATTACAGAAAATTAAAATACAATTGAGCACTTAGTTAATAAAATTACATGCAATTGTATGTAATTGATGCTCAATTGCATCTTAATTAGGGTAAATATGGAAAGCCTCAATTTGTATGCCCTAATTAGGGTTTAATTTGAGATTTTTCTAAAATTACAGCAAATAGTTTAGGAGGTATAACTTCAATATCATGAGATCAAAATACACATGCTAAATAAAATTTTAAAACAACCTACAGTGTGTTAAAAATTAATTTTTATCTTAAAAAATTAAAATCCTTGAAATAAACCTTTATATGCTTCAAACAACATCAAAGAATGAAAAAGATCTCCCTTTTAATCTCCCAAATTTTTTAATGTTCCCAAAAGGAAGAAAAAATCACCAAAAAACTCTTTCTTTTTCTCTTTTTTCTTACCTTTTTTGTACAAGATCAGCCGGATCTGCTCGCCAGCAACCGGATCTGCTCACCAACGGCAGCGGACGGCTGGACGACGGCTCCGGCAAGTGGCGGTGGCAGCTGGGGTGGGGGCTGGTCTGCTCCGCTTCTCCCTTAGTCCCTCCTACTTTCCCTCTCTCTCATGGGTGCACAAATGGTGCAACTTGTGAGGAATCGGGACTAAAGTCCTGCCAAACCGGACAAAACAGGCGCGGTACCAGCTGGTTCAGCCAGTTCGGTCCCGAATCCACCCGGTTCCTTCTCTTTTTTTAAACCCGGCCGGTTCCAACTATGGAACCGGCGGAACCGGATGGGAGACTGCCGGTTCCGATCTGAACTGGCTGGTTCAGCGAACCTTGTTCCTAAGACCATACACTACTTATATGAGTGATTTATACAAATTGATCGTTACATTTTAGACATGATCAATATTTCTCAAGGTCTTACATATGATTATCTTAAATGTTTTCTTTATTTTCTTCATACTCCCATTTTCTTCCGTCATGATAATGTATGAGAAAATACACATCGCCTCAAACACCTAGGCGATCGCCTAGGCATTAGAGGCTACAGTGAACCCCTGGTTGCCTCGCTCACATCTCGCCTTTACCTTTATAGGTCATTGCCAACAGGGTCCTCTATTTCCTACTCGCCAAGCTTATATGGGGTACCAAGGGCCCTTTGAAGGTTCAGGTGCTCATGCAGAGGATCTCCATTAGTAGACTAGCCACTGCTAATAGGTTGGCCAGATTATGGATGATATTCCTATTATGTGTTGACTCTTCAGTTACGTTGACGAGATGGCTGATCACCTTTTTGTAGAGTGCTCTTATGCTTTGGAGGTGTGCCAACAAATTTTTGCTTCTATTAAGCAACAAATGTTATAGGCACATTCGGGGGAGGAGCTTTTTTGCAAATGGTCCTTTAGCAAGGTTCATAGGGATGACACTCACCTCTGGTGGCTGTTCCTCCACGCTACCTTATGGCCCCTATGAGGTGAGAGAAACAAAAGTAATCTTCCAGATAGAAGCCTTCATTCCTGATAGGGTTGCCCCTTTCATAGGGGAAAGAGCGAGAGAATGGGCTTTTATTTTGTGTAACAAACATACTATAAATCCTCCTCTTTGCTTCTTTTAAGCGGATTGTGAGGGGTAAACCTTCTTAGTGTCTTTTGTATAGGTAGAGGTTCTTGGGGAGGATACTTTTGTTTCTACGCTTGTACACTTCTTTTTCCACTTATTGAATTTGTGGTACTATCCACCTTCAAAAAAAATGCAAAATTAACAGTAACTTACTTCACCATAGACTGCTCAAAAAAATAATAATCTTATTTCTCTGTAAACTGTTCAAAAAATATTTTTTTGCTTATGAAGCATAAATAAATCTAAACATCAAATGGCATGTTGATAAAGATTACCAAACACAAAAAAAATAGGGAAGCCAGTGATGCAGATAAAAACACAAATGCATAAGTTAACAAACCATGTCCAGTTGGTTCATTATTTGGAGGTTAAGATTTGCTCTCTCCAAGACATATTCAATACATCGAAAGCGTGCTACTTGGCCACCACTTGAGAACCACTTATTCAATGTTCTAGCTGATATAGAAGGAATTTTCCGTCGCAAAACTTCTTCAGCAACAGCTTCAACAGTGTACATACTCAGCTTAAGTTCAGACCGCATCAACCGCCAAACATTAAGAACAATTCTTCCTCCAACATGTATACCACTTGCATGATTACGGCCCCATTCATCTTCAATTATTGCATCTTCAAGAACAATGGAATCAATAACTGTTTCAGAAGCTAACTTAGTGGTCACTTCTTTATCAGGATATGCAGAAGTCTTAACTTCATGCCTTGACTCGATTGAAGGAGTGCGAGACATGTTCTTTAGTAAGCGTATACCAAGATGTGCAGCTCGCTCAGCTAAAAAGCCAAGGGAGCTGCCTTGAATTTCCCAACCCAATAAAATATCTGGATCAATTAAACCAATCAACCACACTAGGTGATCAAATAAACACCTTTCTTCTGGAAAAGTTACAATTGTGCAACCAGATATTCCATCAACATTTCTGCAAATGATAACAAGAATGATCCCATTATGAAGGAAATTTTTACTTCAGATGGTGCAATAATTATACTAGAGAAGATCTAGTTCGCAGAAACCTGTGGGCCAGTTCAACAAATTAGCAAATCCACAATCTGAATCAAGAAGACCAAAAGAGAAGACGATGACAAATAACAACTGCATGATGATCAGAATTCTGTCCAAAAAAGGAAAAGTCTCCAAGGTATATACGACTCATATTTCCACCCTAAGCAGCGGCACAAGTTTAATCAATTTCCTGGACTAAACATATGATCTCTATTTGAAGAAGGAAAACGACATGAAATCTTATAGTATCTAAAAAACATCAAAATAAGTTAATAGTTAAAACTTTGACATGAGGATCCAGATATCGTCCTTTTCATTTTTGTTCATAATCAAATACACACATCTCTATGCATGTTAGTGTGTGTGCGCATGTATATATCATAATTAGAATAAACATTGACTAAGAGAAGTAGAACCCAGTCAGACCCAAACACAAGAGCACCAATTCAAGAACAGGCAGGAAAAAAAACTGTCACACACATTTCCTGAAATGGTCAAACTTTCCATGCCTAAACATAGGAAATGTAATCACACCAGACATGAAGACACATGTCTGAAGTTCCAAAACGTACATGTTCAACAATAGCACTTGCTATGTCAAACAATGGAAAGAAAACCAATCTAAAGACCAAGCAAAACCACCTAACATGCAATGTATAGATAGATTTGTCGTCAATAGCTTCCTCATAATTGAACACAAAATCATTATGTTTTCTATGGTGAGAGACATGCTTCTAGACATTCACAAAAACCAGAAGCACAGTTTGGACGAAGCAAAGTGTTCTGACACAAAATACACAAACAATGGAAATAAAGATGCAGCAAGAGATGCACCCCTTTTAGAAGACCCAGCTATGCAGGAAAAGAGAGAACCATCTCTCAAGAAAAGTTCCTTGAATACAACTATCTCAAACAAAGGCTAGAAAAAACATGTAATACTACCAACTGCATACGTGTGTGTATAGGGAGGCAGGATGAAATTGTCCCAGCCTCTTTTAACTTAGATGAGTAGTCATATGCGTGCATAGGGAGGCAGGACGAAATTATCCGAGACTCTTTTAACTTAGATTATTAGTGGGAAATGTGGATGGTTTTGGCAGAAAATCATGTACTTTCATTTTATTATTATTTTTCCCAAAACTTTTATCATTTTATCTTCAAAATAAATTCTTATCATTTTATCTTCAAATGCGCACCCTCCATAAATAGATCTTCAAATTAAAATACATAGAATGCCTTCAAAAAGATGCACTCTTCTTGAATTGCAATAAAAATTCGCACGCATGCATTTACGCAGATAGATGGCAGTAAAAAGGTCAGTACCTTCCACAAGATTTCATATTGTGATCACGCAAAAGCACAAAAAGTTTTGCATTATTATCCGTATCCTCCTGAACTGCAAGCACTATAAGATTTACGGCATCAAATTGTGGATCAGGCAGAAGATTTCCTCTTGACTCTGCCAGGATCTGTTAATAAAAAGGATCCCGCATATAACAGTGGTTATTTGCAAACTAACATAAAGTTCAACTACCAACAGCAGAGTCATAAGATTAGCAGTCATCCAGAAAAATGAGGAAAGCAATAATTCTGGTACCTCCATGCTAAACAATGTTAGATTTTGTCCACCACCAGCACTGGCAGGATCACGAAAGCCAATTTGACTTAAAGGAGTAGTCTTTGACTTTTCATTTGGACCTGAAATCTGTGAAACATCAAAGCAACCACTCATGGATGTTCTATCTTGCATACCAATGCATGCACCTTGTGATTTACCCCTTGAAACAACTTCAGAATGCAAAATATTTCCCGAACTTGAATTTGCATTATCAATCATTTTTTTGGGATCACATGGAATAGATTGAGGACAACCAGAGCAAGGATTCCTTATAGACCCTTGAGAATCCAGCTTTGCCGGTGAAGCTTCAAGATCTTTTGGAGATGTGGATGTTTTTTTAACATCATGACAGCAACAATTACCATTTTCACTTTTGTTCACAGAATGGTCACTGATCTTTGAAGAAAGTTCTGCATGTGCAGACAGCATGTTACATATGAAATGGGGAATTCAGTAATCAATCACATGGAACTAAGGAATAGAAAAAGTGGCATATGAATTCTGGTTCATACCAGTTGATTCATATGATATATTCTGCTCCGTTTGTGCCAAAAACCATTGGTAAACATAAAGTGGAGAAGGTGGGGAGGCTGCAAAAGTTAACAGGTATGAGAAGGAACCGTCATTTTGAAAGTGAACAGGAACACCCCTAACTGCCTCTGAACAACTCCCAGCCAAAAAGGATTTACCATTCCCTTTATCCATTTCATCATTGACGAAAAATGGAGGGAAATCAGGGCTTTGCCTCTCAGCTGTTATAAGGAAACAAAACAATTAAACTAGTTAGATAGTTAGGGTAATAACAAACAGCAGACATATGGGAATAAGTATTTCATCGTGACATTAAAAAAAATGAGGTAAGTCCAAATATTGAAGTCCTTGTACACAAATATGACTGCTGTTTTTTTTTTTTTTTTTACAGTGCAAATATGACTGCTGTTAAACATATACACTTAAAAAAATCATTGCAAGAAGAAAGTTTGCATGAGATGGTTGCCTTATGAAATTGCCAGCATTTCCAGGCAAAAAAGGATGAACTGCAGGAGACATCAGAAGAACCAAACAGGGGCAAAAATCCCACCGAGAAAAAATCAATATGAACACGCCAGAAAGAAAAAGAATAGCATATGACACGACAAAGACAACTGCAAAACATGCGACAAGTGAAGACTAACATCACATATGAACCAAAATATGTTCATTTCTAATTTCCTAGAGAAAACCAAGTTCAGACCTGTGAGATCCACATGTATGCAGATGCATCAAATGCGTCTTTAACTGACATCAATTAAGCAGGTGGGATATGTTTTGTGGATAAAGTTGGTTTTTACCTCTGCCAAGGTTTTAAATATTACTTACCATGGCGACTTGAAGCAGATTTGGCCCATTAAGCATGATGGCCTTGGAGGGAACTTGGAACTGCAGTTGGAGTAAAAAACCAGCAGAAATCTGAATTGAATCAAAATCATGCATGCCCAGTCCAACTTTAAGGTATACGTAGCATATGATCATAATTTGAGGGTTTCTCAAGATAAACTTATCATTAGATGTTTTGTTGTACACTTTTTGACCCTCCAAGGGTATATTTGAAGAAATAATAGCATAAGTTCAGTGATCATTTGATTCTCAGTTTTGTTTTGATAAATGCACTTACCCATTTCCTAAATAAAGTTATTTGTCCACTGAGCAATTCATCGTCCCTCTGATATGCATGTTCCTAAATTTCCCATGCACCTTTTCCAAGTTACTCTTTTTGTTAACCTAGTTAGCGACATATTGTATCATCTGCATTGTCTTCTGGTCAAGTGCAAAAAAAAAAAAACAAAAACAAAAAACAAAAACAAAAACAGAGGTGACCATGGGACACATTGCCTGGGTCATCTACTGATCTACGTAGTTTCCAATTTCTCTAAAGCCTGGAATGATTTTGCTGATTAGTTGTCTTGGTAGAAGATGCTTTCTTGTTCTGGCTGTTGTTTTCAAACCAAACCCGACTATTTATGCTTATCTATGGTTAACTTTTATTTATTCATTCTGATTTTTGCACCCCCTCAATATATCTGCAATGCTAGGTACCAGAACTGTCATCTTCACTGATGATTACTCATGCTTTAAGTGGGTGTATTCTCCTTCATAACTGAAAATGTTTGATACTATGATACACTTAGTTTTGAAAACATTCAAGGCATGCTTTAAGTGGGTGTGTGTACTCTTCTTCATAACTGAAAACCTTTGCTACTATGATACACTTAGTTTTGAAAACCTTCAAGGTCTTTCCTTATGCTTCTATTGGTGAGTGTATGTTTCATTTTTTCCCATTTTTCTTATTTTATGGGGCACTCTTCCTCGGTTATTCTGCCCAGGAGGCAGGAACTCGCCCATATTACGAAGTTATTGGCCAAAACATTAATTCACAATAGGGATGACTCATGCTTCTGCTCATCAATTTTTTCCTCTTCCCAGTTATCAACATCAAGGTTGGTCAAGACAGTATCAAATCTCAACCCAGGTTCAAAAGCAGCAAGCCAACTTGTAGAAACTTGTACCAGATCATTCAAGTCGGATTGAGCTGGCTAAGCTTAACAGTCAATAACCGGATACACCAATTGTTTCAGGGCACAAAGACAAAAGATAAAATAAGTCAACATGACCATTCGGCATGAGCTGGAATGAGTCAGCAAACCATGATCTATGTACGTCATCCTACTATTTCTCTATCAGATTCTCTTAGCATGTAGAAAAAACACCCAAGTATGAGCCCCATTTTCAAATCTAAACTACCCAGAGCCCTCAATTTCAGCTCCTTTTTTTTTTTAAAGTGGACGGTACCACTAATATGTATTATAAACAAAATGATAGAGAGAATTACACACCAGCTCTCAAAAAAGAAGCAAAAAAATACAAACGCACCAAGTTGGCGTCCCACTCGCACCCCTCCCGTAGCCAGCCAAAAAAGGAAGACTTATCCACAATAGGACTACGAAAAATTCTCCCCCATTCCCTAACCCTCACACACCCAAACCAAACAACTCTGTCTGACATCAAAGCTTCTTGCTTAAAGATCCTCCAGTTCCACTCGCCCCAAATGGCTCAAAGGGTGGCATAAAGAATCAACTACCAAATGATACGGCCACCTCTAGGAGCCACCAGCAGAGACCACGACCACGAGAAGAGCCTCCAGTGAGTTGACTCACCTCAGAGGTTGACACACTTTGGTGAAGATAATAGCCTTCTAGACTTCATTTGCAAACTAGCATGAGACAAAGAGATGATCTAATGACTCTTCTTCAAACCCATATAAACAGCACATGAAAATAACATCACAGCTGAAACGAATCAACCTGTCTGTCATTGGCAACCTTCCATTTGAGACCCTCCACATTAGCGTATTCACTTTTCAAAGGGGATTTGGAGTTCCAATGTGAGAAAAGAAAGGAGACCTCAAACCCCCATCAACAATAACGTGGTAAGCTAATCTAACTGAGAACTTCCCACGTGCCTCCCAGGTCCACACCTAAGAGTCCCTGGTGGAGGAGTAGGTGTCAAAATCTGCTAAGAGACTCCAGAAGGAAGCTAAGTCCTGAATTTCATCCTCCAAGATTTCGCCTAAATTGTGGAGTCCACATACTATTGCCTGCCACATCCTGATCATACATTTGTGTGACCATAGGTAATGGATCTGATGCAATGAGATCCACACCATTTGTCAACCCAAAAAAAGACATAACCTTCCATCTCCTAGAGACACCTTGGTGGCCACCCTAACAATATCCACTGCCTAAAGGATACCTCTCCAAACAGAAGTAGCATTTTAGTCCACCTGTAAGGATACGTCCCACACTCTAGTACTGGAATAATACTTCTCAGTGATAAACTCAATCCAAAGTCCTGAAAAAGAAGATCCCAGCTTCCAAAGCAATTAGGACAACAGTGCCAAATTAAACTGACAGGTGTGCTTCAAACCTAAACCTCCATTTTCTCTAGACGTGCATACCCTGCCCCATGAAATGTCATATCCTGGAATTTCTGCATCACTGTGTTGAACCAAAAAAAGAAGAAGAAGAAGAAATATTCATACCTCAAAGTTGCTGCAAAACCAGCAGCAGCAGAGTCTCCAAATCTGCAGGGAAAGAGCCTCCTGCAAGCCTCCAACAACAGCCTCCAATCTGCACCAATGCAAGTCTCCAACATCAGGCAATGGCTCACCCAGCAAGGAGGAAAAGGAATCAGCGCCAGCAGCAAGGAAGGGAGAAAGTAGGGTCTGGCCGACCTCCAAAGGCCCCCCTGTCAGCCCTCTTTTTTAAGGAGTGAGAGAGAGAAGAGATAGGGATGAAAGGGAAGGGATAAACACAAAAAAAGGGGAGCAGAGAGAGAGGTCAGGAATAATTACGAAAATTAAAGGAAAAAAAGAAGAAGAAGGAGAGACTGATTGGCCGGTCTCCTTCTCCATCCCCATCTCTATCCTCCTCTCTCTCTCCCTCCATCCTTATCTCTCCCTCCATCCTTATCTCTCTCCATCTCTATCCTCCTCTCTCTCTCCCTCTCATCCTTATCCTACTATACCGCGGGTATTGTAGCTACAATACCCGCGCTACAGTAGCCGGCCCCCTAAAAGCCTATAAATAGGCCTCCATTGGCAGCCTTTCATCCCCCCCGGGCCTCCTCTCTCCAGCGCACAAGAAGGCTCTCCAAGCTCCCTGCCACGGCCTCCAAGCTCCAACCTGCACAAAGCAAGAAAGAAAGGAGGAAAAAGAAGAGAAGGCCTATATTTTAGGCTTGTAAATTTTTGGGGGGGAAAAGAAGTTCATAACTTTTTTTATGTAGATCAATCTCCACATGAATTACTTATTTTTTTCTTAAGATGGTTCTTCTATATTGGTTGGTTGACCATTCAAATATAAATTAATTTAAAAAAAATAGAAAATAAAATAATGGTTCTTCCATATTGGTTGGTTGGCCATTCAAATATGAATTAAATTAAAAACAGAAAATAAAATAATGGTTCTTCCATATTGGTTGGTTGGCCATCTAAAATTAATTTAAATGAAAAAAATAGAAAATAATTAATAAATTAAATGGTTCTTCCATATTGGTTGATTGGCCATCTAATAGTAAATTAATAAAAAAACCAAAAAATAATTAAATAACATGGTTCTTCCATATTGGTTGGTTGGCCATTCAATAAATTAACTTATAATAAAAAAACAGAAAATAATAAATAAATTTAGATGGTTCTTCCATATTGGTTGATTGGCCATTCAATAAATTAACTTATAATAAATAATAATAAATAATAAATAAATTTAAATGGTTCTTCCATATTAGTTGGTTGGTTATATTAATCTAAAAAAAGATAAGTTAAATAATAAAATAATGGCATGGTTCTTCCATATTGGTTGGTTGGCCATATTAATAATAATAAAAAAATTAAATAAAAAAATCAGAAAATCAATTTGGTTCTTCCATAATGCTTGGTTGACCAAAAATCTGTTAATCAATCAATTAACGAATCTGTTAATCAATCAATTAACTTAACTAATTAAATTAAGTTGTTAATCAATCTAATTAACAAATTTGTTAATCAATCAATTAACTAATTAAATTAATTTGTTAATCAATTAATTAAACTTACAAAATTGTTAATCAATTAATCAACTAATTAAATTAATTTGTCAACCAATCAATTAATTCAACTAATTAAATTAACAAATTTGCTAATCTACCAACTAATTCAACCAATTAAGTTAAAATTGTTAATCAATCAAATAATTAAATTAACAAACTTGTTAATTAATCAATTAATTTAGCCAATTAAGTTAAAATTGTTAATTAATCAACCAATTAAATCAACAAATCTGTTAATTGATTGATTAATTCAACCAATTCAGTTGAAATTGTTAACTAATCAACTAATTAAATTAACAAATCTGTTAATTAACCAATTAATTTAACTAATTAAGTTGAAATTGTTAATCAATCAACTAATTAAATTAACAAACTTGTTAATTAACCAATCAATTCAACCAATTAAATTAACATGATTCTTCCATAATGTTTGGTTGACCAAAAATTTGTTATTCAATCAATTAACTTAATCAATTAAGTTAAATTGTTAATCAATCGACCAATTAAATCAACAAGCTTGTTAATTAACCAATTAATTCAACTAATTAAATTAATTGGCCCTTCCAAGTTCCATATCATCTGGTTGACCATTTGTTAATTAATCAATTAAAAATGAGAAAAATAACAAGCTCTTCCACATCAGTTGGATGACCAAGGTTTTCTAAAAATAAAAAATGCACAAATAAAAATCAGGTCCATTCATACTAGTTGAATGGCCTAAATTTAGTGGTTCTATCCTATTCTTGGATTGTCCACTTAATTAATGGTTCACTCTTATTGGTAGAGTGACCAAAGGTTATGATTATTGATTCATCCCTATCAATGGGGATAGTCAGTGACTTTTATAGTTTTATCTTAATTGGGGGTCAGGCTACGAAGTTGTGATTATCCTATTTATAGGTGGATCAATAAGAATAAATCTTTGTTCATTTATATCGATAGGGTAACCATTGATTAAAGTGATTCTTTCCTATTGATGGATTAACCATTAATTTTTGGTTCATTTATACTGGTTAAATGACCTAAAATAATGTTGTGGTTCCTTCATATTGGTTGAAAGACCATTAAAGAATATTCATAATTATGTGGCGGCTTTCATGCCTTATCAATTAAGAGTATCCTTTAAGCAGTCTATGTCTTTTCAAAAGATCTCAAATGAGAGGACATGCTGCCCAAATAATCATCCATCCTTTTAAAGGATATTTAAAAGATAATTTTAAGGAATCTTCCTCAAAATATCCACTCCTTTGAAAGAACTCAAGTATCCTTTAAGTATCCTTTAAAGGATATCCATAGAATCTTCCTCACTAAAAAGAACAAAAAATGACTTGCATGTCTGTAATTAATCTTGCTTATTCCTGCTTTTTCAAGCCTTAATTGGATGGTTAATCAAGGGTTACCAATCATTGATTGGTGTAATCAACACTGACCAAGGTCAGTGGGAGAGGTTAAGAACGCGGTTCCACAGTCGATCCAGAAGTCATTTAGACTTCGATGATTAATCCTAGAAGTCTACCTAAAAGAAAAGAGAACATGTTTTCAAAACTCAAATTTCTCTTTTCAAATCAAGATTTCCACAAAGATTTTCAAATCCGACAAAGATTTTCCAAAATCAAAGGATTTTTTTTTAAATAAAAAAGGGAGTCTCACACACTGCCACTGAAGAAGAACCATTTGACCTCTCTTCAGCACAGGTAGTGGCATTGAAATCACCTGCGAATTGCAAAGGTCTACATGACTACTCGTGCCAATGCAAAAGCTCATCCCATAACACTTGCTTCTCTAGTCTCCCTTGGGGCCCATAAACCATAGTGAAGTCCCATATGAAGTCATCAACCTTACCTCTGAAAGTGATAGAAATAGCATTCCTCCTCACCTGCTTACCCACCTCTTCCAAAAAAAAAGTTATTTCACAACACCAAAATACCACCTAATCTACCCACCGCCGCCAAAAGCACCGCACTTTTCAACCTCGACCCACCCATATCCCTCTACTTTTCAACCCCACTTTTCAACTCTAGATACCATTTTCATTGAAAGATATCCTTGAGGGCTTGACTATGCCATCCTTCATTTCCAATTCTCTTCTAGTGTATCCTATTTGTTTACATGTTCGGTCTTGTCTGACTAAGCTTGGTTGACCATTGTGCTTGTAGGTCAACAGGTTTTCAAGATCAGACCAGTATGATAGGGTTCAGATTGGATCAGCCAAGTTGGTCGATCTGCACTGGAGAGCAGGTTGATATAATCAAAAAATAATAAAAAACAATAAAAGGACATATGTAGGGAATGTATTTCAAAAACACCAGCTTTAGTCCCTCCTAAACCCAAACTACATATGCTATAGTCAAACCCATTCCCCCCCCCCCCCCACCCCAACCCCAAAACAAAACACACACACACACCGACACCCCCCCCCCCCCAAGACACACCCACCCACCCACCAAAACCCATCTGGCTGAGTGGTAAACACACAAGAAAGAGGGAGAGTAGAAATTCCACAGCCATGCCAGTGCTGACGATGGTGATGTCAGCATCAAGAGCAGATGATCCCATTATCAATGGCAGCAGTGCCAGTGGCGGCATCAGCAGCAACAGGTTAGCCTTTTGTGTCTCCCCTTCTCCTCCAGATCTACCGACTGCCCTCTCCCCTGGTGCAAGTATCAGGGATAAAACATCTCTAGATAGCAGGCAATTGCGATTCAAAATCTTATGAAATAAAAGATAAGAAAGCCAAAAGGCTACAGCATGAAAAAAAGATAGTTATACCTATAGCTGTCTCAAAAACAAGAAACGCAAAAAATATAAATGAAAATCGAACTTACAGTCAGATAAGGAACTGTTCTCCATGTCCCTAATAACACCTGCAGCAGGGAATTGAGAATCCTCCAATAAACCACTTGTTTTCTCTAAAATGGGAGGTTTCTTATTAAAAGTCATCTCAACAAATCCAATATGCAAGTCAATGCATGAATTGCACGTTCTTGTGTCAAATCTTTTGTGGGCACTGTCACTAGTTTGGAGGGCACTTAAACCAAAAGCAGGATTTATCTGGGTAAAATTGCTTGAGTGAGGCTCAGAAGAATTTTTGGAAGCCTTGCTACATTCTCGACTGTTTAAATCGCAGTTTACATGAAAACTTAGGCCTTCTATAGAAGAGGCACCCACTTCCCTAAGGTCAATTGCATGTGGTCTCTTCACACTCTCCTCAATAAATGTACAAGCAGTCAAACCAGATTTCAATTGTAATGAATGAATGGAAGAATCCTGTTTGCAAGTCTCTTCAGAGCATTCAGGTAATACAATAGGAGGCAGCTGTCTAGAATGGGTCGATTCATGAATCTTATCTGACGTACCATCTGATTGAAGAATACTTCTGTCTGCCATCTCTAGCGATCTGACTGAAGCATGCAGGCACTCCCTCTTGGAGGGTGCTTGATGTAGATCAAGATCCTCTTTCGGTGCATCAACCTGAAAGCAGAGGTCAACAGATGGCACAAAAGACAGCCTTCTTTTTGCTGGATTTTGCCATTCTGCAGGCAGAACAACTTCACTTGGCCCATCAGTATATGTTGCAGTGCATCTCATACTTTCTTGGCAAGTTGCAGGTCCATGCCTTTTGGGAAAATGCAATTTGATGTGTGGAATTCCAGAAGGCATCAGGGAATCCTCATTACTGTAATGTGATTGACCATCTGGCTTCTCTGTATGCAGAACTGCATCGCATTGATTCTCAATAGCCATCTCTTCAAATAGATGTCCCCCATGCTCAAATTGCTCAACGTGGTAGTAACGCTTCCTCCTTATCAAGTCCCTCACAGAACTAGTCAGCTGTCTCTCTTCTCCCATCATCATAAGTTTTTGTTCTGCTTCCATCTCTGAAGCTTCACAGATTTCACCTGTCAGACTTCCATGTGAGGAATTAGCATCAACAATATTAGCCACTTCATCTGGAGACTCATCACAATCAGCAGTAGACAAACTTGAAACTTGTAGTTCCTTCTGTTTGATAGAAAAAGGCAATGGGCCCCATAATAGATGGTTTCTTGTATCTTTCCTGCTAGACGTGACAGCCAAATGTTTCCCAGCAACATCAGAAGAAGCCCTCTCCATCTTTCCTCTAACAGGCACCTCACTAATCTGGGGTAAACTGATTTGATCATCACTGGAGCCATCAACCTGTGGAATCACATTAACCAGTTGATCACTGACAGAGCAATCATGGTCACCAGAAGATGCAGCTTTTACTTCCAGATCCCCAAACCGAAAACCCTCCTGAGAATCAAGGATATCCTGACATTCTTTTTGTGATGCAACCTCATAATCCAAATGAGCCCTCTCCAAGGCTTCTTCATAATTTTTTGATGGCAACAAGGGACTCAAAATACCTTCATGGGCAAGCTCGTCATCTAAACTAAAGTCTTCTGCAGCTTGAGAGGATGCCAGCCAACTCAGAAGCCCAAGAGCTTCAATGTCTGCAACCTGCACAAACACCAGAATCATAAAACAGAAGAGAGAATTTCAACAATCTGGAGAACAATATAGACGATTGGTACTTTGCTAGGACAGAATGAAGCTTCAGCTGCAAAATTGACATCATGTATCTAGTAAGCGTCAATTTTTTCCAGGAAAGAAGGGGGAGAAGGATATGAGCACCTAATCTGAATACAGTAAAGTGGGATCCAATACCACACACAAAAAAAATTGAGAGAAGAGGAGCTGTTGATTCAAGTCATTTTACTTGAATCTAATAAGGCTGTCCACGAGCAAAAAGTTGCAGAATTGACTGGGTCTGATCCACTTCCACCCACTTGGATGGGAGTTGACAACCATAAATCCAAGATTAACAAAGTAGACTGGCCTCAGCTATCAGTTCATTAGGAATCACATGTTGGGCTTAAATTGGATATGAATCTCCAATTAAGCATAGTTTACGTTTTTCATTAAAATATCCTCCCCCAGTCTTGGTTGATTCTGGCTGAAATAATAGAATTGGATGAGCAAAAATCCTTTGGCACTCGAGCAATGGGAAGCCAAAGTGTGACTGCATGGAAAATGTGGCTAAATGGGCTGACCAACGGGCCAAACCCGCAAGCCCACGAACCACCCCAAACGAAGAGGAAGAAGAGGGGCCGAAGCATGGCAGGCAGCCCCTGGCTTCCGGCGAAACGCTGGTACAGCATCACGAGCAGGACGAGGTAGTGGGCGATCCCCACCAAGAACATGCACACGGCACTCTCCCACCACCCCATGAGCATCGCCGCCCTCGCTCCAACGAGGTTCCCCACCACCGTGAGCTGGCTGGCGGGGTTGGCCACCATGGTTAGGTACTTCTTCCCCTTGGTGAACTATTGCCCATAGATCTTGACATCGAGCGTCAGCACCGGCGCTGAGAAGAAGACCAACTAGAGTGCACGGTACTGGGGTGTCTCCGGCTGGGAGAAGGGTGAGCACTGCAGCAGGAGCAGCCATGATATCCACGGCACGAAGAGGTAGTTGACGCCAATGTGGTGATGGAACTCGGCCTGGATGCCGCGGAAGTGCAAGCAGCAGCGGAGGGCATAGAGGAGGCAGAGAGCGAGGAGGGTGGCGAGATAGAGGGACCAGAGGAGGTGGAAGGCGGCTGGTGGGAGAGCACATGCTCGGCGGCGGAGAGCTCGGAGAGGGACTTCCAGAGGAGGGCCTGGCTGCAGAGCGAGAGGGTGATGTCGGAGTAGCCCACATGGAACCGCCTGAGGATGCATATCTTACCGGAGGGAGCAACATCGGCGGGGACGTGTGGCATGGCGACAACAAGGGGGTTGCTGGTGGCGGTGATGCTGCGGTAGATGGTAGTGATGAGGGCAGGGAGAGCCTGGAGGGATGGTGGATGCTGACTACTCTCCATAGTGTGTGCTACTGACGACCCTCCCGATCCCCACGCAACAACCAGGCCTGCACTCCACCGTTTCCCCCTTCCGGAGCCCCCGCTGGTCGGACTTCGTGAAGGACCGGCGGAAGGTGAGGAAGACACGGGCCGGGCCAGGCCGGGCCCCCATGGGTTGGTAAGGAAGACATGGGCTGGGCCGGGCCGGGCTACTATTGAAATGGGCCGGGCTGAGCCCATTGACACCCCCCGGGGGGGGAGGGGGGGTGGCTGTTGTAAGTGTTAATGAGGATATGTAGATTCCTTGTTATGTGCTTCATTTACTGCCAAAATGATGAGACAGCATTGGCAAACCTTCTGATTTTCAAATATGGTAACTAATTGGCAAACATTGGACAGACAGATAGTAACATACCGGAGCCACTGGCTGTAAAGCAGTTTGTTGATGAAGAAGCTTGGTCAAATGAAATTATCAAGTTTGGACAGCGTATTGGTGTCTCTTTTGTGGGCAGAGAGGTTATGGTTTTAAGCTTCCTAAAAAAGTTGAGGAGGAATGATGCTCTACAACACTCAGCTAAGAGGAAGGGGACAGGTGGAGGAATTAAGATCGGTAAGAGGGAAGCTAATTTTGTGAAAAATAATGAACTTGTGGATAGTTTAAGAGGGAAGAAGGTTAAAGAGGTGGGGAAGTATATTGTTTCTTCATGAATCTGATGTCATGGAATATCAGGGGACTCAATGGGGATTTTAAGGCAAGAGATGTGAAAGATTTGGTGCAATCTTTCCACCTGGACTGTATTTGCTTGCAGGAGACCAAGATGACCAACTTAGATAAACTTTCTATAACAAGACTGAGCGGGTCTGTACTTTATAAGGCTGTTGTTCTTCCTGCAGATGGAGCTAAAGGAGGTCAGATGGTATTGTGGAATGGAACAAGTTTGAGGGTAAAGTCTGTGATGTGGGCAGTTTCAGTATTTCGGTTTCTTTTAAATGCAAGAGTAGAAGTTCAATCAATCACAGCTGGGTTATTACAACTGTGTATGGTGCTCACACTGATCAACAGAGGGATTGTTTTTTCCAAGAACTTTATAGACTGCATACTATATTTCCTGAAGTATGGTGCATCTTGGGGGATTTTAATTGTGTTAGATATCCTTGGGAGAGGTCTGGTAGGAAGAAATGGAGCAAAGATATGGAAATCTTTAATCAGTGGATTAGGGATGTCAAGCTAATGGATTTGGAAATCCCAAACAGAAAGTATACTTGGTCTAATTTACAGTAGGCCAGTACACAGTCTAGGATTGATAGAATACTGATTTCATATGAATGGTTCAGGAAATTTCCCTTGTCACATGTTAAAGGTCTTAGTAGGTCTGTATCCGATCATATTCCTTTGCAACTTAGGATGGAGGATAGAAGAAAGAGCTTCAGAATTTTCAGATATGAACTAAAGTGGCAGAGGGAAGATGGTTTCAAAGAATTGGTAAGCAAATGGTGGCATCAAGCGCCGGTGCCAATTTCTGCAGGACATAATTTTCAGGGCAAACTTAAATGGATTAGAAATCGCATGAGACAATGGGCTAAGCAGAAATTCGGGAGGGAAACTAAAGAAAGGCAGAAATTGAAGACCAATATTGAAGAGTTGGAGTTGAAAAGTGAGTTTGTTGATCTATCTACTCAAGAAATGCAAGCTTTGAGGGAGTTTAAGAAAATTTATAATGATGAGTTGTTGAAGGAGAAAATTGGATGGAGACAAAGAGCTAAGGAACATTGGTTAAAGGAAGGAGACAAAAACACTTCTTTCTTCCATGTAGTGGCCAGTGCTAAGAAAAGATTATTGTCTATCGATCACATTAGAGAGAATGAGACTGTCATTGAAGAACCTAATGAGATCAAGAGCAGGGTTGTTGCCTTTTTCAAGAATCTTTTTTCAGACGACTATCAGTTGAGGCCCCATTTACAAGATGGTTTACTCCCTAAGCTAGATGTTTATGATGTTGAACAATTGTGTGCACCTATTTTGGAGGATGAAGTTAAGCTGGCAATCTTTAGTATGGATCCCAACAAAGCTCGGGGGCCCGATGGTTTTTCTCTTGGGTTCTATCATTTTTTTTGAGATACTATTAAAGAAGATTTAGTTAAACTTGTCCAAGAATTCTATGACAGCCCGGAAAGGATTAAGTATGTTAATTCTACATATATTGTCCTTATTCCGAAATCAGAAGGAGCTGAAAGATTGGCTGATTTTCGCCCCATTAGTTTACTTAATGGATGTTACAAAATCATAACTAAGATTTTGGCATCCCGACTTAACAAGGTTATTCTTAAGCTAGTGGCCGTTAATCAGTCAGCATTTTTGCAAGGAAGATTTATTATGGATAACTATATGGCAGCCTGTGAAGAAATTTATCATTATAAGAACAGAAACAAGCAAGGTGTGTTGCTAAAGCTCGATTTTGAGAAAGCCTACAATAGAATCAACTGGAATTGTCTCCATAGAACTATGGAGCTCATGGGATTCAAAGATAGATGGATTAGATGGGTAATGTGTTGTATTTCCTCCTCTAGATTCTCTGTTTTGATAAATAGAGAGCCATGTGGTTATTTCAACAGTTTTAGGGGACTAAGGAAGGGAGAGCCTATGTCACCTCTCCTTTTTCTGCTTATTGGGCAGATTTTGAGTTCTCTTTGGGACAGTGCAGCTCAACAGGGGCTGATAGAGGAGTTTAAAATTGGTAGAAGTAATATCCACTTATCTCACCTTCAATTTGCAGATGACACTTTGCTGTTTATATCTGGAAGCAATAAGGATATTCAGAATATCAAAAGATTGCTTATTTTGGTGGAAGTCATCATGGGTTTGAGGATCAACTACGATAAATCAGAAATTGTTGGTTTGAACGTGCCTCAGAATAGACTACATGAAATTGCAAGTTTCCTAAGGTGCAGAGTTAACAATTTCCCTATCAAATATCTGGGTTTGCCCTTATCAGACGGTGTCATAAGGGTTAGGGATTGGGATGGTCTAATAAAGAAATTTGAGAATAGATTGGAAGGGTGGAAAGGCAGCTTTCTTTCAGGAGGAAGGAGATTGATTCTATCCAAATCGGTTCTTTCTTCTTTGGCTATCTTCTATGCTTCTATATTCAAGATTCCAAGAACTATGGAAAAAATTATTGAATTGGCAAGGAGTTCTTTTTTTTTGTCAGGAGGAAAAAGAGAAAAGAGGGGTATCCACTTGATTAACTGGAAGAATGTGTGTAAGAGTAAGGAGCAAGGTGGCATTGGCCTTTGTGGTGTTGCCATCTTCAATAAACCCATGCTAGCTAAATGGTTGTGGAGAACAGGGGAGTGCTCGGATGCTCTCTGGGCTGTGATTGTCAAGGATTTGTATTTTCACTCTAAGAACAATTGGAGCTTTTATCCTTCAACCAGTTACAATTTGTCTCCCATTTTGGAAGAACACTGTTAAATGTGCTGATTTTATGGTCACTTCCTGCGACATCTAAGTAGGCAATGGTTGTCATACACAGTTTTGGAAAGACAAATGGCGTTCAAGCTTGGTCTTCTCTAGGCACTTCAGAAATTTATTCAACATTGCTCATAATCAGGAGGCTTCAGTTGAGGATGTTTTATCTCACAGTGATGCAAATCAGATAAATCTATTGTTGAGAAAGGACCTAACTGATGTGGAAACAGAGGAATTATTAGCCTTGTTTAATCTAATCAGTGGAGTTAGGATTTGTGGAGAGGTGCATGACAAGAGAGTTTGGAGATGGACAAAAAATGGGCAATTTTCAGTGAAGTCCTTGGTTCAACTGTTGAATGATGGTGGTGTCAGGGTTTGGTGGAAGGATCTAGTATGGTCTTAACCATCTTCCAAATAAGATCAGGGTTTTTCTGTGGAAGCTTTCATGGACTAGAATTCTTACGGGAATGAAGGCTAAGAAGCTTCAAATCCCTGGGAGTCATTTATGTGTTTTCTGTGCATGCTTTGAGGAGGACCAAAAGCATTTATTTTGTGGCTGTGGTATAATTAGTACTCAGTGGAAGACTCTCTGTAGATTATTTGGACTTGCATGGGTAGAGCAGTCTTCTGTGTTGGAACTTTTGAGCTGGTGGGTTACCATCTGCCCTTCTAAAGATTTTAAACAAATGTGGCTCCTCATATGTCCGGCCATGTTGTGGACTATCTGGTGTGAGAGAAATAGGAGGAAATTTAGTGACCAATTCAGTGGTGCTAATGAATTATTGAAGAGTACATTTAGATGGGTGGAAGAGTGGGGAAGAGCTGCTGGTATTCTTAATGAAGGGTGCTCTGTTATTCTTGAAAAGGCTAGGCTGTGGAGAGTGCTGATTTATTGATGGACTTTTATTTGTAACTCTGTTTTATCTGTTTTATCTTCTTGATAAAACAGTATTTGTATTTTTCTTTTGAGCTTATATGGGGACGTGGAAGGGGGAATGTCCTTTCCAGGTTGTGATGCCTTCTTGGGCTTTCTTTGTACTCTTCTTTCATTGCTCAATGGAATTGTGACTTTATGTCACCTTCTAAAAAAACATACCGGTAGCGGTCCATATTGGCACAATACCGGCCAATAAAAGTATTTTTTTTTAAAACACAAATGACTGGTGTCGGGCTACCCCCCAGTATTGTATCGGTACCCAACAATACCGATACGTAAACATTAAACAGACAGATAGGAAGTGACATACCGGTATTGGTCCATATTGGCCAGTACCAACCAATAAAAGTTTTTTTTTTAAATCACAAATGACTGGTATTGGGCTGCCCCACAGTATCGTATTGTTACCCAACCCTGATACCGATATGTATCGAGCAATATTGCCAACCATGGACAACATATATACATACATAACTACATACCTACCTACATATATATATATATATATATATATATATATATATATATATATATATATATAGTGTGTGTGTGTGTGTGTGTGCGCGCGCGCGTATGTATCCATTTGCTGGAAACATTCCCATGTGGCCAAAAGCAGAAAGGCATTATTAGGAAAACCCTATGATTTGAAATATGGTATCTAATTGCCAAAAACAGAAAGGGCATCAAAATTAAAAACAGCACTTGCTGCTAAGGCAAGTGGGGGGAAAAAAAGAAAATGATAATTTCATTTAGAATATTCATAACCCTCTTAAGGATCATTTAGAATATTCATAGTAAGAACCCACGTATAAAGACTACGACAAATCTTTAACTTTAAAGGTTTTAAAAAAAAAGAACAAAATAAAAGGCTCCAGTATAAAATGTTCCTAAAGGGCTAATAGGCCTAATTGGGCCCTGGTTTGTGGACCTTTAGAAAGCCTACTAACAGCTACCAAAACCAGTCCAAATGGACTGTTAATGCTTAATTGGCCTGAAAACAGGCCCTCGTTAGGCCAAAGAACCAGGCCCTTAATGGACATAGGTATTTGGGACCCACTGCCTCTCCCTACACCTTCTCCCCCAACCGCCTCTCTCCACCTCTTGAGCCCCCACCTCACACCCTAGTTGGGGTGTGGAATGGACACTGTCCCCCTCCCCCAAAAAAAAAACCCATTGCCAAGGTGAGAGAGGGAGAGGAGAGGGAGAGAACACAAAAAGAAAGAGAGGGAAAGAGGAGGAGAAGAGAAGAAGCAAGAAGAGCAAGGAGGCAGGGTGGCCGCTCAGTGCAGTCCAGCAGTGGCTCAGAGAAGGTCCAGCGGCAAGTCAGTGGTGGCTCAGTTTTAGACAGTTCACCTTTCAGGAATGGTAACACATCTTTTTAGTCCCCTTATAGTTTGGATCCATTTTCCAAGTCTAGAGGTTAGGAGTTTAAGAACACAAGGGGGCTCTATCAAATTTATTTCTTAATTCATCTTCTTATGAAATGACATTTAAGTAATTAGAGACAATGATCATGTTAGGGGAAGATGCTGTCCAACCTTAATGCATGACCGCACAAGTATGTTATATGAACTTAGTAAATGTTCTTTCCCGCATTAAGAACCATATACGACTTGATCCTTTAGTCACCTACATTGCTGAAAATATAAGAGATACTCATGAATGATACTGTTACTAATAAAAGAATGACAATGACATACATGCATGCCTTATATAGATAGAGTATGACCTAAGCATCCTTAGCATGCTTATGATTATACTTAAGGAACATTCATGTGACTCAGGATGATGACTATACTGATGACTAGATGTAAAGATGATGATAATGAAATTTATGCATGTTTTTACTTAAGTATGATTCAAATTCCCTATATATGACTACACATGAGTCAAGATCATGACGATTGATCATTACTATTCATCTATGTGATTCGAGACCATGAATATGATCAGATTCTTACGATTGTTCTTTCCGAGATATTTTCTTGTTAATGAGGAGCACGGTGATATCATTTTACTGATGGGAAGAGCCCTCAAGGTCGCTTTAGGGATATGGAATATTAAGTCACTTCTTTTCTTAAAAGATATGCGTTGAAGTTATCACACATAGCACCTCTCATTTCTTAAAAGAGTCTAGAAGTCCAGGCTCCAGATACACCTCTATTTAGGCAGTCAGTCAAAAAAAAACCACTTGAGTGCATACATAACTGTGTGTAATAACATCCATGCCCAATTATCAATTTCCATTAAATAGTATAATTATATTTTATATATAAAAACCATCGGATGGGTTCCATCCAATGACTTTGCTTAAGTACATGTCATGAAGACAATGAGGTTCGCAGAAACCTTAACCTCAATTTGATTGCAGAATAGGTTAATTCGAAATTACTTATCCGGAATAACGTATACTAGAATAAGGGGTGCTTAGCTTTGATAATTCTGTGGGACCCACTGGCGGAATAAGAAGGATAAGCAATTCTTGGGTCTAGGGTCGAATTGCTTATTCTCCTTATTCTCCGAATAGGCTATTCTGCACCGGTATAAGCCATTCCGCTTGTCAAAGCTAAATTAAGCTTATTCTCCCTTTATTCTTCCTTATTCTTCTCCTATTCTCCAATCAAAGTGGCGTTAAAAACATATCCTACCCGTTTTGCAGTCTGAATACATAGGAGAGAGAAAGGGAGGTAGTGGTGTGGTGGGTAAACACAACCAGGCCACACCAAAGTGGAAATCATCCAACATGGAACAGGCAGTTTCCATTTGTGGCATGCAACAGTACTTGCAGATGGGTAATCTGGAAATTTTCCCTAGGGCTGCTGTGCTTGCAGTTGTCACATATTGAACTGTCCAATAGTCCAATCATCATCCTGCAATTAAAAATTAGGATGTGGCCTGGTGCAATAGAGGACCATGCCACATACCGTTCCAGCACATATGTATTGACATGCAAACTAATAGTCCTTAATGTTCAAATGGATATAGTACTCGGAAACAAAATTGTAAGTGGGTATATAGTAATTAGTAAGCACATCTAGAAAAGCAAACTTTTGCATTGACTGAATGGCAACGTTAGTTTGATTGCACAGCCACATAATTTGTTTAAAATGAAGGAAAAAGCATGATAAAGAACAAAAAAGGTTACTTCCATTATGTTTCTTATATCCCTAATATCATTACACAATTAAGTAGTTCTCAAAGCCAAATGAACCTAAGTCAAATATCATGACATTCATTGAAAAACACCAGAGGTACCTTTCCTTCCTTCCTTCCAATCATCGTGGATGAAATAATTTTCTGACTACTTGATTCTGCACCAGAATGGCTTGGCTTCTGATCTTCTGAAGGTTTTACAAAACTGCCTGCCTGAGCGGACTTGATATGCTGCTCGAACTTTTCGTCTCCTTCCAAAGAACCCTTGGACGATGATATTTCTTGTGCGTCTTTATGTATGTCAGAAAGGGCATTTCCATATTCAAGCCCATCACACAAGCTTCTTAAAACAATTTCTGGGACAGGTTTGTTAATGTCCAGAAATCCTGTAGACCCTTGCAATCCAGACCTTTCATACTCTTCCTAGATTAAAGCAAGAACATTAACACAGCCAGAAACTATAGCACAATAGTATGCAAGATAACATGGGACTGACCTCCCAAATCGGTACAAGTGACTGAACCATCTTCGTGTCTGTACTAGTCAGAGAGAGAGAAGAATAGATTTTAGCCCTCTGATTTAGAATGTCTGCACACCAAACCATGGAAGGACTGATCAATAAAATCAACTGAGAATTATGTACAACATGAATACATTTTTCCCCACTACATACTAACCATCTACGCATGAATCTCCCTCAAGCTCACAAATACTTTGCCTTTTGATACAGTAAGTGTGTTTCCCATCTGAAGCCTCTTCATCCTTGTCCAGAGTAGCCCAAGTCCATTCACTAGGAACAGTAGAAGACAGCCAAAATGCTGGATTTCTAATCACTTCAGGACTTGAATCTGACTAAGAAGAGATGATAACATTATTTTTGACACTGATGTGGTTTTTATCACATTTAACAAAATTAAGATGCTTCTTTTCAGAATACTAACCTGCAAACTGGGAGAAATAGAGGTAAGTTTCTCAAACACGGAGTTGGTCTGGCCAGCATAACGAACTGCTCTAGGTATAAATTTATCAGGTAACAGATGGCGAAACTTAACCCTGGATGCATGTAGATGACCCATTCCATATAAGTTGTAGTCAACCTACATGAGAAGAAGCGACGCTACAGTCTGTCAAGAAATAGTAAGATTTAATTTCATAGAGAAACAAACTAATATGAACAGTCACTGAAATGTATGGTTATAGGCACCGTAAGATAATCAATCAAAAGTCTTTCCACATCAAAAAGTGCTCAGCTAGAACCCAAACAGATCTCAAAATGTTAGATTGTAAACATGATGTAACCCCCCAAAATGATGCTCATTCTCCGACTAACAGCTGATAGATAGTGACGAGTAAGTTTAGTTGAGTATGCGTAAGCCCCAGCAAAGAAGTTTGGCTGGTGGAAAGACACACCAAAAATCATAAATCAAATTCTGCCAGCAACATGAGTAAAATATAATAATTGGTGAAAACTACAATAGCATGAGTAAACACAAGAAACCTGGAAATAGTTCATGTCCTATTACACTGGGAAAAGCTTAAACAAGGTGTGCAAATCAAAACAATGGGTCAAGTAGAAAGAACAATCTAGTCACAAACTCTTTGAGCTTGCTGTCTGCACACAAATTATTCCCTACTAAATTGACTTGTCAACAAGCCAAGCACCTTACAACTTCTTTAATCACTTCATTATGTATTTCCCATTTCTTTTACTAGGAACCAAGGTTAGCCGATTTGGTGATCTGGATCAGATCGGATCGGATCGGATCGGATCAGGTATGGCCAGATACGATCCGACTCAGTCTGACTCATATGAGTCACACAAGCAGGCCGATTCAGTCTTATGTCTGGATTTTCTCTAAATTCTTTAATTTTATGAATAATTCTAACTCAACTCAACTCAACTAAGCCTTAATCCCAAATTAATTGGGGTTGACTATATGGATTCTCTGTCTCCACTCTAAACAGTTTTGGGCTACCTCTTATGAAAGGTTTAAAACCTCCAAATCATCTTGTACTACCCTCCTCCAAGTTAATCTAGGTCAACCCCTTTCTCCCTTCCCTTCCTCTATCCTAATATGCTCCACTTTTCTAACTGGAAACTCCCTAGGTCTACGCCTAACATGCCCAAACCATCTCAATCTCCCTTCTCAATTTGTCCCCAATTGATACCACTCTCATCTTTTCTCTAATAAACTCATTACAAATTTTATCTAGCCTAGTACGCCCGTACATCCACCTTAACATTCTCATCTCGGCAACACTCGTCTTAGAGACATGTTGCCCCTTCATCGCCCAACACTCACTGCCATACAACATTGCATGTCTTATTGCCGTAAGGTAGAATTTTCCCCAACGTCGTTAGAATCTTACGGTCACACAAGACTCCCGTGGCATGTCTCCACTTCACACATCCTGCTTTAATTATATGGCTAACATCCTAAAATTTTATGAATAATTACAACATAAACAAAACTTTTTAACTCCAGTGGTTTATTAATGGCGACTTTAAGTCAAATTTAGGAGAAATCTACCATATTAATCAATATAAACGAGTAAATTACCTATTAAATTGGAAAAAAGTCCCATTATTTACCTATTGAAGAAAAAAAAGAGTCCAGTTATTTATCAAATTAGAAAAAAAAATCCACTTAACAAGATACAAGTCACATCAAGCCACATTGAGTAGGCTCAAGTTGGGTCGCAACGAACCTTACTAGATCACAACATATCGCACAAGTAGGCACGAACATAAGAGTCGGCATGAGTCGGTTTGAGTAGCAAACGAGTCGGCACGAGTCAGTTTGAGTCGCATACAAGTCGGCACGAGTCAGTCTGAGTCGCATACAAGTCAGCTTGAGTCGAATGCGACTCGGCGAGTCAAACCATCCTAGTGACTCAGACTCAAGCCAATTCGATCCAGTACGATATGGCAAACCATGCTAGTAACAGCTCTCTCCTTGTCACTGGGGGTATAACTTTTATTATGCAATGAAATCTCCAACCACCTTATCTCTCCTCTACGCCTTACTTAATGATTTCTACTATTTCCCTTTGAAAAATTATTTATAAAAGACTGACTTATTTATCTACCATAGTCAAACATTAATTGGCCATCAGTCTTCATGTATTATTTTCTTATAATTTTTTTTATTATAGGTAAAATGTCCGCACCTTCTTATATATTTATTTCCTAGTTCTTACCTTATAACAATTTGTCTTAGAGATGGAATATTCATAACGAGACATCTAATAACCCTACTCTTTCCTATATATATATATATATACATATATATATACATATATATATATATACATATACATATATGTATGTGTGCGAGTGTATGCGTGTGCACACGCACATGCACGACAAATTTCCTATTACCATGTAATAAGAAATTTACCTGTCACCGATCGCCAAAGATATGATTTAGTGGCCTGCAGTCTATAGTCATAAATAGCAGACCTATGTTTGCACTCCTATGCACTCCAAATTCATGGTAAAGTTGAGGATGTGACAGAAACCCAAGCCTTTATTACAATTTTATTAAAATAAAAAAAAGCTCATTTTGTATGTTCACTATCAAAGATCTGACAACAAGGAACAACAATGTAGGGAAAGGCATAAAAACCTTGCCGTGCATGGCAACTGTCCCACACCCAAGCGGAAGCACTTTTCATATCAACACAGAAAAGGTGGCGCTAGACACATCCCACTCGCATGGCACCTTTTCTGCACCCATGCAGTTCTTTCCATGCGGGCACAAAAAGGTGGCACCAGGCGCATCCCACCTGAACAGGAGGATACCCGAAGGCCAAAAACATACCCATAAGGAAGTCCCAGAAGCTAGGGTTGCAAAAGAACCAATATGCTCGATGAACAGCTCGTAAGACTACTCGATAAGAGCTCGACTAGGCTCGTTTAATAAGCTAAATGAACAAGTTTGAATAAACATTTGAGCTCGGTTCATTAAACGAGCCAAACTTAAACACAAGCAAACTTGACTCGGTTATGCTCGTGAACAAGCTTATTTAAGTACTCGTTAAGAACTCATTTTAATCGTTAAGAGCTCGTTTAAGTACTCATTAAGATCTTTTTAAGTACTCATTTAGTTATTCTAATCATGAATACTCTTAATTAATAAGATATTCCAATATATTGTAGAGTTTTCTATCAAATAGCTAAGGGCGCAAACAACTTGCTCCTCGCCATAATTTAGCCTGAGTGTATATTTAAAAAAAAAATGAATTTAATATATCATAGATTCATTAAGCTCACGAGCCATTCGATACTCGGCTCGAGCTCGTTTAATATCGAAATGAACCAAGCTTGAACAACCACTATAAAAGCTCGACTTGAACTCGAACTCGATTAAAATTAATCAAACCAAGCTTGAACAGAGTAAAACTCGGCTCAACTTGGCTCGTTTGCAGCTCTACTAGAAGCTAGAAGAGGCCCACCAGCCAGATAGTCCACGCTAACTAAAGTTCCCAGGGGAATACACGGGTAACAGGCCACAAGACCCCTGAAATCCAAGAACTGGGATCAGGGAACCCACTGGTCACAACCAGCCAAAAAGCCGTATCGCACGCCTTGAAGCGCGCTAGGTATTGCTTTACTCTTTCCTATGCATGCATCTTGCACCCCTACAGTGGCTAGAAATACTCACACATATTCGTAACTACGGAACATTGAAAGCCAAAGAGTTCCGCCGAGGACTCCGTCACTCCATGACCATATGATGACATGTCTCCCCACGTGTCAACACTCCACGCCTGTCTTATCACACAGCACCCAAGGCCAAAAAGCACCATCATGGCACAGCCCTTAGCCGACGGATTCACCTAACATGTCGCCCAACATCATAAGGATTTGGCGCTGCTGAATCTCGTCACACACAATATGAAAACACTCCCCTAAAAGAGTGACATGGCTCAACTAACACAAGGAATTGACACCTCTGGGGAGACCTTGCATGACACCCCCATGGCACCCTAGAGTAGGCATGTGTCCTCCATTGAGGAGTACATGGCCATCTACCCTCCTTTGGAGTCACCATATATAAACCTTAACCCTCTGGCATGGCCAGGTATGTGAAAGTTGGGACAAACTTAGCCTCAAGCTCCGTTCATATTTTGATCCTCCCGAAAAACATCTCTTAGGCATTAAAGGGTTAACCCTAGGTACACCCAGGGCCCCTTGACAACCTCTTCTTTGTCCTTACAGGGAGGAGACATGAGATCAATCTGGCCGGTAGGAGACCCCCAGGTATCTGCCATCTGTCTTGGGTGCGGTCCACATGTTCCTTTCTTCTCCCCTAGATCGTCCAGTTAGGACCTTATACTTTTGAACCCCAACACAAGAATTTGTGCATGTGTTATATAGCGTACTTCTGTTCTTTTTATATGCCGAAAAACCTTTCACAGCAACCAAGATGTTTATCTTAGGAGGAGCTTTCATCATCTGGCTCCCCATAAATGATGTTAGGGCCCGCTGCTTCAGAATTCAAAAAGGCGAAGTGCTCTTGATGCGGGACAACTTTCGGAGCCTAAGAAAACCACTGAGTGTAATGAGATCAGCAAATAGAAGTGTAGGACAGCAAATAAGCCATAAAACGCACAGCGACCAGCAAGATAATCATGTTCAAATAATAGATACTGGGCCAAAAAAGTCATCCCTCACAATAAGGAAATGTTAGACCGTTGGTAGTTGAAGAACTATCACAGGTCTAAGGTGTCAGAGATCAAAGACATGGCTCAATCAAAGCCTTCGGGAGGGGATCTCATGCTCTCAAGCTGGTAGTGATTTGATTCATTGTTTATGAACCCTACCTTCCAAACGACAGCAAAAATAAGCAAATATTAAATAAGCAAGCGTCAGATGAGAGAGTTAGTACGTACCTTCACGCTGGTGCGTAGAAGAAGATCATCTGATACTCGTGTCCCTAAGAAATGGGGGAAAAGGGTGGAGTGTCCAGCAGGAGACCCAACCATCGCAAGAGGATAACATGCATAAAGGGAAGTGGGGACAGCAAGCAGGTAAGGGTCTGCCGACGACGAATGGTGTTGGTGGACATCGGCGAGGCAATGGACGGTGTGTACCATCGGCAAACTGGTAGGACGGGTGATAGCAGCAGAACGATGGTACGCCAAAGGCAAACGTGCCACGACGGTGGCACTGGTGACACACAAGGGCACACTAGACGACAAAAAGGCTGGCGATGAGACATGTACAGAGGGAAACCCACGGATCGGGAGCACGAGATTAAGGCTCATAGCGGACCGAGTTGTGCAAGACATAGGCCTCACAAGGCCCGTGATGTGGTGACCAGTCATGAGCCAAGTAGAAGTAAAGAGTTGCCCACAGGAGAGAACTACTTATTGGATAGTGGTACGTAATGCCACGGCGTGGAGCTACCATGGTATAGAGAAACCACTATGTCTAGCGGCTGGGACAGGAATGAATTAGTTTGGTCTCATATCAAAAAATGGAAAAAGTTGTTAAGCCATATATGATGGGTCCATAATTTGTAAGGCACCTTTTGGAGACAAAATTATGCAGGCTTGGCCCAAAACGGACAATACCCCGTATGCCACAAGGGTTGGATCTGGTCAATACAGAATGGTGGTATCCATGCATTACAATATGGGCTGATTCAAAGACGAAACACATAGAAGCTGGCAAGCCAGTATTGACCTAGTCACAAGCCAAGTAGGAAGAAAGGGCTACCCGTCGATGGCAGTAAATAATGCCACTGTGTGAAGCCACCGCTACGTCTGAGGGTTGGGACAACAATGAACCGGATTAAGTCCCATATCGAAAAATGAAAAAAGTTGTTGGACCATATATGTGGAATTTGCATTTATAACTTGTAATGTGCTTGTTAGGGACAAAATTGTGCAAATTTGGCCCGAAGTGGACAATACCTCACAAGAGTTAGATTGGGTCATTACAACGGGCACCGGAGGGGAGGCCCATAGGGCTAGCGCACAAGCTTGGACCCGTAGGGGCTAGGCGCTTCACACGAACATACGCACTGGTGTCATGTAGACGCGCACGATGCACGGGTATGCATCTATTCATGCACACGAGTGCACAAGTCACACAACGAGTACACTTGCTCATGCTTACAAGCCAATGTGGACGTCCCCACAACTAACGACAGGAACAAAGACACAGAGAGATAGAGAGATAAGGGAAGAGAGACAAAGAGAGAAAGAAAAAGAAAGAGAGAAAGAGAGAGAGAAAGAAGGAGAAGGGGAGCGATGGCGGCGGATAGCGAAAGACAGTGATGCACTGATGGTAGCAAAGGCGGGAGTTAGGCGTCATACCCACCCCGTCACAGGGTTCCCTCCTTCATCTCATAGAAGCACATAGGAAATTACTGAAATTCGCACTAATATTCATTGAAATTTTTAAAAGACAGCAATATTTAAAAAAATAAACAAACCATAATGAACCCCTAAAAATGACCTTGGACCAAAATACTCCTAACCTCAGAAAATAGTGTGAAAATCGCATAAAAATATCTAAAAAATAGAAAAACTAGCTAAACGGGCTCTAAACAGGCCAAATAAGACATCAATAGACTTGTCTCCGAAGACCCATGTGTCAGGCATCAACTGAAGTGTCGCACACATCTCCGAACCGCAAGGCAGCTGGTGCAAACCGACATTTAGCAATCTAGGGGAAATTTCAAATGCACGAAAGGGTTAAAAAACATCGCAAGAAAAGTTCAGCATCAGAGAGAAATTTGATCCTGCTACAAGAAGTGATCACCCACAGTAGCAAACAAAAAAGAGACAGGTATAGTTCAAAAAAATGAGAAGACCAAAATATTACAAACAATAATGAGAGGTTCAATATTGAACACGGGGGCAATGGCCCATATATGTATGCATATGATACAATACAAGTGGGAATAGGACCATGGATTGCAGAATCGGCGGGTTCCGATCTGATTCAGGAGGGATTTCACTGTTCATCCCCCCCCCCCCCCAATTTAAAAAAAAAAAGAAAAAAATAGTGTGAATCGGGCCAAATCGGACCGGACTGGCCTGGGCGCGATTCAGATCCCCCCTTAAGGGGGACGATCCAACCAGCAGCAGCTGCTGCTGGCCTTCCCCCCCCCCTCCCCCGGCCACCACTTGCCGTCGCCGGCAACTTGACCCCTAAAACAAGCTACAGCTTAGAAAATCTCAAGTAGAATAGGCTAGGGACAAACGAAGTGATTAAACCTTGTTGCCTTTTATCTGGAAAGATCCAAAATAGGCTCCATCCAAAAAAACGGTTGCCACTGGCTTCAGACATTGGAAGGAAAATATACACAGATGATCATTAGTCCAAGCTTGATCCTCATTAGACATTGCTCCTTTGGTTGACACAGATGTGAAATTCCATGCTTTTGTAGAGTCGTTGTGAAACCCCTTCGATTTGTTCCAATTGTCCGGCCCTTGGGACACTTGTCCACTTGCTTTTTCAGAGGAAACAACATCACTCTTCTGGACATTAGACCCTTAGTTGTCTTTAATGTATATATTTTTATGGATGTACTTGAATTGCATTCATTTTTATTGTACATTCATTGAATCATATGTATACAATTTTTTCTGATTTTTTCTGATTTTTTTAATCCGGCCGAGTCGGACCAGCCAGAGTTCATCTGGATCGGCCGATCCGATCCGGGTCGGATCGGGATCGCCGGGTCCCGATTCGGGGACCCAATCCAACCAGGAATTCCATGAATAGGACATCTTCCTAATACTACTAGAAGTAGGAAATATATACACTAATCCATAGGACTAGTATCCTGATGCAACCCTAATAGGGCAAGGGATCCTACATAAGTAGGAACACATACATGTACGTAATGTCTCTACTAGATATTATTTAATGACTAAATACCAAAAAGATGGTTACGGGATGTTTCTCCTAATGTGTTTATAGAGACTTCTAACTAAAAAATCTAAATTCAAAGCAATTGAATGAATAAACATTCAGGAGAGCACTATTTCATTCATAGCCTCACCCTTGGGTCATAAAAATAATTTGATGCTTTGCATCTGGACAATGAAAGTATCCACTTACCATAAACTGAAGAAGGAATGGAATGTGAGACTCATATGGCTGAATACTTCTATTCAGAATGGAGCCACCCTGAAAAAATATCATTTATAGACATCAGATATGAAGCAGACATTGAGTACAAAGTAAAAGATGCAGCACACTGAACTGTAACTGTCTGGAATCATCATGAGGAAACAAGTACTCAGAAAAAATGGACAAAGAAAGTTAGTTGGTAAGTATTTTAGTCACACCAACAAGAATTTTAACTACTGTATCCAATCCATTATTCAGTGAGCTTGCCAGTTTAGAATTTGATTTGTTTCCTTGTCCTTTAAACTCATCAGTTTGAAAAATGTATCCCAAACTGAGCTAAACACCAACAAACGGTCAGTTTTTAGTTACCATTGACATCCGAACTAACAATCCACCTCAAGGACAATGTGGACATAGATGTCTACATCTCTGTCAATATTCAGGAGAAGAGACGTAGTAAACTAAGATATAATCACATAATAGGCAATGACCTAATAAACAAAGATGACTTGCATCTTCTCTCAGATATGTCAGATAAATACCCTCATCAGATTTTTTTTTTTGGGGGAAGTCGTGAAAATTAATTATTATGAATAAAATTGGAGAAGGTGAAGTGTCCATAAAATAGTCAGGCAAGGCACCTCAGTGATACCCAAATGCACAACAACAAAACATTCCAGCATAAGCCTTGTTATGTGCAGGAAAGACCTGCACAGCATATTTCACAGGACTCCAGTATCATCCAGCTAATCTACTGCTGAGCTAACTCTCACCACATTCTTGCAGAAATATACAAATAACCAGTAAATTCAGGCCGTTCATAAATCAACAGAGATGTCCTCTGCATAAACAAATGTCTGCTGGTGTTTTAACTATAATAGAAGCACTTCTCAAAATTGTGATCACACAACCAACATAATGTTGCAGATTAGCCAATCTTGTGCCTGCTCTGGAAGTTTTCTGGAGTTACTTTTAATCAGGATTCTTACATGGTCAGCAATTAAAATTACACAATTGCTGTTGCAAGTGATGCACACTCCTCTGTGTATGCATGTACACGCACACATAGATATAGGTATACAGGCCCGTAGAATGTACCATGGCAATAGTACACTAAGCCCCTTGAGCTAAGTGCTTTTTACTGACAACATACTCTCGGACACTATATATGCGAATGCATTTTCTTACAATGTCAAATTTTCGACAATGATATGGTTGCAAGTTGCAACAGGTAGTAACAACCAACAGTTGGTATAATTCCGCTCAAAAAGATTATGGACAATCAGAAAATTCCTGAGACCAGTTCATTTATAAGAAATGTTTTCCAATCTTGCACTTGACACCCCCCATCACAATAATCATCAACACATAGCACTATCACTGGTTCAGAGTTGACCCTGGACACCGATTACTATGCCCCAAGATGCTGAATACGATTTCCTAGTGACTCACAAATGTATCCATCCATTAACTGAAGCACCAATAGAAGAAGAATCTAGCAGTTAAATCAGATTTTGAGAAGGTATTATAGATTCAGAAGGGATTACCTCTTTGAGGTTTTGGGACAGAGAGTTTGATGACAAGTCAGTGGACTAAGTTAGAGGCTTAGAGCATGTATTACATTTGCTGAATTTGAGGTACTAGTAAGTGAGCATCCCATTAGGTTCTTCAGTGAGAAAGGTCTTTTTCCCCAAAAAAAATAGTGGTTGGTACCGCTAAAGTGTACTAATGAAGGCACAGGGAGGGGGAAGCTCTTGATTACCTACAAGACCACATACCAATCAATATATCGCATACCAATGGAAACCATCACAAGGATGCTTACTTATAGGCGGAAACAGTAATGGACAGGTCGGTCAGTTAAATCATAGATTAAAGGAAGACAAATTCAAGAGAACTTTCTAGTGACCCACAACTGTATCCATTAAAGTGGCATTTGGTTCATCATAAAATGCCATAAACGTCATCAACAGCCGTAAAACAGTGTTTTCCTTGTGTTTGGAGTGCTCTAAATCATTTTACAGTACTTTTTCTTATGTTTGGTGCATCGTAAATTGCCGTATTTCAAAACCAGTTGACCCTTAAAATCCTCCTTTTAGCTGATTTCGGTTTACAGTCCAAAATCACCGTAAACCAAAACCGGTGATTTCAAAACCAGTGACTTTAAAATCAGGGATATTATTTTTGCTGATTTTAAAACTGGTGATTTGAAAATCAAGATTTTACGGCGTTTTACGATGCACCAAATGACACCTAAATGAAGTACCAATAGAAGAAGAATCCAGCAGTTAACTCAGATTTTGATAAGGTGTATAATAGATTCAGAAGGGATTATCTCTTTGTGGTTTCAAGACAGACAGAATGAGGACAAGTTGGTGGACTACGAGGCATAGAGCATGTATTACATTTAGTAAATGAGTAGCACATTAGTTTCTTTTATGGTGAGAGAGGTCTTTAAAAAAATGTGGTTGGTACCACTAAAGTGTCTTAATCAAAAAAAAGTGTACACGAGGTATACAATGACTTTCCAAAAATCCCCTCTATACAGCACACCAACGTGGTGCCCCACTCAGACTCCTAGCAAGACAAACAAGGAGAAAGTATCAATAAGTTATTTACAAAAGATTCTCACCCATTCATTCACCCTATTACAAACAAAAAGCACTGTCTACTCGGATCCGAAGCCTCCTTCTTGAAGATTTGCTTGTTTCTCCCTCAAATGGCCCATTGTGTTGATGGAGGATCAGACAAGTAGTAGTGCAACCTGCCCTTGAAGGCTTGAAGTCATGGGAAGAGACATTGCCGAATGAGGGAATCCACATTGTCTTGCAGCCACGTAGGTCGATGCACCTTGGATAGAACAGCCTGCCAAACTAATCTTTTAAAGATGCATCGCACAAATAGATGGTCTAGTGATTCATCCTCTTCCCCACACAAGGGACATGTAGAAGGCACGTCAAACGCAAATAGGATCATCCTATCAGAAGTGGGAAGCAACCGTACGAGATCCTCCAACCAAGATCCTAACCTTCAAAGGTGACTTAGGATTCCAAGTGTGGTGAAAAAGGGGATTCCTCACCCGACCTGACAGAGGAATCCCCACAAGAGCTCCATCCCCATATCCATGTGTCTCGCGAAGAAGCATCCACTACAAAGTCTTTCAGGATCAGCAGCACGGAGGTGAAATCATGTATTTCCTCGTACTAGGTTCCTTCTGAAACAAAGGGCTCAGCCCCCACCCCAACCTGAAGAGTGTTGGTCCACCACCTAAGCGACTGATGCCAAAACGCTCGGGGAAAGCCTAGGAGAGAGACATCAGGCCACACTATTTGTCAATCCAAAAGACACATTGGCAGACACCCCCTAGGAAAACATGGGTCGCTGTGAGGATGGCATCTATTGCCTGAAGGATACTTCTCCAAAGTCCAAACACAAGAATCATTATACCCCATTTGTAGAGATACATCCCAAACCCTACCTTTGGAATAATATTTCTCTTATCACCTCCAACCATATACCATAGGCCCAATCTACACTGCTCCAAGCTTCCATAGCCATTTGGATAAGAGGACCAAATTAAAATCCCGAATGCCCTTAACTCCTAGGCCTCCATGTAGTCTATTCCCACAAACTCTACCCTAGTGATCGCATGTCCTCCTTTGTTGGGTCCTTCTGAATACCCTTCCAAAAAAAAATCTACATCAAATGGCTTCAAGCTGTTAGGCCATGGATTTTGGAATTGTGAAGATGGAGAGAAAGTGATAGCAAGACTGCCCAGCACTGATTTGCATGATACTAATCTACCCCCATAACAAAAAAGTCTGCCTTTTTCACCAGCCAACCAAGAGTGAAATTGTCAAAGAACGGGCTGCCAATCATTACAGCTAAGACTACCAAGCAAAGGGGGAAGGCCCAGATAATTGATAGCAAAAGACCCTATCTGGCAGCCTAAAATGAAAGCTGCTCTAGCCATATCCCTATCAGGCATGCCGACACCAATAGCCACACTCTTTTGAAGATGCACCCCAAGTCCATTGACCTTAGTAAACATCTTTAAGATCAACCTCACATAGAGGAACTGATCCTCATTTCCCCTCTTCAACTATGCTCATGGCACACGACATGAGCGAAATGTGGGACAGAGTAAAAAGGTTCGCACATTGTACTCTTGAAGGGCTTCCACACTATAGTCTAAAAAGTCTTAAGGCAGTCGTGAGGCGCTTTGCAAAAGCCTCACAAGGCATAAGCCTCAGCAGTTTAGGAAAGAATCTCAAAACTACCAAAGAAGCTAAAATAATATAGATTTTCCATGTGTTAATGCTATCTCAGCTTAATAATATATACCATGGAAGGCAACTATGGGGTGGAAGCCACAGACTACTAGTTGGCATTGAAGCAGCAAGTGCCACAGTTACTGCCCCTTGTCCCACTGCCTCAAGGCATAAGCCTCAAGCAAACGGCTGAAGCAAGCCACAGGCAAAGAGCCTAAGGTGCATGCCTCAAGGCATTTTTTCCTGGCCTTTTTCAAAAAATGTTCCATGCCCATGGGGGCATGGTTGCTCACTCCAACATGTGAGTGACAATTATGTGTCAAAGAAGGGATTAGTTTATGTGCTGAGACAGATGCTAGCTCTTCTAGAGGTCACTGTTTTGACAGTTCAAGGTTGGCAAGAGTCTGCTGAATTGCTGATTGGAGTAGATATGGATCAGGTCACACTTAGTGAAGCAGCAAGAAATATAGGATGTAGAGTGGATGATTTTCTGTCACTTATTTGCATCTGCATCAGAGACTAGGAAGGGACGATACAGAAAGCTGGATAGACAATTAGCAGGTTTAGAGAGCAAGACTTCTTCCCCATTATCCCATGGAGGCCACACGGAGCCACCTAACGTTGTTTTCTCCAACTAATCATCTATTTTATGTCATTATGCGAGTCCCAAAGACTATAATCTAGAAACTGGAGTCCATCAAGGCAAGAACCCAAGGCATGGAAATGGAGGAGGACAAAGGTTTATATGAAAATCTGGGAGAGGTTCAGTAAGAGAAAAAAAAAAAAAAGAGTGGTTGTCTTGGTATTAGATACTGGAATATTACACCCAGCACATCTACTAACATCTCTAATGGCATCCCAACCACAAAGGATGTGATACTGTCAACCACTAGCATACAGATAGTGAGGTACTACACCTCTTGTAGAGCTATTCTTGGACCCATACAGCACATCCAGTGAAGTAGGAGCCATAGCTGCCAAAGTATCTCCCAATGTATAGCAAATATTGGATCATTCTCAAATAAATATCCACAAGGAAGAGCGTACACAGCTAAGGGATTTACTACATTGATTCAAGAATATACTCTTTTTATCCCAAATGAATGATGTGCCAATGGAAATGGGAAAGATGCATGATTCAAGATGAAAGCCCACCTACAGGGTGATAGCTGATGGGAGGTTGAGGCTTGACATGTTTCTTCAGGTCTGGAGCCATGCAGCCCTCTGAAGATCAAAATCTTTATTTAAGGAGTTTGACATGCACAGCTCCTGCCATGTGACTATTTGCCCCTATTTTTGCAAGATGTTAGGATGGTTTGTTACATATGTGACGTAGTAGTCTACAAGATGAAAGTTTGGCTCACCTTTTGTGGGCCCTTCTCTCAAGCCATATGGAGTGGTATGATGGTATCTGTCGGCAACTAAAGGTGAATCAGAAATCAACCATCCCTCCAACCTTCCAGAGGTTGCTCACAAGACGAAATGGAATCTCACACTTGACAAATGAATGTAGCAGCTGATTTTGCACACTACATTTTTGGGCCTTTGGGAATTTTAATGGAAAGTGCAGGTTTTGAGTCAACAAGCATTGGCAAAATAGGGCAATTTTAAGTGATTCCCAGGCCAATTCTGAGCCGTCCCTGATCCTGACCCAGATCAGAGCAGGCGTAGACAATCCCAGAAATCTATAATTTCTTCACATTGCCTCTTCTTGTGAGAAACTTCAGTACATGGGAAGATCCTTCTGCATATAGAGGACCTTTTTTGGTGTTTGCTTAAACTTCTTTGACAGGTTTAATATTGCAAAAATATGCGAATTTAATGAATGTGATACCATCCACTTTCCAAAAAGATAAACAGATGAAAAAGAAAAGGAAGGATTTGAACTTTTTTATGCGTTATGGCCACATATCCCATTAACATTTCTATATTGCTCTCTCACAGAGTTGCATAATATGGCTTATACTAATACCACTTTAAAATGGTTCCTTACTTAGGGATAACCATTTTGAAATTGGGACAAGCATGTGTAAAAACAAAATAATGGAATTAAGAAGCAGTTAGGATTGGGGGACCAATGAGTCTATTTACTTAGTGACATAGGGAGAACAGAAAGCAGTGTAGGAAGAATGCAAGAGTTCCTCAATCGTGGGCTGGGATACTGCATCCTGTTCAAGTCGAAAACTAGTATCAAAGGAGCTATCTAAGTCATGATCTGACAAACACGCATTGTAAGAAAAGACCATAAAGAAAATGGAGTGCATTAAGAATATGCTAATAAGCACTAAAAGCATGAACCAATGACCAGAATGATTTCATACCAGAAGCAAAGCAGCAGCACGAGCAACATCGGTAGGATGATACCTATAATACCTGTCAAGAATACCTAGATGCTTTTTTCAATGATATGATTCAGTATAGAATACTGGCCAAAAAAAAACAGGATGGAGTATTTTAAAAAAAAAACTAACGATATCTTAATTTTTTGAAAGTGGATGGTATTGCCAATATATTAATGAAAAGAAGGGGCTGCATAGAAGGAGGATATCTGTTAACAACAGTACTATGTCAATTAAAATAACTGTCAAGATATCTTAATTGACATAGTACATGTAAAATATAGAAAATGATAAGCAAAAGTCTTTGGAGAAGGTTGCTTCTAAAACTGAAATACTAAACTCCAATCAATCGAAGATAGTCTAAACCAGGAAACACACAAGCATTATCAAGAATGTCAATCAATTGAATAAAATCATGTGGAAAGTTTATTAGCATTATCAATTTTCAAAAAAGAAGTTTATTAGCATTACCTATACAGCATATAACAATCAATCCTTCACTGAACCACAACCAAAAAGACAAGAGGAAGCAACTGATAACATCTCATTCCAGCAATATCCTTAGTTTTGGAAAAATATATCTATCATTTCAAAAAATCAACTAGGCTTCGTGGAGAGAATTGATCAGTACAATGGTGCCCATTCTGGATACCATAAGCACAATAGGAAGGCACAAAACTGATTCCCAGGAAAGGACTCTTTTGTATTGGGATTCATTAGACAATATAACATCTGTAGCCTACAAAACTGAACATGCAGAGTTGCAAAAGCAATCTCCTTACAAATGAGTTAAGCATTTAAGTAACCCAAGTATTTTCTTTTAATCACAAAGAAGTTTAGTTGTAACCTTTCAATATTAGCAGCCAACAAAGCTCTGCACAGACTTCAAAGATAGCAAGAATATAACAAACATGGGGGTAGGACCAAGGTGTAGTGATCATGATCAATCAGTGGATCAGCCCCCTTTGAGCCCCAGGTTAAACCCCATTCTGACCTGGAAAGTGCTAAATCGGGGAATATTGTATCCCGGGTGAGAAATGGGTCAGAGATGGTTTAACCTGGTGATAACCACGGGCTTCCTGCTCCACCTCTCCCCCTGGAATGAGGCTGCCACGCGTCATTATTGCCCATGCAATGCCCCCAAGGCATTCACGTGCTGGCTCGTCCTTCATCTTCCTCCTCTCCTCTTCGAAGCTGCGAACTGGTCCCCTTCTCTGCTGTGCCTCCTGCTGTGCCTTGCTGAGGTAAGTGGTCGATCTGTGCTCTGGTCGATACGATGTCTTGGCGGTGATGGCTTTCCCTCTTTACTCACTGCAATCCCATGTCACAGGTGCCCTCCATCCATGCGAAGAGGCTTTCCCGTGATTGTGCCCAACCCCCTTCGTCCATTTGAAGGAACTGGGCTCTCTTCTTTGTTTTCCTCTTTCTTTCTGTTCTTGCGGACTGTTCTGAGGCAAGGATTGAAAACTCAGCTCTGATCGGCACGGATCGGCCAATCTGGGCCTAGATCGGCCCAGACCGGGTCAATTCAAGCCCCAACAGCTAGATTGACTAGCCGTTGGCTTTCAAACTAGCCGTTGCTGGCCATTTCGGCCTTGGGGGTCTAGTTAATACCCCCCACCCCCAAAAAAAACAAAAAAAAGGCCCTCCTAAGTCTCCATAAGTGCCCTCCTAAGCCTCTTAAAACTCTCACTGTCTCTCACACTCTCTCGATCATGGAATTCTCTCTCGACCTCTCTCACGACTACAAGTTCCGCGAACTCTACAAGACTTCCTACTACATGCTTTCTCTTTCTTTCTCTCCTCTTCTTTTAAATTATTTTACACTTGTTTATCAATTTTTTTCTTTTTATATTACTGTTCTCAACATCTCTATTTGCCCTTTGGTAGTCAACGTGATGTGAACTACTCAACTGCCTAAAGAATGGCATCTCAAGGTGCTGCTGAGCGGTCCTCTAAGAACCCTCCTGGCTATGATCCTATTTGGACTCATTGCACACCGGTGGACATGAGCTAGAGAAAGGTACAATGCAAATATTGCAACCGATTGTCTCTGGCAGGGTCTGGCGATTCAAACAACATCTTGCTGGAATAAAATGTGAAGTTGCATCATATGCTAGAGTTTCTTCAGACGTTCAAATCCAATTTCAAAAATATATAAAAGAGAAGGAATCAAGTAAAGCAAGTACTGCCAGAAGAAGATAGAAAATTCGAGAGGAGTTGTCTAAACCAGCGTGAAGGTCTGATACTGGAGTTCGACTTGGTGGAAGTAGTCAAGATATAAATGTGGATGATAAGGATACAAGTAAATTTGTTATTTAACTTATTTTCATGTTCTTCAATTAACGCTTTTAGACAAAAAGTTACAATAGATTATTTTTTTTTCCTTTTATGTTTAAAGATGAATTGCAACGTATAATGGAGGCAAGTCGATGGTCCTTTGTAGATGAGCATTAGTGCCGGCATAAATACTAATATATGTGATACTCTACATGAAGAGTTCACTAGAAATGGAGATCCTAAAATAGGTTCAATAGATCCCTTCCTCACCAAAAAGAAGGATAAACAACCTTCCATTGTTGCTACATTCAAGAACTTAAAGCTTTACAAGGAGAAGACAAGGAGAACTACATCTAAGTGGTTTTTCTATAACAATATCCCTGCTAATGCGGTCAAAGGGCTATATTATGATTCAACGATCGGAACTATCCAAGAAGTTGGCAAAGAGGTTGAGGGGCCTGCTCCATATGAGATATACAACAAGTACTTGCACTTAGAAGTTGACGACATCCAGACATATATTACATCTTTTGAAATGATATGGAACGAATATGGATGTAGTTTAATGTACGATGGATGGACAGGTACGTAAACCTCATCTTCTTCATGCTTTTATTTCTGAAGTACGAATGTCTCTCTTTCTGATTTCTTATCACCTATAGAACTTCACAGGGATAACAAGAAGAAATATGATCAACTTTTCAATTTATTGCAAAGCCGGAAACGTATTTTGAAAGTCCATTAATGCATCTAGAAAGGTGAAGAATGCCCAGTATCTATTCTAATTAATGGATCAAATACTACAAGTGGTGGGGAAAAAAAGGATTGTCCCAATGCAGCAGCGTTCAAGTTAGTTGGATAAATATTGATGGAGAAGAGATAACATCTATATAGGATTCCTTATTCTGCTCATTGTATTGACTTAATGTTAGAAGACATTTGCTCTGAGCCAATAGTGAATGGAGTGGTCAAGAGCGTTAGATTCATCAGCACATTTATCTACAACCATAGCAACATTTTGAATATCTTGCACAAACATACTCATAGAATTATAGAAAAGAGTTGTTTTGTCCGGGAGCCACCAAGTTTGCATTTCAATATATCTCTCTAGATAATTTAAGTCAACAAAAGAGCAATTTGATTAGGATGGTGGCATCAGAAGATCGGGAGAATCACATGTTGCCGCATGCACCAATCAAGGTCAAAGAAGGGTAAGAAAGTGGCTAATCTAATTTAGTCTACATCCTTCTGGAGCGGAGTGCAGGCGGTGTTAAATGTCGTATCCATGTCTTGTGATCTGGTGATGGAGAAAGAAGATTAGATATGGGATATTTATATGAAACTGCGGACAGAACTAAGGAGCTCATTCAACTTAACAACCCAACAACCTATAAAATGGTGGAAGATAATAGACAAACGTTAGGAACATACTTTACATTATGATCTTCATGCAGCTGGTAAGCAAGTAACTTTGTGTATTTATTAATTTGTATACACATTTATCATAAATAATAACTAACTTTCACTTCTTTACTTGGGTTATTTTTTCAACCCTCAGTACATGTATAGAAATAATAGGAATAAGGATAACAATGACAACAACTCAGAAGTGTTGGTTGAGATTAAGATGAGGACAGAACAATAATAGCATGCAAACAAATACATGACTATAAACTCATATTATACTACTTTGGGACAAGTATTGCTCAAAGAGTTGCAAAGATTTTGAATCCAAGTTTAAAAACTATTAACTAAATGTTCTACTTAAGTTTTAATTATAACTTGCATATTGGTGACATGTAAAAATTTCTATGTACAGTTGACTGGTGGCTGGATCATGAAAAAATATATGGGCAAGAAGATCTAGCCTATGTAACAATTCGGGTCCTAAGTCAAACAACTTCTGCATCAGGTTGTGAGGGAAACTGAAGTACCTCTGACTTGATTCACACCAAGCAAAAGAATAAATTAAAGTCGACCCGTCTAAAAAAGTTAGTTTTTTGTCATTATAACATGAGGTTGAAGCCAAAAAATCTCGAGTTTATACGGAACCTTCAGAGGCAGAAAAATGAAAGAATTTCCGAGCAAGACATGAAGGGGACAAATGCAGAAGAACCCATGGACTTGGATGAGGTGTTAGAAGAGCAACATCCACTAAATACATAGGTTAATGCAAGCATTTCAATTGAGCATGAATTCGATCCAAATGATCGGGAATAGGCAGAAAATGAGTTATATGATGTGCCACTACTTGCTGATTTTCAACCTCCTCCTTCAAAACATAAGAAGAAGAGTAAAAAATAAGGACCAAATAAAAGGAAGAGTATTACTGAAATTGATATTGTTGATCTGGACACTATCGAGGAAGAGAATGAAACACCCAAACTAAGTGATGAGGTACAATATCAAACTTCAAACGATTCGACATTAAAGACGAGCACTGATAGTTCTGACCATGGAGATGCTACCAGTGCCCCACCAATTGTATTCACTGGAGAACAAAATTACACGTATACTAGTCAAGATGAATATCATGATAGCAAAGCAAGACGGGAAGAAACTATCACTCAAACATTCATCATATCAAGGAAGAATGGAAAAGAAAAAGCTCCTCAGTGTGCAGAACAACTCAGGAGGTAGAAAATATTATGAGCAACTATCAGACGTATCATCCTATTTTCCATACGAAGGGTATAGTCATCCGACTGGATATGTAGTTTACCCTCAACACTCTGATACATCCAACTACTCAGGGGGTTATCTATAATATCCACAAATTTCATAGCCATCCTCCCAATCCCATCAATCACGTAGCTCATATCAAGTGTCAGATATCCCCGGATATACACCGCTTATAATCATCTATACCAATACAGATGACTACAACCAATATGTAATGCAATATGAATAATATTACCAAAACTATATGTCATGGTCCGAGTATGTAAATCATATGTTCATTCAATATAATGTACGTCTAGAATAAATGTAAATTCATATAAGTTTATTCAAGTTTTTTTTGTCCAACAACATCTTATATACTTCAAATCAATATAATTCAACACAACTATGTATTGGACTTGTTTTTTATATTTTTCAAAAAAAAAAACTTTTTTAAAAATTGTTTTGTTGCCCGATCCAACCAACGCTGGCTCAGCCAAGATCGGCCCGGATCGGATTGAGATCGGCCGATCCGATCAGTTTTAGGCCAACCGATCCAAGACCCAATAACGGGATTCCTAACCTTGTTGTGAGGTGCTTGGTACTTAGCGCTTGATTTGTTGGGGTTCATCATCTTCCTGTTGCTACCTTCCCCTTCTCCCTACGTGTTGCTGTCGTAGAGCCCTGAACCAATGGGCTTGGTCCTTTATTCACCGACTGTGGGCATTGATCTGCTAGGGTTCATCTCCCTGTTGTTGCCTCCCCCTTCTCCCTGTGTGTTGTTGCCCTGGAGACCTAAACCCGTGGATGTGCCCTTGTTATTTCATCTTCCAGGTAGGCATCTTCCACTCCATTCACCTATTCCAAAGCATGATGTATAGTTGATTGATGAATTCATATTAGTGACACATACGGAGTTTATTTGAAATTTATTGTGTTTTGGTTAATATATGGCATTTTTTTCCAGAAGCATGATTTTGGTTAATAATAATCCAATGGTTGTCTTAATGATGTAATTTGTTAGAAGAATGAGTTTTGGTTACAACGTTGGTAACAATGCGGAGAGGCAAGGTAGAGCACTCTCGAGCTATGCCTTCCGTCACCACAGGCACCAAGTGGGTGCCTTTGGGAGGGGGAAGTAAGACTCTTGCTTCTAAGCCGGCACCCTCCTCTAGGGTTCCAGGGGAGGTCATCTACCTAGGACTGTAGAGCTCCAGTTAGGTGTCTCCGGTGCAGTAAGGATGGCCACGTCGGAGGTCTTGCTTTTTAAGGAGCAAATCCTACGCAGAAGCCCTCGTTGGTGAGGGGAAGAAGGAGGCACACGATAGCTTCGTCTACAATGCCCGTGGTCCTATCAGTGGGTCCACCATCAGTGGATTTCATAGGTCTGCGCCTCCGGAGGTTGCAGCAATGAGTTTGACTGTGTCCAGTGGCAAGGAGCCGGAAGTGAAAGATGTGTTGAAGGCCTTGAACGTGGGAGAGGGGTTTTCTTGTAGCTGGGAGATAAGGGACTTGGGAGAGTGTTTCTTAGATCTTGCCCAATTGTAGAGGAGGTGACGTCAATGGTTGCGGGGGCCTTCCTGACAGGGCAAAGATTTGCCCTACAGGTAATGAAGGCTTTGGACCCTTATCAATGTGTAAGTTGCTCTTGACGAGTTTTTGCCAGAGAAACCAGAGGGACAACCCTCGAGACCCTGAGTGATACCTTGCTCACAATGCGGGGGACCCAACTTCACACTATGGCATGAAGAGGCCATGGGCCTATGGGCTTCGACATTTGGTAGGCCAAACAATGGGCCATATTGGACCAAGTCCAAATTCTACCTCCTCTAATATATTTCCATAAAATTTACCTTATTTGCAAGTTTTATATGTGAAAATTTCTTAGCTTCTATGCACAAGTTCCACAAAATTATACACATACATAAGACTACGAAGGTTACTTGTAAATGCCGTAAAACCAGATCTTCGATAATCTTGTTCCAAAAAAATTAAATCTAAATTAAATTAGAAATATATTTATAAATTATTTTATTTTTAATGAAAGTATTTAATATGTACATAATGTGCTTGCCCCCTCTCAACTTATTCTAACCCCAATCACTACTGCATCCAACGCTACAAATTTCCCATATCTAACCCACCACCTTTACAAAAGGGCTAGCCATTGGCATTAGGAGGAACCCTTCCGAAGCACCCACACCACCACCATCTGTGGGAGTTCCCGCCCTCTCATAAGCATTCACCACTAGTCCATCACCTAAGCACGGGCAATCACAACCACACTATAGGCAGCCACCACCAAGGGGAAGAACACCATCTTCTCACAACTATTTACCAGCTCTACAGATAAGCCAACCAACACCACAATATGGTCTGCCACCTCCATTAAGTGTACCGATGTTGGAAAACATAGCACAGAGAGTATGCAAAGGTTCTATCAGAAATCTGAAGAACTTCAACAAAAGAAGCTAGAGAGATTTGATGAGTTTTTGCAATTGGAGACCCAATGGACAGCGGGGAGATAGTTGATGAACATGCATTTGGTCGAACAGAGGAGTTGGAGTTTGCAAAGTATCCTTCTTCTGGGACCCCGTCACCTGTCAAGGGCATGGAGGGGAGGAAAGGGAGATTGATCAAGAGATAGTGGTTTAGACACCTGTACTAAAGGTCACGAAAGATTATTCCGTCCAACCAGACAGGAGTTTTAACAAGGAGGACATCATGGAGCTGTTATCTTCAATGGAGAAGCTTATGGGGGAACAAGCTAAACAAGCGACCAACAAAATTGGGGTTTCTTTTGATGGAATATTCATACAGTACTACACAAACATAGCATGTGGCAACTTGGCTTGGCGGGGGGGATCAATTCAGAAGGAAGGGAGAGGCAAAGGGTACTAATAGGAGTGTGGAGGCGTGCACCTCTTGAGTGTTCCTTATAAAGATTCTCTCTCAGAATATTAGGGGGCTAGGGAATAAGGAGAAGAAGGCTGTGTGAGGGACTTCATTAGATGGTGTTTAGTTGACATATTTTGCATTCAGGAGACGAAGATGGAGGAGGATGGGGTGGACATTTGGAGGGACATTGGGGGCTCTAGATTGACCAGAGGGGTGCTATCTCCAGCGGTGGGTAGACTGGTGGTATCATGATGCTCTAAATAGTTAGTAGTGGAAGAGGTTGGGAAGCATGTGGGTAGGAACTCTATCTCTATCACCTTTAGTTGTATAAAAGATGTGTTTCTTTGGGACTTTTCTGGGGTATATGGGCCTCAAGGGACAGAGGAGAATAAGAGCTTGTGGGAGGAGTTACTTTAGTGGCACGGGTTATTACGGAAACCATGGTGTTTGGCTCGTGATTTTAATACTACTATTTCGCCACATGAGAGATCGGAAAGGACTTCTCCCATAGGGGTTATGGAGGACTTCCAGGGCTTCATTCGTCGAGTTGCTCTAATTGATGTACCATTAATAATGCCTCCTTTACTTGATCTAACCTAAGGAGTCAGCCTATCTGCTCTAGGTCAGATAAGATTCTTGATTTCAGTTGACTGGGAGGACCATTTTCCCTATATGCGGGCGTCCTGTCTTTAGAGGTCATTATCTAACCATAAGCCTATTCTACTTAATTCCAACTTCCGATTCCGGCGAAAATCGATCTTTCGGATGGAGAAGTTTTAGATTACGGAGGAAGGATTTCTAAATATTGTTAGGACAGTCTAGACTGCAAGCACTTGGAAGGGATCAACTATGGCTACCTTGCATGGCAACCTCAGATCTCTTACGCAAACTTTAACTATGTGGAGGGTTCTCGTAGTCTACCAAGTAAGGAGACTAAGAGGAGATGCTTTGACAGCTTGAGGGCTTTTAGGCCCTCAAGGAACATGGTTTTAGGGGGCTTCTCATATGCTACCAAGTAAGGAGGCTAAGGAGGAAATTCTTCGACAGCTTGAGGTTTTGAGCCCCACAAGGAAGCTGGTTTGCTTGATGATTTCGACAAGGATAAGTAGGGAAGGTCAAAAAAGATTACCTAGATATCTTGATAAAGAAAGAGATGTATTGGAAGCAGCGCTCCAGGGACCATTGGCTGATGAAAGGGGATAGAAACATAGCTTAGTTTCACAGGGTAGCCTCCGATAAGAGGAGGTTGAACCATATTGGCTCTCTTCATGCAGACAAACAGTTTATCGCTCAGAGAGATGATTTTACCAGGCACATCTTATCTTATTACTCTCATCTTTTTACAGAGAAGGATAATTATAGGCCTTCTATTACTATTGATCCACTTCCACATTTATCTGATGTTGAGGGGATCTTATTTTTGCTCCTTGTACAGATCAAGAGGTGTATGATGTTATGTTTGCCTTGCCAGAGGATAAGGTTCCCGGGCCAGATCGTTTTCCTTCGTTGTTCTTTTAACACGGCTGGGAGATGGTCCATGGCTTAGTGACTCGGGCAGCGTTGGAATTTCAAGAGGAGAAAGCACCTTAGAAGCATTAATAAAACCATCATTGTTCTCATTCCTAAGAGAGAGGGAGCTTTGGGGGACTTCAAGCCTATCAGTCTCCTAACTGGAGCTTAAAAAATTACCTCCCAATTGCTTGCCACAAGACTAGAAAAGGTGATTGATAGGTTGATTACTATTAATCAGAGCGCTTTCATAAAAGAGAAGCATATTCTTAAAGGTTTTTTGGTGGCTCATGAGCGTCCTCACGGCATGAAGACTTGTAGGAAGAGGGTCTTGGTTCGCAAGCTTAATTTTGAGAAGGTTGATCAATTGGCAGTGTCTATTTGATATTCTCCATAAGATGAGCTTTCGTAACAAGTGGCTTAGTTGGATGAAGGAGTGTGTTTCTTCATCATCCTTTGCTATCCTTCTGAATAGGGAGCCCACATCTTTCTTTCATAGTGGGAGAGGCCTTCGGCAAGGTAATCTGATGCCTCCATTATTTGTCCTTGTCTCTCATGTCCTCAACAGGATGTGGATAAGAGGATAGGAGGCTGATCTTATGACTGAGTTTTAGGTAAATAATATTTCTAGGAGGATTTCTTACCTTCAATATGCAGATGACACCACTCTTTCTCTTCCTTAGAGGACTAGCTCCTACATGCCAGGTTAGCTCTAAAGCTAGTGGATGAAGTTACAGCACTTAAGAGTGAATTTTCAAGAGTTTGGCCATTGGCATCACAACATGTCAATAGGGATATGGCGAGAGCAGCTTTCATATTTGGGTGTCAAACTAGCTCCTTTCCAGGGACCTATTTGGGGGTCCCCCTCTCTCCAGGTACCCTGAGATCAAGGTTCGCCGTATTGTACTGGATCGGGCCAACTCATATGAGTCGACTCGTATCTGGACAATCCCGAATCGCTAGCACGGGTGGATCGTACGAGTCAGGCTGGGACGCTTCCGAATCGAGCCGTCTCGCATTGTATCGGACTGACTCGTGCGGATTGCACGATACGAACACGAGTCGCTGCGATCTGGTGCGAGCTAATCACGGTTCGGCTCGAGTCGGTGCGATCCAACTCGATAAAGTGTGATCCACTCTCTTTAGTCTCTAGGTATACTACTTTGTTTTGTTAATTGAGATTTGACGTTTCTAACTTTCTATGAGATGTGGTATACCACTTTCTTTTAAAATTTGAGACCCCTAGACTAAATTCCTCTCAATTAGTATCCTAGACTAATTTTTTTACAAATTTAAATCCATTAAATTAGAGTATTTTTCTTAAATGTGGCTTATAATCATTCACAATAACGATGGACGTGAAGTATGATGTTTATAATTAAGTAACCATTCAAAAAAAATGAGAGATTTGTCAAAAAAAAACTACCTGCATTGGCTTGAATCAGCCCGACTAGTGCAAGTCGGTCCGAGTCGGATCCGACTCATATCTAGCCAAACCCGATCTGATCCGGATGCACGAGTCGGCGAACCTTGCCTGAGATGCAGCAACTGACAGGCTATTCTCAGTAAGTTTCATTCATGTCTGGCTGGTTGGAAGGGTAGACTACTCCCATATGGTGGTGGGCTGGTTTTATGGTTCGTTGCTCGACCATCCTTCAGGAGATAATTATGCAAGTTAGCTTCTTTTAAGAAAATTCGAGGATACAATTGTTGTGAAGCTAACATTTTGCAGAAATTGTCTCCTCAAGGTTCCTTAAATAAAAGGGAAAAACACGTCAGCAGAGCAAAGAAAAAGGATAAGGAGCACAATTTGCCAACTATCAATTTCTCTCCATCATCAGAAGATTATAAATTGGGAAACCTACCATGGCTGCCGAATGCTCTACTTGAGGAAATCCTCAAAGAAAATAACTCTAATGTACAAATGAACCACTGAACACAGAATTCCACTATCCCCCTACAAATATGCATGTTTTCACTAAGTTAAGTAAACATACAAAGTCAAAATAAGCTTGCATCAAGGAGAACTTCTAGAAATCTTTTTTTCCCTTTTCTCTAGGGATGCCCAGGAAGTGAATAACCAAATTCCAGGTGAAAAACACTGAGATAAGAAACAGGATACAAGTATATCTTTACAAATAGCTCTTCCGCAGAATGATAGCCATAAAATTTCTTTGCTCTAACAAGGCTGTATCCATGTACATGCTGTCTTTTCAATGCAGACGTTCCCTTAAACTGAAAAAGATTTCAGGAGAGCAATGTGAGATTGATTCAGAAAGGAAACATACCCATCCCCTAAGTATCAGGTGATGAAATAATACCTGCAACACCTTTTCAAGGGCATGACATATGTCCAGACCACACGTTTGACCTGCATTGTTATATCGTTAAAAGAAAAAGTAGAACTGTAAAGGCCCTTGTTTTCAAGTAGGCAGGAACCAGTACATTAGAAATTCAAAATATATAATATAACATCAAAAGAAAGTAAGCACCGTTAATGCAAAGAGCTTCAGCTAAAAACATGTCTGGAGTGCGGAGAGGGGAGAGTGAGAGAGGTGAGAGGAGAGTTCCTGGGAGTTCTAGTTCTTGTAGGGAGAGGAGTTGGATTCCTGTCCAGGTGAAGGATGCTCGAAGAGTGGTTCCTCAGAAGAAGGCTTCGGCTGGACTTCCAGTTGGCAGGGATGTACGTATCCGCTGCCTAGGCAAGGGACACCATGTGACGAGTTGCAGAGATGCGGTTCGGTGTCTCCATTGCAGAGGAGTTGGGCATAGAAGAATCAATTGTCCTGCCTTTCGCCCCTTTACCAGGAAACCAGTGGAGGTTGTCAGTCAGGTGACAACCGGGAAGGTTGTTAACCCAGGTGATCGTTCCGATACCAAGATTCTTCCAGGAGTTCTGGAGATACCATGGTCACCGGAGGTTGGACTTGCAAAATCCTATTTAGATCAATGTGTTGTGGCCTCTTTCCAGGAGGATCTTCTTCGGCAAGAAGTTGACTGTAGGAGGTGAAGGTTAGATTGCAGACTCTTTGGCCAGAGGTGCACAATTGGAGTATCCGAAGACTGGGTCAGTACTCTTTCCTTATTTATGCTGACTTAGAGTCGTGGAGGAATCTGGCATGCTCCAAGGTTGAGGGTGCTGTTATACAATTTTTACCTTGGAAGATAGATGTTGGGACTAATCTGGTGAAGGATGAAATCGAAGTATGGTGCAGTTTGCAGGGGATCCCTCTTCATCTGTGGAATATGACTGCTTTTCAAGCCATATGCTCCAGGTTTGGCAGACTCTGAGAAGTGGATGGGAAAGGGATCAGGGGTGTTGATATTTCGGTTGTTCAGGTTAAAATAGCCATTGATAAGATGGGGGTATTCCAGAGAAACTGAAGATTTCAGTGGGAGGTGATGTCTTTTCGGTTTCTATCAGCTTGGAAGAAGCAGGTGAGGATTCATCTATTGAGCAAGATTGGTCGTGGGCTGAGGTTGTAGCTAAGTACAGGAAGTTCAAGAAAAACAAAGGAGATGGACCTAAAACAAGGGCGTCGGAAGGGTCCATTCTGCCAGCACAGGGAGATACTAGTTCTGAGTCAGGACAGGTTCGCAGTCTCTCGAACTCGGTCGAGCTGAGTCGTGTGGAGGCGAATAGGCAGGAAGGGATAGTCGTTGGCAGAGCCACTAAAGAGTTTGGGGTTCCAAGGTCGCATGGAGGGAAAGGGCTTCTTGGGGTGCTCCCAGAGCCTTCGAAGGGTAGGAAGGTGCAGTCTTCGGGTATTGGGAAGGGTTATTGCTCCATTAAAGGAGTGGTGGAGGCAATACCGGTGGGTCCTGAGACGGTTTTGGAGGTTGGCGTTTAGGGGTATGTTGGAGAGAAGTTATCGGGCGAGGGAGACGAACAGTGGCGGGTTCTGGATAAGGAGGATCCAATTTCCGGCGGGGATCCGATGCTATGGGATCCCGTCATTTCGGATCATGACTTATCCACGAACTGGGATTCTTTGGAGCCGGTTCAGCTATTAGAGGCCCTTCTAGGTCCGGTTCACGTGTCCAATGACGGACCACTCTTGAACCGTCGTCTTCTTCGTCGAGGGACTGGTTCTGGTTTGTGTTCCGGAAAACAGAGTTCCGATAGGGACATTACGGTGCTCAGTGGAGGTTTGTCTTCCTTTTTTAATACTCAGGTTTTTAACCACCATAGCTCTGGGAATAGTCAGAAGGTTGGAGGGATGCTTTGGACTGTGGATGGTAGGCCGGGGATGAATAGTGGCCAGCTGATTCTTCGTAGCAAGGATACTGTGGATGGAGTGGCATGTGATGGTATGGAAGGCCTCTTGCAGAATGAGGACATATTAATTAATACGGTTGGTTCTCAAGATGATTTGACAGGGATTGGTCTGTATCAGGTTGTGGAGAAGGAAATTGATCACAGTGATAATCAGTGTGCTCAAATTATCCCTTATGAAGATTGTGTTGTGTCGTTGGCTGTGAAACAGGTTCTCGATGAGGATGCTTGGACAAAGGAGATCATACAGTTCGGTCAGCGAATAGGAGTATCTTTCCTAGGCAGAGAGGAGATGGTTTTGAGATTCCTCAAAAAGCTGAAAAGAAATGATGCTCTGCAACAATCAAGTAAGAGAAAGGGTACGGGAGGAGGTATCAAGATAGGGAAGAGAGAAGCAGATTTTGTGAAAAATAATGTCCTTGTTGACAATCTTAGAGGTAAGAAGATAGAGGAGGGGGGTTTACACATTACTTCCTCATGAACCTGATTTCATGGAATATTAGGGGGCTTAATGGGGACTTCAAGGTTAGAGCTGTGAAAGATCTTGTTATATCTCTTCATCTCGACTGTATCTGTTTGCAAGAGACCAAGATGACCAATTTCGATAACTTTTCCTTACCAAGACTGGGTGGGTCTTTACTAGACAAAGTTGCAGTTCTTCCGGATGATGGATTTAAAGGAGGGCAGTTGATAATGTGGAATGGGAACAAGTTTGATGGCAATGTGTGTATGTGGGCAGATTTAGTATATCGGTTGCTTTTAATTGGAAGTGCAGAAGTTCAACCAGTATCAGTTGGGTTATCTCATCAGTGTATGGTCCGCATACTGATCAGCAAAGAGAATTGTTCTTCCAAGAACTTTATAGGTTGCATTCTCTTTTTGCTGAGGTCTGGTGCATTGTGGGGGACTTTAATTGTGTAAGATTTCCTTAGGAAAGTCTAGTGTGCAGAAGTGGAGCAAGGAGATGGTCAGCCTTAATCAGTGGATTAGGGAGGTCAAGCTTATGGATTTGGATATTCCTAATAGAAAATTTACCTGATCTAACCTTCATCAGGCTAGTAAACAGTCAAGGATTGTTAGAATATTGATCTCTACTAATTGGCTCAACAGTTTTCCATTGACACACATTAAAGGTTTAAGTAGGTCTGTCCCAAATCATATCCCTCTGCATCTCATAATGGAAGACATAAAGAAAACCAGAATCTTCATATATGAATTGAAATGGCAGAGGGAAGAAGGCTTCAAAGAAATGATTAACAAATGGTGGTTGGAAACTACAGGGACTGATTCAGCAGTACACAATTTTCAGAGCAAAATGAAGAGGATCAGGAAAGGTTTGAAAGAATGGGCTAAACAGAAATATGGGAGGGCAACAGAGGAGAGACAGTTATTGAAGAATAAAATTGAAGAATTGGAACTGAAAAGTGAGAATATGGATCTATCTTCTCATGAATTGCAGTCACTTAAGGAGTTGAACAAGATGTTGAATGAAGAGTTGTTGAAGGAGGAAATTACATGGAGACAGAGAGCTAAGGAACATTGGTTAAAGGAAGGGGATAAAAATACCTCTTTTTTCCATGCGGTGGCTAGTGCTAAGAAGAGATTTTTGTCCACTGATCATATTAGAGATAATGAGGTTGTGATTGAAGAACCTAATGAGATTTGTTGATTTTTTTAAGAATCTTTTCTTGGAAGATTTTCCATTGAGACCTCATCTGGAAGATGGTTTGCTTCCTAAGTTAGATGCCTCTGAAGCTGAAGAACTGTCTGCACCTTTTTCAGAGAATGAAGTTAAAGATGCAGTTTTTAGTATGGATCCCAATAAAGCTCCGGGGCCCAATAAGATGTCCATAGGGTTCTATCAAATTTTTTTGGATACGATTAAAGAAGATCTGCTTAATTTTGTCCAAGAATTCTATGACAGTCCGAAAAAGATTAAAGTCTTCAACTCAACTTGTATTGTCCTCATTCTGAAATTAGAAGGTGCTGAAAGAATGGCTGATTTTCGTCCAATTAGTTTACTCAATGGGTGTTATAAAATCATAACCAAAATTTTGGCTACCCGGCTTAAGAAGGTTATTCATAAGATTGTGGGGATTAATTAATCAGCTTTTTTGTAAGGGAGACTCATACTGGATAATTATATGGCAGCATATGAAGCAATTCATCATTATAAGAATAGGAAAAAGAAAGGTGTTATCTTAAAGCTTAATTTTGAGAAGGCCTATGACAGAATCAACTAGAGCTCATGGGTTTTAATGGAAGATGGATCAGGTGGGTGATGAGCTATATCTCCTCATCTACATTCTCTGTTTTGGTTAATGGAGAGCCGTGTGGTTACTTTAAGAGTTCTAGAGGATTAAGGCATTCGGGATCCTATGTCGCCACTTCTTTTCTTGTTAATTGGTCTGATTTTGAGTACTCTTTGGGACAGTGCAGTTCAAAAGGGTTTGATTGAAGGGTTTAGCATTGGCAGAAGCAATATTCTATTATCTCACCTTCAGTTTGTTGATGATACTTTATTGTTTACTTCCGGAAACAATGTGGATATCTAGAATATTAAAAGGTTGTTGGTCCTGGTGGAAGTTATAACTGGGTTTAGAATTAACTATGAGAAATCAGAAGTTGTAGGGGTAAATGTGGCACAGGACAGATTACAGGATATTGCAAATTCTTTGCAGTGCAGAGTCAATTCTTTTCCTATCAAATATCTTGGATTGCCCTTATCGGATGTAGTTATCAAGGTTAGGGACTGGGATGATCTAATTAAGAAATTTGAAGATCGGTTGGAAGGATGGAAAGGTAGATTTCTTTATGATGGAAGGAGACTGATTCTGTCCAAATCAGTTCTCTCTTCATTGGCCATTTACTATGCTTCTACATTCAAGATTCCAAGGACTGTGGAAAAGATTATTGAATCAACTAGAAGTTATTTTTTCTGGTCAGGAGGAAAAAGGGGGAAGAGAGGTCTTCATTTAATCAACTGGAAAAATGTGTGCGAAAGTAAGGAGCAAGGTCGTATTGGCCTATGTGGCATGGATGGCAGCATCGGTACCGGTATCGGTGGGCACCGGTACCGGTACACACCGGCTGGTATCGGCCCAGTATCGGCCAATACCCTTTACAGGTATGGTACCGGTATCGGCCGATACTGCGAACCATGCTATGTAGAGTTGCCACTTTCAATAAAGCTTGGTTAATGAAATGGTTGTAGAGCAGGGGGGAGTGTTCCGTTGCACTTTCGGCTGTCATTATCAAGGACTTATATTACTGTGCTGATAACAAATATCCTTCTACCACTTACAATTTGTCTCCCATTTGAAAGAATATAGTGAATAATGCTGATTTTATGGCTCTCTTTTGACAATCAGGTTGGTAATGGCTGTGATACACTATTCTGGAAAGATAAATGGTGCTCCGGTCTGATCTTTTCCTCTCAATTCAGCAATATATTTAATATCACTCAGTATCAAGAGGCTTCGGTGACAGAGGTGTTGTCTTATAATGGTTCAGGTCATATAAATTTGCAGCTGAAAAAGGATCTTACTGAAGTGGAAGTAGAGGAAATTTTGGCCATGCTCAATTTTACTAGCAGAGTTAGAATTTGTGCTGAGAATCATGATAAAAGAGTTTGGAAATGGAATACCAATGGACAGTTTTCGGTTAAGTCTATTATTCAAATTTTGAATGATGGTGGCTGTAGGGTTTGGTGGAAGGATTTAGTTTGGTCTAACTATCTCCCTAATAAGATTAAGGTGTTTCTTTGGAAGGTTGCTTGGTCTAGAATTCTTACAGGAAAGAGGGTCAAGATGCTCCATATCTCAGAGAATTATTCATGTGTCTTCTGTGCAATCTTTGAGGAAAACCAAAAGCATCTTTTTTTGGGCTGTGGCATTATTATAATTATGTGGAAGACTCTATGCAGATTATTTAGAATTATTTGGGTGGATCACTCTTCTATTATGAATCTTTTAAGTTGGTGGTCTAAGGTATATCCTTTTCCAGATCAGAAATATTTATCTTTGATGTGGAGAATTGGTGTGAGAGAAACAGGAGGAAGTTCAGTAACCAATTTAGCAGTGTTATTGAATTATTGAAGAGTACCTTTAAATGGGTGGAAAAGTGGGGAAGAGCTGCTGATATCCTTAATGAGGGGAATTATGTTATTTTGCAGAAGGCCAATTTGTGGAGGGCTCTATTTAGTTGATGGTTTACACATTGTAATTATGTTTTATTCTCTTGATAAAACAGAACTTTTGTAACTTTATGTTGAGTCTAGATTAAGACTTGGTTGGGGGTATGTCCCACCAGGTTGATTTGTGTTTTTGGGCTTTGTTTGTACTACATTCCAAGGTTAAGAAACCCGGGATTGGGTCCCGGATCGGCCGGTCCAAAACCGATCGGATCGGCCGATTCCGATCCGAGTCAGTCCGATCCCGGCCGATCCTGGCTGAGTCAGGCTCGGCTGGTTCGGATAGCAGAAAAAAATAGAAAAAAATATGAAAAAATGTGGAAAAAATATAAAACACAAGTCTAATGCATAATTGTGTTGAAATACATTGATTTGAAGTACATAAGATGTTGTTGGACAAAAAAACCTTGAATAAACTTACATATATGATTATGAACTTACATTTATTCCAAACGTACATTATACTGAATGAACATATGGCTAACATACTCAGCCCATGACATATAGCTCTGGTAGTATTGTTCATACTGCATCACATACCGGCTATAGTCATCCGTATTGGTATAAATGACTGAAAATTGTGGATATTCTAGACAACCCCCTGAATAGTCGGATGTATCAGAATGTTGAGGAGGGTAAACTACATATCCAGTAGGCTGACTATATGATGATGCATCTGATAGTTGTTCCTGATATTCCTGAGGAGCTTTACCTTTGTCCTTCCTCTTTGATCTGCTGAATGTTTGAATGGAAGATTCTTCACGTCCTCCTCTGCTACCATGATGTTCATCTTGGGTAGCATGTGTGAATTCTTCTTCTCCAGTGAATTGAATTGGTGGAGCTGGGGCTGGGGCACTGGTAGCATCTCCGCCATCCTCAGAATTGTCGGAGCTCGTCTTTGATGTCGAGTCATTTGAGGTTTGATATTGGACCTCATCACTTGGTTCTGGCGTTTCATCATCTTCCTCGATAGTCTCCAGATCAGCAATTTGAATTCCAGTACCACTCTTCCTTTTGCTTGGTACTTGTTTTTTGCTCTTCTTCTGACGTTTTGGAGAAGGAGGTTGAAAATCAGTAAGTAATGGAACATTATCTAACTCACCTTCCGCCCATTCCCGATCATTTGGGTTGAATTCAGGCTCATTTGAGGTGCTTGCATCAACCCATGCATTTAGTGGATGTTGCTCCTCGAACAGCTCATCCAAGTCTATGGGTTCTTCTGCATGTGTCGTCTCTGTGGCTTGTCCGGAAATTCTCTCTTTCTCCTGCCTTTAAAGGTTCCTTATGAGCTCCAGATTCTTTAGCTTCAACCTCATGTTATAATGACAGAATACTAGCTTCTCTAGACGGCTCGACTTCAATCTGTTCCTTTGCTTGGTGTGAATCAAGCCAAAGGTGCTCCAGTTTCTCTCACAGCCTGATGAAGAGGTTGTTTGACTTAAGACCCGAATTGCAACATAGGCTAGATCTTCATACCCATATGTTTTTCCATGATCTAGCCACCAGTCAGCTGTAAATAGAAAATTGGCCATGTCAACAATGTGCAAGCTATAATTAAAATTTAAGTAGAACATCTAGTTAATAATTTTCAAACCTGGACTCAAAATTTTGGCAGCTCTTTGAGCAGTACTTGTCCCAAAGTGGTATAACATCATTCTGTAATCATGCATTTGCTTGCATGCCAATATTGCTCTGTCCTCATCTGCAAGCATACGCTTAATAACAGACTTAGCCCCCATCAACACTTCCGAACAACTATCATAGCTATCCTTCTTCCCATCAGTTCTAAACATGTACTGAGGGTTGAAAAAATAACCTAAATAAATAAGTCGAAGTTAGTTATTACTTAAGAAAAATGTGTATACAAATAATACATATAGAAAGTTAGTAGCTTACCAGCTGCATGAAGATCGTGATGTAAAGTGTGTTCCCAACGTCTGTCTATTATGTCCCACCACTTCACAAAGGTTGTTGGGTTGTTCAGTTGAATGAGCTCCTTAGCTCTGTCCATAGCTTCATATAAAAAACCCATATCCGATCTTCTTTCTCCATGACAAGATCGCAAGACACGGACAAGCGGTTCTACAACATTTAACACCGCTTGCACCCCCCTCCAGAAGGGTCTAGACTGAATTAGATCACCACTTTCTTACCTTTCTCTCTGACCTTAGTTGGTACATGCCGCAATATGTGATTCTCCCAATCTTCCGATGCCACCATCCTAATCAAGTTGTTCTTTTGTTGACTTAAACTATCTAGAGAGATATATTGAGATGCAAACCTGGTGGCTCCCGGACGAAGCAACTCTCTTCCATGAGTATGTGTGCGCATGATATCCAGAATGTTGTTGTGATTGTAGATGAATGTGGTGATAAATCGACCACTCTTGACCACTCCATCTACCATCGGATCAGAGCAAATGTCTTCCAACATCAAGTCAATACAATGAGCAGAACAGGGAACCCAGTATAAATGTTCTCTCTTCTGCATCAACATTTGTCCAGCTAATTTGAACGTCGCTGCATTGTCCGTAACGACTTGGACAATCCTTTTTTCGCCCACTTCTTCCACCATTTGATCCATTAATTCACACAGGTACTGGGCATTCTTTATTTTTCCAGATGCATCAATGGACTTCCAAAATACGGTTCCAGCTTTACAGTAAATTAAGAAGTTGATCATACTTCTTCTTGTTATCCCTGTAAAATTCCAAACGTGATAAGAAATCAGAAAGAGACCCATTCTGATTAAGAAAAAATGAAGATAAGATAAGAAACTGAATATAAGATTTATGTACCTGTCCATCCATCGCACATTAAAGTGCATCCATACTCATCCCAGATCCTTTCAAATGATTTAATGTATGTTCGGATGTCATCAACTTCCATATCCAAGTACTTGTTGTATATCTCATATGGAGAAGGTCCCTCAACCCCTTTGCCAACTTCTTGTATGGTCTCGATCATAGACTCATAATATGGCCCCTTGGCCGCATTAGCAGGGATACTGTTATAGAAAAACCACCTAGATGTAGCTCTCCCTATCTTCTCCTTACAAAGTTTTAAGTTCTTGAATGCAGCACTAATAGAAGGTTGTTTATCCCTCTTCTTGGTGAGCAAGGGATCTATTGGACCTACTCTAGGATCTCCAGCTCTAGTGAACTCCTGAGGCAGCTCCTCGCATACATTAGTGCTCATGCCGGCGCTAGTGCTCCCTTGTGCAGAAGGTGTGGAGCCACTTCCTTGTCCTCCATATCTTCCAGTGTGCCGAAATAAGTCATCATCTGCAAAGGACCGCCGGCTTGCTTCCATTGCACGTCGCAATTCAGCTTTAAATGTAAAAGAAAAAAAATTAATCTACTATAACTATTTGTCTGAAAACGTTAAATGAAGAACATGAAAATAAGTTAAATAAGAAACTTACTTGTATCCCAATCATCAACATTTATAGGTTGATTACTTCCACCAAGCCGGACTCCAGCATCAGACCTTCGCGCTGGTTCAGTCAATTCCTCTCGAATTTCCTGTCTTCTTCTGGCAGTACTTGCTTTGCTTGATTCCTTCTCCTTCATATAAGTTCGAAATTGGATCCTAACCTCTGAAGGAACTCGAGTACATGCTGCAACTTCACCTTTTATTCCAGCAAGATGTTGTTTGAATCGGTAGACCCCGCCAGAGACAACCCGGTTGCAATATTTGCATTGTACCTTTCTTTGGCCCATGTCCACCGGTGTGCAATGACCCCAAGCAGGATCAGCACTAGGAGGATTCCCAGATGACCGCTCAGCAGCACCTTGAGATGCCATTCCTTCACAGCACAAGAAGATGAGAGATCGCGGAGCTTGTAGTAGACTAGAAGTGACCTCGTGGGAGAGATGGAGAGAGAATTCTATGAGAGAGAGAGAGCAAGAATGTTAGGAGGCTCAAAGGGCAATTGTGGAGCCTTAGGAGGGCCTTGGGGGGGTTTAAATAGACCCCCAAGGCCCAAACTAGCCGTTGCTGGCCGTTGGAACGGCCAGCAACGGCTAGTTTGACCCCCAACGGCTAGTCAAACTAGCCGTTGGGGGCCGGGTCGGGCCGATCCGAGCCGACCCGGCCCGATCCGGTCCCGGATCGCCCGATCCGGCTCGGACCGGCCGATCCGAGTCCTGGACTCGGCCAGGTTACTCGGGATCGGCACGGTCGGCCCAAAACCGCTCCGACTCGGCCGATCCGTGCCGATCCGAGCCGAGTTTTTGAACCTTGCTACATTCTTCTTTTCATCAATAGAACAGTGACTTTCAGTCACCTTCTAAAAAAAAAAGTAAGCACCAAACTTATTTTGGAGAGTGCTATAAAATAATTATAGTCTATTGTGCCTAATAACATCTGAGTGCAATAATTCAAGTTCTTTCACGCCCACTTGCCATTAGTTTCTTTCATGGCTTTTTAACTCAAACCTCAGACAGTGCTGCCTCTTTTGTAGGGAAGAGAGTGAGTCCTCCTTTTCCAGTTCTTTTGAGGGGTTTGTAAGGTTTACACCTTCTTGGAGTCTTCTGTATAGGAGGAGGTTCTTAGGGAGGTTTGTTTTGTTCCTATACAAGTACACTCATTATTTCATTTAATGAATTTGTGGTACTATCCACTTCAGATTTCAAAGAGAGAGAGAGAGAGAGAGAGAGAGAAAGAGAAAGTGCAGCATTTTGAATATTTTTTTTCCTGAGAAGATGCACCTTGAATAAGTTAACAACGCAAACAGTTAAGGGAGCTTGAACTGTCTCAAATGAAGGCCTAAGCTGCTGTGAAATAAGGGTCTAACAGGTGGCTAGAGAACTTGAACTGGTGAACATAGTTGTCAAGGCGGTAAGATGACCCAAAGCGTACTTGGGGTCTGTCCTTGAGTGCCTAAGCACTTAGGCGCCTGCCTAAGCAGTGCCTTCACAATCACGTGGTGGAGGGAAGGGACAGGGAGAGATACTCACAAATAAGAAGGCAAATACTTGAAGAGAAGGGAAAAGAAAGGACAAGCATATAGAAAACTCATGAAGGGAGAGAGGATGCTAATGGGCACAGGGGTTTCCAAATTTGTGGACATGGGCAAGTGGGGCTTGTTGCCTCACCGTGGCCATCACAGTGAGAGAAGAAAATTATAAGAATGCCTCATCATTAACATCAAGACTTGTTCACCAAAGAGAGACAATGTCGAAAATAATGAGGAAGATGAAATAATGAGGAAGACAAGATGAAAGCGCATCAAAAACTAGGGCCCAATCATCCACACAACCCTATTTATCTTAGGGTTGGGTCCCAATGAACCAGATTTGATTAGCCCATGAACTAGCTTAGGCGTTGCCTAGGCATGTGAAGGGCACAATAGTTTCAAACATGGCTGAGGAGAGAAAGTCATAAGAAAATCTCAACATTGGAAGAGAGAGGGGGTAAGAGAGGGGGAGAGGGGTGAGGGAGAGAGAGTTGATCTCTACTCACCAAAACAAAAGAAGAAAGGTGAATGAGATTTCCAACCATTAATAAACTCGAGATCTGATACCCTTTTTTTTAATGTGGGTGGTATCACTTGTATTACAAATGAAAAGAAGCATATACAAAAGGAGGGGAGGACAAAAATCTCCCAACAAAAGCACCAAGGAGGTGCAAAACCCAAAAGACCAAAAAGCCCCCTTATACAACATACCATGTTAAGAGCAAAGAAAAAAAATGAAATATTATGCAAGATCCATGAACAAAAACAGGGTTACTTTTTTATCAATAATGTTCAAGATTTTTTCATTTTTTTGGAAGGTGAAATAATGTTAAAACTTAAACATAAATAGTTAAAGACATGAGGGTTTATTTGAAAATTTCCTATAGATCGTCTAACTTAATAGGTTAGAACTAGTGGCTCTTGAGTGGGCAACTTTGAAATACTCTGGATCATAGTTCCCTAAGTTTGACTAGTTCTAGAGTAACCCTAACTTGTCTAAGAGCTGGTAGTAGCACAATGAAGCTCCTTGGAAAAGTACCATATAGGTATGACTTATTTTGTTGATTTTCAGTTTTCAATATGTCAAATGGATGACATGATTTATGAGACTTTTCTATTAACTAGATAATGACATTTATGTGTTAATACAGTGAAGAAGTTTATTGTAACAAATGACCAAAATCTATTGGAATCAAAACAGAAAATAAATTGGCAAACAAAGTAACAAAAATTAAAATTATAAAAATTAAAATCTCACATAATAATACCATAATGTTTAAAACAACAGGGCAAAAAAACATGTAAATGACATCAGATACCTCCTTTAGATGTCGGAAGCTCAGAACAAGATACATACAAATAGGGCAAAGCCTACAGCATGAAATAACAGAAAGAAACATTAGAATGGAATATTGAAATTAGAACGGAAATATTGCTCTTGTAATGTGAATGTAGCCAGTAACCACATGTCTCTGACTATCTTTAATTAAGAAAAAAACAATCAAATAAGTTACAATTGTAACACACAAGGTGATAAATAAGGCAAAGCCCACAGCATGAAATAACAGAAAACGACAAATGGAATGGAATATTGAAATTAGAATGGAAATATTGCTCCTGTAATGTGAATGTAGCCATTAACCACATGTCTCTGACTTACTTTACTTAAGAAAATACAATCCAATAAGTGACAATTGTAAGACACAAGGTTTATGTTCTGCTTTAGCATGGTTGATCAAGCATAAGATGTATAAGATGGCATACACAATGCAAAAGACAACACATACTCTACCATACAAGTTTAATTTTAGACAGTACAACATGTTAAGCACCCAAGTTTTTTTTTCTCCAACAGTTCCCCGCACATATTTCCATATTATACATGCCCTACTTTTTTCCATTTTTACATTAGAATTGACTGAACTAGTGATAACCAAACTTCTCTTGATATTCATATTTTAGTTAAGCCTACAAATTGGCACCCATTTTTTCCCTCATCAGATCTCTCCTCAATGCCTCATATTGAGATTGCCTTATGGGCAACACTTAGGCTATTCTAAACTTTATATATATATATATATATATATATATATATATATATATATATATATATATATATATATATATATACTTCATAATTCGAGTCAAACAAACTCCGCCTAAGTATGAGCCTCTCATACTTAGCTGGTCCCAAGCTCGGATAAAAGAGAAGGGTTGCGGTAGGTGATAGCCGGCATAAAAATCTTGTCACATCTTATGATATGGATTCAATCAAAATTAACGTTGGGAGTCCTCTACTTACGACGCAATGTACCAGAGCCTAGGTGTAGTGAGAAATAGGCAAGGGTGGAGGACGTTCCCTACAAGCGATGCGCCACATCGGCACCCGGATGTAGTGTTAAATGAGCAAAGATCCTCACATCATAGACAGGTGTGGATAAAGAAGCTAGTACATGGAACCGAACAGAGAATAGGACACAGAACAAACTTAGAGAGTAATAGATGTTGCTACAGAGCACGGGTTTAAGAGGAGGATCAGAGTAAGTATTTGGAATATCAGGTCTCTTACAGAAAAGTTAATAAAATTTGTTGACACTATGGAGAGATGAAAAGTCAATATTGCTTGCATTCAAGAGACTATATAGGTAAGAGAGAAAAGTAAGGAAGTGAGAAATACAGGCTACAAATTGTGATATACGAGAAAGGAGAGAAATAAGAATGGGGTAAGTATTATTATTAATAAGACTTTAAAGCATAGAGTGGTAGCGGTGAAGAGAATAGGAAATAGGATTATCCTAGTGCAATTAATTCTAGAGGGAGATGCGATTAATGTTGTTAGTGCCTATGCTCCACAAGTTGTATTAAATAGTGAGAGTAAACGGAGATTTTGGGAAGATACGGATGACCTTATGTATAGCATACCAAATGAAGAGAATATCTTTATTGATGGGGACCTCAATGGCTATGTAAGAAGTGAACGTCACGGTTATGAGAAGGTTCATAGAGGTTTTGACTTAGGGACCAAAAATGAGGAGGGAAAAAACATCATCGATTTTACTATAGCCTATAACCTTATGCTAGCAAATATCTACTTTATAAAAACGAAATCTCATTTAGTGACCTTTAAAAGTGGACAAAATAGAAGCCAAATTGACTTCCTTCTCACAAGGAAGACGAATCGCACTTTATACAAGGATTGCAAAATTATCCCCAGAGATACCTTGACAAGTCAACATAGGTTAACGGTCTTAGATATTAAGATCAAGAGGTGGTCGAATACGTTTAAAAAGAAGATTGCTACTAGAACAAGGTAGTATAATTAAAAGGGAAGAAGCAAGCAATGTTTAAGAATGAACTTCTCAATATAGGTGACTAGAAGTCAGATTTGGAAGTCAATACTATATAGATAGATATGGCTTCAAAGATTAGAGAAGTAGCTGAAAAAATGCTAGGAGAGTCTAAAGGATATGACCCACCTACGAAGGAGTGGTGGTGGTGGAATGAGGAGGTACAAACGGCGGTGAAAAGTTAAAAAAAAAATGATAAAAAATTGTCAAAGTGTGATAATAATGAGGTTTATGAACAATACAAGATAGCAAAAAAGAAAGCAAAAAAAGACGTTAGTCGAACAAGAGCTCAGGCCTTTGAAAAGATGTATAAGAAACTTAGAATCAAAGAAAGGAAAAAAGATATTTATAAATTGGCAAGGATGAGAGAGAAAAGATGTTGAGATCTTAACTAAGTTAAGTGCATCAAGGATAATGAAGGAAAGATTTTGGCGAAAGAAGATAACATCAGAGAAAAGTGGAGAAGCTACTTTGACAATTTTTTTAATGATAATCATAATGAAAACATAGTGGGCATAGAATGTATAACAGAGCGTAATGTGAACTATACTAAGAGGATTAGATTTTCAAAAGTCAATGAAATATTGAAGAGGATGAAAGTAGGTAAAGCTTGTGGCCCTAATGAAATTCCTATTGAAATATGGAAATGTCTAGAAGATGTAGTTGTGGAATGGTTAACCCGACTGTTTAACAAGATCCTAGTCTCTAAAAAAATGTCAAATGAGTAAAGGAAGAGCATTATTATATTTATTTTTAAAAACAAAAAAGACATTCAGAACTACTCAAACAATAAAAAAATTAAGCTCATGAGTCATACTATGAAACTGTGGGAAAAAGTTGTGGAACATCATTTACGTTGTGACACAACTATCGGCCAACCAATTCGACTTTATGCCGGGTTGATCAAGCATAGAAACTATCTTCCTCATTAAAAAAGATCTACATATGGTATTCATCGATTTGGAGAAGGCTTATAATAGAGTTCCAAGAGATGTCTTGTAGTAAGTGTTAGAACGCAAAAGGGTATCTACTAGGTACATATAAATATTAAAAGACATATATGAAGGAGTAACTACTAGTATCGCACGATTAGAGGGGAAACAAGATATTTTCCTATTTTAATTGGAGTGCATTAAGAATTAGTAGTAAGCCCTTACCTTTTCACATTGATTATGGATGATTTAACAAAAGATATACAAGCAGACATTCTGTAGTATATGATATTTGCGGATGATATTGTGTTAATAAATGAGATGCAAGAGGGAGTTAATAAAAAACTAAAGTTTTGAAAGAGCATCTTAGAGTCTTAGGGTTTCAGGTTAAGTAGAACTAAGACAGAATACATGCATTGTAAATTTAGTGAGAGTCGGATGGGTGAATAGGAGGGAGTTAACTTGGATGGGATGGCAATACCCTAAAACACTTATTTTAAATATCTTGATTCGATCTTTCAAGAAGATGGAGGGTGCGAGGAGGATGTTAGCTATAAGGTTAAAGCAGAATGAGTGAAATAGAGACTTGCCACGGGAGTCATGTGACCGTAAAATCCCAACGAAACTGAAAAGAAAATTCTACCATACGGCGATAAGACCTGCAACGTTGTATGGTAACGAATGTTGGGTGATGAAGGGACAACATGTCTCCAAGATGAGTGTTGCCAAGATGAGAATGTTAAGGTAGATGTACGGACATACTAAGCTAAATAAAATTCGTAATGAGTATATTAGAGAAAAGGTAGGAGTGATATCAATTGAGGAGAATTTGATAGAAAGAATATTAAGATGGTTTGAGCATGTTAGGTGTAGACCTAAGAAAACTCCAGTTAGAAAAGTTGAGCATATTAGGATAGAGAAAGGAAAGAAACAGAAGGATAGACCTAGATTAACTTAGAAGATGATAGTATAATATGATTTGGAAGCTTTAAACCTTTCAAAAGAGATAGCCTAAAATCATTTAGAGTGGAGACAGAGAATTCATATATCCGGCCCGAATTATTTTGGATTAAGGTTTGGTTGAGTTGGATTGAGTTGAGTTGAGAAAACCGAGTCAAACAATTAGAAAAAAAACTCTACCTTGATCTGATCTGAATCATTAGGAAGGGATCGATTGGCCAGGATTTTCCTGTTCAGCTGTGATATTGCTTTGATAAATTAAGATTCTCATTTGCCTTTATTTAAACTTTAAGTTTGAATAATATAATATCTCTACTATGAACATTGTCAAAACCAAGCTTTGGATTAAGATGGAGGACGAATTTCTTGCAAATTGTTTAGTTATTTATATTGAAAAAGAAGTTATCGAAACTTTTGACGTAGACTCAATCATTGATTTTTTTTAGTGATATGAAGGAACACCGCAGATTGTTTAAGCGAATTTCAATTTTTTTTACTGTATTAAGATATTCATTTTGTTTTTGTGATATTTATATGAATCTTTTACTTGACCCCCCAAAAGAAAAGTTTCTGGCTCCGCCACTGGCTGGGGTAAAGACCAGAATTGAAGATGTCATGCTGAATTGAACAAATTCACCAGCTCTTCTCCAAGTTGGCAATTTTTGCAAACCCTAATGGCAACCCATCTTTGTAACAAAGAAAAATTGACACGGAGAGTTGTCAATTCCCCCATCTAGAACTCCAACAACTACTCCAAAGAACTTCTCAAGCACCTCCCACCGCAACCCTGACAAACGGAGGATAGAACGGAAGAAAAGAAACAAAAATGGCTTACCCGATGAACATGTAAGCAAGCCTTCTGCCCCGCCAAGGTGGACCCATAAATTCGTATGACGGGAACCTCCTCCACTCTCCGACCTGACACAAGTAAAGAGAGAACCAGTCAACAAAGGCCCGCCGACCAACCAAAACCCTAGAAACCAGAAACTCCCAGTGGCAGCAGGAGGAGGAGGAGGAGGAGGGGGAGCCAAGAGGGCTGCGCCCACCTTGGAAACACGGGCTCTCGCAGAAGTCGAGGCCGGGGATGGGGGCTGCCATGTAGTAGTCGATCGAGACGATCCGGATGCTGAAGACGGCGGAGGGGTCGGAGGAAGGGGGCGACAGCTGCGGCGTAGAACAAGACATCTGGGCGGGCAGGTAGAGGGTTTTCGCCGGAGAGGAGATGGCGAAGAGGGCGATGGGGAAAGAGGGGTTTGGGTTTTTGTAAGTAACGGCCTACTAGTGGTTTTTGTACCGATTGGGTTAGAGTCCGGTTCCTATATAAGTGCAGGTGAGAAGGGAATTAGGTAAGTACAAGGGTGGTGAGCGAGGTTTTCAATCCAATTCCTCTGATGAGGATTAGGAAAAGTTGCATGCGAGGTCCTGCTTAAAAGTTTCTCCGCACCGTACTTACTGAGTCCCATCCGCATCTACATTTAGAGGATCCGGGTTCATTGGGTTATGGTTATGGCGGTGAGGCTTGTTGGGCACGCTTTTGGAAAGTGGGCAAGTGAGAATGCAACTGTGTGGATAATGCGAGAACGATTAATTTAGGAGCTATTTGGGTTGATTAACACTTTCTCCGCAAATATTTTATCAACCAAATAGTTAGTAAAATATTTTTCATATTTTTAGAATATTTCTTTTTTCTTAGGATCTATTTCCCCACTCCTCATGAAAAATATTCTCACGGAAATTGTTTACCACTCTCTCTCTCTACATCAAATTCTCACTTCGCATTCTCTCCATATGTTCTATTTTTATGTGAGATTCACAAACATGTGTTTCTATTTTACATGGAAATACTTCCCAAGAATTTTACTCGCCGAGAAATACTACCCGTGATTTTTTACTTTTCGTAAAAATATTGAGAATGCAAATGCCCCTTAATCCGTTGGTTGTCTCCCTGAGAAAAAATGAAGAGAATATGCTGTACTCCAAGAAAAAAAGTTGATTTTTTTTTTAAGGTTCCGACCCATCCTATTTGATCGTACAATTCGATCTTAGATCGAACAACCCGAAAAAAAATGAAAAATAGAAAATCAACTATTTTTTTACTGTTCGTTTGATGCCGATTTTCATTTTTTTGGGTCATCTAACCAAGTTCGAATTGTACGGTCATGTACGACGCTAGGGGACCTTCCTAAAAAAATTATAAATAAAAAAATTCCTGCCTACACTGCCCGACGTTATTCATCGTCCCACGGCATAGTAATGTCCGGCTGTGCAGCAAGGTATTCTCAAAAATGAAAAGAAGAGTTATTGTTTGGTGTCCGAGCAGTTCCCCTGTATCCTTTTTTGTCTTTTCCTTTAGAAAAAATGAAAGGAAGAAGAAATGAGGAATCTGAATTTGTTTTTAGTTCCTCAACATTTCCCCTGCATCCTCTTTTGTCTTTTCTTTTAGAAAGGGGCTCATTTTAGGACGTTTTATTTAAATGAGATTTTTACGTGTATACTCTTAAAAATATCATATTTGTATTTATTTACACAACTCCTGCATATTGTTATCAATATTCTTAAAATCTTCAGAAATGTTGCAATTATATTCCTCCATCAAAATAAGTAAACTCCAACCAAGTGTGCCAATTTTTTTTTGTAAATCCCGATAATGTCAGAATTACATGTCAAAAATTCTAGTGAATCTAAAGGTATACATGCATAGTAGGGGTAAGTATGCAAAATCTTTACATTTGATTTAACAGCATTTTGACAGAAGGTATAACTGCAACCTTTCTCAATATGAGAGGGGCATTGATAACAATGCATGGTAGTTAAAGGTATAAATGCAAACATGATATTTTTTAAGAATATGTATGCAAAATTCCTTTTTACATTTAACCTCTGCTTAGGTGCAAGCCATAAACATGCCTAAGCTTATTGTAAGGTCATTTTTTAGTTTGAATTTGATTACTAAAATTAGTTTTATTATAAATCTACTCAAGTTTGTTATACACTCAAAATCTGTCAATAAAGATATTTTTCATAAATCTTACTCCGAGGAAGTTACAAGTAAAATATCAGAAGTTTGTTCCATAAATTGTAAATGGTGATTAACTTGTTTGATTGATTATCTTTCTTTCTTTCTTTCTTTCTTTTTTTTTTTTTTTTGAAAGGGCTTAGAGGCCGAGTATGTACAATTATTTACAAGCGACCGAGCTTCTAATCTGGAACCTGAGATTTTTCGTCATAGTTGGAGATAATTCCGGTCAAGTTGATGGGTCCGCCTAATTAGGCGATAATTCCAGGTCCGTCTGATTTCTGGAGAAGTAATCCTACAGACCAGGGGATAAAGATCCCAACAACACCAAAGTTGCATGGCGGGGGGTTTTTAGGCCCCAACCAAGATCGAACCTGAGACCTCCTTTTTGAAAGGGAGGTGGTGAACCAACTGCCCTATGCAGCTGGTTCTGTTTGATTGATTATCACTAATAAGCTTAACGGGCTTATCTAATATAAGTAAACTAAGTATTACACTGTACATGACGTTACATATTTTTTAAAAATAAAGTTCCCAGGTTATGGAAGGGAGAGTGCACATCACTTCAACTAATTGACATGTTCTTTTTTGGACGGATGGCCTAGTGGTTGGGCACAAGAGCCCCCCCTCTCTGCAGAGAGGGCTTAGAAACCAGCCAATGCTGAAAAATACCCGAATTAAACGGGTGAACATGCGCAAAGAGAAGCCACTCCATGAGGGAGTGAGGGTTCCCGCCGGAGGCAGAATAAACTACAGGCTGATAACCCTGCCCGCAACACCACGGGGCGGGGATCGAACCCGCGCCCTCTCCTACGGGGGAGGGAGCGTGGCGTTCACCGAGCTACGTCTCAGGGACGAATTGACATATTCTCACTCCACCAACATGAACCTAGGTTAATTTTATTGATAGAAACTTACACCAACATCAGGGCATACCTTTAGAGAGTACAAAAGAGAAATAAAATAAATTAGACATAGACTCAACAGATAATTCCAGTCATCACAGACTCTACAATAGCCCCCAATTATAGACGATCTACCACTAGAAGACCTCGGACAGCTCTAGACAATCCTCCTCAGAGCGGAACACGGATTGTAATTAAGAGGGAATCACACTCATAGTTTGATAAAAATTGCAACTTAGGTTGCCTTCCTGGTAGATATATATATGAGAATTGAAGTGGATGACGCAAAGAAATCCAAAAGATGCCATAACTCCCTGTAGAAGTCAAGCAATCTCCATGGGATATTTCTGTTGTGCAATAGGAGATTCACTAGTGACAACTGACAAAGAATCATCAAGAGTGGCAAGAAACTCGGCCATGAAACTAGTATACATTGCAATATGGAAAAGAGAACGCACAGAGCACACGGCCAGAAGCAGTACGCAGTAACCCTCATCCACTAGTGCAGCCTGGATTTCCTCGAGATGCCCCATTGATGTTGAGTTTAAACCTATGTGAAGGTGGTGGTGACCAAATACAGCAGTGCAGAAAGCAACTCTCAGTCAAGGCAATAAGAAGTGATCTAGCACCATTTTGTCAGTGAGATGGTCAGCTTTAGCAGTGCATGAATAAATAATAGTGTGCAGAGAAGCATCAAAAAAGATATTTTCGGCATTTGACCAAACACAATTGATTCTCTGCAAGTAGGATTATGAAGAGTAGACACTAATTAACTTGTACGTTGAAGAAGTGTAAACTTGCCATGCATGTCCGGAGTACAGATGTAGGAGATCGGGGATTTCGGATGTGGTGAGTGAATCTGGGAGGTAGCAGCTGATGGAACCAATGGTGGGAGGAGATAAAGTAGATCATTATTGAAGACATCAAGGCATTGAAATAATGTCCGCAACGGAGACGTATTTGTGCTGGTAAATATTTCTCCAGAGATCACCTGTAGTATAATTAAACAATGCACCCAAACCTGACCAATTCTGGAGACAGAAAGACACACCTCCATCACCAATGATGCAATGGCAAAATTAGGTCCAGGGTACGTAGATAGAATAGGTCCAGGGTAGCCTATATGTTCTTGTTTAATTTAGGGTATCTAGAATAGGTTCAGGATAATTAATTGTTCCCTACAAATTGTTTTCTCCTATTTTCCGTGGACAGTGAGAATTTCTTTCGCTAGTTCCTTATAGTATATTTACGCCCGACTTAGAGTTCTTGTCTTCTTCTTCAAATTTAACACCCCAAATACTTAGCGAATGTTGAAACATTATTAAATTAGATATTGTGATTCATTAAAATCAATTATGGGATCAACGTCAAGTTAGTCTAACCCACTTGTATATGCCCATGGTATTTGCTAGCCAGAGATTAAGTTGTGCTGTGATCCTGAATTTGGGCAAGCCTAGACGTTAAAGCTTACCATGCATGTTGCATCCTCATATGAAAGATATGCCTACCCACATAGAAACCTAAGTATTCCCATTGTCAAATATGCAAACTGCCTTATTTATTATTATTATAAACAAAATAGATTATATAACCATGATAAAGCACTATTACGAAACCTTTGCACTCATGGATAAGGGTCAAATGATTGCATGGAGCCTGCAAAGGGATTGACATGTGCCCTAGTCAAAGGGTATACTCAGTGCACAAAGTTCTTACCATTTATAGGGTTTTAGGAAAGAATGATCCTTGATTCAAACACATGACCTCCAAATCACAAATAAAACAACTTAGCCGTTGCTCTAGGTCCGCCCTTCAATGACATTTGCCCTAGTCAAGTCCCATAAATCTGCCAATGGAAGGATCCGAAAAGTAAACAAAAGTTGTTGAAATAACTTGGTCGCCAACCTTTATCCATCACAGGAGTGTTCACTGCTTGGTTTGATTTCAAAAGTGTTATGTCTTGATTGGTTTGGTTTGAGAGTTTATTTGATTTGATTTGTAGCTATCATAATAAGACTTTATCTCTCAAATAAGTCTTCAACAATTTAACGATTTATATAATAAGTGAATAATTCTTAAAAATAAAAATTAAATATACTATTTACTTATTTTAATTAACTTAATAGACAGTTTAGACATATAATGATAAAAGAAATTAAATTATTTTAAATAAAGGGTTACATTACTCATTACATTTTATTTTTAAAAAAAATTATATTACACTTTACGTACGAAGGGAGGAAGATGTTCTTAATTTAAATACAAAGGATCATAGTATTCCATTATACTTAATTATTTTCAACATTTTAATTTAATATATACAACAATTACCAAATATTGACACTAAATTATACGTAAGCTATTTGATTTGTTGATTTGGTTTGGTTTATGAAAAGTAAAAACCAAATCAAATCAAATTCTCTTGTTCGATTTGGTTTCAACTTAAATCAATATTTTTTAGATTTCAAACCGAATCAAAGCAAACCGCGCGAACGAGTCAGTTTAGTTTAGTTTTTCAGTTTAAACCAAATAATGAACACCTCTAATGCATCATAAATGTGCTACTAAACATAAAAGAAAGAAGAAATGATGTTGCCATGGGACCCTTGAGAAAAACAAATAAAAAAACCCCAATGTATTGTATCCTGATGTGTGTCTCCATGCATGCAGCTTCACAAGTTTGGTTTAAACGTTGAATCAGAATTTGAGAGAGAATGGGAAAGGAAAGGGAAGTGCTTTGTACTTTGTTTCTTTTTTGTTTTTCCTCTTTCTTCTAATTGAGGGGCTCTAGATGCTTCAGAGATATCCTCAAAGAGCTAGAATGATAAAGGTATGGTTATGGGGGAAGCGGCCAGGTAGGAGATTACCCATGCGTGAGCGCAAAAAATGCTCCACCTCGCCACTACCTCATCAGCCGCACTTATCTGTGATGCTGCGAGCCGACCTCGGCTTCCTTCTTATCAACAATACGAAGCAAAAAAAGTCGGCATTCCCATCCCACTCCTTTGCACAATGTGCCCACTTGCATCTACACTCTAGTAATAGGATTCATTCATTTTTGCCATCGTTCTGATTGTGAAAAAATATTCTCATTCCTTGTGTTCGCACTTCCCATTCCCACTCCTAACTATTCCTTAAAAAAATATGAACAGTAAACTAGATGATCTCTAAGAAAATCCTTAAACCCTAAATCCTAAACCCTCATCTTGTTCCTATTGACTATAATCTACACAGAGGTCTCTCTCTCTCTACAGTAATACTTGTTGCAATGCCCTTGCATGCTGCATGCAGGGACATTGCAGCAAGTAAATTTTTTGTTAAAAAAGTGTTTTTTTAAGTCGGCCTCGAGGTGTCTTAACCGTCCGTACAATGCAATGTTCGATCGGACGACCAGAAAAAATTAAAAAATAAAAAATCAAGTCTAATTAACAGTAAAAAAAAAATGTACTTTTTTCTGCTTATTAGACTCAATTTTTTATTTTTCAAAATTCTTTAGGTCGTTCGATCGGACATTACATTGACACCTCAGAGTCGGCCTAAAAAAAAAATCATTTACCCACTCGAATGTTCCTGAGTGCAACACGCAAGGGCAGTATTACTCCTATCTGTATAAGTTTATACTAGTAGTACTTGAAACAGAAATGATATGAGAAATAACATTAAACTTGTCTAAAACCGAGGAGAGCGCAAGTCAAAATCTAATGTAACTTAACGAACAGCATAGGAGAGATAATACCTAGCACAAGAATGAGAAGAACACAGCACTTTGACAAATCACACGAGGTTTCGGACGTCAGTCACATCTTGCTGTGAGAAGAGACGCTTCTGTGAATATGGATCCTTCACAACTCTACAAACAAGAAAGAATCTAAAATTCTTAGAAATCAGATATTTGAGAATCACTGGTAACTTCAATCAAAAATTGGAAGGTTCCGATATTTGTCTGATAAGTGCTTACGAAGAATGTAACGATGCCCTATGTTACGCAGGTCCACATTCTTACTCAGAGCCTATAAACAATCTACTTCTTGGATGTCCAAATTGTTGCCAAGTGGTAAAAAGTCAAAAATCAGAATGACATTTCATGACGGAGACATGATACAAGACATGCTATGCTATATATAGGCCAGAAACTTTCATGAACATCTGCCATTTGAGGAAATTAAAAATAAGATTAGCTGAATGCTGTAGATAAAAACCTTGGCGCCCACAACCTTGCAGTGAATCTCAACTTTCAAGTTGAACCAGTTGGTTCACCCTTTCTCTCTAAATTCGGGGGTCCCAGCTTTCATTTCTAATTGGAGCTCCTTTGAGATACTTATATTCGGTCTGTATGATTATTTTCTCGAATGATCAGGTGGATCTGAATTTCTTTTCTAATTAAATTTAATTAAACGGAATTATCGATTAGTTCAAAATTATCTCTAACTCTAAAAGGTCTCTGAGGATTTGTCCTTAGTAGTCACTTATAAATATTTGTACTAGTTCAAAAAAAAAGAAAATTTCAAATTTTAAGATGATTGATGAGACAAAATCTCATATCTTGCTGAGATAAATTTGTTATTTATTAAGAAAAGATCGGAAGGATCAATTTTATTTTAGTTTGTGTGAGTGGGAACCAAAAAATCTCATCTCTAAAACTGATCGATTTAGTATTGACAGACATAATGTTAGTTGCTTGTGCTATAGTGCAGTGGGAACACTCTTTCCGCTTGGAACGGGGAGGCGGGAATTTGAGCACAGGACGGGTACACACCCAATGCCTTGTTTTTTCTGCCCTGAGGACGGTGGGATTGTTTAGCCCTTCTGGTGCAGTGGCTTTGGTAGGGTTGATCCCTGCTCATTTGGTGTTAGGCCTGTTGCTCAGGTTTGGTCTTTTAAGGGTTGGGGTTTTCTTGGTCACCTAATTGAGGGAAACATCTCAGTTTTCAGAGTCGAGTGACTGAGAAATTTTCGACCCGGTCTTTACAACCGAAACATAATGCTAAGGTGCACATCCTGTACGGAGTCTTTGGTTATTATATTAGATATTTGCTTTAGTAATAATTTTTAATATTCCTAATAGTAATGAGTTCTTGGTTATGTTTATATTCTATCAGTTTTGATATACGTATATATTAGAGGGGGAGGTGATTATATCAAATTTAACATTAGTAGTACGATCTGAATTTTGAGAACGTTAATTAAGACCTCCCTTCTCTTTCCCTATTCCCTCCACCGTCCACCCTAACTCTCTTCTTTCACTTCAATTGTTGCTAGCTACATTCTTCCAATATCAATTATAATATTTGATATTTTAGAACTAAAATTAATATCAAGAAAAATATAATGTCAAAATCGATATTCCAGCCAAATGAGGGATTTGCAATAAAACCACAAGAACGGAAGAACATGAGAAGTGTTCTTCACACTTAGGCGGCTGGGGAAAAGAGAGAGCAACTTGTTTAACATCAAAATTGATACTCCAGCCAAATGAGGCATTTGCAATAGAACCACAAGAACGGAAGAACCCGATGAGTGTTCTTCAAACTTAGGCGGCTGGGAAAAAGAGAGAGCAATTTGCAAAAGAGATGAATATGAATGCTCATAAAGAACCATTTAGAGGCTGGACAAAGCATTGTCACGGGAAAGAGGTGAGAGAAAATGCAACATCGCATCTTCTCCTTGGTGAAAATGGTATTGCTTTTATGTACTTTAGAATTGGCCTTCCCATATACGCACTTTAGGGTTGTTTGTTTTAGCGTAAAATAACATAATTTAAAATAATTATTTTATTTTATAATATTTTTAGTCATTCAGAATGATATAAAACAATGTAAAATAAAATTATATCTAGACCTTGCATGCTCACATGACAGTCCAATTCTCTTATTCGATTTACAACAAGGATGCATTGTAAATCAAAACAACAAGATTATGGCATCTTTCTTGTTTTGTTTTACAAATAGTCAAACAAATATTTTTTGATTCTAAAATAAGAAAATTTTACTTATTTTAAAATCAATGATTTGAAAACTAGTGATTTACAAAGCTTTACGCACTAAAACAAATAACCCCTTAGTGAAATTACTATTACATTCTTGTTATGCATTAATTACTTGGTCACCATGCTGTGAGCATACTCCACGTACGAGAAGCTAAGGTGCTTACAACCTTAGGGTCGTTGGGGTTGCTGTAAAAGAAATTATCTGATTCTGAAATCATTGGTTTAAGAACCAGTATACTTTACTTTCTTTTAACGAAAAACAAAATCATGAGGTCTCTTTTGCAAATGGCTGATTCTGAAGTTTTAGATTTCAGTATTTTACATCAAGCCACGTGAAATGAATCCAATGGATTGATGTATGCATGTATAGATCCAAACACACCAGATATGAAGATTTTGATCTCTTGGTCAATCCGTATCACCTCATGTCTTGGCTCTTCCCGGCTATATATTTGCTGTGCACCATGAAACCCATTTCATGCAGTGTAAGGGAGGATCATGTGCCCAGCTAACAAGTAATCGGAAACAATGAATCAAAACGTGCTAGACCGATCCAACCCACAGAATAATTAAGTTGTGCCTTGGATTATACCACATCCTAGTGTTCAACTAATTAAATTGTCCGCGTTAGGCATTAATACTGACAAGATGAAGTTTTAAGCTTGGCTCCAAAATGAACAAGACAATCCAGACTTGTTTAAGATCATAGCTAGATTTCGTGCAAGGAATAAAGTACTTTCTGGTAGCAAGGCCCTGCCAAACAGTTGGCGCACAAGAAAAAGAAGAGAGATCTATGACACCACCATCCATCTACAGATTGAGTGGCTTTGCATTAGAGCACAGAAAGCTATTAGCTCCCTACTAATGGCTCTGTAATCTAAAGGAGATAAGAGTCCCAAATCCAATCCTTTTGATGACAAGAAAAGTTCTTCTGCCTGGTTGAGACATGGAGGCCAGCTTAAGATGTGGGCACCCAGTTTTATCCATTCGAACACTAGTTGAAAACAAAAGGTGCAGATTTTATTCCAACCCAATCAAAAGCTCTGTGAGGTCTGATTCAAAACAATGATCAGATCAGATGGGTTCATCCACTGAGCCAGGTGGTAAGAGAATATCTGCTGGCTTCTCCACATCCACGCTCAGAAGACCTTGGCATGCAAGAAGATCACCTTCCTCCCTCAAAAATCCTCTATAAATGGACACCATAGAGGAGTCCAGATCCATCACATTTTGAGAAGAAACAGCTAACCTTGAAGCAGTCCCAGTTGTTCCGGCCAGTGCTTTCCATATGGACCGTGTGATGTGGCTGGCCTCCCAGAAGGCCGTGGTCGTCTTCAGTGTTAGCTCATGCTGCATGTGCCACTCCATGAAGACGTTCTTCTCCGACCTTGGAGTTGCCTATGCAGTCCATGAGCTTGACGAGGAGCCTCATGGAAGAGAGATGCAGCGGGCACTGATTGGGCTTCTCGGCCGGAATCCGCCGGTGCCCACCATATTCATCGGTGGGAAGCCGGTCGGTTCAATGGAGAAGGTCATGTCCCTCCACCTCAGGGGCAAGCTGCTGCTCATGCTCCGAGATGCCGGTGCCATTTGGCTGCTGCCATCAGCATCCGGCTATAAGAGTAACAACTAATTATGAGGACTCCATTTCATCTCCGTCTCTACAGAATAATATGTAGCAGCTGCAGCAGGGAGTTAAACTAAAGCAGCCGTGTTAGGTGGTTTTGCATTTCTTGTGAGAATCCTGAGGCATGGTCTTGGGTCTTCAGTCTACTATATATATGATCAGCACTTTAGTCTCCTTATGGAGTTTTCTATTAACTGGATCTTCTCTTTGTTGTTAGAATGATGCAATAACAAGGAAACTGTTGCTTCGACGTGGGAAATAGCTACAGTTTCTATTGAATCCCCTACTAATAGTTTCGACCTCAGGAAAAGTAATTCTCTTATTAGTATGCCGTTAGAACAGCACAATTCTCAAAAGGTCATTTAGTTTGATATAAAATAATGTAAAACATTGAAATCTTAGATTTCTTTCAGTTTAGATATATGTAGAAGACTAGGGTCTCTCTGAATTTCTTGTATTCGAATTGACGTAAAACGCTGGCTCTTAACTCAAGATCAACCATTTTATAAGCCTCATCAGAATTGGTTATGACTAGATTAGTAATTCTGGATTGTTTATCTCATAATAAGGAGGGTTTTACTTTGATAACGGAGCAGAATCTAAGGCGAAATATCAAATCTAGGGCACCACTTCTATTAGCTGTTGGAGCCTTGATTGGAAAGAGATCCAAGTTAGAAGATCTCTCTTTAACTAGGGACCCAACAAGTAACAACAAATGGCATATATCATCAATATCATGTCATTTGAACTATATTAATATATATAAATAAATAAACAAAACATTTTTATCATCCTATTCAATATTAGTAGTTGAACATCTACGTACCCTCATGAATTCTTTGATGTTCAACTCTTTGTCAATCTGTACGCTTTGTGTTTTATCATCGATCCTATTCTTTTATAACTAACTCTCAGGCTTGGATAATGAAAACCAGGTGTGATGTTAAGCCAACATGGATTTGACGATTAAACATTCATTCAACGATTAGTTACACATATGTAATTTTTTTTTTCACAATTGAAATAAGTGGTTAAACTTGACAACAATAAATCCATCGCCATCTCATACTCTACATGGATCAAGAAAGTACTTATATCACTATTTAGTAACAATAATTCTTTCAAGGCCTTCTTAGAAATGTGGATCTCCTTTTCATACGAGTGAAAAACAAACAAAGAAGACGAGATATTATATAATTGCATGAAATCCCCATTTTAGGAAAGCATTATTCAAGATAATTTTTGACATGTTTGGCGTCACTTTCCGTTGGAAGGTTTTTTGTATTTGTATAAGTTCTAGTCTAATTATTTTGAGGAAAAAACATTAAACCATGCATGAAAGTTGTGTACGCAACATGTTAGTTTCTAACTAAACACTGAAGCTTCTTACACATGTATATTGGAAGAAAAGCGATGCTAAGAGGATGGATTGATTGATGTCGCCTCCCCAAACCAGTCGCATCTATTTCCATCTAAGGTAGAAATTTCACCAATATGCCTTTATTCAAATCAAGAGAAAAGGAAATCCCTTCTGATAATCGAGTCTACCAAATTATCTTAGATAAAAAATGTGGATATAATTATATGCCCTTATTTAAATCAAGAGATAGGGAAATCTCTTCTGATAATTGAGTCTACCAAATTATCTTGGATAAGAAATGTGGATATAATTATATATAAAATTAGTGTGATCATCATTATGGAATTTTATTTTCCCTTTCTCAGGTCTTTCTTTTAATATGAAACTATAATGGTCATTAAATGTTAAAAAAGCCAGGGGTGCTCGCATTTTCGCGCTTATTCCGTGCAGCTCCAGTCGATGTACATCCCCGAGCCTACCTTCTCATTGGCTGTCAAAAAGAAGTAGCAGCATTTTCAACGTTATCCGTCATCGCCTTTGTGGAGCTCGTTCGAGGTTCCCCAAGTTTCATCCGACACGTCTACGCATTGTCGATCATATTCTCTATGCCAAATGCGTGCAAGTGTTGTGGTTTGGGTTAACCGTGTGTTTCTCGTTGATGGGTATTGCAATGACATTTTGGGTAGGGAAATCACTACAGTACTAGTTTGTGTCCCCACCTTTGTCATAGCGATCACCATGGTGTGGTGGTTAGAGTCCAAGTATGGTAGTGGACTTTCTCTTCGTGTACTTCCTATAAGAAATATATGAATATTATCTCTTTGTTAAAAAAAATTAATTGGGGTTGGCTACATAAATCATATCCTGTTATCTTAATCTATCCAGTGACAAATTAGAAGTAACACGTAGCAATGTTAAATCTTTACTAACTACATCTAACTATCTCATTTTAGGTCTTCTTCAGTGTCTTCTATCTTCTTCCACTTTAATTTTATCACATCTCTCAACTGATGCTGAGCTTGGACGACGATGTACATGATCAAACTATCGCAGCCTATTCTCCATAAGTTTAATGTCAATGGAAGATACCCCTATATCCTTACGTATATATTCATTCTTAATTTTATCTTTTCTAGTTTTATCACTCATCTACCTTAACATCATCATTTCAGCAACATACAATTTTTACACACGATCCTTTCTCACAGTCTAACACTCGAAACCATATAAACATAGTAGGTCTTACAGTTGTCATAAAAAACTTATCTTTGAGTTTTAAGAAGATCCGTCAATCACAAAGGATTTCTCCACTTCATCCAAGCTGCCTTGACTATATGAGTGACATTTTTCTAGATCTCTTTATTCTCTTGAATAATAGAATTTAAATATCAAAAGTTGTTACTTTTAGGAATAACTTGATCTTCGGTAGTAATTAAATCCACCTGGTTAATCTCTCTATTACTGAAATTATATTTCATATATTCTGTCTTAGTACGACTAATTCCAAAGCCTTAGATTTCGAAGCAAATCTTCATTGTTCTAATCTATCTTTCAAATTCTTAACATCCTCATTAACTAGAATAATATCATTTGCAAATAACATACACCAAGGGATATCACCATCCAAGTGTTCAGTGGTTTCATCCATAACCAAAGTAAAAAGATAAAGACTTAATGTTGACTCTTGATGTAATCCAATAATAACAAAAAATTCTGATGTCTCTCTAACAATAATCCCTACACTCGTAGACGCCCTCTTATACATAGTAATGTACATGTAAATGAACAAGTTTTCTTCATTTTCAATTGCAAAGTTTATTTCTATAAACTTTTGTTATCAAAATCGGCATGTGCTTTTAGCTTCAAATATTTTATTACCCTACGCTTTTTTAATATTCCACAGATAGATATAAAATTAGGTTCATTCTTAACCCTACATCAATTTGTTAATTTTAAATTGTTTGTAATTGTGGCAATCAAAATGTGTTGTAAATGATCCCTAAAATAGGTGTTCCAAGTTTGTTTCTAATAAAAAAATGTCATAAACAACAATAGAGTCAGAAACAACTATTTATTGTAATATTTATTTTTTTATTTGTTAATAAAAAAGGAATCCTTTTAACATCCATGTGTAATAACACAAATTCTGACTATTTTTACTATGGAGTATGGGCCAACCATCTGGGTGAGTGTGTGATTGGGCAGATGAAGAATTATTTGATATGTAGTAGTTAACAATACTTGCTGCAGTCAAGTTGTGAATGGGACTTTTCAATGTTTTGAACAACTCCATGTAGATAATTGTCACATTTGAGGTCATCAGAGTTCATACCATGCCTCTATTCTAGTTCAATGGCAACCCACATCAGATAGCACTAAATGGCAGGATATATAGGCTCATCGAACTACACACATAATGAGAATTAATTAAGATGATACATGGCAATTTAAATAAATAATAATATCATCACAACACAAATATAATTGATCCATTAAAATATCAAATCGAATAACACAGTTGAAGAGGTAGAGATAAACTCAACATCTAGAATTACACAATAGACCTACTGCCTCCTACAATAAAGATGAAAAACAAATGAATTAATTTAATGAAGATAGCAAAAGCCCCGCCTTGGAATCCTATGAACCAATAGCATGTTTTTTATTTGGAATATGAGTTGCCTAAAATTTTCAGTAAGCGGAATGATTCTTGCAACTCAATAGGCATCTAAACTCCATATATCATGTGCATACAATGAAGTGTATAAATCAAGTTATACATAATTATAACCAATTGATCTCGACAAACATAATAATATATTCAAGGAGAAATACCAAAGTATGGTCAAAATGTCAAAGCATATCGTACAAATCATTATTTAGATGTTTCAATCTGAAAGTGTAAGCATTACTTGATCAATGAATAAATTTTTCAAGAACAAATCAAACTCAAGGTGGGAAAAACAAAGGTTAGGGCAAATTTTCTCTGAGCATATGGCTTAATGGATGAATCTATGGCATACTTATTGGAGCATGAAAATACTAGCAGTCCTGAGTGATGGCCCAAAAGCAGAGATGCATGTTGGGCCCCCAAAAGGAGTATAGCCCATAAGGCCTAGACAAGGGGATGCAACCCGCAAATAGATAGCGGTTGTCCCCTAGAGAGAAAGAATGGGTCATTAAAAGACAGAAGCGCAATTACGCCACATGTGAAAAATAGAAGGACTTCCTTACAAAATTCTACTACGTGGAGCCAAGGACTCAACAACCTTAAGGGAACCGCAATCCGATCAGCCCCCAAGCGACTAGCATCTTCGGGAAGAGTGGGGACCTTAAAGCTTCCAGACCACCTGAGGACTCCGAAAAAGTTGATCGTTGCATAAGAAGCCTACAAAGCCAGGGGCACACACCGTTCATCACGACTACTCAGAATAGAGGACCTACGAGTCTCGAGAGCTTTGGAAGAATGTAAATTCACTAACGTGCCTTCATACGTGGTCACGCCACGAGTCACATATATGCCGGGGCATTGCCCCTTATAACAAAAGGCATTATTATGAAGATCGTCATTATGAGATATGGGGACCCACTCTCTAAGAAGGGAGTGGACCCTACTAACTCAGAATGGACATAACTTAACTTATCGGGGCTCGGATGGTACCCTATGGTGCTCGATCTTATGACACATGTCCTTCGTAGGAGTTCGTGTTCACTTTCACCAAGTTGGAGAGACCCCATAAAAGCCACGGCCCCCCTCTTTCACCAGGTATGCTACAACCCTCTAAAAAAATGTCTACCATTCAACTAACTCTTTCCCTCAAGTTGAACTGTCCTAGGCATCGGAGGATTAACCCTAGCTAAGACCGGGGTTTCTCCTAGAGGCCTTTGTTTCATCCTCTCAAGAAAGTAAAGGCTAAGAGGGCTCATCACCATTGGCTAGACTTGCCACGTGGCATTACTACATTTGTCTGTCCATCCAACACGTACACCACCGTATTGGGACTTCTACACTTATAATACAATCCGTCATCGATAACTTCAATTCAAAGCTAAATTCATTTTAGAAAGGCTTCTCGTGGATTTGATCCCTCTCCTTTTCAATTCAAATTAGGAGTAAATACAACTGTCATTTCTAAGGAAGTAAAATGGTTTTTAACACTTGATGCTAAGTATTGTCACTTTTCTTCAAAAAAAATTTTCAAGTCATATGCAAATTTATAGCCTAATGAAGAGGCATGATAAAATAAATATAAATTAGGCAACTTATCAAATTAACTTCCGATAAGGTGTTATTATACGTGCTGAATATAGTGGCCAATTGATGCTTTCGTTTTAAGAGCAGAGAATGAAGAATGCTTGCTTATATATGAGAATAAGTTGAGAATGGATGCCAAAGATTAGCTTAGTATGTGTTTTGGGTAAATTCGGACTTAAAACACTTACAGATAGACTTCCACAACTCTAGTTACTTTGAAAAGAGGACATTAGCTCTTCTAATTCTTTTTCCACTCCTACTAAAAGTTCCAAATCAGAGTTTCTTATATTAGAGAAAAATTGAAATTGTTAAGGAAAAGATGACTTATATATAACATAGTGTTGAATGTACAAAGTCAAAATAATTCCAATCAAAAGTTTCACCAAACACTCTGCTTAGTGTATTAAACAACATAAAACGAAGCATCCTCCTAACTAGTACAAAATACATTTATATCTCACAAATCATCATTCTTCTTGGCATAATTAGGAGAGGACAATTGCACATAAAGGGCTAAAACATAAGAATACACTTCAATAATTTAATCTATCGTCAATTATTTGTGTAACTTAAGTCTAGAATTTTTGCTTGTATACTCCTAAAATTTATGTATTTAATCTATGTCTTGAAGCCATCGTACGTAATTATCTATACCATTGAAATTCAAATTAAATTTAATATTATTTTCAAATATATTTTTTTATATGTGAACATGCAGAATCATCATCTTTAAATATACATTTAATTTAAAAACTTCACTCTTAAGACCATACATTAAAAAATGACTCCTAGAGTTAACTTTCCTAAAGGATTCTTTAAATATTTCATCACCGTAGGAATATTTTTTACATTAGTTTTGTCTAATAAGATTTTTAAAATTACTACCTTCAAATTTTTACTCCTAATGAGAGGTAGGTTAGATGATTGCGAATATTTTAACTCTATTTCTCTCCACAAGGTTATTTTAATTGTTACATTACATTTGCAAGGATAATAATTCTACAATTGTACATGTAAGGAGATTATACTTGCAATTAACTTAAAAAATTATAAATGTTTTTAAAACAATCTAATCATATTTAAGAATTAATCCTCTTAGTTTTAATATTTATTTTTAGTCCTTCTAATAAAACATTAATTTGGTAAACCTCATTTCTCAAGATGTTCATCTATTCGGTCTGAGATAGTAAGTGTTTATAATTAATGTCAGAGAAGTTAATCACTAAATACAACAATCATAAGGTATGATTTTCAGAAATCTCCAAAGAATACTCTTAAAATATTCTCTAAAGACTGCTAACAAAACTGTTTAACTTATACAACTTTACCTTTTGCATGTTGAAAAAGTGACTTTTCTTTCTCTTCTCTCTCTCTCTCTCTCTTTCTTTAAAGGCATAATTTTCACTCCATAGTTGAAATAAAACAGTAGCCAAATTAAAAGGACCAGCCTTGGCAATAAGGTCATGAAGATAAACACATATTCTACTGCGGGTGCGTACATATGATGACTCAAGAGTACGATATCAAATAATACAGATTTAAGCATATACACACAACGATCTTTCTAATTGTACAGTCAATAATGATGATACAAGGAACTCAACTCTACAACAAATACTTAAACGGAATTATCTGGACCTCGTGTTTTTGGTTGCATCTTCACACATTTCACACATATGAAAAGAGATGAATAGGTCATTTAATTTTAAAATAAAGAGATATTCCCAATCATTTTCTCTTTCGACATGTCCCAAGAAACAGCAACACAAAAAAAGAAATCTAAAGGATTCCATTTCAATTAGAGTTCGGTTTCCGTGTAAGTTTGGTTGAGACTTAATAAGTATAGAGAGAGGAGAGAAAAATTTTAAAAATCACCTCTTATTGGGAATGAGAAAAACAGTACATGAGAGAGTTTTTTAAAATCTTTCTTTTTCGACTGAATTTAACAACAATAACAAAAAAAAATTTAATTTTTTTAGGTCCGTTCTGTCACGTCCGACACTTCTTGTATAGATTGATCTCAAATTTTTTTAGATTATATGAATATGTAAAACATGATGGAATCTATCCTAAAAAAAAAAAAAAAAAATTAGGAAAAATTTTAGGAAGTGTTGCTACTTTCAGTAACATGACACCCTGTCGCAGCTGCTTCCCCGCATCGACTGAGAGGAATGATCCAATGGAGCAGACACGGTGACGCACGTAATATTTGAGCGTGAGTACGTGTGTCCTGACTGGCCACGCGGCCCACATCACGGCCCTTCAGTAGTTTTTAAGTTGCCAACACCAATACTTATGATAAAGCACTTCATCCAACGGCGTAGAAGTTTACAGGGGTTTTCTTACAAAGTCCTCTCTCTTACTTTTGCACCCCCCCTTAATTCACCACGCTAATGTCCCATTTACTCCAATAAATATTATTCTTTTTACCAAAACAGATGGAAAACAACACCCCAGCTGCTCTCTCTCTCTCTACTCTCTTTCTCTCTCTCGCTCACTTTCTCTCTAGGCTCTCTCTCTCTCTCACTCCCTTTCTCTCTCCTCTTCTTCACTTTCTCTCTCTAGTCTCTCCTACTGCCATTGTCTCTCTTGCTCTCCTTCTCTCACTCTCTTTCCTCTTTTGCGCCTTTTAAACCCTTCTTCCTCGCCTCTCGGCTGTCCCAATTTCCTTGCCTCTTAGATTCTACTGTCTGCTCTCTCTCTCTCTCTCCCTCTCTCTCTCTCTCTCTCTCTCTCTCTCTCTCTATTCCATTTCGAATCTCCTCTGCTATGCGGAATTCCCCGGTTTTCTGCCTCTGTTCTTATCCTCTCTTGCGGCCTTTATGATCTGATCCGGCTTTTGGAGGCGGGGTCGGCGTCGGATGTGAACCCCGTGGAGGTGGGATCGCTCAGATGGGGATTCCGCAGGGGAGGGCTGTTTAATCTCTTGCTTCTCTGGGTTTTTCTCTGTTCCGCTTCGTTTTTTTCTGCCATTTTGTTGGGAGATGGGCTGCTTCCCTTGCTTTGGATCGCCAAAGCAGAAGGTGGGTAAGGGCGAGGTGAAGGGTGGGGGCGATTCCAGGAAGGAGGGCTCGGTTGTGGCGCCATCTCACACCAGGGCCGGCTACGGTAATTTGCTTTCCCCGTTCTTTCTTTTGGTCTTCTCCGCAGAAAAGATCGAATTTTTGGATGTTGTGTCTATGTGGTTGTGGGGGGGAGTCGGTATGGTGTATATGTCGTTAACTTTGGTGGGATTGGTGTAGAAAATTTGTAACTGGGGAACTTTGGTGGCCTTCTTATTCGTGTGCTGGGTGGTTGTTGGTTGGTCTTTGTGCTGGATGCTTGTTTGCAGAATATCTGCTATCCTCCACTCGCGTAACATAAAGACAAGTGCTTTGTTTGTGCAGAAAAGTCCAAATCACGGAGTGGTGCAGAGCCAAAGAAGGAAACGTCTGCGCCGAGAGATGGACCTGCACATATTGCTGCGCAGACCTTCACTTTCCGCGAGCTTGCAGCCGCTACAAAGAACTTCAGACAAGACTGCCTTGTGGGTGAAGGGGGGTTTGGTCGTGTGTATAAAGGCCGCTTGGAAAGCACTGGGCAGGTTAGTTTTGCATTGTTTTTTTTTTTTTGCCTGTCAATTTGAGTTGCTTCCCGAATGTGATATGTGGTTTGGTTGCTTTGTAACTGTTTAGTATAATTATCCATTATTTGCTTTCCCCTTAGTGGTGATGCATAGGCAATGACTGTATGTTGTCTAAATCTTTTCTATGTGTATTGGTTATATAGAGAAGCATTGATAATGAAATGCTTTACAACATTTGGCAGGTAGTTGCAGTCAAACAGCTTGATAGGAATGGCCTTCAAGGGAATCGGGAATTTTTGGTGGAGGTGCTCATGCTAAGCCTCTTACATCATCCTAATCTTGTCAATTTGATTGGCTACTGTGCTGATGGAGATCAACGCCTCCTGGTTTATGAATTCATGGCATTGGGGTCACTGGAGGACCATTTGCATGGTTAGATTTCCTACCTTCACTGCCTAAAGATATTTGCGAGACTCATCCTCCAATATGGCACTTTTAAGCATTGTCCTCTTTGTAATTCTACAGGTCAGATAGTTCTATTTCTAACACGTTTATAATGGATGTATGTGAGTTAGAAAATGATATCATATTGGTAAACAGTCAGAGATAGTATAACACTTGGAAACTATAGTATTGCCTTCTTGCATTATGAATTGCTTACCTACATAACTACCTATGTAATTAAAGGAGAGAGGCAAGTTAGGCGACAACAAAGTCACCTCAGCTTCAAATGCCTTTGCAAGTCCTAAAAACTGTGAAACATGCCCAATGCATGAAGTCAATTTGTAGAAACCACCCATTTGAATAGTGGTTGGGCCTAGGCAGTAACATTCATTTTAAAAAAACATCGACATTTATTAATGGACCAAGAAAAGCAGTGATTTGTGATTTACAGTGGGCGGTTGGATGAGTAGGTGGCTGATGGATGAACATTTGACAAACATGTGCCAGCAGGCAGCAGATGGATGAATCCAGACCACCAGCACAAGCGAGCAGTCAGAGAGAGAAAGAAGGGGGGGGGGGGGTGAGGAAAAGAAGCTCTCCTTGAGCGTAGTGTTTGTGGGGTTATAAGGGAGGGTGAAACTTTAAAATAAGCTTCACATGCTTTATATACATTAACTGTTTGTTATTGAGCTATGTTGTCTAATTTCCATACTTCCATTTTAAATATATGTGCACAAGATCCTTGAATATAGTATATATGAAAAAAATGGCTTTGAAAAAACATTTTATATATTATTTTACTCAGTGATAAAATCTTTACAAGAAACAACTCAAAAGATTTGTGAGACAATGCTATAACATTAAAACTGCATGTTGTTTCTAACATTTTTCAGTTCACACTTTCATTTCTTATCTTGTCACACTTTCATTGCCCCATTTGGCAGCTATGCATGTAAAACCGAACATTCACTCTAAGAATTTTAGTAATTTGCTATGTTGCTGATAGTGGATATGTAGGGTTGATTTGACTTCTAGTGGCACCAAATTTATGGCATCAGATCCCTCATCCGGATGTAGTGAACCAAAGATACAGCAAAAATGGATATTTGAATAACTGATATCTTTACCCTATGAAGCCTTCTTTCACTTTGAGCAAAACGCAGGACTTGTACCATCATAGTATTTGTTTTTGTTGAATAGGACAAGGGCTTCCCAGTGACCTATAGGGCAAGTAAGGAGGGAACACCTGAAATCTGTATTGCTTCATATCCAAGTCATGGTTAGTTTAAGCATTAATATGGATGAGACTGTTCCATCAGGAGATTTGGAGATTCTTTCAGATTTGATAAGACAAAAGCTTTTTAGTGACATACAGATCAAGTAAAGCAGTATATCTGAAATCTGTATTTATTCACAGTCCATAGTGAATCGATTTGGCCTACTGAAAATTGAGGGTCTTTCATCACTGGTCGAAATGTTGTAATAAGTATTGTTTTTAAACTTCAGGCCTAGTGTATGCCAGTAAGATGAAGGGTCAACGAAATGGAACCTTTGCAAATCAGAATTGTTGGTGATCTTTTATGAAGGGCCTGATGGTCAAGACAAGTGTTTATGAGACATTCAAATTACATTGTGTGATGTGCTAGTATGCTCGAGGATAATCAAGCAGCAACAACAGAAGTGGCTATGTCATTATTGTATGAAATCTTAACCAAAATCTCCAGGAAAGCCCACCAGTTTGTTAGACTTGTGAAGCATTCTTTTCTGCATTTTTCTATTTGTTCTTCTACAAAAAAGTATGAGACATGCTTCCTGATCTCTGTATGCCGACATGTAGATCTTAGCCTTATTTAGCTTCAAGAATTCACAGCATCTGCAAATTCTCCATAGACCCTAATATGAATCTGTTAAATAAGGCTACAAGAATTCACAGCGTCCACAAATTCTCTACAGATCCTGATATGAATCTGTTATGTTATAATTTTATCCTAATGTGAATATGTTATTTTGTAATTTTATTCTAATATGAATATGTTATGTTATAATCTGTAGCACTTTTAGCAAATTAACCCTTAAAGATTCTTGTATATGCGAAAAATCCCCTGCATTATGCATATATATAGAAAACCCCCTAAACCTTCTACTTATTCTAAAATAAGCCCTACTTGTAACTTGTAAGTGATATGAGTGATGGTAGACTTGACGATAGGGGTTTCTCTATGTATACAATGATTATATAAGAAGGTTACCCTAATTTGTAAGTGATGTGAGTGATGATAAACTTGATGGTAGGGGTTTCTTTATGTATACAATGGTTGTATAGTTTTTGTTCCTGTACACATTTTACAGGGAGTTAGCTGCATATATGAGATTTTTTAGAGGGTTATTTGCTAAAAGCTCTAATTTTTCTTATGTTTATCTAGCTTAGAACCTTTCAAGAACAAGCTATTATGTTGTTAAAATGAGTTGTGAACAATGCATATACATGTCAGGATTATTCTCTACTTTCTTACTTTATATCCTTGGTTTATTTGACATCTCTTTTGACTAAAACTTTTCAGTTACTCTGTCATTTTTTATTTTCACTAGGCTTGCCTATGAGTGCAATGTAAGAGTTTTAGGAGAAAGAGTTGCTTAAAAATTAATAAGTTTACTTATGTTGGACTTGTTAATTAGTTTTTCTTCTTTATCTTAGTTAATTTTGCAGTTTTCTTATTTATCTACTGTTCACTTTGCTTTATTTCATGCTATTTTTCTTCAACTTTATGATTTTTATATTATGAATGTTTTAGTGATACCCCCCTGCATCATGCCATATCTAGGTATTAATGCCCTAATACCGATATTCATTTTTAAGCACCCACAATTGCATGTTTACCCCCCCCCCCCCCCCCCTCTCCTTTAAGCGTGTCCTTCCAAAATATTGAAGGGGTCTTTCCTAATTCTCTGGGGTTCACCAAATAACCTGAGATTGTGAGGTGTTGTAAATAAATACTAAGATCAGAGGGGTTAATACCAAAATTTGATACATTTTAAGGGGCATGTCTAGAAGTCCAATCCCCTTATATTAACATGTAGAAACATTGTTGCAAGAATGGATGTTTGTGCCTCGGTTGTGTGCATGCACAGGACATGAGGTAAATTAACTACTTATTCTATATGTAACTTATAGGATTTTAACAGTGCCAATGTGATCTATTGACCTGATGGTTGACAATGGGTTGTATGCCCCTTATTTCACACTTCAGTGAATTTGGGTCTAAGTTCAAGAGTGAGCCAGATGGGTGAGAGAAGGGGGAGAAGAAATGTGAGAGAGGGTGATGGGAGAGAAGTAGACAGGCAGGGCAGCAGAAGTGCGGAGTGCAAATATCTACCTTCATTGGTAGCTATTGGACAGTGCGCAGCCAGATATTAACGATTCGTTGTGTGCTGAGTATGGTAAGGGTAAGACAACTCTAGGAATAACAGGAGAAAATGCAGAGTGCCCTAGTCAGGGAGATTTTGAAGTTAGCCTCTTGAATTAACCTTCCTCCCAGAGGAAGAGGATCAGAAGCAACACATCTTGTTCTCCCATGTGAGGGAAGTAATCTGTAGATCGCGAAGGAGCTTGAGGGAAGACAGGGTCCTCTGAATTGGTTGTCAATGTCGAGGATGCATGCAGGACCACCAGGTCTGAGGACTTATAGAAGATTAATGGAAGAGGTTTCACAGCTTAGAAATCTCTCCTCAACGCTCAGGGAATCATTCATAGAGATGTGGTCACCTAGGGTCCACTAGGGCCATTTTATTAGAGGTGCCGGCCATTTGGACAGAGCTGGAGATCTACTGGCATTTTCTGAGGGCTTCAAATATGATTAAATTCATAAACAAGTTGGGAAGGTGATTAAGTAGGCGAGCTGATATCTGAGGGTACAGCCTCTTGCCGCTATTGAAGGGCAAATTTTATGGGCCGAGACGGCTGAGGAGGGTGGTGTGGATGATTGACAGGTGGTCAAACTAATACTTATTATAATGCAATTCTAAAAAAAATTTGGGATTTTGCTTAGATTATATGAAATGAAACATGATAGGGTACGAAGTGAATTACACTATTTGTTTAATAACTTAGGAATATTTACAAAAACAACCTTGTCAAAATTTTAATTGCAGATTTGTCTATCTTTTTTTCATATTATTATAAGCTCTAGTCCTCCTTGTTTTTCTTATCCTTCCCTCTTGCTTCTTTGGAGAGATCAAGAGATAATTATCATTGCCTAGCTCCTCCTCCACCTATTTTGCTTGGTACAGGTCATAAGTCATTTTGCCGTATCCCAAGGAACCACTGGCTGCTACTTCTGATACAAATTGGGTGAGCAAGGTTAATAGATATTTCAGATTATTTGTAAAAAGAGTTATCGTCCACTTTGGGTCAAACCCGCAAATTTTTGTTCCCAAAAGATGCCTCACTAGTTATGGATCCAAATTTCGCATATATGGCCTAGCAACTTTTTTCGTTTTCCGATGTTGGACTTATCCAATTCATTCCTACCTCAGCCCCCAACCATAGTGGTGGCTCCGCATTGTGGTAGCTCCACACTGCGGCATTACGTATCGCTCACCCACGGATAGCCCTTTCCTCCTACCCGGCTTAGGACTTGGTCACTATAGCTGATTAGCTTCCGCATGGTTCGTCCCCTAACCAGCCAACATCGTACTGCACGGGATCCGCTCTGATATCATTTTGTAACGGCTCGATCAAACCTTTGAGAGGTATTGTCTGCTTTAGGCCAAGCCTGGGTGGGTTCGTCTCCAAAAGGTACCTCACAAGTTAAGGATCCAAATCCCACATATATGGCCCAACAACTTTTTTTATTTTCCAATGTTGAACCCATCCGGTTCATTCCTGCCCCAGGCCCCTAGCCCCCAGACATAGTGGTGGCTCCATGCTGTAGCATTATGTATCCCTGTCCCATGGGTAGCCCTCTCTAATAAGTTGCCCTTTCCTTCTACCTGGCTCGTGACTGAGCCACTACATTATTAGTACTTTTGCTTCCCTTTAGAGAAGGCTGAAAATTTTGACACACACGAGTCTTGACAAGATGATAAATGCTTAGATGCCATGTAACCGTTCCTTATTGTCAAAAGAAGTGAGTTTTAAGAAATATGTAAACTTCAGAACATAATAACGAGGGCGAAGATGACATCATTTTGCTGTCTGCCCACTTGTGATGGATTCAGCTGGACATGATGGAGTTCAATGGTACAACAGCGTCTTTCTCAATCTAGTGAAAGAAAGGTGAAGAGTTTCTCGACAAAGGGGGGAGAGTGGTGTGTATAAACACCCAGGTTTTTTGTGCGGGCAGTTTAATGTGTAGATATGAGTTGAGACCATCAAATACTTTAGCCAAACCAGATATGGAGATCCAAATGTATCATGGATGTGTTGAACTGCCTGTGGACTTGTATCCTGGGAGGAAACCCATGATGTAGATGTTACCTTCCATGTGGGCTGTACCTTGTTCTACTTGTTGACAGACAGCAGTTATGTTGCAGTTTAGTGCATATAATTGTAAAGTTTTGTTCACATTTTCTTGTTTTTTCCCCAAAAGAAAGTGTGGATTATACCACCAATTTTAAAAAGATAAACAAAGTGGTACAATCGGATGGGGTTCCTTGACCAACGACATCAAACTGCACAAGAAAAGAAAGAACCCAAAAACTTTCTATGGAGAATAAAAGACACTTCTATGCATGCTCCACAACCCAATCTGCAAAGAAACTTCAGATAATGTTGTTTCCATGTCTTTGTCACCATAGAGAAACATCTCTTGCCCCATGCTTATCCAATGTATCCTTCATTAAGTTTTGCAACTCTCTCCTTTCCTTTGTGGTTGTTCACATTTTCTAAATGCTTCTATTTGTCAAAAGGAAGCCACTGTCCCAGGGAGGATCTTTTCTTTTGTTTGTGAGAGTAAGGAAATGGATGAGAGCCTTTCGTAAAATGGAGTATTGCAACTCCTCCTTTTTGTTTTCTTTGAGGGGTTAGTGATGGACACAATTCTTGTGTGCTTTCTGTAGAGGGCATTTTTTTTGGATGACCTTTTCACCTCTATACTTGTACATTCCCTTTTTTTCTCATTTAATGCATTCCCTTTTTTTCTCTCATTTACTTCCATTGGTTTATTTTTTTATCATAGTTCTCATTACCATCAAGTCTATGTGTTGCAGCAAATATGGTAAAAGAAAAGGTATGGAGAGCTCTAGAGTCTAGAGACACACAAAAAGGAAAACAATATGAAAAGTAAAATTCTCTCTGTTGAGTAGGCAAAACTCAGAGGATTATCTTGGTGAGCAGGATTCATGGGAGGATGAGGGAACACAGAGGGTGTGGTTAGTGTTCAGGAGTAGGAGAGTATCCAATGTAAGCATTGATGAGTGATATTTTTATTTTCTCTCACTTCAGTCAGTTATCTTGTGATACTTGATGTGCATAGTCACCTAGGAAAATCCAGAGAGATTTTTACTGCACATACTTTTTGACAAAAATAATTTAATACAGAAGAGAAGGTTACTTAGTCTACTATAATGTAATATAGAAGAGAAATATTACTTAATTTTCTCCTGGTCTACCTTATTTCTGATTAAAAATTCACCTTGAACAGAATTTGAATTGAGGTTGATCCTCTTTGCTCTTTACCCCTTCCTCTTATTTTATTTGGTTTTTCTTGCTTTATTCAACAAAATAAAGATAAAAATGGGCCCTCTTCTTTGCACACCTTGCCCCCTGTCTGGAGGGATATTCTCTCTAGTTTCGATGTCTTGCAGGCTGGTACACAAGTTATCCTGGGGAATGGGCAAACCTGTCATTTTTTGGACGGACGGATGGTGTGAGGGTATCCCACTCTGTGACAGGTTTCCTAGGCTCTTTCTTATCATCACAACCTTCAGAGGTTGTAGCTCTTGCCTTTGACAGTGGTCAGCAAGGAGACGTTTGGCCCCTAGGTTCAGAAGGCAACTCAGGAATGAGGAAATAGAAGAATTCTGCTCACTGATGGATTTGCTCAAGGATTACAAGCCAGTTCGAGACTCTTTTGATAGGTGGACCTGGAAATGGGATGCCAAAGGGACGTTCTCCATTAGATCTACCTATCGGGTTATTTGTGATGGGGGTCTTAGACACCCCTTTGCCTCTCTTATTTGGCAGCCCAAGTCTCCTATGAAGTGCAAGGTCCTCATGTTGTTTGCCCATGCTGTGCAGATAAGATGGAGTCCATGGACCATTTATTTGTGGAGTGTTCTTTTGCACAGGAGGTGTGGCACCTGATTCTTTGTAAGATGGGGAGGATAGCTGCTTTGGGTGCTTCCACGGAATCCTTGTTCCTCTTTTGGGGCAGGCAAAGATTTCCTAGGGATGATGCTCGTATTTGGTGGCTGATTCTCCATGCCACTGTATGGGCTATCTGAAATGAAAGAAACAAGAGGATTTTCCATAAGGAAGCCCTCATCCCGGAAACAGTTGTTAGGGATATTTTTTGTAAGGTGAAAGAATGGGCTGTTGCTTTTTGTAATGGAGCTCTTCTAAGCTCTTCTCTTTTTGGTTTCTGAGGGAAGGATAACTCTTGCACCTTCTTGGTGTATTCTTTTGTATTAGAGGGTTACTTCTTGGTGGGTATATTTGTACATCAACTTTTTAATTTAATAAATTTGTGGTACCATCCACTTTTTTTTAAAAAAGGTGAAAATGGGCCACCCTCATTTGTATACTTTTAGTTTCACCCCAGTAAAAATTCTTAAAATGAAAACATGATCCAACCATCATCTAGGTTGTCTTCCTTTTCTTAGTTGATGTAGGCCATAAGATTTTTTAATGGAATTAGCAGAATCAATAGGCTGTTATTCATATATTCACATGTTTTCTTTGGTAGAATTTAGTTGTTGACATGCTATTGCACCTGCCACACCTGCCTGCAGCCAAAGATTCTCCTGGTTCCTACTGACTTCGAGTGAGCATTTCTTTTCCTTCTTTTTTTCTTATACCTCTACCCCCCTAATTCTCTTCTTTCCCTTGTCTTCTTTTCTTGAATCTGTTGTGTTTCAGCCATTATATTGCCTGATCAAAATTGGAATAAGGATTAGGTCAGGTCAACACTGATCCAATTCCAGTCCCTCAATTCTTAGTCTTGCCCCATGTTGTTGTGTTTCCTTTATCAAATCTGTTTTACTCCAAACCGTTTTCTCTTTGGCCTTGCCTTCAGAAATGACATCTTAATTCAAGCTGTCTGTTTACTAGTGGTAGCACTGGGCATCTCTTTAGCAATTTTATTTTGAAATATTGCTGCTTGCATGTGTTCCCTTCAATTCACTGTCAGCATTTGGCACTTTCTTCCTGCAAAGAAAAGAACACTTAGCCTTCTATGAAGAAAGTACGGATTAGCTAGTCTTTGTTACTCTTGAAGAATCTTGAATTTCATGTGCCTTCAATCTTTGTTACTCTTGTAGAATCTGGAATTTCATGTGCCTTCAATGTTCATATTACTTCTGGTTTTGGTGTTGTAATCTTTTGAAGAGTATGACTATGTGAAATGGCTTGGCTTGGTCTTTCCATCAGATATTCCACCTGACAAAGAACCCCTAGACTGGAATACGAGGATGAAGATTGCGGCTGGTGCTGCAAAAGGCTTAGAACACTTGCATGATAAAGCAAATCCACCTGTAATTTACAGAGATTTCAAATCATCAAATATTTTACTTGATGAGGGATATCATCCAAAGCTCTCTGATTTTGGGCTTGCAAAACTTGGCCCCGTTGGAGACAAGACTCATGTCTCAACACGGGTTATGGGGACATATGGTTATTGCGCACCTGAATATGCTATGACTGGACAGTTAACATTGAAATCAGATGTTTTCAGCTTTGGTGTAGTCTTGCTTGAATTGATCACAGGACGTAAGGCAATTGACAATGCTCGGGCTGCGGGGGAGCAAAACCTTGTTGCATGGGTATGTTTTTCCCCCTTATTCAACTATAGGTCAATTTCCCTTCTTTGTTAACAGGTGTCAAGAATTATCTGGTCTCAAATTGTCTGTACTGTTGATTTGCAAATATCAACCATGCCTTTCCCTTTGTACTTAAAATACAAACGGTCAAAATGTTTAGAATGTTTCTTTGTGGTACTTGGGTTTTTTGTTGCCAAGCAGACAAAGATGTTAAGTCCTTTGATTACTTTTTGACATTGATTTTGAAGGATAATGTGTGGAGAAGTCCTCATGGATAGTTTTTAACATTTGGACTGATACTTATTTTAGGCTCGTCCTCTCTTTAAGGACAGAAGGAAGTTCCCTATGATGGCAGACCCATTGTTGCAAGGACGATATCCAATGCGTGGCCTATATCAAGCTTTAGCTGTCGCTGCAATGTGTCTGCAGGAGCAAGCGGCAACTCGACCTCTTATAGGAGATGTTGTGACAGCTCTTACATATTTAGCTTCACAAACATATGATCCGAATGCGGCAGCTGCTCATGGTAATAGGACTGGCCCCTCCACACCCAGGAGCAGGGAAGACAGGAAGTCTCTTGGTGTCAGGAGTAATGGCCACTCTGTTGTCCAATCCCCGCATCGGAACTCTCCTGATTCTAGGAAGAAGGAACTGGTCGGGGGCGTGAGCTTAGGAGCAGAAGTGGGCAGAGGTGAGGTGGGTGGTGACTCTGGGAGGAGGTGGACTCTGGACGATCTGGAGAGTCAAGACTCTCAGAGGGATAGCCCTGTCAATGCCCCGAAAGATCATAACAGAGATGTTGATAGAGAACGTGCAATTGCAGAAGCCAGAGTATGGGGTGAGAATTGGAGGGAGAGAAAGCGCGCAACAGCACAGGGAAATTTTGGTGGTAGACAAGAATAATCAAGAGGTTTCCTTCATTGGTGACCCCAAAAAATTTGTGCATTTGGTTTCTTCCAACTCCAGAAAGGCGCTAGTTGATAATTCATAAGTAGAAATAAAAAGGAAGAAACCTAGTCATCTCATCCTGGCTTCCTTGCTTGGAAAATATTACCACGTTTTGTCAGGCATCTGCAGTTGTCATGTATCATCGTTGTAGATAGGGAGATCAGATGCCGTCTCCAGTTTCCTGGGCCTGATGAAGTGCCTCTGGATGTGTTTTTTCAGCCCGAGTGAAAGGCTTGTAGGTGTACCATTGCATATCGTGAATGAGTATAAATACCAGAATGCAAGTGACAGGCCTGAAGGATGGCCTTTATTCAGTTTTTTTTTTTCGTTTTTGCACCTGATATGTACGGCTTTCCTGAAGCCAACGCACATGAAAAGAATATCATAGTCTCGGCGGATATGATTTTTACTGCAGTCTGATTTGGACTCATCATCATTATACATTTAACTCTTGTTGATGTTCGTGTTGGTGGATTCTGATTTGGACATTTAATCATCATTATACATATCATGGTCATGCTTTGGAATGCAGAGTTTTGGCCTGTTCCCTGTAATAAGACTCTCTCCTCTCTCTTGCTCTGGATTGCATCACACTTTTTCACATTCCTTGCTGAAAGCTTTTCAAGGCTAATGAACACAAGCCTCACCATGCAAACCATTGATCTTGTTCCCAACCTAAACGGCTGTGCACCGCGGATCTTGCGCTTTCATGGTGGCATGTGGACGTGTAATTTCAGTGTAGCGTCGCTAATGCAACCTAAGAATCTTTTCCCACCTGTTTTACCCATTTAAATGGGTGTGTTTGGTAGATTCTTTTTAGAAATTCATGGTAGGTAGCTGTTGCAAAAGCTAAAAATGAACCAGTTAATTTCAGCTACATCACTAGGGTAAGAACTGGTGAACATACTTGGATCATGTTCGCATTTTCCATTTCAGTAAGACTTTGGTACTGTTTTCGTAGAACACCATAAATACTTTAAAAATGTCACATTAATCTGAGATGTAAAAAGTAATATTTTGTAGTATTTTATAGTATTTTACATCAAATCAAATTAGAATTTGTGGATCTATTTCTGCTTAGGAAAACTTTTGGTGCACACGCGTGTGGGTGGGTGTATGTGTACGCCGCGCGTTGATAGGCCAGCGCGGCAGCTGCCCCTATGTGTGGTGGGCAAGTGGTAGAAGAGAAATATTTGGCAATTGTGCAGTACAGTGCACCCCTCTGCACGCCGGATACTTGGGAGGTGGGAAGTAAAGTTCTGCTGCACCGCTGCCTGGACATGTAGGCTCAAATTAGTAACGATTTTGTAATTTTAAATTTTAGAAAAACTCAGATTTTGAAAAGAGTTGCGTTATCATCTCTTGTAATTTTAAGAGAAGTTGTTTATTTTTTAAAATCTCATTTAAAAAAATTATGATACCTCAAATTTGAAGATATATCAAAAGATATTTTTATCTTCATATTACTTTTTTTCAGAAGTTTTAGAAAGAAAAAAAAGAAAAAAAAGAGGATGTTACTTTTTATAATCCGCAAATTTTCCTCTTATTCTTTTTTCAATAGATTCATCAGGAATCAAAAAGAGACTATTTTTCAATATGAAATAAAATCTGAATTTTTAGAGAATCAATCTATCTTTTTTTCGTTTAAAAAAATATATACTTTTCAAATTCCCGTCGAATCTGAAGACTGCGAATTTGAAGTAGAGTGGTTACCAAATGGAGCAGTAGTGATTAAATGTCATTTGATTCCAACCTATTGGATGGCGGTTGGCCGAATGCACTGCTGCACCTATGCAATGGTGGTGATGCAGCAAGTGTTTCTCGTCATAGGAAACAAGGATATGATTGGGGATGAAAAAGAGTTGATCCAGTGCAAATGTAAGGTGGATTCTTTTAGAGGATCTGTTCACTAACTGGCCTAATTGATCACATAATTAGATTTTTATCCATTATATTATCTTATTATTTTTAGTGTTTGCAACATGCCAGATATAATAAGACCGACCTTAAAAATTAGAAGAAAAAAAAGAAAAAAGGCTGCACCCACATGCAGTGGTACTGGTATTACTCATTTTGGATGGCCTGGGCCCAGATCGAGTCTTGCCTCTACGCACCCTTTACCGCCGCCATTTGTTGCTGTTGCTGTTGCTGTCTCGCCCTCACCATTGCAGCTTGTGTTACACTGGCTGTCAGTATTTTAATTTTTAAAATATTATTTTATTATTCATTTGAGGTTTTTCTTTTATTTTTTTGGATCATCCAACTGTAAGTTAAGATCCACGTACAAAATTTAAAATGTATATTTTAGAAAAAAATTAAAAGTACCGGTTGCCAACGCAATAATGACTGCCAGTGGAGCAAATCTTGCTCTTGTTGTTAATGCCCCGGAGGGCTGCCTGCCTTGACTGGAGGAAAGGGAGTGGAGGGAACCAAGGTAGTTCCCCAGTTGCCATCACATTGATGAAATTAAGGAGCGAACTTATGGCCCGTGGTCGCCATACCCAGGTTTCTGTTCTGTTGTTGGTGATCCAAGGAAAGATGGGGACCTGAAGAAGGGGTGGGGTGCTGACCCCCTTGCCACCGGTGGATCCCCATGGTTTCTAGATGGAGCAAGCTAGTGTGTGGTGAGTCATGAGTAAACAGGAATACATTAATTCTTCAAGTTTTTGGAAAAAACCTCTCAAAAGAAAAAAAAAAAAACAAGATTTTAAGAGGGTTGATCTCAAAGCACGACAGATCGATTGTAGAGGGTGTCAATATCTGAAAATACCAAAGGTTAATGGTTGTGCATAAAAAGATTAATCTATCTGAGCAAAACCACATTGACCTCCACTTCTGGAGTGAAATTAATGAAACATCGATCCTTTTCCCTTTCTTAATTTGCATAGTGACATGTAATATGGCATTAGTTAAAACGCGCAGGGATTTCACATACTTCAATTTTTTTAAGTATTTTCGACATAAAATTCCGGCGGAGGATTACTGTAGCTGTTGACCCTGTGCATCTATATAAACATATATAACCTGACATATCAAACCATTGCATTGTCTGTTCTTCCTAAATGCACAACCCTGAAGTGTTAATAAGAAAAAACATAAGCTGCCGGATCCAATGCCAAACTGATATATCAATTTAATTATGAAAAGATAAGGAAATCATATATATGTTTCAGGCTTTAATTTTGCGCGCAGTCATGTGGTCAACCACGATCGAAATCCATCAGCTGGTTTTGCGCATCAGCAGCTTCTAATTAGGAGTAATTAATTCCTACCTGGACATAGAAATCTGGGGGCTCCTTCATAGAAAAGGTCTTCGACCTCTCATTCTAATTTTGTTATTCGGCCAAAATCTACCATAATTAAGGAGACGCAGTGCTGATTGGTACTGCTCCTTCAATGCACTAACTTATAAGTTCTTCTCTTTCTATGCTTTCTTATTTGTTTGTGACGCAATTGGTAATGGGTCCTTTTCTTCTTTCCTTCACTTCCATGTAGCTTTGATCGCCCAACCTTCATGAATGTCTGGTACCTGCAATTCTCAAGGAAATATCTGCATTTTGATTTTTTTATTTCTTTCTCTTCTCATAGTCTATATCCCATGAGACACAAATAAGACCAAATAAATAAAAGAATGAAGAACTTACAACACTTGCTCGATCTGTTCATCACCAACTCCCACCTTGCCAAAGAGGAGATAAGAGGCAATAGCGCTTCCTTGGGTACAGAAATCACGGCCAATACTTGGAACCTGGTTCATGGAAGATCCATCGAAGTGAGTCTTCCTTATATCATATGAGAGGATGTATATATGTATGAGCATCTATATATCTCAATTGGCTCCAGAGAATCTCATTCAGCATTAGCTAATGAAGCATCCAATGATGTGCAAGGGATTCTTTTCATTGGACAAACAGATCATGGTAATAAGAAGAAATTAAGGATGAAAAAGGTTTAATTTCAGACACACCTGAAGAAGATCAAATGGGTCTTCATCATATACTGGGACTTTGTTGGAGAAATCTTCTTTGAACGTCACCTCAGGTGCATCACTGGATTGGTCTTCTTCTTCAAAGACGGGTTCTTTTATAGACTTTGGATCTTCTTCTTCATGCTCCTCTCTCCCCGTGATATCCTCCTCTGAATCGTCGCTATCATCATCTTCTGGACTCCAGATTTCGAAGTGCGCAAGCTGCTCCGCCACCTGCTGCAGCTGCCTCCGCGGGGACTCCACCTGGCCATCGTGCTTGGGTGTCAAATTATCTTCCTGATCTCTCCGTTCGTCTCCACAAACGTCGGGCTTGGAAGCGCCGTCGAGGTCACAGACACCGCAAATCTGAAACCCATGCAAGGGCATGAAAGCACATTAAAAAAAAAAAAAAAAAAAGAATAATATTTACTCCATAACCTGCAATATTGATCTTTCACCTCTACACAAAACTCAAAACTGCTGGTACATATGATCGGACGCATGTCTTATTAGTTGATTCATGAGTGACAGGAGGTATGCAAAGTCACTATTGATCAGTCGTCAGATTATATATAGTTGCATGTCTTATTAGTTGCAATATTTTTTTGTTTGGTGATTTGTTTCGTTTATGAGTATCACAATTTTACCTATGAAACTAAACTTCGACCAAAAATAGGATAGGTATAACCTTATAAGCGCACAACACCTCTATTAACAAATGAGCTGAGATCATCTAGTCTCTTTTTGACGAGAATTCAGTAAGTAAAGTGACTAAATAATGCTAAAATTCATCCTCTCGTGATTGCAAAATTCACCTTCTTCTCCTTCTCGTTACTGACTGAGTCTCCTTTAAAAGGGGACATAGAGAATTAACAAATGAAATTAGACAGAGGTCCCAGTTAAAACTCTGCCCTCAATGGAGATAGATATATAGATATATGCGTAGGCCAGAAGCCCCACGATGGGCGCCATACGTTGCAATATTATTCGTTGGTGTGTCTCTCTTCTAGACGTTAGAAAAGAGAGGAAGAGGCACCTCACCTTGTAAGCATACAACATGAACGGGACTAAACACCTATTGACAGGGGGAAAAAAACCCAGAAACAAAGAGCAGGGTGACTTGACAGCTTCTCATAAAGGTCTCCATTGGATAGGGTAGCTTCTATTTTCTTTTGTGAGCAACCACCTAGATTGGATCAATATGGGTTAGCTTCACAAGAACAAAGTTTAATTTGTACACGTTACTACTAACCGTTTCCTCCCCTCCGGGGTTGTGCACCCTCCCATCTTGACCTCGTCCCTCCCCCATGCAGCTGCCAGCTTCCTCGCTGCCCCTGGCCGCGCTGGGAACCGCGGGGGCATCGCCGATGAAAGTGCCCCCTCCTCTTCCTTCTCTTCCCCCACCCTCTTCATCATCCGTCCTCAACGAGGAGCACCGGCCGGGCGGGTCATCGGGCTCCGGCTTGCCTGCTGCTTCCTCCTCACTCCCCGCTCTCTTCAGGTCCACATTCACCGCTAGGTCCTTCACGTCAGGGACGACGGCGGAGGCAGTAGTAGCAGTAGCCGGCGCCACCTCACCGGCGACGACCGGAAAGGTGGCAGGGCTCTTGACTTCGGAGTTGGCAGCGCCGGGACTCGTCCTCACGATGCGGCGGTAACTGACAGTACTGGCGCCGGCGGCCGCCACGCCATGCTTGGATCCGCCACATCCCATGCCCGAGAAAGTTAAGAGATAGAGAGAGAGAGTTGGTCTCGATTTGCCGTTCGCCGTGAGGCGGCTGTAGCCTTCATCTGTGAGCTGATCAGGTTGTTAGATCTGGATTTGTGCTGCACGGTGCGTATTTGACTGAGCGTTCATGTTAACTAGTTTTGACCGTTTCTTTTGGGTACATCGGGCTCGGGGCGGGAGAACCGGATCCTCTGTTCCAAACCTCCTGTACCTGTCCTGTTCCAGTGTTTTCGTTGGTCCACTTGGATTCACTTAAAAAAAGGAACCCTCCTCTCCACGAAAAACTTCCCCGAAAACGGTTCTCTCCCCCGTCCCTTCCTCTCCCGTCGCCGTCCTGCGCAGCGCCCTAGACCTTCCTCTCTCATCTCCCCACCGGCAACGAGTTAAGGCGGGTTCCCACGGCGGCCCTCGGGGAATCTCGGCACCGGCGCGAGTTCATCTGAACTCGCACCAAGAAGGGGGAGGGCGTCATCGTCGACGTCATAGACACTGGCATTAACACCTTTCACGTCTCCTTCGATGACGCTGGCATGCCTGGCCCGCCCAAGAGGTGGCGCGGCTGGTGCGACTTCACCAACCGACCCGTCTGCAACAACAAGCTCCTCGGCGCCAGGAACTTCGACAGAACTGCGCCCGCGCGCCTGCTGCTCGACAAAACAGGGCATGGCACCCATGTGGCCAGCACGGCCGCCGGCTACTTCGTCCAAGGCACCAGCGTGAACGGCTATGCCGCCGGCACAGCGGCCGGGGTGGCGCCCCGAGCGCACCTGGCCATCTACAAGGCCAACCACAGCTCGGAGCTGCTGGCGGCCATCGACCAGGCGATCCACGACCGGGTCGACGTGCTGTCCATCTCCATGGGCCTACCGTCTCGCCGCTTCTTCCACCAGACGAACGGCTCGCCATCGGCGCACTGGCGGCCACCGAGCACGGGATCCTCGCCACCTGCGCGGCGGGCGACGACGGGCCGTCCCAGTTCACGCTGCACAACGACGCCCCCTGGATCCTAACAGTCGGAGCGAGCACCACGGACAGAGCGCTGCGGGTCTCGGTGAGGCTGGGTGACGGGGTGGTCTTCCACGGGGAAACCCTCTATCCAACTCGCAGCTTCCCTGCCCACCCCTTACCCCTCGTCTTCCCCGGCACCGGCGGGACGGCCTCGCGGGAGCATGCATGCACAGGTGGCTGGGCGGCGCCGACGTCGTGGGGAAGGTGGTGTTATGCATGGGCGACGACCGCGTGCCCTCCCACATAGCCGGGCAAGTCGTCAGCAGAGCGGGCGCCGCCGCCATGATACTGGCGAACTCGGCGGCGAAAGCCAATACAATCGTAGTGGTCAGCCCCAGCTTCCTCCCCACGGTGGCCATCACCCACGCTGATGCTATGGAGATCCTCTCCTACATGAGGTCTTGGGACGAACCCGGAGCGAGCTTCGCCGCGATGGCCACCGTCTATGGCGTGCGCCCTTACCCGGCCGTGGCTTCCTTCTCTTCGAGAGGCCCCAGCGCCTTGAACGACGGCGTGATGAAACCAGACATCGTGGCCCCGGGCGTGAATATCCTCGGCGCCTCTCTCTCCGGCTCGGACTTCACCATCATGTCTGGCACCTCCATGGTGGCACCCCACGCCTCCGGGGTGGCGGCGCTGCTCAAGAGCCTCCATCCCCACTGGTTCTCCGCCGCCATCAAGTCGGCCATGATGCCCCGAGGGCCGCCATGGGAGCCCGCCTTAACTCGCTGCCGGTGGGGAGATGAGAGAGGAAGGTCTAGGGCGCTGGGCGGCGGCGGGAGAGGAAGGGACGGGCGAGAGAACCGTTTTGGGGAAGTTTTCCGTGGGGAGGAGGGTTACTTTTTTGGGATTATATTGTTTGAGTTTAATGACATAGTTAAGTTAATCTAAGTAGACCAACGAGGGACACTGGAACAGGAAGCGTACAGGGGATTTATAATAGATGATCCGGTTCCGGGGCGGGCCCCATTCATGGAGAAGAACTTGTTGTACTTCGTGTTAATACAACAAATATATATAAAAAAAGAATTGGAAATTTTTTTAGGTTAATTCCATATTAACCACTTTTAGATGTTCAGTTTCAGAAATGTCATATTTATTTACATATTATCCTCTATATCATCCTAATATATATAATATTTTAAAATTACCACTCAAATGACATATTTGATAGATACGTGATCTTGTAAGAGTATATAAGAAAATATGAACTTAAGCATATAATATGAACCTAAGCATGACATTTTTGAAATCTAGCACATAAGAGTGGTTAATATAAAATTATAATATATTTTTTTTGTAGGTAATTTTAAAGATGTCCCACATACCCTCATAACTTCATCTCTCATCAGTCGATCTAAAAAGTTTAAAATTTTATTATTGAGCTTGCCCTATTAAGTACTTTATTTATTATCCTCGGAGTTTACTTTTTTATTTTTTAAAATATTTAGATCATCCAATCGGAGATCGACTTACATGCACAAGTAAGACATATGAGGCTCGCACTAAAAAAAATAATGTATTTTTATAATTTGCTGCATTGACTTGCAATGTAGTAGAATGCAGTAAGGCTTACTCTTCATAAAGAGATAGGGCTGGCAAGAGTGACCTTAATTTCTACTTGGATGTTTATAGTTAATTTTAAATAATAACAAAAATTAAATCTTATTTATAATAATTTTCTTCTGGTTTAAGAAGTTACAATCCAAAACTTTTATTAGACCAGAATGTCTGATATTTTGTTTCTGTTCAAGGGAGAAGCTAAACAGAAATCAGTCAATTATTCTGTCTTTTACCGGATGTTTTCCTATCCCAATAGTTCAATTGTGAAGCAGTCTTTTCAGCATTCACGGACACAGAAACTCCAATTTCACCCATTTATTTATTTGCCAACTGAGCTCATTTTACAATAAAAATGTGTACATTTTTAAAGTATCTTACCCAAATTGTCTGCGTGATTCATGTGAAGTTGCTAGTTGGGCGAACCAAGTGTTCTTCATGCCATGTGCATCTGCACGCTAATCCGCCAATTACCCTCTGTTTTCTCAACGTTCTCCAGAATCGTTGCATTTTGAAGTCATTATATAATCTAATCTTTTCTTTCTTTGGAATTCCTAATTGCAACCCCTCAACCTAAAATTCTGCTATCCAAGTCGTTGCATAATAACGGCGTAGCCGCTCCCCTCCTAATTACTTAAAGAAAAGTAATTCAGCTTGACTGCACCATGCGGTCGAGCATCACAGTGAAAGAACATTTTTTTATTTATCTCCCGAAAAAGGTAAAGTGAAAAAAGCTTCCTGACTATGACGTTCGATCGCATGATATAGTCGAGTCTACTGAATAGAGCCTCTTACTTAAATTTACTTAAACGGCCCCCTAAATTAATGGAGTTTAAATTATAGAGGGGATTTCCTCTATCCATCATGCCCTTGTTACAACCCCAATTAGTTCATGGAAATTTAGGTTGTGGAGGAAATTTGTCAAATTCCTTTTACTCTCTCTCTCTCTCTCTGGTGTGTGTGATGCCGCCCATCATCTCTGCCGATGAAAATAACTTTGTTCTCCTCACCTCAATGATTTAGGTGCAAGAAGATTGATGTGAACTTCATCGGTTGTGTTTTTTCCATCTTTTGTTGATTTTACATCTTTTGTCTTCCTACTTTTCTTACGTAACAAAAATTTGTTTTTTTACTGAATAATTTAGAAGATGTTTATATTCTAATTCTGCCATCTATATTTTGCACAGTGCAAAACAGACAATACAAAGTTATCAAGATTTGAATTAGGAGTTGTTTATTTCAATGTAAAACTTTGTAATTCATCAGTTTCAAAATCATCAATTTTAAAACAAGTGAAAATTTGTGGTTTTAAAATCAAGGAGCATTTGTTTGGTTGCTTCTAAAACAAAATAAGAAATGCCACAATCTTCTTGTTTTGGTTTACAGTGAGTCTTTCCCTATAAACCAGCACAAGAAAATTTGGCTCCCAAGTGAACAGACAAGGCCATACATGACTTTATTTTACACCATTTTACATCATTCCAAACATACAAAAATACCGTAAAACAAACTAATTCTTTTAGATTATACTATTTTATGTTGAAGTAACGACCACTTGGTGTAAATACATTGGCTTCCTCTGAATTAATTGATTATCACGCTTCATCGATAAACGATGGAGAAATATATGGTTATTTTACAATGAAATTTTTGTCGTTGGCAAAATATGAAGTACGTCAAAACAAGGTAAAAAAAGATCTGGCAGTTCAAATGTTCAAAACCAAAAGTTCAATGAGAATCGTACATGGATTTTTACATAAACGTCATTGAAAAACATCGTGGTTGCATCTACAACCCCAACTCCCACATATGGTCCCCGATACCCCTAAAATCTAAAAAGTGTTATGATTATAAAATAACATGAACTCCAATTGAATATGCGAAAAAGATTCAGTAAATCTTGATAACATTAGGAATACATATGCAAAATTTTAATAAATTTAAGAATATATATGTAAAATATTAATAAATTGAGGGATGTGTATGTAAACTCTTTACGTTTGATTTAAAAACACTGAGGGGGCATAACCACAACATTTTAGAGATTTTAGGGGTATCAAAAACAACATGTGGGAGTTGTGGATGTAGATCTAAATATAATATTTTAAGGCTATATATGCAAAATCCCATCCTAGAGAACTTTTAAAATGAAATAGTGTAAAAGATGATATTGTAGTAAAATAGTCGGATGTCAACAAAAGAATAACAATAGGTAATTTTATTCATTAATTTTATTCAAAAGAATGTCAAACATCATTAAAAGCAGTTTTGTTTTAAATCAGTTATTATATAAGTAATATGTTTTGTGTAAATTTAAAAAATAAATAAAAATACCAATATGCCCCTAAATCAATACAAATAACCGCTATACTCCTGCCTTTAAAATAATTACTCCAGTACCCTTGAAATCTTCAATCTACACTTCTCATGCTCTTACTGTACACTTTTCAGAAATATATTAATATTTTTCAATAATAAAAAGTGTATGATAAGAACATGAGAAGTGAGGATTAAAGATTTCAAGGATATTGAGGTAATTATCTTAAAGGCAGTGTATAGCGATTATTTATAATGATTTCAAAAGTATACGGGTATTTTTCTCTAAAAATATTATAAACCTATGTTGGCCCTCCTAAAAAATTTGTCTGCGCCCCCTAAGAGAGAGTATGTATATACAACCCTAACCCTATGTTTTAAGATGCACCCTTAAATTCCTTGTATTATCATGTATACTCATATAAGCAATTCTGCAATCATGTCCCTCCAACTCCATTACCATCATATTTTAAAGTATTTCAATGAAAATATAAATGAGGGGTATATATATATTTAAGTGCTACAGTACAACGGGGACAGTTGGTGCGACTCTATCGCAAGAAGACAGTGCGCCACTAGTTCTTAATCTAACAGTGTTGATTTTTTAAAAGTAAACCAAAAATAGTGTTGCAGCGCTTTCGGCGCCTAAATTCAAGGAGGAATAGAGATGTGAGGAGGGAAAGAGAAAGAAAGAAAAATAAAAAGCGATCACAGCCATCAGATCTGATGATCGAATGGTAGATTCTGCCCGTGTGGAACCTATACGCACTGCCACGTGGAGTGTACGGCATTCCACCACGCGCGGAACAATACTGCGTGTGGCGGAATAGGACTCCCTTTTTTTTCTCTCTCTTTTTTTTTTTTTGCACTCTTAGATTTTGATCTAAGAGTGCCTTTCTACCGCGTGGGTAAAACGTATGTGTAAAACTTGTGTATCCATTGAGTCTAACACTAAAAATCGAGGGTCAGCACTCTCATAACTCAGGAGGTGGCACAACCAAATTCAAGGTGCAAGGGAGGAAGATGACAGAGATTGAAGAAGAAGAAGAAGGATCTTTCTAGGAGGCTTAAGATGCCATTAGACCAAGAAGGAATATTAGACAAGGATACCATTGCCATATAGTGAACATTATGCCAATCTGAAAAGTAAAGAAGTTAGGCAAAGAAAGAAAGACCTAGAGCCAGCCGATGTGATCATCTCTAGATGAAGGGAAGTCCAACGCCCTCGGCTCCATTCCACTTGAGGTATGACCAAGAAATTGGAAAGGTTAGAAATCAAAAAAACTTTGTAACCTTCTTTGTTATTGACGCACCTATCCAATATAATGCATTGCGGTCATTAGTGGAGAATGCTATGGAAAGGTGATAGGGTGAGAGTGATTGAGGCCGACCCACCGCCATTTTCTAGATAAACTCGAGCTCCTAGGAAAAAGGAATATCACAACCTTCAAAGGTAGACTGATGCTCATAGCGTAAGCCTCATCCCGAAAAGAATGATGTAGCAGCCATTTTGACAAGAGTATACCAACTAACCAAGGGCTCTTCTTTTTCTTCGCTCACCACAGGCAGATGGAAGCATATCCAATAAATAGGGGCCTATTGATTAAGTCTCTTTCTCATTAGGTCAAGGATTGACAGCCTCTTGATCAAGGAAAGAAAAAAGACAAAGGAAATTTTCCTTCTCTAGCTTGGGTTTTTTTCCCGAATCTGTGCTTGTAGCTTGAGTTTTTTAGCTCCTTAACCAGTGACAGGGAAAGAATATCGCGAACAATGCACATCTCGTCTTTTTTTCGCTTCTTTAACATTAGAAAACAAAACTTTATAAGAGTAGAATGGCAAGTAAGAAAGTCCCCCAAGGGATATAGAAAAAGTAATTGCACAAGAAGATAAGAATTGGATTGGTTGGAGATGTCGTTACATGATCCCATCACCCCTACCATAACCCATCTATTTTGCCTAGCGAGCATACAGCGTGCATTAGTCTCATTTGTTGAGTTGTCAACAAAGAGTAGTGCAATGTCACCCCAATAAAAAATCAATGAAGTGAAATACTGCTGGCCGGGCAAAAACCGTTCAATCCTTTCCTTCTACTGTTTCTGGTATCCGCATTCTGAACTCGGAAATAAGTCGTATTTCGTTTTTTAGACAACAAATTAAAATAAGAAGAGGGCCCACGATATCCTTGCGAGGACATTCCATGGTATAAATAAGAGTGAGGCTCCACATTCATGCACAATGTGTTTTTAGTAATAGACCAGAAGAAGTTGTACGGCTACGTTGACTCTGATCATATTTATTGAGAACACAAAAGAGTTCCGATGTTTTTAATTTAAAATTTAAAAAAAAAAATTTGAAAACTCCTATCATGTCCTACATGCCTGTAGGATATAATCTCCGGATGACCCAGAAAGAAATGAAAATCAGAAACCACATTCTAATGAATAGTCAAAAAAACATGTTTTGGAATTTCCATCTTTTTCATCCTTTGATTGGAGTTAGAATTGTATCGGCATAAAGGGGGGATTGGGGCGTTCCAAACATTTTTTAAAAAATAATTGAAAAGACTACTCAACAAAAAATGTGACCAGTTCTACAAACGAAGCCGCGATGGACGTCAATTCCATTCTCTCTTATAATTCGATTGTGCATGCGCTAGAAAGAAAAGGGAGGAACGAGGTCTGGTGTCGTGGGTACTCGAGATGAGATCACTCTGATCACAACACTTCAGCACCAGGGAACTCCATTCTCTAACTGGAACTGGGAGACCAAGTGAATTATCAAGTAACTAAACCATAGACAAGGCCTTCCTACATATAGATATGCATACCTTCAGTCAAGTCGACATACTTGCAATCAAAATTTTCATGTAAGAGTTAGTGGGCAGAATGTAGGAAGATAAACAAGAGCATTCCGGACATCTGATGCTCGTGAAACCTAAATAGATTGGCACATTCCAAAAATTTATTTAACTTGCTACGTTCCGAATCAGGACTGACTTCCAAGAAGGATAAAAGAATAGAATATACATATTACATAGTAAACCTATAGTAAGAAAAAACATCAAAAAAATAGAATACAATGCAATTAAGAAAATAGAAAATAAATAGTACCTCTATTCCGAGTAGACAAGTTACCCACCAATTCAATGACCTCATACATCCGTAAGACACGGTTTCCTTTCACCTATTCCGCAGGCTACTATCATTTTGGATTTCCTTGCTAGAATGTGAACTGGACTTCTTTTTCCTCGGATGGACGGCAGCAGTAGGTTCCACCAATGGACCAGACCAAGTGGAAATGGGTGCTTTCTGGTAGGGAAACACTGTTGAAAACGAAGCATCTGGAGGAGCAAAAGCAGGATCCAGACGTGAAGAACGTAAGGCAAATCCTGGTGCTCCATCCTGGTGGGGAGGAGGAAACTTTTCACTCTTGCTCTTTGCATTTGCATGTGTGATTAAACGCCTTCTCTGCTAATTTAGAAAATAATAATAGTGTAAGCAACTAGCTTTGAACAGTTTGATTTGCATCATCAGTTCTATTTGCAAAACATTAGAACATAATCAACAAACTTGCATTATGAATCCTCCATGCGGTTGGCAAATCCATGATGAACCATTGCTAAGTTATGGGGAAGAAGGTATACTAGGCTCCATTACGCATTAACAAATTGGGAATAAAATGCAATGTTCCCAAAGTCAATAACAACGGAATGAATAAGTGTGCTCACTCATTAACAGTGAAACACAGTTACTCTTCTTACAAGAGCTTAAGCTTGCTGGACCAAAAACACATGTTTTGAGTCGAGCCCGGCTGCCCATGGCCACTGCTACAATTAGGTTTTGACGTCTGTCCAGCATGCCCCACTTTTTTTTTTTTTTTTTGGGAAGTGGATAGAACCACAAATGTATTAATAAAAAGAAGGGTGAATTTACAACTATAGGCACTGATGACTCCAAAAAAAAATCCAAAAGCAAAAAAGACCACCCAGAAGGTATAGCCCACCCCATATACAAAAAAGATCATCCTTTTCTCAGAGCGCAAAAAGAGAGGATTTGCGTTCAATGCCCTACTCTTGTTAGGTTAGAATTAACAATTAACACCTTGGGTAACCCCACTGCCACAACCCCCTAGCCCGTCATCCTCTCCCCTGGTTTCACCCACTTTTCAACACCTTTCTCCTAATAATGGACCTTCCACGGTCCACCACAGGCCACACCATCCCTTTCACTTCTTCACTGCCACAGAGGTCATTCTCTTCCCCCACTACTGCACAATCATGCAAGGTTTGCTTTGGACACCAAACTGAGTTGGCCTAAAACTTGCATCCAATCCAATCAAATCCAGCAACACTTGTGTCCCTACTCTTAAAGCTGAGGCATCAAAGACAACAATTCCAAAAAAACTACGAACAGATGGCCCAAACACATGATTAAATTAAAAATATGGATGAAATTTCTGGAAACTAGAGGATTTTTCATCCCAAAAAAAACAATCAGAATAAAAAGGTCAAACAAAAGAACAGCAGAAGCAATGCTAGGCATGGCAACCCTAGAAAATTTAGGAATAAAACTTAAACTTGCCAAGACAAACATTGTTCTCAGTTGTCCAAAAGAATAAATGTTTTGCAAGATATCAAAGCTGACAAGTTTAAACAGGCAATCAGTCTAAACTAACAAAAAAAAAATCCATGTAAATTTGTGAATGAAGGGGGTAGTAGTGGTAGAGAAGTCCATAAAGGCATATCAGAAGATGGCATCTTGCAAGGATAGTGAAATAAAGCATTATGTCAAGCTTTTCTGTTTATGTATAACAGATCAAAGGGTTCTAAGCATCCCAAACAATTATATGCAATTACCTAAAAAATGAAATGCATGGCACCTCAGCACATCAGTAGCTAACAACTAATTTTGCAATGTGAACAGCACCAAGCACCAAAACAAAAACTTCATGGACGGGCAAAACAACCTTTTCTCTACGGGCTTGCACATTTCTCTCTAATGGACTTGCAAAACAGACATCTTAATGCCTTCTATTTGCTGATAGGTTTTAAACACAAGCATCATGCACTCAAGAGCTGCCATTGCATGCAGCTCCTTTCCAATAATTCCATATGCTAGTTTATTTACCTGGGACAGACAAAGAAAATGAGTAGAGGATGAGATACTCAAGCTGTTAGTACAACATACATCAATATTTGCTTGCAGCTCTGCGTTGGCCTCTGGAGCAGGAATTGCCCTAGGAGCTTTATCACGTGTGCGTGTCTTCTTTGCACCATCACCATTGGCCCGGCCACCAGCAGCTCTTAGTCTAAATAAACAAGAAAAAATTAACCAGGATGCAAGATAGTCAGATGAATGGAACTTAAATACCATAAAAAAGTTTCCACCACAACATAAACCACATTATACACCCAATGCTCCATCTGCATCGGATTTCCAACTTTCTACAGTACCATTAAAAGGGGAGCACACTAGCAGAAAGTTATGTTATAAAAATTCTGAGAGAATCCTGCTCCAACTAAATACTTGTTCACTTCATGGGTTTTGAAGGTTTTGTAATCACTAAACTGCCTATTCCAAGAGAGAAGGTGACACAATGAAAAAAAGGTTGTAGTAAATTAAAACAGTAAGGTTGTCATTATGCATGTTCAAATGAAGACCAGAACTAAAAAATAATAATGACTCGGCAGAGTGATTACTGAAGAATCTAGAAAATAATTTGAATCAAGAAATGTGATCCATCTTAAGAGATGTGCCAATGTGAAAAGAATCAAATAATGATCTGTTTCAAAGGTTATCATCTTATCATGGTAGATTGTGTACTGGAGACCATTAAGGCCCACTACCATACTGCAAGGAACTGCCATACATCAGAGATTGTATTTTGTTTCAACACAAAAATTATATTCTTCACCAGTACAAGCCCTTCTAATTCCAAGTAATACAGCAGTGATGACCTTGCAATGACAAGCAACTTTCCGGGTGAACGACCCTCTTCACAGTCAGTGACAAACATCATGTGCACCATATGCCTTCAAAACAAGAACAAGGGGCAAAGGATAATTATCAAAATCAAAATTCCAAGTCTACAAGGTCAAAACTCCATACGTGCCTCCCTCTAAGTCTCTAGTTGAAAGTGGCTTAGCAGCTCCAACGGAATATTAGCACTTATGGATTCCATCTCATACTAGCAGGTCAACAGTAGTAACAAATATTTGTCAATCTTCAACCTCCACAACAATGCTGAAGTCTTCCAAAAAGCTTTTTCAATTTTGTTCCGTTACACTTTCACTTGGACAACTGGGAATGGCAATTAAAGAAAGAGATCATAATATCTTTCGACTGTATCTCACATACTGCAGGTCCTATGTCAGGTTGCCTCATCGCTTGTTTGAAAAGATAGAGACCACCAACTAAACAACAGCAATGACACAAGCATGCATATGTTATTAAGACGCTATGATATGGATGCACCAACCGGTAGTATGGGACCTAAATGCCACGTGAGGCAAAAGTGCCACGCTACAAGAGCCACCTCTTGAATCTTTTATGAGACAAAGTGCTACATGATGGGGGCCACCTCTTGAACCTACGGGGGCCATCTTTAGATTCTTATATCTACTTGGTTAATGGCCATGAGGTTATATATGAACCCAAGACAAAGGGTAAAATCCTAGAGGTGTATCTGCTTGCAGTATACACTGACTCTGGGTGGGATCTGAGAGCGTCCCCCGACTGCGCAGCCAAAGAATTAATAGGCTTTGCGTTACCATTAAGTAAAGATGAAGAAGAAGATGCCTCTATGTCATGGTTGCTTGTCCTATGTTAAGAAGTGATAATATGATGATATATGTGATCATATTAAGTTAAGTATGTTAAGAAGTAAGATGCGTGTGGGTTTGTTTTCTTATCTTATTTTGTTTTATTTTGATTAGACTTTAAGAACTTAGGGTGAGTCCTTGGGGAGTCTTGGGTTTGGATCAAACATGGATCCGTGAATTTGACCCTTCCCCACTGACCTTGGTCAGTCTTAATTACACTAATCAATAATTGACAACCCTTGATTAACCATCCGGTGATGTCCTTTTGACACTAACATGTCAATTCATGAAATAATTCTTGAAACGAGCCATTCATGTTCCTTTATATGTCTTAGAATCTTTGAGAGATTCTTAAAGGACACGTGTTGCATGATGTATTTATGTTGTTTCCTTTTAAGAACCCTTAAGAGGATAGGCCTTTTGCATGATGTGACCATGTCGTTCTTCTTAGGATCCCTAAAGATCAAAGGAGAGATGATAAAGCCTTAAGGGATACTTAAAGGATATGCTTTAACATGATGTGTCCATGTGACCTATACCTTTTGTCCTTTACGTATTCTTTAGGATAAAGCCTAGTTAACTGTCCTTTTCTTTTGTACTTAAAGGATATTTATTTGTCCTGTAAGCATGAGAGTCCTGTAATATCCTTTAAGAAAACCTTTTAAATTCATCGCGATTCGAAGATATCACAGCTTATTAAGAATCCATCATAACTTGATTTAAACATACACATGCATTACAAATTCAAAGATTCCACTTTATGATTCATGAATTACAAAGTATGTCGTGACTTGATTAATGGACATGGTGATCACCCATTTAATCAAGAATCATACAAAATAATGGCCTTTCAAATGATACAGACGAATGAAAATTAGTCACTTGAACAATACAAGTGAACCAAATGTTTGGTCATTCAAACCATATGAATGAACTAAAATCGTCCCTCAAACCATATGAGTGAACTGCTCCAAAATTAGATCATTCAAACCATAAGAATGAACCCTCTAGGTCATATTCTTGACTTTGCCTTCAAGGATCTTGAGAATTTTTTGACGGAATCACAGCGTACGGGCATCCTCTTGTGCTTCTCTTCGTGTGAAAAACCTCTCCAAAAGCCCCAGCAGCAGGCCCCTTCTAGGGGTTTATATAGAGGAGGATGGAAGAGCCACCGGGAGAAGGGGGGGCACGTGGCTGCCGGTGGAGGCCTCCACCGGTGGCTTCCCTCACTCGCTATTTTGAATTTTAGAGGGGGGAAGAGAGAGAGAGATGAGCGGGAGTGTGAGAGAGAGGGGGAGGTGCCGGTGGCACCCCCCACCAGCCATTGGTGGCTCCCCTTCCCCCTTCTTTCCTTCTTCCTTTTTCTTCCTTCTTCCTCCTTTTTTTTTCATTTTCCTTTTTTTTAATGGGAAACCCCCCACCGGTGGGGGGTTGGCTACCGATGGGGATACCCACCGGTAGACCCCTCCTCCTTTTCTTTCTTTTTTCCTTTTCCTCTTCTTTTCCTTTTTTTCCCCTCTAGCCCCCACCAATGGAGAGTCCAAGTAGAACCGGTGGGAGGTCCCCCTCTCTTTCTTCCTTACCATTCTTTCTTTCCTTTTTTTGTTTACATGCGACTAAGTAGAACCGGTGCTTAAGTCATATTGGGGTTTTTTACATTTTTCTGGATTTTCTTTCCGATTTTTACTGTTTTTACTGATTTTAACATGTTTATTAATTATCTATGGGTGGTGGGCATTTTGGTCATTTTACACTTTAAGTGTGTTATTTAGTATGGCTCACTAAGTCTTAAGTATTGACTTAGACTTAGCCATGTATAGGGGTGAAGCAACGGCACTTAGGTATTATTTAAGTACATGTTTTATTAATAATATAAGTTTAGACATATAAGTGTTATTTATGTATAAGCTCGAGCAAATGAACATGCAACATACATATACAAGTATTTGGCACAATAGACACATTCATATTTTATTGAGATTTGACATAATTTCGTCTTATGAAAGATGATTTTACAACAAAATTTCAGCAAAACTTCCCCTAGGAGAACCTTAGGAAGAAAACTCAAAAATGGAAGCCTCCTCCCACACGCTCGAACTTGTGCAAGGCACGCAGTTCGTAGTCTTCACTCCGGCAGCACTTCTCCTTAGAATTTTTTGGCCTTTGTTGGCATGTCCCTCGGCCTTCCCCTTTATGGGTATTTATAGGGCCCGAGGGCCTTTTTTATGCGGTGGGGGTGCCACCGTAAAGATTTAGGAGAGTGAGAGGGAGAGCCAAGAGAGAGAGATGTGAGAGGAGGGGGGTTCCTATGGGTACCCCCACCGGTTGGAACCCCCACTAGCCATGGAGCCGGTGGGGGGTTCCCCCACCAGTTGAGAAACCGGTGGGGGGTGCCACTGGTATTGGAGGAACCAATGGCCACCCCCCCCATCTCCTTTTTTTTCTTCTTCTTCTCTTTTTTGTTTAATAAAGGAGGAGACCCTCATTTAATTCTCCCCAACTTCTCTTTTTCTAAAGACATGTGAAAAGGGTTATCCAATGATTTGGCCCCTTTTAAAATTGTGTTAGTGGAGGCTCCACTAACATGGAAGGCAGAACCAAGCCTTTAAACCTCACTAATCAAGCCTTAAAAACCACTAATCCCCCCTCTTTCTCCTCCTTTTTGAATTTTAAATGGAGAGAGGGGGGAAGAGGAATCACTTGGGTTATTATTTTTCCTCTCCTTCTTGCTGCTGCTTGGGCTTGTCCTCTTCTCACTATTTGGAAGCCATTGGACTGCATATTAGGCTCATTTTGGACTACATATTTGGGCCCATTTCAGACTGCCCATGGGCTGCACTTATTGGGCTGCCCCTAACTTTATATCGGCAGCATATTGGGCTGCATAAGGGACATATTGGGCTGCAGCTTGTGCCTTATTTTGCAGTCCTCTCGGCCCATCCTCAAGGGCACATCGGACTGCACAGCAGGCCCGTTTAGAAAGCTTCTTGGGCTGGTTTGGGACAGCATATTGGAGGCATTCTGGGGCTGTTTTGGACAACATACCGGGGCTGTTTTCGACAGCATATCGGAGGCATACCGAGAATATCTTCATTAAGATACAACCCTCGCCTCTATCTTTTCTTATGCATGCATGCATATGCTCCAAAATTTGCACGCATGTACATGTATATTTTTTTACATTGCATGAATGACTACATGCATGTGCATGTTAAGTATTCTTGCCATGTTGGAAAATGTTTTGGGCCAACACAAACCAACAACATGAAGACTACAAACCTTCTAGCTTCTTCATCCCTTAGCTTAGCATCCATTTCCTTGCTTGGAGGGTATTGTGGAAGACTTGATGGATCACATGCATAGGGTTTGGTTGTGAAAAACTGCAGCATGAAAAATATCTCATGTTATGTACTTGAAAATCAACTTACTAGATTGAAACAATATTCAAACAAAGCAGCAATACCAATCACGTCTTTGTTTTAGTAACCACACAAGCACAGTTGTCAAGGAGCCAAGGCAACCCAAGGCGTTCATAGGGTGCCTCAGCGCTTAGGCATTAATGTGGTTTCTTAAGCGGTGCTTAGGCGCCCTCTTTGAAAGTTAAAACTGAACATGGCACATGTAAAAATTAACAGCAGAAATATATGATGCACCTATGATTGCAGGTTTTTCGATATTAGATTTCCAATAAAGTAAATTGCAATGAGATAATAAGCATGACTATATAAAATAAAAATAATCATGGCAATCAAATTTTCAATTGTGTGCGCACATGCAAGCCTCTGTGTGTGTGTGTGTGTGACAGAGAGAGAGAGAGAGATTAGAGAAAGAAACAGAGGGCTCTGGCCCCATACAGTGTGTCGTGTGTGGCATAGAGAAAGAGAGGGGGAGAGGGAGACAGGGTTCCCGCCCTGTATGTGGCACACACACACACACACCCCTCACAGAGAGAAAGAGAGAGACTGAGACTGAGAGAGACAGGGCTTTGGCACTATATGTGGTGTAGATAGAGGGAGAGAGAGAGAGAGAGAGAGAGCGCAAAACCTACCAGCGACGGTGACGGTGAAGGCAACCCACGAACCCTAGCGCCGCTGCCCTGGGAGTTGGAAAGGGCACGCAAAGGTGAGAAAGAGGGCTTGGGGGAATGGGGGTATCAGGTTGAGGGGTTTTTAAAAAAAGGCGGGTCAGCGAATCAGGTTATTGGGCCTAACCAGGCCTAGGAGCCCGCTAAGCACCCATGCGGGCCAAGTGGGCCGCCTGGCCCGCTTTTTACAGGCCCAACAAAAGCAGCCCAGTGTATTGAAGCAGTGAAGGCGCCTTCATGCTGCTTAGGCGTCCACCTAAGTGGTGCCTTGACAACTATGCACACAAGGCTCACCACATTAATGTGGCAATCTGAAGCATGCAATCAGAATCAGATAGACCTTCTGCACTGCATTTTGCAGTAACCTCCAAGGCCATATTCACAGCAAATGGTCAAATCAATCTGTATGATGCATCTCTATAGGTTCCCTGTATACTTGAGGTCCCTGTATACTTGATGTTTAAAGACCAAGATTCCAAATCACACCAGCACATGCCAGACCAGGCTGGAAGAAAATCTGTGAGCATTCAACGTACTCCCATAAGTTATCTGAACCCTCGTGTGACACGTGCATGGGACATCGGTCAGATGCATTTGAACATTGAACTCCCGGGTTTGAAACCCCATGAACATTCAAGGTATTTCCCCGAGTTATTTGAACCACTATGTGACTGGTGGATGGGGCATCATCAGGTTGATTTGAACACTCAACTTCCAAGCTTGAACCACAATCTGGTGCCAACCAAGCTATCTACTGTCCAGGATTATGTCTTTCAACCTTCATACTGAAAATCTATAACGGGAAAGTAGCTCAAAATATTTTTTTCACAGATTTAATGCAGAAAGAATAGTTCTTTCCTCAGAGATATTTTTCCTTGTGGATGATGTTATTGGGAAGATAGTAATCAAACTCTAAAACAGAGAACTAGAGTGATGTCATTTGTGTAGATTTAGAGCAGGTTAATGATCTTAAAGTCTCAACTCTTTTGAATGATGCCTGGGTCGTAAATATAAGATTCACATTTTAGACCTGAGTACCTCACCAGATAAACAATGAATGAATAAAGACTTGAGTAACAAAAAGTATCTGATAAGTACAAAGACCTGAATTTTGGCATCCGTCCCTCTTTATTGTCCTTTTCGGGAGGGCACTTGGTGAGATCTTTACACATACACAAACACAGTCCTTTTCAGGAGCGTAATTGGTGAGATATTTACACACACACTCAAATAAAAGTACAGAGGCATGGAATCCACATTTGGAACAGTTTTGTGATTTTAGCCATTAGCTAACTGTTTCAGATAAAATAATACAAATAATAATTATGTTGTCTCAACTATCAAGTATTTCTTTATTGATATTCATAATTTATAATAGATTAAAGATAATATTTCAAAGACGTTGCAATAATAGTCTACCAGTAAAATGACTTTAACATCTCAAAACTATAGAAATGAAATAAAAATAACAAAAAACTGCATTTTTTTTAGCCGGAGATGGCACTCATGGGAAACCCCGGCTGGGGTTACATGCTTTTATTTGTTTAAAATATAAAACTTCTATAAACATTCATAATCCAAGATATTAAATCAAAAAAATGAGGTCATGCAGTGGATATGTAACCGGTAAAATGAAATAGACCCAATCTAATAGTAGAAATAATAGTTAAACTATTCTTGCATACTAGTTGTTTCCACCATAATACTAGAGGTTGCCAACAAATACATGATTATTCTTGCTATGTATTTTTAACTTGACACCTTACAAACATGCAGAGCCAAACATGCAGAGCCATATTAAGACTATTGACTGACCAAATCCATTGTGAAAGGTAAAAGAGAAGAAGGTAACATATATGGATCACATCAAATGAAGCAAGCAAGGGGCACTTCTCTTCCAGCTTTACACAACAGGGACTCATGTCCCTTACCAAGATAAGACTGTAACTTCGACATGAACTAACTACTTCAACATGAAGTAACTGAACCTATTTGATTGTGTGGGGAGGCAAACACGGTGAGATTCAAAGTCATTCCCGAGAAGAACAAATTGGGACAGAAACAGCCTATCTGGTCCATTTTTTTAATAAATCATCAGTTTCTGAATCATCCCTAAGAGACTTTGAAGTTTCAGCAAAGAGCTTTGGCAGCAACTTTTTCTTTTCTGAAGCTCCATTGTGACCACTGAGAGGCCCACCTCAGGATTGAATCAGAATAGAATCTCAAGGATTATCCCATAGTCCAATTGTTGACATTACATTCGACGCTTTGTGCTATTTTGTATTGGAATGGACAAATGTTCTAAAGGCAAGGCAAGATTTTGGATAGCATTTAGCTTCATAAATGACAGTACTTTAGAGCGGAAGTTATAATGTAATGTGGAATATCGATCTTCCGTTTCAGGTTACCTGGGTGCTGCACAGTGACTTGGTGTGGGCAGCATTTCTTGTGTATACATTCCCTCTTTTCTTATTTAGTAACTTTGAGGAACTATCCACCTTCCAAAAAATACAGGGAAGGGGAATGAGAAGACAATGAATAGGAGGGAATAGGGACTAATGTGACGGTGGAGGGAAGAAGAAATCAAGAAGCAGAGACCCTTTTTTTGTGTGGTCGGGTTGTGTTTTTTTTTTTTCTAATTTTTTTTTATTTTATTATTTTTTATTATTATTTTTATTTTATTTTATTTTATTTTTATTTTTTTTTTGGGGGGGGGGGGGTTGTTTGTTTGTCGAGAACTGTCTTCGCTCTGTTTTTATTCTTTCTCCTTTTTCGTGGGGAGGTGGTGGTGGACAGCAGCAGGAGGTGGATGCACCCACAGTGGGAAATGGCAGCATGTAGAAGCAGCTGTGATAGGCAGCAAAGCACAATTCACCTTCTGCCCAGAGACCATCACCATACTTCATGGCTGTTTCAAGATCCACTGTGTCTCTACCTCCTGCCTGCATCACTGGTATTGCACCCTTGAGGTACCGAAAAGAGATCCCTTGAGTCAAGGAGCCAACAAGAGAGAAGCGACATCCCTCTTTTGCATCCGGAAGTGATTTTGGGAGAAAGAAACATAAACATGGGTGTTTTGTGATATTAATGTTCTATTAAGCAAAGGTAGCAGGGCCTAGACTAGCACTTAAAAATTTTACCCATCTACTTTGGCTTCATCTGTCTCAGATGTAAGAGCCAACATAAGCTTAAGCAAATACCACCTTTTACCCATCTACTTTGGCTTCATCTGTGTCTCAGATGTAAGAGCCAACATAAGCTTAAGCAAATACCACCTTTTACCCATCTACTTTGGCTTCATCTGTGTCTCAGATGTAAGAGCCAACATAAGCTTAAGCAAATACCACCTTTTTCTTTTTATGTTTTACTATAAGCATCTCAGGTTCAGGGTCAGACTGAAAGTTTTTGAGCTATAACAAATGAAACTAGGTTATTACTTACAAATCAGAATTAAGAATATGAGATTACAGGAAAAAGAAACTAGTAGATGAGTTCAAAATAGAAACTAGTACATGAAACTAGAGTAGTTCAAAATGCAGTATTTTTTCATCAAAATCTAGCATGACCTTTTGTTTCATGAGAAAAATGTATCAAAAGTCGGTAAGCACAACGTGTAATAAATATCATAACAATAGCCAATGCACACACCACAAGTCATCAAATGAGTGAAAAGAAACATGTTCGCTCAAAGAAGACTCACTTCACTTTTTAATGCAGCAGATGCAGTTTGCCGTTCTGCAGGATCAATTGCAAGAAGAGTCTCAATCAAGGGTAAGGATGCTGGTGGAAAATCTTTAAATGTATCTGCTATGCATCGTTTATATGTTCGTTGGGGCTTAAACATTGTTGCATGTGGCAATTTTGCTTTCTTCCAATATTCCTCTGACGGTGAGCCACAAAGCTTGAAAATCTTGTGTAATTGCTCAACCTGATAAATAATTAAAAAAATGATTATCACATAACCAATTTCAGCATTCTACTTTTCAAAATTCACTCCCCTATTAGGAAAGGGGAGATGAGCATCCAACCACATTAAGTTACCAAACAGAGAATTTTAGTTGGTCAGCTAGAATTTAGGACTCCTCATTGCACGTTGGTGAAAAACATGTTTAGAAATGAAAATGCCACACATCTTGTAATGACGTCTCATGCCTTTGCTGTGGATTTATATTCTCAAGGAATAACTATGCATGCATGACCAAGCTCTCACTAGTCTTCTCTATTCTGAATTCTTCATGATCTCAAAATGTTTTTTATAGCTAAAAGATTTAATTAAGACAGTTTTTTTCCATAAAACTAGTACCTAAATGCCTATTTAATACTTCCCTGTTACAATCATAGTTGTCAATCCCGTCCCGTCCCGCCGAACATAATTTTTTTTTCATAAAACTAGTACCTAAATGCCTATTTAATACTTCCCTGTTACAATCATAGTTGTCAACCCCGTCCTGTCCCGGCCGGAACCATCCTAGTGAGAAAATGGGATGGGACAGTTTCTAGTCTGTCCCAGTACCTATCCTCGTCTGTCCCCACCTGTCCCAGTCTTTTCCAACCAGAATTTGTATTTTTACATGAGATCTTTCTAAGTTTGTTAACTTATTTTGGAGAGTTCATTTGATGAATATACTCATCTATAAACACATAAATATGTCATCAATGCTTCCATTACATTAATTTTGTGTTATTTATATTTATATATTTATTTTTATATTATTTATCGTATACGCATGTCTTATATTTGTTGACATATGTATGAAAAAAAATTGGAACAGGACACCGGAATTGTCCGGGACACCGGGACGTCGCATCCCAGTAGAAAAATGGGACAGGGACAGGGACCGGGGCCGGATTGACAACTATGGTTACAATGTAATTTTCTGTGTGAAAGATTGTATTGTCCTAATATTCAGCTTCAACAACCTTCTGAGGAACCTCTTGCCTATTCAGCTTTCCATGCACAAAAAAGGATGTGCTTCCAAGTAACCAAAACCTTAAACAAAAAGAGAAAAAAAAACTCGACACCCTATATGGGTAGATGAACAAGGAAGAAATACCAGCTGAGAAGAATGTTGTTAGATCTGTCAACAGAGGACACTAAGCATGCACTCTAAGAATATATGCAGCCACCAAGGAGAACATTGACGAAATTGTGCAACCAACTTCAAAGAGAGTGACTGAAGAAAAGTGGTGGAACAGCCAGTCAGACAAATCTAGAAGTAGAGAGGTGGAAGAACTAGGTGCACCCTCTGGATGGATGGAAGAGTCAGAGTGAAATTAAGGGTTCTGCTATGATAGACAAAAAGAATTTGGGTTGAATGAGGACTACAGCAGAGTTGAGGGAAGGCCCAGGCGTGTAGGGAGATTTTGAACTTTGAAGAGTTCTAAGGCAGAGGAGGTTAGGTACAACTGTACAAGAGAGCTATCAGTGACCCTAGGAAGATGATATGTTTGCCTTCAGTAAAGAGGACCAGGTGTGAATAATAAGAGATGGAAGATGAACGGGGGTGGGTTTTCAGTCCAGAACTTAAGCTGAAAGCTTGTATGCATGAGCTGAGTTTGCATGCTTCAATTATAGGCATTCAAGTCTCAGGAAATTTGTTCAAAAGGAAAGCGAAAGAAACAAAGGGATTCAAAACAAATTAAAAGTCCAAATGAAACATAATACATTTCTCTGTGCAGTCAACAGATATACTGGAACATTAAATGTCTAGATACTTAAATGAAGCAGCAGCACATGTAACACAGGAGTAACCTCATTCCGACCAGGCATAATGGGCTTCCCAGCCAACAGTTCTGCCAGTATGCAACCAGCACTCCAAAGGTCCACGCCCACGCCATAATCAGTGGCCCCAAGGAGTAGCTCTGGAGATCGATACCATAGTGTTACCACCCTACTGGTCATGAGCCGCTTGTGGTTTGGATCAAAGAATGTAGCCAACCCAAAATCTGCAATCTTAAGTATCCCGCCATTGTCAAGTAGCAGATTAGATCCCTTAATGTCACGGTGCAAGACCCCGCGATTATGGCAGTGCTCAAGCCCCGACAACAGCTGATGCATGTAACACTTGACCTGCTTAAAACACGGAATCTTGATCTCAATTAAACAAACAAAGAACGAAACTTTTTCCAGAAAGCAGACAAAAGCGAACCGACCTGCGGCTCAGTGAACTTGATCCCTGGACTTGCAGCGAGACCAGCCAGATCATGCTCCATGTATTCTAAAACAAGATACAAACTACAAGACATTCTCGACGTCGCTAAACCTTCCAACTTCACTACGTTGGGGTGATCCAATCTCCTCAATATGAGGATCTCCCTCGCCATAAACTTGACACTCTCGGGCTCCAAGTTATCAAACCTAACCTTCTTTAACGCCACAATTTTACCCGTCAAAATGTCTCTAGCCTTGTACACATTGCTATATGTCCCCTGCCCTATCTATTAACAGACAGAAACGAAATAACGGATTAGAAGTCAAGGTAGAATTTTGAACGGAGAAAAGACCAAACCAACTGATTAATCAAGAAAAAAAAAAGAGCAAGGATGCGAAGGCGAGTTCGAATTTTCGTTGAAAAGGATAAGTAAACCAACTGATCGAGCAACACCGATAGAACACAGTCCAAAAGAGTTTACCTTGGCGAGCTTCTCAAACGTGTCTGCCCGCCGGGGCGTCCACCCCTTGATGGCCTCGCCGGCCACCTGCGAGAGCCACGAGGGCCACCCAGCAGCGACCTGCTCCCCAATCACATGTTTCGGCGGATTGCTCGGCCTCGGGTTCGGCCTCCCCCGCCTCCTCTCCGCCCGCTGCGGCTGCTGAAGTGGACCCGACCGGCGATTCGCCCCCTCCCCGCCATCCCCATCCTCCCCCTCCTCCTTGCCGTCCACACGGCTCGCGTTGGGGACATCAAACCCGGTGTCGACCTTGGTGGAGGTCACCTGCGACTTCCTCCCCGACAGCGAGACGCGGCTCCTCCCCTCCTCCCGCTCCCTTTCCTTCCTCCTCTCTCCGTCAGGAAGCGAAGACGCGGCGGCCGCAGAAGCAGGAGGAGGAGCCGGAGCGGGCGCCTCTCGACCGAAGACGCACCCCATCCCCCCTCCACCGCAACCTCATCTCCAGCTCCTCATCACTACTCCCACCCACCAACGCGGCCGCCGCCTTCTTCCTCTTCCGTCCAGGGCACCGCAGCGCTCTGTGGGTCGGCGGAGGACGGTGATCGCCGATCGGATCAGGCGCGGCCCGACGAAACCCTAAATTGCGGCGCCCGGCGGAGGGGGGGAGCTCGAGATGTTGCAGCGGTGGGCAGCGGTGGTGGAGGAGGAGGAGGAAGGCGACAAGATGGGTCAAAGGAATGCTGGGCAAAGGAAAGCGCGCAAGTTAACAGTCCCCCCGGAGAAGAGAGAGAGAGCGATGGGTGGGGCGCAGCAGCAGCAGCGGCAGCGGCAGCGGCAGCGTTTGACTCGCTGCATAAAGGGAGAAGGGTCTTGTTGGATTTTAGTCCTTCTAAATTATTTAATTTATAAATTGTCCCTGTAGCTTTGTTTATTTAATCCTTAGATACCCTTGAGGTCCTCGGAAAGATTGTAATTATATCTCTTCTATCAAAATACCCTGAAACTAACTGAGTATGTCAAAAATGTTTGAATATTTTTACATATATATCCTTAAATTCATCATAATCTTGCATATACTCTTAACTTCATATGCAATCATTTTAACATATTTGATTGAAGTTTATAATATTCTAACCAAAGGGAAGTATAATTGCAATCTTTATGAACATGTGGAGATACCTACAATAATATGAGATTTTTTTTACTTTTCATCTCTTTAATCTCACTTTGATAGGGAATGGGTTACAAAAGGATAAATTGTTTTGAACTAATTATTCCGGAGTAAGGAGTGTTTCATTTTAATAGCATGACAGAATTTGAGGCAGAATATCAAATTATTGAATGTAGGTAGAATTACTTTAATCATCTAATTCTAAAAATAAGTCATTCTTAGTCAGAATATTAAATTCCTCTTATCAAATTAAAATTTGACTTATGCAGATAACAAGGAGACCTTATTCCGCTGAATTTTGCTATCAAAGTGTGGCAAGTCCATATGACTTTCATATGTTCTTAAAACTCCCTACAATCTTTGAATCACCTGCAAGCAATCCCTCTAAGAGGACATTTTTAGGAGGGTCAAAAGATCTTTTCGAGACATTTCAAATGATTATAAAGACAAATAAGAAATATAAAGATTGTAAAGACTTATTATAAAGAAGATTGGAAGATTACACAGACTGAAAAGTAAAGAACTCTAACAATACACGGGACCTAGGAATACATAACTAAATAGAGCAGTTACGAGGGCTATACGTACAACGAAAGCAACGCAATTGAATACACAAATTACAGGTGGTTTTTAATTGAAAAAAGACAAAGGTGAAAGGGTGCCGCAGGGGGAAGCGGGGGGGGGGGCGGTCGCGGGCAGTTGGGGTGGGAATCGGGGTGGTTGTTGTTGATGTTCTGGTGCGGAGGGGGCCCCGATCTGCGCGCACGCGGCTGCAGACCGAATGGAATGGGAACGGGGGAAGATAGCAAGGTCGGTTTGGGTTGGTTAGTTGGTTTGGCTTCACAATACCTAGCAAACTTCCGAAAATAAAATCTCTGAATTGGGTTTTGATTTTTGATAATTTCAGAGTGAAAATAACTAAAAATAGTAGAATATGAGTCGATAAATTTTAAAATGTAATAATTTACAACACATTAAATTTACAGAAAAATATTGTAGAATAATTTGTAATACCTTGAACATAAGGAAATTATTATTTTACAGTTTATTATAAATATTGAATGTACACCAACTAACCCTTTGGTTGATCTCACTAATTATAATTCTTTATTGGAAGAAATATAAGGAAGTTAGTCTAAGGGATCATTTCGCAGTTAAGGTGTTGTTCGGTGTACAGTAAAATGCTGTAAAATATCATAATATATTAATTTCTTACATTTTAAGTGTTATAATTTATTATAATTACGTTTCATGTAACAGTCACATAAATTATGGAATTTTAGAATCGTGTTGACTCATGAGATACTTTTTAAGCTAGTTCTGATTTTTAGTTTAGTACTATTGGAAATAAGTAAAAATCAAGGATGTTCAGATTAATGTTTTTAAATTTGGAATTAATGATTTTGAAACTGATATATCACAGCATTTTACATCAAACCAAATGACTCCTTTGTTGATTTCGTTGGCCACCCTTGAAATAGATACTCCCAACTCCTATTCTTCAGACTGGTCATGATTGAGGTACTTTTCTCATTTTTTTTATAATTTTAGGCTGAGGAAAAATGCTGACTAGTGTTTGGAATTAGGGCTGTGCATAGTTCTGTCTCGGTTCAGTTTTGGAGGAAATTCCTCTAAATCGAATTGAACCAAATTCACACTCGAAACCAAACTGGAAAAATTCAGTTCGGTTTGGTTCAAATCAAAATTTGGTATTAAATTCATATTAAACGTATATATGTGTATTTAAAATAAATCAATATATATATTATGCATAAATATGTATAACATACTAAAACATTTATATATAGTGTTAACATAAAATAGGCACAACAACCGTACAAATCATTTAAGAACAAAGTACGCATCCCATGAAACAACAATTGCCACCGAGGAATGTGACGATACGACTGGTCGTCTAAGAAGATGGGTCCCTCTACCGTTATCAAACCAATAGTTGCAAATGGCACAAAGAGACAGAGATGTCAGGAGCGACACACTTCCATGCACCTAGGCAAGGGTTGAAGTCCGTGCGAGTGGGGGTCTAGCGAACGGGTTAAATTTCAAAGGCCTAAGAAATTCAGCCTAAAAATGAACCTACAAGACCTAGGAATGGTCGTCTCACTATTGAGCTGCCCGGCTCAGGAGGCCAGTGGAGAGGGAAAGTGTTAATATCTCAAATTGATGGCCTAGAAGCACCCGAAGAAGCGAAACCCCACATAAAGAACAATGACGCCCAAGAGGCTCAAATCACTAGAGGCCTTAGGATGCTAACAACGGGAGAAGTCCCTTGGGTAAACTCGACCACCGAGCATTAAGGACTTGGCAAGTCGACACGGACAACATCCCACCTTATTCATAGGAATTGGCATCCTCGGGGAACGAGTATATACTATAAGACTCCCGACCAGCTGAGGACCCTATGGCCAGCCAGACGCCATAAGGCAAGAAAGCTTATCCTGATCACCAACCATCAAGGGCCTACAAAGTCCTCAAAAATCAAGAAACTAAGAGTCTATTGATGCCCATCCGTACGTGGCAAATCCACGAGTCACCATGCAATAGGTGAGCAAGGCCCCAAAGTAGAAGGTGTCATTAGGAAAATCTCCATCATGAGATTTAAAATCGATCCCATGTCACCATCAGCATGGGGTCCCAATTCTTAATCGGGATTAGACCCCACTAATACGATTGGGACGTGAGTCACGTGACTAGGCCTTCATGAGCCTTGCATGACACCCGTAGCACTTAATCGCCGAACATGTGCCCTTCCAACAAAGGGTTGTATTCAGCTTCGTCCAACTATAAAAGTCATGACCCCTCGTTCTCAAAAAAAAAAAAAGGTAAGAACTCTGTCATGAAACATTGCTCTTCCCATTAATCCCCACTAGAAGACTAACTTAGACATAGAAGGTTAACTCGGTACACACCGGGGTCCTCTTTGACGGCCTTTTTTCCTTCGGTGCAGGCAAGATCAAATGGAGAGATGCATTCTTGTTGAACAGACCGACGAGTTTTCAACCCAACAGGTAGCAATGGCAATGTCAGACGTCTAAAAGCATTAGGGTGAAAAGGGATTTTACGAACTTATGCAAGAACCTCCTCTCATGGTTTGTGGTTAAAAGGTAATGGCAAGTCTTCAAACACAGCCGAATATTCTTCATCAAATAATTTGAAAGAAGATTGTCTGACTACTTAAGACATTAGATTCAAATAAGAATTTTCAAGTGAACAGGTTTTAAACTCCTAATGCTTTTGAAAATGTAAAGGTAATCCGGTGACAAAATGTTATGAGAAAGTGGTAATTGTACGAGAAGATTTATCTAATTGGGTTGTCACAAAAAATACTTCCTATAACTTTTCCTCTCACTTGTTAACATGAAAATTTATCGTCAAAGAGTCGTTCAAATGTAAAGTACGAAAAAGTACAGCCAAATATAACATTTTCTATTTCATAAAAAATGTAATAATTTACAATTTTTTTGCGTCAAATCCCACCTAAAAGAGAACACAGCTCAGAAGTTTACTTACTTCAATTGGAAGGTCTACCTGCACAGGGCACCTGCTCATGGCCCCTCCCGACAAGAGCACACGACCACGGGTTTATTTGAGATATTATTTGGTACTCTGGTGTCCCGGATGTTCACTTTTGCTATGTTTGTAGCATTTCCTTCTAGGTGAGCAGGGGACCCTGCGGACCCGAGTCTACTGTCGGATATGGAGGCCTCATGTGGGTGGGGACATGAGAGGCAGAGCCGCAGAGTGGTTTGAGCAGTGGCAAGGACACTGTTCTGGACGGTTAGTGTGTGTAGAATTTCGAAAGGGACCCGATATATACCTGTTTTGGTATTATTTCCATCTTCGGATATTTGAAACCGGCTTCGGATTGTCCGTCCAATTTATATTTTTAGTGATTTGGTACTGTGTAGCCCGCATATGAGTAATCTGGATTGGGATAGAGTAATACTTGTTGCATCACATGAGGTGTTGTTTAATTTTTTTTTTTAATATTTTTAAGTCAGTCCCGTCATGTCCAACACGTCCGTCGACCACCAATTGGGCCACTAAAAAATAAAAAATCAAGACTAATGAATAGTTTGATTTTTTTATTTTTCAGATATTTTTTGATCGTCCTATCAATCGGATTGTACGGACATACCGGACATGATGGGTCCGACCATTTTTTTTTAAAACAAAAAAAATTTGCAGCTGCTGCAGCCATCCGATCAACTCAGATCAGACACTACCCGCTCGCGGTGTATCGGGTGTTGCAATATGAGCGGTGCATCAAGTGTTACTTAGTGTGTTGTAAAATGCTATCAGTTTTTTATTTTATGTTTTCAATGGTTTAAATTGTTTTATAATATTTTTCGTATATTTAGAGTGCGGTGGCATATTGTAAACTTTTTATCTTTATTTTAAACGTTTTGATTTTAGTTAAGAGGTGAGATTGGTATGAGTTACTAGCATTTGATCATTGCAAGAGTACTTTTAATACTATATTTACTTGTCATGTACTATTTGTTATGCTATAAAATATTGTAACGTTTCAGTTCTAAAATTCTCAATTTTAAAAATTATAGATTTGGATTTGTGGCAGTTTGGACCGAAAATTGAAATTGGAGAAAAATAAGTGGCACCTAAGTTAGCTGTAATTTAAAATTCAGACGTCAAAAAATAATATGATAATTTTACAGTATATTATATCATTTCACGGCATACCAACAATAGGTTAAGGAGTACAGGTATATAGTAATGGGTTTGTAAGAAGGCCAATGTAAACTTTTCTAACTCACAAGGAATCCACTCCCAACGGTGCATTAAGTTATAGAGTATTACTTGCTACATCACTTGCAATGGGAAGCCATTTGATCACGTTTGAGTGGACGGTTTGAGTGGACGGCTACAGCAGTGTGTTTTTTATATTTTTATTTTTATTTTAAAATCAAGAGTGAGGGTACCATTTAAAAAAATAATTGTCTGATCTCTTTTAGGGTTGCCACTATTTCTTAAAGTTTTATAAAATAAAGATCAAACCCAATGAGTAACTGCCCACAAATACATCAAGTAACATTTCAATTTATAGGTGCTAAAGAATTTAGAAATATGTGAAATTCCACCTCATCGTCGTTGGCAGCAGCCAATCAGAAGCCGCCATGGGATCCAAGAAATCCGTTATGGGGAGACCATATGGTATTATTAGTTGAGAATGGCTAGGTGGTGTGCACCAAGGCGTGCACACCCAATCAGGGGTGTGCGCGTGATTTGCGAGAGGAGGTGCGCTCATGCATTCTTGATTAGTGTAAGTAACGAACATTTTACTTATTATTTTAATTTATGCGGTCGTGTAATCCTTTGTCACAAAGAACGAGATCGTCTGGGACCACATTTGAACCGTCCAATGCTCCTAGACACATGAGATCGAGCTGTACGAAGATATATGAGTCATTTACTTTTAAAAATGATGTGCACAACGTATGGCTCAGTCTAATGTGTACGGGGGCGTTGGGCGGTCCAGATGCACAGGTCCAGACAATCTCGTTTCTTGTCATGAGGGTGAGAGAGCAGCGCTCCAAGTCCATGCTGTTCATGTTTGTAAAATTACCCCAAATGAATTAAGTTTATGTGGGTACTAATATTTCATTTACTAAGATCTTAAAAATTAAAACAATGATTGAATGAGGTCTGTGGTCCATTCTATTTTAGACCGATCATTTAGAATTGTGAAAGTGTGTTTTGCATATGTCATGCCCAAGCATGAGTTTGAGTTCAAACTTGAGTAATTTTAAATCATAGTTCACAAAATAAACTATAATATTCATCATTTAATTAGATAATCTTTGTGTAAATCGATTTGAATCAATTGATTTTTATTTGGTTCCCTGGCCTTTATAGAGGGCGTTAGTCTTTTGATTAATTGTATCAAACAAGTTGAACTAACCAATCCTATCTAATTTCTAGAAAACCAGTCTTTGTCACCATTCAAATACTATCTACACTAAAAAGTCCACCCTACAATGCAAGATGTCTTTCCCCCTCCTATTTTCAAGTTCCAACTATCCAATGTCCACTTTACCTTGGCTTTACACGACCTCTCTTTCAACTCTTTTCCTCAATCTCATGTCTGTCTCTTAATTTTCTTCCCTTATTACTACTCTCCTTATATAGATAGCATCATAGTTTCTCCTTTGGCTGATGTGACAATATTTTCAAATGAGAATTTTCTTCTCCTATCTAATTGCAATATATATCCTCTTCCTAAAATTTAACAAAAATAGACAGTGATAATAATATGTAACCATCCAAAATATATCAAACTTAATCAATACATGAGATAGCAGACAAGATTTAAAAAAAAATAAAAATTGTATATATATTCTTAGATACTATCACATTGTATGTATACGTCCAACGGCTATATGTTGTTATGGATACTTTTATTTTCGAGGTCTTACCTCTCGTCATAAATACTTTTGATATTGTCAGAATGATTGTGCTTATACCGTATGGGTCAAACGCTGACGGAAAAAATTATAATAATATGTGAGAGTCAAGACTCGAGAGTATACATTCAAATATCGTAGTCTATAAAAAAATAGATATAAACATTTATTTACCAAGATCATGTGCAACGAACAACATTAGCTTAACACACAAAGAAAGGAACTGAGGAACCATTTGAGAACAATTAGCAAATATCGGGATTGGTGAGAATATGTACTTTCATAGGTTAACATGTAGCTTCTGCGGATGACTTGTCCCAACGTGCCGTTGCTTGAGATGTGATCCATGTATTGTTGTCTAAAACGTCCTCCAGGATTTTATTTTAAGTGAAGCTGAACTCGCTTTGAGTTTCGACCCACTGTGAGCCACCAAGGATCATTGTTATACACGAAGGACATATGCTCAAATATACTTCTTACAGTGGCAAACACGAAATAAATGTTACCAAACTTATATATATGTGTGGGTATAAACACATGGGAGCTGCTTCACTGGTTGAGCGCGACCACCCAACCCCATCCCGAGTCCCGACGATGTGGGGAGTCGTCATCTCTCCAGATCCAATCCTAGTCCTTTCCGGGCGCAGCGCCCATCTCCCTTTTCCTTTCCGCCGCGGCATCGGCGCCGGCAGCGCCCCCTGCCCCCTGCTCTCGGGCTCTCCCAACGTCGTCTCGACGGCGCAGCCCCCCCGCGGCGCCGCCTCCTCTCCTCTTGTTCTTCCCCCGCTGCGGCAGCAGGTGAGAATTCCCGTGTCTCGAACTAGGGTTTGGTTTGGATTGGCTGAGATTCTGATCTCGCTGCGGCCTTCTGGCGGGGTTTCGCGAAGGAATTCTTGTCGTAGATGTCACGGCGGGGGTTGGTTCGTCACGTGGGTTGGTGGTTTGTGGTTGGCGTCCCAATGTGTTGAGTTAGTCGTGGGTAGCAGCAAAGGTTGCATCTTGCTGCCTTTTATGTGTTTCTTCCCGCTTGCGGTGAAATGTAAGGGGAGGGGTGGCAGTCCTTGTGGGCAACGGAGGGATGGGTGGTCTTGGGGGCGGGTGATTTTAGGGCTGTCTATGCAGTTATTGGACTTGGATTAGAGTTTTGGATCACCTTATGAATTGTTTGGGGGTGGGGGTATTGAAGTTATTGGGTCATCCAACTCAAAACCTTAAGGAATTGAGTGAAGTAGGCATCATCTATATTAAATATTGTTTCTTTTGTCCCTTTTTAGATCTGGGACTATTCTAACACAGCCCCTCACATGTAGGCCATTTTATGTTCTGTCACGTGGACCATAAAGATGGGGTGCACGGCTGATTCGTAACCTTGGTTCTGATACCATGTTGAAGTTATTGGGCCATCCAACTCAAAACCTTAAGACATTGAGTGGAATACGCACCATCTATATTAAGTATTATTTCTTTTGTCCCTTTCCAGATGTGGGACTATTCTAACACGTCGGTCTTACAAACCACAAAACCAGGTGTTGAGTTTGAAAAGCCCAGGGTCATAGGTATTGCTCACATCCCATCCTAACCGATATAGGACTATACCCTGATCTAACACTCCCCCTCACAGTCAGGATGGGTTGTGAAAATTAGATAGGAGGCGGTGCAAATTGGAAGATAAAGCTGGGCAAGACACTTGCTCTAATACTATCCTACAAATCACAAAATTCAGGTGTTGAGTTTAAAGGGCCCAGGGTCATAAGCATTGCTCCAACCCATCTTAACCGATGTAGGACTATACTTTGCTCCAACACTTATCTTGGGGATAGTCTCACATCAGATATTCCATGAAATCACCCATCTATATAATGATATGTCTCCTTCAACTCAATGCCTATGTTTTAAGTTGAACATTGAGTGGGCTCAACAAAAAAAACTTTTGCATGGTATTAGAGCGGGCTTTGTGTCCTGGTATCACACATCTGGTTATGGTGCATAATTCCCATGTGTCAGTGCCTAATGTCGGCCTGCACGTGCGGAGGCGTATTGGGGATAGTCCCACATCGGATATTCCATGGAATCGCCCATCTATATAATGATTTGGTTCCTTCAACTCAATGTCTAGGTTTTGAGTTGAACATTGAGTGGGCTCAACAAAAAAAATATTTTACATGGTATTAGAGTGGGCTTTGTGTCCTTAATATCACACGTCTAGTTATGGTGCTTAATGCTCACGTGTCATTGCCCAATGTCGGCCTGCACGTGCGGAGACGTGTTGGGGATAGTCCCACATCGGATATTCCATGTAATCACCCATCTATATAATGATATGGTTCCTTCAACTCAATGCCTAGGTTTTGAGTTGAACATTGAGTGGGCCCAACCAAAAAACTTTTACAGGTGGTAGGGTGGGTGCGGGCTTTTTGAGGCATTAGTTTGATTGAGGGAGGGCAAATTGTGTTCCATGTATGATATTTTCTTCTCTTCTTCTTTTCTGCTTTAGATTTTCAGCTAATGTCTACATCGGAGGTTGGTGGATCCTTCTAATAGAAATAGACTATGATTTTATTGCACTCTAAATATCACCATTACTAAACTGAGCACAAACAACATGCTTAAACATGTGAGGAGTCTCTTACGCTCACATACAACATTACAGCCAGAGAGGAGTTGCATGCTCTCTCTTACCAAGCACCACACAATCATACAGCCCTTTTCACCTATACTAAGAGAGGTGGCAACTCTTACATACTACATGGGGTGCATGGCTGTCTTCTATTGAGAGCCATTAACTAACTGGCTTCGAGGTGGTTCATGCTTTGGAGTGACATGGTCTATCATGGGCCTCTTGTTCTCTGGTTGTGGTGGAGAAATATATGGAAGAGAGGGGGGTAGGCAGTGAGACCATGCTCTCCCTTCTAGACAGTGGCGGACGCAGAAATTTTGCTCAGTGGGGTCACTCCGACAATCTGCTAGTAGGATTACTCTACTTAATTGGAATCAGTGGGCCAGTGGGATCACTCTAATGGACCGGAATCAATGGGCCAGTCATTCTAATAGATCAAGATTAATGAGTCTTCATAAATTTTACAAAATCCAGTGGGGTCCTCATCCGCCACTGCAGTTCTAGATATACTAGTTGGTGTTGACCGTTCTGGACAAGCTAATGTAATTTCCAGAAATAGACATGAGCTAAGAAAGTGGTGCATCTAACCATGCGTGAATGCACTTGTTGGTGGATTTCATTGGTTGCTGGATTTAGCACACTGACAAGTTTTGTATTGCATGATTTCTTCTGTCTGAGCCAGAGCTAATCAGTACTAAATGGAGCTCATTAGGAATTCAGGATGGTCAATACTTCCTACCAAGGGCAATGCCTATTCTCGAAGGCCATAGGTACTGTCCTATTAGGAAATCTGGGTGTTCAATTTCTCGTCATGGTTGATCCCACTTCATGGTTGTCTGCCGCAGGAATTTTCCCCTAATATGCACCATGCACAGAGGCGATAATGTATTTCATGTGACTGATTAAGAATGCTGCAGGCCTGATGGATGGAGCCTTGTGTGTGATAAATTGTACAGTGAACTTGCCTATAATCTCTTCCCCTTGTGCTGTTGCACTCAACTCCTCGAAAGAATGGTTACCTGGGCAAAGTAAAAATGGAAAAATCAGGTGTCTGTGTTTCAGATAACTTGTGGCTAAGGGATTGTAAACATCTGGGGGCACATTATGCAACTGCCTTAGGTAATGCTAAAAGATTGGACTTACTAATTCAGATGTTTTCATGATGCATATCATCTGCAACATCAGGCTTGATTTAGATGTTGGAAAAAAGCACCAACTACTCCATGACTCGTCTAACTTGTAACGACACGGATGAGATGAGGCAAGAATAGAAGAGATATGATAGTGATACTAGTCATGATTAAGTCATAGAAGTGTATTGGACTTAGGTTCCTTTTGGGAAAAAAAATGTGGGGTATAAATTTCAAGGGAATTCAAATTTAAGTGATGATGCATCAACATCATTTAATCTAAATTCCCACCAGCATCTCAATGAGGTTTGGCATGTGAAACATTAAATGCACAAAGTTAATTACTCTTTTGCCTAGCCATTTTGGACAGTTTGACTTTAGGTTCACGTGGGCAATAGTTTCCAAAGTGCTTGGAGTAGCTATAATTTACATTTATGCAAGAATCAAGATACTTGTATTTCAGTTCATTTTTGAGCTGAACATTGGGAATCACCAAAAGCAAGCCAACATTCCCAAGTAATAGAATCACTTATCCCCAAATCCTGCACATAACCTGTTGTGGGAATGATAAATACGAAAATATAAAAAAGAGTTTTATATTTTTGGTATGAAAATTATGTTTGATTTGCGACTCATGAATGATGAGTTAGGTATTGAATCAAACGTGTGGATTTCAATTTGGACCCCTCTCCATCGACCTCAGTCGGTGTTAATTACACTAGTGAAATCACTGGAAACCTTTGATTAACCCTTCTATGTGTGATATTGAAACTAACCATAAAATTCGTGTGAGAATTGAAAGTAACATAATGCGCAAGAGTGGCAACAATGAAGAAAAATGAATTGATCATTCATTGATTATGAATATTGCAAATTACAATGATGCTCGCTTAAATGGGGGAGCATTAACATTGGCTATAATTTCGAGTATCAAAATTGTACTATTGCATGAATATTTACATATGCATATGCAACTGCTAATACCAATGCGACAAATTCATGCCCACAATCGTACATGCCATATTTGGATCATCGATCTTCCAATCATAGTCTTGATTGGGATAATCTGACCGTCAAATTTGTGTCTATGGTTATTATCATTATAATCAAACTATTAGACTTGTGTTAGCAGTCTTGGTCGAGGCGATTGAACCTTTAAATTTGAGTGTATAGTTGAGATCGCTAAGATTAGACCATTGGATTGTAGTTTACAGTTGAGATCAAAGAGATCGGACTGTTGAAGGTTAAGTCAAAAAGATCGAACTGTTGGATAGAAGTTTATTGTTAAGATAAAGAAGATTAGACCGTTGAATTTAAGTTTACGATTGAAATAAAAAAGATTAGACTATTGAATTTAAGTTTACGGTTGAGATAAAAAAGATCAAACCGTTGAACTTGAGTTAACGGTTGAGATCAAAAAGATCATACCGTTAGATTTAAGTTTTTGAGATAAAAAAGATTAGATTGTTAGATTTTTATTTACGGTTGAGATCAAAAAGATCAAACTATCGGATTGAAGTTTACGATCGAGATCAAAAAGATTAGTTCGTTGAATTTAAGTTTACGGTTAAGATCAGAAAGATCAGATCATTGAACTTGAGTTAATGGTTTAGATCAAAAAAATCAGACCATTGATCTTAAGTTTACGATTGAGATAAAAAAGATCAGACCGTTGGATTAAGTTAACGGTTAAGATAAAAAATATCAAACCATCAGATTGAGGTTTGCAGTTGAGATAAAAAGGATCATACTGTTAGATTTAGATTTAGATTTACAATTGAGATAAAAAAGATCAGACCGTCGGATTTTTAAGATCGGGTCAATATTTAGGAGATCTGACCTTTAAATCTGAACTTCAGTCAAGATCGTGACGATCTGACCGTTGGATTTTAAGATCGGGTTAAAATTTGAAAGGTCTGACCGTTGGATTTGATGTACAGCCGGTGTCGGGACGATCTGACTTTTGGATTATAAGATTTGGTTAAGATCACGAAGATTCGACCGTTAGATCTGAACCTCGGTCGAGATCGTGACGATTCGATTGTTGAATTTTAAGGTCAAGTCAAGGTATAGAAGATCCGACCTTTAGATTTTAAGGTCGGATCAAGATATGAAAGATCCGACTGTTAGATCTGAACTTCAGTTGAGATCATGACATTTTAAGATCGGGTCAACATCTGAAAGATCCGACCGTTTGATCTGGGCTTCAGTCGATATCAAGACGATCCAACCGTTGGATTATGAGATCATATTAAGATGGCCGTTAGATTTGAGGTTCGGTCGAGATCGTAACGCTTCGACCATTGGATTATGAGATGAAGTCGAGATCATAAGACCTGATTGTTAGATATTCGGTCGAGATCGTGACGATATGATCATTGGATGATGAGATCTGGTCGAGATCATGAAGATCTGATCGTTAGATTTGAACTTCAGGCAAGATCGTGGCCATTTGATTATGGATTATGGGATCAGGTCGAGCTTATGAGATTCAATTGTTAGATTTGAACTTCGGTCAAGATCGCGACAATCTGACCGTTGGATTTGAAATCCAGTCAATATCATGATGATTTGACTAGTAGATTTGAAATCCAATTGATATCATTAAGATCTGACCGTTGGATTTGAAATTAGATCGATTCATGACGATCCGACCGTTGGATTTCAAGATTTGGTCAATATCGTTAAGATCTAACCGTTGGATCTGAGATTTGGTCGGTATCGTTAAAATCCGACCGTTAGATTTGAAATCCGATCGATATTGCGACAATCTGACTATTGGATTTGAGATTCTGACGAAATTGTTAAGGTCCAACCGTTAAATTTGAAGTCCGATCGATATCACGATGATACGGCCGTTGGATTTGAACATCAGACCATAGTCATATGTCATAATTGCGCGATCGATGTAATCAAATTAGGATTCTTAATGGACCGTGACATGATCAATATGATTAGGCCACTTAGTCAATGGACCATTGATTTTGTGTTATTGATCACACATGATTAATCATATGTGATTAATATGACATGATTAATATGATCATATGGCACAATTAATATGATCATACCATTTATTTCTTTCCATACTATTACGTCATAACAAGCATGAAGTTAAGACAAAATTTAACATTTTAATGGACATAACAATATATGGTCAATGTAGGGTTAAGGCTTAAACCCTATAAACGATATTTATAAGTGTAGGACTATGTCCTAACACTTAACCAAAAAGGGAGAGTAAAGACTGTGCCCACTACTTGTGCGCAAGGAGTCTTTAACCTTGACCCTTGTTCTCCGTCCTCTTCTACAAATGAGACCCCCACGGGGTATTTATAGCCCCTATAAGAGGCAGTTATGAAGCCTAGGACCTACCCACACCAGGTGGCAGTTGTATTTTCTTCCCGTGCAAGAAATTCAAATGACGTCCTACCCTCACCAGGCCGCAGTTAAGTCCTTTTTACGCACAAGGTTGACTAAGTCTTACTCCCATCCTCACCGGGCTGCAGTTAGAAGGGAATCCGGTGAGCATGTGTAGGTGACTTTTGCATAAAACCAACTGTTTTTGCTTTATTTATTGTTTACTAACTGCATAAAATCTAGTTAATAGAATAGAGATTTTTTTTATTAAAGACCCTCTCCCCCCCCCCCCCCCTTTTTTTTTGTTCCCAACTGTCTTAGGACAGTGGGAAGAGGAGGAAGGGGGCGCAGGCCCCTCCTCACCCTCACCGGGTGGCTATTTCCACCCGGTGAGGGTCTAACAAACCCCTCCCCTTCTTTTTTTCAAATCCTTCTTCCCCTTCTTCTTCTTCTTCTTCTTTTTTTTTGGTACTGTCCTTGGACAGTTGCAAAGAGGAGAAGGGGGCGCAGCCCCTCCCCACCCTCACCGGGTTGGAATCATCCACCCGGTGAGGGTGGAGAGTCCACCGTTGGTTGGACTCCTTTTCTTCATCCACCTTCATTTTTTCTTCTTTTTTTTTAACTGTCTTAGAGCGCATGCTTCTCCCACCCTCACATCGGGTGGGAATCATCCATCCGGTGAGGGTGAGGAGTCCACCCTCCTCCACCTGGCCTCTCTCTCTCTCTCTCTCTCTCTCTCTCTCTCTCTCTCTCTCTCTCTCTCTTTATGAAGAGAAGGGGCTGGGCCCCTCATATGTTGCTGCACCTGCTGCCTTTGCTGCCTTCTTCTGCTGCTGCCGCAGGCTACTCCTGTTGCTGGTGCTGCTCCCGCAACTGCTGTTAGGCCTAGCAGGGCCCTCTGCTGCTGCCGTCTGCCCCTGTTGGGGCTTCTACTTGGTGCACGTGTCCATACTGGTGCCTCTGTTTGCTGCGCCTACCTCTGTTGAAGCGTTTGCTATTGCTCTTTATTTCTGCTGCTTCTGCCGCCTGCCTCTGCAGGTTCATCTGTTGTTGCCACTCTCTCTCTCTCTCTTTTTCAACACTTGTGCACAGTCTCTTGTTACTAATTGGAACTTGCTTCATGTCAAAGCCTTGAAACATTCATGAAATCGCATTTCTTTCTTTATTCGTTTAATTATTTTGCATGACAAATTTTTTACACTTGAATATTCGGAATGCAGGTCAAGGCAAGATTTTTTTTGTTTCAAAATTTCTTTTCTGATATGTGGCCATTTTGAAAAGTCCTCACCAACTGTTTGATAACATAATTTTTGGTAAATGCAGGTTCATCGAATGATGAGTGAAGATTTCTACTTCATATTCTGTTGGGGGAGAATGATTTGTTGATAGTAGATCAAATTTATTGTTTTCAACGGTTGAAATTTCCCCATCTGTAAATGAGCTGTCGAGGATCATCGGGATCTGAAAATTGGTTGTATAGCTTAGTGCAAATTCTTGGATCAAATAAGCGGTCTCCTTTTGTTGGAAGGACCATCTCCTCTAGAGGATTGAGCTAACAGATTGATCATTTTAACTAGTTGTTGATAGAATCAGTCTGTACAGTAGGTTGCATACGGTTAATAGGATTATGTTCTTCTTGTCTGTGTATGTTGCATGCAGTTATGCACTATTTTCATCTGTCTTCTCTCCCCCTTCAGATAAGCATAAACGAGAATTGTTGTTGCAGCAATGTGCATATTAAAATAAAGTGAAACTGTTATTTTGATGTGCCTAAAATTTTAGGAATTATGAGCCTTTGCTATTTGCTTAAGTTTTGTTTTGGTTCCAAAGTGTTGTCTCCACGGTGCCTTATTTTATGTGCCGCCCCTGCACGCACTCCGAGGACCTCAATGTGCGTATCCAAAGGCCTAAACCAACCACCTCGATTTGTTTGCCTACTTATAGTGCACCCATCTATATGGCATGCTTCTCGAGGCAGTGTCTAGACTTCATGCACATCGTCCGTAGGCCCATCAACTGCTCCGTGATTCCACCCCTATTATTTGTTTTATTTGTTGCCTATTATCTCCATTCCAGGAGTGGGCCTGTTGGTTGTACTTTCAAGATGGTACATGAGTACCTTCTTCTCTCATGCACCAGCATGGAGGTACGTATTTCTCTCTTCTGCCACAACTTACCTAGTTTAATATTGAATTTCTCTTGCATCACCTTGTGAGATAGGACATCTAGCCCATGATTCATACTCACTGCTAGCTTGCTAGTGCGTTAGCCCGATTTCGAAAGTTCCAATAGGACTTTGGGGTGGACTTAATTCCTTAGACTTGTGGTAGTTCCTCAACTACCAAATGGTCCCACGTTTCTTCATCGTGAGGGGGACAGTTACACGAGCTAGCTTTTGTTATTTGCTGTGAATTTCCCTACTTGGTGTCCTTAAGTTAGCATCATTTATTTATTTTTATCGTTTATTGCTGATCTTATTTTCCCTTAGTAGTCAGTCAATTCTATTAGCTGTCTTGCATCATCCCTTAAATTAATGATACCTTGCCCCCTTGTTCATGACTTCTGCAAAATCCCCCATCATACGTCATGTCAACTCCTGCTCCTTCCTCAATTCTTGTGCCAAAGGAATACACATTGGATTTTTTTTTTTCTTGGCTGTTGTCTTTGGGATTCAAAAGAGTGATAGGAAGCAAATAGGCAAGTAGAACATTGTGTTGCAAAGGACAATAGAGAGGAAGATGTGATTATATTTGAAGCACATTTTCATTTTAGTCATCTACCATTATGTTTTTTAGATGTAATCATTCTTACCTTTTAGTGATCCTTATATTTATTTTGATATTTACATTGATATTTTTCCTTGCTATAGTAACCTTTTTGGGGGGTATTTCACTTGTACTTTTACATTATGTCTCGATGCTTATCTCTACCAGCTAGTTAGCATCACTTGAGAATCTTGATACTACCATTGAAGGCATTCTTCTAAGCTTGCTAACCAGTGTAAAGTCTGAGGTGTAATTGTCAGGAAATAGCTGGCTGAGAAACTTTGTTCAGCTCTTTGGCATTTGGTCCTCCAGGTCTCAAGTTAAGCCCTAATAGATGGGATAAGCTTTACAATGATGATGACACTACTAAAATCCATTCAATTGTTCAAATATGTATGTGGTCGTATCTGATATAATTCATCAAACAATATTCAAATTAAGATACTATCTTCTTGGAAATAGAAGTCATGGCAAAAGGTTGGATTCCTCAATTGACAACTGCTCCACTCTATCTCCCAAAAAAAGAGTCCACTGCTATGCATTTACATTATGTTAGATTATATCCACTCCAATTGTAAAAGTTCTACCAATTTGACAATCCAGATATAAGAATTAGTCCAGCATGCTTCAAAATCTGTAGGACAATATTCAAACTAAAACAATCTTGTTCCCAACAAACAATCTTAGGTGATGATTAGATTCCTCACTGAAAATGAACCCACTCGATTTCCTGGAAATTTCCCTGCCCTCCTTTTCATTCTTCTATATTCACCAGTTCTTTTTATTTGGAAACTAAGACTTTGATGAGGATCCGAGTTAAAAGACCAAATAGAAGATCGGAGATGAGTGAGCAATTGCAAAAACATACCTTACATTTTGGCAGTTGTGAGCCCCTTAGCCATGGTGGTAGATGAGCCTTTACAACTGTCATTGTCATTTGTGCAGACTTCAGATGCGGTAGCTACCATTGGTAGAATGAAATTGTGGCCCATGGCTATAACTGTTGTGGCTATCTATGGTCTGTGGGTAAGCTGGTTACTAATGTTCATCCATTATTTTTGCACAAAGGGCAGATGGTGGCTGCAATTTTAAATTCTGGATAATGGGATGCAAATTTGAGGCTTTTATGATGATTGAATCATGCTAATATATGCATGAGAAAGTCATGAGAATAATTCAGTGTTCGAGTTTGTTGACTATGCATCACGTTGATTCTTGAAGCAGTGCAAAAACCAGAAGATCTGAAGAAAAGAAATGCTTATGACAAAGGAATGGCATGCAAAGTGGAGAATCCTGGGTGGACTAGACATGCGATGTAGATGCATTCAATTGACAATTAAGCGCAAATTTCTTCTTGGGTCAACATTTGATTGCATGGGAAACTTGTTTATAGATAAACTCTTCCCTTCCCCCTCTTTTGTTTCTCCTTTGGTGATGCTGGTTTGACATCCTTGTCACGTTTTTTACTGGGACTCATTGACGGGTGAAAGACATTGTTTTTATCCGAAACATTGAAGCATCCTTATAAAACCATAAAGTATTGTTTGTTGTTTGAATATGTTTTTTTTAGCTTCCCTTACCAAGATTCTTCTTTTGTCTGTTTAATGGGTGTGCCTCGCAATGCCATAATTTCAATGACTTCTTGTCATACTATGAGCAGGACTCTTCAGTGGTTCCAATTGGTAGAAGTGCTCGAACAGATGTCCTTCTCAAAGCAGAAAATGCAGTGTTAAATTCGGGTGGTTGTGCTTAAGACTGGCAGGCCTTTATATATCCTTCCTTTAATGCTTTCATGAAATGGAGATCTAATTCATGTTTCTAGCCAAATAATGCTTTACATATGTTAAAGATTTGAGCTTCACCCAAGAAATTTGCATTTCCTTGATTAGTTGTACAAAACTGAGCGCGGTGCCAAAGAAGGTAAACTCGGGGATCGAACTCGTATCCGTTCGGGTTTGGACCAATTGGTTGATCCAATCTAGACCTTATCTGGTCTGGATCCACACTTTCTTTAAAAAAGTTATTTTTTTTTAAATATAAAAAATTATGAAAAAAAATCACAAGTTTTTCAAAGTTAATATTATACATGATATATATAGTACATGAGTGATGAAATTTAATCATCTTCATCTAAGTCATCAGAAGAAAGATAAAGACCTATTGTCCTCTCTACCAAAATCCAATTCAATTTGAGTAAGAGGTAGGATATGTAGTTGTCTCTGAATAGTTCTAATCATCTGAACAAATGATGGTGTGTGTGTGTGTGCACATCTGTAGATGGAATATGAAACTCTAAAAAGAATATTTTCACAGCATCAACAATCTGCATCTTAGATCCTCCCGTTGATGTAGATGAAGATAAATGAGTTAGTAATGTAGGTGGTCTAGTTGTTAATTGTCTACGTACTGTGCTAGATGATCCTTCGTTTTGACGTAAAAACCTCTAGAACTATCTACATATATCGTAGAGGATTGACGGACATGGGATGTTATATCTATATATGCTATAAGATGTTCTGCAAAACGATGAATCTCGTTAACAAGATATCTACAATAAAGATAATAGATTTTTCGATCTCCTCGGACTGTATACTCATGATCTCATGCTGGATGACGTCGCCCACATGACATTAACAAAAAAGGAATTGATAGAATTTATCCAATCTGATCTCTTTAAAAAAATTAAAAAAATATGTGTAAAATTTAAAAAAATAATACGCAACTCTACATTGATTTCTTCAATTGAGATTGTTTTGTTTTTTTCTTTAGTAATTAGTCTCTCTATAATACACATACTTTCTATCTTTCATCCCTTACATTTGCTTTCTCTTATTCTTTTTTTACTCTTATATACATTAATATTAACAGTTTTTAGTAGTAAATAAAACAAATAATTTTACTATGTTATGTCTCAGAGAAAAAATAAGAAATATACATCACTTATTTTTTCTGTTGAGAATTATTTAGTTTTGGATACGAACAACAAAAAATGATACTAGATATTTTTGTCCATGATAGAAATCAATATCCTTATTGACATTTATATCTAAAATCGAGTCACCCTCAATAGAAAAAAAGAACAGTGTATATTTCTTAATTTTCTTTCAAACCATAGTTCAGTAAACTTATAGATTTTATTTATTATTGAAGACTATTAATACTAATATATCTAAAGGAAGAGAGAGAGAGAAAGAAAGAGAGAGAGAGAAAGTTTTAGAGTGATTGTTATAGAAAGAGTGTGTATATGTGATAGAAAGACAACTTACTAAAAAAAGCTCTTCGAACCGTTCACCCGATCATTGTGGAATACTAGAATCTCATTTAGAAAGAAAGAGAGAAATATTAGATAGAGAAATTTTAAAAGAGGAAAAAATAAGTAGATAAAAATATTCGATAGATGAAGAATTATTTATATTAAGTAGATATAAAAAAGATTAAGGAGAGAGAGGGAGAGAAATGTACTAATATACAAGTATACATTAGATAGAAAAAAATAGGAGAGTGGGGGAGATAAATATTAAGTAGATAAAAAGTAAAAATATTAGATAGATGGAGAAAAATGTATTAATAGTAATATACATTTATTATACGTTAAATATAAAAGAAAACTAGAGAGGTGTGGAGAAAATTTTGGACTTTAGAGAGATAGGAAAGAGAGAGCATGAACTTAGAGAGAGAGAGAGAGAAGTGAGGAAATGAGTTGGTGGGGATAGGGGAGGGCCGGCCTTGGGGTTTTTATAACCCTCCCAAGGCCCTTGCTAGTTGTTAGGCTATAGATCGGCCGATCTAGCTCGTATCGACTGATCAAATTGGAGGATTGGCCAATCTGGATCTGTCCCAACTGATCCGCCCGATCCCAATAAAGGAACGGGTGGTTGGGTCTCTAGATCGAATCGATCTGGCCGAAAATCGATCAAATCGACCCGTGCCGATTCTCTCTTCCTTGTGGGATGCCTATGTTTATTGGTTAGGGAAGGGGACCGATGAAATCCGTCTTGATCACATACTCAATCTAATTCATTATGAGGTCATTCCCTTCATCTTTGCAAAGTCGGATCTCTCATCAATGAATGCTGTTTATGGAAACTAAAGGGCTATGCATCCCTATTCCATAAGACACCTACATGAAAACTAAGTAATAGTGTTGAGCTTTTAGACATCATGTACAAGTGTGCTTCATTTTTATCCATATCTTTTTTTCCATATGCAGTTATTGGAAATGTGTTTTGTTATAAAGGAGGACAAGCTTGTGTTATGTATGTATGCATGGATGTGGATGTGTGTATATGTACGTTCATGATTTGTTGTACCATACCAGGTCGGGCCAAATCGAATGAGTCGACTCATATCTAGACGAGTCCGAGTCGTTGGGATGATTTGACTTGCCGAGTCGCACTCGACTTGAACTGACTCGATGCAACTCATGTCGACTTGTTTGATACACTGCAATTCAGTACGGGTTGTCGTGATCCAACTTAAGCCTACTCAATGCAACTTGTATTTTATTAAGTAAATTTTTTTTTCTAATTTGATAAGTAATTAGACTCTTTTTTCTTCAATTGGTAATAAGTAGACTTTTTCCCCAATACAACATATAATTTATTATATTGATTAGATAGGGTAGATTTCTCCTAAATTTGACTTAAAGTAATTGTCATTATTAAACTACTGGAGCTAAAAGTTCATTTGTGTTGTAATTATTTATAAAATTAAAGACTTTAGGAAAAAACAGAAATGTGACTGAAATGGCCTGACTTGTGTGAGTCGGACCGAGTCAGCCCGAGTCACATCTTGGCCAGACCCAATCCAATCCAGATCACCGAATCGGCGAACGTTACATATATTGACTTGATATAGAATTTGTAGCATCTCAACATATCGAAAAGGCAGGATCTTTTAGACTTAGTGCATCAAATCCCTTAAATTTACACAAACCCCTCACTACTTTCTATTTATTTTTAACTCCTAACAATCCAACTCATAATCAAGGAAGCGACTTTTTACGGTGTACTAAAGAGCAGGATATGAGAGAGAGAGAGAGAGAGAGAGATCTCACACACACACACGCAAAAGCAGGCATGTGCATGCAGATAGACAGCACATATCCCTATCTCAATTGATCATAAACTTACATGAAATCTCTTTATACAACCGTGGGTGAAGAGAATCAAGCAAGGGTGTGTACACTCTTGCTTTATAACTGATTTTATGACTCAAGGATTTTCTGGTCATGCAGACAAGAAATAATGAATTATGTGAACAAAAATGGCAAATTTGACAAGGTGTTTCAGAACTTCACTGGCAAGCAATATACCAAATTCTCTGCGATCATCACCTTCGAAAAGAACCTCTGCAATTATCTGCCACCAGTTTTCCCATATGAAAACGTTTACACTACAGGTACTGATGGTTCTCTTAGGAAGAGGTTGAATAACTCAAAAGACCCATGCTGGAATCATAAAGGGGCCAAAATATACTAGCTTTTCTTTCTTCCTTGGGCTCACTGCTGACAAAGTAAATTTCTCTTCTTGTAGCTTGTGAATTTCATTATCCCTGTACTGAAGTTTAGGTTGCAAATGTGATTGTTATTATGATGACAACATACAGAAAACTAGAGCATTTCCACTCAAAAGAAAGTTGATTCATAATTGAATTGGCCGTTGGATGCTAATGTTCATGCTGTTGTGTAAACCATTTCAAGCTCTGTTATGGCATTTCATAGCAACCAAGGTGCTGAAGCAGGCGACGGATTTCTCTAGCTCAGATGAGTGATGCTTTTGTTCTGTTTCTTTCTAGGGCTATGCATAATTTTCAAAAACAAAAGGGCTTTTTGATTAATCACTTGGTGAAGAAATTTGAAACAACCGTGATCCGGGTGTGCCCAATAGGATGCTAAGACAAAACTTTTACTTAAAAGTTACTTTTGACTTCCACTTTTTACATAGAATGAGTTGAGGGAGAGAGATTATAATTAATTTTGATTTGTTACAAAAATTAACTCTTTCATAATAACCTCACTTTTTTTCCGATCTTGAAAGTTCTTTCTTTGTAGCTTTTGCTTGGAAGCCAAAATACAAGTAAAATACCACATAAAAGACTTCTAAGATCCAATAATTTTCATAAAAAATAATTAAATGAAAATACGAAAGTGTTTCTAAATAGAAGCTGCGCCAAACACATCCTAATTATTCTTCCCTTGTCTACTACACTCATCTGTACTCACCCCTCGTCACTTTTGAAACAAACCCTTTGGTTCTTTAAGAACTCGTGGACAGAGGATGGGATACGTACGACGCCTTATCTAGACCACAAAATACCCATAGCCGCAACAAGGCATTATTTTTGAAAACTTATGTTTGCGCTTTGGACAAAGGTATGAATAAAAGAGCATAGAATACCCAATTCGAGAGAGGGGACTAGCTGATGAGGAGAGGCATGCAGACTGGGAAGCCAAGTTTAAAGTAGCAATTCAAGTTTAAACACTCTTTTTTGGTATATTTGTTCATGTTTTACGAGATGTAACCCCCCTTCCAAACGGTCCTTGAATGCACCGTAAAATACCTTAAAACGTGACAAATTATTTGAGTACTATAAATTATTTTCCGGCATTCTTTGTGTAGTGTCAAGGTTGGCAGACTCGTAATATTATTTTTTTGCTGATTTCAATTTTCACTTTAAACCAATTCTTTAAATCAGAAATCTTATTTTTCAATTCAAAGTTGATGATTTTAAAATTAATATTTTACAATAGTTTATGTGTTCCCTCGGTTTATGACACTCACAAGGGAATCCCCCACGTAGTAATGGAGCCAAGTCCAATTCAGGGCAAAACCCTTGTTTGAATGAGAAATGTTTGCTGCAATACGTTGGGCGCATTTCATTTTTTGTTTCCTTTTGAGATATTTAAAAAAAAAAATCAGAACATATGATCGAAAATCAGATAATACAGTCAAAGAGCTCTAGTTGGCCCAAGCTTAGGATTTTTTTCTTTTTTTGAAAAAAAAAATTGCTTAGGCTTCAGTTTGCATGCATAAAAAAAAAATCAAAAATAAATATACAGCAAACTCTTTAATTGTATCGTCCGCTTTTTTATTAGACATTCTTAAAAAAATTAAAAAGAAATCTAAAAAGAAATCTAAAAAAGGCCCTCTCTCCCCCAAGCGGGGAACTGGGAAGTCCTCCGATAGGCCTGATCATCTGATGGCTGCCCTAGATTACAATGTCCCAGGGCATTGTAGCAGGCGTTTGTGTTTGAATGATAGACGGACTTCTTTCAAGTTCTCGGATATGTTCCAACTGTTAAGCGATCTTAGAAGACATCTTTACCCTTGCATATGAATCCGACAGGTCAACAAAATGCAAACAGATCCTAAGCAAGAACACCAACCAACTATTAAACAAACACAAACGATTGATCATAATGCCAAGAACAGTTGAACGATCCAAAATTTTTGGTTCACGCTTTCTGAGTTCCTATCAACCACATACACCACTGATCAACCCAGGAATTTATGCTCAGTAATTTAGGATAATGATCACAATACAGAACCAGGTAATTGCTGAAAAAAATCGACCTACAGCAACAATTCGATATAGAATTCTAACCCTCAAAAAGCTAAATGATTAGCAGTCATAATGTGATAATACAAAAGTCCAGCATCCTCTCTTCAGAGCACCGATCAGAACATGCCTCATTCTACAGAACATTATGGACTTGCTCCAAAAATACCTTACTGCTCTACTACCCGGCATTGTGTAGTCTTCTGTCTGCCCAGCGCTGAGCCCCTCATGCAAAGGGGTGGAAAAGATGACTAGACTGCAGAATATCAGCCTACTCACCCTTTTTGTCTTTCTTCTTCTTTTTCTTCTTCTCCTCCTTACTTTGCATCTTACCCTCTTGGTCTTCAAGCCCCTCTGGCTTTTCTACCCCTTCTACCGCATGCTTCCGTTTCTTTTTCTTCTCTTTTGCCTCTGTCTCCTCTGCCTGTTGATTATCCAGTTCATTTGCTTCTGCGTCGACCTTCTTTTTCTTCTTCTTTTTCTCCACCTTGGTCTCCGCCTCAACAATACGATCGTGTGTTTCTGCAGCAGCAGCCTCCTCCTGAGCTTTCTTCTTCTTCCTCTTCTTCTCCCTCTTTGCTTCATCAGTTCCAGCAGCTTCCACTACTGTATCTTCCGTATGCAATGGTTCAACTTCTTCATGTTTCCTCTTCTTTGAGATTGTTTCTTCCTTACCAGCTGATAATTTCTCAGTTGGTTGACTAAGTACTAGATCTGACGAAGGATTATAAGCCTGCAGGTACAAGGGATCTAAAAATCAGGACTAGAAAAAGACATTGGTTTTAACAGACTATCAAAACATAGGAAAGTGACGAGCAATCAGATGGTAGTTGCCTCTGCAACTTTTACCTTTGCAGGTGTTATCATAGCCCCCAACACCTTCTTTCGGTCCTTGTCATAGAATTCTATTTTAGGTTTGCCTTTAGTGGAACCAGCTGAGCGACCCAACTCTCTGCCTTCGAGGACACGTAAGCGAGCTTCCAACTGTTTATAAAAATGTAAACAAAGGTTAAGAAACAAAATATACGGTTTGGGATTGAGGAAAATGAGAGGCAAATTGTCAAAACAAAACAGCTGAAGCTTCTTAAGATCAATCACCTTGGCACGATTCTCCAGTCCCATGGAGTTGTCTTCACTATCACCGAGAGCATCATATCGGATGGCCAACGCAGTCTTGGCAGCAAGAGAACGTGAAATCTTGCCCTTCAATTTTGGGGCTGCTTGACCAATTAAAGATGCATGATATATGAGCCCATATTTGGGAGTGGCATGCTTTGTCTTCAAGGCTCTAAAGAGGGCCTACAGAGGCAGAGAGATAACAAAGTTCATAGGACAATCCAGCAATACACAGAAGATTCCAAATAAAAATTTGCAGTACTTCAGAAAACATCTTCCCTGACAAACAAGATTGTCTACAGGTCACTAGAATTGACTAGATGGGAGCATGTCTTTTTCATTATATTTCTCGACTGGGAAACAAGTATTGACTAAAAAATTAGAAATATAAAATGTGAAGAACATGAAGAATGATGTAGCCATTACATAGTTCGTTCTGTGTATACAATCCTTCTAAAGGATCAATAAGAGTCTGCATCACTCATAAGGGACAGATCAATACAAGAATGAATATTGAACCTTAGCTGGTGAGGATACTACATAATATAAAGCTCAAATTCCCATGATGCGTGAAGATCACAAAAAAAAACAATGTTCCACATCTTAGATGATATGTGAAAATCACAAAAATATGCAAGATATGTGGACCTGATGAGTGGTGACTTGAACTCCACCTTAACGAGGCAGGTCATGGGATTCAAAGTTCTTCAAACCTGAGGACTTCCTGGATTCCTGGAGAAATTTCTGCCGGCATTACCACATGGATGTGGTAACATTAGCTGGGTCAGTTTTCTTACATAACAGCACACACTATTCAACCCATGGCTGGATTGTAGCTTTTGAGATCACAGGTTTATAACAACCATATACTGGGCATTAACCAGGTCTTCCTTAGTGAAGTATGATTAATACGAGAGACAGTCTCAAAACTCACACATAAGATTAGATTCAGGCATCCAAGAATCTCGAAGACTTTTTTTCCCCAGATAATGCAAATTGTAAACTTTTGATGTGTGTTGTCAAATACACTAGTTTGTAAGATACATCATCGTCATCATCTACCCAAGCCCATAAAAACAATGAAATGTCAAACAAAAAGCATTTTTTTCTGCCAGCTTTTCAGATGAACACTCGATCATTTTGATTAAAGTTAAAGGTTTATGGAAAAAGGATTATGTAGCAATGCAGGATATCATGGGCTCTTCTAGAACTATTTTTTGTATTGTTGTAAAATCAATGGTTACATGGTTTGCCATGATTCCATGTGCTTTTGAAAAAACACCTCCATTTATACTGAAAGGTAAAACCAACTGATTCATGTTTCAAATCAAAAGAAATACAGTCCATCCTAGTACCGAGAGGATCCAACATACCGCATGCAAAAAATCTATGATATATGGGGTTGTGTAGACTATTTGAATGACCTTTTGTACATTCACAATACCACAAACAACCATCTTCAGTTATTGTATCTAAATTTCAGTTTTAGGAAAGTCTGTGTAATTTTTAGTCCCATTCCCTGAATTCAGCACAGGGTCATTCCTGGTTAGAGGCCTCCATCAAGTATTTGGTATTTGGAATGTTTTAGAGGATCCAATAAGAAGTGTTGGTCAAATTTATGGATTACTTGAGAGGATCCAAGGTGGAGTGTTAGTCAAATCTTTGGATTTTCAACAATCCAACCAGAACACTAGTTGACTAGCAACTGATAATGATTAAACTTTGAGATGACGGTGAGCTCCATGGCATTAAGTAGTTAGCTATAAAAACACTGATAACAAAATAATTAACCGTATACTTCTTTGTTGATAAACAATAAACTTTATTTTTGAAAGCAGATAAGCAGTCCTAGATATTGGTCCCACCAATCACTGAAGTGAGCCCATCTGACAAATCAGGGTTTTTCGATGTATATATATATACCTTCTCTGCACCAAGGATCTGCACTGTGCTCCCAGGTTGCTTTGCTAGATTCAGCAAGCTGCCACCATGAGCAATAAGACGGGCGCCAACAAGCTCTCCAACTAGGGCAGTCAGGTTTGGTGCAATAGTATTCATTCTACTCTTCAGGTAATCATAGAGTTGAGCTCTGTATTCTGAAAGAGCTAGCACTTGGTCACAGAGAGCTTTAATGTTTTCCAAGTCCATGTCACTGACCTCAGTTCCCATTGATATCCCAGCTGCTTCTTTCAGATCTGCTTCAGTCTCTTCAGACAGTATCTAGATCCCATGAAAAATTACAATGAATGAAAAATGGAAACTCTTAGTTTTTTAAAACTTTATATGATTTGCAAAGAAGAACCACCTCAGAAAAGTCAAGATTGGCTGCATTCACACGGTCCCCCATTAGCTTTACTGTCTTTGCATACTGAATATTGTCCTGTACAATCTTTGCAAGCTCTGGAAAATGCCAGCCATACCATTCACGAACTCTCATAGCATAAGTATTGAGTTCCTTGTCAAGATCATCCAATAAGCCAATAGCTTGGATTATCATTGTATCCACCTGGTGAAAGCAATGCACCAAAATCATGCCATTCTCGAGAAACTATGCTATTAGATGAAGCAAAGATAACCGAGATTGTAAAGATAGATTGACATATCAGGAAGAACCAAACCAACCATAGCATTGAATTTAAAACTAATCCCTTGAGCAAAATAGAATAACAATGACATTGAATAAGAGAAGCACATGCACAGTTAATCAGAAAGAGACTGATGACAAAACCATACCAAAGTACGACAAAACCATACCAAAGCAACAAAATGGATGAACGTCAATTTTGTGAGGAAAGACAGTTGAGGGAAAAATAAGCAAACAGACAATCGGAAGCATCCCTTTTCATTTTGCTTATTCAGTAAATCAATAAAAACGATACTTGACTCTGAGGCAAGTGAGGGAAATGAATTTCACCTTATCAGGGCTAAATTTCAGCTTGTACCTAGAGAGGCTGTGAGATAGACCCAAGCTCATTGGCCCCAAATCTTGCACAGCCAATCCTGATACGAGTTCCGTCAACTGGTTTCTCAGTCCTCTCATCAGTTCCATCACAGAGTTATTGTGAAGACAATCGATTTTCTACATGAGAAAAGTACACAATGATTCCTCATCACCAAGAGCATGACTACCCAACGAAAACCAATCAACAAATTCAATTAACCTACCAGCTTCTCTTTTATCGCATTCCCGAGCTTCGAATCGGCCACAGCCAGTGTTTCCCCATCACAATGAGTGCGCAAGAACTTGCGGAGAGCCTTGCTGGGCTTGCTGTCGATGAGCAATGTGGCAGCCGAGAGGGCTTCCGATGTGTTCTCGAATTTACTGAAAGCCTTCAGCTTCACAACCTGAAACCATAAAACCAGAGACGGCAAAGCCACATGAGAAAATGGATTCAAGTGCATTGCATGTATCTAACAGGCAATCTAAAGGAGATTCCTTTAGATAACACTCGGACAATCACAGAGAAAGGGAGCATCTTTGACCTGTCTAGCAGATTCCGAAGTGGCAAACTCCTTCCACAGATCCTGAACCAAAAATCCACGTCATCAACCACAAGAGGCGCTTCAAACCCAAAACACGTTCCAAACAGGACTAAGAAAATATAAACAAATACCCACCTCAACATTGGAAAGTTTCCCTTCGTCTAACACTTTGAACAGGGCGAACCCCGCAGGGGTCTCGAACAGAACCAGCATGGCGCCTCAAACACGGGGACCTGAAGCAACCACACACGAGCAAAACAACATGGGTAAGCATCCATACGGAGGATCACCCACCCACAGTGCCAGACCCACCAACAGTACACCTTTCGACAGGTCACAAGATCGGACCTTTAGCATCAAACTAGAGCAAAGAACGAAGGGGAACCGAAGGGTAGGCGGAAACAGGCCCCTGTGGGACAAAGGAGGCTCCTTTGCCGACACTTCTCAAGGAACAATAGGGCTGCCCGGATGGGCAAATGATGGCACGATACCTTGTTGGAACTTGGAAAGGAAGACCAACGCTTACCCTTCCTCTAGCTCCCTCTCTCTCTTCGTCTTCCAGCGATCCCAGAAGAAGAAGAAGGGGGAGGCGGCGCTGCGGGTGGAGGCGGGCTGGTGCCAAGGGGTTAGGCGGCCAGAGAAGTGCAGGGTTTCTGCCGCCGAGGGTTTTATGCTCTGTGATCGGGTGTGCAATTAGGTCTCTTATCGGGTCGGATGGTACTTCCCAACTTTAATACGATGAAACTATTGACTTGATAAAATTATATCGATAATAGAATTCTAATTTCCATTTTAAAATGCAATCTAATATGGTTAAATGAGTACACAGGGAAACATGATGAACTCATCTAATGCAGAGGCTGGACTTGGAATAATATTATTGTAATCTAACCTGGTTAAAAGTTTATTAAATTTTCTTAACTAACATGAAATATTATCACGTATATTATAAAAATGTCTAATCAATTATGGATAACATGACAAGGGACCAGGCCTCAGCTAAGCTTGTAGGCTACTGGAGATATAACAAGTTGCAACAAATCATTTATTTTAAACATATTTTTTAATGTAAAATTTAGGTGGGCATTTGATAAGCTTCCATGAAGTTGAGGGTTCGATGTTGTAAGCTGATGAGAGCCAGATCTGGCAAAAAAAAATGCTTTTTGGACTATTTCGGTGGCCCAAACATGATATGTACGCCCTGATAGCAGCCGGTGGGTCTCCAAATTAGGGTGGTTTGTAAATATACTTTTTTTATATTTTTTTGGTGGGCAAGCATGGCTAATATATGATTTATTTAGTTTGCATGTATAGTAAGTATTTTCCTAGAGTAACAAAAAATTGCAATTGCAAAGCTAAGAACCATCGAGGCTTTTTCATGTTATATCTGAAAGCAGGCTTTTGGCATGAATACGTTTAGCCTAGTGAAAACAGGGAAGGGAAATCTTAGTGGGAAGGTAACCCAAATTCGAATCTCAGCAGTAGCTAGAATGAGAGCAGGGGAAGGGAAACCCAAGACCACATGTGGATTCCCCTTCCTGCACGAAGGCGAGGAGGGATGAGTCAACACGCCCCTACGTACAGCTCGTTTGGTGTTAATAAATCATTCAATACTAGAAGGGTGTATGGTAAATGTTATGTGCATGATTATATAAGGATTCTCTTTTATTGACCAATCGAACCTAAGAATAGATCTTTCAGGTTTGTATTTTCTAATAAGAAAATCTCTTTTCACACTTGACATGGTATCTAATAGAAATGATTTTATCTAAAGCAACTATTAGGTTCAACAAAACAAGTTTCGCTCTCATAACAAATGTAAGAGTGCAATGTTAAATATGTTTTAGAGAAGAATTTGCTGCATCACTAGGCAATTCTACACTGTCGGACTGTTCTACCTCGTCCGGAAATATTTTTATTAAAAAAGTAGATGAGTCCCAATCCGACTTACATGTCCATAGAATCCGATCTCCGATTAGACAACCAAATAAAAATAAAAATAATAGCTTCGATCCGTACAATTCGATCTCTTATTGGACAACCCGCATGAACATGAAAATAAAAATTCAACCGATTAATTGTGGTTGATTTTTTATTTTTCATATTTTTTTTGGGTCATACAAATTGGATTTGGATTATACGGACGTGTAAGTCCTATTGGGGTCCATCTAAAAATAATTAAAAAAGCATCGTCAGGGGGTGTAACAAGTTATTTTCTATGTTTTATAACGATGAGAGCATGGATACAAATTACAAATAAGTTTGTATTCACTTTTGATAACAAAATAGGATGGGAATGGGAATCTTCACATGGGTTTTATGTAGGAATGAGTTGTTCCCAAAATAAGTAAAATAAATTATTCAAGCTAAGAAGATAGAATTGTTTATTTTATCTTATTCTGACATGAGTTAAAAAAAAATTTAAACCAAAATATCTCTTATTTTAGCATAAGTAATTCCAAAATAACTAATCTTGGAATAAGTCATTATGCTATCAGAGTGAAAAGGTAATTGTATTTGCCAAAAGAAATATAGATAATATATGTAAAAAATATCTTTATTGTGATATTAAGTGTTATGTTTATTGTATATAAAGAGTATAACTTGTTGTACTGACTGCCGGGGCTACATCAGGTGCCCGTATTTTTCAAATATTTTTGAAAAAAAAAATTAGGTGAATCCCAACCCGACTTACATATTTATACAATTTGATCTTCAATCGAATGACCTAAGAAGAATCTAAAAATCAAAAATCAATTCTCACTAAATATTAATTACTGATATCAATCGACTTCAACCTTACCTATCTGCCCACTTTAAATTTTTTAATAAAAGTATTTAAAAACACCGACTGCATGTGTAGCAAAGGCTGCTGATGCAACAAGTTGTACTCATAGAGAACATGTTACATGCAGATATGAAAAACATTTAAGCACTTGTCATTATCCATAGGATAATTGAAAAAAGTCTAGATGTCCTGCACAAATGTTGATATATCACTATTGTCGAGTCTCTCGGGGAACGGGATCATCTGGACCGAGTCATCTAAACCTCCCAACACCCCCCGACTCATCAAGAGGACGGTGAATAGGTAATTTACCTTTTGAAATGATGTGGCATAGCAAGTACCTCCTTCTTGATGAGTCTGGGGGGAACCTGGCTTTGCTTGAATGGGGCTTATAACTTTTGCCGTCTTCAAATGGCATTAACGAGGAATATGAGTAACACTTGTTGCAATGCCCCCGCCTCTCCCCCTGCTGCAATGGGGGCATTGCAGTAGGATTTTTTTTTTTTTTTTTAATTAAGGTTAGATCCCACATACTCTACATGAATATACAACTTGATCTCCAATTTGATAATGGGAAAAATTCAAAAAAAAAAAATCAACCTCAAATGAATAATAAAAAACGTCTTTGATGGGTCGAGGTCAATAATATTTTCTTCTTTTTTATAATTTTGTTGAGATTCAATTAGAGATCGGGTTGTACGGCTATGTAGGCATGTGAGACCCAACCTTAGAAGAAATTCAAAAAGAAAAACACCTACTTCAGTGCTCCTATTGTAGCAGGGGAGACATTGTAGCACGTGTTACTTGAGGAATATTTTCCTCTACGTAACTCATTAGACACATGTCTCTGTACTTGAAAATAGCCCATCAGATAGAGGAGGGCACAGCCTGCTCGACAGGCCCAGTCAGTCCGACAATCTCCACTCATATAGTCAAGTAGAAAAATAAGAAGTCATATGGAATAATCCTATATTAGAAACTATAGAAAGCTTCACTTACCTTTTCCATATAAAGAATGAATGGAGGTGTCAAATCAAGATAAGTCATCATGTCCTCATTCAACCACTCATACTCCATCATGTCATCTACCAACTTAAGCGGGTGCTTCTCCGACCATACTGGGAAGCCCACTGATACTGTGTAGGATATCTCCACATTGCACTCGAACCTCAGTTGTGTCAGGCATTAACCACAACCTTTTATCAGGTCTAAATTAAAAGGGGACATAGATATTAATGTATCATGTGTATTTAATTATAACTATACTTATAATTTAATTATTTTATCCATTTATATTACATGAATTATGTTTTTTGTACTTGTAAGTTGTAACACTCCAAATCTTAGAAAGTCCTTTTAAGTTTTAATAATAATTGGGTTAAAGCATTCATAAGTAAATATAATATGGTCATATTAGTTAAAATATAGTACATTCTAAAAGAACGAAAAAAAAATAAAAGAAAAAATCATAAATCATAAAAATAAATAAATAATAAGTACATCAAATAAATAAGTTAAAGAGAGTTCAGTTAGTTGATATAAGTCATATAGTTAATTAGTTAATTGATAGAAAGAATACTTGTAATTGAAATATCAATTAAGGTTATTATAGCGATAAGATTAATCAAAGTTATAATCGACTATAAAACAAACATATCATTTACAAAATAAATATCAATTAATGTTACTATAGCGATAACATTAATCGAAGTTATAATCGATTATAAAATAAACATATTAATTATATAACAAATATCAATTAAGGTTACTATGGCGATAACATCAATTGAAATTGTAATCGATTAACTAAAGAAATAATCAATTAATTGAAGTTATAATTGATTAACTAAAGAAGTAATCAATTAACTGAGGTAATAATCGATTAACTAAAGAAATAATCAATTAACTGAAACTGTAATTGATTAACTGAATATATAATCGATTAACTAAATAAGTAATCAATTAATTGAAGCTATAATCGATTAACTGAATATATAATTGATTAATTAAAGTAGTAATCAATTAATTAAAGAAATAATCAATTAACTAAAGTTATAATCGATTAACTGAATAAGTAATCAATCAACTAAAATTATAATTGATTACTGTTAAGTGAGTAATTATGTGAACAAAATAAAATTATTTATTTATGTCATCATAAAGGATGACTCATAAGAGACACTTGTACTTCTAGTAGGTGGATTACGACGGTGTAAAAAACCTGGACAGTTCTGTAATGAGTTTTAGCTGAGATTCAGTAGAAAAATATTTCATTCTTTCTTATAAAAATAAAAAAGCAACGAGAGAAATAGAAAGAGAAAGGTGCAAGTAGTGCTAAATAATTTTAGAAAACCAAAAAGTGATAAAGTTACTAGCATTCTTCACTCCATACAGATGTATGATGAACTTACTCCATGTTATTTGTTATTTAAACTATTTTAAACTTTATTTCGACATTTAAAATTTAAATTTGGACATTTATGAGCATTAAATAAGCTTGTACTACGAGAAATTATTTTCAACTGTGTGCATAGTTTACCACTAAAGTTTATGTTAAATATTTATTTATTGAATTTTAATTGTATATAGTTAAAAATCTGCTATAGATTTTATTTTAAATTATGTATCCATATATAATATAATTATTATGTAAAAAGTCATTAATTGAAGTATGCTTGGATAGTATAATCTTAAGGGGTATGTTTGGAAGAACCCATAGTAAGTATCTGATGTAGTAGTACTCAATTTACGACCCGAGGACAACGGGGACTAAAATTTTGAAATTGAACTTTAATTTGATAGACGGTGGGGTAAAGACCTTCGATCCCAACTAATTGTGTCGAGACCAAAACACTCATTTGTCTATATGTCAAAGTGTTTATGGCCCCTTATGTTGTCGTTTGAATATCTATATGACAGCATAAAGATTAAGAACTTATTTAAGTTAAAATCGAGGTAATAAATATGTTATTATGCACATGAACAACAAGATATGTAAGAAATTGACTGACTGAGATATGAATCGATTGTGTATGAGCTTCATTTGCTTTAAGACTACAAGTATATATGAATATGTGTAGATTATTTGTATGAAATATATGTGATAAGAAAGTGATATGTATAATAGACATGTATGGATTAATTATAAAATATGTATGAAAAAATTTACTGTTAATTCCTTATTTAATATTATATGTATAAAACTGTCTGCAGATCATGCATTATTTAGAGATTACATATGTATGCAAAAGTTTATTATAAATATATGCATGGTTATGATGCCTACTAAGTGTTACTCACAAATCTAGTTATTAAACTTTTCAGGAGGATTTAGTGGGTAGTGGATCAGATGGAGGATTATTGTATTTGATCTTGAGAAGATTTCGCAATATGTAGACCAACGAGTGGGTCCTAAACTCAGGAAACTTTAGTTTGTTAAAAACTTTGTAAATTAAATTAAACTTGTAGTTGACAATAATGTAATTGTTCTATATTTGTATTTATGATTTTGACGTGGTTATATATGAAAAATTATTGATGGTTAGCCTAAGTATTTTGTAAAAATTACCTCATATCGCAATCTTTTGAGTAAGATAACATTCCTGAAAAGAGATCAATCTCCTTGAACGTGGGTACCACATTGGCTCCACCCATCCTCTTTAATTACACCCCATACTCGACCTAGGCATAGGGTTGGGCCTGGCCTTATCTTGAGCCTACTCTAGTCTTAAGGATAAGCCTACAATGTAAGATAAGCATCTTGACAAATTCTTGAATAACTTCAATCCGATATAGCTGGTCCATCATTTACATGGTGAAGATGGCACTTGTGGAGCTATATTTACATGACTAAGGTACACGACCAACCCCAGCATGTAGGGTGCCCATTAGTTTTGGCTTTAGTTGGGTGTGTTAAGAAGGTGATATTCTCTTTTTTAGTTTTTTTGTCGAGTGGCCCAGTGGTTGGACGCTAAGCTGTAGATCCAAAGGATTTTGCCATAAACGCGAGAGCCTCCTCAAATGAGGGGATATGCTCCAATAGAAATACCGTCTAGAACTAGAGGTGTTCATAATTTGATTTGGTTTGATTTTAGAGAAATTTTAGAGAATGCAAATCAAATAAAACGGACTCTTAAACCAAACCAAATACTTCTAAAATCAAATCAAACTGAACCGAAATAATTCGATTTGCAGATCGAAAGGGTGACAAAGGAAAGCAGGATGGAGAAGAGAAGTTGCTGGGAACTAGGCATCACATCCACAATTGAATTTACTTGGACCTGGGCTGAGGCACCCCAACAAGCTGCGAATAGTGGCAGAGGAGGATCTCCAATAGTTGTGGCGTGGTGGACAAATGGACAAGGTAGGGACAATAGTGGTGGAGTCCCAACTGCGGCAATAGACGAACCCATTGGCGGCGGCCAGAGAGCTCTAGTAGTTGCGGCTTGGGTAGTGATGGTGTGGGAGCCCCAACAGTAGTGGTGACGCCCCAACAACGGCGGTGGCGCCCCCGCAAGCATCGGTAGATTGCAAAGGAGGTGTGGGGCCAGGCTACTGCGGCTGTGGATGAACAGATGAGGTGGAGAAGGAAGCAGACCGTAAAGAATTCTAAACGACTCCTCATTTGAATTGTCTTCACTTCATGTGAACCCAGATTCGAAATAGAACCCAAATTTCACCCGTATTTACTTTTTTGGATCTTACCTGAATCCCAATTCGATTTTATGGGTCAGGTTCAAATTGGGTTTTTTGGATTTTGGTAACCATTGAAGGGGACTATGAGAGTTATGTCTGAAGATTGAAAAATAAATCTAGACAAAAAATATGGACCCGCTGCACTGGCATTTGATATCAAATGGAAAATAAGTCATCTCCTGGACAGTGAACTTACCCCAAAATGAATTTAACGAGATCATTCGATTCACAACGTAAAGCGGGACTTGGGTTTCGACAACTTCAGGGGAAAAGTGGAGTTTTGAGTAGAGAGACACCGTGACGACTAGTCCAGTCCAACTCAGCGTCGTCGGGAACTTCGTAGTTCTCGCCACGGATGCCCCCCCCTTGCGTCGTTTAAAAACTTTGATTCATATTTACCGGGTTCCAGATCTTGCGGGCGCACCCCAGGCAGGCCCCTCTTCTCTCACACTCTCCCCTCGCTCGCTCGTTGCTGCCCTCCGCCGAGGCAATGTGGAGGCTCAGGATCGCCGAGGGGGGCAGCCCCTGGCTGCGCACCACCAACGGGCATATCGGCCGGCAAGTGTGGGTGTTCGATCCGGAGGCGACGCCGGAGGAGCTGGCCGAGGTGGAGAGGGCGCAGGAGGAGTTCCGGCGGCGCCGCTTCGAGAGGAAGCACAGCGCCGACCTGCTCATGCGCCTGCAGGTACGCCACCCCCCTTGCACACGTTCCAGGAGGGTTCTTCGCTGGCTAGGGTTTATGTGCGTGGGGGTTGGGGGGAGGTTGAATTAGATGGGGTGAACCAAATGCGTGGGGAAATCGCCGCCTCATGTGTTGGATTTTGGGAGGGATGGGTGATTAGGTTCTCCGGTTTGAGTGGCGATCCTCGAGATCGAGAAAAAGGGCTTCTCTTGTTTTTTTGGATTTGTGAAAGAAAAGGTATTGAATCGAGGAAACAGGAATCTTGCTTGTCCAAGGCTCTTCATGCATTTTTACAATAAGTTTTAATAGGAACGCTAGGAGTTTTTCTTTCATTTGTTTAGCATGTTTAGAATGCAAATGGATTTGTAACACGGAACACGAGTAGAAAATGGACGGATGAATTCAAGTTAGAACTGTGTGCTGAACCAACTCTTCCTGCAGGATGCCAAGCTCAATTTGAATTTTTGGTTTGTTGAATAGGTATCTTGGTGCGAAGATTTTACTAAAATTTCCACGCTTCTGGTCCTTTTGACCTGATAAACTTGAAGTGACTTATTTGGCATGAGCATTCTTATGCTTTTCATTATCTTACTGCAATTTTCGCTCTGCTTTAAATACATAGTTTGCAAAGGAGAATCCACTTGAGGCAGTTCTCCCCCAAGTTAAGGTAGAAGACAATGAGGAGGTCAGAGAAGAAGCTGTTACAGCAACGTTAAGAAGGGCAATGAATTTCCATTCTACAATCCAAGCACATGATGGCCACTGGCCTGGTGATTATGGAGGTCCAATGTTTCTTATGCCGGGCTTGGTAACTACTTGCTCTTGTTTAATAACCTTTGCCTATTATCTCATAATTCATTCTTTTTGGTGTTTGAATTTCTTTTAGTTTTGTTAGCAAAAGAACAAATTCACGTATCCAATGCAAGACTATTAACAGATCTTACTTGACTCGAACAAATGTTGGGTTGGCAAGTTTCCTTTCAATTTGTTTATTCTTTTAACATGTTATGTTTTGTTAATTTATTATTATCGTCATAGTGCAGATCATAATGCTTTATGTCACTGGAGCACTAAATACTGTTTTGTCACCTGAACATCGGAGAGAGATGTGTCGTTATCTTTTCAACCATCAGGTAGTGTTGATATGTAGTTTATGCAAATGTTTAATTCATGTTGGTGATCCTAAAGGCCATTGTTACTCTCCTTCAGGATTGCATTTATATGTAACTTGTTTAGGATAATAATGTAACATTTCAGGCTTACATGTGCATGAACACAGAACAAAGATGGAGGTTGGGGTCTGCATATCGAGGGCCCTAGCACAATGTTTGGTACAACATTAACATATGTTACTCTGAGGTTGCTTGGAGAAGGAGCTGAAAGTGGAGAAGGAGCTATGGAAAAGGGACAACAATGGATTTTAGATCACGGTGGTGCTACTGCTATAACATCGTGGGGGAAAATGTGGCTTTCGGTATGGCAGATTGGTTATTCTGTGCATTTTATCAGTTGTCTCCCTTTATTGGCAGATTCCTATAATTCTTCTCTTTATATTTTATAGGTACTTGGAGTGTTTGATTGGTCTGGCAACAACCCTCTACCCCCAGAGATATGGCTACTTCCTTATTTCCTTCCTATTCATCCAGGTATCTACAAAAGCTCTGTGTGCGTGTTATACTATATTGTATTATATTATATTCGATATGTACATACATACATTTCTTTGGTACTTTTAAAGTTTTCTAGAACTTCATGTAGTTATAATAATTGTCAACCATCTACGGTTCTACCGAGCTCCTTGGTTTCACTGTGCAAGATGTGTTACTTATTACCTCATGGCTAATATTCATGAGATATTTGTACAATTTGGTCCTCACATTCTACTATGGTGGAGCCTTGTCCTGTGCTGATGTGACGTGTTATCTTTTTTCTGCACATATACTCTTATTTTGGTTGAACCACCTAATTTGCACCTAATTTGCCAAGTAACCTACTATTGAAATATTGTTTCGCTGAAGGTAGACACTAGACAGGGATAACCCAATGTCTAAAATAAGCACAAATCCTGTGGACTGGCAGCTATAGGGTCTTAATTTGATTCGTACCTAATGTTATTGAAATAAGGCTTTTCCATTTGAAACTTCCAGTATATGACCGGCATAGGAGAGATACTAATGTGATACCTTTGCTTCGCTGCACAGGACGGATGTGGTGCCACTGTCGGATGGTGTACTTACCGATGTCGTACCTATATGGTAAGAGGTTTGTTGGCCCAATTACACCACTGGTTTTATCATTGAGGAAGGAGCTATATATGGTTCCTTATGACAAGTTGGATTGGAACAAGGCACGGAACTTGTGTGCAAAGGTCCGTTACTCTAAAATTTGTATCATCCGCCACTTTTGTTTTGCATAGGTAGATCAGTGATTTTATTTGCCTGCCTACTGTGTTTTATCTGCTTGTAGCACAACTTGACAACAAGGGAAAAACATTAGGTGCTCCTGCTTTATGGTGTTTTCTCCATTATGTGCTATACAATTTACATATTATGATATCTATGAATTACTACAATTTTTAGATGTTTATTTGGAAGATGAGTTGGCAAGAATAAGTTGCTGAATATTTACATTCCTTGGCTCTGCACTTACAGAACGGTTACTTTCTTTGATCCGAGATGAATTATTTTATTTCTGTTGTGGCAGGAAGATCTATATTATCCACATCCACTTGTACAAGATATCCTATGGACATCTCTTCACAAGGCTGTTGAACCTATTTTAATGCATTGGCCTGGTACGATGTTGAGAGAGAAGGCTCTGCATACTGCTATACAACATATTCACTATGAAGATGAAAATACTCGTTATGTTTGTATTGGACCCGTAAACAAGGTAGTTAAGGTGGTTCTTTCCTTATGTAGTTAGATATTTATTCTAGCTTTGAAGGGTAAAGCTAATTGCTATTTCTTATTATGAGACACTTGATTTGGAGTTGATATCATTTTCCCTTTTAAAGACCAATTTTAGGTGTCTTTGCTTGACCCTTGTGGTTTGGTTAATCTTCTTGTGCAATTCACATTGACCATCCATGTTGATCACCAGGACAAGTTTTATATGTGTACTACCACGTTAAGACCTTGGATTTAGTCATCCTAATTTTTATACAGGATCACAAACTTTGTTTGACATTCTTTCAGGCTGCATTTCTGTTGATTATTTACATTTTATGTATTTACCTTTGCTGTCAGGGAATGCTCCATTTTGTTGTATACTTCAGGCTTTCAGCATATGAATTATGAATAGAATAGATGGTAAAAATTATGTTAACAAACAAATGGTACTAAGATTAGGATGGAGTTAAAAGTAAAAAAAGAAAAAAGAAAAAAGAACCGGCTAAACTGAATAAAACTGGATGCCAGAACTGGATATGTCCTAGCTGTTTCTGGTTTCAATTTTGGTAGAGGGTTGTTCCAGCCTGTTCTAGGTATAGTTGGAGAAGTATAATGATGATGGCTAGCAGATGGTGGAGGTGGCATTGCACGCTGGCAGCACATGGCAAGCGGCAGCAAAACCTTCTCCATCCTGGCTTCTGGGCTCCAAGCCTCTGCTCCTCCTTGGGCATGGGCCTTTTAAGTTGAGAAATAAAGAAAAGTTCTGTTTGATTCCCATTAATGGAATGACTTTGATACTAGCCTTGTCTTTCTTGGAAGGTGGTCAAGCCGCAATTAATTGATGCAATAAAAGAGTGACAAAGGAAAGAGAAGAAAGACAAGAAAGGAGGGATACATTCTATCGTGGTGGTAGAAAGTAGAAACATATACACACCAGACCCAAACCCATAAATGCCCAAAAGCACAATTACAAAATAAAACTAGTCCAAGAGGCTAGAGTGGAGCATGTCTAAGACAAGTGAAGCAGAGTTTTTTTTGTCCCTCCTGCAAAAGTACCATGCATGAAGAAAGTTGTTGCAATTCCTGATAAGGTCCATAGACTCTCTGATATCATTTATGAGGATCCTATTGTTGCATTCCCTCTAGATAGCCCATAGCATAGCTGGGAAATTTACATTCCAGATGTCCCTCTTTTGTGAGGATTAGCTGATTAACATCCTCCCATGCTTCCACAAGAGGCTTAATGTCATTTCTCTAAAGTCTAAACGTATGAGGCTTCAGGAATTCTAAAGAAAATCTTCCATATAGTCTCAATAATCCTAAACCTGAGAAAATATGTTCCATGTTCTCATTGAAGCTCCTATAGAAAATACACCTACCCTTTCTGTCCTGAGTACTCCACGTTAATCTGTCACATGTTGCAAGGCTTCCCCAACCACCTTCCACACAAAGATCCTTATTTTGATGGGCAGTCTGTTATTCCAAACTTGCTTATATCAAGTAAAATTACTTTCTCCCCTCCAAAAGAACCTTGACAGCTGATTTGACTGAAAATTCTCCACCGGGTTCCCATCTCCATCTTCTTCTATATCTTATTGTATCCCCAGTTGCATCCTTAAGTTTTTTTTTTTTTTTTTTTTGAAAGTGGATGGTACCATGTATACATTAATAACAAAATGGTAAAGATATACAAAAAGGAACACAAATGCCACCTCTACAAAAGAACGAAAGGAATCATGCACCAAGAAGGTGCACCTTCAGCTCTCCCCCAATAGACCAAAAAAAGATGAAGAATACATAGTTTTGGTACAACGAATTCTCACCCATTCCCTCACCCTATCACACACAAAAAGAACTATCCTTTCAGCATCCACCGCCTTTTGCTTGAAGATCTGTCTGTTCCTCTCACCTCAAATTGTCCAGAGTCGCATGAAGTATCAGCCACCAACTGACACGATCCTCTCTAGGTAACATAGTCTTAGCCCACTGCAGAATAAATAGACCCACCTTGCACTCCATCAGATGTTGTCGAACCTTGGCCACCAGCTTTGTCCACACTTCCTTAGCAAAGGTACAATGTAGGAAGAGGTGATCCAGGGACTCATCCTATTGCCCGCACAAAACACATACCAAGGACAGATCACATCCAAACCGAATTAGTGTATCCTTCGTAGGAAGCCTGCCATTAGAGATCCTCCATAGCCGAATTTTAAACTTCAACGGGGATTGAGGATCCCAAATATGATGTAAAAAAGTGCTCCTTAAACCACCATCAGCTATAAGTTGGTACACCGATCTGACAGAGAACACCCCCTTAGAAGACCACATCCAAATCCAATAATCCTTCCAAGACTCATTGATCATCCCGTCCTGAAAGCAACGCTAATATATTGGCCGGGTTGATAATAATGGGAAAATGCCAATGGAAGTTGGCCAGCTTTATCTCTGATCACACTGCCACAACCAGGTAAGCTTGATGATCTCCTAAAGTCAACATCAGTATTTAGACGCAAATCATCTCAGGGTCTCTTCCAGCAAACTAACATTGGAACGAAAACCTTGTATTGAGTAAATACCAAACCTGATGTGGAAATTTTCTGCTCCAGCTTATGACCTGTGCACTCATTATCTTACAACCATGCCTGCTCTTGTTTCTGTTCTTCCATATAGACCATCATATTAGAGCAAGAAGATAGCAATGAAGGCAATGAGAAGCAAAGTTGGCAATTGATGTCTGTTGGGACCTTTGATGCTTCAACTTGTTGCTATTTGGAAATTATTATTTCAGTGGATTTACAATGGTAATGTGAAGGAATTCTTATGTCATAATAGCGTTAGATGTTCGGCATAATTGTACACTTTAAGCTAGATTTTTAGATTTTCATTTCATGCTTTCCTAGTTGCTCATACTTTAGCACACAGGTGTTGAATATGCTTTGTTGCTGGGTTGAAGATCAAAATTCAGAAGCATTCAAGCTGCACATCCCTAGGCTCTTTGACTACCTGTGGGTTGCTGAGGATGGCATGAAAATGCAGGTTCAATAGCAAAATGCATCCTTAATGCCATAGCAATTTGTACTTGTATAAGCCCCTCCATCTTAATTGTTGGCATGTCTGGAGTCGTGACACATCTCTTTAATACAAACAATTTTGCTCAGTCCTTTTGTCCAACACTCATAGAAGGAACTGCAGGGCTATAATGGTAGTCAACTATGGGACACTGCCTTCACTGTTCAGGCAATGATATCTACTAATCTTTCTGAAGAGTATGGTGCTGTTCTTAAGAAGGCGCATGATTACGTAAAATCTTCTCAGGTTCTTAAACTGTGGACCTCTATTTTTATCATTCATCATCTGTTGCAAGTTTTCTCCTGTTTGACCTGTTGTGTTAAAAATGAAGGTTTTGGATGACTGCCCTGGTGATCTTAGTTTCTGGTATCGTCATATATCCAAGGGAGCATGGCCCTTTTCAACTGCAGATCATGGATGGCCAATTTCTGATTGCACAGCAGAAGGATTAAAGGTTTATTTCATTGCCTCAGTGCAGTTTGTATGGAAGCATTCTTATTTTTGATGTTCTTTTTCTTATTACAGGCTTCACTTCTATTATCACTCCTACCAGCTGAAATTGTTGGGGAACCAATTGATGCCAAGAGGCTGTATGATGCTGTCAATGTCATTCTGTCACTGATGGTAATTTGGCTGTATATTGTAACATAAGTAGTGGTTTTTTCCCCATGGCCCATGCCACTTGTTTTATACAAGATGTTTATCCTTGAGGTGTGGATCCTTGTACGAGGTGTAACCTGCTGAAAGTTCATATCAATTTTCTACGTCTTGATTGTCATCATAACCATCCGTATTGCACTTTGAACCAATCAGCATTAAAGGATACTTCTGTGTTGACAAAGGATATGATGCAGGGGAAAATGAGTGGAGAAACAGGATGCACAAAGTGCAATATAAAGGAAACATTCTGTTATCTTATCATTCCATATCTCAAATTTTTCCCTTCTAAGCACCTTAAAAAAGAATGTTGTTCCTTTGAAGATTCAATTCTGAGTGTTTCAAAAAGGGTTTTAGTTATGACCTTGATGAAATTTCTCTTTTCTGTGAACCGTAGATGTCGTGGACTTAACTCTGCACGCAAGATTATGCATACTACTTTCTTTGTTGACACATATTGAACATAATGCCAGTCTGTTGGATATTTTAATTTATTGATGGGACATTAGTGATTTTTGTCATGAAACCATGGACCAAAGAAATGGAGACCCTACATACTTTTAATCCCAGCCCAACTAATGCAAGCCCACTACCACGTGCAGTAAGTTGTCATCTAAAATGGAACAGTCCCATTCCGTCCTTTAAACCACCCATTAAGCCTGTCAAGGTTTGACCTGCTTACGTACATTCACAAGTTCACATTCAGTGTATTTCAACCAATTTGTCCATGTGACATAGTGGGCTGTGTATTGTCTTCAATGACTCCATTGGATCTTGTTGCATACTTATTTGACTCAATATTTTTGATGAGGACAACCTCGGTATTCCTCAGTCATGTTGGTGTTATGCGTTAACCTGGAACCAATATCAGTTACAAAATGTAGCGAAAGTGATATGATTTCCAAATATCTTGTATTTAGCATAGCAATGCAATCAAACATTCATGGACAAATCAAATCTTTCTATCCTTACGTGTACAAAGTCTGCAGTTAACAATTTAACTAATACAACTACCAAAAAATAATATAGATTTTGATTATTAGCCAAAATTGTATATTAATACCCAAATATCAGGAAATCCTCAAATTTATTCTTTCACTCTATATATGACTATATGTTTGTCACGATCACATACTAATTCCAACTTAAAACTCTCTTTCTGACTGATTCACCCTTTCACTTCCCATGCATTTTCGCCCTTTGTCTCATTCCCTTTTCATTTGCTTAGAAATTTTCATGGGGCATTCTATGCTCATGCAATGTTCCTCACCTTGCATCTTCCTTGATGTATCACCTATCTATATTTCAAATAAAGCTGGTGTGTATCCTCCTCCTCCTCAAAAATACTCGTGTATTTTATTTTTTGCAGAACAAGGATGGAAGCTTTGCAACATATGAACTGACGAGATCCTATGCCTGGTTGGAGGTAAACATGTGACAGCAACTCATCTGTTTATTTTGTACATTTAGCAGTTTTTTTGCATCTTCAACTTCAGAGAAATTTCAGCCTAAGCATACTGGGCAATTTTATTATCTTTGCCTTTTCTTTTGCTATCATTATGGTTAATGGGCGATTTGTTGCTTAGGCTAACATCCCTATTTTTCAGATAATTAATCCTGCTGAAACTTTCGGTGACATTGTTATTGATTACCCGTGAGAAATCTGTTGCCTCAGCTTTTCTTTTAGGATAATCTAATTCTGTATCATGTTGCCTCGTGAAAACATATTCCGACACCTGGCCTCCTAATATTGCAGATATGTGGAATGCACTTCGGCAGCAATTCAAGCATTGACAGCATTTAAGAAATTATATCCTGGACATCGCAGAGAGGACGTCGAAAATTGTATAACTAAAGCTGCTCATTTCATTGAAAAGATACAAAAGAATGATGGTTCCTGGTTTGTGTTTATCTCTTCCTTTTTTAGGTGTAGCTATATTTTTTGTACTGTTCGAAGTATTTGACCGGTAGCTGCAAATCTTTCCTTTATGCTTTAATTGTTTAAGTGTGTATTCACATGGAGAATCTTCAAGCAGGTATGGTTCTTGGGCAGTGTGCTTCACATATGGCATGTGGTTTGGGGTCAAGGGATTAATTGCTGCTGGGAGAACTTACAAGACCAGTTCCAGCATTCGTAGAGCTTGTGATTTCCTGTTGTCAAAGCAGCTGCCTTCAGGGGGTTGGGGAGAAAGCTATCTTTCATGTCAGGACAAGGTAAAGTTATTCTGAACATGTTATAGGGCACCGCTTACAAAAGCATTTGTCAGTGCATATATTTTAGATTGTACTGCAAGATTTGTTTTGCTTTGTGCTTCATGAGTTTCCAAGATGAAACTTCTCTCTTCGAACTATAGCTAGTCGTTGCAGGCAGCTGCTAGGAGACTATTTGGACACTTAACCATTGCTCCACAATTCATCTTTCATTTTGATTCTTAAAAGGATGTAAAATAAACATTATATAGTTGTAGTTTCTTAATGTCATCGATTGAACCCTTTTTCTCTGACTATGCCTCTGCGTCATTTTCCCTTAAAGCATGAAAGACAAACACTACACACTTTTCCTCCCCAAAGACAATGCTGCGTTTGCCTTTATTCCTGTTTCTTTTTCTTTCTTTTTTTGTCTCTTGTTTCATGGCTTGGCTTTTAAGCACTGTTCCGTATCTTTTTTAAAATGTGACCTCCTTGATTCTCGCAGTCAACATTTACACCGACACTATCATGTACAAGTATCATTGATATGGCGTACCTTATAGCGCCTTTGTCTAATGGAATTTTAGGCTTATGATTTTGCTGCTATCATTTCTTCTTCAGCATCCACTGCTTCAATGGATATGCTGTTGCTTCTGATACACTAAGCTGTGCGGGTGCTAGTAAAATTTCCTGTTTCTTCTCTTAACAATCAAGGTCTTCAAATATGTTTTTAACTGAAAATGGAGGCTTGCTGAAGGTGTCACTATCCAACAATTAGTTATGTCTGCACATTAATTGAAAAATATATGTACTTGCTTTATAACTTCGTTAACTATGACTTTGTTTTGCTCCTGAAGGTGTATACAAATCTTGAGGGAAATCAATCACATGTTGTGAACACAGCATGGGCTATGTTGGCTCTCATTGATGCTGGACAGGTATGCTTTCTCAGAACTTCTGTATTACTTTCAGTTTTATTGTTGAACGGGTGTTCCGGAACTCCTATTCTATTACCTATGCCCCACGTGTATGCTAAATGATGCTTTGTCCTGAATCATCTAGATAAGACATCTAATAGTACATGGCAGGTTGTAACTGGTTAGGAGTATATATTGCCTTGTTTTGGTTCATTGTTTATTAGTAGGTTAAGGCTTGTCCTTTATGTCATGGCTATGTTGTGTTGTCAAATAATCATACGATGTTTCTATCCAAGATGCTCATATGAAAGTTCACACCGCATGTGCATCTGAAATTTTCTACACCAGAACTGAACGGGTCTGAAAAAAATTATCCAAGGAGAAATCATAGGGCATTCAGCAATGAGGTTAAGAATTTGTTTGACTATGTTTGACCATTGTGGCTGGATTGGATTGGTTTAAGCATGGAATTCAGAAAAAATCAGGTAAATCAGAAAAAAATCAGAACAAATAGAAAAAAGTATGAAAAATATAAACATATTATTCAATGAATGCACAATGAAAATGAATACAAATCATGCACATTGATAAAAAAAGAACATTAAAGATGATCAACTCACTAATAATTATTGTTTAATTAAGAATGACATGTTAATATGTTATGAAGTTTTTAACATGAAATTAATGAAAAATATTTTACACATTTGTGATCCTTTATCATCCGACTCATAAGTTTGAACTGGCGGCTCATAATTTGACTGCATATACTGTAGATACCCATAGTTAAACAAAGAACTAGCGAGGTCTTCAAATCTCTTTTGATTAGGTTGAGCTTTCTCCTGACTATACTGGAGGGACATAAATGTCATACTTAATAGGTGGATGTCTAGAGTACCCCTCAGTAGTGTTGCTGATGTTTGAATATGGTAGTGTATGGGGATGAAAAATAGGCGGATAAGAAGATCCATATCCCCAATCGAGCTAATCATATCCTGTCTATTTCTATTGGCCTTCATATCTCCCTTGTTGTTCTTGTCCTTGTCTTTGACTTCGATCAAATTGACTCGGAGGTGTGGAGTAATCTTCATATTTTTAAAAAATACTCCCAAGTCCATAACCTCATGATAGTCCAGCAGCAGCAACACCACCATCACCATCACCATCACCATCACGATCACCATCATCATCATCATCATCATCATCATCAAATGGTTCCAGACTCCACTTGTTTTGTTTTCTTCAGTAGCCTTCTTCTACGCATGTACGTTTGTTTATCTGCCTCGTACAAACTGACCAAATGAGGTGGTAAGACTGAGGTGTCATCGAGTGTCTCTCTAGTATGTTGAACTCTACTTGTGTCTCCCCCTTGTTCTTCTTCTGACGATTCCACGCGTTTAGACTTTCCTTTTGGTTGCTATTTCTTTTTCTTGTCAGATGTCTGCAATGAAGTTCTCATTAGGCCTTTGTCGTTTTTTATTTGTGGATTCACCTAAGTAGCTGGTCTTCTGAGTGCTGGTTAAGAAACAGAAAGTCTAGTAGTGTCTGGTAGTGGCTGACTTTTAACACCTCTAAGGAAGAGATGCACCTGTTTCGTCTTTTGCCTGAAATTCAGGATCTCTAGCAACTACTCCATCCAATTCACTTTTTGCCTAACTCTGTTCCTGAGGATTAAACTCAGCTACATCTTTAATTGCTTTAACCTCCACCTAAACATGCAATGGGTGCTCTTCATTTAACAGTTCATCTGCATCAATCTATTGTTTAAGCTCATTAATTAGTCTGCTAGTAACTCGTTCAAGCCTCTACCTTTCTTGAATTTGCTCGACTTTTAGGCGTATATTGTAGTGATAGTATCTCAACTTCTCCAACCTAGAAGCACCTAATTTGTTACGAATGTTCGTGTTAATGAGACTAAATGTACTCCATTTTTTTTCACACTGATTTAAAAATAAGTGGTTTGACTTCGTACTGCATCATAGGCCAAAGGGTTTGTGCCAGCTTGCCTATAATTAGTTTGGATTCACCATTCAGTTGTTGTAAAAAAGAAAAAGAAGACAACGTTAATAAATTCTAATCATTATAGCATCTTTTAATAAATTTCACTATTAAATTGAAGGTTAATTATTATGTAATTAACGTGGAGTTGTCCTTATGATTGTAGTTTTACGTTCTCATCTCCATAAATGTCAATCTTCAGTTTAAATCTCTCAATCTACAAAAGCTTAGTAAATGACATAAGTTATTTATAAAAGACTGGATCTCCATACGCTCCTATCTTGTATGTTACATCTATTAAGACATCTATCCTTTCGTTCGAACTCCTTGATATTCTAGTAGTAACATTCGTTGCGCCTCGAAGGACCTTTCCATCATTGTGCACATTCTCATCATACTTATATCGTAGGTTGAAAAAAATACCCTGCATTTGTATTATTTCATTAGTTATCAAAATAAATGTTCTTAACATTTATTAAAGAAAATCAACTAGAAAATGAATAAAACAGACTAGCAGTATGAAGATCATAGTGGCGAGTCGTTTCCCATCTATCATCAATGATCCTCTACTATTTCTCGTAAGTTGTAAGATTCTTTGCTCTCAAGTGCTCCTTAGCTCTATCCATTCCTCAACAAGTATCCCATATCATTTTTATGATCTCTATCAACCATGTTGAGAACTTATACTAGAGGCTCAATCACTTTCAGATAATGAGAAATTTTATCTCAGAAGTTTTTGTCCCCAGTTAGCATTTGCACTTGCACGGCAACAACCATACCATCAATCCTTAATGTCCTTATATGTGATAAAAACTCCTCTGAGTTGACTAATTTGACCAATTGATGCTTGTATTTCATCAGGCTTTCTAAAGATATGAAATTTGATGCAAATCTGGTAGGGCTAACACAAAAGAGATCTTGTCCACTTGTATACTCTTTTATCATATGTAAGATCCGGTTGTGACTATAAATGGATGTAGTGATCATCTGAGTAGAATCTATCATATCAGCAACATAAGGATCTTTACCTATATCCTCTATTATCAAGTCAAGAGAATGTGCTGCACAAGGGACCCAATACAAATGTTTAATCTTCTGCATCAACAATTTGCCAGTTGCTTTATAACTTGGTTCATTGTCAGTCACAACCTGCACAACATTTTATTCTCCAATTTCATCTGCCCCCTCACCTATGAGCCTGAACAAATAATTAACATTCTTTATTTTATTAGAGGCATTTCACATACTTCAAAAAAATAGTCCCTTCGCTACAATAGACAAGAAAATTAATCATTGATTTTCTTATTGTTCATGTCCAACCTTCGCACATGATAGTACAACCACGTTCCTTTCGCACGTTTGAAGTTGTCCACTAATGTCTTCAACTCATTGAACTCTTCCTCAAGACCAACATCATAAATGTTCCGAGGTGTGAGAGCTTTTAGACTAGGCCTAACGTCTGCAATTGCATCTAATATTGTCTGAATATGGGTTGGATGTTGTATGTGCTGGCACACCTACATGTAAAAACTACGTAACAATTCCTTTCAAAGCACCTTTTGCTGAGTCTGTAACTCTTTTAACGTGTTGTTTGATTCTAGGCTATTTGACAGACCTTGGTCTATGAGACCCCGTGCTGGATTACATATATCTGACGCTCGTCCACAACCCAATACAACAACAACCCTGCGAACAGAAGATGCCCTAGGAAGGGATCTCCCAGACTGAGATCTAGGCACAGATCCACTTGATGTTCATATGCCTCTTCATCGTTCCTCATCTTCTCTATTGGTACGAAGACTGGCACAAACAACTTGAGTGTTATTCTGAATCAGGGTCATCTGGATCATTATCGTCGTCGTCGTCATCATTATCATCATCTAAATTGATTGGTTGCTGAATAGGCATATTGTAATATCTTTGTCTATGACGTCTGATATTTCATATTGTAGGTCTATTTATTGCTGAGTTGATAAATCTTTTTACACTGTTTTACCCATCATGTAAGTCTTCATTTTCTTCTTTAATTCAAGTGGAATTGATTCACATTTGTTGACATCTCCTGATATGCCAACAATATGCCTTTTTAGGCGATACACGCCTCCACCGCTCTCCTTTCTACATAAGTTGCATTTTATTCTCTTCTGTTTAGCGTCTACCAATGTGCAATGACACCAACCAAGATCACCGCCCTGTTGCTCAACCTCTTGTTCATGATATCCTTGTTCTGTCATATTTCTATATAAGATAAAAAAGTACCAATAAATTTAATTGGTACTAATCACATGCAATTAATGCACAAATCTGTGCAATCAGATTTGAATAAGCTCAATTGAGTGTTTGACGCATTCAATTGAACCTTAATTATACTAATTATGTAAAAGTCTTAATTTTTAAACTTTACTTATGGTTAATTTTGGAGAATTGGCACTGATCACATGCACACAAATTTGTGCAATCAGGTTTGAATAAGTTCAATTAAGTGTTTGACACACTCAATTAAACATTAATTATACTGATTATGTAAAGTCTATTTTTAAACCCCAATTAAAGTTAATTTTAGAGAATTAGCATCAATCACATGCAACTAATGAACAAATTTGTGCAATCAAGTTTGAATAAGTTCAATTAAGTATTCGACACACTCAATTGAACTTTAATTACACTAATTATGTAAAAGTGTCAATTTTTAAATCTGGAAGTTGTCACCAATCACAATTAATTAATACACAAATTTGTGCATTCAAGTTTTAATAAGTTCAATTGAGTGTTTTTCACACTCAATTGAATCTTAATTATCTTAATTATATAAAAGTCTTAATTTCTAAACCTTAATTAAGGTTAATTTTGAGAATTTTGCATAATCAACATTTTTTTTTTCAAAGCTAAAGATTGATAGATCTACACCAAGGTTCAAGAACTCGGCTCGGATCGGCACGGATCGACTGACTCGGACCGGTTTTGGGCCGGCTGTGCCGATCCCGGGCAACCTGGCCGACTCCAGGACTCAGATCGGCCGATCTGAGTCGGATCGGGCGATCCGAGTTTGGATCGGGAGATTCGAGTCTGGGTTGGTCTGGGTCACTCGGATCAGGCCAATCTAGCCCTCAACGGCTAGTTTGACTAGCCGTTGACGGCCGACAATGACTAGTTTGGGCCTTGGAGGTCTATTTAAACAATGCCCTTTGAGTCTCCTAACACTCTTGCTCTCTTTCACTCTCTCTCGATCATAGAATGCTCTCTCGGTCTCTCTCACGAGGTTACGACTACAAGTTCCGCGATCTCTCCTCTTCTTTTAAATTCATTTACTTTTGATTGCCATTTTTTTTCTTTGTATACTATTGTTCTCAGTATCTCTATTTGCCCTTTGGCAGTCGACGTGCTGTGAACTGCTCAACTGCGTAAGGAATGACATCTTAAAGTGCTGCTGAGCTGTCCTCTGGGAATCATCCTAGAGTTGATCCTGCTTGGGCTCATTGCACGCTGGTGGACATGGGCCAGAGAAAGGTACAATGCAAATATTGCAAGCGGATCGTCTCTGGCGGGGTCTACCGATTCTAACAACATCTTGCTGGAATAAAATGTAAAGTCGTAGCATGTGCTCGAGTTCTTTCAGAGGTTTAGATCCAATTTCAAACTTATGTGAAGGAGAAGGAATTAAGCAAATCAAGTACTGCAAGAAGAAGACAAGAAATTCGAGAGGAGTTGTCTGAATCAACGCGAATGTCTGATGCTGGAGTTCGACTTGGTGGAAGTAATCAACCTATAAATGTGGATGATTGTGATACAAGTAAGTTTTTTATTTAGCTTATTTTCATATTCTTCATTTAACGTTTTCAGACAAAAAGTTATAGTAGATTATAGTTTTTTCTTTTACATTTAAATCTAATTGCGACGTGCAATGGAGGCAAGACGACAGTTCTTTGCAGATGAGGACTTATTTCGGCACACTGGAAGATATGTAGGATAAGGAAGTGGCTCCACATTTTCTAGACAAGGGAGCACTAGCGCCGGCATGAGCACTAATGTATGCGAGGAGTTGCCTCAAGAGTTCACCAGAGATGAAGATCCTATAGTAGGTCCAATAGATCTCTTCCTCACCAAGAAGAGGGTTAAACAACTTTCCATTACTGCTGCATTCAAGAACTTAAAGTTTTGTAAAGAGAATATAGGGAGAGTTACATCTAGGTGATTTTTCTATAACAATATCCCTATTAATGCTGCAAAGAGGCCATATTATGATTTGATGATTGAAACCATACAAGAAGTTGGCAAAGGGGTTGAGGGGCCTACCCCATATGAGATATACAACAAGTACTTGGACTTAGAAGTTGACGACATCCGGACATATATTATATCTTTTGAAAGGATATGAGATGAGTATGGATGCACTTTAATGTGCGATGGATGGACAGGTACGTAGTCTTATTTTCATTTTTTTCTTAAATTCTCTTTCTGGTTTCTTATCATCTCTGGAACTTCACAAGAATAACAAGAAGTAGTATGATTAACTTCTTAATTTACTGTAAAGCCTGAACAATATTTTGGAAGTCTATTGATGCATCCGGAAAGATAAAGAATGCTCAATACCTATATGAATTAATGGATCAAATGGTAGAATAGGTGGGGGAAAAAATGATTGTCCAAGTGTCTACGGATAATGCAGCGACGTTCAAATTAGCTGGACAAATGTTGATGCAGAAGAGACATCTATACTGGGTTCCCTGTTCTGCTCATTGTATTGACTTGATGTTGGAAGACATTTGCTCTGATCCGATGGTAGATGGAGTTGTCAAAAGTGGTCAATTTATCACCACATTCATGTACAATCACAACAACATTTTGGATATCATGCGCACACATACTCATGGAAGAGTTGTTTTGTCCGGGAGCCACCGGATTTGCATCTCAATATATATCTCTAGATAGTTTAAGTCAACAAAGGAATAACTTGATTAAGATGATGGCATCCGAAGATTAGGAGAATCACATATTGCGGCATGTACCAACTAAGGTCAGAGAGAAGGTAAGAAAGTGGTTGATATAATTCAGTCTAGGCCCTTCTGGAGGGAAATGCAAGCGGTGTTAAATATTGTAGAACCGCTTGTCCGTGTTTGCGATCTTGTGATGGAGAAAGAAGATAGGATATGAGATATTTATATGAGGCTGTTGACAGAGCTAATGAGTTCATTCAACTTAACAATCCAACAACTTTTGTGAAGTGGTGGGACATAATAGACAGAACGTTGGGAACACACTTTACATCATGATCTTCATACAACTGGTAAGCAACTAACTTTGTGTATTATTGATTTGTATACACATTTGTATACACATTTATCGTAAGTAGTAACTAACTTCTACTTTTTTATTTATGTTATTTTTTCAATCATCAGTACATGTTTAGAACTAATGGGAAAAACGATAACTATAATAGTTGCTCAGAAGTGTTGATGGGGACTAAGAATGTTATTAGGCGTATACTTGAAGATGATGATAGAGCAATAATGGCATGTAAGCAAATGTATGATTATAAACTCATGTTATACCACTTTGGGACAAGTACTGTTCAAAGAGCTGTAAAGATTTTGAGTCCAGGTTTGAAAACTATTAACCAGATGTTCTACTTTTAATTATAGCTTGCATATTCTTGACATGTAAAATTTTCTATTTACAACTGACTGGTGGCTAGATCATGGAAAAGCATATGGGTATGAAGATCTAGTCTATGTAGTAATTCGGGTCTTAAGTCAAACAACCTCTTTATCTGGTTGTGAGAGAAATTGGAACACCTTTGGTTTGATTCGCACCAAGCAAAGAAATAAATTGAAGTCGAGCCGTCTAAAAAAAGCTAGTATTTTGTCATTATAACATGAGGTTGAAGCTAAAAAATTTCGAGTTCATAAGGAACCTTCAAAGGTAGGAGAAGGAGAGAATTTACAAACAAGGCACGGAGACGACAAATGTAGAAGAACCTATAGACTTGGATAAGATGTTTGAGGAGCAACATTCACTAAATGCATGGGTTGATGCAAGCACTTCAAATGAGTCTGAATTCAACCCAAATGATCGGGAATGGGCGGAAGATGAGTTAGATGGTGTTCCACTACTTAATGATTTTCAACCTCCTCATTCAAAACGTCAGAAGAAGAGCAAAAAATAAGCACCAAGGAAAAGGAAGAATGCTATTGGAATTGAGATTGTTGATCTGGAGACTATTGAGGAAGATGATGAAACGCTAGAACTAAGTAGTGAGGTACAATATCAAACCTCAAATGACTCGACATCAAAGACGAGTTCCGACAGTTTTGACCTTGGAGATGCTACCAGTGCCCTACCTCCACCAATTCAATTCATTGGAGAACAAGATTACATACATGCTATTCAAGATGAACATCATGGTAGTAGAGTAGGACGGGAAGAATCTCTCATTCAAACATTTAACAGATCAAAAGAAGGACAAAGGTAAAGCTCCTCAGTATGCAGAAGCCAAAGAAGAACTCAGGAGGGAGAGAGAATATCATGAGCAACTATTAGATGCATCATTGTATTCTCCATACGAAGGGCATAGTCATCCTACTAGATATGTAGTTTACTCTCCTCAACATTCTGATACATCCGACTATTCAGGGGGTTGTTTAGAATATTCACAAATTTTAGTCATCTATACCAGTATATATGACTATAGTCGATATGTGATGCAATATGAGCAATATTAACAGAGCTATATGTCATGGTCTGAGTATGTAAGCCATATGTTCATTCAGTATAATGTATGTTTGGAATAAATGTAAGTTCATGATCATATATATAAGTTTATTCAAGTTTTTTTTGTCCAACAACATCTTATATATTTCAAATCAATGTATTTCAACATAATTATGTATTGGACTTGTGTTTTATATTTATATATATATATATATCTATTTATTTTTTTTATTTTTTTTGCTACCTGATCTAGCCAACCCTGACTCAGCCAAGATCGGCCAGGATCGGATCGGAATCGGCGGATCCGATCGGTTTTGGACTGGCCAATCCGGGATCCGATCCCGGGTTCTTAATCTTGATCTACATTATCATAAGTATTTTTTAATTTTTTGGCATTTTAAAAATTTTGAGATTGAAATATATCTTGAGCCGGTGAAGAAATCCGATGTCGGTGGTGGCGACAGGGGCGGCGGCCGGAGGTGTTGGCTGGCGGTGATGGGGGTGAAGGACCCCCTTCTTGGGTAAAAGAGAGAGAGAGAGAGAGAGAGAGAGAGAGAGAGAGAGAGAGAGAGAGAGAGAGAGAGAGAGGATGGGGCTGGCGTCGGCGTCGGACGGCTGGCAGTGATGGCAGCTGGCAGCACCAGGCAGCATCCCGATCCCCTTTAAGGGGGGAATATGGGATCCTAGCCGATCCTGACCGATTTTGTCCGATCCGGGCCGATCCCGGTGAAAGTGTGGGGGAACAGTGATTTCCCTCCAAATTTGGATCGGTTATGGCCGATCTCAATCGGGATTGACCGATCTAGATCGGGATCGGCCGATTTTGCAAACCATGGGTTTAAGTGATTGTAATTTAGCTTGACAGTTGACACCACCTTGATGTGGCTTGACTTTGTGTATGGGTTTCTGCTTGAAAGATTTTGGACATATTGACACTGCTATATCCCTATGTTTATTTTCTAATGCAAAATGGTTCCCTCCATGTGTCTAAAGAAAAGGAAATGTTTTGTGGGTTGATTTTCAACCTGGAATTTATACGTCAGTCTCAAACAGCTTAAGCAATTGCTCAGATTCTGTTCACGATGGATTTCTTGTTTCACATGTTAACAAGCAATTAAAACAGGAGCAGACAAGTCTATGGTACACGTTCACAAGGTAATGTAGCACTAATTCTTTATGCTTTTTATTCTAGAAAGATATTAGAAAGAACCTGCATGCTGCCAACGGACATGATAAGTGCAAGTCCTATTCCTTACTACATTTATCTAGAAGAATACTACTATATAACAATTTTTGCCACACTCACTGAGAGATGTCCAATCATTTACTAACAGCTTTTCGATCAACTGATTGGATGGCTCTCGATGTATGTGGTAAAAAGGATTGAAAAGGTGATAATAGTACTCCTTTAAGTAGAACAGTCATCCTCTGAGGAAGGGAGCCTATTACAAGTGTCCAGTTCTAAATATCTAATATTTTTTCATAAGATCTGGAGAACAGTGGTGCAGAATTGCTGCAAATGACTAATACCAGGATGCAACATTTAGACGTCCATTACCATGCAGTGCTACCTTTTTCTTGTTCAATTATTATGTCTATCTTATCTTTAGTGCCATACTTTGTGGTACTTATGAGGAAGTATGTAGTCATGGAATGTATCCTTTGTTATGGTAGGTATTTTGGATCATTTTATCCTAACTAGTGTGTTAAATTTATTTTCTGGAATAGGACGAGAGAGATCCAACACCGTTGCATCGTGCTGCAAGAGTGTTGATCAATTCACAAATGGAGAATGGTGACTATCCACAGCAAGTAAGGTTCCCCATCCATTCTACTTGAATCATTAAACAACTAGGTATCTTCTTGTAGAATATGCCAACTGAGACGTGAGGGAGGGATGACATGTTTAAAGTAATTGCTCGACTTTCCCTGCATCATTTCACAAGACAATTTCATCAAAAGTAAAACTGAGGATATCAATAGACAGTTGAAATCAATTAAATATGGATGGAGAATCTTTTTCCTATTTTGCTCTCTGAATTTGTTTCACCGAAAAGGTTGAAGACGAGGGATTTGCCCCAGTTCCCTTTTTAATCATTTTGCAAGTGTAAATTCTGTAAGTTTATATGTTTTAAGGCTATATAACAAGGATTTGCCATTTTAGGCTGAAGCCCCTTCAAAAAGTATTTCGATCTGTGATCCCCTAGCCATTGTTACTCTTCATTTTGTGTTTTATTATTTTCAAGAGTTGTTTATCATAACAAAAAAATGTTTTTTTATTTTCTGAATGCAAACATACGTAATCTGAGTAGCACATAGGGTGTCAGTTTTATAGAAAAAAGAACAGAATTTTGAAAACAGAATATCCAGTTCCACAGAGAGAAAAGTGTGGGACAAAAACATTAAGGTTCTGAAATTTTCAAAGTAATTTATGTTGGTTATTTATTCAAGAAATACTCAAAATTTTTTCTGTAGCATTCCTATTGGTAAACGTTTCTTTTCTTTTCTATCAACGATACCTTGCACAAAATACTTATAAGCAGTGGATCAGTGAACTTTGTTCAATATCGTTTTAGAAGTTCGATCTAGTTGTTTCTTTCAAATCCTCTGATTATTTGGGCCGAGCGTAAATCATAATCGCCCGAGGAGACTCATAGAACTTCAAAGTAGACACTGAATTTTGCATGCTAATATGTCTTCTGTACCAATGTTGGCATCTTCTAATTTATTGGACATTTTCTTACACTAATAGCCTTAACCGATTTGATGAGATAAGGCATGTTGAGTTATTGATTGATGATTCATCGACTCTCTCATGTTGATTCTTTGCAGGAGATTATGGGAGTTTTCAATAGAAACTGCATGATCAGTTATTCCGCATACAGGAACATTTTCCCAATATGGGCACTTGGGGAATATCGCAGTCGCGTCCTGCTTGCCTCCGGAAGACATTGACATGCAGAATTCTCCACGGTTATGTTGGCACAAAGAGTGATTTCTGTCTCTACATCTATATTATCTAGGCAAGCAAATCGGTCTCTTTGTAGCAATAAAAACTATTTCACTCTCCGCTGTTGTTTAATGTTCAATTCAAGTGTTACTCTTCTTCAGTCTTTATCTACTCCATGATCCATCGAACTTTTTTTAAAGCAATTTTTTTCAGTGGTATGCTAATGGTAACCTAAGAACGGTCTTTAGATCTCACAGTTTTCATACAAATCCGAAGGATAAGAACAACAACGAGATGCTTCGTTTCTTGAGAGATGATGGCAGATTGGCATTATCCCCCCATTAGCATTTCTCGTCTGTTTCTGACTGAAATCTTGCGTCTATTTTCTCCCGGATTGCTTCGTTAATCCTGATAGGTTTGCTTCCCTATATTTGTATTCAATAGTGTTGCCAATGTAGCAAATGCTCTACTTAAATTACACTTAATAAAAAATTGAGAAAAATAGCATACACGCAAATACACCAAGGAATGTTCTAGGATGAGATTTTTGCATTTATACCCTGAAAAATATCATACTTGCATCTACATATTGAAAACAATATGTGGGAGTTGGGGGTATGGGTGTAAATATGATGTCTTTTAGGGGTATATATATGCAAGAATCCCTTTTAGGATATTGATAGTGTCTAACCTTACCTGATTACCATTCCTGGTCAAATCAATGTAATGTGAAAGTTTAACTCTCCGAAGAAAGCTCTCCCTTATCCAACAAAATGCTTGGACGCCGATAAAGTGCAAAAAAAACCCATAGATGTTTTTACGTTTTAACCCCTAAAAAATAAAAATCCTTAATCTTTAATGTTATACAAGAGTGTTGCATAACGTTTGTTATATGTCAAATCCGGGTACACTCTTGGGGAATGTACGCAGAGGATCCCTTTGGTTTTTCCGAATGAAATCTGAATGCAAACTATTTCTTGTTGGTTATTTATCTAAGAAATGCTTGTAAGGGCCCTTTGTGGTATTCCCACTGTAAAAGATTTGCTTTTTTTCAATCATATCCCTCGAATCCTGGATGGGATAAAGAGCATACTAGGGAAATGGACATTTAAATTATCGAAATATTTCTTGCGAATCCTAAGAGAGCGGTAAGCTCTTGATTTCTTGAGTAGATCTACTTAAGGGTTGTTTGGGAACCGCAAAATATTAGTTCCGAAATTTTATTGTTAGAAAGAGTACTAACATTCGACGCACAGGTTTCTGAAGGAGGGGACGGAGTTCATGATCAGTGCTGCGGAGTGAGGAGAACATCTGTCATCAGAAAAGGGCATTAATTTCCAAACCTGATTATTACGTTGAGGCCCTCTACTCCGCAACCAATTGTACACGTTCTTTATAGAGTGCCTAGGAAATTGTAGCACCAGGTACATGTATTTGCATGCAGCTGGTCACAGAGGATAAAAACTTTTTAATGACAGTGATAAATGTCTATGTGTTATCAATAGAGATTTTTGCATATATATCTCTAAAAAATATTATATGCATCCTTATTCTTAACTCTCACGTATTGTTTTTAATGTTTTTGAAATCTTGGAAATGTTGCGGTTATATCTCTATGTCAAAATGCCATTAAATGAAACCTAAAAATTTTACATACAGTATTCACTAATAATTTGCATAAGAATTTTACATATACACTTCTAATGTTATTAAAATTTACGGAATCTTTTTGGCATATTTACCAGCAACATTTTTGAGATTTTAGGGGTATTTAAAATCATATGTGTGAATTGGATGTATAGATGCAAATAAAGCATTTTTCAGGGGTATGTATATGCAAAAATCCCTTTTCAGTATAATTTGTACAATAGAACATTTATCAAGATGTCGTTTATTAAATGTTTCAAGATATTAGAATGGTCTCAAAGAATATGCTTGGAAGAGTAGAATCTACTTGGGTCGTACGCATTTGCGCAGCAGTTTCCACCTTCACCCCTAGGGGTGGCTAGATGGCCTATCAGGGGCCTACGACCTGGCCTACTGTCGGCCTAGCCTGTTTAACAATTTAGGTCAGATCAAGACTTTCATATAGGCTTATTTTTACAAATAGGTCATGCCTATTTTTCAAAAGTCTATTTTATAGGTCTGCAGGTCGGCCTATTTATATATATATATATATATATATATATAGGCCGAAGCCTATTTTTGACTTATTTCTTGATAGACCTAAACATGCCAACATGTCAGGTCAGGCGTAATGATTTTTCTAAACAGACCAGACCAGACTTCTTTTTTGGCCTGCAATAGGCCAACATGCCAGGCCCAGGCTGAATATATGTAGGCCTGGCCTGTTTTAGCAAAAACTGACTTGGCCTGGCCTACTTCCACCCCTATTCACTGCGTAGGCGGGCGACGGGGGTTCGAGCGGAGGATTTCGCCGTGGTTTTAAAAACGAAATTACTCCCTCCCGCCCTCCCCCCGACACTCCACTTAATGTACCAAAGTTAAAGGTTACACATTCCATAGTATCAAAACTTATAGTTATATTTTCAGACCACGCATCTTCTGTTGTCACCGTGTATATGAGAGAACTTAAAATTGGTCTATGCATGAGAGTTGTTTTAGAATAATCTTACGTTAGCTAAAGACAAAATAAAATATGTTTAAAACAACATAATTAAAATATCTTAAAATTTTGCATTTGAGAGTCCTATAATCTTGACACAACAACTTAATTCTAACGTTCAAGCAACTAGATTCTGTTCCTCTCCCATCTCCACAAGCAGCATGATCTTCTCTCCTCTCACATCTCTCTCTCAATTCCAAATTTGTTGGTGCACATTAAACGAACAGGAGTCTTTTTCTCATAATTAATGTCATACGTCTAGAAGGTGAAAACTACATATTTGCACATTAGTTTGATGGAGATGTTAACCTTGAACTTACCATTCCAACTCTTGCTATGGATGCCCAGGGATGACTTGACAAGGATAAGTTTTGTTAAAGGGGACGAAGAAAAGGATAGAGAAACCGAGCAACAGGGTTGGAAAAAATTTCACCCCCCAACTCTCCCATTACTTCCAATGCCCCCTTCCTACAGGACAGTAGGGCACCCCAAATAATGCACAAGATGGAAGGCCTGGTCAGCTCTCCCCTTCTCACCGGACTACAGTTGCAGTTTTGAATACTTGTGTTAATGCTGGGCTTACCGATTCTGTTGCTACTGCTGTCGTGTTCTGTGCCACCTATGTGCGGGATGAACTGTTGGATGGGTGGGGTTGGGATCCCCTCAGTCCGCAGGTGGAAGGTTCCATGGTGCTTTTTCTTTCTTTTGAAGGTCAGTACATCAAGTTGAGTCCTCTAGCAATGTAAGATATCATTGTTCCACCTAAACAGCAAGGTTCACATAGATTGGACAATTTTTTCATAGTTGACTTGAATTTTGGGCGTGCCAAATGTATGTACGTGTGGAATATATGTCACACTTAAAAAAATATTTGTCATGCCTATAAATCTATACACATATACGTAAAAAAGACAAATACTTTTCAAACGTTACAAATATTTCGTAAACGTGACAAATACTATTTGTCATACTTACGAAATATTTGTCATATTTGTAAAACATTAGTCATGCTAAAAAAATTGTACACAAATACATAGGCATGACAAATGCTTTATGGGCGTGACAAATAGTATTTGTCATGACCATGAAGTATTTGTCATGCGTATGTATTTGCCACGTCTAGAACTCTACACTTCGTATTTAATGCTTGTCGAATTACTTGTGGAGAAAATTGCCTAACTCATGTGATCTCTACTTAAGTGGACCAATGATATCTTGCATTGTAAGATGACTCAACTTGCTGTTCTGACTCTCAGTGCAGCAAGTATTACTTTGTTATGTGAATTGCAGTCCCACTGTCCACCAAATGTATGCACTCGACAAGCCCAGGACAGTGGTTTGCTTTCCTGTTCTATCACTAGGTTACTAGCCCAATTGGTCTCTGTTGCAATGTCACCAAGTTGGGTTTAGGAAAAAGGCGACTGAAGGAAAAAACTTCTAGTTGGCAAAAAATCTAAAAAACTTAATGAAAAGATTGTGAAAGACATGTTGAAATTTTAATATATAAAATATAATTTAAAATATGCTATAAAAAATTAAGAATATACATTATAACAAAAATTGGCTTATAATGCGTTTGCCTTAAATCAAGAATCTACAGCTAAATCTCCAAGAGTTCCCAAGAATTCTCTAGTTCTCTACAACTACTCGAGTCCATATCTCTGCCTCTTCTTCTACCTTAGCAAACTCTCAGCTAAACTGTAGAAATAATGGAAAATATCCCACTGGAATGGATTATAAAGTCACTGCTACCCATATCTAATCTATTGCTAAGCCACTTAGAATTCATTGAGAAGCCAAGTGTCCCACATGTTCCGCCTGAAGGGTCATAAATCCCATTAAGAACTTAGGAAAATTCTAATTAATTTTACTGTCAAAATACACTAAGGACCAGCACATGCAAATCTTCAAAATATAAGTCTTTTTTTTAAAGTGTAATTGATAAGTTAAAGTCTCATAATTGATTATATGTGTTAAGTCTTCGATTACATAGGTTCAGTCTATTGATTACATACGTTACTTAGTTAAATCGATTTCAAGACTTTAAGTCATCAGTTATATGAGTTCAATTGATCGAATACATGGGCTTCAGTTAATCGATACCCATATCGATTACATTTTTAAGTTACCGATTATATGTTATTCACCAAATTGATTACCAGTCTTTGCTTATTCGATTATCGGTTGTCCTTCTAGTTGATCACGAGCTATTCCACTAATCGTTTATGTCTTCCTTAGTAGATCAATTACAAGTCGTTCCTCAAATCGATCACTTAGTCGATTGCATACCTTATTCTGATTTCGATTACAAGGCCTGTACTAATCGATCATTTTTTTTCTATTGGTCAATTTTGTGTACTTTGATTACTAGACTTTTTATGAATTGATTATCCTTTAACTTAAGTTCGATTACTTGTCTTCTTTTAACTTGATTAGCCCTTAACTCAAATTCGATTATAAGGTTTATATTAGCCAATTACTTTCTTAACTTCGAATTTGATTAGAAGACTTATATTAATTTCGATTATAGAGTTTCTTTTAATTTTAATTAATCGATTATCTAGGACTTACTGAAATTTTGAGTTCTCTAAGTCCTGTCTACAAGGAACCTGCCATATTCTAAGAGATTTTTTGTCTAATTTAATTAACTAAAATCTGATCTAATTCAGTTTAATTAGACTAATTTGACTATCTAGTATCTGAGACATTACAAAGGTCTACCAGACTGATTGTGCCATAGAAGAAGCTGATACCATAAGGCCTTCTTCTCCTCCCTCCCCTATGGACCATAAACTCTAATAATCTCCCATTCAAAACCATCCTCAACACTCCTAAATGTGATGGCTATAGCGAACTTACCCACCTGTCTGTCCACCTCCTTCACCGTAACGTCATTCCACATCACCATAAATCCTCCTGCCCTACCTACAACCAGTGAAACCACACCCTGTTAACTGTGCCTCTCCGATATACCTCTGAGAATCCACCTCAATCTTTGTCTCCTGAATACACAGAACATCTATCCTGCATCTTCTTACCGTCTCTCTTTCAGCGCCACTTTCTTCTCCCTTCCCCTCTAATCTCCTAACGTTCCAAGTAACTATCTTTATGACAAGTTGGTTGTCCCCACCCTCCGATCCCCCATCTCAGGACCCTCTCCCTTCCCCTCCCTCCTCGATGTCTTACCCCCCTTTAAGTCCTTTTACCCTAATTGCCACCTATCTTGAATTCTATGAAACAGTCCTAATATGCTTTTGCACACCCTCAAATGACACCCCTATCTTATCAGCAATTTCTTTGACTTGCTCCTCTGTGAGCCTCTCCATCCTTGCAATGATATGGTTAACCTCCATCTTTTCAAGGTCACCTCCTTCATCGCCCCCACTCTCTAGGGTCAGATTAGGACCACGCTCAATATCTGCACCAAGTACCACATTTGCTTCTAGGTTATCTTGAACCGACAGTGCTGGTGCAGCCCATGTGGTGGTTTCCACATTCTGTTCAGAGTAAGCTTCAAGTTGTAGGTCCTCCCCAAAGCCGGTGCAGTGATGCCCTTCCACCGGCATCAGTGACGCAACCCTCATATTGGCCTCCTTGATCTATTCCACAAACTGAGGGAGTGTCCTAGGGAGCTGAACAGAACATGCCAAGGAGATGGCCAAGAAGATTGGTGCCCCTCTGCATGCTTGAGGTTACGGGTGGGAAGGACAACTTGTATGGACTCCTCGCTGTAGCGGCGCACAAGGATCTCTAGGAGGAGACAGTCCTCTTTTGTGCCTAAGACACTCTACAAGAGATCTACCGGAACAGAGGGTGCCAACAGCAGGGCCTCCGGTTGCCGACTAACAGATGTCCAGGCGGTGGAAGTGGAGCCCAAGCTGGGAGAAGGGTTGCAGAAGATCGACGGAGAAGACACCCTGGGGCGGGCCTTATCGTGGGTCTTGGGAGACTGGGTAAGTTCTCGAGTCCACCCCAAAGGGAACTGGAAGCGCTCCGACCCGCCTATCCTCCGTAACCCAGCAAATCGATGAGGGTCGAACCATGTTCGCCGAGACTGCCAGGGCTTTGAAGGAATAAAGGGTTGGGTCGCCCACGCGTGCCCGTCACGTGCTCTGCGGTCGTCCTCTACCTTCGAAAACCTTAGGGTTCTGCCCCAGGTACCGTCGCCTCCATCCCACGGACCAGGCTTGATGCTGATGACGAAGCTCTCTCCATCAACATGGACCTGCAACGCCTCCGGGACTTCCATCCAAGATGAAACCCCAACTTGGATAACCACTTCCAAGGTCGAGCTCTCTGCCGGAGGCCGTGACATCAGTCTCCGAAAGTCGGCGAAGGCCTCCACCGTCCTGCGCAAGCTTGCCTCTTCGAGTAACAGCAGTGGGACTCTCGTCAGCTAGAGGACCACCTCGATGCTCCTAGGGTTGGGGAAAGTGGCAGTACCAAACTCCCACTGTTACGTCTTGGACCCTGAACTCGTTGTATGTTATTAATAGGTTTTGATTTGATGAATTTATTTAGTTCATTCAGTGAGAATAATTAGTTAATTAAGTCTAATTAAATTTTCGAGACTTCTCGAACCTTCTTCTTCTGGAGTTGCGACCTTTGTCTAATACCACTGGATTACTGTTCAAAAAAAAAAAAAACTCATGACACTCTTATAGTAAGAACTCTTTTCTAATACAAGACAAAACGTATATTAACAACGTTAGAATTATCTTCAAAAGAAACTGAGAGAGTCTTCTCTTCAGTCTCCTTTTCCTCCCCCATATCTAACCCTCTTTTACCGATTCTGCCACCTTCGTTTGATTCCTCTAATCTTAATTTTAAAAATATCAATTTCATAGACATCAAAATAGTAGTATCAGAACTAATATTCCAATCAAATAAGGCATGTTTCTAAACCTGATTAATATGCGTTTGTGGGGAGGCCCTCTACGAGCCTTTGAGATAGCATATAGAGTACTGCATGGGAAATGTTGATAACATTAGGTACGTGGACTTGCATATAGCTAGCTGATCTCAGTGGATCTATACCTTTCTTTTAGACACTGTATTTATATACAATATGACATTAATAAATATCTATAAACTTTCCGTTAATCAATTTTTGGAATGGTCCCATGAATCACAGAGTACCCAAAAGATATGTCTGGAAGTGGAACTTAGTCCACTCAATGTTAAGATCTTAACTTAGATGCTCCAAAATTTTTAATAAAATATCAGAACTTATGGGTTCATCTTCTTCAGACCACGTAGCTTGTGTTGCCACCGGATATATGAGAGAACCTAAATTAATTGGGCTATGTAGAAGAGGTGTATTACAGTAATTTTATATTGGCTACAGATAAATAGAATGTGTTTGAAATGACGAAATTTATTCTACTCGATATCTTAAAGTTTTGAGTTTGAGGATCCAATAATCTGAACACAAAAATCCAATTCTAAGATTTAAGCAACTAGATTATGTTTCTTCCCTCTCTCTGCTCGCAGCGCATGACCTTTTGATCCGCTCCTCTCAAGATCTCTTCCTTCCATCTTCAACAAAGTGTTAAAACCTAAAATTTCTTGATGCACATTAAACGAACAAAAGTTTATTTGCATAATTAATGTCATACGTCTAGAAGGTGAATATTAACGCTATACATCTGTCACATTAACTTGGGATCTATTCGATTTCATGTAAAATATATAGGTTACATGAAAGACTTTTCCCAAGAAGGGCAGCAAAATGACATGTTTTAACAATCCAGAAAATTCTAGTTAGTAAAAATCTTAATTCATTAACGTCGTTCTCTTTTCTCCTTTTTCTGATTTTGACATCTATGGGATGAGATAAAATGCCTTTTTTTTTTCCGTCTGCGACAACTGAAAATATTTTCATAGATACCCAATGCTAAATTTGATTATCATTTTTCTCACAAATTTGCTTCACTATAAAATATTTTCTCTCTGAATGTGTTTTACATAAAACTAAATGCATCGTTAGTAGGAATGTTATCAACATCATGTGCGGGCATATATGTTTCTAGATTAATCTGCAAGTAGAAACTGTATTTCGAATTGTCTAAACTCTGTGGTGATATGCCGAAATGTCTTAATTAACCTCAAAGTTATCATTTCCATTACCTGGATGGGCAATTTTTTCATCTCTAACCTTCCCATTGCTTGCAATGCCCCACTCCAGCCTACAGGATATATACCACAAATAAATGCACAAGAAGTAGGGGAAGACCGAACCAGAGAAGCTGGTGTAGTGTCAATGCATAGATGGAAGACCTGGTCTACTCTTCCCTTCTCATCACCTGACTGCAATTGCATATATCCTTGGAACCTTGTGCTAATAATTCATGCGCCACCGTGCGCTGTTCATGTGGTTCGCGAAAGCAACCGTTGTGGACAACACAGCGCGGGTGGGCGGGCGTTGCATGCAGTGATACACATGGTACTTGCAAACTCAATTATCTAAGCAATTACTAATTTATAAGTCGACTGGCGAATAATTTTTCTAAATTGACATACACAAGATATAGATAAAGAACACAAACTTTTGCTTAGCTGAATGTATATGATATGAGCAGCACTTGCTGCACAGAGTGGCGAATGCATAAATTTGTTCGGTGGGATCATTCGGACATGAAGTCATAAATTTGGTTGGGTTAATGAGGTCTTAGATTAAATCATATAGGAACTTGAGTTGGACTGGTGAGATCTTGAGCTGGATCAGTGAGGTCCCGTACTAAATTGTTTTGAATTGAACCAACGAGTTTGGAAAAATCCAGTGGAGTCTTGGGATCCCACTGAGTCAACGTTGGATCCACCAGTAGCTGCACACCCGTGCACATTATGCACTGGCCTATCAGTGCGAGGTGTGCGCGCACACCAGCGCGTGGGGACATGCACTAAGTATTACAGTATACTGAGAATCAGATTATTCAATTAAATATTAGTTTATAAGTTAATTAATCAATATTTTTTTAAAAATTAATAGCATAACGAATAAAGTCACAAATTTACCTTAAATCTCCATCACATCCCACACACTTGCGTCCACGTGCAGTAACAGGTCTGCTTTAAAGAGGTGGGGGAATAGCTGAGTTGTATGAAGTGAGTGACAGAATCTAGACTTTCAGTGCCTACCACCCACCGCAAACAAACACCTGCAGCACATGGTCACTGATAGATTGGTATAAACACAAACATATTAATGATGGATACGATTATAGTGAAAGTATGGACAGTTTCTAGCTCTCAATTAAAGATTGTTTTGCCAGTGACTTAATTGGATTTGTTGATAAGCTCCCTTTGTATACTTGCTTCACTGTAATATAATATATGAGAATATGTATGCTTTTGTACTCTTTTTGGGACGATATTGCCTGGATCATTTTGTCTGGATCTTGGTGCTTCTTCAGACACAACAAAAAGTGTTGTATTTGATTGGTCCTATCACTTCAAATGCAAATGACTCATCTGGTCTTTTTTTGTTGAGTATACACAGAGGCCTAGACAAAACGATCCAAACGATCTCCCTCCCTCGCTGCGTATCTTTGTTCTTATTTTTTAAATTTTTTGTCGTATCTTGAATTTAGTGCTGCATTCAGGTCGGGTTTCATTGAGTTAATTAACGTCAATTTTAACTTAACTCATGTCAAGACACTTTCAACGTTAACTCAATCCAACTCAATCAACAACCTAACTTCTTTTATTCTGATCTAACCTATCTAATAATATCTCAAGTCAACTCTCATTGTATTAGATTGAGTTATATTTTCGGTAGTCCATCTTTTTAATTTTTCTTTCTTACTAACAAAAATCTATGTACAATTTAAGAGAAAAATGAATTTATTTATTTACGGCCTTAATAAAATAACTTAAAAAGTACAAACATAATTACACAACTGTGATATGATGTCTTAATTTATGTTTGGAAATGCTATAGCCAAATGGTTCTTGGCATAATTAACTTGAGGACAAATTTTATAAAAGACGACTAAACCCTTTTAATATGGTTATTCACTATTTAATTTAAACCAAGAACTCAGATAGAACTAACCAACTCAGTTTAGTTTCGTTCAGTATAGAAGTGAAAACGTTTTTGTTTGCTTCGCAACCGAATCGATCAAAAATTACTATGTCTTGGTTTGGTTTTCAGATGTATAAAAACTAAACCCAAAGAATACATTAAGTTTATATAGATTTTAAAAAGAACATAAATATATATATATATTAAAGTTGGAAATATTGAATCAAGATTCAGATACCCTAATGGTTACATGAACACGTTGAAACATTTTTAATGTTCACAAAACTTTAAGTTGAAAATTAGGTACGTAGCATATTTATCCTGTTTGTCAGAAAGGTCTACACATTTTAGGTTCCTGAAAAGCCTATATATATTGAATTACAAACTGAACTGTGAACGGTCTTATCAATTTATTTATGTCATATGAGGTTCTATCACATTCAAAGTAAGTTAAGACGTATGAAGAATTTCTTTTGAGTAGTACTTGCTGGTGTCAGATCGCATAGAGGTGTAATCATTTTTATTTTGATAATTGATCATAGATCGGAATAAGGCAGAGAAGTCAAGTTCAAGGATTTCCGAATTCAAATTCTCTTTAAAACTATTAGTTCACCAATTTTATCTAAGATTATTTTAACTAAACATAACAAAATATGTGCAAGGGAGGATATATTTTATCCTGCAATTGCATTTGCATGCATACCCTTATGCAAATTAGACAACATATTTACTCCAGTGGTTAAATTATAGCACGAGTTGAATGAATATGTACATAATTACTGTAGAACATCAATGGATGGAGACTGATCACACCAGAAAGAGACATTTCGATGGTATTTTCATTATTCTAAGAAACCTGCAGGTTATACGTTAGTCAGCCAATTAAATCATGTTATAATTTTGTTATATTCTGTGGTTGCAGAGAAGGAATTGTTCACATATCATGTGGTTGTAGGATATATATATATATATATATAATACCTTTTAGTTCTAACGAAGACATGCGCAAAAGATCCAAATAACAAAAATTAAGAACCTTAAATGGTTGGTAGATAGTAGAATATATATGTGCTTTCGATTTGCAAAGCTAACTCCTAGGATTAATCGTATAACTCTAGCTACACGTATGTCTCGAAGGCAACCATATAACATCTTCGTATATGTATATATGAGTTTCGCTAATGTACGTTGATAAGGTTGTGATTGTGCCAATTTTTATTCAAATCAATTTTACTAGTATACCATGTGAATATATGCATAAAAATAGGGCATAATACATGCAAGACGAAACTCACATCTATCGAAAGTAGGTATATTCAACAATGTTTATACAAGAATCACCGTTGGCTACACCACGTACGTGACTTTTTTTTTGGAGGTCTCCGATTCAAATTCAATTGGAAACTTAAAAATTCCTTAAGTAATTCGGCATACACTTGCAGCAAAATTTATATCTCCTTGTCTATAAAATTACTCTCTCAGAAATTAGTTTAATTCAGAATTATGGCCTAATAATTAATTAGGCTGACTTTTCGAACTCTTCAACTCTTCTATCTAGGAGAAAATCCAAACTCTACCCATGTGTGTATACCTACTGTGCCACCCCTTGTCCAACAAATTAAAAAAACAAAAACAATATTAATACAAAAGCAGAATGATTTGAATTCTCCTCGTTGGAGAGAGGAGATAAATATTTAAATATTAATCTACTACATGCATCATCTGAAAAAGGACAACAATGGTAACTCTGCATGTGAATAAACTATATACGTATATAAATCCATGCATTCTACGTACACGCGATAAAACATGCAGGACGCATCCGAATGTACTGCATGTATGAGATAGAGATATATACTTTTGTTAATGTTGGAGTGACTATGTAATAATCTTACATCAGTTAATTTCAGTTGTGGTCACTACTTATGATGTTGGACCCTTCAAACTCAACATCTGAATTTTGTGGTTTGTAAGATGATATTGGGGGCCTGACTCAACTTTATCTTATCAAAGTTTATCTTCTAATTTACGCCACCTCCTCTCATTTAATTTCTACAGCCTATTTTGACCGTGAGGGGCAGTGTTGAAGTGACTGTCTGATAGTCTTACATCAGTTAATTTTAGTTGTAGCCAGTACTTATATATGATCTTGGGTCTTTCAAACTCAACATCTGAATTTTGTAGTTTATATAATAGTCTTACATTGGCTAATGAGTGATATCGTAGTGTACAAATTTGATGAGGTAAATAATACACTATAATGGAATGTTTTGGAGTGTCCCCTGCTAATTAATAATAGAGTAGATGAGAGACAAGTCCAAGTGTAGATACTCTAAACCATTCTATTAATTGAGGTGTGTAATCTACCTCATAGATCATAATGTACAAGAAAACCTTCCCTTTACGAATCTACGACCTCGAAGCGGCTTTCTCTACAGACCAGCTGATCACTCTAGCATATATAACTATATCGAAACAAAGGAATTCCGGCGATGCTGGGATCAAAGGCTGCGGCGGTAGAGGGAGAAGGCGGAGGTTAACACAAGCATGAGGAGGACCGACGACGCTCCCAGGTTGAGGGCGATGGAGGTCCCCACGTGCCGGCAGAACCCGTCAAAGGTGTCGCAGATCTTGTGCCACAGGAGATGGGAGTTGCCCATCAGGGCGATGTACGCGATGGAGGCCACCGCTCCCGTGTTCGACCACATCACCGCCGCCATCACCTGCTTCCCCAACATATCAGGACTGCTGTATTAGATTAGTTAGGCTCACAAGAACACAAGAGCTATTAATTGTTGATATCTTCTATATAATTACGGGCAGGCATGCACGGCCATGCATGGTCACAGCGGCCCAAGCCGACCAGGGGAACGTTACCGCGTCCAGGACCACCAGCAGTAGTAGAAGCCTCGTCGGAGGGCACGGCTTGGAGAGGACAAAGGCGGAGGCCATGGTGAGGGCGCTGTACAGGCAGACCACCGAGGTTGCCACCACAGAGTACCTGCATAGGAAATTATATAAATTAAACCAGCTGGAAGGCAACCGATCGACCCGCCATGAAATTATAATTCGACAGAGAATACTTCTGTATGGAGATCATCATCATCATCATCAGGAAGTAATAATATATTTGGAGGAAGAACTAAGCAGGTAGAACTGTTTGATTCCTCACACGATGGCGGAGGAGTAGGTGAACTTGGCCTGGTAGGAGATGGGTGAAGACAGCAGCGGGGTGGAGATGAGCTTGGTCTGGTTGCTGGTAAGGACGGTGGCCAGAGACGCCGCGGACGACAGGAAGAGCACCAGCCTGAGGGCGAGGTCCGCCCAGCGGAGGTTGACGAGGGGGGCCTTCTTGGTGGTCCTCACGGAGGACTCCATGTCCTTGCTGTTGGAGGCCGTGCGCGCTGCTCGATCACTGCACGATGGGGCGGGGAGAAGACAGTGGAGATGGTGGTGAGACGGCGCTGGTTTGTTTTATATATAGACGAGCAAATAGTTCGGTGCTTCAGTGCTGGATAGGGACGCAAATAGTAATCCAGAGAAGATCTGATCCTCTTGATACACATTTGGATCGAAGTTTAGTAGTACTCAGAGTGAAAAAACTCGGATATTTGTTAAATTTTGAAATCACATGAGAAAATTTTTTACAATATTGGATCCTTCCTCCTTCTGGTACTGTTATATCACTTCGATTCAAATGTGTACTAAGAAGATTTCTTCTTGATGATGCCTATCGTTAACTTAGGGGATGCATAGTTTATATATATATATATATAACAAATTAATAGTCTCTTTGAAGTGAGTGCATGCGTATTCAATATAGTACGTTGAGACTTCGATCATTTGACTGATCATTAACTTATGGACCAGTACTTAACTGATAATCTTTCTAAATGAATAACATAATGGACATGGTCTCAGATTTATCATAATTAATCGAATAGAGATCCTCTATGTTTAAATTTGGATTGAATTCAGTTAGTAAAGAGAGGAAAATATTTCAAAAAAATCTCTCATGTGGTATTTTTTCCATTCTCGAGAAAAGATTTTTATGAAAGACTTCTTATTTTTATCTATGTATTGACTGAGTTCAGTTCAAATTCGTATTAAAAAGAACCGCACTCTAATCAATTTAGCAGCCGATATGCTTGGATCGACAGTGATAGAAGATGTGCACACTTTAATGCTCTCTCTGGGAGGCTGTTCGAGTAGGTGTATTAGGTCTGCCTGCAGGTCCTCTCTTGTTGCTGGCTGCATCGTGCGTTGTCTCTTGTTGTATGCCCTCAGTTTCAGGCAGGCATGAAACCTACAAAGAGACGGCAAAGAGTTAAGAGAAAGATAGTTGTATTGCAAGAAGTAAAATAAAACATGTTATAGTTAATGTCTATTTAATTTGTTAAATTATCCAAGTTAAAATCAATATTGATCCATGAGTAGAGGACTTCTTCTTTGTAATTTCATACGTGGGTACGTAGAGTTAGTGGAATGGATTTGGAGGAAGCTTTAGTCCCCTAGCGAAGCTTGTTTGCAGTCGCGCGTCGATAGAGTAACCAGACGAAAGGTAGTCGTCGTTGCAGTAACTTGAAACGTTAGGGTATTTAATAGGAATTAACCGTAGAAGATCTCAATTCATTTAATAGATTCTGGTGTTGAGTACACACTAGTTCTGAATTATGTTTAAAATAATTAACCCAAACATGTGATAAGGATGCATATACATAGTGTTAATTTTATTATTTGCTCATAAAATTTAGAAGAATGTTATTATATTATATTTTTTATTATTCTCTTTGTCACACTTACGGGAAACGATTTAATTAATCATTTGATCAAAGAGTTTTTATTAAGAGTGCATGCGTCTACGTCCTCCTTTGGAGGGATTTAGGATTTTGTAATCACGGGACATGTGAGTGGAGTGGATTTTCGTACTGTTCCGTCGTCCTCCCCCTTTTACCAATCGAATCTCTTCCAAAAGAAGACATAAATGATCTGCGTTCTTTTATTAAATATGTTAATTGTCGTACTTACCGAATACCCCAGTACATACCCTCTCTACTTGCCAAAGGGGCTTTGCCGCTGGGAACCTATCACCTTACTGTAGCGAATGAGGAAATTCTGTCAGTCTCTAATTCTTTGAATATCACTTGTACTTAGTGGATTAAGGAAAAATGACACAAGATATCAAACTTAGGTGATCTCTACATTCAATAGTTTTTTAACTGATGTTAGATGTGTAAGAATAGTTCTAGATCAGAAAAATGATAAAATCAAAAAATGTTTAATAGATGGTGCCTATTCTACTTATTGCCTTAAGATTTTAAGTTGGATGACCTAATAATTTCAACAAGATACAATGAGAGGAAGGGAGAACAGACTGCCAATTTTTCTCTGAGCTCCATCCACTTAGGTGGTGCCGCGGGATTAGAAACTATGGGCCGGGGGTTCAGGTGCTCCCCTTTGGCCCCTAAATCAGATGCCGTGTGCACTCTGCTAGCGTACTAAAAAGGTAAGAACTATCGGTCTTGCTGGTATCCGTGGGAGAGCCGGCAGATATGAAGCACACAGAGGGTACAGACCTATAGTGCGAAGTATATTTGTACCTTCCTTTTTTCCGTGGTAATAACCCGACCGTAATGACCAGGGTCCTATTTCAGGACATTTGCTAAACAAAGTTCTAATATGAGAAAGTAAATTTTAGTGAGATAGATTGCACACTTCAATAAAATAATTTTGAGTATTTATACTCATGTAGACTTTTTTCCCACCTATCTTATCATAAATTAAAGAAAAAGCATTATAAGACACTCCATTGGAAGAGTTATACAATCCAGCTCACCAAAATTATACACCAAGATCTGCACAATATACATACATGTCTCTTTTCAGAATCCATTGGCACTGTGTACGTACGGATCCAAATAGTTGGTTTTGGTGTGGATCTAAGATATATAGATTCATAAGTATGTTCGTTAAACTATTGATTTATGAATCTTAGTCATTAACTATCTTATAAGTTAATAATCAATCAGATGATCAGATCTTAATGTACCATATGTATTTAGTGTGAAAAAAATTGTACATACTGTCTAATTTGCGTTGCATATTGGTTTAAAAAGATCATTCATCGAATAATCCAGTTATCGGTTACCATGTGCATCTCTAGATCCGCGTAGCCTCTCCGATTAGAGTACGGCTGGAACGAATACCAAAACTTATGATCCGATTATCTTATTCAATAAGTGGAGCATAACCTCTGCAACCGGTCGTATATGACTTTACACTCGCACAAGCAGCGTAAGTACGTGCATAGGAATAGAGATTTTTTAGGTTCAGATTTAATCTGAACTCAGTCAATAAAAAGAAGAGAAGATTTCAAAAAACTTTCTCATATAATATTTTTTCTATTTTCGAGAAGAAATTTTTATAAAAGACTTTTTTCTCACTTTCAATACTGACTGAGTTCAGTCCAAACATATGTTGAGAAGAATCGCACTCACTACATATTGCACAGGAAATGGACAGGGCTAGTTTTATGGATTTGGACACGACTGATCGCGCAGGATTTTACTCCCCTTTTAAGCATTACATGTCTATATAATATGACAGTGATAGCGTATGCACGTTAATGGCAACATAGTCTACTTACTTTCATTATTGATGTCATATACTGTATAGAAAGTGAGAACTATATGTTTGCACATCAGATTGGTAAAAGTATGATCCACATGATGTGCACGCAATGTTTCTACGTACGTTGTATATTTAAAAGTCGTACCTACGCCATTGGTTGAAATATATCTAGTGTGTATATACAATCGTACACGTCCACGTACGTACGTCAAAATGCAGAACGAAACAACTTAAAATTTGAGGTTATCGATTAATCCCACATGAATCTATGCACAAGGACGAATGTTAAAAGTGAGGAAAAAGGGTAAACTTACCAACAGGACAGGCAACAATTTCTTCATCCCTGGCTAGCTAGCTGTCAAATTACTTAATGGCGATGCCCCTTCCTACAGGGTATATGCCACTGCAGATCTAATGCGCAAGAAATAGAGGGAGACCGAATCAGAGAAGCTGTTGAACTTTCCGAAGAAGGCGTGGACGGCCGGGCCTCTCCTTCATGCTTGTATCAATGCGGCTTCCAATTCTGTTGTTGTGCGCTCGCAACAGCAACCTTTCTAGAGGACATGGCAGTACTCCCAGTGCGAGGTGGAGGTGGGTGGGTGGGCTGTAGTCAGTGGTGGACGCAGAATTATTCGGACATTAAGTTATAAGTATTATTAGATCAGGAGAGTCTTGAGTTAGACTGTATGAGGTTCTGAGTTAAGTCAGTGGAGTATTGAATTAGGCCAATAAGGTCTCATATTAGATTGCATTAGACTAAGTCAGTAGACTTAACAAAATCCAGTGAAGTCTCAAGATCCCACTAAATTCACGTTAGATCTGCCACACGCTGTGGCCGTGGTCGGCGTTCTGTGGACGAGGAGTGGCCTACATCTCCTTCGCCGTGCAGGATTAATGCTAACAGTATCAATGCCTTACAGAGCTAGCTACGAAGTCTACTCACACCAACTTGTAAGGTACAACGATCAGAACGATCTCCTTACTTGTGGTTACTTCACACCATAGACGAACGTGTGACACACAGATACATAGATATAAATAGATAGACAGGTAGGTAATTACAAAAGGAAACATCACACCTACCCGGCTTAGATAGAGATGCCATCCGGCTGTGCCTTGGCTACTTTCAATTCATTATTAGAAGAGTCCAGATTATCAGAGTGTAAGAGAGGACTGAGTTTTAATAATTGCAACTTCCACCTCACAATCTGTCTCCCACCTTTTTCATCACCTGTCAAGCCTCCTTTTCCAATCGGTGCAACTAATTCTAAATACAACTAAGAGTACTTCAATACAATCTAAAATTATGATTATATTTGCATATTCTAAGTTGTATTTACTTGTCATCTAGTGCATTTAGATGCAACTTAGAATGACACCTAGATACAGCTTAAAGTATATAAATACAAAAATAACTCAAGGTTATATTTAAGTGTTCTAAGTTGTATTTATAATTGGTTGCACCGATGGACTTCGATTAGTGAAAAAAGATGAGGAAAAGATAGCGGCTTTTGATAGAGGACGAAAAAAAGTAAGAAGTAGTGGCTTAAGATTTACAATTATTGGAGTTCAGTTCTCTCTTGCACAGTGAGGGTCCGAACTCTTATTAGAATTGTGGTCTCCGTGTAGTAATTGGGTAGAACAAACTTCGCTAGTCACGAATACATGGGCATGTGCATGACATGCTACCCATGCGGGTTAAAAAAGAAATAGGAAGGAAGAAAAGGTTGATCAAGATTCTCCCGTCATCTTTGCCCTTATGAATAGCGCCCAACATCGGTGGCTGGGGGAATTCACTCCATCCACTACCCATTAAGTATAAAATGTGTAATTTTGAATAGAAAGCATTTTTAGACTTTTAACTAGTTATTGCGAGAGAAAAAAAAAGTGTTGAAAGTCACTTATATGATATTTGGTTGTTTTAGTTTTTAGCTAAAAACCTTTAAATTAGAGTTTCCTAAATTAAAGAAAAAATAGGATTATAAGATCTAATACTGCTGCGCCTGTTGGGGGCATCGGTCCCCTGTGCTCAACCTTTTCCTTACAAAGATAAAATGGATGACCATTACTAGATGCTCCCCACTGATTACTCTTTCACGGGCCAAGGTTGTAAAGTATACCCCATAATTTTTTTTTAATTTTTCTCTAGAAATCAGATGATTAATACTCGTTGTAACGCATGCAATGGAGCACGATTGCTGCAATGCATGTGGTGTGGCACACAAAATGAAAAAAAATATTTTTTTAATGTCAAACTCATATGTCTTACATGTCCATACAACTGATCCAAATATTTTAAAAACAAAAAACTAAGTCCAAATTTATTGGGCTTGGCTCATGCTCGACTTGTCAAAGGCATTTTTTGCTGTTCATTTGACTCAATTTTTTATTTTTTAGAATTTTTGACTAGTTTAATTGAAGATTATGTTGCACGGACAAATAGGGCATGGTGGAGCCGACCTTTAAAAAGCTCAAAACTTTTCTGTTTATTGGGCCTCACTGCATATGATATAACAAGTATCACCCAATTCAAATATAATTGATTTGTGTGTTTGTTTCCACTTTCAAATCAGAAATGATAGTAAAAAGTAGAACACACATACATATATATATATTTTGCTTTCGTTTGCAATATGGAATGTAGGATACGAAAATGACAAGACCTATTTTATTTCTACCTCTGACTCATGTACAACCCAATCCCGCAAATTTTTTTTTTGAATGTGGCCCAGTGGCTAAGTATGTACAACTATTTACAAGCGATCGAGGTTCCAATCCGGAACCCGAGATATTCCTTCAGAATTGGAGATAATTTTGGTTAGGTTAATGGGTCCGCCTAATTAGGCGACAATTCCAGGTCCGTCTGATTTTTAGAGAAGTAATCTCACAGACTAGAGAATAAAGATACCAAAGCTGTATGACTGGAGAGTTTTTAGGCTCCAACCAGGTTCAGACCTCCCATTGGGAAGGGTGGTGGTGAACCAACTGCCCTAGGCAGCTGGTTCACCCAATCCCACATTGAAACTTACAGGGAAGCCTTCTAGTTAATTTGGGCATGTTAACAATACTTTTACGTGAAAACATCTTACTGGTTTCATAAGCTTCGGCCCAGTGTTAGGAACCGCAGCAGCTCACAGCAATACCCTGTAGCGTGGACAGAAAAAAGACAAAGAGAAAGATGGGGAAAAAAGAATTAAATCACACAAGAACATAGAAAATTTACGTAGTTTGGAGGCGATGTGCCTTCCTATGTTCACAGCCGCACTGAGTTCTTTTCTTCGGTTGATTTCAATTACAAGAGATGATATGCCTTAATAAGTACAAGGAGTCTAGAGCAATCCGTTATGGGTACTATTACAGTAGCACTGTCAATAATATCCTCAAATTTTTGCCTCGGGCCTCCCGCCCCGTTGGAACTGCGTAAAAACAAGAGGAGAACTACCAAAATAGGAATCATGCTCCACACTCCTTCAACGCCCAGTTATTTTAACGCAGAATATTAGATCTGGAAAATCATGTATATAGACTTTCTAATAAGCATAAAAACCTCTAATTAGAATTATGGTGAAAAATTAACTGTGGCGTGGGAAAGGGATTTACTATTCTGTCTATTTAAAGGTGCATTTGGCAAAATTAATTAGTTGAATGCCACTTTTTAGTTTCCACCTTTTACATGAAAATTGTTAGGTAGGAGCAACTTTAACTAATTTTGGACAGCGATAATTGCCACGCTCATTTTTTTCCCAATCCAGAGAACTCTAATTTAGGACGATCTGATTGGAACTTAAAAGAAATCCTCAAAATCATTTCCATGGTTTAATAACCTTCCCTAAAACATTCTAAGCTGAGAACAAGAGAAAGTGAGAAACCCAAAAATCACTCGTACCACTCGGAAGTTAGATCTACTCACAATCAACGATTTTCATGCTAAAAGTGGAAACAAAAATGACTTCTAAATAAAGCTCTTCCCCAACCATGCCCTTGGAATTCTAGGGTTCATCCTAATAAAACACAAAGAATGCTCCGAATTCGAAGTTATATTAACACATCCAATTATATCCACTCATAATTGTAATGGTTGTGCTAAAAATCGAAGCCATAAATGACTTATAATAAAGGTCTTCTCGAATAACTTCCTCTGAGTTCTAGGTTTATGAATCTTCAAAGTTTCTTCAGAGATTGTTATCCTATTAGCCTAAAAAACCTTATTTAAGAATATCTATAGCATGTATTTCCACATTGCATATGGCTTAGTTGCTCAGTCATTAAGAGATGCTTAGAGGAAAAAGAGGGCTCTTTCCACTGAAGAACTTGTCTATTGAGAACAAAGTAAGAAAATAAACTAGAGAAAAAGGCCCTCCTCAAACACCAGAATGGATGAGTTCTAATATCCATTCTAAACTCCAAAACATATGAAGCCATGGGAAGAGCAAGGGACAAGTACGGTTACCCCAATTACCTTTGCACATTCCCATTAATTAGTGGGATCCACTCACTATCACGACCCATTTGATGGACATTAATTAATGGGCCAAAACCCATATATCTAAGACAGACGATATTGGTCTTTCAAAGCGGACATACATCTTTTTTTCCCCTTCTAATAAGGCTTCTGATGATAGGAACTTGGACCCATGCCAATTATATATATGTAATTATCTCATAATTTTTATAGAAGAGGTTATTTTAGTAAGAGCCAATTATATATATGTAATTAGTTTTTTATTTAAAATATAAATAAATTAATGTAATATATGCACGTTATTATATGTAGATATTAAGTATTAACATGTTAATTTTTAGTATTCTACGACCCACGGTAAAATCCATTTCAACTGCACTAGCTCTGATGTGTAGAAAAGTGAGTCACATGAAAGAGCAGATCTCTCTGATGACTATGTCCCTCCATCTGATCTGCACCATCTGTCAATAGGACCAAAAAGGATCCAAACCCTAATACCTTTGCTGTGCTGCCCACCGGCGGCTGCGGCGTACCCCCTCCACGACACCAGAGCGCCGTTGCATCTCTTCACTGCCGCCGGAGGACACCACCCACTGCCACCGTAGCGCGCCGCTGCAATCCCTCCCGTCCGCGGCCATCGGGCGCTGACCCCTTGCGCAAGGTTGCTCGCCCTCCCCCTCGTCTCCAATCCCCCTCCCTCGATCCCCCTGTTCGTACCTCTCCGGCGACCAAAGAGGAAGAAGAAGAGGAGAAGCCCCTCAACCCCGTCACCCGCCGCATCATCTATTTAACTTCGACTTTTCTTTTCACCTGTTGAGTAGATTATATGATATGAGGTTAACTTTAACATAAACTGAACGTGGTTTATCTCAAGGTTTTCTTTTGTCTTTGTTGATGATAATGTGGATGTTTTCCTCAATATCCTGTCAGGAAGAATTTCTTTCTCGCTGTTATCAATGTAGGCTCACTGTGCCTTTGATGAGAACATATGGCATGAGCCTCAGCAATATTTGCGCACCAAGGTGACTCACCTGGGTTGCTGTTGGCAGGGATGAATGTGCCATAATGCTAATCTGAGGCCTGGACTGCCAATTTGTTTTGTGGATAATATAGCAAGCCAGATTGTTTCATGGGACTATCTACTTTGCCAGTCATTTTCACATGCATTTTCCCCAAAAAATATAGCATAATAGACTGTTAGTCTTTGCACACCAGTTCATCATTTGTATAAGTGAACCTTTTTGTCTTTTGAGTTAAATATGTCAAATTTTGAAAAGTATGCTTTCCCAAGTCACAAATCATTAAACGGCCCTCAACCTGCCAGTCCACCAGAGAAATTTCTGTTGGCTCAAAATGGAGAAAATTTGACCTCTTACTGTTGTTTTAAAGGTTATCAATTTTTAGGAGTGTGTATGAAAGTCAATACTTCCTGTTTAGCAGAAAGACGGAACTTCCTTGCTCATTTTCAGACCTCTTCTTTTGTCTTTGTTGATGATAATGTGGATGTTTTCCTCAATATCCTATAAGGAAGAATTTCTTTCTCGCTGTTACCAATGTAGGCTCACTGTGCCTTTGATGATAACATATGGTATGAGCCTCAGCAATATTTGCGCACCAAGGTGACTCACCTGGGTTGCTGTTGGCAGGGATGAATGTGCCATAATGCTAATCTGAGGCCTGGACTGCCAATTTGTTTTGTGGATAATATAGCTAGCCAGATTGTTTCATGGGACTATCTACTTCGCCAATCATTTTCACATGCATTTCCCCCCCAAAAAATATAGCATGATAGACTGATAGTCTTTGCACACCAGTTCATCATTTATATAAGTAGACCTTTTTGTCTTTTGAGTTAAATATGTCAAATTTTGAAAAGTATGCTTTCCCAAGTCATAAGTCATTACACGGCCCTCAGCCTACTACCAAAGAAATTCCTATTGGCTCAAAATGGGGAAGTTTTGACCCTCTTACTGTTGGTTTAAAGGTTACCAGTTTTCAGGAGAAGCCCCTCAACCCCGTCACCCGCCGCAAGCCTACCTTCCCTCATCATCTATTTAACTTCGACTTTTCTTTTCACCTGTTGAGTAGATTATATGATATGAGGTTAACTTTAACATAAACTGAACGTGGTTTATCTCAAGGTTTTCTTTTGTCTTTGTTGATGATAATGTGGATGTTTTCCTCAATATCCTGTCAGGAAGAATTTCTTTCTCGCTGTTATCAATGTAGGCTCACTGTGCCTTTGATGAGAACATATGGCATGAGCCTCAGCAATATTTGCGCACCAAGGTGACTCACCTGGGTTGCTGTTGGCAGGGATGAATGTGCCATAATGCTAATCTGAGGCCTGGACTGCCAATTTGTTTTGTGGATAATATAGCAAGCCAGATTGTTTCATGGGACTATCTACTTTGCCAGTCATTTTCACATGCATTTTCCCCAAAAAATATAGCATAATAGACTGTTAGTCTTTGCACACCAGTTCATCATTTGTATAAGTGAACCTTTTTGTCTTTTGAGTTAAATATGTCAAAATTTGAAAAGTATGCTTTCCCAAGTCACAAATCATTAAACGGCCCTCAACCTGCCAGTCCACCAGAGAAATTTCTGTTGGCTCAAAATGGGGAAATTTTAACCTCTTACTGTTGTTTTAAATGTTATCAATTTTTAGGAGAAGCTCCTCAACCCTGTCACCCGTCGCGAGCCTACCTTCCCTCATCATCTATTTAACTTCGACTTTTCTTTTCACCTGTTGAGTAGATTATATGATATGAGGTTAACTTTAACATAAAGTGAACATGGTTTATCTCAAGGTTTTCTTTTGTCTTTGTTGATGATAATGTGGATGTTTTCCTCAATATCCTGTAAGAAAGAATTTCTTTCTCGCTGTTACCAATGTAGGCTCACTGTGCCTTTGATGAGAACATATGGCATGAGCCTCAGCAATATTTGCGCACCAAGGTGACTAACCTGGGTTGCTGTTGGCAGGGATGAATGTGCCATAATGCTAATCTGAGGCCTGGACTGCCAATTTGTTTTGTGGATAATATAGCTAGCCAGATTGTTTCATGGGACTATCTACTTCGCCAATCATTTTCACATGCATTTCCCCCCCAAAAAATATAGCATGATAGACTGATAGTCTTTGCACACCAGTTCATCATTTATATAAGTAGACCTTTTTGTCTTTTGAGTTAAATATGTCAAATTTTGAAAAGTATGCTTTCCCAAGTCACAAGTCATTACACGGCCCTCAGCCTACTACCAAAGAAATTCCTATTGGCTCAAAATGGGGAAGCTTTGACCCTTTTACTGTTGGTTTAAAGGTTCAGTTTTCAGGAGAAGCCCCTCAACCCCGTCACCCGCCGCAAGCCTACCTTCCCTCATCATCTATTTAACTTCGACTTTTCTTTTCACCTGTTGAGTAGATTATATGATATGAGGTTAACTTTAACATAAACTGAACGTGGTTTATCTCAAGGTTTTCTTTTGTCTTTGTTGATGATAATGTGGATGTTTTCCTCAATATCCTGTCAGGAAGAATTTCTTTCTCGCTGTTATCAATGTAGGCTCACTGTGCCTTTGATGAGAACATATGGCATGAGCCTCAGCAATATTTGCGCACCAAGGTGACTCACCTGGGTTGCTGTTGGCAGGGATGAATGTGCCATAATGCTAATCTGAGGCCTGGACGGCATTGTTTTGTGGATAATATAGCTAGCCAGATTGTTTCAGGGACTATCTACTTTGGCAATCATTTGCACATGCATTTTCTCCCAAAAAATATAGCATGATAGATTGATAGTCTTTGCGCACCAGTTCATCATTTATATAAGTAGACCTTTTTGTCTTTTGAGTGAAATTTGTCAAATTTTGAAAACTATGCTTTCCCAAGTCACAAGTCATTAAACAGCCCTCAGCCTGCCAGTCCACCCGAGAAATTTCAGTTGGCTAAATATGGGGAAGTTTTGACCCTCTTATTGTTGTTTTAAAGGTTATCAATTTTTAGGAGTGTGTATGAAAGTCAATACTTCCTGTTTAGCAGAAAGACGGAACTTCCTTGCTCATTTTCAGACAATCACTGTGCCTTGATGAGAACATATGGCATGAGCCTCAGCAATATTTGCGCACCAAGGTGACTCACCTGGGTTGCTGTTGGCAGGGATGAATGTGCCATAATGCTAATCTGAGGCCTGGACGGCCAAATTGTTTTGTGGATAATATAGCTAGCCAGATTGTTTCATGGGACTATCTACTTTGGCAATCATTTTCACATGCATTTCCCCCCCCAAAAATATAGCATGATAGACTGATAGTCTTTGCACACCAGTTCATCATTTATATAAGTAGACCTTTTTTGTCTTTTGAGTTAAATATGTCAAATTTTGAAAAGGATGCTTTCCCAAGTCATAAGTCATTAAATGGATCTCAGCCTGCCAGTCCACCAGAGAAATTTCCGTTGGCTCAAAATGGGGAAGTTTTGACCCTCTTACTGTTGTTTTAAAGGTTATCAATTTTTAGGAGTGTGTATGAAAGTCAATACTTCCTGTTTAGCAGAAAGACGGAACTTCCTTGCTCATTTTCAGACAATCACTGTGCCTTTGATGAGAACATATGGCATGAGCCTCAGCAATATTTGCGCACCAAGGTGACTAACCTGGGTTGCTGTTGGCAGGGATGAATGTGCCATAATGCTAATCTGAGGCCTGGACTGCCAATTTGTTTTGTGGATAATATAGCTAGCCAGATTGTTTCATGGGACTATCTACTTCGCCAATCATTTTCACATGCATTTCCCCCCCAAAAAATATAGCATGATAGACTGATAGTCTTTGCACACCAGTTCATCATTTATATAAGTAGACCTTTTTGTCTTTTGAGTTAAATATGTCAAATTTTGAAAACTATGCTTTCCCAAGTCACAAGTCATTAAACGGCCGTTAGCCAGCCAATGAACTCAACTCAACGAAGCCTTAATCCCAAATAATTAGGGTCGGCTATATGGATTCTTTGTTTTCACTCTAAACGATTTTGGGCTACCTCTTCTGAAAGGTTTAAAACTTTCAAATTATATTGTACTACCATCTTCCAAGTTAACCTAGGTCTATCCCTTCTTTTCTTCCCCTCATCTATCGTAATATGCTCCACTTTTCTAACTAGAGCCTCCTTAGGCTTAGGCCTAACATGCCCAAATCATTTAAGTTTCCGTTCTCTCAATTTGTCCTCAATTGGTACCACTCTTACCTTTTCTCTAATATACTCATTACGAATTTTATCTAGTTTAGTATGCCCGCACATCTACTTTAACATTCTCATGTCGGTAACACTCATTAGGAAACATGATGTCCCTTCATCGCCCAACACTCGCTACCATATAACATTGCAAGTTTTATCGTCATACGGTAAAAATTTTCTTTCAACTTCGTTGGGATATTGCGGTCACACAAGACTCTCGTGGCAAGTCTCCACTTCAACCATCTTGCTTTAATCCTATGACTAACATCCTCATCGCACCTTCCGCTTTCTTGGAGAATCGAACCAAAATATTTGAAATGAGTGCTTTGGGATATTGTCATTCCATCCAAGTTAACTCCATCCTTTTCCACTCAGCCTGTCAATCCACCAGAGAAATTTCTGTTGGCTCAAAATGGGGAAGTTTTTACCCTCTTACTGTTGTTTTAAAGGTTATCAATTTTTAGGAGTGTGTATGAAAGTCAATACTTCCTGTTTAGCAATACATAATAACTAATCATGTCGTAACCCATTCTGTTATCAAAGAGGGGTAGATAATAACAGTTAGCAAATTTTCTATTAGAAATGAATGCCTGCAGGATTAAAAGTGAGAGTCTACCTGTAAATCTCGTACATTGTCCCACTAAAGTATGTCTGTTTTCTTGATCTGCGTTATATCTAATTGATGCATTTTTACTGACTGTTTTTCCTTTTACTTAATTATTTCTTGTTTAATCATCTTAGAGCGGATTCTCATAGGTGAGTGCACATGGATTTAACCGAGGCTTCCTCCCATCTTTGAGAATGACATGGACGTATTCCTCAATCCCCTGCAAGAGAAATATTCTCTCTTACTGTTGTTATTTGAATCTATGCCTTTGATGAGAAGATTTGACATGAGCCTCAGCAGCATTTGCGCACCAGGATGTTTCACCTGAGTTGCTGTCGGCAGGGATGAATAATGCTAATCTGAGGCCTGAGCTCCAAAATTGTTTCATCAATGAATAGACAAGATGTTCTTCAGGACTGTCTACTTTGCCAATCTCTTCCCACCATTTTTTTCCAGAAACATTCGACTGTTTTATGCATGTCGGTTCATAGAACTGCAACTTGGTTTTCTTCGAGTAAAATGTGATGTCAGAATTTGTCACCTGAATGTAATTAGTTTTTTTTACACCAACAAAACACTCGCACAGAGAGAAGGGTACCGTGCATGAAATATTAATGTATTTCATGGAACAAAAAATGGTTCCAACATGTGCCGAGGTTCTATCTTGAATCAATTTTGACCTTGGGAGACGGTGTCATATTTTTCTTTTTGTATGTTTTGTAATTTTACAAACACACCCCCGGCCCCCCTTTGAAGTGGTCTGCTTTTAACTATAAATGTGTAAAACGTATGGAAAGTGCCTCATGGAAAGTCTCAAAGGTCTTATGTTCTTACATAAATTTAATAATAAAATGTATAACTTTTAAAAATCATTTCCAAATGTTGCCTGGAAACATCTGCTTGAAATTTGTTATTCGTCGGACTTTTGAAAGAAGTTCTTGTGCTTGTTTATTATGACGGTTCTGGCTAATTTATTTCTTTTTTTTGCAACCTTATAGTATTATATTGCCATAAAATTAGAGAAAAAATAAATAAAGTAGACAGTGTAAGTTACTCCCAGCCCTCCAAAGTTGAGGTGCCAGAAACTGCATCAACTTCGTCCCCCCAAAATCCCGAAATCTCCCTATCTTCTAGCTTTAACCTACCACTTGCCCTAAATAGTTTACCCAACGAAACACCCAGCTCCAAAAGTGTTTTCTTGATTTTAAAAATGAAAGCTCATTAATTTTAAAATCAGAAACTTATGAACATTTTTCTCCTCTGGGCTCTCTTCGTCGCCGTTGCCTCCCCCTCCCTCCCATCTCCATCCACGGTTCGTTAGTCCCTTTTGTTTCTTCCTCTCCCCCTCCCCTTCCACCTCCCATCACTTTTCTCCCCCTTTTTCGTCGCCTTCACGTTTTGTTCTCCGATTTGTGGTTCTATCCACAGTTTCCCTGTTGGGGCTCGACGTATTAGTAGATCTACCTTCCCCCTGCCTTTATTGTCGTTGGCAACCTCTTGTGGTTTTCTTCCTTTTGTCTTTCCATTTCGGTGGATAATTTTGGGTAGGATCTTTGTTGGTTTGCTTTAGCCTCGTTCATCTTGTGTGCCGTCCTCTGTTTATTCCCTCTTGTCTCCTTTACTAGCCAACTCTTCCCCATGTTTGGCCTAGGACCTTCTTTATTTTGGACGTCCTCGCTGGTTTCTGTGGATGTTGAAGCTGTAGGGGTTCTTGGAGTCTTGATGGCGCCCCTCAGTTGTTCCCCTGTTGGTGTTGGGACTTTGAAGATCTCTCGATGGAGCTCGAGTTCATGTGCCTCCACCGTGCATCCCGTGTTTGCGGCGTGAGCCTCCGAGCATCCTCTTCGTCTACTGCTGTGTGAAGATGTAGCTTTTTTGGGCGATCGTCGTCTACTCTAGGAGGAGAGTTCTTTTGGCTCCTTGCTGCTCCGGCCCTGCTTCGAGGTTTCGGTTACTACACGGAGGTCGTTGGGTTCAATCGATGGTCCTCTATTTGTGTTTCTGTTAGCTTTACTTTTAGCGATTTGGCTTGTTGTGTCCTTCTCCATGTGGGCGTGCAGTTGCCCTTCTTGTACTCCTGTTTACATCTCCTTGTTCCCCTTTGGAACCTTGTGTACTCCTTTGTAGTTTAGTTTAATAGAAGGCTTACCCGGGCGGGGTCTAACCACTATGAATTGAGCACCCTGCCACCCCTTAGTACTAGATGCGGAAGGAAGGTTCCTATATAGAGATTCTCTATAGAGGATATCTTTAGCTGGTTAACAGGAGACTGATTATCTGATAGGTCCTCCACTATCAGTCCCACCATTCCATGAAGGCCTAGTCCAATCAGTTAGCATTTAAGAGTAACACTTGCTGCACTGAACTCACGCTACACTGAGGGTCAGTGCAGTGGGTAATTTTTTTATTTTAAAAATAATAATTAGGTGGCTTCTGAAGAGTCTTACATATTTGTACAGGCCGATCTTTGATTGGATGATCTAAAAAATTTGAAAAATAAAAAAATGTTATTAGGCTCGGTCCATTTAAAGATATTTTTTACTGTTCATTGGGGTTTGGCTTTTGATTTTTCAGATTTTCTTTAAGAGTCTGATCAGAGATATCAGCTTGTACTGACTTGTAAGACATTTTGGGGCCACCTAAAAAGGAATTTAAAAAGTAATAAAAATTACCCACTGCACTCATCTTCAATACAGTGTTGTGGATCAGTGCAGCAAATGTTACTCTAGCATCCATATCCGAGTTACTAGTGGAGTTGTAAATGGCAGATTAAAGTATATATAGGATTACTTAACTAAATGAAGTATAAATATTATAGAAGTGTGAAATGGATTAGGTTGGGTTTCGTTTAGGGCCACAAAACACGAGGATAAATGATTTTAACCCAAAAATTGCTTGGATCTGTAAATTTTTAGATTGGATTGCGTTTCGTAAATTGGGCACAGATTAGATTGCAGATTAACTTGATTCATTTGGAGTCGACACCTACAGCCCATGAACGTTCTGCACCATGGGGTCAACGTTGATTCCTAGCGACCTTGAAGACTATTAAGAGTCCCATGTTTATCCAATGGGATATTTGGTTGCATTATAATGGTCCTTTTTGTTGTAAATATATTTGTTCATAAAGAAAATCACTGTAATGAGGTGTTTGGCAACTTGTATCAAAATATATTTTGATATGACGCGTGTATGTTAAAACGTGATTAAAAAAAAGACGGTAGACTTTTTTTTCATTAGTTTTTTTTTGAAGGAGATTCAGTCAGTAAAGAGAGGAGAAAGAGACGAATTTTGCAGTCTAGTTAGAGTAGAGTGAAGATGAGTTTTGGTACTGTTTGCAATCACGTGAGAGTGGAGTGGAAATAAATTTTGAGACTGTTTAACTCCCCTCATCTTCTCTTTATTGACCTAGTCTCCTCCAAAGAGGGCATAGAGCCACTCTTTTTTATTTGTCGCGCAAGCCCGACACCCTCAACGGTCCCCGACCTCCCTGATTCCGCAACTCGTTCCTTCTGCGACCTGCTTCGTCTTCCATCTTCATGGGAGTAGACCCTTTTCTAGTCTCCATGGCAGCACCTCCTCCCCTCTCTCCATAGCAACCCACCCCCTCTGTCTCTCTCTTTCTGCTGCAACTTCCTGTGCCGTGGCTACCGGTGAAGGGAAATCTACAACCTATGTTGCGGTGAAAACTGATCCCTGTGCTGCAGTTGGTGAAGAACGATCTGCTCCTTCAATGTGTTGCGGCTGGTGAAGACCAATCCGATCCCTGTACAGTGGGGAAGGGAGATCTGTTCATGTATTGTGGTTGGCGAGGGCTGATCTTCTCCCAACATAGCGGTGAAGGCTGAGTTGCTCCCTGTGATAAGGCTGGAGATGGCAGATCTGCTCTTTTTGCTATCGATCTGCTCCCTGCGTGGCTCCCTGTGCTATAGTGAAGCCAAATGTGCTCCCTTTGTTGCATTAAAGGTTTGATTCTGAGCATAGGAACCCTAACTCCTAACATTGTTCTGTGGTTATGTACCGAGATCTATTGCTTCTGATCGTCTTTTCGGAGATTTGGTGTCAAACAAAGCATTTTCAGCGCCAAATATCTTGTGGGAACCCAAAGCTCATTCATAATTTAGACAAAGTGGCTAGGTGATTCGGGTGGACCTTTCCTATTTGAGAAATTGTCTGATGCTTATGAACTTCTATTTTATATCTTTGATTCAGTTTCCTTGGGGATGTGGGGTTCCCTATGGGTGCTTGATTTGAGTTATTGATTTGGGTTATGTAACTTGCACTTTGAATGATGACGGAGACTATGTTTGGGGACCATATGGTAGTGCTGATCGATTTTGCTCGTCTCAGCCAGTTGTTTGATTTTTGTGGATCTTTTTTCTTCCTGGTACTTGATTGCTACACTGGTTTGCTGTTGTCCATGTTATTTCTGCACTGTGAAATTTTTATGAGCTGACAGTCATGACTCATTCCAAAATGGTGCAGGGAATTAAAGTGGCAGCCATCTCAGTGATGATTAGTATAATATTATCTCAAGTTCTCAACCATGTCAATGCCCTGTTTGATCAATCTTTCCGGACCTTTCTTTTTTTCTTTTTTTGAGAAGAAGGGTGGGTGCTTAATCCCCGATGTGCAGTAATGACTCTGGACATTTATCTGGCTACATTTCATTTGTTAAATTCTGGATGTGTCGACTTGTGAAAGGCCCATTATCTCTAGAAATTGTTACTAGTCTTTGATGCAAAACACATAACAAAGTCACAGCCATATGCCTGGAAATCATACAACCCCCCTGAAATTGCAGGAAAGGATGTTTAACCCTTCAAACAGGGTTATTAGCATCTTAATAAACAAGGTGTTCTTTTTTTTGGCGGTTGGGGGTGGGGGTGGGGGGGGGGGGTTGCTTCACTTTTATTGGCCCAAACATGATTGCTGGATTATCTGGGATCTGATAGCTCAAGAAGACAATATTGCATGCCATGTTGAGATTTCTGTTGTAAAATTATGGAACATTATAAGCAACTTTGTAGATTAATGGATAACTAGTATGCAAGCTTAGTTTATTCATTGCCATCTACCAACTCATAGGGAACATATTCTGCATATTTGTTGAATGTAAACAGTCCTATGTTTTGTGTTAGTGGGCTAGGTTTTGTGTTGATGATCTAGGAATGTAGACGATTGAGATATTCCTACGCTGAAGTAGAAGTTGCCGACAGTCTGAAACAAGGGCCCTGCATCTCCATGGTGAAGTAGCTGTCTTAGATATGGCTTTTACAATGAGTAAAGCATCTCCTTCCACAAAAAAACTGTTGATTGAATTGGGTGGCCATTTGAATTCGTAGAAGGAACGCATGAGCTTCACTTTCTCGTGGATATATACTGTTGCCCAGCTTTATAGAGCATAATAAACCATACCTACATCATTCCTAGCAACTATCGCCCCAAATTTATCAAGCTTTAAAGCTCCATCCACATTTATCTTGACAGAATGTGGTGGTGCTGGGTTTGTTTTTGACAGGCCTTTAGTGAGTATCATTCAATTCAGTACTTGGTCACCTTTGACTTTGATATGAACTTGGTCACCTATGACCAAAAAATGAAAGCCTGAGTGCAAGGTTTATTGTCTCATTGTTCCCTTAGTGATAGTGGGGTTTATATTGACGAATAACACTCGGAAGCTTGTGCATGCCTGATGATTGTTGGTCTGAGGGAATTAATGACCATGCCTCTGAAAGTTATGTCTAATGAATCTATTGCACATTGTGCCTAAAGGAAGGGATGACATCAGATTTTTCATTCATAGATATGGGCTACAGGCTGCCATTATGTGGACATAGGTGATAAAGAGGTATGTGATATACTTATCACATTCGTCATGGCCTATTAGTTGCTTTTTTTTGTTAGTCAAATGTGTAAAGATCGGGGCAGGACGGTGAAGAACGCAGTAGAAATGAATTATTAAAATTAATCTCTCTCATTCTCGATCTATTTTGAAAAAAAAACGAACAAAATGCGGTGATCACATATCACCTTACGCAAATTCGGATCCACGTTTGAATGGTCCAACAGAGCGATGCCACCAGTCGAGTATGTGTTCGGCTTCCAACGATATCCATGCTATCTCTTCTCGATGATTCGTCCTCGTTCTCCTGTTTGTTACGACACGTTTGCCGTGATCTCGTCTCTGTGGCAGTGCTTGTGACGGGCAGGCAGAGCTCCTAATAGTCGAGAAGCGGAAGCAGCGGAGCGAAGCTGTAAGGACTGAGGTTTCAGATCCGGTTATCGGGTCGATTTCGGTGTTGAACCCCTTGGTTTGGGTCCTTGTGGGGCTGGGACATGGGTTCCTTTTCGCGTCTAGTTTAGGAGACGTGATTTGATAGGCGTCGGCCTAAGGAGACGCCATTTAGGACTCATACAGGGGTGCCACGTGGGCGAGCGTTGGGGTGCAGGTGTATGACTCAGGTCGTATTGTCTGAATGGCATCTTGAATGGACGACGTGATTCAGACATCTGCCAGAGTACGACCTGCGTCCTGTCGTCTGATCGACGTCTTCTTAGAGCGACGTGATTTGACGAGTTTCGGTTAACGTTTCGAAGTCCTCCCTCTTTTTCCTCATTCTCTCCACTCCTCTCTCTTTCTTCCCCCTCTTCTTCGAACGGCTCCGACCACCTCCTCTCCATCCCGGTGGAGTGACGACGTCCACGGCGGTACCGGCGACGGCTCGCAGCGTGGTGGGTCGGCGACTAGGAGCAAGGAGGAGTTCAAGAAATCGGTGGGGTGACGATCCTCGCTTTGTTTTGCTTAAAACTATATTTTTCTCACTTTGGAGCATGTTTATGGGGTTTTTGGAGTGAAAATACTCGTTTTATAAAATAGGGAACGACGCGTTTTAAAATGGTTATTTGGATTCTCCTCCCCCTTCTATTTTTGGGTGTTTTAGGGCGGTTTTAGGAGGAGGAAATCCCGTTTGTGGCTCTGGGGAGACCGCAAGAAAATCCTGTTTCGGGCGCTAAATACAAAAAGCTTAACATATCCAAGTAAACTATTCCATCCACCATAGCCCAATGGCATCATGTCTCAATTGTAGTCCAATGACCCAATAATTTTATGGTTCAACTATAGCCCAATAGTCCCATGGCCCAATAGTAGTCCAATGGCCTATCTACAACTCCATCATATCGTGACAAAATAAAACATGTGATATGTTGGACTTTTCATTCACTTCTTTTAAATAACTAATAAAATATCACATCATCTTCTATCCAAGTCAAAAGTTAAACATGCCTATATGTCTTTCTCTTTAGATTTTTGCTTCATTTCTTTTAAAAAATTAATGAAATATCACATTATCTTTCATCTAAGTCAAAAGTTAAACATACTTACATGTCTTTTTCCTTAAACTTTCCTTCACTTCTTTTAAAGAACTAATGAAATATCATATCATCTTTCATTCAAGTCAAAAGTTAAACATTATTTACATGTCCTTCTCTTTGGATTCTTCTTTCACTTCTTTTAAGAACTAATGACATACCACGTTTCCTTTTTATTCAAATCAAAAGTTCAACATGCTTATATGTCCTTCATTTTGAATTCATCTTGCACTCTTTTTAAGAACTAATAATATGGCTCATCCAAATTACATAAACTATTATCATCTATTGATCTTCATTGATTCTAGTTTGTGTTGTCATATCATCAAGATTACTATGTCATCCATCCACCTATAAATAGAGCATATAATCCCACTCATTTTCTAAGTTAGGGAGGGAGTAAGGAGACTCCCTTTTGCAAGTTTTAGAAATCCAAGGAGAAGAAATATCCTAACCCAAGTCATAGAGTCCAAATTTTAATCCATCCAAATACTATTGAAACATGGATAGTCGGTGGAAGTTAGCGATATAAGTTTCTTCCTTCTTTTTTTTTTTCCTCTCTTGATTATTTTTTATTTTTTTAATTCTTTCACAAATAGATCTTATCACAAGTTGATAAAATTCGTTTTGTTAGTAAGTTGGTGCTTTTACAAACCCGTAATCTATGTTAAGTCCTAATTTTGTAGTCAAATTTGTTATCATATTTTTTTAAGTCTTTTGGTTTCCGAACCTCTTATTCGGGTGACGACTCCTAAAATTCATTTTTAGTGATCCGAACTTTCGAGTTGCTACACATCTACATAGCGATGAAGTTGGGAATAAGCTTGTCTTATATTTTTTACTAATTTATTAGTTGACCAACGACGTTAAGGGAAAAAGGGAGACAATAGATGGAAGTCCGAGTCATGGGCATATATGCTTGATATATTTCAAAAGAGGTTCAACTTAGTTACTTCAATTAAGCAACTCAAGGTTCATGTTCAAGTATATATTTCTAAAAAATATATTAAAGTAAAGTGGATTGAGATGAAATTCAATAACGAGAACGATAGAAACAATTGACGAAGTATAGGATGCTTACATTAAGATGATGTTACGTTGATATGATTATATTAGGAGTTATGTTGATATACTTACCTAATTTTCTTATTATTCAACAACGAAACAAAGATGCAAAGAAGTAGAGAAACACCATAGTTTCACTTTATAATGAGTGGTTTGAATTGTTTGATGGTATGTTGTATTTTATGAATTCATATGTAAAAAAAAAAAAAGATTAAGAATAGATTATATCAATAGTTGCCTATTTATCAGGTTCAAAAGCAGACAGAAAGCGATAACAAAGTATACTTCTATAGATAGAATTATCAAATAGAAATAGAGATGTAACTCCTACTCACTTCATGAACATGGATTCAGATGAAGAGAGTAGTATAGCATCTAATCCAATTGCTCCAAAGAAAAGTACAAGTAAGGAGAAGAGCAAGTCTAGGAGCAAAAGAACTAGAAGTGGTGATGATGTTAGTATTTGGATACCATTAATGTTACTAGTGAGGAATACCAAAAGCCAACTATCCTTGCAACTGTTGCAATGATCCAAGAAGTAACGAAGGTTGTGATGACAATGCCAGAATTATCTGCTGTTGAAAAAGTAAAACTTAGCAACCTAATTAAGAGTGGAACAGTATATGCAAATTTCTTGGAAATAGATCATGAGACACAACTTGAGTGGATTAACTTAGAATTAGGAAAGTAGGATGTTAGTTTGTTTAAGTTTGAATTATTTTCTTTTTATGTGTTATAGTTAGCGTTATCATGACTTTGTAATATTATCACACTATAGAACTTGTATTAGTTGTTATACATGTTGCTATAACTTGTATTTGTTGTTATATATGTTGTTTTCTATTTATGAATGTATTTTCTTTTTTAACTAATTTGTTTATATTTACTGTATTAGTTTGTAATCATTGATGATGAGTCACTTGATCAACTAGATGTCAATGAAGATTTTGATGTTGAAGAGGAAAGTTGTATTACTCGACAAGATGTAATTTATATTACATGTTGAGAAACATGATACAAGAGTTGGGACTTCTCGAAGATGTATTAGAGATTCAATTCTTACTGAGAAGACATTTCTAAAAGAGTTGCTGGTTCTCTAATTGTTTTTCGAGAACATTGTCGAATAGATCAAGAAGCTTTTCAAATACTATATTTTCATTTGAAGCAGGAAAATTTGCTAAAAGAAAGCATAAATGTTTATATTGAAGAAATGGTTGTGACATGTCTTTATATCATCAGCACATGAGCTTCTAATCGAATGGTTTAAAGTCAATTTCAACATTCTGGAGAAACAATAAGTAGGCATTTTAATGAGGTGCTTAGTGCATTTATTGTTATAGCATCCCATTATATCTCTTTACTTATACTATATTATATTACAAGTAAGCATCATTTTCGTTTCTTCAAGGTAATAAATGACTTTTTAATATTATTGATTAATGATTTAATTATATTTGTTTATTATTTTTACAATATTATTTTAAAATTTATAAGATTGCATTAGAGTTATAGATGGCACACATATATTTGTAGAGGTGCCTAGTGATGAGAACCCTTGATATCGAAATAGAAAAGGAAACTTAATTCAAAATGTTTTGGCAACATGTTCATTTGATATGAAATTTCTCCATGTAAATATTGATTATAAGGAACCTGCGGCGAACTCCTTTGTGTTGATAGGTGTAATAAGTGAAGGATTTCATGTCCTAAAAGGTATAATTTTTTTTTTATAAATTTTAGTTGAGTATTTATTTATTAATTTTTATAATTAGAAAAATATTATCTTGTCGATATTGGATACAGAAACGTAAATCAATTTGACTCCTTATCGCGGTGTTAAATACCATCTTAAAGAATTTGGGATAAATTATATTACACCTTAACATTATAAGGAGTTATTCAACTTGCATCATGCATCATTGCGAAATGTCATTGAACGGATATTCAAAATTTTAAAAGGGCGATTTCGTATTTTTCAGAGTCTATTGCAGTATCCTTTGGATGTACAAGACAACATAATTATTGTTGCTTACGTATTACATAATTTTATTTGAGATTTTACGGGGTGAAGAGATCGATTATAGATTCATATTGAAAATGAAAAAGGTATAGAAATCGATAGAGACAAAAACGACTATGACCATATAGCGACCTATCACCTTATAATCGGGATCCGATTACTAAATGAATATTGAATCATTAAAATTAGGAATCAAATTAAGATATCAAATAAGTCTGGGAAATAAATGATAAACTAAGATAAATAATCAACACAACATAGAATTGTAAAGAAGGTGCAAGAATTAAAAATTATTACAATTCGATTTGATTCAGCAAATAATTACATAATCCTACCGAAAAGGAATAATTAAGCGTACAGACTGGAAAGTGAAAGAACAACTACATCGAGACATATTCCGGAACAGTAGCTGTTGGCACATAACTAGAGACAAAACTCCACAACCTTTTCGCCTGCTGAGAACCTTCACTTGAAATTACAGGGGGTGAGTTACATTAGAATGGACTCAGTAGGGATCATTCGATCCCCATCTCCCACACACACACCTATAATCGCAACAACACAACGATATCAACAGATAAGTATAAATAACGCAGAGAAGTTACAGTCACAATGACGAGATATGAAATATGTGCATTTGTAAATGCGACGGGCACAATTCTAAAACAAGTCAACTCAACACCGCTGTTTACAACCAACAATCTGGCTAAACACACAAACTACACAGTCGAATGCAGAAAACACCGACCCGTTGGAATGGAACAACAACTCTTCGGATAACGCGTTGGCTACTCTAGGTGGTTCTGCCTCCTCCCTACCATAAGTGACCCTCGCCTACTAGACGTCACCTTGTCTCTCCCACACCGACACTGCGTCACTCCCACACCGACATAAGGTGTCAAGTGCTAACAACTGTCACTCTCGGTCCATGATCGTAAAAACACAATGCGATCCGGTCATATGGAAATCCCTCCCCCCTCCCGATGTATGATTTTAAGTATGCATTTGACAGGATTGTCTAAAGATATACATACATGTTAATTGTAGGAAATTAAGGGGTTCTAACTTGAATTGCGTTGCCAGTGGCCGACGTTATTCAATGCCCTAAAACTGATTTTTACAGAAACTGGTCTCAGGAGGGATCTGGGCCTAAATCGCGTCGCCCATGGTCCACACCATTTAAATGGCGTCACTTGGTCGCGACGCTATTTAACACCCGAAAATCGAACTACCTTTGGCACTTGAGCCTAAATCGCGTCGCCCTGATCTGACGCCATTTAGCGTCCGAAACATGATTTCCCTCAAGCCTCCCTCGAGCCACAACATGAGATTTCCTCCCCCAAATCGCCTTAAAACGTCAAAATAGAAAAAATAGAGGAGAATCCAAATAACTAAATTGAAAACACACTAATCCCCATTTCATAAAAACGAGCATTTCTATTAAAATCCCTCATAAACATGTTCATTCTACCAAAAAATTCTCCCACATAACCATAACATGCTCTAAAGTGGGCAATCATGATTTTAAAACAATCAACTACATGTGAGGATCGTCACTCTACCGGTTACTTGAACTCCTCCTAACTCCTCGTCGCTGATCCGCTACACCGTAAGTCGCCGCCGGTAAGACCGTAGACGCCGTCACCCTACCGAGACGTCGGCCGTCGTCCGGAGAGTGAAATGCCACGGGGAAGATGGTGGTGGTAGTGGTGAGAGGCAGGAAGGTGTTGGAGTGGTGGAAGAGAAAGAAGAGGAAGAGGAAGGGAAGGAGACGGAGGGATCAGAGAGAGAGAGTGAGAATAAGAGAATGAGAGAAAATAGGGAAGATCTGGGGCGTCAGACCGAAACACGCTAAATCGCGTCATTTACAAACGACGCCATTCAGACGACATGACGATGTCGTACACTGGCAGATCTCTGAATTACGTCAACCACGCGCGACACCATTCAAACGACATGACTGGAGCCGTACACATGCGCCCAACGCCCGCCTACGCGACACACCTGCAAGGCTTCTAAATGACGTCTTTCTATGTCGACACTATTCAAAATCGCGTCCCCCTATGCCGACGCCATTTAAAATCGCGTCGAGCCATGCACGAGACCCACAAGGACCCAAACCAAGGGGTCCAACACCGAAACCGACCTAATAACTAAACCCGAAAACCTCAATCTTTACATACTAGAATACGAAGAAAATAGTCTACAACTTTCAAATTCAAATGAGTAATGTTGACTTAAAAAACAACTTCGGGTTAACATAACAACACAAATGTGGGAGGATTATACTAATTAGCATTGCCATTAACATTTTTTATTATTGTAGTTGTATAATGAAGTAGAAGACTTTATTGTTAATTTACGTAACTATTAGTTCATTTTTAATTATCGTTATCATTGTATTAATGAGTTAGAAAGTGTATGACACTTGCACTATTTTATTTTGTTTCATATTTGATGATGTTAATTTTTTATATTTATGAAAGGTTTTTTATATTTTTAATTATTTTAAAAATTGTACTATATAATTTAAATACATTACCAAACATGTTGTCATAATTTTTTAAAATTGTAACATTTATTCGGAACACACATCTTACATTTTTAAAAATTATCATGACTTTTATTTTATAATTTTTTATCATGAAACTCTATAAAAAATTATATTGCAACCAAACATCCCGTAAGGGACAAGAGAAAGTATATTTGAAATAGCGGCATCCACTTTACTCTTTACATTAAGGCTTTAATTTAGATGTCCAATAATTTTAATATGATATAGAGTTCAAGTTATGTATTTTGACTATTTATTTTGAACCAGTTGTTATGTGTGTTATAGAGCTTGAGTCTACCTACATGTTACATGTTAGGGCATGTTAGAACAATTGCACATTGAGTGAAGAACAAAACGAAAATATTATTAAAGATAGAGTTCCTTTTTACCCTCGAGCTAAATGATTTGATAATTTCAATGTGATATTAGAGTACATGATTATGATTATGTTCAAGACTATGTACCTCATGTATGTTATTAGTGTGTCGAAGTTAGATACTTATCTGTATATTATAGGAAAAGAAGTCGAATAATGCGTCGATATTGGGCAGTCATAAAGTGTAATGAGAAATTGTTAACTAATCCATGCTTTAAAAAATAAAGAAAGGAAAATAGTTCATGTTTAATCAAGAGGGAAAAATTGTCAACTAGTATTATCAAGTAGTCTGTATTATAACATTAGATAATATAGATATCTTACATATTCAATCTAATCCATAATGACTTGCGAGTTGATTTTGAGACTAATCTATAACCTAACTCATATAATGAATAGGTTGAAGTCTTTTAGTTCAAATGCTAATTCAATCCATAAATTTATAAGTTAAATCAAATTTTATGAATAGAATTAAACTGTAGATTAATCCCATCCACTGGGAACCCTGAGCGGCACTACAAGTCGGTAGAGTTGCTAGTTTTTAAGGATTAACCTTATCACACATCGGAATTGGATGCCAGGAGATGGGCAGTACAGTCCTATTCTACGATATTTCTCCCTCGCCGCGTCTTATTCTAAGAAAAAAGTTCCAAAAGCTCTCCTATTCCTAACCACGTAATCCATATCCGCGTGGCTGTGGGACCCAATATTATATTGGTGGGTCAAGCACTTGAGACGTGGCAATATCTTCCCCTCACTAATTGGTAAAATATCTTCCCATTACTAATTCGTAAAATATCTTCCCGTTACTAATTTTCGTAGCTTCGGTGCTATTAATACCCCCCACACCCCAGTCTTCAACTCTGGCGCCACCCCCACAAAAAGGCGATCCCTTTCTTCTCCCCTCCCCACAGGTTCCCCTCTGGCCTTGTCCGTTCCCCCTCGATCCTTCCCACCCCTTCTTCCTCTTCTTCCCGCCATTTCCGTATTAGAGGTCGAGCTCGTCATCCTTCTCTCCCTGTCCCTAGATCTCTCTGTTGAAACTTTTAGCTTTTTTTTTTTTTTTTTTTTTTGCATTTTTTGGGGAATTTTTGTGTGTCTGAGGGCTGCCATGGAGGTTTCGGTAGTGGGGAGGCAGGCCGTCGCGCGGGGGGCGGAGGCGCTGGCCCCTCCGGCCCTGAGCCGCTGGCAGCTTCTCAGGAACTGGAGGCAGAGAGGGGTGCTCCCCTTCTGCGGCCTGAGCGGCCGCGCGGGGGCCCCCGGGGGGGCGGCGGCCGGCGCTAGGGGGCGGAGGGGGGTGCCGGGGGTCCGCGCGACTTTGGGGAAGGAGGTGGTGGCGGGGGAGGCGGCGAAGAAGGCAGCTCCGAGGGACGAGGCCGCTCGGAGATCGGCGGTGCGTGCGCTCTTTTCTCCTATTTTTATTTCTTTATGTATTAGTCAGAAGGAAAAATTTCCCCTTTTCGCGTAGTATTTTATGATTTATGTGATAGAAGGCAAGTTTACCAATCGTGGTGTTTTTGGAAGGCATGGTTTGGAGGAAATTTTTTCAATACGAATCGGATCCGACCGAATTTTTTTGGTACGGTTTGGTTCCAATCGAAATTTTATATTTTATTTATATAAAAAATATATATAATTTTAAAATTTAATTTTAAAAATATTTATTTATACGTAAATATGTATATGATACTAAAATATTAAAATATTTATAAACATAATGTTAATATATATTTGAAAAAATTAATTTATTCTATTTTTTAATTTGATTTAGTTTTACAATTTTGTAAAATTTAAATCGAACCGAACCAAATCGAACGTGACCTCAAACCGAACCGAACCGAATCACTCAGTTCGGTTTTTTAGTTTGAACCGAACTATGCACAGCCCTAGGCATGATCTTAGAAATAAGGACTGCCCATGCAAAATTTTCAATAAAATTGGATTTTTTTGTCCGGTATTTTAAGTAGGAATACATGAATTTTCTTGGTTTCCTTGTCTACTTCCGTAGGCTTCATATTTGAGACCTTCAAGTGGAAATCTCAGGAATGATCAAACCTGGCTTTATGTATGCATATTATCATAGGGTCAATTCATTCATTTCTCTCGGGTTCTTATTTCTTGTCTAAAATTATCATAAACCAAAAGCTGAAGATTTTAAAACTGGGATTTTTAGAACCGAAAAATTATAGTTTCGCCATCTTACAGCACACCAAACAACACCTAAACGCTTTGTTCACTATTTCAGGGCATTTCATGATGCTAACCAAACTTGGCCTCCCTTTCTTGCAGCTGGATCGCCCCCAGCTGTTTGTTGGGCTTCCTCTAGATGCAGTGTCCGACTGCAACACCCTAAACCATGCCAAGGCGATCACAGCAGGGCTAGAGGCCCTCAAGCTCTTGGGTGTTGATGGTGTGGAGCTTCCCATTTGGTGGGGGATTGCTGAGAAGGAAGCCATGGGGAAGTATGACTGGTCGGGTTATCTAGCACTGGTCCAGATGATCCGGGGCACCGGCCTTCGGATCCGCGCCTCCCTCTACACCCATGCTTCCAAGGACCCTGCCATCCCTCTCCCACTGTGGGTATCTGCCATTGGTGAAGCAGACCCTGACATCTTCTTCGCCGACAGGGACGGCAACCATTACAGGGAGTGTCTATCCCTGGCTGTTGATGAGCTCCCATTGCTGGAGGGGAAGACCCCTATGCAAGTTTACAGGGCATTTTTCCAGAGCTTCAGAGCTGCCTTCTCAGAATTCCTGGGTTCCACCATCACGGTATATCAAAAACAAGAGCTTTCTGTGTTTTTATCTGTTCATTGCATGCATGGCTTGTTGAGTTCCATTTAGGTGTTGTTTGGTAAGATAGAGAAATCATTGAATGGTGAGATCATTTGTTAGAAGTTTAAAACAAAGGCCCCCAGTTTCTTTTTTACTGCCATTCTAATCGAAACTAGAACCGGGGAAACCTTTGAAATGGATGGTCCTGACCCAGATTTCACTATCACATCAGTCCAAACAGATTGAGTTTGTACAGTGTTTTACGTCAATCCATGATGAAACAAATTTGGATATTTCAGCAATTTACTTCAATCCAAACAGCCCTTTAATTCGATGCAGCAAGTCAAGCTTAACGATCTAAAGTTCTTCTTTCTGGAATTTTTCTTGCATGTTCAGGATGTTCTAGTTAGCCTGGGACCTGATGGTGAGCTCAAGTATCCATCTTTGCCACCAGCTCGAAATGGTCAGGCGGCTGGAGTTGGGGAGTTCCAGTGCTATGACAAGAACATGTTGATCCATCTCAAGCAGCACGCAGAGGCAAGTGGGAACCACTACTGGGGCCTCTCTGGACCCCATGACACCCCCCATTACAACCAGTCACCAGAGACAACCAATTTCTTCAGGGAGAATGGAGGCTCATGGGAAACACCTTATGGTGATTTCTTCCTCTCCTGGTATGCCGATCAGCTCCTGTCCCATGGCGAGCGCATGCTGTCGATGGCCTCGGCCGAGTTTGGAGATCTCCCCGTGACTGTCCATGGAAAGGTCCCAATGATGCATGCTTGGTGCAAGTCTCGATCCCACCCAACTGAGCTGACTGCTGGATTCTACAACGCTGCCAACAGAAATGGCTACGATGCCGTCGCCGAGATGTTTGCGAGGAATTTCTCCGGCATGACCCTGTCTTCCATGGACCTCTCCGATGAGCACCAGCCGCCAGCTTCTCGCGCCAGCCCGGAGTCGTTGTTGTCTCAGATAATGGAGGCCTGCAAGAAGCATGGGGTGTGTGTTTCTGGGGAGAACTTCTCCCTCCATGGAGAGCCCAACAGCTTGAACAAGATCAAGGAGACCCTCTCCAGGGGGAGATCATCAGCAGCGAATGATGATGGAATGGTGGATAAGTTCACATATCAGAGGATGGGGGCACACTTCTTCTCGCCCGAGCATTTTCCCATGTTTACGCAGTTTGTGAGGAGCTTGGACTGGTCTGAGTTGCACTCGGACGATTTGCCTGCGCATGGCGGGGAGACCAAACCTTTGACAGCAAACGCCGCATTGGAGAGTAGCAGTAGGCAGATGCGAGCCGTGTAGGAGATCTGTTCTCTTATCTTATGTGTAAATTGTAATCACCGTATATAACACGATGCTATATCTTTATTGGTTCGCAGCGATGCGCATGTAAACCATGTTTGTCATGTGTTACTCTCTTGATTTTTTTGCCCACACATATATACCTGAAATCTTATATATTCGACTCTGTCCCCTGAAAGCATCATATTTGCTGTTATTTGTACAAAGATCAAATAAGGAAGAGTTAGATATATTCTCCAAGAACTCATCATATTTGCATACATCCCTTATATTCTTTGTATACTCATGTATACCTTCATATTTAGTGATACTGTTTTACAGATGACTATAGGACTATCAATGAATAATACAATTTATTGTGGACTACCAGACAAAATAAAGAAGATAGAGGTCTATAGTAGAATATGATAAATTCTGGAGGTGTATATGTAATATGTAATTAGCCCTTCAAATAAATCAACATCCGCACACATTCGGTAAACTGCAACGGGAATATTCTCCGACGGTGTTAGCTAAATAATAAATTGTAATTTTATCCTCTCAAATGTTAAAAATGAAATTTCCACTTTCTGTCAGGTCTCTTTTTTTTTTCTTTTTCTTTTTCTTTCTTTCTTTCCAACGGGTATAGTTGTCCTTGAGTTAGGGAAAGGATACCAATTCACTAAGGTAAGCATATAAATGAATATAGCGAATATGAGCCATTTTAAGAATATAGCGAGGGAGAAGATGAATTCAGAGTTATAATATTAAATAACATAAAGTTAGAAGTACAGAGTTGAAAGTAGTTTTGCTCTTATAGGATAATAAACCTGTGGAGTTGTGGACCGACGTGAGGCCAAGGATACACGCTTGTGGGCCCGCATGACAAATTCTACAATATTAGTGGGTGCTTCTTGCGAGGATCAGTAAGTTTGCATTTTGCTATTAAAAAAAAAAAAAAAAAAAAAAGAGTAATACTTGTTGCAATGCACGCATCGTCATTGCAGTGGGTTTTTTAAAAAAAATTTCCTGACAAAAAAAAATTGAAAAATAAAAAAATTGAGCTCAATGAATAGTAAAAAAAAGTCGTCCTATTGGGCATTGCAATGTAGGGACGGTTAGGGCACTTCTGAGGCGACCTAGAAAAAAAAAATTAACCCACTGCAATGACGATTGTAGCAAGTATTACTCAGAAAAAAAGTAAGCTTGCACCGCTACCTTCGTACTCCTGGACTCGCATGACGACTTGACAAGGTTCTAAAAAGTTAGGGTGTTTACTGAGGAACCCTCAGAGCTGTCCATTTTAGTGGTCCTAATGAGAATGGGCAAGGCAGCTATGTGGTTGTTTTAGGACCTATTTGATAAAATTTCTATTTGAAAGTCACTTTTGACTTGTGCTTCTCACATAAATGAGTTGAGAGAGAGAAGTTATAACTAATTTTAGTTTGTTAGAAAACTCAGTTCTTTCATAACAACCTCACTTTTTCTCCGATATTAGAACTTTCCTCTTATAACTTTTGATTGAAAGCTAAAATACAAGTAAAATATTACATAAATAACTTTCAAAATTTAATGACTTTTACAAGAAATAATTAAATGAAAGTACAAAATTACTTTCAAATGGAAGATGTGCCAAACACGGCAGATTAGCCACTAGAAGAGCTTCGACACAAAATTAGGTGAAATAGTCTTATAAGGACTCCTCAAGCATAAACTGGAGTAAATGGACCCAACTGATGGTTCTTGAACGAGGCCAAAGCCGACCTCTCAAGGGCCATGGGGAAAGTAGGGAATGGGCTGCATTTGATACCTCTTAGATAATGATGAACATATTGAACCTCTCAAAGTGGTCAACCGGATCGACAGTCCTATTATTTAGGGTTCCCCCTTAGGCATCTTCACCTTATCAGGAAGGGTTCCACCAACACTTCCCTAGAGGATGCAGATCAGGGAAGAACGGTGTTGATGAGGGGTTTCCCCTTGTGACTTTGTTTACAGAATAACTTAAACCAGAATAAGATTCTGGAGATTTCTTAAACCAGAATAAGAAGTATTTTGATTTAGCAAATTGTTGATATTCCACTCAGAATAAGAAGAATTACACTGCGTTATTCCAAGTGATTTGGTAGGAATAAGTGGAATAATAAGTGAAATAAAAGGTAAAATTGAGAGAATTGAGGGATTAGATATTCCAAGTAGAGTTTGGGGAGTTGGAGGAATTGGAGGAATTAGGCATACCCTCAATCAAATCAGAATAGGATCTTTACACTGGTTATTCTGGCGCTATTCCACAAACAAAGTGAGCTCACCTTATCAGGAAAGGTTCCACCAACACTTCCCTAGAGAATGCATATCAAGAAAGAATGGTGTTGATGAGGGGTGCCCGTAAAGCTCAGAACATGAATTGATGAATCACATCTCCTACCCAATCTTATGGAATCAGTGGTTGATATTAAGAGTCATGATGGCAGGTGCAAATATGGTTGGAAGTTTAGGCAGGTTCATCTGAACCACCTGAGTCAATTTGAAGATTAGGTTGGGTTGGACTTGCACTACTGTGGGCCGAATTGAGTTATTGCCTACTTTCAACCTGACCTCCCTAAGGGTTGGATCAAGTTATACCATCGGGTCAACTTAACTTTAAGAAAATCTGAGAATAATTTAAAAAAATATTCTATATAAAATAAATTACTTTTGTGATATACTCTTTGGGTTAACGTCGGATCGAGGGGTTAGATGTGTTTTAGCCTGTGTAAGGGTTAGGGTGGGTTAAGAAAAGTTAATGTTAAGGTCAAATCGGGTTAGCCATGGTGGCATTTAGATTGGGTTAGGTTCTAATTGAGAGACTCATATTGTAGATTGAATTAAGGTTGACATTAACCTGGACCAATCAAACCCAAGTTGCAGCCGTAGGCCCGTAGGTGAGGGCAATTTGCTGTTCTAGCAAACACTTATTGCAATGACTGTTGCAGTAGAGGGCATCGTATTGGGTAAAAAAATTGAATTTTTTTAAAGGTCGGACCCATATGTCTTATGCGTTTGTATAGTCCAATTTCAAATCAGGTAACTCAAAATATTTAAAAACATAAAACATGAAACCCTAATTAATAGTAAAAAAATGTCTTTAACAGACCAAGTCCAATAATAGTTTTTAATTTTTTAAAAATTTTTTGATCGTCCAATTGAAGATTGTGTATGGACACATAGGGTATGTGACATTCGCCCTTAAATTTTTATTTTATTTTTCTTATGACTACAACAATACTCCCCACTGCAGAAATGGTTACATTACAGCAAGTTTTACCCTTGTTGTTCATCCTCTAGGCATGTGCCAGAGGAGGTGGTCTCGTTGGCCTTGGCAACCGAAGAAGATGATCATCGGTGAGAGCTCAACCACTTGGAGAAGAGGCAGCATTCTATCCTGTCGTTGCCAAGGATGTGATTGTCGCTATGTTAAGGACTTGTTTTTTTTAATGTAAAATTTTGTAAATCATTGATTTTAAAATAAGTGAATTTTATTGTTTTAGAATCAAGGAATATTTGTTTGGTTGTTTGTAAAACAAAAAAAGAGAGATGTTTCAATCTTCTTGTTTTAATTTACAGTAAATTTTTGTTGTAAACTAAAATAAGAAAATTGAACTGTCAAGTGAGCAGACAAGGTCTAGATAGAATTTTACTTTACATTATTTTACATCATTTCAAACAACGAAAAATACTGTGAAATGAAATAATTGTTCCCAATTATGCTATTTTACATTAAAACAAATAACACCTAATAGATTGGCCACTATACGGAGTAATGGGCTAGTCAACCCATTGGATATTCCTCTTATCATTTCCCATTATTATGATAAAGTATACATATTTAAATGCATTCTGCTCTACAATCCAAGAATGTCGTGAAATGTCACGGTTAGAAAGATCAGCATGTTGCATAACCTAACTTCAAGAGCAATGGTATGCTAGCGGAGAAAGTATTCCGATTCTCTTTCCAAACAAAAGAAGAAATTTTGAGCGAGTCTTTTCTTGTGAATTTATAACGGGTAGTTATGATAAGGTTTAAAAGATGGAGAGTTTTTGTATGTATACCCCTGTAAGTTATCACACTTGTATGTATATCTATAATTTTCACATACTGTTATAAATCCCCCTAACATCTAAAAAAACATTGTAGTTATATCCCCCCACCAAAATGCCATGATGTCCAATGAAAGATTTCATAGATTTTAGTAAATTCGGGAGTACACAGGCAAAATTATGATGAATTTAAGGATATATATGTAAAACTAGCGTAATGTTTTTGCTATATTTAGTTAGATGCCTTTGTAATTTTGACAGGAAGGATATAACAGTAACCTTTCATAAGATGTCAAAAATATTTATAATAATATGTGGAAGTGAGAGGTATACACAAAAATATGATAATTAGTACATATACAAAAGATCTCATAAATAAACATGTCAAATGAATACATGCCATTATGATGCCATCCAAGTGGAAAAACAAGGAAGTTTCCTAGACACCAGCATTTCCATTACCCTATCTAATCTATTTGTCCTTTTTTGTTTACACAAGTAGTCTGTGAGTCATTTAATGTATTTTCTTGCACACATAGGTTAGGACATTGTTGAAAACAATTCTTTTAGGATTCAGAAAAATTAGAGTTACATATGTTAATCGTTTAGTGATTCTTTTATACACACAAGTGAGATCCAAAAGGTTACTTCTCCTCATGCGGAAGGCGGAGTCTCACCGAGTTTTAATAGTCCTCTTCGCCGAGTTCTTCTCCAGTTCTTGCAGCTGCGCCGTTCAGCCGCACAACCTCGCCTTTGCTCCCTTCCCTCCGCCTTCCTTGCCCTCTTTTTTAATGCTTCATCTTAGCCCCTTGGTGGGTTTTTGGCTTGCGCTCCCAGTTAGTGAGTTTATCGATTCCCTCCCGTCTGTGGGTGCCTCTTTCGGCTAGGCTTTTTTGGTGTGTTTGACAAAATTTTTACTTTTAAAGTTATTTTTGACTTCTATTTTTTATATAGAATGAGTCGAAGAAGAGAAATTATAATTAATTTTAATTTGTTACAAAAATCAAATCTTTCATAATAGTCTCACTTTTTCTTCAATCTTGAAAACTCTCTCTTTGTAATTTTTAGTTGGAAGTCGAGACACTAGTAAAATATCACATAAATAACTTTTAAGATTCAATATTTTTATAAAAAATAATTAAATAAAAATACAAAAATACTTCCACATACAAACACGGCCTTTGCCACCTTTCCCTCTCCTTGCCCTCTGTTCCGTCATTTTCTCCTCTTCAAGTTCGATGCCGGGCGAGATACCCATGATTTGGTTGTTTCCGCATCAATCCAGCTCCGAAATCATGGAGTTCCTTGGTGGTGCTCAATCCATGTGTCTTCAGTTGTTGGCATACGTCTCGAGCATATCTCTTCTTCGGCTATCCGCTTACAATTACAATTTTCTCTGGCAAGCTTTGCTGGCTCCTTCGAGATGGAGAGACTCAGTTTCCCCAAGCAAACTCTTGTTCTTCTCCGACTCCGCGAAGCTTGCTTTATTGTCCCGCTGTTCTCTTCCTTGGATGTGTTGGACTGTTGGATTCTGTTTCTATCACTCTGTGTTTTTTTTTTTTTTGGTCGAAGTGACTCAATGGTACAAAGCCAAATATTCAGTTCGAAGAGCTGAGTTCGAATCTGTCAACACACGAAATATCCGTTCAAATAGACGATTTTTTCAGCTCAAGGAACGATAATTCTACAGGAAGACCTCCGCCTGTACACAATGTAAGCAAGTTCGACCCTGCGACCTCCCTACCTAAGAGGGGCGTACCACTACGCTACGCAAGTGGGTACAAGTTTGTATCACTCTGTTACGTTAGTGTTGTGCGCCATGTTGATCCCATGCTCTACCGGCTCGCTTTTGTTTCATTTTCTTCTTCTCATGTCGTGGGCTTCTGTTCTGCATGTAATACTCCTGTCTTATAGTTAAATGAATGATGGCTTTAACGACAAAAATGCAGAAGATCTCATTTCTTATAAGAGTATCTGCTATCCGGCCATTGGTTAAAGTTTACAAAACCGTGATGGTTTCGACGACTATATTGTAATCTGGAGGTAGTTTGTACACGTTGTCATACGTGTCTAAGTATACTTGCAATATAATAATGTTTTGTAATATTTGAACAAAGAAGGGTATAAATATGTGATACCATTAAAAAGAAAGGATTTTTACATATATACCTTTGAAAATTAGTGTATTTGTGTTTACATTCCTAACTCCCATATGTTATATAAAATATCTCTGAAAACCTCAACGTTATGGCTATGTCCTTCTTTCAAAATGTCATTAACTCTAATATATATATATATATATATATATATATATATATATACTAGTTGTAATCCCGTGTGATGCATGTCGAGTTAACATGTTTGAATAAAAAAAATATAATTAATATAAATGAAGTTAATTTTTTATACTTTTTGAAGAAATGAATAAAATAATTATAAAAAAATATATATTCAGAAATATTAATATTTTTTTTTATGAATATTAGGCTAGTTGTTCAGTAAACATTAAAAGTTCAAAATCATTGTACCTAATTGAAATATGAATTGAATAAGAAAACTAAAGAGAAAAGGAGGAGAGATGAAGAATTAATGAGAGAGAGTGGGAGAAAGAGATAGTGAGAGAGAGAATTAATGAGAAAGAGGGGGAGAGAGAATTAATAAGGGACATACATATTAATAGGAGAGAGGAAGAGAGAGAATTAATGAGAGATGATTAATATGAGACATACATATAATAGGAAAGAGGGAAAGCAGAAAATTTTGACGGAAAGTAGAAAATTTTGGTGTTGACAAGTGACAATAAAAAAATTCTGTTTTATATATATAGCATATATATATATACCCTTAAATTCACTAAAATTTTGCACATATGCCACTAGCTTTACCAGAACTTACGGAATCTTCTAATATATTTGATTAGAGTTAAAGGTATTTTGATGGAGCGGCATAACCACAATGTTTTTGAGATTTTCACTAGCATTTCACACAATATATGGGAGTTGAGGGTGTATACAAATAAATAATTTTCAAGAATATATATACAAAATTGCCTAAACATCGCCAAAGTATGCAGCTTCAAAGTTTGTCCGTGCTTGGGGTATGTGGGTGTGCTCTGAGCACGACATTCCATGGACAATTTAACTTATGATTAACGGCTTAATTGAGTTTTTCGAACTGCATGAATGGTATTCAAATGATGGATCTGGATGGATCACATTAGCCAAATATTATTAGAGTATTCTGGCTTTATTTAGAATCATTAAAAATGTCATTTCTGTCATCTGCTTATTGTTGATGTCCTTCTCATTCAGGCGTTATAATTGGGTTGGATTATTTGGTAATGTATTTGAACCTATTACCAAATAATCCAATCCAGTGAATAACAGTAATACCTGTTGAATGCCTCCTGCTAGTTCACGGTGCTGCGTATTACAACAAATATAAAAAAATATTATGTATTTTTTATTTTATTTTAAGTTGCACCACACATATCATGCATGTCCATATAATCTGACCTCTAATTTGATGACTAAACATTTTTTGGTTTTTAATGATTTTTTGGGTCATCTAATGATCGGGTTATACGGACATATAAGGCACGTGTACCCCGATCTAAAAAAAAATTCAAAAAATAAAAAACATTATGTTTACTAAAATGCTCCATACTGCAGCAGCAAGAGCCATTATAAAAAGTATTACTCTTAAAATAAATTGGTTTGAAAATGCGTCGGCTTCCACCATGACTTGATGGTTCCTGAATGCGCTGCATGCAATATGAGCATTAACTACTCTAAGCACGTGAATGGCACCTCTTCTAATTAGAAGTATATTTGAACGTGATAAGTTTTAATCTATCTACTTACTTTTAGCTGAGAATATTATCTCTTAACATGTAACAAAAAAACTCAAATGATAATTTCTCAATTTGAAAAAAATAAAACTATGAGAAAGAGATCTGACTATAATCTTCTCTCTACTATTCAATTCTTATTTGAGGTACCAGAGCGCATGAGAATGGTGATCTATGACCGTAACATAACATCTCTTACATTGGTTTGATTAGAAAACCTCTAATTTATATAATCAAACTAGAAGAACTCCTAGGTAAATTTTATATTTTTTGAACAAAAAATTATTATATTAAATGTTTTTCTTGTAAAGGTGGTTGATACTTGAAACTGCGACATGTGAAGCAAAGCCAGTTGCACACTTGTGTACTTTGGACACTCACTTTTCACTGGCATGTGGGCATTTTCATCCAAAAGGATATGCAATGAAAGCATTCAAACAACATGGGAATGATGTAGCATACTTTTGCAAAACTTGTTCAAATTTGAGCACTACTTCTCTTTTTGAAATATACCTTTAAAAACCCCTTTTTTCAGTAGAAAGTTAGTCAAGGCATACCATGCACACATCATGCATGGTGGAAATTGGATTTTTTTGCTCCAAGTCATCCTCCTTCCTGTTCAAAACTGTGATCTGTTGCTTTCAAATTTCAACTGAACTGGAAGAGCAAAAGCACTCTCGTGTGAAAGACGGCACCTTTTTCTCCCTCATGTTGCGAATCTATGCGTCGGCCATGGCGACAGGCGCCACCTTGGTCGCGAAGCAACTACGCAGACCAGTCGCATCCGCCCCATCAACCCATGGACGACCTCCCTTGCTCCATCCCACGCCAGCTCCCCATCTGCAGCCGCCCATCTCCATCCACGGCGGTCTTCTCTCCGCGTTTCGCTTTCCCAGCAGCACCTAGTGTGGCGACCATGGAAGTCCTCCTTCGTGGCCTCCCATGGCGTGGGAGTGGTCGGGCGGGGTAGGGGCGCTGCCTGCAACAGTGGAAGGGCCAAAAGAACGAAGCTTTCCTTTTCCCGGAAGCCGGAAGGGAGAAAAGATCCAACCTTTCGAAGCCAAGCAACCCCCGCTGGGGATCCCTTTCGCGCTGCCGCCGCGGCTGCGTCGTGGGTGCGCTCACCCCGCCGCGGCGCCCCCCCACCCCCCCCCGCCCCCCGGGCGCCATCATGGCGTTCCCGCTTGCTTTTCCCGCACGCCTCCGTGCTTCCTCTGCGCGCAATCATTTATATATGCGCCGGTACAGTTGATTTCCCCACTTTTAAATAGGCACGGTCTCCATCTCCGCACCTTCTTCTGCTCCTTCCTGGGGCCAGCGCTGGAGGGCGACCCGCTGCCCGGGGATCTGCAAATGGGCTCCGATTCCGTGCCATCTGCTGCAGCCTTGTGTTCGGTTTGATGCCCAGAAACTGTGGGAGGGTGGAGAGGGAGGAAGGAGGGCAGCGGCGGCGGCCATGGCTACGGAGGCGGGTTTGGTGGGTTCTTCGGTGGTGGGGAGGCTGGGGCTGGCGGCCACGTCCGACCATGCCTCGGTCGTATCCATCAACCTCTTCGTGGCGCTGATCTGCGCCTGCATTGTCATCGGGCACCTGCTCGAGGAGAACCGCTGGGTGAACGAATCCATCACTGCCCTCCTCATCGTGGGTTCCAATTTCTTCTTCTTCTTCTTTCTCCTCCTCCTCCTCGTTTTCTTCTGCTCTGGTTGCTGTTTCTGGCGCATTCGTGTTTGCATGTGGAGGAATAGTCCAAAGGTTGCGCCTTTTGTTGCCTCTGCAAGGGATGAGAGAAATCTGATCATTTTGTTGGGTGGCAGGGGCTGTGCACTGGAGTGGTAATACTGATGACTACTCAGGGGAGGAGTTCACACATTCTTGTCTTCAGCGAGGACCTCTTCTTCATATACCTGCTTCCGCCTATCATATTCAATGCCGGGTACGCTCGGTTTTGGGTGGTTCTTGTGATTTTACTTTAAATCCTACTTTTGTTTCTCTTCGATAAATCCTACTTTTGTTCTTCTTCGATTGATCGGATGGCAAATGCTTTTTCTGTCGCTTGCTGTTTCTACATTGTGTCTTTGGTTAAATGCTGGTGAGAAATTGTAACACAATCTCAAGGCCAACAAAATATTGTGTTAGTAGCGTTGACGCATCCCAGGGGAAAGTCTCCATATTAGAGCTAGCATTTAGGTAAACACTTTATTTTTCATCTGCTCTTGGAAAGATACTAAATTCTTTTCAGTCTTCTTGTTTCTTCACTGCGGTTGTTTTGGCAAAATCTAAACAAACTCCATTAATTTTATTTTTCCCTTTTGTTGATGATTGATGATCGTGATAGTTTTTATTCTAATCTAGAATGATCTAGGCATCCTGAATCTTCTTAAAGATGCATGAATTGAAAGATCAAAATGAATATATATATATATATATATATATATATATATATATATATATATATATATATATATATATATATATATATATATATATATATAGAGAGAGAGAGAGAGAGAGAGAGAGAGAGAGAGAGAGAGAGAGAGAGATTGATTTAGGTGTAGCCCATATTGACAGTATTCCTATGGAAAATAGCTTAGATGGCTCAGTCACATGTATCAAAAGGAGGTGGTTGGACGTAGCAATAAAGGACTTATCATTAACTACAAACTATGTTTCATACGTTAAAATGGGGGGATATGATTTACGTAGCTGAACCCAAATAATGGGATAATATTCTGATTGGGATATCTTTTTAATTTTTGTTTTAATAACAACATTTGGAGAGGTTTGACCCCGTATGTCAGAAGAAAGTCACCATCTGTTAAATAACTACCATTGTTGTTCATCCCTTTGTTAGTTAAATAAAGCATTTATTATTGTTTTCACCTTGAAAGGTCTGGTTACTGCCTTGCTGGCTCTGTTCTTTCTTCCAGCTAGGTTATTCACTTTTATTTAAAACAAACCATCATATTCTATGAACACTACAAATATGTTAGTATGTTTTTCTGATATTAATGCAACTTTTGGAGGCAGGTTCCAGGTCAAGAAGAAACAGTTCTTCCGCAACTTCATCACAATCATGTTGTTCGGTGCCGTTGGCACGCTGATATCCTTTGTCGTCATATCAATAGGTTACTCTTTTGGCCTAATCTTTGTATGTTCTCTCTTAGCATCTGCTTATGATTCTTTGCAATGTTTTCTTTCAGCATCTGCTTATGTTATGTGTTGAGGCTACATGCTTAGGATGTTGTTCTTTAATAAGTCACTTATTCACTTGATCTTGGACAACTTTGCTCTCAGTTTTTAAGAAATAGTAATAAGGAGAATAAGTATAAAAATATACCTTATCCCATTTACATGTGTTGGCTTTAACAACATTACAGAAATGTATGTTCCTTCAGATTTATGTTCTTATTTATTTGTAGCTTTCCTGATTCGTCTAGTCACTCTTTAGTTAGTATGCATTCAGTCTTTTCTTCTCCATGCTGCATTTCATGTTGGAATGTAACATCCTTTTGTATCTTGGAACCAGATTTTCCATCCATTATTCTTTCCGATGATACTACTGTATTAACTTGAATGTTACAGTTGAAAATTACAGCAAGTCCTTGCTAGCACAATTTATACCAGTCACTGCGTCTGTGCTTGGGTGTTTTCTTGTGTAACCCAAGGCACTTTTATAATAAGGTTCCTGTAGATGTTAAAAAATGAAGTACAGGCCTGTGAGTTTTTAAATCATATAACGATTATGAATCTGTCAAGAAAATGTATTACGAAATTATGCCCACAAAGCAAGATGACGATGTGGAGGGATTATCCAGTGATTGGTGATTACATGGTTATGTAATAATGCTTTACCTGCATGAAGCAGTGAATTTGGTTGCAGTATTAGCTGACTTTTTTTCTGATCTTGTGTTAACTTTTTCTGTGTATTCTTTCCAATTGTGCAGTACTAATTTTCACAGCTTTGATCCAGGTTCTATTGTATTACTTGGGAATACTAATATGGGCCAACTGGACTTTGGTGATTTTCTTGGTATGTTCCAACTAAATGCAGTTTGTTCATATTCCTCTCTTCTTACTACTTTCCCATTATGCCCTCATCTACTTGTCTCTTCGATCTTTTCAGCTATTGGAGCAATATTTTCTGCAACAGACTCTGTTTGCACCTTGCAGGTTGTGGAGCATCTTGGGAGTACTGCAGTGACAATTTGACAAACTTATGGCTTCTAATGCGTTTTTGATTTATTGAGCAGGTGCTTAATCAGGATGAAACACCATTACTTTACAGCCTGGTCTTTGGGGAAGGTGTCGTCAATGACGCTACATCAGTAGTATTATTCAAGGCAATTAAGAGTTTTGATCTTGTACATATGGATACAACCATTGCATTGCATTTTGTTGGGAACTTCTTCTACTTATTCCTCACCAGCACCTTGCTCGGGTTAACTGTAAGTTTCTCCCTTGCATATTTTTATCTATGTGAAGACCGCTAATTTCCATATAGTCATTGCTTCTCCATGCATGAATCAAAGTGTTGACTTACATCTGTTTTCTTTCTATTGCAGGTTGGATTGCTTAGTGCATACATCATCAAAACATTGTATTTTGGCAGGTAAGGTTTATTTGCATAGAATTGAGTGGATTGCTTAGTGCATTATCAGCTGCTTTCATTTATGTTGTCTATTTTGCATATGCTGTCAATGTTCTGTTTTCTGATTGCAATATATAGGACAATTGTCAAACACTGGTGGATCCATAGTTGGGTTTGATAGTCTATTATCCATGGATTAAAGGATAGTTCCTTGTGCAACCACACTATGTAATAATTATAGAATAATGTTTACCTGTAACCACACAACTTAGAAGCCTTATAGTGTTACGAGACAAAATTATCAGGTAAGCACATTGTTCTGTGCCAAACTCCTAATCATTGACATTGGTGCTTATTCTAGGCATTCCACTGATCGTGAAGTATCGCTTATGATGCTAATGGCATATCTCTCTTATATGTTGGCTGAAGTAATGCTCCTTCACCAAAATTTTATGAGTGTCTGCCCTTTACAATCCTTTTTCCTCACCTTCAGAATTCTGCTCTGGTTAGTTTAGTGGGTCTTTTATTCCTGCTGAAAAGTTTGACCTGTGTTGCAGTTGCTTGATCTAAGTGGTATTCTCACAGTATTCTTCTGCGGAATAGTAATGTCCCATTATACCTGGCATAATGTGACAGAGAGTTCGAGAATAACCACCAAGTATTATTGCCTATAACACTTTGCATACACTTGATTCATCCTTTATGATTTGTCCCAATGATTAACATGTTAATCTCTTAATTTCTATGCAGGCATGCTTTTGCAACTTTATCATTTATTGCTGAGACTTTCATTTTTCTTTATGTTGGGATGGATGCATTGGACATTGAGAAGTGGAAATTCGTTAGTAAAAGGTATGAAATATAGAATCACAGTGATTTGACTTTTTTCTGAACTCTGTTACTGTTAGTTAACAGAAAAAACTGATTCGACATGATTTATTCACCATGCTGTCATGCAGTGGTGGGTGACCTCCATTTTGTTCACATAAACACAGCTAATCATTTTCCAATAAACAGTAGGACATTTTGTGGTTGCTTCGCAACCTATCATGTATTCGGCTCATGACATTCTCATTAAATTTATACATATAGAATATAGAGAACACCCTTACCACAGACAGTGTGGTGGGCTGGATTACAATTATCCAACCACTCTTTATACGGCAGGTGTGCCTCATCAATCACCAGTTGTCATAATTATAATCCATTAGCATAATTCATAATTCCATGAAATCGTGCATGGTTCTGCTTGCTATGGGATGAATTGAGAGTGTACTTGAAGGAATACCTAGCCTGTACTTTTATTAGGTTGCTAATTGGGGTTTTTATAAACTGATCTGATCTTTGATCAATTCACCTACAATTGATGCATGATCCAGTGGAATTAAATGTGATTATACTTGTTATAATTTGAATTGATTCAATTAAAAACCCCTAAAATTTACTATGCTTTTCATATTGTTGGGGGGGGGGGAGCACAAAAAAGTGGACCTTGCCTTGTCTATTTGTCTCCGGCGTTGTGAACTGGTTACAACATAGCTTGCTTTTAGGGCTGTATAGGGATACTTTTCAGGTATCCTATCTGCATTCTTCTGATGCCAACTATATTTGTTAGTTTTGCCGGCGCAATTGGATGTTTTGCATCCAATATAGATTATAATTCTCACTGGTGTTATGCACTAATGATATAAAAAAAATACATGAGCATTGTAATATTTCCTCACAATTTTCTACCTGCTTTTTGCCCATATTCTTAAACTCAGACCAGTTCGTATTATAAAAAAGAATGTGATATATCCTTCATGGTTGTCCAACACTCCTGCCCATTCATGTGCTATACGACTGATTATCTAGCGATCTGATCTAAGATAGTGTCACTTATACTCCAATCCTTGTTGCTTTCTAATGTAATGTTTCCTCATGTCTACTTGATGGATTTGATCATATATGCTGGATGTGTATAGACCTATGTTCAGATTTTTATTGACCTAGACACTGTGAGTTACTTACAAGTTCTTTTTGCTCTTCCACAGTCCTGGAATATCTGTCCGTGTGAGCTCCATTCTTCTGGTCCTTGTTTTAGTTGGAAGAGCAGCCTTTGTTTTCCCACTTTCCTTTTTGTCCAACTTTACTAAGAAATCCCCAAATGAAAAGATCTTCTTCAAACAGCAGGTAAGAGCTTTCTTGTACTCTAGGTTATATCATTCTCTAGGAGACTGGTTGATGTTTTTTTTTTTTCTTGTATCAGGTTTAATATCATTTTCTAGGAGATTGGTTATATTTAAAGGTCAATTTGATCTTCAGGTTGTAATATGGTGGGCCGGTCTAATGAGGGGTGCTGTGTCAATGGCGCTTGCTTACAATAAGGTAACGTTCATGATATTCAGTAGTAACAAAACACAGTTTGAAAAGATTGTCATTTCAAATTCTGAAACAACATTAGGGTCCTATAGAGACTGTTAAGATTTCCAACAGTGTCCTGCGTCAAACTGCAATAGAAGTATGTTGGAGTGAAATTTGGGTAGCATGTCATTATGTGCCTCGTACTTTGCTTAGTCTGATTTATAATTGTGATGTATCCTTCTTATGGCACCTGCTGGCCATGTCAAATACCCATGTGCCTTTGATGCATTCAATCATAATATAGCAATCATCTTTAGTTTCAAAACTACTAAACTTTCTCCATTTATTTATTGCTAATCCATGGCAATTTTTACCAAGGCACTTTATATTTCTTGTTTCTTACAAAGTTAGATGGTCATTAATCTATTCCCTCTACAAAACATGGAAGGCACCGATCGGTTTTGACCAGAACCTATCCAAACCAATATGTGTAGAGGTGTTCATGTAGGAATCTTAGGAATCTTATCCAACATCATTTGTGGGAATCACTTATTAGTATATCTGCTCCCTCGTTTGTGCGTTAAAAAAGACTTGCGCTTTGCCATTTTTGGCTCTTTGCATAGGGATCCATCTGTGGTGCCCTACGCAGCATCATTTGTGAGGATCACTGTCTGCTTCCCTCTTTCTGTAATGGAATTGGTTCACCAATCTTGGCTTCTCGGATACATGTGATTTGTTTGCCTTTGGATAAATTACCTGTATTATCTTAAAAGAAAAAAGGTAATGGCATTGACTGATATTGCCTTGACACAATTCCAGAGGTAGCAAAAGTTGATACTGACAACTTCTATAATCTGTCAAACATGGATCTTCTTGAACTGCCCATGGATGGAAATCTCCTGTATCTTTTCATTTGCATGATTTCATAGTCCACTCATTTTATCATTTTTCTTCCAGAGGTGCACTATTTGGGACAGTTTTTTTCTGATTTCATGCTCTTCAATTGTTCGATGAATTATTTTTGCCTAATAATAATAGATACTGATGCTTCTTTCTTCCAGTTCACCAGATCTGGCCACACCCAACTCCGTGGAAATGCAATTATGATCACCAGCACCATTACAGTTGTTCTTTTTAGTACTGCGGTAAGTTATTTCATAACTTTCAAAACATTTTCTTCATGTAACTAGTCAGAGGATAGCACCCATCCAATGTAAACTGCAAATATTTCCCAAGGTTTTACCTACATAAATTGGCTAAGCTGTGGGCTTGATCTTCACACAAGAAAAGAGATAAAACGATAGCAGTGTGAAATGCTTGCAGTGCCCCCACCCCCACTACCCCAAAAAAGAGGAAAATGCTTGCAGTTGGGAGACAACCATTTCTTCTTCCTCATATGGTTTCAGTCTTTATTGTTCACTTTTAATGTTGATTCTTCAAATAATGCCCTTGAAATAGTCTGTTGCTATTCAAGCCACCTGTGTGTACTATTTAATATCAAACCATAAGTTGCTGTTGACATTCTTCACTCGGCTGTACAAACTCCCATGGCAGGCCTTTTAAATAGTCGTGAAATATTTATCCTATGTTTGCCTCCCATTGTTTTCCCTGTGATGATTGTTTCTGGTCATTTTGACACCAAATATTACTTACAATGCAAATCAACAGCTCAACCTTTTGTCCCCCCACTGGATTAGTCATATTAAGATCATTACTATTATCATCATCTTTAGGTCCTAGTATCTGACTGAGGCTAAATTTGTTTCAATATTTGCAATGATTCTATGCTTCTGAGACTCCTGTCCAGACTTGGATCTAACGACCTTTGGACACAAACTTGTGGATCATAATAAAGATCATATCTATTGGGCATTAACTGGATTAAAATTCACCAACTTCTTAATCTACCAAGAAGAGATCCTAACGCATTTGCTTCATGTGGAACTACCACCTTCTCTTATTTTGGTTGCAATGATTGATTTAATCTTATTCAGAGATCTGGTGCTTTCATGAGTCTATTTTAGTGTGCTACATGCTTTTTGGTAAAACCTCTGTTCGCTTTTGGTATGAATGATCATCATTCTGACACATTATCACACTAAATACTGTACTACATTTCAGGTGTATGGGTTACTAACTAAGCCTTTGATAAGGCTTTTGTTGCCATCTAACATGAAACGCCACAGCAGCATTTCCTCAGAGGCTTCTAGTCCCAAATCCTTCCTTGCATCACTCCTTGGACATGGGGAGGGCTCTGAGGTTGAAGGACCAAATACTCGCCCAACAGCTTTTCAAATGCTTCTGGCCACACCAACTCACACTGTTCACCATTACTGGCGGAAGTTTGATGATGCTGTCATGCGTCCCATGTTTGGTGGGCGAGGCTTTACTCCTTTTGTGCTGGGCTCACCAGCAGAACAGAGTGTACATACATGGCCATGAACAGCATCAAGAAATTACATTTTCACCATTTCTTGTGCTGCAGCCATGATGTTGAAGGCACTACACTGCCTAATCTTGTAATTTTGGCTTGTGCATTTTCTTTGAGGTTGTGTTGATAGATTTTTCATCATTTTTCTGTTTTCTGTGTTATTTCCAGTTCTGCTAATTTAGGAGTCAGTGAGCGTCTAGATGCTTCATGCTTGCAACATTGTGAAATCATCATCTGGACTTGCTGCAGTGTATTCTCTTTGTGGGCATATCTCTTGACCCAACCCGAAATACGTGAGATAAGGCATTTTGGTCTTAGAAATTTATGTGTATCTTTCTCCAATCTAATGATATTTTCCTCAGTGTTTTTGACATTATGATGATTCACGGTGTCGCCTCACTGTAGAATTGTACGATGGAGTTCAAATTTAGGTGTTGATGAACATGGGAAGGGGGGAAGAATGTGGGGCAGGAAAGATCCACAATTTCGTATTCATTGGCACACCATTCGGCATTTCACTCCCAATCATTTAGACAGGCACAGCGTAGCAGTCAAAATTAGGCAGGCCCCTTTTCCCTAATGTCTGGAGAATGGGAATCGAGATGGTTATTAAAGGCTAATTCTTGAGTGGGCAACTTTATTTTTTTTATTTTGTTGGTTGGGGGGGGGGGGTGTAGGGTATGTGAGAAAGCTTTTGTTCGGACTCCACTTCTAGCTTTAACTTTTTGATTTTTTGAACCTAGCCCAGATGGCTATGGGGGGTGGGGGGGGACACTGGGGAGGGAACACCCATGGAGGGATCAGGGTTTGAAACTTGGTGAAACATACCGGAATGAGAGGAGGGAAGGGGAAAGTCATCCGCAAGAGACCCCCACAGGGTCAAAGCCAGGGTCTCCCCGCCACATGCGGGGAGCGGTGTCCACCGCGCAGATTTAGTTTATTTTGGGCAGCTGCACTAGCAATCTTGTTCTCATTATATCACTTGTTTTTTTTTTCCCCACTCTTGAAGACTAATTTAGATGTTAGTATTCAAGAGTTCACATAAATTACAACCAAGGTGCTTTCTTAAAGTGAGTTGAAACCTATGCAAAGTCCAAGAGTACTTCCAACAGGCAGCCCATGTCCATCCACTAAACAACCACACGTGTCGGGAATAACTTGTATCATCACCACAACCGTTATCTCGTCAATTTAATGTCAAAAAGATCTAATGAAGGATGCAAAAAACATTTGCCTATGTTTTCTGACGGATTATACTCGTCTGTTGTCTGATGTCAATCTTCTGTAACGTGATCCGAAGGACTTGACACAGATAACCCTCAACAGAAGACAGACGACCAAAGTTTGACGGTCAATGGCAGTAGGTCTATCAAGTAGTCTTGTGAGACTAACAAGCAGATATCATTTCCTTGGCTGTAGCTTAGGTGCATATAGACAAGGAGAAGTCCCCAAAAACTTTGAAAAGACAGCGGAAAAAACACACAAAAAAAAAAATCAAGTTTGATCCAGAGAAGTCTGATATAGGGACCTAAACAAGAATGATGTAGGGATCTATAGTCTTTTTTAAGAGAACCATCTGCCTATAGTGATAACAAAAATTACCCCCCAACAATAAATGTTTAAATACAGGATTTGAGGGCAGAATACTTGACCATGTTGTACCATGGGAAGAGGAGTCCCAGTATGTGCCCTAGCCGGACCCTCTACTCAAGGAACGGCAAGTTAATGGACTGAGGTACATTAGACTGACCTCAAGGACCATCCTCAAAAACTAATCCCAAAATGCATTATCATTGACAGAATCATAGGACGTTAGCTCCATGGAGCTGAGGTCGATCCAACAAATCTGTCAATGAGAGGCAAGGGTCGGGCTTAGGGTTTAAGTTAGCTCCATCGATCTCCATGGAGCACCTCATCCCAGCAGTTCAGCTATTTATGAGCCTCAAGCAAGAAGATGATGGACACAGATAGGAAATGTAGCAAGATGGCGGGATCTAGGTCAAAGATAGAGCTAAGCAAAAGAAATTCTCTAATAACTTGGTCCACAACGGGAACTCACTGTATATGGTTCTTGCCAACGCCATTGATGTACATACCACTCATAATAATTATCATGAGCAACAGAAGCTTTCCAGTGCATACCAACAATAAACCAAACCTACTTGTTTCTTAATCATTCATGCAATGTAGTGAAACCGTATTTACTAGCACTAGGTGCTTAACATTCATTAATGTTTTTAGAATTGTTAATAATTTATAAGTAACAAAACCTATACTTAAAATATGAAGCAATATGATCTTTTCACTATGGCCGAGTGACAATTCAAAGAGAAGAAGCCAGAAAAGGAGCCGTATGCCCCAGAGAGAAGCTGAAATAAGTATCTATTAGTCATGGCAAGCTTCTGCAGAAGTATCAAAGTAATTTATTTCAAGCTTCCTGACTATATAATAAAAGAAAATGTTGTGAGCTTGTCCCTTCTGAAAAACAATGATCTTCCATTTGAGTTGCTTGCAGCTTTGTTTAGCAGTACCTAATGAAGCAGAAGCAGAGAAGAGCAAACACTGGACTCCAATGTGCTAATACAAGAAAAAAAAGGAATTTCACAATAGCATGGGCTGGCTTCAACTTCAGAAGAAAATAACCTGAAGCAAAAACGGCAGAAATTACCGAACTCACCTAAAAATCAAATATGCATGACATCATTGTTGAAGAATCGGCAAATGATCACGACCAAGAGCTAAATGGCATGAACCTTCATGACCAAAAAGGCACACAAAATCCTCTCAGAACCTACCCAGGGTCCCAGCTAAATATGTTCTCCATGACAAGGAGGACATGCAGAAAGGGTTACTACCATCATAGTATTCCTTATTGAAATAAGAAACAGCCTGTAATAATGGCTTTATAGGCCATAGAATAGTAAACAATTGAAGGAAAATAATTATGCATCCTAGGAAGGTCTCAGAGGCCTCATTTCTTAAAATATTAAAGGGTTCAAGTGGAACTGGAATGTTGGATAACCAAATCAATCTACGTCGGGCATCATAGCCACAACCAAATGGCATTTGTTCAGAAGTTGGAGCCATCCAATGTTCCCTTCGGGCAGCATTGCTTTAGTTAAATGTAGCTAACTCTGATCGATCAAGGAAAAGAGGTGTGCGGAAGCATTACCTTGTAACATTCAACAGCCACATAAATGTCTGTTCTTGCTGTGAGCCCTAAAGCAGTTTTATGTGTCCATCATATTGACTATATCTCCACATTCAAGTACATCATCAGCCTCAATAAATACGTCAGCCTCATCTGTTGCACACGCCACAGTAGAGTCAATCAAGAACTTAACAGGGATACTGAGTTTTGACAGTTCATTTGATAATTGTAGGTTGGTAACATCAGGTCTTTGCTCTGCAGTTTCCAAATTACACGAATGAATACCTCTTAGGAGTAACAACTAAAAGAAAACAAGAACATGTAAGAGAACAGTTGAGACGACCAAAGGTTGCTTTATAACCTCGTTGGATTGCCCTCAGAGATAATTCTCCAAATTTTCCACCATATTCTATCAGGTGACACCCTGCAATGTCAAAATCTTTCATACTCTAGTGCTTTAGTCCTTGTAACATATCACATGAATAAATGACAGCTTGTTGACAATCAGATGTAGGTAGGATCTTAAGTCAGAAATATACATGGGCCAATCAATCTGAATGCCAACTGAACAAGTTACACAAGAAATACTGTCCTCAGCAACAACAATTATTGAATACACTTCCATTTGGGTAATCAATTCTTAACTGGAAAAAACAGGGTGCATCATAAGAAGCATAAAATAGAAAAGAAAACCGCCACAACACAGTCACTGAAAAGCAGACATGATAAGCAGCAACAAGAAAGAGAGCATTAACATACTTTCCATGGGTGGAACAAATACCACGTCATGTCTTCAGATGAAGAAACTTCAAGAAAATTATTAACAAAAAAGAGCAACAGAATGTTAAAAGCATACAAAATCGTACAAATAAGATGACCTTGTTCATATTCCAATCTCATTTGAGCTTCAGGATGGGCAAGGTTGGAGAGAGTGCGGCAACTCCCTTGATTTGCATGTACCTTATAGCCCATAATTACAATGGATAGACATTCCACTTCAAAAGACACTACCTTCTTAGAGATGCAGAATACATCCTTACTTCTGTGTCTTCCTCCCTATAAGCTTGGTTCTGAAACTTCAGCTTCCAACGCTTTGACATGGGAATAAAGTCTACCTTAATCATCTCTCAAAAATAGAAATTTTAAGAAATGTTTATAATTCAATTAAATTATTTCTCACGCGATTATGTTCAAGACATTTTACCGGCAGTGGATGGATATCCACTCCACAACTCACCAGCTTCTTGAAGTTGCGGAGTGCAATCATATTTCTGTGTCTTCCTCTCGACAAGCTCAGGTGTAGAACAACTTAAAACACTTTGACCCGGGACAAAGTCTACTTTATTCATATCTCAAAAATATAACTTTCGATAAATTTTAAATAATCGAACAACTTTTGATTTTTTTTTTTAATAATCGGACAAAAATTTTAACAACCAGAAAGCGCAGAGATGCATGATGTAAGTGATGGGACTACAAGCACAGCTTAGAAGAGGAAGTTAAGCAGGGAGAAAGCACAACATTCACAAGTAACAAAATTTTTCCTTTTTGTTACAACAGAGTAGGATTACCTCTTGTGGCTGCCTGCAGAACCCACTGGCCAGCTGGGCAACTTCCAAGCAACAGTTGTTTCTTGGTCATAGAGGCGTTCAAACAAGCATCTGCAGTGCACAATCAAGAGAAAGCACCTAAAGAAGACATCCAATGACTAGCCTTTGAGTGCCTGCTTCCCGCAACTCATCCATGGAGCTTTTCCACTATATATACCAAAACATAAACCCATCCAGGCACAAAGGGGCACAAAGCTGGGAACGCTCCCCTCATTGTGGAGTGAGCAGAGTGCTGGGGACCTGCACTCTTGGGTCAGCCACACCACCATCTCTGCTATGCGGACTCCTCCAATCTTAACCCAACTCCCTCGTCAAACCCCTCCCCGCAGTATAGTAACCAATGCTCGGAGCTCATCTCTCCCCAAGCTCGTGTGAACACTTTCTTCAGTTGTGAACAGGGGCAGCAACTCCAGTAGAGCCATAACAGCATGAAGGACTTCAGAATTGCCCCCACCGCCGTCTGCAACTGCCTCCAAGTTCAAACTAACCGTAACGAACTGCCCAACAGCAAGCTTGACCTTTCCATAACCGACCTCTCCCCTGCTCTGCAAGAGCAAGAAGAAGCTGGCGCCTCTCTCTCTCTCTCTCTCTCTCTCTCTCTCTCTGCTGCAACTACCGGCAGCGGACGAAGCAGCTGCAGATGGCGACGCCGAGGACGACGACGACGACCAAGAAGATGACCGCCGCCGCCTTCCCAATGCAGAGGCTGCGGCGGGCGAGGGTGTATGGCCTTCGCACCTTCCTCGACCCGGGGTGCCCCGCCGACTTCCCCGGTGCCTTTCGCGACAACGTCCGCGCCTTCCTCCGCGAGTGCGCCGAGCCAGAAGAAGGCTACACACTGGGGGGCATGCCCGTGTGGCGCACCCTGCTAGTGGACGAGAGCACCGGCGCCGTCGCCCCCCTCTACACCGTCGAGGAGTGCGCCCGCATCTCCCCTCGCCCCCTCTGCGACCACTGCCGCTGCGCAGGTCTGCCTCCTCCCCTCCCCTCTATTTTCGCCTCTTTACTACCTTGGTGCTCGGTGGAGTCGCCGATTTCAATTTGGCTTCACCTTCCCTCCTTCGAAGCAGATATGGCCACAGATCCCTGTGGAAGGAATATTCCAAATTTCTGTTTCGAACCCGTTTTTTACGTAGAACATTTGACTAATGCTCAAGAGTACCTCAAAATGTCTCTGTGTCTGACATTGGTCTGCCATTCTTTTCTACTTCCTACTGCTTGTTCCTGAGATGGGTCGCCGATTAAGACCTCTTTCTTCCTTCCTTCCTGCTCTCGCTCTTCTGCAAGCACCTCCCAGTGGAGTGGAGCTGGAGAAAGAAAGAACCTTCCAAGTTTCGGGTTTTAGGTCCATTCTTCCCTAAGAAGCTCCAAAATCTCTTTATATGACATTGGTCTGCGCCGCAGGTTGGACTCACCACCTGGTATCAAGGCGGCGCTACCACCTCATCATCCCCTCAGACCAGGAATGGGACCGGGAGGCCCTGCAGCCCGATGAGTTGGAGCTCCAGAGCCACCTCCTCCATGGGCTCATACATGGCAATGGCTTCGGGCATCTTCTCTGCATCAACGGCCGTGACGGCGGCTCCCACGTCGTCTCCGGCGCCGATCTAATGGACCTCTGGGACCGATTCTGCTCCGCCCTCCGCGTCCGGTAAGCACCACCAGCCCACAGGCAAGCGTGTGATGGACAAGAAAAGGTTTTCCATCTTTACTTGTTCATGTGCCCCTACCAGTTTCCTTCTTCAAAATCTGATAAAATGATTCATATACCTCCACGAGTAAGATATGCGCACACATATTACCCACTGATGTGTTGAAATAATTTGATTTGTTGGGGATGCAGGGAAATCACGGTCGAGGATTCATCACAGAAGAGATCGATGGAGCTAAGGCTGCTCCTTTCTGTGGCCCACGGGACCACCTGGTTCGGGCGCTGGGGGTACGCGTTCCGCGGGGGCAGCTTCGGGGTGACCCAGGACGACTACCGCCTCTCTGCGGAGTTCCTCGCGTCGCTCGATCTGGACGGTCTAATCGACGAGTTTAAGATGATCGGACGGGAGGGAGAGCAGCTCCAGCGCATCGTCCTCGTGTATCGCGGGCTGGCCGAGTCCGACTCGTACGCGCCCAACCGGCTCGCCACCCTGCGCCACCTCCTCCGCTTCCTCCTCGACCTGCGGCACCGCCGGGTGGCCCTTCCCCCGGCCCGCGCCGCCGAGAAGAGGCCGAGGGCTCCCCCCACAGCTCAGAGGACACCGCAGGGCCGGCGGCGATGCCGTGACTTCGAGGCTGTAGCGGAGGAGCTGGGCAGTAGGTGGTCGGCGAGGAGGCTGCGGATGGCGGCGCAGGTGGTGGCGGACGTGCTGGAGGAGCAGCGGCCGCGCGGGATGATCCGGCAGGAGGTGCGCGACGCGGCGCGGCTCACCGTCGGCGACACCGGTCTCATCGACTTCGTGCTCAAATCCATCGGCGGCTGCGCCGTGGGCGGCCGTCTGGTTCGCCGCGCGCAGAATCCCGCCACCAAGGTCCTCGAGTTCTCCATCGGCGACGACCTCCCCGGCGTCGAAGAGGAGGGCGACCCCGTGACAACGCCGCCGAGCGCGGTGCTGGCCCGGACAAACCACCCGACCCCGGGTCAGGTGGAGCGGGACACCCAGTGGGTGTACAAGCACGTGCTGCTGGGGGCGCGGCCGCGCGCGGCGGAGGTGGTCCTGCATAGTAGGCGGTGGGCGAAGGCGTGGGGACTGCGGGACGAGGAGGACGACCGGCTGCGGTTCCTCTGCGGGTGGTTGCCGGTGGGGAAGGAGCCGCTGACGCGGCCGCTGCCCCCGCCGGAAGTGATGGTGCTGCCGCCGCATGCCACGGTGGGGGACCTGCGGGAGGAGGCGGAGAGGGCCTTTAGGGACACCTACTGCGCGATGGAGGGGTTCCGGGCGGCGGCGGTAGAGGGGGTGGCCGGTGAGGAGTGGGAGCCGCTGTTCGGGTGCGGGGCGGAGTCGGGGGGGAGGGTGTGGGTGAGGGGGACGGGGGCGGACATGGCGGGGGAGGTGGGGCCGGTGTACGAGGGCGGGGGGGAAAGCTGGACGGTGAGGTGCGGGTGCGGGGCGTGGGACGACGACGGGGAGCGCATGGTGGCCTGCGACGTCTGCGAGGTGTGGCAGCACACACGCTGCGCCGGCATCGCCGACGACGACCCCGTGCCGCCGCTGTTCCTGTGCAGGGAGTGCGGGCGCACGATCATCCAGCTGCGGCACGCCCTAATGACCGTTCCCGGGGAAAACGACGACGACGGGGGGCTCGTCCGTGCTTGGGAACACCATAGTCAGGGAGGGGGAGATGCGGCGCAGTGGGCCCAGCCAATCCAGAGATCCGCGTTCCCGGAAAGCAAGACACGTGAAGGTTCTGGATTTGTTGGGTAATCATAGGCACTGGGAGATTACCCAACAACAGAGTTCTTCTCTCTGCTGGTTTTCTTTTTCCCTTGTCTTCTGTCTCGAGTCTGAAAGCAACTGTCGCAAACCCCAAATGCGAAAAGGACAAAAGGTAAGACAACGGTTTGAGCTTTTTGTTCATTTCTGTGTGTACATGCCAATTATCTGCTATAAGTGAATCTTTTTTGGGCATTTTATCGGATTAAAAATGGGGAAGGAACGTAATCCTCGCGGAAAACACCCGCTATAAGTGAATCATTCAGATCAGTTGGGTTATCGGGTCAATAGAAACAACCTGCACCTTAGGATACCAGTATTCCTCTTTTAATTATGACCTAACTAAACCCAAACGCCGGCGACCTCATATGCTTAAATCATAGATACCATTTTACTGCTCTCTTCCATATGAGACAGTAGCTAGAGTTTTATCTATAAATCAACATTCCCAACACCTCCGGCTAACACTTCTTTTCTCTTGTAATACGGCCCACGTTCACCTCAGACACCAACGTTTAGACGTCACTGTATGTAGCAGGGGCTTGAAGGGTACGTAGTTCTTTCTCCTCCCCACCAAGTTATAGGCATCTACATCTTCTGTGTAGCCATGCAATTAGAAGTAGGACATAATACTGGCTTAGATAGAGGGCTTATAAGGCTACAGAGTTGTTGAAGTTTACAAAGAACAAACAACCAGATGGTGACCTGGTGTCCACCTATGAGCCCATCTCCGGTGTCAACCAATATCCTTTGACAGAAGATCCAGGATGGACGATCCATAAGACACAATGGCTGCACGATGCATGATCACATATGTTCGCACGGTCCTTGAGATAAAGTTGACTATATTTTAAATTATTATAAAAATTATCAAAGTGACTTCTACTCCATAATGTTTCTGAACTAATATAAATCCAAGAGTTAAACTTGCTGTATCAATAGCTGGTTCTGCACCTGCTGCTAATGTTTTCAAATTTTAAAAAATAATATTTTCTTAATGAGTCCCAATCTGACTTAATGTGTCGTGATGCAGTGGCATAAGGATCTCTCTCCCCCTCACTTGTTTCCTTCCTCCGCTCCTCATCAGGAGAGCACTTATAAGCATCACGTCGCTTCTCCCTCCTCTATCGGTGGATGCTTACCTCCTCAAAATATTACTGGATTGAGTGGAGTTGTCGAGAAATGCCTCTTCTAGCTCTACAACCGGCAGGAATATTAGAGGGATGCTGTATGGGTCATCCGGCATCTCACTAGTCAGACTCTCAGTTCATCTGGAAGGCATTCTGTGTGACGAGCAGCCTCGGTCTGATTCTGAGTACAACGGAGCACAGGACGATCGTGAGTGCACTTCACGGGAACAAACGTCTAGAAAGATTGATTGGAAAGCAACACTCACATTTGATTAATTAATAAATTCCAAACATGAGGCGCCTAATAAAAACAACATACAAACCCACGGTTGAAGCACCATCTTAACACGCAAGGGTAACTATCGCTTGGTCAAAGTCAATGTGCCGGACAGCTCAATCCCTTATGGCACCAAGTCAAACATCCTTATCATGATCCTTCCCCTGCTGCTATAAGTCTCACAAACTTGAAACTTCCATGATCCACACACTCCAAGCAGGGAGACATCAAACATGGCTCAGAGACTCCAAGGGCTGCAGCTGCCTCTGCTTCTTCTGCTCCTACCGCTTTCCTTCTTATGCTCTGCTCTGGGAGCTTCTCCCGGCTCAAAACCTAGAGCCCTGGTGGCACCCATCACCAAGGACCCCCTCACCAACCTCTACACCATCCCCCTCAACAAGAACAGCCCTTTCCTCCTCGACCTCGCGGGGCCTCTGCTATTGTCTTCCTGCCCCTCGCACCACCCCACCGTCCCCTGCGGCGCCAGCAGCTGTGCGGCCGCCCGCGCCTTCCCCTCCCCACTCTGCCCTCCCATTAAGCCCCCGCACACGCACCCCTGCACCTGCCGCGTCACGGCAGTGAACCCCGTCACCCGCAAGTGTAGCGTCGCGGACCTGACGCTTACGAACGTCACCATCTCCACCACCGACGGGAGGAGCCCCACGGGCGCGGCTACTGTCCAGGGGCTTACCTCGGCGTGCGCCACGCCAGAGTTGTTGAGGTCGCTGCCCGCCGGCACCGTGGGCGTGGCGGGTCTCGCTTGGTCAGGCCTCGCGCTGCCATCGCAGCTCGCTTCCAGGCTGCACATCAAGAGGCAGTTCGCCATCTGCCTGCCCAGCACGGGCGACGCCCCCGGCGTGGCCTTCTTCGGGGACAACCCCTTCTACCTCCTCCCGCCGACGCTGCTCGAGGCCACGACCCTCCTCTCCTACACGCCCCTGAAGAGGAACCAAGCAAACCCCGGCTACCACCTTCCCCTCCACGGGATCGCCGTGAACGGCCGGACGGTGGTCCTCCCCGGGCGCGCTCTCCAGCTCGAGCTCAGCACCGCGTCTACCTGCGCTTCTTGAGGGCCTACGCTGAGGCCACCTCGGCCATCCCCCGTGCCAGAAGGGTGGCGCCTTTCGAGCTCTGTCTCAACAGCAGCGCGCTAGGGTTTACGCGGGTGGGCTACGCCGTCCCGCCGGTGGACCTCATGCTGGCGGGCGGGAAGAACTGGACCGTCTTCGGGGCCAACGCGTTCAAGCAGGTGGGGGAGGAGACGGCGTGCCTGGCGTTCGTTGAGGGGGCGGCGGGAGGGAAGGAAGCGCCGGCTGCGGTGGTGGGGGCGTTCCAGATGGAGAATAACTTCCTGCTGTTCGACGTGGCGGGGTCCAGGCTGGGGTTCAGCTCGACGCTGTTCTTCTTCAGGACCACCTGCGCCAACTTCAACTTCACGGCGGCGGCCTGAAGCAGTGAAGCTGCTCCTTTTGCAGGGTGCCTTTCCTCCGGCTTCGGGGGAGCCGGAGTTGGCTTCCTCTGCGACCTCTTCCTTCTTCCTCGTCTCCGGTGATGTCCCCAATCCTCACTGTAGCAATAAAGCGGCAGCATTATGCATGCACATGGGATATATACACTGTATACCGTATAGTATATAAGTTATGGGTGTTACTCTTTAAAATTTTATACATTTGAGAGTATAATCTTAAAATCATTATATAGCTGTTATGTTGCTCTAGTTCAAATAAAACCTTCGACCGCGACCTTTCGTTCAACTGCTGTTAGAATGTTGTGAGAATGTTCTAAAGACTGAATACTGAGTCAACCGAGTTAAATTAGACCGATACACGTAAAAGGCGAAAGTATAGAGCTTGCTTTATCACTTTATTTCTCTGGGAATGGTGGAAGAGGAAGAACAGTCTCGATCTACTGCTAGCTTTCGCTACTTAAACTGGGCCGGAACGTGGTCTTTTAATAAGGAGATAGGATGGGAGTACACGTTAATTAGCAGGGACAAAGTAGTCTGCAAGATTATCTCAATACCATGGGGAAAGGGATGAAGTTTAGATTGAAGAGGGGACACCATGCTCTAAACGGAAGTTAATGGACATCTATGTCAAATTAGCTAATTGACCACTTTATTAACTTCCAAATCCAAGACTGGAAAAGATCAATCGAGAGACTGCTTACAACAAGGATGAGGACAAAGTAGGAGTAGGGTACCTATTTAGGAATAATCGAGTCATCCTTAAAGTATTTTTTTTTTCCGAGTTTTGGACATGCTGTCTGTGGATGTAAAGCTAATTGTGGTCTAGGGAAGCTTAAAGACAGGACCATCAGTGGAAAATTTTATAAATCTGCATATTGCCAGCGACTCCAAGAAGGTTACATAGTGGTTAACGACCAATGCTGAGGTACCATAGCCAGTGAGACGATGGGTAAGTGACATCAAGGAGTTGGTCAGCAGAATTCCTGAAACGAGTAATGCGCGTCGCATCATTGCAGCGCAAATAAGTTGAGGCCGATTGAGACTTTCAACTAAAGAATTATGATCTTGACAGCATCTCCAAACTCTCAAGAATTCTAGATCCAGAGCTTCGAGAACCAGCCGTGGGTCAGTTGGTTTCTCACCTTGCCTCCCAGTGGGAGGTCTTAGGTTCGATCTTAGTTAGAACTTAAAAATTGTCCAACTTTGCAACTTAAATTTAAGTTGTAGGGATTTTTATCTCTTAGTCCATATGATTACTTTTTCGGAAAATCAGACAGACTTAGAACGTTCGCCTAATTAGGCGGAATTCTCTCCAATTCTAAAAGACATCTCGGGTTTCGATCTCCGGCCATTTGTAAATATCTGTAGATACTTGACCACTGTGCCACCGACCCAAAAAAAAATAAAAAAATAGAGGATCCAGAGCTTCAAGATGCTCTCGGAGAGTTGAAGGTGCTCTAAAAAAGTAGTCTAATTGATATTTTTTTATTATTATTGAATTGATCCCCCGTATGCGCGCTAATATGTGAATGATGTTATAACTACAAGAAATACAGGATTTGTCAGCCGCTGATAAAACTTTTGTCCACGCCTGCGTAGCCGCTGACAAATGTCATATGTCTACGATTTTGAGCCGACGACAGATGTGCATAGAAACTTTTGTCAGCGGCTACAAATAGTTATTAAATAAAAAAAATAATTTAAAATATTAAAATAATACACAAAAATCTGTAGATACACAAACCTGTACATAAACATTCATACAAAACATACACAAATAACCACATCCACATGTACAAATAAACATCACACTTTCAAATAAATACATTCACTAAACCGCGAAAAAAGTACATCCACATGCATAAATAAACATTCACATAAAATTAATAAACACATCCACGAAAAATTCACTACCAATCCCCACTCCGCTGCCCTCTCGTTAGGCAAATTATCAACAAAATTAAAAATGCATTCAACCATCACCCCTCTTTTTTGGTGGGTGCCACCCACTGCCTTCCTCACTATACATGCAAACATTCTTTCCCTGTTGAAAGTCCTCTACAAGCAAAGATTACACCCCCCTCCCCAGAAAACCCTTTGATTGATTGTTTCAATGATTCCCCAAACTAATAAAGCCATTTAATCTGTCCAAATGTGGATTCTGGTGCATGTCCCATTTCCTATGGTATATCCTCAAGTGATAGTCATTCACCTGCTAAGATGTTAAGCTTGAGAGCATAATCTTCCATGTATGCACAATGAATTGGCAGAATACAAGCAGGTTGTTTTACTCTTCACTGCACATACACAACAAAAAGTTGAAAGATTATAAGGACCAAAAAATAAGAAATCCAATCGAATTCAGAATAACAATTTAGATGTACTGCTTATATGCAGGGGACGACCAATCTTCAGTTTGCTTCTCCCTACCTCCAGATAATATCAGATAAACCCCATGCTTATCCTGGTCAATGAATTTTCATGTCTCCTCGGATATTATGGCAATGTCAGACTAATCAACACCATTCGCACCTCTAGCTTTCCAAGAACTTGCATGCATAACCCAACTTGCCACATGCAGTACCTGATCAACGCTGCCCTCGACTTAAAAAAAGAAGAAGGGAAAAACATAGTGTAGGGCACGGACATATCATAAACCCCTAGAAGAGCTACATATATTGATAGTAAATAAGCTCAATTGCCTTAGCTGTGAGAGTGACACCAAAGCCTCAGCCTAACCAAATGACATCAACTGCCATTTCCATCATCATATTCTGCACAGAAATATCCCAACATCTGCATCAAAGGGCAATGAGACCTAAAGGCTTAAGCAAGTGATAGACTACAAAGGGTTAGCAATTCAGCTGCACAGTCAGATTAAACAAAATATTCATGCAAATTGATCACCTAGTATACACCCACAATGATATCAACATCACTCTAAAGGATTGAATGCTGAATATAAAAGGCATATATGCCAAGGAAAGTTGATGCCCATTTAAATATAGAGCCTCTTAATGAATGCATAACTCCACACATCATAACATAAAACCTTTACAAAATACAAACAATCCTCAAGATATTAGGCTGCTTCCAAGTAGGAACAAGATTAGGAAAACAATAATCTGAACATGCCATGAACATTCGATCACTGATTAATCCATGTCACCATTCTGCAATTTAAAAAAAAAAAACTTTGTTTTTCAGGTGGCTTAGATTTACCAATCTTTCACCATATTGTGCTTTCTTGTAATTTCCTACCAATCATTGATATCTCAGAGATGACAGTTCAAGAAAATACCTAAGTGCTCGAAATCGACGTCTTTTGAATGAAGAAAGCAATTTGTATAGGGAATACATTAGAATCATCTAGTGCCTAACTCAAAATTCCACTGTCCACACAAACATTTCATTGCCCTCATAAGGATATCGTAGAAAAGGCGGCCAGTAGGTTTCAGATCCCAAAGAGATGCGGTGATTGGGTCAGAATATGCATTGACACTAGCCACAAGGCACGACCGGTTCTCCACCTTCTGTGCTAGCCATTTTGTGGGGATTGGGATCTGAGATGAATGCTGGAAAGAGAAAGGTCTCAATGAATCGTGGAAAATTAGCTCCTCATATAGTCATGTTCTACTGCTTGTGCAGTTGAATCATATAAAACTGGGCAAAAAGCCTCCATGCTCCCGAGATTTACAAGAGGATGTGCATGGAGTAAGGGAAGAAGGCAAGAGCTAGATAATATGCAGTCAAAAATTATTTATAAATCTCCAAGTTGAAACAGTTGTCTATAAGGCAATTTTTTTATAGAAAAATAGATTCTGCCTGCAGTTTAACTTTTTATAGAGATATAGAAGGCGTTGGGTGTGGAGGACTGAGATGATGAGCATGTAGGTAGATGAAGAGGGAGGAAAGGAGGAACAACACAGTGGGGACAAAGTGGAAGAAGCTTCTAATTCTGAACTTACTCTAGTTAGGTTAATGTGTAGTAAACAGAGAGTAACAACAATGGTCATTTTGCACACTGTACACAATGGTCATTTTGCAGAAGAAAATGGATCTATTACACAACACATGAATAATGAATTATAGGACTCATCTGACTGCCGTCTGTTTGTATGACAGGTGCACATAGTGGCAGTTAGCAGGTGTTTACTGCACGTGAGAACACTAGATATGGCATGAGATCAAAGTACTGAGGAAATATCTCATTTGACGTGGGTACAAATAGCTGGACACAACAGTTAATGAAAGGTGCTTGGCACGCAGTAAAACAACAAATTTATTGACCTATAATGTGTATACTGCAGATAATTAATGTCAAGTGAAGACACCGCCAATGTCTCTCACCCCTATTGAGCAGAACCCTCGCCATCATTGGCGGATTTTACTATAAAAAGGAGCATCATCAACAAAAGATTCATCAATCGATGCAAAGACAAGCTAGGCACAAGCACCTGCAACGTTCTCATCAACTCCACTGCACAACTGTTATGATAAACAATTGTTACAAACAAACTCTCGGAACAGAAAAGTTGATGCCATGAATAATACCACATAAAACTAACCTGTAACAAATACATATCCCTTGGCAATAACACTCATTTGACGGGGGTACAAATAGCTGGACACAGCAGTTAATGAAAGGTGCTTGACACGCAGTAAAACAGCAAATTTATTGACCTATAATGTGTATACTGCAGACAATTAATGTCAAGTGAAGACACCGCCAATGTCTCTCACCCCTGTTGAGCAGAACCCTCGCCATCATTGGCGGATTTTACTATAAAAAGGAACATCATCAACAAAAGATTCATCAATCGGTGCGAAGACAAGCTAGGCACAAGCACCTGCAACGTTCTCATCAACTCCACTGCACAACTGTTATGATAAACAATTGTTACAAACAAACTCTCGGAACAGAAAAGTTGATGCCATGAATAATACCACATAAAACTAACCTGTAACAAATACATATCCCTTGGCAATAACACTCATTTGACGGGGGTACAAATAGCTGGACACAGCAGTTAATGAAAGGTGCTTGACACGCAGTAAAACAGCAAATTTATTGACCTATAATGTGTATACTGCAGACAATTAATGTCAAGTGAAGACACCGCCAATGTCTCTCACCCCTGTTGAGCAGAACCCTCGCCATCATTGGCGGATTTTACTATAAAAAGGAGCATCATCAACAAAAGATTCATCAATCGGTGCGAAGACAAGCTAGGCACAAGCACCTGCAACGTTCTCATCAACTCCACTGCACAACTGTTATGATAAATAATTGTTACAAACAAACTCTCGGAACAGAAAAGTTGATGCCATGAATAATACTACATAAAACTAACCTGTAACAAATACATATCCCTTGGCAATAACACTCATTTGACGGGGGTACAAATAGCTGGACACAGCAGTTAATGAAAGGTGCTTGACACGCAGTAAAACAGCAAATTTATTGACCTATAATGTGTATACTGCAGACAATTAATGTCAAGTGAAGACACCGCCAATGTCTCTCACCCCTGTTGAGCAGAACCCTCGCCATCATTGGCGGATTTTACTATAAAAAGGAGCATCATCAACAAAAGATTCATCAATCGGTGCGAAGACAAGCTAGGCACAAGCACCTGCAACGTTCTCATCAACTCCACTGCACAACTGTTATGATAAATAATTGTTACAAACAAACTCTCGGAACAGAAAAGTTGATGCCATGAATAATACTACATAAAACTAACCTGTAACAAATACATATCCCTTGGCAATAACACATTATCTGCATTAAACCCATGCCCTTCAAGTCTAACTACCTCAAGAAGCTAAAACAAGTTTCTGCAGTACTATTTGAACAATCAGAAATTTTAGGAAGACAAGTTTATGTAGGAACTCAAACATAGGAGAACTAGAAATTTCATCTCTTCATGCTCCATAGTCTGAGCAAGAGCACCTGGTCGGCGTCGTAGAGCAGGAACTCCATGGCGGGCGGCGGGATCCAGCGGTTGACGGCGTGCCCGCAGCGCATCAGGTCGAGCGCTGCGTTGTGGATGGGGAAGCGCTGCTGTAGCAACGAGTGCAGCAGGATCAGTCCTCGGAGCACTGCGGCCTCGCTGCAGGGGGGCGCCAAGGTCCATGGTCGTGGTGACGACAGTGGTGCCGGCGTCGAGCTTCATGCGGGCGGCGAAGGTGCCGGAGCCGTCGCCGACGTCGAGGGCGAGGCAGATCGGGGAGGAGAGGTTGCGGGAGAGGTGGAGGAGTTGGGAGACGGTGAAGTCGGGGTTGGATCTGGCGGGGGGGGGGGGGGGGGGGGAGGAAGCGGGCGGCCTCAGCGGCCATGTCGAAGCCGAGCCGGGAGGGGGGTAGGAGAAGCTCTTGTAGGAGGCAGCGGGGGGGCAGAGCACGGCGGCGTCGGGGAGGGCGGCGGTGGGGGGAGATTTGACGGTGGAAGAGAAGCAGTGGCAGCAGAGGAGGGGGTGGCAGTTGCGGAGGGGGAGGGTCTCGGCGAGGTTTTGGGGATTGGGGGGGCAGGGGCGGAAAGGGGTGTAGGACATGTAGCGGCGTAGGGGAGTGGCAGGCGCGGAGGTGATGGAGAGGGAGGCGTAGAGGAGGAGGTCGACGGGGGGGGGGGGGGGGAGGGAGGTGAGGTGGGAGATGGCGGCGTGGATGGTGGTGACCTGGTGGAGGAGGTGGTCGGGGACGGGGAGGGGGAGGGGGAGTGGGGTGGTGGCAGCGCAGTGGAAGGAGGAAGTGGAGGAGGGCGGCGACGATGGCGGGCCGAGCGGAGGGAGCGCGGCGGTGGTTAGGGCATAGGAGGGGGAAAAGAGGGAGACAGGGAAAGGGCTTGGGGAGGAGAGAGTTGTGGAGGGAGGTGAGGTGGGAGATGGCGGCATGGATGGTGGTGACCTGGTGGAGGAGGTGGTCGGGGACGGGGAGGGGGAGGGGGAGGGGGAGTGGGGTGGTGGCGGCGCAGTGGAAGGAGGAGGTGGAGGAGGGGGGCGACGATGGCGGGCCGAGCGGAGGGAGCGCGGCGGTGGTTAGGGCATAGGAGGGGGAAAAGAGGGAGACAGGGAAAGGGTTCGGGGAGGAGAGAGTTGTGGAGAGTTTTTGTCCACAGTTCTAAGAATAGCCGACGGCTAAACATAGAACCGTGGACATATAAATTTTATTTTTTTATTTTTTTCTTTTTTATTATGTATGTTAACGAATTTTTTATAGCCGTTAACATATATTCTTCATATCTCAATGGCTATAATACAGCTGTTGACATATATTACGTATATGTAAACAGTTGCTTCAGCCGTTGACATATAAATAAATTGTAAACGGTGGTTTAACAGCCGTCGACTAATATTTTTTTTGTCGATAAATGTTCTTAGCTGTCAACATATATTCGTTGACAAATCCTACGTTCTTTGTAGTGTATGACCTATTTACTAAGATGGATAGACCCTATGTGAGCTCTCCAAGTGACACAGACATTGAGAAACTCAATCCACTTTAGCACATTTATACCAAAAATTGTGCAAGCAAGTATTACTCTTCCTAAAATAAAGTAATTGTGTGAACTTAAAACATTAATTGAGCTTGCTAAGTAGTTGGGGATAAAAAACACATTTGGCAGAAAGATGTCATGTTCTGCTCCACATCATGGAAGAAGGGACGTAAAATATCATGTGAGGTAGCTGTCTTTGGTTTTCAATGCGGCGTCCTAGCTCTCTGGAGCCCCTAAGCTTGAGGTCGGCGTTTTTTTTTTCTCTTAGGGGGAGGGGACTCTTCCCTCTTCCGATAGGAAGATCGAACCTCCTCCTTCCTCTTTTCAGGAGGGCAAAATCTCCCCCTTTTGGGAGTCCTTTTTTTCTCCTTCATGAAGAAATTTTCCTCTTTCTTTTGTAGAAGGTTTTGCTCAGGAGAGCTTCACTCTTCTGGATCGGTCTCCTTAAGGAGGTTTTCTCCTTCTTCGGCTGCGGCGATCCTTCACTTCACCTCTTGCTCCCTTACTTTCATCTCTACCGGCCTATACTGTACCTTTTAGATTTGTTGAATGTGCCTACCACCTGTATGACGAAATGATGAACCCAAGAGGGAGGTTCAAGACTGTGTGCGTATCTTTCTACTCTGATGTCATGAGTAGGCCCTTCGAGCTCTCCTGCTTCAAAGACGAGTTGCTTCCACCATTGCAGCCCCTACTTCACTCGTTGAAGGCTTCTATGATAGATTACTTTGCGACTCCCTCCTGCATGTTTGGACGGCTCCTTTGACACCCAGTGGCTGCCAATTATCTCTCTAATTTTCATTTGCTGAGTTTTATCTATGTGGTGTGTGCTCTTGCAGGGTATGATCCTAGCTTCTATGGAAGTTTAGCCTTGCCTTTTAACATGGAAGGTGTTTGTTGTAATGGTTTCTTAATGTACTATAACCGGTTCTATGAATAAAAGCATTCCTTCTTATGATAAAAAAAAAATTATTACAACTTAAAAACAGACCAACTATCTTCTTACTTATTCAGAATGAGATAAAGTTTAATTTCTTGAAAGTACGTACATTTCTGAAAATCATCTCAGAAATGCAACGTTATATGAACATGATCAAGTGCACATTTACTGAGTAGACTGTAGGCAATTGAATTGTGGCCTTCCCACACCTAAGAGAATGAGTAAGCAGTTGAAGTATGAGTTCTTGGAAGGCCATTGGAATAACAACTTCATTGCCAAGTTGTGGCCTCAACTGATTATTTGGATTTTTTTTTAAAAAAATCAGTACATATATTTACAGGTGATCAAGAATAAAGTCTGAAAGATCTTCGAGAGTTGGAGATAATTTTGAATTAGTTGATAATTCTGTTTAATTAGGCAAAAAATCTAAATCCACCTAATCATCTGATAAAGTAATTCTACAGACCAAGAAGAAGTATCCTAGGAAAGTCTTAAGGCTCCAATCAAGAATGAAAGTCCAGACATCCCAACTGAAAGGGAAAAGATGAACTAACTACGCTAGGTAACTGGTTCAACTGATTTGATCTTTCACTCAATGAAAAAGAGTTCAGGTGGTAAATACCTAAAGTGGTCTGTCGAGTCCACATCTTAAACAAAGAGTCCAACAGCAACAGTTAGACTCCTTAGTGCATATTAGAAATGTAGTAAAAGTGTTAAAACGTATGATTAAGAATATGACTTTATCAACTTTCAATAACTTTATCAACTTTGACTTTTAGGCAAACAAATTTTTAAGAAGGAAGAAAGCCATTCATATCCCACATGAAATCAACTTTGGAGAGTACTACCAAAATATACTTTGAGAATCTTAAAAGCCTTTCAAATTTCACAATTTTAACGCAAAAAACTAAATTCATACTTGGAAGTGGCAACTTTTGTTGTGGGAGGATTCATCATATTTCAAGCATGAAGTGCGCATTTAAAACCAAGGGTCTATTTGTTTTCACGTAAAATAGGTCATAGGTAAAGTTTTTTCCAAAAAATATATCACAATCACTTATTTGATGATCGGTAAAATTCAAGTCAACAGAAAACTTAATTCGTTGACTCTTCTTTTTTCTGATTTTAACATCCATGTGATAAGACCGAATACTCTTTTCCTAAAGAACTGAGTATCAAATGGATAAATTTTGTTTTCATTCTTTTGTAAATATATTTTTAAAAAAAATTATTTCCATTTAATTATAGTCTACGTGTAACCAAACCGACCTAAGTGCCAAAGAGTATCTATCAGGATCTTGAAAGCCTATTAGAAACCAACTTTGTTTATGCCGAAGAATATTGATGCCATGCTCTTAAATCGTTCTTTTAACTTTCGGTTGCAGGGCTGAACGATAGCAGATTTTTTTATCTAGTTTACATAGGACATGTGTCTATTCACTATTTATCAGAAAGATAACCGTTTCACCTTAAGAACCTGTTGCGCTTTTCCAAAAGCCACCTTCACCCAATTTATCAAAAAGGGATGAAAGCTTCTTAGATTTATCCCGCTTCCTTTTACTATATTTTGGATAGAAAAAGATTTAAGAAAATCGTTCCATTTAGAGGCAGTTAAAATTTGTTAGACATTCTAATTAACTGAAGGTGTTTCCAAATAAAGTCTTAAAATAGCTTGATCTTCCCTTTTCTATTCGTTGTACAAGTAGTGGCGGATCCGACCTTATTCAGTGGAGTTTTGAGACTCCACTAAATTTTGTGAAATTCATTAGTCTAATTTAAAGCAGTCTAGTCTAAAACCCCACTAATTCAATCCAAGATCACACTAGCCCAACTCAAGACTCCATATAATCTAGTCTAAAACTCCATTGACTCAGTCATATTTATGACTTAACGTCCGAGTGATTCCACTGAACAAAATTTCTACATTCGTCACTGTGCACAAGGACATAATAGATCTCTATAAAGGACACTAACTCATTGACATACCCGTGGAGTAATTCTTGCTTCCGTCGTATGGATCGGACGGACGGCGTGTAAAAATTCATTTTTTAATTTTTTTGTCAATTTTTTTAATTTTTTTTCAAACGTCCAATCAAAAATCTGATGGTACATCCGAAAAGTTCAGGTAAGCTCCGAACTGATTATATTTTTTTTTTCAAAAAAAACTTTTGGTTAGATTACGTGCAAAGGTAAAATAATTTTTTTTCTGAAAAAAATATACGGTCAATTTGGAGTCAATCCTAACTTTCTAGATCTACGGTCAAAATTTTTCTCAGACATTTAAAAAAAATAAAAAAATCTGACAAGAAAATTTAAAAAATAACTGCTGCTATTGAATGACACTGTGCGGTACAGTGTAGCAAGGATTACTCCGTACGGGTAACATGGTCTTTTTTGTGGCAGCTGGTCCGGCCAAGTCTGGTCGATGTTTGTGGATCCACTGTGGTGTTTAAGCTGTGGGGTGGATCTTAGTTAAGTTGTGGGTCTTTATACATCCACGCCCAGGTTTGTTTACTTTTGGATCCCATGAAATAACTTAGTTTCTTGGAGATTACCGGCTGGAGAAACTAGTAAAAAACTGAAATTGCCGGTGTTTCTGATCCAATGTACCAAAACTCAACTGGTTTAGTCCAATTTAAGTGAAAAACAGCTATTTTACTGGACAAGTATTATATTTTTAAGAAAACATTGTTTTAAATTATTCAAATTTACACTCAAGAATGCCACTTACACATAAAATGCACGCATCATAAGATTTCTGATAAAAGTAAAAATCAAATAATATCATATATCAAATTATTTCATTAATAAAACGATTATATCAACATATTAATTACTTTGATCAATGCAAGATATACAAAATCAAGAGATTGGTTCAATCGACCAATTTTATAAAACGTTCAGGTAATGTAACCTCAAATCAAAGGTAATCTAATTATATTTAAAATTTTAGGAAATAAAAGAAAAGGCTCCCCAAAGACGGCCTCTCGGACCCCAAAGCGAGCAAAGCACGCATTTTCGCACCAGGACTATATGCAGTGGACCCTGTATGTTAACTAAATTACTAAAATACCATAGGCACACGGTTCAAATGTGTTGCACGCGTGTGCCGTGTCACCTCCTTTTCTTTTTCTTTCCTTTTTTTTTTTAAGAAAGTCTAGTCTTAATTTAAAGAGCCTTGGAATGTCCGCCTAGTGCGTGTACCTCTCGCAACAGCGTAAAGGATCAGCGGCCGATATTAGCTGCACTACCGCCGCGCGGAACCTCACGTGACGGTGACGACACCGTTCTCCGCGGACAAACCAAAGTGACACGTCAATATCAACGAAGCGCAAAGCAGCGAGGCAGAGGCAGACCAGGCGCCCCACAGTTCATCGCACAGCACAACGTTGAAGCCTCGAAGCGAAATGACCACGATAACCTCGAACGTCTATGTGAACATCTCTTAATTTAAGAATTAAATAAAAATTCCGTTAATATTTACTCAAGATGGAGCCAATAGAAAATCTTTCTTAACAAAAAACCTCTGCACATTAGATTTTATGTAAAATGATTTTCTTAAAGAATCAAGTCCCATGTCTCAAGCTTGATCAGTACTAATACACTTTAGCCTTAAGTAGATAATACTGGATCAATATTCACCCAAAAATGACGTAATATATTTTTTTTTCTAAAAGAAGTTTCTTCATGTAAAAAATCGTATACAAATATTTCTTATAAAATTTTCTAACCATCCATCACTCTAGAAGCCTAGGGGTTTTCGCTATTGAGAGGAGGGCCATTCGGTCATTTGACAACAGCAGCGCTGCCTCCACTACCGTGCTGGCCGGCGATACGCACGAGAAAGGCTAGTGTATAAACGAACGCGGGGGATCCTTTCCCTCCCCACGCCCGGCGATACGCACGAGAAAGGCTAGTGTATAAACGAACGCGGGGGATCCTTTCCCTCCCCACGCCCCGCTTTCTTCTCTCTCTCTCTCTCTACATCCTCTCTGATTAGATCCCTATTTGGATCTCTGCACACCCAGAGAGAGGGAGAGAGAGAGATGGCTTCCATGGCGGCGGCGGCGTCGATCTCCACCCCGGCTCGCGCCTTCATTGTTCCCCGGCACGCTCAGGTCCGATCTCCTTCCTATCTCTGTGTGCGCACGCGTCTGGGTTCCTGTTCGATCTCTGATCTGCTCGATGTTCCCCAATGCTGTTCCTGATCTGCGAGTTCAACGTTACAGTTCGGGTTGGTTTGTGAAATGATGGATGCTACATTTGTATGATATGGAAATGATTCATGCGATTTTGCTCCTTTTTTTTAACCTCTCTAGTTCTGATTTACCATAGAGGTTGGCGAGTTTGCAAGGCGGGGGGGCCACCTTTAGCTGTTTCTCTTTTGTGGAAAGTGACTGATTAAGGGAAGTGGAAGGGAGAAGTCCAGATCAGATGTGCTGTTTGTTTGAAGTGGGTTTTTTTTGTAATGGGGTTAGTTCCAAGATTTGTCGTGTGTCCGGTATGAAAGGTCGTTTCATCTCTTGTTATTATTATTATCATTTTAATTTTTAAATAACGATGCTCCCGATTGTTGGATTTTCTATTGCAAGTGCTTTAGCATTTTATCATTTTTAGTTCAATGAATAGGCCCCGATTTCCCTTCTCCATGATCTGGTTGTCTTTGAGGTGCTCTTGCATTCTGGAGATGGTGATAGGTAACCAACTAGCAAACCTCTGAGTACTTGATTGATGGGTATACCTTATAATTTGTTTCATGGACCTATGAATTTGATTACTTCACTTTGCGGCTGCCCAGTTGCTTTCCTGGAAGGATGATAATTTTGCATAAGAAACATTACATATTATAAACTATGTTGGCTCACCTCAGATCTGATCCACATTTATGTACGTACCACGATTAGATTGAACATCAGATGAGCTAGTATATATATATATCTTTTACCCAAAAGATACTTATGAATATTTATTCAAAGTAAACAAGGAAACACACAAGTTTAAGAAAATTGCACATATTTGAATTTTTAAACAAGGGGTCATATCGTGTGCTGTAAAATGCTGCAAAGCATCATAAAATGATGTTAAACAGTGTTTTCGTATCTTAGGAGTTCTGTAAATCATTTTTATTTTGATTTTCGTACATTTAGAGTGTCGTAAATTGCTTTACTTCAAAATCACTTAAATCATGTGATACTCTTTTTAGCCGATTTCCACTTTAATCCCAAAATTACCAAAAACCAAACCGGAAGTTTTAAAACCAGGGATTTTATTTTAAAACCGGTGCTTTCCAAACAGATATTTATGACATTTTATGGCACACCAATGGCCCCTAAATGCAAGAAACTTCATAACATAAATGATCGCCAGTTTTTTTTCCTTCTGAGACAGCATCCTAGCGCCATGAGGCTCCTGCTACTGTAAGGTCTGGGATGGTCACAATGATCATTAGTGAAGCTTTTGTTGCAGTGTTGCGGAAAATGCCAATGATCAGCAACATGTCCTTAATCAAATGTTAAGGATACCATCATCATCAAATTTTGTCTTAGTTGGAAAAATGAATTTGTAAATACTACTTTCCAAAGAACAATTTGTACATGTTTATGCACTAATCTGTATTATTTCATTCATTTTAGCTAAAGAATGGGCATATTACTTTCATCCATTTTCAGTAAAGAATGGGCAACTTCTGCTGTACATAATCATCTGAATATTACTGATTTGTTCTTGATAAGCATATTATGGTAACTAATCAGATGGATTTGTGTCTTAAATTTTGAAAAAAATCTTTTACCCTGTACAAACCGTCTGCCTTATCCTTTAGATTAGACTGTTGGGTAAATGAGCCCATCTTTAGAAAGTTGTCATTTTTTCAGCGATCATTAACAGATTATCCATTTGAAGTATGTTTCCTCAGTAAAACCTTAAATCCTGATTGTAATTAGCATTCTTACTTCCATTGAAGAAAAAAGAAATATATGAAGAATTTAGTATGTATGTATCACATTCTCCTGTTTGATGAATGTCTGAATGTAATTGCACTGTCTTGCCAAAGTAGGATGGGAAAATGCTAGCCAACAGCTATGATAAAAAAATATTGCTCTTTATTATTTGATCTCGGAATAAACTATGTCTGTACCTACATATGTATACATTTAAATGTATCTACAGAAAGCAGTGATTCTTTCAATCAGCATTTAATCTTGGAATAAATTATATGTATCTACATATGTATACATTTATATGTATCTAAAGAAAACAGCTGTTCTTTCAAACAGCATTTACAAACTTAAACATGCTGCCCATAAAATTCATCACATCACACTAAATGTTGGTTATTTTATAGTTTGTATCTGTTAGGTTTGTGTAATTTCTTCGCTATGTACTCTGATTATGTTGTTTCCATCATTGGAACTGTTGGAGAAGAATTTTCTCCACTCAAGGTGGGGGTGTTAAACTATTGGCCCCTGTTCAAGATCACAATGCAAAATCTTCTTTCTTATAAAGGGTGGTCTGCAGCATTTTGGTTTGAGTGATGATAGTATTTCCCTGTTATTACTGCAGGCAGTGCCTGGCGTTTCTGGGCTTAGATCAGTTTCCTTTACAAGCCAAAGGAGAAGCTTTTCCTCTGTTCGACTGCAAACTGCTGCACCACGCTTCCGAGTTTCATGTTCAGTATGTCTCTTTTACTTTTGCCTATGTCCTTACTGTCTTTTTGGTCATCAGAGGATATGTATTGTGTTCCATGTTTAATTAATTCGCTCTTGCAAGATCGAAGAGCACAATGCATAATTTATGTCAAACACAGTAAGAAAATTACTTTCGACTACAGGGTACTTGTACGTGGTCTTCATTGTCAGATGGACAAGCATGTCAATCTTAATAATACACAAGAATAATAATATTTTATCTCGGGGCTTGTTTTATAGTGGTGCATCTGCTGTAACAAGTAATGTTTTCTGTTAAACTTATTCGAGTATAAAAGAATCTTCCTGTTTTAACTCAACATTGTTTATTCTTCAGTTTGAGTGGTTTATGTATATTGAGTGTAAAAGGATCGATATCTTATCACGTGATGCTTTATTTGTTCGTGCTTGTTCTTTCCTAGTGCTGTTGTTTTGCCACAGCCAGTAACTTAAGGCTAATTTCTTGTACAGGCCAAACCAGAGACTATGAACAAGGTGATTGCCATTGTGAGGAAACAATTGGCGCTCGCTGATGACTCTTCTGTGACTGGGGAATCAAAGTTCAGTCAGCTTGGAGCCGACTCACTTGATACGGTATTTCATTTTCCTTTGAAATCTGCAAACCCTATGCTATTCCTAATTCTTAGAGCCATGGCTTGCCAAGGTCCTACTTGTGTGAGTTGGACCTGTTTTCCGAATTTATTCTCCAGTTGTACACTATGATATGGTAGGAGACGATTGACACTATATTGATTGTTAAGATCCTTAAGAAGTCTTGTATGAGTCCTTATGAGTCAGTGTGAGACACAGTGACACATTGGTTTTCCAGGGTTGCGAGAAAAAGTCCTACCATCATACTGATAGGACCAAACTTGATTAGGCTCGAGTAACCATCGATTGTCATGTGGCCTCCAAGGTCTATGTAGTATTAGCACTAGGTCGGTGAACCCTGACTACTCTCACCGATCTATACCTGTCTCCTGTTCTAAACAGGTAGATCAAATGTATAATCCGAATGTCCAGCCATTGGCCCTCCTTTATCTGATCTTGCACCAGCCACCGGCAACACTGGCAGAAGTTGGTGACTATTTATTTGCTCCCCTTTTGGTGACAACTGTTGTATATCATAAATACCCCTTGAAATAAAGCTCCTATAGACTTCTTTCAAGGAAATAGCTGGGGATTCTTAGGGGTTCTGAGGAACTTGTGCGTGGATTATTAGGGGTCTTGAGGGGCTCATACGTGATTATGTTTCCTTAATTCGTGCTTAAATATGCAGGTTGAGATCGTCATGGGTTTTGAGGAGGAATTTGGAATCAGCGTGGACGAAGGGAGCGCGCAGGACATTTCTACCGTCCAGGATGCCGCTGACATGATTGAGAAACTTGTTGCGGATAAATCGGCTTAAGCAAAGAAAGCAATATAAACGTCTTTTTCTTAACTTAGTAGGTGTATGCTCTTTTTAAGCACCACTTTAGTGTTTTTTTTTTTTTTTGGTTTTTTTGGCGGGGGTGCGTTTGCATTTCAGTATTTCCTGTTAGATGTTGAACCCTGATCTAATAAAACTTTGTTCAAGAATTCTATCAGTTGTCTGCTCGTCTGCATCATTCTCTTATGGAAAGATGCTAGTGGAGGAGTTCTGTGGATCTCGACACGACACTTAATAGTTGTACTAGGACTAAAGGAGGGCAGAGGATCTCATTTTCATTCGGATTATTTTTTAATAGTGGTAGGGCTCTAACGATTCAAGCTACTAGTTGTACTCTTGTTCACAAGAAAATAGGAGGGAAGGATTTAGATGTAATGCTGTGGGTTGACGCACTCGTTAGTCCTGATTAAGGTTTTTAAGATTTAAAATGACCTTGTTAACCAACGTAAATAATTCAAAATATTTTTAAATATTAAAGTTATTTAAAACTAATATTTATAACTTTAAATAAATAAAAGCAAATATTAAATGAACTGGTTAACCAACATAAGCGAGTTGAGCAGTTCTGTGTTCAAACTTCGAAGTCGGCTTATTTAGAAACTAAATATGATAATAAATTTGATTTTAACTCATTTAACTTAATAAATTAGGCGAGTTCAAACATCAGTCTCGCAGAGTTGGAACTACCCATTGAGTGCACTAGTTCATTTTTAGGCGCTGCATGGATGCAAGTATAAACACATTTTCGTTTATAACAAACGCGTTTTCTATCATATTCTCAGTTTGGATGGTACAGAAGCAACTTTACCATAAACTCAAAATAGCCCGTAAATGTGTTTTGCGTAAACCTGTTAGGAGTTGATTTATGATTGGAGTCTCTCTCAAGTATACCATAAACTCACTTAAGTTTATACAAAACAACCAAATGCGAGTTTAGAAAAACATGTTTATAATAAACGGGTTCATGATAAATGTGTTAATGATAAACTTATTCGTATTTTCTTAAGTTGCATCCAAAAAGGGCCATAATCTCTCTAGTGGGGCATAAGTAGAACTAGTCTGTGAAATATAATATGAGCTTTATATAAAATGTTTTTAAGAAAATTTAGGTCAGTCCAAACATGTCTAACATGTCTATATAGTCTAATTTATAAATAGACAATTCAAATAATTTAAAAATAAAAAATTATCATTCAGCTCGACCCATTAAAAACATTTTTTTACTATTCAATATAAATTTAATTTTGATTTTTTTTATTTTTTGAGTCATCTAATTGAAGATAGGATTGTACATACAAGAAGGATGGATTGGTCGACTTTAAAAAGATAAAAAAAATTATTTTGGCTGCACCAAGTAAAAACTAATATAATATAATGTAAACTTTAAAGTTATAAAAAAAAGAACTAAGAAAGTCAAAAAGCAGAATGGCTGATGCCAATCATGCCAATGAAGAAAGAGAGAGGATCGTCTAAGTGCAGGTTTGAACTGAACTCAGACAGCATGGAGATGGAAAGAGTCTTTTTTTTTAATGAAAAAAGTTATCTATGAGAGAGTTCTTTAAAATCTCCCTTCTTTGCACTTACAGAGTTCAGTTTAAACTTGTACTTAGAGAGGATCCCCCTTTAATGAAGGAAAAACATAAAAAGTGTTAGACAATAATTTCATCCTTGCATTTCAAGATACTCCACAGTGATACTGATAGATCCATCAATGTTTGGCATGTTAATCAAACATCATGGAAAAAAGATCGTAGCTGCATTTATGAGATCAAAGTTTGAATTCTGGGCAAAGTCTAATATTTTTTCATATAAAGAGATAATTTTATACAAACTGAGAAATCCACGTAATAAGGTGATAATTTTAAATCTTAACTGATTTTTCAGAACAATAATTTCACAACCTAGGGACATAATCATGAGGCCTATGGCCAAACAACAAGAGAACTTTTGTCTCTTAACTGACTTAAACTCGTGATCTCCCGAAGAAGGTCAAGAGGTGAAGCCAACCATCCTACTTAGTTAGTTCACATTTACGAAAAGTTGGTAGAGATTGAAGGAATACTTCAAGATGCATCAGTAGCACGTTCCTTGTAGAGTCGGAGTTTGATTTAACTTGTGCTCCAGACCTCAGTTTTTTCTCTTTAATGGTGTTAAAGACCCCCTTGTCAAGTGTTTGTGTATAGATCCACATCGTAATAAGGTGTGAGTGCAGATTAGAGAATTCAAGTTTTTATTTTGAGAAAAGCCTTTTATTCCAACAAAAGTGCATTTCCTTTTTAGGCATTGAACGTGGTTCATTATCTTCAATGCAAGATCACTTAGGGTCTATTTGATTATATGTGAAATATATTTGGATAGAAAAAAAAATCTAGAGAAATGTGTTTACAAGAAAAATAAAAATAGAATTTACCATTTGATACTTGTGAAAATATTTTTAACTTTTTTGGAAAAAGACATTCGATTTTATCCCACATATACCAAAATTAGAAAAAGAGGAAGTCAACAAAGTTTTCTGTTGATTGCATTTTTACGCATTACCAAATAAGCAGTTGTTATATACTTTGAAAAAAAAAGGTTCTCATGTGACCTACATGTAAACAAACGAACCCTTAATTGCAAATTAGAGGAGTTATAGTACTTCCATGTGTGCTGTCCAAGATGTTAGCTTTTGCTAAGAACCTTTATCTATTTAATCAATCATCAAAGGAAATCAAGTTGAGCCAAACTAATCATCTATGCTATGATGAATTTATGGTTGTGTTTGATGCAACTTTCATTTGAAAGCACTTTTAGATTTCCATTTAGTTCTTTTTCGTGGAAGTGCTTGGATCTTGGAAGCTATTTATGTTGTATTCTACTTGTGTTTTGGCTTCCAATCAAAAGTTACAAAGTGAAGCTTTCAAAATTGGAGAAAAACTGAGGTTATTATGAAATAGTTGATTTTTCTAACTAAAATTAATTATAATCTCTCTTCCTCAAGTTATTCTATGTGAAAGTGGAAGCGAGAAGTAACTTTCAAGTAGAAATTTTACTAAACACACCCTAACTATCCTTCGAATAATACAACTTCCTAAGCTAGGTACAATGTAGGACTCGAACAACTCTGGTGGACCAGGTGGAGATACCTGACCCATTCACTTATGTTAACATGGCATACTCACTTGAACATAATCCCACTCCATTTAGGAGTTGTTTGTCATTCACTAGTTTTTAAAATCACCAGTTTTAAAAACAAGTGAAATTTTATTGTTTTAAAATAGAAGGGCATTTATTTGGCTGTTTGTAAAATAAAATAAGAGAATATTTAAATTCTCTTGTTTTCATTTACAAGCCTTCTCTATAAGCCAAAATAAGGGAATGGACCTACTAAGTGAATAGACAAGGACAAACAAGATTTTAGTTTACATTGTTCGTTTTCATACCAAACAATTGAAAATAACGTAAAACAAATAACTTTTTAAGTGGAATTTGAGAACACATAGGAGTTTTAAATGCAGAGAGAGGACACATAGGAAGCATTTTCTTTCACTCTCTTATATTTCTTAAAAGCTTAAAAAATACAAATTTTCTAGCTTTTAAATGATTAGATTTATACTATTAGACGGCAAAAGCTACTTCCAAAAGTTCTTATTTCCTCATGACCATTCTCAAACGTAGCCTTAGACTAGAAATGTGCAAAAATTGATTGGTTCCGTGTTGGAAATCCAAACAAGATATGAGAATATGTAGACAATGAATATTTAAGATCCAAAGTGCATAAATAATATGAAAGAGATTCACAAAGAGTAGAAAGATGTTGTCTGGTTAAAACGCTGGCAAGCCAACTTCCTTTAAAGAATATATTGCCCCCAAAGGTGCAAAAGATTGTTGGCAATATTCTCCAAAAGTTTGACAACCACGTACGACCCTCGTAGGTGCACTCCGAGATGAAGGCCACCCGCGGAATCAACCTCCAATCACCTAAGAAAAGCTCAGGACAAAGCACAGCCAATGCAATGGAGAACAACACACACACACACACACACACACACACACACACACACAGAGAGAGAGAGAGAGAGAGAGAGAGAGAGAGAGAGAGAGAGAGAGAGAGAGAGAGAGAGAGAGAGAGAGAGAGAGAGAGAGAGAGAGAGAGAGAGAGAGAGAGAGAGAGAGAGAGAGAGAGAGAGAGAGAGAGAGAGATGTGTTCTATAAAAAAATTATGGCAGACTCCGAATATATAAGGATCCTTTAGACGCGTCAGTCCATCTTCCTCCGAAAAATAGTCACGTCCGTTCCACCCACGTAGTAAAATGTAATGGAAAAAATCTAAAGAATAAAATGATTCAAAAATAAAAATAAATAAATTAATATTAAAAAATGGCAAAACCAAGCCGCACACGTTGGCGCTGGGATTTGCACCCCCCTACACGCAATAATCACGTGCTTCGTGTTTACTTAATTGATTTTTGACTCGGGCCCCCTCGAACCACTAGATTTGAACTTGATCCGTGCGTGCGTGTAAAATCCCTAAATACATCCAAGCAAGGAGGAACGGCTCAACTATATAAGACCTACCAACTTTTTTAGATATTCAATATAAGACTAAACATAGCACATAACCAAACTAACAACAAAATGTCTGAATTCTAAAACACAACAACCAACAATCCCCCACAAATTCAAATCATTTCGGTAAAACAAAAAAATATGTCCCGAGGCTTATTGCGATAAGCTTTCAATAGAGGTACCTTCCAATTTGAACCTTCACTTAAGTACACCAATCTTTCTCACATAGGTTCTAAGTGAACTAAAGTCTTGAACTTGAACCTTAGATATGTGAAAGTCAATTGGCAACAACTCATCACTAGCGACGATTGAATTCTTCTGGGTTAGTGCTTTACGGACAACCACCGAATCTTATTTCATAAGTGTTAAGGAGAGTTGCTAAGACCCCCACATTGTGGCCTTATAGTTAGACTTACATAGGTGAGTTTTCTAAGGATGTATTATAATCATCATGTCATAAAGACGTTGAACTCATTAAGAGCCACAAACTCATCCTAAGTAGCAGTCGAGCATCTATCTAGAAAAGGGACTTCAAGAATTTATCTCAATTATATTGATATTCATAGTTCACCCTTATAGTTTGTTTTTACCACATTGAACTTAGTTCTTAAGACCTCCAATCAGATAGGTTGGATTGTTGTTATAGATGAAACTAGAAGGCCTTGGTCCCATTCTCTTACTGGATCTTTTGATTTTCTAAGAGTCGAGTCCTTTTGTGAGTGGATTTGCAGCATTATCCTTTGAACTTACAAAGTCCATGGACACTACTCCTTGAGACACTAATTCTCGAACATATTTTAATCTTATTGACACGTGTCTCTTTTGTTTTTTTATTATTGGAGCTTCTAATGTAAGTTATTGTAGCTTGGTTATCACAGTGTACTGAGATACGAAGATATGTTTCATTATTAAGGGAAGTTCTGAAAGAAGACCCTTCAGCCAATCAGCCTCAGTCAGTCACAGTGATATCTAAAGAACACAATTCTACCTCAAATGTAAAATAAGATATAATTGTCTATTTGGCATACTTCCAAGCAACTACACCTCCTCTAAGTGTAAAAACATAACCAATAATTCTTTTACTTTCAGTAGTGTCAGCGATCAACTGGCATCACTATATCCCTCTAGGACTGTAGGAAATCTTTCATAATACAAGTCTAAGGATATAGTCCTTTAAAAATATTTGAGTACTCTATCCAACAAAATCCCAATTTGTCCTGTCCAAACAACTTATATATCTACACAACTTTGTTATAGCAAATGAAATATTAGGTTTAAAACAATTTGCTAAATATATTAAACTATCAATTATTTATGAATATCTTAATTGAGACATATGTACACTATTCTTGTTCTTGTGGAGAGTCTTTGAAGGATCATAATGTATAACGATTGATTTAACATGACTATAACCAAAATTTTTTAACACTTTCTCAACATAATGTATTTGAGAAATTGCTATTCACATCAGTTGAACTAGTCAAACTTTAGTCCCAAAATCATGTCAGTACAACCCAAGTCCTTCATATCAAATTTATCACTCAAGAGAGCCTTAGCCTTAGTCTCATTAATTATAACAAGATTAGTTTCAAACAGTAGAATATCATCAACATGTAAACATAAAATAATACATTCATCATCTTTCATTTTAATATACATATACTTATCAGAGTCTTTGATTTCAAAGTCAAAAGATAGAACAGTTCTATCAAATTTTTCACGTCATTGTTTTAAGACTTATTTTAAACTATAAAGAGACTTTACTAGTTTACAAACTTTCTTCTTATTACCTCGAAGTACAGATCCCTCTAGTTGATCTATATATCTCTTCATCAAGATCTCCATTAAGAAAGACAATCTTGACGTCTATTTAATGGACCTCGAGATGATAGATAGATGCCAATGTTAAAAGCATTTCAATAATAGTTATCCTAATAACAGGAGAATAAACGTCAAAATAGTCAATTCTTTCTTTCTGTTTGAATCTCTTAACAACTAACATGATCTCGAACTTATCCACTGATCAATCATATTTTAATTTTCTTTCACACATCCATTTATATCTTATGGCAGTGCAATTAGGAAGCAGATCTATCAATTCTCAAGTACCAATAGAGATAATAGAGTCATCTCATTTTTAACGGCTTCTTTTTATTACTTATTAGCTTCAGGTAAAATCATCGACACTTATATTTTGAAAGAAAACAGAAAAAACATATAGTCGGTCCAAATGTTGACTTACGTATTAATTTACGGTCCATGAAAAGGTCGGCCAAGATAATACATCTCAAACTTGTGAGGAAATTAATTTTCAATCCATTAGGCAGGTTGCCATGGAACGTGGAACCCTCACCACCATAAAAACCCCAAAGTACCCTTCTAATAATTGCGATATTACCTTAATTTGCCATCCCATGTGATATCTATGCAGATGTTAAAGATCCATAATCTCACATTGAGCTTGGAAAATCAATCTGAGAAAATGCAGATTTAAAATTTTGCTCGCTTCGGAAAGAATAGCTACAAGGGCAATAACATTGATTTATTATGACAAATCAGATGTTGTATAGTGGGGCTTACTGTCTATTAGATCAAATGGGTCCACCGAAAGATAGATCACAAGTGTTGTTTTTTTTTTTTTTTTTTTTTTTTTCCGGTAGCAAAAAAAAAACAAGTGTATTTTTTTTGTTTACAGGACCACCAACATTGAGAACTGAAGGTAAAAGGACCAAAGTCCTTGAACCTCTACTTAAAATTTCTAATGCATAAGCTAATAATTAATTATAACATCCATTCTTGGACAGAGAACTAAATTTTCTAAAAAAAAAACTGTTAATATATTTAAGGTTATTAAACATATTATAATATTATGTCTTTATCGCTTTTATCAAAGTCATTGGGAGCCATCTGCCATTCGACCATAAACGAGTCCTTTGCATAAACATATAACATACATATCTTTAATAAAAACTAATTAATCATTCGACTGGAGGTCCTAATAAAGGTCATAAAAATGACAAAAATATAATATAACAACATACTCTCCTATTACTACATTTCTTTCTCTATCAACTGATTCTGGCTATCCCCATTCTTCATTCCTCTCTCATTAGAAGGTTGTTTGATACGTCATAAAATGCGTACATAGTGTCAAATGACATTTTTCTTATGTTTAGACTACTATAAATTGTTTTACATTACTTTTTTTTGTACATTTGAAATGTCCTAAATTACTATATCTTAAATCCAAATAATTCCTAAAATCTTCCTTTTAATTGACTTTAATTTCTAGTTTAAAATTACCACGAACCAAAATCGATGATTTCAAAACATGTGATTTTAAGATCAGGATTTCTATTTTTATTAATTTTAAAACTGATGATTTTAAAATTAAGATTTTGTCGCATTTTAGGACAATACCAAATGAGTCTTCAGGCATCATTTGGAAACACATACTATTTGGATCTTAATGATTAGAGTCTCAGTGATGTTTGCAAATGAAGTAGATTTTCTTGGTTTTGCAACTATCTAAAATCTTTAGAGAGACGGAAGAGGAGAGAGATAGACCCATTAGGGAAAGAGGAGAGACTTTTTTCAAAAGTTTAAAAAAGTGAGTTTTTGAGAAAGTATAAAGATTCTAATGATGGATTAGAATGTCCATGAAATATTTGTGTAAATAAAATTTTAAATTCATTTTTTACCATTTATCATCGAAATGAGATTTTCATAGACTTTCAAGATTCATCCCCAGAATTTCCAACTTTTGTGGAGGGAGACGAGGTTACACACATCCACCATTTCTCTCAGTCAAAAATGAATCCCCCACTTGTGGTACTGGGTAGAAAAATGAAATAAACGAAGCGAAACTTCTAGAGAGGCACGGCTTTGAAAGCAGCCAGCCTGCAGAAGTCGTGGCGGTGGTAGGTGGTGGTGTTAGGTTGCCGTTGGCACGAGACCCCTCGCTAGGCGCTCTCGTTCTCGCCCGCGCTCTTGCTCTCTCCGCCTCGTTCTCATCTGCTCCGAGGGGTCGCCTGAGGTGAGATCATCTGCTCTCCGAGTTCGCTCTTCGTTGCGATGTTCGTCTGCGATCAGATTTTCTGTATAAGTTTGCTTAGAATCGGTATCATCGTCCACGATCTGCGGGAATCGAAATTTCCAGATGCAAACGTGTGTGTGTGTGTGCAAACGTGTGTTCTTGTTGTTACTAGTGGTTTGGTTTAGCTCTGTTCTGCTCCAGACCTGTGGATCTACGGTGATATATCCGACGATCGGTTCGACCTTGTGGTTGTGTGTTTTGTGAGGTGGATTCCGGTGTGAGGTTGGTTGTGGGATAAGAGAGGGTTTGCTCTTATGGAGTGTGAAGATTTTGTGATATGAATGTTGTCCTGTTGTTCTTGATAGGAGACTGTTCTTATATGTTTCGAAATTGCTTTTATGCCTTAACTGGGATTTCGCATCATTAAAAACTTGTGCGGATTGGAGGGGTGCTTATTGTTGTTTTAAAAAAAAAAGAAAAAATCCTGCAGTTTTCTGTTATAAACATGTTAGGTTTGTCAAGGTTTACGTGATTGAGAAAACACATATAGTTATGTGCATGTGCTTGCTGTTAGTCCTCAACCTGAATTCTTTGTTTTTTTCCCTCTTTTATTATTATTGAGACTTCTGTAGTTCCATTAATTTTCCCTTTTCTTCTGCTTTTGATTGGTGTGTAGATCACATTTAAACATGGTTAAGGCTGTTGCTGTTCTTACCGGAACGGAGGGTGTCAGCGGCACCGTGTTCTTTACCCAGGAGGGAGATGGTAGAATTTACGTTTTGCTTGCAACAGTGGTTAATATTAAATATTATTCTATTGGTCCAATAAGTTCTGTTCTCTTCTTGTGCCGCTCACTTGCCTATGTGCTTTCATCATTGGTTCAGGCCCGACCACGGTAACTGCGAGTCTTCAGGGGTTGAAGCCTGGACTTCATGGCTTTCATGTTCATTCTCTTGGTGACACCACAAATGGCTGTATGTCCACAGGTAATTTTGTTATCCGCAAGTACCCGTTCAATGCAGGCATTATTTGCTCAGAAGATTTGGATTTATATCCTATTTGGATATTGATCATCATCATAAGCCCTATCCCATGAATCTTGGGTCAGCTTAGGACTTGAGAGTCCTAACTGGATAAAGTTCTGCATCGGCTGTAGTCAGACACCAAACTCCAATTTGCTGAGACATAACCCTGACAAATACCAGTTTGGGAGGAGGGAGAACGACCTATGGAAGGTGTGGTTATGTGGCCGGTAGAACTATGCAGACACAAATGAAAGGAGCTAAGTAAACATCTCAAAGTGAGAACTACATAGTCAGCTGTTGACATGTAGTGGGGGTTGCCCACTACAATTGCCCACGTAGGGCACCATGCTGATGGTTTTACCCACGTTCATGCCCATGTTGTGCATGATGAAAGAGGCAGCCTTGTGGTCATTCCTAGCCCCATGGATTGTAGAGTTTTTCTTAACTACTCCCTCTTCTTTTTGAATGAGGAAATGGGGAGTACGTAAGAGGAAGAGGAAGAAACGAGGAGAGCAAGAAGAAGATTTTTCTTTCTCTTTTCTCTCTCTAGAAGGATCCTCTCTCTCTCTCTCTCACACACACTCTCTAAGGGTTGCTCTCCAAGAGGCATTCACCAAGAGCCAAAGATTTGCAGCATGGAACTTAGGAAGGAGCCTCTTGCGTGGTTCTTCTCTTCGTCCTCTCGGAGTCGTCACCGTCCGTCCACGAACGTTGTCGTGAAGGTACGTACCAAATTCTCGGTATGATCCTGTCTCCATGCACGCTTCTGCACTTATGTTGTTCATTTAATGCACGGAGATTATTCAACATTAGTATCAGAGCCAGGTTTGTGAACTATGGCGGCGTGGTCCTCGATCAAAGAGAATCGTTTCGGTGCTGCGGTCTCGTCGAGCCGAATGGCTCCCTTGGTGGTTATTAGTGACGAGGAATGGGAGCGGGTGCCTGATGAACTGACCGATTATGACAATGAGTCATCCAGCGACGTCCCCGTCCCATCTTCTCTTCCAAGGAGATTCACGACGCCGGAATACGTAGCCTACCTCAGAGGACTTTGTGGCGCGCATTCTGGACACGACCAACCATCCTAGATGGAACGTGACGGTGGCCATGACGAGTTCCACATCTACGAGGATGAAGACGACGCCTGTAACGACGGCCATGCAAACGGCGATGCGGACGATGAGGGAAGCTTGCCACGACAGTCGACGTCGAGCGGTAGCCCGTGGAAACACGCGGAGTCACTGGCGGTCTTGGCACCATGCACGGAAGTGGCGCCCGCGTCCAACCCCCTGCATGGAGTGGATGGGACGTCCCTGCGCAGGGAAGAAGAGGTCACCCCAGCGGGCGGGCCCGCAGGCAGAGCGCCCGCGCCCCGCGCGAGCTGGGCGCCCACGCCTGCGGGCGTGGTGTCCGCTCCCCGCGGGTGCGTAGCGCCCACGTCTGCGGACGTGGCGCCCGCGCCACCATAGAATGCAGAATCGGCCGATCCCGATCCGGATCAGCCAATTTGGATCGGGATCGGCCGATTCCGGCTGATTCTCGCCGATCCAGGCCGATTTCGACCAATTCGATCCCGGTTCGGATTGGGATCGGCGGGTCCCAATTCGGGGACCTGATCCGATATGGAATTCCTTGCTCGCTACGCGCCCACGCACACGGGCGTGGTGCCCGCGCCTCACGCAGGTGAGTCACTTACGCCCCTATGCGGGGGGGCGCCCACGCCCGAGCATGGGGCTGCCGTGGTGGCCGTGCACGGCCCAGGGGGAGAGGCCACACCCGCGACCGCATGCTGGCTAGGTGTGACGTCAGGTTTTCCGGATGTGGGAGTGACCCATCCGTAGCCTCCGTGCAGGCCGGACATGTCGACCGCAACTCATGCGCGTCACCACGGCGGATCTTATGGTGCAACACGGACTCGTCGTGGTCGTACCAATCCGCGTAGGAGATTGGGTCGCCAGACTCCACGATTGATCCTTCATATGGATCCGTATCATATTCTCCGTATGATAATGAACGGAGATGTTGAGTTTGAAATTAAAGAATTCTAGTTTAATTTATTTCTGTTTTAAATGGTATTTTTGATGTAATAGTTAACTAAAATTTGGTTGATATTAATTTCTTTATTTAATACAATGTAAGTTGATTACCATGGTTCAAATTTTATTAATGAATGTTATGTCTTCATTTGTTGTTTAGTAATGATTGTCTTAAAATGATATTGCGCAGAATGAAATAAATTGAATTTGTTTTATTTTGTCACGCATATAACTTATTTTGGTCGCTTAGTTCAACTTTATTAACGATGCGTGTAATTGAAGTGAATATTTGCGTAAGTGGAGAAAAATGACATTAATAATCAAATTATTCAATTAAGCAAAATGCATATTTACAAGGTCGTTAAATTATTGCGCATATCGGTTAGCGACAATTGATTTTAACGTTCTTAGATTTAAAATATGCATGATTTTATATTAGCTAATTAAATGATTTAATTCGTGCATAATTATCGTATTTTTTAAATATTGCGCATGCTAGTGTAGCGCCGATTGATTTATTTTTAATTGATAGTGTAAATTTGCATGTCTTGACTTGATCATTTTCATGCAACTTAGCTATCATTCAATTTAAAATGATCATGTTGAAATTAAGAATTAAATATTTACATGATCATGTATTTGTTTGTATAATGTTCATGATAGCTGAAATTTGATTAAGTTATTTTTATTGAAATATCATGGACTCCACTAATTGCTGTAGACCTATCGCATATTCCCATGATATTGAAATAAATATGTGATCATTTAAATAATTGGCTGTAACGAAAGATTTAAATTGTTTCTCTCGTTGTAAAATTCACTTAAAATCATTCTATTAAAATTCAGTTATCTTAAGTTAATCAGGAGATGATTATAGTATCTTAGATCTATATTTCGATCCCGATTGTTAAGTTAACTTAATATTTATTAGTTTGGATTTTTGGAAGCAAATTATGATGTGTAAACCATGTCAACTTAACTCTCTAAATTTTATTTATGTAGTGATTTAAAATGGCCATGAAAAATATCATTGTTGATTTGACCAAAGGTGACAAGTTGACGGGGATGAATTATGATATTTGGCACCGTAAGATTCAATACCTGCTAAACGAACAAGAATTACTGGAACATCTTACCACCGTCATGTCACCGCCTGAGGAAGACAATACAGCACAGCATCGTCGGGATCAAGAAGCGTACCGACAATGGTTCAATAAGGCTCGTAGCACGCGCTTTACTATGTTAAGCAACATGCAAGACGATCTTATTGGGGAATTTGAGAAATTTTAGACTGCCAAAGAAATGTGAGATCAGCTGAAGTTCCAATTTAGTGGAACTTCGACTAAGCGGTTGCGCGCTCTTGTACTTAAGTTTGAGACCTATTGCAAGAACTAGCACCATACTATGACCAAACACCTTAGGGTGATGTCGGACATGATAAGAGACTTAAAGGCAACAGGGCAATGATCTCACAGACGAGCAACAAGTCCTAGCAGTGATTCGATCTCTACCGGACTCTTAGTTCCATATGAAGCAGATTCTCACTCACAATGAGAATATCAAAAACTTTTCTGATGTTTCTTGACATATGGAGTTAGAGGCTGAGCGCGAAGAAACCGTACGCACCACTACCTTAGTCGCTAAGGGAGGCAGACACCAAGGTAGAAAGGGCCCAAGGAAGTTTTTCAAACATAAAGATCGTGACACTGCATCCAACTCTAAATCCAAGGCAGAGCGGACACCGAAACTCCGCCACAGAGACAAGTGCGGTGGAAAAAAGGATAAGTCGAAGGTGAAATGCTACAATTGTGAGAAGATGGGACATTTTGCTCGCGAATACGCTGAGCCGAAAAAGGTATTCATAAACCTAAGTTCTCTCTCTATATATGTTTGTTCTCATGTCTTAGTCGTCCGAACTTATCTTGAGTAGATTGTGGATTCATGAGCGACCAAGCACGTGAGAGATCGAGATGGGTACCAAGATTATCGCCGAATTCCAAGAGGGACGCAAAGAGTATATATGGGCAATGGGACCAGTGAAGAAGTTTTTGGAGTTAGTGTATACCAGCTCAAACTTAGAACTGGTCGTGTGTTGACATTGCATGATGTTCTTTATGCGTCAGGAGTTCAGCATAATCTTTTATCAGCTTCATCTTTATTATCCTTAGGATTTGCTCTTCTTATGATAGGTACTGGTATTGACGTTTATTTCAATGATGTGTTGTATGGAGATGTTTTATTAAGTGATGGTTTGTTTAAATTAGATGTTGATATTAATAATTCTGTTTCTTCTATGTCGTATGTGATTGATGATAAAGATCTTAGTTCTGAAATATGGCATGCTCGCCTAAGTCATATAGGACAGGATAGAATGACCAGGTTAGCTCGAGAAGGCCTTTTAGGTTCACTCGCTAAGGTTACTCTACCTTTATGTGAATCATGCTTGGCTGGAAAAGTATGCCGAAAATTTTTCGGAAAAGTCAAAAGGACTACTGATGTATTGTAGCTTATTCATTCTGATATTTGTGGACCTTTGAGTATGAAGGCTCGACATGGAGCATCATATTTCCTTACCTTTATAGATGATTATTCACGATATAGTTGTGTTTATCTGATCGCTCACCGCTATAAAGCACTGGATTGTTTCAAACCCTTCCTAGCTGAGGTTGAGAATTATACCGGTAAGAGTGTAAAAGTTCTTCGTACAGATCGAGGACACGAATATTTATCTGATCAGTTCATGATTCTATGTGAGGAAAAGGAAATTAAGAGACAACTCACTATTCCATACCCTTCGCAGCAAAATAGTGTTGCTGACAGAAGGAATAGAACATTGTTAGACATAGTTAGGTCTATGATGGTGCATGCCAACCTCCCAATATCATTCTGGGGAGATGTTTTGTTGACTGTCGCATATTTATTTAACCGTGTGCCTTCATAGTCAGTTTCTTCTACCCCTTATGAGTTTTGGCATAACGAAAAGCCGAATTTGGGAAACCTACGCTTATGGGGGTCAGCTAGATATGTCCATGACTCTTCCCACAAGTATGAAAAGCTGGGCCTCAAAGTAAAAAGCATATCTTCGTAAGATATTCTGATAACTCACAAGGGTATGTCATGTATGGACAATATCAAGATAGAAGAATGACAGAGAAAGAGGTCCGAGACGTTGTATTCTTAGAGAAAGAATACCATAAACTTGGCAATGCCGGGAAAATGAAGTGGATGAGATAAGTGCTCTCTTACCATCTTCCAGCGAATGGAGGGAATTAGTTCATAACCATATCATCGCTGGAGATAGTATAGATGATCAAGCTAGTGGGAATATACCCATTAATTTACCGAGTGGGAGTACTCCATCAGAATCGGAAGATACTGACACCCAGGTACGTCGAAGTAAACGTGGGCACACTCTTCGTCGACGTTTTGAGATTGAAGTAAACGTGGGCGTAAGTTGATCTTCCGCCTGGGCGTAAAGCTATTGGAAATAAATGGGTTTTCAAAATTAAACGTAAGGCAGATAGATCAATTGACAAATACAAAACACGACTAGTGGCGAAAGGGTATACCTAGAAAAAAAGTATTGACTTTGATGATACGTTCTCTCCGGTGGTAAGATTTACGTTTGTTCGCCTGATCCTAGTTATTGTCGCACATTTAGATTTAGAATTCTTTCAAATAGATGTTAAGACGACATTTCTTAATGGAGAACTAGACGAAGAAATTTACATGTTTCAACTAGAAGGTTTTGAGGTAAAGGAACAAGAGCACAAAGTCTGCCGCCTAAAACGTTCCATTTATGGCCTCAAACAATCGTCTAGACAATGGTATTTAAGATTTCATAGATAAATCACCTCATTCGGTTTTGAGACGATTGAGGAAGATCATTGTGTGTACGTCAAACGAAAGAAAGAGAAGATTATAATCTTATTATTGTATGTTGACGATATTTTGTTAGCTGGGAATAATATGGAATCTATCAATGCTACTAGAAAGTGGTTATCTTTCGTCTTCGAGACCAAAGATATGGGCGAAACAAATTATGTACTCGGAGTGAAAATAGTCAGATATCGCTCTAGATGGTTTATGAGTATGTCTCAGGAAACCTACATTAATAAGATTCTAGAGCGATACAGAATGAATCACTCCAAGCCCATTGATACTTCAGTTGATAAAATTTGTGTTTTAAGTATAAGCCAATGCCCATAGAATGAAGAAGAGAAGACTCAAATGAATAAAGTGCTATATGCGGCAGCTATTGGGAGTTTGATGTATGTTATGTTGTGTACTCGACCCGACATTAGTTATGCCGTAGATTTAGCTAGCCGTTATCAAAGTAATCCTGGTCCTGATCACTGGAAGATAGTCAAAAGAATATTCCGATATTTACGTGGAACAACAAACCTTGTCTTATGTTACGAAGGAGATGATCTATCTAAAGTTGAAAGGTTACAACGATGCTGATTGGGCCAGCGACAAAGACGAAAGAAAGTCTACGTTAGGGTATATGTTTATACTTGGTGGCGCGGCCATTTCTTGGTGCAATAAGAAACAAACGTGCATCGTTCTATCCACTATGGAATCGGAATACGTGGCATATTCGGCAGCTTGTCAAGAGGCGATTTGGTTAGGGAATTTCCTACGGCGATTGGCTGTCACTCCTCATACGGAGGAGAGTGTACTTCTCTATATTGATAGTACATCAGTTTTGGCTTACGCCAAAGATCTTAAGTACTATGGAAGAACCAAACACATTGACATTAAATATCACTTCATTCGAGATCTGTTAGCAAAAGAAGCAGTGGCCTTTCGACATATTTCTACTGATTGTATGGTAGCGGACCCGCTAACTAAACAAATCACTAGAGAGGCCTTCATGACCCATTATAGAGCTATGGGTTTATGTAAATTGTAATGTGAGAACAATTATTGTCGACTTCAATATGTTTATGCATTCTCTTATTGAGTACATTTTGATGGAATGCTTATTTACATATCAATGAGTGTCACCAGACTTGAATTGACCCTCTCACACGGGTAATTCGCCTTGACGCTGAGATAGCGAGCAAGTATGAGACAATGTGTATCTATGGCGCTAGAAGAGCGAATAAGATACACTTAAAATATTTATTTATGTCGCCTCGGATAAGAGCCAAGATGAGATCTTTAAAGATCGAATACGGGAATAATTAAGCCCATCTTGTATAGTCTGCAGAAGTCGGATGTGAGTCTTGAGACAAGGCGTTGGGTGGAAGCGACTGGGTTATGAGACTCAGGTTAATCGCAGTGGAAGTGATTAAGCTAAGATCCGTATGGTGTTTAATAATAAATTTATAAAATGACACACCCACATTTGTGGAAGAACATCATAACATGCGTTTCATACCGCATGTGCAATTCACGACCGATAAATGAGAATGATGAATAGATCTCTGCTTCATCATTGTGTGAGCTCTTAGATCATATTATTGATTCTACTTGTACCCTATGTGACCTGATAACTATGTCATGAAGAGGAAGCTCGACGTCGCTACTTTAGCATGATCCTTAGGACTAAGTTTGATACAGTCTAGCGGGACATGACTAGGAAAGCGGCCGAGATTAATTGAATTGACATGAGAGCTTAGGGAAGACATCTGTATATTGCATCATGTTATGTGGATCATACCCCGGGGAACTCAGTCGGTTGTGTATAGACAGAGTTATGATCACATGACATTTGAGATTTAAACACTGCTAGTTATTTATCTGAGAGATCCGGAGTGTTAAATCCAAGGTAGGCCAACTCGGGGGTCGGACTCGGATCGGTCCGGTCCTGACCGAGTGGATCGGCCGATCCGATCCGATCCCGAACCGGTCCGGACCGAGCCGGACCGGTTTGGCCGATCCAATTTATAAAAAGGGGAAAAATAGAAGAAAATAGGGAAAAAATAGAAAAACAAGTCCAAAAAATAAGAAAAAAATTCAAAAAATCAGGAAAAATTATATTTACCCAAAACTTATCTAGGACCTTGGGTAAGCCTTTGAATTTTTATTAACTTTGAAAAAAACTTGAATACAATATATGGGGGGGACATAAAACCTTACCCCTAAGTATTACATGATAATAAAAAAAAAACACTCACATAAAGTGACAGAACAAGTAGACATACATTTATTCTAGCCTTACATTGTAGGTGCTATACAAATGTTGCACATAATCGGCCCAAGACATATAAGCTTGGTAACATTGTTCATATTCCTGTACAAATCGGTTATACTCATCTGTGAATGGGTAGATTATTGTCACCGGTATCCATCCTTGTGTCTTTGGCTCATGATAAGATCCTTCTGAGGTTGAGGATTGATAAGAGGAAATATCTGAAGTTGGAGGATAAGTGGGATATCCTCCTAAGTAACTCGATGCATCATAGGGTGGTGGATGTTGATAATATGTACCTGGATATCCATAAGGACTATAACCCTCTAATGGAACTTGAGAGGATGCATCAGACGAATGCTCTTGAGAGGATGTTCTCTTTAGGAGCTCTTGTTGTTGTTTCCCTTTGCCTTTATTTGTTGCTGATGTGCCCTTAGCCAACCTACTGGAGTGGTCATCATCCTGCGTAGCATGCGTAAATTCTTGCTCTCCTGTGAAAATCATTGGAGGAGCTTCACCATGTTGACTTGATCCTCCACGTCCTCGAGATGACCGTTGTTGCAAGGATCCACCTTGACTTCCATGTGGATCATCATCGTCATCGTCAGGGGTAGTCGTTGCCGAAGTAGAGTCGTCTGAAGTTTGGTAAACGACCTTGTCGCTCGGCTCTGGTGTCTCGTATGACTCATCTTCTTGTACAGTTTCTAAATCTGCAATATCAACATCCATTAGTTTGCCTTTACCCTTACCTGAACTTTGTGGGGTGGATTTCTTTTGCTGTTTTGAAGGAGGTGGAAGTTGAAACTCAACGGACAAGGGGACACCATCTAATTGTCCTTCTGCCCATGACCGATCGTTTGGATCGAATTCTGATGGACTCAAAACATTCCTTGCATCCACCCATGCATTCAGTGGGTTCTGCTCCTCAAATATCTCGTCCAGATCGATTGGTTCCTCAACTTGTTGTTCTGCTTGCACCGGTCTTCCAGCAACTTCATCTCTCCATCGTTCTTCTTCTCTTTGGTTCTCTTGAATTTTTTGAAGATTCTTTAATTTCAAGCGCATGTTGTAGTGGCAAAAGACCAATTGCTCTAATCTCGCTGAGCTTAATCGGTTCCTTTGCTTGGTGTGTATCAAGCTAAATGTAGACCAGTTCCTCTCACAGCCAGAAGAGGAGGTGGTTTGGCTCAATACACGGATAGCAACATAAGTAAGATCTTCATAACCTGGAGCCTTCCCATGATCCATCCACTAATCAGCTGTAATTCCATAATGATCCAACTAACAATTAGTATTGTAATTTGTAAAGCCTATGCATGATAAGTTGATAACAATTTTTTGAAAGTATTAGTTATGTGTAAAATTCTAAATACCTGGTGAAAGCAACATGACTGCCCGTTGAGCACGATGAGTACCAAAATGTAATGTCCGGAGCCTATAGTGATGCATTTTGTTGCATGCTATGATAGCTCGATCCTCATCATGTAACAAACGCCGAATTACATTTTGAGTCCCACGGAGTACTTCTTCATCATTGGGCGCATGTTGAGTAGCATAGCTATATTGGTATCTTGGGTTGAAGAAATGACCTAAAGAATTGAAAAATAAATTAAAAATGAAATAAAACTTATAGGAAATAAAATGGCGACCAATATGGATTGACTTATTTTGTTACCTGCCGCATGCAAGTCATGGTGGAGTGTCCTATCCCATCTTGCATCTATAATATCCCACCACTTTCTGTATGTATTTTTGTTGGCCCTAGCAATGTCTTCCTTTGCACGGTCCATAGCTTCATATAAATATCCCATTGTGGCCTTCTTATCTCCATCCACCATCCTCAGAACCCGCACAAGAGGTTCAACTACGCTCAAGATCATCTTTATATCCTTCCAATACTCTCGGCTCTCAATCAAGTCCTCAACCTGCTTCCCCTTGTCTTTAGCATCATGTTTCGCGTGCCTTGTCATCCAATCCTCCCATCCTTTACTTGAAATCATCTGCTTCAAGGGACGTTTTTGTGATTGTATATTCTCCAAGGAAATGTATGTGGAGGCGAAACGAGTTACCCCAGGACGTAGTAACTCCCTCTGTCCAGTGTGTTCACGCATCAACGTGAGCACATAGTTATGGTTTTAGATATAGGATGTGATGAATTGGGCTGACTTCACTGTTTCAGTAATTTTGACATCTTTCCCAATATCTTCTAGCATCAAATCTAGAGAATGAGCAGAGCAAGGAAGCCAATATAGATGTGGCCTCTTCTCCATTAACATATGGCCAGCAACTTTATATGAAGCTGCATTATCTATTACAACTTGGACAACCTGATCTTCTCCCACCTGCTCCACAATGTCATCAATTAACTTGAAAAGATATTCAGCATTCTTTACCTTTCCACTAGCATCTACGGACTTCCAAAATACAGTCCCAGCTTGACAGTATATAAGGAAGTTAATCATACTTCTTCTCGTAATTCCTATTCAAATAATGTTATAGATGCTAGCGAATGTCTAAATTAACTAAAAATATAATATGTTAATCTAAGATTCTAATTTCTAAATATGTTAAACTAATTCAATGTACTCACCTGTCCAGCCATCTGTCATTATTGTGCATCCTCTTTCATCCCAAATTCGCTCAAACGACTTGATATACTCCTGGAGATCACTTACCTCTTGAGGAAGATAAGTGTTGTATATCTCCTTGGGGGTTGGTCCAGGAATACCCTTACCCACATCTCCAATAGTCTCAATCATGTCCTCCCAATAAGGACCCTTTGCAGCATTGGCAGGTACACTGTTATAAACAAACCATCTCGAAACAACACGGCCAATCTTCTCCTTGCATACCTTCAGGTTCTTCATAGCAGCTGTGATTGATGGTTGTCTACCTCTCCGTCTTGTTAGGAAAGCATCTATAGGACCCACTCTAGGATCATTGTCCCTAGTCAAGTCATGAATTTCCTCTTCGTTGGATCCATGTCCGGATCCACTCCCTTGCCCAATGTGTCGACCGGTGCGTCTATACACATCCTCATCAGCAAAAGATCGTCTACTTTCGTCCATGGCTCGACATATACTTTCGTCCATGGCTCGACATATATCATCTTTAAATTAAAATAGATGATTAGACTAATTTAATCGAGATGAAGTATAAAGAAGTAAATAATTAATTGAAAATTTTAAATCAAATAATACCTCGAGAGAAGTCTTCAAATGCAGTGGATCTCCTTCTGGTAGGGTCTATGTCTCCCTCCCGAGATCTATCTTCCGGAGGGTGAATATGAATACCTTGACCTGAGGGCCGTGTCATTTCCTCCCTAATTTGGCCTCTGCTGCTCCTTTTTCCAACTCTCTTTGTTGTAGGTAATTTTTGAATTGATTTTTTACCTCTAGTGGTGCAGCAGTACAAGCCTTCACTTCTCCTTTGACACCCCCAATATGTTGTTTTAGACGAAAAACTCCACCCGAAATAATCCGACTGCAGTAGTTGCATTTGACTTTGCGTGAAGCCATGTCTACGACGGTGCAGTGGTTCCATCCCGGGTCACCACGAGAGGTGACAGATGTGGCCTCATTATGCTCAGAAGTCGACATCTTTAAAAATAAAAAATATATTAATAGGGAAAGAGATAATTAGTAATTAACTAATTACATAAAGAGAAATGGTGAGAAATAAGGAAAAACATAGAGAAAGAGAGTGAGATTTCATATCATATCTCGAGGGAGAGTGAGAGACGATGAGAAATAAAGCTACAAAGACAAAAAGAGGTTAGAGAGAAAAATTAAAATGCAATAAAAATAATATGATGAAAAAAAATTGATGTAGTCCGTCGGTCCGTCATTTAGAGTTTAGAACTCTAGAGAGTTTTGGAAGTTTGGAGAGAAAGAAGTTAAGAGAGCTTTGAGTCTTTGAGAGAGTATGAGAGCTTAGAGAGAGAGAGAGAGAGAAGTTTTAGAGAGAGAGAGAAATGAGAATTTGTGTGAATGAGGGAGAGAAGGGTAGGAGGGGGTTTTATAGGGACTTGGGGGGGACTTGGAGGGGCTTAGAAGCCCCTCATAACCGTTGGGAACCCATTTGAATGGGTTCCCAACGGCTAGTTCAGAACTAGCCGTTGGGTGGCCGGGTCGGCCGGACCGGTCCGACCCGGGTTGGGGTCGGCCGACCCGGCCGACCCCAACCCGATCCCAGCGATCCCGGCTGGGATCGTTGGGTCGGGGCTCGGGGTCGGGTCGGACCGCTCCGATTCCGAGCGGACCGGGCGATCCGATCCGACCCGGTCCGACCCGGCCGACCATGGTTAAATCAGGTGAATATAAGATGGTCTGGGATACCACGAGACTTTTAAAGAGTATTGTGTTCTGTTAGTTTTGGTGATAACTTAATGGATCACTACTCGCATGATCGCGTTATGCTCGTGAGGTTGCACGCTTCATTTCTTGTATGACTGTTGGATTGTAGCAACTAAGTGAGATTGTTTTGCCCATTGTAGGCAAGTGGGAGATGTTGACATGTAGTGGAGGTTGCACACTACAACTGCCCACGTAGGGCACCATGCTGGTGGTTTTACCCACGTTCATGCCCATGTTGTGCATGATGAAAGAGGCAGCCTTGTGGTCATTCCCATCCCCATGGATTGTGGAGTTATTCTTAACTACTCCCTCCTTTTTTTGAATGAGGAAATGGGGGGTACATAAGGGGAAGAGGGAGAAACGAGGAGAGCAAGAAGAAGATTTTTCTTTCTCTTTCCTCTCTCTAGAAGGATCCTCTTTCTCTCACTCTCTAAGGGTTGCTCTCCAAGAGGCATTCACCAAGAGCCAAGGATTTGTAGCGTGGAACTTAGGAAGGAGCCCCTTGCGTGGTTCTTCTCCTCGTCCTCTTGGGGCCGTCACCACCCGTCCACGAACGTCGCCGTGAAGGTACGTACCAAATCCTCGGTATGATCCCGTCTCCATTCACGCTTCCGCATTTATGTTGTTCATTTAATGCATGGAGATTATTCAACATCAGCAAATGAGGGATGGAAGCACATGGCATGTCAAGAAGCGCTACTCCATCAGATATTTACACCATGAGTCAATTTTTTCTGACCTTGCTAGTTCTTTCAAATCCACTCTTCACCAGTACTACTTCCATCAAGATTTTCTTAGGGCCTTTCTCTTCTAATTCCTTCAACAATGTTAGGTTCCTCTCCACTGCTGAAGTCTCTGGTGTACACCTCGCATAACCAAACTACCTTGACAATTGTTGTCTAATTTTATTTATAATTGGAAGAATACCAAGATTCTTCTAATATCTTCATATCCGAGTCTGCTCACTATATCAATCTCTGCGTCAATTTCTCCATCCTTCTGTGCAGTGGAACCCAACTATAAAAAACTTAAATTGTTTCAATGATGTAAAATGTATTAGGCTCAGAGCATTCCAGTTTACATCCATTTGCATCTTATTCACTATCATTGTGTTGATAATTATGCAGGCCCACATTTCAATCCTGCTGGTAAGGAGCATGGTGCTCCGGAGGATGAGAATCGTCATGCTGGTGATCTTGGGAATGTCACAGTTGGCGAGGATGGTATCTTTCTTCCCACTCAATTTTTTTTCCTTGCCCTTTAATTGTTGGAATATTCAGTTACATTATGCTCAGTCATTGGATAGAAGGTAACAAGGGAACAGTGAAGTTCGCCAAGTATTATAGTTAGATTCGGTGTGATATGCATTTCATGATCCATATATAATTCATGTGTCACTGATGTGCTTTTGCTGTCTATTGCAGGTACTGCTAGTTTCACCATTGTTGATAGCCAGGTAACGTAGATTTTAAGTTTCTTCGAGGCGCCCTTTTTTAACTTAGATATAGTGTATTCCCATTTCCTAAGTGTTAATTGGATGCCATTAATATCTTTGTACTGTAACAATGAAGTAGATATCATTTTTGTTAACAGATACCTCTGACTGGGCCAAATTCTGTCGTGGGAAGAGCCGTTGTTGTCCATGCGGACCCTGATGATCTGGGAAAGGGTTAAGTCTTTAATTCCTTTAGTAGTTTTTAATATGTTACACTTGTGGATAATGTTTACCGGCCTTTGGTCCGAGGCCCAAAAAAATTGACGACTCCTGAAAATAGTCTCAGAATCTCTAATATTGTGGTTCGTTAAATATCATGTCCATGTTTTTTTTTGGAAAGTCATATCGTGTCATGTTATTCCCACCCTGTTGACTTACTGACCAACTGATGATGATTGTTCAAGACTTTTACTTTCTAATTAACTTTTCGTATTTAGCGGTTGTGTTTCAATCACTACCTCATTTTTTTGTATAATCTCATATCCATCACTGTCTGTCTCGCTTTTAGTTGTCTTCCAGTTTTGTTTTTCCAAATTTAAAGAGAGAACTCTAGTTTTCCCCCTGTATGAATCATGTTCATTTTATGTACCGAACCATGACATTTGTGTGTAAAGAAAGTCGGTGAGGAACAGTCCTTGATTCTTCCTTTATCCGAGCATACTCCTTGTTTCTTGTGTCAACCAGATCCATGCTCCTCCTTTATTACATGCACCTTGTTGAGCCATTTTTCTTGAGTGCTAGTTATGTGAGATCCAAGACGAAAAATCAAGTTCATTCACTTGCTTTGAGGGGGAACATAGATTTGTGATCTGTAAGTAGATAGGGATAACTGACGGCTCTTTTTGGGGAATTTCGTTTGGCTGTTTATTATCATTATTATACCATTTACACTCTTACATTTTTGTTGCCCGGGGTGGGTGGTTACTTGCATCTGAGATTCTTATTTTGTGATACATAGGGGGACACGAGCTCAGCAAAACCACGGGAAATGCAGGGGGAAGAGTAGCTTGTGGTAAGCCTTTTGATCTCTTTTTAATTATCGGTATCATACCCTTTGTTTAGGTCCTGCTGCTTTCCATGGCTGGAATCGCTAACTAAATCAGTCCTCACAACCTTCCTCTTCTTTCTACCTCTCAGGCGTTATTGGGCTGCAGGGTTAACTGGTTTCAGCGAGCTTCTCATGGTAACCTTCTGAAATTCCCAGGCCGAGAAGATAGTTTTATTTTTGAATAAAGAGACCTTTTGTCTGGTTGGAAATTTGTTGGTTCTGCCTGTTGGTCTTTTGTGGTGACAGTACTCGTCTGCTTCCACTCTAGTGCTCTTATATTGTACTTTTAATTGGCAAAATTGTTGTTTTGTGGTAGCGTGCGCAGTGATTTGGTGAACTGCAAATGTTTGGTTCTGAGAGGTTTCATGCACGATTCTTATCGGTACGAATTACTCGAGTTCAAAAGTAGGAAAATTATTATTATTATATTAACATTTTATGTTTTATGGCTTTATGTTAGCTTTCACTGGCTATTTTTTAAAAAATTTAAATCAATGGGTGTAATGTATACAATACGTGTTTTAGATGCGAAAATTAAAGTTTGGAGTGTCCCTGCGGAGCCTCGTATTTTTTGTCGATTTTTCATAACTTTGCGTTAGGAATTTTTGCTTTTTAACCCGAAACGGTGTTAGCTTCCACCTGATTTACTAGTACTCTACCTGCTCATCGTGGACGGTTCCGTCTGCATCATTGGGCACCAGCATAGTGTGCAGGTTGGGATGTTTTCGGTTGAATTGAGAGCAAATTGAGTCATATCCAATGGTTCTAATTTTTAGCTCGAATTTAACTGTTCTTAGTTTATGCCTCGGTCTAATTCGAAGTTGACTCAAAAGAGTGAGTCAGCTTGATCTGAATCGTTTGAGTCTGCCGTGCCGCCTTGTTTTAAACTAAGATAAGACTTAGTTTGGGTTTATTCAACCTAAATTTATTATATATTGGAACTATTAATTTTATGCTGTTATCTTGTGTACATGATCATCATGGAATATAGTCAACTAAGGTGATGCATGGAGAGAGTCGACCTGGGTCAGTGTACGAATTAGAACTTGAGTTGCAAATATTGAAACTTAGGGTTCGGCTTCATACGCGAATGCCCCAACATAAACGCTGATTTGGATTACATGAGATTGAGTTTATTGAGTTTCGGGCTGGTCTAACCTAGAGTGCATATTTTCCTTCCGCAACTTTGAGACAAGTGTTTTGGGATAATCTTTCGTAACAATTTGCATGCACGTTTTTTGTATGTAAATAAGATACTTAATTATGATAGTTTTAAATTTTTCAGTGTGTTGGTTTTCCTGCAAATTATGTTTCACCTGCAGCGGTCGTCTTTTACTTTTTATTTATATTTTTAATAATTTAAATGTACTTGATAAATGAAATTTTTTATAAAAGAGCTTTTGAGTATGGTGTGAATGTTTTCCTCAAAAGGAGAATGGTAAACTCCGTCCCTTGAGCCGCAAGGCTGGTCGAGGATAGCGACAAAGTTATTGAACCCAAATATTCAGTTGTCCCTAAGACGTGTCGTCTAAGATGAGAAGCAGTTCTCTCTAAATACCTAAGGCTGTTATAAGCAATTCCACGATGGGATTTGTTTAATTTGACAACTCTATTCTGATTTTATTCGGAATCAATCATTTTAATTAGGTAAAAAAAAATTACAAGATGTGTCATGAATGTTTATCTAATAGAATAAATCATTTTAATATTTTGCTTCAATTATCTATTCTCTTATTTTAGAATGAGTTACATTCTCACCCAAGATAAGGAACTGGTGCAATCAAAGCAGAATAGGATTCAAGAGAGGATGCGTCCATCTTATTGTTTCTTATTCTGATATCAAATTAGTGCCGACATTGTGTATTACCATGCATAAAGATCGCCTCGGTGCAGGGACCGTCACAATTGCCTACAAAGTACCGTCACATCATCCACACGGGCCCTAGTGACAAAAGCAACCAGTTTCTCCTCCTCACTCAGTTACCGGTGGAGGGCGCATCGTGGACTTACGGGCCTTGGCAGCAGAGACTGGAAAAGTCTTCTACCGCCGTTGCCAGGCGTAGATTAGGCCGCGCTTGGCGCAGCTTCCAGTTGAAAAAATGTTTTTGAATTTTTATTTAGTTATTTTTTATAAAAGTTATTGAATTTTGAAAGTAATTTATGTGATATTGTTTTTATATTGTGTCTTCGAACCAAAAGCTATAAGAAAGAAGTTTTTAAAATCAAAGAAAAAGTCAGTGTTATATATGAAAGCGTTGACTTCTGTAATAAATTAAAATTAATTATATTCTCTCTTTTTCAACTTATTCTATGTAATAAGGTGGAAGCTAAAACAAACTTTGAAATATAAATTTTGTGAAACACGTCCTTAATATTCACTTTTTTTGCCCTGAGCCAGATCCAAACGGGGCTCTGGTCGTCGGCTACAGCGATAGTAACAGCGGCCGCCTTCGCTGTCCAATGATGGACTCTCGTTAAAGTCTTATTAATTTCTTGCACCATGCATGGGCGGTGAGTGCTCGCTTGGTTTATCTTTTGTTGCGTGGCGGTACTTATTTTTTAGGAGAGGCCGGGCTATCTTATAAGCTGGCTTGAACGTGATTTCTTTCTGTCTTGGCTATATAGGTTAATCAATAAATAATCTGAGGGCCATCTTACTCATAAGCCTGCCTATTTTTTTCTTTTCTGAAACTGATCTCTCTGTCTTGTCTACATAAACATGGCATAGGTTAATTGATAAATAATCCGTTTATGTTCGTAGGTCTATGCATTCATAAACCAACGGATTAGGTCAGTTGATTTCACCATATTCTTTTGAGAGTTTTCAAATGTAAATCTGACGATTGAAAGCCTAAAAACTCCTAAAGTTGTTGGGCATGTATTAATTTGTTGCTGGTTTTGTATCCCCTTCTTCATGGAATTGCTTTCTCAAAACTCGATCCGTTCGGAATTCGCACTTAATTAGGTAGATTATTTGGAACCACATGAAATACTTTCCTATTTAGAAGAAAAATTCAAATTGAATCTGAATCTCTTGTAAAAATATGTATATATATACTTGACTATTGAGCCACCCTGTCCTAAAAAGATCCATGCTCTCGTACTACTTTTCATTTTGGGCAAGGATGGGAGAGCAAAAGGAAGACAGCATTGATCTAGTAACTCAATCTTGTACTTTCAATATGCTTTTAGTCGTGTATTGATGATAAAATTAAGTAGAAAAGTAAACTTGCAAAAGTTTCATTAAATTGTCCTATCAATACATATAGAATTGGGCCGACTAGTATTCTTGTCTTCTATGAGCGGACGAAACATATTGAAATTGATTGTCACTTTGTTCGTCAGCATTATCTTTTTGGGAATCTATCTCTTCCTCATGTCTTGTCAGCCGTACAGCTTGCTGATCTTTTCACAAAATCACAACCTACTCCGCTATTTCGTGAACTGGTTAGCAAACTCTCGGTCTATGATCCTTTGTGGGTTTGAGGGAGATGCTGATGTATATACAATAGGTCTAGATTTAGTATGCTCTAGATTTAGTATGTACCGCTTGCTAGGTCTGTCGGTCTCTTATCTTATTCTGGGCTCTTGTACTTGTATATATAAACATTCAATATAACGGAGGAGAATATGCTCTCCTCAATTTACTCTTCATGTGGTTTGGTTTCTACGCTTCATAAACCAAACCAAATGAACAAATCGGATTACTTTAAGAACATAAATTTAATGTAAATATTTATTGATTGTTATATATATCAAATTAAAATCATTGAAAATTATGAACTATAATAGAGTACGATAATACTTTCTATTTAAATTAGGAACATCTTCCTTCATTCATATGTAAAGTATAATATAAGTTTTTATTAGTGTAAAGAGTAATATGACCTATTATTTTAAAATAATTTATTTTTCTTCATCATTATATCCTAAATCATCTATTAAAAGTTAATTAAAATAACTAAATAATACATTTATTCTTTGTTTATAAGAATTATTCATGTATTATATAGACTATCAAAGTGTTGAAGATTTATTCTGGAGATAAGATCTCATTATGGTGGCTAAACCAAATCAAATCGACTCAAACCGAATTATTTCAGTTTGGTTCCAAAAGTATTTGATTGGTTTGGTTTGATTTAAGAGTTTATTTGCTTTGATTTGGGTTCTCTAAAATTTCTCTAAAATCAAACCAAAGCAAATCGTGAACACCATTATTGGTTTTAACAATAGGCGTGAAAAATGAAATTTTTTTGAATTTATACCATGGAAGACTAAAAATATTGAACATTTCTTGGAGATAGGATAAGCATCTCCTGCAGTTTTGACGACCACTTGTGCAAGATAGACATTTTCTTCACAAATTCCCTTCTATCTCTAAAATATAATGAAGGATGTCATAGGGATGCTCACGATAATAGTTAAAACTAAAATTGTAAGGATTGAGGTTTCAGATCCGGTAACCGGATCAGTTTCAGAGTCGGATCCCTTGGTTTTGGGCCGCGAGAGTACGGCCCCGGTTTTATCGTCTTAATAGCGTCTTGCATGGATAACGCCATTTAGAGTACGATCCTGATTTGTCAGTGTACAGTCCGGACTTGTCGTCTGAATGACGTCGGTATTAGACGACGCGTTTTAACCGGTTTCAGTTTGACCCCGCGAATCCTCCCTCCTTTCCCTCATTCTCTCCTTTCTCTTCTCTCTCCTCTCTTCCCTCCGAACCTCCGGCTCCCTTTCTCCCTTCTCCTTCCTTTCCTCTCCCCATTCTTCTTCTCCCTCTACTCCATCAACCTCCTAACTTCCTCCACTACCACTACCACTTCCTCCGCAGCGCATTTCTCTCCGGACGGCGGCCGACATCCCGGTGGAGTAACAGTGTTCATAGTGGTATCGGCGGTGGCGTGTGGAGCTCGGAGGAGTTCAAGTAGTCGATAGGATGACAATCCTCGCGATGTTTTGTTTAAAACTATGTTTTTCCGCTTTAGAGCATCTTTAGGGGATTTTTTGGGTGAAAATACTAATTGCATGTAATGAAGAATTGTGGGTTTTTAATGGGTACTTAGTTTCTCTTCCTCCTCTCTATTTTTACGGCGTTTTGTGCGATTTTGGGAGAGAAATCCCATTTTGTAATTCAGGGGAGGCCGGAGGAAAACCTGTCTGTGAGGGTTAAATGGCGTTGGGGGACAGCGACGCCTTTTAAAAAGGCGGCTTCCACCTACGACGCAATTTATCCCAGATAACAAATTCTGTCTCTAGATTGAATGGCGTCCAGGGACAGCGACGCCTTTTAAACGGCGACCCGTTTAAACGACATGTTTTAGACCATCTTCCGAGGCCATATTTCAAATGAACCAGTTTATGAGTCTTGAATGACGTCGACTTTAGGCGACGCGATTCAAGACAAAATCTCATTAATTCCTACAATTAACATGTGTTTACATTGATAGATAGTTTGGTTAATTGTATATTTGAAATCATACTTGAGGACGATGATTTCTACGTGATCGAATCGCACCGTGTTGCGTTTTGTGCGATCGTGGGCCTAGAGTGACAGTTGTTAGTGCTTAGGCACCCTGTGTCGGTGTAGGAGTGACACGGTGCCGGTGTGGGAGTGGTAGGGTGACGCCTAGAGAGAGGGTCACATGGTGTACTCTGGGGTATAGCTAGTACCGGTGTGGGAGTGGTACATTCGGAGTGCCACTCGTGCTTGTTGGGATCGCTGTGTCGGGATTCGATCCTAAAAACGCAGCGGAATAACAAGTTCGGGATCGGATCTGTCCCGTTTCGATCGTTAAAATAAAACCGGTGTAAATCGAATTTACCTTGAACGTAGAATCCGTTCTTTTATAAGAAGTTAGTTTGCAGTTTTTCATAAAAACCCAGACTTATCCGAAATCCTGTCGGATTATCCATCGACTTGAAAACCATTTGCGTGTGACCCTCTAGGCCCAAATACCAGTCCAGTTAATAGCCCATTAAGTCCAGTAAACCTTTACTGACCCACTGAATTAATTAATATCCTTATATTCAATTAATCAGCCGAATTTAATGTCCCACAATAAATTCGGACGGACTGCCGATCACGTTGGATGCCAAGCAACATTGCGTGATCCTGGATGGCACTGGGGGTATTGCAACCCTCTATTGGAACCTTTCTGTCATTGGTTAGCGCGCGGATATAATCATTCATCCGTGCAATGTTCTCGAATCGACCTAGGGTATAGTTTACTGTTAAACCCTATTTGGTCGATTCACTTGAATCAGATGCCGCTAATCTGAATCCGATAACTCCTTATCGATTACAGAGTCCGCCCTGGCCAAGGACTTTAAGCGCATCATTCCCGGAACATTCTCTCTCAAACTACCGAGAGCGGATGATCCCGTATTGAACACACAATTACCTTCGAGGGCATTTCCCTGAACCCGATCGCTTGACTTATTGATAACCCATGGTTAGGGATTCGTTCGTCAAGGTCAAAGCTCAGAAACCTACCAACAAGATATCTTTGGAGTCTCAGGTCCAATGATCATCCACGCAACCGTGACAAATGAATCGAGCTAGTTAACAGTGAGGTGATTACCATCCAGCGATTCATAGTCGGATCCGTTCAGTGAACTCATTCACCAATGAGCACCTATAGGTTTAGCATAGTGTCTCCACACAAGTGACTTATGGGATCAGTCACCTTCATCATATGAGCTGAAGTAACCTATACTAGTCAATCCGGATGTTCGATGTCCTATCTCAAACATCCTATAACTAGGAACAATTAAGAACATGTGTTTATAAGTCTTCGGTCCCATAATTATGATCTCATCATAATCCGAAAACTGTTGCACATGTTCATGGACTTCATCGTGATACGATAAACACAGATCGAATTAATTACACACAATGAATTATTGTCATTTATTAATAATTTGAATAAGTACACAATATCGGATTGGCTTTGAGACCATCTAATACAAACAATTTCCCACTTGGACTAAAGCCAATCACTTTTATACAGAATACCCATATTCTCTAAGTGACGCTTAAAAACATTTTGAGACAAAGGCTTTGTAAGTGGATCTGCTATGTTGTCGGCTGAGGGAACTCTTTCCACCACGACATCTCCTCGAGCTATAATCTCTCTGATCAAATGAAAGCGCCGCAGAATGTGCTTCGACTTATGATGAGACCTCGGCTCTTTCGCTTGAGCAATCTCCCCATTGTTGTCACACAGCAGTAGGACGGGACCAGATATGCTTTCCACCACACCAAGATCACCGATGAATTTCTTCATCCATACAGCTTCCTTGGCGGCTTCAGCAGCAGCAATATACTCGGCTTCCGTTGTCGAATCAGCAGTGGTTTCCTGCTTGGAACTTTTCCAGCTCACTGCTCCCCCGTTAAGTGTTAAAACAAAACCTGATGTTGACTTGCTGTCGTCAGGATCAGACTGAAAACTCGAGTCAGTGTATCCTTGCAACTTTAAGTCTCCTCCTCCATAGACTAGAAATAGATCCTTAGTCCTTCTCAAGTACTTAAGGATACATTTCACAGCCTTCCAGTGTTCATCACCTGGATCTGATGCGTGTTTGAATGCCGTCGTTAAAACACAAACAACATCAATCTTAATTTCCGAATCTCAATTAAAAATAACAAGGTAGTGCATGGTTGAGACCGGGTCGATCCACGGAGAACTAGAATTCTTACTTTGAAAACTTTGAGATTTTTAGCCAAATTGGTTCATAGGTGTGATTTTAAAAACAAATCTAGAAAAGGTAATTACCAAAATTCACTAACAGGTTTAAAACACCTAATTCTTGTTAAGGAACTACTATTTAAGACACTATTAATCAAATTAAGCAAAATATATGTACCTAACTAAATAATTCAAGTTTAGAGAAAATAGGAGTATCCACAAGAGAAACGACAACTTGCTCACTGTTAATAGAGTAACAACTATTACAATAGTTCAAAAAAATTAACAACAAATATGTTAACTAATTGCTTAACACTCTAAAAAAAATGAGAATAACAAAGATGCCACAGTGACAGGTTCTGCCTCAGGAGGCTACTGTGAGTGCGGTGCGGTGCGGTGGACCGCGAAGGGGTACGTGGCAGGCGATGGGAGCAGGGGCTCGTTGGACCGAGGCGGTGCGAGGCGCTGGCGCGGCAGGCGAGGCGCTGGCGCGGCAGGCGAGGCAGCGACGCGGCAGGCGCGAGTCAGCGGCGCGGCAAGCGAGGCAGCAGGCGGGGCGGCGGCGCGAGGCAGGAAGCCCGGCACGGGCGACGATGCCCCAGCCGCGCGAACGATGCGGTGTGGCCGCGTGGCGGAGGCGGGCCCGGCAAGTGCCGGCTGCGCGCGGGAAACGCCCGCCCAGCGGGCACGGGCGACGAGAACGGCGACGCGAACAGCGGCGTGCTGCCGCGTGGCGCTGGCGGGCGGGAACGCTGGCGCGGACGACGAAGCGTGGCGGCGCGTGGGACCCAGGGGTGCGCTGGGCAGAGCTGCTGTGAGAGAGAGAGAAGAAGAAAGGGGGGGGGAACAGGAAGAGAGAGAAAGAAGCTGCGGGAGAGGGAGGAAAGAAAACAAACAGAGAGATAGAAAATGACAGAGAAACAGAGGGAGAGAGAGCAGTGGGCGTGAGAGAGAGAGAAACTTGTGGGAGAGAAAGAGATTAAGAAAAATTTCTGAAAAATTGGCCTCCTCACATTGACCTTCTCCCCTAGTTTTTATAGAAAAGAAGGGGGGGGGGGTTTGAATTTCAAAAGAGGTTTTAAAATCATGTTATTAAGTTCCCCTTGATTTAGGGGATCCTCTTTAAAGCATTTAATTGATTTTTTTGAATTTCGAAATTCTGAAATGAATCTTTATTTTGAATTTCAGAATTCCCTCCTTCTTTCTCTCTTAGTTGGCATGTGGGCCCCAGTTGAAGCTAAAATACGAAAATAAAATGATGTTTTTGCCAGGATTCGAACCCGGGTTGCTTCCTTGACGTTCGGGTGGTCCAACCACTATGCCATCTGCTTGTTCATGTCCTGTTTCACATAAAATAACAGTTAAGTTCTCATAGCCATAAATCATTCAACTACGCATTAAATAATTGCTGAGAAAATGGAATTGCTACCCTTATCTCATCCATGGAGTGATGAAATTTTAAAATTCAGATTCTGAATGCGCAAATGGTTTATCTTATCATTCCATGTGGTTTTGTCCGTTAAATTGATAGCAAATTACGTAAATTTGGTCTGTTATTTATGTAAAATCGTGGACTTAACAGGATCTGCCTGATGTCTGCTCGTAACACTTAGAGCATATGCTACATCAGGTCTGGTACATAGCATGGCATACATGATGGACCCTATGGCAGAAGCATAGGGGACTTTATCCATCACTGCCCTCTCTTCAGGTGTCTTGGGAGACTGACCTTTAGAGAGTGAAATTCCATGTCTCATCGGTATGAAACCTCTCTTGGAATTTTCCATGCCAAACCTTTTGACAATAGTTTCTATGTACATGGATTGGGTTAATGCTAGCATCTTCTTCGATCTATCTCTATAGATCCGTATTCCTAATACGTAAGATGCTTCTCCCAAATCCTTCATGGAGAAGTTCTTTGACAGCCATATCTTTATTGATGACATCATTCCTACATCATTCCCAATGAGTAGGATGTCGTCAACGTAAAGAACCAGAAATGTGATTGCGCTCCCACTGTTTTTCTTGTATACACATGGCTCATCTTCATTCTTAATACCATAAGATTTGATTGTCTCATTAAATCTTATGTTCCAGCTTCGGGATGCTTGCTTCAGTCCATAAATGGACCTCTGCAACTTGCATACCATGTCTGGAGATTCTTTGGATGTGAATCCTTCTGGTTGTATCATATACACCTCCTCCTCAAGATTTCCATTGAGGAATGCAGTCTTCACATCCATCTGCCAGATCTCATAATCATGGTAGGCAGCAATGGCGAGAAGAATTCTGATAGACTTAATCATAGCAACGGGTAAAAAGGTTTCGTCATAGTCAACACCTTGTCTTTGACGATAGCCTTTCACTACTAATCTTGCTTTATAAGTCTTAATACGTCCATCTGCACCGATCTTTCTTTTAAAGATCCATTTGCAGCCGATAGGTACTATACCATCAGGTAAATCCACAAAGTTCCAAACTTAGTTGATGTACATGGACTATATTTCAGAATTCATGGCTTCCCGTCATTTCCCGGCCTCTGGACTTTCAATGGCCTCCTGGTAAGTCTTAGGATCATCATCCTCATTATAGAGTATCCTTGAACCATCCAAATTAATATGTCCCACATATCTTTCTGGTGGTTTAGGTACTCTTTCAAACCTACGAGGTTCCTGTGTATCATTTTGAACAGTTCAGAAACTGACGGTTCATCTGATGAACCATTGCCGGTTTGTGGGTCTGGAATTTCTTCCAGTGTCACTTTACTCCCACTGTCCTTCTGGATAATATAATCTTCTTCTAGAAAGACAGCTCTCCTGACCACAAACACCTTTTGTTCGCCAGGATGATAAAAGCAATATCCATAAGTTTCCTTTGGATATCCCACAAATCTGCATTTGTCAGTTCTGGATTCCAGCTTATCTGCGTCATGTCTTTTAACATGAGCAGGACATCCCCAGACTTTAACATGTTTAAGGTCTGGTTTCCTTCCATTCCATATCTCATATGGAGTGGTCTCAACAGATTTGTTGGGTACCTTGTTCAGGATATACATAGCCGAGCTAAGTGCATATCCCCATAAGGACACTGGTAATTTGGACATGCTCATCATGGATCGCACCATTTCCATTAAGGTGCGATTTCTCCTTTCTGATACACCATTCATATGAGGTGTATAAGGAGGTGTAAGCTGAGAAAGGATACCATTATCCTTTAAGTATTTAATGAACTAAGTACTCAAGTATTTACCATCCCGATCAGATGGGATGGTTTTTATATTTTTTCCTGTTTGTTTTTCTACTTCATTCTTAAATTCTCTGAATTTCTCAAAAGCTTCAGATTTATACTTCAATAAGTATACATATCCAAACCTTGAGTAATCATCAGTGAATGTAATGAAGTATGAGAAACCACCAATGGCTTGGGCTGACATAGGACCACATACATCTAAATGTATGAGTTCTAATATGCCTTTGGCTCGTTCTCCAGTTCCACTAAATGGAGACTTAGCCATTTTACCCATTAAACATGACTGACATGTTGCATATGATTCATAATCAAATGGATCCAAATATCAATCTTTATGCATCCTTTGGAGTTTGTTCTCACCAATGTGTCTAAGCCTACAATGCCACAAGTAGGCTTTGTTCATTTCATACTTACTCCTTTTAATTAAAGAACCGATATGTAAATTATCATGAGACACATTCAATAGATACAAACCATTGGATAAAATAGCAGAAGCTATTAATTTATTTCCGAAATAAATTGAACAACTATTGTTCCCAAAATGTAAATTGTATCCAATTCTATCTAAACATGAAATAGAAATGATGTTCCTTATTATGCTTCACTGTCCCCACAGCGATCGCCGCAACTCTTGCGCCGTTACCTAGCCTCAGCTCCACCTCGCCGGTCATCAGCTTACGCTTTCTTGTCAGTGCCTGCACAGAATTGCAGATATGAGATACACATCCAGTATCTAATACCCATGATGTACAATCTCTTATTGACAAGTTTACATCTATCATATAGATACCTGAAGCGTCCTGCTGCTTCACAATCCCTTGAGCCTTGTCCTTGAGGTATTCTTTGCAATTCCTTTTCCAATGCCCTTTCTGGTGACAGTAGAAGCAATCACCTTTTTCAGCACTTTTACCTTTGTCTTTCTTGGTAACCTTTGCCTTTCTCTGAACCTTGTTCTTATTCTTTCGAAAAGCTTGGACTGCAAGTCTTTTTCTGTTGGTCTTACCAACCATTAGGACTTAGGGTTTATCCTTCACAAGGTTCCCCTCAGCAGTTTTTAACATGTTCAGCAGTTCAGCTAAGGTGGCCTGGATCTTGTTCATGTTAAAATTAACGATGAACTGAGCATATGACGGTGGAAGTGAAGACAACACGAGGTCTATGTGCATCTCCTTGGGAAGTGTAATCCCAAGAGCATCCAGCCTCTCTACCCACTCAATCATCTTCAGCACGTGATTATGTACTGAAGTTCCCTCTGCCATCTGAGCCTTGAACAGATTCTTCGATATCTCATATCGTTCGATTATGCTCTGCTCACCAAAGAGCTCCTTCAAATGGAGCATGATGGATCTAGCATCCATCTCTTCATGTTGCCTCTGCAACTCATTGCTCATAGAGGCTAACATGTAGCATGGGGCCATGGTGGAATCCTCCTTCCATTTTTCATACGCTATCATTTCCTCCTCTGGAGCATCTAATGCTGGTTCAGCAGGAGGTTCATTATCTAAGACGTAGGCAATCTGCTCAGACCTGAGGACTATCTTCAAGTTTCTGAGCCAGTCTGAGTAATTGGTGCCTGTCAAACGGTTGGCATCAAGTATGCCTCGCAACGGGTTATGGTGCGACATTCTCGCCTACAGGAGATAATCAATTGATAATTAACAGATATTCAGATTAACTAACACAAGATATGGTCTTTTATTATCTAGTTTTACTCCCACTAATTTTCGACGGACTGTATAACCTTCAGATATACAGAACGGGAGACGCCGACTGTCTCCTAATGGGGATCAGAATCTCCAAGCATCACAGTATGACCTCGGGTAAACACGTAGTATCATACCGCTATCTCAGAGCAATCATCTCATGATAATTGCAACTCCTTGCAATATCCGATTGTACTTCGGCTCCCAAGTTTAATGGTCCCGGGTAAACACAGTAGACCATTATCCTTGGTCTAAGCTTTACCATCAATACGTGACAGAGTAAAGTAGAAATATAGTTCCCGGGTAAACACGTGGATAACTATATTGTTCCTCTACTCTTATCCAAAGGCATCTAATGCTATGATCAACAGTCCTCTCAACAGATGATGGCAAACCTCGGGTAAACACATAGTATCTGCCACCACTGAATTAAGTTCTATTAATCATATTGATGGAGAGCCACGCGGTGCATTCTCAATGACTCGCGCTACGGCTTAGAGTTTGTAACGAAGGTTTTACTTATTTAGTTTGGTCTCATCTTAGGTGATAGTATTAAATATATCGAACATATATAAATACTAATAACCTAGCAAATATTAAGCACACGCATCACATACATGTCATTAGTGTGGTCATGGACGGCACTGCGGTTTGACTTGAGCCAGACAGTCAAACGCACACACATACACAATATAACAACTTATATCATGAGTCTGCAATCCCATGGATTCAATGAACTCCTTCATCTTCATCTGGTTGCAGTTGTGGATCATCCTCGTTCCGCGCGAAGCCGCCTCGATCAAATTACTTCATAATTCGCAATTACAAGATGATTTATAGAAAGAGGAAGCCTTATGGCGATTACATTAAGTAGGAAGGTAGAAATACAATGGAATATGAGAGGGAGATGTTCGCAGACCTCTATTTATTAATAAACAATAAACCACACAATCACATTCCACATCCACAATTAATACTCGTCCATGACCACCATATATTTTAGTTAAACAAACCACACATGAATTGCGCATCAAATGGCTAAATAAAATTTTCGAAAATAACTTATAATTTCAGGTTTCATAAAACCAGGGACCAAACAAAATTTTGGAGAATTTGGAATTTTCGAAAAGTTTTACAGTTTAAACATTCTAATTTAAATCAAATTCAAACAAGCAGTTAATAACACATCAAATATGCAGAAGATCTAAAATTAATGCCTTTAGAAATATTCCATGCTCAATTTGAACAATTCAAACATTTATAAGTATATTTAACAATTAAATATAATAATTAATCTAACAACTTAGATTAATAATTTGAATTAACAACATTTGTTAATTCCTTATGAAAATTCATATTTCATTATTAGGACCCAAAAATTAAAATTTTAATGTCAAAATCAAATTTTAACAATAAAATAAAATTAAATTAATTTTAACAGGGCCACTAATATAAAAAAAAATAAAAGATATGGGGTTTTAAAAGGGGTTCAGCCCGGCTGAACCCCTGGCTCAGGCCGCCTGGCTCGAGCCAGGGTCCAGCCCGGCTGGACCCTGTCGGCGGCTAGGGGAAACCCTAGCCGCCCGACAGGGGGCCGCCCGACGGTTCCCTGCATTGCAGGGAACCAGACGACGGCAGCCCGACGGGGCTCCCTTCCGACGCCGGCACCGGCGCCGTCCGGCCACCGGTGACCGTCTGCCGGTTCCGGCGACGTAGCCGGCGCCGTCCGACGGCCGGGGCAGGCCCGTGAAGGGCTCCAGTGGCCCCTTTTTTTTCAAAAAAAAATCTTACCTTCACCCCCTTTTTACAGCGGTTTCAAAAAACCAAGAGGAAGAAGAAGGCCATGGCCAGCGGTACCTGGATCCCCATGCTGCCGGCATCGATCACAACGATCAAAGCCCCCATAGATCCATCTCATGGATCCGATTCTTTCAAAAATACCCCGTTCTTCGTCCAACGAAGAACACGACGAAAAACCCCCCAAAATATTTTTTTTCTTCAGATTTAAATTGCGATCTCATCGCTGTGAACATCTCATGAACACAAATCTTTCAAGAAAATAATTACTAGCATGGATTTAAATTCTAAAACCACAATTTTAGAGACCGAAACGGCGAAAACACAGTGGAACCTGGTTCTGATACCACTGTTGGGATCGTTGTGTCGGGATCCGATCCTAAAAACGCAGCGGAATAATAAGTTCGGGATCGGATCTGTCCCGTTTCGATCGTTAAAATAAAACCGGTGTAAATCGAATTTACCTTGAGTGGATTCGAATCCGCGTCCGTTTTCCGGTTCCATCAGAGCGATGCCGCAAGTTGCACAGATGCCCGACCTCTAGCGGTATCCACGCGGTTCTCCTCGCGATAGATCATCCTCGCTTCCTCGCTCGCTGCGGCGTTCGTGGATCCCGCCTGGCTGCGCGTAATCCGCCGCGACATGCGGATTCGGAATCTCCGTCGAACGGAAAGTGGAGCAGTTGGGAACCGCACGTCCAGAAGAGAGAGAAAGGGAGAAAGAACGAATGACGGCTAGGTCAGGGTTGCTGGCCCCGGACGTAGAATCCGTTCTTTTATAAGAAGTCAGTTTGCGGTTTTTCATAAAAACCCAGACTTATCCGAAATCCTGTCGGATTATCCATCGACTTGAAAACCATTTGCGTGTGACCCTCTAGGCCCAAATACCAGTCCAGTTAATAGCCCATTAAGTCCAGTAAACCTTTACTGACCCACTGAATTAATTAATATCCTTATATTCAATTAATCAGCCGAATTTAATGTCCCACAATAAATTCGGACGGACTGCCGATCACGTTGGATGCCAAGCAACATCGCGTGATCCTGGATGGCACTGGGGTTATCGCAACCCTCTATTGGAACCTTTCTGTCGTCGGTTAGCGTGCGGATATAATCCTTCATCCGTGCAATGTTCCCGAATCGACCTAGGACATAGTTTACTGTTAAACCCTATTTGGTCGATTCACTTGAATCAGATGCCGCTAATCTGAATCCGATAACTCCTTATCGATTACAGAGTCCGCCCTGGCCAGGGACTTTAAGCTCATCATTCCCGGAACATTCTCTCTCAAACTACCGAGAGCGGATGATCCCGTATTGAACACACAATTACCTTCGAGGGCATTTCCCTGAACCCTATCGCTTGACTTATTGATAACCCATGGTTAGGGATTCGTTCGTCAAGGTCAAAGCTCAGAAACCTACCAACAAGATATCTTTGGAGTCTCAGGTCCAAGGATCATCCACGCAACCGTGACAAATGAATCGAGCTGGTTAACAGTGAGGTGATTACCATCCAGCGATTCATAGTCGGATCAGTTCAGTGAACTCATTCACCAATGAGCACCTATAGGTTTAGCATAGTGTCTCCACACAAGTGACTTATGGGATCAGTCACCCTCATCATATGAGCTAAAGTAACATATACTAGTCAATCCGGATGTTCGATGTCCTATCTCAAACATCCTATGACTAGGAACAATTAAGAACATGTGTTTATAAGTCTTCGGTCCCATAATTATGATCTCATCATAATCCGAAGACTGTTGCACATGTTCATGGACTTCATCGTGATACGATAAACACAGATCGAATTAATTACACACAATGAATTATTGTCATTTATTAATAATCTGAATAAGTATACAGTATCGGATTGGCTCTAAGACCATCTAATACTAACAGTGCTGAGGGAAGCAGAACCACCTTGAGCCAGATCAGGCCGGAGTAGCCAGTGTGCTATCCGAAGGATTGTTGTTTAGTCTCAGCGGGTCGGTGTTTTCCGCGTTCGGCCGTGTGACTTGTGTGTTTAGCCGGGACGCTAGTTGTGGACTCCATGGTAGTGTGGTTTCAGAATCATATATATTACTGTTATAAATGCGTGTGTTTTATATCGAAATCTGGGAATTGTGTTTACTACTTTATTTAGTTGAATTGCCTATAATTGTGTATTGCTCTTGTGGATGTGTGCGTGGGTGGTGAGGATCAAATGATCCCTACTGAGTCCTTTTCGATGAGACTTATCTCCTACGGTTTTCAGGTGAGGGTTCCAGACAGGTGTAGTGAGGAGAGTGTTGCTTTGGGTTACGCGCCAACAGCCGCTGTTCCGAGGTATGCTCTGATGTAGTTGTTATTTTCTTTTCTTGTATGTACGCTTAATTATTTCTTTTCTGTTGGAGTATGTAATTAATTGCTGAGTCAAGTCAAATTATAATAATTTTTAATTTCTGTACTTCCTTTACAATTCGATGTGATGTGAATGTTTAGCTTAGTTTATTATTTATTTCTCAAATTTATCGAGATCCTAGTTTGACTCCAAATTTAATGATTCGATATCTATTTAGTAATCGGATCTCCGATTATAAGGTGGCGGGTCATTACAAAAATACCCATTGTTATTTATACCTTAAAGAGGATGTTTTCTTTTTAACATTAAATGTTCTATTTCATTCAAACACACATAGAATAGTACAGCCAGAGCATAAAGAAAAATATATACATGCCAACAGAATGTAATACAGACGCAAAAAGTGTCGCCCTGCTGAGTAAGACCCGCAGCAAACCACTAGATACAAGTAAGATACATATGTAATAACCTAAGTTAGACAAAACAACCAAACGCCGAACAGGTATGAAGCCACCGGAAGCTAAAAAGTCAACGGAACTAAACTCGCAAGAGAAGGAGGGAAACTTCCTCGGATAAGGTGGCACAAAGGCACCAAATAAGGCTGAATAAATGACTCTCTGTTGCTAAATTGATTTCAGTTCAATTTTGTTGCTATGTTAAAGGTCAATACATAAATACAAGACTGAATAACTGACACTTGTTCCCACTTCCGCAAAAGGGCTCTTCGTCCCGAAGTTGGACTTCTTGGGAGAAAGGAGGTAATATTTACACTTACATGTTCTCACGGATCGTACGTAGAGGATCTCTATTCTTCTATAAGCGATTGTGTTAACTACTTTCATCGTATACATCTTATCACAAGAGTGAATTACCATTAATGTCTGTGTTCCGTACACCATTCGGGGAGGAGGGGAGTACGCTGAGCTATATCTAACAATCAAGATTATAAAGATTAAAAGTCCAAAAGAAAATATTCAATAAACTTTTTTCAGAAAGCATGCATATATAATACTTGTGGCCTAAGTAAGCAGTAAGGACGGGAGGCGAATCAACCCAATCCGGACTGCAAAGCATCTGGCCTTATTTACATGAGCTACGTGCTACATCACATTCACATCATCCGGCCAACACAGACGGAGGAAGGGCCAAATTAAGGCCTTTGTTCTTAATAGTATGCAACGGCAAACACCCATGCATGCGCGTCCCCCCTGTTTGTTATTTCACGGGGGGCATTGCTGCCTGCATAAGCCCACCAGGAGTGAGCAGGAGGACTGGCAGATTTCCCTCCGAACCTGGCTCGACGAGGTGCAGCGGGACAGGCACCTCACGTATTCCGCTTGACAATTGACGAAACATGTGAGATGCGCGACAGACTGCGCTCCTGCCGGAGAGCTCATCAGTGCTGCCATGGCGAGCAAGGCCGCCACCACCAACAGTACAACTGTGCGAGTCTCAGCTGCACGAGTAGCTGCCATGAGTCTACGAGTGAGTCACAGATAGAGCAGCTGAAAGAACCTTTCGATGAAGAGATCGAGAGAGAGAGAACTTGTGCCGGTGTGAAGAGCAAGGATCTGCGGGTGACCCTTTTATAGATTTTGTGGAGTTGGATGATGTAAGATACCAAATGCAACTGTGCGCCGATGATATCATGGCAACAACTAGATTGTCCAACGACTGTGCACCGATGGCAACAACTAGTCGGTATTGTCATACGCTACAGAGTATCATATTGTTGCCTTGCCGTGGTTTGGGGTGGTGAAATTAGTAGACGTACAGTTGTTGGTGAATTAAATTATTTGTTTGTAGTCCACATGACAAGGCCTAAGTTGATTAGCACATGAAGGCATGTATTAATTAGTACAATTTTAATTAGAATAATCTCACATAAAAAAAGATAAATTTAAAAAATATTTAATAAGCAATATGCTTAATATTTTAAGAATTTGAATTAAATAATCTAATAATTTTAATACAATGTCAAAACTACGAAAGTTTCTCTAGTCATCAGTGGAGGGCGGAAAAAGTCGTCTGCCGCCATCTCCAAACGGGGCTCAGGTGGTGGACTGTAGAGATGGTAGGACTTCGCTGTACAATGAGTGCCGGACTTGCTCCGTCTTCTTATTATCTTATTTCATTGCATCATGGGCGTTACTTGCTGCGCTTAGTTTATCTTCTCAGCTTGGGTGTTGTGTTTTGCTTAATTATTTATGAGATGAGATGAGGGCTTATCTATATACATCATTTAATTGATAAATAATCTGTTTATCTATGAGATAAGGCCAAAACGAGACAGCATTGACCTAGTAACTCATGCTTGTACATTCAACATGTTTGTTCTTGTGTATCGATGATAAAAGGAGAAAGGCAAACTTTGATGGGTTTTGTTAAATTTTCCTAATAATATATATATATACATATGCATAGAACTGAGCCAATCTGCAAATTGAGTGGCAAAAAATGTAACACAGCTAAACGGGCTGTATTGCTTCTTTGAACAAAGTTTTCTTGCCTCTTTGACTTGACTTTCTGTTCAACTGCGATTGGATATGTAACAGTGGCCGTTGAGAAACGTCACTTTCTTTAAGAGAAATCACACAACGCTGAAGATATATTAAATTTTCTAATTTATTTATTCATAGATAGCATTATGAAAATTAGGATTTCATAATGCTATCTATGAATAAATAAATTAGAAAATTTTATATAATTTCTTGTCTTAAACTTTGAATTAGGTGGAAGGAAATTTATTGAAGTGTACACTGGGGATGCAAAATAGCATGCTTATTATTATAGTGACGAAGAAAGAGGATACTTTCGTTTCCTTTTCTGATTTGAAAGAAATAAAATATGTGACTCATTTTTATTTCCATTTTGGATATATCTTATAAAAAGCAGAAGGAGAACCTATCATTTTCATTTTTGTCCCTCTGACTCACTGACCGATTGGATTCCAATTTAGATAACGGATGTGGAATACCATAAGGATCATCCGATGAGCTATCCGGTTTGGGAATCGGATCTTTGGTAATTAAAGGGACTTGAAAATGGGAACACATTCTGCAGCTGGCAATTGATTTATTTTTAATTATATCAAAAAGAAATGTTTTTATTGATAAATCCTCCAAAACTTTTGATATTGCAAATAATTATTCCCAATCCCACTATTTCCAAATAAGTTCCTGTAATCTCAACTTTTTTTTACAAAAAAAATTCTTTTGAGTATCTTTTTGGTGCCACTCTCATAAACTTTTTCATAAAACTTAGGAATTTCGCATCAATTCACAAAAGATTGTAAGAGTTTATTCATAAATATTTGAATTACAAGAATTTGTTTGTAAATACTTATTTTGTTTTTCAGACGCTTATTTTTAGTTATATCAAAAAAGGGTACAATGTGGACTATGAATTTCATTCCTTGTTTTCTGTGGTTCCACAGTGAAGAGACTTTGGTGGCTCGTGTCACTTATAAATGGGACGGCGAAAATGCGGAGAAGAAGTGAACATTTTCTTGTGTCTGCACGATCAAGAATAATGCCCATGCATGATGAAAATATCCAGCGTCTGTTTAAATCAACTATCACAGGCCCACCAATAAATGTGATTTTTATTCGTATTTCCAAGATAAAGTCAGAAGAATGGGAGTCCGATGATATGGATGACTACCTTAAACTCCATCCTTTGAGCTAGTTTTTCTAAAAAGTAAAAATATTATTTGTTATTGTCGTTGAACGAAACATTCAGCTTGAACTGCACTTAAGTGGTGCAATAAGTATTACCTTTGATTAGGATTGTAAGTGCATCTGGTTAAATTTGCAACTCACTTCGCTTCTGATCTCCGATATCCGATCTAACCAACAAATTAAGTTACAGATTGAGTTATGGATTGAGTTCAAAATAATCTTATTTATCTGCAAGTCTTTATGATTAGATTAGACCTTCCAATTACAAATCCATGAATATCCACAGGCATCAACTCTGATTTGCATGTTATAAATTATATCTAAATTATTTAACATTATAGATATATATTTAGAAGTAAGATTTTTTATATATAAACCCCTGCGATGTTTTGATATACAAGTAAATCTTCATAATTTAAGTATTTACAAATAAACCCCTATGCTCAAACTTCCTCCACCATGTCGGCTCGATCGTCCTCTACTGTGCCGGCCCGATCATCTTTCAGCGTGCTCAATCTTCATCCACCGTGCTGGCCAGGCGGCTACGTCGGTCCCGCTGAACACTGCACTCCATCCTCCTCCACCACGCCATCCCTCCTTTACTGTGCTATCACCTCGGAGTCGGAGGGTGGTAATAGCTCTGTCAGCCACTTCCTAGGTATAGAATTCTACTATCAAAACACTTTGTTAAGACCTTTTTTTGGGGGGTGGGGGGGGGGTGGGGCCTTGGGGGAAGCGTTAGATGATGAGTCTTTGCCAAAGAATGCATTTTGCTGCGAAAAAGTTGTGATGTTTTTCTTTTTATTGAAAAAGTTAGGATATTTGTTGAACGTTAGTGCAAAAAAAAAAAAAAAAAAAAAACATTTTGCTCAACCCCCGTCCCTATTTCTCTTTCACCTACTGCTCAGGCCCCCTCCTTAGGGATGTATCTTGTTATCTATATCTTCTGTTTTAGTGTTCTATTGAACAAACCCTTGGTCAGTGATGTAGTGACCATCTCCTTGTTTAACAGAACCGAAATTCTCATAGTTTGAATTTATCACCTCACAAGAGTTTGAGCTCCGCATACCGTCAATTTCATTCTTAAGCAATTGAAGATGTTTCTTTTTTTTTTAACCTTAAAAGGAGGTGAATTGATTAAGACATAGTAACAGGATTACAAAAGTTATATGCATCCAGAGCAGATGAAAGAACCTCAGGAAACAATGGAGAGATCCACAAGTTATCCTATAAGGTGGAACAAGCTAACTTTGCTAAACAATGGGCAACGCCATTACAAGTTTTGAAGATGAAACTAAGATTTAAGGAAAGAAGTTCCAAGAGATCCTGACAGTTTCGGATAATGACTTGAGTTCTCCAAGGGGGATCCTTGATCTTGAGGACTGCATTGATAATAATGAGAGCATCGCCTTCCACAAGGGTAGCTTCATGAGAGCTGGCAGCAAGCTTTAGAGCCTCCAGAAGAGCAAGAGCTTCAACCACACATGTCTGGAGATGCAGTAGGTAGGTATGCCCAAATGATCTCGCATAACAACACCAATACCACCGCCATGGGAATAAGTGGCTCCATCAAAGTTGATTTTGAACTTGTAGACCTCAGGAGGATGCCATTTAGATAGCTTAAGTGATGCTTTGGGGGCCAAATTAGATGTTGTTGGCTGGCAGGAAAACCAGAAAGCAGTATCAGTGGTGGCAGCAATCACTGTTGATTAAGGATTGGGCTTCTTTCCTTCAAAGACTTTACAACATCTAGCCTTCCAAATATGCCATAAGATTGAGAAACACATGGAGATAAGATAGGTGTCTTTCTCATTTTTTGAAAAGGGAGGGGTACTCCACTGCATAATCCTGTCAACAAGACATAAGTTTTCGGAGCTAGAATGATAATTGAAGGGAGAGGCTATCCAAACACAACGGGCAAAGTTGCAATGGAAGAAAATATGGTCTACACTTTCAAGGTCTAAACAGCACAATGGGCAAAGACTATCGATAGATGGGATTCTCCTGGAGATGATGTTGTTCACAGGGATGGCATTTCTGATGCATTTCCAGATAAAGTGGATAATCTTGGGAGGAACCACCTTGCCAATATGGGTACTCCAAATTATCTTCCAAACAGGGTCTACGGAGGAGGTTGAGACATGGTGAGAATCCAACATGAGGAAGCGATAGGCAGACTTCACAGAGAAGACACCATTGACATTAAGGGGCCAAATAAGTTTATCTCTAGGACTGTCAATAGTGGTAGGGAGTGTGATTGAGGAGATGGCTCTGGCAGTGTCATCAGTAAAGATCTTATTTATGAGGTTATGGTTCCATTGATGATTTGAGATTAGTTGACAAACCCAAGTTGGTAGGGGCTGCAAATAATCATCTCTGATTTTAGGAGTGCCCAAGAAATCATGGATCCACTTGTCTTACCAAATCTTTGTAGTATGCCCATCTTGGATGACATGAAAATAAATTTGAGAGGCAACCTTCCTGACCTGCAACATAGCTTTCCAAGAGAAAGAGTAAGAACCAGATTTAGGGGCATCTCAGTAGGAGTGATTCACCAAGTACTTAGCTCGAATAAGGGAAGCCCATATGGAGTTTTAATTGTGTAAAAATTTTCATACTATTTTAAGTATAGAGGCTCTGTTAAAAGTCTGAAGATCTCTGATTCCAAGACCACCTGAGAGATTGTGTTACTTCAAAGATTTCCAATTGCAGAGATGAAGCCTTTTGTGATTTTCTGAATCTCCCCAAAGAAAGGAACATTGGATCTGATTAAGTTTCTGTATGGTGGCTTTGGGTAGAAGACCCATTCCAATAACATGTACTGGAATGGCAGATAAAACAGAATTGATAAGTGTAACTCTCCCTACAAAAGACAGTGAGTTTGCCTTCCACTTTGACAGTTTAAGCTTCATTCTATCTTCCAAATAGGAGAATTGTCCTAGCTTTCCTCTGATAGGCCAGAAAGGGACACCTAGATACATTTCTTTCTCTGACAAGATGGAGATTCCAGTTGAAGAGCTCAAAGCTTGTTTGACAGCAGGAGGTGTGTTTGGACTGAAGAACAAGCCAGATTTTGTCTTGTTTAAATGTTGCCCAGACCAAAGACTGTAAGTGTCCAGGCAGGCAATAAGACCATTAAGATCAGCAGGATTTGCTCTGCCAAATAGTATAATGTCATCCGCATACATGAGGTGGGTAATCACAGGGGCCCTGCAGTTAACTTTAAAATGAGCAATAGTACCCTCTTCAACTTTGGAGTTTATAAGCTAAGAAAGCATTTCTGCACAGAGAATATAAACATAAGGGGATAACGGGCAGCCTTGCCTGATTCCTCTCCTAGGAATAATATGACCAGTGCATTCTCCATTGATGATGACAGAGTAGGTGGTGGTAGTGATGAAAAGCAGGATAAGGCTAATAGCTCTATCTGAAAACCCAAACTTCTTGAGAGTATTTGCAATGAAGTCCTAGTTAAGTTTATCATAAACCTTTGAGATGTCTGCTTTTAAGACAAAGGATCCTTCTTTTCCTTTCTTGCTTTTCATGGAATGAACCAATTCTTGGGTAGTAAGGATGTTATCCAGAATTTGCCTATTAGGAACATAGGCCGATTGGTTTGGAGAAATCAGTTTTGGGAGTAAAGACTTCAAATGCTTGGCCAGAATTTTGGCAGAGATTTTATAAATGACATTGACAAGCTAATAGGCCTATAATCAGCAGGTGAAGCAGCATGTTTTTTCTTGGGGATCAAAGCAATGAGTGTGTGGTTCATTTTTGCAGGCATGCGAATCTTTGAAGATACCTTGAGTACAACTTATAACTTCAGCTTTCACAATATCCCAATATTGTTGGTAAAATAAAGGAGGCAGTCCATCAGGGCCAGGAGCCTTTCTGGGGGGCATACTTTGAATGGCTTCAGTGATTTCACTGTCAGAAGGAATGGATGCCAGCATGTAGTTATCTTGCTCATTAATCAACTGATCCAGAGTGCTGAGGCTGCCAATTAATGAAGCTTGGGTCAGAAGGAGTTGCTGAGTATAAGTCCTTAAAGTAGTCAGTGAAAATTGTCTTAATAATACTCAGATCTTCCACCCAAGTGTCATTACTCAACTGAATTCCAATGATCCTATTGTTTCCTCTGAAGATGTTTCTCTGCAGCAATCTTTAGACTATGTAGATGCCTAATATTGCCTGTGCTACAGTCTAAACAACTAAATTGAACCTGACATTTTGGCCTTAATTGCATTGACATCAGTCCTGATTTGTAATTTGCAATTGCATTAGACTCATAAAGTTGTAACCTTGCATTCAATTTCGCAACCTCTGCTTCTTTTGAGGAGATGCTCTCAGCAGCATCCTGGACTATGGCATTCACCATGCCTTTGATGACGGAATCACTCACCATCCTAAAGACAGTTAAACGGGCATTCAGATCATCCCAATATAAATCCAAATCTTGGAGTAGGAGATTCTCATCGTTAGGTGAATCAATGGAAACATTTTCATCATCCTTGTAGGTACTACTTGGCAGCATGGATCCATCAACCATCAGAGTACTTGACTCCATAATATCCATGTTAGCCATCAGCAAGTTGTGAAATCGTTGTTGAAATTTCAGATATGTATATGTGGTATAGACACATAAACATGGGATATGTTGTATAATTTTTTACCGAAACGTACAAGTGTTTTCTTTTTTATTAGGTAAGATGGATTGGATAAAAGTCGGATAGATATTCATGATAGAACTAATGTTAGATATAAGTAGGGAGTTTTTGAGTTTTTTAATGGTAATATATTCTTAAAATTTATTTTTTGTAATTGAGCATTATTTATAGTATTTCTTAATATTGGTAATTGTCTTATAATATGCAACATTAATTCACTTTTTCGCGGAGTGAAGAGATAGATAATCAAATTATGAGAAAAAATAGCGATCAGCATCACAAGCGTCGGTGGAATCTTAAACAGAAAGTGATTATATTGTTATTTTTATTTAAAGCATTATTTTTATATTATTTGACTCCTTGTATATATTTCATTTCTTTGTAACAGTACTTTGAAAATTTGACTTTCGAAGAAGCAATTAAACATGTACCTCCAGAAATAGATACTGCTGAGTGATGAAAGATATGTGAGTTTTGGATTACAGAAGACGATAAGATAAATAATTATTGAGCTGAAATATTTACTTATCATTTTATATTATAAAATTATTTATAATTGACTTTGTTCAACGATTTTAGGACATTGGTAGGAAGAATAAAAAAAATCACCCTTATCTTACCTATACTTATAGGAAAAGACGAACAAGTATAAATCAACTGCATTATACCTTCGTAAGTAATATTATTTGATTGTTGTTATAAATTTATAGTTAGTATCATCATCAATTTCAATTGATAACATTTGTTTATTTTGAAATTTTTAAACAGAAGAAGAATGAAAGTCGTAATCCTATACGTCCAGAAATGTTTCATATGACTCGTTATAGGAAACATAATGATGGGACTGAATTGTAGGTTGATGATCAAAGTAAGGAGAATATGGTAAAAAATCTGTAAATTTATTTTAAATTTACATTTATTTATTAAAATTGTTATTTTTAACATATTTCACATAATATAGAAAAAGATGACACAGTTGATGGATACTGCTTCAGATAGTGGTGATGCTACTGGTCCTCCACTCACACCACATGATGTTTTCATCAGAGTTATGGGACGCGATCGACCGGGTCGTATTTGATGCGGAGGACGAGGCCAAACATTGACAACATGATATAAGTCTTTGCACGGAGAGAGTAGCAGTGGGACAAGTTTGCAACAACTTGAGATTCAAATTGATGAATTGAAAGTTATTGTTGTGGAGCAACGAGAGCAGGCGGCAGTAGGAGAACAAGCACATGAACAAGTACAAGCAAACTTACAAGTACAATTAAAGATGAAACAATATATGGAGACGATGGAGCGCCGACTCCAAGCGATACTTGTTGCTCAACTTCTACCCATCGAGGAGAATCTAGAGGAAGGGGATGAAGAGGGAGATGAGGAGGAGGATGAGGAGGCCTGGGATGATGTTCAAAATGATTTATGATAACTTATAATTATTTTTTATTTGATCAGATGATTGTATTAACTTATTTTATTATATGATTGTATTTAAGATAATGTTAGAGTAATTTGTGATTAATTTTATGTTGTTTTGTAGACATTTGATTTTTTATGATGGCAAGTGAATCGATGATGATTAGTAGTATGTGTATGTTATGCGGTGTTATTTTATGTTAAATAGTTTTGAATTTTTATATCGAAATGGATTATTATTATTGGTATGTATATATTATATATTGTTATTTCTATAGCAAACAAGTTTTCGTACAGGTTATAAAGTTGTGAAACAAATTGTAAATATTATAATTAAATATTAAATATATTTTTATTAAGATTTGTTGAGACGGCTGATAGACGTCTCGAATAATCATAAAAAATGTTTTTGGGACGGATGTCACTCATCTCAAATATTATAGATAAAACTTTTGAGACGATCACTAATCATCTCAAATGATAAACACGATTATTTAAGACGAGTCATAGTTATCTCAAAAATAATTTAAAATTTATTTTTGAGACGATTGACTAGTTGTCTCAAATATTTAAATATTTTTTTGAGATAATTATATCCGTCGTAAAAAAAATATATAATAAATTATTTAGGCGTGCTTTTTGGAATGGTCATATTCGTCTCAATTAAATTTTTAGGACAAATTTTATCTCCGTCTCAAATAGTATTTTTTGCGATAAGTTAAATATCTGTCCCAAATAATCAGTATTTGAGACCATTCATATAATCGTCTCAAAAAAGATTTTTTACGACAGTTACAACCGTCGCATATTTTTTAAGACGAAATTTTTAGAGACGGCTGTTGCGACTGTTGATAGCCGTCTCAAAAAGATTTTTACAACGGGTGTTGACCTTTTGAGACGACTTCTCAACCGTCCCTAGTCAATTCTCTTATAACGGTGAGTCGGGATGCGGCCCGGCAGGTTGGCCTACCAAGGGGGGCCACTAAGTGGCGGCTGGAGAGGTCAGCACCGCTGGTTGCCATGAGTTGCAGCACAGACAGAAACCAAGATGGCAGATGTAAGAAGACAAGAGAACTTGTACCGGTGTGCAGAGGAAGATTCTGCTCGAGTGACCGACCTGAGTTGGAGGGGTATTCATTGGATCTGGATCGCCTTTAACTAGTCTAGAAAGACGTGAAACCTTCAGTCATCAATGAAGGATGCAGCATGCATTCGGTCGATGATGGGAGAAGGTGGAAGAGTTCTTTTGCTACCATTGCCCGAGGCCGGGCGGATGGACCTACACATAATTAAGTAAATTACGTATCAATTAACGAATGAATAGACAAGAGAAGAGAGATCACATTCAAACCAGCTCGCTAGTAAGATGGCCCGGTCCTCACGAGTAAGCACCGTTGTACAGAGACGGTGGCCCCACGCAGGCTGGCTCCATCACTCCAGTCCCCAGCTGAGCCCCGTCGCCGTCGGTATCGCTCAGGCGAATGGAAGCGAAAGTCGTTACACAGTCCGCCAATGAAAGGTGCGGCATCGCCGGCGGAAGACTTCGATCGCCTGACTCCCTGCCATTGACCGGGGAAACTTTGGCCTCAACAAGGTCATTCACTTCCCTGCAACTCGTAAAATCTATTAAAGGGTCACCCGTCGACAGTCGTCACATAGTTGGACAGTTTTCTTATAAGTAATCAATCTGATAAGCGTTAAATGTGAGATGCATTATTTTAAATGTGACAAATTTATGTATAGATAACAAATATTTTGTAGAAAAAATGATAAAGTAACACCATTTTATAATATCACTTTTTGACGTGCCTAAGTGACAATCAAATATTGGAAGGTAAGACTGTCAAAGAGATTGGACTAACTGTCTACTCTAATGCTTGATTGTCACTTAATGTGTCAAAAAGTAGTATTAAAAAATGGTGTTACTTTACCATTTCCTTTCTTGCCTACAAAATATTTGTCGCAGGTAAAAAGTATTTGTTATCTCGATTGTGTAGAAATTTTTTGACATGACATTTTACACACGTGGTAAATATTTTGTGAGTATGATAAATAATATTTATTACTTCTATAAAATTTTGTCATGCCTGAAAAATATTTGTCATCTCTACACTCGAACAAATTTATAGACGTGTATCCATAGAGTATTTGTCGCACTTACATATTTTTATCACGTCTAAACTTTTGCACTTGTAATTAATACTTCACTGAACATTTGTGAGAAAAGTTGTTCAACCTATGTGACATCTGCCTAATTAGGTGGACCATTATCATCTTGGGTTACATGATGACTCAACTTATTGCACTGCAATACATGCAGTACAATAATATGCAATTCAATTGTTCAACTAAAATATGATCGGTGTCCATATTCTTGCAAAAGCCCACGCCAACTGAACTTCCCTCCAATTGCCCGATCTGTTGGCGGCTATGATCTATCACTGCCGTTCAAAGCTAAAGATTTCTTAGAATACTTGACATAGAGCTAAGATTCGATGGAAGTAGTTAACATCATCGCTTATAAAGGGCATGTCACTGCTGTTGCCTCTGTTAGATGACTGCACCTTTGTTGTTCTAAGGTCGTATGCATTACAACCTTAAATAAAAGAAAATGCATTGTCTTTTAAATCAATATAATAACTGTCTCAAAACAAATCAATATAATAAATAAGGATATCAAAAATATGCGTAGTGATCATTAACAAGGTGTGGACGAAGATGGACATTTTGTTATAACTTCTATGAAGCCTTGAATCATTGCCCAAACGTTCATGAAAACTTGGCATAAATCTTTTATTACGTGATATATGTTTATATTATAATATTAAATAAAAAGGCACGTGTTTAAAATGAAAAGGATACAAGATATATAGTATGTAACCATCTTTATGTAAGCTAAGCATATAGACACCACAGTTGTCCTTATTCAAGAGCAGTACTTCGGTACAAGTGGGCACCAGGCAGCACCTGGCTGTAGTAGTAAGTAATATCTTTTTTGTTTTTTTTTTTTAAGTTGGGGATGACCGTGAAATAGTCATTTGTAATGTTTGATTCTAATTATAATTTTTTTAAAACAAAAAATATATATTTATTGCTACAGTGGTCTAATCAAACCAATACTCTCAACTAGGGATGAAAATAGAAAAGGGTAACTCGAAATATCTGTCCTTTAAGGCAGATGAGGCTATAAATTTAAGGATAAGAATAAGAAAATTATCTTTATCCCTTTTATTTAGGATAAGAAAAGGAAACATGTGTTTCCGTATCTTCTAATCCGATTATTTATTTTTTTTGTATTTTATATTATAATATTATAATAAAATATATTTATAAAAATATATTTTATATTTTATATTGTGATATTATAATATAATATATTAATGAAAACATAAAAAAATTTAAATTTTTTTGACAAATCAAAAGTTAAGGTAGGGACTTTAATATATACTTATATGGTATAGCGCTGCCTTCTGTATTTTGTTTTACGTGTAAATAATAAACTTGTTAATTCACTTTTTTAAAATAAGTTTGACTTCGTTATGCAATTATGTTCATTCACATTATAAATTTGAAGTTTGAAGTAATCCATCAATACTTATTTCATAATACTCACATTTCATACATATGATGAAAATTTTATAATTCAATTTTGTTGTGTAAAAAATATGTAGAAGTATACGTTGTCCGATAATTTAACTTTTATGTATTTATTTTCTATTCACTTTTAAAGATAAGGATAAAGATATAGACATGTAAATATAAAGATAAAATTAAGATCATACTTTTTATTTTAAAGATAAGGAGTTATTATCTTCACCATTAAGTAACATTTTTCATCTCTACTCTCGACGTGTTAGAGCAATTCTTCTCGTGATGCGGAGGGCCACACTAGAATCTACTGTGCATTTCAGGACTTAGTTACTTTTGATCCGATAAACGAGTATAATCATGTAGACGATGGTAACAGTGTGGTGGACTTAAAAAACTTCGAAAATTCACATCATTTGGAAGTGACTAAATTTTGAGTTATGTATAATATGATCTTAACCAAGACGTCAGACGTCTAAAGGGGATAGATAGTAACATCTCATATAAGAATAAGTTAAATACACTAAATTAGTAAAGATTTAATAACATCGATTAGTCATTTTTCGAAATTTGAATTAGAAAGAACTCCAAAGTTAAACGTACTCGGTTACGAAAAATTTCAATAGGGATGATCTTCTTAAAAACTCTACCAACTAGGACTGCTGTTAGACTAGTTAACTGATTAAGTAACGTGCATCATTGATTTAAACATTATTTGCGATGTGTGTTATTTAATGCTTCATTTTTCTAGGCGTGGACGCATGAAACCCCTTCCTCTCTGCATTATCTGCCTCTGGCCGACATTTGTAAGTCAACATGGATCAACAAAGTCCGTTCAATGTTGGAACCACACAAAAACAAGGAATCAGATTCAGTCCACATTCTACCTCACATTTTACTCTGGGTAGGTAAATAGTGATAATCAGCATCTCTTTATGCTCCATAAAGGCTGGCGAAACTGGAGGGTTTGTAATCATAAAATTAGATATTTAGTATGTAATATTACATATAATTTAAGGATTTTATATATATATTTCTAGAAAATATTGTATTTACATCTATATTCTAAACTATCACATATTGTTATTAGTATGCCGAAAATTTTAGAAATATTTTAGTTATGTCCTATCAGAATACCGTTAAATCAAATCTAAGGATTTTACATATGTTCCCCTAAATCCATTCATATTTTACATACGTACTATTAGATTCACTAGAATTTCGCACATGTATCTTTGATATTATCAAGATTTATGAAATCCTTTTTACATATTTAGTTGAAATTCACGTTATTTTGTAGGAGAGACATAACCGAAATATATAGGAATTAGGGATATAGATGCAAGTATGATATTTTTTAAAGATACATATGTAAAAATTACTACAATTTTTACGACCTAGCAAAAATATAAACATGTAGCCAGATGCAGAAAGTATTCTCATTTGTGAGTCCCTTTAATTAACAAAGATTCAATTTTCAAATGAGATAACTTACCGAATGATTTTTATCGAAGAGTGTCTAATTCTTCGGAACTCTTGCTTTTTGTGCTATCATCCTTAAACTCAAGCTGTATCAGCTCCACCTGAGCTACATGAGATTGAAAAATGCACTTGTGCGGTGCAGCCTTTCAGAACGGGTTCATCTGGACCTGATTTTGTTTAGACTTTCTTGTGCCGCTACACATATAAAAAAGGTGAGTATACTTACTCTGCCACATCATTTTAAGAGTGAATGACAGATTTACCTATCTTTTGTGGTATCTGATGGTAAAAAGAGATCCAGACAATCCGATCTAGATTTACCTATCTTTTTGTGTTATCATTATCATGGCCGCAGGAAGGTCTATTCACATGCATTAATAACCTACCATTCAGGCGAACGTGGAAATCTATGGCTGCCACCTATCCGCAATGCATACGCACGAAGCCTCACGTTGCATGCGGCTTCTGGCCTGCCTAGATCACCATGCATGCTTTCATGGTGCATGCTGCACAATCTAATTAGGAAGATTTATATATTGTGTTCATTTTAGTTTGAGGACAATTTAGTCTTTATAAATAAATATTGTTGAAGCAGTGATTGCCAAATAACGTGTATGCTTAATTTCTAATTTGCCAAACAAGTTAGTTAACAAGTCGTCTATATCGCTTTCAAAAGTTAAATTAAAATTGAGTACATCAATTGAAATTTAAAAGTGAAATAATTTCAAAAATAAGAATGTTCCCAGACATGCATGCCTTCTATCCTATTCATTGAAACAGCTGCAACAGCCAGCAAAAGCGCCGGACCCTCCTTCCAGTACTACCGGTGGTGATGCCTCAAGGAGGCTCCGGTGCCTGCCAGAAGTAGCAGGGGGGGAGGACAAGCCAGAGCAGTCCTCAAAAGAAGGCGACAGCAGCAACATAGAACTCCTTAATTTTTGTAAGCGATGATATTGACCACGTACTTCCATCATATATATCTCCGCAGAGTTGAACTAGTGTCTCTGCTCCGTCGCTCTCCGGCACGACCTTCCCGGGAGGCGGAGCAGAGCGTTGGTGTGGGCGCTTGAGGGAAGATCTCCCAGACACAGATCATAGTTAGTTAATCAATTGAATTACGCAGAGCGATATCTAAACAGCTGATTAAAACCCCAAAAAAGACTTCATTAATCTTTTGGCCTAACTAAAGCAGTCGCAGTAAGGAGGACGGGTGACGAATCAACCCAATCCGGACTACAAAGCATCTGGCCTTATTTACATGAGCTACGTACTACATCACATTCACATCATCCGGCCAACACAGACGGAGGAAGGGCCAAATTAAGGCCTTTGTTCTTAATAGTATGCTACGGCAAACACCCATGCGCGTCCCCCCCTGTTTGTTATTTCACGGGGGACATTGCTGCCTGCATAAGGCCACCCTGACTGAGCAGGTGGCCTGGCAGACTTTCTTCTCAAGGGGGCTCATCGACTTGCAGACGGACTGGCACCTCACGTCCTCCGCCTGACATTTGGCGACACATGTCAGCTGCGGGAGAGACCGCGCTCCTGCCGGAGAGCCCATCAGTGCTACCATGGCGAGCAACGCCGCCACCACCAGCAGTACAACTGTGCGAGTCTCAGCTGCACGGGTAGTTGCCATGAGTCTACGAGTGAGGCACAGACCGAGCAGCTGAAAGAAGCTTTTGAGGAGGAGATGGAGAGAGAGAGCTTGTGCCGGTGTGAAGTGGAAGGATCTGCGGGGTGACCCTTTTATAGATTTTGTGGAGTTGGAGGGTGTAGGATATCAACATGTTGAATGTACAAGCATGAGTTACTAGCTAGTTCGATGCTGTCTCGTTTTTGCGCTCTCATTCAGGTAAAAGATATAAATAGGTTAGATACACTATATGCACATTATTGCATATAAATGCACACATAAAGATATGATACTCCACATATATCTTGTGCGGGTGTGAAGAGGAAGAATCTGCTGGATCAGGTGGCCCCTATATATATCTATATTTTGAGAGGTGGAGGGTACGTCTTGAGTGATTTGGATAATCTTTTTGAGGCAACGTGTCTCCGGTCACCGGTTTAGGCCGCATCGTGGACTCTAGGCGATGGCCGGAGAAGGTGGAAAAGTCTTCTGCCGCCGTTGCCAGGCGATGACAGGCGAAGATTATGTTCACTTTCTTTGCCCTGAGCCGGATAAATACTCTGAGGGCCAATCGTACTTGTAAGCCGGCTTTCTTTTTTCTAGAACGTGATCTCTCTGTCTGGTCTATATATACATAGCATAGGTTAATGATAAATAATTTGTTTATGTTCATAGGTCTATGCGTTCTTAAACCAACCGACTAGGTCAGTTGGCTTCACCATATGCATCCTTTCTCGGCCCTTCTTTTTTTGGGGAATTTTAGAGTTCAAATCTGACGATTGACAGCATAAAAACTCCTAAAGCGGTTCGACATGTATTTGTTGTGGGATTTATATCTCATTCTTCACCGAATTGCTTTATCAAAACTTGATTAGCTCGAAATTTGCATTTAATTAGGTAGATTATTCGGAACCGCACGAAATATTTTCCTATTTAGAAGAAAAATTCAAACATTATCCGAAATCGAATATGGATCTCTTGAAAAAACATGTATATACCTGACTATATTGAGCCACCGTCTTACAAAGATCCATGCTTTCGTACTACTTTTCATTTTGGGCAAGGATGGGAGTACAAAAAGAAGACAGCGTTGATCTAGTAACTCAATCTTGTACTTTCAATATGCTTGTAGTTGTGTATTGATGATAAAATTAAGTAGAAAAGTAAACTTAATTGTCCTACCAATACGTAGGGGTGCAAAGTGGTCGGATGCAAGTTGGACCCGACCCGGATCCGACTAAGACTCGAGTCCATATTTTCAGATGTAAATCCGGATTCGACTATTGGATTCGAGAAGAGAGAGAGAGAGAGAGAGAGAGAGTTCTATTTCCTTTCTATCCTCAGAATTTACAGAACAGAGTGTTAACAAACGTGAGTCTTAGAAATGGAGTGCAGAAAATGGAAGAGGAAGAGGTTACATATGTCCGAGTAAAAGAGAAAAGTGCCCGTCAAAATATCTAAAAAAATATGATTTCATAATCTTTTATGCTATATGAATAAAACATTATAATAATTTATATAATTTGTTGTCTTAAATTTTCAATTTGATAAAAGAAAATTTATTGAAGTGTTGTAAAATAACATGCTTATTATTACACTGATGAAGGAAGAAGAAACTTCCATTTCGGTTTCTAATTTGAAAGAAAAAATATATAAAAAACACTCATTTTTCTTTTCATTACCCATAAATCTTTTAAAAGACAAAAGCAAAAACTATCACTTTCATTTTTGTCACTGCCGGCTTTCCAATTTAGATAGTGGATACGGAATCTTATAAAAATCATTCGATAAGCTATCCAATTTAGAAATTGGATATCTGATAACTTATATAGACGAATTATAATTTCATTATTACGACCCCTCTGCTGAGCCAGTCCATGAGAAGCGTGAACTCGGCGATTGATGACGGAGTAATACTTGCTACAATGTCTCGTGCATTGCAATCTACGTGGATAGGACGGCTGCGCAGCAACCCATTAGGTGAGGAGGGCACCGATTTTTAAACTCTTTTATTTTTTGTTAGATTTTTTTAATTTTTTTAAAACGTCCGATCAAAAATTCAATGAGACAGTTAACAAGTTTGGGTCGACCCCAATCCAGCTATATATATTTTTTTAGGAAAAAAAACTTTTGCTATGCACCTTGGCTTGCATGTAAAAAAAATTATATTTTTTTCAGAAAAAATATAGTCTGGTCAGAGCCAACCCGAACTTGTTGCCTGTACCGTTGGATTTTTGATCGGACACTCTAAAAAGATTTAAAAAAATCTGACAAGAGAACCAAAAAAAAAAAAAAATCAATGCCCTCCCCACCTAACGGGCTTCTGTACAGCCATCCGATCATGTAGATCGGATGGCCTTGCATGTGGCATTACATCAAGTATTACTCCTGATGATGACATGAGAAGGGGTGGGAAAAGTCCTCCACTGCTATTGCCGGGTGATGCGAAAGCCTTTCACTTCTATGCTCTGACCCAATCCAAATGGGGCTCAGTCATGGTTCCCAATATCATATCGGATCATCCTGCTCAGACGACTCGTATCGTGTAAATCTAAATCATAATATGGCCCGAATCATTCGAGCACAATGAAAATTAAAAAAAAATAAAAAAAGTAATATTAGTCAATCGTTATGAGATTACATAAAAGATTTGAAACGAATTTTTTCATAAATCTAGAGAGATTTAGGATTGATTTCAAGTATTTTTAAAAAAAATGAAGATGAATGAGAAATTATAAAAAAGTATAAAAAAATATATTAATATTAGTTAATTGTTATGAGATTACGTACCATAAAAATTTCATGATTTGAGATTGATTGTAGAATACTATTTTTTCATGCAACTTAATTTTCGTTGAAAATCTATTGAAATCCAAGAAAAAAACGAAACAAAAAATCCTTTTCCATGTATACATATTTTAAAACGTGCCTTTAAATTTAGGATTATGATGTATACATATTTAACATGATAAAGGATTTATGTCAAGCTTTTGCCCAAGTTGGGCGATTCAAGGCCTCGTAGAAGTTTCACAAGATGATCATCTTCATCCACACCTTATTGTTATAGAGATCACTACGCATTTTTTTGATATCTGTATTTATTTCATCGACGTAAAAAACATTGAATTTAACATTTTTAATTTAAGATTGTAATGTATACGTGGTTAACACAATAAAAGTTTATATGCATTCTTAGCTACGATTCTTGATTTATTATAAGAATAAGATATAAGATCATACTCTTTTTTAAATCTTCAACTCTGATGAACTTTTGATATTACAAAGAATTTCACTTAACGTTACTATTTACAAATAAGTCTGCAAATTATAAGTTTCTTACAAATAAGTCTTTTTTGGAGACTTTATAACGCTCTCAAGAGTCTTTTTGTAACATTATGAGATATTGCACTAAATCATAGGAGAATGTGAGAACTTATAAATAAATAGTTGAATTATGAGGACTTATTTTTAAATATATTATATTTTCAATAACAAAAATATAATTATATCTTTAAATTTTTTACTTTTGTGCACCCTTACTGTTTCGAAACTTTTGGGGGTTTTGTTTTTTTATCAACTTTTCTTGCTTCATCACACATGGAGCCAACCAATAACAGTCAACTCAAAATGTTTATATATTATAGGAAGAGGATTATTATGCATATTTTGGATACAAAAATAACGACAATTTCGACAGGGTCTTCTATCTTATTCATGAAAAACAGTAGCAACAGTGAGTAAAAAGGCAGGGCCCTCCTGAGATCCTCCTTTGACAATTTGGTGGAGGCGGCGCCACTCACTCAGCACATCCAGCTGGGGTCCGTCACCGACTCTGAACACCATTCGGGGAGGTGGATCGGAGTACGCAGAGCTATGTCTAACAATCAAGATTATAAAGATAAAAACTTGAGAGAAAAAAAAAGAAAAAGGCATTAAACTTTTTCAGAAGGCATAATACTTGTGGCCTAACTTAGCGGTCAGGATAGGCGACGAATCAACCCAATCCGGACTACAAAGCCTCGATCTTACCTTATCTACCTAAAAGCGAGTACATGACATCATGCAGCCAAGACAGGTAGCCGGAGGGAGGGAATCGAGGGATAAAAGGCCTTTATTCTTAGATGTTAATTAATATGCTACCACAAATACCCAGGCTCGTCACACAGTTATGTCACTGGGGGCATTGGTCCCTGCAGAAGCTCACCTAGATTCCGCACAAACTCCGGCAGGTCAGCCTAAGGACGGGGAACGGCCTAACAATGGGGGACACCGAATTGCAGCAGGAGAGGTACGTCACGTATGTCCCTTGACAGTTGATTAAACATGTGAGACGCAGGGGCGACTGCGCTCATGCACGAGAGGTCATCAGCACTGCCATGGCGAGCAAGGCCGCCATCACCAATATAACTTTGCGAGTCTCAGCTGCACGGGTGGTTGCCATGAATCCAGGAGTGAGGCACAGACAGAGCAACTGAAAGAAGCTTTCGAGGGGGAGACAGAGAGAGCTTGTGCCGGTGTGAAGATGAAGAATTTGCTCGACGGGCGATGACCCTTTTATAGATTCTGTGGAGTTGGAGAAGTATTGAGTGCTTTGGGGCACCTTACTGTGGCACAAGTTTCTCTAGTATCATCAACTGATGAGTTCGGATCTTCTCAATATAAGAGAGGATTGAACTCCAACAGTAGCAAATCCGAAGTCACTACTTATTATCTTCACTTTTTTTATCACCTATCAAAAGTTATCATTTGTCTCCCACTTTTTTAACATCTTTCAAAGCCTATTGGTGCAATCAGTTACAAATATAACTGAAAGCACTTAAAGTATAATTCTGAATTATGGTTATACTTATATGTTTTGAGTTGCATCTAAGTATCATTTTAAGTCGTATTTAAGTGTTCTAAGTGACACGTATATGCAACCCAGAACATGCAAATACAGCCATAATTTTGAATTGTATCTAAGTGTTCTTAGTTGTATTTAAAATTAGTTGCACCGGTTGATAAAAGAGATTTAACAGGTGATGAAAAATAATGGAGAGAGATGGCAACTTAAGATTCCTTATTGTTTTGTTTCTAATCCGATTCAGTCGTTCAAATTCATTTCGGATTGAAATTATGTAACTACATAACTTTTTTTTTTTTTTTTTTTAACATGGCCAAGACGACTAAAGACGAGGCTACACTACCCAAAGATCCGGGATCGAACCCCAGACCTCCCCCTCACCCCCAGTTCCCCTCCCAATTACATGTCCCAAACTGAGCGGAATATCCACGAGGAGGGGGAACGCACGAGTCGAGCTCGCGACCCCCACGCACCAACGTAGTTGGGCGGGGGATGTCCACTACGCCAAGGACGTGCGGACACTACATAACTAAATAACATATAAATTGAAGATAAATGATGAGAGACAAATAATCAAACAATCAAGGTATTATTTAACATTATTAAATCTAAATATTTCATTATATTGACATAACCAACATTCTCAAATTGCATCAAATATACAGCAGAAATAAAATCTTTCAACTCACTAAAGAAATATAAAAATACATATATTCTCTCATTTTCTTACTATATTAAATCTAAGAAAACAGTGAATATAATCCTAAATAACCTTCAAAGAAGTTTGAATCAAATTCCTTAAATAAAGTCATCTTCTTCAATTAAATTTTCTTCCTTAGTCTCTAAAAATGTTAGTTGGATTTATGAGTACAACCACTCAGTAGGCAAATCAAACACGCCAAATACTAATAATATAATAATTAAAAAGTGATGATATCAAATATATATATATATACGATTCACAATTCAACATATAACTCAAATAAAATCACAATAAAAAATATGATTAAATATAAATTATCAAATGACATATATTTTTTAATAGTAAGAACAAATTGAACTAACATGCATATAAGGCATGATCAGATTCTGATTTAACTGTATAAGTCTACTAGCCATGATCAGAACATATCACATATTGAATTGAACATATAACAAATTTATCATAACATGGTAACTTATCAAATCAAAATTCATATCGTTAGAACAACTAATCAGAATGAACATAGATTCTTAATAAAAAAAGTTGAGATCAAAATAACAGAATATAGATGTCAAAAGAACAAATCGAATAAATTATAAGCTGAATCAAATGGATTTAAACAGCAAATTATGTTTTATAATTATATGTCAAATATATTAAATTCAAAAATATCAAAAGACATACATCCAACTATCATATAAAGACCGAGTAAACAAATATCAGAACATATAGGCAAAGTATGCTAAGGTCTTGATACATGCATAGCCAGAGAGTCTATTGTTCTACCTTGGATGATTGCAAACAAATACACAATCGTCGAAATTTTTTGTTATCTACGGGTGAAACTCATCTACGGACGTTTATGAAATGAGCAACAATCTTCTTAAGATAGTAATGTCCAAACATATATAACAAAAATGTAACACGATCATATTTTTACAGATTTCAAACTAATTATAGATTTAAAAGTTTAATAGACAAAATGATACATATACATATTAGTCAAAATATATATTTTTTTCAAATAAAATAGTCATTTAAGAGTCAAATAGGTCATATTTACATAAAATTAGAGTTTAGTTGATAGAAATAAGTTGTTGGACATAAGAATATACTAGTGAATTTTTTTTCAGATTTTTCGGACAGAATTATAATTTGTGACTAATAAAATTAATTTTCAGAGATGAAAATGAACAAATAAGGCCGAAAATAGCAAACCGATTTTTAAATTTATCAAAATTAGTGAAAATGTCCAAGAGGTCCAAAGAATCATATGGACAAAGTTTCACATAATTCAGATCTCAAATGAATGATTTAGAGTATCAAATAACATATAAATAACTTAAGTCAAATTGAGCTAATCGAATAAATAGCATAATAATAGACAAATAAAATCTAAATTTTATTATATTTTACCAGCAAGTATAACAAGTCAAAATCAAAGTGTCTTCAAAATTTCAAGTCAATCGGGTAAGGAACAAAGGAGTTAGAGTCAATTTAAGCTCAAGCTAAAAATTGATCGCAAGTTCTAAAAATTGTAGCAAAAAATCCTAATAACCACAATCAAAGATGCTCATAACAGTAACCATAGGTTTATAACCATTTAATCTTTTAAGTAAAAAGCATGTCGAGGATAGTAGACGTGTTTACGCATTTTTAAATCACGTCAGGACCCAACGACGCGTTTTAATAAAGATTTTCTAAACTTACATGTTTCGTGAATTTGATCAAACATTGATGAAATAAGAGGAGAATTGAGATCATACATGCATAGAATATTGTTCCAGAAATCATATTTGACCACTTTTGAAAAGAAAAATATTTTTTTTATACCAATACAAAATATCATTTAATAGGTCATCATCACCTACCTCAAGAACATGAAGAACACTCCTATCTAATACCTTTCAATCACCTTCTAGTACTCTAATCTCGATTTTCTTGTGATCTAAGGCTTTTCCTACGACCTTTAAACCTCAAAGAACAATAATTCATCTATTAGAATTAATTTTCAAAAAGAACTAAATCAAAACACTTTTCTTTATTCTTATCTCTTATCTTACGGCTGCGTGGAAAAAGCCTTATGCACGACCCAAGATCTCATATATATTCTTTTGGCTTCTTAATATTACTCAAATTAAACTTTAAAAGTTACCAAATTGAACTCAAAAATTATTATTAGACTCGGTCCCCATTAAAGGTATTTTTTACCTTTCATTGGGTCTCAATTTTTTATTTTTTTAGATTTTTTTAGATCGTCCGAACGAAGATCGGACTGTATGGACGTATAAGGCACGGAAGACCCACCTAATTTATATATATATAAATTACCGTGGACGTAGGTGTTCCATGTTTGGGCTTGGCCTGTTTTCCCGCACACCCATTTTCTCTTCTTTATATGACCAACCGACAAGTCAAATATCTATTATTATCCCTAAGGTCATGGGTTCAAATTTCACATCAACTGATTACGCAGGAAGAAAGATTTGCCTCACAAATTTGTGAAGGCCTATGTCCAAATACTACTCGTAAGTAGCAGAATTTATGGAGAGAATATTGCTTCCTTACGATAAGAATTTCGAACTGAAAATGGTCACCTAAAAAAAGATCAAACTGTCGCGGCAGTGTAAAAAAAAATATCCTACAAACAACGTTGATTTATATGTCAAATTATATATTCCCTTCCTTATATAGATACCCCTGTAAATACTTCTGTGCTTCTGACGAAAAAGACAAAACTATGCTGCTGAGTACAGCAGAACAGCTGCCACATCGAGCTAAGAGTGAGGCCTTTTATCTTCCATAACTTTCTTAAAAGAGAAAAAAACCTCAGTACTGTATGTTTAAACCGAAATCCAACAATACTGAGAAAAGAAGAGCTCAGATATATACCAAATTTTAAGATCACATGAGAGTTTTTTGTAATATTTGACCCCCCTCCTAGTACTACTGAACTCCGATCCAGAACGTGTACTGAGAAGATCTCTCTTCTTAAAAGTGAGGGCTGCAGGATACATGCACTCCTGCAGGCGTCCAACTCCAACCCTAAACCCCAGTGTGCACGCTGCCCGGCGTACCGGGCCACGAAGAGGGGCGCGGGAGTAGCAGCCGGAGAAGCACCTCACATATGCCGCAGGACGGTGAAAAATGTGAGACCTGGCAGCCACCTGCACAGCCGTGCGTCTCAGCGCCGGTAGCTGACATGAGTTGACAAGTGAGGCACAGGAGGAAACGAAGAATATGACTTAAGTGTTGCTTTGATAAGCAGGGGATTTTCATATGATACACGTGCCTACTGCATGATGCTTTCTTCTAACCCAATCACCGCCTGAGTTTCCCGGTTTCGCGGCAGTTATCCTACTTGATCACATGATAAGAAACTTTAGATTTTTAGCTATAACAAAGAAGCCATTCACAGTAATCTACAGCAAAAAAAGGGAGTCTGCAGAGAATATTCGATCACGATCAAAATACAAGTTATCTTGTCTGTTTGTCCATCCAATTATGCTCCCTCGGATCGTTCCGATGGCATCAATATCTACAATGGATCAATTCAAGCATAGAAAAACTACCAGAGTAGAAAGAACCAAAACTACCTCCACATCTGTGGTCTCATACAGAGTTTGGGTTGGGGGGAGGGAATACCGGGGTCCAAATAACAAGCCATCCTCCAGTATCACAGTTGCTGATCAAGACACGGGTCCCTGGGAGACTTGTCGCCCATACCCAAGTATCCTGTCATGTTTCCAGAAACCCAATTATTCAACCATGAGGTGCTTCGTGTTAACCAACCAACCTGAGGCTGGGTGCTGGCTTCAGGTGTGCTGTTGTTCTCTTCTTCCAGCAAAATGTCAAGCCACCTTCTCGACATATACTCTTTCACAGCTTCAACCCCTTCATTTATGACATCCATCGGTGGGATAACCAATGGATTCTGGTCCAAATTTAGCTTGGCAAGATTCTCAAGTCGACCAAAAGAATCAGGGAGGGCGTGGATCTGATTGTTGCTGAGATTAAGTTCCCTGAGATTGGTAAGATCACCGATTGTGTCAGGAAGCACCGTCAAATCGCTGAAGTTACTGCTCAAGTCAAGAGTTTCAAGGTTTGTCAGCTTTCCAATGGCATATGGCAGGCCGCGGAGCTCGTTAAAGTGCGCATCAAGACAATGCAGAGATTTCATCTCACAAATGGACGTGGGAAGGGAACGGAGCTTATTCAGGTGAACTGAAACCTTTTGGAGATTGATCAGCTCATATCCAATGTTAGTTGGCAGGTATGTAAGCTGATTGAAGCTTGCATCAAGCTCAACAAGGGATCTGAGTTTGAAAAGTTTAGATCATAAATTATTGACAGGAAGAAGTGGCTATCATTTGTAGAATAAGCTCCGAGAAAAGTTCAAATATGACGATACCTGCAGTTTGAGATGCTATCTGGCAGTGTCTTAAGCTTGTTTCCAGAGACATCTAGAATTTTTAGATTAAGCAGCAGTCCAATAGAATCTGGCAGTGAAACCAAAAGATTGGAAGAAAGTCGAAGCTCCTCCAGATGTTCTAGTCCAGCTATCGAATCAGGAATGACCTTAACAATGTTGCAAGCAGTTAAAGCACATGACAAACAAATAGCCTAATCTGCAAAGAGATCTATCTTATGCAAAAAATACTTAAAAGTGCATATCAGCAAATTATCAAAGGATTCTATACAAAATAAAAGGTGCGACTGAAAAGCAAAGACTGTTACCCAGCATACGTATTTGAATTATTAAAACACAGGATTTATCATACACAAATTATATGGTTCAAAAATGATGAAGAAATTTAACGCTTTATATAAAAGCCAAAGTCTTATGTGATGGTCACTCTGTTTCAGCTACTAATTCTAGAACAGAAACGCAATAGCCATGTAGTGATTAATTCTTCAATAACATGAAAGAAATGGACTATCAGATGCCATGGCATTCATTCCAAGTCCACTTCTGCGCATCACAACCACTGCAGCATTTTAAGCAGAACATGGAATCCTGTGTGTTTAATGCACAATAGAATCCACTTCAAGAAAATAAGCTAAACTGAGTGTGCATTTGGTATGGGGTATAATCTGTCATTTGCACAACTTTTCCAGAAAAGTAGACTGGTCAATTGTTTGGTGATTCAAAAACTTTCAGACCAAAGAAAAAAACATCTGCTAATTATCTACAGATTGGAAATTGTGCATCCATATTATGATAAACATTTATGAAAGATTTGTGTGTAGTAGATTCTACATTATATCAAACAGACCCTGAATCACATATACTAAATGATGTAACAATACATGCATGGATGTGAATTAATCAGCTGTCTTGACTGACGATGGAACAAATAATGAAAATTATCCAGTTTCTATTATAAGCAATGCATGCATCAATTTATAGGACCAGTGGTTGTGCTTTAAGTTTTAGATGGGCATACCAATACAAGGCCTCATATTTGAATTCTGGAACCCAAAAGATGACCTCCTGTTATTTTTCAGTGTAATGACACATGCAATGTGCCTCTCCAGGAATAACCCACTTCATGGTATCCGTCTGCTGAATTTATTTTGCTAAGCTTAACTTTGCCAATGTTGCTGTTTGCAATGGATGCACATGAAGATCATGATGCATTTTACAACTATTCAATGCATGCAGATCACATGGAGATGTTTATTCCCCAAATTGCCCAGACAAAATTGCCCAGGCCTTTGTGAGTTCCTAAAGAGCATCCCTGGGCTGGCTATTCAAATCCAATATACAGCCGGTCCAATCTAATAGAGCCAGCTTCCCAACAAGAGGCTTGGCCTTTATGTGAGTTCCTAAGAGCCCTCTCCGGGCCAGCTGTATTCAAATCTAATATACAGGTGGCCCAATGTAATAGGGCCAGCATCTTAACAAGAGACCTGCCTTTAAATTAAAAATAAACCAAAAATAAATGTAAAAAACTACCCCTGTACTATAATTCGAACTTTTGTTTCTGATTTTTATTGGAATTTCCAATTCTAATAACAACTTACATTGAAAATAGAAGAAGAGGAATGGTATTATACCATGCTTTTTACCACTCCCTTTACCACACTCATCGAAAGGCATTTGATCACTTGATCGTGGCTCTTGTTAAGGTTACTTTTTGTCACAACCTTTTTTGCAAGTACTAGATTTAATAGGAGTTATTGATTAAGTGATCAAATGTTTTACAATGAGTGTGGAAAAAAGAGCGGTAAAAGGTGTGATAGGATCCAGGGCCGTTGTACCAACATCGCCAATGGGCTACACACGATGTAGCATGTTTATTGTCGTCGGAAGACTACATATGGTTCTACTTGGCTCGAAGATAGTTTGAATGATGTCTAAGTCATGGGGTGTTAGACGCAAGTCCACTGAGTCCTTGTTCAGCCCATTTAGGGCCCGTTTAACATCTTTTTCCATTGTTGATGTATTTTGGTGCATTTTTTGCAGAAATTTTAAGTGTAAGGATATTTTAGTCCAGGAATATTTAGGGTTGGATTAGTCTCTATAAATAGTGGTGTAACCCTATTTTCCAATTAATGGTGAATTTTTATTGTGGATTTAGGATATTTTCTTCTTGCTTCTCTAAGATGGAGATTCGAAAACCTTGAGACGAGGCAGGGTGTAATGCTCGGGATCGCCCCCGCTATCCTTCGCCTAATACCGCCATCTTCCCATTTCTTCCACATCAATTTTAGTATCAAAGCCAGATTTGGATTGTTCACCCTATCCAAATCATGTTTGCTTGCCACAACCTCATGCCCCCACAACAATGCCCCTGCCGCCTCACCCCGCCCCAGCACAGTGAGACCACCATCATTGCCTGCCACCCCTGCGCCGCCGCCAGTGCATTATAGCGTGCTAGCACGTTCTTGTAGCATGCGTACTATAGTGTGTGCAATAGTGCACATACTACAGTATGCCCATGTGTCGGCTATTGTGCACCAGTGCACCACCCTTCCGCCAACCAGCCTTCCGTCGTCATCCCCTCACCAATGCACTACCATCCCCTCGCCAGTGCCCCGCCATCACTGCTGATTCACCGGCCACACCCAACACTATCACGATGTTGGTGCATCACTGCTAATTCCCCGTCATCCTCATCCGTCGCTGAAGCAGCTGCCTAGTCACAAAGTCCAAAGGAAGAGAAACACAAGAAGAGAGGAAGAATGAGACAGAACTCACAATTCTCACCGAAAATGAAAAAATCACAAATACTATTCAACTAGTATTTTGTACATAAGGGACTCCTATAAATAGACTTGGATTTCCAATTTCCACTAGAAAAAACAAAACTCTAGCGGAAGACCAAATATTTCCATTAGAAGTTTGTCTCTTTTGTATAGTTGATCTCGTCATATTATTGGGATTTCAGCTGATGCTTGGATAAAGGCATTTAATCAGATGCCTTTTTAGTTGTTATTTTCTATTTCTTTATTGGATAGGAACCTTTCCCATCCTATTGGTTGTACTTCCTCCCTTTATTTTTAATAAAATTAGTGGTACAATCCATGTTATTCTCGAAAAAAAAAGAATACCAAAATTCTAAGCAACTTCTACAAAAGGGTTACTATCAAAATCAAATTCTAAGTCCTCCTAATCCCTATCTGAAAAGTTAGCAAAAATAGTAAATTTTTACCAAAATTAGGCCATTCGCTAGCGAAAAGATGGAATTTGACTTGGACAATGACGCATTATGGCCACAGGCAGTAAACCACGTCGATCTCCTCATAACGACGATTCTAAATTGGAGTCATGTGCATGAAGTCCAACTTTCAGGCAAAAAGTTATACCCATTTTACTAACAAGTCCAACTCCTTTTCAAAATCTTCTTTTCCTTCTTTTCCTTCCTTTGGACTCAAGCCACGTCAATACCACCTGGGTTGCATTAGTCGCCAATGACCGTCCTAGTGATGCCTATGCCATCTCTCTCAGGATCCGCAGTGACCCCACTGGCCGTAAAGGGTCTACAGACCCTTTGGGATGGTAAAAGGTGTGATGGAGATTTAAGGCCGACGCACCAACACCGCCAATGTGTTACACATAATGAAGCATGTTTATCTCCCTTGGAGGACTACACAAGGTTCCATTTGGCTCAAACATAGTTTTTATGATGTCTAAGTCATAGGATGTTGAACGACAAGTCCACGAGTCCTTGTTTGGCTTATTTGGTGCCCATTTAGCATCTTTTTCTATTTTTGATGTATTTTTCGTGCGACTTTTGCACAAATTTTGAATCTAGGGATATTTTAGTCTAGGAATAGTTAGTGTTGGGTTAGTCTTTATAAATACTGATGAAAAACCTAATTTTCAATTAAGGGTGAATTTTTATTGCAAATTTGGGATGTTTTCTACTTGCTTCTCTGAGTGGAGATTTGAAAACCTTGAGACGGGGCCAGATGTGCCGCCTGGGTATCGCCACCACTATCCTTCGCCTCACACCACCATCTTCCCACTCATTCCACACCAAGGTGTGGTATAGCATCCCCCAAATAGAGAAACTCTAATTTAAATTTCTGGAGTGGGAAATATTGGTGCTATCTGACATTGTTAGTGTCCTCCAACAGGCAATCAGGTGTGTATAACCTCGGATACAAAAGATAAACAATCCAACACCTTAATGATATGTTCCAAGACAAGTGTGACTATCAATCACACTATTCAAAACTTTATCCACAATACGTTTGTGAATCACAAGATGAGCCATGATATGTTATTGACATAACCACTCAATGAGTCATAACCTAGGACCAACCTTGACAGCATCAGTGGCATCCATATTCAGTAAAATGCCCATCACCCTTCAGCGCAGCAGCCCGTGCCTTTGATTATTGGAAAGAAGGCCACCCTGCTTTACGACCATTGATCCATTTACAAGAAAAAATAAACCTAATCTGTGCAGGTTGTTTTCTCACCTTGCACACAATTCAATTAACACAGACATTAACAGCCAGGGATGGCAGTACCGGTACCGGTACCCGTATCGGTGGGTACCAGTACCGGTACGTACCGGCCGGTACCGGCCCAGTATCGGCCGGTATCGGCCGATACCCTTTACAAGTATCGGGTACCGGTACCGGCCGATACCGGTACGTACCGGCCGGTACGTACCGGTATCGGCCGGTACTGCCATCCATGTTAACAGCAAAACCTGCACACCACATGCTTTTTTTTCCTTTTGTCTAGAACCCCCACAAGGCAGTCGGCTAACAGCTAGGCCGGCCACACATGGTTTGCAGAGCCAAAACTTGTTCTAAAACAAGCCTCCAACAGTTCCACTTCCCCCAAGTTCAGACAATGAATAAGGTGGTTCATGGTTGAGAAGACCAGTTTAAGCTTGCTCCCATTCACAAATACACATACTTTCCTAAGAACAGAATGTGTTGAAAATAGTGAAAAAACAAAAAATGAAAATAAATTAAACATGGGAAAGAAAGATAGTGCATTATTTTTAAAATTTTCAAAATTCTAAATCAAGGTTTGTCGTGTCGTTGATCCGTACCAGATCGTATCTTCCCAGATACAATACGACACCGATCCAACTCGGCCTAACTCACACTAGTCAAGCAAAGTCAGGCCAATGACTTTGTTAATAGCAATGAGTTTAAACCACATTTTAAAGAAATGCATCATATTAATTGATATAAAAAGTGTAAATATCCTTATCAAATGAGAAAAACTCTGCATAAAGCAACTCATTATGCATCTATGAGTTGGCACGACTCGATGTGTGCCAGCAAATTGAACTCGTCCAGATACAAGTTGACTCGTATGAGTCAGCACGATCCTGTACAATATGCCAATCCATGCCCTAAATATGTAATTTAAATGGATATTGAATCATAAAATGAATTGAATGTCTAAAACTTAAAATGCACCCCCCCCCCCACCCCATTTTTAGCAGGCTGATGGTGAAATGGATGTGAACTGATCAATGTAGCCCAGTTACACTCAACCATGTTCTTTGCTTTTTTGCTTTTAAAGATGTACTGGTGGGTTTCCACCAAAAATGGCAAACTAGATCAAGGACCACAGCTATGATCAAATTATGGTCAGTTCAGTCAGAACTGACTGGTTCTGCAAACAAGGCTGACACAAGTGCCCACAGGGTGCAGCTATTTGACCTCTCAACCCAGGTTGCATCTTGGATTCTCACCCATAGCATGCGGGTGGGCATGCAAATGGCCATACCACTCAGCTATGGGCTGTCAGCATTCCAAAGATGACAGACCACTTTAGTACAGTTAATCTGGATGCAAATAAAGCTCAAGCCTAAAATAGCAAACCAACAAAGCCTATCACAGAACCTTTAGGTCCATTAATCGCTTTTCCACTCCTTAACCACATCCCATACCTTTTCCACTTCTTATCCCTAATGACATCCCATCCATCTAACAGCTCAAGGTCTTTAACCACATCCATTTTCAACCTGCGCATATCCCATTACAACTTACCTGTTCTAATACCCCAGAAAAATAGGAACCACAGATCTATAAATCCGAACTAAGACCTACTTGGCCTGCTTTTACTGCTCATCATTCAGAACTACACCCAGACTGCTTTATCAGGCCAAAACCAATCTAAGCTTTCAGCATGGCAACTGGCTTTACACAAAAGAATGAGGAGCGGGCCCAGTTGGACATTTTTGGTCTGGACTTCAGCCTTCAAGTTGAGATTGATGTTGAACGGAGGAAGGAAAGTGTTAGACCTCCCCCTCAAAAAGTGGATAGACCAGGCATATAAATGATACTAAAGAAATAAAAAACAACACTGAGTGGCTCATTATGTCATTCCGGTCATCAAAAATTTACTCTACCTTAAATAATACACTCGTCTAGGAGGGATTTTTTAAGTGTATCTTGTGTAGAAGGTGGAAAACTGGACAGCAACATGCTGTACAAAAAACATGTAAAAGCAAATAGCAAGGCGGTCAGCCAAAATGATCCTTCAAGGTGGCTCAGCTAAAAGGTATAAATCCTCATAGAAAAATTGTCCACCCCCCAAAAGTAAGCCCTGTACATGAACAAAGAATGGGAAAAATGAACTTGCTCCCCTTAATCCCTTCGAAGGGGATGATCCCTCATCCATCTGAATGTTGACATAAAAATGTAGATAAATAAATAAAGGAAAAGTGCAAAAGCTACCCCATTGATAAAATCTCATTCACGCAAAACCTGTTTAGTCTATTACAAACCTATCCACACTGGCAGACTTTATCACCCTAGAGCTGCCAACTAAAATGCCTCTCAACAAAAGTCCAAGGGCATGTTTGTTTGTGCTAATTCACCGATTTCTAGAGTCCCTGCTACTCTGGGAACTGAAGACGCGACCCATAGCTGTAACAAAGGCGATACATGATGACCGATTTGAAAAATCCCCAGTAGTGACCGTTAGACACATACATCCCCATCGTCCACTTTCTCCAGTATCCAAAAAATTTAGAACACTGGAGAAAGAAAATCCCATTTCTGCCCACAAACCATGATAGGGACAAGATTTCAACGCAGGGGCTTGACCATCATTGTTTGTGCCTGTCAAATACTCCCCATAAACTGCAAACACACACCTATACTTTGCGCCGAAATGCACCCTGCCAATTCAGAAGAGGAGTGGCACAATTTTCGGCACAGCTTTTGAAAATCACTAGCGGATTCTAAAACTGTAAACAAATGTGCCCCTAGATATCATTTGCACCCAATCCATAGTGATCATCTTGGAGAACCACTTGTGTACCAAGACACAAAGAATACGAGCAACATATGCAGCCAATTGACTCCATGCCAAAACAGGTAGAAAGGATGTGGTTGCGAAGACCAATGAACATCAAAGTATTATCAAAATGATACCTGTTACAGGGCACTTCTTGTAAGAAAACATACACTTCAACGACATCATACAACTTGGTTTGTTGGGCAGCAAAAAGAGTAAACCAAAAGCCACTCTTTGATACTATAATAAATCTTACATACCTCAAGCATAGTTGTCAAGGCAGTAAGGCGACGTGAGGCATACTTGGGATCTCTAAGTGCCTAGGCACTTATATAACTACCTAAGCAACACCCAGGCGGCACCTTCACAGTCAAGTGGTGGTAGACAGGAGGAGAGATTTACATATACGGAGATAAACAGTTGAAGGGAAGGTACAAGAGAGCTTGGGCACACAGGGAACCTAGGAAGGGTGAGAGGATGCTAATGGTCATAAGAGGTTCTAAGTTTGTAGACATTGACAAGTGAAGCTTGTTGCCTCCTTGGCCATCATAGTGAGAGGAGAATATTATCGTTTGTGTAACAGTGCATCGCTATTGACCTCAAAATTTGTTGGCCGAGAGGGGATAACGCTAAAGATGAGAGCAAGATGAAATGATATGGAAGACAAGATGAAGGGGTATCGAGAACGAGGGCCCAATCATCCACACATCCTACTTATATTAGGGTTGGGTCCCAGTTGGCAGTGGATTTGATTTGTAGCCCATGAACTAGCCTAGGCATGCTAGGCCCTCTTAAGCGTGCCTAAACAGTGCCTAGACACTACTTTTTCAAAGCCTAACAAGGTGTTTAACCACCTGGACCCTGAAAAAAATTGTCCCCTAAGTGCGCCTAAGCAGTGCCTAGGTGACGCTTTTTCATTGCCTAGTAAGGCATTTAATCACCTGGACCTTGAAAACAAGCTGTCACACAAGCGGTGCCTAGGGATGCAAAAGGGTCGGATTCAATGCGGATCCCATATCCATTATGCTATCGTTTAAAAAGACTATCCATTAACTGTTCTATACACTGTTGTCAAGGTGCCCGCCTAGGCGCCGTCCAGGCATCACCTAGACACCAAGGCAGAATTGTGTCCACTAGGCACTGGGCCACCTTTCCACGGGCCCAAAAGGTACCCAAGGCGACCTCCCAGGCAGCCAAGGCCCCCGTATCATATTTGCTGACCCATTTTAAGGCTCTCACTCTCTCATTGTATATTTTCATCCAATTAGCATTGTTTTATTATGAAACTTCATCTTTTATTGGTGATAATATTTTTTATTATGAAATATCATTTTTATAATTATTTTCACTCATAAATTTAATTTCGATACTTCAATCTAATACACTACCTATTAGTTTTCATATTAATGTCATGTTAGTGTTATTTTCACACATTTTTCATATTAATGTCATATTAGTGTAATATTAAATAAATTATTATCAACGACGCCTAAGTGCTTAGGCACTCGAGGAAACCAAGCCTTACCGCCTTGCAACTATGGTCCTATAAGATAGTAATCGATCGGATAATCGGATCTTCAGTGTACCATATGTATTAGGTCATAAAAAATTAGTATCCACTACATGATCCACTATACATACCAATTTACATAGACTATTTGTTAACTGACCTATAAGCTAATGGTCAATCGAATAATTGGGTTATCGCTCACCATTTGCATCCCTAGTGGTGCCTAGGTGTGGGGAGGTGTTCACTATTTGGTTCAACCCGAAAATCCAAACCAAATCAAACAGAAATTTCAGTTTGGTTCGGTTTCTAAAATTTTCAACCCGTAGAAACTGAACCAAACCGTTCAAACTGATTTTGTTTATATTTATATGATACATTTTAAGTATTGTTAATGAGTTGTTCAGCTTTTGGGCCCAGTTGAGACATGCTCAGGCACAGCAACAGGTTATGTTGGTGGGGGGTTGGCAGCGTCACCTTTATACATTCCCTAGGTAAACGTTCTTCCGCATTTCCTGATGTGGGACTAAATGAGGGAGGAGGAGGTGGGACTAAATGAGGGAGGAGCAGGGGCGGCACATTTTGCACAAGCCCTTCAAGGACCCAGTGCCACTGTGCCAGAGTCATTCTTTTAGTCCTACATTGGTAATCTGAGAAGTTTGGGGGCTAAACAATTCTATAAAAACAATACCCTACGGTCCCTACCTGCCCAAATCATCTCTGTCCCAGGCTCACAGCCCATGGGCCCGCCTATGGCTCCAGCCCAATTCAACTTAAAGCAACAGAAAACTTGAGCCTTTTACTTTCTTTAGAATCGGTTCAAACCAAACCAAACTGATTTAAACCAAATCTGTTCGGTTCGGTTTGGTTCAGTTTCAAGAGTGATTTGGTTTGGTTTGGGTTAAAAAAAAATTGCTATAAACCAAGCCAAACCAAACCGTGAAAACCCCTACCTAGGTGTCATCTAGGCTTAAGCCTTGACTAGGGATGTAACTGGTATCCGAAAATCCATTTATCTGTCTATTTCCTAAGTTTAAAGGTCATAAAAGGATATAGTTTAAAGGATAAGGAAAAGGATACTATCTGTATCGGAATGATTTTAGGATAAGGAAAAGGATACACATTTTTCTAAGTCCGATTATCCAAGTATCCACCATTTTCTTTCACTTGTCTTAACTATTGATTGTATCTTACTTAAAATTTTCATTTTTAAATGAAATCTCCAATCATGCCTATATAATTACATGTCTTATTGTCAAAACCATTGTTTTAACCCCTCCTCTCCCTCATTCACTAGTTTACAAGGTTCATTTTCACAAACATCACGTGATTTACAAGTAAATTTATGAGAACTATTTAGAAAGAACTTATACCTATGTATATTTTGAAAGTAATATCCCATTGTCTCTTGATTTTACTCCTTTTGTCTCTTGATTTTGCAAATCTAAAGATATCTTTTTCACTTTTTTGAGTTCTCAACTTATGATATAGTTCTTCAAAAGCCTTAAACTTAGCTTCACTAACTATTTTATTAGTGTTCGTTCTTGCAATTTTGTAATCTTTTCATATTTGATTAGAGGAATAAATGGAAGAGCGATTGTCATTCTTAGCAAGGTTTGATGACTGAACCGACTAGATGACTCATACAAGTTGGATTGGTTTTTCAACTATGAATCATGAGTCAGTTGACAAGATCTGCACGAGTCAACTTATTCATTTTAAAGCAAGTTTGCACTTTGATCTGAATCAGGGAAGTCAATCTGAGTTGGAAAAATACAAATTATTTTTTTCAGGTACTGTATGGTTTCCCATACTAACACAATAAACCTTGGTTCTTGGGTTCTGATTAATCCATCTTTCAGGTAACTATGACATAAGGCAATCTTTCCCCGATTTATCCTCAACGATAAATTGCAACAATCTGTCAATGGACACCTTAATCCACCACATTCAAATAACATCCTCACTGCAGCCACTTGACCATTGAGTGCATGAAAATGCCTTATGTGTTATAACCCATAGACCATGGATATAAGAACAAAACACACCCAAATCAAACCTAACTCTGCGCTTACAATGAGATATCATGTAAGATTGGACGAATATAGAATCCAAATCAAACTTAACTCTGCGCTTACAATGAGATATCATGTAAGATTGGACGCATATAGAATCCATAACCAAAACAGAATATCTACAGAAAACAATGCTAAAGGGAATTCGCATGGATCATAAACAAAAATCGACAAACCTCCAGCTGATTATTGGAGAGATTGAGGACGAGTAACCCCCGGAGCCGCCCAAAGGCCTCCGGCAGGTATCTGAGCTGGCGGCCCGGCAGCTCCACCCTCTCCACGCACTTGCCCGAAGCTTCCTGCAAGATCTTGACAACCTCCTCGTCTACCTCCTCCTCTTCACCTCCCTCTCTCTTGGCAGCGCCTTCGGACTCCTCACCGGCTGTTGCCGCCGCCGACAACGACGACGATGATTCCGCCTCCGCTGACCGATACATCCCGACAAGCCTCTCCTCGGCCTCCCTCAGCAGCTCCTCGTACGCCGCGTGCATCTCGTCCAGCTGCACCACGGCGCAGTAGGGGAATCTCTCCCTCTCCGCCCGCGCCCGGCACTCCGCCTCCCGCTCCGCAGCCCCCCCGCCTGCGGTGTCCCCCAGCGCCTCGATCTCCGCCGCCATCGCGGCGTCGATCTCAGCGATCCGCGCCCGGGCGGCGTCGATGGCCTCGTGGTCCGGGCGCTCGCCGAGGCTGCGCAGGACGCCGCGGGTGTGGGCGACGTCGGCGATGGCCTTGGCCATGGAGGCGAGGAGCTCGGGATGGCGGAGGCAGGGCATCCGCTCCACCAGCTCGACCTGGTCGCCGCCGATGGGGGACGGCGGCGGCTGCTCGATGTCGAAGTCGCGGTGGCTCCGAGTGCCGGGGCCGGACCCAAGGTGGAGGCGGCCCATGACGTAGGACAGGATGGGGAAGGTCTTGGGGTTGGGATCCATGGCGTCTCTCCCCTCTCTTTCTCTCTGTAACCTCCGCCCGCTCTTCCTATTCTCTAGTTCTTGTGAAGAAGGAGGGAGGCCACAAGAAGGGGCACAAAAACTGGAAATGAGAGAGAGAGAGAGAGGTGGGTCACCACTCACCAGCGTGCGGAGAGAGACTCGGGAGTCCGTTGGGAGGCGACCGGTAGCTCGCAACACGTGAACTCGGATTCATCACTTTTATTTTGAAATAATTACATTTAAGAGTTATTTGTTTCGATTATTTTATTTTATGATACTTTCAGATATATTAATATAATATAAAAAAGTATAAAATAAAATCTTATCTGTACTTTTTCATGAAAAGCTCGTTTACTTATTTTGGTTTATAGGAAGGTCCATTCTTAACTAAAATAAGAAAATTTAAGTAATCTCTTGCTTTGTTACAAACAACCAAACAAATATTGTTTTACAACGGGTGATATTGAAACTAATGAATTATAAAATTTTATGCTTAAACAAATAACCCCTTAAAGAGATTAAATAAATTTTTTGATTTTAAAATCATCTTTGATTTTTACTTTTGATGATTTTAGACTAGAAATCAAACCCAACTCAAAAGAATATTGTATGAGCCAATCTATTTTGAAATACACCAATTTGTTAAAAAACTTTATGTACACTGATTCAAACATAAAAGGCTGTTTCTCAAAAACTTTCACATGAAATATTTTCTTAACTAATATTCATATGTTTTGCAAACACAGATAGAAGTCAGTTGTAGAAATGATTTCTATATTCTCAATGTGTTCTTTTTTTTTTTTTGGAGTTTGCTTTTTCACCTTCCCCATGAAGAAATATTTTCAGTAATTTTATTTTCTAAGATTTTCTTAATGAAAACACTACACCTGATTCTTTGCTTTTGGAGGAAATATTGAGAATACAAACATTGCTAAGAAAAGAATTGATTTAGGATAGTAATTTTATAATATTTTACATTATTTTACATCACACCAAATGACCCCTAAATAAAAATCCTTAAAAGATGGAATGTTTTGAATTCCACCTGTAATCAATCAAACAAAAAAATATTCGAAGTTCAAACAATTGTTGGCTAGCTTAGTTTGTCACATATTAGCTGAATATGGAGGGGCTTGAACTTTGTATAATCTTGGCCTGCCAGGACTCTACTATATTATTTTGGAGTTATTATGTACTCTACTATGGTATTAGGGCAAGTTCTATTTTGGTCCCATTTACATCTTTTCTGCATAATGAAAATCTAATTCTCAAGGGTTAGTTTCAGACGGTAACAAGTTTGAGGTTAAATGACCTAATCGCACTTCCCAAAAATGTTTGGACCCATTTGTTTTCATAGAAAAAGCTTTTTTTCGAAAAATATGTCTCAATCACTTATTTGGTAATCCATAAAACTCAAGTCAACGGAAAACAGAATAGTGAGCCCTTGTTATCATAGCGATCCCACTATTGAGAACTTAACAAGGCCTGCTAGCATTGCCGGCCCACACCAGCTCTTGAAGCTCATGAGTCATCAGTAAGTAATACTGTCGTGCAATAAGTTGCTACAGTGCATGGGGTACAATTTAATTTTTTTATATTTTAATTTTATTTATTTATCATATCTGATATATTTTCGTACAATCTGCTGCATTGTCGGGGGATTGTTGTCCGCTATAGCGTGCAATGCAATGTTTCTTGTTTTTTTTTTTAATGTCAAAGTTACCTGAAAATCAATTAGGTAGGTCCATTAAAGTTCTAAGGCCACATAGATGTGATGAATACACATCTAACTTATTTAACGACTTTTGAAAATCAAATGTAATAATGCATCAATTTACCATGCCATATACATCTCAACAAAATGGAATTACTGAACGGAGGAACATAACCTTGTTAGACATGGTAAGGTCCATATTAAACTATTCAATGTTAGGAACTCAATTTTGGGACAAGGCATTAGCAACTGCCATGTATATTTTAAAACGAGTTCCGTACAAAACCACTAAGTCTACACCACATGAATTATGGACTGATAAGATTCCTGACTTGAGCATATTAGGGTTGGAGTTCAGGAGCATATGTGAAAGTGCATGATCAAAATAGAAGTAAGCTTGATCCAAAAACAATAGTGTAACTTTCTTTGGTACTGTGACCAAACAAAAGAAGGATATAAATTCGTTATACATCACTCTAATGGGTCAGAGGGGGCATTTAATAGTCGAGATGCTTATTTCCTAGAAGAACATCTTGATCTTAGAAATCTAATAAATAAGGTCAAATTGTATGAGGTTCAAAGACTCAAGGAGTCATTTTCTCTTGACCAAGAAGAGGTTATTGAAATCCTTAATCAAGTAGATCTTATCACTCGTATTCTTCAAGATAGAAGACTACCTTCAATGTTGAAGTATTATTATGTTATGACGAGTAACACAAATAAAATGTGTGAAGAAACCCTTGGTGATGACTTTCAAACTTATGAACATGCACTTAAGCCTGAGGACTCAACTAAATAACTAAAGGCTATTCAAGATGAGTTAGAGTCAAGATAGAAGATTACCTTCAATGTTGAAGTATTACTATGTTATGATGAGTAACACAAATAAAATGTGTGAAGAAACCCTTGGTGATGACCTTCAAGCTTATGAACATGCACGTAAGCCTAAGGACTCAACTAAATAACTAAAGGCTATTCAAGATGAGTTAGTGTCTATAGACAAAAATAAAGTGTGGGAGTTAGTAGGTCTCTCAGATGGTAGACAACCAATTGGTTGTAAATAGATATTCAGGAAAAGGTTAAAACCTGATGAATCCATTGATAGATATAAAGTCATATTAGTGGCTAAAGGGTGTACTCCGGAAGAATGGATTGATGTTAAGGAGACTCATTCTCTAGTATCTACATGTACCTCTATTAGAATGTTATTGGCTATAGTTGCCTTCTTAGACTTTCAATGACATCAATGGATGTGAAAACGGTCTTCTTTAATGGTGAATTAGAGGAAGAGATTTATATATGGCAACTTGAAGGGTTCAATATCAAAGATCAAGAAGATAAGGTGTTCGATTGACCAAAGCTACATATAGGCTTAAATAGTAACTAAGACAGTGGTATTTCACCTTTTCTAGACTGATATACCGAGTATGGATTTGTTTCTAACTCTTATGACTCATGTGTGTACTCTCTAGTTAGTAAAGACAAGTTCTTAATTTTATCTCTTTATGTTAATGATATATTACTTATGGGGAATGATTTAGAAATGATGGTTAGGACTAATGAGTAGCTCAATACCTAATTCAATATGAAAGATATGGGTGAAGTCTCCTTTATCCTAGGTATAAAGATGAAATGAGACAGAAAGGCTAAAAAGCTATCCCTATCCCAAGAAACGCATCTAAAAAGCATGTTAAAATACTTAGAGGTGGTTGGATGGAAAAGCATGGATTCCCCGCTATATCAAAGAATATGGTACCATCATGTAAAGAGGAAAGACTTGAAATACAATTTAAGCTTTATGCCTAAGCAGTGGGTAGTTTGATGTATGTCATGTTGTGTACCCGTCCTAATTTAGACTTTGCAATAAGTCTTGTGAGTAGATACCAAAGTAACCTAGATATACAACATTGGCAAGTTATTATACCCGTCCTAATTTAGACTTTGCAATAAGTCTTGTGAGTAGATACCAAAGTAACCTAGATATACAACATTGGCAAGTTATTAAGCAGACACTTCGATATTTGTTGGGTACTAAAGATATGAAACTCACATATCAGGCCAATGAGTTGATTCCTATTGGTTATACAGATTCGAATTATGTGGGTAATCTTGATGATTAAAAATCAACCTCGTGTAATCTTGGTGCAGCAATCTCATCGGCTTGTAAGAAGTAAAAATGTGTTACTAGATCCACAATGGAAGTCGAATTTATGACTTGCAGTTTAGCAACTGATGCTGTGTGGATTAAAAATTTTCCTAGTTGATTTAAAGCTAGGAATGTGGACTAATGATCCTATTTTACTGCAATGTGATAATCAAGCAGCAGTGACAACATTGAAAAATAGAGAAATCAGTTCCAAAGGTAAACATATTACGATTCACTACCACTATGTTTTTGACATTGTACAGAAGGGGTAATTGACTGTGAGCCATATTCCAACTTCTGGCATGTTGGCAGATACATTAACAAAAGCATAAACTACGGATTCTTTTATGAGGCATGTCCATAGTATGGGAGTAAGAAGAGACTAATGTGGGTCTCAGTTAGCCTCATGGTACGTCGCCCAAGCGGGGAATGTAGGTTGGATGGGCTTGTACCCATGGGCATGTAAGTTAAGTGGTCTTGCACTCACTGGCCTGGTTAATGGGCTTCCATGCAGTACGACTATTAGATAGACCAGTAGACCTAAATGGGGATCCACAGTTAAAAGGAGATCATTTTTATTGTGGAATCTTCAACGAAAGACTAAGATTTAATCCTCATTTAAGATGTAGTTATTGGAGGAGCGAAAGGAGGAGACGTCTGTTCATTTTATATAAGAAGTTCTCCTATTTACTATTATTACTATAGAAAGAGAGAAGAAGAAGTGATTTTACTGACAAACAAAGAGGACTCTGTGAGAAGAATTTGGGTGATATCCATAACGTTATTTTTGTTTCTTTGTTATTTTTATCACAGGAAAGAGTCCTTAACAGGGAAGAACTCTAGATATTTATTCTCAGAAGAAGAATCATACGCTGGGCATCGTTCAAGTCATTGGTACGTTGGATTCTCCAAAGAAGAATCGTGTTCATTTTCTGCTCATGCCCTTCTAGTGTTTTCCACCTATATCTTGATTAGATAAGAGTGAAATCATTAAATCTATCACAGCCAGTTTTTTTCATGGTTATTAGATTACGATTTAAAATAACCAACAAAGAAGCCGTATTGGTCCATGACTGCTAACTTCCGCAGCTTGCTGCAAATTAATTTGCAGTTGAGCAAGCGGTCCCTTCCTTCAACCGCTACTGTACTGAGACGAATTCCCACGATACCTCTCCACCAAGTCGATCCTTCTCGGGTTGAGATCCTCTACGTCAAGATTTAGACTGGACTCGGTCAATAAAGAAAGAAAGAGGGGGACTAAATTTTGAGATCATGTGGACGTAGTCTAAACCTGAATGTGGAGGATCTCAGTTCATCTTTCTCCAGTTCTTACATCGATAAAATGGGCCGTCCGAGCTGCTGCTACTGCTCCTTCGCATAGGTTAATTTGAGCCCTCAGCTCTCCCGTGAAAACTTCATCCGACTGCCATCGTCGCTTCCGTCTATGCCTCGTACGTCCGCACACGGCAAGTACCCGCGCTGCGACTCGCACAGCTATACTGGTGGCAGCCCTGCTCTCCATGGCGCTGGTGGGCTCACCGACACGACCTAATCCCACAATCGGTGGTGACGGGCCCTATGACCCATCAACCTGGCCCAGGCCCAGTAGTAAACTGGAAAGAGAGGTACTCGCTGCACCACGCGCGGCGCAGTGCGCAGAGCATGCTCTGCATGCGAGTGCGTGGTTATTTTTTCTTTGAATTATTCTAACCGTCCAATCAGACAGATGCCGAGTTGGCAGTCTCCTTCAGTTCGGCAAAGTTTTTTAAAAAAGAAATATATTTGCTGCACCGTTAGTTGCCACCCGATCTAAAAAATTGGACGACAGCACAACACGGTGCAAAACATGTCGCACCCACAGCACAGCAAGTATTTCTCAACTAAAAAATGTACACACGGCGGAGCATTGACAGCAGAGTCTGCCTAGTGATCAAGCCAGATAATGGGTAAGATGGTAGATCATCTCCAAGCTCATAACCTAATAATGTGCACCAAAAAAAGCTAGAAGCTGTGGACTGACGCAGCGTGCATGAAAACAATAAGAAGCTGTGTGCAAGTCCAGGACCACATCCAATAAGCTCCTGCGTACAACGCATAGGTAAACCGAGAGTACTGCTGCGAAAAATTGGCACGAGAAAGTATATATGTGTTCCACGAATGGGGTGATAAATCATTAATGACGATTGCATTTGCACACTATTCCCTCCTAGACAACCAAACTAGTGAAGAATATACATACTTCAAGTACAAAGTCCCTACGTCCCTGCTTAATTTGTTCAAAGCTAAAACGATGAAAAGGATAGTCATTGGTAAAGTCTAAAGAAGTCGATCTTCGCGATTGAGAAAATAACAGAGTAACGATCCAGTAAAGATGAGACTAGGGCTGTCAACGGTTCGGGTCTGGGTAGACCCATGCCCAAAGTGAATAGACCCAGACCCGGTTCAGACCCAATAAAGATAATGGGTAAATAGGTAAATGGGTTGGGTCTTGGACCCACTTCTTATTTATTTGATGTTGAAAGATAAATGGGCCTGGTATAGAATTTATTTATCTTAAATATCTCTGTGTCGGATAATTTGGTTTGATTTTAGGTGTAAATTCCAAGAAATTAGCTCACAAATTTTTGCAATGTATGGCAATAGAAAGTTTAATGGGTAAACGGGTATACCCAGACCCATAACTAACGGGTCCAAACGGGTCTGTTAACGGGTCTAGGCCCATTTTGACAGCCCTAGATGAGACTAAGGGTCCATTTGGTAGCACCTAAGATGACAGGTAGGAAAACATTTTCAGGAAATACCTGATCTAAAGATTTATTTGGTAACTCTGAAAATATCAGTTAACAAAAAAGTGCATACCTTGACTCCCTCTAAATCAGAATTTTAACATTCCAGTGGATGGCCCGCATGTAATTTTCCAAGACTTCCCGGCAATATACATCATGTGTAATAAGGACGTTTGGCACAGCACAAAGCACCGTTATAATTTCATCTTAACAAAAAGAGACGGCCCTTCTTTTTGGCAATGGGTTATTATGACCGGTGTTTAAAGTGAGCTTATTATGTTGAGTTTTACTTGTTAACACTGTCCTGCAGTCAATTTTTTAATTTTTTGAAATTTTTTTAGATCAGCTCCATTATGTCGGACGTACAAGCCATTAAAAGATATAAAAGATAAAAGATAAGTCTCAATAAACAGTAAAAATATTTTTTATAGATCACTCAAGCTCAATTTTTAACTTTTTATGGACCAAAACAACAAAAAAGATTTTTAATTCTTATATGAGCATGTAGATCATGTTAGAAGCCTTTTATAAAAAATTATGAAAATTAAAAAATTGATCCCCAATTAATAGTATATTACTGTTCATCGAGCCTTGGTTTTTAAATTTTTATTATTTTTTAAGATGTCCGATTGAAAGTTTATTATGTAGACATGTAGGACGTGTTGAGGGCTTTAATAACTCTTAAGGATACACTAAGTTATCCTCCTTTTAGAATTACTTATATTAATATTTTTAAAACTTAAGATATTATAATTTTACGTAGAATCAGACCAAACTAATCTGAATGTGTCAATTAGAAAGAAAGAAACAATATCTCTTAATGTTGAGGTTGTAATTTTGATCATGTGAAGATATGATCTTTTTTATTTGAATTATTTAATCTAATGTCGAGTTGAGGTGTTATCTCAGTTCAGAAAAATATAAAAACAGTCCTTTAAGTATGTCATATCTATGTTAAAAATTTTATAATGTTAAAATTCTTTTATAATTATACAAATGTACTAGATCATCTTCAAGAAAAAATTTTACGGACAAACAAACGAATGAAAAGATTTTCAAAAAAATATTTTCAGAAGTACGAAATGGCCGAATACGTTGTCATTCTCCTAGTAAATTAATTTCCTCATAAAATATTTTCTTTAGGTACAACCAGACAGACGCTAATTAAAATTGATAATCTAATTTGTTCGGAAAGTACTGTTTAATTTGTCATACTGGCATGAAAGAAGGTATATGTACTCACATATTCCCCAAAAGATCTTTTACAGTACATATGGTGGCACCTAAGAGAAACATCTCTCTCTTTCTCATCTTTCGAAGCATTTCGGTTTGACTTAAGGGTCCATTTGGTACCTGGAAAGTAGAAGCATGCACCAGTTTTCAAAAAAACATCAACAGAACATCCTATTTGGTAACATGGGCAGGTCAACTAAAAATGGATGCATTGACTAAAATAAAATTTGGATTTTTGGCAGTGGCAGCTAGCCTGGTGCGGTTTTCCTAGAAGAGCGGAGGTGATTGGCGTCAAGTGTATATCATGGTAGAAACACAAATAGGTCTTTAAAAATTAATTTACATTTATACTCTTAAATTTTAACTTGTTATAATTTTAAGTTCATGTTCTAAACATGTTGGCAGTATAGGTGGAAGAACGGTCCTACGCCAATCTAATCAATAAAAGAGAATAACTTACTGCATCACCACATCCAAAAAAATTTTTTTGAAGGGCCCCGACATTGCCTGCACCCTCCTATAATTAGATTTTTTTATAGGACAACTCAAAAAATATGAAAATCCAAAAACCTTAGCGCCATGAATAGTACACTACTGTTCACTAGGCTAGGTTTTTAAATTTTCATCTTTTTTGAGTGTTCGATCTAAAATCAAATTAAATAGGTATGTAGGACATGTCAGAGGCTTTCACAAAAAAATCAAAAAATATGAAAAAATAAAAAATCGAGCCCCAGTGAATAGGACACTACTATTCATTGGGGTTTAGTTTTTAAATTTTCATCTTTTTTTGAGATGCCCCATCAAAAATTGAATTATATGAGTATGTAGGTCATGCTAGACGACTTCAAAAAAATTATGAAAATTAAAAACCGATCCACAATGAATAAAAATATTATAATTTTACACTTATATCAATATAATACTCTTGAAACTTATGAAAGTTCTACTTTTATATAAAAATAAATAAAACTCTTTTTTAAAAGTATATTTTTATAATAGAATTTAAAAATTATTGTTAAAAATATTTTTTCTTCTAATTATATTCTAAACACAACATAACATATAATGTGTAGCCTATGGGGACGTGATATTTTTTTTTTGAACCATATTGGCAACCCAAAAAAATAAAAAAAATAAAAAGATCTTTTGACTTTGCCATTTGAACTTTGACAGCGTGCAAGTATTATTTTTTTATTGATTACATTTTTTTTTAAATATTTTACATAAAAATAAATAAATGGAAAGATTAGATCGAATTATTTTGAACTCGAGCCATAACTCGATCTATAGATGGTGTGTGTGAAGCCTTTAATTTCACATGCTAAATCGATCTACAATTTTGTAGATTAGATCGGATTTTGCCGATTGGAAGCGAATTAGATTGTGGATTAACCAGATGCACTTGCAATCCTAATCAAGGGTAATACTTGTTGCACCTCTTGTGTTCATGCAAACTGAATGTCGTTCAGCTACGATAACAAATAATATTTTTACTTTGCAGAAAAACTCGAAGGATGGAGTTTAAAGTAGTCATCCATATCATCGGCCTCACTCCACTGATTTTATCTTGGGATACAAATAAAAATCACATTTATTGGTGTGCCCGTGATAGTAGATTTAAACATCATATGCGACGCATGAAAATGTACACTTCTTCTCCTCATTTTCGCCGTCCCATTTGTAAGTGACGCGAACCACCAAAGTCCCTTCACTGTGGAACCACAGAAGACACGGAATCAGATTCATATTCCACATTGTACTTCTTTTTGATATTGATGTAGCCGAAGCTATCACGACCGGATTCCGAAGCTGGAATCCGAAGATTTGGATCCGGAGCTGGGTCGGATCGGTATTAGAGGCCCGACAGGGATCCGGAAGGCGATGGAGGCAGAGGCGAAGCCGAGAGTCCGAGGCCGAGAGCCGCTCGGTCGGAGGCTGGCTTATCTTCGGGAAGTCGGGGCCGAAGCTCTTTCGGCGGGCGAAGGGGCGGTGCGAGACCGAGTCTCCTCCGGTCGCGGGGCAGCCGGCGCGCGGCGTCGAGACCAGGGAGAGGAGTCTAAGGTCGGCGGCCGAGACCGACTCGAGAAGGTCGGCGAAGATTCAAACCGAGCTCCTGCAGGAGGGAAAGAAGAAGAAAACCGGTCAGGAGGAGTCCCGGGCTTCGGCCCTTAGGAACTCCCTCCGACCGTCAAGTTAGCTTCTGAAGAAGATTCGATTCAGAAGGCAAAGAGTAGCTTTAATGCTATTTGGACTGTAGTCCTTGAGGGTCTCGGAGGCATAAGAGAGCATACCTTTGGCAATAAATAGCGGTGTATTTATAGCAGATGATAGAGGATGGTTAACGGTGACAGCCGGTATAGGACTATGTCTGGGCTTATTGGTAAACCGCCATAGTGCATAGTCCTCCACCGGAGTGGGTCGGACTCGGCTATCGGGCCGAAGGGAGTTGGGCCGCTGATGGGCCGAAGCCTGCTGGGCCTAAGGCTGCCGTGCTGCTCCCGGGCCGTAGACTGATGGGCCGCTGACGGGCTGAAGCCTGTTGGGCCGGGAGTAATGATGCGTATTTAAATGCCGTCGTTAAAACACAAATAACATCAATCTTAATGTCCGAATCTCAATTAAAAATAACAAAGTAGTACATGGTTGAGACCGGGTCGATCCACGGAGAACTAGAATTCTTATTTTGAAAACTTTGAGATTTTTAGCAAAAGTTGTTCATTAGTGTGATTTCTAAAAACAAATTTACAGAAACTAATTACCAGAATTTATTAACACCTTTATAACATTAAAATACCTAAAGTTTATTAAGAAAATATTACTTAAGACATTATTGATGTGATTAAAGAAAATAAATATACCTAACTAAATAATCTAAGTCTAGGAGAGAAAAACTAATATCAGCAAGAAATGATAACACAAAAACTTCTTCACTATTAATGAAATAAAGAGACTTACAATGGTTCTAAAAAGATTATAAAAATAAATGATGCTTGAATGCTTAACACACTTAAAAATGAACTAATTAACATGTGAATAACAAGGAGGCCACAGTGGAAGGCCTGGCTCGGGGGGGGCTTCTGTGAAGGCGATGGTGCAATGAGCCGAGCGGGGCTTGTGGCAGCAGCTGGATGCAGCGGCGCGTTAGACCGACCGCAGGGATGCGCGGTGCACTGCACCGAAGCGCGGGCCCGTGCAGCTGGCTCGGCAGGGCGGCGCGAAGTGAGAAGCGCAGCAGCCGAGGTAGGACGCTGCAAGCGAGGCTGGCGGCGCGAGCGGGAGACTGGCACGGGCGACGATGTCGTCCCGCGCGAGTCACGCGGTGCTGCCGCGTGGCGCTGATGAGGCCGGCAGCGTGGCAGGCGAGGCGTTGACGGGGCCGGGCGCTGCAGACGAGGTGGAAGGCGCGGTGGACGAGGGCTCGACAGGCGAGGCGCTGACGGGACGGCTGCAGGCCAGGCACGGGCGACGATGTCACCCCGCGCGAAAGCTCACGGGGTGCCGTGGGTGGCGGCTTCCTCGTACCGCGACAGAGAGAAAAGCACAGGCGGAGAGAGAAGGAGAAAAGGAAGAGGGAAGAGGAGAAGACAGCGGTAGAGAGAAAGTGAGTGCTGGGAGAAAGAGAGAGTCTGCTGAGAAGGGGAAAAAGTAAAAGGGAGAGAAAGAGAGCTGCGGAAGAGACAGAGGGAGGTTAAAAAAAAAAACAAAACAGAAAGAGAGAGAAATAGGGAGAACAGGGAGAGAGATAGAAATAACAGGGATGCGTAGAGGGAGAGAGAACAGTGGGAGTGAGAGCCAGAAACGTAGGGGGAGTAAGAGAGAAGTAAAAAACAATTCTGAAAAAATTCCCCCCCTTTTCACCTTGACCTCCTCCCTTAGTTTTATAGAAAAGAGGGGGGTTTTGAATTTCAAAAGAGATTTTAAAATCCTGTTATTAAGTTCCCCTTGATTTAGGGGACCCTCTTTAAAACATTTAATTGGTATTTTTGAATTTCGAATTTCTGAAATGGATCCTTTTTTTCTCTTTGAATTTCAGAATTCCCTCCTTCTTTCTCTCTTAGTTGGCATGTGGGCCCCAGTTGAAGCTAAAATACGAAAATAAAATGATGTTTTTGCCGGGATTCGAACCCTGGTTGCTTCCTTGACGTTCGGGTGATCCAACCACTATGCCATCTGCTTGTTCATGTCCTGTTTCACATAAAATAACAGTTAAGTTCTCATAGCCATAAATCATTCAACTGTGCATTAAATAATTGCTGAGAAAATGGAATTGCTACTCTTATTCCATCCATAGAGTGATGAAATTTTAAAATTCAGATTCTGAATGTGCAAATGGTTTATCTTATCATTCCATGTGATTTTGTCCTTTAAATTGATAGCAAATTATGTAAATTTGATCTGTTATTTATGTAAAATCGTGGACTTAACAAGTAACGGTGCCACTTACGGGCTGAGGGCTGTTGGGCCGAAGGCTCCCGGAGGGCCTTGTACTGCTGCTGCTGGGCTGAACTGGGTTTGGGCTTGTTTTAATAGGCCGAATCGGATTCTGCCTCATCACATAGCCCCCCACTCTTGTCTTCCTCATTTCTGAGATGGCGAGAGTATAGCCCGAAGCTTGCTGAGAAATAGAGCAATCAGGTGTTTTACCCGGAGCCTTATGTTCTTTTTCTTGAGAAGAGGGCGCCCTCGGTCGGCCGAGGGGTAATCAGACACTTCATCTTCATTCGGGATGGCGACGAAGGCCCTCGCCCCTGAGGGCGAAAGACCGAGCCTTCTGGCGTGTCAGATTTCATTAAATGGACGGGACGGGCGACGCTTCGCGAAGAAGCCCGGGACACGCGTCGCGCATCCGGCCGCCCCGTTAAAAGCACAAAAAGATCCTGACCGCTCGCGGGTCGCCGATCGCCTCGGCTCTCTGCCCGAGGTCCGGCTCGGATTGCCGCCGCTCCCTTCTCCGGCACGCGGATCGGGACACGTGGCGGGCATCCGAGTGATCAGCCGAAAGGTCGGGGCGCTGTCGGCCGTTGATCTTTCTGCTTCAAGTCCCGGAGTCTGTCCGTCATCATTGCCGAAGGACGGTGTAAGGACTGAGGCTTTCGGATCCGATTTTCGGGGTTGGACCCTGTAGCTCAGGCTCCAGTGGGGCTGAGATCCTGTGTTGATTCGCGTCGAGCCCGCTCGACGCGGTTTAAACGGCGTCCAGCTATGAAGACGCGTTTTAACCTGTGCCACGTGGGCTGGCTTTGGGCCGCGGGAGTACGGCCCTGACATGTCGTCTGAACGGCGTCTGGGAGGCACGACGCCTTTCAGACTGCGACTCTGGGTTGTCAGAGTACGGCGCCAGTCTTGTCGACTGAACGGCGTCTTTCATAGAAGACGCGTTTCAGACCTCTGTCAGAGCGTTGCAGGGTGTTGTCAGAGCAGCCGTCATATCGACTGATAGGCGTCCGTACATCTCGACGCGTTTCAGCCAGTCTCTGGTTAACCCCGCGAGCCCTCCTTCTTTCTCTCATTTTTCTCCTCCTTCTCTCTTTCTCTCCTTCCTTCCGGCGACCCCGGCAACGACCCTTCCTCCTCCCTCTTTTCCTCCCACTACTTCGTCCTTCCCTCCACTCCAACACTTCCTTACCTCTCACCTCTACCACCACCACTTCCTTCGCGGCGTTCCATTCTCCGAACGGCGGCCGACGTCCCGGCGGAGTAGCGGCGTCCTCGAGGGTACCGGCGGCGGTCTGCGGTGCGGCGGGACGGAGGCACGGAGTTTGGAGGAGTTCAAGAACCGGTAGGGTGACGGTTTCCACAGTGTTGTGTTCTAAACCATATTTTTCCCCGTTTAAAGCATGTTGTGGATCGATGGTTTTGGGGTAGAACGAGCATGTTAGGGGGGTTTTTCCTTGATGGGAATGGGAGTTTCTGTGGATGTGAATTCTTGATACTTTGGTTACCCTCTTTTCCCTTTGTTTTTTGGGCTTTTTCGGGATATTTGGGGTTAAGGGAGAAACCCTCGGATCGAACCAGGGAACCAGATTTCTGGCGCTAAACGGCGTCGTGCAGTACGACGCCTTTTAGACATAAATCCCCCTGTTCGAGGTTTCGAGAGTCAGGGACTCTGGCGCTAAATGACGTCATGGATGGACGACGTCTTTCAGAAGGACGTCGGACCATCATGACGCCATTTAGGCAGGAAATCACCCCAACTGAGGGACTCAGTTCGAGGATTCTGGGACTAAAAGACGTCATGGACGGGCGACGCGTTTTGGAATAGCGTCGAGCCACCATGACGCCTTTTAAGGCAGAAATCCGTCGATTAATGTTTGCTGGAATTCCTGGATTTTCGGTGTGAACGACGTCTGAGGATGTTGACACCTTTCAAAAGGCGACCACTAGTGTCGACGCCTTTTAGGCCAGATTCTGAGGCCGGTATTTTCATAAACCAGTTTAGGGTGCTTGAATGGCGTCGGCCTCGGGCGACGCGATTCAGGACAGAACTACACTAATCCATGCCAATAAAATGTGTTTACACTGCTAGATAGTCGGTTAATGCATACAGTTAGTATACTCGATGAGATGAACTCTTCATGATCGGATGGCACTGCGTTGTGTGTCGTGCGACCGTGGACTTCTTCCGTGACCGGATCGCACCGTGCCGTGTTTCTATTTCGGTGGACCTAGAGTGACAGTTGTAGCGTTCTACACCCTGTGTCGGTGCGGAGGGACACAGCGCTGACGGGAGCAGTGGCGGGGTGACGCCTAGTAGAGAGGGTCACCTGGTGAACCCCGGGGTTAGCTAGCTTGTACCGGTGTCGGAGAGGTACCTTTGGAGTGTCAAAAGTGCTGGGGGAAGGAGTAACCACCTGAGCCAGTTGGGCCGGAGTAGCCAGCGTGCTATCCGAGGGGTTACTGTTTGGTCTCAGCGGGCCGGTGTTTGCTGAGGGAAGGAGTGACCGCCGAGGTGGCCCGTGTGCTATCCGAGGGGTTACTGTTTGGTCTCAGCGGGTCGTTGTTTTTCCCACTCTCGTTGTGAAGTTGACGTGTTTTAAGAATACGCCGAATTACGAGCTTCCTGATAGATTGGAATTATGCATGTTAGTTATACTTTGAATGCATGTGATTCGTATTGAGATGTAGGCATGGAAATCATTGTCTCTTCATGGTTATTATATCCCTGCTGTACTTTACACTTGTGGATGTGTGTGTGTGGGCAGTGGGGATCGAAGGATCCCTACTGAGTCTTTCCGTTGAGACTCACCCCTGCGGCTTTCAGGTGAGGACTCCAGGCAGACCTAGCGAGGGTTGTGCGGCTGAGTGCTGAGCGTCGTCGACTGTTGTTCCGGGGTATGCCCCGATGTAGTTGTCATCTTTATTTCTGGCATGTATGTATAATCATTTCTTTTCTGTTGGAGTATGTAATTATTTGCTGTATCGAGTCGCATTGTAATAACTTTTAATTTCTGCATTTTCCCTTCAATTCAATGCGATGCGAATGTTTAGCTTAGTTGATTATTTATTTCCCAGACTTACTCGGATCCTGGTTTAGTTACAAGTTAATGATTCGGTACCCGTTTAGTAATCGGATCCCCGATTATAGGGTGGCGGGTCGTTACAGACGGTACACGTGGCGGGCATCCGAGAGGAGCGGTGAGACGACGGGGACGATCTCGGCCGTCGGCTTCGGCGGGAGGTGCTTCAGACGGAGCCTATAAATAGGAACCCCTCTCAGAGCACTGTTCTTCTTCTTGCTTCCGCGCCTGCGTTGCTCTGCGATCACCCGAGCTCTCCCTCCTCTCCGGCGAAAGGCTAGCTCTCTGAAGGCGTCGTCCGAGCTTGCTGGTCATCGCGGGAAGATCTCCACCTCTCGGAGTGCTTGCTGGTGGAGTTGGGTGGCTTGAGAGGTTGGGCTTGATCCAGGAGAGATCTTTTCCCTTCTGAGAGTAAGCTTCGATCTCCTTTCTTCATCCTCGCAACCTCATGCCTGACAGCTCTTATTCGAGCGAGATTACCCCTTCGGACGAGGAGTATACTCCGTCTCATTCCCTCCAGTCTTGTGTATCATCTCCTTTCACTCTGGACTCCCTCGCCTCTGCGATGTCTGGAGAGCCCGAGGCTTCCGGGGCCGAGGCCTCCGAGGCCGAGGGGTCCGAGGAGGTTCAAACCCCGGGCCAGGCTTCCACCTCGGGACGTCGTCGTCCCGAGACTGCTTCGGAAGCAGCCTGTGCCCTTTCAGATGAAGCGGTTAGCTACATCGCTTCTTATTATCAGCTTCCTTCATGGATAACCCCCTATCGGCCTGGCTCCAACACCAGGGCCAACACTTGTCGCCCGGGTACCTTTTCTATCTATGCAGACAGCTTCCAGGCGGGCTTTCGTCTTCCTCTCCCCACCTTCGTGATGTAGCTGAAGCTATCACGACCGGATTCCGAAGCCGGAATCCGAAGATTTGGATCCGGAGCTAGGTCGGATCGGTATTAGAGGCCCGACAGGGATCCGGAAGGCGATGGAGGCAGAGGCTGTTGGGTTTTCTCGGTTTCTCCGGATCGCTCACGCAGCGGAAAATAAAAATTTTACAGCGATCTGTTTCCCGTTTCGAAGAACTAAAATACGATAATCGGATTATCGAAGTTCTCACCGTGTGCGGATTCGAATCCACAGCCGTTTGGTTCCGTCGGTGTGACACCGCAAGCCGCGCAAGCGCCCGGCCTCTAGCGAAGTCCACGCGATCCTCCCCGCGACGGATATCCTCGAGTTCGTCGTTCTTCGCAGCCCGCGAAGCCTCCGCTGGTCGCCGCAATGATCGCCGCAATGCGCGGACGATTTCCCGTCGAACGGGATTCGGAGAAGCGGCGGAGCAGATGCCTGGACTCCAGAGGAAGACAGAAACTGAGGAGGGGCGGCCAGGGTTAGCAGCAGCTTGGCCTGCTCAGCCCGTTCGCTATGTTTTATACTAACCGCACGGTTTTTTTATAAAAACCCCCGGTTTGTATAAAACCCACTTATTTATCCATCGCCTTGAGAATCATTTGCGTGTGACCCTCTAGGCCCAAGTACCAGTCCAATTAATGGCCCAGTAAGCCCAGTGACTCCTCACTGGCTTTATTAATTAATTAATAACCCTTTATTAATCAATTAATCAATCGAATTGATGTCGCACATCGAATTCGACCGGGCCTCCGATCACGTTGGGTGCCAAGCAACACCGCGTGAACCCGGAAGGTATTTGGGGTTAAGTAACCCACTCTTGGAACCTTTCCGTCAACAGTTACCGCGTGGATATAATCCTTCATTCGTACAATGCTCTCGAGTCAACTCAGGGCATGGCGAGCTGTCAAACCCTAGCCGGTCGACTCACTTGGATTGGATGCCGCTGATGAATATCGGAAAACTCCTTTTCCGATATTATCGTCCGCCCTGGCCAGGGACTTTCGCGCATCCTTCCTAGAGCATTCTCTCTCTAAGTACCGAGAGCGAATGATTCCTTATTGACACACAATTCCCTTCGACGGTATTCCGCTGTACCCAATCCTTGGCGTATTAGAATCCCGTGGCTAGAGATTCGTAAACCAAGGTCAAAGTACAGAAGTCCACCGCCAAGGTGTCCTTGGTGTCTCAGGTCCGAGGACCATCCACGCAACTGCGACAATAGAATCAAGCTGGTTGACAGTGAGGTACAATACCATCCAGCGATTCAGTCGGATCAGTTCAGTGAACTCATTCTCCAATGAGCACCTATAGATTCGCCTTAGTGTCTCCACACAAGTGACTTATGAGACCAGTCACCCTCATCATATGAGCATGAGTAATCTGTACTAGTCTAACCGGATATTCGATGTCCTTCTCGAATATCCTCCGACTAGGAACAATTAAGAATATGTGTGTTTAAGTGATCAGTCTCATTAGTATGATCTCATCATAATCTGATCACCATAACACATATTCACGGACTTCATTATGAAACGACAATTAAAGCGATTTACACATAACGAATATTATGCCATTATATTAATAAATGAACGAGATTTACATTGTTAGATTGGCTTGTAGGCCACCTTAAACTAACAGAGGCGAAGCCGAGAGTCCGAGGCCGAGAGCCGCTCGGTCGGAGGCTGGCTTGTCTTCGGGAAGTCGGGGCCGAAGCTCCTTCGGCGGGCGAAGGGGCGGTGCGAGACCGAGTCTCCTCCGGTCGCGGGGCAGCCGGCGCGCGGCGTCGAGACCAGGGAGAGGAGTCCGAGGTCGGCGGCCGAGACCGACTCGGGAAGGTCGGCGAAGATTCAAACCGAGCTCCTGCAGGAGGGAAAGAAGAAGAAAACCGGTCAGGAGGAGTCTCGGGCTTCGGCCCTTAGGAACCCCCTCCGACGGTCAAGTTAGCTTCTGAAGAAGATTCGATTCAGAAGGCAAAGAGTAGCTTTAATGCTATTTGGACTGTAGTCCTTGAGGGTCTCGGAGGCATAAGAGAGCATACATTTGGCAATAAATAGCGGTGTATTTATAGCAGAGGATAGAGGATGGTTAACGGTGACAGCCGGTATAGGACTATGTCTGGGCTTATTGGTAAACCGCCATAGTGCATAGTCCTCCACCGGAGTGGGCCGGACTCGGCTATCGGGCCGAAGGGGGTTGGGCCGCTGATGGGCCGAAGCCTGCTGGGCCTAGGGCTGCCGTGCTGCTCCCGGACCGTAGACTGATGGACCGCTGACGGGCTGAAGCCTGTTGAGCCGGGAGTAACGGTGCCACTTACGGGCCGAGGGCTGTTGGGCCGCTGATGGGCCGAAGGCTCCCGGAGGGCCTTGTACTGCTGCTACTGGGCTGAACTGGGTTTGGGCTTGTTTTAATGGGCCGAATCGGATTCTGCCTCATCAGATATAATTAAAAATAAGCCTCTGAGAAAAAAAATAAGTATTTACAAATAAATTATTGTAATTCAAATATTTACGAATAAGGTTTTATAATCCTCCTTAAATTAATGCAAAGTTCCTAAGCATTACAAAAAAGTTTATGAGAGTGGCACCAAAAAGATGTTCAGAAGTTTTTTTTTTTTTTTGTAAGAAAGTTGAGATTACAAGAACTTATTTGTAAATAATGAGATTTGAAAAAATTATCTATAATAACAAAAGTTTTGAAAGATTTATAAATGAAAAGCCACTTTTGATATAATTAAAAATAAATCAGTAGCCAGATGGAGAATGTGTTCCCATTTTCAAGTCCCTTTAATTATCACAGATCCAATTCCCAAACCGGATAGCTTATCGGATGATCCTATGGTATTCCATATCCGTTATCTAAATTGGAATCCAATCGGCCAGTGAGTCAGAGGGACAAAAATGGAAACGATAGGTTCTGCTTCTGCATTTTATAAGATTTATCTGAAATGGAAATAAAAATGAGTTTTTTTTATTTTCACACATATCTTTTTCTTTCAAATCAGAAAGGGAAACGAAAGTTTCCTCTTTCTTCGTCACTATAAAAATAAGCATGCTATTTAACATCTCCAATGTACGCTTCAATAAATTTTCTTCCGCCAAATTCAAAGTTTAAGACAACAGATTATATAAAATTTTCTAATCTATTTATCCATAGATAGCATTATGAAATCCTAAATTTCAGATATTTCTATAGGCATTTTTTTTCCTTAATTTGCGCAGACATGTGAAACCTCAACGGCCGTTTCTGAATGGAGAGGCTTATCCTATCTCTCTGAAATGTTCAATACCGTGACTGTTATGTGATTTCTCAAAGAAAGTGACGTTTCTCAACGGCCACTGTTACATATCCAACCGCGGTTGAACAGAAAGTCAAGTCAAAGAGGCAAGAAAACTTTGTTCAAAGAAGCAACACAGTCCCTTTAGCTGTGCTACATTTTGTACAGGGCTGCAACTTTGTATGAGTTTAACCCGATCAACTTAGGGTTGGGTTGGATTAGGGTTAAGGAATTTTTCAACCCGATTTTAAATGAGTTTGATTGAATTGAGGGTCAGTCAACCAGACCTAATCCGAATCCGACATTAATATATATAATGATAACTTAGATCACTAGAATATATTTTATTTTAACTTTATACCATTGAAAAAAAATTAAGTTAGAATATGAGTAAAGATGTTCCCAAGTAGTATTCATGTAATTATGTTTGCACTTTCTTTTTTTATTATTTTGTTACGGTAGATACTGATAGTAAGAAAAAAATACTAAACATGTAGACTGTCAGAAAAATAACCCGACTCAACTTGACTCAACCCGGTGAAAGTTGGATTACATGCGTTGAATTTGGTTGAGAGATCGTTAGATGGGTTGGATTACGGTTGAAGAGATTGGATTGAGGGTTGAATTGAGTTGGATTAAAATTGAGAGATTTCTTATATGAATTGGATTATAGTTATAGTTGACATCAACCCGAGCTAACTCGACCCGATTTGCAACCCTAGCTAATTTTGTGCCACTCAATTTGCACATTGGCTCAGCTCTATGCATATATATTGTTAGGAAAATTTAACGAAGCCCATCAAAGTTTGCCTTTCTCCTTTTATCATCGATACACAACAACAAACATGTTGAATGTACAAGCATGAGTTACTAGGTCAATGCTGTCTCGTTTTGGCCTTATCTCATAGATAAACAGATTATTTATCAATTAAATGATGTATATAGATATGCCCTCATCTCATCTCATAAATAATTAAGCAAAACGCAACACCCAAGCTGAGAAGATAAACTAAGCGCAGCAAGTAACGCCCATGATGCAATGAAATAAGATAATAAGAAGACGGAGCAAGTCCGGCACTCATTGTACAGCGAAGTCCTACCATCTCTACAGTCCACCACCTGAGCCCCGTTTGGAGATGGCGACAGGCAGACGACTTTTCCCGCCCTCCACCGATGACTAGAGAAACTTTCGTAGTTTTGACATTGTATTAAAATTATTAGATTATTTAATTCAAATTCTTAAAATATTAAGCATATTGCTTATTAAATATTTTTTAAATTTATCCTTTTTTATGTGAGATTATTCTAATTGAAATTGTACTAATTAATACATGCCTTCGTGTGCTAATCAACTTAGGCGTTGTCACGTGGACTAGGAAACAAATAATTTAATTCACCAACAACTGTCTACTAATTTCACCACCCCAAACCACGGCAAGGCAACAATATGATACTCTGTAGCGTATGACAATACCGACTAGTTGTTGCCATCGGTGCACAGTCGTTGGACAATCCAGTTGTTGCCATGATATCTTCGGCGCACAGTTGCATTTGGTATCTTACATCATCCAACTCCACAAAATCTATAAAAGGGTCACCCGCAGATCCTTGCTCTTCACACCGGCACAAGTTCTCTCTCTCTCGATCTCTTCATCGAAAGGTTCTTTCAGCTGCTCTATCTGTGACTCACTCGTAGACTCATGGCAGCTACTCGTGCAGCTGAGACTCGCACAGTTGTACTGTTGGTGGTGGCGGCCTTGCTCGCCATGGCAGCACTGATGAGCTCTCCGGCAGGAGCGCAGTCTGTCGCGCATCTCACATGTTTCGTCAATTGTCAAGCGGAATACGTGAGGTGCCGGTCCCGCTGCACCTTGTCGAGGAGCCCCATTAGGATGAACATCTGCCGGGGCATCTGCTCAGTTAGCGTGGTCTTATGCAGGAAGCAATGCCCCCCGTGAAATAACAAACAGGATGGGTGTTTGCCGTAGCATACTATTGAGAATAAAGGCCTTTTGGCCCTTCCTCCGTCTGTGTTGGCCGGATGATGTGATGTAGTACGTAGCTCATGTAAATAAGGCCAGATGCTTTGCAGTCCGGATTGGGTTGATTCGTCTCCCGTCCTTACTGCTTACTTAATTAGGCCATAAGTATTATATATGCATGCTTTCTGAAAAAAGTTTATTGAATATTTTCTTTTGGACTTTTAATCTTTATAATCTTGATTGTTAGATATAGCTAAGCGTACTCCCCTCCTCCCCGAATGGTGTACGGAACACAGACATTAATGGTAATTCACTCTTGTGATAAGATATATACGATGAAAGTAGTTAACACAATCACTTATAATAGAAGAATAGAGATCCTCTACGTACGTCCGTGAGAGCATGTAAGTGTAAATATTACCTCCTTTCTCCCAAGAAGTCCAACTTCGGGACGAAGAGCCCTTTTGCGGAAGTGGGAACAAGTGTCATTTATTCAGTCTTGTATTTATGTATTGACCTTTAACATAGCAACAAAATTGAAGTGAAATCAATTTAACAACATAGTCATTTATTCAGCCTTATTTGGTGCCTTTGGGCCACCTTATCCGAGGAAGTTTCCCTCCTTCTCTAACGAGTTTAGCTCCGTTTACTTTTTAGCTTCCCGTGGCTTCATACCTGTTCGGCGTTTGGTGGTTTTGTCTAACTTCGGTGATTACATGCGTATCTTACTTGTATCCAGTGGTCTGCTGCAGGTCTTACTCTGCAGAGCGACATCTTTTGCGTCTGTATTACATTCTGTTGGCATGTATATATTTTTCTTTAGGCTCTGGCTGTACTATTATATGCGTGTTTGAATGAAATAGAACATTTAATATTAAAAAAAAACATCCTATTTAAGGTATAAATAACAGTGGGCATTTTAGTTTTAACTATTATCGTCAGTGTCCCTATGACATCCTTAATTATATTTTAGAGATAGAAGGAAATTTGTGAAGAAAATGTCTATCTTACGCAAGTGGTCGTGCACAAGTGGTCGTCAAAGCTGCAGGAGAAGCTTATCCTATCTCCAAGAAACGTTCAATATTTTTAGTCTTCCATGGTATAAATTCAAGAAACTTTCATTTTTCACGCCTATTGTTAGAACTAATAATGGTGTTCACAATTTGCTTTGGTTTGATTTTAGAGAAATTTTAGAGGACCCAAATCAAAGCAAACAAACTCTTAAATTAAACCAAACCAATCAAACACTTTTGGAACCAAATCAAATCAAACTAAAATAATTCGGTTTGATTCGATTTGATTTGGTTTAGCCGCCATAATGAGATCTTATCTCTAGAATAAATCTTCAACACTTTCATAGTTGATATAATAAATGAATAATTCTTATAAACAAAGAATAAATGTATTATTTAGTTATTTTAATTTACTTTTAATAGATGATTTAAGATATAATGAGGAAGAAAATTGAATTATTTTAAAATAATAGGTCATATTACTCTTTACACCAATAAAAACTTATATTACACTTTACATATGAATGAAGGAAGATGTTTTTAATTTAAATAGAAAGTATCGTCGTACTTCATTATAGTTCATAATTTTCAATGATTTTAATATATATAACAATCAATAAATATTTACATTAAATTTATGTTCTTATAAGTAATTCAATTTCTTCGTTTTGGTTTGGTTTATGACACGTAGAAACCAAACTATATGAAGAGTAAATCGAGGAGAGCATATTATCCTCCTTGAATGTCTATATATACAAGTACAAGAGTCCATAATAGGACAAGAGGCCGGTAGGCCTAGCAAGTTGTACATACTAAATCTAGAGCATACTAAATCTAGACCTACTGTATATATATCAACACCCCCCTCAAACGCACGGTGGATCATTGACCGAGAGTTTGCTAACCAGTTCACGAAATCGCGGAGTAGGTTGTGATTTTGTGAAAAGATTAGCAAGCTGTACGGCTGACTGGACATGAGGAAGAGACATATTACCAGAAAGATAGTGCTGACGAACAAAGCGGCATTCAATTTCAATATACTTCGTCCGGTCATAGAAGACATGGTTGCTAGCAATTTGAAGAACACTCTGATTATCACAGTAGAGAGGAGTTGGAGTGATAAGGGCAATCTCAAAGGTACAAAGAAGACATCAAAGTTAAATAATTAACCTCAGCAAAAGTGTCAGTCATAGCTTGATACTCTGCTTCAGTACTGGAGCGAGAGATAACTGTTTGTTTCTTACTTCGTCAAGAGATGAGAGAGGAACCCAAGAAAATGTAGAACGCAGTGGTGGAGCGACGATCAGTAGGATCTCCAGCCCAATTAGTGTCAGTATAAGCACGGAGCTCAAAGTAAATGACAAAAGAAGTGAGCAATGAATAGTGTTACGTAGATATTGGAGCATTCGAAGAAGAGCAACATAGTGAATAGAAGTGGGCGCACTGATAAACTGACTCAAGACATGCATAGCATGGGAAATGTCAGGGGGTGAGATAGTAAGAGAAATCAGGGCACCAATCAGCTGACGATAGCGCGTGGGATCGTCCAGAGGAACATCAATAGTCAGATGAAACTTAACATGCAGTTCTATGGGAGTGTCCACCAAGCGAGTGTCGGAAAGAGAGACCTGCTAAAGAATATCTACAATATATTTCTGCTGTGACAGTAAGTAACTTTAAGGGGAATAGGCATTCTCAAAGCTAAGGAAGTAATGAAAGAACCCCAAATCTTTCATATCAAAGTGCTGTTGAAGATGAATGAACAGGATAGAAGGCATGTTTGGGAACATTTTTATTTTTGAAAATTTTTCACTTTTAAATTTCAATTGATGTACTCAATTTTAATTTAATTTTTAAAAGTGATATAGACGACTTGTTAATTAACTTGTTTGGTAAACTGTCACGTTTTTTAGAAATTAAGTATACACGTTTGGCAATCACTACTTCAACAATATTTATAAAGAATAAATTTTCGTCAAAGTAAAATGAACACAATATACAAATCTCCCTAAGATTAATGTGCAGCATGCACCATGGAAGCATGCATGGTGAGTGATCTAGGTAGGCCAAATGCCCGCATGCAATGTTGAAGCTTCATGGGCATGCATTGCGGATAAGTGCCAGCCATAGATATCCATGTACGCCCGTTTGGATCTATATATTAAGCTTGAATCTAAATATATCTGTTTATCCAATAAAAACTAGGTTCCTATAGCTTGTCCATTAGATTTCTTTGATTTTTAACCTGAAATCAAACCCTTTTTAATGGTTTAATACTGTTTAAGATAAATTAATTCTTTCTTGGGAGTTACTTATCTTTGAACATAGACCCACAACTTAGACCGTTTACCTATTTACCCGTTACTATTATTAGGCCTACAATAGGTGGGGGTCTACTTGATTCAGGTAGGGGTCTGCCCAAATAAACCCAAACATTGACAACCCTACTTTGGCTGGCCGTTGGTTCAGCCTACCATCTCGTATCCCGTCTTTGTTCCTCTTGGGTTTAGGGGTGTCAATAAGACGGTCATGACCAGTCCAACCCAATTCATATTTGAGTTGGTCTAAATTATATAAATTGAGTTGAAGTAAATTTGAGTTGACATTAGTTAAATCTGAATTGGATTGAACTGAAAACGGGCTGGTCGAATTTAATCTATTGACTTTTACAATAATTCATGCAACAAGTAAAACACTTATAAACAAGATCAAGATCAGCCAAATCCAACCCAACCTAGTACAAACTATTGAACTGGAGCTGAATTTGAGTTAAATTTAGACTGAATTTGAGTTGGACGAAATTATTTTGAATTTGAATTAGAGACAGATTATCACATAATCTAGTCCAACCCGTCCAACTTACATCCCTACTCGGATCCAATGATTTTTTTGTCGCCATCTAGATTAAACTGTATCTCTATGCATATGAGATAAGTAGACCAGATTTAAACCCCACATAGTGGAGATGCATTCTAATCTTAAAAAAAAAGCGGGATAAAAAGTTTGAGTTTTACTTTTTACATTAGTGCCCGCAAATTCAAAAAAGTTTAAAATTTTTTAAGGTCAACTTCACCATGTCCTATATATCCTTGCATTCTAGTCTCTGATCGGATAACTTAAAAAATTATAAAAAATTAAAAATCATCCTCTAATGGTCCAGTTGACCTATTAAGAACGATCTCTACTGTTCATTAGGAAGTACTAATGGGGTAGGAAGGAAACAAGGAGGCAAAAATGAAAAGTCTAAGGACAGCTATAGAAATCCCTGCCTAATCTGGCGAGTATAAAGGCAACAAAAGGCAAAATGCCCGTCTTTCGATTGAAGCACACACAGAAATTACAAACAGCCCAGGGCATTACCTTAGAAGGCTACCGAATGGGAGAAAAATCCTTCCAACAAGGGAAGGGTAAGGGGAGGGGTCTTCTGCCGAATTCAGAACCTCTACGCCATTTTACCATTGCACTCCACTCAATTTAATTGACTAAGGATCTTAAAAAAAAAAGAATTCCTCCATTTTAGACCCCACCTCTTTACTACATTATAATAAACTAACTAATGAGATTAAGTGGACTATAAATGATAAAGAGAAGATAAGGTAGAGGATCTCAATCCTCTTCTATATATTGAGGAGCTCACAGAGAAAAGGGATTCTCCTCAATGAGGGCTCCGGGTCCACTGCCTCATACAAGGGGCCATTAGTCTTGACTTCCTTCAATAATTCACCTCAGTTATGCATGAGATGCATCCATGATGCGGTTGATGACGATTGAATAGCTACAGCATTATGATATATCTATGAGCAAGAACAAAAATGAAAGCACCAAAAATAAGAACATGAGCATTGTACTTTGTAGTAATATAGATATAATTTTGTGAACATGTCATAATTGTTAGCCACTTTTTGAAATCAATACTGAAAGCCATAACGATGAAATTACAAATTACTAGTCATAATATGTTTTTTTTTTTTGCTTGAGAGTATTGTATGTTATAATTTTGACGTAACTAATAACGGAAAGATTTTAAGTGGATTGCTAAATCTTAATGTCTTTTGAGATAATGCGGTGTTGCTTTATACCCACCATGATCGAAAATAATTTGATCAATTTTATCATCTAATAGTAAATTGATAGATTAATTATTGAATATATGATATTAGATAAATTAATTAAGTCAATAAAATATTAAAGAACTTCATAACAGTTAAACTAGATTTTATATTAGTTTAGAAATTTTTACAAAAAAATAAAACTAATATACACAAAGGTGCCAGATAAAAACTTAGAGCCAAGCTCAAGGATTTCTCTTATCTCGGGTTGCCGCCTCCCTCTCCCCCCTCTATGGCCGTCCCCCTCTAGAGGCAGCACCTCCTTCCTCTCTCTCTTCTGCTTCACACTTTCATTTCATCGAAAGCATCGCCTGTATGTGACAGACATCCACTAAGGGTTCATTTGGTAACATGTGGAACGAAAGTTAGGAAAATATTTTCAGGAAAATTTGATATAAATATTTATTGGTAGGCCTGTAAACGTTAGTCAACAGAAAAGATAATATGTTGACTCCATCTAAATCAAGATTTTGGCATTGGAGGAGAAAGTTCTTATGCCGTTTTCCTGGAAAAAAACTTCATATGTCCAGATTAGGGTCAGTTTGGTTACACGTAAAACATAATGGGATGGAAAAGGCTTTTCAAGGAAATCAATTTACCAGGAAAATAAAAACGTGATTGGCCATTTGACACTTCTGAAAAATATTTTCTTAGAAAATTTTTGCGTTCGTTTGTTTACCTGTAAAATCTTTTCTTTAAAATAATTTTATACATTTGTTTGTTTATAAAAGAATTTTTGCATTACAAAATTTTTAACATAGATATTACAGAGCCAAAATATTTTTTTTATATTTTTATGAACTGAGGGAATATCTCAACTCTACATTTTATTAGATAATTCAAATAAAAAAGATAATATCTTCACATGAGTAAAATTCGAACCGCAACATTAAAGGGTATTTTTTTTTCTTTTTGATTTTCAGTTTGGAGTACGTTTAGTCTGGTTCTACGTAAAATATATTCGACCAAGAAGAAAATTAATTTGCAAGGAAGATAAAAGAAAATCTATCATTTGGTACTTTTGAAAATATTTTTTTGATTTTTATTTATTTATTTTCCTATAAAATATTTTTTAAAAAAATGCAATTAATATTTTTCTAAAAATCTTTTCGCTTATTTGTTTTTCTGTAAAAAAAAAAAATTGAACTGTCTGATCTGACGCCCATGAGATTATTAATATGGATAACATAGTCAATTGAATTTTTTTTATTTTTTTTCTGAGTTGAGAGAACAACCAACTTGACCTTTGATCATACATTTCAAATAAAAAAGACCATATCCTCACACCATCAAAATTTGAAAAATCAGTATAATTTTTTTAACTTTTTTTGAGTTTGGAAAACATTCTACTTCGACATTAGAGTAGATGATTCAAATAAAAAAATCATAGTTCCACACTGTCAAAGTTTAAATGGCAAAGTCAAAAAAATCTTTTTATTTTTCTACTATTTTTCTGGTTGCCAGAATGCTCTAACTTGACACCGAAGTTTCAAGAATATCATATTGTTTTAAAGACATAAGTATAAAATTATAACATCTTAAGTCTTAAAGGTATAAATATAAGTAATTTCAAAGGGAGAATAATTTAGTGCACTCTTAAGAGTTATAATCTCTCCTGATGGTCCAGTCAAACTAAAAAAAAACTTTTCTAAATTTTTTTTGAAGCCCCAACAAAGGCTCGATGAACAATAATGTAGTATTCATTGAGGATCGTTTTTTTAATTTTCATAAATATTTTTTGAAGGCTTCTAACATGACCTACATTCTCATGTAATTCAATTTTCGATCGGACATCGCAAAAAATTATAAAAAATTTAAAAATGAAGACTCGATGAACAGTAATATACTATTCATTGAGGATCGATTTTTTAATTTTCATTTTTTTTTTGAAGGTTTCTAACATAACCTACATGTTCATATAATTCGATCTTCGATCGGACATCTCAAAATAAGATGAAAATTCAAAAATTAAGCCCCAACGAATAGTAGTGAACTATTCATTGGAGTTCGATTTTTTATTTTTCCATATTTTTTATTTTTTGAAAAACCTCTAATACGTCCTACGTGCCTATCTAATTCGATTTTAGATCGAACATCTCCAAAAAAAATGAAAAATTATTTTAACCGCATAAAAGAAATGGCAGTCCCTTAAGCTGGACGGTTGAAGGTTTTTTTCAGAAAAACAACATTCTAACCTTCTTCCTTGTATGTCAAAATCCTGATTTACATAGAGTCAACATATTATCTTTTCTGTTAACTAACTTTTTCAGGACTACCAAATAGATCTTTGTATCAGATTTTCTTAAAAACGTTTTCTTAATTGTCATTGCACAGGTTACTAAATAGATCTTGGTTGACTGATGTTTTTATAACTGCCATTTTACTGGCTTCCAAATGAACCGCATACAGGCGATGCTTTAGATGAAATGAAAGCGGGAAGCAGGAGAGAGAGAGGAAGAAGGTGCCGCCTTCAGAGGAGGACGGCCATAGAGGGGACTAGCTAGCTATATATATTGGTAACGTGTTGCTAGCTGCACATATGCGTGCATGTGTCTGGATCGGTTTAATTCTTCAGAGTGATTTCCTCTTAAATTTACGCTCTCTAAAAGGGGATATGCTGCTGCATGCTGTAGTCATGCTGTGCATGAATTAGTTATGAAAAAACTCTTAATTACAGTAATGTTCTTCTGTCAAAATAACGAGAATTCCAACCAAATATGTCAAAAAAAAATCATAAATCCTGATGATATCAAAAATACATATGCAAAATTCTAGTAAATCTAATGGTATATATGTATAGTATTAATGAATTTAGGGGAATATATGTAAAATCTTTAGATTTGATTTAACTGTATTTTGATAAAAGGTCATAATTAAGCAAAATATTTTCTAGATTTTAGGGATACTAGTAACAATATGTGACAGTATAGGGTATAGATGCAAATACAATTTTTTTTAAAGTATATGTACAAAAATTCTTAAACTTATATGTAATGTTACATACTAAATATCTAATTTCATTATTACAAACCATCCGGCTGCACCAGCCTTTATATATATATATGGAGCATAAAGAGATGTTGATTATCACTATTTACCTACCCAGAGTAAAATGTAAGGTACAATGTGGACTGAATCTGATTCATTGTCTTTGTGTGGCTCCAACACTGAAGTGACTTTGGTGGTTCATCTTGATTTACAAGTGTGGGATAGAGGCAGACAGTAAAGAGAGGAAGGGGTTTGATGCGTCTACGCAAATCTAAAAAATGTCGTGAAAATATCAGCATACAATGTTTAAGTCAACGACGCACGTTGTGTAGCGATCTAATCAGTTAACTGACCTAACAACAGTACTAGTTGGTAGAGTTTTTAGGAGGATCATCTATCTTAAAATTTCTTACTATCGAGTACGTTAACTTTGTAGTTCTTTTTAACTTGAATTTCAGACAATGACTAATCGACGTTGTTAATATTATATTGATTTAATATATTTAACATATTTTTATATAGGATGTTACAATTTACCTCTCTTAGAAGCCTGATATCTTCATTAGGACCATATTAGATATAACTAAGAATTTAGTTACAATCAGTGATACAGGTTTTTGGAGTTTTTTAAGTACACCGTACTATTACTACTGTCTACAGAATTACACTCCTTATCGGATCAAAGATAATTAGATCTTGAAATACACAGTAAGTCCTAGGTCCTAATGTGGTCCCCGCACCACGAGAAGAATTACTCTGATACGTTGAGAGTAGAGATGAAAAAATGTTACTTAATGGCGAGGATAATAGTTCTATTTTTATCCTTATCCTTAAAATAAAAGATATGACCTTAATTTTATCTTTATCTTTATATGTATAAATCTTTATCCTTACCCTTAAAATTTAACCTTTATATTTGCGTTGTCCTGCATCTTTTATTGGCGGATTGGGTAATGACTTTAAGTTCCATTAGTATGAGCGATCCCAACCGGGCTCAGGTGGGGACCGGAGTGATGGTGCGAGCCTGCGTGGGGTCACCCTTGTTGTACGATGGTGAACTTTTATTCACTTTTCTTATTATTTTATTGCACAATGCGTAAGATTGTTGTGCTATACGATGGAAGTAGTAATTAACATAATCGCTTATAGAAAGGCCTCTCTGCTGTGCTGGTGGCGGCCTTGCTGCTGATGGCCTCTCCCTCCATCAATATCTGATAAATTAATTTAACTCATATGTCAGGTATTTTTTTGTTCGTGTACTGTTTGCTAATTTTATATGTTAATAATTATAATATGATATAATATTTAATACTTATAGTCACATATAGTATTTTTTAGTTAAAACATATAATATATTAATATTTTTAAGCATATTAATATGTACGCTGGTTGGTTGTGCCGCATGAGAAGTAGTGTTCTGAAATTGTTTAATGAAGGTGTGTTTGTCTTCATCACCGTCTATATATTAGTGGTAGAGTACTGTGGTTAAGTCCCCGCAAAGCATATGCCGATGCATGAGTGTGTCCTTGTGTCTACTACCGTAGCCTTTCACCATATCTCCGGAGAACCCATATGTTACTACGCTAGCTATCCCAAGGTACACACAAAAGCTAGGTATTCTGGGATATCACTGCAAAAGCCAGTAAATTAAGGTAAAACTAAAATCAATAAACTAATTACAAGTCCATCTTAATTTCCACAGTTTCTTGTAAGATGAAACTAAAATCAATAAACTAATTAGAAGGCTATTTACAAATCTCCCGTATAAAAAAAAGTATTCCGGCCGGGGTAAATATATAGGCAAAAGTATTGCTTTCCACATCTATCCGGCCCCATCTTCAAGAAGCCAAACATAAGAGGAGATATAAGATTTGTCATACTCAAATCCGACAGCTCTGCCATTTGTCATTAAGAATCTGATTTTCAAGAGTCGTCTTCTTCAAAAATCACTGCCAAACGAGTCTTAAAACATAATCAAATATTATTAAATAGCTTTCGAGATCTAATTTCTTTCCCTCAAAATAACTATATAAAAGCATAAAAAATTTTCAACTTTGGTAGTTACGCCAGACACAGCCTTAAACTCCATGGCCGCTGTGACGCATCAAACCTGGCACAGGCCTAGTAGTAAACCAGAAGAGAAATACTTGGTGTGCGGAGGAGTTAGCATACACTTCTAGTGTGCAGCAAGTTTTTTATCTTTTATTTTTTAAAAATTATGTTTTTAAATCAGGGTCGAATTGATCTACACGTTTGTACAACGTATACATTATTTCGATGTCTAAAAAAATTTAAAAGTATAAAAACCAATTAGAAGAATAAAAAAATATTAACATATCTTTTTATTTTTTTAATTTTTTCTTGACGTCAAAATAGAATCTGTCTTGTATTGTAGATCATCTCGGCTCTGATCTAAAAACATAATTTTAAAAAAGTAAAAGTAAAAAAACTTGATGCACACTGAGGAAGATAGTCTCGATCCGCTCATAACCGAGCACCAAATAAAGTGCAGCAAAAACAGGAAGAAGCTGTGCACCCTGACTCAGCGTGCACGAAAACAGTAAGAAGTTGTGCACACTAAGTCCAGGAATGGGCTGATAGATCACTGGTGAAGATTGCATTATTCTTCCCTCTTAGAAAACGAAACTAGCGAAAATATATATATTATATATATATACTTCTATTGTCAAGTCTCTACTTCCGTGCTGTGTTTAAAGCTAAAACGATGAAAACAGGGACTCGATCTTATAAGAGCGATAGCCATTATTGGTAAACTAGAAATCGATCTTTGCGATCGAGAAAATAACAGAGCCAGCAAATTTTACATCACGCACGAGGTCTCTCCTCCCACCCTCGCCACGAAAGGAAAAAAACCCTTTCTCCTCTTTGGGGCCCCGGACCCCTTCCTCCTCTCCTCACCACCGCTCCGGAGAATACCTTGTTGTCAACCCCCTCTCCAAGCTGCCGCATTTGGGCTTCCTCTCTGGTGGCCGCTCACCCGCAGATGTGCGATGCTCGGTCCAGGTGCCAGTCCAATGTGTCCCGTCCTCGCCGGCTCTAGGAGATGATCAGGTTGGTGGTCCTGACACTGTAGTCGACACTGGCGGCGACCGTCGCATTGGTCCAAGCACCGTACCTCTTCCGGTGATGTTCACAAGGGACGCAACCAAGTTGACGTCGATGCCGGCGTGCATCGCGCAAGGGTCCTAACCCCGGTTCCTATAGGTGTCGAACTCGACGGCCACGGTCGAGAAAGCCAAGGGGGCAGTGGAAGGCGGGGTGGCATTGAACAACTCCAGCATGGCGTCAAGTGGTTGCACGACCTGAGAGGACGTCGTACCGGGGCAGCTGCACCGATGGTTGGGCCTGGTGGGCGGCTGCATCGCACCCGAGGTGGGCCCGCCTCGGGTGTGCATCCCGCACGCACCTCGTGCGCAAGGTGGGAACTATGAGGAACCCCGACCCCAAGCGCAGTTAACTGCCAGCGGTTACATGTATAACTAACATGTGCCCGTCGAGCACATGTGAAGTGAGATAGACCTACTCCAAGTTAATTATCATGTAACAGCTAGTACTAGCTTAGTTAACAAAACATGCAAGTCATATAAGAAGGTGAATCTCCTGTAAAGCGTAGAGCCAGCAGTGCAGTGAGCGGGGAGGATGCCCCTCCCCTCACTGCTGGAGTTTCACCCAGCAATCCACTGAGAAGATCCCCACTCCCCCCCAGGCTGAGGCGCACAAACGTCAACGTTTTCACTACCCTTTCCTTCTCTGTGGATGATTGAGGTTTCTTAGTTGAATGCTCCCAACTAAGGGAGCTTTCCATCCTAACGTGTGGTGGCATGTAGATAGATCAAACCACAGGTGGACATGAGCGGTGAGATACACTGGAGTGAGAGAATGACCAAAATGGCAGCTCTGCAAAGCCTAGGCTCTTGCTCAACTTTATGCTTGAGTTCGTACAGCTCAATTGCTGGTCAGAGAGTTTCGAGTTTTGTTTTTCTTGTTACAAAAAAAAAAAAAAAAAAAAAACATGATAAAGCCTAAACCAAAGATCATCCTATTTCCTATTTCCACTTTATTGATCCTCTCCAATGTCTTTGGGAAGACTCTAAATCTTCTAGTGTAACATTGGACTAGACTCCAGCAATAATCAGTCTAACAAAGACGTGTAAAGTAGGTTCATCAATCGAAGTGAAATCAATTTAACAACATAGTCATCTATTCAGCCTTATTTGGTGCCTTTGGGCCACCTTATCTGAGGAAGTTTCCCTCCTTCTCTAGCGAGTTTAGCTCCGTTGACTTTTTAACTTCCCGTGGCTTCATACCTGTTCGGCGTTTGGTGGTTTTGTCTAACTTCGGTTATTACATGCGTATCTTACTTGTATCCAGTGGTCTGTTGCAGGTCTTACTCTGCAGGGCGACATCTTTTGTGTCTGTATTACATTCTGTTGGCATGTATATATTTTTCTTTAGGCTCTGGCTGTACTATTATATGCGTGTTTGAACGAAATAGAACATTTAATATAAAAAAAACACCCGCAGATCCTTCCTCTTCACACCGGCACAAGTTCTCTCTCTCTCGATCTCTTCATCGAAAGGTTCTTTCAGCTGCTCTATCTGTGACTCACTCGTAGACTCATGGCAGCTACTCGTGCAGCTGAGACTCGCACAGTTGTACTGTTGGTGGTGGCGGCCTTGCTCGCCATGGCAGCACTGATGAGCTCTCCGGCAGGAGCGCAGTCTGTCGCGCATCTCACATGTTTCGTCAATTGTCAAGCGGAATACGTGAGGTGCCGGTCCCGCTGCACCTTGTCGAGGAGCCCCATTAGGATGAACATCTGCCGGGGCATCTGCTCAGTTAGCGTGGTCTTATGCAGGAAGCAATGCCCCCCGTGAAATAACAAACAGGATGGGTGTTTGCCGTAGCATACTATTGAGAATAAAGGCCTTTTGGCCCTTCCTCCGTCTGTGTTGGCCGGATGATGTGATGTAGTACGTAGCTCATGTAAATAAGGCCAGATGCTTTGCAGTCCGGATTGGGTTGATTCGTCTCCCGTCCTTAACTGCAACTGCTTAGTTAGGCCAAAAGTTTAATGAAGTTTTCTTTTGGGGGTTTAATCAGCTGTTTAGATATCGCTCTGCGTAATTCAATTGATTAAATAACTATGATCCGGAGCCCCAAACGCCCACACCAACGCTCTGCTCCGCCTCCCGGGAAAGTCGTGCCGGAGAGCGACGGAGCAAAGACACTACTAGCTCAACTCTGCGAAGATATGATAGAACTACGTGGTCAATATCATCGCCTACAAAAAGAGTTCTATGTTACTGCTGTCGCCTTCTTTTGAGGACTGCGCTGGCTTGTCCTCCCGCCCTGCTACTTCTGGCAGTCACTGGAGCCTCTCCTTGAGGCACCACCACCAGTAGTGGAAGGACGAAGGAGGGTCCGGCACTTTTGCTGGCTGTTGCGGCTGTTTGAATGAATAGGATAGAAGGCGTTTTTTGAAAACATTTTTATTTTTGAAATGATTTCACCTTTAAATCTCCCTAAGATTGTGCAGCATGCACCGTGGAAGCATGCATGGTAATCTAGGCAGGCCAAAAGCCGCATGCAACGTTGAAGCTTCATGGGTGCATTGCGGATAGGTCCCAGCCATAGATTTCCACGTGCGCCTGAATGGTAGGTTATTAATGCATGTGAATAGAACTTCCTGCGGCCATGATAATGGGATTCGAATCGTCTACTCCAAGCTGCCCACTCCAAACGTACTCCACTACTTATTATTGGTCCATATGTCTTCGTCTCGCTTGGCCGTTCGGTTTGTAGACGACGCAGTTTGGAGGAAGATGGAAGAGGGGAGGACTCACACACGTCGGGATCTTCGTCTCCCTCGGCCGTTCGGATGCCGTCGCCGGTACTCGAAGACGACGCCGTTTGGAGGAAGACAGAAAAGAGAGGACTCACACACGGCGGTGTTTTCGTCTTCCTTGGCCGTTTGGTTGCCGTCATAGGTATCCGGAGAGGACGCGTGAAGAGGAAGACAAAAGAGGGGAGGACTCAGTCAGAGAGGACACGTGAAAAGGAAGACGAAGGGAGAACTCAGTTTCCCGTTTTTGATCCCGCACGTGCATGACGGGGGGACCCTGTTTCCCATTTCTTGTTTCTTGGAAGGCAATAACTCATACATGACATGTAAATAAGTTGACACATGAACCAATAATAAGTAGTGGAGTACATATGGAGTAGACAACTTGGAGTAGACGATCCGAGTCCATGATAATGATACGGGAGTACCGCACTGCAGCACAACTTAAGGAAGGCACATGAACGGGATCATCTAGATCGAACTAGATCTCTCTTTGCCGTTAGACACAACAAAAGATAAGTAAATGTGTCGTTCTCTCTTAAAATGATCTGGCAGAGTAAGTATATTCATCTTTTGATATGTCTAAGAACATATGAAAGTCTACACATTCAGGTCGATGACCCAGTTCTGAAAGGCTGCACCTCGCAAGTGCATTTTTCAATCTAATGCAGCTCAGGTGGCGCTGATATAGCTTGAGTTTAAGGATGATAGCACACACACACAGAGATAATGCAGAGAGGAAGGGGTTTCATGCACCTACCCAGCGTAGAAAAATGAAGCATTAAATATCGGACATCGCAAACAATGTTTAAAACAATGATGCATGTTGTGTTACGGCCTAATCAGTTAACCGGCCTACTAGTTGGTAGAGATTTTAGGAAGATTATTCATCTTGAAATTTCTCGCAATCAAGTACGTTTAACTTTGAAGTTCTTTTTAACTCGAATTCTGAAAAAGAATTAATCGACGTTATTAATATTCTATTGATTTAGTGTAATTAGCATATTCTTATATGAGATATTACAATCTATCTTTTTTAGAAGTCCGACATCTTCGCCATGATCATATTACGCATAGTTAAGAATCTAATCACTTCCAAGTGATGTGAGTTTTCGAAACTTTTTTAAGTCTACCACAATGTTCCCACCGTCTATATGGTTACACTCCTTATCAGATCAAGGGTAATTAGGCCATAAAATGCACAATAAGTCCTAGTGTGGCCCTCACATTACGAGGAGAACTATTATGATACGTTGAGAGTAGAGATAAAAAAATGTTACTTAACGGTGAAGATAATAAATCTATTCTTATCCTTATCTTTAAAATAAAAAGTATGATCTGAATTTTATCTTTATCTTTACATGTCTACATCCTTATCTTTATCCTTAAAAGTGAATGAAAACGGATACATAAAAGTTAAATTATCGGATAACATATATTTGTACACATTTTTACACAACAAAATTGAATTATAATTTTTTTATCATAAGTATGAAATGTGAGTATCATGAAATAAGCACTGATGGATTACTTCTAATTTCAAATTTATAATGTGAATGAACATATTGCATAATGAAGTCAAACTTATTTTGAAAAAGTAAATTAATAAGTTTATTATCTACGTGTAAAACAAAATATAGAAGGTAGCGCTATACCATATAAGTATATATTAAAGTATCTACCTTAACTTTTGATTTGTCAATTTTTTTTAAAAAAAAATATGCTTTTATTATAAATTATAATATCATAACATAAATATAAAATATATTTTTTATAAATATGTTATATTATAATATTATAATATAAAATATTTTTACATTTATTTTTACTGTGTTGAGTAAAAGATTCATGGCCCTCTAATTGACAAGTCATAGCCATGATGTAATTAAGGATTTTAAGGTAGTTAGGAACATCAAATTAGGTAACTAATTAATGAGAAAAAGGGAATTACCCTACCTGCTAGCTGTTATCAATCACAAACCACACGATGACATGGCCCTATTAAATCAACGCTCAACAACTCATGATTTTGCGTTTCTAATCCTCATTTATTAAACCTTAATTCTTGATTAAAGAGTTCATGCAGTGACAGCAGTGAGAGTGTGCAGCTTTGTACTTTGTAATCGGTTGTTCTTTCTTTCATCTTCTTTGACCCTCGTTCTAACAAAGTTAATTATTAATTTTTACCTAGTAGGATGACTTATAGTTGTCTTTCAATTTTTGACTTCAAAGACCATAGGTAACCTTCTTACAATCTTGAGTCAAGATTTTTTCACTTCTATCATTTTTATTTATTGTTATTGTTTTATTTCTTTTAATTGGCTGACAATCTTTATTATTATTATTATTTATTTCTTCTTATTTTTTATTATTAGTTATTTCTTTGTATTTTAATTTCAGTCTGATAACATCGATGATTCCAACTGTTTTTATCCCAAAGGTGAGCCTCGTACCGTCCAGTCGCCCAGTGCCTACATGCATCCCAGCGTTCAACGTTAGCTCGGGAGAAAGAAGGAAGAGAGATGGTGGAATGGGAGAAGTAAGAGCCCATCCAAACCCACTGTATCATTATTGTGTTATCCTTACTTTGAGACCCCTTTGTAGATGGAGCTCCCTCTAGCGTTGCCATAATTGGAAGAAGAGTTGCTTTCACGACCAATGATTCCTGTGGTCTGTCTTGGCATGGTGTTATTTATTCGGAGATCCGAAGACAAATTAAGCAAACAATTGAGGAGTAGGTGAAGTAGATTTAGAAGAAGAAGATGGCACAAATGATATTATATTATTGAATTTTAAGGAGATGAGAAACCATCTTCCTAAACATAACCCCACCTTCACCTTCTTCCTCTTCCCTCCCTCCCTCTCTAGTTGGCCAAGAATCTGACCCCTTCTCCCTCTTTTCCCATCTTTTAGAGCAGACCACGACCCTCCCTGCTTCTCCTTCCTAAACATAAAACACTTAAGACCATCAAGAAGCAAGATCTTCCAAAGGGCGCATATATATATATATATATGATCATTAGAGGACAATGTTCTTTAATTTTATAGGAAATGCAATTTCGTCTGACATATTTTAGTTAGACTTTTATCTCTAAATGGGCGGCCATTTTGTATCCGTCCAGGGTTTAGCTGGGTCATCCCCTTCTGCGTTTCAATAAATAAAAGCCTTGCCCGAGCTGAGCTGTGACATCTCCCTCTGGTTACCCTTACTTTTTATAAAAGGTCTGATTTCATATTTGAATCCTTGATCACTAAAAATAACAATAGAGCAATTTAAATTTAACATTGTGTTTAAGACAGCTGTCTTATAAATCATTAATAAATGATAATTTCATACATCTTTTTAGTTTTTGATCCCAACAAATAGTCTTATTTCATAATAAGCTTCTAATTCTTACTATAATTTATAACTCCTCAAAATCATAGACTATTCTGGAAATTTTGAAAAAAAAATCCTTGAACGTTTTGAAAAGACTTCCTTAAAAAAATATCCTTTCTAAATAAAGGTGAAGTCATAGAAATTAAGTTTATATTGGGTCTGATGAGGCAGAATCCGATTCGGCCCATTAAAGCAAGCCCAAACCCCTTTCAGCCTAACAGCAGCAGTACCAGACCCTCCGGGAGCCTCCGGCCCATCAGCGGCCTATCAGCCTTCGGCCCATAAGCGGCACCGTCACTCCTGGCCCAACAGGCTTCAGCCCGTCAGCGGCCCACCAGCCTACGGCCCGGGAACAGCGCGGCAGCCCAAGGCCCAACAGGCTTCGGCCCATCAGCGGCCCAACCCCCTTCGGCCCGGTAGCCGAATCCGGCCCACTCCGGTGGCGGATCAGGCACTATGGCGGTTTATCAGTAAGTCCTCATTTAGTCCTATATCGGCTGCCACCGTTAACCATCCGCTATCCTTTGCTATAAATACACCGCTATTTATTGCCCAAAGGATGCTTCATCAAGCCTCCGAGACCCTTAAAGACTACGGTCCAAAAAGCATTAAAGCTACTCTCTTAGCCTTCTGAATCGAATCTTCTTCAGGAGCTAACTTGACCGTCGGAGGGGGTTCCCCAGGGCTGAAGCCCGGGACTCCTGCTGACTGGTTTTCTTCTTCTTTCCCTCCTGCAGGAGCTCGGTTCGAATCATCGCCGATCTTCCCGAGTCGGTCTCGACCGCCGACCTCGGACTCCTTTCCCTGGTCTCGACGCCGTGCGCCGACTGCTCTTGCGACAGAGGATCTTCGGCCTCGTGCCGCCCCTTCATCCGCCGAAGGAGCCTCGGCCCCGACTTCCCGGAGCGAGCCAGCCTCCGGACCTTCGGCTCCGCCGCCTCTGCGTCCTCCGTCTTCCGGATCCCCGTCGGGCCCCCTCAACAACGATCCGACCCAGCACCGGATCCCTCTCTTCGGATTCCGGCTTCGGAATTCGGTCGTGATAGCTTCGGCTACATCAGGGTCCATTTGTTTTCAAATAAAATAGGTCACACGAAATGTTTTTCCTGATAAGCATATTCAAATCATTTACTTGGTAATTGATAAAACTCTAGTCAAAAGAAAATTTAATTTATTGATTTCCTCTTTTCTCAATTTTGGCATCTATAGGATAAGACTGAATAACATTTTTTCGGAGGAATTGAAATATTTTCATATGTATCAAATGACGAATTTTATTTTCATTTTTCTTGTAAATATATTTTCTTGAAAAAGCTTTTTCATTTGAATATGTTTTACATATAACCAAATGGACACTAAATGGAGACATTACAGGGATCTTTTCCAAACGTAAGCAAGCTAAAGGATCGAAAGATTTTACTAAAAAAACACATTTTTATTATCTCCCGTTAATAAGAAGAATTCTAACAGACCTACAGATTTTCACCATCACGTACTCGTAGTAGTTAACAAGAAGAATTCTAACTCGAGGACAAGCGAAGACACAGAGATTTTCTCTACCATATCCCACACTAAAATGCATTCTATTCTTTTAGTATTGTCAAGGACTATAATGTTTTTTTTTTTTCTCTGTTTGTTTTAAGCATTATCAAGGACAATAATGTAAATTTTCTTTTCTCTGCTTGTTTTAACTTATGTTAGAAGAATATTCTACAAATATCCAGATATTTGAAACAGCTGTTAACCATAAAGATTTAGTTCATAAGAGAGATAAGATCATAAAGTCAAACCTAAATATTCAAGCCGCAGGAGTTTAATTATAAATTTGAGAAAACATAGAAACTAAAAACTAAAAAAACTATTTTTAACTAAAGATAGTCTAATTGATATAAATTGTATCGGTCTAAAACTGGTTCGACGTGAGGACCATCCCTTCTAATCTCTGGTTACGCGATAGAATTTGTAGAAAAGAAGAACGCACTAGACAAAGACATGCAAGAGGAAAGAATGCAGTCATGAGGACCTCCCATCTAGGGAGGAGAAAGACTCTTCGATACCTAAGTCATATCCTTGTAAGATAAAGTGACTGTAAGCTAGGCATTTTCTGTGTGCAGGATTGCGTACCTCTTTCTAGAGGGTGATGGATCCTTCATATAGGACCAATAGGAGGCATTAAAGATCTTCCAGCAATCGCCAACTAATGGCTCATGATTTGAACTCCCTGATTGAAGGAATCGTGAACCTCCAGACTGGAAGGCACGATCCGCTCTCTTGATGAGAGGCGCAGATTGTGAAGAAATGCCCTCAGCGGGCTGTTGCCTAATGGAACTAGGATTTTCGCCCAAGGAATAACGGAAAGTTTTAATCTTCTCGAACTTGTCGGGAAGTTGGTGTTTTTGTTCAGAGGCCTTAAGAGAGTCCTCCCTGATTTTATCAGAAAGGCGTATTCGAGGATCTTGACTTCTCAAAAAATCGATTCTCGGAAAGTCGGGATCTCAACTGAGTCTTGTTGGGCCACTGTTGAGTGGCGTCTCCAGCCTCTACCTGGGGGCCTCACCTCCTTCTTCACAGGAAGTCGGCTCTCAAGAAGTCTAGATTTCAGTTGAGTCTTGTTGGGCCACTGTTGAGTGGCGCCTCCGGCCTCCGCCTAGGGGCCTTGCCCTCAAGAAGTCAATTCTCAAGAACCATTCCCTGCTAACTTCTACGTTGGACTGTTCATTGTTGGACCTTTTAGAGCTAAGACCAACTTATCCCTCTTCACAGGCCCTCTCACTCTCTAACATTATAAGATCATTTATATAGGACCAGTATGAGGCATTATAAGATCTTCTAGCAACAGTCAATTGGTGGCTCATGATTTGAACCTCCTGATTGAGGGAATCATGGACCTACATATTGGAAGGTACAATCCGCTCTCTTGATGAGAGACAGAGACTGTGGAGAAATACCCTGAGTGGACAATTGCTTAATATGGAGTTGAGATTTTCGGCCAAGGAGTGGTGGAAAGTTTGAATCTTTTTGAACTTCTCAAAAAGTCGGTATCTCTGTCCAGGAACCTTAAGAGGCTCATCCCTGATTCTACCACAAAAGTATATCCGAGGATCTTGACTTCTCACGAAGTTGATTCTCGAGAAGTCGGGATCTCAGTTGAGTCTTATTGAGCCATTATTGAGTGGCGCCGCTGGCCTTCGCCAGTGGACCTCGCCCTCTGCTTCTCGGAAAGTCGGTTCTCGGGAAACCAGTTCTCGAAAAGTCGAAATATCAACTGAGTCTTATTAGACCACTGTTGAGTGGCGCCTCCGACCTCCGCCTAGAGGCTTCGCCCTCTTCTTCTTGGGAAGTCAATTCTCGAGAACCATTGTCTCTTGACTGGGCCATGAGCTGCTGGATTGTTGATTGTTGGACCTTTATGGACTAAGGCCAACTTAACCCTCTTCACAAATAATATTAACTAGGCATGTAACCTTGTCTATGACTCCCACCACATCTATTCTCATAGGTGAATTCCACGTGTTTGGTACTCCACAATCCACCATCGCATGCTCTCTCTTTTTAGCAACACTTATCCAAAATGAGGTTTTTTTTTTGACATTGCATGATCGAAGGCACGTAGATTTTAAAGTTGAGTTTGACTTACTGCACTGTCGGGCATTATTACGTCGCTTTGCGGTGCAACTAGAGTTAAATTTGTTTTTGGAAGGCCATATGGTGTCATACCCGACGGTCCAATCCGATTTTGGATTGGACGATTTGAAAAAAAGCTAAAAATTCAAAAATAGACCCCAAATGAACAGTAAAAAAATTAGAAAATCAACTACAACTTAACAATAAAAATTGGGGTTGATTTTTAGATTTTCATCTTTTTTTCGGATCGTCCTATCTAAGATTGAATTGTATGATCAGATAGGGGGGATAAGGATTTTTCAAAAAAAAAGATTGAAATAAATTTTTTACCTTGATTGCGTCACCGGTAGAAGCAATAACATCCGGAGATGCAATAGGTTTTACTCTTTAAAGTTTGTTGTTTGTTGCATTCTTCATTGGGTAGTGATTCAATCACGTGAGATTTCATCGTTTGATCGGACGAGGGCATATATTTTAAATTTTGTTGCACCCTTTAGGGGGTGCTGTAGCGAGCCTGTGACATCTGATGGCAAGCAGATTTTGAAATTCATTGCACTCTCAATTAGATGATGCAGTGATCATTAGACATCAATCTAATCTTATCGTCATGTGATGGCACGTTGTTAGACGGCGCAGAGATTTTAAATTTTGTTGCACTTCTATTTTGATGGTGCAGGGATCGTGTGAACTCTAATCTTAGGATGGTGCACAATTATGATACCTTGCCCCACTTTGTTTACAAAATAAATTATTAAGTGTGATTTATTGACGGGATAACGTATATTAGAATAAGGAGTATTTCGTTTTGATAGTGTTGTAGGACTCGCTGATGGAATAAGAAAAATAAGTAATTCTTAAATCTAAGGTGGGATGGCTTATTGTACTTATTCTCCGAATATGTTATTATGCATCGATATAAGTCATTCCGTTTGTCAAAATAAAATAAAATTTTTTCTCTCTTTATTCGCTTTTATTCTACTTCTATTCTCCAATCAAAGTGACGCTAAAGTAATGATGGATTCACCCTAAATTTATTGGGGTTACGTGATGTTATTGAATTTTATAAAATGTAAGAAGTCTATTAATCTCAATCTATTAAATTTACTGACTTACTTATCTCAACTTATTAAAGTAATCTTACTGATCTATTATTCCAACTCTATAGAGTAACCCCTCTAATTTAATATTCTAGTGGTCTCGTTTGAACAAAATTTTTCCCTCCTCTACTGTGTCTAAGAATTACAGAAAATGTTACTCTATCTAAGATGCCGCACACTGTACCCCGTGTGAACACAAACTTTATTTTTTTGGAATGGCACAGTTGCCAAGTATTTACAGTATATATACAAACGATTGAGATTCCGATCTAAGTGAAAATCGAGAAATTTTTAAATATATGGAGATAAATCCGAATAGGTCGAAAGGTTCGCCTAATTAGACGAGAATTTTAGGTCGAACTAATTTTCGGAAAAGAAATCTCATGGATCAAGAATAAATATCGAACAATACTTAACAGGCTGCATGACTGGAAAGTTTTTGGCTCCAATCATATTAGAACTTGAGACCTCCCACGAGGGAAGCAGGTGTGAAACCAACTGCCCTAGCAGCTGCCCACCGTGTGAACACAAACGCGCCTCTCGGATGTTCACCTGCCAGATCATCTCCTTTTATAGGGCTCTCAGACTCCACGATACGTCAATTTGACGTTTTCCTAACCTTCCCACTCGCAAAGGCCATCGTCTTCTGATGGACGCCGCCGCCGCCGGTCACATGGTAAACGCGCACGCAGGAGGAACCATCTTGGGGGAAAGGCTAACTGCCTTCCAGCTACCGTGATGATGTCATCATCTTGGTAAGTGATGACATGAAGAGCTTCCCGTTATTCGGTTTCAGTGTTGCGATCTCTCTCGTACGGGCTTGGTTGGACTCCATTAATGCAGAAAAGGATAGAAAAAAAATTCCAAAAAAAATTAAAAGAACATTGGGAGAGAGAATGTTTTGAAGAAAAATTAACCTCTCAACACTAACGGACTTCAGTAAAACTGTATATAAGGAAGATCTCAATTCATATTTTGAGAACTTTGGACATGAACAACCTGTGTACTATTGAGACGTTAGTCCTCTAATTTCATTATTTATTTTAAAATTTATTTTGAAGAACTCATATTTTTCTGACAATCCTTGAAACTTGTAAGTTTATATTACAAAAATAATCATCCTTGTTCGATAAATTTAAGAAACTTTTTTTTTAAGGGTGACACAGTAGCCAAGTATTATACATATGTCTAGGGGTGTTCACTATTCAGTTCAAATCGAAAAATTAAACCGAACTGGCCATTAGTTTGGTTTGAACTTCTAAAAATTTTAATTTGATTTGAAGTCAAACCGAATTAAAAAATTTGATTTTTTTTGTTCATAAATCAAACCAATCCGAATAAACCGAATTACATCAAAAGAATATAATATAAGTATTAAATTCTTAGATTAAGTGTGAGTTTATGTAAATTATAAGATATAAAATTTTAAATTATATTTTCATAAAATATTTTTTATATCGTAATCTTGTACAAAAAAAGGTGTTGAGTCCTCAATAAAATAAGATGTTTAATTATAATAGTCTATTTTGAGACTTAAACTTTTAAATATTTTTTAAATAATATTTTTAATTATTTTTTTAAAAATAATATTAAAATAAATTATTTAACTATAGTGACCCGTTATAAAGCTTAAACTACATGGCTTGGCTCGATTTTAAATTATTATGATTTGATTTGATTCGATTTGACTTTCTACTTTGATTTAATTTGATTTTTAAAAATTTACCTTTGAATCAAGTCAAATCAAACCTTAAACACCCCTCCATATATCTGCAAGGAACTGAACTGGGGTTCCAATTCTAGTAAAATTCAAAATATCCTTCAAAATTAGAGATAATTCCTAACTGATGGATAGCTCTGCCTAATTAGTAGAGATTTTCATATCTATGAGAAGTAATCTTAAGGATCAAAGAATAAAGTTTCCAACAGTACCTTATCACTTCATGACTGAGAAGCTTTTAAGCTCCATTCAAGATCTAATCGGACATCTCTCGAATAGAAAACTGGGTCAATCTAAAAAGAATTAGCACACCCATGACTTTGTTCCTCTTCTCTCTCTCTCTCGGAGTGTGTGTAACGTCACCAACCAAGAGGACTAGCACGCCATTGTAGGAGGTGGTATCGGCCTCTTGATCTGTGCGGGTGGTGGTGAAGAGATGAGCGGATGTGCGTTTAAGTTATTATAAAAGGACACCCAGAGCGAGGAAAGAGAATGTGTTGACTTACTGTAAGTGCAGGTGAGGAAGAGAGTGAGTAAATGCAAAGAGTTCGGTTGGTTCTTCTCAGTAAGAAGTTGGAGAGAACTTCAATAATAACCAGTCAGAGGACATCATGAGTAAAATTGATCCGTCGTTTGAGATACATTTCACTTATTTTGACAACTTTTTTTATTATCAGCAGATTTCAAATACTTAGCAAACACTTAAATACTATCAAGAACACAAAATTACCACCATAATTTATATGGGTACATTTTGAATTACGGTGGTAATTTTATGCTCTTGACAATATTTAAGTGTTTTGTGTTGTATTATATTGAAGTATATTTTAAATTATGGTTATAATCTTGTGCTCGTGATAGAATTTAAGTGTCCTATGTTGTATTTAAGTGTTTTGCGTAGCATTTACGTATTCTGCGTAGCATTTAAATACTCTGCGTAGTATTTAAGTGTTCTGCGTAATATTTAAAATCTGCTGAATCGATAACCAGAAAAAAGTTGCCAAAGTAAGGAGATGCATCTCGAACGACGTATCAACTTTACACATGACGTCTTCCTCCAACTTCTAACTGAAAAGAACCGGACTCAAATGCAAAGGGGCCATACAATTTTCCAAGAGAACCTCTCATGGGAAATGAGAAAAGTTTCACGTTTAGAGTTGTTTCGAAAAACTCCATTCTCTGCACTTCCCCACTTCCATCCTAACCCGCACTTACAGGATCCTGATTAAAAAAAAAATGGTTCCTCTTAATTAACAACTGAGGGATAGTAGTCTGGGTAATTTATATATTAATAAAGGACTCCGAGAGCAGGGCGAAGGAATGACTCCTGCTCATTAACAATTGGACGGGGATGGGAGGGTATGCTCCACTCGGCACCCTGCGGATTCCTGGTCACCGATTCTGCGCAGAGGATCAGGTCTCTGTAGATCGCGAGATCGTAAACAAAAAGTGAAATTTTGTGTTGAACTCGCGTACGTCCCCGTATAACGCTTCTTGCTGCGCGCCAAGCATTTTAAGTGATTGCTAGGGTTTTGTGTTGCGAAAGAATGCAATGACCGCAGCCTGAAGCTTTGCTTCCATGTCAGTCTGAAGGAAGCGGGTATCTGCAGTAATCCTCGGCGCTACCCCCCTGGTTCTTCGCCGCGATGCAGAGGAACAGCCTCTCGTAGGCGGCCGCCATCTTTGTGGCCGTGAACAGCTTCAACGCTCTCTGCCTAGCCGCTGCCCCCTTCCTCTCCAGCACCACCTTCCCGTCCCCGATCACCCTGCGGAGGACCTCTTTCAGCCGCTCCACCTTCGGCGAGAACACGTAGCCTATCTCCGGGCTCACCACCGCGGACTCTGTTATGCTCGCGAATCGGGTCACCATGACCGCCTTCCCGGAGATCATGGCCTCCAGCACCGTCTGGTCCAGGCCCTGCGCCCGCAGCGTCGGGTGCGCGAACACGTCCAGCGCGTTGTAGAAGCTGGACAGCGCCGAGCGGTCCAGCGGCCCCAGCACCAGGAAGTTGGGCCCGAGCTCCCAGTACCGGTCGCCCCAGGGTCCATCCCCCGCCACCAGGAAGTAGACGCCCTTCATGGCGCCCGGGTCCTCTTCGAACACCTGCCGCAGTGCCTCCACCATGATTGGGTGGCCCTTGTCCTTGACCAGCCTCCCCGACATGCCCACTACCAACTCCGCCGTGTCCGGCACTCCGTGCCTGCGCCGGAACGCCAGCCCCTGCTCGGCATCCTGCTTAAAGACCTGCTCATCCACACCGTTCAGGATGGCATGAACTCTTTCCGGGGGTATCATGTAGATTCTTCTTAGGACGTCGCCGACATGGTCGCTGGTGGCAACGTGGTGGGCGTAGCTGTCAAAGAACTTGACCTCCTCCACCACCCGGAACAGGCGTTGCTCCATGCTCTTCTGCTGGTCCTTGTTTCGCGGCTCGCCGGGTAGCCGCGCTAGATCCTGTGCGATCTCGGAGTGGACCACCTCGTACGCGATGCCGTGCCACGACACGGCCAGGTTCGGCAGGTTCCGCGCGAGGGAGTGGGGCAGCGCCACGCTCTCGCTGTGCACCGCGTCGAAGGGCCTGGTGGCGTTGGCTTGCAAGAACTGCTCGTAGGCCAGCCGAGCGTTGAAGCCGCCGCCGGGGTTGGGCTTCGAGAAGTGGTAGACCACGTTGGACGACGCCTGCTGAGGGGGGCCGCCGGGGTCGAGGGTGAAGACGTGGGTGACGTGCCCCCGGCGGGCGAGCGCCTGGTGGAGCGTCAGGGCGTGGCGCTCCATGCCGCCGGCGCGGTCACCCTTGGGCCACCGCTTGACGAAGAGGGCGATGGTGAGGCGCCTCGTGGGCGGGTGAGTCGGGTAGTGGAGGTGGTTCCATGAGAAGGGGAGGTCGTCGAGGTGGCCCGACCAGAGGGAGGGGTCGACCTCCCTGGAGCCATGAAGGAAGTCCTGCGCCCTGCAGGGCTTGTAGGCCAAGTAGAGGAAAGGGATGAAGGAGATGGAGGCGATGGCGAGGAGGAAGTAGCAGAAAGTGTAGAGGGTGAGGATGGGGGGTGGGGACTGGTTATGGTGCTTTCCCATTGCTGCGGGCTTCCCTCCAACGACAGGGATCCAGTCTGTAATGGATGGGCCTTCTCCTCTGAGCTTTAGAGAGGGAAGAGTTGGTGGTGTGACACTGTGACGAGTTGAAAAAACGTCTCTTCCTCTTCTCGTCGCTCATGTGGTCTTTTCCTCGCGATGAAGTGTGCACCTTACAAGGTATTGTTAGGTTAAATTTGTCTACATGGATTCCTCTAGATCTGAGCCGGCCGTTTGACCCGTGTGAAACAGGTAGCATAGTTTGTAAAAAGCTCAACAGGATCGCTGATGAGAAAAAAAAAAAAAACTAACTCTATTGATATATATTTGATGTAGACTGGATCTATCACGACTAGATTCCGAAACTGGAATCCGAAGAGAAGGATCCGGAGCTGGGCCGGATCGGTGTAAGAGGCCCGACGGGGATCCGGAAGGCGAAGGATGCAGAGGCGAAGCCGAAGGTCCGAAGGCCGAGGGGTGCTCGGTCGGCGCCTGGCTTACTCCGGGAAGTCGGGGCCGAGGCTCCTTCGGCGGACGAAGGGGCGGCGCGAGACCGAGTCTCCTCTGTCTCGGGGCAGCCGGCGAACGGCGTCGAGACCAGGGAGAGGAGTCCGAGGTCGGCGGCCGAGACCGACTCAGAAAGGTCGGCGACGATTCGAACCGAGCTCCTGCAGGAGGGAAAGAAGAAGAAAACCGGTCAGTAGGAGTCCCCGGGTTCGGCCCTGGGGAACCCCCTCCGACGGTCAAGTTAGCTCCTGAAGAAGATTCGATTCAGAAGACAAAGAGTAGCTTTAATACTTTTTGGACCGTAGTCCTTAAGGGTCTCGGAGGTTTAAGAGAGCATCCATTTGACCATAAATAGCGGTGTATTTATAGCAGAGGATAGAGGATGATTAACGGTGATAGCCGATATAGGACTAAACGCGGACTTACTGGTAAACCGCCATAGTGCCTGATCCGCCACCGGAGTGGGCCGGACTCGGCTATCGGGCCGAAGGGGGTTGGGCCGCTGATGGGCCGAAGCCTGTTGGGCCCTGGGCTGCCGTGCTGCTCCCGGGCCGTAGGCTGGCGGGCCGCTGACGGGCTGAAGTCTGTTGGGCCGGGAGCGACGGTGCCGCTTCTGGGCCGAAGACTGCTGGACCGCTGATGGGCCGAAGGCTCCCTGAGGGCCTTGCACTGCTGCTGCTGGGCTAAGCGGAGTTTGGGTTTGCTTCAATGGGCCGAATCGGATTCTGCCTCGTCAATATCTAATAAGTCTAAGTTATCATCTTTGATTTATATATACTGTACTTCTTTTTGTCCCACTCCTCACATCCTTATCATGCATTTAGCTGAATGAATGAATGAATAGTATTAATAAAAAAAATGTTTTAAGGACTCATTTAGAAATATCTAAAAGAGAAATCCAATAACCAAGATTATCGACAGAAATGAGACAAAGGAACCTTCGCCTCCAGGAAGAGGATTATATATGCGAAGGAGGAGAGAGTACCGTTAGATGAAGAGGCTGGGGTGTTCTCTCTCTCATAATCGGCCCAGATGTCGATTTTAGGTACCAAAGAAATATAAATTTGCCCATGTTAACAATTTTGCTTCCGACCCTCCTACCATGCACGAGGATGTTTTAGTAAATCCAGAATCTAAAATGCAAATGTTCTCATTGAAAACTTTTCCACATCACTTGCCATTATGTAAAGTTTGTACCCTCCTCATAATTCATCAAATAATCAAATTTATTACAAAACTAATACATAATCTTAACCTCCTTCCAAAAAAAAAAAAAGCTTTATAGGTTAGTAATTTTTTTCTTAGGACAGTTCCTGCCTCCCGTTGAATGGGAACAGGGGAGAACAACGACGATGTGGTAATGGTAGGCGCCTTCTCACTATTTCTGTCTAAACAAGTCTGATTCGACCGGCCGTTGGCCGACGTTGAGAAGTCTACTTGGGCTCTCCTGCCTTCAGCAAACTTTTTTGAATCCGCACGTTTGACACGGAATTTTGTAAAGGTCACCATTACTTTGGTCTATTTAATGTGGCTCTTGTTTTCACGCGGCTGCAGGTGGAATGCCACATGGATCGGACTTCAGCATTGAATAAAGATTCTCTTTTAAGGACAGATTTAGACTGAGCTCAATCATTTAAAAAAAAAAAAAAATCATCAAAGAGTATTTTTCTCATTCTTATTCTCAAGAAGGTACTTTTACGAAAGATTATTTCCCTCTTCCTCTATACTGATCTAGTTCAGTCCAAAGAACAGCACTTATTGGATCCCTGTGCAGGAGATATTTGGATTTTCTCAGTACTGAATTGGACTACAGAGAAAAATATTTGCAAAACAACTTCTTTACAAAAAAAATTTTGATTTCATGTGAGAAGGTTAGTCTGTAAAGAGTTTGATTCATATCAGTACAGGTTTTAGATGGGACTCAGTAAGTGCAGAGAGAGAGAGAGAGAGAGAAAGGAGAGGAAATTTTTCAAAATCAACTCTCATTGGTAATAATAAAAGTAGTACCCGAGGGAGTTTCTAAAATCCTTCTCTATGAGCATCGATCGACTTCAGTCTAATCTTGCACTTAAAAGATCTCTATTCTTTTGTAAAAAAAATGATTCCTATCAATGCAAATTTAGTTCGGACCCAGTAAATGTAGAGAGAGAGAAGAGAATTTTTCAAAATCACCTCTTACTCAAAAAATTTCAGAATCACCTTTCACTGGGACTCGGGAAGTTCAATCCAACCTTGCCTCTCCCACTTTTCTTATACTGAGGTGATCTCAATCCCAATCTAGTTATTAACAATAAATTATCAAATTAGATTCTCTCACATTGTGAAGGAGCTGCTGACGCAGCTGGCAGGTTTGTGGGAGTAAATATCCACATGTTAGGAGGGCATGCTTACAATTGGCTGGGTGGAATAAGGAGAGAATTTAATACTAATGCCTGCAAATTTGCTCCTGGTATACTGGATTAATCCAAGAACTTGCGTCATGTAAGGATGTTATTTCTTTTACATCTGATCAATGATTGAGTAGGATGTTCAAGTAATCTTCGAACTTGACAATTTCTTTCTAGAAATTTGATCATGATCATCGATAGATAGCAAAGAAGGGACTACAGTCGAATGTAAAATTACAACGCCCCCACATTGTACCCACTCTCACACACAACAAGACATGGTGTGTACAGCAAGTGTTACCCGTCTAACAAATTCGCCCAGATCCAAATAACTCAAAGGAGCAACACTGACCCAATGCTGCACGCAGTGGGGTAACTTTTTTTATTTTTAAAAATTTTGTAGGTCGATCCCAAGGTGCCCTACATATAGTTACAGGCTGATCTGCGATCTAAGAAACATGAAAAGCGAAAAATTGTTATCGGACTAGGCCCATTAGTGACAATTTATACTGTCCATTGGGACATGTTTTTTATTTTTCAGATTTTTTTGATCATCTAATCAATGATCGACTGGTGTAGATGTGTAGGACACCTCAAGATTAACCTAAGAAAAATTCTACAAATCATTTTTTTACCCCGCTGCACTGACCTTCAGTACACTACAACAAGTGTTACTCAACTCAAAGAACCGATTCCTTCCCAATTCCGACTTGGGCCAACTTGAACTCACAGTGGGCTGGCCCAAAATGGCTTGGGGCTGGACAACCTAACTCTAGGATCAGTCCCACAAGTAATACTTGCTGCAATGCTCGTGTGCTGCACACAGGGGTGTTGAACTGGGTAAAAGAAAAAAAATCATTTTTTTCAAATGGGCTCCGAGGTACCCTAGACGTATGTACAGGCAAATCACTAATCAAACGTCTCGAAAAAAATCTGAAAATCAAAAATCGTTATTGGGCTCAACTCACTAAAGACATTTTTACTGTTCATTAGGGCTCGATTTTTTATTTTTCAGATTTTTTTGAGAAGTCCGATCGATGATTGATCTATATAGACATCTAAGGCACCTCGAAGTTCACTTGAAAAAAATTACAGAAATAAATTTTTTTTCACCTACTGCAATACCCCAGCATGGGGTTAAGCCCACCATCTGAATGGGCCACCTTATGCGAACCCAGTCCGAACACGACAAAGCAAAATCAATCTTAGGAAACAAGAGTAATGAAAATAAAACTCGTCCCCATCGAGTTTTACATTAGAGAGTGAAATATTGTCCTTCACTATTCCGATTTTTTTTTCTATATTTCTGCAGGAATATTGGATTAGCGTCTGGAGTATGGGCTCACCATGTCATGACGCCAACAGATTTATTCGCAATCAAATTTTCGGTTTGGAATATTTTGGCTGAAACAAGAGAATAACTGACATTTATGTTTGGGAAAGGAACAAACATGTTCACGTGTAACACTTGCTGCACTACATGGAATGCGGTTAATTTTTTTTTTTGAAATTCCTTTTTATAAAGGACCCCATCATGTTCTCCATGTCTATATAATCTTATCTCCGATCGGATGATCTAAAAAAGTTTGAAAAATTAAAAATCGAGCCCAATGAGCAGTAAAAAATTATTGTTCATTAGACTTGATTTTTTATTTTTCATATTTTTTTAGATCATCCGATCTAAGAGTGACCTACACAAGAAGTGTGGGACGTGATGGAACTGACTTAAAAAAAAATAAAAAATAAAAACAAGATTATTACTGCTGCAGCCTGCACCGTGCGCTGGATGAAAACAGTTACAGTAACATACCTTTTTAACATATTTTTTATATTTAAATTTTTTAAAATTATTTTTTCTCTATTACAACGTATCAGATTTCTGTTACTAAATATGATGCCGCTCTTGTCCCTTTTGCTTGTGTTAAATATAATTTTATTATGGGGACTATAAATAGTTGAGCTAATCCAGATGAGTTATATTCAACTAACGTATATACTAGAACGAATAGTTTTTTTTTATTTGGTAACTATAATCTTATAAGTTGAAATAAAATAAAATTAAAAGTAAAATTGATAAAAAAAATCAGGTATTAATAGAAATAATTTATTCAACCATTTTATGAGTTAGTTATTCTAGACTAGTACTGGACAATCTATTTCAAGATAAGCAACACATTCTGCTTAACAAATTGGCCCAGATCCAAATAACTCAAAGGAGCGACACTGACCCAGTGCTGCATGCAGTGGGGTAATTTTTTTTTTTTTTTCAAAATTTTTTAGGTCGATCCCATGCCTTACACATCCTACAGGCCGATCTCTAATTAGATGATCTAAAAAAATGAAAAATGAAAAGTTGTTATTGGGCTAGGCCCGTTACTGACAATTTATATTGTTCATTGGGGCTCGTTTTTTATTTTTTAGATTTTTTTGATCATCTAATTGATGATCGATTGGTATGGATGTCTAGGACACCTCGAGATTAACCTAAAAAATTCTAAATTTTTTTTTTTTTTATCCCGCTGCACTGACTCTCAGTACACTACATCAAGTGTTACTCAACTCAAAGAACTGATTCCTTCCCAGTTCCGACTTGGGCGAACTTGAACTCACAGTGAGCTGGCCCAAAATGGCTTGAGGCTGGACAACCTAACTCTAGGAACAGTCCCACGAGTAATATTTGCTACAATACCTTTACGTGTTGCACACAAGGTATTGAACCAGGTAAAAGAAAAAAAAAATCATCATTTTTTTTTTCAGATGGGCTCTGAGGTACCCTAGACGTCCGTACAGGCAAATCATTGATCGGACGTCTCGAGAAAAATCTAAAAACCAAAAATCGTTATTGGGCTAAGCCCACTAAAGACATTTTTACCGTTCATTGGGGCTCATTTTTTTTTTTCAGATTTTTTTGAGATGTCCGATCGGTGATTGACCTATATAGACATCTAGGGCACCTCGGAGTTCACCTGAAAAAAAATTACAAAAATATTTTTTTTTCCTCCCACTGCAATACCCAACATGCGGTTAAGCACACCATATGAATGGGCCACCTTATACGCACTCAGTCCGAACATGACCAACCAAAATCAATCTTAGGAAATAAGAGTAATGAAAATAAAACTCATCACCATCGAGTTTTACATCAAAGAGTGAAATATTGTGTTTCAATATTCCGATTTTTTTTTTCTATATTTCTGGTGGAATATTGGATAAGCGGCTGGAGTACGGGCTCACCGTGTCATGACGCCAAGAGGTTTATTCACTATCAAAATTTAAGTTTGGAATATTTGGCTGAAACAGGAGAATAACTGACATTTATTTTTAGGAAAGGAACAAACATGTTCACAAGTAATACTCGCTGCATAGGATGCGGTTATTTTTTTTTTGAAAATTTTTTTATGATAGATCTCATCATGTTCTTCATATCTATATAATTTTATCTCCGATCGGATGACCTAAAAAAATTTGAAAAATAAAAAATCCAACCCAATGAACAGTAAAAAATCATTGTTCATTGGGTTTGATTTTTTTTTTTTTTTTAAATCGTCCGATCTAAGATCGACCTATACAAGAAGTGTAGGACATGATGGAAACGACTTAAAAAAATTTGAAATAAAAAAATATATATATATTGTTGCTGCAGCCCGCACCACACCTGTACAGCAAGTGTTACCCGTCGAAGAGTCCATTCTGTTCACCTTTGCCACAACATTTTGGAGCTTGCGGTGATAAAAGAAAGACAAATACTACATCTTGGATGGGAAAGTAATACAGTATGTCCTGCTGTGAGCTTTCTAGAAAGGAAGGCAATCCTCACCCCCCAATATCCTCCATTTCCTTTCTGTTGAAGTAAGTGGGTTAGGGTTTCGCTCAGTAACGAGGTTCTAGAGGACGCAAGGCCGTATGTCATTGTCTTTTGGGTCTTACTAGTTGATAATGTACGTGCAAATGCACTACAAAAAAGAAGCATCATATATAAAACCTGTAATTAAAAAATTATTTTACAAAGAACTCTTTTTTAATTTTAAATTATCTTATGAAAATAGAATAATTTTCTCAAATAGAGTTATACCTCTCCGATTCCTGCACCTTGGTTTCTTGCTTCTCACCACCTCCAATGTTCAACCATGGCAGCCACGGGAGTTGACCATGGCATGCTTGCCATGCTTGCCGTGATGCTGCTGATAGCCTCCTCAGTGCATACGACTGATGCGAGTGGAACAACCATCAACCTCGGTGCCTGTGTCTCCCAGTCCACGACGGCGTTAAGAGGGTGTATGACTGGGGGCTTCGACGTCGGCGTTGCGCCTACTCGGTGCACCGACTCCTGCATGCCGTGTGTCAACATTTTCTTCACCTGCTCTACGGCCTGCTTCACAGGACAGGCTTAAGCAGGACGCATTGCTTCGTACTTGAGGATGAGTTGAGATCATTTACGTCCAACTTTGGATTGGACTCAATTAATAAAGAGAGAAAGAAGGAGGTTAAAATTTTGAGATCACCGGGGCGTGGGCAAAATAGATTTTGACACTGTTTGACTCTCTTCTGGTAAGATTGGTTTTAACTGTTTGACCCATCTTCCCCTCTTTTTACTGACTGAGTTTAATTTAAAATTGGACGTAGAGGATCTCAATTCCTTAGGAATGGGGACAGTGTTTGCATGATGCATGCTAGCTAAGTCTGAGAATAAAGCGTAACCTTATGCTTCAATAGAGGAGGCCTCTCTTGAAGCCATGATGAGGTTTCGCACGTCAGAACTAAGGCGAATATGTATATATAACCATGTACATATGTGTACATGTCTTCTGAAATAATGGCACACCTTCCATCCCCGTCGTTTATGCTATACTATACCAGCGCCGTTTGCTCAAGATCACAAATCTCCTGCACACCATCCCTCCCTCCATATATTCTAGTGCTCGTCGAGAAGCACAAAAAATCTGTCCACTAAGTTAAATGTCAATTAAGTTGTTTATCAAACAAGTTCCCCACATAATTCTTATTCTCTTAAGGTATTTTTTTAATTACAGATTTAGACAATAGATGAGAAATTAGAGTTAAGATATTTAAAATATTTTTTTATCAAACGGACCCTTACTCAGCCAAATTTTATTTTAAAAAATATTGTTTAAGTTTTTAATCTCTTTAATCTATTTAATTTAGGAAATTTTTTTATAATCTCTTTATTTAATTAATACAAGCTCTCTATGATTTTATTTTTATTTTAAAAATATCTCAAAAAACTCAACAAAAAACTTTTAGATACTTTGAGGAGACGACTACCTAAAAGATATCTTTTCTAAATAAAAATAAAAGTGCGTAATTTTTTTACTAAATAGAGATATATAGAAATATGAAGAAAGATCTACATATGATGTTCATCGATTTAGAGAAGACCTATGATAGAGTTTCAAGAGATATCTTATAGTAAGTGTTAGAATGCAAGAGGGTATCTATTAGGTACATACAAATATTAAAAGATATGTACGAAAGAATAACTACTAATGTCCGCACAGTTGGAAAAAAAAAAAAAGAGATTTCCCTATTTTAGTTGGAATACTTCAAGGATCAACAATAAGTCCTTATCTTTTAAGATTAATTATGAATGATTTAACAAAAGATATACAAGAGGACATTCTGTAGTATATGATATTTGGAGATAATATTGTGTTAATAGATGAAATGTAAGAGAGAGTTAATAAAAAATTAGAATTTCAAAGAAGTACCTTAGAATCTAAGGATTTCAAGTTAAATAAAACTAAGACAATATATGCATTGTAAGTTAGTGAAAGTCATAGGGATGATAAGGAGGGAGTCAATTTAGATGGAATAACAACACCCTAAAACATCTATTTCAAATATCTTAATTCAATCTTCCAAAAAATAGAAGATACAAGAAGGATGTTAACCAAAGGATTAAAGCAGAATGGCGAAGTGGATACTTGTCACAGAGAGTCTTATGTGACCGTAAGATCTTAACAAAGTTGAAAGAAAATTCTACCGTATGACGATAAGACCTGTGACGTTATATGCTAGTTAGTGTTGGGTGATGAAGAAGTAACATGTCTCTAAAATAAGTATTACGAGATGAGAATGTTAAGGTAGATATGTAGGCATATTAACTTAGATAAAATTCGTAACGAGTATACTAGAGAAAATGTGGAAGTAGTATCGATTGATTAAAGACAAATGGAGAGAAAGGAGATTGAGATGATCTACGCATGTTAGGTGTAACTTAGGGAGACTCCAATTAGAAAGTAAAACATATTAAAATAGATAAAGGGAAGAAAGAAATTAATAGACCTAGATTAACTTAGAAAAGAGTAGTATAATATGATTTGGAAATTTTAAAACTTACATACGAAGTAGTCCAAAATTATTTAAAGTGGAGACAGAGAATTCATATAACCGACTCCAATTAATTTGAGATTTAGGTTTAGTTGAGTTGAGTTGAGAGATATTATAAAAAATTTTCTCTAAGTTAAGAGATTGGAGGGACAAAAATTTGAAAAAAAAAACTTTCAAAGAAATTGACCATCTATCTTGGTGCTGTTTTTGATACGTAAAGTGCTTTAAAACATTGTAAATATCTGTAAGACAACATTTCCTTATATTCGGAGCATTATAAATTATTTTGTGTTATTTTTTTCTATATTTGGAATGTCATAAGTTACCATATTTTAAAATCGGTAAACCCTTAAAATTCTCTTTTAACTGATTTTAGTTTACTAGAAAATTTAAAATCAAAAACTTTATTTTCATTGATTTTAAATTGACAAACGAGCCTGTAACGAATACTGTCTACTACCTAGGAAGTCGGAACTTGGAAACTCGGGTAGACTCGGATTCAGCGCTCGCGGTCGCCGACGCCGAGTGAGCCAGGCGAGCGCACTCGGGGTTAATTTAAGCTTCTTGAGCGTGGGCGTTGTGTCGAACACCCTTCGCGCATTTGAGGGTTTTTTGGGAGTGTGGCCATGGCGGCAACACCGGCGGCGGCAACACCGACCCTTTCCAGGAACTAGCAAGTAGCTCTCTCTCTCTCTCTCTCTCTCTCTCGGCCATGGCTACTCTTCTCCTCCTCCGCCGCCTCCGCGCTTCCCCATCCTGCTATTCCTCTGTGATCAGGAGGGCCCAACGCCTCCCCTGCGCAAGGCCCTTCTCCTCCTCCGTCCAACCCTTGTGGCAGCCCGACCCTGTCCCCCCTCTCCCCCCCGCGCCGCCGCCTCCGTCCGACCCCAAGGCCGGCCTCTCCTCCCGCATGTCCTTCGTATTCGACCAGATAGACGCCATGGAGCGCGCGCGCGGCGCGAAGGATGAGGCCCTCCAAAGGATCCGCGCCTGGCGCCAGACCAAGCAGCAGCAGCAGCAGCAAGATGGCCCTGATGGGGATGGAGCCGCTCGGGGGATCGATTTGGAAGCGGTGACCGCGGCGGAGGCGGAGCGGAAGGGGATGGTGGTGGAGCAGGAGGGGAGAAATGTGTTCGGAAAGGAGGTGGAGCTCGTGCATCCGTGGCCTGAGTGGATTGAGCTGATGGAGTTGCTGGTGAAGCAGAACTACTTCGACCACCGGCGTTTCGACGAGGGCCAGATGGTTAGGGATCTCCCGATTGACCTCTCGGGGATTGCGGAGGATGTGGGTTTCGATTTCACTCGGGACTGGGCCACCGTCCGCACTGCATGCCTTAATTTTGGTCGAGATCGTTTCGACATCTTGAGGTAATTGCTGAACAGAGGAAAAATAGGTCTTTAGTGTTTCTCTTTTTGAATGTGCATGACGATCGTCGTGTTCTTGTGGATTAGCATGGAATAAGTAAAACCAGTTTATGATGTTGCGTTCGTGTCGTTGTCGTGCGTTGCTCGGAAAGGAAGCGTTTCGAGAAATGTTTGCTCTCATGTGGGGAATGTGAAATGGGTTTTATTGAAACGGAAGAGTTTGTATTTTTGTTGCTGCCCTTTAATGAGCAGAGATGTTGGGTTTCCTCTGATTCTAGGTCTTTGTCGAGGAAGGATTTGCAAATTCTTGTTGGAAACGGATGCCCCAGCACGGATAAGAAGGTGGTGTTCTCTGCAAAGCTGTTGAGGAAGCTTGCTCATCTTGATGAAGGCGATGTATGCACCACATCCTAATCTTAGAACAAGTCACTGTGAGGGGAAAAAGTTCTGTTATTCAGTTTGGCTTTCTTTTTGATATTAGTGCACAGACTGAACTTTATATCACAAGGATCTTTCATCTCCCAGCTAAGCAATTTTAGTCTGGTCTTGTTAGCAAGTAGAACCAAAAGTTAAAATCTTTGAATAAAATTATTTTTTGTAATTCCTGATTCCTCATGAATGTGCACATGCATACACCGTCAAATTCATGAACATTGACAAGAATATATGCATAATAACCATTTTTGTACTGGTGTGAATTGTGAGAGGCAGTTTTTATTTTCAGTGTACAATGAATTGCTGATACAATTTCTCCCCTTGTTGTCAGAGAGCATTAGCATTTTTGCATATTCTTGTACTACTTTCTGATGAATTCTGGTACTTGTATTACTTTCTGATGAATTATGGTACTGTCTGCTTTCAAATGTTAAAAAATGATGTTCATCTTGTTTTTTAAAAAATGATGTTCATCTTGTTTTTAAAAAAATTGATGTTCATCTTGTTTTTCAAAAAAAATGAAGTCATGAAGCAAAGACCTTTATGGTAGGGGAGAATTGCTCAAGAAGGTTGAAGCATGTGATTCAGAAACATGAATAGTTGACAGAAGAGGATAATGAATTTATAACCAGATGAATAATTGCCAGAAGTGGATAATGAACTTTAGACTGCTCTTAACATGTTGCACAATTAATCAACGTGAATAGTTTCCTCACACCTTTCTAAGAGGTTTTGGCGATCAATAGATTCAGTACCATAATGCCACATGATAGGGATTGTCTGCATTTGTGTAAGCATCTGAAAACCTATCTGCACATCAAATTGGTGTTGGACGTAGTTAGTGGCATAGCCATGAAGAACATGTGTGATGCATGCAACATGTGCTGCTATGTGGATCTGAACTTGCAATGTTGGAGTAAAATCCTATGTCAAGTGTCAACTGGGCCATTCACCCATTTTATTTGTCTTCCCTTTCAATGGAATCATACTTGTTGGGCAAAGAACAGTCTCAAAAAATGAAAGGCTTAGAACAAGAGTCATGTATGGGATAGAGGGAAAAAGAAAAACAAAATAGTTAAAAAAAAAGTAATAAATTGCTGTTTCAAGAAAGGACAAATGTTTCCAAACTTCTAAGATTTATGACAAAGGAAAATCAAATAAACAAAATAAGCACATTGACTATCTTCCACTGAGGTTAGAAGGCAGCACCATTCCTTCCCACATAAACCTCCCATAGTAGACATGCATCCCTGTGAGATTTTCCATCACCAACCTTGGCCTAACCTTTAATTGAGGGAAAACTGGTCAGAATGATTCGTAAAGGAGAATCTTTAGTGGAAGCATGGGCCTGTAGGTTCGTCCTCCACTGCAGAGGTGGTATAGTACATCAATCCCAAACTCAGCAGCCTGGACATTAACAGGTAAGAAACTCTAATGGAGGTTTGAAGAAAGAAAAAAAAACCTCCATTACTAACATCTGATCCTAGGTGAACATTCAATCACTCCTGAAGTCTGTAAAAGAAAATAAAGGAGATGGACAGGGAAACAATCTAATTTAACCCATCTCCATACTTTTGTATTACAAATCTGGGGATTGGAAAACATATGACTGATGTTTACTCTAGTGCTCTCATCCTACCATTGCTAAGCAAAGCATTGTGGTTCAAATGCGAACAATAGGACAATGTGATCAACAAGAAAGTCAAAGGTCACTGATTCAGTTATCTCCTCAAAGACTGATTCTATCACCAGGCTTTTACTAATCACATGAAGATGCTACCAAGTCATGCAACTTAAGCCCCAAGTATATTGCCAAGTCTAGGCTTACTCAGCAGGCTTAAAAGTGCATAAACAGTTCAATAAGAAGACTGTTGATGTAATTTGCACATTTGTGGAAGAGCTTTTTAATGCCTACTATCAGAATGCCCTATTTCATAAAATTAAATTCCAATTTTTTGGTTCTAGGACTGACTTTATCTCTTTGCTTCTTTGGGCTTTTTCCAATAGGAATTTTTACATATATACCCCTGAAAAATTGCCACATTTGTATTTATACCCCCCAACTCCCGTATATTGTTATCAATAACCCACAAAAACCACAAAAAGGTTGCAGTCATGTCCCTTCACTCCTGGAGCCATTAAGTGACAGGGGATATTCGTTGAATATGCTACAATAGGCATTAATCAAGAACTCATCTAGCTCGACCTCGCCGCCCACCTTGGCGATGCACCACAGCACCCCCTCGACGGCAGATATTTTGTCGTCCTCGCCTCCAAGCTCATTCAGTGCCACCTTCTTGGTAAGGGGTAACGTCCCCACTACCAGGGAGGATCTGGAACCCAAAATTCCCATGTAATAGACCCATTACCTAGATTAGGAATGGGCTTCCCAAGATCATTTGCTGAACACGTGCACAAATCTCAAGAATACATTAATCATGTCATAATGTAATTAATAAAAGTACGACCTCTAGTATTCATTAGTCATACATGTCCAGAATTACACACTGAGCCAAACATAGTACAGTGGTACAAACTGACAAGTACATTATACTATTGGACCCAAACTACAATGTGACCCTCACATCACATAACTAAGATACAATTGACCCCAAAATCAAAAAGTGAGTGTTGCTAGCGTCGTCTTCTTCAACTCAAGTTGTCCGTCTTCACTGTCCTTCCTTTTTACTTGAAAAATATTTAATCATCTTTTATGAGAATCCTGTAAATGAGTCCTCAGTAGCGATCATTTACATCCCTATTGATATCCCACAAACACACATATTGACACATTCATTAATTCTTACATATGCATGCTAATATATATCTTTGCGACGTGACACATGCAATTCACATATGTTTAACATAAGAAATCGACGTAAAATAATCAACATTCATAAACGTAAAAAATTTCCATATTTTTCTATTAATTACTTTATTATTATATTTTGTGGTACTTATATTTTAGTGGTAAGTATAAAGAATATAGAAAACTATATATATATATATATATATATAATCGTCTTTGAGTTTCAGGAGTGAGTCCTTAATCGTTAATATTGTCAACTATATCGTAATCGTAGGACTCATCCTTCAATCCGAAGTGACGGGAATAATAATCTACTAACAAGTCGTATGGTGAGTAGGTTGTTCCTCTATGTACCTACCATCCCTACAGTCTACCCAACCCAATAAGTCTCTGAATACCTATATGGGAGGCTGAAAAGGACTAAGCCGAGTCTACAGTGTACCCACTCACCTCTACTGCAGCGTCCATGCCCCGACCTATGAATGCACTCAAGTACGAATTTTGTCTCCTGTCCAGCCGAGGTCCTGAAATTGGACTCTAGAATCGTAACTAAAATATGGATGCTCTGTACCTTGGCGCCACACATCGTTAAGGAGCTTTATGTACGTTTCCTCATCTCCAGGAGACGTGTCATCTTCCCCCTAGCAATGATGTCACTTCTTTATTTTATAAAAAGGGTAAACAATATAAAAATCGTCAGTCATTTGTCATAAAAATTTGCTATTATCATAAAGGACACCATTTAGTTTCTCCGGATTCTATAATCTTTATCTGCCTCAATGGGGTCATCATAGCCATGAAGGCTTTGTTACTCTTTTTACCGTATACATATATATAGTATAAGTATGGCTATAAACTTCCGTTTGAAGTTTAAGGCTCCAAATTCGTGTTTCTTTTATAATTCATATGACTGTAGATGGACTGGGTCCATCACTTCATAATTTTATTCTAAAAAATGAGAATTTTCCTAAACATTTCGTGATTCAAGTCTTAGTCATCTTTTTGTGATACGAACACTCCAATTTGGAGTTAACCCCCTAACAAGTTTATATGATTTCATCTGAAGATTAGAGTTTTTAAATTTATCAAAACATGGCATGCTTTTAATAATAAAAGCATTGCCAAACCAAGCCAAAAATCATAATAAAACCATGTCTCTTTTTGACAATTCAAACCAAATCTTTAATAGAACCATGTCTCTACCTATGCTTAACATAAAATTATAAAATTATCTCATCATGCCTTCAAATCACAAAATTACCTAAACGAAAATTTTATCTTAAAATCAATTTTTTTTTCTACTACTTAAAACTAAATTGCAAGGATAGTTGTAGGGAGTATCACCTTACCTCTTACCAAAAAGACCGCCGCCGCCGAGCCACTGCTAGCCTGCTACCAGCTGACCGCCCTTCTTCCCCCTTTCTCTCTCTCTCTGTCCCCCCCCCCTCCCCTTGGCCCCTTCTCTCCCTGCCCATGCCAGCCCCCTCACCCCCCCTTATATATAGGGGAAGGGCGGTGGGCAAGGGGAGAGGGTAAGGTGGTTGGAGGGGGCCCCCTTATTGGGGGTGGTGCCCTTATTGGACCTGTTTTGGGCCCAATAACCATGGCCCACTGGCCTTGTTAAGGAAGGGCCATTAAGGCCTTTTATTTAAGCCCAATTAGGCCTACAAATTGGGCCCATTAAGGTCTGTTTTTAGGGCCCATTAATGGAACCCATTAACAGCCTATTAGGCATGTTGGCTTAGGTCCAATAAGCCTATTAAGTTTAAATAAAAAATCATTTAAGCCCCTTATCTTTTATTAGTTGCGATCATGCCCGTTTGTATTTATGTGGGGTCTTACAAGGGTGGCCAAGGACTGGTCGTTGTCCAGCTTCCGCAGCAGCGCTGCCGAGTCGATTGCAGTGAAGGGTACCTTCCACCATCAGCCCTGCCGAGTCGCAGCCGCTGTTGGGAGGGGCAGTGGTTGACGAAGGAGATGAGGCGGAGGAAGAGGTCAAGGGAGGAGATCAGGTCAGGGACGACCTGGTGGAGGAAGGTGATGAGGTCGGGCTTCTACCACGTCTCCTTCCTGCTGCCAAGTTGTCCCCCGCGGTAGGACCGTTGTGGTGGTGGCAGTGGGGGGCTTGGAATCCATAGTGGCGCTCTGCAAGACCGTTAACCCAAGGGTAGATTAGTCTTTTCATGCATTTGACCGTGCTTAAATTTACCCAGCAAACAGACATTACAGCAAGGGTATAGATATAACATTTCTGTGGTTTCTAGGGGTGTTGATAAGAATAAATGGGAGTTGGGTATACAAATACAAGTATGTAAAAGTCTCTTTCCATTATTTTTCCCCTTTTAGTTGGTTAGAAGGTGTCCTCATTGACGATTTCTCAATGTAGTAAGGTTATTGTGAAATAAAATGAAGTCAATTGCTAGTTAGGACTGGAAAAAGAAATTGAGGATTTTGAGAAAGGCCTACGCATAGGTATATTGTCCAACACATCATATATGAATTTGCAATAGGTTGCAGTCTATATACAAAACAATGATACTTAGCAATCCATTTTTCCAGAGTATCTATATCCCCTAGTAGATGTTACATAGGGCCAGTTCAATGATTGCTAGCATTCATGCCTTTGTAGTTTGCTTGAATGCGAATTTCGTATCTTGGTAATAAGCCTAACCAGATTTGTGCATGGTTCATATGCTACATGTTATTTTGATCTGTTATTATCATTTATCCCTCGTAATGTGTGTTAGCTCTATATTTCTTGCATTTCTCTGTAGTTTAATTAAGACAGTGGACGAAGTAGGTTTTGTCGATTAATTTTCTCTTCATTTGCTAGGTCTGTAGTGCTTGCAAATTAAGGAGCACCTGTACCAGTGGTTATTTGCTGACAAAGAAAGAGGATGAAGCACGGACTCTTGATGTGATGCGCATCTTATTAACGTTTGCCTTTGATTCAATAAATAGTTCAGTTGAAAATAAGGCCCTTATGAAATTGAAATCTGTGAAAACAATAACCCGAAAGTTGCTACATGACATAGTCAAGTTAGGTGCAGTTCCAATTGATCCTAACCTTCCCCTGCCAGTAATCAAGAGACCCCCTCCTAAGGTAAAACAGCCACCAACTCCACCAAAGAAACGAGTTGGCCGTGATGATGTTGAAATGAAGAAAGGAGATTGGCTTTGTCCAAAGTAAGTACTTTTGACCCCCCTCCCTTTTAGAGTAACTTATACTTTCTGCTTTTGTATGTTCATTTTTTTATCAAAATTTATAATGTGCCTGAAACAGCCATACATGTTCACTCAAGTGTCAACTCATGCATGTACAGAATATACTTAAATCTCAAAAATAAACAAGAGATAACTTGTGTGTTATTTGGCTATTAACATATTGAGATGTGTACATAGCTGCATGTATACATGCCATGTGGAAGGGCCATCCATTTTGAACTAAGCTGTTCAATCTCCATCAGGACTGCTGAGGATATGCAAAGTGTCTTTCACCTCTGCCTGAACACCCCCCTCCCCCCAACCCCCCACATAAAAAATAAATAAATAAATAAATCCTGTGTATATACAGAAAGGCCAAGTGTGAGCAAGTAAATAAACTTTTTCTTTCAAATTAATGATTTACAGAAACTTACAGCTTGTGTCCCCAAGGTTGAGAACTTGTTTATAATCTAAAGCTCTGTGTTCAACATGCCTGCCTCTTTAACTATGACTCTTTTTCCAAGTAGGTGCTTAAAACTTGTTTGTGCATCTTTCAGGTGCGACTTTATGAATTTTGCAAAGAACACAGTCTGCTTGCAATGTGATGCTAAACGCCCCAAAAGACAACTCCTCCCAGGGGAGTGGGAGTGTCCTGAGTAAGCCTTTTGGCTTTTGTTTAAACCTATGCATTAAGTACCAAGATATTCAATTTCCAGCATGAAGTTTGAAAAAGGTTTTGACAACGTTGATGTTCTTTTTGTTAGGTGCAATTTCTTAAACTATAGGCGTAACATGGCATGCTTTCATTGTGATCATAAGCGTCCACCAGATGAGTTCACAGAAAACAAAATGCAATTCAAACAGCAAAGCTTGCATACAAGACTGGAGAGACCTGCTGGACTGTCAAATTTTGCTAATGGTTGGAATTTTGATTTTGATGACAACGAGTCTGATGGTGCAGATGTAGCAGCCTTTGAGTTTGCAGATCCTCCTAGAATGAGTGATAATTCTCTGGATGGTCCACCTCAAAGAGGAGTTACCAGAGGGTTTGATGATGGGACTCCCGAGTCCAACAGTATGCCAAGAGTTCGAGACACAGGTGAACACTTCACAGAGCCTGATGAGAAGGCTTTCTCACATGCTCCTAGGACAGGTTTTGATGATTTTGAAGATGAAGATGATGATGTAGATTGTTATGAGATTGATGACCGACCTGTGAGTCCAATCCGTGAGGTTGCTCACAAAAATATGCCTGAATTTGAAAACAGTGCTGGATCAGAGGATTTCGATGATTTTGAAAGTGACTATAAACGACATGAGAGCTTCAATGCAGATTCAACTGACTCAGATGATAATGACCAAAACATTGATTCTGATAGTGATGTTTCAAATCATCCTCAGTGGAGGTCTTTTAAGAAGACAATGTGGACATCTGGTGAGACTAACCAAAACAGAAGAATACCAGATGATAGTCAACTATACTCTGACTTTGATGACAATAGTGATTGGGAGTTCTCTTCCAAAGATAGGAGAGGGGTTGCACGTGATTCTCATGCAAGGGATTCTGGAAGGATGAGAAATTATGATTCTGATGATGATCTTTTTGGTTCTGATTCTCAAGATCATGGCTACTTGCACTCTAATGGAAATAAGGCACGAGGAAATGGAGGCAATAGAAACATAAGGGGAAACAGCTTCAGGGAATCAGATAACTCTGATGCTGCCATCACGCGAAATTTTGAAACACGCAGTAGAATGAGTAACAGAGGAACCTCTTTTGGCAACACTCATGATGATTGGCCTTATGGAGGTCCAAATAGGAAAACACGAGGTGTAAGAGCCAACAGTGATCGTGCACAAAGGGGGAGAAATGAAAAATATGGTTTGCGGGGGTTTGATAGACCTCGTGAAGGACAATTTGAATATAAGCAAGATAGAAAGTCTAATTTGTCCAGTGATACAGCAAGACGGTCTGATGAATATAGGCAAGGCAGAAGATCCAATCATTGGAACAATAGATCAACAGGTTTTTGATGAATATAGGATAGATGTGCTACATTGAAATGTTTCATTGATGGATTAAGAACCTTTCATTTGCCTCATAGGGAGAAGGATTTGATATAAGCAAGAAGGAAATTCCAACAATCGCAATGGCACGTTGGAGGCTATTCTGAATATAGGCAAGGAAAAGTTCTACTAAGTTGAGCAACAGATCATGGTTTTGACAGGTGCAGATGTGGGCTATGTTAAACAGCTCAGTGATGGATTAAGATTTTTTATGATGATAGCAAAAGCATTTCCGTTGTTGGAAGATGAAAATGCAACTTCACACTTAATTTCTCCACTATGTCCCCTCGTACACTGAACACTGGAACTAACTTGAAAATTCAAAGGCCTTCAAAGGCAACTTTGAATTTGGAGATGATCACCATGCCATTTGCCTAATTACATGATAATTTATGGAATTTATGAAAGCACAAATATGTGTGTTAGCAGCAAAAAGTATTTCAAATGTACAACTGGTTAGTGCAGTCTCAACTGGAGTGCCTGTCCTTCTGGGAAAAGTAACCCCAGGCTACACGTAAGTTGTTTCATTCAGAATAACGCTGTTGGGATCTGGTTTGAATATGCCTTTTATTATTCTCATCATCATGTCTGTAACTTGGTTATCTTAAAAAATCATCAGTGCTTAGAGGTTAGGTGTCTTAGTTATTTCTCTCTGCCTTTCTCTTCCATTTTATTCGATGAATTTTGGTCCAAGTTGATTAAGCTAAGAAAAGGTGTTAACAATTAGTTGACCTGCACTGTGATGCTGAGATTGTTGCTGATTATGATTTTCTAATATTACTCTGTATCCATAAACATGCTAAAGAATTCTCTACCGTTAAATGGCATTTCCTTTCCTTAATGAAACTTTGTTTCCTCCTAATTTCTTGATGTGTTTGATGCGAACTGGATAAGTTTTAAGGGAAGATGATTTTTTGCCATTTTAAAAATGTGTTGCAGGCATTGAGAATGATTCTTGGATGGTGAGAATAGGATGGCAGAGAAGCCGCCACACACCCTTGGCATTTCAGCGTGGGCTGTTTTGGACACAACAACTCCTCCTAAGGATGAGAATTGTGGCCAAGCCGTGGGATTCAGGTTGTGTTGCAGAACTTGAGAGATGTCATTGAGAAGCTACAAGACCATCTATTCTTTGTTATACAATCATCTTTGCAGATTTTAGCTAATTCTTTTCTGTTTGTGTGTAGAGAATTAGTTTGACCATGAAAAATAGTTGCTTTCTACTTGTATTCGTATTATTGGTACATTAGGAATTAAACAACGTCTGATAATTGATGATCTTGGGAAAATAAATACTATGGAATCGTTATTTATCATTCAGGTTATGATATGGTGTTATGTAGCATTCTTGTAAATTTATGATCTTAAAATACCCCAAACTTTGTTGTGGTAGGGAATTTCTAATTTTGAATAGTTTTCGTGGTGGCACACGATCAAGGTATCAGATGCTGTCATACATTCTCTTTGACTTGAAGTAACAGGCCTCCGAGATGTCTAGAGAATTGGCTGTATGTGCCTTCCGGTATCCCCTATGTTGTCCACAACAACATTCCTTGAAAGATGGCTGGATTCCCGAAAAATTGGAAAGCAAGTCGGACGACTCTTGCATGCATCGGCATGGTAATCTCACCTGCATTTTCACGTCTAACTTGAGCTCTGTTTTTTCTCACCGATGCACGAATGCCCTACGGGGTGATGGCAACACATCCTACACCCCTCCAACGCATCGATCTGTTAAATGCAACAGCTTAAGTTCCTTGGAACCTTCATGACTGGATCGACGGCATCAAAATGTTGAAAGCCTTAATTTCTGAACCGCAAATCCGGCACGAAGGGGCAGAGAGAGAGAGAGAGAGAGAACAACCAGGTGGCAAACTGGCTGGCTATCCAAGCTCGCAGAACTGCGAACACAGTGCATTGGACAGAGGACTACCCTCCTGAGGTGTTATCCTTCTGCCATAAAATCATGCATCCGCTTACTCCTCAGTCCTCACCAGAGCTAACCTGATGGGTTAATTTCTCTTGTAACCTAAAAACATCCAATGCCGCTCTTCAATCGATCTCTCTTAAGAGAATTGACCACGGATGCCTTTGAAGAACAGATCATGGCTCCTCGCTTTGCGTTACGGAACCTAATCTCTTTAATGTACAGGACTTGAACTGCCATTTGCACCTGTTGTCTTTTTGCTTTTGGACTGTGATCATGCTTTCTGGGACTACTCTTGGTAGGTGTAGTAATATGTTGCTTCCTTGCTGAGGGGTGAACCTGGTCGGATTAACTTTTCAATAACTTCCAAATCAGTCTTGCGGAATAGGGAGAAGGTTGTCTTATAGCAAGCACACCTTTTGCCTAGGCGAAAGTCGGAATTTTGAGATTGCTCGGTGACTCTACTGACCTAAGTAGACGTAGTTTGGTGTGGACATAATTTTGCGGTCAATACAAAGTCATGTTATTTGGAAATACGCTGAGGAAAATCGTGTGGGCGTATTTGCTATTTAGAGAATTAGATATACATGACAATTCAACAAAAAAAAAAAAACTTGTTTACTATATACGACAATTCAACAAAAGAATCTACTATTTGCTATATAGATGTCCTAATTTTGCGAGCCACAGATTGAAGAATGCGCAAGAGGCAACGCGTGTGGTGAGCTAAAGAAAACCCTTAACAAAACTTCAGCGTTCTGACCCGGCGTTACTTCCCGTCAGCACAACCAGAAAAAGGAGAGGTTTTCTCTCTCTTTTTTTGTCATATTCGTCAGATGATAAGCAAGCGAAGTCAAATACCCGTTTCCCCCGTTTTTTTTGTTTCTACCATGCTTCTTTCTTCTTTGATATTTCCTACGCGGTTCAAAGCATGGGACAACCGTGAGGGTAGGGGTGTCATTTGGGCGGACCAGCCTGTAGTCTAGTCCAGTCCAACCTATATTATAATAAATTGGACTAACATAAATTATCTAAATAGGGTTGGGCTAAACTTGGGTTGGCCTTAGTCAAAGTTGGGTTAGTTGGATTGAAATTGGGCTGGCCCAATTCAACCTATTGACTTTTGCATTAATTCATATAAAAAATATTTGTAACAAAATTTCGACAAATAGAGTCAGTACAATTCAACCAAACTCACTCACTTTTCAATTTGGGTTGAATTTAGGTTAAATTTGAGCTAAATATGAGCTGAATTTGGACCGGGCTGAAATTAGGTTGCGCTATTATGAATTTGGATTAAATCCAAATTACCATATAAGCTAAGCCCAACCCGCCCAAGTTACATCCCTACCTGAGGGGTCGTTTTATCCTCAAATGTCTAGGCACTGGTTTAGGTTTCTGAGATGATATTATATATATATATATATATATATATATATATATATATATATATATATGACGACAACACGTGCATAAAACTTATAAAACTACTAATTCACCTGTTTAAGTGTGCCGAATAAGTATAATGTTTATTAAATTTATATAAAATTTAAATAAATCAAGATGTGATCATCAAATTCGTCTGTTTAAACGTGTCAACATTTACTCATCCATCACCTTCATAATCATCATCTCTTCTAAAATCTCTTTTTTTTTCGTTCAAACCAAAAAGAATCACTAATCTCATGCCACCTAAAAGAGACAATTCAAACTGTCAAATATTCATAATCACCTTTTAATAGTCATTTTGTCCTAAAGTGCCCGTGTAAAGGCCCCTCCACGTGCACTCTTTCACCCGGTACGCACGAGGGACCCTGCTGCCACGGGCTTCAACTTGGGGCCAGGTGCCAAGGGATGCTCACAACAGTGAACTTGGTTAAGGTGTTCGGATGCTAAAAGGGAACCTTCTTCTCAAACCATGCTACCTCCAAAAATCACTAGCCGAGCCTGAAAAATGAGAGATTAGTCAAGGGAATCAGCCTTAGAACGTGTTTGGCAAAAATTCTATTTGAAAGTTACTTTTGGCTTTTACTACTTATATAGAATGAGTTGAGGGAGAAAGATTATAACTAATTTTAGTTTGTTACAAAAGTCAACTCTTCCATAATAACTTCATTTTTTCTCTAATCTTGGAAGCTCCTCTTTGTAATTTTCGGTTGGAAGTCAAAACACAAGTAAAATATCACATAAATAACTTTCAAGATCTAATAATTTTCTTAAAAAATAATTAAATAAAAAAACAAAAATACTTCCAAATGAAAATTGCGCCAAACACGACCTTAGCCGGCCAGCTGAGCTTGAGAAAGTGGCCGATGTGTGGCCACACTGGAGAAGCCACTAGTATAGGGTCAAGTTAAAACTTTTCCCATGGGCAGCTCCTGTAAAGATAGATCCTTGTTAAAAAGACATCCTTGTTAAGGCGTTTTGGAAGCCAATCTAAAGTCGTGTTTGGTGCCGTTTCTAAGTGGAAATATTTTTAGATTTTTATTCTTAATCATTTTGAGAAAACAAATAGGTGTTAGAAGTTACTTTAATAATATTTTAATTATTTTTTTGACCTTTAGCTAAAAACTCTAAATTGGAGGTTCTTAAATTAAAGAAAAATATAATTATTTAGAGAGGTTTGACTTTTACATCTATCCAAAATTAGTTATAAGTACTTCCTTCTATTATTTTTTATATCAAAACTGGCTTCCAAGTAAAAGTTAGGCCAAACACAACCTAAAAATGTAATGCGTGTGTATATTTATTCATCTCATAAATGATTATATGGTTATTTTACCATGATAAAGTCGAGTCTAATATTATTTATTTTGATAATTGTTTAGATAGACAGTGAAAGTGAATCACTCACTGCTTCTTGCAGTATTTTTTTCAAGATGTTGTTGTGTCTGCATTTGATAAAAAAGTAAAGACCTCATCTAAGACAAAACATATGGAATTGATTAAAACCACATGAGTATGATTGTCCTTTAGTCATGGGTCAAAGGACTTAAGATTGGGCATGTTGCTTTAAGTATAGATCTAGAGGGATCAATCTAGGAAACTTCTAAGTTTGTCTTGAGAGACATACATTGAGAAGATCTTGGAAGACTTACAAATGTATTCAACCAAGCTTCTTGATACTCTATATTTGAAAGGCTCAATTCATAAGATTAAATAAAGTCTCATAACATAGGAAGAATTGGAAAGGTGTTCCTTATATAAGATATGAGAGTCTCCTCTATGCTATCATGAAGAATCCCTTATAATGATTGAACATTATCTTTATGTTACTTGTGCATGGAATGGTTGTGATGAGATATCTCCTTGAGTGAGATAATTATTATTAATGTACTTATATGAGAATGTCACCAAACTGCGATCGGTCCAGTCATGCGGACGATCGTCATGTTACTAAGAGAGCGAGCATGATGAGATAGACTCTATAGACTTCGCGCTCCGTACGATTATGTCTTCATAATCAGAGGGAGTGTGATAAGAATCGTAATCATCTTAGCAGACGGAGACTGATCGCAAATTAGTCAGATATTGATTTATTTTTTCATGTAGCCTGTGATAATCGAATCTAATGTGAGCCATATACAAAATTCAAATGCATTTAATGGAGAGTAGGATTACATATTTGTATGGTGTATGAACATGGAGTATGTTGTTTGTTACCCCAACATAACATATAAATCATATTATATGTGTAATGCTTACAACTATTAGATGAGTGACTAAACGGATTCCTATTTTATCACTATGTAAAGTCTATATATTTTCTTGTACTCTTTAGGACTATACACCTTGTCATGAAATAGACACTTGATGATGATACATTAGCATATTATCAAAGGGTCATAAATCATCCAGTCGAGCAGAGCATGTCTAAGAAGGTAGTCAAATTCAAACAGATTACCATGTGTAGTGTAAGAAAAGCAAACTGCCATCACGCTTGTGTTGTTCTAACTCATTACTAGTTACCGATTATGATGGACGTGTGTAGCATAATTATGAGTGCAAACATATAGTTTAAGAGGTCAAAGTAGAGATCTCAGAGGAATTATATCAGTTTGACTTAGTGAGAGTTTGTGGTTTGAGGTATGAAAGAAGACTTAGAGTTATAATGTTGCGTCAGTAAAGTGATAACTTAATATAACACTCTTCGCTTTAGATTTTTCTTGTCCGGTGCACGCATCATTTTCTTGTATGAAAGGAAGAATTAGATGAGATATCTTGATGAACTTTTTGTTGACCAATGTGTCTGAGTAAAAGATGTAGATAGAATTCGAGATGAGCTCGAACATTACGTAGCTACATTGGTTATGGATTGCAGATAGGGTCCTAGTGGAATTAAATTAAGACTCATTAGAGTTACTCTCCATGTGAGAAGAGGATTCCAATGTCATCACCATATATAGAGGGGTACATTGCATGAGACGGCTATCATGATTGGAATCTCTCTCTCTCTCTCTCTCTCTCTCTCTCTCTCTCTTTGGGGTACCACCTCCAGACTCCGAGATCTTGTCCCATGAAATCTTGTGGAGGATTCTAATAGCCTCCCCACGTCAACAAGGATCAACTGCTGCTTCTGCTCCAACTTTGTAAGGATGTTCTCCTGTGTTGGATCAAATTCCAACACACACTTGTATCAGGTTAGCCTGTAATGTGAACAATCCTCACCAAGTCAAGTCACCATAAGAAGTTCACGTTGAAATTTTACTATCCATAATCATAATTGTCAAGCCCAACAACGGTAACTAATTTAGAGAAAGGAGTTGCCATATAGGCTCCAGACAAGTGAGATGACGAAATACTAAAATGGGAGAGATCTCCACGTAAAACCAATTTTGACGGTCGTTTAATATTATTCATATTGAATTGCAGGATTGCAGCTATCCGACAGCAATGTTATTAATAATTAAGAGAATGAATTGGCATCAAACTAATTGAATAACAAGGCTCTAATGGATTGGTTGATACAACAATCCAATTTTTTCCTTGATCAAAGCATTCCTAAACCACAATTTTACAAAATAAGTCGTCCATCGGTTCAAATTCTTTCCTGTTTGCTCCACATAGAGGATGTGTAAACGCTATCCAACTTCATGCTAACATCTAATTAACTTACTCTTCAGGATCCTGATTCATGGCCTAAGGCCCATTTCATCAGTTAATTTCGTGGACAAGGGGTACCGGATCACTGGGTTTATTTTAGTCTCACTGCGCTTTTACTTTACGTTTGACGTTATATTTCCTTTGAATATATGTTCTCGGTGATATTACAAAGCGAACAGCCTCTATTTCAAGAAGTCTTACGAGAAATGAGAACCTCTCGAAATAGCCGATCGGTAGGCAGCAAGTCCAACCTGCAGATAGATAACAGGCCTTTTGGATTGATGAAATGGCAAGGATTAATGGACAATGTGAGTCCATCCCACCAAGAACCAACTTCTTAGCATCTCATGAGGTCTAGAGGAGGTATATATATTGGTCATGTGACATGGGATAATAGAGGTGAGAAGATCCTACCTACATATTTCATGCTGTGTTCATTGGGGATGTTATCGTTCATGGGCACAATACCCAGTTGATATATATGCTATTCTTTCTTCTTTAATATATGCATGCTCAAAGTTATTTCTTGATTACTCCGAAGAGGCAGTGGTCCATCTGGTTTATGAAACCCACTACCTTCCACCATATTACAGATCAGAGCGTGTTGTGGAAAGTACCTTAAGCAAATAGTGTCGATATCCCTTTTAGTAATGCTCCGACAGAGAGAAGTCTGCAAAAGATTAATGCAAAGGAAAGAGGAGACATACGATCACTGCACCTCTGAGATTTACAGACTATTGAAGCTAATCATAGATAAAAGAAGCTAGACCAGAAGAAGTGGACACATGGTAGCCAGCCAGATGGGGATCCAGGAAACATCCTTGGGAACGAAAGACATAGAAACCTGCTGCAGAAGCCGGGAACATGGCGTAGGGCATGGCATTCATCTCTGCAGCACGTACCCATGCCCTCTCCTTCCTCCTAAACCTACCTCAGTTCGAAACCTAAACCAACAGTCCAAGAAAAAGAGCAAGACAACCCCCCGCATTGCTTAGACAAGAAGAAACCCAAGTCGATGCCTGGAGCACCCTCCCTCCAGACGGCAATGCCAGTACGAGAGCTCAGAGCAGCGGGTAGCCCATGTCGAACTCATCAGAGAGAGAGTAGTAAGTTGATGGGGAGTAGTAGCTCTCTGCAACCTGCGGCAGCGAGTCGCAGGCGTGGCCCTGGCTCGGGGCGCAGCAGCTCGCGTCTCCTCCCCCCATGCTGCTGCCACCGTGCATGGGCATATGATCGCATGCACTGCTTTCCCACATGGGATGCTCATCCGTCCATGGCCCGGAAGTCTCCAAGCTCGTGCTGGCAGTGGGGGTGCTGTTAATGGCGTCGATCGGACACCCACCTGCGAGTGAGGAAGACGAAGAGATTGCAGGCGCGTGGCGTGGAGAAGACTGCGGGTTCGACGTCGGGGTCGAGGTGGAACGTAGGCAGCCGTCGGGGATGATACTGCTCAGGTAACCGGAGTCGCGGTCAGCACCGGAGAACAGGAAGTCGTTGACGTCGTCGTCCTCGGCCGCGGTAGGCTCGAAGAGCGCCCTGGAGCAGGTGGCGCAGTCTGCTTGGCAGATGAACTGGTGATCGGTGGCGCCAACGAGGAGAGGGTGGTGGTGGCCCTCTTGAGCTGGTGGCTGCGGGTTGGAGGAAACAGCTGAGGGCGCCGCTGCCGGCTGCAGCGGCGCTGCGAGGGCTGTATGGGTGGGGAAGGGAGCAAGGAGGGCGGCGGGGAAGGTGGTGGAGCCGGCGTAGACGAAGTTGGTCCTGGCCTGGGAACCCTTCATGGCGAGGGCGGCCCGGTCGTAGGCGAGGGCGGCCTCCTGGGCAGTGTCGAAGGTGCCCAACCAGTGTCTCTCCTTGGTAGAAGGGTCCCTTATCTCCGCCGCGTACCTGCCCCATGGCCTCCTCCTGACTCCGAGGAACCTCCCCGGCTCGGCTGGCTTCCTCCTCCCCCTCTTCTCGCCGGAGGAAGAGGAGCCCGCTGGTGTGGGGGAAGGCGGCGACGAGGGGGTTGGGGTTCGGGTCAGCAAGAAGCCTACGTGACATGGGTTGGCTTCCTCAGGCTTGGTCTGCCTGCTGTCCAAGGCCAAAGCTCTGGAGGTGGACATGAGAGAGAGACAGATCAATGGGAGCTGGAGCAAGCAACGCAGCGGCTGGCAGGACTCAGGAGAGGGAGAGGGGGATTGGCAGGGAATGGGGGTGGAGGGATGTGAGGGGAAAGGAGAGGTGGTGCAAGGGGAATTTAAAAGGGAAGGGTGTTGTCTGGTCATGGGATGGGAGGGAGGGGAGAGGAGGACATTGGAGATGGGATAGAGGATGTTAGTGGCAGTGATGACTATTGCATCCCCCACTTTTTTGTTTATAATCAAAAATTTTGGAACCTTTAAAAATTCTCCCTCCTTCCAAGTCTTAGATATCAATATAAATCATAACTAAGAATATGATTTTTTACATACAACTAAATCTTTTTCATTTTAGGCCTTAACGCCTTGTAATCTTGCAAACTTTATGGTTACACCCCCCAACTTTAGCTATCTGCAATTAGAGGACAGTATTTATAGAATATTAATTTCTAATTCATATGTTAACATCTAGACATGGATCCTTATTTTTAAGGGGTGCAACAATTACGATGAATTCTCCTAACTGACATAAAGTGTGCATCTTAGTGATATTAATTACCAGTTGAAATTCTTTTTAATATCGGGATGATAGCAATAACAATGCCATCTAGGAGATAGACGGCATTTGAAGAAACCCATTTTCTCATAGCTTTGTAAGGCTCCGGAGGAGAGGAGATCCTCTCAGTACAACTTTAGACTAGAGTCCAACAGTACTGAGAGGGGGAGGGAGTCAAATATTACAAAAAAAAAAAAAAAATCATGTGATCTTCAAATTTAATAAATATATTGAGTCATCCCCCTCTCAATACTGTTGGACTCCAATATAAAATTATTATGAGAAGATCTCCTCTCTATATGTTATAACTACACATATGTGCTCATGAGCGCAGAGAGAGATGTTGGATCTCATTCTCCGACCTTAATATACTTCTCTGGCTGGAGTAACAACAAGGACAGCTCAATCAGTTTCCTCTCCTCACATATGCTCATCTTAAAGCATGTATGCAAGATATTTATAATATATATATATTATAAGAATTCAATGGTATATACACAAAAATATCTGAATCTTCATAGTATATTTTGTTGGAGTTGTATTATGACCAGAAAAGTATAACCATATACAATCTTTTTGAGGATCCCAGTGATACGTATAACAATATGTAAGAATTAAGGGTATAGATACAAATACAGTCAGTTACTGCAGTATATATGCAAAAAATTCTATATACAATTTAAAGGGTGCGCGAACAACTACCCCAAATATGAAACTATACAATTGATGATTTACAATTTTGGAGGATATGTGCAAGAAAAAAAATAAAACAAAAAAACTAAAGTTGACCTTCTTTCAACTTACCTTCACTACAAAGTTCAGCCCCAATTATTTCTCTCTTTTTCCCTTATTTTTCACATACCCTATTTGAATATTGTCAGCTTCTTTCTACAAGTTGCTAATATAACTTAGATCTATCTAAAGCATGGACATGGGTGTTATGTGATCTGCCTTTGTATTGGGAATGCCAGAGAAAGAAAGATAACATAGGATTTTGGTGGGCCCTTGAAGGAGGACACCCTATTAATATGTTAGTCCGTGTATGAAAGTTGTCGAAAAGAAAGTTGACGAGGTTCCCGAAATGATCAGATCAGCGCACCCTTTCATGTCCCATAATCCTCGTTCAACTTTGATGCATGAATATTGATTTGAACTTGATGCTTCTGGGCATAAAACCATGTAAAGATTTATGAAGGTTTATATCTCACACGAAGTCTACTATACTTGCATCTAATTTTATATAAATTTGACTTATGACTAAAGATAAGGAGGTTTCATAGTGCATATGCTCTTCATCTAAGATGCTTTTGTTAATTGTAAATTTGCAAGGTGCTTTTCACAAGGAGAGGAGATCCTCTCAATATACGTTTAGACCAAAGTCTAGTAGTACTGAGAGAGGGAGAGAGGCCAAACATTGTAAAAAAATTTCATGTGATCTCAAAATTTAGCAAATATTTAGGTCCTCTCTTTCTCGGTACTGTTGGACTCCGGTCCAAATATGTACTGAAAGAATCTCTTCTCTTTCACAAGATAAGAGTCTTTAGATTTGCCAAAACCTCTATCCTTTTGGATGGCTTCCGAAAACTTTCAAGAGTGAGAAATTGGATTCGGACTAAAAAGGTTAAAGGTTGGCTTTTAATATGAATCTGGATGATCCAAGTGTAAGTGGAGATGAGACTCAGTAAGTAAATGCAGAACGGATAGTTTTTAAAAACAATCCCTAACATGACACTTTTTCCATTTCCTATGAAGAGTTTTCATGAAAAACTCTATCTTCCCCTTTGCACTTACCCAATCTCATCCTCACTTGCACTTATAGGAACCCAACTCTCTTAATATACATCCGTCAGCATCCGGACTTGGAAGGATTCAGATACATTTATCCAGAAAAGGATAAGGATATTATCCGGTTAAAAAGAACAGGCATCTTCACGAACCATACGACCCAATTATCCATCCATTTTTGTTTAAGGATGTAATACACATATATGTACTAAATATTTTTATGTGGCCATTGATCAAAGTTGATCAACACCTCCCGTTTAGGAAAGGCATGACCTCTGGAAACTTAAAAACATAAAGCCTTCTTTCTCTCAAATTTTATCTTGCTGGTCTCCCACTCCGAGAAAAAAAACCACACTGGTGCCTGGCTTGCTCCCTCTTTCGTCTAGCTACTTGTCTGGCCTCTTCATAGATAGAATATTAGTATATGTTCGCGTCCAGGCATGTTAGACATTTAGCGCCATTTTGATTGGAGAATAAGAGAAGAATAATGTCTCTTATTCTCGGAATAAGATTAATTTTAGTTTGACGGACCGAATGACTTATATCACGTCAGAATTATTTATACAAGAATAAGGACAATAAATCATTCCACTTTAGACTCAAGAATTGTTTATTCTTCTTATTCTGTCAATGAGCCCCACAAAATTATCAAATCGAAACACCTCTTATTTTAATATACGCTATTCCAGATAAGTAATTCCGAATAATTTATTTTGCAATCAAAGTGGAGCTTAAGGAGTAAAATAATTGTATTCTGGATACATGGTATGATGATTATATGTTCATGCAAAGCTTGTTTGATCATCTGAGATATGCAAAAGCCCCATAATATATGACGAGAAAATGTATAATGATTTATTTTTTATGTGTTTAACTCTAATTAGTTCCAAGGATATATAATGGTACAAGTACGTGAAGATGAGAATTAGGTCGTATATAGAATTTATTTCAAGGATACTTTTACTATTGATCCCCATTACCCAACATTTTGCATCCTTAATTAAGTGTTCATGGCTCTCATTAAATTTGAATTCGTAGGAAAAAGGGGTTGTGGGTCATCTTTCGTACGTAAGGACTCCCATGTGCTTCCGCATTTTAAGCAAAATTAAATATCTGCCAATTTGCTGAGGAGCTCTTTGTCTGCTTCATAACTTTCAAAAGGGGGCAGTTAGCTGGAAGGCCTCCATAGCCAAAGATTAATTTAAAAAAAGGACTCTGCTGGATCAAGACATTCTTTTCATGTCACTGCCTTGCCACACGGGGGGCAAGCCCAAGCATCAAGTGACCCTCACATGAAAAATGTAGGGCCCATTAACCATCCCCTCCTTTGACCCTTGTGAAGCCATGTTGTGCTTGTCTCACCACCATTAACAACTCACCCTATAAAACCCTCCATGGATGTGATTTTAGATTAATGTGAGTGCGCCTGGGGACGGATGTTTTGGATGACAAACCTAAATTAGGGTTAGGGCACTGACGTGAGATCTAGCAAAGCGAACATGGGGATGTGCTGCTTTTAGGTACGCATTCAAAAGAAAACTAGAAAAGATTGGGAAACCTTCGGAGGTCATATATCATCATAATGATATAATGGCAAGCTTATCCATAAATAAAATCGTGAATTAGACTATGATTGGAATTGTTTAATTTTTTATAAAAAAATGAAACTTCGTTCATTTGTACTCATAACTCAAGTTGGACAATTCTAAAAGAATTCGAATAGAAATCCTTAGAATTTATTGAGTCGCCTGTAATGATGAAAGCAAAAAAAAAATGTTGGGCAGAGTTTGGTACCCACTCTCAGAAGTCATTTTTCACTTTAAATGGGAGAGGAGTGCTACACCTAAATTCTTGAACACTGGAGGGGGAGGTCGAGTTGCAAGTCAATATATGTATGATCCAAAGAAAATGGACAAGATCATTGAAGTACGTACGAAGGCCATTGGTTCAGGTCTTCTCCGGTTAATCAACTTGTCTGGTCTAATTTCTAAAATACTATTTCAAACTATACGTATTATTTACTTCTAAAAAACTATTACAAATTGTTAATTGTGCATGTCTTATTTACATTAGAGGCCCTCTTAGGTGTTGTTTGTTGTAGTGTAAGACTTTGTAAATCATTGGTTTTAAAACAAGTGAAATTTTCTTATAAAAATTCGAGAATATTTATTTGGTTGTTTGTAAAGTAAAATAAGAGGGATGCTACAATCTTCATGTTTTGATTTACAGTTGATTTTTATTGGAAATTAAAACAAGGGAATTGGACTGTCAAGTGGGTAAATAAGGCCCAAACAAAATTTTACTTTACATTATTTTATATTATTTCAAACAACTGAAAACACTGTAAACTAAAATAATTGTTTTAAATTACGTTGTTTTATGTTAAAACAAACAACCCTGTAAGAGAAGTAGCTCGTGCTTGTAAGAATGGTAACGGTTCCTTCCCCATTCTAGAAGGCCACGCTATACAGCGTACGATCCAACTCCTCTCCTATGTGAGTTCAGATAAATCATGATTCCATCTAAATGAGCATTCCACAGGGCGTTTTTCTCATTTTAAAACTTGAAATTGAGAAATGGATGCGTGGAAGGTAGCCGCTGAGTTTAACCCATGCACACAGATGAATTTAGAAGTAATAAATTAACGGACCGTGATTTCGATATCGTTACAAATTAAACTGCGGTGTTCTATGGTAAGAAAGATGCGAATAGTATATTTAGATCGGTGCAGCAAGTGGGATGCAGTCTCATTTTTTAAATTTTAAATTTTAAATTTTAATTTTTTTTTAATGTTAGGTCTATCATGTCCAACATGTCCATATAACTTGATCTTCGATCGGATAACTTAAAATATGAAAATCAAAAACTGAATCTCCTTTTTATTGGGCTTAACTCGTTAAAGATATTTTCCATTATTCATTGGAGTTTACTTTTTAATTTTTTAGATTTTTTTATATCAGAGATTGAATTGTACAAACAAGTCGGGTATGAGAGACTTGACTTTAAAAAAAATATAAAAAAAATAAAATTATGCAATACAGCAAATATTATTCTTTTAAAACAAAAAGTATGAGTATTTTGAACCCACATTTTTGGTGGTGTGGATTCGAACCTCAGGTCACTAATTAAAGTTAGGAGCATCCTAATAGAAAAGGATTTGTCGAGCAGACTTACTCTTCAAGGGGAATGAAGAACAATAGCAACCATTTCACCTAGAAACAATTGCCCTTGGGAAGGTCATAAGAGATATGCATGTACCTCTTCCAATTCCTTGTTTCTGGCAATTCGCAGGCTTCTCATTGCTCTACTACTCACTAACGTGTCTCCTAATTAATTATAAAAGCACGGCCTACTTTGTTATTTTATTAGAAAAGGAAGGAGAAAAGGGAACTAGTGAATCATCTGATAGGAGTGGAAAATAATATATAAAGCATGCATTTAATATTTCTCCCCAACAAGCTGATGTTTGGTCTTGGAATCTATGACCCTTGACTTCCCCACTCAGGGTTTTTAGAACTTTGATGCATATATAGGATGGGTATCTTTTGATCCTTTGTCCCTCCTGTAATATAAGGATTCCTTTTCTTCCACGTTAGATATGCTATAAAAGTGTTGCTTATATATACTTTTATCTCCCAACCCAAGCTCCAAACAGCCTTTAATCTTTGATTAAACTATACTTTGGTATCCCTGAACTTATACTTGCAGTTCATACCAAATCTAGGTGATGGCAGTACATATATATATATATATATATATATACCCCGGCATTCTCTTGCATTCTAATGAAGAGACAGAGTGTGCATGAGATTATTAGCTGTCTTTGAGAGTTATGAAACGATCATACTGCTTGATCAATTTTATAGGCCATTCATAATTGGCATTAGCCATTACAGGAGGCATTCAATAAACAATTCAAGGTTTGAACCAGTCAATCTGCAGTGACCTGTGCTGAATTTTCAATTCCAGGATTTGGTAAAGCAAACTGAACTATGAGTTATGTGTTGAGTTAGAAATAAAAACTACCCATGCATGGCAACCCCACCTGAGGGGGGGAGGGCCAGACCTGGACTTCCCCACCCCCACCCCCCCCCCCCCACCCCCCAACCCATCTTAAAAGGTGTGAGAGAGAGCTCATCCCCAAGGGTAAGCACTCCAATACTATAAGGTGTAGTTGATGGGAGAGGCTTAAGAGTGGTACTTCTCCTTGCCATCACTAGTATCCTCCACTTGGAGCCATCTGGTCAGACTGGAATTGGAGGCACACGCCCCCAAACACTTGCCCGTCCACACTAAAAGAGGTCACCCGGGATTTGGGGATGTCTTTACACTACTTTGACTTCAAGTTTGGAAATGGAAAGTGCTGTCTGCACTGAGAGAGATGGTTAGATAAATAGAAAGGGAGATAAACACACACAGAAAGAGAGAGAGCCAGTGAGCCCAAACATTCTTTCCTTCTTTTTCTGTAATGTTATGTATTGGACCTTGTTTGTTTAAGGGAGGTCATATGTTTAAATTATATTTCTAGTGGTTGTGTAGAGGAAAAATTGTCTTAGTACTCCCTGTATATGGTGGAGCTCATGAAGAGAATAGCCTTCCTTATAACGGGACATCTAAACTTGGAATGATCACCCAAAAAAAAAATGAAACCATAGCAACAGTACAAAAAAAGACCTCTTATTTAAGAAAAAAACATTAATTCAAATGTCAATTTGTATATCCTCTCTATTATGGAGCCTCTATTATGAGAATATTTCTGACCAAACAAGAGGAGGGACAGGAGGCCGTGGGCACAATTTAAAATATGCGAGAGACATATACCATTTTGACTCCCCTTTTGCCACCCTGCAAGAATAAACAAACGGTGGGCTTGCATATAATTAAGCGAGATCACGTGTGACCAGATAACCCAGAGTAGGTACGCGGGTCGCTATCTCGCAATGGATCTCACATGTCTGGTCTACAAGATCTTTGCCATCGTAGACTTTTGAAGCCTCCTACAAGGTGCTACTGTCCATTGACTGTTGGCAGATGAGGATATCCAAAGGGGATCTGTAGAAACTTCACCCCAAAGGCCCAAACACAGAACTGTTACGTTTGCAGGGCATTGCTGGCCGAGAGGTGAACAGTACTGTCAGCCATAAAATATGGGTTCATTTCATGAATACCCTTGTTAGGAATTCAATAACTTATACATCTTATGGGAACTGTAATCTTTGCATATATATTTTCCCTCCATTGCATGCTATAATATAATGTCTCTACGTGCTTGTTTTCGCTGATATTTTCTTAGCCCGAGCACGTACGCTTGAGTCGAGGTTTAGCCATAATTTTTATTAACAAATTAAGATAGTTCTGACCAGATGAAACTGATGGAAGATTTTGAAAGGAGGAAGCCATATGACTGTGCACAAGCTTTTTGCTCACTTAATGACATATGTAAGAGCAATTAGGTCGAATTCCTATTCTATACATACGTTGCAGTTAGGATATGCATGGGACTATATAGGACTCCAGCAGAGTTTTCTTACTGTGCAATGGAACTTAATTAACTCCAGGGACCACGTTTATATGTAAAGAGGTTATACGTGCAATTGCATATCTTAAGAGAGCATTTTGCAACTAACTTTGTCCGTCCCCTAATACGCAGTCTCAGTTAACTTAAGAGCATGGCTGGGAAGGACGGGAAGAGTTCGCAGGTTTCAGCAGCTCCAACCATTAATGGAGGAAACGTGCGAATCTTGCCGTACTTAATCATTGATTAAAATTGTGAACGAGAAGAAAAGAGGGTCTTCCGATACAGGGACCCGGATTAGCCTAGGGTTTTAGGAAGGTCTAGACGTTTGTCTGTTTATTGAACGGCATGTCGTAGAACTGTTCCGTCGTATGTCTCATGGTTGTCGTCTCTGTTCTAGGCCTGACAAACTGGCAAGGAAGATAGCATGAAAGATAGAACATACACTGTGCCCCTTAGAAAGGACGAAAGAAGGGAGAGGAAGTGATGAGGATAAATAGGAGTAATGCTTGTCGTAATACTCCTAATCTTCAAGGGGTATTATAGTGGGTAAAAGAAAAAAGAAAGAAAAAAAAATTAAATCGGCTCGGAGTTCTATCCGGTTGTATAATGTAATAATCGATCGAACAACTTAAAAAAAATTAAAAAATTAAAAATCGACCTAATGAATAGTAAAAAAAAATATCTCTTAATGGGTCAAACTTAATAACGATTTTTTATTTTTCAAATTTTTTGAGTCATCCGATCAGATATTATATTATACAAACGGTTAAGACAACTTGAAGACGATCTAAATAAAAAATAAAAATAAAAATATTTATCCACTGCAATACTGCATGAGTTTGTGCTTCAGCCTTCTTGTATCCTTAGGTGTTCAAATCCTAGAGGAAGTTATACATACTCGCTGCACCAATGCGGCTACAGCCATTGGATCTTGTCTCGCATAACTTAAACTGTCGAATAAAAAAAATAAAGTTTGAGAAGGTGTTATCTGAAAAATTAAACCCTTATAAGTGCAACAGTAAGTATTAGTACTCTTCCAATAATTGATCAACCACACAAACACCATGTTTTTATATGTAAAAAGTCTTTCGAACTAGATCATCACAACGATACCTTAATAAATTAGTGAAAATTCAACTTTTTGGAGATCTTGTTTTCATGAAAACTTAAAAGTACGTAGCACCGTTAGATTATGAATTATTTTCAACATCTAGTTATCCCAAGATTATGAATTATTTTCAAAATATAATTATCCCACTGATTTTAAGAAAGTACGTACTACAGATTTCTAATGATGAAATTTTATATTTATATATATTTCATGAGTCTTTTAGTAGATAATAAATGATCGGTAGTTAGTTATTTTCCTACCACGCTTACCTTTTTAATAAGAGACAAAAATGTTTCTTTTTGTCTTCTTTAACTTTTAACCTCCTTTTTCTTCCTCAAAACTACTGCCACTTTTTCAAATTTATCTCAAAATAACTTACGGAGAGAATTCCGAACTGCTGTCACTTTTAAAATCTATCTTTAGCCCCTTCTAAAAACTTCATTTGTAATATTTTAATGGGATCTTTAATTTTTAGTCCCTATAATCTCCCAATATCACTAATAAGTCCTTAGAATCTTTATATTTCTTATTAGTCCTCCTACAATCCTCTAAAATATCCCTAAAAGATCCCTCACTGCTTCCAAAAAAATCCGCTCAAGGCCTTGTATGGATGGTTGATTTTTAGAAAAAATGAAGATTGTAGGGACTTAAAAGAATATTGAAGGATTATAGGAATTAAAAAATAAAAAAGTCTCTATTTTGGTAATACCACTTTATATGATCATATCCATAATAAGTTGAATGCATTGACTTTCAAACATTTAGAATATCTTTCTTTGTGTATTTTTAACACATTAAAATCTTGAGGCAACGAGCTAATGATTCGATGTCACGTAGACTTTCTATTTGTGGGAGTTTTTTTATTAAAAAATATTAAAATTTTGAGAAATATATAAAGTGATGCATCAAACTGATGACCATCGAGCACGCACTCAGTTTCACTTAGTTTTATCAGTGCTACAGTATAATCGAAACCGCATGCGTAATGCAAATAGCTTGATGCCTTGAAGTATTGAAAAAAATTAGGGTAACGACTACTTGTCTAGTATTATTCCCCTCTCTGAGCTTATAATGGGATCCCTTTTCGCCCATCTACGAAGCTTGGATCAACTTAATTTTCATCTGTTTACTCCAAAATCAAGATTAATAAGACATCCACCCAAATGAATGAAGATTAACACTTGTTGCACTGCACAGGATGCGGCCAAAAAAAAATTATTTTTTATTTTTTGAAACTTTTTATGGTAGATTCCATCATGTTCTATATGTTTATATAATCCGATCTCCGATCGAACAACTCAAAAAAATAAAAAAAATCAAAAATCAAGCCGAGTAAACAATAAACAATCATTGTTCATTGAGCTCTATTTTTTATTTTTCATATCTTTTTAGATCATCCGATCTAATATCAACCCATATAAAAAGTGTCAGACGTGATGGGACAGACGTAAAAAATATTAAAAAAATAAAAAAATTGCTATCGGTGTAGACAAAGTGTCACCCATGAATCAAAGTCATTAATTTTTTAGTGTGACTTTGTTTGCAGAATAACTTAAACCAGAATAAGATTTTGGAGATTTCTTAAACTAAAATAACATGTATTTTGATTTAGTAAATTGTTGGTATTCCACTCAGAATAAGGAGAATTACACTGCATTATTCCAAGTGATTTGGTAGGAATAAGTGGAATAATGAATGAAATAAAAGATAAAATTGAGAGAAGTGGGGGATTAGATATTCTAGGTAGAGTTTGAGAAGTTGGGGAAATTGAAAGAATTAAGCATATCCTCAATCAAATCAGAATACGGCCTTTACACCGGTTATTCCGACCCTATTCCACAAACAAAGTGAGCTCTAGTCCCCTTTGGTATCGGGATAAGCGAGGATAAGAGGAGTTAAGGGGAATAGGGATAAAGAAGGGTTAGATATGGAGATAACTTATTCTACCAAAAAGGTGGAATGACTTATCCTTGTCCCTTAACCTCATTGTTACCCTCATTTGTTCTTTCTCTTGGTTCATAAAATAATAATATATTTAACTCTAATAATTATTTTATTACTATCTAATGACGTTAAATATATTATTAAATAAAATTCTTAATCAAATCGATACTACCTATAGAATATATTATTATATTTATCTTATATATCATTATCTTTAAATAGTGCTAATAAGTATTTTAATATATTATTATATATAATATAATATCATATATTATTATCTTAAATTAGTATTTGTACTTAAATTATTATATTAGTACTAATAAGTATTAGTATTACATCATGTTCTTAAAATAGTAATATAATTAACTCTAATAATAATTTTATTTCTAGTTAATGACATTATGTCATTAAATAGAAATATGAATCAAGCCAATACGGATGGAATATATTATTATACTAAATAATAGTAATAAGCATCTTTAATATATTATTATACATAACATAATAATATATATTATTATCTTAGATAGTACTAATAAGTTTTTTAATATATTATTATATATTATAAAATAACATATATTATTATCTTAAATTAATATTAGTACTTATATTAGTAATATTAGTACTTACATACTAATATTAGTATTAATAAGCATTAGTACTACATTGGATTTATAAAATAATATACTTAAATTCAATAACGGCTTCATTACTAGCTAATGACATAATGTGTACTTTAATATATACTTTAATATATACTTAAATTCAATAATACTTAAAATAATATATATAATACTTAAATAAATCTATAAACATCTTTAATATATTTTATATGTAATATAATAATATACATTATTATTTTAAATAACACTAATAAATATTTTAATAGATTATTATATAATATAATACATCTATTATTATCTTATATTAGTATTAGTACTTACATACTAGTATTAGTACTAATAGACATTAGTATTACATCAGATTTATAAAATAATAATATAATTAACTTTAATAATAGTTCATTTATTATATTGAATAATACTATTAAGTTTATTTAATATATTATTATATTATAATTATATGTTAATTATGTGTAGTATAAATTGAATGTCTTTAAAATATAATTAAATTCAATAACTTGAATCAAGTATGTTTAGTGTATCATGATACGAGTAATAAAAAATAAAAAAATATTTACACTTAATATACTACATATATATTGAATATATAGTTATATTACATAAAATAATATAATACCCATGTTACTTTAGATTAGAAAAATAGCAATGTCTTTTTCACAACTTATCTTCCATACTGTGCTCATTTTCACCAAATAGAGAATATGATTAACTTTTTTCTTATCCCCTCACATACCAAACACATCATAGAATAAGGATAGGGATAAATTAATCTAGGTTAATTTATCCCTATTCTTCTCCTTTTCTATCCCGATACCAAACGGGACCTATAGTACCTGTTTCATCCAGTACTTCTGTAACAAGAAGCACCATATCGTGGTGAGTAAGGGTTAGGACTGTAAATGAGAAGGATACGTCAACGGAAACAAGTCTTTCTATTTTTTTATTTTGATAATAATAATTTATTTTTAATTTTGATAAAATTAAAAAATATATTTTCCGTTTTTGTTTCTGATAAGATCGAAAAATATATTTTTCGGTTTTGATTTATTTCCGATTCCGATATCGGAACTGAATATTATTTTGATACTCATTAAAAATTATTAATTAATTTATTTATTTATTTAAAATTTATTAGGATCATCCTTTTTTGCAAAAGTCCATCTCGTCGACTGTTAGATTAAAAATGATATAAATGTTAATATTTATTATTAATAATAATTAAAATTAAAAATCAAAACAGATATAAAAATAAATATTTTCATTTTCGATTCCGATAATTTATCGAAAATATCCGTTTTCGAGTTCGATACGGGCTTCGTCTGGCTGTAAACGTCCGCATCCTGTACCATCTTTTAAGTAATGAAAACGTTTATTTTCTTGACCAGAAAAAAAAAGTTTACAAGTTTACAATGCCCTCTCAGCACTGTGACAAAGATACCCCTCAGTAAAATGGTGACCCGGTCCCCGAGGGAGGGAGACCACACGGGAGGCGGGAATCACCGATCGTACGGTGCAGCAGGCGGAAGTGGGCTGGTTACGAGATCGTACAGTCGAAATTAAGGATCACGGTGGAGCCAAATCCACGGAAAAGAGGACGGTCAGGGATACGTGATCAGAGAGCAAGTACGCGTGGAGGTGTGTCGGAGTGGCCTTGCTACGTTTGTCTCTGCTTCACCTCGTACGCGGTCGGGGGACGTTGGAGCCCAACGAAAGCAAACCTCGTATGTCCGTATTTAAAGACATGAACTGCTGTATCCTTTGGATCCCTACCAAAAATTTAGGTTTATTGTGTTAATAAATGGATAGACTTGAGCAGAATTTTAGACTCGTTTATTTTTAAAAATTAACAATACTATATTTAATTTAGCTTTTGAAAATAACATATTAAAAGTTCTCTTAGAATATAGAAGTATCATTGTTTCGACACCTCACCAGTTACTGCAATGGAAGTAGGGCTGTCAATAGCATGAGTCTGGGTAGACACCCATATTCGCATCAAACCCAATAAGGTTGATGAAGAAATGGATCTGATCTTGGGTCTACAAATTAATTTCGTATTAAAAGATAAGCAGATCTATGGCATAATCTAGTTATCTTAAACTCTAATATAATTGACATATGGACCTAATTTCATTCCCACCGCAAAAATTTGATCAAAAATTTATATAAACATAGTAACATAATTGTTATTTGATAAAGTGTTCACATACCTAAACTTAACAAGTCCAAATAGGTCTTTTAGTGGGTCTGGACCCATTTTAACAACCCTAGGCATAATTGTTGAATTGAGAGAGATTTATATTTCTTATAACATGCAAAGCTGTTATGTATTGTAATGACTTCATTGGTGATACTCAAACCATAACAAATTTAAGATTCAGAACGAAGTCATGGGTAACTACACAAATTAAAAAATAATGATCAAATTACTCATTGATAATCATCTTGGAGACCTCTAACATATCTGATTTGATACTTCCATCCTTTTAACGGAACGGGTCTACGCCTCCCGCACCACAAGACACATGGGGGGTGGGCGAATGGCTCATTTGACCCTGACGACTCCATCACGTCCTTCTCCCATATGTCTTGGGTGTGCAAGGGGAGACAAGGGAAGAAGCGCAGTTAGCTGCAATTGTTGTAGTTGCCATGTATTATGCCTTGCCTTTGTGTGGTGTATTGCCTTGCACTTCACACGGCCTATGTGAAGAATGTTCCCCATATATGACGTTCCCTTGTATTGCTCCTACAGTGTATAGACGTGCAATATGGAGGCTATTACCTATTTAGAAGGGGCATCACCCAGCATATACTTGTATATAATGGATATCTGATTACTGCCTTGCCTTCTCTTCTCTCTTATATTTCACGTATCTCATGTGGATCCTATATCTTTCATTAGTAATGCTTGTTGCAACGCTATAGGTGCAGAAAAGCTGAGCTGGAATAAGCCCCCCCATCCATTTACCCCATCTAGAAAGCGTACATGAGGCCCATCTCCCTATTAAATGCACTCCAATGTCATCCACGCATCAACACACGTTATGGGTATTAGATAAAAATAAAATAAAAATAAAAAATATGTGAGACTACTTTTAGAGAGCATGCTAAAGAGCTCGAGAGTATCTTGAAGCTCTCAAACACGTGATGCGCTCGAAAGCTTCAGGATGTTCTTTGTTGAGTAATTTGTGTCTTTATTCTACTCTTATATTTTGGTGATAACAAATAATAAAAATGTTAACAATAAGTACTATCTACATTTCTTTTGATAGATTAATTTAATCTGTTTTTATGTTGTCAATTTTACTGTTACAAGCTTAATTATAGACTTAGTCAATTATAGGAAACCTATCGTCATATCAATTATAGACTAAACTAATGAGTCGATTATGTCTCTATCGCTAATCAATTAATGTCTTATTTATAAGTTTTGTCTTCTAGTCGATTACATGATTCTAACTCTAATTGATTATATGTTTAGTTTCAACTTCGACTAACGTTATGGCTATAATCGATTAACCGTTTTACTTTGATTATTGATATTTACTAAATCGATTAGTTTTAACGATTGTATAATCAATTACTGTGTTTACACTTCGATTATCGTTATCGGTGAAACCGATTAACCTTATCCATTAACATTTCGAGTAATATTTCATGACTAATCGATTACTTTCGGCGCTTACAACTTTGATTACTGTTGTTTGATTAATTGATTACTCTCGATGTTTACAACTTCTATTAATTATTATTGTATGATTAATCGATTACTTTCGGCGCTTACAACTTCGATTATTGTTGTTTGATTAATTGATTACTCTCGATGTTTACAACTTCTATTAATTACCATTGTATGATTAATCGATTATTCTCGGCGCTTACAACTTCGATTACTGTTATATGATTAATCGATTACTCTTGGAGCTTACAACTTAGATTATTATTGTATGATTAATCGATTACTCTCGGTGCTTATAATTTCGATTACTGTCTTATGTCTAATCGATTACTGTTTTAAGGTTAATCGATTTTAAGACCCAAACTAAACTTCGATTATCCTTATCTTCTGAAATCGATTATCCCTTGTATCTGACTTCGATTTACAAGTTTTTCACTTTGATTATTTATATTTTCTAGGATGTGACTTTGACTTCGATTAAGTGTGTATCTAAATCGATTATTTTGTCTTATTTCTTCAACGATTCTGTTCAAATCTAAATGCTTGCATAATGGATTTTTACTTTATTGAAACATGTGATATGTCTGACCATATATGTGACAGAACTTTTGTTGGTTGCCGTGCTTATCTTCTTTTTATTTTATACTGTCAACTTGAGAATGTCTACAGCTCTATCTAACATCATTTTAGATATGTTCAGATTTTCTAAGACTCTCAATTGTTATATTATTATTAGATTTTTATTGTACTAACGCACAAAACAAAAAATGTCTAGTTGTCTTTTTCGTGTAACTTTACATTTCAGGTCTTTGACAGAAAGTTTCACCAATCAGTCTGAGGTTATACTTGAGTGCACTAGACTGTAGGCACTTGGGTTAATGTAAAACCTTCTGGACAAGCAGAAGATTTATATGTCTCTGAAAAAATTCAAACGTTAGACACAATGAGAAGCTCATCTCCGACAAATCTCGTCTTGCAGTCTAATGGGCATATTTTGAAGACAGGTTATATAAATTGTAGTTCGATCTTGAGAAGAGGATGGACAAACTAGAGAGACATGAACTAATTAGAGAAGATAACACATTCAAAAAATTGAGAACTCCACTGATAAAAAGATCATCCGAGAAAAGGAAGTCTTCCACAATTCAGAATCAACTTGTGCACTTCAAAGCTCTGGAGGACTGTTTGAAGATCAAGAACTACATACTTCATTCTTTTTTGTTTTGATTTCATGATCTAGTTTGTGCTCATCTGGGAACATTTGTCTTTTCTATGGCACTTTTGTATTCATATTATTTCTTATGTTATTTCTTCCTAGTTGTTGGAAGAGAAGGCATGTGGCATACAAGTGGTTGCTTCATCTTTAGTGTGTTGAAGAGAGACCAGCAGTTGCTAGGGTTTCTGTTTGACCAGCAAGGGGTCTTATACTTGTAGTTGTATAACCTGCAAGGTGTTTGTACTTAGTGTAGTGAAACTCTCAAAAGATTACTTGAAGACTGAACATAGATCTGGAAGACCGAACTAGTATAAATCTCTATATTCACTATGTGCTTGCTCCTTATTCCTTCCCTTTTTGTCCAGTAAGCTATTTAATTTCCCAATTTAGTCTAGTTAATTTTTTTAGAAACTCATTCACCCTCCCTCTAGGTTATACATAGCTGAGCAACACTCTTGAGTGCATCTGACGATCCCAAGTGCATGATGCTCTCGAAAGATTCTAAAGCATTATGCTCTTGAGAGCATCCTGAAGCGCTTGAGCACATCATGAAAATCTTGAGAGCATCATGTGCTTAAGAGCTTCAAGACGTGCTCAAGAGCTTCAAAATGCTCTCGAGCACTTCAGGATGCTCTCGAGATCACAGTTTGCTAGGCAAATTCTTTTATTATTTTTTAATCTAGCACTTTCTATATGTATTGACGCATGGATGACATTTGAATACATTTAATGGGAGAATACGCCCCGTGTGGGCTTTCCAAATGGTACAAGGGGATGGGGGGCTCATTCCAATTCAACTTTTCTGCACCTACAGTAGTACAACAAGCATTACCCAGCTTTAATTAGTGGGACAGCTCTCACCTAGATCTACAGTGTTACATGGATGCATAATGGTATAAGTTCAGTAGTCATTGGGTCATCTCATCTTAACCCAATATGTTGAATGAGTAATATTTACTGCACGGCATGGGAGTGTGATCTTCTAATTATTTTTATTTTTTACCATCTGAGCTCTGGTCGGATGTTATGGACGTCAAGGAGGTGGTCCCCAGTTTGATATTTAAAAAATTACACTTGATATGTTGTCATCTGATCAAAGTGAGCGAACGACTTATAGCAAACATTGCCAAAGTGATTGAATAACCTGCAGCAAGCATTACTCATGTTAAATATCGTCTGGGTGTGTTTATAAGCGTTGATCAAAAAATGGGCTGAATTTAGCAACGTCCACTTTCAGATTGAGCACCTAAATTGGCCGGTAGCCAAGCTCAGCCCGTCCAAGTTGTACCGAAAAATTGCTTATTTTGCTTAATATAAATAAAAGCATGTCAAGGTTAAGGCTAATATATGATTTGTTTTTAAAAGGTCTAATTACTCCGCAGGAGTTAGCGGATGGAATTGATTTTATTGCTTGCAAGCGTTGGCTAATGGCAATAGAATATGAATGATATGCTTCCATTCTTCAATAAAGAGGATTTTAATTTGACTTTGTCAAAGCACTCATAGTGGGAAATTTTTTGGCATAAACTATGGCCATTCCATGTATATCACTGATACTTTGGTTCGTTTAAGGGGTGGCTCAATTAGCCCAATATGTACATACATACACAGAAAACCAAGCTTTGATTCTAGGCAAAATCTGATATTTCCACATAAAGCTAGAATATTCTATTGCCTAATAAAGTGATTATTCTAGGCCCAACCTGATCTCTAGAAAAGTAATCTCACATAAAGGAAAATAATCCTATGGCACGTATGAAGGCCCAGAAAGCGTTTTTAGGCTCCCAACTGACTTAAACTCAAGACTTCCCAAAGAAAGGGCAAGAGGTGAAACCAAACGAGCGTTTGATTCGATACTTACAATTCCAGATGGAACGTTCATGGGAGTAGTAATCCTATATGACCAAAAGAAACATTTCATATCGCATCCTCTCCTAACCTCCGTTCAGCGGACAAACATACCAATTGGAGTTATGCGCTGAGTGGTCATCAACGAAATTGAGATCACTCATCAAATCATCAAAATTTAGGTCAGTGAAAAAAAAAAAGTTACCTTACTTACATCGCACACGATCATTTCATTTGGGAATCGCGGGAAAAACCAAGGAGATCACATTAGTTAGGAGAACCCCTTCGATGGATTATTCTTTTTAAGAATAGGTGGACTTCCCCACAATGAACTTAGATGCGTTACCCTTTTATCAAAGAAAGAGACTTCGTGTTCCCAAATTGGTTCTTACGTTAAACTTGATTATAAACATTATTATTATGCATACATAATCTGAGATTAAAAAAATAGAAAAGGTATTAGACTATTTAAGTTCAGGTAGAACATACGGGATAAAAGGATTACATTGCATGACTGCAGTATCATTCAACAGCTTAGGCTTTTAAGTTTACATTTTCAAAAAGTTCGGAGACAAGTACCGTAAGAGTAGGAGCAAAATTGAAGTTATACCACCTCATACAAGATAACTAAAAAAACTTAGATTTTGCTAGGGAATAGAAACATATGGCATGGCCTATCTAATAAGAAAAAGAAAAAGAGATCTAGGCTTAACACCAATCAAATGATAAGTTTCCACTTCCAAAAAGTTCGGAGACAAGTACCATAAGAGTAGGAGAAAAATTGAAGTTATACCACCTCATACAATATAACTAAAAAAACTTAGATTTTGCTAGGGAATAGCAACATATGGCATGGCCTATCTAATAAGAAAAAGAAAAAGAGATCTAGGCTCAACACCAATCAAATGAATATCCAAACAATTAGAAGCAAATGCATGAGAAAATCGGATAGCAAAATGGTGGAGAATAAATAATGCGCCAAGTAATGGGGCTAACTCTGTTTAAACAACAAACAGATCTCAGAACCTGTCGTTTGAAATAAAAATGTAGTCTCCAAACCCCTTGGAATCTCCAGACTTCTATTCAAAGAAAAAAAAAATAGATGGAAACAAAAAGGATTAGACAAAAGGAAGAAAGACAACCGTCCTGTTCCTCCGCACATTTCTTGCATACATAAGCATGCATAGCAAACTGTTGACTTTGTTGTTGAACATCAAGAAGTGGGTGAACAGAATACACTAATGCCTGTACATTTTCCTTTCGGAACGTGAATTGAGAAGGTGGATAAGTTTGAACAGAAAAGCAGGTCCAGTTTGAACATAGTACAAGGGCACCCCATTTCACAGCTCCAGTTATTTGGCATCAAGAGTGGAAGGGTTTTGCTATGCCTTCTTTGCAGTGGCTATAGCTTATTAGATAAGATAAGGTTGGCCTATAAATATTGTGTGGATACTACGATAGCTACAATTCAATGTAGTGGATAGAACAAGAGGGGATGGAATCCTAAAAGAAAATTCAGTATTTATATGTAAAGAAAGATGAAAGAACTTACTGTGTCTCCATCCCCACTGTAAGAACAGGATCATGCAGAGATTTTTGAGAATTCGATCTGAAGAGGAATCAAGAAGAATGTGCTTTTCATTTCTCAGCTAGAACCAGTAACCTCACCACTATGACTGATGCTGCTGCTGCTTCTCAAAGTAGAACTCTGAATAGGGACTTGGGCAAAGGAATGAGAAACCATCCCGCCTTTAGAGAAGAGGGAACCAACTGAGCTACTAGAAGCATTGGCAGATGATCGCATTCGTGTTGATATAGATTCCTTATTGGATGTACCCGCCAAAAAATCATGCCGTAAATCTGCTGATGATGAGGATGGAGCAAGGGTTGCAACAGAGAGTCCGACAGGAAAGGGAGCAACAGGCATGTCAGCCAGAGAGGATGCAGATGGACTATAACTCAATGCCCCCATTGGGTGATCAAACTTGCATGAAGGGCCAAATTTGCATTCGCCATGTTGTGTATAATAAGTGCAAAGTGGAGCTCCCTGTTTACCAATACAAAGATTAGATAGAGTAGAGCAGATGGCATAAACAATGAACAGAATGTCATTCAATTCTGAAACAGTAAGAGCACAAACTTTGTAAAGCAGAGTAACTGGCACCAGCATACCCCATAATAATCCAAAATACAGCACTCAAAATACATTGATACCATGAACACCACATGATAATAAATACACTTTCATTACTTACATTAATAATGGAACTGGAGCAAACAGTGTATAACCGTGGGCAGTAAGTGAATAAGTATACTTTCTAAAATGTTCCAATTGGTGAGTTCGGGTCAAAGGAGCCCATATAGAACTTAATCAGCAATCTTCTTGATATCAGTAACCATCCTAGACATTGTAAACAAACTTAGATATCCGAGCTGTGGTAACATCTACAATTAGGGGTTATAATAAGACTGACTAAAGGGCACATTTGACTTAGCTTTACCATCTCCCAGTATTTTTAACTTTTACCCCAAATAGGTATCAACTGGAGAAGCTGTGAAAAATGTAGCAGAGTGATATGATGGTATTTATAAGATATGAGATCCTCGGGACCTCGTTCCCTGCACCAGAGTGTGACCTCAGTCACATGACACAGGGATGGATGTGGATCCTACACCCATCTTTTCTGACGAAATGACTGATTCACCCCTGCCTCATGTGAGTGGGGGGCACACAATGGTCCACAGAATGAGGTCCAGAGGATCTCACCACAGAATGAGGTCCAGAGGATCTCACCTCCAATTATTGCAGCACACAGTCAGTTGCATATAATGAAACCCAAGACACATCCAACTTGGAAGGTCCCCAATTATTTATGTTTATTTTGCCAATATACCCCCCAAATCTCTAGTGTCCCTAGCATAGATATCTGTCCAAGTAACTCCGCTAACTCTTAACCAATGACAAAACACCTACTTTACACTTAATATAAGGATAAATGTTCCAACCTGGCAACCCCTTGTCACTGGGATCGAGATTAGCAATGGCAGCAACAACCATTGCTGCTGCAGCTAGCCAAGAAGAGGGAGGGAGCACAGGCACCATCAACCACCTCTTGTGAAATGAAAGGTTGTAATACGGAATCCAGTACCAGCGCACCAAGATGGAGTGTGTTATCGCCGTCAGAGGGCCGTTCCAGCTTCGTTGTGGCTTGGAGGTTCGCCAGAGCCCATTTGTTACATAGTATATTTTTAAAGGAGTCAGTAGATATTTTATTTGGCCCATTTGGAGCAGTTTAGTATGTTTTCTATTTTTTTCTAAATTTTTGGTAGATTTTCTATTTTTTAGAGAAGTTTAGTGCGAATTTTCACAATATTTATCAAGTTAGGAATATTTTAGTCCATAGTTGAGTTAGGGAGTTGAGTTAGGGAGTCGAGCTAGACTTGGAAAGGTCCCTAAATGCTACATACATGCTTGTAATATCTCTTTTTTTATTTATAGATGAATTATATTACGAATTTTTTGGTTATTTTCTGGTGTTTCTCTCTGAAACAGAGAAGATGACCCTAAGACGGGTCGGAAAAGCCCTCCGATGGGGCCGGATGAGATGCCTAAGGATCCCAGGGTGAGACGCCTCCGATCCTTCTGCATCAAGGTGGAGATCACCAGATCATTTGCTAGCCCCTCGTCACCAGAGATGGGGTCGGCAGCTACCGCTGGCAGTGCCAGTTGTTGCATTAGCAGTTTCCACTACTACTGCAGCTGGTGAAGGAGAGGGAGAGAGAGAGAGAGATTCCAGGTGGTGGGGCAGCAGCAATAGTTTCCTCTGCAGCAGCTGCAGCTGGTCGAGAAGGGGAGGAGGGATCTTCCATAGTGAAACTACCAGCCAAAGAATGAAGTTAAGGACAACTTAACCTACATGTTACAACTTACAATTAAAAACCACAGCCACCCTCCTTGCAGGAAGAGAAGTGTGATGGAAGTGTAACCAGTATCACATTTGGATCCCAGGATGTGGCAGTCTTTTTCTGAGCATGTGCACCCTATGACCCTAGTCCTCTACGAATTGGAGAAAATCATTGACCATGTCACTTTTGACAGGAAAATCATCTGTTTTGAACTGTATCAGGTCCTGGTTCAATTGCCCAGCAAACTCTCAAGTTAGTTGACCTCAATCCATAGTTCCACTTATGATATTCACACATCACAAATGCTCTCAATGCACCGATATTGGACATTCTTGTTTTGTCATCCATTCATAAAATAAGCAAGACTTGTTTCCTTATTATCAGGGGAGAAAAATGTACAAGGTAAACCTTGACATCAGAACTTCTTAGCTTTTAGGTTGCCAATCCAGCTGTATAGAGAGCGGACGTTGACAGCGGTGAAGTGGCATCTTCCTCCTCTTACATAGAAACAGCATATTGTTTGAGGGGGAATCCCAAAATCAGAGACCACAAAGAAAGGGTAATTTTTGCCTTTGTTGCCTACAGTGGTACTCTCAGCAGTTTCAAAGCAGGAATGCTCCCTCTCCTTGATATTCTCGGGCTATGCAAGTGTTGAGTATTCCAGTTCACATGATTGAAATGGATTCCTTCTCATTAGTTCAACTCTTGAAACAAAAGAAGCCCCCTGGTGTCGATAGCATCTCCGGAAAAGCTTCTATGCTATCTTCTTTTGTATATCCATTCTCTTCACCAAACCAGTAGAGAAGCCAATCAACTTGCCAATGTTTTGGCCAATTTCGGCTGTGCAGCCTTCAGTCCTTAAGCATCCTTTTCCACCTGGATTTGGAAAGCTATGGGGACACTTCTGCAGGACAAGGTCCAATTACCAGTTTTGAGGCATAGATGATGTACTGTCATCTCTTCAGTTCTTTTTACCATGTACTTTGTCATCTCTTCAGTTTTCCCAATGTAGAATGCTTGTTCATCAATAAAAATTAGGAGCAGTTGTCTTTACTCCAACTCCCTATGTATTCACAGAAAATCCAATGCAACAAAATACACAATTCAGTATGGACTATGGAGAATAGTTGGCTGAAAAGTTTACACCCAACAAGGGGGCAGCCAATTTTGGATACAAGAATGTGACTGGGTTCTCTGATCAGGAAACCAGTCTATTAACACCCTTTTTTGCCATGGAATTTAACATCAAGAAATAAGAACATGCCACCACATCAAATGATCCCAAGCACAAAATTTCCGTACTGTTTTACAACGGAAAGTGTTGTAGCATGTTTTCATTTGTATGTTAGATCTTGTGTTAGGAAAGGGTGTCAACAAATATTTTTCCTTCTGACCAGCTGACCACTTGATGTCCGTCATCTATGAGTTAGAAACTGCTCATGACAACTTTGACTGGAAGAAAACTTGTCAAATATCCAAGAAATCAGATAAATGGTTAGAGAAACCAAATTGTCCATGTAGCCAAAGTTCATGCAACAAGAAAGCATCCTTCAGAGAAGAAAAAGACAAACAAAGAGGAAAGGAAAAAAGATTGACAAAAAAGCAAGCAGCATGGAAATGGTAATCGACTCCCATCACTGCTACAATGTTTTTTGATTGCAGAAACCAACAAGGGGCATTTCTATTAATAATTTAGTAAATTTCCTATTCAATCAGAAAAAAAAGCTTGTGCAACAATATCGTCCATGTTACGTTGAAAACATCAACACTAACTCACTACTGATTCTCATTAACATAACATCCAGCTCTTCCTCCTTTTTTTTTGGTTTGTGATCAATCCTCAATCCAATAAACATATAGACAAAGTTCTTAAAGGTATGCATACTATCTTCCCCAACCAGAAGGCTAGAAAGCACTTGAAGCAAAAGTAGACCATCACCTAATTGATTAAAAAAATGTATGAAGAGTACTATGAATAAACCAGAAACCTTAACTACAGCTTTAAGGTGCCAACATGTCAGGCTGCCCTGGAGGCCCATGTGTCCAGCCCAGTTAAAAGTTAAAACCAGGGCCCGGGTGATGCAGAACAGAGGACGTGAAACACTTTCACGAAAAGAACTCCTACAAAAACCACAGCCTGTCAAGGAAAGATGGCACACAAGGGCCTAGTCAACAATGAAACGAGGTGTCTATTCCCATGTTTTGTCACAGGGGCCCACCCTTACAGTGCAAACGGGATGTGTTGATGCCGTCAGCATGCCCATTTGAATCACATATGACATGAGCGATGAGGAGGCCATGTGGGGTCGAGACCCGTGCTGCTGGGCTGCCAAGGTCCTTCCTTGAACTCCCATTGAATGCTAGCTGCTTGTTGTGGCTTTGGGAAGGAGACGGGCCAAGGAGAAAGGACAAGCATGTGAGTCCTTACATGGCCTTGCTTCACATGGGCTGCTGTCGGGAGAAGACAAACAGGGAAGAAGACAAAATTAAGAAGAAGGCAGTAGAAGGAGGAGGAAGCACGAGCAAGGAAGAAGGGGAAGGAGGGGCTGATGGGTTTCGCCCTCCATATGGGCAACGCTCCTCTCGAGACGCGAGGAATTAGGTTTTCTTGCTCTCAAAAGTCAAATCTATTCATTAATTCCAAAATTTACATGAAGTCTCCTTTTTATGGGGAGACAAATGGCTACTACTCCGTGTAGCAACTCTAACAACTAAAATTAGGATATCCTACCAAACGAAATTATCCTCCCTAAAAGAGATGGAAAATACATAGCAGTAAAAATGACAATCTTGTCCCACCTAAATTATGACTAACACAACCTAAGCTAAAAGAAAATAAATAAATAGCAAATTAAAAGTTAATAGGGTGTTTGGGAGTGCTCTTTTATTTAAGGCCATTTTATTCTAAAAATTTATAGCATTCATACTTGTTTTAATTACATATATAACCTTGTTAGAAACGTAATTACACTTCTGTCTACCTTATTTTTGCAACATTATTAATAACCTCATTGCACACAAATAGTTGCAAAAATGCCGTTGAGGTTAGTTTCTGTTTCACGCATAAGAATATATCCAGAATATGTTGTTAACACTTGTCTTAGGGGAAAAGAATACAATACCCTTGAGAGAGAGAGAAAGAGAGAGAGAGAAGGGGGTCTCCCCTCCGGCATTGGCACCCCAACTAAGGGAGGGGGGCGAGAGAGAGAGAGAGAGAGAGAGGGAGAGATCGGGGTTCTCCCCCTCCGGCGTCGGCATCCCAACTTTGTGTGTGTGTGTGTGTGTGTGTGAGAGAGAGAGAGAAAGAGAGAGAGAGAGAGAGGTAGCCTTGGTCTCCATCCATCCGTAAACCCAGATGTGCATGCGATATGGTGGGAGGGGAACTCTTCTCCTGTGTGCTCTAATTCCTCTTCAGTTTTTCTGTTTTCTCTCGGTAGCTAACTCCATCTCCCGGCAGTGGCTGCCCCCTTCTCCGCCATCCAAAGCCGTCCACATAGACACAAGTAGATTACATGCAGAGGTGAGGCCATTAAAAGATTGGAAGAAAGAGAGGAAATTTTGAGAGAGAGAGAGCTGCGGGTGTGGTTGTGCGAGTTTCTTATTTAGTAAGGGAAGAAGCAAAATGGCACTCCAAGCCGCTAGATGCCGCAGGTGCTTCCTCTTGCTTCCCCGTAGCCAAAAGCTGCCATCTTTCCCTCTTCTGGAGCACAGTAGGCCCAGCCCAATTCCAACTGGTGGCGAGCAAGAGCACCTGGGGGGGTCCTGTGGATGCTTGGGGCACTGGGCTTATCTCTTTCCTTCATTCCACAAACAGCCCATGTTGTTTGATCCATGAGAGAGAGAGAGAATAAATGTAGGGTTACTATAGTCTTTTTACCATGGGGGGTTAAGAGTTAACCATGGTTGGTCACTTTTCTCTTGAGCTTGGTTACAGGGCATTACGGCAGGAGCACTTTTTCAACTATTTACATGCAGTGGGGTTATTAATAATATTACAAAACTAAGATAGACAAAAGTGTAATTACCTTTCTAACAGGGTTTTATATGTAATTAGGCCTCCATATTTTCTTCTTAATTTTAAAATAGTGTAAGATCATTTGGCTTCTTGTCTCCTTATTGTAATTTAAAACTCTAATCAAAGGCTGGTTATTGTCTTGGTTTCTTTTCCTGGTAGTGTACAGCAACACACCTGCGACCACACCCCTGCATCAGTTGCTGCTGTGACAAGTACAGAAGCACCACCATGTCACCAGCCCTATCTCCCCTTAGGCATCCATAATCAGTAATCAACATCAAGAAAGCTGAACATGATGCAGAGACGTACTTGAAGCACCAGGCATGGAGAGGAGGGGGGCGACGATCTTTGCCGCAGCCAAAGATTTGGTAGGAGCACATCCATGTGGGTGGCACCCGGCTGCTCAACTGCAGCTTCACTGTTGTGGTTGATGAGAAGAGGGGAAGGAGAGGAACGACATGAGATGGGAGGGGAGGGGGAAGGGAAGAGAGGGGAGGGAGGAGGAACGATGGAAGATGGGAGGGGGAAGAGGAAGGGAAGACCTAGAGGGGAATCACAGGAAGGATCCACTTGATTCCTCAAAAAAGAAATAAGTCGAGGATTTTTTTGTTGTTAGGAAAGCTTAAAGAAGGCACTAGTAACTGTTTTAATTTAAGCGCATGATTATACCAAACAGCAATTATAGAGATCCCTCTCTTAAATTTTATTTTAAAAGAGAAAACAGTGAAGAAACTGCATTCAAACACCCTATAAGCATGGGTATCTTCTGAGCTACAATGATGTCATCTTCGGACTCGGCTCGACTCAACTCCGTCCGCAGGTAGGGCTGTCAAGGGGTCCCAAAAGCCAGGCCCGGCCCAACCCCGATTAAGTGGGCTTGGATATTAAAATTGACCCCATTTCATTTTTGGGCTGGGCTTGGGCTTTGATTTTAAGCCAGATCCTTGAAACGGGCCGGGCTTGGGCTTTGTCAAGCCTGAGCCCAAAAGTCCAAAAAGCCCAATAAATATTAAATATAAAGAATGGTAATGAAATTTGTATATTATATACATGTTCACATTAACAAGATCATTCATTTGCACACATATATCATACAAACTAATTTATGTCAAGTATGGGCATTTTGGACTTACGCTTCAATTATCTTAAATTCAAGAAAGTTCTCTTTACATGTACTTACTAAAGAATACTAGACATGTGACAATTACCTTATAAGGTTCACATTTTATGACACCTTCAAAATCATCATATGTAACATTAATCATTATAATATTTTAGTGTGAGTTAAAATATTTGATCGAAGTGCTATGGAAACTTTTGCTTTTATAAAAGATCACATCTCTATGACACCTTCAAAATAATCATATGCATCATAAATCATTAGAATATTTTAGTGTGAGTTAATGAATATTTGATCAAAGTGCTACGGCAAGTTTCAATTTTATAAAAGATGTGTTTTTATGCTAAAAATGAAAGACCAAAATATGAGTAATTAATTTGATTTTTTATGTGTGTTATTATTGAATATGATGATCTTGAAGATCTCATTTTTTAATGGGTGAGGGGATTTATGTACAGACACTAATTCTTGTTAATATCATAGATTACATATTTTTAAATAAAAGAATTAATTCTTCTTATATTTACACTTCCAAAAATTTCTTCTTATATTTAAGCCTGAAACTCGAGTTCTTTTGGGCTTGGGCTTAAGCATAGAGAAGTGGGCTTGGGCCGGGTTTGGGCCTTACGTTTCTTGACGGGCATGGGCTTGGGCTTTGTTAAGCCCGACCCAAGCCCGGCCTGTTGACACCCCTATCCACAGGACGTGTGGTCTGGATCGAATCTTGCTGACCCAAAACAAGCAAGAAAATACATAATAAGATAGGAAAATACAATTCAAAATAATAATATCATGTCCTCAAGTCTGTGATCCTCGGGTAACTATAGAGCTTCCAACTCCATCGCATCGTTCATCAAACAAGATTGATCAAGCTCGCATGTCAGTTCGAGAAAATTTGTCCGGTAGTATCCACATAGTAATTACAACAAATGAAAATGTTCTTGAGAAGTTTAGGCAGATTTATCAAGGAACTCGAATTGCTATAGCACGTGGTTGTTGAATAGTTTAGGCATATTCCCACATCAAGGGACTCGAGTCGCTACAGTGTGCGGTCTTCAAAAGCCTGCCAAACAAGGTATAATTGATGAACCTCAATCCTAATAGCTGTAAAGGTGCCACTAGGAGCACGCTCGTTGTGTACATCCTCTCACACAGATTTTTCTACAAGTGATGGATCGACCTTGTATAGATCATCGAAGACCAAGTCAAGTCACGATTCAGCAAACAAGTTGGTACCCCAAGTATCATGCAACACAGACCATTCTTTCACCTAGTCTAAATATTCTTTGGCCAATGTTAGACCGGTCCCGTAGGCTTTTTCCTCCACCGGCAGATTGGCGACTAAGAACATTAGCCTCTCTACATTTTTCCTTATATCTTCAAAGTTGGCCTTAAAACCCTTTACATTCTTGTCCCACTCAGTGACGGTCATGCATGATTGGACCATGACCAAATGCATGTAGGAGCTCTACTTGTAGGGACAAGCTGATTCCCTAGACTCTAATACCACTTTGATGCAGAACAGAGGAGGTGAAATGCTCCCACAAAAAGAACTCTAACAAAAACCACAGCCTGTGCAAGGGACTTATTAGCTCACCCCGTGTATTAGTGTTGCAGTGAACGGGAACGTCTTCGGGCAACTTGGAGGAGGTCGCATCACAAGGTGGCACGCGGCCCAAAACACCATGGTGGAGGAGGGCAATTCTGGCGCCTACACTCCTGTCCGCAATCCACAGGTCACTGTCAAGCTTCTAATGCCATCACATTCGTTCATCAAACAAGGTTGATCAAGCTCCCGTGTCACTAGGCCAATTCACCACTTAATTGAACAATGTATGGAATATATACTATGAAAATAAACTGGAAACATTAACAACTAGATGTTTGGAGTGTCAATGGGCCAGGACCTCAGCTTTTTAAAGTTTGGGCTTAATAAGGCCCATATTAGAGGCATGCGCACGCACACATGTAGCACACACTCACATGCACATGCATGCATGCACACACATGCGTGCGCACATACAGTAGTGTTGAGACACAATCTTGGCAGTTCAGTATACACAAGAATAGTGCAGAGATAGTCTTAGCAGCTGATGCAGCCAGACCATATCTATATAGTAGCTGTCAGATTTCATCTGATGGCGGGAAAAACCAAAAAATGCTGGAGGAAGGACCTCCAGTGCCACTAAATGCACCACGGGTTAAGGTTGGAGGGTTGGGGAAGGTAGGAATTGTACTGAACCCTAAAACCTAAGATCCAGTGGCTTGTGAATGCTCTGTCTAGCATGGAATGGGTATCGTCAGATGCCCCAGGGTAAGATACGTCCAAGCTATATCAACTGCTCGGACCGTATCACAGCATTTACCATACATACATGTAACAAGGTAGGTATAGATATAATAAAGATGTGGACTAGGGTAGGGCCAGGCCCAAGCTGGGCCTAGGATTTTTACACCAGGTTGAGACCAAGCTTGGTTACCCAGGCCCACTCCAAGACTAGGCCAGGATTAAATAGATGGACCATGCTCGAAATATTTCCAGCCCGCCCATTGAAATGTCATCAAAAGTAAAAGGATATACAGGAGAAAATAGTTAAAAAGGATGGAGAATTAATCAGCTGGACACCTAGTTATAGAACTAGCGTTTGAAGCTGTTGGTGAAACCCTTTAGCCCGGCTATAGAATTGATCCCTACATTAGTTCTAAGTTTCTCCATTCACCAACTAGTTCTAGGCACTTCTGCTTCACTATCTTAAGTTTTGAACCAATGGTTTGATTGAACTAACATGGTAATAAAGCTAATCCACCTGTCGAATTGCCTCCGTTTGGCCTCATGGTTTCAAAGAGCACCATTTGGACTTGGAATACAATTGAACCAGGGTTCATCATGCGAGGTGTTGGCAAAAGTCACATAACTAACTCTATGCTTATATTAGTTATAAGCCTCTCCATTCAATGACTCGAGTTTTCACTTGGCAACTAAGTGGAATATTAAAGCAGTTGAAAAGAACCCTCCGGAAACATCCCTTCTTAATGTTGTAGGAAGGAACTGCATGCTTTTGACACCAAGGTATTTTCTACTTTGACTCGGGGCCCTCATGGCTTTTGTCCTTTACCATTCCCACGAATGGCACCGAATTTTGGTGGACAGGAAGCACGAGGCTCTCACCCCATTTGACCCAAGTGTCTCATGGATTTGTCATTTGCAGGGAAAAGGGCCCTCATTGGGAGGAGGGTGATGACCATCTTTATCTTTGTAAGCGCAGGGTTGCCTTCTCAACAACCAATGTAGGACTATCCAAAGCCCTAACTTGTCTCCATACTTAATATTGCTCAATTTCCATACGAGTCCCTCAGATCTTCGATTCTCAAATCATCATATTATATTCAATACCCTAATATATCCATATCATCAACATATGTTTACCTAATGAACATGGGTTAAAAAAGCCAAATAACTAACTTGCCCACATAACTTTCTCTCCCCGGTGAGGACACCCAAGCACAGACCCGGTTCGACCTGGCTCACGGAGGACTTTTGTAGCGACTTAGGCTTCTATGTGGCTTGGCAACATGTTATTGGAAGATTGCTTTGTATGTTATGTGTTAGGGAGCCTTTTGGACATGTGTACGGCCCACTCGTGGCCATTTTTTCATTTTCTAGCATTTATTTGCACGATTTTTGTCTTTTATTTGAGGTTGGGGCTAACTTCGTCCTTATTTACTAGGGCTTCATTAGGGTTTCGCCTCTTTTTGTATAAATACTCTTGTACTCTCTCATTTATGGTCACTAATGAATGAAGAATGAGCTTTTATGAGCCTCGAAATGAGTGCATTGTATGTCTGCTAGGGCTCCCATAAAGGGAGGGTGAGAAGCCCCATGCCCTTTACCTCGGTCTCTTCGCCACCCTTTCTCCCCTCTATCCCTTCCTGCAGATCTCTCTCTCTTTATATCTCTTCTCTCTCTATTGGCCATCTTTCTCTCTCTCTTGTGTTTTCCCTATATCGCCTCGGCGTTTAGCTGCAAGAGGAAGATGCCAAAGACCGCCTGTCATCGCCATCAACGCCTTGCCAACAGAGGGCCTACCAGATATATGCGGCAGCCCGTAGAAGTTCTCCCGCAAGGCATCGTCGCCCATGCCGGGCAAAATCTCCCCGATTTCGCAACGCCTCCCCTCATCGCCCGTGACTCGTCCAAATGTACCCCAGTGGGCCCGCCCAAGCAATGTGACAATGCCCATGGGCTCACGTCAGTGTCCCTCGTTACCCGCACCTTTTCCCGCCCATGCCGCCTACACGCGGCGATCCCAGCAGGTTCATTCGATGTGTCTTCATAGTTCGAGCTGCTTTGACGGGTACACCCATCCATTCCTATCCGTCCCGCCACCACATGGAGGACCCTCCGCACTCGCTGCCCTATACGTCCTCGATCAAGCCCGGGCCTAAAGAACATAGCCATGTGGCATCGCCTTGTCATCCATCCGGTTGCAACTCATTGTTCGAGCTGACACTAGCGCACTTGCTGCTGCCACGCGGCAGCCAGTGCAAAATCGCCTGCTCTCACACGTGGGTTGTTGTGAAGACAAGAAAGCCGAGTCCCGGTAGCTTGATCCATAGGCTGCCTGCCCACTACACAACATCCCGAGGTCCCAATGTTCTCGTGACATGGCCCATAATATGGTCACTACCCCTGCCACACCCAAGTCCCAGAGTACACTTCGCCTTGATCCTCGTGTTGTAGGGTAATTTTGTACTAGCATGCTCGTGTGAAGATATTGATGTCTCTGTACTCGTGCCTCGCTCTACAGTGAGGAGGTTAGTATTTGATAGTATTTAGTCATTTTCTGCCATGATGATTGTGAGATAAGACACCAGCCAGTTATTAAATCATTTCAACGCTAGTTGTGTAATATTGTGAGGCACCCATCCCATGGTTCTGATTTGAGATAGTAGATTGTGGGGTTGACACCCTAGGCCGTGGTAGTCCTATCTACTGTTTGGTCCATCGATTCTCGCTGCATGGGACGGCTTTTATAGCGTGGTATACTTTGGACGTCCATAGTCATTTGCCGTTCATTTATGATGCCATGCTGATCCTAGGTCGTTATTATTAGTCGGACCCTTACCATTAGCCATCCCGCATCACTCCCTCACACCTCCTTCCTCCCTCTCGCTCTCCCTTCCCCTCCCCCTCCTCCTCTCCTATCCTTCTTTGAAATGAGAAGCATTGCACAAGTAGATTTGAAAAGTCTCATGCTTTAAGGACTTTTCATAAATTCTCTTATGGCATCCATCGACTCCTTAATTGCTTCCCAAAATTGATGATAGAACCCCATCAAAAAGACATCCATTCCTGGAGATTTTCAACCTCCATACTGAAGATAGCCTTCTTAATTTCCTGCTACACACAGGATTTGGTCAGGCTATCTGCTGCATCAGAGGTCAGTTTGTCGAATGCCTTTCCATAACCCATGATCCCTTTATTTCCTCCTCTCTGGACAAGCTTATGTAAAACATAAAGCATAGCTTTCTTAACGTCCTAATCTATCACTCTGAAGCTGATTCAGTTTTATTTTTCCTTTGCCTATCGCTAGATGCAATATGGAAGAATCTAGAGTTCCTAACCCCAACTTGAGCCACAGTTCCTTAGCACTCTGCTTCCATTTAATTTAATCCAGAAGAAGTGATTCACTGTATTCAGCCTTGAATCTCCCCCATTTCCAGAACCACCTTCAAAAAAATCTCCCCCATTTCCAAACCCACCTTCAAAAATCTCCCCCCTTTCCATCTCTCATGATCCCGTAGTCTACTCCAATCATCCTTCATGTCAAGTCTTCAGCTGTTGATAACAATTTCTGGTCTCTACTGCCGCACCAAAGGCTTCCTTTCTCCATAGTTTCATCTGGTCTGACCCATTTCAGATTTACAGAAACTGACAAGCAAGAAAAACAGTAGTTTGAAATCTTGCAGAACATTTGTTTTTTTTTTTTGAAAGTGGCTAGTACCACAATTGTATTGAAATGAAAAAGATAGGTACAAAAGAAGGGAGGGGATTTACAAGTAGATCAAAATCCACCACCACCAAAAAGGAAGGGGAACCAAGAAGGTGCAAACATCACTCAACTCCCCAGTAAACAAAAAAGAGGAGTGTTAACAAATCCCCTTTACAAAAAGCTGAAGCCCACTCCTCCCGCACTCTAGAACAAATAAATTGCCCAACTGACTCCGAAGTTGAGGCCTCACTCTTGAAGATGCAACGGTTCCTTTCGCTCCAAATAGCCCATATTGTAGCATGTAGGATGAGCCACCAAATGAGCCTCTCATCCTTCCGTACTGCCCGCTCCCTCCAGAGGGTGAACAAGGTAAAGTTAGAGTCCCAATACGGCAAATTCAAATTCAGCTTGGCATTCAAGAACTGCCAGACCTCATCAGTGACAGAACAGCCTGAAAATAGATGGTCCACAGTCTCATCAGTCATACCACACGGAGGGCAAGTAGAGGGTATCCCATCAGTATAACGAGCTAGTCTCTGTCGGGTAGGAAGCCTCCCATGACATACACGCCATAGTAGGATCTTGACCTTCAAAGGAGATTTATGTTTCCAAATCACACGAGCAAGAGGAAACCTAAGACCACTATCAACCAGAATCCAATAGGCTGAGAGAACGGTAAAAAGCCCATTAGTCTCCCATCTCCACCCCCATTGGTCCTCCAAGGAGGCTTCTAGGGAAATCCCCTCAATGAGAGGCACAAACTGAGCAAGCTCCCCAATTTCTTCATCCTTCAGCTGCCTTCTAAACAAAAATTGCCATAGCCCAAACGATTGTATGGAATGAATGGCATTGGCCACCAAAGCTGCAAGCTGGGATGCCACTTGGAATAGCTTAGGAAATCTGTCACATAGAGGTACCCCGTCACACCAAGCATCGTCCAGAAGATGCACCTATGGCCATCAATCCCTACTGAAATGATATCTTTGCTGGTAAGGATGCCTTTTCAAATAGGGGATATCTTCTGGGTTGGATTTGGACACAGATCCCAAACTCTCCCCCTAGTCAAATACTTGTGCCTAGTAACCTCCATCCATAAGCCATCTATTGATGTGGCTAGCTTCCATAGCCACTTAGCAAGAAGGGCCATGTTGACCTCAGCCAAACTTTTGATACCTGCACCGTCGATCTCTCTCAGCTTACAAGTTCTTCCCCAACGTATATCATGCCCCCTTTCTTAGCATCGCTGCAACCCTGCTAAAATAATCGGCTCCTGATAGAGTCCAGCTTCTTAATGACTCCTTTCGGCACTCTAAAGATGGAGAAGAAATATGTAGGGAGACTGTCCAAAACAAAGTTGCTTGCAAAGAACAAGTCTCCCACCATAAGACAGTAGTCGGCCCTTCCACATAGCAAGCCTACCTTCAAAGTTACGAACCACCGTCTGCCGCTCACTGCTCCCCAGCGGCCTTCGCTAGAGAGGGAGACCTAGATACTTGATAGGGAATTCTCCAATATGACATCCGAATACAATAGTGGCTCTATAGATAGCCCACTCATCCATGTTGATCCCTATACGTTGACTTTTATGGAAATTAACCCCAAGTCCATAGACCTTATCAAGCCATTCCAAGATCAGCCTTGCAGAGAAAAGTTTATCCTCTTCCTCATAAAGAAAGAGAATGATATCATCAGCATACTGTAGGTGGGTAACCTACCTATTCTAAGGGGAAAGCTGGAATCTTAATACAAGATTAGCCGCCACATCCCTTTCCCACATCCTACTCAATAAGTAAGCCACCAGCACAAAGAGAAGTGGAGACATGGGGTCTCCAGAGACCTCTGCCACTATAGAAAAAATATGTAAGTATCCCATTGACCAAGACTGAAAATCTGGAAAAAGTAACGCATGCCCTGATCCACCTAACCCACTTTTCACCGAAGCCCATCTTCTGCAAGACTCGAAATAGACAACTCCAGTTGACTCTGTCATATGCCTTCTCAAAGTCAAGCTCAAAGACCATACCTTTTCTTTTATGGGTCTTCATAGCATGGATACATTCATGAGCCATCAGAAAATTCTCTTGAATTTGCATGCCCTTGACAAAAAGCTCCTTGATTACCATTGACTAGTCTTGCCACTATTGTTTCCATTCTGCTAGCCAACATCTTGGCGATGATCTTGTAGACCCCATTAAGTAAGCTAATGGGTCTAAAATCAGACAGACAATCAGCACCATCATTCTTTGGAACAAGGAGCAGGAATGTCTTATTAATACCCGCCAGATGAGCTCTACCCTCTTGGAACTTCAACACTGCCTTCAAAAGAAGTTCCTCGACAATCTCCCAACAATGCTGAAAGAAAAAACATAGGAAACCCATCGGCCCTGGTGCCTTATCCCTTGCCAAATTGAAAACAACAGCCTTAAGTTCTTCTTCCGAGAACTAGGAAGAAATGAAATGGTAAGGACACCGGAACCCATACCCGATTCGACCCAACTCACGTGTACCGTCGTTAAAGGACATCGACCTCGACTCTAGCTTTACTTTGGCTTGACGAGGACATTTTTGGACTGAGTTATATTTTTTGCCTTTTTTGCCAACTTTTTGGAGATGTATTGGGCCCATTTGAGGCCCGTTTAGGCTTTTTTTTTTCTGTTATTTTCTATATGTTTTTTCTCATTTTGAGATGCAGGGCATTCTTGTCTTTTTTGTTCTCTAGGGCACTCCATAGAGCCCTCTGTATATACATGTATATACCTCATTTTGGGAGTGGACAGAAAAAGAGAAGGGAATAGAATGTTCCAAAAGTATTGTGCAGTGTGTGCGCCGACCCCATGATGGGGCTCTGTAGAAGGGCGTGAGGCCTTCATCTTCTTCCTTCCTCCTCCTCCTTCCCGACATCTTCTTCTTCTTCTACCTTCCCCCCCCCCCAACTATCTTCTTCACCCCGGCCTCTAAGTCCCTCCTCCGGCTCCCCATTTCTGTCATGCACCAATTTTAGTATCATAGCCTGGTTCGATCCCGACGCCATCACCACCGTTCACCTTCCCTGCCTCTCTCATGCGCCGTTGACGTCAATGACCCCAGCCACTGCCGCCGTCTTTATTTACGCCACCCACAGTCGTCAACCAGGTAGGCGTCTGATCCCACCAGGGTCGCCATTGCTCTCCCCACATCTATGTGTTGCGGCCGTCACCACCCCTACTTGCTGCCGCAACTGTCGCCTCCACCCCATCCCCTCTCTCTCATAGCAGAGCAATAGAAGAAGGAGAAGAGGTCGCCGACCCTCACCAGCACTGCAGCCGCCGTCGTCGACCTTCATCGGCACCGGCGCCGCCAACCCTGTCCCCGACTGCCACTATCGCAACTGCCGGCTGCAGTTGTTGCTGCTGCTACCACTGCCACCACCACCACCTCCGCAGGTCGCCGCCGACAACCACCGGATCTGCCGCGCAGTTGCTCCTTCCTCTCTCCCTCTTTTTCACGTTTCTTGTTTAAGGTTGGGAGGGGAGGAAGAAAAGGGGGGCACGGGCCTCTTTAATCTAACCTGGTCAAACTAGGTTTGACCTGGTCCGAGTCCAAGCCCTAGACTGAGCTTAAGTCCCACACGATTCGAGTCCAAGTGCAACCCCTTTAAACCTGGTTCGAACCAGGTTACATCAATTGGGTTCGAGCCACTTTATCCACCTCGTTCAACCCAAGACCGAGCCAGGGTACAGCCAGGTCCGAACCAAGACCAGGCTGGGTCTGACGCAGTGCACCCGGCGGTGTGGTAGGATCCATTAGTGCACCGCTCTTGTCCAGGGCCCATTCGGACTCCGATTCGCATGCCGTCAACAGCATTGGTCTCGTCTCAACGAGACCCATCCAGTTTCAGCAATATGTCTGCCCTGACGTGCATCGTCTTGTGTGCTACTTCTGCATGCATACTGAGGTCATCGATTTGTGCTATGATTCTTGCGCCGCGTTAACTTCGTGCCAGCAAGGATGACTCAGTTTCAGTATGGCACCGCCTTGAAGTTGCCTCAGTTTATGTACCCCACTCTCACAGTGAACAGGTTAGTGTCTAGTTAGCCCCTCTTCATAGCTTGCTCGTTCTATATACGGTTGAATTTGCTCCCGTGCTTGTGCCAGTTTAAGACGTCTAGCTTGATTATATCATTTAGTGTTTCACTGCTACTTTGCAAGATTGAGAGCTACCTATCCGGCAGCTCTGAGCTGTGATGTTGATGTCGATGCTGCTATCCTAGACCTATGGTAGTCCTCACTACCTACATTCTGGCTCATTTCCTCGCTGTGAGGACGACTTCCGAGTTAGTTACTTCGTTATTACATGATTGTCCTTTCTGGACGGTGGTGGTTTGTGTCTATGTGCTACCCTTGGCTGTGTTCTTAGCCGATCTAGATATGTGTGGACATTCGGATCCTTCTTGGTAGTTGTTCATCATATTCCATATTTCTGCTGTTTGACCATCATTTATCACGCGTATTTAGTTGTTTTGTTGTCCTCTGAGCATCATTTAGAGAGTATATGTGATTGCATCTGCTATCCTTGATTTTCATCATGTTGTTTTAGTGCCAGTTTAACGAGTCTTACCATATATGCACATTATTATGTGTCACCATTGTTAGTGCCATTCAGTTGCACTTACTTTGTCGTGCCACTTGATCTCTGGTGGGTAGTTACATTTGAGTTATGTGCTAGCTTTTGTTTTTGTCCCTTCACTACATATGACCACACGTAGTGGTGTCGAGTTTCACAGGTCCGCACTGATGTCAAGATCACACTGATTATCCCACAGTCCCTAAGATGACAGAGATGTTCGGCCAGCTCATGTGCCGAATGGATCAGTTGGACCATCGCCTTAATGAGCGTCTTGGACGCTTTGGAGAGTCGCTTAGGACCGTGCAGGACAGACTTGCCGATACAGTCCAGGGGATGACGGGCCACTATCCCACTCCTCCAAGCCAAGGTCCGGTGCGGGCAACAGACCACCAAGACCCGAACCCAGCCCCCAGCCCAGCACCCCATGCACCCTCCACCACCTCCGGCGAACCCACCACCTCCTGTGCGCCCACCTCCTAGAGCCAGTCCTGCTTGGACTGGCAAAGTGAGGATCAGGGACTTGATGATGATTTTACCGATGAGATGGGTTACGTCGGCCGATTTGATGCACGTACGTGTAGGCGGCATGACAGGATGCATGATCAGGACTGGGGTCATGAGAGGGGCGTCAATGGCATCAGGGTGACCGCTATGATCGCGGTGGTAGGTATGAGCGCCATGATCGGGATGACCGATTCGATTGGTATGACCGCTTTGATCATTATGATCGGGGCGATCGATTTGGTCTTGATGATAGATTCGGTTGATTTGGTAGAGCGGGTTTTGGGTATGATCAGAGGCGTCCATGTTACCTGAGAGATCGAGATGATCGGGATGGATTTGGAGATGATCGGAGGCGCTACAGATACCCTGGAGATGGGTATGGCTATGATGAGCGGAGGCCCTATTTCCATCATGACCTGGATGACCGGGATGATCATCGAGCCGCTCGTGCTGAGGCTCCCAGCTTTGACGTGTCCTTGGACCCAAAGGTATATCTGGATTAAGAGGCCAACATGAACCGCTACTTTGATTGGATGGGTATGTCCGATAAGCTCCAAACTCGCTTTGCTCTGATGAAGCTAATAGGCTAGGCTCAGACCTAGTGGTCTAACATTGAGGCTCTATGCGAGCAAAGGTGCAAGGAGCATATTAAGTCATAGGAAGAGATGAAGGTGTTGTTTCGTGAGAAGTACCTTCCCCCGACTTACCGACATCATCTCATTGATAGGTAGTAGAACCTCACTCAGGAGACTCAGTCTGTTTCAGAGTACATTGCTGAGTTTGATGAGTATCTGATGAGGTGTGGCGCTCGAGAGGAGGAAGCGCTGACTCTTTCCTGCTTTCGGAGAGGCCTGCATCGTGTTTATCAGCAAAGTTGTTCCGCCAACACGTGACAACCATTGAGCATGCCTATCAAGTCGTCCGCGAGATAGAGCAGTTCAAGTTAGAGATGGCTTCGCCCCACGAGTTAGGCTACCTTACCAGCGTCCTTTTGATCCGTGTGCCGCGTCGGGAGCCCAACAAAGGGATCCAGTACCCCGTCCGATGGATCCTAACTGCCGGGATCCTCCACCTCCGCCCAAGCCCCGATTTCTACCACAGAGAGACTCAGCACCTACTTTACCTCTACCTCCCACACGTCCCCTGATTGGTGCCCCGCCTAATAGGCAGGAGGATAAGGGTAAGGCCAAGTTGTTAGTGGCCTGTCACACGATAGTGGGTCTCGTGGGCAATGCTATTGGTGTTAAGAGCTGGGTCACTATGCCTCTCAATGCCCCAAGAGGTCTTTAACTATTGAGGGCGCTGATCTTGAGGAGCCTCTGCCTCCCATGATGCAGGATGTGAGCTATAAAGCTGGAGCTGATTTAGCTACCGAATTTCAGTCGGAGGAGGATGATATGGTAAGCTGCATTCGAACCGAGTAGTTTAGAGTGGAGGATATTGAGGATCTACATGATGGAGGTAGACTAGATGTGGTTCGTTGTACTTTGACTCGGCCTCGAGAGAGTGATGATTAGCGCCGCACTTCCACCTTTCACACTTATTATCGCGTCGGTGATAAGGTGTGCAAGGTGATCATTGATAACAGGAGTTGCATCAACGCCATCTCTACGAAGGCTGTTGAGCGTCTTAGGCAGATTTATGTTGATCATTTCGCCCTTACTGTGTGTCATGGGTAGACTCCACGTCCATTCCTATTCATACGAGATGTCTCGTTCCGATACATTTCCACCCACACACGGATTAGATTTAGTGTAACATTATGTCGATGGAGGTTAGGAGTCTTATTCTTGGTCGGCCGTAGATCTATGACATGGATGCGGTCCTCTATAGCCAATCCAACACTTGTGTGTTTCCCTTCGGCGACCTGCGCATCACTTTGCAGCCTTTCCGACTGAAGTTAGGACCATTGTCGGAGACCACCGCTTCTAGTACTCTTGTTTCTCCTTCTACTCCGTCTACTTCTAGTCCCGCTACCTCTTCTGGTGCTACCCATTCCAGCACTACTACTCTCGGTGCGACATTGTTGAGCACTCCCACTTTTCCCCACTCGACTCAATCGAGCATCTCATATGCTCACGAGCCTTCTATCCTTGGTACACCACCTATGATGACCTTACAGCTAATTAGCATCAAGAAGCTTGAGATTGATCTGTCTGAGAGCGAGCCCATATCCATTTTGGCGGTTAGAGAGGTGAGTGATAAGACCCCGGGCAAGCACCTTGCCGAGATTACATCTCTATTTCAGGAGTTCCATGATGCTTTTCCTGGGGACCTTCTGGACGATTTACCAGCCATGCGTGACATTCAGTACGTGATCGATTTGGTTCTGGGATCTACCTTACCGATCTGCCACACTATCGCATGAATCCCGGTGAACACACAGAGCTTCAGAGGCATGTTGAGGGGCTCCTAAAGAGAGGCTCGATTGGAGAGAGTTTGAGTCCCTGCGCGGGCCCCGCACTGTTAGCTCCAAAAAAACATGGCACCTGGAGAATTTGCATGGATGGCCGTGCCATCAACCACATCACGGTCAAATACCATTTTTTCATTCCCCAATTGGGCGACATGCTTGACATGATGGCGGGAGCCACTGTGTTCTCAAAGATTGACTTAAAGAGTGGCTCTCACCAGGTTCGGATTCGACCTGGAGATGAGTGGAAAACGGCGTTCAAAATGAAGGACGGGTTGTACGAGTGGTTGGTGATACCTTTCGGACTGTCCAACGCCCCCAGCACTTTTATGCGGCTCATGACTTAGGTACTTTAACCCTTCCTTGACATTCTCATCTACAGCCATACTAGGGAGGATCATATAGAGCACCTACGTCAGGTGCTCCTCATCCTTCGTTGCGTAAGCTTATTTGAAAACCTCAAAAAGTGTTCCTTCTTGACAGATCATGTGATCTTTTTGGGATTCATTGTGTCATCTGAGGGTGTCTCTACCGACCCGACGAAGGTCAAAACAATAGCAGAGTGGTCCGAGCCGCAAACATTCATGATATGCGCCGTTTTTATGGCTTGACGACCTTCTACCGTCGTTTTTTCAGCTCAGTTATTACTCTGATCACTGATTGCATTCGGAAGGGAACATTTTCTTGGTCGAAGGCCACATCTTCGGCCTTTCGAGACATCAAGGAGCGCATGACCCGAGCACATGTTCTTCGACTGCCTAATTTCTCAAAGGTATTTGGGTCTCATGCGATGCTTCTGGTGTCGGCATAGGTGGAGTCTTGAGTTAGGAGGGTCATCCTATCGCATTTTTCAATGAGAAATTGAATGATAACAAGCTAAAGTACTCCACCTATGATAAGGAGTTTTATGCGGTAGTCCAGGCCTTGAGATATTAGAGACATTATCTACTGTCGCAGAAGTTTGTGTTGTACTCCGCTCATAAGGCCCTCAAGTTTTTCTATGCCCAGAAGAAGCTTAATCTGAGGCATAGCCGATGGGTTGAGTTTCTTCAAGCTTACACATTTGTTCTTCGTCACAAAGCGGGTGTGGAGAACTGCATGGTTGATGCACTGAGCCGTCGATCTTCCCTTCTATCAGTTATCAGCGTTGAAGTCACGGGTTTCGAGAGACTCCGGGACGAGTACCCCAGTTGTCCTGATTTCTGTCCGATTTACGCTGCCCTTCGGTCCAGACCCTCTAGAGAGTATTGTGATTACATCCTTCAAGAGGATTACCTTTTTCGTGGGTCGAGATTACGCATCCTACGGACTTCGGCCCATGATTTTTTGATCTGGGAGATTCGTGCGGATGGTCTAGCCGATCACTTCGACCGGAACAAGACCACTAATCTTGTTGAGTACCGGTTCTTCTGGCCGAGCATGAAGCACGATGTTGCTCGTATAGTGGCTTAGTGTTGTACATGCGCTACGGTAAAGCAAAGGAAGCAGAACACCGGTCAGTACTTCCCACTCCCCGTGTTTGATCGTACGTGGCAGGATGTTAGCATGGATTTTGTCTTAAGCCTGCTGCACACGATTCGAAGGCACGGCTCTATCTTGGTTGTTGTCGATCGATTTTCCAAAATGACATATTTGTTCCTTGCTCGAAGACTTATGATGCGTCTAGAGTAGCCCATTACTTCTTTAAAGATGTGGTTTGATTGCATGGGCTACCTAAGACCATTATTTCAGACAGAGATGTTCGATTTGTTAGCTATTTTTTGGAAGACCTTTTAACATTTGATGGGAACCAAGCTCAAATTTTTCACTACTTATTACCCCCAAACTGATGGTTAGACTGAGGTCGTTAATAGGAGTTTGGGTGATCTTTTGCGTTGTCTGGTTGGAAAGCATGTCCGTAGTTGGAATCAGATCTTGTGGCACGTAGAGTTTGCATACAGTAGTTTTGTCAATAGATCTACTGGCATGTGTCCATTCGAAATTATTTCTGACTATAGACCTAAAGGACCCGTAGACCTAGTCCCACTACCCATTCCGTTCCGTACTTCAAAGTCAACTGAGTCCCTTGCCCATCGCATTAGGAGTCTGCATGATAGCATCCGTCACCGTATCGAGATGTCACCGTATCGAGATCACTAACGAACACTACAAAGAGTTGACAGATGCGCACCGATGACCGCTTGAGTTCCACGATGGCGATTATGTCATGATCAGGGTCAGACCTGAACGGTTCCCATCTGGAGCCATGAAGAAGCTGCAAGCTCGAAGAGTCGGTCCGTTCAAAGTGTTGAAATGGGTCGGACCGAATGCGTATGTAGTGGATCTTCCCCGGACTATGGCATCAGTACCACTTTCAACGTCTTAGATTTGGTAGCCTACCGAGATCCGACAATGATACCCAGTGACCCATTTGAGCCTTCTCCTCCCCTTGAGAGTGACCCCACCCATGAGCATCCACCTACAGCCTCCGTTCCAATACGGCAAGAGCACATTGACCACATATTGGACGAGTAGGTTGTTACTTCCAGAGGTGGGGCCTACCAGTGCTACCTAGTCCATTGGAGAGGACGGCCGACGATTGAAGACATATAGGTCACACGCGAAGAGCTTCAGCAAATCGACCCAGACCTTTTGGAGCGGTACATGAGCGACGTGACCCTCACTCGACGAGGTCGAGTTCCTCCTAGCCAGGGAGGATTGGTAAGGGCACCATAGCCTATACCTGATTCGACCCAACTCACATGTACCGCCATCGGAGGACATCGACCTCGACTCCAGCTTTACTTTGGCTTGGCGAGGACATATTTTTGGACTGAGTTACATTTTGCCATTTTTTTGAACATGTATTCGGCTCATTTAAGACCCATTTAGGCCTTTTTGTTTTTTTGCTATTCCCTGCATGTTTTTTTTTCTCATTTTGAGATGCAAGGGCATTCTTGTCTTTTTTGTTCTCTAAGGCACTCCATGGAGTTCTCTATATATACTTGTACATACCTCGTTTTAGGGGTGGATAGAAAAAGAGAAGGGAATAGAATGTTTCAAAAGTGTTGTGCAGTATGTGCACAGACCCCGTGATGGGACTCTGTGGAAGGGCATAAAGCCCTCGTCTTCTTCCTTCCTCCTCCTTCTTCCCAGCATCTTCTTCTTCTTTTACTTCCTCCCCCCTACCATCTTCTTCACCCCGGCCTCTAAGTCCCTCCTCCGGCTCCCCATTTATGTCCCGCACCATGAAGTGGTATGCTTCAGGCCGAGGATGTAACGCAAGTAGACACTCAGTCTGTCATTTGTAATGGGCAGAGATGCTACCCTTGGAAGGACAAATTGCATGGACGCTTCTAACTAAAGGAGAGATTTCCCCAACCCTATGATTAAAAAAAATTGTTTGACAATAGGCCTTAAGAGGGTGGGTGAGCTCTAATTTTCAAGAGGGAATTATAAGTCTCAGCTTGATGATCTTCTACTAATTCTTCAAGGACAGCACATTGAACTCGACATAGTCAAGATGAGAAAACAGTGGAAAAATGGCATACAGCTTCATTCAGGATGGAAGGACCATCTTTGCTTTGGCCAAGGATGTGTAGATGCCTCATGAGCCCATGAAGTGGAAATCCTTGGCTGGATGATTTTGTATGGTCAATTGTCGCATGTGATCGGCTTGCACATGTTTGGGGGATATTGATAGATTGTATTGCCTCTGTAGAGAGGAAGACAAATCTCTCAATCATTTGTTTGCAGGGTGGTCATTTTGGCAGGATGTTTGGCAACAGATTTTTTATAAGCTATGAGGTGTATAGTGGCTACCAAATACTGTAGAAAGGCTACTTCTGGATTGAAACCAGAGATGGACCCATAAAGGGAATTGCAGAATCTGGTGGCTGTTTCTTCATGAGACAGTTTGGATGATGTGGGATGAAAGGAACGGGAAGGTCTTCGGATGAAAAAACAAGATTCTGGAAAGGGTAATGCAGAGGCTGGAAATTGTATGGGATGTAAGCATCCAATCTCTTTAAAATGTAGAGGTTGAAATTGGATAGGATGTCAGGCATCCAATCTCTTTAAAATGGCTAATCCCTCTACTTTCAAAGGAATAATGATACCTGCAACAATACAGAAAGGGAGCAAGCCCAACTCCCAAGGGAAAATCCATTGATGCTTAAGTTAGAGTCTGTATTAGGAGAAACTCAGACAAGGCTCAAACTTTCAGGCTGAAGTGGGCACAAGGATGTATACCTTCTTCATGGATCATGGCTCTTTCTCCTTCTTATATTCTCCCTGAGATGGAAGGACTTCCACACATTTGCCCCATTGATGGCATCAGAGACGTTAATGGTGAGGTTATACCGCAAGAAGAACGTGGGACATGGTGCTTGTCCTGCCATTTCTAGGCGTTGCTCTGGGAATCATGGCCCCCCCTCCCATGATAGAGTATTATGATTCACCAATTCTCGAGAGCCTGACAATATCACCCTTGTCCAGACTTTGCTTGATGTCAAGCACTATTGTCAGATTCTTCAGTGAGAATGGTCTGTGACTTAGACCTCAACATTCACTTGGGCCATCCCCCTTAGGTTGCCTCTTAAATCACTTGAACTCATGATATGATTGCTTGTTGGGCATAATTGGATCAATGGGTTTACACCAATTTTTCCCTCTTCAAGCTATGTTGTAATTACAATTTATTGGTTGTCAGCAATGGTGACCTATGCTTATCAGGCAAGGCCATCCCTCTTTTCCTGTTGAGGGCCCTTTTCTTATAAAAAGACAAAACCTCTCCTCCACTCTAGAGATAGCCATGGCATGGGGCCATGCACTAGAAAAATGCTGCAACAGGTAGCCACATTTTTATATGTATGATAAGGTGTGAGAATGGGCTATGATTTTATTTAATGTGAATGAAATGCATATGTCCTTATTGGGCTATTTGGGGTTTCAGTGTGTGGCAAACCATCTTGGTGGTAATCTTTTCTTTACATAGAGGAATTTTTAAGAATATAAACATATATCTACAAACTCCTTGTTTTCTTATCTAACAAACTTGTGGTACATCCACTTTTATGAAAATGTTATTTTCAGAATTCATTTTTTATTTCTTATGGTTTTATAATTTGTTATGTTTTATTGGACTAGAGATAGGCTTGACGTAGGGCCCATCCTAACCTGGGTTGCAGCCCGGATTGGGCCAGAACTGTTCAGGATCAGTCAACATAAATTGGCTCAGGCTGCTTGATCCTGACCCAGTCTCAGTTCTTGGTACCATTCTTCTCAAATCACACCATATGCCTCAAATTATGATCCATTTGAACTTCGAAAATTCTTCCCAGTTCACAGCCAAAAGAAGGTTGTTTCTCAAGATCTATGCAGAAAAGATCTCTGAGTTCTTTCACCAAAAGATTCTGAATAGCAAAATAGATTCAATACAACAACTGGCAATTACCCAGGTGAGCAAGCAAGTTGTGACATGATTAATTAAAGTATTCTGTAATAGAATAAATGCAAGGCAATGAAAGATTCGCCATTGCCTTGGCAAATGATCCCAGGAACATTGCCACGCAAGCTTGTCAAAGCAATCTATTGACAGTGCATGATTGCGTATGAAAGCCGCATGTGCTTTCTTTCCATGGAGTGAGGGTTGAGAAATTTGCCTCTTCTTTTCAATTGATGTGCTATCTCTTAATAAATTCTTTTCAAAGAGAAAAAAGTGTGGTCCCTGTGTATGACAACATAACATGTAAAAATAAAATTATTTTTTAATTATTACTAGTCTTAGCAATTATCCGATGGTAAGCACCATCCAAAAGCCTCAATGTTCCGTTGTAAAGATGAATGCTTTATAAATACGAACTTGACATGCTATTAATTCAGAACTTTAGACAATAAAAGGTTCACAATAGGGCATACCGGGCGAAGAGGTAGTCCCATTGGATTTAATAGGTAACTGGCTTTTGGTATACTCTGCTCTGGTGGATGATGGTATTTGCATGTGGATCCAAATTTACAGTCACCCGTCCTCATGTAGTACTGGCATTCAGGTTGACCAGGTCTCTCTGGGAATGGACGTTCTTTCTGACCACTACTTGAAGGCCTGGCTGAGGAAAAAACTGGCTGATAAGGTCCCGAATATGCCGGAGCCGATGGAGGAAGCTGATGGGACAATCCATACAGAGAACCTGCTTGAAAAGTAGGTTGGCTGCCAGGAGACATTACTGGACTTGCAGAAGACTACAACACAGAAAATAACAAAGGCGACAGAAGCTCAGTTTTTGCCTTTACAGCCAATAACTATATGAGAAAGGAAATTTTCTTCTAGTCAACAAATTGAGCGAACCGGATAAGGACCCCATCCTGAAACTGGAACCATCCCTGGGGAGAGTACCACAGGCCCATAAGCCCCTTGTACATATGATCCTGCCATTAGTTGTGGAGGCCTTGATACCTGCCAGCTGGCCACAGCCGGGAACTGGCTGGGTGAATGCACTGATGGAGAATGCACTGCCGGGAAGAATGGAGGTGCAGGTGCAGGCACTGATGTGCCAGCTGGATGCGGGTGATGGAATTTACAGGTGGCACCAAACTTGCAGTGCCCAGTTTTCATATAGTAGGAGCAGTCTTTCTCTCCCTGCATTCATTCATCAACACTAAAAGATAACAATAGCAAACATAAATCAAGGAAATCAAAAACAAACACACAATAGTGGAAAGAATCCAAACCGGGCGCAGGGGATATCCATAAGAGTTTAGCTGAATTGGGCGAACAGTGCCTCCCTGTCTTGGGTGGTGATACTTGCAAGCGGCGCCAAATTTGCAGGTCCCAGTCCTCACAAAATACTGAATGAAGGCAATAACACATAACCAAGGGGAATCATAAGTACTCGTACTGATAGAAAATTCCTACTTTTCCACCATAATCCAGCTAACATTTCCAGCATCTTAACAGTGTCCAAAGAATGGAATGCTCGTGAACAGGCCTGCTAATTCCAAGAGCCAAACACGTACCAAAAAGAAGAAAGAAATACCTGGCACACTGGTTGGCCAAGCCTTTCTGGATATTCCCCTCCTGACCACACAGCTGCGGTTTCCTGAAGTCATTCCACGCGGCATAAAATCAAGAGAATGTCTCAAACAACTGCATTTTCAGAAGCCAAATACCGAAGGTTTCACATGATCTAAACGTCCCGGCCATCTAAATTCTTCGCCTAACAACTCAAAATCCCATCTTTCGAGAAATAGGTTACTGAGGAAACATTCCCAGGAACCAAAGGCATCCACATTGTTAAGGAGGCGAGAGGAAGCCATAGAATGGAAGCACTCACCACAGCACGACTGCGCGGATGATTGTAGCGGCACCTATCGCCATAGCCACACGACCCAGTGCGCATGTAGTAGTCACAATCGGGCTCGCCGGGCCTCTCCGGGTACGCCGGCTCGCCGCCGCCGGCCCCCAATGCCAATTGCCACATGGGATCTACTTAAACCCCAACAATTAAATCAGATAACCCATGAACAAATTTCTCCACTCTCAAGTCTCCCACCGCCTCAGCCCCCCCTCCCCCCCCAAAAAAACAAACAATGCAATACACATGGCCTCAAGAATCAAAAGACAAAACAAGAGAATCTAAACGAACAAACGGACAAGAAAGGGAACAAACAGAAATAATGGCAGCACCAGCGTCGAATAGGGGCGGGGGTGTGGAAGGGGGGTATTGGTGCACCTTCGAGGCCAGTAGCGGGGGCGCGGCCGGGGGGCCCTCCCATTGCGGAGCCACGCCCGTACGCCTGCTGCATCGGTGGGCCGAGAGCAGCGCGAAGCTACGTAGAGGAGGTCGAGGGGATAGTTCGGATCGCGGCAATTGGAATGGGGCAGTCCCCTCCCCTCGCGATCGCCCCCTCCTCCTCTTGCTGCTACAGCTGCTGCTGCTGTGGAAGGCAAGCGTGGGGGTGGGCGCTAGCGCTGGTGCGTCCTCCGTTGCTTTCCCTATCAAGGTCTCTCTCTGTGTGCGCGCGCTGCAGTGCCAAGTGAGAAAAGGGCGAAAGGGGTTACCTTTTTCCTTTATCAGTTTTTATACCCGCCGTGGGAGAAAATAAAAGGTCGCGGTCCGTTTGTGTCCCTTTTTAAATCAAATTAATAAATGCACACCCCACTCCACGCACGTACGAACGGATGTTCCTCGCCGAGGTGCAATGGACCCAATTGTGTCATGCGTCCTCTGGCACTAGGTAACTTAAGTTAGTTTTCTCCTGCCTGAGACAGCAGCATCAAAATTGATTCTTTTTCAATTGTATTAGATTGTGTCCGCCTCAACATGAAAGTTTTCTTGTCCCTCACAAGGCATGAGGCAATGTAGTTCAGCCTCACTTCTTATTTTGGACGTAAACGAGAAATTTCTGGAGTTCAAAATAAGGAGATTCCTGCGTGATCTTCTGTCATGTAGGAGTAAATTTATTGTTTATTAAGATGAGATAAAAATTAATGGCAAAATGGAAGAATTTTATGCTCACATGATGTATAAGAATGTACGCTTCGATGCTGACCCATTTCCTGTTGAGGATACACACGGTCCACAGGTTCACATCACCCTCTTTTTCTGGTACACCCCCTATGCATGTACAATTGCCTCCTGATGATGTAAGCAACAGCGAACGGGTCTAACCCCTTGCTGCGAATCGTCCCATCTGATTTTGGAGCACAACGAAACCTCGATCCAATGGACCTATGACTTCGGCTGACAACATCAGGCAGGGGGAACTGATCCAGTCACAGCATGTGATCGCACGCCGCCATCATCGGCCTCACACATATGGCACATTGCTGCGCTTTGTCCACTCGTTCGCATCCGTTAACCCCGCGCTGATGCGGAGCACGTGACCGGAGAGTTAAGGCCCACTATCGCACTACCCATGGGCCATCACCTAAGTGGGCTTCCGAGTGTACAAGCTCCAGTATCTGGTGATCCTCCATATCACAGACGTAAAATAGTTTGGTGGTACATGATGAAATCAAGACCGTACGATGCTTGTGGCCCCCATATTGGCGTGACGGGCGATGGCTCTCGCGTTTGGAGCAAAGAGACAGAAACGTGAGTCTGTGGACCCACTGTGTATTGGTCGTGATATCTTTTGCCGCTCCTCGAAGTGGGAGAAAGAAAGAAGAGGAAAAAAAAGTGTCGGCGACGTGGACGACGCTACAGCCACGGGGTTTCACGCGTCCTTTCGGCACGTGTACAACACCAGTAAGAGTGTAAAATGGTAAATACTTGTCCCCGAATGTAGGCAACATTGTTATTGCCCGAGACGAGAGGGGGCCCCGTAGGCGACCACGGCGGATGCGGACATGTGACGGCACGTGACGGCTCTCCTCCATCCAATGAGGAGCTGAGACGTCCAAAATAGAAAAGCCTGTTCTTGGTCAGGAGTTTATCCTTGCAGGCTTGGAGATGGATGGCAGTGATGATGGGTTATCATCATCAATAGCACATTGGCACAGTTCTCTCCTGCTAATTCTTCTTTTAGCTGTCAATGGATAGTTTCAGTCAGAAGTTGTATCCTTGTCTTTATCTTTTAGGAGAAAAATTATCCTTGCTTTTTTATGTCTTTATTACTGTTCATATCTTTAAAGACTATAAGAAATAGATAATTAAAGATTAGCTCATTGAATACTGTGGATTAACCTACACAATCTGAATGACATGCATTCAGAATGTCATCAAGTCGGGTTTCGGAAAAAAATGGTTCGACTGAAAAATCTCCAGTAGGCAAAAATCTGAAAGCTTCGTGAAAAACTCGTTATAATTTTAAAATATAATATAAAAATTTAAGAATATATATATTATAAAGATGAGTGAGTTCGTTTTTAAAAAAGTTATATTTTCTTGAAAAAATGCGTGATCAAATCGTGATTAAATTCTTAATTTTTGAATTTATGAAGATTTTAAAGATTCTTTCAATAAATCAGAATTTATTCATGAAAAAAACATTAAGATGAAAAGTGTGCTTAAATCATGATTTAAAAAAAAAAACAGATTTATGTTACTTGAATTAATAAGACTACATGTTAAATCAGGATTGATACAATTTCTTCTAAGCTAGTATACAAGAAACATGAAAATGAACCTTATATCATTTTGAATAAAATCTGAAAAGTTTATTTAGAATTTAAAAGCTCGAGTACAAATTTTAAAGGTGAATTATAAAACAAGGAGCAGTTAGTGCTAGTGATAAAAAGGAGATGTTAAGAAGGAAAGCAACAATGGTCTCAATCATAATATGAGGTTGCCAACAAGATGGACGAAGGGTAGGATGATAGTAGGGACAAGTATGGAGACGACCTTGTTCTTTTGTATGCTTGACTGAAAACGAAATCCTCTCCAACAGTAATCAACATCCAAACATCTTCACACAATCCTCTTCAACAGCATTTTCCTACGAGAGCGTGTTTTTTCTGTACTTGATGAAAACCATAAAACATAATGAATGGTCAAGATTTTGAGATCAATAAAATGTACGGTAAGCGACTAAAAGGGTACGAAATCAAGGGCATCAATATCCTTCTCTTTTAACACTACTTTATTTGTATCTAAGAATTAAAAAAATATGTCTTACCCTTCCTCTAAAGTTCAAATTAAGACAGATAAGTAGATAATCACATGTCCTTTGACGTCCCTTTCTATCTGGTGTGATTGGGCTCTTTATGGGATCGTAGCGTGGTAATTCATCCACTTTTGGCGTCCCACGAATTTTTCTGAGGGTAATGCTCGTTGTAATGCCTCCTAACTGCAACGAGGACATTCTGAGATCTTTTTATTTTATTTTTTAGGTCGGACATGATGTACTCTATCCGTCCATAAGTGTAATGTTCAATGGGAGGATCCAAAAAAAATTGATAACGATTTTTATTTTTCAAATTTTTTGGACCGTCCGGACATTACAATGTACATACGGATAGGACATGTCGGGTCCGATCTAAAAAATATAAAAAAAAAAGTTTACCCATTGTAATGTCTCGTTACAATTAGGGGATACATATATTGCAACAAGTATTACTCTTTTTTCAGACTTATTCAAGGATTGCTAAGGCCCAAAGCAAATGAAGAAAGCACCCAAATTCACAAAACAATTTCCTGATGTCAAACTTCTTGTAAACAGAAATGATTTCATCTCAAATAGGAGTGCTAATGTTCATTTGGTAGGTCATAAAATATTGTAATCTCTATTTTGAAACCACTGATTTTAAAATCAGTAAAAGTTATATTTTTTAGTTGAAATCACCAGTTTTCAAATTATCGGTTTTGGTTTAAAGTGATTTCAGATTAAAATTAAAATCAGCTAAAAGGAAAAATTTAGAAGTCAACTAATTTGAAATACAAAATTTACGACATTTTGAACATACAATAAAATATCGTAAAACAATTACAACATTTCAAACATAAAAAATATATTATTTTACAGATGCTTACAATGTTTTATAGTATTTTACGGCGCACCAAACGCATCAAACGACACCTTAACATGACTTCATGTCTGTCATTGATAGTCACGTTGCAAAAAATCATGGATACGGTCAAAATAGCTTATGAAAGCTTGTAGTGTATCGAAGTTGATGAGAAGACAATAGTAAGCTTTGACATTAGCTAACATGATTCATTAAATTGATACGGCTCACGGGAAAATACCGGAAAATCTCGGCGAGGAGCAACAAGAATTCCCGTCGTAGTAGGTACTAGGTAGCGACCTGGACCCTTGTTACCCCCATTTCCTACTGTTACCATTGTCAGGGCGAGCCCACCCCAAATTAATTCACCAACATTAACCCGAAAACTAAGATAATGATCTATCTCAATCTTCTGGTCTAATTTTTTGTCAGCATACCTCCCAAAAAAAATCTTGGGGCTTGTGTCCCACATATATGATGGGCCATTCGGAGGGATATGCAGTCAGTTCAATAGTCTCTATTCATCAAATTTTGTAATCAATTGCCTAACATGATTTGATGCAACAAATCAAAGAAGATGAAGTAGTGGATCATCATAGGTGTCAAGCGGTGCATCGTAAAATATCGATATTAAAATTATTAATTTTAAAATCAATAAAAATAAATTTTCTTATTTTAAAATCACTGGTTTTGAAATTGCCGATTTTGGTTTATGGTAATTTTGGATTATAAACTGAGATCCGATAAAAGAAAGATTTTAAGAATCAAACAATTTTGAAATACAACATTTTACAACGTCCCAAATGTAAGAAAATTTTCCTTAAAATAATTTACAGCACTCCAAACACAAGAAAAACACCATTTTATGGCAGTTTACGACATTATATAGCGTTTACGACACACCAAATGACACCTTAATCAACTCGCATCCCATCGTCAAACATGGATAAAAGATCTAATTAACCAATTTATCCCCCTTCCAGGAACTCATTCAAGATCGCTGGAAATTCTCTTCTCCAACCTCTGTTATTGGGCTTGTTTTTGGCTCAGACGTGCATTCGCCGCCAAACCCTTGGGGAGGTATCATCTCACAGCCCACAGGGCGTGCAATAGGCCTTAAAAGTCGCACGTGATCTGCCTGATCGGATGTACTGTACTTGGAGGGGGTGAGATTCCCTCAAATATTTCTCACAAATCTCTTAGAAAATTTTACTTCCCTTTGGTCAGCTCCCGGATTTGGTTGAAGCTCAATTTTTGCGTTTGCCCAGCTTCATTTTTTTTCTACGCAGGATGCTCATAAATTCATCAAACTCTTCAGTTCCAGTTCTCCAAAGAAGAATGGTGACTGGTGAGCTTATAGCAGATCACTTGCAATGTAGCGAGGGTAGCCGCAGAGAGCATCTGTGGAATTAACTTCTACCTAAAGTTCTGATTCAATCGAGTGAAATATGAACTCGACGCTAGAAGAATCCTAGTAGACTGTCTGGAACATGGAAGGAAACCTAATGGATTAAAGGCTGTGAGATATCTGTGCAGGTGAATATTTCAAGAACAATGACACAGTTGTACTCTCTTGACTTGCGCACGAAAAATAAGCTTTCAGGCAAAGATGAGAGAAAATTATGTGACCAATGGTAATGTCCATATTCTAAAAAAATGGAGGAGAAAATCTTAAGGTCGGTCTCCAACTTCGATGCACTTGTCCGCAGATCTGGGTACCACTAAGGCATCTTTCATTGATTGGCCTAGAATATTGTTCTCTTGTGCGATTCCCCAAGCATGTAGAATCTACTCTTTTGTGCGATGTAGCAATCATTCGATTGAGCGTCAACGTATGAATCTTTTTGTTATGACTTGGACTTCTTGCGTTTCACTTCTTTAGACGCCCTTGAGCTTTTCACTACCTGTGGTGGGAGGAAAATGGCTTCAAAGGTTTGAGACATGTTGCTATCTAAGAGATAACAAATATGGCGGGGTACCTTCTTTTTCTTTTTCTTCCGCTTTCTGGTCTCTTGTGTATCTTGCTTCTCAAATTCCTGCAATTGAATTTTTCAAGTGAACAAGGCACAGACACGAAGGACCCTTCAGAATTGAGGATGGGGAATGAAGCAATGTACCTCAGAAAAGTCACCATCAAAAGAAGTGACATGTTTCACTATTGTTCCCGAGTTTGATGTTCCACCTGAAAGAAGTGAATTGGCAAATGTTCTTCCTTTTCATTATTTTCACGACATTAGTTGTTCTAATCCAAAGTTCTCGAAGCTAAAGACATTACAAAAATAGTATTAACTTGAGAAGCAAAACCTCCTTGAGGCATCACACTATCCATCAAGATAAAAGCAAAAGCACAATACAAACCACAATCGAATAAAAAGATTTCATGAAGTTTTCCAACCAACTGTTTGCCAACAGCAACTCTCTATGGTGGAACAAAGTTTCTGGTCATGATAACTTTGGAGAAGAAAGGGCCCTCAAAGGTCATTGAGACAAATTAACAGGTAGGAAACTACCTAGATTTACCAGGATGCCATGAGAATGGCATGAAATGGAAGCTTTTATGGCGACTATTAGTTGTTGGCCATGAGAACGGTATGCAATGGAAGCTTTTATGACGATTATTAGTTGTTGGTAGACATTGAATTTCCTCGAACTAAATTTGAGAAAAAGAGTCATTCTCATGAAACTAAAAGAAATGGCCTGCCTTCAAACTAGCAATGTTTTTTTTTTTAAAGATGGTTTGAACATGTTAGGCGTAGGCCTAGGGAGGCTCCAGTTAGAAAAGTGGAGCATATTAGGATAGAAGAGGGAAAGAAAAGAAGGGGTAGACCTAGATTAACTTGGAAGAGGATAGTAAAATATGGAAGTTTTAAACTTTTCAGAAGAGGTAGTCCAAAATCGTTTAGAGTGGAAACAGAAAATCCATATAGCCGACCCCAATTATTTGAGATTAAGGCCTTATTGAGTTGAGTTGAGTTGTACTATGAAGGCGAATGCCAACCCACAAACAACATTTGCAGGTGTTAAATGTGCAATCTCGCTTCTCAGGTGAGTTTGCATGCCAACTGCCCTAAGTGTGGCAACCCAAATAGATATTAGAGGTGAAATTAAGTTATAATGAGACTTAAATGACATATATATCAAATAACAACATATCATTTGGTCTTCCTGATGGAGAAATGTTGCAGAAGTGAAGACAAGAATCTTTTGTATATTTTGTGTGGCCCATTTGATGTATTTTCTTCTTCTTTTTTTAGATTTTTAGGTCAGGTTTAAATCATTTATTTGAATTAGAGGTCTTTTAGTCATTAGGCTTAGGGTTTAAGTTAAGCTTTGCATTAAATAGTAATGTAATCCCTTTTTTGAGAGATAATGAAGAAAATTGATGGGGGACGAAAAGGGTAAAGAGAAGAATAGCACGGAGGCCAAGGTTGGAGAAGACAACAAGGGAAGGGATTTAGGAAACAAAGGGAGAAAAAGGAGGAGGAGGAGGAAGAGGCCTTCGACTTCACATTGGCGGTGAGGTAGTGGCCTCCAACATCGCACCAGAGGCTAGGGCATCACACCCTAGGGTTTCCCCATCCCGAGAAGAACACAAGCACTCATGACAGCTCAAAGCTCACAATAATTTTCATTATTTTTCAAAGGAAGGATTACACCACTATTTAAAGCAAATCAATCTCAAACCCTAAACCTAATAACAAAAATACCCCTAATTTAAAACAAATGACTAAAATATGTCCTAAAATCTTTAAGAAAAACCACATCAAATGGGCCTCTAATAGGCCAAATAAAATATACAGTAGACCCTTGGCTTCGTCTCTGCAACTCTTAGATTCCCATCATTCTCCCCTGGTTCAAGAAAACTCGTCCTAGAGTTTTGAAGTGTAGTAGTATCCACGAGGAGATAAGGAAAGGAGCAAATCCAAAAAACATCACTAACGACTCTTAGTGCATCATACAAAGGAGAATTGTGCCTCAAGGTGGGAACTGCGCCTCAATATCACCCCAAATATGGTCAAAATCATGCAAGTTGATAGTGTCTTGAACAATATTCAGCTGATCAACCACATCTCTAATTATCTCTTCCGTCCTCAACTCATTCTGCTTAGCGAGGAGGAGGTCATCATCTACTGCAGACATCTCAGACGCAACCTCTACATAACACTCATCTTCTAGCTTTGGATCGGCTTCATAATGTATTTCTTTCATCTGGTTTTCATACTTATCGATTAGTTCTAGATTGGCCTCGTAGACAACCTCCTTTGTTTGGGCCAACATGGCATGAAAGAAGCTTTGAAGCTCACTCTTTAACTGGATCCATACAGGGTCTTCCCTTAATGGAACCCAATGCATGCTCAAATCCTCCGTAGCCACCGTCTTGAGAAGCGTGCCACGTGGTCAGATATGTTCAAAAGTCAACACGCAAGTTAAGGCGGCTAGTGCGAGCCTCGAGGTATGCGAACGAACATCTGCAGGGCATGTACTGGAGTGGCACGCAACACGATGCACCGTTGGCTGATGGGAGATTGGACAAGCTTCGCTGCAAGGATGTCATCGACACGATCGGTGTGCAAAACATAATATAGAGGTGCCCCCCACACGATCGAATCTGCCGTCAGAGGTGGGCACGCAAAATGAGGCGTTGTTGGGGTTGCACCACATTGGAACGCGGTTGCCCTCGTTGAGAAGAATCTAACGGCATAGACGATGCACGAATCGGAGTTTGGATGAGCCCTCGACAATGGCAGTGTGCTAAGAACTCAACCTGAATGGGAAATAGGTTGAACCTGATCAAAATAGGTTGACCTAGTTTCCCTCAACTTGGTCTAGCCCTTGGTTAGAATCTGGTTCGAGCCCAGGTCCGCACCTGGTCCGAGCCAGCAGTTCAAGGTGGTTCTTCCCCTCTTTCTCCCTCTGCCCCTAAATCCCTTCCCTTGTCGTCTTGTCCAACCTCCGCATCCGTGCCATTCCTCTCTTTTCCCTTCTCATCCCGCATCACTTACCCTTGGGGACAAGTCTACCAGCCAGAGTAGATCCTTGATTCATTTCCTACCAGCAAGGAAGAATGGATTGGGATCAGTCCCCAGATCCTTTGGCTCAAAACCAATCTGAATCAGCCGATTCTGTCCTAAGTCGGAGTGATCTAGGCCAATCTTGGCTGGTCTGTCTTTGGCCTGGATCGATCTATTTTTAGAATTAAAAAAAGGTAGAAAATATGAAAATAGAAAAAAAAATCATTGAAGGTAAAATTGTAAAAAGTTAGCATGAAAAGAACAAGATGTCTATGTCTAGATAATCAGATTCCTTCTAAGCCACATTACTCCTCATTTTGGAAATTATCTACCTGCAGATAGGAGCAATGGCATTTGGAAGTATCTGATTCTCCTAACAGGGACATCCTATTCTACATCAATTACAGGGTCAACGTTGAGGGTACATCGACGTCTGCTTTGACTCTCAAGGAACATAAGGAGCAACCGTTAAATAAGGAGCAAATATAAAAGAAGGCTCTAAACTTTGACTTGAAGAGTTGACATCCTCTTAAGAGTCGTGATCCATAGGAGGGTCCTCTCTTTGTTTATCCCACCTGGAATAAGTAATCAACTGCTTTTCAGTCCTATCAATGTTAGTGTTGTCCCCCTCTTTCACAAGTTACATCCTCTATGACATTCTCTTGAATGAATGGACAACCTCTCACATCAGAGATAGAGGTGAAGGGAATCATCCTGATAATATTCTCTGTACGGATGATGCCTCTCTCTGAAGAGAATCCTTGGAAGGAAAATAAGACTCAGATCCAAAAAAGGTAATCTGTGAAGAACATAATTCCTGCCAGTTGTTGGTTCCAGTCACTTTTTATGCTTTTTGCATAGAACAGGGTAAGAATAGTCCTCTAACAAACTTGGTATCCAGTTTAGAATTCCTTGGACTCAAACTATGGATAAAATATAGACACCCAATCCCAGTAGGAGTCACCCAAAAAAAAGTATTTGAAAAACATAGGATGATCTAGGTACAAGAATGTAATAGGATATCTATATTCAAATACTCCAGATCATGTTCTACTGATCACATAGGTTGTTGACAACATAGCTTCAGCCTAGAATTTCTTCAGAGTTATGTTAGAACAGGACAACTCCAGAGGTCTCCAACAGATACTTAGTCTTCCTTTCTGTGACTCCATTTAACCGTGAAGGGTAAACCATAGTTGTCAAGGCAGTAAGGCGACCAAGGCGTGCTCGGGGTTCTGAACCGCCTAAGCGCTTAGGCGCCCGCCTAGGCGTCGCCTAGGCGTTAACTTCATAATATAATATTTTAATTTATGATATATATATACATATATAATATATATATATGTACACACATATTACATACATACATTTAGATACATACATATATATATATATATATATATATATATATATACATATATATATATATATATATATATATATATATATACATATATATATATATATATATATATATATATATATATACATTTAGATTTACACACATATATATACATACATACATATATATCTATGTATAAATGTATGTATGTAATATGTGTATATGTCTAACTATATAATATATACGTACATATATATACACAAATATATTTAAATGTATGTATGTAATATGTATATGTATATAGATGTATATATATATATACATTTAGATTTACACACATATATATACATACATACATATATATCTATGTATAAATGTATGTATGTAATATGTGTAAATGTCTAATTACATAATATATACATATATATACACAAATATATCTAAATGTATGTATGGAATATGAATATGTATATATATATATATATATATATATATATATATATATATATATATAGATAGATAGATAGATAGATAGATAGATATATATACACATTTTACATACATGATACATATATTTATATGTATACATATACATATATATGCATGTTTGTATATATAAATCTAAATATATGTATGTAATATGTCTATATATATATATTAGTATAATACATATATATAGACATATTACATACATATATGTATATATATATAATATACATACATATATATACACAAATATATCTAAATGTATGTATGTAATATATATATATATACATTTAGATTTACACACATATATATACATACATACATATATATCTATGTATAAATGTATGTATGTAATATGTGTAAATGTCTAATTACATAATATATACATATATATACACAAATATATCTAAATGTATGTATGGAATATGAATATATATATATATATATATATATATATATATATATATATATAGATAGATAGATAGATAGATAGATAGATAGATATACACATTTTACATACATGATACATATATTTATATGTATACATATACATATATATGCATGTTTGTATATATAAATCTAAATATATGTATGTAATATGTCTATATATATGTATTAGTATGTATTTATATAATTATATGTGTATATATATACATATATGTATATATAAAAATAAAAAAGGGGCAAGAACCCCAGATTTCAAAAATCTGGGCGCCTTGGGCGCCTAGGCAGGCGCCTTGGCGCCTTGGGCGCCTTGGCGGGCGCCTTGGGCGCCTTTCCAACATGTTGGAAAGGCGCCCAGCGCCTTGGTGCTTGTGAAAGCGCCTTGGCGCCTAGGCGACGCCTAGGCGGCGCCTAGGCGAGCGCCTTGACAACACTGGGGTAAACACAAGAAGATTCATGGATGGTACATTATCCTCCATGAAGATATTCACATTTCTTCTTCCTTTCTGTGACTCCATTTTTTTTGCATTGCCAAACATAAACACCTATTTTTCAAATTGATTTTGTATCATCCTGCAAAACACTTGGATAATTCTTAGTATTTCCTCTTTAAATTTCATGAGGTAGATCTAGGTACAATGTGAGATATTATGAATAAAGCTAATGAAGTACCTATGGCCATCGGGGTCCTATACATCAAAGTGACCAAGCTCAAAAAGTGTGGAACTTTTGCTCACCGGAACTGGACATTAGGTCTACATTATTTTGCCAGATCGCAAACAGGACATTGGAAAGACTCCAACTTAAGTAGATGGAATAAAGAAGGAAATTGGACTCTTGATGAATAGAAAGACAAGTATCCTAGATGACAATGCCACAGTTGAATCTTCCTGAACCGATGGTTCATTCCATAACTAATACAGGACTAAAGAGCTAGATGACCTTTCAGTTCAAAATAATAAAGTCCTATTTCACGACCATTCCCAATCATTTGGCTTGTCTTCAAATCTTAAAGAATGTAATGATTGGGAAAGAGAATTACTAAATAATTCAAGGTTTTGGTTGGACTACTAACTAAAAGCAAGTTGACTGGAAAGTGGGGACACGAAGGGCAATGGACAAGATCAGGTGAACGTTGAGCTTTAAAGCTCCCCCAACCACAGTGGTGAGCCATCTACAATCGTCAGTTTATCATAGCTTGGACTAAAGAGTACGAGGAAAAAAGTTTAGGAAAATCATTCATGTGATTTGTGGCAACTGAATCAACAACCAAGACATTGCTCCCTAAATGAGGGGTAGCGCTCAATGTGTAATGGTCCACTTTGCATATCTCTAGTAGGTGCACAATTCAAAAATAAAATAATAAAAAAGAGCACTATACAATTTCAAAAGAGGAAGTCATGTCCATTGAATAATAGCAAAAAGTTTAGACAAATATCCCAGTAATTATGATTAAACTGACCATACTTGAACGGTTCTTCTTAAATTAAATTCTTTTGTTATTCTTATTTCTTGAAAATATATTTCAACTTTTTATGAGAACTTGTATTAAGATCTCAATAAGGATCATTTACATTCCAACTATTATCCCACACTCACCACCGCAGTTCTCTCATCTTTTATTAAGATCACATTTTATTTATTTATTTTCTAATGAAGAATTGAAATGATGTAAAATGCATCTATCATAAATACGAGAAATGGTCAGAAATAATTAACATAAAATGTATTCACTAACTTTTCATTAAAACAGTCGGCGAAAACATCGCGCAAATGCTCGCGAAAAATATCTTATTGTTTCATAACTATCATCATAAAGTCCACATTCGTTTTGATTTTCATTGAGGTCATAGTCATCATTTTCTATACTATCTCGTGATCTCTTTTCTTCGTGTTTATCAAATACTTTATCATAGGAAAATATAAATGGACCATAAGTCATCATCGATTATCAGCTGTTATAAGTCAGGATTTTCATATATATGTGACGTTATGTATCGTCGTCTCATAGATTTATCCATGGCATTATGTATTGTCATCCCATGAGTTCACTGGATGATAATCATCATAATCATCTTTTAATCGGCTCTCCAACCATCGTAAAACATTCATTAAATGGTCTTCCATTCGTAAAATATTTTTTTTGTATGCCTTTACGGCTATAGTGGTCCATTCAACTCAAAACTTGACAGGGACAATCACCCCACTAACGATAGTAAAGTGGCTGAGCAGGTTGTCTATTGACAGTCCCCCAACCTCCTAAAGAGTTTTCAGACACCTTTCGGGATGAGATGGATCTTTAGGTTGACCTGAGGATGTGGTCTCCACGCCACATAGCTCACGCCCCAGTCAAGAGTGCACTTCAAGTAGGGTCTCCACCCCATGTCTACATCGAGAATGTCTCTATTCTGTGCACTAACCCCATAAACAAACAAAAAACGCTCCCTACCCTGCAGTACAAATCGTAAGGAGTAAGACTCGACTATCTCCTTATCCTCAAGAGATAGATCATAGAACTCGTCCCGCTTGCTACAATATTACTTCTTTACAATCTTTTTTTTTTTAAGGTGACAAAGTGATGGGGATCCAGGAGCAGCTGGAATGGAGTCCAAGGTCCAATGTGCAGTTCATTTGGCCCATTAGGGGCCCATTTGGAGTCTTTTAATTTATATGTAATTTTCCCATGTTTTTTAGTTATTTTCGGAGTCCTAGGGGTAGTTTAGTAATTTTCATATTAGGGTTTCTTTGAAGAGTCTATATATTGTCATGTATCCCCTCGTGGGAAAGCATCGAAGAAGAATTTTGAAATGAAGAGCCGCCGTTGCGTGTTTTCTCCCGAGACGGGACGGGAACCCTAGCCTTCTTATCCTCCAACCCCTCTCTTCTCTCTACTTCCGGTCTACCCCCTCTCCTGCCCCGCATCAATTTGGTATCAGAGCCCAACTCCGATCCCCATCGTGCCTCCACTGCCTTCTCTTCTTCTTGAACCTTCCTCCTCTCTCCTTCTCTCTGTGCTGCGTTCGTCTTTCCCTGCAAGGAGCCGCCATCTGGAGGCCGACCGCACGAACCCTACGCCCTCCCCGCGGCTCTGTCGGAGGCCCCACCAGGCGAGCTTCCTTCCCGGCTGCTCGCGGGCTCGGGCCGAGCCAACCGCAGGTGCCTCCCCCGGGTTTCACCGCCCCCTGTCGCTCCCCTGCGAGTCCGACGAGGCCGGCCCCGGAACCCACGCCACTGAGTGCGTCGGGCCGTCCCGCTTGCCGCTGGAACCCTTCCCGTAGTGGCCTTGCGACGTCGCAGGCTTGCTTGAGTGCTGGGCCGCTGCAGTTCCCGCGCCGAGGACGAGCCCGCCTACTCACACGCCCCCGTTCCGAAGCACTTCAGGTCGGACGACCTCTTCGCGTGCCCTCTCCGCCTGCAACAGTCCCGCACGGACCTGAGCGCGGCCGAGTTCCCCCATGCGAACCCCGGCGGCCTCCCACGAGCCACCCTCCGCCCACGCGACGCGGACCAGAGCGGCCGCCCCCGCAAGCTCCGTCCACGGACCCCGTTGCACGTAGGCTTGAGGCGGGCCATCCCGTCAGTCCACTTCACACGCCCGCCCAGGTCTCAACTCAACCCCTCGCTGCCGGCCGCCCTCGCCGGCGCCCCACGTTGTCGCCGTCGTCGGGCCCCGTCACCGTTGTCGACGTCGCCTCCGGCCACCGGAGTCGCTGGCCGCCGGCACCATCGCCTTGCTCGTCCGCCGCCGCCCTTTCCCCTTCTGGTTCGTGCACATTGAGAAAGGAGGAGGATGAGGAATAGTGAAGGAGGGTTACGTGGCCTTTAAAGGAGCCAACCTGGTCCAGCCAGGTTGACTCGAGCCAGGGTTCGAACCCAACCACACCTGGCTCGAGCCATCTCCTTTAGAAAGGCACCTAGGCCCTATTTAACACCTGGTTCGACCAGGTTCTAAAAGGGTTGAGTGGTCTGAGCCACCAGGATCGAACAAGGGTGCAGTTAGGTCCGAGCCAGGAGCCAACATTGGTTCGTGCTGGGTGCTGAGTGGTGCAATTGCAGCCTTATCGCACCGCCAGCGCCACAGTTTCGTTTGTGCTCCGATTTGCGAGCCGCTAACGCCGTTGGGTTCGTATCGGCGAAGCCGACCTCGCTGTACGCTCCGCCTGACAGCAGCGTCTCGTTTTGCGTGCCGCACTTACACACTTTACGAGGACACTCGGGCGCGCCGTTCGAGGTCTTTCCGGACTTTTGTGCACCGTTCGCGCCGTCGGATCCGTCTCGACGAGGCCAACTCGGATCCAATGTGTTGTTCCCAAATTTGCCTCGTTTTGCGTGCCACTTATGCACGCATACCGAGGACCCCGATCGTGCATCCCGAGGCCAACCCAAGTTGCCTTGATTTGCGTGCCAGCATCCCAGCGCACAGATTCGCAGCAGCTAGTGCCTGCTTACCTCGTTTTGCGTGCCACTTTTGCACGCATATCGAGGATGATGATTGGAGCTCCGATTCTTGTGCCGATCGTATCGTTGGCATCCTTGCAGTGAGGCGGACCTCGTCCATCATTTCTTTGGCCAGTGGTACCTTTTATCATCATGGATTTTAGTTTTGAGGTAGAGCTACCCAATTCTGTAAAAACTCGGGTGTATCTTGAGGCAACGTCGTTCGGCAACGTTATTTCACAATCTATTGTGGATTCTATCTCCCACACGGACTACGTAAGGGTCTCTGGAAATCGAGTCTATGTGCCATTTTTCCATCTCTTAAGGAGCAGCAGTACTTCTCGAGCCGTCAGGTATTATGATGATGCATGGTGCAAGATTATACCCAATGGCTCGTATATCGGTTTGGGTAGAGAATGGATAGACGAGCGGCAAGTTGTGATTGATCATACTGGACGAGATTGTCTAATACAACCTGAGGAATACCAGGCTCCCTTTCTTATTCTCAATGCCACTTACCAGGATCGAGAGAGGTTTCAACAAGCAGATGATTGGGAGCGTGAGAAGTCCCAGATGAGGAGTGAACTTCAGAAGATTTATGCCATGCTTGCCAAGCTGACCAAGCCAAAAGATGTTACCTACGAGGCCGACCCAACGATGAGCGAGGAGTATGAAAATCAAATGAAGGAGGTGCACTATGTGGCCGACCCAGCCCTAAAAGATGAATATTTGGGGGAGGTTGAATCAGTGACGCCTATAGCAGATAATGACCTCTTCCCCACTAAAGGGAATGGGCCGAAGACAGAACCGCTACTGGAAGATGTAGTCGATCAGCCGAAGGTCGTTAAAGATGTCATCAGTTTGCATGATTTTGACCACATATGGAGCGACGTCGAGGCACAATTTTCTCCTCAGGTTGGAGCATTCATGTGCGCGATGATTCATGGGTCATCGGTGTTGTTTTCCGAGCATGCTGCCATCATTCCCCCATGGATATTGACTCATTTTAAAATTCGAGGACGAATTTTTTCGAACCAGGGGAGAATGATGGGGATCCAGGAGCAGCTGGAACGGAGTCCAAGGTCCAATGTGCAGTTCATTTGGCCCATTAGGGGCCCATTTGGAGTCTTTTAATTTATATGTAATGTTCCCATGTTTTTTAGTTATTTTCGGAGTCCTAGGGGTAGTTTAATAATTTTCATATTATGGTTTCTTTGAAGAGTCTATATATTGTCCTGTATCCCCTCGTGGGAAAGCATCGAAGAAGAATTTTGAAATGAAGAGCCGCCGTTGCATGTTTTCTCCCGAGACGGGACGGGAACCCTAGCCTTCTTCTCCTCCAACCCCTCTCTTCTCTCTACTTCCGGTCTACCCCCTCTCCTGTCCCGCATCACAAAGTCACATTTCATTAATGATGAATAAGTTACAAAGAAGGCCACAGGCCATACAACATGGCAGTAACGCCAGCCCCACTGCAAACAAAAGGAGAGGCAGACCCTAAAACTTCTATTTTATTAAGAAGATAAAATAGAAGCTAACAAAGAAGGCCTCAAAGAAATACAAGCAATCAGAGCGTAAAGCCTTTCCATTTACAAGCCCATGAAATGAGATCTCCTTCTGATGTAGCCCAGATGTCAGCTGCTCTTCCCCAATCCTTCACCCATTTAATAGTTCTTCGGAAAATATTAGAAGGATTATTAAACTCAACTCCTGATTGAATCTTCTATTATTCCTTTCCAACCAAACGTCGCACATCATAGCTGGAAGAAACAGAGACCACACCTTTCTTTGTGTCTAATTAGGACAAATTTCTGACCAACCTTGCATTAGATGTAAGGTGTCTACTTCTTTACAATCCTAGTAAGTAGAGAATAAAAAATACTTTCTTTATAATAATATGTTCACAGAATTGTAAACATTGAAACTACAAGATCGTTCTAATGCTAATAGAAATCATGACGAATAAACAAATGGTCACATGTAGAGATTGTTTGGATGATAGCATATACATGCTTACGTTACCATGTTTCTTCAAACACAACCCCTTAATTCATCATCCCCCTTCATCTTTTAAGAGCCTAAACAAGAAGTTACCTAACTCATGAAGCTTTCTTTTAAAAAAATAACACATAAGTCCTAATGAAAATAAGGTCTCATAGTCATATATATAAGTGAAATAGCCGTGTGATACTATCTTTTATATATTCTCTATTCAAGAAGTAATTTGACAGCACCTCTCCTAATCTTGTATCATTTAATAATCCCAAACATTACCAAAAATAAAAAGGGAGGACAGAAAGAGTATCACCCTACCTCTTAGTAGTAGAAACCCGAGCCAAGAGAAGTTCCTCCACCTACTTATAGAAGAAGAATGCCGTTGCAGTCCCAGAGTTGGTGAAGAAACCCTCCACTGCAGCACTCTTTCTTCACTTATGTCTTCTTTTTCTTGAGGCACTCACAACCTTCCACCTACTTTTTATAATCTTCTCGCCTCCCTCTTCAATTTCTTCTTCTACCTCACTCCCAAATTCTCTTTCTATCTTGCCCTTCTCCCTCTTTTCTAATTGTTCTTCTCTCTTTCTCTCTCTAACAGACCCTCTCTCTCTCTCTCTCACCACTGCTCTTCCCCTCACAGCCTCTCTCTCTTTCCCACTCTCCCTCCTACTCTCCTTCTCTTTCTTTAATTTTCTACAAGTCTCCCTTTATATCTCCCTCTCTCTCATCTTGCATATTCTCTCTCCCTCTCTCTCTCTCTCTCTACCCTTCTCTTCCTTTTTCTTCTCTTTGGGTGGGATGAAGGAAACCAAGGGGTTGCCTCCCTATTTATAGGTAAAAGAAAGAGAAGATAAGAAGGAAAGGAGGGGGGCGAGGTGGCCTCCTAATGATAGCCTAGGAGAAGGGAAGGACATAAGGCGTCCCCCCCCCCCGGTGCCCCTTGGGGGTTGGAAAGGGTGATGAGGTGGAGGTGTTGGGTGAGGTGGCATCTCATCATTATTAGGAGACAAAAGTTGATGATTACAAAAAATATTCTAAAGATATGGAAGATATTCAATCGATATCAAATATATTCTAGGATCTTCTCTAAGATATTAAAAGATATGTTTTATTAAAAGGTTAGTTTAAAGTGTGGAGAATTTAATGGATATCCTACCTTTTTATCTTTTTGTATTTAAGGTCCTATACTTTATATTATTGTATAAATACCACGTAGCTTATGTGTAGGTCCTTACACAATGTCACTCTCAGGGAACCAAAATTGAATGATTACACTTGCGTTTGAAGAAGTGCAGGCCTCCAATCATGAAAGAATCCGCTGCAGACCATCACAGGTACAAGCGACAAATCTCTTCAAAAGAGCTTGTACATTGGAGGCGGCATATTGACCAGCTTTACCATGCTCTTTTTTTATTGGCATGCAAAATGAGCCTTTCCTGAACTTAAAATGGGATAAGAAAGCAAATGAACCATCTGGGAAGAGATTCACATTCCATGATCTTGGCCCTCCATTACCACATGCTTTACTTTTCCTCTATCTTCTTCCTTTCCAGTTCCATAAATGTTTAGAGACAGGAGGGTGTATCCTGATCAGCGAGATGCAGCTGGTCTACTTTTTATCTGAAGGCAAGTAGTCTCTAATTGGAGCCTTTTCAATTAGAGTAACACTTGCTGCATTGCCCGGCATGGTGCAATCCATGTGGATTGCACCGTGCCGATGTTGCCGTCCAATCTCTTAGATTCGAATGTCAGTGGGGCAGTGCAAAAAAAAATTATTTAAAAAAAAATGCCAAGCTGGGGCCCACCTTGGCTCGGCATCTGTAACATCCGATTGATCGGACGGTTAAAAAAAACAGAAAAGGGCACGTGATCAGATGCTGCACCGCAGGTGTTACTATTTCAATTAACATCATATTTTACTACAGAAGCAGCAGATGGAAGTGGGAGATTTTATGAAGTGTCCTGAAACAACAGTGCTACAGAAAGATGGATAATTTGTTTTAAGGACCGCATTACCCCAGCAAAATTCTGATTTCTGGGTGCTTCTAAATAGGAAACCCAGAGGGGCTCTTTTTTTAACCAATGTTTGGGAATACAGGAAGAACCCTTATCTCCTTTTTACCGGTTTGCTGTCAATGCACCGAGTAAAAGATGTAGAATGGCAGAAGATATAGGGTGGTTGCATGATGTACAGTCATCCAAGGTTTTTAAGTACAGAATCCCATTTGCATTTTGCATATGATATGGTTCTTTTCTTTTCTTTTAAGTAGATAGTACCACTGAATTGTATCAATAGATACGGTTCTTTGCATATAAAGTCATAACAGCAAGACGAAGTACCTATATTTGGCTGAAGCATTTTGAACATGCATCATCTCTTCAGGAATCAACTTTGCAAAACGTGCAGTAAATGGCACAAACTCCTAGGAGGAAAAAAATAAGAAAATTGATGTTTTATCAAGTACTTAAGCATGTCTTCTCATTACAGACAACAGAAAAAAAAATAGATTGGAACTGTGATGCAAAAGGCAAGTCAACACCAGCTGCATGGAAGGTTATAAACTCGATCCTAGGAGGACAACTTTATTGACAATGTTGTATCAGGCAAACGGTGTTGAACATTTGATAATCAACCGTCAGCTCAAAAGACAAGTTTGGGTAATTGCCTTATAAGTTATAACACTAAGCCCACAGCTTCATTCAGCCATAGATACATGGGACCAGACTGTGTAGGGATTTGTTACGGCCTGTGCGAGGGGCTGGAAGGTTTAGTCCTAAATTGGAAACTAGACTGGGGTTGAGGATCTAAGAATAGGGAGAATAGGCTTCCTAAGTGGCTAGCCATTTTGGGATGGAACCAGAGAACCAGCTCCCTATCAGTGTTTTACGTTGGGTTTGTGGGGTTAAAGTCTTCAAATAAGCTCTGAATCATTGCAAAAGAGGGAAAGAAAAATCAAAACTATTGTAAGTTACCATCAACTTCATGACCAGAAAAAGAAAACCGCATCGGGAAACCCTTTGCATCCACCACAATCAGATACAAACAACAGACAAACCTACAGCGCTACATTTATGGCACAAAAAGAAAGAAGCTTTGAGATGCAAAAATGCCAAACTCCAGTAACCCAGAAGGTTAACATACTCGCTTTGACCGTTTCCTTGGCGTTCTTCACGGCGAGTTCAAGAACATCGGGGTCTATGGAATCCAACCCCCCAGGCTGCTGCAGCTTTCTCTCCAGAAACTTTGCCAAAGCCGCCGCCTTGTTCGTCGCCAAAGGCCCACCCGGGTGTGCCAACCTTCCCAAAATTATTCAAAAAAATAATATATTTAAAAAAAAGGAAATAAAACGAATGGCATGTCCCCAAGGACTTATATTTCAATTTTACCGCAAACAAAGGCATAGAAACGATCATCTAACTCGGGTCAGGGAGTTTGGGAGCACAACTTTACTAGTTCAGGACCTTATTTAGAAAAAGAAAAAGAAAATCCTGCAGAAGGATCTACCTCGGCTGAGATCGATAGGAGGAAGAAGGATGGTCGGAAGGGGGGAGAGGGGCGAACTTGCTGCCGCGCAGGGCGCGGCGCTCCTCCTCGGAGAGTTCTGAGAAGCCCGGGCCTGCTCCTCCCCCTCCGCCCTTCATCTTCTATTACGGGGCTTCAGTATTCCAACGTTGCAGTTGTCGACCTCGCCCATCTCAGAGTCGCGAAGGATTTAAAACTTTCGTTCTGTTCGGTGTGAATCGTGTGATGTAAACTAGTGGAAAAGATTATAAAACTAGTTTCAAATCCGATGCACCGTATTTATGTGAAATTTAATTCAAGATAAAAATATTTTATTAATCTAAAAAAATTAATTTTAATACAATTTTAATTTTGAGTAAATAATTAAATATAAAAATAAAATTATATTAAGAATATTAAACTTTTAATACTATATATTTTAATCTGAAGACATTTCGACCGCATACTAAATTGTATCAGTGCTAATTATGTAAGTTTAATAGAAAGATCTTAAGAGATCTAAAATAGTGTTAAAAAGGAAAAAGAAAAACAGTAACATATAGTTAATAACCAAGTATAAAGCAGTAACATATGGTTAATAACCAAGTATAAACATGATTTTATACTAGGACTATGACGAAACCATAACAACATGTAAATTGGGTGAAATATTATTCGAACACAATAGATGACTATGGTTCTTCCATGTAATAAAGAATTTAACAGCACAATAGATCATTCATGAACGATGAAGGTCGATTTCAAGTAAAGATACATAAGTTATGCTTCTAATTTTAGAGTTTCGGGTTGTCTGATTTGTTAGTTAACTTACCGTATATATTAGTATACTTAAAATTATTAATATGTTATATGTTATAACTAAAAAATATTATAATTAAAAATTATTATATGTGACTATAAATATTAATATTATATGGTATGATAATTATTAATATATAAGAATTAACATAGTAAATAACAAATACAAATAATATACGACAAAAAAGTATATAAAATGTGAATTAAACAAATTTATAAGATAAGTTTAATAAAATAGAGTAAGATAAATATTTATGAATATTATTATTTTGTATTTAATATTAATATAATTTTAAAGTTATTTTATATTATTTTTATTATAATATAAAAAATTTAAAATAACATTTTTATTACTAACGTAGTTCCTTAATTTTAAGGGGCCATGTCTTAAGTCCGTCCACGAGAGAGAGAGAGTTATGATCATTAATGAGTTGTTTTGAAATTGATGGAGAGAGAAAGAGTTATGACTATTTGAACTGTTTTGAAATGGATGGGGGTGAGAATTATGGTTATTTTTGAAATGCATGGGGTAAGAGGGAAAAAATAATCATAATGGTTATGAACGTTAATGACTTCTCCTAAGAATTGTTTAATATTTTTTAGCGAATATAATATGAGAGTGCTACATCAGCTGCTTTAAAAATTTTATTTTATCAATAGTATAGATACTTAAAAATATTAATATGTTATATATTATAAGTAAAAATGTTATAACTAAAAAGTATTATATGTGCCTATAAATATTAATTATTATATAATATGACAATTTTTAACATATAAATTAACATAATAAATACTAAATACAAATAATATACGACAAAAAAGTATATAACGTATGAGTTAAATAAATTTATAATATAAGTTTAATAAATTAGAGTAATAAAAAATATAAGAATAATATTATTTTGTATTTAATACTAATATAATTTATGTTTTTAATTATTTTATAATATTTTTATTATAATATAAATAAAATTTAGTATAAATAATTTAAAAATGATATTTTTATTATCAAAGAAGTTCTTTGATTTTGGGGGGCCATGACCTCTGCTCCCCTGCATCCGTCGTGGAGAGAGAGAGTCCGTAAAGAGAATTATGTTCATTAATAAGTGATTTTAAATTAGGTGGAGTGAGAGTTATGGTCATTAATGAGTTGTTTTGAAATGAGTAGGGGTGAGAAAGAAAATGAATAATCATAATGGTTATGAGTCTTCTCTTAATAATTGTTTAATATTATTTTTGGAGGAAAAAAAATCTCATACTACCACATCAGTTGGATTAGAAACTATGCTTTATTAGTAATTTAGAAAAGTATAGATAACCATAAAATCTTCAAAAAAGTTGCAGTTATATCCCTCCAAAAAACATCATGAATTCCAACCGAATGTACCATAAAAATTCTAAAAATTATGATAAAATCTAGGGAACATGCGCAAAATTTTAGTGAACTTAAGCATACACGTGTAAAATATTAGCAAAACTAAGGGTATATGTAAAATTCTTCAATTTGATTTCAGGATATTTTGACAAAAGTGTATAAGTGCAACTTTTTCAAAGATTTTAGGGATATTTTAACGACATGTTGGAGTTGTGGTTATGGATACAAATATGATAATTTTACAGAGATATATATACAAAATCACTAAAAGGCTTTACCCTAAATCAAAAGACTGTAATTTGAAATCCATCAAAAAAGTAGTTGAATTGGAATATCTATTGAGAAAATTGAAAATGAAAGAATATTTAGGCTTAAATCAATAGATATTTTGTTAAATAAAAGAGTTTCGGGGTATAAAGCGATAAGTATTTTTTTGTGAAATGGAAAACATTTGGTGCCATGCAATGCATCGCTTATTGTCTAATTGACCGGATTGGATGGTAGATGGTATGCACTTAGCGCGCACTCTCTTACGTTAGTGTGGCAGGGTTTAATCTGTATACAGTTTCATCGGATCAGGCGTACACAAGTATTAACTTATCTAACTGTACACTTGTAAATGAAATTTTAAATAAAAACTGAATCCTGAAAGGAAAAAAGAGTTATAAGAAAGATCGACTATTTAATTGTATAAATTAACTTAGACTTACTTTCATCTGATAGATTTCACATTAAAAGTAGAAGTCCAAACAAATCTTTGGTCATCCTTCTAAAGACCAATTCAAAACTACATAATTACATATAATATTTCAAAAATTATAAAAAAAATATACAAAATGAATATTTAACATTTAAATGATTAGTCCATTTATTTATTTCAAGAAAGGTTCATACATTAGGGGCCCACTGAAGCTCAAAGCAAAGCATAGACCAAAACCAAACAGCAATATTCTGATTTAATTTATCTTAGCTTGAAATTTTTGGTTTAATTTAATTTGATCTTTACTGAATGTAACTTATAAATTAATTTATATCTTACAAAAACTCTCACAAAATTAAAACATACCAAACCATAAATATTTCTAGCTATTAAAATAGGACCGTAATACTTGCTGCAGCTGCAAGGGCAGTGTCCAAGCTTCTCCAAAAAAAATGTTGGACAAAGAAGTTGTCAAACTTGGGGTCCACCGAACTCGACCATCTTTAACCAGATAGCGGTTAAGAAAAGTGGGTTGACAAACAAACCCCTAGAGAATTTGGTATATACAAAAAAAAAAAATCCATTCCATATATGTATAGAAAACTCTTTAGACTTTCTTCTTATTTCAAAATAAATCATAATTTGTGAGGGAAATAAGTGATGTTGGAGTTGATAGTAGGAAGTTATATATACGTATACTATAATTGTAATATATAGGGATGCTGTATGTCCATATTTTACAAAGAATTTTTTGCACGTGTGAGATTGTTTGAGATTATTTACTAAAAATTAAAAAAAAAATCATCTATGCTATTTATACTATATATATAAAACAGAGTTTCTTAGTATCATGTGTCAATACCAAAATTTTCTATTTTCTGCCTAAATTATCTCTCTCTCCCTTCCCTATTAATATCTATATCCCCTATTAATTTTCTCTCTCCCCCTCTTTCTCATTAATTATATCTCTCACCATCTCTCTCTCTCTGCCTAAATATTATTGTTGTTGTTATTATTATTATCATCTTTCTTTTTCTTATTTCACATTTTTCTCTCTCCCTAATAATATTTATATCTCTTCTTTTTTGTCCCTTATTATCATTATTATTATCGTTGTTGTTGTTGTTGTTGCAATATCTTAGGATAATAATAACTAATTTTAACATAATAATAATAATAATAATAATTGTAGTAGTTTTATGGGATAATAATAACTAATTTTGGTATTAGTATTATTATTATTATTAAGAAATTAATATCAAAATAGTAGTCTCATGGGATAATGATAACTATTTTTGATATTGTTATTATTATTATTATCTCTTTCTACTCTTTCACATTTTTCTCTCTCCCTATTGATATTTTTAACTCATATTGGGATAATAATAACTAAATTTGACATCATCATCAGTGAGGTAGTCTTATGAGGTAATAATAATTAATTTTGATATTATTATTATTTTTTAAACTTATTATTATTATTATTATTAATTAGACCAATCTCTCTCTCACTTTTCTCACTCATATTATTATTATTATTGTTGTTGTTGTTATTTTTATTATTATTAATATTAGGACAATGTTTTGAGATAATAATAATAAATTCTGATATTTATTATCATTATTATCTCATAGGATAATGATAACTAATTTCGTTATTAACCAAACCAGCTTCTCTCTCATTTTTCTCCCAATCTATATTTCAACACAATATTTATTGGGATATCTCATGAAATAATAATAATAACAACCTTCAATTCACTTTTTAGTATTCTCTCTCAATCCATATTTCAATTAAATATAATAATTTGAACTTTTAATGTTTACCAAACAATTCACTTAATATTCATAGAAAACATGATAGTATTTCTGAATATATATTTTTCTATAATTATTTTATTCATTCTTTTAGAAAGTGCAAAAGATTAGTTTCACTTATATTAATTGTATTTTTTTTATTCAAACATGTTAAGTAGCTGTGGATCGCACAGAATTGCAATTAGTACTCAAACAATATGACATCATATTGCCAATGCCAACTGTCTTTTCTCTTAGCCTCCTTCTACAGCAACTGAACAGGCAAGGGAGGAAGTTTATAGGCTTCCAGATACCTTGGGCCATCACATCTTCTATCCTCTTTATTCGCAACCCATTTAATAGCATGATAAACTCTTCTTTGGATTGGTCTGCTGTCTTCCTCACATAAATCTATTTTGAATTAAGTTCGATCGCCTTACTTTTTTCCGGGGGGACAAAAGTTTACGATAAACACATTTTTCATCGTAACCTTAGTTTGGATGATTAGAAAGCGAGTTTATCGTAAATTTGTTTGAGTTTATCGTAAACTCAAAATAATTTCATAAACATGTTTTTCATAAACCTATTAAGAGTTGATTTACGTTAGAACCTCTATCAGATTTATCATAAATTCACTTAAGTTTATGAAAAACAACCAAACATAAGTTTATAAAAAACATGTTTGTGATAAACAGTTTTATAATAAATGTGTTTATGATAAATCTATTTACGTATTCTTAAGTTGCATCCAAATATGGCTGATGTTACTAAATTACTAATCTTTCAATTTGAAATAAGAAACAGGCCATATGGTTTCTTTACAGTTAATCGTCTTCTAATCATTATGATTACGAGAGGTTTCAAGCAAACAAAAGCCGGTTTAAGCTATGTCACTATGGCAGATATGTTAAAAATATTTAGTGCATGTAACTCAAAAATCTACAATATTAAATAAAAAGGCACCTTTCGTCTAAGTATATTTTATTTCATTATCTTTTAACGAGGAACTATTCCATCACACATCAACAACAGGGTCCGTACTCTGTACTCGAGGAAGGGTATGTAAGACAATATATAAGTAAGCATGACATTTTTTTAACATACAAAAATAGTTAATATAATTATTTAAAAATGAAATTACTTTTTCAAAAAATCATAAATGCCTAATTATGGTATACTACTCCGGTGCTGCTGCTGCTGGTTCGTAAGAGCATATAGGAAGATCTCTATCCTCATATCTACCATTCAAGTTAGTAGAACGGCGAGAAACCCAATAAAATAGCGATGCAATGAGTCAAATTCGGTGTGAATCAAAAGTAGATCTATGACTATATCTGTTAAATTATAAATTTGATGAAATAAATTAAATCTACAAATAATCGACTATCAATTATCATTTGTGTTTCCGTAATAGCGGGACAATGTTATTGATAGGAGAAGGCCAAAAGTTGCGCCGAAGTGGACCTTCCAACTTCGGCGAGGACCCTTTGCTCGGTAGCTATGTGCGGCCGAGGATTTCGTTCTGATTGGCTGTGGGCTTTATTTGATATAACCCTCTCAACGGAGTAATTCGGAGATTTAGGAGTGTCCGTTATTTAATTTTCACCGAAAGCCCGAATAAATGAATTAGTTTTCTTTGGTTTGATTAGGTCTGAAAGCAAAAGGAAATGGATTTAAGTTAAAAGTAGACGTAATTGTATAATGTAATTCCATTTGCTTTCACAAGTTTAGAAGTTAGAACAAACTGAATGAATCAAATTCTATGAAAATTTTAAGAAATTATTAAATTATATATGATTTAAAATTAAAAATTTTCTTTCTAATTATTATTATTTATTTTAACATCCTTTAAAATATAACTTAATTTTAAAAATCAAGTAGTTAATATATGTATTTTATTTACAATAATAATTTACACATTATACGCCCATTAAAAGCCCGAATCTGGTAAAAAACCTAACCAAATCAAAACATTTTAGTTTGATTTGGAAAAAAATTCAATTCAATTCAATTTTTAATTTCAAATATATTTAATTTGATTTAGTTTCTAGAAAATTTGTTCACTCAAATGCTATTTAATTTGATTTAGTTTCTAGAAAATTTCCTCTAAACTATTTTCAACTAAATCACGAAAGGCTGTGCATAATTTTGGTTCAATGTTGGATTTTTTAAATTAAATCAAATTACAAAAAAATTTATTTAACTCTAATCACTTCACTTGATTTGGTTGTCACACAAGAAACTGAACAAAACCCAACCGGAAAAATGCAAAAACCTCCCTCCCCCCTCTCTCTCTCTCTCTCTCTCTCTCTCTCTCTCTTTTCCGACCTCTTTCTCAATGACCAACTGGGTCCCCTCTCCACACAAACAACAAACCCTTCTCCCCCGGTTCTCCCCTGTATCTGCCTCAGACGAGCAGGGGAAGAAGAGCAGAAACAGAAGCGACAAATAAGAAGAAAAACAAAAACATACCGAGTCCGCTTCCTTTCTGCACGGAGAAGGTGGAAGAGCAAGGCAACAGGGGGAGCGGGTCGGCGGTGGCCACGGGGGAGCTCGTGGGGAGGAAGCTTAGGAGCAGCTACGGCAGATGGCCGCCGGTAGAAGAGAGCCTCCCTGCGGAAGAGGAGTTGGCGTTGTGTAGGCGGTGCGTTGGCTTACACTTTTGTGCGGGGAATGTGGAAGAGGTGGTGTGGGGGTGTACGTGGTGGAGGAAGAAGGTGGGGGGAGTTGGGAGGGTTCTAGGAAGGGGCCGGTGTTTGCGCTAGAGCACAGTGGTGGTGGTGGTGGTGCAGGGATGGAGGAGAACGAGGTTGAAGAGGGCGAGGCCTGTTCTAGCCAGGAAGGCGCCGCCGCCGTCGGACCTGGCGTCGCCCTCTCCCACATTGTGAGAACCGCCGCGCTCTTCCATGTTTAGGCTTTGTTTGACTCGACAAAGCACGGATGGACTTGCGATAAACGCCTTTACCATAAACATATTTCCCACTCATGTTTGTTTGTTCTGTTTTAACATAATAAGTTTATGATAAACCTAGGAGTCTTCGATGTAAACCAACTCCAGATAGGTTTATGAAAGATATATTTCATACGGAGGTTTTGAGTTTTTGATAAACACGAGCAGAATTATGGGAAACCAATGTTTCACCATCCTAGAGAAAATTATCGTGGAAAGCGAATTTGCAAAGCAAAGCTAAACATATTTATGTAGGTTTCATCCAAACAGGTGTGGTTTCTATGGCCTTTTTATTGAGAATATGGGAGGAATTGCTTGATTTGAGAAATTATGGGAAACCAATGTTTCACCATCCTAGAGAAAATTATCGTGGAAAGCGGATTTGCAAAGCAAAGCTAAACATATTTATATAGGTTTCATCCAAACAGGTGTGGCTGCTATGGCCTTTTTATTGAGAATATGGGAGGAATTGCTTGATTTGAGAAAAGGCTTGTGCTCTTTTAGGATCTGTAGTTTACAGTTTCCGCAAATTTTGTGTCAATCCGTTTTTTCACACTCGTTTGGGTCTCCTTGCAAGACATATTGTTTCCGACACTCCTTATTGCCTCTAGAGATCTGATAACCATTTTGTTGGTTGCAGTATCAATATTCACCTGGGTTGTAGTGGGCAGTGTTAGTAGGAGCCTTCTTAATGTGTTTCACTGCTTTCAGGATGAAAAGATCCGAGATGTGTTAGGGCATTTCCAGAAGGAATTTGAAGATCAACTTTGTGCGAAGAACTTGGGTAAGATTGGCTTCACAGGCAGCTCACCAGTGCAAATGTTGCGCACATACTACTGTGGACAGCCGCATGATTTAATTCTAGTTTGTTCCACTCTCATCAATAGACGAAGTGAGTGACTTTTCTGTCCAACAGGGTCAAAGTTTGGTGAGTATGGTTCATTCCTACCCACCTATATACGCTCTCCATCTATTTTGTCTCGTGGCAGGAATCCAAGGAGGATGCCTAACCAAAACAATCCAATTTCTCCATGCACCCTACCAGCTGAGGTGTCTGTTCTATTTGCATTCATTTTATCATCCTCTTGGTAGAATTAAGTACTTATCTGCAATTTCATGGTTCTTGTTTTTCACTTAAATACTATCTGTGGTGAATCTTTGCAGGGTGCATACCATAAACCGGCAGTTTCAGTAAGTGCATCAGTTTCGTTAGAAAACAATTCTGTTCCAGTTGCACCACATTTTGATGATCTGAAGAGAAATGACACATGCATCAGTGCACCTTTTTTGGGGGAATTCACCCCTCAAGATAACACGATTAACAAACTTTCTAAAAGCAATGACCAGAAGATACCAAAGTTTCGGATCAAAGTAGGCTCTCACAATGTCTTGCCCAGACCAAACTCTGCAATTTACAGAGACATGGGCCTTGATTATTCTCCATCGTCATCGCCGGAGAATAGTCCTGGTGAAAGCAGAGGGCTTTCTCTGGAATCTCAAGATTCATGTGGCAAATCTCCAATCTCTGTTTTGAAGGTCATTGTTGCTATTCTTTTTTTACTGTCTACTAATTCATGTTTGGCTAAATGGAACATTTGGTACTTTTTATGTCAATTGATGCCTTTAATTTTATCTCAATGTTGTGCAGATTATGGAGTGTTTCCCTCTTCCTGATGGATATGTTCTTTCACCACTTCCAGACAGTGTGTTGCACTTGATGGAAAATGAGAGGCTATACCCAAGGGACTGTAAGTTTGGCACTCTTGCGATTGGTGTAGAAACTCATGATTTTATGAAGAGTGAGACTTTACCTGCAAGTAATAGGAAAGTTCTCTTGGAGAAAGAGGTCAAGCATGCGAAGACCATGAGACCTTTAGAAACCAAGAATGTGAACTGTAATGCTGATACAATGAATGAAGTTTATGTTGAGAAGCCCGTTGGCAGAATGCTTGTTTCTGATGCCCTAAATACTCTGATACAACCCAGTTCAGGAGATGCAGATGAGAAAGCAGATAGACAACAGGGTAGTGCTATCTCACGAGGACCAAATAAGGTTTTGGGCAAGCACAGAGAACTTTTATGTGATTTGTCAGAGGAAGATCCATTGGATAGTATGCCCTGTTTAGACACCAGAATGCTTGACACTGTAGGGAATGATTACCATCATTTGAATGGGAAACCAGACTTTGGAAGTTGTTCAAGTGACAAGGTATTGGAAGAAAGAAAATTGACTAACCACAAGGGTGCTCAATTGGATCTACATAATAAAGTCAGAGGGGGAGCTGAGAAAAATTGTGATGCATTTAATTCTACCACTGATATATTGAACGGAGGGAAGGATATGATTGTGGAACCCACAGAGTGTATCAAATTGAAAGCCCCTCAATGGTCTACTTTGCATGAAAGGGAGGGCGAGAGGGACCACCGCTCAGGGATCAAAAGAAAAACAAAAAGAAGTGATGGCATAAGATGTGCAGACGGTCGAAAGGAAAACATAAAAGTCATTTCTTCTGTGGAATTAAAGGAAAAGAAGAAAAGATCTCTCTCCAACAGGGATTATTCTGAAGATAAACAAAATTCATTAAAATCTCGTAAGTCAAGTAGGATCCTCAGTAAAGAATTTAATCTACTGGGGAAGACAAAACATGAACCGTTAAAGTATGGATCTGATCTGTTTGAAAATGTATTCATAGACACAATAAAGGATCCAGTGATAGGAAATGAGAAACAAGCTTCTGCATTTGCTGAAAAGCCAAAGGAAAAATCGAGTGTTGAAAATGTTGAAAACCTTTCAAAGTCTGAAGGATGCGGAAAGGGCTTCTTTGTCTCGCCGTCAATTGCAAATGGATCAACTGCTGATGAAGCTCCAGCACCTTCATCTCATGTTGTTGTACAGGACAATTGGGTTTGTTGTGACAAGTGTCACAAATGGCGTCTGTTACCATACTGGAAAGACCCTGTTCACTTACCCAATAAATGGCTCTGCACAATGCTCAATTGGCTGTACGTACTCTCCATATTTGTAATGAAAGTTTGTCCTTTTTTAATGCATTACACTCTTTGAAATTGTGAACTTTTGTGAACATAAACAATGTCTACAGTCTACTTCAATCACTTATCATGCTCGATTCTTGTTCAATTGATCCTGTTTGCATATCATTTTCTTGTACTTTGACATTGCAGTTTTGGCATTTGCATTTTGAAATTTTGATACACGTATGATCTGCATTCAGGCCCTTTAAGATATGTCTGTTGTTTTCTAACCACGTACCACATCTAATCTCCATTTAGGCCGGGAATGAATAAATGTAGTTTTAGTGAAGAGGAGACAACAACGGCTTTGCATGCTTTATACCAGTCTCTACTCCCTGAGAATCAAAGTACTACAAATGGTCCTGGCAGCAACAATGCACCTGGAGCAGTCACCACCAATATACAGCATGTACATCAAAATCATATTCTCAGTTTGCATATGACATCTAGATATGAAAAGAAAAAGAACACACCAGAGGATGTCCCTTGCGAGGTGATGAAACTTTGTAATTCTGCCAAGAGTCAACGTGTTTCTATCAAGAGCAGAAGCCAGAGTCAGAATCAAGTTGAATCAAATGCGATAGGCAAATCCTCCTTTCAGTATGCAAACAAATCAGCCGAATTAAATGTGGAAATGGTTAATAAAAGAGAAAAGGAGTACAAAATTGTGAAACGATGTCCAACTGGAGGTGATTTCCCATCATGATTCTGCTTCTTTTTTTTTTAATGAATCTCTAGCCCAATTTACTTTTTAATGAATCAAAGGCTGTTTATCTAGGAATTTCCATCATTGTATTAACTCCTAAGTGCATTTTTTTGCAGGTAAGGTTTCTAAACAGAATGAACAGCCTTTAAAATCCAAAAGCAGGAGAGGCTCTGATCAGGATGGTCCTAGGACTTCCAAAAAAGTGAAGACAAAAGAGGCACATAATGGTGATGGAGATTGGTACTCTGATCGTGATTTAACTGGAAAATCATTGCCTGTCCTGAGTGGTGGTTCCCTATCTAAGGTGACTGCAAAGAGTTGTCTTGGTTACAATGATAATTCTTCATTCAAGGAATCCAAATGTAATTCAAAGGACCGTCCACCAGGATCTAGGAATAAACCCAAAACTTCCATAAAGATCTCATCAAGTGGTGACTGTAAAGGGCATTTCAGCACTTCCTACATGGAGAATGATAAAAAGGGTTCTTCTGGCAATAAGAGGGAAGTGAAGGAGAAGCAGGAGTATCAGGTCCATCCGGAGGCGGTGGTAGGTAGCAGATTTCTTGTGGATGACAGGGCTAATTTCAAGGGGGAGATCAACGAAAGCAAGTCAAGGAAGGAAAAGAAGGCTAGCATCTCAAAAACTGAGGAAAGAGAGACTTTTACAATAATGACGGATGGTAAAATTGTCAAAAAGGGCCAAGTGGCGAGACTTCTGTTATCTAGCAACAAGGAACACCCATTTGGTGGAATGCAAAAGAAGGATGAAAGCTTTGAAAATGAAAAAAGGGGAAAGCATCAAGATACTGTGGAGTCTGAACTGAACATGGACTGCTTAGGTTCCAAAAGGGATTTGGCTTATGTGCAGACTTCTGCAGCAGCTACTTCAAGCTCGTCAAAGGTTTCTGGTTCCTCCAAGAGCAAATCCAACTTTGAGGAAGCACAAGGATCTCCAGTTGAATCCGTTTCTTCATCTCCATTGAGGATTTCCAATGTTGACAAGTTTTCTAGTAAAAAGAATACCGTTGGAAGAGATGATCCTGTAAATCCCAGTTTTTCTGCATTGCGAAGTTCAAGAAGATGTTCAAATGGTGAGGTTGTTGGTCAGATGGATCAATATGGGAGCGTTAAGTGGGATAACTCCTCTTTAGTTGTCTATAATAAATCTATGGGAGGCTACCCGGATGTGAATTCTGAAGCTAGGAATCCTGCTGAAGGTGCATCTGGTTATCTGGACAGGGAAGCATCTTCATTGTCAGTTGGCAAAGCAAAATATGGGATACATTTGAAGTCATCTAGGAGTTTGGGTGATGATCATTTACCTCTTGAGTTTGAAGAAAACACTTTGTCTGCCGGCAATGACATTCAAGGTAAGAATAGTGGGCATGACCTGGAAAAACAAAAGAGTCATTGCCATTCTAAATGTTGGGATCAACAGAAGTCATTTAAGAATTCTTCATCGCAACCAGACAAAGATAGAAGTTCTAGGTCTGACTTTGATAAATGTAAAACTAAGTCATCTCGTACTTTTAGTGAGAAAGAGGACATATGTCCCACAAAAAATGGTGACAGCTTGAGGCATGATGCTGGTGTAGATTTGCCCGATCCTTCTACTTGTCATGAAGATTTGAGGGATGGAAGGTGTAAAGGTGTGGAGAAGGATAAGAAAGAGAGGAAATCAGTGGGGATATGGTCAATTGAATGTAGAAGGGATGGTAACTCATACTTTGGACTTAAGGATAAACTGGAGGATGATAATTTGCTGTCTAAACAGCATGGAGATCTCCACACTAGAGATAATAACGCAGGGACCCTTTCCTCCGAAAATTTGAAGCCTGGTCTGCATGATAACGCACAAAAAATAATTTCCCATGAAGATGAAAGGTTGTCAAGTCGAACTCAAAAACTAGAAACAGCACCAGAGAGAGGAAAACTACATCATCTCTCTCATTCTGGAGACAAGAAACTAACTTCATCTCAAGATCCCCAAACTATGCTTTCAAATACCAAGGGAGGCAGGTCAGAAGTGTCATATGTTGATGCATCAAAGGTCCTTAAACAGCCTAAAGTTGATAGCCAAAGTGGAACACTTCATGGCAATTTGGTGCACACGGTCGCCAACGGATTTGATGGCTCGGGTCCCATTAGAGGGATTGGTAACCACCCTGCTGCAAGTGTTGCTTTGAAGGAAGCCAGAAACATAAAACACATTGCTAAACAATTAAAGGTCTGCTCAACTGCCTCTGCTTTTGTCATGAACTTTATCTGCTTTTTGTTCAGCCCTGACACATGAATAACTGTCCACCTATGGCAGAGTGAAGGACGGGAATATGAAAGCACTGGCCTGTGTTTTGAAGCTGCGTTGAAATTTCTTTATGTGGCCTCCCTTCTTGAGTCTGCCAGTGCTGAAAGTGGCAAACATTTGGAGTCAACACAGTCGATGATGATGTATTCACAGACAGCAAAACTTTGCGAGTATGTAAACTGAGGAGGCTTCCATGATTCCATCAGTATTCTGTAGGAAAAACTAGATTATCATTTCCAACTGGTGCTTTCCTACTTGAAAGCAAGGTTTGCCGCATCACTGATCCATATCGGATCGTATCTTCTCAGATACAATATGGTAGCGATCTGACTCAGTTTGACTCGGTCCAACTCGCATGAGTCAGGCCAGTGAATTTGTTAAAAGTAACAAGTTTAAACCATATTTTAGAGAAATATACTTTATTAATTGATATAAAGGTGTAATTTTAGTTATGAAATGAGTAAAACTCAATCTAAAACAACTCACTGTCATACATCGCAAGATCTGGTGTAAGAACTCACTAAAATAAATAAGGGTATAAGTGCTATTATAAATAAATCTAGGGTTTAAATATAAAATTTTCCCTAGGGCTATTGGGCTTATTTAATAGGTTCTTGTTGGGCCTAAAGGCTAAGAATTTTAATAAGTTTTGATAGGCCTATAAGGCTATAACAGGCTTTAATTGGTGGTTAGTGGACTACTTATAATGGGCCTATAAGTTGAGAATTGGACTTGGTTAATGGGTTCTTATTAGGCTTTTAATGGCTCTTAATGGGCCTTAAATAATGGACTTTGAGTGGATTTTTAATGCTTGTGTTTAGGCCTGTCTTAATAGGCTTTGGGCTGAGAAATTGGGATATTAGTAGGCCTGTTTTAAGTGATTTTCAGGTGGGCCCATAATGGGTGGTTATTTTAAGTAGTGGACCCTTATTGGGCCACTTTTGGTGGGTCTTAACAGGCCCATTATGTGAGTGACGGTTCAGCCACCTCCTTTACCTCCTATAAAAGAATGTCAGCTGCTACTCCTTTCATCCCTATCCATTGTAGAGGCAGCCAGCTGAGAGAGAGGGAGAGATTGAAAGAGAGAGAGAGGGAGAGATAGAGTGAGCACGAGAGAGAATTTGAGAGAGAGAGAGAGAGAGAGAGAGGAAGGGGAGAAGAGTAGAAAGGTAGCAAGAGAAGAATGAGAAACCAAAGGAGAAGGTGAGGAGAGCTTCCCCAAACCTGCAGCTTGTGAAAAAGTGACTTCTCCAGATGAGCAGGGCGGGACACCATGAGAAGGCGGCTGTCCTACACAGCTAGCTTGGGTTTTTGAAATCCTTAAAAGGTAGAGTGATACTCTCTTAGTTTATTCCCTTTTGTTTTGGATTTTGGGAGGTTATTAAGAGTTAATTTTCATGGAAAATAAGGGGAAACTATGTCTAGTTATTTTATATTTTGGAAAATTTTTAAAAGGAGTAAGGTAATGATAAAGAACATGTTTTAGTGGTGTATTTCATGCCGTCCATAACTATTTATAGTGTTTCCTCCCTATTTCAGCATGTATTCTGTTTGGCTAGGTTTATTTACCTAAGCATGTGAATAGATGAAGTTCAATTTATAAAGAATTAAAGAAAAGAACTTAAGTTTTGATATACTTTATGTTATTTCATCATGTTTTCTGATGGTTTAACTATCATTTTGTAGGAAGCATGTTAGTGCCTATTTAATTTCAGCATGATATAAAGACCATGAAGAGTTGTTATGAACCTTACATGAATCCCATATGAGTTGTTCTCCAACTCGGAGGACGACAATATGAATGAACTTGATTTGTTTGTCTTAAATAAGTGATTAGCATGAGACATATATGAAACCTTATTCCCTATGAAGAGAAAATAATCTAATGGATCGGGTCCATCCAAGACTCATACAAACAATGAAAAGAAAGAAAGATTTGGAGCCTAGCTTCTTATGTTATTTAGCTATATATTATTATTTACTCTAGTATGATTTATAAAGATCTCATGATGTTTTTTATGACCCCAAGAAGGGGGACAAAGGAACAAGAATATGAACGATTTTGTAAGAAAAGGAATCTTAAAATGGTGAACTACTGTGTAATGCCCAAATAATTATGTGTTAAATTATGAATGCGATGCTATGTTTGTTTTTGTTATAGCCATTCTTTATTAAAGAGAAGCAAAGTATTAGGTTGTACGGACCTAGGGGATTAGAATCTGAAAAAATTATAAAATATAAGCCGAGGGGTAAAGTTAGTCTATGAAAAAAATAGGTCAGTAAATTAATCTTTGTGGAAAGATACAAGATTATGTTTTTCAGTCATAGTATTCATTTGCATATTTTCACTTAATGTTTTACACGGAACCCAAGTGATACTATACTGGGTTTGGTGCGCGGTGCTGGCCATAAGATGTAGTTAAACTCTTTATAGTATTCATGAGGGTGATGTGCTGATGTTTCTACTTTTTGAAAGTGATGAAATTTGTTGTTCTTAGCAAGTGGTTATTGTGGGACCACGAACTAAGGCAGTATTTTAAGTCCTATGTACCGATTGATTTACGATGTGTTCCTACTGAATCTACTATTCTCAGTGCTTTGTAGGCTGTCTCACAATATTAGCATTGCATGAAAGCCCAACTACACAACAAAAAAAATTCCCTTGACCTGATGTCTGAAGATTACGTGTGTTTTGAAATGATTATCGTGAAATTTCGAGGACGAAATTTTTATAAAGAGGCGAGGAGGTAAGAACCCGTTAAAATGAATAAGGGTGTAAGTGCAATTAGAAATAAAACTAGGGTTTAAATATAATATTTTCCTAGGGCTATTTGGTTTATTTAATAGGTTTTTATTGGGCCTAAAGGCTAAGAATTTTAATAAGTTTTGATAGGCCTCTAACATGCTTTAATAGGTGATTAATGGATTGTTTATAATGGGCCTATAAGTTGAGAATTGGACTTGGTTAATGGGTTCTTATTGGGCTGTTAATGGGCCTGAAATAATGGACTGTGAGTGGATTTTCAATGGTTGTGTTAGGGCATGTTTCAATAGGCTTTGGGCTGAAAAATTGGGTTATCAGTAGGCCTGTTTTAAGTGATTTTCAGGTGGGCCCATAATGGGTTGTTAATTTAAGGTAGTGGACCTTTATTGGGCTACTTTTGGTGGGTCTTAACAGGCCCATTATGTGAGTAGCGGTTCAGCCACCTCCTTTACCTCCCATAAAAGGAGGTGGATAGCTGCTACTCCTTTCATCCCTATCCATTGTAGAGGCAGCCAGCTAAGAGAGAGAGAGAGAGAGCAACAGAGGAGAGAAAGAGAGAGGAAGGGGAGAAGAGTAGAAAGGCAGCAAGAGAAGAAGGAGAAGCCAAAGGAGAAGGTGAGGAGAGCTTCCCCAAACCTGCAACTTGTGGAAAAGTGACTTCTCCAACTTGTGGACATCATGAGAAGGCGGCTGTCCTACACGGCTAGCTTGGGTTTTTGAAACCCTTAAAAGGTAGGGTGATACTCCCTTAGTTTATTCCCTTTTGTTTTAGGTTTTGGGAGGTTATGAAGAGTTAATTTTCATAGAAAATAAGGGGAAACTTTGTCCGATTATTTTCTGTTTTGGGAAATTTTTAAAGGAGTAAGGAAATGATAAAGGACATGTTTTAGTGGCATGTTGTCTATAATTGTTTATAGTGTTTCCTCCCAATTTCAGCATGTATTCTGTTACACTAGGTTTATTTACCTAAGCATATGAATAGATGAAGTTCATTATAAAGAATTAAAGAAAAGAACCTAAGTTTTTACATACTTTATGTTATTTTAGCATGTTTTCCGATGGTTTAACTATTGTTTTGTAGGAAGCATGCTAGTGCTTATTTAATTTCAGCATGATTTAAAGACCATGAAGAGTTGTTATGAACCTTGCATGAATCCCATATGAATTGTTCTCCAACTCGGAGGACGACAATATGAATGAACTTGATTTGTTTGTCTAAAATAAGTGATTAGCATGAGAAATATATGAGACCTTCTTCCCTATAAAGAGAAAAGAATCCGATAGACCAAGTCCATCCAAGACTCATATGAACAGTGAAAAGAAAGAAAGATTTGGAGCATTGTTTTCAAGGCGTCGCGTAGGTGACAAGGAGTTCCATGTCGCCTAAGGCAACTTGGTACCTAGGTGAGCAGCCTATTAAGGCACTCGCCTGGGCCGCCTAAGGGTGCCCTGCCTACCTAAGGGTGCTCAACTCGCCTAAGCTTTTTGTTAACTACTTGTGAGACTCCCTTTTTGATTAAATCCTTTTGATTTTGAAAAATCTTTGTCGGATTTAAAAATCTTTGTGGAAATCTTGATTTGAAAAGATAATTTTTAAGTTTTGAAAACATGTTCTCTTTTCCTTTATGTAGACTTTTAAGATTAATCTTTAAAGTTTAAATGACTTCTGGATCGACTGTGGATCCGCGTTCTTGACCTCTCTCCACTAACTTTGGTCAGTGTTAATTACATCAATTAATGATTGATAATCCTTGATTAACCATCCAATTAAGGCTTGAAGAAAGCAGGAATAAGCAAGATTTAATTACATGCATGCAAGTCATTTTTTTATTCTCTTTAGTGAGGAAGATTCCATAGATATCATTTAAAAGATACTTAAATGATACTTGAGTTCTCTTAAATGAGTGGATATTTTGAGGAAGATTCCTTTGAAATTATCCTTTAATTATCCTTTAAAAGGATTGAAGATTATTTGGGTAGCATGTCCTTTCATTTGAGATTTTTTGAAAAGACATAGACTGCTTAAAAGATACTCTTAATTGATGAGGCATGAAGGTCGCCACATAATTAGGAATATTCTTTAATAGTCTTTTAACCAATATGAATGAACCACAACATTGTTTTAGGCCATTTAACCAGTATAAATGAACCAGAACTTAATGGTCAATCTATCAGTAGGAAAGAACCACGTTAATTGATGGTTATCCTATCGATAAATGAACAAAGAAATATTCTTATTGGTTTATTTATGAATAGGATAATCACGACTTCATAGCTTGACCCTCAATTAGGATAGAACTATAAAAGTCACTGATTATACCCATTGATAGGGATGAATCAATAATCATATCATTTGGTCATTTTACCAATAATAGTAAACCATTAATCAAGTGGTCAGTCCAACAATATGATAGAACCGCTAAATTTAGGCCATTCAACCAGTATGAATGAACCTGATTTTTTTTTACCCTTTTTTTTATTTGAAAAGAAGGACCTTGGTTATTCAACCGATATAGAAGAGCCATGTTGATTTAATTGGTTGATTAACACATTTGTTAAATTAATTGGTTGAATTAGTTAATTGATTAACAGATTTGTTAATTAACAAATTAACTTAATCGGTTAAGTTAATTGATTAATTAATAGATCTTATTAATTTAATTGATTAATTTACAAATTAACTTAAAATTGGTTAAGTTAAGTGATTAATTAACAAGTTTGTTATTTGAATTGATTAACAAATTTGACTTAATTGGTTGACTTAATTGGTTAATTAACAAATTTGTTGATTTAATTGGTTGAATGATTAATTGTTTAACAAATTTGTTCATTTGGTTTAATTTAATTGGTTAATTGATTGATTGTTTAATAAATTTGTTAATTTAATTAGTTAACAATTTCGACTTAATTGATTGATTTAATCAATCAATTAACAGATTTATTGATTTAATTGGTTGAATGATTAACAATTTTAGTTTAATTGGTTGAATTAATTAGTTAATTAACAAACTTATTAATTTAAATAGTTAGTTGATTAACAATTTCAACTTAATTAGTTTAATTAATTAATTAATTAAATTTTTTTATTAATTTAATTGATTGATTAAGTTGGTAGATTAACAAGTTAACTTAATTAGTTGGATTAATTGATTGGTTGACTAATTAACTTAATTGATTAACAACTTTATTGATTTAATTGATTGATTAACAAATTAATTTAATTGGTTAATTGATTGATTAACAATTTTGTTAATTTAATTAGTTGATTGATTAATTAACAAATTTTGTTAATTTAACTAATTGATTAACAACTTAATTTAATTGGTTAGGTGATTGATTAATTAAATCAATTAGTTGATTAACATATTTTTGGTCAACCAAACATTATGTAAGAACCAAATTCATTATTTGACTTCTTTTTATTTAACTTCCTTTTTTTTATTATTGTGGCCAACCATCCAATATAGAAGAACCATTAATTTACTTTATTATTTTCTGTTTTTAAATTAATTCATATTTGAATGATCAACCAACTAATATGGAAGAACCATCTTATTTATTAAATTTTTTATTTTTAAATTAATTTATATTTGAATGGCCAACCAACCAATATGGAAGAATTATTAATTTAATTTATTATTTTCTATTTTTATATTTTTAAGTTAATTTATTATTGAATGGTCAACCAACCAATATAGAAGAACTATTAATTTAATTTATTACTTTTTATTTTTTTAAGTTAATTTTTTATTGAATTGCCAACTAATCAATATAGAAGAACCATCTTATTTAATTTTTAAATTTTTTATTTAAATTAAGCTAATTTATTGAATAGCCAACCAACCAATATGGAAAAATCATTAATTTAATTTATTATTTATTATTTTTTTATTTAAATTAATTTTAGATAGCCAACCAACTAATATGGAAGAACCATGATTTTTATTAATTCTTTTTTTTATTATTTAAATTAATTTTAGATGGCCAACCAACCAATATAAAAGAACCATTTTGTTGATTAAATTATTGTTTTCTATTTTCTGTTTTTAAGTTATTATTTTTTAAATGGCCAACCAACCAATATAGAAGAACCATTAATTTAATTTCTGATTTTTAATTTGATGGCCAACTAACCGATGTGGAAGAACTATTATTTTAATTTCTGATTTTTAATTTGATGGCCAACCAACGGATATGGAAGAACCATCTGAAAAAATGTGCAATCCATATGAAAATTAATCTATGAATAAATAAAAGAACTTCTAAATTTATTTCCCCAAACTCAGAAATTACAAAAAAAATAGAGCCTTTTATAGGCATGGAGGGCGTCGGCCTGGGGGAACCAGTAGCACCCCCCATTGGTGCCAACTAGGCGCCGGTGTGGGGCGGATATGTGCGTGCGGGTGAGAGAGAGATAGAGATGAGAGGGGATAAAGATGGAGGAGGATAAGGATAGAGATAGAGATGGAGATGGAGAGGGAGAGTGGAAGGAGGAGGATGAGGATGGGAAGGAGGCCGGTCGGTCCTCTTGGAGAGGCGGGCCGGTCTCTCCCTCAATTTTTTTTTTTTTTTAATCTCCTCCCCCCCTCTGGTTCCCTCTCTCTCTCCCTGCGATCCTCTCTCTCTCTCTCCCTGCGGTTCTGTTGGTTGGCCAGCTTTGCTGCTGGTGGTGCTGTTGGAGGCTGGCGTTGGTGCCCTTGTTGCTTGTTGGAGGCCTTGCTGCTGGTGGGAGGTGCTTGCAAGAGGCCTCTCATTGCAGATTTTGGGGTATGCATCTCCCTTCTTTGTTTCTTCACACACACACACACATATCTATGCCTATTCACATGCTCCTAAATGCATGCCTGCATATTGCATATTTTTGTTTGATGCATACATGTATACACATGTAGATAGACTTGTAGAATTTTTGGTTCAACACTACTGTATATGCTTTCTCACTTGGTTCCTACTTTCTATGGGGTTCATCAGCTAGCACCAAGTAGGTTTCCTCTCTCTCTCTCTCTCTCTCAATCACTAGAAAGAATGGATCCTTGGATATATCTTATACTTTCTTTGCATGTCATGATCATTTAGCTAGTAAATTTCAGGTTAGATTGATATCTTCATCTTGATTGATAGATAATCCCAATTCTCATTGGTTTATCCTTATTTATTTGCTAATGTCTTTTAATATTTATTGTTTATTATATTTTTCCTTCTACATTATAGGTATATGTCGAATGTTATGAATTTCATTACTAGTTTGCTATCCTTGTATATAGATAAAATATAATTTAATATGATGAAAAATGTAGATAATAGTCCTCTTAAAACGTACTAGGTGATATAAACTAGGTTTCGCCTCGGCGCCCTAAGCAGTAAGGCGGTAGGCCACCGCCTTGGTCACCTTGACAACATTGATTTGGAGCCTAGCTTCTTATGTTATATAGTTATATATTGTTATTTACTTTAGTATGATTTATAAAAGATTTCATGATGTTTTTGATGACCCCAAGAAGGGGGACAAAGGAACAAGAATATGAACAGTAGGAGGCACACTCTAGTGCACTCCCTATTAAAGAAAGATTTATGAAAGAAATTGAAGGCAAGAAAGCCTTCCATGAATACTATAAACTCCTATATTTTTGATGAATGATGATTCCTACGATGATTTGTCATGTTTGAGAAAAGAAATGACATCATATCACTTGCGGGACAAGCACACAAGATCCGTCTTTTGGAGATAAGGGGATGTGCGGCCTGGATCAAGATATGTGGCATCGAGGCATGGATCATTTCTTATTTTGATTATGGTTTCAGAGTCCAGGTTCGAGACCTCGACTTAGATAGATGATGGTAGTCCTACTTGAGTGCACTATGGGCTAGGACACAAATGTTGCAACAGTTATGGAGTATACTGCATACACAACTTAGCTTATGTTTTTTGCTTTACCCAGTAGGCTTCTAGAAACCTACTAAGGTGGATAGGCGGAGGTGAGAGGTCAGTCGGAGGACAACCTGCTCACCAGTACGACCGTTAGTGAGTGATTATCTCCGTCACTTCAGGTTAAAGGGTGAGTTGCGCCGTCGACAAGATCTATATAGTCAGAGGCGAGAGGCGACTGAAGCGACCCGGGGTTCGTCTTTAGCCTCAAATGCCTAGGCAATCGCCTAAGCGTTTGAGGTGATGTGTTCTCTCATAAATCATTATGAAGGACGAAAATGGCAATACAAGAAAAAATAAATAAAAACATCCAAGATAATAATATGTAAGACTCTGAGAAACATTGATCATATCCAGTACGTGATGTCCTAAAACTATTTACTATTCATATAAGTAGTGGAAGGTCTTGAGAATCATCAAAAATAAGAAAAAAATGTGACAACATGTAAGAAAAAAATGGTACTGAACATTGTTAAAAGAGATATTAGCCACTTTGGAATAATTAAGAATAAGAGTTGCTAAATGTTTTTTATTCGCCTCAACCTACTTCATTGCCTAAACGAACGACGCAATCGCCTTTGATAACATAAGGCAGGACAATCGACCACGATTTCAAGACTTGTTAAAGATACGAACCAAAGAACGACTCAATCTTGAGACCCTAAGATGATGACTTTCAATAAGTATTTTGATATTTTCTATATTAATAATAATTATCACTATTTATTAAAGAAAGAAAACGTGAAAGATAATAATATGTAGATTGTTTAGAAAGAAAGAAGTAGAAAAAGTATATTTGTTACCACCTTATTAATATTTTTGCTCCGGTTTCATGTTATCCTTACGATGAGTCCATTCTATGCTAGTTTAAGCATCATTTCATGAATGTCATATGTAAAATATTATGCATGATAATTAGGAAGAAAAGAAATTATTTCTTTTGAGAGAGATGAATGAATGGGGTGGCTAGTGAGGGGTAACAGTAGGGATGTAAATGATCCTACTTAGATCTCTTTACGAGTTCTCATAAAAGTTATATAATTTATTTTTCAGGAATAGGGTCAACAGATGCATTTAGTCTATATTTGAAACAATTCAAGTATGGCCAATTTAATTTATTTCCTTGGAATACGTGTTTTATTTCCTTCATATTTCCGTTGTAGAATGGACATGTCCTATTTACTGTTCTTTTACATTAATGTCTTTTATTATTCTATTTTTGCATTTGTGCACCTACCGGAGGTCTGTAAGCGGGACCATTACATCTGGTCCTACTCAGTACCTACTAGAGGATCGGGCTTGCCCAGATACGAGTCGACTCGTATGAGTCGGCACGATCTGATACAATACAACAACCATGCTTGAAAGTGCTTGCTAAGGAACTGCTGTTCTTATGTCATGACTTTCAACAAGTCCCTCTTACATGTAATATTCATAGGCTACAAGTATAACCTCTAAATGTCCTTCTAACTTGTATTCATGCTAACATGTAATTTACTTGCTTACAGCCATAACCTTACATCCTGAAAATATTGATGGTATGATCATTATGTCTTTTAGTTAACTTAGCAGGTTTTCCTTTAGAGTACTTATCTTTAAATTCTTCTCATGAGGCTGAATGTTATAAATTCCTTTACCTACTTATAGAAACCTTTTAGTTTTGAGTCTTTTGACAGCATTTGGGTCATAATGAGAATCTCCAGTTGACAGTTTCCTAGTTAACTCAATGTGAGTCAAACAGAGTTTCTGACAGGGTCCCGACCTGATCATTGGGTTATTCTTCCGCAAATCCTTTTGTCATGAAAGAGGCCTCCTCCAGTCATGTTAGAAAAGACACCTTTTTGGTGGTTAATGATTGCCACCAAATTCAGGAATGTTTTTCTCTTCCCTCACCTGTCCTATTCTTACATTGACATTGTTGTTATATTAGCCCTCAAATGATGTTCATTATGTTCACCTCATCCCACTTGGGGTCATCAGTGATTGAAACGTGACAAATTTTGACAAGTGCTGGTTGTCAACCTTATGAACACCTGCTTCACATCTCATTTGGGCTTGGAACCAGTCATGATGAACTAAACCTGAAAAAGATTGTAGACTATTAAAAAGTGTCTATGCTCTCTCCTCCCAATTGGATTATCGAGTGAAGTTTTCTGCAAAATGTTGCCAAACATTTGCCTTTGTTGGAGTTTCTTGCCTCAAGCAAGGGTAATTTCCAAGCTGAGATTGTTAAAGTCAACATTCCATCTGGATACTATTTTGGTCTCAGTTACAAGGCCAAGGCGTTTTGGAAGATTTTATGACTTAGTGGTCAATAAACCACAGTGTAGGCCCTAATTAGGCCTTAGTGTTAATTAAATCTGACCTTAATATCTCTAACTGCCTATGAGGTTTGAAGTTCAGACTTGATTATCCTTGCTCCTTAGTAAGGCATTCAATTGCATCTTAATTCAATTGAAACACACTTAGCTGGTCAAAATCCATTTGTTAATGCACATATGTGACCCGATGTCTACTACCATTATAATTCAAGACTGCTAGAAAGACTAAAGTTAGATCTATCTCATGTCGAGTATAACGAATCAGATAAGCTAAAACGAATAGGAACTAAGGGCAAATGGGAAGTATATAATATATTTCTACATGAAGAAAAAGACCATCATTAGGTTGAAGTTCGATAAAGAACATGGACCTCAAACTTCTCAGATGAACTTCTTATCTCCATTATCCATATGCAAGTTTTAAAGATTGAAACAACCTTCCCTCATGAGCAATTTTTTGCAACCCCTAGCCCCAGTAGAAACTCTAAAATGCCGAAAGAAAGACATAAGGATGCAAATAAACAATATGATGAGCGACAAGCTGTCAGATCCTATGAGAAGCACTACTATGGACCATGAGATCAGCAACGACAAATATCAATGGCAGCGAACGACAATGCACACAGCAATACGAATAGGATAAGCATGCCAAACAATAGAAACAGTTGATGTCCCTGCAGATGTAGGGACTAGCTTAGTGATGCTGTCCTCAGAGCGTCACAAACGACGAAGCCTTGGCGGAACCCTGGGCAGGCAATCGAAGCGAAGAGTCCTGGTGGTCGCCAAGCACGCGCTATGCATGTGCGTGCGGGTGCACGCTAAGCACTGGTGCATGGCGTGCACTAGCAGCCCACTCGGCAAATGAGGGGCGGCAGCCCAGGGAAGGCTGGCGTGGGCCTGACCCTCCTGGTGGTGAACAGTGATCGCGGCCTTAGTGGTGGCTAGGGAGAGACACCAGAGCAGTGGGTGGCGGGTGCACCCGCTTGGTGCATATGAGGGGCAGCAGCCCAGGGAAGACCCGCGTGGGCCAGACCCTCCTGGCGACTACGGCCTCAATGGTGGCTAGGGCCTTCGTGGCTAGGCAGAAACACCAAAATAGTGGTAGGCAGTGGGCGGGGGGAGAGAGAGAGAGAGAGAGAGAGAGAGAGAGAGAGAGAGAGAGAGGTGGCAGGACAGCAGCAGTGCGGAGGTAGCAACAGTGGCGGTGGCGACAGAGGTTCCAAGCATCTCTTCCACCCTGTCTTAGGACTTCCTTCTTCGTCTCTGAGAGATATGCATAAATATTCTCAAAATTCGCATTAAAAATCATTAAAAAAATTAAGAAGGGTCTTACAATAACCTTAATCCTAACCCTACTGAACTCCCTAAACGTAACCCTGGACTAAGATACCCCTAGACTGAAAATTGTGCAAAATTCATATGAAAATTCATCAAAAATAGAAAAAGTGGCTAAATGGGCCTCGAACAAAAGCTCAATGGGCTCGTCATCTGAAAACCCCATGTCAAGCATCATAACGGACTGTCTCCGAGCCATAGGGAAGCCAGTACGATCTTCCGACTGCAGTAAATGCTCTCAGAGTTGAAGCAGGCCTGAGCCCTGGTGTGCTCACCACAATAGCTCATAGATAACGAAGTGCAAGCATCTCCCTACGTCTAAACCAGCCCTACCATGGTCTTCAATCTGTTGGACAGCTGCTGGGCTTCCAAAAGATGCTGCTACACCCACTGCGAGATGGCATGGGTGCCACTCCAAGAGCTTTTTCTTCTCTGCCCAGAGGTGGGAGAGGTCTTTTTCAAACCTCCTTCAGCTGTTCCAAAGCTTGTAGATAATGGAGAAGGATGGTACGCAAGGAACACCATCATCTCTCTCTCTCTCTCCCCCCCTCTCTCTCTCTCTCTGCTGTATCACTGTCTTCTCCAGTCTTTCCCTTTCTCCTTCTCTCCCTCTCTTTCTATTTCTCTCTCCTTTCTACTTCCATTCTTCCCTCTCTCTCTCTCTCTCAGCCCACCAGCCTTTTAAGTCTGAGTGGGGAGACGAGTGACCTCTTTTATATGGGTGGAAGCGGCGGTGAGGGTCAGGGCATAGGCAGTTGTGGGTCCAAGCCCGACCCATTAATGTCCTACTAAGTGGGCCCATTAAGGGACCGTTGCCATGACCCAATTGTTTAGGCCAAAGAAGCCTATTTAAGGAAAATAAATCCCTGGAAAATCACAATAACCTGCAATAACTAACCATTGAACTTAAACCCTATGTTTTGTTAGGTAATATCTAGTTTCTATATAATTTCCAGAAAATTAGAACTGCAAAAATGGGCATATTACAGAAAGGCTAAGAGGAGGATGCATCGGCTTACTGTGGGAAATTGGAGATGGTAAAACACAAATATGTGGAGAAATACCAAAAAGCAGGCTTCTATAGAATGAATCTAACAAGACAGAGCCTAATAAGGTCCTGCTGTTAGCTTCTTCTTTACTTCCTTAGTAAATTAGAAGCATAGGGTATGTCTCTTTTTCTCTATTCAGATTATGGGGTTTTAGGGTTGGCTTTCAGCCATTATGTACGGCCTTTGGCCTCCTTTGTATCCTCTTTTACTTTCAATGAAATGTGACTTTATGTCACCTTCCAAAAAAAAAAGGCTCATCTGCGTCTGTCAAGCCATAGCAATCGGGTTATGTGATTTGAGGTTATGTGAAGAAAAGGGTCAGGAATAGACTGATTTGAGGTTGTGTGAAAAGGGTCAGGAAAAATGCATGAAAATGTTGATTCCTGCCTTATACTTTTCTCCTAGTTAAATAAAGCACCGGCCAAGTGTAGGAGTTTTCACTATTTGGTTCAAATTGAAAAACCAAACCGAACTACTCATTCGGTTTGGTTCGGTTCGGTTTGAAGTCTAAAAATTTTTGGTTTGGGTTTGAGACCAAACTGAACAAGAAAATTTGGTTTGGTTTGGTTTCTACTCTTCATAAACCAAACCAAACCGAACAAACTAATTACTTATAAGGGCATAAATTTAGTGTAAATATTTAGAGGTTATTGTATATGTTAAATTAAAATCATTGAAAATTATGAAGTATACCAGAGTACTATGATCCTTTCTATTTATATTAAAGAACAATTTCCTCTATTCATATGTAAAGTGTAATATAAGTATTTTTTTAATTAAAGGGTAAAGAGTGATGTGACCCCTTATTTTAAATAATTTAATTTCTTTCATCATTGTATCCTAAATCATCTATTAGAAGTTAATTAAAATAACTAACTAATATATTTATTCTTTATTTATTAGAATTATTCATTTATTATATAAATCGTTAAATTGTTGAAGACTTACTTGAGAGATAAAGTCTCACTATGATGGTTAAACCAAATCAAAGCGAACCAAACCGAATTCGGTTTGGTTCGGTTTGGTTTCAAAAGTGTTTGCTTTGGTTTGGGATTTTATTTGGTTTAATTTGGGTTCTCTAAAAATCAAACCAAACCAAACCGTGAACACCCCTAGCCGAGTGTAAATTTTTGTGGAGCACATGAAATTTTTTTGCACCATTACATTTGCTATATTGGCTAATTAGACTTCCCAAATGCAGATGTTGTGCTCATGAATATGAAAACTGGAAAGAAATGGCTGCCGCTGCACTGGCATACAAATGCATGGAAGTGGCATATATGAAGGCTGTTTCTCTAAGACATTTCAGTGCAAGTAAAGATTGGCATGAACTGCAGGCAGCTTTACATATGGTTCCCCCAGGTGACGAAATCTACTATTGTCAAAAGATATGCTAAATAATGCTGTAGTTTCCAACAATTTCAGAGGAGGTAGTTGCTAACACCCACTCTCTTAGCAAAGTGGTTTTATGTTTTATTTACCACTTGTGCTTCCAACTCATGACAGTTAACATTGTCATGTTTAGCATATAAGATTCCTGTTCCTCAAGTTTTGACACTTTTGGAAGACCACCGTTATAGAATATTACTTGACTCCAAAATTGCATATATACCCACAATGGCTATTATACTTCTTTGTTATTGCCCATATTTCTTTTCTTGTCACATATGCACCCATAGTAAAGAATATTCTGTCATTTGTAAATTGTAATCTTACCTTCATCTGCTATTTATTCCCTTAAACCTCCTTGGTTGAGGGACCCTAAAAGGTTTTTTCTTTTCTATGTTTTTTTTACACTTGGTTTATGATCATATTTTAGTCCTCGACTCAATGATGGGGACGGTAACAGTGTGATTGACACAGTTCGTGATCAAGTGTGCTTTGGAGAGTACATTAATCAAGACCTTAGGTTTCCCTGGGGTTATGTTGTCTTCGATTGTGACAGGATTAGTTAATAGGGAAGGATTAGTTACATTTTAAATGTTAAAGAATCTTGAGAAATTGTTGAAACGAATAGACTGTATTGTTTAAAATTTGTAAAATGATTATTTTTATGTGGTTTGGTATGAACGGTTTCTTTTGCATAAATAATGTTTCTCTTTGATGGATCATTTAATTTTCTATGGCAAGAATGGGAAAAGAATATGCAGATCTTGTTCTCTAGTTGTGAATCTTGAGATACTGTCTTCACTTGTTTACATGTTTGGGCTTCCTTTTTGTCATGTTTATTTGTTAGTTTGGCAGTTGATTGAAGAGTATGCTGTGAGAGCCAAATTTGTTTGAGTCATTGACATTGTCTTGGTTTCAACAGGTGAATCACCATCCTCTTCAGCTTCAGATATTGATAGCATTAACAACCAGAGTATGCTTGATAAGACTGCTTCAGCGATGGGTGTAAATTCTCCACAAGTGGCTGGCACGAATGTTATTGCTACATGTAATCGTCCAGTCTTTGTGTGTCTTTTGAATTATGTAAGTTGTTCTTTCCATATCACTGCTTTATTGGCCAGGTTTGGTCTAAGGAATAAAATTGGTCATTTTCTCTTTGCTATGTAGTATGATATATACTAAGTAGGTTTCTCTGAAGAATTCAACTTGGACAGCACATGTTAGTTGATGGAAAATTGCATCATCTCAACTTCATGCAATCAATTGGAATAATCTTCGTTAAAAACCAAGGAACTAGAAAATGCCTGGATAGAATGCTTAGGGGATCTGAAGTGTGTGTTTTCGATCTCCTGTTGGAAAATGAAAGCAGTAAGTCCTGTTATCACTTTTTAGCCAAGGAACCCTACCCAACTTTCAGAGGCCTTGTTCAATCTCCAAATTATACGTGGACTTTGAGTCATAATGATGTGTTTAAACACAACACAGTGTGATTCAAGCGCATGATCTAAGTTGAACTGTCCATTCTACTGGTGCCCTTTTTGACAGTTTGACAGAAGGTGTGTGATTGTGGAATTGTTGATAATTAAACAAATGCTCGGCACTCTATGTTTCTTTAAGGAAGCTAAGATTGTATTGCTGTTTACAAAGCTTTGATAACTTGCTTCTCTAGGTCTGAGCTAGTGCCATACATCTTGTTTTATTTAATGGGATACTTATTCAAGATTTGATGTCTAACATCATCTTAGGATTGTGTTTTCACCAGGTTCAAGATGTAAATGATGCAATGGAGGCCTCAAGAAAATCTCATAATGCACTTAGAGCTGCTAACGATCATCCAGAAAAGTCACACTGTGGACCTGAAGGAATCGCTTCTGTGAGGAGAGTCCTTGATTTCAGCTTTCATGACATAGAAGGGTTTCTGCATCTTGTACAACTTTCGATGGATTCCATCAGTTGTTGACTCTGCAAATCTGGAGGAAGTGCTGTTCTTGTATAACCATGTTTGTCGTCTTCCTCTGCTCTGCTCTCTGGGACAGCCTGAGGAAACAAAAAAGAAGATGACCCATCTCGGTGCTTCTCTTTCACTGCAGTCACTGATTCTCTACTCTGAATTCTTTGTAAAGTCTGTATAGTGATTTGCTCTCAATTCTTTTGTAAAGTATAACTTAGCCTTCGGCACTTTAGGCTTGGGCATAAAGCCTTCGGCACTTTTAGGCTTGGACATGGCTTACTGCAACATTATAACGTCTACAGACGAGGGAAATGAATCAAGTCTATTTCTGCTAGGCTGCCTCAATAGAAAGGTGGAATGTAGGTTGTACAATCCGTTGAGAAAACGATGAAATCCAGAACCAATTAAGTTCTGGTGCCAAGTTTGCTACCTGGAATTTTTTTTTGCACAATGCATCAATTCTCTTTCATCAACAACCCTTCTCATTTCCAGAGAGATCGTTTTTGATATGGCCTGTTATTTACAATTTTTGTTATTTTGTTGGTTGTTCTATTGGATTCCTTTTATTTAGTCTGGTTCTAGTACCATGAGGTCTAGAGGATCTCATCTCTATTCAAAGGCCACCCTCCATTCATCATTGGTTCCTCCTCTGTTGCATAGAGTGGGACAGAGGATACACTAAAGTCTACTAAGGAGATCCCGAAGATCGCATCTCTATCCAAGGGACACTTTTTTCTGTCAGTCCATGATCAGTTCTTAACCAATTTTATAAGGCAATGGCCATACCAATGAGTCAATCTCCCTGTGACTCGAGGACAATGCCCATGTCATGAGCATTAGAGTCCATGGGCAGCCACTCATGTGGAGAGACCTTGGTCACCTACGAGGAGTTAGTAGTGGAGACCTTTTTAGAGTGAAGCTAGTGGTTTCGGTGCAGGATGACGAGTGCAGTCATCAGCGAATAGATTAGCTGTCAACTGATTCTAGCTCGGTTGGTACTCCTTATGGTCTCCTTATTTGGAGGGGCCATGAGTTCAATTCTTCTTACGTGCATGTATATCATACATAAGCATGTGACTCGTCAGATTTGCTTTCTTCGATAGGGCAATTAACTTAGAATAGTCATTTAGTTAAGTGACTGAATTATATTCAGTATAGAAATACCTCCAATAAAGGGTTATATGTGCCTCTAAAAAAGAAAAAAAAAATGAGTCGGGATACTACTGACATGGTCTCCATGTCCCTTCACCTTTTTGTCATGAATAGGGATTTTTTTTAAATGTAAAATTGGACTGAACTCGGTCAGTTTTTAAAAAAGTTCATCGGGCACTGCCTTTTCCATTTTCGATGAAAGGTGAATTTAAAAAATCTCCCCCCTCTTCCCCCTTTTCTTTACACTTACTGAGTCTCAACCAAATTTGTACTAATAATAAACCATACTCTTTTTTCATCGCACTTAGGAGAACCAGCCCTAGCATCCAGACGCCATGGCATATTGACATTTAGTAATCTATACCCTAGTCATTAGCAAGCCTCCGAACATCCCATATGGATGGGAGGAGGGTCTACTCCATCTTCCCTGAGCTGACGAGGGACGATAACTACGATTGCCCTCGGAGGATTTGAAGGTATTGTGGTCTTTCCCCTAAAGATAAAATAAGAGGAAGTATATTAAATAAAAGATAGAGAATGATAAAATATTTTTAAATCATATGTAAAGACATTAGGAGAAACGAGATCCCCAACTCTCCAATTTGAATATATGTCCCTACTCATATGAATTAAGAATGAAATACTCATTTGACAAAATAACAAAAAGGGATGTATTTACCCCTAACTCATATGATTGTGAGCAGACGAGGCTGCAGACTCTCGAGCAATGTCACTAAGTCGGGATTCGGGAAAAAATCAATCCGACGAAAAAATTTCAAGTCGGCAAAAAATCTGAGAGCTTCGTGAAAAAATCGTGAAAGATATGTTAATTTTTTAATATATAAAATAAAAATTTAAAATATCATATAAAAACTTAAGAATATAATTTATAAAAATGAGTAGGTTCATTTTAGAAAAGTATATATTTCCTAAAAAATACATGATTAAATAAGTACCTTTTAAATTTATGAAGATTTTAAAAAATTAATAAATCGAGATTTGTTGGTAAAAGAATATACGTTGAGATGAAAAAATGTGATTAAATAACAATTTTCTCTTCAGAGACCTCACTCAATTGGTCTACTAAATTGAGGTCCAGGAGATTTCCCCCCACTTATTGGCAGACCCACGCATATAGACGACTTCCACATACCTCCCACCTATTCATTCAGCTAGATTCTGATTTGGTCGTCCCAGCGAAAAACCCCACGCCATGCGAGGCCCCTGCCATGGCCAAGGACCTTCCCCCCTCGAGCTCTACCCTCTCCTCGGCCTCTTCCGCACTCCGTTCCCTCCTCCACCTCCGCCGGGCCCGCGCGAGCAGCGCCGCATCCGCCGCCGCCTCCAACTTCCACCACCACCCCCTCCTCGTCCGCCGCCTCCAGCACTCCCGGGGCCTCCCCTCCGTGCTCTCCACCCACGCCAAGATCCTCAAGTCCGGCCTTTGCGGCCACACCACCACCGCCAACCACCTCATCAACGCCTACGTGAGGCAGGGTGCCCTCCCCCATGCTGAGCACCTGTTCGACGAAGTGTATGACTGGGCCAACGTCGTCTCCTGGACCTCCCTCATGGCCGGCCACGCCGCGGCTGGCCGCCCCGACCGCACCCTCTCCCTCCTGCGCCGCATGCCCGATGCAGGGGTGTGGCCGAACTCATTCACTCTCACCACGGCCATCCACGCCTGCGCCGCCCTTGCTGGCCTAAAGGCGGGCCGGCAGGTCCACGCCGTCGCGGAGGTCTCCGGCCTCTGCGACGACCTGGTAGTGTCCACCGCGTTGGTCGACATGTACGGCAAGTCCGGCCGCGTCCGCGATGCGCGTCACGTCTTCAACCGGATGCGGTTCAGGAATGTGGTCTCCTGGGGCTCCATGCTATCTACCTATGCACAGAATGCCTGCGCCCAGGAGGCGCTTGACCTGTTTGGCGAATTCCTTCGGAGGGGAGAAATAGCTGGAGAAGGCGCCGCCTTCCTGCCTAACCATTTCATGCTATCTAGTGTCATCAGTGCCTGCGCCAGCCTCGGGAGGCTCGGCACCGGGAGGTCGACCCATGCGGCTGTTGTCCGCCGAGGCCACGGGGAGAACGATGTCGTTGCCGGTGCACTGGTCGACATGTACGCAAAGTGCGGGTGCGTCGAGTACTCCCACAAGGTGTTCCAGCTGATGGAGTCTCCGACCGTCGTCCCATTCACGGCCATGATCGTCGCAGCGGCAAAGCATGGTCTAGCGAACGTCTCGCTCGAGCTGTTCGACGATATGCTGGCACGGGGAGTGAGGCCCAACGAGGTGACCTTCCTCGGCGTCCTGCATGCCTGCAGCCATGCGGGCCTGGTGGACCGAGGGCTCGAGTACCTGGACACAATGCTCAAGAGCCATGGTGTGAGACCCAGTGTGAAACACTACACTTGTGCCGTGGACATGCTTGGCCGTGTAGGCCGTCTCGATGAAGCCTATGATACGTCCAAAGGCATCGAGGCAGAGGGTGGGGAGGCAGTGCTGCTGTGGACCACGCTACTGTCGGCTGGAAGGAAGCATGGGAGGCTGGACATTGCAGTGACGGCAAGGGAGAGGCTAATGGAGTTTAGTCAGGATGTGGCCGGCGCCTATGTGATGATGTCGAACACATATGCTGCAGCCGGAAGATGGGAGCATGCCATCAGCATCCGGATGGAGATGGCGCATCGAGGTATCCGCAAGGAACCTGGTTGCAGCTGGGTCGAAATAAAGGATGCCGTGCACACGTTCTTTGTGGGGGATGCGTCGTCGTGCGGAAGGGGCCATGAGGTGTTGGAGCGGGCGAGGGAACTGGAGATGAGGATGAGACAGATGGGGTACGAGGGTGGCAGTGGTGGCATTATGGCAACTGATGATGATGAGGTGGCCGGGGAGCCAGCAATTGGCTTGCACAGTGAGAAGTTGGCGCTGGCATTTGCTCTGATCAGTCTCCCCAAGGGAGTGATCATCAGGGTGATGAAAAATCTGAGAATGTGTGGGGATTGCCATGAGGCTTTCAAGATCATTAGTGCCATAGTTGATAGGAAAATTGTGGTCAGGGATTTGAATAGATTTCACCATTTCAGTGAGGGGTTATGCACTTGTAGGGATTATTGGTGAGGTAGTCTTTGTCATCATTGTCTCCTCCTCTCAATACTGCTAGACTCCGGTCCAAAAATAGCGGAAGTACAGATAACCGAAGATATGTCCGCGCAATTCAAAGATATGGATGAAGGAATAAAAGAGGTAATAGACTCATAGGAGGAACTTGCCATTCTGTCCATTTACCCTCTGCATTGGCACACAACTTGTTGCATAAATTATATTACATTAATGCAGAGAAAATGGCTACGTTGAATCAGTTGACATCTCTGTGCATCAAATTTCTCTTGAAGTGATTCCGACGGATTAATTCCCGAACAGTCTGCAATGGAAAGTTGGTTCATCAAGGGCTTGAATATTTGGTATGGAGAGCCTAGCCTCAAACTGTAAGCTTAAGGATAGCACTGGTATCCAAAGTGCTACTTTTCTAGGGTGCTTTTTGAATGACCGTGTGTGATGGAGGTTATTACAGTTAAAGATGAACTCAAACATTAGAGAAATATGGCCAATATCACTGCAGGGTGCTCTGTTCTTTGTAATTCTGACCGGTTATTCTCTGGGAGATACGAGTATGATGGATCCTATTACGGCAGATACCCAGAATGACGTTACTTGGTTCATGTTATTTGAAGATGGCATAGCTTTAATGGATGCTACCAACGCACCTCGCAAAAATAAGCAGCTCAAGAGAAGACCTTGAGAGAAAAAGTGTTTAGGTGTGTTGGACGAAAATTTCACTTTTCAAGATGAGCTATTGAAAAACCGCTGGAGAAAGAATGAAGATCATGTTGCAATGCATGAAACTCTATTTAACTAGTTTTCGTCTACCATAATCTCTCCTTGATAACTCCATTTTTCTTTCAACCAAGGAAGCTGGTATTTGCAGCTCTTGGTTGGAAGTCAGAAAAAGTACATGCGTAGCATCCATGATTTAATACTATCCCCTTGCCTTTCCTGAATGAGTGGACCAAAAGTTATCTAAGCTCACGTAGTTCCAAGTGGAAGATGCACCAAACGCCTCCTAAGGCTTGTATCTTTGAAGAAGGCAGTAGAGAGGAAAAAGGACTGACATAGAAGTTGCGTCATTGACAAGTTGTTAGAGAGGGACAAAATGTCATTGGACAATTATGCACGAGCTAGAAACTGCAGGACATTATTGAGAAGCTATTGAGCTTCTTGAAGAGTTTATGAGATCGAAAAGCGTGGTAGATTATGGACATATATGTTGTAGGTTATGACCAATGAATGCAAGGCAACAATGATAGAGATGCTATTATTCACACGAAGAACTCGTCTAGGAATATAAAATTCAAAACTTGACATTGGAAGAATCTAATCTTTATAGATTTCAGATTGGGAGAGAATCTGTAGCGGAAATGAGACACATCATTCATTTAAACATTAAAACAACGTAACAGATCAAGAGTTGCGGCAATAGATAACAATCAAACTGTCAACGCTTTTATCTGCATTTTGTCTTAACATCGTTCTGTAGTTTTTCTCAATTCACATTCCATATGTACATCCTAGACGAGTACATCTACGAGAAGATGTGATACATTTGGGATTGAGGAAGGGAACAAAGGGTTCGAGAATGCTTTTCTCATTTATGGGATTTCACAATTTCATATGTATTATACGTAACCTGTGTAACTCGTGAGGACAGGGTCGGCTCCTGAGTAGGCGACTTGCGTTTATCAAAGGGCCTGCTATTTATTCTATTTGGCCAAAAATATAAAATACAAAACAACTCATGAATTGTGTCGTTGGTTGACCACTGCTACTCGCCGAAACAGCTAAATTCATATACCATGAAGAATTGCACAGTAAGGAGATATTTCACCTCCCCTTCTCTCCCTGACATGAATAGATAGTGAAAGCGGGTACTAATACTAAATACAATGTTAAATTAAAGTTCAAATAATAAAATTTTCCACTTTCGAAACAAAAACACGGTTATCAAACATTACATATGAATTCAATCATACCATTACGAGACGGTACCTCGTATGCTTTCAGAGTCTTCGACATTATACTTACTCACATTTTTATATACATGATAATAACCACCTTCTGAAGCGTTCAAGAGACAGACCTCACAAAATAACACCTATGCTGGAGTGGGATATAAACATCTGATTCTTGGTTCGGATCTGAACAAGGCCAACCTCAGACGATCATATCTCATTTGTAATAAATAAATCTGAGCTGCCCCAGTCTGACTGCTTCGGGACAATGTTTACTATCATCCTGGCTCTCATCAAAATGCACTGTCAAAATGTGCATGAAAATGGAACAGATACTACCATCAGAATTCCATCGGCACAGTAGGACGAAAGCAGCATATCCCTCCCAACCTTCCACATCATGAAACCAGCATACCTTTTTGTTTTGTCGGGAGAGTAGTGTCTGACCCTTCAGCTTGTAGAGGGGTCTGTTATGACCTTGACTCCTATACTTGTACACTCCTCATTTTTATTTAACATATTGTGTGGTACCATCCACTTTCAAGAAAAGAAACCAGCATATCCTTGTAAATAAACTGCTCAACGGTATTAGGAATTTCTTAGAAGCTACTGAAAAACGAAACTGTCCCATTTTCTCATTGGGCACAATTCCTCAAGGGGTATATTATGAAACAATAACATGGATTAAACCACCAAACATATGTCAGAAGCAAGTAAGGGTGACCTCCAATCATTATAAAGCAGGGCCACTTGAATTATTTTTCTTGCTTTCCTTTGCAATCCACTTAGTCCTGCTCAAACTGACAGATGGGCTGACCCAATCTCAGCTGAATGCTTGCTTGGTTTATGCCACAATCATCCTCCAAAATTTCTTTCTCTGCCTTTTTAGCAATTTCCATTGCATCCCTTTGAAAAGTTCATTGAAGAAAACAGTCACAAACTCAGAGATGTGATCCTCAACATCATGAGATAACCGGGACTCTGGATGGATTTGTTACCTTATCAATATGTCTGGTGGCATTGAAACCTGAATCTGGAGGAAGACCTTCCCTTGAAATGAATGCCATGTTATGTGCTCGACAGTCATCTTCCAAGACCCAAATAATTAGAAATATATCAAAAAATTCAAAGGAATTATTGAATCTCATCAATGTTTTTCCTTGTCATTACATATCTAGAACAGAGGCAGGTGCAAACATAAAAGTATTTAGGCTGTTCTTCAGATCAGATCTGAATATATTTCAGAAAACATTAAAACTATATTTCAGCAAAAAAATTAAAATAAGCAAAACCTTTTGATTAAAGGAAAGGAAATTATGTGCAAAGGAACAAAAGTAGACAATCTTAATTAAGATTTGATGTCCTGAATCATGAACTGCAGTAATGCAGTATCATTCAAGAGTCAGTATAGCAACACATTACTTACTCAACTAAATCACATTCATACATCTGGGATCTAACATCTCAGATCACTAAGAAGGATATCTGGTCAGTATCTGTTTTACAAAATTTTCTTTATTCAAAAAGAGCATGGATGCATGACATGCCATGTAACCAAGGTTTGCCGTATCGTACCGGATCGGGCCGACTCGTATGAGTCGACTCATATATGGGCCGACCCGATCCTCTGATACGCACCGAGTCAGACCGGATCGCGCCGACTCATACATGCTTAATGGAATGTTTTAAGTTGAGTTTCTCCTATTTGATAAGTATAATTATATTTTTATAAGGGTACATTTCTCTAAAATGTGACTTAAACTCATTAATTTTAACAAACAACTCATTGGCTGGACTCGTGCGACTCATACGAGTCGGATCGGCATCGTACCGTATATGGGAAGATACGATCCGATACGGATTAGCGATACGGCGAACCTTGCATGTAACATATATGTTGTGCATGATTTTTTTTTTTTTTTGAAAAAAAACCTAGACTTTACTTTGACAAGTCTTCCTCCAAGGTCAAGAAAGGAGGCCTTACATGCAGTCAACGGCAGCCAAAAAAAAGGAAAAAGAGCAGCAGCAGTAGCACCATTAGCAGCGGCAGCAGCAGAAGAAGAAAAGGGAGACCAGCGGCATCAGCAAAAGGTCAAGAGAGAGAGAAGAGAGACCAAGGGAAAGAGAGAGATAGAGATGTGCGGTAGAGAGAAAGAGAGGAAAGCGGCAGAGAAAGAGAGAGAAAAGAGGAACTGTTTGGGGGGGGGGGGCACCGGTTCCCTACCCCACCGGTTTCCTCCAAGACCCCCACCGGGGGGGGGGGTTCTTGATAGAAAAAAAGAAAAGAAGAAAAAGGAAGGAGAGAGGGGGTACTGGTGGGAGGTACCCACTGGTCCCCCCCCCCCCCCCCAACACACACACTGGTTTCCCTTTGAACCCCCACCGGTGAGGGGGATTTATTTCAAAGAAGGAAAGTCCATCTCTCCTCCCCCCCCAACACACACACTGGTTTCCCTTTGAACCCCCACCGGTGAGGGGGATTTATTTCAAAGAAGGAAAGTCCATCTCTCCCCCCCCCCCCCCCCCCCAAAAAAAAAAAAAAAAAAAAAGCATCCCCCCTTCCTCTCTTTCTCACTCATCTCTCTCATTAATCTCTCCCCTTTAAAAAAAAGCTCCAAAAAAGAGAGTAAGGAATCCACCAGTGGACTTCTTCTCACCTTTATATAAACCCCACAAGGAGGCTGCTGCAGGGGACTACAAGAAGATGGGGAAAACTCTGTCAAACTGCCACTCGGCTGAGGTTCCTCAAGATTTCAAGGCATGAAGTTCAAGCTCCATATGCTTTTAGATTAGGAAGATGCCCTCATAATGTTTGAGGGATCCATTGATGTATTCATAATGATTGAGTAATCCTTATGCACACTCATATATATCAGAGTATTGCATTTTTATCAGTGACTATACCACATTGGAGTCATGAATATTGTTTACTTTGATTAAGTGAGGGTATGTCTCATTAATCAAATAGCTTATCATTGGATGTTGTATAATGATATCGTGTGAAGAATATTCAAGCTTAATGTTCAATGATATTATTAAATTATCAATTAATGTCTTCATGAAACATTGTGTGACTGAACCAATTAGGCTAAATCCTTAATGGAGCCTTAATGGATCTTAAGTAAACCCACAAAGATCCATTAGCCTAAAGGACATTTAATGGGTCATAAAAATGGTTCACTAAGACCGCTTAAGGAAAGAGTGCCAAAAGGGGCACACAATTGGATCAACTGAGCTATGGTCTTAACAAATCTTATTCTAACCCATCAATATCCTTTAAGATGGTCAAAGGATAGTTGGGGTTAAGAGATACTCTCTCTAAGGATACCTTTAATAGATTAATATCCTTTGAGTAAAAAGGACATTCAAGATCCTTCACGGTCCATGAGAATGTCGCATTCTAAAGGATACCTAAAGGATTCGAGCATAACCTTTAAGGATGCTAAAGGAAACTACTCATACACACTAACCAATATATATTATCTTAGTATCCTTCAACGATTCCGAAGGACCTAGTGGCCAAATCGTGCAAAGCTCTATCCTTTAGGTCCTTTAAGATATTCAAGGGACAAAACAAGTCTGCATGTATCCTTTAAGGATATAAGGACATTCCAAGGGAGTTGTCCTGAAGTTCTCTTCTACAATAAGTCAAAGTTTGACTTATTAAATTGGATTCATTAGTGCATGATTCTGTTTAAAGGACATCAAATTTCGTCAATCAGTTGATTGACGTAATTAACACTGACCCAGGTTAGTAGAGAGGTCAATTTAATGGATCCATTTGCCTGATCTAAAGTCTTAGAGTCCCTGAGGGCGCATCCTAAGTTCTCAATGTCTAACCAAAATAAAACAAAAACGATATAGACCCACATAATCTTTATATTAAAATTAAAAGACCATGGCAGAAAAGCATATAATTTTCACATCACGAGGCATATATCAATATAAGTTTAACTAGAAACTTGAGATTTGTGGGGTCTCACTCTGAATATAGAGAACAGTAAAGATTGGAGGCATTCAAAGAAACCTGCTGTGGAAGCACTCCGGAAGAGATGTATGCTTGAGGCATGATGCTTGGCTACTTTGTGGTTTGTGGGTCTGCCAAGTCAAAGAATCACAAACAGGAGGGCGATTCTGGTATATCCATCAGCACTGCCTGCTGCTCAGGGTCTATAATATGATTTTAGACAATCTAAAGGTAATTTTGATAGAGCTAAGTCGCAGATTTGATTTTCAGTAAAACCATTAAATTTGTTGAAGACGTGCTTGTTGCTGTGAACATTGGTATAATGGCACAGTAGTGATTCTCATATGGTCATCTGATCAATTTGCCCAGGTTTGTGCATACGAGAAGAGCAAACATGATTGGCAGACATCCTCAGACGGCTGTCTCCCATGTCCTGTTCTGGATGTAGCATCTCAGACAAAAATTAGTTTCCAACAATGGTTACTAGTACAAGAGGTGGCACTAGAATTTAGGAAACAGGGAAAACCCAGGTAAGGGCTAAAGGATTCGGTACTCCGGACGCTGTAAGTCATGGGCATCTGCAGACCTGGTCCACCTCGTGGACGTCCGCTGAAATGGTGAACAAATCACAATTCCATCCTGGCTTGCACTGTCAAAGCCGGCTTTACAGAACTCCAGATCAAATGATAGATTTGGTCGGGATAAGGACATATCATGACCAGTTACGAACTGTGTACCTATTGCATACGGAGACGGTATGTTTGAATTTAGATTGTTTTAATGGCAATCAAGGAAAAAGTCGATGTTCACACTACTCGGGGGATCCTCAGGCTCAAGCTGTGTGACTTGTCCTCAATCCCGTACTTGTAGATAAAGGCTTGAGCAAGTTGTACAATAAAATGGCCATCCACATGAATGAATGCATCAAACAAGCTAGCTGGCAGCATAGCTTCCTTGCCTTGGACAGCATTCAATGCCTAGGAATGAGCTCACTACACCGACGCTTGCTTTCTAGTATAGTAGAACTTATGAGACTGAAATACAATTTCTGTTAATGGATTTCTGATCAAAATGTATAAAAGTCTTAATACTTCTTTGGCCACTTCATCTTTATCAAATAAGCTGATTTCAACTTGTTAAGATATACTTGTCAGAGAATCTCCAGCACTTCTCAGAAGTGTCCAAATGGAATCAAAATTGAATGATCCAGATTGGAATCTACTTGTGCAGATTCATCTAAGTCAATACCTTAATAAATTATACAAAAAATAATTGAAAATTTATGAATGATAAGAACAGGCCTATGATAAGATTATCCAAGCTTATTCAGTGAATTCCTTGATGTGATCTAGATTCACATGGTTGTAGGCAAATCCTAACCCTGCATTTCTATGAATGAATGTGCCTACATTGGTCAAATCACACCAAGTTTCTTCTAGAGAATTTGTATAAAATTCAGTGTGCCAGCATATGCAAAGCTCTATACAATAAACAACAACAAATATGCATACACAGGTCAGTTGGGCAGTGATGTAAATAACGCCTATACATACCTCTGGAAATTGTGACGAAAAAATTGCATGAACAAGTGCTTCAACGTCTTTCTTCCGAATGTTGTTTTGATTATGTTGCCACTCAGCTGCTTCTAAAAGTTTCTCCTGCTCCGGTATATTCTTGGATAACTCTGAAAGGGAGGGATCTGCACAATGTTTTTCATGGAGATTATACAGAAATCAGCTGTCAGCCAATGCCTGATACATGCGCAAAAATGATGAACAAAACAGACAATCACCCAAAGCCATAAATTTAGTTGGTTTTCTAAATGATTGGAGCTTAGCAACTGAGAGAAGCAATTTCAGCCTCTGATATAACCTGGTCAACCTCAATAACTTTAATTGTCATGTTCTTTTTCTACAAAATATGAAAATAATGCATATATTGATAAGACCAGAATCTGCTACAGTTTTCTTTTGTTCCATTTAAAAGAGGATGGCAAAAAAAGGCAAAATACAACATAAGTTGTGATTCTATCTCTCCCAGGTGGACATTGGCCAAAAAAAGTCCAAGTCAAATATGTTAATAAGCCAGGTAAAACATGGTGCATCCCTGAATGTTCATCTCAAAACTGATGAAGCTAAACAGAGTTCATAATATAACAAGCAGGTATGTATGACAAAAACAGCTCACAATAAAAGCAAACAAACAAAGTAGACAAACATAGAAGATGCCTAGACCATCTATACTCAGAAGTACACTGCACACATTACTCATGTGATTTGTTGTATGACAAAATAATACGAACCTAGAGGTTCAGTAAAGATGGTTTTCTCTTCTTAGATCAGATCCAGGATCGCAAAACAGTGCTGGGGATTCCAAGCATTTAGATTACTGGACCATTTAGGCTAAGCCACTCAAGCATGAGAACGGGATTGTATCCAATACAAGATTAAGTACATGTTTGGAACCTAACCTAGCTATCTCTCCTATCGGATTATGATTTAAAATCCTAGTCGTTTTGGGTCTTTTTGTTTTTTATCTGGAGAAATATAGGTTGATTTTATATATATTTTATTTCTTGGACTATGAGAGCTTGGGATTAGCCCTCAGGGAGTCCGGGACTTCGGATTAGGCGAAGATCCGCGTATATGACCTCTCTCCACTAACCTCGGTCAGTGTTAATTACGTCAAGCAACCGCTCGACAACCCTAGATTAACCGTCCGTTGATGCCCTTATAACATGCAACACTACTACTACAGGCAACACATGCATATGAAGATATGTTTTAGGTTAAGCTCTTGGCCTCACCCAAGTTTAGGATGGGTTTATAATTGATTGGGAGACTTTTTAAAATGTTTTGGATTGACTCCGAATTATCTGGATTGATTCCAAGTATTTTAGACCCATAAGGGTATTTTTGTAATTATGCTAAGTTGGAGGGTATAGGGGTATTATGGTCACTTTAGTATGTGAAATGAGTTTTAATGATTTAGGAAGGTTTCAAAACCTTAGGAGGTATTTTAGAGTTATTTCAAGTGTGATGGGAATCCAGGAACGGCTGGAGTGGAGTCAAAGGCCTAATGTGCAGTTCATTTGGTCCATTAGGGGCCCATTGGGAGTCTTTTAATTTATCTGTAATTTTCACATGCTTTTTAGTTATTTTCGGAGTCCTAGGGGTAGTTTAGTAATTTTCCTATTAGGGTTTCTTTGAAGAGTCTATATATTGTCCTGTATCCCCTCGTGGGAAAACATTGAAGAAGAAATTTGAAATGAAGAGCCGCCGCTGCGTGTTTTCTCCCGAGACGGGACGGGAACCCTAGTCTTCTTCTCCTCCAACCCCTCTCTTCTCTCTACTTCCGGTCTACCCCCTCTCCTGTCCCGCATCAATTTGGTATCAGAGCCCAACTCCGATCCCCATCGTGCCTCCACTGCCCTCTCTTCTTCTCTGCCTTCCTCCACCTTCTCTCTGCGCTGCCGTCGTCTACCCCTGCAAGGAGCCGCCAACTGGAAGCCGACCGCCGGACTCCCACGCCTTCCCCGCAGCCCTGTCGGAAGTCCCCACCTGGCGGGTTCCCTTCCCGGCCGTTCGCGGGCTGGGGTCGAGCCAACCGAGGAGGCTCCAGGCTTCCACCGCATCCCGCCTCCCCCTGTGAACCTGACGGAGCCTACCCGGAGTCCTTCCGCTGGCTTCCACCACTCGCAGGCCCGGAGAATCCTCCCCTGCGGCTCCGCCGACACACGCAGGTTCCGGAGATTCCGCCCCCGCGAGCTCCCCCCCCCCCCCCCCCCCCCACGGTTCAGCGGCTCAGTGGACCCTCACCGCCGGCCTCCGGTTCCCGCGAGCACCACAGCTCCTCCCCGCCGTCGCCACCGCCACAGCCGGTGCTGCCGTCGCCGGCTCCTACCGCCAGCGCCGTCGTCGGGCCTCACCGCCATCGCCGTCGAGGCCATCGCCACCAGCGTTGTTGGCTTACGCCGGCGCCGCCGTTGTGGCCCCCTCCTCCACGAGCCGCTGCCGCCGGCGACGCCGCCGCCTCCCGCCGGTCGCTCCGCCGCCGCCTATTGCCGTCGTCGCCTGCGCCGCCGATCGCCCCGTCTTCTCCCTCTCTCTCCCGCCTTCTGGTGCGTTAGGGTTAGAGGAGGAAGGAGTCGAGGGGCCCGAACCCTCCTTAAGTCAACCGGGCCCAACCGGTTCAACCGGTTCACTTAAAAGGGGGGGGGGGGGGCTCAAGCCCATTCATTAGTCCGGTCCGGCCCAACTGGTCCGGTTCGAGCCCCACTCAAGCTGGTCCGGGCCCTTAGCCACGTGGTCCGAGCCAGATGCGCCTGCAGGTCCAGCCCAGACCCATAGGTGGTCCGGCCCACACCCAGGTCCGCTACAGTGCACAGGAGGTGCACTAGGGGCTCTTATCGCACCGCCAGTGCCACAGACTCGTCCGTGCTCCGATTTGCGCGCCGCTTGTGCCGTTGGGATCGTATTGGCGAGGCCGACCTCGCTGTACGTCCTGCCTGACAGCAGCATCTCGTTTTGCGTGCCGCACTTGCACGCTTTACGAGGACACTCGGACGTGCCGTTCGAGGTTTTTCTGGGCTCCGATTTGTGCACCGTTCGCGCCGCCGGATCCGTCTCGACGAGGCCAACTCAGATCCAGTGTGTTGTTCCCAGATTTGCCTCGTTTTTGCGTGCCACTTGTGCACGCATACCGAGGACCCGGAACGTGCATCCCGAGGCCAACCCAAGTTACCTCGATTTGCGTGCCAGCATCCCAGTGTACAGATTTCGCAGCAGCTAGTGCCCGCTTACCTCGTTTTGCGTGCCACCTTTTGCACGCATATCGAGGATGATGATTGGAGCTCTGATTCTTGTGTCGATCATACCGTTGGCATCCTTGCAGTGAGGCGGACCTCGTCCATCATTTCTTTGGCCAGTGGTACGTTTTATCATCATGGATTTTAGTTTTGAGGTAGAGCTACCCAATTCCGTGAAAACTCGGGTGTATCTTGAGGCAACGTCGTTCGGCAACGTCATTTCACAATCTATTGTGGATTCTATCTCCCACACGGACTACGTAAGGGTCTCTAGAAATCAAGTCTATGTGCCATTTTTCCATCTCTTAAGGAGCAGCAGTACTTCCCGAGCCGTCAGGTATTATGATGATGCATGGTGCAAGATTATACCCAATGGCTCGTATATCGGTTTGGGTAGAGAATGGATAGACGAGCGGCAAGTTGTGATTGATCATACTGGACGAGATTGTCTAATACAACCTGAGGAATACCAGGCACCCTTTCTTATTCTCAATGCCACTTATCAGGATCGAGAGAGGTTTCAACAAGCAGTTGATTGGGAGCGCGAGAAGTCCCATATGAGGAGTGAGCTTCAGAAGATTTCTGCCATGCTGGCCAAGCTGACCAAGCCAAAAGATGTTGTCTATGAGGCCGACCCAACGATGCTTGAGGAGTATGAAAATCAAATGAAGGAGGTGCACTATGTGGCCGATCCAGTCCTAGAAGATGAATATTTGGGAGAGGTCGAATCAGTGACGCCTATAGCAGATAATGACCTCTTCCCCACTAAAGGGAATGGGCCGAAGACAGAACCGCTACTGGAAGATGTAGTCAATCAGCCGAAGGTCGTTAAAGATGTCATCAGTTTGCATGATTTTGACCACATATGGAGCGACGTCGAGGCACAATTTCCTCCTCAGGTTGGAGCATTCATGTGCGTAATGATTCATGGGTCAACGGTGTTGTTTTCCGAGCATGCTACCATCACTCCCCCATGGATATTGCCTCATTTTAAAATTCGAGGACGAATTTTTTCGAACCAGGGGAGAATGATGGGAATCCAGGAACGGCTGGAGTGGAGTCAAAGGCCCAATGTGCAGTTCATTTGGTCCATTAGGGGCCCATTGGGAGTCTTTTAATTTATCTGTAATTTTCACATGCTTTTTAGTTATTTTCGGAGTCCTAGGGGTAGTTTAGTAATTTTCCTATTAGGGTTTCTTTGAAGAGTCTATATATTGTCCTGTATCCCCTCGTGGGAAAACATTGAAGAAGAAATTTGAAATGAAGAGCCGCCGCTGCGTGTTTTCTCCCGAGACGGGACGGGAACCCTAGTCTTCTTCTCCTCCAACCCCTCTCTTCTCTCTACTTCCGGTCTACCCCCTCTCCTGTCCCGCATCAAAGTGTGTTTGGATTGTAAGGGTATTTTGGTAATTTTACCCGAATTGGATTTCTAGACTTAAAGTCTATTTTTTTAGGTATTTTTGTAATTTTGTTGCATTAGGGTCATTATGGTCACTTTAAGTTTTTTAGCATCTTAGGGAAACTTGAAAACCCTTAGGATGTATTTTAGGATCATTTTAGACATATTTAAGTTATAGGGGTATTTTGGTAATTTTACCTTAAATCAGGTTTATTAGACTTAGAGTCTATTTTTATATTTTTCTGAGATTTTTATTTATTTTTATCATACTGAGGGTATTTTGGTAATTTTACCCATCTTATTAAGGTTTGGAGGGTATTTTGGGATATGAGAGGTTTTGATATTTTTTAAGAATTTTCTGTGATTTTTACAGATTTTTATCATGGGTGAGGGTATTTTTGTAATTTTATTAAGTTCTAGGGGGCATTTTGGTCATTTTGAGAATTTTATATGTTTTCAGATTTGGTTCTCTGTTTTTTACTGGTTTTTACCGAATTTTACCGATTATTTTATTAATTTTACTGATTTTTATTAATTAATTGGATATATGAAGGATATTTAAGTCATATTTTTGGATTTATGTAATTTCCATACTTGGTTTTCTGATTTTTACTGAGTATTATTGGTTTTTACAGAATTTTTATGATTTTTATATTCATTTTACTGATTTTAAATAATTTTCGCAGATTTTATTAATTAATTAAGCATGGGGGGGATTTAAGTCATTTTTTAACTTAAGCATATTATTTCATGTCTCAATGTTTCATTATTGAGTTTTGATTATGAGTCTAGAATTAGTTATGTATGGGGTGAGGCCAAGGATATTTTAAAATATTTAATTATGTATTTTAATTAGTTATTAAACTAATTAATTATGTATGTGAAAATATAATAACATAGTATTACTTAAGTAATAGATTCATGAACACACATGCACATATATATGCTCAAAGAACAATATTAGTATTTCATTCATCATTTCGGCATAATCCCGTCTTATAGAACGGTGATTTTACAATATAAATTCAGCAGAACTTCCTCTTAAAGAATAAACCTTAGGAAGAGAGCCCTCCAGGATGAAAAATATCCTTCAAACGCAGCAAACCCGTGCAAGAGCACCGGGTTTGGTCTTCAAATGGACAGAATTTTCCCTAAGAATTTTTGGGCCAAGATGGGCATAGAGTTCTTCTTACCCCTTGGGGGGTATTTATAGGCCATGAGGGCCTCAACTGGTGGGGGTACCCACCGGAAATTTCTAAGGTGGGGGGTGCCACCGGAACTTTTTGAGGTGGGGGGTATCCACCAGTCCTCCAATGTAAGAGAGAGAGTGAGAGAGATTAGAGAGGGAATAGAGAGGAGGAGGGGGCCCGGTGGGCACCCCCACCGGTTCCCAACCGGTGGGGGGGTGCCACCGGTTGGACCCCCCCCCCCGGTTTGGGCAACTGGTGGGGGGGCTTCCCCCTTCCTTTTTTTTCTCTTAAAAAGGGTCCAACAGTACACTGATCCTTCAACTGTATCAAGAACAGGACCAATGTGTATTCAAGACAAGTACTTGCATATTGAAGGATCAGGGTAGCATAGTGAGAAAAAGGTCATTGTCAACAGTGCACACTTCAAAGCTTCGAAAGAGTAAACAAGATAACATAAGGGTACCTATGTGTATGAAAACTTCTGCAACTTCATTGTGTGATTTCTGGATTTGATGCCGAACATTTTCACCAATGTCATGTGCAGCACTGACACTTAAGAAGGGATCCACCTGCAGCATCGTATCATTTGTCAGCATCTTTCACCACCACTACATGAATCAAGTTGTAGAAGAATGGCAAAGAGCAAAATAAGATATACTGTGTGCATAGATAAATTGAAAACTAGGTGCACTGATCAACCATACAGGCTGTAGATAAATGATCTCTACAATCACCAAACAATATGCTGCAAATCATGCAACTGACCAAAACCTAGAGTTGGCATTGTGCCATAATCTTTGTCCATTCTTTCCACTGCATCCACTAGGAATCTTCAAGTCATTTATTTCCAGAACAATCCTGAGAGCTTTCCCCTTCACCTCATTGCTCCAAAGACTTTCAATTATCCTTACTAGATTCCTATCAGCTAGCTTTTCTTGAAAGTTCATTGTATGATTCTGAAGATTTATTGTACTTCCTCTGCACCTGCTCATCCCGTAGTCGATCCCCACGCACTCCTAGCATCCGATAGGATTCTGCATGTGGATGCTTTCTGACCTATTTCTGGGGACTTGTTAGTTGCTCAGCTGGTCCCTCCTTTCCAGCATCTCTGCCTTCTTGTTGAATCCACACCATCTCAACAGGTCCGACTTCAATAATGGGGTTATTTGAGTTATACTATTGGTTGTCATCCAGTTCTGTTAGAAAATGTTTCAGCTAGATGTAAAGAATGCATTCCTAAATGGTGACTTACAGAAAGGCATGTACATGTATCCCACCAGGTTTTGAGGCAGAAGGGAAGGTCTGCAGGCTGACGACGTACTAGAATGAAGCATCCTTGGCAGGTTTAGACTGGCTATGATATAGTTTCGCTACACTTAGGGGAATGCACATTATACACTGTTCACTAAATGCGATGATGGATAGGTCATTATCCTTGTATATATAGATTATTGACATGACCTGATCCAACCCTTGTGAGGCATCGTCACTTTGAGGCCTACCCAGTATGGTTCTATCCCCAAAGTGTGTCTCACAAGTTATGGATCTGAACCTTACATATATAGCTTAGTAACTTTTCCCCAATTTATGAATGGGATGGGACTAATATGATTCATCCCTCTAGCCCCCAAAATACAGCGGCAACTCCACAGTCCCTCTCATACCATCTAAACCATGACTAACTTACTACAGCCAAACACCTCCAAAACAAACAACACTCTCATATACCTCTAAGAATGAAAGAAACCAACAAGACAAATATGAAGTCAATGAGCCAGAAAACTAGGCAAAACCTTACTCCTAATCACAGTCTCAAGATGTAGGACTAAAACAGGCAGTATGACAGATACTATTCCCTGGAGATACAAATGTTGGTTTGCATGCAAACAGGAGCATCTATCCCAATTTTATCCTGGACTCTCGGAAACTTTTGACTGCATATGTCAAACACCCTCCCCAATCTTTGCTCAATCATCTTCCTTTGCCTTGAATCTCCAAAAACAGATCTAACATGGCTACATAATAGGGTCATACACAGGATGATGTGCCTCTCTATACTCTGATTCCAACCTCAATCACCTCTTTGATACTTATGTTCACAGATTTTAATAAACTCTAAAAGTCCACTGTTCCCCTCTTCTTTTCTTTTTAGGCTTCATTAGAGTTGACGGCAGATTCTAATGATTCATGGGGGGGCAAGGGGTGACAAGAGAAAAACAAAGTGCACTAAATGCACACTTTTCTCAAATGTAAGGTGACTTGTCCCAAATCCAATCTAGAGAGAGAGATAGGAAGAAAGTGGGAGAGAAGAATGAGATAGAAAAAGCTCATGGAAGTGAGAGCTTTTTGAGCTTTTAGAAATTAACATGGGCCTCACAAACCCCTAAAAGCCAACATCTAAAATTTTACTTCTTCTACCCTTCATCCCAAACGCCACCTTAGACTAAGCTTCCTGACCTTTGAAATTGGTGCAACAGCCTTTCCTGAATTGGCTGACCTCATTATGAATCTGCAGACCTAAAATAGCAGCCTTTTCCTCTATTTCTTTATTACTCCCAGCTGACAAAATGAACCCAGATTTCTCTTTTTACCACCGTTCTCCAACTTATGAGACAAGATTCCGCCTTTCTAAATCTCAGTTTGAACTTTTACGAAAGAAATGTATACTCTTCATTTCTTCTGTTAGTCAAGTTGTTGGATGAATGTCATAGTGTGTTCAGATTTTGTAAGGTGGGGAACATTGGGCTCTTACATTCAAGTCTTATCCATCGGGGATCCTCATGGCTTGCCATCTTTTCTGACTGCAAGCACATGTTCCCTGGGATCTCTGTATTCTTCCTCATTGGTAGCCATGTCCGTAAATGAGAGCAGGGAAATCGGGCTATCCAGCTGGCTCACTCCTCCCCGTCATCCTCTTTCATGGAAGAAACCCTAAGCAGAGAGCTGCTTTGATTGAAGCATTTCTCTCTTAGCTCCCTCCTCAAACCAGCGACCACATGTGACGTAAGTGATCATCCACTCCCATGCTGAATCAGCTGAGGTTGCCTGTTTTAGTTCTCCCAACTAACCTCAATGTTGCCTTATTTACTCTGTTTGGGTTGTGGGCACCTTCACCATTCGTCATCAATGTCCTTTTCTGTTGAGAACTGGCTGTGTTTAGGATTGGACAAAAACGACCGGCAGGATCCACCACATGTGCTGAAACCATCACCCCAAGTGGCCCAGATGCATAGACCACCTCAGTTGGAGGAGACTCACCCAGCTGTCCCTTGATCTGACTCACTAATTGGAACAGCTGTATCAACTAATACACATGATCATATTCTTCCTCAGATCAGAAAATTGAATCTCCCATGATACCCTATAGAGCTCACATGCTTTAGCGACTTATTTATAGGTCCAACATATTTCGCAGCCTGAGGTCTCCAAGACTGCTTTCATTAAAACCTTTAACCAGAATCTGGCTAACCCACCGTAACTTGACGAACTTCGGCACCTCAGTGCCATTATTATCTTCAATGGGCAACCTAGCATATTGGAGATTGAACCACTACTTGGCGTTTACATCTAGCTGCTTTAAGAGACCAAATGACTCAACTACAGATCCGAAGACTTCTACATCCCACAATGGATATGGATGCCCTCTACATGACACCATAAATACTTTCCTAGCCTTGTCGTTGTAATGCCTATCACCAACTCCTATGGAGACCAAACCATAGCCGAGGCTTGTATCAACACTGTCTTCCTCCTGAGGATTTTGGCCATAATGTCAATATGCAGTCTCCATGATGTCGCCTCCAGCCAAAGCTGCCTCAACATGCACTACACTCTTGCCACATCTAAACCTCTTTGTGGCATCCACCTCACAAAACTGTTATTCAAAACATCCACATACCCGGAGAACAGGTTGAACCAAGGTCAAGGTGCAGTGACAGTCAAAGCCTTTTCATATCTTCTTTGTCCTACAAGATATGGTCACAAGACTGTGCTGGTTGCTCCCTCTTCCCTTCTTGCAATCGAAGCTTCAAGGGCCCATCCTCCTGCAGATCTAGCATACCACAGTATTACTACACAGAAGAAATATGAGAAAGCAGTGGTAGCACATTCTCTCTGTATATAACTTCCTACAAAAGCCTGATGATTCTTGTGATACCAATGCTCTGCTTTCTCAAACCTCCGTCTGTTGAACACTGTAGTCCATCCGTCATTTACCTCAGAACTCTGTCATCGCCTTCATGTTCACCGGTACACCTTCTCATCGCTCCTTTTCTGTTTGCTGACCATGTGAACCATTACCACTGCATTTTCTCCTCTCTCTCCATCGCTTTCTGTACTCACTCTCTCCTTTTCTCCCCAACATCAGAGGATCCAAATAGTCAGACTTGGATGGCATTTTTCACAAAGAACCCTTGTGAGGTATTATTTGCTTTGAACCCAATCTATACAGTTGTCCCTAGGAGATGCCCCACAAGTTATGGATCCAATTCTTACCCATTGCCCAATAAATTTTCCACACACTTCCACAGGCACATGATTATCACTAGGGACAATGAAGAAGAAATTCAAGAGTTGAAGAACAATTTAGCAGGAGAGTTTAAGATAAAAGACTTTGCCATCTCAAATACTTCCTTGGCACTGAAGGGACAAGATCCCAAAAGGGCATCTACATATGTTAGGACAAGTATGCCTTAGACTTGCTCAAGGAAGGAGGAAAATTGGGTTGTAAACTGGCTTGTAACTCAATAACCCATTGAATCCATCTCGAATACCATGTTAATGAATAAAGAATGATAGAGGATGTGAAGTTCTCCGCCTTATTGATGAGGGCAATAACTCAATATATATATACATGAGACACTAGGGCATCACCTGTGTATGGTGTAAGTCACTACTCCCAAGCATAATACATGCACAAGTCCTACATACCCAGGCACCTCTACTACATGCTTTGCTTTGACTTTTCTCCGCTCAAGTGCCATGTGTCACCCAAGGCCTTTCGAGACTTGAAAAGTACGTGAGGCTGCTCATTGCCATATGCCTTGCCCTTGGGTAAAATTACAAAGAGAGATAATATGCAGAAAGTAAGCCATCATCACTCCGGCCAACCATGAGGAACTCTACCCTTGCCGCCACTCTTGCTAATCCCCTAGCTGTCTTCCTCTTCCCACGGATTCCCTACACCAGATCTAGGCGAGAGAAGAGAGAAAAAGAAGCGAAAAGAGAGGAAGAATGATACCCTTGATACAAAGATCCCTTCATAGAAAGCTAAAGCCGTGCAACTCCAGCTCCATACCATTGCTGAATGCAGGTTTAGAAGGTGAGAATGGAAGCATTGAACTCAGATCCAGTACCCTGCAGTCCTACACCTTGAATTTCGGAATAACCTTTGTGGAGCTCATCTTGGAGGTGGACTTCTTCGTGGAGGCTTCACCAACACTCTCTTCCTCTTCTCTCATGGCACTTTGATTGAAAATGAAAATAAAAAGGAAAATAGCCCAGATGATGTGTGCAAGGAGGTTCAACATGAACGTGTCAACTTTGTGAGAAAAACAAACAAAAAGTTAAATTCCAATGTTCTTTTACGAATAGCACAATCAAATTTTTCGAAGGACATGGAAATCTTCACCTGTTCAACAATGTACAAGATAAACTAAACTGTTATTATGACTTGTTAAGAGGTCTTTTTAAGAGGTCCTACCTCAATGTGCACATCAAGATATAAAGATGAACCAGCTTTTCTTCCCCTCAACCGATGACATCCCTGGGAGAGAACCATAAGATAAGTCATGTTAGTCCATAGACTGAGGAAAGTTCCAAACATATTTAATCCATAGAGTGACAAAGTTACAAAACATATTTAAAAGACATGTTAGGAATGTCTGAAAGTGAGATTGTGACAGAAATGAACCACAAGAACATGCCATAAACATAAACTTACTCCATCTTCGAATGCAACAAAATATTCCCAAGCACATTCTTTTATTTCTTCTTTGACAAGTGGGATAAAAACACATTGGAGTGAAAGCACTGTCCTCATGGAAGATCCGACTGCAAAGATGAAGATTACAAACACTTTTGCCCTCCTTTCCCAAATGAATAACGGGAAATTGGTGAATAAGTTTGCTGATTCCGAATTGTGTACTTCATTGCATAGGCAGTAAGTCACATGTGATTAAAAGAAACTGGATGGATCAAACTGGATCTGAGTGAACAAGATGGAACTCAGTGATTCTGACCAGGTTCAGAGGCGCACATGATTAGGATAAGCTTAGTGCTAGTTCAGGCTCTTCTAAACCAGGGTCTGGCCAGGATTGGCTGGAGATCAACCCAAGCAAGTTCTTATTTTGTTATGATCCTTAATTGCATGTCACATAGCATCTAGTACTCAAATACCTACCAGAATCCGATACATAAACAGAACAAACAAACAATTTGATGAGCTAAGGCCAACAATTAAAAAAAGGAGAAAAACATAAACAGATTGACAGAGGAGTGTCACTGTGCGACTAGGAAGCAAAGTTCAGCCACCCAATCTCGATCGAGATGGCCAAGAACTAGGGAGAGAGCACATGGGCAGTGTGCATGAGGCAAAGCTCGGAATCGCAGCAGATGCTTTATTGAGATATCAGGAATGGGGGGCGGGGCTGCAAAATGCAGCAGCTGTCCAATTGCAAATGATATCTCATCGTAAACTTCTTAAAGTTCAGTGGGAGAATCATCAAAGTGTGCTTACCTTGATGGCATGGCGGAGCACTGTCCTCAGCCAACAGAGAATCACATCTGGCTATTGTTCCTGCCAGCTGTTTTGCGGGCGGTGTGGATTGAGAGGAACTCTAGAAGGTTCAAACAGAATTTCAACAATGCAAATGAATATCCTGAGAAGAGCTACTAAATGGGTTTTTGAATAGGGGAAAGCGGTGGGAGCCATCAACAAGCTTGAGGATGCCTCCCCTCTTAAATCTGCTGGGAATTGGAAGATGCTTCTTCTTTAATTTTGATCCTGTATTTTGTGTGCCTTTTATTTTATTCTCCAGATAAAATTGGGCCCCCGTTCATGGGTTTTGGGGTGACCTCCTTATAAGCGGACTGTATTTTCCTTTTTTCTGGCTTTTGCCACCTTCTTGCATCCTTCTTTTGTCAATATCAATGAATTGCGACTTTTGTCACTTCGGGAAAAAAAAAAGAAGCAGCAGCTGCCCAATTGATTTGGGCGGCGGATGAATTTTGCAGTCCCCGCTATGCACTCCATTCGATTTATTTTCACAAAAGATGACAGTTGCACAGAAGTCCTCCTCAAATAAATATAATTATTCGATAAGCTAATGGCAGTAATAAAATAGAGTAGGAAAGAGCACAAAACATTCTTCAATAACAAAGCCTACTGAAGATGATAAAGAAATATCTGAAATAAATGGTCCAATTAACACCATGAGCTGTCCAACAAGTGGAGCCACACCACTAGAGAACCTAGGATATAAGGATCTGTAGAAGCCTAAGAGAGATCATAACTACAACATCCAGAGTGCCCAATGGGTCACAGAAGGGAAGTAAGCCAGTTGTTCCAATGATGGCATCTTCTGCATCATTCCTCCCTATTCTTTTTCTTTTCTTTTTTTTAAGGTGACCAAAGGTTACATTTCATAGATAAATAGAATGGTTACATGGTTACATATTGACCGAACTCAAATAGTCTCTATTGACTGAAACAGCAAGATTTATCCAGGGGATAATAGAGGAAAGGAAAAAAGAAAAATTTATAAGAAAAGCTTCTTGAACTTCAAAGCAGCAAGGATCAAAGGAGAATCTTCCATGTTGAAGAGGAGCCCATCAGCTTTTGCCCAGATAAAAGTCCACCTGACAGCTCTAGTCAAGATGTGATCGATCCGATTGAATGATTGACTGAAAATTCTTAAATTTCTTTCAAACCAGATAGACCACAGCATGGCTGGTAAAAGTAAAGACCAAATCTTGAGATTGAATGGGATTGGGCAAATCCCATTCCATTCTTTGAGGAGGCTTGATAAATCTTGGAAGTCCTTCCATTGGAAAGAGAATAAAAGTCCAATGGATCTCCATAAGACATTAATGACCCCACAATGGATGAAAAGATGCTCGGCATTCTCCTTCAAGATAACACAGAAAACACAATTAGGAGTTTTGTCATGAAGAATGAATCTCAGTCTGTCCATGGTTGGAAGTCTGCCCAATGCCATTTTCCAAAGAAATACTCTATTTTTTGTAGGAAGAAGGGAGGACCATACAATATAATGCCATTAGACTCTCAATCCTCTGTCACTAAGAATTTTAGTGAGAGCATTAACAGAAAATGTCCCTTTATGATTCCAAATCAAACTTCTAGAGTCCTTCTGCAGATTATTGGGGGAAAACTGATTTATATAGCTAAGAACAAGCAAAAGTTGATCCATTTCAATACTCACAGGCTCCCTTCTGAGGTTAATATTCCAGTGACTGTTTTCTTCTGGAGCATAGATGACGTTAATAGACTTCCCTTTATCCTCTGCAATACTATACAGCTGCTGAAATTTGACTGCAAGCGGAATATCCGTACACCATCTGTCCTCCCAAAATCTGATCCAGTTCCCATCTCCCACAGTGAAAGTCATTCCTCCCTATTCTTGACATTTGCAGGATCTAGAAGATAGACTCATGATGCATAACTCACTATTTCAAGATTTCAAAGAAGACGTCATTAACATGAAGGATCACAAAATTATTTTGATTTCATACGCTTCAGTATATTAAACCCACTTATCATAATCCAGAAATTAAATTTTATTTACAGCCGCAGATCAATCTGGCAACTAAGTTCGGTTGTGCTTCCCACAGGAAGCAAATGATGTCATTTTAAGTGTGATCAATGGTGGATGATAGGTGATTATTTTGTGTTGGGATGATGATGTTGGTGATAGCTCCTCCAGTATGAGTCATCACTCATAATGTCAATCCCAAGACCAATTAAAGGAGGACGGTTAACATCAGCAACGGGATCCAGCCATAGAACTAGAGTCATATTTTCATTCAAAAGAGTCCAACTCTACCTTTCATTCTTGTCATGCTAGGCAATCCCTGGATGTGACACACTGTAGTGAATCCCAGTTGTAGTAAGGGTTAAACAAAGGCTGGTTAAGTCATTCCCTCTAGGAGATGCATTGCAGCAAAGCTTGGCTACAAAAATAAATATGCAAGACCTTTCTAGGGAGAAAAAGAATGAAATAATTTATTTATTTTCATGTTGGACACTATGGAAGAGAGGTGGAATTAGATTAGTGGATTCCTTGAGAAATAGAATAAATGTAGTCTTCAAGAAGTTAGATATGGTGGAGGCTAAACGGAAGGCTAGAACAGTCAATGAAGCTAAATTCAAGGCATATGAAGGTATGTATGATAAGTTGATTACAAATAAGGGCGGGAAAGTAGTTCATAAGAGAGCTAAATGTGAAAGAAAAGGAGGATTCTAAAAATTTTATACATTATGAGTGAAGATCAAAGATTCTTGGTATAGAATGGGGAAGTTGGAGAGATATAGGAGAAACATTTAAAAACATATTAAATAAAATAGCTTCTTGAGTTTTCCAACTTGGACGGCACTTATAATCTTGCGCCTTTCATATGTTGTTGTAGAATTCAATAGAAGTCAAAGAAGCATTAGCAAAAATGAAGAGGGGAATGTTGTACCAAAGGAATGCCATGTTGGAGAAAGATTGGAATAGCAGGCCAAGATCATGAAAATCTAATATTTCTTAGATAAAACCTAATACAATATGCATTTAGCCATCCAATATGATCAAATTAAGAAATAACAATAAAAATGCAAAAATGTAATTAAATATATTCAAGAATTGCCTTCCCAAATCCCAGTGTGATCTATGTTCGAGAGACAAGATCTAGAGAGATATCAAAGAAACCTCAAAGAGCTCCAAAGCCACTTCCTTCCTCTCTCTTATTCTTGATCTCGATAAAGATTTCATCTTGAGTCCTTTAAGAGACAAAGATATCAGAGAGATCTCAAGAGATGGCAAACCATGATTATATGCAATAGTATCCCTATAGAAATTGGAAGAAAAAAGTAGAGTGTTGAAGTTTGGTTGAAGTTTTCTTTTCCATCAAATTTTGAAGTCAAGAAAGATGACATGAGTGAAGAAGCACAACGGTGTCATTACACGACAGTAAGGAGAACATTTAGAGCTGTTACAAATGCAATTTTAAAAGCATTAAGATAGTGAAACATATTATGATAAAGCTATTAGAAACAGTGAACATAATAGAAGACTAAGGCAAATGACAAGGGTGTCAAAAGAATCAATTTGGTTTTATGCCACGAAGATCATCTTTTGAAGTGATTTTCCTACTTGGGCATTTAAACAAGAAACACTGACATAACAGAAGATGAAGGCAAATGACAAGGGTGTCTTTTTTTTTAGAATAACGTGGATTGTGCCACCAATTTTATTCATCATAAGTAGAGGCAGTACAATCAAGGATAGGAGAGATTCCTATCCACTCAAAAACAGAAAAAAAAAAAAGCATTAACTACAAGACACTAACCAAAAACCTTTTTCCAGGCCTCAGGACACACCAATAATAAACCGAGACCAAGAATACAAAAAGGATAAACTATGGAAAGAAATACTCTCAATGTAGAGTTTACTTCCCTACATGGATGGCAGTACTGGTACCGGCCCAGTATCGGCCGATACCCTCTACAGGAGTGGTACCGGTGCCGGCCGATTCCGGTACGTACCGGTATCGGCTGGTACTGCCATCCATGCTTCCCCGGAATGATACATCACTCCTCTCTTTCCATATGCTCCAACATATTGCATGCGGTAGAATCCCGATTATATCCCGCGCTCTTTAGTGCCCGAACTGTGCTTCAAATGCTTGAAGAATGCCCACATTTCCATCTACACTGGAAATGAACAGTGTACTGTAGCAATATCCCAAAAATCCTCCAAACTTCCTTACTCACTTGACAGAGTACAAACAAATGATCCACATCTTCATTAGCACTACCACAGAAAGAGCAGGCCAAATCCTCATTTGAACACCATTTGCTCCTGTAACCTTAGTTATAATTCCTTTTTCAAACAAGAGCCACGTGAAGGCCTTCACCTTAAACGGAGACTTCACCTTACACACCTCATTCCTCATATAAGCTGGCAGCACCCCTTCTAGTGCAGAGTAATAAGATTGTACATTAAATATCCCTCTATTCGGCTCCCAAAACAACCTGCCCGGCTGAATTGATATTGGAGGTATCACGCATGAGTCATCAATTAGTCTGGGTGTGCTAGGTCTGACTTCAGGCTGAGCCAAATTCAGACTGACAATCACTTTTTTTTCAAGTGAATAGTACCAAAGATTCATCAAATATTAAAAGAAAAGGGGATGAATAAGTATGATGTCTACTTGTACTAAAAAATCCCTCCATACAAAAAGTGCATGCCATACCAAGATGATAAGGGGCTAATTCTTCAAAAACAGGGGGGAAAAACTGTACACCCCTCCAATCGCATAAGTGGATGGACCGTTAAAGTACATGCTCATAAAGAAGCTTAGCTAACCAGTCTCCAATATCCTGTCTTGAAAATATGGCCATTTTATTCTCCCCAAGCCGCCCACAAAGACACGTGAAGGAACAACCAGCAGACTGCCCTATTGCCTTTAAGTGCCCGCCTCCACTACCATTGCTGGATTAGCCCCCTCTAATTCACCTTCTCATGAAATACTAGATCAAATCGGGTACCAGGAACAAGTAAACGTGATCCATATCAGATCAGATCAGACAATCGACTAAATTGAAGGATGCCAACCAACCCAAAACAGTGTGATAAAAAATAAAAATAAAAATCAAGAACTATAATTAAAAATACCAAAAAAAAGAAACACCCAAAAATCAGGAAAGCATAGAAGAAGGCTAGATATCCAATCTAAAGTAAAATGTAGTAAAAACATTTGCATAAATAAAGAATGTACATACATATGCATATATATAAGGGGGTGGATATAACACGCCCCAGGGAGCATCTAACTTAGATGCCCCCCTCCCCATCCCGATTTCAAATAATAATAATAATAATAATAATCACCAAAAAAATTTAAAATATTCGAATACCCCCCTCTAGTTGTTTCCCACCTCTTGAGATTTAATTTTCACCGTTGGATCGAAAAACTTAACCGTAGACGTCCAATCAAATGCGTCGTTGTTTGGGGATCAAAATTAAAACCCTAGGAGATGGAATCAACCCTAAGGGCTAATCTGATGAATATGCTATTTTTTAACTATTTTTCTAACATTTTTAGATATTTATTTTTTATACCTACCTGACCAAACAGCTCCGGTTGATCGTCAAGATCAAACGATGAAAATTAAAACCCCGGAGATGGGATCAACCCTAGAGGCCTATTTTAATATTTAAAATTTTATAAAAAAATTTATCATGGGTTGGGTGGGTTTTCGAGGGGGGCGCATCTAACTTGGATGTGCCCCAGGGCACGTTGAATCCTTTCCCTATATAATACATATATGTATACATATATGAGGAGGGTTCAATTGGCACCAGTGGCAAAATAAGAACGATGCCACCTACTGCAAAAACACCTTAATCGAACTCTAATTTTCAATCCTAGCCGTTGAATCTTCTCTACCACTACAAAGTATCTATGAATAAAAAATTTGATGCATCGGATGTGTATTTCCCATGCATGGATGCTTTACAAAATGGATGGTCTAGATAGTGTGATATTTAGTAGTATCTAATTTATGACTTTTAGGTATTAAAATATATGTGTATAGCTTTCATATTTTTTAGAAGGTTCAACGGTTTGGATTGAAAATTAGAGTTCGATTAAGGTGTTCTTAAAGTAGGTGGCACTGTTCTTATTTTGCCACTGGTGATATATAGCCATATAGGTTTCTTCAATTCAAAGGTACTTTTACCAATTTATAACATATACCATCAGGCCGAAGGCAGTTGGGTTTTCTCCTTCCCTCATCCATCCAACAGAGAAAGGCTGAGAGCGAGCTGGAAATAAAAGATGAGGGGACAGCTGCCATAAACAGCCATAACCGTGCACATCCCATCCTTGACTGATATCATTGTTTAAAGAGATTTTTTACTTTTAGCCCCCATAAACTTTTGATATTACAACAAAGCCTCCTAAGCGAACTATTTTCTTAGAAGTCCCCATAATCTTTGACTCTTTACAAAAAAGCCCATGCAGTTAAGGACATCTGAAATAAGGAATGTGTTAGAGAATATTCCATCCGTCATTGCCGTTTCCGCCTCCACTGCCGTCTCCAGCGACCCCCATATAATTTATGTCTATGACAATGCCATCCACGGCTTCAAAACACCTGCCCAACTCCCATCGGCACTCGATACTTAAAGAATGGCCTCCTCGCCAAGGAGAAGGGGATCTTCGATGCCACCTGCTTGGAACGATGGCCCCTACCTTTGGACCATAAATCGCGGCATGCTATGAGCACTAACGGTGGAGCGAGCACGAGGGACCATCAGTTCAAAGGCATCATTATCCTCGGCAATCAGACATGGCAACAATCTAGTCCACCATGATGCGCACAGTGGACAACGGTGCAGGGCAGATGGAATATCCCCTCATATATTCCTTATTTAAAACGTCGATTAACCACATGTGTATTTTTGTAAATATTCAAAGATATGGGGCTTCTGAAAAAAATAGTTTGATTAGGAGGGCTTTTTGTAATATTGAAAGTTTGTAGGGGCTAAACAGTAAAAGTCCCATGTTTAAAAACTCAGGAGTCAGGTTTTGGGATCAGGATGACTAACCACGAGACTGATCTGGGTTGCCAATCCTGACACAATCTCTAGCTGATTCTGGGGATCATACGTCCAGAAGTGTAGAAACTTCTTTCCTTTCCATTTACATCCTCATATAGAATTCAGAAGATGAAGAAAACTCATTGCTGTTTTTGATAAGAGAATACCCTCGAGAACCAAAACTTCAAACTTTTTGCATGAGTAACTCACTGCAAGGCTGACAACACGAATCACAGATCCATGCATCATCCCGTCTCTCTCGCACAAGCTAGGTCCTGAGAGCCATTCGTCATTTCCCCTCTCACAACGTGAAAGAGCCAAGCATTATTCGCCTCCTTCTCTCCCTCCTCTGGTCCTTCATCTTGTGTATACACATGCATGTGCACATGCACATGTGCACAATCTTTTTGAACACACTCTCAAGATATCTAAAGCAGTAGCAGCAAACATGGCAGAACTTGATCCTATGAATTTGTAGCTTGAAAGCATGGTAGGCAACAAATAAAAGCATAGATATCTTCAAACGGGAATCAGATATGTAAACAAAATGTTTAAAAACAACAATAAGCAGTGGTCCATAAATACAACAAAGAATATCAAGATTGTCCCAGAACTTAAGGTTTACCTTCACACCTTCAACTTGAAGAATTGTCTGCTTAATGGGGGCTAGAATAGGGAGAGGAACCCCAGCATCAACAAGCTCTGCGAGACTATGATGCAAAACAAAGTTAATGGGAAAAAAGCAGATATCTATATGGGCACTAAGTTAGATGAGATTTTTTTTCACTGTGATCCATTAAAGATCTCTATGAGTAACAAACTAATGGGAAAAGGAAATTATCAGCATAAAATCGTTAAGATAAGCCTACAAGTTATATCCCAATATCAAGTGATCGTCATTTCTCGCCAAACCAAATCATCGACCCACAACTCAAGTTAGTGGTTGGAAATGCCCAAACCAATATAGGCATGGAGTGGAGACCTAATGCTCTTGACTAAGTTACCACAGTCTAAATCTCCCTTTGACGCTGGGAAGGGGGTGTTGTTCCTGAAGACTCATGAATATTTGGTATAGGATAAAACAACTTTCACCAATATCGTCCCTTACGATGAACTCGAGTAGAGTCATATAGCAAGCAGCAACCACGAGACCATGAAGCCAATCGGGGGAAAACCCTGTGAGCAAGTCAACGCTGATACCGTGTTGAACCAAACCCCTAACCCAAAGCCCAAGTTAGTAGGTGGAGAGAACTAAATACAATATAGGCATGGAGCGGCTCACAAATACCGCATATGAACTACAAGGCATCACCAACATAGCTTATAGGGTGTTTGGTTGTATTATAATGGAACTTTTTTTTATAAAAATATATTTTTATACTGAAAATGGTAGAAGAAGGGTGTTTGGTGGACGTTGTTAAATATATTTTGATAGGACTCTCTCTTCACAAACCATGACAGGAAACAAAAGAGGTAACTAGCTCTCTTTTTTTCCTGTCCTGTATCAGGAGGCCGTATCGATCCCGCTTTGACACCCAATGGACGCATGGAGCTCCGCATTCTTCACCTTACCGCAGAGCAGTCCTCTCCACTGTTGCCTCCTCCTACTGGATCTTGGTCCTCTGCGCCTCCTCCTCCATGTCCGACCATGGCATCACCTCCTCCTCCACACCACCTCTCCCTCGTTGCCTCCCATGCTCGGCCTGGAGCTCTCTGACGGCAAATGCTGCACACCACATTGGCGGCTAGTGCCCCTCCCTGTTTCACGATCTGCAGCAACAACTGTGGTGGTGGATCTACCCAGCTTTCTCATCAAGTAGATGTTTGCAGCAATAACCCACTGAAGCCATTGTCATTGTTAGGTTCATGTGGAGACCATTATCTTGCCCATGTTCCTCCTTTTCTTCTCTCTTATTCCTCCGCATTTTGTTTCTCTCGTGATTTAATTGTCCAACCTTTGCAGGTAGTGCATCAACAATACACGAAGGACGTCCACCACCTATTTGTGGAAATGCTTGTAAGAAAATCTCCATTCATCAAGTGACTATTTGTAATAGCAACCCTTCTTGTTGTATTAATTTTTATGAACTTTTAAGTGTAATAGAATTAATTTTCATGTACCAAAAATAAAAACATGATTTTGGTAGATGAGCGGAAGTTCGATGAGTATTTTTGTTTTCATGGGGATTGCCATTGTGAGTGTGGCCACATTTTTAGAATTATGTTTCCTTTTCACACCTGTAGACCATGATTTGGTTGTGAAGATTCAAGAAATGGGTTTGTCATGTGCCACCCAGAATGCTCATTTTGTTACCTTTTATTGCATGATTTAATCCCATGGGACTCTTTTTGGGACTGATGTATTCTTTGATGATTTCGTGCAATTGTTTGAAATTTGGACAGTTTATTATGCTGTGAATGCTAAATATGTTTAATAGATGGTAGCTAATCTCTACTTTGAGCTACTGTACAGTCTGTACTAGAATTTTTGAAAAGACGTGGGATTGCTTTCATGGTTTTTGAGGAGTATAAAATGATTTTATCGCACCTAACTATAGTAATTTGTAATGTTCTCTATACTATTCAAAGTTCTGTAGCATCATAATAGATATAGCAGCATCAAAGATCAAATAAAGTATCATTTCACTAGCTGCCACTATAGCACACGTGATGTGCAAGTGCCATTTTCCTGCTAGCAACACATCTGTTCATGTGCCAAACCTATTCTTGAATCATATGACATGTGGATTGCATAAAAATGATTAACTTGCTTCATGGGGTGTGCATTGAATAATAGTTATTTACTGTAGTAGGAGTAGCCATCTAGTCAGCACTATGAGCAGTAGGATATCAAAGGCAGAATAAAGTATCATGTGGCTTTGGTATCCCTAATTTTTGTTTGTTAGATGTTAGAATTGATGTGTGGCCAAGGTTCAGCAAATGAAAGAAGCAACTTCGGGGTTCTGTGGACATGCATCTGAGCAAAGTTTGCATCTAGATTTTATTATGCTTCTTTTAGAGTTTCAGGTAGATCACAATTGAGTAAATATACAACTCCAGCCATTTAAATGACTTTTTAACCTTTAATGTCAAGTATTTATAATTTGTGCGAGTGCAATGGCATACCATAAATGAAGGCTCTGTCTGTATACTCGAGATTTTTAGTGTAATATCTTTGAGGATAAGAGGCGCATCTAGGTAGTATTTAACCTGAAATTCACTATGAATTCAAAAATACCCACCCCTCTCTTCATTTATAGTGAGAGAAAAGAAAAAAATACGGTCACTGATGCAAAAGATAACATATCCAACCTGCCTTCCTTTATTTACGATATGACAGGGAATGCAGGAACCTGGCTTCCTTTATCTACCCGAAATTTGAAGAAAGAGGTCTACCAACTTACTGAACTACAGATTTTGTCCAACCAGTTGTATGCCAATAAGAATGATAAAGTTATTTGAAGGCATAATAAAAGAGTTTTTACAATGAAATCCTTGTAATACAATATAATGCAAGATAATAATTTTAAGTGCGTAGATGTGGAGCTCTGGGTATAGCAACCTCACTTTCTGTGTATCCTGGTTACACAATTATTACAGTTAGGGAAAGGCTGGTGCTTTTCACCATTTGTGAGGATCTTCTACCTTTTAGCCAAAATAATTTGCTATCTGTCTGAATGGATTTGAACTTTGGTTTGTGGTTATTGATCAAATACAATTTGATTGATGCCTTCCTTTTGTTGTTGTCCATGTTTAGGAGCTGTTTGATTTTAACTGCATAGATGTGGGGCTCTGGGTGTGTATCTTGCTTACACAATTTTTACAATGAAATCCTTATACCAGTTTTGTCCATGTTTAGAAGCAGTTCGATTTTAAGTAGATGTAGGGCTATGGGTATAGCAACCACACTTTCTGTGATAACTGTATATTGCCTACATTTTTACAGTGAAATCCTTACACTCTTTTATTGCCAAAATTCTTGTCATAGAGCTATGAAATTTTGCGAGGGCTTGGAAGTGATTTTGTGTGGTTTGGATTTACTATCTCTTTTTGTTATCTTAATATTATAGATTGTTTAACAACTTTTTACAGCGCATATATAATCCACTTATCTTCTAAACTAATTTAGGTGCTCAACTTTTGCCTCATCTTGGGTGAGTAGTTTCTTTTCTTCCGTCCATTTTCCTTGCATGTATGTCTCATTTATTATTTTATTGATTATTGGGCATTTGGTTGCACATTAATTTTTTATTTATTACAAATTTTCTAGAGTCTGTTGTAGTTCATTTTGGATTTTCAAGCACAAATGGGCAACGGTGACTTGGAAACAATTTTGGGATAGCAGAGTAACAGAATTATGTTAACTGGCATGGTTGTCAATATTTTATTATTATTACTATTATTATTATTATTATTATTATTATTGTCTAATGAATTAGAAAATTTTATTTTTAATCGATGTGGTGGTTAGTACATTTTTTATTATTTTTTTAGAAGGTGAAGTACATTTTTTATTATTTTTTAATGTATAGTGAGTGAGAAAATGTATGGCACTTGCATTATTTTATTTTGTTTCATATTTGGTGATGTCACTTTTTTGACATTTATGAAAGTTTTTTATATTTTTATTTATTTTAAAAGTTATGCTATCTAATTTAAAAGCACTACCAAATAGATCATCATAACTTTTTAAAATTATAACATTTTTGCCAAACACAATAATTAGACATGTTACATTTTTTAAAATTATCATAAATTAACCTTCTTATAATTTCTTTATCATGAAACTATATAAAAAATTATAGTGCAACCAAACACCTCATTAGGTCAATAATTATTAATTATCAGGCATACAACACCATTTTTTTTAAGCTAACCAAAGGTCACATTTCATTAATGAAATAGAGAGGTTACACAATGATCGAAGTCAAAATATGATGTCACTACTCAGCTAACTCACTCTATCAAGTAGCATTATCCAGAGAATAAAAAAAAACAAATTACAGAAAGAGCTTCTTATAATCCAGAACAGCAGGTAACAAAGAAGAATCATCCATGTTAAACAGTAGTCCAGCAGCTTTCGCCCAGTCATAAGTCCACATGATAGCTCTTGCCAAGATATCAACTATCCGGTTGAATGTTTGACTGAAGATTCTTGAATTCCTTTCAATCCAGATGGACGAAAGCATGGATGGGAAATAAATAGACCAAGTCGTGTGCTCGGATGGGATTGGACATATCCCATTCCAATCTAGGAGAAGGCTTGGTATATCCTGGAAGTCCATCCATTGAAAAGAGAGTAATATTCTAATAGTTTTCCACAAAACATAATGACCCCACAATGCAAAATCAGATGAGCACTCTCATTCAAAATACCACGGAAAACACATTTTGAATTTTTAACATGGAGAATATACTTCAATCTGTCCAAAGTGGGGAGTCTGCCCAATGCCATCTTCTAGAGAAAAATCCTAATTTTGGTGGGAAGAAAAGTAGACCACACAAAGTGATGCCAATTGACTCTCAATCCTCTGTCACTTAGAATTTTGGTGAGAGCATTGACAGAAATGACCCCTTTACAATTCTAAGTCCAATGTCTAGAGTCCTTCTGCAGATTATTGGGATAAATCTGATGTATATACCAATGCCATCTTCCAGAGAAAAATCATAATTTTGGTGGGAAAAAAAGTAGACCACACAAAGTGATGCCAATTGACTCTCAATCCTCCGTCACTTAAAATTTTGGTGAGAGCATTGACAGAAAAGACCCCTTTATAATTCCAAGTCCAGTGTCTAGAGTCTTTCTGCAGATTATTGAGATAAATATGATGTATATAGTTGAGAACAACCAATACTTGATCAATTTCAATGCCTACAGGCTCCCTTCTTAGACTGATATTCCAATGGTTGCCTTCCTCTAGTGAATAGATGTAGTTAATTGTCCTCCCTTCGCCCTCTGCAATACTATACAGGTGCTGAAATTTGACTGCAAATGGACTGTCCGTGCACCATTTGTCCTCCCAAAATCTGATCCAACTCCCATCTCCCACAGTAAATTTGGTGGTTCTGTTAACAAGATCTACAAGCTTATTGATATTCCTCCAAATGGGCGATATTGAGGACTGAGAAGAGGGTTGAACAGTCCACTTGGATGCTTGTGGATAGTATTTATGTTTTATAATATTGACCCATAGAGCACTAGCATTGTCACCCATCCTCCATAACCATTTAGCCAGCAAGACTACATTGAAGACCCTAATGTTGGTCAGTCCAACACCTCTCTGTGCTTTGCTAGTGCAGACTTTATCCTAAGCAACAAGATGAATGCCCCCATTCTCTCTTCTCCCTCCTCCCCAAAAGAAAGAACTCCTTATGGCTTATGCTTTCAAAAATTCTTTCAACTGTTATTAGGAATTTTAGGAATGGAGAGGTGATGAGTGCTCAAGATAGGACATATTTGGATAGAATCCATTTGCCTCCAGCAAACAGAAACTTTGCTTTCCAACCTTCAAGGGCATGTGCAAACTTTTTGATAAGAGGATCCCATTCTCTAATTTTGTTGCGAACATTGGATAGTGGGAGGCTTAGATACTTGATAGGAAATTGAGACTGTTTACATTTCCAATCAGTAGCAATCTATTTGATTCTATCAAGCCCAATGTTGATGCCAACAATTACTGATTTATCAAAGTTAATTGTTAATCCAGTGACAGCCTTCACCAACAGTAGAATTCTCTTGATGTTTGTTAGCATAGACTCTTTTGTGGATGAGAAAATCAAAGTATCATCTGCGAATTGAAGATGGGATAACTGAATACCATTTCTGCTGGTAAAAACCATCAACTAATCCTTGTGAAGCAGCATGATCCCAAAGAGAGCTCAGAACCTGGCTGACAATGATGAATATGAGTGGAGAGATAGGGTCTCCCTCCCTTAACCCTCTAGAACCAGCAAAGAAGCCACTAGATTCACCATCGAGTAGAATAGAAAATCTAGCAGTAGTAACACAGCTCATAACCCAATTGATCCACCTTCGTTTGAAACCCATAAGCAAAAGGATATTTTCAATACAACTCCAGCTCACTTTATCAAAGGCTTTCTCAAAATCTAGGCATATAACACCATTGTGATAGTGATACATAATATAACCTCGGTATTTATTAGGTACGTGTTAGGATTCCTATCTTTTCAAAAGTGTGGCGTGAGAATCATTTATTATTGGACTCAGCTGAAAAGAATACAAATAAGCCCCAAAAGATGGACCAAGACTTCTAAATTTGAAACTCACGCACATGACGCCCTACGCTTGGAACCATTTTCAGAGGTTTTAAAGTCGGGAACTTCCCTGATGGCTGGTCAGGTCAACTAGGCAAAATACTAAAGCATACTCTAATTTACTTAAGGACAGGGAAGTGCAAAGAACCCTCTGGATGTTTACTTTTTGATCTTACTACAATGTCTGGGATAACCATGAGACAGTCCAGTCTTCCAGGTCTCTGGATGGGCTTCCCAGTGGGCAAGAAGGATAACTAATAAACAAAGATAGATTGATTCTCTGGGCTTCAATTCCTATGGCATTTGGGAACAAGGGTGGAAAAGTGTTGTTTAAATATTGGCTTCTGGGGGTGTGGGGTCCACATAATATTGAGAATCTAGTTTCAAAATCTCAAAAGCTCATGGGGTGAGCTTCTCTCACTCCTCCTCTCCCCTTTTCTTCCTATCTCTCTCTAAAGTTGACATGGAGAAAGTCCCCCCTTGTCTCCCCACTAATCATTGGAATCTCCTTCCAAACCATGTTGCCAAACAAGGCCTTAGCCGCAAGAGGGGAATCAAGGGAAGAGGTTGGTCTGTTTGCAGACTGAAGACTAGATAATTGAGTCTAACAGGATAGTCTCACGGTCCTGATCAGACCCGTCCACATTTGCAGCCCAACACAGACATGTGTACTTGGATGGCTAAGTTTGACCGATAGGTGTTTGTGTCTAAAATTTCCATCTCCTCTCTCCCATTTTACACTCTAACCTCTGTTTGGGCCTCCCAATTGTATGTGAGCTTTTGGTCGATTAATTTCACTTTGTCTAGCAAGCATAATATAGTGAAACTGAAACCCACCCACCCCCTCAACATACCATGTATCTTTCAGGATAATAGTAAAGTATCTAGTGCCATCTTATTCTAGTAAAATATTACCTCTGGTACCCACTCTGAATCCCTGCTTTCAGAATCATGCCTGATACAACAACTCCGGCAAAGGGATCTAGAAATGGTACTCCAAAAATAGCACCACCTGCAGCAAAAAACACAGACCAAAGTACAAAAATGATTTTGATCAAGAGCAAAAATGGAAAAGTACACATTCTTCAGGATCTAAGTAGGTGGTCCAAAACCCAACTGAAAACCAAATTAAAAAAGATATTTTCTTCTCTTTAAAAAATTTCAAAAAAAAACTACATGATACACACTGACACAGTACAAAAATGTCGATTGAGATTATTCACTCTTTTCAAATATGGAACACATATTACCCTATACATGCTTCATTACTAGTGACAATGTGGCGGGTTCTTGTGCTCTTCTAAAAGAGTGGGAAAAAAACTAAAGCAGCAGAAAAAAAATAAGGCACCAGATTATTGGGTAGAGCACCTGAACCATTTATAAACTGCTTATGTCTTCTCTCCCAACATCTTTCAATCTACAAATTAGTACAGAACAGAATCATGGGACATTTTCGTTCCATAAGTAACATGCATATGAATGCTATAGGCATGTGTACATGCTCAGATCATCAACTGAATACCACCACACTAACACAGACTATGAAGCACCAATGGGTCATAAAAGTGGTGGACTAGAGCCACAAGGCACTTGCCAACGTAGGGTAAAGGAACAGTCAGATGTATGCAGCTTTCCTGTTAATTTTGCAAATCAATGTTCCATAGGATGAAAATACCTTGTTATTTCTTCTCTAAGCAGACCACTGTTAGCAATTACTACAGAACAGCAAAATGCTGGATAGGTCTTAACTACCACTTTTTTGTGTGTGCATGGTGGGGAAGAGGGGGAAAGAGATATGCCAATAATTACACCATATAAAAAAGAGCTCATAAATCCAAACCTTATGGAGGATGTTTGGTACTTCTCTTAACTTCAGCAGTGTAGCTCACCCAAAACTGATGGTCAGTCCAAATCTCTAAACAGAACACTAGGCAACCCTATATGGAGTATATGTGATCAGCTGAGGCGGTGGGATTTTGCATTAGCACAAGCAGAATTTGCATACAATAGTGCGGTCCATAATGCAACAGGAAGAACACCATTTCAATAGTTTACGTGCATGAACCATCCAATGATCTGAATATTGTTTCCAACCCAAATACCACATCACAATGAATCAGTTGAAGCTATGGTTAAACAAGCACGGACAGTACAGCAAGAAGTAAAACAATGCTTGGAGAGGGTAAATGCCCAGTAAAAAGTAGCAGCTGATCTTCACCAATGGCCAAAAAAGTCTGCAGAGGGAGAAAATTTCATGGTGTTCCTATGAAGCTAGCAATTTCCCATTGGGACATACAATAAGCTGCAGCCCCAACAAAAATAACTCATACAAGATCATCAAGAAGATCAATGCAAAGACCTGCCTAGTTGATCTTCCTGAAGATATGGTCAATTGGCCATCTCAAAGATCTTCAACATGTCAGATATATATATATGAAAATTATCCAGCAGACATTAACTTGTATACAACTATGAACTTGGGGGTGAGTTCTTATCGAATGGAGGGGACTGATGCAGAATCCTAACTGGATTATGGACCCTCCATGGATTAGGAATTCCAATCCTACATGGATTAGCAAACCTGATCCTACGTGGCTTAGGAAAGATTAAGAGCCCCGTTAGGTAAGTAGAGGTTTGTTTCCAATTTCTTTAAGCAGTTCTACAGTTCTACTTAGAATATGGTTTATTTCCTACATAGAATTAAAGTTTGCTTCATCTCTAAGCCAACAAGAGGATCCCTAAAGGATTGTAAGAATTGATTTTTCAGTTTTAATACAAGTTTATTTCATCCACAAGTATTCTTCCTTTGTTGTTCTTTTACTGCAGTGTTGCAGCAAGAGTGCTGGGTTGATTGATTGCATATCAATCCCTTGCTTCATTCTATGTCATGACGTCCCATGTTCTTCTCAAGATTTCAATGTGGGTAACACTGATAACCTCATATGCCTATGAAAAATGTAATACTAAGATAAAAGATCATTCTAAGCAACACCAAACACGGATACTTCACCATTATATACCTTGTCATATGGGTGAACACACCGTAGATGACCTAAAATCATATTGGATTTAGCATATTAAGATCATTTCTTTTTTAAAGTGGATAATACCATAGAATATATACTAAAAACAAAGGGATGTACAAGTGTAAGAGTGAAAGTTCCCAAAAAAATCCCTATGCAGAAGACACCAAGTAGGCATGCCCCCCTTTTCTTTCCTATCAATCCTTTGGCAAATGTAAAAGTTGATGAAGAAGGTTGTTTAAATAGATAAGGGTGTAACCAAATTTTCAATGAATAGGCATCTTTCTTTTGATGCTTAAATTGCTCAAGGCCCAGAAGCAACGAAGTTGCCAATTGGACATAAGTTCAAGAGAACCTTAAGTTGTTCTATACAGGTAAACCATAAGAAAAGTATCATTAAAAGCAAAATAGTTTATAATTTCCATAGTCATATTGTCAGACTGAACCAAAAGATATTTAACATTTAATCATCGTGAATTCGTGATCAATGGTGTCTGTTGTTTCATTACATAATGAAGTGAAATATTCAAAGCAATATCATATTGGCACCCAAAAAATGGCATATAATATAAGCTAAAACAAGAGTTGGTTTTAAATCAATGCAACATGTAAAGGTAAATAAAATTATATCCCAACGTTAAGGTTCTTACCAACCCCAATAAGAGCAACTACCGATGACACAGCATCTGCACGATGGTGCCATGCATTTGCTTTCATTAGTTCACTCCCTTCCCTATCCCCAGCACGTTTTGTGATCCAATAAAGCCTAAAGTTCAACAAATACCCCATCAACTTCATGCAACTTCAAAGCGTGACAGTAACCTTTTCTGAGCACTAATGAAATTTTATAAAAGGTGGTGAAATAATGTTGAAGCTTCAATCTATACAACAATGTTGCCAAATCTAAATCAGTTGCAAAATCTGTAATAACATTGACACTGAGAGATTAGCATGTAAAATTAGCCAACATGATTCTGTGAAGACACGACTCTAAGAGCATTATCAAATTATCCATTGAAGTTATCCTTACGGTAGCATTTTTCTGCGCTGAGATTAGCATGCAACAAAAGTGCTACACGGGAAAGAAAGAGAAAGTTACAAGCAAACAAGAACCTATCCATAATCCATGATGCTTGTAATACATGATATACCATTCATTTAACAATATACTTAATCATTTGCAATAAGCTGCCATTTTCATCTCATTTCCTAAGATACATGGAAATTATGTTACTTTCAAATTTTTTAATAGATAGCTGGCTAAAGTAGAGGGAAGATAATATCGAGGAATACTACAGTCTACCTACCCTTCCTTGACAGAGATTGAAATAATAGTCATGCTCAAAGCCAGGACAGGGTGTTCCAAGTCAATCCCATGATGATGACCAACGTGACCATGACCGTCATGCTGATGTGCCAATGAAAGGTTAACAATATCAGGAGTGGACGCCAATACCCCCTGTGGGTCAGAAAGAAAAAAGGTAAAGAAGCATGCTCCATTTCAAATTCTATTAAAATCTCGCTGCCGTATAAATATTAAAATAGATCACAAAAAAAAACATTTTTTTAAAGGAAGGTTGTATCGCAAAATTCTATAAATAAACAGAATAAGTACAATCAAGATATGCGAAGAGGAGAGGTTCCTCTTGCAAAGAAAACAAAAGAAAACTACATCAACTGCTGAATAGGACCAGTCAAATGAACCTCCTTATTCCAGTCTTCAGCAGTTATTTTAAGGATATAATGACTCTAATGCATGGTTGGCAACAGCCGATACCGATACATACCGATATCGATAGGTACCGATAATGATATGAGAGGGGGTACCTAAATACCAGTCTTTACATTTAAAGAAAATAAAAATAATAATTGTTATTGACTGGTACCAGGCCGAAATGGGTCAGTACCGGGCCGATACACCCGATACCGGTACCAGTATGTAGTGATATCGGTACCCACCGCTACCGGAACCGACACTGGTACTGCCATCCTTGCTCTAATGGAATAGAAGCAATGTCCCAATAACTACATATACAACACATACTATGCAAAATCTTTTCTTAGGGAAGAAGCTACAAGGAGAAAAGTTCAATTTAACCAGCCAAACTATGGCCAAGAAAAGAGAAGATCTAATACCTGCAAAACATGTACCGCATGCCAGGCAATACCACCTGCAGTTGCTAAAAGCATACAGGAAATCCCAAGAGTTCCTAAGGTCTCAAATTTCCCATGTCCTAAGGAGAAAAAGAGACAACAATTCAATAATGGGGAAACATCACTAAAAAAGGTGAAAACCATGCAAGGCAATAAGTTGACAAATGTAAGATAAACTATAAGCTATAGTCATGAACAAGGATGGCAGTCTCAGTACCGGTCTTAGTATCAGCCGATACCAATACCGATATGTACTGGCATCGATATTGGTGGTATCGGCCCGGCACCGGCCGGTTTCGGCCCATATCTATAGGTACCAACTGATATTGATAGGTATCGGACAATGCCAATATGATATGCCTGAAACTGCCATCAACGTTTGATTCAGTCCTTTCTAAAAAAAACTTCAAATTGTCTAAGCAATTTTGGGAAATTGAGGTTGTCAATCAATTGTAATCTTCTTATGGTTTGTTTGCAAAGAGACATAAATCAAATCACCCATTAAATATGATTAATTTATCTTAATACCCAATTAGTAGAGGGGTTAGAGAAGGGTTAATGACAGTTCTGGTGTGATGGCTGATAAGGTGTCCCATTGTTATAGGTCAATGGTCATCGAATTGCACATCAACAACCATGACCTAGCATCATTAAGACCCACTTTGTTGCCCAGGCTATGGACTAACCCGGGGGGGGGGGGGGAGAGTGAATGGGTAAATAAAATTATAATTAAAAAATAGGCACAGCAGATGAACACAAACACAGAAGGAGATGAGAAACACAACAATTACACAAGCATATTAAGATATTTATACTGGTTTGGTCCTCAGACCTCCGTACAATCCCCAAACAACCTCTTGGAAGTTCCACTAGCTCAATGGCTACACAAGGTACGAACCCCTTGCAAATTATACACCAACCCACCCAGCCTCAGCTGGTCTTCCCTGAAAAAAAAGGCAAACCATCCTACCTTAGCAGGTCTTTCCTTCCTCTCAAGGAAGAGGTATAGCCAGTATACCTGATTAAAGGCTACACAACAATGCTCTTAAAGGCTACAAGTATACAATAAGCTCAAAATACAAATCAAGACTGCAAACAGAAAAATTGAGTATGCGAAGTCTTGATGCTGGTGAAGAGATCCCGAGAGCTTCAAGTAGCACAGCGTAGGATGGAAGTAATGGGTGAAATGCTCCAAGTTGAGGCATGCTCTCTAGGCTTTTCTTTCTTTTCTCTCTGTTAGCTTGAGTGAATTTGGATACAGAGAGAGTGCTTGAATTTGAATTTGCAAAAAAAAAGTGTCTTCTTCTGCCCGAGAGCTTCAATATGTAAAGAGTTTTTATTAATCCGTCTAGACAAAGCTTCCTTCCCATTATCTTTGTGAGTCCTCCTTGAGTCTAACGTTAACTCTTGTTGAGTCTAACATTAATAGAGATCAGTCTCAACCTGGAGAGAGCTTTCACAGAAATGTGTTTGGAACACTCGAAGCTTTTATTCCTTGTCTCCAAGACTTTCCCAAATCGGTTGTACGATCTCACCTTACCCTACGGAGAGCTAAAACAAGAACGATCCCATCTGATCTTCTGACCAGTGGGTAGGTGAATAGCAGGAATTCTGCAGAAAGAAGATTAGACAAACTGGCAACAATATCTGAAATGGCAGGAAGAAGATATACAATGTCTCACAATATCATCGATTTCAATAGACTGTTAACTAGGTCAAAGGAAATCAATCATAAAGTCGATTATCAGAAAAACTACTCAGTTTCTGAGTCGATTAGATGTGCTCAGATAATGGATGCTCAATTAGATGAAACAGAACATATAATCGATCAACCACAGCGCATATAATTAATAGGCTTTAACAGATAATCAAATTAACCAAGAGAGAGAATCAAAGTAAAGACGCTGAAAATAATCATTTTAATGTCCTCCTAATTGATTAGACGAGGAATGCTCCGATTAACCAATAGCTTGTCAGTTAGTCAAAAATCGCCACTAAGAGAACAAATCGGTTCACACAATCGATTCCAATGGACTTAATTGATTAAAGGTGATAAAATTGATAAAACTAATCGACTAAATGGGCCTTCTGGCAGAGTTAATCGATAGAGGTATCAATTAGATAGTCCGATTGTAAGGACTTTTTAGCACAAATACAGGATCGATTAAGTGACTTTTCAGCACAGATGACTTACTCACTATATAATCGATTGAGTAGTGGAACTTAATCGGAGTTCCAAGAAGTCTTTAATCAATACAAAAGTGTTTATTGACTTCCTGAATTCAGCTAAGTCCCAGATCATAGGTCTGGAGAACGTTTGAGATGCCAAAAAAGAGGAAACTTCCCAACAAGATCCTGTAGAGAGTTGACCTATATGGATATTGAGGAAAACAAAGTTCTCACAACAGGCAATAGGATCCCTGATCCTGTAAGAGATCATAGGTCTGGAGAACGTTTGAGAAGATTCAACCTCAGTCAGATACCATGTTATGAAGAAAGGATGATTAGCAGGAAGTTGTAACTTGGAATCCTCTATTACAGTATAAGCCCACAATATATACTAGTGTAGGCTGATCACCAGGACAACAAGAATATATATAAAAGATACACATATCTTTGAGGACATATGTACAATAGTAAAAGGAATAAATGCAGACCTCTCTAACGCACAGATCTCACATAAACAAAACAATGCCAAACATCATGAACAATAACAATAGGATATAGTGGCAGGAAGTAGATCCCAAAAAATTAACCATAGGGGTGTTCATTATCCTTCGGAGCTCTGGCAGCTCTAAATGACCATAAAGCAACACCACTGAGGACCTGCCAGATAATGTATGGATTTTAAAAAAAAAAAAATCAGTTGATTATATCATAGATCAACAATGCGTAATAAAGACAAACAGATGATATTCCAAAATAATAAACCAAGCAATATATTAAAAATGGCATAGACAAAACAACGTCAACAACAAGCAGTGTAGAGCATCACATGAAGATGAAGGCCACGTATAGCCCTCAGTTGCTGGTTAGCTGTAATGCCAATGTAAAGAAGTTTTGTCGTAGTCATGTAAAATCTGTATTCAAGAATTATGCAATTAAAAGTTTGTGTTTAAGAGTCAATCAGGTTTTGTTCACAATATTCAAACATATGAAGAAGTAAGAAAGGTGGTGGTAAGGACATCCGTGCGTGTTTCCATTTTGACCCGGCCCAGGTTTACCGTCGCCGCAGGACATCCGCAGTAGCTTGAGCACCATTGTGGCTAGCGGATGCCTAGTGATACATTTGTTATGTGATATTGGGCTTTTGTCAAGCCCCAATGATGTATTTTCTTTTATTTTAAACTTCCATGCCCATTAGTGGCCCCATGATGAATTTTTCAATTTTTGTATTTTTTCTTCCTCACTTTTCTTCTTTTAAGGCCTAGGGGTATTATGGACTTGGATGGACCTAGAGTTGCCTATTTGGGACCCTATATACATGCATGTGTACCCTAATAGGAAAGGGCTAATGATTGGAATAGAAACAGTTTTTGTTGGCCGCCTCTATGCATGTGTGTGGATCCCGTGAGGGGACTGTGTGAGAAAGGGGTGGGACGCCCCTCTGTTTCTTCTTGTTCCTCTCATCTCCTTCCTCCTTGCCTCTATGTCTTATATCCTGTCATCTCTCTCCCTTGGGCCTCCAAGCCATTCCTCCTAGTCTTCCCCATTCACTGTCCCGCATCATTTGGTATCAGAGCCCAACTGATCCACACCTCCACCACTACCTTCCTTCCCCTTTCTCTGTCTACGTTCCCTTTTCCTATCCATCTCTCTCCTGACTTCCCTCGGTCAAGAAGAAGAAGAGCACAAGTAGGAAAAGAAGAAGAGGGAGAGGAGGGCGTTGACTCACTTGGGAGCCGTCGTCGCCTGGCTCCACCGGATCCATCGCCGCCTTAGACGGCCTCTCCCGGTGGCCCTGCAACCGCCGCTGACCATTGCCAGTGCCGCCGCCTCCATCGCCAGTGACGCTGGCAACCCCCAGCAACAGCCGTCGCAGTCGTCGTAGAAGAAGAGAAGGAAGGGGGGGCTCGAGAGCCCAGTGCCCTCGTCGCCGACGCCCGGCCCCACCGGGGGCACTGTCGTCGTTGTCGGCCTTCACCGGCACCGCCAGCACCACCTTGTTGTGTCAATCACCCAAAACCCCCGCTGCTCATTGGGAGTCACGCGGGTTGTTGGGTTGCCATCAGTAGGGGTGTTCACGGGTTGGTTTGGTTTGGTTTAGAAGGAAAAAAATTTCAAACCAAATCAAACCGCATGGTCTCAGAAACCAAACCGAATAAATTCGGTTTATTTCGGTTTGGGTTCGGTTTGAACCGCTTGATACAACGGAAATAGCTATCACCAACACACGGGCCTTTGCCCGGTCATTGGGCTTACAGCAAACCCACACCAAGTCATGGTAACGGGCCGGCCCACAATAGCCTAAGGAGCATGGTAACAAGGGCTTCAAGGACACTTAATAAGATTCTCCAGGCGCCACTTTTCCTACCTCTCCGATCGCGGACTAAAACTATCCCCAGTAGGCCAGCTCCCCTCCAAACCTGCATCCTACGTTGGTTATTAGATGCCTTTTCCCACCTTTTTAGTCCGATACCGGGAACCTAACAAAAGAACAATCCCAAGAAGCCTATAAATTTGACATGATCACACCCCCTCACACACCGTTGCAACCATAGGCTACGTCTTTTCTACGAGGTTTGCTAACCAAATAACTGGAAAATTTCAAACTTTAGTATTGTACATTATATATAAGATATTTATAAGATTAAAAGATTATAAATATTATATAATTCGGGTTATTTGATTTGGTTCCGTTTTCTCGGTTTAGAAGACTTCGAAACCGAACCAAACCAAATTTCATTACAAACCGAACCGAACCGAAATTTCGGTTCGATTCGGTTTGGTTTTTCGGTTCAACCCAAATAGTGAACACCCCTAGCCATCGGCAGTCCTTACGGCCGTCGACGCAGCTCCGCCGTCTCCGTCGGGCGCCGCCGCCCTCATCTCACTCTTCCCCATCCTCTTATTGGTTCCTTCTCTCTGCCTTAGGGTTTGGAGGGGGGAAGGAGGGGGAGGAGAAGAAGAGGACCCGTGCCCCTTAAGCCAATCAAGTCAAACTGGTTTGACTGAACCAAGTGTAGGTGGCCTGAACCATGGTCCGCACCAGGTGCCATCCTAATTGATCAAGGATTCAAGAGGGGTCTAAGCCCACCACGTCCGCTGGTTCAACCAGGTTCCAACCCTGGTTCAAGCCAGGGTCCAGCAGATCAAAGCCAGAGCTCTGTAAGACTCGAGCCGTGCCCAAACCTGGTTTGTGCAGTGTGCCCGACAGTGCACCAGGAGTCTTATCGCACCGCCAGTGCCGAGACCACATTCGTGCTCCGATTTGTGAGCCAGTTGTGTGGGATCGTCTGAGCGAGGCCGACCTCGCTGCACATTGCGTCTGCCAGTTTGACCTTATTTTGCATGTCGCACTTGCACGCTTTACGAGGACGTTTGTGCATACTATTCGAGGTTGTCCCATGCTCCGTTTCAAGAGCCATCAGCGGCGTTGGTCTCGTCTAAGCGAGGCCCGTCCAGTTTCAACATACGTCTGCCCCAATTATGCATCATTTTGCGTGCCACTTCTACACGCATACTGAGGTCATCGGTTTATGCTCCGTTTCATGAGCCAATCGCACCATTATCTTTGTCTTGGCGAGGACGACTCAGCTCCAACGTGGTGCTACCCTGACATTGCCTCGGTTTTCGTGCCCCGCTCCACAGTAGGGAGGTTAACGTAATCGAACCCTCATATTGACTTGCTCGTTTAGTATTTGGATCATATACGCCATTGTGATTGTGTGGAAATTAGGTTGCCTAGCCACTCATTACAATATCACTGCTAGTTGTATGGGTTTGTGAGCGACCTGTCTTATAGCTCTAATCTGAGATGGTTGATGATGTTGCTGATTTCCTAGGCTGTTGGTAGTCCTCTATATCATCGATCAGCTCGCTATTCACTGCGAGGGACGACTTATCTAGCTTGCATTTCTTGTCATATTCACGTACTCTGTTTCATGGAAAAATGTACTCGATTATGCTTATTTGCTATCCACCACAGTGTTGGTTGCTGATCTCGATTCTTTAAAGTAGTCAAAGTCTTCTAGTGGTTTTCGCTAGTCTCATTTTCATCATTTGCTAGTTATCATTGTTGGGATTTCTCGGGTTTCTCCGGATCGCTCACGCAGCGGAAATAAAATATTACAGCGATCCGTTCTCGTTTCGAAAAACTAAGACTTACGATTATCGGATAATCGATTCTCACCGTGTGCGGATTCGAATCCGCAGCCGTTCGGTTCCGTCGGTGCGACACCGCAAGCCGCGCAAGTGTCCGGCCTCTAGCGAAGTCCACGCGATCCTCCCCGCGACGGATATCCTCACATTCCTCGTTCTTCGCAGCCCACGAAACCTCCGCCGGTCGCCGCAAAGATCGCCGCAACGCGCGGACGATTTACCGTCGAACGGGATTCGGAAAAGCGGCGGAGCAGATCCGGATCTGTCTGGACGTCAGAGAGAGAGAGAAACTAAGGAGGGGCGGCTAGGGTTAGCAACAGCTTTGCCTGCTCAGTCCGTTCGCTATGTTTTATACTAAACGCGCAGTTTTTCATAGAAACCCCCGGTTTGTATAAAACCTACTTATTTATCCATCGCCTTGAGAATCATTTACGTGTGACTCTCTAGGCCCAAGTACCAATCCAGTTAATGGTCCAACAAACCCAGTGACTCATCATTGGCTTTATTAATCAATTAATAACCCTTTATTAATTAATTAATCAATCGAATTGATGTCGCACATCGAATTCGACCGGACCTCCGATCACATTGGGTGCCAAGCAACACCGCGTGAACCCGGAAGGTATTGGGGTTAAGTAACCCACTCTTGGAACCTTTCTGCCGACAGTTACCGCGTGGATATAATCCTTCATTCGTACAATGCTCTCGAGTCAACTCAGGGTATGGCGAGCTGTCAAACCCTAACCGGTCGACTCACTTGGATTGGATGCCGCTGATGAATATCGGAAAACTCCTTTCCCGATATTACCGTCCGCCCTGGCCAGGGACTTTCGCGCATCCTTCCTAGAACATTCTCTCTCTAAGTACCAAGAACGAATGATTCCTTATTGACACACAATTCCCTTCGACGGTATTCCACTGTACCCAATCTTTGGCGTATTAGAATCACGTGGCTAGAGATTTGTAAACCAAGGTCAAAGCACATAAGTCCACCGACAAGGTATCCTTGGTGTCTCATGACCGAGGACTATCCACGCAACTGCGACAAGCTGGTTGACAGTAAGGTACAATACCATCCAGCGATTCAGTCGGATCAGTTCAGTGAACTCATTCTCCAATGAGCACCTACAGATTCGCCTTAGTGTCTCCACACAAGTGACTTATGAGATCAGTCACCCTCATCATATGAGCATGAGTAATCTGTACTAGTCTAACCGGATATCCGATGTCCTTCTCGATATCCTCCGACTATGAACGATTAAGAATATGTGTGTTTAAGTGATCAGTCTCGTTAGTATGATCTCATCATAATCTGATCACTATAGCACATATTCACGGACTTCTTTATGAGACGATAATTAATGCGATTTACACATAATAAATATTATGTCATTTTATTAATAAATGAACGAGATTTACATAGTCAGATTGGCTTGTAGGCCACCTAAAACTAACAATCTCCCACTTGGACTAAAGTCAATTACCTTTATACAATAATCCCATAGACTCTAGGTGACGCTCAAACACAATTTGAGCCAACAGCTTTGTCAGTGGATCTGCTACATTGTCGACGGATGGAACTCTTTCCACTATTACATCTCCTCTGGATAAGATGAAAGCGCCTCAGAACACCTTTCGATTTCTGATGAGACCACGGCTCTTTCACTTGTGCAATAGTCCCATTGTTGTCGCACAACAGCGGAACATGATCAAGGATATGGGAACTATGTCAAGGTCGGTGTTGAACTTTCTTCAACCACACTATTTCCTTAAAAGCTTCAGCTGCAGCGATGTGCTCAGCTTCAGTCGTCGAATCTGTAGTGGTTACTTGCTTGGAACTCTTCCAGCACACTGCACCTCCCTTTAATGTAAACACAAATCCAGATTTAGACTTGCTATCATCTGGATCTGACTGAAAACTCAAGTCAGTAAAGCCTCGCAGTTTCAAGTCACCTCCTCCATAGACAAGAAACATATCCTTAGTTCTTCTCAAGTACTTAATGATACATTTCACTACCTTCCAGTGCTCTTCGCCTGGATCAGCCTGAAATCTGCTCGTAACACTTAGAGCAAATGCAACATCAGGTCGTGTACATAGCATGGCATACATGATAGATCTTATGGCAGAGGTATAGGGTATTCTATCCATGAATGCCCTTTGATTAGGAGTCTTAGGAGACTGCTCCTTTGAGAGACTAATTCCATGTCTCATCGGTATGAGACCTCTCTTGGAATTTTCCATGCCAAACCTTTTGACTATGGTATCTATGTACAAAGATTGGGTCATTCCAAACATCCTCTTTGATCTATCTCTATAGATCTGTATTCCCAATACGTAGGATGCTTATCCCAAATCCTTCATGGAGAAGTTTTTCGACAGCCAGATCTTTACTGATGACATCATAGCTACATCATTCCTAATGAGTAGTATGTCATCTACGTAAAGAACTAGAAAAATGATTGCACTCCTACTGGTCTTCTTGTACACACAAGGCTCATTTTCATTCTTAATGAAGTCATAAGACTTGACAGCCTCGTCAAATCTTATGTTCCAGCTCCGGGAGGCCTACTTCAGTCCATAAATAGACCTCTGAAGCTTGCACATTTTATCTGGAGATTCTTTGGATGTGAAACCTTCTGGTTGTACCATATACACCTCTTCCTCAAGGTTACCATTGAGGAAGGCAGTCTTTACATCCATCTGCCATATTTCATAATCAAAATGTGCAGCAATGGCGAGCAGAACTCTGATCGATTTTATCATGGCAACTGGTGAGAAAGTCTCGTCATAGTCAATTCCTTGCCTTTGACGATATCCCTTTGCCACCAACATTGCCTTATAAGTGTCGATCCGTCCATCAGCACCGATCTTTCTCTTAAAGATGCACTTGCAACCGATGGGTACAATACCCTCGGGCAAGTCCTCCAAGTTCCAAACTTGGTTGGTGTACATGGACTGAATTTCTGAGTTCATGGCTTCTCGCCATTTCCCGGCTTCTGGGCCTTCTATAGCCTCCTGGTAGGTTTTAGGATCATCATCCTCATTGTATTGTACCTTAGACTTACCTTCAGCAATATGTCCCATATATCGTTCGGGTAGTCTAGGTACTCTACCAGATCTACGAAGCTCATCTGTGTGTACCTGAACAGATTCAGGAACTAATATCTCATCTGATGATAATGTAGCTGTTTGGAGATCTAGAACCTCTTCTAGTACTATTTTACTCCCACTGTCCTCCTGGAGAAGGTATTCCTCTTCCAGGAAGACAACTTTCCTGACGACAAACACATTTTGTTCACCAAGATGGAAAAAATAGTATCCAAAGGTTTCCTTTGGATATCCCACAAACCTGCATTCATCAGTTCGTGATTCCAGCTTGTCTGGATCATGCCTCTTCACATGAGCAGGACAACCCCAGACTTTAACATGTTTAAATTCTAGTTTCCTGTCTTTACATATCTCATATGGAGTAGAGGCTACAGACTTGTTGGGTACTCTGTTCAGTAGGTATGCTGCTGACTCTAGAGCATACCCCCAGAGGGACACTGGTAATCCCGAAAAGCTCATCATGGATCGCACCATGTCCAACAAGGTGCGATTCCTCCTTTCTGATACACCATTCATCTGTGGTGTATATGGAGGGGTCAACTGAGAAAGGATACTATTATCCTTTAAGAATTGTGTGAAGTTAGTACTCAAGTATTCTCCTCCTCGATCTGATCGAAGAGCTTTAATACTCTTTCCTAACTGCTTCTCTACCTCATTCTTAAACTCCTTGAACTTCTCAAAAGTTTCCAACTTGTACTTCATTAAGTACACATAGCCGAATCTTGAGAAGTCATCGGTGAACGTGATGAAGTATGAAAAACCACATTTGGCTTGGGTAGACATGGGACCACATACATCCGAATATATTAGTTCCAAAATGTCCTTGGCACGTTCTCTATATCCAGTAAATGGAGATTTTGCCATCTTTCCTATAAGACATGATTCACATGTTGCAAACGATTCGTAATCGAATGCAGTTAAGTAACCATGCTTATGCAACTTTTGCAACCTGCTTTCGCCAATGTGCCCAAGTCTATAATGCCACATGTAGACTTGGTTCACACAATTCTTGTTTTTCTTAAGAGCATTATCAATTTGAAGATTGTAATAAGAAACATCTAAAAGATATAGACTGTTGACTAAAGATGCTGAAGCTATTGATTTATTACCATAATAAATTGAACAACTTCTATTCTCAATAGTCAACCTATATCCTATCTTGTCCAAACAAGATATTGATACGATGTTCTTTATTATGCTAGGATCATAATAACAATCTTCTAATAATAAGGCATCTCCCGATGGAAGCCTGAGGTTTGCTGTCCCAACAGCAATCGCCGCAACTTTTGCGCCGTTTCCTAGCCTCAATTCGACCTCGCCTTGTCTCAGCTTGCGCTTACTTGTCAACATCTGTGCATCATGACAGATATGAGAAGCACATCCGGTATCCAATACCCAAGATGTGGAATCTCTAACTGACAAGTTGATATCTATCATATAGATATCTGAAGCTTCAGACAGCTTCACTCTTCCATGAGCTTTATCATGAAGGAACTCCTTACAGTTCCTTTTCCAGTGACCATACTGCTTACAGTAGAAGCAGTCATCCTTTACTACTCTTTTACCTTTGTCCTTCGATCTTTTATCGTTAGCTGTCACCTCTGCTTCAGGGGCATCCAATGTCGATTCAGCAGGAAGATCAGCTCTAGGGACAAAGTTATTGTGCTCAGATCTGAAGACATTCTTCAGATTTCTGAACCAATCCGAGTAGATCAGATAAGTCAAAAGGCATCAAGTATGCCACGAAGTGGGTTATTCGACGACATAATTCCCTATAGGAGATAAGTAAAATCTATTTAACAGATGTTCAATTATTAAAATTTAAAACAAAACAAAGTATTTTGTTCAAGTCTAACTCCCACTAATTTTCGACGGACTGTATAACCCTTAGTTATACAGAACGGGAGACGCCGACAGTCTCCTAGTGGGGATCAGAATCTCAATGACTTACACTACAGCCTTATGGATAGCACAACAAACTGTAATACAATCAAAGAGCACCCAACTCATGGGACTTGCAGCTCCTTGCAATATCTGATCATAACTTCGGTCCCCAGAGATTTAATGGCCTTGTGGATAACACAACAAACCACTAATTCTGGTCTAAGCTAACCATCATTACGCGACGAGCATAGATTTGCATGCAGCCCTTGTAGATAGCACAACAAAACTACATGGTTCCTCTACCCCGATCATATAGACATCTAATGCCATAGCCACAGTTTCTCCTCCCAATTAAGCAGGCCTTGTGGATAGCACAACAAACCTGCCTAAAGTGATTCGAATCCTATGACTATAACAATGGTGGACCACGTGGTAAGTTCTTAACTACTCGCGTTACGGCTTAAAGTTTATCTGAGAGTATTTAGATAACTTTTATCTTGGTCTCTCCTAGGTGATAGTATAAAAATATATCGTATATATTTAGTAAATACTATACCTGCTTAGATTCATAATCAAAAGAAAACAATGCATCTCATACATGTCATTAGTGTGGTCATGGATAGGACAGTGGGTTTGACTGGAGCCAACAGTCAAACGCACACACAATCTAACACAACAATTATATTATATAACCTGCAAACACATAGGCAAGAGATCTCCATATTTTCGCCTTCCTGGTTGCAGCTGTGGATCGTCCTCGCTCCTTCTTCGGTTGCCTCGATCGGATTACAATAATTCTAAAATTACAAGTAAATTGAAGAAGACCTTATGGCGAGTACAAGAGAGAGAGGGAGGTAGAAATACATCGGAGTATGAGAGAGAGAGGTGCGCAGACCTCTATTTATTAACAATTAATAAACAATCATACATCTACGATCCACACAATCCATTCATCACATGAATAATAAATTAAGTGTCTATCCATGACCACGGTGTGTTTTAAACATTCCACATGATTCAGCGCATCACATGACTAAAATAAAAGAGCTTTCAAAATAAATAATTTTGGCTTTCAAAAAGCTGGGATCCAATCAAAATTGATATTTGAATTTTGAAAACTCATTTTATTAACTTAACATGCAATTAAATCTAAATTTAAAAGCATTAAACACACATCACATGCGCACACACTCCAAATTAATAATTCCATATTATTCCATGCAAATTAGAACATTTCTAATAATCTAACACTTAGATTAAACCCCATTAATAATCTAACAATTAGACTATTAAAAACTAATCTAACTCTTAGATTAATCCAACAAAGTTAATTAACAATTTAACACTTAAATTATTAATTAACTCTAATTATTAATTAACTACTAATCTAACTCTTAGATTAGTTAATTTAAAATTAATTATTAACTTAACACTTAAATTAACAATTAACTTTAATTAATTAATAATTACTAATCTAACTATTAGATTAAATGATTAATGTTAATCATTAATTTAACCCTTAAATTAATAACTAACGATAATAATTAAAGACTACTAATTTAACATTTAAATTAGTCATTTAAGTCAATTATTAATTTAACAATTAAATTAACAACTAACACAAATAATTAATTAACAATTAGATGAAACAATAGTTAATAATCTAATAATTAGACTAATAACTATTAATAACTAATTTAACATTTAAATTAGTTAAATTGAGGTTAATAATCAATTTAACATTTAAATTAATATTAACCTCAATTAATTAACAACTAATTGCTAATTAATTAACCCTTAAATTACTAAATGATTCAAAATCATTAATGCCCAAATAATTAAAATTGAATAATAAATTTGAATATCAAAACAATTTTGAATATCAAATCAAAATCAGATTTTAATATTATTTAAATGGGCAAATTAGGGGTTTATTCAAATAAAGGAAATAGGGGTTCAAGTTGGGGTTGGTGGCTGAGCCAGCTAGGCCCCTGGCCGAGCCCTGTGCGAGACAGGACCCTCCTGGCTGAGCTAGGGCTCTGGCCAGGGTCGAGCCTGGCCCAGCCCGACCCGGCCTAGCAGGCCCGGTTCGCCAGACCGGCCCTCCCCCATCCCCAGCCCCCCTTTCCCTTTCACAGAAACCCTAACCTGCGTTTGCAGGTTAGGCGGCGGCGTATGGGGCGCCGCCGGCAGCCGGCCCGACGCCGCCCGGACCCGCCGGCGACGTCCCCGGTGCCGGCTACGCACGTCGGTGCCGACAGGGCCGCGCGGAGGCCCTCCAAATTGCTGCAGGCCGAGCCTCACTCCTTCCCCTAAAATCAGTTTTATGTTCAAAAAACCGTGGGGAAGAAAAGAGGGGAGATCTCCATCTCCCTTTACGGCACCGATTGCAGGCCTGGTGGTGACCGGCGACATCTCCGAGATGATCTGGGATGCCGATCCACCTCCCCAACGATTGGGGTACCCGAACGAAGCCGCTTGAACATCGTTGTTCTTCGTTTCATGGAGAACACCAAAACCCCAAAATAAAAATCCGAAAATGGAAGAAAAATAATCTGATTATTCGTGTTCAACTCATGAACATTTTTCTATCACTATAATCGGATTATATGCATGGAATAATACACAGAATTACTAAATCGGAGACCGAAACGGGACGAGAAACAGTGGAACCTGGCTCTGATACCACTGTTGGGATTTCTCGGGTTTCTCCGGATCGCTCACGCAGCGGAAATAAAATATTACAACGATTCGTTCTCGTTTCGAAAAACTAAAACTTACGATTATCGGATAATCGATTTTCACCGTGTGCGGATTCGAATCCGCAGCCGTTTCGTTCCGTCGGTGCGACACCGCAAGCCGCGCAAGTGCCCGGCCTCTAGCGAAGTCCACGCGATCCTCCCCGCGACGGATATCCTCACGTTCCTCGTTTTTCGCAGCCCACGAAACCTCCGCCGGTCGCCGCAACACGCGGACGATTTCCCGTCGAACGGGATTCGGAGAAGCGGCGGAGCAAATCTGGATCTGTCTGGACGCCAGAGAGAGAGAGAAACTAAGGAGGGGCGGCTAGGGTTAGCAGCAGCTTTGCCTGCTCAGCCCGTTCGCTATGTTTTATACTAAACGCACAGTTTTTCATAGAAACCCCCGGTTTGTATAAAACCTACTTATTTATCCATCGCCTTGAGAATCATTTATGTGTGACTCTCTAGGCCCAAGTACCAGTCCAGTTAATGGCCCAACAAGCCCAGTGACTCATCATTGGCTTTATTAATCAATTAATAACCCTTTATTAATTAATTAATCAATCGAATTGATGTCGCACATCGAATTCGACCGGACCTCCGATCACATTGGGTGCCAAGCAACACCGCGTGAACCCGGAAGGTATTGGGGTTAAGTAACCCACTCTTGGAACCTTTCTGCTGACAGTTACCGCGTGGATATAATCCTTCATTCGTACAATGCTCTCGAGTCAACTCAGGGTATGGCGAGCTGTCAAACCCTAACCGGTCGACTCACTTAGATTGGATGCCGCTGATGAATATCGGAAAACTCCTTTCCCGATATTATCGTCCGCCCTGGCCAGGGACTTTCGCGCATCCTTCCTAGAACATTCTCTCTCTAAGTACCAAGAACGAATGATTCCTTATTGACACACAATTCCCTTCGACGGTATTCCACTGTACCCAATCTTTGGCGTATTAGAATCACGTGGCTAGAGATTCGTAAACCAAGGTCAAAGCACATAAGTCCACCGACAAGGTGTCCTTGGTGTCTCATGACCGAGGACTATCCACGCAACTGCGACAAGCTGGTTGACAGTAAGGTACAATACCATCCAGCGATTCAGTCGGATCAGTTCAGTGAACTCATTCTCCAATGAGCACCTACAGATTCGCCTTAGTGTCTCCACACAAGTGACTTATGAGATCAGTCACCCTCATCATATGAGCATGAGTAATCTGTACTAGTCTAACCGGATATCCGATGTCCTTCTCGATATCCTCCGACTATGAACGATTAAGAATATGTGTGTTTAAGTGATCAGTCTCATTAGTATGATCTCATTATAATCTGATCACTATAGCACATATTCACGGACTTCATTATGAGACGATAATTAATGCGATTTACACATAATGAATATTATGCCATTTTATTAATAAATGAACGAGATTTACATAGTCAGATTGGCTTGTAGGCCACCTAAAACTAACAATCATTTCATCATGCCATATCATTTTGGGGTCAGTTTCACACCAACGTCTTTGTAGCGTGCACTCCTAGTATACTTCACGGCTTATGCCCATACGTAGTGGTTTTGATTTTCAGTTCTGCTCTTATGGCTGAATCACACACTAGCACACCTGCAGTCCCTAAGATGACTGATTTATTCGGCCAGCTCATGCGTCGGATGGATTAGTTGGACCACCGCATTGATGAGCGCCTCAATCACTTTGAGGAGTCGCTTCAGACCGTACAGGATAGACCGTCCACACGGTCCAGGGGATTGCGGGTCATACTTCCACTCCCACAGGACACCCTCCGGGCCAGGGTCCAATTCGGGCGGCTGCCTGCCAAGATGAGATCCTAACCCCAGCTCCCCACCCCACGCATCCCTAGACTTACCCGCCACTTCCCGGGAACCTACCTCCTCTTGTGCACCTACCACCTCGAGCTGATAGAGCAGTTGGCTGGCGAGTCAAGGATGATAGGTCTGATTATGATCCTATGGATGAGATCGGTTACACCAATCGATTTGATGCACGAAGATTCAGGAGGTAGGATAGGCCACATGATTTGAACTGGGGGTTAAATAGGAGGCATCCGCAACACCAGGGTGATCGTCCCGACTGCGGTGGACGATTGGATCAACTTGACCGTTTTGATCGGCGTGATAGAGATGATCGATTCCATCGACATGAACGATGTGACCGCTTTGATCGACATGATCGGGGTGATCGGTTCAGTCATGACAATCAGTTTGATCAAGTGGGCTATGGCCATGATCAAAGGTACCCCCGGTACACGAGAGATCGGGACGACCGGGGTGGATTTGGAGATGAGCAGAAGCCCTACCGTGATTATGGTGATCAAGATGATCGACGGGCCGTTCATGTTGAGGCTCCCACATTTGATGGGAGGCTAGCATGAACCACTATTTTGATTGGATGGGCATGACCGATGCTCGCCGAGCGCGCTTCGCTCTGATGAAGCTGACAGATCAGACTCAAACCTATTGGTCTAATGTTGAGGCGCTTCGTGCACAGAGGCATCAGGAGCCCATTGAGTTATGGGAGGATATAAAGGTATTACTTCGTAAAAAGTACCTTCCTCCGACTTATCGTCATCGCCTCATCGATCAAGATAGAATCTCACACACGGGACTCGTTCAGTGTCTAAGTACATTTCTGAGTTTGACGAGTATCTGATGAGGTGTGGAGCTAGAGAAGAGAGAGCGCTAACTCTTTCCCACTTTCGGAGGGGTCTACGCCATATTTATCAGTAGGAGATGTTCCGACAATATGTGACAACCATCAAGCATGCCTATCAGGTTGTGCGTGAGATGGAGTAGTTGGAGTTAGCTTCGCCCCCGCGCACTGACCTTTCAGCGTGCTACACCGGGAGCTCAGCCTCGGGGTTCCGCCTTCAGAGCTGTAGAGCCTGCTCGTCAGGAGCCCTTTCCTAGACCCCGCTTTCCTCCTCAGAGAGACCCTATTCTGCCTTAACCTATCCCACATGCCCGCCCTCCAGTTGGCGCTCCACCTTTTAGGCGGGAGGATAAGGGGAAGTCCCAGGATGTGGGTGAGTCACCCCAGGAAAGTGGGCCCCGCGGTCGTTCTTTCAGGTGCCAGGGGCTAGGCCACTATGCTTCCCATTGTCTCACTAGATCTTTGGCTATCGAGAGTGCCGACCCTGAGGAGCCTCCACCCGTTGTACAGGATGTGACTTATGAGGCTGGAGCCAATATGGCCACTGAGTTTCAATCTGATGAGGAAGAGATGACCGGTTGTATGTATGAGCATTGAGGATACTGAGCTTTTGCCAAATAGGGGCAGGCTTGGAGTCGTTTGTTGTTTTGACTCAACCGAAGGAGAGTGATGACTAGCGTCGGACTGCGATCTTTCATACCTATTATCGAGTGGGCGATAAGGTGTGCAAACTGATCATCGACAGTGGAAGTTGCATCATCGCAAGTTCCACTAAAGACATCGAGCACCTTGGATTGGCTGTTGTGGACCATCCTCGCCCCTACCACATATCGTGGGTGGCCTCTACCTTCATTCTCATTCGGACGAGATGCCTCGTTTCGATTATCTTCTCCCCTTACGAGGATAATATCTAGTGTGACATCTTACCGATGGAGGTCGGGAGCCTCATCCTTGGCAGGCCGTGGATCTATGATGTGGACGTGGTCCTTTATGGTCGATTCTTCGCGTGTGTATTTCCATTTGGCAACATGCGCATGACTTTACAGTCCTCCCAACCTAAGTCTGCACCTCAGCAGGAGGCATTCCAGCCTAGTGCTCCTACTTCTTCTTCTACTCTCTCTACCACCGATGTCGTTGCATCTTCTAGTGTTACATCCACTAGCACTCTAGCATCTTATGGCAGGGCACTGTTGAGTACTCCTTCCATTCCCCGCTCGACCTTTTCGAGCAGTACTATGGCCCGTGCACCTTCCATCTTTGGCGCACCTTCTACGACCCTACAGCTTATTAGCACTAGAGAGCTTGAGCATGACATTGGCGAGAGCGAGACTGTTTACCCTTTAGCAGTTAGAGAGGTTACTATTATGACCTCGAGTGATCACCCCATTAAAGTCACCTCTCTTCTTCAGGAGTTCTAAGATGTCTTTCCTGAGGATCCTCCGGAGGGTTTGCCACCCATACGTGATATCCAACACGCCATCAATATGATTCTGTGATCCACTTTACCCAACCTGCCACATTATCGTATGAACCCCACTGAGCATTATGAGCTTCAAAGACACGTTAAGGAGCTCCTGAGGAGGTGCTCCATTCGTGAGAGCATGAGCCCATGAGATGTTCCCGCATTTTTAGCTCCTAAAAAAGATGGCACCTGGAGGATGTGTATAGACAGTCGCGCAATAAACCGCATTACTGTCAAGTATCGATTTCCCATCCCCCGTCTAGATGACATGCTTGATATGGCACCGGGAGTCACTGTGTTCTCCAAGATTGATCTGAAAAGCGGCTATCATCAGGTCCAGATCAGACCTGGGGATGAGTGGAAGACAGCATTCAAAATGAAGGATGGGCTCTACGAGTGGTTAGTTATGCCCTTCGGACTGTCCAACGCCCCTAGTACTTTTATGCAGCTAATGACCCAGGTACTGCAACCTCTCATTGGTGTCTTCTTGGTCGTGTATTTCGACGATATTATCATTTACTGTCGTTCTAGGAGGATCATCTAGAGCACCTTCAGCAAGTGTGTCTCATCCTTCGTCGCGAGAGTCTACTCGGTAACCTCTAGAAGTATGCTTTCATGACTGATCGAGTGATCTTCTTGGGGTTCATTGTTTCAATTGAGGGTGTTTTCGCTAATCCGAAGAAGATCAGGGCGATAATAGAGTGGCTCGAGCCGTAGTCTATCTATGATATACAGAGTTTTCACAGGTTGGCAATATTCTACCGTTAATTCATGTGCGGGTTCAGCTCTCTTACCTTCGATCACTGACTGCATTCGGAAGGGAGCCTTTCATTGGACGAAGGCCGCTGCTTCGGCCTTTCGTGACATTAAGGAGCATATGACCCAGGCACATATTCTTCGTTTGCCGGATTTTGCGAAGGTGTTTGAGGTCTCCTGTGATGCTTCTGGTGTCGGCATAGATGAGATTTTGAGTCAAGAGGGCACCCCGTTGCATACTTCAGCGAGAAATTGAACGATGCTAAGCTGAAATACTCTACCTATGATAAGGAGTTTTATGCGGTAGTTCAGGCGTTGAGGTATTGAAGACATTACCTGCTACTGCAGGAGTTCATCCTGTATTCGGACCATGAGGCTCTCAAGTTCCTCCATGCCCAGAAGAAACTGAACCCGAAGCATAGGCATTGGATGGAGTTTCTTCAAGCCTACACCTTTGTCTTGAGACATAAAGCGGGTGTGGAGAACCGTGTGGCCGAAACGCTGAGTCACCGATATTCTCTATTATCAATTGTCAGCGTGGAAGTTACTAGGTTTAAGAAACTCCGTGAGGAGTATTCAGTTTGCCTAGATTTTGGTCTGATTCACACCGCTCTTCTTGCCAGGCCCTCACGAGAGTTCAATGATTACATCTTGCAGGAGGATTATCATTTTTGTGGTGATCGATTGTGCGTTCCATGGACTTCGGTCCGTGATTTCTCATTTGGGAGGTACATGCGGGTGGTCTAGCCGGTCACTTTGGCCAGAACAAGGCCATTGAGCTTGTTGAGCACCGCTTCTTCTGGTCTAGCCTGAAGCGTAATGTGGCACATATTGTTGCTCAGTGTCGCACCTGCGCTACGGTAAAGCAGAAGAAGCAGAATATTGTCTTATACATTCCTCTTCTCGTACCCGACCGTCCGTGACAAGATGTTAGAATGGATTTTATCTAAGGCCTGCCACAAACCGTCCGTTGGCACGATTCTATCTTGGTGGTCGTTGATCGGTTCTCCAAAATAACTCATTTTATCCCATGTTCCGAGACTTCTGATGCGTCTCGAGTAGTCCATCTCTTTTATGAAGGAGTTGTTCGTTTGCATGGGTTACCGAAAACCATCGCCTCTGACAGGGATGTGTGATTTGTCAACTGTTTTTGGAAGATCATGTAGTATCTCTTGGGCACCAAACTCAAGTTCTCTACTGCTTACCACCCCCATACTGATGGGTAGACTGAGGTTGTTAATAGAAGAATGGGTGACTTGTTGTGTTGTCTAGTTGGTGAGCATACACATAGTTGGGATCAGGTCTTAAAGCATATTGAGTTTGCATATAATAGTTTGGTTAATAGGTCTACAGGCATGAGTCAATTTGATATAGTCACAGACTATAGACCTAGAGGACCTATAGATCTTGTTCCACTGCCCATTCATGCACGTATTTCTGAGTCTGTACAGTCACTAGCAGAACATATTAAGAGTCTTCATGATAGCATCCGTCGTCACATTAAGATCACTAATGAACATTACAAGAGAATGGCAGATGCGCATAGGCGACATCATGAGTTTCAGAAGGACGATCATGTGATGATCAGGCTCAGACCTAAACAGTTTCCTTCTGGAACCATGAAGAAGCTGCAAGCTTAAGGAGTTGGTCCATTCAAAGTGTTGAAGCGAATTAGACCGAATGCGTATGTTGTGGATTTACTCTCGAACTATGACATCAAACCACATTCAACGTCTCAAATTTGGTAGGTTATCGGAACCCGACATTGATTCCCAGTGACCCGTTTGAGCCTTCTCCTTTCCTTGAGAGTGACGCCACCCATGAGAGTCCACTTCTAGCCCCTGTTCTAATACGGCGTAAGCATATTGACCATATACTTGACAAACAGGTTATTACTTTTAGGGATGGGGTCTATCACCGTTACCTAGTTCACTGGAAAGAGAGGCCGCCGACTAAGGACACATGGATTATGCGCGAGGAGCTACAGTAGATTGACTTGGATCTCTTGGAGCGCCATCAGAGTGGCCGACCCTTACTCGACGGGTCGAGTGCCTCCCATCCGAGGAGGATTGGTGAGAACACCCGTGCGCGTTTCCGTTTCGACCCAACCCAAATTTATCGTCGCCGCAGGACATCCGCAGCAGGTCAGCAGCTAGGGCTGGCAATGAGCCGAGCCGAGCCGAGCTTTGCATGGCTCGGGCTCGGCTCGGGTCAATGGAGCTCGACTCGAGCTCGAGCTCTAAATATGGGCTCGAGCTCGGCTCGACTCGTTTTCGCCAGGCTCGAGCTCGGCTCGAGCTCGAACCAATGAAATCTGGACATATGCGATTTAATTTTAGTCATTTGATGCAGAATGAGGATTTTTTAGTATTCTTATTCAAACTTGTGTAATAATACTCTATCAAGACATATAAAATAAAAACTAATCAATTCAATTAAAATCCCAAGAAAAACAATTAAATGCATAATAAAAAATGAACAAGAACCTTAATGGGCAGATTTTGAACTCAATTAAACATGAATATAGACTTTTTGTGATAATACTAACTACATATATGAAAATTTAAACGCGGGACACGGATGGAATGTCACTTTGACCTAGTTTGGAAAAATTAAAAAAAACATGTTAAATATTTCGAGCCGGCTCACGAGCTGACGAGCCGAGCTACCGTAAGCTTGAGCTCGGCTCGTTAAGCTATTCGAGCTTCTACTTAAGCTTGAGCTCGGCTCGTTTGACATTTCGAGTCGAGCCGAACCGAGCTAAAATCGAGCCGAGCCCGAGCGGCTCGCGAGCGGCTCGGCTCATTGCCAGCCCTATCAGCAGCATTATGACTAGGAGATGCCTAGTGGTACATTTGTTATACCTCTTTTTGCGATATTGGGCTTTTGTCATGTCCCAATGATGTATCTTCTTTTATTTTAGGCTTTCAGGCCCATTAGTGGGCCCATGATGATTTTTTCTTGTTTTTTGTATTTTTTCTTCAACAATTTTCTTCTTTTAGGGCCTAAGGGTATTATGGACTTTGATGGACCTAAGGTTGCCTATTTGGGACCCTATATATATATATATATGCTTGTATACCCTAATAAGAAAAGGTTAATCATTGGAATAGAAAGAGTTTTTGTTGGCCGCCTCTGTGCATGTATGTGGAGCCTGTAAGGGGCCTGTGTCACTGTGTGAGAAAGGGGTGGGACACCCCTCTGTTTCTTCTTCTTCCTCTCATCTCCTTCCTCCCTGCCTCTACGTCTTCTACCCTGTCATCTCTCTCCCTTGGGCCTCCGAGCCATTCCTCCTAGTCTTCCCCATTCACTGTCCCACATCAGGTGGTGGAACAACATATTATCATTTTGTAGGAGTTCTATGAACATTGAATATCTTCAAGGGTTTATCCTGGTCTTATTGACAAAGTTTAATGTTGACAGCCCAATAGAAACCCGTTATACTTCATAATTCATTCTATATGCAGAAGCAAGAGCTTAATCAATTTTTGAAATATTGAAAGCTGGCAATTGCTATTGTTCATATGCCACGAAGAATGGTTCTTAACTCAATTTTCTACCAAGGCAATTGATGGAAAAGTTCCACGATAAGGATAGCCTTTACATGGTTTTTATCAATTTTGGAGAAAGCATATGTCAGAGGGAAGAAAAATACTATCCAGTGAGCACTAGAAAGAAAAAGGACTCCAATAAAATATATAGATAACATTAAGGATATGCACTAAGGAGCAAAACGGTTGGCAGAGGGAAAACAATTATTCAAACAAACAATTTCTCAGTTATAGCTGGTTTAAATGAAGTGATGTTTTTAAGCCCACGAGAACATGAAAGTTCTGTGTACATATGCCTTCCAATTCTATTCCCCATAAGAAAGTAGAACTGTAAACAAAGTCGAAATGCATAAACCTGACTCTGCTTGGCGTCAGACTGAAATAATCAGACTTGGATTTGTATGCAACTAATGTTGACTCTGATTCTTACCCATCTACAAAACTATTTTCAAGTATTTAGGGTTGATAATTGAAACCCATAGATAGACATATAAACAATGATGCAGCCCACAGAATTACAACTGTTTCACTAAAATGGAAACTAGCTCTGGAGTACCTTGTGATCATCGCATCTGGATTGAGGGCAAAGTTCAATAAAATGACAATCAAACAGGCTTACATAGAGTGTTACATAACTAAGAGATGCCACAATTGACAAGATGGGAATATTGGAATTTTTTTTGGGAAAGTGGATGGTACCATGGAAATAATTGAAATGCTTAGGTGGATATGCGAAAAGACAAGAAAGATCCAATATCAAGTGACCATAGAAAGATGGACAGAGCAGCAATAGGGGATAAAATTCACGAAAGTCAATCGAGATAGGCTGGACATGTCCCAAGAAGACCGATATGAGCATTTCTTAAAAGATATAGTCACCAGTTTTATAAGGTAGACAGGAAAGATGAAGGCAAAATTAACTTGGACATAAGCAAATGAGAAAATGTATTACATTAGGCAATCTAAATATAAATACAGTATATGATGAGTCGAATAATGGAATATAAACGGTTTGGCATTTGGTGGATGATGATGATGATGATAACAATGATGACATTGCTAATTAATGGTATTGGCAAAAACCATTTAGTCCCGTATTGGAAGCTCATGAAGCAATCATTTCCCTACATCTTGGAGCATAGATGGAAATCTCGGTATCCGTACCGGTACCGATCGGTACCAGTACCAATTCGTATCAGTACCAGTATCGGTTGTATCGGCCAATATGGCCATAAAAATTCAGAAAAAATCAGAAGAAAAAAAAAAGAAAAATCTGGAAAAAAATCAGAAAATTGTAAAAAATAAAAAATAATTGAACATATTTTGACTCTTTCGAGGGCGAAAAATCTTGAATAAGTATAAAAAGATATAATTACTCTATGTTTCAAGATTTGAGAAACATGTATACTCAACTCAACTCAACTCAACCAAGCCTTAATCCCAAATTAATTGGGGTCGGCTATATGGATTCTTTGTTTTCACTTTAAACGATCTTAGGCTATCTCTTCTGAAAGGTTTAAAGTTTCAAAATCATATTATACTACCATCTTCCAAGTTAATCTAGGTCCACCCTTTCCTTTCTTCCCTTCATCTATCCTAATATGCTCCACTTATCTAACCATAGCCTCCTTAGGTCTACGCCTAACATGCACAAACCATCTTAGTCTCCCTTCTCTCAATTTATCCTCAATTGATACCACTTTCACCTTTTCTCTAATATACTCGTTACGAATTTTATCTAGCCTAGTATGTCCGCACATCCACCTTAACATTCTCATCTCGGCAACACTCATCTTAGAGACATGTCCCTTCATCGCCCAACACTCACTACTATATAACATTACAGGTCTTATCATCGTACGGTAAAATTTTCCTTTCACCTTTGTTGGAATCTTGCAGTCACACAAGACTCTCGTGGCAAGTCTCCACTTCACCCATCTTGTTTTAATCTATGGCTAATATCCTCCTCACACCCTCTATCTTCTTGGAAGATCAAACCAAGATATTTGAAATGTGTGCTTTAGGATATTACCATCTCATCCTAGTTAACTCCCTCATTTTCACCCATCCAACCTGCAATAAACTTACAATGCATGCATTCTGTCTTAATTCTACTTAACCTGAAACCCTTAGACTCTAAAGTGCTCCTCCAAAACTCTAGTTTTCTATTAACTCCATCTTGCGTCTCATCTATCAATATAATATCATCTGCAAATATCATACACTACGGAATATCCTCTTATACATCCTTTGTTAAATCATGCATAACTAACGCAAAAAGGTAAGAACTTATTGTTGATCCTTGATGAACTCCAACTGAAATAAGGAAATCTCTTGTTTCCCCTCCAACCGTACGGACACTAATAATTGCTCCTTCATGTATGTCTTTTAATATTTATATGTACCTAGTAGATACCATCTTACATTCCAACACCCACCACAAGACATCTCTTGGAACTCTATCATAGGCCTTCTACAGATCAATGAACACCATATGTAGATCTTTCTTCATATCCCTATATTTCTCCATCAAACTCCTAATGAGGAAGATAGCTTCCATAGTTGATCGACCCAGCATAAGGCTGAATTGGTTAACCGAGATAGTTGTGTCACAACGTAAACGATGTTCAACAACGTAAATATGTATAATGCATATTAAATGATTATTTGCTACATATTAATCATAAAATGAGATACCAATGTAATAAGCTTACAAGCATTAATAAATAACAAGTACAATAAAACAAAATTAGGACTTACCCATAAGAGACAGATGTAAGTACACTAACATGGATACTAGGATGAAGAACCTTTTGATTCATCTCCCAGTTGCTGCTATGGAAATTGATAAGAAGGTTGCACGTATTCCGTGTATTCAAAATAGACAAACAACAATGCAGTCAGGTCATGCGTCTCTCTCTGGATCCCTCTTGGGGTGTAAACTTGTTGACTTGATTGGAGTCCAGAGTTAGAATGAGAAGTACCCTGGGGATAAGAAGAAGATGCTAAGCCACAACTGCTACTAACTGGATGAAATTGGAAGCCTTTAGCCTTTATACTCTGCTTGATATCCCCAGCCATACATGCATGCTTCTTGTTGGCCACCTTCATAACATGATTGTTGTTCATGATGACCTTGTGAATCATAACCTCCTTGAATTTGACTTGATTGTTGTTCATGCTGACTTGATTGGACCCCCCCCCAACCGGTTTTGGGCAACCGATGGGGAGTCCAAACCGGTGGCCACCCCCACCGGTTCAGAACCAAACCCCCACCCCCCACCCCACTCTCTCTCTCTCACTCCTCCCTTCTCTCCTCTCTATTCCCTCCCAGAAAGAATTAACAGTGACACCCCCCACCTCAAAAATTAACGGTTGGTACCCCCACTGGGCATGGGCTTCGTGGCCTATAAATAAGGGCCCAATGGAAGCCCAAAAGACACACACCAAGCAGCATCTTGCATGCCTTTGGCCCAAAATCCTTTAAAGGAAGTGCGGCCATTGTGAAGACCGAACTCGATGCTTTCGCACGAGTTCAAAGCGTGCACAAGGAGGATTCATTTCTAAGTTTTTTCCCAAGGTTTTCCTAAGGGAAACTCTGCCGAATTCTTGTTGTAAATCGCCCTTGTATAAGGCGGAACTATGCCAGAATAATGAAATATCAACGTCTTTTGTGTGTGTGTTCATAAACTTACTATTTAAGTAACATTATGTTAATATATATTTTCACACATAATTAATTTATTAATTAGTTTAATAACTAATGAAAATACATAACTACTCTAATCACCCTTGACCTCACCCCTACATATAACTACACCTAGACTAATAATTAAATCTTAAATAATGAAACATAAACATCTAAAACAATATCCTTAAGTTAAAAATGACTTAAATACTCCTCACATTTAATTAATTATTGAAATCTGTGGTAAGTAACAGAAATCAGTAAAATTGACATAAAAAAATCAGAAAACTTCAGTAAAAACCAGTAAACCTCATTAAAAATCATAAAACTAAATCTGAAAATACATATATCCAAACATGACGTAAATATTCTTCACATGTCTAATTAATTAATAAAAACCAGTAAAATTAACATAAAAACCAGTAAAAAACAGAAAACCAAATCTGAAAACACATAAAATTTCCGAAATGACCAAAAAAGCCCCCAGGACTTAATAAAATTACAAAAATACCCTCCCTCATGATAAAAATCTGTAAAAATCACAAAAAATTCTTAAAAAATGTCAAAACTTCTCCAATGCCCATAATACCCTTCAAACCCTAATAAGACAGGTAAAATTGCCAAAATACCCTCGATGTGAGGAAAATAACGAAAAACTCCAGAAAATATATATAAAAAATATAAACATAGACTTTAAGTCTAGAAACCTGATTTGGAGTAAAATTACCACAATCCAGTGTGCTCCTTTGCTGATGAAATGCTTGATGCTGCTATGCTGGCCTAAACTCTCAATTGTATTCTCCTTGGCTTGCTGGCCGAAAGTTTGCATCTGCTAAAGTATTTGGATTTTAGTAACTTTGCCCCAAGAGCATGTGGGTTCTGGATCAGTCGCCAGCATAGTTTCATTAAAAGTGATTTGTTGACTTTCTCCAAATCCCTGATGCCTAAGCCTCCTTCTTCCTTGGGTCTTCGAAACTTGATCAAGCAGCCCCATAGATATGCCGGTTGCCCTGAGTGAACCACCACCAAAAGCCTCTTTGGAGTGCCATTAGTTCTCCATATAACTCCTTTGTGAATCTTATTGAGGCCATTATGTGAGTAGGTATTGCACTTGGCACAGTTTTAAGTAAAATAGTATGCCCCGACATGGCGCCACTGACAAAGCTTTGGATTTCCACCTCTGTAATTTGCTTACATCTCTCCTTAATGTATTGAAGGGAGCTCTTTAAATATCTTCCATAGAACAGAGGTACCCCCAAGTATGTATCAGATTTGTCCATAACTCAAACCCCCATGATTCTCTTGATCTCATCTTAGGTCTAACGATCCACATTCTGACTGAAATGGATTGTGGACTTAGTAATTAATCCCCTGCCCTGAGGACTAACAAAACACTCTCAAACACTGCTGAAAAGCCTCTATTCTCTTTACGGTGCCTCTCCAAATAGAAATAGATCATCTGCAAAACTTAGATGGGTGATGGTGAGTGCTTGTCTGTTCACCTTAATTCCTTTGATCCTCTCAGTTGTTGCCTCTTCTTTGATTACTCTGTTGAGAGCTTCCATGGCCAATATGAAGATGTAGGGTGACAAAGGGCATCCTTGCATGATGCCTCTACTATCATTTCTTTGGGGCTGCCATTGATAAGCAAAGACAAAAGCTTTGGTAATACATGTCATGATCAAGTCAGTAGCCTTTTTGTTGAAACCAAAAGAGGGTAACATTGCTTCTATAAATTTCCACTCCAGCCTGTCATAGGCTTTATTAAGATCCATCTTCATGCTGAACCAACCTTTCTTCCCTCTATAAGTACTTGTATTGTGCAAGGATGACAGTACCAGTACCGGTACCGGTACGTACCGGTCCGGTATCGGCCCTGTACCGGTCGGTACCGGCCCAATACCAGTCCAATACCGGCCGGTACCGGCCCGGTACCGGTGCCGGCCGATACCGGTACATACCGGTATCGGCCGGTACTGCCAACCAGTTGGTTGAGTTCCAAGGATGGCAGTATCGGTACCGGTACCGGTATCGGTGGGTACCGGTACCGGTATGTACCGGCCCGGTACCGGTCGGTACCCAGGGTACCGGTGCCGGCCGATACCGGTACGTACCGGCCGGTACTAACAGATATAATATGCTTAAGGTGAGGCCTTATCCTGTTGACTAGGATGCTTGTAATAACTTTGTACAAGACATTACACAAGCCAATGGGTCTGTAGTCCTCTATAACAGGTAACAAAGGTCTCATTTACGGTACCAATGTTGTTGGTAGGATTCCCATATATCCCAATCACCCAGTTAATTCCATTACAAGAGGCTCTTCTGGAAGAGGATATATGAAAAACATGAGTCTTGCGATCACCTGCGGATCTCCGCGGAGCTTTCGCTCTCTGGTGCCAACGGACCCAAACAAAGTGAACGAACACAGAATAAATTAAGAAACAACACGCCCATAATTCATGGAAGACAAAATTAAAGGCGAAAGAACCACAAAAAGGGAAAATCGCTCGGGGCTTCTGATGCAACTCACGATGTCAGATACGGAATGGGCGGCATCCGCGATGATGGCCGTGCTGCCGGAGAGGTATCCCGTGATGGCCTTGCCAGTGGCGAGGGCTACGTCGGCAGCGAGGCCCAGCTTGAAGACACCGTCGCCCTCCCCCCCTCCGCCGTGGTGGTGGTGGTGGGAGTGGGAGTGGGAGTGGGAGTGGCCGCCCGCGTGCCATCTCCTGCTGATCCTGAGGTGATTCTGGTGATGGTTCTGGGGATCTGAGGGATCTGCCGAGGCTGGGAGGATGAGATGGCTTCTCACACTGTTGTTGCTTCGATTCACGGTGTTTCGGGAGATCTTGTAGCCGGCGCTGAGAGCTCGAAGACGGAAACCCATCGGGGAGACGCGCTTGTTCTGCGTTTCCACAGAACGAGGAGAAGAGAGGACCGGAAACCACGGGTTTCAAAAGAGAGGAGCGGGGTGAGCGTGGGACGAACACTATTAAGCCTCAAAAGAGGGAATAAAGAACATGTTCCAAAAGTTTGGGTGTCCTGCAATATTAATGTTTCATTTTATTAAATGCTTGGATTTTTTGTCTTTAGCGCCTTTAATCCATTGATCCAGTAAACTTTAAAAATTAAAAAGATCTTTTCAGGTTCAGCTTGATGTGGCCCAATGGGGCACCTATGGGACACCCTCACTAGGGGGAGGTGGTCAGGTGTTCGACCCCTCGCAGGGGTGAGTGGGTCGGACGGGTTTTTCGGCGAGCTTTTTTGCCAAAGTTGGGTGCGGTTGTGTTTACCTCCAGGGTCGATCCCTTGTGGGTTGATTGGTGGGGTTCGCCCCTTATCATTGCACTATAATTCAAAAAAAAAAAAAATCTAAGTCACCTTAAAAATTAAAAATGAGATTATAGAAAGTTTACTAAATTAATAACACTTCTATAAGTCATTTTGACAGGGGGGCCTTAACCCTAACTCTTACAGGGTATTTTAAAATCATTTTGAGAATTCTCTCGGGAAAAAAAAAGTTATGTTTCCTATAAATGAGATTGCATGAACATTTACTAAATGCACAAGTTGTAGAAAGCTTTCCTTGTATTAAGTAGATTAGAGGAACTAAAGATTAAATATTTTCAAACCCTTTAAAGATAAATCTATATATAGTAAGTTTTCATATTTCATTTGTTATAATCTTTTACATCCTTGGAGTGTGTGTATATATATATATAATATCTTAAAACTTTCGCGTAAAGAGAATGGATTTGTTAGTTTTTAGTCCCTTAGATATTTAATTTATAAAAAACTTCTTATAACCTCCGTAGTTAGTAAAAACTCCTTACAACCTCAATTCTATTTACAAAATATTATTTTTGAGAAAGCTTTTCCAAAAACACTTTAAAATATTTAGGGATTCTTTTTCAAATTTTTAGGGCGTTTTCTAAGTAAAAATTAGATTACGTACACTTTTTACTAAATACATAGATTATAAGAAGTTATGACTAACTTAAGCAAATTAGAGGGAGTGACCCACTAGTCCGTGACCGTACCACAACCACCCATTCAAGCACCATCGACGTGAAGAAGGGGCAAAATTTCTTTCCACCCCGCACCACCTACGGAACACTGTATATGTAACGTTTGACATTGTCCTTGTCAACCCATCTCTTGGATAACTATATTTTCGCCATATCCAACGCATTCGATAGAAATTCGATGTCCTAAAATTTGAGAAAGCGTATAATTCGTACACCTCTTTGTCTAGTGTTTAAGATCACATCAAATTTAATCTTTTTTTAAACAAATATTTAATATGAATAGAATCTAAAACTAACCCCAAATAATAAAAGGAGGGCACACAAATAAATAGTTAGCTAGTCTTGCTCCAAGCCAATGGTATATTCTAGCGATAAAGTGGGACATTGTCACTGATCAGGTGGGTCACTACGATTGCACGTTGGAGTTCGCGGGGTAACTAAGATGTTGAAACTGGCTCGTTTGTTTATAGGTAACTAAATTTGGTACAGCCTTTTTTGTAGGTCACCTTAACTTTCGTCCTTAACATCAAAAACAGATGTTCAAATATAAGTTAAATCTAACTAATTTTAGCTAATGCGATGATCAGTTCCCATGATAACTGATTTCTCAAACTTAGTTTAGATGTTTTGGTTGAAAACTAAGAAAATTGTTCAAATGACATTCCATTTTAATGTTAAGCTATTTAAAATATTCGATTTAAAGGTTATAGGAGCCCAAAAAAAATCCAATTATAGTTCGTGCCAAACAAACTCTCGGTGCTTGGAAAGTTGGAATTATTGGATCCATGCAACGTGGCATACGCCTAGGTCGATGTTACCAAGTCGGTTTTAATTACGTAGTAGATGTTCCGTTCCCCTTGCCATGGTAAAAGAGAGATCGATTTTTCTTTTCTTTTTTTTTTTTGGGGGGGGGGGGGTGGGGGTTGAAGCAACTCACTTTAAAGGCGTAAAGAGAACTGGTATAAGAATACATTTTTTTTACATCAAATTTGATAGCAAAATCAAGATGATAAAAAGAATACCAAACGTTACAATTTAAATGACTTAGAGGGCATTTTTATCCTATAGTAACTTTATGTTTAATTTAGTGTAAAGAATGAGAGTTGTTATACTATTTTTTCGGGTGGAAAATGAGCTAAGTCAGTATTATCACTCTCATATTTGACTTTACCAGTTTTAACGGAGCTCAAACTTGAGTTGAGTATTTAAGGTGACCGTTTGAACTTGACTTGTTTAGGTATTTGACGAGTTTCAGCAGTCCGAGTATAATGAGGCGATGGTAAACTAGTTGAAAATTTTATAAACTTCGATTCTATAAATTCAGGTCAAACTACGACAAGATCCACAAAGATTTAAGGCAGTTTAGTTATATAAGTGTAAACCCACATATATAGTGGTAACTTACAATAGGTACGGGAGGATGGGAGCAAGGACTTTAAAAAATGATGCCACCGTGTAGCTTCAAAAGTCTCCGTAAGCTACACATGAATCCAAGAGCTCAATATCATCTAGGTAAGAGCGATCCCAAAGAACTCAAGCAATTGGGCAACGAAGGTCAATACTGGGAGTCGGAAGTCCGCCTCAAATATGCCCACGTATACCATGAATACGTTAGGCCTCTCCGAAAAGAGGTGTTCTTCAAGTGACGATATCCCAAGGCGGTACTCATCCATGACAGTCACCCGGAGTTCGTCTAGAAGGTCAAGTGTCATACGCAAAAGGCCCACAACATTGCAGTCATCGGCAAATTTCTTGGCGTACTTTATGATGTCATTTTCAGATGTGAATCTCCTTGATTGTCTCTCTTGGGGTTTTAAAGCCTCGGACGGGAGACGAAGCGTTGCTTATCGACAATTGAAATAGACGCGATCGTCCACAAGACTTCTCGGCACAATTATTCGGTTAGGGGGGAGGACAACCGCCAAAAGACATAAAACTAAAAGGCGTCTCCTCGTATGTTTCTTCACTTCTCACCGCACATATATGGCAAAGAGCAAGGGTCACTTGTGAAATAGGAGCATTTCGTCCGACCCATAAACACTAATGGGCCGGTTTAATAATCTACGAGTCTTGGACTTGCTGAACGTTATAGTCTACAAAGGACGGCCTAAAGCGAGAAGTTTCGGGAGAAATTTGAATCCGGACATGATCCTAATAAAAACTTTTCCAGTTATACGTGAATCAAGACTCCTTACTTCGACTAGAAGTATAAAACTTAAGCCCCCTGATTAATTGGATTTGTGAGCAGAATCGAGTCCTAAAACCTGCCTTGAATAAGACTTTCTCGAACAGAATCAATCATCCCCTATGAGTCCGACTACTATATAAGAATCTATGGTCAAACCGATAAATGTACGTTTTCTAGAGCCCAAACTATCTAGTCTTTGATTGAGAATCTTAAGCTTTTTGACTTAGGCATCATAGGAGACTCTCCCGGTCCGCTACTGGAGGCCCTCTGACGATGTTATGTAGGCAACATATGAGGACTTCTCTCTAATTGAAGATAGAGGATTTTGATCATGATGGACGAGATTTCGGCCCATCAGACTTTAATATATAAAACAATTAGTAAAAAAATTTAAAACAATAAAAAAGTAAAATTAATTAATTTCATTATCTAACTAACAAAAATATCAAATAAACTTGTTCAAAATTTTAAATAAGTCGACTAGAGGACAAGCTCAAATTATGTACAAAATAGACTCAACGCATTTAACTTATTTTTTAATTTTTTGCCAAAAAAAGAGCTCAAAACTTAGAAGCACCGTAGTCCAAGGTCCAGTCGCTTATCTGACGCGCTTGCACGCGTCGCCAAGTCGTTCACCCACTGACGCAAAAGTTAGGCGGGTGGATGGTGGACCTTGCGGGCCACTTTCCGATTTGAAGGTTTTCAGTGTTCTCCGTGAAGTCCACCAAATCGACGGCCCACGACTCGGCCGCACCACCAACGTTACTCCCACTGCCGTGGACATTATGGTCTCACCGTGACTGCCACCCCTCGTGCGGCCCATCTCATCCCATCGGACCAATCGGCCGGGGAGAGTGTTTGGGTGTTCACGGGTCGAGTTGATTTAGTTTAAAAAAATAAAAAATCAAATTGAACCGAACTGTTTCACTATTGGAAATCGAACCAAACCAAACCGAAAAATTTCGATTTATTTTGGTTCGATCCGGTTTTAAACTATACAAATCCATTTGTGTGATTTTTTAATTGGGCCAGATCCGACTGCTTACCGTCCGCAAGAACGGCCAACAAGTTACACGGCCGACTGCACGCATTGATGGACCCTTGAAAGGACGGACCTAGTCTATTTATAGCACTTTTATGGGAATAACATCAAAAAACCGCCGATCTAGGACTAATCCCGCTCACGTCGCAGCGTCCAATAAGTAGCTTATGTCGCAGCATCCTTTAGTCTTGTACCGGGAGTCTAAGATTTGTTTCCTCCTTATAAATCTGTTGTTGTACTTCTTACCATCATCATCCCCGTTTAGCCTGGACGGTGTGGAGATGTTATATTTTTTGTCGCTGGGTTCACATTGACGTGCAAAGTTCTTAAATTTTCGATTTTGTCGGGTCGGTTTGGGTGAGAACTCAAACCGAAATTTTGGTCTGGTTCGGTTTGGTTTCTCAGTTGAATCGAATAGTGAACACCATAATTATATTTTAATTTCTAAAAGTATATCATATTTTTATGTGGCTGGGTTCACATTAACATGCAAATCTCTTAAATTTTCGATTTTGTCTGGTCGGTTTGAGTTTTATGGGTTGGATGGTGTGGAGATGTCATGTTTTTTGTCGCTGGGTTCACATTGACGTGCAAAGTTCTTAAATTTTCGATTTTGTCGGGTCGGTTTGGGTTTTATGGGTTGGAAGAGAACTCAAACCAAAATTTTGGTCTGATTCGGTTTGATTTCTCAGTTGAATCGAATAGTGAACACCATAATTATATTTTAATTTCTAAAAGTATATCATATTTTTATGTGGCTGGGTTCACATTAACGTGCAAATCTCTTAAATTTTCGATTTTGTCGGGTCGGTTTGGGTTTTATGGGTCGGAAGAGAACTCAAATCGAAATTTTGATCCGGTTCGATTTGGTTTCTCAGTTGAACCGAATCGTGAACACCATAATTAAATTTTAATTCCTAAAAATATATCATATTTACAAGCCGCCCTATCATATAATAGTTTACGAATAAACCCTCGTAATCCTCCGTGACGTAATATAAAGCCCCAAGTGTCACAAAAATAGTTATTAAAGTTGCTTAAAAGGGTTTTATTGTAAGAAAGTTTGAATCAGCTGTCCAGCGAAGTTAGTTTATCTCTTGCCTCGCAATTAAGAAGTCTCAAGTTCCATTCTTGTTGGAGTTTAAAAACTCTCATCAGATACTTATCCCTTATTCACAAGATTATTTCCTCGAATTGCCAGGTATATTTGAATTTCTCGCCTAATTAGGCTGTATTATGGATCAATTTGAAATTATCTCCAACTTTGAAGATGTCATGTTTTATGTGGCTGGGTTCACATTGACGTGCAAATCTCTTAAATTTTCGGTTTTGTCGGGTCGGTTTGGATTTTATGGGTTGGAAGAGAACTCAAACCGAAATTTTGGTCTGGTTCGATTTGGTTTCTCGGTTGAACCGAATAGTGAACACCCCATAAAAGAAATATATAATTAAATCTTAAGTCCTAAAAATATATCATATTTACAAGCCGCCCTGTCATATAGTAGTTTACGAATAAACCCTCGTAATCCTCCGTGACGTAATATAAAGCCCCAAGTGTCACAAAAATAGTTATTAAAGTTGCTTAAAAGGGTTTTATTGTAAGAAAGTTTGAATCAGCTGTCCAGCGAAGTTAGTTTATCTCTTGCCTCGCAATTAAGAAGTCTCAAGTTCCATTCTTGTTGGAGTTTAAAAACTCTCATCAGATACTTATCTCTTATTCACAAGATTATTTCTTTGAATGGCCAAGTATATTTGAATTTCTCGCCTAATTAAGCTGTATTATGGATCAATTTAAAATTATCTCCAATTTTTAAAGATTTTTCAAATTTTATTCTTGGTCATTCATAAATATTTAATAGTTAAAAAAAAAAGGAAAATTGAGATTGAGAGATAAATAGTCAGATTAAAGAGAGTAATTTGTAGCATAAAAAGTTTATGGGGCTGATAAAGAAAGGTCAATTGGAGCCTTTGGGGGTCGCGCAGAAGCGCGTCGCATGTTGCCGAGGCCGCCGAGCGGGGGGTGCACTGCGCGGACCGTGCCTGCGAATTTTCTCTCTTCACCCGGCCGCTTCTTATAAACGCCGGTGTCGGTGCCACCACCCGCCACTCTGCCTCTCCCTCTTCTCGCCCTCCTTCCCTCTTTATTTCTCTCCCTCTCTCTGGCGATGGCGAGGGCGAGCTCGGCTATCGCTTATCCCGAGAGGTTCTACGCGGCCGCGGCCTACGTGGGATTTGGCGGATCTCCGAACTCCTCGTCGACCAGCGTGATCTCCAAATTCCCCAACGACGTTGCCCTGTTGCTCTACGGCTTGTACCAGCAGGTAATTTCCATGGAAACCACCTGCGTTTTTGTGGCATTTTGTCAACGATCCGACTGTTGCCTCGTAAGTTGGCGAGTTCTCGAATTGGCGATTCGCGTATCCGGATCTGGGATATCTCTGCGAATCGTGGAATCAGCGTTGTTTCTTATCGATTTGGTTTTTGCGCGTATGGTTTTTCCCGTTTTTTGAGTAGATCTGCTTGTTTTGGTCTGTTTGCCTGATCGATCTGATGTTTTTTTTTTCAGATCCGGGGGTTATGTGCTCGATGTCAGGGTCTTCTCTTTTTAAAATATGCAGAAAACTTTACTCGATGCTTGCATTTATCATTGTCTAGCTGAAATTCTGTGAGAATATTAGAAATTAGCTGTCCATGGCGTTGTTATGTATTTAAATAAAATTTTCTGTTTGTGCATCTGATTGTAGGCAACTGTTGGCCCGTGCAATGTCCCAAAGCCCCGAGTCTGGAATGCTGTGGAGCATGGCAAATGGACCAGGTTTGGTTTTGCTTGCACTCGTTACGTATGATACACGCACATTACCCTGCGACCTGCCAATCTGAACCATCAACTATATAATGGAGTCCAACAATAATGTTTTCTTAACCTTTTATAAATAAGACATTGGCTGCCCCACCTCTAGGGGAAGCTCAGAATATTTGTTCATGGTGTCATGCATTATTAATGAGGTTACCATCCTATCAACTGTGATTACAAATCCTGCAGTTCATCACCATCCCTTTGTGAATTAAATTGTTCCTAAACTCCAGCATCTTTTAGGCCCTAATCGCAGTTTGCATTTCTTGTGCTTCATAAATGATGCACAGGAAAATGATCGAATTATGGCAAAAAGAAAATGTTAGCAAAAAGGACAACTCCGAGTTCCATGGAAGTATGCATATATATTTTTAAAGCAAAGGGCAGCTGAAGACTGCATATATTATTTGCAATCATAATTAGCAGATCAGGAGGAGAAAAAGCTGACTACTGACATTTTAATATTATCAATGACAGCATTAATCATGGAAATCAGAATTGGCCGATCCCGATCCGGATTGGCCGATTCAGATCAGGATCGGTGGGCTCCGATCCGTCCGGCTGATCCGACCTCCCGATCTGTGCCGGAATTCCTTGGCAGTAATATTATGCACATTTCAAAACATATTTCCTAGAAACAATATGCATCCACTTCTTTTTAAAAAAAAAAATTGTGCTTATAGTTTTTTAAGTGGTAAAATGAAGTACATGAATCCAAGGTAGATAAGGTGTTCTTTGATCCCCCATCCAATCCAAAATGGGAGATCAAAAGTCTTCCACATCACATGAAAACTTTGCCCATTTCAAAACCCTTTCTCATATAAAGCTAAACACCCTCGCCCTAGACTTGCTTTGCCCCTTGAAGATTCTTCCATTTTGTTTTTCCCAAATAGCCCAAAACATTGTATGGAAATCACCCATAGACTATGTGATAACCTTTGAGAGCCCACCTCTAATTCCACCCCAAAATCAACACCTCCACATTGTCCATGAGCAAATGGTGGCAATGAAGCTTCTAAAAATTGCAACAAACTTCTCAAGCAAAAGCACAACTACTGAACAAGTGGTCTAGTGTCTCTTCTTCCTTCATTCTAAGGCAACATGTAGTCCTAAATCCTAATCTACCCCAAAAGATGAGCCAGCCATTTGCATGAAGGGAGCTACTGATTTGTTCTATGTTAGTCTTCCTTCTGTTGGGGATGGCCCGAGGATTTGGTTTTGGGTGGATTGTTGGTCCTCCTTCAGACCATTAGCTGATATTTTCCCTTGCCTCTTCAGTCTTGCCATGCAGCCTGGTATTGTCCTAGCTTTGGTCTTCTCCTCTCAGAGTAATAGGATAGCGTGGTCTCCTGTTTTTCAGGAGGATTCTTGGAGATGAGGAGATTGTTCAGCTGACAGACCTTCTTTGATCGATCCAGGATCAAACCCTCAAGTCGGAGTTGAGCGATTCTTGGAGATGGAGATGGACCAGCGATGACTCTTTGTCTGTCAAGTCTGCCTGCACTTTCATTGCTTTTGGTGCCACTAATGAGCCTTTTCGCCAGCATATCTAGATGCCTAAGTGCCCTCTCAAGGTTAAATTCCTCACATGGACGATTGCCCAAGGGAAGCTTCCTACTTGTGATCATTTGGCTCCTTTCCTTCCGAACATCAGTCTGTTATGTTCCTTATGTAGCTCTTAGTCTCTTAGTCATCGACCATGGTTGGCAGTACCGGCCGATACCGGTACGTACCGGTATCGACCGGCACCGATACCCTGGGTACCAACCGGTACCGGCCGGTACTGACCGGTACCGGGCAGATACCGGCCGGTACCGGACCGGTACGTACCGGTACCGGTACCCACCGATACCGGTACCGGTACTGCCATCCTTGTCATCGACTCTAGATCACCTTCTTAGATGCCCTTTGTCAGTCTCCATTTGGTCTAATCTGTTCTTTTTGATGGGGATGCAGTGGCACCTTGCTTGGGGGGGTGGGGTGGGGTGGGGTGGTGGGATTTGTTCCACCAGTGGCATAGGCCGTGGGCTGCCTCTGCATGTAAGAAGGTGTGGTGGATGACTCTTCATGCTACTCTCTCGAAATTTTGGTGCAAGCGGAACCTTCATGTTTTCCAGAATCTATCACGCGATTCGAACTAGCTTGTTGCTTGTGCTTTGTGCAAAGTTAGGGAGTGGGACCAAGCTCTTGGTGTTTGGCCCCCTTTGTTTTTTCCTTTCTTTGGGCCTGCTTGACCCACTGTACCCCTCCTGTTTTGAGCTTTGTTGTCTCCTTTTTTAGGGCTGGGGTATCCTTTTTGTTATCTTTTGACAAGTGTACAGGAGATTGTTTTGAGACCTTTTGTTGTTGGCCCCTGTCTCTTTTACTTTTCTCCTTCTTCCTTGTTTTTCTTTTTTTTTTTGGGGGGGGGGGCTTCTCCTTGATGAAATTAGTGGTGTCATCCACTTTAAAAAATGCTGGACCCAACCACTAATCCGGATTGGGATCAGCCAATCAGGACTGGAATTTTTAGTGACCAATCCAATTTTGCCCCTAACACTGATCCCAGTTTAAAAAATTAGAAAAGTGGAAAAAATGAATTAGGATCGGTCCAATTCAGCTCACTCGGCCAGAAGGGGACCAAAATTGGTTGAGTTGGATGTGGATGATCCTGGCTGATGAGGTTGAGTGAAAGATGGGTAAAACATTACGAAAGGACCCTTATAATATTTTTATAGTTATGAAGTATATTTCTTAATTTATTATGTACTCTTTTATTTATGAAAAAAAGTCTTTTTAAATTTTTAATTGGACTAGATCACTTCCATTTGGTTGGCTGACCTGTCTGATCCTGATCGGGCATACCTGATCTGTGTGCTTGATCCTATTTGAAATTCCTTGATAAAAGCTTAAATTCTTCTAACCAAAAAACTATTTCAAGTCCTGGAATATTTTTAATTCTCTTTCCTTGCATATTTATTCATCTTATTGTATACCATGAAGTACAATAAGGTAGTGTTTGATAACTTTTAATTGGACTACTTTATCTGAATGTATAAGAAGTAGCCTAGTCAAGAGCATTTGGTAAATTATTAAACTTTAGCTCTTAAATGCTGTTAAGTTGGCAGTTGCTATCTTAATGATTAAGCCAGGAAAAAACTTATCGCTTAAGACTTCTCTCCACTACTGCAATAACATGGGTTGGCTTTCCGTTTCAACTGGCTATTGTACTTGGCAACCGGGAATTTAATTCCTACTTCCATGCTAACATGTATGCATGCATGGGTTATGATGGAGAAGATAAATCCTAAATCCAATGTAACGAAAAAGGAGATTGAAACATAATGTTGTTATGTTCCTGGAACATTAGAGGTATTAATGGGGATATGAAGAGAAGGGCTGTAAGGGATCTTGTCAGGACTCATAAACTAGAATGTATTTGTCTGCAAGAGACTAAAATGGAAACTGTGGATGGGATATTCATTAAGCAGCTTGGAGGTTCAACATTAACTGAATGGGCTTTATTTCATGCACAAGGAAACAGTGGGGGTCAGCTTATCATCTGGAATGGCAACATATTCAAAGGGAGGATTTGTGATAAGGGCATATTCAGTATTTCTATAATGTTTAATGCAGTGGCTGGTTCTGAGTCTTGGGTTGTCACTTCAGTCTATGGGCCTCATTCTCAGCAGGCTAGGAGGGAGTTTTGGCAAGAACTGGATAGGTTAGCTCTGCTCTTTCAAGGTATATGGTGTATACTTGGTGATTTTAATTGTCTTAGATACCTATGGGAGAGAACTGGCTGTCAGACTTGGAATTCAGATATGGACATATTTGGACAGTGGATATCTAATTATGGAATGGTGGACCTTGAAATCTCAAATAGAAAATTTACATGGTCTAACCTACAAATGCATGATATTCAATCAAGGTTGGATAGGGTGCTGGTTTCAGCTAATTGGGTTGAAAAGTTTCCTGGTTCTCATATTTTAGGTCTGAATAGGATGGTTTCAGATCACATGCCTTTATTGATGAGGACTAGGGAGGTGAAAAGGATGCCTAACATTTTTAGGTATGAGTTAGCTTGGCATACACATGAGGACTTCAAGGGGCTGGTATCTCAGTGGTGGCAGGAGGAGGAGTCGACCCATCAGGCGACTGCTTCTTTTTTTAACAAGCTGAATAGGGTGAAGTCAGCCAATAAAAGATGGTGTGCAGTGAAGTTTGGGGCAGGTTCTTCATCCAGGCAGCAACTTACTCAGAAAATAGATGAGCTGGAAGCTAGAGCTGATGCGGCTAGGTTATATGAAGATGAAAATAAGGAGCTGGCTGAACTTAAAAAAGAATACAACATGTGGCTACTAAGAGAAGAGATAAAGTGGAAACAAAGGTTGATAGAGTTGTGGCTGAGAGAGGGGGACAAGAATACAAGATTTTTTCATGCAACAACAAGTGCAAAGAAAAGATCCATGAGAATTGTTCAAGTGAAAGTTGATAATATTTTGGTGGAGTCAGGGGAAGAGACTAAGAATACCTTTGTTTCCTATTTTGAGAATTTGTTTAAGGAAGATGAGTGGTGGAGACCTTACATTCAGGAGGGGTCTTACCTAAGATTAATGGAAATCATGCTAATGAGTTATGTGTCCCATTCTCAGAGGAGGAAGTCAAAGCTGCAGTGTTTAGTATGGAAGCCAACAAATCACCGGGACCGGATGGTTTTTCTATGGATTTTTATCAGCATTTCTGGGATTTTATCAAAGAAGACTTGATGAAGGTAATGGAAGAGTTATAGGAAAGACCTCTGAGCATCAAAAGATTTAATTCCACTTTTATCGTTCTAATCCTAAAGCGGGAAGGGGCTGATGCTGTGACTGATTTTAGGCCCATCAGCCTTTTGAATGGCTGTTATAAAATTATTACTAAGGTGCTAGCTAATCGGCTTAAGAATGTGCTTAAGGAGGTGATTAGCTCAAATCAGGCAACATTTCTTAGGGGCAGGTACATTCTGGACAATTTCTTGTCAGCTCACGAAGCCATTGTGTCTCAAAAATGTAGTAGAAAGGAGGGTGTGCTAGTTAAATTGGACTTTGAGAAAGCTTATGATCGGGTAAGCTGGTTGTGTATTAAAAAAACCTTTGGTGCCATGGGCTTTAGCCATAAATGGATTGGTTGGATCATGAGCTGCATATCCACTGCTAAATTTTCAATTTTACTTAATGGAGAACCATGTGGTTACTTTAAAAGCTCGAGGGGCTTGAGGCAAAGAGATCCAATGTCTCCATTGATCTTTATCTTGGTTGGACAGATTTTAGGTACCCTATGGGACAAGGCAGCAACACAAGGATTGGTTGGTGGATTTTCGGTGGGGAGAGATGGTTTCTTACTCTCACACCTTCAGTTTGCTGATGACACACTGCTATTCTCCTCTGGAAACGAGGCTATGATCACAAACATGAAGAGATTATTGATTCTTACCGAAGCTATCACAGGACTGTCTATCAACTTTCGGAAATCTGAGGTAGTAGGTATTAATTTGGGGTCGGAGAGAACTCAGGAAATTGCTGATGCTTTTACTTGTAAGGTGTCGTCTTTTCCAATTTCTTATCTAGGTCTTCCCCTCTTTGATGTTCAATGTAAAGTCAGGGATTGGGATGATCTCATTAAAAGGTTTGAGCACAGATTGGAAGGGTGGAAGGCCAAGTTTTTATCAGCTGGAGGAAGATGGGTGTTGTCTAAATCTATCCTCTCGTCTCAGGCAACTTATTATCTATTAATTTTCAGAATTCCGAAAAAGGTGGAGAGAAGTCTTGAGTCTAAGAGAAGCTTATTCTTCTGGGAAGGAGGGAAGAGAGATTCAAGAGCTTTGCACCTTATAGCATGGGATAAGGTGTGTAGGAGAAAGGATCAAGGTGGGGCAGGCTTAGTAAAGATTGATACCTTTAACCAAGCTCTTTTGGCCAAGTGGATTTGGAGAATGGGAGAGGAGGAAGATGCTTTGTGGTCCAAAATCATCAAGGGAAAATATTACCTTGGTACATCTAGATGGAAATTGTACCCAACATCCTTATCTAATATGTCATCAATTTGGAGGAATATTAATAAGATGGTTGACTTGATTGCCCCTCCAATCTCTCTTCGAGTGGGTAATGGGTGCTCGGTTAAATTCCGGGAAGATAAGTGGGTGTTGAACCAACCTTTGGCAGTGGAGTTTATAGAATTATATTTTATTTCTGAGGACAAAAATAGGTTTGTGGTGGAGATGTACTCATATGGACAGTCTAGTCCGTGGAATTTGAAATTTAGAGGAAATCTAACAACTAAGGAATTTCAACAGTTGGTGGCAGTGCTGAATATCATTCATAATGTTGGATTGCAGAGAAACTATGATGACACATGACTATGGGTTTGGAATCCTAAATGTGTTTTCTCTGTTAAGAGTTATTAATGACAGTGGAGTCAAAGTGCCCTGGGGAAATGTAGTTTGGTCCAAGAAGTTACCTTGTAAGATCAACCTCTTTCTGTGGAAGATTGCTTGGGGAAGACTACCAACAATGGATAGATTGACTCGGTTCCTTCATCTGCAAAAATCCAGCTGCTGCTTCTGTGGTAGATTTATTGAGGATGTGGATCACTTGTTCTGCCACTGTGGTATTGTTCAAGCCTGGTGGATGTCATGCTGTAGAAGCCTAAACATAGACTGGGAGGAACCTTCCTCTGTGCTCCATATGTTGGATGGATGGGAAAAGCTTTGCCCTTTTCCAACCGAGAGGGAGCTATGGTCTCTAATTCTTCCTGCATTTCTGTGGGGAATTTGGAATGAGAGGAATTATAGAAGATTTAGAGATGAGATTGACAGCTTTTATAATATTATGTGCAGGGTTACTAGATGGGTTCGGGAATGGGGTATTGCTGCTAGGGTTGTGAGGGACCCGAAATCCTCTCATACCTTGTCTGTATTGAGGCAATCTTTGAGGATGTTTGGCTGATCCAGCATTTCATGTTCTGTAATTTTATCTTATCCTCTTGATAAGATATTTTGGGGTTTTTTTTCTCCTTGGAGAGGGGTTTCTTTTTTTTTTTTTTAACTTTGTAAGGGGTTTCCTGTGTGTATGATGGGCAGCTCTGCACTCTCATGTACTTTTTTTGTATTTTACTATCAATGAATCTGTGATCTCATTGGTCACCTTCAAAAAAAAAAAAAAAAAAAAAAAGGTGATGGCCTGATGTGCTTGTGGAAAAGATTGCAGACAGGGCCCCAGTACCAAATTATTTGTACATAAGTTACATTATATCTTATGGCATAAGTTATATTATATCTTATGGCGTAATAATTTAATATGTTTATAGTTATATATGAAATTATTAAATAAATAAATATGTTCATGTTTGTAAAAGCTTATTGTCAAATACAAAGGTATAATTTTGTATCAATTATTTGCCTAAGTGATGTCTTCATGGTTATCAAATAGTCTAATTTATTCAGTATTTAGGACTTTTGTTGCTTAACTCAGATTTAAGATGTGAATCTCAGATTGTAGACTTCGGACTTCAGTATTATCAAACACCGCCTAAGGCATGTAGGAGAGTGCAAGGTGCACCTTTCATGCCTTTGTATGCAAGTCATAAGTTTCTCAAGCCGCTTTTAGAGCCTGAAGACAGATTCACCTTGAGTTTGCCTCTAGGCGTGAATTGAGATTAATCCTCATGTAAAAGGTTTTAAAACAATGCTGTAGCATATTGTTAAAGGTTTTTTACATGTGGATGGTTTGAAAAGTTAAAATCTGTTATCATGGTTGAATTTGATGGAAGAAGCTGAAGGATGAAATCATTCTTTTCTATTGTTGCATCCTTTTTACTTCTATTCACCAGCATCGATCTGGTTCTTACACCTTCATAAGCGAGCATGATAACAAAATTTCACTTCTTTTTGTCATGTCCTTTACTTCTATTTATTATATGTGCTTGTTTCTATTTGTCGTATCCTTTAACATTTAGCAGAACTTATCCAAGTCGTTATTTTCCTTCATTAAGATGCATTTAGATACTTTATGTCATCCTTCACGTGTCTATTATTATTATTATTGTTATTGTTATTATTGTGATTATTGTTATTATTATTTCTCTCAATGATTCGAGGCGAAATGGATTTAAATACTTTGTATCATAAAGTCTTGCATGATAAAATCATTCTCAATTAGTTTTTCTAAATGATGATCCACTATTACAGTTGGGATGGGCTTGGAAACATGGCTTCAACTGAGGCAATGCGCCTTTTTGTGAAGCTTTTAGAGGTGAGCTCATTGGGAAGTGGGAACATGATTGTTGTTAATGAGGCATGAATGTTAGTTTACTAATTATCACATTGATTATTTCAATAGGAAGAAGACCCTGCTTGGTATTCAAGGGTACCTGAAATTGTTGCAGAACCCATTGTAGATGTGGAAATGAATGTGAGTTTTTGACATTTTTTTGCCTTTCACTGTATTTCATTCGAGCATTTAGCATAAAGGATTGCTGTGCTTAGCCGGACTAAAATCGTGATATGCTTGGTAATTCGTGTTCCTTGCACACTTACTTATGCTGGTTCATCCCTAAATCTATTAAATAATTTTAATTGTGTTTCTCTGCATATATGTGAATGGTTTGGTGGAGATGGTTCACATGAAGATTATGCCATTGTTCCTTTGATGGCCCTTTGATTCTAGAGGTGGTTCAACCACAAAAAATAAAAGAAGGTGTTCATGTGAAGATTATGTCATTGTTCCAGTAATGACCCTTTGATTCTAGAGGTAGAGAGATCTGTCACACAAAATAAAAAAGATATGAAATATACTAGACAACTTTATCTGATATTGAGAGTTCCGACTCTCCAACACTTATTTAAACAGCTTTACCTGATATCGAGTTCTGACTCTCAAACACTTATTCAAGTTCTCTTTCCTCTGACTCATCGAGATGCTGCCTAGGTCTGAGAAAGGCAGATAGCATTCCTTGATCAAAATGATCCTTCCACAATTTACATTATAATTTTAGAAAACTTGAAGACGTGTGAAGTCTTATTGTTGCCTTCTCTCCAGGAGTGGTCGCAGTTCACTTGTTTACTGTAAAAGATGTTATGGGAAGAATTCATTTGTTTCTGAAAAAAGTGTGAGGTCGCCTTGATTGTTCGAGTCTAATAAGAATTGGAACCTTCATAAATGATTTAATCAAATGCGTTTCACATGAGTTTTCTTTTCCTTTTTTTTTGGGGGGGGGGGACTGGATAATACCATGTATATATTTTTCTTTTGAAAGTGGACAGTACCACAATTGTGTTAAAAGGAAAAAAGTGGATGCATAGGTATATGCATGAACAAGTAATCCCCAAATACAAAAGAATACACCCAAAAGGTGTACAAATTGCCCCTCCCCCAAAAAACAAAAACAGAAGAGCTCTCAATAGCTCATATGCAAAATGCAACAGTCCATTCTTTCAGCCTACATAAAATGGTCCTAACAACCGTTTTTGGGAGAAGAGCTTTACTGTGGAAAATCCTCCTATTTTTTTCATTCCAAATAGCCCAGACAATTGCATGAAGAATGAGACACCATATACAAGTCCCTCTTTCAGGAGCATGGTTGGCAGTAGTACGTACTGGTATCGGCCGGCACCGGTACCGGTACAGTTTGAAATGGCCGGTACCAGTTAATTTTTTTTAAAAAAAATTACTATACCGGTTCGGTATCGGCCCGATTTCGGGCGCCGGCCGGTATGCCCAAAATCGGGCCGGTACTGAATCGGTACCCGTGAAATTTTCCCCTCTCACAGAAACAAATTTGTGAGAGGGGTGCTGCGTTTTTGGAGGGGAAGGGAAGGAGGGGAAGGAGGAGAAGTTGCCGCCGCCGCTGCAGCCCGCTGCCGGAGACGTTTTGACCGTTTTGGGTGGAAGAAAAAAAGAAGGTATGATATATATATTTTAAATCTTTATATTAATTTTGAGTTGTTAACTGATTATTAGATTATTTACGTTCATTTTTTTAGTAAAATAGATAATCCCCAACTTTAGACCCTAATTAGTGGTTAAAAATTAGGATTTTTGTTTATTTACTTAAATTAAACATCAATTAAAGTCTAATTAAACTTCATTGTATATTTTAAAGTAGGAGCATGCTGTGAATTGCGTTTGATTGAAAGTTAATTAGGAAAAAATCTCAATTTTGACCCTAATTAGCGATTTCAAATTAGAGTTTTTGTCTAATTACATCAATTGAAGTTTAATTAAGCTTCATTGCATATTTTAAAGTAGGAGCATGCTTTGAATTGCATTGATTGAAAGTTAATTAAGGAAATTTTTTAATTTTGACCATAATTAGGAGTTAATTATTAAGACTTTTGTCTAATTACTTCAATTAAATATCAATTGAAACTTAATTAAGTTTCATTGCATATTTTAAAGTAAGAGCATACTGTGAATTGCGTTGATTGAAAGTTAATTAGAAAAAATTTTCAATTTTGACCATAATTAGTGGTTAATTATGAGGCTTTTGTCTAATTATTTCAATTAAACATCAATTAAAGTTTAATTAAGTTTCATTGCATATTTTAAATTTGGAGCATGGTGTGAATTTCGTTGATTGAAGGTTAATTAGGGAAAAATCTCAATTTTGACCATAATTAGGAGTTAATTTTTGGACATTTTGTCTAATTACTTCAATTAAACATCAATTGAAGTTTAATTAAGCTTCATGACATATTTTAAAGTAGGAACATACTGTGAATTGTGTTGATTGAAAGTTAATTAGGGAAAAATCTCAATTTTGACCATAATTAGGGGTTAATTATTGGACATAATTAGGGGTTAATTATTTGACCATAATTAGGAATATGATGTCAAATGTACTTATATTTGTTGCTATTTTTTTATTTCTTGTTGTAGGATCATGGCTGAACAGTAAGAGCATGACCTAGGATAGGCCCATATCACCTTAGTTAATATTGCAAAGAGGAGAGTGAAATGCAAATATTGTGGCAAAGAGATGGGTGGTGGAATCACTCCAGGAAAAAAACATTTGGCAGGGAAGACGGGACATGTGACAATGTGTACTGTCTGTCCCCGACAAGTTACCAACGAGATGCGTGAATTGTTGTGTGGCCGGAAAGCACAAAAGGAGCAAAAGAATGAAGAGGAGGTTGAACTCCAAGACGAGATTTTAGGTAGACAAAATAGAAAAGGTAAAGTGACATATACTGGGGCCAGTGACATTTCTCTACGTGAGAGGTAAATGGCTGAACAAATTGTGGACTAGTGATGATGATGATGAAGATCCTGAGATGGCTGCAGCTAGAAGAGAGAGTTTTTGGCATCAAGAAGAAGACAAAGCTCGAAGGAGAGGTGATGGACCATCAACAAGAGGCACAACTCAAGTTAGAGGCCAAGTGGGTCTTATGGACAATTATCTTTTTAGAAGACAGAGTTCTACTTAGCCAAAAATCAAGCAAGCAATAAGGAGTAAAAAAGTCAACTGAAGCGGCAGGACATGCTTTTAAAAGCATCTGCAAATGGTTTTTGCATGCATGTGTTCCCTCACATGATGCTCAGTCTCATTATTTTTAGTCTATGATTGACGCAATAGTAGATCATGGTCATAGGTTCAAATCCCCTACACGTCGAGACATATATAGACGTGGGCTTGATGGAGAATATGATGAGCTTCAACAGTGGGTTGAAAGTTTTAAAGTTGTATAGAAGGAGAGAGGATGCACAATTATGTGCGATGGTTGGACTGGTACCACGAAGAAGTCCATGATTAATTTTCTTGTTTATTGCACTGAAGGGACAATTTTTATGAGATATGTTGATGCATCAAACTATTCAAAGAACATCAAATATTTATTTGGTTTGATGGATCAAATGGTGCAGAAAATTGGAGAGGAAAATGTTGTCCAAGTGGTCACTAATAATGAACCAAGTTATAAGGCTGTAGGGAAGAAGTTAATGGACAAGCGCAAACACTTTTATTGAGTCTCATGTGCAGCGCATAGTTTGGACTTGATACTCGAAGACATTGATAATGACCCGAGTGTCAGCAAGACAGTAAAGAGAGCACAAAAAATTATCCAATTTATTTATGGTCATAATCGGATCTTGAACATATTCAGAGAACAAGCAACTGGGGGCCGAGATTTCATCCGTACGGGGCCTACAAGATTTGCATCTAATTTTACTTCATTAGAATCTTTGTACAAATTTAGGAATGAGATCAAAGGGTTTATGTTTATAAGGAGTTCTTAGAGTATATGCGGACTACCTCCAATGAATCTAAATATGAACATTTGGAAGTGGGAAAAATCATAGAGAACAAAAATTTTTGGAGCAATGTGCAGACTTATATGAAGTTGGTGGACCCGCTTGTACAGGTTTTAAAATTGGTGGATGGGGATGATAAGAATTACATGGGATATTTGTACGAGGCAATTGACATTGCTAAGGTGCACATCAAGAATGTATTTCCCAACACTTATATGAAGTGGTGGGGCTTTATTGATCTCATATTGGAAAGCACATTACACAACTTGCATGTAGCTGGTAAGTGAAGTCTCATACTGTTACATGAAATATTATTTATTAAATTGTTATTTAGTAATTATCCACCTAAATGCAGGTTATTTTTAAAATCCTCGAGTAATGTACAGTCGTCAAGTGCACATTGATAGGGAGGGGATCCAAGACACACTAAATGTGGTCGCACGTTTGTCGAGGATAATAGAAGATAGAATTGAGGCAGAGAGATAGGTGCTTATCTCTTATATGAAGAATTGACTTTAAGATATACTCAATTACTTGTATTTTTAAGAGTCCATGAATTATATTAATTGTTCATTCCATCTTTGTAGATGGAGGCTTATAGGGTAAGGCTGGAGATATATAATGAAGATCATGTGCAAATTGTCTGAGAGAAAGTGAGCCCATGCATACTTAATGATTACATTGTTGTCTTATGTGCATAAGAAAGAGGAACATACATTGATTCATTTTTTTGTTTTTTACTGATGGCACAACTGAGTGGTGGATAATAGTGTATAATAGAGAGATGTGTTATAATCCTTTGGCTTCCGTTGCAGTGAGGGTTTTGAGTTAGACGACATCGACAAGCCAGTGTGAAAGAAATTGGAGCACGTTTAGCCTTATACACTAAAAAATTCGTAACCGGTTAAAGGCTGAACGATTGGACAAATTAGTGTATTGCCATTATAATATGAGATTGAAGATTAAAACATCCGGTTGAGACAACAATTGAGAGCGAAACGAGCTGCAGGGCAGGCATAAGATGTTGTTGGCCAAATTGATGTGGAAGACTTATTTGATGATGATAATCCCTTGCAGACTTGGGTTGAGATACGAGCAACTGTCGATGAGTCAGTTTTTGATCCTGATGATACATAATGGGCAGAGGGCATACTAGATGGAGCTGTTGCTAGAGATCCAGAATTAAGAACATCAAAAAGACAAAAAGAAAATTCACCTCCTCCTTCACATGAGCATCAGAGTCAGAAAGAGCATGTGTTTTTATTTGCACATGATACTGAGGTTGAACCTACTAGACACTCAGAATCAGATAGCAGGCCAGTCACTCCTAGAATGGTTGGGCCACCATCATTCTTGAGAAGAAGTACATTTACACTTGAGAAGGCTAATCTAGCTGCTTGAGACGACCCTGCGATTAATGAGATGAAGCAAATTTATGTAAGACATACACCACGAGGAAAATGAATATTAGATCGGTTGAACTTGCAAAAGGATCTAGAAAGAAAAGATAGCCATCAAAAATAGGCATCACAAAAGAAAAAAATTAAGTAATGTCAAGAGGAAGTTAATAATTGATTATGATCAAGATGATGATGCTGATGATGGGACACAATCTTCTAGTGATGATGCAGGTGCAGCTGCAGGTGCTACTACCGAGGGTTGAGTGTATGTACCTTCTGTCTTCTTGCATATTGACGCTGGGAGAGGACATGGTGAAAGTCAAAGAGATTATGATTCACAAGGTCAGTATGGATATCAATCAAGTTATGGAGGTGGTCAACAAGAAGCAGACATGTATAGTTGGGGAGATCGAGTAGAGTATGAAGGTTTTCAATTCTATCCACCCAGTAGCAGTTATGGGTTAGGGTCTTCTTCTTATCCTCAAGCTGCTTTTTGGCATCATGCTTCTAGAATTTCATCAAGTCATAAGCATATACTCCAAGAGGGATTCAAAGAGGGATGTATGACTTGGCTGCATCATTGTTTAGTTATGGTGAATATAAGGAACCTATGCAATCTTATTATGGATACCAACAACAGCAGCCTGAGGATGAATCAGAAAGATCTACGGGTTATTATCCGTACTAATATATTCACTTATGTTTTTTATAGGTAAGGATCGTTTGATTTCATTAACATCTATTATTTGTAGATGTTTAGTACATTAATATGATATTTTTCATGTTTAATATGTATCAAAATAGTCATTTAGTATGTGTTATGTGTACTTCTTTATCTTAACCCACCTTTGTCACACTCAACACATATCTAATTAATTATTTACATTTTTTCTTGATTTTTTTTTCTATTTTTTTCTGATTTTTTTTTATTTTTTTTTCTGATTTTTTCTGGCCTTTTTATACCCGTACCGGCCGGTATGGCCGGTATCGGTACCCACCGATACCGGTACTGGTACTGGTATTGCCATCCATGTTCAGGAGTGTTTAGCTGCCTTAAAAGAGAAACAAGGAATATGTGGAAGTCTCCATCGTAGCTGTCTTACCCACCTTACAAAGAACCAATTGCCACACCTCCTGAGCAAAAGAGCACTCCACAAACAAATGGTCCAAGGTCCCCAAATGGTCTCCCAGCATGGGCAAACATTGTCTAACCCTTCCATAAAGTTAGCTAGTTTGTCTTGGGTTGGAAGCCTTCGATGATTAAGTCTTCATTAGAGAACCTTGCACTTCAAAGGGGATTTGGGCTGCCATATGTGCGAGAGGAAAGAGTGTCCAAGACCACCACTGGAGATAACCCGATGTTGGAACCCATTTTAAAGCAAAAGGGAGAAGGGGGAAGCCCCCCCCCCCCCCATCGGTTCCAAGAGGGAAACCGGTGGGGGGGGAGGGAGATTCCCTCCCTTCTTTCCCATTTTAAATTCAAAGAAAAGAGGGGGGGGGATTAATTAGGATGAAGGGGAGTTAATGGGAATCTTAACCCCGTTCACACATGGGTTAAGAATCCCATGTGAACCCCATTTAATACTCATCCTAAAACCCCCTTTCACATGGAGCCAAATCTGGATTTAAGGGGTTTAAACCCTTTTCACATTGGCCCATCCCCCAAATCTGCCACCCAAGCTCATTAATGAGCCCAAAAAAACAGAAAAAAGAAGGAAGAAGTGAGGAGGGGAACCCCCCACCGGTTCCCAACCGGTGGGGGGGGGGTCCATCCGGTGGCACCCCCCCCCCCCACCGGTTGGAACCGGTGGGGGTGCCAACCGGTCCCCCCCGCCCTCTCTCTCTCTCTCTCTCTCTCTTTTTAATGCTCTCTCCCATCTCTCTCTCACCCATGGGATTAAAAAATTAAAAAAAGAGAGGGAGAGGAGGAGGAGGCAACCGGTGGGTACCCCCCACCTCAAGCCAACCGGTGGGTACCCCCCACCTCAAGCATTCCGGTGGGTACCCCCACCGGTTAAGGCTTTGAAGCCTATAAATACCCCCCAAAGGGTAAGAAGAAGCCCCATGCCCATTTGGCCCAAAATTTCCTAGGGGAAACTCTGTCAATTTGAAGACCAAATCCGGTGCTCTTATCCGGATTTGCTGCGATTTGGAGGAGATATTTTCTTGGAGGGCTCTCTTCCTAAGGTTTATTCCTAAGGGGAAGTTCTGCCAAATTTATGTTGTAAAATCACCGTCCTATAAGACGGGATTATGCCGAAATAATGAATGAATGCTACTATTCGTTCTTTGAGCATATGTGTGTGCATGTGTGTTCATGAATCTACTATTTAAGTAACACTATGTTACTATATTTTCATATGCAAAATAATTAGTTTTATAACTAATTAAAATACATAAAATATATAATTAAATATTCTAAAATATCATTGGCCTCATCCCATACATAACTAATTTTAGACTCATAATTAAAACTTAATAATGAAACATTGAGACATAAAATAATATACTTAAGTTAAAAATGACTTAAATACTCCACATACTTAATTAATTAATAAAATCTGCGAAAATTATCTAAAATTAATAAAATAAATATAAGAATCAGAAAAATTCTGTAAAAATCAGTAATACTCAGTAAAAATCAGAAAACAAAATCTGGAAATTACATAAATCCAAAATATAACTTAAATATCCTTCATATACCTAATTAATTAATAAAAATCAGTAAAATTAATAAAAAAATCAGTAAAATTCAGTAAAAACCAGTAAAAAACAGAGAACCAAATCTGAAAATATATAAAATTCTGAAATGACTAAAACGCCCCTAGAGCTTAATACAAATTACAAAAATACCCTCATACATGTTAAAAATCTGTAAAAATCACAGAAAATTCTTAAAAATATCAAAATCTCTCATATGTCCAAAATACCCTCCAAACTTTAATAAGATGGGTAAAATTACCAAAATATCCTCAATATGATAAAAATAAATAAAAATCTCAGAAAAATATAAAAATAGACTTTAAGTCTAAAAACCCAATTTGGGCAAAATTACCAAAATATCCTTACAATCCAAACACACTTGAAATAACTCTAAAATACCTCCTAAGGTTTTGAAACCTTCCTAAATCATTAAAACTCATTTCATACACTTAAATAACCATAATCTCCCTATACCCTCCAACTTGGCATAATTACAAAAATACCCTTATGGGTCTAAAATACTTGGAGTCAATCCAATATACTTGGAATTAATCCAGATAGCTTGGAATCAATCCAAAATCATATAAGCACATTCTAAACTTGGGTGAGGCCAAAAGTTTAACCTAAAATATATCTTCATATGCATGTGCTGCCTATAGTAGTAGTGTTGCATGTTATAAGGGCATCATACAGACGGTTAATCAAGGGTTGCCGAGCAGTCGCTCAGCGTAATTAACACTGACCGAGGTCAGTGGAGAGAGGTCATATACTCGAATTTTCGCTTGATTCGAAGTCCCGGATTCCCTGAGAGCTAATCCCAAGCTCTCATAGTCCAATAAAATATAAAACCGACCTATAATTCTCTAGATAAATAAAAAAATAGATTTCCGAATAATCCGATATAGGAGAGATGTGTCTAGGTCAGGTTTCGACGAAGGTTAGAAAAATCTTCGCAAACACCCGATAAGTAGATTTAACGGAGAAAGTACCTGTTAGGAGAGTGTAGACTTGGCTTGTAGTTCTGCAATAAATCCAGAAGTAAGCAGAAATCATCTAGTTCCTCCCTCTCACCTTTTTATCTTGCTTCCCTCCTTCCTTCGCTCCTTTCCTCCCTCTAACACTCCTCGCCAGACCGAGTTGCCACTCCTTCCTTCCTTCCTTCGCTCCTTTCCTATGCCCTTTGGATGTCTTTTTCCACCCCCCCAAATGAGACATCTATAGTTTTTGCCACTTCCCAAGCTTGGTTCTCTACAATTTTTGTCACTCTAGAGAGAAAATCTTTAACATCCTTCTTGGCCCCCTCATTCTCTTCACCACCTTCCACCATTACCTGCGTCTCCTCCTCCTGTACGAGGCCCCACTGTGGTTCCACAAAAGTGGAGGGGACAACCTCCAAACCCAAGTCCTCAGAGTGGACTGAATCTGCAAGACCAGTTGGAGGTACTCAGAGAGTCAGTGTGACCCAGTATCAGCCAGGTTGAAAGACTCCCGGTGAGCCTTGGACCTGATTGCACCTGCTCCTGGGGCTGCTCTATCGGGGCTCACTTGCCTTGAGCAGACAGAGAGGCCAGACTTTGGAGAGCCACTAGAGGCTGGAGGAGCTTGGGGTCAAGGAATTCCGGATCGGATCGGGTCCCCGAATCGGGACCTGCCGATCCCGATCCGACTCGGATCGGATCGGCCGAGTCGGCCGATCCAGATGAAGTCTGGCCAGTCCGACTCGGCTAGATTAAAAAATAATAAAAAATTTAAAAAAAATCAGAAAAAATCAGAAAAAAAATAAAAATAAAATCAGAAAAAATTACATACATATTATTCAATTGATGTACAATAAGAATGAATGCAATTCATGTACATCCATAAAAAACCCTAAACCCTAAAACCCTAAAACCCTAAAACCCTAAACCCTAAAACCCTAAAACCCTAAACCCTAAACCCTAAACCCTAAACCCTAAAACCCTAAACCCTAAACCCTAAACCCTAAACCCTAAACCCTAAACCCTAAACCCTAAAACCCTAAAACCCTAAACCCTAAACCCTAAACCCTAAACCCTCAACCCTCAACCCTCAACCCTCAACCCTCAACCCTCAACCCTCAACCCTCAACCCTCAACCATCAACCATCAACCCTAAACCCTAAACCCTAAACCCTAAACCCTAAACCCTAAACCCTTAACCTTAAAACCCTAAACCCTAAACCCTAAACCCTAAACCCTAAACCCTAAACCCTAAACCCTAAAACCCTAAAACCCTAAACCCTTAAACCTTAAGGGGGGGACCGAAATCGGCCCGAACCGGACCAGATCGGGTCCGGACCGGCCGATCTGGCCGGTCCGGCCCCGATCTGGTCCGGTTCGGGCCGATTTCGGCCGTTTTTTTTTTTTTTTTTCCAAATCGGTGGGGGGGAACAGTGAAATCCCCCCCGAACCGGATCGGAACCCGTCGATCCCGATCCGAATCGGCCGATTCCGCAATCCATGCTTGGGGTTCTCGCCACTTGCCACTGGCGATGGTGCAGTACTGCTTGGATCTCCGGCCATCCCGATCCCGATCCGACTCGGATCGGATCGGCCGAGTCGGCCGATCCAGATGAAGTCTGGCCAGTCCGACTCGGCTAGATTAAAAAATAATAAAAAATTTAAAAAAAATCAGAAAAAATCAGAAAAAAAATAAAAATAAAATCAGAAAAAATTACATACATATTATTCAATTGATGTACAATAAGAATGAATGCAATTCATGTACATCCATAAAAAACCCTAAACCCTAAAACCCTAAAACCCTAAAACCCTAAAACCCTAAACCCTAAACCCTAAACCCTAAAACCCTAAACCCTAAACCCTAAAACCCTAAAACCCTAAACCCTAAACCCTAAACCCTAAACCCTAAACCCTAAACCCTCAACCCTCAACCCTCAACCCTCAACCCTCAACCCTCAACCCTCAACCCTCAACCATCAACCATCAACCCTAAACCCTAAACCCTAAACCCTAAACCCTAAACCCTAAACCCTTAACCTTAAAACCCTAAACCCTAAACCCTAAACCCTAAACCCTAAACCCTAAACCCTAAACCCTAAACCCTAAACCCTAAACCCTAAAACCCTAAAACCCTAAACCCTTAAACCTTAAGGGGGGGCCGGTCCGGCCCCGATCTGGTCCGGTTCGGGCCGATTTCGGCCGTTTTTTTTTTTTTTTCAAATCGGTGGGGGGGAACAGTGAAATCCCCCCCGAACCGGATCGGAACCCGTCGATCCCGATCCGAATCGGCCGATTCCGCAATCCATGCTTGGGGTTCTCGCCACTTGCCACTGGCGATGGTGCAGTACTGCTTGGATCTCCGGCCATCCCGGCCGGCTGCCTCACAGAGAATAGCTAGGGGACTTGCACTAAAGAGGGGAGTCCTGGCGAAGATGGGGGAGGAAGAGGATCCTCCCCGAGTAGCGAGCAAGCCCACGATCAAAACCCATATCGGGTAAGTCATGGGTCTTGCCCATGTGACCCTAACCGTGAACTGCTGCTTTGCCTAAAGCGCTTAGCCCAGGCTCCGGATTGAACCGGACCGTAAAGGTGGGCTTTTTGAATTTTAAACCGGCTTCTCTGAACCAGGCCATACATTGTCTTTAAGCTCTCAATGAGCCCCATGAAGCCCTAGCGCCTCCTTGTGCACCAGCCGACCAGGAACAGGGCTCTGGAGGACTCGAACAGGGATGGTCCTTTCTTCAAAGGACAGCTCAGCGGGGCAGCTAACCACGATGACCCCCTTCAAGGCTAGGAGCCCGCCGACGCCGAAGACCTTAACTGTTTCTTCCTTCACCCTGCCGAAGCTCCTCACCAAGAGCCGAAACCCATGGAGGTCATAGAAGACCATTGGAACACCCATCAGCTGGATGCGGACGCTGCAAGCTCTAGATTTCGGGAAAGTGCCATAGAAAAGGCTCCAGGGCGAAACCCTGAAAGCAACTCCCTCGTCAATAAGAAAGCCCTCTGCCCCCACCCTACTGGCATCCATCTCCGATGGTCCAATGACCAAGAAGTCTTCCTTGCCCACATCCAAGACTTCCCAAACCTTCCCCTGTGCTCCCCGTCTTTCTAGCAACTGCTTGACAGAAGAGGCATCTGATCTTTCCTTTGATGAGGGAGAAGCAGAGGCACCTCATTGCCCATTGCAAGCGAGGCGAGATGGCCTCTATTTGGGGGCCTTCCACAGGCAAGATGAGAGGATCCCTACCATCCGTCCTGTCTCCCTGGATGACCTCTGCATAAGTCCGTTTATCCCCTGCCCACGCCAGAGCTGTCATGCCCTCCGCAGATGGCCTTCCCCCCTGCATCTAAGGCAACGAACTGGCTTCCGACAGGTCCTTGCTAGGTGGCCCTTTTCGAGGCACCTGTAGCACTCCCTCTTCGAGCTCCCTGAGGTGCAGTGAGCAGAGAGGGGATCTCTCCAGCGACTGTTCCCAAGGGGAACACGGTTCGCTCCCAAGGTGAATTGGGGGGGGGGGTGACCATAAGATTGGCATTAGGATAGTAGCCACTGGGAAAACTCTGCCCCTATCCCTGGGTTGGGGCAAGAATGGCAGCATCAGTATTGGCACCAGGATAGTGCCATGTATATCATAAAAAAGGAGAGCATGTACAGCAGTACAAGTACAAGGAAGATAAAGAACAAAAATCTTCCCTATACACGAACTTTCAAGGAGTGTAGCTCTCCATAGTAACCCCCCAAGAAGGCAAAAAAGGAGGAATTACAGTGATCCTCATTATTGTATTTAGAGATACTTTATTTAAAGTGAATATTTAAAGTAAGTGGATGACCGTGTGAATCTGACAAATGTCTGAAATGGATGACAAAAAATTCTCTAATATGCATGTTAAGTACTTAAACCAGTTGAACCTAACAAACAATATAGTAATGGAAAAGTACATATACAAATCTAACTTTTTAGTAGCAAATATGTAAAATTTAATTTTAAATAAGCTCGAGAAATTAATTCATCCACTCATGTGGGTGTCGTAGATTAAAAAATAAATAGCATAATTCACAAATAGATCATGGAAATATTTAATTTATTGTATATGTATGCGAATATATTTCTTATAATGATGAATAGCTAAGTTCGACTCTACAAGTGTACCAGAATGAAATCTAATATAAAATCTCTTCAATAAGGATAACTTTTCACAAACAAAACAATGAACTATTATAATTTAATGCTATATACAGTGCAAGCATGAGGAGTATTCTGTGTTAATGAACTGTGACTGAGTCACCTTAAAAAAGGAGTATTCTGTGTTAGTCTGTCTAAAAGAATGATTTAAAAAATGTAAGAACTAGGAGAAACAGAAAGGAGAGAGAGAGAGAGAGAGAGAGAGAGGAGCTTACCTCGTGGAGGAAGAGGAGTGTGGGAGTTGCTGGACAGCACGTCAGAGACAGACGACTCCTGCTGCCGGAGCCTTCTGGAGTTGCTGGACAGCACGTCAGAGACAGACGACTCCTGCTGCCGGAGCCTTCTGTCGCCGTCACTGGAGGATGCGGAGGCAGAGGGGATGCAGAGGAAGCTGTTAGGGCTGTGGGTGGAGGAGGAGACAAAGAGGTAGGGTTTCGATAGGAGTCCCCCGGGGCTGGGCTTTATATTTGAATGGATGGTGCCTTTTAGCACGGGCCGAATGGGTCTTTAGGCCGGGCTGAATGGGCCTTTGGGCTAGGCTAGGCACATCGAGGCACTGAAGGTGGCAAAAGTGCGCCTAGGTGACTGCCTCTGCACTTGAGGCGATTCAAACAATCATTTGGGCGACAAAGGGCAAAATGAGGTGCCTTACCGCTGCCTCACCTTGCCTTGTCGCCTAGGCGGTTGCCTCAACCGCCTTTGATAACATGGGCTTGGAATAAGAAAAATAAATTAAGTAAAAAATAGAATGCATAAAAATGAGTATAATTCATGCCTATTCTAGCTAGAATATGCAATTCGAGATTTCTTAGTCAAATTGCCTATTCCAGTTGATTCCAGAATAAATCATTCTCACCCAAAACAAGGGGTCCAAGCAACAAAAGTAAAGAAGCTCAAATAACTTGAATAAGCCATCTTTCGAGGAGCAATCCAAGGTATGTGTCAACCTGTTGGATGACTCCTTTTCTTCCGCTAATGATGTCCCCTCAGGAAAAGAAATCAATATTTTCAAGGGAAATCTTAATGATGCTTCTTCCTTTTTACTTGCAAGGATGGCAGTACCGGTACCGGCCCAATATCGGTCCGGTATCGGCCGGTACCGGCCGATACCCAGGGTACCGGTGTCGGCCGATACCGATACGTACCGGTGTCGGCCGGTACTGCCAACCATGTTTACTTGCTAACTCCAAACTGCCGGATGAGTGGTCTGACGACCTTATCTGACACATTGGAGCTCTGGTGGGAATTTCTTATGACGGAAGGGAGGATTCTGTCAGGACTTTTCTCAGAAAATGTAGAAGAGTAATTAACCTTTGACTCTCGGCCAAGAACAGAGGTAACGGTAGAGGCTCTAAGATTGGCAAGAGTGAAATTCTCTTTATCAAAGGCAACACCATCCAGGAAAGGGACAGGGTGAGTAAGTTAACACTTGAAGGTTAGCTTACCTATCTGTTTGTGAAGCTATTTGAGTATGGGTCTGTGTCGTTACTCATGATTATTATATCCTGGAATTTTAGAGGCTAAGGGCCGCTGTAAGATTACAACAGTTCAAGAGTTGATATCCCGTCAAAAGGTGGATATCATTTGCCTGCAAGAGATCAAGATGGATTCTTGTGAAGACTCTTTTATTCTTAATCTCAGTAGAAATAGATTGAAGAAGTGTCTATTTAAACCCTCTGAGGGTCTGAAAGGTGGAATGCTTCTGCTGTGGAATGATGATATCTTCCATTGTTCTGAATACAAGATCCTTCAATTCTCTATTTCTGCTAATTTTCGCAACATAAAAAGATGGTTTCTCTTGGACATTTACTGGTGTTTATGGTCCTACTGCTGCCACTCTCAAGCCCTCATTCTTTCATGAATTGGATACCATTCACGGCAATATACAATCTCCATGGTTTATCTCGGGAGATTTCAATGCTGTTAGATTCCCTCATGAAAGACTGCATCACACTTCCTGAGAACCATAGATGGACCTTTTTGGGGAATGGATTCATTCAAATGGCCTGATCGTAATCAGCACTCTAGGGTATCAGTTCACTTGGACAAATTTTCAGGACTCCCCAACTCTTTCCAGGTTGGACAGGGTCTTTTCTAACACTAATTGGCATTCTAAATTCTCCCTTGCCGCTGCAAAGGGTCTCCCCAGAGGCCCAGAGTTACTTCTGACCATATTCCTATTCTATTGTCTACAGCTCCTCTGTCTAAGCACATCAGAATCTTCAGATTTGAACTTGCTTCGTTAAGATTTTCAGCAATCTAGTTGCAAAGTGGTGGAAAGACAGCAAATCCTCAACTCAGGGCCAGCAATTCTCCCGGAAGCTTAAATTTGTCATGCTCCAAAAATCCTGGAGCAAGGATACTTTCCACCAGACATCCTCCTTTAAACATCATCTATTAGCTAAAATTGAGTATCTTGATTTGAAGAATGACTCTGAAACCTTGGACCACAAGGAAAGAATTTCTTGGAGCTCATTGAAAAAGGATTACAATGGATTGCGTCTAAGGGAAGAAATCAAATGGAAGCAGCGATCTAAGGAAACTTGGCTACAACAAGGGGATAGAAACACTAAATTCTTTCACACTGCTGCAAGTATCAGGAAACGAGCCATCCGGATTGATAATATTAAAGTGGGGGATATTGTTTATAGGAATAATGAGAGCATCAAAGAGGCTATTCTGAACTTCTATCAACATCTTTTCTCCGAAGACAACCTGGTCAGACCCTCCTTTGTGGACAACCACTTCTCTACTATTTCTAATGAGGAGGCTAACAATCTCACAGCACCTATTTTGGAAGAGGAAGTTAAATTGTCAATTTTCTCTATGCAATCGGAAAAATCTCCTGGTCTGGATGAAATATCTATGGGCTTCTATCAACACTTTTGGGAAGTGATCAAAGAAGATTTTATGAAGACCATAAATTTTTTTGAATCTAACCCGAGGGTTATCTCTGCATTCACTGCCACTCATATTGCTCTCATTCCCAAGAAGGACAATGCAGATTGCATCACGGATTTCAGGCCTATCAGCGTTCTCAATTGTTCCCATAAGATCATCACCAAAGTTTTAGCTACAAGGCTCAAGAAAGTTATTGGCAAGCTCATTGATGTGAATCAATCAGCCTTTATTCCTGGCAGATTTATTTTAGGCAATTTTATGGCAGCTACTGAATCTATTCATGAGCTCAAATGCCATAAGAAAGAATTCCTTGTATTCAAACTTGATTTTGAGAAGGCCTTTGATAGAGTCAATTGGTCTTGTCTTCTTTCTACCATGAGCGTCATGGGCTTTAACAATACTTGGATCAAGTATTGTTTCTCCACAGCCAAGTTTTCTATTCTTATTAATGGAGAACCATGTGGTTATTTCCAAAGCTCCAGGGGACTTGGGCAAGGTGATCCACTATCACCCCTCTTCTCGTTGTTGGCCAGGTTTCTAGTATGATTTGGAACAGAGCTATTCATCATGGTCTCATCAACGGGTAATGGTTGGAAGAAACAATGTGCTCTTGTCACATCTTCAGTTTGCAGATGATACCTTTATATCTTCAATGGCAGATATTCCTCCAATTAAAAATATGAAGATCCTCCTCAAGATCCTTGAAGATGCGACAGGTCTTAAGATCAATTTCTCGAAATGTGAGCTTTCTGGGTTCTGCAGCAGGACTTCTATCATCTCTGAAATTCAGACCATTCTTCAATGCAAATGGAGTTCCCTTCCTATTAAATGTCTTGGCCTCCCACTAGCTTGGCTCAAGGAGACTGGATTAAAGTGATTTTCCTTTCTTTTATTGTCAGGAATCTCTCCTGAGATTTGGTTTTATTGCCTTGCTTTATTTAATAAAATTGGCGGTACAATCCACACTTTCTTCAAAAGAAAAAAAATAATAATCTTGGCCTCCCACTAGCTGCTGGTTCTATCAGATCATCTGGCTGGAACATTATTATCAAAAAGTTTGACATTAAACTTGCTGGCTGTAAATCTAATCTTCTATCTCATGGTGGTAGATGGATCTTATCCACAACAGTCTTATCCTCCTTGCCCATCTATTATCTCTCAATCTTCAAGATGCCAAAATTCATCACAAAGAAGATAGAAGCAATCAGACGTACCTTCTTTTGGAAAGGTAAAAACATGCCTCTCAAATGCCTCATTCCTATCAGCTGGTCGAAAGTGTGCAGGCCCAAAGAAGAAGGGAAGAAGGTGGAATAGGCCTGCTGCCTATCCACTGCATTAATACTTCTCTTCTTTCTAAATGGCAATGGGTGTTAGGAGATGATACCAATACCTTGTAGAAATCTATTATTATCAACGGATATTTCCGAGTTTCAAATCTGTGGAAAGCTACTTCATCAGGCAGGGGCAGGATATTGCCCATCTGGAAGGCCATCTTTAACTGTCAAGATATCATCCTTGCAGCCAGTAAATTTGAAATTGGGAATGGTGCTCACTTCAACCTCTGGTCAGATAATTGGCTTAACTGCACTCCTCTAGCCTTAAGTTTTCCCAGGCTGTTTTCTCTGTCCTCAGATAAGAATTTATCAGTCTGTGATGTTTTCTCTGGCACGCCTGCTCAAGGTTGGGATCTTCAGTTCAGAAGAAATTTCACCAATGCTGAATCATCAGAGTTTCTGGAGCTTTGTAACATTCTTCAGTCAATCCAACTCAACCAATTTCAGGCGGACAGGAGACTGTGGAGTAGGGAACCCAGTAGGAAATTCTCTGTTAACTCTGTTTCTAGAATTATCAATTATGGAGGCTGTCAGGTTCCCTGGTCCAAATGGATATGGAGGAAAGGGTGGCCTAATAAGATTAAAATCTTCATGTGGAAATTCGTTCAAGACAGATTGTCTACTCTTAGTCGCCTCAAGAAGTTCAACCTCAACACAAGAACCAACTGTTTTTATTGTGGCCTTCTCATAGAAACAGCTGATCACCTATTTCTGCACTGTGGATTGTGGAATCATATCAGCTGTCTGGAAAACTATGTTTGCTTGTTTGCATCTGACTTGATCACCGCCTTCATCTCTGCCCTCTCTTATTTCAGCATGGGATGATCTCAACACTTCAAGAGCAGAGCAAGATGTCTGAACAATGCTTCTTGGAGCTTTTCTATGGGCAGTCTGGAAGGAGAGGAATGCAAGATGTTTTACCCATACTTATTCCTCACCTTTTCTTATCATTTCCCATTCCATTGGCCTCATTAACAATTGGAGAATTACCTCACACAATCTCCAACATATGGAGCCTTCATTAATCTCCCATTTACTTTCTTGGAAAAAATTTGTTCTGTAACTTGGGAGGGTTTCTTTGTGGGTTAAGGGTTTGCTATGATGTAACTTTCTTATGTGTTTTGTAGGTTACCTCCCTGGTAACCTACATCCTGTGCTCCTTTATATTTTATTATCAATTGTGGCTTTGCCACCTTCCAAAAAACTTGAATAAGCCATCCTATTCATGTCTTATTCAATTATGTAATAGGATTAAGGTATTAAACTTCATTAGAACATCCACTTATTCTTTCATGTGAGAGGAAGGTGTGAAGTAATATGATACTTGGAATCCTGAATTTAAAACGTGCATCTTGTATTAGATAAGGTGTAAACTGGTCTAAACAAGTGAATTGGACAAAAACATAGAATGTAGAAATCATCTAAAGTTTCTAAACTGTTGGATACTTGAACCAGTAGAAAACTATATGAACTTGATGGCTAAAAATTGTCCAATTCTCTTTTATATGGATATGATATAAAATCTCCTCTTTTTCAAAAAAGAATCGTTTTGCACCACTGCTTTTATTGAAGGATAAGTAGTAGTCGTACAATCATGTCAAGATAGGTGAGTTTCCTATCTTGTGAAAAGAAAGCAGAAACAAAGTGCCAAAATAAACACTAAACTAAAGAAAATTCTTTTGCCCCACCCTCAGCAGAAATGCCCAGAATATGATGACTCCAGTTGTACAGGAAAGAAATGACCAGTAATGATATGTTCTCAATGTAAAGTTTACTTCCCCAAACTAGAGTTGCATTCCTTTCCTTCCCTAGCAGATTGCACGCAGTACGATTTGAAGAATAGATGATATAAGATCTTTTGAAATGATTGTGTATGTTTGGGATAATTACACATATCCCCATAATCTACTGTACTATATCTTATACATCCTGTTATTTATCTTGTCATATATACCCCTGTAATAAAGTGTATTCCATCATCTATGGCCCTACCATCATACTGCAATTACCAAAAACCTTGTCTGATGTCACTTTCTGTTTGTTTTGAACTTGTACCATGAAGATGAATGGTTATACAATGACCATGTATAAACCCATTCCTCTAGAAGGTAGTAGTGGATTTTTCTGCCAATTGTACCCATTCTATTCTCATACCATCACTCGAGCTAGTCTAAGATAAAAGCACATTCTGCTTCATTTCTCACCTTATTTTTTCCATTCCTTCAGCAAAAACCCTTGATACTATGGTGTGGCCATCTTGCGAGGTCCTTTCAACTTGTACATATGCATAAAACATGCATAGGATCTGCTGTTGTCCTTTGACTCATTTCTTTTTGCCAATGCCTCTATATGTTTGCAAAATCTAGTTCTATTAAAAGAGATGCATCAAACATATTTAAACTCTAATGCAATTATATTGCATTACACCGTCCTCTTCAGAGATAAAGGAATTTTTTGGGACAGATGATACCTTAAATGTTGGTTTAAGTGAAGTTCTTCCATCAATTTGCTGGTAGGTCATCTTATTGATTGTCCTTTATCACTCACTCTCCCCCCTCACTTTCCCCTTTTCAGAAACCAAAGCTGGACTCAGTCACGTCAAATGGAAACCCTCATCCAGAACCAGTTTCTATATCCCCAGGAAAGGCGGATATTGTGGAAACTCAGGATAAAGATGTTATATCAGAGGGCCTGGGTACAATTAGCATATATGATCAGTGGGTTGCACCTTCAGTATCTGGACAGCGCCCAAGACCTAGATATGAGGTATTAACTACCACTGTATTTTATCTTTAACTATTCTTATGCAAAGTGTTGGTCCTGAACTTCTCAATTATCACAGCATGGGGCAGCTGTAGTGCAAGAAAGAATGTACATTTTTGGAGGAAACCATAATGGCCGTTACCTCTGCGATCTTCAGGTATCAGGGCAGTTATGGTCTATACTATCATGACATCCTGGAAACAAAGTAAAGAAAAATCTGGTTCTAGATAACCAAATATTTTTTCATTTGTGTCTCCACTCTCAACCAATTTCATCTAAACTGGCCTTCTGAAAAATTCAATTTTGAACACTTAAGGTTCTGGATCTCAAGAGCTTGACATGGTCGAAGATAGAACCTAAGGCAGCTATGGACCCTCCAAATTCATCAACTGCAGTACTTCCAGTTCCCTGCGCTGGCCATTCCCTGGTAAGCATGGGCAAATCCTGAAGCTTCTGGAAGTGAAGTTCACTAAGTTATTTCCACCAAGCAAAGTTATTATATGATACATGTCCATACAAATTATCATTTTCTTTTTTTTCCCAAGGTATCATGGGGAAATAAGATTCTTTCAATCGCTGGCCACACAAAAGACCCTTCAGAAACTGTTACAGGTTGGACGCACTATAGTTATGTGATAGTCTTTTGTGGCTCTTATAAAGTGTGCATATTGCATGTCTATTCCTATTTAACATGACCAATTATATTAGTTTCCTTTTGGTGATTTTCCTTATGGCAGTGAAGGTGTTCGATCCACAAACTTTTACATGGTCAAACTTAAAGACTTATGGGAAGGCACCGGTATTTTCCTTATATTTTTATTGACCCTGGAAATTCATCTACCTATTATTTTCTTTGAAAATGTTTGTAAATGTAATAGGTTTGTTGATAAATTCTCAATTTTGCCCAAACTGGTTCACAGATTTTTATTAACTGCCTTCAAAATTTAAATATCTGTCATCTGAGAAGATTTGATAACTTCATGTTTGGTGTTTTCTCGACATTTGCTGTTCTAATACTTGGGTTTTAAATACAGTCAACTCGTACGCCATTCATTTTTGTTTCAGTTTTTGGTCCACGAAAACTGCAATCCAAAGGCCAAATATTTTAAAAACTGGCAATTTTAAAAGTGGAAGATTATGACAGTCTAGATCACATCAAGCAACACCTTGGTTGAAGAAGCTGAACCGAGCTTTTATTTAGTGAGCCTGATAACGAGTTGCTTACTAACCATGTTTGTTCGCTTGCACCCTAATGAAAGGACTTGGGACAGTTGGGGCAAGTTCAAATTCCGAATATGATGGGGGAAGATGAGGTGTGATTTGAAGGTAAGTAGTGGTGGGACTTAAGCCTGATTATATGGAACTGCAGGCTGGTGCCAGGTGCTTGCTGAAACACAAATAGTTGGGGGTGGGGGGTCAAGTAGGTGCAAGTTTGGGTGGGTCAACCCGACAATCAAAGCTGACTGCATGTGTGTTCAATAGGGTGAGGGTCGAAGAGGCTGCTTACCTGACTGTTTTTTAGGTTGGGTTGAGGTCCCTATATAGAAACTCTCATTTTTTTTGGTCCCTTTCCTACGAAGCCAACCCTATCTCCCTGTGCCTCACACTGTTCACTCTCACTGCTCATCAATCCTTCCTGGCAGCTGGTCTGGTTCAGGTCTTCTTCTCTTGATCCCTGCCATGGCGGCACCCTCTCTAGTCGAGGGCTAGCAAGCATGCTGAGGAATTTTGGTGTCCAATGCATGGACATAATAAGAATGGGGGAGACAGAATAAGACAGATAAATAGATGGCAAGAGAATGCACACTCACAAGCATGGCTGAGTGTTTTGGTGCCTAGCATGTGGATGGTCCTGATGGTGCCGGTCAACTCGCGAATCATGGTCTTGACTGAGATCGGCATGCAGTTATCAAGTTGCTGGTGAGGGTCTAGTTTGATCTCTCATTCCTGTCCCTTCTTTGTTCTCTTTTTGTTGTTGATCCTGGTCTTTATTCTGTTGTTTTTCTGAAAATGGATACTACCACTTATTGTATTAAGAAAAAAAAAGGGAATGTACAAGTAAAAGAGGACAGCTCTCAAAAATCCCCTATACAAAAGATCGCAGAGGAGTTGATTCCATTTCTAACCCCCCAAAAAGAGCAAAAGAAAGCCTGTGCAGCATTCGCATTGCAGAAAAACAAGCCCCACTTCTTGACTCTATCACAAATAAAGGTGGAAATAGCTATCACTGTCCTCTGTTCCTGCCTGAAAATATGCACATTATGCTCTCCCCAACTAGACGAAAGTGTTGCATGAAGAATCAGCCACCATATTCTGCTATCTCCTTTGATGCTCCACCTCCTATCCCAATCCCGCAACAACTTTTCCACCAAGGTAGGCAGCTGGAAAACACAATTGACATTAGAGAGGACTCGCTTCCACACTTTCGAAGAGACTGGACAGCCAAGGAAAATATGGTCGGACGTCTTATCCGCCACTTCACATAAGGGGCACAATACGTTCACACCAGCAAGGACACTCCTCAACCTGTACTCTCCAAATGAAAATCTCCACCTTCAGCTGACTCCTCGTCTTCCATATCTCCGTAATTAGGGTGAATTGAATTTCCCCATCCTCAATGATGTGATAGGCTGAACGAACCAAAGTACTTCCCACTATGTTTCCATCTCCATGACCATCTACCTGCAGCATTCTGATCAATGGAGAAAACCTGAATATCTGCCATCAACTTCATCAGCTGAGAAAACTCTTAAATCATGGTAATCTTTTAGTTTTCAATTCTACTCCATAGAGGGGAGCCTTTAGGTGATGGTAAGGCTGCGCATTGTGACCAGGAGATCACAGTGCCAAACTTGGAATCAATCTTTTTGCACAAAGCAAGGATAAGGTAGCATACAATTGACCTTTCCCAGACCCTGTAGTTGCAGGAGGCTCGAGGCATTGTGCTGCCCTTTTAATTCTTCTCTGTAACATTACCTCCTCCCAGTAATGGTGTTTGGGTTTTCCAATCTCTTCTAATCCTGGTGAGGTAGCAACTCTTTTCACTCCCAGCACTGTAACAACCCTTTCACCCTGGGCATCTCCTCATGGTCCATCATCATCATTGTCAGTGGGTTGGGTCGAGTTAGGTTGGAGGGTCAAGTTAAAATTCAGTTTGATTTGGGTTAGGGTTCGAGGAGACTTAATCATGGGTTGAATGAGGTCTGACCCTAATCCAAGACAACCCAACCTGGGTTGCAGCCTTAGGAGAATAGTAGCCCAAGACTTTTAATGGCTAGGTTGATTTCTCAGTGAGATTTCCCAGATTGGACTTCCCATGGCAGCTTGATGTCCAGTGTCAGGGCAGGGAGATGACTGATCCCGGAAGGTTGATTTCAACAGTGTGGCACACAGTTGACAAGGTCTGAAGGTCATGTTGCTACATGGATGAGTTTGTTGATGCATACGTTGTGGCAGCTGGGAAGGCGGTGTATGCAATAGACATCTACAATGGCTCTCTCCGGTAGATGGTTGCTACATAGTAAACCTTCCCTGCTGGATGAGAAGGGCAGTGGTTATTTCTTTCCTACATGTTTGGCTGTTGAAGAGGAATATCAACCTTTTTTATGACTGTAGTTGTTTAAGTGGCAGAGTCGGATATATTTTAGGTGAAAGTAAATAAATATATCAGATATATTTGAGTAATTACTATACCTAGATAAATAGCATTTGATTCAAAATCAAAATATGGATCATGCATCAACCATATATGCCATTAGAGTGGTCATGGACAGCACAGTGACCAAATTAGAGCCATACAATTTGTCACCACACTAGTTAATATAACTCTTATATTTAAGTACAACAAACACACATACAGAGGTGATCACATCTCCTTAAGTCTTCCTGACTGCTGTTGTGGATCGTCCTCGCTCCTCCTCGACCAACAAGTTCAATTATATAATATATGATAGTATATCAAATGTATGTTTGTAAAATAGAAAGCCTTATGATGAGTACAATTAAAGAGAGAGGTAGAAATATATTAGAATGTAGAGAGAGTGCGGCACACAAATCTCAATAATTATTACATAATTATCATCAAACCATTCCATACACATCTACATTCACATCCACGACCACATCATTACATGATATGTTTTACAGTGCTTGTCTATGATTACATGATTAACTTTTAATCAATCTCATGCAGGATATAGCGCATCCAATGAGGGCTTATTTTTTTAAAAATAAATAAATTTGATTTCATAAAACCTAGAATCCAATCAAAGTTTGTCTTATTTGGAGTTTTTGAAAAATTCATATTAGCATAGTTTTAAGATCACATCTAGAAAGTTGTAACACATCAACATGTGTAAACAACAATATGAAATCATTATGAATTAGTTTCTATGCATCAAGCCACCACCATGAAACCATTCCATGCACATACACCCTTAGTTTGCTCACATCAAAGGGGGCGAAGCCCCCGTCCACCGAACTGATAAAACGTACAGGGGGCTGGATGCTTATCTTATAAAACGTCCAATCGACCTAACGTTTATCTAATTAATCAAATTAATTTAATCTTTGAATCGATAGGGTAAAACGTCTAGTTGACTAGATGCCTAACTAATTAGGCGTTCGCCCGACTAGATGCGTTTATGTCCGAGAACAGAAACCCTAGGGCGCTTACAAAACACCGTTGCCGCCAGTAGAAGCCGGCCTTGGGAGGGCCACACCTACCAACTAGTGCCGCTATCGACTCCTGTCATCCCTCCAAGGGATCTAGAACCCCATTTAACCTGAAAATCCAATAGAAAATCAAGAACATGTATAGAAACTAAACATATTAATCTAAGAAGAACATAAACGGATCAGAGAGGAATATTGCTCTAATACCACGGTAAGCATTGTACAGAAAGGTGTAGATTAAAACTATAATAATCATAAAATGCATCGAAAAAATAAAACCTTACGAGCCATGATAACTTGATCCGTTTCTAAGAACTAGGAGGGAAAAATGATTGTTAATCCACTGTAACAATCATAAAATGCAGCGAAAAATTAAAACCTCATGAGTCATGATATCTCGATCCGCTCTCCATCCGGCATCCCTCCAAGGGATCTAGAACCCCATTTAACTTGAAAATCCAACAGAAAATCAAGAACATGTATAGAAACTAAACATATTAATCTCAGAAGAACATAAACGGATCAGAGAGGAATATTGCTCTAATACCATGGTAAGCATTGTACAGAGAGGTGTAGATTAAAACTATAATAATCATAAAATGCATCAAAAAAATAAAACCTTACGAGTCATGATATCTCGATCTGTTTCTAAGAACCAGGAGGGAAAAACGATTGTTCAACTTACGCGGAGTAGAATCTGCAACCAAAACTTGATTCCTTCTAAACGATGCCGTTAGCCGTACAGGGATCTAGCCTCCAACGGTATCCACACAACTTTCCTGTTGAGGGATCATCCTCGCTTCATCTCTGGAGGGATCCGCCTGATCCCTTGCCCTTCTTCTCGTTAAGGGTGCTTACGGCATGCGAGCGATGCGTCGATCCACACAAGAGCAGAGGTAGAAGAGAGAGAGAGAGGAAGGGGGCGCCCTTCTCTAAGGGGGGCCGACCAGGATAGAGAGAGAGGAGGGGTACGACTAGGTTTGGGAAAAACCTTGGAGTTTGGCCCATGGTTCTCCTCTGACGTATATTTATATTAATGTCTGGCGACTTTTTATAAAAGTCTCTAAGTTAATATAAATTTTCACTTAATATCCATCGACCAAGAACCTTGTGTATGGGACCCTCTAGGTCTAAGTGCCAGTCTAGTTTTTAGCCTAATAAGTCTAATAACCCCTTGCTTACTCAAAGTAATTTATTTAATATCTAATATTAAATAATTATTTAATCAATTTATCATCTCATGATAATCGATCAGGCTTCTAATCAAGTTGGATGCCAAGCAACACTATTTGATCTTGGAAGGCAATGAGATTTAGTAACCCGCTTAAGAAACATTTCTATTATCAGTTATCGCGTGGCTATAATCCTTTATTGTACAATACTCTCAAACTAATCTAGGACACGATCAACTGTCAAATCCTAACCGGCCAACTTACTTAGATTGGATGTTGTTGTACTATATCAGAAAACTCTTTTTTTGATATAGTGTTTGCTTTGTCCAGGGACTTCCACGCATCATTTTCAGACCATTCTCTCTCTAATTATCAAGTACGAATGACCCTATATTGAGCACTCAATCACCTTCGAAGGTATTCCGCTAAATCCGATCACTTGACTAATTAGGACCTATGGTTAGAGATCTATTAGTAAGGGTCAAAGCCTAGAAATCTACCGATAAGATGTCTTTGGTGTTTCAGGTCCAATGACTAACCACGCAACTGTGACATTGAATTAAACAGGCTGATAGTCAGGTAAACTACCATCCAACGATTCAAGTCGGATCAGTTAAGTGAACTCATTCACCAATGAACACTTTGAGGTTCGCCTTAGTGTCTCCACAGAAGTGACTATAAGACCAATCACCCTCATCACATGAGCAGGAGTAAAATGTACTAGTCTCACCGGATATTTGATGTTTCTTTTAAATATCTTCCAACTAGGAATAATTAAGAATATGTGTTTATAAGTTGTCAATCTCATTATTATGATCTCATCATAATTTGACACATATTACACACATTTATAGACTTCACTATGAAACATATTGAAAATAAACACGATTTACACAATGAATATCATGTCATTATTACTATTAATTGAACAAGACTGAACAATGTACGTGATTGGCTTGTAGACCACATACAATACTAACAGGTCATAGGAGCTTAAACAGCTCGGGTGGACAGTTGGGCTGGGTGAATTGAGCCAAGATGATTTGGTAATCAGGCTGGGCCAGGCGGACCCAAGACACAAAGGCGGGTGCCTTGGCGTGCTTGGTCCACCTGAGTGAACGCGTTGCTCACCTTTTGGGCTTTCAACTAGGCAGTCTGGCACCTTGGGATCCCATTTGTGCCTAGGCTAGGCATCTCCTAGGTGTGCGCCTTAACAACTATGGGTGTGCTCATCAGGTCCTTAAGCAAAGTGATGTCAAACTCCACATTATACTATTTGGACATAAGGAGATCTGACAAAAGAGCTGCCCTCTTTTTCCCATTTCCATCTCCATGAATATTGCCTATGCTGATAGTTAGAGGACAGAAAGGCTGTCCATTGTTTTGTAGCACAAAGAAACCTTGACAAAAGAAACATGGTAGAAAACATAGGTAAATATGAGTGATCATGTGGATGAAGTGACAAAAGTGTACTAGGGAGGGACGTACAAGATAGTCTTACATCAGCTGGCTTCATACCATAGAAGCGGTCCCCCTCATGTAGCCGCTTGCGAACGAAGTTAAGGCATCACATCAACAACAAAAGATTGAGCTTTCACTAAGTAGCCATCATTCTGGCCCTTAACCTGTACCTCTGTGAAAGATTACTACTGTTTCAACTTTCAAGTTTATCCCCAAAACTGTAATTAACATGAAGACTAGATACACATCATCATCATCAAAGCCTTATCCCATTATTTGCAGTCAGCTACATGAATCTTCTCCTGCCGTTTTAATCTATCCAATGTCATATTTGTAGTTAAACCTAAGAAGGTCGAGTCTTCCATTACTATGTCCGACCACCTTATGTTGCACCTTGCATGAGTTCTCTTACTCCCCCCACTTAATTTTTATCTCACCTTCTAACCCATGCCAAACTTGGCTATCAATGCATATGAATATGACTGAACCATCTAAGCCTATTTTCCCTAAGTTCGTTGTCAATAGGTGCTACACCTAAATCATCAAGTGTATGCTGATTCTGAATCTTATCCTTTTTTGTCTTCCACATATCCATCTCAACATCCTCATCTCTACTGTACATAATTTTTGTACATCTTTCCTTACAGCCAAACAGTCAGTTTGATACAATATAGTAGCCGTAGGTCTCAGAGTAGTTCTATAGAACCTCCCTTCATGGAGACCTATCTATCATAAAGGACTCTAGACGTACTTTTTTCACTTCAACCAACCGTCCTTAAGTCTGTGTGCAATAGTGCAACATCCTCTTGGATATCTCCATTCTCTTGAATAATAGAGCCTAAATATCAGATGTTACTATTCTCATACATAGCTTGACTGCATCATACTAAATCCTCTTAATCTATCTGCATATTTTTGAAATTACATTTCATATATTTTGTCTGACTAATTCTAAACCTTTAGATTTCAATGCATCCTTCCATTATTCTAACTTATCATTTAAACCTTCTTCATTCTCTCATCAATTGAAACCATATCATCCACAAATAACATATACCAAGGGATACCATAATGCAAACATTATGTCACTTCATCTATTACTGAAGTAAGGAGGTGTGGTTTAGTGTTTATTCTTGTTGTAATCTTATGGTAATAGAGAATTCAGGAATCGTTCTAGCTATAGTTCTCATACTAGTAAAAACCCTCTCATGCATATCATTAACCACATTAATATACCCTTAAGATACTCGTTTTTTTGCTAAAGCCTATCAAATCAGCTCTTTTGGTACTCAATAATAGGACTTCTCTAAATAAATGAAAATCATGTGTAGATCTTTCCTCATCTCTCTATACTGGTGATGGTATATCCTTGTAATCATTCATACAATTCTTCATTTATGCCCTTTGTGATCATGGACTAAGAAAAGGCACAAAACAGTTACATTTATGTTTCATACTGGTAATCACATACTTGCATATCCCTGCATGTTTAGTGTAGTATCTTATGAAATCATAAAATATGTTTTTCTGACCTGTATATGCATGAGTTGTTTGGAATCAAATGGTGTATATTGTAGTATATACAAAATCATAAGAGATATTCTTGTCTGACCTTTTGTATGCATCTAAAATTTGTTTGGGACCAAATGCTCATCTTTGATCATTATACTTCATTTATCTATTGGGAAAACAGCTTGATTTCCATGGTATGAAACATTTACATATCAAACAGCATCGTTGATATTTACGTTGGCCTTTAATTGTAGGTTGCTCGTGGAGGTCAGTCGGTTACCCTCGTAGGGACGAGTCTAGTCATCTTTGGGGGTGAGGATGCAAAAAGGTCTCTTCTCAATGATTTGCACATCCTTGATCTTGAAACCCTGACATGGGATGAGATTGATGCTGTGTAAGTATCTATTCATTTCCTTTTATTTACATTTTAATATTTTCTCATGCATGGTAGCTTTGCTTTTATTGTTACTGTGGACATGTAGAATGTTCATTTACATTCTCTGAACATCTCTACTCCACTTGAAAATTTGGTGTTCATATGATGTTGTTTTCTTTCACACCTTGATTGTTCAGCATTTTGACTCTCTTCTTTCATGGATATAACTCACATAATTTCTTCCAGTAATTCACCCTTTGTCAAGCAAATTATCTTAACTGGTTGATGATGTGATGTTGCAGATTTGTTTAGTGCCTTATAAAAAAATTTCATGGAACATGGGGCCACACTGGTGCGCCTACAAGTCTACAACTAGCTGATCTCTTGCCATCTTTTGGAGGATAAGCTGGGCTTCACCAAAATTAGTACGAACCAGTAAAATACACACTAAGTCAAGTCCTCCATTAATTCAGAAATAAAGCTCCAGTCAAAAAGGAAAAAGATAGTGGGTGCCTTATTCTCACTACATACATGAATAGAATCACAGAAAGTCCAAGCGCCACAAATATCCACTCAGAAATATTCATCGTGCAGTTAGAAGGTTTTTCCGACTGAAAGAAACTTTTGTTTTTAGGATATCATAATGAACCTTCAAGTTCCAGCAAATGACTGCAGATTTTGTTCGAAGGCCTCTAAGGCAGAAGCAAATTGGGATCTGGATTGGTGGCTCCTGATGATCAGATCTACCAGATCAGCTGATCCAAAGGAAGAAAGTCCCTTGGATCAGGTTGATTTTTATTTTTAAAATTAAAAAAATCTAAAAAAGATAAAAATGAATATGATACAATAACATTCAAATGGGGTTTTGTATGGCCATGGGTTGGGGGACGGGATTACTGTTCATGGACTGAGATCCCAGTTCGAAGGCTAGGTAGGGTGGACCGGCTTGGGATCGAGTGGTCCAAGTTGGATTGCTCGACCTGAGCCAATTTTGTGCCATTTTAGGCCGATTTTAGGTCAATCTGGCCTGATATTTTTATTTTGTACCCTTTTCAGCAGAGGATTAGGTTCCCCCTTGAAATAGGATTGGCAAGGGTTGATCCTAATCTGGACTGGCCAAAACAGATCAGAATAGGCTGATCCTGCAAACCATGCAGTTACCATCCTGTACGACAGACCTGAAGGTCTTCTAGTCAGTCTTATTCACTCAAGGCGAATAAATTAACATTGAAATCAGCAAATTTGTTGTCTAAAACTGCATGATCCTATTACAATTTATGCTGCCATTTTGTATACAACATTTTTTCCTTAAGGACATTGGGCCAATTTGCTTCATGAGACTATCTGTTAGCTTGTTATTGGTGTGCCTTTTATTAAATGTGTAGGCCTTCAAGATATTCATTCAGACAGTGAGAATGTGATGAAATGGCTATGATATTTTCCTCGGATGTTGCTTGAAATTCGTACTTTCTCTTATTTGGTAGTGGGGTGCCACCATCTCCAAGGTCTGCCCATGCTGCAGCTGTACATGCTGAGCGATACCTATTGATCTTTGGTGGTGGTTCACATGCGACATGCTTCAATGATCTCCATGTCCTTGACCTGCAGAGTGTAAGAGTTCCGCCCTTCTAGTTCATCTCTAGATACCTGGGTTGTTTTCTTTTTGTGCATATGCCATGCTGTATTCTTCACTTGGATTTCTTTAAGTGGAGCTATTTTTCTTACAGATGGAATGGTCGAGACCTAAACAACAAGGTGTTGTACCAACTCCACGAGCTGGTCATGCTGGTGTAACTGTAGGAGAAAACTGGTTTATTGCCGGTGGTGGAGATAATAAGAATGGTATGTTACGTTGACACTCTTGCCACTTGTTGCATGAGCTTCCATGTATTGTATTAGCTGGCATGATTCCTATATCCAGTTTGCAGTTATCTTCATTTATCATGAGTAATCTTTTCAAACCAACTGATGTTTTTTTTTCCCCACTTGATAGGTAATGAGTATTGATATGTTCCTTCGATTTTTGCAAAATCTCTAAATTCATAAGTTTCCATTGACCTTTTCCAAAGATTAGAAATATACATTTCATGTTAACTTTAAGTATCTCATGTATTTTAAACATATAATACTTTATTTGCAGGTGTCTCTGAAACACTTGTACTAAACATGTCCACGTTGGTCTGGTCAGTTGTTACCACTGTTCAAGGACGTGTACCTATGGCCAGTGAGGTGTGTTTTCCTTTATGCCTTTTTTTGGAAGTGGACAGTACCACAATTATGTATAAAAGACAAAATGGATACAAATTAAGATAAAATCAGGTCTTAGTTTTCCTTTATGCATTTGACTTTTGCAGCACAAGAAAGGGGGAAAAAGTGTGACAAACTTTTGTGATTGCAATTATGATTTGCTTCCAGAAAGCATCAAATGGAATAGGGACTTATCACACCTTCAGAATCAAATATTATCGCTTTCTAGTTTCTGCCGCATGCTTGTTCGACACTGTTTTTTTTATTGGTTATTTCTTAGTTAATAGACAAGGATTCAACAACTGAGAATTTTCATTCATCGTGGGAACATAAAACTCTGGGCCTTTGCCCTCATAGTTTGTGTCTTTGAACATAGTCAAAATTTGAAGCTCGCTTGCACTTTTCTTTAAACTTTTAATGATGTTGCATTCATGAACCTCAATTGGCAAGCATTTGTGTGGCAGCTTCCACATTGCTGGGGATCATCATTTAAATTTCTGGCTTATGGCTAATGAAGTTCTCTACATATTCATGTTATCTGATAATGTGGACAGGAAGGTCTGAGTTAAAAAAATTCAAAAATAAATGTTCTGTTTCCTTTTCTTTGTCCTTTAGTTCCTCTTTTCAGATGCTTTATAACCAAATTGGTTAGACATTTTGGTGGTACCTTTCAGCATCTGCAGCTTTCTCATTTCTTTAAGATTGGTATATGTGCCTCCAAAAACGAGGTTCAATGACAAGATGCTGTGGGAATTTTTATAATTCTTCCGTTTGATGGTTGACTGGTGGTGGGATTTTTTCTTACTTCCCCCTCTTTAAAATAATTTACCTTCAGGGCCTGAGTTTGGTTGTGAGCTCTTACAGTGGAGAAGATATTCTTGTTTCATTTGGAGGATACAATGGACGATACAGCAATGAGGTTTGTTATTAAGATCTTTGTTTCTTTAATTGTATATCGAACCTCTCCTCATTTAGTCTCCTCCACCTTGCTAGGTTTATGCTCTTAAGCCAAGCCACAAATCAGCACTGCAATCTAAAATGTTGGAAAGGCCTGCATCTGGGAGTGCTGCTGGTTTACTTCCCGTCACAAATGCATCCCGAGATGTTGAACCTGAGTTTGAAACTGACCAAGATGGGAAAGTAAGGGAAATTGTTATGGACAACATGGGTTTAGAACCTTTGGTAATTTTCATATTAAATACACATTCAAGGCGTTGGTTGAAATTATTTAATTCACTGATTGGCCAGCATGAAACTGTATTTTAGGGGTCAGATTGTAAATCAAACACAACTGCTCGTGTATTTACAGCTTAATATATATACTTAAGATGGAGGTCTTTCTTTGGCAGAATGTCAAAAGTGATGCAACGGATGAACGACTTGTAGCAACCATTAAAACACAGAAAGAAGAACTAGAAGCCGCGCTGTCCAAAGAACAGATACAGACGCATCAGCTTAAACAAGATTTGGCTGAAGCAGAGGCACAAAATGCAGACCTTACAAAGGCAAGCACTTAATATTGTTTTAACAAATTCTTTCGAAATTAACGGACCTTCTTTGTGTTTCATTGAGAATAAGTAATCGTAGGTTCTGCATCAACATAAATTCTATTGTTTTAGGACCAGATTGACTTATAATATAAAATGGAAAAATGAAAGCTTATAAATCTAGTACCCTGAATTTTTTGTTTATTCTGAAAATATTTAGGAACTTCAATCTGTCAGAAGTCAGCTTGCTGCTGAGCAGTCAAGGTGTTTCAAGCTTGAGGTATGCATTTTTATTATGCCATTTTTTTCCATCTGTATCTTTTGTTCAACATCTCTTATTTCAATCAAAATTGCTTGGTAACTATTGATTTTGGCTAACATTCCTTTCTAGTTCCAATTAAAAGATTGGATAATCTGTTACAAAATTGGTCTCTCTGATCCACAATCTCAGATCCTGGTTCCGAATAAATATCTTGTATGTCTTTGTCGATGCTTTTAAACAATTTTAAAGATTGGATGATCTGTTGCAAGATTGGTCTCTCTGATCCACACTTTCAGATCCTGGTTCCGAATAAATATCTCCTCTGCTTTTTGTTGATGCCTTTCATGTTCTCTCAAGGTATTTTGCATGTTTAAAGGGGAAGGCAATATTATAAATGGGACGGTAATATCATGCACAACCCCCCTGGGAGGGGAAGAGGAGCCCCCTCCCCTGAATTTACATTTTGAATTTGGCAATCCTGCCTGCTGCAGCAATTAGCTGTTTGGGAGAGGTATGTTTTGATTGCAGAGGGAAACAGGAACAATGTGAACGAGGAACGAAGAGAAAAGAAGACAACAGTCCTGTCTTGGATCAACCAACTAATAATTTGGTACACCAAATTAGCCATTGGTTGGATTGGGCTATAATCTTGCTCAATATCAAAATCAGATATGGGAAGCGATAATATTTCAAATGCTGAAAAAGTCTTATGTGGCAATGAATCCGTCATTTTCTTCTCTTGACTGGGCCCAAGGCCAAGACGGTAAAATTAAGTCATCTGACCACTTCGCAGCCCATCCTTTTTGGGTGTCTGAAAAATAGAAATTTCAAATTTTCTTGGCTCTACTCCAAATGTCTGATCTAATGGCTACTATATTCTCCCATACACTACAGAGGAGGTTTCATATCTACATTGGTGCGCCCATGGTTTTCCTCTTTGGTTGCTTTGAGTTACTGATTTTCCTCTTTGCATGTGAGTATACCAGGGCACATGACTCATGCCGGATTTTATGGACAGGTTGACATTGCAGAGCTACGGCAGAAACTGCAGACCATGGAAACACTACAAAAGGAGGTCGAGCTGCTTCAAAGACAGAAGGCTGCTTCAGAGCAAGCTGCACTAAACGCAAAGCAGAGGCAGAGCTCAGGAGGCGTTTGGGGCTGGCTTGCAGGAAGCCCTGCTGAAAAGTCAGTTTCCTGAATTTTCTTATCTGCTGATAGGCGCATTGGCAATTTTTATTTTTATTATTTTTCACAAATTCTTTGTGTTGGTCAGGTTACCGAAATAAGAGGACATTCCTGCTCCACCCATATTTTGTAACATCTTCCCTAATATGTATGATTGGCTAAGCATCTTGTACATTTTGGAAACAATGGTTTCCTCGAGCTCCATTTCTTCTTTTAGATAGCACCCATGCATGCAATTATACGGCCTCAGAAAAATGCGCTTTAAAACGCTAATCTGTTTACTTATCGGGCTTTTGACAATCCTGCGCATGAAGAGTATTCTAGCGTGAGACTTAATGATGAGAAACCCTATTCTGGAATTTATATTGTAAATGTTATTTATGCATTTACGACATGGTTTTCCTTTTGTAACCAGCGTAGTAGTGCAGCATTGTCATTACTTAGGAAATGGTGGGTATTGAAACAGCAACTTGTCCGCTCTAACAGTATCAAACCCTTTCAAAACACGCACAGCTAAACAGTGAGAAAGCAATTTAAGCCGTCCTGAGATTGTTAGCTTTTAACCAAAGCTTCAGAAGTTTAGTTCGAGCAAAATGAACGTACAAACTTTACTCGTTCATTAGTGTCTACAGAACAAGAAAATCCCGAGAAACCGGAAAAAGAAAAACTCTCCATTGAAATAATCCACTTTTCTGCATTCTGATTACTGTAATCTTTCAGACAACTCTTCATTTTCTTCCTTTTTTATGATACAAGTGGTCAAATTCCACCTTCAAAAAAAACGGTGATATTTCTGCCAGCCAAATTGCAGAAAGAAAACTCCAACATAATTAGCAGTTCTGTTGATCTTCCAGTTGCTTCGACTCTTATTCAAAGTAGGAATATACCACCCTCAGCTGATAGCATGTAGACACCGGTGGCTTGGCTGAGCGATAGAGGATCCTGGCCACCAATGTGGTGCTGTTTTCCTCTCAGACTTGGCCAGAACCACATTTTGTAGAGCACCGGACTATAAAAGAAAGTTTAATGAAATTGACCTTAAGATACAGGAGAATGCTGAGGGATAGTTGTACAAAAGAATAGCAATTGCGATCGCTTTTCACTTCACGTCAAGACGGATTCTAGCCAATCTGATGTATATTCATACGCCACGAAAGTGACAGCACCAGCGGGGGCAGCCTTGATTATGGAAGGAAAAATGCCCTTGTAGAGGCCAGCCATGCCCTCCCGCCGCACTATTTGATAGAGGGCATCATACATGTTTGTGTAGGCACGGCTCTCCACTCGTTCTCCGTACTTTGGATGCCTCTGAAGGCCTTCAATCTGTAACCATGTGAAGTCAAGATCAGACATCTTAAAATAATAGTTTTGTGGTTGCTTTCAGTCTAAAAAGCAGTCATATCATCGATAGGGTCTTCACAAGTAGATCGATCACGAACAGAATCATCAGAGAAAACGATCTGTCATAATGTTACAGAACATGACGAACCTCACCTGGCTAGGTGATATATAATAACAAAAATTTTAACTAGGGAAGCAGGGTTTTGTTACATGGCTCATTTACCTATCCACTAGCACATAACCTGAACCAATGGGAACGGGCCTGCCAGAGATGAGAATCTGAGCTTCCTCATCTCCTTAAAAAATACATAAGAGAAATGCTTGCCGCACCGTGGGAATTTCTCAATATATAATTGTTAAAAACTTTGCCTTAAAGGTTCTGCCCAGTGAGGCACAATTTTGTGGCACAAAATAACTTGTTATCCCGTGCACTATATAATATAGCCTGGACCATTAAAGACATCAGCGGACTGGACCAGCCCAGAAGTTCAGCAGGCCCTATAACATAGCCTGGACCATTAAAGACATCAGCGGACTGGGCCAGCCCGGAAGTTCAGCAGGCCCAGCTTGGTTAATGCAGGGCTCGTGACATGCATGCGTGGAAAAGCTAGATGGCCTGACGTAGCCTGGTACATTCTTGGGCCAGGCTTAAGCTTCGATTGGGTCCAGCCCATAGGCCCGGAGGATGGACCACCCGACACTGCCATTAACCCCCGCAGCACATAATAGCCACATTCCCCAGCCTCATAACCATGGAAACCCTCCGGGTTTCCCCCTATTCTTTCCAAGCAGATTACATAATTCCTAACCCCAACCCTCCCTCTGCATTTTGGTTTGCTTCTCGTGTGTTTTAGTCAAACTAATGAGTAAGGGCAGGCACAGGATCCTGGTGCATGTTGTCATCATGGCCAGTCTGCAGCAGCATGGTGGCGATTGGCATCAATGAACATCTCTCCTTTCCTGATGTCCCTCCTCATGGCCTCTTCCCCATGGGCTGGGCCTGTCCCGGGCCAGGCTACCATCAAGAGTCTGGACCCAGGCCAGACTCAGTGACATGTGTCATTACATCTCAAGATAAAGTGACTATCAAATAAACAGGTGAAACAGCCAATGTCATAGGCCAATTATTTGCTGCTGTAAACTGCACAACACGTGACGTAACCTAGACAGGTACGACCAAATTATGTAGTCTTTTTTTTTAAAATTTTTTTTTAACCAAATTATGTAGTCGACACTTCACACTTTCATGATAGAAAGGATAAGATAAGTCTACCAAACAAACCAGAGAAAGCATCCAAAAAGTTAACTTGTTGGAATATGAATGCAAACCTCCACTGGAGATCATCATTAGATTTTCTATGTAGCTGAGATAATAAAACCACACTATCTGCTGAAACTTAATTGTTCAACTGAGATAATGAAATAGTGTGCTGACATGCCAGTCTCACTTATCAACGACAGGTACGCAGATGATGTAGAAACTGTTTTCATGACAATAAGGGTGCAGCATGCTAGTTTGGACTTAAATGGAGCACTGAATCATCAGGTGCTGCTGAATGGAAAAATTATAGACAACATTACACAAAGGTCTCACATATTCTCTATCTAGTTAAAAATATAGCTTGCTAGTACCCAAGTCTTTTATTGAAAAATCCTTTATATGTATTTTCATAAAACTTTAAAAGAAGAAACAGCTCAAACACAAACCAACTATGCTGGCTGTTATATTGAATTTTAACATGCTGATCATTAGTTGACGAGGACCGAGTTCCATTGAAACCTGCATCCTATCCAGAATATAAACATGAGGAAGAATTGTACCAGCATGTTTTCAATCAATAACAAATATGCTGTAGAAATCAGTATGGTTACAAACGGATTGGATTCAGTGTGGATCTAAGGTAGATCGATGACGGTATCTGTAATCCTACTGGTTTAGAAAAGCTATCTATTAACTGTCCTATGAGCTGATAATTGGTCAGATAATCGGATTCTTAGCATACCATACGTATTTGGTCAGAAAAAAATTATGTTACCTTATCCACTGTGCATATCGGTTTAAATAGACCATCCATTAACTCAACCAATAAGCCAATAATAGGACAAATAATCAGTTATCGATTACCATTTTCATCCCTAGAAACCAATAATCAGCCATGAACTCTATTCCCACAATTTTATTTTTTTATGATTGCCTTCTGTTCTCTGGATAAGAAAGCTTCTAAAAATTGTAAACATAGATTCCTTTGGTTTCATGTTATACAAAATTAGCTAGGAAAAATTCAAATGTTTGTGTAGATGAAAAGCAAACAGGAAGTGCCTTTCTATAGAAAATTTAATAGCACTTGGATAGCTATAGCAAGTTAGCAACACATCTCATTAACACAAAGGATTAAAGTTACCTGGAATCTCTTCTTTACAACATCAAGCGGATGACAAACAGCTTTAGCACAGGTTCCTGCTGCCAACCCACAGACAAAGAGCTGGAAACTTGAAAGACTGCCATCTGGCTTGATTGTGCTTATCTGGGAGGATCTCGATTTATTCCACGCCTGCAGAAACAAGTTACACAGTATTAAAATCAAGACTGAGGCATTTTCTATGGGGAAAAAATCATACATATTTCCCTCGATAAGTGGACAAGGGCCTCAAGGGAAGCACTTCCAACAAACGCAAAAACAGGGTCAATGCTGTGATCGTCATACTAATGCATTTGGCAAGAAAGGAGAATTTTTCTTTCAATGCAAATCCTAGACAAAAATGATTGTAAACTTTGACATAGATATTATAGCAATTTGCTTATATTATGAGAACAATCCCTTTGCTGGTTCAGAATTTTCTATACTCCCTGAGAACCATTGACAACATTTATTATGCAGCCTGCCAAAAGAATGCATGCACATATAAATACACCAAAAACTTTAAGGTGTGGCTTAAACTTGGCTTGGATCTCTTCTTGCTGCAACAGACCCAGATGCAACCAGATTCTGGTAGCTAAGACCAAGAGGTCACAATTGATTAGAAAAAACTATCACAAGGATCAGTTACAGCAGACTCGATGGAAAGGGGTCCAAACTGAACAGTCCTGCCAGCAAGCAGGAACAAAGCACCCAATACAACAGGACAAGATGAAAGCCTCATTTTATCAAAGTGATAAAATAAGGTATACACAAAACAAAATAAAGGACCGGAAGCCCATTAATCACAGGAACTGGAATCTCCACTGCAGGCTGTTTGAGATGACATTAGAATTCTAGCCCAGCTGCACTCCCCCATTCTGAGACCCATTTAAATGATCTGACCCCAATATCTGACAGACTTGAGATTCTGAGAAAGTATTCTAGAATTCCGTTCATTCCATATACTCCAAAGGACTACTGGTAGCAATAAGTTCCACAGCTGTTTTCCTGAATGTATCGGGCAATTAGAACCCCCACCACTCAAGCAAATCTAACACAGTAGCCTGATCCTTCCAAGGGATGTGAAAAATTCAAAAGAGAATCTTCCACAATACATTAATGATCCCACAATGCCAGAACAAATGATTAGCATCTTCCTCAAAGGCTCCACAAAAGACACAGGGGGCCTTCTTCATGTGTAAATGTTATTCAGTCTGTCCATAGTCGGGAGTCTCCCCAGAGCCATCTTCCATAAGAATAACTTTAACTTATTAGGAAGAATCTTGGACTACACTATTTGATCCCACCTGACTCTTATTCCTCCATCATTAGTCACTCCATAAAGGTCTCTGACTGAGAAAGTACCTCTGCAGTTCCAAACCCAAGTCCTTTTGTCCTCAGTAGCATTGTGTGCCTTAAATGGTAGCTAACTCTTTGAGGGATGCTTTCTATATCTGTCTCAGTGATGATAGAATCTAATGCATACCATAGCCAAAACAATCTAATGATTTCGTAAAAGAGATCCTTCGAGTTTTTATGCTCTGGAAAACCTAAACAGAGGTTGTATATATTAGCAAAGTCTAGTAAGTTATAGGTAAGTATGATGCATATTTATACAACTTAGAACATTCCAGTAATACACTAGTAGGGCCATAATGTCAAGTCATTAGCGTACTATGTTAGATGTTAAAATTCTGAAAAGGAAGATATACCAGTGCCAGCAAAGTTAGGAATATATGATTGGATTCCCGAAAATCATGGACTGGTGGGTTTTCCCACTGATGAGTGACCAAGGTAGAGTTCAACAGCTTTTTCTTTTTGATGTTCCTTATTCAACAGAGACTACTAGTTTATCCAATCATATTAAGTGAAATTAAGTTATTAAACATAAGAACATTGTTTGGAGTGCTTTAAAAAAAAAATCTGCTGGAGGCTCTCTCATACGCAACCCACTAACTTAAGCTGCATGAAAGGCGTCTTGAGAGAATATCCATTTGGAAGTCAAGCTCCATCAGTCGGAAGTGTCGACCATTGATTATTATCCAAGAGAATCCTCTCTAATATAAGTAAAAAGATTATGTTTAAAGATATTATTACATTTCCAAGCTATTTGCCTTTTTAAAGGAAATGTAAACAGTTGTCCTCAAAATAATCAATCACATTCGAAATACTTTGTTGTTGCAAGTCTTGATTAGGATTAACCAATCAAACACAAAAGAGGATCCCACTCAGACATTTACAATCACACAAGCAAGAATCTACACGAACAAGAGTTCATATGCAAATAATTACTTGCCTATCGCACAAGTTAGGCAAATGTTATTCTGATTGCAAGTGCCTGTATAAATGTACCAAAGAAGCAAAAATCCCAACATTACCATTGTCCAGCGCTTGAATGTGTCATAGGTACCAAACTGTAGACCTGCATATGGAATAATTTCTACAAGCGTTGGTGACAATCCAGCATACAGTCCTCGAACACCACGGTTCTTAACAATATCAATAAAAGCAGATCTCATGTTGGGGTATACCTGAACAATTCAAAAATAATAAACACGCATTATTACATTGTGGATCACTATGTCACGTACTCAACAGCATTCCGGTATCTCTTTCTAAACTGTATTGCCATATATGACATCATAAAAGACATGCCTGTAAACAAATGTGTCAAGTCCAAGATAAGACGTTGTGGACTACGATAATCTTAATTAAACATCAGCACGCTGTCGCATTAATAAAATAAAATTGATAAATTGTTGCATGCAGAAAGACCATCCAAACATCATCAAGTCGTGGCAAGATGTGGACAAGATCTGAACCATGTAAAGCAAGATACTTTGAAGCCATACAATCCAAAAGAAAGTGTCTGCTGCCATTACTTTGTGAGAGATGCGACAAAGAGCAGAAAACAGATGCCTAAGTCCTTCAACTGGAAGCTTTCCTCAAAGTCACCAAAGAAGCAAATCCCAGCAGGGTTGGCATGTGACAGCATGGTAGGAAAAAGATGACGAGTCCAATACCAAGGTCAAGCAGATGGGAAGAATGATGGGAGTGGCTCCAGACAAGAGTGAAATACTCAAATGATGTAGGGACCAGAGTTACAATGTAGAAAGGAAGAGAACAGTCACTGAAGCACAGAGCAGGGGATGCGTATCAGAATGACAAAGAGAAAGGTTACACAATAATTGAGACATGAATTTCTGATGAAGAGAATTAATTCTATTCCCGTGAACATAAATTCTATTCTTCATCTTGCAGGGAGCAAGCAACCTCCATGCATTGGGTTTTTTCCCCTTCCATAAGAGAAGATCTCCTCTTGCTTGGAGAATGTCAATTTCCAGTATCACGAAATGCAGCTGCTCTAAGCAGAACACTTCTTGGTTCTTACGAAGTACGTGTTGGCCAGAGGCGTGATCCACCGGTTCCCAACAGTATCCATGAAGAAGTATCAACTGTAGGGACTCAACAGGAAATGTTGGTCCATGAGGATTTCATGCTCAACCCTGGCTGAGAGAGATCAGAGACTGACAGATGTAAGTCCAGTCTTTAAAGGCCTGACAAGGGTCTGAAGGAAGAAAAGTTCTCCAAAATAGCACTCAATTTCATTAGCGCTATAATCCACAGCCTACATCCATGACCTAATCAAGACGGGATTCATTCCCACAGCTGTCATTATGCAATGTTAATCCCTCACAGTCTTCCTTTTTGTACCTTTTGGGAGGGGGAGGTTGAGAAACACCTTCTTGGTGTGACTTTCGTACAGGAGATTCTTTTGTGACCTAACACTTCTGTTACTTGTAAATTTCCCTTTTTCTTTAATACAATTTGTGGTATTATCCGCTTCTCAAAAAAAAAAAACACAGGCTAGAAAATAAGGGCCCAGGTAGCAGTATTAGGAGCTAGACTCCACGGCTTAGTAGTGCCTAGTGTTGGCCCAGCCTACGAACATCTCTGTTCAGCTAGCTGTATGAGAAATAAACCTTTTTAAGCGTCTACAAGTTAACACTCGTTCTCAGTAAGTTCAGTTTTACAATAAAAATATGAACCAAATTTCAGAAGCTTATCATCAGGTTCATCAAGTGCAAGAACCAAACTCTCTGGATCTCTTTCAGCATAGGGTAAAAATAACTATATGCCAATCATCTGGACAAGTCTAAGAATCTTTCTTCCCATTCTGCCATTACCTTAGCTAAGGTCTTTAATTCATAAATTACAAGCAAACTGAAGTGCTACAATAACTGACCAAGTAAAATGCAACTCACAAGTAATGACAAGCACAACAAACATAAATACAATAAGAGACAAGTACAACAAAAAAAAATGCTCCGACCAAAAAGTCCATGTACAAAAAACCCGATGCAAAAGAGCCCACACCTAGGTGCATAGTCTTTTATGGTCTCTGCCTACAGAGATCACAAAGAATGTAGAAGTTTTGAGGTTCAACTCCCCAAGGATTAGCCTACACAACCATCCAATGATATGTGAAGGTCACTAGCTGATCTAGAGCCTCCTTTTTCTATTAAAATCCTATTGCCCCCGTCCCCAACCCAAACTGTGGCAAGCAACACCAGACATCATACTATCCTGCCAACCCTGGACTCGGTACTTTGTTCTTGTTGACCACTCCCAGGTTAACATCGTGCCAATCTCTACATCTTTCTCCACTTCCATGCCTTGAGAACCTTTGCCTAGATGAACTAAATCTTCCTGCACAATTTTTCAGACCCGAACATAAAATAGATGGGCAAGTTGGAAAGGACAGCCTTGCATACCACCATCAACCTTCATAGGAAAGAAGTCTCACTCTCCAGCCTGCCAATATTCTATCCACCTTCTCAATTATCCCCTTAGTCCCTGATATGAATTGCTCCACGTGCTAGTGGAAGCCCCATATGAGTGAAAGGAAATGCTCCTGATCACATGGCTCTTATTGAAATTCACCATATGATATGATTTGCTCCACGTACTAGTGGAAGCCCCATATGAGTGAAAGGAAATGCTCCTGATCACATGGCTCTTATCGAAATTCACCATATGATATGATTTGCTCCACGTACTAGTGGAAGCCCCATATGAGTGAAAGGAAATCCTCCTGATCACATGGCTCTTATCAAAATTCAATATAAAACCAGTTATCTCATCCAGCAGAGCCATCATTTGTCTCAGTATATATAGTTGTTCGTTCTCTTTGACCTAAAAAGAATTTGATGCCTGCATGTGAGAGATGAATAACCTGCAGTCTTGGAGCATAACTGAAGAAACCCTTAATAAGGCCAATCTTTATGCTATCTTGCACATCCTCTTCATAATCTGGGTGATCAGACAGAAGAAGGGAAATGGGGCCTCACTATCTAGGAGTTCTCCCTATGGAAGAGTCAGTGGACTAAGTTCACCAGCATTACAAGTCTAGCAGATATAGTACATACTCTAACCCAGCCCAGCCATTGCTTAAACCTCATTTATGTCATCAAACCCATCATAACATATAAAAGAGACAATTCATCTATCTCCATTATATGCCTCCTAAAAATCTAGCTTAATCACCACAAGCTTCTTCCGTTTATACATGGTTTGAATACATTCCCAGCCATTAGAAAATTCTTTTGAATTTGTCTCCCTTGAGTAAAGGTACTCAAATCCTGGTTGGTCAACACATCTAGTATTGTTTCCATTCTACCTACAAGCATCCTTGTGATGATTTTGCAAGTCCCATTTAATAACTTAATTAGTCCGAAATCTTGTAAGTAATCATCATCTTCTCCCTTCATAACTAGGCCTAAAAATTCTTTTAGTCACATCAAATGTGCCATGTGCTCCCATAGTAGTCCAATAGCCGCCAAAAAAAAAAAAAAATCTTCCTTTATAAGGTCCCGGTACCACTAAAGATGGAGAGCCTTGTGAGTCACAAAGGCTTGAGTTACTCCTGAGATACAGACGTACTGATTTTGGCATTGATCATGAGTATGGTCGCAAAAATTATTGTTTGTCTTTTTCCTTTGGGTAAGCATATAACTGAAACCGTGGTCACAAAGACTCTTTAATGTTCAACCACCTTCGAGTTGATGTATGGATACGAGGATTCTTTCGTGGCTATCACAAGATCACAACCATTATTGCCGTTGATATTTTTTATAAAAGAAAAGGTTACCAAGAACCATGGTTACCATAACAATAATCTGCAAGCAACCAAACAATCACTTAAGGTGTTATGTTCCAAATCATGGTGTGCCAGATCGGCACGGATCGGCCGATCTGATCAGATGTTGGCCGAACCGATCAGATCTTGTGCCCTGAACGAGACCGGGATTAGACGGATCGACCGATACGGCCAGCAATGGCTAGTTTCACTCATATGGCTCCATCACCAAACGGCTAGTTTGAAACTAGCCGTTGACAAGCCACTGGGAACGCTTCAATGGCTGGCCAGGGGCTTGGGAGGCCTATGTAAACCCCCCAAGCCCATCTCCCATCCCCACCAATCTTACTTCTAGCTTTCTCTCTCTTCTTATAAAGTCTCCCTTTCTATTTCCATTTCTAACTCTCTCTCTAAAATTATCCTCTTTCTATTCTCATTTTTTTAATTCTATTTTAAACTTTTAAGTCTCTGACTTTTTATCACTCTCATTATTTCTCCCTCTCTTTCTCTCCATAAGCTTTTTCTCGCTATAGTTTAAACTTTAAACTCTCTTCTCTCTTTCTAAGCTCTCTAAGTTGGCCTTGTGAAATGTGAAGGGACACTCCACTCTACAATGATCAGATGAATTCTTCAAAGTGTTTTGTTTAGTAAGTTGTCTTACTATAACACACTCTCTCTCTAAATTTTTTTTCTTTCTTACTCTTTTTTTCTTCTTTTTGATAAATTAGTATTAACAGTCCTAAAGAGTAAATAAAATGAATATGTTGACTATGTTGCGATTTAAAATAAAATTGAGAAATGTACATACTCTCTTAATTTTTTTATTGATGATTATCTGGTTGTGGACACTAAGCGACAATAGAGGTCATTCAATCATATATATTTATTGATTTTTTTTTTTCAATGACAGAATTCTATGCCCCCTTTGGCGCTAACGCCAGATTTTTATAATACAAGATTGTACTGAAATGTTTATCAATGTACGATCTTGTACTTGAGAATGTAGAGTTAGCGCCAAAGACGGTATGGACTTCATGTCATTGACAAAAAATTTGAATAAAACGGTTGAAGGACCCATGTAGCTTGTATGCATAATCAGATAATCATCAGCAAAAAAATTAAAGAGATGTACATTTCTAAATTTCATGGTGATTTTTTTTTATTTATTTAATGTTGAGAACAGATAATAGTAATGCATTTAAGAAGAAAAAAAGAGAGCAAGAGGGATAAAATTTTAGAGATGAAAGAGAGAGAGAGAGAGAGAGAGAGAGAGTGTGTGTGCGTTTGTTATAGAGAGACTACTTGCTAAAGAAACAAAATCAAGGTTGCAAAACCCAGATCGATCGGCCCAAAACCGATCAGATCGGCCGATCCTGATCTGATCTGAGCCGATCCAGAATGAGCCAGGGTTGGCTAGATCGGGCAGTAGAAAAAAAATTAAAAAAATATATTTTAAAAAAAATTATAAAAATCAAGTCCAATACATAGTTGTGTTGAATTATATTGATTTGAAATACATGAGATATTATTTACCAAAAAAAAACTTGAATAAACTTATATAAACTTACATTTATTCTAGACGTACATTATATTGACTGAACATATGACATACATAATCGGACCATGACATATACTTCTTATAGTATTGCTCATATTGCATTACATACCGGTTATAGTCATCAGTATTGGCATAAATGATTGCGCGTAGTGTATATCCAGGGATATCTGACACTTGATATGAGTCATGTGACTAATAGGATTGGGAGGATGGCTCTGAAATTTGTGGATATTGTAGATAATCCCCTGAGTAGTCGGATGTATCAGAATGTTAATGGTAAACTACATATCCAGTACGATAACTATACCCTTCATATGGAACATAGGATGATGCATCTGATAGTTACTCTTAATATTCTCTCTCCCTCCTGAGTTGTTCTGCGTACTAAGGAGCTTTTCATTTTCCCTTCTTCTTTAATCTGTTGAATCTTTGAATTTCAGTTTCTTCTCGTCCTGCTCTGCTACCATGATGTTCATCTTGAGTAGTGTGTGTGCAATCTTGTTCTTCAGCGAATACAATTAGTGGAACACTTGTAGCATCTTCATGGCCAGAACTATCAGTGCTCCCCCTTGATGTCGAGTCATTTGAAATTTGATATCATACCTCATCACTTGGTTATGTGTTTCATCCTCCTTCTTGATACTATCCAGATCAGTAATGTCAATTTCATTAGCACTCTTCATTTTACTTGTTTCTTACTTTTTTACTCTTCTTTTGACATTTTGAAGGAAGTTAAAAATCAAAAAATAGTGGCACACCATCTAACTCACCTTCCGTCCATTCCCGATGATTTGAGTTGAATTCAGACTCAATTGAAGTGCTTGCATCAACTCATACATTTAGTGGATGTTGCTCATCGAACACCTCATCTGAGTCTATGGGTTCTTCTGCACTTGAGCCCTCTCAGCCTTGCCTAGAAATTCTTTCATTCTCCTGCCTCTAAGGTTCCGTATAAGCTTGAGATTTTTTTAACTTCAACCTCATGTTATAATGACATAACACTAGTTCTTCTAGATGAGTCGACTCCAATCAATTCCTTTGCTTGGTGTGAATCAAGTCAAAGGTGCTCCAGTTTCTCTCACAACCTGATGCAGAGGTTGTTTGATTTAGGACCCGAATTGTTACATAGACTAGATCTTCATAGCTATATATTTTTCTATGATCTAGCCACCAGTCAATTGTAAATATAAAATTTTATATGTTAGCAATGTGCAAACTATAATTAAAACTTAAGTAGAACATCTTGTTAACAATTTTCAAATCTAGATTCAAAATCTTTACAGCTCTTTGAACAGTACTTGTGTCAAAGTGATATAACATGAGTCTATAGTCATGCATTTGCTTGCACGCCACTATTGCTCTGTCATCGTCTTCAAGCATGTGCCTAATAACATTTTTAGTCCCAATCAACACTTCTGAGATATTTTCATAGTTCTTTCCATCAGTTCTATACATATACTGAAGGTGGAAAAAATAACATAAATAAAGAAGTGAAAATAAGTTATTATTATGATAAATTGATAAATGTGTAAACAAAATAATAAATGCATAAAACTACTTACTAGTTGCATGAAGATCATGATGTAAAATGTGTTATCAATGTTTGTCTATTATCTCCCACCACTTCACATAGGTTGTTGAGATGTTAAGTTGAATGAGCTTCTTGGCTCTGTCCAAAACCTCATATAAATATCATATATCTAATCTTCTTTTTCCATCACAAGCTCGCAAGACATGGACAAACGGCTCTACAACATTTAACATTGTCTGCACTCCGCTCCAGAAGGGCCTAGATGGAATTAGATCAACCACTTTCTTATCCTTCTCCCTGACCTTGATTGATACATGCCACAACATGTGATTCTCCCAATCTTCTGATGTCACCATCCTAATCAAGTTGCTCTTTTGCTGACTTAAACTATCTAGATAAATATATTGAGATGTAAACGTGATGGCTCTCAAACGAAGCAACTCTCTTCCATGAGTATGTTTATGCATGATATCCAAAATGTTGTTGTAATTGTAGATGAATGTGGTGATAAATCGAGCGCTCTTAACCACTCCATCCACCATCTGTAAAAGACCGTCGCTTGCGTCCATTGCATGGCACAATTCATCTTTAAATGTAAAAGAAAAAAAATCAATCTATAGTAACATTTTGTCTGAAAGTGTTAATTGAAGAACATTAAAATAAGTTATATAATAAACTTACTCGGATCCCAATCATCTACATTTATAAGTTGAGTGCTTCCACCAAGCCAAACTCTAGCATCAGATTTTCGTACTAGTTCAGACAACTCTTAAATTCCCTATCTTCTTCTTATAGTACTTACATTACTCGATTCCTTTTGCTTCATGTAGTTTCGAAACTAGATCCGAATCTCTGAAGGAACTCGAGCACATGATGCAACTTCACATTTTATTCCAGTAAAATGGTGTTTAAATCGCAAAACCCACCAGAGACGATCCAGTTGCAATATTTGTATTGTACCTTTCCCTGGCCCATGTCCAGCGGCATGCAATAAGCCAAAGCAAGATCAACGTTAGGAGGGTTCCCAGAGGACCGCTCATCAGTACCTTGAGATGCCATTCTTTAAGCAGTTAAGCAGTTCACAGCACGTTGACTGCCAAAGGGCAAGAGATGCTGAGAACAATAATATAAAAAGAAAAAAATTTGATAAACAAAAGTACAAGAGTTTAGAAGAAGATGAGAGAAAGAAAGAGAGAGCGTACAGTAGGAAGTCTTGTAGAGATCGCTGAGCTTGTAGTGGTGAGAGAGACCAAGAGAGAATTTCACAATAGAAAGTGTGAGAGACAGCGAGAGTGTGCAAGAGTTAGAGAGTGAGAGAGGCACTTGTAGAGACTTAGGAGGGCCTTAGGGGAGTTTAAATATACCCTTAAGGCCCAAACTAGCCGTTGTTGGCCGTTTGGAAATGGCCAGCAACTGCTAGTTTGAAACCCAACGGCTAGCTGTTGGGGCCCGGATTGGCCGATCCGACACTTGAACTCAACTAGGTTACCCAGGAACGGCACGATTGGCCGAAATTCGATCCGGATCGACCGATCCGGGCCGAGTTTGAACAAGGTAGATAAAGTTGACTTAGACAACAAGTTAGAAATCAAGGTAAAATCTAAAATCTGACTTTTATATATTTTTAAAATTTTTAGGCTTTTTTAATCCTTTCTAATTGCTTAAAAATTAAATAAGGGAAAAGTGGCAAGATCGAACCGGATTGGTCGGTTTGAATTGGGCCAATCTGTGCATGATCCCTGATCCTCCTTCCTTGTTCCAAATCACTATGGGTAAAGCTAAGATAAATAGTGTGCATCGTTATCCCCACAGATGTTGCACCTTGAGTAGTCATGAAGCAATTTCCTTTTTATATGACTATGTCCATTAAGAAAACTGGGGAGCTACATGGTTGTGCACAAGATGAGAAATCAGCTGTGAACATTGCTTCTATCCTAGAGAAAAAGGAGAGAAATATCATGCAGACCATTACGGGTGGCAATGAGCCGAGTCAAGCTTTGCCAAGCTTGAGCTCGGCTCAATAAAAAAATTTCAAGCCTGAGCAGAGCCTGAGCCCCAATTCAAGCCCGAATTCGGGCTCGAGCTTGCGCTTGAGTAAAAAAAGCCGAGCACAAGCTTGGCTCAAGCCAAGCCCGAGCTCAGCTCGTAAGTTTAAAAATCCATTTGATCGGCCCAAAACCCATTAGCCTAGGAGCCCAGTTGAATGGCCCACCACTCCTAGTTTGGGTTTCAAAACCCATTTTGATTTGGAGCAGTAGAACGGCATTTATTGGGCTATATAGGCCTGCATTGGTCGGTCCACAACAGCAAGAAAGTAGGAAGGACAGGTCAATTTATAAACAATTTTGAAGTGAGAAAAGTTGGGTATATGATGTGGGGCTAAAGTCCCTAAATTGCCAGCTGTGACCCTGCAGGCGGATGGACGGGATAGGTGGGAAGGTGTCACAACTTTAGTCCTACATCGTAAAACAAAAGAAAAGCAGCGGCCTTATAACTTCTAAATGGCTACATTTGTAAACGTGCACGCTCAACGTAGATGGTATGCCAAGTTTGAATGAGTTAACGCAAGATAATGTTAAATAAATATATATTATTCTAATATGAGTCACCTCGCGAGCTAACTAAGCCGGGCTCAATTGAACTCGGACTCGATTCGTTTACTTAAATGAATTGTGACCCAGACTCGGGCTTGGTTCATTTAAGCAAACGAGTCGAGCTCAACTCAAGCTGAGCTCAAGTGGCTCGCAAGTGGCTCGGCACATTGCCAGCCCTACAGACCATCATTAACCTATGAACTTTTTTTGGCAAAACTGTAGCAGGCGGAATTTTGTCAACATAATTATGCAACTGACTGAAACAAAGGAACATCGGTAGAGGTATCTAATGGAGATTTCTCTTGTGATACTAGCATGATAAAGCTGTGAATCACTTATTGATTAAATCACATGATGAGCGAACATTTCTCCTTGAATGCCAAATGCAAGAGGGCCACATGCTATCTGTGAAAAAGAAAACTAGATGCAGATGTAATCAGTCAGCTGCTGCATAGAGCCAATAGTGCCATAAACCTAGTTGGCAGTATCGGCCAATGCATATCGGCATTGGCGGATACCGATACCGATATGGGGGGAGGGGGTTGTTTTACCCTGATACCGGTCATCTAAGTAAAATTTAAAATAATAATAATAATAAAATTGTATCAGCTGGTAGAGTCGAAATGGGCCGATACACCCGATATTGATACCGATACATATCGATATCCATACCTCAATACCGATACTGCCATCCTTGCTAATAAACAGCCATTGTCTTCTCATGTAACCATACTGACAGTAAATATTGTCTTCTAAAGAAGTTATGGGGGTAAGCTAGCACAGATGTACGCCAAAAATCCAAAAGTAAGACCACTATTCAGCATCCTTGATATCAGTGGACTAATTCTATGTGGTAGTTACTTCCGCTTGAGGCTTAAGACCATTTTAAGTGTGGTATTAAAAGAAGAAATTGACCAAAATATAAGTAGATTTGATTGTAATCACAATAGTTCATAGAAGCTCAGAATTTACAAAAAAGACAGATAAAAAAGGACCATGAAGGACCTGGTGCCATACCTTTGGTTCCCCCTGTGATGCTAAAATTGTTCGCAGGAGATCAAATGGATATGATCCAACTGTCGCTGCACATCCTGCTAATGCCCCACTTACATAAGACAAATAAGAACTCAACTGCATATGATCCTCTGCAAATTAACCAAAAACAAAGTAAGAAGAATGAGAATGGTGAACAGACAAATGGATCCTACTAAACACTACAAATTTAGAACAATTCACAAAGCATTATTAGCACTACCCTAATAAACATGCACAAGGATCATGGAAAAACTAAAAAATATACTTCCTAGTAATTTATCAAAATAAATTCCTGAAATGCAAGCACTACATGCATTAATGACAACAGCCAATTTTTTTAGATAATCTGCATAGCTACATCAAAGACTGTCTTTAATATGTAGGTAATGCTTCCATCTTAAAAACACCCACGAGTAACAAAGGAGCATACACACGCGAAACAACAAAAATCTCATTTAAACAAAAATATGGACTGCAAAGGATCTGTGTAAATTACAAACAAACACCACCAAGTTCAGAAACAGCAGCTAGGTTTTGTCCAACATATGAGTTTGAGTCCCCACGACAATGCAATATCAGATAACTCTGGTTCACAAATTTGGGATGTAGAACCCAGACACCAGGTGCTATATGTTAGTGCATTTAGAAAGATTTCAAAACATGGCAAGAGTTGAGTGCCAGGGATTGACATCAGAAAATGATCCACATATTTGGGCAAGACATCAGCAAATGATCCAGCTATCCAGGCTAAGGTGGAGTAGGGTTAGCCCAATAGCTTATGGCTCTTTTTGGGTTGAGTATAACCTCTAACATATACTGGTGCCCAACAGGGAAAATGTATAGACTAAACAGAGCTAAATACCTGTAGTTTTGTTGCACTTTGTGCTTACGGAATGGTATAATGGACTTACTACCATATCAGGTTACTGGTGGTTACCAGATGTGTAAAGTATGACTCCATACAAAACAAGCAGCTGCACAAATCTGGCTTAACTAAGCAATCATAAGGTCTTCTGGATCCAAGTTTGACATTTTATGTTGAATTCAGATTAGGTTGGATGATCATTAGGCTCCATCAGTCCATGAGGCACGCAGCTAGAGATTCTTTTCTCACCTCGCCTACTATCGCTTACCACCACTGTACACAGAAGTAAAAGAACAAACAAGCCATCCCTACATGAAGCACCAGTGTTTATATGAAGGTCGACCACATATGGCAAATCAAAAAAGGGTTTTTTGTATATATATACTCTTGTAATCCACCTGTTGGGGAGAAAATTTGAACAAAAGTTAAAAGACCAACTTACCCTTCAGTGCATAAAAGAGATGAAGGGCATAAGGAGTGTTTTACCATTTTTGGAGAAAAAAAAACTGAGAAAAATGTTTCAGAAAGTTAAAACACAAAAAATAAAGTTTTGGGGGACTTTAAAAAAAAAAAGGCTGCCGCCACCAATAGGCAGCAGATCCCCATGACATGGGGCTACTGCCACCTATAGGCGGCAGACCCCCATGGCAAGGGTCTGCCACCCCCGATGGGCGGCAGCACCCAATGGGGGCTGCAGCCCCCCTAACCACGTCGCCTCCTCCTTGAGAAGTGTCCCCACCTCCGGTCGGCAAAAAAGAATATTTTTCATTAAAACTAAAAATACAAGTAGGCCCCACCTCAGCCTACATGGGTCAATGATAGAAAGCTAAGTGGACCTCACTCGCCTCGTCCTCGCCAACTCAGCACCAAGTGGACCAATCAATGAAGATGAAGGCTTCCACCAATGGTGTTTCGCCACCTAAGCTAGGCCCACCTCCAAGAGCCAACCATGGGCTGCCACTTGGCAGCTTCCTATTGGATGTAAACTTTCTATAAATGTACCCCATACCCCCCCCCCCTTTGTAAAGTGGTGGATACTTAGTGAAAAAAACCTACAACACACACAACTCTTTCACTCTCTCTCTCAGGTATTCGGAGAAGGGGGTTTTAGATATGTATCCAATGGATATGTCGCAAGCTCTTGGGGATGCCATATGTCATCTTCAACTTATGTTTGTTATGAAGCCCTCGTCGGCCCATCATCACTCCAATGCAGCAATGGCAAGCCGTCGAGTGGATACTCTCGGCCTATTCTCACACTGTGGGGTGGAGTGTCATGAGTCGAAGCCCATCAACCCCACATCATAAATGAATGACAATCGGCGAGCCGTGGATGATCATTCCGTGAAGAATATTTCAAAGGTCTCACTAAATGCTAGCGACGCCATTTCGAACGTCATCGTCAAGTGCTAGCAACGCCATTTCGAACGCCATCAACAAGTGTTTGCAACGCCAAGTGCTTGCGACACCGCCATGACATTGTCCTGCACAAGTGCCTCAACATGCATGTCATCGCAATGAATAGTAACTTAACATGCATACAGTGTACAATTTCAATTCAAATGAATAAATAATGTGTGCCGATGAGGCATAACCCAAATCAGGGGTCAACAAGGATTTTGTAGCATATGAATAGTGTACCTTGATAGGCGTGCTGCATCTTTTTCACCATGTAAGTGATTCCAATCACAATCCAATGACTCCAAATAGACTCGACATATGTCAGGAACCACTGATAGAGTATGAATAGTACACATCGATAAGCGTGCCGCACCCCTTTTCCGACAAATGATGATTTCAATAGCGATCTAGACCAACTCATGTCGGAACATGCTGATGACATATAAGCAACGTACCCCAATACGCGTGCCTCAGTCTTTTTATCAAATACATGGGTCATTTATAACAACTCTTTTCAAAATCGATCTGATACATGATGGCACCAGCCCAAGTCAATCGTCTCCGGGGGTGAATAATACCTTGATAAGCGTGCCATGCACATCCGCATCAACCAAAGCAAACCAAGTTAATATTTCAAATGTGGCAATGTCATACAACATATGGGATCGATTTTCAGCCAATCATGTTGACCCCTAATAGTGCCTCGGTGTATGTCTCGCACAGATGAATAGTAACCTAAAGTGTGTGCAACACACGATCTCATCCAAATGAATAGATGACATTTGCCAACACGGCACGACCTCTATTCAAGGCTTGATGAAGCCGAATGGCATATGAATGGTGCACCTCGATAAAAGTTTTGCACTTCCTTTTATCAAATAAATGATTAAATCACGTCCAAACATGGTCAAATGCTCTAAGATAGACCCAACCAAGGTAAAGGCCCACATAAGACACATGAATAGTGTCGATCAATAGTGTTGATGAATAGTACATGTAAATAGTACTTTGAATAGCACTTGTGCACAATGTCCTCCTATAATACAAGGATTGGCAAGGCCCACAAAGTGCGCCAAATTGCATTTTCCAAATGATGTGTGTCTGCAATATGATATCATTTTCATATGTTTAAAAAGGCCTACACCAATCATTTGAATACAAGACAATATGTGCGAGGAACGAAACAAGAGCGAGTAAGAAAATTGCACTGCACAATAGCATCAATGCGTAGAATACTTCTTAAAGAAATCAAAGGATTTTCCTATCGCAGCAGGATGTAATTAATGTCAATCTACGGATTGGCGAAAAGAGTCTGGATTCAAAAGAACCCAAACAACCCTCTCCAAAGGCGAGTCAACATATCAATAAAATGTCCCCGTGTGTTCGTGGTGTCAATTTTGAGTCGCAATCCCAAAATAAATTTCAGGGTACAATCGTCCGTCATACAAATAAAATGATATTCAACAAACGGTGGGAAACCATAATTCCCAAAAACACAAAAGAAATCAAATTCAAAACAAATCAGTCGTATTAAAAACAACTGTCAACACCACCATATTTGTATGTAACTCAATATGCCTCAAAAAGGTTGTGGTACCCTTCAAATCAAAATACCTCGAAGTCGAATAGAATATGCCAAAGAGATTCAAGTTTTTTGTATGTCAACCCCCTGACTTCACCAGAGTTTTTTTAGGGTTAATTTCATATAAACCCTCCTTACATGTAGAATATCAGATATACCCCTCGTATTTACACAATATCATATACACCCTCATTAAAATGATATAATATCCATTAGTGGCACTTTTGATAGAATGCTATCATAACAAAGATATATATGATATTCTATAATATCATGTATACCCTCGTAAAATGATATAATATCCACTAGCGGTACGTTTGATAGAATGTTACCATAATGAGAACATATATGATATTGCATAAATAAGAGGGGTATATCTATATTTTGCATGTATACGAAACTAACCTTTTTTTAAGGTGGCATAAAAGTTACAACTCATTGAAATTTAAAATAATAATAATAATAACAGTACAGAGACCGGTACACAGGGAATACCTCTTACAAGGACACTGAGGTAAACCCTACACTGACATAAATTCACACTAACAAGAAAAACAATTCAAGGGACAGACAAAGACCATTTCTACGGAGGAAGTAGAAGAGGTCAAATGATCCAAACAGACAAGCTGTTAAGTAATAAACTTCCCCCAGCTGGAGACCTTAGTAAAAAATAGAGGATTCATCGGACGTGTCAATGCCCACATTCTTGCTCCAATCTCCCAAGCACTGAATAGCTCTTCTCAAAATAGCATAAGGTGAAATAAAATCGATCTTGAATTTTCTCTGATTTCTATGAATCCATATAGACCAAAGCATTGCTGGTAGGAACATAGACCATTCATCTTTCTTATCTAGTCTAGAACACAAGCAATTCCACCACCTGAAGATGTCGTGGATATCATCACAGCCTATCCACGGGATACCTGCTGTTCCGAATATGATTTTCCATTGAACCTGAATACTCCCACAATGACAGAATAAATGGTTCAGATTTTCCTCACCCCACAGAAGATGCATAGAAGATGATTTTGACCGTGAAGGAATTTGAGTCTGTCACAAGTTGGCAGCATCTTGTGCACGATTTTCCACATGAAGAGTTGAATCTTAGAAGGAAGAAGCTTCAACCAAACGAAACTTCGCCATCAAACTCAAAGACCACTATCAAAGAAGACTCTAACCATAGACTTGACCGAAAAATGACCACTGGTTTCCCATCTCCACCTTCTGAAATCTTCCTTATTGGTGCTCAGATAAATATAGTCTACTATCTGATACAACTGAATAAACTCTTGCAGTTCTATATCTGTAAGATTTCTTCTGAACTGGGTGGTCCAACCTCCACTCCTTTCTGAAGACAATAACTGATACAGAGTTTTTCCACGATCCACAGAGAGCATATAAATTCTTGAACTACTGCATGAGAGGGCCATCAGATTGCCAATTATCTTCCCAAAACCGGATGCATTTCCCATTTCTGATGGTGAAAGAGGATGAAATTCTGATGAGATCAGCAGTATGCAGAGTATGCCTCCAAATAGGGAAAAGTGAATGTGTATTCTATGGTGTAAAATCCGATAAACAATTATTTCTGAAGTATTTAGCTCTCACAATGTCACCCCACAATGAGTGCTCTTCCTCCCCCGATCTCCACATCCATTTGGACAACATTGCTACATTAAGGTTGCTAATCTTGATTAGCCCAACACCTCCTTGGATTTTATTTTTACACACTACCTCCCACCTGACCGAAGGAAGAGATGCTTTATCCCTCTTACCTCCAGCCCAAAAAAAGGGACCTCCGAATGGCTTCAATTCTTCTCTCTACAGACTTTGGTAGCTTAAAAATAGACAGTTGGTAATTAGCTAAGGAGGATAGCACAGATTTGGATAGAATCCATCTACCCCTAGAACTTTTTGTAGAATGCAACAATAGTCCCCTGAATTTCCCCCCCTACCCTCAATAGCTATGCCATTGACGATAAAGTGATCCACCGCAAGAGATCTTTTATTGGCACAAGCCACTGCATGGAAGTATGAAGAATTTTTGTCCCCTTCTTTTGACCACTATTCCTTAGCTCTCTGTTTCCACTTAGTTTCATCTCTGAACAAACAATCTTGATACTCATTCTTAGCAGCTATCAATATTTGCTTCTCATCTGTTGATACTTGATAAAAGCCCTTGATCTTCCCTGGATTGTAAGGCATAAATTTTCTGAAAGAGATGTTGCCTCACAGCAGCAGAATTCCCAAACTCCTTAACACACCACTTCTTAATGCAGCATCTTAGCCATGAGTTTGTTAGCAAATCCAGCACAAGCATATGCGCCTGAGCCCTGAGGGAGCTTGCTTCCACCATTCAGACACCAATGCCTTAAACCCTTCACACCTGATCCAGGCTAATTCATATCTGAACAGCCTTGTAGAATGCAGATCCTTGCCTAAGGATAGCTGGATAGGAATGTGGTCTGAGAGACTGATACCACTCTAGTTAATCCTTTTGCTAGACACCCAGAGAATAATCTCTGCCACTCTGAGGAGATAAGGAATATATCCAGCTTAGGTTGCACTGGATTAGCTTGCATGTTTGATCAAGTATACTTTCTATTATTTAAGTTAATATAAATCAGAGCACCGTCACTAATCCACTGACCAAATAATTCCATTTCCTTGCACCACCCTTTATTACTCTAGACCATTCCCAGGGAAATCTCACGCAATTAAAATCTCCAGTAATACACCATGCATCAGGGAATTTATCTCTCAAGTCATAAAGCTCCTGAAAGAAAGCATTCCTTAGCTGATCATCATGTGGCCCATAAACAGAGGAAACAAGCCAAGAGTGACAAATCCCTTTCTGCTCAAATCTGATTGATATGGAAAAAAAATCCAGCATCACACAGAACTCCAGAGACTACCTTCTCATTCCACAGAATAATCTGACCCCCCCCTTTAAGAGTATCCGCTGGAATGAAATTCCACGCTGTTAATCTGTGTCTGGTAAACTTCTTAGCTAACTGATCATCCATAATTAATAGCTTAGTTTCTTGCAGACAAACAATATCTATTTTTTTATTGAGAATCAAATCTCTGACTGATCTGGCCTTAATATCACTATTAAGGCCTCTGACGTTCCATAAAATCTTCATAAATTCAAGTGAGAGCTCACCACCTTTTTGCCTTTCTTGGGTCTCAAACTAATGACTGGTGTATTATTTTTTATGAAATCCACTTCTCTCTTTCCAATCTTTGACCCTCCACCTTGACCTCTCTTCTTCACAGAATTCTGCAGGGCTTCAACTCTTCTCATTTTCTTAATAAATCTAGTAACAGTGTCCAACCTTCCCTCAAATGAAATACCAACCTTATTATTAAACTGAATGATCTCATCATGCCACTCATCGTCTGAGTTCAGGATCAGCTTTGTGGTTGAGGCAGGTACTTCACAGTCAGGGAACAAAAGTGTTGACGAAGCTTCTCCTTCATCCCCAATAGGATTCGGGCTCCTCTCCGACCAAGGAACAATCTCCCATCCATGGGGAGCATGGCAGTAAGCAACATCGTCATCCACTGCCCCCATGTCTGGGATAGAGGCTCGACTGGGGCAAGGCATTCAGCCCCGCAAACAGGAGGAAGAGATGGAGAGAAGAGAAGATAGAATCTTGGGATAAGGAGAAGGCTCACTCACCTCAACAACTCCTTGACTCCCCAAGATCTCATCTTCAAGCTCTTTCGGAGCATCTGCAATCCCCAAAACCGGTGATGAAGACGCCATCACTAGATGAGGTAAAGTAGGGCGACCACAGGAAGTAGTCATCACGATGGATGTGAAGGAACTCCGATGAGATAGCACCGCCATCTCCTTCCTTGGCAGTCGACCGCTACGTCCGGGCTCTCCGCCTCCCCTCCCCTACCGAAGTGTAGAAGGCGAGCCAAGACGGGGGAAACGGTTACCCGCTACGAAGAGATCCAGGTCTACATCAATAAGGGAATTCCTCCCCGAACGGACCCGGGTAGCGAACATATCCCCCTAATTGGGCTCCCCGAACTCACTCGGTCTTCTTCCTCCACTCTGACAGGGACTGGATGAACAGAGGTCTCTGCCTTGGCTATCCTGTAATTTCTATACTCTGCCATCACTTTTGCCCACATCCATGGGCAATCACCATCTAGCGGAGGGTTTGAATTGACTTTTCTGGAGGATTCAGCTGCTTCCACCTTGATAGCCACCCTGAATTTCCTGCCTCCAACTTTTATTGTAACCCATTTGGGAATACTGCTAAGCTTATCAACTTCCACCCATACCCTGGCATATTGAAGGAATTCCATATCCAGAGTCCTCTTATCCAGCTCCTTCAAATAACCAAAACTAGCTACAATTGACAGGAAGGCTTCAGTATTCCAGATAAGCGAAGGAACCCCACTAATGCAGCACCAAACTGAGAGACCATGTTCTTCCTCCACCTTAGACGCAACATCCAGGTCCCATTCTCTAAAATGAAGACCACCACCATCCACCGGGGATTTCTTAAGAGAAAGGCATTCACCTCTCCACCTGGACTGAGGGAACCAAACCAGGCAAGAACCCCGAAAGAGTTCCCGAATCCACCAACTCTCCTCACCACTCCAGTGCTCCTTTAAAAACTTCAACAGAGACTCCCTACCTAACCCTTGCCCAGAGAACTCCACCACAACACAAGCTTCCAGCTTACTTCTGACAATCCCCACAGAAGAGACCAAGGAATATCAATCACTAGCTTCTTCTTCAAGAAGAATTGAACTTCATCCTCCTCTGCTTTCGCCTAAGACTGTGGAGGCTTTTTGGTCTTGCAATCCAACCTTCTATGCCCCATGCGTCCACAAACTAAGCATTTCCAATCCTTCCTGCAATCCTTAGCCCAGTGCCCAACTCCCAAGTACTTGATATGCCTGACTTCTTTGAAATGGAAGCTTGGGCTTAGGCTTACCTGTGTCTGCTACAAAGGAAGACTACTTCTTCTTTCTCTCAGCCAGGAACCACTCTCCTGCGCTCTCCTCTTCCATGTCAACTTCACCAGAGTTGACAAAATCTTTCTGGCATATTCGGTTAAAGTCACGCCATTTTGTTGCAACCCTTTTAAACATGCCAGGGGTACTTACGACAACATGTGGGCATCAGTGGTGTATAGACAAATATGGCGGTTTACAGGGGTATATATAAAAAGTCCTAAAATAAATTAGCATACCCAATGGGTTTCCACGTATTGATGCTATAAACTGCTTGATTCAAAAAGTAATTATATCACATGTTTCACAAGTATTTCTCATGAGAAGGACAGCTGAATTTATGAAAATGTTCAAATTTTTTATACCCCTGCATAATCTTCGGTTCCACCAGTTTCTTCTCTAGCATCCCTGTAAAATATCCCACATCTTGATGGTTCAAGATTTCACTTTACATTTTAAAAGGACACATGGCAGAGGAAATCAGCATTCCGGCAACCGGAGAGCCAAGATGATTTTCTTGGCTTCTCCTCTGGAAGGACCCATAAAGAAATTATGTTTACATAAAAAGTTTACTTACAATTTAATAAATTTTTTGCGCAATTAAATTGTTAATGAATTTTAAATATATATATATATATATACAATTCTAAAAATGGCATATTTGTAAATTCTTAAAAAAAATTACAATTATGAAAAGTTTAAAGATAAAATTGTGATTGACAATCTTTATAGGGCCTTAAGTTAAATTTTCTTAAGTCCTAAAACTGTCTTCGACTTGCCAAAAGGATGACTCTAGTTTTTTTATATAGAAGAATATAAGATAGGAACACATATACAATTATTTAAAAAGAATGGGTAGGATAGCAATTACTTAACCCTTAAGTTACCCCATGCCACCTTGCTATGCCACTTCGCCATGCCATCATTATACTTCGTCCTTTGGTGATGATGTAAATAGACACTTCAAAGGACACTTGTCGTCTATTGCTTATCCTTATCTCCTAGCCATGATGGGAGGGACACTTCAAGGGGCCACATGTCACCCTCTTATTAGCTAAGTAAAAGGGTATTGGTAAAAGATAAGGATAGATAAACACTATTAACAAAAGGTAAGGATATTGGTATTGGTAAACGATATTGGTAATGGTTGAGGGTTATTGATAATGGATACCGGTTAATGGTTAAAGGGTACTCTTATCCACCCACAAGGAACACTTGTCCCAAATCTAAGTAAAGCTTAACTATAAGGGACACTTGTCCCTAATCCAAGTGAAGCTTATCTACAAGGGACACTTGTCCCAAATCCAAGTAAAGTTTATCCACAAGGGACACATGTCCCAAATCCAAGTAAAGTTTATCTACAAGGGACACTTGTCCCAAATCCAAGTCATTCTTATCCTAAAGGGACACTTGTCCTCATCTTAAGCCTTACCCACCACTATAAATAGGAGGGTTTGCCCTCCCATACCACCCCATCCCATGGATGCAAAATCGGCCGATCCCGATCTGGATCGACCGATTCGGATCGGGATCGGTAGGTCCAGATACGGCCGATTCTGGCCGATCTAATCCCGATTTGGATCGGGATCGGCGGGTCCGGATTCGGGGACCCAATCCGACCCGGAATTCTTTGCCCCATCCTCTTCTTTTCCAACACAAGAGAGAGAGAATAGAGGGGGCAGTATAGGAGCGATTTGTGATGTCCTTCACGTGCACGTAAAAGATGGCGTAAGAAGAGCATCATGGCGGTGAGAACATGACTAAATGAAGTTCCAGCCATGCCTAGGCGGGCTCTGTCACATTTTTTATTTGCGTGATTAAGAGGCAAGTGATGATTAACCATGATTCTACATATATTTTTATATAAAAAACTCTATTTTGAACAATATTTTCCTACCTACCATAAGTATGAAGATTTATATGTAATGTTTAAGATGATGTTCATAAATATTTTGCATATTCAACATATGTTAGGTAAGATAGTTGCATATGTTTAAGCATGTCGCATGCATGCGTTAAGATGATTAAGATAATATTCATGAATATTTACATATGATAGTTGCATATAGTTGCATATGTTTAAGCATATATCATGCATGTGTTAAGATGATTAACCAACCGATAACTTGAGAACTAAGTGCTACGTAGGTTGTGATTGGAGGAAAGGGCTACCCTTAGAGGTGAAGTCGCCATAGAGTAGAGCCACCCCTTGAACTTGTGGTACCACCTCTAGAATCATTTGTCTATTCAGTTACGGACAATGCCACCTTAAGAATCCACGGCCCGAATCATACAAGCATCCCTATGAGGCGGACAATAAGTAATGAAACCCGAGGCAAGCGGGTAAAATCATGGTATAGGTCCAGATGGGACGGGTGGGTTCCCCCTGCTGCACAGTGGAAGAGTCAGTAGATATTGCCTAGGGTACATGCTTTACCACTGATTGAACAATATGTCAATTGGCATATATATGATACTCCTTATGTCGTAGTTTGAGTGTATATCCGTTAAATAAGTGATAAGATGATGATATGTGTGATCATGTTCAATTAAGCATGTTAAGAAATAAAATGCATGATGGCATGTTAAGAAGTAAGACACATTATATATTAAGTTTATGATAGAGGCGTGTTATTTTAAGCTTAAGATGCATGTTAACTTATGTTAAAATGCATGTTGTAGATGCATACTAGGTTTAAGATGTTTAACGTTCATGTTTAAGTTTAAGTTCATATTTAGTTGCTCATGATAGGATTTGATGTTAAAGAACATATTTAAGGCATAACTATGTATATACGATATTATGATGCATGTTATTCAAATGTTTATCATGTCTTTTTCCATTATGATATATTATATGGAAAACTTATGGTTTTATGGGTTATGAATTTGCTAAGTCGGTTGGGACTAACGCTTGCTCACTAACATTTTTTAGGAAAAGAGAGGCGAAGAGGTGGAGGGAGATGGTAATGAGTAGTTGATAGCAAATAGGGGCATAGATTGCGGAATCGGCCGATTCCGATTTGAATTGGCCGATTCGAATTGGAATCGGCGCGTCCCGATCTGATTTGGGGGGGATTTTACTGTCCCCCCCCACCGATTTATTTATATATATAATAATAATAATAATTTTAAAAAAAAAACGGGCTGAATCGGACCAAATCGGGTCCAGACCAGCTGATCTAACCGGTCCGGTCCGGTTTGGCCCGATTCGGGTGCTACCGGATCCCCCCTTAAGGGAGGATCGGGAGCCAGCAGCATTTCTGCTGCTGGCTGCTGCCCTTTCCCCAGGCCACCGCCGCCGGTCCCCCCGCCGCCCCCCGCCGTCCGCCGGCGGCCCGCCGGCGCCATCTTCTTCTTCTTCTTCTTCTTCTTCTTCTTCTTCTTCTTCTTCTTCTTCTTCTTCTTCTTCTCTCTCTCTCTCTCTCTCTCTCTCTCTCTCTCTCTCTCTCTCTCTCTCTCTCTCTCTCTCTCTCTCTCTCTCTCTCTCTTTTCTTTGAGGTCTCGAACGAAAGGAGGGGGTTTTCACCACGTCATCGTCGGCCGGCCAGCTAGGAGCCACCGCCGTCGTTGTTCTCGCCGTCACCGCCGCCGTGTCGGATTTTGTTTTCGCATCCCGATCTGAGTTTAGATATATTTCGATCTACTTTTATAAAAAAAATTATCAAAACAGTAAAAATAATGTATAATTGTGTATATTGTGTAGATCTATTAATATTTAGGTTCAAAAAAAAATTAGCATGTTGATTAGACAAAATTCCCAAAATTAAACATTTTTTTGTATTAATTGCATGTTATTAGTGTTAATTAGTTAAAATTAACCTTAATTAGGGATAAAAAATTGGAACTTTTGTATGATTAGTGTAATTAAGGTTCAATTGAGTGTGCCAAACACTCAATTGAACTTATTAGAACATAATTGTGTATTTTTTTGCATTAATTGCATGTTATTAGCGTTAATTAGTTAAAATTAACCATAATTAAAAGTTAAAAATTGAGGCTTTTATATGATTACTGTAATTAAGGTTCAATTGAGTGTGCCAAACACTCGATTAAACTTATTTGAACATAATTATGTATTTTTTGCATTAATTGCATGTTATTAGTATTAATTAGTTAAAATTAACCCTAATTATGAGTTAAAAATTTGGGCTTTTATATGATTACTATAATTAATGTTCAATTAAGTGTGTCAAACACTCAATTGAACTTATTAGAATATAATTGTGCATTTTTTTGTATTAATTGTATGTTATTAGCGTTAATTAGTTAAAATTAACCCTAATTAGGAGTTAAAAATTGAGACTTTTGTATGATTACTATAATTAAGGTTCAATTGAGTGTGCCAAACACTCAATTGAACTTATTAGAACCTGATTGCATTTTTGTGTTTTTATGTTATGCAAGAATATGGCAGAGTAAGGACATCATGAATAGGATGTGGAGCAGCAGGGTGCTGATTCTGGTTGGCAGCATTGCACACTAGTGGACAGTGTTACGAGGAGGGTCAAATGCAACTGGTGTAGAAAGGAGATGAGTGGTGGCGTCTTATCGCCTAAAAAATCATCTTGCTAGCATATCAGGAGACGTCAGTAGATGTGAGTCAGTCCCGCTGGACTTGAAAAAGGAAATTATGACTTATATGATGGGTAAAAAGGCACACAAAGATTTATCATCTCAACAACACATGGATTTGCAAGATAAGATATCAGAGCGCCAGAGACAAAGGGATTACATAGATGATAATAATGAGGAGGAAGAGGATGAGGAGGATCCAAATGACCCTGATGCAGAGTACACCAGAGCTGTTCATGTCAGTTTGCGGACAAATAGAGAAGATGAGGACCGGCGAAGAGGCATAGGATCATCAGGTGGATCAGTGCCTACTGCTTCTCAACCTGGGAGATTCATTCCTAGGAGCTCTTCTGGTCGCAGGACTGCTATTGAGAGCGTGCATAATGATGGAGAGGTCTTTCGAGGCACAACTAACATGATTACTAGAATATCAAGGAATACAAATAAACGGATACAAAGTAGGAGTTTATGAAAATGCAGTCCTCTATCATTAACTTATGCCATTTATATTTATTTTGTAGATTGAGAGATTTAATTGAAGATTGGCATTTATGGAGATGATGACGCCAAGGTTGCAGTAACGAGAACAACTCCAGGTGAATTACATAATAAATAGTCAAATACTCAATTTAATGAATTATTACCAGTCTACAATTCATTATTAATATCGTCGTCTTCTTCTTTTTTTAAACAAATGAATGGTGGATCCATATTAATTACAGACAAGCTACCACAAACCATTTGGCGTATGTTGCAGTGAGAGTACTCAGTCAAACTATTTCTTCCAGTCAATGTGAAAGAAACTGAAGCACATTCAGTCTCATTCACACGAAGGTTCATAACAGATTGGGTGTTTCTAAGCTAGAGAAGTTAGTGTACTGTCACTACAACATCCCCCTAAAAATCAGGCAGATTCAGGAAAGAAAGAAGCTTGAAAAACAGAGATTCATGGAGTTTGCTGGCAGACCAGTTGATGAGCATGTACACCAGATTGATATTGATAAACTGTTAGATGAAGAACACCCATTGCATTCTTGGGTGGAAAGCAGAACAGCCAGAAATGCACAACCTGAGTTTGATCTTCAGGATCGGAGTTGGGCAGGAGGTGAATTAGATGCAGTAGTTGCTCGAGATCCTAAATTTCAGGCAACACAAGAAAGAGGTGCACTTGTTCTTCAAAGGCGTCGAAAGTCAACCACACTAGCAGACACTGCTAGAACTTCTGTCTCTCAGCCAGCACTCAGGAGATCAGCTACTCAGGTAGATCCACAAAGAAGAAAGGAGAAAGAGCCAGCAAGACCTTCATTGCAGTCATCTAGCAACAAAAAGAAAAAACAATCAAAAGAAAAGTCTAAACAATGAGTAGACCCATCGGAAGAAGAAGAAGGGAGAGTTCAGTAGACTGGAGAGACACTTGAGAACACCCCCAGATTTACCACCTCACTTAGCCAGCATATACGAGGCAGAAAGACAAACCTACAGGCGTAGAAGAAGGCGATTGAGGAAAACAAGCCAAGTGGGGAGTGATGACTTCACTGAGGATGATGATGATGATGATGGAGATGGTGATGGTGATGGCATTGCTACTGTTGCTGCTGGACTATCAGCAGGTTCTGCACTTGGGAGCAATTACACAAGATAAATTATTAGTGAGTTAGTTGTCTTTAATGTTTATTTTTTATGGATGTACATGAATTGCATTCATTGTTATTGTACATCCATTAAATAATATGTATGTAATTTTTTCTGATTTTTCCTGATTTTTCCTGATTTTTTTCGGATTTTTTTTTTATCCGACCAAGTCGGACCGACCAAACTTCATTTGGATCGGCCGCGGGTCGGGTCAGGATCGCCGGGTCCCGAATCGGGGACCCGATCCGGAATTCCTTAAATAGGGTAGCTGTTGGAGGGAAGGATGGTGAGCATGGAAGGGGGTGGCAGGTTGTGGGTAGAAAGGGTAGGAGGAAGGTTTGGAGAGAGGTTGATGTGAAGTCGAAGGAGAAGGGGGGTCCTAATCTTCCTGTTGGCTTTGACCAGTGCATTAGGTGCCTCTCTAAGGGACATTGGGCGAAGGAGTGCAGGGAGGCAGTGGAGGTGGGGCATAGGGTTGGTAGCTGTAAACAGAGTTTACGGTGCTCTGTTTTGGCTATAGAACCAATCGTACCCCATGCATCCCATGTATCCTTCTCCTCATGTTCTAAAGACGGGGCAAGTTGGCCCAGGATTAATCCTCTGTTATCAAAGGCGACAGAGGCGATCGCCTAGGCGATGAGGCGAGGCGAGGCGCCCACAAGCCGCTTCGTTGCGACCTTTGTCGCCTAGGCAATCGCCGCAATCGCCGAGGCGTTCGCCTCCGCGCGCTTCGGCCGCCTTCCTCGCCTTATACGTCGCCTTGCCCGGCCCAAGAAGCTATCGAGCAGTTCACCCGGCCCATTCACTCGGCCCAAGAAGCTATCGGGCGGTTCACCCGGCCTATATATACTCTTTTATAAGCCCGAGCGCCCCGAATCGATACCCTCTTTCGTCCCCGCCACCTGAGCGAACCCTAACACCCCGCTCCATATGCCCCTCCACATCCTCCGATGATGGGAGACAACAACAGCAGGAAGACAACGGCAACTTCGGCGGTCTCGTCCAACTCCGGCGTACCTTCTAGAGAGTCTAACAATCTCCTTCGACTCCAACGTCGTGTCTTCAAGGGACTCTGGTGGTCTCCTCCATCTCCAGTATGTCTTTCGTGGATTCCGACGGTCATCTTCACGAGTTAAGCCTCTCTCTCTCTCTCCTTCTCTCTCTCTCTCTCTCTCTCTCTCTCTCTCTGTTAATGGCACATACACTGCACATGGTCGAAGCCTCCTCTTACCCCCCTCTACAGTCATTTTGTTAGATTGTTTTATGTATTTTTGACACATTTAATAATATAATTATATACCTGGATTTTTTATATTTTTTAAATAAATATCGCCTCAAACGCCTAGGCCATCGCCTAGGCGTTTGAGGCTAAGGCGACTCCCCAATTGCCTCGGTCGCCTCACGCCTTTAACTACATAGGATTAATCTCCCTTGGTCTGCAGTAGTGGCATCAAATCGATCCTCTCTTCAACAGTCCCTGATGGTGGATTTCTCACCTAGGAGGAATGAGAAAATGGAGGGAGGGCTGCCGTCTACTTCTTTGCTCCTCAAAACTACGCAATCTCAGTGGCCAGGGGGTCATTCTTGGAGAATTAGGGAGCTGAAGGGGAGTAGTTTTCTTGTCAGCTCTTCTATGGAAGGTTGGAAAGAAGCTGCTTGGGGGATGAAGTCCATCTCTGAGGATAATTTTTCCTTGAAGTTTTCTCTATGGAAGGAAGGCAGTGGTACAGAGTCGGCTGGCGAAGGAGTCCACTGCTGGTGCAGGGTGGAAGATCTTCCTCTTCATGTATGGACTATAGAAGTCTTCCAATCCATTGTTGATAAGTTCAGTATTCTGATGGAGATTGATGAGCGAACTCTTCATATGGATCTTCTCAAGTTTGCAAGAATTCTAGTTGAGGTGGATTCTGGAGAAGATGAAGGTGGGGGTGGGTGGTCGCTAGTTTTTAATCTTTATTTTTGCAGAACCAGTTTCTTCATCAGGATCAATCAGGGGTCCTCAAGAGGGTGATGGATGGACGTGGACGGAGGTGATAGCATAGTATAAATCATTCCCGTCGTCCAAACAGAAGGTCGATACTCTCAAGAAGATCGATGAGCGTAGATTGTTAATCGTGAGCAGAAAGATGATCATGAGGTGAGTCCAGGCCTTCCAAATCCAGCTCTCCCAAGTCAACCCTCGCTGGTTTCGACTCAGTCTCAACAAGAGTTGGTGTGTGCGAGCTCCTCAAGAAAGATAGCAATGGAACTAGTTCCAAATGATGGTGGTGTGGTTTTGAGGCTCGAGATGTAGTTGGCTTTTGGGGAGGCTAAATCAACTTCTTTCGAGGCACTCATAGTTGGCTGGGCAGTAGAGAAGAATCTTTCCTCTGATTAGCAGTTGTTGGACAAGAGATCGGGTGGAGAAGATCTATAGGTGCAGGCCTTAAATGGATCCTGGTCGGGTCATCGTAGCAACTGCTTAACGGGTAAGTCAATCGGGTCGAGTTCTTCGGGTCTCTTTAAGTGGGTGGATCCTATGTTCCGTTTCACTCGTTCGCCCCCAAGAGACCCAGAAGAGCCTTCGTCCCTACACGGTAACCCACCGACTCACCCTTCGAGCAACGAACATGTTCTGCAGACGTCCCGACACCTTTACTGCTCCGCCCAACTGGTGGACCTTGATCTTGGAAAGCCGGATAATACTTGATTTTCTCGGAAGGGGAACGGGTGTTGGCTGTAGACAAGGAGAGTTTGGATTAACAGCTCCACATCTTTCCAACATAAATAGAAGAGTGCTCTAATGTTGGGAAAATCTGTGCAGAGAAGAGTCTGCCTCTGCTTCTGCTAGGTGATGATTTTGTTGTACAGAACCAAGGAGAAGGCGATGGGGTCAGTTTATTGAAACTTGTGGAGTTGACACCATTGTTCAGGATGCTAGCTATAATGGGGGAAGACAAAGTGCCGGTGATTTCGTGGATAGGGACTCTAAGAATCAGTTTCCTGTGGGAGACATCGTGCCTTTTGTCTCTTCCAAACCAATAGTTGCTTTGTACCCTGTATCAGAGGATGCTTGGTCTGATGAAATTGTGCACTTTGGTAGGAGGATTGGAGTTTCATTCCAGGGTAAAGAAGGTATAGTCAGAAGTTTCTTAAAGAAATTGAAAAGGTCTGAAGCCCTTCAGAAATCAGCTAAAAGAAAGGGAAAAGGTGGAGGAGTTAAAATTGGGAAGAGAGACATGGGATATCTACAGAGCAATGTAGTATGTGATTCTTTGAGGGATAAGAAAGGGAAGAGAGTGGTGAATTCTGTTGGTTCCTTATGAAGATTGTTACATGGAAAGTAAGAGGTCTGAACAGTGAATTCAAGGTGAGAGCTGTTAGAGATCTGTCCTTATCATTACAGTTAGATTGTCCGTGTATTCAAGAAACCAAGATCATGATGATAGATGACCAGATGTTAAGAAGGTTAGGGAGTTCACTTTGGGATAGCTATGGTCTTTTTCCAGCAAATGGTTTGAAAGGGGGGCAGTTAATCTTATGGAATGACAAAAAAAATCAGAGGCTCAGTCTGTGATGTAGGTGAATACAGTATATCAGTTTGTTTTTCTGCTATTAACAGTGGGAAGAGATGGATTATCACATCTGTGTATGGTCCACATAATGAACAGCAAAGAGACTGCGTCTTTCAGGAACTGTATAGATTACATGAGCATTTTCATGAACCATGGTGCATTGTGGGTGATTTTAATTGTGTAAAGTACCCATGGGAGAGATCTAACTCCCACAAATGGAAAAAAAGAAATGGAGGGGTTGAATGGTTGGATCAGAGATAGTGGGATGGTAGACATGGAAATACTTAATAGGAAGTTTACATGGTCGAATCACCAAAACAACCGCATCCAATCAAGGATAGATAGAATTCTGGTTTTCAGTTGTTAGAGATGTTTCCTTCCTCACAGGTTAAGGGCATGATCAGAACAGTATCTGATCATATCCCATTACAGCTGATGACATGTGTGAAAGAAAAGAAAGCGAAATTGTTTAGATATGAACTTGCTGGGCACGGGCATGAAGGATTTAAAGATCAGATGGTTCAGTGGTGGAATGAAGCTCAAATGGGTTAAGAAATGCATCAAGCAATGGCTGAGGAATACTTCTGATAGACTATCTGAGGAAAGGCAGCAACTTCTGAAGCAAATTGAAACTCTTGAAGTCAAAGGAGATCAGGAATCTTTGTCTACAGAAGAGGATCAAGTAGTGAAAATTTATAAGAGAGAATACAATGAAGAGCTCCTGAGGAATGAGATCAAATGGAAACAAAGAACCAAAGAACACTGGCTTAGGGAAAGAGATAAAAACTCATCATTTTTCCATGTTGTGGCTAGTGCTAAGAAAAGGTTGCTGAGAATTGAACATATTAAGGTGGAAGAGACCTGATTGAGGATAGGAAGGAAATTCAGGAGAACTTTATCAGATTTTATGAACAATTGTTCGAGGAATGTTGGTGGAGACCACATTTGGAGGAAGATATTCTTCCTAAGATTGATGGTAATGCAGCTGATGGTCTTTGTCTTCCTTTTCTGGAGAAGGAAATAAATGATGCAGTTTTTAAGATGAACCCTTATAAATCACCAGGGCCAAATGGTTTTTCACTTGGGTTTTATCAATGTTTTTGGGAGTTGATTAAGGCAGATCTGATGGCAGTCATGGAAGAATTTCAAAAGAGACCAGCGAGTGTAAGGCAAGGAATTCCGGGTCGGGTCGGGACCCGAAATCGGGACCTGGCGATCCCGACCCGATCTGGATCGGCCGGGTCGGCCGATCTAGACGAAGTCCGGCCGGTCCGACTCAGCCGGATTTTTAATATATATATATATATATATAGAAAAAATAAGGAAAAATCAGAAGAAAAAAAATCAGAAAAAACTAAAAAAATCAGAAAAACATATTATTCAATTAATGTACAATAAGAATGAATGCAATTCACGTACATCCATAAAAAATAAACATTAAAGACAACTAACTAACTAATTATTTTTGTTGTGCACTAATTAAAAAAGACATTATTGTTGAAAAATACCTTAAAAAGATCACATTTTAGATCCTTCATCATCCGGCTCATCAGTTTGAGCTGGCGGGCCATAATCTGCCGACATGTATGGTGCATATCCATAACCAAACAAGGAACTAGCAAAGTCTTCGAATCGTCTTTGAATACCTCTAGGTGTGTAAGCTTGTTGGCTTAAACTTTCTCATGATTGTCTTGGAGGGAGGAAAATGCCATACTGTATAGGTGGAGGTCCAGAGTACCCTTCAGTAGTGCTGCTGATGTCTGAATACGGCAGTGTAGGGGGGTGAAAAATGGGCGGATAAGAAGGTGCATCTTCCCATGGGGGCCAATCACATCATGCCTGTCTCTGTTGGCCTTCAAATCCCCTTTGTTGTCCTTGTCTTTGACCTAGAATTCCGTCATAATGACTCGTAAGTGCAGAGTAATCTTCGTATCCTGTGTAACTGCTCCCAAGTGCAGAACCTCCTGATAGTCCAGCAACAGCAGCAGAAACATCATCACCATCACCATCTCCATCATCATCATCATCATCCTCAGTGAAGTCATCACTCCGCATTTCGCTTGTTTTCCTCAACCGCCTTCTTCTACGCCTATAGGTTTGTCTTTCTGCCTCGTACATGCTGACCAAATGAGGTGGTAAACATGAGGTGTCCTCAAGTGACTCTCCAGTCTGCTGAACTCTCCCTTCTTCTTCTTCCGATGGGTCCACTCGTTGTTTAGACTTTCATTTTGATTGTTTTCTCTTTTTGCTGCTAGATGACTGCAGTGAAGGTCTCGCTGGCTCTTTCTCCTTTCTTCCTTGTGGATCCACCTAAGTAGCTGATCTCCTGAGTGCTGGCTGAGAGGCAGAAGTTCTAGCAGTGTCTTTTAGTGTGACTGACTTTCGGCGCCTCTGAAGAACAAGTGCACATCCTTCTTGTGTTGTCTGAAATTCAGGATCTCGAGCAACTACTGCATCTAATTCACCTCATGTCCAACTCCGATCCTGAGGATTAAACTCAAGTTGTGCATCTATGACTACTCTGCTCTCCACCCAAGAATGCAGTGGGTGTTCTTCATCTAACAGTTCATCAATATCAATATGATGTACAGGCTCATCAACTGGTCTGTCAGCAAACTCCATGAATCTCTGTCTTTCAAGCATCTGTCTTTCCTTAATCTGCCTGATTTTTAGGCGCATGTTGTAGTGACAGTACACCAACTTCTCCAGCCTAGAAACCCCCAATATGTTACGAACCTTCGTGTGAATGAGACTGAATGTACTCCAGTTTCTTTCACACTAACTGGAAGAAGTGGTTTGACTAAGTACTCGCACTGCAACATACGCCAAAGGGTTTGTGGCAACTTGTCTGTAATTAATCTGAATCCACCATTCAACTGTTGAAAAAAAAAAGACGACGACGATATTAATAATCATATGTAGACTGGTAGTATCATTAAATTGAGTATTTGACTATTTATTATGTAATTCACCTGGAGTTGTCCTCGTTATTACAGTCCTGACGTCATCATCTTCATAAATACCAATCTTCAATTTAAATCTCTCCATCTACAAAATAAATATAAATGACATAAGTTAATGATAGACGCCTGCATTTTCATAAACTCCTACTTTGTATGTTACCTCTGCTAAGGCATCTATCATTTCATTCGTATTCTTTAATATTCTAGTAATCACGTTAGTTGTGCCTCGAAGGACCTCTCCGTCATTATGCACGCTCTCACTATACTGATATATTGGGTTGAAAAAATATCTTGCATATAAATTGAGTATTAATTAGTTATAAAATTAAATGTGATTAAAATTAATAACATAAAATCAATTTGAATAGATGAAGAATTAACCAGCAGCATGAAGATCATGATGAAGAGTCGACTCCCATCTATCATCGATGATCCTCCACCATTTGTCATGAGAAGTAGGAAGGCTTTCGCTTAATTGCTCCTTTGCTCTATACATGGCCTCATACAAATATTCCATGTCATTTTTGTCATCTCCATCAACTAACCTCAGAACACGTATCAGAGGCTTAACCACTTTCAGATAGCGAGAAACCTTATCCCAAAAACTTCACTCCCCAACTAGCTATTGCACTGCCAACGCAACTTCTCTAGCATCGGCCCTCAGTGTCCCTATATGTGTCAAAAACTCGTCAGAGTGGACTAACTGGAACAACTGATGCTTGTGTTTACTTAGGCTCTCTAAAGAGATGAAGTTGGATGCAAATCTGGTAGGGTCAACATGAAGAAGATCTCGTCCACCTGTATGTTCTCTCATCATATGTAAGATCCTGTTGTGACTATAAATAAATCTCGTGATCATCTGAACATGTTGTACCACCTCAGCAACAAAAGGATATTTACCTATGTCTTCCATCATCAAGTCAATAGGCACAAGGTATTCAGTACAAATGGTGCCTCTTCTGCATCAACAATTTACCGGTTGCTTTGTAGCTTGCTTCGTTGTTAGTGACTATTTGCACAACATTTTCTTCACCAATTTTTTCTACCACGTCATTAATTAGCATGTACAAATAATTAGCATTCTTTATTCTGTTTGAGACATCCACATACTTCAAAAAAACAGTGCCCTCGCTGCAATACACAAGGAAATTAATCATGGATCTTCTTGTGGTCCATGTCCAACCATCACACATGATGATACAACTACGCTACCTCCACACATTTTTGAAGTTGTCGACCCATACTTTCAAGTCATTATACTCTTCTTCGAGTCCAACATCATAAATGTAGCGAGATGTGGGGACCTTTACACTAGGCCCAGCATCTGCAATTGCATCCACCATCGTCTGAAAATATAGACTAAATGATGTATGTACTGGCACACTGCATGTAAAAACCATTTCACAATTCCTTTCAAGGCATTTTTTGCTATTCTTTTTATGCTTGCTTGATTCTAGGCTGTCTGGCAGACCTTGATCTGTACAAAAATTGGTCCATAGGACCGCGTGCCACATCTGATGTCCGTCCACAACTCAACATAGAATAAGCAGTCTTGCGACCAGAAGAACTCCTAGGAACGAATCTCCCAGGCTGAGAATCAGTAGGCACTGATCCACCTGATGATCCTATGCCTCTTCGCCGGTCCTCATCTTCTCTATTTGTCCGCAAACTGGCACGAATAGCTCTGGTGTACTCTGCATCATGGTCATCTGGATCCTCCTCATCCTCCTCCTCCTCCTCAGCATCATCATCTAAATTGATCGGACGCTGAACAGGTAGACTGTAATCCCTTTGTCTCTGGCGCCCTGATATCTCATCTTGCAAATCTATGTGTTGTTGAGATGATAAATCTTTGTGTGCCTTTTTACCCATCATATAAGTCCTCATTTCCTTCTTCAAGTCCAGCGGGACTGACTCACATCTACTGGCGTCTCTTGATATGCCAGCAAGATGATTTTTTAGGCGATAGATGCCACCACCCATCTCTTTTTCACACCAGTTACACTTGACCCTCCTCCTAACATTGTCCACTAGTGTGCAATGCTGCTAACCAAGATCAACACCATGCTGCTCCACATCCTGTTCATGAAATCCTTACTCTGCCATATTCCTGCATAACATAAAAACACAAAAATGCAATCATGTTCTAATAAGTTCAATTGAGTGGTTGGCACACTCAATTGAACCTTAATTACACTAATTATACAAAAGTCTCAATTTTTAACCCCTAATTAAGACTAATTTTGTGAATTTTATCTAATCAACATGCTATTTTTTTTTAACCTAAATATTAATAAATCTACACAATATACACAATCATACATCATTTCTAATTTTTTTAGAATTTTAAAAAAAATAGATCGAAATATACCTAAACTCGGATCGGGATGCGAAAAGAAAATCCGACGTCGGCGACGGCGGCGACGGAGACAACAGCGGCGGCGGCCGCTCCCGAACGACCGGCTGACGATGACGGGATGAAAACCCCCTCCTTTCGGTCGAGATCTCAAAGAGAGAGAGAAAGAGAGAGAGAGAGAAAGAGAGAGAGAGAGAAAGAGAGAGAGAGAGAGAGAGAAAAAGATGGCCGGCGACAGACGGCCGGAGGCGGGGGGGGGGGGGGGGGGGGGGGGGGGGGGGCTGGCAGCAAGTGGCGGCGGTGGCCGGGGGAGGGGCTGGGGTAAGGGTGGGCGCTAGCAGCAGAAACGTTGTTGGCGCGCCGAACCGGACCAAATCGGGTCCGGACCGGCCGATCGGGGCCGGATCGGCCGGTCCGACCCCGATTTGGTCCGGTTCGGGCCGATTTCCCCCGTTTTTTTTTTTAAAAAAAATCGGTGGGGGGGAGGGGGGGGGACAGTAAATCCCCCCCCCCAAATCGGATCGGGACCCGCCGATTCCGATTCCGCAATCCATGGTGTAAGTTGTTTAAACTCAACCCATATTGTTCTTATTCCCAAGACAGAAGGTGCTGAAAGAGTTACAGAATTTAGACCAATTAGCTTGTTGAACGGATGTTATAAAATGATTACTAAAGTTTTGGCAAATAGACTCAAAAAGGTTCTTGTGCAGGTTGTGGGGAAGAATCAGTCGGCCTTTATGGAAGGAAGTTTATCCTGGATTATTATTTGGCAGCATATGAAGCAATTTATTATCAGAAGGACAGGAACAAGAATGGAGTGTTATTGAAACTTGATTTTGAGAAGGCCTATGACACAATCAGTTGGCAGTGCATAGAGAGTACTCTGAGGGTGATGGGGTTCACGCAGAAGTGGATTGATTGGATATTGGGTTGTATTTCCTCACCAAGGTTTTCTATTCTTGTCAATGGAGAGCCTTGTGGTTTCTTTAGTAGTTATAGCGGTTTGAGGCAGGGGGACCCAATCTCTCCATTGCTTTTCTTACTTATTGATCAGATTTTAAGTTCATTGTGGAATAAAGCCGTTCATTTGAAGTTACTTGATCGCTGTTATATTGGAAGAAGTAGACTGCAGCTTACACATTTGCAATTTGCAGATGACACTTTGATTTTCTCAGCAGACAAGGAGGAAAGTATTCAAAATATCAAGAAGTTGTTGATGCTAATGGAAGCTATTACGGGCCTCAAGATTAACCTCAGTAAATCTGAGGTGATTGGTATCAATTTGTCACAGTCCAGAGTGGTATCTATTGCAAGTTCTTTGGGGTGCCCTTAGGCTCACTTCCCTATTAAGTACTTGGGTCTTCCATTGATTGATGGGCCCATAAAAGGTAATAATTGGGAAGTGGTAGTCAAGAAATTTGAATCTAGACTAAAAGGATGGAAAGGGAAGTTACTCTCAGCAGGTGGAAGATGGGTTCTATCCAAGACTGTTCTCTCTTCTCTGGCCATATATTTTGTGTCAATTTTCAAAGCACCAAAGATGATTGTGAGGAAGATAGAAGCTGCAAGAAGGTCTTTTTTCTGGTCTGGAGGGAAGAGGGAGAAGAAAGGGTTACAATTGATCAAATGGGATAATGTTTGTAGAAGTAAAGAGCAAGGATGTGCGGGCCTAGTGAAGCTAGAGACTTTTAACAATGCTATGTTGGCTAAATGGCTTTGGAGGTGAGGGGAAGGGCCTCATTCATTGTGGGCACTTATTGTCAAGGAAAAGTACTTCTATCGTAACAGCAAGTGGGATTTAGTTCCTTCCTCTTCATATAATTTGTCTCCTATATGGAGACAAATTGTTAAGACTGCAGATTTTCTTTCCCTTTCCTTTGCACTGCACATTGGGAACGGAGAGTGTGTTCGTTTTTGGAAGGAAAAGTGGTGGGATGGTGCGAGTCTGGCTGAGAAGTTTACCAGCTTATTTCAATATGTATACAATATAGAGGCTTCTGTGGCACAGGTGGTGAATGCTTGACGTAATGGTCACTGGAATTTAATTCTGAGAAGGGACCTTACAGATGTGGAATTTGAGGAATGGACTATCTTGTTAACAATTATCAATCAGGTGCAATTAGTTAGCAGTGAGGTTGATAGAAGATGGTGGAAATGGAACAGTAATGGGAAGTTTTCAGTCAATTCCATTGTGGGACTACTAAATGATGGAGGTAGGAGGGTTTGGTGGAAAGGTATGGTCTGGTCTAAACTCCTCCCCAACAAAATCAAGATTTTTCTTCGGAAAATTGCTTGGAACAGATTACCCACCAGCAAAAGGATCAACCAGATCCTCCACATAAAGGATATTAAATGTGTTTCTGTGCAGTGTTTGAGGAAGATCAAAACCATCTGTTCTGTGAATGTGGTGTTATTACAGTGCTGTGGAAAAGCCCTCGATATCAGGTAGACTGAAGAGCCATCTGTTTTAGAACTGTGAGGAATTGGAATGAACAGTGTGATTCTGACTATAAAGAGACGTTGTCCTAGTTTGTCCCCGCCATGCTTTGGGCTGTGTGGTATGAAAGAAACAAAAGGAAATTCAGAGATGATTTCAATAATGTGTTTGATATCTTAAGAAGAACTATATCCTTGGTGGAAGATTGGAGCCTTACAGTGGATAGCAATCAATTCAGAATTAACAAGCATATGCCAAGGGCGCATACGTGGAGAAATTTTATTCTGTAAAGCTCACTTTGTTTGCAGAATAACTTAAACCAGAACAAGGTTCTGGAGATTTCTTAAACCAGAATAAGAGGTATTTTGATTTGGTAAATTGTTGGTATTCCACCCAGAATAAGGAGAATTACACTGCGTTATTCCAAGTGATTTGGTAGGAATAAGTGGAATAAGGAGTGAAATAAAAGGTAAAATTGAGAGAATTGGGGGAATTAGATATTTCAGGTAGGTTTAGGGAGTTGGAGGAATTGGAGGAATTAGGCATACCCTCAACCAAATCAGAATAGGACCTTTATACCAGCTATTCTGGCCCTATTCCACAAACAAAGTGAGCTTAATGTAACATTTTTCCTTTTTATCTGTTTTGGGGTTATGTTCTGGGGTGGGGTTTTCCTTCTGGGTTTTAGGAGTAGCTCTGAGGGGCTTATCATGTGACTGTGGTTGGGGATTTCTCTTGTTGAACTTTTCTTTTTTATACTGATTTTTCTTGATGAATTGTGACTTTGTGTCACTTTCCCAAAAAAAAAAAAAAAGTTGACCTGTGGGACTAGGAGACTTAGAGCTAGAATATCAAAGTTACTATTTAGAGATAGGTTTTGCATATTTCCAGTTTAGTTGATGTAATATTTGGATATGTTTAGAGATCCTGAACGAGTATTGTTATTGTAAATTCCAGTCCTATTAAGTAGATATATTTGTGGTTATGATGGTTGATTCATGGTGTTATGAATGTTTGCATATGCTCACCCTGGAATAAGTAGATGTTTGGGTTGTTTCCACTGTGGCGCACTCCGTCGGTTCACAGTAGGCCGGAATCGGGTCGGTGGGAGAGCTACATCCTCAAGGGCTAGGGTACTCTGCTTTTGGTGTCTTAGGAAGGGGCACACACAAAGATTTTGCAAGTTTCCAGTGAAGTGCCTGGAATGTGGGGACTGCTGCTTGAGACTATAACACTATGTACCAGAGGGATGAGCTAAGCATAGAAACGTGTATGTGCAGATATGTGGAGGCTGTGGTTCAACACCTAGTGTAAGACCCCACAAAAATTCAGGGGCATATCTCTAAATTCCTAAAAGGTATAAACACAATTGGTAAAAGTTTAAGGTTTATAGTCAAAGACTATCTTTATAGGGTCTTAAATGAAATTATATGAGGTCCCAAAAGTATTGTTAAAAAGTTGAAAAAGACCCATCGTCGATTATTTATTACAGAAATAAGGACACATGTACAATTAATAAAAGACAAGGGACTTAAATGTAAAAAATTTCATTTAAAAATTAATAAGTTATTGGGCCTAAATGGATCCTATTTAATGGGCCTAATGTACCCTAAATTAAAATATTTAATAGGCCCTAATTAGAGGCCTTAATAGGCCAAGTATAAGGAGCTAAATGGGCTAAGAATAAAGCCCTAATAGGAACGACCCTAACAGGGCCCATTGGGCCTGACTAAATGGGCCAGCAGTGGCCCATTAGGGGCCACCGCCCCTATTAAGGAGGGGGGGTACCCCTCCAACCGCCCTTCCCCTCTATAAATAGGGGGGAAGGGGGCTGCCATGGGAGCAGCAGCAAGGAGAGGGAGAGAGAGAGAGAGAGAGAGAGAGAGAGAAAGAGAGAGAGAGAGGAGGAGGAAGGAAAGAGGAGAGAGGGGGGGGGGCACTCCGCGGCAGCCGGCGGCGACCTTCGTGGTAAGAGGTAAGGTGATACTCCCTATAGATATCCTTGTAAATTTTAGTTTTAAAGAGATAGAAAATAATTTTAATTATTCTTGTGATTATTAATTTCAAATAATAATAAAAATAATAACCATCATTAGAATAAAATAATAATTTAAATAATTTTATAATTAAAGGCATAGTAGGATAATTTTATTTTAAACTTGTTATTAATACAAATAAATATACAATCTTATTAAAAAGACTTGATTTAAATTTGTAAAAAAAAGAGATATGTGTCTAAATAATTTAAGAATATATATATATATATAAAAATAAAATAAAGTTTTAAATAGTATGAATGGGTGCATGGTCCTTTATGTGGTGTAATAATTAATTGATTAGTGTGTGTGTGTGTGTGTGTGATTAATGACAAATAAATGGTCTATAATGCATAAAATTTTAAGAATTTTAACCTATAAAATTTAAGGAATATTGATACATGAAAAACAAGGGAGAAAATCATATTTTCTTGTCTTTTTAAGTTGTGAAAAGAGTTAAGAATTATTAAAGAGCATGCATTGTCTGCATAAATTTATATAATGGATGTCTGGTTTTCCCCATGCTTCCTAATGTTTTCTATGATTGTTAGTGATGCACGTTATTAAATTATAAGAGTAAAACGAAAGAACTAGCATGTAAAGACTCTATGATACATGATGGTTATGATGACCCCAAGAAAAGGGAGACAATTAGGAAGCACACTCTAGTGCATTTCCTAAGAAAGAAGAAACTATAAAAGAAAACTGGAAGGCTAAGAAGCCTTCCATGATGATGATTCCTTTGTGTTAATAATAAACAATGATTCCATAATGACCACTGAAGAAAAGACTTGACATTTGCTTTAAATTCATGGCTATGATGACTCCAATAACAGAAATAAATACCAAGAAAAGAAACAAAGCAAAGAAGCCTCTATGACGATAAAAATACAACATTCTTATAATAATGAATGTGAAATCGAGACATGGAAACCTTTTGTAATGAAAATAAGTTCTTATGACCGGCGGTTTCTCCAATGATTTGATTTTCTTTCTATAAAATAAAAGAAAAGAAGTGACACCATGACTTGTGGGACAACGGCACGTCTTCCGGAGATAAGGTGGCGCACGGAAAGTTCCCTAATGATGTGTAACGCCGAGCCACAGAGCATCCCTACTGCGGTGACAGTCCAGAGTGGGACCTCAACTGGATAGAAGATGGAGTTCCTTCTTCAGTGCACTAATAGGCTTGGGCGTAGACGCTACAGTAAGGGAGTGTGAATACACTGCAGACCCGGCTCAGCCCTTTCCAGCCTCCTCAGTAGATTTCCAGATACCTACTGGGCTGGGTAGGCTGAAGGGTGGTAGGTGCATCGGAGGAACGGCCTACTCACCGTTATGATTGTTAGTTCATAGTTATCTATGTAACTTCTAATGAAAAGAATGAGTCGACCTACGAACTTACGATTAATGAACTTTACGACTGATTGGGTAAATAAATATGAGAAAACGACCGATCAGATGAATAAATAATAAACGAACGACTCAATCCTTAAACATTATGTAAAAAATAAACAGAGGATACTTTTATATTTTACACTATAATAAAGTACCATTAAAAGGAAGAAACATATAAAAGGCATGATAATTGTAAATCTATTAAACGTTTTTCATTCCGGATTCACGATGTTTTGCGATACATGCATTTCATTGCATCATTTCATTATGATTTCATGCATTTAGGATTACATTATTGGGTAATTCCAAAGATTAAATATAGAACAATGAAATCTAAAAATTACTATAGATCAACTTAAGAAATTTAACCCTGAAATGTTATCACATATATTAACTGATACTTGTAACTGCTAACCAGATAAGTAAATTGTTTATTATGCATCAGTTAAGAAAGAAATAAATATAATTAATATGAATAAGTGTTTATAAGTGGAATATAAGTAGGGATGTAAATGATCCCTATTGAGAACTCAATTTATAGGTTCTCATAAAAGTTATTTAACATATTTTTTCAGAATATCGCAGTGGAGGACGAAGAAAAGGAAAGATAGCTCCAGTTCATAAGAAAGAAAAAATTTTCAGGTATGGCCAATTTATTTAATTTTTGGGATATGTTGTTCAGTCCACCTGTATTTATGTTATATGATGGACACAATCTGCTTGTTGTTTCTTTATAGCTATGCTCCTCATTATTTTGTTTTTGCTCTTGTGCACCTACCAGAGATCTGTAAAAGCTGGGACGTTACACCTAGTTAGACAACTAGGGAAGCCAGAAATAGTGAAATGACTGTAGCAATCTCCATACTGCCTTTAATCATATTCAAAAGGTGGAAACAACTTATGAAGAGATGCATGGGTGTCTCTGGTGGAAGAAGGAACTGATGTCAACACACTGTTGAACAAAGGTGTGGGGGTGTTGGCATGGAAAGTCGAACTCAGCTGGCCGAAGAAGGAACTGATCTCGACGCGTTCATTTCTAACATGAAATTATATTACATTGAGTCTTTTTATAATGTTTAAAATTATTTTCTAATCTTTATTACACTTTTTAGGTATTTAAGGATACTTGTGAAAGAAGTCTATCTATTGAACTATATTTCTAATAATGCACGAGTCCAAGGGTTGATTTACAGTTTACTGTTCTCTTTGACTTACCCCTTTCAAACCCTATCTTCATTCGAATTGCAAGGAGAAGGATCGCGAGCTGCAGAGCTGCTGTGCGCTTGCAATCATGCCGTTCTCATTGCCTCACCATCGCCTCTACATGCCATCGTCATCGTCATACCTGCTGCCTTTGCGTCTGCACACAATTGCCACTGCCTTCGTAATTGCCACCATCCTCCTGCCAGATCTACAAGTTCCATCTTCCCCTTTCTTTTTCTCTTTCCTTTCTCTTACATCCTCTTCTTCTTCCTCCTCCTTCATCCTTCCTTTTTCTTCCTATTTTCCATGCCCCAGCCTTGAAAGATAGGTTCTATAGTTCATTCTAAAACATTGGCAGGGCGCGCACCCTGAGCGAATCTGCCCCCAATGTGCAGATTCATACCCTGGAACAGGATCGGCATCTCGGGTAATCAAATCCTGCTTCTATGGGAAAGACTGAAAGAGATGATCAGTAGGAGGGGGATGAGCAATAGGGGTGTAAGCAAGTAGGCATGCTCAATGAACAACTCATGACACAGTGGAAAAAAGCTCAGTTCATTCAACGAAGTAAACAAGCTTAGTTAAACCAGTCAAGCTTGAACAAAGTTTAGACTCTAGGTAAAAAAAAAAATGAGCGGAGCTTGAACACAAGTATACCTGGCTCATTTATGTTTATGAATAGGCACAATTAAGACTTGTTACATTTCTTTAATAATATAGCCATGTTCATTTAGTAGCCCACTTAGACCTCTTTTGTGTTCTATTCAATAATTCAATTGACATGTAAGTAATGGGACAAATGCCATTCTATATACATTTTCATTCATTTAGTAATTTCAACAAGTTGGTAAACACTAACTAGGATTACTTAGAATTCAAAGAATTTGAATTAGGCTTGATCATTAAAGGAGTCAAGCTTGAACAGGGTAGAACTCAGCTCATTCAATATACAACCGAATTGATCTCAACAAAACTCAGATTGATAGTGACTGAACCATTAAAGCTCAGTTCAGCTCACCTTGTTTTGCTGAACGAGAAGGAAGGAGGGATGACACAAGAGAAAAGGTGGCAAGGGGACAACAATTTGAAAACAACAATTTGAAAAGTTACTTGGAGATAGTGGAGAAAATGATCAGGGAGCAGATCAAGGATCTTGTAGACAAAGTGGGTATCTCCTTCAAGGAGATTGACACTGAGGTAAGGGACTTGATCAGGAAGATTAAGAACAAGTTGCAAATGTGCATAGCTAGGAGTGCACAAAGAGGAAAAGGGGTGAAGAAGGGACAAAGAAATAACAGGGAAAGAGCATAATGTGGAGCTGCAGAGCAGGAAGAAGGAAGGGAGGCCAAAAACATGGTAATGCGATGAGAATTGCGTCTTGGAATATTAGGAGCATATGTGATAGGAAGAAGAAAAGAGTGGTCAAGGAGGTAATGAGGAGTTAAATGCTCAATCAGCATCTATATCAAATTTAGAGATTATCAAGAATCATTTATCTCAAGACTAAGCTGCAAAAGACCACAGAGCATATCAAAATTGTTGCAAAATAAAATGCACATAGTTAAAGGAAATTCCACAATAAATATGTAGGTGACAGAACCACTAAAGGGCAGCATGGCATGAACAACGTGACAGCAAGATCTGAGAAAGAAGTATTACTACATATGAACTGTCGAGGAACAAACCTGTTCTCGATGAACCTGCAGCCATTGTCTTTATCATATGCAATACCGTGAATTGTATGGCCGTGTATGGCATGACCATAAGCAGAGCAGGAACATTGCCCTTCCAAAAACCCTAATGAAAAGGTTGACAGTGTAAATACAAAGAAATTGCAGGTCCAAAATTAAAAACACGGGCAATACCAAAAATAAATGGTATGACAATTCCATAAAAAGTGTTGTCCACAGCATAAAGATTGCATGGCTATTTGAAAAAAATAGCAAATAATGAAAAATGTAACCATAAAATAAGCTACTCTGACACGTTTCTAGGGTTATCAAGCGGATTTTATAATATTGTTACTAAGGAATGGCATAATGGCCAACATATCGACGAGTGGTATGGCTGAGGCATAACCCATACAGGGTATTTCCTAGTCTGTCATGACTGATGAGTCTCTTGATGGTCAAGGTGTCAATGGCTGAAAAATATGTTGCTATGACATGGGAGTGGTGTCTACATACCATGTGGTGTAGAGAACTGCAGTTCCACTATGGCAGAGGACTCCCATCAGATCATGTTTCTCTTTGGAGCACCATGATTTGAAACTTGTCCATCTGGGACCCTCATGTCAAACATGTTGATCACCGCTTTTATGGTTTTCAATAAACATAACACCAACAAAACGTTTGCTACACTTTGGGCAATCTGGTAGCAGAGAAACAAGAGAATCTTCAAGAGGGAAGCAGCTTCTTTGGCAAGAGTTGTGTCTTTTATCTCGAGTAGAGCGAGGGAATGGATGAGGGTGTGGTGTAAAGACCTTATTTATACTTCCTCCATTTTTGTTCTTTTGGAGGATACATAGTGATTCACCATCTTGGTGTTTTGTAGAGTGACTTTTTTGGGAGAGCTTTATAGGGTCCTTACTTGGACATCTTATTTCATTCATAAGACAATTCAGTGATATCATTCACTTTCGAAAAAAAAGCTTGCTAACATGCCAACACCTGTCTGCATGATCGGATAACTTTTTAAAAGCGAACAGCAACCTTCTCCATCCATATTGGACATGGTTTAATTAATATACACGAGTAAATACATGAGCCCCTCACACGTTCTCACTTTTTTAGTTAATATTTCCCATGTCTAACACACGTGCATGTCAACACTTCACACACGTCTTTGTATCGACCACTTATTATTTTCTTTCGGTTGAGGGATTAGTGTTGAGAGAGTGATGATCTTACGAGGCTTGGACAATTCTTTTGTGGAGGTTTTTAATAGGCTTGCTAATTTTTATTCTTCTATTATTTTTTTAAACTTTTTGTGTTTTTCACGATTTCATTAAATTGCTTGAATCTCAGTCTACGTGGTGGCATGATCGTAAATTTTCCCAAAAAAATAAAGGGCATACTAGGCATATCTATATATTTGCATGTATTCAAACAAACACGTACAAACGAAAAGCAGTCAAGATTTGTCAGAATAGAACAATTGAAAATAGAGTATTGCAGGAAGCAATTAAACACGAGAAAGGCTTGCTGCACCAGCAGCCAGTCCTGCACCGGCTTCCAATGTTTTTATCTAAAAAATTATTTTTTGATTTTTTTATTGACCTCCAACCCAACCTACATGGCCCTACAATCTGATCCCTGATCGGACGACCCAAAAAAGGATGAAAGATCGAAAACCAACCCCAAAGACACTGTTTTATACTGTTCATTTGGGGTTGGTTTTCAATTTTTCATCTTTTTTCGTCGGATCGGAGACCGGATTGTACAGTCATGTAGGGCATAATGGGGGCATCAAAGAAAAATAAAAAAATAATTATTTTAAATAAAAACACCGGCAGCAGGTGCAGGACCGGATGCCAATGCAGCAAGTATTTCTCATTAAACCATAGCATTCACAAAAGTAATTGCCAGTAAAGTCAAAGTGCCAGACACTTTGGTCTCAAGTTAGAAGACAAGTTGGTTGCCCTGTACCAATAGAATTTTTCACCAAATACAGCTGGCATGATATCAGCCAAAATGACAAAACCAACATCCATGATCACCAGAATACCGTCGACAAAGGGATATTAGACATGCCAAAGCATCTCCAGATACATCTAAAAATGAACACATTTTCTAGCCTTCTTCAGAAAGGGGTTTCCTGATAGCCAGGAAGGGTAAGAAATTTTGTAAATTCAGCTGTGAATATGCGTTTAGAATATATGGGGAGCTTTCTGGGATTGGCAGTGTTGTTCCATTTAAGGTGGGAGGGTTTCTAATGGATTAGTTGCCCTCATTATTTGGGCACTGTGCATCTTGCACAGGGCCCTTTTTTCAGTTCTTCCAAGCTACATTTATACATAAGTAAATTTGACAAGCATGAGAAAGGGCAATCATCAATTAGAAAATTAAGCATACACAGTTGATACTGAAAAAACAAAAATCAAATACATGAGGAGAGGAAAACTTCGTACCGAAAAACCCTCCTCACGGAAAATGTCTTTGGTCGCTTGCAAAATACCTGTGTATTTTGATGGTCTATACAAATCTCTGTGGAGCAAAGCCCATGAAGAAGTGGGCTCCAATTGAACCTGTGAATGGTTACAAGATTAGCCTTCCCCAGAAGATGAAGCAATTGAGATAACATGATTAACATTCATGAGGCAATATAAAGCTGATGCCTGGCCTAAATTTTTTGCATGTATTAAGGAAAACCATTATTAAACTTTGAAATGTTGGGTCTTCTTTGGAAGCAAGAGTAATCAGGTACATGACATCATCACCTGTTGCCATGCGCCCATGACTTATCAGCCTCACAAAATGTTGGTATGGGATCATTTTTTCTTTTCGTTTTTCATTTTTTAAAGTGGATCATACGACAACTTGATGAATGATAAATGCAGCAATGTACATATATGAAAAGAAAAGTATAGCACCCTTAAATATACCCCCGAAAAAATTTCTCAAAATACACCCCAAAAAGTGTCCTGGTATACAGACTTCTTCAAGAAAAAATGTAACAAGCTAATCCAACCCTTGTGAGATATTGTCTACTTTGGGCCAAGGCCGCACGGTTTTGTCCCCAAAAGGCGCCTCAATGTTTCGAGATACAACTTATCTATATATGAGGAGTGTTACAATTTGTCACTAGAATTGCTTTCCTAGTTTTCAATATATGGGCATGAAGTTCTATTGAACAAAAGGCAGCTGATGCAGAAGTTGTGGAAACAGCCTCTACTTGGGGGAAGTAGAAAATGTTTTAGGGATTTTGTAGTGGTTCAGTCATGACACACAAGCCAAGTAGTAGGAGAGGGCTACTTACATGTAAGGGCGAAAACACAATGGCATCGAGCCGGTATGTGGGGGTTAAAATAGGATGAACCAACTGCATGTCAATGTAAAACAAAAGATCTTTATAGAAGGGTCAAGGGTAAGGAACTTGGGAACAGGATAACAAGAGATGCTGTATAGTCAAGAGCTGGCAGCCTCTCGAAACTTGCAAAAGCTTCATCAAGTATCAACAAGATCGATCATGAACCTTTTGATGCAATCATTCCAATACTTTTTCCTTAAATAAACCTATTTTTATCTCAAGCTCATCCCTGGAAACTCTTCCATTGATGCAGATCTCCACAAGACTGTCATCGATTGAGGATAACAAGTTAAAACAATCTTAAGAATGCACCAAAGCATCGAAAGAAGATAACACAACCTGCTGTTAGGAAGACAAATCGGCAAATGGAGGAGGCAATGTGAACCCTAACTTGTTTTGGGTCACAAGAACTTGCTCCTAGTTAGACATCTTTTTTTCTTTTTTTCTTTCTTGAAAGTAGATGGTCCACAAAATGTGCTAAAATAAAAGGGAATTTTTTGAAAACATAAAATAAAATAAAAGGGAATTTACAAGTATGAGAGGTGAAAGCCCACACAAATCACCTGTATGCTCCTAGTTAACCATCCTATCAATATGGTTCGCCAGAGCAGACTCAATGTCAATTTCTCTGTCCTTTTCCTCTTGGTAATCCTGCAACCTCTCATTTCCTTTCTGTACCTTCTGTATGCTTCCTTAGCCTCAGTCTAACTTGAAACTTGAAAGACATCCTTTTCCTTGGCTACCCCTTAGTCCTATGATTCTCTACCCTTCTCTTTGCTTTCTCTGAATTCCTAAAAGCATTAATAACTTCTTCCTGCACCCAGAAACACCCATCTTCTTTGTCTTCTTATACTTTAATTTACTTGCTTCCCTCTGAAATTTTTTCTCACCTATACTTTTTTTAAGCCACAATAACTTCGTCTCAATTCTATGAAACGTCATCTTCCTTCTTCAGAGGCTTCCTAAGTACTTATTTTCTTCTTCATCAATATGGAGTCAAATGTCAAAACCACTAATACCACATTTGTCCTTCAACAATGTTAGGACTGTCCTAGGATCTCTAACTTCGGCATGGACCTAAAACTCCAACTCCATACCATCTCCTCCAAGATCATCAATATTCCCTAGCAGACCAAATCTTGAAACTATCATTCTTAGAGGTTCTGGATCCCAAAGGTGAAGTGGGACGTCATAGGTAAGACCTCCTCCAAGTTCTAAACTTCCACCTAGCCAAAACTCGCTTTATGTGCCCTAAAAGTTTCGTTCAATTTGTAGCAAAGTTTGGGAACGTTCTTGCTGATTTTTCTCGATACTACCTTAAACCTCCAGGGCTCTCAAACAAAAGGAGAAAGGTCAGGCGATTATTAGGTTCCGACAATTCTACTCAAATAAAGCAATCATTCTCAACATTCATCTCTTCGCTCGCACAAAATTATAACTTCATAAAAAGGAGAAAAGTGAGGCAACACTTCCTGTGATTCATGATACACTAATCCGGTAACAGTGAAGTAAACTCCCGGTAACAATCCCACCCCAATGCCCTGCCCTACACACGAATTATCAAACTACAAAGAACATGTTTGCAATGACTGGGAGTACACTTCTGCAATATCTTACAAACTCTCTACCAACCTTGTCACATTTCGGATTGTGCCAGTTTCGTCCAAAGATTACCAATACCTCGCGATTCTAGAGACCAAGAGGAACCAACCTACCTGAAACCTGATCTTTATGACATCCAGCGGCGACGTCACAGTTCGAGAAATCCCTCCCGAGATCGCCCCAGCCGTCGCATCAATCAGAGCCCGCTTCAACTGCCCCGGCTCTTCCATCCGCCGCAGAAAACCCCTCCGACCTCGCCAGCCAACACAGATCCCTTGCGAGATTCCCAGAAAACAAAAGAATTGGAGACAATGCGACAGAAACAAACGCCGGACGCGACCCTCGCAGCACAATCCCGGTCGAGCAGGAGCAGAACAGCAAGAGCAAACCCTAGAATCGCCCTTCGCGACGTTTGGATCACCAGAGAGGGGAGGACAAATCCCTAATGCGCAGCGAAGGTGGAAATCTTCCTCGGGGAAGGGCGGGCCGGGGTTTATATAGCTCCTCCGCGCCCGTCCCCTCCTTTCTATTTTGGAGTCGTCGACCCTTCGCGGTGGAGAAAAGGGTACCTCCCATTTTGGACTCCCGCGATAAGGCGAAGGCGAAGCTGCGGCGGCTCCCCTGGTTTGTGCGTCTCAGATTGTGGGGTTTTGCCACCGGATGCTTCTCGATGCGCACGGTCGGTGCGTTGAGGGGAAACATACGCGAACTCTTACTGTGAAGCGGTTTTGAATATGGGGCCTACCTTTTGTCTTGACTGCCTCTGCGGCCTATGGATTGCGTTCAGTACGGTGCACGTGCTTATCTTGGGATACCGATTCTGATCTCTGCGGGAAAGGGACGGCCGCGGGCTTCTTAAACTTCGGTACTAATGACTTTGACGTGGAATAGAGCAAGTATTTTTCGAACAGTAACACAATTGGAACTGGGAAGGCCGTGGGCGCATGTCCCTTGTATCTGGTGATGCAAGCGGCTAAGGATGACAATAGAAGGAATAAAATGTGTTTTTTTTTTCTGGCGTTGAAACTCGAACCCAAATCTGGTGTTTGTCATTGCCTACGAGGAAAATGCATCCATCAAGAAGATACCTAGATTATCCGTGTTTATTTTTTAAATTATGTAATGTGAAATTTGTGGCTTTAATTAAGGTACGTGTGACAAAAAGTTAAGCGTCTTTTGAATGTATTTTAATCGAAGATGTTTTGTTAGGGGATAACACTGCATTTGAGAACTTTTTAAGTAGTCTTTTGGTCGAATTTTGGCTTGCAATTAAAATTTGTATGAGAATAACCTCTTGGATTCGGATAAAAAAATAGTTATTAGAGATAGTTTAACTTGTGCAAACATCTAAAATCAATTGTAATTATTTTCACTCATCACTTTTTAAGTCAAAACTAGAGTCAAATTTGGCTTCACTCATCACTTTTTACGTCAAACCTAGAGTCAAATTTGGCTTTCAATTAAAACTTCACCAAACATATCTTTGCTTGTAAGGTAATTTTAGCTTTTGTTTTAAGCACGGAGAAATGCTGTGTGGAAATAGTTATAATTATTTTTTGAGTAGTCAAATATGTTGAAACTTTTCTTAAAAAATCATTTTTTTCATTATTTACAAAACTCTACTTTACAACTTTTAATTACAAGTCAAAAGAACAACAAAAGAATCACAAAAACAACTTATAAATAACAAAAAATTACATAAATAACTTCTAAGGGCTAATCTACATTTCTTGAAATGAAGAATTAGAAGCTATGCGATCACACGCCCGCGTACACACACATATATATATATATACACTAAGAATCGTGCCAAACGTTAACATTTTTAACAAAGTGAAAATATGTTGAAAGTGCATTTGAGTCTCCGTTTCCCTCCCTCTAAATCTAATATTTTTTTGCATCAAAATTTTCATGAAAAATAGTAGATAGTGGTGATAAATCTTACGTAGAGTTTAAACATCATGCGATGACAAAATTGTATTTTTACATCGGAGTTGACTTTGGACAGGTATTCTTAAGCAACAATGATTTGTCTATATAGTACAGCAAATAGCAAGGCAAATTATTAAATACTTAATGTGCTTTTTAATAAAAAAAGAACGAGGTAATTTTTTTTAAAAAAGAATACCACATAAAATAATAGTATTTACATATAAAACGTCAACTTGTTATCGATTTTAATGAATATGCCTGTGATCATATTCTCAAAAACATGTGCATAAGTAGTGGATCATTTTCTATGAATTACTCGTACATTTCATATGAGATATAAAAACATACGTAGAGAGTGATTACTTTTGTGTTTTTAAAAATAACAAGTTAGAGATCACTCCCAACTTTGCGTCCTTTACATTCATCTTCTCTTAACATTAAAATGGTCTAACTTTTGGTGTTACATTCTTATACGATTAAAGATGAGAATTTCAACATTCTGTTAAACTTGTGAGAATTATTAAACATTTAATGAAATGTTGTACTTACAAACAATATGACGAGTAAAAAAAGAAAATTAAAGATAGTCATTCATTTATTTCTTATAATTGTCTTTTTTATTCTTTTATGCTATGTTTCATGCTATTTTACTCTTGACATTTTGATAGAGATTGAGAAGATACATACTATCATAAAATAAAATAATTAATATAATATGAGAAGTGACATCATGTCTATGCTGCATACTTTGTAAGTATTTTCCAAATAAGTCATTTATAAGAAGGATATTTTTTTCCCTTTTAAAAAATAAAAGTTATATTATAATCATGGCACTGAACTCCCTATTTAGACATTACGTATGGAGAGTATTAGCATACTATTTTTTATATATTTTAAAATTACATTTAGTCTTGGAACAATATATCACTATAACATAAAACTTGAATAAAGGACAGATAAAAAATAGAAGTCACGTGTCCATGCACTAATAGAAAATTATTTAATAGAATATGAAATGTAGTTGCTTTGGCTCCTAAGGTATCCATTAAACAACCATACGTTCGTCAAAGTGGATTTTTGATGAGATAAATAATCGTATAAAAGTAAATGCATATGATTTACATTGTACAAAAGGTAAAAACAAATACTATATCTTGAAAACTTATAAATAATGTTTTACAATATGTGTATTTGTTTACTTTCTTTTTAAGACCTATAAACATCTAAGTGTTCGGCATTTATTTTATATGGACGCAATGCAATACCTCTTATGATGTATTCTCTCTCATTTCATGCTGATAAGTAATATAACTATGCAAGAAGACTTCCTTGTCACTTTCACTGTCAACATTATCAAAAAAATGTAGATTAAACCCAACTCTGCACATAATATTCCTTTAGCGTATCTTTTATCACACGTGTGAATACATAAATTTGTTATCACAACTCTCAAGTTTTTATTTCGATTTATGCTTATCTTCATCTTTTGTTGTTGTTGTTGTTCCATAAGGTAAAAAAATAAAGATAGAATAGAAGAGTAGATAGCAATAGTAAAGGACTTAGAAAATATTCAATGAATAATAAGCTCATATTAATGTTACATCACATTATTTGAATTTCACAATATATTACATGAAACTTGTTACACTAATGTAAACTAAAAATAAAAAAACTAGTCTATCTAAATATAGTCGAACCCACCACAACATCCTACAATTCTCACGAGATCGTCTTCTCTACTCAAAATCAAAGTCAACATTTTTTGAAAATAATTATTAGATGAATGAAGTCTTTTCTACAAATGATACAACATGTGGTATATTTTATATGTCAAATGTATACATATATATACTCAAGGACGTCGAAATATTGTAAGTTTCTAACATGTGATGTATATCAAATGAGTATACTAAAATATAATTGCAACGTTAAAATGTATCATACAAATAATATTAAATGATTTTATTATCATATATATTTCATAACAAATTTAATGTTCCATGCTTGCAAATTGTTACTACGTGAATTTGTATATCGCATAATATACTTCTAACAAACGAATAGGTTCCAACTGAATTACATCGATGTATAATCAAATCTAACACCACTATAAATGGATTGGATATATTCTTATGTAAATTACATCACGAAGCAAGTCAAATTACCTATTTAACAATTAAACTTATAGTCTTATCGACTCAATTATAATCACTAGTTTAATAAATCAAATCACATAAGTAATACACTCATTAAATCATATGACCACAAGTTACTAAAAAATAATCAAACTTTCATTTACACAAATGGAGATGTATGCAAACTATAATATGGGAGGTTAAATAAACAATATTAAAGCATTCAAATAATGATAGTAAGGTCATGTCCATTTTATAAAACTAATGATCTTTATTTCACCATAGCTACTAAACTAAAGTGTGGTCCTTATATTTCATCACATTGGTTTTTGAAAAAAAAATATTTTACCTAGTAAACATTTAATATAAGATTGATTAATGATCTATTTAATATTTTATCACATGTACACACGCACTTAACAATTTGTTGCTTTTTAAAAAGTTTAGTCTATATGAAGTATAATAATCTTTTGTTCTATATATATGAAAATATATATTTTAACATACAAATAGTGTCATGGTTCCACATTTTCATAGTTTTCTTCAATTGATATATATTTTACATGAACGATTTAACAATCGTAATCTATAAATCAAATACATATCATAATATAGTTCATAAACAATTGCAACACCTTGTGCACTGTAGTAGTATACTATATATATTATTGTGCACACTGGAAATGTTCCGATTTATGCACTACAAAAGCATTCTATGTGGGAGTATTTATGTCCTCAAGTAAGAAAGAATGAGACAAATAAATAATAAATGGCTCATGCTTAATAAAAATGATAAGGAACAACTAAACCAAGCAAGAACATAAAAAACATGTGTTGATGAAGATTGACCTCCTTTCAAGGTGTGAAGATGAAGATTGAACACTCAAGAAAAAACAATATTGGGAGTTCTTCTTTTATTTCGCTTGGCCAGATGAAGGAGCTTGTTGTTGCCTAAGCTGCCTTCATTCAATGATTCAAACATGTGTTGATGCATTTGTGGGTGGTGTTCTTTTTTTTAACCTCTTATGGGTGTTAAAAGAGTACGTGGGGGTGTGAATGATAGCAAGAAATGAGGGAAGATGAAGGGAGAAATAAGAAGATGCTCAAGACTAGAGAGATGGATCATCTACTCTAAGTCTAACGGGGCCCTGGCTAAGCTTCGAGGGAGTGTTCTCCCTCCGATAGCGTGGTAGCATGAGCACGGGATTAAGGCTATATTTATAGGAGAAGAAAGCATGAGCCGAATTGGTTTGTGGAGAGCTTCTAGGATGGAAGATCTCATATCGGGGAGATGGAATCAGATGAATGAACCATCTATAAAGTGAATCCATCTAACATGTCTTCCACAAATCACACTACTCAATTAGGGGAAATAAAATCACGGGAAAAATATTCTCAATTGCACATACGTGCTAAAGGGGGCGATCTCTCTAGAATCTTAATGGATTTGAAAATCGCTCTGCGTAACAAGGGGTGTACAAGTTTTATAAAAGTTGTTAACAATAATGTACAATTTCTATAAAAATCTTATACAGCTTAAGATAGTGGGCTTTTCAAAAAGGCATATCTTCTTTATTTGACCTCGGATTCTCAATCTCCTTTAATGCATTAAAATTTGGACTCCAACATATTTATTTGGGTATATAATACCCAATTTGAAATCAAAATGAATTTACTATGATTTTTAAAGTTTAATGAGGCTGCAGAAGAAATGTTGCTATACGGGTTAGAAGCCATATAAGAGACTCTGTATGGCTCCTTGTGAAGCCATACACCTCTTTTTTGTTCAAGGCCTAATGGCTTAGTTAATTTTAAGTCCAATATTTAAATTATTAAGTGAACAAAAAAGAGTCTTGGGTTTCACTAACGTGATATGAATGTGACACAACAAGATCGTCATAAGTAGAGTATCTACAATCGTGGGGGATTATAATACCACATAATGTGATGGTTTTGATTGCATAAAAGCATGATCCTTAAAGTATGATCGAAGCTCAAATTGTACAGATATCAAGATGGAGAGATCCAATAGTTTATTTTTTAATAAAAAATGTCATGTTATAGTTATAAGGATCTGGGTGGGATGGCAAAAATGCAGTATAAATAATAGATAAAAAAATTTATTCTGCCTATTCTCGATCCCTTTCAAGAAGAAAGAACAAAAATAGCGATCATACGTTATATTGCGCAGAGTTGAATCAGCGACCATGTGGTTACGATGTAGCGATGCCACTAGCCACGCAGGTGCTCGACCTCTAATGATATCTAGGTGATCCTCCTCTTGATGGATCGTTTTCATTCCCTCGCTCGATTAACCGCACTCGTGGCGTTCCTTCTTCGCGACAGTGGTTGTGGTATGCGGACAGACAATTCCCAACGCTCGAGAGGGGAACCGACATATATGGGGTAGTTGGTGGCGCCGGTAGTTGGCTCACCAAAGAGAGAGGGGGGAGGCCAAAGAGGGAACTGGAGCTTTGGCTCAGAGTTCCCTCTCAGCATATATTTATATTAATATGGGTGAGTTTTCACAAAAATCTACAAATTAATATAAAATTTAATTAAACACCATCAACTAAAAATCTTTGTGTGTACGACTCTGGAGGCCCAAATATCAGTACGATTTTTGGCATATTAAGTCCAGTAACACTTTACTAATGTAAATTAATTAATGTACTATCGCATATTAAATAATTAATTTACTGAACTAATATCGCGCATATTAATTAATCGGACTTTTGATCAATTTCGGTGCCAAGTAACACCACATAATCCCGAAAGATAATGAGGTTCACCAACCTGCTTAAGAAAACTTTATGTCATCAGTTACTGAGTGACTATAATCTTTCATCCGTACAATACTTTCGAGTTAATATAGGACATGATTAACTATCAAACTCTAACTGGTCCACTCACTCAGATTAGATGTTACTGTACGATATCAAAAAACTCATTTTCTGATAAATTATTCACCTTGGCCAAGGACTTTTGCGCATCATTCTCATAGCATTATCTTTCTTATTATTGACAGTGAATAATCTCGTATTGAGCACTCAACCACCTTCGAAGATATCCTTTCAAATACGATCTCTTGATTGATTAGGACTCTATAGTTAGAGATACATTAGCATAGGTCAAAGACTATAAGTCTATTGACAAGGTGTCTTTAGTGTCTCAGGTCCGATGATCAACTACATAACTGTGACATTGAATCAAGTTGACTAATAGTCAGGTAAATTACCATATAGCGATTCAAGTCTGATCAGTTTAGTAAACTCATTCACTAATGAACACCTACATGTTCATCCTAGTATCCCCACTCCGATGGTTATGAGATCAATCGCCCTCATTACAAGAGCATAAGTAACATATACTCATCGAATATTTGATATCCTTCTCAAGCATCCTCCAACTAAGAACAAGTAAGAATATATGTTTATAAGTTGTCAATCTCATTATGATCTCGTCGTAATTTGACAACTATTGCACACATTCGTGGACTTCACTATGAAACGGATAATAAATGTATACGATTTACACATAATTGTTAGTATTAGGTGGCCCGAAAGCCAATCCGATACTATATATTATTTAGTTTAGTAATATAATGGCATAAATTCATTGTATAATTAACTCGATCTTTGTTTATCATATCATGATGAAGTTCATAGACATGTGCAATAGTCTTCGGATTATGATGAGATCATAATTACAGGACCAAAAACTTATAAACTCATGTTCTTAATTGGTCATAGTCGAAGGATGTTTGAGAATGGCATCAAGCATTCAGATAGACTAATATAGGTTTCTTCATCTCATATGATGAGGGTGATTGATCCTATAAATTACTTGTGTGGAAACACTATGCTGGACTTGTACGTGCTCATTGATGCATTAGTTCACTAAACTGATCCGACCTTGAATCGCTGGATGGTATATACCTCACTGTTAACAAGCTCGATTTTTTTGTCACGGTTGCGTAGATGATATTTGGACATGAGACACCAAAGATATCTTGTTGGTACGTCTCTGAGCTTTGACCTTAACTAACGAATTCCTAACTATGGGTTACCTATAAATCAAGTGATCATGTTCAAGGAGATGTTTTCGAAGGTAATTGTGTGTTCAATATGGGATCATCCACTCTCGATAATAGGACTCTGATGTGCTCAATATCGGGTTCTGGGAATGATGAGCTCAAGTTCCTAGTCAGGGTGGACTCTGTATCAGATAAAGAGTTATCTTATATAGATTAGCGGCATCTGATTTAAGTGAATCGACCGGCTAGGGTTTAACAGTGAACTATACATTAGGTCGATTCGGGAACATTGCACAGATGAAGGATTATATCCGCACGGTAACCGTTAATGGAAAGGTTCCCATAGTGGGTTGCATATATCCCAATGCCTTCCGGGATCACACGGTGTTGCTTGATACCCAACGTGATCGGAAGTCTGTCTGAATTTATTGTGGGAGGTTAAATTATGCTGATTAATTAATATAAGGATATTAATTAATTCAATGAGTCTGTAAAAAGTTATTGGACTTAATGGGCCATTAACTGGGCTGGTATTTGGGCCTAGAGGGTCACACGGAAATGGTTTTTAAGTTGGTGGACTTTTTGATGGGGTTTCAGATAAGTGCGGGTTTTTCTGAAAAATCACAAAGACACTTATTATAAAAGAATCGTTGCTAGGTCGGGGGCCAGCAATCCTGACCTAGCTGCCCCCTCTCTCTCCTCTCTCTCTCTCTAGCGCCCCCCTCCTCTGGCCGGCACCAGGAGAATCCACTCCAACTCCCGCCTGCTCCGTCTTCCCGTTCGACGGGAATCTGAATCCGCATGTTGCGGAGAGTTACGCGCAGTCAGACGGGATTCACGGACGCTGCTACGAGCGAGGAAGCGAGGACGATCCACCGAGAGGAACATTGTGTGAATACCGCTAGAGGTCGGATACCTGCGCGGCTTGTGGCATCACACTGGTGGAACCGGACGAACGCGGATTCGAATCCACGCAAGGTAAATACGATTTACTGTTTTTTTATTTATGTTGATCGAAATAGACTGGATCCGATCCCGAAATAATTTTATCCGCTACGTCTTGGTCAGATCCGGACACAACCGAACCCAACAATAATAAATATAATGTCGTTATTATTATTAATTGAACAAGACTATATAATATATGTGATTAGCTTGTAGACTACATACAACACTAACAATATCCCACTTAGACTAAAGCCAATCACCTTTATGTTGTGTACTTATAGACTTTCGGTGACGCTCAAACACAATTTAAACCAATGACTTCGTCAGTAGATTTGCTATGTTGTCGACCGACGGAACCCTTCCCACAACAACATCTCCTCTGGTGATGGTCTCTCTGATCAAGTGAAAGTGCCTCAGAATATGCTTCGAATTCTGAATCGTAGCTCTTTTGCATGTGTTATAGCCCCATTGTTGTCATACAGCAATATGACGAGATCAATAAAGATACTCGGCACCACACCAAGGTTGGCAGTGGATTTCTTCAGCTAAGTGACCTAACAACTGTGCTAATTGGTAGACTTCACATGAAGGTCACCCGTACTGGGACTTCTCCCAACCGAGTACATTTAACTTCATAGTTCTTTCTAACTCAAACTCTAAAAAATAGTTAGCCGGTGTTGTTGGTAGTCTACTGATTCAGTATATTTAACATATTCTTATATGGAGTATTACATTAACGCAAGACGATTTTTTATTATAATGGGAGCCGCCAGCGAGGGAATTGGAGCTTGCCCCAAAGTTCCCTCTCAGCATACATTTATATTAACATGGACGAGTTTTCACAAAAATTCTCGAATTAAGATAAAACCCATTTAAACACCATCAATTGAGAATATTTGTGCGTGGGACCTTCTAGCCCAAGTACCAGTCCAATTTTTAACCAATTAATCCCCTAAAATTTTATTGACTTAGATTAATTAATTTAATATCTTATATTAAATAATTAATTCATCGAATTAATATTGCACATATTAATCGATCGGACTTTTGATTAAGTTGGGTGTCAAGCAGCGTCATATGATCTTGGAAGGTAACGAGGTTTAGCAACCCGCTCAATAAACCTTTCCGTCATCAATTATTGTGTGACTATAATATTTAATTTATACAATGCTATTGAGTTAACTCATGGCATGTCAACTGTCAAACTCTAACCGGTCCACTCATTCAGATTAGTTGTTTGTAGACAACCGATTTTGGACATCCTTTGGTAATAAAACTCATATCACAATTATAACCCATCACATTTGATCTATCCAATTCAACCTATTAACAAAGCCCATAAAATCAAGTAATTTGTGTAGCCCACTTACACCTTTTGTGCCTTCCACTTTTTGTGGACGGCGGGGTTGTCTGCCTTCCACATTTTGTGGACGGCGGGGTTCACTGTCTTCCACTTTTTGTGAACGGCGGAATTGCTTGCCTTCTAATTTTTTGGAAGGCGGGGCTGTCTACTGTCCACTTGAGGAAACCGGCCTTGACCTTGTCGCCCCATGTTCTCCTCTGGCTGCGAACCTCGCACCCTGCTACGTTGAGAACTCCCCACTTTGGCGACTGTCTCGACCACGATCTCTAACTCTTGAATGTTTTTGATTGGTCATTGGTGATTAATGGGGATTTAGACTCCTAATTTTCCTATTTCTTACTTGCCCTTTATTTAAACTCTCTGGCTCCTCTCGGAGGAGGGGATTGGCAGGCTAGAAGAGAGAGGAGTTGGCAGAATCTGGAGCCAGAGTTAGTAGGTTGGGAGCACCGGAGAGACAAAAGAATACCAGGGAAGGAGTCCTTCCTAACATACGGGCTTGTCCTTCTAACGCTCCATTTCGTTTATGTTTCACTGCATTCTTCTTTTCACCCATCCTATAACCCTCTTTTCACTATAACACATTCACCTTCTCCCCATGTCACACACGTACACATTGCATGCATTCATTCTATGATGACTTAATACCCATCACAACAGAAGTTTCCTAAAAAAGACGGGAGGTGGGTGGTATATTGCATGGTCACCTTCCCTCTCAAAACACAAATTCGGTGCGTCCCCTTTTAATTCTTGGTTTATTCATTTGCGTGCATGGACGGACTTTACACGTTGTAGTTCTAATCGGGTCTATTTCTTGTTTCACTTATCTTTACAGGACTTTTACCGCAGTTCGTGCGTGGAGGACCGAGTTCTTTATCCTGACCGGTCGGAGGCAGAGAAGAGGAACTCACCATTTCCCACTCCCATACATCACGATCGAACTTCTTCATCCTGTGGAGCACATGAACTCAAGGGAATGCTCCTGGTGATCACATTCTAATTTATTTGTTTACCTACCATATGGCCCCAGTTGTACGTTGAATGGAGGAAGATAGCAAAGAGAGAAGGCCACCCTCCGAGCATCTACAATGTTGTTGTTTCGATATCAGAAAATTCATCTTCTGCTAAAGTATCCGTCCTGACCAGGGACTTTTGTACATCATTCCCATAGTATTCTCTCTCTTATTAATAAGAGCGAATGATCCCGTATTGAAAACTCAATCATCTTCGAAGGTATCCCGCTGAACCTGATTACTTGACTAATTATGACTCCATAGTTAGAAATCCATTAGTCAATGTCAAAGTATAGAAGTCTACCGACTAGGTATCTTTAGCATCTCAGGTCTAAGGACCAACCACGCTACTGTGACATTAAATCAAACTGTCAGGTAAATTACCACTCAATTATTCAAGTCAAATCAATTCAACGAACTAATTCACTAATGAACACCTACAGGTTCGCTCTAGTGTCCCCATACCAGTGATTATAAGACCACTCACCATCATCACATGAGTAAGAGTAACATATACTAGTCTCACCGGATATTTGATGTATTTCTCAAACATCCTCTGATTATGAACAGTTAAGAACGCATGCTCGTTATTATGATTTCATCATAATTTGACAACTATTTTACACATTCATAAATTTCAATATGATATTGTCATTATCATTATTAATTGAACAAAACTATACAATATACGTGATTGGCTTGTAGACCACATATAGAACTAACAATGCTACTATATGATCTATAAGATTAGACATTAACATATTATAGTGAACATTATTCGTCATAAAATTAACTCTATAAAATATGGGCTTATGTGAGCTCACATGTGTGTTTGTGCTTAGACATGCACGTGTATCCATATTCACATACTCTAGTCATAAAATGTCTATATTTGAAATATTTACATAGTGAAAAATAAGATATATTCATGTTATCTATTAGTTGTATGGTATTATGTGGAAGCATGTTCTATTGCTATACATGAGACATTTCTCTATGTAAGATTGCACTTTTGATATGGTACTATGTGGAAGCATATTCTATTAGGTTTTTCATGCTTTATGTGAAATATGATGAAAATGCCTGTCCAGACAGACACGTATTGAGTTAAACGTCTTTTGTTATTGTTTTGGTTTTAGGAATACATAATGGATTCAAAAGTCCTTTTGTTTTAGCTTACACTAACGACACCTATTCATAGTGTTATAATAGAAATTGCCTTTAACACGTAAATTCAAGTCCTCACAAAATTTAGAGTTTTATGTCTGGGAGGTTAAATGCCTATTTTGCTAGGTGTCCACTCGATTATACTTTCATTTTCAACCTGAATGCATGAGTCTTCTTTGGATTTTGTTCTTGGAATGGATAAGCTTTATCTTAAGTACACAAACTTGAGTCATCTTTGTCTCCTAGGTATTTAACCTTTAGTAGATAAGCGTACATGTTTATCTGGATTTTTTGAGGGTCTTAATTTCGAAAATTTTATGTATGAACCTATAAATAGACCTCAAGATAGAAACCATAGTTAAATGATCTCAACCTATGTCGCCCAAAGGTTGCTAGAGATTGCTTATCATGTTCTACTTTCACCAGTGCTTTGGAGGAGGGAGGCGCCCTTCTTCTTAGAGTTCTTCTTCTTTCTTAGCTTGTACCAAATGAAGATTCTATCTCTTTTTTTCCCTTACTCTCTTTTTTTTTTCATTTGATTTTTATGCATGCATTATTTTGCTAGTTTATCCATACGTTTACATATTCACACACACAACCACTTAGTTTCGCCTTCCAAATGAGGGGTTTAAACCATAAAAGAAAAAAAATCTTAAGATTCCTTCATATTTCAAAATTATGGTTTAATGATGCATAGTTTGAATGAGATTATTGCATTGCGTGAGTTCTATTTTTTTTTCATTTATTTGATGTTTGTGATTCTTTTCAAGTGAAGGATGAGAAGTTTGAAGAGACGCTCTTTCTCATTGGTTGGCTAATGATGAAGAAGATAGATTTACATCACCACAATTAAGATAATTTTATGTTTTAGATTATTTCCTTATAGTTTAATTAGTTTGGTGGCAATCACAACCTCTCCTTAGTACATGTGTTTTGTTTGTTTTGAGGATTTTATAGAACCTAATTTCACATCTACATACACATAATAAAAACTTCAAATTTGACACATTTTATAAAATTATAACATTTGAGCAGTTGACCTTATATTCTTATTTGGAATTAGTATTTTTATATTAAATACTCAAAAAATGCAAATTTATATTGTCTACTTTTTGACCATTAATGATAGGAAAAAATAATAAACATTATAACATCACAATTCTATTTAGAATTACAATATATCTTCGTTGTGAAAGGATACACCATATTGCTGCTAGTTCGGCCTTGAAAAAATAATTTACAATGTATTTAAATAGTAGGGAAGCAAATTTAAATAAAATATTTATATAACTTGTCATATTTCATTTTTCTTGGATGTCGCGTTGAAAAAATGCGAACGAGTTAAACTTAGTTGAATAAATATTTTCATTAACTCGTAAATATTCAAGTTTGTCATAAAGTTGCATGCTTCATAATTATGTCATGGCACATTTTTTTGCGTCATGTGATTAAACCTATTATGCTTTGAATAGTTATAATAATGTAAACTAGTTATTCTTCATTATAATACACATGACGTATAATTCAAAAGATAGTATTTAATTAAAAAACATATTTTTATATTACTATCTAAATATGTCTAAAAACTTTTTAAAAGCTTAGTTATTTCAAGTTATATTTGCTAGATATTAAAGAATCTCTTAGTTATATTAGTTATTCATTGTTTAATAAGCTTATTGATGATTTAGTTAAGTTTGTCAACAAATCGAGATTACATCATATATATAAAACTTTAAAAATTTAGTCCTGATTTAATTTTTATATATACTTTTAGCTAATTAATAGATAGATATAATAGCAATCTTAATTCTTTCACTGCTTAAACATATATTTAAAAATTTATTCCTTATTTAGTTTTTCTATATACTTATAGTTTATTAATAGATAGATATAATAGCAATCTTAATTCTTCCATGACTTAAACATAATCCCGGAGTAAATATAAATAAGCATGAGATAATATTTTATAGTGAGTGACATTTTAGTGAACATCCACTGAAAATTTAGTTAGACACTTAAACTTACGTGACATGGAGAAGTACATAATATGACTTCATAGACATGGTTGGAGTGGCTACATTGAAAGTTTGAGCGACTATAAAAAGATAGTGTAGTGCTACGAGGATAAAGACGTTACATGCAATCTTAATTCATATATGACTTAGAAAATAAATGCGAAACAGATTCGGTTAGATTTGATAGTAAATTTTAATAGCAAATATCATTTCATTGGATATACATTGATATCTAGACCGGATATTTAAGGATATGTGCCAACAGACGAATTATGGCACAACTTTTAAAATATCGATGAAATGGGTTGCATGGTGAATCTGAAAAATTACAAAGAGTAATTAATGTCACGACAGTTTTGTTAGTACGTAGTCTAAAGAGGGTGGATTGTAAACAATTTTTATCTTTACCTTTTTTTTTTAACAAAAAACATTTTTGAAAAGGAGCATGACTTAAAAACGAGAAAAAAATATTTGGTCATATTTTGCAATAGTTTAGAGATCTCAATTATACGTAATTAATTTAAATTCACAATCTATCTAAACCTTTCATAAACAAGAGAAATCACTTCGTATGGAATAAGATTTTTACCTTTAGGTACTTCTTGTTTCACTGACACATATAACGAGCACTTGAATATTGAAAGCATGTGATATCTACTTAACTACAAGCTCAATATTGAAAGGAGAAACTTTTTTTTTTTAAAGATCCTAAACTGATAAAATAACGTATATACATAAAATGTGGCGTAGATGACCTTAGGGACAAGGTTCAAAGAACACCGCCTTGATAGTAGAATGGTTACGAAGGGATTGGTTATTATAGATTACTTATGATAAATTCTTCAGTCTAAGATAGAATTGTTTATTTGCTTAATTTTGAAAATAAATAATTCTTAACGGAAATATCAAATTCTTCATATTAAATAAGAATTTGACTTATTACAAAAATAAAAAAATCTTATTCCGCCAAATTTTACGAACGAAGTGGAGATACAAAGGGAAAAAAGTGCACCCCATTCCTTGTATTTGCGATCGGGCACTGTAGGCCCCGTTGAATCTGAACCGTTTCCATTTACATCGACTGCAGCGGGTCCCACTCTCACCGCCCGTATTTATGCGTTCCTACTCCGAGACCAACCCTATCGTTTCGACCCTCGGCTTCGGGATCGCCTCCTTCTTCTTGTCAAGGTTTTCGAAGGTGCGCGCTCCCCTCCGCCCCCATCTTCCCCTCTAGGGTTTCTTCCCTCCATGCCATGAGCGACTGTGAAATCCACAACAGGTTCCCCGTTCACACCGTCGGTGATCGGCTCCTTCTCCGCAGCGGCGAGCTCCGTGGAGTGGAGCGCGATGGCGTCTTCCTCGTCGATGGTGCGAGAGAGGTGCGTCTGGTCTCCCCTCCATCGGCCGAATCTAGGGTTTCCGTAGATCGCCGCTCCGGGGCGATGGATTTCTCGGCGGATGCTGCTAGGGTTTTCGCAGACGAGGCCAGGGGTTCTGAGGGTGGTAGATCTAGCGAGAACAGTGCCAGGGCCGCTAGGGTTTGTGCAGATGGTGTTTCCAGGGCATCCGAAATTGAAACTGGCGAGAGAGCAATCACATGCGATGGGGAGCATGGAAGTGGGTACTTCTTGAGCAAGCAGTCTATGGTGGAATCTGGCGCCTTCGGCGTCTCAGAGGCGATGGAGGCATCTGAGGCGAGGGGTGGTTGGATGCATGGGTTTGAAGTCGGCGACATGGTGTGGGGAAAGGTGAAATCTCATCCCTGGTGGCCGGGCCACATATTTAACGAGGCCTTTGCTTCGTCTTCTGTTAGGAGGACGAAGAGGGAAGGCCATGTTTTGGTGGCTTTCTTTGGGGACAGCAGCTATGGTTGGTTTGATCCAGCAGAGCTTATTCCCTTTGATGTCCACTATGCCGAGAAGTCAAGACAGACGATCTCCAGGAACTTTACGAAGGCTGTTGAAGAGGCTGTTGATGAGGCGTGCAGGAGAAGCGCACTTGGCCTGTCATGCTGCTGCAGACATCCCTCCAACTTCCGCCCCACTACCGTCCCCGGGTACTTTGTTGTTGATGTGGCAGGTTATGAACCTGGAGGTGTTTACTCTTCTAAGCAAATTGGGAAGGCAAGGGATGATTTCGCTGCGGTGGAAGTGCTCTCGTTCGTGAATCGGCTAGCAGTGTCACCTCGGGGCGCTGAGCAAGGAAGCTTTGATTCGATTAGGAAGACATCCATGCTTCTTGCACTTCGCAAGGCTATGTTTGAGGAGTTTGACGTGACATATGCTGAGGCATTCGGGGTCCAGCCTGTGCTACCTCCGCGTGCCACACAAGGGGGATCGGATCAACATGAAAAAGTGCCATTTCGAGGTATCGACAAGTATATTCTTTTTTATTATGTGTCCATGGTACTCAGAGATGGTTGTGTGTATTGGTACGTTATTAACTTCATGTTTTTGTTTGCAACTAAATTGGGAATCTCATGTGATATAAGTTTGGGATTGGAAAGTCAATACATTTCCGTAAGGTTTAGACTTCATTTGAACCAACCTGTTTACTGCTAGACCACTAAAATAAAAAGTACTAACTTAATTGGAATATTGATGATCAAAACACTTGCATTGTTCATGCTTATAGTTTAAAGATGTTGAACTTTTCTTCCTGTGTCTTGGTTGGCCACACTGCTCACCTTAGGAAGCGGACATTGCGTGTCTAAAAAGATGGCAAGATAAAAAGTTGGGCAGGAGGTGATGTCTGCTATGGGTAGCTGGGCTATTCTCAACATCCAAAAAAGCTCAAAGATCTCAGTGAGAGCTTCCCATGAGCTTAATTTTATGTTGAGTTCATTGTTTATGTGTTGGACATGGCCGATACACACTTTTTTGTCAATGTGTTTAGCATATGAACAGTTTTTTTTTTTTTTTTCTAAGTAAGCTATTATACATTATAACTAACTGCCTCATTTTTAATAAACTGGAGTGTCGGAAGTGGTCCAATTTTCTTTGTTAATTGTTTGCTTCAAAATATTTAAATTCAATGCATAAAACATATTGATTTGATGATTTAAGTCTGAATTTTTGTTTTCTATTTAGTGGTGAGAAGTTCATATTTATGTTATCTCATTGTTGAAAGTTCCAAAATGCTTTTTTGGGATTTTCACTATTAGACTTGCTCATTTGAAAGCTTTGTACATGGGAGCTATGCTTTCCAGAGTTTGCTCAAGTCCCAATCTGATTGCTTTTGGACATGTTTAATATTTTCTATTTATTTGAAATATTTATTCGAAATGGGAATGCAGTGAGGATAACATCCCTTGTAACAGATTAAAATGAAAGCTCCGTGTGTTATGTCGTTAAAATGAAATATGTCCTGCATTGATCCTTTAAAACTTGAACTTGCATTGTAGTCTGATTATTACTTTGTCACAGAGCATCTTTGTTCTGTAGTGTTTTGTTCCCCTTCTTTGTGTAACCTACATTTTTATTGTTGATGGTCATACTGTATGCATTGTAGTACAATTAATGAATGTGTTAGTCTCCCCTTTAGGAGGATAGACTGTTTCCACCTTAGACCTTGTGTGTGGAACGAACTTAACCTAATATCCACATGGAAATTTGGTTGTGGGAGGTCTTAGAAAGGGTTGTTTGGATTTGGATGCTTGCAGCACTAGTGGTTTAATTGTCTTCGAATGGGTTGTTTGGATTTGGATGCTTGCAGTACTAGTGGTTTGCTTGTTGTATTTCATCTTTTAGAATGGACTGACCAAGCTTTCAAAATTCACATGGATCAGTTGATCCACATCAGTTCTTGGTGGCTCTGGGCCAATCTTGTTTCACCATTTTGACCCTTTAACCAGGATCCCTTGGCTACATTTTGAACTAAAAAAGGCAACATAATCTGATCAAGATCTGTTGGGATCTGTTTGACACAGATCAGGCTCGATTGATTTGGGTAGGGCTGGCAATGAGCTGAGCTACTCGCGAGTTGCTTGAGGTCAGCTCGAAAAAAGCTTGGCTCGGCTCAACTTGGTTGAGTAAACGAGTCAAGTTCAAGCCTGAGTTGGAGCTCGACTAGCTAAATGAGCCGAGCCCGAGCTTGATGGAGCTCGATTCAGTTGGCTTGCGAGCCGACTCGGATCTAAAATTATTATGGTACTTAAACATCTAGAAGACTAACACCCACAGCCCATGTTCACCGTCTCCCAGCAACTCACCGCAGACAACGCACCAGCCAACTCACCCAATGGGACAGTTTCTGCACAGAACTTTGAATCACTTAGAAAGTAGGAAGAATATGAGGCTGCCAGGAAGTTTTGAACTTCCGATGCAGGACTAGAAGTCCCTCCCGCTTGCGCACACGCTCCTGCAGGGCGCGCTCTTGGGAGGGACTTGTTGTCCTGTATCGGATGGAATTTTTAGCTTCTCTCCCCCAGCGCCTATAAATTCAAAGGTAGGCTTCTCCTCAGCTCGTTCCACTTACCCTGTCTAACCAGCTCAAACCCAATCCAAACTGGATGAGCTGGCTCGAGCTCGGGTTATCTTCATTCGAGCACGAGCTCGAGTTGGGTTTGGGGCTTGAATTGAAGCTCGAGCTCGGCTTGGGCTTGAATGAGCTGGTCAAAGCTTGGCCTCGGCTCGGCTCGGCTCGATGCCACCTAGATTTGGGTATGTTTTGGGCCAACTAATTCAGGGACCGATCCCTACTTTCTCTTCATTGCCATTGTTGAGTGATGGTTGTATGGTTTGCCATAGTTTTTACATCAATGAGGGCTATATTTTAATCGGCCCAAGGTTGTAGGGTATAACCATCCGATCCAACTCTTGTGAGGTGTTGTTTCTTTGGGCCAAGCTTGAAAAATATACCTTACAAGTTTTGGATTTGAGCTTCTCAGATATAGCCTAGTAACTTCTTCTATTTTTTTTAATATGAGACTAATTTGGTTCATCCTTGTTCTAGACTTCCTAGTCTAGAGTCATAGTGGTGACTGCACATGCAGCAAGTTGTGACAGCTTCACACTGTTTTTATCTCACGGATAGTCCTCTCTTATGGTTAGTCATTTTCAAGTGTTTGGCTTGTGCTTGAGGTCCTTTAGGGCTACCATCTTCCACCTGTTTTTTTTTTTTGGGAAACCAGCTCATATTGTAGTGTACCAGTTCGGCTCTGATACCACAATTGATATGCCCTGAATTAGTCTGAAGCTGGGTAGGCTGAGACCGGAGTGCTGGGCTGCCGCATAGGGTATATTGGGGTTGTCTATTTAAATGGATTTTTTGATCGATGTATTCATGTATTCTCTATCAAAGATGCCATTGCTTGCCATGGTCCTTGCTTGTTCTGCTTTTGTCTTGTGTTTGCATTCTCTAGGATTTGCTTAATGTCAACAATGTTTTAAGTTATTAAAAGGAAGACACTAAAGGAGTTTGAAGAAAGTGATCCAATCTTGATGGCTATAATTCATTGATTGATCTGGAAGAGATGACAAAAAGTGAATATCAGAGGCAAGAGCTGCTCGCACCCTCTGGTTGCTGGGTTCATGATGACGTATGCCATTGAGGTGGAAGCCGACCACTTCGTGCAGATGGCTTATGTTGGATGCCGTTGAGGTTGGGCTGTTGTGGAGACTGCTATTGTCGAAGAAAGCACTGTGCAGAGAAGGCCATCATCAATGGGAGGGGGAGGCTGTTGAGGCTGGGGTGGCCTCTGTCATTGAGGACAGCCATGCAGTTCAGAGGAGGGCTACCAAGGCTGGGAGAGGCTGCTAAGTCTGGGGAAGGCTGCTGTGAATGGGGGGGGGACCCTCAGTCGTGGTGGTGGGTGGAGGCCACTATCAGCAATTGCAGATCATGAACATAGTTTGCCGTATTATATCGGATAGGGCCAACTCGTACGAGTCGACTTGTATCTAAGCCGATCTGATCTGCTGGTACGCACCGAGTCGGACCGGATCGTGCCGACTCGTACATGCTTAATAGAATGTTTTAAGTTGAGTTTTTATAATTTGATAAGTAAAATTATACTTTTTATATCAATTAATACATTTCTCTAAAATGTGACTTAAATTCATTAATGTTAACAAATTCATTGGCTTGACTTGCGTGACTCGTGCGAGTCGGACTGAGTCTGCCCGAGTCGGATCTGTATCATACCATATCTAGATGCCCAAATGATGGGGGCTAGAGTCTAGGATTAACCTTGATATGTTCACAGCCTTACAGCTTTTAGATCTAGGATAGAAAAGTCTCAGGCTTACAGCCATTAAATCTTTGATATAACGGATGGCATCAAAGGTTGTAATCAGATGGATAATAGCCAGAGTGGATATGGGTTATATGTTTTTTCTCTGATCATTATTTAGTTATTATACAATGTCCAATTATATTTGTGTATCCGATTCGGGTAAAAGCCAGTCATTGAAGTACGAGTCTGAACTAGATCCAGATATTATCCGGATCTGCTGGTACCCCATGAGTCTATGTCAAACCATGTTCAATGTAACACCTTTGAGTATTTGGACCAGAATTGACATGTTGCACTGCTTTTTCTCAGACTCTAAACTGGACTGAACAAGAATGTGATCTGATCTGTTTATGATTGCTTGGTAGTATTTGGACTGATTGTGATGATCAAATGGTTAGTGGAGGTTTATGTTGCTGTTTGTGCGATGCTGGGCTCTTGCAGTCTCACAAGTGAGCCCAGGTTTTTAATTATGAAACCTAGGTCAGCCACTTATGTTTGTCGACTGTTCTGGCTGTTTCTCGGACTAGTATTGGTATTCTTGCTGGGTGGATTTCCATGGTAGATTCCTGATGTTTCTTCGACCGATCAGTTATGCATTGGGATTTAGGAGAATTTGGACTTTTATGTTTAAACCTGAAATGGATTTCCGTTTTTCAACGTGAATTCATAAGGCAACTCCCTCCTCTTCCTTTTTCCCTGTCTGAAAAATGGAAGGGTAAAGGAAAGGAGCAAGGTCATTGTTGCCTTCAGTCTTGTTTATGATGCTTCTTTCTGGCTTTTCTTGTGTAGAGGTAGAGGCTGTTAAACTCCCTAATGCCATTTTCATGCTGGCAGTTGCCTGGCAGCTCTTCTCAATATTCTTATCATTTTCTTTCCTTTTTCTCTTCGAATTTCTGACGTCTCGTTGCAGCCAGTGACGATGTTGCTGGCAAAGAATTCATTTCTCCCTGCATCTGCCCTGCTGGACGTAGTTTGGAGCACAGTATAGGTATCGATTAACAGCATTTTAGCTTCATGAAAAAGGTGACAGTCTGGCAAAGAACTCTTTTCTTCCTGCACATACCCAACTGGACATAGTTTGGAAGACAGGGCATATCCTAGCAATACTTTACCTTTTTCCTTGGGATTTATGAAATGGGAATCCTGTATCTATCATATTTTTTTTGCATCTCCACCACCATGTTTCACAGAAAGGGAAGGAGTTCAGTAAATCTTTAACAGGTCCCTCCTCCGACTCGTTGGCAAAGACTTACCTTCTTTCTGCACCCATGTAGCTAACTATAGTTGGAAGCATGGCATGAATATCTCCCAACAATACTTTTCCTTTCACTTTGGATGCTGGGAAATAGGAAACCCTGCATTCACTTTATGTTCTGCATCTCTGCAGCCCCAATTCACACGAAGAGAAGGGCTCAGGTAAGCTATGGCTTCCCTTCTGCTTACTTGATTGAAGTGCCTTCTTTTCCCTTGCGTTATCATTTCATCTACATGAGACCAGACCTTTAACTAGACATTAAAATCCATTGATAGAAGGTGCTACTTGGGCACTTGGCCTGGGCAACAACCTTGACCAGCCTGAATTCAAAAGCGGCCTGCATGAATGTGGCCTAGCCCAATTTCAAATGACTTGTAGTTGGCCAAATCCAACCAGAATTCAAAAGACAGATACAGGCCAGGTTGGAATATTCGAAAGTGTCTTTGCATGCATATATACGTTGTTTTAAGGGCTATTTTTGATATACATATACATATGTATACATTTTGGAGATGTTTTCTATAATAAAACTTACTAAGTAATCATGTAAACATAATGTAAGAGTTTAAAACTTTGTTTAGGTAGGTCTCATATAGGTTAGAGAGTGACTCAACCCTCTTTGGCCTAGCTCTTCCATTAACTTTCTCTCCTTCGTCACTTGATCTGGGCCAACTACTGCTCAACCAAAGTATGGTCATTAAACATGATTTGGTAAGGAGTAGGTTTCGTGTATACTTGGGTTGTTAGATAGCATCCTTCCCTATCTCCTATTTGCGGCTTCCCCTTACTACCGGTAGCCTACACTATAGAGAGTGGCAAAAGGTGATCCAAAATTGAATCTTGACTAGTAGGACATAAAGGCAGACTTCTCTCCTACGGGGGCGGTTTTGTAAATCAGTTATGGACAATCTTCCTATCTACTTCTTGTCTATCTTTGAAATTTTGAGGATGTTGGCTGAGCATTTGGATTCCGTGTGTTGCCCTTTCTTGGGGAATGACAATACGGAGCCTAAAAGGAGATGAGGTTATGATTTGTGCTGGGTAAGAGTCTGCAAGAGCAAGGAGAATAGACAGCTTGGGATTGAGGACATCAATGACTTCAACTTGGCACTTCTCACCAAATGGCTTTGGAAGCTAAGCACAGTTGGCTTTGGTCTTTGTTTGGAAGTAATTCAGCTGAAATACTACATAAACGTTGGATTTGGGATGCTACTTTCGCCTCTATGCATAATGTCTCTCATGTTTGGAGAGTTATTCTCCAGTGTACAGATGTCTTATGGGCTGCCACACACTTTCCCCTAGGCAATGGGTGCACATGCATTCTTTCGAAGGATAAGTTGCGTGACATGGATCTGCTATCTAGTGGTTTTCCTAGGTCGTCTACATTTCCTCCCAACCTTTAGCTGGTGTGACATGCACAAGTTGGAGGGGTCTGGGCTCTGCGTTTTAGGAGGCAGCTGTGGGTGGAGGAGGTGGTTGATTTGGCCAGTTGTTGATGCCCTTGTAGAAGCTTTAGGATCTTTCTCAGGCAACATTTGTTTGGGAAATGGAGAGAAGCTCAAATGAATGGCCAGTTGTCCCATCAACTTTTTGGGTTATCTCAGAAGTCTCAAATTTGAATTTGGACACTTGGCAGCTTCTCGTTCAACTTCTCCCCCATCTTTTGGATTCTAATAGATTCCTAGAAAAAGTAGATAGTGGAACAATCCACCCACACATAGCTTCACACAAAATCCAATGCACTTCAAAAGTGCAAACAAACACTGCCTCAGTCAAATTAGCTTATCATGTCATTGCAGATGGAGCTACTGACGACTCGTTCCAGAAGTTGATCTGGTCAACTAAGAGCCCGTTGAAGGTTAAGGTCCTCTTATGGAGAATTTCTCTTGGGCGATAACCTACGTAGTGATTTGTTGGCTAACTTTTTAGATTGCATGCTCACTGTATGCTGGCTGTTCAGGGAAAAGAATGAGTCATTTGATCATTTGTTTTTGTCTTGCATATACACCAGAGAAGAGTGCAGTTCCTCTTTGACAAGCTCCAAGCATGGGATGCTCGTTGGACGCCTTGTACACTCTTGTGCAAGTGGGGTATTCTCCCAACCCCTGTGGAGAACCGTAAGATCTAGTGGCTATTTCTCCATGCTATCATGTGGGCTATCTGGGAGAAAGAAATAAGAGAATATTCATGAAAAAAGCTTTGGTCACAGAGAGAACAACTCTCTGTTAGTCATAATGAAGTGGCAGAAGTCTTGCTTAATGTGAATGTTTCTAGTTCCCCCTTTCTTGGTCAGTTGGGGGGAGACTTTGTTGGCTCACTGTTTTGGTACTTTTTCTGCAGAGGGAATCTCTGAGGTTTTTTTTTCCCCTTTTTCTTGTACATTCTCCTTTTTTTCCATGTTTAATATAGTTTGTGGTACCATCCACATTAAAAAAAAACTTTTGGTATGGTTCACATCTTTGTTTCATGCTTTTTGTTTGTCTTGATTATTTTCTTTGGGTTTTTGTCATCCTGGACAGTAATCAAGTGAAGCTGATGCTTTCATTTCTCCGATCATCAAAATACTTGTTTAGTTTGTATCATATTTAGTTTTCTATCTTCACATTTGCTTCATTCTAAAGATATCTTGTTTTCTTCAGGCATATAAACTTTGTTAGATGACACTCACTAGGTTACATCTTAAAAAATAGTCGGCATACTTAAATGATTAATATGTACTGCTTATTATGCACATTGAAAGTCGTACTTTTAATGTTGGTGTGCGCTTTTGTTCAAGCGACACTAATTTTGCATTGAAGTCAATACTGCAAATAGGTTATTTGATGTTCACCGACATTTTATGGTTTGACCGGAAATGAAAGACAATGTTATTTGGTATTGTGTTTCTATTATATGAGAATGTCAGAGCAGAGGTTTTTTTGGGCACCATGACTTTCAAAAGACAAGGTCATGATCAGAAAGTGAGAGCAATGGATGTTCCGTCTATATTTGAGAGCAGTAGCTTATATGAAGTAGAGATTAGAAATGGGGTCCAGAAATGTGTCCACGTCTATGATGCTAAAGATTGGCAACTGAAGAGAAAACAACATGGAGCAGAGGAGATTGCTAAATGAGGTAAGTGAAGATGTTCCAATTCATACCATTCACCAACTTCGTGGCATTGGTCCCACTTCTCTGGCTTGTAGAAGAATCCTATATGGAAGAACATGAAGCTGTGAAAAACATTGAGAAATTGTGTAACTAAGATCAATTAGACAACCAGCGACAAGGTTCATCGGAAATCGAGGAATGTGGAGCATCAGATGTGAAGGCTGTAGAGGGACCAGATTTGAGTGTTGCTACCAATAGTGTGGATTCGAAAATGTAGGAGAACTAGAGCACAATCAAGCTATGAGGAGCGATTAGGTTTCATGTGGTTTGAAGTTCCAGATCTTACAACCCTGGTATGAGCATTCTTAGATGAACTAGACATCGTAGAAGTAGAACAACTGAGTAGATTGGTTGACTGAAGCATTCGCCAAATCCACTAGATCAGAATGGCAAAATCAGAATTCGGAGTCTCAGCTGGAACAACGTAGCTTGTAACTATAGCTGCAATGTTCTGCAATAATGGCAGTACCCCATGGAGTACATTAGCTCTAAACATGTGGTGAGCAATCCTAGGTAAGATGCTCTCATCATCAACGATAATGCCAATATCAGCAAGTGATTGAAGAGAGAGTGGAGTTGGACCTGCTAAGGCAGATAAACATAGTGTAGGGGTAGCCTTTAGCAACCGAGTAGGAAGAAGTCAAATGGCATTTTCTAATCTGTGTAACTCTTAAATGAGGCTCCGAAGGAGGGAAGAGAGTTTGCAAATGGCAGGCATAGTAATCAGACAATGCAGATGCAATAGGAGCATCAAACACTTCAGGGTTGATTACATTATGCTGATGTGGAGGAAATATCCAGAGAGCGAAAATAAGCCCCTAAAGCTCACAAAAAGATGCTAGATGGTGAGAGAGTGCTGTCTATAGGGAAGGAACCTGATTGAGATGTGTATCAGGGACATTGGGAACCAAGTAAGTAAAACTCGGATTCGGCCCCTGGAGTGCGGCCCAAACCTATCTGGATTGACAAATCTTGATCTGAGTTTGACCAATCCCAGCTGGATCTTGCTGTCCTTTTCTGTTCGAAGTCCGGCAAAGGTTTGTCAAGATCAGAACAGCCCACTAAAAACCAATCTGGTTGGCTGATCCGTGGTGATCCTGACTGGTTGTAAAACCTTGTGGGCTCTAATACCATGCAATGAGTAGTGAGGAATAATGGATACTCTGTATGTATAGACGGGTGGAATATCCTTGCGTATACAAGAGACATGGCACCCAAATACAATGTATATACTAGCCCCGTACAACCATATACCATATGTCCTACACACTAACAGAACAATGAGGTATGGACTAGGGTAATACCTCTAATCTTATAGCATTTTATGAGCACTATTAAATGAAAACCATCTTGGTGTATTTGCCTTGTTAGGCATGCAAAGTCTATCCATTTGGATATGTCCTCAAGCAAATTATGGTGATAAAAATGTCAAGGGTTGAATAAATGAGTGAAAGCCTTGGTCCCATTGTAAGATTACTTCATTTTGATTTGGAAGTTATGGATCCAAATTCAGAAACGGCCTTTTTGCTGAAAACAAAGCTAAGGCTGCTTATGATTGGCCCTTCCTATGGCAATAGAGGTTGCTTCATGGCATGGGCCTACCCACCCTGAAACCAATCTTTCTTTGTTCCTGACTTACACGACTTGAAATGACAGGGGTGTGTGACAGGGGTCTTCCTCCCCTGGTTCTCTCTGTTAGAACCAAAATGAAAAAAAAAACAATTAGAAACAAGGGCTAGGGTAACCAATGGGCTGTAGCCCAGTTGGTACGGGGTAGGGGGGATAGAATGGTTCACCCCAGGATTGAACCTGGGGTGATGGGAGCTTTTATGGTTAATTTTAACTGTCCCTACCACTACGGTAGGGGCCCTCAAAAAAGGGCTAGGATAAATGTTCCTTTGCATGTGCGCTGACCATCCAAACCATCCAACAATGAAACATGATATGTTGGAGCATATATTTGCTTCTTACGAGGGGAAAGTTTATGTACGTGCAGCAACCTACTAATTCAGTATTTCACATAGCTTGATTATGCGAGTTAATAAGTTGGTCACACCGTGATGCATGAGTTTCATATCGCATTGTTGTTTGGTTGCACTTGGTTAAGAAGTATTGTAAACTGGGTACAGATTTAGAGATAGGCACGAATAATATGATCACTAGGCGCACCACTTGGAAAGATTGTGCAAACGACCTCATTAGTTTGTGAGATCGGTCAAACAGGCTATTGTGACCGAAACGTAAGGAAAAAGTAAATGTAAAAGATTTTAAGGGCTTTACAATAAAAATAAAAAAGTTAATACTGAAATCAGAAAAGGCTTTAAGATGCCATCTTTCTATACTAATTGGGAAATTTTTTATAAGAAGACTTTAACAAGTGCATCTTAGAAGGGTACTACTTTCCTGGATGCTATATTATAAGGGCTGACCTCGTTTTACCGGAAGTTTCTGTTACATGTGCTATTGCGTGAAACACTTTTTGAGATCATTATATATATTCAAGGCCTTTGGTGTCATCTTCCCAGATTAAACAGATAGTTTATTAAAGAAACCTTTTACACGAATGTCTTGTGGATACTAACTTCCTATTTGGCTGCGAAGTTTGACCTCGACTTTTACTGGAAGTATTTATGCATTAGGGTCTTGGAGTCATTAAACGTTGATTTATATTTTCCTTTGGTGGTCAACATATTTTTTTTTCTTGTTTGTGAATTGAAGACGCTTCAATGGGTCAAAAACAAACCATAACTGTGACAATGTAGGCTTCGACGTCTTCTGTTGTGTTTTAACATTCTATGTTTTTTTTAAGCTGGGAGTGCATTCTTGGCATTATGAATGAGCTTCCCGTCCAGGGAGAACATTGTGGTTTTCGCTTTTTCATGATTGGCCGTCGCTAGCAAAATTCCTAAAGTTCTGGTTCACAATGAAATGTGTGACAAGGCCCTTTGTTTTCCCTCATGTAAAATCCAACTTTTAAACCAACTGCTCAGCAGGATGCTGTTTCCGAAATAATAACAGGCTAAAGTTACATCCTTAATCGAGGTTTGAAGTGTGACACATTCAGACATTAATCAGACGGAGTGTTCAGTTGATGCGAGGATGTCTTGCCATGGCAATTCTGTCTGGATTTCTTCACTTTTTCCATTAATACCTGAACCAGTTCACCTCGTTTTATGAACCCTACACGTTGGCGGAATCTAGCGTAATGACTTGACAGTACATGGGTGGCGAGTGTTCCCATTCCCGTGTCGAACCTTGCATTCTATCTGCATGGTGCGGCGTAGGTGGCGCTGTGTGTGGGGCACTCTGCAGTCGCCGCCTCTTTCTCTCTCCTCTATTCTATCATTTGCTTGCGGCCTGAGTGTCTTGTGTTGGAGCTCTCGGGTGACGTTGGAGAATGGCTACTGGGTTTTCGTGTTTCATTCGAGAAAGGATGGGTTGAGCTGAGTTCTGAAGGCTTTGTCCACCGCTGGGATTTCAGCATTGAAGTTTGAGTGGCGTGTGCAAGGGGGTAAAGTTGGGTGGAAGAGTTACATGTTAGTCTGAAGGAGAAATTTAGAAAGGGGAACACTGAACCGCTTATAGATAAGCTGGGAATCGCGAGTAACGAAGCTGTGGCCCGGGCGAGCCTGAACCCTGGGCTGCCCGAAAAATAAATAAAAGTTTGGATTGCGGTAACGCCACGCCGCCCGTCTCGAGACGAGCGCGCCAGTTGTCCCTAGGCGTAAACGGCGGTCACGTGCTCACGGGACAAAGGCTCTTGCCCTCTCGGTCCCACACCTTTTATGTTTGGTTTTTATCATTCCGAGGACGGCTTAGCTAATCCAACCATCAAAGTATATAAAAGCTTGGCAACTATAAGCTAACCTATCCTTATAACAAAAGGCTAAAATCGTATCGAGCATGAATTCGAGTGCTCTTGCGGGTCCCAGCGCTCGACGTCTAGCATCTCGTTCTCTCTCCACGTTCTTGTCACGTGACATAATTTTAGACATTTTGTGGAACCAGCTACCTACCTGTCTGTGATGATGATAGCTAACTACTTTTAATAATCTAAACCATGTTTCTTCGTTTGCGGCTTTATCGGCTAATACGCATCTTGTCTGTTGTCTTTTCCTTCCAATCCTGCCACCAGCGGCTCTGAGCGGACCCCTCGTAATCGCCGAAGCCCTCGGCGAGCGGAAGGCCAGCAAAGCCGTCGTGCGAGCCAAGGACACTTCGGCCAAGAAGAACAAGTACCTATTCAAGAGGCGGGAGGAGGCCACACAAACCGTCCCCAGCCTCAAGTCCCCGCCCCGGAGCGCCGCCGCCGGTCAGCTGCCGTTGCCAAACGTCCGCCACTTTCCCCAGGCGGAAGCTCCAAACGTCCATTACATCCCCCATGCCCAGGCAGATGACGGCAGTTATACGGCGGAGGTGGGGAACTACGTCCTTCAGAAGAGGGTGCCCGAGAAGCCGCAGACGAAGCAGGAGCTTGGCAGAGCCCCTGTGTCCGAGTTCAGAGGCCTCTCGCCTGAGAACCTGGACCGGGCAGCCGAACCAGGTGGGAGGAGCCATCCTCCTGTTGAAGACGTCGGGGTGAAGCCAGAACAGCCAGCGGGAGAGGCGCTGGGTGCAACTGCGAAGGTAGGTAACAAGAGTTCCCATCATGAACACAAGCCTGTTGTCGATACAAAGCAGGCCATGGGGTTGAAGACCCCGGGCGCGTTTACAGACGCCGACGTCAAGCTAAGCTTCCCAGGAGCTGACCAGGGAAAGGAAGTGGGCTTCACTGGCATTGCTGCGTACGCTGGCGCATTGCCTATGGATGTTGAGGCGCACCATCAGAGGACTAATCAAACTAAAACTGTTAATGACGTGGTTAAGAAGGAGAAGGCCCGGAAACACTCTCCGGAAATAGTTGTCGGAGAAAAGAGGAAGAAAAGAAAGAGAAAAGAAGGCGGCCCGGAGATCAGCACGGACCAGCCGACTCCTAAACACAAGAAGAGTGTGGAATCCCTCAGGTTATCTGCTGGGAAATCCATCGGCATTGGGATGCCCTACTCAGATAATTCCCTTGCCGAGTCGGACACCAAAACTGATGGTGCACAGAACTCTTTCACTCCACCTGATGTTTCTATTATTCAGCAGCTGCCCAAGCTGGACTTGGCTACCCATAACCTAGACTTGCCAGGCGTCTTGGGTGACCTATCAGCTCTTGCCCTGGATCCCTTCTATGGGATGGAACGCAACGTCTCAACGGTTGTCCGGCATTTGCTGCTCCGGTTTCGCTCCCTAGTTTATGAGAAAGCCCTGCCTTTCCCACAAACCGGAGAACATGAAACATCAGATCCCCATGTTGTCAAATTCCGTGCTGGGAGGCCTCCTCAGGAGGCCGGCAGGGAAAGTGCTGAAGTTGCAAAAGAAGGTGAAGCGAGAGAGCCAACCAAGCCCCCCAAGATGAAACCCATCTTGAAACCCGAGGATCCGACAAAGATGGGTCGGAAACGGCTGCCCTCGGATCGACAAGAAGAGAAGTTGGCAAAGAAGCTGAAGAAGCTGGACAGACTGAAGGCACTGACCTCGGAAAAGAAGGCTGGTCTTGTTAACAAAACAAGTGATGTACAACCCCGGGGAGAGCAAAAGGATACCACAGTCACCCCAGCGGTGGCTCCAGCTAAATTTCCCAAGTCTGATTCCATCAAGAAGCAGGAAACTCCAACTCCACCCAAGGTGGCCATCCCTACCTATCTGGTGATGAAATTCCCACAAAGAACAACTCTGCCGTCAATCTCTTCGCTCAAAGCGAGGTTCGCACGTTTCGGGCCTCTGGACCTCACGGGCACTCGAGTGTTCTGGAAGTCATATACCTGCAGGGTGTTGTTTAAGCACAAGTCCGATGCCCAGTCGGCTTACAACTACGTCCAGGGCACTGACATCTTCGGACAGATGAGAGTGAGCTACTTTCTCCGGGAGTTCGAGTCGGGGCCCGATGCTGCTGACCCCCTAAAGCGGCCTTCCGAGGACAACCCACAGTTCAGGCCGGCGGGCGGCGGGGATTTGGCGGCCGACGTGAAGCCAAAGCAGCAGAGCACACACTCTGGCCAGCTGAAATCCATCTTGAAGAAGCCGTCTGGTGATGAGGCCACTCCTGTGGGCGGTGGCGGCACTGCGAAAGAGGTGCCCCGTGTTAAATTCATGTTGGGCACTGACGACACCAGGGGCGAGCCGCCGGTGGTGGTCAGTAGTAGCAACAACAACGGCAGTAGTAACACGGGTGGGATATTACCTACCCCTCCTCTATTGGACATTAATCGTAAGGTGCCAAAATCTGTGACTTTCCTTCAGCCGCTTCAGCCTCCCCTACAACCTCCACCTCGTCCTCAGGATACAATCCATCCTGTTCCCCTCCAGTCGCCCATGGCCCCCCGCGTTGCCCTGCCGGATATGCCCGGCCCCCGCGGGGCCCTGCAGTTCGGCAAGGCCGTGACCCGCCAACCGCCGTTTGGCAAAGTGGAGGCGAGGGAGAGGAGCGGCGTTGACATCTCACACCAGATGCTGAGCCTTCTGACGAGATGCAATGACATCGTGAGCAACGTCAAGTCTGCGTTGGGCTACGTCCCTTACCATCCCCTATAGGATTCTCACATGGATCCAACTCTAGGTGGCCTAGTGCACACCTGCCGGCCCGGTGCATGGGCCGAAGCGAGGGTGGGTAGGCTCGGCAGGAGGTTTGACGAGGCTTTGTAAAACGAGCACAAATATGTATCCTATTTGACTGACTTGGGTCGGACCTCGAACACATTGATTCATGGGGGAGTGTTACATTTTACCTGTGGAAGCCTTGGCGTGGGTGGGGAAGTATGGTGGACGCTGTGTGGGCTAGAAATGGATGTAACGTGATGTATCTCTAATGGAAGTTTCTTGTTTTACTCTTTGTATTGCCATGTGTGGAATTTCTGTAGTTTCATCAACATTTTGCCTATGTTCCCCGATGCAAAATCAGCACGAGGCGTATAGTTTTTTTTTAAAATCTTTCTTGGGTCGTTGATGTCGTCGTATTTGAGTTGGCACCTGTACACGGTTATCTAACCTGTGGTTCTCTCTCCAATTAGACGATTAGGTGATTAAACGACCAGCGCACATATCAGACTCAGAAGAGAAGATGGATTCTCAACAATGATAACTGATAAAACTGACATCCGTACCGATTACTATCGTTTCCAGTCGGGTTTAAGATGTGCGTTTTCAGATCGGTAATGTTTATAACTTTGCCGGCGGACATAAAATCCCACCACATCAAGCTGACGAAAGTAGGCTTTAGTTAATTATATTGAAAAAGAGGATACCTACTCCGTTAACAGTGTTATCTTGCAATCTGACCCGACCTTGAACAGTCTATCCTTGAGTGGGTCCTGTCCGTATTACTATTAAGGGTCCGCAAATTGTGCTGCAGGGGCAAGTTATAGTTTTTCGGAAAAAGTGATCCAAGTTATGTGTTTGGTTACAAGTAAAAGCAAAAGTCAACAGAAAACCTTTTTCTTAAACCATCTCAAATCTCGATTCTGCCATCCACTACTTGAGGTCCGATGTCATTTTCTAGGAGCATAGGTGGAAGAATGGATTCGTACGTGAATCCAATAAATGGAAGAAAAAAAGTTGTTGCATCACGACACTCAAATATATATATATATATATAAAGGCCCTCAACATTACCTGAATCCTCATGTAATTTGATTTTACATAGAACAACTCAAAAAAAAGTGTGAAAATTCAAAAACCTTAGTTCTATGAATAATATGCTACTGTTTACTAGGGTTAGGTTTTTAAATTTTCATCTTTTTTTTCGACGTTCGATCTAAAATCGAATTAGATAGGCATGTTCATGTCAGGAACTTTCACAAAAAAATCAAAAATTATGAAAAAATAAAAAATCTAGCCCCGATGAATCATTGGGGTTCAATTTTTGAATTTTCACAGTTTTTTGAGATGTTCGATCGAAAATTGAATTATATGACCATGTAGGTCGTGTTAGAAGTCTTATGAAAATTTAAAAAATGATCTCCAACGAATAATACATTAATGTTCATTGAGCCTTGATTTTTAATTTTTTAATTTTTTTATAGCTTGTCGGATGGAAAGTCTAATTATGTGGACATGCAAGGCATGTTGGAGCCTTAAAAAAAAATTCATTTTTTTTTAGTTTAAATTAGACCTTTGAAATTACTTATATTTATACCTTTAAAATTTAAGATATTACAATTTTATGCAGAATCACACCAAACTTATCCCAAATTGAAAATTAAAAAGAAAGAAAAAATATCCTTTAATGTTGAGTTCTGACCATGTGAAAATATTTTCTGTCAGATTATGCAACTAAACTGACCCTAAACTTGTACTGTTTTTTTATATATCGAGATGGAGCACTAGTACAAAATTTGCAGGTACCCACAATCTCTTCGCCAGGACAACATGATTGGCCGAGAAGTTGACTTTGATGTTCGATGTGCTGGTATAGCTGTAGACTTCGCTGTGCTCAAATTCTAGAGTCTATTTACAGCTATAGTTCTGCTATTGCAGTTATTCCCACTAATCATTTATATTTTAGCATTTGCTTAGATCCCTCTAATTAAAGGAAATAGATACCTTATTACTATTCTAGCATTTGCATATGAATCAGTTAGTTTTTTTATTCAAATTAATCTTAGCACATTCGTAACGTCTTCACTGTTAGTTGTTTGACAGAGAAATCCCCTGCATTATTCACTAAAAATAAATCCACTTCCAGAATAGAAAAAAAAATTCCTAAAAATTTTAACAAGGATCACAAAGCCATAAATGGCATTAATTCTCAGAACTGATAATCTAACCATTCTCCTTGTATGTTGTATATTTTCATGTAATATATAACATCATGGGTGCTGTTGATAAAAATGATTAATGACTATGCTTTTTCACTGTTCCATCTATATAATATTTCAACAAATTATATCGGTCCATCCTTTTTCCCCTTTATCTTTAGGCGTGTTTCTCCTCCCCACTCAAATGTCTCCTTCTCGGCTTCTCGCCGATTACGTTAGCATTTACTCTGCTTTAACTATCTGACGCCAATATAACAGAAAGCTTGTTTTTTCTGCTATGTGTTGGTCACATAGAAACTGCTCACGCATCAAAATGGCTGGATACATGATTTAGAACGTCATGTTTCGAGTGTACTCCTTGTTCGCTTCATCTTGGATTTTTAAAAAAGTCTTGAAAATGTTTTTTCTTTTTGAAACTCTGGCTGATAATGGGCTTAATTTAGTTCTAAATTTACGAAAAGTTGGTAGTAATTTTATGTGATATAGGATAACAAGTCCATAGTAGTTGTAAACGGTATATACTCAGATCTGAAATTACCAGATTTTAAATGGATTTGATGTCAATTCTAGACTATTTTGGACGACCCTGGTCACAGATATATAACAATAAAAATATTAAGGTTAAGAGATTTTTACTATTCCGAGGAAATTATGGGTATGGTGACATGGGTGACCTTTTGAACGGCCAAGCAGAAAATAGGCTGCATTTGAGAATTTTTTTGAAGTACTTCACACTAAAGTGACTTCAAGTAGAAGTGATTTCAAATAAAAATATTTCTTATCATAGAAGTGAAAAGAGTTTGGGAACACAAAATAAACTTAATCGTTGGAAAGACTTCTTAATAAGTTTTTATTAAAATATCTTCATCTTAAATATTAAAATTTTTGTTCCAAAAATTTGATATATGATACACATTTTGTAAATCAAATCAATAAAATAAACTATAATGCTATATTTATTTTTTACACAAATAAAAATATATTAATAAAGAATATGATATATTAACATAACCATCAAACTAAATAATTAATATAATTTATGCATAATAATGCGTAATAATATTATATAAATAAATATTTATAATCATACTATATGAACAAGCTAAAAAAAGGAACGAAACATTCTTATTCAGATAAAAAAAGAATGAAAAATTCTTGTTCATTGGTGCCGCCGTAGAAAAGATTCGTTGGAGAGAGAGAATAATTATCTCTTAGAGAGCCTAATTTTATTGGCCCATTTGCTATGTGGACAGGTACGCTAGGAGGTGTCCTGACCTCTTGCTGGGACCTGATGGGCTTTTCTGCCAGTAGGCCTACCGTACTGGGCTCCCGCGAGAGACTTTTGAATCCGAAACGGACTCCGACGCCTTGCGGGGTGAAAAGACTTCCTGCCGAAGGAAGTCCTTTTCTGAATCCACTTCTGATCTACAAGTAACGAAAACCAGAATCTCGTCCTACTTGGAGATTAGATCGAGCTTCCTCTATACGTCCTCCGATCGGACTCTACTATTGCATTGGAACGATTCTTATAAAAGGAATCCCCGGTAACCTCAGGAGGTATGTTCTACAATCCGTGTCTTTGCTCAATTTCTCTTTGCCCTTGCATACTTTGACTTAGGTATTGGAGGGAGTTCCTCTGGATCGCAACCGAAATCTTCTCTGACCTAGTATCTGTCTTGTAAAGACGTGATGAGTTTTCTGTGATTTGGAGGAGTCTCAACCATTTGATTATGATCGGACGAATCTTTAATCCAGCAATCTCTTTCTTAATTTTTCTCTCTCCCTTAAGGAGGAGGAAATCACTCCGTAATAATTATTCCATACACAAGTAAAATGTACTGAGTGGGTTTTCTCCTTCTTTGCGGAGGAAAAGTAAAAATAACAAACTTATCAAATGCATTTTACAGAAGCAATTTTTTGAAGAGAAGTTATTTAAAAAGACTTCTATGCAGTTTCTATCTTAGTTGTCCAATCCTTAATCCTAAAGTTAAAACTTCTATTCTCTTTATGAGTTCCCAGAAGAATAGTCTATAGATTCATTTTGTTAGACTTTTTTATATAAATCTCTAGATACTAGTATATTTGTATTTATACTTCTAACTCCTATATATTGTATGAAATATCCCAAAACCTTCAGAAGTGTTGCAGTTATACCTCTCCATCACAATGCCATGAACTCCGATAGAATACATCTTTTGTTAATTCCAGTAAAGTGAGAGTATATATTTAAGATTCTGATAAATTTAAGGATTACATGTAAACAACTCTGATTTTTTTTAGCATATTCAGTTGGGCTCCATCATATTTTGACGGAAATTAAAAATATTTCATATAATAATGAGAGTTGAGAATATAAATACAAATGTGTTCGTTTTCAAGGGGTAAGTAAAAATCTTTATTTATGCCCAGTCCTCCTTTAGTCCCTCCGCTCCTCTCTACGCGTCCTCCACGCGTACAGCTAAATGACTCTTATAACCCTCCAGCGGGGACCTTCTCGGATATGGACACCCCACGAGGTTTCTCCCCTCTAACACGTCTTTCTAACCGCCTCCTTTTAAAACGATATAACAGGATAAAGATCGGATATATTTGTGGCTCAGTTTTTTTTCTTATCTTTGAAAGAGAAAAAGTACAAACACTTATTGTCCTTATTCTTTGTTTTTATTTTTTCTTTTTAAAATTTATTAATTTAACATATAAAAGTTAAATTATCCGCTAAGGTTATATGTGAACACAATCTTCTTATTATATTACGTTAAAGAAAAACAAAAAAGTTCAAAATATAAGCATGTATAGATTTTTTTTTTTTTTTTTTTTTTAAGCTAGTTACTCCTCTGTGAATGTGAAACAAAGTCATATATATGAAAATGAATTTTATAAACAAACGCAGGAGAAACAAGGGTTGAGAAAGTGATGTGAACACTAGGACAGGCAACATCGTGGGCATGTGATTGAGATTTTATGTGTAAATAGTTGAAAAATGGAAGTAATACATGAGTCGTGATCAAAGAACTAACTTCAACAAAAATAAAAGGGATGGATAATCAGATCCAAAAGTAAACATATCTTTATCTATGTTTAAAATTACATAGAAATAAATAATATTCTTATCTTTATGTTAAAGTTTTGAAAAAAATCTTTAAGCTTTAAGGACAGAGACGGACATAAGGCTTAGGTTTCCTTCCTCAAATAGTGAATAAGATGGTTCTACCACAGTCTAAATCCTTAAATATAATATCAAAATGATTTTAAGGAACAAAAAAATTATTAAAACTTAAATGAAATATTAATATTTTAACATATAAGATTTATATTAGATGAGTATAAAAATAACTAGAGAAATAATTAAGTCACTTTCTTTTAAAAATATCGTCTCTGTATAGATATGTGATTAAATTGTAACTTTTTTAAATTCGTTAAGGTTTTAAATGTTTTTTGGATAAATCGTAATTTATTCATAAACACCATATGGGGACGAAAAAAAAACCGGTCAGATCACAAAAATGAAAGATTTACCATACCAAAAAAAATCCCTTACCGCCATGTCTAATGGTAACGATACCGCGTCTGCGCGACCGCGTTCCGGAACAACCCTGCTTCGCGTCAACTCTCAGATTGTTTTCTTCGCCGAACAGCATAAAGAAGTTTCTGTGCTGCTTCCACGTCCCCACCTATAAAATAGCCCACCCCGCTCCTCTCCCTTGCCTTGATCCGGAAATCCCTAGTTCTCTCCCCCTCTCTCTAAAATATCTCTCTTCTCTCTCTGAAATCTCAGATTTCTTCCGGTCTTCCCCTCTTCTCCGCAGCAAACCCTAGCAGTCCGATCGCACAGAGGCCGATCATGGCGATGCAGCGGCCGCTGGACCTGACGCTGATCTCAGCCAAGGACCTCAAGGACGTCAACTTCGTCTCCAAGATGGAAGTCTACGTCGTCGCCTGGCTCTCCAGCGACCCCCGGGCCCGCCAGCGCACCCCCACCGACCGCGAAGGCGGCAAGAACCCCGCCTGGAACAACGCCACCCTCCGCTTCTACGTCCCCCCCGGCGCCGCCGACGGTCTCATCCTCCACGTCCTCCTCCGCTGCGAGCGCTCCCTCGGCGACCGGGACGTTGGTGAGGTCCACGTCCCCGTCCGCGAGCTTGAGTCCACCCCCGGCGCCGAGAAATCCACGCAGTTCGTCAGCTACGAGGTCCGCCGCCCCTCCGGTAAGCCGAAGGGCGTTCTCAACTTCTCCTTCAAGTTCGGCGAGCCCGTAGCCGTCCCCGCCCCGGCGCCCTACTCCGCCCCCGCCGCCGCCTACTCCGCCCCCGCCGCCGCCTACCCAGCCCCCGCGGCCGCGTACCCTGCCCCCGGCGCCGCGGCCGCATATCCTGCCCCTGCCTACCCACCCCCGGCCGCGAGTTCCTCCAAGGCCGACGAGCCGGTCACGGCCTACCCGGCGGGGCCCAGCGCGGCGTACCCGCCGCCGTATGCGCCGGCGGGATACCCGGCGTATCCCCCGCCGCCTGGCTACGGCGCGCCGCCGCCGCCGCAGGGGTACGGGTACCCCCCTCCCCCGGCGTACGGCTACGGCGCGCCGCCGCCGGTCGTGCAGCCGCAGCAGGCGAAGAAGAACAAGTTCGGGATGGGTCTCGGGGCCGGGCTTCTGGGCGGCGCCCTCGGTGGGCTATTGATCGGTGATATGATCTCTGATGCTGGCTCGTACGATGCTGGCTTCGGCGACGCCGGTGGGTTCGATTTCTAGTTGAGACCTGATCGGTCAGCGTTTACTGTTAGCTCTCTCTCTCTCTCTCTCTCTCTCTTCACCTTCTTCCTTCCTGGATTTGGATGTTGGAATTAGAAACCTACACAGAAGAAGAGGCTGTTATGATGTACAGAGAAATCCTGCTTTACTTGATGTGGTTTTTATGAGATTTGAGACGTTCTATCAGGTCTGGTCGTTGGTATTATGTGCTTTTAGCGATCTTTGCTGGATGATGTGTTCTCTTATTTGGAGATTAGAATTTAACAGTTGTTCTGCAATTTCTGAGAAGTATGGCTGTGTGCATGTAAGTTCCAAAAACAAAAAATGGCTGTGTGCACGAGGGGCGAAGAGTTTCGCATGATAGGACAAATTAATTAATTAGATTGTTAATTAGATCTCTTTGAATCGGTTCTCAAACTTGACTAATCTTTTTTTTTCCTTTACAAACTTCACGAGTTTAACCAAGTCGTACAATGTGCATCCCTCACTTGCATACGTACTGGGGCTAATGTGGTTGGCCGTCCCAACTCCAAAGGAGACTTGTTCTCCCTTTTGACTTCTCTTTCTACATGACCTAATCTTTATGCTTCTCGTATTCTTGTTTTGGTTATTTGTATGGTTATTTAAATGGGATGATTTCATATTAACCACTCCTGTATGTTAATTTCAGAACTGCCATATTTATTTGCATATTATCCTATCTGCCATCCTATTTTGTATAATATTTCTAAATTGCTATTTGGATGACATCTTTGATATGTATAGTTTCATATATGATGGCATATTCGATGGATATGTTATTTTGTGAGGATATGTAATATGATATATAAATTATTATTTTGTAAAATTTAACATACAAGAGTAGTTAATATTAAATTATCGCTATTTTGCATTCTCCAGTTAAGCTTAGCTTTTAGTGAGCTGTTTATACCAATCAAAGGGTGCAGGGGATACCATTTGCAAATTTGGTGAGGTATAGTAGGATGAAAAGCAATGGTGTTTGTGCAAGTTATTTGAACTCTCTCCATCTGCAGTTTATTGAGATGTGGTTGGGGAATAAAAAAAGTGGCCTCTTTTTTAAAAAGGAGGGAATCAAATTCCTGGGTTAACGAGCCTTTTTTTAATTCCCAGAAGCCGATGGACTTTTCCTTTTTATTCGTTATTGTCTCTATAATGTACACAGAGAGAGAGAGATTCCCACGCATGGAATCTTTCTGTGTTAGCATGCCACACACTACCTGGAAGAAGATGATAACATGGGTCGCATCATGCCTATCGTGCGCATTGGGAGTTAGATTTCTGGTCGTCGAGTCACCCATTTGATGTCCGAGGCTTCTTTCTTGCTTTTTTGGTTTGTCAGAGTAATTCAGTAGTTTAATATTTGGATTGGCTTTAATGAAACAGAGATTAGACTATCAGAATACTTGTTTATTAGACAATTTTTCTATGTTGGACACGATTAATTTATTTATTAGATGATTATTTCGGATCAAAGTCTTTACAGAGAGAAAACATTGTGTGGGGTCACACCCTCACCCGTGGAGGTCAAAATATATTTTTGACTTCATAACTTATTCAAATGAGGAGGTCGTGAGATATTAATTAAATTATTTTTAGTTATTATATTGGTGTTTCATTTACCATTTACATCAACACATTACAGATTCGCCGAGGCTGATCCGCCGGCGTATGATTTTGCATATCTATTATAAGGATTAAGAGCCGCCGAGGCTTTCAAGAGAATTGATTTTCCTCTAAACCTAGTTGTCATCTAAATTAATTTTCCTCTAAACCTAGTTGTCATCTATCAGGAGACGCCTTGGGTTCCATACGAAAATACAAGTTCGTATAAGTTAATTTAAGGATAAAGATGGATAAAGGCCTGAAAAGTTAAATAATAATTTTTGCTTTCTAATGAGATTTTGATTTTGGTCATTGTAATCGACTTTCTTGTGCGTTTATCCCCATAAAAGTGATATAAGACGGGTAGAAGTCATCTTTCAGCTTTATTTAAGTTTTCTCACAATTTACATTTGCTCATGCCTTTTTTAGTTGGAACATTAATTTGTCATGGTCTTAGCTTTGACACTAATTCTTTAAAATGGATTTTAAAAGAATGCAGGGGATGATCAAATGATAAATAAAGAATTAGAGGTGGAGAATGGGGAGCAGATGGAGTGCTGGGACTATCAAAAGCTAAACTCGATTTTTTTAATACAAGTTCGTATTTCTATTAAATTTATTATGGATGGCAACATATTTTTATTTTTACTAGTATATGAATGTCAATTATTGATAGAATATAGCCAAACACTTACTAGTACTAAGAAATAATAATAACATCAAAATTGATACTCATTAATTAAATGATCTGATACAATAACTAAGCACTCTATTAGATCACGAAAGAATCAAATTCTTTCAATACCATCTTTTCTCTTTATGTTTCCGTCGTTAGTAAGGGATCACATGTGAATATTTATAAACTTTTACCATCATTTATAACGATAAAATCTGTCACCAAATTTTTTGTACCTCACCGAAGATTCAATAGTGAGTATCTAGGCCTCGAGGGCGAATCAAGCTGTATTCTGAACTCATTTTTCTCATGCTTTGGCATTTGATACATCACTTGGTCAAAGTACTTTCCTACCCAATGCCTTCCATCTCCACAATTATTCCATTCCTATCGTTGTGGTACTTGATTCAATTCTTCATGCTTTGACATGTCATATATGATACATCAACTTGTAGTAGTGGTTTCCCACGACATTCGTTCCATTCCCATGATTGAATGCACGGTGGTGGTTCGTCTCCTCCCTTGATATTGTAGAGCTTGTATCCTTGATACTGTAGAGTTGCGAAGTCATATATCGATTGCCGCATCTTTTGTCCTCCTCGGGTATTGAAATTTAAATGCTTAAACTTGCCTTTCTTTTTACATAGTTGTGTGTTGGTCTCTGCCCTATTTGTAGGATAAGGGAAGACTAAGGCTCTTTATTTTCAGAATAAGATTGATTCTGATTTGATTGGAGGAGTTGATTATTCTACGTCAGAATTACTTATTCTTAAAATTAGGTGAATAAGTAATTCTATCTTATATCCAAGAATTTCATATTCCGCTTTAGATTCCGTTCTACTCTCAAAACGAGGCACTCTTTATTTTGGAAGAAGTAATTTAGAATACTTAATCTCGTTATTACCCATTCTGCTATCAAAATAAGGGAATAATAAGGTTCCTTATTCCCACAATAAGACTAATTCTGTTTTGTTTAGAGAAATTAGTTATTTTGTGTCAAAATTGTTTATTCTCAGAATTAGGTGAATAAACAATTCTATCTTATGTTTAAGAATTTGATATTCCGCCTAGACTTGGCTCCGCTATCAAAGTAAAACACTCTTTGTTTTTAAATAAATAATTCAGATTTACTAATCCGGTCGTAACTCATTCTGCTATCATGTAAAATTAAAACTCCGTTTCATTCATATACAAGGACAATTTTTTTGGTAAAATGGATACCTCATGTCTGTCATTTCTCATTATCGGTTACTTTTTCACTGGTTGTCGTGCCCTTATTTATTCTCTGACCCAATTCTTCATCTCCTTCTGTTAATTGCTTGTAATGAATTGTCAAGATATTATCAGAAATAATGCAATAGCATAATAATAAAATAGGATAATAAAAAATAATGTAGCAGTAACATAGCATTAAAATAACACAAGTAGCATAGTGGTAATATGGTAACGGAATAAATAGTAACAATTATGTATTGAAGTCTTAACAAGCTGAGATATCAATTTTTAAAAAATTTTGGATTGAGAATGGGCATGGAAACTTCAAAATATTCCAGAATGTGGTTGAACGTTTTGGTTCCTTCCTCCTTGTTTCCTTTACGCTTGGTAAATTCGCAACAGGCTCCATCATTCTCGCCTTTGCATTTACGCCAATTATTCAGGTCAAGGATAACAAGGACGAGAGGGCATGAAAACGGAAGTTTCTGTTCTCTTTCCTTTGAACAATATTCATCTTTCCATCGCTAGACTCTTCTACATTCTTTTAATTGCCGATCCATCGGCTTAATTAGGGTTTTAAATGTGGATTTTGGATTTAATTACCGCCGACTGACGGGCGTTTGGGTCACTGGATAGGCTCAGATTCCAAATGACACGGCTGGACCCGTAATAGACCCAATAAGCTTATTGGGTTTTGTTAAGTGCGTTGGATTTCCATTCTTAGTCACTTAGCATTAAACTTCAAATGGGCCTGAGAAGGAATTTGTTTATGAAGCTTGATGAATTTGAGAAGGATAACACGTTTATTAGTATAAATAGTTGCATTTAGGGGTTGTGTGTTTCAACGTAAAACTGTATAATTATTTGGTTTCAAAATCACCGGTTTTAGAACTAATGAAAGTTTATGATTTTAAAATTAAAAAGCATTTGTTCAATATGATTAGATCTGCTTATTTTGGTCTTTTGTGGAAATCAAAACAAGAAAAGGAGCCTGTCAAATGGGCAGAGAAGGGCTAGATATGATTTTGATTTACACTGTTTTACATCATACCAAATATCTGAAAAGGACGTAAAATGGAACAATTTTTTTAGGTTCTACTGAAATAAACAACCCCCTTGCACTCAAGATTATAAGTCTAAATGGTGGACACAGTTTGACAACCCTAATCTTATCTATGCCCATGATAACCTTGGATTGGAGGGCTAGATGTGAGATTGTTCTCTCTATGACTTCTCTCTATGGTGAGGAAGGGTAAGAGTGATGGAGTGATGGACCTCTCCGTAACAATATGTGGGACTTAGGGCTATACAAAAAATCTCCATAATAATTTATCATTTTTTTGGGTCAAACATGATAAAATTTAAATATTTTGAAGAAAATATATACTACACCAAAAGTCCAGATACGAACTGATAGCCTATCCACCACAACATGGGGGTTACTCTAGCCAGAAAAGAGAGCAAATAGGAAATGTAGAAATTACACAATACTATTGGTAAGGACCCACAAACCACCAAACTGGAAATGAAGAACAAATACAGAAGCCACAACCAGGGTCTTCTTAGAGCACGAGAGGAATCTCTTCGGAGATGTCTGCAAAGATGAAACCAGAAAACACTACAGCCTGTGGCAGTTGAATGATGGGGGGCTCGGAGACGTGCCTCGTCAAGGAAGCACGGAAATAACATTGGACTCGAGCGCCACTACTCATCTCCAAACTCCCAATTTCGAATCAGCTTAAGAACTGAGGCACCACGAAGCTTCTGATGAAGTCCACGTCCCAATTAGCGAGCATATGTTGTTGGGAAGAAAAAAATTTTCTTATCTGAATACGAATAACTGACAACCCGTAATACGCAACAAAATTTGAACGGAATACGCACAACGAAACAATCACATGGAACACCAAGATTTACGTGGAAAACCCCTCCAATGTGAAGGGGAAAAACCACGGGGCAAGCCGGAGAAATAATTTCACTATAGAAATTATAAACGTACAAATCTCGGAGTTTCTTGCCCAAAATCCGAGTAACAATCACAAGAGAAAATTAGGGATACAGAAATTATTTCACCGTGCACAATAAAAAAACAAGCTCTCCCCACGGCCACAGCACGAACCGCCGTAAATCTGGCCGAATCTGTGAAGAGAATACTGCTCGGGTGATTGTAAACGGCTTACCGAATAGCTCCTGTCATCTTCCCTTTTTCTCTTATTTTCTTTTTCCGCAGTCTGTACGCCGAAATCCCGAACTCGGCACTCCACGGTTCTTCTTGGCTGCTACGTATGAACATAACCCTAGCAGCCCTCAAAAGATGCCTCTCGCAGGAAACGTATCCTGCTATGACTTTTGCAACTTGGGGCAAAAGTTACTAGACTTTGCCCCACCACCACCATAGTTTGGTAATTTGCAATATGCCCTTATGGGCTGAATAGGCCATGGGCCCAACAGATGTCACCTAGGAGAAAAAAAGAAAAAAAAAGAGACAAGCACAAACATAATATGCCGAAGATGAAACAAACCCAGCCAATCCCCAAGCCAGAGACAAAATCACCAAGAAGGCAGAGGCAAAGCAAATGTTGGGGAAGAAACTGGAGAGAGGGATGGTTGCGGAGTGACAAGGATGAAATGGGCGGGAGAGAAGAAATAGAGGAGATGAAGGAACTAGAGTTGGGTAGTTGCTAAAGATGTGGGTGGCGATCTGGATACAAAGGGGGGGAAACATGAGAAATCACAAGAGGTAAGGATGTCGGGAAAGAAGAAGCTGGAAATAGAAAAGGGGGGAACAGGGCGGGGCACAGGTAGAAGAAACCTAGATCCTAGAAAACCAGAACCGAGAGGGAGGGGAGGAGGGGGAGCCGGCACTGTCGAAGACCCACCCTCACCCCACTTGACTAAACCGACGACTGGAGTGCTTGGACGCCGGGCCGTCCAGCAATACTGTCGGATCTCCAGCCAAGGTTCCAGAAGAAACAGGAGGAGGAGGAAAAAATGCTCCTACCTACCTCATGCTCCCCCTAATTCTAATATGCATCCACATAATAATTTACCAACTATGTGTAGAATTCTATCCTCCCTTACATAGAAGTAATTTCTATCTTTGCCCCTTACTATCTTGAGTCTCTTTGTAATTATTGACTAATCTACTAAAGAGGTGAAAATTTAACAATGAGGAAGTATAGAAGATGATTATTTGTGCCTCTGTCATAATATGCAAGATCAATACTGGTATAAGTTGACTTCGAAGGTAGCTGAATGATGCGGTCAGGTGATATATTTCTTTGTTATTGTATGCTATAGTTCATCATAACATAATGGCAGCCAATCTACTTTAAATCAAGATCTATTAGTCCAGGGTTGCGATGAATCAAGGAGGGGAGTGAGAGAATGAAAGTGAAATTTCCAAGTTTAAAACAAAAATACAAAATGTATGGGAAACTATGAGGTAAAGAGTAGAGAGAAAGAGCATAAGTAAACTCGAAGAAATAATAGAAATTTCTTACTGGTTTAGTGGAATATGCTTGCCCATATCCACTGCTTAAGATCTCCATTAAAATTTCTCTCTCTATTCGAAGCTAACTATATAGGGAAAAATTTGGAGTGAATGGAAGATTGTTTGATCAGAGTTCCCACCATATGATAAATATTTGTTTGATGAAAAATCATTGTCCTTTTAGAACCTACAAACACCAGAAGGCAGTCACGGATTTCTTGTCTAGGCAGGGGAAAGACCCTTGGATGCCTAAATTAGATTTGTGGAGGAAAGAAGTAGGCAAGGGATTCTCTAGGTTTGAGTGTGCATACCTTGTTCTGGAGGGGAAACAATCTATTTATACCATCTCCTTATAGGCGGCAAAGGATCTTTTTCTGTAACAACCTTTTGCCACACACGATTTAGGGCTCATGATTGAGAGTGATCGTGGGTGGACAAGCTGGAGTAGGCAATCTCCCTCTCTGTAGAGTGGCAGAGATTGTAGGGCCTGTTATAAGTGGGCAATTGCTATGTTGTGACAGTGATTTTTGTCTATTGGTGAGAAAGAAAAGATTTGAATTATCTCAAAAGATCCTACCTTCTTGGCGAGTCGGGGTTCTCAATGTTTAGGCCTTAGTAGGGAGACTTGGCCTTCCCGCTGAGTGGAGACTAGGAAGGAGGTTGAACTCTCCGGAGAGTCTAGCCCTCTCGATAAGTTAGGACAAACGTTCTCAAGAGCCTGGTTCTCTAGGGAAGTTTTGATAAACCTCCAAGGGAATTTGGTCCCTTTGGGAAGCTAGATCTTTTACTTGGGATCTAGTGGGTCCGTCTTTTTGGGATCCACGATCTTGACTGCCAAGTGCTCACCAAGGCTGACGTGATCATCACACGTGATACTACCAAGGTGGGCCACGGGCTTCCTGGGTTGCTCTTAGTTGAACTTAACGGGGCCAAAATCAGATGAGCCATCTTTACTAGCCAAGCTTTCATGAGCTAGTGAATCTAGCTTTAGCTTGACAACACTTGAACAGGGCTATGCCCTTACACCGTTTAATATCCAAGTTTACATAAGCTATCCCTTGCGGCTTACATCGTTTAAGAACAAGAATACAAGAAAATAAATTACTACTCTTCTATAAATAGAAAACATCAAATTGACAACTTTAACTCTTGAGTACAATACTCGAGAGTAAGGATGAAAATAGAAAATGATAATCCGAAATATCCGTCTTTATCTGTAGCTTATAGGACGCATGAAGATAAAATTTAAGGATATAGATATGAATACAATCCTTATCCTTTTATTTAGGATAAGGAAGAGGAAACAACTGATTTCGTATCTTGTAACCTTATTGTCCCTCCATTTATATTTTATATTATAGTATTACAATATTACATATTGATAAAACATATTTTATATTATAACATTACAATATAACATATTCATTAAAACATCTAATCTTCAGAAAAAATTGACAAAATGTAAAAGTTATGGTATGCACTTTAATATATATTTATATATGGCATAGTCTTATATCTTCTTTTACATGTAGTTAGTAAACTTGTTAATTTACTTCCTTAATAGGTTTTACTTCATTAGCTTATATGTTCATTCATATGATAAATTTGAAGTTGGAATTAATCATATCAATGCTTATTTTATGATGATTGCATTTCACGCATACAATGAAAATTTTATAATTCAATTTCATTGTGTAAAAATGTGTAGAATTATGTGTTATCTGATAATTTAACCTTTATGTATATGTTTCCGTTAATTTTTAAGGATAAAGATAAAGATAAGGTTAAGAATATTTTTTTTTATCTTAAGGATAAAAATAAGAATATAACTATTATTCTTACCATTAAGTAACCTTTTTCATTGCTACTCAAGAGAGAATTTAGGAGGTGAGGGATGCTCTTGAACAAATGAACAAGAGGAAGATTGAGAGCTCTACTTGATCTCCCTTGGGTGCCAAAAGGTTGCTTGACGCTTGGGAATGCTCGTACGTCTAGAAGAATTCAAAATCTTGCCTTCTAGCAGTATGTGGTGTCTCAATTTCTCATTTGCATTTCCTTGACCAAGTTTGCAATTTTAGAGAAATGTACCCCTAGATACATTTATTACGTTCCCTATGTTTCACTAGTGCAGGAGAAAGCGTTAGCCTTGTCTTTGGGTACTTCTTTTGTCTGTCACTGCACCGTTCAAAGCAATGAGAAAGATCTTTAGGTTTGTTGCTTTCTTCTCTTATTTATCCTTTCATCTTGAATCTTTCTAAGAGGGTTACATAGATCTCACTATGTTTAAGACATTAAGACTTTGATTGTTCCCACGAAAAAAGCAAGTCTCACTATACATGTACATATATGTAAATAATTACTCTCTCTCTCTAGTAACATATTCGATGTATGTGAATGTTTTATATATGCTATTGCAGTGGCATATTTTAAAAAATATGACATTTTGTAAGGATATGTAGGACTGAAGACAGGAAAATGTGACATTTCTGAAATTCAGACTATAAGAACGGTACATAAGAAATAAATCTTTTCTGAAATTAAGAGGTTAAAAGTAAATGTAGATATGCCAATTATTTTCTTCATCGGATACTCCCAATAATCTTATTTTACAAACATGACACATAACAACGAAGAATATAATCACAACTTTTGATTGATCTCAGGAGTACTGTTGAAGGTAATGGCCTAATTTGAAGAGTATAGACACAAATACACAACATTTTGAGGGGCGCACGAACAAAATTGTATTTTGATCCATAAAGAAATTGATGAGAATGGTGCTTAAAGAAGAAGGGTTGGACATTTCCAGAACCTTGTGAACGTGTACAGTGCAGTCATTGAAATGCACTAAGTGCTCTCTACTTATGCAAATCATGTAGACTTGTCCTTTGGTCATCTGATACCATAACCATCAATTATATAATGAAAGCAATGTGATTGATTCCATTGAGAAATAAGTATTTACTCTTCTACATATACCATGTGTGATGGGCAAAATGGTCATTATACTTGAATTAGGTTACCCAAAATTAGGGTTATTTTAAAGGAGATGGCAATTGGTGAGACTTCTGCGCATGCACACTTAATTCTAAGTTTTAACATACTAGGAAAGCAACCATTGTCCGATCATAGTTGCAAGTTTATCCTTTATTCGTCTAGGTACAATTGTATTCTGAACATGTTTGTGAATTATGGGATTGAAAAGGATATTTGACTTCCACTTTTAACATGAAATATTAAATATGGATATATTCTTTGATTTAGACAGCTTAATTTTAGTCCAGTTCTTCATAAGTGTCATTTTTCTTCTCGCCGAACTTGGAAGCTTCAGTTTAATTAGAGCAGTCAATTTGAAGAAAACATAGCACATAAATAGTTTCCAAACCGTAATATTGTCTCTTCAAAATAACAGAGTTAAATTCTCTTAAAGTTTGACAAATTTCTAATCAGAAGCAATAGTTTGAAATTTTATTTACAAATTACAACTACTCTGTTCATTTTAAATGTGTTTGTATACAACAGTCTTTCTTCTGGTTTTTACCATTCTTCTCAGTTGCCCTGCGTTTTTTGAGTCGTTCAGGCAGGATGTATCTTTGGGCCATCTGCATCATTAAGAACTTCCCACGTGTATTAATTCTAGAGTGAGCTCCCAGTCAGCACGTGTTTCTTGAAAGATGGAGGGGGGGGGGGGGTTTCATGACAGATCAGATGAGGCAACTCCAGCTAATGAATAAAAAACTTCTTATTAGAGTTTCTCCATTTTAACTACCCATACTTGTACCGAGGTTTTTGCAGAACAAATTACTTATGCGCTTGAGTTGATCACCAAAACTTTATCTTTCCATATTACTCATAAGACTTCTATTTATACTTAGTATTTTCGTAAAATTAGCCAACAGAGCCCACTACGAAACATAGATCATCCAATTAAAAGATCGGACGGTCTTTTTTTTAGTTTCTATTTTTTTAATTTCTTTCTTTCTTTTCTTACATCGTCATCTCTTTCGTGAATTTTGGCACCAAAGATGTCGCAACATTTTTTTTTCTGTCATCCGATTAGATCTAATAGATGAGAAAAACCTAAGGCCAGGCATACTAATCTCCTTGGTAGTATAGTAGTACTACTCTCTCTCTCTTTCTCTCTCTCTCTCTATATATATAGTAGGTGATGATAAGCTCTAGTTTCTTATATACAGAGTTTACCTGCTTGAAGTGTCCACTCATTCTCAGTCCCTCCTCCATCCTTAAGTTTTGCGTATGAGCTCCCATCAAATAAAATGAGATGACTTATAGTCTAGAGAAGTGGATCATCTATGGTGCCTAATGAATCGCTTTAAGCTTAACAAGCACTTACAGAACGTCTCGTCTCTCAAGTTATGCTAATTCTGTGAAAGATTTTATGAAAAAGAATCCCTCATTGAGGTGACTTAATGTTAATTAGAATTACTTGATTTTTTCATTCACGTTTCTTATTATTGAATTTAAAGAAAAAACTAGTGAGAAAGTAAGTATTAGAGCTACTATTACTTTTAAGACACTAAGGAGACATTTGGCAAATTGATGAAGACGAAAGTCCTGTTAAGTAAAGCAAGGACAACTTGACCTATCTGTTCTTAGTAGATTAACGAATTAATGAAATGCACCAACTCTCTTAACAAAAAGAGAAGCCACCCGAAGGATATAAAATGCTCCAAATTAATTTCTAGTGGCCCCACAAAATCTAGTTCACTATAACTGATGCTGTAGCTTAACAGGTTCCTGCTCCTTTATGGCAAGAGGAAACAAGTTTCTACGAGTATAACTTATTTTGTGTCCGTGCGGTGTAGTCAAGTAGGACTCTCTTGGGATACCTTCCCCCCTGGGGAAGAGGTCGGGTGTTTGCTCCTTACGAGAGCGGAAAGCGAGTGGACGTTGTGGACAGGAGAGTTTTCGGCGGATTTGTGATGACCTTTGGAGTCGATCTCCAGTAGATTAGTTGTTGGACTTCGTCTTTAACTGTTCGAGCTATTGCCTAAAAAAAAAGTATAACTTATTTCGTGTTTCACACGTCCCCAAGTCACCCCAAACGTTCCCCTCGACCTCGAGCCATCCCAAGCCCCCGACTCGAGGAAACCGTTTTCACTGCCGAAAACGCCCGCTCCCGGACTCTACGGGAGACTACGGCCACGAGAATCGCACGCCGGCCCGTTCCGAACCCGGTTAGCGGAAACCGGTTCCCGTCGTCGCGACTCGAGTCGGTCCGCCCGCCTCTCGAATCACCTCAATCCGAATCCGATTGGTTCCGTCCTGGTGCCGACGACAGGTGGATCCGGATACGGTCCCAGGGCAGGCAACCAATTTGCAGGAAAATAAAAAAAAAAAGCGAAAAGGAAAGGTTTCCCCCAAGGAAAGAACCCCATTTCCTCTTCCCCACCGCGGCCGCCTCCTCGTCGAGCTCACCTGCCATGGCGGCCCTCTCCATCCCCCCTTCCTCTTCCCCCCCCTGGCCCCTTCCCGAACCCGACGACCCCAACCAAAACCCTAGCTCCCAGCCCGCCTCCTTCCTCCCCCTTCCTCACCAGGACTCGCCATCTTCACTCTCGCCCCCTCGGGCCGCCTGGGAAGACCATGACGCCGATGGCGACGGCGCCGAGCACGCGCAGCAGCAGCATCAGGAGGATCCGGCGCCGCAGGCGCCAACAAACCCCACCCCCGTGAACTCTAACACCATCGCGCAGGAGCAGCCGCCGGCGCCGGTGCCTTCCTCCGTGGCGGCCTCGCCCCCGGCTCTTCTCCATCTCTCTTTCAACCAGGACCAGGGCTGCTTCGCTGCCGGCACTGACCAGGGCTTCCGCATCTTCAATTGTGATCCATTCCGCGAGATCTTCCGCCGGGACTTCGACGGCGGGGGGATCGGCGTGGTGGAGATGCTGTTCCGGTGCAATATCCTGGCCCTCGTCGGCGGGGGCTCGCGGCCGAACTACCCGCCCAACAAGGTTATGATCTGGGACGATCACCAGAGCCGCTGCATCGGGGAGCTCTCGTTTCGGTCGGAGGTGCGCGCGGTGCGGCTGCGGCGCGACCGCATCGTGGTGGTGCTCGACCACAAGATATTCGTGTACAACTTCGCGGACCTGAAGCTGGTGCACCAGATCGAGACGGTGCCCAATCCCAAGGGGCTGTGCGCGGTGTCGCAGCAGCAGGGGTCTCTCGTGCTGGTGTGCCCCGGCGGGCAGAAGGGGCAAGTGAGGGTGGAGCATTACGGCGCGAGGAGGACTAAGTTCATCATGGCGCACGACTCCAGGATCGCCTGCTTCGCGCTGTCCCAGGATGGGCGGTTCATCGCCACCGCCAGCACGAAGGGCACGCTTGTTAGGGTGTTCAGCACCGTCGATGGAGCCCTCCTCCAAGAGGTTTGCTTCCGAAGCTTCAATCCTTTGTCAAAAAAATTTTAGTTTCGAAATTTGCGATTTTTGTTCTTGATGTGGGGCATGTTTTGATTGTGGTGGATTAAGGATTTATACCCAATCATCCTTCGCTTTTGTTTAGGGCAATGATGGAGTTGGAATTCATATTTAGTTGACAGGGGCCGAAAGAATTGTCTTGTGAACATACTTGCTGTATTATAGAGAAAGAATGAAATGCAACCTCGATTTATGATATGGAAAATTATGGCCCTGTTTGGACGCAACTTAAGAAAACGGGAATGAGTTTATCATAAATGCATTTATTAAAAATCCATTTATCATAAACATATTTTTCTAAACTCATGTTTGGTTGTTTTGCATAAACTTGAGTGAGTTTATGACAAATCTGAGAGAGGCTTCAGCGTAAACCAACTCCTAGTAGGTTTATGGACAATGTTTTTATGGGGCTGTTTTGAATTTATGGTAAACTCAAGTAAGTGTATGATAAACCTGTTTTTGTACTGTCCAAACTAAGGTTATGATAAAAAATGCATTTATCATAAATGTAAACGCGTTTATGCTTGCATCCAAACATGGCCTATGATTTCATTATGATCATTTTATAGGGAAAAATAATGTGCAATTTTGCATGCAGAAGATGAAACTTTATTCTATAGATTTCGCACTTGTTATTATCCACTTTGAAATGGGTGAGACTTGGATGGTGTTGGCAAACATTGTTTTCAAGAGGCTTGAATCCTACCCTTTACCTCTTCACGACGAACCTGATTTTATCAGGGAATCTGGTTTTACTATAAGGTCACTAATCTTCCATCTTTCCTTTAGTTTAGGCTCTGATCTCTTCTCTTCCTAAGATGCTCTCTGTGATGTAGGAGCGGCCAAGGAAAAGGGTGGTTATACTTTATTTTCCCTCTCTTTGGGGTGGGTGGGGATGGGGACAGTGGGGAGATGTTCGTAGTTCTTGGATAGAAGGATCTTTTGAATTTTTTCCCATATCCTACGACTTGAAGAGCTTACGGTAATGAGTGTTTCTTTTGTTTTGCTTAACTACTTCATCATCATCATCTTCATCTTTTATTGAAGGAAAAAATTCACAATGCACCCTTTTTAGGAAATTCTCAGAAGTTAACATTTTATTTCTATGTATGAAATGTTCTGCATGTGTTGAAAGATGATATTGTTTTAATAAAAATAATAGGTTAGGACGGTGGAGAGATGTTTTGGAATGTAAAGGCATTAAGATTAGTCATCCTATTTTCCCCTTTTCTGCATTTTGTAATAATTTGGAGATGCCCTGATAGTTATTGTTCAGTGACAGTTCATTAACTACAAACTATTTGTGTGTATATGTACAACTCGCATGCCCCACCACACGGGAAAACCACCTGCCCCCGTCCCACACCACATCCCCTCTACCTCCATGTTTTCATCCTCTCGACCACTTCTCCCCCCTAGTAACTCCTCCCCTCTTTTGCTGGTATCTCCCATGTCTATGACTTTTTATAACTCCTTACTTGCCACATGGCACTTCTTCCTCTTTAATAGATGCTGATGGCATCTTTAGATACATGTCTTTTCCCTTATATGATAGTAATATATGTGGATGTGTCTATATATATGCATTATCAACATCAGCAACTGTGTGTTTCTATATATACACATCACAAACATCAGCAACTACACACACACACACACACACAAAAGAGTCTTCAAATGGAGAGTGGAGAGGAGAGGAGAGTAGAGGCTGGAGAAGGTGACTGTGAGTGGTGGCAGAAGGTTAGCAGAGGCAGAAGGTCCACCCGTTTGTACAAAAAAGCTCTGGTGGCACTTCCAGTGAAGAAGGATGAGTGTACCAGGTTCCTTTAGAAGGGCCACCGCGTAAGGTAGTGCAGAGAAGTAGTGAGATGTCTTGTTTGCAGAGGTGTAGGTCACCGGAGCTTCAACTGTAGGAAGTCGGGGTATACCTCTAGGTATCCTCAGGGGAAGGTAGCCTTGAACCTGAAGAAAGTTGACGATGGAGACCTTCTTTGCAATCCTGTGCAGGGTAACCCCTTGGGAGGATGGATTTCTATTCCTCGGTCTCCATTAGTAAAGCGTTATCTTGAGGCCTTGCAGGAGTATAAAGTTGTCTAGGTTCTGTCCTGTGGGAAGGGATTAGAGGGAGATAGCGGTTTACTCTCTGCCAAGGTGCTCCAGTTGCTGCAACAGAAATGAAAGATGGCACAGGTCCGGAATATCAGAGAGTTGCAAGGTAATTCATTTATGGTTTTGGCTTGAGGGGAGGAGTGGCTACAGCAGAGTAAGTTGATGGAGTTTCTGGTGAGGACATCCGAGCCACCATCCGATTTCACCCGGATTACGTCTACCGTCGTCGGAGAGCCACTCCGGCGTCCCTTTAGCTTGGAGACGACACAAGACCCATTTGATGTATGGAAAGACATTTTCATTTGATTTTATATGGCCCATTTGTGGCCCGGTATGAGATTTTTTTATTTTTGCAAGATTTTAGGTGCGATTTTCGCACTAATTATTATGGATAGTAGATAGAGACAAATTTAGAGATAGGAGATAGAATCGGATTGCTTGTTTGAGTTTGGGTAGGATTCTATAGTGGAGTCTATATATGTCATTGTACTATTTTATTTAGAAATTAATGGATGAAAAGTTAGAGAAAATACCGGAGTTCTTTGTGTGTTTGGGCCTCTGCGATGGAACCCTTCCTTGGTGAGACGTCGAGGAATCGCGTTCCCGGTGCGACGCCGAGGAAGGCCCGTCCTACTAGTGCGACGCCAGCATGCCATTCTCTCCAACCCCCCCTCCTATCTCTCAGTTCCATCGGGTATGTTCAGTTCCATCGGGTATGTTAGAAGAAGAAGAAGAAGAATAGAAAAATAAGAATTAAGAATAGAAAAAGGAAGACATCAGAGAAGAGCAGACGGCCTGCCGCCTCTGTTGCCGACGCCCGCCGGCGCCGGCGCCGTCGCCGTTGGTGCCACTACCGCCAGCCGCATCACCCACTACCCCCAGCCGCAGCAGTTGTTGCTATCGCCGCCTTAGCCGGCTTCCATCGGCGCTGTAGCTGCCCCTCCCACCAGCCACCGTCGCTCCTTCCTCTCCCTCTTTCTCTCTCTCATTCCCTCTTGGTTAGGTTGGGTGGGAGTGAAAGAAGGGGCAGATCGTTCCCCTTTAAACCAACCTGGTCAAACCAGGTTGACTTGGTTTAGGTTCTGGACCAGACCCGAGCCCAAGTGCGATAGGCTCGAGCCCTAATTGATTTGTTCCGAGCCAAGTTCTATTAAGGTGGTTCGAGCCACTTGGTTCAATCCTGGTTTGAGCCAGGGCTCTGTCAGGTCCTAGCCAGGCCCCGTCCTGGTCCATTATGGTGCACCAAGCGGTGCAACAAGGGCTATTAGCGCACCACCCTCGTTCTGAGCCTGTCCGTGCTCCAATTCGTGCACTATTTGTGCGGTCAGTTTTGTCTCGACGAGGCTAACCCAGATCCAGCGTGGTGCCGCCCTGACAGTGGCTCATTTTGTGTCATGTTTGCACGCATATCGAGGTCACACGTTGCACATCTTGAGACTGGCATCAGTCGCCTCAATTTGCAAGCTAGCATCCGGTTGCCTCTAATTTTGTGGCACATTTCCCAATGCATCTTCGCAGTGGCGTACACACTGTCCGTGACCCGTCAACTATTATCTTTACCACTCCAGATTATTTTTATTACTTAATTGTAGCCTTTTATCTCCCTGCGAGGAGTGGACCTTATTTTATTATACATTGAGGGTGGTACACATGCACCAGATGGTCTTTACCTATGCACCAGTGTGGAGGTGCGTGCTAGTCCCTTCCATTACAACTTTGCTTATCAAGCATTTGCTTTCATCTGCTGCTGACTTGTGAGGTAGGACACTTAACTTGTGATACATTATCACTGCTGGTTTGTGAGCGCGTTACACCTATCCTGAGTTCCCTTAGGCCTTTGGGGTGATCTAATTTCCTAGACTTGCAGTAGTTCCTTAACTGCCAATGGTCCCACGTTTCCTCATCGCGAGAGGGACGACTACTCAGCTAGCTTATGTTATTTGATGTGGTTATCCAACTATACAAATGTGCGATTAGGCGTTGCGTCTACTTATCATTATATTGCTTGCTGCTGATCTCTACCTCCGTTACTGAGTCCGTTAGTTCCATTAGCCGTCCTACATCAGTTTCTGTCCAGTGGAGACCCAAAGATCAGTTGTGCATTGTGGACAATGGAGATAGGTACAGTGCCAATGACAGGAGGACCTGTAGTTTGGTGTGGACTGGTAAGCTTTCCTCTACACATTTGGAATGTGGAAACCTTTCAGTGTATCACTGAAAGGTTTGGTATGCTAAGGTGTACGGGTGTGAATACACTACTTCTAAAGAAGATTAAGTTTGCCAGAGTGCAGGTTGAGGTGGAGTAGACTAGTATCATCCCCAGTGGTATGAAGGTCAGTGTGAATGGTTCGAACTTCTGGATATCAGTATTAGTGGAGCTCAAATAGACGTTCTTCAGCAAGACCAGACACTGCGTCTCATTAGAACAACTGGACTTGGGCAGAGGTTGTAGCCAGTTACAAGTCTTACAAGAGTGTAAGAGAGTGGAAGGCAAGACATGGGAATGATCAGGAAGCCGAAGGGACATTGGAGCCTTTTGAGAAAGCAGCCCAACTTAGTCAAACTCAGGTTCTGCAGGAACTCCCGAGTCAGGGAGGTGTGACTCACCACAGTGAATAGGTTCTCAAGGGTGCTGTATCCCTTCGCTGTCTGTGTGATTCAGGAATGGTTAATAATGATGATGGGGAGGAGAGCCCCCACGTAAAGCAGAGGTGGAGTGACAATTCAGATCCGGTGCTGCTCGATGCAATCAGCGTGGTTGGGAGAGAGGAGACAATCATCCTCTAGGCACTTCCCAGCTCAGTGATTGGGGAACCTAACTGGCAGAGATTGGGGACTTCTTGGGTGGAGAAGAAATACAGGACTGGGTCGGTTTGCAGAGGGAACCGGGTGGGTGTCCACGAAGAAAGCTTATCGGATAAGTCATTTGGGTGGAGGGTTCCGAGTATGTTGCCCTTATCAGGTAAGTTTTGGGGATTCATCCTATATAACACTTCGCCCGACATAGGAACCGCGGATCCCTCTTCCACACCCAGTCGTGCTGTGTATCGGTTTGTTTCCCCAGCTAATGCTCTGGTTCATGTTTCTACACACCTAGGTTACAGGGTTGTAGCAGAGGGTCCCCAATCTCTCACCTCTGCACTGATTCTACAAGATGCCTACCAGGGGTCTATTGCACCATATCTGGAGGGTACATCTGACCTTGTTAGGACAGAGGAGGATCATCTCCAGTCTGGAGATGGTATAGCACAATCTAGCTGCTGGGATACATTGGGAAGGGATGGACAGCGATGGGGAATCAATGCAGTATATTATTGCTTCGGGTATTGGACATCTCAATTAGGCTTTTAGGTTCACTTTGTTTGCAGAATAGTTTAAACCAGAATAAGGTTTTGGGGATTTCTTAAACCAGAATAAGAGGTATTTTGATTTGGTAAGTTGTTGGTATTCCACCAAGAATAAGGAGAATTAAACTGCGCTATTCCAAGTGATTTGGTAGGAATAAGTGGAATAAGGAGTGAAATAAAAGGTAAAATTGGGGAAATTAGGTATTCCAGGTAGAGTTTGGAGAGTTGGGGGAATTGGAGGAATTAGGCATCCCCGCAATCAAACCAGAATAGGGCATTTATACCGGTTATTCCGGCCCTATTCCGCAAACAAAGTGAGCCTTACAGGTCAGTTCAACCGATCAAGCAGCATCTACAGGAGGGAGAGGCAGAGCAGGATTCGTCTGATGAGAGGGTGCAGCTTATACACACTGTAACAGAGGAAAGTCATGGAAAGGAGCTTTGCAACATGGTGTTCTTAACAGATAGTTCAAAATCTTTGGCTGTCATTATGCCTGAAATCAAGGAGTTTGGGTCAGAGGACATTATCTAATTTGAAAAAAATATTGGAGTGTCATTTGAGGTAGAGAAGATCTGATTAGAAGCTTCATCAAAAGGTTGGCAAGCAGTGACAAATTAAGAATTCTCCAAAGAGAAATGGCCAGGGAGGAGGGGTGAAGATAGGCATGAAGGTACTGAATTTTGTGGGAGAAAAGAAAAAGAGGTTCTGGATTGCCTCAGGGATAACAGAAGGGGGGGGGGATGATGCTCCTATTTTGGAACATTAGACAGGGCTCAATGGGACACCAAAATGAGAGCAACAAGGGATATCATTAGGACCTTTAAGTTAGACTGCATTTGCATTCAGGAAACCAATATGAGTAATGCAGACGATGGTCTTAATTAAGAATTTGGGGGGAGTGCTGACGACAGAATGGGTGCTGGCACCGGCAGTAGGGGCCAGTGGAGGTCAGATCTTGCTATGGAATGGGTCGAAGATGAAAGGCACTCTGTGTGTTCATGGGAATTTTAGTATTTTAGTCGGGTTTCAGTCAAATCAGATCCAAGATCAATGGGTTATCACCTCAGTTTATGGCGCTAATAATCATCAACATTGACTGGAATTTTTCCAGGAATTATACAGGCTTAATAGTATATTCCAAGAGGGTTGGTGTGTTCTTGGAGACTTAATTGTGTTCGATACCCATGGGAAAAGACAGGACCAGAATTGGACAAAAGACATGAAACAATTTGGCACCTGAATTAGGGATTGTGGGCTGTTGGACATGAAAATTCCCAATAGAAACTTTACTTGGTCTAATCTTCAGCAAGACAGTGTACAATCCAGAATTGACAGGGTTTTAGTCTCAACTACTTGGCAAATAATTTTTTCAATGGTTCACATCAAGGGACTGAACAGAACAGTATCGATCATATCCCAATTCTTTTGTGGACTGGGGAAAAGGAGAAAAAACAGAGATTATTCGGGTATGAATTGGTATGGCATAGACAAACAATTTAGAGATTTGGTCGTTTAATGGTGGAATGAAGCGCCAACAGCTGAACATGCTTGTTTATCTTTTGTCAAGAAGCTCAAATGGGGGAGAGGGAAAATCAAGGAATGGAGTGCCAAAAAACTTTTGGGAAGGTTAAGGACACGTCAAAAGTTGTTGCAGAAGATAGAAGAGTTGGAGGTCAAGGCAGAGGAACATAATTTATCTGAGGAAGAAACACAAGCTCTTAGAAATGCGAAGAAGGAAAATGAATGGGTTCTTATAGAGGAGATAAAATGGAAACATAAGGCAAAAGAACAGTGGCTGAAAGAAGGCGACAGAAATACCAAGTTCTTTCATGCAGTGGCTAATGCAAAGAAGAGAGCTCTAAGGATAGAACACGCCAAGGTGGATGATGTCCTTATTGATTTCCAGAAGGAAATTCAGGATATACTCGTTGAATATTACAAAAATCTGTTCAAAGAAGATGAGTTATGGAGGCCACTTTTGCAGGAGCGTGTCCTTCAGAAAATTGATGAGACACAATGTTTGGCAATTTTTTCTCAAATACACGCTAATCTTAGATGTAGCACTAACATGCATGTAAAACCAAGCATGAAGCATGCATAGTGTGGGTGGAATAGAGACTAGGGTTTACCTCTAGAAGCCCAAGAATTTGGCCAAGAGAGCCATGCCACCAAGCAACCATAGCAGCTCCAGCAAGATGAAGTAAGCGCAGCAACAACAAAGAAAGTAGTAGCAGCAGCTGTAGCAAACAAGAGCAGCAGCCACAACAACAAGAAGGGCAGCCGCATAAAGTAGCAATTGCAGCCACAACAACAACAAGTGCGGCAACAGCAGCAGGGTGCAGCCACCACAGCAACAAGAGCAGCAGCCGCTGCACTGGGGGCTGTGGCTTGGAGAAAAGAGAGAAAATGAGAGAGAGAGAGGTGGCTGCGGCTTGGAGAAAAGAGGGAAAAAGAGAAGAGGGAGGTGCGGTTAGCAGTGAGAGAGAAGAGAGGGCCACTGGTGGCCCTTGACCCCCCCATCGGTTGCCTTTTAACCCCCATCGGTTGGGGGTGGGGGGTTCCTAAAGAGAGTGGGAAAAGAGAGAAAGAGAGAGAATAGAAGGAGAGAGAGAGAGAGAAGAGAAAGAGGTGGTGGGCGGGGCCCACCGGTGGCCACCCCCACTGGTGGCCGCTCCCACTAGTGGGGGTGCCACCACCCCCTCCTCTTTCTCACTCTCCTATCCCTTCCACCCTATAAAAGGGACCCCAAAGGGGGGCTGCGGCTCTAGGGAATTCCAAGGAGAAAAAGGCCCAAGGAGACTACGCACGGACTCCATTTGAAGATCAAGAAGGACCCTTGCATGCTGTCCAAGACCTTGTTGTAACTAGTCTTTCCAATTGGTTCATTCATATAGGCTGAATGACCAAAGTTATGAAATTTTAACGGCTCATTCATATGGTTTAAATGGCCAAACTCAGTTTAAATAAGCGGTTCATTCATATAGGTTGAATGACCGATCTTGTTTATTTGGTTCACTCATATCGTTTGGGTGACCAATTTACTTGGTTCATTCATATGGTTTGAATGACCAAACTTTTGGTCCATTTATGCTATGCAAATGGTCAAAATTTGATTATTCATGGCACATGAATAACCTTAAATTTCATTTTCTTCCTAGATTAAGTGAGCGGATCTTGTGCTCCCTAATCAAAGTCATGAAGTTGTACCATTTTGAATTAATAAAGGAATTTTGTGGATTGACTCAAACGCAATGTGTTCATTCTTTGTGTGTGTGATCATTTTTCAAAGGCATTATCGGACGGTTAATCAAAGGTGGCCGATTAATTTATCGGTGTAATTAACATTAACTTAAGGTCAATGGGGAAAGGTCAAATGCACGGATCTAGGCTTGATCCACAAACTTTCTTAGGCTCCCTGAGGACTAATCCGAAGTTCTCAAAGTCTAACAAAATAAGAAATTAAATCAAATAAAGATGAAATTAAGCCAAATAATTTTTTTAAAAAGAAAATGAAGTCTCGCACACAAGCTGAGGAACTATGTCGGCCATTTCTAGAACAAGAAGTAAAACAAGTAGTTTTCAGCAAGGATGTGAATAAATCACTAGGACAGGATGATTTTTCTTTAGGTTTTTACCAGTTTTTTTGGAAAAGACCGCATGGAAGTGGTTAAGGAATTTCAAGAAAGACCTCTTAGCATTAAGGGACTGAATTCCACTCATATTGTTCTAATACCAATATACCATAGAAAGAAGGGACAGAGAAAGTTTCTGAATGCAGACAGATCAGCTTACTCAATGGGTGCTACAAGATCATCACTACAGTGCTAGCCAACATGTGAAGAGAGACTGGTGGATGTTATAGACAAACCAATCAGCTTTTTTGGAAGGGAGATACATTCTCGATAGTTTTCTGGCATCATATGAAGCTATTCACAATCAAAGGACATGTAACAAGAAGGGATTGTTCTCAAGTTGGACTTTGAGAAAGCTTACGATAGGATCAACTGGCAATATAAAAAAATCCCTGGGCTTCATTGGTTTCAAACAAAAATAGATTAATTGGATTATGAGTTGTATCACTACAGCCAATTTTTCCATTTTATTGATTTGGTCAGCCTGTGGGTTTTTCAATAGTTCAAGAGGGTTGAGTCAAGGTGACCCAATCTCACCCCTTATCTTTATCATCATTGGCTAGGTGTTGAGTTCTCTCTGGGACAAGGCTTCAGTTCAAGGCATGGTTGATGGTTTCAATATTGGGACAAGTGGGTTTCAGCTTTCACTTTTACAATTTGCAGATGATACACTATTGTTTTCCTCTGGACAGATGGATAAATTGAGAAATTTGAAGATTTTACTGATGTTGATCGAAGTAATAACAGGTCTTATTATTAATTACCAGAAATCGGAAGTGGTAGGGAAAGTTGTGGATAAGGAAAGGCTTGAAAACATGACATAATTTCTAAACTGCAGAGGGGCTCAATTTCCAATTAGATATTTGGAGCTTCCATTGTCTTCCGGCCCTATTATATTGAGGGATTGTGATGATGTGATCAAATGTTTGACCAGCAATTAGATGGTTGGAAAGCAAACATCCTTTCACCGGGAGGAAGATGGATCCTTTCAAAATCAGTTCTTTCCTCATTTGCCAATTATCGTCTCTCTATTCTTAAAATCCCAAGATCTATAGAGAAGATGATTGAGGCAAGGAGGTCTTCATTCTTCTGGGAAGGAGGGAAGAGAGATGGGAAAGTTGTTCATCTTATTGCCTGGGACCAAGTGTGTAGAAGTAAAGAGCAAGGAAGGGCATGCTTGGTGAAAATTGAAATCTTCAACAAGGCCATGTTGGCTAAATGGCTGTGAGATTAGGGGAAGAAGTGGATTCTCTATGGGCGAGAATTGGGAGGGAAAAGTACTATCAGAATACAATGGTGTTTAGTTCCATCAAGGACTTCATCTTTGTCTCATATGTAGAGAAACATTGCAAGACTACAGGATATTGTTTGGCCAGTGGTCAGGTTCCAGATAGGAAATGGGGAACTGGTCAGTTTTTGGGAAGATAAATGGCTTTCAGAGGTACCTTTTGCTTCACAGACTCCTAGTTTATACCAGCTAGTAGAGGAGAAATGTGTTTCAGTAGCTCATGTTCTTTCCCAGGCCCATACTTTGCATTGGAACTTTAATTTGAGAAGGAATCTCACAGATGTAGAAGTGGAGGAATCACTAAGAATGGTAAGGTACATTTCCGAAGTACAATGGGCTAGGGGGCAGAAAGATAGAAGACTCTGGGTGCGGAATACTTAAGGCTTATCCTTTCCTAGTATTCTCACTAGAATTCTTCAAGATGGGGGAATTAGAGTGTGGTGGAAATCATTAGTTCGTTCTAAGATCTTACCAAACAAAATCAGAATTTTCCTTTGGAAGGTGGCATCCAGAAGACTTCCTACAGCACGTAGAATGAGGAAAATCTTGAACATTCAAAACTCCAACTGTACCTTCTGTGGGATTTATGAAGAAAATCAGGATCATCTCTTTTGCAAGTGTTGTATAGTAAACCTTCAATGGAGGATTCCGTGTAAATCAGTACAAAGTCAATGGGTGGAACATATAGATGTTTTACAAATGATGCAGGGTTGGATATGTGTCCGGCAGATGCAGAAAATGAGGTGTGGTCACTATTTTTACCTGCTATGTTGTGGGCAATCTGGTTGAAAGAAATTCTAGAAAATTCAAGCAAAAGTTTAGTAATCCAACCAATATTATCAGAAGGGCCATCAACTGGGTAAAGGATTGGGGGGAAGCTGCTGAAATCTGGATTAACACTCAGGAAGACTTGGTTAACACAGCAAGTGGAAGGATCTTATTCTATGATTGTCGGGCCTTCTTTCAGTTTTCAATTGTCCTTTTATTTTATTTCCTGAATAAAATAGAAGTATAGGGTTTGTATCTATGGGTTGCCATGTTTGCCTCTCTGTGATTGGCCTTTGGCCTTTTTGTACTCTTTTTTATATAATGAAATGTGACTTTTTAAGTTTCCCTCTCTCTCTCTCTCTCTCTCTCTCTCTCTATAATTGGCCTTTGGCCTTTTTGTACTCTTTTTTATATAATGAAATGTGACTTTTTTAAGTTCCTCTCTCTATATATAAGTGCTATGGTGCGAATGCTACAGTGCGTGTGGATAAACCGCAAGCACTGTTTCGACCACTTTCCCATGTTTTAAAAAAAATAAAAAAATATGATAAATTTCTAAATATTTAACTCTCTCCCAAAATAAATTTCATCCCTTTTGGCTTAATTTTCACCGTTGGATCGTGAGTCTTTCAACATAAGCCGTCCAATTTTACATTGGTAAATTGGTGATGAATACTAAAACTCCAGGATAACAACCCTAGGGGCTAATCTGACTATTTTTTGACTATTTTTTCATGATTTTTGGTAATCAAGATTTACATGTGCCTGGTAGATGGCTAAGATCGAACTACAATCGGACAGTCAAATTAAAGCCCCAGGGTATGGAAACAACCCTAAGGGGGTTATTGAATATTTAAAAATTTATGAAATTTTTTATTTTTGTATATATATATATATACATGGGAAAGGATTCAATGTGTCTTGAGGTTCATCTAAGTTAGATGTGCCCCTCTCTCTCGAAAACCCGCTTTCCCCATGTTAAAAAAAGAAAAATCTCTAATAATTTTCAAGTATTCAAATAGGCCCCTTAGGGTTGCTTCCGTCACCCGGGTTTTAATTTTCACCGTCTAATCTTGATGATCAATCGGAGCCATCCGATCGGACACGTATAAAAAATCAAGGTCTTAAAATGTTGGAAAAATAGTCAAAAATAGAAAAATTGACAGATTAGCCCTTAGGGTTGATCCCATCCCCTGGGGTTTAGTTTTGATCCCCAAACGACACATTTGGTTGGACGGCTATGGTTAAAATTTTTGATCCAACAGTAAAAAATATGTCTCAAAGGGTGGAAACCAAACTAGATGGGGGGTATTTGAATATTTTAAAACTTTTGTTGATTTCTTTTTAATTTTTTAACATCAAGATAGTGGGGTTGGGGGCTCATAGAAATAAAAATTTTAGTCAAAATAAGCACATCAATGGAAATAAAAAAAGTTCTTAATCTACAGTCTAATAAAAAAGAATATCTTGAATTAGAGAATCATAATCAACAAGAAGAAAAACAAAAGCTAAACCAAATAGATCAAGAGAATCATAATCCACAAGAAGAAAAACAAAAGCTAAACCAAATAGATCAGGATCAGGTACACAACAAGATACACAAAAGCTATATATATATATTATCTCATAAGGATCAGCAACTTCTGAGACGGTTTATTACTTTATTGTGTGTTTTGAAGACTTCCATTTTGGTGTACATTGCACATTTATCTGATATCCTCACTTATTTTGGTGTAACAGAAGTTGGGCCACTTATTGTAAGAAGTATAGGGTATGCAAAAGAACTCTGTTTTGGTGAACTCAGGCCTTGACATCATCATTTGATTTGGTGTGTTCATGAATGCGAATATACTGTTGGTCACTGATATTATGCCAAAATGCACCCTTTTAGTGGCTGATGGACCATTGCTGACAGATTGTACTTATGCAGTCGAAGAAGATTTATGATAAATGGTATAATTGTTTGCTTCTGGATAGCTGCAGATTGCTTATCCCATTACCTGGTCAACTCTTAAAATCGCTTCTATTCTGAAGGAACTTCATCTTGATGTGCACTTAACCCATGCATTTTTCATCATTTTATCCTAGATATATGCATGGTTTGTCAATGGGCCAGGGCCTAAAGAAGCCCAAGCCTGCCTGCCATTGTTAATATGAGAGGCTGAGTGGTCAATGAGGATTAGATGAGGGATTGCAGTGGAGAAGGGCTTGGACAGGACAGGGAGGAGAAAACATGACTGTGAAAGCTGATGGTTGTGAGGAGGATGTGATGCTGATGGGAAGGGGTGACTGTGACCAGGAGGGGGATGGCAATGGAAAGGGGCTGATAGCTGTGGAGGGTGACACCAGCAGCCATGTGGGAAACATTGGATGAGGCCAGCCTCTTTGGGTGTGTGGTGGCAACGAAAGAACTCTTTGGTGTGAGACAAGTGGAAAAAGACAAGTGCTATGAGAGCTACGATCCTTGTATATGCCTTTTCCAGGTGGGGGTTGTTTAAGTGCAAGTCTGTCATGTGTTCTTGCTGGGGCTGGGCTAGGCCAGGGCAATGTTTTTACTCTGGGCTTATTTTTGTGCCTGGGCCCTTTGTAAAATAGGCCAGCCCAGTGGGCCAGCCTGGGCCACTGATATCTCTGATGTTGCAATGGATATATGCCCCAAAAACCATGGATGATGCTGGATGATCTGATCTTTTAACAGACTGTACTCTTGCCAGAAAAGAAGGTTAAAAATGATTGGGTTCTTTGTCTTGATTGCTGCTGATTGCTTATCAAGGTCTTAGATATTTCAGACATTTCTGTATCGTGGCAATTCCCCAGACCGAGTCACGCAAAGAAATATATGTACATGTTTACTCATCATTTAGACCATGCATATCTGTGTAAAACTTATGAACAAAAGATGAGCAAACAAAAGGGCAGAGAATGAATGGGGAAGTAGAGGAAGGGAGAAAGAAGGGTACTGGAGGATATTTCATAGGAGATGGAAAGGGGAACACTGGTGGAGCTCTGATCATTGTGTTTGCTGCTACATGAAAGGCCTGGGCAGAGAAATTTAAGGGGCTGCATTCTGTGGGGTCTGTGAGGTGGAAGGCATTCTGTTCTTTGGAGTACTCCAAGGGGTCCAGGGCAGTGGCTATGGCCTCTCTGGCAGACAAGAATCCAGGGCAGTGGCTATGGCCTCTCTGGCAGACAAGAATTATCAGCCAGTAGTGGCTAAGGAGGAAAAATATTGATGCAACCTTCATTGGGTACTCTGCCAGAGGATGAAGAATGTCGGCCAGGGTGTCTGGTGCTGTGTACATTTTTTGTATTCATTTTTGGGGCTGGGAGGTCCACCTCCGATGATGATCCTATAGGCTCTAGAGGTGCAGCTGGAAGTTGCCGGTGCCTGGACATTATGGTATTTGGACCAGGTTACTTCCTTTCTCGTAGCCCATGCAGAGGAATTGAGGAAGATAGTCTCAAGCTGGCTCGTTTTCCAGTGGAGGTCTGACAGTCTCTTAGTTAGCTGATCCACGGAAGCAGATGATTGGGGTTGCAGTGATGAAACTTTGTAGTAGTGGTTGAGTTTCTGGGCATCTGTCTTCATCTGTGAAAGATTTATTTGGCAGAGACAATTGGGTTAGTGGTGTAGGTGGACGTGGAGGCTCCTTACAACACTAGGGTGGTCGGGAATTGGCTTTACTTGTGGTGGAGGGGTATCTTCCATCCATGGAATTCCGACACAGATCGGGAGGCCAGATTAGGACCTGCCGATCCTGATCTGAATCAGGATTGAATCGGTCGATTCTGGCTGAAATCGGCTGGAATCGCCGGGGATCAGCCGATTCCGGCCGGATCAGGACCCGCCGATCTCAATCTGAATCAGCCGATCTGGATCAGGATTGGCCGATTTTGCTTTCGATTCTTCCATCTCAACAGTGTTCTTGCATCTCATTGGGGTTTCATTTTCAATGTGTAAGGGGTAGGAGCTAGGGTAGGATGCCGATGATGTTTTCTGATGGTTCTTGTCCTAAGGCCAATGTGGTGGTGGGAGCTGGTGAGTATGGGGAAAGAAGAGAAGGGATGGAGAACTCTTTAAGGGATTGGACATGAGGAAGAAGAAAGGGGTTGAGGTTGATCACTTCCCTATTACTGATGCCCTCAAACTGGTCTAATCGTCTTGGGTTTGGAGGCTAATTTTGCTGGGTCCTAGAATGGGAGTGAGACTGTAGGAAAATGGAATTGAATTCAAATATGAACTTGATTCCATTTTCTAAAAGCCCTCCCTGCCACTCAAATCTGAGGGTCATTTTGTTTGGGTCAGGGGTTTTATATCAGATCTGCTTTCTGCTATGGAGTCAGACTCCCCCCTCCTAAGGATCCCCTTTTCTCCATGGGGATCTCCCTTTCAATGGTTTGGTTTCCTCAAGCGGCAGGTGGAATTGGGTGGGCCTCTCAAACACCTGGAAATCTTATGCAGCAACTAGGAGCAGCAGAAGGCAGACTTTTGCACAATCTGATGAGCTGTGACTGGGAGGAGGATCAGGAAGGCAGCCATCTACATGAACTTATGGCAGAGGCAGGAGTGGAGCAGTCAAAGTTCGCAGGAACTGGTAGTGACCTTCCTGAGGAGGATGGGCTGTCGCCTGAGGAGACCACGGGGGGGGGGGGGGGGGGGGGGAGAGGAGGGGGTTTAAGCCTCTATCTGTTGCTTGCTGACGGCAATTGCAGGTTGCACAGCCTGTTAAGTGTCCATCTCATTTGAGAGGCAACTGAAGTGGATGGGGAATGACATTCATAGCAGCTCGAGCACTAGCTGGTCAGTCTGAAGGAAGAGTTTGAGCCTGAGGAGAAGTCCATCAATAGGGGTCCTTACCTCTACCTCTTCCTCTTCCTGGCCTCAGTGGCCTTTTGTAACTAGGGTGGTGATGACACCCCATGCCCTGTTTGCCATTGAGGGTCTGATGATAATCAGCCAATCAGTTTGAAAGGGAGTTGTAGTTGGCTTGGATGAGGTAGGTCGATCATCCCATCACCCATGACCAGGAATTGGGCCTCATTATAGTTCAACTCGAATCTGTCAAAGGGGAAGGGTTCTGCAGCTGGTATAGATTTTTGAATTTGTCAGAGATGGTCTTGCAATTGGAGATGTCACAGTGGGTAAGCTCAAATCATTGGCAAAGCTTTTAAGCAGCACCTGCCTGAATGTTCCAGACAAAGATATTCAAGGAGTGGCGAATCACATTGAGGTCAAGGGTGAAGTATATATATCCAGGATTTGGAGGATCTGTTGAAGGGCACCTGATTGCTTGGCTATCTGGTGGGATTGCAGGGATATGTATCTTTTTTGGGGAAGTTTTTGGTTCTGTTGGGGGGATGATATTGTTAGGTTTGAGAAAAGGGAAAGGGATGTGTGACTGCTCATGGACTGCTACTGGTTTTGGGGTATTTTGATATGGAATGCTTTCAAGAGCATTGAGGACCTTTTCTCTTTGTAATTACTCCTTTTCACTTTATAGAATTGTTGGCACCATCCATTCCCCCCTCCCCTCCCCCCCACCCAAAAAAAAAAAAACACTACTTAGGGTTTTGTCAGCTTGCCATCCATTTCTTTTTGTTTCTGTTGTCTGGACAACCTTGATGAATGGGTCTGACCTGGACTCATCCTCCTTCCCTACCCTTACTACTCTCTACATGGTACTTCCAGACAACTCAGACAATGCTACCTGGACTATGCTGCTGGGAGTTTTTCTTTGGGCTATTTGGAAGGAGAGGAACTCAAGATGCTTTACTAAGGAATTCTCCTCTCCATTCTACACTCCATCAGATTGATCTACAACTGGAGATTAGGCTTTCAATGCTGACGTCGGAGTCTTCTATTATTTCCTGCTTTTTCTATAACCACCTCTCTTTGTATCTTGTTACTACTTTCTATTCTAATATAATTGTGGATCTTGCCCCTTCCTTCAACACCCCCCCCCCCCCCCCCCCACCCACACACAGGGACACAACTAAAAAACGAAAAAGGAAAATAGATGATCTTAGGAAAGAAGCTGAAAGCTTGGTGGGAGCTATCATCTTTGATTTCCTGTGTACATATGTATCTATCTCTTTCATATATGTGTGTGCATAAGTTTCTTTATTTTTGTGCGTTTAGATGGAATCAGTAACGTTGTAATTCTGTTTGAATCTTTATTATCCATTTTAGGTGACAGGTGTAAATGGATGGCTGCTATCTCATTTTATAGGTTAGGATTTGTACACATGCTTAATTCTTTCATTATAAGTTTTCTTCTGGAGTTAATTTGATGATTTTTGTGCTGTTGTAAAAATATCTCGGCATAAACTATAGCTTAGATGATTCAGTCAATTCTTTCTGTTGGGTTAGAGTATGTGTTGACAGACTTTGGCCTTCCTTGGCGAAACTTTTAGTTGGAAGCCACTTTTGGCTTCCATTTTCAACATGGAATGTCGAGTAGGGGTGGTTAGAACTAATTTTGGGTAGTTTCAAAAGTCAATTGTTCCCTAACAACCCATTTCCCTCTCTGTCTAGGAAGATCTAATTTGTACCTTTTGGTTGGAAGCCAAGAAACAACAAAAACACTAAATGGCTTCCAATATCTGGTTCCTTCCCCACAAATTAATTGGGTGGAAGCTCAGAAGTGCTTACAATGCATAAGTGGCTCACTGGCTTCCAAGACATAGTTCCTTCCCCACAATGTAATTGGGTGAAGGTCCAAAGGTGCTTCGAATTGGAAGCCATGCCAAACACAGGCTTTGTGTGTTTTGAGATGTCAGCTGTACTAAAAAGGGGCAGCCTAGTGGCACAAGGCTCAATGTGCAGAGGATCAGCTGTATGCAGCCCTACCCTTGCATTTTGCAAAGAGGCTGTTTTCAGATTTGAACCTGTGACCCCTAGGTAGGGGTGTAAACGAACCAATACGCTCAATGAACAGCTCTTAAGACTACTCGATAATAGCTAGACTCGGCTCGTTTGTTAAGCTAAATAAACAAGTTGTTACAAAAAAATTGAACTCGGTTCATTAAACGAGCCAAGTTTGAACACAGATCAGCTCAGATCGATTATGTTCGTGAACAAGCTCATTTAAGTATTTGTTAAGAACTCGTTTTAATACTCATTAAGAACTCGTACAAGTACTCACTAAGACTTCTTTTAAGTACTCATAGGGTTATTCTATCCGCCCCATTTTGATAGTAGAATAGATTATGACAAGATTAGTTATTATGGATTGCTTATTCTAGAATAAGGAGTGCTTCACTTTGACAGCCGGACAGAATCCTAAGTAGAATACCTAATTCTTGGATGTGGGGTGGAATTACTTATTCACCTTATTCTGTGAATAAGCAATTGTGACGCAGAATAAGCAATTCATTCAATCAAAGTAGAATTAGCCTTATTCTAAGAATAAGAGGTCTTATTCTTCTCTTATTCTGCTATCAAAGTGGTTATTCATGCATAAACTTAATTAATAAGATATTTAATATCTTATAATGTTTTCTATCAAATAACTAGGGGTGCAAACAACTTGATACTCGTCATGGTCTGACCTGAGTTCATAAATTTAAATTTAAAAGATTTTAGATTAAAATATATGATGGATTCGTTGGGCTCACGAGCTACTTGATACTTAGCTCGAGCTCGTTTAATATCTAAATGAGCCAAAGCTTGAACAACCATCATAAATACTTGGCTCAAACTCGAACTCGATTAAAATTAATGAACCAAGCTTGAACAAGGTGAAACTCGGCTTGTTTACACCCCTAATCTAGGTTATAGCAGAACAATGCTACTGTTGCACCGAGGCTCCCCTCATGCCAGTTATATTTAGATACATAATTTGTCTTAACCTTTTCTTCTAGATGCTTGAACATGAAGGGCTGACATTGTATCAGCTGCTATCAGTCTTTTTTCCGAGAGAAGTGCTAACCCTAGTAGTATTTGTTTGCTGCTTTTTACCATGAAAGGGAGAGGGTCTCATGGTTGTATGTATATTTTCAGGTCAGAAGAGGTGCTGACAGGGCAGAGATATATAGCCTTGCTTTCTCGGCAAACAACCAATGGCTAGCAGTTTCAAGTGACAAAGGAACCATACATGTTTTCAATCTCAAGATTGATCAGGGATCTGCAGGAGGGGAGAAGGTTCATGCTACCCCTGACCCCAATGCTGCTGCCCCTGCTACTAGTACTAGTTCATCCTTCTCATTCATAAAAGGTAACCTTTCAAATCTTACAAGAATCCCAGGCTGCATCATCATGGTTTTTATTTAAGAATTTTCTCAGAATTAGTTGTATGCATGGATTATTGGAAGTAATAATTCATTAACTAATACACATTTCATGTCTACTTTTTGCACCTTAAATATTTGGGTGTAGATTTCCTGAATCTTATATTGTTTCTGCATCTGTGAATTCATTGAATACTTCCTCTTTGGATAGCTTTTTTTGTATGTTCCCCCTTTTAGATCTATGTTTGAAAAAGAAGTTCCAATAAACCACTTATATATGGTTGAATTTTATCATTGACGATGCTAATCACAGGTAAGAACAAGAAACTTAGACACAAGTTTTGACTTGCTTTCAACGTTTCTTTTTTTCTCTCTGCCTGCTCTATTGTTGCGCTTTTTTGTTTCTAGGCTCTCGACTGTCTTTTATATTTTTGGGTAGGTTTATGCTGGTCTTGTGTGCAAAAGCTTTGAGACAAGCTACTCTTTTTTTGAGTTCACATTTCTCTTGCAAATAATGAACATTGTCAAATATTTATTTAACAAAATGATGGCTGAAATTTGATAAGATGACATGCCTTTGAATCGATGGACACCATTGTTTCCTTCTCAAGAAAAAAAGCAAGAGAATTTCACCCAGCAATTAAAGCCGGGGTTTTTACAACTTTAACATGCAAAATTTCAATAAGGAAACTTAATCCTCCGCATGGCCTTACTAATGTCTGTCTCTTGTTGCAGGAGTTCTTCCAAAATATTTTCATTCAGAGTGGTCAGTGGCGCAGTTCCGCTTGCATGAAGGCTCTCAATATGTGGTTGCCTTTGGCCATCAAAAGAATACCATTGTGATTCTTGGCATGGATGGCAGGTGAGTGAGCATCTTGACCTTGAATATTGTTCAATATCGAGATTTGGTCATGTGAATTTCTTGCCATCCCACTAGAGTTTGGGCAACCATGTACCTATATATCATTATTTAATTAACAGTAGTTCATGAGTTTCACTGATAGCAATGAGAATTTGCAGAGCAAAGTCTAAATTTCATGCATCAGTCATTGATTCTGTTTGAATATTTTTACGGTCATTTTTTGCAGTTGTTTGAGTTTGTGTTTTAAAAAGAACCATGTTACTATGTTGACTTGAAGTGGATTACATTTTGAGTAGAGAAATACTCATTGCAACGCCTCTGGGCATGCAGCTGCAGCCACTGTCTGATTGGCTGATCAGACAGTGTGGTCGCTGCATCGCCCTGTGCAGTGGGCCTTAAAGGCCATGTGCCATCTGATCCACCATCAGACGGCAGTTGCACTGCAATGCCCATGGCCCTGGAGCATTGCAGCATCTCTTTGAGTAATGCTTAACGCAGCATGGTTTCTGTTAAGTGTTGATAGCATGCGCATGCATAGTACATCTTTTTTTTGGGTCACTGCATAAAGAATGTTTCTTAGTTTCAACTAATGTCCAACTCGGATACCTTTCTTCTGAGTCCATGTTAATACAATACGAGTCACAACTATACACCATATTTCAGGAGTCTGATCGAATCATTAATTGTGCCATGCATTCACGTTGGGTTTTGGAGGGGTAAACTTGCTAGCAAGTACTGCAGTTACTATAGCAGTTAGCTAACGGATGTACTAGTATTCTTTTGATGGTTCCAATGATGGCTTAGCCAATGTGGGCATTGGTCTTGGACCCCTGCAGAGTGTTCTATTAGGGAGATTAGGACGCTTTTGTTACTTGTTTCGTTGTTTACACTTTTTTCATCAAATAACTGGTTTGTGATTGGAATTGCAGTTTCTACCGGTGTGAATTTGATCCAGCTAACGGTGGGGAGATGGCACAGCTGGAATGCCACAATTTCCTGAAGACGGATGAAAACTATTGATAGCAGCTGGAAGTTACCGACCCTTTTCACCTTGGTCATCGTTGATACTCTTATTATTTAGTTTATTTTCTTTTTTTTTGGGACCAATAATTTGTAAATATCTGGGGAAAAATGATGGTTTTGCATTACTGCCATCTTGGACGCTTGTGTATCCTTCTTGTGAATATGAATGCATGAGACCTTGTATATTTGCCTCATGAAATAAGTCGAAAAGTGTGCATAATTTAAAAATTCAGAGTCTTTGCGCCCTCATTGTTTTGGTGTTTGTTGTAAGTTTTACTAATGGGCTGGCCATTCCACCATTCCCCTTACAAAAGCCAACATTGTTCGGAGTTACGCATGCTGCATTGAAGGTCAATGCAATGGGTAAATTTTTTATTTTATTTTTTTTAGATGATTCTTGAGGTGCCTTACACGTCCGTACATGTCGATTTTTGATCGAATGATTAAAAAAAAATTAAAAATTAAAAATGGAACTTCAATGAACAGTAAAAAAATATTCTTAGTGGGTCGAGATCAATAACAATTTTTAATTTTTCAGATTTTTTGGGTCGTCCAATCAGAAATCGACCTGTATGGATGTGTAAAATATCTCGGGGTCTATCCGAAAAAAATTAAAAAAATGTATATTAAAAAGGTTACCCACTGCACTGACTCAGTGCAGCCAGCATCACTCGTTTGCCTAAGCTGGAACGACGTTATCTACGGTCTTCGGTTTTGGCCGCACTTGGTGCATTTATGGCAAAAAGTCATGCTTCTCTTTTGTTTCTACCCAGGACAGGGCCCATGCGTCTGGTGCATTTATGACGAAAATCCTCCATCCAGGAAGCTTGGCGTTTATGACCCTTGGTATTTTGGTTTACCACCGAGACTAGTTTGAGTTCGGGGGAAGACGAGTGAAAGCTATGCTTAGTTCACCCGTCAACGTTTTATTTTAAAGGCTCGGACGGTAATGTACGGGTTACAAATGCGTAAGCAAAACGAAAGATTCCTACAAATGCTTATGCAAAACGAAAAGATTCCAAGCGTCAGAGTTGCATTTACTACGGTGCTTCTTATAAGATGCACAAGGAAATAGTGCTGCTTATTTTTTTGAAGTTTATTTGTAACTTCTAAAAATTGTTATTTTTGCTACACATTCTATTTTAACAAGAAATCCTATTGAATCTTGTATTTTTGAGGGAAAACTTTGATTTTATCTCATTCAAAACTTGCTTCCATCAACGAATCTTCGTTTGATGTTGGAAGGAAATGGATGGTAATTATTGAAGTGCTTAGATATGATAATTGGAGGAGTTTATGAGAGTATGAAAGATTACAAGGGTCAGTGTTCAGATGTAAGATGGTTACAAAAGAGCTCAGTCAAAATTTTGTTTCCTGTTACGGTTTCTATTTAGCACTCTTTTTTATAATTGCATTTTGTAACATTCTTATACTTTTTTTGAACTCCAAAAGGGTTCGATTACTTCATTAAAAGGAGCAATGTCATTAGTTACAGCCTGTAGGATAGCAGGAGGCAGACTATAGATATCCAAAACTTCTTGAAAAGTAGAGGACATAGCAAATTTAGCAACCTCATGGGCTGGCCTATTGCCTGTTCTAGGAACAAAGTGTAGAGAGATATTATCAGACTTTGCTGGGATCTGGCAATTGTCGATGATGTGTTGAGCAATCTAGGGAGGTGGTCGCCTGTGCAGCACATCATTTATGAGAAGTTCGGCATTGCCTTCAATAATGACCTCTTGATTCATCTGTTCACCTAGGAGCAAATGCTATCTACACATGTCTAGCAATGTTACATTCAAAAAACATGAGTAACTGACTCAGGAGCCTAAGAGCAAATGGGGCAGATATGATCCACAAAATGAAGTCTTTTTGATAAAACAACATTAACAGGGATGGCGTTGGATAGGCATCTCCAGGTGAAGTAGGAGAGTTTGGGAGGGATAAGATCCTTGACATCAGAATTCCACAGGGCTTTCAAGATTGGGTCGGGAGATGAAGTTGAGGGGGGGGCCAACTTGGTCTCTGAGTAGTCTGTAGGCCGATTTCATTTCATAGAAAATTTCCCATCTAGGTTATGAGGCCAGAGGTAACTATCCTCCATTAGGGAATAAATCTGGGGAAGCATAATGAGAAGAACACCTTGAGCTGTTTCCCTGTCAAAAATCTGATCAATGAGAGTTTTATCCCACTGGTGATCTTTAATAATCTGACATACCAAGTAGGAAGCTTCCCCTTGAAGCAATGGTGACTTTAGGGGGCCCAACAAGTTGGGGATCCATCTCTCCTCCTAGATATTGGTATTGAGACCATTGTTGATAAACTTCTTGTACCTCTCCTAGACAAAACTGCGAACCTGGATCATGCTGGACAGATTCTAGAGCAACCGAGAGAAGCCCAGAGCGAGTAAGGTTCTTGAAGGAATTTCCATATTAGTTTCACCATAGAAGCTTTATTGAATGTCCCCAGATCTCTAATACCAAGTCCCCCAAGCATCCTGTGCCTTTTAATGCAGTCCCAATTCTTCAGGTGAATCTTCTTATGGTCCATAGTGTCGCCCCATAAGAAGCAGCATATAATTTGGTGGAGCCTACTGATAGTGGCTTTAGGGAGGAGCCCAGTGCCTATGACATGAGTTAATAAGAGTAGCCTTCCCTGCAAAGGACATAGTTCTAGCCTTCCAATGATTTAATTGTGATTGGAGTTTCTCTTCGAGGAAAGGAAATTAGGCAATTCTTTGATTTTCTGGCTATAGTAGAGCTCACAAGTATTTCTCATCTTTAGAGAGTAGGAATTTGACATTTATCATGAAGTAGCTGTTGAAGGCTGTGCGAGTATTGGTACTAAACATGAGACCTGATTTGGATCTATTCATAATTTGCCTTGACCAGTGCGCATAGAGATCCAGACTGCAGTGAAGATATTGCACCAATTCCTCTTCCACCGCTTTACCAAGTAAGATCACATCATCCATGTACATCAAGTGGGAGACGAACGAAGCTCTGGAATCGACTTTAAGCCCAAGGATACTACCATCAGCAAATTTGGAATTTATCAGGTAGGATAGGCTTCCAACACACATAATATAAATGTAGGGCGACAGGGGACATCCCTATCTAATGCCCCTGCTAGGAGTGATAAGACCAGCAACCTCACCATTAATAGCAATACTGAAAGTAGTAATAGTAATCCAGAGCATGAACAAAGGGATAGTTGATTGGGAAAAGCCTTTCTTGACCAATATATAAGAGATATAGTTCCATTCTAGGCTATCATACGCCTTGGAGACATCAAATTTGAGACAGAAAGCACCCATTTGCCACCTTGATGTTTCAGGGAATGCATGATTTCTTGAGTAGCCAGGATACTGTTCCAGGAGAAGTCTATTGGGAATAAAAGCATATTGATGATTGGAGATAAGTTTTGAGAGCAAAGGTTATTTGAGCCTACTGGTTAGAATTTTGGAACACATTTTGTAAATGACATTGGAAATGCTAATGGATCTATAGTCTCCAGGATTGGATGGTTGGCTCTTCTTGGGAATAAGAACGATAGTAGTACGGTTAAGGGAGGGCAGCATGATCTCATTAGTAAAGATATTCTGAACAACTGAAATAATTCCTCCTTAACCATATAGTAATATCTTTGGGGAAAAAAGGGGAGGAATCCCATTCGGGCCTGGGGCTTTGCAAGGGTTCATACCTTTGATAGCTGCTTCAATTTCAGTTGGTGAAGGAATGGAACTCAGCATCTCATTATCTTCAGCTGTAACGTGAGGGCTACCTATCGCATAAACCGTCCCAGATTTGCCTAGTAGCATAGTTCTGAAGCCTAATACAAGAGGTGAAAGTGCCTAATGAGAATACTTTTAATTTGATTAGGATCATTGGTCCACTTGCTGTTGGGAGCTGCAAACTAGTGATTCTATTTAATCTCCTTCTACAAAGGATACTGACATGAAAATATTTTGTATTGCCGTCCCCTTCAGTGTACCAATGGGTCTTTGCCCGCTGCCTCCAGAATTCATCTTCTTCTAAGGGAGCATGTTTATATTAATAAACTTGGGTGGAGATTTTGTCTGTGAGTTTCTTTGATGGGTTTAAGCTGTCACCAATCTCAATAGAGGCTTCTGGCTTCCTTTCGGGGCTAAGATGACTAGCTTTGGTAGCCGAGTTGCAGACCTACTGTGAGGGAAGAGTATCCATGGGAGAAGGAGAGACCTCCACCTCAACTGTATCAATTGGGTTAGCTGGTTGTTCAGCAGACCCTCGGACAATACCCAGATTACCTACAGTGTTAGCTATTCCTGAAGGATGCCAACGGCTGAAGTCAACTCATTAACCTCATGACCAAGGACACCACAGAACTGACACAGTCTCGGCATTCTCTCTCATAAGCCACCTGGAAGGCTTTAATTCTACCATTTGGGAGTTTTAACAGAAATCTTTTTCTTTAATAACAGTAACATCAATGTTATTAACCTTGGCTCTAGCATAATCTTTTTCTTTAATAACAGTAACATCAATGTTATTAACCTTGGCTCTAGCATAATCTTTTTCTTTAATAACAGTAACATCAATGTTATTAACCTTGGCTCTAGCATAATCTTTTTCTTTAATAACAGTAACATCAATGTTATTAACCTTGGCTCTAGCATAATTGCTCCATGACATGATGAGGCCAGGCCGGGGAGATGAACAACTCCTATCTGACTAGCAAGCTTCTCCTCAATCTTGACTGGGAAGAGTTCTTCTGGGAGGTCGTATATGCGGGCCCAAATGTCTCCACTTTTGAGTTCGTATTTAGAAGGGGAGGTATTTGGGCTGCACTTTTCAATAGTAATGAGATCCCCGTTAAAATACCAAAGAGTTCGATTCCATACCTAATCCACCATCTCTGGGCTATGAAATCTTACCAGGAAGGTGTTATTAATTAATCTAGAAAGCTCCACGGTCCTGGTGAATTCCATACCCTGAAAAATCCATTCCTTTAATCCTGCTGGCCTTGTTTTAATGTCGGGTTGCACTTTGGTGATGATACTGCTCTTCCATTTCTTCAGCTCCTCAATTATGAGACTGTTCGATCTCGACCAGCTTGGTGCGTTCTTCCTTGTTCAACAACCTTTTAAAGCTAACCAACACATCAGAGTCGATCTGGTTTGGGGAGTCATCAGCTTTGATGTTTGAGTCCTTGATAGAAGCACAGGGGAGGAGTGCAAGAAGGTGAGGATGAGCAAGGAGGAAAACCTCTAGAGCGAGCCGAGGGGACCTCAAGAGCGATCAGAGTGATATGTGAGGTCGAGTTCACTGAATCACTTTTTATACATTATTCTACGGTCACTGCTTTGATAAAACTTGGGAATGGAGTGTATGTTTGCATTCTTATGAACATCCACTGTCCAACTATAAATTGAGGGATCCGACCTCACATCTTACAGATGGTTTGTGGATTTCATTAGTATAAGCTCTCTTCGTTTCACCCTCACGAATGTGATACATTGAAATTTATTCCAGCACTGCTAAAGATGAGGTGCAGTGAAGAGATGAGCAAGCATTTAGATCCACAGATGTCGCCCTTCCAAAAAACAAAAGAAAAAAGAAAAGGTTCCTCAGAAGTCTTTGAGTTAACAAAACTTGGTTACAATTGTATGCGTTTTTTAATTTGAGTCTTTGTTTTCTCAAGAATATTGTTATATTACACTTTAATTAGGAGCTGATTAATTACTTGATTGCTTATTTCCACTCATATTAAGGACATGTATGCTTTCAGAGAAGTTCATTATCTAAGACATGCACCCGTCATAGTTCCACTGCGAGACGCCATGCAGCTTTACGCCACCACCCAGCTCAGAAGCACCCTAATCTTTTTTTTAAAAAAAGAAGTTGGAACACTGCAGAAGAACAGAAAGGAATCAAACATGAGCAACTAATTGCTGCTTCAAACCAGAAAAAAAAAAAAGTAAAAATAAAAATAAAAATAAAAACAGAAGCAAAGGTTGTCACAGGGACCCAGTTAATTTTCCATGTTTATCATCCCCCACTGGATAGAAAAATTTCCATGTTTGGATCATCTTTCCAATTGCATCCTGCACTACCAAATTGAGAAATATTTGCTGTAATATTGCCTTTGAATCATTATCTTACGACTGTGGTTTCAGAAGGTATGTGATCATTGCACCATCTCATAAAAGATGTAGCAGATATTAAAATCGCAGTTCATCTGATCCACAAATTGGACGCAGGCAATATAGCGAGTACTTCCAATCAAACCCAGGGGACACCAGCAACTGCATGAGGGTACGCGCTCAGCATCTCCAGTTCCATCCTCCGCAGAGCAACGCAGAAGGCCATGGCCTCCCGCGCACCCGCCGGCGCCTCGTCCATCTCCTGGTGGTACAGGTACTGCGAGTTCATGTACTCCAGTATCCTGTCGTGCCTGCCTTGGTACCTCGCCACCCTCTCCTCCGCCTGCTCAAGAGCTTCCCTCGTCAGCCGCAGCCTCTCCGCAGCAGCTCGGCGCCCTTCCCATCTCCTGTACTCGGGCAAGCCCAGGAAGACGAGCAGAGCCGAGAGGCTGCCGAGGGCGGAGAGGACCCATCTCCAGCACATGGGTTCTGGCCGAGGGGTGGGAATGGAGAAGGGTACGTGGACGTGGGGGGGTCTTGGCCATGAGACCCCCGAGGTGGAGATTGCCCACAGCAAACCCATGGAAAGGGGTGCATGTGAGAGGGGATTCCTTGCTTTGGAGGGGAGGCCGGAGCTGAGCAGAACAGACTGAGGGGCTGCCGCTTGAGGGGCTGCATGTTCTTCTGACGTCACATGTTATGTATATATACTTGCCCTCAGCGGAAGATTATATTTCATCTTTGATAACTTATTAATTAAGGGGTTCTTAGATTTGATACTGTTCAATTTGACTGTAAAATATTATGAAGATTGATTGTGAAGTCACCAGTTTTAAAATCTGCCAAAGCAAAATCTTCGGTTGTTAGATTCCGATTTTGATAGTTTTCAGTAGTTTTAGACTGAAGAATCAAGCAAAAGTTCGGTTCTCCTCTGCCATTTTATGAGTGGGGCGCAAACTTGAGATGCAAATGGGGTGAATTCAAGGTGAATCTAAGATGGATCCATGCCCTTATTTGCTATGCTGTCAATTTAAAAGCCTCTCTTTTAGTTGCCATATCTATTTGCCAAAATTGTCTGTTATCTGACCTGTAAGCTAATCATCAGTTAAATAATTAACTTATTGCTTATTATGTGCATCTCTAGAACAAAAACATCATATGAATTGTAAAATACTTTTATAAAAAATATAACTAAAATTTTAATAGTTTTAACTTGCAAAACTTTAAATAGATATGGATCGTTTAGCGTTCAGATGGCCCAAATTGGGGTTGATTAGGCTCAGTTATTAATGGAGCTGAATGAACAAAGTAGAACTTGTCCTATTTAATATTTGAGTACTTGCGTCAAACAAACTCAATGTCATAATGAATGAACCAAATTCGAACAGAATAACATTCAAACTCATTTACATCCATGCACATTAGGGGAGCTTTTTACCTTAACTCCTGACAGAAAATGAGGAAAAATGAAATAATACTTTCAATAAATATGTTATTAAAGATAAGAAAAATGCAACTTATGGCATATATCTCAATTCTCAAGATCTCAAGGAAAAGAAAACAAGGTCCACAAGGGAGATGTATGCATCCCACATGATAACAGAAAGGCAACTCATATCAATGTAAGCGGGGAAAGAATGTGTCACCTATATTTTACGAGAGGCCACCTCGGGAAGCTTCTACTGTAAGTTATTTGGAAAGTGTAAAGTTACAAATGTGTACCGCGTTGGTTTCGTCCTGTCTTTGTAGAAGGGGATTTTTGCATATATCTGTATTCTCAACTCCCAACAATACTTTCACAATCTCAACAATATATTACAGTTATATTCTTTTGTCAAAATAATGTGAACTTCGACCAAATATGTTAAAAAAATTCCGTTAAATCTTGATAATATCAGGGGTACACTTGTCAGATTCTAGTGAATTTAAGAATATATATGTAACATATTAGTGAATTGAAAGGTACACATGTAAAATATTTATGTTTGATATAACGGCATTTTGATGGAGAAATATAGCTACAACATTTTTAAGATTCTATGGGTAACTTTATGTGAAAGTTGGAAGTGTAGATGCAAATATAATATTTTTTTATTACCCCCTCCTCCCTTGGACTGCATATTGTATCTTACCTATCAAACTAAACCAAGCCTTATTTTTATCATACCTATCAACGTAGAATAAGGCTTATTTGCAGAATAAATCATGCTTATTTGGCTGTCTTTCTCCATCAAAGTGGCGCCAAGCCTCATTTTGATAGCAGAACAAGGTGAAATAAAGAGGAATTGTTTGCGGAATAAGTCAGCTTCTCATTTGATAGGCGGGATGTGTTATTTCAACAAAGAATGACGTATTCTATCTTAAAATTGTATTTTATATATTAAAAAACTAGTGTATCTTTCACCCTTTTTTCACGCAATTTTTAGATTTTTTGCCAGACTTGAGAGCTTTACCTTAAACCAATTTTTTCCTCGAGCCAACATGAGATTTTATTTTCCCGAGTGCTGACTTGAATTCAACACGGCTAGCATTCAAACTCTAATTATTTATTAAGGTAAATGAATCGAATTCAAAAAATTCCAAGCTTGATTTGTAAAAAGGTTGAGTTTGAGTACAAAATCACTCGACTCTTTAAATTTAGGAAGAACGAATTCGTTTAATATTTTTATCATTAAAAAATATAAATATAATTTCAATCTTTTTTAAAAAAAATCTAAAACCCTTGGCCATGTCAAGGCTTTTAAGTCCTCGTAAGAATTAATGGAAGTATGGCCAATGTGCTTCTTATTTAGACCTCGTTCCAGAACGCTGTCCCAACTATAAAGTTCGAAGGAATTCAAATTTTGAAAAATGCCACCTTATCAACATAAGTATTATAGATTTGAAGAAAATCTCTTACTTTTAAAAATCTCATTTCAAATAAACAGAAAAAAGTAAATTTGAGACTACATCAGAAAAATACGGATAAAAGTGAAAAATAGTAGGGAGGAGTACGCCTCAGTCTCGAGATTTTCCTCTTGTCGATATGGGTGAAATCTAAAAAGATGTCTATTTGAACATGATTCAAATCCAGATTTTTCCCGAATCAACTCCCTTTTTTTCATTTGAAAAAAATTCACCACTTTTTAGATTCTGGTTAAATTTAAAAACTCTTAATCCGAACTCCAATATCTTTACCAAACGAGGCCTTAGTCCCACATCCAAACATAATCGTGAGATTTCTATGGGAAATATCCATGATATGTGATTTTAATGAGAAGGTATATATACCCCTTTATCAAATCAAAGTACCTTTTGCCCTTAATACACCAGTAGGCAAAATCCTGATGCCGCTGCTTCACAACGCGCACGAGATAACAATGAATACAAAGTTTTTCTGGTTGGTGCTCCTTTAAAATAAGTAGAAAAATACCAAATCATAGATGACAGAACAAGATACTTCAATTCAAAGGTACACTCGTTATCTCCATCATATTCTTTGCCCGACTTCCTTGACTCAGTAGTGGAAATGTATGGGTTTGTTTTGATCACCGTAGTTGCCTTTCAAACTACAGTTTGCTTGCTAGTGTTCAACTGGCACAGGATGACCTGGCTGATGTTCACTTTAAAAAGAATAATGAAAGACAAGAAAGAAAATAGAAAATTTGACTGGGTTGTTCAAAGGGGGGAGAAAGTTAGAACACATTATAACAGTACCACCAAAGAGAGTCAAAACTACATCCACATGCTTTTGAACCATAGAACAACAGAACCCGCGCCCACCTTAGACTCTCACATATGGATTCTGCACCCTCCTGGCTCCCGGTTCTGGGCAAAAGGAACTGCTGATGACCTAAAGAATTTATGTCATTCATAGTTTTTTTTTTTAAAACCTTGAACCAGGCTGGTTAAACATCTGACCAGGGAAGAAAGGCCATAGGCTACATATAAGAAAGGATTACATGAGGATGTTCTATAACTGAGGACGAGTGCCCTGTGCCCCCCATGAGGTTACTGCTAAATCAACCAGCAGATCTGTGCCACAGACAACTTAAACCACACCAACCCACGGCCAATTTCTTTGGAAGATGAATGTTGTAAGCAAGAAACCAGAAAAAAATAAATGACACAAGAGGTTGAACTGACCTTGTTACCACTGATATAGGGGAGCAGTTAAGAACTAAAGGTTCAGTCTAACAGCATTCCTGGCTGGTGTCACAAGAATATATGAGTCTGCTTCGAAGACACGATTATGTGTAGCCTAAGTATAGTAACCCAAGAATGTCAGCTAAGAAGAGAGCCAGTCCCAAAGCTGATGAGGTTAGATGTATTAGCATTTAGGCTGAGGCCAGGTAGGCAGGCACCAAAGTCCTTGATTCTGACTACCAACTGCAGCATTTACTAAACTGCATATACCACATTCATGAACTAATCATTGCCATTCCATTCTACCAGTACACACGAACAGGAGAGAGAGAGGCCTGACTAGAAAGACCTTTTCTTTGTCGTTCTTCAATTCTGGAAATCAAACTTCATGGCATGGTATCTTTCATAACAAGACTATACCTTTCACAAAACTTGAGGCAGCCACTCTGATAATTCATTTATTAAAAAGAACCATTGTAATAATTCATAGTGGATTGAGAAGAGTAGACATGTCTTACTCTGTAATTGTGGTAGGAGCTGCCTATCATACTACTATTGACATTTTTTGGCCCCAAGGATTGCCTTGCCTCCCCTTTTCCATCTAACCAGTTCCAGAGATGACAGATACGAACTTTGGTCGCTCATTCTGCAGAGTACTACAATAAGGCTTCAATATTTTGCTTAAAAAAGGAAACACCAGACTCAAACTGTAGACAAGACTTGGCAGCCTTAGCAGTAGTTGGATCCATGGTTATTTTAACAACTCAGAAATATAGCTGACCCTATTCTGATAAGAACACTGAATTTTCATTCAGCAGTCTTGATCTTGAAGATGAACAGTTAGTTGCCAAGGAGCAGTCATCAACTAATGGGAGCTAGAAAATCCATCAACCAGGCATCATACACAACATTTTCTTCAATCAATGAAGTTGGCATAGAAATATCCACTTGTAATGGCCAGATCTCCTTTAAGATTTTATTTGGTGCAGTCAAATCCTTGGCAAACAGAAACCCAAACTATAAGGACAAGAATCAAAAGGATGCTGAGGACAACTAACTTGATTTTCACGTTCTGAATCCACATCTTTCGGCGGACCTGTGTTCCTTTCTTTTTGAAATCTTGTGCCTGTCACATGATCTTGACATCATTCATCTCAAAAGAGGATGTTTAATTACCGTAACCTACATAATTCGTTTGGGAGTTTTTACCTGAGAGTGCAGATCTACAGTCTTCTCTGCAAGATCACTAAGCTTTTCTCCTCTATCTACAGCCTGAAAAGATTCCAGATGGTCAGCAAGGACACACAGAAGCCACTCTAAAGAGGTCTCGCAATCAAAAGCTATATATTTTTGTAAACTTAGTATTGTTCACAGAAGTGGGTTGTCCCTGTGGTGCTTATGAAAATGTAGGTGAACTAGAGTAGGAATTCATTGTTGCTAGAGTAATTCTACTAATGGTAGTTTTGTTGCTTTAAGAGGGATGTAAATATAATATTAAAAATGATTATTTGTGTTCCCTAGATTGTTGTGGATTTCTATATTTCTAAATTGGATACTAGACAGCACTCTCTTTCCACCATGCTCCCTCCTTCACACACGCTCCCCCCATAAGTTATAAAGAAATTTTTTTTATTTATTCCCTCTATTTCTATTTTAATTTTATTGATTCCATTTTTAAATATCCATTTATAGTTGTTACTTGTTGCCTCGCCATCCTCACCAACAGCCAAACGGCATCATCTAGGATAAGTTTGGCTGACCCTAGAGCGGGCGTGCACACGCACAGACACATCTCTCATGCAACAGGAATGTCGTACATGAACATTTTATCGTAAGCTCTTGGATTAAAATTGGATGGCCAAAAATAAGGTGCAAGAAATGGAAAACCTGAATAAGGCAGGTGTCCATATCTGAGCTGGCAAGTTCTCACCCAACCATATAACTTCTTTCCAATCTTGCCCAGAATGCAAAGAGATCCCGGCCAGCATAGCTAGGTGTCATCTGCATGCTGGGTCAACCAATGTTGGCCGTGTATCAAAACAATCGGGTGGGCCAGCACGGAACTATTCCACACAGGGTGGGATGCCCTAGCCATCTGATTCTCATTGTATGGCCCAGGCTGAGATATGGTCCAAGAGTGAGATATGGTCACACCCACACAAACACACACAGAGAGAGAGAGAGAGAGAGAGAGAGAGAGAGAGAGAGAGAGAGAGAGAGAGAGAGAGAGAGGAATGTTCCTATGTGGCCAGTGGTCTAACTGCACGCACTTTTGGGGGGTTTAAACCCCTTATTGGTGATGAAAACTACAATCTCAAGAGATGGAGACAATCTGAGGGACTAAAGGAGTAATTTTCTATTTTTGATGTTTTTATTTTTTTGAATTATTTTTGCACGTCTGATTAGACGGCTATGGTTGAGTTTCACGATCCAATGGAGAAAAAATAAAAAATAAAAAATAATAAAAAATTCTAATTAGCCCCTAGGGTTGTTCCGACCCCTTGGAGTTTTAGTTTTCACCACTAGTTAAGGGTTTTAAACCCCCAAAGGTGCCGTGTGGCCAGACTCCATGGCCTCATGGTAGCATTTGGGTCAAACTCAAGCTTAGCCTATTTGAAATTTGGGCCAGTGTAAATTGAGCCTTAGCCCCACCCAGCCTGCTGAAGTTGCATCCCTAACAAACATGAAGTCAGCAACAAGCTGATGGATAGAAAACTATGTTCAAACTTTTGGGATACCCAGGCCCCATGCACAGAGGGATAGAAGGATGTCATAGACTTTAGAGAGAATCTAGAAAAAGAGGAAATGAGTTTGACATAAGGATATCCAATCTTCTCCATGGCAGGTATGACTAGGACTGAATTGAAACTCTTGAGAATGTTTCCCATGAAATTGAAATCAATGGGAAAGCTGAATAACTTATGCATATTGTTGAGCATGCCACTTCCTGAGCTTGCTCTGAGCTTTAGAGTAAAAAAAACATGCAAACAGACAATCTAAAAGTGGGGTCAGCAGAATTCTTTGAATAAGTTTATGAGTGAGATATGCAAGCTTATTCATATGCTTACCAAGCCTTTCTGGCTCAATTGGCACACAGCCTCTGGTTTGCAGCTGGTGGTTGTGTTTTAATATCCACATTGGGAGATAGGGACGCCCACAAATGACTTGGGGATATACCCCAGACGTCCCTGGACTGTGTCCTACCCATCCTAGTGGAGGACAAAAGGGCTCTAAATGCTTACCCTTGTGTGGCTTCCTCAAACAGTAGCCTGGATGTCCCACCAAGTTTAGCAGGAGCTTGCCTTTTCCTTGTGGCAACTCTTCCTCCCCCTTTTCCTAAACTTTCTCATTACTGCTCCCTTCCATATAATGATGACTATTGAAAGCCTCCATCACTGTTGAAAGCAGTGTGATTCCATGGTAAACTCAACAATGCAGCCATCCCCAGTCTGGTTGAGCTTTTTAGAATTTTTTGGGTCGTCCAATTGAAGATTGGCTGTATCATGTATGGACATGTGAGGCATGGTGGGGATGACCTTAAAAAAAAATTAAAAAAAATTGGGCCTGTGTGCACCGCCATGCAGTGCAGCAAATATTACTTTCTTTCAAATCTTGATGATAATGACCACATGATACATAATATATTCATTCTAAGCTGTAAAGTAGCTTACCATTTAGACAATTCAAAAGCAACAACACAATCTTGTTATCCAACTATACAAATGCTGTTCTGATCCATTCTTCACAAATTCTGTGTTCATGGTTATGTTTTTAAAACCTTTTAACTGTAGACAAATGAGATACCAAAAAGGAAGATAAAATCACGTTACAACAATATATTTGAATAGTTGGCATCAGAACTGAAGAATTGACTCTTCATATCAAGATTCCCCACTTACCTATTCAAACGAATTGTCTGGATAAATGAACTTTCTGGACTGTTCATTGTCTAAATATTCATTCAAATGCCCAGCCGAGCCACACCTTGCTTATCGACATTGAATGGATATAAATAGCCACATGTTGCACAAGTATAACTTATGATGCAGTGTTTAAATCCTCCCACCAACAGAAATTAGCATATTTGAGTTTTAGAGTGCATGCTAGTCACAAACAAGGACATGAGCTATTGAATACCTTTTCTATGTTTTCGAGCATAATGCTTTTAACTTCCGAAACTTGGGCCTTCACTTTCAAAAGCTTAACAATTTCTTCTGCATGTGCAATTACATAATGCATATGCTCCTTTATAACTGGACTGCATATTGAATTCAAAGGTCACATTAAATATTCAAAGAAGGAAACCTAAAAAAAGAAATATATCTTCTGAAAGTAGAAGCAACATGAATCTAAAAACAATAATCCTACCCAAATTCTTTATTGAGACTTTTGGCAAGGGCTGTATCTGCCTTACCACCTCCATATCTTTTCTTAAAGTCTGCTTTTAAACGTTCTAAAAAAGCCATGGAGACTTGTTTCCCAACAGAATCCTTTACAACAACGCAATAAGCTGCAAAAAAAATGAGGAAGATTGAGCATCTCTAAATAAAGGTAAATTAGAACCTCAATTTTATATCACCAGGACATTGTGTTCTACAGAAAAATGGCGTAAAAATAATCATGTAAAATCTATGCAAAATTAGCACCCAGAATAATAAGCTGCATCCACGTTACCGAAAAATAAAACATAATTTCACATGCACTCATCTTAAGATATTGATTGAGTTTGCATTTTACAAGGTTCCATGTTTGGATAGATCACCCTGTAATTTGTAAAATCTAAGGAAAGGCCTTTGAAACCTTACAAATCTTTTTCCTGAAAGCGTCATTGACATAAATCCCCAAGAAAGACTATACTATTGATAATAACACCAAAAATTATTGCTTTTAAACCCTTAAGGATGCTCTCATCGGTGTATGTTTCCGCAATATGGTACCACAGTTAAAAGAAGGTTATGGCTTCCAAACAAAGTATCAAAAATTGTGCAAGGGTTAGTAGTTGCAATTTCTCATAGCATTACAAATTAAAGGCTTAAAAATTGTAACCAAACTTCTTTCTCTCACTTAGTTCACTGTTTGACCCTATTCAAAGACAAAATACTTTACAGCATTATAATAATGTCCCTTTTAAGGTCGTGACTTTGATAAACTTGGTCATTCAATGAAATCTTGAACAATTTCATGAACTTTCACTCTCCAATGCAGTCATAACTATTACATTGCACAAATTGACTCCATTCTCTTTCTATTAGTAAACTTTATTTATTTCCTAATCTCGTTGACTATATATATCATACACACACGCATTTTAATCAATATTAGAATATACAGAATTGTCTTTCATTGTTTATGTTGACTTAATTCAAAAGGCATTTTTTTTAAAGTGGATAGTACCGAGCATTGCATTAAAAGAGAAATGGGGGGCATACAAGGATAGGAAAAGTAAGCTCACAAAAAGGCCCCTGTATAAAAGACACCAAGATGGGGTGCCCAAAATCACTCACCCAATGAAGAGAAAAGGGAGCAGTCCGGGGCATGAATATGACACAACAAAATGCCCCACTCCTGGACTATCACAGATGAAAGACAATAAGGCTTCCTTCATCCTGGACTCCTTTCTAAAGACTCTAGCACTGTCTCCCCAGACAGTCAATATTGTAGCACGAAAGACCAGCCACCAAATTCTTTGTCCTCTTTAGATTTCCTCAGGTCCTCAGTAAAGAAATAACAAAATGCATTATTATTAGATAGCTTAACCTTTGCATTCCTTTTACATTCCTAATCCTTAGGCTGAACATGCTTTAGAGGACCTGATGTATTCTACACTCTGGTCTTCAATGCTATGTAGGAATGAATAGGAATACCATGACAAGGTTGCTTTGACGTGGGAGACTTTGACAATAATGAAGCTGAACGTCATTGGTTAGGGTAAACATCACATTGCATCGGCATTGGAGTGCTTCATAAGCATATGTTCTTTTGTGTGTGTGTGTGTGTGTGGGGGGTGGGGGTGGGGGGGGATAGGAGAGAATGTATAGATGATATAGACTTACTATCGTACCTTCTTACTTTAGGAATGATTGGATGATTGAAGAGGATTTAAGAATTTTCTGTGTCAAATTTTTTCTTCTTTGTTTCATGCAAATGGAGCAAGAAGGGTGACAGATTGGCAGAAACCAATGTTACTTTTCTGATGGATTGTATCCTCTATGCTACCAATTTAGTAGATACAACGCCACCTTCATTTCAAGCAGGAAAAGAAAACATAGAAATAGTATCTAGATTTTCACCGAAAACAATAAAGACAACTCTAACTCGAGAATAACCAGGAACATAGGTCTGGAAAATTGAATTCTTAATCATAATTTGCACCGAGTTATGAAAGCGAACGATGAGCTCTTTCATGTGTTCATTTACCGATGGTTGAAATGTTTCCAGTTGGGCGCCATGTCATGTGCATTCCTGGATCTATAATTACTCACACAGTCCGACAGAACTGAGCCAATTAACCAAACCCAGAATTACCTCTACAACCTCCTAATTCCATGCCCTAATCCCTGTCCTCCACTACGAATCTCGACTACCCAACATCGAGAGACCGGCCCTTTACAAGCTTAATCTAGATCCCCCAATGTCTAAAAAACCATCTTGCTTTACGCAAGGTAGCATGCACCACCCACACGACTGGAATCCAAACCACAACACACAATGCAAGGATCAAAATTTGTCACCGGAATCAATAAACTCAATTAACAACCCTCTCACTTCGGGGATCTCACATCACACACTCCAACACAGGGATCCACGTAACATAACAAATCCAAACCCCCAGGGGATCTAGCGAAAGAAGCATGCGGGTGGTGGGCGAACGCACCATAGCCGTCCTCGACGAGGAAGTTGAATGTGTGGTGGTCGCAGGCGTAGGTGAACCTGTTGTTGGAGGAGGGAAGCTTCTGGAGGCACTGTGCAGCGATGGCCGGGAAGTTCCCGGTGAACTCCGTGTACTCCGCCAGCACCACCGTCCCCCTCGCCACGAAACTGTATATGAAGGACGCCACCGATGCGCCGACGCCTCCTTCCTCCTCGTCTCCAGCGCCGGCCGCCATGCCCTTCTCCCCTTTTCCCCTCCCTCCACCACCGCCCTCGCCGGAGCCGGCGATCCCAGGAAGAACGAGAGAGAGAGAGAGAGAGAGAGAGAGAGAGAGGGAGAGGTTTAAAAGAGGTTTGCGAAGCTCCCACTCGCACACATGCTTTTCCCACCGGAGGGGGCGAAGCGCCACAGAATGGGGCGGGAAGGCGTGGCGCGGATAGGTGACTCAGTTGGAGACCCCGGTGATCTATTGGTCGAGATGGATTGTTTGTCGTGCTAGCGAGTAAGGGGCCGGGGTCCGCGGCGGTGTCGCTTAAGCATATTGCGTGGGGCTCCGCTAGAGCTCCGTACTGGTCGCATTATCTCTGCGGTCTCTCGGCCGGGCGGGTGTGTCGTGTCCGGACAGCGTAATACATACTCATCAATCGCGGCGCACGACAGGGTTCCACCGGGGGTAAGAGGGGAGAGTCTGTTGGGTCCAGAAAGTTCGAGACTGACCCACCCATGTCCCATCCACAGTCCACAGTCCGAGTAGTTTACTTAGCGGCAGATGATGGAATAGGCATTTGCATGTATAGAACCTGAAAAATATCATATCTGTGTAAATACCTCTAACTCTTACATATTATATTTGATACTCCTGAAATCTCAAAAATATCCGTCCAAATAACTTCAACTTTAATTGAAAATGCCAAAAAGACCCCGTTAAGTCTTGATAACATCAGGGATACATATACAAAATGTTAATGAATTTAAGGATATATATGAAAAAATATTAATAAATATAGGGGTTTGTATACAAAGCGTCACTTTGATTGGAGAATAGGAGAAAAATAAGGACAAATAAAGGGAGAATAAGTTTAATTTTATTTTGACAAACGGAATGACTTATACCGACGCAGAATAGCGTATTCGGAGAATAAGCAGAATAAGCCATCTCAAACTAGACCCAAGAATTACTTATTCCCTACAAAACTATCAAACCGAAACACCCCTTATTTTGGTATACGCCATTCCGTCAATGAGCCTCACGTAATAACTTATTCTGCAAACAAAGTGAGGCAAGAGATTTAGGTTTGATTTAATGGCATTTTGACATAAAGATATAGCCACAACATTTTTGAGATTTTAAAGATATTGAAAACAATATGTGTGAGTTGAGAGTACCTATGCAAATATAATTTGCTCAGAAGTATTTATGCAAGAGTTCCTATAGAATAGGGTAGCTTCAAGATGTATATGCACAATCATCCCAAATATATATGATTTCTATCTAGAGGTAAAATTTTAAAAGAAAAAAATAACTACATAATAAATAGGTAAAACTACATAATAAATAGGTAATAACCAATCTCCAGCGTTGACAATGAAAAACAAAGTTGTGTTTATAGTCTCTTTATTCGTATAATCTCATGGTTTACAAGGTTTAAGTTATTAAAGTTACATTCTTGTGCAACAATGTGACATATTAAAATAAAAATATTAAATGTTTTTATACATGAAATAAAATGTTAAGTACCAAAAAATAAATATGCATCCGGTGTTTGACTCGAGTTTTACTTGCCATCACTGAGTGGTGCTGCGCCATATTGTGGTGTCTAAACATCACCAAAAAATATAAATTTTTTTAGGCCAGTCCATCATGTCTCACATGTTTGTATTACTCGATTTTTATTTGAACGATCTAAAATTTTAAAACTAAAAAATTTAGTCCTAATGAATATAAAAAATATTTAATAAGAAAAACAAACCTCAAAAAACAATCACCTTAATGGGCCAAGTCTGATAATATTTCTTATTTTTTAAAATTTTAGATCATCTAATCAGAAATTAGATTGTTTGTACATGTGAAACATGCATAACATGCTGTAGTATCCCATGGCAGTGCAGCAAGTAAGACTTTAGTCAAGGAGGCATAGTAAAGATGCATACATGTTGGAGAGGCTATAAAATAGTCTTACATCGGTTAATTTCAGTTGTGGCCAGTGCTTATGATCTTGAGCCCTTCAAATTCAACACCCGAGTTTTGTGGTTTGTAAGATGGTATCAAAGCATAGGCCTATCCCAACTTTATCTTCTAATTTGCACCACCTCCTGTTATCGAATTTTCACGGTCCATCTAGACCGTGAGGGAAAATATTGGAGCGGCTATATAATAGTCTTACATCGATTAATTTCAGTTGTGACTAGTAATTATGATCTTGAGCCCTTCAAACTCAACACCCGAGTTTTGTAGTTTGTAAGAATACACTTATACATTCATTTTTTGGGCATTTACCATTCTACGCATGCATAAAAACATGTAATATTTGTAACTTTAATAACTTAAACCTTGTAAGTCAATAGATTATATGAACAAAAGCTTATTTTTTGGCTGACCAAAAGTTCGACATTGTTATTACCTATTTATTATGTAGTTGTATTCTGTTTTGAAATTTTAACTCTAGATAGAAATCATATACATTTGGGATGCTTATATATACATATAGTGTTGGAGAGAGAGAGAGGCCATTATGTACCGTTAATTTTTTGTATTGTCGTGTATTTCCAATATTTCGTAGGTCTATTGTCATCAACTGTTTGCTTAACTTAACCTTGGGTAAGTTAAGAGAGTAAAAATACATTTAACATGTTAGATGTCACACAAGATCATCATTTTTCCTTCTTTTAGTCAAAATGAATGTTTTAAGCATGATCTCTATTCATCATTAAGGTATCGTTTGGAATATCGTATGAATGTAAAGTTTTGTAAAATGGATTTTTTTTGCGTCATAACATTTCTGTTTTAAAGTATAATAAACTCATGTGCCATTCTTTTTTCTTTAATTTTAATCATAATTCGTTGTATCGTACATGATTATGAGTTAACTCGTATGTAGACAAATTCGAGTTGCTGGCATGCATTAAGTTGAATCGGATCATTTTAGCTCGTACATACATAATAAGTTGTTTTAAATTAAATTTTTCTTATTTACTAAGTAAATTTTTCTTAAGTGTGACTTAAACTTATTGCTATTACTAAACTCATTGTCTCAAATTGACCTAACTTATGTGACCCATGCGAATTAGATAGAGTCATATTGATATTGACTCATATATGAGAAGATACAATATGGTATAGATCAGTGATGCGTTGAACCATGATTTTAATTTCAGTCTAAAATTCTCAAAATTAAGATTTTAGAAAATTTAAAACTGACAATTTCAAACCCAAAAGATTACAACATTTGACAACATGCCAAACAAGAAGTAAATTTAAAAAAAGAGCAGAATCCTTGTCTCATTTTCATTAAATGAATCTAACATTCTTATTACCAATTACATTTTTACGGAAACAATAATAAAAATGATGCCGTGTTTATTCCATTAAACTAAAAATACTATTCTAGAAGAGAACAATGCTGCAATTTTTAAGAAATAAGTAGAAAACCTAACACGTTAATATGATGCACTGGATACTAAGAAATACAAATAAGTTTATGCACACATATTGGTGTCGATATTGAGGTCGCCTAACCACTTCAAAAGCCTTGCCTTTGACATGTGATTTCGTAATCTTTATGCCACTCTCTTTTAAACATAATCAATTAAGGACATTATTATAAAGTAGGATCGTAAACGGATAGGATATGGAAACGGAAATAAGTGTTTTTATTTTTCAATTCCGATAATAATAACCTATTTTCGTTTTCGATTTCGATAAAGTCAAAAAATATATTTTCCGTTTCCACTTTTGATAATTGAAAAATGCATTTTTCATTTCCGATTTGTTTCCGATTCCGATATTGGAACCGGATATTATTTTTGATAATTATCAAAAAATATTAATTTCTTAATTAATTTATTTAAAACTTATTAGGATCATCCCTTCTTACAAAAGTCCTTCTTCTCAACCATTAGATTAAAAATGATCCAAAGGTTAATATTTATTATTAATAATAAGCTTAATAATAATCAAAATTAAAAATCGGAAAACAGATATGAAAATAGGTGTTTCCGTCGGAAAACGGATACGAAACCAGGTATTTCCGTTTCTGATAACTTATCGGAAATATCTGTTTTCGATTCCGATAATTATCAAAAAGGGATTTTTTTTTTTTTGATAGCGGGCCAAAAAATCGGATAATCGGGTTTCCATTGACAGCCCTACCAGAAAGACAAATGGTGTCTGTAATGATATCCTTATCGTCTCTCATTTCTATTTAGGGGCATTTTGGTTTGGCATAAAATATCAGTTTTGACATCATAGATTTTAAAAACAGAGAGACTAAGACCTCTGATTTTTATAAATCTCTGATTTTAAAATCTCTGGCTTTAATTTTTGGTAATTTTAAACTGAAAATCCAAATCAGAAAAAAAAAGAAAAGAGTACTGTATATAGGTCAACAGATTTAAAACACAACATTGTAAACATATAGAGAATATCACAAAATAATTTGCAATAGTCCAGATATAAAAAAATTACCGTTTTACCGTATTCTACTATGTTTTACAGCACTTTACTTCACACCAAATTACAATCAAATACCCACGTTAACTCGTGGCCCAGAAACAGCCCATTGGTAATCTAAGCTCAGAAGCCGAGGCCCAATAAAAGATTGCGGCTCTACAAGACTGGAAAGGCCCAGAAATCAACACGTTGCAGCCTTTGTTAGTAAGTAATTTTTTTTATTTTTTAAATTTTATCTGTACGTTGATGTGCAGATAACGTCGAAATATATTTAATGGGAAAAACAGTCCCCATGTGTAATGTTCAGATGATAGAACAGACGTGGAGGGCTCAATCTAGTTCATCTTTTTTGCATCGCTACATGTATCAGTACAGTAAGAATTACTCCCGAGTCATTTATGTATCGTTCTTTTGTCACTCTTTCAGCATTTGTGCTTTTCCTGTTCACTTGGCCCATTGAGCTTGTTGTCCTCTCTAGATAGAAATCATATATATATTTATGCATTTATGTAGCATTTTCAACATAATAGATGCGAGGATTTGACTTTGTTCTCTCTCCTCACGGCCCAATTTGATTACAAAATAAAGTAGAATAGGATGCTTTATCCGTGTTATTATTTTGATTGCGTAAATTTCTTGACTCAAGCGAGAAATTTATTATGAAGTTTGGGAGAATAAACAATTCAAGTAAAAATTTTGATTTACTTATTCTAGATAGGTATTAATGGCACCTTCTTTTTCATATTTTATTTTTTTGGTTATTTAAGTAATTAAATGAGTTATTTTAAAGAGAACTAGAATATAATTACCAAAGTCAAAACTTATTTTAGATACAATTAGAATAAAATTACCAAAGTAAAATAAGACTTGTTCAAATATAAGTAATCTCAAATTGCTAATACTAAACAAGCTAGATAGAGTAATGGGAGCATTGGAGTAGGTAAGAAAAATAAAAATAAAAATCTTTAAGTTTAGTCCCCCACATGTCTTACATGTGCAGACAATCTAATCTTCAATCGAATGACCTAAAAAAATTTAAAAATAAAAACTCGAGCTTTAATGATCAATAAAAAATCACCCTTAATGAGTCAAACTCGATAATATTTTTTAAAATCTTTTAAGTCATCCAATCATAGATTAAATTGTACGGATATATAAAGCATGCGATGCCCAACCTTAAAAGCGTTTCTAATTTTTTTTTTACCTATTGTAATATCCTCGTCACAATTGGTGAAACATTACAATAAATATCACTCACGTATGGTACTTCACCCATAAATTGTACGCAACATAGCTCCCTACATTAGAATGGAACCACTAGCAGCGACAAGATTATTAATTTTCCCCGAGCGACTTTAGGAGCCGCCGGAGAGAGAAGCTCCTACCTGCCTTAGGCTTGTCTCCATCGTTGCTCTGCCGGGAGGGGGGAGGGTTTCTTCTTCCCTCTAGGAAGAAAGGGAACATCCCACCCCCCTGTTTTTCCATCTCTCCTTGGAGGAACCATCTTCTTTTGAGGAGGATTTTGCACATATTTTTCCTAGATTTCATCTCCCCTTAGGGAGATTAATGTTCTAATTTTTCTCCTGTGTTCGATGGATCTTATTGCAGTAGGGTCATCTTTGTTTCAAATCTTTTGTTATCCTAAAGATTTTGGGTAGGTCGCCTATTATCTTCCCCATCTTGGTTCCTCGTTCCTTTGGTGCTTGGTTTGCTGGTGTCTTGTTTCGACATCTCTCACGGTTGGCTTCTCCATCTATGGATGCTCTCCATATGTTCGCCCTCCGGTCGCTTATTATGGCTTTTAGCTGTATCATGTGGAGGAATGTCGAAGTTACACTCTTATTACAGTACGGTTCTTGTTGGTTACCATCATTGGGAAGATCTCGGCTGATCTGTGCGGCTCCTACAGGCCTCTTTGCGGAAGTGTGTCCTACGAGATCCCTCTTATTGCAGACCTTACTTTGCCTCTTGGAAGGTGTAGCTTTGGCCAGACAAAGGGAAGCCTCCTTAGTGGGATGCGGCTTCTTCAAACCCTCGTCTTTACTGTTCTGCACTGTCAGCCATTTGTTTGAGTTTGATTTATACAGTAAAGGTTTCCTTGTCATATTGTCATATCTATGTGATGCTTTGTACTTCGGCTCTACTTTGATTATAAAATAAGTTATTTGGAATTATTTATCTGGAATAGCGTATCATAGAATAAGGAGTATTTCGGTTTAATAATTTTGTGGGACCCACTGAATAAGAAGAATAAGCAGTTCTTGAGTATAAGGTGGAATGATTTATTCTTCTTATTCTGGTATAAATAATTTTGACGCGGTATAAGTCATTTCGTCTGTCAAACTAAAATTAATCTTATTTTAAAAATAAGAGATCTTATTTTTTTCCTATACTCCAATCAAAGTGGCGGTGGAATGGGCGTGGGTATGGTGCTTACTTTAGTCTTGTTGCATGTACCAATTGATGAAATGAGTTGACTTGTTTGCTGCCCAAAAAAATAATGGAACCACGATAGAAGCGAGTGGTCTCCCTCGCCCCAAGGTCAGCTCGTCGCCCAACGACGGTCAGTCGAGAGGGGATCACCCCTCGCTCTCTTGTTGTTCCCTCCCAACGGGTTTTTCTCTTCGCCTTCACTTCTTCTTTGTCGGCCCTCCTTCCCACATCCATCTCTCTACCCCTTCGTTCCCTCTTGTCACCGTCATCCCGTTTTGCCACTCCCCTCCCTTTTCTTTCCTTCGGTGTTGCTCTGGGCGGACTGTTGGGTGGATTTTCCAGTTCTTCCTCTGGATCTGTCAGGTGTGCGACTACCTGGTTTTTGTCTCTTGCTTTGAGAGGACCCTTCTCCGCTTATGGCTTGCGGCCCTCGGCAGACAGCTTGGCTTTCCCCTGTTTTGATGTTTAATAGCTTCCCCCTGGTTCTCCCCATTTTCCCAGGCCATATCCCTGCTGCTCATCTTCATCCGCGTTTGGATGTGTTCTGATCCCTCTCGAATTCCCCTGCAGCAACTTGTTCTTGGCGTGGGTACCCATCTTGTTCCCGGCTTTGCGGCACATCTGTGGGGAACAGCAGATGCTTCCTATTGGCGACAGAGGTTAGCGTTCCTTCTTCACTTCTCGCGGTTCTCTAGATGTTGAAGCAATCCAAGGGCCTCGTGTTGTTGGGCATATTCCACACACCCGTGTTGGCTGTGTTCTCCGAGGTCTTCTTGTGCAAGCATCCTAATGGCTTTTGAATGCAGTTATTTGGTGCGTTGGCGGTCCTCATCCTCTTCGGCAACTCTGGTTCTTCTCCGGTGTACTTGCCTTTTGCTAGTAGTGCTCTACTTTGCTTTGAAATATTTATCTTTTCTGGAGATGCAGGTGGTCTTCCTATACTGAGCATGGCAGGGTATGGTTGGGTTATGGGATTCTTGTACCTTGGTGAGATGCGTTTGCTTACTCTAACGTTCTTCTCAGTTGAATGAGAAAGCCCTCTTTAATGTCCAAAAAAGGGTATGGAACCGTTACGGCATTAGCGCTCAGCTGAATATTGCTGCTATGAGTTACGATATATATATGGGTCGAGATGTAAATTGAGTGGGTTAGACTGGGTTACGTGATAATTTAGGTCTGATTTAAATTCAAAATAGTTCAGTCTAATTTTAGTTCAGCTTAAATTCAGTTCAAATTTAATCTAAATTAAGTCAAATCCAATTCCAATTCAATAGTGATTGGGTTGACTTGGGTTGAGTTAAGTTGGCTCTGTTTATAAATGATTTAAATAGTTTGTTAGAAGTATTTTACTTTTTGTATGAATTATTATAAAAGTCAATAAATTAAATTGCACCAGTCTATTTTCAGTCAGCCTAGATTTAACTAATGTCAAGACAAATTTAGTTTAACCCAATTTATATAATTTGGGTGAACCCAATTTCTTTTAATATGGGTTGGGTTGGACTGGACCACGGACTGAGCCGCTCGATTGACACTTCAATATATTGGCTATTTAAGTTTGGACCACTTTGGTAAGTAGAGTGCGTTGTTGGCCTGGAATTTTATTGGGGCATGGCCCAGAGGATTATTTCCTTCGGTGGCGGAGTTGGGTTGGAATCGTCACTTAGAAAAGCGAAAAATTCTTGTTTAGTGTGGAATTATCCCTATTAAGAGAACGCTGGGATTCAAACCTCTCCTACTCAAAGACTATAAACACTTGACTATTAAACTACTTGTCCAGAAAGTATTGGCCCAAAAGTATTGTGAGAAAGGCAACTCGTTACTAGACAAGAAATCTCTAGCCATTCTTTATAGTCAAAAGGAAGGCCTCCAAATAAAAAGTACCAAAGGCACTATTGACACTTTGATCTCGACATCTTCGTTCAACCTTAGTGATCTCACTGTCAAGCACCAGAAAGGGAGCTCAAGGCAGGCTGCCACTTCATAAAACCACAATAGGCTTCCAAAAATGGGGTAAAGCACATTTCTGTTCTGCTCTGTCTACCCTTTTTAACTCCAATAGATTCTCCGTTGAGATGTTCCTCAGTGGTCTTCACAAACCGAAGAGTGGAATAATGATGTAAAATTAATATTTCCCTTGTTCTAATACTCCCCACCTCTAACATTATTCGCATCCGTCTATACTATCTATTTTCGTTAGGACTATTAATGGGCCCGTTTTGGAGGTAAATTGACCCTGGCCCGGCCCAAGCCCAAGTACCTCCTCCTCAGATCCACATTTGAGGTCATGGAGTTGCGCGAACCAAACCACGTCCGTCTGGCACGAGAACTGAGCGTTCTACCATGCGAGTTTGATACTGTTTTAGGTAGGTGCACCCTCAGTGGTAGCCAGTGAGGGATCCAGCTTATTACTAGTGGGGTCTCATTATTCTATTAAATTTTATGAAAGCTCAGTAATCATAGTTCATTTGAATGATTGACTTTTACAAAACTTCATAAAGACTCATTGATCTTGACTCCATTAAAGTAATTGTAACCGCACTGGCTCACTAATTCCGGCTCAATAAAGTGACCTATTGATCCCTTATCTCAGTGATTTCATTAAATAAAATTTCTACATCCACCACTAATAGTAGCCAGAAATAATTTGAAGTCTTAACTTACAATGTCATAAAATATTACACTTAACATAAATATACTCACCTGCATTGTGCAATGTTTTATCATGGCTAAGAGTAATTTATTGTATTTGTAAATTATTAGATCCTCAATCCTATAGTCATATTTGATATAAATGAATATCTACCACGTATATGCACAAATAAATAGTATTGTTAATCTAAATTAACGTACATTATAAAAACTTAATTATTATTTTTTATACAATATTTATCAAAAATTTTAAACTTTCAAACTTAGACTTGACAAAGCCAAATCAAAACCCATGGAAAGATCAGACGTAAAATCGTGGCAAATAAAAAAGAGTAATATATACTTACTGCAAACTGGGGTTTGCAGGGTTTATAACGGGGTTGCAAACTCCAAGCACAACCGTTTGATCTTCTAGATCAACCAGCTGCCATTGAGGGACAAATTGACATCACCCGGCTCCACATTCGCATCATTTAATCTTTGTTCAGATATCCAGTGGCAGACGTAGAAATTTTGTCCAATAGGGTCACTCGGATGATTATTAAATATATCGATATTTTATTTTTATTATATTAAAAATATTAAAATAAAAAATAAAAATAAATATATTTTAATTATTATAAAATTGATATACTTTAATAAAAATGATACACTTCGTTACGAAGACTTTTTTCTTCCAAATACATTCAACGAATTTTTTGTTAAATCATAAATATAAATCATAATACTATGTAAAAAATTCAGTGGAATTGAGCTCCGAGTGAGACTGGGGTCCTATAGGTCATCTAAAAATTCAGTAGGGTCACTTTATACCTAAATTTGAAATTTATCTTATTAAATTAAAACTCTTCTAATAAAATTTTAAATTTTTAGTGGGTTCTGGACCCCACTGAAATGAGCTGCATCCGCCACTGCAGATATCTAAGGGCTGTTTGTTTTAATGTAAAATTTTGTAAATTATTGGTTACAAAAATTATTGATTATAAAACAAGTGTAATTATCTTATTTTAAAATCACAGAATATTCATTTGATTATTTGTAAAACAAACCAAGAGAGATGTTTTAGTCTTCTTTTTTTGGTTTACAGAAGGTTTTTATTGTAAAGCAAAATAAGGGAATTGAGTTGTCAAGTGTATGGAGAAGGTCTAAACAAGATTTTACTTTATATATATCATTTCAAATAATTGAAGACACGCTAAAATGAAATAATTATTTTAAATCACGTTGTTTTTTTACGTTTAAACAAAGAACCCCTTAAAAGAAAAAAGAAATGAGACCATACTCCTCCACCAAATGAGATCAAACCTGGAGTCTTGCAATTTTCCGCGACCACTTTTTCAATGGTATACCTTTTAAATTTTATGAATAACTTTAGAATAGAAGTAAAAAAATCAGAATAATATTGATGTAAACAAATTAGACTTTAAAGTCATCATAATAATTTTAAAATATTTAAAATTTATTGGCTAGCGTGTTGCTAAAGTGTCACCGCTTCGTTCACTTTCACTTTTTATCTAAATTTCTCTCCTATCTTATTTTTTTTATAAATTTAAAAAAGAGTATGACTTTTTCTTTAAAAATCCAATGGACATAATTTTAACATACACACCCTTAAAGAGTTGAGAATATCTTGCTGCACCGCCAGAGACTGTTACGCTTCCGAGCAGTGCAAGCAAGTTAATAATAAAAAACTTTTTTATAACTTTTTTTAAACTTCCCAAGATGCCCTACAACCTCCTGCAATCCGATTTTTGATCGGATATCTAAAAAAAAGATGAAAATTTAAAAATCAAGTCTCAATGAATAGTAAAAAATTGGATTGGGGAGTTGTAGGGTATCATGGGGGTTTTAAAAAAAAATCAAAAATTAATTTTTTGTTTACCATAATTGCACTGCCAAACAACTTAATAATCTGTAGGGATGCAGCAAGATATTCTCTAAGGACCGGTTTGTTTTGGGAATAAAAGTGTGGACGCGTTATTCTAGGTGCGGACGTGTTGTTCTCGAAATAAGTAGAATAACTAAAATGTGAGAATTACTTACTTCTGGAACAAGAAAAAATGCTTCAAAGAGAATTCTTGTTATTCTTAATAAGAAATACGTTTCCATGAAACAAACTGACTCTAAAGGTCATGTTTGATTGTAGGATAGGGATAGGGAAAATCCGGGTTAGTCTTAAGGAGCCCGATAGGTTTGTCCTAATTTAATCCGTTTTTTGCTATTCAGAAGATAAGTTACTCTTGTTTCAAAGTAGAGGTTAGCCTAAGATAAGTACATAGAATCTTCATTTAAATATTTTTTAAGTTATACATACTTTAATTTATCATACGTCTATTTTGAATCAATCATATTCAACTAGTAATTATTTAGATGAATTTTGTTTCACTCAAATACTCTTAAATGTATTTTAGGTAATAACAAGAATATGATTTAAGTAATTTATATAAATAAATTTCATTATTAAGGATAAAAAATATAGTAAATTTCATTATTATCTCTCCACATAATTATTAAGTGTGCTTCATATATTAGTAATTAATTTATTTAATATTTTATTTTGATATTAGTCAAATGTTTCACCGTTAAATGGAGTGTAATAATGTTAATCAAAATAATTAACTATGATTCATGTTAATTAATATGTATTAATCATAATAATATTTATTAATATTATCAATATTAATTAACATTTAGTAATATTAATTATTAATATTAATTAATCTTTATGAATATGTATGAATAAATATAATATTTTTTAGATAATAATTAACATTTATTACTTAATATTTATTAATATTTAAATAGAGTATTAACACATAGGCTAATCCCTTCTATCCCACTTCTGGGTGAGATACATTAGTCAAGGTTAAAGCCCGGTTAACACCCATTTAACTCATTTTTAACTCAAATAAATTAATTTTGCAATCAAATTGTAAAATGCTTGGAAGTGGGATAACCAGAATTATTCCTGGGCTAACACGCAATCAAACAAGGCCAAAGAGTTTGGATTATATGACAGCTTGGAGTACATACGTGAGTAGAGTCACGTGATGCCAATCTCGGGGTAATATTGCCCTCCATTGGCGATCTTACACCATTCAAGGTGAGATAATATGTACTTTTTTTTATTAATTGAAACAAAACATTTTTCTTTATTTTTTTTTGGTGAAATGAACATGTCTTCCAACAACCATCATTCTACTATTCTGGTACCTTTTTTTTTGTTAAGATGAATTATGATATTTAATAGAAACATTTTTCACATCGTACGGCTGTCATTATTAGTAGACAGCCAGATCAGTCGGGTCCTACGTTGGAACACATCAAGTCACACTGGAACATCAGACGCCACCATTATATACCGCCACAGAGCCAGAGGTGCATCGGACTGTTCATCACGATCATCTCTGATCACGGCTTCCTTTTTTCTGTCCTCTTTTTCTTTAATGGCATTAAACGCGTGTCATTTATAATAGCATTCACCTCGGTAAGGTGAAGACACCAGCTGCTTTTCCTGTGCCCCCCGTTCATGGTGGGACCCAGGGGTGGCAAAATCTGTCCGTAGGATTCTTCGGGTCCACAATTACGATGATTGATGGTGGCCTTCGACCGGCTGGACGCAAGCAAATAGTCCTCCCGCTTTGATTGATTGAACTCCAAGTATCCATCCAAAGTTGAAATAAAATCTCTATATTTCAAAACAGTTATTACTTTGGAAAATGGTCTATTCTTTCTCTGGATGTTTGTGTTTTTTTAATTTTCTCGGAAAATATTTTCCCAAGAAACTTTCATAGGTTTTACGAACTTGAGTAAAAGTTAATTTGAAAAATAATCATCATATTTCCAGAATATATATTTTTCCCATGCTACTCCCTCATCTCCTTCTTTGTGGAAATACTTCCTGTGATTCTCTATTTTTTGGAGAAAATTGATAATAGAGGCAATTAATAAAATAACAAAAGGGACCCACTTATCGAGATTTTTATATTTTAATTTTTGAATCTTCTAATATTCCTTATAAGCTCTTACAATATTTGTATTCTTTATTAGTCTTTACAATTATTTAAAATATCTTTAAAAGATTCCTCAACCCTCTCAAAAGTTCTTCTAAAGTGATTTTTTAAAGATGATTCAAAGATTGTGGAGGTTTTAAAGCAACGTGAAGATTAAATATTAAAAAAATATAAAGATTGATAAGGAACAAAATCTTCTTATTTGTTTTTAAAAAACTATAATTCAACTTAACGACTCTAGTTGGCTGTATATAGACTTCGATCTCCCCCATCATGCACCTGGTTTGTAGAGAAGACGCGAGGTATCTGCATCAGAGTCAGAACAGTGTGAATCAAAAATCAAAATTCTCCTACTGGGCCTTAAATTATCTAGATTTACAGTCCAAAAAAAAAAAAAACTAATCTAGATTTAAAACTAGACAAACAAAAGCAAAAAAAGATGTACGATCATCTTTAAACTTTCCATCAAGATGTGAACAAAATTTTCCAATTAATACTGACAGCATGCTGATTGGTGCCATGGACAAATTGATGCTGATTTGTGTGTGCCAAACAGCTCCCTAGCTCACAAGGTCACAGCCCTTCTTTGTACCTCTGGAACTGGTCATGTGAGCCAGAGCAAGAATAGTTTCAAGAAGGCGATACCCAGGAGTAAAGATACTGAACTCACAGAGGCGGTTGCATTTGATGACGACGGAACTGGGAAGAGAGAGCAGGAAAAGGAACTGCTGCCATTTATATTTTTGTGAAGCTGCATGTACTCTTACAGCTTGTTCTCTATACTTCCTTGTGAGTCCCGTGACCCACGACCCCCACCCCCTTCCTCTTTTTTTGTTTTTTGTTTTTTTTTTTGCGTCCGACACGGTGACCTAATGATAAGTATTTAGGTACCTTCTTTAATCCAAGTTTACTCAATAACTTTTCTAAGTAGAAATTTAGCCTCTAGATTTCTCCCTTAAGAGGAGGCTCTTCTCTTCTCCCGTTTGGACTACAAATGCGTTGGCCCCTCCTCCAATCCTGATACTTATATTCTCTTCTCTTCAGATATCAGAAGCATCTTCTGCTGGGTTCATCATTATTCCCACATTGTTTTTGGTGCATGGGCTCATGTTGGCTTTTACTGATCAGTGAAATTTGAAGGGGCAGTACTTCTGCACAAAAAAAAAGTGGGCAGCTTTGCACAGGTGCAAATTTTGGCGTCTACAATTGCCTTATACGTCAGATAAGTGATTCTTCTTCACGCCCTCATCTCCCTGAGCTCAGCATAAGAAGGTACAACCCCATGTCGTTTTGAATGCACAAACAGGAGAGACCCTGCAACTGCAAAGCTCCGCTCATCAATTATTATGCATGTGATGGCCAGGGAGTTAGATGCTTCCCGACAACCGAGAAAAATAAAGGGTTTTTTGTATATATATACCCCTCAAAGATACCGTAATTACATGTATACCTCCCAATTTTCACATATTATCATCAAATACTCCTGCAATCTTCAAAATATTTTATTTATGCCCCTCCCGTCAAACTTAAGTTAATTTCAACGAAATATGTCAAAAAAATTGCGTAAATCATGACATCGTTGGAAGTATCGAGGATACAAAATGCAAGACTTTAGTATATTGATGGATATATATGCAAAATATTAGTAAATTTAAGAATATTTATGTCAAACTATTAGATTGAGGAATATAAATGGAACATTTTGAAGATTGCAGGGGTATTGATGATAATATGTGAGAATTGGGAGTATACATGCAAATATGTTATTTTTGAGGGGTGTATATGTAAAAAACCCAAAAATAAAAGGGTTCTTACTTTAAAAAAAAAAGGGATCTTTTAGTTTTTATCTTCCTCTTTTGTTGTGAAGATGGTAAGCAAAAGGAAAGTTTATTAGTTGCCCTCTACATTTGTAATTTTCATTGTGATTGTGTCCATGCTTCACTCTCTTCCAAAGATATGAAAGTGTGCGGAATAATTTGGATTGATCTAAAACAGTAAATTTTCTAAATTTCCTTTGCTAGGATTGATGTAAAAGTATCGAAATCTCAGAACTTTCTCTAGTTAGGTGGTTGCAAAATGTTAAAATTTAAAACCAAAATTTAGCCCTGTTATGAAGGGAGAGAAGTTTTTTTTTTACACTGAAAATGGCTGTAAATTGCACAATTTTGCTGTTTTACACATTCTATCTTTAAATTTATTATTTCATGAGTTGCATATTTTATTTTTTATTGGGATAATCTCATATTAACCACTTTTATATGTTAGATTTCAAAAAACACATGCTTATTTATTTACTATTCTATGTACCATTCTAATGTGCATAATATTTCAAATTTTCTACTTTGAGGGCAAATCTCAGTACATATAAATGTTGCATATATGCCATCGAATAGGCATATTTGATAGATACGTTAACATGTAAGGGTATGTAAGTTAATATGAAAATGAGAATAGCATTTTTAAAACTTAACATTCAAGAGTAGCCAATAGCAAGTTATCTCTTTTTTTATTTTCACAATTTCATGTACATTATACAATTTGCACCTAATGGGATGTTTGGTTATATTATAATGAGCTGTTTTTATTAAAATATATTTTTATAAAGAAAGATGATAAAAGGAGGTGCTTGGTGTGTACTCTCAAAATATATTTTGATAAAGGCATTCTTCTACAAGTCTTGATAAAAAACAAAAGAGGTATTAACCTCTTTTTTTTTTTTTTCTCTTATCATGGATCGGGAGTTGGCCTCCTCCAGTCCAACCCCGATCCCTCACACAGCCGCCAGGCCTACCACCCTCCCCTCCCCGCCCCTCCGGTGCAGAAGCCGCCCTCCTCCTCGGCTCCCCCTGTGTAATCGCTGGCCCTCCCCCTATCACAGCCACCGCCCTTCCCTCACATACTAGCCGCCCTCCCTTATGCAGACATCATCCTCTCCCTGCATAGTAGCCACCCTCCCTTACGCAGCTGCTGCCCTCCTCCGACAAGGGAACAAGCTCGACTCATGTCGTTGCTCGCACGCTACTGTACTTCCGCGATGGCAGTTCACCCTCTATAACATTGCCTTTGCCCCCTTTCCGTATAAATGTTGTGAGATGGATGGCAAGCTCGGCCACTAGGCTGCACCTGCTTCCATTAGATCCACCGAGGTGACAAATCCCACCGGTTTCTCCCACTTCCTCGCTACCAGAATGTTAGAGGGACCATCATTACCATCATCACAGAACATGTTTATGACATTGCCATAGTTGGGTTAGAGAAAGAAAATGCCAAGGAGGCCCAAGTGCTTCCTTGCCCCAAGGGGGACCATTGTCCAATGCCACCAGCAATATCAGCATCCCCGCTCATGATCTTCTCCAATTATTCATATGCACACCACGTGTTTGCGCACTTGCCATAGGCAGATTAGAAGAAGAAAATCCTACATATTCCTATGTTCTATGGATACCACTTTTAACGATCGAAGGTAATGACATTTGGGTGAGAATGTGTTTAATCTGAGTCGCAACGTTGCTCTAAATTTTTAGTGATATTTTGCTCTGATTTTTATGCTTTCTATCAGCTGCTCACAACATGTTCTAGAAAGTGTCTCGTTAATGGGTTGTTCTTATTAACCAGCCATTGTTCTCATTTAATTAGTTACCTAATGGACGACTTGACCAATGGGTCATTTTCTTGTTTAACATTATTGATATCTGCAAGGACAAATATGTATACAAAATCAGGGTGGACTAAGACTTGCTAGCAGCCGATGTTGCACAATCCGACCTCTCATAAGACTGGACCTAATTTGATTTATTGTCTTATATATTTATACAATCTGATATTTAATCGAACAATTTAAAAAAATCTAAAAACCAAGCCTCAATCAGAAGTGGCTCAAATTTTTATTTGTAAATTATTTGGATCAATATCCGTTGGGAGATTAGTCAGTACAGACAACTGGGACATAATCAAGCCGGCATAAATTGTTTTTCAAAAAAAAAAAATTATGGTTGCATCGGCCGCAGGTGCAACAAGTCTTGCTCAATCCAGGTAATGAGACATCTTTTCTGCATCATTGTGGGTGCAACATGTGTTACACCGATACTGTGGGTGAGCTGACTAGTAGGGGTCACAGGTGCACACGATCTTTAAAAAAAAAAAAAAAAATCTTTTGATGGTTGATTACAAATGCGGTGATGTTATTATCTTGCACTTATGAAAGCTTTTTGACTTTTAATTATTTTTAAAAGTTATATTATTTGGTTCAAAAACGGTACCAAATAGGTGATCACAACTTTTTAAATTATAGTATTTTTGTCAAACACAATAATTAAACATGTTATAATTTTAAAAATTATCATGAATTTTCTTTTATTATAATTTTTTATGATGAAACTGTGTAAAAAATTGTAATGCAACCAAACATCCCATAAATTATACATTTCACTAGATTATACATTGGATGCCAAATCATGTACACCAGGTTACATGCTTTTAATGTCCATTTGATTCAATGTAAATTTTACTATGTACACAATTTTTTTAGATCTGAATTTGAAGATAATCGATGTGTGTTTTTTTATTGTTTATAGCTTCTGAACTACCAAATATTCATTCCCATATACATTTTTGAAAAGTCTAGACATGCAGCACATGTTACACTATATCAAATGCGCTCTTTCTCCAACTCGCGCAAGTTCATGAGAAGCTGCATGATTTGTTGCGTTACCTATTTAAATTTCATATTTACACTTATATTTTGTAATTACACGCTTTGCCTCTAAATTTCACAATTTTATCAGTTTAACGGGTAGTATCGTGTTCGGCTAACGAAAAGTAGTCGCAGCCTCTATTTGTCGATGGTTTCCTATGTCGACCAATAAGGAGATGTTATGAGCCCCTATGAAATTGTCATTAGGGGTGTAAAACGGTCAGATCCGAGTATGATCCGACCCACATCCAATTATACTCGGATTCATAATGTTGACCCGAGACCCGGATCCAGTTGTTCTTTGAATAAATATGGACATTCGGATCAGATCCGGATGACGTCTCCACCAAGAACGGCTTCTCCCCTTCGGTCTTTGTCACCTTGTGACGCACCTGGGCACCGGACGATGTTGATGGGAGCTTGGGAGATGGCATGGCCTGTTGACGATGATGACAAGAGTGGTGGAGATAAATTTGGAGGATAGATAGAGCAGATACAATTCCATGAGGCAGTATTCCTTTGTGGCATATCATCAAACACTTCTGAGCGCACCTCAAGGCTATCAACCCCACAGTTTGCATAGAATGTGGTTGAGCGTGTTCGTCACATGAGAGGATCGCCGTCAAATCCAAATTTGACAGCAGACAGGCCTTGAGGAAGGTGAACTTGTTGGGTGGAATCTGCTTTCGGAACATGACAGAGAAGTGCAAGATCGCGTCTTTACTGGAGTCATGAGTCTCGACGCATGCACAGATGAGGGTGTTGAACAAGAATGCTCTGCCTATTGCCCCACCACCACCATGACGACGACCAGCTTCCCTCGAAGCCTTGCCACCTTCGAGCCTCACAGAGGAGGCACCGCCACCGGATGCCCTGGCTTGATAGCGCCGGCTCGGTAGATTTTACACAACCATGTGCTGGCTGTGCGCAACCATGCTGCCAGTACCCACGGCGACAGCCACAGTGTGACTGGTATGGCTGCCTGGTTCGTGTGCAAAGGGATAGTCTGGGTGTTGCAGGAAAAAATTTCCTCTCCGGAGGTCCGTCGGACATCCATGTCTGAAGATGCGGGTATCACTTGTACCCAAATTTTAGAATATGGGTAAACAGGAAGCTCCGCATCCGACTGAAAGTGACGGGCGACACAGGGCTGCACATTCGATTATGTGTGATATGTTATAAAGTATTATAAAATGTCATAAAGTATTACTTTATAATATTGTCCTTATATATGATTGAAGTACGGTAAATTGGGCCTGATAATTTAATTTTCAATTTTAAATCATCAAGGCAAAACGCAATAATTTGAGATCATTATTGAAATTGACAATATTTTAGTATTGTTTTACAGCACGATTTACAAACATGTAAATCAACTGGCCCACTGTGCAAGGTAATGTTAAAAAAAAAAATGAAATTACTACACCCCCTGGTGAGGGTGCACTTTTTTTTTTATCGATAAAAACTGCCATATTATATTAAAACATACCATATAGAACAAGCATGGAGAGTACCATACAAACACAGACAAAGTATACAAAGAGCTGGAAACCCATACGCAATGGCCATGCCAGACCATGCTCGAAGGTACAACATCCAGAAACACACAAATGAGAAAGATAACGCAGATAAGATCAACTATGCCGGCAGGAATTGGTGGTACCCGAAGAGGGCAATAAACCTTCGACGACAATTTTCGATCTGAGGGATTATGAACCTCCTCACGAACAGAGAGGTAATCTGAAGCAATCGGCTTAGAACGCCTACAATGTTGGAGGGAACACAGTAGCTAGGGGTTCAGATGAAACATGCTTTTGACACCGGCATAGGGATAAACTCCGACTTACAAGCCCCACCATCGGTGCCACATGAATCCCCAGAGTTGGAAAAAGCTTCTACTATGATCCATTAAAGGATCGGAAGCATACAACAAAAGGTACAAAATTGCAATGGCAACAAAGCGGGGAGCTGGGTAGAAGGTGTTAAATAAGAGAGAGAGGGACACAAGTAGAAGGAAACACTGAAATAACAAAGGCAACTGAAGTACCACAACCGTAACGGAGAAAAGAAGGAAATGAAGGGGAAAATCCCAACAAAATAAGGAAATGAAGGAGATGGAGGTGGATCTGTGAGGGAGGCTGATGGGGGGAGGGGGTGGAGGTGGAGAAAAGATCCCCAAAAAGGGGTTTTCCCAGCAAAACTGGGAGAAGAAGGGGGTGAGAGGAGGACGGCAGAGGAAGGGGAGGGGCATCAACGAGGGAGGCAGATGGGGTTTCAAAAGGCCTGAAGGGGACAAAAACGGGCAGAAGGTGAATAGGACGACGGCGTTGGGAAGTAGATGGAAAGGAGGACGGCGCGAGTGAGATGAAGTGCGAGGAACAAAAGTGAAGAGGGGGAAGCAACACAAAAGAGAAAAATTAAGAAGAAAAGGGAAAAAATAAAGGAACCTGGCAAGGGTGCACTTCAACAGGCCTAGAATGCGTATTGAGATCCCCGGTGAGAATGGACCAAGGGAGTTGCCCTAATCAATAATGCATAGGTATTGCTCATGAGTGTGAACCTTCAAAACTGCTACTTCTTCCTTTTTTTCTTTCTCATAAAATTTTTCAAAAAATTTTGAGAACTCTCAGTCACCTGGGCTCACACACGTGCGTACGATGCCCATGTATTGGTGACTAGCTCAACTCCCTTAGGTTCAGCCATCCTTAGAATGCACTCTCGATGAGACTGCCTAAATTTTATTTTTTAAAAATAATTTTAAGTTAAAAAATCATTTGAAATAAACATCCATATGATTAAAGATTTTTACCAAAATTTTAAAACATAAAAAAATAAACTCAGGTTGATGAAATGAAAATTTTTCTCTCCAAAATTGAAGCGAGGTCAATTTCAGGGGGCTGAGGAGACCATCACTCTGGTGCTGGCACCAAGCGCACGCACACACGCCCTGGTAGGCTTGTACACATTTAGATATAAAAGTGCCCCTTCAGCTTGCCACGCCCCCCCTCAACCAGACCGCCCACAAAGCTCCTGCAGCCGCCCACAAAGCTCCCTCTCCTTTTCCTTTCTTCCGCCCCCCTTCCCCCAACTCAGCCTCTCCACCTTCTCCCTCTCTCACTCTCTCTCAGGCATCGAAGGAAAGCTCGAATGGCGGCAGCAGGCGAAGAAGCTCCCCCAGCAGCAGCTCGGGAGCCGCTCAAATACGAGGTAAAACTCTCACAGTTGGCCTCAACCCTTCCTGCTGCTCTCTTCTATCGGTAGTATAGCTCGACGTAGTGGCTCAGCTTTCTTACTTGTTTCCCCGCTTTGTGGATGAAGACATGGGTGCTGAAGGTCTCCATCCACTGCGAAGGCTGCAAGAGGATGGTGAAGAAGACGCTTCAGAGCATCGACGGTTAACCACCTGTTCTCTCTTCTTCTTACTCCCATTGCTGTTCCTCCCACCATGGCTAGCTTCTTCCTGTTCTTCTTCTTGCTTTGTTGTGGTTTTTCTCACTGGGTTGCGCGAAGCAGGCGTCTACACGACGGTGGTGGATGCGCAGCAGCACAAGGTGACGGTGACGGGCAGCGTGGACGCCGAGACCCTGATCAAGAAGCTGCTCAAGAATGGGAAGCACGCCGTGCTGTTGCCGCAGAAGCCTCCCCAGCAGAAGGAGGAGAAAGAGAACAGCTCCAAGGGCGGCACTGGCGGAGGCGGCGAGAGCAAGAAGGGTTCCAAGGGCGGCAATTGTGGGAAGGCCAGCGAGAAAAAGAAAGACCCGGGCTCTGGTGAGGGCAACGAGAAGAAGAAGCAGCCCGCCGAGGAGAAGCCCGCTGCCACCGCCGGGAAAGCCTCTCCCAACAGAGAGGAGGCCGCGAAGTTGGAGGCGAAGGAGGGCGGGAGCTCGCCCGCCGCTGAGAAGAAGCAGACCGCGGCAGGCGGCAGCGGTGGGGCCAAAGGGGAGGAGGAAGCAGGTGGCAGCGGTGCTAAGAAGAAGGGGAAGAACAAGGGACAGAAGGAAGCTGGGGCGGGCAACAGCGATGCTGCCCCGGAGGACCCGGGGAACGGCACTGGCAGCGCCGTTGCCACCACTGCGAGCCCACTGCAGCAGCCCCAGCACCATGTTTACGCCCAGTTCCCCGTCTACCCGCAGCCACCGCAGCCGCTGTACGCGATGAGCTACAGCACCGCCCACCCCAGCGCGAGCTACGCCGGGGCGTGCTACGCGGCGCCACCGGTCGTTCTTCCCCAGAGCTACCTCTACATGTCCCAGCAGGAGCAGCAGCAGCAGCAACAACAGCTCCTTCCCAGGCCCTTCTACTATTACCCGGCGCCGGCGGGGGTGATCCTGCTGCCGCCTGAGGAAGGGTCCTACGAAGTGTTCAGCGACGAGAACGCCAGCGGCTGCCGCGTAATGTGATCCCACTGCGGTAGGGCGCGAGGGAGGCGGCAAGGTGGTGGGGGCGCGGCTCTGCGGCGTAATAGTATTGTGACTTGCTGTTGTCATGGAGTTGTGGCGTTATCATATGTAAACTTACGCAGGTACACTACTTGTGTAAGTGGGGATGGTAACTTGGTTAAGGATAGGGATTAGAGGTGGTGTTCCTCTCTCTTTTTTTTTCCTTTTTTTGGTTGTTGTAAGTCTTGTAAATTTGAATTTCTAGAGAATGGTGGAGAGGTTAGATTGAGACTTTTGTTGGAGCTCTCACTTGCAATTTTTTGTAACTATTTAGGATTGGGTTATCAAATAGTATAGTGGTCCTCATTGCTCTGAAAATTAGTTTTTTTTTAAACTTTTTGGTGAAGCCCTTTTACAAGACATACAAGGTGAACCTACTTGGTGTTTGGTAGAGTATGAAAAGCGCTTGTCCGTGTCACTGCATTTGGTTGTGTTCATTGGTGTCTTGTGATGTCATGTAAAACACTTCAAATTCTGAGGGTCCATTTCAATTCGTACAATCATAGTCCTACGGTGAGAAAGGACAAGAGCCATACAGTATGTGCCGACTGCTCTCTGCTCTCTGGGTTAAGTGCGCTTTGACTGTTGTTTTGTTTTCTTAATGCTGAATGCCAGTGCACTTTTTTTATCTTATATGGTGTAGCACGTACGTACCTGTTATCTAAATTAAATCGGTTATCGAATAGGTGTCCCATGCAACTGCGTTGATTATTATATGTTTGAGGATTAGTCTTCAGCCTTTGGGGAGTGGAATTATAGTAGACTCCAACCCCAGTTTTATATTTAACAGTTAATGCATGAGTTAGATGTAGCTGGAGGTGGTAGCTTGTGTTTCTTCTTTGCTGATTAGAATACATGACTTAATTACTAGCATGGGGAGGGAGGGTTTGTTTAATGTAGATTTTTTCTACCCTGCCTGACTGGTTTAGTTTTTGACTATTCTGAGTTGAGATTGACTGTGTTTGACCATGTTTTAAAAAAAAAAGAATCATGATGGTGGAAAGGTTAGAGTTATAAGTGTCCTCCAAGGAGTATTAAGACATATTATATCCAAGGGAATCCTTGAACGCCAAGTACATAACTAAAGTGACCAAAAAAAAAAAGTACATAACTAAAATTATATTGTAACATGTGACAAGTCGCTTCATCAAAAGATAAATGAATCACTCTCAAAACGTCTTGATAACATAAAATATTTTTATTTGTAAAAGTATATATTTTATTGAAGCCTTTGATCGAACGCCATGTCACATGCACCACAGACACGAAGCGTTTGGCGTGCATGTTACTCCGTGACTCAAAAACATTATAATTATGACACTGACCCATTAACAGAATTATTATTATGAATTTGCTCGGTTTAGGTTGAGCATTCCCTTCATCCTCACGTTAATATCTACGCTAACTCATGCTAAAAGTTTGGCATATAAATTATTAATGAGACATGGACTGAGCGAAAAAACTTTCTTGGTAGGAGTGCAAAGTTATGAATAAATACTCAAACTGTTTCAGAATATGTGAATAGCCCAAATTGTGCACATCTAAATAATGGAAATATCAATAACTAAAGTTATAGAGAAACAAATTAAATAGATCTGAGAACCCGTAAAATCATCATATTTAGTCCGAATAACTGGAGGCAAGCAAAATTAATAAGAGCTTTCACAGAACAGTTCAAGTCACAACTTGACGCTGCTCAGCACCGTTCTCTTCAGCACAGTGGAGTTTATGGTAAGTACATCTTCACACAAGGAGAAACGATCAATAGTTTGCAAAATTTACATTTCCAACCATATATAGTGATAAAAATCTAACTTGGTATTATGGTATACTTTAAGACTGAATTTTTGACGGGAGTTCTCATCTCAGAAGAGGAAGAGACCTCAGAAGAAAACTCAAGAAAGTGAAGGATCAAAGAAAATTCAGTACACTAAGGTCCGTTTGTTTACACGTAAAATAGGTCACAGGAAAAAAAATTTCAAAAAACATATCATAGTCGTTTGTTTGGTAATTCATACAACTCAAGTCATCGAAAAACTTAATTTGTTGACTCTTTTTTTTCTTAATTTTGACATCCATGAGATATGATGGAATGTCTTTTTTTAAAAGAGTTGAAAATATTATCAGAAGTATCAAATGACGAATTTTATTTTTACTTTTTGTAAATATATTTTCTTAAAAGACCATTTTCCTCCGATTATATTATAAGTGTAACCAAACGGATCCTAAGGAGAGCTTTTCATTAGTTTCAAACGAGTATCTGGAACCACAAAGATAATGTGGAGGACGATCGTCGTCACTCGTCACTGTGATGAAAGGCCATGGCTGCGGGACATGCAGACAGATGTAGGGAGCTAGTGGGCAGCGGCGGGGACCTCAGCCAGGTGATTCCGCTGCCAACACTGGTCCGAGAGCAGAGCATCTCCTTCGTACCATGAGCTAACATAACTTTGCTTTTTTGAAGGGTTGGAGGTTGAGGGGGAGATAGCTGGTGGAAGTACGTTTGTCCTGTGTGCGTAAATTGCTGTCGTCCCATTCCACTGTAACAAGACACATCTGAAATTTATAGATGCATATATATATGCCCAGGGACGAAGGTCATGCTACTCGGAAGGGAAAGAACTTCATCACACAGTTTCAAGATCTTTGGTGTATAAAATAGTTTAAATTAGATGATCGAGATCAATAATCTATCGTTGGATTCTTATTAGTCCTTTTCTCTAGATTTTGTGAGGTCCACATAAGTTTTTTCAGTTTCTTCTAATTCAATAACAAAGATATTTCGTGACTTGGATGTTTTATCTTTCTTAATTACTTGGATCCGAACCCATAATAGACGATGCTATAATTCTTAATTTATTAACAAAATACCAACTAAATTGTTTGAAGTTCAAACACCTTCTTATCGGGTCGACACAATGTTATCACCAAGGTAGAAGATTTAGTTTCCTTTATATAATAAATCAGGGGTGGTTGTTTAGCATTCAGAAATTAAAGAAGAGTCATTTAGATGCTATGTAGCACATATGGAAGGTCTACATTCTTTCATGAGATCATGTCCACAGGGATTCTAGTTTCTAAATTTGACTGGTGATCTTGGGATCAAAGAAGAGAAGCTTCATGATCATTGCATTGTGCAAATTAAGCTACCAAGAAGAGGTATCTAGGTCTTCAGAGACAGAGGAGGAGATGATGCGATAAATGCTCACTAAAGAAGAGTACTCTTTATTTAAATCCTTAACCCATGTTGTTGGGTGATGGGCGGTACATTACATGCCTTGGATATACACCAATCCAATTTATTGGCATTGATCCGAAAGTCCAGCGCTATTTGAATGCTTAAACAAATGAATTAACAAACTCATGAAAAGGCAAAAGAGAGTGCATTTTTAGTACATATTGCCTAACTCTATTGTATTTTTGTATTTTTATGCTTGTGATAATTTGAGTAAATTCTATAGACAGTTTGGAATTTGTCAGGGTCCCATTAAACTCCTCATTCATGGAGAAGCTTTGCAAGATGCCAAGATATAATTGTCCGACTGCTTCCCCCAACAAAATAATGTACATAATAAGCTCAATAACATAGACCTCTTCTAATGATCTATTTCTTTAACACCTAAGATCTTTTTTTTGGTAATATACTACACATTCTTGCTTATATGCTGCTAAGGACTTAATTAGAACAAGTTGCTCTTGCAGGCTTGAGGCCACTAATCTAAGAACTCTATGCAGTTGGGTCTACAGATATGTTAGCAAAAACAAGTGCACAAAGGCAGATGCATACCGTATGTTGGAGCATAAAGTCAAGAGCAGTAATTTTAAGAGCAATAGATCAATTACACAATATTTTAGAACTATGTAATCAAAGACACCCACTTTTTTTCCCTACTACTACGAAGTATGACTACATGACTTGTTGAATACTATAATGGCATGGTAGAACTGGCGCCCGGCAGAAAGTTTTTATCAACACTTAGTGGCGGACACAAAAATTTTGGCTAATGGGGTCACTCGGACATTAAGTTATAAGTATGCCCGAGTCACTAAGATCTTGAAGTTATATAGGATCTTGGGTTGAACCAGTAGGATCCTCGACTGAGTCAAGGGATCTCGACTAAACTGTTTTAAATTGGATCAATGAATTTAACAAAATCCAGTAGGATTCCAAGATCCCACTGAATGAATGTTGGATCTGCCACCACCAACACTAGTGAAGTCTCCGTGGAAATGTCTTCACATGTGCTCTACATGGCAGGAAACATCCCAGCTAGCTTTTTCTAATATATGGTGATTTGCGATGAAAAGGCCCACATCAGTTATCGTGGAGGACATTTATTTAGGAGAGGAAGAAAAGGCTCAAGGTGACCCTACAATAAAGACAAATCATTAAGCCTCCAGATAAGCTAACAATGGCAGGTTTCTTAGTGATGAAGCTTTTTAGGAAAGCAGGGGAAAGTTGGCAAGACGACACCCTGTGTGCTGCTATAGCTATCAGCAATGCACTAAACAGATGATAGATGTTGGTATTGGTTTGGTAACGGGAAAGTTTAATATATAAGATGTGGGAAAATATTTGATTCTATATTTTTCTTCAGTAGTGTAGAATATGCTAGGATTTAGACTCTACTTGAAGGAGAAGAAGGGTTGGATCTGTATTCTAGAAAATAATCATAAGAATATGGACTTGAGTGCCACACATTTTATTCTACCTCTTGTATTGTCGCAAAGGATGATAATCTCTGTTTAATATGTTGTGTTCTTAGCCTTTGATTTCAAGATGCTTGATCTTAGGAAAGCTAGACAAGCAAGAAATCCAAACAAATGAAAAGAAATCACATCAAAATCACTTTAACATCTATTATCCATTTTTCTATGAGATTGTGAAAGAATCCTAAAGCTATTCTAGTAGTATGAAAATCTTCCTACTCATAACTTGGCGTATTAGTCAAGGGAGACTCATAATATGAACAAAAGTGCGTAACAAATTGCACCTTTTAACCAAATAAAACTAGGATAAAAAAATTCACAGTCATGATCTACCTTGATTCTGTCTCCTTATCCAGGCAAGCCTTATTCCATTATAAAAACTAAATGATACGATGTTTGGCAAGGCACACAGGGACCTTGTCCCAAAGTTGCCACGGCACACAGGACCGTGTCCCAAAGTGTCCTGTCGCAAAGGAGAATTTGGATCACATCACTGTAGGCAAACACCAATTAGAAAGGAAAAAGTGCGTAGGCAAAAGGGGGAACATCGAAGGGGACTTCAGATTTGTACCAGGGAATCTTCATTGAGAAGCAAATGGAATTCCGGCACCAAAGTCCATTACAACAGCTGTAGTTTTATCCACTTCTGCAGGGTTAAGCAACTGCTTCTTTCACAACAGAAACATAATTTTCTGCATATTATCATCTTTAAGTTTGATGTGTTTATTGTATTTAACATTCAGTCAAAAAATTATATTCAACTTTTTTGCAACTTGATCGTTCAAGTCCCAAATTGACCAGAGATTAATCAGGACTCCTTTATGATGATCATAAGCTGAATTTAGCGTGGAATTTCGGTACGGATCGGAAGGCCGGATCGGAAATCATCTATCCCGATCTGAATCGGGATCGGATTGACCGAAATTGACTGAAATTGGTCAAGATCGAGATCAGCCGGTTCTGCATTTTATGAAATTTAGAAGACTTCAGTTATCCAAAAGCATTATCAAAATGGTGAATGGATAAGAAATTTATTTTCCCTTTTTTCTTATTTTGCATGCCAGTTTGGTTTAGAAGACATGTAACTGGATAATACGGTGGGCGTCACAAGCTGGCATGTATGATTGCAAGACAATATCAGAAGGGAACAGAAATCCCAAAGAACAAGCATCTAGGATGTTCGCGAAATGGCTGCAACTTGCAAGGCAGACTAGTTCTGCTATGCTATAAATTAACTAATCATCTAAAGTTATGTGGGCGCATATAAGCATTTATACATAGAAAATGGGCATTAGCAAATAGCAATAGGGCATGGAATTTAAGGACCACATTGTTCAACAATTAACGGCTAGCATAAAAGTAGGAAGGAAAAGTCCAGCAGAAAGAGGTTATGTGAAACATCCTGAGCACAATAAGTTAAAGGTAAGCAAGCTTTTATTCTTTATGTGTCTCAGGGAAAAGGAATCCTGCATCCAGTTGATGTCGCCCAATATTAAAATAGAATCCACGCTTAAGAGTTTCATTGTTCCTACTTTTTCCCACAGTGATATGTTTTAACTGCAAAGCTCATATTTGAGACCTAATTGGATCATTCTTTACTCTTGATTCTAGAATTTTTCAAGTGATGCAGCTCCTTTTTGTTTGTCAGTTAATGTCACATTGGCCGACTAGGGAAGAGAGTGTCTTATATGACACTGGACCTCCCTACTCTCCCCAGTTGATTTTAACTAGGATACTCTTAAAGTCACTAATATGGTACCAGAGGCAGACTATGCACAATATATGTTCGTGTCTACTATCTCAAAGTGATGGGCCATCAGCCTCTATATTACTTTGTCACAGTTTCTAGCTAGACCTAGATGTAAGGCAATATTTATTCACTTAATTCCACATGGATCTATATGGAAGAACTCGGATGGACACGCTCTCTGCCCCCAGCGGAAAGACGCGGGTTCAACCCGTGGAAAGCTCACCCTGTGGAGAGGGTGGAAATTTTAGCCCCAAATAGGGGGTGGAATTGTTTGCAATCTGCAGTTTAAAACTCCATATTTGGAGGATACTTGTTGCACTAAGGGTGCGATTTGCACTGCACCGCCCATGTAGGTAAAAAAAGAAAAAATTAAAGTGGGCCCTGAGGTGTCCTCTATGTTCATATAGGTCGATCTCCGATCGGATGACTCAAAAAATCTGAAAAATAAAAAATCGAACCCAAGAAACAGTAAAAGATACCCGTAATTGGTCGAATCCAATAACGATTTTTTATTTTTCAAAAAATTTTAAATTATTCGATCGGAGATCGACTTGTACGAACATGTAAGACATAACGTGACCCACTTAAAAACCTTTTATAAAATATTTTTATTTTATTTACCCACTTCACCGAAAGTGCGATGACGAAAATCACTTCAGTGCAGCAAGTATTACTACTCTATTTGGAGATATTTGGCTGTTGCCAGGCTTTAACCTGCTCAGTGGGGTCCATTGGCCATATTCCATCACGTTCAACATGTTCGTGTAACTCTATCTTTGATTAAAGATTTTAAAATTTTCTTACAAAATTATTAACCGAATGCATTGACATATCGGGCATGATGCAGCCCACTACAAAAAAAAAAAAATTTAAGCAATATAAAAAGTTTTTGACTGCACCTCGTGTATGCATTACAGTAAGTATTACTCAAAGATATGCAAACAATTAGACAATGGAACAAAAGAGAGACAAAAGATTTGAATTTATCTGCTGATTTTTTTTCTTTAGGTGGAGGTAAGGGATAAGGTAGCAATAACATGTTGGCTCATTGGATGCAGTTAGAATAACTAATATTACTCTTAGTCTTCATTCCTTCTATCTCTATGGTGTGTCCATTGTGTTTTTTTATTATTAATCCTGTTTCTTCTGCCCTTTTGGACCGGTGGAATTTGGAAGGTATTTGTCCATGTCACCGCTTGTGGTTGGATTCGTCTGGACCTTTATAACTCACTTAAAATCCAGAGGGGGCTCCCTTCGATCTGTACAAATTTATTCCTGGTGTTGAAAAGGACAAGCGCTAGATGTGTCTACTGCTCTTGATTTGAGCGGGTTTTGTCTGCTATTGTGTCTTAATTATTGGTGCCAAACTATATGTACTACGTGCTGTGCAAATTATACAGTTAAACTATAGAAAGGGCGCCCTTTTCTTTGGGGTGCGTGTATGATTTGGTTTGGAGGTTAGGGTCTCAATCTTTGGTAGGTGGAATTCTAGTAGACTCCCACTCTATTTTTTTTAAGAAAAGTATGCAGGGGACTGGGAAGTAGAAAGTAATTTATGTGTTAAATTTGTAGAAGAACGATTATTACGTCATTTTTTATCGTACTGTCTACCGCCATTTGATGATCACTCAATTAAAAAATTCATGTTACTAATAGTTAGGGATGTAAATTGGGTGGATTGGACTAGATCATGTGATAATTTGGATCTAATCTAAATTTAAAATAGTCCAACATAACTTTAGTCCAGCTTCAAATTTAACTCAAATTCAACTCTAATTCAATAGTGAGTGGGTTGGGTTAGACTGACCATATTTATAAATGATTTGTTAGAAGTGTTTTTACTTTTTGCATGCATTATTGTAAAAGCCAATAGATTAAATTGGGCCAACCCGTTTTCAGCCAAATCCAATCCAAATTTAACAAATGTCAATCCAAATCTAACCCAACCTAATTTATATAATTTGGGTCAACTCAATTTTCTTTAATATGGGTTAAGTTGGACTAGACCACGGGCTAACCCGCCCGATTGACACCTCTATTAATAACTGAAGTTAAAAAAAAAAATTGTAACAAAAAGTGTGACATAATAGATAGAATCCCCTGTGTGCAAGGGTCACTATACATACCCCCATCACATTCTCTGGTGAGGGACACAAGAGATCATGTTCCACTTTTTATCACTCTCTTTATTATATTCATAAGAATTGTTTGATCACTCGATCGGGGCCTACATTAAAGTATACATTAAACCACACTTTGTTTGCAGAATAAGTTATTATGTGGGGTTTACTGACAGAATGACATACACCAGAATAAGGGATGTTTTGACTTGATGGTTTTGTGGGACTAGCTGAGCTGACGAAGAATAAGTAATTCTTTGGTCTAGGGTAGAATAATTTATTTTTCTTATTCTTTGAATATGCTATTCTGCACCGGCATAAACTATTTTACTTGTCAAAACAAAATTAAGCTTATTCTTCTCTTATTCGTCCTTATTCTTCTCTTATTTTCTGATCAAAGTGACGATTAAATATAATAGTTGTCAAAGAAATATGAATAAAATAATTTTAGCAAGAACCACTTTATTAGATGATCAGATGATGAATGCGATATGGGAATGAATTAGTAAAACATTATGATACAATAGCACTCCTCAACTGTCTCCCACACTCCCACCACCCTCCCACCGATGCCCTCTAATGTTGTGGTAGACTCGTAGGGCGTACAGACCTCTACCATACGGATGTGGATCTGAATTGATTGGATCATTGGATGCCCTCCCAAAGTCCCATCTTGTGGCAGGGAAGAATCATATGTTTAGCACCTATACTACATATCCTATGAGTATCCTATGAGCAGGCAGATTATGTTTGCCAATATATTAATGCTACATTCATATCATTCTCATTAAAACTCTCCAATCACGATATTAGGTAATTTCATCTAATTTTATCTTGAAAATGTCAAGTTTAAATTTAATACGCTAAACTTACTTTTTAATAATTAAATACTATTTTAACGAAAGTGATAAAAATACTAAGCAATATGATTCTATAGCGCTGTTAATGTTGTTCATACCTGTGATCCGCTGATGTACACCTCCCTCTAGAGGGCATGTGGAGACTAGGGTTGTGCACGGTTCAATTCGATTTTAAAGGAAATTTCTTCAACTTGAACTAAATCGAATTGTTACTTAAAATTGAACCCAAATTTTATATTTTATTTATATTATATATATATATATATATATGCTTCTAAAATATTAAGATATTTATGTATATAGCGAGCGAGGGTCATGATGAATATTCTTAAACGTCTCCTTTAATCAGAAAGACTGTTGTAATTGCCCTTAGACGGTTAAACGTCAGAATTTACCGTAGAAACCACATTTTACACCTGCTATTTTAGTTATGATCTTATACTCTGCGACCGCTCGCTTAGCTCCAAAGTCATCGACAAACAATGTCCACAATATCATGTTGCAAAAATCGAGTGCTGGCAAAAATGTACATTAAATCTTACTCTTTGCACCACCAGATGCTCTTACTAATAAGCACCATAAGTGCATAATTCATCTCTAACACTTGTGAGTGGAGACACATCAAAATATAAGAACCAATTCTATAGCAGGTTAGGATAAGATTATTTATTTTGGATCGCTTATTCCAAAATGAAAAAAATGTTTCACTTGATAGCGGGAGAATTTAAGATAGAACACAAAATTCTTGAGTGTAGGATGTAATCGCTTATTCACCTAATTTTGAGAATAAATAATTTTGATGCGAAATAACTAATTTCTCCAATTAAATTAGAGTTAGTCTTATTCTGAAAATATAGGGTAATATCAATACTATACTAATAACCTAACTGACGTGACATTCTGATATTTTTTTTGTAAAAAAAAACTATTAAACATTTTTTACGAGAAGTCATTAATGGTCATACTCTTATTATAACCATTCCTTTCCCTTCTTACTCCTACTAATTATAAAACAAGTCACGAATGACCATAACTCTCTCTCTCTCTCTCTTCAAGGGGACGTATAATATTCTCAGATCCTAACAATTTCCTTATTTTCACTTTAACTTCCTAGTAATAAGAGAAGTAACTCACTCCTTTTCCACTTTTACTTCCTATTAATAAGAGAAGTGACTCACACCTTTTCCAAGTAAATTGTTCCCTCCTTACACTTTTCCCATCTAAGTAGAATCTTAATTACTTTTAACTCTAATAAAAATCTTATTTATTATTTGATAGTAAATTTCTCTTCCCCACAGATCTCTCCTCCTTAACCTCCAACCACCCAACTTCCTTCTGATTTTTCTCAAGAGTTTCTATCGTGAGGGTTGGACATGTAAGCTCACTCTTTCAGACAATTTATTTATGATACTTCGATAAATCATCAAAAAGATCAGTTAAGTTTTTTAAATTTTTTATCTTATTCTTATTTTTATTGTTATTATTTATTTAAAATCTATCTTTTATTGTATGTATGCATCATCTTTATATTTTTTATCTTACATGCAAATAAGGCAACTTGAGACCCTAAAATTAGAAGCATACATTCCATACTTTTCCTTGATGTTAATCTTCACTGACAGTATCCTTCGTGAATGATATGATTTTGAATAATCGTGTCGTTAAAATCTTTATTGCATGTAAGTATCATGGTCGTCCATTGTACTTGAATAGTGTTTTACCTAATTTACATGTTATTATGGTTTCGTCGTAGTCATCAAATAAAATTATATTTATACTTGGTTAACATTCCTCCTACAAATTATCTTTATATTTGAGTATTTGCTTAGAAATTAAAAGTTTATTAAGACGAAGTTATTTAGATCAATATGATATTTTTATCTTAAAGTTAAATTTAAGATTTCTAAAATAACATAAATGTCGTGCATCCCATGGGTTTGGAATTAGTTCTTTCGTGATTGTGCAAATAAAGTGGAGCTAAAAGTCTACAAAAACATATGTTTATGATTATAATGTCATCAGAAACTAAAATTGTAATGACGACAGAAACATTTACCAGTGTTGGGCCCGGAGAATATCACAGCATTCCATACATTGTCCACAATAATGAGGATGGGGGCCATTTGTGTTGGACTGCTGCTGTGCATGCATGGGCTTGTCCGTGGGTCCTCGGCCCGGCGATTAAGCTGGCAACGCAGATCCCTGCCTCCCTCGGCGTATCTCCTTCCTCGAGGAAGGAAGACGATTTCCCTTTTTGAAGGGGATATGGGGGGAAGTACACTTGTCCCTGTTGTGAAGCTGCTATCACCCCTAGGCTGTACAAAAAGTTCAAAACACTGTCAAAATAGGGGGTGGGAATGCTACCTTAAGTACTTAATTTCTTTAGAGTCTCACTTGCTGCATCCCTTGTAACGTAATTAAGTCCCACTTGCTGCATCCCTCGTAACGTAGCTCAGAATTTATTCAGTGGGTCACAGTATGTCCGACATGTCCGTATACATGGTCGAGTTTTTATTTTTTTTAAATTGTCTGATCGAAAATTAAATTGTACAAAGAACTCATCATTAAAACAAAAACAAAAAAAACTGCACCCCATACGGTAAGTATCGTACCTCTCTTTTAGGCTGTCAAGGTGTTCCCTCGCATCTCACAGAGTCACGCTAACCCCACAGTCACCGACTTCCTCTATTTCATACTAACCCCATGTCTTAACGATTATGAATAGATGTTGTAAGAAGTGTCAGCAGAGTTTTATTTTTAAAAAAATGTTAAAGATCCATTCGGAGGTATAGGAGGAATAGTCATCCGTGTATAGATACGACAGAGTTGTTTAGTACCAGAATTAATTAGAGGGAAAAATATTGATGTTTTTTAATTTGAAGTGTTCAGATTTGAGAAGAAATTGACCACTTATGCCAGTGATCATAAGGAAAGAGTGACAAAGTCCAAAAGTCTGAAATAGTTTCCGTCAAGCAAAGGTGAATGATTAAACCTAATGGTGAATGGTTCCAACAAGCACTGCAAGATTCTACTATGTTCCAAATGGCTGTATGCAAGAGTGTTACAAATTGTGATGAGACATGGCGACATTTTTATATATCATTACATCACGACAACGTCAGAATATTATTCCATTGATAAAATACGAAAAAAATGTTTGAAATTTTTTATATATCTCTCCATAAACTGTAATATTTATATGTATGATCCTATCTTCCGCATTTTGTTATAAATACTCTCGACATCTTTACAAAGGTGCGGTTCGTCAACTCTACTAAAAGTCAAAAATATGTGTAAAGATATCCGAATATTTCTATCATATTATGTTGAACTTGATGATTTGATTGAAAATATATTACTGTAACTTTTTTAAAGATGTTAGAAAAACAGAAATATATATATAAAAAAAGATACTTTATATAAGTATATATACAAAAATCTTAAAATATTTCTCTTAGCAGGAGCTACGATCGTCTAGCTTGTATCGCACCTTAGCATGTTCTTCTTTGCCTGTCAACTCAGAACAAGAACCCGTGCTGGTTTGAATGATTACATCATCTTTGAAGCCACGTTAAAGAGAGCCATTACGGATACCGGTTATTAACTTGTACTTAGGGCCAAGACTAAGGACCGAGCTAGTTAAAGAAGACCTAACATTGACTTCGTTTCCACTGGGAGTCGTCAAAGCTAGTGGAGTTCCGACCAGACCTATCAGATGTAGTGGCCCTGTTTGATAACCCGTAATATATGTCTAACCTCTGAACTGGTCAGATATTTCATGTTTTAGACTGTCTGATTCAATGTCTAATTCAACATCTGATTCACCATCTTATATTTTAAATTGCTCTTAATTTTAAGTCAAGGACACGTTATTTATTTTCAGATGCGAGATCGTACTCTCGACCTGTCCATCTGAAGAAACCATCTGACCCATCGGAGGGGAAAGAAAATGTTTGTTGCAGATTTGAGAATGGAAAATTTATCGAACATAACATGGCATAATATCTGAATAATTTTCCAAACCCTCCTTTCACGAAGTTAGATATTAAAAAGAGACTTTAGACAATAGACTTGAGTGCTATCAAACACCACCGAAGCCACGTGAAGGGTAGCGGGGGCCATTGCCCCCATGGAAATTTAAGATTTTTAATTAGTTTTATTTAAAATTATTAATAGTTAAAAAGATTTTTTTACAAAATGTCCCTACAAAGCAACTATCAAGATTTCCTTTTGAAACTAGTCCTTTCACATTTCATCGTTTGGACCCCCTTACAATTCTTCGTAATTTCTTTCTGTACGGCATCTAAGATTTAACCCCGTTTGAACCTTCCTGATGCATCAAGTTTGCCCTCATTCAAAAAACATTTCTAGCTACGTCCCGGAGTCGTTTGAAATAACCACAAAGAAAAAAATTTAATGAGCTAAAGGATAGGATAAAACACATGTTGGCAGCTTTAAAAGATAAATATCCTTGCTATTATCCTTGCTGCAATGGCGAGATTAAAAAGCGAGCCGTTACTGCACCACCTTGCCCGGCAGAAGGTGAAGCTGAAAACAAAGCTTATACGCCGACGAATGCTATGATTGGATGGCGGATACAGCCTTCGGAGCATCAAAGGAATTAGGGTGGCTAATGGGCTAGGCTGGCCCCAAGGCCCAACAGGCCAATGCCACCTAAAATCGGATCCGGCCCACAAAATGACCTGAAAAATGAAGGTAGCTCGGCCCAACCGGCCACATACATGGGCTGTCCTTGGCTTCACCAGGTTAAAGCGTAGACAAAGTTTTGTATGTATAATTAAATTATCTTTTTTGAGGGCCTCTGCCGCAATGGCAGAGACAGGCTAACATAGAAAACACTCCCAGCACCTAGGTTCGAACTTGGCACTTCCCAAGGTATTCCTTAAAACTATCCGGTACCAACTGAGCCATGCTCAGTCGATTACGTATAATTAAAACATCGTATGTATAATATATTATATAAATAAGTATTTTAGTGGTACATATAATATTTAAATGTTTAATATTTTTCTATGAATCATGCAAATTGGCCCCAAACGATCCCTTCTACATCAGGGCCGGGCCAACACCACAGATATTGAGGTGGGCTAGGGCTTCCTTGGGCCGAGCCCTATTCCGGCCCATAGACACTAACATCAGCATACAATAAGGGTCCGTTTGGTTGCACGTGAAACATAATCGGATGGAAAAGGTTTTTCAAGAAAATTAATTTACAAGAAAAATAAAAACGTAATCGACCATTTGCTACTTTTAAAAATCTTTTCATTCAATTGTTTGCTCATAAAATCTTTTCTTGAAAATGATTTCATACATTTGTTTGCTTATAAAAGAATTTTCGCATTACAAAATTTTTAACATAGATATGGCAGAGCCAAAAGATTTTTTTTATATTTTTCTGACCTAAGAGAATATCCCAACTCTATATTTGATTGGATAATTCAAATAAAAAAGGCAATATCTTCACATGATCAAAATTCAAACTGCAACATTAAAGGATTTTTTTTTTCTTTTTAATTTTCAGTTTGGGGTATGTTCAAACTGGTTCTACGTAAAGTATATTTGACCGGGAAGAAAATTAATTTACAAGGAATATAAAAACATAATCTATCATTTGGTATTTTTAAAAATATTTTTTCAAAAATCTTTTCATTTATTTATTTTCCTGTAAAATATTTTCTTAAAAATACAATCAATATTTTTCTAAAAATCTTTTCACTTGTTTGTTTTCCTGTAAAAAAAGTTGAATTGTCTGATCAGACACTTATGAGATTATTAACATAGACAACATAGTCAATTGACTTTTTTTTAATTTTCTGAGTTGAGAGAACAACCAACTCGGCCTTTGATCATACATTTCAAATAAAAAAAGCCATGTCCTCACACCATCAAATTTTGAAAAATCTAATCTTTTTTAAAAAATTTAATTTTTTGAGTTTGGAGAACATTATAGCTCAACATTAGATTAGACGATTCAAATAAAAAGAATCATGTTTCCACACTCAAAATTCAAATGGCAAAGTCATAAGATCTTTTTATTTTTCTAGTTGTCAAAATGCCCTAACTTGACATCTAATTAGATGGTTCAAATAAAAAAATATCACGTCCCTACACGTTACACATTATATATTTGGTTCTATTTAAAATATAATTAGAAGGAAATAGTTTTAAAATTAAGTTATATTATAAAAAGATATTTTTAGAAAAGATATTTTTATTTATTTTTCCCCTAAAAGCAAAACTTTCATAAGTTTCAAGAGTATCATATTGTTTTAAAGATATAAGTGTAAAATTATAATATCTTAAATTTTAAGAGTATAAAAAAAAACTAAAAAAAAACTTTAGGAGTTATTACGTCGCCTGATGGTACAGTCAAACTAAAAAAAAACTTTTTTGAATTTTTTTTTGAAACCCTTATCCACATAATTGAATTTTCAATCGGACATCTTAAAAAATAATAAAAATTCAAAAACCAACACTCGATTAACAATAATGTACTATTCATTGAGGATTGGTTTTTTAATTTTCATAATTTTTTTAAAGACTTCTAACATGACCTACATACTCATATAATTCGATTTTCGATCAGACATCTCAAAAAAAGATGAAAATTTAAAAACTAAGCCCCAATGAGCAGTAATGTACTATTCATTGGAGCTATTTTTTTTTTTTCATAGTTTTTTATTTTTTCTTTAAGTTCTCTAACATGTCCTACATATCTATCTAATTCAATTTTAAATCGAACATCTCAAAAAAAAAATGAAAATTTATTTTAACCGTATAAAAGAAAGGCAGTCTCTTTTCTTTTTTCCTTTTTACAGACAGCACCCACAGCATCCTTATCAACGTTGGACCTTTTAAGTTTTTCAGAAAAATAGCATAAGGACCTTCTCCTCCGTTGACAAAATCCTAATTTAGATGGAGTCAACGGATTATCTTTTATGTTCACTAACGGGCTACCAAAATCTTTGTATCAGATTTTCTTAAAAACTTTTTCCTAACTGTCATTTACACAAGGAGTCTACCTCAAAAATTTTCTTCTTGTTTCTTGAGTGTTGTGGATTCAAAGTTCCATTCACACTGGGTAGTGATTAAATATAACCCCCTGTAGTAATCGTCTTAAGGTGAATAATCAATTCTAGAATCATCCTTTATTTTTTCCCTTTTGGGTATAATCTAATATCAGGCGATTCATAGAGTTGAAGAGAAGATAAACAGATTTGCACGTTACTAGGGCTAAGATTCTAGATAAAAAAAACTCTAAAATATAAAAAAATATATATCTTATAGTGTCATACTTGTCATCATGTTTTTTTTATCGTTCTTATAAAAGTACATGATTAGTTGATCAAATAACTCATATTAAGCATATCGTATAAAAAGTTAATACTCTAAGATGATCTATTTAATCAAATGATCAAATGAAATATAACAAAAGGTGTCTCACTCATGTCATTGTTTGTCATACTTTTAACACTCATTTAGATATTTTAACACTCATTGAGATAAAATCAGTCATATACCATCAGATGACTTTGGATCAATATGAGAAGAGAATGACTTGTTGCACTGTACATTGTTGAACGAGAATGGATCGCCCAGATCAATATGAGAGGAGAATGACTTGTTGCACTGTACATCATTGAACGAGTCGTCCCGTCTTGTTCCGTCATGTGCACAATCGCACATGACCCCACATCCCACATTAATTGCGCCATGACGTCAGAAAAAAATAAAAAAATTGAAATTTTTATGCCCTCGAGAGCGTCAAAATGCTCTTGACATTTTCATAATGCTCCTCAAGAACGTTAGGATGCTCTCGAGAGCATCTGACTGCTCAAGATACTCTCACGAACAACCTAATGCTCTCAAGAGCTTCTTGATGAGGATGGTCTCGGGAGCATAAAAATTTTAATTTTTTTAAATCTTTTTACTGATGTCAAGACGTATTTAATGCGAGATGTGGGGCTATGTCCCATTGTTCATGTGGCGGTGCAGGACAGACTAGTTCCAACTCAGTCATGTGTAGTGCAGCAAGTCATTCTCGTATGAAAAAAACAGTTAAGATCTAGTATAATTGTATTTCTTTATGAGACAAGCAAACTTCTCAAGTTCAAAATTTCTCATTCTTCTAAGAATAACACATGCAAAGTAATATTTGTTGCACGGTATGCATGCACTACAAGGCAATTCACATAGCCCCACAAAAAATAAAAAATTTTAAACCCCACCATACCTTACACGTTGTATGGTTCGATCTTTGATTCGACAATTTAAAAAATTTAAAAAAAAGTAAAAATTAAATCATAATGAATAAAAAAAAACACTCAAAATGAGTTGACCATGAGTTGGATCTAATAAATTGAGGCTCAAATTTTAGTTTATTAAAAATGTTTAGATCGTTGAACTACATAACGTGTAGAATACAGTGAGCCTGACGTTATAAAATAAAAATAAAAAAATAAAAAAGAGAGAGAGATTATGTACAGTAGATATGGTGCAACAGATATTACTCGTAGACATAATGCAACAAATATTACTCACGAGGGTTCATTCAATCTTAAGATGATTATATGTTTATAGTAAAATGCTGAACTGAGAAATCATCCAAACGTAAGTGGTCTGCTCAATGATGATCAAATGGCCGTTAAAAATAAAAAAATCAAACAAACCCAACAGTGGTGTACATGTACAATCTAACGGCTGCAGGCAGCAGCTGCACTTCGCCAATCCGTCAAAGCGTCCACCAACAGAACTGCTTAAAAAGAAGCATCTTTCCGCTTCCCGAGAAAGAAAGGCCGCCGCTCCGAAGAAGCCGATGGCTTCTGCGGTCCACAAACTCCAGTTTTGAAAAAAGGAAACAAGAATCCCAACTTTCTACAGTTGCCGAGCTCCTCCCCCACCCACATCCCCCCTCCATCCTCGCGCTTCCCGCCCCCGCCACGAATCCGCCGCCGACCCCACCAGATCCGATCACCTCCCTCCGCTCGGCGGCGACGGCGTTCCGGCGGCGGCTTGGCAACGCCGCCGCCGCGTCCTCTTCTCCCTCCTCCTCCGCCACGTAGCTTGTTGCCGGCGCGCTTCCGACCCGTCTGCTTCGTCGACGGCGGCGGGCCTGGCCGTATCTAACCCTAGACAGGCCGGGGAATTTTTTGATTTCTCCATTCCTCGATTCGCCTCTTCCATTTTTTGATCTTTTTGAAATTTTCTTCGCTCTGTTTATGCGAGTCCATTCATCTTTTTGGTTTTCCGACTTAAAAAGACGAAATTTTGAAGGAAATGGTGATGTGGGTTTTGTGCATGCAGTGGATTCTTCTTTGTTCAATCCTTAGCTCGCATGCCCTTTTTCGGGAGACAAGGATGCGAAGAAATTAGATGTTGTGTTATGTTGCATAGATATGTTGGCGGATATGCATTATTACAGTTTGATATAACTTGCATTGGTTATAACTTTTATTAAAGAGTCCTTTTTTAGTGTAGCGATTTGGGATTGTTTTTTATGTATGGGCAATTGCTCAATGTTTGGAATGGGACAACATGATGGTCCAAGGAACTTACAAGTGATGGTTGTCCCAAACATAGAAATGGGTTGTCAAAGTTATCCTAATAATAGCTGTGACTGAGAATAATCTCCAACCAGTAAATAAGGAACTGAGGGCACAGGTTGTTGTGCCACTTTATCATGTTCTCCTTTGGACCTGGAATTATGTCATGGTTTAAAAAGTCTTGAGGCAGTTATGAGGCGTAAGCCTCACTAGTTTAATAATAATAATAATAATAATTCTTAAAACTACCAAAAAAATAAAACAATATTGATTTTTCATGTGTTAGTGCTAACTCTATGATAGAGTTTGTGGATGTGAAGTATGGGATGGAAGTCATGGACCAGTAGTGGGCGTTGAAGCCATAGGTGCCAGTGCCACAATAGTTGCCCTCTCCTTTGGTGTTGGAGTAGAAGAGTTGGGTTTTTTCGAATTCTTTAATTTTGTTTATTTAGTCTAATTGTCATCACTGAATCATATTTAAAGGAGACATAATCCTTTATGTCCACCTTAAAACATGTCATTGACTCACCGCCTCAAGGCATAAGCCTCACGTAAACGGCTTGAGGAGTATGCCTCAATTAACAAAAGGCATAAGCCTCAGGTATACAGCATGCCTCAAGGCATTTTTCTGGTGCCTTGCCTCAAGGCGTAAGCCTTAGTGCCTTGAGGCACTGCCTTTTAAAACAGTATGTGTGATCCAATTTTTTGTTTAAATAAGAAACCAAGTGTTTCTCTTGTGGTATGTATGTTCTGAGTTTGCCTCATTATCGTTTTACCTCCTCTGTTATTGGCATTCGGGCTTTACTGGACCTTGCTTTATGAATCATCCGAAGCTGTTTTTTAGCTTTCCTGACTGAAGTGTTAGGTACTAATTTCTTTTCCTGAGAGAACAGATGTGATGAATGGGAAAGATATTAGGCATGCATTAGCCATGCACTGAGCTGCTTGTCTGTTAATTTGATTTTTGTATACAAACTTTCAGGGACCTGAATGGCAAACCTAGAGACAGGTCATAAAGTGAAAGCATGTTGGACGCCTGAGTTTCACAAATTGTTTGTGTCCTTATGTCTAGACCAGCTTCTTGCTGGAAACAAACCTGGAACATATCTAAGCAAGAAGGGCTGGAAGTATGTCATGGATGAGTTCTACAAAAGAACTGGTATAATGTACGACAAGAAGCAGTTCAAGAACCACTGGGATAGCACAAAGGAGCAGTGGAAAGTTTGGAACAAGCTGAAGAGTAGCACCAGCGAAGATGTGTGGGACAAGACAACTCAAATGGTCAAACAGAATGATGAATGGTGGAATGACTACTTGGAGGTATGGAGATGTGCTGACTAGAGTAGCATGTTCTACATGGATGAAATTTGATTAATCGAATTGATTGTACACAGGCACACCCCGAGGCCGCTCAATTTCGCTACAGAGGGTTACCGTTAGCCGACTCATTGGACACTTTATTTTCGGATGGTTCAGCAGGTCCGACTGCAGCAGCGTTGATGCCGTCGCAGAACACAATGTCAAATTTTGATAGTATTCCTCCTCGGGCAACAAATGCTACCGAGAATAATGAGGCAGAAGATGTCCTTGATCTTATTCCTGAAGTTCAGATGGATAACAAGGAGTCTCCAAATCTATCACATGCCGAGTGTGATACTTCGGTTCAGCGTAAGAGGAAGAATCAGGATCCTGAAAGATCCATTCATCGGCTGAAGAGGGAATCAACATCTGTAATGGCTGCCAGACGCCTTGGTCATTTTTGTGAGGCAGTTGAATCGGGTAGCACTGTGACATCCACACTGAAGGAAAGGTATAGCATAAAGGAATGTGTTGATGTGTTAAATGAGATGCGTGAAATACCCCAAGGAAGTGAACTATATATGTTTGCACTGGATCTGTTTGTAAAGAAAGAGTACAGAGAGCTCTTCATTGTGTTGGGCACTGCTCATCTGCGGCTAATGTGGCTGCAACGACAACAACGACAATTTGCTGCGGACTAGCTGCTTCTGAGCTGAAGAGAACTTCTTATTCTATTGCTGATTTTGTTTCATTATTGTTCAGGTAAACCACATTAGACCATCATGTACATGAAATTTCTACTAGTCAGTGCTCGAATGAGTTGCACAGCTGTTTTCATGTAAGTTATCAACTATCTTTTGTCTAGGTTATTATGTTTTCTTTAGGTGCTTTTTACCTTCCAGGTGGGTAGAATGATGTTGATCACATGTCATATACTTTGAAGATGTGTGATGCTTGACAAAGCCATGAGGATATATATATATATATATATATATATATATACGGCAAGTGTTCCCACCAGAGCATACAAGTCTAATCAGTGCATCTCTTGAGCATATGTGGATATTTGACTACTTTCCAAACTATAGTCTTAAAATATATGTACCTATCGTTGGAGCCAGGACTGCAGCGTGTAACTGGCTGAACAATGTTAGGGCGTTTTTGCCGACGCTTCCAACTGAAAGCATTTTTAAACTTTTATCTTGTTATTTTGTGAGAAAAAAGTTGGTGTTGGAAGCTACTTTTATATCATTTAGTTTTTTTTTTCTGACTTCCAAACAAAAGTTGCAACTTGAAGCTTGTTAAATTAGAGAAAACATGGGGGTTATTAGGAGGGATTTGACTTTTGTAACAACCTAATTTTAATTGTAATCATTTGTGTCCATCATTTTTCATGTTATAAGAGGAAGTTAAAAGTGAATTTCAATCAAAAGTTACGTCAAACACGCCCTTAATCACCAGATCATCGCGTTTGACTCATTTGAGGTAATATGTTCATTAGCACCGAACTCAATTGGATTCGAAATTTCCCTTTAGTTGGTAAAATTATTCAAAAAGCCCAAAAATTATAATTTTCAACTACAGCACTCAAAATTAAGAATGACTAAAAAAACATTCCTCCTAATTTTTTTTATCCATAAGGAACAAACCAATACCAAAAAAATTATATAAATAGAAAATGGACCATGATGTGCTCTTTTTTGGAAGAGTATCTGCCCATCGGATTAACTTATTCAAAGAACAATTTTCAAGAACTCTAGAAACAGCTTTGATGGTATAGGAGCTCAACGATGGCAGTGGGAGATGTGTAAAATGTGTATTTCCCAAATACACTAAACATGACTTCATTTATGAGTATTTTTGCTTGATCCTATCCCAAAATGCACTTCGTGTCCCCTACGAGGATAAGAGAATTGAATTGTCAAGTATACTTCAAATCATATCCCTTACTACTCCGCGCCATCGTCTATTCGGAGTAGCAGTGGTGTCTATCTGAATGGTTAAAAATAGGCAACGTAATGGAAGAAAAAAATTATAATTACGTTTTCAACCTTAAAAAATATAATCTATTTATAAAAAAAGTTCTTATAATCTAACTATTTATTTATAAGTCCTCACAATCTCTGATGCAAGGCTTCAGGATGTTACAAAAAAAGCCTCCACGAGTGTTTCAAAAAAGCTGCTCAAAAGGACTTTGTTGTAAAAAAATTGAAATTGTGAGAACTTATCTGCAATAGTTGGATTAAGAAGAGTTATTTGTAACATCAAAAGTTTCGTAAGATTGAAGATCAAAAAAATAAAAAATAAAAAGTAAATGATTTTTTTTCAGAACAAGTAATGAACGGTAGTAAGGTGTTTGGAAGTAGTTTTATCACCTCTTTCTTTTTTAAATTTTATTTTGAGGAAGAAAACACCTTATAACCGTGCTTGTTACAACTGCAATGAAATTTTAAAAGAGATAGAAACACTCCTCCTTAAGACTTCCTCAAAAATAAAACACCCTGTGACGTGTTTTATTTTTGAGGAAAGTGCTTGAGTTGTTATCGGTGCACCTTCCCGATCTGGACTCCATCCATTTTACACGTGTTCTCTCCCATTTCCTCCTTTCCCTTGCTCTTACGAAGACATTTCTTCTTCCTCACTTTATCAACATAGTTCCGTGTCGGTCGAGAAATCTGCTTAATTAGGCGAAAATTCTAGGTCCACCTGATTATCTAAGAAAATAATCTCACGAACCAAAGAATAAAAATCCCAACAACACTAAGGACTACATGACCGAAGAATTTTTAAGTTCCAACTAAAATCGAACTTGAAACCTCCCAATTGAGAAACAAGTAGTGAACCAACTGCCCTAGGCAAGTGGTCTCCAGCAGCGTTGCACGCTCCTCTCCTCCTCTACCGTCATGAAAGCTAGTACGGCTCCCTCATCGTGGTTTAGTGGGAGAAACTAATGGGTACGGCCAATCCACACATATAATAATAGTTTGTGATTTGTAGCACAAAAGGAAAAAGAACAAAATCTAAATAGACGTGCACGAATCTAAATCTAGTCCACGTCAAGAACACATCCAAACAACAAAAATATGTGTTTGCCCGGTTAAACCGAGTTTACGTTTTTATACATTATTACAAAGAAAGACCGAGCAAATAGGTGCTAATGACATTTCTAAGTGAACACCATCATACCACATTTAAGGTATAATCTACAGAATTTTTGTGAAGATCACCATTATACCACATCTTTTACTACTCTTTATCACATTCATCAAAAACCATTTAATCATTTGATGAAATAGCTCAAGTTATTTTTTATTTTTTTACAACTATTTTATTCTTTTACAGTTACTACGTTTCTCAGAACCCGTTAATCAAGTGATCTGTGAAAAAAGAAGATAAAAATAGTGATATAATAAATAGCATTCCTCAAACTTTCAAGGCACACGCAGATATTTTTATCCATTCGATGTCAACCAAGCATACATTTTGTCCCCCTATGCATAACGAAAACTAAAAAAGTTAGAAAAACGTTTGGGCATCAAATTGAAAGAATGGAGTACTAGAAAAACTGGCGCAACGTCTCCTTTGGCCACCCACATCCTCCACCCTCCTTTTCTCCTAATTATCTCTATTTTGCTTACACGTGGTTATTCTACTGCTAAGCTGCCAAAAGCATTACCATTTTACCAACGTCGGGAATAAGCGGTACGCAAATCACTATTCGACAATCAACAATACAAGAATATACCTTGAAAAGAAAACCACCAGATACCAATAACCAGCGGTTCACCCAAAATCTAAAAGGGAACCGAGTCTGATTAAACGTCCCCGTGTGGGTCATCTTGAAAATTGTTCAGCTAGCATCCTACCCATTTTACAGATACGAGTCCGACAAGGATGGTCGTTGAAAAACAAATCTCATGTTTATGATGCGTGGTTCATAAACTGATTCAAACCAGAAGCTCAAAACTCAAAAATAAAAGTTTGGAGGAAGAACAGACTTGAGAAGAGAGTGCAACAAGATCTTGTACCATATCAATTCATGTAGCTTAAACTAAGAGATCATCCAAACTAAACACACGAACGAAGGTAAATTAGCAAATCTCAAAACATGGTTAATAGCTGAACTAGGAGTGCAACAGTAGATATCTAAAAACTTAAATAGCCGGAAACAATATAGTGGTTGAACTCAGGAATTTTCCTCTCCATATTCATTGACCACCGTCAGCTTTCTTCTTCTGCCAGAGTCTGTCAACGGCGCTGTCACCATCTCCCTGAGAAAACACGACTCTTAACAAGCACAAAAGGTAACAAAGTTGCATGTTAAGTACATGTGATAACACTAATGAGGCCAGCATCGAACAAGGATAGAAAGCAACAAAAGAGGAGTTTAGACATAGACATCTTTTTATAAGTATTACTTGACGCATTTCTTACACAAAAGAAAGAATGTATTGTTAAAAAAAAAATTCAAACTTGCACTCCTCATACTCAAAGCTGCATCAGGATAGAGGGGTTACAAAACCTACTCCTAACAGAATAAAAAAAAATTACAAATAAAATTATCACAGCCCTTCCTGTGTTTAGCAGGTAATACAGCCTTGTTGATACAAACTAGAGAAAGATGAGATCGTTGGACAAGGAAACCATCAAATTTCTACACGTAGCTTCCTAGATGATACTTAAAAGATTTCGGAGAAGGAAACCATCAACCAAAAAAAAAGTTGAAGAGCCTTCATGGTAAAATTGGTAGATGGACAAATGGACTATGTTATACTTGGGAAACTTCGATTTACATGGATGAGTACAAGGTATGAGGCATAATCAAGGACAATGTCATAATGTCAATTGGATAATTAACAGTCATTGTCTGATAGCAATGGACACATGTAACCTATGATGCATGGTAAACTAGAATAGGACACAAAACCACTACTTATCAATTCACTTCACTGTTTATGCCCATCAAGGAAAATATGCTACAGATATTCAATGTTCAGTCAAATTATCCAAAACCTTCTTTTAGCAACTGACTTCAACTTGTGCAAGAAGTCCCACGCAGATCAAACTATAAAACATTAAAGCAAGCTTTTGTGTGATTAACATCATAGTCGGGTGCTTAAAGCATCCACCTTCGAATTTGATATCATATAATGCAGATGCATAAGGGGCCTGACATAAACTCTTTGACAGATGGGCCATTCATTGGTTCTGGCTGAGCCTATATGGTGTGCAATGGAATTAGACTATGAGAAAGGGGATCCTGATCCTGATTAGGCTGCCGCAAAGAACTCGCAGATGGAGGAAGGAAAGGAGACGGCTTTTTATTGGGAAGGTGGCATAGAAAGGGTTCTCTGTGGTGAACCAAATGATCTAACCACTAGTTCTCCTAACAGTCTACTGTTTACTCAAGTTTGGTATTCTGTAAGTTCCTAGGTTATATTGCAATTACTCCACTGTTCCTTGAAAATGTTAAGTAAATGTCACTACGATCCAAGCAACATCCAACAACTCCAAGAATATACAAATTTGAGAGAAACAATGTAGAGAAAACAACTTTAAAACCTGTGAAGCAGAATGCAGATAGGAAATAATGATATGAAAACCATAAACAAATTTCTGAATTGTGACTTGTATAGCAACACAATCCATAGCCTGATCCCTACAAATATTGTAACATTGCACACCAATGCAGTTTTCCAATGTGACATGATATAGTCTTGTTCCAGACATCTCCAATGTGACATGATTAGGTTTGTTCCAGATATTAAAACATTACTATGCAAGTATGTATCAATCCCCGTAATGGTAACATTCACCTCCACCAATCTTCATACATGTTGTACAGGTTAAATTCTATGCCTTGATAATTATTTTTTTTTAGGGCCCCTGCCGCAGTGGCAGGGACTGTTCAAACAAGTCAAAGAAAAGTAACCCCACCCCGGTTCCAACCTGGGAGCGCCCCCCCCCCCCCCCCAAAAAAAAACCCCTTCAACCCGGTACCACTGGGCGACAGCCTGCTGGGCCTTGATAATTAATGAATGGAAAAGATTCTAATTGATAAAGAAAAGAAGTGAAAGTTGCTAATAAAAACAAACAAGGTTCGAGAATTCCATTTTGAGGCATTAATTTTTCAAAATATTGAAAAATGGCACTGTATCAAAGAAATAATATCAAATATGGTTAATATTTAGGCTCTTTTTCATATACTCCCACTAGGATTCAAATCTAAAGTTGGTAGCGTGTTCACATCCACTCGTAAGTTCAATAATATTACAATAATACTATAAGTCTTCTCTGAATTAGAACCTATAATCTGCCTCCCTACACATTTAATAAAATCTAAGAAACAAGGCTAACTTTGTCAACATTTACACTATGACCAGGTTAACAATGTCACAAGAGGGCAAGGTAAGATGCCTTGTTTCATGCCTTAAAATGGATTCAACTCCAAAGCGTTTCTATGACTGACTTGTTTGCCCCCATTTGCATGCTCAAAATTAACTTGGAATTAAGAAAAGTGTTCTCAAAGTTAACATTTAAATTGTGTTTATTTATATGTTTGATAAAACCTAAGAAACAATATTTACCCTTCAACAATGTTGACACCATCACAAGAGCAAAATATAAGTAGCAGTTTTTAAACTCAAAAATCTGCAATATGTAATGTAAATTTGTAGGTAACATCAAAATGGTTTTGTTCTGATATAGCAAATAACCGCAGTAAATAGAATAAGGAAGCCCATTTTTATTAATTAGACGGAAACAGGTAGAAAATTTAACCTGAAAAGTATATCTTATCAAAACACAGTCCTCAAGTTTTAGAAAGGCATCTTTAAGAGGAAATAGTGAAAATCATCGATAACGTCATCCACCATACATCAATTTCTAGGACATGTCCCTATCAGACATTCTGACTATTCAAGCACCAAAATAGAAACCTTGACAATTTAGTTTGAATCGGCCTTACCGTTGTTTTCCTTAACAGTATTGATCGATCAACAACTGTTTGATGGTCTACCGATTTGCACACCACTCTTATCTGGAAAGAAATCATGTTCAATCGGCTTTACCATTGTTTTCTTTAACAGTATTAATCAATCAACAACTCTCTTTTCTTCTATCATCCCACCTTCCTTTCTAAGTTTACATCGAGAAATTTTCAAGTTCCAGCACTCGTAAGTCAAAACTATTTCCACCTCATAATCACTAGGTTAAAAAAAACGTCCCGGAAAATGACCAATAAAGAGATGAAACGATCAGAAAACTATACTTAAATGTATCCTTAGATAAAATAAACTGAAGTACATTACAAAACAGCAAACCATTTGGTCCTAAACTGCCTTCAAGTTTCATCAAATGTAGCTCAACATGTTTACATTGCTTTGGGACACAAATTTAAAAAAGTAAAACAGCAAAAGCAGAAGAAAACGCCCGCCGATGCAGACAACTTAGATGACACTTGAACATAGAAGAAAAACCTAGAAATCAAAGAACAGTGAACGGACCACGCCAAGCACAGCAATGTATTACGATTAAAATCAGAAAAAAAATGAACCTGAGCACGAATGAATCCGCACAGCGCAAAGGTTGTGTACTGCCCGGTGTACATCCCGTTCTCGTCCAGATGCCCGACATTGACCTGGATCGACGCGTGATCCTTCGCAGTGATCAGCCTGTTCGTGGCCGAACTGCACCAAATCACCAAGGGAAAACGCAAAAGATGAAACCCCCTGCGATCAGTAGAACATCTCAAAACCGACAGCATAATCTAACGTGAGAAACGGAGAACATTACCACTTCCTGGGGATGTAGAGATCCATCATCTGCCCCTCCTCGTTCTGCATCTTCGCTGGTGATCACGAAACTGCGCGGCAGCAAAAAAGAAACTACAGAGAGAGAGCGGGAGTCGTCGATACCTTGGAAAGGAGCAACAAAACCGGGCACAATGATCGAATCTAAAGAGCGAGACGGCAAGGAGACTCTATGGAGAAGAACCGTAGATCTGGGGAACTATTGAGAAGAACCCTAATCTGGTGAAGCGAATTGGAGAGAGAGTGGGAAGGGAAGGAGGAGGTGAAGGCCATACCTGTAAGCCGCCGTAGGTGAGAGGCGTGGGAAGGCGTTACTAATACGCACATGAGAGATTTTATAGGGCCTTCAAAACCTAGAAAACTTTAGGGCGGGCGCGCAATGAGCGTTCGGAAAAAGGCTGAACTCAAGCTAAGCTCGTTTAATCAAATCTAACATGAAATTTGATTTGGGTTGGTTTGTAAGTCAGCTCAACTTTTTCCTCCAAAATTTGATTCGAGTCCAAAATTATTATCTTATTAGATTGAAACATCCGTCGGAATTATCTAGTCATTTAGAAGAAAATATTAGACTTTGTACAAATTCGAACCTAGATCTTTTGTACACATATTTGGCTACTTAAATTCTTTTTTTAACGACAATTTTACCGGTCATTCAACCGTTAAAAGTATATAACAAAGTCATCTTACAGTACCACACATGCATAGCCATAACCCCTTATGTAAGCACCCTGCAAAACCATGTCCCAAGAGTACATCAAACAAAGACTTGCTGGGTAAAACACCATAGCGATGGATGTCTTCAAATGGTCTTCATTTGATCTTGCTGGGTAAAACACCATACGATGGAGTTTACATCCTCGCATGAAAATGTGTCACTCCTTTCAATAACGATGGATTGCGTCTAACATCTAGCAGCTTGAACATGTAAGAACGAGTCTCAGAGAGCATGACCCTTACCTGGGCCATGATGAATACACGTAGATACTTGAGATCCCGGATTACCGAAGAAGAACTCATGTAGACTGCTCTGAGGCAAAATAACAAGCAATCTACGTCTTCGACACGGTACGACATAAAAGTCATGATATGCTACTGCTCAATTAAGGTGAACTAAACGGAGGAGAGACATCGAAGGGAGAGAATTGGCAATTGAGTTTTAAGGACAAAGATATGGGGGCATACAAGTAGAGCAAATCCAAATGAGACTTTGTGAACAAAACTATGTTGAAAGAGAAAAGGACTAGATAAACCAATTGAAGCCAAAGAGAACTAAGTTCTACCTAGAGACAAAGAAATAAAAACTAGGAAGTCATGGACTTACTTGATAAAGCCTCTCGAAGGAGATGAAACTCCTAACTAAGAGATGACTCCTTCCAAAAAAGAGGGTGGGGGGGGGTGTTCCCTACAAGAAAAGCACATGTCCCCAATGGGAACCAGAAAAGAGAAACCAAAGAGGGGTTACCGAAAAGCCCCTGTTGTTAACGGCATTCTTACAAATTAATTGACACTCAATTAGTCATACGAAATGATAATATTTTCAAGTCTGAATTTTATAAAATTGATATCTTTGAAAAGATTATTGATTTATCTATCATTTCATATGATTTTGTACAGAAAATCATAAATATAATGGGCAAATTACATCTATTTATTTATTTAAAACTTATTAAAATTCTCCCTTCTTACAATAATCTCTCTCCTCAACCGTTAGATTAAAAATGATCTAAAGGTTAATATTTATTATTAATAATAAACTTAATAATAATTGAAATTAGAAATCAAAAAACGAATACGAAAACAAGTCTTTTTGTTTTCGATTTTGATAATTTATCGGAAATATCCGTTTCCGATTCCGATGATTATCGGACGGATATTTTTATCGAAAACAGATATTTTTTCGATAACGGGTCAAAAAATCGGATAATCGAATTTCCGGTAATAACCTTGAAATTGCATTGTACGGCCTTCCAAAGAATGAGATCATCTAGACCCAATTATCTGAGCATCTTTGTGCCCTTAGACACATTCAATGGGAGTCTGCTTGCTTTGTCCTATCACTTCACAAGTAAATGTCCTATTTACCGTCCATTTGATGTATTTGAGAACACAAAAAGATCCAGTGAATTGAGTCCAGACGATCCCGTTTCGTTAGGTTGAGAGCCTGCTAAAAATTTTCAAAAAATGAACTTTTCTAAGTCAAAGACACCATCAGACAGTGTAATACCATTTATGGTGCAGCACACTTTTCTCTTGTTAAAATAAAAGAAACACTAGCTACAACATAACATAATTTCACATTAAAAAACAGTGCACAACACCAGCCCTATCTATCCATAAAGATCAGCACAAACATATCCCCAAATAAAATATGTTTTGAACAAACACTCATATTTTTCAAACTAGCAGTACACAGTCATTCTTAAAGACAATATATCTCATAATAAAATAATCGGCTAAACAAGCATGCTCCTTGTGCCTCAGCCATAGCGTTTTTGGTGGCCTTCTTAATGACTTCATAGCCTCCATTCCTCGTGGACTTGGTACCCCAGACAACAAAATATAGCCTCCATTCTGTCATTCCTGTCATGTTTTCTGAAAGTTTATCCACCCTAGAGCACATATTCCCTGCAAAAAGATTGTTGTCAGAAAGTGATGACCTATGTCTTTTCACATATTTTAAACACAAGGAAAAATTGAGACTTCCTAAATATAAGGCAAAAGCTTTACAGAGAAGTAAATGAGACAAAGGCACTATACGAAGATAAACTAAACAAATGTTGACAAAATTAAAAATGTGCAACAGACTTGGGTAGCGCAGTCTATTATCTGATCCCGTAGGCCAAATCTAGTCCACTTTTGGTTCAGTAATATACTAATTCGAGCACTATAGAAGAAATCTGTGTGCCAAAATTGATGTAATCTGGGTGAGACCTGGGTGTATGCAATGCCTAGACATTTGAAGACTCAGAGTACATGCATCATACTAGATTCTAGGCTATTAATGACTGATAATTAATTTAGGCAAGCTTCAGCATGACCTAAGCATATTCATAGAGATCTGAACTATTGATGAGAAATGCATACATATATAATTTCTCGGCATTGGGACAAACCAAATAGAGATGTTGACTACATACTTAAATTTGGGTTACCATATCCAGAGCTTGTCAATGAAACAACATCTGCCTTGTCCTCATCCACAACATGACTCCGATTAAGTGGAACACTACCTAGATTTGTCAAAACTACAAAAAGTAGCTCCACAGGAGCATAATCAACTGCATAAAAGGAATGCCCATTTATCAGAAAGATAGATTGCACACATGAGAAAAACAAATAGCAAACAAAATAATCATGATAAAGTTGCCATAACTGCAATAGTTTTATAAGCAAGACATTAAAGATACTAATATTCTAAAAAATGAATAAATATCAAAACTTTGGAGAAGACAAAGAAACCTGCTGCATTGCTGACAGAACCCAACTCTTGTTTCTGGAAAAGTGTCTGCCTGAACAAGCAAGAAGTCACCATCCTTCCGTCGTTAACTTCATTGAATCCTAAAACCCCCATTGGCTTATCAGCAGAGGTACCCTTGGGACTGACATGAAATCCGAGTTCCACCAGTTCCTGATCCTCGCTGAGTTCTTGGCTGGGTATCAAAGTCTAAAAAAGCTTATCCGATGATTTCTAACTTGGATTAAGGACGACTGAAGTGCAGTCCACAAATAACAAGTGAAAGAAAAAAAAAAAATTCTAAAATGATTTATAACCGATATTTCTAACTTAAATCGACGACGATGGCGCCGGAGACAACGGGGGGTCACCAGTGCTGATGGCGGACCCAACGGGTCACGATGTCAATGGGGCCGATGGCCGACAGCAGGGAGGAGGGTTTGCTGTAGAGGAGTACTCAATGCTCGCCGTTTTCGCCATTAGAACCGAGGACATGGAGAGGAAGAGACGAAGAGGGTCACGGTAGCCGCCATTAGAAGTGAGGACAGGGAGGAAGAGCCGAACAGAGCTGTGCTCAATGCTGTTGCTGCCATTAGAAGAAGACCACTTGCTCCTCCTGTGTTGGTTGTTGGTCATGGTGGTCTTGGACAATTAGTCCTATATCGGTTTATGAATTTTGGTTCCAGTGCATATAACCATATGCCTCTAAATCTCAACACCGCGGTTTTAAGATTTCATCTTAATATCAGAGCATTGATCTTAGTCCTGACCTCTTTCGCTTCCCCTTTCATTTCCACGGCCCATGGTGACCGTGAGGGGTTCTGTGGTTTGTAAGATGGTATCAGAGTAGAGCTTGCTTATGATCTTGGGCCCCATCAAATTAAAAACCTCTTGGGCCCCTTCAAACTAAAAATCCGAGTTTTGTAGTTTGTAAGATCCTGTGAACCTCGAACCATAACCGGCTAAGGCCAGGCCACCCTCTTCCACTCTTCGTCTTGGAAAATCCTTCCCTATGAAACCTAACCCGACCTGCATCATGATGGACTCTATTCACGGGTTTGTAAGAGATCCGACAAGCTCCACACGCGAACCCAAGTCCGGCCCATCATAGGACAGCCCGTTGGGCTTGCAGGCTAGTACAGCCCGTTGACACCCCTAACCTCACTCTCTCTTTGAAACCTCTCTTCTTCTTTCTCCCTCTGCTCCTCTCGCTTTCTCTCTCCGCTCCTCTCTCTTTCTCTCTCTCTCTCACCCTATCTCTCTCTGCTTCGTCGACCCCGCGCGGCCCGCCGCCTCCACGCGTCGCCCCCTCGAAACTCGCAGGCGGCGACCTCGTGGCTCAAGCCCCTCGGCGGGACGTCCCCGCGCGCCACGTCGCCGGCCCGTTTGGTCTACGCCGCCCACCCACTTCGTCTGCGCCTGCCACGCACCGTGGCCCTGCTGTTTTCCCGCTCGCAGCCACCAGCCAGTCAGCCACCCTCCACGCGGCATCCTCCACGCTAGCCAGCACCTCGCCGTACGCTCGGGTTCATTGCACCGCCTCCCTGTGCCCGTTGCCGCTGCTCTCTGTGCCGCTTCCCGTTCAAGCCTGCCGTTCTTCGCCAAATCAACTGTTACCACGTGCACGGTGCACTGCGCCCCCTCTCAGGAGCTTGGCTAGCCTGCACCCGTTCATGCCTCACCTGCTGTTTCTCTCATCCCTGTTCTATCTAGCTATTAAGTCATTTAGATTTAATTATTTGTTTGTTTAGTGGATATCTTGTAACTCCGCATTTTGTTTAATATGTCGTTGTATCATTTTAACAGTAAACTAATCATTGTTTAAGTTTTGTTTACTCTTCCCCTCTCTCCCTTTATTCTGAGTGTGATTGTTATTATTACCTAAAAAAACTCAAATTAATCAACTCACTCAAATGAAATTAACAAGGGTAAACCAAACAAAGGGGCTCAACAACCTTCTTTGCTATATAACCATAGATGTTGTGGAAAAGAGCAAGATAATGCAATTGATTGTACTTATTTCCCTATTTTTTGGTGAAAGACACTTTAAATTGTAAAACTAATATAAACCCCTACAATATTTCAACTTCTAGTGTTGAAAATCGTTCAAGATTCATTAGTTATGTTAAAACCCTTTTTTAATTATTTTGAACTTCATCAATTTTGACCATACTTTCTCTACTTTTTTAATTCCCATATAACTAAGAATATTTATGATTTTAAGGTAAAGAAAAAGAGTAGTACATGCTTGGGGTTTTAGTCAAATTTTGTTCGAATTTCAGGTGGATTAAGGGTTTGGGAAACTTTTTCTTCTCTGGGAAAGGAAAAGTTATTTTATTCTAAGAACAAAAACTTTTCCAAGAGAAAATAGTTTCCCATGGTTATGGGGTTGGGAAAAAAACAACTTCCAACAGTTTGTGGTTTGGGATTTTTCCTTTTTTTTAAAGGCGGCCATCATATTGGCTGCCATGGGAATACTTGGCAGCTATATAGCTGGTGTTCTTCCCCTACAAACAATAAAGTTTATCTTACTTTGTGAGGAGTTTTCATTACTTGACTTAGTTGCTTGCATCTAATCTTGTGACTCCTCCTCGCATTTTTTAACTTAATTTAAAATTTATTTTTATTTTTATTTTTAAATAGTCTAGCAATGGATTATCAATTAACTCTGCCCTTTTCATCTCATTTTATTTCTTGTCTCAACCCATCTTAACGAACCAAAAGCTCAAATGATTCTAGGCTGCGTTTGAAAACTATGGAGAAGTCTTTCTAAATGCCTTCTCTTTCTTAAAGAATCATTTTCGTGACAATAGGAGCATTTGATAAAGTTTTCAAGGAAAGAGAAAACACGCTCTAAGCAGAAGGAGAAATTTTCTCCTTTTGCTTGGGGTGATTTTCTCCTCGTGAGAGGAGAGAAAATTTTGGAAACAACATTATTACCTCTTTCTTCATAGAATTATATACTATATTTGTTACCCTTTTCATGTAGAACCATGTGATATATTTATAACAACATGAGGAAAGAGCTTTGGTTTTGGAGCATAGGGATGTGTCAACAATATCGAGCATTTTCTTTCTCTTCTTGTCTCCGACAAAAATAGGATATGAATGCATTCTTCTTCAATCCACAATTTTTTTTTTTAATTTGAAGTTGAAAGGACAATATGGTTGGATGAGAGTCATGGAGAAGGCGACCTGCTCTTGGAAGACAAGTCACTGCAGGGACTATCACAGGGAATAGGTGGGAGCTCACTGAACCCTACGGCTCCATCACTAGCCCCTCGAATGGAAACCTTGTTGGTGCTCTCCGGTGGACGCCCTCATCGTTCCGACGACAACTTATGGGTGGGGGATATTCCCTTCCGAGTGGTCCCCCCCCCCCTCCAAAGTTTTCTTCCCAAACCCTCCCTTTCTTCCATCCTCCCTCCATCGACTTCTCATTTGTAGTTTATTTTTTGTTATGAGGTCTCCTTTTTGGGGATTTCCACTCTTAATTTCCTATCCGCTCTGCATCCATTTGCTTCCATTTGCACCGTTCGCCGCTGATTCCTCCTCCCCCAATTTTGTTAAGACCCCCAGTAGCTCTATCCTTAAAGCTTTTGCTTGACAGTGAATGCCTTGTCATCCACTATCGTGGTGTATGTATTTGCTTTCCTCTGCATGTATTGTACCCTTCTTATGTTTTTCCCCTTTCTTGGTATCCCTTCTCCTACATTTGTATCATCTATGATATGCTAGAGCACCTTTTGCTACTCCTTGATTCTGTGAGGCAGATTCTATGTAAGTCGTGTCAAAGCTTTCTTGCTTGGCCATTGCACTTGTAAGAGTTCCCTATGTTATGCCCCAGAGTTAGGCATTTCTATAGTGTCTGCAGTGGGGTTCATGGGACTATGCTTATTCACTTGCTAACATTGAGCGCAAGTGTAACTCTGATCTCCTCCCAGTCCTGGTCATGATTCAGACTTTGTAGCAATTTTCAAGTGACTTCGACTATCTCTTCCTTCATCTACCAAGAGGAAGACACTCAAGTTGTTCGGTCCTTGTTGCCATCTGAGTGGCGATCTCTCTGACGACCTTCTACTCCGATTGACAATATAAGATCCAGGTCCAACTATTATGATGGAATATTTCATTCGTGTATCTTTGTTTATGTTTGCCCAGTATGGTCGAGTGTGGCCACAGGTATGAGCGCCATGCTTTCCCTTTGTTATGTTTTTCTCCCCCCATCCTCATGTGAAAATTGTCTATGTTGTAGTGTTTCTTGTTGGACGATATAATATATGTAAGTCTCTCTATTGTCCAAAACAAAAGAGTCATGGAGAAGGGAGTTTTATGCCAAGTGGATGTCCTTAACAAGGTTGGCAAACAAATATGCAAATAAAGCTGATGGTTCAAAAAAGATGGCTCTTGATCAACTAATTTGAGAAAAAAAAATACAAGACATAATTATGTTTTAACCTTTGAAAATATAATGTGTTACAAAAAGTTCCTATAATCTAATTATTTATTTATAAGCCCAGACAATCCTCCTAAATTGGTTCAAGGCATTAGAATGTTACAAAAAAGTCCTTGAAAGTGTTACAAAAGATCCATAAAAAGAGTTTGTTTGTAAGAAAGTTGAGATTGTAGATACTTATTTGTAAATATTTAGATTATGAATAGTTATTTAAAATATCAAAAGTTTCGGAGGGTTGAATATCAAAAAGCCCATCAATTGAAGTAAATTGCAGTAAGTAAACTCATTAATAAAGATATACTAGTTGCAATCTCGTGCGATGCACGACAAATTAATAGATTTAAATAAAATAATTATAATTAATATAAATGAAGTTAACTTTTTACTCTTTACAAGGGAATGAAAAAAATAATTACATAATAATATATGTTCAGAAACAATATTTATTTTTTTGAATATTAAGTTAGTTTTTAAATAAATATTAAAACTTCAAAACTATTGTATCCAATTGAAATATGGATTGAGAGAGAAAAATAAAAAGTGAATTAAATGTTATTATTATTATCCCACAAGATTATCTCAATAAATGTTGTATTGAAACACAGATTGAGAGAAAAATAAAAGAGAGACTGATCTTGTTAATAACGAAATTAGTTATTATTATCCTATGAGACTATCTCAATAATGATAATAAATATTAAAATATATTATTATTATCCCAAGAAACTATCCCAATATTAGCAACAATAACAATAACAACAACAACGAAATCAATAATAATAATAATAATATGAGAGAGAAAAGTGAGACAAAGACTGGTCCTAATAATAATAATAATAATAATAATTTTAAAATAATAATATCAAAATTAGTTATTATTATCTCATGACATTATCTCAATAATGATAATAATAATAATAATATCAAAATTAATTATGATTATTCCAAAAGATTACAACAACAACAAAAACAACAAAAACAATAGTAATAACAATAATAATAGGAGAAATAAAAAATAGAAGATGGAAATATTAGTAGAGAGAGAAAAATGTGAAAGAGGAGTAAGGGAGATAATAATAATAATAATATATTTTTAAATAATAATAATAATATCAAAATTAGTTATTATTATTCCATGAGACAATCCCAATAATAATTATAATAATAATAATACCAAAATTAACTATTATTGTCCCAAGAGATTGCAACAACAACAACAACAATAGTAGGAAACAGAAAAAATAGGTGATAGAAATATTAATAAGAAAGAGAAAATTGTGAAAGAGGAGAAATAGAGTTAATAATAATAATATTATTATCATAATTAGTTATTATTATTCCATAAGACTATCATTTTGATATTAATTTTAATATTATTATTAATAATAATATCAAAATTAGTTATTATTATTCCATAAGACTATCATTTTGATATTAATTTTAATAATAATAATAATATCAAGATTACTATTATTATCATATGAGACTACCATAATAATAATAATAAAATCAAAATTAGTTATTATTATCCTATGAGACTACTCCAATAATAGTAATAAGGAGAAAATAATAATACTTTCAAAATATAATAATAGTATAATAATACTTTTCACCATGAAAATAATAATAATGAAATAATAGTAATAATAAAATTAATTATTATTATATCATGAGACTATAACAATAATAATAATAATAATATCTAAATTAGTTATTATTACCCTGAGAGATTGCACAACAACAATAATAATAATAGGGGACATAAAAAATAAGATAGTATTGAAAAATAAAAAGAAAAACAGTAACATGCAATAAATAAGTAAGTATAAACATAATTTTGTATGAGGATGAAACTATAATAGTGTGCAAATTAGGTAAAATATTATTCGAGTACAATGGATGATCATGGTATTTCTACGTAATAAAGAATTTAACAATACCGTTATCCAAAAACAAATCATTCATGAAGAGTACTGTCGCTGAAAGTTGATTTTAAGTAAAGATACATAAGATAGACTTCTAACTTTAGGATTTAGAGTTATCTTATTTGGTAGGTGGCTTACCTTATATATTAATATATTTAAAAATATTAATATATTATAACTAAAAATATTATATGTGGCTATATATATTTAATATTATATGATATGACAATTAGTAACATAATAAATAATAAATACAAATAATATACGATAAAAAAGTATATAACATATGAGTTAAATAAATGTATAGATAAGTTAAATAAAATAGAGTAAGATAAATATTTAGGAATAATATTTATTTTGTATTTAATACTAATATGATTTAGTTTTTTAAATTTATTTTATAATATTTTTATTATAATATAAATAGATTATAATATAAATATTTTTTTATTACAAAAAAGTTCATCAATTTTAGGGGGGCCATGGCCCCCCGCCTAGAGATCGTCCATGAGAGAGAGAGAGAGACCATTAAGGAGTTGTCTTAAAATGGGTAGGGAGAGAGAGAGTTATGACCATTAATGAGTTGTTTTGAAATGGAAATGGACGAGAATTATAGTTATTAATGAGTTGTTTTGAAATAAGTGGAGATAAGAGAAAATAAATAATCAGAATGGTTATGGACATTTGACTTTTCCTAAGAATTATTTAATATTTTTTTAAAGGGAAAGAATTTGCGAGTGCACATCAGTTGGGTTAAAAATTCTATTTTATTAGTATAGTTTAGATACTCATAAATATTAATATATCATATACTATAACTAAAAATGTTATAATTAAAAAATATTATATGTGACTATAAATATTAAATATTATATAATATGACAATTTATTAACATATAAAAATTAACATGGTAAATAATAAATACAAATAATATACAACAAAAAGTAGAAAACATATGAGTTAAATAAATTTATAAGATAAGTTTAATAAAATAGATTAAGACAAATATTTAGGAATAATATTATTTTGTATTTGATACTAATATAATTTTAAATTTTAAATTTTTTTTAATAATTTATTATAATATAAATAAAAATTATAATACAAAGAATTTTAAATAGTATTTTATTATTAAAAAATTCATCAATTTTGGGGGACTATGGCTCCCGCTCCTTTGTGTCCGTCCCTAAGAGAGAGAAAGTCTCTCTTAAGAGAGAGGGATAGAGTTATGGTCATTAATGAGCTATTTTGAAATAGGTGGGGTGAGAGTTAAAGTTATTAATGAGTTATTTTGAAATAAGTGGAATGAGAAGGAAAAGAAATAATCATAATGATTATAGTATTAATAACTTTTGTAATAATTGTTTATTATCTTTTTTAGAGGGAAAGTATCTCAAACTGCCACATCAGTAGGATTAAAAACTTTACCTTATTAGTATACTATAGATTATAAAGAATTAAGAGATAAGAGGCCCCAAAGTTGGCAGCTAGTAGGTATTGTAACAAAGCAATCATACACTTCAGCGAAACATGAAAACCTTCATTATTTGTGATTTAATTTAATTTGCACTCCAACTATTTGTGTATGAGTTTAAATTTCACTGTAAATTGCATTGTATAGAATCTCTTTTGCTTCCTTCTGCTAGAACATTCTATTCTGTATGCCATATCTATAAGAAAGAAGAAGAGGCACCCTCTAGAGGCAAGAAAAGGCTTGTATTTTATTTTGAATTTACATTTAATTGGTTCACTCATTTGTTTGTGTAAAATAATATAATGACCTAGGATTCAAATGCATTACATTATCTAAACTAGCCTAAAGAAAAATTATCTCTTAGAGGACTTTCTTTTAAATTTTTTGTTCCCAAATTTGTAGAACTCCATCCAATTTTATTTAAAAACATCTCAAATAAATTGAAAACATTTTAAAATATTAAAAAAACTCCCTAAAAGAGAATATTTTCCAAATAAGAATAAGATTATAAAACATTTTTATTAAATACAGAAGTCATAGAGAGTTTTTAAGTTATATAAATTACAGAAATTTAAAACTGAAAAACCCTAGTTAAAATCGATTGTAAAGCTACATGAAACAGATTTCTACTTACATCCCTGTACAACCACCACGGCAGCACCCCCATGCCCCATCCTGGCGCGTATCTTTGTACCTTTCAGACGCCAAAAGGTGCCTGGATTCTTCTGGAAAGTACTGATGGAATCTACGCATCTCGAAACCAACAAATGACGTCACATGCGTCCGTGGTCAATTAGGTCGCATACTAAACACTATTAGCCCGGAGACGGCCAATTCATTGAGGCTACACTTATGACGTCTCAAGGCCCACCTTCTCACCGATGCGCACAACTCCGATGCCCAGCTAAGGCACGCTAACTAGAATTCCCAGAGGAAACGTCAGCTAGGAACGAAGCGCGTTAAGATCGGCACGGACGACGAGGCCGACCTCTCCGTCGTTCAGACGTGCGACGCGGGCCGTCCCCACCAAAACTCTCGCTTAGCCCCGAAGCTTGTCGCGAGAACATCTCGAGCTGGAGACCCCATCAGCCGTTTCGTCACAGCCGTCCGATCAAATCGAGATCCGACGGCCCCGAGAACACCTCTCTATATAAGGGCGTTCTGACCCCCCCCCCCCCCTTCCTTAACCAACGCCCAACGCGAATTTTCTTGTTCGTCTTTGTCTAAAATTTCTTCCCTCCCCCCCCCCCCCGTCTGGACCGTGCTATTTAGGTCTTTGCTCTTCCTCTCGATCGGTTCCGAGGAAGCTCGATCATGGCGGAATCAGCCCCGGAGCAAATACAATGCGATGCTGTAAGTCTTCATCTACCTCGTTGTCAGGCATCTTTGGTTCGTTTTATTCCTGATCTCGATTTAGCAAGGGTTAGGGTTTTGCTAAATGTTGCCTCTTGTTCTTGGTGTTTGGTTTTGGATATCCAGGCGCAGGCGCGGCGGGAGCTGAAGCATCTGGAGTTCTTCCTCCTGGTGGCGATGCAGGCGCTGGTGTGGCTCTCGACGTTGTATGGCTACGCCAAGGAGAACTCTGGCCCACTGAGGCCCGGCGTGCAGGCTGTTGAGGGCGCCGTCGGGGCCGTCGTCGGCCCCGTTTACTACAGGTTCCGCGGCGTCCCCTACGAGCTCCTCAAGTTCGTTGATCGAAAGGTTTGCCAGATCCCTGCAACCCCACCTCGCTTCCCCTTCCCCACTGCTTCCCCACCCCCCTGCGCGCCCCTGCAGTTGCGCTTGTTAATTGCTCCAGATCAGTGACATTATTTAATTTGGCGACGACAGGTTGACGAGTCGATGGGCGAGTTGGGGCGCTTCGTTCCCCCGCCGATGATGGCGGCGTCGGCGCAGGCTTATATGGCCGCCCGCAAGGCGCCCGAGGTCGCCAGGTCGATGGCTGACCAGGTCCAGCGCGCTGGGGTTGTGGGCACGGCGGCGGGCCTCGCCAGGAGCGTGGCGGCCAAGTGCGAGCCCGCCGCCATGCAACTCTACGCCAGGTACGAACCCGTGGCGGAGCAGCACGCCGTGGCGGCGTGGCGCGCCCTGGAGGGGCTCCCGCTGTTTCACCAGGTGGCGCAGATCGCGGTGCCCACGGCGGCGCACTGGGCGGAGAGGTATAACGGAGCCGTGCGATACGGCGCGGGGAAGGGGTACGCCGTGGCCACCTACCTGCCGCTGGTGCCGACGGAGAGGATCGCCAAGGTGTTTGGGTCCGCCGGGGGGGACGGCTCCGCTGCGGAAGAAGCCCACTGAAGAAAAGTGCTTTTTTTGAAGTCCTTCGCCGTATGATCATGTCATTTGAACATGACTAGGGGGGTATTTTAACTTGTTTCATCATCAACTTATCAAGCGGACCTTTTTGAAGTAAGTGGATACATTTAGCTTGTCGTATCTTGCCAACATAAAGTTGGAGTATGTATGTGAGGTTAATTCTAATCTTCATCTGTAGGGTTTATGCTTTGTGAACATCTTGTTCTTTGTGTGTTTTTCAAGTGAAAATGGTGGGTACATGGTACTTATTTCACAGTTGTTTTTTCTTCTGATGTTAGTTGGAATATTAGTTTTTCTTCTGTAGGGTTTATGGTTTGTGATCATCTTGTTCTTTGTGTGTTTTTCAAGTGAAAATTGTGGGTACATGGTACTTATTTCACAGTTGTTTTTTCTTCTGATGTTAGTTGGAATATTAGTTTTGATATAGGATTATGTTTTAAGATTAATATTCAAAAATGATGTTGGAGCAATTTGTTAGGTAGTTGAAAGGAAAAGGGCAAGTTAGGAGTGAATGGAAAGTTGCGAGACTAAATCGAATCTTAACGTTCTTTTTATAAATTTACAGCTGGATAGATTTATATATTTTATAGAGTCGTGAATATTAGAATCAATAATGTGAAACACAGGTTATTATTAGTATTAGTAGTAAAATTGATATAAATAGAGTTATCTAATATAGTAACCGAACAGCCCTAAAAAATAACGGGTGATGATTTGGGTCAACTATATTTTGATGCTTTTGAAAAATTAGCATGAAAAGTAAGAAAATGGAGGAATCCTTGTGAAATGGGTTTTAGAGTACTTTGTTCGAGATGTAGGTAGAAAGTCTTATAAATTTATGCTTTATTTGTATAATGTAATTCTTGCACAACATTATATTGTTGGCGCCTGGATCACTTATATTTAGAACAACATGAGTTCTCTTTGGAACACTTTTTCTTATTCTAGGAATAAGTAATTCTCACCTTTTAGGTGAGTTGAGTTATTTTACTTGTTCTGAGAAGAATACATCCGTGACAAGAATAATGCGTCCCTACTCTCAAATTCGAATTAGCGGAATAAGTTGCATAAGTCATCTTATTTGACCCCTTGTTCCGGAAACAAACCCACCTTATAGGCTAAATTCAAATCATTTTCATGTTCATATTTGTACTAAATTTGTTGTGGCGGTATACTTTGTTAATATATGAACATCATGATTGATACAGCATAACCTAATACCCATTATTTGCGGCAGTATCAAGTTTGATGGTTGTACTTTAATAGAGCAATCAAACATTCGCTATAAAAGTTTTAGATTAGAATGAAAGAGGAAAAAAAAACATTTGTACTTTTTTGTAGGCTACCTAAAATCAATTATAAATTTTCATGCTAAAAGTGAGACAAAAATGGCTTTTAACCAAATGTTTCTCCATATGTGCCCATAACTCCGGCCAAATCATAAAAAATGGCCTTGTAAAATGGACTGGCCGAATGCAAAATGAGTTCAAGTCTGACCTCAGTCAATTATGGTTTTAACTCTTATCTTGAATCCAATCCTTTTGATATGTTTATTAAAGAATCATTCACAAAACGTTGCCAGAAAACACCAAAATTCGAGTCTCCGAGAGACTTCGGAACCCTCGGTCTCTCCCTCCCGAGAGGATACGTCGGAAATCTCCAGTTTCGAGTTACCCCCTCTCCCTCCCCCCTCCAGCCCTTCCCTCTCCTCTTTCTCACCCCCTCCTTCCTGGTCACCTTCTTAATCCTCACCCCCTTCCTATCGACCCATCATTTACTCCACCTTCTTAATATCGATAGAAGCTCTACAGTAATAACTGCCCCAAGAACCTTTAAAACTTTTCCCTCTCTCCTGATCCCTGTAGCTCTCTCTATTCTTCCGCCCCTCCTCTTCCCTCAAAGGCTTTTCACCGGCCCCTGCAATCTGCATTGCCCTGATAGGCCTGGTCCCTCATGGAAGAAGACGATAGCGCAACTCCTCAACCATCGGAACAGGAGATAGCAGTGCTTCAAAGTTTCAAGCAGCTCACAGCGAACGAAGCAGCAGTCGATGCTACACAGATCAGCGCCGAAGATCTTGAGGGTGGAGATAATTGGAGATACACAGAAGTTCATTCCACGGATACGAGCCAGTCAGCTGGTCTTCGTGAGTGGGGATCAGGAAGCTCTAGAACCCCTCAGGTAAATGGCAGTTCCTCGATTACTCAGATAACAAATTCCTTTTGCGTCTATCTAGTCTAGAGGATGTTGAAAAAAATCAGTAAGAGGACCCCCTGGATATTTATCGGAGACCTCATTCTGGTGGAAAGAGGAAGACCCAATACTACCCCTTCGGAATACTGTCTCACCATGGGAGAGTTGTGGATAAGGATTTATGATCTCCTAGAGGAGCTGCTTTCAATCGAGATAGTTACTAAGATTGTGTCCCAAATGGGAACTACTTACCCTCCAATCAAAGAGGTAGCTGAGTCTTCGAGTAACCATGCTCGAGTGAAGCTCAAGTTTGATGTCACTAAACCCCTCAAAACCAAGGTGTGTGTCAAGCTTGAAGATGGTTCTCGAAGAACCTTTGAACTTGCTTATGAACTACTCCCAAAATTTTGTCATTTCTGTAGTTTACTTGGCCATGAGATCGACATCTTCTACAAGCTAACCGAAGCCAAAAACCAGATAAAAGAGTCCTTTTCTCCAGGTCTGAAACATAAGATGAATGAAGCTCTAAAGCCAAGGTATGGCGAATGGCTGAAGACTACTTTCTCCTCTCCAAATGATAGGAAGGTTCAAAACAAAACCAACTCTCCCAACTCAGATCATCGGACAGCTCCAGACCACTCCCCTCCGGCCAGCTTTCCGGCAAGCTCCTCAATTGTTGAAGGATCTAGTAGAAAAAGAGATACTTCTGACAGAGAGTTGGGAATTTGTCAGTTTCACCTTCATCGAGAGATGCTCAGGATTCCATCTCGGCAACAACCCCATCCGTCACACCACGAAACCAACCGCCATTTCCTACCCCAAAAACACTCCCAATTTGGCAAGCCATCCTCTGCTCCACGAAACCTCTGCACCAATGCTTGTTGTCCCATGTGACAACCCATCCCCTTGCACAACCCAATAAAGCACCCAAACAAACTCCCAGCCCATCCACCACGCCATACATGTTTCCCATCACCCTATGGACATTGAAATTGTCCAGCAACTCAATAAAGCTGACAGTCAGGAGGAGCCGGAAATATCCCCTCACCTAAACGGAAAACCACAGACTTCGCCCCCAATACTGAGATAGTCTACCCACCCAACAAAAAACCCAAATCACCACTAGAGCCCCCCTACTCCCCAAACAAGATCCCCTCGCCTTCCACCCAGGATATTCTCACAGGTCTATCCAAACCCCCCAATTCCCTCCATTCGAAGAAAATGAACCCCAGAACTCAGTCCATCAATCACCCACCACAACCATCCAACATTACCATCCCACAATATCCAAATGAGCAAAGAGTCACTCAGGTGAAGGCAACCGACTTCAACAGGTTGCCCACATCAAAATGAAAGTACTCTCGTGGAACTGCCAAGGAAGCCGTAGATCGAAGGCAGTATCCACAATCAAATAATTGGTCCACGCTACTAAAGTTGATCTTGTGTTTATTTCTGAAACAAAGGCTAGTAACATCCAAGGGGAAAGTTTCTTTAGAAGAAACAATATTAATCAATACCATATAGTAGACACAATGGGCAGGTCTGGAGGACTCTGGTTGTGGTGGTACAACGATCTGGATGTCACCATGGTGCAAAGCTCAAGCCATCACATTGTTGTAATGGTTAGAAATTACCCTCCAAATGAAGCTTGGCTTAGTATTTGTGTGTATGCTCCAATCCAACTTCAAAATAGAAAACAGATTTGGGAGGAAATTCACCAGCTGATGGACAGAAACCCAATACCTACCATGGTGATTGGTGATATGAATGCTATCCTTAGTCAGAGTGACAAAAAAGGCGAAGCTCAGTTACCTTCTCCCAAACTTCTCATAAATTCATTGATAAAGCTAGTTTGTTGGATCGTGGTTTCAATGGTCCCACGTATACTTGGTCCAACAGACGCAAAGTTAAAGACTAATCAGTGAGAGATTAGATAGGGCCTTTGCAAACTCTAATTGGAGACTGATGTTTCCCAAAGTCAATGTTCTCCACCTCCCCAAACTCTGCAGTGACCACAATCCCATTTTACTTAACCTTCTCGGTTAAAGATGCTGAAGAGGCTTTTTAGATTGGAATCAGCTTGGATCCTCAAACAAAATTTTGGTAGTGTCATTGAGAGAAGTTGGAACAACAACCCCAACCTCTCCTCCAACTATGCAAGTAAGATTTCTAACATTCAGACTGAGATCTGCAACTGGAGAAAAACAAATTGGAGAAAATCTAGGCAGAGACTTGATGAAATCAACAAAGAGCTTAAACTCATCAGCTCCCTTCCCATGTCGGATTGCAACATTGAGAAAGAAATCAAGTTAGAACAAGAAGCTGAGAATCTGTGGAGGTTGGAAAATGAATTTTGGCTCCAACGGGCCAAGGCACATTGGTACAAACTACAAAGATGGTGACCGTAGCACAAACTACTTCCATGTCAGTGTTCTTAACAGAAGAATCACTAACCGTGTTGCCTGGATTCAGCTTCCATCAGGCAGGTGGACTGGGAACCGCAAGGATATTGCAGACTGCATTGTAAACCACTTCAATTCTATTTACTAGACCACCTCCCCTCCTATTATCCCTTATTCCACTAACCTTACTTTCAACACCATCTCCCCTCACGACAACCTCAATATCACTTCCATCCCCACCTTGGAGGAGGCCGAGTCTACTATCAAAAGTATGAAACCTCACAAGGCCCCAGGCCCTAATGGACTACCTCCCATTTTCTTCCAAAATTTTTGGTCCTTTTGGTCCACCCTGAAGCTAGAGACCTATAAGCTGATCAAAAACTTCTTTATAAACAGCAAGATGCCTGTTAAACTGTACCACACCTGTACCACCCTCATCCCAAAAAAATTCCCAATCACCTCACTAAATGATCTTCGCCCAATCCATCTCTGCAACATCATCTACAAGGTGATAGATAAAATTTTGGCCTCCAGAATAAAGCCCCTGCTCAACCATATTATCTTCCAAAATCAAGGTGCGTTCATTCCTCAAAGACATCTCTAATAGTGTTGTCTTAATTCAGGAGCGTATGCATTCTCTCAAGATTAAAGGAGGCAAGGTCGGAGCTTATAGTATCAAGATTGACATGTCCAAAGTTTATGACAAAATGGAATGGTCTTTTATTAGGTCTTCTCTGAAAAAAATTGTTTTTTCTGATCTTGCTATCTCTATCATAATGCGATGTGTAACAACAACTTCGTATTCAATCCTTATTAATGGTGAACCCTCTGAGGTCATCATCCCATCCAGAGGGCTGAGATAGGGCTGTCCTTTATCCCCATACTTCAATATTACTGCTCTTGTCAATCTCAAACAGAACCAAGGAAAGATCAAAGGTTTCAAGGTTAATATCCTTGCCCAATCCATCACCCAATGATGTAGGCCGATGATATCTTTATTTTTGGCAAGGCTAAAGAGCAATAACTCATGGAAGTCATGGATACCCTACATCAGTATGAAGTGTGGTTGGGCCAACAATTAAACAAAGATAAGTCTGGAATTCTTTTTAGTCTTAATACTCCCCAGCTCTCCAAGATTACCTGTGCAAGTCCACATGTATATGTCAGATGTCCAAGAAAGAGCTTTATTTGGGTACCCCTCTCTGGCCAGGCAAAGGTAGAATTTCTCAACTTAAGTTCATTGACGACAAAATCAGTAAGAAAATTAGCTCTTGGAAGATCAATACGCTGTCTCAAGCAAATAGAATGCTTCTTCTTCAATCAACAGTCTCAGCTATTCCTGCTTACGTCGTGGCAACAACTCTATTTCCCAAGACAATAATTTCCAGACTCAACCAGCTCCAATGCAACTTCTGGTGGGGGCACACTCAAGGCAAGAAAAAAATCCATTTGTGCGTGTGGGACAAAATGAAACTTTATAAGATGAATGGAGGACTTAACATCAGGGATTTTGAAGATTATAACAAAGCTGCAATTCTGAAGCTCACGTGGAATTTTGTCAATGATCAATCCTCCATGTGGACTAATCTTCTTCGAGGTAAATACCTTAACAGATGGTCCTTCCGGGAGTCTCCCACCAACAGAAGCAGCTCTCAGCTCTGGACAACTATGATTAAGCTGCGCCACTTCCCAAAAAGTGGGTCGTTCTGATCCATTCAAAATGGCTTTTGTGTTGATATATGGAAGGACAATTGGATTCCAGAATTGACCTACTCCTCTCCCATAATCCCAATTTGTTGTCCCCCCTCCTCAAAATGTGGCCCCCCCATTGAGAATCACAAATGGAAGCGTAGACTTATCTCATCCCTGTTTAACCCAGATGTTGCAAAAAGGATCAGTTCCATCCCCCTACCTCAAATCAGTCCAAGGCCGTTAGATCAACATATCTGGAGGTTGACAGAGAATGGTGAGTTCACCCTTAAGTGTGCCTACAAACTGTTGAGAGATCATCACAGACCCCCCTCCTCTTCTAATATGGACTCAGTTTGGAATGCTCTGTGGAACTCTCATTTAAGCAAGGTTATCCTTCCCAATACCATGATCTTCATCTGGAAATGCATTAACAATATGCTCCCCTTGGCTGCTAGAATGAAGTCTATCTTTTCTCTCTTGGACGACACTTGCCAAATTTGTAAATCTGAAGAGGAGAACACACTGCATGCCCTATTCAATTGTGAATATGCAAGGGCAACCTGGAAGATGTCCCCCCTCAATTATCACACTGATCAAGACAATAGGAAACTCGAGGACAGATTCCTTGAGTGGAGATCTCAGCCGTTTGCCAATTCAAAGAAAGATACCATGCACACATGTCAGAGTTTTTCCCTTCTTTGGCATGTCTGGAAGGTCAGATGTGGAGCTATCTTCAATCATAAAAGCCCCTCCCCTACAAAAATAGTGAGGCAAGCTATGCAAGAAGTGGTAGATTGGAATATAGAAGCCCACCTCACTAATCGGTTTTCACCAATCAGAACGGATCGTTGGGAAAGTCCCCCTGCTGGTGAGTACAAAATCAATGTTGACGCAGCCACTAATGCAAATTCCAGTTCCATCGCAATTGTAGTTAGGAATCATGAAGGAGTTATCCAATTATGCCAATCCTTCAAGCTCCCCCACAAAGACTCTGAGATGGCTGAAGCTGAAGCTGTTAGAGCAGCTCTTAACCCCACTGTATCCTTGGATCTAAAGGCGTCCATTGAAGGGGGATGCTCAAAAAATTGTCAATGCTATTGTCCAAGGATACTCTCTTCCATGGAAGATCAGTCCAATCATCTAAGACTGCAAGACCCTTCAGAAGAATCTCCATGTTGATATCCGATATATACCCAGATCCTGCAATCAAGTTGCTCATCATTTAACTAAACATTCCCTTTCAATTGATGAGGACTCTAGCTTGAGATATCCTGATATCCCAAGATGTATCCAGCCTTTTGTAATGGCTGATTTGGCCCAATCTTAGTAATGTCTATCGGAGCTCTGCTCCTCTTTTTCGAAAAAAAAAAACCAAAACAAACAAACACCAAAATTCATGTCTTGCAAAAATATATTATTATACAGTGTAGCGTTTTATTCCAAAGCAAATAGTACCTATGTCATATTCGAAGGCACTTCATGTCAAATCAACAACATCTAAGCGGCTGATGACACATTGACACTATTAGCGTTTTACGGTATAGATTTTCATAACTACCTTACGACTTGTTTATCATAACGTTTAGGTATAGGCGTATTTGAGATTTGGTACTTTCATCTAATTATGTAGAAGAAACATTTGAGGGCGAAGTTATTCAGATTTTTTTTTTTTTTTTACATTAAAAGTTTTAAATTAGGGCTTCTTGAATTGAAGGGAAAATGAGATTGATAATAACAAAATTTGATCGGTGTTGTTACCTAAAATTAATCAATCCACTATTGACCCATATTTTTTATATTATAAGGAAAATATAAAAAAACTTTTAATGAAAAAAAAAATGCTCAACGCCTCCTTAGGGTAAACTTCATGCACTGGATAGGTCGGAGTACCAATAAATATAATTAATTAAAAAAATTGTACTTTGGTTACTCTTAACTTCATGTATAGGTTCATCATTCTCTTCAAAATGTGAATTTCTAAAGATCTTATATATGACTATCTAAAGAAAATGTTATACCGAGAAACCCTCTTACATGATATGTATATATAGAACTACATTACATAACTACCATGCATATAAATCTCCCCATATGTTATTATGATTGTCGATTCATTTTAGTATTAAAAATTTATTGGGAAAGAACTTTGCTTCTGATTTTGAAATTCGTCTTTTGCTGCCACTAAGTGCGTATGATTCTTTCTTTGTGCCATTGGCATGTGCAAAAAGGTTACATGCAATAAGAGCTCCTAATGCTAACTATCAATTAATAAGGAGGAGGATATGACTGCCGTAGATGCAACTACTGGCCTCTTGTTAGTCAGTTGGGAGAGTATAATGGGAAAGGAAGCGGAAAGATGCACGAGGAAAATAACGGATATAAATTAATGAAATAATTTTTTTCCTATTTAACAATAAAGTACACAAACGTTTTCATTTTTTTATGGATATCAAAATATGGGATGTCGTAAATATAAGTAGTAACGTAAGAAGAAAAGATAGACAAAAGGTTTCTTGCATATGCAAGATTATTTAAAGGAGTTATTTGCCAATGCCTCTAAGAAAATTTAGATCATGGTTATTAGGTGATACATTTCAGCACCTCTTAGACATTGCATGATAGTGTTGCTTCAGATATAGTCTAGCATCTGGATCTGAAATAAAGGAAAGCCAAGTTAATTCATGAATGTTTTGCTTCACGTCCTGTTTTCACTTTCAAACTAGAAACGGATTTAGAGATGAAGACAAATATTCTTATTTTCATTTTTATTTTTATCAGTCCGTGTAAAAAAATAAAAAATAAAAAAATAGTTTAATGTTGTTCCCATCTTTGATTGCAGGAGTTGCAAAAAGGCTGGATATAATGTGAGGCATGCATTTAGGTATGTAACTTAGTTGGTCGGATATGTACACATATATAAGACGAGTAATACTAATGTAATGCTCGTGTAGCTGGATTGTTGGGGATTGCACAACACATTTTTTTTTCTTCCATTTTTTAAGGCCGGACTCCACATGTCCATGTGTTTGTACAAACTGACACAAGTATGAGAACCCAAAAATCTTAAAAACAAAAAAAGTATTATTCAGTTCAAGCCATTAAAGACTTTTTTTTATTATTCACCAGGACTCGATTTTCTATGTTTTGAATTTTTTCAGGTCATCGGAGCGGAGATTGGACTGTATGGACTTGTAAGTTGAATTAAGACTCTTAAAAAATTCAAAAAATGAAAACATAAAAATACTTGCTACAATGCCTGATGGTGCAACTGCAATGGGCATTGCAACCAGTATTCCTCATATAAGAGACTATGGTATAAATCTGGATAAGCCCAAATATTTCCTCCTAATGAGAAGTATAGTATTTTCTCCCAATAAAGAGAGAGTTTTATGCAGCACCGACGATTCTGTCTAATTAAACAAGAATTATAGGTTCAAGACGATTTTCAGAGCCGTAATCTTCTGGGTCAAAGGAAATAATCTCTCCTATAGATCAGGAGAAATAGTCCTGTAGTGTGCTTTGGCCGAATAGCAGGAAGAGGTTTTGGGCTCCCAGTGGACATGAACTCGAAATCTCTGTAACGAAGGTCAAGAGGTGAAATCATCCAAGCTACTATGTTGTTCTTGAGACATACATTCAAATCCAAGCGATCGCAATTGTAATAAATATATAAACGCGGATCTAGATTAGGTTTTTGGGACATGGATCATTAGGTGATATAATTCACTTTATTTGATAGGGTTTTTTACCCCTATAAACTTTTCATATTACAAATAAGCCTTTCTGATCCTCATAATCCAAGTATTCATAAATAGGCCTCACAATCATAATTTTCTTACAAATACACTCTTTTTAAGAGTTTATTTGTAAAACTCTCAAGGACTTATTTGCAATATTTAGGAGCCTTTTACCAATTCATGTTAGATTGTGAACGTTTATTTGTAAATAATTTAATTAGGAAGATTTATTTGTAAATGTATTATATTTTAGAAATTAAAACATAAAAATATATATTTGATATCACTATTTTATAATATTTTTATATTTAGATATTATAAATTACTAAATCTCAAAATTATATTGGCTTATATTATACTCTCTTTTGGACTAAAGTCTCTTTTCACTTATGTCGTCTTCAAAATTATGGAGCTTTTAAAACCAACAATTTTAAGACCATACATTTTATTTTCGTTATTTTTAATAATAATTCAAAATCCATATTTTACAGTATTTTACCGCAAGCAAACGATCCCATATCCGCTTCCGGCTTAAGCCAAGCACGTAGTGCGAGCAGGATTACACGGGGCTACCCACAGCGAGAGCGAGGACGAGAGGGAGAAGCGGAGAAAACAGCTTCGCAAGCTGTGGTGTGGTGCGCCGCGCAGCCATGGCGTTCTGCGGGAGCTTCCTGGGCTTCTGCGGAGCCCGTCCGCAGCCACTGCCCGTCTACTCTGCCGCCGCCGCCGCCGCTTCTGCTTCGCCCTCGACCTACCCATCTCTTCCTCTGCGCAGGAGGACGACCACCTGCTGCACCAACAGAGCTCTCCCGCCCATGCCCCCTCTAAACCCCCGGGACCCTTCCCTCTCAAGGCCCACGTCCCTCGTCGCCTCGTCTCCCGAGCCCCCGACCGCCCGGCCCGCGTCCTCCGACCCGGATACTCCTCCCTATCTCGACCTCTTCCAGAACCCTCAGCTCAGGGCCACCCACGCCGAGGTAAACATGGATCCCCTTTCGCGAACCAGCTCATCTGGTCGGACTTATTGATTTTGAAAATTTTATTTCTCTTTTCCTTCTGGTTCGAGCTTTTGATTTTAGCAAAATTTGTTTCTTTTTTTGGGTGGTGATTTTTTGCAGTTTTATTTCTGGTAGTTGGTTGTCTAAATATCTACGAAATCTTGACCTAATCCGTTAATTTAATCGACATTCCTTATGTCATGTTATCTGTTTGGAACAAGGTAGGCCAACTCGGGGGTCGGACTCGGATCGGTCCGGTCCTGACCGAGTGGATCGGCCGATCCGATCCGATCCCGAACCGGTCCGGACCGAGCCGGACCGGTTTGGCCGATCCAATTTATAGAAAGGGGAAAAAATATAAGAAAATAGGAAAAAAATAGAAAAACAAGTCCAAAAAATAAGAAAAAAATTCAAAAAATCAGGAAAAATTATATTTACCCAAAACTTATCTAGGACCTTGGGTAAGCCCTTGAATTTTTATTAACTTTGAAAAAAACTTGAATACAATACATGGGGGGGACATAAAACCTTACCCCTAAGTATTACATGATAATAAAAAAAAAACACTCACACAAAGTGACAGAACAAGTAGACATACATTTATTCTAGCCTTACATTGTAGGTGCTATACAAATGTTGCACATAATCGGCCCAAGACATATAAGCTTGGTAACATTGTTCATATTCCTGTACAAATCGGTTATACTCATCTGTGAATGGGTAGATTATTGTCACCGGTATCCATCCCTGTGTCTTTGGCTCATGATAAGATCCTTCTGAGGTTGAGGATTGATAAGAGGAAATATCTGAAGTTGGAGGATAAGTGGGATATCCTCCTAAGTAACTCGATGCATCATAGGGTGGTGGATGTTGATAATATGTACCTGGATATCCATAAGGACTATAACCCTCTAATGGAACTTGAGAGGATGCATCAGACGAATGCTCTTGAGAGGATGTTCTCTTTAGGAGCTCTTGTTGTTGTTTCCCTTTGCCTTTATTTGTTGCTGATGTGCCCTTAGCCAACCTACTGGAGTGGTCATCATCCTGCGTAGCATGCGTAAATTCTTGCTCTCCTGTGAAAATCATTGGAGGAGCTTCACCATGTTGACTTGATCCTCCACGTCCTCGAGATGACCGTTGTTGCAAGGATCCACCTTGACTTCCATGTGGATCATCATCGTCATCGTCAGGGGTAGTCGTTGCCGAAGTAGAGTCGTCTGAAGTTTGGTAAACGACCTTGTCGCTCGGCTCTGGTGTCTCGTCTGACTCATCTTCTTGTACAGTTTCTAAATCTGCAATATCAACATCCATTAGTTTGCCTTTACCCTTACCTGAACTTTGTGGGGTGGATTTCTTTTGCCGTTTTGAAGGAGGTGGAAGTTGAAACTCAACGGACAAGGGGACACCATCTAATTGTCCTTCTGCCCATGACCGATTGTTTGGATCGAATTCTGATGGACTCAAAACATTCCTTGCATCCACCCATGCATTCAGTGGGTTCTGCTCCTCAAATATCTCGTCCAGATCGATTGGTTCCTCAACTTGTTGTTCTGCTTGCACCGGTCTTCCAGCAACTTCATCTCTCCATCGTTCTTCTTCTCTTTGGTTCTCTTGAATTTTTTGAAGATTCTTTAATTTCAAGCGCATGTTGTAGTGGCAAAAGACCAATTGCTCTAATCTCGCTGAGCTTAATCGGTTCCTTTGCTTGGTGTGTATCAAGCTAAATGTAGACCAGTTCCTCTCACAGCCAGAAGAGGAGGTGGTTTGGCTCAATATACGGATAGCAACATAAGCAAGATCTTCATAACCAGGAGCCTTCCCATGATCCATCCACCAATCAGCTGTAATTCCATAATGATCCAACTAACAATTAGTATTGTAATTTGTAAAGCCTATGCATGATAAGTTGATAACAATTTTTTGAAAGTATTAGTTATGTGTAAAATTCTAAATACCTGGTGAAAGCAACATGACTGCCCGTTGAGCACGATGAGTACCAAAATGTAATGTCCGGAGCCTATAGTGATGTATTTTGTTGCATGCTATGATAGCTCGATCCTCATCATGTAACAAACGCCGAATTACATTTTGAGTCCCACGGAGTACTTCTTCATCATTGGGCGCATGTTGAGTAGCAGAGCTATATTGGTATCTTGGGTTGAAGAAATGACCTAAAGAATTGAAAAATAAATTAAAAATGAAATAAAACTTATAGGAAATAAAATGGCGACCAATATGGATTGACTTATTTTGTTACCTGCCGCATGCAAGTCATGGTGGAGTGTTCTATCCCATCTTGCATCTATAATATCCCACCACTTTCTGTATGTATTTTTGTTGGCCCTAGCAATGTCTTCCTTTGCACGGTCCATAGCTTCATATAAATATCCCATTGTGGCCTTCTTATCTCCATCCACCATCCTCAGAACCCGCACAAGAGGTTCAACTACGCTCAAGATCATCTTTATATCCTTCCAATACTCTCGGCTCTCAATCAAGTCCTCAACCTGCTTCCCCTTGTCTCTAGCATCATGCTTCGCGTGCCTTGTCATCCAATCCTCCCATCCTTTACTTGAAATCATCTGCTTCAAAGGACGTTTTTGTGATTGTATACTCTCCAAGGAAATGTATGTGGAGGCGAAACGAGTTACCCCAGGACGTAGTAACTCCCTCTGTCCAGTGTGTTCACGCATCAACGTGAGCACATAGTTATGGTTGTAGATATAGGATATGATGAATTGGGCTGACTTCACTGTTTCAGTAATTTTGACATCTTTCCCAATATCTTCTAGCATCAAATCTAGGGAATGAGCAGAGCAAGGAAGCCAATATAGATGTGGCCTCTTCGCCATTAACATATGGCCAACAGCTTTATATGAAGCTGCATTATCTGTTACAACTTGGACAACCCGATCTTCTCCCACCTGCTCCACAATGTCATCAATTAACTTGAAAAGATATTCAGCATTCTTTACCTTTCCACTAGCATCTACGGACTTCCAAAATACAGTCCCAGCTTGACAGTATATAAGGAAGTTAATCATACTTCTTCTCGTAATTCCTATTCAAATAATGTTATAGATGTTAGCGAATGTCTAAATTAACTAAAAATATAATCTGTTAATCTAAGATTCTAATTTCTAAATATGTTAAACTAATTCAATGTACTCACCTGTCCAGCCATCTGTCATTATTGTGCATCCTCTTTCATCCCAAATTCGCTCAAACGACTTGATATACTCCTGGAGATCACTTACCTCTTGAGGAAGATAAGTGTTGTATATCTCCTTGGGGGTTGGTCCAGGAATACCCTTACCCACATCTCCAATAGTCTCAATCATGTCCTCCCAATAAGGACCCTTTGCAGCATTGGCAGGTACACTGTTATAAACAAACCATCTCGAAACAGCACGTCCAATCTTCTCCTTGCATACCTTCAGGTTCTTCATAGCAGCTGTGATTGATGGTTGTCTACCTCTCCGTCTTGTTAGGAAAGCATCTATAGGACCCACTCTAGGATCATTGTCCCTAGTCAAGTCATGAATTTCCTCCTCGTTGGATCCATGTCCGGATCCACTCCCTTGCCCAACGTGTCGACCGGTGCGTCTATACACATCCTCATCAGCAAAAGATCGTCTACTTTCGTCCATGGCTCGACGTATATCATCTTTAAATTAAAATAGATGATTAGACTAATTTAATCGAGATGAAGTATAAAGAAGTAAATAATTAATTGAATTTTAAATCAAATAATACCTCGAGAGAAGTCTTCAAATGCAGTGGATCTCCTTCTGGTAGGGTCTATGTCTCCCTCCCGAGATCTATCTCCCGGAGGGTGAATATGAATACCTTGACCTGAGGGCCGTGTCATTTCCTCCATAATTTGGCCTCTCATCGTTGATGCTGCTCTTTTTTCCAACTCTCTTTGTCGTAGGTAATTTTTGAATTGATTTTTTACCTCTAGTGGTGCAGCAGTACAAGCCTTCACTTCTCCTTTGACACCCCCAATATGTTGTTTTAGACGAAAAACTCCACCCGAAATAATCCGACTGCAGTAGTTGCATTTGACTTTGCGTGAAGCCATGTCTACGACGGTGCAGTGGTTCCATCCCGGGTCACCACGAGAGGTGACAGATGTGGCCTCATTATGCTCAGAAGTCGACATCTTTAAAAATAAAAAATATATTAATAGGGAAAGAGATAATTAGTAATTAACTAATTAACTAATTACATAAAGAGAAATGGTGAGAAATAAGAAAAAACATAGAGAAAGAGAGTAAGATTTCATATCATACCTCGAGGGAGAGTGAGAGACAATGAGAAATAAAGCTACAAAGACAAAAAGAGGTTAGAGAGAAAAATTAAAATGCAATAAAAATAATATGATGAAAAAAAATTGATGTAGTCCGTCGGTCCGTCCTTTAGAGTTTAGAACTCTAGAGAGCTTTGGAAGTTTGGAGAGAAAGAAGTTAAGAGAGTTTTGAGTCTTTGAGAGAGTATGAGAGCTTAGAGAGAGAGAGAGAGAGAGAGAAGTTTTAGAGAGAGAGAGAAATGAGAATTTGTGTGAATGAGGGAGAGAAGGGTAGGAGGGGGTTTTATAGGGACTTGGGGGGGACTTGGAGGGGCTTAGAAGCCCCTCCCAACCGTTGGGAACCCATTTGAATGGGTTCCCAACGGCTACCCAACGGCTAGTTCAGAACTAGCCGTTGGGTGGCCGGGTCGGCCGGACCGGTCCGACACGGACCGACCGGGGTTGGGGTCGGCCGACCCGACCGAGCCCAACCCGATCCCAGCGATCCCGGCTGGGATCGTTGGGTCGGGGCTCGGGGTCGGGTCGGACCGCTCCGATTCCGAGCGGACCGGGCGATCCGATCCGACCCGGCCGACCATGGTTTGGAATATAAATTTAGGGATTTTCATGTTTAGTAGTGCCCGAGAGAGTTAAAAGAATCTCTGCATCCACGCCCCCCCCCAAGTTCCATGTGAAAACAAAATATTGCAACTTTTTGATGTGGTTGTGGAAAAGGAAAGGAAGAGCTCTGTAACTGTTTGTGTACAACTCTCATTCTTTCCAAATGTGAAACATGGTTAAAGTGATCTCACATCGCACCTGGTGCTCGGTAGTCAGGTGGGATGGCCGATAGTGGGTTAAGAAGATATGCAAATGGTGATGCAGGTGCATTAGAACAATATCTACATGTTTTCATATTTGGCAACCATTTTTTTTGAGAACTGGATAGTACCACTGAATGTGTTGATTAAAGATGAGAATATACAAGAGTATGAAGTAAACCCTTCTAGATCCATCTATACAAAAAGCACCAAGGAGGTGCAACCCTAAAAAAGCTCCCAAAAGAACAAAAAAGGCGGAGTCATCGATACCAGGAGAAGGATTTGCCCTTTCACAAACTCTATTACAAACAAAAGAGACTATATTGTCGTGAGTAAGATCTTCATGTTTAAAGATCCTCTGATTTCTTTCTCCCTAGATTGCCCTAAAGGTAGCATGTAGCACCAACCGCCAGATCTCGTTGTCTTCCTTAGATAGGCGGGTCGTTCCCTAGGAAAGCAAAAGAGACTCCAAACATTTGCAAGCATTTGAATACTTTTGTATTACAACTTTGTTTATGTGCAATTGGGGGTCGTTTGATTTGTCATTAAACACTGCAAAATATTGGGTCTGAAATTGCCCATTCTAAAATGGGCAAAAGCGAAATTCTCCAGTTTTAAAGCACTTTGGTTTTGGGTTTTGGTAGTTTTGGACTGAAAACTGCAATTGGAAAAAAAGAGTGCCACATGGGTCAACAAGATTTCAAAACCCAACAATTTAATGCATATCAAATGCAAGGAAAACACCGTCAAAATAATCTAGGGCATTTCACCCGCAAAGAAAATACTGCTGGCATTTTATGATATTTTACAGCACAACAAATGCCTCCTTGGTGGATTAAACTTTTGCTTCTTTGTTGATTTTTGCAAGTTGTTTCACAAGCTGCCTCAAGCAGGCTTGTTTTCCAGTTTTAACACCCATGTCAAGCTACCAAACACAAGGAAAACACTGTCTCTGGCATTTTACGATATTTTACAACACACCAAATGCCTCATTGGTGGATTAAACTTTTAATTCTTTGTTGATTTTTGCAAGTTGTTTAACAAGCTTCCTCAAGGCAGGCTTGTTTCCAAGTTTTAACACCTATGTCAAGTTACCACTCACGGAATTGCTAACGCTTGGGTCCATAATATAGTTTTTTTCCTTGCCATGGTTCAACCCTCTTCTAAACCTAGTCAAGACTTGGGCACTCACAATAGACTCCAAAATGATCTAGAATGTACTAGACTGTGCTTGTATATGTAACTAGTTTCAAGCCCGTGCGATGCATGATATTTATGTGAAATTATTTAAAATATATAATGAATTTAATTTTAAAAGAAACATATCATATTGATTTAAACTTTGTCTTAATACAATTTTAATTTTAAGCAAACAATTAAGTATAAAGATAAAATTGCATGAGGAATATTAAACTTTTAATTCTAAGGGCTCTAATTTGAAGGCATTTCGATCGCATGCTAAACTGTATTAGTGCTAGTTATGTGAGTTTAGTAGATAGATCTTAAGAGATCCAAAATAGTGTTGAAGAAGAAAAAGAAAAAGAAAAGTAGTAACATGCAGTAAATAACCAAGTATAAACATAATTTTGTATGAGAGCTACGACAAAACTATAACAGCGTGCAAATTAGGTAAAATATTATTCAAGTCTAATAGATGACCATGGTACTTTCACGTAACCAAGAATTTAACAGCACCGTTATTCAAAAACAGATCATTCACAAAGGCTACTGTCGATGAAGGTTGATTTCAAGTAAAGATACATAAGATATGCTTCTAACTTTAGAGTTTCGAGTTGTCTTATTTGTTAGGTGGCTTATTATATATATTAATATACTTAAAAATATCAATATGTTATATGTTATAACTAAAAATGTTATAACTGAAAAATATTATATGTGACTATAGATATTAAATATTATATGATATGACAATTATTAACATAAAAAAATTAACATAATAAATAATAAATACAAGTAATATACGACAAAAAAGTATATAACACATAAGTTAAATAAATTTGTAAGATAGTTAAATAAAATAGAGTAAGACAAATATTTAGGAATAATATTATTTTGTATTTAACATTAATATGATTTAAAAATTTTAATTTATTTATAATATGTTTATTATAATACAAAATAAATTATAATTTAAATAGTTTAAAAATAATATTTTTATTACCAACGAAGTTCCTCAATTTTAAGGGGACCATGTCCCCTTGCTCCCCTGACTCCGTCCATGAGAGACAGAGAAAGTTATGACCATTGATGGGTTATTTTGAAATAGGTGGGGAGAAAGAGTTATGACATTAATGAGTAGTTTTAAAATGGGTGGAGGTGAGAGTTATAGTCATGAATGAGTTTTTTTGAAATGAGTGGGGTTGAAAGGGAAGAAATAATCATAATGGTTATGGGCATTACTAACTTCTCTTAAGAATTGTTTAATTTTTTTTTTTTGCGGAAAAGAATATGAGAGTGCGACATCATTTGGGTTAAAAATTCTATTTTATTAGTACAGTATAGATATTTAAAAATATTAATATGTTATATGTTATAACTAAAAAATATTATATGTGCCTATAAATATTAAATATTATATAATATGAGAATTATTAACATATAAAAATTAACATGATAAATAATAAATACAAATAGTATATGACAAAAAAGTATATAACATATGAGTTAAATAAATTTATAAGATAGGTTTAATAAAATAGAGTAAGAAAAATATTTAGGAATAATATTATTCCGTATTTAATACTAATATAATTTTTAATATAATATAAATACATTATAATATAAATAATTTAGAAATAATATTTTTATTACCATAGAATTTCCTTAATTTTGGGGGAGGGGGGGGATGCCCCCCCCCCCCCCCCCGCGCTCCCCTGTGTTTGTCCCTGAGAGAGAGAGTCCGTCTTGAGAGAGAGAGAGAGAGAGAGAGAGAATTATGACCATTAATGTTTAAAATAGGTGGGGTGAGAGGTATGGTCATTAATGAGTTGTTTTGAAATGAGTGGGAGTGAGAAAGGAAAGGAATAATCATAATAGTTATGAGCATTAATGCCTTCCTAAGAATTGTTTAATAATTCTTTTTGGAGGGAAAGCATCTCAGGCTACCACATCTAGGGAATTCCGGATCGGATCGGCCGGCTGGATCGGAACCCACCGATCCCGATTTGGATCGGCCTCGGACGGCTGGAATCAGCTGAAAGTGGCCCAAATTGGCTAGGACTGGCCGATTCTGGCCGGATCGGCACCGGCCGATCCCGATCCGAATCGGCCGATCCGGATCGGGATTGGCCGATCCTGCCTTCCATGGCCACATCAGCAGGGTTAGAAACTCTGCTTTATTAGTATAGTATATATTGGATCAAGATCTAGGATCAATTGACATTTGGCTGCAATTTGCCCGAAGGCACAAAATGTATGGAAATTGGAAATCCTCAGAGAGTTTATGCAACATACATTTGCCTTTACCTTCCAGAAAAAAAACACCTCCATTTTTCTAGCCACGTAACTTGCATGATAAATAGTTTTGAAACATTGCTTTCTCTGTCTATGTTTTTTTCTATGATTTCCCAATTATTTTTGTCATACTTGTATGTACATAAAATTTATTAAACCCATGGTTCTACCTTTCTTTTTCTTCAACTTTCCCTTGTAAAGACGAGTAAATAGCTTGCTCATCTTGAGGGTCAGGTTTATTCTTGACGCTTGTGTATTTTGGATTGGTTTTATGTCAGGACTATAGGGGAATAACCGTTTAGCCTTATGAACATATGCACAAGAATTTCACTGCTACGGTACCACTGTTTTTGCCATCCTCATTTTGGCCGTCTGAACTTGAAATTGGATGCAGAGATGTGGAGAGGGCTGATAAGTCTGGTGTTATTTGCCAACCAGTGCTCAAATCAGACAGTGGGAAATAAGAGGGTCCAGAGGGTGGCAGTGTAGCATTTCTCCATACTTGCTGCATCTACAGCGTTACAATACTTTAATTTCCATGTATGAACTGCTTTGACAAGGTGCAGAGTATCCACTTCCTTCTTCTGGAAATGGCTTTTGATTAGGACCTCTAGCTCAAATATGTACTGTTGGTGGGAGGCATAAAACATGAAATATGAGAATGTTTTTTTTTCTTCTTCTTTTTCTAGACCTTTCTATGCTGGTCTTTTATTCTATTTCAAGACCAATCATTTTCTACAAATTGATGTCAATGACAGCCTTCTATTTTCCTTTTTCAATTTCCAAGTTTGTCTATGCCTATGATATTTGAATATGATGTATTTGACTTGAGGTTGGCACACCTTGAGGTGCGGTAGAGTGAAGAGGAAAAGAGCTTCTGTTTACATGCTCTTTCTGAAAAGAGGCTTTAGGGTCAGACTAGAGAATCCCAACTTCCTCATTTACTCTTTTTGGGTTTTCACATGGGCTTATATTCTGGTTTTAGTTTTTAGTCTTTTACCACTGCACTGTTATCATTTCTTCATTGCTTACTACCATAAAACATGATTGTCTCCTTATTTTTCCTTTGACTGATCCTTTTCCTGAAACAGGTTGGGCGTACTTTGTCTCGCAGTGAGTGCAACCCAAGGAGGCCACCACCAGATCTGCCATCTCAATTTCTCCATGATCGAATTGTGTATATTGGAATGCCGGTACGTAACAAACCTATTGATGGGAATCCGAGACCAACGCAAGCTCTGTTGTGCTCAGAAATTCACCAAAGTCTGTCTGAAGTGTAGAGTATTTTTAGAGGAGTGCATAAGTATTTTATTTGGCTCATTTGGAGTCCGTTTAGTATGTTTTTAATTTTTTTTAATTTTTATATTTGATTTTTAATTTGTAAAAAAAAATTATGTGAATTTTTCAATAATTATCTAGTTAGAGGAATTTGAGTATGTCTTAGAGTTGGTTAGTCTAGTTTGAGTTAGAAAGGTCTTGAAACACTATGTATGGATGTACTCTCTCTTTTCTAATTATGGATGAAGAATTATTATGATTTTTTGATGTTGTTCTTTACGAAGGAGAAGATGACCCTGCGACGGGGTCAAATCTGCCCTGCAATGGGGCCGGATGTGACGCCCAAGCCGTCGATGTGACGTTGGAGACCTCCCCATTGCTGGTGCGATGCCGGGAGTCTCTCCAACCCCCTTCTTCCTCTTTTGCCACCCATCAAATTTGGTATCAGAGCTTAAGTTCAATCCCCACCGTGCCCTCACTGCATAGCCCCACTGCCACCACTGCATAGCCCCACCGCCATCTACTTCCTTCTTTCTTTCTGTAGTCCTCCCAAGCGCTTGTTACTTACTATTCATGGGTATTGTTCTGTGAACACTACCATTGCCACTCTCTCCTTCCTTCCTTTCGTTCTCTTTCTCTCTCCACATCCTTAAAAAAAGAAGAAAAAAATCTTGATTACTATTCACGAACTGTTCACATGAATATTAATTTGCTCCCCTGTCAACGCCCTCTGTTGCCTGCATCCTTCTTCTCTGTCTAGGTTCTCATTGGAAGAACAAATAAGAAGTACGTAAAGAAAAAAGAAGAAGAGGAGGAACTGACCGGATGGGAGGGCCTTGTCCTGCCGGTCCACGTTGGGTCCCTTATGGGCTACCGAAATCCCCACAGGCTACACTGCCACCACCTGCCCATAGCCGTCGTTGCCCTCTCCCCTTCTCTCTCCCCCCCCTTACGCTTAGTGTTAAGAGAGGTGGGGAAGGAACAAGAAACGGCCCGTGCCTTTAGTCTTAGCCTGTCAACCAGGTTTGACCCGATCTGGTCACCCGGTCTGGTCTGAACCAGATCAGGCCCCAACGGTCCCTCTCCAGTCCAAGCCAGGTTCGCACCAAGGGTCCTGACCCTGGTCCTAGGTGGTCTGAGGCACTTGGTTCAACCTTGGTCCTAGCTAGGGCCCAGTTACCCCTCAGCCAGGGTCCAACTTTGTCTGATCCACTGCATCAAGCGGTGCACTACATTCCATTGTCACACTGCTCTCGCCGTTCGGATTCTGATTTGGGTGCTGTTGGATTTGTCTCAATGAGGCATACCTTGTTCCAACGTGTCGGCGCCCCAACTATGCCTCGTTTTGCGTGCCCACCTCCGACACCATGTCGGTTATGCGAGGGCACCTCCGTGCTTCGTTTTGCGCGTTGATCACGTTGGTGGCATCCTTGTAGCGAGACAGATCTCATCCAATGCCCTATCCATCAACAATTCATCGTTTTATGTGCCATTCCTACATACGCTCCACGGACGTCTATTTGTGCATCTCAAGGCTTGTGCCAGCTGCCTCGATTTACGTGTCCATTTTCGAACGCCTCTACTTACGTGGTACACTTTATGAGACGATGGCTACTGACTACTCGAGTAAGTATTGGGGTTGTCTGAAGACCTTGCATGGATCAACTTAAAGAGTGATTGGATCAAATTAAATAGCGATTGTAACAAGTTTAAGATTGACATTCATAGCCTACTTTCTAAATCAAGGGAGGCGGTTGGTGCCAACCCGGTGTTGATTGAGGAACATGAAAATCCAAGTGAAGAGTTAGGTTATGAGGCTAACCCAACGTTGATTGAGGAGTACGAAAGTCGAGTAAAAGAGATACATTATGAAGCCGATTCAACAATCATAGGAGTATTTTGAAGAGGTTGAGTCCAAGATGTTTTGTAATGACATCCTCGTTGCTGAACCACAATTAGATATGATTCCTGACGTTTATTTTGAAGTTGTTTCCGCATTCACGACTAAGCAAAATGAGCTGAAGTAGGAAGAAGCAATCATAGAAGAAGTCAATCAGCCGAAGATTATTCAAAATGCTATCGACCAGCTTTCTTTTAATCATGCGTGGAGTGATATTGAGGCATACTTTCCACCTCGTCTTGGTGCTTTCTTTTACATGGTGATCTCAACATCATCAGCCGTATATCGTTGCTTTGCTGTGCTCATCATCTCCCCATGGATATTGCTGCATTTCAAAACTCGAGGACGAGCTTTCTTCAATCGGGGGAGAATAATGGGAATTCGAGACCAACGCAAGTTCTATTGTGCTAAGAAATTCACCAAAGTTTATCTGAAGTGTAGGGTGTTTTTAGAGGTGTCCATAGGTATTTTATTGGGACCATTTGGAGCTCATTTAGCATGTTTTCTATTTTTTTATTTAAAAATTTTTTAGTATGAATTTTTGTAATAATTATTTAGTTAGAGGAATTTGAGTCTGTCTTAGAGTTGGGTAGTTTAGTTTTAGTTAGGAAGGTCTTTAAAAACTATATATATAGATGTACTCTCTCTTTTCTAATTATGGATGAACTTTAGTACGAATTTCTATGATTTTCTGGTGTTCTTTGCGACGGAGAAGATGACCTTGCGACGGGGTCGAATTTGCACTGAGATGGGTCCGGGTGTGATGCCCAAGCTGCCAGTGCGATGCTGGGGCCCTCCCCAATTGCCGGTGCGATGCCGGTAGTCTCTCCAACCCCCTGCTCCCTCATTTGTCCCCCCATTTGATTTAACATCATTTCTTTTGCAAATTAGCCTTTTTGCAGATCTGCTGTGTGATTAGCAGTAAGTTACATGGCTTCAAGGTTTTTTTTTTTAATTAAAAAAAATCAGAGTATGCCTAGTTTATGATGTATATCAATCCATGTGGAGGAACTCAATTCTAAAAAATTATATGTGAGATCTAGCATTACAATGGCGATTACAACCCCTTTTCAACCTGCTGTGCATGATTGCTTTAGCATCTAGCTGAGAGGAGTACCTTGGGTTGGTTGCTTATCTTTTACTCCAATTAACTGTGTACTTTGATTAGTTGGTGCCGATTGTCACAAAGCTCTTGATCGCGGAGTTGTTTCATCTTCAAAGTTTGGATCCAGAAGAGACTATTTATCTCTACATTAATTCAACTGGAACTACTCGTGATGATGGTGAACCAGTAAGTTCTTTGTTGGTCCATTTGAATGAAATTTGTTTTGCATTTGTGAGAGCATTTCTCTTTAGTGTGTGCAAAAAAGCATATTGGATGTCAAGATTAAACAAACTTGATCTCTATGTTTTTTATGCCCCTTTTGCTTTCACTAGTAGAGTAATTAAGTTTTCATCTGTAGTTACCTTCTAGACATCAAGCGAATCAACTAATACACTTCATTTGTGGACTTTGTTTCAGGTTGCATTGGAGTCAGAGGGTTTTGCTATCTATGATGTGCTGATGAGTTTAACAAATGAGGTAAATAGGTTATATTAGAATAATAGAATCTTACTTCAATGATGCCAACTAGACAATTAAGTTGAGAGTCTTGATGCCATTGAATTTCTTATTTCTTGTTCATATCCTCTTAAGTTTATGAACTTCAGTTGCATGTGTGAGTGTTGGCAGCTGCATACCTGCCTACACATGGTTGTGTGTGTGCTCATTCTTTTGCATGCATCTTAGTTATTCTTTTTCAGATTTCTCACTTGACATATTATTTTCTCTTCCCTGCAACCGTTCTGTTTGCATGTTTTCTCCAGTTTATTGCTTCCTAAGGTGCATCCTAGACTCAACATGAAGTATGATGGAATATGCAAATTCAATTCTTAAAATGGCCACTTCCTGCATGCACTCTAGGAGAAAGCTCCAGTGAATTCCTTCTTTTTGTTCTTTGCTATGTGGCATGTTAGTAAATAAACTGAATGGTCATGTGCTGTCTCATTAATTTACCGACTTGAAACGACATGGCAGATTACATTTTTGTTTGGGGTTTTTGGGGCCCTTGTTTTTTTCATTGGAGTTCTTGAGGTTAATGTGAAGGCCATAAGGAAAGCAGAAAATTGAAATTGATGAATCCATGGGAAAATATATTAGTTAAACATAATTGGAATGGGGTTTTCCAGAATGAAATAGGTATGGTGATTTTACACGTGTAGGAAGTGTTGATGCCTAAAAAGTGTCTTTTAAAATAAACTAAGCTGTTATTTGGTGCCTTATATTATAAAGCATTTTAGGAAGAAGAAGAAATCACACTCCGATGCACTTTTCAAAGCCTGTTGTTCCCAGAAGGCCAACATATGGTGCTACTTCCAGCAATGATGACAACGAGAAAAATGGTAGTGTGATTTCAATTCAGCTGGCACCTTAGAGAGATTTCATCTATGTTTAGTGAAAGGAATGGTGACAACTTCCAACATACAACCAGGGCTCTGTGGTTGTAGAAGATGTGTAAGATGGATTGATGATTCATTGAGGCTGTGGGCGTCTGCTCTTGGGTTTTGTCATGTGGGTGGTTGGGATTCACCTGTTTGGGAATGTTAGGATATCAATGTGCCAATATAGCCCTTACAAGGGCAAAGCACTCTCACGCTGGGTCTTGGGGTCAGCATTTTCATCCTTTTGACTAGGGGCCTCTTTGGTGGGTTTTTATAGACTTATATTTCCCTGCTATCTTTTTTTGGCCACCTTCAAGAAATAGGGACATCAATTGCATGCTTTGTCTGGGATATTTCAGAACCATCACTTCGTCCTTGCTACTAACTTCAACTTCTGGTGCCATTACTGGGTCACACTTAAACTTTTTTTCCTTCTCTGTGTGTGTGTGTGTGGGTGGGTGTGTGTGTGTGGGGGGGCATGTGCGTCACGTGCGTCTGATGGAGGGGATTGAAACCCTTTTCTTTGTTGTTGTTGAAAGTGGATACTGCCACAATTTTACTACATAACAACAAAGTGTGTACAAGTATAGTATCAATATGCGTGGAGTTTATCAAGCAGCAATAATAGTAGATCTAGGCATCAGGGGATGACTTTGTCATCTAGGCACATCCTCTTTGTGGAGATGTATCCTGCACTGTTCAGACATTTTGTGTGCAGCTATACTGGTCAACCTTGTTGTTGGGCATAGGTGTACTTTTGTAAGTATTGGTGTGTGCTGATTGGCCTCTTGAGGATAGGTTCCCCGGGTTGTTCATCATTTCCTCTGAATCTATGGAATTGTGGCTTCAAATTTTTGATAGCAATCTTGTTGGTGTAAAATGGAGTCCACACTTCATACGATAGATCTATGTTATCACTTATGAACGGCGATCGCTCGCTCGCCTAGGGCATGCAATGAAGTAGGTTACGGTGAGCTAAGATCACCTCATGTTCGCCTTACACACCTAGGCACTTTGACCATGAGGTCTATGTCAAATGCTTGTTTCTTTTTTAATCATGTAGCACCGCTTTTCTTATTCTTAATTATTCTAAAATGGCCAGTGTCTCTTTTAACAATGTCTAATACCACTTTTCTCCTACATACTGCCACATCTCCCTACCTTTTTCTTACATGCTGCCATAATTTTTTTTCTTATTTTTGATGATTCTTAAGACCATACACTACTTATATGAGTGTTTTATACAAATTGGTCGTTGCATGTTGGACATGATCAGTGTTTCTTAAGGTCTTGTATATGATCTATCTTGAATGTTTTCTTTATTTTATTCATATTATCACTTTCTTCCTTCATGGTAATGTATGAGAGAATGACACATTGGCTAAATGCCTAGGTGATTGCCTAGGCATTTCAGGCTAAGGTGAATCCCTGGTCACCTCACTCGCCTCTTGCCTTTGACTACACGGGAAGGGATGTTGGGTGAGGAGATTAGGGATGCCGGGGAGCTTCTTTTGATGATGCAAGACAATGGCATGTAGCCTAATGGACATGATTCATAGATTTGAAGATGGGAGAGGAAGGGGACTATAACATCCCGACTTTTACAATTCTCTGGTAGGTGCACAAGAGCAAAAACAAAACAATAAGGAACATAAATGTAAAAGAATAACATGCAGTTCATGTCCATCATACAATATAAATATAAGTAACATATCTCAAATAATTTAATAAACTGGCCATACTTGAAGGTTTTCTTTGTTATGAATTGGAGTCATTTCTCCTTACTTTGCATCCTCCGTTGCACATCTATGAAAAATATGTTAAATAAATTTTATGAGAATCTATAAATTGAGTTCTCAGTAGGGATCATTTACATCCCTACTTGTATCCCACTTACGCATACACACACCAATCCATTTACTCTCTTCTTACTTATGCATAATATGCAGTTTCTTATCTTGTTAGCAGTCACAAGTGATAGTTAGAAATTGAGCAATAAATGTAATAACTTCATAAGTTGATCCATACCAGTTTACATATTTCATTCTTCTATTGTTAATCTTTGGACTATATTTAATAGGATGCTCATAATTGCATGAGACTTTAATAGAATGATGCATTAAATTAATATGGAATGTATGCATTGTAAAACAACGTGAGCCTGAAATGAAAAACATTCAATAGAATAATAACTGTCACACATTTTCATATGTTCCTTCCTTTTAATGGTACTTTATACTAGTATAGAAGATATAAATGTACCTTCTGTCAGTTATTAACATAATGTCGTAGGATTGAGTCGTTCGTTCATTAGTCATTCACTTGATTGGTCGTTTTCTCATAATCATTATCCGATTAATCGTAAAGTTCATTAATCGTTTAATAAGTCGTAAGTTCGTAGGACGACTCATCTTTTCGACTAGAAGTGAGAGGCTAACCATGAACCAACAGTTGTAACAGTGAGCATGCTGTTCTTCCGACGCATCTACCATCCTACATCCTACCCAGCCTAGTAAGTCTCTGGAAACCTACTGAGGAGGCTGAAAAGGGCTTAGTCGGATTTGCAGTGTATCCACACTCCCTTGCTGCTATGTCCACGTCCCAGTCTATGAGTTTACTTAAGTAGGAATTCTGTCTCCTACCTAGTTGAGGTCCCGAACGTAGACTCTGAAACCATAACCAAAGTAGGGATGCTTTGTGCCTCGGCACCCACATCGTTAGGGAGCTTTCTGTACGTCTCTTTATCCTCGAGAGATGTGCCATCGTTCTGCTAGTCATGATGTCACTTCTTTTCTTTATAGAAAGAAAGATAAATCATCGTAGAAAACACCGGTCGTATATTTTATAAGAACTCATTTTCATTATAAAAAGGCTTCCATGCCTCAATTTCATATTCATTATCATCACCGTTTTTCATATTTATTCGTAGGCTTCCATGCCCTGTTTTATTTCATCTTTTATTTTCCTTAATGTGGCCATCATAGACATGAAATTATTCCATAAATATTTATAGTCTATAATGTACATACATATATAAATATATGTGCGTGCTAATCATATACTATATCTTTAAAAGTCATCAAGTCTTTTCATTACTGAAATCATTGTTCAATAGTTATAAAAATTCACAGTGTTCATGGAAGGCTTCTTCTTTCAGAGTAAGGGCATTGGAGTGTGCCATCTAATGTTCATATCCTAATTCTCTTTCTCCCCCATTTCCAGGGTCATCATAAACAACATAGAATTCCATTAACATGAGTCCAACGATTCTTTTTATTTTTCAATAGTAAAGTAGGGCATCATAATGTTGCTCAATAATATTTACATAAGTAGGGATTTCGTCTTCTAAAGTTTCCTTATATTACCCACAAAATCATATGCATTAGGAATAAAAAAATCCCACAATAAATCATGTTATGCATGCTTTCTAATATTAAACTTGATTTATAATTTAACCATCCCCTTTTCATGCAAATTGTCTATCTTTTATAAAACCTTCAAAAAGGACATAGAAAAACATGCTAAATAGACCATTGTGCATATATAATATATATATGATGCAAAAATGTAAACACGTAATAAAATAAGATCATTTCATTACATTAAATAAAGTTCATGAAGTCCTAATATCACATCCATCATTAAGCATAAAATAAAGAAGAAGCAACACATTAAGACTAAATACTCAAGAAAGCAAACAAATAAGACTAGTTCAAATGTCTAACAAAGCTAATTCAAATAAAGTTTAAAGTTCTTTAAAATTTAAAGCCAAATGGTGCATTCTCAGGAGCCATGTTCCCATCCTCGTCCCCATCATCATCATCATCATCATCATCATCATCATGTTTGCCATCTGACTCCCAAGATGCATTATCGTCATCATCTTCTTCCTCTGCCTCTTCTTCCTGATCCGAATGGTTCTTCTTCATCATCACTAACCACGGGCATGGGCTGCGAAGTACTTCCTCTTTGTGGCATTTTGCCTCTTCTGAGTCTTTCTTCAGATGCTCCTATGGCTATGTCCACAGCTGTCCATGTGAGACCGTTATCATCATCATGAACCAAATCTTTTGCATCCCTAGTCATCCACTCACTTCCCCAATCTAAATCTGCTAAGCATATATGATCACTCTTCTCTGGATGATTCTTTCTTTCTATGAATCTTTCACGAAGGCGCCGATTGTATTGAACATACACTAAATCGTTCAATCGTTTATGCTCCAACCTGTTCCTCTTTTTTGTATGAATCTACATAAATAAAAAAGACAAATAAAAATCTGAAAATTGAATGAAAAAAATAAAAACATACTAAGAATATATCTCAAGTTAAATACTTACAAACTTAAATGTGCTCCAATTACGCTCACAGCCAGAAGAACTGCAACAAAGTCTTAAGATCCTTAAGGCTATCTTCATGAGCTCCGGTGCATCTCCACCAAATTGCATCCACCACTCAGCTATAAAAAGAATTTAAATAGCATAATGTAAAATCATTTAATTTGTAAAACAAAAAAATACCAAGCAATAAAGAGAGATTGTAAGAATTTACCCACTTGGTAGCCTCCTTTCACGAGCTCTGACTGCCATTGGCTTTGCAAATATAAGCGTTTTTCACAAATATAGTCTGCAACTTGATCACTTATTTTGTCTTGTATATCTCTTTCTGGCACCATCTTTTCAACACATTCATAAAAACTGCTCTCAAACTTCTTACCATTAGCAACATCTTTTGATCTAGCCTCGAAATATAATTTGGGATTCAAAAAATATCCTGCTGCATGTAGTGGACGATGCATTTGATCTTGCCATCTTTTATCTACAATTTTCAAGATGGGTTGATAATTTTTTTTCCTTTAAACCAAAATTTACTATAATTTGTTGCCTTGCGTATTCCATGGCAGCATACATGTATTCCATGGCAGGCTTCTCATCTCCATCAACTAATCTCAAAACTTGCAAAATTGGTTGTGAGGCTCTCAAGACATCTTCAATACCATGCCAGAACTTCACCTGAAAGACAAAAGAAGCATCATTTTTTCCCATAGTTGTCTTTGCCCATGCACTATTATGCCATGCTTCTGAAGCAAACAACCTACGCAAGCCTCTCCTTACAGCATCATCGTGCAACCTTTCTAATGTAAGAAAAGTAGTTGCAAACCTTATAACTCCACATCTCACAAGTTCCTTTTCCTTTGTCTCCTTTCTCATATAGTCAAATAAATGTGTATGTGTGTAGATGTATGAAGTCAACTTCTTGGCTTTTGAAATGATACTCTTATATGCCTTTAATTTACCAAAATCTTCTAACATGAGATCAAGGCAATGTACAACACAAGGTGTCCAAAACAATCTTCTCCTCTTCTCCATTAATATTCTCCCTGTAGCAAAATTATATGAAGCATTATCTGTCACAATTTGCACCACATATTCTTCTCCAATTTTTTCAATCATAGCATCCAACAATTCATATAAGAGGTAGGCATCCGCTTTACGATTTGAAACATCAACGGACTCCATAAAATAAGTCCCTTCTTGACAATTCACTAAGAAATTAATCAACTTTCTCTGCCTTTTTTCAATCCATCCATCACATATGAGGGTGCAACCATAAGTCTTCCAATGTTGCTTATACTCATCATGCAATTGATGTGTGCTCTCTACCATTTTTTTTAGGAGAGGCACTCTCAACATGTGATAACTTGGAGGCTTGTATCTAGGTCCAAATCGCCCCGCAAGTTCGAACATCACCTCAAAACTCTTCAACTTTGCAACATTAAAAGGAATTCCAGCCTCATAAAACCAGGTGGCTATAGCTTCATCAAGCTTCAATTTTTCTTCTTTCTTCCATTTACTCTCCAAAGTTGTTTGAACCCTCTTTCCATGTCTCCTTGCTTCAACAAAGTCCTCTGCACTCATCTTTGCAAAAGCATCCATTGGCCTCTTGTTTGGCTTTTTCTTCAACGATGAAGAACTTTTATCCAATTTGTGGGGAATTTCCTCATCAGATGATTCATTTATACACATACTCTTCGACTGTAATTTTTCTTTTCTTGTTTTTTGTCATCCAACTCAACATTTCTTCAGAAATATCCTTTGTTGTCTTTGGACATTTTTTTATATCACTGAATCCTCCTACTAAATGTTCCTTTTGTCTTTTGATCCCCCCGTTTGTCACCAAACCACAAAGTTCACACTTCACTTTATTTTTATCATTTTCATCTAGCCAATAGGAATACTTCCATCCCGGATCATTTGACTTGGCCTTCTTCTTCTCTAACATTCCTTGCATAGATGCGGACTATGACCTTGACTCTCCTTCCATTTAAAGATAAAAATATGGCATGGGACAAATAAAAAGGAGTAAGAGAGTGGGTGGGTCTGTGACATGAGACGGTGAGAGAGACAAATAAGGTGAGAGAGAGAGTGGGTGGGTCTGTGACAGAGAGAGAGAGAGAGAGAGAGAGAGAGAGGGTGTGTGACAGTGTGAGTGAGAGAGAGACAAGTAGGGTCCGAAAGAGAGAGAGAGTGGGTCTGAGAGAGAGAGAGAGAGTCTGAGAGAGACAAAGAGAGAGTGGGTCTGAGAGAGAGAGTGAGACAGAGTCTGAGAGAGAGGGTCCAATAGAAAGAGAGTGGGTCTGAGAGAGGGAGAATCTGGAGATAGAGAGAGTAAGACAGAGAGTGGGACGGAGAGATAGAGAGAGTGGGACGGAGAGAGACAGAGAGTGTGGGTGTGTGAGACAGAGAGAGACAGAAGGTGTGGGTGTGTGAGACAAAGACACAGAGCGTGGGTGTGTGAGAGAGAGTGAGACAGAGAGAGGGAGACAAAGAGTGGGGGTCCGAGACAGAGAGAGTGAGACAGAGAGATGGAGACAGAGAGAGGGAGATAGAGAGTGAGACAGAGAGAGGGAGGTAGAGAGTGTGGGAGACAGAGAGAGGGAGACGGAGAGACATGGAGATAGAGAGTGAGACGAGCGAGACAGTGAGAGATATATAGAGTGAGAGAGTGAGACAGAAAGAAAGTGAGACACAGAGAGCGTGCGAGAGATAGAGGGAGTGAGCTAGAGAGCGTGTGAGACAGTGAGAGATAGAGAGACGAGAGAGCGAGAGTGAGACAGAGAGAGTGATACAAGGAGCAGGGAGCGTGTGAGAGATGGAGAGAGAGAGAGGGGATGGAAGAGAAGGCCTCACCGGAGAATCGGAGATGACGAAGCGGCGCGTGCACCGCCGACGGCTCCAGCTACAACATGCAAAGGTGACAACGGCAGTTACAGAGGCGATCGCCGGCGGCGATAGACACAATCGGCGGCGAGCGGCAGTGGCGTTGCGACGAGCGAGGGCGCGAACCCTAGTGGAGTGGGCGAGAGGGGGTCGGGGGGTGCCGGGATCGAAAGGGGGAAGAAGGATGCTCGTGTCGGGTCGGGGTTATTTAAGGAAGGTGGGCCGGGTAGATGGGCCGGGTGGATGGGCCGGGTAGATGGGCCGGCCGAACGGGCGCTTAGGCTGCCCAGGTGGGCTAAGCGAACCACCTGGGAGCATAAGCGTCCGCTTGGGCCGCTTTTTTAATCCCGTTTTAGGCACCGGCCCGCTTCGCCCGGTGAACAACGCCTAGGCACTTAGGCGACGCCTAGGCGAACGCTTTGACAACACTATTTTAAACTTTCCCTTAAATTCGTGTCTTTAATCATAAATAACACAAAATTAGAATCTTAAAAACATGCTCCTATTTATGTTATCACATACTCAATATGAACTATTCGTTATCCATAAAATTATGCTTTACTTGCCCTTAAAACACAGATTACCCAATCCTTATCTGCTTTCTAAACATATAATTTTTATTATACATTACAACCCTCTTCTAAAGTCAAAATTAAAAAAGATTACTAAGAGAGTATCACTCTACCTCTTACCAAGAAGGCCGCCGCCGACTATCGTCTTGCCGTCGCTAACATGGAATTCTGGATTGGGTCGAGGGTCCGAATCGGACCCCGACGTTCCTGATCCGATCCGGATCGGATTGGCCAAATCGGATCGGCGGGGATTGGGCGGAATCAGCCACCAAAAAAAAGGGGGAAATGCACGGGATCGGCCGATCCCCCCGTCTGATCCCAGCCGATCCCGGTTGATTCTGGCCGGTCCACCCCCCAATCGGATCGGCTATGGCCGATCCCAATCCAAATCGGCCGATCCAGATCGGGATCAGCCGATTTTGCATTCCATGCTCACCAGACCGCCGCTGGCCGCCACCGAGTCGCCATGGGCGGCTGCCAAGCCGCCTCCCTTTCTTCTTCTTCTTCTCACTTCTTCTCTCTCTCTCTCTCTACCCCTTCCCCTTTCCCACTGCCCCTGCTGGCTGCCCCCTGTCAGCCCCCCTACCCCTATTTATAGAAGGGGTGGATGGTGGCAAGTTGGGGGGGGGTGAGGCAGTGGGGAAGGCCCCCCCTTTATTGGGGGCGGTGGCCCATTTTGGGCCTGGTTTGTGCCCAATAACTAGGGCCCACTTGGTCTGGTTAGGGCAGGCCCATTTAGGCCTTTTATTCAGGCCCAATTAGGCCTACAAAGTGGGCCCATTAAGGCCTCTTCTTTTAGGGTCCATTCAGGCCCATTATTGGAAGCCAATAGCAGCCCATTAAGCATGTTAGTTTAGCAATAAGTCCATTAAATTTAAATGAACAATTTTACATTTAAGCTCCTTGTCTTCTATTAATTGTACGTGTCCTTATTTCTTTACTAAATAATCGATGATGGGCGTTTTTCAACTTTTTAAAGATATCTTTTGATCTTTATATAATTTTATTTAAGATCCTATAAAAATAGTCCACGACATTATAAGTCTTAAACTACCACTAATTGTATTTATACTTTTTAAGGATTTACAAATATAGCCTTGAATTTTTGTGAGGTCTTACATGGACCTTCTTTTTTAGATCTGCTTACAATCTCAGTGGGGATGGTGGGGTTTGCCGCCACTTACCATGTTTGGTTGCCTCGGAGTCCCTTCAAGGTGAAGGTTTTTATCTGAAGAATTTCCCGTGGCAGACTTCCCATGATGCGGGATGGCTATGTGCAGATGCAACTATTGCAAGCACCATAACGTCAAGAACGGGCCCACAATCATATGGCAAACATCCATGCGCATTTCAACACTCCATTCGCACAAATATGAGACAATCAAGTAAATAATATGTCTGCAATAACCGCACAAGCAAGCTACTCAAACGAGGGATCCACGGTAGCTTAGAAGACTATCAATAGGGTAGGGGAACATTCCAAATTTAATGCACACATTCCATATAACAGCAGGGATAAAAAATTAGATAAAAAATATGATGTCCTCACAAATCTCTCACAACCCAACATCGAATTAAAAATGACGGCGCGTACGATAACTACTCTTTCTCAATCTCTCTCTGCGCAGCAAACAACAGGTATAATGAAGAAAGTTACCAAATAAGGGCACATGGAGTGAATCATACTGACACTTGCTAGCTGTAGGTTCACTCAATCACTAGGGATCCTCACAACACAACAGGACCAGGGACATGAGCTCCTATATGCATGGCAGGTGGCGCTGGTGTCCTTGCTGAGGCAGGGTCTTGCCCCAAGGCTGCTAGGGCATGATGAGGGGAGGATGGTCTTGGCTCGGTTGATGAGGCCACTAACGGTATGAACGGGCTCCATGGTGCTGGCTTCTTTGGATGGTCCAATGGGACAAAGACATGCCGTCACAGGGTGCTGGCTTCTTTGGATGGTCCAATGGGACAAAGACATGCCGTCACAGGGATGCCACTTCCGTAGAAACCCCTCTCCCAAGCATTAAAGAAAGAAAAGAGGGGTCGAAGGTCCATAATCTGAAGGTTCAGGGATGGAGAGGGAGAGGAAGAGTGAGAGTGAGAAGGGGTGGACGCAGGTGCTTGGGAAGAAGTCCCGAAGGGTCGTGGTGAATAAGGCGTTCTCTTCCACTATCCCGGTGGAGAAGGATGTATGCATGAGGTGCTTGGGGACAGGACACTGGGCCAGAGAGTGTAGAGAAGCTATTAGGTGTCTACGATGTGGAGGGGTTGGGCATAGAAGCAGGACATGTGTATGGAAGTCTCATTCTAGAGAAGGTTGGGAGCCACAGGTGGTCAAGGAGGTAGCAGCGACTGAGGTCATGTATCCTGAGAAAACATGCAGTTCTTACCAGGTTTGATTGAGATTCCATGGTCGCCAAGTTGCAGAAACCAGACGTCATTTAGAAGAAAGTGTGTTGGTGTCCATGTCCAGTGTGAAGGGTACGGCTGAAGAGGTGTCCGAGGTGGAATTTCAACACTTACATCATGTTAATTGGCCTGGAGTTAAGGAGTGGAAGGTCAGGAAGCTTGAAGCATTTCAATTTCTGGTTATGTCTAATAATCCTGTACGGAGCAAGTAGTGCTATATTCTGGGGAGGTTATGGTGCAGGCAACCTGGCTTACTTTTGCGCCTAGGTCTGTGGACTCTAACTCTGTTCCAGCTTCAGAAGGTCTAAAGGTTGGGTTGAGGGTAAAGGGGGTGCCATTACATCTTTGGAATATCAACACCTTCCAGGCCATTGCTTCCAGGATCGGGATTCTCGGGGAGGTGGATCAGAAGACTTTAGATGGGAAGGTGCTATCATTTGCCCGTCTACCAATTGAGGTAGAGGAACTCAATGCAATTCTAGACAAGGCGAAGATTTTGATGGGAGGTAAATGCTTGTGGATCAGTTTGAAGGTTGAGGAGGCTTTGAAGCCTTCGAGCAGTCCAGTCCCTTCCGTACTAGACTCTCCTTGGACATGGGCTGAAATTGTTGCAGAGTATAGGAGGTATCGCTTTGCAAGAGATGGGGGGGGGGGGCGTAAAGAGGGGAGCTGGAACACAACAAGGGGAAGCGAGGTGACTGGATAGCTTGCCCAAGTCATCCTCCAACTTCGGATTGGGGGAGAGAGTGGTGAAGAGTTGCAGGTAGTGAGTCTGGAGGACGGGGAGACTGAGGTGAACAGAGTCTCGAGCCACTTGGGAAGTCGGAAAGGTTCTCTAATTGCTTTCAGCAAGCCCCAGGGTGGCGGAAGCATTGTTGGAGGTGATGCAGATGTTGCGGTGATCGAGGCTATAGCGGCAGGGTGAATTTCCTACAGTTCCGAGGCATCTACTGGTGGGCTTTGAGAATGGGGGCTTCATCTCGAGGTTTCGGGCCAAGGAGATAAACAGTACTGGTATCGCTATGATCCGGTATTGTTTAGTTTACATCCGAGACCGAGAAGCCAGTATGGTGCCGATCGTAGCTTACCATCGAACTGGTCCTGTGTCTGTTCGAACAAAGGCGAATGGGCTTTACCCCAGACAGTTAGATGAACTCATCGTCTTCCTCTGATCAATGGGCTCCGGCGGACCAGTTGCAGGGACTTGCCGGATCAACTTCAAAGGCTTCTGGGAGGGATCTCGGAGGCTCGGAATATGGTGTGATCCAAAATGATGAACCAGAGGAGGTCACTGGAGGCCGCTCTGATACTGTTAAGGGATATCATGATCAGGTACGGCCTCTCTATTCTCCGGAGGTTGATAAGTCACAGGAAGACAATGGGGATTGTTTGCCGGCAGATGATTACTCGTCCTATGAACTGATACAGATGCAAGAAGGGTACTGGGAACTGGACATGGTAAGCAAGGAGATGCTTTATGCAGCCCTTCTTTATGTACTCACCTATTTTATGCTTTATGTAGTCATTAAATCTACAGGGATTAACAGGTGACTGGACAGAAGATATCATTGCTTTTGGAAGAAGAATAGGTGTTGACTTTGAAGGGAAGGAGGAGATTATCAGAAGTTTTTTAAGAGTACGTGCAAGATGGGTGTTCCCAGTAACTCTGTCAAGAAGAAGCATCAGGGGGGTGGGATAAAGATAGGTAAAAGGGAAGTCGAGCTTCTGAAAGACAATATGGTGATGGATTGTCTTAGGGACAGTCGAGGTAACTTGAAGGGGAAGAGGAAGATAGTATAATGATAATCTTATCTTGGAATATTAGAGGTCTCAACAATGACAAGAAATTAGAGTGGTGAGTGTCAGAAATTTCAAGGTTGATTGCCTTTGTTTACAAGAAACCGAGATGTCACAGGTAGATATGCAAATGGTGAAAATAATTGGGGGTAATATACTGACAGGGTGGTCTGCCAGCCGTCTGAAGGGTATAAGGGAGGCCATATTATGCTATGGAATGAGAAAATTCTCACAGGCAGGTTATGTGATATGGGGATTTTACATTATCAGTTTGTTTCAGCAGCAAACAGTCAAAGTCCCAATGGGTTACTTCCTCAGTTTATGGACCTCATAATGATTAGCAAAGATAAGTTTTTTTTTTTGTGTGCAAGTTATACAGACTCCATGACATGTTTAAGGATGGTTGGTGTATCACAGGGGATTTCAACTGTGCTAGATACCCTTGGGAAAGGACAGGGATGCAGAAGTGGACTAAGGAAATGGAATGGCTGGGACAATGGATTAGGGACTGTGATTTGATGGATATGGATTACCCAACAAAAAATTCACATGGTCTAATGGTCAACAGGTTAGCACATAATCAAGAATAGATAGATTTTTGATATCCACAGAACGGTTAAGATTGTTGATTTGTTTCCACTCTTGCAAGCCAGGGGACATTCTAGAACTATTTCTGATCATATTCCTATTCAATTGAGCACAGGGGAACATTTTAAGGGTAGCAGAACATTCAGATATGAGCTTGCATGGTACACTTGTGATGGCTTCAACGGACTGATCAGTAAATGGTGGTCAGGAGTACCTGCAGCTGTATATGCTTTTTTAACATTCTCCATGAAACTCAAATGGGTCAGAAAGCAAATCAAGAAGTGGGCAGCATAGACATTTGGTAAAGCAGCTGAAGAGACACAAATTGGTTCAAGAGATTGATGTTTTGGAGCTTAAAAGGGATCAAGGGGGGCTATTGGTTGAGGAAAGACAGAATCTTGTGAACTTTAAAAATCAGTACTATGATTGACTGTGTAGAGATGAAATAAGATGGAAATGAAGGGCAAAAGACCATTGACACAAAGAAGGGGACAAAAAATACAGCCTTTTTTTCCCATGCTGTGGGTAGCGCTAAGAAAAGGACTCTGAAAATTGAACATGCTAATGTGGATGGGAATGTTATTCAGAATAAAGAAGAGATACAGCAACTTTTTATAAACCTCAACAAACAGCTGTTCCCTGAGGATAAGTGGTGGAGACTGGGATTACAACAGCGTGTTCTTCCAGTTATTGACAGTAGGGAGGCTGAGATGCTTAGCAGTCCAATAAAGGAAGAAGTCAAAGAAGCTAATTTTAGCATGAACCCTAACAAGTCACCAGGACCAGATGGCTTCTCATTGGGGTTCTATTAGCAGTTTGGGAGGTTATTAAAGGGGACCTTATGGAGGTTGTGAAGGAATTCCGGGAAAGGCCTTTGAATGTCAAGTATTTGTATTTCAATGCTACATTTCTTGTGTTGTTGCCAAAATTGATGAGGCAGAAAAGATGTCTGAATAAAGATCTATTAGCCTGTTAAACGGCTGTTACAAGATCATCACAAAAGTTCTTGCAACAAGATTGAAGTGCGTACTTTTGGACATATTGTTGACAAAATTCAGACAAAATTTGTGTAAAGGTAGGTTTATCCTTGATAACTGCATGGCTGCCTATGAAGCTATATATTACCAAAAGATCAGGAAAAAGGAGTGTGTCATTGTGAAATTAGATTTTGAGAAGGCCTATGATTCTTTGACTTGGCAATGTATTAATAGAGTTCTCAGACTTATGGGTTTTGGCCAAAAGTGAATCAGATGGTTATGAGTTGTATCATCACAGCTCATTTCTCTATATTGATCAATGGAAATCCATGTGGTTATTTCAACAGTTCGAGGGGGTTAAGGCAAGGAGATCCACTTTCTTCCCTCATATTTTTGTTGGTTGGACAAATTCTGAGCACTTTATGGAGTAAAGCAGCAGAGGGTTTGGTGGATGGCATGTGTATTGGGAGGAATAGCTTTCAGCTCACCCATTTGCAATTTGCAGACGACAGACTACTTTTCAGCTCTTGGAAGGAGGATAAACTGAATAATGTGAAGAAACTTTTGTTTCTTATGGATGCTATATCAGGTCTTAAAATAAATTTTAATAAATCATAAGTAGTCGGAGTTAACTTGTCACAGGACAGGATGAGATCCATTGCTGATTGTTTAGGATGTAAAGAGGCTTCTTTTCCCATTAAATAACTGGGTCTACCTCTGTCCAGTGGTAATATCTCGGTTAGAGATTGGGACCCTTTGGTCAAAAAATTTGAGCACATGATAGATGGATGGAAAGGTAAACTCTTGTCATCTGGGGGAAGGTGGATTCCTTCAAAAACAGTGCTTTCTTCATTGTCAAATTACCATTTATCTAGTTTTAAGATTCCAAGGTCCATAGAGAAGGTTGTGGAAGCTATGAGAAGCGCTTTCTTCTGGTCTGGAGGAGGGAAACAGAAAAGAGGACTGCACTTAATCAGATGGGACCATATTTGTAGGAACAAGGAGCAAGATGGGGTGGTTCTAGTTAAAAGTTCCATATTTAATAAGGCTATGTTGGCAAAATGGTTGTGGAGGTTAGTGGATGATGTACACTCTCTATGGGCAATTATCGTTAGAGCTAAATAATTTCCTATTGCCAGCAGATGGAGTCATACGGTTCAGTAACAGCTCTTATTTATCTGCTAGTTGGAGGAATATATTCAGAACAGAGGGCTTGATTAAAATTTCATAAACTTGTCAAGTATGGAATGTCAAATATTATTCAATTCTGGGAGGACAGATGGAGTTCTCAGGGCAATCTTGCTTCAAAATTCCCTAATCTATATCATGTCGCTGCAGATAAGGGAAGAAACCTCAATCAGATTGTTGTGAAGGAACAAAGAGGGTACTGGAATGTCACTTTTAGAAGGAATCTCACACATACACAGATGGGTGAGTTGATGGTTTTGCTCAATCATGTGAATCATTTTCAGCTACATGAAGATCAGCAGGACAGGAGAATGTGTACATGGGATAGTAGAGGAAATTTTTCTGTTAAGGGTTGCAGAGCAAGGTGGAAAGACGTGGTTTGGTCCAAGTTAATGCCAAACAAAATCAAGATTTTTCTTTGGAAAATTATATGGAAGAGGCTTCCTACCAGTGATAGAATCCAAGTTAACGCCAAACAAATCAAACAAGTGGATCCGTGAATTTGATCTCTCCCCATTGACCTCGATCATTGTTAATTTCGCCAATCACCGATCGACAACTCTTGATTAAACATCTGTTGATGCCCTTGAAGTAAAGTGCATGACAAGAGAGCTAGACATTGCATCACACACAATAAAGGAAACAAGTTTTGCTATAGACACTTGCATGGAATCTGTGAGCTCGGTGACCATTTTTTTGAATCCCTTTAGAATTCTTAAAGGATACTCTAACGGATAGTTAGAGGACCTTAGACTCACATGAAGGCATGTGAGTTTATGAACTTTAAAATGTGTTAAGAGAATATGTTTTTAAGTAAAAATCCTCATTAAAATCCTTAAAGGACATTAAAGAATTTGAGAGTGTTCTTTAAACATCTTTTTAGAAATTTTTAAGAAATCATTAGAATTAGATGGATTTGAGTAGCATCTTCTCTTTCCTTTTGATCTTTTTTCTTAGGCATTTGCAAGGAAAAGACTTAGTTAATGGGGTATAATGACCACCACATAAATAAGAATATCTTTTTAAAACTTAATGGTCCTCCAATCGATATGAATGAACTAATAACTTTATCGGCCATTCAATCAATATGAATGGACCAAAACCAACTTATTTTGGTTTTTAAATTAAACACAGTTAACTTGGTCAACATATCCACCATTTAAACAAATGAAATTAAACACGCATCAACCACATGCAAAATTTTATTTAAGTCCATTTTGTGTACACATCAAGTTACATCAATTTTGGTCATTCCACTAATAGGAAGAAACCATTAAAAATTTTGTCACTCTACCAATTAAGAGTGAACCACATGAATTTTAGCCATTCCACCAACAAGAATGAACTATTAAAATGACTTTGGTTATTCTACCAATAAGAGTGAACCACAAACTTAATGGCCATTCCACTAATGGGAATGAACCACTAAAATGACTTTGATCACTCTACCAATAAGAGTGAACCACAAAAATTAATGGTCATTCCATCAATAGGAATGAACCACCATTTTATTAAACTTATGACCATTCCAATAATGAAAATGGACCAGCATTTTATTAAACTCATGGCTATTCTAATAATAAGAATGGACCATCATTTATTTATTTTTTATTGTACAACGTATGTGTGTTGATCTTCCACGCACGGTGTCGTAGCTTCAAATTTGTCCACGGACAGAGTTTGTGCATTTCATCTCTTTCTTCTTCAGAAAAGGGCTCTCGAAAATCTTCCCTAAAAGCCTCTGTTTGGCCATCCTACAACAGCCCCTCCTAGAGGGTATTTATAAGGTGAGAGAGAGGGGGGTGCGGTGGCACCCCCACTGGTGGGGGTACCCACCTATAGGTGCCAACGGTGGCACCCCCCATCGGTGGCTCCTCTCTTCTTCTTTCTTCTTTTTTTTTCTTTTTTCTTTGCCCCCTTCTTTCGCTGTTATCTTTTTGTCATAAAAAATATCTATTCAACAAGTAGCTTCTTTTTGGAAGGGTAAGAGTCCGGAAGTTAAGGGTGGACACCACATTAGATGGAAATATGTATGCAGAAGCATAGAGGAAGGTGGAACAGGTTTAACACCTATCCATATCATAAATAAGACTCTTCTGATTAAATGGATGTGGAGGGTAGCAAGGGTGGACCAGTCTTTATGGGTAAGAATTATCATGAGCAAATACTTTTGTTCAAATGAGTTGTGGATTAGGAGTTGTCAGTATAGAATACAATGTCCAATGTGTTGAAGAATATTCTAGATAACATGGATTTTTTTTAAATGTTCTACTTGCATCAGAGTGGGTAATGGTCAACTTGCAAAATTTTGGGAGGATGCATGGAAGGACGGAAGAGCTCTCAAGGATAGATTTTCAAGTCTGTACAACATTATTGCTGCAACAAATCTAAGCATCAGCGGTGTCCGAACTACTTCATCCCAAAGAATTCTTTGGGACTTAAGATTTTGTAGAAACTTCTTACATGAAGAAGAGAGGGAATTTCTTCAGCTCAGCTTGTTGCTTCACGATTTTCAAGGGCGAATGATGTGAAAATCTGGAGATGGGATCCAGGGGGTAAAGTTCAGCTGGGCTTCTCAGGTTCAGAACAAATCCCTACCCATTAAGATTAGAATCTTTGTGTGGAAAGTAGTTTGGGGCAGATTATGTACGGGGTACAAGCTCATATTTTTCACTCCAGAGTCCAGACAAAAGAAAGTACATATTCTGTGGGATGAGTACATATTCTGTGGGATGTTTATAGAAACTATGGAACATTATGGACTATGGTATTGTGGATGCTATATGGAAGGCCTTTTTCAGATTATTAGACAGTGTACCAGGATGTTTCAATTCGGTGGGCAGCCTCTTTGTAACTTGAAACCGTATGTGTCCTCACCATCAGGAAATAAACATGTGGGAATCTATGCTTCCTACCATGCTTCTGTCCATTTGGAAGGAGAGAAACTCGAGAATCTTCAACAATCAATACTCCTGTCCAGCTGGGATAATTGGGAATAGTATTCATTTCCTCCAAGAGTGGAATTTTCGTAAATCTGGAGAAAAGATCTCTGAGTCTATCATTCTCTCTAAGATTTTTTTTTCTTGTGTTTTATGAGAGGGTTTTCTGTGGTCTTTGTAATGTCTATTGTCTTGGTAGACATTTCTGGTGTTTTTTTAATCTTTTTTCTCTTGTACATCTTTTTCTCATATCAATTGAACGAAAGTGGGCTTTATGCTGCCTTCCCCCCCTCCCCCCAAATCAATAGTTGAGCCTTTGATCCTTTCAACCCTTGTTTGCTTGCTTTCTCCCAGGAAGGATGATAGAGCACACCTGCTGATTTTTAATTTAATCTACCCATCACATGAACTGGAAGGAAGGAATTAAAATTAAAACCTTCTAGGTCGGTTAGAAAAAAAATGCAAATTCACCATTTTGCTCCATCTAGCTAAGTGTTCTCCCAAATGGACGATCAAACCATATAAAAAGCAAACAATAACCACTGGATGGTCAGCTTATGTGAGAGGGATTGAATGTCAAATTATACACTATATATTAAAGTATGAGACAAAACAAGGTTTTGCTTGGGTGATTTGCCTTGTCACCTAAGAGGTAAGGTGGTGACACCCCATTGGGGAGGCTCGACATCATGCCATGCTGCCATGCTCTGCTGGCCATCACTTTTTTTTTTTTTTTGCGAGGTGGGGGGGGGGAGGGGGTCAAGGTGGAGAAGATGCAGAATGACGGGGTAATTTTTCGACAGGTTTTACCGTGTTTCCTGCTGATGGTTATAAAGGGGGACAGTTAATCATGTGGAATGAATGTAAATTTAAGGGGGCTGTTGTTGATTTGGATAAGTTCAGTATCTCAGTCGGTTTTCCAGCCTACTTTCCAAAGAAGAATGGGTTATTTCGTTGATATACGGACCACAGACCAGTGAGGACAGACTTCTTCCATGAACTGTATAGGCTGCAGGATATGTTTACAAAGGCCTCGTATATTGTGGGAGTTTTCACTTGTGTCAGATTTCCTTGGGAGAGATATGGGGTGCATAAGTGGTCTAAGGAGATGGAAGGTCTTAATCAATGGGTTAGGGATACTGCAATGATATATTTGGAAATTCCGAACAGAAAATATACATGGTCAAATCTTCAGCAAGTAAATGTTCAGTCCATTGATAGAGCTCTCATCTCTACAAGAGTGGTTGTGCCTTTTTCCAAATTCTTATATTAAAGGGCTGAGTAGAATGGTGTCTGATCATATTCCTCTGCAACTGTTGACGGGTGATACAAGGAAAAAAAACAAGGATGTTCAGATATGAATTAGCTTGGCATAGACAAAAAGGTTTCAAGGAGATGGTGAATAAATGGTGGATGGAGGTACCCTCTGATAATAATGCTGCGTCTACATTTTCCAGGAAGTTGAAGTGGGTAACAAAGTGTTTAAAACAGTGGAATAAGGAGGCATTTGGGAGAGCAGCTGAAAGAAGACAGGAACTTATGCAACTAGCTGATCAATTAGGAGCATGAATCATTGAAGACATACAAGAGTGCATAATGATTTGTTGCTCCAAGAGGAAATCAAATGGAAGCAATGAGCAAAAGTGCAGTGGTTGAGAGAAGGAGATAAAAATATACTTTTATTTTTATTTTTTTATTTTTTTCACGCGGTTGCAAGTGCTAAGAGAAGGTCTTTAATGAATAATCACATAAGGGGTGATGATGGTCTTATTGATAACAAGGAATAAATTAGTGAACAGTTCATCAACTTTTTCACTCAGGTTTGCAAGGAAAGCAATGCTTGGAGATCTCACTTGGAAGAAGGATTGCTGCCTAGACTGTTGGAAAGTGATGCAGAGGAGTTGTTTGATCCCATTCAAGAGGACAAAGTTAAAGTTGTATTTAATATGAACCCTTACAAATCACTGCGCCCAGATGGATTCTCTTTGGGATTCTATCAGTTTTTTTTTGGGAGTTGATTGAAGGAGATTTGATGATGGTGGTGAAGGAGTTCCAGGAAAGACCAGCTAGCATCAAATTCTTCAATTCCACTCTTGCCCTTATACCAAAGAAGGACGGTGCTGACATGATGTCGGACTTTAGACCAATTAGCTTGTGGAATGGGTGTTATAAAATCATTACAAAAGTCTTAGCTTCAAGGCTTAAAGGTGTTGGAGCAACTTGTTGGAAGGAATCGATCAGCCTTTTTAGAAGGGAGGTTTATCCTTGACAATTATATGGCAGCCTATGAAGCTATACATTATCAGAAGATCGGGATCAAAAAGGGAGTTCTCTTGAAACTTGACTTCGAGAAGGCTTATGATACAATCAATTGGCATTGTATTGAGAAGACTTTGTTTCTTATGGATTTTAAGATAAATGGATAGGATGAATTGTGAGTTGAATTTCTTCCCCTAGGTTTTCCATCCTTGTCAATGGTGAACCATGTGGGTATTTTGGGAGCTTGAGGGGGTTGAGACAGGGAGACCCAATTTCTCCTCTTCTCTTCCTTCTGGTTGGACAAATTTTGAGCTCTTTGTGGGATAGAGCTACCCAGCTGGGACTAGTTGATGGCTTTTGTGTTGTAGACATAATAGACAGTTAACCCATCTTCAGTTTGCTGATGATATGCTGCTGTTTACTTCAAGAAGGGAGAATGTCATTCATAACATCAGTTAGTTGGAAGAAAGTGTGTAAACCAAAGGAGAAAGGAGGTCTGGGGGTAAGGAACCTCCGGGTATGGAATGTAGCTCTTCTGGGGAAATGGTTATGGGAAATTATGGAGGAAGAACCTAGTTTGTGGAAACAGATGATCATTAGCAAGCATTATATGCCTCGATGTAGATTTTTTCTACAATAGTCAAATATTTCTATAATGTCACCTTTGTGGACAGACATACTCAAAGCAGGTAATCATTTTGAGGACAACATTGTTCACAAACTGGGGAATGGAGAAAACATTTTTTTCTGGAAGGATAAATAGTTGGGGGATAAAAGTCTGAAGGAACAATATCCTAAGCTGTATGAAATTGCTGTTGACCAGTGGGCCTTGGTAAATAATTGCTATGAAAGTGTGGATAGTCAAATTCAGTGGAATATTTGGATGCGCAGAAATTTGAAGGATGAGGAAATTCAACAATTTTCCTCCTTGTTGACAGATTTATATGCTTTGTCTATACATCCAAATGTACATGATAAATTAATTTGGGGACCTACTAATGGGAGTTTTACTGTGAAATCTTATTATGATCTGCTGGAGGGAGAGATGCCCAAGTACTTGAAGTTTGATGAAGTGTGGAAAATAAGATCTCGGTTAAAAGTTAGAGCTTTCATGTGGCTGATGTACGAAAAGTGGATAGTTACTAAAGTCTATAGGAGGAAATGGTGCCAAAAGGATGATATTTTGTGTTCCCTATGTGGCAACGAACCAGAAGATGTAGATCACCTGCTAGTCAATTGCAAAGTGAGTACAACAGTATGGAATACTATAGGAGAGCTCATGCATTTTAAACTTCATTTCCAAACAGCAGGGGAGATGTGGTCATTGTTCAAACATTTGAGATCCAAGTATAAACAGAGGATACATAGAAGATTTGTTGGGATGATCCCGCATGTAATCTACTGGAGCATTTTGAAAGAGAGAAATGATGCGATCTTCAGAGGAGGCAAAATATATGTGGAAAATATTAATTAGAAGCTGGACACTTTTGTATAATTGGTCAAAACATATTTTAGGTTTTTCTGTTGAAAATTGGACAAGGCATTTAAGTAGTTAATGCCATTGTAATTTTTATTTTGATGGGATAGTAATCTCTCCTGTCCGTTTCTTTGCATTGTACTTCTTCTATTGAATAAAATTGGTGGTACAATCCAAGGTTAAGAAACTCGGGATCAGGTCCCGGATCGGCCGGTCCAAAATCGATCGGATCGGCCAAGTCCGATCCGAGTCAACTCGATCCTGGCTGAGTCAGGCTCGGCTGGTTCGAGTAGCAGAAAAAAATTAAAACAAATATGAAAAAATATGAAAAAAATATAAAACACAAATCTAATACATAATTGTGTTGAAATACATTAATTTGAAGTACATAAGATGTTGTTGGACAAAAAAACTTTGAATAAACTTACATATATGATTATGAACTTACATTTATTTCAAACGTACATTATACTGAATGAACATATGGCTTACATATTCATACCATGGCATATAGTTCTGGTAGTATTGTTCATATTGCATCACGTATCGGCTATAGTTATACGTATTGGTATAAATGACTGACAATTGTAGATATTGTAGACAACCCCCTGAATAGTCGGATGTATCAGAATGTTGAGGAGGGTAAACTACATATCTAGTAGGATGACTATATCCTTCGTATGGAGAATATGATGATGCATCTGATAGTTGCTCCTGATATTCTCTCTCCCTCCTAAGTTCTTCTTTGGCTTCTGCACACTGAGGAGCTTTACCTTTGTCCTTCCTCCTTGATCTGCTGAATGTTTGAATAGGAGATTTTTTCCGTCCTGCTTTGCTACCATGATATTCATCTTGAGTAGCATGTGTATATTCTTGTTCTCCAGTGAATTGAATTGGTGAAGGTGGGGCTGGGACACTGGTAGCATCTCCGCCATCTTTAGAACTGTCGAAGCTCGTCTTTGATGTCGAGTCATTTGAGGTTTGATATTGTATCTCACCACTTGGTTCTGGCGTTTCATCCTCTTCCTCGATAGTCTCCAAATCAGCAATATCAATTCCAGTACCACTCTTTCTTTTGCTTGGTGCTTGTTTTTTGCTCTTCTTCTGACATTTTGAAAGAGGAGGTTGAAAATCAGTAAGTAGTGGAACGTTATCTAACTTACCTTCCGTCCATTCCTTATCAGTTAGGTTGAATTCAGGCTCATTTGAGGTGCTTGTATCAACCCATGCATTTAGTGGATGTCCTCGAATAGCTCATACAAGTCTGTGGGTTCTTCTACATGTGTTGTTTCCGTGACTTGTCCGGAAATTCTCTCATCCTCCTGCCTTTGAAGATTCCTTATGAGCTCGAGATTTTTTAGCTTCAATCTCATATTATAATGACAGAATATTAGCTTCTCTAGATGGCTCGACTTCAATTTATTACTTTGCTTGGTGTGAATCAAGGCAAATGTGCTCCAATTTCTCTCACAACCTGATGAAGAGGTTGTTTGACTTAAGACTCGAATTGCTACATAGACAAGATCTTCATACCATATGTTTTCCATGATCTACCCACCAGTCAGCTGTAAATAGAAAATTGGCCATGTCAACAATGTGCAAGTTATATTTAAAAATTAAGTAGAATATCTGGTTAATAATTTTCAAATCTAGACTCAAAATTTTTACAGTTCTTTGAGTAGTACTTGTCCCAAAGTGGTATAACATCATTCTGTAATCATGCATTTGCTTTCATGCCATTATTGCTCTGTCCTCATCTGCAAGCATGCGCTTAATAACAGACTTAGCCCCCATCAACACTTCTGAGCAAGTATCATAATTATTCTTCTTCCTATCGATTCTAAACATGTACTGAGGGTTAAAAAAATAACCTAAATAAATAAATAGAAGTTAGTTATAACTTATGAGAAATGTGTATACAAAATAATACATATAGAAAGTTAGTAGTTTACCAGCGGCATGAAGATTGTGATGCAAAGTGTGTTCCCAACGTCTGTCTATTATGTCCCATCACTTCACAAAAGTTGTTGGATTGTTAAGTTGAATGAGCTCCTTAGCTCTGTCTATAGCCTCATATAAATATCTCATATCTGATCTTCTTTCTCCATCACAAAATTGCAAGAGACGGACAAGCGGTTCTACAATATTTAACATTGCTTGCACCCTCCTCTAGAAGGGCCTAAACTGAATTAGATCAGCCATTTTCTTACATTTCTCTCTTACTTTAGTTGGTACATGCCGCAATATGTGATTTCCCCAATCTTCTGATGCCGCCATCCTAATCAAGTTGTTCTTTTGTTGACTTAAACTATCTAGAGAATTGAGATGCAAACATGATGGCTTCTAGACGGAGCAACTCTCTTCTATGAGTATGTGTGCGCATGATATCCAGAATGTTGTTGTGGTTGTAGATGAATGTGGTGATAAAGTGACCACTCTTGACCACTCCATCCATCATCGGATCAGAACAAATGTCTTCCAACATCAAGTCAATACAATGAGAAGAACATGGAACCCATTATAGATGTTGTCTCTTCTGCATCAACATTCTTCCAGCTAACTTGAACGCCGCTACATTGTCTGTAACCACTTGGACAATCCTTTTTTCGCCCACTTCTTCTACCATTTGATCTATTAATTCATATAGGTACTGGACATTCTTTATCTTTCTAGATGCATCAATAGACTTCCAAAATACGGTTCCGACTTTGCAGTAAATTAAGAAGTTGATCATATTTCTTCTTGTTATCCTTATAAAGTTCCATACGTGTTAAGAAATCAGAAAGAGACCCATTCGTATTTAAGAAAAAAAAAATGAAGATAAGATAAAAAAATGAAGATAAGATTTATGTATCTGTCTATCCATTGCACATTAAAGTGCATCTATACTCATCCCGTATCCTTTTAAATAATGTAATATATGTTCGGATGTCGTCAACTTCTAAATCCAAGTACTTGTTGTATATCTCATATGGGGAAGGCCTCTCAACCCCTTTGCCAACTTCTTGTATGGTCTCGATCATGGACTCATAATGTGGCCTTTTGGCAGCATTAGCATGGATACTGTTATAAAAAAATCACCTAGATGTAGCTCTCCTTATCTTTTCCTTACAAAGCTTTAAGCTCTTGAATGCAGCACTAATAGAAGGTTGTTTATCGCTCTTCTTGGTGAGAAAGGGATCTATTGGACCTACTTTAGGATCTCTAGCTCTAGTGAACTCCTGAGGCAACTCCTCGCATGCATTAGTACTCATGCCAGCTCTAGTGCTCTCTTGTCCAGAAGGTGTTGAGCCACTTCCTTGTCCTCCATATCTTCCAGTGTGCCAAAATAAGTCCTCATCTGCGAAGGACCGTCGACTTGCTTCCATTGCACGTCGCAATTCAGCTTTAAATGTAAAAGAAAAAAAAAAATCTACTATAACTTTTTGTCTGAAAACGTTAAATGAAAAACATGAAAATAAGTTAAATAAGAAACTTACTTTAATCATCAACATTTATAGGTTAATTACTTTCACCAAGCCGGACTCCAACATCAGACCTTCGCGCTGGTTCAAACAACTCCTCTCGAATTTCCTGTCTTTTTCTGGCAGTACTTACTTTGTTTGATTCCTTCTCTTTTATATAAGTTCGAAATTGGATCATAACCTCTGAAGGAACTCGAGCACAAGCTGTTACTTCACATTTTATTCCAACAAGATGTTGTTTGAATCGGTAGACCCCGCCAGAGATGACCCAGTTGCAATATTTGCATTGTACCTTTCTCTGGCCCATGTCCACTGGTGTGCAATGACCTCAAGCAGGATCAACGCTAGGAGGATTCCCAGAGGACCGTTCAACAACACCTTGAGATGCCATTTCTTCACAGCACAAGAAGAGGAGAGATCGCGGAGCTTGTAGTAGTGACATCGTAGGAGAGACCGAGAGAGAATTCTATTATCGAGAGAGTGGGAGAGAGAGTAAGAATGTTAGGAGGCTCAAAAGGTATTTGTGGAGCCTTAGGAGGGCCTTGGGGGGGGGGAGGGTTAAATAGACCCCCAAGGCCCAAACTAGCCGTTGCTGGCCGTTTGGGAGCGGCCATCAACGGCTAGCTTGACCCCCAACGGCTAGTCAAATTAGCCGTTGGGGGCCGATCCGAGCTGACCCGACTCAATCCTACCTCGGATCGGCCGATCCGAGTCCTAGACTCGGCCAGGAAACCCGGGATCGGCACGGACGGCCCAAAACTGTTCCGACTCGGGCGATCCGAGCCGGGTTTTTGAACCTTGGTACAATCCATGATTTTCTCTTAAAAAAGAAAAAACATCAGTAAGTTGCTGGTTACAGTTCAGATCATTGCATGGCTTAAAATAAACAGTTTTTTACACATAAACCCTATAATCTTTTGATATTACAAGTAAGCCCTCCTAATATGACTATTTACAAATAAGCCCCCATGTTTGAAAGTAGATTTGAAGGATGGAAAGGGAAACTCTTGACATTCTCTCCAAAACTGTCCTATCCTCGTTGGCAACATATTTTCTCTCTATCTTTAAGATCCCTAGGGTGTTGGAAAAAAGAATTGAAGCTATAAGGAGTTCTTTCGTCTGGTCGGGGCAAAAGGGATAAAAAGGCTCTTCATTTGATAAAATGGGATAATGTTTGGAGGAGTAGGGAGCAAGGCGGGGTTGGGCTTATTAAATTGGGCATCTTCAACAAGTCTTTGTCAGCAAAGTGGCTTTGGAGACTTGGTGAAGAGCCTGATTCACAGTGGGCAATGATTGTGAAGGGTAAATATTTTACTCAATCCAGCAGATGGGGGTTACACCCCACCAATATTCACAATATGTCAACCATTTGTCCATTTACTTTTGGGTTGGGGAATGGTCTGCATATTTCGTTTTGGAAGGACAAATGGTGTTCGGATGGACCTTTGGCACTGAAGTTCAGTAATCTGTTCTCCATTGTCATCAACACTGAAGCTTCAGTAGCACAAGTTCTCCCGTGAGATGGTAGTGGTGGATGTAATATTATTTTGAGAAGGGATCCTACAGATTCTGAGTTTGCAGACTTCATGGCTTTGCTTAATGTTATGCATGGTACCAGTCTCTCGATTGAGCATCAAGATAGAAGATTGTGGAGATGGAGTAAGAATGGGAAATTTTCAGTCAATTCCATGGTGAGATTTTTAGATGATGGGGGATGCAGAGTGGGGTGGACAAAATTGGTGTGTTCTAAGCTTCTTGCTAACAATATCAGGTTGTTTGTGTGGAAAATAGCCTGGAACAGGTTGCCCACTGCTCAGAGGGTTCAGAAAATGTTTCAGATCAATAATTACAAGTGTTTGTTTTGTGCAGTGCTAGAGGAAGATCAGAACCATTTATTTTGTGACTGAGGTGTAGTTAATGTACAGTGGAATATCTGTTGTACAGTCTTGGGTATTCAGTGGGTTCAACATTCATCAGTGATTGATATGATCAGATGTTGGAAGGAAATATGTACCAGTCCTACTCAGAAGGATGTGTGGTTCTTGTTCTGTCCGGCCATGTTGTGGGCTATTTGGTTTGAAAGAAACAAAAAAAGATTTAAGGAATATTTTAGCAGTTCATTTGGTATTCTGAACAGAGCTATGATTTGGGTGGAGCTGTGGGGTAGAGCAGCTGGGTTGTCTCGTGATAACATACAGGGTTTGCTGTCCAAGGCACGCATATGGAAAAATTTGATTCAATGATCCTTTCTCTGTTTTATTGTCTTGATAAAACAGTCGCATTGTAACTTTTTGATTTTGCTGTCCAGGTCATAGCCTGTCATGGATTTAGTGATCAGACTTTGGGTACTTGTGTCCAATCTGTTTGGGTTTTTTCTTTCCATGTGTATTTTCTTATCATCATCAATGAATTGTGACTTTTGTCACTTTCCAAAAAAAAGGTGGAGAAGATGCACCACCAGCGTTGACAGTCACTGATTCAGCAGGACATGGATGTGGAAGAGGACTCCATGGATCCAGCTCGAGGAAAAGCGTGTGCCGACTCCAGTTACCTTAAAGGCCCATGACTTACTTCAGAAGTGGCTGTGGTCAACGGATCCAACTGGGTGAGCAAGGAGGTTAAGCCCAACTCTCCCAGCTCAGCTGACCACCATTACTTGATACCTGGAGAGAAGAGGTCCAGCTTGGTTGGGCCTTGAGGTTTGTACTGTGTTGAACCCCTTTTTATGAAGGGGGAGAGAGAGAGAGAAAAGAGAGAGAGAGAGAGAGAGAGAGAGAGAGAAGAGAGGGGGAAAAAAAAAGAGAGAAGAAGGGGAAGGGACCCCCCCCCCCCCGGGGGGGCGGGGGGACCGGTGGCACCCCCCACCGGTTCCCAACCGGTGGGGGTGCCCACCGGTCCTCCCTCCTCTCTCTATCCTCTCTAATATCTCTCTCACTCTCTCTCTCTCATTTGTTTACAGTGGCACCTCTCACCTCATTTTTTTTGAGGTGGGTACCCCCACCGGTTAAGGCTCCAAGGCCTATAAATACCCCCCAAGGGGGAGGAAGAAAGCATGCCCATTTGGCCTACAATTTCTAAGGGAAAATTCTATCCTTTTGAAGACCGAACATAATGCTCTTCGAACAAGTTCAAAGCGCGTGTGGAGGAGGTTTCATTTCTGGGTTTTTTTCCTACGGTTTTCTTAGGAGAAATTCTGTCAAATTTATGTTGTAAATCGCCCTTCAAGGGGAAACTATGCCGGAATAATGAATGAAATGTCAATGTCTTTTGTGCATATGTGTGTTCATAAACTTATTACTTAAGTAACATTACGTTAGTATATTTTCATACACATAATTATTTTATTAATTAGTTTAATAACTAATTAAATACATAACTACATAATTAAATACTCTAAAATACATTTGGTCTCACCCCCACACATAACTAAACCTAGAATAGTAATCAAAACGTAATAACGAAACATAGAGATATAAGACAATATACTTAAGTTAAAAATGCCTTAAATGCCTCTCATACTTAATTAATTAATAAAATCCATGGGAATTAATAAAAATCAGTAAAATCAATATAAAAACCAGAAAAGTTCAGTAAAAGCCAGTAAAACTCAGTAAAAATCAGAAAATCAAATCTGAAAATTACATAAATCCCAAAAAATGACTTAAATATCCTTCATATACTCAATTAATTAATAAAAATCAGTAAAATTAATAAAAAACCAGTATAATTCAGTAAAAACCAGTAAAAAACAGGGAACCAAATCTAAGAATAGATAAAAAATTTGAAATGACCAAAATACCCCAGAACTTAATAAAATTACAAAAATACCCTTACCCCTGATAAAAATCTGAAAAAGTCACAGAAAAATCTTAAAAAATATCAAAACCTCCCCTATGCCCATAATGCCCTCAAAACCCTAAAAACGAGCAAAATTATCAAAATCCCCCTAAGATATTAAAAATCATTAAAAGTTCTAAAACAAATCACTTAAAACATGTTAAATATCCATGAAACCCACACTAACCTAAGATTACCAAGATACCCCTACAACCCAAACACACTTAAAATAATTCTAAAATACCTCTTAAGGTTTTGGAGCCTTCCTAAATCATTAAAACCCATCTTACACTAAAGTGACTATAATACTCATATACTCTCTAAATTTGGCATAATTATGAAAATGTTCTTATCGGTTTAAAATACTTGGAATCAATCTAGATAATTTGGAGTCAATCTAGAACCTTTTAAAAGTCTCTCAACTAATCATAAATACATTCTAAACTTGGGCAAAGCCAAGGACTTAACCTAAAACATATCTTCATATGTATGTGCTGCGTGTAGTAGTAGTGTTGCATGTTGCAAGGGCATCAACAGACGGTTAATCAAGGATTATTGAACGGTTTCTCGACGTAATTAACACTAACCGAAGTCAGTGGAGTAAGGTCATATACTCGGATTTTCGCCTGATCCGAAATCTTGGACTCCTTGATGGTTAATTCCAAGCTCTCATAGTCCAAAAAACAAAATAAATAAAATTGACCTATAATTCTCCAAATAAAATAAATAAATAAATCTGATAGGAGAGATAGCTAAGCCCCGGTTCCAAACCAACATATGGCACACCCAATGGGACCTCTCTTTCCCTTCATCTCTTCGTCCGATGATGCCCCACCATAACCCTACTACTAACCTTGTCATGTGTTATGCATGCGATTGAGTTTCTGCTCAACATACGACAATGGCAGCAAGGGTCACGTATGACCCACTTGTGGTAGCGACCTACACACGGTATGGATATCTGACTAAACCAACATGCTTCGGGGACGTCCTTGCGGTGATTGGATCTTCATACTTTCTGGGGGTCGTCCCGGCACTGGAGTCTGCTTTGGAAAAGAAGAAAAAGAGGCACACTTCCTGCGCCAGAAAGAGCAACAACGACGGCCGACCTAGGCGAATGCTCGTCGTCAATACTATTAGTATCTCTTCACCACCCTCGTCCAATAAGAGGCAAAAGCAGAAGGCTCTAACCGCAAGTCCATCGAGGACGGGAAAAACTATATTGGTGGGGAACTTGCACATTCGTCTGGATGGCCGACAACCCATCATTCCTAAGATCCATCATATCCTGATGGTTCCTGTCCAGAACAGGTTCGGAATCCTACCGATCCATCAACCTTCAAAAAGAAGAAAAGGACACAAAAGGGCTCACGTCCAGCAAGAGCAACAATTCAAATTCAAGTTTGCCATGCCGCGGAATAGGGGTGAATCTATGCCTTAGATTGGGGACAATCCGACGAAGGATAGGAGCCTCGCGTAAAGAAAATGTGGGTAACCAAAGAGGAAGTCCGCAAACTTTGTCAGGCTGGGGTTACCCTAACAGAACAACAACCTCAATAGCTTGTAGAGCCTGAGGGGTAGATAACCAACTCAATTACCCGGCCTCGTTTCTCGCAAAGTCAAAAGAGGAAAAGTGCGTGTATGGCGTAGGAGCAAGTCCGGCAGTGGACATCCATTTTCGAGTGATTGGGCGCATTTGTTTGATTAGAAGAAGAAGAGAACTGCCAGAATGACAAAGAATGACATACATGTCTACACATGCTACACCTCCAGCACTACCAACCGGTACCCTTCCCAGCCGGAAGATCCAAATGATATCGCCAATATGGTGCAACGGGTTAGGCCCATAACCCCTTAAATAGAGTAGGTTATGCGCCTGTTTAATCGAGGGAACCAGGGGGCAGAGCCTCCCCAAATTGGCAGTGGTAATGTTGCCAGAGGAGCTAATGAAGGCAGAGCAATTGCCCCAAATATTGAGGCCGCTCTAGAACAACCCCAAAATCAAATGCAGCCTCAGACTATAGAGGAGATGAGGCAAAAAAATCAATAACTCATGGCTTTGCTCTATGGCCTAATGCAAAAGATGGAGGAGCAGTAGAGGACAGCTCAAGTCCCCCCCAGTAAATGCACCACCTCCAAGGCCCCAGAGGTCAACTTCAACCTTGATGAGATACAAAAAGATCAGGTTGAGGAGTCCAATCATAATGCTCATTAATCCCATGCTTCTGCGGATGATGTTACAACATTGCCGAAGCATCTTATCGAGCAAATTGTTGAAAGCAAAATAGTACAACAAGATGACGAAATAGGCACATTCGGCATATACAAAGTGTTATTCCCAGTATGTCATATGTTCAAGAAGCTCCCCTCATATTACAACAGCTCCAAGTTCACTAGGTATGACGGAGTAGGTTCGGCTCAAGAGCATATTGCCCACTATATGCGTGACTTGGGAGAACTGGCTACTGATGAAGTCTATCTCCTGAGGTTTTTTTCTACCTCCCTTACGGGTACTGCATTCTAATGGTATGCAAAGTTGAAGTCTAACTCTATCGGCAGCTGAGAGAAAATGTAGAAAAAGTTCTTCAGCTGCTTTAAGGTGTCGGCGCGAAAGGTCACCATCACTGAACTGGTGACACTAAAGCAAAGCAGGAATGAACCTGCCACTGATTACATCAAAAAATGGCGGAACCTGTGCATTAAATGCGACAATCCGCTGACCTATGAAGATGCGGTGTAATTGTGTAAAAGGGGCTTAAAGCCTGAGATAAGTGAAAAGCTGATTGGCGCAAATGTTAGGAATTTTGATAAGCTAAATAACATTATGACGGAGGTCGAAATGTTCTTTGCAGACCATCCAACCATTGCCTCAATTGATGGAAAAGTCTTAAAGAAGCAGAGTATAGATACAGAAGAGGTTAATGCCGTAGACTTTGTCTTGGTTGTAGAAAACACTGGGGATAAGAGCAGTACAAATGCCTCATCATCCAATAGAAGGGGATCATATGCTACTCTCAATGAGCGGAGAAAAATGCCTTAATCTTTCACTAGAGAGTAGAGCTGTTTGACGCCTGCATGTGGGCAAATCTCTTGATGCTACCTGAATCAAAGGTCAACAGAAGTTGGTAAAACAGATGAACCGAACTATTACATGTACCATCACATGTTGGGACATGTAATAGAGAGGATTATTATATCTGCAAGGGGGAAATTGAAGAGCTCATCCGAGAAGGGGCCGTGGAGATGGAAAAGTACCTGGTAGATCTGCCTCAGCCACACCGAATGCCAGACAGACATTTGCAGCAAACGTCGCCCACATGGGTGAGAACTCCTCACGTGAAGAGCCTACAGACAAGAACATGGATGCCCCTCCGGAGTATGAAGTGATACCATCATACCCTCCAGCGATCCTCACTCCAGAAGGGTCTATCGTGGCGGCACTGGAGGAGATTTAAATGAGTATGTCACGGCTCGCCCATCGATAAGCCTCGCCGAAACAGGAGGCGATACTATCATACCTTTCAATGACCCTTGCTCTAGAAAGGTCTATCATGGCGACACTAGAAGAGATTCAGATGAGTCTGACACAGTTCTCCCACCAGTAAGCCTCACTGGAACAGAATATAACTCCATCATACACCCCTACTCTCTAGAGGGGCCCGTCATGGCAACACTGGAGGGGATTCAAATGAGTCTGGGACAAATCTCTCATCAGCAATATGAACTCGCTCGAGTAATGGAAGGCCTTGCGAGACTGTGGACAGAAGTCCTGACAATGGACAGAGTCAATAGGCCCTTCTTTTGTGAAGAGTCAGGACAAGAATGTAGCCGTCCTCTAAAGAAAAAGAACAAACTTATCATAGACTTAAATGAAGCACTAGAAGTCCAGCATCGAGAGGGAATGGTGTTCAAATGAAAATGTTGTGAAAGTCATGATAACACTCTTTAGGCCACCTTTGCAGCTAGACAAGGTTCTCGGGGGGAACAAGTTGTCAGTGCAAATACAGGGATAAGCTTTAAAGACATTGAATTCCTGACAAAGAGTCTCAAGAAACTATATTCCTTTCCGAAGGAAAAGACCTAAGAACTATTCGAGTTATGTATGAGTAGAAAAGTAATTGTTCTGCCCAAACCAAAAAAATAAGAAGAAATGCATCGGATAGAGGCGCCCAACTACTACCTCTACCACCGCTTCATCACCCATCCAATTGAACGTTACTTCATGTTCAAAGATGAAGTGGAAAAGTTGATTCAAGAAGGAAAGATAAATATGGAGAAGTACCTGGTGAATCCCCTACAACCACATGATGTACATGTAGCCAATTACATAGTGAACGTAATTCACAAAATCTTTTCGAAGGCAGAAATTATTTCGAAAGAACTCCAGTCGAGGAAATGTTCAGGCCACACCTTAAAGAAGTCCCTCGCTATCAATATAGAGGGATAGCCTTGGATAAGCCGCCCACTGCTCTAACCAAAGCTATTGTCAACACCGTAGTAGTAATTGCAAGAAGTATGGAAAGATATACCCTTGGACAACAACAGGGAGTTCTGAAGGAAGAAGCATAAGACAGTAACTCTAAGAAAAAGGAAAAGAACACACTTGGTGAATATCAAATATTCCCAGATACAGTGGTCGAACAAGTTACTAAAGCTACTTTCGACCGCAGTCAGTCAGGACAACAATGGACTAAGGTCCAAAAGAAGAGGTCAATGCCGACAAAATTGCCAGAGGCAAAAGATAAAAAAGACAAGGCGGTAGTCAGGAGTTCCCCGCCTTCAAGGGTGAAACCTCAATCCCATTTCATCAGAGAGGCAACAAGGAAGAAGAAACAAGAAAAAAACATGAGGAAAAAATTAAAAGAGAAAGCTGAAGAGACTTGAAGCCTGGCTAGTTCCTCAATTATGGCCAAAGACGAAATCATGCATCTACGGAGGCTCCAAAATATCATTGATGAGCTGGAAAAATACCAACCAAGGCAGCTGACAAGAGGGGGCAAAAGAGGATTATCTTTCAGTCCCAGATGATGTTAGCATATTCTGTGGAGAAGACACCCTAGATGACAAGATCAGATGCATCTTACCTAAGTCTAAGGGAACCTGGCCTTTTCTCCACTAAATGGTCGTCATATGCAGCTGTACTACGCTCCGGCGCATGTGGTCCCCGAACGTCAACAACAAAAAGAGTCCCAGTGCCATAGGATCTAATGCATATGTGCACAAAAAAAGGGGCCTAAAAACGAGGTGCTCCAACAAACTTGATTGGTCCCATTCTTGTGAGGGGCCAATTGAGGGCAAAAAAGTCCAGAACCCGGCTGAGGTGAAAACTCGAAAGGGCGCTTCAGGCAAAAATGGGTAAATCCTGCTGTGTGAAAACCCGCGAAGCGCACAGGCAAAAATAAGAAGGAGCTAGCTTCGGTGAAAGCCTGCAAGGCCCGATGTTAGTTAAAAAAAGAAAAAAAAGAAAAAAAATTCATCATCATCCAGCAACTCACCAGATATGGCTCGCAGAAGCTGTTTGTACCAAGTGTGTTAAAAAATATGTACATACATATATGGCCATACCCCACCGGGGGGGGGGGGGGACTCTCTTGGCCTATCTCAGGTGGGGATCGAGTTTTCCCACATCTCTACCCATGGAGGATATCAGAGTCGCCAATGACGAGAAAATCATTGGTGCACTTTACATTAGGTAAGTGACATAGAAATTATTCCATCAAGGGCTATGATGATGACATCCTCCCGACTATGTAAGGAAGTGGGAAACTTGATAGGGTCAGGAAGAGCAATTCACCTTCTTGGTTAAAATCACTGGTCCCACCGGAAAAATCTCGGTCAACAATTCATACCGGAACACTAAAATCCTCGCACCTTCGGGAGGCATTGTATCCCAAAATTCAGTTAAAATCCTTGCGCCCTCGGGAGGCATTGTATCCTAAAATTTAGCTAAAACTCCTTTGTGCCCCTGGGAGGCGTTGTATCTCTAAATTTTCCTCATATATCTTATTCTCACTGGCATCCCAATATGCAAATATTTGGGAGGTAGATATATCCTAATAAGCAAAATTACTTTGAGTCCCCAGGAGGTATTGTATCCCAAAATTCAACCAAAATTATCTTGAGCTCTCAGGAGGCGTAATATCTTAAAATTCTTGTGCCCCCGGGAGGCATAGTATCCCAAAATCTTCGATCTCCGGGAGCCGTTGTATCTCAAAATTCACGGCTACCTAGAGCCTCGTTTTCTTAGAAACTTCAGAAATCGCAAGATCCGTCGGAGTCTTTGTATGCAGAAATTCCTTATCGAGTCACAGGGAGGCCTTAGTTCCCTACCAGAAATTCCTTATCGAGTCACAGGGAGGCCTTAGTTCCCTACCAGAAATTCCTTATCGGCTCACATGGAGGCCTTAGTTCCCTACTAGAAATTCCTTATCGATAATTCCCTACCAGAAATTCCTTGTCGGCTTATAGGGACCTTAGTTCTCTACCATAAAATTCATTATCAGCTCGCAGGGAGGCCTTACTTCCCTACCAGAAATTCCTTATCGACTCACAGGGAGGTCTTAGTTTCCTACCATAAATTCCTTATCGACTCACAGGGAGGCCTTAGTTTCCTATCAGATAATTCCTTATCGGTTCCCAGGGAAGCCTTAGTTCCCTACCAAAAAATTCCTTATCGGTTTTCGGGGAAGCCTCAATCCCCCACTTACCACCAAAAATTCTTTATCGGTCTTCAGGAAAGCCTCTATTTTCTTACCACAAAATAGACTCCTATCGGCCCCGAGAGCTATGATATCCCCGGATTCTTGTCCCCCGGGAGCTACCATAAACCTAATTCCATGACTACTTGGAATCTTTATCCTCGAGCAGGCAAAAAAACACACAAGTCCCACTAAATTTCCACCACTCAAAGCCGTAATTCCCTACCAAACTAAAAAAAAGGGAGGCTTAAAAATGAGGTGCGCCAACGGACTTAATTGGTTAAGGGTAAAAAGGTTTCAAACCCAACTAAGGTGAAAATCCGAAAGGGCACCTTAAGCAAAATCGGGTAACCCCGCTGCATGAAAACCCAAAAGGGCATGTAGGCAAAAATAAGAGGGGGCTAACATTAGCAAAAACCTGAAAAGGCACTTGTATTAGTTAAAAGAAGAAGAAGAAGAAGAAAGAGATACATGCAACATATAACAAAGAGTTTATACCATCCAAGCTTATCATTGTTCTTCTGAAGAACATTTGTAATACACTGAGGCAATGGCAGAGCTCGAGACAAGCCCGTGGGGTAACTCGAGTTCTTCGACAAAAGGGGGGGCGATAAGAACTACAATGGAGAAATAGCAAACTCTGGCTTGGGGAAGAGACATGCCCGCCAGAGGCTGTGATAGACCATCTACTAGCAAATGGAAAACTTCAAGCCTTTGAAGAAATTTGGTTTCATCTCTGGAATGCTAGTCGAAGCAATGATCGATGGTTGCTTCCCTCCAACAAAGCTTCAAGAATATGTGCCTATAGGCGTAGAGCGGTAATCTGGAGTTCCTCGTCTGCTATACTGGAAAGGACAATATCCTTCTTATATTGGAGCGCAGGAGTCTCCACAACCCGAGCTGCATTGGTTGCATCGATAGTTCCAATCTCAACCCGCTTCGGCGAAAGGTTGCTCGACAATCGGCGGGATTGGAATATCATCCTCCCTGTGTCCTGCCATGGGAGGAACTCCCGTGTGGGCCATGAGGACAAAGACAGTAAGCTGCAAGAAAATAGAAAGAGGAAATCAGTGCCAGAAGAACTGCAATAAAAGTCTCGAGATACAAAAATTGATCAAGTCTTAATGAAGTGGTATGACAAAATCAAATTGTTATGCACCAGATATTAGGCCAGTCCAGAACGCTTTGTGTGGAGCTCTTGGAAATGTCGAGATAAGGTACTGATACCCTAAGATAGAGCACATGCTGGAAGAATCAAACGACTCGTCCCGTATATTCTTAAGGAGTCTCCATGTAATGAAGGCCAAGAGATCCCTCAGAATTCGAGCAAACATCGAAAGATTCTAGCGGCATCCACTCTCGGGGAACCTCCAAATTGTGAAGGTCAAGAGGATTCCTGTAATCAGAGAGGTTGAACGCTTTCAAATACATCTGGAGTGTCGAAAAGTTATGAAAATAAGATTTCCTGGGCTTATCTTGAGGTGCCTAAGTACAAAATTGAGGGTCATCGGGACCCAGATAAGCTCAGATGGACTATATTTAAAACGAAGCAATGTGTCGCCTGACATATACGAGACGACATTTGACCTCCCCCAATACATAAGGCAAGACACGGGAATTCATTAGAACAACATCGACATGCCGCATATGAGAGCCTCTTAAACGTGCAAAATGAGGATTCTTGTAGCCAAATGGAGTCTGGAACATGCACCTTCGTCTTCACCTCCAACACATGTCCCGTGGAGGCATTTGTTGAACCACTTTTTATGAAGGGTGAAAAAAAAAAAAAAAGAGAAGAGAGAAGAAAAAAATAAATAAATAAAAGAGAAGAAGGGGACCCCCCCCACTGGTTCTTCAATCGGTGTTGGGGGGGGGGGGGGGGGGTGAATCGGTGGCACCTCACATCGGTCTTCCCTTCTCTCTTTATCCTCTCTAATATCAGAACCGGTGGGGGTGCCCACCGGTCGTCCCTCCTCTCTCTATTCTCTCTAATATCTCTCACTCTGTCTCTCTCATTTGTTTACGGTGGCACCCTTCACCTCAAATTTTTTTGAGGTGGGTACCCCACCGGTTAAGACTCCAAGGCCTATAAATACCTCCCCAAGGGGGGAGGAAGAAAGCATGTCCATTTGGCCTACAATTTCTAAGAGGAAATTATGTCCTTTTGAAGACCAAACTTAGTGCTTTTCGCATAAGTTCAAAGTGCGTGTAGAGGAGGCTTCATTTATGGGGGTTTTTTCCTAAAGTTTTCCTAGGGGAAATTCTGCCGAATTTATGTTGTAAATTGCTCTTCTATAAGGGAACATTATGTTGGAATAATGAATGAAATGCCAATGTCTTTTGTACATATGTGAGTGTGTGTTCATAAACCTATTACTTAAGTAACATTATATTAGTATATTGTCATACACATAATTAATTTATTAATTAATTTAATAACTAATTAAAATACATAAGTACATAATTAAATACTCTAAAATATCCTTGGCCTCACCCCCACATATAACTAAAGCTAGACTAATAATCAAAACTTAATAACGAAACATAGAGATATAAAACAATATAGTTAAAAATGACTTAAATACCCCTCATGCTTAATTAATTAATAAATCTGTAGGAATTAATAAAAACCAATAAAATCAATATAAAAACAAGAAAAGTTCAGTAGAAACTAGTAAAACTCAGTAAAAATCAGAAAACCAAATATGAAAATCACATAAATCCAAAAAATGACTTAAATATCTTTCATATACTCAATTAATTAATAAAATTATTAAAATTAATAAAAAATCAGTAAAATTCAGTAAAAAAACTAGTAAAAACAGAACCAAATCTAAGAATATATAAAATTTCTAAAATGACCGAAATACCCCCAGAACTTATGAAATTACAAAAATACCCTCACCCATGATAATATCTGTAAAAGTCAGAAAAATCTTAAAAAAATATCAAAACCTCCCCTATGCCTATAATGCCCTCAAAACCCTAAAAACGAGCAAAATTACCAAAATACCCCTAAGATATCAAAAATCATTAAAAGTTCTAGAAAAATCATAAAAATGTCAAATCACTTAAAACATGATAAATACCTATAAAACCCACACTAATTTAAAATTATCAAAATACCCCTACAACTCAAACACACTTAAAAATAACTCTAAAATACTTCTGAAGGTTTTGGAACCTTCCTAAATCATTAAAATTCATCTCACACGCTAAAGTGACCATAATACTCCTATACCCTCTAACTTGACAAATTACGAAAATACTCTTATGGGTTTAAAATATTTGAAATAAATCCAGATACTTCGGAGTCAATCCAAAGCCTTTTAAAAACCTCCCAACCAATCATAAACACATCCTTGGGCGAGGTCAAGGACTTATCTTTATATGCATGTGTTGCGTGTAGTAGTAGTGTTGCATGTTACAAGGGCATCAACGGACGGTAAATCAAGGGTTGTTGAGCAGTTCCTCGATGTAATTAATCCTGACCGAGGTCAGTGGAGAGAGGTTATATATTCGGATCTTCGCCTGATCCGAAGTCCCGGACTCCCTAAGGGCTAATCCCAAGCTCTCATAGTCCAAGAAACAAAATAAATAAAATCAACCTATATTTTTTCAAATAAAATAAAACAAATAAAAAAAATTAAAGAATATGATAGGAGAGATAGCTAGGCCCCGGTCCCAAACCAACATATTGCCAGCGCAACTGAGCTCATTTGACTAGCCCATTTTGAGCCTCTAATTTGGTTGCCCGAACACCCACAAGCAGGCATGCCCAACACGCATGACCTGCCATCATCCCACTCTTTATCTGATACCTCTGCAACTGTACTTCACTTGCGTGAGGTAAGCCATCCCATCCTCAGCTTCTGGAGCAGCTATCACTTGCGTGAGGTAAGTCATCCCATCATCAGCTCCCTAGGCATATCCAAGGCATTGCTCACCCTTACTTCAAGCTTCGCTTGCAGGAGAGAGCCCCTGAATCTTTTCACAACCTTTAAGGTGTTGAACAACTCCACCAAAACCCTTGATCCATCTTTGTCAGTCCTAATGGCACCTGAAGGTGAGTGATATGGCAGGATATTTCCCTTGGACCGGGAAAATCACTGTTCAAATGCTCCACCTGGGATACTTTCATGCCACCCCTTTCAGATGGAATCCCTCCCACCACAAATACCTCGACATCAAATCGGATGGGCAGATAACAAGGTAAGTCACTTCAAACCCTATAGGTCTTTTTCTTCAGAGGTCCTTCTGACCAGTCTGCTACTGCTGGAGCCACTTCAAACCTGGGTACATGCTTTCTTCAGATGCATCTCTTCAGACAAGGTATTGGATCAGTTCCTCAATATCTAGAGATGGCCCCTTCTCAAACACTTGAATTCCTGGATCCCTCTGCCGGAGTAGAAACTTGGGAAACTGCCTTGTGTCCGATCTCTGAAAGGCCGGTTCTCCTAGGGGTATGCTATTGATGCCTAAGGGATTCCCTGGCCCTCTGAACACAGGTAAGGTATTGGGTCAGCCCCCTGCAATTCTTCTGGAGATGACTTAATCTGAAACACCTGAAACACTGGATTCCTTCGCCGGAGGACAAATGCAGGAAGTGATCTCCTTGTAGGCAGTTAAGCACTTCGTGGTCAACTGATTATGAAATCATCCATTGAATAGTCTTACATCCATGGGACAGTCAGTTCTAGTACTGCAATGCAGTTCTAAATAGATTTATTTCCAGTAATCTGATTGTCGATAGATTTTCATAGAAGCTTACTGTGCATTTATGCCAACTTGCAGAGATTGAGGCATGCACATGCACTTGCCACTTGTATCAATTGCCCGTGACAATAGAGAGGCTGATTGGTTAAATTCAAACTTTCAAAGACACTTCATATTGTTCCATGCACTTCATACATTTCTTTACGTCAAATTGAGACTGATGATATGCTTATTCGTGTATCTTGTTTAAGTAGATTTCATCTTTTGAAAAATGTTCTTAAAATGCTGATCATTCAAAGATTTTTGGTGATAGCTGGTTATGATATCTTAAAGTCACTTCATGCTATTTTTGTTGTTTGTGCATCCTTGATGCATTTATTTGTATCAAATTGCAAACATTGAGGGTCCACTTTTCTCGTGTCAAGTGCTCTTCTAACAACAACATCATGCGTCTTCGTGTTTTATTCCTTGGTAGTATACTATCGTATTTCATCTTTTGCAGATCAAAACTTTAAATCTTGGAATTGCAATGGGTCATGCTTGCCTGCTTCTTGCTGCGGGGAAGAAGGGTGGAAGGTTTATGTTGCCACATGCCACGGGTATGATTTTCTGTTATTGTTGTTTCTTTTTTTCTTGGTTGTCCAAATCTCCTAAACATCCACTTGTTCTGTGCAGCTGTGATTCAGCAGCCTCGTATTCCATCATCTGGGTTGATGCCAGCAAGTAGCGTTGCTGGTCGTGCTAAGGAGGTGAACATGACCATTCTTAAGTACTTGTAATGAGTGTTTGGTAATTCATTCGTGCACTGTAAGTAGCACATTCACTTACGAGGAAACTCTGCCTATTCCACAAAGAAAGTGAAACAAAGAAATCTTGAATATATTGTATGCTGTAAGCAAGATGATGTTCATTTATGAAGGTTGGAACTTACCATAAAAAATTTGTGAATTATAGGAAAGTAAGCTCCTGGGGACGGGACCCACAGAAAATCCCTAAGAGCTTAAAAGGTGCTGCTAACAACAAATTGGAAATTTGTGACCCAACTTAGTATCCAACTAAGCAGTAACATTAATGCTCATTGAATAAGATATGCAGAACTTCATTTTGTGCCCATTGTGTGGTATGCTGCTAAATCATAAATCGAATCCTTATATATCCTTGAGCATCGGAGATGTGCCTTGCGTTGGCAAAGACATGTGCAAGTCTATCTCTTGGAGTGGCAACTCAATGCTAGATTTGATGGATATTAAAAGTGACGTGGAGGGAAATATGGTAGAGAGAGGGGAGGTTGAGAGATGGGAGGGAATGTGATACAAGAGAGAAGGATGGGAAGCGAGATAGTGCCTAGAGAAGTTGGGCATTGGGCGAAGGGTGTGTTCCTCCTCCAGTGCTATTGAGGAGGCCATTGAACCATCCGATGCAAGGCAGTTGTCATGTACTGGGCAAATAAAAGGGCTGGACACCTGGTCTAAGGCTGCACCCTGAGAATTCAGAGCACAAAGAGGAGAGAGTTGCCTCGAGGATAGGCATCCCCAGAAAATCATGTGCCGTTGTCCAGGTGGAGAGGGAAACCAGCATCAGTCTGCTTGTTGAGGAAGTCAACACGGAGAGATGCTGTGTGCTATACTATTGTTAAAAAATGTCAGGTTGGAAATGCAGGTACAGGATGCCACCACCCACCAGGGTGTTGGCTGGCATCTTTGGGTGGTTTTTTCCTTTCCTTTTTTTTTGGGGGGGGGGGTGTTTAAGAGAATGGACAGCATGGCATCTAGGCGATAGAAACACGTTGATTGTGGTAAGAGCTCAGCATTAGGAGATGTTATCTCAGAGTAGGTACCAAAGTCCTGAAGAGACCCAGGCTTGTTTTGATTGACAAAGGGAGGTTGTAACTTGGTGCAGCCTGTGGGTCACATTAGCAGGGTGGAAGAGAGGGGTTTAAGAAACATTCAGCACTTGTGTGCTTGTTTTTTGGCGGTCATGAAGGAGCTCGAGCTTCATGTCAAGATTTGCCTCCACCATGGGCTTCAACTTTGAGGTTTAGGCTTGGGATTCCTTGGCAAAGGAACTGGCAAGGCCAAGCATAGAATCTGTATGGGAGTGGGCCTGTTTGAGCAGAGTGTCTAAAGGAGTGGTGGTAGGTTTCTGAGATCAAGAAACCTCAGCGGTACCTTGTTTGGGGAAGAAGATGATGTATCTTGGACCACCCTCAGCCGAAGAAGAGCCGCTGAATTGGGACGCTGAGAAGAACCAGGTGATGGAGATTGGCTTGGTCATGCAGGCAACCTCAGCTGCATGTGGGTCAGGTGGGCACCGGCTCTCTAAAAGGGATCCTGGTCTGATTGTATTAGATTTCTTTAAGCCACCCCTGTCAAATGGCAATGTTAGGGTATGATTGGGGGTGGGGGGAGACTTATATCCCTCTTTTAGGCTCTCTGCGGTGCAGACAGGTGGGGGCGGGTAGATGCATCTTCATGCACTGTGTTGGAGGTGGTGTTCTTGGGGCTCATGACGGCAGTGACTGCAGATCCGAGCACTGTCGCAGCAGCTTCCCCATGTTGGAGCTCTGTCAGATGGCCCTCCTCTTCATCCAAGAATGTGTCAGTGAAAATCATTCATGCATTTTCTTCTAGAAGGCGGATCAGGCATGGATCGCAGTGAGGATAAGGTTGTGCTGCCTGAGATGGTCTGCTTCACTCTGAGGAGGTTTATTGCAGTATTGCACTTCGTTGCTGCCCAGTCTGCACTTGTTTTGCATGTGCTTTGAAAGGAGGAAAAGCCATATATTTGTCTAGATGGCAGATTTGACAGCCCCTTTCGTTCTGGGCAGGATCCAGAGTGGAGTTGATGATCACATTTCTGCAGGACATAGAAGCTTCCATCTTCCAAGGGACCAAAGGGCTCAGAGGTCGAAAGTGTCTGTGGAGGCCGATGACATCACAAAGGTATCAGCTGGCGACTTGAAGTTTCTGGCTGAGCTTATGTAGGTCAAATTGGAGGAGTGTCAAAGTCAGATGTGCAGTGAATGGTGGGTTGTGTCGAATTTTGCCTGCTGTCACGGGTGGTTGGGGGGAGGGGGGGGAGGAGAGGGCAAGCTTACATGTTTCTAATCACCCAGTGGAGACAGTTTGGTCTAAAGGGCTGACTGGATAAAGGTCTTTAGTCTTTCTCTTTTGTTGGTGTTTTTGTTCTGGTGTAAAGGCATTCATCTGTATTTGGCTCAGGGGGTTGGACTGGGTTTGTTATAATGAAGTTCTTGTACATCTGGAATGCTTTTTTTTCTGGAAGGTGACATAAAGTCACATTTCATTGATAGAAAAATATTACACAGGTTAAAACCAAACAAGAGTCCCTGGATCCAGTGTAAAGGTCTGCAACAAAAAATACAACAAAGGAAACAGAACCTCTCATCTGCATTATCAAGATAATAAAACAGTAGGGAGCTTCAGCAAAATACAACAAAAAATTATAACAGAAATCTCCTCCACTGGTAGGATTTCTGCAAGATCACTGAAGCCTCATCGGACTATGCAAGATCACTGAAGCCTCATCGGAATGCATTCCCGCAGTTTTTGACTAGCTGTTCACCAAACTGAAGGTTCTCCTGAGAATGTCAAAGGGGCTGTTGAAGTTACGACTGAAAATCCTATTATTCCTTTCCAACCAAACCATGGTTGGCAGTACCGGCCGATACCGGTATGTACCGGCCGGTACGTACCGGTATCGGCCGGTACCGGCCAGTACGTACCGGTACCGGTACCCACCGATACCGGTACCGGTACCCACCGATACCGGTACCGGTACCGGTACTGCCATCCTTGAACCAAACTGACCAAAGCATTGCAGGAAGAAATAAACCCCATAGGTCTTTTTCTGGTTTAAAAGGACAACTCTCATTCCACCATTTGAATAAGGTAAGCACCTCCTGAATGTTCTCCCAACCAATTAACAATACTCTGCATAAAGTCCTCCATAATGCATTGATGATGCCACATATACAGAAAAGATGATCAATACTTTCCACCATAATTCCACAAAACTTACATATGGAATTCTGAATAATGAAGATAGCTTTGACTTTATCACTTGTGCAAAGTCTTTTCCAAGCTACTTTCCATAAGAACAATTTAATCTTATTTGGATGGAATTTAGACTAAACTATCTGCTTCCACCAAACTTTGCATCCTCCATCATTCAGTACTCTGACAATAGATTTAACTGAAAACTTGCCCCTTTTGTCCCATTTCCACAGCCTTCTGTTCTCTACATTATGTCCCAGCTGCACTTGTTCGTGATTCAACACCCTGGACAAGTGAACCAATTCTGAAATCTCTAACTCAGTCAGATTTCTACTAAATATGATATTCCAGTGATTTCTGTTCCCTTCGGATAAAATCCGTTCCACTGTTGTTCCTTTATCTGTTGAAATGTCATACAAATTAGGAAAGGCCACATCAAGGGATCCTTCCAGACACCATTTATTCTCTCAAAAAATGGATAAATCTCCCATTACCAATCTAAAAGAAGGATGAAGCCTTGACCACCCCAACTGTGGTCATAATACTCCTCCAAATAGGAGACAAATAAGATGAGCTGGCAGGGTGCAGTCAAGGATGGCAGTACCGGTACCGGTACCGGTATCGGTGGGTACCGGTACCAGTACGTACCGGCCCAGTACCGGTCCGGTACCGGCCGATACCCAGGGTACCGGTGCCGGCCGATACCGGTACGTACCGGCCGGTATGTACCAGTATCAGCCGGTACTGCCAACCATGGGGTGCAGACACCATTTTCCTGAGCTGTAGTAGTATTTCTCCCTTACCACATTCACCCACAAAAAGTTCATATCTTCTCCTCGTCTCCACAGCCATTTGGCTAGCATGGCTTTGTTAAGAAGTGAGATTTTAACTAGCCTGACACATCCTTGATCTTTGCTCCTACAAACCAAATCCCATTTGAGTAAATGGAGTCCTCTCCTCTGGTTACCCCCAACAGACCAGAAAAAAGATCTGATAGCCTTAATAGCTTTCTCAACTGACCTGGGATCTTGAAAATGGACAATTGGTAATTTGCCAAGGTGGATAGTGACTGTTCTGGACAATACCCACCACCCTCCAGCTGATAGGAGTTTCCCTTTCCAACCATCCAACCTGCTATCAAACTTCTTTATAAGATTATTTCAATCCCTCACTCTGATAGTACCATCTGTCAAAGGCAATCCTAGGTGTTTGAGTGGGAATGCAGAAATCTTACAATCCATGATTCCAATGCTATTCATCAGCCTCTCTCTTGGCACATTGCTACCCACAACCTCAGATTTGTCATAGTTAATTTTTAACCCAGAAATATACTCAATAAGCAGCAACAACTTCTTGGTATTAGTCATGAATCCTTCCTCCCCTGTGTTGAAAATGAGAGTATCATCTGCAAATTGGAGATGAGTAAGCTGTAAATTATTCATCCCAATTAGGATACCATCCATCAACCTTTGTTCAGCTGCTCTGTGCCAAATAGAACTGAAGATCTGTCCTATTAACAGGAAAATTAAAGGTGACGAGATCTCCTTGTCTCAAATCTCTGGAACTACCAAAAAATCCACAAGGTTCACCATCGATGAGTATAGAAAACTTAGCAGTGGAGATACAACTCATCACCCATCCTATCCGCTTTTGATTAAATCCTTACTTCCTAGCGTTTTATGAATACATTGCCAACTAACCCTATCATACGCCTTCTCAAAGTCCAACTTAAGGACTACACATTTCTTTTTTCTGATTTTTTGATCATGGATAGCTTCATATGCGGTAGGGTTTGCCGTATCATACTGGATTGGGTCTACTCGTACGAGTGTACTCGTATATGTGTCGACCAGATCCGCTGGCATGGTTGACTCGTACGAGTCAGTTTGGACCGTATGCGGATCGCACCGACTTGATGTGTATCGGGCCAACTTGTGTCAGATCGCATGATACGGACTCGAGCCGCTGTGATCCGATAAGAGCTAGTTGTAGTTTGGCTCATGCCGCTGCGATCCGGTGGGAGCCAGTCCCAGTTTGGCCTGATACACCCCGATCTGATACGATACGCCTGAAAACCCTCCCCTTTGTGTCTGCTGTGTTTTTGTTTCGACAGAACGTAGCAGCCGTGGCCTTCCCCCTTCTTCATGCCCTTCCTCCCTCTTTTCTCTTCATTTTTTATTGAGGGTTTTAGTAGATCCAAGGATTTGAAGGTTATTTTGTGGAAGTAGAAGGCCTTTTGAAGGGTTTCCCAAGCGTTTCCATTCGGTTTGAAGGCTTGGAAATAAGGTATGTATCCGATCCCTTAAATTTTTTTGTTTCCATCTTCTTTGTTTGTTGTTTGATGTCCTTTAGGGTATTAAAATATGAATAATAAGTTGATCTATCACTTGTTTTGAATTTTAGCATGAAATAACTTGGATTTGATCAAATTTGGGGATTTGCGGGTTTTGGTGAAGTGTTTAAAAAATACAGAAAAAAAAATGAATGAACTATTTGTGTGATGATAGACATAAATCTATGATTTTTACATGTTTGATGAAATTTTAATTCAAAATATTACATGTGAAATAATTTATTATTATAATTTGTTTAAATTATTATGTAAATTTAAAAATACAAAATAATTTGTAAATTGTCTAAAACTACCTATCTAAGCATGCAACTTTAGATGATTAGATTTATGTCGTTCTCAATAACTTGTACTATAAATATAATTAAATTGAGTTAATGTAATGTTCATAATTTTATGGAATAATTACACCAAAAACCCTGTTAAAAGCTTAATTATAGTTTTGCCCTTTAATTTTTTGGAGTATTATTAATAACCTTAACTTAAAATTATGTAATTTCCTTTTCTCTCTCCTGTCGAGCGTGGTTCCACCTCCACTCCAAGCGGGAGGTAGCCGTTGCTTCTGCCCGGGTGCTCTATCGAAAACTATCCTCTCTCTCTCTCTCTTAACCCAAACTGAGGTGCCGGTGGGGGAAATTGCTCTCTCTCCCCCCTCTCTCTCTTTCTTGTTGTAGCGCTCTCTCTCTTCCCCTCTCTCCCTCTTTCGCTTGCACTCTCTATTGTGCTCTCTCCCCCCCTCTTTCTCTCTCTCACTCACACTCTCTCTTTCTCTTTGTCGTGCTCTCTCCCCCCTCTCTTTCGCGCGTCTTCTCTTCCTCTCTCTCTCTCTCCCCCCTCTCCCTCTGCCGCATCTCCCGTTCTTTCTCCCCCCTTCTCTCTCTGTGGCAACTATCGGGCCAGACGGGAACTTGACTGGGTACACTTTCTCTCTCTCCCAGGGAAACCCCCCGATTGGGCGCACTTTCTCTCTATCTCCCCACGTCTTTATTTCTCTCTCCCCTCCCGTGCGGGTATTTATTGTCTTTTTCCGCTTTACAATGGCTGTTAATGACATATTCCTAGTATATTCTTACGACAACTAACGACAACTCGAGGGGCATTCTTGACATAATTTTGGGTTAAGAGGGTAATAATAATAACTCAAAAAATTAAAGGGCAAAATTGTAATTAGGCTTTTAACAAGGTTTTTGGTGTAATTATCTCTAATTTTATACCTTATATTTAATTTAATAAATAAAAAATCTTTAATTAGGTTATATAATATTCTAAAGGAGTCAAATGTTGATATAATTTGTAGTTTAACATAAAAAAGATATTAACATTTAGTTTTCATATACTTTTTATTATTTTAGGAATTAAATTAGTTAATATATTATAATTTATTTAGAATATTAAATTATTAGTATAAATTTAAGAAAGAATATGATACTTATGTAGAAACTTTGTGCATGTCTCCAATTGTGTTGTGTTCATACATATTAAATTTTAAATATATATAATTAATATTTATAATTTATTTATTTATTTTTAAGTTAATATTAATAAATTACAAAAAATAAAAGTTAATAAAACTATTTTAATTTTTAAAAAAATATACATAAATAATTTCAATGTAAGAAAAATTTTCCAAGACTTCAAGTCATACTCTTCTTGGTTCGTGTTTAATGTAATTGTTTGGCGTTGTTTTCTTTTGTTCTTTGCAACTAGATGGCCGCCCCACCCCTTCGTCGAGACTCATGAGATATTAGATGGCTTCATAGGACCATGGTTGATGGCAGTAAGGATAAGTTCAAATGCAACTATTGTTAGTTTGTAAGACGAAGAGGTGATGTATCTCGATTGAATAAGCATCTTACAGGAGGAAAAATAGTAGACTATAATGAAGTCATTGGCTGCGAGAGCATTCCCAGGGAGATCAGGATGGAGATAGCTCAACATTTGAAAAGTCTCATAGAGTCCACATAAAGAAGGCAGACAAGGAGAGGGCCGAAAGGATCATCTTTAGAGTTGATCAACGGGAAGATGATGATGATGATGATGAAGTATTCTAGACTAATGATGATAATGATGATGATGTTGTACACACCGATTTTGGACCCCTTTTGGTCATAAACCCTCATCACCTTATCCATATCATTTAGCCCATCAGATTTTCCTACTTAATTCAACCCATTAGATGGTCGAGCCCATTAACCAACACCCTTGCCTCCACCTTTTCGCGGAAGGCCAACTTGGTGGCCTTCCACGATTCCGGAAGGCCAGCTATGTTGTCTTCCACCTTTTCGCCACCTTTTCGTGGAAGGCCAACTTGGTGGCCTTCCACGAAAGAGGAAGGCAAATAGGTTGGCCGTCCATCCTCCTACTTTCAGCTTGACTTCGTCTTCCCACGATCTCCTCCATTAGCAACCCTCACCTCCCACTACTCCGATCACTACCTAGTCCGGCGACTGCCGCAGCCACGACCTCCGACCCTTGACCATTTCCTATTGGCTCTTTTATGATTAACGGGGATTTAGACCTCTAATTTCCATATTTTCTTTCCCCCTATTTAAACCCCCTAGGTCCTTTCGGGGAGGGGGTTGGAGAGCTGGGAGTTAAGGATTTTGGGAGGTTGAAGAGGCTTGCGTTGGAAGGCTTCGAGTTGGCAGAGGTTCTAGTGCACAGAGACTGGAGCTTGGCGAGTCAGAGGAAACAAGGAGTCCTCCGCATCTTAAATGGGTTTGTCTCCTTAATCATTTCTTATTTTATTCTTTTACATTATCTGTCATCCAATCACCCCAAAGTCTTTTCTTCTTTCTCCTTTCCTTTTTACCACAACACATCCACTTTTCACTATTGTCACACACGAGCACCCCATTTGCATGCATACATGTTAGAATGATCTAGCACTCTTCACTACAGAGGTTCCAAACAAAAAATGGGAGGTGGGTGGCCATAACATATGGTCACCTTCCCTCCCAAACACCCATCCGGTGCGTCTCCTTTCAATTTTATCTTGTTTATTTGTTTGCATGGATAGATTTTACACATCGCAGTTCTAATCGGGCTATTTCTTTTCCTTGTTTGTCTTTTCTTTTCAGGGGCTCTTACCACAGTTCGCGCGCAGAGTACCAAGCTCTCTCCCTTCGGCCGGTCGGAGACAGAGAAGAAGAATCCACAACCCCCGCTCCAACAAGACTCGATCAACTTACTTCATCCTGCGAAGCACAGGAACCTCAAGGTAATGCTCCTGGCGATCACATACTTCAATTCCTAACCCTATTATTCCCCCAGTTGCGTGACAGACGGAGACCTCCCCTACGGAAGGAGAGTGGGAACATTCCGGGCGTCCACATATGTCCAGGAGTTACATGGCCATGAGCCTCCCTCTTCACATACTCAACAAGTTATGGAGTGCAGTAGGTATGAGTATTGGGAGAGAGAACAGATGAGATCTTAGGGGGTTTACTTTCAAGGGGCAGAGCATTGTGTTGGTGGATCATCAGGTGTTGGTGGGAACTCCTCCAGGGAGGGTCAACGTTGGTCCAGAAATATATCCTCTTGGAGTACCCACCACCTGCAAGTCAGTCTCAGAAGCACAAGTCAGACACTCTTGTTGAGGTGGTTAACCCATACATGTTCCCTAGGGAGCATGAGAAATAAACAAGGGTTGATGATGCACACAAGAAGGGTCCGGGGTATATATGGAGAAGGATTGTTGTAAGATTTTGGCATCATGTAGGCATCTCCTTCAATATGGTAAATGGTCCTTACTATTTGAATATGATCTAAGAAGCACAAGCTCAAGAGTTGCATGTTAAATCCCCCACTTCAAAAGTGCTATCAGGAAAATAGCTTGATGATGAGATCAAGGAGATCAAATAGTATACTGCTTCATTAAAAAAGAAGTGGGAGAAGTATAGGGTTACCCTAATATGCAATGGCTGGTCAGGGGCCACCAAAAGTAGCCTCGTTAATTTTCTTGTGTACTGTGACAGATAGGTATTCTATCATAAATCTGCAGATGCATCAGATAGGATATATAACCATGAGTACATTCTGAAACTCATGAACAATATTGTGTAGAAAATTGGGAGAAGTGTATCGTACATGTGACAAATAATGGCACCACATTCAAGAAAGCATGAGAGGAATTAATGCTCTATAGACATTATTTGTTCTGGACCCTATTTGTACCCCATTGTGTAAATTTATTGTTGAAAGATATTGGACAGCTAGAGGCTGTCAAGAAGCATGATGTCAAAGCGCAGAAGATTACACAATATATCTGCAACCGCTATTATGTATTGAGACTGATGAAGGATCATGCACATGGTGAATTGTTGAGGCCTGCCATCACAAGATTTTTCACCAATTTTATTGCCATGCAGAGTATGTTGAAATATGAAGTAGGCTTGAAACATATATTTAGAAGTAAAATGGCTACACTCCACCTGTGCTGCGACAGACAAGGGAAAGTATGTTGAAAGCTTGGTGAACACATCGGACTTTTTTGCGAAGATAAAGTTTATAGTGCAACTTATTGAGCCATTATATGAGGTGTTGCACTGCGTCGATGGAGATCAAACACCAACCTTAGGCTTGGTGTATGTGAAACTGGAAGTTGCAAAGAGGAGGATAGCTACAATCTTAAAAAAGTATTATCCAAATTTCTTATATACTATAGAAAAAATATGGGACTATCAGATGGGTCGTGAGTTGCATATAGTAGGTGAAAACTTTACATTTCATTACAATTATTTCATAATTTTTGAGTGATACTTGATGGCTGATGTATGATGCAATAGCTTCACTTTTATTACAACATATTATTTCCATATGGCATTTCAGTATGCATATGAGTTGGCATATAATGATGACTTGATTGCAACTGTGACAATGATAGTCAATTGACTCATGAATGATTCGAATATAGCAGTGGAGGTTCTTAATGAAGTAAGATGCCTAATATATTTTTACTTCATTTCTTTACGTCTATTATGCAACGGTCCTATTAATGTTATTAATCACGCAGATGAAATACTTCCGAAAGGTAGTAGGGATGCTGAGCCAATAGTTATATATAGGGTGAGAGATCTGATGTTGATATGAAAATTTTGTTTGAAGAAGAGTTGCACATATTTGTCTTTCTCATTTTCGTTTCTTGACATATACTTTTATTATTTATTTTGCAGCTAAATGGTAGTTGAATTTTGATAAATCTACCAACGTTGAGAGAGAACCATCAAGATCTTATCGTTGACATCCTCCTCTAGGAGATGTGAGCGGAATTAGTTTAGCTTTACACTCAATACATACAAAGATCAGGAGTTGCTTGTCACACATCCAGTTGGGCAAGCTTATGTATGTCCACTACAATATGAGGTTGATGACTAAACATTTACAAATAGATGCAAAGGAGATGGTGAGTATGATCTTACTGATCTTAGTTACCTACGAGATGATAAAGATCCTATGGTTGTTTGGGTTGTCAGGACAATAACAGATTGTAGTAAGTTAGAACTTGATGAGGAGGTAGATCTTGATGAGGGCCCTCATCCTAACGCCTTCTTGGCAACAAAAGTATCAATAATAGTAGGCTAAGTGGGAGATGATAATGAATGTATATTATGTATTGCTGGACAATCCCAAGCTCCGGAGTAGATATAAAATCATGATCAGGAGGTTGACTTACAAGAAAATCGAATTGTCGGTGAGTAAGACTCAAGGTAGGAGCAGAGCGGTTCGGGATGATAATGCTGAGTGGGAACAGCTAATGCAGGGTCCTCCAGCTACACTAGTTAGGCGACATGTTGAAGGACGTACAGTGGGATGATGTGAATTCCGAGTAGAAAGCTGTGCACCAACACTTTGTCCAAGTTAAGATCCAGATGGACGAGATTCATGCTGAGATGCAGATGAAGGATGCTAAGGTACTTGTGCAACTGGAAGACGTAAACATTGAATACCCTTATGGATCCTAGATGCATGGCATCAATCCTAAATACTAGGAGTCAATCTCAAAACACTTAAAAGTGAGTTTAAACACTTAAGAGTTCATCCTAATACATTGGAACAAATCCAAATATCCTAATACATTGGAACAAATTCAAATATCTTAATACATTAAAACAAATCCAAATACTCCAAAGACTTGGGAGAGGCCAATGACTTAATATAAAAAGTTGCCTTTACATACATGCATGTCGTGTGGTAGTATAGATGGTTTGAAAGGTATCCATCGAACAGTTAATCAAGGGTTGTTGAGCGGTTGCTTGATGTAATTAGCACTGACTGAAGTCAGTGGAGAGGTCATATACTCGAATCTTCGCCTGATCCGAAGTCTCGGACTCCATGAAGGTTAATCCCAAGCTCTTATTGTCCAAGAAACAAAATAAATAAAATCGACCTATATTTCTCCAAATAAAACAAATAACATTGAAATAAATTATAAAAATATTCTAAGAGAGATCTAGGCCCAGACATTTCCCTATGTGAGAGGCAGAAGGCTGAACAAATTGTTGACTCTAGTGATGATGATTCAAATCATGAGATAATTGTAGTTAGAAGAGAGAGTTTATGGCACCTAGTAGAAAACGAAGTTCAAAAGAGAGGTTCTGGAACGTTAAGAACAGGCACAACTCAACATAACAGTCAAGATTCTATGGCCCATGATATAATAGAATATGATATACATCAAGTGGGTCATATGGACAATTATCTTTTTAGAGGCAGAGTTTTAGTCAACCAAAAATCAAGCAAGCATTGAGAGGAGTCGCAAAGTCAGTTGAAGTGGTAGAACATGTTTTTAAGAGCATCTGCAAATGATTTTTGCATATAGGTGTTCCCTCACATACTGCTTAGTTTCTTTATTTTCATCCTATGATTGATGCCGTAGGAGATCAAGGCATTGGGTTAAAAGCCCCCACACGTTGAGACATATGTAGATGTGGGTTTGATGGAGAATATGAGGAGCTTCAGTTGTGGTGCAATAGCGGGGCTCGTATCACGAAAAAATCTATGATTAATTTTTAAGTTTATTATACTAAAGGGACAATTTTTATGAAATTTGTTGATGCATCAAATTATGTAAAGAATGCCAAATATTAGAGAATATGAGGAGCTTCAGCAGTGGGTTGAAAGCTTTAAAGTTGTATAGAATGAGAAATGATGCACAATTATGTGCAATGGCGGGGCTGGTATCACGAAAAAGTCTGATTAATTTTTTAGTTTATTACACTGAATGGATAATTTTTATGAAATTTGTTGATGCATCAAATTATGTAAAGAATGTCAAATATTTGTTTGGTTTGATGGATCAGATGGTGCAGAAAATTAAAGAGAAAAATATTGTCCAAGTAGTTATTGATAATGAATCAAGTTATAAAACTGCAGGGAAGAAGTTAATAGGCAAGAACAAACACCTTTATTGGGTCCCATAGGTCGGACAGTCTGAACTTGATGCTTGAAGATATTGGCAAGGATCTAGAAATAAATAAAGCAGTGAAGAGAGCATAAAGAATTACCCAATACATTTATGGTCATCTTGGGAACATGTTCAGAGAATAAATAAGTGGGAGCTGAGATCTCATCAGTGCGAGGCTTACAAGATTTGAATCTAATTTCGGTTCCTTAAAATCTTTGTACACGTTCAGGGAATGAGTTTAAAGGGTCTTATGTATAATAAGGACTTATTGGAGTATGTGTATAATAGTTCTTCTGATGCTAAATCTGAAGATTTAGAAGTAGAAAAAATCATAGATAACCAAAAAAAAATTGGAGCAGTATGCATACTTATCTCTTATTAGTGGAATATCTCTTAAATGTTTTAAAATTGATAGATGGGGATGATAAGAATTACATGAGATACTTGTACGAGGTAATTAATATTACTAAGATATACATCAAGAAAGTATTTCTCAAAAATTATATCAAGTGGTGGAAAATTATTGCTATCAGATAAAAAAATACACTACAACACGACTTGCATGCAATTGATAAATAAAGTCTTGTATCATTAAATCACACATTGTTTATTAAATTTTTATTTATTAATTTATCTACTTAAATATAAGTTATTTTTTAAATCATCGAGTAATGTACAGTCGTCAAATGCACATTAAAGGAGAGATGATTCAAGGCACACAATGTGATCGCATACTTGTCGAAGACATTAGAAGATAGAATTGAGACATAAAAATAGGTGTTTATCAATTATAACAAGAAATGACTTGGACATATAATTAATTACTTGTATTTTTAAGATTTCATTAATTGTATTAATTGTTTATTTTATCCTTATAGATGGAGACGTATAGACTAAGATTCGAGACATATAATGAGAGGCATGTGCAAATTGCCATAGAGAAAGTGAGTCTATGTATACTTAGTGATTACGTTATAGTCATATGTGCAATGATGAGAAACAAAAGCAGATGTTGATTCTTTTTTTTTTTTTAACGGATGTAATAGTTGAGTAGTGGATCATGGTGTACAACAGAGACATGTACTATAACCCTTTAGCTTACGTTGTAGTGAGAGTTTTGAGTCAGAAGACATCCGCAAGCTAATCTGAAAGAAATTGAAGCACATTCAACCTTATACGTTCAAAAGTTTGTAACTTGTTAAAGGCTGAACAATTAGAGAAACTGATGTACTGTCATTACAACATGAAATTAAAGATAAAAAACATTCGGTTGAGACAATAATTGAAAGATAAACGAGCTGTAGAATAAATAGAAAATATTGTTGGCCAAATTGATGTGAATAAATTATTTAATGATGAGAATCTCTTGTAGATTTGGGTTGAGATGCGAGCAACTATTGATGAGCCAATTTATGATCCTGATGATACATAATGGGTAGAGGATATATTAGATAGAGCTATTGCTGGAGATTCAGAATTAATAACAGTAAAAAAGTAAAAAGAAGATCCACCTCCTTCATATGAGTATCAGAGACAGAGAGAGCATGTGTTTTTGTTTGTGCGTGATATTGAATTTGAGCCTGCTAAACACTCAGAATCAGATAGTAGGCCAGTCACTCGTAGAATGGTTGGGCCATCACCATTTTTCAGAAGAAATACGTCCACAGTTGAGAGGGCTAATCTGACTACCAGAGACGACTCCGCGATTGTTGAGATGAATCAAATCTATGTGAGATGTACACCATAAGGAAAAGAAGTATTCGATCGGTTGAAAAAAGATACAGTAGGAAGGGATAGCGAGTAAGAGAAATCACAAAAAAAAAAAAGAGGTCAAGATGAAGTTGATTATTAATTATGATTATGATAATGATAACACAGTCTTTTAGTGATGATGTTGGTGCTACTACTAGTGGCGGAGTGTATGCATCTAGTTTCTACTTGCACAGTGGCATTGGTAGAGGATAGAGTTAAAATTAAGGAGATTATGATTTATAAGGTCAGTATAACAAGAAGCAAGCATGTATAGCTGGGAAGATCGAGCAGAGTGAAAATTTTCATTTCTATCCATCCGGTAGTAGTTATGGGTCAAGATCTTCTTATCCTCAAGGTGCTTTTTGTCATTATGATTCTTGAATTCTAGCAAGTCAACAAGGGTATACTCCAAGAGGGATCCAGAGAGGGATGTACGACTTGACTGCATCATTGTTTAGTTATGATGAATATAGGGAACATATGATGCAACCTTATTATGGATTATTATGGATATGAGCAACAACGGCCGGAGGATGAATCAGAAGATTTTACGGGTTATCATCCATATTAGTATACTCACTTTTGTTTTTCATGGTTAAAGATCATTTGATTTCATTAACATTTATTATTTGTAAATATTTAGTATACTAGTAGAATATTTTTCATGTTTAATATGTATTAAAATAATCATTCAATATAGGTTATGCATACTTCTTTGCCTTAATCCACCTTTGCCACACTCGACACATATCTAATTAATTTTTTGATTTTTTTTATTTTTTTTCTGATTTTTTCAAGATTTTTTTAAACATTTTAAACCGGTATCAGCCGATATCGATACCTGTATGTATCGGTACCAGTACCCTCCGATATCGGTACTGCCATCCATATATTTAACTAACAATGGTCCGGCACCCAGTAAGGCGCTTCGAGTTCATATCTGGATATGTGAATAATTATCTGAAATCTGTGTCCGGCAGATCCATTTATGATCCGCTACACAAACGGAGCCGTAATGGAAATTCCTTAACCGCTCCGCCTGAGATCCACTGCACGAAGATCTTAACATGGTCCATTAGATCATAGATCCAATGGCTAGGTGACCAGATATATAAGGATGAAGCCCTAAAACTTTGGAAGCGCCTTGTGCGTTTTGGAATCCTACGATGCCTCTTTCCAACTCCTCATGCGTCTGGCGGCGACCACACCCCCCACAGGGACTCCCCATCACGCCGCTGCACCCACTCACGAGCTGCATAGGTGCAGATCCCTCTTCCCCATCTGCCAGCGGCTTTATATCGGCCCCCGCCATCAGCCTCCACCATCTCCGCCGCCCCTTGTCTGCGCCTCCACCATTTGCTGGCATTGCGGCTTGCATCATCCCCAGGCTTCACTGCCCAAGCACTCCCAGTCACCATCATCTCAGCGCCACCCATGGCCACCGATGTCCCACCATCTATGCCACTCCACGACCAGGTACTTACTGCACCACCAGCTCCCAACTGTAGACTGCCCGGGCAGCACTCTCCATCACCATCTCCATGCTGCCCCTATTTGTGAGGCACCCACAACCACTACCTTTGGGACCACCGTTTGCGCCACCTTCAACCACTGGCTGCTTGGAAATGTTCACCTACACTTCTTCCCCTTCCCAACATTCGTCCACCATCTAAGATCAAAGCCTCCACCCCCAACTCCTCAACTCTCTTTTTTTTTCTTTTCTTTTTTTGACGTAGAACTGTTCATAAGCGACGGCAACACACTGGCTGCACAGATCTTCCATTCATTTCAAATCAAATGGATGTTTAAAATTTTACTTCATGGTTTTGGTGTTTGTTTTTTTAATTGAATATCCACCTATGTTATAAATTTATTTTTGTCATTTTTATCCAGTTTTTATTCAAATACTCTTTTCTATGCATCAACTCTCCATATCTGGATATTATCTGAATCCGCTTCAAATTCGAATATAGATGTCAATTGATATCCGTTCCGTGTCCGACTCATAAGCGGAGCGGACACAGATTATCCGTCTATGTTAAATGGACGGTCGCGTAAAGAGCGTATCCGCTCCGTTTACAGCACTACTGCCCAGTGCACAGGCCCAAGACAGATGCCCTGACCCTTTTCAAGCATGACACACCACTGCTGCCACACACTAAGCCAGCCAGTGGTCTCAAATGTAGCACCGGAGGCATGCAACCTCACCCCCTTTGCTCTGCCTCCTCCCTCCCTCCCATCTTGCTTTCACACATTGCTCTTGCTCGTCATCACACAGACTCCATTCCTAAATACATTATATTGTCCCTCGTACTTATTGTTGTCAGACTCGCAGATCCAGAGAATAAGTAAGGCTTTTTGAATTACAATCCTCAAGACAAGCTGCTGCTGGGTTGTTATCTTGAGTCTGTTGATCTTTGGGAACTGTTTGGAGAACAGGTCTTTTTCCTCTGCAAATTCCGTAAATGCTTAAATGAATTATCATATTGTTTGTAAGTGCTTTTGTTGTGAACTCATGCTTGCATCATTCTTTTAAGATGTTGTCATGTTCTTCGTCTTATATAGCAGTCAATAACCACTAGCGTTCAGCAAAGTGAATGACCTTACTGACATAAGTTTCACAATTATTCAGGCCATACATAACAGGGACGCACTTGTTAAACTCCTAGCCAGACACACTGGCAATGTAAGTATCCGATACATGATTTCTCCATCATACTTCAGAATACAAGTCAGTCTTACGATATTCCTTCTCAGTCTGTTGAGGAAGTTTCAAGGGAGATGAAAGGGACATATTATATGAACGCTTTAAAGGCTCAGGAGTTTGGTGTTATTGACAAGGTACGTTGAGATTTGTAAGATCACACCAGGGTAGCATGTTTCTAACATTGTTCTGATTCTTGAATACCTGAATGACAACTGCTGATGATTGCTAAGCAGTTCTGATGAGTTTCATTTTTTCTGTCAGATCCTTCGGTATGGTCCAGAAAAGTCTATGCCTGATGTTGCCGCAGCTGAGGAGTGGGACAAATGACCGGCATTAAGGTTGTCGATGGGATGGGATTTATGATGATATTACCAAACCATCATCTCAGGTAAGCATCCATAGTGAGTAAAAGAAAAGCCTGAACTAATACTTGCTCACTGTTTTAAAATTCCAAGTCAAGTCCATCAGTGACCTTGTCGAACATAACCGAAAGATACTAGGATGGTAAAACATCTGAAGGATAGGACTCATTGATAATCCATAAATAAAGGTGGATAATATGACTTGAATTTGGATTTGACTTTAGAGAACAGTCTCCTTTGCCTGTGAATAGTGGCCACATGCGGTCAATGATGTGCTATGATTTATGATGATGGGCTCTATGAAGAACAAAGGAAACTGTTAGTTTCTTTGTGATGCTCTGAATGTCACCAGTGAAGTTATTGTTTCAGTCTAGAGTCTGAGGAGGATAGCATGATGCAGGATTTAGGTATTAAAAGATTGCATGTTAAAGCTGGTGGATTGTGATAAGGTGTTCAAGCAAAACTTCGGTGTTTCGACAATGTGAAAGGAGTATACATGTGCTTTATTGCCTTTGATAGCTTTCCAACAATTAAATTATCTCATTACCAACTCTCCCCCTCCAGTGTGGACTATTTTCTGGGACCAAAAGACATTATCCTCCTGTCGCCTGGTCTTCGGCGGAGCTTTTGCTTGGGTGATTTCAGATATTTTTAGAAGAGTAATGCTTGCTGCAATGTCCCTCCTATAGTGGAGGGGCATTGCGGGCAGGTAAAAGAAAATTGAATGTTTTTTAGGTCAGGTCCACCGTGCCCTACCCATACAGCGCAATGCCGGATAGGATGATAAAAAGGAAAAAAAATTGAAAAATCAAAAATCATTATTTGGCTCAGTCCATGAAGACATTGTTTAGGTTTGATTTTTTGATTTTTCAGTTTTTTTTGGATTGTCCGATTGGATATTGCATTGTATGGACCAGTAGGACATGTTGGGTCGATCTAAAAAATGTTCTCAATTTTTTTTTTAAGCTTTTTGCAATGCCTCCCATTGCAGCACATGGGCATTGCAGTAAGCATTACTTTTTTGAGTAACACTTGTACTAATCCCCAATGTTGCATTCAGGGTCAATGCAGTGAGGTATAAAAAAAATATTTGTTTATTTTTTAGGTCGGGTGCAAAGGTGCCGTACAGGCTGATTGTTAATCGGATGATTAAAAAAATAAAGCTCAATGAACAGTATACAATATTTTTATCATGTCGAGTCCAATAAGAGTTTTTTATTTTTCATTTTTTTTAGATCGTCTGATTAAAGACATTTGGTAATAAGTGAACAATCTGTATATATTCAGTGCAGCAATGAGGATAGTGCAGCAAGTGTTACTAGTTTTGGAATGTCAAGAGAATCTGTGCATTGGCCTTCTTATATACCCTCGTGCATTCATGATCTTCTGCGCCTCATGCTCTTCTCTCTTCTGTGTCCCTACTCACAAGGGTCCGGCGTGAATCAACCATATAAACGGATAAAGTACTACACTCACTCTTCGGCCCTGGTAAATAAAGACTGAGGCCTAGATGATCTCATGTCTTCATATATCATCCGGTGGCTGGTAGATCCCTTGAGACATGCTTGAAGTATTATTTGGCGTCTCTTCTGATTAAAAGTACTTCAGAAAATGCATTTATTGGTCTTTACTCTTCCATGTAAAAAAACTTAGGGGTAGAGCTTCTTATATTGGGAAAAGAAAATGAGACGATTGAAAGGCGTAGTAAGTGGCTCAGAAATTTATTAGATCTGTTTTTATTCACGACTTTTATGTGAACGATAGAAGCCAAAGGTGCATTCAAATACTCGATGCTTTTATTGTTGATTTCTAATGAGATATTGTTTATATGGCTACTGAAAACAAGTATGTTTAATGTTTTATGGAATAGTTATTCTCATAATTATTTCTTTTTCTTCGGCAACCAAGAGACAGTGCTACAACTGTGTAGCCAAAGCAAAATCTATGAAATTAGATCAATCGTCATGGCTATTATATTTTCATCCTTAATCATTCTAAAATAAAAGTTTTTTTTTTTGACAGTTTATTTGATGATATAAATATTATATTCTTTCAAATATTATATTTTACGGGACTATAAGTCGCTGCAAAAAGTTATAAACGTAATTTTAATATTTATTTATTATTTATTATTTTTATTTCGCTTTATAAAATTTTATGGCACACCTAACAATCCCTTGGAACACCGTTATGATTATTATAATAAATTAAAATTGATATTAAGCCATCCAAACGGGTTGTATCACTTTTGATTTTATTACAATTATATCATATCAATTTTAATATTGATATTCAATATTCTAAAAATATCAATATCAAAATTGATATTATATCAAATTTGAAAATCTAACCAAACAAGGCATTAGGAAATAAGCTTCTGAATTCTGGAGCCATGCTTTCAAGTTGGTGACCGAGGGAAATCATTTTGTCAACGGTACAAATGCATGGGCAATTGGGGTGAATCCCATATTTAAAAATTTTATTTTTTAAAAAAATTTAAGGTCGGGCTCATCGTGCCCAGCATGTCCATATAATCCATTCGATCGGGCAATTCAAAAAGAATCTAAAACATCAAAGACTGAACCCCAATTTATTCGGTTCAGTTCATTAAGAGTAGTTTTTTTCCTATTCATTGACGCTTAATTTTTTTATTTTTTAGAATTATTAGGTCGTCCAATCGAAGATTGTTTATATAGACATGTTAGATATGATGGGTCCAACTTTTAAAAAAAAAAATCATTTTTTTTTTTTTGAAAAAATTTGACTTCCCCAGCAACTCCTCACTACAAACGGATGAGGTGGTGGAGCCATTTTATCTTCTACCACAGCAATAACGATTTCACCTTTACCTCACTGAGCAATTCTATTTATCACTTTTTTTATCTTGTTTTTGCTTCAAAAGATAGATAATTTCGTTTATTAAATGTGTACCAGATTGTTCACTTATTACCAACCAAACATTAAAACCGGAGTTTAAAAAAGCTAATATATTTTTGGAAAGGCCCACAAAATTGATAGCTTCTAAGGAAATTTTATTATTTGTAAATGGACTTTGATAGCCAATAATAGGCTGAGAGTGATTCAGCTAGTAACGAGTAAAATTCCGACCCAATTAACGCGCTGGCCGTTGCACTTCGTTTCTTCTCCTTCGAGCCTTATCCCCTCTCTCGTCAAAAGTAAACAGACTAAAAACTAAATAACTCGATACTGTAGTGAGTGACGAGTTGACAAAAGGATAATTTTCTTTTTTTATTAGAACCATAAATGGAAACAGAAATGAAAACAATCATTTTTATTTCCATTTTCATATAGAAAATGAAGCAGAAACTATCATTTCCATTTCCATCTTTAATCCATCTGCAGCCCGAGTATGGTTTACTTTGCCACCCCAAAGTGACTCAGGTAGGGCTGTCAACGGAGCGGATACCACAGTATCTGACTCCGCAACATTTAATATTATCCGAACATCCGACTCCGGATACTATCCGATGGATAATAATTTTTTCTATCCGAATTCGACTTCGCCGGATGGTATCCGAATTCGGATAATAATTCGAATACTTAAATATTTTAACTTTGTCTTGTAATTTAATGAGTTGTAAATTTTATTTTTTGCATAGGTCATGAATATCATAGATTTAAATTAATACATATTCAAGTTATAGATATCTAGATAAATTTAAATAATTTGAATGCTTCATTAAATATACCTTAGATAATAACAAATGCTTAAATAATTTATCTAAATTAGTAAAACCACTACAAATAAAAAAATCACAAGAAACTTCATTATTATTGCTCAGCATGTCTTAAGCATACTTCAAATATTGAATTACTATTTATTTAAATATATAAATATTATTAAAATTAAAATAACTTATTAAAATATATAATCGGTCAGATAATAATCGGAACGGATATCTATTTTCCGTTTCCATTCCGAATGTTAATCGCATAATTAAACGGATATTCGGATATGTCCGCCAGATGTCTTAATCGGATAAATATCCGACGAATCGGATGCGGATACGAATCGGAGTTGGATATTATCCAGATTCGTTGAAAGCCTAAGACACAAAAGTAAAGATGAAACAGTAGATTCATCAGGTGGAGTTATGAGATCCCCCGTAGGGTTGTCATATCTACGGTACATATGTAGGAAAGAAAAATGCTTACTGTACCATGGGCCTGTGGGTCTTTCTTTTTTTTTTTGGAAGGGCACAGAGGCCAAGTATTTACAATATATACAAGTGACCGGGATTCCAATATGAGTGGAATCCGATCCTTCAGTGTATGGAGATAAATTCAAGCAAGTCGAAAGGTCTGCCTAATTAGACGAGAATTCCAAGTCGAACTGATTTTCAAAGAAATAATCTCACAGACCAGTGATAAATATCCAACAGCACGTAACAAGCTGCATGGTTGGAGAGTTGTTAGACTCCAACCAAGTTCGAATCTGAGACCTCCCATGTGTGCTGGAGTGCTGGAGTTTTGGTTCACACTTGGGATGGCTGTTTTCCAGGGAATGATGGCGGCAAGCGTATGGGGTTGAATTTTGACCGGGTCAAGTAAGTGAATTTTCCTTTTCTCTTCTTTCTTTTGCCGGTTGATTGGTGGAGTTGGATTCGTGTGTCCAAGTTTATGGTTTTGTTAATTCGTCTAATTATTGTATACACTTCCTCTCTTGGTAGCATTGCATTTGTTCCTTTGACACTGGTTCATATCATGTTCCTAACATCATTTGGAATGAATTATTAAAGTAATCAGATTCTCTGAATGATCTGTCCTGAATATAATTCTGCGATGCTGGACTTTGAGAAAGCTCAGAACAAAGGTTCCAAGATAATTGGCTTTCATGGTTAATTTTCACATGGTGCCTTATCATAATAGTCATAATAATATGGTCCACATCAAACTATTGTAGGGTTGATCCCATTCTACTATATGAGAGCCAAAGACTTCTGGAAATTTTTTACAATCAGCTGTCAACGGGCATAAATCCCAAGCATTCCTGTCAACCATTTTGCTCATGTGTGTGAGAGGATAAGTGACTTCTCTCGAGAGCATCTTGATATGCTCGGGAGCTTTAACATACTCTCAAGTGCTCTAAGATGCACTCGACATCATAATTTGTGGATAAATTTTTATTATTTTTTTTAAAACTTGTTCTTCCCCATGTGCGTGGATGACTTCGGAACGCATTTAATAGCTGGACACTGGACATGTGTACTTTCCATGTGATCAAAGAGGATAGGGGGGCTCATTCCAAGTTAGCTGTTTTGTCCCTCCTGCGGTGCAGCTAGCATTTCTCATGTAGGAACATGGACACAGAGCTAGATATTTTGAAATTTAAGAAAATCTAGAAGGTTGAAGTTCCTATTAAAGTGAAGGCTTCTATGCTGCTAGTGACTCGAAGGATTATTGCTTGGGCATAATCACCGAAGCAAGGGAACCATACTAGGGTTGCTCTACACACGCTGCTTAACAATCAGCTACAAGCACCTGAGTCCTTCATCAGCTGGAAAACTAACCATACCAGGACTGTAAATGGATTAAAGAAGGAAATGTATAAGAGGGCATTTACTAGTATGAGGACTATTGTTGGCAAAGGTGAACCCAAAAAAATTGCCCTAGGGTGGCCAAGTAGAAGAATTGTTTTTTCCTTAAGGGGAGCCAAGTTAAATACACAATAGGTCTAAGGGCTTTTTCTAAAGAAAAAAGTGTTGAAACATTGAACCTAAATAAAATGTAGAGGCCCCTTCTAGCCTCGCTCTAGGTCTGCTCCTAATCGATAGAGAGATATTTGAGTTCTATGTTATTATAAAATTACATCAAGGATCAACATTAAGTTCTTATCTCTTTACTTTAGTTACATTGAAGTTACTAAACACCTACATGATGAAATCTATTTGGCCTATACCATTTACATATGATAGTATTATGATTGATGAGAATATTGAGTTTGATGATAAATTAGAACAATGGAGGTCTAGTTTGAGATAAAGGCCTTAAGATTAGTCAAATTAGGTCAAAATATTTTATGAGATATAATCAATAACATACTTTGATCATATGGATTTGATTATAATCGAGGGTCAAAAAAAAATTATGTCTATGTAGGGTTTGTGCATTTGAAAATGTATTAGTACATACCCTTATAATATGAGATAAGGAGGGTGTATTAGTCTTTTTTTTGGGAACTTATCCCCATTACTATTCATGTTCATACTAAACGAGGAACAAGTTATGATCATTTCTTATCCCCTATAATACCAAACACGTATAGGATTAGGGATAGAGATAACTTATCTAGGAATAACAAGCTTATTCCCGTCTCATCTTATCCCGATATTGTTAGTCTTAAGTAGCCTACAAGCCAATCAGACTATGTGAATCTCGTTCATTTATTAATATAATGGCATTATTTTATTATGTGTAAATTCGTATTATTATCATCTTATAATGAAGTCCGTGAATATGTGCGATGGTGATCAGATTATGATGCGATCATACTAGTGAGACTGATCACTTAAACACACATATTCTTAATAGTTCATAGTCGGAGGATATTCAAGAAAGACATCGGATATCCTGTTAGACTAATACGGATTTCTCATGCTCATACGATAAGGGTGATTGATCTCATAGTCATTTGTGTGGAGACACTGAGGCGAATTTGTAGGTGCTCATTAGAGAATGAGTTCACTGAACTGATCTGACTGAATCGCTGGATGGTAAAGTATCTCATTGTCAACCAGCTTGATTCTATTGTCGCAGTTGCGTGGATAGTTCTCGGACCTGAGACACCAAAGACACTTTGTCGGTGGACTTCTGTGCTTTGACCTTAGTTTATGAATCTCTATTCACGGAATTCTAAACGGCTAAGGATCGGGTACAGCGGAATACTGTCGAAAGGAATTGAGTGTCAATAAGGAATCATTCACCCTCGGTACTTAGAGAAAGAATGTTCTAGGAAGGATGCGCGAAAATCTCTGGCCAGGGTGGACGATAATATCGGGAAAGGAGTTTTCTGATATAATACGGCAGCATCCGATCCAAGTGAGTCGACCGGCTAGGGTCTGACAGTAAACCATACCCTGAGTTGACTCGAGAGTATTGTACGAATGAAGGATTATATCTACGCGGTAATTGTTGGCGGAAATGTTCCAAGAGTGGGTTACTTAGTCCCGATACCTTCCGGGTTCACTCTGTGTTACTTGACACCCAACATGATCGGAGGCCCGATCGAATTTAATATACGATATTAATTCAATTGATTAATAAACTAATAATGAGTTATTAATTAATTAATCAGGCCGGTGAAGAATCACTGGGCTTATTGGGCTATTAACTGGACTGGTTATTAGACCTAGAGGGTCACACGCAAATGATTCTCAAGGTGATGGATAATAAGTGGATTTTATATTAAACCGGAGGTTTTTATGAAAAATCGCGCGGTTAATATAAAATATAGTGAATGGGCTGAGCAGGTCAGGATACTGCTAACCCTAGCCTCCCCCTCCTATCTTTCTCTCTCTCTGGCGCCCCAGGCCGGCCATGTTCTCCGGGTCTGCTCCGCCGCTTCTCCGACTCCCGTCCGACGGGAAATCAACCGCGTGTCGCGGCGGTTGTTGCGGTGAACGACGGAGGGTTCGTGGGCATCGACGAGCAAGGAACGTGAGGATATCTACCGCGAGGAGGATCGCGTGGACTTCACTAAAGGTCGAACATCTGCACGGCTGTCGGTGTCACACCGACGGAACCATTCGGACGCGGATTCGAATCCGCGCGCGGTAATGATCGATTACCCGTTCTAATCTGATTTTAGTTTATCGAAACGGGAAACGGATCGCTATTATTTTTATTTTATTTTCGCTGCGTGAGCAATCCGAAGGAACTCAAGAACCCAACAGATACTAAACAAAAAAAGTAGCAACTTCTGATATTTAAGATCTCTTATTCAAGATAATGAAAAGATCTAAGAAGATAGTACACATAGAGTCAAGGTAGGTGGCTAAAATGAAAAAGTGCACCTAGAGTATCCCCTTAAAGCTCAAAAGTGTGAGACTCGTTATGTTATATGATACCAAGTGTCAGGATATAAGAAAGGATCATGTACAAAAGGTCCATGTTGTTGAGATGATATTTAGGTGGATGTGTAGTAAGACTAGAAAAAATAAAATTAAGAATGAACATATATGTAAAGGTTTAAAGTTAGAGGATTTGGAGCTTGGGCCTATTGGGGTTTCCATGAGAAATTGGGATGATTTCTCCAGCCTGGGTTGTAAGTGTTGGAATATGGGTCATACTTGGCTTATAGTAACCCTGGACTACTTGGACCTGCTCTTGGATAAAGGGTGGAAATTGGGTTGCAGTAGGACACTCACTGACATGGTGAGTCAGGCTTGCTCAAAGACTACAAGCCTCCTGGAAAGATGGGGAAGGATTCGAGTATGATCTTGATGGTGACTGGATTGTGGGTGCTTGATTGTTTAAAGCTAAAACTTGATCCAACCTTTGGGCCATCAGATCTATTTTGCTCATTTGTTAGGCCAAAAGGTCCACCTTGTCCAGTTTCTGGGCTATTGCATTAATGTCCATCCTAAGGTCAAGTTCTCTCCGATTTCTAACTTCATATAACCCAGCTCGCTTTGACAATTCTACTGAGCTCTCATAGGATGAAAAGTGAGGCATGATTTATTGAATTTTCACTTAGCATTTCAAACAAATCATATACTTTCTCCTCACTTTTTCTCATGAATACTCCCCTACAAAAATGTATCCACCATCTGTCTATATTGTGCATCTAATCCCTCATAAAATGCATGCACAATCTGCCACCTAGACAATCCATGATGTGGACATTTCCTAAGGAGTTCTTTTAACCTCTCCCATGACTCATGGATATGTTCCCCAGATAACTGTAAAAACCCAGTTATGGCCCGCCTCTTTGTGTTTGTTTTACCTTTAGGATAAAATTCTTCAGAAATTCTTATTGTATTTCGGCCCAAGTCCTAATAGGCTTCCCTATTGTGCCAAGCCAATATTGGCCTTGTCCTTAAGGGGGAAAGGAAATAGGGTTACGGGAAGGGCGTCTTCCATGAAATAAAATTTTCATGATGGAACAAATTTCAAAGAACTCATTCAAGTGCTTATATAGATCTTCATTGGTATTCTCATAGAAAGATTAGAGCATTTGGATGGTACTGAACTTGATCTCATAATGGGCCGCATGGATATTGGATAATTGGATATAAGATGAAGGGTTATAGTCTTGAGGAATGAAATATTCCTTCATCTGTTTAGGCAATTCTTGCTTGTTCCCAGCCATTTGATTTTGAAGATGAATTTGATAATGTAGATTTCTCTCAATTTCTTGGATAGAATTGATGATGTCTGAATATTGAAATCTCCTACCTAGCATAAACTAGACGAAATGAGAGAAGAAGAATTTTTGTTTTTTATGCAAAGACAAACAAGTTTACAAACAATTAACCTGATGACCTAAGTGCAACCTAGGCCTACAGATGAATTTTATCACAAAGTAAATAGAATTCCCCGTGAGTCACACCCACAATGGATCAACGGCCAGGTAAGAGGTAGGGTAATGGGAGGTTCCCCTTACTTTCTTAGGGACCTAATTAAATTACCGCTTGTCCGGCTAGGCGTTTGCCTTTGTAACCTCTAGCCTAGACGTTGGTACCCAATATAGAAGTAAACTATAGTTAGGTCCAATCACAGTGTGAACCCTAGGGTCAATTGCTACTTGATTTTATTAGGTTTAGGAGAATGCAAAATGAAATGTTGGTTATTTGTAGGCCAAAGAAGGGTGATGAAATTCTCACCTTATTTTGTTATGGGAATTGCCCTTAGATCAATTTAGTATGCAATGCAACAACAAATTTAATCAAACAAGGAGTTTTTATACAACATGCATGGACATGCTTTTAAAGAAAAGACTACCTTTCCCCCCGCAATCTTCAACAATAAAAGAAATTAACTGAAAATAAAAAAAACCTAGCGAATTAAATGCTTTCTAAAATGATGCATGGCTTAAACATGAAAGGTTTTTAATCTTGGAGCAAAAAAAATATATTTTTTGTATTTCTTTTTTTATTTTTTTAATTAATGGAATCTATCTAAACTATGAAAATATTAAAAAAATAAAAATAAAGAGAAAGAAAATGGCAAGTTAGAACAAACTCACCAAATGGTTTTTTTTTTATTTTTCACTTCTTTTTTTATGAAGATATCGGCAAGAGTAAAAGAAAAAAAAAATGTGAGTATGAATATACAAAATGAACCCAAAATTATCAAAACTAAAAATCTAATTTTCCAGGCAACAGTACCAAAAAATTGATATGCGAGCGATGCACGTCCTTAAACGCTCATGGCAACCAACTTCAAATTATCAGACTCACAATTAATTATACAATAGTTATTCAAATACGAAGAAATAGATTTTAGCTTTGAAAATCTTGAATATATTTTTTTATTAAACTTAAAAGAGAGAGAGAGAGAGATTTGAAATGAGATTAAATTAAACTAGAGAATTTGCAACTAGTTGGTCTTAAGATTAATACACTGTTCAAATACTTTAAAAGGGAATGTGTGCGACAACTTAAACGTATTCTAAATCTCCTAATTAATGCTACAAATGCAACCAAGTAATCAATCACACCTTGCATGCTCAACTAAACAAAATTTGTTGAAAATTAATAGAAGAAAGAGTTAGATTTGAGAGAAGATAGATTAAGAGAGGGATAATTAACACTAAAAAGATTACACTCACGTTTGAATAAAGCAAAACCTACAAGATGGGAGATTAACACTTACAAAACAAATTAACTAACCTATACAAAAATTAAACCCACTAATCAAATTCAACAAAAAAAAAACTAAACTAAAGTATAGAAAGAACAGTAATGACCGGCACAGCACGGACAGGTGCTATATGCCAGGCACAGTAGGTATGGTTGTAGGGGTGTCTGGAAACTGGGAGGCGTGGTTGGGCGCACGGCAAGTGCAGCAGGTTCTGCGACCAAGGACGCTACGGTGACTGGAGACCGCGTGGGGCAGAATGCGTGGCGACGGAGAGCGCTGGAGACGCGCCGCGTGGCGCGGCGCGGCGCTGGCGAGCAGGAAGCGATCGGTGCGTGCCGCACGGGGCTCGTCCCGCCTATGGGCATGGGCGACACGTGGAGGCGGCGGGGCGCATGGGGTCGGCGGGGGCGCGTCAATAGTGTCATGTGGCGCTGCGAGGGTCGACGAAGCTGAGAGAGAGGAAAATGACAGAGGAGAGGGAGAGAGAGAAAAACAAAGAAAAAGAAAAGGAAGAAGAAAAAGACAGAGGAAGAAGAAGTTGCGGTAAGGAAGAGAGAAAAATTGGGAGAGAGAGAGAGAGAAAGAAAGAGAGAGTGCGGCTGGGGGAGAGAGAGAGAGAGAGAGAGAGAGTTTTTAAAAAATAGATAATAGAGAGTGCGTGAAAGAGAAAAACCCGAGCTCCTCCAGTGAAAGTTTTCCCAGGATTTATAGGCTCACAAGAGAAATTTTAAAATTCAAATTTGGCTTCCAAAATGAAAATTTAAGTTTAAACTTAAACAAATCCTCCCTTAATTAAAGGAACCACGTCTAGGGTAAGGGGGTTTTTTAAATTTGAATTTGAATTTTGAAAAGGAGAAATTTCTCTCTCGTTGAATTCCTAGATTCTCTCCTTCCTCTCTCTCTTAGTTGGCATGTGGGTCCCACTTGAAGAGAAAGCATAAAAACTAAATTACTATATTTACTAGGATTCGAACCCTAGTCACTTCAATAGAGTTCAAATGGTATAATCACTATGCTATTTGCTCGTTCATGTCGTACATCCACATAAGATAAAAATTAAATCCCTGCAAGAAATAATTGTGATTCTGCACTGACATAAATTATTCAAATGTGTATCAAGCCCTCGACAATTATCGAAAATCCCTTGTTGATTATGGAATTCCCACAAATCTATTGATATTCAATTAATCATATGAAATGACGATATTTTTAACTCCGAATTTTACAAAATTGGTATCTTTGAAAAGATCACTGAATTATCTATCATTCTATAAGGTTTTGTATATAAAATTACAAGTGTAATGTGTAAATTTCATCTATTTATTTCTAAAAATATGTAATTATCACTGGGCTACACAACTGAATCACGTTCGATCGAGTAGACGCATTTTAAAAATGCGTCCTCCAACTAAGATGTCTTTTAGAGAGGCTAAAAAGGAAATAAAATTGAAGATAAATATGGAAACTTTAAATGACGTCTACCAGGTGGTGTTCGGCTATGGGTTTATAAAGCGTTGGAAAATTTTGAAACTCAATTTTTTATCTCTCTAAAATTTTAAATTTAAAACTTAAGAGAATAACCCCTCCTTGGCTCTCTCCTTAATCTTCTCTTATTTGAAAATTTAAATCTACAAGATAACCCTCTCTCTCTCATTTGAAAATTCAAATATTCTCCTTAAATCTCTTCTTTATTTGAATTTTAAATTTTAAAATTTTTCTTTGCAAAAATTAATTATTATTGTTACCAAGATTCGAACCTTGGACACTCTGATGAGAGCCAAATAATTTAACCAACTCAGCCACAAGCTCTTCATGTCCTATATATAGACAAAAATAAAATTAACTCTTTGGTAAGAATGAAATAGTGATCATGCACTGATAAAACTAATTATTTAGATGTCTTTCAAGCCCTAGGAATTTTAGCCAAGCCCTATCGAGGATTAAGTTTGCACAAAAGTCCATGTTGAGAATAAAATTGCATATACCTTGGCACAGTTTTTTATATGAAATGACGATATTTTTTACTCAGAATTTCACAAAATTGATGTCATTGAAAAGAGACTTAAATTATGTTTCATTTCATGTGATTTTGCATACAAAATCTTAAGTTTAATGCATGAATTTTATCTATTTATTATATAAAAATACATAGTTATCAGTAGAAAAGTTTCAAGTATTCTTTTAACTTTTGCTTATCCATTAGAGAATCTACATCCCCGGTATGAGATACTGGATATGCTTCTCATATCTGCAATGGTGTGCAGATCTTGACAAGTGAAAGGAGCTAAGAGCTAGAGAGCTTGACCTAAGGCTTGGGCATGGTGCAAGAGTTGCAGCTATTGTTGTGGCGACAGCAAACCTTAGGATGTCTGCAGAAGACTTAGTGGAACTTAATAAGTGTTATTTTGTTTCATCTGTCATCAAGAACTCAATCTCAAAGTCTTACTAAAATAGAATAGATTATCCATTGACTTTAAGGGAACAAAAGTTGCTCTAATTATTTTAGGAATATAATGATTGAATTTGTAAAATCAGTCAATGGTTCATACCTACTTAATGTGACATATTTGTTGGGCTCGCTGTGTCGGATCCGAGAGAAAACTGCAACAGAAGTAAAACGGTAAATCAAATTTACCTTGCACGTATTCGAATCTGCGTTCGTCCAGTTCTGTCGTTGTGATGCCGCAAGCCGCGCAGGTGCCCGACCTCTAGCGATGTTAACGCGGTCTTCCTCTTGGTGGATCGTCCTCGCTTCCTCGCTCGCAACAGCGTCCGCGGATCCCGTCTAACTACGCGTAACTCTCTGCGACATGCGGATTCAGATTCCTGTCGAACAGGAAGACGGAGCAGGCAGGAGTCGGAGCGGACTCTCCTGGGGCTGGCCAGAGGAGGGGGGGCGCCAGAGAGAGAGAGAGGAGAGAGAGGGGGGCGGCTAGGTCAGGTTACTGGCCCCCGACCTAGCAGCAATTCTTTTATTTTAAGTGTCTTTGCGGTTTTTCAAAAAAAACCCGCACTTATTCGAAATCCCGTCAAAAAGTCCACCAACTTGAAAACCATTTGCGTGTGACCCTCTAGGCTCAAATACCAGTCCAGTTAATGGTCCATTAAGTCCAGTAACCTTTTACGGACCTACTGAATTAATCAATATCCATATATTAATTAATCAGCCTAATTTAATGTCCTACAATAAATTCGAACAGGCTTCCAATCACGTTGGGTACCCAGCAACACCGTATGATCCCGAAAAATATTGAGGTTTATGTAACCCACTATGGGAATATTTCCGTCAATGGTTACCGTGCGGATATAATCCTTCATCCGTGCAATGTTCCCGAATCGACCTAGGGTATGGTTTATTTTAACCGGTCGATTCACTTGAATCAGATGTTACTAATCTATATTCGATAACTCTTTATCTGATACAGAGTCTGCCCTGGCCAGAGACTTGAGCGCATCAATCCCAGAACATTCTCTTTCCTATTATCGAGAGTGGGTGATCCCATATTGAACACACAATTACCTTCAACGGCATCTCCCTAAACCCGATCACTTAACTTATAGATAACCCATGGTTAGAGATTCGTTAGTTAAGGTCAAAGCTCAGAGACCTACCAACAAGATATCTTTGATGTCATAGGTCTAAGGATCATCTACGCAACCATGACAAAAAAATTGAGCTGGTAACAGTGAGGTATATACCATCCAGCGATTCAAGGTCAGATCAGTTCAGTGAACTCATTAATCAATGAGCATCTATAGGTCCAGCATAGTGTCTCCACACAAGTGACTTATAGGATCAGTCACCCTCATCATATGAGCTGAAGAAACATGTACTAGTCTTTCCGGATGTTTGATGTCATTCTCAAACATCTTTCGACTAGAAACAATTAAGAACATGAGTTTATAAGTCTTCAAACATGTAATTATGATCTCATCATAATCCGAAGACTATTGCACATGTCCATGGACTTCATCGTGATACGATAAATAAAGATCGATTTAATTACACAATGAATTTATGCCATTATATTAATAAACTGAAAAATACATAGTATCGGATTGGCTTCGGGCCACCTAATACTAACAATCTCCCACTTAGACTATAGTCAATCACTTTTGTACAGAATACCCATATTCTCTAAGTGACGCTCAAAGACATTTTGAGATAAAGGCTTCGTTAATGGATCTGCTATATTGTCAGTTGAAGGAACTCTTTCCACCACGACATCTCATCGAGCTATAATCTATCTGATCAGATGAAAGCACCGCAAAATGTGCTTCGACTTCTGATAAGACCTCGGCTCTTTTGCTTGAACAATCGTCCCATTGTTGTCGCACAACAGTAGGACAGGACCAGAGATGCTTTCCACCACACCAAGATCGCCGATGAATTTTTTCATCCAAACTACTTCCTTGGCGGCTTCACCAGCAGCAATATACTCAACTTCTGTTGTCGAATCTGCAATGATTTCTTGCTTGGAACTTTTTCAGCTCACTGCTCCCCTGTTGAGTGAGAAGACCCTGATGTTGACTTGTTGTCATCCGGATCAGTCTGAAAACTCGAGTCAGTATATCCTTGCAACTTTAAGTCTCTTCCTCCATAGATCATAAACATATCTTTAGTTCTTCTCAAATACTTAAAGATACATTTCACAGCTTTTCAGTATTCATCACCTGGATCTGCCTGATGTTTGCTCGTAACACTAAAAACATAGGCAACATCAGGTCTAGTACATAGCATGGCGTACATGATGGAACCTATGGCTGAAGCATAGGGAATATTATTCATCATTGCTCTCTCCTCAGGAGTCTTGAGTCTTGAGAGACTGACCTTTGAAGAGATAAATTCCATGTCTCATTGGTATGAGATCTCTCTTAAAATTTTTCATGCCAAATCTTTTGACAATAGTTTCTATGTACATGGATTGGGTTAAAGTTAGCATCTTCTTTGATCTATCTTTATAGATCTATATTCTCAATACATAAGATACTTCTCCCAAATCCTTCATGGAGAAGTTCTTCAATAGCCAGATCTTTACCGATGATATCATCTTTACATCATTTCCAATGAGTAGGATGTCGTCAACGTAAAGAACTAGAAATGTGATTGTGCTCCCACTATTTTTCTTGTATACACAAGGCTCATCTTTATTCTTAATGAAGCCATAAGATTTGATTGCCTCATCAAACCTTATGTTCCAGTTCCGGGAAGCTTGCTTCAGTCCATAAATGGACTTTTACAACTTTCATACCATATCTAGAGATTCCTTTGATGTGAAGCCCTCTGGTTGTATCATATACACCTCTTCCTCAAGATTTCTATTGAGGAAGGCCGTCTTCACATCAATCTGTCAAATTTTGTAATCATAGTATGATAACCTTTCGCCATTAACCTTACCTTATAAGTCTCAATTCGTCCATCTGCACCAATCTTTCTTTTAAGGATCCATTTGCAACCGATAGGTACTATACTTTCAGACAGGTGGACCAAGTTCCGAACTTGGTTGATATGCATGGACTGAATTTCAGAATTCATGGCTTCTCGCCATTTCTCGGCCTCTAGACTTTCAATGGCTTCCTGGTAAATCTTAAGATCATCGTCCTCATTATAGTATCCTAGAACCATCCAAATTGATATGTCCTACATATCTTTCGGGTGGTTTAGGTACTCTTTCTGACCTACAAGGTTCTTGTTTATTTTCTTGAACAGGTTTAAAAACTGACAGTTCATCTGATGAACTATTAACAGTTTATGGGTCGGAAATTTCTTACAGAGTTATTTTACTCCCATTGTCCTTTTGAAGAATATAATCTTCTTCCAAAAGACAGTTCTCCTAGTTACAAATACTTTTTGTTCTCCAGGATGATAAAAGTAATATCCGTAAGTTTCCTTCGAATATCCCACAAATCTGCATTTATCAGTTCTGGACTCCAGCTTATCTGCATCATGTCTTTTGACATGAGCAGGACATCCCCAAACTTTAACATGTTTAAGGTCTGGTTTCCTCTCATTCAATATCTCATACAGAGTGGTCGCAACATATTTGCTAGGTACCTTGTTCAGGATATATGTAGCCGAGCTAAGTGCCTATCCCCATAAGGATACTGGTAATTTGGACATACCCATCATGATCACACCATTTCTATTAATGTGCGACTCCTCCTTTCTGATACACTATTCATTTGAGGTGTATAAGGAGATGTAAGCTGAGAAAGGATATTATTATCATTTAAGTATTTTGTGAACTTTGTACTCAAATATTCGCCACCACGATCGGATCGGATGGTTTTGATACTCTTTCTAGTTTGTTTCTCTACTTCATTCTTGAATTCTCTGAATTTATCAACAACTTCTAATTTATACTTCAATAAGTATATGAAGCCATATCTAGAGAAATCATCAATGAACGTAATGAAGTATGCGAAACCACCAATAGCTTGAGTTGACATAGGATCACATACATATGAATGTATTAGTTTTAGTAAGTCATTGGCTCGTTCTCCAATTCTAGAAATGGAGATTTTGTCATTTTACCTATTAAACAGGACTCAAAGGTTGCATATAATTCATAATCAAATGGATTTAAGTATCTATTTTTATGCAGCCTTTGGAGTCTGTTTTCACCAATGTAGTCAAGCCTACAATGCCATAGGTAGGCTTTGTTCACTTCATACTTACTTTTTTTAGTTAAAGAACTGATATTTAAATTATCGTGAGACACATTCAATAAGTACAATCCATTGGATAATGAAGCAGAAGCTATTAATTTATTTCTGAAATTAATTGAACAACAATTGTTCCCAACAGATAAAATGTACCCAATTCTATCTAAATAGGAAATAGAAATAATATTCCTTATTATGTTAGGTACATAATAACATTCATCTAATGAAAAAAAGTCTCCGAATGATAGCTTGGGCTTCACTGTCCCCACAGCGATCGCCGCAACTCTTGCACCGTTACCTAGTCTCAACTTCACCTCGCTGGTTCTCAGCTTACGCCTTCTTATCAGTGTCTGCACATAATTGCAGATATGAGAAACACATCCAGTATCTAATACTCGTAATATATAATCTCTAATTGACAAGTTTACATCTATCATACAGATACATGAAGCGTCATGTTGCTTCACAGTTTCTTGAGCCTTATCCTTGAGGTATTCTTTGCAATTCCTCTTCCAATGGCCCTTTTGATGACAGTAGAAGCATTTACCATTCTCAGCACTTTTGCTCTTGTCCTTTTTGACAACTTTCGGCTTCTTCTGATTCTTGCCTTTACCTTTCCTAAAGGCTTAGACTGCTAGTCTTTTCCGGCTAGTCTTACAACCATAAGGACTTGTGGTTTATCCTTCACAAGGTTCCCCTCTGCAGTCTTCAGCATATTCAGTAATTCAGATAAAGTGGTCTGGATCTTGTTCATGTTAAAGTTAACAATGAATTGAGCATATGATTGTGGAAGTGAAGATAGCACAAGGTCGGTATGCATCTCCTTGGAGAGTGAAACCTCAAAAGCATCCAGCCTTTCCACCCATTAAATCATCTTCAGTACATAAGTTTGTACTAAAGATCCCTCTGCCATCTGAGCCTTGAACATATTCTTAGATATCTCATATCTTTCGATTATGCTCTTCTCACTAAATAGCTCCTTCAAATGAAGCATGATGTGTAACGACCCGCCACCCTATAATCGGAAATCCGATTACTAAATGGGTATCGGATCATTATCCACGGGTTCACACCCGGATCTCATACGACACGTCTGGATAAGTAAGCATTAAACAAGGCTAAATATAGCAATTTCACGGACTTCAGGGAAAGTACAAGTGTGCAGGAAGGAAATTAATAATGTCCGTACACAGTCTAACAATAATTACATGGTCCAAAGAATTAAATAAGTACAGGCAGAAGCAAAGTACAACAACATCGGGGCATACCCTGGAACTGAGATAGCCGCTGACCTGCACACCAAGGAGAACACCACACGCCGCCACTCGCCAAGAAGTCCACACCTAAAACCGCAGGGAGTGAACCACACCAGAATTAGGCTCAGTAGGGATCATCCGATCCCCGCCTCCCCCACACACACACAAGTGCAGTAATACAAAAAAGAAGGCAATTTGATTAAAGCAGTAAACACAGTTCCTAAATACCGATATGGGACATATGCGTTCACAATGTAACAGGCACAGTTCTAAGCAATTCAAGTAACCCAACTCAACACCACAATTCGTAACCAAAGATCCGGCTAAACACTCAAACCACACTGTCGACCGCATACAAACGTCGCCTCACAACACCACCAAAACCCACGCATGTCCACCCCTACGATGTTCCGGGCACCGTAGGGTGAGGCAGTGAGTCAAACTAGGACTAGTGAACCACCACCGCCCAGTTACGTGTGCATACAAGCAGTCTAGACCACTATCCTATCGATCGGACTTCCTTCAACGCCAGACCTCAGCTCTTCAAGAGGGCCCAGGGGACCGGCGAAACCCCCTCAAGCCGAAGCTATAGGGACTACCCGTAACCCTAACCTCCCAGGTCACATCAGGCCAAAGGGCGAAGGGTACCACTCGTAACCTCGATATCTCAGGTTACATCAGGCCCAGTGGCGAAAGGGTAAACTCCAGCAACACCACACTCGGCTCCACAGTAAGAAACACGTCGGAAACTGCCACGACAAACTAGGAAAACACCGACCTGCTGAGACCAAACAGTAACCCCTCAGATAGCGCGCTGGCTACTGTGGCCCAACTGGCTCTAGGTGAGTCTGCTTCCCCCAGCCATAGGTGAAACACTAACATGTACCCCTCCCACACCGGTATGGCAACAATGCCACCTAGACACCGTGTCCCTCCCACATCGACACAAGATGTCAAACGCAAACCACAATCGCATAAACACATGTACACACAATATCATTCCGATTATACATAAATCTTCGGCCTCGATGTACGATTTCAAGCATGCATTTAATAAAATCTGTCTTGAATCGCGTCGCCCAAGGCCGATGTCATTCAAGACCCATAAACTGGTTCATGTAAAAATTGGCCTCGGAAGTTGGCCTAAAACACGTCGTGCATGGCAGTCATTTTTTTAAACAGCGTCGCTGTTCCTAGTCGCCTAATCATGACAGAAACAGATTCAAGCCTCTGGGTGGTCTGAACTAAAACACGTCGTCCTAAGAAGCCGCCGTTTGAAAGGCGTCGCTGTCTCCAAACGCCATTCAAAACATAACTCTATTCTCTCACAGAAACCGCTTCCGGTACAATTCTGGCCTAAATGGCGTCGTCCTAGTCCGTCACCGTTTTAAATGGCGTCGCCCTAGCCCGACGCCATTTAAAGCCCAAAATCTGGTTTCATGAAACTTAACCCGAACTTCAAAACAAGGTTTCCTCTACCCCAAAATCACCCCAAAAATACCTAAAAATAGGAAATGAATGGGAGAATCCAATTTACCACATGAAACACACTAATTCCCATTTCATAAAAATGACCATTTTCATTAAAAAGCCCCTTAAACATGCTCATTCTACCCAAATCTTCATACACGTAACATGCTTCAAAGCGGGAAACATGGATAACACAACCAAATCACGTGCGAGGATCGTCCCCCTACCGGTCACTTGAACTCCTCCTTGCTCCGTGCCGCCGAACCGCCGCACTGCAAACCGCCGCCGGTACCACCGTGGACGCCGTCACTCCGCCAGGACATCGGCCGCCATCCGGAGAATGAAGTGCCACGGAGGAGGTGGTGGTGGTAGTGGTGAGAGGTAGAGAGGTGGTGGAGTGGTGGAAGGAAGAAGGGGAAAGGGAAAGGAAAGAGGGAAACGGAGGGGGTCGGAGAGAGGGAGGAGAGAGAGTGAGAAGGAGAGAATGAGAGAAAGGAGGGAAGGCTCGCATGGTCAAACTGAAACTGGTTAAATGCGTCGTGCTAGACAGACGTCTATCAGTTGACATGACGGGGCCGTACTCTGACAGAATGTCTGAAACGCGTCGTCCATCCAAGACGCCGTTCAGACGACAAGACCGCGGCCGTACTTTCGCGGCCCAAAGCCGGCCCACGTGGCGCCCACGTGGCACAACAGCAACCCAGCTAAATGGCGTCCACACAGCAAGACGCCATTCTAAAGGCGCCGTGCACCCCAAACGTCGTTTAGAAGACACACCACAGACCCATCAAGGCCCAAACCAGGGGGTCCGGCCCGAAACCGACCCGATAGCTGAACCCGAATCCTCAATCCTTACATGATAGATCTAGCATCCATTTCCTCATACTGCCTCTGCAACTTATTGCTCATAGAGGCTAACATGTAGCAATAGGTTATGGTGAAATCCTCATTCCATTTCTTGTATGTCAATATGTCCTCCTCTAGGGCATCTAATGCTGGTTCAGTAGGAGGTTCTTCATCTATGACATAAGTAATTTGCTCAAACCTAAGGACAATATTCAGGTTCCTGAGCCAGTCTGAATAGTTTGTGTCTGTCAAACGATTGGCATCCAGTATGTCACGCAATGGATTATGGTGCGACATTTTAGCCTACAGGAGATAATCAAATTGAAATTAGTAGATATTTAGTTATTAATTAAAACAAGATATGGACTTTGTTTATCTAGTTTTACTCCCACAAATTTTCGATGGACTGTATAACCTTCAGATATACCGAACGGGAGACACCGACAGTCTCTTAGCGGGGATCAGAATCTCCAAAAATCACAGTATGACCTCGGGTAAACACATAGTATCATACTGATATCCTAGAGTAACCATCTCATGGTAATTGCAACTCATTGCAATATCTGATCTTATTTCGGTTCCCAAGTTATTAATGGTCCCGGATAAACACAGTAGACCATTATGCCCGGTCTAAACTTTACTATTAATACGTGATAGAGTAGAGTAGGAATATAGTTCCCGGGTAAACACGTGGATAGTTATATCGTTCCTCTATTCTAATCCAAAGGTATCTAATACCATAGTTAATAGTCCCCTCATCATATGATGGTAAATTTCAGATAAACACATAGAAGATACCACCATCGATTTAAGTTCTATTAACTATATTGATGGAGAGCTACGCGATGCATTCTCAATGACTCACGTTCCAGCTTAGATTTTGTAACAAATGTTTTATTTTATTTGTTTTGGTCCCATCCTAGGTGATAGTATTAAATATATTGGATATATATTACATATACTAATAACCTAGGAAATTTGATTGGTAATCGAAAGAAAAATGCATGCATCGTATACATGTCATTAGTGTGGTCATGGATAGCACTGTGGTTTAACTTGAACCAGACAGTCAAACACATACACACAATATATAACAGTTTATATCATGAGTCTGCAAACTCATACGCTTAATGAACTCCTTCATATCTTTCTTGATTGCAGTTGTGGATCATCCTCGCTCCACGCTCAGTCGCCTCAATCAAATTACATCATCATCCTAATTACATGATAATTTAAAAGAGGGAACCTTATGGCAAGTACTTCAAGCAGAGAGGTAGAGTTACAATGAAATATAAGAGAGGGAGAGGTACGCAGACCTCTATTTATTAACAATTAATAATCCACACATTCACACATACCATTAATCATGAAAATATCATTGCTTGCTTATCCATGACCACCTTATAATTTAATTAAACAAACCACACATGAATTAGCACAACACATGGTTAGATAAATGAATTTTTGAAAATAAATAATGTTTGGTTTCATAAACCAGGGACCAAATAAAATTTGGATTTGAATTTTCGAAAAGTTTTAATTATTTAAACATGCTAATTTAAATCAAATTTAAATAAGCAATCAAAATACATCATATGTACAAACTATCCAAAAAGACCCGATCTTTTAATATTCCATGCCACTAACATAGTATGAAATTAATGTAATTAATTCAACATTTAAATTAATAGACATTAATATCATCTTATCTAACAATTAGATACTAAATTAATCAACAACTAATTTGTTAATTAAAATCAGATTTTAATTTTAGATAGGCCCCAATAACATAAAGAATAGAATTTAATCAAATTTCAAAAACAATTTTCTAAAATTTAAATTCTATAAAAACAATTTTATTTTACATTATTTGGGCCCAAAAAGAAAATTTATAGGGGTTGGTCGGACGGACCATACGGGTTCAGCCCCTGTTGGACCCAGGTTCGACTATGGACCGAGCCCAGATAGCAGCTGGGCTCAGACCCAGACCCACCCAATTAGGCGGGCCTGGTTCGGGCCAGCTGCTGGGCTGGCTCAGGCCCATGGCCCAGCCCGACCCGGCCTAACAGGGGCTGGACCCGCCCCCTTCCTGCGCGCAACTAGGAAACCCTAGCTGCACGCAGCAACGGTGGTCACCGCCGCCGGCCACCTGCCCAACAGGGGCCGGCCGGTGGGGCCATAGCAGGGGCACCGCTCGACGACCAGGGCCCCGGCGAAGGCGCCGACGCTGGCGGTCCCTAGTCGGTCGGCGGTGCACCCTCAACCCCTCCCCCTGCGTTTTAACCGAACCCTCCCCCCTTTCTTTAACCCGTAGGAAGAAAAAGAGTGAGGGAGGGTCGGTGGACTGGAAGGTGAGATCTGGTGATCCCCCCCCCCCCCCCCCTCTCCAGGGGTTTCCATGGTGCTAACGAGCCACCCACAACATTTGGGGTGCCCGTGGGCATTTCATTGCACGTCCATTCTTCGTCTTACGAAGAACACGAAAAATTCCCAAAAAAATATTTTTTTCTTGTTAGAATAAAAATTTATTTACTCGTGTTCATCAAAGGAACAACATACTAACTATTAAATTTATTAACAGCAGATTATAGCATGGAATATGCATTAAAGAACGATCGATTTGGGGTTTGAAACGGCAACGAACACAGTGAAACTTGGCTCTGATACCACGATTGGGTTCCCTGTGTCGGATCCGAGGGGAAAATGCAGTGGAAGTAAAAATCGGATCCTTGCCGTTTCGAATACAAAATAAAATGGTAAATCAAATTTACCTTGCGCGGATTCGAATCCGCGTTCGTCTGGTGTCGTCGGTGTGATGCCACAAACCGCACAGGTGCCCGGCCTCTAGCGCTATCCACGTGGTCTTCCTCTTGGTGGATCGTCTTCGCTTCCTCGCTCGCAGCAGCGTCTGCGGATCCCGTCTGACTACGCGTAACTCTCCACAACATGTACATTCAGATTCCCGTCGAACGGGAAGATGGAGCAGGCGGGAGTCGGAGCGGACTCTCCCAGGGCCGGCTAGAGGAGGGGGGCGCCAGAGAGAGAGAGGAGAGAGAGGGGGGCGGCTAGGTTAGGGTTACTGGCCCTCAACCTAGCAACAATTCTTTTATAATAAGTGTCTTTGCGGATTTTCAGAAAAACCCGCACTTATCTGAAACTCCGTCAAAAAGTCCACCAACTTGAAAACCATTTGCATATGACCCTCTATGACCAAATACCAGTCCAGTTAATGGCCCATTAAGTCCAGTAACCTTTTACGGACCTACTTGATTAATTAATATCCTTATATTAATTAATCATCTGAATTTAATGTCCCACAATAAATTCGGACGGGCTTCCGATCATGTTGGGCACCGAGCAACACCATATGATCCAAGAAGGCATCGGGGTTTATGCAACCCATAATGGAAACCTTTCCGTCAACGGTTACCGCGCGGACATAGGGTATGGTTTACTGTTAAACCCTAGCCGGTCGATTTACTTGAATCAGATGTCGTTAGTTTATATCAGATAACTCTTTATCTGATACAGAATCCGCCCTGGCCAGGGACTTGAGCGCATCATTCCCGGAACATTCTCTCTCCAATTACGGAGAGCGGATGATCCCATATTGAACACACAATAACCTTCGACAACATCTCCTTGAACCCGATCACTTGACTTATAGATAACCCATGGTTAGAGATTCGTTAATTAAGGTCAAAGCTCATAGTCGTACCAACAAGATATCTTTGGTGTCTCAGGTTCAAGGATCATCTACGCAACCGTGACAAAAGAATCGAGCTAGTTAACAGTGAGGTATATACCATCTAACGATTCAAGGTCGAATCAATTCAATGAACTCATTCATCAATGAGCACCTACAGGTCCAGCATAGTGTCTCCACACAAGTGACTTATAAGATCAGTCACCCTCATCATATGAGATGAAGAAACCTGTACTAATCTATCTGGATGTTTGATGTCCTTCTCAAAAATCCTCCAACTAGGAACAACTAAGAACATGAGTTTATAAGTCTTCAGTCCTGTAATTATGATCTCATCATAATCCGAAGACTATTACACATGTCCATGGATTTCATCGTGATATGATCGTTCCAAATTGTGTATCGTTAACCACTCATAAGAACGTTCAATCTAAATTTATTCGGCTAATTTAAATTAGATTTTGAAAATTAATAATGGTGAATCCGAGTCGATCCACAGGGAGTTAAATTTTTATCTTTGAAAACTTTGGAATTTAGTTAATCTAAAAAGTTGAGAATTTGAATTGATTAATTAACTACCTAATTATATTAAACTAAAGTTACAAATTTAACTAATCTAATTTTTAAAAGCACAAATACAACCACTTTTAAAATTAAGAAGAGAGATGAACAAAATATTGTAAAAATAACATAACCTCTATGTTGAACTAACCAAGTTTTATGCAACAAGAAATAATAAACAATAACAACTTCACTTAACTAAACTAAAATAAGCTAAAGCAAAGTAAAAGATGCTATTAATAAAACAAGTTGCAACAGTGCGGTGGAAGTAGGAAGGAAGCAAGCGCAGCTGGCAGCAGGCTTCTATGGGTTCTTTGTGGACCGCCGGCGCAGTGGACCGGCTGGAGAAGGGGCGGCGCAGTGGTCCGCAGGTGTGCCTGGCAGAGACGTACGCTGGTGGAGGTGCAGCCGATGCAGCTGGCGTGCTCGCTGGAGGGACGTGAAGGCTTGCTGGCTACGTTGGGATGCAACGCATAGGAGCTTGCATGCATGCGCCGCTGGGAGGTGCTAGAGAGAAGGCGTGGAGGTCGGCGGTGGCTTGCAGGCGTGCATGCATGCACGTGGAGTTGCTGGAGCCGCACTAGAGGCCGGCTTCACCAGGTTGTGAACGTGTGGCACTTGCTGCTGGTGCGCCGGGTGCAACGCTGGAGCTTCAAGGGTTGCCGCATGGGGGCCTTGCTGCATGCGCTGGGTGCAGCGCGTGGGGGCCGGCTGCTGTTGGAGAGGCCCGGCTGTTGGTGGAGAGGAAACCGGAGAGAGAGAGACGTGGGAGAGAGAAGAGAAGAGAGAGGGCGTGTAGGAGACCGAGAGAGGGAGCTGTGGAGGAAGGAAGAGAAGAGAGAGAGAAAGAGAGACCGAGAGAGAGAAGGAGGGCTGCGGGGTTGAGAGGCTGCGGGAGGAGGAGAAAATGGAGAGGAAGAAGGAATAGAAAACTGAGAGAGAGAAGGAGAGTGCGTGGGAGAGGTTGGAAAAGGAGAAGGAGCCGGCTGCTGGGAAAATGGAGAGAGAGAGAGAGAGAATAGGTCGGCTGGGAAACTGGAGAAGGAGGAGGACTAGGAATTAGAGGGGTAGGTCTTGGGTACGTGAGGGGTCTTTTTAAAGAGAAGGGAAGGAATGTGTTTTTTAAAAAAGAAAGTGGGCTTTAGGAAGGCGGCTGGCCTTTCTTGGGTTCTTCTTGGCCATGGAATTAGGGCAACACTAGGGCCTCAAATGACGTTTTTACCCCTGCTTTAATCTTTTGGACAAAATGAAGTCGAATTTATCGAAATTCGAACACTAGACCTCCCCCAAATTTCCAGAAACTCCACCAACTGCACTGCGTCATCGGCATGTCCTGTTCACATAGAATAAATATAAATTAGCATATTATCATAAAAAAAATCATTACATTTACTTATTTCGTCTCGGTTTTGTCAAAAAACCGCAAATGCGCTATACTCCATTAATCACATGAAATGACGATGTTTTTAAGTCAGAATTTGACGAAATTGGTACCGTTGGACTTGGTACGTAATTATCTATCATTTCATGCTATTTTACAGATAAAAACATGAGTATGATGCGTTTGATTGCCTTTAAATGATCAATTTAACACTTTATCCCCAACTTACTCATTACTAGTCCCTTAGCAATGCAAATAAGGAAAAGTTAGGACAGACAATAAATTAACATGCTTCATTTGTAGTATCTATCACAAACAATTTAAGTGGTAGCCGATTGGTTAAGCTAAAGTTTTCATATCCCACAATATTTTGATTCACGGCAGGTGATTGTGCATGAAAATTGACACGCTTAGAACTCGTTTCCGACCTTTCTGGTATATTCTTGCCTTTACTACCCTTTAGATAAGACTACCTTGGGAGGAGAAGAGAATAAAAGATTTCTCGATCAGTCAGCGAGGACCGTTTTTCAGTTCCCGTCCCAACTCAGCACTTTTCACGACTTGGTCATGTTTCTGGTACGATGGACTTTTTGGCGTGGCTTTTTCATTTCATTGTACTTTTGCTTTTGAGAGTGCGTACTTTTTGCCACTCTCTTTGAATTGCCTGAGGGGAGGTGCGTACTTTTTGCCACCTACCTTCCTTTAGCTCTTTTAACGTCTTCTATTGCTTTTAGTGTTTACAACTGTCCATTTTAAATGACCGCCTCTTTTAGAGTGCTGAGTGGGACAGTCCCCTATTACGGACCCTACACATTCCTTTCGTTCAAAATAAAAATTAGAATAAGTAGTCTTATCCTTAAGGTTAATTCCAGCAATTCTATATTTTTAAGATCTTTCATTTATTCTAAGTTGCCGTGTGTGTGTGAAAATTATCCTGCCGTGGATTTTTGTGAAGTGGGATATTTAAACTTTGAAGGTTCTTTAACCAATGTGACTAACAGAAAACTGATTTGTTTAAGATTTACTTAATGAAACATGATTTTCTGCAATTTTCATAAGATGTGAAAAGAAGTTTTTGAAAGAAATTTTAAAATTTTGACCATTTTTCAATGAAAGATATCAATTTTCTTCAAAAGATTTTCCAATAAATGCATATCAAATTGATTGTCCTACCCCCCAACTTGATTGACATTGTCCTCAATGGCATAAAAGATATGAAAAACATGTCAGCCAGAAGAGAATTGTGAAGGAGTTAAACAACCTGTAATGAAGAGGATGCGACATACCCAGGGCGACTGCTGCTCAGGGACCTAAAAGGAAGAAACACAAAAACTGAAGTGAAATATTGGGTTGCCTCCCAACAAGCGCTAAGTTTATCATCTTCAGCCAGACGGAAGTTCAGTTATTGTGGATCACTCAGTTCTATAAATTCAGGTGATGCATTTTGAAGATTTTCAATGAATGGTTTCAACTGTTGACCATTAACGGTAAAAGTGTTCCCACTCTTGGGATTCAGAATTTTAACAGCTCCATGATCGAAGGCTTTAACGACCACGAATGGTCCATCTCATCTGGATTTCAGTTTTCCAGGAAATAGGCGAAGCCTAGAGTTAAATACCCAAACTTTCTGATTTGGAAGAAAGGATTTTCTCACAATATGTTTATCATGAAAAGCTTTAATTTTGGCTTTATAAATCTTTGAATTTTCATAAGCCTCGTTGTGCAACTCTTCTAGCTCACTCAATTGTAAGGTTCGGTAGGCACCAGCTTGGGCTCGGTCCAGATTGACTTGTTTAATGGCCCAATAGGCCCTATGTTCCAATTCCACCGGAAGGTGGCACGCTTTTCTAAAAACTAGGCGATAAGGAGACATACCAATAGGAGTTTTGTAAGCGGTCCGATAGGCCCATAAGGCATCATCCAATCTTTCAGACCAATCTTTTCTATCGGGCCTAACGGACTTTTGCAGTATATTCTTAATCTCTCTATTGGAAACTTCCACTTGGCCACTGGTTTGGAGATGATAAGGGGTAGCTACTTTGTGATTAATCCCATATTTCTTAAGCAAAGTTCGAAACTGGTAATTCGTAAAATGCGTTCCCCCATCACTTATGATAGCTTTAGGCTACCAGAACCAAGAAAAGATATTCTTCTGAACGAATTTATTGACTATTTTATGATCATTGGTCCGGGTGGCTACTGCTTTAATCCACTTAGAGACATAATCCACCACTACCAGAATATATGTATGTCCAAAAGAGGGTGAAAAAGGTCACATAAAGTCAATTCCCCAAACATCAAAGACTTCAACCACCAAGATTGGGTTGAGTGGCATCATATCACTTTTCGCCATATTCCCTACAGTCTGACATCGGAGGCAAGTTTTGCTAAATTCATGGGCATCTTTGAAAAGTGTAGGCCAGTAAAAACCACTTTGTAGGACCTTGGCTACAGTTTTCTTATCCGAGAAAGGGCCCCCACAAGCTAGATTATGGCAGAAGTTGAGAACACTCTGTTGTTCTTCTTCAGGAACGCATCGCCAAATGATTTGATCACGACATAATTTAAATAATTCAGGATCCTCCCAGAAATAATACTTTTCCAGGGAAAAGAATTTGTCCTTCTCACTTTGAGTCCATCCTTCCGGAAGCTGATTAGTCACCTTGTAATTGACAATATGAGCATACCAAGATGCAACAGTGTGAGAAATGGCTAGAAGATGCTCATCAGGAAATGAATCAGTTATGGGTGCACTTTCGGAGATCAGAATTTGGGATAGGTGGTCAGCTACAACATTCTCAGAACCCTTCTTATCCCGAATTTCCAAATCAAATTCCTGAAGGAGTAAGATCCATCTAATAAGTCTAGGCTTTGCATCCTTCTTGGTCAACAGGTATTTCAGAGCTGAGTGATCAGAATAGATTATGACTTTTGCCCCTAAAAGATAAGACCTGAATTTTTCTAGGGCAAAAACCACAGCTAATAATTCCTTTTCTGTGGTGGTATAATTCATTTGAGCATCTGCAAGGATGCGACTTGCATAATATATCACCACGGGACACTTGTTGATTCTTTGTCCCAAAATCGCACCGATAGCATAATCAGAGGCATCGCACATGATTTCGAAGGGTAAAGACCAATCTGGAGATTGAAGAATCGGGGCTTTGGTCAAATATTCCTTCAGAGAATTAAATGTCTTGATGCAAGATTCATCCATTTGGAAAGGAACATCCTTAGCTAGGAGAAGAGTTAGAGGCCGGGCAATTTGAGAGAAATTGTGGATAAACCGACGATAGAAATCGGCATGGCCAAGGAATGAATGGATCTGTCTGACCGAGGTGGGAGGAGGAAGATTGGATATGAGATGGATCTTAGCTTTATCTACCTCTATCCCCCTTTCAGACACAATGTGGCCTAGAACAATGCCCTCTCGAACCATAAAGTGGGTCTTTTCCCAACTAAGTATCAGATTGGTGTCAATGCATCTGGCTAGCACTTGTTTAAGATTTTCTAAGCAATTTCAAAAGAATCCCCGAAGATTGAGAAATCATCCATGAAAACTTCGAGGAATTCTCCCACCATATCGGAGAATATAGCCATCATACACTGTTAAAATGTGGCTGGTGCGTTGCATAATCCAACTAGCATTCTCCTAAAAGCAATTGTGCCATAAGGGCACGTGAAGGTGGTCTTTTCTTGATCTTCCGGGTAAATAGCCACTTGATTGTACCCGGAGTACCCATCTAAGAAGCAAAAGTACTTCTGGTCCGATAACTTTTCCAGAATCTGATCCATGAATGGGAGTGGAAAGTGATCCTTCTTAGTCATGAGATTCAGCTTTCGGTAATCAATGCACACTCTTCATCCCGTGGTGAGCCTAGTGGGTACCTCTTCTCCATGATCATTCTTCATAACCGTTAATCCAGATTTCTTGGGTACTACTTGGGTTGGGCTGACCCATTTACTATCCGATATGGGGTAAATGATACCCGCATCCAGCCATTTCACAACTTCCTTCTTCACCACTTCTTTCATATTGGGATTAAGCCGCCTTTGCATCTCCCGACTGAGCTTAGAATTCTCTTCCATATAGATATGATGCATGCAAATGGACGGACTTATTCCTTTCAAATCTGCCACCGACTATCCAATGGCACCCTTGTGGTCTTTGAGAACCTCGGTTAATTAGGCCTCTTGAGGTGATGTGAGATTTACCACAATGATGACCGGGAGAGTTTGGTCCAGGCCCAAAAAGATATACTTAAGAGACTCGTGTAATGGTTTGAGTTCAAGCTCAGAAGGGTCCTCTAAGGATGGCAAAGCGGGCTCAGATTGTAAGGCTGGTAAAGGTTCAACCTTGGGGCAAGATATTAATGGGCCGGGAGAGTCTTTTAAAGTGTTGGCTTCCTCCTAAAGGTCATATGTGGACATCTCATTTTCTTCAAGCAGATTATCCAAAATATCAATAGTATGGCATTCTTCTTCATGATCTGGGTATTAAGATGCTTTGAAGACATTAATCTTGACCTTTTGACCCCCAAATGAAATATCCATTATGCCACTTTCACAATTTATATTAGCTTTGGCAGTGGCTAAGAATGGACGACCTAGGATGATCGGAGTGTGAATGAGTTGCTCAGGTAATGCCATATCCAGAATAAGAAAATCCACGGGAAAATAACAATCATGAACCTTCACAATAACATCCTCAATTAATCCCCGTGGAGTCTTCACAGACCTATCAGCCAACTGCAAAATGATGGGTGTGGGCTTTAATTCCCCGATATCAAATTTCTCATAAATGGCTGTTGGCAAGAGGTTCACACTAGCACCTAAATCCAATAAAGCTCTATCAAATGTAACTCCAGCTAAGTCACATGAGATTAGAGGTGCTCTAGGATCTTTTAACTTCTTGGGTAAATGATTCATCACAATCGCACTAACATCTTCTGAAAGCCGAACGTTTTTAGATGCCATTCTAGATTCTCTTCGTGGAGTACATATTCCTTGAGAAACTTAGCATAAGCTGGCACATGCTTGATGGCATCGAGGAGTGGAATATTAATTTGGACTTGTTTGAATAAATCTAACAACTCCTCATTCTGGGCCAGTTTCTTCCTGGCATTGGGCTTAGCTAACAAGACATTAGGAAATGGCACCCTAAGTTGATAAGAACTTGGGCCTTCATCTATCTTCCATTTTCCTTTCAGATCCTCCTCTAACTTCTCCATGTTGGGTTCAGCCTCACTCTCACTTTCAATTTCATGAGGTCCATCAGTGGAACCTTTGGCTAACTCTCGATTTGTATGTGGGTTTTCTAGACTTTTCCCACTCCTAAGGGCTGAAATGGCTTTAGCATTCTCAAATTACGGCCCTTTAGGTTGTGGTAATGGACCAGGCTGAGGTAAAAGACCCGATTGCTGTGGAAAACCCGGAGGTTGATTCCTTGGATTGGCAATGGGTTGACTAGGAAGTTGACCCACTTCTCTTCTCATCGTAGCCTCAGCTAGTTAGCCCATTTGACTTTCCAACTTAGCAATGGATTGTTGCTAGGTCAAAATCAGTTGTTAGAGTTAAGTGAATTTGTCATCAAAGTTGGGCTGAGGAGGTTGTTGGTAAGTGGGTGGAGGCTGGTATTGGGTTGGTTGTCCATATTGGGATGAGTGGTAGTGGGCCGGTTGACCTGATTGGAATGCTTGATAATGGGCCGGTTGAGAAAATTGGGCTTGAGATCCCCTGGCCTGAACATTTCCATAGAAATTAGATTGTTGTTGAAATGAATTCTGTGGCTTTTGGGCTTGATGCATGGGAGAATTGGACATTGGTAATGGGGCCTGCTGATTCTTCCAAGAGAAATTAGGGTGGTTTCTCCAGCCAAGATTGTAAGTATTTGAGAATGGATCATTATTGGGCCTGGAGAATCCCTGGGCAGCCTGAACTTGTTCTTGAATGAATAGTGGAAGTTGGGTTGCAGTTGGACATTCATTCACTTGATGGGTTGGACTTGCGCACAAGGCACACATATCATGATTGGCAGAAGATGGGCCTTCATATGAACTAGATTGTGTTGGGTAAGTAGGCTCTTGCTTGTTTAAGGCTAAGAGTTGGTCTAATTTTTGGGCCAAGATGTCTACCTTATCCAATTTCTGATTAATCATATTTATGTCCATTCTGGATTCGGGCTCTCCACGGGCCTTAAGTTCATACATTCCAGTCCGTTTAGATGGCCCAACAGACCTCTCATAAGATGATAATGAGGCATGATTGATGGAAGTTTCACTTAACATCTCAAAAAGATCATATGCCTCATCTTCATTTTTCATCATAAATGCCCCTCCACATGAGGCATCCACCATCTGTCTGAACTATTCAGACAATCCTTCATAAAATGCTTGGACAATTTGCCATTTTGAAAGTCCATGATGAGGGCATTTCCTAAGCAATTCTTTCAGTCTTTCCCAAGATTCATGGATCAATTCCCCGGAGATTTGGGTAAAACTCGTGATGGCCCTTCTCATGGTATTGGTCCGCCCTATGGGATAGAACTTCTTGAGAAATTCTTTCTGTATTTCTTCCCATGTCCTAATGGGCCTTCCTATAGTTCCCAACCAATATTTAGCCTTATCCTTTAATGAAAAGGGAAATAAGGTCAACTTAAGGCCATCATCGGTGAAATTCTGGATCTTCACCGTGGAACAGATTTCTAGAAATTCATCCAGATGCTTATAAGGATCTTCATTAGTATTCCTATAAAAGGATGGGAGCATCTGAATGGTGCTAGATTTAATTTCATATTGATTGGCTGGATTCTGAGGAAGATGAATACAGGATGAAGGTTGATATTGATTTGGAATGAAATAGTCTTTCATTTGCTTTGGTGGATCCTGATTATCAGCCATTTAATCTTATGGTGGATTTCTTTGATGTAGGATTCTTTCTATTTCAGCAAATGGTCCTAGAAGGTTAGGGTTTGAGATCTCCTACCTTGCATACACTAGGACTGATAGAGAAAGGATGGATTTGAATTTTCTTTTCTATTTCTTGTTTTTTTTTTTAAATGCAAACAATTTTGTCAAACAAATTATCATAATGATCTAATATTAACCTAGACTCTCTATGTGAATTTTCTTACAAGGTGAATGGAGTCCACCTCAAGTCACAACCACAATCAATCAACGGCCAGGTAAGAGGTAGGGTAGTGGGAGGCTCCCCCTACTTTCGTAGGGACCAAATTAGAGAACCACTTTCCCGCTTAGGCGTTTGCCTTTTTAACCTCTAGCCTAGACACCGTTGCCAAAAATGGAGGCAACCCGAAATTTAAACCACTCACGGTGTAAACCCTAGATTCTCTTTCGACTTGCTTTTAATTGGATTAGGAAATGCCAATGCAAAGAAGGTGATTTGTGGACTAAGGAAGGGTGATCAAATCCCTACCTTATGTGGTTAAAGTTGTTGCCCTTAAAGTCTTTTTGAATGCAATACAAGGCAATAAGCAAATCAATGCAGGGTGTGTTGATGCAATCATGAATGACTTGTTAAAATTGAAACACGTACCTTTCCCCCGCAATCTTCAACAATTTATGGAAATAACTGTGAAAGGAAACTAGCACATGCTTTCCTAGAATGATGAATGCCTAGCATTGAAGGTTTCTAATCTTGAAATGAAGGTTTTTAAATTTGGATGTTCTTCTTTTGTTTCTTTTTTAGTTAATGGAAACCTATCTAAATTAGAAACTATAAAAATGGAAACTAACTAAATTAAGGAAATTGAAACATAGAAAGTTGGAACACACTTACTATGATTTCACTTTCCTTTTCTTTTTTTTTTCAATATACCTGCAAAAATGAGAAAAATTAGGTTAGCTAAAGATTAATTACACTAAATCCAAGATCATCAAAATTAAAAATCTAACTCCTCGGCAACGGCGCCAAAAATTGATCGTTCCAAATTGTGTGTCGTTAACCACTCATAAAAACGTTCAATCTAAATTTATTCGGCTCATTTAAATTAGATTTTGAAAATTAATAATGGTGAGTCCCAGTCGATCCACATGGAGTTAAATTTTTAACTTTGAAAACTTTGGAATTTAGTTAATCTAAAAAGTTGAGAATTTGAATTGATTAATTAACTACCTAATTATATTAAACTAAAGTTACAAATTTAACTAATCTAATTTTTAAAAGGACAAATACAGCCACTTTTAAAATTGAGAAGAGAGAGAGATTAACAAAATATTGTAAAAATAACATAACTTCTATGTTGAACTAACCAAGTTTTATGCAACAAGAAATAATAAACAATAACAACTTCACTTAACTAAACTAAAATAAGCTAAAGCAAAGTAAAAGATGCTATTAATAAAACAAGTTGCAACAGTGCGGTGGAAGTAGGAAGGAAGCAAGCGCAGCTGGCAGCAGGCTTCTGTGGGTTTTTTGTGGAGCGCCGGCGCAGTGGACCGGCTGGAGAATGGGCGGCGCAGTGGTCCGCAGGTGTGCCTGGCAGAGACGTGCGCTGGTGGAGGTGCAGCCGATGCAGCTGGCGTGCTCGCTGGAGGGACGTGAAGGCTTGCTGGCTACGTTGGGATGCAGCGCATAGGAGCTTGCATGCATGCGCCGCTGGGAGGTGCTGGAGAGAAGGCGTAGAGGTCGGCGGTGGCTTGCAGGCGTGCATGCATGCACGTGGAGTTGCTGGAGCCGCACTAGAGGCCGGCTTCACCGGGCTGTGAACGCGTGGGACTTGCTGCTGGTGCGCCGGGTGCAACGCTGGAGCTTCAAGGGTTGCCGTATGGGGGCCTTGCTGCATGCGCTGGGTGCAGCGCGTGGGGGCCGGCTGCTGTTGGAGAGGCCCGACTGTTGGTGGAGAGGAAACCGGAGAGAGAGAGAGACGTGGGAGAGGGAAGAGAAGAGAGAGGGCGTGTGGGAGACCGAGAGAGGGAGCTGTGGAGGAAGGAAGAGAAGAGAGAGAGAAAGAGAGACCGAGAGAGAGAAGGAGGGATGCGGGGTTGAGAGGCTGCGGGAGGAGGAGAAAACGGAGAGGAAGAAGGAATAGAAAATTGAGAGAGAGAAGGAGAGTGCGTGGGAGAGGTTGGAAAAGGAGAAGGAGCCGGCTGCTGGGAAAACGGAGAGAGAGAGAGAGAGAATAGGTCGACTGGGAAACTGGAGAAGGAGGAGGACTAGGAATTAGAGGGGTAGGTCTTAGGTACGTGAGGGGTCTTTTTAAAGAGAAGGGAAGGAAGGTGTTTTTAAAAAAAGAAAGTGGGTTTAGGAAGGCGGCTGGCCCTTTTTGGGTTCTTCTTGTCCATGGAATTAGGGCAACACTAGGGCCTCAAATGACGTTTTTACTCCTACTTTAATCTTTTGGACAAAATGAAGTCGAATTTATCGAAATTCGAACACTAGACCTCCCCCAAATTTTCAGAAACTCCACCAACTGCACTGCGTCATCGGCATGTCCTGTTCACATAGAATAAGTATAAATTAGCATATTACCATCAAAAAAAATCATTACATTTACTTATTTCGTCTCGGTTTTGTCGAAAAACCGCAAATGCGCTATACTCCATTAATCACATGAAATGACGATGTTTTTAAGTCAAAATTTGACGAAATTGGTACCGTTGGACTTGGTACGCAATTATCTATCATTTCATGCTATTTTACAGATAACAACATGAGTATGATGCGTTTGATTGCCTTTAAATAATCAATTTAACACTTTATCATGATACGATAAACAAAGATCAATTTAATTACATAATGAATTTATGCCATTATATTAATAAACTGAATAATACATTGTATCATATTAGCTTTCGGGCCACCTAATACTAACAATATTATGTGATGAATGTTAATAAGTCTCCTGAAATAAAAGACAAAGTGTGAATCTAGAACATCTATAGCACTGTAGGCTAGGTCATAGAGATGAGGATAGAGTTTAAAGATTGCATAAACTGGATATATTGATCTATTTGATTATGAATCATATGCAACATGTAAATCCTACCTCATAGGAAATTGACTTATTCTCAATTTACTGGACATCGAGAAAGAGCCGAAGATTTATTAGAACTTGTACATAACAATGTATATAGCACAATGTCCACTTAAGCTAGAGATAGTTACTCCTACTTAATCTTCCTTAATGATGACTTTCCTAAAGATTTGGCTATGTGTACTTGTTAAAGTACAAGTCGAAAGTATTTCAAAAGTTTAAAGGGATTAAGAATAAAGTGGAGTGACAAATTGGAAAAAGTATTAAGATTTTTCGATTTGATCGAGGAAAAGAATACTTGAGTATAAAGTTCACACAAATCCTTAAGAATAATGATATCCTCTCTTCGTTGACATCTCATTATACGCCACATGTTATGGTGTATTTGAAAAGAGGAATGGCACCTTATTAGATATAGTGCGATCTATAATAAGTTTTGCTTAATTTCTTATTTCCTCAATGAGTTATGTGTTGTCATTAGATGCCTATGCTTTAGATAAGGTTCCAATTAGCTTAATGCATACTACTTTATATTGATGGATATAGGTGTCCTCTAAGTTAATCATAAGGTACCTATTTCAATCTGGTTCACTAATAAATGACATTAAATTTATTATGTAGATTGGCATATTTATAACTGCGCATAATGAAGTCCATGAATGTGTGCAATAGTCATCAGATTATGAGACTGGTGACTTATAAACACATATTCTCAATTGTTTCTAATCGTAGGATGTTTGAGAAGGACATCAAACAATCCGGCAAGACTAGTACAAGTTATTCCAGCTCATATGATGAGGGTGACTGATCTCGTTAGTTACTTGTGTGGAGATACAATGGTAAACCTGTAGGTGCTCATTGGGGAATAAGTTCACTGAACTGATCCGACATGAATCGCCGAATGGTAATTTACCTGACTGTCAACCGGCTTGATTCATCGTCACAGTGGCGTGGTTGATCCTTGGACTTGAGGCACCAATGACACATTTGGTGGACTTCTGAACTTTGACCTTGACCTACGAATCCCTATCCATGGGATCTCTAATAGTCAAGGATCGGGTCCAGCAGAAGACCTTCGAAGGTGATTGTGTGTTCAGTAAAGGATCGTTCGCTCTCAGGTAACTAGAGAGAGAATGCTCTAGAATAGATCCACAGAAGTCTCTGGCCAGAGTAGAAACAATATCAGAAAAGATGTTTTCGGATATTATACAGCGGAGTCTGATTCAAGTGAGTTGATCATCTAGGGATTGACAGTTGACCATACCTTAGGTTAACTCGAGAGCATTATGCGAACGAAGGATTATAGCCACGCGGTAATTGGGACGGATAGGTTCCATGAGTGGGTTGCTGAACCCCATTACCTTCCAGGATCATGCGGAATTGCTTGGCACCCAACTTGATCGGAAGTCCGACCGAATTTACATGAGATGTTAATTCGGTTAAATAATAAGTTAATATCTAGATATTAATTAATTATAATAAGTCAATAACTAGTTATTGGACTTAACGGGCTAAAAACTGGACTGGTTAATGGGCCTAGAGGGTCACACGCAAATAGATTCTCAGTCAGTGGTGTTTATGTGAGATTTATATTAAGTCGGAGATTTGTATGAAAAGTCGCGTTGACTTAATATATACGCGCTATTGAGAAACCGTGGGTCAAGCTCTAGGGTTTCCCTATGCTGGTCGTCCCCCCTTTCTCTCTCCTCCTCCTCTGGGCGCCCCGTTCGAGGTGCCGAGACAATTTTCGTCTCCGCTGCACGCGATTCTCGAAAGTTGGGAATTTCCGTCCGCGGGTTTTCATACATCGTTGCGAAGGATCTTCAGCGAGCGAGCTGATACGAACGAGGGAGCGAGAACGAACTACCACAGAGGATTGTGTGGATACTGCTGGAGGCCGGATGCTTGTGCGGCTCGCGGCATCGCCTCGACGTAACCGAGACGGAAGCGGATTCGAATCCGCACACGGTAATCTGATTACACCTGATTTTTCGGTTTATGTTTTTCGTTCCGAATCGGATCTGCGGGCATCGGGCGGTATATTTTTTTGATTGCTTCCACTGCGTTCTTCACATTCCGCCCGAATCCCAACACATATGGGATATGAAAAGAAAATAAATCCAACTTTAAGTATGTTAAAGTCAGGGAATGTCCTTCTCTTGTGAAGAGGCATCATGCAAGGAAGTTAGAACCAAGACAAAGAAGTGTAGATTTGTGAAATATTCAAAGATTGTGTTTGGACTTATTTCTATCAGCCGAACAAAAGGAGTGTTTATCGCTGAGAGATCTATCTTCTATGAAAAGCAATATGTCCTTAAAGAAGATAGTGGGAGCCAGATTGAACTGTAAAATGTTCTAGAAGCACAAGTTAACACTGGAGCATCAGATGATCCCTTTCCTAAGGAACCTATCAATACACAGATTAAAGAGCGACGTAGGTCTTCTATTCTCCAAACAACCAGATTAATATGTGTGACATATAAAGGATGGCTTATAGGGAGGAAGTCCATGTTGAAGATGATGATCCAAGGACCTACAAGTAGGCTATTAGTAGCTCTGACTCCAGCAAGAGGCTAGGAATTCTGAGAAGTAGTCCATGTATACTAACCAAGTTTGAAACTTGATGGACTTGCCTAAGAGTATAGTAACAATCGGTTGCAAGTGCATCTTCAAAAGGAAGATCATTGCAAATGGACTATTCGATACTTATATGGCAAGGTAAGCAGCCGAGGGAAATCGTTAAAGACAACGTGTTGACCTTGACTAAACCTATTCGATAGTTGCCATAATTAAGTCAATTAGAATTCTTTTTGCTATGGCTTCCTGTCATAACAATGAGATATGGCAGATAGATGTTGAAATGGATTTCCCCAATGAGATTCTTTGAGGAAGATATGTATGTTACAGTTTAAATGTTTTACATTCTGTGAGTATCCTGAAAGGATGTACTAGCTTCGTAGATCCAACTTAGGGCATGGTCAACTGTTAAATCTTATCCAATCAACTCACTTAGATTATATGCCACTGTATTATATCAGGAAAATCCTTTTCTGATATAGTGTCTGCTCTAGCCAGAGACTCTTGTGCATTATTTACAGAGCATTCTCTCTCTAGTTACCGAGAGCAAATGATCTTGTATTGAACACTCAATCACCTTTGAAGGTATTTCACTAAACCTGATCGCTTGACTAATTAGGACCCTATGGTCAGAGATCCGTGAGCCAAGGTCAAAGCCCAGAAGTCTACCGATAAGGTGTCTTTAGTGCCTCAAGTCCAAGGACCAACCATGCAACTGTGACGTTGAATCAAGCTGGTTGACAATTAGATAAATTATCATTCAACGATTCAAGTCAGATCAGTTCAGTGAATTCATTTGCCAATGAGCACATGTGTGATTGTCCTAGTGTTCCCACACATGTGACCATGAGATCACTCACCCTCATCATATGAGCAAGCACAACACGCACCAGTCTATCTAGATACAAGATGTCATGTCTCTGATATCCTATGACTGTGAATATTTTAAGAATTGTGGTCAGGAATATTATTCTCATTTTCACAATCTCATCGTCATCTAATATTCTCCGCATAATTTCAACAACTTCATTATGCGTAAGTTATCCACCAATCTTCATAATGAATTAATTGTCATTTATTAGTGAACTAGAATGTCTATAGGTGCTTAATGATTGGCTTTGAAGACACTTATATCTAACATTCTCCCACTTGGACTAAATCTAATCATCCATACAATGGATCCCCATCAAATTAAGGTGACTCTTAAGAACAATCTGAAATAAAAGCTTAGTCCATGGATCTGCTATATCATATTCAGATGGAACCCTGTACACTACCATATCTCCTCTGAGAATCATCTCTCAGGTGAAAGTGCCTCAGAACATTCGATAACTTATGATGAGACTACGGCTCTTTCACATAATTGTCCATTTTATTGTCGCACAGCAGTAAGACATATCAGAGATGTTCAGAACTACTCTTAGTTCGATGATGAACCCTCTTACATACATACTATATCAACAATAGTGTACCCTTTTTGTCTGTCATCAAAGTCGACAATGATTCCATGCCTAGAACTCTTCCAGTCCACTATAGCTCCATACAAGGTGAAGACGAATTTTGACATTGATTCGTCTTCATCCTAATCAGATTTAAAGCTTGTGGATTCAAATCATTTTCTCCATATATCAGGAATACATCCTTAGTTCTTCTCAAGTACATAAGAAATGTATTTAACCGACCACTATTGAGGCATTCCTAAATTCACCTAATACACGCTTGTAACACTTAGAGCACGCACTATGTCATGTCCAGTATATGTAATCCCTCTTTGAGAGTCTTAAGGGACATTACCTTAAAGAGATTAATTCCACATCTCATCAATATGAGATCCCCTTTGGAATTCATCATGTCAAACCTTTTAACATTTAATGTACTTGGATTTGGTCATGTCAAGCATCCTTAGCTATCTATCTCTATAGATTTGTATTCCCAATATGCAGGATGCTTCACCCAAATCCTATCATGGAGAAATTTTGTATAATTATGTTTTTATCAATGTTGACACCCCCTCATCATTCCCAATGATTAGAATGTTATCAAGATAAAGTATTAATAAATTGACCGCACTCTCACTGGCCTTCTTGTACACACATAGTTTATATTCATTCTCAATAAATTCGATAATTTTTTACATTTGGATCTACAAAGCTAGCATACCTTTCCAGGATGTTATCTAGATGTAAAACTTTTTATATTGTATCATATACGGCTCTTCCTTAATCAACATAGTGAGAAAGACTTTTTTAACATCCAACTATCATTTTTCATCATCATGGTGGTTAGTTATAACAAGAAGAATTTTGATTGACTTAATTTTAGCAACTATTGAGAAGGACTTATTAAGGTCAACACTTTGTCCTTGATGATTTTTTCTTGGCTACTCACATTGCCATATAAGTATCAAACAGTCCATCTATCCTGATCTTTCTATTGAAGATCCACTTGCATTTGATGTGTACAATACCCTCAAGCAAATCCACCAGGTTCTGAACTTGATTGCTTTTCATGGACTATACCTTAGAATCCTTGACCTCTTGCCATTCCCAAAGTCAGGCACTAAGAGCCCCCCCATAGGTCTTTAGATCATAATCCACATGGAGTTCCTCCCTATATGTCATACATATTAATCTGGCTATTTGGAGAACTCTAAAAGACTTATGCCACTCTTTAACATGTGTCATGATAGGTTCCATAGGATAGAGATCAATTGATGATCTAGTGTCAACTTATATATTTGTAACCTTTTCTAGTTTTTACCAGCTCCCACTGTCTTCTCTAAAGACAAATTCATCTTCTTGGAAGATAGTTCTCTCAACAATAAACACTCTTTTATCGTTTAACCAATAGAAGTAACATTCAAATGTTATCTTTGGATATCTCACAAATCTACACTTCTCTGTCCTTGATCTCAACTTTCTTGGATTGTGTCTCATCACATGAGTTGGACATCACCTGACTTTAACTCACTTAAAGTCTGATTTATTTCCTCTCCACGTCTCATATGGATTCTTTCATCTTCATATCTCATACGGAGTGATACACACTAATCTACTTGGAACCTTATCTAAAGTATAGGAATATAATGCCAATACATAAGCCACAAGGATACAGAAAATTATGCAAACTTATCATAGATTGCTTTATATCAAACAAGTTGTGATTCCTCCTTTTAAATACACCATGCAACTATGACGTATAAGTAAAGATGAATGGAATGAGGCTACCATTATCTTTAAGGATTTGTATGAATTTTGTACTTAAGTATTCATCTTCTCCATCAAAGTGACGAGTTGTAATACTCTTCCAGTGTGTCACTCCTCTTTATAGTCAAATCCTTTAATCTTCTCAAGTGCTTTTGACTTGTACTTCAACAAGTATACATCCAAATATTTAGAGAAGTCATCATTAAAGAAGATGAAATAGGAGTGACTATATGTGGCCTGAGTGGACATTGGGGCATATACATCAATATGTACAAATTCTAATAAGTCATGGACTATTTCACAATAAATGGAGAAATTGTCAAGTTTACCATGAGATTAGATTCACTTGTTGCATGTGATTCACAATCAAATGGATCATAGTATCCATTTTATACAACCTTTGGACTTTGTCCTCATATATATTACCTAGCTAATAGTGCCATAAATATTATGGATTCACAATTTGCCTTTGATTTCAAGAGTCTTATGGACATTCATCACATGAACTGTCACATCAAGAATATATAAACCATTGACTAATTTTACAAAATCATTCATTTTATGTCTAAAATAAATAGAACATTTTTTTTCCTTCTCAGCCAATGGATAACCAATTATCTGAGATTGAGATCTTGATAATATATGGAACAAAATAACAGTTATTGAGTTCCATTAAGTCTCCTTAAGGGCATCCTAAGGTTCGTTGTCCCACAGCAATAGTTGCAACTTTTCTACCATTCCAAAGCCTCAGGTCAACCTCTACAACTCTAAGTTTCTTTTACATGTCATAATCTGCACACTATTGCAGATATGAAAAGTACATCCAATATCTCATACTAGAGATACGATTCTCTAATTGACAAGCAAAAGTTAAAAGAATATTTGAAGCTTCTCCAAACTTCTTATTCTTTTTCTTTGTCTAATCTGCAAGTTTGAACTCTTAATTTCTTCTTCCAATTCCCTTACCGGTGGCAGTGGAAGCATTCTTCCCTTTCAATTAGTTTGGCTTTATCCTTCTCCGAAATTGGTTTAGCCTTTTAAGGCTTCTACCTCTTGCCTTTCTCAAAGACTTATTCTGAGTATCTCTTGATCCTAGTCTCACCAAGTAAGAGTTCACAAAATTTCTCCTTACTGACTTTATCAACAAGCTCAGGTGGAGATTGCTCATAAAGGACAAGGGCTATTTCCTAGAACTAAAGACATTCTTTAGATTTCCTTAGCCAATTTGAATAAGTGCAGCATGTCAATCTCATGGCATCCAATATGCCATATTTCGGATTATTGGACGATGTTAACTACTTTCAAAAGAATTAAGAACTTTAGCAAATAGTTCAGTTATTTTAAAAATGGTCTTCTATCTTGAATTAATTCTCAATATTTTTTTAATGGATTATATAACCCTCAGATATACAGAACAACAGACACCGATAGTCTCTTAACGAAGATCAGAATCTCACTGACTCATAATATGACCCTGTGGATAGCACAACAAATTATACTATGATCAGAGAGCAGCCAACTTTTGAAACTTACAACTCCTTGCAATATCCGATCATATTTCGGCCTCTAGAATAATAATATATCTTGTGGATAGCATAACAAACCATTAAGTAATTTAAGAAGTACCATTATTACGCAACAAATATAGATTAGGATGCAGCCCTTATGGATAGCACAACAAGACTTTGTCGTGACTCTACCCTGTTTAAGGCATCATTATGACATAGTTTTAGTTTGTCATCAAAATCTGACATGTCTTGTTAATAGCACAACTAACATGTTCGACCCGATTTTCAATCATAAAACTATAATGATAGAGAGCCACACTGTATGTTCTCAACGACACACGTTACGGCTTTAACTTTAAAAATGAGGGATTTTATAAAATTCTATCTTGGTCTCAACTTAGGTGATAGTAAATAAATCTATCATATATATTTAACTATTTAGTATACCTAGATAACAACTTGATTTAAAATCAAATAAATAAACTATGCATCAAATATACATGTCATTTATGTGGTCATCGACAGCACGGCAATTAACTTGAGCATTACAATTAATTATCATAATTAATATATCAATTATATTAACTATATGCAAACACACAGGTCCTAGTGATCTTATCTCCTGACGCCTTCCTAGTTATACTTGTGGATCATCCTCTCTCTCCTTTAGCCATCGCAATCAATTACATTATAAAAAAGATATAAATATCAAATTTACATAACTGTAAAAGAAAGCCTTATGGTAGAATACATAAATGGAGGGAGGTAAGAGTATATTGAAATGAGATAGAGGGAGGCACACAGGCCTCAATAACTAACACTTAATTAATACCAAACCATTCTACAAATAGATCAACATCCATAAATGTATCATCACATGACATAAAATTATAGTGCATATCCATGACCATAGTTAACTTTTAACCATCCAGACTTAATTGAGCTCATCACATGAAGGCTGAAATTTTTGAAAATAAATAATTTTAGTTTTCTCAAAACTTGAGATCCAATGAAAAATTAGATAACTTGAATTTTTAAAAGAACAGTTCTAAATTAAGTTTAATCTAACACTTAGATTAATGATTACTACCTTAACAACTCTTGTTAAGTAATCCACAATATTATTTAAATTTCTCAACAATTCTCATTAAGAAATCCTTAAGGTAAATAATATTTAACAACTCTTATTAAAATTACCTCAAGGTCAAAGTTAATTTCTTAACAATCCTTGTTAAGAACGTGTAACAAGTTTAATATAACACTTAGATTGAATTAAATTTCACTAACAACTCTTGTTTAATGAAATAATATACAATTTAGAACAATTCTCAATTGGATTTAGTCTAACTCTTAGATAATAGAAAATTCCCATAACAACTTTTGTTAAAAGGAATTTTCTAGAAACAAATTCAATCTCATTTAGAGGGCATTAATAAATAAAATTTAATTTCTTAAATTTTAAAACAAATTTAAGATTTAATTTTAAATTTTATTTTGTTAAATGCCCCTTGGGTAGAGGGGTCACCACACCGCAGAAATGATCATTGAGCGATGTTTGGCCCGCACCACACCGCCGTTGTGACCGCATCGCACCGCGGAACACGAAGAAGAGATTACCGCAAATGTGTCGTACCAGACGAGAGAGCGAGGACGCACCATCGAGCGAGAATCGCGTGCATACCGCTAGAGTTCGGGTGCTTGCGCGGTTAGCGGCGTCGCTCTATCAGAACCACTCGGACGCAGATTTGAATCAGCGCAAGGTGATGTTCGATCACCATTCTTCTGTTTTTCTTACCAAAACGGATTGAGAATTGGGGGGTTAAAATTTTATTTTCCATTTCTGTTGCATTCTTCACTATCCCGCCCGGATCCTTACGGAGAATCCGTGCAGATTTTATGAAGAAAATCTGATAAATGTGTTTTTCCAGTGCATGACATGAAACATTAGTCGAGGGAACACGTGGAGATTGTAAAACCTCTTGCAAGAGTTGCTTATAATGTTTTTAGCATAAAGCTCTTATGTGTTCCACAGTGAAGTGAATTTACACCAGCTCTGTCATATTTTAGTCGTGATGGGGATGTACAGCATTTTGGCATCTTCTCATTTAGATGATAGATTCATTTTCAAGTGATCAATTTAGTTAGATTGTTATAGGATATAAAGTGGATATGAGTTAAGATTCTTATTTCTATCTTTCCTTTTTCTTGTTTGTCCTGATTGCAACTCTAGATCATGTGAAACGATAGCAATGGAATGGTCTTCAGAGGAAGATGGAAAGAAAATATATATGAAATATTTGTTCTATCTATATAAGTCCCTAAAAGGTATTGCTCATCAGTAAAGGGCTTGTCTTTTCTTAGTTAAGAAATGAAAAGGTGAAGATAGCCTTTATAGGCTCCATGTGGCTAAGTATGCTCATGTGGCAGCATCTTTAGGAAAGTACACTGTTAAGAAACAAATCTTATGTGGTAGGCTTCAATTCGGGGTAAAGGCCAATTGATACTATATGCTTTCAGGGAAATTGGCACCATAATTTTAAAGATTAAGTATTGTTGATGGCTTGGTACTTGTGTTCCCTTTTGTTTTCTTTTGAGATGTATCTAAGGTTGTGGCATACAACTATTCATTCTTTTCTCATGATGTCTTAGTTGACTTGATAATTAATTTGTGTAATCAAGTTTAGAGCTGAGCTGCTGACGAACCACTGTAGCTCAGCTCAAATTTAGCTTGGCTTGGTTCAACTTACTGGTGGAAATGAGCCGAGTGTAAGCCTGAGAGTGAGCTCATTTCACCAAATGAGCCGAGCCCAAGGTGAGCACAACTTGGCTTCGAAAGCTTGTAAGCCGGCTCGAAAGAGAATGTTTTAATTAATGTGAGTTTTAAATTTACAAGCCTTCCATTGGAAGGTACCCAAATAGCCTGCTACAAAGAGTCTGAACAGCCCGCCACAAATCCGCGTCTAAGTGATTCTGAGATTCAAATTCTAGCAGACTTTACAGGGGGAAAAAGAATTTTTTTTCAGAAGCTGACTTTGGACTAAACATGGACCGCGGGGGGTGGGGGCGTTTTGTAGGATTTTTTGGTCATGTGACGCGCACCACTTTGATTGGAGAATAGGAAAAGAATAAGACTTTTTATTTTTAAAATAAGGTTAATTATAATTTGAAGGGCGGAATGACATATACCGCGTTAAAATTACTTGTATTAGAATAAGGAGAATAAGCAATTCGATCTTAGACTCAAAAATTACTTATCCTTCTTATTCCATTAGTGGGTCTCACATAACTATCAAAATTAAACACCCCTTATTCTACTCTATACTATTCTGGATAAGTAATTCTAGATAACCTATTCTGCAAACAAATTGCGGTAAAGCTCCCACCCAAGGCCATCTATAAATAAACCTTAATGGGTCACTTTTGCAAGTGAATTGGGCCAGCTCACTAACTCACTCAATGAGTTACATAATCAAGCGGGCTCGGAGGCTCGAGTTTTTCTGGCCGAGCTCAACCTCGACTTACGTTCTCAGCCTGAATTAAGGCTCAAGCTCAGCTCAAGCTCAATTTTTTTTTTGTCGACTGGAGTTCAAACTTGACAAAACTTGATTCAATTTGACCCGTTGCCACTCCTAATCAAGTCTGCGAAGAATGTATGTTCCATGAAGAAGGATTTCTGACTGGTGCTTCATGATTTTTTCAAATGTTTCCTTGTTTATTTTATAATTTCATAATTCGCATTTTGACTTTGGTTCATCATTTATTGAAGTTTACCCTACAGTTGATTTTGTAAATGCATCTCCAAGACATTCATCATCTTTCACATCAGGTCTTATATCTTTGCTCGCATGTTGTGTGACTTCTTTTTTTAGTAACAGCTGTTATCTAGGAAATTTGCACAAACTTCTATAAACTGGTTTCTCAACTATGATTGGTATAAAATTAAACCTTGACAAATTCAGCTTTCAGAAAATGAAACTATTGGAGCATTTTGCAATGATGCAATCACTTTATTATTATTTTCCTTTTGTTTCGTCGGTAGATACTTTCATTATGTTTTTTCATAAATAAAGAAAACTGACGTTTTGTTTTGATAGGACATTCACAAAGCTGGTTTGAAAGGGGGCTGGACAATCGAAGTATGGCGAAAGTGAATAAAGTAATGACATGACCAACTTCTGTTGAGATCTTGATATGAGGCCCAACCTATCCGATCTTGCCATGTATGAACAAACACGTCCCTCTGTCTGTTTTCTTGTTCCTACTTGTGTCTTTATCATCATGAAGACTTCAATTAAATTCCCAATCTTTATTAAAGATATTATAATAATTAGTCTCCTCCCTGCTTCCTCTCACTCTTGTGACTCTCCTGCCACATTAATTCCCATGCCAAAGGGGGATTAGTCCAGTAACCGGTGGCCCAAAATAAATCCAGCAACTGCTGCAACATAGCACGGCACGCCCTAGGGCTCAAATTCAGCCAACTTGAGAAAGAAGTGAACATACGAATGTACATTATATGGAGACCAATATCAATTAAGGAAGGAAGCATCATGGGCATGTTACATAGCATCTTATTCCTTCATTCACTCCCAAAAACGTTCTGCTCAAGTTTGTCTAAGTTGTATTTTGATTATTCTCGTAAAAAGATTGTTATGACTAATTTTGCATAGTGGTCTTTTGTAGTTGCAGGTTCTCATTAGAGTTGTGTCAGTCCAAAATGACAAATCAATCAATTGGACGATACGCTAAAATGATACAGAATATGGATTCCTTGGCCAAGTCTAACATTTTTGTAGAAGCTAAATTATTATCATCTTTGTAATTAAAAAATTATTTTTTGTAGAATGACAAAATTCAAAATTAATAAAATCACTAGATCTGAAACAATGCACCCATAGTGTAAACATTGATAAAGAATAGATATTTTTCTCCCAACATTTGCTTAACCAGTAAATGTAAGAAAGAACATAAACTTCTGAGAATTGGAAAAACAAAAACAATCCATGTAATGAGAAAAAACGTGGATGTCCAAAACAGTGGGACAAAGATACTTTGATAAATTTATTTCATGTGATAACACCAGCATTTGTTAGCCTCTTTCTCAGTAACGAGCATAGATAACATGCTAAAAAAAGTATGAAGTGCTCACTGATTGATAAACAGCAACAAGGTCCAAGGCATCAATAGTATCATCTTTCTTCTTATGGAATTCCCAGAGAAACTTTCCTACTACAACATACCACGAAACTGGACTTCATCAACCCTATCAAAACTTTATGAATCACTCCATCATTGCTCAACCGCAAGATAGTCCTGAACATCTCTGCATCTAAATTTGTTGCATAACAACAAAGCTATATAGTTCAGTAAGTGTCCCCAGACCAAATGCTTCTGTAAATAGAGACAGCAATTGGAAGAATACCCATCAGTGCAATCTGAAGCTGCTCTGAGGTACTTGTCCTAACGATGATCTGACCTTTAAGCTTGTTATTCAGCCCAACACGAACAGCCATTTTAGTATTGCGGCCAAGAGAGAACTGAGATTGCAAGTTGGCTCCCAATGCTAAGTCACTACGCCACTTCATCAGAGAAAGCCCCAGAGTAGAAACATCTTGACCTATCGGAAAATCCTTCTCTCGCAGGCGCACTTCCAAGTTGGTCCCATATGCCACATCACCATGTGCACGAACAGCACCCGTGCTAGCAACCAGGCCCAATCTTTTCCCAACCATAAGCTGATCTTCAAGTTTCAATCCAGCGGCTGTGTTTTCCCCTAAGAAAGTAACTGATACTCCAGTAGCAGTTTTGTTCTTCTTTAAGTTCCTAAATTCTGTTTCACTCCTAAGAGTGTAAGCTAGGTGTTTCCCAACAGATTGGATATCAAAGCCAGCAAGAGTTGAACCATTTTCCCCATGTTTTCCTGAAACTGAGGATTCCAAATGAATGTTGAAGTCCTTCTTGTCTTTTGTTATCTGAAGTGAGACGCAAGCAGGAAACATACTGGCAACAGCAAGACTTTCTTCAAGACTAACACCATCATATCCACAATCATGATCCCACCCATGTGTATCCAGTACCGGCCTCACGATGAGCTGTGATGTTGGCTCAAGAAATCGGTAACGGTATGCTGGATTATCACAGTCAAATGATGGCGGCAAGACCATATCTGGTAAGGCGACTGGTACCGTAGCAGGAGCACCATCTTGATCATAATCATCTACCAGATCGCCAACCTCAGAGTCATCCTTACCTGCCTTCCCTCTTTTCTTCATCTCCTTCAGCCTTTTAAGCTCATCCTTCCACTGTTTCCTCTGAAGGAGCTTCACACGGTAATCATACTCATCAAAATAAGCCTTCCTCTGCTCTTTGTTAAGTTTGGCAATCTGACTTCTCCTCAAGGGCTTAAATGGAGGAAGCTGATCATATTCATCTTCTTCTTCCCCCTGGTCTGAATCTGACAAGTCACCCCAATCAATATCAGAATCACCATAGTCAACACCTTGATCGGTTGGAAGTTTTGGATGTACTCTAGACCGCAGAAGCGAAGACAGCAAGAAAGGTAATGGTGGGGACCGTACACGAAATCGAAACAACTTCCCAGGAGAACTATCTTGAAGTTTAAGAAGAGAATTAGCATCAGACAATATCTTTGATGAGTAGCAAAGAAGTAACATCCGAGTCCTCCAGCTTAGGCCATTAGGAAGAACCCTTTCGCCTTCTCTGTTCCTTCTACACGATGGATGGTTCTCAACAAGGGCCACCGGATTCATAAAAGGCATATCACCAGAGGCCTGCCTGATTGCATACCGAACAACACGGGATCTCTGATCTACAAAAACCTCATAGCTTAAGGGGGATCCACTGGGCCCATCTGGAGGAGCAGAAGCAGCATGTGTGAGAGCAATAATAGCATTGAACCAAATGGATGAACCCAGAGTACTGGTGATCGATTGCAGTAGTGGCAAATCATTGGAATCACTGGTTTGTGCGTCAAGGCGGTCAACATACAAAACAATATCTGGAGGGCATTTCTTTGTGTACTTCTTTATTGATGCAAGGATTCTCTTGTTTGCGGTCTGGTCCATTACAGAAGGTCTAAGGCCGGGGGTGTCAACTACATGAACCTTGATGCCATCAACAGTCCCAATGATCTCTCTGACGGATGTTGTCACTGGCTCAAATGCATCTGTATCAACTTTCTCTTCACCAAAGATGGAGTTTATGGTTGCACTCTTGCCTACTCCAGTCTTTCCAATGACTAGGATGTTGCAAGAGAAATCCAGAGTTCCTTTGTCATTTTCTTCAAGTTGTGTTGCCTTCTTTTTTGCATTCTCAAAACTGAATGACTGACCAATCTGCCTTCCGTGTTTGAGTCCCTCAGCAAGGCCCAGACGATAAAGCACTTGCGCTGCTACTCTGTCTTCAGGAGAATGTCCCAGTCTGTGGACAAGGCGTAGGAACTTCACCCTCATCTGCTCAACCTTCTCCCGTAACTTCTTCTCTTCCTCGTCCATGTTGCTCTCTGGCTCTCCTACCTCTGCAAGATCTGAAGGAGAAAATGGATTTGGCCCAAGTCCACGAGGAGGACCAGGTTGTAGAGACGTGGCCAAGGATCCTAAACCTGCAGGACGATCAACAGAAAATAGCCTGGTAGCATCTGGTCCAGTGACGGTGACACTACCACCAGTTGAAGCACCTGTCGCTGCTTTCAATAAAGCAGCCAATGCAGCAGAATCAAATAATTCTTTCCCATCTCCCTCCTCATCGGTCTCTATTTCTTCCTCAGAATCTGAAACAATCTGTCCATCCGCTTTATATGAATAATCCCAAGAGCTCCCGAACTCAGAACTGGTACCTGAAGACCCTTCCTCCAGCTCTTTTATAACCTGCTCAGCAGTTTTGGAGTTCCCCCAGGTGGCAACCTTAGTATGTCCATCAGCCGGTGCATTTTTCTTTTCTCCCTCAGTCAGATACATTTCATTATCAGTGTCTTCAGAAGTGCCGTTGATCTTTTTCAGGTCTGAGTCAGGAACAGAAATTACAGCACTTCCATTGTCAGCTACTTCCAATACCATGGCCGCGTCAACATCTTGTTTTTCATTTACAGAATCCCGCACAATGAGAGTTGGAATCACTATCGCCCTATCAGAGTACACAACACTGTCATCAGCTTCAACATTCAGTTCGGCCTGTTTGGAACTCACCTGCAGTTCAGCTGAAGTGTGCTCAATTTCACTTCCCTCCTGCTTAGATTCTGGAGAAAAAATCTCATCGGCACCCCCAGTCCCGTCCAAATGATCAGCCTTCTCCAGTGAATGCACACCATTACCAGACTCCATAGAGACATCGACCAGCTTCAGAGCATCATAACTCTCAACTTCTTCAATTCTTCCTTTTGTTTCAGGTGAGTCAATGGCCTTCTTTTCCCCTTCCTCTATGTGACAAGCAATGTCTTTTGTGCCAGCAGGTTGCAATTCCTCAGTTTCAACATCAGTACTTGATGTTCCAAAATCATCACCAAAACTAGAACCAGAGTAAGCTCTACTTTTCTCTTCAGTGACGTCAGAGTTTGCCACATCAGATTTCAATTCCATTGCCACCTGAGTATCACTACTTGTTTCTTCTCCAGTCCGAGTGCAGAAACCTTGCTCCATTTCATCCCTTTCCTTCTTGGATTCTGAAGGAACACTCTCACCACCGACATCAGTGCCTTCCAAATGATCAGGCTCCTGCACTGAACGCTCAGCATCTCCAGAATCTAGAGAGATATCAATCACCTTCAGTGCTCCGTTTCCCTCAAGTACCTTCTCTTCCTCTTCCCCAGTGTGCCCATTGTTTTCTTTTGTTTCGGATGGTTGCAATTCCAGAGCTTCGACAGTTACAGTGCTTCCTGTTCCAAAACTATTATCAGAATCAGCACCAGAATAAGCTCCATTCTTCTCTGCACTGACTTCTGATTTAGCTTCATCAGGCTCCAACTCCAGCCCCACCTGAGTGGCACCACCATTTTCTTCTCCCTCCCCGCTCCCCGAACCATCTCCCAGTTCCTCTGTCCCATTGATGACCCCCAAGTTGGACTGCAATTTCACCACCTCCGATTCCCCGACCACTTCGGCATTAGGGTTCGCCCTTTGTTCTTCCCCATCACCCAAGCCAACACCCTTATCTCCCCCCGCATCCTGCACCACCTTCTCCTCCACTGCAGTGGCAGACCCATCGCCGGAACCCACGGACCCAGGTAATTCAACTGCGGCAGCTCCATCAGATACAGGGTTCTCGTGCGGCACACCGTCTTCACCAACCGCATCCCCAGCCTCCACCAAACCCTCCTCCGTCTTCTCCTTCCCTTCGTATCCAGCAGCGTTCACCACCACATCGGTATCTCCACCCAAAGCCCCACCCTGGCGCACCTCTTCAGAAACCCCGACACCTTCACCTTCCTCTTCGTCATCACCGCCGCCCTCCCCCTCCACAACCCCGCCACCTCCACCCACCACACCAGCATCCCCCACACCACCCCCGCCCGAGGGCGGCGCAACACCAACAACCCTTGCCCGCAGAGCCTCCCCGTCGGAATGCCCCCCCAACCCATCGTCGAACAGGTCGTCGGCAACGTCGTCCTCGTCCTCGACAGACGGCCGCGCCTTCGGCATGGCGGCCCCCCTGAGTGAGAGGGCCGGCGGCAAGGCCTGCTCTCCGAAGTCGTCCTCCGGGGCGGCCTCGTCGTCGGGGTCGGCGACAAGGGGGCGCTCGGAGGCGGTATCGAACTCGGGCTCGGGCTCGTCCTCGCCGCTCAGGAAGTACTCCTGCTCGGAAGAAGCGGAAGAAAAGGAGGGCGAGGGGGAGCGCGAAGCCGCGCTGGGGTCGCCCTCCTCCTCCTCGGGGGCGGAAAGCGGGGCGCGGATAAGGAGGGCACCCGAGGACGAAGCGGGGGGACCCTGTGTCGAGGAAAGCGCGACACGGGAGGAGGCCGCCGAGTCCATGGGTGTCGGCGCGCGCTTGGTTCCTAGGCGGGGAGGCACATGCGCGCTGCAATGGGTTTTGCTGTAGCAGCTGCGCTAGCGGCAGCGGCAAACCCAAAACCAACAGAGATTGTGTGAAAAGAGAGACAGAGAGGGAGAGGAGAAATGAAATGATAAGCTGGTTTCTTATCTTCTTCTCTCTCTTTTTCGTTTCTACAAGTCTGCATCTGTTTGGAAGGAGGTGAGACGAGGGTTGTGGGGTCTTCGGGAATGGAGGAGGATTGGGAAAGGGAAGAGGGTGGCCACACAAAGAAGGTGAGATTTTGTGGGGGTAGGGGTGGGGAGTGTGGGAAGAAGAAGAATGGGTAAGCCAGCTTTGTTGCACTCTTGTAAATATCGAAATCTTTTTTTATGTATGTATTTTTATATAAAATATATATAATTTTAACTTATAATCGAATATATCTATTTCTAGAGCTTTATTGTGTGAAAGATTTTATAGTTATGCTCTTGCAACGAATTTCATGTGCTACTGTGGCTTTTAGTGACATTGAGCTTTCTCCTGTGAATAAATAGTGGATCAAAGATCACTGTCATGGTATGTGAGAGGAAGGATTATTCTTGAAGACTTGTGATAACGTTGCTCTATAGGTAGTGAGATTCGTTCGTGCGGTGTAGCCGAGTGAAACTCTCTTGGGACACCTTCCTTTTTGGGGAGAGGAGGTCGGATGTTCACCCCTCGCCAGGACGAGTGGGCACTGTGGGCGGAGGGGGGGGTGTTTCGGCGGATTTGTGGTGGCCTTCGGGGTCAATCCCCGATCGACTGGTCATTGGGCTTTGTCCTTAGTTGTTTGGACTATTGTCCAAAAAAAAAAAAAAAAGTAGTGAGATTCATAAGGATAATGTTGCTTTATGTGATGGAATTTTCATGCTTAGAATATTTATGCAAATAGGTTTAATCATCACAGCTATAGGGAAAGAAGAGGTCTAATTAGGAAAATTTGTTGAGATTATTCAAATCTAAACTCTTCCATTGGGAGGATTTATCGTACATGTCTGTAGGGACTTGTGCCCCATGTACCCTGTAGGTGATAGTGTACGTGAAGAGTATATTGCTCCTTTTTGCGGGATCTTTGAACTCGGGATACTCGTTTAAATAAACCGTAATTAGAAAACCCTACTCTGGAGATTGTTCCTGTTTAACAAAAAAGGGGTTGGAAAGAACTTGTAAATATATGACAAGATGGATAGTCCATTCTCCTCCTATTTTTTAGTTATATGCTATCTTATGAATGAGTATATCTTTATAGACAATGGAACTCATTTACGCACTTTCAATATTTATTATATATAAAATATTAAATATTTTATATTAATCACTCTTGTAAGTTAAATTTTAAAAATGCCGTGCTCACTTACATATTATGTTGCATTATCTTCCCAGTATGTATAATGTTACAAATTTGCCACGAGCCACAATGTTGACATATTTGATATGTATGAAGTTTCATATATGCATATGTTATCTTGTAATTCTGTGTAAGATAATTTTAACATACAAACATGGTTAATATGAAATTATCCTTAAAAATTTAGGTGGATTCGCCTAATTCCCCTTTGGTTATCGAAAAATCACATGGTTTTGGATTAAAATAGAGGTACGCATACTTTCGGATTAAAAGACAGATACATAAGTATGCTATAATAAACAGAGCTAACACGTAAGATAAGATGGGAGTAGATTGGAAGGTTCTTTCTTCTAAGAGCAAACAGGATGATAATAATAATAATAAAATGTATTGATTTAGATTTAGATTATGATGATTCAATGATTTATGGAGAATGTGTTTTATGTATGTTTTCAGAATTACATTGAACATATGAAGTGATTTATGAAGTGCGTTATATGTTTTTTTTTTCAAGAATTTACATTGAACGTGTGAAGTCAATGTGACAATATTAGAGTTTATAGAGAATCTTGATATTTGAGTTATTATCTAATATTTTTTTAGCAAAGTAGATTGAGAATATATCATCACGATATTAACAATGTCATTTAGAGTGTGGATCTCTACATTTTTAAGAGTTTAGAATAAGTGTTGAATCTTTGGTTATGCGTAATAGTTAGTTAAGAGTTTAGAATAAGTGCTTTCAATATTTACCTGTTTAACTGCCTGTGTCGTGATTTAGATTTGTGACTGTCCAATAAATTAGGAAAATTAAATTAACTACACTGATATTCACTTTGAAAATTGAAGTATTGTTCAACAGAGAAGTGATAGGGAAAATAACATCATGTTGAGGGGGGCAGGGGGTTGCTATGGGGTTTGGAATGAGTTAGCAACCTCGAGTTGATCTTCAACTTCCAAATTATTGAGCTTGCTTCCTCCCACGGACAATATAGGTAAGTACCTATATTGTGTATTTTTTAACTTCCAACTTATTTTATTATTTTTTAACTGTCCAATCAAAGATCATATTATACAAAAGCCAACCTAAGATAGGCCTCTAATTCGGCATCTTAAAAAAAACAAAAAGAAAAATTAATGTGCTGCTCCCATGTAGGTGCAATTCACATGGATTGCACTGCCTAGGATGGAGAGCATGTACATACTCTTGGGAGCATGTTCTCTAAACCTTGTATGTGCTCCTCAAAGCATATATATGTTTCTCAAAATACATATGTGTTCCCCAAAATCTAGGGCGAAAGCAAATTTTTATTTTTTTTAAGGCACTCATGTACAATGACGTTAACGTGTGACGACATTGTGGCGATGTAGAGGGGTATGTTGGGGAACACCATGTGCTGTTTTGGATTGGGGGGTGCATCTCTTCCCTGGGGTGGGTCCTCTCGGGAACCTTTGGAGGGCCTGAGACTTAACTTTTCAAACCGATTATCGGGATTCCCGATATCGACTAATCAAACTGAGAGCTTCATAGGGGCGCACGTGGCTTTCACATGTGCCGCTTGTGGAATGGGCCACTGGTCATACTGGGCCGTAGCCCAGTTTACCCTCGTCAATATGAGTTATTACTGTACTTCTTGTAAAATGACTTATAAATCATGTGACATTTGTGACAATGAATTGCAAATAAGTGAATGAGGGAGAGAAAGGGTTAAAACAATAGTGTGGACAATAAGACATGTAATAGTATAGGTATATTAGAGATTTTCATTGGGGGGATGTTTGCATTCTCAACATTTTCTAAAAAATACAGCATTACGGGAAATATTTCCCAAGAAAACAAAACCATGTAAACTAGAATCATGGGGAACATTTCTCCAAAGAGAGGTGAGGAAGTAAATCCCGTGGGAAAAGAGAATATTTTGGGAATATGTGGATTGTTTTCTCAACTAATTTTTGCTCGTGTTTGCAAAACCTGTGAAAATTAGTTAGGAAAATATTTCCTAAAAAAAAATTAGACAATGCAAACACTTAAAAATGAGAATTTTAAATAAGATATAATAAATAGTTAAGATGAGTGAAATAGATACTCAAATAATCAGACTTGGAAAAAGGTGTATCCTTTGTATCTCAAATCATTCGGATACATATAATATCCTTATCCTTATGCTTTAAACTACATCATTTTATAAACTTTAAGTTTCGGCAACGGACGAATAAATGAATTTTTGATCATCATTTACATCCTTATTTGTGATCTCGTGCACATATAAAAATTAAAATTTGATTTTTAGAGATAATTTCATATTAATCATTCTAGCACGTTAATTTTAAAAATATTTCACATCCTTATAAAAGTAATATATCTATCAAATATGCTATTTCAATGGCATATATAAAATATTTATACATATCAAATATACTATCAAAGTGAAAATTTTGAACCATTATATATATATATTAAGATGGTATATATGATAATATGTAAATAAGCATTATATTTTAAAATTTAACATATAATAGTGGTTAACATGAAACTATATTTTTTTTAACCACTATATCATAACTTAAGTGATCCAATGCTCAAAGAAATGATGATAGAAAATTTTCTTATTATCTGATAACAGAAAGCCTGTTGTCTAAAAAATATTACTAATAGAAGTATTTAACATAGTAACGAAACACCTAGAAGATGCAAGAGAAATTTAGGCAAAAAAATGTTAAATTGTACGATGTAGATGTTTGGTTCAAACGGTGAAAAAAGACGGAGAGTCGGAGACCGTTTGTACTTCGCTCCGCCTGAGGAGTGAGGACCAGAGCACACGTGCACGATGCTGTCTGCCGGGTAGCGAAGGGCGGATTGGGGTTACCGGGACCCAATACTATATCCATTTAAAAGCTTAACGGGTATCCTGCAAATTACGCGTGATTTCGGGACGTTTTTCTTTGATTTCCTTTTCGGGAGAGGCAGCTTCGGGTGCGCACTCTGGCCTAACCCAAAAAACTCCGACCTATAGCAGGACTTTTGTATAAAGCTCGTTGGATACTCATTTGGATAGCTTTCCGTTAACGTGGCCGCCTTCCTCCTGCCGCCGTTAGTTCGCTGGTTCGGTGGTTCTCACGATTCACGAATTCAAATTGTTCGGCTGTCTTGGCAGAACAGCGGTGCCTCTCCAACGGAGCCGGTGGAACTATAGCGGTGGTCAAGTGACCAATCGGCGATGGATTGGTTGGTTCTAGTCATAAATAAAGTTTTATCAAAATTGTTTGACTTGAACTCCATAGAACTCGGCTCTCAGTAAAAATTATGTAATTGGAAATTAATGTGAATCAAGATGAGTCAAAAGAGACAGAACAAATTTAAATAAAAAAGATATGGTCTAAGACCAGGTTAAAGTGAGTAGTTCAACTCAAAATTTATATCTTTGATTCAACTCAAATCTAATTTATTTTTAAAATTTGAAATTTTATTTTATTTTTAAGAATTAATTTAAAGAGACGCGTCAAATTATAGTTTACTAGGTTCCGGTGGACCCTCACACTGGCCGTCGGGGTCCTCAGGGGGCGGCCGCTTGTGCCACAGCGCCGCTTAATTTCCGGATTTCCCGAGTGGGGGTCCAGCGGCGGAGACCCTGATTCGTCGCTCCTTCCCCGGGCCCGATTTATTAACATTAACGATCGTTTACTTTCTCGGAACCAAACACCAAAATTACGTCGGTAATTTCAAATTGGGTGACCAGATCCCAACCCACCGACTTCCTCCCTCGCGGAAGACCCAATAGAAGCCGTTAGAGGAAACAATAACCTATGCCCCCCGGGCTCCCATTTAAAACCCGCTTCTGAATCTCCATTGGAGATTATTAATTGCTTGTTAGAGAAGAAAAAAAAAGTAATAAACGCCGCAGCTAAACAAAGAGAAGCTGCTTGTATAGAAAAGTCCTCCCCCGGTGCTGCCTATTTTGTAACCCCTTTCTCTCTCCTGTCCTCTCCTCTTTTCTCTCTCTCTCTCCGCCGCCCGCGCCTCCCCCCCCCCCCCCCCCCTTTCTTTTCCTCCAGTTCTTTCCCTTTCTATCTATCCCCTTCGCAGAGGCGGGGAGGAGTCCCAATTCGGATCGAAACGCAGAGGAAGAGGAGGAGGGGGGAAGGGGGAGAGCGGAGTAGCGGGGCCATGGTGGAAACCAGGAGGAGCTCGGCGGCGGCCAAGCGCGTTTCGCCATCGTCCTCGTCGCCTCGTTCCGAGGCCAAGCGCGCCAAGGTTTTCTTGCTTCTTGCCTCTGTTGGTTCCCTTCCATTCGATGGTTGTTTCCGTCTGATTCGTGCGTCGTCGTCGTGGATTGGTTGGTTGGCTTGGGGGGATTCCTCAGGTGGAGGCAGCGGCGACGGGGGAGGGGGAGGCGGCGGCGCAGAGGGAGGAGCGGGCGAACTCGAAGGAGGCGGCGGGGATTCCGTCCGATCCGGCGACGGCTCCGGACCCCCCTATCGAGTCCGCGGAATCCGCGGCGCTGGCGGAGGATACCCCCTGCGAGGATGCGCCGGAAGGCTACACCGCCGAGGGGTTTCTGGCTCCAGGTCCGATCTTGCGCCCGGAGCAGCTGCATGCGTGTTTTCTTGCGGCTGGTGTCCTCTCTTTGTCTGTTTTTTTGTTGGATTCTAAGCTGCTTATGTTGGTTGTTGGAAGGGTGTACCGATATGAAGGCCGAGCAGGTAGTGCAGCCATTGACGGTGGTGGATTTGGCCAAGAAGAGGGTGGGGAAATCACGGCCGAAGGTGGCCTGGGGGAAGCTTCTCTCACAATGTTCACAGGTTGGTACTGCTCAACTGACTCGTCTCTTTAAGTGATGTTTTTCCAATCCCTGTTTAGGAGCTAGAATTTTTGGCTTCTTCACGTTGATTATTTAGGGAAGAACACAGTGCATCGAATTTAGGCACAAATTGATCTGTCTGCTACCAGCATACCTTTCCCCCCGATTCATCTACTGGAGAACTGGTGAAAATCTTGGATAAAGCAATGGCTAATTTTTATTGGTCTTAAATGAGCAAGTTCCTGGCTCAACCTGACAAGCATTTAAGAAAAATCTTACATTTTTTAACGGTAGATTATCAGAATAGACCAACGGTAGATGACCCATTTCACATAATATTGTTAAGCGAAGTCATTTTAAACTTTAGGAATGTTTACGAAAATAAGAGAGTTTCAACTTGTAGTTCAGTTATAGCGGCTAAATTGTCATGCCTTTGTCTGGTTAAGCAGCTGAAAAAAGTAACGTACAGGATTGCAGATCAATGACACGCAATAATTCCCCATCTTGCACAAATAAACATTCGTGATGACTTGTTGATGTACTCATGACATTGGTCTGCATCCATTATTGTGGTCAGCTGGGTTCCTTGCCACAATCGTAGGCGCAAAAGCTTTGACTCAACTGAAATGAGGTTAGAAAATGTAAGGAAGTTCTGATAATGGACATTAGAAGTAAGATGTGTGTGGAGAAGGAAAATACATAAGTAATAAATGCAAAATGGCAGATACAAAGTGAAGGAAAATACAATTAATTGTGGAGAGAGTATATATAGAGTATATTAATATTTCATGTGTCACCTTCATGCATTTAAATTGAGGATCCATTGAGGGTTTGAAGTTTGCTGTGTACAGAGGCATATAAACCTCATGTTTTATTTGGAAGGTGGCAAAGCCACAATTGATATTAAGAGTGCATGATGACAGGCAAGCAAAAACAGATTGTTACCAGGATGGTAATACAGAACACAATAGAAACACAGACCACAAAAGAAAGAAAGAAAGGAAAGGAATGAGATCAGAAGAAATTGTAGAAGATAAAAGAGGCTCTCCTGGAAGGTCAATACTCCAATTGTTGATAAGGTTCATGCAATGAGTAATGATAAGAAAGGGAGATGAATATAACTGATTGAAGCATCTTGAATTCCTTTCCTTCCAAACTCCCATAGAAAAGCACCAAGCAACATAATCCAAGCATCTTTCCCATGACTAGTTGGAGAACACTCATCCCAAGAGGAAATCAGAAAGTGTAGTGATTGCGGCTGATTCCATTTCATATTCAGGCAGGCAAAAAGAACTTTCCACATAGCTGATATAAACTTCATGTGCCTTGGACTGATATTCCTCAAGCTATTTTAATATAGATCCATGCATGGGACTGGTAATCTCTTGTGGAACTGCATAGTACAGTAGTGCTCTTTGGTGGCTTTCACTTCTGCCAAGTATACCTCACATCGCATGGAAGTTTTAATGTCTTGATCCTTGGGGATCCTGTCTGCATGCAGGATAAAAAGCACTCGTAGCAGAATGGGGAAAACTGTGCCTGCTTTATGGGAAAACTCCATTAAGTTATCCTAGCAGAATGGGGAAAACTGTGCCCGCTCGATGGGAAAACTCCATTAAGTTATCCTAGCAGAATGGGGAAAACTGTGCCTGCTTGATGGGAAAACTCCATTAAGTTCTTAAGAAGGAATGCTTTCACGTGGGTGATGTTTGTTAATGGAAAGTCAACCACTCAAACATTTCAGTCTTGCAGGAGCATACATCATGGATAGAGAGCAAGTCCCATTTAATGACTTGCATCTACAGTTGGGTGAAAGCATGTTGCGATATAGAACAAGTCCCATTTAATGACTTACATCTATAGTAAGGTGAAAAGCATGTTGCGATATAGAAAATAAAAAACCGGGGGGGGGGGTGTCGAAGCTAAATATATATGCTATTAGTAAATGGAATACATCATATGTGAGGATTGGAGAAAGAGTAGTGGAAGCTAAATATATATGCTATTAGTGAATGGAATACGTCATAAGTGAGGATTGGGGAAAGATCTTATGAATGGAATAGAATAATCCAAAGTTTGTGGTACACATCCAAGAATTAGAATAAACTTGCAATTTTTTTTGAAGAAAATTGTGATGGACCACCATTTTTTTTGGAAGAATAATTGCCTTCCTTTACCTCCCTTGCAATCTCCAGCTGCACCGTTTTTGGATCCTGTGCAACACTGTCCTGATGTCCCTGTCTACGCCTTTGAATGAGACTCCTATTTTATCCACATCCCTAGTGTGGACCTCCATAAGCGTTTCCACCTTTGCTATTATCTCCTTAACCTTCGTTTTGTTGAGCTCCCCTCCTTCCTCCCCTACTTGAAGAGGGGTTTCCTGGACAACCTCATCTTCCACGCCTCTGCTATCCCCTGCTTAGTCTGGCTCCGAGGGAGGGCATTGAGAAAACATCAGATCACACAGTACCACAGAATCTTTTTCCTTCTCCTCTTTATCCCTGCACAAAGCCCCCATAAACCCCTTTTCAATGTCAAGTTCCCTGTCCCATATCTCTCCCTATTTCCGCCACCACCTCCATGACTTCCTTGTGAACAAAAGCCGGTGGGTCCTGCCACGAGGATAGGAGGCATCTGCTTGTGACAGGTTGCCCCCGTCCGAGGTTGTTGGTGGCAGGTAAGAACATGCCATGGGAGGAGACTGAGAGAGGCTATCTCTGAGCACATCGGAGGGCCCCTATATGAGGCTCCAACTCCTCTAGCTGGGCAGAAGCCCCCTGACCTATCTCCTGGAGACGGGGAGAACTGATGGTGATTGTCGTTGGCGAAGCACGGATGGGCAGCGCCGCCAAAGACTGTCGGTGTGGAGACTGGCCTATGGAGAACCCCGTCATAAGATACCCAGGTTCGGGTAGAGAAGACGAGCCATATCAGGACCAGGAGGGTTCGATACGAGACATACACCGATTCCAAAAATACTCGATCAAGCAGGCATCTGGCTTGGACTGGCCTCGGCCTAATGCAGGTATGTGCTGTGAGCCGGCTTGGAGGCGGGGCAGTTGAAATTAAATCTGCTGGCCCGAGCACATGACCGTCATTTGCCTACTATGTCCCTAACCTCCTGCCTCTACAGTGGTTGCCCAGGCTTTTGCCACCGTTGAGGAGCACCCTTAGGATGAAGGTCTCGCCTTTATGGACACCTATAACACCTGTGGAACATCATCCTTCACTTGGGCTTCCACGATGACCACGAGCACAAGTGGCCCTCTGACAAACCGTCTCTCCACTTGGACACCCCGAAGCAAATCCGGCGAGCACCTGGGAAGAAGTTCCTCATCTTGCAGGGCCAATGAAACTCCGGAGAGCTTGAGCTTGGCGTAAGACTTCTCAAGGGCCGAATACATAAGGTCTTGAGGATTCCACATCGTGAGGCTAATACAGAGCCCCTACCCCATGAACATACCAACGTTGGTAACCTTCTCTGCTTAAGGTCTATCCTTACATACTAGACTGAAAGAATCCTGGGAGATCTAGGAAGCCTGCCAGGATTTCGCGACCCCCCATCTATCAGCTAACGGTTGGAAGGCCTGATGATCAAGGGCGCTCCCCACAACGATGCAATCACGCACACGCCTCCTAACCCAGCTCCTCATCTCCTCCAATCGATTGGACTTCTTTAAGACAACCCTTTGAAGCCCTTCCTGGCGGAAGCCAGGGGGTTACGGGGCGGAGCTTCATACCCTCTGCTTCCTGCTTCTCTCACTACGTAGGCATACAACCACTTGCTTCCTACCTTACAGAAATGCGCTGGTGACCCTCTATCCCACATCTCCAGCACACCAAAGGCAAGCGAAAGGCACGTGGGTAGGGCTTAGGTCCTCCCCCTAGGGAAACTTTGTTAGCTCCTGTCGCCGGGTGGCCACGAGCTCCTTAGAACAGCATGGGACTGAAGTCAGAGAGGCATCCACATCATCGAATCAGGTATTCGATTTTTCAGATGGAAGCTTCCTTCCTTAGGAGTTTTCTTGTCTAGCTCGGTAGAGAAGCCATACAAACACCTTAAAGCAAGCAACATGTAGGAGAGGCCAATAGGTTCTCTCTCCCTTTTTTCTTCTGGCTGCCCTCCTACCCACTCTCTCTCTCTTCTCTCTCACTCTCTTCTCCTTTCCTCCCCCCCTTAGTCCCTCTCTCTCTCTCTCTCTCCCTTTCTTTCTATTCCCCCTCTCTTGGTTAGTTGGCTAAGGATGGGAGAAAGAGAACATACTGTCTCCTCGTACTTGCTTATAGTACTTGTGTGATATCCCTCCGGAGGCCCTTCTTTTGGTCCATAGCCATTTCGTGAGGAGATCTAAGTTAAATTGGATGATATTCTTAACTCCCAAACCTCCATTCTCCTTAGCTCTGCTCACCTTTCCCTAGCTTACTGCATATTCACCCTTCTTAGGGTCACTAGAACCATGCCAGAAGAACCTAGCCTGTATAAGTGTATAGCCGCCGAAGTCTTAGCAATCCTTGTGAGAATCTTGAAGATGGAGAGGTAGTTTATAGGGAGACTATCGAGAACTGATATGCATAAAGTCTGCCTCCCTCTATAGGAGAGAAGTCTACCTTTCCAACATGCCAGTCTGCTTTCAAATCTCTTCACAATCCTCTCCCAATCTTTGCAACGAAGCGCCCCTGGTAAGAGTGGCAGCCCGAGATAGCAAATGGAGAAATTCCTATTGGACATCCAAGGATAAAAGAAGTTCTTCTGAGTTCTTTTGCCATATTGATCGCAATCAACTGACTTTTTTTAGAAATTAACCTTCAAACTTGTGACTTCATTAAGCAATTTCAACATGAACCTGGCTACACAAAGATGTTCCTCTAGAAGAGGATAGTATTAGCCGCATATTGTAGGTGGGAGAGTTGCACACCTTGCTGAGTCACCTGGAAGCCTTTAATGAGGATAGCATCTTCTGCTCTCTCCAACACTCTACTAAGGATGCGAACCACCAGTCCTTGACCCAACTCTCCCACCTGTCCCCAAATCCCATAGGCTTGATGACCTGGGATAAACATTCCCAACTAATCCTGTCATAGGTTTTTTTAAAGTATAGTTTTAGTACCACCCCTTTTTGGTGTTGCATCTTCATATGGTGGATCCCCTTATGTGCCACTAAAAAAATTTCTCAGATGTGTCTGCCCCTTTTTAAAAGCTCCTTGATTGCTGTTGACCAGCCTGTTGATCACTCTATCTAGCCTAGATGCAAGCATCTTGGTAATAATCTTGTAAACACCATTAAATAAACTTATAGGCTTATAATCTCTCAAGTTATTAACAACTTCCTTCAGGACAATATAGGTTTTATTAATACCCTTAAATGAGCAGTCCCTTCCTGAAACTCCACAAGGGCTTGAAGCAGATCTACCTTAACAATATCCTAGCAATGTTGAAAGACGTAGGGAAACTATCTAGGCTTGGAGCTTTGTCACCTGCAAGCGCAAAAAATTGCTTTCCTAATTTCTTCTTTAGAAAACGGGGTTGAAAGGTTTTCTCTCTCGCCCGGGGAGAGAGAGAGGGGAGGAGATCCTTAGAAAAGGACAGCCGCATCTATGTATCCTCAAAGAACGTCTATGTATCTCTCATGTTATCAAGAACTTCCTTCAGGATGATATAGGTTCTATTAATACAATAATACCCCTTAATTGAGCAGCTCCTTCCTGAAACTCCACAAGGGCGTGTAGCAGATCTACCTTAACAATATCCCAGCAATGCTGAAAGAAGTAGGGAAACCATTTGGGCTTGGAGCTTTGTCACGTGCAAGGACAAAAAAATGCTTTCTTGATTTCTTCTTTAGTAAATGGGGTTGAAAGGTCCTCTCTCTCGCCTGGGGAGAGAGAGGGGAGAGATCCTCAGAAAAGGACAGCCGCATGTATGTATCCTCAAAGAACATCTTACAATACAATTTTTGTAGATGCTGCCTGATCTGTTGGTTTTGATCCACCACCTCCTCCACAAGGGCGTGTAGCAGATCTACCTTAACAATATCCCAGCAATGCTGAAAGTAGGGAAACAATTTGGGCTTGGAGCTTTGTCACCTGCAAGGACAAAAAAAATGCTTTCTTGATTTCTTCTTTAGTAAATGGGATTCAAAGGTCCTCTCTCTCGCCTGGGGAGAGAGAGGGGAGGAGATCCTCAGAAAAGGACAGCCGCATGTATGTATCCTCAAAGAACATCTTAGAATAAATTTTTTGTAGATGTTACCTGATCCGTTGGTTTTGATCTGCCACCTGCTCCCCACTTTTGAGGCTCCTGATATGGTTCATCCTCCTCCTAACTGAAGCCACACTGTGAAAATAATCAGTCTTCTTGTCACCCTCCTTTATTCATCTTTCTTTAGACCTCTGCTTCCAGTAAATGTCTTCCTTGAGTAGGATTTCATTGAAAGCTTCATTAAGAATTTCCTGTGTATTTTCTCCTCTGCATCTAGAAATCCAGCTTCCTCTAGGGCATCGAAGGCATCTAGTTGCTCCCTAATTTTATCCTTCGCCACCTTGCCCAGAAGGGTCTTTTTAGTGCACCACTTGGAAATCCAACCTCCTCAGTTTGGATATGAGTCTCGCCATAGCATTAGAACCTTCCTGAGAAACCTCCCATGTACTGCTCACTAAGTCAAGGAAGTCATGCTCTCAGCCAATAGCTCTCAATTCCGAACCTCGGCCTTCTAAAAGAAGAGCTGCATGAATGTAGGATGATAGGTTTACAATCTGAAGCCGACTATATTGATGTTGAGAATTGGGAGAATGCCTTGCATTTATGTGTAATTGATAGGCATTGTGTTGAACAACTTGAAGTCAATTAGGGGTACATAGTAATCATTAAATGCACCACCAACCAGTTGCATATAGATCATGATGGAGAGTCTTCTCTCATCTTTTGTCAACAATGTTACACCACTTCTTGTAATCACATTAATGTGCTTGTTCTTTAATTGCTTCTTTACTGTGTTTGTTTTTTTACAAGTATCTTATATCTTTTTTTATCATTTCCATCAACTACTCTTAGTACTTGAGTGTGTCTATTAATCTGAGGTAACACCCTACTCTATCCTAAAAGTGTTCATGAGGCAGCCTATGACAATTGCAATATTCTTGGATTTCTCCATCAAGGTTGCAATATGTGTCAGATACTCAAGACTATTAATTAAGGTTGCCAACTGATACTATACTTGTGTTTGCTTAAATTCTCTAAAGAGATGAAATTTGAAGCAAATGTAGTGGGATCAGCATTGGAGGAGATCTCAGCCATTTGCATAAATCCCTGTCATGTTTAGAATCCTGTTGTGACTACTTAGATGAAGCTGGTTACTATCTATGCCTGAGCCACTGGATCACTTACGAAAGGATCCTTACCAGTAGTACAATGACCACTCCTCCCCCCACTCCCCTCCCCCCCCCCCCCCCCCCCCCCCCCCCAAAAAAGAAAAAAGAAAAAAAAAGAGAGTTAATTTTTTAAAAAATCACACAGAGCTTTGCAAATGGTGCCCAAGCACAGCCTAGATACCATAAAAGGAAAGTTTTTGAGTATCTGGTGAGACAACAGTTTTCATGGTTGTTCTTTCTGTCATTCTCTGAGGAATCCTTTGAAAGAAGATGGTATAAGCTAGCACAAAGAGAGTTCTCAACCACCCCAAAAAAGAACCTCACACCTCATCCAAAGCATCAAAAAAGGAAGATGAAGAGGAATTTACATTTCCAAGGACTCTAGCTCACTCCCGACTCGATTGCAAATGAAATTTACAACCCGAATGGATTCCCTAGCTTCATTCATGAAAATCCTACGGTTTCTTTCTCTCCAAATGGGACCATATGGCGGTTTGAATAATCAACTACCACACAATCTGATCTTCATTGGGACCTTTGACATGCTGCCACTGCCGCAACAGACCTTCCACGTTGATAGCAGCAGAGAAATGTCGGTGCAGCTTGTCTGCCATGGCCTGCCAAACTTCCCGTGCAAATAAACAGCTCCTGAAGATATGATCCAACGATTCATCCTCCTCTCCACATAAGCAACAAGTTAGTGACACGTTGCATCTGAGACGGATCAGCCTGTCGCATGTGGGTAATCTAACAATGGCCGCCTCCACATGAGGATCTTCACCTACAGAGGTGAAATTGGTTTCCAACCTGCCGTGAGAAAGGAAACCTCAGTCCTCCATCTGCAAAGAGAGCTCTTTTTAACCCTGTATCAAGGCAATCTAAGAGAAGGGGGAAGGAAAATGCAACCGTTCGTGCTTTGCAAACTGAGATTATACTTTGGCTAAAGATTTGCTGTGATCACTTACAAAAGGATCCTTTCCAATATCCTCCCTCATTGAGTCCAGGGAATGAGCTGTAAAAGGAACCTAACCTAATGTATTCCTGTGCCCATCAATTTCCCTTCAGCTGTCTCATAACTCCACTATCAATTATAACCTCTATCATAACACACATCAGGTTGAACGGGTAGTCTGCATTTTTTTTTGAGTTGATTGGAGTTCAGTTCATTTCATGAATGCTGCTGCCTTTGGCTCCATTGGTAATGATTGCAGCTCAGATTCAAGGCCTTCAGATTCGGCGGGAATCTAAAATCTGTTGATTTTTTTTTCCAATGAAAACTCGTTGGAGAGATTCCATCCGAATCCGCAGCTGGGTGGCACGTTGAAAAGGGAAGCCTTTCCGATTTCTGGTATATCTTTTGAAAAGAGGATAGGAGGGAAATCTAGAGATTCACAAAAGTAAGACTCTGCTTCTTTCCACTTTAAAAGTAAGAGCCTGATTTCTTTTAATGACAAAACTTTCTTCCTTGCTTCTTTCACCTTTTACCCTCTTAAAAATAAGACCTTGATTATGTTTGAGGTACATTAATGTCTTTTGATTTGTTCCAAATCTGTTTAATGGTTGCTCCTATCAAAGGAGATTTAAGAAAATCTATAACTTCTCCCCAAATCTAAGTTTCTGACATGATGAGCTGGCGGCACTGAAAATCCAAATTCGTCCAAAATCTATAGTGTCAAAGGTGTTCTCAAAATGGAGCCTTAGTGCAATATACAAGGAAATTTCCTGGGCAACTTCAAAACTATTCTTCTTCTTTTTCCTCCTCTTCCTCTCTTCTCCTCCTTCTTGTTCTCCTCTACTTGGTCTTCTTTATCCTTTCTCCCCTTTTTCTCTTCTTCCTTTTCCTCCCTTTTCTACCCAACATGGTTAGAATTCAGTAGCTGCGTGGCTATGAATGGCAGGGTTGGTTGGTGGCAACCAGCAGCAAAAGACGACAGCAGTTGGTGGAGCGCCCCTCCAACTGCTGCAACACAACTGGAACACAGGAGAGTGGATTGGTTTTTTGAAAGTGGATAACCCCCCTGTGAGCAGATTGGACTGGATCAGACTGGACTGGATTCAGACCAGTTGATCTGTCTGATTTTGGCCCAATTCGGCAGATCCTCTGTCTTTCTTTGGGATTATGATTAGTTTTAGGGGCTGAACTAGGATCGGCTGGGGCCAATCCCAGTTCAAATTGGGTAATCCTGATTCAAGTCATCCAATTCTGCACTTCATGGTAGTGTGCGAGCCTCGGTGTTCCTTTCTTGTGACCTTGTTGAATTGTATTTTTTTATTTCTTCCTTTTTCTCTTTTCTCTAAATTCTTTGTCACGTTGTCTTGTGGACTATGTATATTTATCTTTACTAATGGTTGTTGGAAATTTGTCCTTTACCAATGGAAATACTTTTATGTCTTGTCGTTTGACAAAGAGAAAAATTATCTCTAGAGACCTAGAAAAAAGTTGGGTAATTAGTGAGAGAATCTATTGCAGAGCATTTTTTTTCCCTCTCTTCGTGGATCTACAATTGTGCATAGGCTCTTTCTAATTAAGGAATATCCACCCTAAAAGTGGCAATGAATTTGGCCTATATGTGTGGAGTGGGGATTCACATTGTTTCTATTATTTTTTTTCTTTTTGCTTCAAAGTCTCATTGTATATGGACCATATGGTTTGACTAAATGCTTGTTGGAAAATGCAGTCCTTTACCAAAAGGAAAAAAAAAAGATCTTTTATCAAGGGAAAAAGGTTTTGTTGGAAATCTATAAAAGTTTTAGTGGGAAACTTCAAGAAAAAAACTTATGTTTCTGAACAAATGATTTGCGGGCATTGTCCAATGTCTCAGTAGTATGGGAAAAACATAAAGTACCTGGGGACATAATCAATTATTAATGGAACGAAGGTGCTATTTTTCAATGACATATCTTGTTCTTATTTTGTCTTTAGCTTGTCATCTACTGCAGACGTTCATTTCCTTTAGTATTCTCTCAAATATCAGTTTACCTGTGCTTTAGGGTTTGTAAAATGTGTTTCCCGCATTTTTGCATAGAGATCAACAATGTAAATGTACATAAATATGCATTTGTGATGTAATGAGTTGGGTCCATGTAATTGCAATACTATTTTTCTTCTTTGTATACCTTTATATTCATGCTTGTCATCTTGTGTTAACGTTGTTTAACTCTTTTCGTTCTTCGTGGTCCAGAACCCTCACCTACCTATGTACAGTTCTACTTTCACTGTTGGTCATGGAAAAAGTTGTGATTTATGCCTGAAAGATCCAAATATCAGTACAGTTCTCTGTAGGCTGAAACAATCAGAGGTTTGGTCTTTGTAATAAGTTTTGTCAAAACTGGTAGACCTTAAATACTTTCACTAATTTTTATTGACATGTTTCATTTAGCGTGGAGGTACTTCAGTTGCCTCGATCGAAATCTCTGGGAGCAAAGGTGTTGTTCAAGTAAACGGAAAGGCCATCGAGAAAAATTCGAATGTCATCCTCACAGGAGGGGATGAAGTGGTTTTCAGTTCATCAGGGAAACATGCTTATGTATCCTTTTCCCTCCCTTTTTATTTTTTGCACTCAATGAATGATGTGATCTTCTTATTAAAATATGATTTTTTAATATTTTCAGCCATGTGGTTTGATTAACCAGGTACTTCTCTTAGGCTTTCTCAGAACATAACTTCCTTAAAATATTGCCAGATATTTCAGCAACTCCCTGCTGAGAACCTTACCGCACAAGCTTTGCCATCGTCTGTTGGCTTTCCAGATGTGCAGAGTGCTATTGCTAAGGGAGTGCACTTTGAATCAAGGTCAGGGGATGCCTCAGCTGTTGCTGGTGCATCGATACTGGCATCACTATCAAATTTTACAAAAGATTTGGCAGTGATTCCCCCACCAACACAGAATGGTGAGAATGTTGAGCAAGGACCGGAAATATCTGCTGTACGACCTGCTTGTGATGCGTCAGAGAGTTGTACTCCAGACCTTGATATCAATGACTATGTTAGGAATGGTACTGAATGTAATGGGTTACTGATATCTCTTCTAATGACATGGCTGCTATTCTGTCTGCTGCTCAGACTGAGAATGACAGCTTTCATGTTAATCCTGGTGGTATGCATTAAGACCATTTCTGCCAATGATTGCAGGTCCTACTGTTGACTTGGATTTGAGTGGAAGTTTGAAAGCTTACGAGGATCAAAGAGAGCCTGTCAAAGGTCTTGATTCCTTGTCCTCAACAAGGAGCCAAGCTTTTCTCGACAACTTGAGACAAGGCATTCTTAATGCCAGTGATATCGAAGTCTCCTTCAATAATTTTCCTTATTTTCTCAGGTGCCTGCATTGTACCCTATCTGCTGAGCATTGCTTCATTTCACTAGATGGTTGCATCTGAGTCATTTTCTTTTTTATACTTGAGATAGTTTGTTCAGACTTTCCAATTTTGTTATTATCCATATATTATTTGGTAGCTTTCGTGCTGTCAACATTTTCTGGTTCAATTTAGTGGTAGCATTAGGGTAGGCCATCGCAGTTGGCGTTGATGATATATGACTTGGTTATGTACTTGTTTTTCTTATCTTCCTTTTCCTTTCTTGTTGTGTCATATAGTTGTCAGTAACATTCACGAATATATGATTGATTGGCATTTGTTTTCTTGCAAATGGTATCTGGATAACCAAGTTGGTTTGTTAGACCCTTAAACATCGTTCAGTTCTTTTGGTCACATTACGAGTTTTTGATGATTATGTTACATGTTGTTAAATAGTGATGCCACAAAGAACGTGTTGTTATCATCTGCCTACATTCACTTGGAATGTAAGGAGTTCATCAAATACACAACAGAAATTTCTTCTACAAGCCAGAGAATCTTGTTATCTGGTCCTACAGGTTGGCTGCATGTTTTCCTTCACTGCGTTGGACAACAAATTTCCTCTGCTGTTTTTCTTTTCTCCTCTCTCAACATTTATTCTTCTGTACCACTTGCAGGATCAGAAATTTATCAGGAGACATTAGCAAAGGCACTTGCCAAACATTTTGGTGCCAGATTACATATAATTGATTCTCTTGTTCTGCCTGGTGTAAGTTACTCGAGATTCATTTGTGTCGTTAATGGTGGCATTATCATGACCGTATGGTTGAGAGATACCAACTGAATGTTGAAATGGCTACTCCTTAAGCTCCTGCTTTTTTTAACGTCCCTTCTTTCTCTTTCTTGGTGTCTGCATTTGAAGTCATCACTGGGGCCATCGTCAAAAGATCCAGAACCTCCTAAAGAAGGTGTGAGGACAGAGAAATCTGGAGGTTCTACAAAACAGAGAACTGCAATTTCTGATTCTGCACAGCTTAAGAGACCAGCTTCTAGTGTCGAAGCTGACATTGTGGGAATATCCACACTTAACTCCCAATCTCAACCAAAGCAGGAGGCATCAACGGCAACTTCAAAAAATTACACGTTTAAAGAAGGTGTGCTGTTTCTCTCCCACCTGTCCTTTTGGGGCATGTTTGGCATAGCTTATAGTTGGAAGCTATTTTTGGCTTCCTCTTACACATAAAGAAAGAATGGATGGGAGTGGTTATAGGTTATAGCTAATTTTATGCAGTTATAAAAGTCAAACCTCCCCCTAACAATCAACTTTTTCTTCAGTTTAGGAAGCTCCAATTGGAGCTTTTGGTTGGAAGCCAAAATAGAACTAACAGAGTATACAAGTGGCTTCCAACACCTACCTTTTTCTTCTCTCAAAGCAACTAGGAAAAGTCTAAAAGTGCTTCCAATTGGAAGCTGCACCGAACATGGCCTTAATGTTCTCAGTTCTTTTCTCTCTTTGTTGTCTTACTAGACTATGGCTTCTTCATTAGGGCGGTAAAGCTTCAATTGTAGCAGTTTTCAGAAATTTTCATTCCAATGAGGTTTGTATTAAGGAGACGTTTCCTACATGCTTTCTTTAGGTGACAGGGTTCGGTATTGTGGTCCAGTGCAATCAGGTGGATTTCCTATTCCAGCTCCACCAAGGTACATTCTTAACTTTTCTGATTGCATCTAATCTTTGTTTGAGGGTTTGTGGAACATATGAGCTTGTGTTTGTTCTGTTGAATACAATGGTTTTGTGATTTGATGTTAGGAGTTTACAGGCAGAAAGAACTTCTAGATGTCTCCAAAGTAAGGATTGTCTTAAAATACATGAACTAAAACGATGACGGAAAACTTAACATTTTCTTTCTTCTTGTTTGATTTGATGTTCACAGTCACTTGGCTTTTAGCGATGGATGATGCTTCAAAAAAAAAAAAACATCAACTTGACTTTATAATGATCAATTTGCTCCCATGATTAGGTGCCTAAAAAAAGGTTCGTCCCAGACGAAGTTGGGATCTGAAACTTGTGAGTTAATTATACTATAGTTCAATCTAATCTTGGACCTGATTTTTTTTTTCCTTGGGGTGGTGGGGAGGGGGGTGGGGAGAGAGAGAGAGCCATTGCAGATTTTCTGTGATCAAAGAGGGTGCCATGAGATGATTTGTATACTCATCTGTCACTTTCTTCCTTTGATTCTCCTCAATGCAATCTCCTTTTTCTTCATATATGTTTTCCCAATTTGGTCTTTGTTCTTTCTCTGGAGATTGTCTTTGAAAAAGTAGAATTTATTTTTACATATACTTCCCAATTGCCACAAGGGAATTCCTTTGGGCCCACTTTGATAGCAGGATAAAGCTGGAATAGGATAGCATATTCGGCTTATTTGGGTGCATTTGTTTTGGTCACACATGGTTTGCCATCTTTTCTGAGATCTCTTGGGAATATCGTTCTCTCAAAGGGTCCTAAGATAAATCTCTACCAAGATCAACAACAGGAGGGATATGGAGGAAGATTAATGGGAAGGAGTTGGATAAAGTACTAGGAGTAGGAGAGGGGGAGAAGAGGATGACAATAGATAAGGAGTTTTCCAACACACTTAGATGGCACTGAGATTCAAGAAAGCAATCCTTCTATATGTATAAACATGTTTCTGCGTTCTGCTTGTTATGATAGTGTTATTTAAGTATAAGATGATCATGATCTGGCCTTCATTCCCAGTCTCTTCGAGATCTCTCCAAGCTACTCTTTGGTGTTCTGAGATGATGTTGAGAGCCGGTATGGCATTCCTTGGTTGCACTGATTTGCATAATTGAGTGAAATGGCTTATTTCTGAATAAACTAGAATGAGCAATCCAGCTAAATAAACCCTGAATTGCTTATTTTCCAGTAAAATATGCATTAATGATAGCTAGTCATATTATTTTGTTTAATTTAATTTTCTGTTTTATAGGTAGAATAGTAATCCCCCAATCAAAGCAAAAGATGTCTTCTTCCAGCATAAGCAATCCTGGATTGCTTATGGCCCGAACAAGCAATCTGTGTATCAACAGTTGCAAGATGGATTGAATCCAAAAGAAGCCTTTACTTTTGGGAAGGTGAGAAGATGGATAGAAGAGGTCTCCATCTAGTGGCATGGCAGAGGGTATGTAAAATTAAGGATCAAGGAGGTGCTGGTCTGATTCAAATAGGTTTATTTAATCAGGCTTTATTATCTAAGTGGATCTGGAGAATGGGAGAGGAGGAAGATGCTTTGTGGGCGAAGATTATTGGGGGGAGATATTACCCTTTTGCCTCTAAATGGATCCTACAGTCATCCACTTCCTCCAACATGTCACCTATTTGGAGGAACATTAATAAAATGGCTGTTCATGTCAATCCTGCAGTCTCCTACCAAGTTGGAAATGGTAATTTGATCATATTTTGGGAAGATAATTGGTGTTCTGGGCTTCCTCTTGCATGCCAATTCCATCATCTTTATCAGTTGCCAGAGGATAAGGAGAAAACTGTGGCTCAAGTATATTCATATGGGCAGAGTAATGCATGGAATTTCAGATTTAGAAGAAACCGTACAGGTCTGGAGTTTGAACAACTGTTGTCAGTTTTGGGAGTCACTCATGGGACTGTTCTTTCTAGTGATAGTGAAGGCAAGAGGTTATGGGTGTGGAGTTTCAAAGGCACATTTACGGTTAAGGCTCTCTCAAAAGTGCTCAGGGATCGTGGTATTAGAGTTACATGGAATCACATGGTGTGGTCTAAATTCCTGCTGAACAGGATCAATTTATTTCTTTTGAAGTTGGCTTTGGGGAGACTTCCAACTATGGACAAACTTAACTCTTTATTTCCTATTCAGAAGCTTACTTGTTTTTTATTTTCAATAAAATTGGTGGTTTAATCCACATTTTTCTCGGAAAAAAAGCCTAATAGTTTCTTATGTGGTCTCTTTGATGAGAATACTGATTACTTGTTCTGCCATTTTGGGATTGTCATTGTGTTGTGGAGCTCTCTCTGCAAGATCCTTCATATTGCTTGGAAGGAGCCTCATATTGTGGTAGAACTTATTGAGTGGTGCGATTCTAATTGCCCTATTATTCTTTCTGAGAAAAAAAACTGTGGTCACTTTATCTTACCAGCTATTTTTTGGGCTGTGTGGAATGAAAGAAACTCAAGAAGGTTTAATCAGAATTATAACAGTCTTTACGATTTCATGAGAAGAGCTATCAAATGGGACTCAATGGGGGGAAAATTGCAATGATTGACTCGGATGTGAAATATTCTCACCTTATTTCCATGCTTCAGAAGCAGAATAAGTTGACTGTCTGATTTTGTATTCGCTCCTTGCAAAATTATTTTATCCTCTTGATAAAATAAGTGTTTGTGGTTTGGGGATTGGGTTTTATTTGTGCTGGGGTTGTGAGATGCGAGTATTTCATGTCTTACTTTATGTAATTCCTGTTTTAATGTGTGGCCTTTTGGTCACTTTCCAAAAAAAGGGCTTTGGACTTCGAACATGTCTTTTAAAATTTTCTTCTTTTACACGATATGGCTTTGATCAAAAATCAAGTCAAAGTATGCTATTGTATCTATGTACTGAGATCATCCTTTTTGGTCTTGATACATTCATTGCCTTGTAAAGAAAGAGGATGATTTCATATTGAATCTTTTGTAAAGGGAAGGGAATATGTTAACTACAACATCTGATCATCTGAACTACAACATCTTTCCAGCTCCCTCTCCTTGAAGATACATCAAGAACCAAAAGGACATGCCCTCTATTCCAAAGTAACTCTGTTACGACCCAATCATAGATCTTACAAGTCTTCTCTAAGCTTGCGTTTTACCCATCTATACTTGTATTTAGGCCTGAGCCCAGCATGGAATTCTGGATCGGATCGGGGGTCTGAATCGGACCCCGGCGATCCCGATCTGGATCGGATTGGCCAAATCGGATCAGTCGAGAATCGGCCGGAATAGGCCACCAAAAAAATGGGGGAAATGCCAGGGATCGGCCGGGATAGGATCCCGGCCGATCCGGCCGATTCTGGCTAGTTCCCCCCAGAATCTGATTGACTATGGCTGATCCCGATCCGAATTGGCTGATCCGGATCGGGATCGGCCGATTTAGCATTCCATGGCCCAGCCAGGTGTGATTGTGAGGTGATCTATTGAACCAAATATTTGTTGATTGGTTGTGAAATCATTAAATAAATTAAAAATATCTAAATCTACAAAACATTATTTTCATGTCAACCACTATACATTGCCGCTTTGGTTAACAAACAGACCATTCCACAAATCCTCCTCCTGAAAAGTCAGAATTTCTTGCTACAAACTCTGATTCAAGACATGAATCTCACGTTTCAGGATTAAGACCTTGATTTTATCAAACAGTACCTTAGATGTCAAGGAGGTTCTTTGGTGTTGCAATTCTCAAAATGTTTTCTGCAGTATTTTCCATTATACTTGAGTCATGTGTGTACATGTATATTGTTTTTCAGTCATAGATCTTGTGAGCTTTTGTTACTTGCGTTTGGCCAGAGGTTCTTGATTTCTGTTGGGATATTTTGATGTAGCTTTTGCTTTCTTTTTCCTAAAAAAAAAAGAAGCAAAACATGCTACTCTTTATGGAGATAATTTTACCTGATACTGTTTGTTATTCACCTGCAGGGGTCCTAATCATGGTTATCGCGGCAAAGTGCTTCTTGCTTTTGAACATAACGGTGCTTCTAAAGTGGGAGTTCGATTTGACAAGCAAATATCTGAAGGTACCGACCTTGGGGGCCTTTGCGAAGAAGATCATGGCTTCTTTTGCAATGGTGATTGTTCCCCTTTCTCAATGAATTATTCTCTCTTTTCATCTCCTTTTTCTTTTCATCTATCTTATGCTTCTAAATGGGTTGTCATCTAATTAGTGCTAATATATTTATTTTCTCTCCTTTTGTCGCACTGCCTGCAGCTGATTATCTTCGTCTAGACCCTTCAAATGAAGATACGGAAAAACTTGCTATTAATGAACTCCTTGAGGTTCTCCCTACTTTTTCCTGCTTTCTATAATATTGAGGTGTTTCTCAAGATTTTGGCGCCCTTTTGTTAATTGATGCGGCGATGTTTGTCCAGGTTTTATCTGGTGACTGTAAAGATGGCCCTATAATTGTTTTTCTGAAAGACATAGAGAAATCTCTGGCGGGTGTTTCAGATGCATATGCATCTTTGAAGGGTAAAATTGAATTGCTGCCAGCTGGCGTTCTTGTGATTGCATCCCACACTCAGATGGACAATCGAAAGGAAAAGGTGGACTTGTTTTTTGCTCTTTACCCAATTTTGACAGGTTGTTGGGAACAGTGTTTGGATATGATTTATTACCACTAACAAGAGTATTATGTTTTGCAGTCTCATCCTGGTGGCCTTCTTTTTACGAAATTTGGAAGCAACCAAACGGCACTGCTCGACCTTGCTTTCCCGGTATTTCCTGCTTCCTATTTAGTCTTGAACCTGAATGAGTAGTTAGGTGGTGTTGTACGTCTGCGTCATTTGTCTGGCCTCAGCTAACCTTATATATTGCCCTCCCCCAACTTTTCTTTTATCCTTGCTTGTTTGTTCCTTGGCAGATCCCATTTAGTTATCTTATGCAATTAGAATAAAAAAGAACTTGTGAAGTGTAGAATGTCAAAGTAGGTATAAGGAAGTACTGAAAGAATGTATTGCTTGAGTTTAGTGCAACTTATTACTTTGAAGACAATGATTATAGTTCTTTGAGAGAAATTTGTTAGGTGAGGCATTCTCCCTGAATTCTCCTCTTATTGAAACGTCAATTGGCCAGGTGTCTTTTGACACCATCACTTGACAGTTGACACTATAAGAAACCCAAAAAATCTGCCTCATCAGTGTTGTGCATCAATCACGTAACAAAAAAGTTTCCTCATCTTCTTTTGATTTTAGACTGTAGTGGGATCTTCTTTTTTTTTTGGTAGGATTGGAAGTTTGGGTGGGTCAACCTGATTGATGGACCTGATCAGCCGGACTTTGATTGGGTTGTGTCAGGTTAGTGTCGAGCAACAACTCTTGTTTGGGTTGGGTCGTCCGTCAACACCAACCCGATCCCTCTTCTAAAACCTCTACTTAACCCTGATCCCACAGATGACTTCCATTGCAATTCTCACCTTGCGTGACTATTTCTCCTTTCTTTCTTCATATTCCAATATCTTCCCTTGCCCTCTGTCTTCTCTTTGTCAAAGGAGATGATGGTGACATTGGGAATGACATGAAAAAACATGATGAAGAACAGAAGATTTAAACCATGAGGATGGCTAGAAGATATCAGTGACAACAGTTATACTGCCACCCCTCCAATAAAATAAAAAATAAAAATAAAAGTTGGCCTCTCCTCTGTCACTGTCTCTTCTCTGTGTCTCCCTTCCATTCCTCCTCTCCCCTATCCCTTGTTCTGTCCTTTTTTGGGGTTTGGGGCAGCTCCCAGGCCGGACACCCAAGTCATATTGTACTGCGGTTTGGGAAAGCTTCTAGGCCAAAAACCCAAGTCATACTGGGTAAACCGCCCTAGCACTAGCACATGAGGGGGGATCAAGTGATGGGTAAACTACTCTGGGGAGACACAGGGGCTTGAACTCATGACGTGCGGGAATCTAACCCGCGGAAGGCCAGGGCCTATCCACTATGCCATTCACCCGCATCCGTCCCTTTTCTATCTTGCTGCCATTCTCCCGCAGGTTAGCTCTTGCTACCACTCTCTTTTCTGTACCTCAGGTAACTTTTTCCCCCCCCAGTCTCAAACATTTCTTTAAATGTAATTACACCTGGGTCATTTCATACATCCTTAAGATTCCATTTAAATGTGAAAGAACACTTTGTTTAACTTGTAATTATCACCTTATTTGCTGTTGGGACTAAGGTCCTCATGGGCAGAGAACCTCTCTTCCACACACTTGATTGTACTATTTCTATTTATCCCAATAAAATTGGTGATACCGTCCACAATCATTTAAAAAAAATGATGCTTTTGCCGATTTCTATTTATTCCCAATAAAATTGGTGGTACAATTCACAATTATTTTTGAAAAAATGATGTTTTTGCCTATTTTGAAGTTGAATCCGATCCCTGAATGTTGTAATTGAGCAGGAATTTTATTCCTAACTTGGTTCTGAAATTGGGATGGCCTTCTATTATGTTCCCTAGAATAGTGCGAAAATTGTAGGGGCTCTTGAAACAATCCTGAAACTGTTGGCATGACACTGTTTGTATACCTGTGAGAAGTTTGCAATGAAATTATTGGCATGGAAAGAGTAATGCTTCATTTATGCACCGGATAGTTCTGTCTCTTAGGGTTATTCCAAGGGCGTTTCAGCTTAGAAGTTCATATTGGAGACAAATGTTTAGGGTTTGACTAATCTTTTTTATTTTGGGGGGGGGGTTAGAATAAAAGGATGCCTTTTTATTCAGGTCTTAACTCTACTGAGTTTCTGCTGCTAACCGATCAATCATAAACATAACCAGCATGTAACATGCAATCCACATTAGCTACTATGGCCTTGTCTGTCACTTTTTTGTGACAATATTTCCTCATGTATGTTCTTTTTTCCTTTTTATTGTTTTTTAGTGACTCAGTTAGTGTTTTTTATTTAGTTTTTTTTCTTTCTTTTTGTACTTGTCATAAGGTGAAATGCAAATAGAAGATCCTCTCTTTTGATTTGTGTTCATCCTAGAAGTTTGTGTGTGATGAGATGATATTGCATTGGTCTTTCTTCATTGATTTACCTGCAAATTATTCATTCAAAAAGTAAATGATTGAAATATTATTGTAGGACAACTTTGGTAGGTTGCATGACAGGGCAAAAGAAATGCCAAAGACAATGAAGCAGCTGATGAGGCTTTTTCCGAATAAAGTTACAATTCAGCCTCCACAGGTAGGCTTTTGTATGTGTAGCATGTCTCTCATCATGATCATAGAAAGCAATTCTTAACCCAGTGTACCAGGATGAAGGCCTACTCTTGGACTGGAAACAGCAGTTGGACCGTGATGTGGAGACCCTTAAAGCCAAGTCTAATATTCTTAGCATTCGTGCAGTAAGTAGTCATTAATCAATTTCTATGGCGACTTCATCCTAACATGTCTTTTTCATGCTACTTGCCATTTAATCATTTATGATATGAATGGATACTGAAGAGTATTTTAGTAACTATAAGGATTGATGTTTCCGTAGATTGATGTTTCCTTAGCCTTTCATTTAGGGGGGTGTTTGCATTCTCAACATTTTGTTGGAAATAGAGAATTACAGGAAATGTTAGCCAGAAATAAAAAACATGGGAGGTAGAATCATGGGGAATATTTGGGGGAGGGGGGGAGCAAGACCTAAGGAAAAAGGGAATACTATGGGAATATGGGGATTATTTTCCCAACTAATTTTTATTCACATTTGCAAAACTTGTGAAAGTTCGTATTTGCTCGGGTCCTAGTGGAGGTATACTATGAGGAAGATGTGCCTGAGAGAGTACTGATCCATGTTGCGGGGAGGGACTTCTGGGTGAAACTTGTCAAGGAGTTGCTGTCTTCTTCCTTGCAATCCAAGGACAATGAGATGGACTGGTCCTGGGCGGAAGTAGTAGCGGAATACAGAAAATTTCAAGGGAAAAAACAAAGTTCGAATTTTGGTACGTCTGGAAGCTCGCCTGTGCTTTATTTCGAGTTGATTGAGTCAGCCCCAGTGACTCAACAGAAAAGAGGAAGGACCGAGTCGGTGTCTGCCAATGGGTGTGTCTCAATGGACAACTAAGGCGGCAGTTTAGATTCCTCCTCGGGCCAGGCAGAAGGTGGGAACCTGGGTTCCTGTGAGTAAAGAGGTGGCTGAGGAGGGGTAGAGTCAATGCTGGGATGTGGCACTTCTCGAGGCGAGGGCTGCGGGTTGGATTTCTTTGAGTTTTGAGGCTCCGATTGTCGGGTCTATGCGAGATCGACCATTGGACTCTTCGGGCGGGGAAGAGGAACAATATCGGGTTACCGGCATGGACCCTATTTTGATTTTCGATATGGCGGTTTCGGATTTTGACTTATTATCCGACCGGCCGGTTCATCACACAGCTAGTGTCGCTGACGAAGCTCAGGCAGTGAACCGGTTTTTCGACCTTCGGCCGGTTTGCGGTGAAGGTACTGTTCATCTTCCTCCCCGTGATTCTAAAATTGCGACGGGAAAGTCTCCCGACAGCGAACTGGGGAAGACCAGTAGGTCGAAGATGGGTCTTGGGGTTGCTTCCAGGGCTGAACCAGGGAGACATGAGAGCCGCCTTCATGTTGACAAGGCTCAGAGGATATCTGTTAGGGCCCAGGTTCTTCCCGTTTTAGCTGGTTCTCCGGTTGATCCCCAGGAACAAAGTAACTCATCTATCCATGATGGTGAGTCTTAGGATGAATCCAAGTCAGGCTACAGAAACTGAACTGGATGGGTCGCACCTGACATTGGAACCCGAGGCTTTAGCTATCCAGCTGCTGGGAACAATTATCTCTTTGTAGGGCAATTCCGGCTAGGATGTTTCTAAAGCTATTGTTCCTTTCTCTCCCAGGCATGTTGAGGAGTATGATCAATGGGTAGGGGAAATGATGGAGTTTGGCAGGAAAATTGGGGTTTCTTTCCAAGGAAAAGAAGATGCGGTAGTGAGCTTTATGAAGAAACTGAAAAGAACAGAGGCTTTGCATAATTCTTTAAAGAGGAAAGGGAATGGAGGTGGTATGAAAATAGGGAAGAGAGAAGTTAATTTCATCAATCAGAATGAAATTGTTGATTCGCTTAGACCTAAGAAGCAGGAGGGCATGATTCCGATTTAAATGTTTTTATGCTCTTGGAACATTAGAGGTCTAAATGGGGAGATTAAGAGAAGGGCTGTGAGGGATCTTGTCAGCGTTCATAATCTGGAATGCATTTGTCTACAAGAAACTATGATGGAGACTGTGGATGGCATATTCATTAAGCAGCTTGGAGGTGCAGTTTTAACTGAATGGGCTTCATTTCCTGCACAAGGGAACAGTGGGGGTCAGCTTGTTATCTGGAATGGCAACAGATTCAGAGGAAGGATTTGTGATATGGGTACATTCAGCATTTCGGTTATGTTTAATGAAGTGGCTGGTTCAGAGCCTTGGGTTGTCACCTCTGTATATGGGCCTCATTCTCAACAGGATAGGATGGAATTTTGGCAAGAGTTGGATAGGCTAGCTCTGCTATTTCAAGGAATATGGTGCATACTTGGAGATTTCAATTGCCTCAGATACCCTTGGGAGAGGACCGACTGTCAGACCTGGAATTTAGATATACAGAGATTTGGTATGTGGATATCTAATTATGGTATGGTGGACCTTGAAATTTCAAATAGAAGATTTACTTGGTCTTACTTACAAATGCATGGCATTCAATCTAGGTTGGATAGGGTGATGGTTTTGGCCAATTGGGTTGAAAAGTTTCCTGGTTCTCATGTTTTAGGCCTAAATAGGATGGTTTCAGACCATATTCCTTTATTTCTGAGGACTAAGGAGGCAAAAAAGAGGCACAAAATCTTCAGGTATGAGTTAGCTTGGCATACCCATGAGGACTTTAAGGGGCTGGTATCTAAGTGGTGGCAGGAGGAGGAGTCGACCTTTCAGGCAGCTGCTTCATTTTGTAACAAACTGAACAAGGTGAAGTCAAACATTAAAAAATGGTGTGCAGAGGCTTTTAGAGCAGATTCTTCTTACAAGCAACAACTCTCTCAGAAAATAGATGAACTGGAAGCTAAAGCTGATGCGACTGGGTTATCTGGGGGTGAAAACAAGGAGCTAGCTGATCTTAAAAGAGAATATAATATGTGGTTACTTAGAGAAGAGACAAAGTGGAAGCAGAGGTCGAAAGAGTTGTGGTTGAGGGAGGGGGACAAGAATACTAGATTCTTCCATGCAACTGCAACTGCAAATGCAAAGAAAAGGTCTTTGAGAATTAATCAAGTGAAAGTCGATAATACTATGGTGGAGTCTGAGGAAGAGATGAAGAGTAGTAGCTTTGTTTCATATTTTGAGAATCTGTTTAAGGAAGACGAGTGGTGGAGACCTCACATCCAGGAAGGTGTCTTACCTAAGATTAATGGAGATCAGGCTATTGAGTTGTGTGCACCATTCTCAGAGGAGGAAGTCAAAGCTGTAGTGTTTAGTATGAAAGCCAACAAATCTCCAGGACCGGATGGCTTTTCTATGGGTTTCTATCAGCATTTCTGGGATATTATCAAAGAAGATTTGATGAAGGTAATGAGAGAGTTTCAGGAAAGGCCCCTGTGTATCAAACGCTTTAACTCTACCTTTATTGTTCTAATACCAAAGAAGGAAGGGGCCGATTCTGTGACTGATTTTAGGCCCATCAATCTTTTGAATGGGATTTATAAAATCATCACTAAGGTGCTGGCCAATCAACTTAAGTTGGTGCTGAAGGAGGTGATCAGTTCAAATCAAACAGCATTCCTTAGGGGAAGGTACATTCTGGATAATTTCTTGTCAGCTTATGAAGCCATTGTCTCTTAGAAGAGTAGTAGAAAGGAGGGTGTGCTTGTTAAATTGGATTTTGAGAAAGCTTATGATCGGGTAAGCTGGTTGTGTATTCAAAGAACACTTAGGGCCATGGGTTTCAATCACAAATGGATTGGTTGGATCATAAGTTGTATATCCACTGCTAAATTCTCAATTCTGATTAATGGTGAACCATGTGGGTACTTTAAAAGCTCGAGGGGCTTAAGGCAAGGTGATCCGATGTCTCCACTGATTTTTATCATAGTTGGACAGATTTTAAGTACCTTAGGGATCGGGCAGCAACACAAGGTTTGGTTGATGGTTTCTCAGTAGGAAGAGATGTTTTTTTTATTATCACACCTTCAGTATGCTGATGACACATTGCTTTTCTCCTCTGGAAATGAATCTATGATCATAAACATGAAGAGGCTTTTGATTCTTACTGAAGGTATCATAGGACTGTCTATTAACTTTCGGAAATCTGAGGTGGTTGGTATTAATTTGGATTCGGAGAGAATTCAGGAAATTGCTGATTCTTTCACTTGTAAGGTGTCTTCATTCCTAATTTCCTATCTTGGTCTTCCTCTATTAGATGTTCATTGTAAAGTTAGGGATTGGGATGATCTTATTAAAAGGTTTGAGCAGAGATTGGAAGGGTGGAAGGCCAAGTTTTTATCAGCCGGAGGAAGATGGGTGTTATCTAAAACAGTTCTTTCGTCTTTGGCTACTTATTATTTATCAATTTTCAGGATTCCAAAAAAGGTGGAAATAATTCTTGAAGCCAAGAGAAGTCTATTTTTCTGGGAAGGAGGGAAGAGAGAAACAAGGGCTTTGCACCTTATAGCATGGGAAAAGGTTTGCAGGAGAAAGGATCAAGGTGGGGCAGGATTGCTAAAGATTGATATTTTTAACCAAGCTTTATTGGCCAAGTGGATTTGGAGAATGGGAGAGGAGAAAGATGCCTTGTGGTCCAGAATCATTAAGGGGAAATACTATTCTGGTACTTCTAGATGGAATTTGCACCCAACATTCTTATCTAATGTGTCCCCAATTTGGAGGAATATTAGTAAAATGGTGGACTTGATTGCTCCCCCAATCTCTTTTCGAGTGGGCAACGGGTGCTCGGTTAAATTCTGAGAAGATAAGTGGGTGCTGAACCAGTCTTTGGCGGTGGAATTTACAGATTTATATCTAGTTTCTGAAGACAAGAACAAGGTTGTGGCTGAAATGTATGCATATGGACACTCTAATCAATGGAATCTGAGCTTTAGAAGAAATCTTACAACTCTTGAGTTTCAACAATTGTTGGCAGTGCTGAATATCATTCAGAATTTTGGCTTGCAGAGAAACTGTGATGATACAAGAGTATGGGGCTGGAACACTAAAGGCATTTTTTCGGTTAATGCTCTGGTTAGAATTATTAATGATAGTGGTGTGAATGTGCTCTGGGGGAATGTAGTTTGGTCCAAGAATTTACCGTGTAAGATCAATCTCTTCTTGTGGAAAATTGCTTTGGGAAGGTTTCCAACAATGGACAGGTTGAGTCGGTTCCTCCCTCTACAGAATTTCAGGTGCTGCTTCTGCGGTTCATTTACTGAGGACATGGGTCACTTGTTTTGCTACTGTGGTATTGTTCAAGCCTGGTGGATGATATGCTGCAGAAGTCTCAATATCAGTTGGGAAGAACCTTCCTCTTCACTTCTTAAGTTGGAGGGATGGGCTATGCTATGCCCTTACCCAAATGAGAGGGAATTGTGGTCTCTAATTCTTCCTGCATTTCTATGGAGTGTGTGGAATGACATGAATTATAGAAGATTCAGAGATGAATATAACAGCTTTTATAACATTATGTTGGGGTATTGCTGCTGGGATTGTAGGGGATCCGAAATCCTCTCCTACTCTGTCTGCTTTGAGGATGATGTGCTGATAGTGTTTCCTTGAGTCCTGTTTTTTTAGTCCTGTATATTATCTTATCCTCTTGATAAGATAATTGTGGGTTTTTTTTGTCTGTCTGTGTATGGGATTTCCTGTGTTGTACTCTGAGCTTTTTTGCTCCTTGGTGTAATTTCTGCATTTTATTATTAATGAATCAGTGGTCTGTTTTTGATCACTTTAAAAAAAAAAAACTTGTGAAAGTTAGTTATGAAAATATTTCCCTGGGAAATTTTTGAGAATGCACACACCCCTTTAGATAATTTGGGATTAAGGCTTAGTTGAGTTGAGCAAACACTCCTTTAGATACATTAATATAAAGTAGGCCACAAAATGTTTTAGCATGTGAATAGTAAATAGATTATTTGCATGTTGTCTGACCTCAAAATAGAAGTGGAAGAAATTGCCTAGTCTAAGGAATCAGAATAGCCAAGATGCTCACTCCTTGTCGTACCCTTATAAGCAAAATTGTTTGGATTTTGTTAAGGTTCGAAATACAAAAATCTAGGTATCCTCATCCTCCCCTTCGCACACACAAAATTTTCACTGAGCCTTGGCATCACCATTTCACAAGTCCAGAAGCATCTACTCCTACCTCCCACCCTCTTACCCCCAACACACCTGATATCCTCTGTGTGTTTGTGCATGTGCATGCGATTCCTCCTCCCCCTCCCCCTATTTCTTTCCCTTGGCCCACTCTCTGTCCTCTTCCTTCCCACTTTTGACCCTTCTCCCCCATACTTGCAAATGCAAGCAAATCAATTCATTCTGGGGAAAAAAAGGAACGGAGTCACCTGAGCTACGTGAATCAGGAGATAGTATCAGCTTGCTGGTTAGGTGATAGAGCAAGGCACTAGGTGAGGCCTAGTTTACTGCAATTTTATGCACAATATATAAGTGATTCAACATTCAACTTTTGTCATGTTGGTTGGTTAGTCAAGTATTTGTTATTTACTTTCAGTTTGGTTTGGTCTTCACTTCTATTGGAGTGCAGAATTGTTACATAGGTAGATTGTTGTGTTCATTATCATTTACTTTCATTGTGTTAAAAACATGGGAAGTAAAATGATGGGGAATATTCCTCCACCCCACCCCCAGGGATTATTTTCCCTACTAATTTATATTCACATTTGCAAAACTTGTGAAAGTTAGTTGGGAAAATATTTCCCGGGGAAAATTTTGAGAATGCACACACCCCTTTAGATTATTTGGGATTAAGGTTTGGTTGAGTTGAGTTTAGTTGAGCAAACACCCCTTTAGATACATTAATGTAAAGTAGGTCACATAATGTTTTAGCATGTGAATAGTAAATAGATTGTTTGCATGTTGTCTAACCTCAAAATAGAAGTGGAAGAAATTGCCTCGTAATCGCCAAGATGCTCACTCTTTGTCGTTACCCTTATAAGCAAAATTGTTTGGATTTTATTAAGTTTTGAAATACAAAAATCTAGGTAACCTTGTCCTCCCCTTCACACACAAAATTTTCACTGAGCCTTGACATCGCCATCTCACAAGTCCAGAAGCATCTACTCCTACCTCTTACCCCCAACACACCCGATATCCTCTGTGTGTTTGTGCATGTGCATGCGATTCCTCCTCCCACTCCCCCTATCTCTCTCCCTTGGCGCACTCTATGTCTTCTTCCTTCCCACTTTTGACCCTTCTCCCCCCATATTTGCAAATGCAAGCAAACCAGGAGATAGTATCAGCTTGCTGGTTAGGTGATTGAGCAAAGGCACTAGGTGAGGCCTAGTTTACTGCATGTTTACGAACACTATATAAGTTATTCAACATTCTACTTTTATGATGTTGGTTGGTTAGTATTTGTTTGTTATAAGCTTTCAGTTTGGTTTGGTCTTCTCTTCTATTGGAGTGCAGAATTGTTACATAGGTAGATTGTTGTGTTCATTATTATTTACTTTCATTGTGTTTGATCTTTTATTGGAGTGTAGACTTGTTAGGTGGATAGATCTATGAAATGACCTTTGAAACATGCATGATATATTTTCAATCCTCTTGGCCAATTTAATATCATCACATTCGACAGATCATAGCTTTAGAATTTGAAGATACTCCAAAAAGGATGACAGTTGGTAATGCCCTTGGATACCTATCAAGTTTGGAAAAGTGTAGGTAATATGAGTATTAACTAGTTGACTAGACTTTTCAATAAGATTTTAAAGGAGAAGAGAATGTTGGATGATTGGAGAACTATTGTGGTTCTCTTTTAAAAATAAAGGGGATATTCAAAATTGCAATAACTATTGCGGAATAAAACTTATGAGCCACATTATGAAACTTTGGAGAGAGTAGTAGAGAAGCATCTCAGGTGTGTAACTAATGTTTCGGAAAATTAATTTGGGCTCATGTCCAATAGATCTACTATAAAATATATTTTCCTATTGAGACAAATGATGGAGAAATATAGAGAGATAAGGAAAGATTTGTACATAGTTTTTATTGATTTAGAGAAAACCTATGATCATGTACTTAGAGAGCTAATTTGGTGGACTCTAGAGAAGAAGGGAGTATCTAAAGAATATATCCATGTAATGAGAGATATGTATGAGAAGGCTTAATACTAGTGTAAGGGTTATTGTTAGGGGGACGTTTGGGTTCCTTGTTACTATTGGATTACATCAAGGGTCAACACTAAGTTCTTATCTCTTTACTTAAGTTATGAATGAGGTCACCAAACACTTGCATGATGACATTCTTTGGTGTATGTTATTTACAAATGATATTCATCTAGTTGATAATGTGAATGATAAATTAGAACAATGGAGGTCCGCCTTGTAATCTAAAGGCTTTAAAATTAGTCGAACTAAGTCAAAATATATGAAATGTAATTTCAGTAATTGAAAGGTTGATTAGGTGGAATTTATTCTAAGTTATATTCCTAAAAGTAGCAACTTCCGATGTTTAAGATCTATGGGTCCGCCTAGGAATCTAGAGTCCTTTGTGATCAACGGGTCCCCTTTAAAAAACTCAAAGGTAAGTTTTATAGGATGGCTTTGAGGCCTACTATGTTATGTGGTTCTGCATGTTTGGCTTCGAGAAGGGATCATGTGCAAAAACTGTGTTGCTGAGGAAACGATGTTGAGGTGGATGTGTGGTAAGACTAGAAGAGATAAAATTAAGAATGAATATATAGAATCATAGATGTAAAAGTTTAGATGTAGTTCCTATTGACATTAAGGTTCGGGAAAATAGGCTGCAATGGTTTTGTTATGTATACTGTTGCCCAAATTCAGCACCGGTTAAGAGGTGTGATAAAATTAAAGTGGAGGAGCATAGAAGACATAGGGGAAGGCCTCAAATGAGATAGTTAGATGTAGTTAAAGTGGACTCGACATTGCTTCATGTCACTACAAGTATGGTGTTAGCTAGATGAAGATGGTGGGACATGATTCATGTAGGCAACCCCAAATAGATGGGATAAGGCTTTGATGATGATGAAGCTAATACGTGGGCAAGAAAATGAGAAAAGCAGGGATGAAAGGCTAGAGAGATCAAAAGTAACGGGAAAAATGTGTCATCAAGAGATGGAAGGAAGATTTTAAATAACAACAGCAAAAAAGCGGCAACAAATGGATTTACCTTGCATGTCCACAATACCTCGTCCCCCAGCTTTGCATGTGCAACCTCTTGAAAAGAAGGGTCTCTTCCTTTCTTCCCTGGCCTTTTTCTCTCTAAGTATGTGCTATTCTCTCCTCCATTTTATATTATCCATTATGCATATGTGGTGTATATGTTCTCCGGCATGTTGTAAAATTGATGTTTATAATTAATTTCTTATTACATATCATTTTAAATTTTATTTATATGCGTTCATTGTTTGTTTATTGAATGTATGTTTTAAAAGTTATAGACCATGTCCTACTTCAGCAACTTTACAAGATATATGGATGTAGGTTCAGTAGTTATGGAAAGATCAATCTGGGGGAGGGAAAATCTGTGGTATAATGTTTGAGGGACCGTAGTCTTGTGAATGGATTGGTTGTTAGGCCTCTTGAGGGATTTTCTGTTCTGGGTCATGTCTGGAATTTTATCTTATGCACTTGAATCTGTCCATTTTTTGGGTGTCTTTGAAGTGATGACTGTGGTGTCTACACTTGATAAGTGTTTAAAGTCTATTTGGGACCTCCAAGGAACTCTAGTGTCTCTGGGTTAGACCTGTTCAAAGGATTCATAGTGTTCGAGTCCTGTTTAGTGAAAATTTCTGGGATTTTAGCAGTGAAGTGGGAGTTTTTTATTCTGTGAATTTTCTTTCTTTTCTATATATGCCAGACTTGTCACAAGTGGGTGAGTGTTTAGAGGAACACCTCCCCCATTAGTTGTCCTGTCTCTGTTTATAATTATATATAAACTTGGTGGTAAGGTCCACCCTTTGGGGAGACAAAACTTGTAAGAGAAATTGCTATTACATGAATCATGTTTCTTTTGTGCAAGTTCATAATGAAAAATTGAAATCTTGTCCTGGAATGTTGTTTTCAGTCCACATTCAGCTTGCGGAACCTTCATGAGATTTTATCCAGCAAAGGAATAAACTCCCTTGCTTCCTGTGCGCAGAGTGGGGTTTAGTAAATAATTGTCCTAAGTTCAAATGATGGAATTTGAAAAGACGTAATTAGACACATTTCAAAATTGTTTATTGGGAGGAGAAATATAGAGTTCAGAAGATGAAATAAACACAATATGGAATAAAATGGCTAATATATAAAAAGATGAGGTAGAGAAGTCCTAGGTGAATCTAATGGTAAAAGGATAATGAGAGTGCTTCAAGGCATGACAAGATGCTAGAAAAGATCAAACCATAAGCCTCACTTTTTGATAGTAGAATGGATTATGACGGGATAAGTTAATCTGGATTGCTTATTCCAGAATAAGAGGTGTTTCACTTTGATAATGAGGCGGAATCCAAGGTAGAATGCCAAGTTCTTGGATGTAGGGTGGAATTGTTTATTTGCCTAGTTTCGGAGATAAGCTATTCTTGGCTGGAATACCAAATCCCTCCTATCAAACCTGAATTTGGCTTATTCCGAGAATAAGGAGATCTTTTTCCACCAAATTCTGCAAACAAAGTGGAGTTAAAAGGAACGCAAAGCCACAAAAAGTGATTGCAAGAAAATGGCTAGTGAAGCTAAGTTAAAAGCTTTTGTAGAATTACTCGGAAGGTAGAAAATGCTATACTTGCTAAATCTAGAGAGAATATGGATTTAGATCATGTCGGATGTGGAGTGAAAAACAAATGGTTCTGTTAAAAGGTTGAGTTTAAGAAGTATAAAACTAAAAATAATTATTAATCTGACCCAGATTGGCCCAGGACCAAGTGACCAACCAATTCTTGATCTTGCCTTCCTTGAAAAACCACATAGCAGTTAAGGGCTAGTTTGTGTCTTAGCGGAGGTATTCTTCTGGGGAAACACAACTCATGGAATAGAATACTGTAGTTTCTTTGCACAGGTTTAGGCATAGTTTGCGGAGTCAGTTGATCCCATCTGGATCTGCCAATTTGTAACTAGTTGTTTCGGGCTGTTTCAGACTAGTACATATATGTATATATAGTTCATTCACAACTATTAAAAATGTCAGATAGTAAATATAGAAACAGTATTCCAGGTCAGTTTCAAGCCAGTTTACAGCCAGTTCAATCCTAGTTCATGCTGTTTTGTACATGATTTTAGCATTTCTTGTTATTTTAATTTAGAACTGAGTGGTTCAACCAAAAGTTTTCAAGCATGTAAATATGTAAGCAAGGTGGTGCAGCAAAGTAAACTAAAAGAAGCCTGCTAACACAGGTACTTAGCTTTTGTCTAATGTGCACTTCAAATTTTGGGTGTAGACACCCAAATGTCTCGGGTTGGGTTCCCAGGCAAAACTTGGCTGCGCGGCTGCTTGCTTCTGAAGGTTGTTGTCTTTCATCAAGTGTTCATCTCTTTAAAATGTTAAACTTAATTTTTAAAAGAAAAATAAGTACTGTTTAAAAGAAAATTAAGTACAACATATATCAAATACGAATAAGTGTCGTGTGGCATATTATCTGCTTATGTTTTTATGTATCAAGACAAGGATAATGCTTCTAAATTAATTGTCCTCTTGTACCTAACTCGCAAGGTCAAGCATTTTTGTTCAATCGATGCTGCTTTATGCAGTTTTCTGACTGTGCATGTGCTTTAGCCTCTTAAAATGACATTTTGTTTTGATTGCATGTCTACATTCTTTCTCTTTAATTATTTTTTAATGATCAAACAGGAACTAAACTATTGTAACACTGTTCTTTTCAGTTTTTAAGTCGCTGTGGACTAGAATGCACTGACCTTGATACCGTATCCATCAAGGACCAAGCGCTGACAAATGAAAGTCTGTATTTTGTGTTGCCATCTATTTACACCTTTTGATTAACCATTGCCCAGGTCTATGATTTGTTGCCTTTTTTGTTTTACCTTTCAGGTGTTGATAAGATAGTTGGTTTTGCTTTGGGTCATCATCTTAAGCATAATAAACTGGGTGCTTCCACCAGTGATTTAAAGCTAATACTTTCTAGTGAAAGGTTCTTCACAAATTTGTCTCATATTCAGGCAAAAAATTTGATAATTGCATTATGCTAGACATAAATTAACATTGTTGTTGTGGTCTTATCAGCATCAAATATGGCTTCACTATGCTGCAATCCCTACACAGTGATTCTAAAAGTTCAAAGAAGTCACTTAAAGTGAGTATAATTTATAAATTAACACTTTGTCAGCCTCTTTGCTGTCCCACACTTGTGTTATTCATTTATAGTTGACGATGAAAATGACTGACAATTCTCATTTCATGCTTGTTAAATTTGTCCTTTGCAGGATGTTGCAACTGAGAACGAATTTGAAAAGAGGCTTTTAGCAGATGTTATTCCACCGGGTGATATTGGAGTCACATTTGATGACATTGGAGCTCTGGAAAATGTGAAGGACACGTTGAAGGAGCTGGTGATGCTTCCTTTGCAAAGGCCAGACTTGTTTTGCAAAGGACAGCTTACAAAGGTATAGGCGTTTATGATCTGGCTTGCTTATGCTTCTTGCTAGGGAAAATTTCTGTTCCTGCCCTTCCTTCAATCACATTAAATGCCATAGTAGCCTGTGGTGTTGTGCTGCCATTCTTCTTTTAAGTATAGTATATTAATTAGTGTATTTCCAGACTACCACCCTGTCTGAAATGAGTACATCATCATCATTTCATGGAAGGGTAATTATGGAATGGTGTTAATTGTGATTCTTGTCGTATCCCATGTGGGATTACTGGTTCATCCCATCCTAGTGAACAAAATTGGATGGGATGGTTTTTACACTGTCCCAGTACATATCCCATCCATCACGGCTGTCTCAACCTGTCCACACCTTCTTTGCTTGTCTGGCCAGGTAGTTGTTACATTCAAGGTTTGCAGAACCGGAACTGGTTAGGGCCCGTTCCAGTTCAAACTAGGATGGAACCGTCTGAACCAGGAAAAAACTGGCCAAAACTGCCTGGTTCAAACCAGATCGGAACTGCCAGTTCGGATCCGGTTCTGCCAATTCCAATTTGAACTGGTCGGTTCTGCAAACCATGGTTGCATTGTGTTATTTTTATATTTTGTGCCATGAAAAATGATGGCTTGAGACTGAAGTTGCATTATGCTTGCGTTGGTTTTGCATTTATTTTGATGTTATTGTATTTTTCTTACTCATATGCATGGTTTGCCGACTCGGTACGACTCGTACAAGTTGTATCCTTGGATGGCAATACTGGTATCGGAGGGTACCGATACTGATACATACCAGTATTGGTATCGATATTAGCCGTATAATACCAGTTTAAAATATTTAAAAGGATCTTGGAAAAATTAGAAAAATCATTAAAATAAAAAAATTAAGAAAAAAATATAAAAAATTATTTGGATATATGTTGAGTGTGACAAAGGTGGATTAAGTCAAAGAAGTATGCATAAGGCATGCTAAATGATTATTTTGACACATTAAACATGGAAAATGTTCTACTAGTTTACTAAACATTTACTAATAATAAAAGTTAATGAAATAAAATGATTCTTACCCATGAAAAACAGAAGTGAGTATAAATATGGATAATACCCCGTAGAACCTTCTGATTCATCCTCTGGTTGCTGTTACTGGTATCCATAATAAGGTTGCATATATTCCCTATATTCATTATAACTAAACAATGATGCAGCCAAGTCGTGCATCCCTCTTGGAGTATAAGCTTGTTGACTTGTTGGAATTCCAGAATCACAATGAGAAGAAGCACCTTGATGATAAGAAGAAGATCCTGACCCATAACTGTTACTGATTGGATAGAATTGGAACCCTTCATACTCTGTTGATTTCCCTAATTATACATGCTTGTTTTTTGTTGGCCACTTCTATAACTTGGCTGTTGTCCATACTGACCTTGTGAATCATAATCTTCTTGACTTTGACTTTGTCCTCTACCAATGTCAATGTGTAAAGAGAAATTAGGCGCACACACTTGGCCACCAGTAGTAGCACCTGCAGTTGACCCAACATCATCAGTAGGAGACTGTATGTTATCATCATCATCATCAATAATCAACTTCCCCTTGGCCTTGCTCTTTTTTTTTTTTGGATGCTTCTTGCTGGCTATCCCTTCCTTTTGTGTATTTTTTCAGCTGATCGAATACTCTCTTTCCCCATAGCGTATGTCTCACATAAATTTGCTTCATCTCAGCAATCGCGGAGTCGTCTCTGGCAGCCAGATTAGTTCTCTCAAGTGCATAACAATGTTTTAAAAATGCATAGGCAGAATGAGTCGGCCAATCCCGTTATTGCCTAGGCGGACCGCCTAGGTGGCGAGGCGGGCGCCTTAATTATGAGCCAACTACTTTTTTTCGGACCTTTTTTTGAAGTTTATATATATACTCTATTAGTTGATAATACTATCGACTATAAACATCTTATATTTACTTATATACGCATCATAAGATAATAAAACATCTAATTCAATTATAAATCCTGATTTACTGCAAGTCAGTAACTATTTTGAAGAATAATATAATATCGAATACAAAGCTGTTATTCCAATATATATAGGTACGAGAATCATGTTTGAAGCCCCATGACTGTCGTTATTTATAGAGAAAGGAAGTCTCCACATAGTTGTAGTCCCCGCTAGTTGCTATAGTAGGATAGATACAGAGTTGTGTCCTAGGTGAAGCCAAAGCGAACCTTTCATTGTGGCCTTTATGGGTGTGCCATATCAATGAGGTCCATTTATACAAAGGACTATTTTTAAGGTCATGTATGAGTTATTATAGGAGCATAAAGATCTTTCAACAAGAGGTGAAGATGTTCAACTAAAATATCATAAAAGAAGACGAGTCGGTTTTCGCCTAGGCGGGAATGGGGTGTGAACCGTCTAGGCGGCCGACTTTCAAATCATTGGTGCAAATGTGCTTCTTCTCAAGAATGGTGATGGTCCAACTATTCTAGGAGTGACTACTGGCTTGCTATCTGATTCTGAGTGTCTAGCAGACTCGAGATCAGTATTGAGCGCAAATGAAGGCATATGTTCTCTCTGACTCTGATGCTCATCTGAACGAGGTGGATCTTTTCTGTCTTTTTGGTGTTTTTAATTCTGGATCTCTAACAACAACTTCATTTAATATGTCCTTTGTCCATTATGTATCATCAGAATAAAAATACTGGCTTATCAACAGCTGCTTGCATCTCAACCCAAGTCTCTAAGGGATGCTCATCATCAAATAATTCTTCTATGTCAATTTGGCCAACAACATCTTTTGCCTGCACTACAGTTCATTTTTTTCTCAATTGTTGTCTTGACTAGATGTTTTTTATTCTCAATCTCATATTGTAATAGTAGTACACCAGTTTCTCTAATCTGTCAGCTTTTAACTGGTTACGAACTTTTGAGTGTGTAAGGCTGAATGTGCTCCAATTTCTTTTACATTGACTTGTCGATGTTGTATGATTCAAAACTTTCACTGCAACACAAGCTAAGAGGTTATGACACCTGTTTTTATTGTACACTATGATTCACCACTCAACTATTCCATCAGTAAAAAAATAATATGAATCAATATCTATTCTTATTTCTTACTATTACACATATGAGTATAATATAATCACTAAGTATATCTGAGCTCACTTTGTCTATAGCAATTTACACATGCTCATCATTATACGTCTCGAGCCTTAGTCTATATGTCTGCCTTTTCAAGGATGGAATGGACAATTAATATAAACGATGAAATCTTGAAAACATAAATAATTAATTATATGTTAAAAGTCACTTCTTGATATAATTGATAAATATCTGTCTTTTTGCCTCAATTCTATCTTCTACCATCTTCGACAAGCGTGCGATCACATTGAGTGTGTCTTGGATCACCTCTTCATCAATATGCACTTGCTGGCTATATATGACTTGAGGATTTAAAAAATAATCTATATTTAGTTAGATGAATCAATAAATAACAATTTGATGAAAAAATATATGATTTAACAATACGAGACTTCACTTACCAGCTGCATGTAAGTCGTGGTGCAATGTACGTTCCCATTTGTTATCAACAATATCCCACCACTTGATATAATTTTTGAAAAATAATTTCTTGATTTGCAACTTAGCAATATCTATTACCTCGTATAAATATCCCATGCTATTCTTATTATCCTCATCAACTAATTTTAAGACATTTACGAGAGATTCTATCAATAAGAGATACGTGTGCACGTTGCTCTAAATTTTTTTGTTATCTATGATTTTGTCTACCTTCAAATGTTTACATTGAGTATTAACATGGCTATTGTGCACATAGTCCAATAAGTCCTTGTTATACATAACATCCTTGATCTCATTCTTGAACTTATATAAAGACTGTTAAGGAAATAAAATTATATGCAAATCTTGTAGGACCCACACATATGAGATCTCGGCCTCCACTTGCTTGTTCTCTGAGCATGTTAAATATCCTATGATGGCCATAAATGTATTGAGTAATTCTTTATGCTCTCTTTACTACTGAAACTCCTCATATTCTCTATCAAGACCACTTCCATATATGTTTTGACGTGTGGGGTTTTTTAACCTAAGGCCATGATCTTCTACAACGTCAATCATAGGCTAATAGGGAGACTGAGCAGCATATGAGGGAACACCTATATACAAAAATCATTTGCCGATATTCTTAAAAGGCATGTTGTGCCGCTTCGGTTGACTTTTTGTCTCTTCTCAATGCTTGCTTGATTTTTGGCTGATTAGAACTCTGCCTGCTAAAAACATAGCTGTCCATAGGACCCGTTTGATGTGGATCATATCTTGTTGCATCATAGGCCGTAGAACCCTACCCTCTATGTCGAGCTGTGCCTGTTCTTAATGGTTTGGAACCTCTTCTTCGGATTTCATCTTCTGCTAAGTGTCACAAACTCTCTCTTCTAGCTGCAGCCATCTCAGGATCCGAGTCCTCATCACTAGAGTCTACAATATGTTCATCCCTCTACCTCTTACGCAGGGAAATGCCACTGACCCCAATATACAATTATTTGCCTTTTCTACTTTGTCTACCTAAAATCTCATCTTGGAGTTCAACCTCATCTTCATTCCTTTGTTCCCTTCTTAGCTTTTTGCCCAAGCAACAATGCACGTATCTCGTTGGACACTGATCGGAGACAGATGGTACACCTTGTAACCTGTCTCGAGATTCCTATTAAATGGTTTTTTTCCCTATGGTCACTCCACCACCCATCTCTGTAGTACAATGTTTGCATTTCACTCCTCCTTGCAACATCAATTAAGGTGATATGGACCCACCCTGGGTCTTGTTATTGCTGTCTCTCATCGGACTGTTGACATTTAGCTATGATTTTACAACAAGAAAGAAAAAAAGAGGAACATATGTTAGTGCCATTGACATCATGCTCATGTTCTAAAGTATGCAATAAAGTTTAATTAGACATCAATTGATGTTTAATTAAGGTAAAAGTCCCATTTTTTAACCTTTAATTAAGATTAAAGTTGGGTTTTTTTTCCTAATTAACCCTCAATCTAGATAATTGACAGCGTGCTCTTACTCTAAAGTATAGAATGAAGCTTAATTAGGTTTTATTGATGTTTAGTTAAGATAATTAGACAAAAGTAACTGTTAATTAGGGTCGAAATCGGAGTTTTTTCCTCATTAACCTTCAAGCAATGTAATTGACAGTATGCTCCTGCTTTAAAATATGCAAGGAAACTTAAGTATGTTTCAATTGATGTTTAATTAAGGTAATTAGACAAAGCTCTATTTTTTAACTACTAATTAGGGTCAAAATTGAAATTTTTTCCTAATTAATCTTCAATCAAGGCAATTGACAACATGCTTTTATTTTAAAGTATGCAATGAAGTTTAATTAGATTTCAACAGATATTGAATTAAGGTAATTAAACAAAAGTCTTAATTTAATTTTTAACCGTTAATTAGGGTTGAAATTTGATTTTTTTTCCCAATTAACTCTCAATCAACAAAATTGACAGCATGCTCCTACTTTAACGTATGCAATGAAGCTTAATTAAGTTTTAATTGATGTTTAATTAAGGTAATTGGACAAAAGTCCTAATTTTTAATCACTTATTAGGGTAGAAATAAAGACTGTTGTCCATTTTATTAAGAAGATAAATATAAATAATCTAATAACACTTAAGAACTTAAAAATAATAAAAATATTTTTTTAAAAATAAAATATACCTTCTAAGATTTTATATACCTTCTTTTCTTTTTCCACCCAAAACCTCCCCGGCGATGAAGGCGGCGTATTGCAGCGGTGGCGACAACAAGCTTCTCCTCTTTCCCCTCCATGAACTCCCTCCCTCCTGCAGCTCCTCTCTCTCGCATATTTGTTTATGTGAGAGGGGAAATTGAAAGGCCCCCTAACCTTTCACGTGTACCAGTCGGTATCGGCCTGCTTTGGGCGTATCGGCCGGTATTGGGTTGATACGCCCGAAATCGGGCCGGTACTGACCAGTACAAGGAATTTTTTTTTTTCCAGTATGGGGGTTTTCACTCTGTATCGGTACCGGTTCCTGCCGATACTGGGCGATACTGCCAACCATGGTTGTATCGATTTTTGGGGTTTACAAGTCTAGCAAGTCTTTATGACTCGGATTTGTATCTGGGAGGATACTAGTCGATACGGCCTATTGAATTGGCAAACCTTGCTCATATGTTTGATAATTTTTGGAATGTTTATCTGAAAAGGTCCGGGACACCAAAATTGCGTGGGACATCAAGGAGGAGCATCTTATCCAAGTAGACAAAAGGGATAGGATTGGGATGTTAGGCAACTATGGCAAATATCCTGTTATTTTTTTTGAAAGTGGGCAAATATGCTGATATTAAAAAGCTTAAGGTGCATTTTATTTTCTTTTAAATCACATCTTCTTGAAGTAACAGGAATAGAGCGGGATGGAGGCTAGCAAGCTTTTGTCAATTTTCTTTTCTTCTTTTTATAACCATATGTACAAATTAGGGCTGAAAATGGGTCAAATCGGATGGGGAATAGTTTGATCCATATGTTCCCTATACTAACATTGTCAAGCCATTGGCATCAGTATAAGTCTGAAATTTGATAAAAGTAACCTTTAAACCTGCTTTGAACAAGTTCCTAGTTTCAGGGGGAGCCTTGGAGGAAAGGAAAGAGCCTCTCCGCAAAAGAGGGTAAGGCTTATGATTCACCCTCCTTATGCCCCATAGTGGCAAGGATTGCAGCATCGGTTTGGCTCTATCAGCTGGGCTCAATATGGTCCGGGTCGGAATCGGAACGGCTGATTTCATAATAATTTTAGCTAATTCAAGTCAATCTCCATCTTTCCTGTTCTCTTTTAATTAGAGGAGCGTCGAATTTCCCCCTTGAAATCAGATCAACAATGGCTGGTCTTGACGTGAATCAACTGATCCTGCAACCATCCACGTGGCACGATCAGATCAGATTTAAACACTTGAAATCCCATCCAGTCCATATCAAGGTGTGGATCATATTAGAATGGATATATTTTCTATTTAGGCTCATCCTTATTAGCAGCATTTGCACAGTTTACCATTGTTCTTTGTCCCAAAAGGCGCTTGCGCTTTATGTTCCCCCTCCTACTCCCAACGGAAATATGAATGGTAAACTTGAAGATTCCCTGCTCGCATCCAATTCCCATTTCAGCTCATACATAATAAGTGGTTTTCTGTAGATCAAATCATTTTGAAAGTGGACAGAGCCACAAATATGTATTAAAGATCAAAATGGATACAAATGTGTACATATCAGCACTCAAAAAATGCCATTAAACAAAGGAGCAGGGCACTAGGAAAGACCAAACACCAAGCTATGTCTCAATCATCCCTCCCCTAGCAACTCAAAGAAGGAAAGAGGAATGAATACATGATGTACAAAGCAACCAGCGCCACTCTCTTAACCCTCTAACAAACAAAATCAACCACTCTACCGGACACCACAGATTCCGTTTTGAAAATCCTCTGGTTCCTTTACCCCTAAACTGCTCATAGAGTGGCGTGAAGTATCGGCCACCAAATAAGGTGGTCCTGTTTAGGAACCACATAATGAGAGCATGATCGGAGGAGAACTTCAGTAGACACCAGCTTCAGGTATGGCTGATTCACCTTAGAAAGAATGTCTTGCCACACTTCCCAGGCAAAGGTGCAATTGACAAATATGGTCCAGCGTCTTATCTTCTACATCCGCACCTAATCGGCCTATCTGCTGTCGGTAGCCTACCATGAGAGAGCCTCCAAATTTGCGTCTTGACCTTTAAGGGGGATTTAGGAGTCCAAATGTGCTTATAAAAAGGAAATCTTAGACCTCCGTCTGCAATGACTAGATAAACTAATTTAATAGAAAAAATCCCTTTACTCTCGCACATCCACACCCAGGAGTCCCGATCGGATGGATGGATAGAGAAAAAGTCTCACAAAGAGGTCAGCTTCTTGAGTTCTTCATCTTTAAGATTCTGCCGAAAATGAGGCATCCACACTCCTAAGCCAGAGTCATCCTGCTCATAGACCTGTGCCACTGGAATGAGAGGATTTGAAGAAATGTAATAAAGGCTAGGATACAGCTGCTGAAGAGGTTGAGGGCCACACCATTTTTCAACCCCAAAAAGGCAAATGCTCCCATATCCTAAGGGCACCTGCGTTGCAGGCCTTGATAATGTTTCAAGGTTGAAGAATGGCTCTCCATAAAGAAGATACATTATTGTCCACCTGTAGTTGCACATCCTAGACTCTGCCACTGCCAGAGGAGTAATACTTGTCTTTGATCACTTCTAACCATAAAACCTATGTGAGTTCCAAACCTCCCAAGCCATTTGGTTCGCATGGCCAAATTGAAGTCCCAAATGTCCTTATGACCTAATCACCCATGGAATGCGGAATTGGCCGAACCCGAGTCGAATTGGATGATTCGGCTCGGGATCGCCCCACCACCCCGACCCGACCCCAATCCGATCATGGGGGGAAACTAGCCGTTCCCCCCTCAATTCTGCCGGGATTGGCTGATCCCGATCAATTTTGGCATTTTTTTTAATGACTGGATCGGTATGTATCAGCCCAAATTGGGCCAGATCGGCTGATCTGACCGATCCGGACCCGACTCAGCCCGATACGGGCTGATCTAGATCCCTTCTAAAGGGGGGATTAGGACGAGCAGCTCGATCCCCACCTCCAGACAACACCTCCACCCCCCAGCCCTTCCCCCCGCTGCCTTGCTGCTGCCGTCTGCCGCCGCTCCGCCACCGAGGTATTCAAAGGGATTTGAAGACATCGTTAGCTCTTTGTTTGGCTATGGATATCCAAAGTATACACAGTCTAATTATGGCCGCCAATTCAAAATTATGAGCCGGATGATGAAGGATCACAAATATGATTTTTTTTAAGGTATTTTTCATTGAATAACATGTTTACATTTTTTCATATTTTTTTATTTTTAATTTTTCTAAAAAATTTAATTAATTTAAACAATTTTTTAATCGGGCCGATCTAAGATTGGCTTATTCGATCCGGATCGGACCGGGATGGCCGGGTCCCGATTTGGGACCCCAACCCGACCCGTAATTCCATGTATCCACCACTATGTTCGCTTCTACAAACTTTGCTCCAAGTTATGTCTAAACACCGTTTCCAGAAAAATCTACACTTGATTGCTTCCAATTGCCTGGCACAAAGGTTGGAATCTTGAAGATGGAAAGAAAGGAGATGGGTAAACTGCCCATCATTGATTTGCAGAGAACCAATCTGCCACCATAAGAAAGCAATCTCCCCTTCCAATTGGACAACCTTGATTGAAATTTGATGATCAATGGCTGTCAATCGCTGCATTTAATGACGCCTGGAGATAAAGGAGGGCCCAAGTATGAGACTGAAAAACCCCTTTGACCCGATAATGGAAGCCACTCTTTCCATCTCCCTATCAATCATATTGATGCCAATGGTCACTGATTTATGAAAGTTCATCCTCAAGCTTGTCGTCTCATCGACCAATTCCAAGATATCTGCCCTTCCAACTGGACAACCTTGATTGAAAATTGATGATCAATGGCTGTCAATCTCTGCATTTAATGACGCCTAGAGATTTTATGAGGGCCCAAGTATGCAAGGAATTTCGGGTCGGGTCGTGTCCCTGAATCGGAACTCGGTGATCCCGACCCGATCCGATCTGGATCGGTCAGGTCGGTCCAGACGAAGTCCGGCCGGTTCGACTCGGCCAGATAAAAAAAATAAATAAATAAAATCAGAAAAATCAGGAAAAATTAGAAAAAATTAGAAAATATCAGAAAAAAAAACATACATATTATTCAATGGATGTACAATAACAATGAATACAATTCATGTACATCCATAAAAAATAAACATTAAAGACAACTAACTCACTAATAATTTTTGTTGTGCACTAATTAAAAAAGACATTATTGTTGAAAAATACCTTAGAAAGATCACATTTGTGATCCTTCATCATCCGGCTTATAAGTTTGAACTGGCGGGCCATAATCTGCCGACATGTATGTTGGATATCCATAGACAAACAAAGAACTAGCAAGATCTTCGAATCCTCTTTGAATACGTCTAGGTGTGTAAACTTGTTGGTTTGAACTTTCTCCTGATTGTGTTGGAGGGACAAAAATGCCATACTGTATAGGTGGAGGTCCAGAGTACCTCTCAGTAGTGCTGCTGATGTCTGAATACGATAGTGGTAGGGGGTGAAAAATGGGTGGATAAGAAGGTGCATCTTCTCATGGGGGCCAATCACATCCTGCCTGTCTCTGTTGGCCTTCAAATCTCCTTTGTTGTCCTTGTCTTTGGTCTTGAGTTCCTTCAGAATGACTCGAAGGTGCGGAGTAATCTTCGTATCCTGTGTAATTGCTCCCAAGTGCAGAACCTCCTGATAGTCCAGCAGCAGCAGTAGCGCCATCACCATCACCATCACCATCACCATCACCATTACCATCTCCATCATCATCATTATCATTCTCAGTGGAGTCATTACTTGCCACTTGGCTTGTTTTCCTCAACTGCCTTCTTCTACGCCTATAGGTTTGTCTTTCTGCTTTGTACATGTTGGCCAAGTGAGGTGGTAAACCTGGGGTGTCCTCAAGTGTCTCTCCAGTCGGCTGAACTCTCCCTTGTTCTTCTTCGGATGGGTCCACTCATTGTTTAGACTTTCCTTTTGATTGTTTTTTCTTTTTGCTGGTAGATGACTACAGTGAAGGTCTTGTTGTCTCTTTCTCTTTTTTCTTTGTGGATCCACCTGAGTAGCTGATCTCCTGAGTGCTAGCTGAGAGGCAGAAGTTCTAGCAGTGTTTGCTAGTGTAGCTAACTTTCGACGCCTCTGAAGAACAAGTGTACCTCCTTCTTGTGTTGTCTGAAATTCAGGATCTCGAGCAACTATTGCATCTAATTCATCTCCTGCCCAACTCCGATCCTGAGGATCAAACTCAGGCTATGCATCTCTGGCTGCTCTGCTCTCCATCCAAGAATGCAGTGGGTGTTCTTCATCTAACAGTTCATCAATATCAATCTAATGTACATGCTCATCAACTGGTCTGCCAGCAAACTCTATGAATCTTTGTCTTTCAAGTCTCTGTCTTTCTTGAATTTGCCTGATTTTTAGGCGCATGTTGTAGTGGCAGTACACCAATTTCTCTAGTCTAGAAACACCCAATATGTTACGAACCTTCGTGTGAATGAGACTGAATGTACTCTAGTTTCTTTCACACTGACTGGAAGAAGTGGTTTGACTGAGTACTCTCACTGCGACAAACGCCAAAGGATTTGTGACAGCTTGTCTGTAATTAATCTGAATCCACCATTCAGCTGTTGAAAAAAAAGAGAAGACGACGACGATATTAATAATGAATTGTAGACTTGTAATAATTCATTAAATTTAGTATTTAACTATTTATTATGTAATTCACCTGGAGTTGTCCTCATTATTGTAGCCCTGACGTCATCATCTCCATAAATACCAATCCTCAATTTAAATATCTCTATCTACAAAATAAATATAAATGACATAAGTTAATGATAGAAGACTGCATTTTCATAAACTCCTACTTTGTATGTTACCTCTGTTAAGGCATCTATCATTTCATTCGTATTCCTCGATATTCTAGTAATCATGTTAGTTGTGCTTCGAAGAACCTCTCCATCATTATACACGCTCTGACTATACTGATATCTTGAGTTGAAAAAGTATCCTGCATATACATTATGGTTCATTAGTTATAAAAATGAATGTGATTAAAATTAATAACATAAAATCAACGTGAAAAGATGAAGAATTAACTAGCAGCATGAAGATCACGATAAAGAGTCGACTCCCATCTATCATCGATGATCCTCCACCATTTGTCATTAGAAATAGGAAGGCCTTCGCTTAATTGCTCATTTGCTCTATCTATGGCCTCGTATAAATATCTCATGTCATTTTTGTCATCTCCATCAACTAACCTCAGAACACGTACTAGAGGCTCAACCACTTCCATATAGCGAGAAACTTTATCCCAAAAACTTCTCTCATCAACTAGCGATTGCATTGCCAACGCGACTTCTCTAGTAGCATCGATCCTCAGTGTCCCTATATGTGACAGAAACTCGTCAGAGTGGACTAACTAGGCCAACTGATGCTTGTATTTACTCAGGCTCTCTAAAGAGATGAAGTTGGATGCAAATCTGGTAGGGCTAGCACGAAGAAGATCCCGTCCACCTGTATGTTCTCTCATCATATGTAAGATCTTGTTGTGACTATAAATAAATCCCGTGATCATCTGAGCATGTTGTACCACCTCAGCAACAAAATGATCTTTACCTATGTCCTCCATCATCAAGTCAATAGAATGTGTTGCACAAGGTACTCAGTACAAATGGTGCCTCTTCTGCATCAACAATTTACCGGCTGCTTTGTAGCTTGCTTCGTTGTCAGTGATTATCTGCATAACATTTTCTTCACCAATTTCTTCTACCACGTCATTCATTAGCCTGTACAAATAATTAGCATTCTTTATTCTGTTTGAGGCATCCACAAACTTCAAAAAAACAGTGCCCTCGCTGCAATACACAAGGAAATTAATCATGGATCTTCTTGTAGTCCCTGTCTAACCATGACACATGATGGTACAACCACGTTCCTTCCACACATTTTTGAAGTTGTCGACTTATACCTTCAAGTCAGTATACTCTTCTTCGAGCCCAACATCATAAATGTAGCAAGTTGTGGGGGCCTTTACACTAGGCCCAACATCTACAATTGCATCCACCATCGTCTGAAAATATGGATTAGATGTTGTATGTGCTGGCACACTTGCATGTAAAAATCATTTCACAATTCCTTTCAAGACATTTTTTGCTGATGCCTTGACTCCTTTTAATGCTTGCTTGATTCCAGGCTGTATGGCAGACCTTGATCTGTACAAAAATTGGTCCATAGGACCGCGTGCCACATCTGATGTTTGTCTACAACCCAACATAGAACTAGCAGTCCTGCGACCAGAAGAGCCCCTAGGAACGAATCTCCTAGGCTGAGAAGCAGTGGGCATTGATCCACCTGATGATCCTATGCCTCTTCGTCGGTCCTCATCTTCTCTATTTGTCCGCAAACTGGCACGAACAACTCTGGTGTACTCTGCATCAGGGTCATCTAGATCCTCCTCATCCTCCTCCTCATCATCATCATCTAAATTGATCGGCCACTGAACATGTAGACTGTAATCCCTTCGTCTCTGGCGCACCGATATCTCATCTTGCAAATCCATGTGTTGTTGAGATGATAAATCTTTGTGTGCCTTTTTATCCATCATATAAGTCTTCATTTCCTTCTTCAAGTCCAGCGGGACTGACTCACATCTACTGACGTCACCTGATATGCCAGCAAGATGATTTTTTAGGCGATCGACGCTACCACCCATCTCCTTTCCACACCAGTTGCATTTGACCCTCCTCCTAACATTGTCCACTAGTGTGCAATGTTGCCAACCAGGATCAACACCATGCTGCTCCACATCCTGTTCATAATGTCCTTGCTTCGCCATATTCTTGCATAACATAATAACACAAAAATGCAATCAGGTTCTATTAAATTCAATGAAGTGTTTGACACACTCAATTGAACCTTAATTACAATAATAATACAAAAGTTTTAATTTTTAACTCCTAATTAGGGTTAATTTTAACTAATTAACGCTAATAACATGTAATTAATGCAAAAAAATACACAATTATGTTCTAATAAGTTCAATTGAGTATTTGGCACACTCAATTGAACCTTAATTACAGTAATTATACAAAAATCCTAATTTTTAACCCATAATTAGGGTTAATTTTAATGAATTAACGTTAATAACATGTAATTAGTGAAAAGAAACGCACAATTATGTTCTAATAAGTTCAATTGAGTGTTTGACACACTCAATTGAACCTTAATTACAGTAATCATACAAAAGTCCCAATTTTTAACCTTTAATTAGGGTTAGTTTTAACTAATTAACACTAATAACATGCAATTAATGCAACAAAATGCATAATTATGTTCTAATAAGTTCAATTGAGTGCTTGGCACACTCAATTGAACCGTAATTACAGTAATCATATAAAAGCTTCAATTTTTAACCCCTAATTAGGGTTAATTTTAACTAATTAACGCTATTAACATGCAATTAATGCAAAAAAAATACACAATTATGTTCTAATAAGTTCAATTGAGTGTTTGGCACACTCAATTGAACCTTGATTACAGTTATCATACAAAAGTCCTAATTTTTAATCTCTAATTAAGGTTAATTGTAACTAATTAATGCTAATAACATGCAATTAATGCAAAAAAATGCACAATTATGTTCTAATAAGTTCAATTGAGTGTTTGGCGCAATCAATTGAATCTTAATTACAGTAATCATACAAAAGTCCCAATTTTTAACTCTTAATTAGGGTTAATTTTAACTAATTAATGCTAATAACATGCAATTAATGCAAAAAAAATGCACAATTATGTTCTAATAATTTCAATTGAGTGTTTGACACACTCAATCATGGTCGGCCGGGTCGGACCGGGTCGGATCGGATCGCCCGGTCCGCTCGGAATCGGAGCGGTCCGACCCGACCCCGAGCCCCGACCCAACGATCCCAGCCGGGATCGCTGGGATCGGGTTGGGCTCGGTCGGGTCGGCCGACCCCAACCCCGGTCGGTCCGGGTCGGACCGGTCCGGCCGACCCGGCCACCCAACGGCTAGTTCTGAACTAGCCGTTGGGTAGCCGTTGGGAACCCATTCAAATGGGTTCCCAACGGTTGGGAGGGGCTTCTAAGCCCCTCCAAGTCCCCCCCAAGTCCCTATAAAACCCCCTCCTACCATTCTCTCCCTCATTCACACAAATTCTCATTTCTCTCTCTCTAAAACTTCTCTCTCTCTCTCTAAGCTCTCATACTCTCTCAAAGACTCAAAGCTCTCTTAACTTCTTTCTCTCCAAATTTCCAAAGCTCTCTAAAGTTCTAAACTCTAAAGGACGGACCGACGGACTACATCAATTTTTTTTCATCATATTGTTTTTATTGCATTTTAATTTTTCTCTCTAACCTCTTTTTGTCTTTGTAGCTTTATTTCTCATTGTCTCTCACTCTCCCTCGAGGTATGATATGAAATCTCACTCTCTTTCTCTATGTTTTTTCTTATTTCTCACCATTTCTCTTTATGTAATTAGTTAATTAGTTAATTAATAATTATCTCTTTCCCTATTAATATATTTTTTATTTTTAAAGATGTCGACTTCTGAGCATAATGAGGCCACATCTGTCACCTCTCGTGGTGACCCGGGATGGAACCACTGCACCGTCGTAGACATGGCTTCACGCAAAGTCAAATGCAACTACTGCAGTCGGATTATTTCGGGTGGAGTTTTTCGTCTAAAACAACATATTGGGGGTGTCAAAGGAGAAGTGAAGGCTTGTACTGCTGCACCACTAGAGGTAAAAAATCAATTCAAAAATTACCTACGACAAAGAGAGTTGGAAAAAGGAGCAGCATCAACGATGAGAGGCCAAATTAGGGAGGAAATGACACGGCCCTCAGGTCAAGGTATTCATATTCACCCTCCGGGAGATAGATCTCGGGAGGGAGACATAGACCCTACCAGAAGGAGATCCACTGCATTTGAAGACTTCTCTCGAGGTATTATTTGATTTAAAATTTTCAATTAATTATTTACTTCTTTATACTTCATCTCGATTAAATTAGTCTAATCATCTATTTTAATTTAAAGATGATATACGTCGAGCCATGGACGAAAGTAGACGATCTTTTGCTGATGAGGATGTGTATAGATGCACCGGTCGACACGTTGGGCAAGGGAGTGGATCCGGACATGGATCCAACGAGGAGGAAATTCATGACTTGACTAGGGACAATGATCCTAGAGTGGGTCCTATAGATGCTTTCCTAACAAGACGGAGAGGTAGACAACCATCAATCACAGCTGCTATGAAGAACCTGAAGGTATGCAAGGAGAAGATTGGACGTGCTGTTTCGAGATGGTTTGTTTATAACAGTGTACCTGCCAATGCTGCAAAGGGTCCTTATTGGGAGGACATGATTGAGACTATTGGAGATGTGGGTAAGGGTATTCCTGGACCAACCCCCAAGGAGATATACAACACTTATCTTCCTCAAGAGGTAAGTGATCTCCAAGAGTATATCAAGTCGTTTGAGCGAATTTGGGATGAAAGAGGATGCACAATAATGACAGATGGCTGGACAGGTGAGTACATTGAATTAGTTTAACATATTTAGAAATTAGAATCTTAGATTAACAGATTATATTTTTAGTTAATTTAGACATTCGCTAACATCTATAACATTATTTGAATAGGAATTACGAGAAGAAGTATGATTAACTTCCTTATATACTGTCAAGCTGGGACTGTATTTTGGAAGTCCGTAGATGCTAGTGGAAAGGTAAAGAATGCTGAATATCTTTTCAAGTTAATTGATGACATTGTGGAGCAGGTGGGAGAAGATCGGGTTGTCCAAGTTGTAACAGATAATGCAGCTTCATATAAAGCTGCTGGCCATATGTTAATGGCGAAGAGGCCACATCTATATTGGCTTCCTTGCTCTGCTCATTCCCTAGATTTGATGCTAGAAGATATTGGGAAAGATGTCAAAATTACTGAAACAGTGAAGTCAGCCCAATTCATCACATCCTATATCTACAACCATAACTATGTGCTCACGTTGATGCGTGAACACACTGGACAGAGGGAGTTACTACGTCCTGGGGTAACTCGTTTCGCTTCCACATACATTTCCTTGGAGAGTATACAATCACAAAAACGTCCCTTGAAGCAGATGATTTCAAGTAAATGATGGGAGGATTGGATGACAAGGCACGCGAAGCATGATGCTAGAGACAAGGGGAAGCAGATTGAGGACTTGATTGAGAGCCGAGAGTATTGGAAGGATATAAAGATGATCTTGAGCGTAGTTGAACCTCTTGTGCGGGTTCTGAGGATGGTGGATGGAGATAAGAAGGCCACAATGGGATATTTATATGAAGCTATGGACCGTGCAAAGGAAGACATTGCTAGGGCCAACAAAAATACATACAGAAAGTGGTGGGATATTATAGATGCAAGATGGGATAGAACACTCCACCATGACTTGCATGCGACAGGTAACAAAATAAGTCAATCCATATTGGTCGCCATTTTATTTCCTATAAGTTTTATTTCATTTTTAATTTATTTTTCAATTCTTTAGGTCATTTCTTCAACCCAAGATACCAATATAGCTCTGCTACTCAACATGCGCCCAATGATGAAGAAGTACTCCGTGGGACTCAAAATGTAATTCGGCGTTTGTTACATGATGATGATCGAGCTATCATAGCATGCAACAAAATGCATCACTATAGGCTCCGGACATTACATTTTGGTACTCATCGTGCTCAACGGGCAGTCATGTTGCTTTCACCAGGTATTTAGAATTTTACACATAACTAATACTTTCAAAAAATTGTTATCAACTTATCATGCATAGGCTTTACAAATTACAATACTAATTGTTAGTTGGATCATTATGGAATTACAGCTGATTGGTGGATGGATCATGGGAAGGCTCCAGGTTATGAAGATCTTGCTTATGTTGCTATCCGTGTATTGAGCCAAACCACCTCCTCTTCTGGCTGTGAGAGGAACTGGTCTACATTTAGCTTGATACACACCAAGCAAAGGAACCGATTAAGCTCAGCGAGATTAGAGCAATTGGTCTTTTGCCACTACAACATGCGCTTGAAATTAAAGAATCTTCAAAAAATTCAAGAGAACCAAAGAGAAGAAGAACGATGGAGAGATGAAGTTGCTGGAAGACCGGTGCAAGCAGAACAACAAGTTGAGGAACCAATCGATCTGGACGAGATATTTGAGGAGTAGAACCCACTGAATGCATGGGTGGATGCAAGGAATGTTTTGAGTCCATCAGAATTCGATCCAAACGATCGGTCATAGGCAGAAGGACAATTGGATGGTGTCCCCTTGTCCGTTGAGTTTCAACTTCTACCTCCTTCAAAACGGCAAAAGAAATCCACCCCACAAAGTTCAGGTAAGGGTAAAGGCAAACTAATGGATGTTGATATTGCAGATTTAGAAACTGTACAAGAAGATGAGTCAGACGAGACACGAGAGCCGAGCGACAAGGTCGTTTACCAAACTTCAGACGACTCTACTTCGACAACGACTACCCCTGACGATGACGATGATGATCCACATGGAAGTCAAGGTGGATCCTTGCAACAACGGTCATCTCGAGGACGTGGAGGATCAAGTCAACATGGTGAAGCTCCTCCAATGATTTTCACAGGAGAGCAAGAATTTACGCATGCTACGCAGGATGATGACCACTCCAGTAGGTTGGCTAAGGGCACATCAGCAACAAATAAAGGCAAAGGGAAACAACAACAAGAGCTCCTAAAGAGAACATCCTCTCAAGAGCATTCGTCTGATGCATCCTCTCAAGTTCCATTAGAGGGTTATAGTCCTTATGGATATCCAGGTACATATTATCAACATCCACCACCCTATGATGCATCGAGTTACTTAGGAGGATATCCCACTTATCCTCCAACTTCAGACATTTCCTCTTATCAATCCTCAACCTCAGAAGGATCTTATCATGAGCCAAAGACACAGGGATGGATACCGGTGACAATAATCTACCCATTCACAGATGAGTATAACCGATTTGTACAGGAATATGAACAATGTTACCAAGCTTATATGTCTTGGGCCGATTATGTGCAACATTTGTATAGCACCTACAATGTAAGGCTAGAATAAATGTATGTCTACTTGTTCTGTCACTTTGTGTGAGTGTTTTTTTTTTATTATCATGTAATACTTAGGGGTAAGATTTTATGTCCCCCCCATGTATTGTATTCAAGTTTTTTTCAAAGTTAATAAAAATTCAAGGGCTTACCCAAGGTCCTAGATAAGTTTTGGGTAAATATAATTTTTCCTGATTTTTTGAATTTTTTTCTTATTTTTTGGACTTGTTTTTCTATTTTTTTCCTATTTTCTTCTATTTTTTCCCCTTTTTATAAATTGGATCAGCCAAACCGGTCCGGCTCGGTCCGGACCGGTTCGGGATTGGATCGGATCGGCCGATCCACTCGGTCAGGACCGGACCGATCCGAGTCCGACCCCCGAGTTGGCCTACCTTGCACTCAATTGAACCTTAATTACAGTAATCATACAAAAGTCCTAATTTTTAAATCTTAATTACGGTTAATTTTGAGAATTTTGTCTAATCAACATGCTAATTTTTTTTTTAACCTAAATATTAATAGATCTACATAATATACACAATCATACATCATTTCTAATTTTTTGAGATTTTTTTTTTTAAGAATAGATCGAAATATACTTAAACTCGGATCTGGATGTAAAAACAAAATCCAACGTCGACGGTGGCGGTGATGGCGACAACAGTGGCGGCGGTGGCTCTCGGACGACCGGCCGATGATGACAGGGTGAAAACCCCCTCCTTTTGGTTGAGATCTCAAAGAGAGAGAGAGAGAGAGAGAGAGAGAGAGAGAGAGAGAGAGAGAAGATGGCGGCGATAGGCTGGCGGCAGACAACCGGCGGCGGTGGTCTGGGAAGGGGGGAAGCCAGCAGCAGAAACGCTGCTGGCTGCTGGCTCTCGATCCCCCCCTTAAGGGGGGATCCGGGAGCGCCTGAATCGGGCCAAACCGGACCGGCCAGATTGGCCGGTCCAGACCCAATTTGGTCCGATTCAGCTCTTTTTTTTTTTTTTAATCGGTGGGGGGGGGGAGCAGTAAATTCCCCCCCAAATCGGATCGAGACCCGCCGATTCCGATTCGAATCGCAATCGGCTGATTCTGCAATCCATACAAGTATGAGACTGAAAAACCCCTTTTACCCGAACATGGAAGCCACTCTTTCCATCTCCCTATCAATCATATTGATGCCATGATTTATGAAAGTTCATCCTCAAGCTTGTTGTCTGATCGACCAATTCCAAGATTAACTTGGCCCAAAAAAGTTGATCCTCATCACCCATAATAAAATTGTATCATCTGCATGCTGAAGGTGTGAGATCCTCGTAGACCTAGATCTTGCATGGAAGCCCATAAGATAACCGTCCTCCTCCCCTTTCGACCATATCCTGCCTGGAATCCTATAAGATAACCAACTTCCTCCCCTTTCGACCATATTCTGCTTAAAACATTGCAAGCAGAACAAATAATAGAGGGGACATAGGGTCTCCTTGCCTAAGCCCTCGGCCACTATGAAAGAAAGAAGTGGGCACCAATGTCTAATCCACTGGACCTACTTGTCTCTAGGACCCATCTTGCAAGAATATCAAACATGAAATTCCAATTGATCCTATCATAAGCTTTTTCAAAGTCCACTTAAGGACAAGCCCTTTCCTTCTATAATGTCATACTATGCAAGCACTTATGAGCCACCAGAAAGCCTTCCTGAATATGCCTACCCTTGATGAAAGCACGTTGATTGACATTAGTTAGCCTATCCATAATTCTCTCTAGTCTGGTAGCCAACATCTTGAAAATAATCTTGTACACCCCATTAAAGAGACTAATAGGGCTGTAGTCACCTAAAGTTTCAGCTCCAGCTTTCTTACGGATAAGAACAACGAATGTTTTATTGGCTCCCCTCAAATGGGCACTCCTTTCTTGGAACACCAAGATAGCCTGCAGAAGAAGAGGATGAACAATCTCCCAACAGAACTGGTAAAACAACATAGGAAAACCATCTGGTCCTGGGGCCTTGTCCCTAGGCAATGCAAAGACAACATCTTTAAGCTCTTGTATCGAGAAAGGAATAGAGATACCCTCTTTCTCCTCCAAGGAGAGTTAAGGAAGGATATCAGAATCTACAGTTGGGTGCATATGGTCCTCTTCTGGGAAGAGGTGGGAGTAGAATGACATGATGTGCCTGTTCACTACTTCCTGTTGATAGATAGGCTGACCATCTACCTTGAGAGAGCTAATGTGGTTGATTCTTCTTCTGCTAGATGCCACCCTGTGAAATAAGCAGTATTATTATCCACTCAAATACACCTCTTCTTTGAACAATATTATTTGGAACTCATTTTTCAGCAAATCCCGCTTCTATTTGTCATCAGCATCAAGCAAGCCAGCCTTATCCAGGGCCTCAAAGCCTTGCAGCTGGCAAAGTATACTCTCCTCCTTCTCAGAGCTTGGGATCTTCTTGGCAGCCCACACCCCCCCCCCCCCCCCCCCCCCCCAAGTGTAAGCTCAAGTTTCAAGTCTTTTGAGTTATGGATAAGGGTTGCCATAGGTGAACCCTTCCAACACCCCAAAGACCAAACATATCTAATGATATAAATAAAACCCTCCTCTTGAAGCCAAAATTCTCCACCCGAAAAAGAGGCTTCCGCTGAAAGGAGAAATTTGAGTTCAAGAGGATTGGTTTATGTTTAGACATCGTTCTTTGGAGACAAGTGCTCCTCCCAGTCAGCAGAAATCAGGAACCAATCAGGCATGGAGCAAATAGGTTGAGACCTAAAATTCGACCAAGTAAAGAAACCATGCTCTGTGTACACATCAATCAAAGCATCTTGATGAACAAACTCCTAAAAGTCCTCTATTACAGCCCTCGAAGGAGACCCATCTGATCTTTCTGTCGATGTAAGAATAGCATTGAAATACCCTACTACACACTAGGGCCTGCCAAATTGCTCATGCCAATGCAATAACTCATCCTGCAACTCCTCCTCCTCCCTCACTTGTGGCTTGTAAAACTCCCAAGAAGTCCCAAAGAAATCCATCTTCTTTGCATTTGAAAGTCACCGAAATGGCCACTCTCCCCACTTGCTTGCCAAGCTCCTCAAGCCCAGATTCATTCCACAACAGCATAATACCTCCCGATCTCTCCACAGCCGGAGAAGGGACTCCACCAGACAGACGATATCCTCCAATATCCCTCCAAGCCTCCACCCTATCCACGTCAGATTTGGTTTCTTGTAGGCAAAGGATATCAATCATGCACCTCCTGATCACCACTGCCCTCTTCTCCCTGCTTCCTAAACCTTTAATATTCTAAGAAAGAATCTTCACGGCAAACCTCTAATATTCCAAGAAAGAATCTTCATGGGAAATCAATAAGTGTAGATGACCCCACACCCCTCAGACTCCTTCTACCACCTCCTTCCCCTCCCTTTGCCCCTTCACACTCCTTGCCAACCATTGGCATCCACTGTGAATTCTGTGCAACACATTATGTATGTTTTTCTCAACCCCCTCAAAAGACACCAATCCTTTTCACTATCTCCTTCGCTTGCTCCCCTGTAATCTTCTTGACCTCAGCCAACATCTCCCTAATCTCCTCCTCGTCCATGACCCCATGATCTTTGGCACCATCCACCTCACCTACTATCACCTGAAGTGGAGTCTCCTCAGGGTCTCCTTCTCCTCCAAAAAACTCCCCAAACAGGTCTGAGACATGTCTCTCAAGAGACAGTTGACTGTGTGCTCCATCCCCCTCCTCTTGGGATGATCAGGTCCCTAATAGGTAGTGAGCAGATGGGCCATTCTGGATCTCTTTCAATATCTGCACACCCCGGGCTGATAGCCCATATGAGCATGTTCCAACTGCAATAGAGCCTCTTGGCCTTCCAACAGAAGCAGCCCCTCAATAGTCTGGATGACAGAATCCTAGTTCTACGGCACCATCACACCACAGTCCAGCAAGGCATCTGGTCCGCTACAGGGCCTGAGGGCAGAGGGGTCTCCCCAGGTCCTATTCTGATAGGATACTGCGGAGACACCTCAGGAAGGGGTCCTGACCGGTGTAGCAAGGTCGACGACGACGGAGACTGGGTGCTGGCTGCCCTCCGGAGCGTCTGCATCTTGAAAAGATGGTGCCTCAGAGCTCCTCCCAGGTTCCCCCAGGTCCGCTTCCTCGACCGAAGACTGCAAGACACCTCCTGTTGGCGGCTGCCTATCTGGGGCCATGCAAGAGCCTGGCTGAGTCTCCATTGAACCATTGGAAGCCTGCAAAGGAGCCACTGGCTCGCCCATCGCAATCAGGTGATAGAGAAGAGCTACCTTGGGCCCAAGCTCAGGCCTCTTTGAAACGGGTTAGTCACGGGTCTGAGATTCCTTACCCGAACCACCATTCTCAGCCGGCCAAGAAGGCAGATGCCTCAGTATGGATCCAATGGCGCTCTGGTCCCCTAATTTGAAATTCAAATCAGGTAAGTACCGACCGCCACGTATGCCTGCTCCTCCTCCTCCTTCCTCCTGACCTCTGGTTCGCAACCCTGGCTTCTAAGGCTTCTGTGGGGGCAGCCCTGTTTGGAGGAAACCACAGCCTGGACCTTCACCTCCATTGGAACCAACAGAACCTTGGGAATCATTAGCCACTGCAGGCCCTCCAGATTGCAGAGGATGATGGGGACTGCGCTAGCTTGATGGGGATGGAAACCATTGTATCGTCTGGATAGCCGCCGCCGCACCACCCCCCCCCCCCCCCCCCCCCCCCCCCGAGAATCTGTCACCCAGGCCCCTCACATCCCACCCCACAATGGCCAACTCCCCCTCCTCCAACACCCTTTGAATTCTTTCCACTGTCTGCCTGTGTACTGAAGATCCCCCTGCAAGCCACCAATGGAGCTGCCGACACAGGCAAAAAAAAAAGAAAAGAAAAAAAGAAAGGCATCAACCACTCTCTTGGTGGCCTCCTCTGATGGGGCTAAAGCTAAGAATCTGTTGCCCAGGCCCATCACATCCCACCCCACACTGGCCAACTCCTCCTCCTCCAACACCCTTTAAATTCTTTCCACTGTCAGCCTGTGTACTGAAGATCTCCCTGCAAGCCAATGGATCTGCCGACGCAGGCCAGGCGGAGCAGCCAGCCCCCCCCGCGCTGAAAGAAAAAAAGAAAAAGAAAGGTATCAACCGCTCTCTTGGTGGCCCTTCTCCAATGGGGCTAAAGCTAAGAATCTGTTGCCCAGGCCCCTCACATCCCACCCCACACTGGCCAACTCCCCCTCCTGCAACACCCTTTGAATTCTTTCCACCGTCAGCCTGTGTACTGAAGATCTCCCTGCAAGCCAATGGAGCTGCGCACCGACGCAGGCGGAGCAGCCAGGGACCAAGCAACTCCGGCGGTGGGTGCAAGACTGATATAATGACTATGCAAGGACTTCATACACATATAAAGTTGTGGAACAACTCCGTTGTCTACTTAGGCTCATCTATCAACCCATCCATACGAAGCACATGTGAGAAATCTTGACCTAAGCACGAATCCGATTTGTAGATTGCAGATCACATCAGATTTTGTGCATCATAGGAGGATTTGGCTGCAGAGAACCCACTCTATTTGCAACCCTAGTATAAATGTTATAAGATATGACTATGCAATGACTTCATACACGTCCTAATTTCCTGACGCAATGAGATTGTGATATATTTTTATTCTTTTAGGAACAAAGGACCATAGTTGTCAAGGCGCTGGTAGAGGGGCCAGGCGCTGGGCCGCCTTTTACGTGCCCATGAAAGGCGGGCCAAGCGCCCGCTTACGCCTAAACGGCGCCTTGGCGCAAAGGCACTGGGTTGCCTTTCACGGGCCCATGAAAGACGGCCCAGGCGCCCGCTTTAAGCGGTCCAGGTGGCCCGCCCAGGGCGCCTAGACCCGCTACGGCCCGGCTCATTAGAGACCCAACCCGATACGATTAGTCCCTCCCCTCGCTCGACCCCCGTGATGCCCCATTCCCTCCCTCCCAGCCACGGTCTGCGAGGTTTTCATCCCCGTCCGACTTTGCTGCGATTCTCGACCACCGCCGACGCCATTGATGCTGCCACCGCCACCGATCGTCGACGCCGCCGTCACCGTCGCCAACGCCGCCGGTGAGTTTGCTCTCTCTCTCTCTCGCCCCGACCCCCGTGATGCTCCATTCCCTCCCTCCCAGGCACGGTCTGCGAGGGTTTCATCCCCGTCCGACTTCGCTGTGATTCCCGGCCACCGCCGACGCCACCGATGCCGCCACCGCCACCGATCATCGACGCCGCCGTCACCGTTGCCGGCGGCATCCGGTGAGTTTGCTTTGTGTGTATGTGTATGTGGGTGGGTGGGTGGGTGTGTGTGTGTGTGTGATGAGGCCGATGCCCCTCTCTCTCTCCTATCTCACCCCCCTTCTCTCTCTCAAGTCTCAGCCTCTCTCTCCCTTTCTCTCTGTCTCTCTTTGTCTCTCTAAGAAGGCCCGACCGGCCAAGCCCCCTTTCTTTTAGGCTCTTAACGCTCTCTCTCTCTCTCTCTCTTAGGCCCGAGGCCCTGAGCTCCACTTTCTATCTCACAAAGACGGGGGCCAAAGCCCTATCTCAATCTCACTCTCACACACTAGTCTCTCTCTCTCTCTCTATTTATCTCTGTGACTGCGTACACAGTGCACAAGACACACACGGGCCGAAGCTCTATTTCAATCTCTCTCCCCCCTCTCCCTCTCTCTGTGTGACTACATATATTTGATATTAATATTGATGAATCTACAATTGATATTAATATATTTCATATATATTTTAAGGAGGCGCCTAAGCCGCCGCTTAAGCGCCGCCTAAGCGGCCGCCTTAATGCCTAAGCGCTTAGGCTCCCCGGGAACGCCTTAGGTGGCCTTGGCGCCTTGACAACTATGCAAAGGACCAAAGCTGCAATCAACTGTCTTCTTGTATAGCTTCCCTTGTTATCATTTGGATTGGAATAGAAGCAGTTCATTCTTTTTGTTACTTGATCATGAAGTACTGCCACTTTGTATATTTGTCCTTTTTGTTTATTGCATGTTCCCGTGGCTTTGGGAAACCATAGTCACGCTGAATTACTGTCCTTATGGTAGATTACAGAGCTTCCATTCTCTCTTGCTCTCTCTGATCTTGTATCATGGTATCAGAGCTTGATCTTCACTAGGGAAGACCCAAGCAGGTAAACTTGTCCACATATTGCCTCTACCTTGAGGACATCCCTCATTCTGCTGCATCACTAACTCTCACTCCATTTACGTTTCCAAGCTGCACCATCGGCTGTCTTTTTGTGTTCACTTCTCTATTTTTGTGTGACATTGGCCACCTCCTGTTTCTCCTTCATGTGCAAAAGTTTAATCTGATAATAGCCCTTTGTTATAATCTGATGGAGGCCTCATGACAAAGGGCTCTCCATTGGGCTCTAGAGATCTCTTGCATCAGAGTCTTTTTCCCTGCAAACCTTTTTGGTAGTCTTGAACTCTCGCCCACATCATTGTCACTTCTGGCAACTTAAAATCCCAACTAAATATTCACTAAAACGAGGGGTGACATATCCTTCACATCAGGACATTTTTACCCATACACGAGGGTATGTAGCAACTCAGTTAAAGGATTTGATCTGATTGGTTCAGGCACTAAACTCGTTCATGGCTTTTGTTGAGATCTTCACTGCTTTCTGTTTCTGTTCACACTTCTTTCTCTCCCAGTTTCAAGGACAGACAAGCCTCCATATTAACATCATTATTCACATGGCTGACATCAGCATCCCTAGAATGGATGATTGATGTGGGACCCCAACTCCAACTACTAGAGTTGTGTTGGGACGGTCACTTATCGTTATGCTAATTTGGGGGGTCTGTATAGGTTAGAAATGTGAGACAAACCACAGTAAATAAATTTTTTTTTTGGAAGGTGACATAAAGTCACATTTCATTAAAGATAAAAGATAATACAAAGGAGGCCAAAGGCCAACGCCATAGGCCGTACATCATGGCAGATAGCCAACCCCACAATCCTGCAAACAGTAAATAAAATTTATGGAAGTGTGCACCAACAACTCAATAGGAAGTAAAATAACATTTATTTTCATTTCAGGCACAAGTAGTCTATGGGTTAGAAATGTGAGACAAACCACAATAAATAAAATTTATGGAAGTGTGCATGAACAATTCGTTAGGAAGTAAAATAACATTTTATTTTCATTTCAGGTACAAGTACATAGTTTTCAAATTGGAAGTACATATCGTGAAAGAGAAGTACAAAAGATAAAATATTGAACAAAGAAACTGGAGTGGCTCACAAACTGTCTGCTCTAGTCATCTCCCACCAGCAAAACCAAACAGAACAGGAAAGTCATCACACATGTAAGATTCGTATCTGATCACTGCTACTCGCTTTGGGTCAGAGAAGACAAAAATATAATGATATATGATTAAGTGTATTAATAAGGTATGATTAAATATAGCATTCTACACTAGGGGCAAAAAAGTACATTGTTGTACAGGCTGCTGTAAACTATGTGCAGGAAAGTTAATGCATAAAAATGTCAACAGTATGCATATAAGACTTGACTATACTCCAAGCTAGATTCTAAAGTTAGTGGATAGAAGACACTCATTGGCTCTATGGTGAATTGCTCTAGAATACTTTTACGGCCATGAAGGTTCTTTTTTACTATGTCCAGTTCTACACTTGATTGAATTGTTTATTTTCCATGCAACTGGTTGTCTTGAGGTCGGTGCTACAAAGGATCACTGATGCGGGACAACAAGGGGGTAGAAGCCGAAGAAGGAAGAAGAGAGGGGGTTGAAGAAGAAGGCGGCTAGGGTACAGGTTCCCGTCCCATCTTGGGAGAAAATGCAGCGGCTGCTTTCATTCAAAATTTTTCTTCAATACCTTCCCACGAGGGGATACAGGACAATTTATAGACTCCTCAAAAGAAACCCTAATCCTAAATGATCAAAATGACCCTTATTCAAAGAAAAAGGCTCAAACAGAACTAAAACAATAAAATACTATAATTGGGCCTCTAGTGGGCCAAACAAAATACAAAATAGGCCTTGGACTTGGTTTCTCTACTTCTTGGATTCCCATCATTCTCCCCTGGTTCGAAAAATTTCGTCTTCGAATTTTAAAGTGTGCTAGAATAAATATGCGGATGACTGGATCATCTGGGGGAATCTTTAAGCAGAGAATCATATCAACAATCACAAACTGATCTGCTGCACGTGAATCATAAAAGTCCTGCCATACCATGTCCACTGAAGACGATAACAAATCATACGTGCCATCATGTAGGGTAGCTATCATTACACTCAGTAAGTGTTGGACGAGGCTTTGAGTCAGCAAAAACATCATTAGCAATAAGATTTAATCCTGTCTCAACAAATAATTCATGATCCCATGAGATAATATGAACTGGTCGAGCATCAAGTAGACCAGTGCTAAACACATATTTAGAGATACGATTCAATTCTGACCGTCTAAACAAAGCATGATCCCAACTGTCAACCATATATCTGACATCAACCTCAAACACTGTATCAACGATCATATGTAGTCCCAATGCCATGAATAAGTCGTGATCCCAACCAGTAATAGGTGATGGTGTCAGTTTAGGGAAACAAGCTAAATACAATTGTTGAAACTTCTCCCGATCCTGCTAAGTGGTATTGAGAATACGAAAGGATGCTTGGTATCCCTCGGGTCGTATAAGACAATCTTGCCCAGTAGGATCAATCACAACTTGCCGCTCGTCCATCCATTCTCTACCCAAACTGATATATGAACCATATGGTGTAATCTTGCACCATGCATCATCATAATACCTGACGGATCGGGAAGTACTTTTGCTCTTTAAGAGATGGAAAAATGGCACATAGACTCGGTCCTCATAGACAATTACGTAGTCTGTTTGGGAGATAGAATCCACAATAGATTGTGAAATAACATTGCCGAACGAAATTGCCTTAAGATACACCTTAGCTTTCACATAATTGGGTAGCTCCACCTCAAAACTAAAATCCATGATGAGGAAACGTACCACTGGCTAAAGAAATGATGGACGAGGTCCGCTTCGCTGCAAGGATGCCAACAGTACGATCGTTGCAAGAAACGGAGCTCAAATCACCATCCTCGATATGTGTGCAAAAAGTGGCACGCAAAACGAGGTAAGCGGGCACTGACTGCTGCAAAATTTGTGCACCAGGAGGCTGGCACGCAAATCGTGGCAGTTTAGGTTGGCCTCCGGATGCACAATCAAGGGTCCTCGATATGCGTGTAGAAGCGGCACGCAAAATGAGACGAATCGGAGATACAACGCACTGGATCTGAGTTGGCCTCTTCAAGACGAACCCAACAACGCTGACGACACGCGAATCGGAGTCTGGAACAACCTTGAATGCCGAGCCCAAGTGTCCTCGTAAAGTGTGCAAGTGCGGCACGTAAAACGAGACACTGCTGTCGGGCGGAATGTACAGTGAGGTTGACCTTGCCTATACGATCACAATGGCGCAAGCGGCTCGCAAATCGGAGCACAGATGTGGTCCCAATGCTGGCGGTGCAACAAAATTCCAGAGTGTACCTCCTGTGCACTGTAGCAAACCTGGTTGGGGTCTGGCTTAAGCCTGGCAGGGTTATGACTTGGAACTGTCGGACCCTGGCTCAGACCAGATAGCCGGTGGTTCGGACCACCCGAGACAGGTTTGAGCCAAAGGCCAAAGGGCTCGGACCCAAGGCAAGGAGCCTTGGACCAGACCGGGTCAAATCCGGTTTGACCGGGTTTGGCTTAAAGGGGTTCGAACCCTACGCCCCGTCACACTGTTCATCTCTTATCTTCTTCGCATCGGCAACAGAAGAGAAAGGGAGGGGGGGTGGCGACAGCGGCGGCGGGTTGCGGCAGCGGCCGGGTGGCGCCGGCGGGCGACGTCAACGGCGGTGATGGTGGTGAGGCCCGACGACGACGCTGGCAGTAGAAGCCGGCGATGGCTGTGGTTATGGCGGTGATAGCAGTGGAAGACGGCGGTGATGGCACCGGAGTGCTCCGGCGACAGGAGAGCGGCCCGCGATCCGATTCCTTCCGACAACCGCGGATGCTCAAGAAGGAGGGGTGATAGCGGCGGTAGCTTGTAGAGGAGGGGGTGGGTGGCTCCGGCGGCGGATCCGAAGGATTGCTAGGGCGGCGGTAGCGGCACCACGTTCAGCATCAAATGCCGATACCTGGAGACGATCCGCCGGGAGTAGATGACCCGCACCTTCTCTCTGTTCCTGAAGACGGGGCCGCCACTGCTTGTGTCCTTGGCGGCAGCCTCTTTCCACCCCAGAACGGTGCGCTTGGGCCGCTGTGGCGCTGCGGCGGCAACACCTTCCTTCACGACTTCGGCGGCATCAGATCGTGGCGGCGGCGACGGCGGGGAGACGCGGCGACCACGGTGGCTTCGGGGGAGCCAAGCGACGGCGACAACGACCCCTAGGTAAGTCACCGCCCTCCTCTCCTTCTTCTTCTTCTGCTGTGAACCGAACCAAAGTGGAGAGGGAGAAGGAAGGGGATGGAGAACAGCAGCTGCGTGGCTTTGGGGTGCAGAACTTGGATCGTGAGAACGATCCAAAAACCGGGCTTTGATACCAAGTTGATGCGGGACAACAAGGGGGTAGAAGCTGAAGAAGGAAGAAGAGAGGGGATTGAAGAAGAAGGCGGCTAGGGCACAGGTTCTTGTCCCATCTCGGGAGAAAACACAACAACTGCTTTCATTCAAAATTCTTCTTCAATACCTTCCCACGAGGGGATACATGACAATTTATAGACTCCTCAAAAGAAACCCTAATCCTAAATGACCAAAATGACCCTTATTCAAAGAAAAAGGCTCAAACAGAACTAAAACAAGAAAATACTCTAACTGGGCTTCTAGTGGGCCAAACAAAATACAAAATAGGCCTTGGACTCGGTTTCTCCACTTCTTGGATTCCCATCAATCACTTATTTTGTGGTTAGTTAGTTACTAAAAGTGGCCTAGCCTAACCTACCTAGAAGCAACAGGGTCACAACTACAATAGTCACGGTTATCATGTCTCCATGGAGAAATAACTTTATTGGAGCCTCATTTGTTGGTCTTAGCGGACGTTGTCTGCCAGATGAAGGCATGTAAGCAAGACTAACTAGGACGCGATGGCTTGTGAGACCATGGTGTCCAGAACATGACCACATGTTCACTTAAGTGAGTCTATTCGTTGTCCATGACTGGACCTGAGTCTCCATGTTCGGAAAAGGGCTACTAGATATCCTAACTAACCTCCACGGTTGTAATTGGGTTACTGTTCCTGATCCCCGTCTTGTAGGGAGTTCATGATCTTCATCGTCATAAAAGGGCTGCTTGAGATCCTGACTAACCTCCATGGTCATAAGTGGACTATTGTCACTGATCCCCACCTTGTAAGGGAGTCCACAATCTTAAAGAGGAGAAGGTACTAGTGTGAGTAGGGTTGGCAATGAGCCGAGCCGAGCCAAGCTTAACCAAACTCGAGCTCTTTTCTCCTCGTTTATCTCTCTCTTTCTCACTCCTGCTGTTGTTGCACACCCTTGAAAGTTGAAAAGGCCTGGGCAGAACTGGCACTGCCCACCTCCTTGTACAGGAGGGGTGGGGTTGGTTCAGCCAGGTTCTTTGAAGGTGACATAAAGTCACAATTCATTGAAATAAAAAGCGAATTACAAGAAAAGGTATACTGGGTAACCCCTTTCAAGGACACTGGGTTATACCCCACAAAAACAACAATATACTGTTCTTCCAAAATTGAACAAAACAAGAGCACAGAAGGGTGAAAGTAAAAAGACCACAGACAGGGATAAGCTCAATTCTAATGAGAAAGTAGAACAGAGCATGGATGGCAGTACTGGCCGATACCGGTACATACCGGCCGGTATGTACTGGTATCGGCCGGCACCGGTACCCGATACATGTAAAGGGTATCGGCCGATACTGGGCCGGTACCGGCTGGTATGTATCAGTACCGGTACCCACCGATACGGGTACCGGTACCGGTACTGCCATCCCTGGAACAGAGCAACATGATGCACCACTCTAGACAATCAATCTCCTCCAGCTAGAGAGCAAACTAGACATAGAGTTGTCCTCTGAAATCTCTAAACCTGCAGTCTTGCACCAGGATCTACACCAACGGATAGCACTTAAGGATATCAAAAGAACGATCGTAATCTTGTCTAAATTTCCTCTGATTTCTGTGGTTTAGCCAGGTTCTCCTAATTAGGGGTGCAAATTGAGTCGGTTAGACTTGGACCCGACCCGACCATGTTCGTTTTAATAGGATATGGTCCCTCTTGTATACCCGAATCATGAAAATCTGGTTGCAACTTATGCCCGTGTTTTCACTGGTGGACCTCCGTCGGACCTCCATTCTCCCCTCTGATGACTATGCAGAGGCCCCTCTGATGACTATGCAGAGGCCTCTCTGATGACGATGGCCATGTCTAGATCCTCGGAGAGGCCTGCAAAGCACCCCTGCTCCTCCTTCGATGACGGGGATGCTTCTAGAGCCCTAAAATTGTAACCTGGGTGCCGATCTCCGAGGAGGAGGAGGAGGAGAAGAAGAAGCAGACCTCTCTCTCTCTCTCTCTCCCCACTTCAAATCTTGAAATTCCCCCCCTCTCCTGCTGCACTTTCTGCAGATTCCTCATCCTGCAATTCTTCATTCCCTTCACTTGATCAAAGTTGGAGATTGATGATGGGGATATTTAAGCCTTGTTGATCCGATTCCCACTCCACATCTCCCTCGCTTGATCTCTCCAACGGCAGAAATCGCACCGCCAGCATGCAAGGGAGGGTCCTTTCCATTTGTACAGTACCCAGGTCTTGGATGGGTGGCAACCGACAATCAAGTGTTCGCTAGGAGTGGGATTGGGTAGCAGCAAGGTAGGTCTTCTTGCACACAGATCGTGGTAGAGGTGGGACTAATGTGTTGTGCGGCATGGGTGACCAGAGCTTGGTGGGAAGGTGAGAGGAGCTGTTCCAATGAACCAGCAGAGCCCACCTCCTCTTCTGACGGCCATGTCTCCTTGCCAAGCCCTTACCAAGCCTGCCCTCACTGCCAGATTTATACTACAGCGACTGCTACATCTCCCTCCGACGACATGGTGTTGCTGTTGCTGATACTGCTTTGGTCCAGTCGCCACCGGCGCCAGCATCGTCGATGCTATCATCATCATCTCTGCTGCCGTTGAAGTCTTTATCGCCATGGCCACCGATGGATGGAGGGGGCAGGGGGGAGATCTAAGCCATGGCAGCAATTGGGACACCTGGTTGGACGCTGGCGGCCATACAAGGGAAAATGACTAGGAGGCCGTTGTCGATGGCAAGCTATTGTGATCGATCTGAGGTCGATTGGCGAGAGGGGGATTCAAGGGTCGCGCAGAGGAGATTGTCAGGTCTATCCAGATTCAAAATGTAGGACCCATTATTATCTGGACCCGGGTCTTCGTCATGAAAAATGGATCCAGGTCTCAGCGAATTCGGACTCGGATCCTACAGGATCTGCCCGATTTACAGGGCTACTGCTAATTTGCCTAAGGAAGCCCACTCTTGGGTCCACTTAATAGCCTCCTTAAGGGCCCAATAAATTCATATCAACATGCCTGTTTAAAATCCACTAATTCTGGCCCAATAAAGGCCCATTAACAGCCCAATTACTCATTCCATCTCAGGGCCAATAAGCTGGGGCCATTAAGGGTGCCTAGAGGGCTCGAGGAAATTTCATAATCAAATCCCTATGTCTATCACTTATGGTGGTCTTAAGTCCAACTTCAGAATTTCTTGCCCATCTATGGTGGTTTTAACTGGGCAGGTTTTAACGGTTAAAAGTTAAGGCCCTTGAGGGGTTTTGGGGTTAGGACCAAGGTGTATAACTATGTTCTAATTGATTGGTCCAGTTTTCCTCTGACCTCTGTTTGAACATCTACCTACTTGGGTTTTATCTCTGGTCTGGTTGCTTGGCATCACCAGCATACTGCAATGTTTCCTAGATGGATATTCAACTAATTGATGCTGGTGGCTATGCACTTTGCGTGGCTACTATTCAGCTTAACTTGATGTCTATGAGACAGTTTGGGGGGTGGGTGGGCATGCAGACTGCTCTCTACCTTGTCTAGGTGTCACTGCCAATCCAATCTGATTACCACTGCTAGCAAGCTCCCACTTTCAACAACTTCTGTGTTTCGCCTTTGAGGTTTACTCGTGTCATGGGCCACTAGCAATGATATATGGCCATGCCATTCTTCTGATCTATGTGGGGGGACATGCTCATTTTGGAAGATGACACTTCTAGTATTGCCTTTCTAAAGAACTAAGCTGATGAGGAACTGGTTGGAAAACTCAGTTTATGTTGCCCCGGGAGTTTTTTTTTTTTCAATTTAGGGAGGAGTATTAGGGAGATATATACTTTGGGTTGTATTACCCTTTTGGTTTATTGTATATTTGCAGGGAACACAGTTATAATACTTGATTTCTGGACTATTGCCTTGATGCCAGATTATAGAGTTTCCATTCTCACTTGTTCCTATCTGATCTTGTATTATTGACAAATATTATGTCAATGCATAACCTACTTCCCTAGGGATTTCTTTTTGGTGCTCTTTTATGTTGATAATTTGTCAGGCATATCTGAAGATCTGACATTTTTTAAGAGTTTATAGTCTATTGCAAAGGTGACCACAGGGAATGTACGTTGGAATTTTAAATCTAGTTATTCTTGGAAAATGTAGAGGGCACCTATTTGTTATTCTTTTACTATTATTACTATTTTTTGCATGTGGATTCTGGGAGTGCTCATCCACTGAGTAGGGGGTACAAATTATTTGGTGATAGGTCACCAATTGGCATATTGGAAACATTCAGTACATCCTTCTGGTTGCATCTTTTGGGTTACAGATAAATACTTCTAAGAATAGGCAGTATTTCTGCTTCAAATTTGGATAAAATTTAGTTGGGTGTATAGTTTATGTCTTCATTATTTGAAGTTGTTCTAGAGTAAGAACCTGTGACATGACACTTGGAAAGTAATTCGTCTAAATGCACAAGAATAGGGTTCTAATTTTTTTCTTCATCTTGAATGAGTCACTGATTGCAGAATATGGGAACTTATGAACAAACATTAACAAATTATCTCATTGTAATGCTTGGAAAATGGTTCTTGACATCTTGTTCACATCAGATGATCTTTGCCATTGCTTAAGCAAACCTTAATAAATTATCTCATTGCTATGCTTGGAAAATGGTTCTTAACATCTTGTTCATGTCAAATGATATTTGCCATTGCTTGTTTGTCTGTTTTTGACAAGGATGGCAATCTCAATATTGGTACCGGTACCGGTGGGTACTGATACTGATATGTACCGGTATCGGTACTGGCCGTATCGGCTGGTACCGGCCAATAAAAATATTTTATTATTTTTTAACTACAAAGACTGGTATCGGCCGATTTTGGGGGTATCGGTACTGGTCCCGGCCCCAGCCAATACCGATACGAATTATCGGCCGGTACTGGCAAATAAAAAATTAACAATATATATATATATATATATATATATATATATACAAAAACTGGTCGCAAAGATTGGTATTGGCCGATTCGGTCGGTATTGGTCCCGGCCGATATCGATACGTATCGGCCGATGCGTATCGGTTCGGCCAATACTCCCAACCATGGTTTTTGTTGTGTGTGTGTGTGTTGCTTTGGTTACACTTAAGTCATTATTTGTCTTATTGTTCTCCTTCGATTTCTATGTTAATGTCAAAATCTGAGATTTTCTCTTCCAGTTTTTACATCAACAGTAATTCTTGTTTTCTTACTGCTTTCTTTCTTTATTCTGTAATTCATGTTGATCTGTAGACAGGAAGTCGTTACTGTCCCATCCATAATACAAAATGCCTCAGCATACTGATGGCTTGACATTAATTCTGAATCTGTTGGCCCTTACTCTGATATGTTTAAGACCTAATGGCTTGGCTTAAATTCTTAATCATTAGCATGCTGGTAATGTCATAGATCTTCTTGTTTAGTATTCAAGAGTATTTTTCCAAGAGGCAGTTTGTACCCCAGCAATTATTATTTCCCTTTTATAAAGACGTGTTAAGGTACCAAAAGTAGTACAGTTCTTAAAAGATACCGCCAAAGAAAAAGGTGTACACCCAGGAACACATGGGCAGTATCTTCCCTCGAGATTTTTAACAGTGATTATAATGGGTCAATCATTAGAACCTTGTGTTTCATCTAAAAAATTGTATTGATTTGAATACTGTGTATAATGCCGCCATCTTAAATCCATTGGTTAACTTCCTTTTCAGCCTTGCAAAGGAATTCTGCTCTTTGGGCCTCCAGGTACGGGCAAAACGATGCTTGCTAAAGCCGTTGCAACAGAGGCAGGTGCAAACTTCATCAATATATCAATGTCGAGCATCACATCAAAGGCAAGCATGAAAATAATAGAAATTTGGCTTATGTTAATCTCCTGCAACTTAAAGCTATATTTTATATACAGTTTCCTCTTTTGTAACAGTGGTTTGGTGAAGGGGAAAAGTATGTGAAAGCAGTTTTCTCATTGGCCAGTAAAATTGCTCCTAGTGTTGTTTTTGTAGATGAGGTCAGTTAAAGGGATTTCAGCATCATCTTCTCCATTTATTCTGTTATTCCTTGAAATATTTTGCTTTCTCTAAATATGCCATTTTGCCTTGTGCTTATTATCGTGGTGCTTTTTTCATTTTTCCGTGCAGGTTGATAGCATGTTGGGAAGGCGAGAAAATCCAGGTGAACATGAAGCAATGCGCAAGATGAAAAATGAGTTTATGGTGAACTGGGATGGATTACGTACAAAGGATAAAGAACGTATATTGGTGCTTGCTGCCACCAACCGGCCTTTTGACCTCGATGAGGCTGTTATAAGAAGGCTTCCACGGAGGCAAATACTCTTAAAATCTGTTTTACTGACTGATAACGTTATGGTGCTGATAATCTTATAAGTACAGTATGTCTACACAGGCTAATGGTCAACCTACCAGATGCATCAAACAGGGAAAAGATCCTGCGAGTAATACTGGCTAAAGAAGAATTGGCACCAGATGTGGATTTGGAGGCAGTTGCGAATATGACAGATGGGTACTCAGGAAGCGACCTCAAGGTTTTATTTCTCGATTTACTATCTTCCAATTTCTCAGCATTTATCTCTCTGAAAAATCTTATCTTTGTGCTTATGCTGTCAGAATCTGTGTGTTACTGCTGCACATTGCCCAATTAGACAAATTCTGGAAAAGGAGAAAAAGGTCAGTGCTTCTAAAGGAAACCCTTCACATTTTCTTGTAGCTTGTTTTCCATTAATAAATCTGTGATAGATAGGTTTGCAATCTTTTGTGGTTATGTATGCATGTGCTCATCTGCCTTCACTTGTCGGTATTTGAATTAGTTATCATTTGACATGTTGCCAAAACGCATTAGACACTCAATGGATTTATATATATTAGTTTTCCTTAATTTGGGTGGTTTAGTTTTCATTTAATTTTGAATCATATCTGTTTTCATATTTACCTAATACCACCAAAATCACAATATATAAGATGCCCTTTGATGCTACGCATAGAAAGGGGCAGGAGTTCTGCCTGGAGCAAAAGGGGGTCAGTTGATTTTATGCAATGACAGGAACTTGAAGGGCAGTATCAGTGAATTGAAGGACAGTATCAGTGGTGTGGGGTAGTATTCTGTCTCAGTGACATTCTACAGTAATTGTAGCAAAACTAGCTGGGATAACATCAGTCTATGGACCGCATAATGATCAGAACTGGGATAATTTTCTTCAGGAATTGAGCAGACTGCATGATTTGTTTTGTAAAACTTGGTGCATCATTGGTGATTTTAATTGTGTGAGATTTCCATGGGAGAGGATGGGTAACCAGAAATGGAGTAGAGAGATGGAATGTTTTAACCAGTGGGTAAGAGATGCCAATATGATTGAGTTAGAAATCCCTAATAAAAGATTTAGTTGGTCCAATTTTCAGAAAAACAGAATACAGTCCAAGATTGATACTGCTCTCTTATCTCTACTGAATGGTTGAAGATGTTTCCTACTACCCATATTAAGGGCCTGTGCAGAGTGGTGTCTGATCACATTCCCCTGTAGTTAGTGACAGGTGAAAATGAGAAGAAGCCAAGATTGTTCAGGTATGAGTTGGCATGGCACAGACAGGAGGGGTTCGGGAACTTAGTAAAGAAATGGTGGATAGAGGCACCTACATCTGATTTTGCTGCATCTACTTTTCTGATGAAGTTCAAGTGGGTAAGAAACTGTACAAGACAATGGTCTAAGAGGACATTTGGGAAAGCTACTAAGAGGAGGCGAGAGCTTGTGCATCTTATTGAAGAACTAGAAGTGTGAAGTGAGCAACGGTCTATATCCAGTGAAGATGACCAATGAGACAATACAATAATGCTGTTGTAAGAGGAGCTGAAATGGAAGCAAAGAGCCAAGCAGCATTGACTTAGAGAAGGAGATAAGAATACATCTTATTTCCATGCTGTGTCTAGTGCTAAGAAAAGGAGTTTGAAGATTGAACACATTAAAGTAAATGATGAGCTGATTGATAATAATAAGGAGGTCATGAGTCAGTTTATCCAATTCTATGAGGAACTTTTCAATGAGGATAATGTGGCCAGACCTTACTTCCCAAGTTAGATGAATTTGAAGCTGAAAATCTGTGTCTTCCATTTCAAGAGGAGGAAATTAAAGATGCAATCTTTAGTATGAATCCCAATAAATCTCTAGGACTTTGGGCTTCTGTTAATTCTTTTGGGATCTTATTAAGGTGACTTGATGAAAACCCTTGTAGTATTAGATGTTTGAGTACAACTCACATTGTCCTCATTCCAAAAATAGAGGGAGCTGAAAAAGTGACTGAATATAGACCAATCAGTTTGCTAAATGGGCGTTACAAGATCATCACTAAAGTCTTGGCTTCTAGAATGAAGAAGATTATGGAGAAATTAGTTGGTAAAAATCAGTCTGCTTTTATGGGAGGTACATATTGGATAACTATATGGCAACAAATGAATTTATTCATTATCAGAGGACTATGAACAAGAAGGGGGTACTCCTGAAGTTTGATTTTGAAAAGGCTTATGATAGAGTAAGTTGGCAGTGTATCAAAAGAACAATGTAGTTAATGGGATTATTAAACAAAAATGGATAGGGTGGCTTATGAGTTGTATCTCTTCGCCAAGATTCTCTATCATGTTTAATGGTGAGCCTTGTGGATACTTTAGTAGCTTCAGGGGTTTGAGACAGGGAGATCTCATTTCTCCATTTATCTTTATCTTGATTGGTCAGATTTTAAGTTCACCATGGGATAGAGCAGCTCATCTGGGGTTAATTGATGGTTTCAGCTATGGAAGAAGCACTCCTTATTTGACTCATCTGCATTTACTGATCATACCCTTTTATTTTCATCTGAAAGAGAGAATTTCATCCAGAACATAAGCAAGCTGTTGATTATTGTTAAGCTTATCACAGGTCTCAAGATCAAGTATGGGAAATCTAAAGTGCTGGGTATTAACATGCCTGATGATAGGCTGATGGCTTGCTTCCTACTATTTCTAAGGCAGAGAGGGACTTCATCTCTTCACCTTTCTCTTTGAGGAGGTCAGGATGGCAATATTTTCCTTGTCAAGGGATAAGGTTATCTTTTCTCAGCATTGCTACGAGAGCATCCACGGCCTTCTTTTGCAGGCTGTGCTGGAATTTCATGAGGGCAAGATCCCTAAGAAGGGGGGAGCTGTGTGGTTTTCTGATTTTAGACCCTTCAGCTTGCTTAATGGAGTGTACAAGATTATCACGAAGATGTTGGCTACTAGATTGGAGGGAGTCTTAGGCAGCATTGTCAGTGAGAACCAGACTGCCTTTATCAAAAGGAGACAGATCCAGGAGGGCTTCCTTGTGGCTCATGAGTGCCTGCATAGTTCGAAGGTGCATAGGAAGAAAGGAGTAGTGTTGAAGCTTGATTTTGAAAAAGCTTATGATACGGTGAACTGAAACTGCCTCTTTCATGTCTTGCAATTTGATGGGTTTTGGTGACAAGTGGGTGAGGTGGATCAGGAGACAGGGACAGCCTATCTTCAGCCACTTTTGCTATATTACTGAATGGGAAACAGTCTACTTTTTTTCATAGTGGTCGAGGGCTCCACCAAGGACACCTTATCTCTCCACTACTTTTTGTTTTGGTTGCTCATGTCCTTAAGGTGTAGAGCAGAGGCGAGGATTGGTGGCTGGTTTTCAGGTTGGTCATTCTGGAAGGCGAGTTTCTCATCTCCAGTATGCATATGACATTATATTGTTCCTCTCAGATGATCAGGAGCAGTTGATGCATGCCAGGTTATTTGATGAAGTTATTGGGCTTAAAGTTTAACTTCCAGAAAAGTCATGTTGGTATTAATGTGGATGAGGAGTCTATGTGCAGCGCAGCCTCTACCCTGGGTTGCCAGAGGGTTCCTTCCCCATTACCTACTTGGGCCTCCCTCTGGCTCCTACTCATATCAGACGCAGTGATTGGTCTAAAGTGATCCAGAAGTTTCATTCTCGGTTGGCCGGATGGAAGGGTAGGCTCCTCTCTTATGGAGAGAGATTTGGTGCAGTGCAAGGCATTCTTGGATAGCCTTCCCATATATTATCTCTCGATTTTCAGGATCCCTGTTTCAATGGCCAGCCAGCTGGAGGCTATTCATAGCAACTTCGTTTGGAAGGGTGGGGATAATGCTTATAGTCGAGGGGGCCGGGATGCTTGATGGGGTAGAGTGTGCAAGAACATAGAGAATGGTGGACTCGGGATAAGGAATGTTAGAGATTTCAATCTTGCCTTGCTCTCCAAATGGCTGTGGAAGTTGGACTCTTAATTCTTTTGGACTGTGGCTGGATGCGGTTAAGGACAAATATTCCTCTTCTCAAAGGGTTTGGAATATTCAGCTTCAAAAGAGGTATAATGTGTCGCACATATGGAGAGGTATATTGCAGGCTGCTGACCTTATCATTGCAAGAGCTCTTGTTTCTTTGGGAGATGGACAAAGGTGCTTACTTTGGTTGGATAGGTGGTGTGGGTCTGCGCCACTCGCTTCAGTTTTTCCCATGCTCTTAAATAGTGCTTTTAATCTCCAACAGGTTGTGGCACAGTTATTTGAGCAGCAGTCACACAACGGAGGGGTATGGACTCCTTCCTTCTGAAGGAATCTGAGAGAGGAGATTGAGGATCTTGCTGCCTTATTTTTGATGGTTCGGGATTTTAGGCTGGAGCCTTCCACTCTTGATCATTGGTCCTGGCAGTGGGGTCCCTCCGGGACCTTCACTGTTCGGTCAGCCTATAAGGTCATTGCTGATGGGGGTCTTTGCTTTCCATTCTCCCGCCATGTGTGGAAGCCATCCTCTTTCCTAAAGGTGAAGATCCTTATGTGGAGGATGGTCATTGGTAGGCTAACTACTTCTGACAGGCTGATTCAGGTTGGGTGTGATGTACCGGCCTCTTGCTGTCTCTATGGGGAAGAAGATGAATCGGCGGATCACCTTTTTGTGAACTGCTCATTTTTACGAGATATTTGGCATGCTTTGGCTCTCAAACTGCAGCAGCAAATCCCTCTTGCTAACAGTGTGAATTGTCTTATCTGACAGTGGAAACAGGTTCAAGTCCCAAAGGAGGACCAGGTTGTGTGGTGGCTATCCTCCATGCCACCTTATGGTCCATTTGGTGAGAAAGAAACCGGCAGATTTTCAAGAAGGAAGCTTGGGAGTCTATTCGGGTTGTTCATTTTGTATGTAATAGAGGGAGGGAGTGGGCGAGAGTCCTTGGCAATGTAAAACTCCACTTCCTCTTCCTTTTTTGTTGCCTTAGAGGAGGTGTGAGTCCTTTTGTTGGGGGGGTTGAGAGCTCCTTGGGGATTTTTCCGTTTATCCACCCTTACATTTTGTTATTTTGTACTTTTATACAATGATGTGGTACCATCCACTTTCAAAAAAAAAAAAAAAAAGTCTGATGATATTCTGAAGGATATGCCTGGTTACATGGACTGTACTTGCTCGAAATTTCCCATTAAATACCTCGGGTTACCTTTGATCAATGGTGCAATCAAAGTAAGGGATTGGGATCCGTTGTTGAAGAAATTTGAAAGCTCTTTGGAAGGGTGGAAAGGGAAATTACTCTCAGCTGGTGGAAGGTGGATTCTCTCCAAAACAGTCCTTTCCTTATTGGCCATCTACTAAATGTCTGTTTTTAAATTGCCCTGGACTGTTGTAAGAATCATTGAATCAGCTAGAAGCTCTTTTTTCTGGTCAAGAGGGAAAAGGGAATAGAAACCGCTGCTTTTGATTAAATGGGGAAATGTCTGCAAAAGCAAAACAAGGGGGTGTTGGTCTTACCAGCATTGACACTTTTAATAAGGCTTGTTGGCAAAAATGGTTGTGGAGGCTAGGGGAAAGGTCAGATTCATTGTGGAGGCTAGGGGAAAGGTCGCAAAAAATAATCCCATTGTCCTTCTAGAAGCTATAATCGGTCATCCATATGGAAGCATATTGTTAAATCTGCTGATATTCTGTCTATTTCCTATGAGTTTAAATTGGGAAATGGAGAGGATATTAGATTCTGGAAGGATAAGTGGTGTTTGGAGCAGCCATTCATGGTTGGCAGTACCGGCCGATACCGGTACGTACCGGTATCGGCCGGCACCGGTACCCTGGGTACCGACCGGTACCGGGCCGGTACTGGACTGGGATTGGGCCGGTACCGTACCGGTACCGGTACTGCCATCCTTGCAGCCATTGGAATCACAGTTCATTAATTTGTTCAGTATTGTGAACAACCTGAAGCTCCCGTTGCTCAAGTTATTTCAAGAGTGGTAAATGGACAATGGGATTATTTTTTGCGAAGGGATCCTACAGATGTTCCGTTGGAGGAATTCCTCTTGTTACTTAATATCATTAACCAGATCAGTTTGACTTATGATGAGGAAGATAGGAGACTCTGGAGATGGAGTAAGAATAGGCAGTTTTCAGTGAGTTCTCTTGTGAAGCAATTAGATGATGGAGGGTGCAGGGTGTGGTGGAAGGAAATTGTGGTTCAAATATCTTCCAAGTAGGATTAAATTGTTCCTATGGAAAGTAGCTTGGTGTAGATTGCCTACAGGGCAGAGAGTTAAGAAGTTGCTTAATATCCCAGATTCAAAATGTTCTGTTTTTTCGGCTTGTGATGTTACGAATGTGCAGTGGCTTACTTTCTGTAGAGTGTTGGGATTAATTGGGTGGAACATTCATCTGTTTTGGACTTGCTCAGATGGTGGAAGGGGGTTTGTCCCTACCCAACACAAAAGGATTTATGGTTCCTATTCTGTCCTGCTATGTTATGGGCAGTGTGGTCTGCTAGGAATAAGAGGAAATTTGGTGATGAATTCAGAAGTGCAAGTGAGGTGTTAACAAGAACAATATGCTTTGTGGAAGAATGGGGAAAGGCAGCTGGTCTGGTGGGTAATCATAATCTGGATTTGATATTGAAACCACGAACTTGGAAGCTCCTGACAGTTTGAATTTGGGCCTATTACTTCTGCTTTATTGACTTGATAAAGCAGTACTTTGCTTTTACTTTCCTAGTAATGTGTTTTTGGGTTTTTTCTGGTCTTTGGGTGATCCTATTGTAAGGTGTGGGGGGCAACTATCCTGCCCTGCGGGTGTGCTTGTGTCTTCTGACTTCCGATGTAATTCTCTTTTATCTCTTAATGAATTGTGGCATCCGTTTGCCACCTTAGAAAAAAGAGAGTTCTGCCTGGACTTTTGGAAATGCAGGACTGCATGTGAGACTGCATTGCTCTGGGAGGGTGATGAAGTGATGCGGAAGCGAACTCGCAGACAGCGCGGAGCAGGCTGGACCGTGGCTTCGAGATATTATCTTTGGCATTTGATGCACTTTGTGTTTTGTTTGAGTCTTTTGGACATGAATAAGACCCCCTTGTGGCCCATTTAGGGCTTTTCCTATTTTTTCTGTATTTTCTGCATTTTATCTATTTTAGAGGGCCTAGGAGTAACATGGTAATTTTGGCTGTTAGGACTTCCTTTTTGGGGCTTATATATATCCTATGTATACCCAAAAGGGCAGGGGAATGATTGCTAATGATTGGAATGGAAAGGAGTCTTGCTTTAGCCGCCACAGTGCTCTATGTGTGTGGAGCCCGTGAAGGGCCTGTGAGCAGAGTAGAGGTGTGAAGCCCCTGCTGTTTGTCTTCTTCCTCCTCACTTCTTCTTCCCCTGTTCATCACATTCTTCTACCCTTGTCATCCCTCTCCCTTGGGCGTCTGAGCCTTCCTCCTGTTTTCCCCCTCTATGTGCCCCGTCATGAAGGTTACCTTTCTGTGGGTGCAACCAAAGTACGGTGAGATTTCCATCCATATCCACAATGGATCTGGGCTTAGGGGCCTGTTGTCCACCTGATTGTAGCAGGGCAAGAAATTGTCAACATCACGGGCTATGTGGTCAGTCCTTTTTCTGGTTGCATGAGTGGTAGACAGTCTGGAGAGTGAGAATGTTGGCACTGGGTGAGATAATATAGAGCTGCTTAGAGACCTTCAAAGATTGAAGTCCTTGACCATTGAGCCAGAAGAATAATGTAGAGCTGCTTAGAGACCTTCAAAGGCTGAAGTCCTTTGGCCATTGTGCAAGAAATTTTGGAGCAAAAATTTAACTAGATGAACACCCATGTTTTATGGAGGGATGTTCAAATGCAACCTTGGAGGGAGGACCTGTTCAAGCTTGATGTGTTGTTTGAGTTGGTTGCTGTGTGGATTCTTACAGAATTGCTTGGTTGTGCTGTTTTGGTGGAAGGAGAGATTGATCTTCCTTCTAACAGTGGTGCAAGTGAGCTGATGTGTGCACTTGGCAAGTAGCTCGAGCCATGTATTATTGCTAGTTGTTACTCGATGTCGGCTCATTTGTTAGGTTAAATGAGCCAAGTTTGTACAAAACTTCTGATCTTGTTTGACAAGATTCGAGTTCCAGCACCCATAGGGCCTGACTTGTTTAAGGTTGTAATAACTTGATTATCGTTTAATTATTTAAAGTTACCAAAATTGTTTTATTTTCCATATTAAATGTTTTGTAATAAACAAAGTTTTCTTAGATATATTTATACATCATGAATATTTGAACTTATGAAGGTATTGTGTGTTTTTTTTTATATATAATCATTGTATTGTAAGGTGGTGACATGATTTAACACTTGCACATAATCAAACAATAAGAAGTGAACTTATGGAAGTCACTTACAAATTATCAAACAATAAACTGACCTTTTGAAAGTGAGTTCTATCATAATTGAACTCATTTATAAGGAACTCACTTTCGTGAACTCACCTTCGTGGAAGTGAGCTACTTATGGCTAACAAGGCATCCGAAGTGATGTGACATGGAGGGTAGAAGAAATAGGCGAGGTCTACATGGTTTTTTTTTTTTTTTTTGGGGGGGGGGGGGGGGCGGGGAATCAGAGATTGTGAAGAAAGGAGGGAAGTGATATGTCACTGAAAGTGTTGGCAAGGGAAAAGTTAGCATGGAGCCATGAGCCAGCCACTTGCACTAGCATCACAAATTGGGCTCCTTTTGACCACCACGAAGCCTATGCAAGATTGTTAATTTCTTTGCCATGCAAGCCTGTTGATCTTGAATTGATGCTTTTAACCAACTCTCAATTCTAGTTGTCAACTTTTTCCTTTGGTGCTAGAGTGTTCATGCCTAACACCTTCCTAGAAGCCACAAGATCGCTACCACAGAAACCATCATTGTAGTCACCTAGGTGGAATATCTGGCTAGCAACTTTACTTAGCCCTTGCCTTTTTGCCCTAACAGAATGCCGATTGTCTTGAAAGATGGGCGATCAAAAGACTAGTCAGATCACGCTGCTCACAAAACCATGGTGCCCTAAGACCCGACTGCAGGTGAGACTTTACTCACAATCCTAAGGTTAGTAAACCTGAGACTGCACACTACTCTTCATACTAATGAGGATCGTCCAATCTCTTGACCCGCCTTCAGTTGTAGATGGGTAAGTATCTCTTGTCTCCATCTTGAAGGAGATACACAGTCATGGGAGGAAAGTATACTAGTGTGTGAAAGCGTTGCTTCACCTAAAAACAACCAAAGAAGAGGTAGAAAATAATCCTCCACAGCAACTTGGGACTGGACCACAACAAGCCACATTGTCCACCAACACACAACAACAAGGCATGACATGTGATTGTGATGCGGGACAGCTAATAGACTCACTAGCGGTGGTAGGAATCAGCAACAATCATTAAATTATTAAGTAAATGCAATCTAGTCGCACAATGTTTTAGTTAAATAACCACGCCAGCAAATAGAAGTAGCTGAATAGCCGCCCCTTTAGCGATGAGGAAGCGTGGGATTGTTTGGTAGTTGAGGAACTACCACAAGTCTAGGAATTAAGTCCACCCAAGGTCCTGTCGGAACCTGGGATCGGTATACTGCACTCACAGCCAACAATGATGGTAAATCACGGGCTAGGTCCTATCTCACGATTCAGCGGCAAATAAAAGCAAATACGTAACTAGCAAATCGTAGGGAAATGGCTAGCACGTACTTCCACGCTGGTGCGTGAGAGAAGATCGTCTGGTGCTTGTGTACCACCCTCCAAATACAATAAAATGATGGCCCACTCCTCGCAGGGAGTTAAAGGCTACAATAAACACAATAAAATGATCTAGGGTGGTAAACACAACAGCTGACGGGTCAGCGGTGGCGCATAGGTCGCTGGTAGGGTGCCTCGAGAAGCGTGCAACAATATCGACACTCCAGGATGTTGGCATGCAAATCGAGGCGGCTGACGCGGGCCTTGGGATGTACGATCGGAGTCCTCGGTATGCGTGCAGCAGTGGCACGCAAAATGAGGCAGATCAGATGTTGGCTTATGTGAAACCGGTGCGCCGGAGGTTGGCATGCAAATCGAGGCAGTTGACGCACGCCTCGGGATGCACATTCGGGGTCCTCGATATGCATGCTAAAGCGGCAGGCAAAACGAGGCAAGTCAGCGACAATAGCACTCTGGATCTGGATAAGCCTCGTTGATACGAACCCAACGGCTCAAACGACACGCGGATCGGAGTCCGGACGAGCTCTGCACGAAGGTGGTGCGCTAACAGCTCCAATTGCACTACCTATTGCACCAACATGAACCAGGTCGGACCTGGCTTGGATCTGATCGAACCCTGGCTTGGACCAAGGCTGAGCTGGATGGCTCAGACCACTTAACTCTTTAGGACCTGGTCTTACCAGGTACCTATTAAAATCTGGTTCCTTTAGGGGGTGGTGGGTCGAACCATGTAGGACTTGGGCTCGGATCGAACTGGGTCAAACCTAGTTTGACCAGGCTAGGTCTAAGGGCACGAGCCCTTCTTCTATTCTTCCCTTCTTCTTCTTTCTTTTCCACCCTAACCAGAGTGACAAGGGACAGCAGGCGACACGAGTGGGCAGGCGGGGCGGCAGTGACGGCGGGGTGGGGCGTCAGCGGCCAGCGGCAACGTCAACGACGGTAGGAGCTGGCGATGGCGGCGTTGGCGGGAGCGGCTGCGGGAGGCAACGGCTGGGGCGGCGGCTACGAGGAGCGATGGCGAGGGTTGGGGAGGGAAAGGTGGCAGCGACGCTGGTGGGAGGCAGCGGCGGTGGACGGTGACAGCGTCGAACGACGACGGCGAGCTGTGGATGATGACGGCTTCCACGGTTGGCGATGACTCGGAGCTCCAGCGAACGTCGCGGGGGGGGGGGGGGTGTCTCGCTCGCAGAGGCCAATACGCACAAACATGTATGATTTTTTTTTTTTTTCTTTCTTCAATCATCATCATCTTAATATGAAAGAGCATACATAGATATATAGGTTTAGATCTGTAACTCCTGACCCTAGGGCTTTCTATTCCTCTACCGTTACGATCCATGCACCTAAAATCTTAGAAAATAAAAAAAAATACATGATGGACCATAAATGATCCTAATAAAAGCAAATAATGATGTCTCCAAGTCTCACATAGGCTTTAGCTCGTCCCCAAGCCACAAGGACACCGGAAGAACTCTCCGACGGCAGTAGACGAGATCTGGGCGGAACCGGACCGTAGTTCGGGTGTCCTCACCAGGTTGGCAAGCTAACCTACGCACAAAGGAACTCTTTTGGCCCTTTACTGGCGGCTTAGGAACCATGGAAACAATATCATGTTTTAAGGATGTCAAACATACACTTGCTTAACTATTTCTGCTTCTAATAACCCCAAAATCAGACTTTATTTACATTCAGACAAAATACATGAATATCTGCAACAAAGTGATCTCTTAACTTGATGAAAGCAGTGAGAAATGCACTGGGACTTCTGATTCCGAACTCTTAAATCTCACAATTTTCATTAGTCCCCTTCAGGGCCTCCTAGTCCTTCTATTCCATGCGCCAAGTTTGCAATGCGTAAAGGCTTCAGTTCCCCTAGCTGTCCCTTTGTTTTTCTCCCTTTCTCCCCTTGTTTCTTTCTGCTGCACAGGGGATTGAATTCCCTGTTTTCCTGAATTTTTTAGAGCTTCTTTCTCTCTCTATCTTTCTAATCTCTTCCTTTTTACTTCTCTCTCTTCCCTTGCACTCTCTTCCTTTCCTCACTTTTTCCCTTTCTATGTCCCCTCAGCTGGATGCAGCTTTGGTTAGAAGGCAGAGGGGAGGGGAGAGACTGCCCACCTCCTTTTATGAGGTGGGGCATTTACAGCTGGAAAGGCTGAACGACCATAACTTAGGCAGGCTCGCTAAGGGGGTTCAATGGCCCTCAGGTCAACTCCATTTAATGCCCAATAAGGCATGCCCATAAAGGTGCCTATTTAGGTTTTGCGAAGGTTTTAAAATAAAACCCTACAAAATGAATCTGTTGCACTTCAACCTTCATTTAATTGCTTTTTTAAAATTACGTTGTCCCATGCTTAAACTAGGGGTACTGTAGCCATTGTGAGAGAGAACAATGGGAAGACGAGGCAACCTAAAGGTGGAGGCAGGGAAGGTGGAATTGGGTTGGAACACTGAATCGGCACATCCTGCTATGATCCAGGTCAGGATTGGATCAGCTGAATTGGCCGATCTGAAGGAAGAAAATTTAGATCAGCTTGATTTTTAATTTTAAAAATTGATAAAATAATAAAAATCCATAAAAAACGGAGAAAAATGAAAAACGCAACTACCCAATGATGGATCAGCCAGAATTGGCCGATCCTAGCTGGCCCAGCTCTTGGCTGATTTGACGAGACTTTTCCTCTCTTTTTTTTTGTCATTTTTGGGGCGGATTGGTACCCCCCCCCAACCGGAAAAAAAAAAAAAAGAAGGATCTCTAGGTGTATCAGAATTTGCCAATCCTGCAAACCATGGGTGGAGGAAATAAGAAGCATGGGTTTGATGTTGTTTTCGAAAAAAAGGCAATAGTGGTGACACATCTCCAGTGATGATCATGTCATCCATGTAGAGTAGGGCTCAGTTTGTTTGCTGGATTTTGGATTACTTGTTCCCGGATCTCTTATTCCTAAAACAAGGATCATTTACTTTAATACACCTTTGTCTTATTCTATGAATAAGGTGGACTAAGCAATTCTACCTTTTTAGGTGGAATGGCTTATTACACTTTTTCAAGGCATCCTTTCCCGGAACAGCGCATCCCCACTATCAAACTAGAACACGCAGAATAAGCGGAATAAGGCATCCTGTTCGAGCCTTATCTACCAAACAAACCAGGCCTAAGGAATAGCATGGCCGTGTGAGGATCCACAAACAAGGAGCACAGACATGCTGCACTCAACAATGTCAGCATCGGGGGCAGTGGCACAACTAGTCTAGGAGGTCCATGGTGCTGTTGAAGCCCATAAACAGTGTGATGAAGACAAGGAGCATGGTAAGTGAGAATAGAGATGCAGGAAAAGGTATTAAGGATTGGTCCCTGCTGCTGTTGACCTCCTCAAGAGAGATCACCATGAAGAATGAAATTCCTTACAGAGGCCAACCTTGAACAACAACAAGAGCAATGACCATGTGAATTGAGGTCATCTTGGCCAGTGGTGTGAAGGTCTCGTTATGTTGTTTCATGTGTATGTGTTCCTTTACATCAGATCATGTTGAAATCTTAACATAGATTCATTCAATTAGTTAAAAGACTTTTTTTATGTTCACAAATGTGTCATACCAATGCCTAACATATTTAGATTAGTCCCAAAAAAAAGTCGCAGCAAAGTATCTTAACAGTGTTTGCAATCATCATCCTCAACTGGAAGCTTTCTTTACTTGTTTTTTCTGTTGTTGCCTAAACTTGTATCAAAACATGCATTCAGCAACATTATGTAGCTTGGCAGTTCAGATGTGAAATGGACCCATTTTCAGTTGATTGTGATCTGAATGCTTAATTTGTAAGTGTAAATAACTTAATATGTTCAGTTGAATGGGCCATTCTCAGGTGTCTGACCACGTCTGGCATCTGACCCAGTTTAGCAGATTGGTGGACTAAAATGTTCTTCTATGATGCATCCTCATTTCTTTATTTTCAGCGACAACAGCATTAGACAACTTCCTATAATTCATGAGTTATTGATTCATGTCTCGTATTTCAGGAAAGAAATATGGCATTAGCTGAAGGTAGGCCACCACCTGCTTTACATGGAAGCAATGACGTTCGCCCGCTGAACATGGATGACTTGAGATATGCACATGACCAGGTATTGTAGACCTTTCTGGTTCCTTCCATTAATGAATCACCATTATTAACTGTTTTTGAGTAGAGGTAGTATTTGCAGGAAACCCTGGTTGGGGTTTGGGTAGATCCCAGGCCAGACGCCTAAGCCATACTCCACTGCAGCTTTGGTTGGGGCGGCTCCCAGGCCAGACACCCAAGTCATAGCGCATAAACCCCCCACCCAAAACACTCACACCCACAAACACGCGCGCACGCGCCTTCTGTTGCGAAGCAAATAGAACTGAACTCCATGCAATGTCAATTATCTGAAGTCTTGGTCCTTCCAGAATTAGTTCCAAGTGATAACCTAGTCAGACAAGGGTATTATCGGTGTAGTTGTATTTCTGTACGAGTGGTTAATTCTGTACATCCTTCCTGTGGACTTGTTTTCTTACGTAGGTTTGTGCAAGTGTCTCCTCTGAGTCTACAAGTATGAGCGAGCTTCTCCAGTGGAATGAGCTCTACGGTGAAGGTGGTTCAAGGAAGAAGAAAGCGCTCAGCTACTTTATGTAAAATTCCGAATGTGTACAATCCTTCCTCCATACCCTGTCTGCAGAATCCCCCAAGATAGGCAAAAGAAAGAAAACCATGGCTACCTGCCAAAGTCCATTGTATTACATTCTATGCCCGTTAGATCATTGATTATTTCTATTCTCCTGTGTTAGCACATTATGTCAAGGGCATTGCTCTTTGGTTGGCAAGAGCTCCTCTGTACATACAATCTTCTTAGTGGAATAAGCATTCAACGTTCTCTTAGTTTCTCTTAAATAGAGTTGCCTTTTTTTGCAACTTGTTCTCTACTGTGGACCTTATTCTTTTTTTCCCCTGTTTAGTTTGGTTGAAGCTTCCAGTAAACGTGAGAACTTAATTGATTATTCTGTATGTTTCACGGTAAAATCATGCGTAACCTCATCTCGAAAGTGAAGGAAGTAAAGGAAGGTCATTGATCTATTTATTGTCATCTATTAGCAAGGCAAGCATTGTAATGTGTTTTAGAAGAAGTGCGTGTAGGAGCTGCTGCTGCATGGAAGAAAAGAATGCCTCCGAACCGGGTTTTCGGACAGTCGCTACTGTGTGTTGGCCACTGAATTTTTTTTTTGTTCCCCGAAGCTTAACTGAAATCGATGATGCGTTAGTAAAATAGTCTCTTCTAATGATATGATCCCCAAGTGGATTCGGCAAATATCCTCTCTGTATACAAATATACATGTGTGTGTACGTATATATAAATAATAATGGGGTTTCGCATGCAACCTCCTAAAGGATACCATATTTTTAGATAATTCCCTGTATGATTCATATCTGCGTTTAGCCTCCTTAACTATGGTATTATTTGGATATCCCCTCAACTATGTCAATTCATTTTGAATTTTACTTGAATTAAAATATTGTTACTTGATATAGAATCAGTTATTAAAGGAAAATATTAAAAATATCTTCTCTTAAAGTACATGCAACTCGGCAAGAAAAATCGCTTAAACGTCTATTCATTGTATATATTTAACATTAAAGAGTATTTTTATTTTATATGGACTGAAAAATATTTTAGCTCAAGTAAAATTAAAAAAAAAGCACATAGTTAAGGAGGTTACAAGAAGTTATATGAATCATACAGGGGTTTATCTAAAATCTAACATCTTGAAAGGGGGTTATTTGCAAAAAATCATGTATCTGTTATTTGCGTATGTATGTATATAGATATGTATCTCTATTTCTGCTTGTTGTTGAAGGGGAAGGAAGCAACGCACGTACTTCTCGTGTACGTTTATGGATTTTTAAGTCTTAAACAGTTTATGGATTTAAAATTATGCACTTTCGAGACGCTTACTTCTCGTGTACACAGGAATATAAAATGGACTGCTTAGATAGTGATATTTATGCTATTATATTAAATGCGAATTTTAATTCTTTTAATTATAAATCAATTATCAACTATAAAAAATGAGACATTTTTCTGCCACTAGGAGGAATGAAATCTTCCTCATATTTGCACGTACATGTATATATATAGGGGGGTGCATCATGCCCCTCCCAAATATTTCCCAAATGTCCCTCGTCTCCACAAAAGTAAAAAGATAAAGAGTAAACGTGTGATTGGTTGCAAGCACACTTTTTAAGTTACATTATTTAATGCGCTTCTCTGAGGCCCTTTGGGTTTGGTAAGAGGATAAGTGAGGACCTGTGTATCCTCATTCTTCATTTGGCGTCACAAAAAATCTTGGGATAAGAGGGGTTAATAGGAATAAGGATAAGGAATCCTGATCCCATTTTTTTAGTTAAACATGATTCGGTTCAAATATGTTGGTATCGAATCTACAAATTAGAGAGAAAACGAATTTGATACCTTGTTGCGTGTGCAGTCCCCACAGGCGGAGCAGTGGGGCCGATCTCCTCAACACGCGTGGATTGTCCTCATCGTCATGCGGAAGTGAATTGATCATCTTCGTTGTCGTGAACGGCTACCAGAGTTGCTCACTTCTTTTATACGTCAAGTTCTCGTGGTCACAGTGGTTCCCAAGAAAAGAGAAAAGAGAGAGAGGAGGAAGAAGTTTCTTGGTGGAGAAAGAAGAATAGAGGGAGGAGAGAACTCACGTATATTTCTTTTCTCATTCCTAAAACACTCTTTTTTTTTATATATGTGAGTCTCCTATGGACCCCGCAAGTCCTTGGACTTATCTTCTCACAAGGGGATAGTCATAAGGAAACTTATCCACCACCAATGTGGATGTGCATGAGACTCCTTCTCATCTTACATCTCCCATTCATACACATTAGTTATGAAATAACCTCCATAACATCTTATCTAACTCTTCCTTTTATACGAGAAGATAACGCGTGCGACCTAACACGAAAGATCTTAAAGTGAGGAACGTTACATTAAGTCACCACCTTACTAACGTAACATTACAACTGGAAGTCTCGTCTCATACCTCAAATCATTTTCTTACACCAAGTCAAGTTGATCTGATCCCTTTGAGATATCTACTTTGATGTCTGTTCCTATGTGGTCGTACTCATGATTATCTTGGACTCATCCATCATAACCATTGTCCAACAATGAGTTAGAACTATATATATGTAATACAAGTCGGCTTTTCATATGCCATACATGTCAATCCGCTTACGCCTGACTATTTTTCTAGACATACTCTGCTGGACCGCATACATCATGGTCCTTAGAAAACATGCTAAAATAGTATAATCAAATGTCCACTTCACGACAATGTGCATAGTCCCAAAGAGTATAGAAAAAGGATAGAGGCTTCGCACAGTGACGAAGTATGGATCCATTCAATTACTCCTCTGATGGTCGAAAGAGATAGTACATATAATATGATTAACATGTTATGGTGGAACTAAGAGTAGGAATTGTCACGCTCAGACACCATACAAATTTGAAATCATGTGCTTCACTAAGCGCATCCAGGTTGCCCACATGGCTCTTATCAGATTTGGCTATCAACAAGTTGCATGGAAGAGTCCATGTCCGACTGTTTTCAATTAATCTCATCTTAGCCATATGCTAAAGTGAGTATGACTCTTATTACGCTCCCATTGAATGTGAAATATACACTCCTATTGAGTGTGAAGTCTGCAGAGTCTATCTTATCGTGCTCGCTTTTATAGAGACATAGCGATCGTCTATGTCAGTAGACCGATCACAGCCTGGTGGCAAACACATAAATTGTGTAAGAAGTAATAAATTGTATCTAAAAGTAATAAAATTATGTAGAAAGTGATAAAATTATATAAAAAAAGTTAAACCGGTAGATGACCTTTTCAAAGAGAGGTGAGAGAAAAAAGACAACAACAAATGTAGTTAAAAAAGTTACACAATTCTATTTTTTTCACTCAAAAAGATCAAAAAAGTGAAAAAAAAGTGAACATATGGTTAAAAAAGTTACACAATTCTATTTTTTTTCAGATCATCCTTGTTACATTGCATACAAGGTACAACAAGTATTACTTGAAGAGTAATATCTGTTGTAGTGTTGCTGCTGTTTAACCCAGAAAACAAACAAGTGAAACCGATCAACTTCTCCACTGGATCCATGTGGATGGATGAACTGAAAAGGAAATTGGTTAGGTTGAAGAGTAAGCATGCATGATCTGAGCTATTGGATCGCATAGGGGAACGATCTCGTTTTCCTCTTTCAAACTTTTTTAACCATCCATGGTATGGATGACTCTTTTAGGCTATCCCCACTTTTCTAGATTTTAGTGTTGGATTATGTAGGAGTGTGATCTATTTTTTAATTTTTTAATTATTTGATTAAAGATCGGATGATATGAATTACCTTCTTGAATTACTCAACTTCCCTAAATTTTTAGAAAAAAATTCTACACTCCTATCATAGCAGACTCGAAACTAACAACCCTATCTAGGGATGCAAACAAATACAAATATATTCATTTCGTATTCATATTCATATCCGATTTTAACAAATAGGTATTTATATTTTACATCTATTTTAAATATAGATATAAACATGGTTATTCTAAAATATTCGTATAAAAAATTCCAAATGATTCGTATTTGAATATAAATTATTTGTATTTATGTAGTTCTTGTAAAGTAAGGAAAATCACATGATTAACATGATTTTTAACCTTGAAAATTTGATCACACATTGAAAATTTTATCTTTTAAGGCCTATTTCTCCTTTCTATGAACTTTTTACTATATCTGATTTATATTTGTATTCGTTTATGACAAATATAAATATTAATTTTATAGTCCGATGATTATTCATATTTGGATTCGTATTTGCATATCAAATGTGAAAGAGATTTTTGCTTTTTAACCCCTATGATCCTTTGATATTACAAATAAGCCTTCTAATCTAATTATTTACAAATAAGCTCTTACAAATAAACCCTCTAATCTAACTATTTAGTATTTACAAATAAATTCTCTTAATCTAACTATTTACAAATATACTAGAAGGGACGAAACCGTAACAAAAGAAAAGTGCACGTTACGCAAAAGGCGGAGAACAAAAGTTAAAAGAAAAAAAGGAGCCGTTAAAGGCTTCGTATTATCTTATGCACATCGCGTCGTATACGCACGGGAGAGCGGCGAAAGCGAACAGGATTCTTGCGTTTGCTGGGGCGCTCTTGGTGTGTACGCACATCGCTGCGTATGTGAAGGGTGCATGTTACCGTTATCCCTGGGAGGTTTTCAAATTTTGAAACCGACCCCCCAACCTGCCAAATGCCAACCCAACCCAACAGCCATCTCCACCGCCCACCCCCCCCCCCCCCCCCCAAACCCAAAATCCCTTCCAAATTAAAGAGAAGAAACGCTGCCAGCCTTGGCTGCCTCCACTCCCTTTGCTCGCCGCTTCCGCTTCCCATCCGGTGTTCAAATCCCCGCTGCGAGCTCCGGCATAGGCCGGAACCGGAAGAGGGGGTAAAAGAGAACCAGGAAGAGCAGGGGAGGCCAAATGGCTCTCAGATCCCTCGACAACGCCCACCCCATCTCGCCGGAGCGCCCCAAGAAGATCGCTAAGGTTGCCGCCGCGAAGTCTGAGATAGCCCGTGCGGTGAACGACGAGAATGCGGCGCCTCAGCCGCCACCGAACGCCGCCGCCGATGCGTCGATAGAATACGTCTCTTCCTGCGACCTGAAACCCCTGGCCGACCCGGAAATTAAGATCAATGTAAGCTGTGCTGCTCTCTTTCCTGCTTTTCTTCGGTAGATGATTTGTTTCGTTTTCTCTTTTTCCTTTCATTTGATGGCTTCTACTCCTGGTGTAATGTGTTCCATGGCTTATGATCGATGAGGATTAAGAGTTTTGTTGTGTCTCAATGGCTGCAATCCATAAAAGGCTGTCTTCAACTATGCAAGATCTATGCTCATCCGTTTTCTTTCTTTTTTTTTGCTGCACAAAATAGGGGTTGCTGGAGGACTTGGATTCGAAGGACTGGACCAAAGTGTGTGAAGCTCTGAATGATGTCCGCAGGCTTGCGCTGTATCACTCATCTCTTCTGCATCCAATGTTGTAAGCAATCCATTCACTACCTCTTCGACTCCAGATTGATGGGATGAGGCTTTAATGATGATGGATTGACTCAGTGCACGAAGATAATATTCTCATTTTCCCGGCATGAACGATCACAAATACATGTGCAGGCATAGTGTGATGCTGGTGATGATGAAAGCAATGAAGAATCCCAGGAGTGCGTTGTGTAAGACATCAATCATGGCTTCAGCTGATATTTTCCGTTCCTTCGGTCACATGCTGCTCCCCACCACTTCTGAGCAAAACGCTTTTGATCACTTGGTACGGCATCCTCCTCGCTCTATCCTTTCACACCCAGCTAAAGGCACTGTTCTTTTCCCATCAAATTGTGAAAGGAAAATGAGAAGAAAATATGCATAGTACACATGTATCCGAGAAGGATAACAATCAACAAATAAATCCTGCGGACTGATAGGATTTAAGGTAAGTTCATGATGTAAACGAGGTGTATCTAGAGTTGCAGATGATGACATTTGGGGCTATATGCACTTAAGAGTTTTGTGACATAGTGGAAACTCCTTTTATGCCCTTGATGTGAGTTGTGTTTCTGGTGTATCTGCAAGAATGTTAATTACACCTCTCTCATGCTCCACACTGTAATTTTTCTGCCTTTTTGCAGCTCCTGCAGCTTCTTCTTAAGGCATCTCAAGATAAAAAGTTTGTGTGCGAAGAGGCTGAGAAGTCTCTCTATGAAATGGCATGCTTTCTGCCTCCCATTCCTCTGCTCAAGAAGCTCCAGTGTTACGTCAAGCATGCAAGCCTTAAAGTGAGAGCTAAAGCCGCAGTCTCCATTTCAAACTGTGTGAGCAAGATGGTAATCCTTTGGCATAATCTTTTTGTTATTTTTTTAGAAAAAAATAATTAAAAATGTTACCATTTTGCGCGTGCAAGAGACATTTGCTGCTTACTGCCTGCATAAGCTTGAACTGGGTAGGTAGCTAATGTATCTCAAGTGGACAGCTGGTCTCATGGGGCTTCTGATGGATTTCGTCTTTGATATTATCTCGGGCAGAGAGTTGATACCATCCTTTTTTTAGGGTCTGGTAAAAAAAAAAATATCTACCAACAACCTTCAAATCTTCCATTACCTAATGGTGCTAGATTGACAGGGATAATGATGCTACCCTCCATGTCAAGTTTGTCGACACATGCATCTATGCATGCTTTAGGATTTGCCACTTGTTCTTATAGCCCCACTTTGTTTGCAGAGTTAGAGAAGAATAGGACTCATTATCCTTAGAATAAAGTTAATTCTAGTTTGATGGAAAGAATAGCTTATACTGCGTTAGAATTACTTATACTAGAATAAAGATAATAAAAAATTTGACCCTAGACCTAATAATTGCTTATCCTTCCTTATTCCGCCAGTGGATCCTACAAAACTATCAAAACTAAACACCCATTATTCTAGTATCCTTAAATCAGACGGTGTTAGTGGAAAAGGCCTACAATGTAGGGATATTAAAATTAATAGGTTGATTTCAAAGGTATAGATACAAGACAAAATGGTATGGTAGATTACAAAAATATATATGAGTGCACTATGCTTTTTAGTTGCAAAGTTAGTGCATTATCAGTGTTAATTAATTTACAGAGAGTTTACTTTACTTTGATTCCTAATTAGTGTCTTTTTAATTCAAAATTCATATCAGGACAATGGAGTAATGGAGGAGTTCGGGTTAGGAAATTTGCTTCACATTGCAGCTGATTTGTTGAACGACAGACTGCCAGAGGCACGTGAATCAGCACGCAACATTGTTAATGCTGTGTACCAAGCATTTCAACCGGAAAACTGCGAAACCACGTCGCCCGACTCATGGGAAAAATTCTGCTTCGCTAATCTGCGTCCATGCTCGGCACAATCTATTGCAAAGATTGTTTTGCAATAATAGTATATATATATATATATATATATATATATATATATATATATAGTAGCTCTCTTTTTGGTGTTCTTTTTTGCAAGAGCTGACCTGATAACGCATCAGTCATGCCAGTTACTTGATGCAGCATCTTGTTTGTTTTGTTCTTTAATGTTTTGTTTAGATGGGTTAAGTAGTGGCTACATTGTTGTTTTGTTATTTCTGATGGATTAATTTAGGCCTCTCGGTTTCACATCTCGTTGGTTAATTTCTTAGTTGGGTGACATGTGAGTGTGTGAGGAGGATTTCGTGTCCTACGTGATGTTTTTCTTGCACTAGGGAGTTTTGTCACAGGATTTCATCGGTTAAGAGGAACCTACTGTGAGAGGGGGGGCCTCGGAATTTACTATCGAATTTGGATCATTGAAGATATATATAATATGGGAACAGATCAAATGAGCCCTACATGAGCCTCCTTTTGGAATGGATTCCTCTTCTTCCCATGTAAGAAACTAATAAAATTTATCAATAATTTTTTATTAGACCCCTTAGGGTTGTTCTCATCCTTAGAACTTTAATTTTTACTACATGATCTTGAAAATTAATTGGAGCCATTCAGATTGATTACATATCAAAAAACAATATCTAAAAATGTTGAAAAATAATCAATAAAAAGAAAACAGTTGATCTATATTCTCATGAGGTTTGTCGATCCCAATGAAGGATGCACTCAATTGGACGGCCATGATTGAGTTTGTCGATCTGACGGTAAAAATTAAACTCAAGAGATTTGCACACACACGCACACTCAATTGGACGGCTATGATTAAGTTTGTTTATATATTTGGTATAGGATGTGCGGTTTAACTCCATGCACTGTTTTAAAACCCTTCTCTCCATATTAAAAAATAATAAAATTTATTATAAAAAATTAAATATTCAAGCACCTTCCTTACAATTGTTTCCATTCTTTAGGATTCTATTGTCAACATCCAATCAAATCCGATCGCGATCGAGACCATCCATCGGATACTTACAAATATGATTTTTTTAAAAATGTGAAAAAAAAAAAAATGGTCAGAGCACTCTCATGATTGTTCCCATCTCCTGAGATTTTAGTATTCATCGGCAACTTCTTCGCACCCAATTGGATGGCTACAATCAATTCTGTAATATAGGTGTGCAAATCATCTTGGGGGAGAGAGTAATTGAATATTTATAATTTTATGATGTTTTTTATTTTTTCGTAACATGGGGATAGGGCAGAAATGTAGTACTGCACATCCAAACGGATGCTAAAACCGCACTATATGTGATGTAACATTTAGATGCTTTAGAATTTAAAAACAAATGCTCGAACATTTTCTCATGATTTTGAAAGTTAACATTGGATACTTTAGCATGCATTTTATTTGTATATCTGTATGTTATACTTTAATTTTTTAATAATTAAATAATATCATTGTATAATTTGTCTAGTTTTCAATAGAAACGTAGTGGGAATAAACCCTAAACATTAGAGGGAAGGTGCAATTGTGGCCAATCTCGACCATTTCTGGCCGGTCCGAAATTTTTGCATCGATTAGCACTGATTTTGCTCCGAGTTGCTTCATTGCCATCTTTCTTGCCCACATACTCAGTCTGGAATCCATCTCTTTCCTTTGGATGATAGCATTCTGTTTGGTTGCCATGCATTTGAATAGAATTGGGATGGAGAATGCATATGATAGATCTCTCTGTTTTTTTTTTTTTAGGGTAGCCCGGACGGCTAGGGAGAATACTGGGGAGGGAAACACTCACAGAGGCATCCGGATTTAAAACGCAGCTAAACATGCTGAAATGAGAGTGGGGAGGGACAGAGAGTCACCTGCGAGAGACCCCCGCGGGGTCGAACTTGAGATCTCTCCACTACAAGCGGGAAGCAGTGTCCACCGCGCTATGCGGCGGGGACGATAGATTTCTCTGGTTGTGTCCCATGGTTTTGGATAGGAAGATAAAAAGAACAATGCAATGGTTTGAGATGTTGCTCAAGTCTAAAAATTAACTTCACCTTGTCCCAAGTCACTCTTTGAGAATTGAGACGAACAACGGTGCAACGACATTTTGAGCCATTGGTGTTGCCGCACGACATAGCTCAGGACCCCTAACGAGGCAGTTGATTGAGGTGCACAGGGGACGTTGATGAGTATTGCTATATAGTTTCAAGAAGTTCATAAATTTTGATTGTGTATTCAATCAAATTTTTTAGTTATTTTGCCAGATGCAAAAATTTTAGTTATTTTTCCCACTTTGGTTTTCGGTTTGCGCTTTTTAGGAAAGCAATGTACAAATTTTCCTCCTGCTTTATAAGTAGTACAAAGTGCAATCAGCCACGAATGTTGCGAAATATTCTTTTGTGCATCTCCAGGCATATTGGCATTTTAGTCGCATATATCTTACCCAACATTAGCGCCGCTTTTGATAAATTCACAGAAGTTGGATGGGTTGTCTACCTATACAGTTTTTTAAACCTATAACACTACACATTGGTTCTTAAACCCTTGTTTGTTTTCTGATGTGGTTTCAAGTTAATCACCCTTCTATTGAGTTGTTATCAACATGAACTAGTAAAAAAATTCCTCATTGAAAGAACTTTCATAAATGTCATCTAAGCAGAAACTCCAAGGTCTAAATTTGACGACATTTAAGTCGTGGCACTGTTATTATGACGTATAAATGGAACTCGTCATGAAGATAGGTAAATCAGATGCAAGTCAAGCACTTTAGTGGTTCTGATGACAAGTGGAAACTAGTAAATTTAGAAATGAGAAGTGGCACCCGACTTTAATAACCATCTATCTTCAAGTTACTATTACGCGGGTTTTCTTGGAGCTATTTACTTGCATAATACAAGTTCATAGACTGTTTAACTTGTTTACACTTGCTGAAGGACATGAGAGTAGAATACATCTGATCCAAAGACGACTCCAGCTCGTAAGTAGGCGTGTGTAATCAATTTATAATTGAACACTGTACCCATTAACAGACGGGGTAACTGATTTCTAAGCTGCTTTTGGCATGAGTTTGGGATGCACAATCACAAGGTAATACATGAAAATATTTCTGAAGAAAGCTAGGAGCATACGCATTAGATTAAGCCAGCGTTTGGCAGTGCTTTTGAGTAGCCAAATTTAAAAAAAAAATCTGATTTTTCTGCCGGTGTCAGATAATGTCGGATTTTATATGCCCTTGGGGTGTTGTTTGGGTGCCAAAAATGCCAACGTGTTGGAATGGGCACTTTTAGCAAAGGGTCAGCAAGGCTTTGGGCAGGGGCGGATCCAGCATTAACCTAGTGGGGTCCACTGGATTTTACCAAATCTACTGATCCAGTCCAATGCAATCTGACTTGAGACCCCACTAACTTAGCCTGATATCTCACTGACTCAGCCAAGGATCTCATATGACCCAGTACAAGACCCCACTGACCCAGTCATGTTTATGACTTAATACCTGAGTGACCCCACTGATCAAAATTTCTGCGTCCACCATTGACTTTGGGCGCTGAGCAACTATTATTGCAGAGGGGCATCATAGGAAAATGATGTTACAATCAGTTCTACAGTGCCACGAAGCACCCTCCAGACCGCTTTTGGTGGGATGCACGTGGGCCAAGCATGGGTCTACCTCTCTTCTGTAGAGAGAGAAATTGTTTGAACATTTGGAAACCTACCTGACCCTGTCGGCAGAGTACACCAAGGGAATCGCGCCAAATGGTGGGGGCAAGAGGAAAAGCCAATACGACCCATCCTAAGAGGTTCTATACATGTGTAACCCACAGAGCACCTCATATTGATACAAGATTAGCACATCCCGTGAAGAAAGAACCTACAACCAAAGTTGCCATACCCTAGATATGAAACCTGTAGACACAACCTTTGTGTGGCCATGGTCAGAAAGAGAACAAGAAATCAAAAAAGATTAATTTTTTTTTCAGATCTGTTCAGTCCTCACTATGTTGACACCGTTATATAAGATAAAGCCCAGATTTTCTAAACAGTTAATTCAAATTATCTTCAAAATAAATAGGATTTCCCAAAAAACTTGACAGGCTTAAACCCTTAAACTAACGAGCCTTGAAGAGTGCAATTTTTAACATGCATACAAGGCATTCTCAGATATGGAAATGCAGAAAACATGGCCTAATCTGTTTTCTTGAAAGTGGATAGTAAACATTGCCTAATCTGTTAATGTAACCTTTTTCTGATTAAACAAAGTCCGACTAATAGCACAGATCCCATTCTGATCCGTCTAACAAAATCGACAATCAAAGTTATAGACTCGTAAAATGTTGGTTATTGTTCATATATGATCTAAACCAGGAATTGTGTCTCTTCATGAGTCAATGCAATTTGCATTTTGTAGTGATGAGCTCCCAACAAGGAGGTATCATGCATATATTTATATATATGCACGATACTTCTTTTTTAATTTTCAATGAATAGAGTACAAATTTTGAATTTTTTTTGTGAGTTTACCTTTCCAAAAAGGAGAAAGGCCCAAAAAAAAGAGGGTGTGCTGCCTCGCTTTAGTTGAGATGCCGGAAGCCGCCGCCACGTCACCATCGCCGTCGTTGCTGCCGCTAGCACACCGGGAAGCTCTTCTTCTTCCTCCTCTTCCTCTTTCTTTCTCTCTCTCTCTCTCTCTCTCACAGTTCTGTGCTTCAGCAGCGGTTACTGTTGCTACGGTAATCCCGTGCGGGAGCCCGCAAGAATTCGCGCCTGCACGCATGATCCCACGCTCGCACGGGGAGGTTTGCGCTACCGTGCCAGGGGTTGCACCTATGGGCTGGCGGGTTGAACCAGCCTGACCTTAGCAGGTGATTCCTGCCGTCCTGCGACCCCTACAGTGCCAGGCTCTGTTCCTGTGGACTAATTCCGTGCGCCAGCAGATCTGTTGCTGTGTGCCACCTTCCCGTGGACCACCTGTAGTCCACTATTGCACTGCCATTGCACCGCCCGACTATGTGCTCCGTTTCACATTGCCAACATCATCTCAGGGTGCAGGACTTCATTCGGCACCCTAGCTACCGGCTACGCATCATTTTACGTGCCACATCTGCACACCTCTGCACCCCTCTCGGAAACACGCCTGTGCTCTGATTCACACATCGAGCATGCCGTTGGAATTATTACAGCGAGGCCACCCTCGTCTTGTATCGTCAACCAGCAACGCCATGTTTTGCGTGCTGACCCTGCACATAGCTGGAGGATGTCCGTGTGCATATTCCAAGGCCCACGCCAATTGTCTAGTTTTGTGTGCCCACTTCTAAGGCCCACACCAGCCGTCTCAGTTTGCATGCCACTTCCAGTGATCTCCTCCCGCATACCAATGTGGAGGTTTACATTCTGTTTCTTCTCCGGCTCTTATCTAGTATTTGCTTAATTTCTGCCGACGATTAAGAGATAGGTTACCTAGTCAGTCATTTACTTACACTGCCTTGTGTGCTGAGAACCCATCGTGGAGGCTTCCTCTGATCCTTGTTTGTAGGCCTTTCACCTTAGACGAGTGGTAGTTCTTCAACTACCGACAGTCCCTCATTTCTTCTTTGAAAAGAACGACTTCTCAGGCTGACTTCTGTTATTTTAGGTGTAATTATCTTGCTGGTTTGCTGTAGATTTTGGAACTATTTGTTGTCCTTTATTACTTCCTACCGATCTCTTGCATATTCAGAGGTTCTTTTAATTTCCAAATACTTGTTCCACATCAAGCTTCCTCAAATAAGATCTTTCCTCTGTTAGAATCAACATAATAAGAGGCACATGTTCACATATCATGGTACCCGACTAGATATCACGCATCCATTTAAAATAACCTTAAAGGATAAGATAAGGATACAACCTTTTCTTAAAGGATAAGGACACGGATAGAGCCATTGTCTGGCCAAGTAAATATCCTTTTTACATCCCTACCTGCAGTATCGAACAAGAACAAATGCGCAAACTAATATCAGTTGAACAGATAATTCTGAAGACAAATCATAAACATCTTAAGAAAAAAGGCATGAAATATGTATTCCTGTACAATTATTGAAATATCTATGTGGTAGGCATTTAAGACACAGTCTAATATGAAACAACACCCAATAGGAAATGGCAGACATGGAATCATGGGTCTGCCTCTCCCAAGGCTATATAAGATGATGGACATACATACTGTCAGGATATAGCAAGTGGTTGAAGGAAGCGCCTCCTTTTGTCCATGTTAGCCTATGAACCTTAACGTGGTCTTCTCTGGTCTTCTATTTAAGACTATGTCCTCATCCGAACTCAATCAGTCCATGAGCAATCACCAACTGTGGTAATCCCATCCCTACATAAAGCCCATGCAAGGTAACTTCCATCCTTAATTCAGTCTGAAGGAAATGCCCAACTAAAGAACTATGTACAGATGGTTCAGATTTCTAAAGAAGTCAAAGCCAAAAATGTTTTTTTTTCTTTGCTCGACTTTTATTGTATATGACTTACAACCTGCACTCAGTTAATAAAGATAGCAACAAGTAGACAATTCCTTTTTCAGAGATATCTTGATGCTGCGGGTTTTAAAGATGATGCAATTACCTATGTACATTTTAAAGGTGGCGAAGTTACCTATGTACACTGAAGTTCAATTATTACCTGGACGTACAAAGTGCAGTTGTCCTCTAACTGGACTCCAAATTATGTTTCCTGCAAAAGAGGCCCACAGATAATGAGACAATGCTTTTGAAAGGCTTTTTTTCATATAAAGTATTGAACACGAAAGTATAAGAAAAGGCTGCACCACGGCACTTCGTTCAGGTATGTCAACAAAACAAACTCTGGCAGGCATAGAAAAATACTTTATCCATTACCCTTGCAAATCCTTGATGCAAATGCACAATTTTAGATGGCACCTATGAGCCTCACAACTTGTAAGCAGGTAAATCAAGAACATAGGAATTCAACTTACAAACAAACAAGGAAAGTCGTACCAACATGTTTGAATCCACCTTCCACATGGTTTCAGATGACTACATATGAAGCAACTTCTTGAAGATTACCCTCAAAATAAATTTGGAGAAAAACAAAGAATTTATGTAGGTATTGGTACTCCCAGTCTTCAATGCAAAGTGAACTACTGTGGATCGCGTCTTGCTTGCTAGCTAACTCGAGCACTAATAATGGGAGAGGAGAAAATTTCTTCCAATTTCAACAAACTATGAAAACACAGTACTATAGTGTTCAGGCTGACAAAGTTCCAAAAAGGATCAAAATCACACATATGAGAAATTAAAGCATGTAGTGTTTACTTTTCTAAAAAAGTTTAAGAACTAAATATGATTTATCAGAAACAAAAAGTAACATATTCCCTTTTTGTCTCCTACGATCCCTTTGCGTCCGTTTTTAAAACATCTATGTCCCTCCCATGATAGAGAGTTGTTTTAGAAGACTCATCTTCTCTTGTCCATGTCACATGCAAGGAAAAATGAAGCCCAATTCAAACAAAAATGTACAACAGGAACGAAATGCTTTCTGATGATCTAGTGCAAAACTGAAATACAGGAAGGTAAGAATGTAATTTGACAAGTAAACCCAATTATTAGATTACTTTCTTCTATGTAAAATAACTTGCAATCATAAAACTCATCATGTATGGCATAGCTAAAAGAATCAACCTTGGGAAACATCAGACAAAGTTCTAAAACTGAATTACAAGTATCCGTTATATGCGTGAAAGAAATTGAAATTGTCAAAAATGTTCTGTCAAGTTGCAATTGTTAAACATTCCATACACAGCCTTCAAGGATCGGCTTAACCTATTAAATATGCAATCAACCAACTACCCAATACATCAGTAGCAAAAATGGTGTCCAATACAAATAAAAAATCTAACACAAAAACAGCATTATCATATATGCAATCCACCAACCTGTAATAATATCGTAACATATTCCAAAGCAGAGACAACCATCTTCAAATACACACCTTCCCCTGCGGCAAGCAAGTCCCTGATAAAAACCAGAAGCCCATCAACCAAAAGCATATCCACATGAACACTCATATGTGGCAGAACAAAAATTCCTGGGAAACACAGGATAAACATGTGCTCAGACTGCTAAATTACAGACTTGAAAGGGTGACGTTTGGACGAAGGCAATAGAACGAGAGAAGCCAGCTGATGGAGAAATTATGCAGCTTTTCTCTGAGTTCAATAGTAGGGCGAGAAATTGAGGGGCAAAAGTGTAATTAGTGATTTTAGAGGATTATATATGTAACTATCCCTAAAATAAAATATGAAATATTTTATACAATAGTAGAATAAAATATGAAGTATATATGTAATTATGCCATTTATGTGAGGAGGGCGTGTTAGTCTCTTTCTTCTGTTAACCTACCAATGATTAACGTAAACAAACACATGACAGAATAGGACTTTATTATGAAGGGTCATGTATGACAACATAAAGAATATGAGCAGTATATATGATAGATTCTGAGTGTACATGTGCAATTGTTCCTTTTTCACATCTTCCTGTCTTCTTCCTGTTTCCTTACAGCAGAGGCAACTCTCCCATGTGCTTGACCTTTCTTCCTCTTAATCTTCTCAAAACTCCAACCACCAGCAGCCCTACACAGCTCCATACAACAATCATCACCACCACCCTTCATTCTATTCATCTTGTCATGCTGCTGTCCACCGTGCATCACAAGCATAGCCCATGTGTCATCTGCCAAGTTGCCTGGGCAGGTCAGGAGAATGTGGAGAAGAAGAAAAGAAGAGGAATGGTAAAGTGGGGAAGACAAGGGCAGGAGTCTCACAAGATCCAGATGAGAATGAAGAGAAGAAGGTAGCACATTGGATGGAGGGAAGAGAAGGGCTTAATCCTATTCTCAGTCATGTGTCAGAAGACGTGGAACATGTGCTGTGGCAGATGTTTAGGAGGGTATCCATGTACAGTCCTGAACATTGCTGTCCAGGTTAGGGCTGAGCCAAGCCAAATTAATAGACTGGGCTATTTTTGATGGAACTGGCCCTTTAAAATGCAGACCTAGTCAGCTGGCTCTCCGGCCTACGCCTGGGCCAGCCGTGTCAGAAGACGTGGAACATGTGCTGTGGCAGATGTTTAGGAGGGTATCCATGGGTGCCAAGTTCTTTTAAACATAGCCAATCTCGGGCTGGACTGGGCTGGGCCTAATAAAGCCCCAGTACAGTCCTGAACATTGCTGTCCGGGTTAGGGCTGAGCCAAGCCAAATTAATAGACTAGGCTATTTTTGATGGAACTGACCCTTTAAAGTGCAGACCTAGTCAGCTGGCTCTCTGGCCTAGGCCTGGGCCAGCCCTTTTGACACTTCCACAGAAGACCATCTTGACAAATGGCTAAAGGATAACCCAATCTCCCTTGCAAAAAAGAACAGAAAATGAGACCAAGAGTACACACTTGACTTTCCATGCGAATTGAATTATTGCTTATGGCTATCATACAGAATCCCACTGTTAGAACAAAATGGAATAACAGTAGGCACAACCTTGTTAAAATTACTACAAATAAGAAAAAGGTATAATGTTAGCTTGTTTCTGCTCCATAATTAGTATAAGCCACAGTGGGAGATATAGCCGGATTATGTGGAAGACCTTATCCTCAACCGGGGAAGGTGATGCCATCTTAGAGGCCATTGCAAAGTCTGGTGGCTCATTTTGCATGCTACCTTGTGGACATCTGGGGAGAAAGTGTAAGACCCCACAAAAAATCCAAGGGCATATCCATAAATTCCTAAAAGTATAAATACAATTAGTAAAAGTTTAGCGTTTATAATGCCGTAGACTATTTTTCTAAGATCTAAGATCTTAAAGGAAATTATATAAGGTTCAAAAGGCATCTTTAAAAAGTTGAAAAAGACTCATCGTCGATTATTTATGAAAGAAATAAGGACACACATGTACAATTAATAAAAGACAAGGGGCCTAAATATAAAATTGTTCGTTTAAATTTAATGGGCTTATTGGGCCTAAGGAAACATGCTTAATGGGCTATTATTGGGTTCCATTAATGGGCCTGAATGGACCCTAAAAGAATAGGCCTTAATGGGCCGAATTTGTAGGCCTAATTGGGCCTGAATAAAAGGCCTAAATGGGTCTGCCCTAACCAGACCCAGTGGGCCCTGGTTATTGGGCCCAAACCAGGCCCATTAGGGACCACCGCCCCCATTAAGAAGGGGGGGGGGCACCCCTCCACCGCCCTCCCCCTTCTATAAATAGGGGGCAATGGGGGGCTGAAGGGGGGCAGCAGCAGGAGGTAAGAGAGAGAGAAAGAAGGGGGGGGGGGGGGGGGGGGGGGGGGGAAGAGAGAGAGAGAAGAAGGAAACGGGGAGGTGGCTCGGCGGCGGCCGACCCAGCAACGGCAAGGCAACAGTCAACAACAATCTTCTTGGTAAGAGGTAGGGTGATACTCCTATTGAATATCCCTTTTAGTTTTAGTTTTTAAGGATTATAATATTTCAAAAATTATGAGCTTAAAAAAAGATTTGTGTCTAAATAATTTAAGATGTAAAAATAAATATGGTATAATTATATAAATAAAACAAAGTATTGTGATTAATCATTATGTAGCATGAATGGGTGCATGGTCTTTTGTGTAGCATGATAATTTATTGATTATGGTGTGTGTGTTTAATGATGGATAAGCGGACTATAATGCATAATAAATTCTTAAGAATCCCAACCTATAGAATTTGAGAAATATTGAAACATGGAAAACAGTAGAGAAAATCATATTTTCTTGTCTTTGCTTTAAGTTGTGAAAAGAGTTACGAATTATTAAAAGAACGTGCATCGTCAGCATAAACTCATATAATGGATGCATGATTTCTAATATTTTATATGATGGTTTTTTAATGATGCATGCTATTGAATGCCAAGATTAAGATGAAAGGAATAACATGAAAGGATTCCATGATGCATGATGATTATGGTGACTCCAAGAAAGGAGAGACAATTAGGAGGCACACTCTAGTACATTTCCTAAGAAAGAAACAACCTATGAAAGAAAATTAGAAGGTTAGAAAGCCTTCCATGATGATGAACCTTTGTGTTAATAACAAACAATGGGCCCATGATGATCTATGAAGAAAAGACTTGACATCTACTTTGCAAATATATTTGTTTGATCTGTTAGCTGAAAATGCACCAAAAACAAGCGTAGGAAACATAAATCCATAACTTAGGATTAAGGAAAAACCGAATTCCAAAGTGAAAGTTTCAAGCAAGATTGATTAGATAAACATAATAACTTAAGCAAAAACCTAGACAAGGGATACAACAAAAAACTTGGCAAACAAATGATGCCATTTTCTGTCACAGGACAGGGAAAGACCCAAAGAAAGAACATCGACAAGGACTTGATGCATTTGTACACTTTAGAAGGTCCGACATCATTTTAAGATCCTCTTCCCATTTATCGCGTCCAGCCATATTATCTTTCTTGACTATTTAGGTTGCTTGTAAATTATTAAGTATTAACTTTGTCTTGAATATCTTTTCAACCCTTAATACCAGGACAGATCCGATGTCAAAAATGTAATCAGATGTAAGCTAGTATACAAGGATAGAGATGTATTGGCATGCAACAGAATGGATGATTATATGCTAAAATGAGTCACTATGAATTGAGTACGATACAAAAAGGTAATGATGAATTGATGATTCATTGTCCAGGTAATGAACAATGATTTGCCCAACTTATTCACAAAATGGCTATTAGCTACCTACGTATCTAATTAAATTCCACAACTGATAGATGGCTAGATTATGAGAGATCCCTCGGCGATGAAGGTCTTAGATATCTAGCGATTCAAATTTCAAGTCAGATGACCTCTGCGTCAGGAGGTAACAAGAACTGGAGCATATTTTGTCTGATTCATGTCAGGCAAAGAGACAGATTAAGGCATTATGACTAGATCTGCTATTACAACAAGAGGCTGCAGCTGAAGAGTCGGCATTTAACACAGAATGCTCAGAGAGAAGAAAGAAAAAGACTACTGTGTCATCAATTGTCTGGAGAGGAGGCGGACAGAGAAAACCCCGTGAACAAGAACCACTCAATGCAAGGATGGATGAAAGTGAGTTGGAGGAGAATCTAACAATATTCTACCACCTACTCAATCAGAATTCAACCTTATTAATCTACAATGAAATGAAGGAGAATGTATTGATGTTTAACCACCTAAAGAGTTCTAACCCTCGACTCCTAAATGCAAAAGTCGAAGAAGGTAGCATCAAGATAAGGACCATAAATCCTTTGGACATTCTAGATTTAGACACCATGGAAGAAGATGAAGACATGCTGGAACACAGTGACAATTTTGTCAACCAAACCTCATATGATTCCACCTCTACCAATAAGAGCAATGGTCCGGATGGGGGGATATGGTAGTACACCTACTCATCAAGAAGATTATACGTCCATTTCTTTCAAAGAGAAAACATCATTTCACGAGATGTGGACCACAACAATATGCAAACAAAGGAGTCCTCTTTAAGTACTTATAAAGCAGCTGATGCAACACGAGGTTGAATCACAGACACCAAACATCAATGATCTTCGGTATCTGGAGTACACCCCTAATGTCATTCTTTATCCATATGATTGGCTACATAAGAAGAAGGTTGTGCCAGAAAAGAAAATTAGAAAGAAAAGGGAGATGGCAGATTTGATCATCCAAACAAACTCAGCCCGACTATTCAATTGCATCATCTTAGGTTCACTTTAAAAGATACGCCTATGCCAATGAATATTTTATTTATCCAATATATATGGGCATATTAAGCTATCAAGTGGAACATTTTTTTTTAAACACGGAGGGTACCACTTGTATTATAAAAGGAAAGAAGTAAGATGTACAAGTAAATAGAGGATAGCAACAAAAGTCCCTCTATACAAAAACCCCGAGTTGGTGTGGAGCTCTAAATTCCCTCCCCAAGTAAATAAAAAATAGCACAGTTACACTCATCCACATTACAATTAAGTCTTGCCCATTCTTTGACCTTCTCACAAACAAAAGAAAAGAAACCATGTTAGGAGTCACAATCTCCCTCCTAAAGACCCTCCTAAAGCTACTAAGTGGAATATTACTGTTATCCCCGATACGCAGGTCCATCATTAATCCCTTTTAAGGCTCTCCCTTAAGTCGAGGTTTCGCTCTCCATACTATACCCAGGCGAACCTGAGAGATCAGGCCCTCGTCCCACGACCTAGATGATACGTCTCAAGTTCCCTCGAGGGAAGTGGACTGTTCCATAAACTCTAATAAGTTACATACTTATACGGCAAGCATCGATGAAATATCATATTTGATCATTGAACCTTGAACCATTAAAGTTCCAAGGGGTGAAAACACATGGGATACGCTTGTCCATCTGAAACATGTTGGATATATACCAGGCCAACAGCTGCTAGTTTGAGACTGACCTAAAGGATAACAAGTAGACTTGTCCTTAATGTCACAAAGGTTCAAGACAAGACGGCAATGATTGATATTAGACCAGTAATGCCTGCCGGATCAAACTGGTTCTGTAAGGAACGGAGTGGTGACCCTTGCTTGCAAAGGCAATGAGGGAAGCATGACCTACTTATTGTCATCCAACTCAAAGCTGAATTGTGACAAAGGTGGCTCCATACTGGGTAACATTTTATGGAGAGTCGATTATGTTTACTTGATGGGAGATTCGATCAGTGAATAGAATCGGAGAGGGCTTATAATTTGAGGAATAGGGTCAGGCTACCTTGATGATGGCCGACTCATCAGTAAAAAATACAAGCATCAAATCTGCAGAACAAGGCGCTTGTGCTCAGTTGCTACTACATTCATGAGGGAGTACAAGGTGCTGAAAAAAATGAGATTGAAATTTCTATATTACCATCCTATGAATCATAAGAAGCATTCAAATCCGTCTCAGAAAAATCCTCTACTTAATTTAAGAATAATCGACTGAATAATAGGTATCCAAACCCAACGTCTGAAGTTGAGTAATAAGCTTGGTTACCGTTGTTGGTGCCCTAAGGAAATAAATGACTTTTAATTCTAAGTATGAAATTGGGGCTGCCCTGCCCCTTTTAGTAGTAAGGCTATTGGAAAGGAAAGAATTTGCAACGGCCACAAGCAATATGATAAAAGCCTTATGATCTGCCTTATTGGCATATGGGCTTCTTATTTGTCCCTTGCTTACGGTAGTAGGCTGCCTGCTGTTACTATCCTTCATCCGGAGACACTTGGTCCCCATGCGATCCTTTACTATATAACTATGAATTTCTATGTTGAACGCTGTTACCTTATATAGAAAGCTATGACGTCTTGCTATAGCATGCACCACCACTAAAGCAATAACAATACAAACACCAGAGTGACAGCATGAAAGAGAAAGTGACTTACAAATAAATAAAGTGAAAGGAAAGAGAATGCAAGATCCCCTGTACTGATGAGGTTATTCCTCCAGCAAAGTAGGACATGAAACAATACCAGTCATATCCACTAGAACGAACCTTGTCTGGTCATACCCACTGGGACCAATCAGAATTGCTGGAACCAGGGAAATATCTAGCCCATAGCCTCTTATGTGGGTAGAACGACTCCTTCTCCTGATAGATCATTGTTCGGGAAAGACTAGACTACTTTTTCGGTAAATCAGTAGGATCATAGGTCAGGAGGGACTTGACAATATGGATCATTGCTTGGACTACACTTCATCAGTAGGTCGATATGGTAGGTGCCTCCATTGTAAAGCCTTACCTATGTACTGCCCCCTCTCTTTGAAGCCTCGCTTGTTCAGAGAACTTTCTTTGGATCTCTTTTGGGCTTCCCACTTTCCCAGGGGTCATACCATTTTCTAGATATGCCTAACCAAAAACTGGCTGCGGTCATTTATGCTGATACAGATGATTGCAACTGGTACCTTATGGAATATAAAACGTGCATGCACATTACAAGTCAAAGATTGAAGATTGCAATATGTGTGTAGAACATATAACTAAGCCTGCAATAAAAGTTGAGTCTTTAACGTACTTTAAATCAATGCTTTAGCCTAGGTTAGATCTATATTTTTATCCTAATATATATGATTGCAACTGGAAGCTTGTGGAATATAAGCAAATGCACGCACGTTACAGGTCAAAGATTGAAGATGTACAATATGTTTATAGCACATAAAACGTAAGCCTGCAAAGTAAGCATTTAATCTACTTTAAATATATGCTTTTCACACTTCATGTATTTTTTAAGCATATAATCTTATTTTTTTCATTTTTTTAATGCCACGGGTATGCCCGATCCTAGGCAATCTTGGGTCGGCCAAGAACAACCCAGATCAGATGAAATTGAATCAGGATCAGTTAGGATGATCTCAATCCCTTGAACCTTGTTCTAGTGAAATAAAGGAAAGAGGTTGCACAACAAGTCATTTAAAAATCTTAAGATATGTTAAATGGACAAGAAAATGCAGCAGCAGAATTGCAAGGCACTACAATTGTGGAGAAGTTAGTCATACTGACCTAGCCTTGAGCAGTTTATAAACATGCATTGACAGTTTACATTAATTGCCAAACTTAAAACCAAGTAAAACCATGACCAGTGTATTTATATGTAATGCAAGGATTATTGTTTTTTATGTATATATGCCGCTAAACTAGATGGCCTTCTAATAGTTAAAGCTTCAGATTCTCTGATTCCAAGTGTCTTTGGAATTTCTATTCATATATATTCTATACAATGTGCATAATGGAAAAATGCCCAAGTTTGGGTATTCGAAGGGGGAAGGAAACACAGGTCAATGTGGTTGCTCTCAATTCCTTGGAATGCTTCCTATAATTTCAGCGAAACATGAAAGGAAATGGACAACAAGAGGTCAACCTTTCAAGTAAAGTAAGACACATATGGCTTGGCGAAAGAAAATGAATTATTAAAACTAAGAATGAGATGGGAAAAACATATCACTTAATACCCAATGAGGGAAAAGAAGGATGCAAGTCATTGCGAGTGTTCATAAGCAGTTTGAATGTGCATCTGTGCACATTGTCGTACACTGAGGTGAAATTAGTTTTGGAAGCAAAAAATGAGCAGATTAGTATAAGAAAGAGATATCTATAGGGCTCTGAATAACATTTAAAATTATCACATTTAATGAAACACTCAAGAACAAAATTCAAGAACAGTTCGATGACAGAAAGAGAGAAAGAATGAAGAAAGAATAAATAAAAATTTTCAACAACTTGAAGTAGTTCTAAGTGAAAGGAAAGGACATCCTTACTCCGCAATGATTCATACTAAGCTTTCATTTACTGAGATATTTAGCATCAGCACAGTGATCTTTGAAAACAACTGACAGTGACACATTGCCTGAAACTAAAAAGAGAAACAGGCTAAGATAACTAATGAAAGAGGAATTTCAATTAAATGAACCACTTTACAGCAAAAGGAAAGATCATTCTTACTCAGTGATTCCATCGGATATCCTTACTGTTCATTAACACGAGTCGGTACTTGCATTGCGCAATATTTGTGCCATGTGAAAAGATATCATGAATCAGTATCACGTTTTGGTGGTGCCATATGCCATTTTTAGAACATTTAGCAACATGGATGCAATGAATGGATCAGGTGAGAAGCCTTTCTCTTTCATTTCACCAAAAAGTGCTACAGCATCATTTACAAATCCTTCTCTGCAGAGATTGCTGATTAGCATGTTGTATGTGATAACATCAGGCTCACAACCCAACATCTTCATCTTCTGGCATAACCGGAAAGCCGAAACAGTGTCTCCCTTCCTGCAGAGTCCCTTAGCAAGGGTATCATATGTGATAGCAGTTGGAGAAATACCATGAGCATTCATTTCTCCGATAAGTCTTACGGCATCAATTATATATCCCTTTTTGCAAAGCCCACAAATTATTATGGTATATGTGATAACATTAGGCTTACAGCCACTAGTTGATGCTAGCATCTGCCTAAGCAGCCTGAGGGCCATGCCAATGTTTCCCTTCATGCAAACTCCCTTTATAAGGCTATTATATGTGACAGTATTTGGAGAAATGCCTGCAACATTCATTTCAACAAACAACTTATATGCATATCTGATGAACCCTTTTTTACAGAGGCCATTGATGATCATGCTGTACACGACAACATCAGGCTTACAATTTCTATCCAGTGTTCCCATCCCTCTTAGAATTGCAAGAGCTGTGCTAGTGTTTCCCACCTTACAGAGGCCATTGATAAGTGTGCGGTATGTAACAATGTTTGGGGATATGCCCAGCGCATTCATTTCTTCAAGGACCCCCAGAGCTTCTTTTAAGAATCCACCATTGCATAACCCATTGATTATCGTGCTGTATGTGACCACATCGGGCTTACAAAAACCACCCAAAGCATTCATTTCCCTCAGCAGCTTGAAAGCCATGCCAGTATTCCCACATCTACAAAATCCATCAATAAGAGTATTGTATGTGATCACATTTGGAGACACACCCATAACATTCATTTCTTCAATTAGTTCCAGAGCATCATCTATGGATCCCTCTTTGCAGAAGCCATCAATTAACATGCTGTAAACGACAACATTGGGCTTACAACAAGGATCCCGCACACTCATGTCCCTCAGTATCTCAGGGCCCATGCCCACTTTCCTTATCCTGGAGAGGCCCTTTATAAGTGTGCCATACGTTATATTATTCGGAGGAACTCCATCAGCATCCATTTCCTCAATCAGCTTCAGAGCATCATTCGGAGATCCTGCATTGCATAGACCACCAATCATCGTGCTGTAAGTGACAACATCGGGTTTGCAAGAACTGCCCTCTGCTACCATCTCTCTTAGCAGCTCAAGGGCCATGTCGATGTCCCCCCTCCTGCAGAAGCCTTTGATCAAGGTAGTGTATGTGACCACATTCGGAGGAATGCCGGCAATATTCATCTCTCTGATCAATGCCAGAGAATCATCCATATGTTCCTTCTCACAAAGCCCATCCATCATCGTATTGTATGAGACGGCATCCGGCTTGCAGCGGCTACTCTGACCCATCATCTCCCTGAACAGATGGACAGCCATTCTGGTGTTCCCAGTCCTGCAGAGGCCCTTGATGAGTGTAGTGTACGTGACGACAGTCGGCAAAATACCCGCAACATTCATCTCTAGAATCAATCCAAGCGCATCAGTCACAGACCCCTTCTCGCAGAGGCCGTCAATGACCGTGTTGTAGGCGACAGCGTCGGGCTGGCACCCGCCCCGCTGAGCCACCATCTTCCTGAGCAGCTGGATGGCAGCGCCTATAAGCCCCTCGTGGCAGAGGCCCTTGACCAGGAAGTTGCAGGAGATGACATCCGGGGAGCAACCCAGTTCAGGCATTCTGTCGAACATTTTGTGCGCGTCGGCGACATTGTTCTCAACGCACAGGTGCCAGATCAAAGTGTTGCAAAGACGCGTGTATGGGCGGCGCCCGCGCTTGATCAGACTGCCGAGGATCTGAAAGCCCAAATCAGCGCGACTGGAGCGGCAGCCGGGGCAAGCGGCCGAGGCGGCGGCGCAGGCGATCCTGTTGTGCTGTTTCCCTGATCTCGCCGCAGGCTGCATCGCGCGCCGCGCGCGCCCGGCCACCACCCACGGACCCCGTCTTCGGCGAGGTAGGGAAGCTTGGCCGCTAATGGAGAGGCGAATTGGGAGTGGCAGCTAGGGTTTGTATCCAATCCATCATGGGAAGGACGCCTACCGCGAGGTGACCCGCCCACTGCTTGGAAGCGGCCGCGGATGCTCTGCCGCGGTCGGTTCCGATTCGGTCCGTGGCCAATCACAGTAGCCGTCTGCTCTTTTTGTTTACGAGTAATAAATACTTACTGCAGTCAATTTGACTAATTGGACGAGTTAACATAGTCATCTACATAATATTTAGATTGACAAATACATATTTTGTAATACAATTTTAATTGACAAATGTAAACTTTCGATTGACAAATACATATTTTGAAAATTATATTTGTCAATTGAAAACTATATTTGTTAATTAAAAATTATATTTGTTAATCAAAATATGTATTTGTCAATCGAAATTATACTTGTCAATTGAAAATTGTATTTGTCAATCAAAATATATATTTGTCAATCGAAATATAATGAAGGTGGCTATGTCAACTCGTCCAGCTAGTCGAGTTGGCCACATGGTCCAACCGTAGGAAGTTATAAGTTATACAGTGTGACTAAACTTGTGTCTTAATGTGTGCATCCCCCCTCCCCAACCCCTTCTATCCATCTCCTAATGTGTGCACCCCCTTCTAGCAATAGAGGGAGCACCTTCGGTAGTAGCTCTAGAGCATGTTGATGACTCTTCTTCCATTCATGTTGACAATGAGAAGGCTGCCCTTGCGCCCTTGCTATCAGTAAGGGGGGAGGCATCCATGATGAGCTCTAACATTCCCTTTGACACGAAAGGAGAATGGGCACCCAACAAGGGAAGGGGCAACTGAGCAAGTTAAGGAGGGAAAGAGAAGGGAGGGAGGAGGTGATGTTGACGTTGTATCGAAGGCATCAAATCTAACATCCTCTTCTCTCATGTTAGGTAATCCAGCCTATAGGTAATGACCCTTACATTTGAGAAAGATTCTAAGTATGTTTATATCGTGGTGCAAGTTTCACCATGTTGGCACAATTGGAAAGCCTAAAACTCCTTACAAGTGAAGGGGAATCATGATCTTATTCCCAGAAGTATTTACTTTTACATTTATTGGTGACATGATAAGAAGGATTTTCTGCATATGTATGTGTGTATGCTCACCTTCTAGACAAATGAAATAAAAAACACTTGCAATAGAGGAGTGAGTTTTGATAGCAAATATTCTTTTTTGACATGCGGAATTAGTTAAGAAAAATCTATTCTACTTGCTAATAGGAATCTTGGTGCAAAGAAGCTTAATTTGCACCATACCAAACTTAATTTGCACCGTACCACTTACACAAGTGTTTAGGACTTGTATTCTTGATTTGTTTGGAATTAATAAAAAATATCTTGATGGTAATTTATAATATATATAAATATGTTAAAAATAAGCAGAGATAGAGAATATACACACATCAAGTATGCAAAGGACCACAAGCACCTTATGCTGGCTAAACCCTAGTGGCCACTTATGCACAACCCTATGAACAAGAGTTTATATCATCTATCACAAACTCTTGCTGGTAGCACAAACAGGGCTACACTTGTGCATGCCACTACGGAGCCAAACAGGTCGAATTTAGTGCCATTCTTAAGTGGATTCATGATCATATCCGTTAAGCTATCAGTTCAAAAATATTATTCTATAAGTTGCATCATTCTTATCTTGCCAACGGCAGTAATAAATCCCTCCTCTTAAAAAATAGTTATAAAAATAAAATACTACAGACAAATTTGGAAGGTTGAACCCTTCTAGAAAAGTAAATATTGCATTAAATTGGAAGGGTGAAAATAAAATACCGTTCACTTGAAACACACCCTCCCCCTTTGGGGAAGCTTTGCGATTTCCAAAATCATAGATATTCTATTCAGACATGTTTTCAGGTAGGGTTGCAAAAGAACCAATGCGCTCAATGACAACTCGTAAGATTGCTCAATAAGAACTCGATTTAGTTTGTTTATTAAGTTAAATTAACAAATTTGAAAATAAAAATAAAAATTCAATTCATTAAACGAGTCAAATTTGAACATAAGCGAACTCGTGAGCAAACTCATTTAAGAACTTGTTTTAATATTCATTAAACTCAATTAAATACTCATTAAGATCTCTTTTGAGCGCTCACTTAATTATTATATTTATGAATAAAATTAATTAACAAAATATTTATATCTTGTAAAATTTTCTATCAAATAATTAGGATGCAAATAATTTGGCACTCATCATAATTTAATGTGAGTTTATATATTTAAATTAAAAAAATTAAATTAAGTATATGTTGATTCATCGAACTCGCTACTGAATACTTAAACTCGTTTAATATCTAAACGAGCCAACTTAAATAACCATCATAAATACTTAACTCAAACTCGAATAACATCATTTGTACCCAACTTGAATAAAATAAAACTCAACTCGACTCATTTACACCCTCATTTTCAGGTGCCAATCATCTTTTCTGCTATATACATTTGAAAAAAGTACAGCTTTGTTCGCTTTCATTTTTTTTAATATTATACCACCAAGAATGTAATTAAATTGACCTACACATGTAACCATTTTATATGTACATATAAAAGTAATAGAGATCTTCTTCCTCCAAGAAAATAAAAACAAATAAGAAATTCCCGACCGGACTCAAACACAACACCCCCCCCCAACCCGCCAAAAACAAACAAAAAAGGAAAAAGAAGAAATAGATAATACAGAGACACGTTAAATAGTGCTTGTCCTTGGTTAAAGGCAATTGCCAAGAGAGTAACACATCAAAAATGAGCCCAACAAAGATGGCTAGGCGGCTGGTACCCATCAAGAACAAAACAGTTTTCTTGGGACAACTTTGCAGCGTTAAACGAAAGGATACAAAATGACCATCTGAACACTAAGTGACATCTAGCCATTACATTTTGTGTTTTTCATATTAGCTGTTTTAGATGGATTTGAAGTGCTCTTCAGCTGCTTGGAGGAGTGTCCGTTTTGATCCCTGCGGAAGCTTCTCCATTCTTTCCCGCATCCTTGCTGCTGTCCGCTGGTTCGGTTTTCTCCACTTCTTGGTCTGCAGGAACGTGAAATTTGATCTCAATGACAACGCGGAAGAAGTCTATATCGTCAATAAGGAACTTCATATAGAGATACAGAAAACGGTTAAATTGTGTGTTGCAGATCATCCAAGCGGCTTCAAAACAGGGTAAAATATACTTTCTGAACGAAGTACTGGAGCTCTACGGGGGTAAAAATGGTGAGATATGCTATCAAGAACAGTCACCCTCAGCTTGCACACAAAAAAGAAGTCACCCTTAATTGAATAGGATGCTATCATGGAAAGAGGTCAACCCTACCTTCGTCATCGCTGTCATCGAGGTCATCATCCATGGCATCACCTGCTCCTCCCATATCACCAAATTTCTAAACAACACAAATAACAGTTAGATATATTTCAAACCATCCAAGGAAACTCAAAGGTCCACTCGCTCATACCGAAAAGTCCATTCCTCCAAGATCCAAATCCCCAGAGCCTGACAGAAACAAGAAGCAATAATTCAGTAGTTGAGAATGATACCACATAATGTGTATAAAAGGGCAGATTCTGTCTAATTTTCCAACTGTAATATTTTCAAGTTTTTTTTATTTGCTAATGCAGTTCTTTTCAATCAGTTACTATGACAACTAATGAATAACTGGCTTGTAAAACTTCCATTATCAGGCAGCAGGTACGGCTTCATCTTCATTTTTTTCTCATTTTAGCATTAAAGACAGATGGAGACTTATGAAAGAGAATATTAAAATAACTATCAAATTGCCATCAGTTTAAAGCAAGATCTCAAGAAAGTACAGCTTTGGTGGATGAGCGGTTTATGCGCCTTGCTGTATCTTGATGTCACAAAACCCAATCATTGTGTGACACACATACTACCCCACGAGTCCCTGGACCACTGTTGCAGGAGCTATGACATGCTTCTACAGCCCATGCAGTTAAAATCAAAAGGGTACAAGGGTATAACATTAGATCCCACACTGTTATGTGCATTGTTCGATCGGATTTTACATCCATTAATCAGCATTCTAGAGAAAAGCTATAGTTAAATCGATATATCAAAAGAAAAAGGACACGCTGTAAAGACAGACACAAACTAATGCTGTCAGACAATTGGATAAACCAACCCAAAGAAAAGACATCCTACAATTGGATTTAACTGAATTTGAATTCGCACCCCACTATGATAGCAGAATGAGTCACAATGGGATTAGTTATTCTGGATTGCTTATTCCAAAATAAGTGTCACTTTGATAGCAGGGCGGAATCCAAGGCAGAATATCAAATTCTTCGGTGTAAGGTGGAATTGTTTATTCACCTAATTCCAGGAATAAGCAATTCTGGCGTGGAATTAGGGCCTGTTTGTCTCGTACATATGGTATTATGGATTTCCTATGCTCGGATCTCTTACACCTAGAACTTCAATCAAATTAGAATTAGCCTTATTATGGGAATAAGTGACCTTATTCTGCAAACAAAGTGGAGAGAATTTTCATGTTCTACATCCTAAGAGGCAAAAATGGATAAGTACAGGCAGACGCACCAAAGTCCTCATCCTCATCCACCCATTTGTCCCAATCAACTTTCAAATAATGGGGTGGCTTGTCATCACCATGTACTAGCTTCTTCCACCAAATCTTTTCCACTTTTTCCACCACACAGAATATATTTCTGACACCAACATTTATCTTGCTTTCCTGAAATTGTAAACGTAAACATCAATTAGAGAGAGAAAAATAAATAATCTACCAACAAATGCAAGTTTTTTTTTTCCATATCCTGAAGTGTAATGAAGCAGCAGCAGTACCTCTACATTAACCTTATCATGTAGATCCAATTTCAGTTCATAAAGGTGGTTTTCAGCTCCACCATATGCAGAAAACATCAAAGCACCCTCCGGTTCAAGGTTAACCTTCACATCTTTTGCATCAGGCAACACAATCGTAATATAAACTTTGTCGACCCCCTGAGCCCACTTCACTTCAGGATGACGGCTAGACAAGTTGGAACATTGCAAAAAGACCAAATTGAAATGCAGATAAAATCAGAAACGCATTCCTTTCCTTAGTTCCAGATTTTGCTCATTCCACAGAAGAGAAATCACAGTTTTGGTGAAATGTACACATAAATATGACATATCAGTCTGCAAAATTACCTTTTATGAGAGCAAAAAGAGGAAATAAAATAAGATTTAGTTTCCTAACAAGGTCCAGTTTGCCAGGCAAATTAGAAGAAAACGAGCAGTTGAATGGATCCAGTGGCTACCAAACCAAATACCCACAATGAAAATCAAAGAAAACTTCAATTCATTTCCTAAAACAGAACTGTGCTCATGCTATCCATGCCTAGTCACAATGAGAATTTCCTTCCTATGAACAGATAAAACTTTCCTGAGTCGCCCAATTGCCTTCTTTTGATCCATTGGTATCCATGAAGTGGAATTGCCAGTGTATCTAGGAGCTGGTTAACCTTATTTCTTATGTCACCCATCAGCTAAGAAAGTTCCAAACCCGCATCTACTACAAAGAGCCACTCGGGATCAAGATATCTAAGCTGTGGGTCAGCCAATTAGTTCTTATCAAGAAAAACATCAATCAGTTATTTTATCAAGAAAAACATCAATCAGTTATTGCTTTATTACTTGTAGGGAAATACTCATATGCAACAAATTCACTCATGGACGGAAGGGAATATAAGAATAACATGGAATTTATCAGTCAGACAGGCCTTGCTGGGATTGAAGACTATATATCAGCAGAATCATAGTGGATGGACCAAATTTACATTGATGATACAACAATGAATGCATTGCATTGGATTTGTCATATCTGTTATTCGTTTAGAAGTTTCGACTCGTAGTTAAAGTTCCAAAAATGCTTTCTGAACAAAACATTATGAACATGCCACAAGGCAACTAGCTATCGACTAAAGTTTTCCGCGATTTGTTTGTTGTGACCTCAACATTGGATTGCACATGTTTTCCCTTTTTACCGCTACAAGCATTGAAATAAACAAAGAGGATCATATATGGATAAGGCATCAACTCTTTTAGAACAGTAGATCAAATTTACATCTTGCTGATTATTTGATGCATTTACGATTCCTGTTTAATTAATGATATGGTGTCACAGCGTTTAATCAAAGAATGATCTCCTGACAGAAAAGTGGAAACCCACATAATGGACATGTCAAAAGAGATGGCTGAGTGCTTTGACCAAGGAGGCTCCCCCCCCCCCCAAAAAAAAAGGAAAAAAAGAAAAAGAAAAAAAGAAAAAAAGAGGCTTTCAAGAACAGTGCAATGGTACAAGAGAAGAGCCACCAAGTTTCAACAAATTTCAGCCACACCACACTCCCTTTCTAAAATGTCCTTTGCAAGAATATTTTTGTCATTCCAAGAAATGAAATGGGAAATTAATTTCAAGCGTGGACAATGAACACCAAGTATCGATTCAAACCCTCCAAAAGATGTTAGAAAGAAAATTCTGGTCAGCAAAAAGCTGCATCATAAACCAACAGATTAATCATAAAGTTGACCTATGCACAACCTCCACGTCCAACACTCCACTTAGAGATAATGAACATGTCAACAGGATAGCTAAGCATTGATCCAAATCTATGTAGTTAAAGGCAACTGAGGCGGTCACCTTGGCGATGAGGCGAGGCGAGGCGCGCACATGACGCCTCGCTCTAGGCCTTGTCGCCTAGGCAATCGCGGGAAACACTCTCATTGCCTAAGGCAATCGCCTCAGTCCGCCTCGCCCGCCTCTCTTGCCTCAGTTATAGTCCAACTAGGGGGCCCATTGACCCAAACCCATTATGACTGGCCCATTTAGTCATGCCTATGAAAGGCACCACTCGACTGGGACCCCTCTTTTGCGATCGAAGCACTGGCGCGGCCAGGGTTCTCTCTGTCTGGAGGCGACAACAACTGTCTGGGGAGGACGACGGCGGCGACCATGTTCGATGATGATGGCGGTGACTACGTCCGACGAGAATAACGACAACGATGAGGGCAACAATGTCCAGCGAGGACGGTGGCAGCGATGACGACAACCGTCCAATGAGGACGACGACCTGCGTCATGTGAGGACGATGATGACAATCGCGTTCGGTGAGGACGACAACAGCTGCCGAAGACAAGAGGATGATGACAACCACCGATGGCAAGAGGTATCTCTCTCTCTCTCTCTCTCTCTCTCTCTCTCTCTCTCTCTGCCTTCCCTTCCCTTCCCATCTCTCTCACAACCCCTCTATACTCTCGATCTCTCTTTGCCTCCCTCTCACCCCATTATACTCTCTTTGTTTCCTCTTCTCTCCTCATCCTCCTGATCTTTCTATCCCTCTCACTCCCCTCACTAACCCCCTCCCTGTCTCTATACTCCCCTCTCCACATATTTAGTAATATATATGTAAAATTTTTATTTCTTAATAAAATATCACCTCAAACGCCTAGGCCATCGCCTAAGCGTTTGAGGCTAAGGCGCCCCCCCCCCCACCCCCGGTCGCCTTGGCCGCCTTACGCCTCCGACTACATAGATCCAAATTCACTAAAAGGCAATAATTGAACTCTGGCAGATGAAAGCTGCACATTTAGAGGCAACTAAAAAGCAACATAGTCATTTATTCATCTACACAAGGGGACTTTGAGCACCAATGATGCATGCGTTTTGGAGGTGAATAATGTAAGCTAATAAACCAATTAGAAAAGAAAAAATATATATAAAATGAACACACCCCTAGTTGCCTAGGTGCCAAAATATTAAGATAGCATGCTTTCTTTAGCATCTACAACCTTAATTTTTATGACCCTAATGTGTCTATCTAAAATGTGCCTCTACTAATAGGCACATTATATCAGACCCAATTATGTCCAATCAAGATTTCTTTGGTATCCTCTGCATCATGCAACCTTTTGCTGTTCTGGACTAGCATATAAAATAAGAAATGCCAGTTATTTAAAAATTCATAATTCCCACAGTCATTTATAGTTTCCCACAAGAAACTAGGAGCATGAATTCAACATAGAAGGTAAAATAAATGTTATTCGAGCACTTTACCCTTTTCTTTTCTCCAACAAGTGTGGTGTCCACTGTTATTGAAGAAAAAAGAAACTATTAAACCTTATTCAAATGAACAGAGAAAACAGTTCCCAAGCGAGAATTGCAAGTGCACCATATAAATTCAGACAAAAAACTGAATTCATATTCTGGAGTTTCTTATTATGTTCCCAGCCCAGGCCTTAGTTTCTAGCAACGCCTTTGCAAATCTTAATCTTGAGTTCTTCATCAATTAGCACAAATGGGAATAACATCACTCTACTGAGATGGCTGCAGTGTCAAGATTTCAAAACGATGTCAATGCATATGAAATAGTCGTTGATAGATGCAATTTCAAGTCTGGTGGTTCTGTAATTGTTTCCTTGTGCAAGCACGATACCCCACTAAAGGAATTACACCATTAGTAGCAGTGTCCCAGTAACGTTAAACAGTGATTTGGAGGGCGAGAAACTAATCAACGGTGTATACCCACACCAACAAATGAGAATGTTAACTATCAAATGATACGGGCTCGCCAACTCAAGATATAGCCAAGAAAGCGCATAAAGCATCAGAAGGGGCAAAAAAGTATTTTAGAGGAACATAACAAGGTGAAGAAAGATGATCCATCGAAGATAGTACTATCAGCAGACCCAGCATCAGAGACTCGTCAATTCCATGTAAAATCAGTACACAAGATTTAGGCAACATTAACCTCGCATTTGTCTGAACCTAGATTATTTTAGGGGAAATGATATTGTTGGCCACTGTAGCTTCCTAGAGAGCAAGCATCCATATGAAATCGAGATTGGACAACATTCAAACGAATCAAGATTATCCTCATTCCACAAGGTCTGGGTTGGAAGCGAGACCCTATACACTCTTGTTTCCAAGGACAAGCACTAAGATACACAATGCTCACGTTCCAAAACTTGTTCGCATAATCACAGTCCTGGTGCCCCTCCCTCCATTATATCATAAAACTTGCACTCTGTGACGGCAGCATTACCCAAACCACCACCAGGGCAAACCACAGCACCTGGGATACACAGCACTTGCCAAAAGGAACACCACCCAGTTAGACCCACACGTGATTGATCAGGATTCGGCACCAAATGATCTCCCAAAACTCCACATAACCCCTACAGATTTATGACGGAAAACAAAACCCAAAGAAAACCCAAAAACCTAAAGAACCCTTGTGTCCAACAAACCCTAGATCAAAAGTTTCAAAGCCCCCAATGGGGGAAATTATCATGTAACACGGAAAGAAAATAACATATAACCACAAGAAGAAGAAGAAGAAGAAGTAGAAGAAGAAGATTCACATCAAGACGTTCAGGGGGAGGAGGAGGGAAAAAAGAACCACCTCATTCTGAAGGCAGACGAAGAGGGTAACGCAGAGGAAGATAAACCCTAGAGAGCGCCGACGGAGGGGGAGGAGGAGCCGCGCCGAGGAAGGGGTCCTGAGTGGAGGTCAAGCGGCATCTCGGGAGCTTTGTAAGCGATCCCGCGGGGTCGAAGTGGTCGGAAAATTACGGAAGTGTCCCTGTTCAAGGAAAAGGGCCGACGTGGCGAGCAAATCCCGCGACGCGACGGGGTTCATCGAGCGGACCCCGCCGCTCGAACGGTGGAGAGCATCAGAACATCTTCTCGAGGGTGGTTTTCTGGGTTCGATGGGGTGCGCATAACGGAGACGTAAAAAGAGACCTGTCCGGTCGAGAGGTTCTTTTCATAATCGGATTGATTATTCGGAGGTTATTTGTTCTAAATTTGCGTATGCTGAGATAAAATATTTTTAATTAAAATATTTCAAATTATTAAAATATAATAAATAAATTTATACTTTTATTCAAATAATTTATTCTGCTCATTTTATGTACAACTTATCGGACCCCCAAATAAGAAACCTGAGTTACTAAAGTCAGATTAAGGCATCAAACTTAGACTTATCCACGAAACAAGTCAACCAATTTCTAACTTATCCCATTATCAAACCGACCCTTAAAAAAGATTTATTTAATATTTATTCTTTTAAAACATGTGTAAGACGGACAGAGTCAAACCCAATAAAGCTCAACTCAAAATTTAACTAAGATCTGTTTGGTTTCATGTAAAATAGGCTTTTTTCCAAAAAAATGTAACCACTGATTCATTTGATACCAAAAAATTCTTAACGAAAAACTTAATTTCTTGACTCTATCTTTTGGTATCATAAGATGAGACCAAAAGTCCTTTTCCAAAACAATAAAAAATATATTTTGCAGGCACCAAATGACGATTTTCGTTTTTATTTTTATTGTATATTTATTTCCTTAACTTTTTTCCATTTAAATGTATTTTACTTGGAACTAAGTACAGCTCGGTGGGACTCATCCCAGGCTATTGGCAACATTAACAGCAGCCCTTCTTTCCAACTTGGAATCAATAAGATCAGAATAATTATTAATCTAATCCCATCTGGCATATAATGTGATAAGATGTAGAGAGAAACATGACATACGGATATCGATGTGTGTGTGTGAGAGAGAGAGAGAGAGAGAGCGAGCGAGCTTGCTTTCCTAACAGCAAAATAAACATACTAACAAAAGCACGATCACAAAAAGAACCAAGGCCAAAATGCACACCATCTCAGAAGAGCAGTGCTAGCATGACGGGATCTTTTCCCCCACTTTTCTTACCCCTAATAAGGGAAGAGTCTAATGCAAGGGTTTTTTCACAAAATCACGGTAGCAGTTAAATGTAAAACCCAAAAGAAAAGCCAATCCCATTCAGCCCCGTAAGATGGGTAAGAAAAGTGGGAAAGAAATCCAGTCATCCAAGCATTTCCCATCTCAGAATGCCACGGTTGTTACAGCCGCCCACTAATATTACACCACTCCTTCAGAAACAAAAAAGAGGAGGCTCGTAAATTGCTAGCCTCCATGATAAAGGGAAGATACCGTAAAAAATGATTACATAAAAGCAACACGAAAGCAACAGGAGAAACAGCATAGCACCAAGCATACCTCCAACAGATGCTCTCAATTCAAGAAGGTGCTCCCACCTCTCACAATACAAAGCACCTCACATGGCACGCATGAACATCAACATGGCACCACTACAGTTACCATGCACTCCAAGCATTGCCGCCTTACCTGCTGCCACAAGTCACGGCAACGACTCGTAGACCACCCCAGCTAGCCACTTGAGGTGAGCAAAGAAATTCCCAAAGGCGCCCCCCAACTTTGTGGTTGCTCATTCCACGATTGAAGATATCCGAAATACAAGAGATCACATGCAACTATACCAATTACCCTCTAATATGGCTTTGCCCACAATATTATGTCAGCCGGTGTCATTCATCATGAAGCTCGATGTTGATGTTTTATTCAGCTCTGAGGTTCAGTATCTCCTTTGCTGTTCGCCTCCTAAAGTAATTCATGTCATCCTAAACAAAAGATACCAAGTTAATTGGAGACAACATTTAAGATGTGTTTGGCGCAGCTTCCAATTGAAAGCGCTTTTAGAGTTTTACTAGTTATTTTGTAAGAAAAAATAAGTGCTGGAAGTCACTTTTATAGTTTTTTTTTTCTTCAAAAGCTACAACTTGGAGGTTCCTAAATTGGAGAAAATGTCAGTTTGTTTTGGTTGGGGGAGTTGGTAACAAGCTAAAACTAGTTATAACCACTTGCATCTATCATTTTTTATGTTATAAGAACAAGCCAAAAGCAGCTTTCAATCAAAAGTTATGCCAAACATGCCTTTAGGAAAACTTGAAAGAACAGTATGATGAGAGGGGATTAGGCCCGACTCCATACAAGCCATGAGATGATAGAGACTCACCTGTTGAAAACAAAGGCTCAAATCTCTGCTATAGAAGTCTGCATACTTGAGCATGAACATTCCACAATCCCACCTGCTCAAAATCATGCTATATTAATGGACAGTATTACAGGGAGCAAGGACGGAAACTAATTCTTTCCCAGCAGGCATTACTTCTTTATGTCTTTTTCTAACTAGTGCTTTGATATTGTCAAATAGATATTTCAAATAAGCTGCATTCCCAAGAACTAGGAAACTAAACCACAAATGAGATTACATACCCATTTTTCTGTAGTGGTAGATTATAAACTTGCTCCAGATTCCAAGCCGTAATATCAATGATTTTGTTACTCTTATCCTTTACTTCATCCACAAAATATCTGGCCTGAGAGAAAAGCAAGTCATTCATCAGTTTTCTCCGAATAGAAAAGATAAATAAGAAAAATTCACATGCTGATGTGACCTACACCATAACCCACAAAGGGTAACAGGTGAAAGTTGCAACCATCAATAAAAAGGAAAAGGAGTTTAACATATCCATCTATTGATTGCCCTCAAGACCCTCCCATCAGATGCAGCAAGGAAAAAAAGGCATGATCAGAAACATAACATACATTTCTATAAACCAGCATAAATACTTGAGATTGCATACCTGCTAAATAATTAGCTTTGTATATCATTCCGACAATCTCATGCCTATAAATCCTGTTCTATTATTAAAAGATGATAGATCATTGATGATCGAAGTTGCAATACTGATGCAAGGTCCACGATAACAGAGAATCCGCCATGCATTCCTTAAGATGGTGTTCTTTAGATAAAGCCAGGGATACCAGAATGCGATAGGGTTAAATCCAAATTGAGACTCTTATGGGTTTCAATTGATGGTCTCAAGCCAATGACACAAGTTACAATACCGTCCGTTCATCCCTTCTGAAAGGTTTCTGGTATTTTTAAGGGCTTCAATAGATAGGAAATACATTCCGCATCAAAACAAGGGCAACCCCTTTTGACATACAGAACCGCAGCGATTGCCATATGTACAAAAATATAGAAACCCTTGTTGTACAGTTGACTAAAGCCCCTTATAAATCCTTTTCAGTCATTAGAATACTGAAGGGTTTCAATTGGCAGGATACATGCCCCTCAACTATGATTACGTCTGGACTGATAGAAGTAAAACTCAGCATACCAGTACTCTCAACGCATGCTCATCCAGGCCTCCAAGCGAATCAAGATAAAGCATTTTTTCATTCTTCACATCAATTACTGCTAGACACCAATGTATCTCCTTGTGGATGGGTACAAATATCTGCAGAAGATTGCAAAATCGAGTAAAAGATGAAATAACTAGTACATTAAGTTAAGAAACTGAAAGGTAATGAAGGGAGCTAGAAGGTAGCATTGTAACTTTACTTTGTCACACTCAATAAGGCCGTACCCTAACTTTCTTTGAGTCGTCCATCTTCTGACAGCTTTGAAATCGTAATAATCCCTCCCACTAGTTAGCTAAGCAGCAAAACAGAAAGCAGGAGATACATGTCTCAATAAGTGGTGACAGTACACATGAAAATAACATTGACAAGGAAAACTAGGACAATGGCAATTGGAGGCAACTAGAAGAGAGCTGTTGTAAAAAAGAACATGTTGGATGTTTGTCGTCGAGATTTCAAATAAACGTACAAGGATTCATGTGCAAAAATAACTGGCAGAGTTTGTGGCAGCGTGTTAAAACTTCGTGAGGCTTTTGTAGCAATAAGATGATATCACCAAGCATCAAATCATTTGGTATACTCTAGTAAGTTGATATTACAATATGTAAGATCATCCTACACAATTTCGAATAAACATGTAAGCAAGCACAAATATGGAACAAAATGAGTTTTTCTTAACACTGCATCAATGACATTTCATCACATGGAAAGCAACAACATCAACCCACGGAAGCAGTGGCAAACAGCAGTAAATACAATGTTTTATGAAATTAAATATTGGGTGGGTAATACTTTCCATGAAACAAAACAAACGATGGCAACCTTGCAACACATTCCTGAACATGCAACCTATTTGAGACAGAAAGGGGTAATGAACAGATACACCAGACTTTTTTTTCTTTTTAACCTAAGAAGAATGAAGCTCTGGAGTTCAAAGACTCCAGACCTATAAGTCTCTTTTTTTCCAAAGAAAGGGTGGATTCCACCACCAATTTCATTATCAATAAAGAGAGGTAGTACAATCGAATAATGTTAGGACAGATTCCTAACAGAAAGGTTTCCTAAGAAAGGAAAACCTGAAATCAAATAAAACCAAGCTCCCTATTCCAAAACACAAGAAATCCCTAAAATATGCCGACACCAATTAAAGAGCAAATAAGTATTTTCAAAGTTAATTTTACTTCCTGGAATATTGCTTCGTTTCTCTTCCTCCATAAAGTCCAACAGAATGGCATGAGGAACAATGCTAATTATTTGGTTTCTCTGACCTTCTCCAATATTATTCTTCAGTCTTCGGATATGAATCCACATATCATGTATGGAAGGTTGTTGAAAATGAGAAAATCTGTTCGAAGACTTTCCACACCTCAGTACTCCTGGGGCAGCATATCATCAAATGATCAACATCCTTGTTCTCCATCCTTATTAGGACCCCAAACAACAGTATCCTTGACGTCAGCATCTACTTTGACAATACGTAACAGCTTCATTAGTCAAAAATATTCCTCCTCTTCCTCTTTCAGTCCTCTCCTAGTTTGAATATGCAGTAAGTACATGCACCCTGAATATGATAACATTGTTTTACCATGCACCACTGATCACCTGAGAACATCTAGTAGCTCCTTTTTGAAGACTTACGGAACCCTGACAGTTATAGAAAAATTCCGGATCGCAAGATGATTCACCTTGTCATGCACCGCTCTGACATTTCATGACAGAACACTTTCATTTTTCCGTCGGTCTTGCCTTTAAGCTTCTGCTACCATAAAGCTGAGTAGAAACAGGTAAAGACTCTGCTCTTCAATAAACTATCCAGCTCACGAGTATTTTTAGGTTTATTATTTCCATTCATTTTACCAGCTTCCAAATCAGCCCATAATCTGTGAAATTGCCCAATATTATTTTGAACTTGGATTCCCAGAGCGACAGCCTTCCCTACAATTTCCTTATTTTCCCAATCTGAAAGGAAAAAACACCTTGTCTCCTCCACAGTTAGTGCTGATGATAGCTCCATCAGGAGATGGCTTTCCTTTTATCATACAATGGAGGGACATTAACATATGCCACTTTATCAAAAATACAAAGAGGTTTGGAAGGTGAAAAGTTCACTCTAGGCAGAGCAATTTTATGGCTCGTATTTGAGAAAAGGGTTGTCACAAAGGATTACGTCGAAATGCAACTCAACTGATGCTATTACTTGCTGTCTATGTGCTTCTGCTGACCAAGACATTGATCACCTTCTAATTCAGTGCTCATTCAGTAAAGAAGTCTGGAGAATTATTGAACAGATCACGGGACATTTAACTGCTTTCGATTCCATCGAGGAGATGTGGCTTTATTGTCGAAGGTGAAGCATCTCCCTTTCAAAGGTGGCTCAAGAAGCTATTCTCAATGATACTATATGCAGTTTGGTGGAGTTTATGGAAGGAATGCAACAACAACATTTTTCGGGGAAGTTCACCTTACTTGAGAATGTTTGTATTCACGTAATGTACTTGTTTAATTGGAGTCGTTGTCTTCTCCATTTTCCAGTAGATAATTGGAGTAAGCTTGTCAACACGCTTACTCTGTTTGCGATGGTTTGACTTTCTCGTTGGGGTAAGAGAAAGCTTTCTCTTCCTCTTCTTTGATTGTACTTCCCTCTATTTGCTTATATAAAAGTGGTGGTATGATCGACAACTTTCTTTAAGAAAAATGCCGTGGATACATAACAGCCATAAAGATTCCCAATGAGATCACCTATGAAGAGATTCCAGATGGAGGTGCAAGGATGCCATTCTTCCAGCAGATTTGGAATCCATGGACTCCTCTCAGGTTAAATTCTTGACGTCGAGTGTGGTCCTATGGCTTCCTAATTGTAATCAGCTAACTGCCTTTTTACAGGATGTGAAACATACATGCTATTTATGTGGAAGACATGCAGAAAATCCCGATCATTCAGTCACCTCTTTTGTTGTCAATATGAAGCCACTTACTTTGTAGGATGGGGTTGAAATGGAGCCTCTATTACATTGTGATGGACTGGAAGATGGCATCAGATTTGGAACAATAGGGTTGATGAGCAGGTTTCCTGGACGGTTTTACATGCTACAGTTTGGGCATTTTGGCGCTATTTTGGTCTCCTTAACCCCTCGTAGCAATCATTTGTTTTCTTTTCTGAGAGTGATTTTTTTGTACATGGGGGAATATTTTTGGGCGTGAGTTGATCGTACATGGTGGTAGATTTTTGGAGCACTGGGCCTTTTGGCAGTTTTTTTTCCTTTTTACACTTGTATATCTCTTGAAATCTTTTCTCCTCAATAAATTTGTGGTACTATCCACTTTTAAAGAACAATTGTTGATCATCATACAAACATAATATCCACTCACCATTCAAAAATTTATTGTTAGTCACAAAAAAATAAGGGAGACATCAAAAGCACTCAATTTGTTCCCTGCAAAGGTGGCAATCAACTACTCAATGTCTATGGGGACAAATCTCTTAAGGAAAACCACTAGATCTGACAAATGCTTTCGTCAGAGCATATTGTCATTATAAATGCTACCACTGCTAATGTGAATTTTACACATAATAAAAGGTGATAAATAAAATCAAGAATATTGAAATACACAACTTTTGAATCCTTCAAAAAAGTGAAGTGGATTTAGACAGTTCTGAGCAGGAAGCTAGAAGTTGCTGAATTTGCACTTGGCCAGCATCTCAAGCGATTTGTATAAATGCATGAGGGTGATAAAAATGAAGAACTGAAAATAGCCTATAAAGTATGAAGGGAAGAACAACCAAAGTATATTTGCAAACTGATCCAACAAACTGAAGAAGGAAAGTCTGATTGAGTCCCAAAACATTCATGAACGTTATGCAACATATACTAATAGGAATGATAAATATGTGTATGGTACCACTTGCATTATAAATGAAAAAGAAGCATTTACAAGTAAAAAGAGGGCAGCAACAAGAGCCACCCTTTTCAAAAGACAAACACCATAAAGATTAAAAAAACCCTAATCTCCCCCCCCCCCCAAAAAAAAAAGTAACGACAAATGGAAGAATTACAATCGTCCATATTACATGACCCAGGCGCATTCTTTAACCTTCTTACAAACAAAAGAAGCAACCCTATCTGGGGTAGTCGCTTCCCTCCTAAAGATTCTCCAATTCAATTTGTTCCATATGGCCCAAACAGTGACATGTAAGATCAACCACCATGGAAGACAGTCTCCCTACCTGTGCCAATGTCTGTCCCACTTAAAAGCAGAGTCTCCACTGAATTCCAGCTATGATAACCAACCAGAAGATGACTAAACAGCAGCTGCCGCACCTCATCAACTTCAGCACAAAGACAGCAATAGGTATTCATATCTTGCATAAAATGCCTAATTCTGTTACAGGTTGGAAGCCTATTATGGGAGGGGCTAGAAATATCTGCACCTTGCTTGGACTTTTAACTTCCACACACTAGAGAGGAAAGGGTATTGTGAGACTCCCATTTTGATTTAAATCCTTTTGATTTTGAAAAATCTTTGTCGGATTTAGAAATCGTTGTGGAAATCTTGATTTGAAAAGAAAATTTTGAGTTTAAAAAAAAATATACGTTATCTTTTCTTTTAGATAGACTTTAAGGATTAATCCTCAAAGTCTAAATGACTTCTGAATCGACTGTAGATCCGAGTTCTTGACCTCTCCCCACTGACCTTAGTCAGTGTTAATTACACCAATCAAAGATTAGTAACCTTTGATTAACCATCCAATTAAGACTTGAAGAAAACAGGAATAAGCAAAATTAATTACAAACATACAAGTCACTTTTTGTTCTTTTTAGTGAGGAAAATTCCATGAATATCCTTTAAAGGATACTTGAGTTCTCCCAAATGAGTGGATATTTTGAGAAAGATTTCTTAAAATTATCCTTTAAAAAGATGGAAGATTATTTGGACATCATGTCATCTCATTTAAGATCTTTTGAAAAAACATAGACTGCTTAAAGAATACTCTTAATTGATGAGGCATGAAAACCGCTACATAATTAGGAATATTCTTTAATGGTCCTTCAACCAATATGAAGGAACCACAACATTATTTTAAGTCATTTAACCAGTATAAATGAATCAGAACTTAATGATTAATCCATCAGTAGAAAATAAACACTTTAATTAATGGTTACCATATCGATAAAAAAAATGAACAAAATATTATTCTTATTGGTCCATCCATAAATAGGATAATCACGACTTCGTAGCCTGACCCCCAATTAAGACAGAACCGTAAAAGTCACTATTATACCCATTGATAGGGATGAATCAATAATCATAATCTTTGATCACTCTACCAATAAGAGTGAAACATTAATCAAATGGTCAGTCCAACAATAAGATAAAACTACTAAATTTAGGTCATTCAACCAGTATGAATGAATCTAATTTTTTATTTGTGCATTTTTTATTTGAAAAGAAGAACATTAGTTATCCAACCGATATGGAAGAGCCATGTTGATTTAATTGGTTGATTAACAAATTTGTTAATTTAATTAATTAAATTAATTAATTGATTAACAGATTTGTTAATTTAATTTATTGATTAATTAACAAATTAACTTAATTGATTAAGTTAATTGATTAATTTAAAAATTTGTTAACAAATTAACTTAATTGGTTAAGTTAATTGATTAATTAATAGATCTTGTTAATTTGATTAATTGACGAATTAACTTAATTAGTTAAGTTAATTAATTAACAAGTTTGTTATTTGAATTGGTTGATTGATTAACAAATTTAACTTAATTAGTTGACTCAATTGGTTAATTAACAAATTTTTTCATTTGGTTAATTGATTGATTAACAAATTAAGTTAATTGATTAAGTTAATTGATTGATTAACAAATTTGTTAATTTAATTAGTTGAATTAGTTAACTTAATTGATTGATTAATAAACTTGTTAATTTAATTAGTTGAATTAATTAATTAGTTAACAAACTTATTAATTTAATTGGTTGAATTAGTTAATTAGTTAACAAACTTGTTAATTTAATTGGTTGAATTATTTAACTTAATTGATTGACAAACTTGTTAATTAGTTGATTAATTGATTAACAACTTTGTTGATTTAATTGATTGATTGACAAATTAATTTAATTGGTTAAGTTAATTGATTGATTAACAAATTTGTTAATTCAATTGATTAATTGCTTAACGAATTAACTTGATTAGTTGAATTAATTGATTGATTAACAAATTTGTTAATTTAATTGATTAATTGCTTAACAAATTAACTTAATTGGTTAAATTAATTGGTTAATTAACAAATTTGTTGATTTAATTGATTAAATTAATTGATAGATTACTAAGTTTGTTAACTTAATTAGTTGGATTAATTGATTGGTTGACCAATTAATTTAATTGATCGATTAATTGATTAACAACTTTATTGATAATCGATTGATTAAACAAATTAATTTAATTAGTTAATTAATTGATTAACAAATTTGTTAATTTAATTGATTAAGTGATTGATTAACAAATTAATTAATTGGTTGATTAACAGATTTTTGATCAACCAAACATTATGGAAGAACCAAATTGATTTAATTGATTAACAATTTATTGGCCAACCAAACATTTTGGAAGAACCATGTTCATTATTTATTTATTTTAATATGGCCAACCAATAAGAAAGAACCATCTTCATTATTTTTATTTAAATTTTCTTTTATTAGATTAATATGGCCAACCAACCAATATGGAAGAACCATCTTGTTTATTAAATTTTCTGTTTTTAAATTAATTCATATTTGAATGTCCAACCAACCATTATGAAAGAACCATTTATTTATTGTTTTATTTTCTATTTTTAAGTTAATTTATTTTTTTGAATAGCCAACCAACCAATATGGAAGAACCTATATAGTTAAAGGCGTGAGGAGACCGAGGCGATGGGAGAGGTCGCCTTAGCCTCAAACGCCTAAGCCTTGGCCTAGACGTTTGAGACGATATTTATTTAAAAAATATAAAAAATCCAGGTATATAATTATATTATTAAATATGTCAAAAATACATAAAACAATCTAACAAAATGACTGTAGAGGGGTAAGAGGAGGCTTCGACCATGTGCAGTGTATGTGCCATTAACAGAGAGAGAGAGAGAGAAGAGCTTCAGGCCTTGTGAGAGAGGGGCTGCCCTCTATATATCACACCAGGGTGTTAGGGTTTGTCAGTTTGTTGGCATCGTCGGAGGGGGAGACCTCTGCAACTTCATACACAGCGCGCGCGGGGGGGGGGGGGGGGGGGGGGGGGGGGGGGGGGGGGGGGAGAGAGAGAGAGAGAGAGAGAGAGGCTTAACTCGTAAAGATGACCGTCGGAATCCACGGAAGACATACCGGAGATAGAGGAGACCACCAGAGTCCCTTGAAGACACGACGTTGGAGTCGAAGGAGACTGTTAGACTCTCCAGAAGGTTGTCGTTGCCTTCCTGCTATTGTTGTCTCCCATCGTCGGAGGATGCGGAGGGGCATATGGAGCGGGGTGTTAGGGTTCGCTCAGGTGGAGGGAACGAAAGAGGGTATCGATTCGGGGTGCTCGAGCTTATAAAATAGTACATATGGGCCGGGTGAATGGGCCGGGTGAATGGGCCGAGTGAACTGCCCGATAGCTTCTTGGGCTGGGTAAACTGCCCGATAGCTTCTCGGGCCGGGCAAGGCGACGTATAAGGCGAGGAAGGCGGACGAAGCGCGCGGAGGCGAACGCCTCGGCGATTACGGCGATCGCCTAGGCGACAAAGGTCGCAGCGAGGCGACTTGTGGGCGCCTCGCCTCACCTCATCGCCTAGGCGATCGCCTCTATCGCCTTTGATAACAGAGGGAAGAACCATTAATTTATTTAACTTATCATTTTCTGTTTTTTTAAGTTAATTTATTATTAAATGGCCGACCAACCAATATGGAAGAACCATCTTAGTTAATTTATTATTTTCTATTTTTTTTAAAGTTAATTTATTATTGAATGGCTAACCAACTAATATGGAAGAACCATCTTATTTAATTTATTATTTTCTGTTTTTTATTTAAGTTAATTTTATATGGCCAACCAATTAATATGGAAGAACCATTTTATTAATTAAATTATTATTTTCTATTTTCTATTTTTAAGTTAATTCAATTTTTTTTAAATGGCCAACCAACCAATATGGAAGAACCATTAATTTAATTTTCTGTTTTTTAATTTGATGGCCAACCAACCAATATGGAAGAACTATTATTTTAATTTTTAATTTTTAATTTAATGGCCAACCAACCGATATGGAAGAACCATCTAAAAAAATATGCAATCCATATGGAAATTCATCCATATAAAAAAAATATGAACTTCTTTTTCCCCAAAAAAAAATTACAAGCCTAAAAATATAGGCCTTCTCTTCTTTCTCCTCCTCCTTTCCTTGTGCAGATTGGAGCTTGGAGGCTGCGGCAGGGAGCCTTGGAGCTTCTTGTGCGCTGGAGAGAGGAGGTTGGGGGGGGGGGTTCTTGTGCTGCCGATGGGAGCCTTTTATAGGCTTGGAGGGAGGCCGGCCAGGGGCTCCATTGGGCGCCGGTGGCACCCCCTACCGGTGCCAACTAGGCGCCAGTAGGGGGGGGGGGGGTAAGGATGAGGCTGGGTGGAGCGGGAGAGGATCGGGACGGAGGGAAAGAGAGGATAGAGATGAGAGGGAGGGGGATAAGGATGGAGATAGAGAGTGGGAGGAGGAGGATGAGGTCGGCAGTTCTCATGGAGAGACCGCTTGGTCCTCCTTTTTTTTGTGTTTATCACCTCCCCCTCTTTTCTCTCTCTCTCTCTCTCTCCCATCACAAGAGAAGGCCGGCCTCTCTCTCTCTCCCTGCGATTCTCATCTCTCTCTCCCTGCGGTTTCCTCTTTCTCTCTGCCTGGCCGACCCCCCTCCTACTGCTGCTGGCTGTCTTTGGTGCTGCAGTTGGGGGCAGCATTGGTGCTGCTGTTGGAGGCAGTGTTCGGCTCCTGCTGGGGGCTTCAACTGGCTGACGTTTTGGAGTTTGTTTGGTTGCAGATCTTGAGGTACTTGTACTCCCCTTTTCTTTGTTTCTTTGTTGATTTTTTTTGTTCTTGCATGCATTAAGAAAATCTGTGTGCATTCTCTTTCTTGCTGATCTAAAAAAATCTGTATGCATCCTTTCTCCCCTTTTTTTTCTGTTGATTTGCATCTAAAAAGAGAGATATGCATAAATCTTTTTCCCTCTTTTGTGTATGTTGCAGATTTCTAGGTTTACAAACCCTATTCTTGTGTGCAAGCATGTGCTTACATGTGGGTTTCAAAACCCCAATTTTTATTGGATGTATGCATTCATACACACCAAGATTTTTTTCCTAAGTATCAAACTTTTTGGGTTCAACAGGTATCTAGTCCCCCTATCAGCAATAATAGAGTAACTTGATCTGACTGAAAATGTACCACTAGTGTTCCATTTCCATGTCCGAATGTCTCTTGAGGAAGAAGACAAATGATGCTGTTGAATCAATGGAAGTAAGTGCATCACATCCTCCACTTCTTCATCTCTTAAGCTCATTCTAAAGGAAGGGCTCCAACATGCAAATGGCAGGTTAGCATCATAGAGAAGAGAGACCACTGCAGTACGGTCACAAGCAATATCAGACAGCCTCATAAATAACTTGTTAAAAGGATGGGGGGCACACCAAAAATGAGACCAAAAAACTGAAGACCAGCCATAATACCATTACCGGCCAAAATCTTAGAACCAGCAATCAAAATATCTGAGTAAGACAAGATTCCTTTCCAAATGGGAGAAACATTGTATGTGGTCAGAGGGAGCACATCCCACACTCTAGAGTGTTCCCATAATACTTAGAAAATAATCTCCCACCAAAGTCCTGACTCAGAGGTCACCAATTGCCTCAAGTTAAATCACCCACTTTGAAAAAGTCAATATTCTTTTTTTTTTCTGCTGTCAGCTTTCTTGGTCTTCTTGCCTCTCTAAGTTCCCTTTCTTTCTTGGTGCTGTGGATATTAAATGTAGTTACCAAAGAGGTTTTTTTTTTTTTTTTTTTTTTTTTTGGGGGGGGGGGGGGGTGTTTGTATGGAGAGGAGATGTACATTTTTGTTCTTTGTTGAGGAATAAGGGTATCTTTTGAGGTTGTTTTTGCTGTGCCTCTCCTGTTTTACACTTGTAGATTACTTGTATCTTTTTTCTCATAAATGAATTTGTGGTACTACCCCCTTTTCAGAAAAAACAAATAAAAAGACAAGCTCCCTCATGTAAAACTCTTATGTAGTCAGGTAGGTGAGTGATGATCCATCCGCATCATGCCTCAAGAACATGATCACCACCTGCACCCCAGAGGTCAACACTTGCAATTCCCACCCACATGCAACGCAATACTAAATGACCTACACATTGAATCATCACAAGATTTTGCAACCCATGTACACATCTGACAAAATCCTAGTTCATCTACACAGCAGATCCATGGGAAGTTATTCTTTAATCCCCCCCCCAAAAAAGAAGTTAAAAATTCAACAATCTTGATGCCAAAAATTTATCAGATATACTCAACCATTTTACAAAGTCATCATGTCAAATAAAGGATCCAAAATTAATTAGTGGTATCAGTGACATGTTTACTTCCTCCACCCTCTTCTCTTATGAGCATGGATGGCAGTTTCAGCCGGTACCAGTAAGTACCGGTACCGGCCCGGCCTGGTACCGGTACCCCCATTTCGGGCCGGTACCGTAATAAATAAATTAAAAAAAAAAATGACTGTACCGGACCGGTACCGGTCCGGTTTCGGGCGTATCGGCCAGTACGCCCGAAACCCGGCCGGTACGCCCGTGAAACACCCATGTCCCCTCTCACAGAAACAGATCTGTGAGAGGGGATTCCGGTTTTTTGCAGTGGGAGGGGAAGGGAAGGAGGAGAAGGAGGGAAAAGAACCGCCGCCGCCACCCGCTGCCGCCGTCGCCCGTCACCGCCGCCGGAGACGTTTTCACCCTTTTCCGGAGACGTTTTCACTGTTTTGGGTGGAAGAAAAAAAGAAAGTATGATTTATATTTTAATGTAGTTATTATTTTTTAGTTTGTTACATATTTCTTAGATTATTTACATCTTGATAAAATAGACAACCCTCGATTTTGGCCCTAATTAGTAGTTAAAAATTGAGACTTTTGTCTAATTACTTAAATTAAACATCAATTCGAGCCTAATTAAACTTCATTACATGTTTTAAACTAGGAGTGTGCTGTCAATTACGTTGATCGACGGTTAATTAGGAGAAATCCCCAATTTTGGCCCTAATTAGCGGTTAAAAATTAAGACTTTTGTCTAATTACTTAAATTAAACATCAATTGAAGCCTAATTAAGCTTCATTGCATGTTTTAAAATAGGAGTGTGCTGTCAATTGTGTTGATCGACGGTTAATTAGGAGAAATTCCCAATTTTGGCCCTAATTAACGGTTAAAAATTAGGACTTTTGTCTAATTACTTAAATTAAACATCAATTGGAACCTAATTAAGCTTCATTGCATGTTTTAAAATAGGAGTGTACTGTCAATTGTATTGATCGACGGTTAATTAGGAGAAATCCCCAATTTTGGTCCTAATTAACGGTTAAAAATTGGGACTTTTGTCTAATTACTTAAATTAAACATCAATTGGAGCCTAATTAAGCTTCATTGCATATTTTAAAATAGGAGTGTGCTGTCAATTGTGTTGATCGACGGTTAATTAGGGGAAATCCCCAATTTTGGCCCTAATTAGCGGTTAAAAATTGAGACTTTTGTCTAATTACTTAAATTAAACATCAATTGGAGCCTAATTAAGCTTCATTGCATGTTTTAAAATAGGAGTGTGCTGTCAATTGTGTTGATCGACGGTTAATTAGAGAAAATCCCCAATTTTGGGGCCCCAATTTTACATGCTTTAAACTAGGAGCATAATGCCAAATGTTCTTATATTTGTTTCTTTTTTTTTTATATGTTGTAGGAACATGGCTGAACAGCAAGAGCAAGACCCAGGGTGGGCTCATATCACCTTAGTTAATACTGCAAAGAAGAGAGTGAAATGCAAATATTGTGGCAAAGAGATGGGTGGTGGAATCACTCGAGGGAAAGAACATTTAGCATGGAAGACAGGACATGTGACAAGGTGTACTGTCTGTCCCCGACAAGTTGCCAACGATATGCGTGAATTGTTGCGTGGCCGAAAAGCACAAAAAGAACAAAAGAGTGAAGATGAGGTTGAACTCCAAGGCAAAATTTCAGGTAGACATAATACAAAAGGCAAAGGGATGTATACTAAGACCAGTGGCATTTCTATACGTGACAGGCAAAGGGCTGAACAAATTGTAGATTCTAGTGATGATGATGATGATCCTGATATGGCTGCATATAGAAGAGAGAGTTTGTGACATCAAAAAGAAGACGAAGCCCGAAGGAGAGGTGATGGACCATCAATAAGATGGCACAAGTCAACCTACAGGCCAAGTGGGTCCTATGGACAGTTATCTTTTTAGAAGACAGAGTTCTACTCAGCCAAAAATCAAGCAAGCAATGAGAGGAGTAAAAAAGTCAGCTGAAGCGGCAGGACATACTTTTAAAAGCATCTGCAAATGGTTTTTGCATGCAGGTGTTCCCTCACATGCTGCTCAGTCTCCTTATTTTCAGCCTATGATTGATGCAATAGCAGATCATGGTCGTGGGTTCAAAACCCCCACACGTCGAGACATATATGGACGAGGGCTTGATGGAGAATACGAGGAACTTCAACAGTGGGTTGAAAGTTTTAAGGCAGTATGGAAGGAGAGAGGATGCACAATTATGTGCGATGGCTGGACTGGTACCACGAAGAAGTCCATGATTAATTTTCTTGTTTATTGCACAGAAAGGACAGTTTTTATGAAATCTGTTGATGCATCAAACTATTCAAAGAATGCAAAATATTTATTTGGTTTGATGGATCAGATGGTGCAGAAAATTGGAGAGGAAAATGTTGTCCAGGTGGTCACCGATAATGAACCAAGTTATAAAGCTGCAGGGAAAAAGTTAATGGACAAACGCAAACACTTTTATTGGGTCCCATGTGCAGCGCATAGTCTGGACTTGATGCTTAAAGACATTGGTAAGGATCCAACTATCAGCAAGACAGTAAAGAGAGCCCAAAGAATTACCCAATTTATTTATGATCATCCCAGGATCTTGAATATGTTCAGAGAAAAAGCATCTGGAGGTCGAGATCTCATCCGTGCGGGGCCTACACGATTTGCATCTAATTTTATTTCTTTATAATCTTTGCACAAATTCAAGAATGAGATCAAAGGTTTTATGTTTAATAAGGAGTTCTTGGAGTATATGCGGACCACCTCCAATGAATCTAAATCTGAACATTTGGAAGTGAGAAAAATCATAGAGAATAAAAAAATTTGGAGTAATATGGAGACTTATCTGAAGTTGGTGGAACCTCTCGTACAGGTGTTAAAATTGGTGGATGGGGATGATAAGAATTACATGGGATATTTGTACAAGGCAATTGACATTGCTAAGGTGCTCATCAAGAACGCATTTCTCAACACTTATATGAAGTGGTGGGAGCTTATTGATGTCAGATGGGAAAACACATTACACCACGATTTGCATGCAGCTGGTAAGTGAAGTCTTATACTGTTATATGGGAGATTATTTATTAAATTGACATTAGTAATTTTTTACCTAAATGCAGGTTATTTTTTAAATCCTCGAATAATGTACAGTCGTCAAGTGCATATTGATGGAGAGGTGATTCAAGGCACACTAAATGTGATTGCACGTTTGTCGAGGACAATAGAAGATAGGATTGAAGCAGAGAGACAGGTATACTTAGTGAATATCTTACTTTAAGATTTATCCAATTACTTGTAATTTGAAGAGCCTATGAATTCTATTAATTGTTAATTCCATCTTTGTAGATGGAGACTTATAGGCTAAGGCTGGAGACATATAATGAAGACTCTGTGCAAATTGCCGTAGAGAAAGTGAGCCCAGGTATACTTAGTCATTGCATTGTTGTCATATGTGCATAAGAAACAAGAACATACATTGATTAATTTTTTGGTTTCTTTTAATGATGGCACAGCTGAGTGGTGCATAATGGTGTACAACAGAGATAGGTGTTATAATCCATTGGCTTCCGTTGCAGTGAGGGTTTTGAGTCAGACGACGTCGGCAAGCCAATGTGAAAGAAACTGGAGCACGTTCAGCCTTATACACTCAAAAATTCGTAACCGGTTAAAGGCTAAACGATTGGACAAATTGGTGTACTGCCATTACAATATGAGATTGAGGATCAAAAACATCCAGTTGAAACAACAATTGAGGGAGAAACGAGCTGCAGGGCACGCAGAAGATGTTGTTGGCCAAATCGATGTGGAAGAGTTATTTGATGATGATAATCCTCTGCAGACTTGGGTTGAGACACGAGCAACTGTCGATAAGCCAATTTTTGATCCTGATGATACAGAATGGGCAGAAGGCATACTAGATGGAGCTGTTGCTAGAGATCCAAAATTAAGAACCTCGAAAAGGCGAAAAGAAAATTCACCTCCTCCTTCACATGAGCATCAGAGTCAGACTGAACATGTGCCTTTATTTACACCTGATACTGAGCTTGAGCTTGCTAGACACTCAAAATCAGATAGTAGGTCAGTCACTCCTAGAATGGTTGGGCCACCATCATTCTTGAAAAGGAGTACATCTACATTGAAGAGGACTAATCTGGCTGCCAGAGACGATCCTGCCATTGATGAGATGAAGCAAATTTATGTGAGGCATACACCACGAGGAAAAGGAGTATTGAATCGATTGAACTTGCAAAAGGATCTAGAAAGAAAAGAAAGCCAGCAAAAACAGTCATCACAAAAGAAAAAATCAAGTAATGTCAAAAGAAAGTTAATTGTTGATTATGATCAAGATGATGATGATGATGATGATAATGGGACAGAGTCTCCTAGTGATGATGCTGGTGCAGCTGCAGGTGCTACTACCGGGAGCAGAGTGTATGCACCTTCTTTCTCCTTACATATTGACACAGGAAGATGACAACATGAAAGTCAAGGAGATTATGATTCACAAAGTCAGCATGGACAGCAGTCAGGTTATGGAGGTGGCCAACAAGAAGCAGGCATGTATAGCTGGGGAGATCAAGTAGAGTATGAAGGCTTTCAATTCCATCCACCGATTCCACCCAGTAGCAGTTATGGGTCAGGGTCTTCTTCTTATCCTCATGCTACTTCTTTGCACCATGATTCTGGAATTTCATCAAGTCAACAAGCATATACTCCAAGAGGGATTCAAAGAGGGATGCACGACTTGGCTGCATCATTGTTTAGTTATGGTGAATATAGGGAACATATGCAACCTTATTATGGATACCAGCAACAGCAACCAGATGATGAATCAGAAGGATCTACGGGTTATTATCCATATTAAGGGACTCACTTATGTTTTTCATAGGTAAGTATCGTTTGATTTGGTTAATATTTTGCATTGTTGTAAATATTTAGTACATCAACATAATATTTTTCATATTTAATCTGTATGAAAATAGTCATTTTGTATGCGTTATGTGTACTTCTTTGTCTTAACCCACTTTTATCACACCCAACACATAGCTAATTAATTGTTTACATTTTTCTGATTTTTTCTGAATTTTTCTGATTTTTTCTGATTTTTTTCTTTTTTTTGGGCCCCTTTAAGCCCGTACCGGTCGTACCGGTACCGGTACGTAACCGGTACAGGCCGGCACCGGTACCGGTACCGGTACTGCCATCCATGCTTATGAGGATTTGGATTTCAGACAAAGCCAGGCAGAGACACCAAGTCACACGGTATTTCTCCAGCTCCAACAGTTAGATACTCCTAGGTTCCTCGCTGTGTTTAAACATCATCCTCAGGAGTGTTTCTCACTTGGATTGTGGAGCCCTCATTGGCTCTTCCTCTTCCTCAACTCCATGGAATCCACCCCCCACCCCCAAAAAAGAAACAATAATCATGCTCTCCCTCTTCCTAACTTCAACTATATGCTCCCCTCAGCACAGGTGGACACCAGCTCATCTTAAATTATGTTTATGGTGAAAGATGCAAACATTCCTCTCACCCCAAGAGCCAATTATGTATCACTAATAATGCATGGAAAAAATCATTACAAAGCACATCAACATTTACGATATTGAACATCAGTAGAAAGCAAATGACTTCCTCAAGAATGTACACACACAATTGGCTCGCCAACTCAACTAGTGTCCGAACCACTCTTCTTTATACAATGAATGAAAAAAAAAACTTATTGATGCGGGAGGGGGGGGGATAAGAAGTGGGGTTTGGAGGAGGGGGGACCGATCGGCGTCGCACCGATGGGCGGTCTCCGGCGTCACACCGGAGCAGAGGTTCCCTCGGCGTCGCACCGATGAAGAGGGGAGGAGAGGGTCTTCGTCGCAGAGACCAAAACGCACAATCAGGTTTTATTTTTTTTTTCTCTCAAAATTCATCATCTCCCCCTTCTATTCTGTAACAACATACATATAGGGAGTTCTGTAACTCCCGACTCTTGGAGATCCCCATCCGACTCTTGGACTACCCTTATTCATATTTCTTTAATTCCTAGGAAATAAAAACAAACATAATGGACCTTAAATGGTCCTAGTAAAAGCCAATGAAAAGAACTCCAGCCATGCATCGTCTTCTGCATCAATCTCCCCTGATTCGAAAAAACTCGTCCTCGAGTTTTGAAATGCGCCAGTATAATCAAGCGGACGATTTGATCATATGTGGGAGTCTTCAAACAGAGAATCATATCAAGAATCACCACCCAGTCTGCTGTATGTGAATCACAGAAGGTCTACCATATCAGATCAGTAAGATCCGATCATGATTCCACAACTAACAGAGAATCTGAACTCTCTGGAGAAATGAGGTCATGCCCACCACTGCATAATAAGTCATCATCGGAAACAACAGCATCGAACATGTGTAACCCAGAATCCACAAATAAACTGTGATCCCATGAATCTACAACCAATAGCTCACTAGCAGCTAACAACAATGCGCTGTCTTCACATACATCCTCTGATTGATCATCTTTTATAGTTGGGGAGACTGTATCAAGTACCTTTGATGGTGTATGAGGGAGCATCGACGTCTATCACAGTCCACTATAACATGACGCTCGGATAGCCAATCTCGACCCAAGCAAATAGAAGAACTCCATAGATCTATAGTACACCAAGCTCCATCCACATATGTAGTGGAGTGTCCTGTGGTGACACATTTAACCCGCCGATAAAACTCCACAAAAGTCTTATCACCGTCTACAAGAATCTCGTCCGTCTTCAACAATGAATCAACAATATACTGAGGAATCACATTATCACTCGACCTCTCATCTAATATCAATGTCGTCTATTTTCGATTCGACAAGAACACATCAAAATGGAAATAAGTGGAAGACATGTTGCAAGAGATTACTCCGAGACTCCAATTATGTTGAATCAATCAGCAGCACGTAGAATGAGGTACAGTAGGGGCAGCACCACTCTGGAACTGAGTCCGTCTTGCTGAGACGAAGCCAACGACGCAATCAGTGCAAGAAATAGAACCCAAAGGATGACCTCGATATGCATGCAGCAGTGACACGCAAAACGAGACAAGTCGAAAACTCAACGTGCCGGATCTAGTCGGTCTCATCAAGACGAAGTAATCGGCGTGAACAATGCACGAAACGAAGTCCGAAAACGACCTCGAACAACGAGCCCAAGTGTCCTCGTAAAGCGTGCAAGTGTGGCACGCAAAATGAGGTAAGTCGGCCGCTAGTCGCTGCAAAACAGTGCACCGGAAGCTGGTACGCAAATCGAGGCGGCTTATGCGGGCTTCGAATGCACAATCGGTGTCCTCGGTATGCATGCAGAAGTCGCACGCAAAACGAGGCAGTCGGGGATGCAACGCATTGGATCTGGGATGGCCTCGTCGAGACGAATCCAACGGCGCAGACGGCACGTGATTCGGAGTCCGAACAAACTCTACACGAGGGCGGTGCGCTAACAAATCCAATTGTACCCCTGTTGCACCACCAAGAACCTGGGTTGGCTCTTGGTTCGGACCTGGCGGCACCCTGGTTTGGACCAGGTGGCACCCTGGCTCAAACCACCTTGAAACGGGTCTGAACCCAGCAACCTGGCTGAATTAGGTTCAAATGATAAAGAGGAGGCGGGGGCTAGACCAGACCGGACCGGTTTGGCCGGTTTAGTTAAATAGGAACATAAACCCTTCTTTCTTCTCCACCCTTCTTATCCTTCTTTCTTAACCGAACAAGAGCAGCAGCAAGTGGTGCGAGCGACGGCAGAGCGAGACGGCGGGTGGAGCTGCGGTGACGGCACGCGGGGGCGGCGACGGCGACGGCGTGGGGCGGTGATGCCGGCGGGGATGGCAGCCTCGGCGAAGCTTGCGATTAGGGCAGAGGGGTTTTTTTTTTTTTTTTGACCCAGCAGTCGCACCGGTGGAGGGCCAGTGGCAGCCGCGGTAGCGGCTGCGGAGGCGGTGGAAGCCGGTGCTGTTGCCGGTGGTGGTGGGACTCGACGGCGCCTACGGCGGCTACGGTGGCCAGTGAAGGCGGCGTTGGCGACGGAGGAGGGCGGAGAGGCAGCGGGGGTGTGCAGCAGAGGCGGCCTGCGATGGCACCGGTCGTCGGAGATGGCGGCAAGCCTGGTTCCGGGCAGCGGGGCTCGCGGCAGCGGCGACGGCAGGGTGGCCTGCGGCAGGCGGCAATGGCGGTGGGAGCAAGCGGCGATGGTGACGGCGACAGCAAGGCCGGCGGCGCTGCTGGAGTCGACGACAGGGGCGGCATCAGAGCGGCGGCGCAGTGAGGGTTCGAGGTATGGCTCTCATACCAAACTTGATGCGGGACAGGGGGGGATAAGAAGTGGGGTTTAGAGGAGGGGGGACCAATCGGCGTCGCACCGATGGGCGGTCTCCGGCGTCCCACCGGAGCAGGGGTTCCCTCGGCGTCGCACGAGGAAGAGGGGTGGAGAGGGTCTCCGTCGCAGAGACCAAAACGCACAATCAGGTTTTTTTTTTTTTCTCTCTCAAAATTCATCATCTCCCCCTTCTATTCTGTAACAACATACATATAGGGAGTTCTGTAACTCCTAACTCTTGGAGATCCCCATCCGACTCTTGGACTACCCTTATTCATATTTCTTTAATTCCTAGGAAATAAAAACAAACATAATGAACCTTAAATAGTCCTAGTAAAAGCCAATGAAGAGAACTCCAGCCATGCACCGTCTTCTGCATCACTTATAGAAAGGGGGAAAAAACTAAACAACTTCCGTAAAACCTTGTCAGACAGAAAGAGTGCTAAAAAGGTGAAGGGAAACTATTGGACCTATATGGTATGGCTCAACCTCACGCTAGGATCGAGCGTTATTTCAGATAAGGTCATTGAAAATTATATTGTAAGTTTGTAACAGAATTGAAAGAACTAAGGTGATTACAAACTAGTGGAATTTTGGTACCGAGTAAAATTTCAAGGAGAGAGAAGATTTCAAAATTGGCAGCTATGTGCATATACACATCCAAAAGGGGTATCAATGTGTTGGGTGCATATCTGTGGTTTTCTTGAACCTCCTTTTCAGGGCTGGGTGACCATCGTCGTTCCAAAGGGAGGGAAAAAAATAATTGAGACTGTTTCAGGTGTTTCAAAATTCTTGTCCACCAACTAGCAGAAAATAGTGGACACAAAAGTTTCAATTTGAAATTTCAACAGATTTAAATCAGAGGCTTCCAGGAGGGAAACGCAATCAAGTGTGTGCATGTGTTATGTTGTGTTTGTTGTGTATGTGTCCTGAGAGATGGGGCTTTCTTAGCCACGTATGGATCTATTATATCCTCTAGAAATCAGCATAAAGCATTCTAAACAGAATTATAACATGCTGATAATGCAACCCCTATACTGAAGTGCCAATGGCCAAAGACAAGTAAAAGAGAGAAGGAAAATCTGGGGAAAGAAAAACAATATGTTGCTAAAAGCACATCATCCACAGCTTACCATTTAAAAAAAAACAAAACAAAGAAAAGTCCTCTATTTCTGAAAGAAAAAATAGATATTCAATGAAATGTGCATAGTTGTATTAGAGGCTCCCAACCATTAGGTTCGTGTAGATCAAATTCAATAAATTTGGCAAGGCAAAGAAATTCTTATCCTTATATCAAACCTAGATGAGGACCTCTTGAATTTATATGTACTTCCGATTGTTCTACTCTGATGCAGGATACGAAGCAAATGGCCCTCTCCCATTCCCTTTTGCTTTTATTAGGCCAATTTATGGCCCATTATGTCTTTTTATTTTCTAAGAGTTATAAGGGAAGTCCTAGAGTCAGATGGAATCTCTAGGGTCAAGAGTTACTATCTATATATGTATCTTGTTCCAGAATAAAGGACATGATGGATGATTAAAAAAGAAAAGAAACGAAACTGAGTTGTTCTGGCGGAGCCGGTTCTCTGTGAGAGAGAGCCCTATATTCTCTTCCTTGGTGCAATGCCAAGGACCCCCTACTCCGATGCGACTCCGAAGACCGCTCGATGCGACTTCGACCGGATCCCCCTCCTCTAAACCCCACTTCTTAGTCCCCCTGCTCCGGTGCGACTCCAAAGACCACCATTTTCTTATCCCCCCTCCCCTGTTCCGCATCAAATTTGGTATCAGAGCATACCCGATCCCCCACTGCACCGCCGCTCGCCGTTGTTGCTCGCCGCTGTCACGCCCGCCATCGTCGACTGCTCCACCTGCCGCCGCCGCCACCAGTGTCGCCGCTGCAGCGCCCGCCGACACCGCCCCTGCTGCCGATTCCCACCGCTGCAACAACCGCCCGTGGCCATCGCTGCCCTTCTTCCCGTTCTTTTCTGGCTCGGGTGAAGAACGAACAGAAGAAGAAGAGAACGGCGGAGAGGAGCCCCCACCCGCTGCCGCCGGAGTCGGCGCAGTCGTCCACCACCATCGCCGCCGTCCGCAGCCGCCTTCACCACCACCATTGCCGCCGTATGCTTTGCCCGCCTCTGCCGCCGGCACCGTCCGCTTCCACCGCCGCGGCCGCCGCTGGACCTCCACCGGCGCGACTGCTGCGTCAACCCCCCCCCCCCCCCCAATCACTGGCTTCGCCGAAGCCTCCATCACCGCCGTCACCGGCCACCACGACCGCCGGCATCACCTCCCGCCACTGCTGCCCTGGCCCCGCCGCCTCGATCCACTGCCGCTGGAGCTACCTAGCCCTCCCCATAGCTGCCCGCTCCCCACCGGCTGGCTAGGGTTGGGAGAAGAAGAAAGAAGGAAGAGGAGAAGGGCTCATGCCCTTATTAACTTAGCCCGGTCAAACCGGGTTTGACCCGGTTCGGTCCGAGCCACTTCCCAGCTGGTTCGAACCCAAGTCCCATTGGTTCGAGCCAGTTTCTTTAACAAGGACCTGGGTCCTATTTGTTTACTGGTTAGACCAAGTTCAGAGAAGAAGAGGTGGTCTGAGCCATCTGGTTCGAACCAAGTGCAGTCAGGTTCGAATCAGGAGCCAATTCAAGTTCTTGGTGGTGCAACAGGGGTGCAATTAGAGCCGTTATCGCACCTCCCTCGCGCATAGCTCGTTCGTGCTCCGATTTGCATGTTGTCTGTTTCGTTGGGTTAGTATCGACGAGGCCTATCCAGATCCAGGGTGCTACTGTTGCAGATTTGTCTCATTTTGCGTGCCGCTGCTGCACGCATACCGAGGAGTCCGATCGAGCATCTTGATGCCCGTCAGTCACCTCGAATTGCATGCTGACATCCCGACACACCGAACTCACAGCTGCCAGCGAACCGATCTGCTTCGTTTTGCGTGCCATTGCAGCACGCATACCGAGGACTCAAATCGCGTATCTTGAGGTCCGCGCCAGCCACCTCGATTTGTGTGCCAATTTCGGACGCACTAATTTTGCAGCAACCAACATCCCGATTTGCCTCGTTTGGCATGCCAGGCTTGCATGCTTTACGAGGGCACTTGTGTTCATTGTTCGAGGTCGTCCCGGACCCCGATTTGAGCGTCGTCAGGGCGTTGGTCTCGTCTCAACAAGGCCCATCCAGTGTCAGCACACATCAGATCCGATTTGCATTGATTTGCTTGCCACTTCTGCACGCATATCGAGGTCATCCTTTGAGCTCTATTTCTTGCACCGATTGTGTTGTTAGCTTCATCTCAAAAAGGCGGACTCAGTTCCAAAGTGGTGCTGCCCTTACGGCACCTCGTTCTACGTGCCGCCAATTGATTCAACAGAATTGGAGTCTCGGGGTAATCTCTTGCAATATGTCTTCCACTTATTTCCGTTTTGATGTGTTCTTGCCGAATCGAAAATGGACAGCATTGATATTAGATGAGAGGTCGAGTGATAATGTAATTCCCCAATATATTGTTGATTCACTGTTGAAGACGGACGAGATTCTTGTAGACGGTGATAAGACTTTTGTGGAGTTTTATCGGCGGGTTAAAGGTGTCACCACGGGACACTCCACTACATATGTGGATGGAGCTTGGTGTACTATAAATCCATGGAACTCTTCTATTTACTTGGGTCGAAATTGGCTATCCGAGCGTCATGCTATAGTGGACTGTAATAGACGTCGATGCTCCCTCATACACCCTCATTTTGATGGACGTGAGTTCACGTTTCCAGAATCGTCACTTTACTCTCTTAAGGTAATGGAAACACCATCAAAGGTACTTGATACAGTCTCCCCAACTATAAAAGATGATCAATCAGAGGATGTATGGGAAGACAGCGCATTGTTGTCAGCTACTAGTGAGCTATTAGTTGTAGATTCATGGGATCACAGTTTATTTGTGGATTCTGGGTTACACATGTTTGACGTTGTTGTTTCCGATGATGACTTATTATGCAGTGGTGGGACTGACCTCAGTTCTCCCGAGAGTTCAAATTCTCTGTTAGTTGTGGAATCAAGATCAGATCTTACTGATCTGATATGGCATACCTTTTGTGATTCACATACAGCAGACTGGGTGGTGATTCTTGATATGATTCTCTGCTTGAAGACTCCCACAGATGATCCAATCGTCCACTTGATTATACTAGCGCATTTCAAAACTCGAAGACGAGTTTTTTCGAACCAGGGGAGATTGATGCAGGATACGAAGCAAATGGCCCTCTCCCATTCCCTTTTGCTTTTATTAGGCCAATTTATGGCCCATTATGTCTTTTTATTTTCTAGGAGTTATAAGGGAAGTCCTAGAGTCAGATGGAATCTCTAGGGTCAGGAGTTACCATCTATATATGTATCTTGTTCCAGAAATAAAGGACATGATGGATGATTAAAAAAGAAAAGAAAAGAAATTGAGTTGTTCTGGCGGAGCCGGTTCTCTGTGAGAGAGAGCCCTATATTCTCTTCCTTCGTGTGATGCCAAGGACCCCCTGCTCCGGTGCAACTCCGGAGATCGCTCGGTGCGACGCCGACCGGATCCCCCTCCTCTAAACCCCACTTCTTAGTCCCCCTGCTCCGGTGCGACTCCGGAGACCACCATTTTCTTATCCCTCCCCCTGTTCCGCATCATACTCCCACCGCAAAATGAAAAACCAGATTAAACTAACAAGCATTATCTGCATGCAGCATAATCCCATAATGGTGGCTCTGGGAACTATTGATAATTGCACATACTTCATAGCGGCATTTGGCTCTTGAAATGGCCAAAACTTGGAAACTGATATAAACAGAATTCATAGAGTTTCACACAGATTTTTACTGCCAATTTTCAGAGTGAAGAATTTGGTGAATAAAAATGGCATTCAAAAACGGCGCAAAATTTCTTTCCTCTACCAGCAACTACAACTGACTCTTCGAGGCATAAAACAGGATTCTAAACTTCTGCAATGAACCTATCAGCCAATTCATGCCTAAACAATTTCACAAAAGAACAGGAGACTTACATAAAAAACACCACTACCTGCACCAGTGCAGGCAAACATACATGAGTTTTCACAGCCTAGATGTGTGGCAAGCATGTGCATAATTTAAACTTCCGCATGTGTATCAGATGTTCACAGGGAATTACACAGGTCAATAAATAAACACAATGAACTGGATGGCATCATTACACAGGTTCAACAAGCATAAAAGATGAAACAGAAGAAAACAACATTAAATTATATACCTTTTTATAGAAGAATGTGTTAAAGAAATGGCATTTTAAAAACTTTTTGGGCTCCCTCTTTTCTCTCTCTTTCAATAATTCAAAGTAGAGATTTATGACCTACAAGGCAAAATGTTCATTATGATACATTAAGTATGACATGTGGCACTGTTAAGATATACCAACAACTTCTAAAAGAATGTGCCATTATAATTTACACAGGAAAAGAAGAGCTACCTCATCATTTAACCAAGCACCCGGTCTTAGGCACTGGATGACCTCCCTAGTGATCTCAATATTAGAATTCTCATGAAGGACCAATACTTCATGCTTGCGCAAGCGGAATCTGGTACAGAGGATCATTAATATAAATACCATACAGTCTCTTGTCTTTTGATCGGAGATGGCATTAAAATAGAGGCATACTTATCTGGATCCCGCAAAGCAAGATTGATATCATTTTCTTCATCATCAGTAAGATGAGCAAAGGCATCATGGAGACCCTGAAAATATTTTAAAAAGAATATAAGGTGATGATGTACAGAGTACAAAGCACAAGCCAAGAAAAGCACATGTTAAAAGCATGGACTGAAGCATAACACCTTTGATGCTTCCACACACTGTTTTGAAAAGGAAAGGGAGCGTGCTATAGAACACAGTTTTAGCTAATTTCGTCAGCAAAAACATGGTTTATGGTATAATAATAGATTTTATCATATAATAGGAGTTATTGGCAACTCTTCCCTTTTTGTTTTATGGAGAGAAGGGTAATGGCACACATACTTGATGTTTTCTTTTTGCTGTATATGGGGTTTTTGTAAGCTGTGGATGCCCTGTATATCCCCCCCCCTTGTTTGCTCTTAATGCATTTGTGATACCATTCACTTAAAAAAATGCATGCAACTTTGGAACATCAAAGACACCAAAAAGGTTAAAACAATGAAAATCATGAAAGGACAAACTCGCTTCCCTTGTATGTTTTGCAAACACTATTGCAATCAAACATGAACAAAAAGAAGAATGTTGAAGCATCTTCACGTGACAGAATATGGTTCTTCGCTTGATAAGAGAGAAGGACTAATCTAAAAGAGCATACAGAATAAACCAGAAAAATAAATAGCCATTAAGTTAATAAACTTGTGTGCGTGGGGGAGCAGGATCATGTTAGGGCAGCATTGATTTTTGGCTGTCAGAGGAGAGAGCTTCCGGTGTCTTATCTTGGGTTGCCCCTCTCTTATGGTACCCTTCTGGGATAGGCTAGTGTAGAGATTTGATAGCCGCTTGGCCGGGTGGAAGGGGAGGCTGCTCTCATTCGGTGGCAGGATGACCTTATGCTCTTCGGTTCTAGACTCCTTGCTTATTTATTTCTCTCTATCTTCAGGATCTTCGGTGGTTAAGAGGTTGGACTCTATCCATACCAGATTTCTATGGCATGGTTTGGGGGATCCGAGAAAAGGCGTTTCCATGTATCCTGGGACAGGATTTGTAGACCCAAGAGGAATGGGAGGTTGGGGCTGAAGAACATCAATCTCTTCAATCTAGCTCTCCTCTCTAAATGGTTGTAGAAGCTGCCTCAGCAGGACAGGGGGGTGTGGCGCCAGGCCATATCTCAGAAGTATTATGGGTAGCTTAGGGGTTGGGACTTCGCAACTCCATCACAGGGTTTGGTGTCCCCATTGTCGAAAGGCATTCTTTGTAGCTGGGATATTTTTGCAGCAGGGTTGAGTATTGTTCTGGGCAATGGCAGGGATACTCTCTTTTGGACAGATGCGTGGTGTTCGGTCCAACCTCTCCAGGTTATTTTCCAAGTCTATTTCAGATCTCTCTGCAGCAGGAGGCCACAATTTTTCAGGTGCTTCAGTTTGTAGGGGGTCTTTGGTCCTGGAATCCCCTTTTCAGGAGAAATCTGAGAGATGGGAACTGGAAGATGTTATCATGTTACTCCAGGTGATAGTCTGTTTAAGTTGAGCCTCATTTGACTGACAGGTTGACTTGGAGGTGGGACAAGGATGGAATTCATTCAGTAAAATCCACTTATGCAGTTATTGCGGATGGAGGATGCAGATTCCCCTTCAGGTCTATAGTTTGGGGAGTCCAGAGCTCCCTGAAGGTGCAGTTTATCATGTGGAGAGCCTCCATCAATTGCCTACCAACTTGTGATAGGTTGGGCCGATTTATGCAGGATCTCCATATGACTTGTGCTTTGTGTTGGGAGGCTGAGGAATCTCTGGATCATACTTTGACCGCATGTGCTTTTGTGGAAGAGGTGTGGCAGATGATCGGAGCTCTTCTTCAGGTGGAATGTCCCAGTTGTGCATCCGTTGAGAGCCTCCTCTTCTCCTAGGGGAAGAGATGGATTCTGAAGTAGGACAGAATAGTGGCTCGTTCTTCAGGCGACCTTTCGGGCAATTTGGATGGAACGGAATAATAGGATATTCCGACAGGAAGCGTCAACTACAAATAGGGTTTTTTTCTTTTATTTGTGAGCAGGTTGTGGAGTGGGCCAAAGTGAAATGTGATCTGAATTGTACAAGCTCCTCCTTATTTTGTCTTCTGGAGGAGAGGTGAGTGGGGTTCACACCATCTTGGTGTTGAATTTGAGGGACTTCTATAGTTTCTCCTTTTGTATAATCCTTCTCTTTCATTTTTATAATATACGTGGTACTATCCACTTCAAAAAAACAGTTTGCATGGATATTGATAATAGAACCATCAAAAGCATGTCGAACGGAACAGCGACCAGATAAATTATCAACAACAACGTAAATGATCACCTTTTTTAAAAGGACGATCCCACTAATGTATTAGATATCAAAAAAGAAAGGGATGTACAGTTATAGTACTAATGGCCTGTTCTCAAGCAAAAGGACAGTATCAGCAAACAATCGCCAAGTTAATAAAATTTGCTGTAAATGTGTAGTATTAAACTTTACATGAATACTCAATAGAACTACTTGAAACATGTATGGTAAAAAAAAATTGAAATATGGATGGTACCACATAGCATATTAAATATGAAAAATACAGGAATGTACAATGTATAAGAAAATATTAACCAAATTACCCAGCTGGTTATACATTTGCATTGTATGTGCGCATATGTGCAGATACAGCAAACACATATAAAGAAGAACAATGATGATCTCACAAATGGGTACAATCTATAGCTAGTAGCGAAATGAAGTGATGCACCCAGAATAGCTTCACTGTCACTACTGTGGTGAACCATCATCATCAGAAATTGTTGTCCCACAAGTCTTAAGTCAGCTCAGGACTTGGATTATCAAGTCCATAACAAATCAATGAAACTTTCCATGTAGTGTGAGTGTGACACAAAGCCCACATTTATTGTTCCAGGATCTTGCCAACATTGTTAACAGAGAAGGACTAGATTTTATGGATGTGAAGTTCTGAATGACCTAGATTTTATGGATGTGAAGTTCTGAATGACCACTTTTAAAAGATGTGAAAACATAAGAATCACCATCTATATATAATAAAATAAGCTTTAAAGAAAGCAAATAAATGAAGCACAATTTATAGACAAGAAAAGTTGGAAAACAGGGCAATAAGAAAGCGATGAGGAAACAATAACCAGTCCTAGCTAAACGCAGCAGAAAACAACTATCTTTGTTCATCAGCATTATTTAACCATGCATCACATTTTCAGAGAACAATTCTTGCAATTAACATTCTTCACATGCATTTTTTCTCTTTGAATACACTGTGCCCTTAGTTCCTTAGTCTAAACTCCATGCTGATACTTTCATCCAAACATGTCCCCCCCCCCACACTATGACAACCATCTTACACAACATATCACATAATGCATGAACGTAAACCATCTAAAATAACCGCTCTTTCTATTCCCACTTATCCAACAGTCTTCCAAATCATCATCAAATGTTCCCCATCAAACAGAGGTTAGGAAAAATTTTAGGGACTGGGACAAAAATTTCATGTACGCCTATAATGACCAACAGGCTACCAGGGTCTATCACGTGTCACATTATTTCCCAGAGCCACCTTGGTTATACACATGTCGAGCGTCAATAGCAGCACCATCTCTTTATATCTGATCTATGATCTGTGAGACACGGACACGAGTGTCAAGTGTCGACACGGACACATGTCGGACATGACGACCTCTTAAAAATAGGACAGGAGGACATGGAGAATGTACAAATATATACACATTAATACGCCATTATACATACATCTAACAAAATATAACAACTGAAATTCATTTAAAATAAAAAGGATATACTAAAATATGTCAAATTTTAACATATGGACAAATATTATGAGAAGATATACTATGTATCTTGAGAAATCTCCAGTATTTATTTTGAAATCTTGAAGTAGAAGGTTGGACACGGTTGTCCAAGTGTCTTGTCGTGTCATGTCCGACACAGCTCTCTGATATAAAGAGAAGTGTCCACCAAATCATAGCATCTGATGCTGAAAAGGTGAACCAATCTACTTGTAACAAATATTAAATCCTTTACGGCTGGCCTCGAGTACATATAAATTTTCATTCATAGAAAGCATAAGAAACATCAGTGGAGGCTGGTGGCAGTTCTGAGGAATATTGTTCCTTGCCAGTTGGCAGTTAGGCAGATGACAATGATGTGGCTGACAATGACGATGACAATTTGTAAGCATCCACTAATTTAAGGATATATATATATATATATATAATATTATAAAATAGTCTAGGGTTTAAATGTAAATTACTTCTAAGACCAATGGGTTTTAAGTCATGTGTTAATGGGTTTCTAAAATGAACCTTTTCATTCTTAAATGAACTTTAATGGACCTCTAATTTGGGCTTTCATAGATAACTTAATGGGTCCTAATCTATAATGTAATGGGCTGTTAAGGGACTAACTTGGGCCTGAGTTATTAGACTGTTAATAGGTCCTTAATGGGCTTTTTATGGGCCTTAAATGATGAATGTTTATTGTGTTTAAGTGAACTGTTATTGGGCCAAAATTAATGGGCTTTTAATGAGTTTTAAATGGGCTGAGCAATGGACTGTTGGGCCTGTTCTATTGGGCTTAATGGGCCTGGCCTTAATGGACCTAACTTAAGGGCCTGCTGGAGCCCACTCAAGGGAGGCTACCGCCTCTCCCTTCCCAGCTCCCAACCGCCTACCTTCCTTATATAAAGGGGGGCAGGCTGGCTGTCCAGCAGAAACAGAAAGAAAGAGGGAGAGAGCGGCAGTGCAGGTCAGGAAGAGAAGGAGAGCAGGGGAAGAGAAAGAGAGGGACTGTGAGGGAGAGAGAAAGGAGGCTGGAGAGAGAGAACAGTGAGAGAAAGAGAAAAAGAGTGAGATGGAGAGGGAGTTTGATGGTGATGTAGAAAAAGAAATTGGAGAGGCGAGTGAGTAAAATAAAAAGAGAGAAAAAGACATTGTAAGAGAGCTAGAGAGAGAATCTGTTAGAGACAAGGATATCAATCTCGTATCAATACCAGTACCAGTGGGAACCGATGCCAATAGGTATCGGTATCGGTATCAGCCATATTAGCTGGTACCAGGCAATAAAAATTTACTAAAAATATTTTATTATTTTTTTAACTATAAAGACCAATATCGGCCAATTCGGGAGGGTATCGGTACCGGTTCCGACAAATACCAATACATCTGTATCGGCCAATACTGACAACCATAGTTAGAGAAAAAAAAGAGTGCTAGTTAGAGAGAGAAAGAGGGTTGGACAGTGAGAGAAGGGTGAAAACAGTGAGATAGAGTGAGATTTTGAGAGTGAGGAAGAAGGACAAATTGGAAGTTAGAGTGAGAAAAATAAGAAGAAAGGGTGAGAACTTGTAAAAGTCTTCAAGAAAAGCGGAGATAAGGAACTGCAGCAGAGAACTTCCATCATCCCACGGCTGCAGCGGCGCTTCCTTTCATATGCGAGCAGGGGAAACATCTTCCTACACGGATTTTCTTCCTAGAGGTAGGTCACACACCTACTGTTGTTCTCTTCATTTTTTAGGTTCTTTGGGACTGGGGAGAGTAAGAAATTGCATGTCTTAAGGAGAAATTATATCCAGTTAAATTATAAATCAAGGGCAACTATGAGGAAAATTTTATGAAATAAAAAAATGGTTTATTCATACATGACATAGCATGAGGTAGAAACATGATTCCAGCACTATTTTACTCTTATTTTCATGCTGCTTGATTAATTAAAAGCATGTTGTAATTGATGTTTAGTATAAGAACCATGATGCAAGGATTAAGTATATATGAACCTAGTTATGGGGATAGTTCCAAATTGGACGCTTCCCAACACCATAAAGCTGGTTGCATGTCTACATATGAAGCATACATAGTGATTTCTCCTTGTAAGGAAGAATAAGAATGATGGACCGAATACATCTAAACTCATGTGAGCTATAAAGAATAAAAGATTTGGAGGCTGGGAGCCTTGAACTCCATATACTATTTAGAATTATACTCATATTATGTACCTACTGTATAGTGTGAAAAGAAAAGAAGATTTATATAATGATGATCCCATGGACGGAACTAAAGAATATGAAACTCAGAGGTATACTCCTTATAAAGGATAAAAGATAAACGTAGGGAAGCCTTCTATAATGATGATGAACTCTTATGAAATATATGACCGGTGTTTTCTACAAAGATTTATTTTATTTTTTTGTAAAAAAAAGATAGTGGCATCATTGCTAGCAGGACGACAACACGTCTCCTGGAAATAAGGAGACGTACGGAAAGCTCCCTAATGATGTGTGGTGTCAAGACATAGAGGATCCTTTTTTTCGTTACAGTTCTAGAGTCCAGGTTCAAGACCTCGGCTTAAGTAGAGAATAGCAGTCCTACTTGAGTGCACTCGTGGACTGGCACATGGACACTGCAACAACAATAGCCAAGTATCCTGCAGACCTACTAGGGTGGACAGGTGGAGGTGAGAGGTGGGTTGGGAGACGGCATGCTCACCCCTATGACCGCTAGTGAGTGATTATCCCTATCACTTAGGGTTGAAGGATGAGTCACCGTTGGCGTGAGAATCGACTATGAGTTACTGACCGGTCCAAAAAGAAAGAAAGAAAGAAAGAAAGACTCATTCCTAAAATCCTAAGATGGGAGCTTACAAAGATTAGTTCCAATACTTTTAATATTAATCATAGTTATCATTAAAATATAGTTTACTACTAATAAGAGATAAAAGAAAAGAAAAAGAAAAACATCAAATCTGATCAATATTAAATTATGATATTAAGTCATAATTATTGTTCATGTTTTGTCTGCTACTTGTTTTAATTATAAATGTAGACATTACATGCATATCATGTTGCACCTCAAAAAGATAAGTAAAATCATGCATATGGAAGAATGAGTGAATAGGGTGGTGCGTGTGGGATAACAGTAGGGATGTAAATGTAAATGATCCCTACTAAGATCTCAATTAACAAATTCTCATAAAAGATAAAATGATATTTTTCAACAATAGAAGATAAAGAACGAGGTCGGTGTACGCTTGAAAAATTCAGATATGTCCAGTTTATTTAAATTCTTAGCCCCACTTTGTTTGCAAAATAAGTTATTACGTGGAGCCCACTGACGAAATAGTGTATACTAGAATAAGGGGTGTTTCGGTTTGATAGTTTTGTGGGGCCCGCTGACGGAATAAGAAGAATAAACAATTCTTAGGTCTAAGGTAGGATGGCTTATTCTCCTTATTCCCGGAATATGCTATTCTGCACTGATATAAGCCATTTTGCTTGTCAAAGCAAAATTAAGCTTATTCTCCCCTTATTCGCCCTTATTCTTCTCCTATTCTCCAATCAAAGTGGCGCTTAGAGTATGTATTTTATTTATCACACCTTTTTGTTATATTACGAACATGTTATCATTGTTGCTCTTACACTTTTATGCTTCTTATTATTTTGTTTTACAATTATGCACCTGCCGGAGGTCCATAACTAGGACCGTTACACAATTAGTGGCAGAGGAATACATCAATGGAGGCTTCTAAAAAATTCGGAACAACTTAATTCTGTGACTACAGAGATGGCTATGCTCTTGCCTAATGAGCTAGACCAAGACAACAAGCTTAAGGACAAAGAAAGAGGGTGCAAGAATGAAACATCCTAAAAGAAAAATGAGTTCCTCCCAAACTGGTGAAAATGGAAATCTCATTACACCACGACACATCAGTTAAGAAGGCAGAAAGTAGCCTGGAAAAAGGCTTCTCACTGACTAAAATTTTGTATTGTTGGGTTACCTTCCCATTCTCAAAACAGGAGGTCACAAATACATGAATGTTTTGTTTGACACTCTCTTTGAAGGTATTGAGAAGGGAGTCATGTAAGTGCGCAGGAAGCTGAAATATCTTCCAATTGCCATGCAGGACGCCCAGTTGCTTCATCTTGAGGTGTTGACAGTTTCTCACATACGTACCTATGATGCAATAAAAGAAATGGGTCTAGTTCTAAAGCTTATCCATCATGCAATATTATGAAAATGGTTGTCCATTTAATATTAAGAACTCCACTGTCAAGGGGCTTCAAAATGTATGTCTGGGTCAGAAGAGGTTGCAAGTCGTTTGTCCACTGTTGCAGATGTCAGTTGTATGTGGTCATGCTCTTAATTCACTTCAAGGGAATAGTCCAGGTAGATATGAATCATGTTTGTTGGTGAAACTATACTTAGGAGTAAAATTATGTCTACCCACACAGGATCATGTGTAAACATTTAGAAAACAAGATATCTATGTGAAAAATGTTTTCTTTTTATATTGAAAATTTTATAATCTAGTTTTCTAATACGGAACAACTGATAATCTAGCAAAAAGTTCAAAAAAAAAGGCTTTTTTATATTGTTGTGAAGTTCCTAGGTTTAACTTCAAACATGGCACTGGGTAGATTGCAATGGGTTAAGGCTCTGATGATGATGATGCCCATTATAACGACAATGAATGTGATGATATGATGATATTGATACAGGTACCCATGCATGATCAATCCTATATAGATGACATTATCAGTATGAATCCATTTTGGCAGTAAAAGAACCCACACTTTTTCACAACACATGCAGCACAGCTCCCCCTAAGGTTTGTGCTCTCTTTTTTAACCATATTTTTCTGTAACGTCAACGTTCAATCTTTTCGCTGGTAAACCAAGGAATTGAATAGTTTCCCTCTAGAGAAGATTAACAAAAATAATAATAATATTTACCTTCTCTTCTTTGATCTCTACCACTTTACGAAATCCAGAGATCTTCTTCTCTGTCAACTTCACTTCAAAATCCAAGCTGCTCAGTCTCGAATCACGCTTCCTCGCACTTAGCAGCAAATCCTTATAGAGCGGAGTCCTAGGCGCCTCAACCAAATCCTCCTTTAGAGGAGTGGACTCCACCCTCACCAGCTTCCTGGCATCTTCAACCTTCCTGCTCAACACATGCGGCTTCGGCAATTCATCTTCTTCCCTCGTCAATATCGTCAAATCGGACACAGCCGGCGACACGGGCCGCGGCAACGCGATCTTGGTAGACGAATCCCCGGCGGGACTCCGCTCAGGGGTCGCCACGGACCGGCCCTCCTGCGCGTCCTCCACCAGCCTCTTGTACTCCTCCAAATCCAGCCCCTCGAGGCCCCCATCCCTAAACCTCTGCTCGCCGCCGGATTGCACTGGCGCCTTCCCCTTTCTCTGGGAGCTCCACGCCCTGTTGATGGACCACGAAATAACGTTCCCCATCACGGGCGCCCCTCCCTTCCTGTCGACGAGCTGTGGCGAGGCGCTAACGCCGGGACCGAGCGAGGCCCCGCGGCCGAAAACCCTCACAATCCTCTGCGGCCCGTGCAGGGGCCGGCGGAGGGGGGCAGGCGGGGGAAGGCCGCGGGGCTCCGGTTGCACCGGAGCCAAGCGCTGAGGCGAAGCTGGCAGCGTCGGCGAGGAAGGCAGCGTCCTCGCTGGCGGCGACGAGAGAGGAGGGACGAACTTGGGCTTCTTGAGGGGGGCGGCGGGGGGGAGCTCGGGGTTGGGTTGGATCGGGCCGGAGGCAGGAGGGGAGAAGGGGGCGCAGAGGTCGACGAAGCAGCGCTTGCGGTTGTCGGTCAGGGCGCCCATGGCGAGGGGAGGAGGGAGGATGGGGCCAAAACCCTAGAGGACGCTTCCATCTAGGAGATCGAGTCCATGGAGGGGAAGGGAAGGGGGGCCTGGATCCTAGGGTTTTTGGAATGGTGGTGGGGGAGAAGGGTGAGATGGATCGGAGAAGGGAAGGTAAGGGAGGAAGGAGGGAGGAGGGAGGAGGGCGGGCGCGGGGTTTGGGGGTGTGTGGAGAGAGAGAGAGACGTAAGTAGCGAATGGGTTTTCCCTTTTTAAGTTACTGGATCCCCTGTCGTGGGAGTGGCACGCGCCAAAAGCGGTGAGTGCGGTGGGGTGAACAGAGGGCAAAGTTGGATTTTCATGTGGGATAGGGAAGTTATATTAGGGATACAAATGGGTCATATTCAGCGCGGTCTTAAGGTAGATTTATGCATCTATTAACACTTAAGTTATTGATTTAGAAATACTATCTATGATTCTCTTATAAATTAATATTTGACCGAAAAAATTATATATTTTATGTCATTATGTATATCGATTTAAAACAATTATCTATTAACGGACCTTTAACCTAACGAACGTTGATAATTGGATTATCAATTATCATTTGCATCCTAGATAGAATATAGGGTAAGATTAGATCATTATAAAATCTTAATTAAATCTTGTTTTTAAAAATTTTACATTATTTTTCATTCTCTATCAATTTTTCATTAATTATTTGGCCCCACATGTTATTATAATAACATCCTAACATGGTAATGTAACCTTCTAGTATCATAACTAAGCTAGTAATGCATTAACTAATAAGTAGTAATATTTAAATTGTTAAAATTTTAATAAGTCAGTACCATAATATGGTCATAATTAAAATGTTACTGTATTACTAGTTATTATGTTACCACATCAAGAGTTCGATGATTGTTATGAACAGTTAGTTAACAAGAGGAAATGTAAAATAATGTTAGATGAAAAGTGGGGGGCAAATAATTAATGAAAAGTTCATAGCATGTGAAAAATAATACAGACTTTTGACGAGAAGGTCTCTTGTAAGATACAAAGCTTTGTTTTGAAAGAATTTGAGGACAATATATGCATTTTTGGCAACTATTTGAAGTATGAACTTACGGTGGAATTGGGTTATTATTAAAGATTATGAGAATTTTTATAAACTACCTACGTTACATAGGTATTTTATGAAATTGTGCTTTCGACATGTTGGCTTGCGCGTCAGATGTCGTGTAAGGTTTCTTTCTTTCTTCTTGAAGTTTAAAATAAGATTGTGAGTATATATTGATGATTTTGTCTAGAAGATAAAATTTAAATCGGAAAATACATTCACTAATGGTAGATGTGACATGAGAAACCTTCTTATTCTTTCCTAGAGTTGAAATTAAGATAATCTATAACATCTGATAATTTTGCCTTTTAAACAAATTAAATTACAATTTTCAAACTTATGAGTCGTTTCGTTAATAAGTTGAAACCACGTATGCATTGGACGCTTCTACTTTGCACACGGAAAGTAAAAAGTTGAATCACTTTCACCTTTCAAACTACCACATCTATGCTCAAATGCCAAGATTTATAATTATTTACCATATAATTTTTAATAGTATTTACTATAAAAGTCCTTTTTCTTCGGACGATTAGTTTGAGCTCAAAAGTTCTACCGTAAAGAACAATAAATTTCTTACTAGTCCCACCACCTATGATGAATACATAGGCATAAGTCCTATGAACTCATAGAATGAATCTCTCTCTTGCACAATCTCAAAAGGTCAAACTTGAATTAAGGACTTCCTCTATGGAGAGAAACATATGCTACTAAGCCATATGCTCTTTGGTAAGACCAGCTCATTCTGATCTAATAAATTGACATACATCAATGGTGGAAGAGAACAACTTGCTACATCAACAGTTGGTATTACGTCGGCTGTCGGTGTTTTTAATTTAAAAGATTTTTTTTTTGTCGGCTCCATGATGCTCTACATGTTCATATAGTTCGATTTCAGATCATATGACCAAAAAAAGATGAAAAATCGAAAACCTTTGAATCTTTCGATTTGAAATCGAATTGTATAACCATGTAGAAAAAGTTGGGGCCAACAAAAAAAAATTAAAAAAATAAAAAAGACCAACAACCGACATAATACAAACTACCGGTGCAGCAAGTTATTCTCATGACAGAATATGTAATAACAAGAACAACCATCATACACATATAATGTTGAGAATTAGATAATAAGCAAGGCAAGATGTCATCAACACAAAAAAAGTTAATTAACTAAACTTAAACCACCATGGTTAATGTGGACTAAACACAATTGTTTGATGACCTTATTAGAATGCATAATTACTTACCCATCTAAAATAATTATAATATTACATTAACTTGCCGAAGTGAAAAAGAAAATTTAAGATAACTAAAGGTGGTCTTCGTGGTTGAACCCATTGCCATCCCCTCCCCCGTGTTAGAATAGTTTCATATCTTTTTTGGGGAATTCGAGTAGTCCCATGTCGTAAATAACAAAAAATGTTAAATAGATAGTGCCTATTTTATTTGATGCCTTAAGATTTTAAGTTGGACTACTCAATAACTTTAATATGATATTAAAGTTTACAGTTATGATGTACCTAGTCGTTGCGGTCCATGTGACTTGAGGGTTTATGTTAGAATAGTCTCACATCAAAAAAAAAAATAATGATTAATAGATGGTGCCTATTCTTCTCAATTTAAAATTTTGAGTTGGATTGTCCAATAACTTTAATACTCTATATTTCTTTGTTTTCTTGTTATCAACAGCACACTATGATCCATATCGCTACAACTCTCCTTCCCAACAGCTCGTCTCTCTCCAACAACACGTTACTACTCTCTTTGGTGTCTTCTCTTCTCTCAAAATGTTGAACAAAAGTTAGTTGAGAAAATATTTTTTGAAAAAAATTTAACCAACGCAAATACTCCAGAGTAATTGGAAATTGCATGTGCACTTTCTCCCCTATTTAGGGTCCATAAGAAATTAAGGCGGGGAAGACTTCACGAGTGTCGACTCCAAGATTTTGACGAAGGAACACGCAGAGAACATTGATAGGAAAATTAACGTGAAATATTTTGGAAGCTTTCATGTATTGCCCTGGAACTCTCACTCTCCCTCCTTTATAAAATAGTTCACACTTTTGACCAATGACGCCTTGACAAGATGATGATGACCTATGCGTTGGCCTGGAATTCTCATTGCCCCCCCCTTTAAATTTAAAGAATTTTAAAATCAGTAAACTTTATTTGATTTGTCACAAAAAAACACAAAAATAAAATCAGATGATTTGTTAGTGCGCTGAATTTTTGAATCACCTTCCTTCCGATTCTGAAAAGTAAAATTATCTTTCATGCTCCTCAAATGGGATTTGTTAATAAATAACTAAAAACAACGGTTGGTTGCTGCAGTATTGGATCATGCATTTGCATCATCTGACAGCCTGGATCTAATTATATGTATGGCCTTCAAGTTAATCGGACTTATTCTTGTTCATTTATTAATGCTAATAAATATTTATTATGTGTAAAATCATTTTATTTATGTTATTTGTATTATAGTGAAGTCTATGAATATATATAATGATCGTCAAATTGTGATGAGATTACAATAATGAGACTGACAATTTATAAATATACGTTTTTAATTGTTCATAGTCGATGAATATCCGATAAAGACATCGGATATCCGGTTAAACTAGTACAGGTTGTTTGAGCTCATATGATGAATGCGACTGATCTCGTAGTCATTTGTGTGGAGACACTATGTTGAACCCGTAGATACTCATTGGGGAATGAGTTCACTGAACTGATCTGACATGGATCGCTAGATGATAAATTATTTGATTGTCAACCAGCTTAATCTATCATCACAGTAGCGTAGATGATCCTCAGACTTGAGATACCAAATATACATTATCGACAGACTTCTGGACTTTGACTACGGTTTACGGCTTCTTATCTACGGAATTCTAATCATTCATGTGATTGGGCTTCGAAAAATCTTCGAAGGTGATTGTGTGTTAACATTGAATCATTCGCTCTCAATAATTAGAGAGAGAATACTCCAAGTTAAATACATGCAAGTCATTAGTCAAGGCGGACTCAATATCAAAAAAATAAGTTTTATGATATTGAATAAGCATGCATTCATATCGAGTGAGTTGACTGGTTAGGATTTGACAATTATCTATATCCTAGGTCAATTTATGAGCATTATATGAGATGAATGATTAAATCCACGTAATAACTATAAATGGACAGGTTCCAAAAACAAGTTATAGAACTCCATCGCCTTACCAACATGATTGGAGACCCGGACGATTACTGTGAGACGGTAATTCGATTATGTAACAAATTGAATATTAAATATTAATTAATGACAATAAGCTAATGAAGACTTATTGGACTTATTAGGTTAAAAATTGGAGTGACGTTTAGGCTTAGATGGTCAGTTCAGGATAATTAAATGTGTTTTATCTAGGGCTGGCAATGAGCCGAGCCGCTCGGGCTCGGCTCGATTTCAGCTCGGTTCGGCTCGACTCGAAATGTCAAACGAGCCGAGCTCAAGCTTAAGTAGAAGCTCAAATAGCTTAACGAGCCGAGCTCAAGCTTACTGTAGCTCGGCTCGTGAGCTCGTGAGCCGGCTCGAAATATTTAACATGTTTTTTTTAAATTTTTCCGAACTAGGTCAAAGTGGCATTCCATCCGTGTCCCGCGTTTAAATTTTCATATATGTAGTTAGTATTATCACAAAAGGTCTATATTCATGTTTCATTGAGTTCAAAATCTGCCTATTAAGGTTCTTGTTCATTTTTTATTATGCATTTAATTGTCTTCCTTGGGATTTTAATTGAATTGATTAGTTTTTATTTTATATGTCTTGATAGAGTATTATTACACAAGTTTGAATAAGAATATTAAAAAATCCTCATTATGCATCAAATAACTAAAATTAAATCGCATATGTCCAGATTTCATTAGTTTGAGCTCAAGCCGAGCCGAGCTCGTACCTGACGAAAACGGGTCGAGCCGAGCTCGAGCCCAGATTTAGAGCTCGAACCGAGCTTGAGCTCGAACTCGAGCGCGAGCCAAGCTCCATTGACCCGAGCCGAGCTCGAGCTATCCAAAGCTCGACTCGGCTCGGCTCATTGCCAGTCCTATCATAAGCGAAAAATTTCTGAAAAAGCACTCGATTCAATATAAAACATAGCGAAGAGGATTGTTCTGGGCCAAACTCCAAAACAGTCCTAACTGCCCCCTCCTCTCTCTCTCTCGGGTGCTATATGTCTAGTGACCGAAAATAATAAACAGATTTTAAAAAATATCAAAGTTGGTGAACATATCAAATATGTCAAATGAAATATGTGGACAAAATTTCAAGTAAATCAGATATCGTTTGAGTGCTTTAGAGTGTTGGATTACACATGAAGAACTTTGAATAGATTTTGACCAATAAAAAAAATAACATAATAACTAAAAGTAAAATTTTAAAAGTTATAAAATTCAGACACTTAGAGTTCATCAAAACAAAATTATGGTCAAAATTTTAGATCATTTGACCAAGAAACGAACGAGTTATAGCCAAAACAAGTTAAATTAGATTATTAAAATGACAAAAGTTTAAATTGCGTCAATGTAGGCCGACGTCTTTTAAATCGCGTCTTCCATGGCTGACACCTTTTAAATTAAAAATTGACTTGAAAAAGAGTTCAAATCACTATAGTTGAAAGGCATCTAGTTGAACCGACGTTTTTTTAAAGGTGTTTACTGAAGGCGACGTCTTTTATACATAAGTTTTAGAATTTGTAATATTTTGAAAATTTCTTATAAAATTGAGGGACCAAAGTAGGAATTAAGATTAGATTAAAGTTCAAGAAACATCTTTTGACCACTTTTGGAAATTAAAACGAAATATTTATACTAATACAAAATATAGACTTAATGGGTGGGTTATAATTACCTACATTTTGAAGGAAGAATAAATCAATCTTCTCTAAGACATAATTATAGTCTTTTATATCATCTTTCCAACCATATTCACTATGTGAATTTGAAGTCTTCTGCGCGAAGTTATCGCATCTCCAATATATTACTGTTACACAGTTTTCAAAGTATGAAATTATTGGGTCACTAATAAGCTTATTGGACTTGACTAACGACTTATCCATTCTAAATCTATTATTATATTATGAAATAAATATTAACATGTTTAAATCATTTTAACTCATTAATTGACTTACTAAATTTCTTTAAATCTAATTAGGCTTAATTAACTTTAACCCATTAATAAGTTAATGGATTTAAGATCTAAGATATAACAATTACACGTTAATCTTTCAAGTGAATATTGATGATGATTACATCTCTCGTTGTTAATTTCTAAATTAAAACGATTTCAATTTACATAAAGGATAGCTGTATGGGGGAAAGGATATATGTGGAGGTCTTTACATTCCTAATCACAGTAAATAGTAAGGTCCATTTGCTATTTCTTACAGCGGTCAATTAAGTTGACCAAACGGTTCAGCTCAACGGAAAGTGGCATATTTCCAGCCCAAGTTCTTCCATTTATCTGAAGAAACACTTAACTTTGCATCGGTTGATGCGAGCATAATATATAATTCAATCACATGATACTTTACAAGAAAGAGGTACGTTTCCAAGATAAATTCTTCTAGTTGTATTGATTTGAAGAAGAGTAATATTTTACTGCAGTCGCCAACCTAATCTCTAATCAAATAATTTATTTTTTAAAACAACCCCAATAAATAGTAAAAAGTGTCTTAGCAAATTCTCTCCTACATAACATAATCTTATTAAAAAAAACAAGTATTACTCTTTAAAGAAAAGACAGGAATGTATCCTTGTTGAACAAAATACAACACCCCCAGCACAGAACTTCTTTGAACGGCATTGCTAATTAGCTTCTTTCTCAAATCCAGGGGTAGCTTGTTTAGGTTTCTACAATATAGCTAGAATCTTGGAATTCTGAAAGCATTGGTCTACAAAACCAAACGAAAAAAAAAAACACTTGCTACACAGATAGGGTACCTTTTTTTTTCTTCAAAACAACTATCACATTAATGATCAAGCGCTATGAGCACAGAACTCGGATGACTCCGGAACTTTTTTTTAAAAAAAATATTTTTCAATCACCGTATTATAATCCACATTGGTTTACACTGCAAGAGAGCGTACACTAAATCCTACTCATTGATTTTTGCTTCCAGACAAAAAAATATTTTTTTTTCAAGAAATAGCTGATCCTAAGTAGTCTTCGCATCTATTCTTAGAAACTCATTCTCACTTAAAATGAGGAATGAGTCCACTTAAATCTCTTTATTAATCCTTTCAAAAAAAACTTTTCAAGAAATAAGGGATCATTGCATAAAGAATGAAAATGACTTTAAAGTCTCCTTCTCATATTCGAAAAGATCTTTCCAAATAAAATATTACTTTTCTAAAAACTAACTTTGCCAAACATTCTTGCATAAGTTAAAAATGATAGTAAAAAGAAATATTAGAAAGGGGAATGGAGAATGTCATTTCACTTGTTACAATGAAGAACGAGAAGAAATTTCCAAGAATGGACGCTAATGCTAGATGGCAGTGGTTCACATGAACTAAATAAATGAATTCATAGGTCTCCATATTTTCATCCGTTGAAAGTTGAAACAAAGCGTTCTATTACATCCAAATGAACTCTAATTGTCCAGCCATGGTAACAAATACAAAATTATACGATATCTTTATAATTCTGAAATTGGTTACAGAAACTGAATTCAATGGCAAAGCAGCCTTTCAAGCGATAATTTCACATAATTCAGAGAAAGCTTCCTCGGAGAAATGATGGGCTCCTATGCAATTGAGAGGTAGTGGATGGGAAAATGTGATCTTCCATTGATATTGTAGGCAAAGAGAAGTTAGATATGGAAGATCGTTGCCATATTTAGATTTTAAAAGTTTTCTACAAACAACGGAGGAATAAGCACTCAAAAAGTCTCAAGCTTAGCAGTGCAGCGTAGAGTCTGGGTGAGGACAACAGCTGCACAAAGCTATTGATAGTTAAATAAAACAAAAATCTGAGACAATAGTATCTAGCCATCAAAAGACGTCTAGAACAGTTAACAGAGAAATCACATCGCTGCCACATCCTTCCCACCGGAACACCATACCACAGAACATTCTCCTTGCAAGAGAACAAAGACATTGTAGGCAAACTTCCGACCGTACATTGCACAATAATCTCCACAAAAACTCCTGTTACTTTGCAATCAAAGAAATGCAGAGTTCTGCAAACCAGCAGAAATAAGTAATAACAACCAAATGAATGTTTTTGCAGAGTTGTATTCACAAGCATGTACACGGAGCAGTTTTTAGATGTCGAGAGAAATCCAGTTGTCCGGTAAACCCCGGGGAAGCTACTGTACGGGAGGTGGGACACGGCTTTCCGGTTCACACCATGCGAGGGTGGCGAGGATTGAACCCACGAGCTGTTGGGACGGTTACCAACCGAAGCCCTGGGTTACCACTCCGCTACCCCCACCGCCCTTACATGGAGCAGTTTTAGGGTGGAAAAGGAGAATCAGTACAAGGAGATTAGTTTCATCTACACTTCAAATGCCTGTGAATGCTCGACACTGTGATTCCCAGTGCTCCTTTACTTGTCTCATGCGTTCAACTCTTTCTGTTCGAAGTCGTTCCTCCCAGTACTCACGACAACTGTTGATTAGCATACAGTAAGGAAGAATTCTCTGCACTAAGTGGTGTGCTAATCATCGATTAAAGGCAAACAAGCATACCTTTTTCTTAACAAGATGTTTAGCTCATCCAAGTGCATAGCACCCTCATACACTCCAGGCTGAACATAGGTGCAACAATTATTAGGCAACAACACTACCACATATTTTCTCTCTCTAAACTTTTAAAGGCACAATTAACAAAAAATGAAGAATAAAATGGGAAAAGTATATGAAGGTAAGGTGATGCAGATAAAAGCCAAAAGAACATGTGAAGGATGATCACCTGCCGACACAAAGGACATTTCGCTTTTGGATCAGCAGCCTTTAATCCATCTACAATAGTTACAGATGCTGCGGAACAACAACACATGTAGCAGAAGATATGGCCACAGGTAAGAGAAACTGGATCAAATACAGTGTCCTGGAGATACGAATGAAGTATTAGAGAAGTGATCAAGCCATTTGGTAAAGAGAGAATTTATGAACAACATTATACAGAGCCCTAAAGAAATTTTCAACCGGACAGACTTGTGTATGGATGAAATAATTCATGAAACCATGTCAGTCTTAGGGCTTGTGAGTTTTATACGATCAATAGCTTTGTTGACTCTTGAAGTAGCTATAGGAGTAGGTCACAACATGAAGCATGTGCCTGAGAGAAATTCTGGGCTGTCACACGTATTTGAGTTTAGTTATAGAGCTGACAGAGGAAGATTGACGAAACAAACCCATGATGAGTATCGAGTGCACCAGTACAGAGGGAATGAAACACACACACTAGGGTTGTATTACAACAGGTCAGAGATGGAACTGGAACTAGATATTTCTGCTTCCAGTTCCTATAAGGAATGTCGGAAAAGAAGCAAATCCATTTCTTCGCATCCATTTCCTATTTGAAAGAGGAAATGGAAATGAAAATATCCCCTTCCGTATCAATTTCTTCTCATTCATTTCCTATTTGAAAAGTCCATTTTCCCTTTACACACTCATTGACAGTTTCAAATTTCGTGCAATTTGCGGTGTCAACCATGATGCGTCGTGTAACATACACAATGTGATGCCACTGCACTAATGCATGAAATGCACGCGTCAGGCTAAAGTAATGTCCCTTTTGTTTAGTATCACAGTGGAAAAAAAGGAACAGGGAAGATTATTAACCCTATTAACAAAATGTTGCCTCTTACCCAACCAAAGCACTAGTGATTGAGCCACCTAACTAGAAACTAGGGTTTCAAAGTCTTTGGCCTTACTGGTTACTTAGGGGGATTACATCTATAACTTGTGAGGTGTCTCATGGGAACGAAACTGTGAAGCCTTGTGGAGCCCCAAAGCAGGCAATACCACATAAACGTGTGCACATGCACCCACTATGTATGCACATGGCACACATGAGAGAGAGAGAGAGAGAGCAAAGGTTAATAGTATGAAAGCTAACTAAAAGAAAACCAGAATTATGCATATTACGCATGTAAACCATGAGTCTGAAAAGCTTACCAGGCAAATTGAACATGTAAGGTTGATCTCGAGCTTCAAAGAGTCAAACAGCCCACACGAGAGTGTTGGCTTGTCACCATCAAATGTCAGAGAACAGTCCTCAAAAACACCTGGTATGTTTGTTGTTTTCACATTGTTTTCTCTCAAGTTAATATAAAAAGCCATCAACTCACACAGCCATGGTGATTGTAGGATTTCAATGTGCATAACTTGAGCTTGTGATTTGAATGCCTGGCCTTGCTTAGAGTAATGAATCTGTGATGTCAAATAAGTTAATCAGACACTGGAACGTGCTGTGTTCGAAGGCCAACGGACATTATACATTGCTCAGTAAAATGGTATACCTTGTCATATTTCTTTAAAATTTTTCTCATTGCAATAGCATTTATTATAGCATAGTTGACAAGGTCTTTGCCTTGATGTATCAAAGTCCCATGATGACTGTGATGCAACTTGCCTTTGAACCAAATTAAGTATTTCCGAAACCCTGAAGCTAAATGCAACTCTAGCAATTTCTGAGCCCGTTCATTAAAACAACCAACAACTGCTGACATCTCGTTAAGAAGGGCAGGGAAAAATGTCCCATCACACACTGTAAGTAAACAAAATAACAATGAAAGTAAACAGTCTGAGTATTACAGACTAGATGATGCTAAATATAGAACTGGAAATGAAACCAATGTAGAATATCCCAAAAAGTGTAAGAGCACTGATGGAAAGATATGTAGCTGCATACATCCAAAAAGTGAAAGTCCTCGCACATATTACTGTTTGGTTATTGAAGAAGACAAGTTAAACAATAACAAAATAAATAATCTTATACATAGGACAACAAATTCTTATTAACCTACTCTCTCAATCCTACTAGCTAGTTTTGCAGACGCTGACACAGTCAAGGTACACTAGGATTAGAGATTATCATAGGGAAGGGGAAAAGTGGCCATCCGTGGATAAAGAAAAACAAAAAGGAATAGAAATCGAAGATGATTGAGAAGCCAGCTATCTAGGCCCAAATATTTTGCCTATATGACAAAGAAAACCAAGGAGAAAACATAGATTACCTTTCCACTCTTGTACACCAAAATCACCTGCCTTTCTACCTAAACAATCAACTTCTACCTACAACTTGCTAGTGGCATACTAGTCTCTTCAGATTGCAAGAGACAGCAACACCATTTCTAGTCATGCAGCCTGGGAAAAATTGTTTCAAAGAGCAAGCACAATGAACCGAGAGACAACTAAAAGGACTTGCAAATAGAGAAAACATCAACAAGGGATCATTTATTTGTTTTCTCCAGCTTTAAATCAATGCTCTTAAAAATCTATATTCTACGTGAAACCAAACGATTCTTTAGAAAAAATAGACAACAAAACCAGCAACTTCTCTTTGTCGCTATAACGCTAAATTCCCCCCCCCCCCACTAAAACATGGTGCATCTAGCTATTAAAATCAGATTCATGTGCCATCTAAAACATTCCATGTTTCCTCTCCTACCATGAACAATTCAGAGTACCAGTCCCCCGAATGAAAACTGCACACACGGTTGAAGAAAAACAAACAAAACCAAACCAATAAGAAGGGCAAACACGGGTACAAGAATTGTTCAGGAAAAATGGGGGAACAGAAAGGATCTAAGAAGAAGAATGATGGCAGAAACTGCAACAGGAAGGATACCTGCGCAATGGTCCGGGCATCTGTTGTTGGAGACAACAAGGCTGGCACCCCCCTCAACCCACCCCTCTGCCATCTCCTCTTCCCTTTCCTGCTGCGGGAAGGCGCCCCCCTGGGCATGGCACCCCCTACGGCACTTCTTCAGTATCTTCTTCAGCCTCTTCAGCCCCACTCCGGGCAGCTCCTTGTCCCTCCCCTCCATGTACTCCTGGTACCTCTTGCAGAACTTCATATCCACCCCCACACCTCACCAAGATCCTATCTTTTTGGCGAAAAATGATGAACCCAGATCCTAATTCTGCCCCAAAACACAGATTCCGCACCCCCAACTGCCTTGGAGATGTCTGAAGCCCTACCCCACAATTTATATAGAAGAAAAAATATAGGATTTTATACGAAGAATTCGAAGAGAGGGACGTCTATATATGAATGGGGACAAATAAGAGAAATAAAAGGAACGGAAGAGGGAAGGCGATGCTTGGTGAAGGAGGAGGCCCCCACGTCTTAGGCATTTATAGACGCGTTTCTTCTTGCTTCTCTCTGCTTCTCCCACGCTTCTACCTTCTTCTCCTGTTTACCTTATTTGTTTTCTCCTCCTCCCCACCATGCGCGTGGCCGACCAGGCTTATCCTGGGATGGCGAACCAGAAAGAAAACCACCTAGTGCCGCAGACCAGGGGCCCTGGAAAGGTTCACGGGCTGTACTGCCAGCCGCAGAAGACGGGGCCGGAGTCCAGCACTGGATCCGATCATGGCGGTGAGGGCCCCTTGGGGGCTGTCGAGATCGGGTCTTTTTCCCATGATCGCGCCGGAAGGTGATGGGAAAAGCCAAGAGGAAACGAGATAGGATTCCAAACAGGGATATGGGAGCCGCCGGGTTCCTTTGCGGCGGCGAACACTTGTCATCTCCTCGTGTTTGATGCGTATTTTATGAAAAAAAAAGGGACAAAAACAAATCTGTGGACTGGGTACGTAGGATCCCGTAGCTACTTGCCAATTTGCATGAAAAAAAATCGCCGATACAAATCCCACACCGGTGCTAACAATCTCCTTCGTCCTTAGCTGCTGCACTTCCGATGGTGGTTAAATATGACACAGGCTACATTTATGTTTGAATGCAATTTGACTTGAATTTTAAATCACATGGTGAGAAGATAGACAAACCACTAAAAATAGAAGCAAATACATAGCACAAACACCTGTTTAGTTTTTTAAAAAGTTTTTACAAAAAACAATTAAGATTTTTTTTTTGAAAGGGTAAGTCAATTGGTCGAGTATATATAATAGCTCCTAGGTGAGGAGAGTTTACATCTCATTAGACTCAATATTATTCTCCCAATTTAGAGATAGATCTGCATGGACAACATGTGGTTGAGTAAAAATTTACTTATATAACACATAAATATCACTTAGGTGATGACTTATCTCGATCCAAAAACTAAAGCTTTTGATCATGCAATTTCATGTGAAGTAGTCGAAGGCCGGGTACCATGTAAAGAATGAGTCAACTAGTTTCATTTTAAACGTTTTGCGCCTAGTCAACAAACTTCAGTGAATTATCCGATATGATCTTCGAGAGAGCATTTTTCGATACTCAAGTCAGTAACTAAAAGATGTGACAAGATAGACTTATCTTTTGAGATGATGTCCTCAGATCCCTCTTATGAAGAGGAGTAGGTAGAATTCTTTGTATTTTTTAATATAGAACTATTGTTAAGTCCCTTGACACCAAATTTATCTTTTGATTTCATGCCCTCGGATCCCTCTTATGAAGAGGGATAAGTAGAATTCCTTATATCTTTCGACAGGATGATGCTATTCTTATATCCTTAAGCACATCGATTACCATACGTGGACACGACAGAAGGCTAACCCTAGGATTCACGTAGGTTTTGACCCTACGAACTTTGCCGCGCTGGGGGAGGGGAGGGGAGAGCTACGCCCAAAAGACGTCTGATGATCTTACGGCTTGGGCTATTGGTGATGCAGGACTCGATCTTGGGCACATGGGTTTACTCTTGGATATCACAAAATAAATAAATTCAGATGGATGAATGATACAATTAAGTAATTAAAGATTCATTGTTATTCATTAATGTGATGAGTTAAATGGAAAGTGCTAAACGTATTTATATCATAATTAAATAAAACAACAGATGTTGAACAAATGTATATGATGGGAGAAGATCCGACTAGGCCCAACGTTAGGGGGCTGGCCCAAATAAGAGAAAGGGTCGAAGCACATTCGGCCCATAAAGTCAATCAAACAGAAACAACCCAGACGCCTTATTGAAATAGTGTAGATTCGGCCCAAGCGATGAGCTCAATTAATGACCTAATTCGGCCCAGCCGTAGCAAATAATCAACCGAAATGGGTCCGGCCCATTATGGTTAACTGATGTCCAGCCATCGGCCTATTAACGGGATATTTCAGCAATTTTCTCTCAAACCCCTAAATATAGTCCTATATCGGCTGCTACAAGAAGAGAACTTCCATCATCTGCTATAAAAAGAAGGCTATTTATTGCGGAAAAGGTACACCTTAAGCACTCAAGCTTCTTCTTCCTTCTAAATTAGTCTTCTCCAGAGACTGACTTTACCATCGGAGGGGGTTCTCCTGAGCCGAAACCCAAGACCCTCACTGATCGGTCTCTTCCTCTCGCAGGAGTCTCGGTTGCATTCTCCGTCAACTTCTTCGTCCGGGTCCGTCTCGGCAACTGGTCCTTCGGTTCACATTCGGATTCTGCCTTCGGAATCTATTAGTGATAGCTACGGCTACATCACTTGACGCCGTCTATGGGAAAGAAGCGTAATAGCAATGTCTCATCGACCAGTGACCAGACGATCCGGCCAGGATGAGGCGGAGATGCGAGCGACTCCGGCGCAATCACTCCACGCCGAAGGTACTCCGTCCGTCCTTCCGCAAGGTCCCGTCCTCCCAACAATACCAGAGTCCCACGCTCCCAAGGACGACCGAGTGGAAGAGCTCCAGCAGCAAGTGGCCACACTGACCACTACTGTTACCTCTTTGGCACCATTGCGGGATATGGTTTCTGCTATCGCCCAGCATATGGGGTTGTTGAACCAACCCGCACATCAGGTACCGCATCTTCCTCAGTATTGCCCTGTTACTCAACCTGCGAAGGGGCAGCCAACGCCCTCGCGGGCGTTTCACAACGAAGCAGCATCAGCGCGCAGCAAACCATTCGGGCTGCAAGGCCGAATTCCTCGCGCCAGTCATCTTATGACGGAGTAAGACAATGTTTCGTCCGGATTTCATCCGACTGAGGCCGAGGGACGTTCGGCCGCTACTTCAACAACTCCGAAGCTGGACCGGAGATTAACAGAGATGAGGAAGGAAATGCAACAGATGGTCTCCCGGCCATATGGGGCACCTCTGGCCAGCACGATCCTGGAACATACTCCTTTCTCCCTGGAACTTCTGGCCATTGAGGTACCTTCCAACTTCAAGTTACCAAAAGGTCCTCTGTATGATGGAATGACAGATCCAGTCTGCCATTTCCAAATATTTAACTCTTACCTCTCTGTCCGGGGGGTTTCTAAGGCGGTCCGCTGCCATCTCTTCCCCCTCACTCTTGAAAAAATAGCATCTACTTGGTTTGAAATATTGGCCCCCAATTCCATTCATTTATTAGTACAATTAGGTCAACTGTTTATCGACCAATTCTATGATGCCACTCGACAATGCAAAACCTCGGCCAGTCTACTTGCCATTCGGCAAGGGCCGACCGAGACTCTTCAAGAGTACTTTACTAGGTTCCAGACCGAAGCAACCCATATTCCGAACCTGGATAGCTCAATTGCGGTCTCGACCATCATCAGCGGATGCACAGACAAAGGACTTCTCAGGTCCATCGGGAAGCGTCATCCTCCTACCTTCCAGGATCTAGTGGCTCGGGCCGACAAATATATCAACCGGGAGACCCTGATAATGTCCAAGGGCAAGAGTGCTGCCGAGACAGTATCGGCAATTACCCCGCCAGCGGTACGTCCTCGCCCTAAAGATCATGAACCCTCTCGTAAGAGATACCGGAGAGAAGAATGGGGCCGAGACAAAAGCCGATATCCGCAACAACGGTACATTCCACTACCAGCTCCTCTCTCCCGGATGCTCATGGAAGCGAAAGGCATGCTTCGGCAGCCTGAGCGCATCAAGACTGATCCTCGTCGAAGGGACTCCCATAAATATTGTGAGTACCATCGGGAAACTGGGCATTCAACAGACGAATGCCGACACCTTTGGGAGGAGATTGATCGCCTCATCCGAGAAAGGCCGCCTGCCGCAATACCGACGAATGCAACCTCAGTAGCGACAAGGCCGAGACGCCCCAGCAGCGCCAAGGCAACCTCAACTCCCAGATAAAGAAGCACCACCGTCGTCGAAGGCTACTTCGACCCCGGCAGAAGCATCGCATCAGCGACCTAGCGCCGGATCAATTATGATGATATCTGGAGGACCGGGAGAGGGAGCGTGGCGTCGTCGTGCCGAGGCGGCGTCAGATGTAGCAGCGATCGATGCTAAGCCGAAGCGACCTCGTCAATAAGACATCGTCTTTGACCAGGAGGATCTGACTGACGTTCAGGTCCCTCATGATGATGCCCTTGTTGTAAATACTGTATTAAAAAATTACGATGTTCATATCTTCGTTGATAATGGGAGTGCACCTAATATGCTTTTTTATGAATGTTTCTTAAAAATGGGTCTGACCGAAGCTGATATGAAGCCTCACTGGGGGCCCCTGTTCGGTTTTAATGGTGCACCCTGTCGGGTGGAGGGCATCGTCTGGCTACCTGTTACCCTTGGTACAACACCAAGGCAACTAACTATTGAGAAGGATTTTGTCGTCGTGAAAATCGATTCAGCCTACAATGCTATTTTTGGCCGAAGGCTGATCGGAGGAATTGGAGCTGTGCCTTCGTCCTACCACCAAAAATTGAAGTTTCATACCAGTCACGGAGTCGGCGAGGCGAAAGGGAATTAAGAAGCTGCTAGACAATACTACATGATCTCGGTCAAAGGGAAGGCTGCAACCGAATCCCTTTCGATCGAGTCTTCGGCCGAAGCATCTCCATGAGAAGAGCTTGTGTCTATTCCAGTTCCAGGAGGAGAAGGTCGAACGCTGATGATAGGCTTCGGCCTTGAGAAAGCCGAAGCCAAAAGACTCGCCAGCTTCTTAAAGGAGAACATCTACGTCTTCGCCTGGTCTCCCTCGGATATGCCTGGAGTCGACCCGGAAGTAGCGGAGCACCGGTTGCACGTCAATCTGGATCAACCTCCGGTCAAGCAGAAGCGGCGCATCTTCAACCAGGAAAGGAGAATGGCCATCCAAGCTAAAGTACCAAAGGGGCTAAATGCGAGACATCTCCGAGAGGTACATCATCCGGAGTGGATCGCCAATGTGGTGATGGTGCCCAAAAAAGACGGTAAGTGGCGAATGTGTGTTGATTTCACTAACCTCAACAAGGCTTGTCCGATGGACAATTTTCCGCTACCTTAGATAGACCAGATGGTGGATGCCACTTCCGGCCATGAACTACGCAGCTTTCTCGATTCGGGCTATCACCAGATCCGAATGCATCTTATGGACGAGGACAAAACAAGTTTCACGACAGACCTCGACCTATATTGCTACACCCGGATGCTTTTCGGCTTGAAGAATGCTGGAGCAACTTATCAACGCCTCGTCAACAAAATGTTCGCCCCACAGCTCGGCCGAAACATGGAGGTCTACATCGACGATATGCTGGTAACAAGCCGCGTCGCCACTGATCATTTGGCCAATTTGGCTAAAACATTCTCTACCTTGCGCAGGTACAAAATAAAGCTGAACAACCCTGCCAAGTGTGCTTTCAGCGTAGCTTTAGGGAAGTTCCTCGGCTATATGGTCACCCGCCGAGTGGTGGAGGTGAATTCTACAAAGATTGCGGCTATCCTTCAAATGCGCCCTCCGGCGAACATCCGAGAAGTTCAAAGGCTAAGCGGGCGGATTGCTGCGCTGAGCTGCTTCATGTCAAGGGCAGCGGACCATTGTTTCCCTTTCTTCAAACTACTAAAGAAGACCACCAATTTATCCTGGACAGACGAATGCCAATCGGCTTTCGATTAGCTGAAGACTTATCTTTCTAATGTTCCAGTCTTGTCTAAGCTAGTCCAAGGAGAACAACTGTTCATTTATCTCGCCGTCTCAGAAGCTGCTATTAGTGCCGTCCTTATCAGAGAAGAAGATGGTATTCAAAGGCTGGTTTACTATATAAGCCGAGTGCTCCACGGAGCGGAGCTTCGGTATCCAACTCTTGAGAAGCTGGCCTTGGCCCTCGTCGCCTCCGCGAGAAGGCTTCGGCCTTATTTCCTTGCACACTCAATAAAGGTCCTCACAGATCAGCCTTTAAGGCAAGTTCTCTCTCGGCCAGAAGTGTCTGGGAGACTAGCTAAATGGGCGATCGAATTAGGGGAATTCGACATCTCCTATGGACCTCGGACTACAATAAAAGCTCAAGCTCTAGCCGACTTCATCGCTGAGCTTACTCCTGAGTCATCTTCGGCCCCTCAACCAGAGATAGTCGGAACAAATCCTGAGGCCGAAAGAACTTCGGTTCCAGTATCTTCGGCTGCTGAATGGCAATTGTATGTTGACGGATCCGCATGCTCTTCGGGTAGCGGCGCCGAGTGGATCCTGGCTTCTCTAGAATGAGTCGTCACCGAGTATGCCCTGCGCTTCACCTTCCCAGCCACTAACAATGCCGCCGAGTACGAAGCCCTCATATCCGGCCTTCGGGTTGCTAAAAGGCTCGGTGCGCAAAAGATAAAGGCTTTTAGTGACTCTCAGCTTATCGTCAGCCAGATCACCGGGGAGTACGAAGCCCGAGACGTATTGATGGCGTCCTATCTTCAGGTAACTCATAAAATCATTGATGAATTCATTTCTTTTGAGAATGTGCGGATCCCTCGGGCCGAGAACACTCGAGCCAATGCCCTCTCTCGGCTAGCATCAACATATGATGGGGGAGGAAGCCGAATGGTCTTGATAGAAGAGCTATCTGAGTCAAGTCTCCAAGAACCCAAGGTTATGCAAGTGAATGATTCCGAAAGAGAAATCTGGATGACTCCATTAATCGCTTTTATCCTCCGAGAGGAGCTCCCGTCCGATCCAAAAGAAGCAAGACGCATCCAGCAACGTTCTTATCATTTCTTAATTCTAGAAGATGTATTATATAAGAAATCATTCGGCTGACCACTCTTCCGATGTCTCGGCCCGACCAAAGCCAATTATATCCTTCGGGAAGTGCATGAAGGAATCTGCGGAGCACATGCAAGAGGAAGGGCTTTGACCCACAAACTATTAAGGCAAGGGTACTGGTGGCCGACACTCCGAGAGGACGCAACTAGTCTCGTCCGCTGCTATAACCAATGTCAGAGGTTCAGTTCTCTCATTCACCAATCAACAACCATTTTAACACCTCTGTCAGACCCTTGGCCTTTCGCCCAATGGGGGATTGACATTCTAGGACCCTTTCCCATTGCCACCGGCCAGAGAAAGTTCCTTATTATAGCAATAGATTATTTCACAAAATGGATTGAAGCCGAGCCTCTTGCGTCTATCACTAATACTAATGCATGGAGGTTCGTATGGAAGTCTATTATTTGCCGCTACAACACCCCTTGGGTGATTATATCAGATAATGGCAAGCAGTTTGACAGCAACCGGTTCAAAGACAACTGTTCAAGCTTCGGCATTTTGCACAAGTTCACTTCGGTAGCTCACCTTCAGACAAATGGCCAGGCTGAAGTCACTAACCGAAGCATATTACGAGGACTGAAAACTCGCCTTGGCGAAGCCAAAGGCCGATGGGTAGAAGAGCTGCCGAGTGTACTATGGGCTTATCGAACAACAAGCCGAGCCTCTACCGGAGAGACCCCATTCCGAATGGCTTACGGAGTGGAAGCAGTTATCCATGTTGAAATCGGCCTGCCTTCGCCGAGGGTTCTTGCTTATAATCCGGAGAATAATGGTGAAGCCCTAAGGGATCACCTTGATCTCATAGAAGAAATTAGGGATCAGGCTCGCATTCGGCTGGCAGCATACTGTAGACACGCTAATTTTGACATTATTTTGAGTAAATTTCATGTCATATAATGATGCCTCAGAATGGTCTGATATTTAATCATTGGTTAATTTTTATTGATCTTTTTGGATTAATTATCTAAATAGTATCGGGTCAGATAGACATAATTTAAGTTAATTAATTAAATTAATTTTAACTCAAATTTTGATTAAAATATGAAAAAGTCTAAAAGACGTCGACCTGTGTAGACGCCATTTAGAGTTTATTCATATTTTGATATTTAAATTTGAATTTGAATTAATTGATTAATTAGTTAAAAGACGTCTTCCAAGTACGACGCCATTTAGGTTTCTTAAGCTGTTTCTATCTCTTTTTTCGGATGTATATCCTTATCTTAATTAGTCTAAAAGACGTTTTCCATGGACGACGCTTTTTATATAATTACAGATAATGATGAATTAATCTGTATTTGTCTGTTTGTTAGTTGGATAAACTTCAAATTCTTCCATGTTAATCTATTAGTAACCGCGGATGTAAAGCCTATAAATATCCAACCCCTTGGTCATTGAAAAGTTAGTGATGGTGAGTGATAAAAAGTGATAATAGTGATTACGAGTGATGATAAGTGATTAAAGTGATAATTCTTGAGAGGTTAGTGATAATTCTGAGTGATCCAAGAAGAAGACGACGTCCAGACGCTGAAGGATCGAGGTGCTGCTGCTGCTACTTCCAGGAGTTCTTCGTCCACTCTTCGTCCTTTCAAGATCCATTCAAGACCAAGGCTTTCCAGAGGCCATTCAACTTAGTTTTCCTATTTTCATCATATTGATTTCATCATCATATTAAGATCAAATCTCATTCATCACATCATTCCATGCAACACACTCACTAGCATAATTTCAAACATATTTGTTTAAGGGGTTTAAAAGACCATCATACAAGTGAGTTCAATTGTTCAAGTTGCATGATTAAAATTTCTACTGGAATAGATACTATATCTATTTGAGTTCTCATTGTTTTTCTCTCTTTCCTTTCATTTTCTTGCAAAATACGAAAGGAGATCAAGGGGAGAGAATCAACAAGGAAAATGGAAAGTTGGATGATCCTCAAAGTTCAATAAGCAGTCAAAGCAAAAACAAAGATAGAAAGGGCTCTCTTTCTTCAGCCGGCTGAAGGAGGGGAATCAAGGACTCGAACATCTCCGACATCCAAAACAGGTAGGCGATCAAACTTTTTCTTTTAGAACTTTTTAGTTAAAAGTTTCTGGCGATCACATTCACTTAGTTTTGATAGGTTTATTTGTCACATAAACAACATAATTTTTCATGATAATCACACACCCAATTTGAGCACTCACAGTTTTTTGGCAATCACGGTGGGACTTGGTCTCGCCATCTTTTTAATCTTTGTTCTTGTTTTTATCAATCGGGCACCTACGGTGCACCACCTGTGTCTCTCGACACGCCATCACCGATCGGTGAGTTTTTAGTTTAGTTGTTATTCCTACGTGCACCACGTGCACACCCTTGCGGCAAGATCTTGCCCTCCCCATTTGATTGGTTGAAGAGCTGTTTTTGTGATAAGAAGCATGTGTGATTGAGTGATTGTTTTGTTGTTTACATGATAAGTAATCCTGTTAAAAAATTGAAATAAAAAAGATTCGCACGAGTCGATTATTTACCGCTTTCATCCTGTTTGTGTGAGGAGGAATCGATCTAGAAATTTCTCCTGAAATATTGAATATGTGACTTGAAAAGCGTCCAGGAGCAGCGATGCGTTTCATACCGCGGCGCCCAACCCAGATGCCTTTCAGGCAATTTTCTCTGCTGTCTGCCGCCTGAGTTTCTGTAAAAAAAAAGTTTTTGTTTGAATAGCGTCGACCAATAGCGATGCGATTCAGGCAGTTTTTTGTTTCTTCTTCAGTTCTCAGATTTTTGATCTGTTTGCTACTACACATTATGTATTAAGCATTAGAGGCCACCCAGGCCACAGGTCATACGCACTGAGGCTAACACCCTCCTCTTCTTTTAGGAACACCCTTCTTGACGTCTTCACCTCTTTCTGATTGGGTCGGTCCCTCGATCAGACTAGAGTGGTTGGCGTTAAAGACCTCCGTAAGTCTCCAAAATCAAGGTATTCTTCCTTGTTCATCGGGCTGGTTGTACCAATCGAAGTCTTGGTTAGATTTTCATAACGTTGTGAGAGAAAGCCATAGAGTATAACGATGGAAATTGAATTGAAACTAGGATCCTACCCCTTGAGTGAATTTGTGATTAATTGAATCCAAATAACCTAACAAGGAATCCTGAAATAACGTTAAACATCCACTTGTTTGCTTAATCTCTGTGCAACTTGTTTGCAAATCTTTGAAAAAAATCTAATATCATGCTACTTCGATCAGGAAGGGATTTGAGCATGGCTCTAGATGCCATAGTCAACTACGAGGGAGATGCTAATACCCCTCTTGAGTCTGGTTACCATTTTGAAAGCGGGGGAGATGCTGATGCCCCCCGTAATCCTCACCCTCGTCTAGTTCGATATGAGGGAAATGTCCCAACCCCTCTTCCTTGTGCTCATGATCAATATTCTGATCTCCCTTCGCACGTACATGCGATTACTAATCTTATTTTCGAGGGGGACATGAACCCTAATGATCCCTCCAGTTCTGCGTCGACGTTGGCCTCGAGATCTCGTTGCGCCGAGGCCACTTTACCCGCGGCCAGTTGATCCGCAGCCTCGTCCACATCCATCAACTTTCGGTGGATGAGAGCCTGGCGACGAGCGAGAGCCTCGCACATGATCGTGGCCTGAAAGAAGAAAACGAGAAACATAAGACGAACCAACAAGAAATAGTAAGTACTAAGATAATCGAAGCTCACTCACCTAGACGGTATAACGAATACACTGCCAGGAGAGACCCTCCGAAGACAGCTCCTGGATTTCATCCTCGGCCATGTGGATGGCCAGGCTCCGTGCAAGGCACACGCACATTTGGGAGTCATCCAGACTGTCGTCCGCGAAGACTCCCGTATCCGGACGCCAAGGCTCATGTCCGTATTCCCGGGACATATGAGTCCCGGCCTTCCCAAACGGGAATGAAGCTGCTGTCTCCATTGCTGTCATCGCGGCCGGAGGTGAGTCGCCCCTTTGCGGTTGAGGTGGTGAGGCCGCTAGTGGTGCCTCCCGCTGCGAGGCCAACTTCTTAGCCAGCCGGGCGGACTCTCTCTTACCATGGTTGCCCCGCCGCCACCTCCTCTCGGAGCGCTCGCTCCCATGGGCAACAACCTTGCCTTTCTCCCGTCTCTCTCGTTCGAGAGCAGCCGCGGCCGCCCTTCCTTCGGCGGAGGCCGCCGTCTGTCGGACTGGAGAAACGTCCGACGCCGATATGACATCGGCCGATAGCCCTTCGGCTGGGCGCGACCTTGACGGACAGGAGGGCGCCGGCTGTGTTGAGATCCGGGCCATGAGCGATCCGAGGCCGGACATATCTGAAAGAAAAATGAAGAGTTAGAAGAAATTCAGTGGCGATCGTATGACCCAAAGCCGACTTACCCTCGGCTGCAGCTTCGGCACCCTCAGGCGGATGACGGGCCTTGGCCGGGGTCCTGGTTGTCGCGGTAGCTCTCGCCGCGGTCTCTCCCGAGGTTTGATCAGGAGGAAGATAGGGAGAGGCCCGGGCATGAGAATGCGATGGGTCCGGCCAAGCTCCCATCCCAACAAGCCTGTCCTCGTCTTCTAGAAGCTCGGCTATATTGAAGGGAGCGTCATCCTCGAAGAGATGGGCATCGGTAAGTTGCCTGAGGCTGAGGAAGGGCTATCAGAAATCCCCTCGACTAGGGGTCCCCATTCGGTAGGGAAGGGCCAGACACTTTTATTTCCCTCCGATAGAGTAATGAAGAAGAAACCCTCTTTCCAATGATGAATGGACGAGGGCTTCCCGGAGAAGATGCCCCGGCCGAAGCGGGGAATGAAGCAGAACCAAGAAGATTTTCATTAGGGTTTGATTTTAAAAAGATAGCGAAAAATATTTACAGAAGGAGAGAGATCGAAAGTAGAATTAAGGATCAAGAAAGCATATACAGTCCGCCAGGAGTTCGGAAAAAATTGAGACGGACCCAGTCCGTAGAAGTTCAAAAGATTAATGATAAAAGGATGAAGGGGAAGACAAAACCTAGCCAGAAAGCTATGTTCGTAGATTGAGAAAGCACTCGGCCGAGGGGAGTTGGCCCTCGTATGCCTCCCAGGCCGGATGGGTGTCATCCAAGAAGGGATTATATACCAAAGAGTAATGTCCTTCAACGATTGAGTGCTAAGGGCAGATGCCACATCCGAAACTTGCTCGGTCGGACGGCGGCCGGAAACAGAAGGCTCGGCGGGAGCAGGGACTGATTCGGTTTCGCCCGCCATATCAGAAGGGAAAGGGTTCAAGGAAAAAGGAGACGATAGAGAAGGCTGAGGAGCAGGTTTAGACGAAGAGCATGATGAACTGCTCTCGGCCGAAAAAGAACTATTGGACATGTATCAAAAGAAAAAAAGGCTAGAGTTGAGGTTTACCCTCAGATTATGAACTCTCCAGCGATCGACAAGACGTCCTCGGACGGCCTCGATGGAACACTCGCGGCCGAAGAAGAAAAGACGTGCGACAGTGCTGCTCGCAGGAACGCTCTGTCGTGAAGAAGAAGAGAGAGAAAGTGAAGGAACAGTTTTGAGGCGAACGAAGGCAGTATTTATAGGGGAACCTAAGGGGGTCGGATGGCAGACCAACGGCCGAGATCCTCCGACCTTTCGGCTGCTCCTCGCTCGGATGTTCGTCACGTGTCCCGTCCTTTGTCATGATGACAAGCGGGCTGCGCGATCGGAGAAAAGCAATCAACGGCCGGGAGTGGCTCGACCCTTTAGATATTCCTCCGGATGCTCGCCACGTGTCCCGATCCCCGTATCAGGAGCTGGAGCGGCCGTGATCCGGGTGAGTTCTTAGGCAGAGAGCCGAAGACAGCGGTAATCCGAGTGATGATCATTGATGGTTAAGATCTCCTGTGCTTTCAACTTCCCGTCCGGATGCTCGACACGCGTCCCTTACTCATCGCGAAGCGAGCATGATGGCGAGATATTCAAAGTCATTCATGTCATCATCTGGCGCCCATAATGTTTCGACAAACCAACCTGTACTTTCGGCTTGGGACGAAGGTACTCGTCATCAACTTTTGGATTGGGACGAAAGTATTCGTCATCAAGTTTCGGCTTGGGACGAAGGCATTCGTCACCATCTCTCGGCTTGAGACAAGACTGACCCACTTACAGTTTTTGAGACAAGAATGTATCGAACAGTTTCAAATGATGGTCATCTATCGGATTTGGTGTCTTTCCATAAGGGCTTCGGATTTTACTCTCGGCGTTTCACAAAGTTGAGAACGACGAGAGTAGCGGACCCTGTGATGGGGGAAGATTCGACTAGGCCCAACGCTAGGGGGCCGGCCCAAATAAGAGAAAGGGCCGAAGCACATTCGGCCCATAAAGTCAATCAAATAGAAACAGCCCAGGCGCCTTATTGAAATAGTGTAGATTCGACCCAAGTGATGGGCTCAATTAACGACTTAATTCGGCCCAGCCGTAGCGAATAATCAACCGAAATGGGTCCGGCCCATTCTGGTTAACTGTTGTCCATCCATCGGCCTATTAACGGGGTATTTCAGTAATTTCCTCTCAAACCCCTAACTATAGTCTTATATCGGCTGCTACAAGAAGAGAACCTCCATCTTCTGCTATAAAAGGAAGGTTATTCATTACGGAAAAGGTACACCTTAAGCACTCAAGCTTCTTCTTCCTTCTAAATTAGTCTTCTCAAGATACTGACTTTACCATCGGAGGGGGTTCTCCTGAGCCGAAACCCAGGACCCTCACTGATCGGTCTCTTCCTCTCGCAGGAGTCTCGGCTGCATTCTTCGCCAACCTCTTCGTCCAGGTCCGTCTCGGCAACTGGTCATTCGGTTCACATTCGGATTCTGCCCTCGGAATCCATTAGTGACAGCTTTGGCTACATCAATATATTTTCTCTACACGTTAATTGGATACAAAGATATGATAGTTTTATTCGAAATTTCATATACATGTATATAATAAGCATATTTAACTATGTGATATATCGATGATAGCGGTGAACGGGGAGATCTTCATGAAGAATTTCAAATAAGAGAACAACATTGTTAAAGGGGGCCAAATTAGACAAAATGATGCAAGGCTTTCAACAAATAGAATGTAGCAAAATTTTCATGGTGCCATGGTCCCTCTACCCCTTCCTTAAATTTGCCTTGTTGGATGCTCTCAACGTTGCTAACATGAGGAGTCTTTTATAAGATAGAAAAAGGGTTTTTTTTTTTTATATCGATCGATCCCTATAAACATACTGAATTTAAAATAAATATCTGTATCTTGCATATTATTAGTCCTTATAAATTTAACATGATTTAGTAATAAATCCATTCAATTAAGAATCATTAAAAAAATAAATCGATATGGAATATGCTACAAAGCAATGTTAAAAAGGACAAAATTATTTGAAATAACTCTAAAAAATAAAAAATTGAGTCCCATTTAACAGTAAAAAGTGACCTAAGCTATCAGTGCAGTCAAAATTAAGAAACATTAATTTTTTTAGCCCACTGGAACATGCCCCACATGTCCAATCTCTAATCAGATGATTCAAAAAAATTAAAAAGTTAAAAAATATTATTAGGCTCGACCTATTAAGGTCATCTTTTTTCCTGTTTAGTAGGACTCAATTTTTTATTTTTTAGTCATTTCAAGTTTTTTCATCCATTTTAAATTGGCTCGAAGAATATTTAGTGAATATTTTGCTTCTTTTAAAAGATTCTTAACTAGAAAGATTTATTACTAAATTATATTAAGTTTACAAGGACTAACACCAAAATATGCAAGATATAGGAATTTATTTCAAATTTATTATGTTTATAGGGATCGATATCGAAAAAAAGCCTCTTTCGAATTATAAATTGGAGATCAGATTGTACAGTCACTGTAGACACGCTAATTTTGACATCATTTCGAGTAAATTTTATATCATATAGTAATACCTCATAATGGTCTGATATTTAATCATTGATTAATTTTTATTGATATTTTAAAGTGTCGGGTTTAACATACATGTTTAAGTTAATCAATTAAATTGATTTTAGCTCAAATTTTAGTTAAAATATGCAGAAATTCTAAAACGTGTCAACCTGTGTGGACACGATTCAGAATTCTAAAATGTGTCAACCTGTGTGGACGCGATTCAGAATTCTTTCTAAAACGTGTCAACCTAAGTGGACGCGATTCAGAATTCTAAAACTCGTCAACCTGTGTGGACGCGATTTAGAGTTTATTCCTGTTTTAATGTTTAAATTTGAATTTTAATCAATTGATTAATTAGCTAAAAGGCGTCTGTTAAGGTCGACGCGATTTAGGTTTCCTAAGCTATTTTAACTTCTCTTCCGGATGTTTATCCTTATCTTAATTAGTGTAAAAGACGTCTACACACGTTGACGCGTTTTAGCTAATAAAGATAAAGATAAGTTCTCCCGGATATTTATCCTTATCTTAATTAATCTGAAAGGCGTCAGCCATGGTGGACGCGTTTTAGATAATTACAGATAAAGATGAATTAATCAGTATTTATCTGTCGATTAAAGTAGATAAATCCTAAATTTTTCTATGTTAATCGCGAACGCAGAAAATGCATATAAATACCTTGCATCTCAAGAGTTAAAAAAAAAAAAAAAAGAGAGAATTGAGTTGAGCCATAGCGTTATAGCGAATTGAAGATCGAAACAACCACGTCGGAACGCCGGAGCGCTGCCATTTCCAGAAGACGGCGTCCCTCTTCAAGATCTTCATCTCTTCAAGGCTTCAACTGGGCATAAGTTTTTCATTTCTGAATTTCATTTCACATATTCATTAGTTTCATTTTTATATTCACTTCATGTAACACACACCACAACATCAATCTTCCAAAACCTATTTGTTTTAAAGGGGTTTCAAAGCCATTTAAACAAGTGAGTTGCTGTTTTAAGCATGTGTATAATCATAGTTAGTTTTGATATTATTTCCATTTGAATTCTCATCATCATTCTTCATTTCTTTATTTTTCTGTTTTCTTTCTTTGTCTCTGCTGCACTCAACAACAACAACAAGAGATCAAAAGGGGGAAATCAAGCACAAAGCCAGAAGAACTTCTGGACGATCCTCACATTCAACAGCAAGAACAAAAGAACAAAGAAATGGCTCTCTTTCTTCAGCCGGCTGAAGGAGGGGAACCAATGACTCATTCTTCCGCGTTTAAACAGGTAGGCGATCAAATCTCTTTTGAAGCTTTTTAGTTAAAAGTTTCTGGCGATCACTGCACTTTAGTTGCTGTTTTTAATAGGTTAGTTTACACTAAACAATATAGTTTTTCATATTAATCACACGAGCATTTTCAGCACCTACAGTCACATGGGGCATGTTCGGGATAACCTAAAAAAGTTAAATTTTATATTTTAGCGAAAAACTCAAAATTTAAAAAGAGGTATAAGTCACTTTTCCACAGTGAGTTAAACTTAAACTCGCATTTTACCATGGTAGAGTTAAGCAAAAATGATGGAAGTAAATAGTAGGGTTTAAAAATTTAAAAAATTAAGTATGTAAAGACTAAATAAAAAATATGCAAGATACAAGGATTTATTTCATTCAATATGTTTATAGGAATCAATATCGAGAAAAGCTAGAAAAAATGCCTCTAGTATCCTCTGAGAGTGCAAATGAGCCGAGTAAAGCGGAGGTTTATCTTGTTCAAACTTAATTCGATTAATTTTAATTGAGTTCGAGTTCAAGCGAGTATCTATGGTTATAGTTGTTCAAGTTTGATTCATTTAGATATTAAACGAGTTTGAATCGACTATCAAGTAGCTCATGACCCAAATGAGTCCATCACAAATCTGATCCATATATATTTTTAATTTAAATTTATAAGCTCGGGTCAAACCATGATGAGTATTCCCTAGCTATTTGATAGAAAAATTTATAAGATGTTAAATATTTTATCAATTAAATTTATTTATGAATAAAATAATTATTTATAATGAGTATGTAAACGAGCTCTTAACGACTATTAGAAGAGCTCTAAACGAATACTTAAACGAACTTGTTTATGAACATAATCGAGTCGAGCTCGCTCATATTCAAGTTTGACTTGTTTAATGAATTGAACTCAAATTTTTGTTCAAAATTTTGTAATTTAATTTAATAAATGAGTCAAGTTAAGCTATTATCAGATACCCTTACGGGTTATTCATGGAGCGAATTAGTTCATTTGCAGCCTCCAATCCTCCAAGTTGTTAATAATAAGAGAAGAGAAAGAAGAAAAAAGGCATCGCTACTGGCATGGCCACTGAAGGATGGAAAGGAGCAAGCGTGCTTAAATAAATGGTAATTAAGATGGTGTTTGATTTGACATAAAATATTATATAAAATATATTTTATGTCCAAATAAATATAAACTTAGACATTCTTCTTACTAAGTCAACTAATCCGTTTCTTTCACTATTACATTACTGCTATAAAATCCGGGCATTCCGGAGTGGTGGGGAAGTGGAGACCATCGGAGCTGACTGGTTATTTCTGGAACAATAAGAATAAAGGATTTTTACTTCTCAGTTTCCGTAATCTTTCATTATTTCTTTCTTAAAAGTCGTTACAATTTTCATATTTTCTTAAGATCTCTTGTAATCTTTGAATTATCTTTAAAAAGCCCATCCCAAGTAATTTTTCAGGGAGAATTGGGGGGTCTTTTAAGGATGCTTTAAATAATTGTAAAGACTGAAAAATTATAAAAAATATTAAAAATTATAAAAAGTAAAAAGTAAAAAAACCAACAGATGATGATGAACGAAAATCACGTGACGCTTTTGATCGGAGGTGTTCCCATTACGGCAAGTCAGCCAGCGGGTCGGTGATTGCTCACGTGAGAAGATGGCGACCGAGGACGTCTACCTGATCAAGATGCATCGTGAAGATCCGAGGCCAGCCAACCGCTTGATCGATGGGGTTTTCTGATGCGTGACAGATCCACCCGTCGGTTACAACGACCCGACCAATTTCCGATGATGTCACTCTTACGTAATGGGCCCCCAACATCCGTTTCGACCCTGCCACGGCCTATGTGTGCTGCCCTCTTGTTGGGGCCGAGGACGTCCACCTGATCAAGATGCATCGTGAAGATCCGAGGCCACCCAACCGCTTGATCGATGGGGTTTCTGATGCGTGACAGATCCACCCGTCGGTTACAACGAGCCCACCAATTTCCGATGATGTCACTCTTACTTAATGGGCCCCCAACATCCGTTTCGACCCTGCCACGGCCTATGTGTGCTGCCCTCTTGTCGGGGCCGGGTGGGTTGGTCGGTGAGTGCGACACCAACATCAACGATTCATGGGGAAGACTACAAGGATATTTGGCCTTTAAAGATGTATGCAATCTTTGAATGAGTTTTTTTTTTCAATCAAATCGTAAATGAGATACATGATGTTCCATATTTTATCAATTTTTTGTTTAATAAAAATGGATGGACTAAACTCTATTTTTATGTTTAAATTTTACTTTTTTACTTTTTACTCTTTTAAAATTTTATTTTAGCAAAAAATAAAACTTAGCAAATAACTCCCTAAAAATAATCACATATTTTCAGAAAATCTCCTACATCATACGTATATGTAGAAAACTCCATGATTTTTCTCCTTATTTTAAAAGAAGTCCTAATTTTTAAGTGAAATAGCTAATATTAGACTTGATAGTAGGGGGTTATATCTCTACTTGTATAATTATTATATAAGGATTGTTTTGCATATAGTCATATATATTTTATTGGAGGTTTTCTGCATATATGGGATTCTTTAAGGAGTTATTTGTTAAAACTCCAAAAAAAAAGACCCCTTTTACTAGGTCTGCAAATGGATATTTTCCGTTTATCCGCTATGTTTCTTTTTTTTATTAATGTATATTAAAATCTATTAAAGACCACCCATTAAGTTATAAGAAATAAAAACGGATATCAAATAATTATAGGAGTCGGAAATGAAAAATAGTTGTTTCTGCATCCCCTAACCCGTTTCTATTTTCAAATTATCATATATCTTATACATATTACTTTATAAGGTAAAAACTGAACACATTAGACATATCCCTCTCATATCCAACGGTGAGAATATATTTTGATAATTTGACAAAAGTAAGGCCACAATAAGAAATAAGAAACTTGTTTCAAATTTAATGCGATTTTATAATGTGTGATTTTGGTAGGTTCACACTTGGTCCGCTAGATAAAGTAGATTTCAAAATTCAAAGTTTACGGTGAACAGCATAGTGATGATGATTACATAAACTTATTTTTACTTCTGTTTTCATTTTTTATTTTTTATTTCAAAATAAAATAAATGCGAAAGCTGAAACACTTATTTTTATTTCTGTATCCGTCTTCAATAAACCTTATAAAAATCAAAAGCAAAGAGTGTCATTTTTGTCTCTGTTTTCGACCAGCTTACGTCTTACCTTTTACAAACTTATGTTGAAGAGTTGCTTTATATAATTCAAGAACAAAATACTAGTGTTGATCACCCACCTCATGCGGGAAAGAAAGTGGGACACATTTTTTCATTCTAACATTTTCCACATTCCCATTAGCAAAAATTAACCGGCAATGCATGTATCTAACGTTTAGTTGGATACTCTAATTCCAAAATATTCGGGTTATGGAATTGTTTGTGACCACATCTCTGAGACAGAAAATTTATTTATATATTTCGAGACTTTAAAAGTATCTCTCTACCAATACGTTTAAATAATTATTTTAATACCCTGAAATCTTCAAATCCTTAGGTCTGAAGTCCATTGATAAAGAATGTCCTTAGAATATTTTAACAGTAATTAGCAGGGAAAAGAAAAAAACATGTCTGTTCTCAAATTAAAAAATGAAAAATCTCCCTCCACATTGTTCTATTTTCATCTCTCTCTTTCTCATATGAACTAATCAGCAAAAAACAACTCTCTTTCTAACTCTCTATATGTCTTGGCATCATACGTATATGTGTGTATCATATGCTTGCGCGCATTGCATTCTGCACAAAAACGATCAAGCAGTGTTGCTACTGCTATATATCGCAGCTTCCCTCTCATCCTAGCGAGGCCAAAACAACAATATCAGTGCTTGCCGATATTATTGTGGAAGGTAGAAGAAAGTGGCCGACGGCGAACTCCCCCCTCTATGGGGGGACAGTGTTACTATCGTTCTATTAGGAATAGAGATCTTTTAAGTATAAGGTTAGATTGAACTCAGTCAGTACATAAAAGAAAAGATTTTAAAAAATTCTTTCATGCATTGTTTTTCTCGTTCTCGATGAGAGCTGATTTTGAAAATTTTCCTCTCCTCTCTTTACATCTATCGAGTCCCATCCAAATTTTTACTAACAGGAACCAAACTCTTCTACTAATGTTGCAACACTATTGTAGCAACAACGAAGGTAAGAGGTGGTCGACAGCAACCACTATTTGTCTTTCTCCTCTCCTACACTTCTTCTCCTCTCTCTATTTTCAAGTGAGAGAAAGTGGCGGTGCATATGATTGGTTGAAATTATTATTGGACTGTTGTTAGCAACAACTCAATTTAAGATTAAATGATTCGAAAAAAATCTCAAAAATTTAAAATTATTATTGGACTCAACCATTAAATGTGTCTTTTACTGTTCATTGAAATTATTTTTAAATTTTTTATTAGTCCAACTGGAAATGGAGCTGCACGAATATTTAAATCAGGCATGACACAACAACGCAAGGTTTTGGATATATATGAACAGCTCTAGTCAATGGTGCAACAGTTTAATATCCGTGGATGTCGTGGTCAACTACGAACATTCTTGGAATCCATGAACCAACGGCGACGACCCCGGGAATCTCCTGCCGTAAACCAGAAAACCATCCGTTCCCGCCACCCAAGCGGCCATGACACGAGCTTCCCAGCTGCCGGGTCTTCGTCAGAAGACTCGTACCCTACGTTTGTATCACATATACACTGCACGCAAGTTGCAGCTGGAGAGAGAGATAGAACAAGCTCAGTAATGGAGTGGGGCCAGACGCCATTGCCGGATGCGGATAAGGAGAACAGAGTTTGACGCTGCCACGCCATTCGTCCTCTCTCTCTCTCTCTCTCTCTCTCTCTCTCTCTCTCTAATCCTCTGCATGGTCGTTCCCGCAGAACCCTCCGAGACGCACACGACCAACGCCTGTGCCGTGGGCTGGAATCTGGCCCCTCCCTCCCAACGTCTGCCCATTCCATCTCCCTCCCTCCACCTCCATATATACCCTCTCTGTGCGCGCACAGATGCACAAGACAGATACCTTTCTTTGCTTTACCCAGTGGAGCAGCAGGTAGCGGTCTAGAAGGAGGGGTCGGGAGATAGAGAGGGAAGAGGCCAAAGGTGGGATCTTTCTTTGTTTTGGGGATTTGGGGGTCATAGTTCTTCCGAGGGGGGGTTTGGAGATGGCGTTGCAAGCCGAGGCGGGGATGCCGATGATGGTGGTGGGCGTCGACGACAGCGACCACAGCTACTACGCGCTGCAATGGGCACTGCAGCACTTCTTCGCCGGTGCGCACAACGGCTGTCCCCCGCCGTTCTCCCTCGTCGTCGTCCACGCCAAGCCCTCCCCCGCGTCGGTGGTTGGCCTCGCCGGCCCAGGTCAGTTTCCAGCTCACTGTGCTTCGCCTGGTTTCACTACACCAGGCCCGCTGTTCTCTTGCTCATCATCGACTCGCTCTTCATCGCTCCTCCTCCTCCTCCGTCATCTTCCGGTTCTCGACCTGATAGATTGATCTTTCTGATGGGTTTTTGTTGGCAGGGGCGATGCATGCCATGCCGGTTGTAGAGTCGGACCTGAGGAAGATCGCTGCCGGGGTCGTGGAGAAGGTCAGGGAGCTCTGCGTCGCTCAATCGGTACACCCTTTTCAGTCTAGGACATGTTCGACACATTGCCCCATTAAACTTGCCCCCAAAGGTGGCTGCTTTAAGCTTTTGTCTCATAGTTTTCCCTTTTGTGGATTGTTGTTATACTTGTAGGTTAGCAATGTGGCGATTGAAGTGGTAGAAGGAGATGCCAGGGATGTCCTTTGTGGGGCTGTGGAAAAGCACCAGGCAGCCATGCTTGTTTTGGGCAGTCATGGTTATGGAGCTATAAAAAGGTCTGCATTCTTTTGCTCTATTTCAAATTTTGGCTCTGGAAAGCCGGATCTTTAGTGGGAAGGAAGACTTTTGTTTGTGAAGCTCATCTAAAGGTGAAATGTATAATAAATATCATGCACTGTTGAATGTGATATGTCATCACTATTTTCAAATTAATGTATCTTAAATCAATACCACTTTGGATGTCGACGCCCAAGAGGATTTGTTCTCATCCCTCAACGTCTATGCGTTGGTCCAGATCATAGTTAGTTAAATACTTTATAATATATATATAATAACCATATCTTTAAATTTCGAATTAAACTCCCCTACGTCCCGTACCAAAAGATAGCAAAAGATGCTCGTTTTTTTAGACACCAACCGATTTATTCACATAGAATACAAAAACTTTTGATACTTCCCATTTAGTACACCAGGTTATTGAATTAAACTAAGATTTTTACTATTTAAATATCATAGAACATGATATTATATGATAAAAAACTCATTTTTTTCATTGACAAAAACTCATAATTTGATTAATACTTATTTATTATGTGACTATAATTTTTATTTTAATTTTTTGACAATTTTCATATAAAATATATATATATATTTGATTTAATCTTTTAATTATTTGACCGAATGTTTGACCATCTTATTCAAAAGTAAGATCTAATTATATCTAAACGTATTTTTACCGTATAATATCCGTACCATATTTAACTAACTAGGGTCCAGATCTAGTTTGATGCAGGAAATGTCTATCTAAATCCAGGCATTCCTTTAACTAGGCTAAGTTATTCATCGTCCTTCCAAATTTAGTCTAAAAACTCAGGTACTTTTGAGTAAATCGCCCTTCCAAATTTATAGCTCATGAAGAAAAATCCTTGAGAAATGGAAGAGAAGGGTAAGCAAAGATGTTGCATACGTTGTTACCTTGTACATTTTCTTTTTGAGAAGAGAGATTCTCAGTTGGACAGGAATCCAGCAGTGCAGAGTGGGAGAGAGGGCTCAGGTATTTTAAAAAAATCGATCTGTTTTCGTTTGGTACTTTAGACTAAATTCTTTTGCTCCTTGATATTCAATCAAATTCCCTTTTTTGACGATTGAATTGACCTTTGCAGTCTCATATTTAGTAATCCCTAGACCGTTTCTCCGGTATCGAGGATCGTCGAAATAAGTAAGAATACTATTTCTACGTAAAATACCATTTGTGGGTGTTTCAATCGAAACACCAAAACAGTGTATTACTTGTTAGATATCTAATAAACGAAAGTCATGTAAGGGATTTTTTTGCAACGTTTCTCCTCCCCTACTCTGTACTGTTGGATTCTTGTTCAACCCTGTACCAAGAAGATCTCTTCACTTTTTTCTTTGGTTCTGCTTCCTTATACATTTGCTTGCTTCCTTGCAGGGCCGTATTGGGGAGTGTCAGCGATTATTGTGCACATCATGCTCACTGCACCGTCATGATAGTGAAGAAGCCGAAGACAAAGCACTGACCATCACTTTCGTACGCGAAGGGGGAAGCTCTCTGCCCTGTTCAACCTGATACTGGCGGCGTATCCAACTATGCAATTGCCGAAGGACCTACCATGTGATTTCATGAATGAATGCCCAGCTACCTGTACGTACGTACCAAGCGTTTGTATTGTGAAGTATGCTATTCTCTAGCTAGCTAGTACAATGTGATCATTTCACGAATGTCTCTTAACCTGTACCTACAAGTGTTTTGTATTGTGAGAGTACGATATTCTTCTGCGGGGGCACCTTTCAATTTTTCTTGAAGGCGACCCTCCAGGGCTGTTGTAAACCATCTACTCATTGTCTATTGAAAGAATTTGCTTGTGTTTATTTCATATATGTAAGCTTGCGTCTTTTTGCTTGATGTGGGAAGAGCCTTGTGAGGAACCTAGCTAGTTACGAAGTATCTTGCCTATTCTTCTCATGACTGTTTTGATTTGATGTACAAATCTAGCTACCAACAGAATTCACAACCGTCGCACTAATCTCATTATCTTTTGGTTAGGAAATTATAGATTAGATGAACCAGACCCAAGCTACTTGAATGCCCGGGAGAACCAATGCACCCGTCCAAACGAGTCCACCAAAGCTATATATTTTCTATACCCTACCAGCTACATAGAGGCTTTGGCGACGGAGGTGTCAATCGGGCGGGTCAGTCTATGGCCCAGCCTAACTCAGTGTATATTAAAAAAAATTGAGTTGACCCAAGTTATATAAATTGAATTGGACTAAATTTTTGTTGACATTAGTTAAATATGAATTGGATTAGATTAAAAACAAGCTGGTTAAGTTTAATCTATTGACTTTTATAATAACTCATAAAAAAAATAAAACACTTCTAACAAATCATTTATAAACAGGACTAGCCCAACCCGTCCAATTTATATCCCTAGCAACCGGGCTGGTTGCGTAACTAATTTGATCTCTTCGGGGAGGATCACGAATAAAAGATTGTACAGTACATGAATTGGTGTGGATTAACCTCTTATTGTTAGGTCTTGAAAATAGGTCTACCGTGCATAATACGATTATATATAACAAGAGTACTGAGATCTGTATATTGTCACCTAGAGGGTGTAGCCGTATCTTAAAATAAAACCTTAAAAGGTGTAGATATACCTTAATTCGTAAACGTGATGAATGTACAGCCAGTGGCGGACGCAGGAATTTGGTCCAGTGGGGTCCCAGATTGAGTACTGTGGACCAAGTTGAAGGTGGGACAACCAAAGATGCAAACGGGTCGGATTCGGTGCGGATCTAAGATAGATACATGACCGTATCCATTAAGTTATCGGTTTAAAAATATTATCCATTAACGATACTATAAGTTAATAATCGATCGGATAATTAAATCTGAGTGTATCATATATATTTTGTAAAAAATAATGTGTACTCATTATCTTATCCACTGTGAATATCGATTTGAAAAGATAATTTGTTAATTGACCTATAAACTAATGATCGGTCAAATATTTAGATTATTGATCAACTACCATTTGCATCGCTAGGACAACAATATAATTTACTTAGACTGAGCGATTCATTTGAAAGATACATTCACTACAAACAGAAAATAGTACACTTCAATAAAAAAAGTACATTCAATTTTTTCAAAGAAATACATTCAACACGAATGTCAGCAAGAGTACACTTCAAAAAAAAATAGTACATTTCATTACAAAGTTTCCTTACAATTGCACTCGACGAGTCTTCATATTTTGAAACAATTCAATAATAGACTCATTGCTCACATTCTCAAACAAATCTTTTTCAATATATGTTACTAAACAATCATTCATCCATTCATCACACATGCGATTCTGCAATTTACTCTTCACATAAGTCATTGCTGAAAATACTCTTTCAACACTTGCAGTGGCCACTGGTAGAAGCAATGCTAACTTGATGAGTAAATATACCTTTGGATACACAACATGCTTCTTTGTCTCTACTAATTTTCTTGAAAGGTCACCAATGCCTTTTAAATTTGAAAATCTCTCATCTGATGTCACATCAAAAATATAATTTTCAAGTTGATTGTGAAGTATCATGAGATCAGTAATGTTAGGAAACTCAGTTGAATAAAGTCCAGCTAGCTTAACCAATTTTTCCTTGTCAAAAGTTGAAAATGATTCACAAGGACTTAAGCAAGCTACACAAAGAAGTAGTTCAGTATTTGTTTCATTGAAACGGCTGTTCAATTCTTGTAATTGCATATCCAGCACAGTGTAAAATAATTCAACCTGATAATGATGCAGATTTGTGATGCATGGAGCTTTACGTCGAGATCTTCCAGGAAAAAAATATTGATGGTCCATAGTAGGAATATGAATATCTTCTTTGTTACAAAATGAACAAACTTCTTGTAAAAGATCATTCCATCCTTCATCCCTCATAACTTGCAACCGTTGTTTAGAAATCTTCACAAGTGACATGGCGTTAACTATATCTTGATCTTTTCTTTGCAATGCTATTGACAACTCATTTGTGATAGCCAGTACTTTCATCATCAAGTGTAAAAGAAAGGCGAAATCAAAACTTCTCATTGCAAACAATAAACCACGTGCTTCACCTTTTTGTTCCAAGGTTCCTTCTTGATAGATAATATTTAGTACCTCCATTACAGAAGAAAACATAGCAATCAAGTTGATGAGACTTCCATAATGAGAACCCCAACGGGTATCACCAGCTCTTTTGAGACTCGTTTCTTGATTCAAACCTCTACCACTATAAAGCTCACCGTTATTCAAGGCTTCTATAACACTAGCAGCTTGTTTTTCTCGAAGAGTATCTCGACGTTTGCAAGAAGATCCAACCACATTTATAATTTGAGCAACAACGGTAAAAAGCCAAGACACATCACCATGACTTTTAGCAATAGCTACAAGTGTCAATTGAAGTTGATGAGCAAAACAATGAATATAATATGCTGAACTATTCTCTCTCATAATCAAAGCTTTAAGACCATTAAATTCGCCCTGCATATTGCTAGCTCCATCATAACCTTGTCCCCGTATTCTTGATATACATAATCCATATTTCACAAGAATACATTCAATTGCAGCCTTAAGTGATATAGCAGTAGTATCAATAACGTGAACAATACTCAGAAATCTTTCAACAATAAAACCCCTCTGATCAAGATAGCGTAAAACCAAAGCCATTTGCTCCTTACCAGATACATCACGAGCCTCATCAACTATTATCGAAAACAAATCATCTCCACATTCTCTAATGATTTCATTTGTTGTTTCAATTGCACATGCACTTACAATGTCCTTTTGTATATGAGGAGCAATCATCTGGACATTCTTAGGAGCATTGTGCAATACAACATCATTTAGAGATTCATTATGATCTGTAAGAAATCTCAAAAGCTCAAGAAAATTTCCTTTGTTACATGAATGCTCAGATTCATCATGTCCACGAAATGCTAATCCTTGACGCAAAAGAAATCTTATGCAATCTATTGAAGCTTGTAAACGCATTCGATAATCAGTCTTCATTTGTTCTGATTGTTTAGAAAAAGCAACTTGAATACTTTGTTTCTGTCTCATCAAATCATCGCATTTCTTTACAGCTATGTTATGTGAGCTATTAGGACCACCAATATGAACATCTAACCTTTCTTTCTTGTTCCAAGCTGAAAAACCCTCACTGATAAAAGAGTCACCACCAGATTGCTTTCCATAATCAAGTTTGAACAAATAACAAGATAAACAGAATACAGCATCCTTTGCTATACTATATTCCAACCAAGATTCATGCTCATCAAACCAAGAAGGAACAAATCTGCGTATTTTTCCACCTATAAATTTCGAAGGAAACTTATGGTTACGAGGTTGACAAGGACCTCTCAGGATATATGCTCTTCTCACTTCATCTTGCAATTTAGGATGATACTCTGATATCTTTTTTCTTAATCCTGGATCTGGTTCTAAAGAAGTCAAATCAAATGACTCTTCTAGTTGTGCTTGACTAGATCCTGGATTTTGTTCTTGCACTTGATCAGCAGAAGAAGATTCTTGCTGGTTATGCCGTGAAATTTTAGAGCTACTCGAACTTCCTGCATTGTCTTGATCTTGACTTAATTTTACCAAAAACCGTCTCATCCTAATAAACAAAATAATAATTTGTATGGATCACAAACATTAACATCTATGAAAGATAAAATAAAATATAAATGAGCCACCACCCAGGCTCACTGGATCACAAACATTTAACATTAAATAAAGAAATAATAATATATAAATGAGCCACCTCCCAGGCTCGCTGGATCACAAAAATTAACATCTATGAAAGAAAAAATAAAATATAAATGAGCCACCACCCAGGCTCACTGGATCACAAACATTTAACATTAAATAAAGAAATAATAATATATAAATGAGCCACCTCCCAGGCTCGCTGGATCACAAAAATTAACATCTATGAAAGGAAAAATAAAATATAAATGAGCCACCACCCAGGCTCACTGGATCACAAACATTTAACATTAAATAAATAAATAATAATATATAAATGAGCCACCTCCCATGCTCGCTGGATCACAAAAATTAACATCTATGAAAGGCAAAATAAAATATAAATGAGCCACCACCCAGGCTCGCTGGATCACAAACATTTAACATTAAATAAATAAATAATAATATATAAATGAACCACCACCCAGGCTCGCTGGATCACAAAAATTAACATCTAGGAAAAATAAAATAAAATATAAATGAAGAAAATCTTATGTAGATTTGATACCTGAATTGGCCACTTCACGATGTCAGCAATCCGATAATGCCTACTTATTTAGACCTGAAGTAGATAAAAGATAGAACATATGAGCAAAATGTCCTCCTTATTTTAGCATGGATAAAATATATATCAAAAGCCATAAATTGTGAACAAAAGTTTTGGCTCAACCTTATCCGATAAGTACGGATTGAATTCAACCTATCAAAAGCCATAAATTGTCTACATAATATAAAAGAAGTTGGGAAGAGCTAGCCAAGATATGGAAGTCCATGCACTTATCTAATCTCACAAGTTAAGCATAGTAAATTACTATTGAAGCGTCTGACACTTGTCAGAATGAGCTCAATCATAAGCCAGCATTAAAAAGCCTGACATAGATTTCAAAAGAAACAAGGCAAAATAAAATAACTCATGGATTCCGCATGGAAAACAAAGATGCACTCTTTAGAAGCTAGATAATGCAACAAGTCCAAAGAAAATATAGATAAATATTTGTTTTTGAAAGGTCGCAAACAGCACAAAATTCATTAAAATTGTAGAAGTACAAGCACTATGGACAATTAGTTCCAACCCAAAAATAAATGACATTTAACAGCTAAACCATCTCAAATAATGCAGCACACAAAGAAATGACTAAGAACCCATGTGTCTACGTTGAGAGAGTTAAATCGTTGAACAAGTGATTTACTAAGCTTAACAAACTTGACAACTTAATAACAGGAGAATTTAAAGATTACTTAAACATCCCAGGGAATCAGTTGCACTTTGTGCAACAACATAACACAAAGAAATGAGGACTATGGCCAAAAAGTACAAACATGTGAAGCCTGATTTGTAACATAATACACTGAAACCAGAATTATCAATGATCGTCAAAAAACACAAATGTGAAGCCAAGGTTAAAAATTTCCCAACAACCTTTCATTGAAGTATCTCTACTACATTTCTCCAATTCTCAAGCCTGATTATGAAATCCAGGAAACTAACATTGCATTCAAACCCAAGCAAATTAAATAGGTCTAGAACAATTTAAAACTAAAGCAAACCCCAAGCAAAGTTGGAGATGCAAATGACAAATCACAACTTAACTAACAATTGTAAAACAAGTGATTAAGTAAGCTTCAAACGGTCACAACTTAACTAAGAATTCAATGGGAAAGTGCATAAGAACTTAAAGATCATTAAATATAATAGACAATCGTTTTGACTTTTTGAGACAATACAAATACGGTGAAATCAGAATTATTGTCAAAAACACAAAAATGTGAAGCCAGAGTTAGATATTTTCCCAATATCCTCTCATCAGAGTGTCTCTACTACATTTCTCTGATTTGAATACGAATCCTAGACATCTACTCTCACATCAAAACCAACAAATCAAGTAGCCTTAGAATAATATAAAGCTAAATGCAACATTGGATGCGAACGAGAAAAAAGGTAACAAGACTCTGGACCTATCATTACTCCACACCCCCAAGGCCCCGAGGCTATATGAATGAACTCTTTTACGTTAAGGAAAATACTAACATCCTCATCATGTGTTCAATGATAATTGGCAAGGTAAATAGAAACGCCCAAAAACAACAAACCAGGAAGGCACACAAAATTAAAACACACAATTTTTTCTAACTAGTGCAAGTTAAAAAAAACAAAAACAAAATACAGGATGATCCCAGAAACCAGATTAAGAGAAAAGGGGTAAAAAACCCTAACAACTTTACAATCGAGATTCGAGAAGATGATGAAACTACCCCCCCCCCCAAGCGGAATCCAATGGCGACCCAAGAAAGAACCCAAAATACAAAGCGAATGGAATTCCCCAACAGCAGAGAAACACATAAGAAGGAAACAAACAAGAAAGAAGGGAAACCTCTTGATATATCACTACGGCTGCCGAAGCGGACGCGGTCAGCAGAGATTCCAACTTTGCAAAGCGCGCACGCGGGCAGGCGCAGGCCGTGGGGGTGCTGGCGGGCTAGGCGCAGGCCGTGGGGGTGCTGGCGGCTGCCCCGGCGCCCGTGGGAGTCGTAGCAGAGCTCTCTTGGCCGCAGAGCCGCAGAGGGCCAGAGGGGTGAAGGAAGGGAGGCCGGAGGCGGACGGGGCAGAGCCGCAGAGGCTCGGAGTCGGAGCCGCGGAGGCCGGACCGCCGGAGTCGGAGCCGCGGAGGCCGGAGGGGGTGCCGGCGTGCCGCAGTCACGACGCTGGCTGCGGCGGCGCTGGGCAGAATCTGCAGATCCGCAGAGGAGCGGCAGAGCCGCAGAGGGCCAGAGAGGGGTGAAGGAAGGGAGGCCGGAGGCGGACGGGGCAGAGGCTCGGAGGCGGAGCCGCGGAGGCCGGAGGGGGTGCCGGCGTGCCGCAGTCACGGCGCTGGCTGCGGCGGCGCTGGGCAGAATCGGCAGATCCGCAGAGGCTGAGCGGCAGAGCCGCAGAGGGCCAGAGGGGTGAAGGAAGGGAGGCCGGAGGCGGACGGGGCAGAGGCTCGGAGCGGCGGAGGCCGGAGGCGGAGCCGCGGAGGCCGGAGGGGGTGCCGCAGTCACGATGCTGGCCGCTGGGTTGCCTTTGCGGCTTTGCCGACGCCGAGGCCCGAGGGGCTAGGGTTTGGGAGTGGGAGCTCGCACAGGAAGTCAGGTGGGCCGGTGGGGAATGGCCGAATGGGTTGGGCCTGCCTCCGCGCTCGGTTGGGCCATTGGGCGCTTCGCGCCTCTGCGTTCCGTTGGGCCTGCCTAAGTGGGCTGGACGATCGGGCAGCCCAGTGGGTTCCTCCATCTGTGGCCAGTGGGATCCTGGACAGTAAATACTGGAGTGGGCCTCTAAGATTTCGAAATTCCAGTGGGGTCCTGGGACCCCACTGGTTGTACACTGCGTCCGCCACTGTGTACAGCCTAGTAGCAGTGAGCAAACAGTAGATCTCCATGTCAATGATAAAAATTGAAACAGCTAAACGTATCATGAACCAACTTCCAAAATAGCTGGCAATTGGCCATTTAAATGGAACAACATGACGAGTTACGCACTTATAATGGGGAAATCTACTACTCCCATCCTACAGCAATTCGCTGCACGGCAACACTGATCTTCTCCAGCAGCCATAGGCTTTTCTTCTTGCACAAATGAACAGTGGAAGGGAAGAAGAAAGAAAGGAAAAGAGAAAAGTGCCTTGAAGCTAGATGATCCACAGTTGCATCTAGTCAGATTATCCACTTTGTTTCCCATGCCTAGTGAAAGACGGGTATGCAAGGAGTGGGAGTCTCGACCTGACAGGATCTTTTGCCCAATTATTGTTTCTGTCTTGCAGATCATTTTAGTGTACTGGTGACCACCAACCATATTCCAATTTTTCTACACAGGATAGGGAGGGAGGGGTCTCCCTTCGAGGAAGGCCTTGATCATCACTAGAGACCGCAGCGCCTGGAAGCTGGGGACCTGGTGGCCGGCCCCTCTCACTGTCGCCAGTGTTAGGTTACCCTCGTACACCTCGGAATACCCAGCAACCTGTGGAGAACCCAAAGTTAATTAGGAGTAGCATCCATGGAGAGAGACCATCTATCCATAGAGTACACAAATCAAACACTTTAGAAGAAGATCATCAGTGTTTCTATAGTGGGTCATCCCCTACCTCTTCGGCTGCAATCCAAGGCTGCCATGGGGTCTTTATGGGAAGGCCGAGCGCGCTGACCGAGTAGCGGGAGCCAGTGACCGGAACCCTACCGTCGGTGTCCCCACTGAGTTCACCATTAGGGTACTCACATCAGATCTGTATATGCTGCTACGTAGCAAAAACCCTTGCAGAGACGAGTTGACATTTACCTGTACACCCAGACACGTAAACCGTTCTCCATTAACTCCTTCAGAAGTGGTAACACTGTGTCCACGCTGTCCAGCCATGACGGCAAGTCACTGCAAAAGAACATATATAGCCGAACAAGGATTATATTTAGCCCTGATGTATAGATTTTGTGCTTCGTAGCACTGGTGTATAGATTTGTTACATATATACTCTCTCTACAGATCCATGTGAATTGGTGAGAAGTAGAGCATCACCTCAACAAGAGAGAGGAAGAGAATACGTACCCTATCCCTTCTTAATTACTGAGGGCAATGTAGGGTCAGACCACGCCAATTAATAACTAGTTAGGCTGGGTCTGGCAGACTGGATAAGTGGGTTGCACTTGTCCTCTTTTATGGCAACATAAATCCCCCGAAATTACGCACCAGTTCAAGCAAGAACCATCCATTAGCTAGGACGTAGAGGATTGTAACCCGCAAAGAACATATTCACGCTTTTATAACAGATTGTACAATCAAATTTGACCGCGGTAATGGTTTTCAAGAGTAGAATTTTCCCACAGGAAGGCGTCGTAAAATGCAACCGTAGACTATTTCGCTGAGAGTTGTGTAAATAGGCTGTGTGCTAGCAATGCCCACCACTTAAGGAGAGATAAGAGTGTGATCAAACGTTTTGAAATAGATGCTTAAATGGGTACATTCAGATGGAGGTACCCATCAAGGTACCCTGTAAACAACATGTGAAACACCTTAATTTACTGCCTAGTCCAGTCAACTTGTGATCATTCCGGACTCCGGAGTCGGGTATAAAATTATAAATAGCACATGCAAGTGCTGACATAACCAAAGAGTACTGTTCTATAATCATATTGCAAAACAATTATAAACTTTAACGAATATATAATATCAAATATTCTTAGATAATACACCAATAACAAACAAGATTCCCTATTAAATTAATGCAATGTCGACCCTCCACAACCCCCTAACCGATGGGTTGGTACGTTCCTGTACTAAACTGGGGAAGACAGATTAGCAGTGCCCAGAAGAGACAAAACACAACTCTGGAAGACTGCAACGCACAGGTAACTGCATGGAGTTCTTACCTGCAGGCATACCAGGGATGGTCGAGCTTGGTAACGTCTGCATGGAGGGCCTTCTGCACCTCAGGATCGTTCAGGTAGGCGTAGACGTAGTAATCCATGCAGGGGTCGAAGCTGTTGACCTTTACACATTGCAATTTGCAGCCGCGCACCCAAAACGTCAGAAAGATTCACTTTGCAGGCAAATGGAGATTACCAGAAGAAGAAATAAAAGTATGCCGGGTTGGGGTTAAGGCGGCGCACCGAGGCCCTCTTGGGGACGGCCGTGAGGTTGGAGTCGAAGCAGAGGGGGCCGTAGATGTTGTAGATGTCGACTTGGGTCATCACCACCTTCGCCAAGCTGACAGAGGCCTGGCACTTCTGGTTCTGAGTCCCCTCTTCGTAGGTGAAGTCGCAGTTCTTCTCGATGGCCTCGTGTAGCTCATCGGAGATGAGCGCGCGCGTCCAGAAGAAGTCGTACATGCCCTTGTTGTCTGTCACCTTGTTCATAACAGCGTTCCCAATCTGCAGAAAAGTTTTTACTTTTTAAAGATTTGAGACCAATCAGAATGGATAAAAAGTACAAATGATGCAGAAGAAATGTAGGAGACGATCTCAATCTGTATCATTAGAAAAAAATAATAAATAAAACTGTAAGTTGTGAGTAACCGTGGAAATTGGACCGGCCAATCCCCGGCCAACTCGGCACAACCCAATTATCTGAAAGTTGGGTTGGCCCAAATATGGCTAAATTGTATTGGGTTAAATGTGAGCTGGCCTGGTAGAGAGTTGGGCCGGATTGGACCCAATTTAGGCTGCCCGGCCAATTTCAACTAGTGTATGAAGAAATCGACCGAACCTAGTAAGGCTGTGGACAGCATATATATGAAAATTAATTAGAGAAATAAAAGTAATATAAACATTAATGTGAGAGAGAAAGGACTTGAATATGGGGTCAAGTCATGCCGGCCTCACCCAATTAACCCCCACACAAATTCAGTAAAAGATGAGTTGGCCAAAATTGGGCTGGGCTATTTAAGAATTTGGACTGTGGCCCAATTTCAGTTTTGGCCCGCCCAGCTCACTCAAGTTCCACGCCTAGATGTAGGCGTCCACTTTGTCCTAGTCTCGACAAGACTTGTGTGGAGGTGCAGCGTCCAAAGTCAAGTGAAGTACGTGAACTTTTTTCCTGTCTCGGGTTCTAGCTTCTTCCATTCTCTATTATTCTACTTCAAAGATCATTTAATTAGACATAAGTTACTATAAGACACTATAAAATATTGTAAAACACTGTAATACAATGTCTTCCTCTATCACATGTTATTTTACGTCAAATCAAACGATATCTTAATAAACAAGAAGAATATATACTTTCTGCGAGTTAGAGCTACTCATTTGAGCAGATTAGATACACAAGTATTCATGATATGGTTGATAAGATGCATGTTAGGCTGCATGTTGAAAAGGCTTTTCCGCTTTTGTTTCTGGTTAAAAGAAAATCTAACATCGATCTATCGCTGCTCTTTATATAAGGAAGATAACTTTTCATCTCGCATCAGCTTCTTTTTACATGTGCACATCCAGTTGTTGTTTTAGGATTGCTTCCAGTAAAGATATGAATGGAGCCCGATAAATTTTAAATTGAGACCCTCTTAATACACCCGAAGACTAAACTCGAACATTGAGAGAAGGAAGGGATTTTTCAGAAAAATCTCTTACATGGAGTCGGAAAAAGCTCCGCATAAGGGACCGCGCGTCCTCGAGTGTACTGAGAGAATCCCATTCCTAAATTAATTTTGCGCTCCAAGATAAGTTATATACGAGAGATCGGTTGCGCATATGTGGTTTCGGAGGAGGAAGAGATGAGAAGATGAGAGGCATACAGCGATGCCCTTGAGGTTGATGACGGTGCCGTGGCGGAGCTGGTTGCAGTGCAGGATGGCGTGGGCAAGCTGAGGCACGTAGTGCCCCGCGTAGCTCTCGCCGGCGATGTAGAAGTCGCGGCCCTTGTACTCGGGGAACCGCTCCAGCCAGTTCACCAGGAAGACGTAGGCGTCCTCGGCCGTCCGGGCGTCTCCGCTCGCGTCGTAGTCCGAGGTGGTGTTGGAGTAGGAGAACCCCACGCCGGCGGGGCTCTCCAAGAACAGCACATTGGCGACTGCAGTGTTAAGCACGTCCAAGTGAAGAAAGAGAGAAGGCATGCAATTGGAGAAAGTAGCATATATAAGATCTGTGCACATAGATCATATAAATAAAGGTCACATGCCTCTGTTCCATGCATACGGGTTTTTGAAGAGTGTCTTGCCGTCGCTCTTGACTCTGAAGGGTCCCAGCTCCTCCATGGCTCCATAGCCGAGAGACGAACAACCAGGACCTGACCACAAGGAAAGATCTTGTGAAGAGGTGTTTGCCGTGAACAAAAACTTAGTTAGGTTCTTGTGTAAGTACACATTTGGATGGGACTCTTACTGTAACAGGAGCAGAAGGCATTTTTTAAATAGCCCCTTCATCGGAAATGAAAAAAGTTGTAACTTAAGTTTTTTTTTTTTTTTGAAAAGCTACTCCATAGAAGCCCTATCACATCTTAAAACCAGCGAGATCATTTAAGGTCAAATTGTTTGCACGCTTCTAGACCCCTACGTCACCGGATGAGTGAAATAATAAAAATAAGAGAGGAGATCCTCTTATACATATTTGGATTGGAGTTTCAGCATATTGAGAAGGGAAAGACTCAAGTATTTGAAATTATATGAGAGATTTTATGTAATACTATTGAAATACTGTTCAACCGCACAATGGCAGACGCAAAAACTTTGTCTAGTGGGATCACTCGGATCAACATTAAATATATTGATATATTATTTTTATTATATTAAAAAAATAATAAAATATTTTTTAATCATTATAAAATGATATACTTTGTTACGATGATTTTTTTTTCTAGATGTACTAAACGAATTTTTTATTAAATTATAAATATAAATCATAATAATATGTAAAAAATCTAGTCGAATTGAACTCCAAATGAGACTGAGGTCTTGTGGATCATCTAAAAAATTTAGTGGGGTTACCTTGTACCTAAATTTAAAACTTATCTTATTAAATTAAGACCCATATAATAAAATTTTAAAATTTTAGTGGGATCATCTAAAAAATCTAGTGAGGTCACCTTATACCTAAATTTAAAACTTACTTAAATTAAGATCCTTATAATAAAATTTTAAAATTTCAGTGGAGTCCTAAGACCCCACTGAAACCAGCTGGATCCGCCTCTGCAACCGCACTGAGAGGATCTCTTCTCTAAAAACAATAAGAAAGAACTTAGAATGTGAGACGGCACACGTGATTTTATAAGATTGGGGAATCCATATGGGGATAGCTCCCCACAAAAATCGGTAGGAGAATACTGCTCTCATTCTCGTAGTTAATGTATAGTTCTCACTCGTCATGTTTACTTTATAATTGATAACTAGGTTAATTTAGTACGAAGGAACACGATATGCATGCCTATATATAGATACCTCCATTGAGCCAGAGGAGGAGAGGCTTGGAAGCTGCATCCGGGCCCTCCGTGAAGTAGTAGAACAGCGCCCTTCCCGCCTTCTGGTCGACGGTGACATAGCCGCCATACTGGTCGAAGTCGACGCCGCCGGGCTGGCCAGGGAGCTCCACAATCTTGTCCCTCTCCTTCATGCCATGCTGTGACAGGACCATGGATCCATCGAATGCTGGCGGCTTAAGGGCCACCTCGCTGTCGGCGAGGCCGGTTGGAGCTTTCTTCTTCAGGTTGGACGGGTCGAGGATGAGCCTACTGAGAGCATCGCCCTGCCTCGTCATCGACATCGCCACTCGCGGCGCTGGTGCTACATGATTTTCGCCGGCGGCGGTGGTGACCAGGAGGAGAGTGATGGCAAGAACAAAGGAGGATGGCATGCCTCCCTCCATCAGTAGCTAGTCACCTTGTTATCTTCTCTCTCCTGCCTAGAAGACGTCTGTAATGGAGATCCATAGGGAGAAGGAAAGTTTACTTATACAACATGCCCACTTCCTTTGTTAGACAGTTCGAATTGTGTGTGGCTGTTTAATTATATTAATAGTCTGGCGTGGTGGGTTTATAGGACTCGGTCAAGATTCTTCTCTATTATTGCTAATAATGCTGTTAATGTTGTTCATGCAGATAAGGAAAAAAAATAAATAAAAGTTATTCAGAGGGCAAGCGAAAAATACTCTTTCACTGTGGTGTTCAATGGTATGATGCGGTCGAGTCCACTGAATCGGACCTGAAAACAAAAAACAAATGTTCCTTTATATCATCATTAGGGTTTCTTAATCTGGATAAAGAGTGTCTCTGTTGGAGTTATCACTTCGGATTAATTTGCAGCGTTGGAGTGCAAGTTAGGTTCCAGCTGTGTGGTTCCATCACAATCACAGTCGCCTTCCCCTCTTGCATATATATGAAAGCCTTCCACGTTTGTCTCTCAGACTTTGAGACGAAATCCATTGAAGTGGATAAAGTTACACCTGATTACAACGTTATGGGAATCTCTAGATTTTGTTACTGAAATTGCAACCCAAGTAATTACATATATTCGATCTTTAATGGTAAACAAAAGGAAAGAACATCTAAATGTATATGATAGCTTACCCCTTACAGGTATATATTCTAAATACTTCAAGGACAGAATTATAGTAGGAATTGATTCGAAATTAAAATAGATCTGAAGTAATTAATACTTCCCCTTTGGATGGCGAGTCAAATGTTACGACCTAACTTGAAAGTCAAACTATAAAAAGTGTCTTTTCCGAATGACTCTGTGAAAATATAAACACGTTGGCAATTTGTAAAGTCATAAGTTATCTGAACTAATACTGCCTAATTTTTTTCTCTTAAGGTGACGGTCTATTTTAACATATTTAGTGCACTCATAAAAAACGTGATTTGCAGTAATATGAATTGCTGATTGTCACAGTAGAGATTTGCAGCTGGTTATTGTGGATAGCGATATTCCAGTCTATCGAATAGCGATAAACAATGGATTGTAACTGCAATGGCTGTTTTTTAGTTGATCAGATCTATTCTTAACTTTGAACTTTTGTAGGGATCAAAATCTAAAATAATTTTTAATAACTATATCTTGACAACAAAAGACAAAAATGTCATTTTAATCATTCCGTCACATTTGACTGTGGTTAAAAGAATATTTTGGATGAACTTTTTTCTCCAAAGTAAAAACTTTCGTAGATGTAAAAGAGATTATTTAAGTTATAGGGATTAAAAGGTAAATATGAAATTTTAGAGGGACTAAAACTAAAAATCCCTATATATATATATATATATATATATATATATATATATATATATATATATAGGGATTATATATATATATATGTATGACTATTGGTCAAGGATATGTACAGATACAAAGTCTCTTGCCTATTCCTCTCATGACTGTTAATTTTGAGTTGATGTACAAATCTACCAACAGAATTCACAACCGTCGTACACCGATCTCATATCATTTTGGTGAGGAGATTAGATTTTAATTAGATGAGCCGGGGCCCCAGCCACCAAGCTAGCTACTTGAATGCCCAGGCGCATGGACCCGCCCAACGAGTCCAGCTAGCATAGTTATATATTTTCTATCCCCTACGAGCCAATTATGTTAGTAAACAAACCCATGCATGCACACCTGTTAAGAGGTGCCTTCTACGTAGCTACTGTTGGACCGGATCTGGGTGTCAGGACACCACGCTCTCATGCACGCAGAAGCCAAGCAGCAGCAACGGTGTTACAGCCACGCAGCAGCTGTGGTAGTGATGCTGGACTCACGAACGGCACGTAGCAGCAGCAATAGGTTCATGCATGAGCTACCGCGCGTGGAGAGAAGAAAATAACGTTGAAGGAGGAGCAGAAGACATGAAGTCTTTGGAAATAAATTATACTACTATTGAATGATGACAAGCTTCGTTACATGCGTTGGATCAAATACTAAATATATAGAATCCTTCTAACAGTACTAAAAAATAAAAGATAAACTCTTGAGTTTAAAGTAAGAACAAATTCTACTAGCATCTAACAAAGATAACCTTGGTGATGTAACTGTAATCTCTAAAACAACAAACCCGGATAACCACGGCTGAAATGTGGTGACTCCGAATCAGATTCCAACGGCAGATTCCAAATCAAACTCGGGTGGGCTTTGGATTTAGATCATATTTCAACAAATTAGAGGCTTTGGTGATTGGGCTGGTCGCTTAATTTTATCTCTTCGGCCATAGGATCACGAATAAGAGAGATCGGACAGTGCATTAATTGGCGTGGATCGACGTCTAACCCCTTAATATTGTTAGCTAGGTCGTGAAAATACGTCTACTATGCATAATATATAAGATTATATGATAGCAGTAATGAGATCTGAAAATTGTCATCCAAAGGCTATAACCGTACTATCTTAACATCAAACCCTAAAAAGGTTTAGATATATCTTTGTAAACGAGATGAATGTACGGCACAGTGAAAGTGATCAAACAGTTCTCCATGTCTATGATAACAATTGAAACAACTAAACGTATCATGAACCAACTTCCACGGCAGCTTGGCAACTGGCCATGCATTAACCAGAAACATGACGAGTTACACCGTTGAAACGGCGAAATCAACTACTCCCAGCCTACAGCAATTCACAATACTTGCTGCATGGCAACACTGTTCTTCTCCAGCAGCCAAAGCCTTTTGTTGTTGAACAAATGTAATTGAAAGGGAAGAAAAAAGGAAGGAAATTAAGAGAGAAGTGCCTTGAAGTTAGATGATCCACAGTAGCATGTGGTCAGGGAGTGCACTGGTGACTATGCGTATTGCTATTATTCTACGCAGAATAGGGAGGGAGAGGTTTCCCTTCGAGAAAGGCTTCGATCATCGCTAGGGACCTCAGCGCCTGGTAGCTGGGGACCATGTGCCCGGCCCCTCTAACTGTCGCCAGTGTTAGGTCACCCTTGTACACCTCGAAGTACCCAGCGACCTGTGGAGAAGCTAAAGTTAATTAGGAGTCGCAGCCATGGATAGAGACCATCTATCCAGTGTACACAAATCAAACACTTGGTGGCAGAAGAAGATCATGGATGAGTGTTTCTACAGTGCGTCATCCCCTACCTCTTCGGCTGCCATCCAAGACTGCCATGGGGTCTTTATGGGGAGGCCGAGCGCGCTGACGGAGTAACGGGAGCCAGTGACTGGAACTCTACCGTCCGTGTCCCCACTGATCAGTTCACCATTAGGGTACTCAAACGTCAGATATTTCTACTGCCGCGTAGCAAAAACCTTTGCAGAGAAGAGATGACATTTACCTGTACACCCAGACGCGTAAACCGTTCTCCATGAACTCCTTCAGAAGCGGCAAAACCGTGTCCGCACTGTCCACCCACGCCAGCAAGTGACTGCAAAAGAACATAGCCGAACAAGGACTACATTTAGCATCAGTGTATGGGTTTTATGCCTGCTAGCAGTTCTATAACTGCACATAGTTGTGAAGACGGTAGCTAAGACCACCCAAAGCGTACTTGGGATCTTTGAGTATTTAAGTGTTTAAGTTCCTGTCTAAGCGGTGTGTAGGCAGCCCTTTCACAATCAAGTTGTGGGGCAAAGGGGTAGACAGAGATGCTCATAAATAGGGGACAAATACTTGAAGAGAAGAGAGAAGAAAGAATGAGCATATAAAAAACTTAAGAAAGGTGAGAGGATGTTAATGACTATGATAGGTGCCTAATGTATGGGCATGGATAAGTAAGACTTGCTACTCTCATTATTGATACTAAGATTTGTTCACTGAAGAATGGATGATGCTAAAGTAAACGATGAGAAAAATGAAATAATAAGGAAGACAACATAAAGAAGTATTAAAAACTAAGATCCAATCATCCGCACAACCTTGTTTACATTAAAATCGGATCTAATTTCATTGGTCCATGGATTAGCCTGGGCATTGCCTAAGCATGCTAGGCACTCTTACCTGTGCTTAAGCAGTGCTTAGACGAATCTTTTTCAAGGTCCAATGAGAGGTTTTACTGTCTAGATCTTCAAAAAAAACTCGTCATCTGGACGGCGTGTAGACGTCATCTAGGCGTAAATCTTCACAATTATGTGACTCGCACCATTTTTTACTTAAGATTCTCCGTTAGGAAGGTAAGATACTCTCTACAGGTCCACGTGAATTGGTGGTAAGAAGTAGGGCATCACCCTAACAAGACAGACACGATGGAGTAAAGGGACAATAGAGTAACAATCCCCTATCTCTTCTTATTTAACTGTGGGTCGCACTTGTCTCTTTTATGGCAACATAAATCCCCCAAAATTTACACATACGTTCCACCAAGAATCAACCATTAGCTAGGCCGTAGAGGATTGGAACTGGCAACATCAACATGTTTATGCTTTTATAGCAAGTTGTAGAATCGAATTTGTCCACGCTATTTAGGAGCAGAATTTTGCCACAGTGGCGTGTACTAACATGCATGCAACCGAAGACTATATCGGTGAGAGGTGTCTAAATAGGCTGCGTGATTAGAACACTAGCGATACCCAATTAAGGAGAGAGAGTTAGTGATTATACGTTTTCAAGTATATGCTTAAATGGGTACATTAATTCAGCTTGAGGTACCCATCAAGAACATGGAGCATTCGTATAGGTAACCTTTAAACAACATGTGAAACAGCTTTCAGGTACCCAATTCAGTGAACTTGTGATCATTCTGGTCGGACACTGGAGGCGGCTATATATGAGAGGAGATACTAGTCTCCCTACAATTTTGAACTGAAATTCAGCAATAGAGGGGGAGGATTTAAATATTTGCCAAATTTGAAAATCACGTGAAGAATTTTTTTTGTAATATTTGACCATCCCCCCTTCTCAGTACTGTTAGATTTTAGTCTAAAACTGTACTTACAAGATCTCCTTCGCTATATATAGGACAAGTGCTGACATATATAACTAAAGAGTACTGTGATCGATTATCATATTGCAAATAATTATCAACTATGGAATAATATCAATTATTCACGATATCACACCAATAACAAAAAAAGAATTTCCTTATTAAACTAATGCAATCACCCTGTCACCTCCTAATCGACGGGCTGGTGAGTTCTCGTCCTAAAGTCGGGAAGACAAATATTTAAATCCCAGAACAGACAAAGCACAAACTCTGCAAGATTGCAATTAACACACCATTCTATGGGTAACTGCATGGAGTTCTTACCTGCAGGCGTACCAGGGGTAGTCGAGCTTGGTAACGTTTGCATGGAAGGCTTTCTGCACCTCAGGATCGTTCAGGTAGGCTGAGACGTAGTAATCCGTGCACGGGTCGAAGCTCTTAATCTTCACACATGGCAGCCACCCAAAACGTTAGAAAGATCCACTCTGCAGGCAAACGGAGATTATAACCAGAAGAAGAGATAGAAGTGGGGGGCTGGGGTCAAGGTGGCGCACCGAGACCCTCTTGGGGACGGCGGTGAGGTTGGAGGCGAAGCAGAGGGGGCCGTAGATGTTGTAGATGTCGAGTTGGGTCATGACCCCATTCGTCAATCTGATGGAGGCCAGGCACTTCTGGTTCTGAGTCCCCACTTCGCGGGTGAAGTCGCAGTTCTTCTCGATGGCCTCGTGGACATCGTCGGAGATGAGCGCGTGCGTCCAGAAGAAGTCGTACATGCCCTTGCTGTCTGTCGGGCCGTTGATCACAGCGTTCCCAATCTGCAACATCAGGAAAAAAAAAAGATGTATAAGCATCCACTTTGGCTTAATTCCCTCATTCTCGACAAGATTTGTGTATCCTCCGAAGTCAAGTGAAGTGAACATTTTTACACTCTGTGGCTCTAGTTTCTATTATTCTCTCTTTATTTTATTTTGAGGATCATTTAATTAGATGTAAAATATTGTAAGATATATTATGAAATATTGATGTACAACACTGTAATAGAATGTCTTACATTATCACATGTTATTTTATATCAAATCAAACAAAATCTTACTAAACAAGAAGGATATTGCTGTGAGTCAGATCCACAGGCCTCATGTGGTGTTTAGAATATATATCTTTTGCTCACAACTTGAGAAGGGTAAATTATTATAGTTACACACATATTGAAGATGTGGTTGATAGGATACATGTTACGCTTACTATGTTTAGAAGGCCTGTCCGATTTTGTTTACGATTAAAAAAATCTGGTCAAAGTTTAGATTTTGGATGTCCCTTCTCTCTACACAGGATAATTTTTCAACTTTGCATATCATTAGATGCATATATTTAATGGCAAAGCGACAGCATTTTCATCTCGCATCAGCTTCTCCCTCTTGCATGTACACATGGAGATGTTTTAGGATTAATTGCTTCCGGCAAAGGTACGAGATGACAACCGATAAAATTTATGCTCCAAGGATAAGTTAAAGATGAGAGCTCAGGTGCTCATATGGGGGTTTGAGAGGAGGAAGATGAGAAGATCTAGGCGTACAGCGATGCCCTTGAGGTTGACGACGGTGCCGTGGCGGAGCTGGTTGTAGCGGAGGATGGCGTGGGCAAGCTGAGGCACGTAGTGCCCCGCGTAGCTCTCGCCGGCGATGTAGAATTCACGGGTCTTGTACTCGGGGAACCGCTCCAGCCAGTTCACCAGGAAGACGTAGGCGTCCTCGGCCGTCCGGGCGTCTCCGCTCGCGTCGTAGTCCGAGGTGGTGTTGGAATAGGAGAACCCCACGCCGGCGGGGCTCTCCAAGAACAGCACATTGGCGACTGCAGTGTTAAGCACGTCCAAGTGAAGAAAGAGAAGGCATGCAATTGGAGAAAGTAGCATATATAAGATCTGTGCGCATAGATCATATAAATAAAGGTCACATGCCTCTGTTCCATGCATACGGGTTTTTGAAGAGTGTCTTGCCGTCGCTCTTGACTCGGAAGGGTCCCAGCTCCTCCATAGCTCCATAGCCGAGAGAAGAACAACCAGGTCCTGATCATGATAGAGAAAAGTGTTTGCAATGAACAAAAATTTATTAGAGCGGATCCTCTCAGTAAAGTTAGAGACCGAGTCTGGTCAATACACTGAGGGAGAGGAAGATTTTGATCCGGTCTAACTTCAAGCTTGGGAGAGAAGGCTTTTATTGAAAACCTGGTCCCTTCCTCAGTGTACTGATCGGACTCGATCAGTGGTTGCACCGAAGAGATCCGCTTTCAAAATTTATAGCTTGCAAGTACAAGCCAGTGATCATAAATTTGTTTGATATAAATTACTATTAGCATTTATTTTATGTAAGCACCATTGCCTTTGTATGAAATAGGCTTAAAGTCCTTTGGTAGAGCAAGGTAGTGAGTACGTAAAGTCCGAACTAGAACTTTGGTTATCCGGAACGGTGCCTTTTGAGTTTCCGTCCCCCAAAAGTATCCTTTAAGGTTGTGATAGGGGTTGATGAACGATGATGGAAGTTTTCTCTCATGGGCCCGGCCTGTTAAAGGGCCTTCCTGGCCTTCAGAGGTGGCCTGCTAAGCAACAGGCCAGTCGGCCCATAACTTTTATTTTTTTTTATTTTTTTGAGTCATCTAATTGGAGATCACGTTATACAGATATATTGGTCATGATGGACTCGACCTAAGAAAATCTAAAAAATATTATTTTACAAAATATTTTCTATAATTAGAGACTACTAAGGAAAGCTAAATCTCTCACAAGCTAATGTGTATATATATATTGCTAAGAGAGGGAGAAAGAGATCTACGGAGAGTGAAAGAGAAATTTTTTTTTTTTTTTAAAAAATCTTAAATATAGAGATAGAAAATTGTGAAACCACTTTTTCAACGGAGGAACAAACAGTTTTTCGTAAGCCACACAATCACATACGCTCTCCTACATACCTAGCTTATCCTCAATATGAGAAGACTGAAAATAATATATATATATATATATCAGATAACCCCGGTTCTGTAATTTTGCATCTGTTGAAGAAGGTGAGCCCCACCGGTGAGGTCGGGATGGATCAAGGCCGATGCCACCATGCACACAGTTTGCAAAGAATCTTCTCACATGGGTTATGTTCACCTTGACAGGGACCATTTTGTACGTTTGCAAAGCATCACATTATGCAGAAGAGTTGTTTCATTGGCCTGATCAGTCTGACACTGAAGAATTCAACTCAGCTAAAGAGTCTATGGCTGATTGATATTTGTCTTTTCTTTTATAAGAGAGGTTGTATAGCTCAAGTTCTACCCTTACTGGTCCGGCAGAAGGAAGGATCTGAACCACGAATTCGTGAGGATCTATGTCTGAATATTCTCTTTAGGTGGCAAGATATGTGGAAAAGAACATTATTCCATGAAATGGGATCTTCGAACTTGAATTGAACACCTAAAGAAGCCGAAACCATTGCGATGGTAGAAAAAAAAAAACTACTAAAAAACAGTATTAGTTTAAATACTGAACTTTGTACTCTCTCCTCTAAAAAAAACTCTATAAATACTTTTGGCCCCAAAAAAACTCAAATAAGAGAGTAGAAGATATGTTTTACATGACTGGTGGCGGATCTTGTATGGACTTTGGTTCCTTATCAATATAAGGAAGTACATTTTACTACAGATTGTCCTTGAATGATCAGATAAAATTGCCCCAACAAGTCTTGTCACGTTGTAAAATAGGACAGATCATTTGAGGCCAAATTGTTTGGACTTTGGACTCTTCTATACCCCTACTCATGCATCACTGGATGAGTGAAAATAATAAAAACCAACACACAATGTGAGAGGGCACAAGAGGGTTCATACGATTGGGGAGCCAGATCTGGTCGGAATCCACGGGCAGATGCACCCCCCCACCCCCCTCCTAAATAATAAAAAAGAAAAAAGAAAAAATTGGTGGGAGCTGTTTTAGTTCTCCTCGCTAACTTAGTTCTCACTCTTGTTGTCTACTTTTAAATAAATTTTAATTCAGTTTATTATGAAAGAATTAATACGATATGCATGCCTATGTAAATAGCTAGGTACCTCCATTGAGCCAGAGGAGCAGAGGCTTGGAAGCTGCATCCGGGGCCTCCGTGAAGTAGTAGAACAGCGCCCTCCCCGCCTTCTGGTCGACGGTGACATAGCCCCCATACTGGTTGAAGTCGACGCCGGCGGGCTGGCCGGGGAGCTTCACAATCTTGTCCTTCTCCTTCATGCCATGCTGTGACAGGACCTTGGATCCGTCGAATGCCGGCGGCTTGAGCGCCACCTCGCCGTCGGCCAGGCCGGTCGGAACTTTCTTCTTCAGATTGGCGGGGTCTAAGATGAACCTACTGAGGGCATCACCCTGCCTCGTCATCGTCTTCGCCCCTCGAGGCGCCAGTGCTACATAGTTTTCGCCGGCAGCGGCGGCGGTGACCAGGAGGAGAGTGATGGCAAGAACAAAGGAGGATAGCTTACCTCCCTCCATCAGTGGTCTCCTTGCTATCTTCTCTCCTGCCTAGAAGACGTCTGCATCTGTAATGGATTCATGGGGCCAGAGAAAAGCACTTACTTATACATCATGCATGCCCACTTCCTTAATTTTGCTAGAGAGTTGGGATTGTGTGTGGCTGTTGAGCTCCGTTGCCTTAATAAGATAGTCTGGCAAGGTGGATTTATGAGACAGGAAATGCTTGGAGGACGGGATTTATTTCCTACTTTTTTTTTACTCATTTATGTGACTGCATGGGATTGACTTTTTTTTTAGTTTTATATTAACTATTATATGTGATTCTGTGAAAAAATCTTTGCATTAGACTCTTTTCTTATTAGGAGTAAGAAAAGTGGGAAAAAAATCCCGTCACATTAGCAGCGCTCTTATGAGATTGGGTCAAGATTCTTCTCTTTTATCGCTAATAATGTTCATTCAGAGACAAGAAAAAGAAACAAGAAAAGTGTTCATTTATTTCATCGGTAGGATTTCTTAATCCGGCTAGGTGGGGGGTTGCTGTTGGAGCTATCAAGTGGGATTAATGTGCAGCATTGGGGGGGGCAAGTTAGGTTCTCTTTCCATTGGTTCTGCCACAATTAAGCACAGGATGATTACTTTTGGAACACTGCAGATGGTGGAGATGCTAATATGAAAGCCTTCCACGTTTGTCTCTCATCAGACTTGTAGACGAAATCTATTGAACTGGGTACAGTTGCACCTGACTTGTAACGTTATGCAAATCCAGTGAACACGTAACACGAATGAGTTGGGTAAGTGTCATGTTTGAGTCTTCTCCTGCTATCGAATCCGGCCTAAAAATAAAAATACTAGTTCAACTTTGGTTATATGCAACTTTTGTTCCATTTGTTCACAATTATGGGACAGAGACAACTCCAAAGCTTTTGTTGGGACCCATGTGATAATGAACCACCCCTAGTTAGTTCAGGTATTTTACATCGTCCCATAATTTATCGTACCGGATCAACTCGTGTCAATTGGAACGACTCATACCATATAGTTGGTGCAACTCGACTGCGATCTGAGAGTTCTTTTTTATACAACTTGGCTGAATCTGTACGAGTAGACCCAACTCATGAAAGATCCGAGTCTGTATCACTGATCATGAATTTGGTGGATTTCTGCCAGTGATCGGCTCCCCTGACCTTTCAGCGGTAGTCCTGGCCAGGGAGCTTTTGGATTCAGTCGGTCAATCGAGGTGGAAATCGGAAGAGAAAGATGTGCTGCAACACTTGGACGTTAATACGAATTCATGTGATAATACTCTTGGTAACTGTCATCTGTTCACTTTGAACAACCAATAGCTCAGCCAGAAAAAAAATATATATATTTTTTGGAAAAAATTACCGACATACCCTGGTGTTGAGACGACCTGGGCTGCTGGATACATGGTCGTGGATGGTGGACCGGACCAGAGGGAGGAGACGTATCTATCCCCTTCTTCTCCAATTTCGTCCAAGAACGACTTTGCACTTTGGGCTATGGCGGTGGGGCGACTAAGAGGATGCTGTTAACGGTGACAGGTAGCGGGAGAGAGAAACAAGTTTTGTTTTGTCCTTTTTCTCTTTCTTTTTTTTTTTGGGTTGGGGGGGGGGGGGGGGGTGGACCCTACTTGCCAGTACAACCCCCGACCCAAAAAAAAATCTTAAAAGTGAAAAAACATTATTCAGCTCGCCCACTAAGAGCTTTTTTTTAAGTATTCACATGGGGATGGTTTTTATTTTATTTTTTAAAAATGGCCCAACCCAAAAGAAATCAAAAAGTAATTTTTTATTACTCGGAACATAATATGGATGTGGGTGATCTTCGCTGTAGGTCACCGGCCAGCATAAACAGCACAGATCTGCAACACTCGAATGTGCAACTCCCAGTCCACACGGTAATGGATCACACATAGATTATCTTTTCGACTCAACTTGATTTCTATTCCTGCAGGTCTAACAAACTCCACACATCTCGATCCAACAAGATCTGCAATAATCTTACGTTTAATGTTTAGCCTCTGTCCCCAGCGACTTACACCAATCCGATCCATTTACAACCCTATGTACAAATCATCATATCGTATTTACCTGTATCCTTCAAACTCACCATTCTTGAGTGGACACGTCCCCACCCCACCCACCTTTCAAACTCAGCGTTCTTGTAGCGCAGTGGACGCGTCCCCACCCCACCCACCTCAACCGGGAAGGGGGCGGTTCAATTTTGTTCCTCCTAGGGCAGAATGAGGAAACAGATTGACCGCCCCATTAGAGCAGATTTTGCATGCGCGGATATTTCTCCCAACTGGGAAGCCCCGTGGGAAACCCGGGATATTCCTGTAAAGCCACAGTGTCAAGTCTATCCACCGTACCATATGAGATATGACCCTCAAAAAAACTCCAACTCTCCTCAATATTCAACTGCTCAAGAGCACCAGGTCAGCATCTCTTGGAGGGATAGGCTTTCTGATGCCAACGCTCCAAGTTCATTCCTTTGATGTTAGGGACAAAGTGTTCACCGTATTACAATACTAATCACCTTGCAAAAACCACAACAAAGCCACGCATTACCTGCCATCTGTTAAATAAAAGTTTGTAGTATTAATAACTACACAACTCAATCAGAGGTTTCGACTAGAATTTTTTTGGATTACAACTGTCATACTGTCGACATTACCCAATAACCAGCTAACATTGTGCCACACAATCAACATACACAGTACAAGTTTTTGAAACACCAGATGGAAGAAAGTTCACTAGTTGTGCATAAATATTCAACTCAGAGAACTAAAACCGAGATACCTTGGAAGCTAGCTCCCAGTTAGCGCCATGCAGAATAAACAGTTCGGCCGAGTTCTCACCTGTCCAAACATGCACAAAGCATCAGAATCTTAAGTTTCAAGAAAAATTGTTGAAGTGGCAACTAAAATTGCATATATACAGAAGAAAAAGAAAAAAAAACTAGATTTGTTTGTGCAGGAGATAAAGACCGTGACAAACTCCGGCTCCTACTGGGGCTCCGTTTTGGAGGGTTTTTGCTCGCTCCCTTGTTACGGGAAGGCTGCAGAAAGAATGGATCAGTCGAACCACAACAAGATTAACTTGCTAGGGCAAAGAGAGAAGGAAATATGCATACAGAAGGCGACTTGGATCTGGATCTTGAACGAGATCTGCAAAAAGTTCCAGAAACAACCGAATTTCAATATCCACAACGCTGTAAACATCTTCATCCATAATCCTCGATGCCTCTTCCACACCAGATTTACCATAGAAAAGTGAACTAGTAAAATTTTAGCAATCTTTTGAAATGACAGAAGGCAACTAAAACCCACCACTAAAAAAAACGTAGTATAAGAGGAATCACCTGATACCCCTACTGGATTGTGAACACGATAATATTAGTACCATGAATATGAATGCAGACCAAATCCAGAGATGATGTTTTTAAATTAGAAAGGGACCATGTTTTAACACAAACATGAATTTCCTTTCCCCACTGTAACCACACCAAATTCAATCAGATCCAGACGCAACTCTCATTGGTGCAAAGACATTGGAGGAGAAATGATGGAACCAACTTTCGTCCCCTGGCCGCTGAGCCAATCCCCAGTTATTATCATCCATCCTTAATATCGCTGTTCATCGTCTTTGCCTCACTTAGATCCCGAAGGGCAAGTAATATCAGTTTTGTTTCCAAAAGCTGCTCACTCCTGAAACAGCATATCGCAACAACCAAGAGTTGCAGGCATATGCGCCAATCCCACTTTGTCCCTAATTCCCCAAATCGCCGCATAAGCACACATCTAGAAAACAAAACACATCAACATTCAAAACACAATATGTTAATTCAACAACTTGGCAAAGTTGTTAAGCATGACCATCGCGCAAATTTCAAGCTGAGAAGTTATATTGTGACAATGGAAGAACGCATCATGCCATGTATGTCTCATGCCTGTCCAAAAAAGACCTAAAGCACAACCCGCAGATAATCTATTTAAAAAAACAAACTCTTACCAAAGGCTGTCCCCGCTTTACCAATCAGATTTTTTTGCACATGAACACAAGGAATCACTGATGGTAAAATTGGCAATGTTTTAATACAAATCAAAAACCCACATAAAAATTACAACTCATGCAAAAGTCCTCCAGATGTGATATTTGATTGCCCAGATGGCTGACGTATAATGAGGGGTTAACTGCACATATGATGCTCACAGATGCTAACGGCACATTTAACGATCACATTGGTCACCACACAAATTTTTTTGGGCCGACGCACGTTCTTTTTTTTTCTTTTCTTTTTTGGAAAAAAAATTTGCATACATCCTTTGTTGCCATCCAAATAAGACTAAGATCGGATGGAAGCTGAGGGGATTGCAATTTAGGTAGATTTACAATTCCCCCTTCTGCAGAAAGTCTTTCTCATTCCAATTTGTAAAGCCGATTTGAATTGGATAGGATAGTCTACTACACACATGCACAAGCTCAATGATGGCATAACTTAAATGGCAGTGCAGGCAGGTGGCCCATCAATTGGGGGATAGGAGCAATTAATATAGTTGGGTTAGGTACACCAATCTGAAGGTCGAGATGGCTCATTTTATGCCAACTAGTTGTCCAAAAGAACATCAAGATAGATGCTTCTGATGGAAGAATTTGCAAAACCCAATTCTGCAACAGAATGTTAACCATTGTAGACTTGTGGTGCATACTCATTTCCCCTGTTTAATGTTGTTATTGCCGCTCCTAATCATACTACTGTTAACCAATGCAGTTAAGCTACTTTCAATTTATTTCCTCACTTAATAATGCTGCTCATCATGCATATACAATCAGTCATTGCACAATACCCACAGATGGTACTTTCTGTCTACTACCAAGATGGACTTTTTCCATTTGGATGTTATTGTATATATTTAAGTTAATCAGTCGACTTATTTCATTTGGCTCATTCTATAATTCATTCAACTTGTGAAACTATGTGAAGGTTTGAATGTCTTTTGCATACAGACCTCCAGGCTAAGGTTCTTAGCAATCATCCAGAAGTGGTAATGACCCACCATGTCCTACATACTTGGCATACAACAAAAACGAACACCACAGAAGTGGTAACAACCAACCATGTCCGCAGCATCAGTATTGTAACAGAAAAGAAATCAACTAAATGTATCCATAAATCTACAACTAATCATGAAGTTTTATGCCAATAAATCTTAGGGATTTTTACTTTTCAGTCCCTATAAACTTTAAAAATTCCTTATAAACCTCTGCAATCCTCATATTTCCTACTCCCCCCCCCCACAATATTTGGATCATCCTTACAAAGTCCCCCTAGGGGAGGGGTTGAGGGGCCTTTTAGGGACATTTTAAATAATTGTAGGGACTGATAAGTAATATAAAGATTGCAAGGTTCATAAGGAATATGGGAAGATTATAGGGACTGACAAAATAAAAATTCCTAAATCTTATTGTCACATAGATGACATTAACCCATGAGGTCATACACAAAAAGGATAATAATAATAATAGAGGTCAATGCCACTAATGAGACAAAGTAGTACATCAAAACCTAACAACATAAGAAGCAAAAAGAAATCCACAAGCACATGTGAAACAAACTATCAAGATATATAACTAAATAAAATTACCTTGACAAAGATCGTTCTTTAGACACTGAACGAGAGTGAGAAGAGGCAGATCTTGATCGAGATCTAGAAGGAGAACGCCGAGGATTCTTTGCCTTCGGAGACTTGCTGCAAAATAATTTTAACAATGCAAATGACATCTATGACCAATAATAAAAAGGGCAAGGTAGCAAGAGCAAACCTCCGGCTTCTACTTCGACTGTAGCTGCGACTACGACTTGGGCTTCGGCTCCTAGAATAGGATCGACTGTGGCTCCTGGAAAGACTACGGCGAGAATCATACTCCTTTACCTGCAACAAGAAATAAATAAGCATACGAGGCAATGCAAATGCATGTGCCTATTGATCTCATCAGTAGTTAGAAAACGATCCTGACAAGTACCCGTATGTAGGCCCGTGTAAATGCATTTCTAAACTCGGAGTCATCAAGCTTCCTAATCTGCAGAAGAAATGAAAGTAGTTAGCATGCCAATGGTTCATTCAAAAGAGAAAAAGTACGCCTATGGGGATATTAAGGGACCAATGATCAATTGATATTTGGTAACAAACTTACAGCGCACTTCATATCATCATAGTTTGTGTAATCCACAACTCCAGTAGTGCCTGAAAAACAATAGCATATGGAAATTTCCTTCTTAATTCACCTTTATGGGGAGGCAGGCAGTATCATTGTCTCAATGAATTAGACGGGGTGAACTAAACAAAGCTTAAGAAAGAATAATAAAACACATACCATATTGTGAAATAACGGATATCATGAGAGGGGAGAAGGAAGAGGGAAAGGGGGAGACGTGACAACCAAGGTTCGGTAGGGGTATTGGTTCAATGATTTCCCTCAAATAACCACATGGTGGAAGATAAGAAAGAACAACAAAATGCATACACCATGGGGTGAAATAAGAAAATACCGCCAAAAAAATTCGTGTCCATATGATTAGCAAGGTATGATATTTTCCAAGGTCAATACAATTGCATGTTTTTAACCGTACAGATCTTAGCACTAGAGGTGCTTACATAATCCATCATGGAAAGGGGGTGTGGGTAGAGAAGATGCAAAAAATTGCAGGATCTGCATGTATGACAGTGTCTAAAATCATATAGAAGACAGTAGAACTATAAAAGTGCTTATATAGACTAACTAAAAAATAAGCAGAGGTGCTTTCATGATGTGGTAACACCATTGAGAACGTCATATAAAATGTATGAGTTATCATTCATCTGGCAGCACCATTAAAACAACAAAAGTTTACAACTGAACTTGGCAAGAACTGGTCCACGTCACATAAAGACGCCACATAAAACAAGTAAGATGCAAGAAATGAGATTAGCTAGCATATACTGAATTTGTTTTCATAATCTAACAGATTGTAGAGTGGAACTACCCCCCATAGCCAAACTATCACTTTCTCATGTTAAAGACAGCGAGGAAACAAAACCTTGCCCACATGAGTCACACTCCTGTGGACACTAACCAAATGAGATGCTTAACAAAGTACCTACATGTGAACAAAATCAGAATAATAATGCATAAAGAACCATAGAAAAGCCAGAGAGAAATGAGGATAGATTTGAATAATAAAACATCACAAATCCTGGCATAACACGGTATCAGCTTTTTCTCAAACTCTTCAGGTTCTGTCAACTTGTGAACAAATTTGTTAAAGTAAGAGGACTACATTATAAAAGATTTTCATTTTTTTTAATGAGATGGTGCCACTTGTATTATAAAATTGAAACAAAGCATGAATGTACAAGTAAGAAGGGAAAACAACAAATATTTTCTCACATCATAAAAGATTTTCATAGCAATACCGAAGGAGATGTTTAACAAGTACTAACACGCACAAAACACTCAAAGTAGTAATGCATCAAGAGCCAAACAATCCAGGTTCTTTTAACTAGTGCATTAACTAATGCACAAATTTGAAGCAGTCTAAAGGTGGCATAAAAAAGGATTCACATGAATACCAACATAAAAAATCCCGTGGATAAAAGGCAGCTTGGATGAACTATATCCAACAGTTGTTCATGCATCAGCACACAATGGTGCTCAAACCCAAATCATATGCACCAGATAAGTTGAATATCAATTAAGTGAATTAACAGAAAGCATGCCCCATCATACTTCATGGAGTCTTCTTATTTATTATGTGAACCATTGACAACTAAAAAATATCATCAAGCCAAACAAACCAAGCAGTAAAATACTCACCACGCCCATCACGGAACACTTGGGAGAAGCAGACATCTCCAGCTCGGCGCATATGATCCTATAAAATGAAGGAAAGCCTTCAAACAAAGGGCACCAGAATTACACAAACATTAAAAAATGCAGAGAATAATCCCTTACTACCTTTAAGTCTTGCCAGGAAGCAGAACTTGGCAAGCCAGTAACAAGGACTGAAAAAGGAAAAGAAAACAAAAGAAATTATACATAGAACTGCAGGCACCAGGAATACTCTTTTTATGAGATAGAGATATATTTATCAAGTATTTAGATACCCCACCACGATAATCTGACCTCCTGGAGGGTCCACGAGCACCTCCTCCACTGCTGTAACTACTATGGCGATCAGCTGAGGATGACTGACCTCGTCCACCATGTGCAAGTTCAACCTGGAAAGAAAATCAAAAGGAGGAAATGCCACCAGTAGAATCTTAAAAGCTCATACATGGATACAATCTGGCAAGGAGAATAGAAGAGATATCATGTACAATAGTTCTAAAGAATAACAAGTACCCGGAGTCTATGACCATCAAAATTATAACCATCGCGACCACGAATAGCATCCTCAGCGTCACGGGCATCTTGAAACTGCCCCAAAATGAAATGAGAGCACACATAAAAATAGGCATGATACAGCCCACAACCATCTCATTCTGAAAGCTGGTATCCCAGAGATTTTAAAAATTAGAACTCCCAATAAGATAGGAAACCCTAGATAACTTTATGGGATGTATATAGCAATGCTATTCTCACATTCAAGATACAGGTCAGTAATTTGTAGTGTGATCCTAAAAACAGGAAATGATTCATGAAGACCCCACAGGGTTTATTAGAAACTGGTGATTCTGATTAATTTCATTCTGACATGGACCATAGTCAGAAAAGTTGCAGCTCCTGCAATTTTCTTAGTCTACAATTATTAATATGATTAGATTACCTCAACAAAAGCATAACCCGGAGGCCTTGGAGGAATCTTCAGGTCTATATCAACGATGGGACCATACTGCATCAACACATTCAATCAGCAATTAAAACAAAATTATTTATAAGAAATAAAAAAGAGACCAATAATAATTTACATATACCAAACAAACTCCATCTTCAGGTCTATATCACTGAGCCTCTCGTGCTTAGTTGCTCCCAAACCCGGATAAAGGAGGACGGTTGCGGTAGTTGACAACCAACGTAAAAATCTTGTCACATCTCATGATATGAATTCAATCAAAATTAACATCGAGACATCCTCTACTTAGGACACGTTGCACTGGAACCCGGGTGTAATGAGAAATAGGTAAGGGTGGAGGGCGTTACCCGCAAGCGACACGCCACGTCGGCGTCCGGATGTGGTGTTAAATAAGCAAGGGTTTCCACATTATGGACGGATGCGGGTAAAGAAGCTAGTCCATGGAACCGAACAGAAAATAGGACACATGACAAACTTAAAGAATAACATATGTTACTTCAGAAAGAATTTTAGGAAAGTGAGTTGAGAGGAAGATCAGAGTAGGTACTTGGAATATCGAGTCTCTTACAGAAAAGTTGATGGAACTTGCTGACACCATAGAGAGAAGAAAAATCAATATTGCTTGCATTCAAGAGACTAAATGGATAGGAGAGAGAAATAAGGAGGTGAAAAATACAAGCTACAAATTATAATATACAGAAAATGTGAGAAATAAGAATGAAGTAGATATTATTATTGATAAGACTTTGAAGGATGCAATGATAACGATGAGGAGAGTAAGAGATAAGATTATCCTAGTGAAATTAATTATAGAGGAAGTTGCGATTAATGTAGTTAGTACCTATGCTCCACAAGTTGGATTATATAGTGAGAGTAAACATAGATTTTGAGAAGATATGGACGACCTTGTGCAGAGCATACCAAATGAAGAGAATATCTTTATTGGTGGGGACCTCAATGGGCATGTAGAAAGTGAATGGCAGGGTTACGATAAGGTTCATGGAAGTTTTGACTTTAGGAACAGAAATGAGGAGGAGAAAAACATCATCGATTTTGCTATGGCTTACGACCTTATACTAGCAAATGCCCACTTTATAAAAAGAGAATCTCATTTAGTGACCTTTAAAAGTAAACAAAATATAAGCAAAAAATTAACTTCCTTCTTACAAGGAAGACAAATTGTGCTTTATGCAAGAATTGCAAAACTATCTCTAGGGAGACCTTAACAAGTCAACATAAGTTAGTGATCTTATATCTTAAGATCAAGAGATGGTCGGATACGTTTAGAAGGAAAACTGCTGCTAGAACAAGGTGGTGAGAATTAAAAAGAATAAAACAAGATGTTTAAAAATGAACTTCTCAATATGGGTGATTGGAAGTCGGATTTCGAGGCTAATACTATATAGATAGATATAAGTGCTTGGAAAGTCTAATGGACAAGGCCCACCTACGAAGGAGAGGTGGTGGTGGAATGAGGAGAAACAAAAGGCGATGAAGAGTAAAAGAGAATGGTATAAGAGATTGCCAAAGTGTGATAATAATGAGACTTGGATTTTCGGAAGTCAAAAAAACATTAAAGATGATTAAAGTAGGTAAAGCTTGTGGCTCTGATGAAATTTCTATTGAAGTATGAAAATATTTAGAAGACGTAAGAGTAGAATGGTTAACCCGACTGTTTAACAAGATCATAATCTCTAAGAAAATGCCAGATGAATGGAGGAAGAGTACTCATGTATTTATTTTTAAAAACAAATGAGATATCCAGAACTGTTCAAACTATAGAGAAATTAAGTTCATGAGTCATACTATGAAGTTGTAAGAGAGAGTTGTCGAACATCGTTTACATTGTGACACAACTATCTCGGCCAACCAATTCAACTTTATACCGAGTCGATCAACTATAGAAGTTATCTTCCTCCTTAAGAGCTTGATGGAGAAATATAGAGATATGAAAAAATATCTACATATGATATTCATCAATTTGGAGAAGGCCTATAATAGAGTTCCAAGAGATGTCTTGTGCTGAGTGTTGGAATGCAAGAAGATATCTATTAGGTACATACAAGTATTAAAAAATCTGTATGACGGAGCAACTACTATGTCCACACAGTTAGAGGGAAAACAAAAGATTTTCCTATTTCAGTTGTAGTGCATCAAGGATTAACAGTAAGTCCTTACCTTTTCGTATTAGTTATAGATGATTTAACAAAAGATATATAACAGGACATTCCGTAGTGTATGATATTTGCGGATGATATTGTGTTAATAGAAAACTAAAGCTTTAGAGGAACACCTTAGCGCCACTTTGATAGGAGAATAGGAAAAAGATAAGTGGTCTTATTTTAGAATAAGGTTAGTTCTAGTTTGATAGGCGGAATAAGTTATACTGTGTCAGAATAACTCATTCCCTGAATAAAGAGAATAAGTAATTCCACCTTAGACCCAAGAATTGTTTATTCTACCTATTTCGCCAGTGGGCCCCACACCACGATTAAAGTGAAACATCCCTTATTTTGGTATAAGCAATTCCGGCATAAATAATTCCAGATAACCTATTATGCTATCAAAGTGGCACTAAGCCTCAATTTGATTGCAGAATAGGTTAATCCAGAATTACTTATCCAGAATAGCGTATACTAGAATAAGGGGTGCTTAGCTTTGATAATTATGTGGGACCCACTGGCGGAATAAGAAGGATAAGCAATTCTTGGGTCTAGGGTCTAATTGCTTATTCACCTTATTCTCCGAATAGACTATTCTGCACCGATATAAGCCATTCCGTTTGTCAAAGCTAAATTAAGCTAATTGTCCCTTTATTCTTCCTTATTCTTCTCCTATTCTCCAATCAAAGTGGCGCTAAGAGTCTAAGCGCCAATTTGATTCGAGAATAAGAGAAGAATAAGGACGAATAAGAGGAGAATAAGTTTAATTTTGCTTTGAGCAGAATGGCTTGTACCCGTGCATAATAGTGTATTCCGGGAATAAGGAGGATAAGCCATCCCACTCTAGACCCAAAAATTACTTATTCGTGTTATTCCGTCAGCGGGCCCTACAAAACTATCAAACCAAAACACCCCTTATTATAGTATACGCTATTCCGTCAGTAAGCCCCACGTAATAACTTATTCTACAAACAAAGTGGGGCTAAGGATTTCAAGTTAAGTAGAACTAAGATAGAATATATGCATTGTAAGTTTAGTGAAGGTCGGAGAGGCCAAAAAAATGGAGTTAACTTGGATGGGATGGCAATACCCCAAAGCACCCATTTCAAACATTTTGGTTCGATCCTCCAAAAAGATGGAGGGTGCGAGGAAGATGTTAGCCATAGGATTAAAACATGATAGGTAAAGTGGAAACTTGCCACGGAAGTCATATGTGACAGTAAGATCCCAACGAAGCTGAAAGAAAAATTCTACTGTACGGAGATAAGACTTACAATGTTGTATGGTAGCAAGTGTTGAGCGATGAAAGGGTAATATGTCTCCAAGATGAGTGTTGTCGAGATGAGAATGTTTAGGTGGATGTGTGGACATAGTAGGCTAAATAAAATTCGTAACAAGTATATTAGAGAAAAAGTGAGAGTGGTATCAATTGAGGACAAATTGAGAGAAAGGGAGATTGAGATGATTTGCGCATGTTAGGCGTAGACCTAGGAAGGCTCCAGTTAGAAAGTGGAGTATTTTATGATAGAGGAAGAGAAGAAAGGAAGGAGTAGACCTAGATTAACTTAGAAAAGGATAACTACAATATAATTTAGAGGTTTTAAACCTTTCAGAAGAGGTAGTTCAAGATCGTTTAGAGTGGAGACAAAGAATCCATATAGCCGACCCCAATTAATTTAGGATTAAGGCTTGGTTGAGTTGGGTTGAGTCACGATCAAACCGTTTACAGATGCAAAACCAACAAAGCAAGAAATTTCCATACTCAAGTTCTATGAGCAGTAAAAGGCAATGCAACAAAAGGACAAAGAAAATCACAAGCCCAAATGAGCAAATGTTCTGAAGATGGAATTCAGAGCCGTCATCTGCCACCAATTTGAGGCATCAAAAGAAGAAAATAATATTGAGTTCCAGGAAGCATGATGCACTCTGATGGCCATTTTACCCTCACTGACACAAGATCAATTATACTATGTACAGATTACAAGCAACCTGAGAACGATGTTTTTTTACGGTGCATGGTACCACATATTCAATAAAAGAGAAGTGAGAAGGTGCAAGATAAAAGGAAAGTACAGTCCCAAAAGAGAACCCCTAAAAGATCTATCACACATGAAGAGGGACCAACACAAAAGGTAACCCTCTTTATACAAAACAGATCAAAAAGAAAATGTAAAACCAGTTACACCAAGATCATGTCGCTTGGATACTGACAGAGACTTTTCAGCTGACTTCTCATCCTTTTGTACAGGCTATGGCGCAGCAATCAGCATGGCCCATTGAAATCCCTATGGTGAAAGTTAAACAATCCATTTTTCATTTTTTCAACCCATCTCAACCAACAAAGTAGCCAACATTCGTTCACACACAGGAAAAGGAGAGGGTGGACATTGGCAAAAGTAGAGAAGAAGAAATTGGCATTCCAAAGAAAATGAGATGACATTTTAATTCATAGTTTTCATCAGATTATGTTTTTGAACTCCATAAGCAATAACCATATGGTTCAAACTTCTGATTCTATAATTTCAGAAACAAATATATAACAATATGGCCATTTATCGAATTTAAGGAACATCCAAATGCTCAATAAGGCTTAATATAAATGAAAACAATGGTGCAAGAATTAATAAGCTTTTTTTCAGCATCATAAGATGCCAACTCATATTAGTGATACTAGGAGAGAAAAGCAGGCAATTAGATATTCTGGCTTTTAAGCCAGAAAAAAAAAAGAAGAAAAACATACTATGGTCTCTAGTATACCAAAAAATATAACTGTACAGAGAGACAGCAAGAGAATATGTTACCCTTTTCGGAGATAAATGGGCATTTCCTTGGGACACAATAGTCAAACTTGTAAGGGACAACACTCTTGAGACTTAAAATACTTCAGATTCTAAAGAAATTTTTGCATCCAAAAAAAGAAAACTAGAAGATTCCTAGAAAATATTCAACGATAAGAAGCAAAAACTCAAAAATGTTAAGATCAGCAAGACAAGGAGCCAATAAACTTAGGTCTTGCCAAACCACCTGAACCCAACATAAAAATTGTCATTGAAAGACAGCTGTATCTGTGCCTAGAGCCCTGAACCTCATAAGTCAGCAGCCTCAACAGTTACCACCCGCCTTTTGCTCAATGGCTTTGTCTAATTAGTCTGTAGCATTATATAATTTACCTAAATGGCCATAAGAATATATCATTCACTTGCATTTTTTGTAAAGTTAGAGAGTGGCCTTTGATTTTGAAATTTGGCCCTCTTTCTTCTGTTATTCCTTTGGGTCCTCTCGAACTGCTGTAGCCCTCCTTTTTGGGATTTATTGTTCTTTTTAGGCTAGGGTATACCTTTGTTTCTTTTATCTCTGTACAGGGGGTTTTACTTTGGGACCTTTTGTTTTTCGATCCCAGACTCTTTGCTGTTCCCCTTGCTTGCTTGTACACTTTTGCTCCCTTTCTACCTAATGATATCAGTGGTACTATCCACTTTCCCAAAAAAAGGACAACATGCCACAACAAATATGGTTCCTGTTTCTTGGGACATAGATTTGGGCTGTCTAGTCTAGTATTCTACTATATTTTATTAGAAACCTAATATTTTACTATACTTTTCTTTTAGAAAGTGGATGGTACCATGAGTATATTAATAATAAAAAAGTAGGGGAATGTACAAGTACAGGAGCAATCAGCCCATAAAAGACCTCATACAAAAAAAAGGAATAGGAACATACAATAGAGAGGGCTTTCACCCACTCTCACTTTCTGACTCACAAAAATGACAAGTCTGTCAGTGGTGGAAGCTTCCCTCTTAAAAATCCTCATGTTCCTCTCTCCCAAATGGCCCACAAGGTGGCATGGAGGACCAGCCACCACATCATTCTGTACTCTTTAGGAAAAGTAGTGGATCCCCTAGAGTGCAATAGATAATCAACTGAATCCCCGAGCTGCATAGTGAATCCCTAATGCCAAGCTTGTTGGATAGGAGCTGCCAGACCTTGCTGACAAGCATGCACTTCACAAACAGATGGTCAAGGACTTCATCCTCTTCTCCACACAAGGAGTAGGTCATAGGGAAGTCACTTACAAACCTAGCCAACCTGTCAGAAGTGGGGAGGCAGTGAAGAGAAATCCTCCAAATCTGCAGTTGAACCTTGAGATAGCTCTTGGTGGACCAGATCTGCCTAAAAAATTGATGCTCGGTAACCTCCATCTGCAATAATCCTGTAGGCAGATCTAACCGAGAATGAACCAGAAGAATCCCATCTCCATGCAAAGAGTCTTGCCCGGCAGTGTCTACTTGACAGCTTTGCAGGGCTAGAAGGAGTTTCCCCAAATCTTCTATCTCTGTGTCTCTGAGTTGCCTTCTGAAAGAGGGTATCCATCATCCCACATTTGGGAAGGTGTCAAACATCTCCACAACAAGTGAAAGGGGGTGAGATGCAATGGCAAACAAGGATGTGAATTGGGCCACTAGAGTAGCAAACCCACACCGTTTGTCTTGCCAAAAGAGGAAAGATCTCCCATTACCCAATGAGAACATAAGTGGCAGCTCTGATCACATCTGCCTCTGAAGAATACGTGATTTAATCATTCTACCTTCTTAAGAATGTCCAATCAATCTAAAATTTTAGATTAGATCAAGCATGCCTCAAAATTATTTAAAACTTTAAGAGACTTATTAAAAACATAACTAGCTCGGTAGTGAGGCACCTGCCCTGCTGCTTAGGCAGTCTGCCTAGGTAGTGGATCCCTACAACCTTATCCTGCGTATGCATTTTTTAAACATTCAAACAAACAGAAGAAAACAGAGGTCATCTAAGAAATCCATTACATCAGATGCAAATTCACCAACTTGAAGACAAGAATAAAAAATACACCACAATTAGATTAATGTGCATAGGCAATCCGTCAAAACCACACGGGAGAAGACATTTAGGTTTACATATCCATGAACCACTAAATTCGAAGAGAGAAAAAGGCCATATAGATCCTTCATATTCAAGCAATACTATAGAACGTTTCAAAAACTGAATAACCATATGCTTACAACAAGAAAAAGTGATTTGCAAGTATCCTCTTCTGTATGATTTTGTGCAAGGAACACACGAACCTTGTAAAACAGGTCTTCTACTTCCCTCTCGCGAATATCACCAGGTAGGTTGCCCACATAAACAGTGCGGTTGGCACGGCTGCTCATTTTCCCCTAAAATTCACATAACACATAAAACACCTAAGAAAATGTCCGCATGATGTACAAACATTGGACTTTCCAGCCACTGGGGCCAAAATTTTCTTGACAATAACCTCCGATTCTAACCTATTAATGCCAACAGCGAAGAACCTCAAGGCAAAATTCAAAATGTCAGCTTTAGCCACTAGGAAGAATGGCAAGAGAAAAATAATGCCCAAAAGGAAACCCTACCCACCCGAATCACACAAGGCAGACAACGAAATCTACAAGATGCATACTACGAACAGAAAGCCAAGGGAAAGAAAAAAACTATATTTGTCGAAAACAAGAACATCGGCGGATGAAATATGGATATAAGGAAAAGATAAAAGCGACGTCCTCTACCAAAAAAAGTAAAATCGCAGCAGAACGAGCCAGAAGAAAGGGTAATTCTCCGGAATAAGCCGGGAAATCGAAACCCTAGGGTTTCAGGACTGTGGAAACTAGCGGTGTTAACACAGATCAGGGTTTCTATGGGAAGGGAGCGGGCGAGTTATATATGTAAACGGACATGGAAGGCGGAAAGATCTGCAGTGAGTTAATGTTTGCTGCAACGGAGATGGCAGGCGTTGCGGCGAGTTTTATTTTCTTCCCTTTTTTTTTCGATTTTTTTATTTTTTTGAGACGTCCAATCACAAATTTCATGGTACAACCGGTCAACTCGGGTCAGCTCGGGTCAGCTCTAATCGATTTCTTTTCAAAATAAAATTTCTTTTGTTGCACAAAATCGAGGTAGGTATCAAATTTTTTTCAAAAAAAAATACAATTGGGTCAAGGCCAATATAAGTTAACCGATTGTATTTTTGAATTTTTGATCGGACGTCTTATAAATATAAAAAAATTTAAATACAAATTTAAAAAATAAAATAATGCATACTGCATTATTGTCCGATCACTCGGATTGTGAAAGAGTCAGTGCAAACCATGTAACCAACACTGCCTTAGTGCAGCAAACATAACTCATAAATTTTAGTCTCAATTTAGATGCAGCCATAAATGTGAAGAACACAACTATTACTATAACCTTAGTTTGCATAGTTAAAAAACAAGCTTAACGTACATTCCCTTGAGTTTACTACAAATTCAAATAAACCTACTTGGAGTTAGTTTACATGGAATCTCTCTCATATTTATCATAAATTGGTTAACGTTAATATAAAATAACTAAACATGAATTTATAAAAAACATGTTTATGATAAATGGGCTTGTGATAAATTTATTTAGTTTTCTTAAGTTTCATCCTAAAAAAGATTAGAAGTGACTTTCAATCATTAGAAGGAGACATAGGGGAGGCAAGTATAATTAATGCACTTTTCATCAAAGCTAATATAAAATCTGCCTCCCACCAACTAGAGAGAAAAAACTAACAAAAAAGAGTTTTTGAAAATTTTTAGGTGATTGTTATTATTTATGTAGGACCTGCTAATCTAAATTCTCAACGCCACAAAAACTCCTTTTTTCATCCAAGTTTACGAACACCAAATTTAGACAAAAAGGTAAGTAAAGAGTGGGTCGAAGAGAACAATTATGTGATGGAGATAAGTCATCATGTTTTTCATTGCAAAAGATTATTAAAGAGCCAATTGTCCAATATTTTTGGACCTCCATTATATAAGAGAAGTTATTTTATTGAATAATTACATAAAAGAAATCATAGATTCAAATCTCATCTCTCGAAATTATACACAACTTGTGGAGTGTGCTGAGACTTTTAAACTCATAATAATTGCCAAAAAAAGAAACTAGTACAACAATGTGAAAAATCTTGAAGAGAAAACATTGGTTAAATATTGAAGTACATATTATTTTCACTATGGAACTAAAAGGTGACTAAAAGTAATATAATAGTATTCCTTCGTTTTTTAACAATATAGGATGTACACGATTCTTATCATTGTAATCCACTGTGATCCGTGGATAGCGAGGCGAGGGTGTTGTTAAAGAGTCTTCACTGTTGGATGGTCTATATATCAACATAAAAGATTAAAAGAATTCTCAAAAATCTTCTGAAATTAGTATTTAATTATCTAATAACAAAATTTTTAAAATTGACAACTCAAATACCACAACATGTACCGACCATTGTTTCACCATGGCGGATGTAGCAAGTCTTTCACATTTATTAATGTGTTGATGACAATCGTTTAGACTTAGATCCTATAAATGTAAAATACAGAGTATTAATTTTAATATAGTATTAATTCCAAACTGATATTTTTTATGCTCATAATGTTAAAACTATTAAAAGAGAAGCACGGAAAAAAACGGTTGAAAAGAAAAGAAAGTGCTAAATGTGAGAAAGGAAGAAAAGATGAGATCATAAAGCTCTTAAATTACACTTATTTTTCAAACAAGTTCAAGCTTATAATAAATGCGTTATAATGATATACTTAATATATAAAATATTACTAAAACATGTAGTATTAATCGCACAATCAAAATTAATACGGAGAGTTATAACCATATACCCCCATGATATGGTGATCTTACCTCATTTCGCCGCCCATTAGAGGGTCTAAATAGTAAATAGTCCATGGACCCCGACAACAGTCCAAAGTAGAGCCGGCTTGACTTAAGGTCGGTGGGCATTTTATCCCGGTCCGAATCTAATAAAATATGTGGCGCAATCTGATAACATTTATTTTATTATTTTATTTCTTAGTACCATAGTTAAATTATGCATGATATAATATTTAACGTATTATATTTTATGTTCAATCAATGTTATATTGCTCTATTTATTTCAGATGCATTATTGATTGGTTCCACGTGTAATTATTCGCCATCAAGATTTCTTTGGATTATCATATTGGATAATCGATCAAGATCTTAACAATCACTATATCCATTATCAGACTATCAGTTAATATTAACTTGAATCCCGAAAGTGGGCAACAGCCAAGAGGATATACCTAACCTTAAGAGTGAAACGGTAATTACACTTGCCCACGACCTGCGGATCTAGTGAACGAACACTATATTTGTCTAAAAATATTTTAAATATTGGGCTCGAATGGAATTTTTTTAGATAATTCTATTTCTCGTTCTTGACTTTCCTTCAATATCTACCTCTAATACGTTATTCCATTCCCCTGATATAAATTATCATGAGAACTAACATATTCCATATCTAGCGATAACACGTTCCATGAAGTGTCTAAGTATAACAAAAGACAAAGATCGATGCTAACAAGATTGGATCACAAATGGGTTCGTATGTTACTAATATCTGAACCTACATCGAGACTGGTGTGGAAAAGAAACTACATAATTGCCAAATGAACACATGATAAATTAATCTATTTTAAATAGTGTGTGGATCTTTTCAGTGCACTTAAGAAAAGAAAAGAGGCACAATTACAAAAGAAAAATCTCATACAAATTGTAGAACCGTTTTTTCTGATTATGAGTGAAAGATTTTTTTCACAAATGTTAGCCTCCCTCTTCTTTGTACTTAGTTAACTCGCATTATTAGTAAGTACAATGAGGGGTTCTCAACTCTTTCCAACGTGTCTTTGTTAGTTTTAATGTTAAGGTAATATTTATTGTAACATATGTGGTGCAACATCAGACTTGGATCTTATAGTGGACAATTTTGTTTTTCTTTTAATTTTTTTAAGTGTCCAATCTTTCACATGCCAAAATGGGGTTTACTTATCTTAACAAAATTTGAAAAAATATATATATATATATACCACTCACTATTGTCCGATATGTTAAATCGAATGTCAATTCTAACTCGATGAAGTAAGTATTACTCTTAATATTAATGAAGAGCTTTTTTCATCTTAGGCTCCATTTGATCACAATTCCATCTCAGATTCGAGGTCATCAGATTCGGCGAGAATCTAAAAAGTGTAAAAAAAAATCGTACTAAAAAAAGGTAAATGGATTATTTAAGAATTCAAATTTTATCTCATGTTGCAAAAGGACCTTTTTTGGATTCTTGGCGAATCTTTTGAAAAATGGATAGAAGGAGAATATGAGGATTCTCTTAAATAATATCCTCTTTCTTTCTTTCTTTTACCTTCTTAAAGTTCTTAAAAAGGAGTAATATGAGAATAAAAATATCTTTTGATGTGTCTTCAAATTTAAGTTTTTATGATTTTTCTCAATGAGATTCTAAAAAATAAATAACTTATCCTAAAATTAAAATTCAAGAGATGATCACGTGACTCTTTTTAAAATCTGAATTCCTCCAAATTTTAAAATTCCAAAATCATTACCAAAGGAAGCCTTAAAATGTATCCAAGCCAACAAGTTCATGTCAGTACTGTCTGGATTAGGTTAAGGAGAAATGTTAATCATCTCCCATCAAGAGTCATTTATACTATATAATATAAGATAGAGTTCCTTCGTACCACGTGTCAACATCAAAGAATTCTATTTTCCGCTTAAATTTTTTCATCATCTCTCTCCATTCCTTATTAATATATCTGCCTCATATTAATTCCCTCTCATTAATTCTCTCTCTCCTCACTCTCTCTCTCATTAATTCTCTTTCTCTCCCCTCTCTTTATCTCATTACTTCTCTCTCTCTCTCTTCGACCCTTTCTTTGTAACAAAAGTTACTTATAACAATAATATTAATAACTTCTTATATACTATATATATAATCAATCTCTCTTTTATATTATTATTATTATTGTATTATTATCATCATCATCTCCTCTCTTTCTCATCTTTAACATTTTTCTCTCTCCCTATTAATATTTATACTTCTTATTTTTTTTGTCCCCTATTATTATTGTTGTTGTTGTTATTATAATCTTCTGTATATATTAATAACTAGTTTTGAGATTGTTATTGTTGTTGCTGAGATAGTCTAAAGGGATAATAATAATTAATTTTGCTATTATTATTATATTAAAAATTAATATCGAAATGATGGTCTCATAGGATAATAAAATTTAATTTTGATATTTATTATTATTAAAAAATAATATTAAAATGGTGGTCTCATGGCATAATAACAACTGACTTTTATATTATTATTATTTTTAAAATAAAAATTATTAAAATTATTATTATGATTATCATCATCCTCTTTCACATTTTTCTTTCTTCATATTAATATTTTTATCTCTTATTTTTCTATCTCTTATTATTATTATTGTTGTTGTTGCATCATCATCATCATCATTATCATTATCATTATTATTATTATTCTTATTAAGATAGTCTCATGAGATAATAATAATTAATTTTGATATTATTATTATTCAAAATAATAATAATAATAATATTATTATTATTATCATTTAAGATGGTGAAAAGCATTATTATATTATTTTTGTGAATGTATTTTTATTATTATTATTATTATTATTATTATTATTGGGATAGTCTCATGGGATAATAATAATTAATTTTGATATTGTTATTTTTGTTGTTATTATTATTGTTGTTATTATTATTAGGGTAGTCTCATAGAATACTAATAACTAATTTTAGTATTATTACTATTATGTTTAAAGTATTATTATTATTACAATTATTTTAATCTAAGATGGTCGAAAGTATTATATAATTATTATTGAAAGTATTATTATTATTTTATTATTATTGTTGGGGTAGTCTTATAAGATAATAATACTAATTTTGATATTATATTATTATTCTTAAAATTAATATCAAAATGATACTCTCATAGGATAATAATAACTAATTTTTATATTATTGTTATTATTATTATTAACTTTTTTTCTCCTCTTTCACATTTTTTCTCTCTCCCTATTAATATTTCTATCTCCTATTATTATTATTATTATTATTGTTGTTGTTGTTGTTGTTGTTGTTACAATCTTTTGGGATAATAATAACTAATTTTAATTATTATTATTATTATTGAGACAATCTCATGGGATAATAATAACTATTTTTGATAGTATTATTATTTTTTAAAAGTACTCTATTATTATTATTATCAATCTTTCTCCTCTTTCACATTTTTTTCTCTCTCTAACAATATTTCTCTCTTATTTTTTCTCCTATTATATTATGATTGTTGTTGTTGTTGCTGCAATATTTTGAGATAATAATAATTAATTTTATTATTATTATTGAGATAGGGTTATGAGATAATAATAACTAATTTTCATATTATTATTATTGAAAGTATTACTAATTTTGTTGTCATTATTATTATTATTATTATTAATGAGACCAATCTCTGTCTCACTTTTCTTACTCATATTATTATTGTTGTTGTTAACTCACTTTTCTCACTAATATTATTATTGTTATTGTTGTTGTTGTTGTTAATATTGAGATAGTCTATTGGCATAATAATAATAAATTTTAATATTTATTATCATTATTAAGATAGTCTCATAGGATAATAATAACTAATTTCGTTATTAATGAGACTAATTTTTCTCTCATTTTTCTTTCAATCCATATTTCAACACAACATTTATTGAGATAATATCATGGGATAGTAATAATAACCTTCAGTACACTTTTTAATTTTCTCTCTCAATCTATATTTCTATAGATACAATGGTTCTGGCCTTTTAATATTTATCAAACACTTAACCTAATATTCATAGAAAAATTGTTATTATTTCTGAATATATATTTTATGTATTTATTTTATTCATTTATTCACAAATAGTAAAAACTTAGCTTCACTTATATTAATATAATTATTTTATTCAAATATGTTAATTCGTCCTGCATTGCACGGGATTGCAACTAGTAATAAGAAAATGGTCAAGGTTGGTCTCCATAAGGAAAGATGAGAGAAACAACCACCCACGCTGCATACGAAGACATGCACACACCATCTTTCCATATATAGAAGAACATTATACGTATCTTCTCCGTGGACGCCCTAGTTGTCGTCGCCACCGAAGAGAGAGGTGCAGATGTAGAGGAGGAAAAGCATCAGCAATAGCAGGAGGGCGATGCCCACGGACGAGCCGGCGAACCGGTAAATGGCATTTAGGGAGCTGCCAGAGTGGGCCTTTGAGCTGGAGACTGCGGCACAGCGGCTGGTGGAGAGGAAGTGAATGACGAGAACGAGGAAGAGTGTGAGCAACGGTAGGCCAACGAGACCGAAGTAGAACGGGATGGCTACGGCGACGGCCTTGACAAGCAAGTAGAAGGGGGTCGCTAGCAGCACTGCCCCCACCGTCTCGTACATAGTCCCTTCTGGCCTATCCTCCACCACCATGGCTACACGACCCTTGCCTCTCTCTCTCTCTCTATATATATATACGTATTACGTACTTCTTCTTCCTCTCTCTCACGCCACTCTTTTCTCTCTCTCTCTCTCCCATGTCTTCTTCCTCAGTTGGAGAAAGGGATATATAGAGGAGGCATGCAGCTTTTTGAAAGACAAAGCTAGGATAGCAAAGGTCCCCCGTGGAGGCCTCGTTGTTGCAAGTGAACACACCAGTCCGCACCGGTGTAGGAATGGGGATAGAGGGAGGGCAACGTGTGAATATTTGGACGACGTTGGCAGTGGGAAATTAAAAAGGTAGGGTAGAGAGAGATAGGTAAAGAAAGTAGGCGAATATGATGGCCGAGGAGGGCTTGCCGCTTGGCATTAGACGGGGCAGAGGATAAGAGAGAAGAGACTTGGATCAAACTACCTTCTAAATACCATTTGGTTTTAATTTGAACTCGTCAATCTGACTATTTTTGTCCTTCTTGATATGGGTAGTAGGAATTTGAGGCGATGTGTTGTCCCTCAAATATCACCATAAATAAAGAAAATGATAGTATGAAGAAAATAAAGAAAACATCCAAAACAATCATATGTAAGACCTTGAGAAACGTTGATCATGTCCAACATGTAATGGCCAATTTGCATAAAACATTCATATAAGTAGTGCACGGTCTTAGGAATTATCAAAAATAAGAAAAAATGTGACACCATGTAAGAAAAATGAAACAATGTGGCAATTTGAAGAGCAAAATAGCATTAAATATTGTTAAAAGAGACATTAGCCACTTTAAAATAATTAAGAATAAGAAATGCAGTACCACATAATCTATAATATGTATATAAAATAAATTTTTATGACGTCATGTGTCAACACGCGAAAATTTTGTTTCTCGCTTAAACTCTTTCTCCCTCTCTCTCCGTTTCCTATTAATATCTCAGCCCCCTATTAATTTTCTCTCATTAATTCTCTTTCTCTCCCTACTCTCTCTCTCATTAATTCTCTCTATCTCCCCTCTCCCTCTCATTAATTCTCTCTCTCCCCTCTCTCTCTCTCATTAATTCTCTTTCTCTCTCACGATCTCTCTCCCTCTCTCTCTCACTCATTAATTTTCTCTCTCTCGCTCGACCCTCTCTTTGTAACAAAAATTAATAATATATAATAATAATACTAATAACTTCTTATACACTATATGTATAATCAATCTCTCTTTTATATTATTATTATTATTATTATATCATGATCATCATCTTCATCATGATCATCGTCATCATCATCTCTTTTTTCTCTCTCTCTCTCTCCCATGTCTTCATATTATTGTTATTTAAAATATTCTTCTTCTTATTATTATTATATATCTTTCTCCTCTTTCACATTTTTCTCTCTCTAATAATATTTCTATCTCTTATTTTTTCTCCTATTATATTATGATTGTTGTTGTTGTTGTTGCTGCAATCTTTTGAGATAATAATAATTAATTTTGATATTATTATTATTATTATTGAGGTAGGGTTATGAGATAATAATAACTAATTTTCATATTATTATTATATTTTAGAGTATTACTAATTTTGTTGTTGTTATTATTATTATTATTAATGTGATCAGTCTTTGTCTCACTTTTCTTACTCATATTATTATTGTTATTATTTTTGTTGTTGTTAACTCACTTTTTTCACTAATATTATTATTGTTGTTGTTGTTAATATTGAGACAGTCTATTGGAATAATAATAATAAATTTAAATATTTATTATCATTATTGAGATAGTCTCATAGGATAATAATAACTACTTTCATTCTTAACGAGACCAGTCTTTCTTTCATTTTTCTCTCAATTCATATTTCAACACAACATTTATTGAGATAATCTCATGGGATAGTAATAATAACGTTCAGTATACTTTTTAATTTTCTCTCTCAATCCATATCTATATATACAATGGTTCTGAACTTTTAATATTTATCAAACAACTAATCGAATATTCATACAAAAAAGATTAGTATTTCTAGATATATATTTTTATGTAATTATTTTATTCATTCCTTCACAAACAGTAAAAAATTAGCTTCACTTATATTAATTATAATTATTTTATTCAAATATGTTAATTTGCCGTGCATCGCACAGGATTGCAACTAGTAATAAGAAAATGGTCAAGGTTGGTCTCCACAAGGAGAGATGAGAGAAACCACCACCTATGTTGCATGCAGAGACATGCACACACCATCTTTCCATATATAGAAGAGCACTATACGTATTTTCTTTGTGGGCGCCCTAGTTGTCGTCGCTACCAAAGAGAGAGGTGCGAATATAGAGGGGGAAAAGCAGTAGCAGTAGCAGGAGGGCGATGCCCACGGGCGCACCGGCAAATCGATAAATTGCATCTGGGGAGCCGCCAAAGTGGGCCTTTGAGTTGGAGACTGCGGCGCCGCGGCCGGTGGAGAGCAAGTGAATGACAAGGACAAGGAAGAGTGTAAGCAGCGGTAGGCCAGCGGGACCGAAGTAGAGCGGGATGGTTGCGGTGACGGCCTTGACGAGCAAGTAGAAGGGGATCGCTAGCAGCACTGCCCCCGCCGCCTCGTACAGAGTCCCTTCTGGCCTGTCCTCCACCACCATGGTTGCACGCCCCCTGCCTCTCTCTCTCTATATATATATATATATATATGTATTACGTACTTCTTCTTCCTCTCTCTCATGCCACTCTTTTCTCTCTCTCTCTCATGTCTTCTTCCTCATTTGGAGAAAAGGATATATAGGGGAGCCATGCAACTTTTTAAAGGATAAAGTTAGGATAGCAAAGGTCCCCCGTGAAGGCCTCGTTGTTGCAGGGTGATCACATAAGTCCGCACTGGTGTAGGAATGAGGATAGAGGGAGGACAACGTGTGAATATTTGGACGACGTTGGCAGTGGAAAATTAAAGAGGCAGGGTAGCGAGAGATTGGTAAAGGAAGTAGGCAGATATGATGGCCGAGAAGGGCTTGCCGCTTGGCATTGGACGGGGCATAGGGTAAGAGAGAAGAGACTTGGATCAAACTGCCTTCTAAATACCATTTGGTTTTAATTTGAACTCGTCAATCTGACTATTTTTGTCCTTCTTGGTGCGGGTAGTAGGAGTTTGAGGTGATGTGTTGCCCCTCATACATCACCATAAATGAAGAAAATGATTGTATGAGGAAAATAATGAAAACATCCAAAACAATCATATGTAAGACCTTGAGAAATGCTGATCATATCCAACATGTAATGGTCAATTTGCATAAAGCATTCATATAAGTAGTACACGGTCCTAGGAATTATTAAAAATAAGAAAAAATGTAACACCATGTAGGAAAAATGAAACAATGTGGCAATTTGTAAGAAAAAAATAGTATTAAATATTGTTAAAAGAGACATTAGCCACTTTAAAATAATTAAGAATAAGAAACGCAATACCACATAATCTATACTATGTATATAAAATAAAATTTTATGACGCCACGTGTTAACACCCGAGGATTTTGTTTTTCGCTTAAACTCTTTCTCCCTCTCTCTCCGTTCCCTATTAATATCTCAGCCCCCTATTAATTTTCTTTCATTAATTCTCTTTCTCTCCCCACTCTCTCTCTCTCATTAATTCTCTCTGTCTCCCCTCTCCCTCTCATTAATTCTCTCATTCCCCTCTCTCTCTCTCATTAATTCTCTTTTTCTCTCTCTCTCTCTCAACCCTCTCTTTCTCTCTCCCTCTCTCTCTCACTCATTAATTTTCTCTCTCTCTCGCTCAACCCTCTCTTTGTAACAAAAATTAATAATATATAATAATAATACTAATAACTTCTTATATAATATATGTATAATCAATGTCTCTTTTATATTATTCGTATTATTATTATTATTATTATATCATCATCATCTCTTCCTCAGTTGGAAAAAGGGGTATATAGGGGAGCTATGCAGCTTTTTGAAGGATAAAGTTAGGATAGCAAAGGTCCCCCGTAGAGGCCTCGTTGTTGCAGGGTGATCACACCAGTCCGCACCAGTGTAGGAATGGGGATAGAGGGAGGGCAACGTGTGAATATTTGGACGACGTTGGTAGTGGAAAATTAAAGAGGCAGGATAGAGAAAGATAGGTAAAGGATGTAGGCGGATATGATGGCCGAGGAGGGCTTGCTGCTTGGCATTGGACGGGGCAGAGGATAAGAGAGCAGATACTTAGATCAAACTGCCTTTTAAATACCATTTGGTTTTAATTTGAACTCGTCAATCTGACTATTTTTGTCCTTCTTGGTGTGAGTAGTGGGGTAGTAGGAGTTTGAGGCGATATGTTGTCCCTTATACATCACCATAAATGAAGAAAATGATAGTATGAAGAAAATAAAGAAATATCCAAAACAATCATATGTAAGACCTTGAGAAGCGTTGACCATGTCCAACATGTAATAGCTAATTTGTATAAAGTATTCATATAAGTAGTGCACGGTCTTAGAAATTATCAAAAATAAGAAAAAATGTGACACCAAGTAAGAAAAATGAAACAATGTGACAATTTGTAAGAGAAAAATAATATTAGATATTGTTAAAAGAGACATTAGCCACTTTAAAATAATTAAGAATAAGAAACACAGTACCACATAATCAATACTATATATATATTAGAATTTTCTGACGCCACGTGTCAACATCCGAGAATTCTGTTTCCCGCCTAAATTCTCTCTCCCTCTCTCTCTGTTCCTTATTAATATATCAGCCCCCTATTAATTTTCTCTCATTAATTCTCTTTCTCTCCCTATTCTCTCTCTCATTAATTCTCTCTATCTCCCCTCTCCCTCTCATTAATTCTCTTTCTCCCCTCTCTCTCTCATTAAGTCTCTTTCTCTCTCTTTCAACCCTCTCTTTCTCTCTCACGATCTCTCTCCCTCCCTCTCTCACTCATTAATATTCTCTCTCTCTCGCTCGACCCTCTCTTTGTAACAAAAAATAATAATATATAATAATAATACTAATAACTTCTTATATACTATATGTATAATCAATCTCTCTTTTAAATTGTTCTTATTCTTATTCTTATTCTTATTATTATTATTATATCATGATCATCATCATCATCATCTCTTTTCTCTCTCTCTCTCTCTCCCCCGTCTCTTCGTATTATTGTTATTTAAAATATTCTTATTATTGTTATTTAAAATATTGTTATTATTATTATTTAAAATATTCTTATTATTATTATCTAAAATATTCTTATTATTATTATCTAAGATGGTGGAAAATATTTTTTTAAAAATGTATTTTTATTTTATTCTTATTATGAATATTATTGGGGTAATCTCTTGGGATAATAATAACTAATTTTCACATCATTGTTATTATTATTATTCTTCTTCTTCTATAGTCTTAAAGGATAATAATAACTAATTTTGATATTATTATTATCTCTATTTCTCCTCTTTCACATTTTTCTCTCTCCCTATTAAAATTTTTGTCTCCTATTTTTCTGTCCTCTATTATTATTATTGTTGTTGTTGTTGTTGTTGTTGTTGTTGTTATTGTGCAATCTCTTAGGATAGTAATAACTAATTTTTACATTATTACTATTATTATTGTTATTATTAAAGTAGTCTCATGAGATAACAATAATTAATTTTGGTATTATTTATTATCATTTAAAATATTATTATTATTATTATTATCTAACTGGTGAAAAGTATTATTATATTTTTTGTATGTACTATTATTTTATTATTCTTATTATTATTACTAGGGTAGTCTCATGGGATAATAATAAATAATTTTGATATTGTTACTATTATTATTGTTATTATTAGGGTAGTCTCATGGATAATAATAAATATTTTTTATATCATTATTATTATTTTTAAAATATTACTATTACTCCTATTGTTTTAATCTAAGATAGTGGAAAGCATTATATCATTATTATTATTATTGGAATTATTATTATTTTAACTAATATCGAAATGATAGTCTCATGGTATAATAATAACTAATTATGATATTATTATTATTATTATTGTTATTATTATTATTAGCTCTCATTCTCCTCTTTCACATTTTTCTCTATCCCTATTAATATTTATATCTCCTATTTTTATCATTTATTATTATTGTTGTTGTTGTTATTGTTGCAATCTCTTGGGATAATAATAACTAATTTTGATATTATTATTATTATTATTATCTTTTAAAAGTATTTTATTATCATTATCTCTCTTTCTCCTCTTTCACATTCTTCTCCCTCTTTATTAATATTTCTATCTCCTATTTTATCTCTTATTATATTATTATTATTGTCGTTGTTGTTGTTGCAATCTTTTGGAATAATACTAATTAATTTTGATATTATTTATTATTATTATTATTTAGGTAGTGTCATTAGATAATAATAACTAATTTTGATATTAGTATTATTATTGAAAATATTACTAATTTTGTTGTTGTTGTTATTATAACTATTATTATTATTATTATTATTAACGAGACCAATCTCTGTCTCACTTTTCTCACTCATATTATTATTATTATTATTAACGAGACCAATCTCTGTCTCACTTTTCTCACTCATATTATTATTATTATTATTATTGTTGTTGTTGTTGTTGTTGTTAACTCACTTTTCTCACTCATATTATTATTATTGTTGTTAATATTGGGACAGTTTATTGGGATAATAATAATAAATTTTAATGTTTATTATCATTATTGAGATAGTCTCATAGGATTATAATAACTAATTTCGTTATTAACGAGACAAATCTCTCTCTCATTTTTCTTTCAATCCATATTTCAACACAACATTTCTTGAGATGATCTCATGGAATAATAATAATAACTTTCAGTACACTTTTTACTTTTCTCTCTCAATCCATATTTTTATTAGATATAATGGTTCTAAACTTTTAATATTTACCAAACAACTACCCTAATATTTATAGAAAAAAATGTTAGTATTCTGAACATATATTCCTCTATAATTATGTTATTCATTCCTTCACAAAGAATAAAAAATTACCTTCACTTATATTAATTATAATTATTTATTCAAATCTGTTAATCCGCCGTGCATCGCACAGGATTGCAACTAGTATATACCTATTACGTACTTCTTCTTCCTCTCTCATGCCATTCTTTTCTCTCTCTCTCTCTCTTTCTCTCTCTCTCTCTCTCTCTCCCGAGTCTTTTTCCTCGGTTGGAGAAAGGGGTATATAGGGGAGCCATGCAGCTTTTCGAAGAATAGAGTTAGGATAGCAAAGGTACCCCGTAGAGGCCTCGTTGTTGCAAGGTGATCACACCAGTCCGCACCGGCATAGGAATGAGGATAAAGGGAGGGCAACGTGTGAATATTTGGACGACGTTGACAGTGAAAAATTAAAGAGGCAGGATAGAGAGAGATAGGTAAAGGAAGTAGATAGATATGATGGCTTAGAAGGACTTGTCGCATGGCATTGGACGGGACAGAGGGTGAGAGAGAAGAGACTTGGATCACGCTGCCTTTTAAATACTGTTTGGTTTTAATTTGAACTCGTCAATCTAACTATTTTTATCCTTCTTGATGCGGGTAGTAGGGTGTAGATTTTTGCAATTTCATGTTTGATGCAACGGTGGTCCCTTGGAAACGTAGGTTGCTACATAAATATTTCTCTTGTCACTTAAGAGCTAATTATAGATCTTTCTTGGGCACATGGAGATGAAATTTCGGATGGACGATCATCCCACAATCGAACCCACCTGATTTTAACGTCCACTGTTTATCAGATTGGGTTTAATATATTTGTGTCAGAATTTGGTTAGACTTTTTTCGAGCTAACTAGCATTGTTTGGAATCCATCTTAACTACAGTGTAGTCCAACCCATCAACGTAGTCCAACGAAACATGCTACGATAAAGAGTAAAAACATAGACAATTTATTTTAAAAGGATAAAAAATATCTATAATTTTTAATAGCCTCTAAGTTCAAAATAACAAAAAAGGTTCATGTCATCGTCATTCTCAATACTTTCATAATCTTATTTCATTTGTTTGGAGATGGCTACAAGATTCATTTTTAAATGTATCTCTTGTTATATTTATGGTTAACCTTACGAATATCATATCCTCTCTTACTCTATCAATCGTGTTACCAACTTATAAGATCATCTCCAACTTTTTTTTTAACCCTCATTCAGTCTTGTTTAATCACATCTCTTAAACCGATGAGAAACTTGGATGGTAGTGTGTGTCCACCTCTTCCCCAAGCTTAGCCTATTTAAATTAAGCTCAATATTAATAGGAGCTCCACCTAAATTATGTATCCATTCATTGTGAACTTTTTTTCCTTTCAATGTTTGAACACATCTATCTTGAAATCCACATTCTTAGATCACATAATTGTCATACATGATCTTCCTATCAACTTAATACTTTAGTATCATATAATATAACAGTGGTTCTATAAAACTTACCTTCGAACTTTAAGAAGATAATTTCTATATCCAGCAAGTCTCAGACACAATAAGGAGGAAGGCATGCATTGGACCAACAGTCGGCACTTAAAAATTGATCACAATCTCATCGTGAATCCTAAACCAAATTTCCTTAAAACAACAAAAAAGATATTTTCCTAGAATAATTTCATATCGGAGTCATATATTATAATGTCCTAAAAGTTTCATCAAATATTTACCAAAAGATCACATCTCCAAATCTATGTAACGCCTATGGTACTCTTACTGTATAGGATAACTCAAAGAGCAAACGTTTTTTATGATTACTAAACAGACGTCTAATAGCTTAAAATATATATAAAAAAAAAATTACCTTTTTGAACTGTTTGATTTGTATAACACCGGAATCACATGATGCATGACATATTTCTTGTGCAATATATATACATCACGGTGTTTGATGATGTTCTACAATCACAGCAAACTGAATGTGACCCCTTATTAGGGTACTTTTGGCCTCTCGCAACATTCACTCCAATTTATTTTAAGGGGAAAACAGTGAATCATCGAAGCCATTTATGTACACTTTTTCATGGAATGCAGAATCAACGGATCCCGATCCGAATCGGCCAATTCGGATCGGGATCGGCAATCTCGATTCAGATCGGGATCAACGAGTCCCGATTCGGAGACCCAATCCGATCCGAAATTCCTTGCTCTTTTTGCTTTCAACAAAAAACTCCAAGGTTCAAGTTCATACATTGGAAGAAAGAGTAAAACTTGCAGCTCGGCACAAGTGTAATCCACGTGGATTGCACTGCCACTGAGAATTATACTGTGCCAGTGCGGCACTGGGAGGTACCTTTTTTTTTTTGGTTTTCAAATTTTTTTTACTGAATCGCAGGTCCACCTCAACTTGGCATCATAAAAAAGAGGATCGGGTGCTTGCACCGCCTAAACCGTCAAATCCCATAAGCGGGCGATCCAACGGTGCACGGCACACGGTGCAGCAAGCAATACTATGGGAAGACAAATATGCTTATTAGGGTGAATTGACAAGTATAGCAGAGCGAATATGAAAACTGACGCATTCATAATGCATACGATGACATAGATGGGCAAGTTGATACCTTCAACGTGGCATGGACAACTTTGACATCCCTTGTCATGTAACAGGCTACATGTATTGGCATATTTGTATGATACCAAAGAAACAAATGGAAAGTCCAAAGAAAGTGCGAACTGAAAGAGCAAACCTGATGGATCCTCGTGCATAGAAAGTCTCCAGCGAAGGTTCCTCATCAGGTCAACCAATACAGAAAGCACAGTTAAAGGTGATCCAGAGAATCATTACCTTAGAACAATTCAAGATCATTCCAAGATCGAAACCAAGATTTAAGATTCAGGGCACAACGCAGAATACAATCCATAAAAGATGGCGGCCTAGAAAGCGTTTACAAAGTCTGAGCATGGGTAGCAGGGAACTCTCGGATTTCCAAAACAACTCTAATTGTACAAGCAAAGGGTATTATTTTCTGAGAAATTGATCAACCAAGACATCCTTGAACAACTAAAGAAAAAAAGAAAGTAAATCCCATTTCCCACCAAGACACAGCAAAGACTTTATTCCTCGGTTTCATGGGAAGCTGATGCTGATGCTACATTAATGATGAGTGGTGTGACCACCTTCAGCTTCCTCCTTGGCCTTCCTTGTAGCTGCTCTGATCTGGCGCTGTTCCTCTTTGTAAATTCTATTTCTCCGTTGAAACTGCAATGGCATCCATGCCCTTTAGTTGCGGAAAGGAAGCGAAAGGCAAGAAGAAAACTTTTATTTAAATTTCAATCCTGTTCAGAGAGGCACCAGATTGTCTAATCAATAAAGGGAACAACAACTTATGCTTTTCCCTTTGATAACATGGGTATAGCACACAAAAACTCAATGAAAATAAGTGTGCGCAAAAAGAGGTGAAATCCAGCAAGCCACCATGATATTTGCAAATCATGCCCAAAACTATAACATGCACAGATTCCTCTGCCTGTCTATTTGTACGGGTGCAGTTCCCCTCGGTGGCGACCGCGGGGCCGCACCCCTATTTGTACATGCCAACCAAGAAATGCTGACATGAAAATAGGACGGAAACAAATACACATTTGGAAAGCATGTGTTTTTTATAAAAAGAAACAATTAGGCATACATCTGAATGTGTATTTGTCGTACAATAAAAAGGGGCTGTGTTCCAGATTCAGAACTTTCTACAAGCATCACGATAAACAGCGAAACATAGCTCATAAATATGACTCTGGCCACAAGAACGCCAAAGTTTATCATGCATTTAAATGACAGCTAGCATCACATTGTAGGAAGCACATTTTTAACTTCAAACTAGTAATAGATAATTTAAGTCGGGTATATTCAAGAGCAGAGAAAGGATTTTGCAGATATTGAATTTGTGCAAAGACATTCATAAAAGGTGAAACAACTGTAAACCTTCTACAGCCATTCAAGATTCAAAATAAAAAGATTGCACTGAATAACAGCAAGCTTTACATTTAACCAATCAGATTTCAGAATATGACAGATTATGCAGGAAACTGGTGATTCAACCACATCATCTCACCTGTAAAATCTCAAGCCACATGGGGCATATTTATAATCACATGACATGTCTTACAGCTTAAAATTATTAATAAACTTAACAAGCTAATAAGTATTATTCAGCAAGACAAACAAAAGAGGGAAAAAAAGACTAAACTTGCATGTCAAAGGCTCCACTTGAACAAGGAGTGAACAGATAAACAAGAAGATGCAGAAAACACTACAGAAAAATGACTTTCGGCAATTGTTTTCTGCCAACAACCATGGAGTATTTTTAAAGTGAACAAGCTCAATATTTGGAATTTGGAGGGGACTTCCCGCCTTGCCTCAAGGATGGTCACAATATGGGTGGAGTAGAAGCTCTGAGATAGACAGCTAGAATACATCAAGCAAAGAAAAGAATGTGTTTCCCTGCCTCAGCTGTGAGAGACAAAACATCATAAAAAACTTTATGAAAAATTATGTATGTCCAAATATGCTATGACCTGGAATCATTCACTCTCATACAAAGCCTAACCTTAACTGGCATTTTAAAGACTTAAGCTTTCCATAGCCAAGAATAGCCATCAAGAAAAAGGAATCATGACAACTGCAGATTACCCATCACCAAAACCAACCTTAAATCAACAGCTGCAGCTTAACCATTGCCAAAAATAATTTCAGTCAACAGTTTGTGAAGCTGTACCAAAGAATCAATTACCAAAAAGTCATCTATTGTGGTATTCAAAGAAAAGGTAAGATTTGAAACTTCAAACCTTTTCTCAACTGCTTAAACAAGCCCACCTGAAAAAGTTCCAAAAAAAAAAAAAAAATCTTGCTGCACTGCCAGGCAGCACAGCTGTACCTGGCGTTGCAGCAAGCAAAACTCATAATATCCAATAACCTTCTCTCTCCCCAATCTCAACCATCTTTTCCTCTCACAGCCTGCCTGCTCTCTCCACATCAGCACAGCGACAGTGACAAACCGAGAACAAACAATGCAGATGCCACCCATTTCTCTTTTCTTTCTTCCTCCACAAAACCCCAGACCATCACAAGACTGCCACACCACCCCCCCCCCACGCACACACTATGCCAATGCCTTAACTTCACATAAACCAAAATGCTTATGGACATCAAGGAGGGAAACATGATCAGTATCAGTGCAAATAGGATCACATACAGGGCAGAGATGCAGCGACACCATGCCTTGGTAGTTGTGAAGAAGATTTGGCAACGAAGAACATGCAAGCCATGTACTAGGGCCAATTACGGAAACATCACCAGCACGGCAAGCGCCGTGAGGCGCCTGTAGCAGCGAAACTCTGTCCAACTTGAATCCTTGATAAATACCTCCGCAATGATGCCAACAGTCACATCAAGGATAGGATCACTGACCTTGACTCTATGGAAATGAGTGTGTTTTAATGGTCATGGGCAGTTCCTATGGGCACGTCTCCCCTGGGGTGTTGTCGTTGATTTCCTGTGGTGAGGAAGAGACCAAAATAAGATCCTCTCCAGCTAGGTGGGGAATAAGCTGAAGATAGACAAGGTAAGATTCCCTCACTCCCTGGCAAGGGAAAAACTGATGAGAGACCAAGATAAGAATATAAGATCCTCTCCAGGTAGGTGAGGGATACACGGAATGCAGAATTCGCAGATCCGGATCGGAATTGGCTGGTTCGGATTTGGATCAACACTAGCGAATCTGATTCCAGGGGTAAAATACCCAAAAGATAATAAAAGAAAATCGGGCCAGATCAGCTTGGATTGCTCTGGATCAGGCTGGAATCGGTCAAATTGCCCAATCTGGCCCGAGGCAGAAGGGGGTGGGGTTTTAAGCTCCTTTTCTTCCTGCCGATAGGAGGAGAATGGGTGAACCCCCCCACCATAGCCCACTGTCACCAATTGCCGCCACCGGCTGCCAAAGTTCGTTCTTTTTCTAAGGTATTCCTTTGTGTTGTTTATTTCTTTTCAATTGACTTGCATATGAAGTTTATTTTTCTATTTTTTACATTTTTACTGATTTTTAACTGGTTTTTAATTTTTTAATTACGCTGATCCTGAATCAAACTTTCTTCCCTTGGAACAACCAGACTTGGCCGATCCAGATAGGATTGGAACGGGATCAGACCCGGCTGATCCTGGAAGTCGATCTGAACCTGTCATCCATGGAGGGAAAAGCTGACCTCTCCCCTCCCTTCTGTGTCTGTCTATCTGTCAAGGTTGGTTGCCACCCATGACAGTGACCAGATCTCAATGAGGACATTTGCAGTCATCTCCAGGATCGCTGTTTGAGCTATCATTAAAAAGAAATTGTATTTGTGCTGACTGTTCACGGAGCTATTGCCAAAAAAATATGCTATGTCAACAATGCCTTCAATATACTAGTGATGCCTTACAGCTGTCGAAAGTGTTTTGGCGAAGGCTTTCAGAAATTGTCAACAATGCTTCACCAACTAGGTTTCCCATCCATGTACAGAAACTTATGTCTAATCTTTGATAGAGTAATGGTCTATTATCTTGACATAGTTGACGGAAAACAGCATTGAGTAGAAGGGCATGAATGAGATCACAATGATTACAAAACGAATCAAAATAACATGCCATGTGAGATCCATCATCAGGTGACCTTGTCGTATCTGATTCAAGTGCTAAACAACAAGGTTTCATCCGACAACCAGTCTGACAGAAACTTTGATAAGGATAACCATCAGTCCAGTTCATTATAAAAGCTGAACAATGAGGACGCACTGTAGAATCTTAATGACAACAATTTCTAAATGAATCCTCATTAATGTAAAGAAAGATCCTGAGAATGCAAAGGTACACGTAATAGTAGATCCACGGATGTTCAAGGAGGCAAAACAAATGAATGAATTAAAATCACCATAGGCAGGAAGCATCAACAATATGAAGATGAATATAAAGATATTGGCAATTGCCTTCGGGCCATAATGAAATTACAGCTCAAAGAATATGAATACAGCACATAAGGCACCACCAAAGGCAGCAATATCAAACTCAGCATGTTGTCTCACCATAAATTGACATCAAATGTCAGGGTTTCAACTGAACTGAGCTTTTCTGTGAGCTACTTGTTTCAATGTTAAAAATGAAAACTCAGATGTTTGCTTAATGCATTATTTCTGTTTTTAAAATTTAAGAAACATTATTAAACCAAAAGCAAGATTACACAGCACTGCAAATAGCTAGAGCATACACATAGGAGGACAGGTACGGAGACACAAATATTTTACATATGACCTTCTGAGAAGGTTTTAATTTACAATGTCTAGACATGTTCATGTTAGTAACAGACATTATCATTTACACTGGCATATTTGCAGAATTTTTGACATGTTTTTATGTATGTAATTTTGGATACATAAGAGGCAGACTGCAGCTTGAGTTCTTAACAGTGATGCTGTGCGGATCGGCATTAGATCTTGACCAGCTCAAGAAGTTAGATTGGTATCTGATCATGGTTCATATTGTGGATTGAGAGGCACTATTTTGGAAATTTTGGAATAATATGAGACGGTAGTGGAACACGTGGTCAGGATCTTTAGATCATTTTAGCCATGAGTCTTGTGAATCATACATCTTGGATCGCATATCAAAAGATATTGCAACACCACTTAATAGCATCAACTTATCTAGAAGACTAATGTATGACAAATAAAGCATAGAAAAATTCACCAGAAATGACTGTAAAGTTCAATAGTGTAACATATCACCACCATCAAGCCTTACTCCATGAGTCAGCTCAGGTTTTATACATACATATATATATATATATATATATATATATATATACTTTCTTCATTATATCAGTTACACACACACACACACACACACACACACATATATATATATATATATATACATATATATATATATGTATACTTTCTTCATTCTAACATAGAACAGTAAAGAAACATCTATTAAATGACATCTGAAAACTGATTCATACCAAGAACACTATCATAGTACAAGAAGAATGCAAAGCATGAAACAAAAGAAGCTCCAACTGTTTCAAACATAAATAATCAACAAACAAATATATATGTCTGTATTTCTGATTTATTTGGAGCAAACTGATATTTCATTGGTCATTCATAAATCCTATAGTACTGTTATTCCCCAGATCATTGTCATCGCCTCTACAGAATTTCCATGGTCACCTCATTTATCTAATTAGGGGTGGGGGGGAATCAAGAACAAGAATAACCATCATACTCAAGAACCCAGTGGGAAGTTTTAATCTTGAATGATACAACATCGTACGACTGCCAAGATCTAGAAGAAATTCAGTTGTTCAGTGTCACCCCAATATCCTGGCCATAGACTTTGTACCAAATCACACGTGTTTTTTAATAGCATGAATAGATCAACTGACATATAGCTTACATAGTATGATTGAATTCATATCTTGCTTATCAAATCTACTGGCCATGAACTGAACATATCTCATATATCATATCACAAATCTGATGGCAAATGACATGGCATAATAACTTATCAAATTCAAATCAAATCTTACTTATGAGTAAGTCAAAGACCACATGGTCAAGAATAGATCAAAGATAATTGAGTATAGGGATCTTTGAAAGAACTGCTCTGCACAGAATTATCCTACCTCCATAGGCTAAAAGCTGGATGACTTTAAACTTTACAACTGGGTTGTTCCAGTCACTTACAGTCGAGCACTCCAGAATACAAAGGAAGGCCCAAATATGTAGCACGGAATCTAAAATCAATACTTCAAGTATTTGATCAGCTGCCCGAAAATACATTGCGTGCACTTAGGACAGTCAAAATTTGAAATTATACTTTACTCAAGGAAATAAATTAGATTCTGGTAAATAGGTGTTACTAACATCAAATAATTGAAAATGATAAGTGTCAGAGTTTTAAAATATATATAGTTCATCAACAACTGCATAAGAGAAAGAAAATCATTGGTTTATCACCAGAAAATTAAAAATAGGGGTGCAAAACAAATAAAGCAAAGTTGTAACAAAGATATAAACATTGCTGAATATTTCAGAAGTGGTGCATGAGGGCTCCTGCAGTCTCAACTTGAGAACAACCACCATGGACCTCATGAGATTATCAGCAAAAGACTAGGAGGCCAGACAAACGGTAGGGATAGGAGATAATATTCGATGAAAGTAGGCAGAAAAGGAGATAAGGAGAATCTCAATGGTACTTCCATCTTATTATGTAAATCATTGAGAGACTAAGGCAAGAACAAATGATCAAAATTGGACTTGCCCTATCAAAATGTAAATTTTACCATGGACAGCGATGATAGATTTGAGTTCATTAGCCTGACAGGCTATAGAAGTTCTGTAGACAATCAATGCAATACTAAAAGATGCCCACAATGCATAAATTGTTTTTGGTCAAAACAGGACCAAGTGATCACACCCTAAGAGGCTCTACTCTTCAGACCAAGCTTGGAGCTCCCTTTAAACAGCGTGGGAACTCCATCCAATGAAACGATATTCCATTGACAAACTGATCCTGTACTGGCAGAAATGGAGACCACTGTGACACAGGAAAATTGCATGAAATGTCATCCACTGTGCAGCCCATTGGGAAGTTTGAAAATGGAACTAAATTCCAGAGTTTTTAATAATAACACTGGAAAGTTGCTCCTCGTTCTTCCTCATGCTGTTTGTTGGAGTATTTCGCGTCATCGGAATAATAGTATTTTCAGAGGAAGCAGAATTTACATACAGAATATTTGTTATCAAGCAGCAACTCTAATCTATTATTGGGAAAGATATGTTCTTGGATTTCAAAAGCCAATTGGTCTAAGGTTTTTTGAGATTAAGAGGTTTTGTTTTGATTTATCAATAATGTAGTTTTGTTTTCTTTGTTTCGAGAGATGGGAACCTCTACTACCCTCGTGATTGTACTACCCCTAATTATTTCAATAAAATTGGTGGTACATGCCACATCTTTCTTTCACTAAAGAAAAAAACAAAGCAAGCAGAGGGATAGAAGCCGGAAATGTTGGTAGAGAGACTTGTAACTTGGATGGATGCTTGGCTCGACTCTTGAGACCCCAGAATTATTAGTAGCTTCCTGTTTACTTGAGAGCATGCACAGCAATAAGGATGCCAGTATCGGCCGATACTGGTACATATCGGCCGATATGTATTGGTATCAGCCATGACCCGGTATCACCGGTACCGACACAGGGGGTACTCCAATACCGGTCCCCAAAATGTTAAAAAATTACTGTATCGGCCGGTACCAGGGGGGTGGTACCAGCTGAAACACGTGAAAACCCCCTTTTAAGTGGGTTTTTCACTTCGCCTCTCACAGAAAAAAGATTTGTGCGAGGTGAGAGCTTGAGGGAACTTGAAGGCGAGGAAGGGAAGCTTGCCGCCACCGCCGCTGCAGCACGCCGCCGTCACCGCCAAGGAAGGTTCTAGGGGAAGAAAAGAAGAAATAAAAAGAAAACTAAAATCCTAGAAGGCATAATTTGTTTTTTTTTATTTTATTTTTGTTATTTTTGAGTTGCTAAGAGTAATTAGATTGTCTTTTTCTCTTCTTATTAAAACGGACAAAAACCCCAAATTCGACCCTTACTAGTGGTTAAAAAATGGAGCTTTTGTCTAATTACATGAATTAAACACCAACTGACGCCTAATTAAGTTCCATTGCATACTTTAGAGCAACAACATGCCGCCAATTGCGTTGATTGAGGATTAATTAAGCAAAAATCCTAATTTTGACTCTAATTAGTGAATTAAAAATTAAGAATTTTGTCTAATTACCTTAATTAAACATCAATTAAAGTTTAATGAAGCTCTATTGCATATTGTCAATTGCGTTGATTGAGGGTTAATTGTCATCGAACACTTCTCGAGGATAGTAGAAGATAGAATTGAGACGGAAAGACAAGTGTTTACCAATTATATCAAGAAGTTACATTAACGTCTAGTTAATTAGTTGTGTTTCTAGGATTCTATCGATTGTATTAATTGTTCATTTCATCCTTATAGATGGAGACTTATAAGCTAAAGATCGGGACATATGGAAAGGAGCAATTGTAAATTGCAATAGAAAAAGTGAGCCTAGGCATATTTAGTGATTAAATTGGAGTCATATGTACAATGATAAGAAATAAGAACAGATCTTGATTCATATTCTTTTGATGATGGAACAGTTGAGTCGTGTATTATGGTGTACAATAGGGACAAGTGTTATAATCTATTGGCTTACGTTGCCGCGGGAGTGTTGAGTCAAACAACATCAGCAAGCCAATATAAAAGAAACTGGAGCACATTCAACCTTATACACTTAAAGGTTCATAACCGACTAAAGGCTAAACAATTAAAAAACTGGTGTACTGTGATTTAATATAAGATTGAGAATCAAAAACATCATGTTAAGATAGCAATTGAGAGAGAAACAAAATGTTGGGCAGACAAAAGATGTTGTTGACCAGATTGATAGAGAGGCATTATTTAATGACAAGCATCCCTTGCAAACTTGGGTTGAGGCGCGAGCTCAAGTTGATGTGCTCGTTTTTTATCCTGAAGATACAGAATGGGTAGAGGATGTATTAGATGGAGTTGTTACTAGTGCTCCAGAATTAGAACATCAAAGAGGCCTATAGAAGATCCACCTCCTCCAGATGAGCATCAGAGTGAGCATGCCCTTTGTTTGCACCTGACATTGAGGTTGAGCCTGCTAAACACTCGGAATTAGATAGCAGGCTAGTCACTCTTGGAATGGTTGGGCCACTACCATTATTAAGAAGAAGTATATCAACACTTGAGTTGAGAGGACTAATGTTGTTGCCAGAGAGGACCCCGTAATTGATGAGATAAAGCAAATTTATGTGAGGCACGCTGCGGAAAAAGGAGTACGCGATCAGATGATTGAGCGAATATAAGAGAGGGATCGCCAGCAACAAGCATCACAAAGAAAGAAAGCAAGACCGTGTAGCTGCAAGTGCTACTACCGGCGGTAGAGTGTATGCACTTAGTTTCACCTTGCCCATTGACACTGGTAGAAGACAGAGACAAAGTCAAAAAGGATATAATTCATAAGGTCATCATGGACAGCAATCAAGTCATAGAGGTGGCCAACAACAAGTAAGCATGTATGGCTGGGGATATCAAGTATGAAGACTTCCAATTTCATCCAGCCAGTAACAGTTATAGGTCAACATCTTCTCTTATCCCCAGGGTGCTACTCATCCAGATTCTGGACTCCAATCAAGCCAACAAACTTATACTCCAAGAGGGATTTAGAAAGGGATGCATGACTTGGTTACATCATTGTTTGGCTGTACTGAATATATGGAATACATGCAGACTTCTTATAGATTTCCACAGCAGCAACCAGGAGATGAATCAGAAGGTTCTTCATCCTATTATCCATATTAGTGTACTCACATCTATCTCTTAAGGAGATCATTTTGTTTTATGGTAATTGTTATTCATTAATGCTTATTACATTGGTATAGCATTTTTATTTTTAATATGTAGCAAATAATCATTTAATATGCCTTATACATGCTTCTCAAAACTTGAACCATAGAGTAATTATATCTTTTTATACGTACTCAAGGTCTTTTCGCCCTCGAAAGAGTCAAAGTATGTCTAACTTTTGTTCAAATTTTTCTGATTTTTGCAATTTTTTCTTATTTTTTCTGATTTTTTCCATTGTTTTATTTTGTTATGCCAATATCGGCTGATACAGCCAATATCAATACCGATACCAAGATTTCCACCCTTGCACAATATAGTAGTCAATCTCGTCCCATCCCGGTTTGTCCTGGCCGGGATGTCCCATCCCAATAAGAAAATAGGACGGAACAGTTTCTTATCTGCCCAATAGTTGTCCTGGTCCGTCCCAGCCTATCCTGGTTTGTTCCAGCCCATCCCAACCTATCCCAGCCTATCCCAATCAGAATTTAGATTTTAACATGAGGTTTTCCTAACTACTTAAGCTCCTTATAAACTTATTTTAAGGGGGTTCATTTGATGAATGTACTCCTTTATGAACACATAAATCCATCCCAAATGCTTTATTGCATTAATTTTATGTTAGTGTCTATGTAAATGTTTATTTTCATATTATTTATTGTATGCATATGTTTTATATTTGTTGAAATGTGCATGGAAAAACTTTCAAGACGAGACACCGGACGTCCCATCCCAGTAGCAAAACGGGACAGGAACAGGGACGGGATTGACAAGTAAGATGCACAGAGCACAGAAACATATGAAACAAACCTGTCCTGAAATGTAAAGCTGAACATTGTACTATGACCTCATTCTCTTCTGTGTATCCATTCATACAGAATCACAGATGAATTCAGATTATAGTTTCCACCATCTTTACATAATCCAATGCATGCAGGTACGAATCAGTAGCAGTTCCAAAAACATCTTAGTTCTAAGTGATAACTTTGGGTGTTAATACCGAGAGCTAAAAGAGTATATGATATGTTTTGATACGATGCTGGCATACTTTTGGTTGCTATGAAAAGTCTTGCCCGTTGCAAACTGCAAAGCACTATACGAGAATTGTACACAAGTTAAAACATTTTGCTAGGTTTTGGCATAGTATGTCATGACATTGCAATGACAATCATAAATATACCTCTAATTTATCTCACTAGAGGTGGTATGATGACCTCAAATGATAAAACCCACGGAAAGAAAAAATCTATGTGAATGCATTTACAAAAATTTTACAAGCGATGGCAACAATCAACAAGTTTTGAGATTGAACAAAATTTCGGAAAAAACTGCGACTGATTTTTAACTGATTTCTTTTTAAGAAAGAAAGCTGATTCACTAAAAGAGGAACAGATCATCTATGCACCTCCATCTTCATCAATATCTGTACTTTTAGTTGTCGGTAGACTCATGGTAGAACTGCTGGAAGAAGTTACGGGTTGAAAATTAATTTTCATAAGAGTCGTATTACTGGCCTCAATATGGGAGATTACGATCTCTGCAGAGCTTCTTAATCCTGGGCTGTCCTACAGGATCTTTTCCCATATCCCATTTAGGTATACCCATTTCTCCAGGTGCACTCCTTTGTAGAGATTGGGAGAAGATAGTTTAAAGATTTGAGAGCAGGCTAGCAGGGTGAAAAGGGAGGCTCTTATCCTATGGGGGAAGATTTGACATTATGCAGATCTGTCATTGACAGTCTCCCTGTTTATTTCTTGTCCATCTTCAAGATTCCTTCAGAGATGGCAATTACAGGCTAGATTTTTTTGGCATGGATTTGGAGATCCAAAAAGAGGTGGGTATGCTGTTAACTAGAATCATATCTGCAGGCACAAGCAAAATGTGGGTTTGGGCATAAAGAATATCATCCATTTTAATACTGCCTCCACCCTAAGTGTCTATGAAGACTTGTGGCTACTGACTCAGGTTTGTGGAGGGAGATTATCATTCAGAAATATTATGCTATGCCAGAGTGTGGAAGGTAACCCTACCTTCCATGTATAATGTCTAATCGATTTGGAGGGAATTCTCTCTTGCTCTGATGCATTTCTAGCTGGATCACACATTATGCTTGGCAATGGCAGGTCTTCTCTTTTCTGGTTAGATTCTTGGTGCAGCCCGCAGTCCCTCTAGACTCAATTCCCAAGGTTGTTTGCTATTGCTAGACACCTCTCTGCCCTTGTGTCACAGGCTTTTGGTGCCGACATGCCTCATACCTGCTAGAGCGCTCCTTCAGAAAAATTCTGAAGGATGAAGAGGTGAAGGATCTAGTGCAGCTTCTGTTGATGTTGCAACCCTACTAGTTGGTTGCTTCCACACTGGATAAATGGGCTTGGGGATGGGACAGCAAGGGTGGATTTACAGTCAAATCCTCTTACTCTATCTTGGTTGATGGGAGGACAATATTCTCTTTCTTTTCTTCAATCTGGAATGTCAAAAGCACTCTCACAGTGCAGATCCTTCTCGGAGGATCTCTCTTTTCAGCTTCCCACCTGTGATAGGATCAATTCCTTTGTTCAAGAGTTGAAACTCAGCTGTTGTCTATGTGGCACAGATCAGGGGACTGCAGATCATCTCATGCTCCTTCTTAGTGGAGGTGTGGCAGCTTTTGCATTAGCGGCTTTACACGGCCCTTCATCTATGGAGTTAGATGGAGGAGATTATTCTCACTTGGGGGTGCTCTTGGCCCTACAAGGAAGACCATATTGTGTGGTGGTTGGTCCTTCATGCCACCATCTAGGCCCCCTAGAGCGAACGAAATAGTATAATCTTTAGATGGGAGGCGGCCACACCACGCAGGGTCTTGTCTTTTGTAAGTCATAAAGTCGTAGAGTGGGCCAAGATCTCTTGTAATGGGGATGAGTGCTCCTTTCACCTACTTTGTCGTCTTGCAGAGGAGTGATTGTGCTTCATGCCATCTTGGTGCATTTATATAGAGGTACTTTTGTTCTATGTCCCCCTTCTTAATTGTACGTGTTACTTTTGCTTTATAATGCAAGTGGTACCATCCACATTCGAAGAAAACACATGTACTTTTAGAATGCGGATGACTACACCCCCTCCCCCAATGATAACCAAAAGACAAGAACACCCCCCCCCCCTCATATGGGACATGTAACGGGCTTGTCATCCCCAGTTTGAAAGTGCAGATATCAGTGAAAACTGAGGTGCATAAAGGATCCATTCCCACCAAAAGGTGGCATTTTTTTTAAGAATATAACCAACCATTCGTGGCTGTAATAAGGCAGTTGAAAAGCCCACAAGCACATGACAAAATAAGACAGTGAATCCAAGCTTTAATTATAATTGTGCACATCCCAAGGATAATTTCTAAAGCATAATCCACTAGTCCTGCATAAGGTACTCCTAGAAATGTGTAAGACAACAGGAAAAGTATTAGAATAATGATGCTCCAAGTCTTAAGCCACACAGAGAGAACAGCTTGTATCACAAGATTCACAACTTGATGACTCTATGAGATCACCTCACCATCATCATTTTTAAGCAAACTATTCCATACCGGGAAGTCATGGAAGGATAATGCTACCTAAAACGAGTATGGTATCTTGGTGACTTCATAGCAAACAACAAAGTTTTGTCCCAAAAGAAGCAGAAGACTACAGTTTACATCTACTTGATTCTAAAGCATGGGTAACTTTTGCTTCCTCGCAGGTAGGCTCTACTGGTGCTGGAGATAATTCAAACCATCAACCTAACTTCAAATAAACTAGATAAAGTCATGAGTCACTATGTGATAAAGAAAACAAAATATCAGTAGCCCGTAGTCCAACCCCTCAAGCTGAAATAAGTCCAAAGCAAGACCTGTGCAACTTTGGCATTTCACCCTATGCGTCAGAGGAACGACAATGAGCCAATTGTAGTGGCAATGCCTCCATGGAAACTTTTCTTAAAGTTCCAATACCACAAATTGTAGACTCCCAGTCAAAAAGTCGGTTGAACATTCATGAACACCGTAATAGAATGATGTGGGGAGATTACAAAACTCTGTACAGAATTAAAATGGCTCAAGGAAATCAGATTCAAGAAAAGAATCGCTAACAGTACTACAAGTTTGCAGCTGGACTACCATGGTGACTTTGACAAAGTGAAGATACGCCTAGGCCAAAGATCATCTGAAAAGATGGTCTTTATATTGCACTACTAAAGGGTCTATCAAAACGTAATATTTAATCTTTATCTAGCACCATCAAGCAAGCGCTTTTTATCTGCACAATCGGTGGATCAGTAATTATAAAAAAAAATAAAAAAAAATCAGCTTTTCCTCCTCAGGCACCGGCATCTCCACACACAAACATTCGCAATCCTCCCCGAACGACGGCACTCAAACGGGGATGAAGATATGGGATTCCCAAGTCGATTACCAGATTATTACCTAGCCAATGCGCCATATCCATCTAGGGCACAGAAACACCGATTATTACCTAGCCAACGCCCCACGTCCATCTAGGGCACAGAACCCAGTTGTGACCAAGCATCCGGAACCAATGCCCAGAGCAGGATTCCTTTCCAGATCGATCTTTCACAACCAACAACACATATCAAAACTGGGATCGTTAGACGAAGGCGGGTTTGGGGAGGTTACCTCCTTGGAGTGGTGGAGGCACTCGAGGTAGTCCTCGCGAAGGAGGGCGCAGTCCTTGGGCTCCCTGCACCGGGACATGCACTCGCTGAAGTCGGTCCAGAAATCGTAGCAGCGGCCTTTGTTGCCGGTGATGCCCCAGCCCGACGCCATCGCCGCCCTCGCCTCTCGACCTCGGCGCTTCCCCTTTGCTTCCTTCCTCCTCTTTTCTGTGTTCTCCTCGCGACTACTGGCCTGTTCGATTCTGCGACCTCCAAATCTGGGTCCTCCTGGCCTTGATGGCAGCCGGCGAGGGTGCCGATGGGTGGGGCCACTCGAGCCGGAAGGAGTATGGGACCGGAATTTGTCCGGGCCGGCAAAAAGAATTAGACCGGACCAGTCCGGTCCTATCCAAAACTTAGTAAGAAATTTTGTGTGGGAGCGCAAGGGGGGGCATTTGTGCCCATAAATTTTGCAGAGAAATAGAAAACATTAATGAGAAACATTTCAAGAGCTTTTTGTAGTTGCGGAGACCTTTCCACCATAGTTTTGGGATGCCTGTGATATCACGTTGTATTTTTTTTTTAATAACAGTTGTTGTACCGTACGTTGTTGTTGCACTACATAAGGTGCAGATAAATTTTTTTTTTAATTCTCTTAATATTCTTAGATCTGACCTACACATCTATATATATGGTCTGATTTTTGAGCAGACGGCCTAAAAACCTATCCAAAAAATACAAATTGATCCCTAATAAGTAGCACAAAGAACATTTTTTACTGTTCACTGAGACTTGATTTTCATTTTTTAGATTCTTTTGAATCTGATCAGAGATTAGATTATATGAATATGTAACACATGATATGGTCAACTTAAAAAATCATAAAATAAAAAATAAAAAATTAAATGCTCAAGCAAGTATTTTTTTTCCTACATATTCATAACAGTGACATGATATGAGATAAATTCAGAGAAACTATAAGCTTTGAATTAATGTGTGTGTTCCCACCATAGATACACACCTCATATTTGTACCATTAAGATCACAATATAAGGAAAGTCACAGATTTGAAAAGATTGCTTATGAGATCTCGATGTATACAAAGCTATGAAAATGAAATATATACATGATTACAAAAATAAAAGACCCACTCAACCAGGACTTGAATCAATATCATGAAGGGAAGTCTTTCCGGATGCAGACGATATCACCACTCTTGCCTGGGGACGAAATGTTTCTAGATTTTGAAAATTCATACATGGTTGTCTTCCCTGGTTTACATAGTGGTGCCTTGGATACTACGGGGTTGCTAACAGTATGTACATCATAGCAATATAAATATATTTGTTCTTGTATAATAAAAAATGACTAAGCCATTCAACTATAGTAAGAGATTAATCATAAGATATGAAAAAAGGAATTGTTTATTTATTAATTTTTCAACTATCCAATTATATAATATTCCATCCTCTATTTGTAATCTCATATGGTCCAACTGTGTCAAGAGACTTGATGATATGTGCACGATACGCGTCGTTAAACGCTCACGACAACCAATCTCACAAGTCTGATTTTACAATTAATTTGAAAGTAGTTAAGTGGTGAGAACCGAGTCGATCTACTGAGAAATAAATTTAACTTTAAAAACTTTAGAGTTTTTTAATTAGAATCTTAAAAGATAGAGATTTTAAATGAGTGTAAATTGAAATTACCTCTAATTTGACTTTGAGACTTAATATTAGAAAACTAATTAAACCCTTATAATAAATTAATAAGGATTCCTAAATATTCTCTAAAATACCTAATTAACACTTAAAAATTATAACTGAAACATAATTAATCTAAATTTAACTACGCATGTAAATCTAGTTAAACAATTAAACTAATTATAAAGGACTCAAAATGACCATACTTAGAAGAAGGAGAGAGAGAGATTAAGGTAGAAAATCAAGAACAAAATAAAAGAATATTAACTTCACTAGAGAGCAAGGCTTAAGCAACAATAACTTATTGTTAAGAGAATACATCAACGTCTAAAAAGAATATAGAATTACAAAGCTGTAAAAAAAATAGTTAAGCCTAATTAACTGTTAATTAACTAAAAAGAATAAGAAAGAGAAACAACAATAATCGGCATAAAAAAGATGGGTGCAAAGCGCCTACAGCAGGCGAGGCAGAGGCAGAGGCAGAGGCAAGCATGCTTAGGAGGGCAATGCGTAGTGTACCGGCGCAGAGGGTGGTGTAGCGGGCCGAAGCAGCACGACGAGGTATACAGGCGGCTGGGTGTTGGCCATGTGGCACGCGGTAAGTGGTTGCGTTCCCACCCGCGAGCGAGCAATGGCATGGGGGTGCTGCGAGTAAGGCATAGAGGCCGCACGCTTCCCACCCCCTTGGCGCAAATGACAATGGGCGGGCTTGCGAACCCTGTCCCACTACCACGTGCCACACGGTAGATGACGCGGACGGCTTCACACAAGATAAACAAAAGAAAGAAAGAGAGAGGGAGCAAGAGAGAGAGAGAGGGAGAGAGAGAGAAGGGGAGAGCATAAGAGAGAGAAAAGGCAGGAGAGAGAGAGAGAGAGAGGAAGAGAGAAAATAGGGAGAGAGAGAGGGAGAGAAAGAGAATAATAGAGGCATGGTAGCTCTCTCTTGGCATCCTTTTAAAGTTTTTTTTTAGATTTTAAAACAAGAAAATTATTATGTCCCAAGACAATGAGTGACGGCCAGAAAAGAAGGGGGGTCATTCAAGAAGAATTAGGGCAACCCTCATGTGCCACTTTGTCTAAAACGTCCCTGCTTTCGTCCCATTTGTAAAAAATCATTGTTATTGGCAGGATTCGAACCTTGATCACTTGAGTGGAATTCAATTAATGCAACCAACTCCACTGCCCACTTTCATGTCTTACACAAAAAAAAAATAAAGGTGAGGTCTTTTTGAACAATAGAAGTATATTTAAACACCTATGACCTTCGAAAATTGTCAAAAAAAACACAAATGCACTAATGCTCAGTTTTTACACGAAATGATGATGTTTTTAATTCATAATTTTACAAAGATGATATCGTTGGTAAGAGCATTGAATTATCTATCGTTCCATGCGATAAAATCGTGAGTGTAACGCACAAATTTATACATTTAATGTATAAAAAACATAATTATCACTTGACCCTCTATTTCTAGAAAATGACCTTCTACGTGGCAAGACAAATGGAAAGAGAAATGAGTCCAAGAGTCATGTGAGCAAATAGTTGGACAAGAGGGAGTGGGGAATAAGAGAGATTTTGTACACATATAGGCTATACGTTTGAGATGAGATAAAAGGGAATTGATGGGTACACATGAAAAAAAGAAAAGGGATGTTATAGAACCCACGTTATAGGATAATTTCATGTATATATGTATAATATTTTTTACATTATCTTTCTCTCTTGATTCTGTATATCAAGAGGAAATCATTGCCATTAAATCTACATTACATAATCACAGTCATTAATCTTTAGTGGTATTATTTATTAATATAGCTATTTAGATGGAAGTGATAGAGTCATCTTCTTTTTTGTAGAATTATTCGTAATCAGAATTTATACTTGAACTAGTAGTTCATATATTATCTTAAATCGGTTTAATTTTGTGTTTAAGGTGCATCTATTCGTGCATTATATATATATATATATATATATATATATATATATATATATATATATATATAGAGAGAGAGAGAGAGAGAGAGAAGATTTCCTTGCCATTAATGACTAAATAAGAACAATGTCACTCTAAAAACACTTTATTCAAATTTTAATTTTCAAATCTTCTATGCAATGTGAAAACAATATATGTATAAAAAAATCAGTTAACTTTGATATCTAAGGCATCGTTTGAAAGCACCGAGTGGAAAATAGATTTTACCCAAAAGTCACTTTTGGCCAATGATTGGAGAGATAAAGATTTTCCAAGTAATCATTTTTGTCATTTGTTTTGTTTGGAATGATAAAAAGAAAAATGTAACTTTTAGGAGTCAATTACCCTACTACCCTTATCTTTTTGCTTACTTTTTAAGAAATCAAGAAGGTTCCTATCTTTTCCACCCTCACAAATGATTGGAAGTTGTTTTATTTTTTCAAAAGTAGGGTGAAACCTGCTTTTGAACCCCTCTATCCTCTCACTCCTTTCACCCTATCTTTCTTTTCCTTTTTCTTTCTTTACATATTTTATTCTTTGTCAAATTCGAGATGAAAACCAAGGGTTTGGAAACACCCATTGGATCCCCTCCAAAGGGCAATTCCAAACACTGCCTAAGGCTGCGTTAAAAATACTATTGCCCAGATTTCAAGGGTTCCAGCTTCTTTGGAGGAGCTGAAAAGAGTTGTAGCGAAAACAAATGCAGCAATGTCTCATCTAGCTTTTAATTTATTTATTTTTACTATTCACATATTTGAATTTGGGACACTGGTCACTACATAGGTCCTTCTTATTGGTATTAGGTGGCCTCCAAGTCAATCAAATATTTTATATTATTCAGTTATTAGTAAAATGACTTAAATTCATTGTGTATGTAATTCGACATTATTTATCGTTTCACGATGAAGTCTATGAATATGTGAAATGGTCTTCGGATTATGATGAGATCATAATTATATGACTGAAGACTTGTAAACATATGTTCTTAATTGTTCCAAATCAGAGGATGTTTGAGAAAGACATCATGCATTTGTTAGACTAGTACAAGTTTCTTCAACTCATTTGATGAGGGTGACTGATCTTATAAGTCACTTGTATGGAGACATTATGTTGGACATGTAGATGCTTATTGGCAAATGAGCTTACTGAACTGATCCGACCATAAATCTTTGGATGGTATCTACCTAACTGTTAACTGGCTTGATTCTTTGTCACGGTTGCGTGATTGGTCTTTGGATCTAAGATGATTGGTCTTTGGATCTAAGACACTAAGGATACCTTGCTAGTAGGTCTCTGAGCTTTGACCTTGACTAACGAATCCCTAACCATAAGATATCAATAAGTTAAGTGATCGAATTCAGGGATATGCCCTCGAAGGTAATTGTGTGGTCAACAAGGGATCATCCGCTCTCGGTAAGAGGAGACAGAATGTTCCAGGAATGATGCGCTTAAGTCCTTGGCCAGGGCGGACATTGTATCAGATAAAGAGTTATCTGATATAGTTTAACGGCATCTGATTCAAGTGAATCGACCGGCTAGTGTTTAACAGTGAACCATGCCCTAGGTCAATTCGGAAACATTGTACAGATGAAGGATTATATCCACGCAGTAACCGGTGACGGAAATGTTCCATTAGTAGGTTGCATAAGGAGTTACTGAGCTTAATGAGTCATTAACTGTACTAATATTTGGGCCTGAAGGGTCATACACAAAAGGTCTTCAGTCGATGGGTTATTTAACAGGTTTTATGATTAGTATGGATTTTTCTGAAAAATCGCAAACCACTTATTATAAAAGAACCGCTGCTAGATCAGAGGTCAACAACTCTGACCTGTGCTAGCCGCCCTCCTCTCTCTCTGGCCTCCCCCCTCAGAGGGCACCTCCTAAAGGCTCTGCTCCACCCCCTACCGTCTCCGCTTCCCATAAGACATGAACACTGATTCCGCATGTCACGGAGAATTACGCGCAATCACACAAGATCCGCAGACGTCGCACTGAGCGAAGAAGCGAAGACTATACGTCGAGACGAAGACTGCGTGGATACCGCTAGAGGCCGGCACAAGCGCGCCTTCTAGTATCGCACCAACAGAATTAGACGAACGTGGATTCGAATCCGTGCAAGGTAAAAATCGTTATCACATTTGATTTGGTTTGTTTATTTGAAACGACACAGGATTTGAAATTTATTTTCTGCTGCGTTTTTCTCGATCCCGACACAGCGAACCCTTCCTTCTTTCTTTTTTGAATTATATGAGAATCCAAAATATTTAAGATAGTGGGTGATGTAGCCAAAGCTATCACAACCGGATTCCGAAGTTGGGATCCGAAGCTGGATCGGATCGGAGAAGAGGCCCGATGGGGGTCCGGAATGTGGTGAAGGCGGAGACGTGTTTGAAGATCCAAGGCCGAAGGTCGCCCGGTCGGATGTGAGCCTTCGAAAGGCGCGGCCGAAGTCCCTCCGGTCGAAGGGCAGCCGGTACGGAGCCGAGGCACCTTCGGGCGAGGAGGACCAGCCAGCGAATGGCGTCGAGACCAGAGGAAGAAGCCCGAGGTCGGCGGCCGAGACCGACTCGGAAAGGTCGGCGAACATTCAAACCGAGCCCCTGCAGGAGGGAAAGAAGAAGAAGAACCAGTCAGTAGGAGTCCCGGGCTTCGGCCATAAGGAACCATCTCCGACGGCTAAGTTAGCTTCTGAAGATGATTCGACTCAGAAGTCAAAGAAATGAAAGAAGCAGCTTTAATGCTTTTTGGACTGTAGTCCTTGAGGGTCACAAATACATACCTTTGGCAATAAATAGCGGTGTATTTATAGCGGAGGATAGATGATGCTTAATGGTGGTAGCCGATATAGGACTATGTTCTGGGTTTATTGGTAAACCGCCATAGTGCCTAACCCTCCCACCGGAGTGGGCCAGATACGGCTATTGGGCCGAAGGGGGTTGGGCCGCTGATGGGCCGAAGCCTACTGGGCCGAAGGCTGCTGAGCCGCTAACGGGCCGAAGGCTATTGGGCCGCTGATGGGCCGAAGAGTATTGGACTGCTTACTGGGCCGAGGGCCGCTGAGGCGCTAACGGGCCGAAGGCCGCGAGGGGGCCTTTTACTGCTGTTGTTGGGCTGATCACAGTGTTGGGCCTGCTTTAATGGGCCGACTCGGATTCTGCCTCATCAGTGGGAGAATCCAAAAAGGGGTTAGCTTGGCACGTTAGCCAAAGTGCCGCAAATTATTAACAAAAGCAAGCTTAAAAATATAAGATCGTATTAAATATAATACTATCTAGACCATCCATTTTGGATAAATTTGATGCATAGAAAATAAGCATGAGATGCACCTACTTTTTTATTCATAACTAGTTTTCTAATAGTATATAAAATTTAATATTTTATATGAAAAAAAAAATTAATAATATATTTTTAGAGCATGTGGCACTATTTTTTTCTTTTTACTATCAGTGACAATAGAATATGTATACATGTACACTTCAATCATTTTATTTTATTTCGGATAATCTCAATAGAAGTCACAAATGAAACTCTCATAATCACTTCTTTTCAAATGTCACGTATTATAGTGGACCCTTCATATTTCTTACATATCCTTTGTTCTTTCTTTTTTCATACTTCTTCGATTTCCTAGGCCATTGTTATATTATTAGCAGTATATTTTTCTTAAGTCAACCTTGAATTATCATGCTAATATTATATTCTTATGATAAAATCAAAATCAACAACAATTTTAAAAAACACAACCTCTTTGGCATAAAATAATGTTCACCTAAAAATATAATCTTAAATACAAAAATATAACATTAGTCTAAAAAAATAGTAATGTACTAAAAAATTTCTTCATCGGGTATAGATATTGGCGATGTGAACAAACACAAGAGTAACATGAAGAAGAATATAAAAGAAAGGGAAAACCGAAAACACAAGCATTTAAGTGGTTAGACTTATAACTTATCTCTACAAGTAGAGATGAACAATTCCACTATGTAAATGAGGATCAAAAGTACATGAAGAAATTTCTCTCTCTCTCTCTCTCTCTCTCTCTCAAAATCCAAAGCCCTGATATAAGTGTTATACCCTAGATCTTAAATCTATTAATTTGTTAATGGGTCAAAATTAATTAAGTCCAATAAGATTTAAATAAGACTAACTAAGTCAATGAATGGGTTAAAATGATTCAAAGATGTTTAACATTTATTTAATAATATAATAATAGATTTAGAATGGGTAACTTATTAGATAAGTCAAAACATGTCAATAAGCTAATTAATGACCCAATTAGGAAAATAGTTGGTTTCCAACACTTAGTCAAATTTCGGCCTCTTAAAAATTGTGTGACAACAACATATTGGAGATGCGATAACTTCGCACACAAAACTTCAAAATTCACATAGTGATATAGTTTGAAAGAGGATACAAAAGACTATAACTTTGTCTAAATAGCTTTTAACTAATTCGGTCGTTAAGTGGGTCGAAATTGAGGAATTTTAGCTAAGAAAACTCAGTGTGTGCAAAAATCTGTGTTCCTAGTTGTAAACAGACTCACTTTACTCGTTGGTCAAGACTCTATTTGTTGAAGTCCGACCCTGCAACTAAAGGAGCTTGATTTATATAGTATTAGAAAGAAAAAGATCTATAAATAAGGCTTTAAGGTCGTGCATAAGCTCTTTTATATGCAACATTAATTTTAAGATAAGTAACATAGTGTTCTTCGTCAAGAACTAGAAGAATCTTTGATTTAATCTTTTGGGTGTTGATTCTAATAGATAAATTATGTTTTTTGGTGATTAAAAGACATGGAAAAGGCTTTAGAACAAGACAAATTTATGGCTAGAGCTTAACTTCGATTACTGACCTCTTTTTATTCTCCTAATCGATTATCTCGGACTTAGAAATTTCCAAGTTCTCCCAAGTCTTCTTACTAGCCATTGTCATAATTTTAGAGATTTTCTACCCCGCTTACACTAACGAAACATGATCTAATCTAGCTTAATTAATCTAATATAATCATCTAGAACCTGGGATGTTACAAGAGATGGAGAGGGAGATGGTGCCAGAGTTGAGGTATGTCACGTGCACGTCCACTCTCAGAGGGTGCTTTGGGAGAAACATACGTGTCATCACCACTCCCTCGTTAGTGTTGAAAGAGAGACTTGAGCAAGGAGGTCGGCACAATCTATGCCATCTTAAATTGCGTTGAACGTTTGCGAGAAAGCTCTCACAGAGAGGGAGATGGTGCCATGGTTGAGGTTCCTCGTTTGCCGTGTGTGTGTGTGTGTGAGAGAGAGAGAGAGAGAGAGAGAGGTGAAGGGGGGCAAGTGGGTTAGTTTCGTCTCTTGTGTATAGACCTTAGTTTATGCGATGTTGAATGGGATAAGATTAACATCAGACGATCACGATGTTACTTCAGTGTCAACGGATGTTAAGAAGGCAACGGACAACGTCACATCCTTATATATATATGTATAGAGAGAGAGAGAGATTGGTAGTGATCGTATCAGAGAGAAACTAACTGAAAGAGACATTTTATTTATAATAGAGTTATATGTACAATTATCTTATATATAAATTAATACTAGTATCAAATTAAGATAGATAAATTTACAATTTTACTTTTAATTAAGTTATATATACAACTATCCTAATATATAAATATAAGATTACCCTCAAAGAGTTAGTAAAGATAAAAAAGTAAAAAATGTGTAAAAAAAATTGGAGTCCTACCAAAATGAGTGGCATGGCATACAAGGCGAGGTGACTACAAGAGTTTCATCCAAATTCGTACCGAGGTGAACCTACATAAATATGAAATGATAATAAAATGATTACATATTAGTCACAGCAGGTATATGGATCTGTGTGTCTGGACCGTGACATACCCCTAGACATAATAAAAAGGGGTTATACTTGCGTAGATGCATGATCCATCACTTCTCGGATCGAACTAAACAACCCTTGATTAGATACCGCTGTTTATTCACCCGAATCTAAATCTAATCCGCTGCGAAGAAAGATATTTTGTGGGAGAGGGAGAGAGCGTTTCGCGTAATGGGGGTGATCTTATCACAGAGAGATAGAGAGAGAGAGGGGGGGGGGGGCGAGGGGGAGGGGGGAGAGAGGGAGAGAGCTGGCGATGCCGGAGGCAGCATAGCATGACCCCGACGCGGCCGCTGGGCTCCTCCCGGCACGCCCTGGAATCCTGCACCCTCCAGCTCCACGCCTGGAAGCCCTTCCAGCTCCACTCCCCTCCCCGCCTCCTCGACCCCCCCTACCCCTTCCCCTCCAAGAAGCCCTGCCGCTCCGATCGCTCCACCGCCCCCTCCCCCTCCGCCGACCCCCTCGACAACCACCTCTCCCGCCTCTCCCTCCTCGACGACCCTCCTCCTCCCCCCCACCAGCCCCTCCATCGCCTCCGCGACGAGGGCTTCGGCAGCTGGCTCGCCCGCAAGCGCCGCCGCCGCCGCGGCGGCTCCCGCTCCATCTCCGGTCGCAGCAGCGACCGCAGCGGCACCCGCCGCCGGTGCTGCTCCGTGGGAGGCGCCGCCTCCGGGGCTTATGCGACGTGCTCGGACTTCCCCGTCGCCGCCGGGGGCACCGACTCCAGCGGGGAGCTGTTCATGAATGGGGATGGGAACTGGGGTTCGGATGTTAGCGAGGTGAGGGTGCCGAGGAGGGACAGCAAGGACGCCGGGAGCGGTGGAGGGGGGCTGGATCGGGAGGCGCTGTGCGCCGCGCCTTGCCAGGGAGGGTTGGGCGTCCTGGAATTGCAGGGGAACGAATCCGGTTATGCGAGCGAGACTGGATACAGAGGAGATGCGGAGTTTGGTTACGGGGATGAGTTTGATGAGGAGGAGGACGATGGGCGGGTGTTGTTTTGGGGTGATCAGTTTGGAGGTATATAGGTCCTTCCCTCCTTTTGTTTCTTTTTTAATGAAGTCAGTAAATTGAGCCTTCATTACCTTTTTCTTTCATCAATTTTAGTACCACCATATGGTCTCTTGATATTGCTAAAAAAATTGTATAAAGGTGAGATCTGGCTGGCAGGTTTTGTAAGTTGTTGCTTCTGGTGGGCAGAGGTATTGAGTTTTTGTATGTGCGAAGGGGAAGAAAATTTTCAAATCTGATAAGTTAGAAAATGGGCTTTCTGCTTATCTTGAATGATTTCCCCCCTTTGTTTCTGTTGTGGGTTTAAGAATATGTTGAGCCTGCTTGTTCATCAATCTAATGTGAAAGGTCTGGTGATTTGGGTTTCTCCTGTATAAAGCTGTATCTGATAGAGTGCGAGCTCCATTAAAGGCACTGTGGATACCCTTTATTTTTGAATGTCAGAAAGAGATGAAGAAACTATTGTAAATGATAAAGAGGAAGCTCCCAAATATTTTCCTGCTTTTGATGTTTTCAGGGCTCTTTTGATAATGTAAATGGTACTAGTAGTTAAACCTGGACTGCATCTGGAGCTAGGTTTGTCAACTCGTTGATCCGTATAGGATGCATCTTCCTAGATATGGATTGCAAGGAAGGCATAATCGGCACGGGATCGGCCGATCTGATCGGTTTTCGGCCGGACCGAACCGATCCCAAGCCCCGACCCCCCGTTCCCTTACTAGGATTGGGCGGATCGGTTCGGATCAGCCTATCCGTAGTCCAACGGGTAGCTGCAAACTAACCATTGTAAAACGGCTAGTTCGCAGCTAGCTGTTGGGAATAAGCCCAATGGCTAGCAAGGGCCTTGGAGGCCTTATAAAACCCCCCCAGGGTCCTCCCCATCCCCACCAACTCACATCCTCACTTCTCTCTCTCTCTCTCTAAGTTCTTTCTCTTTCTTCCCTCTCTCTCACTTCCCTATCTCTCCAAAAATGTTCCCTCTCTCTCTAAGTTCTTTCTCTTTCTTCCCTCTCTCTCACTTCCCTATCTCTCTAAAAATTTTCCCTCTCTCTCTAAGTTGTTTTATATCTAATGTATAATAACTCTATATTACTATTAATATACTTTCCTCCCTCTCTCTAATATTTTTACTTTTTATCTGCTTAATATTTCTCTCCCTTTATTTTCTACTTTTTTCTATCTAGTATTTCTCTCCCTCTTTCTAAATGACATTTTAGTATTCTACAACGATCGGGTGGATGGTTCAAAGATCTTTTTTTAGTAAGTTGTCTTTCTATCACACACACGCGTGCGCGCGCACTTTCTCCCTCCAACAATCTTTCTGTAATTTTCTCTCTCTTGTCCTTTCTTTTTTCCCCTTAGATATATTAATATTAATAGTCTTCAATAAGAAATAAAATCTATAAGTTTACCGAGTTGTGGTTTGAAAAAAAATTAAGGAATGTGTACCATTCTTTTTTTCTATTGAGGGTGACTCAATTTTGGATATACATGACAATGAGAATACTGATTTCTGTTACCAACAAGAATATTTAGTATCCTTATTATCATTTATATCCAAAATTAAATAATTCTCAGTAAAACAAAAGAGTGGTGTACATTTCTTAATTTTCTTATGAGACACAACATAATAAACTTATTTATTTTATTTACTACTGAGAATCGTTAATATTAATGTGCATAAAAGTAAAAAAAAAGAGTAAAAGGAAGAAAATATAAGAGATGAAAGATAGATAGAATGTGTGTTATAGATAGACCAATTACTAAAGAAAAAATAAAACAGCCTCAATTGAAGAAATCAAAGTAAGAGTTGTTTATTTTTTTTTAAAAGGGGATCGTATCGGATAATTCTATTAATTCTTCTTTTGTCAATGTCACGTAGGCGACGTCATCCAACATGGGACCATAGACACAGTCTCATGAGATCGACGGATCCATTATCTTTACTGTGGATACCTTGTTAGTGGGTTCCATCATTTTGTGGAACATCTTACTGAGATACTCAAAGATAATATCCCATGTCTTTCAGTCCTCCATGATATATGTGTACAGTTCCAAAGGTTTCTACTTCAAGACAAAGGATCATCTAGCACAATACGTAGACAGCCGATGGCTAGGCCACCTACATCACCAACGCATCATCTTCATCTACGTCAGCGAGAGGATCTAAGATGGATATTGTGGATGCTGTAAAGCATTCTTTTTAGAATTTCATATTTCATCTACTGTTGTGCACACACCATCATTTGTTCAAATGATAATATGTATTCATAGACAACCACATGTTCCACCTTGTATCCAGATTGAGTTAGATTTTAGTAGAGAGGATGATGAGTCTTTTCTTTCTCCTGATGACTTTGATGAGAATGATTGTGTTTCATCACTCATGTACTATATGTGTCATGTATACTATTAATTGAGAAACTTATGAGTTTTTTATTTTTTTTAAAAAAATAACCTTTTTTTAAGAAAGTGGGAATCCAAACCAGATCGGTCTAAATCGGATCAGATTGACCGATCCGATCAGTCCAGACCTTGACATATCTGAGTCTGATCCCCTAGTTTGCCTTCCTTGACGGATCGGATCCGACTCGGGCCGACTCAGTCTGACTCTAACAGTCAAGCCAATGAATTTGTTAAAACTTAAAAGTAACGAGTTTTAGTCATCTTTTACAGAAATATATCTTATTAATTGATATAAAAGTGTAATTTTACTTATCAAATAGGAAAAACTGAATTTAAAACAACCCGTTGTACATGTATGAGTTGATACGATTCGGTCCAACTTAGTGCGTACTAAAGCATCATATTCACCCAAATATGAGTCGACTCGTATGAGTCGGCACAATACAGTACAATACGGCAAACCATGATTTGGAGTTCTAAGCCTATGGACACATCTACATGGACTTCTTATGTTTCAGACCCCAACTTAGACTTCCTATTAAATGGTTCAAATCCAGGGTGTTTTCTATTAGGCACGAGTTTCTTGATCAAGTGTTACATGTGAGCACTTAGTACTTGACATAAATGTAGATCATTTGATTGCTTACTTTAGTATGTCTTAGTGTTGCCTTTTTTTAGCAGCAAAAGGTGAAATGAGAGAGATTGGTCTACTGGTGCTTTGAAGCATAAAAAATAGATCCACAAATAATTGCCATGCCAATTCGGCTGATCTCGTTCTCACCTTGTGGGGAAGGCATTGAGATGGTAGTATGGTACAACATATTCTTGAAACTTCCAGAAACAAATCCACAAAGAGTGAACTTCTCAGTAATGCGCCCTCATTCTTTCTGATCACTGTGCAGGTAACTAGGAGGTATAAGTCTTAAAGGTATGAGTGGTTCTGAAAGAGCCTTGGCTTTGTGGTTTGTGAGGGAAACAAGGTGAGGTAGAGGAACAAGGAATTAGACATTCATTAGTCACATGGCAAACGAAGAAGTGGGAAGCGAATCAATGACCAATTAATAGGTGTATCATGCCCAAGTTTCCTAATCAAGTAGCAAAGACTGCACTAGAATGGCCAACACATAAAATAACTATCAGGTTTATGCATGTCTTTTTTTGCATTGTTGATGTTGGAGCTGATGCTGCAGGAGGATGGGGTGTAACGTGCTGCTCTCTTATGGAAAGAAGTTTAAGCAATTTATGATTGTAGTGAATGAGCCATTTTTTTTCTTTTTCTTTCTTTTACTGAATAGTGGAAGAGAGCTTTACTGTAATTGGATATTGTGAGGGCTTCAGTATGGGTGCAGTGATGAACCTCTCTTCTCCCCAATGGTTGTACTAGCTCAATTTATTGTTGGGATAATCCATTCGAGAAAAAATAGAGCCTCCTCTAACTTCTCTCAACTTTGGTTCCTAGTTCATCTACCTTGACAATTCCTCTGCTTTTGTGGTGAACACCCAGATCAATTCTGTGAAGTGTGCTTTTGACTTAACAATGCACCTTTGGCTTTGATCCTTGCAGCAATCATTCCTTGCAACATTTTTGTTTTGACATGCTGGCTCACCAGGCCATTAAATGTAAATTTCTCTTACTTATTTCTGTTAATAATACTCATGTGGCGCCATTCACTTTCCAGAAAAAAAGAAAAGAAAAGAAAAAGACATGTTGGCTTTCCACAGTAAGCCCTGGTAGAGGCCCCATGGACCAAGTAGTGTAACTTTTAGGCGAATTATTTTATTAAAGTTTGAGGGATCTCATCGCAAGTTATCAAGAAGAAAACAAAAAAATCAAACATATTATATTGTCACATGAATTACTATTAATAGTCCTGGAGATGATCTGCATGGGCATCTTAAGAAACTGTTTTCCTGGCCTCTGAGTCATCTCAACATTATTTGCATGTTCAGCCATGGCCTCTGTATCCTATCAACATTATTGACACTTCTCTCAGCTTGTGTTGGCAATTTTCATATCAGTTCTGTGAAGTTTGCTTTTAACTTGATACCGCACCTTTTTATCCTCGATAATTATTCCTTGCAACATTTTTGTTTTTATAGGCTATCTATAGGAAGCCATGCAGAAGCCCCATAGTCGTAGTGGTGTGAATCCCGATGAATTATTTTATTCATATTTAAGAGAATCTTCTTCAGGTGTAAGAAAAATAAAATCAAACGCACTCCATTCTTCGCATTCTTGCATCACTTGTTATCACCGCACTGTGGATATTCAGCATTCCATCCCAAGGAACTGTGTTTTCAAGAGCCTCCTGTGCCCTCAACCTGCAAGTTCACCAACATTAGCAATTCTATCTTCATGTTTGGTGGATTTCCAAGTCAGTTTTATGCAGTGTTAGGTCCTAATCTAAATTGAAAATGAGATATGATCACACTGTCTTTCAACTGATGAAGTAGATAATTCATATAATCTTCAACTTTCTAGTGCAGTATCTCTGTTCTCTCACTTATTGCAAGGAAATCAGATGTATTGTTCAGAAAATGCTTTTTTTTGTCAATTTCTCATCTTTATTGTCATTCTGTTCTTGCTTTGATGCACATTGTTTTTATTCCTGTGCAATCAAAATAGAGCCTACAATTGTCATTCGGCAGTTTGAAGTTGCAGTTTGTAGTTTGTATTCACTATTGAACATGCAACGTGTGATATGTTGTTTGTTCAGATATTGTTCTTACCTGAATTTTTATGATTGTTCTTCTTAACTCTCCCATTTGGAAACATTATTGATCTGGTATATTTTTTACCTTATATAAACAACCATTTTGTAGTCTACCATTATTTGTTTGGATATGTTCTTGTTTGAATTTTTGTGATCAGAACACTTGAAAACTTTTTATTATCTTCTAACGTTTGGGATTGATTTGTTTTCTTTCACCAGATAATGATGGGATGAAAATTGTAGGTGAAAACAAATTTTCTGACCAGAAAACCCATCACAGATGCAGGAGAAAGAAGCATGATTTTCCAATAATTGATCAGCCGAGATGATGATAAGAGCAGTTGGGCGGACCCATGTAATAGTTAATCTGTATATGTTGTCATGCAATCTTTTTTGTGTGTGTTGTGCATTAACTCTTCTCCTACCAAGTGTGCCTGTAAATTGGATTTTCCATCGGTGAGGTGATTAATGATCCTCAACCTCTTCTCTTACTCTGGACTGTTAACCTTCTGGTCTATTGAATGCTAAATGGACATATGTTAAGGTAGAAGAAGGTTGGAAGCGAGACCCTAAAAACAGCTTGGACAGATAATTCCAGTAACAGCCAGTAGTCCAGGACGTGTTCATTTTCTGCAAGATGCCGAAAGAGGAAAGATGGCGATAATGAAATGAGATCCTCTCAGTGCAGTTACCGACCAGACTGGGTCATTACTGAGAGGGGAGGTTTTCAAAAACCTCCCTCATGAGAACCTTTTCTTGTCCTCAATGATGGCATGTTTTGAAAAACTCCCTCATTCCTTTCGGTACTAACCGAGTTTGATCTGTAGCTGTATTAGACGATCTGTATTGGGCGATAATAGATATAATATTGGACAAGTAACTGTAAAAAAAAATGAACCTAGAAATTGGGTTTATTATGAGATGGAACGCTAAGAGATGGAAGTCCAGTTGAAATCGGATTCAGTGCAACTGTTTGCAAAGAAGTCATCAGGTTTGTACATTTACGGTGGTACTATTCTTTTACTTCTTTGTTACTTCACATGTATTCTAGACAGGGGCAATGCAGTTGTTCTCAAGACTCCAGAATTATCCTGCATGTTGCAAGTCTGATGCTGATTCTTTGCGCTTCTTCCTCTGCTATGGATTTTGTTGGTAAAGCTTTTCTACTTATGTCATGCAACGGGGTTAAATAGAGGCATTAACCGGTTCGTTTGCAAAGATTAATTAGATAGAACTTCATGTTTTACGTAGCCAGATATGAAGAAAGAACAACCTCCCATATATTTGATTCCAGGGGGACAAAGTTGTAATCGAAATACTACCGCATATTTGATTGGCATACAAAATCAAGAAGACAAATGACCCACTTTTGTTTGATGGGAACTGGTGCGGACAGGAGTAGATTCTATTGTGATTTATAAGTATTAAAAATTACTGTTTTGAAGAATCAAGACCTATCTGTATAACAATAAAAAAATCGAATAATATATAGATATTGGGTGCAAGACACCTTGAAGGAGAAGTTCAAGAAACCTAGCCGTCAAGGTTCCGTTGTCCTATTTACGTTTTGGCCCTCTTAGGTCATCACACAACAATCAAGTGATCCCTGTCTTCTTAAATTATATAGTAATAATATTTTAATAATTTAAATATACCTTATTTTTTAAAAAGTACAGATCATAATAGATATTCGCAAACACGTGTGTCCTTAAGAATTAGAGATCCCAATGATTTACCAGTCACAACTGGTTGAGTCGATTTTAATTTTAACCATATCTGCAATCTAATCCTGCAAAAGGGTTAGATCTTTTGACTCAAATGTTACTTTAATTTTGAAAATTTTAAGTTACATCAAAATTTAGAGATACGAAACAATTTAAGTTTATGATTAATCTGATCCACTTTCAAACTTGTACAAGGCCTACGTGCAACTGTGGGATTGCCGTTCCACGATAGTTAAACTAGCTTGCCAAATTTTTTGTTGAAAATACAAAACATATCATATTGTGGTGCAATCCAGACGTATTGCAATCCGTTTGCATTGTTTAGAACATTACAGCAAATATTACTTGTTAAATATACAAAGTCACTTGTTACTGGGGCTGCAAACAGATCGAGTTAACTTGCAAACCAATCTGTCCTCGAAATCAGAAAGTTTATAGATTGGATTAGTGTTCGTGCTAAAAAGAGTCACCTGCAGTTCTTGTGGACTGAGACTACGAATTAGTCTAAACTTAAACTCGGTCCATTCCGATCCGCATTTATGGATCCCATTGGATCTCTAATCTCTAAACCCCCCAGTATCTGAAGATATCTGTTCAGATCTGTATTTTATAATTTATATTTAAATTACTTAGATATAATTACAAATGTAATTTAAGAATATATATAGACCATTAATTGATCATTGATCTTTAACAAAACCAAAAACTTACAATCAAATGTAGATATATAATGATTTAAGAGAATAGCACAATGAAATCTTAACTCGGCCTTTTTGAGTTTCTTCCCTGAGAGACTTCTTGAGTTTTTATTTTTCTCCAAATTATTATCCTCTGATATCACTTTTATGGCTATACAGTACCTAGAATATTATTATGTTTTTATTATTATTCTATAGATGAGTTTTAATCTTTATCCGTTCCAATCGGCCCCCACTCCAATCCGCACAAAAGCATATTGCATTTAGATTAAACCTTCTTCAATTCCAATATGTGCCATTTGTGGATGAAGAAAAAAATGAACCTAACATGATCCGATTCAATACAATCCATAATAATATTTGTTAAAAATTTGAGCAGATCGCATGAAAATGAAACTCTTCTCTGATTTGCCATTATCCATCTGCAGCCCTACGGTGCATTGGGGGTTCGAAAAAATAGGAGGGAAAATTCTACTTTGTGAGAAAACTATTTTTTTGGGGTTTATGTGGTTTTAGAAAATAAACGGTTAGGGGAAACTTTTTATTTCCTAGTTGGGAAAGCTACCCCAAACGCTTTCCTAGCTCTCTCGGATTTTTTTGGGATAATTACCTATATAGCGCTAAAATTATTATAAAATAACCCATATACCCCTACCTTTAGAACAACTCCCCGAATACCCCTGAAATCTTTAACTATTAGTCTTCTTGCACCTGTGATTTATGGACACCTATTGAAAGCGAATATTCTTAGATTATTCTCTTACAGATCAAACGGCTCGTTAGATGGATGTTGCCTCTTCAAGCCCTTATTTGTTGTCCCCTTTTATGAGAGAGAGCTGAGGTCGATAGTGAACGACAGCAATGTCTTTTGTCCCGAATGGGTCAACGGCAACTTTCTTCGACCCATAGCCACTCCCCCTCCAATCCCCAGCAGCGGCAACTGCCACTCGTATCTTCGATCCCCAGCAGCCCATCCCAGCGTGTGGATCAAAGGGCAAGGGGGGTTCACCACCTCCTACCCTGCCCATCCCCCGACGTTGGCACCACCACTTTGGCCCCCCACTCCGTCCAACAACGAGTATGTCATGTCGCAAGCGTGGAAGTCTACTATGACCGAGGACCCCTCAAGCGTCCTCGCCACCTAGATTAGCCCCAGCGTTTGCTCCTACAAGGGTGTCATTTGCTATCCCACATCATTAGGGGATTAGTTGTTATGCCCTAAATAAACCCATCTTATGTTATTAATAGGCTTTGATTTAGTAAGTTAATTTAGTTAATTTAGTAGGATTTAGTTAATTAAGCTCAATTATATTTATATGCTCCTAGTTAAGTTAATTAATGGGTTAAAATAATTAAAACTTGTTTAATATTTATTAAGAATGTAATAATAGATTTAGAATGAGCAAGTCATTAGTCAAGCCCAATAAGACCCGATGGAATAGGCTGAATGGGCCTAGTAAATGGGTAGAGTGACAGGGCCAAATTGGTCGAGTAAGCCAAGTAAAAGGGCCGAGTGGGCCGAGGGAGAGAGCCTCCCAAATTCGGCCCAGTCTAAAGTTGGAAAGGACATGGGCCTTCGGCCCAATAATAAAGAAAGGCCACCAATGTTTTTCGAATATGCACATTCGTATCTATGAATAGTCTTACATCGTCTGCCATAAATGTGCCATGTATGATGCAGGACAGAAATGGGAGAAAATGGAGGAAGGCTCAGAGGCCTAAGAAGAAGAAGCAGATAGGAGTAGGAGACGATGACGAAGAGGGGAAGAAGAGGGTTGGGGAAAGAAGAAGGCTAGGGCATCACACCTCACACCAGACCCTTTACGGATTCATCTTAGAACGCACAGTGGTTGTACGGCCTCTTTCCCTTTTCAACAAAAATTCTCCATTCTCATCATCCTCCCTCAAAAAGGGGAGTACATAGGATATATATAGGTCCTAAAAGGGAACCTTAATAGCCAAAATTACCATATTACCTTTAGGCTCTCTAAAATAGAAAAAGTGCAGAAAAATTACAGGAAAATAGGAAAAGTCCTAAATAGCCATAAGTGGACCTTATTCATGTCCCAACATGCTCAAATGAAATACAAAATACATCAAAAGATAATAATAATATATCCAAGCCATAGTGCAGCCTACGTTGCGCTGTCCGTGAGTCCGCTCCTGCATCACTGAGCTTTGTCGTTTCAGTGGTGCCAAGATATATCCCAAAAAGAGTATTAGGTTTGTGCGAGCTGACTCACAGGTAAACAATTATAAAGTTGATACCTAAATGCAAGGCATGAAAAGCACTGTATTGCTATGGGAACTATGCAAGTAACTGTTTAGTGTTTTGTTTCGGATCTTCCTTTTTGCTTACTCCAAGTGCAAGCGATACTTCCACAACCGATTAAGGCCTGCAAAACTTACCTGGACTTCACTTTATAGGAAGCAACACAAGAAGCTGCTATTACTTCCACTATACTATTATTTGTTCATGGATAAGATTCTGTTTTGTTTGCTTGACAATTTAACGTATCTGAATTGTGGGGAAAATATATTTTCCTATGAAAAATCCAAACATAGTTGGTGCATTGCTATTTGCTTGGGTAGTTATGTCCATCTATCAGAAAAAAGGGAGGGAGAAGGGTTGCAGCTTTGTAAATTTGATTGTATGGGCATCATTCTGTTGATACTCCAGATCTCACATTTTGTATATGGACGATGCTTAATAACTACGGTGTCAAACCTGCCATAGTAGTTTGTATACTGCTGTGCTGAGCTTATCCAGTCTTTTCAAAGTATTGGGATCATTTATGTGTCAGTCTTACATAAGTTCATAGATGTCAAAAAAAATTACTGTCTTTGGTTAAGATATACAAGAAGCATATGACAGCCATATTAATTGTCCTTGATGGATTTTTGTTGGATTACCAGTAACCTTTTTTAAGGAACACATATCTAGTTAAGGTGAGCTGCTGTTTAATATATTCTTACAACTGAGAATTAATGTAGTGATCTAGTCAGGAGCCAGGCAGGAGAAAAGGGCTATTTCTAGAAAAGAGCTATATGTAGGAAAGGACTACGTGCGGGTGCAGCGGTGTGAAGCCATCACGATGTGGAGCTGGGGGTTAGGACATGAATGAACCGGATTAGTCTAATATCGGAAAACAAGGAAAAATTATTGGACTATACATGAGAGAACTGTATCCATAACTTGTTAGACATCTTTTGGAGACGAAATCATGTGAATTTGATCTAAAGCGGATAATACCTCACAAGAATTGGATCGAATCATTACAAATAAACAATGGAAGGGGAAAGATTCGGTTACACACGGCAACGACCACGTGAGGGAAAAAAAAAATCTTAGAATCCAAATTATTCAGAATCAGTTGGAGGAGATCTGGTATTGGCAGTACTAGGTAAGATCAGTTTTGTTCATCAATAAATTTGTTGGAGTCAGCCCTGTGCTCGTCCATTAATGGACTCCTCAAATTTATGTGGAAAGGAATTGGCGAAGGCCAACTGCTAGGCCTTTCTTTTTTGGCCATCTACAGTAATGACTGCATCTCTAGGCCATTTTTTTTTCCCTTCTGCAGCAATGACTGCATTCTGGTTATCTCTACATTTTGGTTTCAGCATTAATGGCTGGCATACGCCTTTCAGTGACCTAAAATTTGATCTTTAGGTCAATCCACTGGTTGAAAAGCTCATACTTGTGAGTTGGTTGATACTTGTAATTGCCAGTAGTCGAAAAGTAATGTTATCAAGCATTGATATACTGCATATAGAATAGAACCATCTCTAATAGTATTCAAAGCTGTGTAATATGATTATTGTGCTTGTGTAACTGCACTTTTGTTTGGTGGATTATCTGCACTTGCCCCATTGGCATCCATTTGTTTATGATGTGGATGGCATGCATGGTTTGAAACGCAGTATGATGTCGCCCACTTTCTTTTCTATCCTTCAATCAATCAATCCCTTTCTATCAATCAATACTCAACATAAATGTCTAGATTATATATGTAATAAACTAGATATTTTGGATATCTTAATTTTAACCAAAATTCTATACCAATTTCTGGTCCCCAAAATCGTTACTCCCTTTCTTATCCATTAATGTGTGTCTATGTTCTCTATATGTGTATAAGTATGTATAATCTAGGCTTTCGGATAAGTTTAGGTGAGTTTTTTTCTTTTTGCCAGCATCATGAGACATTTTTTTTTAAAGAAGCAGGAGAATCTTTTTCACAGTTCGTGAAATACTCATTTTATTGTGGCATCAAATATGTTCCACGGACCTCATGTCAATTGCAGATTGTCATCATTGAGCCTTCAATTTTTTTTAATTCCTTTCCACCGGTGGTATGAAGATTAGATAAGCATACGATAGCAGATTATTGGCTGCTGTGCGCTTGTCTTGTGACTTACATAAACATGTATGCTTTGCATGTTCGTGCATGCATGTACCCTTTTTTCTTCAAAAAGAAAAAACATGTACGTGCATGTGTTCGTATGTGAAGGTTCTTTCCCTTCTCAGTGAGATCAAGGAGAGGATTAAGTCCAAGGATGAAAAGAAAGCTAAGGGCGTGTTTGGCGCAACTTCTATTTGGAAGTACTTTTACATTTCCGTTTAGTTATTTTTTATGGAAGTCGTTAGATCTTAAAAACTATTTATGTGATATTTTACTTGTGTTTTGACATCCAACTAAAAGCTACAAAGAAGGAGAGAAAAAGTGAGATTGTTATGAAAAAGTTATTTTTGTAACAAGCCAAAATTAGTTATAACATCTCTCTCTCAACTCATTCTACGTAAGAAGTGAAAGCCAAAAATAACTTTCAAATAAAAGTTTTACCAAACACGCCCTAAGAAAGCTGAGCTGACAGCAAAGACCCAGAAGACTCAGACCAAGGGTTCTCTGCTCAAGGCTCCCAAAGGGCCTAAGCTTGGCGGTGGTGTAGAGAAGCGTTGAGGGTTCTAGTCGCTCTAGATTTTTTTTCTGACACGGCATTTTGAGTTTTAAGTATATGTGAAGATGATTGTGTTTTATGATGTTTCCTGAATGGCTTGAGTTTTCGGACACATAATTATTTTGACGAATTATACATCTGCCATTTTTATTGACATCTACGTTTTTAGTTTCCTACTTTCAAGAAGAAATCTCCATGAAACCTTTGACCCCAGGATCTGGTATGTTCAACTAACATCATCTGAACTTTTGTCAAAATAAACACTCGGTATTGGATTACCGGTGCTGCACGGTGGAGTAGGTTGCTGAAGTCCTAAAAGTAGTTTAAGCAGACTTAGGACGTGTTTGGCGAAACTTCAGCTGTGTTTGGTGCAGCTTCTATTTAGAAATATTTTTGTACTTCCATTTAATTATTTTTGTGGAAGTACTTAGATCTTGGAAGTCATTTATACAATATTTTTATTTGTATTTTGACTTTCAACCAAAAGTTACAAGATGACACTTCCAAGATTGGAGAAAAAGTAAAGTTGTTATGATAGAATTGACTTTTATAACAAGAGTAAAATTTGCTACACTTGCAGTCAGCTGTCGGTGTCTTTATTTTAAAAAAAAAAGAATTTTTTTTTAGGTCGGCCTCATGGTGCCCTACATGGTCGTATAATCCGATTTCGGATCGGACGACTCAAAAAAATATAAAAAATAAAAAATTAACCCTCAAAAAATAAAAAATATTACTTTTTTATTGTTCATTTAGAGCCGATTTTCAATTTTTTATCTTTTTAGAGTCTCCTAATTCGAGATCGGATGGCACAACCATGTAAGGGGTTGGGCTCGACCCAAAATTTTCTTTTTAAAAATAAAATAAAAACACCCACAGTCGGTGTAGAATCGACTGTTGATGCAGTGAGTTGAACTCTTGTAACAAACTAAAATTAGTTATATTCTCTCTCTCTCAAGTCATTCCATGTGAGAAGCTGAAGTTAAAAGTGGCTTTCAAGTAGAAAGGTGTATTAGGCTTCCACTTTTCACATAGAAGCCATGTTTTGTGCAACTTCTATTTGAAAGTTCTTTTGCATTTTCTTTCTTTTTTTGGGAAGCTATTGGATCTTGGAAGATATTTTTGTATTATTTTACTTATATTTTGACTTCCAATCAAAAGTTATAAAGTGGAGCTTCCATGCTTAGAAAAAAAAGTGAGGTTGTTACGAAAGAGTAGTGGACTTTTATAATAAATTAAAATTAGTTATAATTTCTCTCTTTCTATTCATTCTATGTGAGAAGCAAAAGTTAAAAATGACTTTCGAGTATAAGTTTTGTCAAACACGCCTAAAATGGGAAGAAAATATCCTATATTGTGGGTCAATGAATTTGCCATCTAATTAGTAGTTAATCAATATTACCCATGCTAATATTAAATTTAGAGTTTTTTACTTTACAATCCTCACATTCTTTCAATACTCTATAATAATTCTTGCAATCTTCATATTAAGGGCTCCTATGTGTGGAGGGTTGAAAATTTGTGAGGAACTTTAAAGAAATATGAAAATTTTATAAATTAATACGATATATTGAAAGATCATAATAATAAAATATATATAATTTTCTTATATTTGAAGATTGTAGGGAAGAAGTCACCAAACACGATGCCTCCTCTCTCCCTTCCCCCACCTCCACCGAAGACGAACGGTGGTGTTGGTAAAGCCTTGCTGACAGGATGCGCCTACTCTCTTCGTTCCCCTTCAAACAACAACTCTAATACGAGATCAGATTACTTGATGCCCAAAATTAATTAATTAATTATTTTCAAGCTCTAATCAATAGAATATTAATTGACGAAAACTCGACACATGATGGACTAAAAGTGTTTGGATTTATCCATCGATGTTAAGAATTAGTTTATAATTTTAATTGTAGGTATCAAATAATTCTGCCTTTTTCATATATACAAGGAGAGGGTGAAAGAAGGGGGCAAGCGCCAGGTGGTCGGGGGTGGAGTCACCTCCTCCGGCACCGACCATGCCATGGCCATTGAGATGAAAGAGAAGGTAAGATGGGGAAGGCGTGGTGGAGTCTCTACGTTACTATGATTAATTAATTTATTAAGAGTTTTATAATATATATTATACTTTAAACTATTATATGTGTGTGTGTTATTCTCACATTATTAGAACAACTCATGACATTTTCATAAAATTTATAATTCTAATTTTTGGTTAGAATGTTACGAATTTTAACTGAATATATCAAAAATATATCTTTTTCAAAAAGAAAAGAATATATCAGAAGGATTCTATAAATATTAATAAGGTCAAGAGTATATATTCAAAATTATGATGGACATAATAGTACATGTAGAAGATTATTCAAAGATATAATATGAACATTAAGAATGTATCAAAGATTCTATACTTATAATTTTTTTGAAGATGTCAGGGATACTTAATATAATGCATGAGACATAAGAATACAAATACAACAATTTATAAGAGCATATACACAAAAATCTAATTTGTTAACCAACCCCCCACCCCCAAAAGAGCGACCGCGGTGCGAAGCCCCGGGATTGGCCCCTGTCGTCACGGCTGACATCCCACTCCGAACACATCAATCGACGGCCCAGATGTTATTGTCACGGTATCGAAGTCGGCGACGGAATGTGCATTTCCGCAATCCAACGGACAGTGACGGACCACGTGGATGCCCATGGACGAATTTTTGACCACGTTGGTCCAACGCGACGTCTCCACCGGCGACCGTGCTTGCTGTTCTAAATACGAAGCGAAACCGCCGCTTCCGCCCATAGCTTTCCTCGACGGCCCCGCGTCAGAAATTTCCCCTCCTGCGGCCGCCCCCGTCTATATAAAAAGGCCCACGGAATTCTCCGCCGTCCGCATTCGTTTTGGCATCGGCAAAATTTTCTCTTTCCAATCCAATCCATCTGACCGAGAAGAAGAAGTGGGGAATGGCAGAGAACCAGGCCGCCGCCACCGCCGCCACCTCCACTACGATGGAGTCCGCCAGGAAGTGGGTTGTCCAGAACAAGCTCAAGGCCGTCGGTATGGTTCTCCCTTTCCCTTTTTGTGTTTTTTTTTTCCTTTTATTTCCTCCAGATCTATCTTTCTGTGTCGCCATTGATTGCTTCTGTGGGTCGATTTCTTCCTCTGTTTCTTCTTCTTTTTTATCGAGTGAGTGGTTGATGGTTGTGGTGTGTGAAATGTGAAGGGTGCCTGTGGTTGAGCGGCATCACGGGGTCAATCGCCTACAACTGGTCGCAACCCGCCATGAAGACCAGCGTCAAGATCATCCACGCCAGGTGCGCGACGGATTCCTCTCTTTTTCCCCCTCCCCTTCCCCTATTTCACGATGCTTGTCGTCTCGTTAGATCGAAACTTATTGGGAATCCCTGATCCGATGCGAGGATTCCGTTCTTTACACATCATAACTGTGTTGAAATTGATATATCTTGCGAGGCTGGCGGAAGACGGAAGCCTCTGCAGGTCGTAATCTTGGGCTTTCGCTCTCGGTTAAAAATGGAGCATTTTTTAATGCTTCATTGGTTCTGATGATGAAAGTTTTCAGTGTTTGTGCTCAGTTTGTGAATGCAAAGATCGGATAGGAGGCAATAAGGGCATGTAGAAGGAGCAAAATGATGAACAAAATTGGGTGGGAAGAGTAATACTTGTTGTAATGTCTCTGCTCCCTGCAAGCAGATACATTGCGGATATTATAATTTTTTATTTTTTTATTTTTTTAAGTCGATCTCGAAATATCTTAACAGTCTGTACAGTGCCCCGTTTTTCATTGTTAGTTAGAGCTCGATTTTTTAATTTTTAGATATCTTTTGAGTCGTCTGATCAAGGGACGATTAGAGCACTTCAAGACCGACCCAAAAAAATAAAAATAAAAATTATTTTACTTACTGCAATGTCCCTGTGGTCAACATTAGCTATTTCCACCCTAGTAATACTTGCACACAGGGACATTGCTAATGTTGACAAATTTTGGAAAACGTGGCATTCTGCGGTGTTTTAAGTCCTTATTACCAGAAACTGGAATGCCAATATTGGGCGTTTAAATGACTCATATTTTTTTACGTCAATAATACTTCTACAGAATTTTACGAAGTCTTAATATTATAAATATCCTTGCCAGAGGGAACAAAGTTCACAGTTACCATTTTTCATATTGTTCGAGAGACCGAAAACTAGTAATCATCTGGGAAAGAGACCTTTTGTACATGAGTAACCTTAGGAAGGTTTATTTACATAAAGTACATATTAAAATTATAATGTCATGGCAAAAATTTGAGATATATAAAAGATCTCATTTAATTGAAAAATGCATTGCCATATAATTAGGGAGCTAGATGTGGGCATTGTCCACATTTTGTTCCGGAAGATTCCAAGTGCCTTTTTTGGGGGGTTAGAAGCATCTTATTTTATAGGCATCTTACTCCTTGTTAGAAGCCAAAATTAACCTCCGTTGCATTTTTTTGTTATAGGCTTCATGCTCAAGCTCTTACCTTGGCTGCGCTGGCTGGAGCTGCTGCTGTGGAGTACTATGACCGCCAATATGGATCCAAAACACAAGAACGAGCTAACTAATCTCTTGCTGGCTCACACATGTAGAAGGGTTCAATTCATTTATGGCCCTTACGAATCCATTAAGTTTTGTATTATTTGATGACATATGTGGTGTGCACTTAATGACAGCCTACTTGCTTAAAGCATTGTAAAGAACCATCTTCCCTCTCTTATCTTACACTAAATGTTTGAAATGACAAATGTTGGATGCACCATCGTGCATCCATCCTGACTGCGGTATGTAGAGAAGATAACCAAACTTTGCCCGCATACTTCGCTCGTTTGGTTTGGCTTGTTTGGTTGGTTGGATAGCAATTCGATTCAAGAGTCGTGGGAATTAAACGCTTCTTTTCCTTCTGGGTTCATGTTCAGACCGTTGGATAAGCAAAAGATGTCACATGCGTTCTATGAGGTTATCTAGAAAGTTCTCCATTTATGCGCAAGGTTTTGTTTTATTTAAGAAGTCTGGGTTCGAAAAGTTTACATAGTGTTTGGTTGCATTATAATATTTTATATTTTTTTAAATTATATGATGTATATAATTATATTGTTCGGTAAGAACATGATAGTTTTTAAAACAATATAACATACTTGGTACCTATACCGCAGCCATAGCTTCGGCAGATGTTTGGGCCTCCACCGTGATAATGCCATGAGGATGACGTGGCTGTCCACCATCGTTACCTCAGTGCTGGCACCAAACGTTGGTTCTCCATAGGTAAATCTGCTACTGGTGCCGCCAGTGTGGGTAGCAGACGACGACTGGTGCTGCACGTTGCATGTATGTTGAAAGGGGAATTTCATCGAATAGGTGGTAGGCACTTGTACATCTCCATGAAAATTAAAAGCTTTGTTCAACTGCTTTCATCCACGGTGGGTAGGGACCAAGCACACCACCGCTCATCTCCTTATCGCACTGCCAAGGCACCGTCGTCCTCTTCTTCTTCTTCTTGTTTGCCTCCCCCATCTTCTCCTTCCCTTACTCTTCTCTGCTGCCCTTCCTGTTCGCTCACCGGTAGATTTGAGGTAGCAACAACAGCTGAGTGACTGCAGAAGCATCTCTAAGGCAACAGTAACCGTGAGCCAATGGGCGGGGATGACCTGGCTGCGGCCATGGCAGAGCGGCCGACGATGGCAAGCAGGTCGGCAGGCCGGGCTGGGTTTAGTGGTGGCGAGGGGAGGCAGCACGAGCAATTGGAGATCTGTCACAGTAGCAAGGATAGGGCGGCAAGCGGGGGTGGATCCGGCTGGGGGGTCGGTTGGCCGGCGGTGATGGTGGGTTGGCTGGGGGTGAGCTTGGGGGTGGAGAGTGGGCGCAGGGAGGATGGGTGATACCGTGCCACCGTGACAAAAAATAAAATATGGTGTCCTCTCTTTTTTTTATTTTGTGAGCTAGAGTGTTATAAAAATATATATTTGTAAAAAAGAGTTGCATTATAATGCAATCAAACACCCAATGTTTGGGATAGTTAAAAGTTCACTTTTAGGGTAGGCCAGGGTTTTGGGAAAATTGGAGGTAAAAGTCTATTATCTTTGGATTAGGAGTTTTGAAAAATAAACGATTAAGGAAAACTTTTTAATCCTTTGCTCGAAAAATTACTCCAAAAATTTTCCTCCTTCTAGACCTAGGATTTTTTTTTCGGAAAAAAGCAAGCTTTTCTCCCACTCTCTGTAGATTATTCTCTCCCTCTCTATAGGATCGTTGAGATTTAGTATTAATTCACACAATATTTGACTTTTTCTAATGACCCTAATCAAAGAAGATTTACGTTTTCTCAAAATGATTTTCAATCTGAGAAGAAAAAATTTCCCTTTCCTAAGAAATAAAAAGTTTTCATAAACCCCTAAACACACCCTTAACCCCTTTTTACAAGATAAAAATTGGTACGTGGAGGAGATTATAACTAACTTTAGGTAGTTATTAAAAAATAAACCTTTTCTAATAACCTTACTTTCCTCAACTTATGATGAGTTTGTTTTTGGAACTTTTGATTGGAGTAAAAAAAAAAAAAAAAAGGACTGATACTATAGAAGTGGCTTCTAGTTCTTACGTTTTTTCCTTTAAATAATTATGAAAATTAAAAAATTCTTCCAATTAAAAATTGTCTCAAACACAAGCAAAAAACCCTTGACATAGTTCAAGTTATTTTAGCGGACAGGGAATGACATGTTTCTGGGACTCTATACAAATGTGAATGGTTTTTTAGAAAATTATCTTCTACAATGTTTCACATTTAAGAATTTTTTTTCTTAATCTTGACATTTGGCTTACACCTTCTCACAATTACACATTTATTTTTATTTTATAAATCTAACATTAAAAAGATCAATCTTTAATTAAGATAAAGTTTTTAGATTTGCCAATACAATACATAGCAGTTTCCCAACATTAACTCTGTCATTGCCATTTCCCCATGAGTAAAACTACGGCCCCATTGGTTTCTACATGGAAAATACTTTCTAAGCAAATCAATTTACAAGAACACGAAAACATAATCGAACTTTTTCTACCCTTGGAAACGTTTTCTGTATCTTTTCATTTGTCTTCCCATAAAACATTTTCCTAAAAAAGACTTCATATATTTGTTTACGCATATAAGAGTTTTCGCCGAGTCTGTATATGATGAATGCTTAGTACTAAAGGTCTATTTGGTTCTATATAAAATGCAATCGACAGGGAAAATGATTTTACAAGAACATGTTTTACATAAAGCTATGGTTTTTGGAAAATATTTTCAGGGATTTTCACAAATAACTTTTTAGAAGATTTTATAATTGTATATGACCCCCGCATAATTCATATTTATGTATAACCCCCTTAACTATGATAGTATTTTCTTATAACCCCTTTGACTGTATGGTTTGTCTTGAATTTCATCTGACTTAAAATTTTTTTTTACTTTACATAAAAATATTCTTATTTTTACTTCACATAATGTACGTTAGGTGACAATATTTTAATTCACATGAAATTTAAGGTAAACCAGCATAGTTAAGGGGGGTGCACACAAATAACAATATACTTGAGGGGGTATATGTAAATATTAATAATATAGGTATAATCTATAAATATGAATTTTTTTAGGATATTATTTGTAAAAAAATCCTATTTTCATTTATTTGTTTTTCTGTACAAGTGCCATGTCTATAAGGGTACAAGTGTAAAAATATACATAAACTTTTAAAGATGTAAGTATAAGTTATAACAAGTTAAGCTTTAAGGGTATCAATGTAAATAAATTATAAGCATAAAATATAACAAGTTAAGTTTTAAGGGTACAAATGTAAATAAATTTTAAGTTGTTTATTTGTTTGCCTAGGTGTTTCTCCCCTAGCTAAAAAAACAAGAGGGTCATAATAGTTTACCCACTTAAAAAGAACAATTTTACTCAAGAGACATTTACGAATTTAACTGATATGGTTGAAAAAAAAATGAGAAAGTTTCCCCCATCATGTTATGTAATCAACGTGTACATCTAGACACGCTTCCAAGTTTCTAATAAAAAGGTCCCTTGTGTCTGTAAGCCTGTAGCGCTGTGGTGCTGGGCAGGACACGTTCTCTCGCTCGGGAGGCTTGATCGCGGGTTCAATCCCGCGGGTTTTTACCTTATTTAGGGGAATTTTCGTGGTACTCCGTGGAAGCTGATGCCTTAGGCAGCATATCTTAGGGTTAAGGCCTCCGGCCGACTCGATCCCAGCTCCTCCGAGTTTGGCACCAAGCCCCAATACCACTGGACTATTGATCCAAAAAAAAAAAAAGTCCCTTGTGTAAAACGACATTTGTACTCATCTTTCGGATGCCAAAATCGAGAAAAGAAGGTAGTTTCATGGGTCAACAAAATATTATTTTCATTTATTGCAATTCTAGGGATTGTCAAATGGAAGTTTATGTTTTACCTTTTAAGAAAATATTTTTGTGCAACACATTTTACATGTATTCTTCTTTTCTTTGAAATTTTTAGGTAGATCCCAATATACTCATGGTGTCTAAAATCTAAAAAAAAAAAATATATATTATTAAGGCCACATATTGAGGACACGTTTTAGTGTTTATTGAGAATCATTATTTATTTTATGGAAATTGTAGATCATCCAATAAAGATCTAATTGTACAAATGTGTACATCAGATTATGGTTGAATTTTAAAAAATATTTTCTTTTATTTGGCTACACGCCTAGGCGATGCGGGGCAATGTAACAAGTTACATTACACTCTTTTTGTCGCTTCTAGTTTTTTCATTATTTTTATTGGCAAACTAAACAATATTTGTGCAATTCGTGTTGGGCCGAGGATAATAAGGTCACTCAAAATTAAGGCCTTATTTTGGAACAATTGTACTTCAGATTTAACGTACTTAGATTCGGCAGGAATCTGAAAAAAAAAAAAAATTTTCAAATGAAAAGAAATAGGTAGATTCTACCATAATTCAGATTTTGTTTGAGGTTAAAAAAGGGTAACTTTTTGATTCCTGACATATCTTTTAAGAAGGATACATAAGGAGATTATGAAGATTTTAAAAAGTAACATCATATTTCTTTCTTTCTTTTTTTATTTCCTAAAAATTAAAATAAAATAATAATAAGAAGATAAAAGTGTCTTTTGACGTGTCTTCAAATTTAAGTTCTTATGGTCCTACCAAATGAAATTCTAAAAGTAAAAAACTTTTCCTAAAATTTGAATTTAAGAGATGATGACATTACTCTTTTTTTTATTTAAATTCTTCTAAAATTTAAAGTCTCCAAAATATTATCTGATGAGGCCTAAGTTTGCTGACACTTAATCCAAATTTAAACCACAACATCTCAATTGTCTCAAATTATTGAGCAATCAAATAGTTATTGCGAACTTAGAATTAGTGAGCAAATAATTAAGATAGAATACTATATCGACTCGAAGGACAATCATTTATTTTTAACTTAAATTTGAGTTGAATTCATACTATTGATTATATAATTATTTTATAAACATATCTCGCAGTCACGGGAGTTTTGTTAATTAACTCAACAATTTTATGGAAAAAATAATAATGTTAAATAATTCAAGTCTCGTGATATGAAGTAAGACTTATTTTCTATCCCTGTCAAAGGATCCTTTACCCAGCCCCCTTAGCTTTTCTAAGCCTTACTTGGACCTCAGTGACATTAAATCCCAAGTGAACGGCAGTTTCTTACATTTCCAAAATAACCTTATATTATCTTTAAATTAACTTATTAAAATATAATACATCACCATAAACTCTCTTATCTTTTGTCTTCTTCTCTTAAAAAATTGTCATCTCATGCACTATTCATCCCTATCTTTTATCTTCTTGTATAAAAATTTACTTACATAACCCTATGCACTATTCATCACAAAATATTTATTTTATTTTTGTTTAATTAGTATCTTATAAATTTTTAAAAATTAAGTTAATACATAGTTAGTATTTGAAAAGCTTAAATTATTTTTAAATTAACCTGTTAATATATCATATGTCACCAAAAACTCTATCTTTTGTTTTCTTCTCCTAAAAATCGCCAAATACCCATGCATTATTTATCATAAATTTTTTATTTATTTTATTTTAATTAATATTTTTATAAAGTTCTAAAGATTTTGATAATACATAATTAGTATTTAACATCTTTTTCTTAAATTATTTATTAAATACATCACATAGACTCCTTATCTTTTGTGTTATTCTCCCGCCATATACCCTGTGCACTATTTATCAGAAATTATTTTATTTCTTTTACTTTGATTAATATTTTTATAAAATTTTACATAATATACAAATATTTTTTAAGTTATGTTATTAAAATATAAAATATTATGCAAACTCCTTATCTTTTATCTCGTTCTCCTGATAAATTATCACATACCCTCCCATATACTATTCATTGTAAAAAAAAAAAACCTTTTTATTTAGATTAATATTTTATGTAATTTTTAAACTTAATATAATATTTAATAATCATAAATTTTAAATTATTACTAAAATATAATACTCTGCAAATTCTCTATCTATTGTGTTCTCTCTCTGAGAAACCACCATACACGTCATAGTACTATTAAAAAGTTATTGTATAATGGAAAGATAAGAATATCTTAGTAGCAAGAAAATTTTAACACTAAGACATTTTAAGGAAATAGTAATACACTTTAACACTAGAATATCTTAGCTTTAAACTATTCAATTTAAAATGTCTTAGGATTATAGTTTAATAGTGTTAAAGATTATTATAGTGTTGAAAGTATTAATTGTTAAAGTATTAATATTAACACTTGTTTAAAGGAATATTTTAATATTAACACGTATAATTCTTTAACAGTATAATACTTTAAAAGATTGCTTTATGTTCAGGAATATTATAATATTAAAGAATTATATGTATTAATGTCAAACTATATCTTTTAATTAGTGTTAGTGTTAAAGATAATGTAATCCTTTAACATTATAATAGCAATACTTTAATACTGTTAAACTTCAGCATTGAGACATTTAAATTGAATGGTATAACACCTTTATATCATAACAGGTGTTAGTGCTACAGTGTATAAGTATTGAAGTTTTATAGTTTTAATATATTCTTGTCTTTTCATTATACTATAATATTCTAACAGTGTGATATTTTAACAATATGATGAGAAGACAAAAAGATTTTAACACCATAAAACTTTAACACAAAATTTAAGGTGAACAATAATACACTCTAACATTGTAGTACTTTAAGATTAACTCATGTTAAAATATTGTATTGTAAGGTGTTCTAGTATTCACCTTAAGAATATTTTAGTGTTAAAATTTTAGGGTGTTAAAATATTGTATCTTCCTATTATACTGTTAAAGTGATGTACTATTAAAGATACAGAGTGTGTGCATGTTGTTAGTTAATACATAATTAGTATTTAAAAATCTTAAACTATTTTTAAATTATATTATTAAAATTTAAAATATTATGCAAACTCCCTACAGCCTTGTTGTCATTAGAAATGGCCACATACCCCATATACTATTCATCATAATTATTTTATTTTGATTATTTTTATAAATTTTAAAAATATATTAATTGTTATTGATATTTGATAATCTTAAATTATTTTTGAATTATCGTAGTAAAATATAATATGTTGCAGGCTTTGTATATGTTGTGTTCTTTTTTTTGAGAAATCACCACATACCTCTAAATACTGTAAAAAAATATAGTATAATAAAAAAGATAATAATAATTTACTACTACAAAATTTTAACACTGAGCATTTTAAAGTAAACACCGTCTTAGGGTTATAGTTTAACAATATTAAGGATTATTATAGTGTTAAAAGTATTATTTTGTTATGTATTAATATCGACACATGTTCAAAGGTATATTTTAATATTAACATGTATGATACTTTAATAATATAATACTTTAGAAGGTTGCTTGGTCGTTATGATTATTATAATATTAAAGAATTATATCTATTCGTGTCAAAATGTATTTTTAACTGGTGTTATTGTTCAAGTATAATGCTTTAATATTATAATAACAATACTTTAACATTATTAACTTTAACATAAAGACATTTTTAAGTGAATATTATAACACCTTATATCATAATAGGTGCTAGTGTTTAAGTGTTGAAGTTTTTTAGTATCAATATATTTGTATATTTTAATACTAACACGTATGATACTTTAAAAGATTGTTTGGTCGTCATGGCTATTATAATATTAAAGAATTATATATATTAGTGCCAAAATATATATTTTTAACATGTGTTAGTATTCAAGTATAATCCTTTAATATTATAATAACAATACTTTAACATTATTAAATTTAACACAAAGATATTTGTAAGTGAATATTATAACACCTTATATCATAATAGGTGCTAGTGTCTAAGTGTTGAAGCTTTTTAGTGTCAATATATTATTGTCTTCCCATTGTAGTACTGTAATATTCTAACAGAATGATATTGTAACAATATAATAAAAAGACATGGACACTTTAACATCACAAAACGTTAACATCGAGATACTTTAAAGTGAACAACAATGCACTTAACACTAAGGTACTTTAAGACTAACTTCTATTAAGTATTACAGCGTAAAGGTGTTCCAATATTAATTTTAAAATGTCTTCGTATTAAAAAATTTTAATACCGAAATATTATTATCTTCCTATTGTAATGTTAAAGTAATGTACTATAAAAAACAAGGAGTGTGTTCATGCATTATATCTTAATAAGGTAACTTAAAAATAATTTAAGATTTGCAAATAAAAATTACATAATAATTAAAATTTTAAAATTGTACAAAAAATTAAAGTAAAAGAAAAAAATTACGATGAGTAGTGCATGGGGGTATGTGACGATTTTATAGAAGAAGAAGATAAAAGATAGGGAGTTTAGGGTCACATATTATAATTTAATAAGTTAATTTAAATATAATTTATAATGTTAATACCAATTATGTATTAATTAAAATTAAACAATTATAAAATTAATTAAAATAAAATATTTTTTAATAATGAATAGTGAACGGAAGTATGCGACAAATTTTTAGAGAATAAAATAAGAGGGGCTAGGTAATGGGCCATGTGACAGGTGTAGAATAAGTCTCACCCTTATCAGAGGGCATGAATTAATTAACCATCCAAAATTGTTAATATACTTTTTATATTGTTAATATAAATGATTGGGTTTTAATTCGAAGGTTCGTATGTATTAATCAGTTTTAAGCTTATCTGAAATTCAAACTGTGTTTAGCCTGGTAAAAAAGAAAAAAAGAACCGTGTTTAGTGCAACATCAATAATATGGTGGACTTAGCGGTTCATCCGTCTAATGGGAAGTCTGTCAAACTGGGTATAAATTCGTTAAAGGATCCGTTAAGTTCGGATACGATATACCAATTTACCTAATACTGAGTATATTCTTATTTTTAACATAAATTTGTACTCAGGGTTTTATAAATCTAAAATTGAAATTGAATCTGGTTATCAAGTTTTAGAGTTGAATAATATTTGCTGCACAATCAAGTTGTGCAACAAATCCCGTCACAACAACACAATTCTTTGTGATTAGACCACGTGGCCAACTTAATTAACTGGACGAACTGACATGACCACATCCATTATATTTGAATTGACAAATACAGATTTCGACTGACAAATATATATTTCGATTAACAAATACTAATAAAATTTTTTATTTGTCAATCGAAATTTGTATTTATCAATCGAAAATTATATTTGTCAATCGAAATGTCAATCGAAAACTGTATTTGTTAATAAAAAATAGTATTGGTCAATCTAAATATTATGAAAGTGATTATGTCAGTTTGTCCAATTAACTAAGTTAGCCACGTGATCTAATGATAAAAAATTGTGCTGATAAGACTGTGCAGCCCATCGATAAACCGGTAAATCGTTGGATCTTGCTTTCATTTCTTAATTTTTTTTATATTAGAGGAAGTATAGGTCTGGCATGGCTTCAGGAGTACGTATGTATTGGGTCTGGGTCTGGGTCTGGCGCGCAATCGGGTATTCGGACGGGTACCGTTTATATACCCCCGCCCCGTCTCCCAAGCTGCAGCGCAGAGGCGGAGCCCAACCGGACTGCGAAGGTACAGAAGAGCAGCAGCGCGAGAGCGCGCGGAGCAGCAGCACCACCACCAGCGGTTCTTCCCCCCTTCTCGCCAGGCCTCGGCATCGGCGCGGGGGGCGATGCCGGGGCGCGCCACGGCGATGGAGCCTGTGGAGCCCCAGTCGCTAAAGAAGCTAAGCTTCAAGTCTCTTAAGCGCGCCCTCGACCTCTTCTCCCCTAACCACGGCCACTACGCCCCTCCCGACCCCGAGAGGTACCCAAAACCCTAATCTCCACCTTCTTTCCCGGCCCGTTGGCTATCATCTGCTGCTTTCGTTTCCTAACCCGATTCTTCTCTCTGCTCCTCTTCAACTCCCTTTGCTTCGGATTTGTGGGGTTGTTCATGTGTTTAGCCAGCGGATCCGGATCAGTTGCAAGGTATGTTCGTTGGCACACTCTGGTGATCGACAAAAGAAAAGTTCTTTGGTGTTCTTGATAGCTCATAGTTCGATTTCTAGCTATGTGGGTATGCTGATGCTTTATGAACTTGCTCGAAGGTGAATGCTGAATATGGGGTTGTGAAGAATTTGTCAAGTGAGCAAAAGCAGGAGCAAGGGAGTCACGCGCCTGGTCAGGGGAGTCAGACTTCGGACTCATCTGCACTGGTTCTGGCAGGTGGTTTTGAACTTTGCTTTTTGGCGCAGTGTATTTACATTTTGCTTATCGGCAATGTACCACGAATGTTTAACATTGCTTTCGTCATGTCTGCCCACCGGTGCTTGTAATTATCTGCTACTGTAAGCAGGGTTGGTGAAGAAGGGAGTCTTAACGAAGGGATGCGATGGCCTAAGTTTTGTATCTGGGCTAAAAAATGGCTCCTTTCTTCGGTTGGCTTTTCTAGTTTCTTTGTATATCATTTCTGTAGGTAATAAGGGTACAAGATTTTGGAGAGCAGATGTATGGAGAAGAATGAAATATAGTTTTGAGTGTGGTTTTACATGAAACCCTATGAAATATTGGTTTGATGAATATTTGATTTCACCAGAACGTGGATGCAATTTTCTCACATGATTTTGGCAGATTACAAATTAGAAACACAACAAGATTATTTGACAACTAGGCTACGTAATCTTGTGATCACTTAATCTTCGCACCCATTACCCGACATACATAGTAGCAATGCATGTTTCTGTTTTTCCCCCTCTCCATCTTGATTTTTAGATGTTTTTAAAGTTCCTTTTATGATTCTTTTATGTATTACTGTAGCTGCATTTTCTGTTTGCTGATTAAATTGTGGTGCCATTGAATTCCAGAGAGAAGATGTTATAACCTTGTGTTTCAGATGAGCATTAAATTGCACCTATCTTTATTGTTATATGCTCTATCTATTTTTTACATTATTTATCTATTTTGGACAAGCTTTAAATTTTTCCTGTATATGCTCTATATTTTTTTTATAATATCCACATCCTAGATTTCAGTAAAAATAGGATTACACCATGAAAACCCCAAAATATGTTGCAAATGCTCTCCCTCCTTTCCACTCAGGGGAATCATTCCGGTGAGGTCAAAGTTTGCTACTATTAGCATTACATTCCTTTAGACAGTGCAAGCATATTCTCTTGCATATTATTTCTTAATTCATGAATCAACAATTGGCGGGTGTTCTATCAATCATTTTTTTGAATAAAAACACAAGTGATTGAGATCTTGACTCTTTATTTGAAGACTACTTCATGTTACTTTTTGCCTCCTTTGTATGTTATAGGACCCTGCTTGACTATCATTCTAGGTTTCATCTGTAGCTTGGCACTATGCTTGAGTCTCCTAGACGATTTCAGTCAGGCATGGAGTTAAAAATCAACCAATTTGGATTGATAACTCTCTGTACCAAACATCTGTTTTCAACCAGACTGGTTTCATTTGTTTTGGACTCAGCATGTTGGAATCAGCTGGAACGAGTGAAATTCATTTTTTCCCCTAATATTTCTTATGTCGTTGACCATATGCTTCTATGACCATACATTATTGGAAGCTTCCAGCAGTGCTGGGGCCTGCACCAGAACTGAAGTTGGCCATGAGTTATTTGAGTGCTGTTTGGGGTTATATATATTTGTGTGCTTTCTGATGTGCATGTGCATTTTGCTTCTGTGAATGTTTGGAGGAGGTTTAGAGGACTTTATATATTCCTTATGCCATTATTTCCCTTTCTCTTAGGGAGCCAAAACTCTAGAGATGCGCAGAAGGATGGCGGCCAAAATTCTGTAGTCCTTGCTCCTGTGCAGCCGAAAGGAATGTATGTCTGTCATTTTTTCTGTGCATCATCTTTCATGTATTTGGAATGGAAATTGAATCAATTTTAATATCTTGTTGCTAATCTAATTTATAAAGTTTGATTCGTATTAATAAATAGTTTACTCGTAAACAGGGATGCAAACCTTCCAAGCAGAAGTGTTACTGGTTCGGTTATTTCTGTTCCTGGTTCTGCTGAAAGGTTTGGCCATGGCCTCTCCTCTCTTCTTAAGACATTCTCATGTAAAAGGTTAAAAATGTGTTTTTACTGTTCACTGTTGCTAGAGTAAATATTTATCTTCAGCTGGTTTCCTTAAAAAATGCTTTGGTAGATGCATAGATCCCTGAATTGTGGAGTGTGGTATATCCTGTAGAAGTCCAGTGAGAGGACACACAAAATTTTGAAGTCTGGACAGTGGTAAAACTTGTTAAAGTCCAATGAGAGTGCACGTTTGACCACTGAAGGGTCACCTAAATTATCATAGGCTGATTGATTTAGAATTAGGATCATTTGGAGTTTGCCATATGTTTCATCTATGCTGTCTTCTGGATTTACCGACTCATTTATTAGTCATGTCCATAGATGTAGCTACTTATGCATAAAGGAGAATTTTGGTTTTGATGATCCACATATTGCATATATATTATTATATCCATCTAACATATTCACACACATAGATAAGGACGTGCATGGTTATGTCCATTGGAGGACAATGTTACTTATACATTTTCACTGTCTATATTAGAGTTTCCATGCATGTTGTACAAAATACGTGCGTTTGAATTTAATTACTTCGATGTAATGGTGCCTATGGATGCACATGTATTTTTTAGAGGAAATTAAGTTAGAAAGTGGACTTTGAAGATAAGAATAAGCTATGATTATAGAATTCATGGGAATTCAAGAACTTATTAGGCATTGGTGTTGACAAATAACAAAATCTCATTACTTTAGTTATTGATGAAGTGACTAAACATCTACGTGATGGTATCCCTTGGTTTATGTTATTTGCAGATGATGTTGTTCTAATGGATGAGAATGTTAAGAGTTTAAATATTAAGTTAGGATGGTGGAGGAATGCTTTGGAATACGAAGGTGTTAGGATTAGTCGAACCAAGTAAGAATATATGAAATGTCATTTCAGTAGTAAAAAGGTTGACTAAGAGGATTTGGTTACAATCAATGATCAAATTATTCCTAAAAATAGCAACTTTTACAAAATTTTGGATCTAGTATCCAAGAGAATGGAGAGATCCAAGAGAATGTGGCACATAGAGTCAAGGTAGGTTGGTGGAAGTAGAGAAGTGTCTCTAGAATCTGTTGTGATTGACAGATGGAGGAGGGAAAAGGAACTTGAGGAAGACCTCAAAACGGGGTGGTTACATTGTAGTAAGAAAGCACTCGACATTCCTAGGCTTATTGGATAGGCCATGGTTCATGTAGCCCCTCCAAATGAGTGGGATAAGGCTCCGATGATGGTGATGGTGATGATGGTTATAGTTGCAGCATAGTTTGATACAAAATTAATAACGTTATTATTATCTAGTTTTGGTTTTGGGTGTTTTTTTTTTTTTTAGGAAGGGGTTATAAATCATTAAGCTTCTTTTAGAGAGGCTACTGATGTGACTGTCAACTGTGCCAAATGTACAATGTTAGGGATCGGATGAAATGTTAAACACTTGTTGGAAAGAGCATAGATGATCATTAGTTGGGTTCAATGTTTCCTGATCAGTCCTTTCTTCATCTCTCTGTTAGTATGGACGTCAGTTGTGCAGATCCGGAGTATGTTATACTCGTATTCGAGACCAAGGTTGCATGATGGAAGGGATGGCTGCTGTCATGTGGTTGGAGACTGGTACTGTGAAAGACAACTGGCTAGTTTCCTTATAAATTATTTCTTAAATGACAGTGATTATCAACTACAGGGGCCAGATCCAATTCATGACATCTCAGATGTGTGGGATGGTACATACATTCACGGCAGCTGACATTGTTCGGCTGGGGAGACAGCATGGTGAGGCGCCTTTAAATGGAGAATGTGTTGATCTCTACATGGCTGATGAACGCAAATTGGCTTTTGTTGCTGACTACTTTGATGATCTATGCTTCATAATAGAGATAGACATGTGGAGCAAGTTAACTGCTTGATGTGCTGGATTTAAGGAAATTGGTAGTGTACAGGGAGGGCTGGTGGAGAAGGTGTTGGACAGCACAAGAGGTCACTTTTGTAAAGTCTGCATATTTCTTTCACAGTGGGTGGGGGATGTGGATGCTCCACTGAAAGAGTAGTTGTGAGGCCCAGTGGCCCACCACACCGTAAAAAGGTAAATTCGTAGCAAAAAGGACTGCCATACTGCGTTTCACATGGGACATAATTGCTGGACTCATACTCGCTATGTTCTTTCTGTAAATGAATGGGAGCAAATGGTGTGACATTGCTTGGGGTCTTGGGTTCAGGATCTTCTGCTTTGCTGGGTGGGAAGTAGCCTATGCAGGCAAATGTCTGCAAATTGGATGGTGCTTCGTGGCACACTCTGTGACCTTGATAGAGAGAGGGCCAACCGGTCCTCCCTGCTAAGTTGTGTAGAAATTAGGATACCGATGAATCAATTTAACAGAGATGGTGAAAGTGGGCTCTTAACTCTGGGTAATATCTCTCTACCTATAGTTAGGAGCTTATGAGGAGCATTGAGTTTGAGCCTTTGAGGAAAGAGTATGGATCCTCTCAGTGCAAGAGAGGACTGGACTACAGCAGTAACAAGTTCCAAGCTGTCACCGTTCTTACCTTTTTAAATCACCTATCAAAAGCTGCCATCTGTCCTCATCTCTTTTAATCACCTGTTAACTCCTCTCGCTCAACCAGTGCAACCAGTTCCAAATACCAAGGTTCAAAAACTCGGCTCGGATCGGCACGGATCGGCCGAGTCGGACAGGTTTTGGGCCGACCGTGCCGATCCCGAGTAACCTGGCCGAGTCCAGGCCTCGGATCGGGCGATCCGAGACCGGATTGGGCCGGGTCGGCTCGGATCGACCCGACCCGGCACCCAACGGCTAGTTTGACTAGCCGTTGGGGGTCAAACTAGCCGTTGCTGGCCGTTCCCAAACGGCCAGCAACGGCTAGTTTGGGCCTTAGGGGTCTATTTAAACCCCCCCAAGGCCCTCCTAAGGCTCCACAATTGCCCTTTGAGCCTCCTAACATTCTGGATCTCTCTCCCACTCTCTCGATCATAGAATTCTCTCTCCATCTCTTCCACGAGGTCACTTCTAGTCTACTACAAGCTCCGCGATCTCTCATCTTCTTGTGCTGTGAAGGAATGACATCTCAAGGTGCTGCTGAGCGGTCATCTGGAAATCCTCCTAGTGCTGATCCTGCTTGGGGTCATTGCACACCGGTGGACATGGGCCAAAGAAAGGTACAATGCAAATATTGCAACCGGGTTGTCTCTGGCGGGGTCTACCGATTCAAACAACATCTTGCTGGAATAAAAGGTGAAGTTGCAGCATGTGCTCGAGTTCTTTCAGAGGTTAGGATCCAATTTCGAACTTACATGAAGGAGAAGGAATCAAGCAAAGCAAGTATTGCCAGAAGAAGACAGGAAATTCGAGAGGAATTGATTGAACCAGCGCGAAGGTCTGATGCTGGAGTCCGGCTTGGTGGAAGTAATCAACCTATAAATGTTGATGATTGTGATACAAGTAAGTTTCTTATTTAACTTATTTTCATGTTCTTCATTTAACGTTTTCAGACAAATAGTTATAGTAGATTAATTTTTTTTCTTTTACATTTAAAGCTGAATTGCGACGTGCAATGGAAGCAAGCCGGCGGTCCTTTGCAGATGATGACTTATTTCGGCACACTGGAAGATATGGAGGACAAGGAAGTGGCGCCACACCTTCTGCACAAGGGAGCACTAGCGCCGGCATGAGCACTAATGTATGCGAGGAGCTCCCTCAGGAGTTCACTAGAGCTGGAGATCCTAGAGTAGGTCCAATAGATCCCTTGATCACCAAGAATAGGGATAAACAACCTTCTATTAATGCTGCATTCAAGAACTTAAAACTTTGTAAGGAGAAGATAGGGAGAGCTACATCTAGGTGGTTTTTCTATAACAGTATCCCTGCTAATGCGGCCAAGGGGCCATATTATGAGTCCATGATCGAGACCATACAAGAAGTTGGCAAAGGGGTTGAAGGACCTTCTCCATATGAGATATACAACAAGTACTTGGATATGGAAGTTGATGACATCCGAACATACATTAAATAATTTGAAAGGATCTGGGATGAGTATGGATGCACTTTAATGTGCGATGGATGGACAGGTACATAAATCTTATATTCAGTTTCTTATCTTATCTTCATTTTTTCTTAATCAGAATGGGTCTTTTTCTGATTTCTTATCACGTTTGGAATTTTACAGGGATAACAAGAAGAAGTATGATCAACTTCTTAATTTACTGCAAAGCTGGAACCGTATTTTGGAAGTCTATTGATGCATCTGGAAAAATAAAGAATGCCCAGTACCTGTGTGAATTAATGGATCAAATGGTGGAAGAAGTGGGCGAAAAAAGGATTGTCCAAGTGGTTACGGACAATGCAGCGGCGTTCAAGTTAGCTGGACAAATGTTGATGCAGAAGAGAGAACATTTATACTGGGTTCCCTGTTCTGCTCATTGTATTGACTTGATGTTGGAAGACATTTGCTCTGATCCGATGGTAGATGGAGTGGTCAAGAGTGGTCGATTTATCATCACATTCATCTACAATCACAACAACATTCTGGATATCATGCGCACACATACTCATGGAAGAGAGTTGCTTCGTCCGGGAGCCACCAGGTTTGCATCTCAATATATCTCTCTAGATAGTTTAAGTCAACAAAAGAACAACTTGATTAGGATGGTGGCATCGGAAGATTGGGAGAATCACATATTGCGGCATGTACCAATTAAGGTCGGAAAGAAATGTAAGAAAGTGGCTGAGATAATTCAGTCTAGACCCTTCTGGAGGGGGGTGCAAGCGGTGTTAAATGTTGTAGAACCGCTTGTCCGTGTCTTGCGATCTTGTGATGGAGAAAGAAGATCGGATATGTGATATTTATATGAAGTTATGGACAGAGCTAAGGAGCTCATTCAACTGAACAACCCAACAACCTTTGTGAAGTGGTGGGACATAATAGACAGATGTTGGGAACACACTTTACATCACGATCTTCATGCAGCTGGTAAGCTACTAACTTTCTATATGTATTATTTGTATACACATTTTTCTTAAGTAATAACTAACTTCGACTTATTTATTTAGGTTATTTTTTCAACCCTCAGTACATGTTTAGAACTAATGGGAAGAAGGATAGCTATGATAGTTGTTCGGAAGTGTTGATGGGGGCTAAGTCTGTTATTAAGCGTATGCTTGCAGATGAGGACAGAGCAATATTGGCATGCAAGCAAATGCATGATTACAGAATGATGTTATACCACTTTGGGACAAGTACTGCTCAAAGAGCTGCCAAAATTTTGAGTCCAGGTTTGAAAATTATTAACTAGATGTTCTACTTAAATTTTAATTATAGCTTGCACATTGTTGACATGGCCAATTTTCTATTTACAGCTGACTGGTGGCTAGATCATGGAAAAGCATATGGGTATGAAGATCTAGCCTATGTTGCAATTCGGGTCTTAAGTCAAACAACCTCTTCATCAGGCTGTGAGAGAAACTGGAGCACCTTTGGCTTGATTCACACCAAGCAAAGGAATAGATTGAAGTCGAGCCGTCTAGAGAAGCTAGTATTCTGTCATTATAACATGAGGTTGAAGCTAAAAAATCTGGAGCTCATAAGGAACCTTCAAAGGCAGGAGAAAGAGAAAATTTTCGGACAAGCCACAGAGACGACACATGCAGAAGAACCCATAGACTTGGATGAGCTGTTCGAGGAGCAACATCCACTAAATGCATGGGTTGATGCAAGCACCTCAAATGAGCCTGAATTCAACCCAAATGATCGGGAATGGGCGGAAGGTGAGTTAGATAATGTTCCATTACTTACTGATTTTCAACCTTCTTCTCCAAAACGTCAGAAGAAGAGCAAAAAATAAGCACCAAGCAAAAGGAAGAGTGGTACTGGAATTCAAATTGCTGATCTGGAGGCTATCGAGGAAGATGATGAAACGCCAGAACCAAGTGATGAGGTCCAATATCAAACCTCAAATGACTCGACATCAAAGACGAGCTCCGACAGTTCTGAGGATGGCGGAGATGCTACCAGTGCCCCAGCCCCAGCTCCACCAATTCAATTCACAGGAGAAGAAGAATACACACATGCTACCCAAGATGAACATCATGGTAGCAGAGGAGGACGTGAAGAATCTTCCATTCAAACATTCAGCAGATCAAGGAGGAAGGACAAAGGTAAAGATCTTCAGGAATATCAGGAGCAACTATCAGATGCATCATCATATTCTCCATACGAAGGGTATAGTCAGCCTACTGGATATGTAGTTTACCCTCAACATTTTGATACATCCGACTATTCAGGGGGTTGTCTAGAATATCCACAATTTTCAGTCATTTATACCAATACGGATGACTATAGCCGGTATGTGATGCAGTATGAACAATACTATCAGAGCTATATGTCATGGGCTGAGTATGTTAGCCATATGTTCATTCAGTATAATGTACGTTTGGAATAAATGTAAGTTCATAATCATATATGTAAGTTTATTCAATGTTTTTTTGTCCAACAACATTTTATGTACTTCAAATCAATGTATTTCAACACAATTATGCATTAGACTTGTGCTTTATATTTTTTCCACATTTTTTCATATTTTTTTCTATTTTTTTCTGCTATCCGAACTAGCCGAGCCTGACTCAGCCAGAATCGGCCGGGATCGGACTGACTCGGATCGGAATCGGCCGATCCGATCGGTTTTGGACCGGCCGATCCGGGACCCGATCCCGGGTTTCTTAACCTTGCCAAATACAACCCAGAACACTTACATACAACCCTGAGTTATGGTTGTATTTGTGTGTTCTGGGTTGTGTCTAACTGTTACTCTGAGTTGTATCTAAGTACTCTAGGTGACACAGAAATACAACCCAGAGCAGATAAATACAACCATAATTTTGGGTGGTATCTTAGTGCTCTGGGTTGTATTTGGAACTGGTTACTAGTTAAGAGAGGGGGCTTGACAGGTGATGAAAAAGGTGGACAGGTGGCAGCCTGCAGTTTGCTACTGTTGGAGTCCAGTCCTCACTTGCACCGAGAAGATTGACTTATAAAGATGCAATGCAACTCACCAATGGGCAGCAACCTGCTGGGGGAGGGGGTCAATGTATGAACATAATCATATAGCCTTTGTGGTGTGTTTGCTATAGGCTAAAAAGGATCTATATCTATGCGCAAGCCATTTTAATTTCACGTGCTACTGACCCTTCTTTAAATATTTAGAATTAGTGTTTATTGAATATGGCAACGAGTGTTCATATGAGATAATCAAGTCAAAATGACGAAAGATACCAAATGTGGCCACCTTGTAATGCACATGTTTGCCGAGTTTAATGACTTTGTTGACTTACATGTCCTTAAGTTGTCTGTTATTTTTCTGTAACGTCTTAGGAAGTACACCATGAAATTCTTACCTTTATTGATGTTCAGTGATATGTATGTGCCGAGTCTAATTATATTGTCGTCGTACGTTTTGCTTTCCTCGCATTTCAGTCTTGTCCATGACATAGTTTATATCCCTCAACTGTCTGCTATTTTTCTGGCAATGACGTAGGAGGTACACCATGAAACTCTTAATTTAATTGATTTTTAGTGATAAATTTCTGAAGTTTAGGCTTACATCATAGTCTTGCTCTTTAGGCCTCAGTCAACCTCTGCTTTGGTGGAAAGGATCTCAAGCAGATGGCCCCGTCCAGAGTGGCACGCTCCATGGAAGAACTACAGAGTATGCCATAAACTCTGTTGGTGTTGTTACTTTCTTTCGTTTTTGCTTGCTTCTTTTATGCTTTAAAATGAGTTGCAAATGCCAGTACAATTGCAGGAAGTGAACAGCCTTATCATTATGATGGACAATACTTTATGTATGTGTTCTATGCAGTTGATGCTAGGCCTATGTACACCATGGTAATACATCCATTACACATGCAAGGTGCACGTCTAAGAATAGGCTTGAGATGGTTTCTGATCTGTTTTGGGGCAAACACCTGAAGAAAAGTGGTCATGTGTGTTATGTATTTCTCATGAATTAGGCTGCACACTTCCAGTGTACTTTATGAGCTGTTGTAATCAATTGTCTGCAATCTGAATAAAAAAAACATAAGGAAAAAGGTAAAAGGAACTTTTAACTGTAACTGAAGTAAACGCTGAGACCAATCTGTAATGTTTGTGAAAGCTGGCTAAACAAAGAAAAATCATGTATTTGGTGAGATAGTATGTACTTGATCAGAATGTAGACAGAGTATACATAAGACATTTACTGTGCTTCGAATATCTTTGAAGATCAGAATCTTATGGCCTACTTGTGAAGCTTCAGATAAATAGCTATGAGGTGTACACTCTTTATTTTACATTTACTTCCCCAAAAAACTTGAAGCATTTTTCTTTTTTCTGTTTATGTGTGTGTTTCTCATAACTAAGCTTCACGCCCTTTCTGGTTCCATGGAGACCAGTCCCTTCTTGCTTTTGCTGTGCACCCTTCGGATTTTCACAGTGCAGGGTTTCTTTCTTCTTCTTCTTCTTCTCTTCTTCTTTTTTTGGCGTCCTTTTGGGTTTTCATTGTGACTGGATTTCTTGACTTTTTGCCTCTAATGACCATGTGCATCAAGGCTCCTCAATTTTAAGCCCTCTTTCTTTCTTCTTTTTTCTTTCCTCCTCCTCTTCCTCTCTCTCTCTCTCTCTCTCTCTCTCTCTCTTCTCACTTTTGTTCCTAGATAAGCATAAGATAACTGGTGAAGACTTTGAAAGGTTGCTGTTGTTTTTTTTGTTTTTTGGGTGTGTGGCCTCCTGTGGAGGTATTGTCTTGCGGAGATGGGGTTTTGTCCTTTTATCGGCCAGAGTTCCTGCAGATGGTGCCAAATGGTGATATCAGGTGCCGAGAAGCTGAAGCATTGGGAAGGGAAAAGGAGTTCTGCCATGAGAAGAAGGGACCGAATTGGCGGAAGGTTGGGTTCTTATCTGCCTGGGTCTCAAACCTGCAAGAACAGAAGAGGTCAGTGGGTTGGTCAAGTGTCCGAATGAGAAGTGGAGAATAGAATAAGGAACATAAGAAGATTTGCAGTTGGACAGTTCTATAGCTCGGAGGCTGCACGTATGGTGTGTTGATGAAGGAATATTAAAAAAATCTTCTTTCGGTGACTATTCCTCGTGGGCCGTATACCTAAATCTACTTAATGGGCTGTAAATCAGCCAGGCGATTTTTTCCCTCCCAGCCTATGTTATCAAAGGCGATCGCCAAAATGCCTTGCCCGCCTGCCTCATGTTTGCTTCACTCACCTAGGCACTTGCTTATGATGTCTATGCCATACTATGTAGTTAGAGGCGAGAGGCGAGCGAGGCGACCAAGGGTTCGCCTCAGCCTCAAATGCCTAGGCGATCGCCTAGGCATTTGAGGTGATGTGTTTCTCCCATACAACACTGTGAAAGAAGAAAATGACAATATGAGGAAACTAAATAAAATATCTAAGATAATCATATATAAGACCTTGAGAAACACTGATCATGACCAACATGTAATCATCAATTTGTATAAAGCACTCATATATGTAGTGCATGGTCTTAAGAATCATCAAAAATAAGAAAACAATGCAGCAACATGAAAGGAAAAAAAGGAAAAAATGTGATAGTATCTAAGAGAAAAATGGTATTGGACATTGTTAAAAGAGGCATTCACTTTGGAATAATTAAGAGTAAGAAAAGCAGTACCACATAATTAAAAAAGAAACAAACATTTGACATAGATTTTATAAGCAAATGCCTAGGTAAGTGAGACGAACATGAGGCGAGGTGAGGCGAGGTGCTCTTGACTCGCCTCAAGCTTTTTCATCGCCTAGGCGAGTGAGGCGATCGCCTTTGATAACATAGCCATATGCTTGTTTATTTTTTAATTATGTGGTATTTTTAATTGGTAATTATTCCAGACTGGCTAATGCAATGCCCAGTACCCTTTTTCTCTTGCATGCTGTCACATTTTTTCTTATTTTTTGATGATTCCTAAGACCATCCACTACTGTATAAGTAGTGGATGGTATAATAGTGGATGGTCATAGGACATTACATGTTGGACATGATCTCTACTTCTTTGAGTCTTGCATAGGATTGTCTTGGATTTTTTTTATTTTTCTTGTATTGTCATTTTCTTCCTTCATAGTAATTTATGAGATAACAAATTGCCTTGAATACCAATCAATCGCCTAGGCATTTGAGGCTGTGGTGAAGCCTTGGTTGCCTCTCGCCTCTAACTACATAGCACCCAGCTCCAGCAGGGGGTCTCTAACCAAGACCAAACTAAGCAGCCGAGACTAATATTGTTGCCGCCTGATAAGAGGATCTGACTTCATCTTCACAGCACTTTCCAACACTTGAAAGGCTTGTGCTCAAGTGTTTTTCATGTGTGTAAACACATGGATACTATAACTTTGGGTTTTCTTGTAGGATGAGAGAGAAGGAAAGGGTTGGATATCTATGGCTGAGCCGCTCTCAAGACAATGACTATGAAGTTTGCATGGCCATTGACTGTTGTTTGATAGGGTTGAGATAGGGAGTTTGTGGCTAGTGAGATTTGTAAGGCTGAAGATTTCTGGTTATAAGAATCACCAAGATCTCAATAAGACTTCAAAGGCATGGGCTTCCTTTGTGGTGACTTGACAAAGATTACACAGTATACACTTAACCAGGTGGTTACTTGCTGGGGGTTCCATGGCGAATGCCTCCAAATTGAAACTTACTCTCTCCTGGTTTCACAGTGGGTGCTTCCTATGTGGAACTTACTAATTTTGTACTTCCAATGTAAAACTTGGTCCCTTTAGTTTTCTATACTATTTCTCCCTGGCCTCTTTATTTGACCTCGTCATGTCTGTCAAATTTCTTTGGATATTTGAGGGCTCAAGCTGGTACATGATCTTGGATGACACGGTCAACATTGGATATGATGCCGGTGCCATTGCCATTCTCCCTCTGAGGTTGCATCTTCATCATCAATTTTAGATGGACCTTGGGCCTCTTCGTTATCTACTTGATCTCAAGTTTGTCTTCTGTTTCCATGGCTACTTTCTCTCCTAGCAAAAATGTATTAACGATGTACTTCAATGTGATATACTCTGATTTTTTTTTGGATGGTGAAGACACCGACAGAGCTTTACTTGAAGTTTCGTTCTATTGTTGGCGAATCTTTGTCAGGTCTGACTCTCTATTGATAGCTTGTTTAAGATTTAATATACTTGATCATCTGTTGCCCCAGTATGGCTCATGCAGTGCATGCTGCAAGTCAATTTGTCAGTGCTCTCGCTTCTGTCGCTATGCGACTTTTCTTCATATCCTTCACTAACTTCGTGGCACTTTCTGGTGCTCTTTGTTGATGTCCATCACCTCCTTATAGAGCTGCATGCCTTTGTAGACATTGACTGGGTCGTAGACCTTACTGAACACCTTTCTACGTTGAGCTTCTACATATTCTTGGGCATTTCTCTTATTACTTGGCATATTTCAATCTAGTATTTAGGCTGAGTATCACACCATGGCTGATCATTTTACTCAGACTCTCTGGTTTTTTTTGCTTTTCCTTGATCTGGCTTACACTATGACAACCAAAGTGCTTTGTAGACTACAAGCAATGTGGTCTTCTCTGAGTGAATAAAACACAATAAGATTGACTGTCAGTTTGTTCACCGGCACTATCTCATTGTTAAAGGGCATTCAACTTAGTGGAATGCCATTTTTCAGCAAAATATGCTAAGATTAGATGCTATTGGCGGTTTCGCTTATGTGAGATCTCAACTTCATTGATAGTGAACTGTAGAGTGGTTATGAATGATGTTTCTTTTCAATCTCATGGAGCATTCTATTCTAGACAATGACTTACAAGTAGGGGTATTCATGGTTTGGTTTGGTTTTGTTTTGAGGAAATCTTAGAGAACCTAAACCAGCCAAACAAAATCTCAAACCAAACCAAATCATGCAGTTTTGAAACCAAACAAAATCAAACTGAAATAATTTGGTTTGGTTTGGTTTTTGCCTTCATAATGAGCCCCTAGCTCCTAAATAAGTCTTCAACAATTCAACAACCTATATAATGAGTGGATAATTTATGTAGGCGAAGATGATATATATTGTTTTGTTTTTTTTTTAAATTTTTTTGTCCCTATAAATATTCATATTTGTGAATAAATCCCCTCGACTTGTGTATTTAGTGTTGATTCCGAGAAACTTATGCTTTCTTAGAAATGAATCCTTCTAATTAACAATTGTTTGAAAGATGAGAATGGAAAATTAAGGACTAAAAATTATTAAACCTAAGTTTCATGGACCAAAGATAAATATGGAAGATACGGGGATTTTTCCCCCTAAATTCAATAGTTTAGAGATACTAAAAACCCAAAAACCCTAATGTTTCTAATGGACCTTCCAATGGATGGTTTATGCAAATATAAACCAAAGAGGTTCATATTACCCTTTACACTTTTAGGCCAGCTTACAGTACTCAAGAGAAACCCTCTTAGTGCTAACGTCATAAACTCCATGATAAAAATATAGTTCTCTCTCTCTTTTTGACATTTTTGATGCGCCCTTTATCTGTCTATGTTCGATGAATACTTGATGTATCTCTCTTTGTTATTTTTGTACACTCATCTTTGGCCATATTATGAGTAATGAGACTGGTGTTCTATCATTTGAGCTACAGGTTTAGACACACCTTTTCATCATCCTTATGTTTTTTAATGCTTAATGCATGCTATGTTTTTTTCAAAAGCTAGTTGCAGCAAATTAACACTTATAATTCATTAATCTGATTTTATATATTGCTTATATAATCACATGTGACGTATCCGTGTTTAATAGCATTACGATTGGTATATGGGACATATACAAGGAATTAAAAAAATCTGAAAAGTAAGGGCCTTGGAATTGAGGTTCCTGCCTTGCCACCTAGTGACATGTGAGAAATAAAAAAAGTGAACAAATAACCGCCTTGGAATTGAGGCGGCTGCCTTGTCACCAAGGCGGTGTGCCTAGACAGGAAGGTGGTCACCAACGCTCTCCGCCTGGACATTTTTAAAACTGCCTCTGGCCATTTAACAATCCTTTCTTGGATCACTGCTAAACAAATAGAAACAGCACAAACATTTTTATTTGCTTTTATTAAGCATTGCAGCCTTTGTAATATCTACTTGTACCCTTTCTTTCTTTTTGGTTTTTAACGAGTGGTATTATCCACTTAAAAAAGTCATTGCTCCTGATATCATCCTAGGTTTATCACAATGAGGTTGATTGTCATTTGAAGGTCGAAGGAGTTGTTGGCAATTCTGATCCCTAGTCTGAATTGGAATTTTTCCAGGCTGTCTATATTCTGGTCTATTTTTAGTTAAAAAAGTCAAAATAAATGTATTCAATTAAAAATGGTGGAGATGCAAAACATATGGAAAAGATGCAGCGGCTTAGGTTGAAGTTTTATCTGAATAATACAAAAAACATATCTAAAATAATCAAGAGACCAATGCCCATTGGCAGAAGTAACTGGGTGGTCGAGCACAGATTGTCCAGTTTGGACCTTAAAAAAAAAGAAAAAAACTCCGGCCCGATACAACGGTGAGTCCGTGACATCAACCAAACCGGATTCGGATCCAGTTGTGCCAACCAGTTTGGCTAGCTCAGGCTGAACAGTCTGGTTTAATAAACCATGGGCTACACTGAGTGGATCCAAAAAGTTGGCAACGTTTGCCAACTGGCTGCTCTACCTGTTGTAACGGTGATAACATATCAATTTTGTAAGCATCTGATTCATTTGCTTCTGAGGCATAGAAAGCTAAGTTCTATTATCCTAGCATATGTTTCCACCATGCTGCTGCTTCTTGCAATGCTAATATCAGCTTTCCTGTTCACTAAAAAAAAAATCAGATGTCTTTATGCTCGCAACATTGCAGATTGGGAAATTTATAATTCATTTTCTTTTTTATGCTATCATGTTGTATTAAATTTGTGTTGGTTTAATATGCTTTCTTTCTTGTCAATTCTCTTTGCAATTATAGATCAGCATTTCATCTCTTGATTAAATCATTACATCTTTCAATGCTAGGTCCTCAGTGGTCACTTGGGATGGGTGAGATCTGTTGCTGTTGATCCAAGCAATTCTTGGTTTTGTACTGGGTCTGCAGACCGCACAATAAAGGTTATTAGACTTTATATCATTCTCAACTGTATCGTCTATCTCCAAAATGCTGTTTTGTAAATTGTATCTTTGGAAGTTCATTTGTGGTCATCAAGATTTATCATACACATTGAGTGCAATTGTCCTGATCAATTTTGTGGTTTTATCTTTTTTTTTCACCTGGCAGAGGGGTCTATATGTATAAGCAAATGCAATGCTTGATTTCCATGGTGTGGACTAGTGTTGCCTTATTCCATTGAGCATCATTCTTCCATGTGACATGGGCTGGAGCTTTCCATAGTCACGCTTTCAATTTTCTGCAGATGTTAATTAACAAGATTTCCATTACTAATATGAAGTTTGGTATACCTTGGTTCAATCAATCATGCCATCTTAATTATGCTGTCTTTCTTGTGCATATTATTGCTTTCGGCTTTCAAAATCAATATCCCCTTGACAGTGCTTTCCTTGGTAATTATCTGCTTAACGAAGAAAGTCCGATATTGGCTGCGAACAGATTAAAAGGCATAAGCATTAAGGATTGACATTATTCTCGTCTGCTTCCACTATTTTTATCTTTTTTTGTCCCAGTTGCAGCTGCTGTACCCTAGTGGTAAAGCTTTTTAACCCTTCCCCACGCCACCAGGAATTGAACCCTCGGGGGCTCCCATCTCCACAGAGGCCCAGTTAACCAACTGATGGGAACATATGACATTTTCTATCTGATTCTGGCTGATGATGGTTATTCGAAGGATTCAGCCAATTTTTGGCCAATCCCAGTGGGTAACTTTCAAAATTGCATGGTCATTCCTTGGATTGGATACGGTGTGTAGCTTACATAATAGAAAGTGCATTCTAAGGAAGAGATCAACACATCCTCTTATTTTTCAAAAAAGCGAATGTGTTTAATGACCAAGTCTAGGTGTTATAGTGAAGGCTGTGAAGATTCCTTTTGACAAAATTTTCATATCAATTTCCTGATGTAATTGGTTTTAGTCAACAATCCTATACTTGCTAAATGGATGTTCTGATCCAAACATGTTTAGATATTTAATCTGGTAAATTTACTAGTGTAGTTTAAACACATTCATGAACGTACCTGACTGGATTTACCCATCCGATGTCTCACATTCTCTTGGAATAACATTTGTTTGGTGAGAGATGTGCATCAGAGTTGCCTACCTAATACAAACATAGGTGCACAATTAGGACAGGAACATGGAGTGGTCAGGGTTGATCATAATCCATACTACACCAGGGGTGAGAGATGTGCATCAGAATTGGGTGAAACTATAAGAAAAAAGTGGAAAAAGATGAAGTGACTGTAGATAAAGGATATAGGACAGAGGACAAGAGAATGATGCTCCAAGAAATGGCAAAGGGAACAAAAAACCATAGTGAAGCTTAACTTCTTCATGTCCTTGTCACATGACCCTATATCGAACTTGCCTATCTCCCTCTTCGTCTAGACTCTCTTTGAGCCTTGAGGTCTAGTAGAACCATTACCATTGCTTCTGGTTGTATGAGATTAAACAGGAACCAAGAGGGTTGAGAGCTCACACAGGGCTGTGGTAGAATGCTGCACTGGCTATTCTGCTTTTGATCTATCTGTTACCAGGGCTGCAACTTTGGGTGGGTCAACCCGAACATGAGTGGGCCAAGTCGATGGTTGGGTCTGGTTGAACTTGACCAAGCTTGGGATGTGTTGGGTAATGGTTGAGGGGTCTTTCAGTCGGACCTTAGATGGGTTGGGGTGGGTCGAGGGTTGCAACCCAACTTAACCCGATCCCATCATATATATATATATTGTGTGTGAGAGAGAGAGGATAGATTTCCTGTTACGTGCTATGTAGTCAGAGGTGAGAGGTGATCGAGGTGACCGGGGGTTCGCCTGGCCTAGGCATTTCAGGCGACGTGTTCTCCCATAAATCACCATGAAGGAAGAAAATGGCAATATAAGGAAAAATAAAGAAAAATTTTGAGAAGCATTCGTCACGTCCAACATGTAATGTCTTAAGACCATCTACTACTCATACAAGTAGCCCGATGGGCCTCAGAATCATAAAAAATAAGCAAAAATGTGGTAGCATATAAGAGAAAAAGGATACTAGACATTGTTAAAAGAAGCATTAGTGACTTTGGAATAATTAAGAATAAGAAGAAGTGATGCCACATAATTAAAAAAGAAACAAACATTTGGCATAGACATCACAAGCAAGTGCCTAGGTGAATGAGGCGAACATGAGGTGAGGCGAGGCGTTTTGGCTCGCCTCAACCTTCTTCATTGCCTAGGCGAGGGAGGCAATCGCCTTTGATAATATAGGTTACGTGGGAACAATAGACCTATGGGGATAATTATGGCAGCTTATTTGTGGGCTTTTCCCCTTTTGTGTGTGTGTGAGAGAGAGATAGGGAGAGAGAGAGATTGGGTTGCTGCAGCTCTGGTGGATTAACTCGGTGGAATTTGTGGCGGAGCAAAGGTGGGCACCGGCGTGGTGGTGGAGAGTGTGGCATGGAGAGAGAGAGAGAGAGAGAGAGAGAGAGAGAGAGAGAGAGAGAGAGAGAGAGGTGATGATGCAACCAACACACAGAAAGCATTTGAGAAAATGCCTCTTTGCCACTTGCAGCTTGCTGTAGCGCTGCTGCAACAGCTGTAGCAACCAAATGAAGGAGAAAGGGTGAAATGTGAAACAAGCGGAATTTAGAATGCAGGTTGGCATTATGTTGTTAGTCCAAGGAGCTTTGGAGATCCCTTTAAGTTGTTTTGTTCTTCGTAGTAAAACTTGGTGTATATTGAGTCCTCAAGTTTTTTACATTTATTTAAAATGTTTGGTTGCAACTTGGTGCTGGCATCTGTAGGTCATAATGAAGGGCATGGTGTAAAAGGCTTTGTTACTTTTTGAATGGTGTTTACATTGTGTAAAAGGCTCATACTTCTCACTTCCTTACTTGTCCTTGGGTTTATTTGCTCCTAGTGTGATTCTCAAACGTAGAAAACAAACAAAAATGTAAACCTTTGAGCACCTTATCCCAAACTCATACAGTTACAAAAAATTGCCAGTCAGAACTTGGACAGAGCAAGTGTCATTAAGACATGTATTTGGCTTTTGATACCAACATCTGTAACATGTAAGTTATTGTGTAGCAGGTTTTTTAATCCTATAACACTTGTAGCAGGTTAAGCGACAAGGATGGCTACAGCGACAAGGAGGCGGAGTGGAGAAAGGAGTGGAGGGAGTGGGGGAGGGTGTCCCGGAGAACATTCTTCTGGTAAGGGGGAAGGATGGGTTACAGTGCAGGGGTCATCATGCCAACATCTGTATTCGTTGTCTGGGTAAAGGTCATCATGCAGCTGGGTGTAGAGAAGCGGTCCGGTGTCTCCATTGCAAAGGAGCTGGACATAGAAGAAGGTTATGTCCTTCTCTTCGACACTTTATTAGAAAGACAGATGTGGGCGACAAGATGTTGAATCCTGGCGAAGATCCTATTTCGGATAACAAGTCTTCTCCGAAGGTCTTCCAAGGTGTTGTGGAAATCGCATGGTCACCAGAGGTTGTATCAGCAAAGCGAGCACTGGAGAATTGTGTTGTGGCTTCCTTCCGGAAGAACTGCACTAGAATCGCAATGGACTGTGGGGAGGCAAGAGCCATTCTGTTGAAGCTCTGGCCGGAGGTGAAGGGCTGGAGCATTCGAAGATTGGATTCTCATTCCTTTTTAGTGAGCACAGACTCACAATCGTGGAAGGGTCTTGCATGCTCCACTGGAAGGCTAGAGGTGAAGAAGGATTTTTTTGTGGTATTTTCTCCGTGGAGGATAGATGTTGGAACTTTCCTTGCAGAGGAGGGAATTGAGCTGTGGTGTAGGCTTCAGGGGGTGCCTCTTCATCAATGGAACATCAACACGTTTCAGACGATCTGTTCTAGGTTTGGGAGGCTTAGAGAAGTGGATGGCAAGGGACTCAGGGGGGATAATTTATCCTTTGTGCGGGTGAAAATCTCAGTTGAGCGGATGGTAGATATTCTTGAAAAGATCAAAATTCTGGTAGGGGGTGGGATCTTCTGGATTCGTATCACAGTGGAAGAAGATGGTAAGGATAAATGTGCTGAACAGGAATGGTCGTGGGCTGATGTGGTGGCGGAATATAAAAGGTACATGCTTAACATAGACGACAGAGCTGTAACAGGGAAGCCGGAACTCGGTGTTCATTCAGTTCTGGATGATTCCGGTTCTGAGTCAGAGAAGGCTACTTACCAGTCGTACTCAGTTGAGACGAGTCAGAAGGAGGTGAAGAGGCAGATAGGTTTAGGTAGAGGCCTTCAAGTTTGCGGGGTTCCTAAGCTCCACGGTAGTAAAGGGATACTGGGGGTTCTCCCAGACTCCTTGAGATGCCCGTTTGTGCTGCATTCTGCTGAGGGGAAGGGTGCCAGATACTTTAATGAGCTGGGTTGCGGTTCCGAGGCGGTGTTTGAACATGCCATACAGGGGAGCGTTGGTGATGGGTTATCGGGCGAGGAAGATGAACAGGTGCGGGTTCGGACTACCGTCGATCCGATCTTGTTAGGCGATCCACTTCTTAAGGATCCTAACATATCGGATCCTGACTTACTATCGAACCGGGGCCTGACTGGTCCGGTTCAATCGTTAGTTCCTAAACCGCCATCGAACCGTCGTCGTCTTCCCCGAGTGCCTGCTGTCATCGCTCTTCACGGAGAACATAGTATCGGAAGAGAGATTACTCCGATCAGCAGAGAGAAGATTTCTTCCTTGTGTGCTCAGAATGGTGATGTACCTTACTCGAGGAGTGGTCAGGTTGACCTAGTGCCTCTTTGGACTGATGGAGGGGGGAAGGGGAATAGCTATGGTCTTCCGGAGTTTCAATTCCTCAAGGATGCAGGGAAGGGTTGGATCTGTGATAGGGTGGATGGGGGTATCACAGGAAGAGATAGGAGCGGTTGTTTCTTCTAGTTTTCAAGATGAGCTGGAAGTTGACGGTTCGAAAAAGGATTTAGGTGACAGGAATCTGCAGGCAGAGATACAACCAGATAATGCCGTATGAAGCAAGTGAGTTACCGTTGGCAGTGAAATTGTGTGATTATGAAGAAGTCTGGAAGAATGAAATTGTGCATTTTGGGCAGCGTATAGGTGTATCCTTTGAAGGCAGGGAGGATATGGTTCTGAGTTTTCTTAAGAAGTTGAGAAGGAGTGATATTCTTCAACATTCAGTTAAGAGGAAAGGTATGGGTGGAGGTATCAAGATCAGGAAGAGAGAAGCAAGTTTTGTGAGAAATAATGAAGTTCTGGACAGTTTGAGAGGGAAGAAGATCAAGGAGAAAGGGAAACAGATTGTTACATTATGAATTTGATCTCATGGAATATTAGGGGCCTCAATGGGGACATTAAGATGAGAGCTGTAAAAGATTTGGTGCATTCTCATCATTTGGACTACATCTATTTACAGGAAACCAAGATGGCCAATTTTGACAAATCCTTTTTAAATAGAGTATGTGGGTCTGTTTTAAATGAAGTGGCAGTTTTTCCTGCAGATGGACTTAAAGGAGGACAGTTGGTGTTATGGAATGGAAACAGGTTTGAGGGTAATGTCTATGATGTAGGCAGCTTCAACATTTCGGTTGCTTTCAAACATAAGAATAGAAGCTCTATCAATGATTGTTGGGTCATTACATCTGTGTATGGACCCCATATTGATCAATAGAGGGACAATTTTTTCCAAGAGTTGTATAGGTTGCATAATCTTTTCCCGAAAGCCTGGTGTATCTTGGGAGACTTTAATTGTGTAAGGTTTCCATGGGAGAGGACTGGTAGACAGAAATGGAGCAATAGTATGGAAATCTTTAATCAGTGGATCAGAGATGTTCATCTAATAGATGTGGAAGTTCCAAACAGAAAATATACCTGGTCTAATCTACAACAGGTCAGTATTCAGTCAAAGATTGATAGAGTATTGATTTCACCCGATTGGTTCAGGAGATTTCCTTTGTCACATGTGAAAGGGTTGTGTAGGTCTGTTTCTGATCATATCCCTTTGCTAATTATAATGGATGATAAGAGGAGGAGCTCCAGAATTTTCAGATATGAACTGAAATGGCAGAGGGAAGCTGGATTCAAGGAAATGGTTGGCAATTGGTGGCATCAAGCACTGGTGGCACATTCTGCAGTGTATAATTTTATGGGCAAACTAAAGTGGATCAGGAAATGCTTGAGACAATGGGCTAAACAGAAATTCGGAAGGGAAAAGGAAGAAAGGCAGAAAATGAAGAGCAATATTGAAGAACTGGAAATGAAAAGTGAGGTTTCTGATCTATCTAATCAAGAATTGTATTCTTTGAAGGAGTTCAGGAAAATTTATAATGAAGAATTTTTGAAGGAGGAAATTGGTTGGAAACAAAGAGCTAAGGAGCATTGGTTAAAGGAAGGTGATAAAAACACTTCTTTCTTCCATGCGATGGCTAGTGCTAAAAGAAGATACTTGTCTATTGACCATATCAATGAAGATGAGAGTGTCATTGAAGAATCCGAGGAGATCAAGAGCAGATTTGTGGCTTTTTTCAAAAACCTTTTCTCAGAAGATTTTCAGATGAGACCCCACATACAAGATGGCTTACTCCCTAAGATAGAAGATTCAGATGCTGGAAAATTGAGTGAACCCTTTGTGGAAGAGGAAGTAAGATTGGCTGTCTTTAGTATGGATCCCAATAAAGCACCGGGACCCGATGGGTTTTCGCTTGGGTTTTACCATTTTTTTTGGGATGTTATTAAAGAAGATTTGGTTAACTTTGTGCAAGAGTTTTATGACAGGCCGGAAAGGATTCAATCTGTCAATTCTACATATGTTGTTCTTATTCCGAAGTCAGAGGGAGCGGATAGGATGACTGATTTTCGTCCCATCAGCTTACTCAATAGATGTTATAAGATTATTGCCAAGATCTTAGCAACTCGGTTCAAGAAGGTGATTCATAAACTTGTGGGTATTAATCAATCAGCGTTTCTGCAAGGCAGATTCATCTTGTATAACTTTATGGCAGCTTATGAGGTTATACATCATTATAAGATCAGAAATAAGCAATGTGTGCTATTAAAGCTCAACTTTGAGAAGGCTTATGATAGAATCAATTGGAATTGCCTCAAAAAAACTATGATCCTTCTGGGATTCAATGAAAGATGGATAAGATGGGTCATGAGTTATATTTCATCCTCTACTTTCTCTGTGTTGATTAATAGAGAACCGTGTGGATACTTCAGCAGTTCAAGAGGTCTTAGGTAGGGATATTCATTGTCACCGTTTCTTTTTCTGCTTATTGGTCAGATTGTTAGTTCCCTTTGGGATAATGCAGTTCAACTTGGCCTGATTGAGGGGTTCAGAATAGGCAAGAGCAATATACACTTATCTCACCTTCATTTTGCAGATGATACGTTGCTGTTTTCTTCGGGAAGTGAGGAGGATATTCAGAATACCAAAAGATTGCTTATTTTGGTAGAACTTATCACAGGGCTGAGGATCAACTATGAGAAATCAGAAATTGTTGGTTTGAATGTGCCACAGCCTAGTATTCTGGAGATTGCGAGATCCTTAAAATGCAGAGTGAATAATTTTCCTATTAAATACTTGGGCTTGCCCTTATCGGATGGAGCCTTAAGGGTGAGAGATTGGGATGGATTAATTAAGAAATTTGAGAATAGATTGGAAGGGTGGAAAGACAACTTTCTTTCAGGAGGAGGGAAAATGATATTGTCAAAATCGGTCTTTTCGTCTTTGGCAATCTACTATGCTTCTATCTTTAAGATACCTCGGGCTGTGAAAAAAATTATTGAAGCAGTTAGAAGTTCCTTTTTTTGGTCAGGAGGGAGAAGGGAGAAGAGAGGTATTCATTTGATTAATTGGAGTAATGTTTGTAAAAGTAAGGAGCAAGATGGAATTGGTCTTTGCGGAGTGGCTACTTTCAATAAAGCTATGCTAGCTAAATGGTTGTGGAGAAGGGGAGAGTGTCCGGATGCTCTTTGGACTGTGATTGTGAAGGATTTGTACTTTCATGGTGAGAATAAATGGAATTTTTATCCCTCAACCAGTTACAACATATCTTCAATCTGGAAGAATATTGTTAGATGTGCTGAATTTATGGATATCTCGAGTACTATTCAAGTGGGAAATGGTTGTGATACACAGTTTTGGAAAGATAAATGGTGTTCCAGTTTGGTCTTTTCTGAGCATTTCAGCAATTTATTCAATATTACTCTTCACCAAGAAGCTACAGTTAAGGATGTGCTATGTCATATTGATGCAGGTCAGATCAATTTACTTTTGAGAAGGGATCCCACGGATGTGGAAGCAGAAGAACTAGTAATACTGCTTAATAGCATTAGTGAAGTCAGAATTTCTAGTGAGGTGCAGGATAAAAGAATTTGGAGATGGACCAACAATGGGCAGTTTTCGGTAAAGTCCATGGTCCAAATGTTGAATGATGGTGGTACTAGGGTGTGGTGGAAGGAGCTAGTATGGTCTAACCAACTTCCAAATAAGATCAAGGTGTTCCTATGGAAGTTTGCTTGTTATAGAATTCTTACGGGAAGGAGGGCTAAGAAACTACATCTCTCTGGGAGCTTCTCTTGTGTTTTTTGTGCTCTATTTGAGGAGGATCAAAAGCATTTATTCTGTGGTTGTGGTATTATTATCATCCAGTGGAAGTCTATCTGTAGATTATTTGGACTCAATTGGGTGGAGCAATCTTCTGTGTTGGATCTCTTACACTGGTGGAGCACTGTTTGTCCCTATAAAGATCTTAAACAACTGTGGTTCTTGATCTGCCCAGCCCTTTTGTGGGCCATCTGGTGTGAGAGAAATAGAAGGAAATTCAATGACCAATTCAGCAGTACTAATGAGCTGCTGAGAAGTACATTTAGATCGGTGGAAGAATGGGGAAGGGCTGCTGGTATCCTCAAGGAGGGGTGTTCTGCAATTTTTGACAAGGCCAAAAAGTGGAGGGAATTGATTTCTTGATGAGTTGTTCTTATTGTATTTCTGTTTTATTTGCTTGATAAAACATCTTATGTAATTTTTTCATCCTTTCAGCATTAGATGGGGACCAAGACGGGGCTTGTCCGATCCTGGCTGTGTTGCTTTCTGGGCCACTCATTTTCTGTGTATCCCTCCCTTTTATTCAATGAAGTTGTGACTTAATGTCACCTTCAACAAAAAAAAAACACTTGTAGCAGGTTGTTTTATCTATTGAACAATTTGAACGGGTTGTTAATGTGGGTGCAATGGTGCGCACGAGGAAACTTATTTCTTGTCCTGATATAGTGGCGTTCATTGAGGAAGAGTGACCAACTTCCACATTGAGATCGAGAGAGAGAGAGAGAGAGAGAGAGAGAGAGAGAGAGACGAGTGATCCACTCAGAGCTGTTCACCTAGACAAAGACTCCATGGGAGAGGAGCCGTCTGAGAGGAGGGTTCTAGAGAGAATGGAACCACCGCTGCACAGAGAGAGAGAGAGAGAGAGAGAGAGAGAGAGAGAGAGAGAGAGAGAGAGAGAGAGAGTCTGTTGCATTTTTACGAAAGAAGGAAGCAGGTTTCTTTTTAATGGATGCGTTATGAGGGAAGTTTAAAATACAAATAGTAATTGATCTGATCTTATGGTTATTATTCAAGGGGAACAGGAATAAATCTGTTAACACTTTTTAGGAGTGTATTTTCCATATTCTTATGTTCTCTCTCTCTCTCTATATATATATATAAATGATATCTTGGATTGGTAGAATGTCTCATTTAGTTTTATATGTTTGAACAAAGACATTAAATTACAAAAAAAAAAAAAAAACTACAAAGATGTTCTCAAGTAGCAGCCATGCAATGATGCTTCTAGCTTCCTTTTTAGTTATTTTGTTAAGCTAGATAAATTAATTCATCTCTTGGTACATGGTGTTTTGGAAATAAGAAATAAAAGTTAGAATGGGGACTATTAAGGATATAACCCGACTCAACATGATGAAGGTTGGGTTACATGGGTTGGGTTGGGATATTATTGGATGGCTTGGGTTAGGGTTGAGGAGGTTGGGTTATGGGTTGAGGGTCTCTTGACATGGGTTGGATTAAGGTTGACCCCCACCCCTCTTTTAGAAAAAAAAATCTTTAAAATGAACACTTTAAAAAAAAGTGACCCCAACCCTACCTAACCTGACCTGAGTTACTAGCCATTGCTAGCCACAAGGAACCCATTCTAATGTGTCCCCAATGGTTAGTTCGGGGGTGGGAGAGGCCTTGGGGTCTATACAAATCCCCCATTGGCCATTCCCAACCCCATTCAACCACTCTCTTACCTCTCTCATCTCATCTCTCTCTCTCTCTCCAAGCTCTCTTCCTCTCTTCACTTGCTCCCTAAAGCTCTCATGTGCTCTTAAGTTGGACTTTGGGGGGTGGCGTTTTGGGTATGTTTATGGCAAAGGGAACCCTTTTTTTCACATTTTTGAATTTTTATAGCCATTTTATAAAGAAATGGGGTGGGAGACTGGATCGGATCAGTCCTGGATTGGATCAGATCGGGCGGATGGTGACTAAAATTTTAAAATGCTAACACACATGACGTATACTGGACACACATGAGCCACTGTCTAGGCACATGGCAGGAGCCCCTTTGCGGATTGCCAGTTGCAGAATTCATAAGTTTGGAACTACAGTGGATCCCTTTTCAGTTGCCCCCTGTTGCAGATTCAGATACATTTTTTTGCAGTGTCCATCAGTCGCTGTAATAGGGAAGACAAGAAGAGGAAGAGTCTGTGAAGGAGTAGAAAAAGGAGCTCTCATTGTGAGAGTGATTGAGAGATATTTATAATGACAATTTGCAAGGCCACACATATCTAATTAGTGGGGGTATAATGGTTATTCAAGACGATAGTAATCGATCAACTAAAAACCTGCGAAACATGAAGAGGTGGAAACTGCCTAGGCAGGAAAGGGCTGCGAGTTGTCTAGGCATGGCCTAGTTGCCTATGCAGCCAGTTTTACTTGGTTTTTGTTGTCATGTTGTTCCATCGTTCCGTGTCATTCAAAGTGGTCTGTTTACAGCTTTAGATGCATATTATATGAAGCAATTCCGGTTGCAGTCAGCAGATTCTGCATGATCTAGGTTGAAATCAGTTTCCCTAATCTGGAATGTTGAAGTCAATCTTTTGTTATTTAAAATTTCTGCCACTTCAGAATTCCCTAATATGTAACTTTTGATTTTTCTTTTGGGGCTCCGCAAAGATATGGGATCTTGCAAGTGGTGAATTAAAGCTCACATTGACTGGCCACATTGAACAAATACGAGGTTTACTTTGATTCTTCTGTATAAATAGACTGTTTAAGCTTTGTTCTTTTCCTGTTCTTTTGCATCTTTTTGATATATCAATCAGTCAGAACAAGGTTGTCCAATTTTCTGCTTATGTTTTAGGTCTTGCTGTGAGCAGAAGACATACATACATGTTCTCTGCTGGTGATGACAAACTAGTCAAATGTTGGGATCTTGAGCAGAATAAGGTTAGTATGAATGTACTAATCTGGTATTTGACACTTGAATAAACATTATTTATCAATCTTGCTTCATCTATTTGACAGGTCATACGGTCTTACCATGGACATCTTAGTGGTGTGTACTGCTTGGCTCTTCATCCTAATCTTGATCTTCTGTTTACTGGTGGTCGTGATTCCGTATGCCGGGTATAAACTCTACCTTGTCTGGTAAAATGTACATATCCAAAACAGTAGATGCATACATGTATTCACCCACATGAAGTCATTCTTTTTTTTACTCTTTCTTAATTTGAATTCTGACACCTTTTTTTTTTAAATTTCATCTTATTCTTGATGAAAGCCACAAGCACCCAATTTCCCAGGTTATTGTCATGGATATGGATGTAAATGGCACCCTAATATCTGTGTATCCATCCATTTCCGAAGCTTAAAGGGCACACAGTTTTGGGATTTTAGGATAAGGATAAGGGTAAGGATACTATCAGTATCTGGATAATTTCAGATAAAGATACACCTATCTCTTAATGTGATTATCCAAAATTATCCTGATATTGATAATCTCACTTATCCTAAAAAGCACAGAATGTGTACCTTTAAGGTTCAGAATACCTATAAGAATCTGGTCATCTGATTATCTGCATGTTTCATTTTGCTCAATTTGGCCATTCATCACATCTTATGCACTACTCTCATTCCTAACATTTTTATAAATTTACCCTCTTTATCGCATGTCCTGTTATCTGCATCTCTATCCCTTATTCCTTTCACTTGCTTATAGAGTTTGGTTTTTTACATATAAGCTACTATAATCTTGTGATATTACAAATAAGCCCCAATAATCTGACTGTTTACAAATAAACCCTCACAAACGTAACTTTCTTACAAATAAGTCTTTATAGGGGCTTATTTGTAACACTCTCAGGGGCTTGTTTGTAAGCTTTAGGGGCCTTTCAGTAATTCACGGTATATTGTGAGGGTTTATTTGTAAATAATCAGATTAGGGGGGCTTATTTGTAATATCAGAAGATTATAGGGACTTATATATAAAAACCCTATAGAGTTCATTTTTACACGTGCCAATTGTTTGACGAGGAAAAGTTCTGTGGACTTTCTAGCTTGAAAGAACTTGTACAATGTTATAGTTCAAAAGTAGATTTTGCTTGTTTCCTCCCTTAGAAGCAACATAACAAGAAGCTTACTATCACATGGGGCATTATCTGTTAATTTAACCTTCATATATCTGTTTTCTGTAATTTTAGAGGACAAGGATAGATAAAGGATAAGGATAAGAATACACCCTTTCTTTTATGAATAAGGTTAAGGACATGGTTACTATCTGCCTGATAGGTACCCTTTTATATCCCTAGTCTTGGACATCGTAATTATAAGTTAACACGAACCTTCAAAGTGTCTGCATTGTTTTCTGGAGATTGTAGTTAATAAAAAATTGAATTAACCATGTTTTGTTTTGTCTTCAGGTATGGGATATTCGCACCAAGGCAATGGTTTTTGCCCTGTCAGGGCATGATAATACAGTCTGCTCAGTTTTCACACGTCCTTTGGTATGCATAATCTTTCAAATCGGGACTATTAACACATCTCATATAAATGCTGTTGATATATTTTCTGATTTTTCTTAAGTTATCGGGGCTATTAACAAAACTCGTACAAATGCTGTTCAAATATTTTCTAATTTCCTGCAGTTATGTCATTGTAAAAACATCTAAATATCCTCTCTTTACTATTCACTTTATGATGATGGATCTTGCAACTTCCTGCAGTTAACACCTTTGTGACATTGCTTAGTTTTTGGGGTTAAATGGAAATTTTGAGGTGCTTCAACTTTATTTGTATGCATAACTAGCTTTGTGTGCCAAAAAGAAAGAACCTGTGCATTATTTGGAAGAATCTAAGAGCTATTGTATTTTCGGAAAGAAAGCTACAGCCATGAAATATCCGTCCCAGTCCCCATCCTGTTTTCCTACTGGAATGGGACGTCCTAGTGTCTAGGAAAATTCCGGTGTCCCTTCGTGGAATTTTCTCACACATATTCCAACAAATACAGAACATACATATACAACAAATAATATCAAGATAAACAGATCACATGGAATTGACAAGAAAGTAATGCAATACAAGCATTTAGGATGGGTTTATGTGTTTGTAAAGGAGTATATTCATCAAATGAACCCCCCAAAATAAGTTTACAAAGAGTTTAAGGAGCTTGGAAAATCTCAAGCTAGAATATTAAATTCTCGTTGGGACTGGTCAGGACAGATTGGGACGGGCCATTGGGACACACAAGAAAGTGTCCTGTCCCATTTTCTTACTGGGACAGAACATCCAGGCGAATTTTGACTGGGATGGGATTGACTAATGATTACTATGATGAAATACCTTCCATTCCCTTGGTCTGTAAGCCTCCCTTTGATGTTCTACTTCCTCAAGGACATAGGAGCATAATTTCTTCCATTTCTGTATTGTAATTTGTACATTCTGCCTTTATGTTCCCTTGAATAATAGGGAATAGCATCATGCCTGAAGTAGAATGCCTTTACACTGTAAACGGCTTCGCACTGCTGTAGAAAATGGAGAACAGCTCATTCAGTCAGCAATCTACTTTGGCCTCATGTGTTCCCACTATTTGTAAAGAAATAAACACAATCATTTCCAGATCAAGGTAGAACCCTGAGAAACCCTAGCTTGCACAAAAAGCAACTCTAAAAGATTGTCTGAAGAAAGAAAGAAAGAAAGACTCAAAAACACTGAATAGATCAAATTAACAAATTAACAAAACAACTTGGAGACCAGCTTAGTTCATGACACTGCTATGGCTACTATAGTTGGGAATTTGAAGGGAGTGGCTCAGGCACTCAGTGTTTGGGGTGCAGGTAGGAAATCTGTTGCAGCAGCTGAAAAGAAGGATATCCTGGAGCAAATGAGTGGTCTTGATGCTCTAGAAGAGGTTGGACTCCTTGATGAGGAGGATCGTCAGAGAAGAGAGGCTATTAATAAATAGTTTTAGGGCCTCCTTGCTAAGGAGGAGTTGTATTGGAAACAAAGGTCGAGGGACAGGTGGATCAAGGAGGGCGATGGCAGTACAACTTATTTCCACAGGATTGCCTCAGGGAGGAGGAGGAGGAACCACATCTCTGCTCTTAGATCAGAGGATTAGGTCATCACTAGCAAGGAGGAGTTGGCAGCTCACATTCAATATTTCTATTCTCAATTGTTTAAAGAGGAGGACCAGACTAGACCTGTGTTCAGCGGGGTTTTTAAGGCTATTATTGTAGATTCAGAAAGAGAAGTCTTGGCTAGGCCTTCCCTATGGAAGAGTTGAAAAATACTGTTTTTTCCTTAGCCGGAGATAAGGCGCTTGGCCCGGACAGTTTTCCTCTACTGTTCTTCCGGCATTGTTGGGAGCTTACTTGTCCACTTTTGCTTTAGTCAGCCTTGGAGTTACTGGAGGGGAAGGCTCATCCGGGGGTGTTAATAAGACTTAACATTGTTCTTATTCCCAAGAGGGAGGGTGCTGAGGAGTTGAAGGACTATAGACCCGTTAGTCTTCTGAATTGGTTCTACAAAATCATCTCCAAGATGTTAGCAGGAAGACTGGAAAAGGTGATTGGCAGGCTGGTTAGTGGGAACCAAAGTGCATTTATTAGGGGCAGACATATTCATGAAGGCTTCTTGGTGGCGCAGGAGTGTTTGCATTATATGGAAGCTCAGCGCAGAATGGGTATTATTCTCAAGCTGGACTTCGAGAAGGCTTATGATAGGGTGAGTTGGTCCTGTCTATTCGGTGTCCTACACAAAATGGGTTTTGGTGAGAAATGGGTTTCCTGGATTAGAGCATGTGTCTCCTCTGCTTCCTTTGTTGTCCTTGTTGATGGAGAACTGACTCCCACTTTTCTTAGTGGTAGAGGACTTATATAGGGTGATCCTTTGTCTCCATTGCTATTTGTCCTCGTTGCTCAAGTTTTGAGCCGTATGTGGGAAAGAGCAGAGTCAGTTCGTTTGATTGCATGCTTTCATTCCGTAGCTCAGAGAAGATTGATTTCACATCTCCAGTATGCTGATGACATAATTTTATTCTGTGCGGGGGGAGAAGAGCAAGTCTTCTTGGTTAGGCTGATTTTAGAGCTGCTAGACGAAGTTATAGGTCTCAGAGTGAACTTCCAGAAGAGTGTTGTGTTTGGTATCAATGTGCCAGAAGACTTTTTGAGAAGAGCATCTATTATTTTGGAGTGTTAGAGAGGTTCTTTCTCTCTTTCTTATTTGGGGTTGCCTTTGTCTCTGAGATAGATCAATTGCAGTGACTGGCAGCTAGTGATCTAGAAATTTCAGACTCGTTTGGCTAGCTGGAAGGGTCGCCTTTTGTATTATGGAGGGAGGACGACGGTATGTCAGGCAATTCTCGGTAGCTTGTCGATCTATTATCTTTCTTTGTTCAAGATTCCACTATGTAGTCAGAGACGAGAGGTGAGCGAGGCGACCAGGGGTTTGCCTTAGCCTCAAATGCCTAGGCAATCGCCTAGGCGTTTGAGGCGATGTGTTCTCTCATAAATCACTAGAAGGAAGAAAATAATAATACAAAGAAAATATCTAAGATAATAATATGTAAGACTTTGAGAAGGATTGATCATGCCCAACATATAATATCCTAGGAATCATCAAAAATAAGAAAAAAAATGTGGAAGCATGTAAGAGAAGAAGGCTACTGGACATTGTTAAAAAAACATTAACCACTTTGGAATAATTAAGAATAAAAAAACGTAATACCACATAGTTAAAAGGAAACAAACATTTAGTATAGACATCATAGACATGTGCCTTGGTGAGTGAGGCGAACATGAGGCGAGGCGACGCGCTTTGGCTCACCTCAATCTAGTTATTGCTTAGGCGAGTGAGGTGATTGCCTTTGATAACAGAGGGATTCCGAGGCTGGTGGCCAAGCAGCTTGAAAGTATTCGGTGTAGATTTTTCTAGGGAGGAGACTATGTTAATCCCTAGACAGGGATTCCATGATGTTAGTTGGCAGAGTTAGGAGTAAGCAGAACGGTGGATTGGGTATTAAGAATATTAGAGACTTCAACTTGGATCTCCTATCTAAATGGCTTTGGAAACTCGGTATAGGTCACTTTGGTCTGTGGTCAGATGTTATCAAAGGGAAGTACTATTCAGGGAGTAGCTTGTAGGATTTCTGACGACAGGTGCATGGACATGTCTCTCATGTGTGGAAAGGTATTTTAGAGACAACATATATTGTGGTGGCTACTACTCAAGTGCAAGTAGGTGATGGCAATTCATGTTCCTTTTGGTTTGACAAATGGGTTGGCTTTGTGCCTCTTTGTTAGGCTTTTCCCAGTTTGTTTGCCATTGCTTCTGATCTTGTGGTTTTTGTGGAGCAGATGATGGATATGGGGGTATGACTCCACGGTTTAGAAGAAACCTGAGAGAAGAAGAGTTCTTGGAGCTGGTGGCCCTTATAGGGTTGCTTCAGGGGTACTCGTTGGATGCCTCTCAGCTTGATACTTTGCATTGGATGTAGAACCCTCAAGGTGTTTTCTTTGTCAGATCAGTTTATGCTATTATTGTGGATAGGGGATGTCGGATCCCTCTTTTCTCTCATATTTGGAAGCCCAAGTCCCCTTTGAAAGTTATGATTTTGGCTTGGAGGATTTCCAATGGGAAGCTTCCAATGGCTAACAGATTGATTAGGTTTGGGTGTGATGTCTCTCCCACATGCTGCCTTTTTGGAGAGTATAATGAAGGGATTGATCATCTTTTTGTGCAGTGCTCCTCGTCTAAGATTTGGTCCACCTTGTTTCAGAAGTTTCATGTGGTTAAGGACATTCGGCGTTCTGTGGTAGACTTGGTTAGCCATTGAGTCTGTCATCTACCTTGTAAGGGGGATAGCGTTCTGTGGTGGTTGGTTCTTTATACTACATTGTGGGCTTTATGGATATAGAGAAACAAAAGGATTTTTAGAAGGGAGACTGGTTCTTAGGGCAACATTTTGTCTTTTGTTTACAACGGGGTGGATGAATGTATGTTAGCTAGGTATATGAGATCATGTGGTAAATTCATCCTTTTTTGCCCTTTTGGAAGCTTATACGTAAGGGTGGCAATTTTAGTATCGGTACCGGTATTGGAGGGTACTGATACCGATACGTACTGATATCGGTATCGGCCAGTATCGGGTCCATTTTGGCCCAGTACTGGGCCGGTATTGGCCGGTACCGGTCCGCTCAGTATGGTATTGGTACCCATTGATACCGATACGTATCGCTATCGGCCGATATTGCCAACCATGCTAGTTATACATGATTCACCACCTTGGTGTTTTGTAGAGGGAGGTTGAGAGTTTTTATTCGACACTCGTAAATTTTATTTTCCTTATAATATAGCGGTATCATCCACTTTCAAAAACAACAATACAACATTGGTGACAATAAATCTCATGAGTTGATTGTGCTCCATTGGTCTCCATGTAGAGCGGATGGCATTCATGTGCTTGTGCTCATTCATCCTGAGGATCCATCCCATCTGCCACTTTTGAATTTGCATCGCCTTGTCACCCTTTCATCAGAGGTGGGTAGTTTAATGTACTTTGAGAGTCTTGGCTAACGTGCTAGAAATATGGTCGAGGGTCTTTTGATGACCTTGTCATTTGATGCATTGGTGGAAGAGCTCTTGCCTGTTAGCGCTGAAATAGTTAGGGTCCATTTGGTAGGAAATAAAGTATGTTACATGCATAGATTTTCCAGAGAAGTTGATCATAATATGGTCAGATCTGAAGACAATCATGGTATGTATTTTTTTGGTCATAAGGTACATTTTTTTGGTTGTCTGTAGTTTTTGAATCACCAAGCAAGTCATTTGATGCTGGAACTGAAGACAATCACTGTGTACATTTTTTGGTCAGTGGGTACATTTTTTGGTTGTCTGTAGTTTTTGAATCACCAAGCTATTCATTTGATCAACTTCTCTGGAAAATCTATGCATTGTTATGGGCTATTTGATCGGGTAAAAAATGAGAAGATTCAGGGACAAGTCCAAAGTTCCTTCCAAATACAATTAATAAGTGCTGATTTGATAACATGGCTTTGACCGTAATTCACATATAATATGCATATAAAACACATGTATGGAAAGTTCCTTTGGTAAAGATGCATGTGAGACTTCATTTTTTTCCGAAAAAATTGATTTAAAAAGATTTGGATTTTGAGGTTTTTTTTTTAGAACAGAGTCCTTTTTATTTTAAAATGTACACTTTGAGAACTTGGAGTTAGTCCTCAGAGAGTTTAGGGCTTTGGATCAAGTGTAGATCCATGCATTAGACCTCTCCCCGCTGACCTCAGTTAGTGTTAATTACGCCAATCAATGATTGGCCAACCATGATTAACCATCCATTAGAGCCCATTAAGACAACAATAATGAAAACAACTACTCGCTTTTATGCAATGCATGGAGGGTATTACTTTTAAGGTTTTCTTTACTTAAGGATCCTGCATAGGACCTTAAAGGATACTTAAGGATCTTAGGCTTACACGAAGACATAAGAGCCTATGGTTTTCAAGTGGTGCTAAGAAGATATGTCTTTGGACAAAAATCTTCATTAGAACCCCTTAGAGGATATCAAATGACTTAAAAATATCCTTTAAGCACCTTTTAGAAGTCATTAAACTTTTGCACAATATATCCCTTATTTTTAGATTCATTTAGGAAGAAAATAAACATAAAGAATAACCTCAATTAATGGGGCATAAAGGCCACCACACACTTGAGGATAATCTTTAATGGTCCTCTAACCAATATGAAGGAACCACCATTAAATCGGCCGTTCAACCAATATGAACGAATCGCAAAGATTTAAATGAAACGATCTAATAGAACAATATAATATTCTTGAATTCTTCCATTATTTGGTCCAAGTTACATGGTTTTGGTCATTCTAATGAAAAAAATGATCCATGTGTTATTTGACCGCTCTACAAATAAGGACAAACCGATAAGATCATGCTCATTCTACCATTAAGAATGTACCAAGATATACATGGTTACTCTACCGATAAGAGTAAACCGCAAACAAAATGAGGGGTGTTTCACCAATAGAAACTTAAGTTTTTTAATAACATTACAATGTAAAAAAAAACAGTAAGTCCTTTTTTGTATCCTCTTTATTCCACGCACAAACAAGTCCTTCGCACGAAGGGTCTTCAAGTGCAGTGAGCTCGTTTTTTTTTTTCTTCTTTCTTCGTAGCTTCGCATGTGCGGGGTCTGCCTCTTTTTCTCTTCTTCTTTTTCCACCTTTTTCTTTTGGCCTCGGGTCTTTTTTATAGGCTTGAAGTGGCCACCGGTTGGGGGAGAAGGGGGGGGGGGGAGTAACCGGTGCCACCACCCCACCGGTGCCACCACAGTGAGAGACACATAGAGAGAGATAGAGAGAGATAAGGAAGGGGGGGGAGGGACTGGTGGCACCCCCCACCGGTGGGTGTCACTGGTGGGTGGCCACTCTTTTTTTTTTCTTTTTTTTTTCTCCATTTTTTCTTCTTTTTTTACTTTTTTACCCCCCACCACTGGTGGGGGTCCATAAATGGATCGGTGTGTGTGTGTGTGTAGGGGGGGGGGGAGGAGACCCAACCGCAGCCTGCAACAATAGACAGAGGAGTAGAAAAGAGAGAGAGAGGGGGAGAGAGGAACCGGATGAGAGAGGAGAAAAGAGAGAGAGAGGGGGAGAGAGGAACCGGATGAGAGAGGAGACCCACCGGTGGGTCTCCTCTCTCATCCGGTTCCTCTCTCCCCCTCTCTCTCTCTTTTCTCCTCCTCTGTCTACTGTTGCAGGCTGCGGTTGCTACTGTTGCTGCTCCTACTACGGCTGTCACGAGTTCTACTGCGGTTGCTGTTGCTGCTGCTCCTACTATTCATAATGTCCTTGTTCTGCCATATTGCTACATAACATAAAATGCACAAATAAGTTTAAGTAGTACTAATCATATGTAATTAATGTACAAATCTATGCAATCTAGTTCTAATAAGTTCAATTGAGTATTTGAGACACTCAATTGAACTTTAATTACACTAATCATACAAAAGTCTTAATTTTTAACACCTAATTAAGGTTAATTTTAGAAAATTAGCGTTAATAACGTGCAATTAATGCACAAATCTATGCAATAAGGTTAATTTTAGAAAATTACCGTTAATAACGTGCAATTAATGCACAAATCTATGCAATAAGGTTCTAATAAGTTCAATCGAGTGTTTGACACACTCAATCGAACCTCAATTATACTAATTATATAGAAGCTCTAATTTTTAACTTCTAATTATGATTAATTTTAGAAAATTAGCGCTAATAACATACAATTGATGCACAAATCTATGCAGTTAAATTCTAATAAGTTCAATTGAGTGTTTGGCACACTCAATTGAACCATAATTATACTAATCATACAAAAGTCTCAAACTTTAATCCTCAATTAAGATTAATTTAAAAAAATTAGCGCTAATGACGTGTAATTAATGCATAAATCCATATAATCAGATTCGAATAATTTCAAATGAGTGTTTGACACACTCAATTGATCCCTAATTATACTAATCGTATAAAAGTCATAATTTTTAACTCTTAATTAAAGTTAATTTTGATAAATTAATGTTAATGATGTGCAATTGATTTATAAATCTGTACAATTAGGTTCTAATAAGTTCAATTGAGTGTTTGACACACTCAATTGAATCATAATTACATTAAATCATACAAAAATCTTAATTTTTAACTCTTAATTAAGATCAATTTTGGGGATTTTGTCTAATCAACATGTTACAATTCTTTCTAAGCTAAATATTAATAGATCCATACTATCATACATCATTTCAAATTTTTTTATAATTTAAAAATTTTTAAGATCGAAATATACCTTAACGCAGATCGAAATTTGACAAAGAAATCCGATGTCGACGGTGGCAGTGGCGGCGATGACAGTGGAAGCGGTGGCTACTGGCCGGCCGACCGATAGTGATGGGGTGAAAACTCCCCTCTTTCGGCCAAGATCTGAAGGGAGAGAGAGAGAAGAGTATGGCAGTGGCGGCGGATCGTCGGCGTCGACTATCGGCGACAACAGGGGGCATCGGGTGGGGGAGGGGGGAGCTGCAGTAGCAGCTGTCTCCCGATCCCCCTTTAAGGGGGGATCCGAGATCGGACCGGATCGGCCGATCTGAGCCCGATATAGGTCAATCTCAGTATTTTTTATTTTTATTTTTTTAAATCGTCCCCCTCCCAACAAATCAGATCGAGACCTGTCGATCCCGATCCGGATCAGCCGATCTTGCAATCCATGATTGGCAGACGACAATAATAGTACCTCTAAGACAATGCAAAGGTCGTTTGTTATGAAAGTACGTCTTAATATTTTTTTTGATGGTTATAAAATTTATGAACTGAGTCTATATTGTGTCTTTGTTTATGTATATTGCTATATTTTTTATTTCAATTTTTCCAAAGGGATACTCTGCATTTATGCCGTTTTGAATTTTTGATACATGCAGTTTTTAACTTATTTCGACTATCTTATTCAAAATTCAAGCTGAATTATGTTGGAATGTATCTTTGATGTATTATGCCTCTCCCGTAGTTATCTATGGTTCTGACTACTGTTGCCACCAGAATGTCACGACATAACTTTGGAAAGCTCAAGTTATCAGCGATGCCGTGCGGCGCCCCGGTGGCGGAAGCACACACCGAGACCAGCCTTCAAATTTTTCGCTTCGTATCAGTGTTCCGCAACGCCCAAGTGCTCAGCCCTAAGGCTTCGCACAAATCTTTCTGGAGAGGTTTGCCACGCTAAATCTCGGGCGCATACGCGGGATGGTCGTCGCTCGGGCCTGGCCAGCATCTGTGCCCATACACATTGCCCTCGGCACCCTTGCCGTATGACCAAGACCTCCGCACTTGCCATCGGTTCCCGCCCATACACTTTGCCTAGGCGCTTGCGTGTTGGTCGAGTGGACCATCGCTCGGGGCCTACCGACTCCGCGTCTAGGCACTCTCGCTCGGTCGGGCAGGCCTTCGCTTGGGCTTGACGGCTGCGCGCATGCGCATCGCGCCTCACCTAGGCACCCCACTACGGCCATGCGGACTTGCGCTCGGGGCCTGTAGGTTCCGCGCCGTGCGCCTTCACCTAGGCACCCTCGCAGCCGTAATGCACCTTTGCTCGGGGCCGGTTGGCTACGCGCATCGCGCCTTCGCCTAGGCTCCCTCCCTTAGGTCCATCCTAGGTTAACTGACCCTCGGCCAATTGGCCTTGCAGGAGGGTAAACGACATAGCTCCGGATCTGTCCAGCTAGTTTCACATAAAGGCCTTTCACTTGGCCAACACTTAGCCGCCAAACATCGCCTCCTCGGCGGGATTGCGTCGGTGCACCATGCCACTGTCACCCTTCACGCACGAACTTGCATGCCGGGTCCTTCGCCTTTGCACGGGTCTTGCTTCAACGATTGCTCCGGAGTTTAAGGCCTCCGCCGCCTTACGGGACTTAGCTCCGCTCGAACGGGTCTCCCTTAATACACAGCTTGCTTCACGGGCCACTCGGTGTTCAAGGCCACCGCCGCCTTGCGGGAGATGCGCACGGACAAGTAGCACTAACTTCAAACGTTCGTTGAAGCATACAAGGCATGCGCCTAGCCTTGCGCATACTAGAGGAGGGGATGGCCACCTGCGGGACTTGCTTTTGGCTAGCCCGCTCAGCATAGCCTACGACAAAGCGACCTTAGGGGACAACCTCCTCCAATGAATCCCCTCGCACTTAGCGCGGCCCTCCGCCAATGCTAAGTCCGACTCCTTCCACGAAGGAACTCACCGGCACGCTAGATCACACCTAAATGCGGCGGCCACACAACCAAAGTGTGGCTAAGGGGGTCCGGACGGACGAGGCCGCAACCTTACCATCCGTCGGACATAGTCCGGCTCCGTCATCAAACCGCAACTTAAAGACTTCACCAACCATGCCGCCCCTCCCGGCACCCCCGAGTAGTCAAGGCTTAGCAAAAAGCCTATGTCAAATTTTCGGTTGTGACAAGAAGCCCAAAATGTTCCACTCTAATTCAGAGAGTCGTGTAGTTGAGAAAATTAATAATTCGTTTTTCACATAATCTTCCTGTGTTGTTAAGTCGGTCTTCTATTTTATCAAATTAATAGAGCAGATATTGATTGTGATTTTTCACTTCAGTAAGTGTAAAAACGAGTGTATAGGTCCTGTGGAGCAGATTTCCCACACATTTGCGAGTTACAATCCCTGTAGCTTTAGTGTATTGTGGGCATGCCATCTTTAGGAAACTTGTCTCACAGGATCTGTGATGGATCCGCTCCTTTCTGCTTTTACCTTGACCAGCTACTTTGAACTACTTTGTAGAGTTTGACATCAGACAGGTTAGTGTGTCCAAAAAGTATTGCCAAATTTTTGAATGGTTAGTTGGATCTAGCCAACCAACATTGATGGAATAAGTTTTATGATGCTTATCGGGAAACTTACCAAATACGTTGTCACTTGTCAGATCCACGGAGGCTCCTTGCGAAATTGTGAATATCACAAAATGTATGCCAAATATGGTGTCTTGTAGTAGGAAATATGATCCATTAAGACTGACAGTCAGTTGTCATGGAAAACCACTTGCAAAAGGTTTTCTTTGATGAGTTCTGGTATACTTGATTTATTCTTTTTGAAAGTGGATAGTACCATATTAGAAATGGAGTATGTACAAAAGAGGAGATATGTGGACATAAGTCTCTATTTACAAAAGCACTTAGCTGGTGCAGCTCAACTCTAACCAAGAAGACACAAAAGGGTGGAGTCACTATGGTCCACTTTGGTGGAGTCACTATGGTCGACTTTACAAACAGCCCTTGCCCACTCTATATACTTGATTTATATATCTTTTTGGTCATCATCGTGGTCATTCTTCATTAGTTTCGTAATGGTGGACAGTTGCCTAATGCCTACATACTTGAATGTATCTATTATAAATTCGGTGACTTCGTCGCAACTAATCTTTCACTCTATGCATCAAAAATTCAAAATTCATCATTAAGCAGTCAAATCTTAATTTAGACATTTGTTTTGGTTTTTCAGGATCCACAGGTTGTAACTGGATCACATGACACAACAATTAAATTTTGGGATCTAACAGCTGGTATTTATCTGCCTTAATTATGTTTTTTTCACGCTCACAAACTTTTTAATTTTGCTGAATAATGCTTTCATCCGTCTCACAGGGAAAACTATGACAACTCTCACACACCATAAAAAATCTGTACGTGCTATGGCGTTGCACCCACATGAGTATGTTTAGAACTCGAATAGATCTGAACATTTGTGTGAACAATTACTTTAACCAGCTCTGAACTCCATCATTATCCTTTTTTTTCCTCCTTATTCATGTACACTGCATTAAGTAGATTTCCACTGTCTTTTAGGCAAAGTTTTGCATCTGCCTCAGCAGACAATGTAAAAAAGTTTAGGCTTCCTAAAGGGGAGTTTCTGCACAATATGCTGTAAGTACTTGCTACATTTGAAATTACGTTCATACAAAATGTGGTTTGGTTTTCATCGTGCTAGCATGCTTGAATGATAGTCTTCATACTTTGATTTTACCTAAGTCACCTATGGTTCATTAATTTTGAAATGTTTGTCTATTGTTAAGAAAGGAATGTCATAAATGGAGAACAAGAAGAATGTGCATAATGTCAGATCATATAGCTGTAAGCCGGTAACTGAAGTTATGCATTATTGAAAGGAATGACTAGCTATTTTATGACTCTATAGTGCCTCTTAGAGAATAATTGCATGGAACCTGATTTTTTTAATAGTTTTGCAGCCAATGAATTTGATGGTCATTGAAAGTCAACACTATATGCTGAGTGAGTCAATGGCGGAGCCAAAGTAAATGTCTTGAGGAGGCCAATATCAAACAATCTTTGATATGAAGGTCATTTGAACAAAACTATTAGTTTAATAGAAGTTATGTATGTTTGTTAAAATAGGACAAGTACAAGAAAAGATGTGTATATTTTTTATAAAATTTTACACAAAGGAATATCATATACATACATACATATATGTATGTGTGTATTGTATGTATGTCTCTCTCTGTCTCTGTGCGCGCGCGTGTGTTAGAAGAGATTAACCTGAACATATGCCTTAGTATGGAGAGTTTTCTGAAATTTTGCGGTGGCCATGGCATGGCCACCCCTTGACACCCCTCGTCTCCGCCACTAGATGAGTGAAAGGAGTCATTCATCACATGTAGATAGGGGGCACGGGAAAGCTGTCTATGCATGTGGAGATATCCTTATTATTGTAAATGCTCAATGATTAGCTAGGTTGGTTCATATTCTGATTTGTATGCTATAACTAGTTCTAAATCAGCACTTTGATAATCATCAAAAAGATGCACTTGAGAAAAATGATTCTAAAAACATAATAAAATAAAACAGGGGAAGTTGACGGAAAAGTATGGAATTAGTTTATTTAAAAGTGAGATGTTGATGGAAATACATAAAAATATGTTTTAAGTGAAGTACTTGATTACAAGTAATAAGTGCGGAAAAATATGTTTTAAGTTCTTGGTTACAAATTTACAAGTAATCTAAAGTTTGTCAAATTACTTTTTTTTTTTTTTCAAAAAATTGTATGCGAAGACAATATGACTGTTCAGCATCCTTTATCAGCAATGATATTGATAACACATCTGACACATGGACAGCATTGCTATTAGTATTTAACAATGAAAGTCAACACGTGTAACAATGCCATGCCAAGGTGGGAACCCATCTAGTGGTGGCTGTTATGCAGTTCCTTGCAACCCATCCATGAATATTGCTACTGTGGATGGGGTCCTTATACATATGAAAGTAAAGTTGATGTCATGTCTCCAATCATTTTCTGGATCCATGTGGCTGTTCAGAGGAGCATCCAAATGTGACCAAATAATTCGGATGTTTTAGACATCACCTCCTTTTGGCCAATCCCAAGATCAAAGGGAAAGTTGAGTCCACCTAACATAATGGCCTCCACATGATGTAACTCCATATCGATCACTGGGAGCCCAGTAAAGTCATCTCTTGTGGCTCACCAGTTTGTATCATCATCATTGTTGTCATCACAATCTTAATCAATCTTCCTCAGCACATCATAGATGGTCCTTTGAATGCCCTTTCTTGGACAATTTTCAAGAAATGATTTCTCTAGTGATGCCTTTTGATCTAATGCAAATGTTCATTAGCTTCAACTTCACTTTACTTTTTCTGATCCTAACTAATGTAGAATTTTAGTAATATGCAGATGATACGATTGAGATGCACTAGTTATATGTGTGTACGTACATTCATACGAAATTTAAAAAAAGAAGATAAAAATAAATGAATAAAAAAGGAACTGAATGATCTTTTGATCGGATGGATGCAATTCTGCATGCGGAAGAGTTTTAACAGCTCTGCCCGCAGAATGAAACATATAAATTTTTTTTAAAATCATTAGATCTTGATCTAAAGGTCTATTTCTTTTCAAGCGATGCGGTTGCACCAACTTCCCCCATTGCTTTGTGTTTGTCTGTACATACATATACATATCAAGGTAGGCCAACTCGGGGGTCGGACTCGGATCGGTCCGGTCCTGACCGAGTGGATCGACCGATCCGATCCGATCCCCAACCGGTCCGGACCGAGCCGGACCGGTTTGGCCGATCCAATTTATAAAAAGGGAAAAAAATAGAAGAAAATAGGGAAAAAATAGAAAAACAAGTCCAAAAAATAAGAAAAAAATTCAAAAAATCAGGAAAATTTATATTTACCCAAAACTTATCTAGGACCTTGGGTAAGCTCTTGAATTTTTATTAACTTTGAAAAAAACTTGAATACAATACATGGGGGGGACATAAAACCTTACCCCTAAGTATTACATGATAATAAAAAAAAAACACTCACACAAAGTGACAGAACAAGTAGACATACATTTATTCTAGCCTTACATTGTAGGTGCTATACAAATGTTGCACATAATCGGCCCAAGACATATAAGCTTGGTAACATTGTTCATATTCCTGTACAAATCAGTTATACTCATCTGTGAATGGGTAGATTATTGTCACCGGTATCCATCCTTGTGTCTTTGGCTCATGATAAGATCCTTCTGAGGTTGAGGATTGATAAGAGGAAATATCTGAAGTTGGAGGATAAGTGGGATATCCTCCTAAGTAACTCGATGCATCATAGGGTGGTGGATGTTGATAATATGTACCTGGATATCCATAAGGACTATAACCCTCTAATGGAACTTGAGAGGATGCATCAGACGAATGCTCTTGAGAGGATGTTCTCTTTAGGAACTATTGTTGTTGTTTCCCTTTGCCTTTATTTGTTGCTGATGTGCCCTTAGCCAACCTACTGGAGTGGTCATCATCCTGCGTAGCATGCGTAAATTCTTGCTCTCCTGTGAAAATCATTGGAGGAGCTTCACCATGTTGACTTGATCCACGTCCTCGAGATGACCGTTGTTGCAAGGATCCACCTTGACTTCCATGTGGATCATCATCGTCATCGTCAGGGGTAGTCGTTGCCGAAGTAGAGTCGTCTGAAGTTTGGTAAACGACCTTGTCGCTCGGCTCTGGTGTCTCGCCTGACTCATCTTCTTGTACAGTTTCTAAATCTGCAATATCAACATCCATTAGTTTGCCTTTACCCTTACCTGAACTTTGTGGGGTGGATTTCTTTTGCCGTTTTGAAGGAGGTGGAAGTTGAAACTCAACGGACAAGGGGACACCATCTAATTGTCCTTCTGCCCATGACCGATCGTTTGGATCAAATTCTGATGGACTCAAAACATTCCTTGCATCCACCCATGCATTCAGTGGGTTCTGCTCCTCAAATATCTCGTCCAGATCGATTGGTTCCTCAACTTGTTGTTCTGCTTGCACCGGTCTTCCAGCAACTTCATCTCTCCATCGTTCTTCTTCTCTTTGGTTCTCTTGAATTTTTTGAAGATTCTTTAATTTCAAGCGCATGTTGTAGTGGCAAAAGACCAATTGCTCTAATCTCGCTAAGCTTAATCGGTTCCTTTGCTTGGTGTGTATCAAGCTAAATGTAGACCAGTTCCTCTCACAGTCAGAAGAGGAGGTGGTTTGGCTCAATATACGGATAGCAACATAAGCAAGATCTTCATAACCTGGAGCCTTCCCATGATCCATCCACCAATCAGCTGTAATTCCATAATGATCCAACTAACAATTAGTATTGTAATTTGTAAAGCCTATGCATGATAAGTTGATAACAATTTTTTGAAAGTATTAGTTATGTGTAAAATTCTAAATACCTGGTGAAAGCAACATGACTGCCCGTTGAGCACGATGAGTACCAAAATGTAATGTCCGGAGCCTATAGTGATGCATTTTGTTGCATGCTATGATAGCTCGATCCTCATCATGTAACAAACGCCGAATTACATTTTGAGTCCCACGGAGTACTTCTTCATCATTGGGCGCATGTTGAGTAGCAGAGCTATATTGGTATCTTGGGTTGAAGAAATGACCTAAAGAATTGAAAAATAAATTAAAAATGAAATAAAACTTATAGGAAATAAAATGGCGACCAATATGGATTGACTTATTTTGTTACCTGCCGCATGCAAGTCATGGTGGAGTGTCCTATCCCATCTTGCATCTATAATATCCCACCACTTTCTGTATGTATTTTTGTTGGCCCTAGCAATGTCTTCCTTTGCACGGTCCATAGCTTCATATAAATATCCCATTGTGGCCTTCTTATCTCCATCCACCATCCTCAGAACCCGCACAAGAGGTTCAACTACGCTCAAGATCATCTTTATATCCTTCCAATACTCTCGGCTCTCAATCAAGTCCTCAACCTGCTTCCCCTTGTCTCTAGCATCATGCTTCGCGTGCCTTGTCATCCAATCCTCCTATCCTTTACTTGAAATCATCTGCTTCAAGGGGCATTTTTGTGATTGTATACTCTCCAAGGAAATGTATGTGGAGGCGAAACGAGTTACTCCAGGACGTAGTAACTTCCTTTGTCCAGTGTGTTCACGCATCAACGTGAGCACATAGTTATGGTTGTAGATATATGATGTGATGAATTGGGCTGACTTCACTGTTTCAGTAATTTTTACATCTTTCCCAATATCTTCTAGCATCAAATCTAGGGAATGAGCAGAGCAAGGAAGCCAATATAGATGTGGCCTCTTCTCCATTAACATATGGCCAACAGCTTTATATGAAGCTGCATTATCTGTTACAACTTGGACAACCCGATCTTCTCCCACCTGCTCCACAATGTCATCAATTAACTTGAAAAGATATTCAGCATTCTTTACCTTTCCACTAGCATCTACGGACTTCCAAAATACAGTCACAGCTTGACAGTATATAAGGAAGTTAATCATACTTCTTCTCGTAATTCCTATTCAAATAATGTTATAGATGTTAGCGAATGTCTAAATTAACTAAAAATATAATATGTTAATCTAAGATTCTAATTTCTAAATATGTTAAACTAATTCAATGTACTCACCTGTCCAGCCATCTGTCATTATTGTGCATCCTCTTTCATCTCAAATTCGCTCAAACGACTTGATATACTCATGGAGATCACTTACCTCTTGAGGAAGATAAGTGTTGTATATCTCCTTGGGGGTTGGTCCAGGAATACCCTTACCCACATCTCCAATAGTCTCAATCATGTCCTCCCAATAAGGACCCTTTGCAGCATTGGCATGTACACTGTTATAAACAAACCATCTCGAAACAGCACGACCAATCTTCTCCTTGCATACCTTCAGGTTCTTCATAGCAGCTGTGATTGATGGTTGTCTACCTCTCCGTCTTGTTAGGAAAGGATCTATAGGACCCACTCTAGGATCATTGTCCCTAGTCAAGTCATGAATTTCCTCCTCGTTGGATCCATGTCCGGATCCACTCCCTTGCCCAACGTGTCGACCGGTGCGTCTATACACATCCTCATCAGTAAAAGATCGTCTACTTTCGTCCATGGCTCGACGTATATCATCTTTAAATTAAAATAAATGATTAGACTAATTTAATCGAGATGAAGTATAAAGAAGTAAATAATTAATTGAAAATTTTAAATCAAAGAATACCTCGAGAAAAGTCTTCAAATGCAGTGGATCTCCTTCTGGTAGGGTCTATGTCTCCCTCCCGAGATCTATCTCCCGGAGGGTGAATATGAATACCTTGACCTGAGGGCCGTGTCATTTCCTCCCTAATTTGGCCTCTCATCGTTGATCCTGCTCTTTTTTCCAACTCTCTTTGTCGTAGGTAATTTTTGAATTGATTTTTTACCTCTAGTGGTGCAGCAGTACAAGCCTTCACTTCTCCTTTGACACCCCCAATATGTATTTTTAGACGAAAAACTCCACCCGAAATAATCCGACTGCAGTAGTTGCATTTGACTTTGCGTGAAGCCATGTCTACGACGGTGCAGTGGTTCCATCCCGGGTCACCACGAGAGGTGACAGATGTGGCCTCATTATGCTCAGAAGTCGACATCTTTAAAAATAAAAAGTATATTAATAGGGAAAGAGATAATTAGTAATTAACTAATTACATAAAGAGAAATGGTGAGAAATAAGAAAAAACATAGAGAAAGAGAGTGAGATTTCATATCATACCTCGAGGGAGAGTGAGAGACAATGAGAAATAAAGCTACAAAGACAAAAAGAGGTTAGAGAGAAAAATTAAAATGCAATAAAAATAATATGATGAAAAAAATTTGATGTAGTCCGTCGGTCCGTCCTTTAGAGTTTAGAACTCTAGAGAGTTTTGGAAGTTTGGAGAGAAAGAAGTTAAGAGAGCTTTGAGTCTTTGAGAGAGTATGAGAGCTTAGAGTGAGAGAGAGAGAGAAGTTTTAGAGAGAGAGAGAAATGAGAATTTGTGTGAATGAGGGAGAGAAGGGTAGGAGGGGGTGTTATAGGGACTTGGGGGGACCTGGAGGGGCTTAGAAGCCCCTCCTAACCGCTGGGAACCCATTTGAATGGGTTCCCAACGGCTAGTTCAGAACTAGCCGTTGGGTGGCCGGGTCGGCCGGACCGGTCCGACCCGGACCGACCCGGGTTGGGGTATGGCCGACCCGGCCAACCCCAACCCGATCCCAGCGATCCTGGCTGGGATCGCTGGGTCGGGGCTCGGGGTCGTGTCGGACCGCTCGGATTCCAAGCGGACCGGGCGATCCGATCCGACCCGGCCGACCATGATACATATACACATATATGGAGCTGATACTATGCACTCTCCTATTTATGTCCACCATTAGTGGAATCCTAAAATTTAGAAGTGTTGCACTGGGCTCCCCACATGCCCACATAAGGCATGTGGGGCACCTCGTGCGCCCTTGTGAAATGTGGAATCATTACTCATTTCACGCAGGCACGTGTGTGGGTGGTTTCCAAGACTTCTTTTTTTAAAAAAATTGGCCATCGGATTTTAATCTTACTACTTATGATATAGTCTGCTGCCGACGGACGAACCCCTGGCGACAGACTGTATCACTTTCATATATAAATATATATACTTAACTCAACCCAACTCAACGAAGCCTTAATCCCAAATAATTGGAGTTGCTATATAGATTTTTTGTCTCCACTCTAAATAATTTTGTGCTATCTCTTCTGAAAGGTTTAATACTTCCAAATCATATTGTACTACCTTCTTCCAAGTTAATCTAGGTCTACCCCTTCCTTTCTTCCCCTCCTTTATCCTAATATGCCCCACTTTTCTAACTGGAGCCTCCCTAGGTCTACGTCTAACATGCCCAAACCATCTCAATCTCCCTTCTCTCAGTTTGTCCTCAATTGGCACCACGCCTACTTTTTCTCTAATATACTCATTACGAATTTTATCACGTCTAGTATGTCTGCACATCCACCTTAACATTCTCATTTCAGTAACACTCATCTTGGAGACATGTTACCCCTTCACCGTCCAACACTCGCTACCATATAACATTGCAAGTCTTATCGCCGTATGGTAGAATTTTCTTTTCAACTTCGTTGGGATCTTGCGGTCACACAAGACTCCTGTGGCAAGTTTCCACTTCACCCATCCTGCTTTAATCCTATGGCTAACATCCTCATCGCACCCTCTGTCTTCTTGGAGGATCGAACCAAGATATTTGAAATAGGTGCTTTGGGGTATTGCCATCCCATCCAAGTTAACTCCCTTCTTTTCGCTTATCCGACTTTCACTAAACTTATAATGCATGCATTCTGTCTTAGTTCTACTTAACCTGAAACCCTTAGCCTCCAAGGTGCTCCTCCAAAGCTCTAGTTTTCTATTAACTTCCTCTTGCGTTTCATCTATCAACACAATATCAGCAGCAAACATCATACACCACGGAACCAAGATATATATGTGAGCATGGCTATTTTGTTACTAATTAACAGGAAACATTCCTGTTAACATTTTTTTATGTCACCTGATGAGATGGTTCTGTGAATCAATGGTTCGCAAATATCAAGTAAGATCTACATATGCCGCGGCGCCTTCGACGCTGATGTTCACTGCAGGGTAGGGCGTAACCAGCGTGTGGGAGATGAGGATAGTGGAGTTTTGAGGCGACAGACCTACAGTAAAAATGGAAATGGATTGGTGGAAGCAGCATGCAACTCCATAGCATTGGATTCTTGGCGCAAGAGGCGGTTTTACGCATGCGGGTGAGCCTGCAAGCACTGCACAAGGTTTCCACACTGTTGTGGACTCCCCTGTGCAGCCACAATTTTAGACGGGAAAAGTTTCTCCATCGTTGTGGAGTCTCTCCTGGGGCCATGCGTTCAGATATTGGGGGCAGAATTTCTGTACGCCAGCTATACACCTTGCAGCGTGAATCTCTTCCCTAGATCCGAATAAATCCAATGGTTGTAAATAATGTTGACAGAAAGCTCGTCTGTTAACTAATAATAGAAAAGTACTTCTCTCTCTCTCTCATATGTATATATAGGGAGCTGTTACTATCTGCTCCCCTATTTAGGTCCGTTTGGAGCGGGTCCTTTTATTTAGGGATGTTGCAGCGCCTTTGGCGCCTAAAATTCATGAAGGGGTAGCCTAGATAGGGAAGGAAGGTTTGTTAAAAAAAAAAAAGGGATGTCCGATCACGCCTGTGTGCATCATGGGATGCCCACAGGGCTTGCATGGAGCGTCCACGCTCCCGCGTGATGTGGGATCGCGGGGTTCCCCGTGCACTCGCATGAAATGTGGAGCGCGTGCCTTGTGTTTCACACGGGCACGCCCTCTTCCACCCACTAGGAAGGAGGGTTCCGTTTTTTTAAAACTGGCCATCAGATCTTAATCTGATGGTCCTCGATACAGTCCTCTGCCAGCGGACAGAAACCTAGCAGCAGACTGTATATATATATATATATATATATATATATATATATATATAGTGGTGCAGTTTAACTGTAAGGTCCTACCTACCCCATCCCCATGTTAGAAAAATCATAAATTTTTAAATATTCAATTATTCCCCTTAGGATTGTTCTATCCCTTAGAGCTTAATTTTCACCATCCAATCGTAGTCAACTTGATTGTAGCCATCCGATTGTGTACATGCAAATTGGTGATGAATACTAAAATCCCAAGAGATGGAAATAGTCCTAGGACTAATCTAACTAATTTCCTATTGTTTTGTAAATTTTTAAAAATAAGATTTATGTGTACCCGATCGATGGCTATGATTGAGCTTCATGATCGGACAGTGAAAATTAAGTCCTAAGGAATGGAAACAAAACTCTAGGGGGGTTAAATTTGTAATTCTTTTAAAATCACATGCATTGTATATATATATATATATATATATATTACACACACACACGGGGAGAGAGAGAGAGAGGGAGAGATGCTAGAATGTGATGGGGGCAGTTGGTGCGACCCCGTCACACGAAAAATCTGAACCTTTAGATGAAGATCTAAAAGTTTAAATGAAATCCCCCCCCCCCCCCCACCCCCCCCCCCCCCCCCCACACACACACACACCAAAAAAAAAAAAAAAGCTAAAAGTTCCATGCATCGGAACAGTTCCGTGCGTGGGTTCCTTCCGCTTAGAACTGTTCCGCTGCATGGAAAGTGCCGTCCGATCTTTTGACCAGATGGTTATTTGTTTTAGTTTTAGTTTTTTGTTTTTAATTTCTTCCTCTCTCTTCTCACATCCCTATCGCTCCCGTGAATTTCGGCGCCTCAGCAAAAACATATTTTTTTCTTTCTTTACGTTCTTTTTTTACTGCGTTTAGATTAAGATCTGACGGTTCGTTATATTTGTGCGACAGAGTTGAACCAACTACCTCCGTAGCACTTCTCTCTCTCTCTCTCATATATATATATATATATATATATATATATATATATATATATATATATATATATATAGAGAGAGAGAGAGAGAGAGAGAGAGACTACAACACACCAACAGCCTATGTCTATCACCTCCAAGCACTACGGCTTCCCTCAATATCTTCTTCATCTCCTTCTACATGTGCTTCAGACATTAGCGCACATAGATGCCAGCATGTTCGTCATAGTGTTTCAGCTTACAGCCACAGAGATTATGATGACAAGCATGAGTAATTTGCACACGGATGTTTCTTTGCTGTACTTCGTAGATTCCTAATGGAGAACTCAGAAATCATGAGCCTTTTTTGGCGTCGTTATCATCCTTGATGGTGAGAATGCCATGTCCAAGGCAATGTTCCACACTATCATTGCTGATCCCTGTGCAAGATTCAGACAGGCTAATGCTGATCATGATGGATGCTGAAAGGGAGTGGGCAATATCTGAAACACTTGGTAGACATGCATCTTCTTCTGAAGGGTTTGCTTCTCACCTTTCCAGGGACTATTCCCTAGTGGAGGGTTGGTCATGGGTGGATGTCCGTGGAAGAAGACACATAGGGAATGCCTGAAAATAGAGGGAAAAGGGGAGGAGGTAGGTCAGGCAGTGTTTGACACGAGACACAGGCAACTCGTCCCAGGTATTTTGTAGCCTTTTTTTACCCATGAAAGTGGTTTCTATGGGGATCAAAGTAGTCAGTTGGGGAATGTTTGCCCTCAACCAAGAGAGCGTCCAACCCTGATCAGATGCCCTCTTACTATATGGCCAGGCCATTCCGAGATGCCACGCTCTATAGAGAAGGAAATGCGACATTAGACTATGCCACTTCTCTTGGTTCACTTCCTCAGTGTTCAAATGCAACAAGTTTCATGACTTTCCGCATGCTTTACAAGTGACAGCCAACAACAAGAATGGCTGCACGGTAATATTATTGGCCTGTGGGCTTTGAAAAAAAAAAGGGTTTAAAGACGGACTCTTTGCATTCTGTTGGCAGATACTTTGCTATCGAGCTGCTTGGTGTTCTCCCCCAGTGTAAGCAAGTTAAAGTCTGAGAATGTTTGTGCTTCCATTTTTTGCCATCTGTGGCCACTGTCAATTGTTACCTCATGTTGTCTTATTTAGTTATTTACAGTATTGATTTCGGTATCTGTCAAATGACTTCGATATTATGGACATTGAGCTTGGAGGTGTCTGAGCTAGTTAGCTGAAGGTGTTCTATTTGCAGGTCTCAGCAGAAGACAATTATAAATGCAATGGCTGTTAATGAAGATGGCGTCCTAGTAACTGCAGGTGCACATTCTTTACCTGATTTTTCCTTTTTTTGGGGTGGGGGTTGAGTAGAGTAAAATGTCGTGGCCATAACACACTCGGTTGCTAAAATGGGCTTTCCCCTCCATGACCCCACCCCACCCAAAATGCAAAGTCTGTTTCGTTGGTTAATGGGCAATTCCACTTGCAGAACCAAACAAAAAAAGTAAAAAGCTTGAACAAATTTTGATTTAAAAAAAAATTTAATTTCCTTCATTTCAGGTGACAATGGAAGCTTGTGGTTCTGGGATTGGAAAAGTGGCCATAATTTCCAGCAAACCCAGACTATTGTCCAGCCTGGTATTCATCTTCTTTCATATGGATTCTGTTCTTGACTACCATCGTGAATAAAGGAAGATTGATTCTTGTGCTTCTTTCAGGATCTCTGGACAGTGAAGCTGGTATTTATGCCCTTACCTATGATCTGACTGGCTCAAGGCTCATTACTTGTGAAGCCGACAAAACCATCAAGCTGTGGAGAGAAGATCCGAAGGCCACACCTGAAACCCATCCAATCAACTTCAAGCCACCAAAAGATATTCGAAGGTACTGAAGACGTTAAGTTGCATCTTGGTGTGGCAATTGAAGAAGTAAAAGAACATTGAGTATGGTTCCATCCTTGATCAACTTAAGGAATGGCCACCCAATCCCTGCATGTGATGCTTGTCTGGTCCTTCCCGAGAGTCTGGGTTGGCCATGTTCTTGTCCGAAAAACTGTTCTAACAAATTTCAAGCGAATCCACATTCTGAATTACCTTTACCACCATCAGGCAGGAGCATTGAAATGTAAACTGGCTGAGGTCTGGATTCCCTGGAGAGTCTTGTTTAATGGACTGCGGATATCAAGATGCATCCAGCTTCAGAAACATGGGTCTTTAAGTTCTACGGATGGGCTGCAGTTGCTATCACCAGCACAGCAAGGTGATTTTATAAATGCAACTGTGAAACCAGTGAACAGGCACCAGAGTGCCTTAAAGACAGTCAGGACAATGTTCATTTGCATCTTTCTTTGGAGTGGAAAAAGTATTCATGATGGACATGAACTGAGAATCTTAAGATCCTGTTTATATCTTGCTCTCTAAGTACATCTCTGTTCTTGTGTTGCCATTTTCGTCTTATGGAACTGCCCTTTACCACACTGTTCTTCACAAAACTCCAGATGAACGAAGAAAGTGATGTTGGTTAGATAAAATGCCCCTGTAGCCCCTCCAAAAATAAGTAGTTCTCAAACTCGTATTCTATTTTTCTGAACTCTCTCGTTGACTGCAATGTCCCAAGACATTGCAGCTGCAACCAATGTGATCGTGTGTAGTTATTTTAGGCCGTGTTTGACGTAGCTTCCATTTGGAAGTATTTTTGCATTTTTATGTAGTTATTTTTTATGGAGGTCATTAGATCTTGGAAATCATTTATGTGGTATTTTCTTTGTCTTTTGACTTCCAATCAGAAGTTACAATGGAGGAGTTTCCAAGGTTGGAGAAAAAGTAAGGTTGTTACGAAAGAGTTGACTTTTGTAATCAACTAAAATTAATTTTAACTTCTTTCCCTCAACTCATTTTATGTAAGAAGTGGAAGTTAAAAGTAACTTTGAAGTGGAAGTTGTGCCAAACATGTCCTTAATGTCCTATGGTGTGCAGCGGAAGTTAAAACTCGAACGTGCGAATTGCAGCTGCAATGCCTCTGATATATTACAACATGCATTACTCAATGATTAAACATAGTCTACTGCGGGTATCGTGTGACTTCACCTAATGGGAGGGTGGATTTCTTCACATGGTCTCCTATGGTGAAGCATAGAGTTAAGAGGAACATGTGGACACTCTTCATGCTGGTTGTGGAAGCTCCTGCCAAAGATGCCATAGGGTTGCAGTTTTATCACCACGGGACAAGAAAGTAAAACCGGATAAGGTGATTGAGATATATCACTACTATTACGAAAATCTATAAGTTTCTATAGATTACAGTATAAGATCACTTTGAGATAATAAGCGAAGCACAGATATCTAAATTTCATTTTTGCTGTAATTATTATTGCAAACGCTTTGAGCCATCTCACACACTTCATCATATAGGGCTTCAGAAAAGTAAGGAATACTTCATATGTTGTTTTGTGTTTGCAACGACCCTCACTCGTTGAGTTAGAAAAAAATGTACAAAAAAAGTTTATAGGAATAATAGTACTCTATTCTGTGGTGTTGTTTGGTATATTCTTTTGACATGGAAATCCTCATTTTAAAATTCTCAAATATTGATTTATGTTAGCTTTGAACTAAAAATTAAAATCGTACAAAATGAGTATCACTATGATTAACTGTGTCTTAAAACTTAAGTATTTATGTTAAACTAAATATTAAAGTATCAAAAAATAATATTTTATGTTACTTTATAGTATATCAGACTTAGGTCAAGTCTGAGATGTTTTCCCTATGATCACGTCTCCGGAGATTGACCTGGATCCAAACGCCTAAATAGGCAGAATCGTCGGATTGCACAGAATTTTCTTTTCTTGGAAAAAAATATCAGACTTTATCTGGAATTGAATCCTCACCCTTTGCGTATGTGCATACTCAGCCACTGCACCACTTCTTAAAAAAAAAAAGTGAAATAATATGCCTCATTTCATTCATTTTGCAGTTCGAACAGCCTAGTTATGGTTAAGAGAACTAAGATTAGGTAGTATTCAAAAACCTCAAATAAGGCCTGATTAAACTCAATTATTAGATGAATCGAACTTACGTATGGTAAAACTCAGCCAGTTCATTATCTATCTAAATAACTCGAACTTGATAAAAGTTGAACCCGATAATAAACAAATTAAATTCAAATCGAGCTAAGCTCAATTTGACTCAGCTTGTTTGCACTTTGCCCCCCTACGTGAGTTTAAACAAAAATCATTTTCAAGGCCATTTTAGGTTTACTCTTCAAGGTGACCTCAAAACCCTACCCATTTAACCTGTCTAATACCAATAACTTCAACGGGTCCTTTTCGGGTATGGTCTATCCACGCAAAACCCAAACGCACAAGAATCCCCTCGTAGAGCCGGCAGAATTTTCCCTCAAAGGACGGGCCTACACCCCATTGAAGGTGAACTCTGAAACCCTACCCATCTATCCTGTCCAATACCAATAACTTTAATGGGTCCTGTTCGGGTCTGGTCTATCCACCATACCCCTTGAAACTAGTAAACGTTAACAACTTTGTGTTCCGCGGGACCATCGCAACTAGCTCAATAAAGTCCTCTCCGCCAACGAGTGCCGCATCTGCCCCGCGAAACCCTAACGCCCGAAGCAGGAGCGCCGCCCCAGGACGCTTAGCGAGCAGAAGAGAAGACTGAAGAGATGAGCCGCGGGGGCAGCGCCGGGTCGGGGGCCGCGAAGGGTGGGAAGAAAAAGGGCGCCACCACCTTCACCATCGACTGCGCCAAGCCGGTGGAGGACAAGATCATGGACATCGCCTCCCTTGAGAAGTTCCTGCAGGAGCGCATCAAGGTCGCCGGTGGCAAGCCCGGCGCCCTCGGCGATGCCGTGACCGTCTCCCGCGACAAGAACAAGATCACCGTCACCTCCGAGGGACCCTTCTCCAAGCGGTAATCGTCGCCAAACTCACCTCCCCACCCAAGAAATGCGCGTCCTTTGGTCTTTTGTGATGGCTTGTGTTACGGGCTTCGGATTTCTTTGCTGCTTCAAGTTGGTTTAGGTGGATTTCTAGTAAAAAAAAAAATTGTGTGATGGGTTTTGGAATTCTTTAATAATGATCCAAGCTTTAAGTTGCTTTTGGTGGACTCGTAGTAAAAAGAAGGGTCATGTTGTGATTCTTTGTACGATACGTTTTGGATGTTTTGGCAAAGATCCAAGTTTTAAAGTTGGTGTATGTGGACGTCCCGTAAAAAGGGGGTCTTTTTAGCCGATGAATTCTATCCAAGGAATGGGGTTGGATCATGTGATACATCTACTACGATTTAAAGATCTAGCGGAGTAGCATTCTTCCTGTTGTTTCTCGCGTATAGCTTCTTTCCTTGACTAGTGCCATTACTAGGAAGTATTGTCTCACTGGTACGTTATGTTTAGGCAGCTGGATGGTCCCATGAGATTGGCCTTCGCATAATGGTCTGGGATGGTAAGGATGTAGTTTGCAGTCTGCATGTTGGGTAGTGTCTGAAATCTTTTGAAATAACTGTAGTTTATGGACCCTATTCTTACATTTTGTAACCATTCGAGGAGTTTTTATTATGCCAAAATAATGAGATAAAGTCACCACTCGTGATCATCATATAGTGCTGCTACTCGGTGCCTCTGTTCTTTTTAAGTATAACTCTTGATTTTTTTTGGTTTGGATTCTCATTGAAGTATTCTTCATTTTGTAATTTGTATACACAACAAGCTAAAAATCTTCCCAGTGAAGAGGCTTAGAAAGTCTACTTATATTTTGGTTCATCGTAGCTGAACAATCTGTGATTTTGCTGAGGAGAATTGATTCAGTTATATGAAATCCACGGTAGGATTGGTTGGTTTGATGCTAAAGACGCTACAGGACACTGAAATCTTGCATTTCTTTTGTTTGGATTGATGTAAAATACTATGATATTTGGATTCCTCTTCTTTGGATTGACATAAAATACAGCAATCTAAAATCAGGATTAATCATTTTGCAAGGGAATTCTTGGTTTTATTTTTCATTAAAAATGGCTGTAGACCAAAATTAGTGATTTAGTTTTGCTTGTTTTAAAACTGGCGAAGGATTCCACTGTTTTAGAGCAATCCAACCAAACCCTTTTGAGTAGGGATGACCGCAGCAGATATGTTCTCTTGTAGGGTGTCCTATATCAGGATATGATGATAATAAGAGTGCAGCTCATATTGGTTGGTTTCGGGAGGGGGAGGGGGTTGGGGTAGGGCCTTAGTGAATGAAATTTTTGAAGATCTGTCTAGATTGTCTATTGGTAACCAGCACAAATAACTTTTGTTTGACGAGTGATCGTTGATGTTGGTCTATGATTTTTACTGTTAATAATCTAAAGTGATTTATTTCTTGGTGCTGATATCTTCCTGCATGGATCATTTTTAGGATAAAGGAAACTCACTGCCAAAAATGTAAAAAGATTCAATTTTGCTATAAGATATCCAACATATTATCTTGCTCTTGTTCAAGCATTTTGTGTTCACGAAGTTTGCATTTCTTTATTCTAAAAATAAATACTGCTTGTATATTCAACCAAATTTTGCAACCCTTTTTTTTGGCTTGAGATGTTATTTGCCCCTTTTATTCGACGAGTAATCAGTGGTGATGTTGGTCTATGCTTTTTACTGTTAACAATCTAAAGTGACTTGTTTCTTGGTGCTGATACTTCACCAACAATGGAAGAGATTTAAGTTTGGTATAAGATATCCAACAAATCATCTTGCTTTTGTTCATTCATTTTATACTCACAAAGTTTGTATTTCTTTATTCTAAAAATAAATACTGCTTATATATTCAACCAAAATTTTGCAACCCTTTTTTTGGCTTGAGATGTTGTTTGCCCTTTTGGATTTCTGGTTCATTTTCATAAATTCATTTATATCCATTAAGTGCATGATATATTCATTTAGTCAGGCTTACTACTCACTCTCTCCACCACACACACCAACACACACACACACAAAAAGACCTAGGTCCTTTATAATTTCTGCAGCGTTGTAATTTAAAGTTCTTTTTTTTTTTTTTGACTGAACAAGGAAATGAGTGCTTCTGATCAAATGTTGACGTGGTTCCTTGCTTTTATATTCCCAGGTACCTGAAGTACTTGACGAAGAAGTATTTGAAGAAGCACAATGTTCGGGACTGGCTCCGAGTGATCTCCTCCAACAAAGATCGCAGTGTTTATGAGCTGCGGTACTTCAACATCGCAGAGAACGAGGGGGAGGAGGAAGACTGATTTCATTACCATCTTTATGTCCTGTGTTCAGGTCACTTCTAGCTTCTTGTTTTGTCTGAAGACTGCTATATCAAGATTCCTTTTGTTCTCTCGATAGGTTTTTATTACTGCTTTCTATCATGAATGTGTTGGGTAATTAATTAATAGGACACCAAATCTCTCTTTCGTTATATTTTGTCAGGAATTTCCTACTCGTTATTTGTGTAACGAGGTCATGTTTTGCCAAGATTGATCCAAGTCATGTTGGTTTTGTTGATTTGGGGTGTTCAAAGAGTGGTCATCCTGTTGTTTCGTGGTTAGGCCATGCTTGGCGTTACTTCCAATTAGAAGTACTCACAAACTCTCATCTATTATTTTGAGAAGGAAAAAAGTTAAATTGGAAGTGTCTGTGATTTTTTTTTTTTTTGACTTCCAACCGGTAATTCCAAAGTAAAACTTATGAGATCTAAGAAAAAGTGGGATGGCTAAAGAGGGTTTGACTTCTATAACTATTAAGTTATGATTATTCTCACTTAACATTATTTATAAAAAGACATGTTTAGTTTTCCATTGAAAGTAATTCTGCATTTCTATCTTAGCTATTTTGAGGAAATGAAATTAGAATTCGCAAGTCAATTTTTTAGTTATGTTTTAGCTTCTAATAAAAAAATACGAAGTGGAGCTTTTTACATTGGCAGACAACTGTGGTGTTGGGAAAGTTTTGATTTTTATAATTAATTATATTAGTTATAATAGTTCTCATTCATCCCTTTTTTCATTAAAATTTAAAAATTAGATACTAAAAATAACTTTTAGCTGGAAGTTTGCCAATCACGTCCTAAAAGCGACTGAAAGTGCTTTAAATAAGGGCTTTTTTGAACAAAGTGATTTGGTATGTTAAACATGTGTATCCATCCGGTCTCTCAAGGAATCAGATAAGCACTTATTTTGTTGTTCTTTTTTGGTTTTTGGTTCATAAACTTTCAATATGCTATCTATATTAATTCTTGCAATCTTCATATTTTTCTCAAAGTATCCATAAGCTATCCATAAACTTTAGACCTTCCTTAAAAAATCCTTTTGATTAGCAACCGTTAAAAGAAATGGCATATTAAGAATTTCTAGTATATTCTGATAAAAATATGATATATGAAAAAATATTTTCTAAATATCTTCTTTTATAGTTACCAATTAGATGGACCTTTTAAGGAAGATTGAGCTGTTGGGAATAGATATTTGACATGATTTGAATTGTTATGTATAGTTGATTTGAACTCGAATGTAGTCAATTGAAGATTGTACAGCTACTGTGGTGCGCTTACTCGGCGAGTTCAAAGTTTTTCCCCCACGATCATGTGGTGGCCAGATATAAGTAAGGTGTTCTTGAAGCTAAGCTTTAATGCAAACCATGGAATACGTAGAGTTAGAGACCTATCGAAAAGAGAATACGTTCCTTGGGCTGAACAAAAAGAATGTATATTTGTATGTGTAATTGGTTAAAGATGATATTTTCTAGCTTGTGAGAATATTTAAGCATTATTATTACACAAGATGCCAACATGTTATCCTGACGAAAATACGATACAAATTACTTGTATCGATCACACATAATTAAATTAAATTTTATTTGTTTAGGTGAGGATAGTTATTGTTGCACATCCACTTCACAATCTTATTCAAGATAGTAAAAACAAAAAGGATGTTCAACTTTCACTATATGTGTTTATTCAAGATAGTAAAAATGAAAAACATGAAGTTCAACTTAAAATTAAAATAAAATATAATTTTACTATAGATAAAAAAGTTGAAATAAGAAGGTGTGAAGGTGACAGCTTTTCAAGATAGTAAAAATTTATGTGGGTGAACTTGAACATCTATTTTATATGTTATGCCATTTATGTTTCTTTGGATGATGCCAGTGTGATTGGGTGTGTTCATCTTATTTTGATAGATAATTTCACTAAAAATTTGTTGAACTATTGTTTGCCAAACATACATCCTTAATTTAAAAGAGATTTTTACTTTGCAGTCCCTATAATCTTTCAATGCCCCTCAACCCCTCCGTAAAAGGTCCTTCTAGAGGGACTTTTTAAGGATGATTTAAGCATTGTGGGAGATTTTAAGAAAATATGGAGATTGCAGGGACTTATAAGAAATATCAAAAGGTTATAAGCATTAATAAGTAAAAATCCCAATTTGAAAATTATGATATTTTTGTCAAGCAGGTTAGCATGTGATTCATCTCATTTTTAAAAATTAAGATAAACTTGGATCGAAATTAATGAAAAGCAAAAGAATCAAGAAAAATTCTCTCAAACATCGTATTGGATAAAATTTTCATGTTCAAAATCATTATTGAAAAAGTATTTTCACAAGTTGAAGTTTAAGCAAGCAATCGGACCTGTGAAACACCTTTTCACTGTTCTGCTAACTGTTCCCTTCTACAGGCTAACTTAAGAAGTTCACGTTAGAACAATTTTTAACATGTCTATGAAATAGTTCTTTGGGAACAAAATAGCCTTGAGAGAAAGGTCGTCTCCAAATGCCCTATACATTATTTTGGATGTCCGATACAGATACATGCACATAGGAGGGTTATTTTCCAACTCGTTATGTTAGGTTTCCCATATCGCTAGAGATGTCAAGGGATACTTGAATATCTATTATTTACTTTTTTGGGTTTTTTACATGTGTACTCCTGAAAATACCATATTTACATTTATACTTCCAACTCTCACATATTATCATCGATACTCCTAAAATCTTCAAAATGTTGCATTTGTACCCCTCCGTCAAACTAAGGTGAATTTCAACAAAATGTGTCAAAAAAATTCTATAAATCATGATAACATCAGATGTGTACATATACAAAATTTTAGTCAATTGAGAGAAATATATGCAAAATATTAGTGGATTTAGAAGTATCTATACAAAATCTTTAGACGGAGGGATATAAGTACAACTTTCTAAAGATTTCAGAAGTATTGATGAAAATATGTGAGAGTTGAAGGTATAGGTGTAAAAAGGGTATTTTTTAGAAGCATGTATGTGAAAAACCCTAATTTTTTTTATTCATCTGTTCATCTATTGACTAACAAGTTCAAATTAAACGACCAAAATAAATCACCTTCTTGTTCATTAATCTGACCAACTCGGGTTTGAAAAGGACCCAAAACATTACCAACATCAGTGGGACACCTTTCTCTTAGTGAAACCAATCAAATGCTTGGATGAGCCAGCCGACAATTCGACTCGCCTCACTCAAGCTGAGCCCCTCACCGAGCTCTCCAAGTCTCCAACCATGCAGCCCTGCTGCTGATTTTGCAATAAACTACAGCTTCCACATCATCAACGCCCTCTTTGTCATCGTGAAACCTTATTCTAAGACTCTATAAACTATATGAGAGTAACTTGTTGCACTGGCCGCCAGTATTATGTCGGCTGCTGATGTTTTTGATTTTTTTTTTTTAAAAAAAACATTTTATTTGATCGACCCCATGGTGCAGCAAGTTACTCTCAAACTATATATATGAAGTAGATTATGCTAGTCGGTGAGTTTGCTACTTGGTTCCTACAGATACTATGTCCTATGCCGCAATTCAGCACCGCACCCTACGAATTCTGCTTGTTCAATAACATTTACTTATAAAATAAGCAAACTATGTACACCATAAGATCTACTTGCGGAGATTTGTGAGTTCAGTTGGTTCTTATTAAGATGCTAGCATTCCTTTCTCATTATGTCCTTTTGTGATTTGCAAAGACGCTATCTTTTTCAAATTTCAAATTGGAGGAAAGAACAGCTATAGCTTTGTAGTCTTGGTAATTTTGAACATCTTGGTGTCCTAATCTGTTATATTATTGATATTATAATCTTGTTTTCAGAAAATGCACAGGCTACTTGTAACTGACTAGTTTTGATAGATTTCAGACAAATGCTACTTTGCTTGGCACTAGTGTCACAAAGCCATGGCCTTTTATTGCCCAGGCACATTTCACCACGGTGTGCAGTAGTATCCTCTGATTAAGGGTGCAAATGGGTCAAGTGGGATGCAAATCCAAAGTAGATCTATGACCATATCTGTTCTTTCAGATTTTTGAGGTCAAACACACTTCAACAACTCATTGACTCACCTCCCACTCCACAGGGAATGCACGGACCCGAAGGATCCCAGTTCAACCCCGTAACCCTTCTGGAGGATCCGAACTCAAGACCTCCCCTCGAGGCCTTGAGCCAGCCCACCTAGGGGCTGCCCTCCATGACCATATCTGTTATATTATTAGTTTAGAATGGTCATCCATTAACGATCCCGTAAGGTAATAATTAGTCAGATAATCAGATTCTCAATGTAGCATATCCATTCAGTAACCTTATCCGTTGTACGTATCATTTTGTTTGCAGAATGGGGCCAGAATAACCGATATAAAAACCCTATTCTGATTTGATTGCAGAGAAGCCTAATTCTCCCAATTCCCTCAACTCTCCTAACTCTACTTGAAATGCCTAATTATCTCAATTCCCCCAATTTCACCTTCTATTTCACTCCTTATTCTACTTATTCCTGCCAAATCACTTGGAATAGCACAATATAATTCTCCTTGTTCTGAGTGGAATACCAACAACTTACCAAATCAAAATACCTCTTATTCTAGTTTAAGAAATCTCCAAAACCTTATTCTGGTCTAAACTATTCTGCCAACAAAGTGAATAGTCTTATAAATAATTGGGTTACCGGTTATCCCAACTCTGGAGGCAGGCAAACGTAAAGGGCTTCGGCATTTCTCCATACTTTTTTCTTTTTTTAATTTCCCGCATACAATGTATCTAGCTGCAACTAATAACCTACTCATTTAATTGTGAATGAACAACAAAAATGAAAATACAAAAACGAGTTGTATTATTACCCATTAAACTGGCACGTAAAAGAGGCACCAAATCAGAACAATAAAAAGGTGTGGGGAAAAAATATAAATGCTCCCCAGTTTGCTCTGCGAAACTACGCAAAATTGCGGCTGGCGGTGAAATTTGGTATCCAAATGGTCACAACTGACTTCAGTGTAGCACATTCAACAATGCCATGGTGCTGAGCATACCTGCAAGGGTGGAATAAACTATCTTGGAAGAACAGGCCGTAGAAGTGCTAACTCTGCAAGACTTTGGCCTTGGGCCTCTTTCTCTTGGAGGAACTTCTGGTGTTGGCTCCGGCTTTTTTTCCCTTTGAGGAACTTTTGCTGGTTTTCGCTCTGGCCTGGTCCTTTTTTGGGTTTTGTCGACTCTGCTTGGATTCTGCTGATTTTTCGTAAGGGTCAACTTCCTCAAACTGAACAGGTTTTATTATAGTACCTGGTTTCTTGATCACCTGAACAACGAGCATTTAAGATCAGTGAATTTGCAGAGTTGTTGGTTAAAAAAGAAGTGGGAATGCAACTAGAAATGAGCAGCGATGCAGCGTGAGTTCCTTTCAGAGTCTTATTCCCCCTCCCCCCGGCCCGCGTCAAGCTTTGGCTTCAGCAGAAAGGCACTAAAGTATGATTCTATTTCTGACATCATTTAGCTACTGGGAGAAGACAGAAGACTTGGGAATCAGTCCAATACAACCTTGTTGCCTCTGGCGAGTGACATTTTGAAAACATAAAAATCGGCAATACACCAATTTCAAAAAAATAAAGGCAGTCCTGCTGCAAGGCTTCTGTCACTATTAGGTCGGGAAGAGTCGATCATACACAGCCATGCCTCGGCTATTTACGTAGGCTGTTTCTGGATTTGAACCCGTGACCTCCAGATCAAAATGGAGCAACCTTAATATTCCGGCATGGCATCCCCTCGATGCATCATTCTCAAGAAAGATTTTTAAATACTTCTGAAGAAGGTTTTAAGCCCCAAAGCGTCTTCAAAGAATGGTGAGTCCCAAGGTAAAGTCGGTAGTAACCTCAAATGAAGGGAGAAATTGGGGACAACAACGACCTCTACCTCTAAAAAATGTATAAAAATAACTTGGTCTTTCTAGGGCACATCTATTTGATTAATTTTAGATGTCGTTATTGTGAAGGTCCTGGAATATAATGCTCGTCATGTCTCAATATGGAAAATTAACCACGTGAACACCTGATGAAGAAGAATCAGCAGAGGACGGAAGTCAGAGAACGGGAGTATACTCCAGCTAATAATACTCACTGCTGGGCGGTTAAGTGCACTAAGTGATATCGCCGGGTTGTATTCAGGTCCAATGGGCATTCTGATGCTCTGCTCAAAGACTTCCTTGGATGTAAAAGGAAAAGGTAACGTCGCAGTGTGGAGTTTGTCTGCCTGAAACCACATACATCAGGATCCTTTATTAGTCAGTAAACATGTGAGTTAACCTGTAAAAACTGAAACACTTCCCGAAAAGTGAGTTACGAATATTGATGCCCCCTTCTGCAAGTAAAGGGCGTAGTTTCTTGACCAATATGAAACAGGTGCCGTATTTTGGTTACTAAGTCATGTTTCGACTTCCAATTTAAATGAAATCTTGGAAAGTGTGTGCATACTGCACAGAGCAGTAAAGAGGTGCATATTTTCAGAAACAAAATTGTGCTAAATTTCCAGAATGATTTTTGGCGACATGTCAACATGGCTACTCCATAGCAGCCCTATTAGCAAGGAGGATAAAAATGCCATTTTTATACACAAAAATTTAGTTACAGTCAATCTTATCTGCATGAACGTATGATAAGTCTCACCAGATTAGACAGATTTAAAAGAAAAAAAAAGTACTAGCACTATAGAATACGATTTCAGATTAGTTAACAACATCACCTATTACTCTAGGCAAGCTCAAATCACAGCATCAATAAATAAAAATCAGAAAGGGTTTGATTTGAGAGAATGCTGGATGCTTAGAGTTTACCTTCTTGTCAATCTTCTCAGAAATAATTACATGCTTGAGATGTGCATCCTTCCTCTTCTTAAGAGCTTCTTCCCTTTTTCTTTTAGCATCTTCATGCTCATTTAGCATCCACTTTGGCAAACCTTTCTTTTGTTGTACATGAGTCCATTCACCCCAACCGGGAAGCAAAACTGGTTTTTCAGGTTCAGGAACTTCCTCATTAAGCACTTCCATCTTTTGCTTCTCGAACTCTCCTTCCACATCATCACCAGCAAAGGCACGGCGTACAAGGTCTGCTTGAGATGGAAGCTCATATTTTGGTTTGGCACCAGAAGACAGAAAACCATCCACCATCTCTTCATCAGACTCCACATCACTATCATGAACAGAAACCTTTGGATAGAAAATTCAGTGTTAAGTTGACACGCCAGATTATACATGGTGACAAGTGACAACTCAACTGGAAAAGTCAGACATACCAAATCCTGGTGAGGCAAAGACTGGTCTGGAGCTGTCACAGGATTGCTGCTGGTGTTAGTCACCACCTTATTACTCTCTATCTGCCAATCATAATCCAAACTTACCAAGGCAAAGAAACATAAACTCAACAATGACAAATACCATAAAGAGGAAAACAGTACCTTTTTAAAGGAATCAGAAACAAAAATTGACACATCATATGTTGTCTTTGGGCCTGCTTCTTTTGAGATATCATCAAAACTCTGCATTCCACAAAGCAGCAAAAAAAAGAGAGAGAGTAACATGCATAGTTGTATAATAATTGACAAACCAGATTGAAATGTTTCGGATTCTACTCTACCTTAAAATCATTTTCATGGTCCACTTTCGTTTTCTTAGAAAGCCCTGAATCGATCTGAGCCCCGGAGATTGAATTATTTTCTTTGTGAGCCGCTGGAGCACTCCTGTCCATGTTCAAATCAGCTTCACTGTCACTGCTGTCCCCAATAGTATCTGGTTCAACTTTATCAATGTTTTGTTGGGGCTCCTTTATAGATGCTCCAAAAACTCTCCTGCCACTTGATGCAACTAATTCTGAAGTAGATGTATCATTGCCATTGTCAAGCTGCCTCAATGATGAATCATACCCTTGAATGGAAACCTGAGCTTCCTCAAGAAGAGCTTCATTTTTCCTTTTTAGTCCTCGAACCTACACATGAACACTGCAAGCCATTAAAAATCACCATAAAGAAATTTGCTAGCACATCATAATTATGAGGACAAGTTTGAAGAAGCAATAATGGGGATCAAACATTATGATTCAAGAAAATTATCATTAACTGAGAATTCAACACATGAATTGGAAAGCGTAGAAAAAATATAATTAGATAAGATTGACCAATAACCAAAAAGAAACATGTTCTTCCTAGCTAAATTCGAAAGTTAAATATTCATCTAATGCATGTAGTAATTCATAGAACCTACATAGTTATAAACAGTCATACCACCCACCATAAATAAAAATCCTCTTACTGAATAAACAAGACTTTTGTTTAGTCAAGATCACATTTTAAGACATTTAGGCAGCGCAAACTCTAGAAACTATAAGGACGTGAGGTGGGTGCAAGCATGTAAAACATAGTTCACTGACATGGAAGAATGGACCAAAATATGCAAGCAAAGGGTCAAGCTGAATTATGTCCTACAAAAACATTGCTATTAGGCTCATAAAAAATATACTAATGCAAACAGCAGTTGCATGACTAAAATTGTCAGTATATACTGTACATAAACAAATAACCATGATGGGCGCACTTTGGGTTCAAAATTTCATTCATGATAGGACTCAGCCAGTTCATGCCCTGTGAATCAAACCATGATGGGGTCGGAGTTGCAGAAAAGAGACGAAGCATAAAATGTAATGATGTGTTCTAACTTGGGAGCCCAACAGAGAGCTAAGGTAAATCAGAAGATTCAGAACATAAATATTTAGGACATTACATGTACAAGAAAATCAAGACGAACTGAGGGCAGCTTTTTAAGAGAGAAACAGGCCCCTGGGGAGTACTTTTGACGGTCGAGGCACTAGTATATTTTTTTATTAACATGCAGGGCGAGAGGAGCTTTTGGGTAGGGAAGAGGAACAGTGACAGGTATGCAACCTAGATCCTTGACCTGCATCAGACTGACCATAGTCAGAATAAGGACATGCCAGATTGGGAAAATAGTACACTGGCTCAAATTCTCCAGCTATAACCGTTGCATCAAGATCCTATCATGTTTTATCATTTCTTCTTTCAGCTTAACCAAAAGCCATCCTGAAAGTGATGTTTAAGGATCAAGTAACACTGCACCACAAAGAGGCTCTCCAGTGTGCAAGCTACTGGTGCCACTACTGTAAGCTTGGAAGGAGAATGGCAGATAGACAATTATTCAAGGTCAAGCAGACAGTGAGGAATGGACACAAGGACACTCATCTCAAGGCTTACAGGAGGGAAGACAATCCCATATGTGCCTCTCCAAGTCTGTGGGTAGTTAAGGCTGGCCTGTTGATAAGATTCTTGAATTAAGAGAGGGGGGGGGGGGGGGTGTCAAAACTGGGATCAAACCCTGCAGCAAAGAAAAAGAGGTGAGTGAGTTCTAAACAATTCAGAAAGAAGAATATTTTCTATTCAAACCAAATAACAGAGGGACTGATGGTGGGGCTTGGACCGGCGAAGGAAAGTTCATCCTGATGAATGAAGAGCAAGGAATGGCTAGGTTCTTCACTAATTCTAATATGCAGGATAATAAACCTCTGCCTGAACTGGATAGGTTCTTGATGTCTTGATGTCCAAAGAATCGCCAAGGACCCATTTGTTAACAATATTGTGTTCAGATTGTCGGGGATAACTTTGGAATAGCTATTGGAAAAATCAGAATAGAGGGTGGTTTAACACATGATATTTTGCTGTCATCATTGCAGGTTTTGGGACCAAGGTTCAAAAACTCGGCTCGAATCGGCATGGATCGGCCGAGTCGGACCGGTTTTGGGCCATCCGTGCCGATCCCGGGTTTCCTGGCCGAGTCCAGGACTCGGATCGGGCGATCCGAGGCAGGATCGGGCCGGATCGGCTCGGATCGGCCCGACCCGGCCCCCAACAGCTAGTTTGACTAGCCGTTGGGGGTCAACCTAGCTGTTGCTGGCCATTCCCAAACGGCCAGCAACGGCAAGTTTGGGCCTTGGGGGTCTATTTAAACTCCCCCAAGGCCCTCCTAAGGCCCCACAAATGCCCTTTGAGCCTCCTAACATTCTTGCTCTCTCTCCCACTCTCTTGATCATATATGTAAGTTTATTTAAAGTTTTTTTGTCCAACAACATCTTATGTACTTCAAATCAATGTATTTCAACACAATTATGCATTAGACTTGTGTTTTATATTTTTTTCATTTTTTTCTGCTATCCGAACCAGTTGAGCCTGACTCAGCCATGATCGGTTTGACTCGGATCGGAATCGGCCGATCCGATCGGTTTTGGACCGGCCGATCTGGGACCCGATCCCGGGTTTCTTAACCTTGTTTGGGACTTCTAATGCACCTCGGCTAGTGCGCCGCTGAGGTGGCCCTACCCCCTTCCTCCCTGGGCTATTAATATTTTAGAATTGTGGGAGAATCTGTTGGGTCTTTTTAAAAAATATGGGGGCATGAACATTAACAAACACGCATAAGCAAATCCCCAAACATCAAGGGAATGGCTGGAATCACCTGGATCGTCTGTTATCAAAGGCGTGCGAGGCGTTCGCCTAGGCGACGAGGCGAGGCGAGGGTTTGGCGCCTCGCTTTCCCGGTTTTCGCCTAGGCGATCGCCGGAAACGCCTCGCTCGCCTAGGCGCGCCTCACACGCCTTCAGCGCCTCAGGCCCGGTTCGTTTGGAGCCCACCAGCCCGCTACGAAGAAGCCCACGGCCCACTACGAAGAAGCCCACTGTTATAAGCCTACCCCCCTCCACCGGTTACCCTAAAACCCGCTTTCACTGCGTCCCGACACGAGCCGAGCGGCAGGCGATCGCGGTCTCCTCCGGCAAGGATACGAGCGGGCATCGGCGGGAACCGACTCCGGCGGCAGCGGAGAACTTCTCCGGCGACGGCGACGGCAGGTAAGTCGTATCTCTCTCCCTCTCTCTCTCTCTCTCCCGCTCTCTCTGTCTCTCTCGCACTCCCTCCTTCTCTGTCTCTCCCGCTCTCTCTGTCTCTCTCGCTCTCTCTCTCTCTCTCCCGCTCTCTCTGTCTCTCTCGCACTCCCTCCTTCTCTGTCTCTCTCGCACTCCCTCCTTCTCTGTCTCTCCCGCTCTCTCTGTCTCTCTCGCACTCCCTCCTTCTCTGTCTCTCTCGCTCTCTCTCCCGCTCTCTCTGTCTCTCCCGCTCTCTCTCTCTCTCTCCCACTCCCTCCTTCTCTGTCTCTCTCGCACTCCCTCCTTCTCTGTCTCTCTCGCACTGTCCCGCTCTCTCTGTCTCTCTCGCACTCCCTCCTTCTCTGTCTCTCTCAATCTCTCCGTCTACCTCCTTCTCTGTGTCTCTCACCCCCGACCCCCTCATTCTCTCTATTTGCCTCACCCCCTCTCTATTTTGTATAATAAGTAAATTATAAATATATATTTTTTAAAATGTCGCCTCAAACGCCTAGGCCATCGCCTAGGCGTTTGAGGCTGAGGCGACCCCCCGATCGCCTCGGTCGCCTCTCGCCTCTGACTACATAGCCTGGATCACAGTCTCGTCCTTTTGACTATAAAGCAGAATAGATGAAACTGACTGTCTTCAAATTCAAGATGGCATGGTGCAAATAAGCAGGCATGTACAGCTACAGTGGGAAGAAGAACCTAAAGAGAGCTTCGCTTGATCTGCTTGTGAAGGACACATGGCTAATGACAAGTTGAAACAATGGAGCTGGAAGAATTTGCTGCCTTGGCAGACATGAGGTGAAACCTATTTCAGGTTTACTAGAGTTTGACATTAAATATGATAAACAGGTCCCTGCATATATGAGATGGGAAAATATAAGACGCGGAAGGTGGAATGTCAAAATTTGATTTCAGCTGATAAGAGGACGTGCCGGCAATTCTTCAAAGAAAATCAGCTCATCGATCGAAGAATACAGCTTAATTCCATACTTCAGAATCAGCAGGAAGAAGAAAATTGAATTGAGCATCCAAAAATCCAAGACAGCGGCAGAGAATAACTTTGAGCTGCATCACCACATTATAAATCCCTGTGAACATCCATTTGGGGAGAGATCCAATGGCAGTAGAGGTCAAGATGATTTTTTGAAGTATTCCAGCAGAGGAAGGAGCAGAGTTGACCCAACCACTCACCGAGATGGATACCAAGGAGACAACCTTAGTATGGAAGGGAACTGACCGCAGGTCCAAATTGGTTCCTACTATTTTTATCAGCAACTCTGATATGTTGTAAATCAGGATGCGATGGACATGGTGAAGAAAATTGAGAACAAAAGGTTATTAACTGCTTCAGGTCAACATTCATAGTTTTCATTCCAAAGAAAGATGCTGAGAGAATCTCAGATTACAGACTACTTATGACTCTTAAATAGCCATTACTAGGTCATGACTAAATCCATGACCACTAGAATGAAAGAGGGAAATACATCAACTATCAGTCACAGAGGAATATGCTTATCTAAAGCTTGATACCGAACAAACATTTAAACATTTAATAGAGTAAACTAGGAAGCCATGCATAAATCCATAGCAATGGTGAAATTCAGAAAGCCTGTCCAACATCAATTCCTTTTTTTTTCTTGGGGGTTGAGAAGGGGGGGGGGGGGGGGGGGGGAGCTCAGGGGGCTGTGACAGAGTGGTAGTCTAATCCCCTTTATCTTTGAAATCATTGCTCAAACCCGACCTCATGTGACATCGAGCTAGCAGAGTAGACCTCCTTAAAGGTATCCATGTGGAAATAAAGGAGCTAGAGGTCACTCATTAATTAACAGACAACACAATTTATTCTCAACAATGGAAACTGGCAAGTATGGAAGGACTAATAAGTTCACTGAGAATGAAGTCGTTGGCAGTTCACTGAGAATGAAGTCGTTGGCAGGGGCATTTTGGAAGCATTTTCTCAAAACCCTGGGTACAACTATGGCCACAAGAAGGATCACATGAGCCAAAGCACTTACAATTTTCAGCAGGCTCCATCCACCTAGCAGCTGGACAGAATGCTTGAAACAAGGTCCTTATAACCAGGTGACAAATGGATCTTCTCAAAAGTCGTGCAATTGGGTCCTGTTTATTTTTTATCCGTGTTTAAGGGTTATGAGACTTGGAAAATTGTTTGAAGCATGCCACCTTCTGGACTGGCTGCAGAGTGGAGTGAAGGTGCTTTGCAAAGGAAATTGCTAGGTGTGGACAAGAATGTTTTATGGCAAGAATTATGAAAGTGAAAACCTTGAGAACTGAAGCAAGTGGAATCTTACGGCCACTGCATTGCCCTAAAAAATGTGGAAGGATACAATTAATCTTGAATGCATTGTTAAATGCTTCACCAGGTCTGAGCTAGGGTGAAGAAAGAATGTTAGATTTGGCAGACTGACTGGTCCTAATGATACATTTTCACATTATGTTTATGTGGAAATTTTCAGATGTGTACAAGCAATGAATAGATCAGTAATATGGCACTGTGAATGGGGATTTCCAATGTGCACCTTTGGTGGAGTATAAGATTTAGAGGAAATCTAAAGGAGTTGTTCCCTCAAGTCTAAAAGCAGTAGGTCTTAAATTGGGAACATAGAAGACTTTGGTAAATGGAACAGAAGGTCTCTTCTCTGTGAAATCTATGCTGAACTTTCTACTGGTTGGAGGCATTCTGTAGGTTTATGCACTGCAATTTACAAATGCATGACAGGCTGAAAATCTTGTAACTACATATTTCAAGACTGTGGTCCCAACATAAGTGAGTGCTAATGTTGAAAGTGGGTAATATAGCAAGTGGACCAACCTGATCCATGGTCCCAACAAACTCGACCAATTCATATTTCTATGTATTTCAAGATCATGGTCCCAACCAATGCAAATGCTAATATTGAAAGTATGCGAACCTGATCAATGGTCCCCACCGATTCTTCTTTCTAAGATGGTGGGTTACTAACAAGAATGCCCCAAAGAAAAAAGTTTTCTGTTTTCATCCCAGATGGTGAGTTCAACTAAACCCCAGAAGCTGCAGAATACCAACGTAGCTGTTCCGATTACCAAGTCATTTGTGAAATACAGAAATAGTGTAAACATACTTGATCATTGTTCATGTGCTGCTTGACATTTAAATACCTATGATATTATCAGATACATCAGCTAGATTGGACAAAATATACAAAAAAATATTTGTACTCAAAGACATACCATGAAAGGCAGTGAGAGCACGCCTGATTTGGGCACATCATCCTCATCTTCAATAATTTGGAGTGTCTTCTCCTTTGCACTTGTAAGGAGCTTGGATATCCCTTTATCATCTGACAGTTCATCGTCATCTTCATCATCATCACTGCTGTCCTCACTACTACTAGTGTCCTTCATAGAATTCATTTTCCGGGTCAAGAGTGCATGCTGATGAAGCTGTTCAGCTATTGCAGCCCTAGTGCCTTCATCTTGAGCATCTAATCCTCGCTTCATTATACGCTTGGCCCATTTAGAGCTGTTTTTGTGCTTCAATGTCATACGCTCCTATGTTATATAACAGTGTCAAGTTCACTTCTACGGAATTCCTTAAAAAAACAAAAAAACTGACCCATTGCCATGCACAAAACATCCACAAGGATGAAGAGTAAATTTCTCACCTCAGCCCGTTTGAATTCTTGTTTCAAGGCTTGGTCTTTGATGGTCTCAGGATCCAACTGAATTTCAGCTGATGCTGTCTTAAGTCTATCTTTCTTCAACATGCGATGATATGTCTTAGATTTAATTTTTTTAATACGTTTGGCTTTCATTTCATGCCGGAAAAGAAGACTCCGCATCTTAGCTAGACGATTCTGGCGCTCTTTCACATCCTCGACTGAGATCTGCTTGAGTAAAAGAAAACAGTATGCACTTGAATAAAATAGCAATCTTAGTAAGGTCTATATACACAAGCTCACCTTCATGTGCCTAAAAAATAAAAGGCACATAAAACCAGATCACAGGAACTTCAATTTTTAAAACACATGCAGCCAGACCTAACAAATGTAGTAAGAAGACCTCAGATGGCTCCCATTCACATGGAACCTTGCTTCTTGTTGAAGAAAATATAAATTGGATAGTAAACGTAACACAGACACAAAAAAATGCCAATATGAATGATCTAAAATAAAATCTAAGGAAATAACAAATCCAAGAAATACCACAGAAGATATAAAGCATACTCAAGAACACAAGTAGTAACTGCAATTTCAACGTAAAATGTGATACTAAAATAGAAAGCATCGATATTTGAGATCTGAAATTTCATTCGAAAAAAAAAAGTGGATCTGAAATGTGTCATGGATCAGTCAATTGAAAAAACATGCCATCAGTTCAGTGACTTGTCTTTGGAGTGTGAAGAGTAAATGTCAAAAAAGAGAAGCAAAATGAGTTAAAAAGGACCACGAGGAGGATCCAAAGGGCCGACAAAATATATGGGAACCATAGGATCTTATCAAGGATGCTGCAGGTCAAGCAAACTTCGAAGTTTAAAAAACTAACCAAGTGAAGTGATTAACAAGTACATGTTTACCAATCTAAGCCAACAAAATGTCCCTTGACCCTAATGATCCACATAAAATCTGAAGTTCTTCAACAGAAAAGAGGTGGCAAAGGATGATGCACATAAATGATTTTGCTGTTCCATGTTTCCCAGTATAAATTTGCTTCTCTACAAAAAGAAAGACAACCATATGAGAGTAACCAGTATGGATCCAATCACTCTTTGGATGTCAAATATAACTTATTAACACACCATAGGGTACCAGGTAAACCTGGGTCTTCGCAGAATCCTAGGTTTCAGATACTCCGTGGAGTGAAGATCATTACAGCCTGAGTGATTGATCATGAAGTCCGGTAATAAATCGTCCCGATGACATTTTTGATCAAAAATTCATAAGTACCATTTGAAGCACACTGTGGAAGCTACCCCTTCCTAGCTCACTAATTCTAATAGAATAAAAGGCATATTAAGCGACTGAATAAGCATGACAGAAAATATCAAATTTGTAGGTCTTATTTAACACTAAAGATTTATACATGTATTGCAGTCACGATGCCAAGAGAAATTAGAGTCAGCCAAGACATCTTGGAAGCTAATTCTAATAGAATGAATAGTGGCATCTTAAGCCATTGAATAACCATGACAGAAAACGTCAAATTTGTGGGAGTTACTTAACATTAAGAAATTTACACACGTATTGCAGTCATGTGCCAAGAGAAACTAGAGTTAACCAAGACAACGAAAAGAAAATATCAATGATATTCATGAATATCTTCATCATTATACCTCATTGAGCTCCAGTAGCCTAGACCCATCCTTCTGGTGAGCCTCCATAATCTCTGGATTACGGACCAGCAAAGCCATTTTCTTCTCGAACTCTGTCCTTGGCTGAAACTCGGATGCGATCGCACCAACAGTAGAATAACCAATGTCTACATCTTCGTCAAAATAAATAGTGGGCGCTTCCCGGTTCCTCTTCACAAGCGGCTCCCATTTAGCCATATCCTTCTTCGAGTGCTCGTAGGCCACTTTTCTTTCCAACCTTTCCCTCTCCACCTTCGGAAGCGGCACAGGGACAGCACCCGATTTCTTCTCCAGCTGATTCAGCTTCTTCCTAAGGCTGCTGTACCCCGCCATCCCATGGAGAGGGTCCAGCAAATCCTGAACGCTGATCTGTCTCCCCCCGGCATCCCCGGCATGCACATCAGAGAAGACAGGTTGCTTCTTTTTCTTGTCTAAAACGTTCAAAGCATATATTTTTAGTGGATTGTCCGTTCTCTACTCAGCTCCCTACTAAGTAAGGGGGAAAAAGTGCAAATTTTACCTTGCAGATTCTTGGCAGACATGCCAGTGATCCCCTGAAGCATGCGCAGGTGCCTCTCCTCATCTTCCTCACCGCCCTCAGACCTCTCAGAATCATCCGCGTCGCTGCCAAGCTCCTCATCAGACGGCAAGTCCTCATCCTGCAAACGGCAACCCAGGAACCAAATTAGGGCTAGAACCCCACAAAGCGATATACCGTCCGTCCAAACCCCACAGAACCCCGAGAATCCCTAGCGAACCCACCTTGAAATCGTCGGGGAGTTCGTACTCGAGGCTCTCCACGGGGTCGAAGCGCCGGTTCTTCACCGTGTCCTCCTCGGGGACGCCCTCCTCGTACTCGTACACGTCTCCCCTCTCCTCCGCATCGGAGCCAGCGGCTTCGCCGGAGCTCCAGCCCCCATCCTCCAGCGACTCGAGCTCCTTGCGCAGGGCGGAGGGGAGCCGCGGCCCGCGGTTCATCCTCTTCTTCTCGCCCCCGCTCGTCATCCTCTTCCCCTTCTTCCCGGTCATCTTCTTCTGCTTCTGCTTCTGCTGAGCGGGGGCGCCGGGAGCCCTCGGCTTCATCTCTTTCCCGCTTCGCCACGCGCTCCCGGCGGCGAAGGCGATGCGGCGATGTCGGGGGCCAGGAAGGCGCACCGGGCGGCGGGGTTATACCATACACCTCTGCTCGTGCACACTAGGGATGGATGAAAACGGTTACTTGACGGAGAGGATACTACTTTTTTTCCTTATCCTTTTCTTTGGATAAAAAGTTTATCCTCAATCTCGATTCTTACACATTTATAATAAGAATATTGTCTTCAATTTTTTTTGAAAATGGATTTATCTTTTAAAATTGTTGAAAATGGATACAAGGTTAAATTATCGTGTAACATTATAATTCTATACAATTTTTTTTTTGTACAACTCTCATTAGCATTATAAGTAAATACATCTCAATTGCATAAATAGCAAATTATAAGTTTTTTATCAATGAGCATATAATTATGACTATTCTCCAAATATATCACTTAGTAGAATATATAATAATATATTAAGGTCACATCCATAAATAAAATATTAAAATAAATTACAGGTTTGACATCCTGTTTAAAATACACTATTTTGTATAGACATAAATCTATTTAAGTGAGTTCAATATTAAAGATCTATATGAGCAAGTCTACACATCCTAAGAGTCTAAATATGCAAGGAGCTCAATCTTTATGAGTTCAACATATCTAAATTGACTAATAGATCTAACTTTAGTCCAATTATACTAATGACCTGTTTACAACTCTACACATGTATTTATATGAAATCATGATAAAAGATCATTATGAAATACATATTTGAATATAATATTCTTATAAGAAAGTGAACAAGTTAAAATTATGATGAACTTTTTTCTCTACCTTCTTTATGACTTTAATTACATGTGTGTCTTCTTGTTTATCTAAGTCAAGATTTCCTTCTTTTTTATCCAAGTCAATATTTATTTTAAAACTTATTTTGTAAGACACACACTTCAACACAAGTCAAAATTAAATTAGAATCTCCCTCTCTCCTAGATCCTTTACATCTAATGATGTACTTCATCTTCTTTTTTATTTAAGTCATATTTTTTCTTTTATAAAGCATACTCAAATTTTCTTAAATAATTCAATACACATATTCTCTCATCATATCAACTATTTACATTTAGGAATTTTTACTTTTTAGTTCCTATGATCTACTCTTACAAACCACAAAACCCGGGTTTTGTGGTTTGTAAGATGATATCAAAGTAGGAGCCTGGCCCAACTTTATCTTCTTAAAGTTTATCTTCTAATTTGCACCTCCTCCTCTCATCTAATTTCCATAATCCATCTTGGCCGTGGGCGGGAGTGTTGGAGTGACTATATAATAGTCTCACATCGATTAATTTCAGTTGTGGCCAGTGCTTATGATCTTGGCCCTTCAAACTCAACATCTGAATTTTGTGGTTTGTAAGATATACCAATATTCTTTATAAGTCCATGCAATCTTTTAAGTCTTTATTAGTCTCTATAATTATTTAAAACATCTATAAAAAGTCCCTCAATCTTTCCTAAAAAGTCTATCTGAATGGACTTTTTAAAAATTATTCATAAATGGTGAAGGGTTGAAGGAAATATCAAGATTATAGTGACTAATAAGAAATATTGAAAGATTATAAAGACTGAAAAGTAAAAATCCCTTACATTACATTTATTGATGGTTAAGTCAAGGAGCTCGTCACCAGAAAAGCACTCCCTAGTGCTGGAGAAGGGGACGTATCATCCAAGGTATGGTTAGGTTCACCATCGCAGAGGAGCATTAAGCCCTAGACAACCTTTTTCTTTTCTCCTTTTGATTTCCCTTCTCTTGTTTTACCATTTTTCTTCTTCCTTTTCTTCCCTCCTTCTTTGAGTCTCCATAATGTGGGAGGAAGGTCCACAGGAAAGGGATTGATATCCACTCTCAATTAGGATGGACAATAATAGATACAAAATGAGTAGATGTTGCTCCATTTGCAACCACAACTAAGGTCATCCATGAAGGTAATCTTGTCTTTTGTCTATATTTTATGTAAAGAAGAAAATGATCTTTGTATGTACGGTCTATAGAGTGTTGATACTGTAACAATCCATCATTTGTTTAGGTTTTTTGTTGTAGTCAACAGTCGACTTACGGCTCAGATGAAATGTTCTCTACTCAGGTCCATGAGTTTTATAGTTTTATCCTTGAAAAAGTATCTTACTTAAGAGAAAAGAAAATAGTACTGTCTTATAAGCTCTAGACTACAATTACCTTGATTTCCTTACTCACCTGTCACAACCCTCCAGTGAAGTGAGTTTGAGCATATAGGTGACTTGATGCCTTTCCCTTACAATTAAGAGTTGGTCTTATGAATCAGCTGTCTAGGACAGTTGATTCACCACCTCTCTTTCAAAAGAGAGGTCTCAGATTCGATCTTGGTTGGAGCTTAAAAACTCTCTAGTCATGCAGTCCTGGTGTTGTTGAAATCTTTATGCTCTGGTATGTGAGATTATTTTCCCAAAAATCAGACGGACCTGAAATTGTCGTCTAATTAGGCGGACCTATCGATCTGATCGAAATTATCTCCAACTCTAGAGGAAAATCTCGGGTTCCAAATTAGAACTCCGATCGCTTGTAAATAATTATATATAATCGGCCTCTAGCCCTTTCGGAAAAAAAAAAAAAAAAAAAAAAGAGTTGGTCTTACATTCATGTGAGAACTGTCCACTTTGACAAGTGGGTTCCACAGGTTTGTTCTTAAATAGACATCTCCTGAGAGCATCAAACTAAAGTTTGATACTCTTTTATGATTTATAGATTGAATAGTGTGCTTTTTGAGCATGGTAGTGTAACATTCCTCTTTTCTCTATATTTAACTAAGCACATATATACTGCAGGGCAGCCAAAAGCATTGAGATGCATCTCGCCCCAAATTAATTGTTTGATCTTTTTACGGCACAAAAGCAGAGTACGTAGATCCGTAAATCAATAAAAGTTCAACGTGAAATATGAAGTTGTCGACTTTTCATCCAAGGTGTTACTATTCGACTCATTGAACTAAATAAATAAGTAGAATCTAAAGAAAATATTATAATTGATTAAAACAATGAGCTGACTTTGAATGTAGATATACTCATATTCATTCATGTTCCTAAATAGGCTCAATTAAGACTCAAGTAATAGTTCACTCATGTTGAATATTTCATTTATATCTTATTTAATAACTGAATTAATATATTACGACGAGTAAATGTGTAAAAGAGTTAAACAAGTTGGGAAACATGAAATAAGTTTCATTATTCACATAAATGGAGCTCGAATTGGACTAGTGAGTCGGAAGTTGGAACGAAGCAGATCAGTTATGCTACTTCGCCATTCAAAAAGATAGAACTCCGTGAAAAATTGGTTCAATTGTAAATGAAGTATGACTGAAAATAACAAAACTTAATTTTAGCTTGCAGCATGGTTTACATCCCTAACAATAGGCGTGTTCGGCAAAACTTCTACTTGAAAACTACTTTTGGATTCTACTTTCACATAGAATGAATTAGGAGAGAGAGATTACAACTAATTTTAATTTATTACAAAAGTCAACTCTTTAAAAACAATTTTAAAAAAAAAATAATCTTAGAAACTTCACCTTCTAACTTTTCATTAGAAGTCAAAACGCAAATAAAATATTACATAAATGACTCTTAATACTTTCATAAAAAATTAAATAAAAATATAAAAATACTTTCAAATAAAAACTGCGTCAAACACGACCTACTTTGCCTTCTTGATCAAGAAACTGTCGATTTCACTGCAAGCTAAAAAGGGGTAATTGAAAGTCCTTGTTATGATCAATGTCAACAAATTGAGATATGGGAGAAGAATGCATCCGAGGGAAAAAAATAAAAAAACTTTAAGTCAACATAAATTTTGAAAATTTTACGAAGGAAAAGATTTTAAAAATAACCTATCTTTTCTTTAAAAATATGTTTTAAAATGCATGATTAAATCTTAATTTTTCAAATAAATCATGATTTATCCATGAAAAACATATTGACATGAAAAAATGTGATTAAATTATATACATATATATAATTATAATTATAAATTTATGTTGCACTGGTTATGGTAACGCCAGTAGGTATATACGAATAGAATGACAAGATACATCATGACAAGAAGTACTGTCTTACGATCTTGAGATGATCTTGCTCACATGTGGACTAAGATGGACAAGGCAAAAGTTAATGCCTCGTATATAACTGGGGTTTGGTGGCAACTGGCACCTGATGCCATTTTTAACAATAAAATTTCTACTCTAAACCTTAATAAATCAAGATACCAAATGGAGGAACCCGTATTGCTTTGAGACGCCAACTGGCCTTACCAATCTGGGGACCAATTCCAACACACGAGAGTACAAGTTGCACCCTCTCATCTAAGCTATGCAGACGTATACGTGCAAGCGTACACCTTGGTCTCTAGCTCTTATATTGTACCCCCATGCACGTAAAAACCACCGAGCATGGGGTACTGAAGCACACCACCACTGGCATTAGGAGTATTATGATGTGTATATAGTTCCACGTCCACTGTGAATTAAGAAAGTTTTTGTTAGATTTTCACTTAATATTGTGGTCCACTTGTGGTGATTGTGCAACACAACTATTAAACACGTCGTCATAAGGTTCAGTTAATAGAATAAAGTTTTTGGACTTAACTTATTATGAGTCAATTAGGATCTTATTATGGGTGAGATCTTGTTTAGGTAAAAATGAGACTGGTCCCTTCTCTTTATATAAGAAACATATGATTATCTATGAAGTCATACGCATCAAGAGAGATAGAGAGATGGAATTAGAAAAAGATCGTATTCAAATTACACGTCTTTTCGCATCTGATGTTCGCCTGGTTCATACACAAGGGAGGATCGTCTTCTTCTTCCGTCTACGTTAGAGAAGAATGACTTCCGCTTCATATATTTGTATACATTCCTAACAATTTTATGTACGTTCATAAAGACATGCCCGTTCCTCAGGTACACTTAATTGTTTGAATTAAAGCAGACGATAGATACTAATTACACATGAGTTGAGGGTTAACTTGCTTACATACGGCGTGAGATGGGTTTTAGAATATACGATATTTGTGAGGCTTGAAGATTAAGATAACCAATATTACCCACGTGCAAGGCTATCGTATTAATCGTAGGGTTATAATTGAAATGTACATATCTCGACCTATATTTATAACGACTAAATGAACTAATTGCATCCGACAACTGTACCGCTTGATAGATTTCTCAGGAAGATCACTTATTTTGAGATTTTTCTTAATCGAACATACTTAATTTTAAAACTTTTTCTAATTCGAATTCTGAAAAATAGTTAATCGGTGTTTTGAATAGTCTACTGATTTATTTAACATATTCTTATACATAGTATTACAATATATCTTTTTTAGAAACTTGACGTCCTTGTCAGGACTATATTATACATAGCGCACAGTCAATCTATCAGTTATGTAGAATTTTAGAAAGGGCCTCCACATGCTCAAGAGGTAGTTCTTGTTGATGTATATACAGTAGGTCTAGATTTAGATTTAGTATGCTCTAGATTTAGTACGTACATATTGGTAAGCATGCTGGCCTCTTGTCCTGTTATGGGTCTCTTGCCCTATCATGGGATCTTGTACTTATATATATCATTGTTCAATACAATGGAGAAGGTTATGCTTCCTTCAATTCAATATTCATAACATGGTATCAGAGCCGTGTGTCTGCCTTCTTCGTCGCGCCCCCACCGTTTGTAGCTGCCCCACGAGCCGCCGCCGCCTCCCCTCTGCCGTTTGCCGGCGGGGAGGTCTTACAGCTGTGCTGCGGCTCCGGTAGGTGTCCAGTCCAGCTCTTAGCCGGCGCTCCCCGCGGCCAGGTCTTCCCGCCGCAGCAGGTTCTAGTCCCGGCAAGCACTTAGACGGTGCTTCCTGCGGCAGCAGGTTCCAGCGCCAGGTAGCCGCAGGCAGCCCCCGCCGTCAGCAGAAGGTCTCCCGCCGCAGCAGGTTCCAGGTCTGGTTCCACCACAGCAGCCTGGCCGGGTAGGGTGGTCGTTGCTCAGGTCGTCTCTCGGTCGTTGCAGGTTGTTCGAGGAGGGATCCGGTCACCCCCTGCGAAGCCCCCCCGGTGGATCCGGTCACCAATCGCTGTTTAAGGTAGCGTTCACCTTCTTTGCTTGTCATGGCTCTGTTAAGTTCTATTTCTGCGTCGGATATTCCAAAAATGGATCTTCAATTAAAGGATGCCAATAATTATGCTGTATGGGCTGCTACTGTCCGATCTAATCTTCGTACTGCTAAGTTATGGGGATATGTTGATGGGACTATTCTGTATCCGACAGTTGAAATTGAGTCATCGGCAGAAAAAGGTACAACTGTTTCTTTTATTCAGATTTGGAAAGATAATGATGAGGTTGTCATGGGTTATATCTTTCGTTCGGTTGATCATTCCATTCGTCTGGATCTTTTGGATTTTACTACTTCTCGAGCACAATGGACTTATCTTGCCAGACGTTATATTCAGTCTAGTGGTGCTCGAGAGTATCAGCTTCGTAGTGAGCTTGACAGTATTCGTCAGGGTGAACAGTCAATTCAGGAGTTCTTCACTCGTCTTCGACGTATTTGGTCAGAATTAGATGCTATGCATATTTCTGGTCGTATTTCTACGTGTTCTTGCAGTCTTCAACGGGATCGACAGCATCTCTATCACTTTCTGATGCGTCTTCGTCCTGAGTACGAGGCACTTCGTGCTCAGCTTCTACATCGATCCCCTCTGCCGAGTCTGGATGATGCTCTTACTGAGCTTATTGCAGAAGAAACACGACTGCGAGCCCTGGGGACGTCTGGCATTCCATCTGAAACTGTTCTCGCTGCTGCATTGCGGTCTCGCTCATCGGAGTCTTCCAAATTTTCTCCGCTACTTGCCACTCCGACGCACTCACGTAGCATGGATTCTTCATCACACCTTGGTGACTCAGTTAGCACACCAGCGAATCTTTTCTGCAAATACTGTCGCAACCGTGGCCACACTATTGATCAATGTCGGAAGCTTCAGCGTCGTCAACGTCGGTCTCGCCCCACTGCTGCTGTGGCGGAGTCGCCTCCTTCCGTCCCGTCGCCTACAACTCCGTCTGGATTACCTTCTCAAGGAAGTTCTCTTGACGTGACGCAACTTGCTGGACAGATACAACATATTCAGCAGCTTCTCCAGACCGCTGGTTTCTTTTCTGAACCTTCCGCTCTGTTTGCCGCCACTGGTACTATTTCAAACTGGATCTTAGACTCTGGGGCTTCCCATCACATGACCTCTAATGATTCTATTCTTGTTAATTGTTCTCCTGTTCCACCACACCTCCGGATCCATACTGCAGATGGTACCCCTCTCTCTGTCTCCAAGTGTGGCTCCATTACTACTGCCTCTGACCCCTCTGGTCATCTCACCCTCTCTTCTGTTCTTCATGTTCCTCATCTATCTATGAATCTTGTTTCTGTTAGTAGCCTAGCTGATTCAGGATATCGTATTTCATTCACTTCCTCTTCTTGTGATGTGCAGGATCTACGTACCGGCCAGAGGATTGGAACAGGTCATAGAAAGGGTGGCCTCTACTGCTTGGACTCGTTGCATCTTCCTCGGTCTGCACTTACTGCGTCATCTTCTCCAGGCCGTCCTTCTACTTCTGTCGATCTGTGGCATCGTTGCTTGGGTCATCCATCTGCAGCTCGTCTTCGATCTCTTTTTCAGTCTGGTGTCTTAGGTCCTAGCCCGTCTTTTTCTTTATCTCATTGTGAAGGTTGTAAACTTGCTAAACATACAGCTCTTCCTTTTTATTCCCATGAGTCTGTCTCCACTCATCCTTTTGATTTAGTACATTCTGATATTTGGGGTCCTTCTCCTATTCCGTCTATGACTGGCTTCTTATATTACGTCAGTTTTGTGGATGATTGTACGCGTTTTACTTGGGTTTACCTACTTCACAAGCGGTCGGATCTTCTCTCCATTTATCGCCAGTTCACTGAGATGGTGTCCACACATTTTCATTGTCGTATTAAAGTTCTCAGAACTGATGGTGCTCGTGAGTACCTTTCTTCAGACTTTCGTTCGCTTCTGGCATCCCATGGCACACTTCCTCAGCTCTCTTGCCCTTATACACTTCAACAGAATAGTCTTGCTGAACGCAAACATCGTCACATCCTTGACACTTCTCGCACTCTTCTCCTTTGTGCCTCTATGCCCCGTACTTTTTGGGCCGAAGCTGTTCTCACATCTGTGTTTCTCATTAATATCACACCATCTTCTGTCCTGTCGGGTGGCACACCTTATGAGCGTCTTTACTCTGCCCCTCCCGACTACGGCCGACTTCGTACTTTTGGTTGTACATGTTTTGTTCTGTTGCCTTCTCACGAACGCACTAAACTCTCACCTCGAGCTGTTAAGTGTGTCCTCCTTGGCTACAACACAGAGCACCTTGGGTATCGCTGCTATGATCCTACTGCTCGTCGTCTTCGTATCTCTCGTCATGTCACTTTTCTTGAGCATGTTCCCTTCTTCTCCACTAACTCCCAGGATCTCTCCTTCATGCATGATCATGATCCCTCTTCCACTTCCTCTATTGTTCCTGGTCTTCCGGGTCTTCTACCCTCCGCTGACCCTCCCACTTCCACATCTCTATTGGAGCTCGAGCCATCATCCTCCTCTATGGCCCCGCTGCCCACCTCCCCTCCTGCGTCTCCTATTTCTCCAGTCTCCAGTCACCGTGCTCCCGCCTTAGAAGATTCTTCAGGTTCTTCAGTTGATGCCGCTCCTGCTCCTACTCCTCCTCTGCCGGCTGTGGATCCTCCTCGCCGCTACCCGCAGCGCTCTCACCGCCTTCCTGACAGACTTGGCTATGATCCTACTGACTTTTATTATCCTCAGTTTTCAGCCTTTCTTACAGCTATTCACACTCATCAGGAGCCTCAGAGTTTCAGACAGGCTATTCAGTTACCAGAATGGCGTCAGGCTATGCAGGAGGAGATTCAGGCACTTCAGCAGACCCATACATGGGATCTTGTACCACTTCCTTCTGGTGTCTCTCCTGTCAGTTGTAAGTGGATATACAAGATCAAGACTAAGGCTGATGGTTCTATCGAGTGCCATAAGGCACGGCTTGTGGCACGTGGTTTCACTCAAGAGTATGGCATTGATTATGAGGAGACTTTTGCACCTGTGGCAAAGATGACTACTGTTCGCACTTTACTTGCTGTTGCCACAGTTCGTCGTTGGCCTATCTATCAGCTTGATATGAAGAATGCTTTTCTCCATGGAGATCTCACAGAAGAGGTCTATATGCAGTCACCTCCTGGTCTTCCCGCTCCGCCTGGTTATGTTTGCCGTCTCCGCAAGGCCATTTATGGGCTCAAGCAGGCACCTCGTGCTTGGTTTGAGCGTTTTCGGCGAGCAGTTCTTGAGATTGGTTTTCAGGAGAGCGCTGAAGATTATGCCCTCTTCGTTCGTGATTCTCCTAATGGCCGCGCCATCCTACTTCTCTATGTAGATGACATGATCATCACTGGTGATGACTCGACTGCCATTGCTTCCCTCAAGTCTCATCTTCAGCAGCAGTTTGATATGAAGGATTTGGGGTTCCTTCGTTACTTTCTTGGTCTTGAGGTTGCATATTCCTCTCGGGGTTACTTACTCTCACAACAGAAGTATATTGCAGATATTCTTCAGCGAGCCTCTCTCTCTGACACTCGCTCGATAGACACTCCTATGTAACTACATGTTAAGCTTCGCCCGACTGATGGTGTTCCTCTGGACGATCCCACGTGCTATCGTCAGCTAGTTGGTGCCCTAGTTTATCTTACTATTTCACGTCCTGACATCGCCCATGCTGTGCATGTCTTGAGTCAGTTTGTCAGTGCACCTACTTCTGTTCACTATGTTGCTCTTCTTCGAGTACTCAGATACCTGCGTAGCACTATTCGTCGCTCGCTTCTGTTGTCTTCTACTTCCTCCTTAGAGCTCCGTGCCTACACTGATGCTGATTGGGCTGGGGATCCTACTGATCGCCGCTCTACTACTGGGTTCTGCATTTTCTTGGGTTCTTCTCTCATCTCCTGGCGGAGCAAGAAACAAGCAGTTGTCTCTCGCTCTAGTACTGAAGCAGAGTATCGTGCTACGGCTGACACATCTGCTGAGGTTATTTGGCTCCGACGTCTTCTTCGCGATTTTGGGATTGCTCTTACCACTCCGACTCCTCTCTACTGTGATAATCAGAGTGCTCTTCAGATTGCCAGCAATCCTGTCTTCCATGAGCGGACGAAGCATATTGAAATTGATTGTCACTTTGTTCGTCAGCACTATCTTTCAGGCGATATGTCTCTCCCTTATATTTCGACAACCGCACAACTTGCTGATCTTTTCACGAAATCACAGCCTACTCCACGTTTTCGTGCATTGGTTAGCAAACTCTCGGTTCATGATCCACCGTGAGTTTGAGGGGGGGTGTTGATGTATATACAGTAGGTCTAGATTTAGATTTAGTATGTACATATTGGTAAGCATGCTGGCCTCTTGCCCTGTTATGGGTCTCTTGCCCTATTATGGGATCTTGTACTTGTATATATCAATGTTCAATACAATGGAGAAGGTTATGCTTCCTTCAATTCAATATTCATAACAGTTCTTATCATGCAACTTCACACTCTAAGACAACTTTTTTATGGTGTAATACTTTACCCTATGTAGTACTTAGCTCCCACATTTCCAGCTGATTTATGACTCTGATATCATTTGTAACGAATTAATCAACTAACTGGTCCAACAATTATGTTAGTTGATAGACTTTTCAGGAAAGTCACTTATCTTAAGACTTCTCTCAACCGAGTTAGTTAAATTTCAGAATTCTTTTCAATTCGAGTTTCGAAAAATAATTAACCAGTATTGTTGGTAGTCTATTGATTTAGTCTATCTAACATATTCTTATACATGATATTACAATATCAGATTTGATAAAATTAATGGATAAATAAAATAGGTCAGATGTTAAGTCTACTTTTTACTTATTTGATATTAAAGGATAGAAGGAATCAATTATTAAATGTTTACAAACATGGTAAATGAGGTCGATTTTAATCCAGATATTCATATAAAGAAGTCTAGTTATAAATTTATATCTACGATATGATACTAGTGTTGCTAGCAGATATGAGTATATCCAATGATAGTAGCAAGATTTGTCGACTCGAAAAGTCGGACCGACTCGGATCTCTCATGATCCAGTACGAGTCGGGTCGACTCGTGCTGATTCGACCAAGTCGTATGAAAAAGTTTTTTCAAATTGTACATACTCGATCAAATCAAATTGATGCAGTATGAGTCGTATCGGATCGACTCGACGGATCGACTCGACTCGACATGAGTCGATCCGATACGACAACCATGAGAAGTAACAGATCCAGATAGATTGTTAATGGATCTGGACTGGTTTTTGACAGCCCTACTCACATGAGCTATGTGGATCAGTACTCAAGATGCAGCACCTGATAAACAATCATAGCTAGTACTGATCTCAATGTGAGAGATTACATCTGATCAACAAGAGAATCTTTGAGCACCTGATGTGTGCCATGCCATATTAACAGGAGGCCGTGGCACCTTCCCACTGACCGAGAATAATCCAGCACTAGATATCTGTAGCAAATTAATGCCCCGTGTTTTAATTTCCCGAGAAAGGACCTTTTTCTACCTACATTTTCTCACCTTCATTCCAATGTCTATAATTAAATAAATTGTTTCTGGTACAACATAAAATCTGTCATAGATATAATTTTTTCAAAAAAGTTAATCATAATATAAATACCAAAATCTAAATTTGAAGAAGATAATGAAATGACAAGCGATGCTATTCTTACTCACTTAAGGTACTCCCTTCATCATCACTATCAATTGTTTGTTCTTAGATCATCATAATAAGTTCGCTGCAATGAATACGGTTTGAGTGGTTGAGAAATATGGAGTATATATATATCAATAGAGTAGCTTAAAGGAATACAATTAGTGTTTCCCTTAAGGTACGTGTTACTCCCATGGTGAACTTTTTACCACGATGATATTACGATAATCAAGGAGCATTGAATTGACAGTGATGATTGTGGGTGTGCCTCAAAGGGAGTAATTTAAGCGAGAAAGAATAATGTCAACCCACTTATTAGAGGGATTGGATCTTCTAAGTGTAAGTTTGGACCGAACTCGTTCAATGCAAATTAAGAGAATTGTTGATAAAAAAAACCCCTTCACTCATTCCCGATGAAGGATAATTATTTTGAAAAATTTCTCACTCTTTTTTTTTTAACACTTACCTGAGTGCCACCCAAATCTACACTTGTAAATAAGAACTACGTATACTCCCTAATAAAAAGGACAAAGACAAATAAATAGAGAAAAGGAGTCCAAGAGGTGGAACCATACTCACAGCACGAAGGACACCCTTGGTGTGCAAGAAGAGAGAGGGAGCAGCGAAGCCTGAAGGTGAGGAATCCATGTTGGGGAAGGGGAGCACGTGCAGAGGGAGAGGAGGGGGACGCCAATTGCCAAGAAAGGCCCTTGCACGTGCCCTGCTTCTCCAACGGGGACTTACTCGCCCAACTCGCCGGAAGCCACCCAGTGCTCCTCAGAGCTGCACAGAAGACGATCCCATAACCATAGGGAGGGGGAGGAGGCAGGCGTGTCCTTCATATAACAAGCTTCCGACGAGGGAAGAAGAACAAGCGTCCAATTTGGCAATATTCCACACCTGCAGATTAAGGGAAAGAAGGAGTGCAGGGTTGAGCTTCTCATGGGAAAGCAGGAGATTTATATTTGCCGATCGAGCACAGATTAAGAGGGGAGAGGAATGCAATGGAGAGCAGGACAGAGGCGAAGACGTGGAGTCTTGGAGTGGGTTTCTTCACCGAGCAAAGCCATTTGGAGGGGTCCTGTCGTCTTTCACAGAAGAGAACTGAAGACTGCAATAGAACCCGGGCCGGCTTGTCGGCCTGCTCTACCATGGAAGCCTTGTTTAGAGCGAGAGAGAGAGAGAGAAGGATTCAGGCCAATGAGGTCGTTTGGATCCGTACGTCTGGACCGTCTAATATTTTTAGACACATAAAATTGAGGCGTACGTGCACGTCATTTTAAAAAACAAATGACTCATACATCTTTGTAAAATTCAATTTCACGTGTCTAAAGATATTGGATGGTCCACACGCATGAAGTCGAGACAATTTTGTATCCCGAGCAAACATTTTGACATGATAACCGGAGAAATATTAGGCTGTCGTGTGCATATATCTTTTCCGTGACAAGAATTGGGCCTTATACGCACATCTAATAGTTTATTTAGATTACGGATTAGGATGCCACAAGTATGGGTTACATCTTTGACGCTAAACTTTGCGTATGGACCTTCTCGAGTGGGGTCTCCATCAGGTTATTACATCCGTACAGCTACTCCTTGCGGCTTTGCGCACGGGCACGTATGGATGCTTCCGGATTAGCCTGCAAGGTTGGAGTTAAATCCTTACACTTGTCATGGTTTCGGAGCATTAGACTTCAACAGTTTCACTAATGCAAGACACTTATTAATCTTACTATAAAATATTTTTATGCTCTAACCCATGAAAATGCAAGAAGTAGAAGTATAATATGGTATTTTTTAAGAGTATATATATGCAAAAAAGCTCTTTCTTCTTTCATGGTAACGAAAGTATACTGACTTGTAAGACTGAAGGAGTACTGCACCATGCTCACCAGTACATCCTATATGTTCCATGGCAGCATCACAAATGACAAGAAGCCCATGAATCACAATGGGAACCAAACGGCTCGAAGAATTTTTTTTTGTCCTCAAGATTAAATTAAACACCCCGTGTCTTGTGGAGTAGGGTTGCTTATCCAGCGCTCACACAGATCAAAGGGAACATAAATACAAATTAAGGGAAAGAAGGCACTGTCCTGTGGTGGTGTGGAGGGTTGGGGATTGTAGAGTGGAGAAAAGCCAAGGAACAGAAGACATTTGTCTGTGGGAAAAGAGGGAAATGGGAGTCCCATCCATCTAAGTTTTTAATAATATAATGGTAGCTAGGTTTGTCAACAAATTTGCGTAAGAATCAAGCCTCTAGCTTTGCTAAACGGGGAGAGAGAGAGAGAGAGAGGTGTTGGGGTTGCAGAAAGGAAGGGCCCTGCAATCACCTCCGTCCATTTATTCCCCTCATTTATGGACGTTGCCCTATTAAGGGACAACAATTGACAGCAGATCATCTCATTGAATAGCATGATATAAGTGAATCTATCAACTAAAGGCATTGTTTGAAAATGATTTAAATATGAGATAAGATACCTCCAAATGGGGATAAGATTTGCTTCCTCCAAGGGTGGGCTGGAGAAATTTTAGTGCAAAATTACGTCAAATCAATCAGAATTCTTCAAGAATTTTAGATCTAGCTAGGGCCTCAGTGGAGAGGAGAACCTTGCAGGCCTGTCCCGTACTGCAAGAGAGCTAGAGCATTTTAGTCTCCAAAAATCCTAGGGACACATCCCTTCTTGCTTATAAGGAAGAAACAGGTTCCAGCCGCCTCCTTGTAGTGGAGATCTAATGAGCCTAGAAGTGTTCTCACGCATAGTCACAGAGGGCATACAGGTTTGAAATTAGAGATTTTTGTATAAATATCTTTAGAAATTAGCACATTTATATCTGGATCTTCAATTCTTCTGTATTATATATTATACGAGATATCCCGAAAAACTTGAGAGAAATGTTACGATTCTACCTTTCTGTCAAAATATTGAACTCCAACCAAATATGCTAAAGAAATTTCAGATATTTTTACATACATAAACTTAAGTTTACTAAAATTTTACATATATCATCAAAAATTATGGAATCTTTCTGACGTATTTGGTTGGAGTTTATAGCATTTTGATGAAATTTATAACTGGAAAACTTCTATGCGAGGGTTTTTGCATGAAATATCTAGGAGTTGAAGTTATAAGGACAAATAAGCTACTTTCTAGGGTGACGGGGATCTAAACTATTGAAATTGGCCCAACCAAGTTAGCCTGATAAGAGCGACCTACTGAACTTGGCCAAGTGTGGACAAGCAAAATGAGTGATCCCAGTTGAGTCGGCCCACTTGGCCTAGTCACCCCAATTTCTCTTAGCATGAGACCCCTCCAAGGGGTGGAGGGCTGGGGGCAGGAGGCAACCAGTTAGTCCTGTATCGGATGTCACCAAAAGCACTTGCCTCCCTTCCCCTATAGGAAGGTGCTACCTACATCAACTCAAGGTAAGTCTTCCACTTCCGACTCAACCACTCACTTTTTGCCACATGTCATGGATTGGCTTGAGTATCGGAGGGTCTTTCCCTCGGAGCAAGTTGAGGGACCTCACCTCGGCTTACAGGGCACCAGTTGACTTCAACTCAGGTGGGGAGTTGGCCTCAACATCTATCGGCCTCGACTCAAGTAGGAAGTCCGCCTCAACACCCATCAACCTCAACTCATCTGGCATGGATCAATCAGCCTATCCAACCAAACGGCCTCGCTTCAGACAACCTCAACTACTTCTTGAATCACTTGGCCTTGGCCTACTTGGTCAGTCGGCGTCGGCCTCGGCCTACTCGGCCTCCTTGCACTTGGGCAAGCTCCAGAGGTGTTAGATTTTTTGTCTTCAACATAGGGTATGTGCAAAAACTCTTGAAATTAATGCACGTTTTTTTTTCCCAATCTTATTACAAGGGCACCCAACAACAACTCAAATACACCAATCATACATGAGTAGAGCTTGCCACATCGGCAGCCAATCCTTGGTCAGTGTTTCTAATTAAAAGAATTATTTCTTAATTTTTTAAAAAAAGCCTCAATATGACCTACATGTCCGTACAATCTGAATTTTGATGGGACGATTAAAAAGATTTTTTTTTTTTTACTATGTATTGTACTTGATTCTTATTTTTTTTTCCAATCTTTTTACAAGGGCACCCTACAACAACTCAAATACGCCAATTATACATGAGTAGAGCTTGCCACATAGGTAGCCAGTTCTTGGTCAGTGTTTCCAATTAAAAGAATTGTTTTTTAAAATTTTTTGAAAGGTCCCAATATGTCCTACACATCTGAACAATTCGATCTCTGATCGGACGGTTAAAAAACTTTTTTTACCATTTATTGGACTCGATTCTTTTTTTTTTCCAATCTTTTTACAAGGGCACCCTACAACAACTCAAATATGCCAATTATACATGAGTGCTTGCCAGTTGCCACACAGGCAGCTAGTCCTTGGTCAGTGTTTCTAATTAAAAGAATTATTTTTTAATTTTTTTAAAAGGCCCCAATATGACTTACTTGTCCGTACAATCCAATCTTCGATCAGACAATTAATTTTTTTTTACTATTTATTAGACTTAATTTTTTTTTATTTTTCATTTTTATTTGAGTCGTTTGATCGGAGATCGAATTATACAAGAATGTAGGACCAATTTTTTTTTAAAAATATATCTTTTTAATTGAAAACACCGGTTGGTGATGTCGGTTGCCAGTGCAGTTTTTTTTTTTTTGGTCAGAAACTGCTAGTATAGTTAGCTCTACTCATTATATGCATATCAAGATGTTTAGAAGTTAGTTGCTTCTCTTTATATTAAGCAGTCTATTCAATTAATTTATAACTGTTGTACTTATCTATGAGACAATCTTTTCCACGCGAGGTCCAATGCACATAATGTGCACTCTCTCGTCTCCTCAAAGTCCGTACAATTAAAATTATGTTTGTTGTCTGGTGTTTACATCGACCATCTTCAATTGGATGACTTAAAAAATTTAAATGATTAAAAAATTAAATTCCAATAAATAGTTAAAAAATATTTTTAACGGGTCAAGCGCAATAACAAGTTTTGATTTTTTTAGAATTTTTTATGTTATCCAATCAAGAATCAACCCATATGTGGGACATGTGGAGCTGACTTAAAAAAATTCAAAAATGTTTCCTACTTGCTGCGCTTGGGTGATGCAATTGCACCGGTAATATATATATATATATATATATATATATAGCTCCTAGTGTAATGGCTGTTGTAGTGCCCCCAGTGCTGCAATGGGGGGCACTGCAATAAGTAATTTATTTTAACTTTTTTTAGGTTGGGTCCGAGGTGTGCCATCTATTCATATAGTCAGATCTTCGATCGGACGGTTCAAAAAAATTTAAAAATTAAAAACTATTATTATGTTCAACTTTTTCCATTAAAGATATTTTTAGGTTCAATTTTTGTTTTTTTATTTATTTTTGGATCATCAGATCGGAGATCAGACTATATCGATGTGTGGGACATGCCGTGTCCAACTTCAAAAAAAGTTCAATTTTTTAAAAAAAAACTTGCAGCATACATTGCAGCAAGCATTTCTCGTAGCTCCTAACATTCATTACTAATTTAGGCCCACAACGCTTCCTTCTACTGTGAATTGTTATGCCTCCATTAGATAACATCTCCGACTCTGCAAGCTTGTGAATGTTGCCGGGTCATGCTTCGAGTCCGAATGACATTGATTAATGCTTCATTAAACTCTCTCCAATCATCATCACAAGTTGTTTTGATAGTACTGCACAACAACGCCTTAAGCAGAGCATGTAATGTGCCATCCATTCATTGAATCCAGTGCCATTGTCATTTGTCAAACTGTTAAAATTCATGTAAAGTACTTTCACTTTCAACTTGAATTTTAAGAAAAATCTCTTTTTTCCTCTCCATAAACCAAATTCTCTTAAGCCAAGGTGACTTTATGCTATTTAAAAAGAATTATAGTTTCTTAAATATTATAATGATTAGAATCTCTCTTGTATTTCTCTACATGGGAGCTGAGAGTTAGACCAACTCAGGCTGTAGACCCATTGCTTGTATGATATGTTATAGGCAGTGGTGGATCTAATGTTAACTTAGTGGGGTCCTAGAATTTCATTGGATTTTGTCAAGTCCATTAACTCAGTCCAATGCAGTCTAGTTCGAGACTCCACTGATTAGTCTAAGATCTCATTGACCCAATTCAGGACCCCATATAGTCCAGTCTAAGACTCCACTGACCTAGCCATACTTATGACTTACTGTCCGAGTGATCTCATTGAATAAAATTTCTGCCTCCGCCAGTGGACTTATAGATAGATTGTCAATCAGGTAATCAAGTTCATGTTAATGTCAAATTGTACATAATTATATATAAAAGCAGTTATTGGCAGACACGATGCCACTGAAGCCGCACATGAATGTTTTAGATTTTTGTAGGGGATAAATACCGAATATCTCATTCTTAGACTAATAGTGACAACCCCACCCCCCCAACTTCAGGGCATATATATCTTTGTTACTTCTTAAGTTGCACTGCAATTGGGCCACTTTTTTGGGCCTTTCCATTTGACCCCACTTTGGGCCGGCCTTGGGTCTCGTCGCGACTCAAAACCTTAGGTGTGACCTCATGAGCCTATTAGACCCCATGGGCCCACAGGCGTCGTCTCATTTAGGTAAAAACGTGAGAGAATTGTGCTACCCCTATGGCTCACTTCCTCTTTTATCACATCATAAGACTTGCTAGCTAGTTGCTTGATGCCCGCAGAGAACAATGCTATCTTTGCAGGACACTTCCCCTTTTATCACAAGATAACATCTTGAGACCTATTTGCTGCCTCACCCTTGCATGTGGGGTACAGTACACTTGCCGTCCGATTGGTCGTTACGTGGCACATGATTATTGCACCACCCTGTATAAAGTGTTGCCGATATTATACTCTTCTGGTCTGTCATCCAATTTGCTCATCAAATGGTGGATGATAGTGCAGCAAGCATTTCTCTAAAAGATCTTTGCTAATCGATCATTGACAAGATAGTGAGCTCTACAAAAGTTAAAATGTGAGTCAGCCTTGTGAACATTCGGACAGGCCTAGGCTAAACTTTAAGACTCCAAGTTTGGACGTTGGCCTAATCAGTGGCGGATCCAACATTCATCCGATGAGGTTTTAGAATCTCACTAGATTTTGCCAAACTCATTCATTCAATTTAAAGTAGTCTAATTCAAGATTCCATTGACCCAGTCCAAGACTCTACTGGTGTAACTCACTCAGGACCCCATATGACTTAGTCCAAAACATCACTGACCTAACTAATGACCTAATGTCTGAGTAACCCCACTGAACAAAATTTTTGTATCCGCCACTGAACCTAATGACTACACAAAACATGTGTCAAAGGTACTCAGACTCAATCTGAGCTCAATAAAGTTGGTGCCAGCTCAGGTCAGGCGGACCCGGTTACAACTATCTTACTACACAGTGGTATAAATAAATTGATGCACCCGACAAATAACTCATTGGCACTTGATGCCAGTTTGTTTATTAAGTTAAATTAGTCTGAGGCCAAAATAATTTTCAAAGTTCGCTTGACAAATGAGTCAAACCAAAGCACTCATATGTCCAGCTCACTTAAGTTCATGATTAACTTATTTTTAGCATGTTTAATCATTTAAATTCAAAATTCAAACTGTAATTTTTAAATTTTCATTTAGTAGATAACCGAACATAAGAAAATGCCCCTCCAATGGCGAAGGCAGAAATTTTTTCTTGGGGCGGCCATTAGAGAAAAGGCTTTTTCATATAAAATTTCATTCTTTCTCTTTTATCAAAAAGCTAAGGGTAACAGAGTAACTGCAACTCCAAAAATTATAATCTATAAATACGTATGAAGGGGAAGGATTTCGACCGGCCCAACAGAATTTGGGCCGGGCCACTATAATGGGCCTCGGTGTTCAGGAAAAGCATTGTCGGACCCAGATCGGACTAATATCCGAGATAGACTCAGGATCCCCCCTTTCGCAGAGCAAAGGTAGAATCGGACTCCTCCAGGGGTCTCAACCAGGACTGGGTTGCCATGGGGGGCATCAATCTGCATAATTTTCCTTTGTTAGAAGGACTCTTGGGGATTGGATCTTATCTACAAGGTGATCAGCACGTCACGATCTAGACTTACCAAGGAAATCCTGGAGAATCTGTTGTTATACAGTTATTTTCCCTAGTAAGAACTTCTCGAATCCGGATTCTATAGGAAAGGCTTTGCAGGAAGCTACCTTTCTGGATTGAAGTCAACCTCTTAGGATGACCTAAGACACTATGTAAGGACCCTTGGCCCGACCTCTCAAGGTATGTCTTCTAGAACGAGAAAACTCCGCCTATTCCCTCTTCCTCTAGTTCTTTGACTTAGACTTTAGAGAGAGAACCCCCGAACCACTGTCGGAGGTCTTTTCACGGTGTTCTTTCTTATAGGACTGGTGCGAGTTAGTCTTCTGATCTTCGTGGACCAGATTCTGCTCCATCAACCTAAATATCCAGATGCGATTATGAGATTCTTATAACTAAAATCTGTATCTTTTTGAAAGTCGAGATATGGAATTTTTCATAATCTACTTTACCCATAACTGAGTGTGTTACCAAACGGTTAAACCTCCAACTCACTTGACACACACACACAAGCACAAGTTTGCTTAGATTATGCACAGAGTCTGCTTTTCATATCTACTCCATCTGTTTCCAAACACTTCGACTGCATATTCTATGGGAAGGTGATTTCATTCTGCACTAATCTAACTGAGAAAATTGCTCTACAGATTTTACACCAGAATGGCATAAACCAAAAGATTTGAATACTGTTCTTCAAAGAGTAACACATAATTTGGCACTGAAATCCAAATTAGAAGCTACGTCGTATCATCCCTCTCGCCCCCCCCTGCTATCCTCCACTCCTGGCAGGGAGATTTGGTTTATTGTACTACTGCTTCAATCTAATTTGAATCCTTTTGAATTGCAAAAGAAAAACAGATTTTTTTGAGCTGTTGATTTTGAGAGTTCATAGCTTCCCGGGATAGTCTATTTTCACTTGGATTCCCAGCTTGCAATCAGTATTTGAGTACTCCACGGCTCGTGTGCATGGTGAGAAGAACTGGCCAAACCTGTTCAACAATCTCTAGTTTTTCTTTACCTTATTACGAAGTTCTCCTTGAAGCCACTAGTTGAATTTTTGATGCAATTGCCTCTTCCAATTCTCCTGGATGCTCCTTCGTCATGACCAAGCCACAGTCATCCATGAGCTCCCAAATGAGCTGCCCTATTAGCAATGCATGCAATTGGGTTTTTGTATGCGATATCTTAAACTTTCCAAGCTCATTTCAATTCCTTGTTATGATTAGAGGCCACTTGTATCTTATCAAGGGCATTTGCCTAATTACTTCAACATTACATGCAGTATGATGCCCAACTTCCTACTCCTGGTCATCTTCACACTATCAGGATCTCCTTTCAGCTTAATAATATTACTACTATTTTGATAGTAAAATGGATTACAACGAGATTAATTATTCTGAATTACTTATTTTAAAATACGGAATACTTTGACAGTGAGACATAAGCAAGGTAAAACTATTTTGGGTGTAAGGTGGAATTACTTACTCATCTTATTCTGGAAATAAGTAAGTATTGGTTGAAAGTATCAAATTAATTCATCCTATTTTTAGGAGGCCTTGTTTCATCAAATTCTAGAAACAAATTAGAACTAATGTACGTTCTTTTCTTTGGTTTTCGTGAGGCTGCAGCTGACATGAAACTTTTCGTACTAAGGCTGTCAATGGATACTCGAATTCCGATTTTTCACTCCGTTTCCGTTTTTATTAATGGATAGAAAATCACCTGTTAAGTTATAGAAAACGAGAATGGATCTCCCGATGGCTATAGGAGTTGGAAACGGAAACACTCATTTTCGCGTCCGCTCATCCGTTTCCGTTTCTGAATGATCATATACCTTGTATATCCACAGTTTGATAAAAGAAAGGCCACAATAAGAAGTTAGAAACTTTTTAACATTTTAATATGATTTTATGGCACATGTTTGAGTATATCCATATGTAAATTTAGATTGATAGATAAAGTAGATTTCAAAATTTAAAATTCATAGATTGTTAACTTTTACGTATATTAAAATTTTATAGATTTTTTAATTATTAAAAAAAAATCTTCTTAATATAGCGATGATGATAAAGAAAACTTCTATTTACTTCCGTTTCTGTTTCCGATTTTCAATTTAAAAGTGGAAATAGATGCAAAAGTAGAATCACTCATTTTCGTCTATGTTTCAAATTAAGAAATAGAAGATGAAGGTGACATTTCCGTTTTCCCTCTCCGACCCCATTGACAGCTCTACTTCGTACACCTGACCATGGGAATAATTATTAATCCCTCCAGGTACTTTCCTCTATTTGCATGCCGTGATGCTGCGGCCACAATGACATGTGAGGAATTTAATGCGGTGGCAAGGTGCTCTGCATGCCTTGATTGCTGCGTCGCATGCGAATTGGATGGGTCACACAAGCAGTGCCTCGTGTGGGTCACTGTATCGTGACTTGTGTGGGCCAGCCCAATCGAGACAGCGTAATTTACTTACCCGCAAATTTAAGGGATTTTTTAATAAAAAAGTTTATGTATATATGGATGGAAAAGGATTAAATGCGCCGTGGGGCACATCTAAACATAGATTCACCCCCACCTAAACTCTCCTTCATCCTCATGTTAAAAAATTATAAAAATCACCAAAAAGTTTTAATATTCAATCGCCTTCCAGGGTTGTTTCTATCTTTTGGAGCTTAAATTTGATTGTTTGATCTTTAAACTTAATTACAGTGATTCAATCGAGTGCATGTAAAAAATATTTTTAAAAAAAATTAACAAATAAAAAAAATATTTCAATTATTCTCTAAAATTGTTCCCAATTCTTGAAGCTTTAGTTTTAATTTTCAATGGAAGAATTTAAACCTCCTCAAAGATGGGATGCATCTAACTTAGATGCACCCTGGGAAACGTTATAGCGGGCCTCTCTCTTTCTCTCTCTCTCTCTCTCTCTCTCTACATATATATATATATATATATATATATAGGTAATGGATCAAATGAGCCCTAAGGCTCATCTAAGTTAAATGAGCTCCTCCTCAAAAAAAATTTCTCTTCATGTTTAACAAAATAATAAAATTTATCAATATTTTTTAAATATTTAAATAAGTCCTTTAGAGTTGCTTCCATCTTCAAAACTTTAATTTTCACCGTCCGATCTTGACGATCAATCTTAATCGTCCGATCGGATAGACATAAAAAATCAACGTATAAAATATTAAAAAAAATAGTCAAAAAATAAAAAAATCGTCGGATTAGTTCTTAGAGTTGATCCCTGAAATTTTAGTTTTGATCTCCAAATAATGACGCATTTGATTGGACGTCTACAATTATGTTTTTCGATCTAACAGTAAAAATTAAATCTCAAAGTGTCGAAACAAATATAGATGGGGGTATTTAAATATTTCAAAATTTTAAATAATTTTTATTTATTTTTTTAAAATGAAAAATGGAGAATTCTGAGGGGAGTCTCATTATAGGACATGATGGATTTTTTTATTATAAGGAGTTATTTACTAAAACTCTTAAAATATAAATAAATAGCCTGTTTTGAAATGGTATATCTACCATTATCATTGCATTTTTCCAAGGTCTCACTTAATCTCAGCTTTTGTGCAAGCTATGTACCATGCACAAACACTTCCCCATCATGCATCTTCACTCTCTCTCCCTCTCTCTCCTGTTTTTCTTTTCGGGAAGAGGACTAAAATCAATACCTTTGCAAATAGTTAATCTCTACTTTTCGGAAAATTGTTGATACGATGGGTGATGTATCATTTGGACAAATGAGGAGAAGCCTAGTTTCTCTGTTGTGGGGTCTTTCTATTGCCCCTCCACAGCCACAATTTCTCAGGAGAGGGACAGATGGGGGAAGCAATCCACCTTAGGATCCCCACAAATCTAGAAATTTCTTTCTTTGCTCCGTACGGTTTTAGGTGAGTTAATAGTCAAGTTAATGGTTGTTGATACGTGAGTCAGTTTTATAAGTTTGCACAAAATATCATCACATTGAAATGGAAGTCTGTTTGATAATTAAGTTCTGATTTCCTTTATCAAGATACCACAACAATATTTATAAATAGAGTGTCATATAGCAAAAGAGAATTTAATAAGACAGCATCAAAGCTATGGGCATTTGGGATGGGAAAAAAGTAGAGAGTTGGTTAAAGAGGAGTTGGGTGAAAAGGATGGAACGTAGTGGGATGGAGGGGCCACGGGGTTGAGGGACTGTGGGGTTGTCCTTGCATCATTGAGGAACAAACTTTGTCGTTCCATAGAAATATAAATTATGACTCAATCTTAGCTGGTTATCCATTTGATTCAATCTAGTAGCATCTAGTGGGTGCCTGCATTTTTAAAAAAATTATCGGAAAATATTTTTTAACTAATATGTTCGGATTTTACAAACGTGAGTAAAAAATAGTTTGAAAAATAATTTTCATATTCTCAAGATATATCTTTTTTCATGGGATTTACTTTTTCCGTGATTTTCTATTTCATAAAAAAATATTGAGAATGCAAATACCCCTTAGATAATCGGCCTTTTTTGCTTTGAGGCAAAAATAATGAGGTCAACGGCGGCCCACTTAGTGATGGAGGGTATAGCCTTTGGTTGGCCGTCTGTATACTGAATATGCGGGTGCAGTCTTAAAAATGAAATTTAAAAATAATAATAATAATAAGCAGTCTCACTATAATTTATCCGTACAATTTGATCTTCGATCAGATGACTCCAAATTTTTAGAAGCATTGGCCTCGGTACTATTGAGATATTTATCTTCTAGTATGTGAGATTACTTCTCCAAAAATCAGACGGATCTGGAATTATCGCCTAATTAGGCGGACCCCTCGACCCGGCCGGAATCATCTCCAACTTTGGAAGAAATCTCGGATTCCGATTGAACCCCGATCGCTTGTAGATAGTTGTACAGACTCGGCCTCCGAGCCCAACCAAAAAAAAAAAAAAAAAAAAACAAGGACCTGGTCCCTGGGCGGTTCACCTTGGCATTGTCACGAGGACGGACGTAAGTGTGAACACGCGGTGAATGCACACAGGATCTGAGTTGGCAAGATCATGACAGCTCATATGGACACCTGCAGCTCCTTAATTCTATACTATTTCTTTTTGTATTAATGTGTCCTCACCTAATAAAAATTAAGACATCTTTTATTGATACCTCTGCAAATTATCATATTCATATGTATGATCCTAATTCTCGCATATTATTTGTAGATACTCCTGACCTCCTCCTACAAGTTGCAGTTATACACCTCCACATATTATTTTAAATATTCTTACCCAACCCGATCTCATTTACATGTTTGGGAACATTCCTCGAGGGCACAGGTCTATTCGTCTTGGCTGGAATATTGTCTTCAGGTTATGTTAGAGAATGATTGATGTGTCTGATTCATTTCTTAGTTTGATCCATATTTTTCTTATATATTATTGTATCTCTACATTTAACGTTTGATGTAGGCCACACGATTTTGATCTATAACCAGGTCAAGCAGTGTCTTATTGTGCGGCACATCACTGTCTCTAAGCTCACTCAAGTCACAGCCAGGCCAAGATCGGATGGCAAGCACAAGCTTATCATGTGATCTGTGGAACGAATGATGTTAGGAGGCCATAATTTCTCCTTATGAGTTATGCTTTTTTTGCTAGTTTAGTTTTATAATTAAATATTCATGTATTCTTATTAATAGACGGAATTTGCATCAAAATTTCGTGATATTTTTTGATATTCACATAAGTCTGATTCTTGCTTGACGGTACAAGATGATATTTCAGAATGTGAAAAATTCTTTGAAAATTAATCTCACAAATAAGACGATTTACTTGAAGAAATATCTTTACGGTTCCTCAAGCCTATGTATCCTTTCAGTTCTACGTATCTCTTTTTAGGAGGATATTGGCTGGTTATTTTGTGGATGTGGTTTCTCAGATTTCTTATTCTCGAATCTTTTATTTCAGCAACAAGAAGAACTTACTTTGGGCGAAATAAGTAGTCCAACGAAATAAGTGATTCTTACTTTTGAGGTAGAATGATTTATTCTACTTATTCTAAGAATAACACATCCGCGTCAAGAATAACGTGTTCGCGCTCTCAAAGTGAATAAGTCACATAACCCGTCATGTTCGACCCTTATCCCGCAAACAAACCAGTTCAGTGTAAGCATGTAGGGGAAGAGTAAACTCTTACGAGCTTCAAATCTTGAGTACTACTTGTGTACATGGTGGGTATGGGATAAAAAGGACAACTAATTCACCCCTACTCTTACCGCACTTGATCGATTGAGCCAACATAGACATTCGACCTTTAACATTGCATAATGGACATCGACTTTTTGGGGGAAAAAGGTTGTCAAAATTGAAAATTATTCGAGTTTGATATCTCTGTCATTCAATCTTTGATTAGATGGATTCATGAAAGAAAAGGAAAAGGAGTGGAAGATGGGCCACTTGCCCCTTTTGTCCTAAGCCTATCGGGTACAAGCAACATTTGGGGATTGGAGACTGTCAACTTCTTTCAACTGTAGATAAGATATCCAATTATTTGATCAAAGAAATAAAGTGTCAAATTCTTTTTTAATCTTTAGTAAGATAGTTATATTCAACTTTGTTTTATTGAGTAGAGATATTCAACTTAACTCAACTCAACCAAGTCTTAATCTCAAATTAATTGGGGTCGGCTACTTCTTCTGAAAAGTTTAAAACGTCTAAATCATATTGTACTATCAGCTTCTAAATTAATCTAGGTCTACCTCTTTCTTTCTTTCCTTCCTCTACTCTAATATGCTTCACTTTTCTAACTGGAGTCTCTGTAAGTCTACGTCTATTATATCTAAATTATCTCAATCTTCCTTCTCTCAATTTGTCCTTAATTGATACAATTTTTACTTTTTCTCTAATACACTCATTACAAATTTTATCTAGTTTAGTATGTCCGCACATCCACCTTAATATTCTCATTTTAGTAATACTCATCTTAGAGACATGTTGTTCTTTCATCGTCCAAAACTCACTATCATACAACATTGCCGTCATGTGGTAGAATTTTCCTTTCAGCCTTATTAGGATCTTACGGTCACACATGACTCCCATGTCAAATCTCCACTTTACCTATTCTGCTTTAATCCTATAGTTAACATCCTCTTTGCACCCTCCATCTTCTTGGAAGATCGAACCAAGATATTTGAAGTGAGTACTTTGAGGTATTGTCATCACATCTAAGTTAATTTCCTTCTTTTTAGTCTATCCGACTTTTACTGAATTTACAATGCATACATTATGTCTTAATTCTACTTAACTTGAAATCTTTAGATTTTAAGGTGCTCCTCTAAATTACTAATTTTCTATTAACTTTCTCTTACGTCTCATCTATTAACACAATATCATCCGTAAACATCATAAATCACGGAATGTTGTCTTGTATATCGTTTGTTAAATCATCAATAACTAATACGAAAAGGTAAGGACTTACTTCTGATTCTTGATGCACTCCAACTGAAATAGAAAGATTTTTTATTTCCCCTCCAATCGTGCGGTCACTAATAGTTGCTCCATCATATATATCTTTTAATATTTATATGTACCTAGTAGATACTTTCTTGCGTTTCAACTCTTACCACATGATATCTCTTAGAACTCTATCATAAGCATTCTTCAAATCGATGAACACCATATGTAGATCTTTCTTCATAATTCTATATTTCTTCATCAAATTCTTAATGAGGAAGATAGCTTCCTAGTTGACCGATTCGGCATAAAGTCGAATAAGTTGGCCGAAATAGTTGTGTCACAAAATAAACGATGTTCCACAACTCTCTCCTACAGTTTCATAGTATGATTCATTAGCTTAATTCTTCTACAGTTTGAGCAACTGTAAATGTCTCCTTTATTTTTAAAATAGGGACAAGAGTGTTCTTCTTCTATTCATCTAACATTTTCTTAGAGAATAGGATATTGTTAAATAGTCGGGTTATCCATTCTACTCATACATCTTTTAAATATTTCTACACTTTTATAGGAATTTCATCAGGACCACAAGTTTTACTTACTTTCATCTTCTTCAATGTTTCCTTGACTTCCAAAAATCTAATCTTTCTAGTATAATTCACATTATGTTCTGTTGTACATTCTATGCCCACTATGTTTCCACTATGATTATCATTAAAAAGATTGTTAATGTAGTTTCTCCACTTTTTTCTGATGTCTTCATCTTTCACTAAAATATTTCTATCATTATTCTCGATGCACCTAACTTGGTTAAGATCTCGATATCTTTTCTCTCTCATTTTTGCTAATCTATAAATATCTTTTTTCCTTTCTTTGGTTTTAAGTTTTTCGTATATCTTTTTAAAGGCCTGAGGTTTTGTTTGACTAATGGCCGTTTTTGCTTCTTTTTTTATAATTCTGTATTATTTATAAGTCTCATTATTATCATATTTTAACAATCTTTTATATCATTCTCTTTTACTCTTCACCGTATTATATCTCATCATTTCATCACCACCTCTCCTTTACAGGTGGGCCATCTCTTTTAAACTTTTCAAATATTTTTTCAACTACTTATCGAATCCATAAGGTCATATCTATCTACATAGTATTAGTCTCTAAATTCGACTTTTAATTACTCATATTGAGAAGTTCATTATTAAATATTACTTATTTTATCTTTTTTAATTTTCACCACCTTGTTTTAACAATAGTCTTCTTTTTAAATGTATCCGACTATCTCTTGATCTTAATATTTAAAACCACAAACTTATGTTGACTTGTTAAAGTCTCTCCAGAAATAATTGCAATTTTTGCATAAAGCGCGATTTATCTCCTTTGTGAGAAGAAAGTCAATTTGACTTATATTTTGTCTATTTTTAAATGTCACTAAATAAGATTTTCTTTTTTTAAAGTAGATATTTGTTAGTATAAAGTCGTAAGTCATAGCAAAATCGATGATATTTTTCCTCTCTTCATTTCTAGTCAAAAGTCAAAACCTCTATGAACCTTCTCGTAACTCTGATGTTTACTTCCTACATGTCTATTGAAGTCCATATCAATAAAGACATTATCTTTATTTTGTATGTTATGCACGAGATCATCCATATCTTCTCAAACCCTTTGTTTACTTTGACTATGTAATCTAACTTGTAGAGTATAGGCACTAACTACATTAATCACATCTCTCTCTATAATTAATTGTACTAAGATAATCCTGTCTCCTACTCTCCTCACCGCTACCACTGCATTCTTCAAAGTCTTATAATAATATTTATTATATTCTTATTTTTCTCATTTTTATATACCACAATTTGTAGTTTGTATTTTTCATTTATTTACTTTTCTCTCCTACTTATTTAGTCTCTTGAATGCAAGTAATATTGACTTTTCTTCTGTTCATGATGTCAATAAGTTCCATCAACTTTCTTAGAAGAGATCCGATATCAAATACCTACTCTGATCCTCCTCTAACTCGCACTTTCTTAGAATTCTTTCTGTAATAACATCTATTATTCTCTAAGTTTGTTCTGTATCTTATTTTCTGTTTGGTTCTATAGATTAGCTTCTTTACCCACACTTGTCCATAGTATGAGAACTTTTACTCATTTAACACTACATCTGGACGCCGACGTGCGCGTCAATTGCGGGAAACACCCTCCACCCTTATCTATTTCTCACTGCACTCGGACTCCGATGCAACATATTGTAAATAAAAGACGCCCCAATATTAATTTTGATTGAATCCATATCATGAGATGTGATAAGATTTTTCTGCAATTCTCCTCTTTTATCTAGACTTAAGATTGACTAAGCACAAAAGACTCATACTTAGACGGAGTTAAATGAAGTCGAAAAACTTCTTCTGCTATAAATATGTACAGACCTCTATAATAAAGATAATTTATAATTAAACATTTTAAAGCAATGTTTCCTCCTATTAGAAGATTTATTCATACCATGTCTTCTTTAGGTGAATATAACATTTATCCTTAATCTTTTAGTAAGGCAACTATATTCATCCTTACCTTTTTGAGTTTAGACATACTAAGAAAACGAGGTTGGGAAGTTTTTTTTTTAAAATCATAGATATTTACATGGCCTCTGCAATAGAGAGTATATTATTTGATATTTTAAACTAATCTTTCTCTTTACGTATGAATTTTTGTGCACCGCAGCTAGTGTTCTACGTTTTTCGGACAAATATTTCAAGTTTGGAGATTCCATTGTATGGAAAATATTCTTACTAAAGGCAAAAGTGCCACCGCAGGAAAAAAAAAAAAAAAGATTCTCTCCACAAATCTCATCACTTGCTAGGAATATTTTGTGACACAAATTCTTTTTTGTGTACAACGATTGAAGTTGAAATTTGAACAGGTAAGTTCACTTATAAAAGGAAAGCTCAATACTACTTATAGCCGTTAGACTCTCTGGTAAAAAAAACCTCATCTCGTCTCCCTCCAGCCCTACACGGAGGTGCTGCCCACCCTAAAGTCTTCTCCGTCCAAGGGGGGCAAAGACTACCATCCACGACTGGAGTAACTTTTACATAGGTTCCCTAACCCAGGGAACTCCACCACGTGATCACTGCGGCTTTTAACGCCGTGTGCTCCCCACCGGGTGGAGACTGTGGAGGGCTCTTTACCTAATTCTGTCCCTACTCAACGATCCTCTGTAGCTGCCTCTCCTTATCACACTTCGGTTAACTTTTTCTTAATATTATATTATCTCTATTTTTTTTGTTCGGTGGCACTGTAGCTAAATATATGTAGATATTACAAGCAAGCAGAAATAGAATCTGAGACATCTTTTATACTCACTTTGTTTGTGGAATAGGACAGGAATAATCGGTAAAAAGTTTTATTTTAATTTGATTGTGAGGATGCTTAATTTTTCTAACTCTTCAAATTCTACTTGGAATATATAATTCTCTCAATTATTTTATTTTTATTCTTTATTTCACTCTTTATTCCACTAATTCCTATTAAATCACTTGAAATAGTACTGTGTAATTCTCTTTATTATGAGTGGAATACTAATAACTTATCAAATCAAAATGCCTTTTATTCTGCTTTAAGAAATCTCCAAAATCTTATTTTGATTTAAGTTATTCTACAAATAAAGTGAGACTTAGAGTCGGGGATAATTCAATACTACTTAAAAAGTCTACCTAATTAAATGAGAATTTTAAATTTACCTGATTATTCGGAGAAATAATCTCACGGATCAAAGAATAAAGATCCTAACAGTACTTTAGACTATATGACTGAGAAGTTTTTAAGTTCCAATCAAGATCGAACTTGAGACCTTTCAATTGGAAGACAAATGATGAACCAATTGCTCATGTTCTCTATAACTACAGATATGTCGTTAAAGATATGTATCTGTAACTACATATCTTTACATATGCATCATTGATTAGAGTGATTGCGATATTTAACTTAAGCACTATGTATGTTAGTGGCATGATATGCTTTAATTTACTAAAATAAGCATTCTGAACGAGCTAATTGTTTACAGCTAGGTGTGGATAAGTTGTAGTAGCACAGGTGACAATTTGGCCAATATAGAAGAGAAGGAACTTATTGGGAAGGGGGCGGGGGGGTGGTGTTTGCTTCGATACTTCTACGTCGACCACGTCACGATTGTTTGCCTTTAAAAGGACGCTTCTTCGAAACGACAAAAGGAGAGAGAGGCGATAAAGTGAACCCATACGTTCCATCCCGCCAACGTGGTCCCCCGGCTTTTATTTGAGTGTTAATTTTATAGAAATTCTTTCTTCGCAGTTTAATTGTGAAAGGGGTTTTTTTTAGTTTTACATGAAATATAATTGAAGGCATGCTTAAGTCTTTTGTTCTCAATTTGTTTACTGCAAATAATGAATTAAAAACTAATTAATGTGGCATTAAGCTGGTTAAGTTATGTTAGCGGGATCGGGGATGGTTCGTGGAGAGCAATTTATGTCAAAAACTACTTTACCACCTATATTAACATGATTTGAGTAACATGTCTATGAGTACATCATCTTTTTTTGTCAAAAGATAAGAAAGTAGAGATCCTTTTTCCATTGTGGTAGCAGTGCCAAGGCAATTTATCCATCCCACCCACTATTGAGAATGAAGAGGTTCGTTTTTTCATGTAGGTGTTTTTTTAATATATAGGAAGTTTTGTATATATATCTCTGTAAAATGCTTTGCAAAAAAAAAAAACATCTATAAACTATTGCATTTTATGTTATAGCTTTGACATATAATTATAATTACTCCTCACATTCTTTAAAAAGGTTACAACTATATCTCTCTTAGTTGAAATGTCATAATATCTAGCAGAGTGTACCAAAAAGGTTCGGATACTTCTTTATATGTATCCCTAAAGTGACCTTAATTTTGGTCTTCACTAGAATTTTAAAAATCTTTTTAACATGTTCAGTTGAAGTTCGTGGCATTATAATTGCAACATTTTTAATAAAGTTAAGAGTATTTATAATAATATATAGGAGCCAGAGGTACATAAATATGATAACTTATAGAAGTATATATATAAAACCTAATCCTACCGTATATTATCATTTAGGGCTTATTTACAAAAAAAAAGATTTTTACATTGTAATCCCTATAAACTTTCAATATCACAAAAAAAACCATCTAATCAAAAAAAAATTGAGCAGCCCAATAATCTTTAGATATTTACAAAACTATGCCTATGATTAATGGTCATTCGAAATAAAGAAGATTTATTTTGAAAGAGAAATAAAGAATATGTAAAGAAATATTCCAAGGGACTTGTCTACTCTTTGACGGCTTTGTGGTAACTAACTGTCCCTTTACCTTGCTTTATTATTCCACATGTGGTTGAGATGGATGACTAGAATATGCGAGTTACTCAGCATAGTAGCGATAGGCAACTCTGGGTAGATGAAATATTCTTTCGTGTATTTTTTATTTCAAACATCCATTAATCGTAGGGATGTTTTTATAAAGATTTTTTGGTCTTCAACTTTTTAGAATTTTTGACTTTTTTCTAACATTTTGGGGCTTTAGCACTAATTTAGTGAGGATTGTGAGGACTTATAAATAAATAGTTAGATGAGAAAGATTTTTTTAAAATATATTATATGTTTAAGGATTGAAACATAATTATATATTTTTATAAAAATTCAAAAATTATGGAGTTTCTGAGAAAATATTCTGATTAAGAAGATTTCTGTAATACGAAAGTTTCTAGACGTGAAAAAATAAAAAATCGCTTAAAAAAAAAATCCCCAAACGTTTTTCTCTACCCTTGTTCCATTCGTCCTGAACGCAGAACGCATCTCCGTCCGGATGCAATCGTGCGGTCCTTTTCGCGCACTGCACGGCCCCCCTGCAAAGGCCTCCCCCAGTGGAGGCGTTCCCGTAATTAGCCCCTGAATACGGGGCTGCGGCGCATCAGCCAGTCACCAGTCGCCATTACACAGCCTTCACGTGACGTCCTTGGTTACCGAATAAGAGCCCGCCACGTGGGGCGCATCCATCGCCAGACATGGCGCTTTCTGTCACGTCGATCTTATCCGCCGGACGTGTTATCTTATCCGTCCGCCATCATCCCGCCGCAGTCCCAACCCAACGGCCGAGATCGGCCGATCACGCAGCCCCAGATCTATTAAACCCTCGCCCCCGGGTGGCCTTTCCACTTCTCTGGCCTCGGTTTCCTGTTCGCTTCCCAACAATTAATTGTACGGCCTCCCAAATCTCTGCAACAACAGCAAGAGCCACTACCGTTCTCCTGCAAATCTTGTTGTCGGCCATGGGACTTCTCGACAAGCTTTGGGATGACACCGTCGCCGGCCCCCAGCCGGACTCCGGCCTGGGGAAGCTTCGCAAGTTCTCCACCTTCACTCCCCGGATCGACACCTCCGTCAAAGGTAACAGCCACACGCGCACGGATCTGGTCGTCCAAGCCGTCGCTGGGGAGGGATCGATCCGCCGATCCTGCCATGTTTCCGATCCGATCTTCTTCTTCTTCGTCTTGCTTGTTGCTTGGCTCTGCTGACGGCGGTGTGGTGCGCTTTTTCGTGGATGTGGCAGACGCGGCTGCGGAGTTCGGGAACGGGAGGGTGGAGGAGCCTTCGGAGGAGACGCCGCGGGTGACGCGCAGCATAATGATCAAGAGGCCCGCAGGGAGTCCCGCGGCGACGCCGCCGGGGTCCCCGGCCGGATCGACCCCGCCGTTGTCGCCCTTCTTTGGTACGTACGGAGAAGGTAGTAGGAGTGCGGCACCAGGGAGTGGGCTTTTTTTTTCCGTCATAGATGACGAAACTGCCCTCGGGAGCAGCCCCACCGCCTCGGCTTAGGTAGTTTCGTACGACCGAACTCGTGAGGCGGCGATGTTCGTGGTCATGTTGGTTAGCGAGGAAACAGGAGTTCCGTAGAAATAACTGGAAAGCCATCGGAGCAGGGGCGATTCTGACAATTCGCGCTACCAATCGACCGCTTCTTTGATCATTGTTTTTTTTTTTTTTTTTTTTTTAACTCGCCTTTGTTCTCCGATCTCTCGCGGTTTCTGCAGGTGGGGGAGGGAGGAGGGAGTGGAACCGCTTCCGGCGGAAATCCACGTCCGACGCCTACGACAGGGGCGCGTCGGCGGACGGCGGCGGGGGGACGACGCCGACGGCGGGGGCCGCGACCAGCAGGGTCGTGTACCCTCCCTTCGAAGTGTGAGCTCCGGCGAACGCTTCGAAGCAAAAACCCATGAAGGCCTACACGCTGCCGCCAGAGATCTAGCGCGCGGATAGATAGAAGGGCATAGGGTTGCTTGCGTCTCTTTGTAGTTTGTAGTTGACGTGGTGTTCTGTGTTGGTTCGTCTTCGTGTTCTCTGTGATGGGTGTGTGGCTGGGCAGCTGGATGCGAGGTAGTAGTAGTAGTAGTGGTCAGTGTAGATATGTATAGAGGCGGCTGCTGCTGTTGGTAGTGATAAGAGTAGTAGTGTGAGAGATAGGTTGGTGTGGTGAGCAGAGGGTGGTGGCTCATGTCTGTGTAAAATAACGCGTGGAAGCAGGTGTGGTGCTACCTCCAAGCGATGGTGATGATGACGACGACGATGTATTCCTACCTTTGGTGGTGTTGCTGTTTCGGTGTGGTGTGTTTTTGTGAACATGGGCTTCACTTGGCCAATGGTAATATAAGAATGGGAATATAAAATAATAAGGTCCATGTCAGTGCATCGGCAATTCTTAAGTATGTGTGTGGTCCCATCTGTTTGGTGTGTAAAAGACTTCTGGCAGAAGGTATCAAATGAGGCAAATTCGTTTTTTCCTGGTGATAAGATTGACAAAACGCCGCTACCAGGGCCCCCCACTTTGGTGCTAGAATGAGTTAGTTATTCTAGCACCTTCTAGATTGGTGATTGGTGTATGGTGAAAGAATGAAGATGAATAAAGAAAAAATAAGTTTAATTTTATTACGACAAACGGAAGGACTTATATCGTGCAGAATAACGTATTCAGAGAATAAGGAGAACAAATTATCATATCTTAAGAATTACTTATTTTTATTATGTCTGTGGATCCTACAAAACTATCAAATTGAAACACTTTTTATTCTAGTATACGTTATTCTATCCGTTGACCCTACATAATAACGAATTCTGCAAAAAAAATTGGGTCTAGATTATTTATTTCAGAATAAAAAGTATTTCATTACGGCAGTAGTAGAGTAGGTATAGTGGTGAAATTATTTATTCACTTAATTCTGAGATTGAACAATTAGTCACGAAATAATTAATTTTTTTAATTAAATCAAAATGAACCTTATATTGAGAATAAAGATCTTATTCTTCTCTATTTTGCAAACTAAGTGCATCTAAGCTTTTCCGAAAAAATCCCATGCACACATTTTTGAAGCATGCTTCAGATTTCGTGTTACATATGACATACTTTGGTGTGACCATGTTGTTCGTTCATGTGGAGGACCGACCACCAAGGTATGATGTTATAACAGGAAGTATCTTAAGCCTCGTTTGATAACCAGACCAGATTGTGTGTACCCTACTGCTTTATGTTAGGTTTACTTACACCGGAATAAAGGATGTTTGGCATTGATAATTTTGTCGGCATTTTGTTCAAGAACATAAATTAGATGAAATAGATAAAAGTAAAATATATAAAAACGGACATAATTACTTCTGTTCTAAGTAGAATGTGTAATTCGAACTTTTTGCTTGCATTTATTGGTTTTATCTTATTGCAGATAACCTAGATAAGACATCTTATCCTAGGTTTAGTTGGTTATCAAAGATGGGCTAGAGAAATATAATAAAGGAGAAAGGATGAGGCTAATTTTTTTTTCTCTGAGGTGAGTAATGGTTAAATATGTGTATGTCTTTTTTAACAGGAGCTGTTTAATTCTCAACTTTTTCAATATATACCTTCTTGGTAAGAGATGTTTCTTCAGAAGTTGCAATCATGGATGTTCTATAGGCAACATTTTAAGGTGGCAGAAGTGAACTCATACACAGTACATATCACGGGGAGTATTCGTGCATCAAATTTTTTTTAAACATGCCAACAAGTATCTTCAAGCTATTAATAACTAAGTTGCTTGAGTACTATAAAGAGTGATGGTTTGATTCTGAGGTTGGCGTGCATGAAGAGAGGAAGTCAAACAAGAACGGTTGGGTGCACAATAGATTAACGTTCGGTCGGAATCTGCTGGGCAGGTCGGTAACCCTTTGGACTATTACTTAAATGTGGCTTAACATCAACATGATGAGCTAGTGTGGTGGTTCAGACTTTGTCATGTTCGGACAAATTTTAATTAGAATCACTTTAAAACTTTTATTTAACTATTTTGTGAGAAAAAAGAAGTGTTGGAAGTCGTCTCTGTAGCATTTAATTTATTTTTTTGACTTCCAATCAAAAATTTCACTTTAGAGTTTTCTAAATTAGAGAAAAAGTAGAGTTGATAGGAGATATTTAACCTTTATAATAATTTAAAATTAATTATGATTACTTTTTATTTTTTATGTCATATGAGGAAGTCAGGAGTGACTTCTAATTAAAACTTATGCCACACACACTGCCAAAGCAGCATTCGAAAGGCTCAAGATTATGCATATTAACGGACGTGCAGATAAGATTTTGAGTTAGGCGACGGAAGAGACCATAATTTCAAATTGCCCAAATATCTCATTGACTTTGACTGAGAAAAAGGTTACGTTTGATGATGTTAGCAATGTCACTTCAATGTCAAGTTGAAACCAGTGCGGATCGATGGTGATCTATTTCACATAATTTAAAATTTAAAAATAAATACTTCAAAATTAACTGTGGAACGTGGAAAAGACGACCAGAGAGAGGATGCACAGATGCGTATCTAAACGCCCTTTGGCTGGCTAAATGATTTCAGATTGGAGGGGCTAGGGCATCAATGAGCTGAGCCACTCTTGAGTCGTTCAGATTCGATTTGATGTGATTCGACTCGAAATCTCAAACGAGTTAAACTCAAATCAAGGTTAAAGTTCGAATGGCTTAATGAGTCAAGCTTAAGTTTACTGTAAATCAGCTTGTAGGCTCGTGAGCCGACTTGACATATTTAATATATATTTTTTAACTCTTCAAATTAGGTCAAGTGGAAGTGAGTATTCCATCTTGTGTGGGTGTGACTGTATGACTGTCGAGATTTCAGGATTCGAACTTGAGCCGAGTCGAGTTCGAGCCTAACAAAAATGGGGAGAGTTGAGCTCAAGTTTAGATTTAGAACTTGAAACGAGTTCAAGCCAACTTTCTTTGACCTGAGCCGAGCCTGAGCCATCTAAAGCTCGGCTCGGCTCATTGTCACCTTAAGAGGGGCTCCTTCTACGCAGCTATTTGGCATCTGCAAAAAAAAAAAAAAAAAAAAGAAGAAGGAAAGAGGCTCAAATCCTCTATAGCTTGGGATTGGACTGAGCATTTGGTTATATGTAAAATATACTTGACTGTAAAAAGAAAAAAACAAATTTAGAGGAAAATGAAAACAAGATTACCGTTTGATAGTTATGAAAATATTTTTAGCTCTTCAAAACAAGCATTCAATCTCATTCTATATATGTCAATTTGGAAAAAAAAGAACTCAACAAATTAGTTTTTCATTGAATGATTTTTTTGGATTACTAAATAAATCATTATACTATATTTTTCGAGAAAATTTTATTGGCATGAAATCAAACAGACCCTAAACCTATTCAGTATCTATTCTAGAGTAGATTACAATTTTTATGTTTGTGAAAATTCTTATTGCCGCTGGCACGGAGAAAATTTTCTCTTGCAATTTTTTTCAGCATTACACGAGAATGGAGTCGGTAATTGACTCAAGAATAGGTATCAACTCAGCTTGGCCTAACTAAAAGTATTGAATGACTGAAATGTGAGCAAATATCCTTCCCTGTGGTTCACCTGGATTTGAAGTTTCTCATGATTAATGTAACTAGACTAGGGAATAAAGAGGGGAACAAGCGTATTCAATACGCAAAGACCATGGTGATGGGAGAAAGAGATAGCTGCAAGAGGCCATAGGAGAAAAGTTAAGCAGAATGAGTTTTTAAAAATTTTAAAAAGATTTTAATATTATTGTAAGACACATATCACAAAAACTCTAATACTTTAAAATTTTCTTTTCTCACATATATCTTGAATAAATGCCTGAGGCGAAAAGATGGATGCTAGTCTTGCTCCCGAATATACTCATAGTATACCCGAATTTGCTCACAAATTTTCCATGTCCTATGAGTTAAACGTTCAAAAAACGCATCATATCATTGTGATCAATGTGTAGAAACATGCATGCTGGTAGCTGTGAGGCATTATAGAACATCCACTACAATCACGCAACAAAATAATTGATTATTAGAATTCAGAAATAATCAAGCAGCATGACACTGAATGATTAGAACATCCATTACAATCAAGCATTAAAATAATTAAGAGTTTTTTTTTCATATAAACCAATCCTTAAAAGTGAATCGGCAAAAAATCCGTTCCTGAAAACGTATTTGTACACATATCATTACTTTTAACGAAATATTGCAAAAATGTCAAAATAATTACATTTTTGCAATGTTATTTTTAAAGAAAATGGTGCAAAAATACCATCACTTGGATATTTTTGCAAAATTTTGTTAAAAATAATGATGTGTGGTAATATGTTTCCAGGAATGATTTTTTTGTCAATTCACTTTTAAGGATGATTTATATGTAAAAATATCAATAATTAATTATTAAGATTTAGAAATAGTCAAGCACCATTACACTGCGTGCTTATGTTTTCTTAAGAAATCAGATGCCCATTAACCTATAAATTTGTGGGAGAGGTTTGTTTTCTTTTTTCCCCTTTGAATAATGCTTGCTTTAAGCATGCACTAAGGATTGCAATTGACATGCCACATTTAAGGTATGTTGCACTGACGATCGTATTATTATACCATCTAAGAATTATTGCAGCATGTTATACTTTTCTTTTACCCCTTCCCTAAGGCATCTACACATGCCTGTTTTGACACAGGGCCCGTTAATATCGCATCAATGGGATCTATTTGTTCTTGGTTGTGGAGTGTCTTCTTTTCGTGCTTGGCTAATTGAAGCGACATGGTGACAACTTTCTTGCGTTAACCAACAAGGGTTATTTATTTATTTAAAACGATTTCGTAGTTGATTTGTGTCATTGTTTATTAAAAGTATTAATATTTACCGCACTGCATGCAGTATAATAAGAAATAAGCATGATGTGTATTATAATACTTCACCTCCTTCCACTACTTGAGCTACTTTATCTCTCATCTTCTGACCTTTTTGAGCGGATAGCAAAAGAACATGCAGCTTTTATGATTTTATTTAATGTTGTCTTTTCTTCTTACCTCCATTTGAAAGCTTGCAAAATCCTTTCCATTTTAGTCCGATCACTTTTCAGTTTATCACTTCTACATGTTATTAGAAAATGATAAATGTGTTTAAAAATGATGATTTTGTATTTATAAGTGATAATCTTGTATTTAAAAGTGATAAAATTGATTTGAAATTGATAAATTAGAACGTCCAGACTAAAACAGAAAGGGTTTTGTGTGCTTTCTAAAGGAACATGAGGAGAAAAGGACAACAATAAATATTAAACAGAAAAATTGTAAGTTTTCTTTCTATCCATTCAAAAAAGTTAAAAGATATATATAAAAAAAAAAGTGAAACAAGTGGTAGAAAGAGATGAAATGTTGCAATCTACGTCATTCTTACTATAGTGCATGCCGTGCAACTAGCATTGTTCTGATTAAAATCAATTTCATAGTTGATTCTTGTGCCCTTTTAGCCATGGTTTGTTATATTAATATCCGATATAATATGAGAATCTTGAAAAATTGACGCATATCGGTCTGATAAGGACCAAATCACAAAACGACACATAACAGCACGTACGAGCCAAGGGCTTTCTCCTTTGAAGAGTCTATTATTAGTGATGTGTTGCCGGGACATGGACTGGCATCATAACGAGTAAGACTGATTTTAATAAAATTCAGAAGCTGATATATATGACTCGTTCAAGTCGGACTTTAAGTTGGCAATCCCTACTTTTAGGACTTCGGAAATAATTCATAGTTTTAGGTGTTACTTGATTTGACCTTAAATACCGTAAACTATTGCAAAATCAAGAACTTCCGAGGAAAGTTAATTAAAATTTTCTACTGTGTTTTAGTCCTTTACATCAAATAAATGGGCCCCATAATGTTCAAAGTAGTCAGTTGAAGATAAGAAGAAGAAGATAAAATGTCAACAGAATCTGATATATCCAATTTTTTACCACTTTCTTAATTTGTGGCTTCACATTTAGAAAATTAATCTAATTTTTTCCCCTTCCCTCTTGAGGAATGTTGGCATAACGGGAAACTTTCTTCGTTCTTTTAATCCAGTTCAAGAGAGAGAATGTAATGGTTGAAGGTGTTTTTTACAAATTCTTAGGGGATAGTTAATCAGATGTTTAAGAAAGAAATGCGCCAAACGTACGCGCATCAACTGGATAAAAAAGTACTAGAAGCTTTCCCATCGTACAAGCATTTATCTTTTCTCGACTTAAGGTGGTGTTTGGCACGACTTTTAATTGGAAGTAATTTTGCATTAGAGTTTAGTTGTTCCGGAAAAAAACAATTAGATTTTGAAAGTCATTTATGTAGTTTTTAGTTATGTTTTAACTTCCAACCAAAAGTTAGGTGTAACTTTCAAGATTGGGAAATGAGGTTGTTAAGAAATGATTAACTTTTGTAATAAACTAAAAATTTTCACATATGTGCCCTGAAAAGGTATCATATTTGCACCTATACCTTCACATATTGTCATTAATACCTTTGAAATCTCAAAAATATTGCAGATATGCCCCTCCATTAAAATAACGTGAATTCCAACCCAATATGCCAAAAATATTATGTAAATCTTGATAACAAGAGGCCTACTTATACAAAACTCTAGTGGATGTAAGGGTATACATGCAAAATATTAGTGAATTAAGGGGTATATATGTCAAATCTTTAGGCTTAATTATTTTGACGGAGGGGTATAACTGCAACATTTCTGAGATTTCAGAACATTGATGAGAATATGTGGTAGTTGGCAGTATAGATGCAAATACGGTATTTTCAGTGGTATATATGTAAAAAAATTCAAATTACTTGTAAGTTATAACCTCTCTTCTTCAACTCATTTTATGTGAAAACTAGAAGACAACAGTGGCTTTTAAGTAGAAGAGGAAGACAAAAGTGGCTTTCAAGTACAAGTTCTGTCAAACACGTCTTAGCCTTTCCACAAAAATAGGAAGTTGCGTGTGTCTTTGGTTTTTAGTATTATTTCAACAGTAACATGTACATTTTATTTTACTTTAAATATATAATTATATTTAATTTTGTTAGGAGCATCCCTCAGTTTAGGCTGGCCCAAGTGGGTCAAATCTACTTCAATCTCTAGGGAAGGGGACAAAGAGGGTAGCACCAAAGGATGCACCGGCCGCACTAATCGATGGTTGGGTTGGAAAGGGTATAGGTTAAACTTGAAATATCTGTCTTTGTCAGCCCTAACCAAAGTTTATCAAAAGGCCTAAGAAATAAATTGGATGAGTATCATATATATGCTCATGCATGTGATAGAAAGTCCATAGTTCTTTTTTTTTGGGGGGGGGACCTTTAGAGACATATAGGAACTGTATAAGATATGACAAGAAAAAAAATGGATAAAAAAAACTCTCATATTATTCAACAATTAAACTTTGATATGTCTGATTCTCATAATTTTTAAGAATGATGATAAAGATGCATGCATGCAAGGGTGCAAAGGGGGGGAATTAAAGACAGTTCCCATTTTTAGGACACAGATAAAGATAAGACCTACTATCAGCGGCGGACCAACATTTTATCCAATGGGGTCCTAAGACCCCACTGAATTTTGTCAAACTCGTTGGTCTAATTCAAAGCAGTCTAGTTCGAGACCTCACCGACCCAGCTCAGGATCTCATTGGTCCAGCGCACGGCTCCATATAACCTAGTCCAAAACTCCATTGATCCAACCATACTTATGACATAATACTCGAGTGACCCCACTGGATAAAATTTCTGCACCCGCCACCGCCTGCTATCGACTATTAAGGACAGTGAGATCCTCTGGATTTTAATTTTTATAGATCTCCCAACGTCCCCTCACACGAGTCAGAGAGCATTTTGGCTACCATGCACCTCCTGTTGTATTTCATGCTGTCTAATCTTAGATATAGGACCAAACCAAAATACGTCGAAATATATTCGGAAGATACTAAAGGTTTATCAAATTTGAGATCCAATTAATGACAGTGGATGCTGCCATGTAAAGAACAAACAGTAGTGTTTAGTGCCATACAATGCAATCAGATGGCAATTAGTACTTTCATGGAGTAAACAGGGGAAAGAGGAGAAAGGTGGTGTGGGTTTGGGTCCCCATGTCACCATCACCTCATCCCTTCACGGTGGGAGAAGAGAGGGAAAGGACAGGCCGACCCCATGCATTAAAGGGACAAAGGGCGAGAGGGTGGGCACCCCAAACCTGTGCCCCCTCCACAAGACAGAAAAGGAGAGGAAGAAAGAAACTAATGGAGAAGAAAGAAGTTGGGGAAGAATTTAGTGAAGAGGTGGAAGAAGGGCAAGGGAGGTGGGGCTGGTTGGATGCTAGAAGCTTTCCTTGCTGGTGTGGGGAAAGGTGGCCTCTTTAGGAAGGTAGACCCTTCACGTCAAACTTTGAGTGCTACCAAAAATTTTGAGGCACTATATAAAAATAGGGTTTATATAGCAAAATTTAAATATAATATGCGCGTGGCACGAGTTATTTAGTTCAATTTTGAACTTCTTGGCTCACTCATGCGTAAATTTGATCAGAACCAACCGCATGGTTTGAGTTGGGTCGGGAGAATGATCCACTGGTCAAATTAAGATCAACCCCTTGGAGCATTGACAATCCTAGGCAGTAGGCATTCTTTCAAACTAAAGCCGAAATAAAAAAGAATTCATAGTCCCATAATCTCACAAATATTTCAGGAAGTAAAAAAGAACATAGTTTTGACATTTTAGAGTACATAACTCAAAGAAAGGAGCTCCCTTTAGTGTTCTGTGATTATGTAACGATGGATCCCAAAATTTGGGTAACCTTATCGAGAAATTTCTCCTGTGATTTTCATTTATATCGTAGATAAGTTGCTACGGATGATCAGAAGAATGAGACTTTAAAAGCGATCTTCTTTCCTTATCCTAAATGAAGGAAACAAAGTCCCCAACGTTATGAGTTTGTCACCTATTTCATACATGAATTAGAGTAGATCAAGATAATCTTAAGTTACCAAGTCCAAGCTAAACTCTTTCCAACTCAGCAATGTGCTTATCCAGTTGGTCTTTCAGCTCCTTCCGCCATCTCTGGATAAGTGTTTCATGCTTTTTGATCAGCTCAGACTTCGTTTTCAGCTCTTCCTCCATCATGGCAATCTCCTGGAAATTAGATGCAAAGAAGTTCAAACATAAGAAAAATCTACCAAGAAACTTTTAAACATATGGAAATCTCCGGTCAGCCCAAATTTTTATAGGAAGAATGACAGAGCAAAAATGCTGTTAGTACCAGCATGGGGAAAAGCTCAGTCCCAGTGAGGTAGTGCCAGCATGGGGAAAAGCTGTGTGCTAGCAAGGTTAATCCAATTGGCATATGTTTTACCTTCTGAAGTGTTTCTTCCCTTGTGGGTTGATCTTCATGCTGAAGGCTGACAAAATACAGCTGAAGTTTCTTTGCAGCTTCCATGAAATCTCTGGCATGCCTTTCAACATCAACTGTAAGCCATCCAACACATGGGCATACAACATTATGTCAAAACTACTTTTCATCGCTACACTTACAAGAGGAAACATATAAACAAGCAAAAGATTCATGTAGCACATAATTTCAGTTGCACATGAGATTTTGATTAGAAAAGAACAAGCATGATCAATTGGTGAACAGACATTTCAGCGAAGCCCAAGTGACGAACTTAAGATAACAGCATTCATGACTCTTCAACAACATAGTTTCCTACAAATATGCACTTGTTGAAACTAGTGAGCTAACAAAATGTGGAAACCTTCAGTTAGTTGATTTGCAATAAAAAAAATCAATATCTTGTTCTTTGAAATGGAAAATTCATTTTCATCTTTTCATTGACATTAGTCTAACAAAGATAAGGCAGAAGTGCAGATAAGAAGCTCAGTCAACTGGCCTCCTAGGCCCAAAATGCTGAGCCAAAAAAACTAGCTAAACACCTCTGTGAATGACTCTACATGCAACCATTGAAATGATGCACAATGAAGGATATACTATCATGAAATGTAGATGGAATGATGGTTAGCTATCCTTGGAATATTCCTGCAGGTAATGCTCAAAATGTCCAGCATGACACTGTGGCTGTTTCCAACATAGTGAACCCGGTCACTGGCATGATAGACCACTGATATAGGCCCACCTTGATAACCGGATTGCTATTTGGGATGGCTTACTTGGGATTGCTTGACCCGGAACAAGAGGTGTTTGGTTTGATAATGAGTTGGTACTCTACTGGGAATAAGTGAATTGGATAAGGTATTTGAGTGGGTTTGACAAGAAGGGTTGAATAAGAGGTAGAACAAGGACAAAATTTGGCAAAATTTGCCCTTCTTATTCCAGAATGACTAACACTAATTCCTAAGGGTATCCAGTTAGCACTTGGCAAGTAGGGCAAATCACCACCGATGATATTTGTAAGAGTGTTGGGGACAAGAATGATATAAACTCATGGACCCAGCTGATTAGAAGAAGGGGCCTGTCCTAAACCTTAATTAGCATAGGACTAGGATCCATCATAACCACATTAGTTAAGGTGGAATACTGAGATCATCTTCTTTAGGCACAAAGTGAGGGAAGAGAAAGGAATGAAAATTGAGAAGGGAACAACAAAATCAACTGTTAGAGAAGTTCCATAATATCCCTGAAAGTCTTAAGTAGATGACCAGCCGTTGCATATACCATCATCACCATTGTAAGCCTTACTTCATCAATCTAGGTTAAGACAGACAGAAAAGAAGAATCTAGGAATGTGAAAAAAAATTCACAACCAGCATCCTGCCTGTCATCAACCCCCTATGAGGTGGTATCCAGCTGCCTGGTTCCCTGCCAAGGTAGCTCTAGACAGCATAAGGCCTAAGAGAAGCAAGGTTTGCAGAACTAGACCTGGTTCTGGAACCGATTGGAGATGGTTCCAATTCAAACCGGGACTGAACTGGGGAAACCAGGAAGAAACCGGCCAGTTCAAACCAGATCAGGGACCACTGGTTTTGATCTGGTTTTGCCAATTCCGGTTAGAACTGGCCGGTTCTACAAACACAGACTAGAAGCACCATGAGGCTAATTGGTAGGTGGAAAACAACCTTTGGGAAAGGTTGAATAGCTTAAGCTCATGCAACTAGGGAGCAACCCTTAAAGATTCCCCTAGATATTCAAAACAATCTAGACAAAGATTAGAAGAAGCAAACTTGGCATATGGATGGGCAACCTTCTCTGAGGCAATTATTGGCCTAATGTCAACTGAAACACGATCCAAAGCCATCCTTTATGATGAGCAATTGCCAAATACAACACAATCAAATAGTATAAGATCCAACAAGCAACATCAAAATCCTTTACGCAATACGAACCTAACCATCTTTGCAGAAAAAATAATATCAACATCTAAAATGTTAGAGATTTCAACCTGGCACCCCTGGAAAATGGTATAGAGAAGGTTTGGGTGCAGGTCAGCAAGCAGAAGTACTATATGCGATCCAGGGCATAGGATTCTACTTCACCTACCGCCTATAACATCTCGTATCTGTGGAATGGGATTCTATAGGCAAAGGATATGGTCCAGTTGGTATTCAGGCTGTTGTCAACTATGGGCAGAAATGCCGACACTGGAAAGCCAAGTGGTGTGGCAGTTATGCTTTAGGGGAGAGGGTTTGGATGCTATTCAGACAGTGGTGGCATGGATTCATGATATTGCATCAGGGGTGGTGTTGGTCCAAAAGTTTCAATAGGAACTTGCAGTAGAGAGTACTCTTGGGTTTGCAGGTGAGATACTAGTGGGAAGTACAGTATAAGATCCGCCTAATACTGTATTCGTTGATGAGTGGACTCATTTCCCTTCTCTTAAGCATGCTTGGGGACCCAAGAGCCCATTGAATGTGTAGATCCTTATACGGAGAATTTCCCTTGGAAGGCTCACCACCTGTGACCAGCTTGCTAGCGTCATGGATTATCTTTACGCCACATGTTCCTTTCCCTTGAGATTTGGAAGCATGCCTTTGAGAAGATTCATTGCATGCACCACCTATCAGACGTGATGATGTTGTGCTGGATGTAGATGGAATTCCAAAGATGACTGTGAGATTTGGTGGTTGATTCTCTATGCTACAGTGTGGATGATTTGAGGTGAAAGAAATGCAAGGATGTTTAGGAGGGAGACAAATAATTTTTAGGTGTTGATGTCTTTCATCTGTCAGAGGGTGAGGGAATGGGCAGGCTCCCTTGTAAGGTAAATGACGCATAATCCTTTTCTTGACTTTTTCGGGGGGTAGAGTATGACCACACCTACTTGGTGTGCATAGGTAGAAATATTTGAGAGCTTACACATAGAGAGGAATATTTGAGAAGTTACACTTTCCACACTTGTATATCCCCTGTTTTTATTTAACATACTTCGTGCCTTTGTGATACCATCCACTTCCATGAAATGTAGAGTTAAGAAATCTAAACTGCACTTCAGACTTCGGAAGAAGAAACTTATAACCATAGGCCCCTTGTCAAGCAAAACTATGTGCTGGTACAAATCCGTAAAAAGAAGCATCTTTACTCTTCAAAATGAAAAAGGAATCATCTAGTTGATTTTAGTAGCATCCACTTTTTAGCTTAAAAGGCAAGTGAGGTAGGTTCTTGCAGAAACTAAATCACAATCAGTTGAGACACTTTATCAGGAATCACATCATCCGAAACCTCCATTTTTGACTAACATGTAGTGGTTTTCGAATAGCTGCATATGCATCATATTTGTATTACTTGTAGTTCATTAACAAACCAACTGATCTACAAATATGCAGATCTTTTCTTATAAACGTGGATCAGCACCATTAAATAAGTACATAATAGTTTATAGAATAATTTTGGTACTCAAGGTTACATGACAAACATTACTGCTGGTGGCAAAGCCAGAACCATTCTATTGGGTGTGGGGGGTTGCAAATTTAGCACCATCATATATATTAAGGACTTTTGCTAATTTTAAGCTCAGAACGAAGCAAGATTTCTAAGAGCCTCTTTTCTGGATGCAATGCCTGTTTATTTAAGGGCCAGCAGGAAAGTTCTGAATTTTTGGGAGGCGAAACTATGTTATGCCAAAAGTATTTTCTGTGTGGCTATGCAGAGGAGATGGTCTATTTCTTAGGGCTAAACATCTAAATCGGAACTTCATCCCATAATTCCCATCAGCTTCTCATTGTAAACATTTTGCAATGAGATGGCATAGAGTTATTGGACATTGGGTAGAAGAGCAGATCCATTAATAGTTAAAAGATGAAATGATATGCTTGAAACAATGCAAGTGGTGCCAAAGACAGACAGAAAAATAGAATTATTACCTAAGAAATGTGAAGCTTCATAAATCAGTGCAATAACTTAGAATGTCTTCTACAAGAAGCAACCACTGCAGACACAATCATCATGCATGATAAATAATATAAAAAAGAAACCTTGTGTAAAGCAACGAGAGCCATTTTCAATTGATAAACTTGTGGTATCCATTAAAACCTTACACTCACAACAACTTGGGAGGTCATTTTAATTTCCCCTATCATGTAAGAGCAAAAACTGGTAGTAATGATAGAGGGATCATGCACTTTAGTGATAATAGCCAACACATTTTTAAAATAGACTAAAAAAATTCGTAGAAGATTAAAGCTATTTGATTCAAAAAGACTTTCACCTACTGCACACCTCAATTATAAGACTGCATGCCATTGTGTGCCTGCTATGTGCTCTTACCAAAAAAGGAAAAAATATCTAGGGTCATCTATGCGTCTATTTCCAATTTTTCTGACCCACCAGAGTCCAAATTATTACATTCTGACCCACCAGAGTCCAAATGATTAAAGCTATCTCCAAATCTTCTGTCCTTAGCTTCGCAACAATACAGATAATCAACAACATCATAACAATTCAGTATGCACTGTAGATACTTATAATTAGATGTATTAAATCCAACTGATTGCCCTTTAATTATGAATAGTGTTGTCTTTAAATCCCTACGCAACACTCCCATCCAGGCTCCTTTGTTGGTTTCTCACTTAGGCACATGCTTGCATCAAGAAATGCCTCTATAAGTACATAAACTTATCAGTCATTTCATTTCTCATATGCAAGTTGTGTCTACAGATATCATCTGATTAATGCATCCTCAAAATCAAGAAGGCTCTTCAAATTAAGCTCCTCACACCTGTTCGAGCTATCTATTCTCAGTTTCCATATCTCTTTCAAATAATTTGTTCCCCAGCACACCTTCCCTAAACACTAAACCCTGAAACAAGAACTGCGGTCCTCAGAAATTTTACTTTGACCAGTTTTAAAACTGGTGTTTCAAAAACCGGTAATTTACGGTATTTTATGTCAACCCAAACGACCCATGCCCAAACCACTGAAACCAACCCGAGCAATTGTAACCCTCATTGAGCCCATCCAGAGTCTGGCCAAGCATACTCCTTTCCAGCCCAAACCCAATTACTCCCAAAAACTGGACATTGCCTTTCCCCTTGCTGGGGCTATCTAAGCAGTCTTTGCTGGTTTTGCTCTTTTTTGTAGCTCCTCCCCCTTCATTGAAACATAAAGTTCTCATCTTTCTGCGAGAAATGATGCGAAAGAAAAGAGGCGAGGGCTTACTCTGGTGGGAGGAATGGGCGTAGCGGTCGATGGCCTGGAGCTCGCGGGCGGGGAGGCAGGGGAGCAGCGCGGCCTCCATCGCCGCCACGCACGACGCCATCGCGTCCTCCGGCGGGGATCCGGGCGGCGGCGTCTGCTGCGTCTGGGACTGCAGCGGGTGCTGCTGGTCGTGAGGCGACTGCAGCGCCGCCGCCACCGCCGCTGGCGTGTGCTCCGGGTGCTGCTCCGCCATTCTCTCTCTCTCTCTCTTTCAGTTCGGCTCTCCTTGGTTCTTCCCGGCCTCGGCGGGTAACCGGTCACAAGGTCGGATCTTAGGCCCGCCCGGGAGCCACCCGCTCCCCAATAAGCACTGCAATCGGATGCTGCTCTGTTTAAGTTAATGTAGTAGAATCCATTGACGAGGGGTGCTGAGAGGAGCATTATCATATCATACTTTTCATTATACTTATTCAGATTTATTTGATCATTTTATGAGAGAGCTTTCATTAGATATATTAGTTGTAGGGCGTATTTGGTAAAACTTCTATTTGAAAGTTGTTTTTTGACTTCTACTTCTTAAATAGAATGAGTTGAATGAGAGAGATTATAATTAATTTTGATTTGTTACAAAAGTGAACTATTTTATAACAATCTCATTTTTTCTCCGATCTTATAAGTTATCCTCTTGTAATTTGTAGTTGGAAGTCAAAACACAAGTAAAATCACACATAAATGACTTCCAAAATCCAATGACTTCCATAAAAAATAACTAAATATAAATACAAAAATACTTCCAAATAGAAGCTACATCAAACACGGCCTAAATTATGTCCCATACAACTTTAACAAGAGTCGCTGCAAAAAGTTTCTGGTCTTCCCTATTTTGTAATGCATGTACAATATCTTTTAAAGATAAGAAACTGCAACCTCATGTTTAAGTCTTTAAACTAAACATTTGATAATTGTCATTTATCATCCTTTATTATCTTTACATTTGACATACACTAAGTTATATATTTATCGAATATTTTTAATTAATAGATATATAAGTGGTCCGAATTATTCAACGGTTTTGTCTGGTCGATTCAATTTCAATCAAATCGGATACTTATTCGGTCCAGTTTTCAAAAAGATTGGAATAAGCAATTCTATCTTACACTTAAAAATTAAGTATTTTCCTGTTATAAAAGTGAAATATTTTTTATTCTAGAATAAACAATCGACAATAATTTATTCTGTCGTAACTTATTTTGCTAACAAAGTGAGGCTCAATAGAAAGAGTAATGCTGGCTGTACTGGGGCGCTTAATGTGGTAGCCAGATCAGACCCACATAGTGAGTTATCATTCTTTTTGTTTTCTTGTCAAATTTTTTAAAAAAATTTAGAACGTCTGATCAAAATCCAATGATATATTTGAGAAGCTTGGGTCGACCCCAAGTCGACTGTATATTTTTTTTAAAAAAATGATATGCATCTTGATTTGCGTGCAAAATTTTTTTTTTCAAAAAAGATATACAATTGGTTGGGGGTCAACTCAAGCTTCCGGATGTACCGTTGGATTTTTGATCGAATATTCTAAAAAAATTAAAAATTTTGACAGAAAAACAAAAAAAAATCAAAACAAACTTACTGCACACCACAGCGCAGTAGGTCCAGCACATGAACATAGTGGGGACATAAATGGTATATCATGAATGATGTTGTTTGCCACGTATCCACAACTGTGCTTATTTTTAACGAGAGAACATATCTATAACACACTTTTATTTTTTTCCTTTCATACAGGAGCATATTCGTCAAAAATAGATATTTCATTTTAAATGTAATTTACATTACATACATAATATATATAGCTATGGTGCGGTTTGTTACGGTCATTGCAGATTGACCGCATGTACTGTTTTAACTTTCATCTTCATATTAAAAGTAAAATTTATGATAAAATTTTAAATATTCAATTACCCTCTTTGTGATTGTTTCTATCCCTTCAAGCTTAATTATTATGATCTAACCGTATTTGATTGTAGTTATTTAGTCGGGTGCTATTACATCAGCCGTGGATACTAAAGCCTCAGAAAATGAGAAGAGTCCTAAGTGGAGTGAATAACTATTGAAAGTAATTAAATATTTAAAATTTATAATGATTTTTATTTTTTTAATATAAGGATGAGGCCGAAATATATTGTGCGGTTTATCTACATAAATGCAAAAAATGCACCACAACACTTTCTTATATGTGATTCACTTTTTGTGTTGGTGCAGTAAACCCCACAGTATATTTCGACCCCATCTTATGTTAAAAAAATAATTATCATATTTTTTTAATATTCAATTATATCCTTAAGGCCGTGTCCGATCACATTCGATTTGATTGTAGCCATCTAATTGACTACGAGCAAATTAATGATGAATATCAAAACTCCAAGGAATGAGAACAACCCAAAAGATAATGTGACAATTTTTTTTATTTTTCAGTTACTTTTTTATGATTTTTTAAAAATCAAATTTAAATTATTCGATGGGCGGCTAAATTGAATTTCACGATCGGACGGTGAAAGTAAAATCTCAAACGATAGAAATAACTTTAAGATATGTATAATTAAATATTAATACATTTATGATATTTTTTAAGGTATGTATTCGTTCTGATTTATTTATTATTTTTAAGACGAGATCTTTGAAATCTCATTTTTTGTAGATCCGTGACTTAAGAATATTCTAGTTATTTTCTATCTTCTATTCTATGTCTTTATGCTTTATCTCCACTGGTGGGCCAGCGTCCATAGAGATAAGTCTACTGCCATCAGAGATACTTGCTGTGGAGGCCCAATCACGCATTCCGAGCTTACTGCTCGGATTACGTAAACACGTGATCACTTTTTATTTTAATTTTTTAATCATCTAATTAAGAATTAGATGGCACAAAGGTCAAGTTGAAGTGGTCTCCAGATTTAATAATTTTTAAAAAAATAAAATTACATATTCTTCCGCAGCTGCCGGATTCAAAGTGATTTGAGCAGGTGCCCATCAAGTATTATAATGCACGGAATTTATTTACCGCAGATATTTCTATGCTGCCATTGTTTACAGAATTGCTTACTTGCACAGCTGCTGCCGCATGGACGTAGGCGTCTTTCTGCTACAACAATCATATATATATATATATATATATATATATATACTACTACTTTCACACCCGTGCAATGCACGGTGAACAAGTAATTTTGTTTAGGTTAGAAATATAAAATGTCTATTAATATTATTTTATAAATATTAAATAATAATTAATTAAAAAATAATTTATTTTAAAATTTTATTATTATTATTATCAAATATAATAATCAACAAAAAATTAAAAAACACAAATGGAAAAGAAAAAGTAAGTTGTCTCGCGATAAAGAACATGGTATAAGAGAAGAGAGAGAGAGAGAGAAGTGGGGAAGGAGTTATAATGCCGCGATCCAACACAAAGACAGTTGAATACATCTTACAAATAAGAATGTGTCAAATAAATGACAATTCAATTATCTCATTAGTCATTAGTTTAACAAACTAAAAGTTGAACAATATGGTCAATGATGATCTCTTCACGAAATAAGCCATGCCATCTTGAAACCCATTCAATGTGCAGAAAAGAAAAAAAAAATTAATCTTGTCAAATAAAAATAAAAATTGATAATTAGAGAGGAAAAGGGCTTTTCTATAAGTAAATAATGAATATAAAGTAAATATGGTTAAAAAAACTTTCAACTTGAAAGAATGAGACATATTATTGATGTCAATGATAGAAGAGTGCAAAATATACTTCGATGAAAATATACTTAAAATTGTCTTGGACATTGAAATAATAGAATAATTTAATTACTTATATATAAAATATTTTTTCAAAAGAAATTTTTTTTATTAAACCTATGAAAATTGATAAAAACATCTACATTTTATGTTTGATTTTTCTTATTACGTTGGCATACAATGAACAAAGCAATTAAAGAAGACCGCATAGTGAAACATACCTGTGGAGGCAAGTCTATGGCACCCAATCTCCATCTCCATGCCACTTCCTCAAAGCTTTTCAAATTTTAAATTTCAAATAGAGAGAGAAAGAGAGAGAGAGAAAGTAGGGAGAGAGATCAAATAGAAAGGGAGAAAGAGAGCGTAACAATGTAGGAAATTAAATAAAAGAGGAAAGAAAGAGTGCATATATGATAAAGATAAAGAGAGAGAGAGAGAGAGAGTACGAGAGAAAGTGACACGTGGTATTCTCTTAGCTGAGTTTTTAGGCGAGAAAATTCTGATAATTGTGTTTTAGTGAGGAGAGAGAGAATTAATAGGAGATATAAATATTAATAGGGAAATAAGAGAGAGGAAGAGAGAATTTGGACATGAAACAGAAAATTCTAATATTGACACTTAACAAGAGGGAATTCTACTTTATATATATATACAGTCTTCACATATATACGATCACTAATTGATCGAATTTAAAATTTGAAAAGAAACTGAGCTCAAGATCACCCGAGTTCAATCTTGATAAGTAAAATAAAAACTTGATTATGTACTTTTTGTTAAAACTAGGTTGTTGGGTTTAATTGCTTCTGGAGAAAAAGATAATTACTTATCATAGTACTTCAGACATTGCAACTGCCACCTCACTCACGATTAGAAGCACATGGTTGACACTACACCTCTGGCAAGAGGTGCAAGAAAACTATGTAATCTATAGATAGTAGTTGCAACTGTACGATCGGATGGCGCACAGTTGCTACACCCCCCACTGGAGGTACAGCGCAGCAAACCTTTCTGGTAGAAAAAAATAAAAAAAATTCTCCCACTAGGCCAAGTTTATCAAATGTGGGCTTCTGCTTAGGCCCAGGCGGGAGCTTTTGAGGAGCGGGTTGGCCCAGTTCTTCGTCAGGCCAGTTTTATCTATTTCTCTGTAGACGATGAGGCCAAAACCATGTTCATCAAATCAGGTTGATAGTGATGAAAAATCGTGCATGTCCAAGTCAGTAGAAAGTCTCGTACAAGTAATTCTCACCAAAAAATAATATATATGTGCAATGAGTAATACTTGCTGCTGTTTATTGGAACTCGATTTTTTTATTTTTCGAATTTTTTGGATCGTCCGATCGGACATTGTACTGTATGGACAGTTAGGATACCTTGGTGCCGACATAAAAAAAAATTAAAAACAAAAATTTCATTTACCCACTGCAATACAGCAAGTATTACTCATGTGCAATACTCTCTGTGTGTGTGAACGTCTCTAAGTCAGTGGAAAGTCTCGCAGTCGAAGTATTTTAAAAACAATTGGGTGGTATTCAGTGGGATTTTGAAAGCAAGACAATGCAATTTTATTGGGAAGGTGTTTTACTTTTACATTATCTTTCTGGGTTATCTACAGCCCAACTTCAAGTGGTTTCTAACTTTCTAGTGAGTACATGGCTAAACACCTCCAATCTACTACACAAGCTTTCCTTATCCAACTCTTACCTGCTCCACAAAGTGCATCAACCACTCCTAAACCTTCTCTTATCACTCACCCTAACTCAGAAATGCAGATCTTACTGCAAACCTATATCCATGTTTTCTCCATTCATTAATACATGATGGATCTTTGAGGAATAGTAAAAGTATAGAAAATGTTACTATAATAAATATAATATGAACCACATCAGATGTTTCCAAATAGACCCAAGGATTGTGTAAAACAATAGTATAAACCCAAGCAATCATATGTTGGGATCACCTTAATATGCTTAACAAAAGATGTCCTTAGCTTGCATTCTACATTTATATTGTGTGCATGTCTTCGTCATTTCATTATGATAAGATAGGCTCAACGACATAATTAAGAGAAATAACATGTTTAGCTAATGTTTTTTGACCTTGTTAAATCATTCTCAACTACTCTCTGTGCTTCCAAGGGCTCAATCAAGCATTGTTGGCCATCATCACCTTCCTTGTCGATGTGTTGTAGCCCTTTAGGTTTCCAATAGATAAAGTAGAGGACTAGTTGGGCAAAGCCCAGTGCAAAGCCGAACCCGCTTGGTAGCTGTAGTACATAAATAAATAGATGAATGCCTAATTATGGCATGGATGCCTTAAACATAACAATAAATGACCCTAATTAAGGACCAACATTGTCTTCTAGATAATTAAAAAAGGTGATGCATATAACGTAAAATATAAATGCCACCAGTCTAACCTCTTTTCTTAACATATGTCATTAAACAGTTGAAATTTGTAAAGGGTAACATAAGAAGGTCATTGAACACTTGAAACCTATAATAAGAAAATATAGATTCAAACGGTTGTGAACTTACTCCAATAAAGACATCGCTTACGAGCACAGCATATGTAGTCCAGACAACTCCATTTATAAAGATGAAGAAAGATAGGAGAAAAGGCATGTACTCCACACTCCTTGTTTGGATCACCAGTTTCTAAACAGTTCGAAAGAAATTGGATTAAAAAAATAAACAGTAATTGCTCATCACTTGAAGTAATCACAATGAATGAGATTTTTGATAGGATCTAATCATAATAAAACACTATACTACTATTTTATATTCATCAAAAGTAAAAGGAGAAAATAACTTAAAGCTTCTACATAGAACTGATCAGAGTCGGAATAAAATAATGATATTTTTTTAAAAAAATGTTGTTAATAAGTTATATGTCAGCCAATGGACAACAGTTTTCTTAGCTTATTGTTATAGATAAATTATTTGATACAAAAAAAAAAATATTTCAATTAGACTGCCACTAATTATAAGATATGAAGCACCCACTTCATCATATAATTTAGAAAAAAAATCAAGATGGTGCTATATATATCACATGGACTTATAGTGCTTAAAAGTAATTAGCATGCAGCAATCCTACCCATGACCTATTCTGAGATGATATTTCATTGTTAGTAGTGGGTATTATGCGTGGGAATTAAATTAAGTCATTGCTAATCAATCGAGTATGACTCTTATGAGTTTCTCACATATCTGATGTGGAAAATGACCTAAAGTTATGTATGATTAGAGTCACTAGATAATGATTGTTTGGTCAAATGGCTGCATAATACAATTTTTTTTGCTTGTTTGACAAAAAATACAACTTTTTTGCTGAACTCTTACCTAATGTGCCTGACTCAATAAAGTTTGTTGGTCAGAAAAGACAAGGAGACACCTATAAGGTGCAAGGAGCATAGCCAAATTTATGTTAGAAAAGATGATGAGAAAGAAGTTAATTTGCAAGTTTCTGGACAACTTGAGTTCTGCATTTTAGCCGATCTTTGATCAGACAACTATAAAATAAAAATTGCGTGTGCACATGATCTGTCAGTCGACTGCGGTAAAGATTATTGTTTTTGGGTCATTTTTGTCAATCCAAGCCCACAAATTTGACTGAGCTGACATAGAGGTCCTCTGAGTCAAGCTAACTCATTTGCGAAATACTAAATAATATAATGAGCATAGCATTAATTGTTCAGATGCCCATCCTGTTGCAATGGGGAAAAGATACTTTTGTTACTTTTTGAGTCATGTGTGTCAAACTCTTTGAATTACATCAAAAACCATTCTCCTTTCCATGATCGAAATTGTTGTTCATCATCTGGTCCTCAAATTGAGGAGAAATTAATGCATGGGTGATGAGTGAAGACCCCAAAATAAATTATATCCAACTGCCTACCCCTGTGTGCTATTGCTAATGCTGATCACCATTGCCAAGCCAGGAGAAACCTAGAGGCATAGCCCTTTAAGGTGCCATTTGGTGCGTGTAAACAGTCCTAAAACATCGTAAAACCGTATTTTCTTTATGTTTGTTATGTTGTGAATTATTTTACGGTATTTTTTTTATTTGTTTGGTGCGTTGTAAATTACTGTATTTCAAAACAAGTTGACCCCTAAAATTCTCTTTTATTTGATTTTGGTTTACAGTCCACAACACCGTAAACCAAAACCCGTGATTTCAAAATCGGTGACTTTAAAATTAAAATGTTTATTTTTACTAATTTTAAAACTGATTATTTTAAAACTAAAATTTTATAATATTTTACGACAACCAAACCAAATGACACCTAAGTAATTGGGTTCGGACTTCATTCATGAGCTCTTAAATGAGTGGTTCCCCCAAAACCTACACTGGCCAAACAGCTGACATCGACTTCAATGGTACCCAGTCAATGGTGGGGAAGGTGGGATCCATTTTTAAAGCAATTGAGGGCATTTTGAGTAGTACGTTAGAAAAAGGATGAGTTTGATGTGAACTTTGGAAGGATTATCCTTTCTAGATATTTTAAACTTATGGTATCTATATTAAATACTTTGTTAATTTTTTGCCTTTTTTAGTAATTTCTCATTATTAATAACTCCTTCCCGTCGTCACCATCATCAGTGGAGTTCTCTGATGCTACTAGAACTGCCATAATAAATAGAGTGATGTTCACAAATCATCACAATAAAAGGTTCACTATAAAAAACAAACTAGGATAATTGAGTGGTTGAGATATAAGAAATAATTTAAAGAGAATATTTTAAGCGAGTAAAAAGTAGAGGTATGATTAAGTGAGCTCGACGTCTCCGTGAAATCGAATCACATAGTCAAAGGTATTTTAAAAATATCTTTGACTGTGAAACTCAACCTCACAGTGAAATTGAATTCACTAAATCATATCTCTAAAAGTAATGTTTTCTTAATAAATATATAAGAGGTGGATGAGACGTAGAAACTAGAAAGTACCTAGAGCAGGTAACATTGAGATGTAGAAACTAGCGAGTGCCTAGAGCGGGTAATATTTCCCTTAAAATTATCTCACAGCTAGTCTGGTTTCTTACCATGATCGCAAGAGGCGAAGTGTAGGAGAAGGAGCACGTGCATACGCAGAAGAAACCGATCACGCTGTACCGCGTGCTCCCCCGCATCGCCAGGCGCGTCACCAGGAAGATGCCCCCGAAGAAGCCCACGTTCAGGAGCGCCACCAGCTTGCCTGCCCTGGCCTGACACAGAGGCACACCACGCACACACACACGGAGAAGTAGCAGCAGCGTCGGAGCAGTAAGCACAGTGATCAATGGGCAGAACGAAGGAAGTCGACGGGCCTAAGCTCCAAATCATGTGGTCTTACCCGTCTCGCCGGCGACGCGAAGATGAGGAACAAGATGACATATGTGGACTCCAACACGATGCCGACGCCGTCGACCGTGGCGATGAGCAGCCGGCCGGGCCTCGTCAGGCCGTAGTAAGTCCAGAGGGAGGAGCTCAGGAGCGCCGTGATGTAGGGGAGGACGTCGAAGTCCTCGGTGGATCGGTTCCTCACTATTCTCCAGAACGTCTTCCTGCATCCCACGACGCCTCATGATCCATAATTAGTTCTAGTGTTCTACGTACGGAGAAAACATTTGTAGAGCATGCGCAGATCGGAAGCGAATTAGGTTAGAGATCAGGATATGAAACGTACATGGGGGAAGTAAAGATTAGTATGGAGGTGATATTGCCTGCAATATGTACAAGGAAGAAGAATAAAAGTGTTTAGCGAGTCAGAAGTGGTAACTGGAGGAAGAAGAGAAGTGGGCGTTAGAGCCATGCCGAGATCCTCACCGAGAACCCCGAACAGCGAGCTCAGTTCCTCCATAAGAAAATCTTGGACGCAGCCTGAGGGGTACACGTAGAGAGAGAGAGAGAGAGAGAGAGAGAGGGAGGAGAAGAGGCGACGGGCACAACAAGCAATGACATCAGTTGAAATTCGGAATTTTTAAATATCAACTCTACGATCTGTCAAGTTTAGAAACTATTTTTAACTTTTTACAATTATTTGTTCATTTAGTAAAGTTCTTTTATGTATTTTTAAAAACTTTTGAGGCGCTTATAACTTCTATATGTTCATCATAAATTATCTGACATTGTGAGAGTTCTAAATAAGCATCCAAATTGAAGAAATCAGTGGCACCGATATCTAAAATCTTTATTTATATATTTTTGAGAGTGATGGGATCTGACGAGCATTTCACATTTCACGTTTCTCTATAAGAAAGAGTACTAGTAGAGGATCAGCTTCTGGATCTTCAAGACCCATTCGATGTGTAAAATTATTTCTCACATAGTGTGTAAGTTATTTCTCACAGTGTGTGCGGTTCATGGAATCTCTTCTTCATTGATGGTTTCATGTTCGAAATAAAAGTGTCATTTGTGCTAATTTAATTTCAAAGTGAAAAAAACTATATTAATTCTTGTGATATTCACCTAAGAGCCATTGCTAGCTGCTTAAGTAAAACTTCGTTAGAAGAAAGCATCCGACCCGAAAGCCTGTAGACCGATCATTTCTAGAGCTCCAACGAGATCCGAAAGTGGACAGACTATGCGTATCCCATCACCTTAATAGGAAGAGGAACGTCAAAGATCTATCATCAATTGTGTTAAAAAAAACATTAATTTGATTTTGAGTGGTAAAAAATTATATTCAAAACTATGTAAGAATAACGTAATCCTTGAAAAGCAAAATGATCATCCTCGAGAGAATAGAAAAGGAGGAGAGAAGAATAAAGAGATACAGATTGGGGACAACAGAGGGCACAAGATGAGCTAATATGACAAACTATACATGTCAACATATGATCGGTACACATCCACATTGGAACAAAAGGCACGTTATGATACCATATGTTGTTGTCACCTTAAAAAAGTTGAGAGATCGACTGAGTGGGCAGAGCTGCAACTAAGAGGTTGTTTGTTTTAGTGTAAAACTTTGTAAATCATCGGTTTCAAAATTACTAGTTTAAAAACAAGTGAATTTTTTTTGTTTTAGAATCATGACATGTTTGTTTGGTTATTTGTAAAATAAAATAAAAGAAATGTTTCAATCTTCTTATTTTGATTTACAATAATTTTTCTGTAAATTAAAATAAGAGAATTAGACTGTCAAATAGATAAACAAGGTCTAAGTATAATTTTATTTTACATCATTCTAAATAACTGTAAAATGAAACAATTATTTTAAATTACGCAGTTTTACGCTAAAACAAACAGTCTATAATTTTCTTTTCCAGACGATGTCCAGAGAGGGTGCATGAGTCAATCTCATCAGTAGGTCAAATTAAGTTTTGTTAGTCTACATACTTTCTAGGGAGCAGTGATTAAACAATCAAAATTGCTTGTAGTGCACCTGACGCATGGAGACGAATAAGACCCTTTGGATCTTATCTTTTTTAAAAATAAAATAGTATACAATGACAAAAATTACAAAGTTGTCTTCAAATCATGTGAGAGAATGTACGCCGTAGTGGTCTATAGGATCTCACTCCTAAATGGAAAGGCATCATAAAGGGACGACTTAACTCAATATATCAAAGGAGTCCTACTCTTTAGTGTTTAGGGCATGCTTGGCTTTGCTTCTCATTAAAAAAACATTTATATTTTCTAAAATTTTTACTTTTCAATTTTTATAATCTTTCAATATTTCTTATAGGTCTTTGTTATTATTATATTTCACCTCACAATCTTTAAATCATTTTTAATTAAATGGGTTTTTTTTGAAAGGGTTGAAAGACTTTTAAAGGGCGCTTTAAATAATTGTAAATACTAACAATGAATAGAGAAATTGCAGGAATTTATAAAGAATATTGAAATATTATAAAAACTGAAAAATAAAAATTTCATATTTTTTTTTCTGAGTACTTTAAATTGAAGTTAATAAAAAATGTCTTTGCTAAGTATGTCGTGTCAGGTCAACGGCGTTAACGGTGTGCTTACCTTCGAGCACTTATATTCCCGTTGGAAATGTTGAGCTCACCCATCCAACCTAATGGAAGTCGCAGGACTCGCTGTCGTGTGGGACTCTTCGGACCCGTAGAATGGTTAGACTAACTTGTCCGTGACTTTGTGTTAAAAAATTAATTATTAATGACTTGTAAATTAATAGCTAATCAGATCATTAAATTATTGGTACATTATACATATTTAATTTAGAAGAGATTTATATCTATTATCTTATCTCTTATGTACATGAGCTGTTCACTAATTAACCTATAAGCTAATAAAAAGCTGAATAATTAGGTTGCCGTGCATCCCCATTGCTCCCCGCCCAGGAATGCAAACAAGTATAAATATATCCATTTCTTATTTGTATTCGTACCTGGTTTTATGAAATATGGATATATATTTTATATCCATTTTAAATGTAGATAGAAATATGATTATTCTAAGGTATCCATATATATAATTCTAGAAGATTTGTATTTGAATATAAATTATTTGTATTCATAGAGGTCTTATAAAGTTAAAAAAACCATACGTTTGACATGATTTTTATCTTAAAACGTTAATCACACATTAAAATTTTCACTTTTTTAAGGTTATTTTCTATTTCATATGAGTTTTTCGTTTTATCTGATTTATATCTGTATTTGTTCACTACAAATGTGAATATTAATTTTATAGTCCAATTATTATTTGCATTAAAATTAGTACTCGCAGATAAAATATAAAAACAAATGAGCAATACTTGCTACACCACGTGTGGTGCGGCTTAATTTTTTCTGAATTTTTAAATTTTAATGCGTTCGTTGGCTTGATTTTTGATTTTTTCAGAATTTTCAAGGCATTCGACCAGAGATCAACCAATACAAAAAGTATCTGTCATGATTGGACCAACCTAAAAAAATTAAACAAGAAAAAAGAAATATTGCTACTGCAGTTGTCCGATCAAACTAATCAAACGACTGTCTAGGCACGATGCCGTGTTAGCTACAGCAATTGTTTCTCAAAACAAATATAGATACGGATATGTTCCATCCGTATTAGCTCCATTTGCTTTCCTATCTACGCCGCTCTATGCCTGCGGATTTAAAAATTTGTAAAATAAACTCAGAATGAGAAGTGGATAAAGACCGGAGAACGCCGAAATCATCTTAATTTTCCAGTGAAATCAGATTTTAGGCTTGGTATGGGCACTTCGAGCTCATGTATCACTTGAGAATTGAGATATTCGGGATAGAACATCCGATCTAAAGATGAAATAATCTAACGATCTCTATTTGGGTCTCTTCTCAAATAAAAAAGAGAGATCAAATATCCAACTTAGCATAATTATCATTTTTACGTAAAATTATCACTTCAAAATAGAAATTATCATTTCTGAATATTTTATTATTTTATCATTTTTTATGCAAATGAAATGATAAAATATTTGGAAGTGATATATTTGCATATGAAGTGATAAAATTAAATAGCGAGTGATAAAATTAAAACAGTAAAGAAGTGAAAAAAATGTACTTTGAAAATGATAGGTCTGCATAAGTAATGATAAAACTACATTACGAAGTGATAAAATTGACTAGCAAGTAATAAAACTGAAATAATTAGAAAATGATAAAAACGCGCTTCAAAGTGATATTTTCATGTTTGAAAGTGATAGATGTGTGCTATAAGTGATAAACTGAGAGGCGACCTGACTAAAACAAGAAGGAATCGATTATCTCTTTTTAAGTAGCGAAAATAAATTGATTACCTCTTTTAAATGGAGGTATATAAAAAATGACAACAATAAAAAATATCAGAAGACTGCACATTTTCTTTTTCTTTACTTTAAAAAGTAAAAAAAATAGAAAAGTACGTAGGACAGGTGAGCGGGAGGAAGTGAAATATTGTAATCCACCTCATCCTCTCTGCACGTAATGTAGTAAGTATTACTCATATGATAATGAGCAATGGCAGAATTAAAAAATTTTCTTTTGGAGACCAAAAAAGGAACAAAGTCAATATTTAGTGCAGCCTCCATTAGAAGGTATTTTTGAACTTCAGCATATTTGCTTTGAGCTGAAGAAATTAAATTTTGGAAGTTATTTGTGTAATATGTTAGTCATCTTATGCCTTCTAATTAAAAGCACCCAATTAAACTTAAGTTAAGATAAAAGTAAGGCTATTTGTGAACATTTAATTTAAATTTATGCATGTCAATTTTATCTGCACAATTTGTTTGATGTTTTTTTTATATATACTTAGTAAATTTGTAATTTATTTTGTTCTTGGATATGACTATACTATGGTGTATGCTTGCTCATTCACATGGCTCATGTGGAGTAGATATAATTAGTAAGATAATTATGTGTTCATGCATGAGATAGAAAATTTATCATGCTTTTTGTGCGTGTAATCTTTGGAGATGTAGGATTGGGGACCACACCACATGGGAGCCAATTAGGCGGGCGCACTGCGCCACGGCGCGTCCGTCAACACTTCAGTTGCGTATAGGAGCTCGACTCTACAAGCTGGCGTTAAGATCCGTGAGATACACTACGTTGACGGTGTCCTTATCTTCCCTGCTAATCGTTCTGCGTGGAACCTAAGCTTATCCATCCATCTGCAACGGCGGTTACGGGACTTCGCTGTTTAGGGGCCACGTCAGAAAATCTGTTCGAACCGTCTCCTCTTGTCTTCCGCGTTGCGGTCGTTCTGTTTATCTGCACAAAAGGATAAGGACCAATCTGCATTTCGCAAATACACCCTTATTAAGTGATAATTTATGCTAACATATATTTACTATGCATGGGATCATTTTATTATCTTACGTAACGTAATAATAGAAACTCTCACCCCTGAAATGTGGAGCACATAACATGGTATTCTCTCTCTAACGGGTGGGGGCATTCACTATTCGGTTCAATCAAACCGAACCGGCCAATTCTGTTCGGTTTGAATTTTTGAAATTTTTGGTTTGATTTGAAATCAAATTGAATTAAAAAATTTGGTTTGGTTTGATTTTTCTTGTTCATAAACTAAGCCAACCCGAATAAACTGAATTACTTTAAAAGGGTGTAATATAAGTATTAAATTCTTAGATTAAATGTGAGTTTATATAAATTATAAGATATAAAATTTTAAATTATTTTCAAATAATACTTTTTAGATCGTAATCTTGTACAAAAAAGATGCTAAATTCTTAATAAAATAAGATGTTTAACTATAATAGTTCATTTCGTGACTTAAACCTCCAAATAGTTTTTAAATAATATTTTTAATAACTATTTTAAAAATAATAATGTTGAAGTAAATTATTTAATCATAGTGGCCCATTATAAGGTCCAATTCAGTTTGGTTTGGTTAGGTTTCAAACTATTACGGTTTGATTTGGTTCGGTTTGACTTGTTTGGTTTGATTTCTAAAATTTTGCCCTCAAATCAAACCAAACCAAACCGTAAACACCCCTACTAACGGCGCTAATCCTCTTTCTAACCGCTACCTAGAGGTGTTCACGGTTTAATTTGATTTGACTTAAAGGTAAAATTTTAGAATCAAATTAAATCAAAGAGAGCCAAATCAAATTAAACTAAATTATAATAGTTTGAAATCGAACAGAACTAAACCAAAATAATTTGATTTGGTTTACAATTCGGACCTTATAAGGAGCCACTATAGTTAAATAATTTATTTTAATATAATTTCTTAAAAATAATTTTAAAAAATGCTTATTTGAAAGTTTAGGTCTCGTAATAGACTATTATAGTTAAACATCCTATTTTATTAAAGACTCGACACTTTTTTTTTTGTACAAGATGATGATTTAAAAGGTATTATTTAAAAATAATTTAAAATTGTATATCTTATAATTTATATAAACTCACATTTAATCTAAAAATTTAATATTTATATTATGCTTTTTAAAGTAATTCGATTTATTCAGATTAGTTTGATTTATGAATAAAAAAAATCAAATTAAATCAAATTTCTTAATTTAATTTGATTTCAACTCAAACCAAAATTTTAAAAATTCAAATCAAAATCAAACTAAAACTAAAAGTTGAACTGAGCAGTGAACACCCTTACTGCTACCACATGGACCCTTTCTCCAAGTGCCCACTCACACTCCAAGTGCCAGCATTATAGCTGAAGGAGTTGTGTGTATATATAAAACTGCTTCTGTTTCACGTACTCGCAGGTTCCGGCTCTTTCCCGCTAAAAAGGAGAGCCGCCGGCGAAGCCAACGACGCGGTCTCCTCCCAACTTCCTCCTCCTCCTCCTCTGCTACTCTGCTACTTCCGCCGCCCGATCTGGTGGCCGTCCTTCCTTCACCGGCGCCGTAGCAATGGCCTGGCGGCGCTTCGTCACCACGACGGCGGCGCGGCGTTGGGGTCGCGGTCGCCGTTCCTGTCAGGAAGCGTCGCCCCGGCTCCTCCGGCCATTGCAGCTAGTGGGCTCCCAGCCAACGGGGGTTTCTTGTCCGTTTCCTCTCTCGCCCCTTCTCGGTCGCGTGGACGCTTCTTCGCTCTTCTGCCCTAAATCCGCGGTGATCGATCCTTCCTTCCTGCATCATTTATTTTTAGATCATCTTTTTTTTCCCTCGATTTTTTGTTTTTACAATTAAATGTTTGTCTTCTGAGGAATTTTGATGAATGCCGGCGCTTTTGGTCGACTTCGAAATCTTTCCCTCGTTTCGTTGCGGTTTTTTCTATTTGATTTTGACGTCGTAGTCGTGTTTGTTTGGAATTGGGGGTTTACGTTATGAAATTTTTGGGGTTATTGCAGGTGGATAATTTTTGCGCCGCCAAAAGGTGCCGACACTTCTCGAGCCAATTGTGGGTCGATCCTCCCGCTGGGGCTGTAGTTGAGGTGCCGCTTGCCCAGACAGGTGAAGGCATTGCCGAGTGCGAGCTTCTCAAATGGTTTGTCGAAGAGGTGAGGCTGATGAAGTTGTGATGTAGAAGTGGCTGGTCTTCTCTATAAACTGCAGTTTCTGTGGTATAATTGGACTTTTTGTGGGTTGTGTTCTTACTAATTTTCCATGGCCTTGATAATATAGTGTGCGGATCCCTCGTGTACTTGATCACAATCATGGGTGTACTTGATCACAATTGTGGTTCTTTTGGTTTGTGTGGTTTAACAACTCTTAGTGAGTTGTTTCTTTGGTGTCATGACTAGGTTATAAAAGTATGGGCATGGAAGTCTATGCCTTTAATGCACAAAAGTGACTTAAATCCTAAAAGGAAGCATTTTGCCCCTCTAATGTTGATCTCTAAGTGTAATCTTCCCTTCCAATGAATGAAGTTACAAAGGGAGAGGATATGGAATATGAGATCCTCTGCATCAAGGCATACAGTGCTTAGTGCATGGCAAGGAACCATGTCTAAACTATATGCCTTGTTTTGTTGAACCGTCCCAAAAGCATTCAAAAGTTAAAACATTGGCAAACAAAGTAAGAAGAGTAAATTTAGTATATTCACCTTCTCCTCACACTTTCTCCTGTGTTCTAGTACTTTATCCCCTATCCTTGCCTTGTATAAGACATATTAGCTGTTTTTAGGAAGAATGAGGAGAAAAAGAGACAGAGACAGGGAAACGCACCAGATGTGCTTTCTGCACTCTTGTCCAATGAAGCCCAACAAATTCCAGTGCTTCACTTGCCGGTTTTCTGTGTCCTTTGCCTTCACAAGCACAGTGCCCATATGTTTCAGCCATGAACTCTTTCTTCTCTTTGGACCATTTTTGTGCATTTCCTTCTCTGAGGATGTAACAATTCAGCCATTTTTTTTTCTTATTAGCAATGGTTGATAAATTAGTTTGTGAGAATCCTTGCTTTATGCTTCTGTTTGATAAATTTGCATCTTCAAGCAGTTTTGGTGGTTTTTTATGATTTCTAACTTGACAGTTGCTGACATTGTAGCTAAATGCGATGAAAATATGGTCCTTGCAGGGAGAACATGTGGAAGAATTCCAAAGACTTTGTGAAGTGCAGAGTGATAAAGCAACAATTGAGATTACAAGTCGTTACAGAGGAAAAATTCGGCAGATTTTGTTTGCCCCTGGAGACATAGTGAAGGTATAACTGCAGCTGGCTTCTATTTTTAAGCAACTTGTCTTTTCCCAGATGTAATTTATTATCTTTGTGAGTTGTGACCATGGATTGGGATGCATCTCCAAGCTATCAACTGAGCTTATTTTGTTGCCATGATCATTATTTGCATTGTCCTTGGCTCCCCAGAGCCTAAGCTCTTCTTGATGTGGCAAACTTTTATGTGAAATAGTGCATCAACCTTTTCTTGATGATGTCAAACTGGTATTCTAGTTTGACATTATAATATTCCTGGTGTCATGAGGGCAACCTGCCATTGTAGGTCTGCTAATGTGCCATGATAGCATCCGTCACAGGGGCAATCTTCCCAATTGCGTGGGCTGTTGGGGCAACATTTCTGATTGCATGGACTACTGAAGTGCCACAGGGGCAACGAAGCAACCAACCAAGTGAAGTATGCCCTTTGAACGCCACAAGAAAATGTACTACAGTATGTTCATGAATGTCTTGTAGAATAACCTACTGAAGTGAATCTGCTGAGCTGCCACAAAGGCAATCCACCAGTGTGGGCCCAATGAAAATCACTTCATTAATTCATAAAATCAAATTAATTAATAAAAATTATCATTAAATTAATAAATTTGTAGAAAAAATGCATATAAACAATAGAGGTTTGCTCAGAAACCAAAGAAAGTTGAAAGATTCATTCATAAACATTGACTTTAAATTTAATTAATAAAAAGAATCATTTAATTAATAAATTCCTATGAAAGAAACTCATATAAACAATAGAGGTTTGCTCAAAAACCAAAGAAAGTTGAAAGATTCATTCGTAAGCATTAACTTTCTCTCATCTCCAATGACACCGACTGTAAAAATACCACATCCCAGTGGAGGTTTAATTTCACTAAAAAAGGGAAAAGTTATTTATAATGGTTAAGCTCTTAGTAAACCAATAAATATGTTACACAAACAAGGTACAAATCAGGATTGGATATATCAAACTTTTATTCTTTAATAAACAGTTAAGATGTAAATGTACATACAAAAATTGAAGTAACCACTTGAACTAGTATTATAAGTCAGAGCATGGTAGCAAACTGAGTTTAGTGGCCATCTTTATTTCTGCCTTCTTTTCTTCCTTTTGCTTTGCTATCTGGATTTTTATGGCAAAGGTGTCTGTATCTAGATTCTCAGGGGAGAAGGTCCCATCTATTTATGGGCATGCCATTTTTTTAGGATGTGACCTAAATTGTGCCACTTTCCGGCCTTTCATTGGATGGGTTAACCCCCTTGGTAAATGGTCCATGGTGTCTTCAAGTGGACCAGAAACCTCTTGGAGATATGGTCCCAAGATGTGCGATTCTGCAATTTCTAATTGGACCAACATAATTTTACATAAACCTCTCTGTAGCTTTCTAGGAGGTTGTCTCCATTTGGAAAATAATTTATCTTCATAAAGAATGTCACCGACATGATTATTCTCATATACGAATCAAACTCTAATGTGAATGGAATTCTGTCTCTGTCTTAATTATACAATATTTTCTTACATTCTCATAGTCTCCACATGTGTGGATGTTGTTTGGAATTTCTCACAAGCTCTTTCCATATTTATCCAATGCAATGTGCAATTATGACTTCATTGGTGGATTGGTAAAATATATCACCCTCAGTGGTACCATTGATATCTTTGTATTTCACCTTTGTTGCCATGTCCTACACATTTATTGGATTTTTCAATGTCACTGCAAAAATGTATAAAAGGTCTTTACTTTTATTTGGCAATGCTTGCTTTTTCAAAAAGGCTAAAAATCACAGATTTCTAGGTTGCTATACTTGTTCAGGTACATTGACTGAAAAGAATGATTGTTTGGTGTATCTTGGCTGCTGTGATAGTGGTACTGTGATGAAACTTTTTTCTAACAAGGCCATGATTGATTAGATGTAAGATTCTGAAATAAAATTAACATTTGCCAAACCAGAGATTTGATCTGACTTGTACAAATCAGATTGGTCTTCCAACTTTAGGAGTCCTGATTTGGTTGTTCTGAGTTGGCTTGAGACTATTTGTTCACTTTAAAAATGGCTTGTCAACTTGATCTGACTCAGTCATGTTGAATCAATACACGTTGGTTTTTTAGGGTACTGAAATGGTGAACCTTGCGGAAAATTTGCTATTCTGAGATTACTGAAAGAAATATAGTGCAAGCCTGCAAATAATTTTTTGGTGAACTTGAGGGTGATAGAAATGTAGCTAGCCTTTTTCCATTTTGGCAAGAGGAACAGCCGAACAGGCTGATCTCTGATTCCTAGGTGTCATCTGATTTAACTCACATGCCTTTTCCTTTCATACTTTGTGTGCTTGATTTGTGCAAATCAAGCTTCATTAAATCATAAAGTTCAGTTGACATGTTTTGTATTTTTCTTTCTTTTTCTTTGATTATGATAATTAAGTGGAATCCAGTGTACTAAAAGGAAGCTCAATGAATGTCTTAGTTTATTTTGTCTTGGGGTTAGTATTTTATGTTCCTTATTTTGTCTTGGGGATCGTATTTTATGTTTTTCAAATTTCATGGCTTAAACGAGTGAAAATTTGTAGGATTACTTGATGTTGTGCTTGCTTTGATTTTGTAGATGCACAAACAATTCTTCTCATTAATTTAATTTTCATGTTATTACGCTGTGTCTATAACTGCAGGTTGGCGAAACTCTACTGAAGATTTTTGTGGGAGAAAGCCAGACATCAGTCTCTAATAGTGAGGGTCTGAATGATGTAAATCATGCAGATTCCGATGAACATGACTCAAATGCTCAAAGTACGTCGCTCAATGAAGAGAACATGGGAGGTGTTTTATCAACACCTTCTGTCCGGCATCTTGCAAAGGAATATGGTTTAAATATAAATGACATTAAGGGAACTGGTAAAAATGGACGGATCTTGAAAGAAGATGTGTTAAGTTATGTTGCTAGCAAAGGTATCTCCAGAGACTCGTCCACGGGTTTGTGTGGAGTTATTGAAGAATTTCCAATGTTAGAAGGGGAGAAAACTGCATGTGCAGGCACTATGGATCAATGGAGCTATGAAGATAGGAAAATTCAACTTAGGTAAAAATATAATGTTTTTAATTAGTTTTACTGGGTTATCTTTGACCTGGAAAGTATGAATTCCATCCTGATAAAGCTTCGACAACCAAGATGGTGCAAAATGCAGAACGTTCTATATCCATGCAATTATCATTTGAAGATTTACTTTCATGTCTATATGCATTTATGCTTCAAAGTAATAGTTCAAGTCATATTCATACACCATGGAACTGGTGTTTTTGTTTTCTGAGACTAGACTAATGAATTTGATGGCATTTAGCTTACTACCTTCTTTGAAGTGGTAGATAAACTGTTGGCCTGATATCTCCTTTACACTTCCAAAAGAGTGATTCAATTTGGTTTACTTTTCTAATTCCTTTTTTTTTTTTCATGTAGTGTTCCTTTATATGAGCCTTTTATTTAGTAGCTCCAAAACCCATGATAGTTTGAAATTCCAAGTTCAAAATAGCCCCAGCTAGTACTATAATGTGATATTTTGCCATTGGAATGCTTGTTGCTTGTCAAGCTTTATGAGATTTTGAGGCTTAAGATGTTAGTCTCAACTTCTGATCTTGTTGAATTTCTGATGAATAATCTTTTTGTTGGAGCTGGATGAGGGTGCGATGTTGCATTGTTTTCATACTCGAGAGATTGACCTAAGTTGAATGTGGTGAATGATGTATGCTCACTAGATGTAATATAATCTCATATTGCGTCATTGCATATTACACGGTTAATCAGGGAAGAGCCTGATGCATGTATTTAAGGGTCCAAGCATAGCATACTTGATCACAAAAGGAACTGATGCAGGTATTAGAGCATAGCTATCCAGGGAAGGTGCTGATGCATGCAAGGAGTGACAGAGCATTCAGGATTATGTTCAGGGATTGAATGGTAGTCAATAGTAATAGCAGTTGTCAAGAGATGGTGCTTCTTTTATCGTAGGGATATATGTGAGAGGGTAGAGTATTTGAGGAGAATATAATGTTCATTTATTCAGGTTTGTCAGGCTACATCTCACTTGACTGTGTCTTGGGTTTCCATGCCCTTTTGTGTGGAGTTTGTAGCCTTACAGGTAACTCTAAGCCTATGTTTGTCACTTGGATAAGGTGGGGATAAAACCAGTTTATCCCTGGTTTGCTTTTAACTTTGTTTCTTTCATTCAAAAGAAAAATAGGAATGCGATGTCCCTAACACCATTTTCAATTTTTTTCTGAAACCTTGTTCCCCATTTCAAATTTTTTGATAAAATAAAGAAAAATCAAGGATAATCTATTCTTGCTTTTAATGGTGACAGGCTTATCCCTATTTCTTTTTTGAACTCCATTAATGAAAAAGACAAAACACCCCCTTCTCATATGCATACTTTCCTCCATGAATTAGGGTTAAACCGTTCTTATTCATGAATCCATCTCTGCCCTAAGCAAAGCCCCCTATTCCCACCGCCTTGCTAACATTAAAATGAGGAATTGAATTATTTGTCAAAGGGATGAGTTAGACCTATTCCTAATCCTTATTATTCTGATTCTAAACATGGGTTAAATTGGCATCTGGTACTAGCTGCATTATTTGAAGAAGGGTCTGACTGGGTGCAATGCACCATGTTGCAATCTGATCGTCAAGATTGGATGGTCCATGTTGCTGCAGAAAATAAGTTTTTTCTTAAAAATGCTGACCTTGGGGACCATTTGCACTCAATATCCGAGTGATCAGACAGCTGGAAGGGGGGAAAGTGATCGCACTGCACATGATCCGATGCCTCCAGCCCATTGTGCAGCTAGTCTTTCCCTTAAAGAAATTGACATATCCAGCTAATCACACTCTGTTAACATGATAGTGCTCAACGAAAGAAAGGAAGCCAGCAATGAATTACCTTAGCATCATTACCGTTCGTTATCCAGCTAACTGCCAGACTCAGGATTCTTCTTTATCTTCAACTTGAGTTTCTTTACTACCTTCTTTGACGCAAGCTTGCTACTTTGTCAATGAGGGAGGAACAACCTTGCACTGCCACCACCTAGTTCTTTGTTCCCAGCATGGAACACATTATGCGTTTGATAGTTGTCCACTTCAAGGCATTTTAAATTCTTTTCACCTCTAGAAATTCACCATTTCAAGTTAGACCATTTTTTGTTTGGGTTGTGGTTAATACCATTTTTGTCTACTTTCTCAATGGTTCTATACTTCTATCTGTTGTTGTCAGGACAGAATGGTTAACTTGAGCCTGTGCATGACAATTAGGAGATTTACACTCTTTGACTAACAATTCAAGGGGGCATCAATAGAACATGTGAAAGGACACTTGGAAATGGTGGACACCTGTGAAGAACATGGTAAGGTCTACTATGAACCTTTCGTAGATTCTGTAGAGCACTTTCCCGCAGACTCTTGTTCAGAGAGTGTTGAGTTCAGGATTCAGCCCTTTGTCACCAATCATGCTGCCCTATAGAGGGACCAGGCATGACAAGTGCATGCCTGGTCTTTATAAGTAGAGACTGCTGGTATATCTATAAACCAACTTGGTATTGGTCTCAGCTGTTTCAGCTTGATCTTCATGGACAGAAAGAATTGACATTTGGCAGGCAGCGAGTTAAAAACCTTGCCAAATTCTTATCTGTCATTGGAGCTAGCTGATTCCAATTTGATCAATCAAATTGGATGATATTTCCTGGAATATTTGGTCGATTCTTCCAAGAAAAGGATATTTGTTTGATTCCTTGTGCTTCCTCCCAGGATGCAAGGTACTACAAAATTAACCTGTTATATGTACAGACCGATGAAACTGAGTATATCCAAACGATACAATTGAAAATTCCAGGGTATTAGATATTCACGATGGCCAAATATTTCATGATTTTGAACAGAGCAACCTACCATAGCAGGTGAGGAGGAGCCATGGTTCAATGGTAAGTTTGCTCCATTATGACCAACATGGTTCAAATCTGGAAACAGCCTAAGGCTGCATACAATTGACCCTCCCCAGACCGCAGAATGGTGGGAGCCTCATGCATTGGGCCTCCCTTTTTAGCCTACATAGAAGGTGCATTTCCCATGTTTCTTCAGATAGGTTATAATTTTAGTGTAACAATGCAAATAGATGAACCCTATTCATCATTTGTATATGATATTACAGCTTAAGATAACAGTTATACATATCTCAACTTCATTGGATAATCTAGTCTTAAAATTGGCCTTTTGGCAATATGCTTTATATGTATCGCAACTTCATTAGATAATCTAGTATTTTTTTGGATTTTCGAGGTCAAACTTACCTCAGCTACTCACTTACTTGACCCCCACCTCAGCCGCAACCGTGTACGAGCCGAGTAGTGGAGTGCCGAGGGAAGCGCAAGGTCAAACCCACCTCGTGGATCCTAAACCATGGGGAGGGCGTGGCTAGAGGGATCCCAGTTCATTTCCGTTACCTGCAGGGATCAAACTCGTGATCTCTGGCTATAACTAAAGGCCCCGAGCCAACTCGCCTGCGGGCTGCCCTCATTGGATGATCTGGTATTAAAATTGGCATTTCGGCGATATGCTTTGCAGTGGAATTTGAGAGCACAGTTGTGCTTTTCCTTTACTAGAGGTAGAAATTACCTTAAACTGAACTGAGATTTTGCCTCTGGTCAACAAAAGAAGCTCAAGCTTGGTTTGAGCCCAAAGCACGGGCTTGAGCTTGGCTTGCTTTGAGCTCAATCAAGGATGGGAGTACCGGTTTTGGTACTAGTATCGAGGGGTACCGATCCTGATATGTATATGTACCAGCATCGGTATCGGGCGTATTGGCTGGTATCGGCCGGTACCGGGTCCATTTTGGCCCTGTACTGGCCAACAAAAGTTTTTTTCAATTTTTTTTTAAATACAAATGATTGGTATCGGGGTTTCCCTCATTATCATATCGGTACCCACCGATACCGATACATATCGGTATCGGTCGATACTGCCAACCAGGAGCTGAATTAGGCTTGAGGTTGGCTCAGCTTGAGCTGTTTGCGTGGCTCAAGCCCAACGGAGCTTGAGTTCTAGTCCATGGAGGACAAGCTTGAGCTGAAAAAAAATCAAGCCCAATGAAACTTGTTATTTTTGAATAGATTTGGGCTTGGTCTCAAGCTCAAAGAACCTTATCAACTGCAAAAAAGCCTAATAAAAAACCAAATAATTGTATGATACATTATTAATATGAAACAAATAATCAAGAAACTACATATCATTAATCAAGCTGGCTCACAAGCGAAATGAGCCTAGCTTGGTGAGGCTCTAACACAGCTCATTTATCCAGGTACGAAACCAGTTGAGTGGAGCTGAGCATGGGTGGCTTGGGTTGGGCTTCTTCACTATGGTTATTTGGGCACATTTGTATAAGTTCAGAAGATTTACTTTTCATATGTTTTATTCTCTCAATACAATTTAGTTACATGACTACAATATTTTCATGCTTATGTTCATCTCTTATCTCATCAAATTGTTGTTAGATGCCTTACTGCATTAACGTTGCAAGCCATTCCTTTGTTGATTTTTCCCCTTAAACAGTCACAATTTTCTTTTTTCATTTCTCCTAATATTTGTAATAGTGGGCATGATTTTTCATTGCTACATTTCAGGGGTTTCCAGCGGTCAATGGTGAAATCCATGACCATGTCTGCAAAAGTTCCACATTTTCATTATCTTGAAGAGATCAACTGTGATGCTCTTGTTAAACTTAAAGCAGCTTTCCAAGATGGGAATACTGATCCCAACATCAAACACACTTATCTTCCATTTTTAATAAAGTCACTTTCTTTATCACTGGGTAGACACCCTCTGTTAAATAGCTCATTCAACGAGGAATCAAATGAAGTCATCCTTAAAGGTATTCTTCATAGTCTTTGCTATAAACACTTAATGGATTGTATCTTGTTGGTTTGGGTTCTGTGACTCTGTCTCATTGGCTTTGTGTTTCTTTCTTTGGCATTATTTTGTAAGATATTTGACTGCTCATTGGCCTTAAGCACATTCCACACACATATTTATTGCCATCATATTTTTCTCATTATTATTATAACATTTTGTTCCCATCAATCTGGAGTTACCTTAAAACTTTAGTCTAGATTCCATAGATTTTACCCATTCCATGGTCAGCATCAATCTGGCGTCCATTCTCATAGAAGTTTAGAGAACAATCTACTGATGTTCCTTCTTTTAAGCGATAATTCTAGTTCTCTCAAGCCATCAATAGTTGGCACGTAGGTTTCAACTGCTTTTTGGCTTCCAACAAAACCCTCCAAACTGGTGGCTTTCTAGGTCAGGGAAAATGGAGTTGTTGGGGGAGCGGTTGACTAGTGTAACTGCCCAAAGTTATATAGATCCTACCATCCAATAGTTTTTATGTTCACCAGCCCCGCATTAGACCCATACCAGGACAACTCTTATCTCTGTTTTTGATCAGTCAACTTAGGCTTCAATGTTCCTTAGGTTTACCCTGCATAGACATTGGCTTCTCCTTTCAGCCTTTTGGATTCATCATTGGGTTAATTCTCTTGGCTGCAAACATAGTAGACTCCAATATATGCATGTCACTTGTAGATGCATATTTTCTTATCATCAAAACCTGACTCCGGGCTTCAACATGTAGTCCATGTGATGCGGGACGAAGGGGAAGAGGGGGAAAATGGGAGGGGGATCCTCGGCCTCGCATCAGAGGATTGGGGGAGTTCCCGGCGTCACACCAGGGACAGGTTCCTTGGCGTCGCACCAAGGAAGATGGGGAGGGGGGGGGGGGGGGGGTTGGGGCTCTCTCTCACAGAGGCCAAGATCACACAAATCATATCATTTTTCTTCAACAAAATCTTCTCTCCTTTCTTTCTTAAAAAAACATACATATATAGAGATGTTTGTAACTCCTATCTCTAGAAATTCCTATCTGACTCTAGGACTTTCCCTCGGTTATTCACGTTTCTGTAACTTCTAGAAAATATAAACATACATAATGGACCATAAATGGTCCTAATAAGGGCAAATAAGAGAGACTCCAAGCATGCATCGTTTCTTGCATCACCATGGATCAAAACCTTGCTACTAACCTTCTTTCTTGGAATACCATATGTTAAAATAGGGAACAAGGTTATTGCATCTGTTCCTCAATCAAATGTTCATCTCAGTTTTCAACAGTAGACAGATGAATACTCAATACCTAGGGATAAATAGACAGATGAATGCATGGGTTTAAACTCTCTTTAAGAAAGGGATCATGGTGAGGATGCAAATCAGTAACCAAGAACCTTTCCAGAGAATTCACGAGGAAAGCAATATCATGAATGTATAACTGATCTGATGATATGGTCATATAGATGTTTTATCATTTTAACAAGGATTCAACTGACGATCTAGGTGATTGTGCTCACTTCTGGAAGCTCATGTTTAATAGGTTATGGTATCAACCATAGTGCAATGTGCTTTGTCTAGGTTTTACTCTAATTTGACATGAAAGTAAAAGTATCCCATGGCATCAACATACATTGACGAGAAGATGGATTCAGAACCATTATGTGTTGTTAGTGGTTCACTTTACAAAATAAAGTTATTTAGAAACTTGTACAACTGCTGCATTCCTGTGTTCTCGAGAAAGAAATTTTTCTTTGCCAACCCGACCATCGTTCTGTTTGGCAAATAACTCGCTTATGATTATTCCTGTTAATGCACATTCTTGTGTAGGTTTAGCATGATAGCATGACAACCTTTCTGCATATGCAGGGTCTCATAATATTGGTGTCGCCATGGCCACTCCATCTGGTTTGGTGGTGCCAAATATTAAGAAGGTTCAGTCACTTTCCATTTTGGAGGTTAGGCTCACATCTTCCCACATGCTATCTAGACATTTAAAATTTCCAAATCATGAGTCATTTTTCCATGTTTATGATAGTTGTTTCAATCTTCACTTGTTGAAGTATCTTGGCACAAGCTAGCAGCAGACTCCAGTTCGTCAACCATTCTGTTTGCCTTAATACTGCCACCAACTGTGCAAGGCAGTGTGGTCTTTTCCAAAATGTATGTGTAAAAAGTCTCTCTTTACACTGTGGGGTACATGCTTTCATCCGAGGGCTCTCTCATTATACTATGGGCTAGGTGCTTAGTCCAAGGACCTGTATCTAGATCGGATATAATACCCATTTCCAAGTGCAACTACAATACTCAATAAAAGTGAGTTTTTATTCAGTTCGAAATTGGTAGTTTCCACTTCCATTGTAGTCTCATGTGTTGCTTGCAATGGAAGTTTTTTTTGCTGCAAATAATCCCCCTATTTTTAGGAAATTGTCTATAATAGGAAGACTAGGTCGATTCCTCATTCCCACGCTTTGAAAAGTAACACCTGTTTTGGTCAGATTACCAGGGAATTGGCACGGCTACAGCAAATGGCGGTCAGTAACAAGCTAAATTCTGAAGATATTTCTGGCGGTACAATAACCCTGAGCAACATTGGTGCAATTGGTGGAAAGTTTGGATCTCCTCTTCTTAACTTGCCTGAAGTAGCCATCATCGCTGTTGGACGAATTCAAAAGCTTCCTCGTTTCAAAGACGATGGAACAGTATACCCTGCTTCCATCACCAATGTAAGATACCCCACATAGACATGATATTACCAAATTACATTTTTCAATTAACCCCCTAAGATATGGTATATTTGTGAGAAATATCTTATAGAGTGGGTATATATAAATACCCTCCCCTCTGTATGATTGTTGTACGCACATATAATCCCTTGTCAGTTCCCAAATTCAGGAGGTTATATATGTGTGCAGTAAACATACAGAGGGTTATTTACATACAAATATATATTCTCTTAAGAGGTTACGTGCAAAAAATTCCATCAATTATTTCAACGCTGGGTAGAGTAGTGCATTTTATGTTCTGCTTGCCTACAGCTATATCTTCAGACGTGATGTAAATGACGAGTTGCGCTCGTCTTTGCAGGTTGTAATTGGAGCTGATCACAGGATTGTGGACGGAGCTGCTGTTGCCAGATTCTGTAATGAGTGGAAGTTGCTCATTGAGAAGCCGGAGTTGCTTTTATTGCATACGAGGTGATTGGAAATTTGCTGCTGAGAGTGTATCTCATTATCATATTCCATCAACCCACCTAGGAAGGATAGCTTTATGCTTTCCATTAAGGATCCCTTGATGTCTCTATTTAAAATGTGCACAAAGGGAAACTGTACATAAATTAATTGAATAAAAGGTTTAAGTTGCTCGAATAATCAGGATTTGGTTTTCCAAGTCCTAAGAAGGCCCCACGGGCCCCACCTTTCCGGTGAAGTGCAAGAACATGTACCAATCCAAAAAAATCAAGGGGCAGATTTATATATGATGTTGCCGTCTTTTCATTTTTGTTAGTATTTTCTGTTTCTCTCAAGTCCCCATGCGAAAACCTTGGTCATCGAAATCTGTTTGATATTTGTGGCAACTAGGGATGCCAATTGGATGGGTTGGGGTTGGCTGTGGAGTAATTTGGATGAACCCAAATTCAACATAGCTTAGTCCAATTTCAACTTAGCGCAAATTCAACCCAAATTTAGCCTGTCCAATTCAACTATTCAAAATAATGAATTTGGGCTGGGTTAGATTGGGTTGGGTTATAGCCTAATTTGTAGATAATTTGTAGAAGTATTTTATTTTTGTGTATAGATTAATGCAAAAGTCAATGGCTCAAATTCAGTCTAATCTAACTCAAATTTCACTAACGTCAGTCTAAATTTAATCCCACTTATTTTAAATAATTTAGGTCAGTCTAATTTAATATAATTTGAGTTGTACTGGATTAAGCCATGGGTTGACCTACCCAATTGACACCCTTAGTGGCAACAATAGTCTCAAGGGAACAATTTAAATATTCGTTAAAACTTCAACTTTTGATTTTGCATTAGGGTCTGTTCACCCGTAACTCTTATTGGCCCAAGCTTCATTAATATGTTTCCGCTTAAAAACACACTACAAGTGGGCAGTATTCGGAATGTAGGAGAAAAAAGGATCAAGAGTCTTTCTTTTTCTTTCTCCCTTTGTCTCGGCTGGCAACGATGAGCCCTTCGCGGAAGTTAAAATGTTCCCGCCCCCAACAGCTGAATTAATATATCGGTTATTAGATAGTTGACTATGATTTGGTGAACATTTCTATTTATCTTAGAGAGTCGTGTTGGACATTCGGACATAACACGATACTCGGACATCCGTGTCTAACTTTTTACTTTAAGATTTCGAAGTAAATATTAGACATTTCTTAAAATACTTAGCATATCTTTTTAGAATATTTATCTATATGATAAAATTTGATGTATTTGAGTTATATCTTTTATATTTTAGATAAATTTCAGTATTTATATTTTATTATACATGTGTAACTATGTATTCAAGTATATATATTTGTATGTTCGCCGTGTCCTCGTGTCTTAATTTTAAGATATTGCCGTATCCGACGCATGTGTTCGCGTTGACACTTGACACTCGTTTCCGTGTCCCACATAACATAGTTGTTTGAATGTCTTTTGGAGTTTGTTTTATTGTAAAGCAACAAAACACACAAAAAAAAAAAAGTTTCATTTTATAGTATGTCTAGATATTTGGTATGATATAAAATAATATAAAATAAAGTCTTGTCTAGGCTTTTTAAAACTGGAGAAATAGAGAGCTTTCAGTGGAAAAAACAACCCCTTAATCTCCTAGTTTTCCATTTTCCAGTACATCTTATCGTTTCTTAACACCCTTTCCTTCAACCTTCGCAGTTCGGAGATTTCAATAAATGAGACGGTAGGAATGAAGCACATGCTATTAAATATTTGAGGAGAAATTCTGGCTGCATTACTTGCTGTCTACCCTGATGACATGGTGGTGGCTGAGCAGGACATGCTTACAAGCCTTGAGGCAGAAGATCTTCGGTTAGATGAACTTTAGGGGGCAGCATTTGATCTTGATCACAGTGGAAGAATCTTGTGCAGGTGACGGCTACCACTCGTGGCGGATTCAGCCTATGATCAAGTCTGAATTTTGTCAAATTTATTGGCTTGATTCAAAACAATCTAGTTCGTGATTTTATTGACTCAACTTAAGATTCCGCTGATCCAACCTAATGTCCGAATGACTCTACTTGACAAAATTTTTACGTCCGCCACTGACCACCACATCTACCACATAATTTCTTGTTGTTTCTTACCAAGAGGCGGTGGTAAACGAGGAAGCAGGGAAGTTTTGAAGGCAGCAAAATTGTGGTCCCTCATCGCTTCTTCGCTGCCTCCCGCCCTGCCTTTGTGGTTGCGCATCCTTTGCTCTATTGCTTGTGACTTGCCTTGGAGATTCGCTGTGTTTGGTCCGTTGGAGTGGTCCGCACCCCTAGGACTGTTGTTTTGTAATCGATAGGTTTTAGAGTTTGATTTCAGAAGTTCAAAGTTGGAGTTCGAGTTTGAAGTGCTTCAAAATTATGGTATTCCTCGACGGTGGGTTTAAAAATGAACTCAAACTTGAGTTATATTCTAGATTGGGATCTTAACGATCTGTCTTAGTTACACCCTGGTTGTGGAAGCATACGTTGTAGAGGGTTGCATATGCATTAAACTAAACCATGCTTACCCTAGGTCATCTATTTTTTAGATTGGGTGGTATAAAAACTAATTATATAAAAATTAAATTACAATTCAACATTTTAACTAATCTTTCTTCCTTAGTAGAAGATTTTTCTATTTCCTTTAGGAAATCATTCTTAATTTGAAGGTCTCACTGCAATGAGCAATACTTCCCCACGGGCTCGCCACTTACAAAGAACACATGAACGTGAACCTCCACAAAGTTTTACGGCAAATTTCCCTCCTGGACAATTGTTATAGTTGAGATTTGAATATATGACCTCACTCATATAAGACTGTCAATTAATATCCAGTGTGGCTCCTTTTTAGTGGACTTGAGTATCAAAAGTAAGTCTTTTTTTTATTTTGGATCAGGCTTCGGTCGTGATTTTAAGCTAGACCTCTTAATGGGTTGAATTTGGGCTTTGTCAAATCTGAGCCTGAAAGCCCCAAAAGCCCAATAAATGTCACAGATAAAGAATAATAATTGAATTTGTATAATATGTATAATATTTGTATTGACAAGACCATTTATTTGTGCATATATATTATATACATTAATTTATGACAAATATTAACATTAGATAATCTTTCAATTGTCTTAAATTTAAGAGGGTGCTCTTTAGATGTACTTACTAAGGAATCTTGTACATGTGAAAATTATCTCATATAATTCACATCTCTAAAGACACCTTCAAGGTCATCGTACACATCATTAATTATTATAATATTTTAATCCGAATTAATTAGTATTTGATCTAAGTGCTATGTTAGGTTTTGATTTGATAAGATATGTGATATTTAGAGTTTTTTATTTTAAACTAAATATAAAAGATAAAAATATAAATAATTATTTTGATCTTTTTTTAATGTGTATTATTAAAGATAATGATCTTGAGGGTCTCATGTTTTAATAAGTGACGAGATTTATGTATAAACACTAATTCTTATTAACTTCATAGATTACGTATTTTAAATTTGAAAATTATGTCTTCTTATTCTTAAGTTCGAAGATCAAGTCTAAACGGGGCTAGACTTGATCTTAGACACGGAGAATAGACTTGAGCCAGCTTAGGTCTCACTTTTCTTGACAAACTTGAACTTTACTTAAACTTGAGTCCAATCTATTAGCGTTCCCCTACTCAACCTCGTTTAATCAAGGCCATCCAATCTAAAGTTAGACAACCATGGGGATTGGGATAGGGACCATACTCTTCTCATGCTAGGTTAATATCTTCCCCCAAAGACTAATACGGGTGTTTGCATTCTCTAAACTTTTTTTAAAAATATATTTTAACAAATTTTTATATATTTTATAAATATAAATAAAAGTTAGTTAAAAAATATTTTGTATTTATAATTTTTTTTCTCAGAACTGATTTTTCCATCCCTCCTCTTAAAAAGTATTTCTTGTGATTCACTTTACATCTCTCTCTTTCTCCTGGACCCTCACTCTACGTTTATTTTTTTCACCAATTTTCTTTGAGATTATAAATGTGTATTTTTATTTTATGAGAAAATACTTTTGTGTATTTTTTTTAACTTCCGAGGGCAACCCTAACCCTAACAAGGCTGCTATCACGATTCCTGAAATTACTGAAATGACCTCAACCCGTATCCGACCTCCCTATAACAGCCCCACCACAGGAAGCACCACGGCAAAAACCCTAGCTTCGCCGCGGGGGAGGGAAGAGTAGCAGCGGCGCGGCACCGCCAGCCATGGTAACCATCGCCGCCCCCAAAATGCTTCTCTTCCTCTTCTCCCTTCTTCTTCGTCTTTGGCAGCTGATCACGCCTCTGCGTGTTGTCCCCGTAGGGTATCGATCTTGTCGCCGGCGGGAAGAGCAAGAAGACCAAGCGCACCGCTCCCAAATCGAATGATGTCTACCTCAAGCTCCTCGTTAAGGTGAGCTCCCGCCTCGCATCGGATCTGCAAGCCCCGCCCCCTCTCGATCCTCCTCCGATGCCATCTCATTGCTTTATTTGGCGTTTGGGGGCAGCTTTACAGGTTCCTGGTGAGGAGGACGGGTAGCAAATTCAATGCGGTGATCCTGAAAAGGCTCTTCATGAGCAAGATTAACAAGGCCCCAATCTCGCTATCCAGGCTCATCACCTTCATGAAGGGGAAGGTCTGCTCCACCATCCACCATTTTCGCATTTCCCTACTGTCGATCTCTCTGTCTGTGGTTTGTGCTTGTTAAGTTTGGTTTGTATGTTTCTTCTTCTAATGATTTGATTTTGTTGTTTTGTTCTTCTTCTGATCAGGAGGATAAGATTGCGGTGATTGTGGGGACGGTGACCGACGATCTGAGGGTGCACGAAGTGCCGGCGCTGAAGGTGACGGCCCTGCGGTTCACGGAGAGGGCGAGGGCGAGGATCGTCAAGTCCGGTGGAGAGTGCTTGACCTTTGATCAGCTTGCTCTCCAAGCGCCTTTGGGCCAGAACACTGTATGGATCTCAAGTCGTTGTCGCCCTTTGTTTGTTAAATAAATGTTTTTCTGCATGTCTGGAAGCAATTATTTTTCTCTTCAGTCTTGTAAGGATTACGCTTCTAGTTATGGCTGTATTACATGGGATGAGTTGGTTTTCTAAATGAATTTTTTTTCTCTATGATCGCTCCTTGATTTCGTTTAGATTTTTGCTCGACTTAGGAATATCTTATTTTTATGATTATACTTGATTTGTATCGAGCAGGTGTCTTGGTTTATATGTACTTGCGTGGTATTAGATTTATTAGTTTTATCTTATTTTTGCGTGGACTACCGGACTTGTTCCGGTTCTGTTTGTGATACTCATGGGCGATTACTGTTTTTCTCCATCTAAGATCTATTATTCGTCCGCAGTTTGGTTCCCAATGATGCTTATCTACCATGCTAATGCTGATGCATTTTGATGATACTGTTTTCTTATGATCTGAGGGAACCTTTTCTTCATTTTATCTTAGTAACTTGGTATATCTTTGGTATTGTTTAATGCTCTATTTTGTAAATTGTTGGGTTCCTGGGGATAAATTAATGACTTCAGTTGGAGATGGTAAAATGCATGGCAGAGTAACACCGTACTGAAATCCTATGTGTAGCATTAGGAGGGTCCTCTAATATACACGTGGTGCTGAAAAAGATTTAGCTGTTGGTTATGACTGTTGATTAAAGTTTTTATGATGATACACCAACTTCGAACCATGGTTGGCTGGATCAGCATGGATTGCATTGGCCGATCCGGTTGGATTTTGAGGATCAGTCGATCTTCGTCCCAGATCAGACCAATCGTGCTGATACAGCTAGTAGGGATGCAAACAAGTCAGATTTGGTGCAGATCTAAGGTAGAGCCATGACTGCATCTATTAAGCTATTGGTTTAGAGATGCTATCAGTTAAGTATCCTATAAGCTAATGGTCGATTGTCTTTGTTTATGTGTACTTGCGTAGTATTAGGTTTATTAGTTTCATCTTATTTTTGCGTTGACTACCGGACTTGTTCTGTTTCTGTTTGTGAAACTCATGGGCGATTACTGTTTTTCTCCATCTAAGATCTATTATTCGTCCGCAGTTTGGTTCCCAATGACGCTTATCTGACCATGCTAATGCTGATGCATTTTGATGATACTGTTTTCTTATGATCTGAGGGAACCTTTTCTTCATTTTATCTTAGTAACTTAGTATATCTTTGGTATTGTATAATGCTCTATTTTGTAAATTGTTGGGTTCCTGGGGATTAATTAATGACTTCATTTGGAGATGGTAAAATGCATGGCAGAGTAACAACCCTACTGAAATCCTATGTGTAGCATTAGGAGGGTCCTCTAATATACACGGGGTGCTGAAAAAGGTTTAGCTGTTGGATATGACTGTTGATTAAAGCTTTTATGATGATACACTAACTTAGAACCATGGTTGGCTGGATCAGCATGGATTGGATCGTCCGATCCGATTGGATTTTGAGGATCAGTCGATCTTGGGCCCAGATCGGATAAATCAGGCTGATACAGCTAGTAGGGGTGCAAACAAGTCAAGATTTGGTGCAAATCTAAGGTAGATCCATGGCTGCATCTATTAAGCTATTGGTTTAGAGATGCTATCCGTTAAGTATCCTATAAGCTAATGGTCGATTTGATACTCAGATATTAGTGTACCATATGTATTTGGTCAGAAAAAAAAATCTGCTATCTTATTCGCTATGCGTTAACTGTTTTAAAAGACTACCCATTAAGTGACCTATAAGGTATTGCTCAGTCAAATAATTGGGCTATCGGTTATCATTTGCAACCCTAGCTGCTAGTTTGAAAACTAGCCATAGCTATCTGTTGCATGGATTCCCAACAGCTAGTTTGGGGATGGAAGTGGCCTTGGGGTCTATATAAATCCCCAATTGGCTATTCTCCACCCCATTTTGCCCTACTCTTTCACCTTTCTCTATCTTTCTAAGATCTTTCTCTCTCTAACTGTCTCTTTCTCTCTCCCCTTTTTCCTCATTTTTTATTATGCTCAGTTTTGACCCTTTGGGGGATGGTCTCCACGTGATCGGATTGGATCGGCTTTATGGTGATCCGCTTGCTTTTCACAATGATCAGATTGGATCGGTTCCATGGCGATCTATGTCAATTGGATAGCTCTCCATGGTGATCGGATTGGCTCCATAGTGATCATTATAGTAGATTGTTGTATGTTGTATCATTATAGTAGTTTTTTGTAGCCTTTTGACTTTTATATCCATTTTTACCCTTCCACATTGTCCTTGGAAGTATTACCAAATAATATGAGCTGATACATGTATAACACACAAAATTGATGAATTATTTGTGTCAAATGATAGGAGATTTGATGCAAATTCATCAATTTTGAGTGTTGCACATGTACAAATTTATTTTCCTTTATGATATGTTTATTATTTAAAGAAGGATAAATATTGAACTGAGATGAAGGAATGCAAGTTTTGAATCTTGGGATTTCATTTTTTTTTTTTTCAAATTGTCTCAGACATTGTAAGTTCATCCCTCTAAATCATGCATGTTTAACCTAAATTGTGTGGAAACGAAATAAGGAAAAAAATGTTAGCCAGAGTCTGGTATCCTACTTAATGGAAGATATAAGAGATAAATGTTCTCTGTTAATTCTTTCGTACGGCCAAGCTTGTAAAGTTGTCCATTTTTTTTTTTAATTTTCATGTATAAATTCAGATGAGTAATACTTGTTGTAATGCATGTTGTGCAGCAAGCTTGCTGCAATGCATGTGGCGCGACACACAAAAAGAAAAAAATATATTTTTTAAAGATGAGCCCAACATGTTGTACATGTCCATACAGCCGATCGGACAGCTCAAAAACTTCTAAAAAATAAAGAAGTCAGCCCCAATTTATTGGGCTTGGCTCAAGCTCGACCTATTAAGGGCATTTTTCACTGTTCATTGGTTTCAATTTTTTAATTTTATTTTTTTATTTTTTTAGTCGTCTGCCTACCACATGCAGTCCAGCAAGCATTACTCAATTCAATTATATTTTATTCTTTTATTTATTTCCACTTTCAAATCAGAAATGGGAGTAAAAGCATGATGACATTGAATGTATCCTGTTCATTGGGATACCTTTTGGTAAGGGAGGGAAGTAAGTTTCAGTGTTTCACCATTAACAACCGGCTGAATCTAAGAGCATCCATTTTTTTTTCCTTTCTTTGGGCTATTTTTTCCTTAATTCAAGTCTTTAGTGCCACAATAGTCCCATTCAGATCCTCCGTTCATCTTTTCATCTGATGTATGCTAGTTTATTGAATTTGGACACAACAACTCTTTCAGCCACCTTCTACTCGTGTTTAAGGCTTGTTATTTAGAGGTTTTGGCATGATGCTTTTTGGGTGACGTTGTAGCAAAGTGATGATGATATTGTTTTACCCAGCTCATTATGAGATTTTCCTTCATGTGGAAGATCAAGGATGGATTCACGAACAATATCTGAGCTAATACTGCTTCAGATCTCGGCTGACTTTTCTTCCTCTTCCGGACGTCATCTAATCAAATAACATATGAATTTTTTGGTTCCTTTTACAGATGCTTTTGGGGTGTCATTTTAGCAAAGTGATGATGATATTGTTTTACCCAGCTCATTATGAGATTTTTCTTCATTTGGAAGATCAAGGAATGGATTCTCTAACAATATCTGAGCTAATGCTGCTTCTGATCTCCGCCATCTTTCTCTTCCGGGAGATGGCACTTCTAATTAGATGATGGGTGTGAATTTTTTTGGTTCCTTTTACTAATGCTGAGACCATCGGTGTCTTCTGCCATTTCTTTTTATTCACTTGCGTGTTGGAGGCAATTTTTTCTTTTGTAATATGTTGGTTTTATTTCTCTACCTCCTTGTTCACAGAGGTGAAATCGTGATTGCCGTTTGTTGTTTCGTTGTTGATAGGTGGGAATTGTTGTTGAGCTATGATATGCTAAAAATTCGTTGGCATTCTGGTTGGCTTTTGTGTTTGAAGGACTTCAAGCGGAAATTTTATTTATTTAATGGATTTTTAGTTTATTGATGACTTCTTGGCTCCGTACAGGTTCTTTTGAGAGGACCAAAGAACTCGCGAGAAGCTGTGAGGCACTTCGGCAAGGCACCTGGTGTTCCCCACAGCCATACGAAGCCTTACGTGCGATCGAAGGGAAGGAAGTATGAACGGGCTAGAGGCAGAAGAAACAGTAGAGGCTACAAGGTTTGAGTGTGTGCTTGGGCGACGTCAATCGTGTCGACGCGTAGCTCCACTAGCTGTCTTTCATGTCTTTGAAGTGTTCAACTTTTCCCCTCTTCATAGGCCATGGAAGTGTAATCTTGAGGTTTGTCTCCAACGCTTGGTTGCGTGATTTTGTTGGCGATTATCGAGTTGCAGCACTTTTGTTTCCCAGGATATCTACTATGCCCGGTTTTGGAATACTTGTTTTAATATGGTTTATCCTTTGATATTATTTTTTGAAGTTTAAAATGTCCATTAGATAACTAATACGAAGGGCAAAAGCAGGAAGAAAAGGAGAAGTTATGGATGGGATTGGGAGAGGTGCAGAGGGAGTTTTGAGGCTCTAGTTATGTAGCATGTAGAATGCAAGTTTATGGCTCTATTAAAGGCGTAACAATATATTCTTTTACTACGTGAATATATAAATTGATAGAAAACAAGACGTACTGTTGATGTTGCTAGGACTATTAAGATTGATAGTAGTAGGGTATAGTGATACAATCTGCTGTCTTGGGTTTGTGCGCTGGCAGCGGATTATTTCCAAAATCATTGGATTGGAATCCTTCAGTCAATAAAATATAAATAAGAAATGAAAAAAAAAGGTTGTGTAAGTGCCTGTGTAGGGCAAAGAAACAGTCCCCAATGTATGGCTGTCAATGGATATCCGAATTCTTTCTGTTTTTGATTTTATTAATGGATGTAGAATTTCGTTAAAGATCATCCGTTAAGTTATAGGAAGCAGAAATGGATATCTGATAATTATAAGAGGAAACAAAAATATTTATTTTTGCGTACACTAATGTGTTTTCATTTTCGATTGATTATATATACTTTATATATATATATATATTGAATAATGAGAAATATTTTTTGATAGCTTGATAAAATTAAGACCACAGCAAGAAGTTGGAAATTTTTAAAATTTTAATATGATTTTATGGTACATGTTTAGATATATTCATATATAAATTTAGATTGATAGATAAAGTAAAATTTAAAATTTATAAATTGTTAATGTTTGCATATTAAAATTTTGTATATTTTAAATTTTTAATTATTAAAAAATGTCGAAAAGTGAAAATTAACAGTAATTTTAACTAGTTTCTTAATACAGTGTTGATTATAACAGAAATTTTTGTTTATTTTTGTTTTTGTTTTTAATTTTTAAAACGAAAATGAAAATGGAAGTAAAAACACTCACTTCGTTTTCGTTTCCTTCTTATAGGAAACATAAGTGAAAGTTGAAGGAAACATAAGTGAAAGTTGTCATTTTCATTTCTGTATCCAACCCGTTGACAATATAGTCCAGGGACATCCGTCCCGGTGAAATGTGGGTTTGGCTCATGTGGGCGTGTGAGAAGCTCATAGGATGTGATCGGATGACTCTTTTTTTATTTTTTTATATATTTCTAAAAGTTTTATCATTTCTCGCAGACTTAAAAGAGGGGAACGCATAACTTAAATGGAGAGTAGGCAGAGTAGGGAAGTCAAAGATAGGGCGAGAGAACAAACGGCAGGAGAATAGTTTACCTCAAGGGGCCAGAAAGACAGAATGGGATTTTGGATGTTTAATAAAATAATGTTAATTGTAAAAAGCATCTTTATTTTTTCAAATGTAGGAAGTTTTAATTTATAATTTTTGATTGGAAGTTTAAAAATATTATGTGAATACTTTTCAACATGATTTCTCCCTCACAAAAGAAGTAGGTGGAAATCTAAAAATACTTTTAGTTCAAGGCTGTGCCAAACATGGCCTTGGTCTCCTTTTATCATACTCTGGAGAGATGGAATTAGCCTCTTTTCGTCATAATCCCTTAATCTTGTAAGTGTTTATTGTATGTTTAATTCATCTCATTAAGGTGGCAGCGTGAAGTAAAAGGGAAAAAAAAAGTTTGCCATTCTCGATGACTAAGAACCATGCATGGAGATTGGAAAATCCCAATCTCTCGAGGAAATGAGAGGTGGAGCGGTAAGGGAATGAGACTGAGATCGTCTGTTTCATTGTCTAAATTATCCATTCTATTTCATTGTCTAAATTATTTTGATAAATATGAAATTTTGTTCTTTGTCTTCACTACTTCTCTCAACAGACGTACTGCTAGATAAGATCAAGTAGAGATCTTAAAAACAAAAAGAACATAATCTCAATATAAAAGAAAGAACTTAGCAAAAGGGACAGAGCTTGACTTGGGTTGGTGTGAAGCCTCAAAGCGTCGTCGAAGCAAACCTAAGCAGATCTAATATAAAAGAGAAGGGGTCCTCTAAGTGCAAGGTTAGATCGTGCTCAGTCAGTGCAAAAATAAAAGGTTTTTGAAAAAATTCCTTCCCACTTATCTTTTTCCATCTCTGATGAAAGTTTTTTCTTTTCTTTTTTTTTTTTTTAAATGTGAATAAGTCCTCAACCTCTTCTCTCACTTACGGGTCCCATCCAATTTTGTACTTACAGGAACCCCACTCAATCTAAAAGGGTCGGATCAGCTGACACCGGGCTTCACCGCTCCATGTTTCTGCCAATGGAAAGTTGGCATCAGCCTTCAGCTTACCCCTCCCAAACATTGAACCGGCTCTTTATCTTTCTTGTACCCGGTTCATGTCAACCCGATGTGACCTTGACCGATGTTAATTGTGCAACTTATTTAATTCGGATATTTAAATTTTTTTGGATTTTATCATGGTGACTTGATTTGCGGAGTCAACCTGATTGGACCCAAAGATCGGTTCACATGAACCCAACGTCATTCGGGTCGGCTTCTTTCTAAACCAATTCTGACTCATTTAATCGGGTTTGTGTTACCCGTTCAAATCCTTAACGATGGCGCGGGAGAAAGCAAGGGCTTAAGGATGGCTGGTTACAAGCATGTAGGGTTCGGGTGGGAAGGAAGTAGGCGGGCCCATTGCGGACCGTCCAACCGTTGTGATATATGTTACTATTTTATATTTAAAAATTCAATTAGATTGACTAGACCTCGTTTACGAATAATTTTACCTCAGATTCGATAAATATAAAAAATGTCATTTTTTTTGCAAATGAAAAAAAGGAGAAGTCGATTCTAGTAACATTTAGATTTTGGTCCATATTAACAAGGCCTTTTTTTTATTCTCTTTTGAAAAGGGGATAAGAGGGAATTTTAAGGATGTTAAAAAATAACACATTCTTTCTTTTCCTTTTTATTCTCCTAAAAATTCTTAAAAAAGAATAATATATGAGGATGAAAATGTCTTTTGATGTGCCACCAAATTTGAGTTCAATTCTCATACTCTTAAAAGTAAATATTTTTTCTAAATTTTGAATTAAAAAAATTATTTTAAAATTCTACCAACCATCAGATTTTCCTTTTTTTTTTTTAACTCTGATAAATTATTGAAAGTTTGTTGATATCTTATGGTAAAAAATGACATGGAACATGAAAGGTTGGGCTCTTGTTTACATTTTGTACACCTAGTTTCAATCCTATGCCTATGCTAAAATTTAGGACATCTTTGATGTAATTTTAAGTAAGAATAATGTTTAATTTTTTTCATATTTTTGGCATGCATTTAGCCTAAAAATAATATCATATACTTAAGTCTTTTTGTTTTCAGTTAATATGTAAGAAAAAGTTTTGTCCTAAAGATGGCCCTTTTTAATGACTACGTGCAACTTAGAAAGAAGTGTGTTCATGGTCGTCATACATTTCTCCTTATAGGTGAATATGAGTTGAGAAGAGAATTCACACTTACATGATTTTCAATTTAGTTAGAAATGTTTTAATTTTGAAAAAATGGAATGAATTTTCATAGATTAGTGGCAACACTTGGAATAAAACTTGTCCTAGACTCGTGTAGGGTCGAAGATGAAAATTTCACACAAGCATGGGTCAGTACATTGTTGGATCCACAATCAAACAAAGGTTAAGGGTGATGCTATTTTTATACTCTTAAGATGTTCCCTTAAGATAGTTCCTCCATCATTATCATCCGTTAGTCTTCCAAAATCATTACACGAAAAGGATTCATTGAGATAAATATAAGTGATTGGTTGAAACAAAAAGAGCATACAGAGGGAGTACAAATAACATTTCCAAAAGATGATGCTATTCTTAAGTAGTACCTTTCATATGATCATTTCGTAAGAAAGATGGCCTGTCTGCTTAATGAGATAGAAATTAAACTACTTCCATCAACTACTTCCATCGATTTACATCCTTTGTATTGTATGTAAATAGTATATTAAGAGAATATCCTAAGAAAGCATAGATAGGATTTAAAAAAAATGATAATGCTATTTCTACAATCTTAGGATAAGTTCATGCAGCTGTACAAAGTTGGGACATTGCAAAAAGGTGAATATACACTATAGCATCCCACAAAAGATTTGCCATCCTACTTTAATAAATCCGATTCCTTTCTAAACCCTAATAAGAAAAGAAAGGGGGAAAGCCAAGAGTCCAGAGTCCACACTAGCAGCCTAACACACGGAATTCCCCTTTATTGACAGAGTGAAAATTGAATATCCAAATACACTTATTAGCAAAAAAATATGTATCTGTGTGTGTACGTGTAGCCATATATATATATATATATATATATATAGAGAGAGAGAGAGAGAGAGAGAGAGAGAGAGAGAGATAGATAGATCAAAGATTCAAATGGCGATGGGGAGGTTGTCTTCAAAGCTCCAAAGCTCGAGAGGGGCTTCCTGCATGTACGTGTTCAAGTTCAGGTTCAGACTTGGCGAAGGCTGCTCTACACCAACGTCCCCGGCCACGCCGCCCTCCATGTAAGGGACCTCCATAAACCTCATATACGACTCGAAGGCCTGCAGCTCCTCCGACAGCGTCCTCACCTCGCTGCTTCCGCCATCGGCAACAATGGTGACCTTCCCTTCCTCCTCTACTCCCCCCGCCGCCACTGGTGCACCCTCTGGGAAGTGGACTGTGGTCATGTAAGCAGCAGCTGCGGCGAGGCTGCCAGACGCGAAGGTCAGTGTGTGAGGAGGAGGAGGAGGAGGAGGTGGTGGTAGGTTAGTCGGGGAGGCGTAGGCGAGGGCGCCTCCGAGCTGGAGCTGATCATGGTGCTGGTAAGGTCGATGGCGCGGGGGGTCCTCGCAGTAGGGATGGTCGTCGTCGTCGTCGTCCTCGTTGGGGAAGTTGACCTTGGCCTTGCAACCGCGGATGCGGCGGGCCTCCCGGTCGTAGGCGCGTGCGGCCTCCTCGGGGGTGTTGAAGGTGCCGAGCCAGACGCGGACGCCCTTCTTAGGGTCCCTGATCTCGGCCGCCCACTTCCCCCATGGCCGCTGCCGGATGCCCCTGTACAGGTTCCTCCGCTCCCTCTTCTTTCCCACTGCATGGAAAGGGGACGCCTCCACAGTGAGAACACCACATGCATGCACATGGATAGAGAAGTACCTTACAGGAGGTGGAGAAGTACAGCAATGGAGAGGAGGACAAGAGAAACAGACCTTTCTGATCAGAAGGGAGCTCTTCGGCAGCAGGCAGCAGTTGCTCCTGGTGGGCGAAGGGGGAGTGATCATGGGGCCATATGTCGGAGGAGGAGGCGGCGCTTTGGCGGTGGAGGCGGGTGCGGCCGCCCCGCGGGGGTATGAAGTCGGAGATGATGGCGCCCCCACACATTCTTCTTCTTCTTCTGGTTGGCTAGCTAGTGGTGGATGGCGGGGTTTCGCTTGGTGGGCAAAGGCTGATGTGTGTATAAATAGCTGGAGGAGGGCGCGTTTGGGGTTGTTGAGGAGGGCAAAGGCTGATCATACGGAAGCTTCCTCGCCGGAGGAGCTTGGTCCTCGCTAGGTGGAATCCAGTCGCCTGGGTCGTGGCAGCTCTCTCTTTATAATTGCCAGTTCTCTTCTTATTGCGGCGCGGACACTGGAGACATGGCAGCTGGAGCGCAGGCGTTGTCCGAGAACTGAGCCAAATATAATAAAAGGTAGGATTTGGTCATAGGAGCTAATTACTACTAATGGGGGTATATGTAATACATTTTATCTCCTATAATATGTGAACAGTTTACGTTTATACCCTCGGAATAGATAATATTATTATTTTAATCAGATCAGGCAAATTTTAACTTGACTTTGTCCATCCAACCTAAATCGTCCCTTGAAAAGTAGGGTAGAGACAAATCTTTGAAGATCAGATCGAATCTTGAATCAGATTATTTTTGACCTAGATTTTTTACCATGTCAAGTTAGAGAGAAAATATTTGACTTGAAAACTTTTTAACTTGAAATTGATTTGAACTGTAGCAACATTTGTCAAACTCCGCTCATGATCAGGTCCTAAGCTGACTTGATCTGTTTGTCACATCTAGTTTGTTGGTTATATTCATCTGATTGTATTACCATCTAGCTAGATATATGGTTCATTGAAATGCCACTAAGACGTACACAACTAGTGCATAAAACATAAGGTCTGTGAGAATATGTAATAGAATCATACATAAAGATTCTAGTTACACATATGCAATTACACTACCAACTATTTAGGGATTTAAATAAGAACAAGTGAACTTTTTTTTACCCCTCCTAATTCACAAAAAGCTAAGGCAAACAAACGATGTGCGATGGTAAGACTATGTACAGAGTTATATATGAAATATAAGAAATATGGATATAATAGAATAAGACAAAGTCTGAGGTTATACATATAACTATCCCAACGCTAGTTTGGGGCTTGCCAAATGTGGACATCCTTACAGAAAATCCCAATATATATATATATAGTGGCATTCATTACAAGGTGTGAAGATTTGTCCCCTTTGCAATAAAAATATAGGTCGTCTGTTTAGTTGCCCTCAAAGATAAACCCACTTCTCTATTTTGAGCGGATAGATAGGGTTGATGTAGGCTCCACAATTAAGCATAAGATGACCTCGGCTCTTTACGATCGATTCATCAATAAGAGCCGGGTTAATTGGAAGATTAATATTTAAAGGATGTGAGCTAGATCAACCTCTTTTTCATTTCAAGGTTGAAAACGCTCATGATTTATCATGATCAGAGGTCGTTGACTTGTCAAAACCAAATTATTATTGTTATTATTATTGGCATATGAATATTTTCGAAATAAATATGTATGTTAGTGCAGATTACAAAGTAGGCGAATGTTGCCATGCAAATTATATCATATTATTAATTACCAACTGTTGATCAGTAGATCGCATAAGGTTGGATAGACCATATATCATTAATATTAAAGCCCAAAAGCTGTAGGAAATAGTTTTACTCCAAACTCCCTCCACACCAATGTCATCTTATAAAGTACCATGAGTTGTCGTGAGATGATCACACGGTGGGTGAATTAAGTATACATATATATGTCACATGAGATGATCAGATGTCCCACTAAAAGAGAAGAAATTCTCTTAGAAAAAGAGTTTAGACATTTGTCAAATTTTAAGATCACATGGAAGAATTTTTTGGAATATTTGACCCCCCTTCCCCTCACAGTACTATTAAGAGAATCTCCTCTCCCACTAAAATGCATATATATATGCTACGATTTGATGGACAAAAATTTAGGGTGATCCCCTGCATGCCAAACAGTGTCAAAGTCAGCTGAGCTGCAGATAAAATTAAGTTGCAATCTAATCCCGAATACTAGTTTAGTGTTGGTGTCCGGTCAACTAAAGACAGCAACGTCTAAGAAGATATTTCCCTTGGAAGCTTTGGCGGCACGTAGTTTCTCGCCGCTGTTTGGACAAACGACGTTGGCCTCTTTCCTTTCTTCCATGGCGGAGAAAAAGACAGCTCAAAAGCAGTACTGATTGGGGATGTTTAACTAACAGAAGTTGATAAGTTTCAAAAAAAGAAAAAGAAAAAAATTGAAGTAGATATTTTCTGCCGGAATTACCTATATATATGTCACGTGTCAAGAAAATTACAAAATATACAATTCAACCTATACTAAAGTAAATTGGGTTGCCCTAAATTATATAAATTAGATTGAGTTAAATTTGAGTTGATATTAGTTAAGTATGGACTGGGTTAAGTTGAAAATGGACTGACCAGTTTAATCTATTGATTTTACAATACTTCATATTAAAAGTAAAACATTCACAGCAAAGTATTTACAGACAGGGCCAACTCAACCCCAACCACTTGCTACTGAATTGGGGCTGAAGTTGAATTTGAACTGATATTTGGGTTAGACTAAAATTAAGTTGAGTTATTTTGAATTTAAGTTAAACTTAAATTATCAAATAATCGAGCCCAACATGCCCAAACTACATTCCTAAGTACAATATGACGCACGGATGTATACAACTCATGACGAATTCCACAATGTGATCGATGCCCAGATATATATGGTGCGTGATGTTAATGTATTAAATATATACATAAAATTCATTTTAACAATTAAGTCACTCGTGGTCGATCGGCCAGTCTAATACAAATGTAACATGTTACATTAATCACTTTTAGGGCTGCTTGGAAACTGCATATATATATATATATATGTTCATGAACATGTGAATTGCGGGGAGAAGTTAATTAGAGGAAGGGAAGACTCGGAATTGAACGATCGACTAATGTTCTACATTAGTATGTACATAGATTAATTCTAAACTTATGCATGCACTTGAGAAAGTTGAAAACAAATCTAATCATCAGATGGTGACGACAATATTGTACTGACACTAGATCCATGATGCGTGGGCGAATTAATTAAGCCAATATATACTCGTCTGCGCGCGCACGAGTGGAATTATTTAAAGGAGAATTTGAGGCTTATTACAAAGGAATACAAGCGAGAGGAGACGCCTCATGAGGTTATATTATTGTTGAATTTTTACGCACAATTATTCTTATTCAAAATAATTTACCCAAAAAAATTGTCCTAAATTGTGTCGCATATATATGTCCTTTTGAATATGATGCCAGTACTGTTTTCTTAATCGAGTTCCATAGAAATTAAGTAGAAGGATATGCTTGGATTAATGTTCCAAATAAAGGTAATCTTTGTGCGAAAATGCGTTGTATATTAATATAATTCTACCCATTCCCATTCAAACGGCCATCTATGGTAGGCCTTTTTTCCTTAGTTGGAGATTTTTCTAACCTAAATTGGCAATTACGCCAGGTTGGTACGATTTATACAAGGTCAAACGATATCACTGCAACAACGAATTGAAGAAGCATGCGATTATGTGTATACCTATATACATATGTCTACATATATATAGACGTATGTGTACATATTCTTGTGGAGGGCATGCATGTCATTCATATATTAAGAAAGATTTTAATTTGCATAAATATATTTCTAGTAATTAAGGGGCAAATGCTCCTATAAGTGCCTTAGTATAGTACACAGGCGTCGGCGTAGGTTGGTTTCTAGGAATGTTCATCTAATTTGTTCGCCTTTGTGATCCAACGTGTCTTGACGACGATCAGATCAGAACTTCAAATCTATATACCAACTCCAAGAGTAGTTGGGCCATTTTATCTTGTTCCCCTCAAGTCCACACTCTTGTGCATATATTACAGCTTACAAGGGTCAACAATCAACATCACAAGAAGTGACTTATAATTTTTAGCATGTGTTTGGTTTCTTCCTTTTAATGAATAGCCACACAAGGCATGCAGTTGGTGTCAATTGAGGGGATGTTACTTAGTTTAGATGCATGATTTTTTTAACTAAATGAATTATCTTTGAACTAATCAATTGTCATTGGTAGAATCACAAGGTGTTGACGCCAATCACACGGCCGGAGATAACGCTAACAAAATCGTCACCCTTGCTGCCGATCGATGGCAGCTAATTAGGTTAATTTAAAAAGGCAACAAGAGGAGTACTCATCCAATTAGCTGGTCTCTCCATATTTGTTCTGATATTAATTTTTCTTCCTCTTCTTGATTTTTCATATATAGGTACGTACGTACTCTGTGGGATTCGAATATTGCATGATCAAGTGCACCTCGGGATGCCATCGACCTTGGTGGCAATTGTCCAAGTAATTAATCAACTAATTATGTCATATTATCCTCTAGATGCATGTGCAGATCTAGTTCAATATGTGTAGTACTCCATATGTTCTCAGTCAACAAGAGGATTATATGTCTACTTAACTTGGGCCCCTTGGAGAACCTCCACCTGTTTGTGACGACGGTTTCTGACGGCTGACTACAAAGAGGACTCACCGGCCACGTACGCACGTACATATATGACATTCTGTGCCTAAGGACCCTGGAGGGCATGCATGCTTGTTAAGTGGGATTTGGTGAGATGGGAAATTAAACAGATCACACTAGCTAGGAAAGTTCTTGTCGACAGCACCCGCGGTCTGGTCTGGTAGATGGCAGGCAGGAATTATATATATATATATATATTCAACATGTCAAGAGCTCGGGCACCTGTGAATCATTCAACACGACGTCGTTGTAGAATAAGGACTTGTAGGGCTAGCGGTTTCAAGGTTTCAAAGACGCGAAAGTTTGATCACACGGAGATCCTAAGAGGGTGCATATTGTTTAGGGCAGTTGGTTTCATTTTTTGTCTCTCGTATAGGAGGTCTCAGGTTCGAATTTAGTTGGATCCTAAAAATTCTCCTGCAATGCAGCCATTAGGCGCTGGTTGGTGTTGGTCCGTGAGATTATTTCTCTGGATAATCAGACGGATTTAGAATTCTCGCCTAATTAGGCGAACCTATCGACCTGTTTCAAAATTATCTCTTTCTGTGGAGTATATTTTGGGTTCCACTCGGATTGGAACTCCGGTCATTTGTATATACTTATATATGCCTGGTCATTTTGCCACCCTTCAAAAAAAGAAAAAGAAAAAGAATACAACTGAGTTAGATTCGTGAGAATCCAAAGTAGCTAGATCCGTGACCATATCTATTAAATTATTTGTTTAAAAATACTATTAATTAGTTGTCCTATAGTATACTAATTGGTAAGATATAATTGAATCATTATAATCGATTTAAAAACATTATATATCCATTGGTCGACCTGTAAGCTAATGATTAGTTGAACAATCGGGTTATCCATCAGTTACCATTTGCATTCCTATATATCACCATGTATATGTCTTCTTACACGTCATGGCATCTGCAAATCCTGGGAGAGTACGGGTGTTTTATCCATGTGCTTTGGATTGTTTTCCCGTACACATATGAGATCAGAGCCATGGATGACGAGCTAGTACACGTACCTGGGAGAACCTTCAGTAATGGGCTCGAGTTCTGGTTGTTTGTGCTGCATTGATAATTAAAAGATAATTAAGTTGGACAGTCAGAGTTCCGAGCAACTCCAACACGGTTTAGTTGAAGTGAATCCAACTAAATTAATGGATCATTTGAGGAATTGAAGTTGACGATAAGATGAGATATGAATAATTGAATTTTCTGCCAATAAAGTTAATTAAGAGGGATTTGACACTAATAATTAAAGAGGTCATACATTCAAAATCCGTCTTGTTCAAGGACGTAACTAAGAGATGGGGATTATTCCTCTGTTTCTATACAAGCAGACGAGTATATGTGTAAGCATGATGGGGCTGCAATGAGCTAGAGAGAGATATGAAAACCATTCTTCTTTTCATTCATGCTTAATTTAGTCCATATATATATATATATACATGACAGATGACACAATCGGATGGCTGCGCACCAGGGGTGCAAACCAGCATTTTTGGACTTTGCAGCTTCTAAGCCAATTATCTGTAAACTATAAACTAATAAATAGAAACACTAGTTTTCGTCCGGTTCTTTAATTTGCCTCTCTTTTTACTTTTTCTGTTTCAGTCCAGCTAGGTCCAAATATTTGCCCACTCTCTTGTATATGCATAGTTTTCCTCCCCTGCCGGCCCGGCTCATCTGTTCATCCAGCGCCGTCCTGTACTGCAGGTAGTTTGGCTCTCGCAAAAAAAAACCCTTTCCACGAATCTGGAGGCCTGGAAAAGGATGGACAGGTTTCTCCAGTTCGCCTTTTTTATTGCTTATTTCTTACAAAAGAGCATTAATTTTAGGATTCATTTGATGCGTCGTAAAATGTTGCACACAGTTATAAAATGATGTTTTACGTTACTATTTTACTTTTTTGTTAAACGTTTCAAGTGTCACAAAGTATCATATCTCAAAATTGGTTGATCCCGTAAATCATCTTTTCAGCATCATTTGGTATATCATAAAATATTGTATAATTTTGTGAGCAAATTATCATACACCCCAAAAATCACAAATTATCATATGCAACCGTGCCGTCTTTCCGTCCCAGCGCACCTGCACGCAGGGTGGGAAGATAGGAGGCCCTCCGTTTGCGATCGGAGGGTCCCGATGGCACCAATTAGGTGCGCCCTGCGAATTATGGGCGCCGAGGACGCCGCAACGTGTGGTTTCTTTTATATATATATATACATTTTATCTGCTTAATCCCGGGGTGACCAATCTTGTCTTCCAAACCACTACTCCTTCTGGCAGAATCACTACTTTCATTTGGGAGGGTACTTGAAATTATTGTCTGTGAACCTTGGGTGCTGAGACGTGAGGCTGGACAAAAGTGACAAGTCTTTGAACTTGTATTTCATATTCACCACAGATGTGTCATTTGATTGCTGAAGATTTTAAGACATTATTGAGATTCATCTCGTAAAAAGGCATTCTTAAACAATTGAAGTGACTTCTTAAAAAGGCATTCGAAAGACACTTCATAACAAATCTCTCTCTCTCTAGTCATTATTATAAATAACACTCCCCTACAGTCAAACAAACAAAAAGTAATTTCATATAAGATCATATGCCTCTACGATTCCTAAAAATAATCCAGTATACTGAACAACTTTAACAAAGACTTACCAGTCAAAATTCACAAATCCACATGGAAGAGAGGTCCATAGGCCAGAATGCCAATCCTCGTATACGAAAAGAAAAAACAGAAAAACGCATGGTTCAGAGTTTGGCATTTGCAACTGCAGACATCCGATTGTGATGCGTCTAGTGATTTTGATTGTCTGAAAATTTATCATAAGCATCTTGCATTGTAGCTGTTGGTTCCAAATGAAAGCAACGGCCGAACTGGGACAGTTGATTGTGTAATATTTCAATGGACAATGGTTGCCATAGTTATAATACTTCATTTGTTGCCGGTTTTGGGTGGAGTTGGATAAGCCATTATTCAATTATAAATCTATAACGATGTTTCATAGAGTTAGATTGTTCCAGCTGTCAATTATTGTTCTTTATAATATCTCCTAATTGCACTTTGACTGAGTGATCTTCCCACAGAACCTGCGAGGGAAATGAAACATGGCGTGCTGTAGATTAAAGTGACTTTCTTTTTCACTGTGTTTCTTTGCTGGTTTCAGCAGAACACATGGATCTTCTCATCCAGAGGTTCGCATCAGTAAATGATACAGAACTAGATGAGGCGTAGTACAACTTCATCCAAACATTAGACAACATAACAATTGATTGGATTTCTGAAGACAGTACAAAAATCAGCAGAAGAACGAACTCGTGGACTGTGACAAGGAGATGGATGATGAGGGTGAACCTACTTTAAAAGATCAAGCAAAGTATGGCAGAACCAGATGAAGTCTTTCACTGGACGGAAACTCCCTCTTCCTATATATAGGTTATAGATATGAAATACAATGCTCCTACTGGTAATCGTGATGAAAATGGTTAGTCTATGAGAAACACATACACTAACATCCAGTGTTCGCAGCTGCATTTATTACAAGTTCATAAAGTAAAGCTGAGAAAATCCTTCAAAGCCTGCATCTTTCTCTAATCTCAATGGCCATGAAAGACTTCCCATGATTGTAGATACACTGTGAGGACTGATAGCTGCAATGACGGGAAAGCAAATGCATAAAAAAGAAATCTAGTACAACCAAATCAATTTTTAAACTAAATCATAGTTCACCATATATTAAGCGTTAATACAATAATGTATCAAAATAGATTTCCTATTTTTTTCTGTTCTTCGACATAAATCACATTGAGGGCTTGGTTTTTGATGATTTTAGGATGGCAGATCAATTAAAAGGACCTACCTTATTACAATGCCATTTCTGAATTAGATGATGAACCATGATTAGGTCCACGAGCGCCAAAAGCACAAAGGTTATACAGCTGATGGTTTGCTAAAAGGTCAACTAGAATATTAATAGGATGTGGCCCTCATATTAAAGACCAAACCTGGGTACTGGGAACTGATACTTCTGATCTTGCTATATAAGTATCAAATTTTTATTTTTTTACACAAAGGGACACCAGTTATGGTCAAGTGGTTTTATGGATGCTTTTCTGTTCTATTTCATGTGGAAATTGATAAGTCATCACTTCTTATTGGTAACAGGTAGAGATGTCCCTTTGTGGGATGGTGGATGCATAGTGATCGGATTATACCTATTAGATATTATATATATATATATATATATATAGACACACGCGCACGCACGCATGGGTTTTGCTAGAATACAGCCAGGACTGAAATACGGTCTGGCCGTATTCTAACGGGGACCCTCTAATCAAGATTGGAGGGCGGGAACCTAAAAAACCCCCATCCCAATATCAAAAAAATAAAATAAATAAAATAAAATAAAGTAAAAATCATCAAACAATTTAAAATATTAAAATATCTCCTTTAAGTTGTTTCCTACCCCTTGAGATTTATTTTTTCCCATCGGATAAAAAAACTTAGCCGTAGTTGTCCAATCAAATGCGTCATTGTTTAAAGATCAAAATTAAAACCTTAAGGGCTGGTTTAAGTAGTTCACGGAATAAACAGTTCTTGCCTTTTATATGGAATGTTTTATTCCACTTATTCAAGGAATAACGCGTTCGCGCCCATAATAACAAAGAATAACGCGTCTGCGCTCCCAAACTGAATTAATATTTTTAGTTATTTATTTTTCATACTATCCGATCAGATCACAAGTTGATTTTCAAGACCAGGCGGTGAAAATTAAAGCCCTCGGAGATGGGATCAATCTTGAGGGGCATATTTTATATTTAAAAAATTATGCAAATTTTTATCTTTTTAATCATGGGATAGGTGGATTTTCGAGGGGGTGCATCTAACTTAGATGCGCTCCGGGTCACGTTGAATCTTTTCCTTATATATATATAATACAGTCTGCTACCGAGGTTTTGTCCGTTACCAGTGGACTAGATCAATGACTCTTAGATCTTGATCTTATTTTTCTTTTTAAAAGTAAAATAAAAAGAAAAACCAAAAAAGGACGTGGGCTGGCGCACAGAGGTAGAGAAACCGCTTCGTATGCCACCTATCTGCATGAAACGTGGGATGTCCCACATTTCACGTAGGGGGAGGGGTGGGCACACGCCAATGTGAGGCGTGTGGGGGGGCCCGCACGTCCTTAGCTGATCGGACGGCCTATTTTTTATTTTATTTTTTCTATTATTATTATTTTTTTTAACCCCTTTGTTCTCCCGCCGGCATTAACCCCATGAATTTTTGGCGTCGAAGGTGCTGCAACATGAATAAATAATAGGATCCGCTACCAGTGGACCTAAATAGGGGAGCGGATAGTAATATATCATGTCACGACCGAAAGTATGACTTAGGCTTTTCGCTAAGCCTTAACTACTCAGCGGTGCCGAGAGGGGCAGTATGGTTCATAAAGTCTTTAATTGCGGATTGACTGATGGAGCCAAACTATGCTTGGCGGGCAATTGGGTTGCGGTTCCACCAATCCAGACCCCCTTAGCCACACTTTGGTTGTGTGGCCGCTTCGATTAGGTGTGATCTGTCGTGTCGGTGAGTTCCTCTAAGGAAAGAGCCGGACTAAACAAAGATGAAAGGCCTTGCTAGGTGCGAGGGGATCGCTAGGAGTAGCTATCACCTAGGGTGGCCTTGTCGTGGGATATGCCGTGCTGGTTAGCCGAAGGCAAGAGCCTCCATTAGGCGGCTGTCTCTCCCCCTAGAATGCATTGGGCTAGGCGCATGTCATGTAAGCTTCAACAAAGGTTCAAGATAAGTTTAACTTATCCGTGCACATCTCCCGCAAGGCAGTGGTGGCCTTGAACACCAGTTGGCCAATGAAACAAGCTTAATGCAGCAAGCAAGACCTGTTCATGTGAAGCTAAGTGCCGTGAAGGTCCCGAAGGTCTTGAACTCCGGAGCAACCATTGGAGCTGGAACTGTGAAATGGTGAAGGACCCTACAAGCAAGTAAGTTGTGCGTGAAGGCAAGCAGTGGCATGTGCCTCGACACAACCCAACCAAGGGTGTGGTGCTTGGTAGGCTAAGTGTTGGCCAAGTTAAGGGCCTTTTGGTGTAACCAACTAGACGGTCTTCAGGTAACGCCTTAACCCTTCCCGTAAGGCCAATGGTCGAGGATAGGCTATCTTGGAGATGACTATAGCGAGGGAGCCTAGGGGAAGACGTGATGAGCATAGCCGATATGGCCCAAGCAAAAATCCGTCCCACCAAGCGAGGGTGTCTAGGCGAAGCGCAACGCGTGTAGCCGGCAAGCCCTGAACGAAGGTCTGTCTAACTGAAGCGCGCGCGCCTAAGTGAAGTGTATGAGTGCAGAGCTGACCTATATCATTAAAGGCGATCGCCTCACTCGCCTAGGCAACGAAGTAGGTCGACGAGAGACAAAATGTCTCGCCTCACCTCATGTTCCCCTCATTCACTTAGGCACTTGCCTATGATGTTTATGTCATATATTAGTTTCTTTTTAAGTTATATGGTACTACTTTTTCTTATTTTTAAATAATCTAAAGTGACTAATGCCTCTTTTAGCAATATCTAGAACCTTTTTTTTTCTCTTACATGCTATTACATTTTTCTTATTTTTTATGATTCCTAAGACTATCCATTACTTATATGAGTAGTGGATAGTCTTAGGACATTACATGTTGGACATGATTAGTGCTTTTCAGAGTCTTACATATGATTATTATGGATGTTTTCTTTATTTTATTTTCATTGTCATTTTCTTTCTTCATACTAATTTATGAGAGAACACATCGCTTCAAACACCTAGGTACCTAGGCATTTGAGGCTGAGACAAACCCCTGGTCGCCTTGGTTGCCTCTCACCTCTGACTACATAAGAGCTGACAAACTCCGCATGGAAGTCCTAGGTGGCACGAGGGTGTCGATGGCTAAGTGTATGGACGCAATGCTGTCTGGCCCCAAGAGATAATTGTTCCCACATATGTGCAACCTGTGCAGGCACCCGTGTTTGAAGTGGCAAACCTCACCCGAAAAGATACATACGAGGCCTACAGGCTGAGCACTCGAAACTCTGATGAGATGCAGAAAATTTAAGGCTGGTCTCGATGTGTGCTTCCACCACTAGGATGCCGCATGGTTTCATCGATAACTTGGGCTTCCTTCACTATCTTAAAAAATAAATAAAAATCATCAAAAAAACAAATACCCCCCTCTAACAAAAGGTTGGAATGACTTATCCCCATGCTTAACCCTAAAATTGGGATATCCTTAAAAGCCTTAACCGCCTTAGCCCTATACGGAAATGGCCTACCAAATGCAAAATGGGGATAAAATGGGTTTAACCCATCCCAAGGGATGGGATCAACCCTAAGGGTTAATATGATGAATTTCCTCTTTATTGACTATTTTTTCAACATTTTTAGACATTGTTTTTTGACATGCACCCGATCAGATGCTTACGATTGATTTTCAAAATTAGACGATGAAAATTAAAGCTCCAGGAATAGGAACAACCATAAAGGGTCTATATATATTAAAAATTATTGATGAATTTTATTTTATTTTTTTAAAACATAGGGAGAAGAGGATTTCGGAGGGGTGCACATCTAAGTTAGATGAGCTAAGAAGAGATGGAAGCATTAGATTCGGGATCACAATAGCATGCAGAGATGAACAAGTTTAGGGATCTACGAGGGCGCCTCTATCTTCCTTCCATATCACAGTCTTGTGCGGAGAGTGCTTCTCCATCTTCCTTCCGAATGACGATCGCATGAGAGAGTGAGAGACATGTCCAGGTCCTCGACTGTGCCGGGGGGGGGGGGGGGGGGGAGGGGGGAGGGTCACACAGAGAGAGAGAGAGAGATCTAGGTGTTGAGCTGTGTGAGTGTAACACACAAGATAAAAACGATGTGAGAGTACGTCAGACAACCAAAGTGAAAACATAAAAGCAAAGAATAAGAGATCAAAACAAAACGTATTAAGGGGCTAAAACGGTCGAACCAGATCATGCTTGGACTGGAGAGAATTGGACAGGACGAAAATTTGAAACTGTCTCTTCTAATAGATGGTTATAAATGTAGCACCTAACCTTTTAGGGCTAAGACATGTACAATTTCACACCTGAAGATATTAATCATTTCCTATTGCATACTATAGGTACCTTTGTTGAAATCTCCATAGCAATCTTGATCCCACTTTTTGCTGCTCAACATTTTGAAGGATTATGTGGGATATTTTTTTGCCCTTATTACCCTGTTGTGGTTCAGCTTTCATATGTGATTCAATAATATTGGACTCCACTCCTTATTCAAGCATGATTGATAGTTCTACATGCATTCAATTTAAAATACCGTAGATTACTTCAAAAGAACCAAAAAACATGTGCCTTTTTTTTAACATACCTGCTTCTAAAGAGTAACATACCATTACTATAAGATTAACCATTACATAAATCACGTTCCAAATAGCTTGCTTTAGTTCAAACTATTGGAATTTCGAAGTGGGGTGAAGTCTATGTTATCAAAGGCGACGAGGCGAGGTCAGGCAATGATAAGTCACCTTGCTTCGGCCTTTGTTGCTTAGGCGATCGCTGTAATCGCTTCAAGCAATTAGACGATTGCCTAGGCATGCATCAGAGGCCTCAAACGCCTTGCTCGCCTTAGTTCTATGTTGGTCCAATCCGACTGCCCCACTTAACCCAAATCCAATACCCGGCCCATCGAATCGGTCCAATAACAGGGTGTTTAAAAACCCCGAACCTCATCCACCCATGTCCTAAGCCCGACGCGTCTTGTGTCCTATGTCACCACCGAAAATCGGACTTATGCTCTTTGGTAAGCCTTGACTACTCGAGGGTGCTCGGAGGGGCGGCATGGTTAGTGAAGTCTTTAAATTACGGGTTGATGACGGAGCCGGACTATGTCCAGCGGGTGGTAAGGTTGCGGCCTCGCCCGTCTGGACCCCCTCAACCACTTTAGTTGTGTGGCCGCCGCATTTAGGTGTGACCTAGCGTGCCGGTGAGTTCCTTCGTGGAAGGAGCCGGGCTTAGCATCGGCGGAGGGCCAAGCTAAGTGCGAGGGGATTCTTTGGAGGGGGCTGTCCCTTAGGGTCGCTTTGCCGTTGGCTATGCCGTACGAGCTAGCCGAGGTAAGTCCCGTAGGTGGCCGTCTCTTCCCCTAGTATGTGTAGGGCTAGGCGCATACTTTGTATGCTTTCATAAAGACATGAAGTTGGTGCTGCTTGTCTGTGCGCATCTCCCACAAGGCAGCGGTGGCCTTGAACACCGAGTGGTCCGTGAAGCAAGCTGTGCATTGAGGGAGACCCGTTCGTACGGAGCCAAGTCCCGTAACGCGGCGGAGGCTTTGAACTCCGAAGCAACCGTTGAAGTAAGATCCGTGCAAAGGCGAATGACTAGACATGCAAGTTCGTGCGTAAAGGGCGGCGGTGTCATGGTGCACCGACATAATCCTGCTGAGGCGGTGATGTTGGCGGCTAAGTGTTGGCCAAGTGAAGGCCTTTGTTTGTAACTAGCTGGGCGGGTCCCGGGTTATGCCGTTCACCTTCCTGCAAGGCCAGTGGGCCGAGGGTTGGCTAACCTGGGATGGATCTAAGCGAGGGAGCTTAGGCGAAGGCGCGATGCGTATAGCCGACAGGCCCCGAACGAAGGTGCACTGCGATTGCAAAGGTTGCTTAGGTGAAGGCGCGAGGCACGGAACTGACAAGCCCTGAGCACAAGTCCGCATGGCCGTAGCGGGGTGCCTAGGTAAGGCGCTATGTGCACAGCCGTCAGGCCCACGCAAAGGCCCGCCTGATCGAGTGAGCCTAGATGAGGCGCGGTGCGCGGAGTCGGCAGGCCTAGAGCGAAGGTCCGCTCGACTAACGTGCAAGCGCCTAAGCAAAGTGTATGGGCGCAGAGTTGATGGTAAGTGTGGAGGTCGTGGTCGTGCGACAAGGGTGCCGAGGGCAATGTGTATATGCGTAGATGCCGGCCGGGCCGAAGCGACGACCATCCCGCGTATGCGCAACCTGCGCGGGTGCCTAGGGTTTGGCGTGACGAACCTCTTCGGAAAGATTTGTGCGAGGCCTTCGGGCTGAGCATTTGGGCGCTGCGGAACTCTGATATGATGCGAAAAATTTGAAGGCTGGTCTCGGTGTGTGCTTCCGCCACAAGGTGCCGCACGACATCGCCGGTAACTTGGGCTTTCCAAAGTTATGCTGTGACACCTAGCCTGCGTCGCCCGTTCCGCTCCCCTCTCCGACAAAGGCGATGATGCCAATTAGCCACGATGCGTCTTCTTCGGCTCTGGCATAGCTCCGACAACGGCGACAAGTATGCTCTCTTTCTTTCTTCTTCAATCACACTCTCTCTGTATTTTTCTCTGTCTCTCTCCCTCTTTCTCTATCTCCAATGTAGCTCTGACAACGGCGATGCTGGAAGCTCTCTCTCTCACCATCTCTCCCTCTCTGTGTCTGGTCAGGAGAGCCCAAGGCCCTCTCTCCCTCTGTCTCTCTCTCCCTCCTCTCTCTGTCACTCAGTCTCTCTCCCCCTCTGTCTTTTTGTCTCTCATTTATGGACTCTGGAGGGCTCGAGGCCCTCTCCTCTGTGTGTGTGTATCATTAGGGCCTGAGACTCCCTCTCACTCTGTCTCTCTCTTAGTCTCTATCCCTCTATCTCTTTGTCTCTCATCTCTCTCCCTCTCTCTTTATCTATCAAGATTTAAGGGGACCCGAGGCTCTCTCCTTCTCTCTCTCTCTCTCTCTCTCTCTCTCTCTCACACACACACACACACACACACACACACACACACACACACACACACACCATACACCCACCCACCATCTCTCTACCTACCTCTCTCTTTGTGCAGGTGGACAGTAAGCTTGGACGGTGAGCTTGGAACCTTGGGTACATTGGGCTGCTAAGGTTCTTCCCTTATCTTTTTTATGTTTTTTTCCTCGGTAGCATCCATTGGTTGTTAGATATTGTGTTCATTTTGTATGTGTTTTATACGTAAATAATGACATATTTAAATATCTATTTTTTTATAATTTTATAATAAAATGTCACCTTAAACACCTAGGCCATCGCCTAGGCATTTGAGGCTAAGGTGACCCCCCGGTCGCCTCATGCCAATGACTACATAGGGTGAAGTAGATAAGTTTAACTCACCTACTCACAGCCTCACCTTCTCGCAACCAAAAACGAACTATAATATAAGATAAAGCACATGACAAGGAGTAAGGCGGCACTTACTGATACAGGGCACTTCACATCAAAGCTGTTCACAATTTTGTATGTTTTTGGAAACCAAATTGAATTGGATCTGCCTATCCAATTGGCAGAAGGTGGATTGACCTACGTGGCTATGACTAATTCCCGACTTTACCTTCCTTGCTCTAAACTAAATGCATTTTATTATTTCACTAAACTTATTGGTGTAGCCTTTCCTTCCTGAAAAAAATTCACCAAGAATCACATGTTGATTGAAACCAGTAACTTACATTGCACAAAATACACTTCCTTAACTTACAAATTTGGCATGGATGCATGATCTGATGTCTGAGCAGTGCATGCTTCTCCTTCGGTAAAGATGAAGAGTAATGGAATCAGTAAGGCCTTTACCCAATTTATGGTTACAGAGGTCAAAACTTGCTGCTAATTACAGAAATTTGTAATCACACGTTGAAGTAACATCTGACTGTCTAAATGAAACCACAAGCTGAAAAGCAAAAAACCATCATCAAGGATTGAGTTTTTCCAGCTCAAGCTACTCTAGGATATACTATTCTAACCATCTAGGCTGACAGAAAGCTCCTTATGTATTGACACATTAATTAATCGATTATTACCTTAACCTATATAGGCAGCAACTTAGAGCATCTTTTGCACAAACCAACATGTAGTGAAGTCATGAGATCAGTAACTGACTAGCATCTAGGATCCCAATATATTAGCTTCCAAAATCTAGACAAGGCCACCAATACTCCTCTTTATGATCTTCTCTCGTATCTAGAGACAGACAACCATGAGATACTAATGAGGTGAGCAAAATGCACATGACCATGGGAGAATCACCAGTGTGCTCTTCCACATCATACAGGGGGTGCATTAGCTTTGGTGAGTTAACACATTTGTTTAAGTTACTGTACCAACACCTTAAATGGTCAACAAAACCTTTCTTTAAGTTACTGTACCAACACCTTAAATGGTCAACAAAACCTTTCTTTAAGTTACTGTACCAACACCTTAAATGGTCAACAAACACTTGCAAATTTTGGACGACAAATCTACACCTCTCTTTAACATTACAAAGAGCTACATAAAGACTCCACTAAAAATCCATCCTTCTTCTCTCACATCCACCGTACGAAGATGAGGCAAAGCGCTCCATCATACTGTAGATAGAAACCACAACCACCCCCATCCCAACACATACACACACAGGTAGGGAAGTCATAAGATCAGTTAGCGTCTAGAACCCTAATGTGTTAGCTTCGAAAATCTGGACAAGGCCATCAATACTCCTTTTTATGACTTCTCACATATCCATAGACAGACAACGATGGGTAATGAGGTGGTCAAAATGCACACGACTCACATCTCTCACAAAGTTTACCATTTTCAACACTCACGCATAGTTTTTGAAAGTGAACACTCGAGCATAGTTAGTTGACAAAAGACTACACAAAAGACACAACTACCATACTTTTACAAATATTTTATCTGGAAACAGAATATATTTATTAGAAAAGGCATGCATTAACTACCGTAGCTACCATTTTTACATATCCAACCCCTCCTAGACATTTCAACAAACAGAACACAGGCTCATCAAAGAAACTAACAAAATATTTCAATTTAGCATCTTCAAGACTAGGCATGATGAAACAACCATTCTACCATGATTTCAGCAAGAATTTATCCGGAAACAGAATATCTTTATGCCCACAGCTCACCCAAAAGGAAAAGCATATGGAAGGCCTTACTAATGTTACGCAACATTTTTCCACATCCAGCCCCACTCGGCATTTCAACAAACATAACACTGGCTCGTCAAAAACCCAACTTCAAAAACCTAAAACACTTCATCATCGTACTTACAACTACTTGCTGCAAGAGCGCATGTTGCTCCACGGGAACCGGCTCCCCTCCTCGGTCGCCACAGCCAGACCAACCTTTTCCCCGCCGCCGAGGCGGACGCCCCTCCCGGCGGGCTTCCTCTCTTTCTTCTCCCCGGGAGCGCGCCGCATGTGAGGGTGGCGCTGCTCCCCACGATGACCCCTCCCGCCCCGGCCGTCGTCGCCGTCGAGCCAGTGCCTCCCTTTCCCCTCGTCGCCCTCTCCGACGACGACGTCCTGCCGCTGGGCCTGCTGCTTGGTGCGCTCGCGCTCCTCGCCGATGAGGCGGATGGGGAAGAGGTCGGGGGAGAGGGAGAGGGGCGTGCGGAGGGTGACGTAGGCCTTCTTGTAATCGGGCTTGGCAATGAGGAGGCCGCCGCGGCGGCGCTTCTTGCCCTCCATGTTGAGGGTGCGGACCTCGGCGACGTCGAGGCCGTAGAGGGATTCGAGGACGCGGCGGATCTCGATCTTGGAGGCGGAGGGAACCGTTTTGAGGGCGATCTCGTGGATGGTGGAGAGGGCGGCGGGGGAGGTGTTCGTCGGCATCAGCAGCTTGATGGGGAGGTTCGCGAAGTGCACCACCCTCCTCCCCAAGCGGCTTCCCATCGCGGCGCCTCCCTCTTCTCTTCTCTCTCTCTCTTTCTCTCTCTATTGCTCTCTTTCTCTCTCTACTGTGTTGGCCTTCTGCCCCCACGGTGACCGACGCCGATACTAGTAGCTCTGCAAATCGGGCGGATCCGGAAGGATCCGAGCCGTATCCATCAAGACCGGATCCGTATAAAACGGATCCCCTCCTTCGAACTGGATAGACCCGACGGTGCGAAGCGGAGTTTTGGGCCTTCTTCCCCACCCGACGGCATCCTCTGCTGCATCCAATCCACGATGAGGAAACAAGGAACAGAGGAGGAGGGGGGGGGGGGGGTTACGCAGACCTGGCAGAAGAGGACGGAGCTCCAAGGCATATCGACAATGCAAAAGACATCAACACCAAGGATGCCGCTGCTTAACCTTTTCCGGCCCGGAGACCTCCACCGAGGGACTACCGCCTGATTGGATGGGTACCCTTCTCCATCTCCGGCGAGGTTGGCGCAGGTGGGGGGCCTCGGGTCGGATGGGTCATAGGGCTCACAGTTAACTTTCGGACACCTCTGCTTCTTCTTCTTCTTCTCTTCTTCCGACCGCTCTAAAGTAGAGATACAAACGGGTCCGATTTGGTGCAGATCCGTGATCTCATCCGCTATGTTATTGCTTTTAAAGGTCTGCCCGTTAATTGTCCTATAAACTCATAAAAAGTCAGATAATCAGATCTACAATATATCATATGTATTTGGTTATAAAAAATTATATTTCTTACTTTATTTATTATAATATTGGATGAGAAAAATTACCTTCTAATTGACCTGTAAGCTAACAGTCAGCCGAATAATCGGGTATCGGTTATCATTTGCATCCCTACTGTTGAAGTAATCCCAGTTTATAAGATTGGCCATTGCCAAAAAATGCAGATAAAGGATGGAAGGAAAAGCGGAGGTCCACATCTAGGGATGGAAAAAGATATATAATAGGTCAAACAACTATTCTTATCGTTATCCTTATGCTAATATATTTTTATCTATATATAAAAATTAAATTATCCGACAATATCATGTGCAACATAGGTTTAATCATATGTTACTTTTAGAGGGAACAAGGAATCTTACTTTCAAAATTTAAATACATATGTTCTTTCTTATAGTTCTCATAAATTTACTTGTAAAACAAGTGACATTTGTAAATATGAAACATACAGTGAATAAGGGAGAGGGGTTTAAAATAATAGTGTGAACAATAAGACATAATTTTATAGGTACACAATTAAATATCATATTTATACATGAGTGAAAAATGAGCGATGTATATAAAATATGATCAATGCTAAAATAAGTGAAAGAAAACCAAATGGATGTTCGGATAATTGAACTATAAAATATGTGGTTTATTCTTATTTTAAATATTTAACCGGGTGCGGTCGTTCTCGTATGCTGTGTGTAAAGTATTTGCTGTAAAGTATGGATATATTTTAGATGGGACTTTTGTAGATAACCTCCTAAAAGAACTCATATTTGTAGATAGTTTCTTATATAATTCATATTCGCATATAACCTCTTTAATTATGGTAGTGTTTGAATATAATTCTGTTAACAATATGGTTTGTTTTGAATATGTGAAAATTATTATGTGAAAATATTTTTATTCTACATAAAATATGTAAAAATTATTAAATAAAAATAACAATAATATCTTTAATTACAATATAAATACCTCACAAAAAATTGCAGTGATACCTGTTTTATTTCACATTCACTTCTGATGAGGCAGAATCCGATTCGGCCCATTAGAGCAAGCCCAAACCCCGTTCAGCCCAACAACAGCAGTACAAGGCCCTCCGGGAGCCTTCGGCCCATCAGCGGCCCAACAGCCCTCGGCCCGTAAGCGGCACCGTCGCTCCCGGCCCAACAGGCTTCAGTCCGTCAGCGGCCCACCAGCCTACGGCCCGGGAACAGCGCGGCAGCCCAGGGCCCAACAGGCTTCGGCCCATCAGCGGCCCAACCCCCTTCGGCCCGATAGCCGAGTCCGGCCCACTCCGGTGGCGGATCAGGCACTATGGCGGTTTATCAGTAAGCCCGCATTTAGTCCTATATCGGCTGCCACCGTTAACCATCCTCTATCCTTTGCTACAAATACACCGCTATTTATTGCCAAAGGGATGCTTCCCCAAGCCTCCGAGATCCTTAAGGACTACAGTCCGAAAAGCATTAAAGCTATTCTCTTTGCCTTCTGAATCGAATCTTCTTCAGGAGCTAACTTGACCGTCGGAGGGGGTTCCCCAGGGTTGAAGCCCGGGACTCATGCTGACTGGTTTTCTTCTTCTTTCCCTCCTGCAGGAGCTCGGTTCGAATCATCGCCGACCTTCCCGAGTCGATCTCGACCGCCGACCTCGGACTTCTCTCCCTGGTCTCGACGCCGTGCGCCGGCTGCCCTTGCAACAGGGGATACTCGGCCTCGTGCCGCCCCTTCGTCCGCCGAAGGAGCCTCGGCCCCGACTTCCCGGAGCGAGCCGGCCACCGACCGAGCACCCCTCGGCCTTCGGACTCTCGGCTTCGCCTCTGCATCCTTCGTCTTCCGGATCCCCGTCGGGCCTCTGAACACCGATCCGACCCACCACCGGATCCATCTCTTCGGATTCCGGCTTCGGAGTCCGATCGTGATAGGAGGCCGAGGCTTCCGGGGCCGAGGCTTCGGAAGCCTCGGACCCCTCAGCCCCAGAGACCTCAGGCTCTTCAGCCATCGCAGAAGCGAGGGAATCCAAGGTGATGGGAGATGACAGAGAAGATTTGGGAGAGTGGGAAGGAGTATACTCCTCGTCCGAAGGAGTAATCTCACTGGAAGAAGGACTCCGGACTATAAGGCCGCGAAGGGAAGGAAGAAGGCCAAGGCTTACTCTCAGGAAGGGGGAGGAAATCTCTCCTGAACCGAGCACAACTTCTTAAGCCACCCAGCTCCACCAACGAGGCGCTCTGAGGGATGAAGATCCTCCCACGGTGGCCGGCGAGCTCGGACGAAGCCTTTAGAGAGCCAGCCTTTCGCCGGAGAAGGGGGAGAGCTCGGGTGATCGCAGGGGAAACGCAAGCGCAGTAGCAGGAAGAAGAACAGTGCCCTGCTGAGGGCTTGTATTTATAAGCCCCATCCGAAGCGCCTCCCGCCGAAGCCAACGGCCGAGATCGTCCCCTTCGTCTCACCGCTCCTCTCGGATGCCCGCCACGTGCACCGCCCTTCGGCAATGATGACGGGCCGGCTCCGGGACTTGAAGCAGAGCGATCGACGGCCGAAAGCGCTCCGACCCTTCGGCTGATCACCCGGATGCCCGCCACGTGTCCCGATCCGCGTGCCGAAGAAGGGAGCGGCGGCAATCCGAGTGGAGCCTTTTGTGCTTTTGACGGAGCGGCCGGATGCGCGACGCGTGTCCCGTGCTTCTTCGCGAGGCGACGCCCATCCCGTCCGTTTAATGAAGCCTGACGCGAGTCAGAGGGCTCGGCCCTTCGCCTTCTGAGCCATGAGCCTTCGTCGCCACTCCGAGCGAAGACGAAGCAACCGCATAGCCCTCGGCCGACCGAGGGCACCCTCTTCTCAAAGAAAAAGAACAGAGCTTCGGGCTATACTCTCGCCATCTCAGAACTGAGGAAGACAAGAGTGGGGGGCTATGTGATGAGACAGAATCCGATTCGGCCCATTAGAGCAAGCCCAAATCCCGTTCAGCCCAACAGCAGCAGTACAAGGCCCTCCGGGAGCCTTCGGCCCATCAGCGGCCCAAAAGCCCTCGGCCCGTAAGCGGCACCGTCGCTCCCAGCCCAACAGGCTTCAGCCCGTCAGCGGCCCACCAGCCTACGGCCCGGGAACAGCGCGGCAGCCCAGGGCCCAACAGGCTTCGGCCCATCAGCGGCCCAACCCCCTTCGGCCCGATAGCCGAGTCCGGCCCACTCCGGTGGCGGATCAGGCACTATGGCGGTTTATCAGTAAGCCCGCATTTAGTCCTATATCGGCTGCCACCGTTAACTATCCTCTATCCTTTGCTATAAATACACCGCTATTTATTGCCAAAGGGATGCTTCCCCAAGCCTCCGAGACCCTTAAGGACTACAGTCCGAAAAGCATTAAAGCTACTCTCTTTGCCTTCTGAATCGAATCTTCTTCAGGAGCTAACTTGACCGTCGGAGGGGGTTCCCCAGGGTTGAAGCCCGGGACTCCTGCTGACTGGTTTTCTTCTTCTTTCCCTCCTGCAGGAGCTCGGTTCGAATCATCGCCGACCTTCCCGAGTCGGTCTCGACCGCCAACCTCGGACTTCTCTCCCTGGTCTCGACGCCGTGCGCCGGCTGCCCTTGCAACAGGGGATACTCGGCCTCGCGCCGCCCCTTCGTCCGCCGAAAGAGCCTCGGCCCCGACTTCCCGGAGCGAGCCGGCCACCGACCGAGCACCTCTCGGCCTTCGGACTCTCGGCTTCGTCTCTGCATCCTTCGTCTTCCGGATCCCCGTCGGGCCTCTGAACACCGATCCGACCCACCACCGGATCCATCTCTTCGGATTCCGGCTTCGGAGTCCGATCGTGATAGCTTCGGCTACATCAACTTCGAAACATGCTGAATTGGATTACACATATACTATGTCTTCCTCTGATCAAATTCGCCTCACCTATGGATGAAAAAAGTTGATTGCCCAACTTGATTTGATCTGGTAGTGTTTAGTTTGTATTTTGATCTACACTCTACAAAGTTGTATGTGGATCAACTCGACTCCATCCGACCCATTCGATATCTTATTGTGATTCTATTTAAAGATTGCATTAGAATTATTTTACGTACGGTTGTTATTTTGCCAACGTGTCCCCAATAGATTCTAGAAGTTAGAATTCTATATTTTTGATATTATGTTTAATTAAATTTATCAAATTTAAAATTATGAGATAACCTAAGAATAAATTACAGGTAAAAGATACATAAATTAGGATAGTAACTGTTCCAGGCAATGAGCTTTTGATTCTAATCATGACATTATTTGGCTTTGTTTGGCATTTACATGATATTGAGGCTACCTTCTATTTCCATTCCAGATTCCCTTATAATCTAGATTTTAAGATAGTAGAAGAAGTAACAGATTTGCCAAGTCTCTCTCATTTTTTTAAAAAAAAAACTTTGCATCCCTTAATGAGTATTAGAAGAAATCTAACTCCAAAAGTGAGATTTCGCCCATCTTACATGTTGTCCAGATCTAAGCTTTGTCTGGCCTGGCCCATGGGCCAGAGGCAGGGACGAAAGCTCCTCAACGGTGTGGTTGGTAAAGCTTCTACTTGAAAGTTATTTTTAGCTTCTATTTTTTACATAAAATGAGTTGAGGGAGAGAAGTTATAACTGATTTTGTTTTATTTCAAAAATCAACTCTCTCGTAACAACTTTACGTTTTCTCTAATCTAGGAAGCTTCCCCCTTGTAGTTTTTGGTTGGAAGCTAAAACATAAGGAAAATACCACATAAGTCCTTAGGTCGTGTTTGGCGTAGATTTCATTTGGAAGCACTTTTGCATTTTCATTTGGTTATTTTTTATGGAAGTTATTAGATCTTGGATCATTTATGTGGTATTTTACTTGTGTTGTAACTTCCAACCAAAAGTTAGAAGGAGGAAACTTCTAAGATTAGAAAAAAAATATAGTTGTTATGAAAGAGTTGACTTTTGTAACAAACTAAAATTAATTATAACATATTTTCCTCAACACATTCTGTGTAAGAAGTAAGAGTGTTTGCTATTCGGTTCGTACCGAAAAACAACACCGAACCGGTCAATTCGGTTTGATTTGGTTTGGTTTGGTTTGATTTGAACTTCTTAAAATTTCGGTTTAAGTTGAAACCAAACCGAATTAAGAAATTTAGTTTGGTTTAGTTTCTCTTGTTCATAAACCAAACCAATCCGAATAAATCGAATTACGTTAAAATGACATAATATAGTAATAAAATTCTTAGATTAAGTGTGAGTTTACGTAAATTATAAGATATAAAATTTTAAATTATTTTTAGATAATAAAATTTAGATCGTCATCTTATACAAAAAAGCTGTTGAGTCCTTAATAAAATATGATGTTTAAGAATAATAGTCTATTTCGAGACTTAAACTTTCAAATAATTTTTAAATAATATTTTTTAATATTTATTTTTAAAAAAAATGTTGAAATAGATTATTTAACTACAGTGGTCCATTATAAGGCTTAAACCGCAAACCAAATCGAACCAAACCGAATTATTACGATTTGATTTGGTTCGGTTTGACTCTATACTGTGAACACCCTCACCCCCTCCCTCGTCGATCCCAAAAATTTACCTTCAAATCAAATCAAACTAAACCGTGAACACCAAGTGGAAATTAAAAATAACTTTCAAGTAGAAATTTTGCCAAACAGCCTTAAATCTATGTTCTCCCTGCTCCCCCACTTCCCTTTCCTCACCCCCTCCCTCGTCGATTAGTTAATTGGAAGAAGCTGGTTATATACCATGGGTGGCAGGTGAAACAGGGCCAAACCATACCCACTAACATCATCTACAAACAGGAAAGCAATGGAGGTAAGCATCAAGAACAGTAATAAGCTTCTTCCAATTAATTAATTAATTAATCAGTCCATATTTGGCTTGCACGAAAGGTATCTCCTGCCACGCTTCTTTTCCTGCACACGGCTGCATGACATCCTTTGCACAGTGGATTCTATGGAATACAAGGACATTGAATTAAGATCGAATTAAGTGATTTCACTAAGATCATTTTAGATTTTTTTTATCCGTAAAAATTTAATGAATTCATCCAAAGTAGCATTCGTTGACCTTCACATCAATGTGGCCAGGCTCTAGTCAACTTTATGTAACATATATAGTAGAAACCCTTGGATGAGTGAGACCAAGAAGATTCATCTTAATTACTTAATTTTGTTTCTCTCGCATGTTGATGAACCATCTTATTTCCGAATTTCCTTTTCTATATAATTAAGAGAGGTTGAAGAGTGGTCGATTACAGTTTTGTTACAGGGGTTTGGAAAACCTTTTCACTAAAAACGTTAGATTTAACGAGCTTCTGATCGGTTAATATGATTTTCTCGGACCTGAACTTTAATTTTGATCGGTCCAACTAAAAAGTTTGATGATCCAGTCACTGAGTTTTAATTAAAATAATACTCAAGATATTAAAGGGGACGTTCATGACATGAAGCAACTTAATTTGGCCTCTCATGACACCACGGCCATCTTGGGTTGGAGGAAGTATCCACCATGCATGGTCCGTACGTCCGGATCAACGTATACTAGGATGCCACAAGGTTTCATCCGGACTCAGTAAGTGCAGAGAAATGAAAGAGAATTTTACAAATTCAACTCTCATTGGTAATGGGAAAATTGAGTATGAAGAGATTTTTTGAAATCTTTCCCTCTCTATACTGACTGTGTTTGGTTCAATCTTACATTTAAAAGATCTCTATTCCAATACAAAACAATTCAAACTATTAAAGTTATACACTTGTAAGCAAAAGTTTGCGAAAAATCTCTCAGATTATCTTTCTTGGGAGCAAAGGTTACCAACATTTTATTCCATCAGACCATTTCGAGCGAAGTTAATAGAAACCGAGCTTATGCTCCTTCATTCCAAAAGACATAGTTCGAAGACAAAAGAAACCTCATGAACTCCCCCTTATTTATTTACAAGAAAGTAAGGAGAGAGAGAGAGAGAGAGAGAGAGAGAGAGAGAGAGAGAGAGAGAGAGAGAGAGAGAGAGAGGAGCTCAGATGGCAACAGGGAGGCTGTCGTCGAAGCTCCAGAGCTCCAGAGGGGCCTCCTGCATGTACTGGTTCGAGTTCAGGTTCAGCTCGAGATTTGACGAGATCTGCTCCAGTACAGCGCCGTCCCCAGCAACACCGCCTTCCATGTAAGGCATCTCCAGGAACTTCATGTACGTCTCAAAGGCCTGCAGCTCCTCCGACAGCCTCCTCGCCTCGCCGCCGACGGCCCCCCGCTTCCCCTCCTCCTGCGTTGCCATCGTCGCCACTGCAACACCCTTGCGGGAGCCTCTTACAGCAGCGGTAGAGCCGGCCGACGACGCAGGCGGTGGGGGAAGTGGATTAGCCGGGGAGGCGAAGGCGAGAGCCCAACCGACGTCCTGCTGCAGATGGTGGCGGTGACGCGGGGGATCCTCGCAGTAGGGATGGTCGTCGTCGTCGTTAGGGAAGTTGACTTTGGCCTTGCTGCCGCGAATGCGGCGGGCCTCCCGGTCGTAGGCGCGGGCGGCCTCCTCGGGGGTGTTGAAGGTGCCGAGCCAGACGCGGACGCCCTTGGCAGGGTCCCTGATCTCGGCCGCCCACTTCCCCCATGGACGCTGCCGGATCCCCCTGTACAGGTTCTTCCGCTCCCTCTTCTTCCCCACTGCATGAAATGGACGTACGTCTCCACAGTGAGAACACGACATGCATGCATATATGCAACTCAGGGACATAAAACCTTACTAGAGGTGGAGAGCAGCAATGGCGGAGGGCAAGAGACACGGACCTTTCTCAGTGGGGAGCTCTTCGGCAGCAGGTGGGAGGCTGGCGTCGAAGGTGTCATCGGTGGGCTGGTGGTGGTGGGCGAAGGGGGAGTACTGGGGCCATAGGTCGGAGGAGGAGGCGGCGCTGTGGTGGTGGAGGCGGGAGCGGGCGCCGCCGCGGGTTGGGATGAAGTCGGAGATGATGGCGCCACCACACATGTTGCTCTGCTGCTGGTTCGCTGCGGGTGCTCGGGTTAAGGAGGTGAAGGAGAAGAAGAGAGGAACTGGATGAGAAGGAGAAGACGTGATTTGAAAGGATAAATAGAGGAGAGGGGGTTACGTAATAAACTTGCCTACCCGTTGTGGGGTTCGTGGATGTCGACGTCTTTGGGGAGCAGTACGAGGGTCAAAGAAGTCAACCAAACACAGCGACTTCTCTGCGATCAGCGTCTGAGGTTTTATGGGCAACTACGGCGGCACATGGTTTCCGCCGCAGTTAGTGTGGTTAGGGGTGATGTACGTGTTAGCAGAGTGATTCCTTATGTTATTAAGGCCATGCTAGATCTCTAGCTTTTTCTTGTAGAGGAAGGGCTAAAGCTCAAAGGTGATACTATTCTTATTCTTTATTCTTACTTCCTCTATTATCACTATTAATTTACTGCAATGGCAATTGACGTCACTGTACGGGTGCTGTACGTGTTTTGTGTTAATTTAATAATTAGTGTGAAGCCGTGGTTGTGCTTGGACACGAGGATGTTCTTGTAATGGCGACCATACATTAACTAGTTACGATTCATGAGAGATCGTCACGGTAAAAAGAATCCTGTACAGTGTAATATATATGGTCTTCTGCTAAATTGCCATTTGGTGATCGTGTGGTAACGAGCTGTTTTGCGAGAGACGTCTCGTCCTGCTCGTGCATGGCGCGCGACTTCTTGTTTTTATGGAAGCGGAGTTTTCGCTTTCATGCACGACGACGCCATATGAAGCCTTTTAGTAAAACCAGCACGCGCGATTTGGTTTGTGCGAATTCTTAACTCAGAATTTGTACTGTTAGAATAGTCATGTATTGAAAAAAAGGACAAAATCAAAAAGTATTTAATAGATGGTGTCTATTCCACTCAAAGTCTTAAGGTTTTGAGTTAGATGACCCAATAATTTCAACATAGTATCAGAACCTATAGTTACGAATCGGGCCACGCACCCCGTATTTGTGGTCCACGTGATAGAATCTAAAATCGACCTACACGTGAGACGTTTTGTACCGTGCCTTGCTACACATTATTGCACTGCACGTGGCTGGCGCAGCAAATATCGTTCTTAATTTACTTAGTCATGCCCAAGAAGCAGTAGCTTTTAGAAAAAGCCTCATTTAGGGTAGGTTTGGTTTGGTCACAAGTAAAATATAATTGAAGCGAAATGATTTTTTAAAGAAATATATTTACAAGAAAAATGAAAATAAAATTTATCATTTGATGTTCGTGAAAATATTTTGAGTTCCTTTAAAAAAAGACATTCAATCTTATCCCATGAATGTCAAAAACAAGAAAAAGATGAGTCAATGAATTAAATTTTTCGTTGACTTGAATTTTACATATTACTAAATAAGTGATTGTGATATGCTTTTCAGAAAAAACTTTTTTCAAAACCCATTTTATGTGAAAACAAACGGACCCTTGCATGTAAAGTATAATCAAATGGAAAAGATTTTAGAAGGAAACACATTTACAAAAAAAATGAAAGCAAAATCTATTATTTGGTACCTATAAAATCGTTTTTCTGAAACTCTTTTCAGGCGTTTGTTTGTTAGCAAAACATTTTTTAGAAAATAATTTGATTTATTATTTATTTGCAAATTTTTTTTACATTGCCTACAATATGACTAGAAGTAAATAGATTTTACAACAAACACAAGTATAGTTATATTAAAAATAAATAATAATCTATAAATTATTTTTATAATTCACATTTAACTAAAAATATAATTTTTTTTATTAAACCGTCCATTAGAGGTCGGTCATTATTTTTGTCCACTATCAACACTTCATTAACTAATGTTCACCTTTCTTGTCTAATGTTATTTTTTAGTTTTACATTAATTATTAGTAATGGACCGTTAACGTGTTAGCATAATAATATAATAATATAATAACGAAGTAATGTGATAATATTATCTCCTCTAATATTAATAATTAGTGCAACAATGTATCGACTAGTAATGTACCTAGTAAGGTTAATGTCTTGATTTGTTGAAACTTTATCGTATTAATGTTTTAATATATTTAATATGTTAATAACTAATAATTATTTATATTATTCAGTTATTTAGTTACTATATTATTACATTGTAACATTAACACTTTGACGGCTCATCATAAATAGTTAAAAGAAGAAAATAACGCTGCAAAAAGATGAAAAATAACACTTTGCTTACTTCGTTTGGTTCCCGTACGATTAGAAAATATTTTTGAAGAAAATCAATTTTCAAAGAAAATGAAAATATGATCGATCGTATGGTACTTTTGAAAATAGTTTTTCGCAAAATATTTTCTTAAAAATGATTTCGTATGTTTGTCTATGTGTAAAAGAATTTTCATGTTCCAAGATTGTTAACACAGATTTACTAGTGCTTAGCATTAAGAGTCTTGGTTCTAGGTGCATATAATTAAATGGTTCAAATAAAAAATATAATGTCTCTACACGTTACACATTATATGTTTGGTTGTATTTAAATATATAATTAGAAATAAAAATAATTTAAAAATAAAATTTATTATAAAATATACTTTTTAAAAAATATTTTTATTTATTTTTTCCGTGAACTAGAACTTTCGTAAGTTTCAAGAGTATCATATTGTTTTAAAAATATAAGTGTAAAATTATAATATCTTAAGTTTTAAGGATATAAATATAAGTAAATCCAAAGGGAGAATAACTTACTGCACCTTTAGGGGTTATTACGTCGCCTTGATAGTACAGTTAAACTGAAATAAAAAAAAATAAGAAATTTTTTTTAAAGCCCCCAACATGCCTTACACGACCAAGTAATTGAATTTTTGATGGGACATCCTAAAAATAATAAAAATTCAAAAGTCAAGGCTTGATGAACCGTAATATACTATTCATTGGGGATCAATTTTTAAATTTTTTTTGAAGGCTTCTAATATGACCTGCTCGTATAATTTGATTTTTGATGGGACGTCTAAAAAGATAAAAAATCAAAAATTAAACCCCAATATACAGTAGTTTACTATTCATTAGGGCTCGATTTTTAATTTTTTTCCATATTTTTTGACTTTTTTTGAAAGTCCCGACGTGTCCTACACGTCTATCTAATTCGATTTTAGACCGAATATCCCGAAAGAAGATAAAAATTTAAAAACCTATCCCCAATGAACAATAATATATTGTTCATGGAGCTAAGGTTTTTAAATTTTCAAAATTTTTGTTGTTCTATGAAAAATCTAATTATCAGAAGATGCAGGCAATGTAAGGGAATATCAAAAAAAATTTAAAAATCTTTTTTTTTTCTGACTGTGGTGATGATGATTATTTCATCTATACTACGAACACGTTTGGAAAATGAGGAAAAAGTTTTCCATTGACTTCTCTGCTTACATGTAACCAAACAATTCACTTGGATGACATCTTTGAAAAAACCTCCCCAAGCACCATCTTTTGCCCCGCACCTTTAGTGGATGTCAGAATCAGAAAAAGGAAAAGTCAATTAATTATCAAGAATTTTTGCTGATTAGAATCTTTTGGTTTGCCAAACTGATTAGTGTGCTGTAGTTTTTGAAAAACATCTTTCATGCAACTTACTTTATATAGAAGGAAAGGAACAGATCCTAACTGATAACAGTGCTAGTAACCTCCAGCACATCACCCATAGGAAGAGCCAGGTCTAAAAATCCTCCTGAGCTGAACGGCAGCGATGCCAAAGTGTGTGACAGCCCTACCACTGTCGGAAACTGGCTCCTTGTGCCTTGGGCAACCTATGGGCTGCATCCATCGGCGAGGCACAGATGCACTGGAACAACAAGTGGGAGAGGCAGAAAAGAAGAAAAAAATTTAAAAACCTATCTCCAATGAACAATAATATATTGTTCATGGAGCCAAAATTTTTGAATTTTCATATTTTTTTGAGTTGTTTTATGAAAAATCTAATTATCAGAAGATGCAGGCAATGTTAGGAGCTATCAAAAAATGAATCAGTTGTGGGGAAGTTGGTTGCACACCTGCCTGGAGCCTAAAAACTCTCCAGTCATGCAGCCTGTTAGATATTTGTTCCTAGTCCGTGGGATTACTTTTCTAGAAATCAGTTCGACCTGGATTTATCGCCTAATTAGGCGAACCTTTCGACCTGCACGGATTTATCTCCAAACGTTGGAGGATTTTTCGGATTCCACTTAGATTGGAATCCAGGTCACTTGTATATAATTGTAAATACTTGGCCTCTGTGCCCCGCACACACACAAAAAAAAAAAAAAGAAGAAGAAGAAGTGGGAGAAGCATCTAAGGTACTGTTTGGCACTATTTTTCATTAATTGGATTCCAAAAAAATCAAATTTATCCGCATGTGTCAGAAGTAGTCGGATTTCATCTGACACCTGGTTGAGGCTTCCGTACGACCAAATGGTAAAATGCTTGGGTAATGAACTTTATCAATTTACCTACCATGAGCCCCATCTGCATTCCCATGGAATCACTTTTGGACGTAAGTTTTCCAATGTATCTTTTAGACTTTATTCATGTTGATTTGCGAATTTTTCATATTTAAACAACGCATCATTGTTATCTGTCGGTAAGACAGTTGATCAATTAAGCCAGAGGTGAGCCTTTGATCAACCCAACTAAACATTTTGATGACCAAATGCACTGAGTTTTCAAGTACTTTCAGATATATACTAGTGAGACAGGACATGCAGGAACCTAAGTTACTTCGGACGCAAAAACCTAAGATGGCTCGAAGCAGTCGGCTGAAGGACTCACACACACGCATCATTAGGTTTTATTACTATTTTTTGATTATACAACTTTAAAAAAAAAAAAAAGCAGAGGGCCCTCCCACACAATTGGAAGGTTCAAATACTATTCTTATATCATTTCATGGGTGAAAATATGAATTTTATCATGCGTAGTCATCGGATAGGAAGATCAATATTTTTATTTGTGCCAATTATTAGAATGGATAGCTGTCGGATACAATGAGTATTCTTATTTGATACTTGTTCAGAAAAAAAAAAGAGTATTCTTATTTGATGTAAAATAGCTTTAGAAAAATGAAAATTTTGACGTGGGTGACAAGTCAAGGAGTGTCAAACTGTCAATGGGCCGGGGTTTGCCAGTCCAACCTAAGCCCAATCCTGGGGGAGAAGTGGATGGCCTGGCCCAAGCCGGCGGCCGTAAGTCACGAAGCCCAAATCTGGTGCCCCTATTCCTCATTAGGCCCATAGAGGACTCAACCCAGCCGTTTATCTAAGGAGCATCATAAAATCTTAACTCAGGCAATTTGCCAGGAGATCACATGGAGACAAATCTATAAACACTTGGTGGATGCATAATTCACACGCATACCACGTAAATTCTCCAGGAAAAATAGGCCACATGCCACAATTACGAGATCGAAAGGTTTGGACCAATGAAAACTGAATTTGAAAAACAAATTCCCGAAGCACGCCCACCTTGCAGCTTTAGCTAAAAATGTCCCATTCTGATGATACTAATGACAACAGGACTTGCATCACCTTTGAGAAGAGCCAGAGGTCCAGAAAGATCCTTCTTGAGCTAAATGGCAGAGATGACAACTGTGGCAGCCTAAGAACTGCCAGAGACCAGCCTCCTCGTCCCTAAGGACCAAATGACTGGCACAGTAAGGGGTGGGAGAGGCACCAAAGTCACCTGTTCAGAGCATGCCATCTAAAACACTGGTTGCTTTGTGCAGTGTCAAAAGAAGTCCGGGAGATGGAGAGGAGAATCGATTAGTCCTGTCATGAGAAAGCAGCCTGTGCAGCTCGAGAATCGAGATCGAGTGGAGAGAAGACACAATCCATGATACCCGCCCCCGTGAGATAGAGAGGAGAGAGAAGAGAGGATCACAAGAGGAGCTAGGGTTTGGCCGTAATGGGATCCTCCTGCATGCATCTTTAGATACAGAAAGAGAGGGTGAAAAGGTCATTTGAACTAGAAGTGATGGGACTGTAGTCCATCACCCCCCAGGAAGAGATGGACGAAATTAATAGTCCTTATTCACATTCTTGGGCCTAGTTCATGGGCCCAAGTCCGCCCCATAACAGGCCAGATCACTGGGCTAATGGCTGGCCCAGCCCATTCCTTCATGCTAGGAAGGTGAAAAGAGGTAATAAATGTTACTATCTCTATGCCTAGGTTCCTATGCTCCTAATCCTTGGTGCATCCGCAGTACTCAGGGGATGCAGGACTACAGGAGGGAAAGGAAAGGAAAGATAAGAAGGGGGACTTGTTCAAATCTAATTTAGCTCATTTACATCATCCTACTTGAGTTAGGTGACCTACCCTAGGAAGATTGGTTTCAGGTATGAGATGTACTTAAAAATGAGAAATGCTGGCTATAGTTACTCCTATAGTGACTATCATACGATCAACTCAATCGATCGAGCGACATGTGCCGTGTGGGATGCACTGTATCTCCTATGGAACGGTGCAGTTACCATGCGACCACATGCCATTTTATTCAATCGATTAGACAGTTGGTTGTATTGCAATACTCGAGGGACATTTTCGCAAGTGTTTCGCTTGAGAAGTACAAGTTTTAGGTCAAGTAATTTTGATCATGGATTCAAAATTAGGGTTACAGAACTTTTAGTCATTTCACGGTAGCATGATTCGTTCTTTTCAACGATAACCGGTCTTGTTCCGCGCCCAACCCTAACCCATCATTGTCACTTCTACCCACCGACGCATGGCAACGTGGCCCCTTAATCTAGCAATGACAAGTTGGCATGCGCTAATCCTACAAAGTGGCACTCTCCTTGGTCAATACTACTGCTGCAATATCCAACCTAGAGAGTACTAGAAGATGCATGCGGATTATAGGAGAAAGACATTTGCTCTGTTTGAACATCATCACCAATGGCGGATTCGTTCAGTGGAGTTTTTGGATTTTACTGGATTTTGTCAAATTCATTGGTCTAACTCAAAGTAGTCTAAGTTAGAATTCTACTGATTCAGTCCAAGATCTTACTGGCTTAACCCAAGATCTCACATGACCTAGTTTAAGACTCAACAGACCTAATCATTGTTATGACCTAATGTCCGAGTGATGGACAAAATTTCTGTATCCCCCACTGATCATCACTATATGTATCCTACGCACAACCAGGTATGCTGTTCTGGTCTAAACTCCAGTCATGAGAGTCCAGAAGCTCATCTATGGAGGAACCCACAAACTTCAAACTCCGCTGCCCTCTACCAGCTTGTGACCATGGTTTCTGATCGCCCACAGATATATAGCTCATGTGAGTGAGACCTTTTTTGTTTTTGGGTGAATATATATATATATATATATATATATATATATATAGCTCATGTGAGACCTACACATGGCGGTTTCCTGCCTCAGAATCTCACCATTTTTAAAGTTGACGACAGAAAAGATGAACACTTTGGTGGGATTTGGTGAGAGGCAAATTGAAGGAAGCACACTGCGAAAGCTCCTGCCGACAGCAGCACGCCCTCATCTCATCTTGTACAGTGTTCGGTGGAACCTTCAGCTGTTTTGTCGATTAGAAGCCTCTGAAGCGTGGACTGGACAGCAGTCGGGGATTAATCAACAGGAAAGTGACTGTAGAAGGAGGACTTCTCAGAGAAGCTCCAGCTTCCAACAGCGGAAATTAAGATGGCATTTCCACACGTGAACTGGGTGCATGGGAAAATATTCTTCGTCTGGAGCATACATGCATCAAGAAAAAAGATGAACAGGCCTTTACAACGTGCTGTACAACTTCTCTTGTGCCGGAAAGATATGTGTTTTTCTGAAAATTATTTGATTTGACGTAAAATATTGTAAGTTTGTGTAAAATATCACATTTTATGACTCACAAGATGCAAAATTTGATGTAATACTGTAAAATATAACATTTTTTGTGTATTTTTACAATTAATAATTTAACAGTTCTTAAATTTTAATGTTTGATAATCTTAAACTAAAAATTAAAATTGAAGGAAATACTTCGTGCATTAATTGCAGATTAAAACTCAAACATTTATAACACACCATATATCAGAAAAAAAAGGATTTTTTAATGTTTTACATCACCTCTACAACACACCACGCAACCACTGATTTCCACAACGTTCTGTATATTTGTGGGCCATTTCCTAACCTGCATGAGAGGATTCAGATAAGTGGCAGCTGCCAGCCAGATAGGTTTCTGAGTGACCTGCATGGCAGGACACGTGTGAGGATTTTGCAAACGTTGGAATAATGGACTCCATTGTGAAGAAATTGTCCACCAAGAAACGTAGGCCATGGCGGCTGGACTCATGGGACGCATGTCGCTGTGTCAATGGGCCAGACCTGGCATCTGACTTTTCGGTCCAGGCCACATTCTAATTTCTGGTTCGTACTATTGGGCCAGGAGTTCAAGTCTAAGTTGGATTCATGATTTTGGAACTCAATTACAATTATGTAGTTGTTTATAGTTCTTAATTATGTCAAAGTTTCGCAGTTATTAACTGCGCATAACAATGAAAATGTGGTGGTCTCCTATTGTTTAAAAAAATTAAAATCTCACTGCACATTTTTAGAATGTTAGAAGAACATTAAATTTAACCTTTGTAATCATGCACAGTGGGGGCATTGAAGTGGGTAAAGAAATTAAGAAATCCTTTTTTAAGGTTGTTCCTTGAATGTCTTCTGTACAGTCCGATTTTCAATCGGATGACTTTAAAAAAATAATATAAAAAAAATTAACTCCAATGAACAGTAAAATGTATTCTTAAGGAGTCGAGTCCAATAATACTTTTCGATATTTTTTAAGTCATCTGATCACAAATCAGACTAGATGAACACTTGGGCATGTGGAGTCCGATCTTCGGAAAAAAAAAAAAAAAAAACCTCTGGAGTGCCCTGCACTGCAGCGGCGAAGGGATTCCAGTAAGTATAATTAACTGATTTAGCCTAAATCCGACCCACCTTGGCTTGGGCATAGGACGTATGCAGTTGAAAGAGCAGTTCGACCCAATCCGACCATGTTGGCTTGGACTAATTAAAAGTCAAGGACATTTACTAAAACACTATTTGTAAACTTAAAAAGTTGATAATACCCACAGAAGAATAATCATATAACAGCTACCCACGACATCAACCTTTTATACCACGGAAGAGTTGCATAACAAGCATCAGTACTATTAAATATCTTCCTTCAATGTAAGCGACCAAATTGCCCTCCATTGATCATCTTAAAAGAGTCAAAATTTATAAGTCAAAGCATTAGGTATAATACCAATTGAATAATATGTTGAAAAATCACTAATATTAATTGCTAACTTCATAGAGAATATTGAAATTTTGACTAGAAAGACATCCATATGTGTAATTCTAAACAACTACCATTATCAATAGCCATCTTTCTAGAAAAGATTCAACCTTTGACCCAACAATTCAACATTCATATTTCTAAGTCTAACCGGACAATTAGCACTCATGCATGCATGGCTGTCTCTCTTACAGACTATGTATTTAATATGGTGTTGTTGTGGACAGAACATGTTTCACCATATCAGTTTTATAGTAGAAACAATGTATGGATAAGGCTGCATGACCAGGGGTGGCAAGGGAAAAAACACTTAGAACTATAAATATTGCATATACCATTTTCGTTTATTCTACCCATTTCCACTTCTAAAACTGGATATAGAAGTTTGACAATATAGTAGTAAAAAATGGGAACAAGTATTCATACATTTTGCTAAACAAGCATTAAAGAACTTTCATACAAATCAAACGAACTTATTTATGAACATAAATCAACCTACTTATATTCCCATTCAGCCTGCTTACCAAATGAGTCCAAAACATTATTTGATTTGGTAAATAAGTTGAATCAGCTCACTCACAAACTATTCACTAGCCATACTAGATTACTAATTCTCTTGAATCACCTTCCTATATGGATAAAATGGACCAGGACAAAGGTGGAAGTGGGACTCATATTGGAATGACAACCGAGGCAAATGGTTCAAGCTATAATGGACACCAATGTAGAGAGGAGAGGTGAGGTGGGGGTGGACCAAAATGGCATATTCCTTGCCATTATCACAAGCCTCCATGGAATAGCTTAGTTGACTTATTTGTGTTAGGGCTATCTTCGCCTAATGGTTGGTGGAATTATGGAAAGCTGACGAAAATAGAATGATGATTCTTGGTGTTTGAATACGATGTGCTGCTCCACCATAATGGCATAACATGGATCCAACCCCCGATCAACTAGTAGGTTTTTCCGTGATGTCTAGGTCTAGTGATGAAAGGATGACTGATCTCGACATCTACGGATGAGAAAGATAGCTAATAATCTGATAATCTACGACACTTTGATAATTAAAAATATGTAGCCTTTGAAAAAGCTGTCAAAAAATGGGTTTTCTCCAAGGATCCCCTTAATCATTTAGTTCTCATCATTTTATTATCTTTTAAAAGTCAAAATACAACAGGATTAGCAATATTTGACCAACTGTCAGCACCAAGAGTGTACTCCATCAAGAATAGAGAGAAATAAGTGGGGCTTTAATTCGGAGGCAGGGAGATCAAGAGAAAAATGAAGCTTCCCGGAAGCATTTCCCTGGTATACCATAAGCACTAGGAACTAATAATAGGAGAGGGAGGGAAGAGGCATGAGTTTTTAGATATCACCTTAATTAGTATATGAGAAGAGAGAATTCCTATAGTTTTCCTAGAGAAGAGAGAATTCCTAGAGAAGAGAGATATCACCCATTTAATACTGTTGGTCGAGGGAAGGAACAGTACTTAGTTCTCGCCTCCTGCCAAAGGGCAGATGGGGGGGGGGGGCTCCCTTCCCCATCAAGAAGTTAATTTGTTGTATTTTGGCATTGTATGTTTGAAAGGAAGTCTGCTTGGAACCGAAGCTGCTAGGACTTGATCTCCCTCTGACATTTGTTTTCTTCCCCTCTTCTTTTCTGTCCTCTTTTTTTAGCTTGGACAAGGAAACAGAAGTAAAGCACACTTCCCTTTCTTCACTCTTCAGGTTAGGTTAGATATATAGAGGAATCCGCCAAACGGCATGTCGGAGACGTAACCTGGATTAGAATGCTGCATGGATCCAAGTGATCAAATCTTAGGAGTGCTTTCTATGTACTGAACATTGATATCTGGTATATATGTGCATATATTAAACTAATTGAGTCACCCTTTCAAAAAAAAACTGAAAATCTAGGATACAATGTTGCCTAGAGGTCATAGTTAATTCACACATAAGATAAAATTTCTTTTATCTGAAAAGAGAAACAAAAGAACATGGCATGACCACAAACCTAGTATGACTCAATTCGTATCTCATGCTCTCCACAAATGGGAAGGATACAAGTTAAGGTTTGTTAGTGACATATCCGCTTAAGATTGGGGATGCAATATTTCCTAGAGGCCACTGTTGACACACATAAGATAACTTTGTTTTACCCAAAAAGGCTAAAATAAGAAAATGGCATGACTACTAACTGAGCGTGGCTTAATTGGTACCTCTTACCTTCTATATAAATGAGGAAACAATTTCAATCTTCACATTAATCTTTTAATATTCTATATTAATCCCTGCAACCTTTGTATTTTATTTTAATTTCTCCACAATCTTGGAACCTTCCTTAAAGAGCCCCTCCGGTTGGCAACTGTCAAAAAGAAAAAGAATATGATACAATTATTCCGTGCATATGCTAAGAATAATCATAGAATATTCCTAGCATTATTATGGTAGAAATATGATACATAAAAAGAATATTTTGTGAATATTCCTTTTAATAATCGCTAATCAAAGAGTCTTTTTAGTAGTTTCAAAGATATTTTAGTATATAGTATCGCCTTTTCTTTTTGCACCACTATATTAGTGTCACTACGAGAGCATATATAGCTTATATATCTACTATTGTTACAAGTATAATTTACATAATATGCCATCCTTCCATGGGAATCCCTCCGCAATTGGTCCATTAAGGTTGGCCTGGTTCTGAAGTTTGAAGAGAGCTGAATTGATCCAGAGGAAACTAGCTACCTAGTTTAAACTAAGAGGGGGGAGGAAATGGTGAACAAAGAGCACATGGACACGAATACCAGAAACGCATCGCTTCTCAAACCAAGACTATTCGTGTACGGACATCTTTCCATGCATGCACCCACATGAAAATTTCCATGCATCTCTGTACGGGCTCGCATCGACAGCCATGGTTGTGCCTACACCTCATAACATCACCTGTCTAATTGTTCACATTTAAGCATGCATGCATGTGTGGCAAAATTGTAGTCGTACAACTGCCAGTGTCAAAAAAGAAAAGTGAGACAATATAAAATGTCTTTGGAGCGAGTGCCCACTGTTAAATATTGTCCAAAGTGTTCTCTTTTGACTGCATTTAGTTTTAATGCTTCCATGCTTGTTTTCTGACTTCTAGAAGATGAAACCCATCAAGCATCATCTTGATCGTTTGAGAAGCACCTACAGATCAGACGAGTTAGGAAGATGTACATGACTATACATACTGCTAATGTAATTTGAGTTTAAGAAGATACATATCTAAGCAAAAGTCCTGAATCGTACGCTCTCTAGATTCTGGAATGGCTTGAGATATTACTCTCCATTCTCCATAGCCAAAAGAGAGGACACGGTTCAAAACCTACACCCTGGAAGGACGTGCTTTGACCGGATACTTTGGAAGCATAAGAAAGAAAACCATTACGTAAGGCTAGAGGTGTTAATCGGGTGGGTCAGCCTGTGCCTAGTTCAACCTAGTCGGTATTAAAGGATATTGGGTTAGCCCAACTTATATAAAGTTGGTTGAATTAAATTTGAGTTGATATTAATTAAATTTGGACTGAGTTGGATTGAAAATGGGTTGGTCCAATTTAAATTATTGATTTTTTTTAAAATAATTCATATAAAAAGTAAAATACTTCTAACAAATTATTTATAAATAAGGTCAACCCAATTCAATCCAATTCAACTCACTCACTATTGAATTGAGACTGAATTCGAATTAAATTTAGGTTAAATTTAGACTGAACTTGGGCTAGGTTAAAATTACGCTGAATTATTTTGAACTTGAACTAGACCTAAATTATTACATAATCCAATTCAGCCCGCCCAATTTACATCCCTATCTAAGACCATGAATAAAGATTGCCAATAAGAGAAAGTCTTGCCGACAACCTACATGTCTACTGATTCAAAAATATTCGCGATATAAACTTCCACGTAAATGTGCATATCTACTCCAACGAATTTATAGGACAAACTATTGGGACGTCATTCCTCTTTGAACTTGTCTGTCAAGTTCGCATTTGTTTGAGATATTAGAAGAGATTTTAAGGTCTTAATCTTTTTAGAAGAAGTTAAAAATTTGAGTAGTACCAAGAGAAAAAGGATAGTCACATCAAGATTTTATATCGCTAGTGTATTAATTGTTCCCTTTCCTTTTGGATTTTGGGAGAATCCTATTATAAGAAAAGGATGATGAGAGAATCTGGTGGTGAATAGTTTGGCACAATATTAATCAAACATCTAATATCTCAAAGAAAGGCAGCCTTATACTTTCAATTATACTATTCGTATTCTCTAAATATAATATTTCTTTTATATATATATATATATATATATATATATATATATATATATATATATATATATATATAAACTGTCATATTTGTATATACTCCCACACATTGTTATAAACACCCTTAATTATCATCCTCAAAAGGTTGCAGTTTATACACCTCCCGTCAAAATGCCGTGAACTTTAATAGAATATGTCAAAAAAGTGTGTGTGTGTGTTATATATTTTTATAAACTATCATATTTGTATATATCCCCTAACTCCCACACATTGTTATAAACACTCTTATCATCTTAAAAAAGGTTGCAATTTATTCTCCTCCCATCAAAATACTGTAAACTCTAATAGAATATGTCAACAAAGTGTGTGTTACATATATCCTTATAAAGTATTATATTTGTATATATCCCCTGATTCCCACACATTGTTATAAACATTCTTCTCATCCTTAAAAAAGTTGCAGTTTATACTCCTCTCGTCAAATGCCGTGAACAGAATATGTTTGAAAAAGTGTGTGCGTGTGTTTGTGTGGGCGCATGTGTCCTTGACTTCATCAAAATTTATAAAATCTTTTTGATATTTGCAGTTAAGTTCACACCATTTTGATAGAAGAATATAATTACAACTTTTTTGAAGATGTTTAAAATGTTTATAATAATATGCGTGAGTTGAAGGAATACATACAAATATTATAGTTTATAAGAATATTTATTAAAAAAATCTTTCTTATATGAGCACCATGAAACGAAGTTACTCGCACGCTTGAACTCAGAGGGACAAGGGCCATACAATGCCACAATTCATGTCTAATTGCTCCCATGAAAAGATGAAATCATGAAAAATGCATTCTCTGCCAACACACTCCACTCGTTCGAAAGGTAATTAAATCTTCAGAATGTGGCACACGTACGACGTCAACAAATAGTCCATTGCAACATCATCACAGCATTGAGATAACCATTTGAAAGAGCCAGGGGGTGGTTATACGTACAGGTCGTAGGAGCTCATTCCAGTGTATGCATCCAATAACACCAAAAGTCCTTACCACGGAAGAAAAGCTAGCTACCGTGAATCATGCCACAATACAACATGAACAAATCCGAGTCAAAACGTCCCTTCTCCTCTCCCTTTCTGAAAGCACCCCATGGAAAAGAAAGAGAGTTGAAATAAGATGTCCTAGCTCTGTTCTTCAAAAGGTGGTACACCTTCTAGGATGCAAAGGATTTCATATCTTCTACCGCCCATCTAAAGAGGTAAGCTTCAGAATCCACATCAACAACCAGTCTATTACAACATCATCATAAGATGGATATGGTTATTTAAAAAACGCAGGCAGCTAGTCAACACTTGCGAGGATAAGGAACTCATTCCATTGGACCTAGTAACATCCAAGTCTTCGAGATGAAAGGCGAGGTCCAGGGAACCATGCGACGTGGAGAAATACGTGACTTCGGAGTCAAAACCTCCTCCTCACCTTTTGACCAGAGACTCCCCCAAAGAAACCCTAGCCAGTGACGTAGAACAACTACCATTACCAGCAAAAACGAAAGAGAGAGGCCAACACCGCGGTGCGACCCGAACCACAGGTGAAGAACTGCGCTTCTTCGGGTAGGTCCATATACACATGACGTGTGTGATGTGTACGGCGATTTTTTGCTACAGCCCACGGCGCCACTACCATATATATACGCTACCGCGGGTACAAGTATAAGAAATGTTACCGTTGGTCGTGAAATATTATAATTGTTTAATCTGAGGAAGGAATATATAATGAGATACGTCAAATTGAAATTTAATTTTTTTACTGCTAAATAAAAACATCACATTGAAGTTGGACGCCCCATAAACAAAATACAAGCCATTCGTCCGAGCCCCGCGTCCCCCATTTACATGTCACCTAATATTCTTATATAATAGATATGATTATTAATATTATATATTTATGGTCTAATACAGGACGGACGGATCGGATCAAAACACGTTTTCGCCGGCCTCATCGTCCATCCCTAGATGATGCAGGCCGCCGCCGCTCGCCGCCGACCCATCCGACTCCACCACCGCCTCGTGCTGCAGGCCTAGGAACCACTCCAGGCTCGAGATCTGCTTCTTGAGCTCAGCCTCCGACGACGGGAGCCCGCCACCGCATGCGCCGAACTGCGACGATGGCGAGGCCGCGCCCCGGTGCTTCTTCAGCGGGGGCGACACCGGGACGGCGTCAGGGAAGTTGAGCTTGGCCTTGGTGCCGCGGATGTCACGGGCAGCGGCGTCGTAGGCGCGGGCGGCGTCCTCCGGGGTGTCGTAGGTGCCCAGCCACACTCGCACGCCCTTGCGCGGGTCCCTTATCTCCGCCGCCCACTTCCCCCACGGCCGGCGGCGGATGCCCCTGTACGCCGTCTTCCGGGGCCTCCCCGGGACCTCCGCCTTCGCCTTTTCCGCCCGCCTTGCGGGTGTTCTCTCCCCGTCAGCCTCTCCCATCACGGGTAGGTGTGGGGGAGGGGGAGTGGAGAGGTGGGTAGCGGTGGGAGAGGGGTCACCTTGGGGGTGGAAGGCGGTTTTGGAGCTTACGCAGCCGGGGTTCCAGTCGACCGTGGACGAGGAGGAGGAGGAGAGCAGGAAGCCGGAGAGTGCGTCGAAGTCGGAGCAGAGGTCGTCCGGCGGGGACCCGCTGGTGCTGCGGCGGCGGGATTCCTCCTTGAAGGCGACGAACTCGGAGATGATGGCTCCGCCGCACATTCTTGGGCTAGTGGCTCGAGCTCTCCTTCTCGGCTTCTTTGCTGCAGGACGCAGTGGGGGATTGAGCGGGGACGGGATGAACAGGCGGTGGGGAAGGCAGACGGTGCACGCACAGGAATGGACCCAACTTTAGCACTCTCGCCTCTGCCTTCACGCTATTTATAAACGGGTGTCGTCCTCTTATTAATGGATCTAAAGTTTCTAACCATTTAAATCCAATAAATTATAAATACCTCCCTTTCTGTTCTAATACGGTTGAACACGTATTTATTTTTTGAAAGTATTCTCTGTGCTGGTTTGTTTTGTTTTGTTTTGTTTCGGATGTGGTATTTCAGATTTTTTATTCCCAAATCTTTTATTACTGGAATTCTGGATCTCTTATTTTGAGTGGAATAAGTAGCTTTTATTTTTTAAGTGGAATGATTTATTTTAATTGTTCAAAAAATAATGCGTCTGCATTCAAAAGAAAAAAAAAATAACGCGCCCAACATATCGGACATCTTATTTGACACTTATTCTGAACGTGTATATAGGATTACGTCTATTTCTAACCTTTTAGCCCTCGGGTGATGAGAACATGTCTTTTGACATACACTCTCGGCTCTCTCTCCCCCCTCTCAACTTTTATTGTCTTAAAAATTTTCAGTCGTGGAATCAATCGTAGATCATATTGCAGAAATTAGGAGGACATGATAGGATCAATCTTTAAAAAAAATAATCTTTTTAATTTTTATGCCCTACCATGTATCAAATATGATTTTTTAAATTTATTTTTAAATATATATAATCATTCAACATACCTTAATAGTTTCTGCACTCCTCATGTTTCCTTAAAACACTCGACTATCTTTGAACTCTCCGTAAGTCTGCCCTCCAGAGAAACTTTCTAGGGAGGATTTGGAAAAACCACCCATAAAAGCTTCTTGTAATCTCATTTTTATTTGGAAAAGATACTTTTTTCAATATTCTTTTTCAAAGTATTACAAACTATTTAGAGATTTTTTTTTTTTCAAATTGTCTAGAGTGTTTTTCAAACAAAAGTGAGAGTACAAGAGTTTTTATTAAATACATATCTTATAGAAAGTTTTCCTAAATTAAGTAGGTATATGCTATGTTTTAGAACTAGTGTTTTTACACATGAATCTTAAAAATTTTATGGACATCTTTTAAATGCTATTTTTCCAAGTATAAAGTTTTTCCCCAAGAGAATTTTTTTCTTGAATTCCTCTATTGAATGATTTAGCAATGTTATTCTTACTCCAAAAGAGTTAATCCTCCTAGGCTGACAGGAAGTGGTCCTCCGTGCTTACATCAGTCATCAGCGAGGAGGATCTTCCAAATAACTCCAGTTTATAAGGATGTTTAAGATGAGATTAAGAGATGGATCGAATAGATCCTTCCACAAAAGGGGTGGATTAAGATCATTCTGGAGTTATATAGAGCAGTAATAAGAGATTAAACAAGCTCTTAAGTAGTAGCCGTATTTATTATGGCAAGTGTAATTGTCGTAATATCAATTTATTTGAAATGAGATAGTGATGTTTCGGGGGCAAAAGATAATACAATAGTTCTACCTGATCACTTATTAGGGAAAAGGGTCTAAGTTCGTAAAGTAGAGCCTATCTCTCTCATTTCAATTATTTTTTTTTAAAATCTGTAAGAATTTGACTAAAGTAAACAATAGCTCCTGTAAATCACAAACCAATCCTTAACTATAATAAATAAAGCTAGCAGAAGAGGTTGGATTCAATTAGAGGAATACTAGTATGACGTGAAACTTTTTTCACTTTTTTACTCCGTTAAAGGGAAAGGAAGAAATAAGGGTGTTTTTCACAATTTCACAGGAGACAGTAAATGTTGTGTTGAAAAAAAAAAACACGGCATATGCATCCACATCAGCTGAGCAAGAAAGTGGAGAACTTTTCTCGTCATACTAATAATTTCCATTCAATTATGACTCCCTGGAAGGTAATTCTGCAAATAGCATTAAGTTAATGCCGTTAGGGACATAAATAGTACCATATGGAACAGAGATGGGCAGCAAACAATTAAGGCTTCTCGCTAATAAGTGTAGGTGGGCGTTTGAGAACGCTCTAGGGGGAGATTGCAATGACCCCACACCCCCTTAAACATTTACAAACAGAAATCAATTTCCTGGGCTTTGGGGAATGTAAATATTTGGTAGGAGAAGGCTTAATCTAGTTGGATTTTGGAAGAACTATTTTGGGTAAGGATTTTGCACTCCTTAGGCAAGAAACCTATGCGCCATTCGACCAAAAAACCTATTAACTCCACTTTATTTACAGAATTTGGCTGAATAAAACTTTTTTATTCTCGGAATAAGTCGAGTTTAGATTTCGTATGAAAGATTTGGTATTCCGACCAAAACCGAAATTAGATGAGTAAGTAATTTTACGCTACACACAAGAACTTTAATATTCTATCTTAGATTTCACCATGCTATCAAAGTGATACATCTCTTATTTCAGAATAAACAATATTCTAAAACAATTCATTTTGTCATAATCCATTCTGTTATAAAAGTGAGCCTAAGGTTTCGAGCAAACACAACTAGGTGAAGGGTTAATCTATACCACCCTCCACACGGTTTGGAATGACTTCCATGTAGAGATCTAGAAGTAACGGCGGTTGAAATGTACGAGAATTACACCAAGAATAACACTTTCTGCAATATCTCAAGATATCGCTAAAATCATCGTGAGAACAAATGGACAATGGTTTGTTAAAGTTAATGGGTCATTCCAATTCTAAATCTTAAAAAGTTGAGTTGTTTGATTTTATCTATTTTCCATGTGAGACTATTTTAACATACCGCCTGATGGGCAAGTTAATTTAAATTCTATCACATAGATTATAAAGACGGGATGCGTGACCCAACTCGCAACTTAACTCTAATACCATATTAAAGTTACGGGTCATTCAACTCAAAATTAAACCGTAAATTATTAAGTGAAATAAACACCTCTATCTTAAACATATGTTTCACTTTGTTTATTTTCCATATAAGACTTTCCTAACACGATTGCTATATTACCTAGCAAGGAATGCAGCAGAACTTAAAGTTAGTGATCAGATGGCAATTATAACAGCAAGTGGTCTTCTCATGCCATTCATGATGGTCCCTGGACCCGTAACGAACAGAAAAGTTCAATATGAAAGAAGCACAATAATGTTTCTAGCTAGTGCTGATTTCTTTAGAAGTAGTCTGATTGTAGAACCAATGGCCGTTTCTGATGATAACACGAAAACGCATGCAGTGCCATGGCCTTTCTAAAAATTATTTTCCTTTTCTCTGGTCAGTTAGCAGTAGCAATCCAGTAAGTTTTTAGCCAGAATTTTGAGTTGGAGCTGAAGCAAGAATATTCTACTTTACTTGGCAGCAATCTTACCTTTGGACACCGACTTCGTTTATAGTAGCAAATTCTATTACTGCTCAAAAGAGATGGTACAAATGGCTCACTTCTACTTCTCAATGCATCTGAGGGTTTGTGATATGTAAACCTCAGGTGTGCCGAAACATGGGGATAGATTTGGGCTAACAAGTCCAAAGTAGGCACACAATGGAATTTTTTGCTAAATCAATTTAAGAATAAAAAATGAAGTTAAAAGCATCCAATGAGTCCAAGCACATATATAACTCTCTCCTTCTCTCCATCTTCAAAACCGTTTTGTGCTTATTTAAGTTATAATAAATATTGACATCATGCTCTTAAAATATTAAAACCAACAATCGGTGACATGAAACTATATACATGTCCCAATTTCCAAGCCTGCAAGATCTAGGAATAACAAGCTCTTATGACACGTAAAAGAAAAAAGGGAATGATACAACTTTGCCCGACAAAGCAGAGTATTCGATTAATAAAACTAAAAACAAAAAGCTGCCTTTCCTCGGCTGTCCATACTGCACGCATATTTTAGCTACAGTCTACACTGCCACATATTTTATATATTTATATATATATCATATAATACACAATAATTTACTACAGAATGGGGTGAAACTTGGAAGCTAAGATTAGCCGTTCGATCGAAACACATCGCGGACCTCATCGGGGATCTCGAGAAGGCGCGGCCCGCCGCCGCCCGCCACCGACCCCTCCGACTCCCCCTCGTACGGCTCCAGCCGCAGCAAACCCGAGATTTTGGTGGCGGGCTCATCAGAGTTTTTTTTGCTCTTTGCAATGAAATTCGTAGACTCAAAATAATTGTCGGAAGAAGGTTTAGTGATGAAAGGTTTAGTAATTCCAAGTAGAAGCTATATATGCCAAACATGCACCAAGAGCTAGCATATGAAGAGAGCTTTTTTCTAGAGCAGACTTCTCTAATTTGGTTTTAAAACCAATAAGTTATTCCTGATGACATATACGTTGAAGATAGACGGGGTTGATGTTCCTAGAAAATTATTATCAAATGACTAAAATAGGAAAATATATGGATTTAGAGTGAACTTCGAATGTGTGTTTTCAAGTATCTCCCTCCTACTTTCCATTAGCTTGCATAGCTAGCTCCCAAGATGTTTATGTGAAACAATCTCCTCAAATATGGCTGGTGCTCATTGCTAGGATAAAATGATTGGTTACCCATTATGCTGTAAGTGTGGGTGTTAATTGGGCAGGTCAATCCGTTGCCCAGCGCAACTCAACCCATATTAAAGCAAATTCGGTTGGCCCAAATTATATAAATTGGGTTGAGTTAAATTTAAGTTGACATTAGTTAAATCTGAGTTGGGTTGAGCGGAAAATGGATTGATCTAATTTAATCTATTGACTTTTATAATAATTCATACAAAAATAAAATATTTCTAACAAACCACTTATAAGCAGGATCAACTCAACCCAACTCACCCCCAATCCAGCCCACTCACCGTTGAATTGAGATTGAATTTGGGTTAAATTTGAGTTGGGCTAAAATTAGACTATACTATTTTGAAGTTAGATTAGATCCAAATTATTATATAATACAGTCCACCCGCCCAATTTACATCCCTAACAATTAGTCGGAATATTAAACTTGATGCAACTATGAAGAGCATTAGGTTTTGTGGTCCCTGTGGACTGTGGACAGAAGAGCAAACCCTTGAAAAAAAAAATTTGTTGACTGTGTTAACTAAATTCTTATGATACCAAGATCAAACCTCCTTAAGGTTTCTTTAACATAATTGCTGAACTTATGTAATGGGTAGCTTTTGTACGGGTAGCTTCAACTGGGGTAGCCGAGCCAGTTGCCTAGGGCAGTTGCCGAACCAATTGTCTAGGGCAGTTGGTTCATCACCTTCCTTGCGAAAGAAAGGTCTCAGGTTCGATTCTGATTGAGGCTTAAAAACTCTTCAGTTATGTAATTTTCTGGGTTTGTTGATTTTTATTCTTTGGTCTGTGGAATTACTTTTCCAAAAATCAGACGGACTTGAAATCGTCACCTAATTAGGCGGATCCATCGACCGTTCCGAAATTATCTTATCTTTGAAGGATTATTTCGAATTCTCGATTAAAATCTCGGTTGCTTGTAAGTAACTATACATAATCGACCCCTTAAGAAAAAAAAAAAAAAAAAAACAAAACAACTGAGGTCGCCGGCGTCCTCCCCGCGCGACGTGGTTGTCTTTTTATGCGAGGGAAGATGTTATCATGGGTGCACACACCGTCTGCCTCGGTCCCGTCCAAAAAATCTTTAATGCGCTGGCAGAATGAGACAGCCAGCCATCCCATTCCTCGGACTTCATCTAGAAGTTGGTATTTTAAATTGAAATCTTTGTTTTTTGGCATTATATGTCAAGACTCCTCGTTGTCGCCGCCCTGTGTGTGCATGCACACCAGTCCATTTCGTTGCCCAGTAGGATTAACTGTGTAAGGGTCTAAATTTGATTTGATTGTGAGAGTGTCTAATTTTTTTATTATATTTAAAATATTTAATTACTTCAATTATTTTTAATTCTTTCAATACCACCTGTTATTTTATTCTTTAATTTACTATTTCCTATCAAATTACTTAGAATAGTGCAGTGTAATTTTTCTTATTTTCAGTGGAATATTAACAATTTATCAAATCAAAATATTTTTTATTCTGATTTAAGAAATCTTTAAAATTTTATTCTAGTATAAATAATTTTATTTTACAAACAAAATCACACTGTTTCCTATATGTCAATTCTAATATTACGCATCACGTAATTGTAGAAGATAGTTGCTTGAAATGTGTCGTCTTACAAATAAGAGACTTATGTGTAGTAAAGAGTTACCAGGAGACTGTATAAAGGAGTAACTCTGCGGTTTTTTTATTTATTTACTAAACTGTCTAAAGTCTCTTGAGAGAGCGTACATCTCTTCAGAGAAGAGGTATGTTCTCTGTCTATCAAAATAATTGCGTATAAGAATATTATTAATAAGGAAGAATTAATACAAAGCTATCGGAACATATCCTAAAGGTACAGTAAGCAAAAGATGGATATACAGAAGTAGTAGTATTTAATGGGTAGCTCTTTAATATCAATTTAATATTGTTTGATAGATATTTGGTTATGCGTCATGTTCTACAAATTTTGATATTAATATATTAATAAAGAATATTAATTTAATAAATTTAATTGAAATATTAAATTTTAATATTTGAGAGTCAAAACCCTTCGTTTCTCCTAACACTTTCCTCTTCAGCCCCCCTCCCCCACATTCCTCCAATGACAATTTCAATATTATTCCTATACACTTTAAAAACAATAATATCAAAACTAATAGTATATCAAAGTTAACACATCGACCAAACAGCACATAAAGTTTCAACTAACAACAGAAGATGGCCTCCATTATTAGACGAAAGGTCACATTTGAATCCGAGACTATCGGGTCCTCTGGGTGGCTTGTCGGGTCCCCGACCCATTTTGACAGCCTATTAGACATCACGTCCAACTACAATGGGTGACCCTGGCATTGGTTCGAGGCCAATGACATGGGACCCAAGTGCACTTCACCGGCCATAAGTTAGAACGTGACCTTGTCACATTGGGCCTGCGGTCCACCATGCATGACGTTGTGCTAACTAGTTGCGCCAGTAAAGGTGCAACGGGCCCATGGGATTTGCGGTGGTGATGGCAACATCGGACCATCCCCCCAAGAGCCGCAGGCTGGGAAAGCCAAAGGCATGTGGGCTCTTGGTGGTCCTTTAAGTAGTGGTTCGACCCATGTGCACCGCGAAAACGATAGGTAATTAAGGGCCCATGTCCACAAACCTAACTTCCATCCAACATCTGCAGATTGCGACGTGGCCAAATCTACATCTAAACCCTCCCGGATTAGAAGAAGATCACCATTATTTATTTAATGGTTGGGAAATCCTGTGGGTGCTGGATGGTGGTTTTCCCGGGGGGGATTGTTAGGTTCCAATAATGTTGAGAGTGAGAGGCGAGAGAGGCACGTAGTACAAGAGGACATGCTTTAGAGAACTGAAAATCCTGAAAGGGTCGACTGGTATGGTGGTGGTCAGAGGATTGAGATCGCCGGCTTTATTTATTCTACATTACTTGTACTCCACTCAATAGTAGGATATGGATGACACTTTCGACCCACTCGGCATCATGAGTGGTCGGTGGCAAATGGAAATATTATGGTGTCTTTACTATGTTCAGTGTCTTTATATGCCTATCAACAAGGAAGAGCTTTTACTCTTTTGCTCTCAGAAAAAAAGAAAAAAAAAAAGCTTTGATGAATTAGATGAGGAAGCTTGGTTAACTCTTGCGCTGTCTTGATTGGACAGGATCGGTAGATATCAACTGAGGCTAGAATATGTAACTTAATCCTTCCTTTAATTGTCGGAAATGAATGGTTAAACGGATAATGCCATTTACATCTCGAGTAGGAGGTTTTAAGAGAAATCTGTTGGAGCATCAACACTTTCACAAACAAAGCCCAATACCAAAGCTATGAATTCGAGCCTCACATTTGAAGTGGCCTAGAAGGACACTGGGTATGCTGTGTTTATGTATGAAAGAAGATTTAGGGTTTTTTATCTTCAGGAAACTTTTGATATTACAAAAAAATTATCTTCAATCCTCTGAAACTTTTGATATTACAAATAACTCATTTAATTTAAATGTTTACAAATAAACTCTTGTGATTTTAATTTTCTTAAAAAAAGCCTTTTTGAGGAACTTTTCTTTCAACACTCTCAAGAACTTTTTGTAATATTATGAGGCATTGCACCAGATCAAGGATATTACGAGGGCTTATAAATAAGTAGTTGGATTAGAGGAGTTTTTTTTGTAAATATACTATACTTTCAATCACTCGTGTGCATTACATACGATGGTCTCGTCATCGAAAGCATCAAACTAATGATGGCTAGCGCAGTCAAAGGATATCCAAAGTTGAAAGTCTGGCCCGGCCCAACCCTTATAAAGTGGGCTTGGATATTAAAAATAAGTCCACTTTATTTTTGGACTGGACTTGGGCCTTGTTTTTAAGCCCGACACTCTTAATCGGCTGGGCTTGGACTTGACAAAGCCCAAGCACAACAGTCCGAGAAGCTTGATATACAATATATAGAACAATAATTAAAGTTACCTAATATATACAACATTTAGATCAATAGTGTTATGTATTATTTTTTGAAAAATAATGTTATTTATTCATGTATATATATTGTACATATTAATCTGTATCAAACATGACTATTAGGTTGATGAAGCAATAGTTTCCAAATAAAAGAAAGTACTCTTTACATTCACTTACCAAAGAATCACAAGCATGTCAAAACTACCTTGTAGAATTTATATTTGTAGGACACATTTAACAGGATCATATTTACCATTGCCAATACTCTTATATATGAATGTAGTACCATCTTCTTTCAAAAATATTTACTATTGCCTATTATAATATTTTAATGTTAGTTAATCAATATTTGATGTAGATACATTAGGCTTTTACTTTACAAAAGATGTGCTTTTTAAGAGGTTTTTAATTTACGTTAAAGATAAGATATTGACATATATATGATTCTTTAGGAGGATTTCACGGTTAGCATCTCTGATCAAGAAAGTGAAGAAGATGGTGATGAAGAACGCATGAAACTAGCAATAAGTATGGACTCTAAAACAGCTTGATAAAAAGCTGCTATGGAATTGACTGTTTAGTAAAATTAAGCTTGGATGGAAGTGGTTACACCATTGAACTATGTCTTGTAATTTTTTTCACTGAATTTTAATTAATTATTTTTAGTTAATATTTATTATTTTTAGTTTATATACCTCCCTAGGATTGTTCTAATTTCTGTAACTTTAATATTCACCGTTTGATCGAGAAAAATCATTTCTAACTGCCTGACTAAGTGGACATCAAAGAATATTATTTAAAAATATTACAGAATAGTCAAAAAATAAGAAATGTTTAGAGTTGATCTCATTCTTTGGAATTTTAGTTTTGACCCCAATTAAGGGTGCACTTTATTGGACATGCACTTGATATGACAGTTATGGTTGAATTTTTTGATATGACGGTAAAAATTAAACGCTCCAAGAGTTGGAAACCAACCTAAAGATGGGTATTTGAATATTTTTATTTATTTTTCATATCGATGAGAAGACATTGATTAGGGGTTCATTTAAGTTAGATGCACTCTATATTATGCAATGGGGAACATGAAACATAACTACATCCCCATTTTCTGACTCCTAGGGGATGGGGGATCTGTGAAACAGGTTGTCAAAATAGTTTGGAATGGTAACAGGCTTTTCCTTAGACAGATAAAAGTGGTTCCCGGCCTCCACACAAATGCTTGAGCCCTTAAGAGGCCTTGTAAAAATCTCGGTCATCATGAACCCAGAGGTGGCTGCATTGGCAGTACAGTCAGGTCGTTTAGGTCGGTCCTGATCCGACTGTATATATATATTTTTTAATCTTTTACATAGAAACTGAAGTCTATGCCAAAAGTTTTTTTTTTTAAAAAAATTATACAACTGGGTCGGAGTTGATCCGAGCGACCCGACTGTACCATCCGCTTTTTGATCAAATGCTCTAATTTTTTTTAAAAAAAAAACAACACCCACCCACCCGAGTACAACACTGGGATAACTGTTGCCGTCGGACATTGCAATCCACGTACATTGCAACGTCAAGAGTTGCAGCATGTATTACTCTTTGTCCGATTTTTGGTTAGAAGATCTAAAAAATATTTAAAACTAAAACTTGTTATTACACTTGACCTATTAATAGTATTTTTTGCTATTTATTGAGGCACAATTTTTTATTTTTAAAAATGTTTTGCATCATTGTACGGATATCTAGGTCAGCACTCCCCCACGATTATCGCCATCTAAAAGTGAGGCCAACGATTATCGCGAAGGGGCCACTTGGGCCCATGTGCATTTCCGCCCAGAACGAAGACGTATACCATCGTTCTTCTGTTGGCCTACCACGGCCCACATCATTGATCTGTCCTGCACAACCCAATGTACCCAAGCCTCACCGTGATTAGGCCCAGTCCGTATTCAACTTGGACGTGTCTTCGAGACACAGCCAAATTAATGGTATGTTTGGCAAAACTTAAGTTACTTTTGGCTTCCACTTCTTACATACATAGAATGAGTTGAGGGAGAGATGTTATAATTAATTTTAATTTGTTACAAAGTCAACACTTTCATAACAATCTCACTTTTTCTGTAATCTTAGAAGCTCCCTCCCTTGTAGCTTTTAGTTGGAAGTTAAGACACAGAAAATACTACATAGATGACTTCCAAGATCTAATGGCTTCCATAAAAATAACTAAATGAAAATACAAAAGAGTTTCCAAATGAAAGTTGCGCCAAATACAGCCTAAAAGCAGAAAATTCAGACTTTTCAAGATCCTTTGATCATTGACAGAAGGTTGACAAGGGATCAGTGTAATAGATTTATAAGGTCAAAAATGGCTTATTAAGGTTATCCTAGGGACGGTTGTATAGTTAGTAAAATGCAGTATATATGCACACAATTTGCCTACTTTTGAGTTTATGAATAGAACTCCCGTACGCTGCACCAAATTGAAAGGTAGGAATGAATACTCATTTTTTTGACACCAACTGTTTTATTCATGTTTAATACAAAAAGATTTTTAATATTTTATATTTAATATACTAAATTAAATTAAAATAAGACTTTTACTACTAGAATATCATAGAATATGAGAATATATGATACACTCACTTTTTCAATGATAAAAACTCATAATTTGATCAATAACTATTTATTATATGATAAAAAAATTTATAGATGTCTTTTTGATTTTTTTCAATCTTTAATTATTTAGCTAAATTTTTTACTGTCTTATTTAAAATTTAAACTGAATCATATCCAAATATATTTTTGCCATAGAATACCTGTACGGTATTTAACTAACTATATCAGGGGACATGTTAGGAGTTCGAGCGGAACAAATTAACATTGTAACAGCCATCTAATCTTATTTTGCATCAACCATTGGAGGGTCTAACCTAGTCGCCCCTTAATGAGAGAAAAGCTTATGTGGCTGTCTTAAGGATGTCTGAACCTTCCCACATAATATTTTACTACATAATATTTTGCTTCTTTGATTAAAAAAGGTTATTTTGCATCTCCATTCTACAAAGGGTCATCTGGTTTGGTGTTTAAATACTATATAATATTGGGATTCTTGCATATACATTCCTATGAACTACCGTATTTGTATGTATATTCCTAACTTCTACATAGTGTTATATATATTCCTGAAATCCACAAAAAGGTTACGGTTACATCCTTATGTCAAAATGCCGTTAAATCATATCTAAATATTTTGCATGTATGCCTCTAAATTCACTACTATTTTGCATAAATGTCTCTAAATTTACTAGAATTTGATATATGTACCTCTAACATTATCAAGATTTATGGAATCTTTTTGTTGTATTCGGTTGGAGTTCACATAATTTTGATGGAGTATAACTACTACCTTTCTAAAGATTCAAGGGCATTGAGAACAATATGTGGGAGTTGGGAATAAAGATAGAAATATGATGTTTCTTGGGGGTATACATGCAAAAATTCTTAAAATATAAAAGCTCCACATTTTAAGTCACAAAAATGTTGTGTCTTACACTATTTTAAACCAAAATGAACACCAGCTAAATCAATATTTTAAACAAAAAAGAACAGCAGCTAAATTAAGTTACTATTTTGAAAATATGCTTTCTCAGTTGCTAAATATAAGATTATGCAATAAAATGTTGACCTGTAGTTGTGGCATCCTAAGTTTACACGAATCAATGTTAATATCTTACACCAATCAATTTTAATATCAAGGCATTGTTAGTTTTAAGTGGCCTACAAGTCAATTTTACTATGTAAATCTCGTTCATTTATTAATAAAATGGCATAATATTCATTATGTGTAAATCGCATTAATTATCGTTTCATAATGAAGTCCGTGAATATGTGCTATAGTGATCAGATTATAATGAGATCATACTAATGAGACTGATCACTTAAACACACATATTCTTAATCGTTCATAGTCGGAGGATATTCGAGAAGGACATCGGATATCCGGTTAGACTAGTACATATTACTCCTACTCATATGATGAGGGTGACGGATCTCATAAGTCACTTGTGTGGAGACACTAAGACTAATCTGTAGGTGCTCATTGGAGAATGAGTTCATTGAACTGATCTGACTGAATCGCTGGATGGTATTGTACCTCACTGTCAACCAGCTTGATTCTATTGTCGCAGTTGCGTGGATGGTCCTCGGACCTGAGACACTAAGGACACATTGTCGGTGGACTTCTGTGCTTTGACCTTGGTTTACGAATCTCTAGCCACGGGACACATATTCTCGGTACTTAGAGAGAGAATGCTCTAAGAAGGATACGCGGAAGTCCCTGGCCAGGACGGACGATAATATCGGGAAATGAGTTTTCCGATATTCATCAGCAGTATCTAATCCAAGTGAGTCGACCGGTTAGGGTTTGACAGCTCGCCATACCCTGAGTTGACTCGAGAGCATTGTACGAATGAAGGATTATATCCACGTGGTAACTGTCGGCCGAAAAGTTCCAAGAGTGGGTTACTTAACCCCAATACCTTCCGGGTTCACGCGGTGTTGTTTGGCACCCAACGTGATCGGAGGCCCGATCGAATTCGATGTGCGACATCAATTCGATTGATTAATTAATTAATAAAGGGTTATTAATTGATTAATAAAGCCAGTGAGGAGTCACTGGGCTTGTTGGGCCATTAACTGGATTGGTACTTGGGCCTGGAGGGTCACACGCAAATGATTCTCAAGGCGATGGATAAATAAATGGGTTTTATATAAACCGGGGATTTTTGTGAAAAACTGCGCGGTTAGTATAAAACATAGCGAACGGGGTGAGCAGGCCAAGCTGCTGCTAACCCTAGCCGCCCCTCCTCTGTTTCTCTCTCTCTCTGGCGTCCAGACAGATTCAGATCTGCTCCGCCGCTTCTCCGAATCCCGTTCGACGGGAAATCGTCTCCGCGTTGCGGCGATCGTTGCGGCGACCGGCGGAGGTTTCGTAGGCTGCGAAGAACGAGGAACGCGAGGATATCCGTCGCGAAGAGGATCGCGTGGACTTCGCTAGAGGCCGGACACTTGCGCGACTTGCGGTGTCGCACCGACGGAACCGAACGGTTGTGGATTCGAATCCGCACACGGTGAGAACTTCAATTATCCGATAATCGATTTTTGTTGTCCGAAACGGGAACGGATCGCTCTTTTAATATTTTATTTTTCGCTGCGTGAGCGATCCGGAGAAACCCGAGAAACCCAACATGCATCAGTTCTAGTTCTTGTTAGAAATAAAAATGAGGAATCTCTCATCGTTGTGCCCGTGTTTTTCTTGAAGATAAGTCAACACATACATACATATTTCTAACTCTCCGAGGAGTAATATTTGATGCAATGCCTTCCCGTGCTGTAATGCTGGGCATTACACAAAGTGTTAATTTTTTTTTTTTTTTTTTTTTTGGAGATTGGGTCCTATATGTCTCACCCATCCTACAACCCGATCTTTGATCCGATGACCCAAAAAAAATTTAAAGTTTAAAAATCAACTCTTAATCGGTACAGTTGTCTCTCTCTTTCCAGTTACTAGAGTAAATAATGACGTGATATCACCAGCCACAGCAAGGAGCGTGGCAGATGGTGCTTGACTTGTAGCTGTGGCCTCTTCTGTTGGGTCGGGCTTCCCTTAGTCGGGTGACTAAAGGAAACACCTCAATCCACCACTCGGACACATGTGATGCGTAGGGCTCGGACGCACCTAAGGTGGGCCCACCTGGCACCTTAAGCTACGCAGGGGCATGCATCTGGGTGGTGGACTGAGGTGTTTCCCTCCGTCACTCGACTGATGGAACCCCAACCCTTTCTGTTGCATCTCCAACTGGCCTAACAACAGTAGTTGTCTTGGCTTCCTGAGAAGCCTGAGCAAAGAGCTTGTTCTAAGATGGTATGAGCTCCGCTTTGACCAGCTTGGGGACTGACGGGTTCCCCTTGGGTCGATTGGTCCTTGCAACGCTATCTGTCTACTTGGCTCTATTTGTACGCCTTTCAGGCTATCCTCTTTCTCCACATTTTTTGGACTTACTTTAGGACCGTGTTCAAAAGAACAACAAAAAATGTCCTTAATGGACCAAGCCCAATACTAGTTTTTGAGTTTTAGTATTTTTTGGATCATCAGAGTTCAGATTTGACAAACAGGTGGGGCATGTGGACCTGGCCTAAAAAAATCAAAAAATAGAAATTTCCTAACATCGCGGGACATGAAGTATATATTTTTAAAGGTTTTTTAGGTCAGACTTCACATGTCTCTTATATGTTATATAGGTAAATCTCTGACTGCATGATGTAAAAAAATAAAAAAATAAAAAAAAGTTATTGGGCTTGGCTCATTAAGGATATTATTTATTGTTCATTCAAACTTTTTTTTAAAATTTTTTTTGAATCGTTCGATCAAAGATCAGCCTATACGAATAAGTAGAACATGTGAGTCCCGACTAAGGATGGAAGTAGGCCAGGTGGCCTATCAGGGGCCTACGGCCTAGCCTGTTGTCGGCCTGTTTAGCATTTTAGGTCTGGCCAAGGCTTTCATATAGACCTATTTTCCCAAATAGGCTAGGTCTATTTTCAAAAGCCCGTTTTATGGGCTTGCAGGCCGATAGATATTATATATATATATATATATATATATATATATATATATATATATAATATACCTTGTAGGCCGAGGCCTATTTTTGCTTTGTAAGCCAAAGCCTATTTTTAGCCTATTTCTTGATAGGCCTAAACAGGCCAGGCCAGACCTAGTGATTTTTCTAAACAAGTCAGGTCATGCTTCTTTTTTGACTTACAACAGGCCAACAGGCTAGGCCCTGGCTGAGCCTTTGTCATGCAGGCTTGACCTGTTTTAGCAAAGCTTAACCTGACCTGGCTTACTTCCACCCCTAGCCCCGACCAAAAAACATTAAAAAAAAACTTGTTGCAATCTCCATGGTGCAGTTGCATTGGACATTGTAGCTAGTGTAACTCTGAACTCTTCATTTGTAAGAGTCAGTTAAGTAAATTACCTAACTTTTTTTGGACACTTAAAAAAAATTACCTAACTAGTAGCTGAATTAGTACCTCACCACGTCTTCATCTGAGTAGGTTGTAAGTTTAACTCTTATTAGACACTTGCACCCTACACATTTGGACATTTAGACATGGCCTACAATTATTTTCTTTGGGTAGTTAACCTAGACTTCTCGCCTGATTAGATAAAAAATTCGTGTTCAATGCAAAATTATTCCTAATAGGGAGGCTTAACCTCTCTCACTTGGAAAGCAATATAATATTCAAGCATTGAGTCACTTGTCCAAAAAATTAATCGCTTTGCATAAAAGATATACGCTTCAATTGATTATTTGTTGGCCTCGTCTATACTACTGAATTAAGTTTTATATGACCAACTTGGTAAACAGGCACCTTGCCATTTGACTCAATAATTAATATACGTACAATATAAATATTTTTAATTTTTATCTGACGTCATTTAGTTCTTTTAGTTCAGAACTTCTGCTCGTTTCAGAAAAACATTTTTGCTTTCACATAAGCTGACTTTCAAATCTCTCAGTCCTCAATATCAGCTGATTTATTGCTTCAGGAGTCTGTCTGCAGAGACATTGCCTTTGTTCATCACCTAAAGGCCCCATAGTTCTCAAATAAACATTTTTTTAAATGCAATATAGTTTTGTTAGAAACAGGATCCTCTCGGTCTTCAACTCTTGTTCCTCGGACACAGAGAAAATAAGTGAAGAGGCACAATCCCATCACTTTAAGGTCAAATGAATTATTTGTCCTTTTGCTAACACAATTTCTGAATCACCTCTGACATATAGTTTTGCTTGGAAATGCAGTTGGACAGATTGGAGTAGATTGAGGACGAATTTGATTAATCTCCAAAGCTAAATTGGGTCGGCCCAAACTCAATCGAACTAAATGTAAACTCAAGATGTTCAAACTACGTACGTTCTGCCAAAATTCATGTGGATTAACCCAGATTCGTTAACAACATGGAACAACATAAAATTGTTTCTTATATGATAACCTAAAATTGATATGGTTAAATATTATCATCATAAGAAATATTTAAATTAAATTAAAATATGTAATAATGATTTATGATATGTTAGTCTTCTATGATAATGATCATCAACAAAATATATAACTAATTTGAAGCCTATCACCTATGCATTTCCAAGATCCTGTCAAATCAAAAAAATTAATTTAATTAATGTTAATGATATAGAAGTGAACATTTTGTGGACCTATTCAACTAAGAACCATACATTTCTTATTTGCTTATATTAATAGAATGAAATTTAAAATTAAATTTAAATAATAAAATATGAAATATGATACAAACTAATTGAAGGTACAAAATTGTAGAAGTGTGTGCGAACTTCGTCAAGAAGCTAGAAATGCCTTTCTCCAGGCCTTCCTCACTTTGCATTTTGGATAGGAAGCTTTTGGGAAAATAATATTTGTGTTTTTTAATTATATTATAGGAACATATGATCTAATTTTACTTTTTCTTAATATCTAATGGTTCAATTTAACTTTTATTTTGTTTATATATATCATAAGTAGGTTGGATTTGTTTATAAAAATATGGGGCTAACTCAAATTCAATTTCTGTTGAGCAAAACTCGATATGTATTCAACTCAACTTGAATAGCGCTTCGCTCTTTCTCTGAATTAACAACCTTCTTGGGCACCAACTCTAAATTCCTCACCTCCACTTGAACTCTAGAAATTGCAGGAGTTGAGCATCCATCATGAGCTGATCAATCCTGTGGATTAAAACTAAATTTCGTCGGAAAGCTTTCACCATATCAACATACAATGGCGGATCCAACATTCATCTTGAGAACCCACTAGAGTTTATTAAATGCATTGATCCAATTCAAAACAGTCTAGTTCAAGATCTATATGACCTAGTTCAGGATCATATCGGCTCAACTTAGGATTCCATATAACTTAGTCCAAGACTTTATTGACCTAACCATACTTATAACTTAATGTCCGAATGATCTCACTGGACAAAATTTCTGCATCCGTCACTGTTAGCATACCTTCCACAACAATCTCTATGCATGAGTGTGTCTGTCGTCCAAGCTTCAAAGTGTGGGAACAAGCCTTGATCTCTAACCTGTGGAGTTACCAGACACTGCTCCTTCGACTCCGAACAGCTCATCCAAATCAAATGTGTTCTTCAAATTAATTCCTTGATCCACCAAAGCGGATTGAAGGGCCACTTTCTTCTAACCCTTCCCTTCTTCTTTCCACTAACACAGCTACAAGTCATTTCTCGAAATATATATTTTATTCTTCGAAATAAGAGGAATAACGAAAATTTTGTGACTCAGGAATCATAAGACTTTTTAATTGCCTATTTATCTAAACAGATGGCTTTTCCTTTGAAGCTGACTTATCATGCAACAAGCTATAAGTCGTGTCCAGTTACTCTTATAAAATCAGTGCCGGGCAGGGCCGGTCGTGTCAAAGTAGTACAAAACTAGCGCCGGGCGAGGCCAGGTGCTCACAGAAGCACGTGTATATGACGACGCCGACCCACCTCGGATGTCTGAAACGACCGGAGAATCGGTTCCAGTATACCGCACATTCAGATCTGAATGGACCACGCTCTAGCTGGGCCCCTTCACACTAAAACCCAGACTTCCTAACATCTATTCAGACTTCAGACGTTCGGATCCACCTCAGCGTGGAACACTCCCTAGTCAGCCGGGGCTACGCCCGCGAGGGGCCGCCCATGACCCGGTCGGCGCAACGGCCCAGGCAGATCTCCCGACACGTAGTTCCACCGAGTAAAGCCACGGCGTCGGCAGGAGTATGTTTTGGATATAGCCCCTAAGAAATATAATAACTATGAAAATCCTCTGTGTATACAGTAATCACGTTGACGCATATTTACATATATTATGCCGTATTAAAAGGGGTTATCTGCAAAACAACGCAAAGCAAAAGAAGCCCCCGGAACAGCTTAAAACGGAAGAAAGCCGAGGCCAAGTCTCTCGAGGGCTTCGTTTCTCTCCTCCCACCGCCATGGAAGCCGCAGGAGAGAAGACGACGTCGGAGCAGAGGCAGCAAGGGAAGAATAGGGTTGTGATCCGTGTGGGTGGCAGCGGCGGTGGCCTTCTGCTGCTGGGCGGCGCTCTGGTGGCGACCGCCGCGCTGGGGGTAGCCTTCGTCGTCCGCCGTGCCAAGAAGAAGAAGACGAAGGAAGCACAACAAGAGAAGACCTGCGGCAGAGAAGGGAGAGCAGAGGCGCTTCCGCCGCCAACGCCACTCCCTCAGGTACTCCTGGTTATTCTTGTGTTGGGTTATTGAGGTGGAGGGAGATCAGGGTTAAAGCTTGTTCTTGACATTGTGTTTAATTTCTCCAGGGGGAAAAGGATTCCGGCTCTAAGGATGAACAAATGCGAGTTGATGAGAACCCGTCAGGTGGTGATGATTCCTCCGCAACCATGAACGGTGATGGGTTCGTCAAAAAATCCGAGCAGAACCCATCTGTCTTGCCAGAATCTGGTGCTGATAATTCCCCAGTTGGAGGAGGGCAAGGACAAGGAGGGGAGGATTCGCTCCCCGTAATCATCAACAAGACCGTGGTCTTGGACGAATCCAAGACCATCCAAGTCGTGGAGGGCGACTCTAACAGAGAAGAAGATGGCACAGAGAAGAGCTTGGGGGCCAAAGCCATGCAACCCACCTTGCCATCACTGGGATTACTTCACAAGGCTGCAAGAGAGGAGGCTTTCCATGCCACCGTGGAGAAGAAGCTGGGAGTTGAACAGAATGGGGTGCCATGGAGGGAGAACACAGGGTATGTACTGAGCAGGATCGTACTGGAGATGAAGAAGAAGGGTTTCTCCATGAATGCTCAGGTTCTCCTTGTAATGTCGACGGTGTTGCTCACGATTGTGCTTGCGATTTGGCTCCAACATTACAGTAACAAGGTCCTTGAATCGAACCTTATGTAGGAAGAACCCTATTTTTTTCCTTTGTTTTTTGTTTTGGCCACTAGCTGTTTGGCAAAAGTCTACCCTTGCGGAGTTCATCAAGGGCTCTTGCGGCGGTGCTTAATTACGTTGGTTGTTCACTTGTTCTCGTAAAGTTTCGTAGGCTTCCTCGTCCAGTCCACACAGGAATTTTTTGTCTTCAGACTGGTAATAGCAACAGTCGACGTGTCTCCATTGCATTATGTGAGTATGATGGCCGGAGGCAGAAGAAAAAGTTCTATTTTCTACCTGACGTGGTGTGCAAATGATTGATCATGTAATGAGTGTGATGTACAGAATGTTTGGTATCCTCTTCAGCAATCTGTCGTTCAAAGTCTGCTTAGAAAGAAGAAATAAGGAGTTGAACAATGAGTTGAACAATGTGCAGCTCCACTATATATGTTTAGGAAGGTAGGTTAAGTCTTTAATAGACTTTCTAAAAGCAAAAGGTCCCTAGTCCCCACTTATCTTGCCTTGGGTGTTCAATCTTCTATCTGTTTTATCTATCTACTTACCTATCTATCTATCCCCGCAGCACCATTTTTTTAAAAGTGTAAGAGGTGTATATTATATACGAGGGCTATCAAGTGAGTGGGGTTCAAATCTCATGAGGTTCGATATCTTTTTTAATTTTAGAGATAAAAGGACATTCTATTTATACAGATAATTTTTTCACCTTATTCCAACTAGTGTCTCAGATCTACAACCATTACAAACAAAAGAAATTATGTAGATCGCATGCATCTAACAGTCTTGGAACCTGTGACCTCTCAATTTAGAGAGCTCGTTTCATGTCATCCAACCTACAGGCGCGTTAGCATCACTAATAAAATATGAACGTCAATTCATCAAGCATCCAAAATGCATGCTCCTGTAGTGCATCATGCGTGATGCGATAAGCAAGAGCTGCCGACTAGGGTTGACAATGAGTCAAGTCGCTCGTGAGCCGTTCGGGTTTGGCTCGGTTCTGGCTCAGTTTGGTTTGACTCGAAACCTCAAACGAGTTAAGTTCAAACCTAAGTTAAAGTTCAAATGGCTTAAGGTGCCGAGCTCAAGTTTATTGTGATTCGGCTCGTGGGCTTGTGAGCTGGCTCAATATATTTAATATATATTTTTTAATTCTCTAAATTAGGTCAAGTGGGAGTAGATATCTCATCTTGTATGAGTGTGGTTGTGTGAAATTAAGAATTGCAGAGGAAGACAACACTGGAGAATGTTTTGTGAATTCTATTGTGCCCTTTACGAATAGGCACTACCCCTTCTTATATAGTGACTGTGGATTACAAAGAATAATAAAGGACACTGCCATTACAGGTGTATTGTATCAGTGGCAGGTCTGTTACAACAGACACCCAAGCACACATGGTTGATATGGAAGAATATTCTGTCAGTATATTGGCAGGGTTGTTACAGCAGACACTCGGGCACACATGGTATGAACAATATACAATTATCAAAATTTATAATTCCTTAACACCCCCCCGCAAATCCAGGGGATTAGAAATCACATGGAGTTTGGAGAGGAGTGTGTTAAACCGTGGAGCTCGTAATGCCTTGGTAAATATGTCAGCTACTTGCATATCTGTATGAATAAAACGAACTTGGATATCTTGCTTGGAAACTTTGTCTCGAACAAAGTGGTAATCTACTTCAACATGCTTTGTTCGGGCATGAAAAGCTGGATTAGCTGCTAAATAGGTAGCACCAAGATTATCACACCAGAGAGTAGGAGATTGGGCCAGAGAGACATTGAGTTCACGGAGCAAGGACTGCAACCAAGTGACTTCTGCAGTAGCATTGGCCAGTGATTTGTACTCTGCCTCTGTACTTGAACGAGCCACAGTGGATTGCTTGCGAGAGCTCCATGAAATCAGAGTTGAACCAAAAAATACAGCATATCCACTTGTGGATTTTCTATCAAGTGAATCACCAGCCCAATCAGCATCACAATAGGCATTAATTGATAACTGGGAAGCCGGTTGAATGAGAAGTCCAAAGTTAGGTGTTCCTTTGAGATATCTGAGGATTCGTTTAACAGCAGTCCAATGAGTTTCAGTTGGAGCTTTCATGAACTGACAAACTATGTTAACAGCATAAGAAATTTCTGGACGAGTGACTGTAATATACTGAAGAGCACCAACTATGCTGCGGTAAAATGATGGATCAGCCAAAAAATTTTCTGTCTCATTAGAAAAATCAATACTCGGTGTAATTGGCGTGTTAACTGGTTTAGCATCAATCATAGATGCTCTTTGAAGTACACTTAGAATGTACTTATGCTGAGAAAGTAAGAGACCATTATTAACCGGAAGAGCTTCAATGCCAAGAAAATAATGCAACGGACCCAAATCCTTTAAAGCAAAAGTCTGTCCCAGCTGAGAAATAACATGACCAATAAATTTTGAATTGGTGCCAGTAATAATTATATCATCAACATAGACTAAAATATAAACGATTTGATTGTGTTGATGATAAATAAACAGAGAAGAATCTGTTTTAGAAGGAGAGAACTGAAGTTCTATCAAGCGGACAGAGAGACGTTTGAACCAGGCCCTTGGAGCTTGACGAAGACCATAGAGAGACTTCCGTAATTGACAGACATAATCTGGATGATTACTATCAAGAAAACCTTGTGGCTGCTTCATGTAGACAATTTCTTCTAAATCTCCATGGAGAAAAGCATTAGAAACATCCAATTGCTTAATAGGCCATCTGTAAGTCAAGGCTAGGGTGAGAATTAAACGAATGGTAGTTGGTTTTACCACAGGACTGAAAGTTTCATGGAAATCAATGCCTGCTTGTTGTTTATAACCCCGAGCAACTAGCCTTGCTTTAAATCGATCAATGGTGCCATCAGATTTTTCTTTAATTTTGTAGACCCACTTTGAGTTAATGATATGCATATCTGATGTTGGAGGAACAAGAACCCAAGTTCCATTGGTGATAAGAGCATTAAACTCATCAGCCATAGCTTGGCGCCATCTGAAATCTTTCTGTGCATCTGTAAAAGAGGTGGGCTCATGATTAACACTTCCTTGAGCTGTAGAGGCATGTGGAATAATAGCTGAAAATATCTTTGGTTTTCGGGTGCCATCTCTAGTTCTAGTGATCATAGGATGGCAGGATGTGGAAGGAGGCAAAGGAACAGTAGAGAACACGGATGGATTAACAGGATCTGCAGAAGGTGAAGAAAGATGAGCAGGTGGAGATGGTGAACTATCAGAAATAGATGGTGAGGAGATAGGAATTGAAGAACAAGACAGATTAGGAACAGGTAAAAAGACACCAGATGGTGGAGAAGGGAGTATAAAGGTAGGAGAGTGAGATTTTTCTGTAAAGGGAAAACGGTTCTCATCAAAAATGACATGTCTAGCTATATGAGTTTTTCCTATTTGAGGATTATAACACTTATAACCATGATGAGAAGTGCTATATCCTAGAAAGACACATAAGGAAGAATGGAAATCAAACTTATGTTGTTGATATGGCCGAAGGAAAGGAAAGCAAGCACAACCAAATGTGCGTAAGAACTTGTAATCAGGAATTCGACCAAATAATTTGAGATAGGGAGAGGAACTTTGGAGAACATGAGTAGGCAGCCGATTAATTAAGTAAACTGCAGTACATACAGCATCATCCCAAAACTGAAATGGTACACTTGCATTATGAAGCAGTGCAAGAGTTGTTTCAATAATATGTCTATGTTTTCTTTCAGCTGAGCCATTCTGTTCATGAGTATGCGGGCAGGATCTTCGATGAAGAATGCCAAGATCATCAAGAATTTTAGAAAGAGATTGATACTCTCCTCCCCAGTCAGAATGAAAAGCCTTAATAGAGTGTCCAAAATAATTTTCAACATGTCTTCGAAATTGTAAAAACACAGTAGACACATCAGACTTTTGTTTTATAGGAAAAACCCAAGTATATTTGCTATAGTCATCAACAAAATTCACATAGTATCTGCTTCCATTCATAGACAAAACTGGAGCTGGCCCCCATACATCAGAAAAAACTAAATCCAATGGTTTAGAGGAAACATTAGAAGAAACAGGTAGAGGAAGTCTATGACTCTTGGCTGAGGCACATGCTTCACATAACTGAGAATTAAACTTCTGTGTGCTAGAAGGTAAACCATAAGTAGAAAGTATTTTCTTCACCAACTTGAGAGAAGGATGACCAAGTCTATCATGCCAAGTATCAAAAGAAGCTCGTTCACCAATGTTAATCTGTCCATTGAGTCTCTGATTTGAGAAAGAAAGCTGATAAATCCCGTTCTTACTCTGGCCTTGATGAAGCACAGTCCTCGTTGCTAGATCCTTAACAAGAACCATAGATGGAAAGAATTCCATAGAGACATTGTTGTCAGTGGTAAACTTTTGAACAGAAATTAAGTTCTTGGAAATTTCAGGCACATGAAGTATGGAGCGAAAAGAAAAAGGAACACAAGTATTGGATAAAATAGAAGAACCAATATTAGTGATCTTCACACCTGCATCATTGCCTAGAAGCACTCGATCCTGGCCATAATAAGGAGTGGCAGAATGTAGATTCTGAATATTAGTTGTGAGATGATGAGACGCACCAGAATCCGGGTACCAGATAGAAGAAGAAGGAGGCACTGGCATTGGTGGTGCAGTTGCTATATGATATGCCGTTGGTGAAGCTGCTGAAGGTACTGGAGCAGAGAACCGAGGAGAGGGAGGAGCATATGGATTTCCTGTGTGAAAAGGAACATCATAATGCTTATTGCACGCATCTGCACGATGGCCAGGTACATTACAAATCTGACAGCGAACAAAAAATCCTCCAGGAGATCGTCCACGACCACGATTGCCTCTACGAAAAGGAGGCCGCTGAGGAGGAAAAGAGGGCCGAGGAAGAAGAGGCGGCGATGCAGTTGCACTGGGAGAATGTGTAGCTAGATGAGCAGCCGGAAAGGTTGACAATGGAGTTTGTTTAGATTGCCGATATAACCAACTCTCATGAGCTAGAAGATGACCATGAAGTTCTTCAAGAGAAAAAGGTGGTTGCCTAGTGAGTGCAGCAGGAACAAAAGCTTGGTACTCGGTCCCCAATCCTCCAAGAACATTGAGAATTAGTTCACGATTGGGAACAGGCTGTCCAATAGCTTGAAGACTATCAGCAATCTTCTTAATTTTCTGAAGATAATCAGTAATAGACATAGAACCTTTGGATATTGTACGAAGCTCTGAATGGAGCTCCAATGCTCGAGCTTGTCCCTGAGAAGCAAATGCAGAGGCAAGTGCATCCCAAGCAGACTTCGAAGATCGTAACCCAACAATAAGAGAAAACATTTCTTCAGTAAGAGAGGAAAGAATCCAACTCAGGGTGAGTTGATCCCTACGAAGCCAGTGAAGGTACACAGGATTCGGAAGTAGGGATGATGCAGGCGGAAGCAGGGATGAAGCAGACGTTGCAGCATCAAGAACTTCGTCTTCAGACGCCTGGAGATGCATTGGCGGGTAGATTTCTGTTCCTTCAACAATGCCTAAGAGATCATGGCATAGAAGAAGTGGAAGAAATTGAGCTTTCCACGTGAGATAGTTATCTCGAGTTAGCTTTAATGGGAGATAGTGAGTGATATTGGGTATAGGAAGAGAAGATGAAGAAGGATTGGTAGGAAAAATTGTGGAAGCAGGTGGAAGTGTTTTTGAGGAAGAAGATTGAGCCATTGGGCAGAAAAGCTCTGATACCAAATTAAGAATTGCAGAGGAAGACAACACTGGAGAATGTTTTGTGAATTCTATTGTGCCCTTTACGAATAGGCACTACCCCTTCTTATATAGTGACTGTGGATTACAAAGAATAATAAAGGACACTGCCATTACAGGTGTATTGTATCAGTGGCAGGTCTGTTACAACAGACACCCAAGCACACATGGTTGATATGGAAGAATATTCTGTCAGTATATTGGCAGGGTTGTTACAGCAGACACTTAGGCACACATGGTATGAACAATATACAATTATCAAAATTTATAATTCCTTAACATGTGATTGTCCAAATTTGAGTGGTTCGGGCTTGAGCCGAGTCAAGCTTGAGCCTGGCAAAAACGAGACAAGTCGAGTTCGAACCCATATTTGGAGTTCGAATCGAGTTCGAGCTCGAACCCATCTTCTTTGACCTTAGCCATGCCTGAGCCATCCAAAGCTAGGCTCGCCTCATTGCCAGTCTTACTGCCGACGACGAAAGCTTGAGTAGTTGACCAGTGAGGTGCAAGTGGGTCAAATTTACTTTGTCATATTTCTTGGAAAGGGAAATTTTTTTCTTAAGTACGAGGAAAAATTATCTCTTCATATTTAGGGATAAGGCTGTCAACTTATCTCACTCAAAGCTTCATTGGATTAATTGAATATTTATTCGATTATAATATCTGATGGACATATTCAAATATTTATTTAATCATCTGAGTAATATTCAGAGCAAAAACAAAAAATGGACATCCACTGCTATTATTATCTGAGCGACATGTCTTTTAGTAAGTTCTTTTAATTTTAATAATAATTATACGTTTAGATATACTATTTGATATTTGAAGCTTGCTTAATAAATATGAGGAGGGATAATGATAAAATCTATTGTGAATTTTTTATTTTTAATAATTTTATTTATTTACATCAATTATTTAAGTCATATTTTTGTTACTATCTAAGGTATATTTTCTTATCTTTGGTGCTTATAGGATACAATTTACAAGGATGAAATTTACAAGTCATTAAGTTATAGGTCAAATTTGAAAAATCAGATATTTAGATTATTATTTGAATTCAAATATTATTCAATAGCATCAAATTCAGATAGAAAAAATTTATTATCCATTGGATAATACCCCAAAGCCGGATACTGTGACATTTGCTCTGTATTTCTTTTGTTGACAGCTCTAGTTAAGAGTTGTACAAAATGAAATTCGGTGTGAAAGATAAGAGAAATAATTAGTTTTCTAAAAGAACTTATATCTAGAGGCAGACAAAAGTTTGAAGATGATTTTGTGACTGAGAAAACAGCCAGATCTTTGTAGAATTTTTTTAGTTTTTACTTCTAATTTGTTAAATTTAGGAAAAACTCCCTATACCCTCTTTATTTAGTCTTACAATATCACTTTTATTTGAAAAAAATCTTTTTCATTAAGTCTTTCAAAATATTGAAGTTTTTTTTGAATAAAAGTGAAAATATATGGAGTTTTTAAAACTAAATAGAGAGATTATGAGAGATTATAGAGACTTTCTACTGAACTAAATAAATTAGAAGAATTAAAACTGGAATTCTCTTTTATAATTATTTGTTCATTAAATCTCTGATCCTAAGCCTTGCTTTGTTTGCGGAATAGGCTCGGAATAGGGTCTCTTATTCCACTTAAACCCTTTAACCCAGTTTGGCGGAGGGCATTGCTTAACCCAGGGTGGAATACCTTATACCCGGTTTAAGTGGAATAGAGGCAGAATTACACGTTCTTAATAAACTATGATTAACGTTAATTGTTATTCAAATTTCTTATCAATAAATGGAGCATAAAAATTTTATCTTAATAATTAAATATGATTAATGTTAATTAATATTAGTTAATCAAAATAATATTAAATAATATTTAGTAATTAGTATATTACTATTTAAATTAATAATAAACTATGATTAACGTTAATTGTTATTCAAATTTCTTATCAATAAATGGAGCATAATAAATTTATCTTAATAATTAACTATGATTAATGTTAATTAATATTAGTTAATCAAAACAATATTAAATAATATTTAGTAATCATACTAATATTTATTAATATTAATATTTATGAATTAATATTTATTATTAATATGAATTAATGGTGATTAATAATATTTATTAACATTGTTAATAATAATTAACATTTATTACTTAACATTTTTAATATTTAATACTATTTAAATGGAGCATAATAAAATTTATATTAATAATTAACTATGATTAATGTTTGCTAGTATTTATTAATCAAAATAATAATAGTTAATATTTATTAATCATAATAATCTATATTAATATTGTTTAGTATGTATTCATCACAATAATATTTATTAATATTATCAATATTAATTAACATTTATTAATATTAATTAATATTTATGAATATATATTAATCAATATAATATTTTGAACTCTTTATTCTCTTCTTTATTCTACTTATTCTTACCAAATCACTTGGAATAGCGCAGTGCAATTCTACTTATTCTGGGTGGAATACCAACTACTTACCAAACTAAAATACCTCTTATTCTGGATTAAGAAATCCCTTCCTCCTTATTCTGGTTTAAGCTATTCTGCAAACAAACTGATGAATGCCATTCTGTTTTATAACTATTCTTTTCTTAAATCTCCGATCCTAAGAAAATGCCATTCTCTTTTATACCTATTCGTCTCTTAAATCTCTGATCCTAAGAAAATGCCATTTCGGTAAAGCTTTGACTTTTTATTTAGCAAAGAGTCGTGTCAACGGTCAAGCTAAACCAGCGCCGGGCAGTGCCCGGATTCGAAAACGCGCGTTTTTATGATGACCCGGACCCACCATCGGACGTCTGAAGCGACCAGAGAATCCCATTCCAGACTTTCAGTATGCATTCAGATCCTGATGAACCACCGTGGACTCCTGAACACAAATATTATCTTTTAAGCGGCAGATGATATCCAACTAAGAGAATTTGATAAAATATCTTATTTTACCTTTTAATTGCGGTTAACGGTGCAGTAACCATCTTAGTAGTTAAACTAAAAATCTATACTTATCCCTTACTAGGGGACGCATGGAGAAGTCCGGGCACCGAGAATTCCTTTCCCATCTGAAGAACGCGTGTTTATACCACGTTCTCTTCTATCCAAGTCAAGATTTTCGTGTCTCATGCTTCCCCATTTAAAATGAGTCCGGATCTCCTCAGTAGGAGGTTGGTCTGAACTCCAGCAGTACTCCAGCAGTACCCACTGTAAGGGTTCATCTTATTTTGTTACCTGTTTAAAGTTCAAGATGGGCATCTCTGATCTCATACGTAAGTCTTCAGATTTATCAAACGTAAGCCGCATCCTTAAACATCTATTCAGACTTCAGAGCTCGTCGGTCCGCTCACAAGTGCCCCGAGTGAGCAGGCGGTGCCCCCAGAGTGGGCCCCGCATGGAGATGGACGGAGCAGACAAAACCCGAAACTGCTCATAGCGGAAGAAAGTAGCAGCCACTAGCGAGGTGGACGGCCTCCCACAACCATGGAAGCCGCAGGAGAGAAGCGAAGGCAGCCCGGGAAGAACAGGGTTGTGGTCGGGGTGGGCGGCGGTGGGGACCTTTTGCTGCTGGGAGGGGTTCTGGTGGCATCCGCCGCGCTGGGGGTAGCCTTCGTTGTCCGCGCCGTCACGAAGAAGAAGAAGGAATCCCCACAGGAAGCACAACAAGAGGAGACCTGCAGCAGCCAAGGGAGAGCACAGGAGATGGAGGACAGACAAGGGCTCAATTCTCTTCTTCCTCCTCCCCCCCTTCAGGCGTCTCCGCCGTTGCCGCCTCTTCCTCAGGTACTCCTGCTTCTGCTTGTTTTGGTTTCTTGATCGACTTGGGGGGGAGAGCAGAGAGCTAAAGCTTGTTCGTCCCATTATGCTTTCTACAGGAGGAAGAAGATAAAGATTCCAGCTTTAAGGATGAACAAACGCCAATTGATCTGAACCCATCTAAGGCATCAGAATCTGGTGCTGATGATTCCTCCGCGATTAAGAACGGACATGGTTTTATCCAAAAATCCGATTTTGTTCAAGAACAGGAGGAGATTACAGAAAAAAGCTCTCCATCAGACGTTCTCCAGGGCACGGACGATTCCAGCTTCGGTCACGAACAAACGCGAGTTGGTCAGAACCCATCTGCGGTGTCAGAGTCTGGTGGTGATAATTCATCCGTGACCATGAAGGGGGATTGGTCTGTCAAAAAATCCAATTTTGTTCAAGAGCAAGAGAAGATTGTAGTGGAAATCTGCCCAGTTGGAGGTGGGCAAGAAAATGGAGGGAATGATTCGCTCCCCGTAATCGTCAGCAAGGATGTGGTCGTGGAAGAATCCAAGATCATCCAAGTCGTGGAGGACGCCTCTGCAAGAAGAGGAGGAGAAGAAGAAGAAGAAGAAGAAGCTGCTGCTGCAGCAGCAGCAGAAGCAGTAAAAGAGGAGAAGGAAGAAGCAGCAGCTGAAGAGGAGGAAGCGGAGGAAGCAGCAGAAAATGAAATAGCAGTAGAAGCAGAAGAAGTGGAGGAGGAGAAGGAAGCAGCAGAAAATGAAATAGCAGTAGAAGCAGAAGAAGTGGAGGAGGAGAAGGAAGCAGCAGAAGAAGAAGAGGAGGAGGAGGAAGCAGCAGAAAATGAAATAGCAGTAGAAGCAGAAGAAGTGGAGGAGGAGAAGGAAGCAGCAGAAGAAGAAGAGGAGGAGGAGGAAGCAGCAGAAAATGAAATAGCAGTAGAAGCAGAAGAAGTGGAGGAGGAGAAGGCAGCAGCAGAAGAAGAGGAGGAAGGAACAGAAACAGCAGAAGAAACAAAAGAAGAGGAGGAAGAGGAAGAAGCAGCAGCAGTGGCAGGAAAAGAAGCAGCAGCAGCAGCAGCAGAGGAAGAAGAAGAAGAAGAAGAAGGAGAAGAAGAAGAAGAGGGCGCAGAGAAGAGCTTGGAGACCAAGGCCATGCTATCCTCCTTGCCATCACTGGGATTAGTTTGCAGTCCGAAACCGATGGCCATGGCTGCAAAGGAAGAGGTTTTCCACGGCTCCGGGGAGAAGCTTGGAATTGAAGAGGCTTGGTTGCCATGGTGGAAGGAGAACACAGGGTATGTACTGGGCAGGATGGTGCTGGAGATGAAGAAGAAGGGTTTCTCCAAGAATGCTCCGGCGTTCCTTGTGTTGTCGACGGTGTTGCTTACGACTTTGCTCGCGATTTGGCTCCACCATTACAGTAACAAGGCCCCGGAATCGAACCATATTTAGGGAGAACTAAGCATCTTTTTTTTTTCTTTTTGCGCCACTGTTTGGTAAACATCTAGCCATGAGGAGTTCATCGTATCAATCACAAGGGCTCCTTTGATGGATAGTAAATAGTCTCATTTAATAATGGATGAAAAAGATGCTTGTTCACGAATGTAAATGAGCGTATACACTTATGTTTAATCTCCATTTATTTATCAATTGAACCTAAATTTTGTTTAAATTTAGCTCGATTATTTTATCCCGTGAGCAGAATTTTGAACTCTTATCGAGCTAGGGCACGAGTTGTTGGACAAGAACTCCTCATGATTGACCTGGATTCATAGAGTTGAATTGGGTTAGCATTGGAGGGACTTTCAATCATCACTCTTACAATTTGTCGTAGCTCACAATTAGAAAACAAATTGTTATTCTCACGCGATAACGTGGATAAGTTTCATACATATATAAATTGATCATACATATATAATTTGACAAAATAAAACCAATAAAATCACAATCCTCCTCCACAACACCCCCCCCTATAAAAAGTGTATCTATAATTAGAAAAGAAAAGGGAGAAACTTTCCTCAGGCATTTCTTAGGTGGTTTAAAAACATCTGCTTAGGTCTTGAAATGTTAAGAAATTGTATCATTTTAATGTATAGCTGACAGGGTTCAGTCCACTGGCAGCAGCAGAATCTAGGGCCATTGGGTTAACATCTTATGGCCAAATGAAAAAAAAAAAAACCGAAACTCATGCCATGTGGGCACGTGCAGAGTGCCCTGTGCTCCCACGTGATGCAAGCACGTGGGGAACTCCGCACGTGCCCATAGACGTCTGATCACACCCACAAGCGTGATCGGACAACCCCTTTTTTTAAAAAAAAATTTCTTTCTCTTCATTTCTATCTCTCTGGAAATTTTAAGTGCCAAAGGCACTACAAAGTTCTAAAAGATAGTAGTCTGCTGCCAGGGACCTAAATGGGCGAGTAGATAGTAATAGCTTCCGCCATCATGGTTGTACAAAGAATAGGACTTGGCTCGCTGGCATATGGTTGTACAAAGAATAATTAGATTTTAATCTAATAGATCAGATTTTTCAAAAAAAAGAAAAGAAAAATGGGGAACGAGTGCACAGAGGCGAAAACCATCCTGTGCACACCCCGTCTGCGTGAAACGTAAGACCCATCTCCACACACGATGTGGCGGAGTGCCTCGTGCTCATGTGAGGCGCGCAGCACGAGGGACGCCCGCAAGCCCACAACTGTCTAATCAACTGATCGGACGGCCCACTTATTTTATTTTTTCCTGTTCTACTTCATTTATTTCTCCGTCGACCCTCCTATGAATTTTTGACGCCAAAGGCATCACAGCATTCCTACAAAATAGCATCCACTCCTAACAGACTTAAGGGGCAGCACATAGTATCACAACCTATATATATACGCGTGCGAAATTCCATAAATGCCGAACTCTAATTGTATCTCCGTACTCCAAATTATGCCACCATAACAATGCATTTTTCTCATTTCCAATTTTTTCATTGGGGTGTCTACTGGCCTAGTCTGAGAGTTTGCATCCACATTCCTAAGAATTGTGAATATGTATTTTCTCCCACTCCAAGGAACATTATTTAGCTTTTTCTATGAAGCAGCACATCTTCAAGTTTGGGACCTTCTGGTGTTGCAGATTGCCGAGATAACCATGTTACCATATACTACTAAGCGGACGAGTACGGATAAGATCAGACGAAAAGAGAGGAGGATCTGATGACATAAATTCACTGGTATAAATAGGCCTTCGCAAATAATAAAACCCGAAGACAATTAAAGTTGAACAACTCACTCTTTTTGACATCAAACCTTAATATATTGAGTCGAGATAAATGCTATCCATGAGAAAGCATGGAATGAATCTCGTCTATGTATTTCTAAACTTCACAGTTCACACCAATTGATCATCACAAATGACAAATACCACTCAATCAAGACTTTACCCCTTTTCTGGTGCCTAAGACAAGCAAGCTTTTTTTTTTTTTTCTTATTATATTAGCACTCATTGACTAGTACTACCATCCCTTTTACACATCAAAAGAATTTCTTTCTCCTCTAAATTTTTGAACTTCTATCTAAGGAATCATTTGACAACACTTCTTATGAAAGCACACCTTGACCTAGAGCAGCTTCTATGATATCACTATGGAGCGGTACAAACTTTGTCTCGTTAAGCTTCTGAGTAATCGGTCAATCACCTTCGAAAACAGAGACCCTTACCCACATTACCAAGTGATGCCTAGCTTTTAAAAGCATATATAGTTTCATCTATTTGGAAAAGAAGTCTGTAAATAATTTTTAACTTACTTTAGCTTACATATTCAAAATGTAACAAGAGCTTTTGTGTGAACTACCTTTACTAAGGTTCACTCTTTATAATAATTTTGTCCTTATCAATGATATCATATATGGGTCCGAGTGTACTTCATGTTTCATAGTCATGCATTTTCTAATCATGGCTTTGATTGCGCGTAAAGGCCGTCGTCATTTTGACTTTGATAGGTCGGATTGTAAGGGTGGGAATTGGGTAAGTCAATCTATGGCCCAACCCATGATACACCCATGTGGGCTGGATCCAACTGATCTAAAATGAGTCCAATTAAACTTGAGCTACGAAATTGGGCTGGACTATTAGCGTGGATTTGGAAGCCTGATCTATCCAACACGATCTCCTAAGTGTGGGTGGACTAGATTGGATGTGGGTTGGCTTGATCTTATCCAATCGGACTTCCTAAGCAATGTCACAAAGTTAGAATTTGGAAAAATCGGTCCAATGAGCAAATCTCAAGTAGACAAAAAAACTGAAAAATTTGCGAAAGATATATTAATTTTGTTAATATATAAAATATAATGTCAATATATAATATAAAAAATCTATAAATATATAATATAAAACAAACGAGTTCCACTTAGTAAGGTATACTTTTCTTGAAAATATGTGATTAATTGCTACTTAGATTGTAATGATTTTTTTCAATAAATTAGAATCTATTCTTAAAAAATGCATTTAGATGAAAAAGTGTGATTAAGTCGCAATTTTTTTAAAAAATCATAAATTTATGTTACACTGCTCCTAAAAGACTTATCTTTATCTTGGGGGCTCTTGTAAACAACTGATAGCATGATAGTTACCCGCTTTCTTTGTGGCGCCGATGGTTCTGATTAACAATGAAGATGTCATCGACAAACATGTCCCTCAAGGTGTTGTAATTGTACCCCACTTGGTCCATACAACCAACAGAGATAATTGCTGATACGGTGCCGAAGGAATATTCCTCTAGTGAAGAAAGGAGATTAAAGATAGATGTTCTTTTCATCACCGTCCCACACCATGGTTGAGATTTTTATGGCAGAGGGTGTGCTCGAGTATGGTAGGGTGGTGTGCACCTAGCTGTGGAAGTGGGTAACGACCATGAACCAACTATCTAGTACAGTTGATTTGCTTCTTAGCTTTTAATTGGGAGGTCTCAAGTTATATTCTTGGTTGGAGCCTAAAATTTTTTTTGGGATATTTATCCCCGATCCGTAAGATTACTTCTTCGGATGATCAGGTGGACATGCATTTCTTATCTAATTAGGCATAATTATCGACAAATATCTATACTGGTTCAAAGAAAAGAAGTGGGCAACGACCTAGCTGTTGAAAGGGACAAAATGATAAAAGTCCGGTAGTGGCAGAAGGCCTCCGTTACTTTAATAAAAGAGGAATGATATTCCTTACATCACATGGAATGTGGTTTAGAAAATAGAAAAAAAAATCTTTTTAGGATTGGGTCCATCATATCTGACATGTTCATACAATTTGATTTTTGATCAGATGATCTAAAAAAAAAATCTAGTCCGAGTAAATAATAAACGCCCAATAAAATGGAACCTAATTTTTTACTTTTTAAATTTCTTTGGGCATTCAATCGGAGATTGGACAAAAAATGAAGCCCCGATAAATAGTAAATACCCAATAAAATGGAACTTAGTTTTTTTTTTTTTTTTAAATGACATTCAACTAAAGATTGGATCGTACAAACATGTTGGACATAATGGACTCAACTTTAAAAAACTTTCTTTTTTTTTTTTTTTAAAGATTATACATCATATGGAACTTTCTGTTAGAATATGATGACTACCAAATCCACAAATAACGGAAGTTTATCCCTATCTTAGGTGGGATTCGAATTCAAATATCTTTGACTTGGTCTCCCCACGTTGATATCAAGGTGGAGTAGAAGTGTTACCTTGGGTTAACCATCGGAACACACATTCCTCTCTTGCTTGTTGGGACAGTTATTCTTGAAGTGGCCAAACCTCCCACAACCGTAGCAAGAATCAGTAGAAACCTTCTTTCCTTTATTTTGAAATTTGATCTTAAATTGTGGCTTTCGTGGTCCATTGAAACGATTTTGAGCAATAAGCTTTCGATGCGCAGCATTGACCTCTTCTAGATTCATCTCTTGTCCTTTTATTTTAGCCAATATATCATGCTCAATTGCTAGTCTAATTGGCATATCTGTGACAGTTAAAGTAGTACCGCTCATTCTCAATGTTGTGGCTGCCATATCAAGTAAATGTGGTAAACTATTTAATATAGTTGCCACTTGTATTTTTTCTAGAATTTCAATTCCAACAACAGATAGATCCTTAGCCATGATAATCATCTTATTAACATACTCAATCACGCTATCACCTTCTTGCATCTTACAGGTGTTGTAACGATATCAAATGAGTTGAATATTTACCTCAGTCTTAATGTCATATTTCTCCTTGATAGCTTTCCATAGTTCATTGGACGTATTATAAATTTTAAAAAACTTTATTAAGTTGTCTTTCATGAACATGAGCACGAGGCTCTTACCTTTTTTATCATCCGATAACCATTGATTCCGTTTTTTTTTTTTCCACATCGGTGGAATTATCACTAAGCTCTGGAATAGTGGTATCGATTACATATTCTATATTACCATAGATAAATTCATATATAATCTTTCGGTGCCACATATCATAATTGGTTATATTTAACTTATCAAGTTTTGTCAATTCCGCCACAATGAGCTTACTGGCCATTAGGACTGGAATAATATTGTAAAATAAATAATTTGAATCGGTTATTATTTTCAAAATAAGCATGATTATTATAGGAAAAAATAAATTTAATATTCATCTTAATTAATTTCAACATATTTTTGTGAATAATATTGTCAATTTTGTTCTATTTTATTTAATTTGTGAGTGAAATATATGAAGTCTAAATTAAGCAATAAAGATAAACATATGCAAAATTATACTCAAATACAACTGAAACATTAATACTTTAACTAATATTTTACAACTACGACAGTGATATGACAAGATTAAATGTACTAACAATGATTAATTAGAATTAATAAGCATGTATGATTCAAAATATATAAAGATAACAGCTTTCTAATAATACGTACGAAAACTGTAATCACAGGAAATTAAATTCAATTAATAGCTTTTCTTTTATTAGAGTATTAGGTGGTCAACAAACTGTAATCACAACTAAATATACTTATAATACAAAAAATCTCAACACAACAACTAATTAGACAATATATAATGTAAATGTTATAAGAACTAAAGGTACGAATAAAAACTCTTTTATAAATCACATAAGTAACAAACGTGCCAAACAGGAAGATGGTCACTAAAGAAATGTAATACTTACGTGTAGTAAAGTGCATGAATGATGCATGGGATTCAGAACTTGTCTTATGTGAGTTAAGTAATAAGGGGTATGAACATAAATGACATTTAAATAAGGTATAAGTGCAAACACCCACATATGAACTAAGAAACTTCAAGGAAATAGTATGTACGATTGGGAAGGGGTGAATGATTTCAAATGATGCAGGTGCAGAGATTAATTATAGCATCTATGGTAGGTAAACTTTACTTATTAAAATATAGAGTTTTCTTTACTTACTGCAATGGAAAAACACTTTAATGGATACAGGTTCTAGGGACAGTAACATGGGTATTCAAACGTATCTGTCAAAAGTAAAAGCAGGTGAAAGAAAAATTATATATTAATAAGCACCTTAAAATGTATCTGACAAGGGTATGTGTTATAAGTCAATTTAATTTTATGTGGTTATAGCTTTCATACGTATTATTAAAAAGTTATTATCTTTATATATTTTGAATCATGCATGCTTATTAATTCTAATTAATTATTGTTAGTACATTTTAATCTTGTCATATCACTGTTGTAGTTGTAAAATATTAGTTAAATTATTAATGTTTTACTTGTATTTGAGTATAATCTTACATATGTTTATCTTTATTGCTTAATTTAAACTTCATATATTTTATTCACAAATTAAATAAAATAGAATAAAATTGACAATATTATTCACAAAAATATATTGAAATTAATTAAGATGAACATTAAATTTATTTTTCCTATAATAATCATGCTTATTTAGAAAACGATAACTAATTCAAATTATTTATTTAACAGTATTATTCTAGTCTTAATGGTCAGTAAGTTCAATGCGACGGAATTGGTAAAACTTGACAAGTTAAATGGAACCAATTATGATATGTGGCACCGAAAGATTAGATATGGACTTATCCATGATAATATAGAATATATAATCGATACTATTATCCCAGAACTTAGTGATAATTCCACCGATGTGGAAAGGAAAAAACGAAATAAATGGTTATTAGATGATAAAAAAAGTAAGAGCTTCATACTCATGTTCATAGAGGACAACTTAATAAAGTTTTTTAAAACTTATAACACGTCTAATGAACTATGGAAAGCTATAAAAAAGAAATATGACATCAAGACTGAGGTCAATATTCAACTTCTTTTTCATCTTTACAACAAGTGTAAGATGTAAGAAGGTGATAGTGTGATTGAACATGTTAATAAGATGATTGTCATGGCTAAGGATCTATCTACTACTGGAACTGAAATTTTAGAAAAAATACAAGTGGCAACTATATTAAATAGTTTACCACCTTCACTTGATATGACAGCCACAACATTGAGAATAAGCGACTTTAACTATCACGGATATGCCCGCTAAACTAGCAATTGAGCATGATGTATTGGCTAAAAGAAAGGGACAAGAGGTGAACCGAGAAGTGGTCAATATTGCGCACCGGAAGCCTATTGCTCAAAATTGTTTCAATGGACCACGAAAGCCACAATTTAAGAACAAATTTCAAAATAAAGGAAAGAAAGTTCTTGTTGGTGCTTGCTACGGTTGTGGGAGGTTTAGACACTTCAAGACTAATTGTTCTAACAAGCAAGAGAATAAGGGTGAAAATAAACATCCAGAAAATAGAAGAACTGGAAAGACATAATTTGTCGACATAATAGAATGTAACGTTGCCTTGGCTAATTCAAATGATTAGTGAGTCGACTCTGGCGCAATTCGGTATATCGGAAAGACAAAGAAAGGGTTGGTGTCGCTAAAGAAGCTCAATGCTGGAAAACAGAGTGTACATGAGAAATAACACCTACCTCGATATGGAAAGTGTTGAAACTTATAGGCTGGATCTTGGGGATAACATATCATGGTCTTTAAGGATTTGTTTTATGCACCTAAAATCTGGCAGAACCTGATCTCTGTACCGGCACTAATGAAGAAAGGCCTTGAAGTAAGGTTCTATAATCAAAGGGTGTCAATAGGGAAGGATAAGAAAGTACATGCTATGAAAAAATTTATTCTTGAGCATGATTTATTTTGTATCTCTATAATTGACAATGATAATAATAATATAGAAGTTTTTGAGTATTCATTGTGTACTTTATCAGAATGTGATCTATGACATTTTAAATTAGGACATACTAGTAAATCTAAAATGGAACAAATGATAAAATTGAATATGTTATCGGGATTGACCAAGGTAGAGGTATCACCTTGTGAACATTGTTTAATCGGAAAAATGGTTAAGAAATCCTTCTCTGTAGGATATAGATCACAAGAATTATTAGAGTTGGTTCATTCAGATATTTGTAACCCTCTAAGTAAAAAGACATATAATAATAAAGAATATTTCATAATTTTCATAGATGATTATTCTAAGTTTGCCTATGTCTACTTAATCTCTGCAAAGTCAGAAACATTTAGTTATTTTAAGAAATATAGAATGGAATAGAAAGACAACTTGAAAAGAATATAAAGGTATTAAGGACTGATTGAGGTGGGGAATATAACTCAAGAAAATTTGAGTTATATTGTGAATAATATGGAATTAAAAAACATGTCATAATGCCTTATACGCTGCAACAGTGTAACGACCCGCCATCCTATGACCGGAGACCCGATCACTAAATGGATGTCGGCCCATTAACTGCGGGTTCACACCCGGATCTCACACAACAAATCTGGAGGAGTAAGCGCTAAACAAGGCTAAATATAACAATCACACGGACTACAAATATATAACAAGTGCGCATGAAGGAAGATAACAATGTCCGTATACAGTCCAACAATAATTACATGGTCCAACAAATTAAATATGTACAGGCAGAAGTAAAGTACAACAACATCGGGGCATACCCCGGAACTGAGACAGCTGCTGGCCCGCACACCGGGAAGACACCACACGCCGCCACACGCCGCGAGGTCCACACCTGAAATCGCAGGGAGTGAGCCACACCAGAATTGGGCTCAGTAGGGATCATCCGATCCCCTGCCTCCTACTCACACACCCACAAGTGCAACAATACGGATATATGGCAATTAAGCAAAGCAGTAAACATAGCACCCAAATTTGATATGAAACATACGCATAAGCAGTGTAGCAGGAATAGTTCTAAGCAATCCGAAGAACCCAACACAAAGTCACGTCTCACAGCCAAAGTCCTCAAAGCGACCGAACCACACCGTCGATCGAAGTTAAACGTCGCCTCACAACACTACCACCACTACTCACGCCTGTCCACCCCTATAGTGTTCCGGGGCACTGTAGGGTGAGGCAGTGAGTCAAACTAGGACTAACTGGGACCAGCGAACCACCACTGCCCAGCTACGTGTGCACACAAGCAGTCTAGACTACTGTCCTACCGACCAGATTTCCTCCACACCAGGCCTCGGCGCTTCAGGAGGGCCCTGGGGACCGGCGAACCCCCGTCAAGCCGAAGCTACAGGAACTACCCACAACCCTAACCTCCCGGGCCGCGTCAGGCCAAAGGGCGAAGGGTACCACTCGTAACCTTGATCAAAGGTCACATCAGGCCCAGTGGCTACATGGGTAAAACAACTCCAACAGTACCACAACCAGCTCCACAGCAAGAAACGCGCCGGAAGCTGCCACGACAAACAGGGAAACCCCGACCCGCTGAGACTAAACAGCAACCCTTTGGATAGCACACCGGCTACTCCGGCCCGACGGGCTCAAGGTGGTTCTGCTTCCCTCAGCCAAAGGTAAAACACAACATGTACCCCTCCTCCACCGGTACGGCACAATGCCTCACAGACACCATGGCTCACCCCCATTGGCCCATGGTGACAGACGTAAACCACAGTAGTTCCAATTCCATATCCGCATAAACACACACACATACATGATGTAATTCCATTCACGCAGAAGTCCTCAGTTTCAGTATACAACTTAAAGCGTGCATTCGAACCATCCAATCGTGAAACATGTGTTAAATAACAGGAGTTAAGCAGGTCTGTCTTGAATCGCGTCGACCGAGGTCGACGCCATTCAAGCCCCTAAAACAGGTTCATTAAAACCAGATTATTCCTTAAACCACGTCGACATGGGAAGCCGCCCTTTAAAACGCGTCAGAGTCCACAGACGCCATTCACCCCAGAATTCCATATTTGCAGAAGCCTCAGTCGGGGTGATTTCCAGCCTAAAAGGCGTCATGATGGTCCAACGTCCTTCTAAAAGGCGTCGTCCATACATGACGTCTTTTAGCACCAAAACCCCGTACAACGAAACCTCGAACAGGGAGGTTTCTGCCCTAAAAGGCGTCGTACTGCCCTGACGTCCTTCTAAAAGGCGTCGACCGGGCACGACGCCGTTTAGTGCCAGAAACCTGGTTCCCTGTTTTAATCCGATGGTTCCACCTTTAACCCCAAGCACCCCGAAAATGCCTAAAACAGAAGGGGGAGGAAAGGGAAATCGACTATCACAAGCATGCTACAATTCCACAATCCCTAACACGGCCATTCCCACGAGAAAACCCCCTAAACATGCTCAGTCTATCCCAAAACATATCATGCCACGCCAAGGAAACCATAAGCAAGATAATCACGATTCATGCAAGGTTCGTCCCCCTACCGGTTCTTGAACTCCTCCAAACTCCGTGCCGCCGACCCGCCGCACCGCAGACCGCCGCCGGTACCCTCGAGGACGCCGCCACTCCGCCGGGACGTCGGCCGCCGTCTGGAGAATGGAACGCCGCGAAGGAAGTGGTGGACGTAGAGGTGAGAGGTAAGGAGGTATTGGAGTGATGGAAGAGGAAGAAGAGGAAGGGAAGGGAGAAAGGAGGGCGGAAGGGGGCGGAGAGGGCGAAGAGAGAGAGGGTGGAGGTGAAGAATGAGGGAAAGAAGGGGAGGCTCGCGGGGTCAATCTGAATCTGGTTAAAATGCGTCGATCGAGACAGACGCCAATCAGTCTGACAGGACGGGCCGTACTGACAGCGCTCTGAAACGCGTCGCTCATCACGGACGCCATTTAGACGACAGGACAGGCCGTACTGACAACGCTCTGGCGCCGTACACTGACATCGCAGGGGTCGCAGTTTGAATCGCGTCGACCATCATGGACGCCGTTCAGACGATGTGACAGGGGCCGTACTCTCGCGGCCCGAAACCCGCCCACGTGGCGCCCACGTGGCACAACACTAAGCAGACCTAAATGGCGTCCACACAACCTGACGCCTTTGGAAAGGCGTCGAGCAGTGCAGACGTCATTCAGTCAGGATTCACAAGGCCCCTCAGGGTCGAAACCAGGGGATCCGGCCCGAGCCCGACCCAAATACTGAACCCGAAACCTCAGTCCTTACAAACAGAATGATGTGATAGAAAGAAAAGATAGAATATTGATGAATGTTGTTAGATGTATGCCATCGCATTCAGGTCTCCTTAAAAATTTGTGGGGAGAGACATTGCTTACAGCAAACTATATCTTGAATAAAATTACCACTAAGTCTGTTGAGAGTACACTTTATGAATTATAGAATAGGAGGAAACCACATTTGAGTCATTTCAAGAAGTAGGGGTTGGTGGCCCATGTTCTCATTCCAAGTCAACTTAGAGAGATAAGTTGGAATCTAAGACTCTCAAATGTAGATTCATAGGATATTGCGACAAATTATTTGTATATAGATTTTTCTTTAAGGAGAAATTGATCATTGAATGTAGGGATGCAATATTTTTAGAAAATCTAAAGGTAGAAGAACCTTGTGAAAATGAGAAAGAACATCTGCGTATACTAGATGATGACTATTACAATGATATCCCTAGAAATGATCAAGAAATTGAGGAAGCACCTCAACAAGAAATAAGAAATGAATAGAATCCTATGAACGAATCATAACCTGACATACCTACAGTTGGCAACAAAAGAACTAGAATTCCACCAACATAGATGGATGATTATTATTCATGCTCATGCGAACCTTCATATCTAACAGTAAACATAGATAAGGAAAATTATATAGATCCAGTAAATTATAATGATGCGATAAAATCACAGAAATCAAATTCGTGGCTAAAAGCCATGAAGGAAGAAATGAACTCTATGAAAAATAATGAAGTGTGGGAACTATGTGATTTACCTAAGAATAGAAAAGCTATTAGGTGCAAATGGGTATTCAAGAAAAAGCTTCGTGTTGATGGATCGATTGATAAATTCAAGGTCCGGTTAGTTGCCAAAAGTTATAATCAAAAGGCAGGTATCGATTTTCAGGAAACATATTCTCTAGTAGCTAAGTTTGCATCTATAAGAATTATCTTGGCTGTTATTACATATCTTGATTTAGAGTTATTCCAAATGAATGTCAAGACTGCGTTCATCAACGGAGAGTTGAAGGAAGATATATACATGAAACAACCTGAAGGATTTTAGGAGGAAGGCCAAGAAGAAATGGTATGCAAGTTAAATAAGTCCATATATGGTTTGAAACAATTTTCTCGATAATGGTATCTCAAATTACGAGACAATTATTCAACTTAGGTTTGTTGCAAATAAGTTGGATAATTGTGTATACGTCATGAAAAGTAGGAGCAGTTATACCATATTATCACTATATGTGGACGATATTTTGCTCGCCGGAAATGACATAGAGATGTTAAATAAAATCAAATCTGAATTAAGTGAAAAATTTGAAATGAAAGATATGAGTGAGACATCCTATGTTCTTGGTGTACAAATTCTAAGAGATAAAAAGTCTAAAATGTTATGTATAAATCAGGAGAAATATTTACGGTCTGTACTCAAGAAATTTGGAATGCATAACTGTAATTCGGCACCTACACTGTTAGTTTATGGAAAACGGTTAGGAAAAGAACAATGTCTTGGAGAGGGACACGGTTCGCTCAAGGTGCCATATGTTGAAGCAGTTGAAAGTTTGATGTATGCCATGTTGAATACAAGACCAGACATAGCATATACAGTAAGCTTGGTAAGTCGATATCAAGCTAATCATGGTCCAGTACATTGGGAAGCTATTAAAAGAATTATGAAATATCGGAAATGAAGTTTACACCACAAATTGGTTTATCAAGCTGATATACTTGGTTATTCAGATACAGACTTTGGAGGAGATAAAGATGACAGAAGGTCCACATCGGGACACTTGTTCATCTTTAGTGGTGCAGTTGTTTCTTGGAGTAGCAAGAAACAAGGGTGTGTTGTAAGATATACATAGGAAGTTGAATAAGTTGCATGTTGCATGGCTACTACTCATGTAGTCTGGATAAGACGATTTTTGACATATTTAAATCTCAACTTGATAGAAGGACCAATTGAGATTTACTGTGATAATCATGTAACAATTAGCTTGATTAATAGTAGAGCGAATAGCTCAAGAGAAAAATATATAGAAATTCAATATCATTATATACATGATATTATGCAAAAATGAGAAATAAATGTGACTTATATTCCCACTAGTGACATGATTGTGGATCTATTGACAAAAAGTATACCAGTAAAAAGTTTTGTCAAATATGTAGGTTTGATGGGACTTGAGAATATATAAGTGAAGAAATATTTTTCATGAATAATGAAAGTGATGATACATTTCATGGATAGTGGAAATGTGTCGGAAAGAATAGAGCATTAATACATCTCACGGATAGTGGGAGTATATTCAAAATTATTTTGATCTTGATGGCCAAGTTGGAGATGTTAGAGTGCGATGACTGCTAAGTCCACAAATAACGAAAGTTTATCCCTATCTCCGGTGGGATTCAAATTCAAATATCCTTGACTTGGTCTCCCACGTTGATGAAATGACGGAGGCGGTTCCGAGGAGGGGGCGGAGATGGTTAATAGAAATAGTCTCTATAAATAAGAAACCAAGGTAGAGTAGAAGTCTTACCTTGGGTTAACCATTGGAACCCACAATCCTCTCTCTCTCTCTCTCTCTCTCTCTCTCTCTCTCTCTCTCTCTCTCTCTCTCTCTCTCTCTCTCTCTCTCTCTCTCTCTCTCTCTCTCTCTCTCTGAAAGACCCTTCACTTTCTACACCACATGCACTACATCAAATATAACTCAAAAGAGAGAGACATTAAAGGTAACTACTAATATGGAGTTATGGGAGAGAAAGAGTGAATAGAGACATCTTGGAGGGAGGAAAGGGGGTGAGAAGAAAATTGTGATGAGAGAGAGAGATGAAAAGAGAGTAACGCAAATGAGAGAAGAGTAGAATATAGGCCATGTTGGCCAACTCATAGCACATTCACGAACACGAATAGGTCAAATTTAGGATAACTTCCTTTTTAAAAGTCACTTTTGACCTGTCTAATATTCGATTGGTAAAATCAGATGGCATGCATACATTGCATCCCTTTCTCCCCTCGCAAAAGTTTACAAGACTTAATCCGTGCATGTCATTTAGGCAGTGATCCCCCACAACAGATGGAGCAGCAAATCTTACCCACCTGCTCAAATCCACTCCTAGTCGATGGCGGAATTTTGAAATAATACACATGGCCTACATGGGCATTTGGCCATGGAATATTTTGAGTGCAGGTTAATTATGGTGTATAAAGGCATATGTGATTTTTGTTAGGGATTTTCGAAATACCTGGAGCGGAAGCCATCCCTAACGCAGAGGTAGACGATGCCGGAGTCGATCCCCACGCGCAGCGGACCTCGAACAAGAACGCACGAACTCCGGACGGGGAGACGGTGTAAACCCACGCACTGTCTCCACTGGTTTCCTCTCTCTATTCGTCTTAATGCGTATAACCTAATGGGGAGTCACAGGCTTCTTTTATAGAGAGGAGGGACCAGTCCCGTTCTTACTTCTAACAGTATCCTACCCATTACAGGATCCTTATTGGGCGCCTAATGGGTTAAGCCCAATCATATTCCATTAATTGGATGCCTAATGGTGTGCAAGTGTGCAGCCCAGTAAACACAAGTGGACCACTAATTGGATTAAAACCCAACATTCTCCCACTTGGTCCAACTTGTCTTAAGCACATCTTTTGAAAACATACTTATAGTATAAATATATATAGTTTCAAAAAGACTCTTGAAGATTTGACATCATGGGCATACACCTGAAGAGAAAACCACGGTATGCGCGCGCACGATAAAACAAAACTACACACCATTCCAATTAACGGAATCTTAAAGGTTCAAAAACAGTAAATCAAATGACATGAGTCATGGCGGTAAATGCATTCAATTACACACCACCTTCCATGTACCACAATGCCACCAACTTACTATAATTGAACATCAAATATGGAACTGTAGATAAACTCAAACATAATGTTTATCTATTGGTCACCACTTAAATATACAATCTGCCATCCAAAATCCATGACCAACATGTATACAAAATAAATGGAAAAGGCAGAAAGTAATAGAAGAATCACAACATATCGAGAGAACTGACAAGACCCATCCGAATCACATGACTACAAAAAGTGCTAGCAGGTAGTCCTTTCGTGAGTGGGTCAGCAACCATAAGATCCGTTCCGATATGTTCTATAGACACTTCTTGATTCTTCACTCTGTCTCTAAGAGCAAAATACTTAATGTCTAAGGCTCTACCACCTTTGGACGCCTTATTGTTCTTAGAGAAGAAGACCGCAGCGGAATTGTCACAATATATCCTGATAGGTCTGGAGACAAAGTCAATGAATGATAGACCTGTGAACAGATTCCGCAACTGCATGGCCTGTGCACTAGCCTCAAAACAAGCAATGAACTCAGCTGCCATCGTGGAAGCCACTGTTATACTCTGCTTCTCACTGCACCAAGTGATAGCTCCTCCTGCCAGGAGGAAGATGTATCCTGTAGTGGACTTCCTCGAATCAAGGCAGCCGCCAAAATCAGCATCAGAATAGGCAACGACCTCTAGCTGATCTGACCTTCTATAAGTGAGCATGAAATCTAATGTGCCCTTAAGATACCGCATGACTTTCTTGGCAGCTTTCCAATGATCCATGCCTGGGTTGCTCTGGTACTTGCTGAGCATACCCACGGCAAAAGCTATATCTGGACGTGTACAAGTCTGAAGGTACATTAAGCTCCCAACGGCTGAAGCATATGGGATAGGCTCCATCTGCTTCCTTTCTAAGTCGTTCCTGGGATACTGTAATTCACTGAATTTATCACCTTTTACAATGGGTACTTTATCAGGTGCGCAGGACTGCATGTTGAACCTTTCCAAGACTTTTGAGATGTAAGCCTTCTGAGAGAGACCAAGAGTGCCTGAGGGTCTATCTCTAGTGATTTCAATGCCCAAAACATAGTGGGCATCACCCATATCTTTCATCTCAAAGTTCTTAGAAAGGAAAGCTTTGGTTTCGTGCAACAAACCAAGATCACTGCTGGCAAGCAAGATGTCATCCACATACAAAAGCAAGACAATGAAACTACTCCCACTGATCCTTAGGTACAAACATTCATCAATGATGTTTTCCTTAAACCCAAAGGACAGTATGATTTCATTGAACTTTATGAACCATTGGCGGGAGGCTTGCTTAAGTCTGTAAATGGATTTCCTTAATTTGCATACCAAGTGTTCTTTACCTTCAGCACGAAACCCTTGAGGTTGCTCTATATACACTTCTTTATCTAGGTCCTCATTGAGAAAAGCCGTTTTCACATCCATCTGATGTAACTCCAGGTCAAAATGAGCTACCAAGGCCATGACTATTCTGAATGAGAGTTTCTTGGAAACTGGAGAGAACGTCTTATCATAGTCAATGCCTTCCCTTTGAGTGAAACCCTTAGCTACCAATCTGGCCTTATATCGTTCAACTTTGCCTTTAGCGTCCACCTTAGTTTTGAATATCCATTTACATCCAACAAGTTTGGACCCTTTAGGCAAGTTAACGAGATCCCAGACTTGGTTTTTTAGCCATAGAGTCAAGCTCTTCTTTCATGGCTTCAAACCAATAGGCAGATTTTTCACTCTTCATGGCTTGTGAAAACGTCACTGGATCATCAATGTCACCCATGTCTACACTATCCTCCTGTAGGTATACTATGAACTCATCAGATATGGCAGGTCTCCTGACTCTTTCAGATCGACGCAATGTTGGCCCCTGATCCACCTGAGGAGGTGGTTGGTCAACAACAGCGACATCTTCTGGCTCTGGAGCAACCTAGGGTGGACCAACTGCAACTATTTGCTCCCCTAGGATTTCATTCCGAGGAATGAATATGGGAACAACGTTGTCAGTTGTTACAGGTATTTCAACCTGATCCTGTAACTCCTCAAAAGAAATCTCTCGAGAAGGTCCACTCCCACTAACTCCGCCATCTTCAAGGAACCTTGCCTTATCTGTTTCTATAATGATGGGAACATGGGATGGGCAATAGAATCTATACCCTTTTGATCTCGCTGGATAACCAATGAAGAATCCACTGGTTGTTCTGAGATCAAAAGCCTTTTCCTGTGGACTGTATGGCCTAGCCTCAGCTGCACACCCCCACGTGCGCATATAGCTCACAGAAGGTTTCCTACCACACCATAACTCATAGGGAGTCTTAGGCGCAGCCTTCGTAGGAACCTTATTCACAATGTGAGCAGCTGTCTTAACGGCTTCGCCCCACAAGGATAAAGGAAGGGTAGAATGACTTAACATTGCCCTGACCATTTCTTTAAGCGTTCGATTCCTTCTTTCTGCAACCCCATTCTGGTATGGGCTGCCAGGAGTAGTGTACTGAGGTACAATACCCTCTTCTTTAAGGAATTTAGCTAATGGACCAGGCCTTTGTCCCATCTCAGTATACCTACCATAGTACTCGCCACCTCTATCAGACCTGACTATCTTGATTACTTTTCCTGATTGTTTATCTACTTCCTTCTTGAAATCCTTAAAGACATTAAAAACATCTGCCTTTTCAAGAAGTAAATAGAGATACATGAATCTAGAATAGTCATCTATAAAGGTGACAAAGTACCTCTCACCAGTCAGACAGGGTGGAAAAGGACCACAGATATCAGTGTGAATTATTTCTAAAATTCCAGAACTCCTTGTGGCATCTTTATTAGGCGTGTGTGTTTGTTTTTCTTTAATGCAATCAGCACATGTCTCGAAGTCAGTGAAATCCAGAGTGTGTAACACTCCTTCTCCCACTAACCTTTTGAGCCTCTTAATGGAGATGTGTCCTAATCTCCTATGCCACAACATGGATGAATTTTCATTAACTCTACCACGCTTGTTGCCAGTAAGGACCGAAGTATGCAGGGTGTTATGAGATTGTTCAATCACATTGCTAAGACACAATTTATACAAACCATCAGATATAGAACCAGTACCAATAACAATAGAATCCTTTATTAATTAAACTGAAGAGTTTCCAAGTTTGACTTGAAAACTTTTTGAATCAAGTCTTGATACTGAAACCAAATTTCTACTAAAATATGGTACATAAAAAGTGTCTTCTAAATCTAGAACAAATCCTGATTCCATAACTATCCTATAAATTCCTACGGCCTTGACTTGTGAGCGCGTCTTATTTCCTGAAAAGATGCTCCGCTCACCCTCATTCGGAGGCCTTTGGAAAAGGAATCCCTGTATAGAAGTGGCAACATGCACAGTAGAACCTGAGTCAATCCACCATGTACTCTTTGGAACATTAACTAAATTAGACTCATAGCAAACATAGGATGTATGCTCTCGAACACTACCACTAGTGTATTTCATTGAGGACAGTTTAGCCATTAAAGTTCTGGCTTTGGCCTTATCAGAATTAATGAATTGTTCCTCAATAGCCTTAAGAAATCCACTAGTAGTAGTCTGATCTAGGATAGATCCCTTAATGTTCTGTCTAACGTGTCCCTGAAGGAACAGAAGACAGAGACGATTGAATTTTTCCCATTTTTCATAATGAGTCTGCTGTTCCAACGAGCTTTCTGGAGTAAGTGGAGCCGGTATAACCTCACGTAATGCTAAATCTAAGTCCATGCAGCCTAGAGCAAATTGTACCCTTTGTTTCCACTCAGTGAAATTAGTGCCATTCAGGTACGGCACACTAGCATTAAATGGTGCAAACAAAGGAGAAGCAGCTGAAATAAAACAAACACATGCTCACATATAAGGCAATGGATCTAAAATATTGCAAGTAATGAGGCAAACATATATGCAAAGTAATTCAACAACATAAAGAGAACTACTTTATCAAGTCGTCCGATAGCTTCATAGACGAACTCTCCGAATTAACTTAAGCGATAAAACTAAAACTTATAAACATTTTGATATCAAGAGAGCGTACCTTTGGGTACATAACTCTCGAGAATCGCCATGTAGATAAATTTTATTTTATCCTGCTCATGACATGAAAATAAACACTCTTTTGGGAGTTAAATTTACAATCAAGTCATGAACACAAGTATTTGAAATTATTTTAATTTCTTAACGAGCATATTTTATTATTCTCCATGCATAAGGTCACTTTGGTGATCTACTTACACACTTTGAATATTAAAACATCCTCTCCCATTTAAAATGATAACAAATATCTAAATGCTCATCAATAATGCTATTTAAAATTTAATATGGTAATATTTTATCAATCTTCGTGATTAGTACCACTTTGGTGGTCAAACTAATCATTTAGAAATCAAAATTTACCACGAAACTATATAATAGCATTAATAAACACATAACATGAGCAAAAAGGACATAAACACAATAATTAATGCAATCTTAAGTGGAGATATTCATACATGATTAAAACTGTAAAGAGGACAAATAATCACAAAAATATCTCCTAAATTTACAGCAATAATTATTGATTCTTAAACAACATTAATCATGCTTAAAACTACATTAAAATGGCTACTTAACAAGTTTATAGCATGCTGTTACATATATGTCTTTTTTTTGTTTGCAGAAAGAAAACTGAATTGCAAACATAGCCTGAACAGTTTACAGAAAAGTCCTGATTTGTAAACATACTTTGCAGTTTGCATGAACAATCATAAATTGCAAACATATCCGTTTTAATTTGCAGAAACAACTTAAATTGCAAATATATCCGTTTCTGTTTGCAGAAATAACCAAAATTACAAACAGATTATCAGAAATTGTGTATGTATCCAAGCAGATTTAAAATATGATCTTTTATCCTTTAAAGATCACTAATGGGCCTAAAAATGGGTCCAGAAATATGGGCCAAAGATCCAGAACTTAATGGATCATCAAATGACCATTAGTGAATTTTAAAAGATAAAAAATAACTAAAGGAGTTTAAATTAAATGATTTTAAATCTTTTTAACTTAAAAGATACATCTACACAAACGGATATAAACGGATGCGGGTCCGGTTCTTAACGGATTAACGGATTCGATTTGAGTTAGATTAACGGATTCGGGTTGGATACTTAATCGGATCCGAATTCGGGTCTTAATGATATCCAAAGGGATATCGTACCCAGAATTCGAATCCAAGACCCGTTAACTTACATCCGTTAAGGAATTATCAAATGGATCCGTATTTCGGTCTTAATAAGATCCTAACGGATCTAATACCCAAAATAGGATCCAAATGATCTTTAACCAAGATCCGTTACGGATTTAAAATCTAACCCAAATAAAATCCAATGGTTTCTAAATACAAAGTTTCCTAAACTTAATGGTTTCTTAAACCCATCATCTTCAACCTCCCAAAAGGGAAAATTAGGGTTTAGAAATCTCAATTTAAGGAAACCCAAATTTTAGAAAATCCAAATTTTAGGAAACCGTCGCCGGAAACCGCCGAAACCCGGCCCGTCGGAACCCTCACCGGAACTCGCCCCCGCGCCGCCGCACCGCCGGACGCGGCCTTGTGCGCATGGCCCCCGCGCGGCCAGCGCCGCCGCGCGCAGGGCCCCCGAGGCGGGCCGCCGCCCTGGCGCGGCAGGCCGCCGGCCCCCCGCGAGGCAGGCCGCCGGCCCCCGCGCGACCTGCGCGCGGCCCCGCGCGGCAGGCCGCCGGCCCTTGCGCGGGCCTGCGCGGCGGCCCCGCGCGGCAGGCCGCCGGTCCCCGCGCGGGCCTGCGCGGTGGTCCCGCGCGGGCCGCGCTGGCCTGCGCGGCGGCCCCGCGCGGGCGCTGCAGGCCGCGCGGGCCAGCGCGGCAGGCCCCGCGCGGCCGCCTCGCGCGGGCGCTGCGGGCCAGCGCGGCAGGCCCCGTGCGGCCGCGTACGGCGCTGCGAGGCAGCGCCGGCCGCTGCCTCGCGCAGGGCCGCAGCGGTGTGCCAGCGGCCGTCCGCCCAACAGAATTTTTTTTTTTTTTTTAAACTAACCGGGAAGAATCCCGTAGATCGGAGCCCCAAAAAATTCCGACACGGACTATGATACCACTTGTTAGGGATTTTCGAAATACCTGGAGCGGAAGCCATCCCTAACGCAGAGGTAGACGATGCCGGAGTCGATCCCCACGCGCAGCGGACCTCGAACAAGAACGCACGAACTCCGGACGGGGAGACGGTGTAAACCCACGCACTGTCTCCACTGGTTTCCTCTCTCTATTCGTCTTAATGCGTATAACCTAATGGGGAGTCACAGGCTTCTTTTATAGAGAGGAGGGACCAGTCCCGTTCTTACTTCTAACAAGATCCTACCCATTACAGGATCCTTATTGAGCGCCTAATGGGTTAAGCCCAATCATATTCCATTAATTGGATGCCTAATGGTGTGCAAGTGTGCAGCCCAGTAAACACAAGTGGACCACTAATTAGATTAAAACCCAACAATTTTGACCTTTCTTTATAGGGAAAGTTTTGTTGTACATCATGATGTTTAAATTTTAATGAAGTCGATTGCACACCCCAATAAAGTATCTTGGAGCCACCTCATCAAATTTGCACACGATGGTGTGCACTAAATATCACTCTTCTTTTATAATAAGATCCCGGCCTAATGAGCACGTGACTTGATACTTATAAACTACACTAGCATTTGTAGAGCCCATTATGCAAGTGAAATGTTAGGCTGTCGGAAATAGTTCCTCAGTACTTAGCTGAACATTAGGATAATCCCACATCCCTAGTTTTTGTTGATCCACTCGCCCCTCAAACTCTCTTATAAATTAGATCAACTTCAGATGTAGCATTGAGATATTGATTGAATAGAGGGAGGTAGCCTTACTCTAAAAGTCAAACGAACATGCCCACATGTCCACTAATTAAGGTCTCTTCTAGATGCAAGGTTGCCAATTTGCAGTGATGCTCTGACCTAATGTGTTGAATTTGTATTTATTCATAGAAGGTACATTGATATGTACATCATTAATTGTAATCATGGGTTCAATTCTAGACCGTACTTGAATTAAGTGCTCTAATTCTCTTTTTTTTTTTTTTTGTAATCTAAAATATATTCCACTAGAAAGAGAGTAGCATTACAGAGTCGATAAGCCACTTCATAGAGACGCCAGGGGAGGGGGGAGGTCCGCATAGACCCAAGTGGCATGTGATTTGGAATGAAGAGCCAAATTTGCATAAGAATAGAGCATAAGAATGCTTTGGCTTCACTAACAAGAAGATGGGGGTCAGCACTCGGAATCGCCATGCACCAGATAGGAATGCCAAAAGAGTTCCTTGCCACCAAACCGATCTTATTGTTTCCATCTTTTGAAAGCACCATCTACATCACTTTTAACATATTTGTCAAGCGAAGGTTTCCAACTGACAGGGGTGGGCAACTTCATATAGTCCTTAGAAGGAGAGTTGGAGTGATTCCACAGATAACAGTCTCCTACTGTATCAGAGAAGGCTTGCATAGGAGTGGTGCGAGAGCCTTCCATAACCAGCTTGCACCTAGCTTTCCACAAATTCCACATGATTGCTTGATAAGAATTTGTTTGATGAAGCTCCATCCAATCCGTCATAAGCCCTTGAAATGTCCAAATTTAAAGCAAAGAAATCAATCTTCCCCCTCCTGTGGTTCATGGAATGAATCAATTCCTTGAGGATGATGATGCAATCTGACATTTGTCTTTTAGGGACAAATGCACCTTGGTATTGAGAAATAATTTTATCAAGAGCAGGTTTGGGCCTGCCTGCCATGATCTCGGTAACTACCTTGTACAGAGTGTTGCACAGACTAATCGGCCTGAAATCTTAAGGGTTGCTAGCAGGAGACAACTTGGGGATCAAAGTAATAAGTGTGTGATTCATACCCGGAGGTAGTCTAGCTGTTGAGAAGAAATGTTGGATCAACTGCACCACTTCTTTTCCAACTACGGACCAGCATTTTTGAAAGAATAAGGGAGGAAGCCCGTCAGGACTAGGAGCTTTCAAAGCACTATACCTGGGATAGCTCCTTTGATGTCCTCTTCAAAAGGGATTTTACAGAGCAGCTCGTTATCCTCATCAGTAATGGGGGGGTTGATCAGATTAAAGGATGTGAGAAGGGGAGGGGGTTGGGTTGAGTGGAAAAGGGATAGCAACCTTCCTCATAAAGTTTTGTAAATGGAACAGCTGAGAATTAGAGGGTTGGTTGCCACCATCTTTTTCCAAAGGATTAAGAGTGCAGTTCATATCACCCAGAATAAGGAGAGGGCCTTGGATTGAGTCAACACTTTGAAATGGATCTTTCCAAAATTGGTTCCTGTCCCTGACTGAAGGCGGAGCATAGATAGATATAAGCATACATGAATAATGCAAACTGGATGTGTCCACCTGACTAACAATCCAATTATTGTTGGCGCTATGTATGTAAATGTCACTTCTGGTTTCCACCACAACATGAGTCCCCATGCTCTGCCTTTATCTTCAACCACAAAATAAGTAGTAATATTCCTCCAACGAAAGAAATCAGAGGCTTTTTTGCTGTCTAACTTAGATTCAGAAATGAAGGTGATGTCCTGATTGAGGGAGTGGCTTAATCGGTCTATGTAGGAAGGTGTCGTGATGCCACCCAAGCCCCGACAGTTCCAAGAGAGAAATCTCATTGATCCCCTACGGCAGTTTAGAGTCCACCGCCACACCCTTTCCTGAGAAATTCGGAGCGACTAGAGATTTCTTATGTTTAGCTGAGGAAATAACTCTCGTAGATTTGTGCCTGGTTTGGTACTTGGGGGGGGCTTTTGGAGGTAGGGACATGAGGATGGGAGGGGGATGATGTTTTGTAAATGGGTAATACTTGCTACAATGCCATGCATTGTAATCTACTCGGATTGCAATGCATGGCATAGCAACCGTCCGATCTGATTTGGTCGGACGACTGTCGTGCAGCCCGTCTAGATTTAGGGGACGTTTTTTAATTTTTTTTATTTTCTGTTCATATTTTTTGACTTTTTTTGGAGCATCCGATAAAAAATTGAATAGTACAGGCGGATTGTTCGGGTCGACTCCCACGCGACTGTATAATTTTTTTTAAGCTAGACAAGTATAAAAATGTACAATCAAAAATTCAAGTCATTATGATACCCGACAATAGAGAATCAACTTCTGAAAGTCGAGACAAAAATTCAAATTAGACAGCCACAAAGTTGGCTTTCTGACCGAACAGACAGCCACCTAGCTGGCTGCCTGATGGTCATGAGGCCATCTGGTGGAACATATGACGATCATATGTCAAATAGTCATCGAGGTGGCTATCTCATACTAATGGCCAATGCGTAAGAACACATCGAAACTTAGATTTTTATAAGATTTTGAGATTTTCTTCAAAACAAGAAGGTTTCAAATTAAAAATAATAGCATTCTTATACAAGTTTAAGTTTTGAAATTATCAAAATATTTAGATTTTTCTATAGATACAAATTAAACCATGTGTGAGGGTAATCATTGCCTACTTCTTATGAATAAATCGATCTTCTCCGACGAAATCTTTCAACTCTACTACAAATCCAACAACTTTTAACCTTCTTTCTCAATCTCTAGACCTCCTAGAACATGTCACAAACACGATATCATTAATTCATAAGTCATAAACTACTTCTTCTTCTCTATTCTTCAAGAACAATGACAAAAGACTCACCTTCTTACTTAAATGTGGTTGTTAAGGTTTAATCACGTCTCTAAATACCTATATATAGAGTAAACACCCTAATTATAATTTTATACGGCCTCCACAGACCACCTTTGGATAAGATTAAGTTATCCTTCCATGAATTAGAGAGAATCATACTCTAAATCGAACTCTTCTCCTGCATCTCCACTTATCTTAATTGAACATTCAATTTTTCGAACCTAATAAATGAAAGAATCTATAAAATTAATCTTCTATAAAATTGTAGATCTCTTCGAACTCTTTCCAACGGTATTAACCACGCTAAAAATTTGATTTATACATTAGAAGTTATCGTCAAAATACTAACATGCTGTCATGAGCAAAAATTTCACTCAACTTAATAGACTACACCACCTATAAAATCAAGTTAATGAACTTACTCAATTAACTATATTATATTCTATTTATCTCTTTAATTATTATAAATTATTATTATTATTATTGTTATTTTAAAAAATATTGAGTATTACAAAACCAGTTGGTTTTACATGTGATAAGTCTCGTAGAGATTTTATGAATGATAACTCTACACTTTATAGTGGATGGAAAACGTCATATTTAGTCCCTGTCAAAATAGTAACCCGTGGTCCCTGGTCGAGTGGATCTAATTAGGATTTAGCAGATTTTAGTCCCTACAATATAATAGCGTTTCTCTCATTTTGGTTAGATTAAAGTTTCTTCTCCTATTTCAAAAGTGAGTCAAATGGCTTCATACGTCCAACAAACCTCATCTAGATGCGACTAGGTCATTTTGCGGTGATGTTTTATCTAATCTGAATTTGGTCTTATCATCCATTCGTTTTAGATGAACTGGGAAAATCCATATATACCTATGATAATAGAGCCAAAGACTTTATAGAACCTTATAGTTGGATTTCGTCCAAACTAGGACACCACACAACTCTGTTGGTTTTGCAATTGGATAGTCCTAGATGCACCGTATGACGTGTGTGTTTCCTTGTTGGAGACTCCTACTTTATGCTAGTGGATTTCATCAGTCATGGTGGATCTTTTTCCTAGTCCCTTTCCGTAATCACTACAAATTAACTGGACCACCAGATATTCTTATCGTAGCATGATCATACTACATCAGATCTTTTACATCTTCTGGTAGAATGATGCTACGTATATCTACTACTGTCGACCAACACCACTGTTGAACTTGAATCCTTCTCACCGCGTGGCAACTTTCTTTTGATCCTTTGCCGCACCAAACCTCCACTAAAGTTATATAGTCTCCAAATTAAATTTTATTTTACGAATTTTTTTACTTGTTTGATCAAAGATTAGATACGACAAGTGATTACTTTAAAATTCTCTCTACCTTATATTTTTAAAGGAAAAAAAACTAAGATAAATTTGTTGCTTTGCTGCAACCGTCCGATCAAGTCGTGATACTGTGAGGGTGGGAGCTTGCTTCCCCTTTGAATATGACTGAACAATTGGTTGTTGGACCAAAAAAAAAAAGAGAAACCAAACTAAAGTGATCGATCCTTTGGTTTCATATAAAATAGGCTGTACCAAAAGTTTCTCTCGAAAAGTTCAACACAACAACTTATTTGGTAATTTAAAATTTTTCTAGTCAACAGCACTCTTAATTCATTGAAACTCTCTTTCCCCAATTTTGACATTCCTGGGATGAGATGAAACATTTTTTTTAGAGCAACTGAAAATGTTTTTATAATATCAAATAAATGAATAACAAATTTTATTTTTATTTGTTTAAATTTATTTACTTCTTTAAAAAAAACCTTCGCTATTTTACACAGAACTAAAAACCTTTGTGACGGTTCAAGAAAAATAAAAGACATCTTTTTGTGACATCAAGAACACTAATCTGATCTGATCCGGAAGAGACATCTCTCACCTGGATGCAGGGGAAGAGGAAGAGTCCAAGTATGGCTCTACACGCTCTTGGTGCCCAGTTAGAACAGGCAGCGCAAAAACCGCAGCTATATATAATAGACTGGACAACAGCTAACACCAGGCTTCCAAGTTTCAGCAGCGCCCGTGCGCGTCGCCCATGCACAGCAAACCCCGCCGCGCGCCCGCCGGCCCAGCTACTTCTTCCTGCGTGCCCCCGCAAGCAGCCGCACTCATCAGGTATCTCTATCCACCCGCGAGTCTCCAAGCGTTCCCCCTCCTCCTTCTCCTTCCTCCTCCTACTCTCTTTTCCATGGTATGGTATTGCTGCTTCTTCCCGATTTCAAAACTGGAGCTTGTGGGGCCTGCAGAACCTGCGAACGGGGAGGGAAGTCTACGTTGCTGGGTACAAAAGTGAGCCCGTGGACTGTGGACGTCGTCTTCTGAGTGTGGAATTGTCGCTTGTGACGCTTGACCGCTTTTGCTTGCGTTTTGTACTCGGCCTCTCTGCTCTTTCTCGTCGTATATATTATTCCTCTTCTTTAATTTCCTCCATATGCACAGTCCACTTGGTGATGACTGTTGGGTGGTTTCTCTTCTGCTCTCGCATCGTTTAGGACAGCCGTGGCCACGGCAGAGGGGATGGAGGTCGGACTCCCCGGCAGCGGCGGGGCGCCGGCGGCGGGGGCGGAAGAGAAGAGCGATGGGTTCGCAGGGAAGGCCCCGGTGGAGAACGGGGGAGCGCAGGGTGAGACTGCGTCGTCGACACTGAGGGGTTCGTGGAACGCCGTGGTCTGGCACGGAGGTTCCGTCTACGATGCTTGGCTCAACGCTGTCGCTGCTCAGGTAAACCCCCCACTATCACCATCAACACCAACTTATTTCACTATTCCTGGTTTCGTTCTGTTGGAGGCCTTTCCCGGATGAGACTAGGTGGCCATCTTTTCATGGTTTGTCTCTTTGTGAATGTTGGAGAATTCTGGTGTGTTTGGGGGAGGGAAGGTGTTTTGTATGTTAAAGAACCCATTAGAACAGAAGCATTGTTGCTGTGGTTTTGGGAAAGGGCGAGGAGAGATCCTCTCTTTCTTGTTTTGCCCTTGGAGAAGTCTGGTGTATTTGGGGGAGGGTGGGTGTTTTGTGTTGTATTTTAAAGAACCCATTAGAACAGAAGCCCCAAGTTGCCACATTTGGCATATAAAGCTAAGAACTCTTTTGTTTTGTACATTAAAAGCCCACTGGGAAGAGAAGGGTTGCTTTGGGTTTTTAAGAGATGGGGAAAAGGCAAAATCCTCTCTTTTCTTGTTTTGCCTTTCTTTTGGAAGTCCCAAATAGCCACATTGGGCATCTAAATCTGGGAACCTTTTTTCTTCACTTGGTTTTTTAATTTTCGCTTGTGGGTTTCTACTTCCCTCTCAGTATGAAAGGATCTTTCTTTATCATTAAGAGCTAGAAAGATGAGATCTTGAACAGGGCAGTGTTTGCCCGCATTTGTAAATGATCTGGTGTCTCTTTGGAAGACAAAGGCGTATGGATAACGATGTGGGTGATGAACCAGGTTGGGTCTCTGATCCTCACACTGCCATACACGTTTTCCCAAATGGGTTACTTCTTTGGAGTTGCTTCGCAAATCTTGTATGGCGCGTTTGGGTGCTGGACCGTCTACCTCCTCAGCCTTTTCTATGCGGAGGCCTCGTACAGAACCAGAGAGCTGGGCAACCTCCACAAGCGCCATGTCCTCCAGGTTGGTTCAACTCTTCTCCCATCCCCACATTACTCTTGAATACTGCTATCAAGTTTGCCAAGTCCAGTGCTTGTAGTATGATGAATGAACAAGTATGCGTAAATTTTAGAGGCATGTGCAAATTATTGGAGCCGTACTCCCAGCTCACATTACCAGGTTGGTCCCCTTCAATTTATACTGGCAAGCCTAGGTACGTAAACGATCGAGGAAGGAATTAAAAAAAACTACAACTAGATGCATATGTGCACTGCAGTATGACTCTGGCAAACCTTTGAACCCTCAATGCATCAAGGGATTCTTTGGATTGCCATAAAATAGTGAAATTCTTGGATTTTGAATTCACTGGTTTGAAAACCAGTGGAAACTAAGCCCACTGATTTTACTCTATGGACGTTTGGCGTGTAAAATAAAACCTGAAAAATATCTTTGTAAAATAGCTGGTGTCCTGATTTTTAGACTTCAAACATTTTACAATCAAAACAAAGGAAATCTAGAAACTATCATTGGTGTTTACACAAATTTAAACCTCAAAGGGATCCAGAGAGTTTGGTCGGTGTACACGTCAACCCAGATAAAAGAAATTCAGAGATTTCAGTGTTTTGCATCGGTCCAAACTACCCTGAAGGCCACCTGGGCATGAATTGAACAAGCATCTTTCTGGGTTATACAGTACCCACGTCCATTTCAATTGTGTTTCATATAAGTCAGTTGGGAGAGTGGAAGCTTTGCTGCAATGGTAAAATTGCTTCATTTTGACCTGAGGTCATGAGTTCAAACCTGAAAACAGCCTCTCTCTGAAATACAAGGATAGGTCTGTGTACAATTGAACCTCCTCATACCCCACAGTCGCGGAGTTTCGTGGTGCTGAACTAGGTTTCACATAGTCACAAGGGAAGAGAGAACTAAAATCATTGAGAAGATAAGCCAACGATTAACTTGATGGTTGTGTCTGCTGGAACTCTGATTCAACTGTACTAGCACCTTTTTAACAGTTCTTAACTAGACATTCGAGCTTATTCTTATCTTTTCCCTAATTTTCTCCATCAGTATCACGAGGTAATTGGTATTGTGGCTGGAAAGAAACTCGGCCGGACAGTTCTCACATTCAACATGATTGCCCTTACATTTGCATGTGTCTTGCAACTGATAGCTTGTTCCAGGTAAAGTAATCCCTAGATTCCCTACATTTTTATGTTACTTCACTTTGCTTCCAATTTTTCTTTAATTGAAGTTACAAAGATTAAATCTACTTCTTTGAAGAGGAAATACTTGTTTTTCAAAGAAATGTGCACAAGAGTTGGTGATATACCTTTATGTTGTGATGCAGTCATATCTATTACATGAATTCCAACTGGAACAAGAGACAATGGCTGTATCTATTTGGAGCCCTTGCTCTCCCAACTGTTCTTTTGCCATCAATTCACAACTTCCGTGTTGTGTCAATTCTGGGCATTGCTACAACCACCATCACTTCAGCATACATGACAGTAGCCGCTGTCCAGCACGGCCAGGTCTTCTTATGTCATTCTTTGAATCTGTTTTTATGTGCCATGCGAGGTTGCTTCTTTAAATCTGTTATTTATGAAAGAAAAATTGTGTTCTAATGTATTGATTTGTTTATGTGGACTCCAGATTCCAAATGTCACTCATCAAGGGCCCAAGAAGTTGGTAGATTTCTTCACAGGAGCCACAAACATTCTTTTCTCATTTGGAAGCCATGGACTCTGCATGTTAGTATGAAGTGAAAACTAAATATTTGATTATATTTCTTAAGATTTTGGCTTAAGCTTAAATCGCACAGTTGTACTACTACAGCAATTTTCTGGATTTTAGGACTAACATCATTGTAGTGTGTGGGACTAGAATCCATGGATTAATTACACGTGCCATTGTCGCCCTTTAATTACTTGGCCAATTTCTATAGAACTCCAAGATAAGCGGCTTCACAATGGTCTTCGGTTTATACTATGCAGTGAGCTGATGGAGGCTATGTGGAAACCCCAAAAGTACAAGTATGCATACATGGCTGCAGTGTTGTACACCTACCTGTTAACCATTCCGGACTCTGTTGCTGTTTACTGGGCATATGGGGACACCCTCCTGCACCGCTCTAATGCATTCGGAGTTCTTCCGCCATCTAAAGCAAAGGATGTCTGCATCATTGCCATGATTATTCACCAGGTAACCTTCCACCATTCTTCTTACTTATTGACACATGATATGGGCATAAAGTGAGAAACTAAAGTTTGTTCTTCCTTTTGGATCATATGCAGTATGTAGCCTTCTTGCTGAATGTGAATCCACTGTTCCTAGCATGGGAGAAGCTTGTCAAGGTTCACTACACTGGTGTATTTGCACTCAAGGCAATTGCTAGAGTTCCAGTGGTGCTTGTTATATGGTTCCTTGCACTGGCCATTCCTTTCTTTGGACCTATAAATTCAGTAATGGGAGCCTTCCTAATTTCCTTCTCTGTCTACATCATTCCCTCCGTGGCTTTCATGAAAGCTTTCAAGAACGATCAGCTGCAATCGGTGTGTCATCTGTACATCCCTTTGTTTCTCTGGGAATTCATACTCTTTAATTTACCAAATTCTTTTTATGCACATGGATTAAGTAGGCTACTTACTGTAGTTATGGAAGACGTTTCCTGTTACTCTAGTTATCAAAGGCATTTTTAGACTGTTGCTCATGTGAACTTTGAGCTACTTGCCTTTTTCTTTCCCTTCATTGGTGTGGTTAATAGAAAGAACCCTGCTGATTCCATAATTTTGAGCCATTGCTAAGTTTCTTTTCTTCTTTCTTAACTGATATAGTGAACTTAGAAGTTTTACCTTTTTGTTTTTTGCATATAAATGTTGTTAGAATGGAAACTATAGATTTGTCACTCTTGCATTTACATTTGCACATGTATCATTGAGAGTGCCATTGATGTGCAAAACGACCACAAAATAGTCTTTGTGCTCACATCTATCTAGTCTTTCTGCACACAGAAAATGGTCTTTTTGCACATCATCAATATTCTTAATGCAAATACAAACACAAGGTGATAGATCTGTAATTTTCATTCTAACATTATATATAAGACACCATAGTAGATCAGAAAGACAACGTTTCTATAATCAAAACTTGTGAAGGAATTCACTTGTATTGCTTTCTATGTCATGCTCTTTGTATGCTGTTGTGATCCTCAGAAGATCTGGATTCTGATTCTGTTCTTGATATGAATGAATTCTCATCAATTCTTATAAATGTTTGATGTCATTAACTTCTTAATTTGTTACACTGTGGCAGATAAAGGGTGGGCGGCTGAAATTCTGGATCAGCGCATTTGTAGCAGCATGGGTCTTCATTTTGGGTTTCGGATTTGGAGGATGGGCAAGTGGGACCGTCTTCATCCGGCAAATCCAATCCTTTGGATTCTTTGAAAAGTGCTATCAGTGTCCACCTAAACACTGAAGATTCTTATTCCCATTGGATTAAGGTTTATCCACCCAGTGTGATAATCCTTTTATTTATTTTTTGAGTTAATTTTGTTTCGTACGCTGTAAATGAAAGAAAGAAGGATGACAATTATGTAACAATTATATCAGATAGATAAGGATAATATCAGATAGATGGCAACTCTTTAACATTTAACTAGAGTGTGTGTTTCATTGAACTGTGTTGTCAAATATGACAACTAGAATGTGACCTTGGGAGTGCCACATTTTTCTAGGAGATGATAGGAAACGGAACAATTCAGCTATTTACCAGTTTACAGGCTTGCCATGCATTTGAATGTGTTGGTACTAAATTTTTGCTGGAGGCAGAAAATTGAAGGCATGCCATTACAGATAAAATATTGGTCATCCAGGGAACAGGGTAAAGAGCCTAAAACACAAGTACATCATGTCCCAAATTCCAAATGTGGGTGGAGATTTATAAATGAACCAAACACTAATCACCTGGATCTCTAGTGTAAAAATGCTTTTGTATTTTTCTGGTGAGGTTTAACTCAATCTTGATCATGAACCCAAGTCTTACATTTAGCCTATAGAAAAAAGATCACCAGAATATGCTTCACTCAGTTATAGTGTGCTTGTTGAGATGTTCTCAAGTAATCGCTAGTCAATCTTGAATATTTATTTTTAATTGTTTTACCAAAATGGATAAATAGCTTCATTTCTCTTTAAACACGGAGGAAAATCAATTGCACAAATTTTGTTAGGTTGGGACTTCTGTGGAACAAGTTCAATTGAGGTTGGAGAGGTAGTCGAGTCAAGATCTCTTAACATGAGTTGAGCTCGGACTGAGTCCGATACGACCTAGTCCAAGTTGCTCCACGCCGAATCCGGCTGTCGAATCTTGGATACCTATTGACAGCCCTAGGTACAAAGGCCTAAATGTCTGCATCTTCATGTGTCTAAAAAGCTGGTCGAATAAAATTAAACCATTTCGAGCACACAGATCAAGTCTTTACATGCATCAGATGCAATCAAAGGTTATGGTGGCGTTCTTCATTAGATACAAAGGCACCACAGAAAATACCCGCATATTGCAGTTTAATTTATTCCTTAACAATATCATACAACCACGCAGATCAAACATACGAATAGACACACATCCTTCTATGCCAAACATCCATTACAGCATCGAAACATACCGAAAACACAACTCTAGCTAATTGCATACATCAACATGTCCAACTACAAATAGACACATATTTCTATGCCAAACATTCATTACAACATGAACAATTCTAAATGCTTCAACCTAGAGTTCCTGGGGCACTCCTTGGGTTTCATAGTTGGCCTGCAAAAAACAGATGTGTTCAATCAGCGTTAAGCACTTAAAAAGTCTGTGAGAGAAGAACAGAACAGCAAAACGAGGGTAATTACTCCGTTGGTTGAGATGATTTCAGTGCAGGGGGTGGTGGTCGATCGCCTGGACCCTGTTTGCAGATAAACATGGTGGTGAAGTCAGAACCAGGCAGGTCCATGTTTAAACAACTAATGCTTTTGCTATTTTTTAGTACCCAGGAGAAAAGGCAGATGAAAGTTATGCATGCAACTAGGGATGAAATCGGAAAAGGATAACTCGAAATATCCTCCTTATCTATAGCTTATATAGGACACATGAGGATACAAAGTTAAGGAGAAGGAAAAGAATATATCTTTATCCTTTCTATTTTAGATAAGGAAAAAGAAACAACTATTTATGTATCCTGTAATTCGATTATCTGTTTTTTTATATTTTGTATTATATATTATCATATAACATATTTATAAAAACATATTTTATATTATAATATTATAATATAATATATTTATGAAAGCATAAAACCTTTCAAAAATGTTGACAAATCAGAAGTTAAGACAGACACTTTAATGTATACTTATATGTGACATAGTACTTACCTTTTATATATATATATATAATTAGTAAACTTGTTAATTTACTTTCTGTATAAATTTGATTTCATTATACTATGTTCATTCACATGATAAATTTGAAGTTAAAAGTAATCGTGTTGATGTTTATTTTATTACAATCTCATTTCATACATATGATGAAAATTTTATAATTCAATTTTATTGTATAAAAATATATATTGTCCAATAATTTAACCTTTATGCATCCGTTCTCATTAACTTTAAAGAATAAAGATAAGGATGTAGATATGTAAAGAGAAGAATAAGCTTAAGAATATATTTTTTATTTTAAAAATAAAGATAAAAATATAATTATTATCCTCACCGTTAAGTAACTTTTTTCATCTATACGGCGACAAATAATGCAAGTGACAAGGTTGTCTCACCATAGCAAAGTGTTCCTGTCTCCTAGAAATCATCCTTTCCCTGCCAGCCTTGCTCATCGCCCGCTTAGCTTCGAACTGGTCGGACAGAGCCTTCTCTCTAACCTTCTCAGCTTTTGATTTGTGGATGCTCTCCATCAGGACTCTCTTGTTCTTGAACACATTACCCTTCACTTTCATGTACATATTGTGATACATGTGCTTATCTATCTTCTCTGTTTCCCTGTATTTCCGAAGCAGACACCTCAACACACGCATCCTTCTCAGCCACACAAGCTTAGTGGGCAATCTTGCCTCTCGGGTACCCTTGCGTTTACCTACGTACATCGTTTTAGAAAGAGGCATAAGAACACAAAACGTACGCCATCTAGTCTACCAGATATATAATAACAGCAGTTTTCAACAACATATATATATGTACCGTATCCAGAATGCCGCCCTTTCCTCTTGGCCTCTAATGCTCGTCGTGCACGAGACCGAGAGTGGATCTTCATCGGCTTCCGAATAATAAGTCCATCCTTCACCAACTTTCTTATATTCTGCCCTGAAATTTTGTTGCATATATAGTTTGATAAATTGTACACAGATTCATGCACACATTAAAAACAAGTCATTGCTCTACATTCATGACACACTTGACTAAGCATGTAAATTGAACGGGTTGGACTGAATTATGTGATAATTTGGTCTAACTCAAGTTTAAAATAATCTAATCCAATTTTAACTCAGCTCAAATTCAGTCTAAATTTAACTTAAATTCAACTCAAATTCATTCCCAATTCAATAGTGAGTGGGTTGAGTTAGGTTGGATTAGGCTGGCCCTATATCTATAAATAATTTGTTAGAAGTACTTCACTTTTTGTATGAATTATTATAAAAGTCAATAATTTAAACTGGGCCAGTCCGTTTCAGTCCAACTCAGCTCATATTTAATTAATGTCAGTCTAAATTTAGTCTAACCCACTTTATATAATTTGGACCAACTTAATTTCTTTTAATACGGGTTAGATTGGACTGGACCACGAGTTGGCCCGCCCAATTGACACCCTACACTCGACCGATAATAACAGCTAGCACGAGAGGTGGCATGCATGCAACAGAGTGCATCCGCCCCCTTAACACAGCTCTAACCAAAGGGTACGTGTTTACTTATTATGTCAAGCAAGAAGCGAGCTAGCAACTGTCAACCGTAACTTTCAACTGAATTGACCGTAGACTACGACGCTAACGAGAGCATGCATGCAGCAAAAGTCTAGTGGGTACGTTTCCAACTCGCCATGGGAAGCAATCGGGAAAGCCATAGCAAAGTAACTCACCCACATCAGGAGTCATACATGTATATATATATATATATATATATATACACGCATGGATGCATGCCAACAGGCCAAATTAACAGAACAACGCGCGAGGGGCCGGGAGAAGATCAAATTTGCATGGAAGACCAAATTAATGAACAGGGGGAAGAAGAGGGAAGAAAGGAGAGGAAAGAAGACAAGAGAAGAGGTAAGGGGAGCTCACGGGAGTTGGCCATGGAGATGTCGCCGACCTCATTGGGGTCGATCCAGACCTTGCCGCTCCCGCAGCGGAGGACGCTCGCGGCGAGCCGCTTCTGCAGCTTCAGCGACACCATCTCGCCGCGCTTGCCCACCCACCCTTGCACACGCAGCGATGGAGAAGGCTGCAAAGATTGGAGCTTTCGGGTTTTATATATATATATATAGAGAGAGAGTCCACTCCACCTCACGGTCATGGGCGAGGAGCAAAGCTTTCTTGGTCCCCAAGGTACACTAGTTAATGGATACGCGCTTTGCACGTGTATTTCTTGAAAAGAAAATTTATTAGTGTTAATATCTTTGAAAACATATTCTTAGAATATAAAAAAATTTGTATATATATACATCTATATTAATTAATACTCACAATATTTTTAGGAAGGTTGTAGTTTAATCTTTTCAGTCAAAATTAGGCTAAAAAGATTCTGATATGTACACATTCTGTTAGGCCCAGTCTGACAGAACTTATTCGAGTGTGTTTGCTTTGATTACAGGGATTATATATTATAATGAGAGTAGTTTATTACTGCATAAATTTGAACAAGCAATTCTGGTAAGAATCGTAAATTTGAACAAGCAATCTTAAAGCCCATTCGAGCAATTCTGCTCAATTAATGGACTTTAAGAAGTCCATATATAAGATTATGTTGATGAAATTATAACCCGACCAGTTATTTTGATCCTAACTTTAGTTATAACTTATAATGCCCCTCAACAACAACAAAATTCTGAACGTGAAAACTTTGGTTTGATTCTGACTTAGGTGTCTGATGGAGCACTAAATGAGGAACGAGATAGGAGTAGTAGAGGATACTTTTAATGTAGTATATAAATGCTATATAAAATACCTTCAGAAATAAAAATATGATAAAATGAATGAATAAATTATTTGTTTTTATTTGATAGCGGGTGAAAGAATATTTGACCATGCAGAGAGGGATTTCTTGCGTGCCCGAGCTTTCTTGGAGTAGGGACAAAGTTAGCTCACTCCTTTTGATTTGAGTCCTCTTTTCCATTGTGGGTTGTGGGCATATAATATTTCAACTAGATAGAAAACGGGGCATTTTGAGTATTTTTATATATTCCATCGAGAAAATTGATGACACAGAGCATTTCCCACAGTTTTATTTTTTCTTTTCTTCGACAATCTAACTTAAGATCTAAGATAACGGGTCAGGGTTGACTCGCGAGTTGATCAAGCTGAGCTCCACCGAACTCAAACCTTGTCTCATTTAACCATGAAAGCTTTACCTTAAGCACAAGCTTACTTGCTTAAATGGGTTTAGCTGAGTTGAGATGTGAACTCAAAAGCCAAATTTGAGTAATGTGCAAGCATGCAGCTCAATGAATTGTTAATTCTAATCAAGATGGCGTCTACGATAATTGTAATATGGGTTAATTAATAGAAGTTGGAAGTTACTCATTGCAAACGAAATATGTAATGCTGATTCAAATCCTATAAATTAAAAATGTAATAAACCAACAGACTGATTTCCGTTATTTTGACACTTTCACCTTCCTACGTCCCCTCGTTGAAATGATGCGTGATCTATCGGGGTGATGTATTTCTTTAAGATTAATATTTGCTGCACCACATACCTATGGAGTGCAGTCGAGTTTTTTTTTTAAAAAAAATTAGATTGATTCCATCATGTCCGACACATCTATATAATTCGATTGCTGATTGGATGACTAAAAAATATTTGAAAAATTAAAAATCAAGCCCAATGAATAGTAAAATTTTACTATTCATTAGCTCAATTGTTCATTTTTTTAATTTTTTAGATTGTTCGATCGGCGATCGAATTGTACAGATGTGTCGGACACGATGGGACCGACCTAAATTTCTAAAAATAAAAATAAAAAATAAATATTATTATCGCAGCCATATGATCAAACTAGATCATACGGCTGCCCGTTCGTGTCACAATGCAATGGATGCTGCACCGCAAGTATTACTCTTTTTTTAATTAAGTTAATGAAGAATCCTTCAATGATTAAACGTTTTTTTTTTTTTTTGAACATAAGAAATGAGACTTTCATTCATAAACCTGAGTAGTACATAGGGAGCATAAAACCAAACACCTTCCGTGCACCAAGAACACACCTATACTACCAGAGTAGATAGGATTAAACCCCTCAAGAACACAAAGTATACAGATAAAGCACAGCAAAAACTGATTAACTAGATAGTTGACAACCACTAGGTGCCGCATGAGCCATCTAAGCAAGCCGGTGAAGATCGCAATTAAACCCAAGCTGGAGGTCCTCAACGAGATAAGAGGGAGCTGCAAATGAGAAGGCAGTTGGCCCAACAACCAAAGGAGCTCGGAAGGCCTACTCACAACAGCAGAGTAGGTAGATGTGCATACAAACACGAGCTTCCAACTAGTGTTCGGCATTTCGTCGAACATGTGGTAGGCAGAGCACAAATCCGGCTCCCAGAAGACGACAATAACAAGACACCCACCGGTGAGCAGGAAGAACTAAAAATGGTGACACCAGTGAGTACCAACTCTGATGGGGACGCAGGTATTTGCTGAGAAGATTGGGGGAGGCTAGAAGGTAAACTAGCAAGTGTACAAAACAGGCCGATAAACTGAAAGCAAAAGGGGTGGAGAGGGGGAAGCCGCAGCCGATGAGAGGAGGATCCTCCACTAGGAGACTGAACCAGAAGAGAGAAGTTTTTCTGAGCAAAATCTTTCACAAAGAAAGAGAGCAAAAACTCTCCACACGGGAGAAGAAAAAGCCTCCAAAAGAGGGAGAAAAACACCTCCCAAGAGGGGGGAGAGGGGGAGGAGGGTCCGATCTTCCCAATGGAAGAGGGATAAGCACCTCCCCTCCCGGAGAAGACCCAGCGGAACCTAGTTCACCGCTCGTTCGCTGGTCCGCGCCGCGTTCGCCGCTCCGCCCACCTTCTTCCAGAGCAGTTGCCGATTCAGCAAGCCTTTCTCCTTGATTAAACATTTTATGCTAATACCTGGGACACTGCATTGATAAGCTACTAATTAGCGGTTTTAACGCAATGCTCTAAAACGTTGATTACAACAAGAAGTTTAACAACCCGCCACCCTATAATCGGAAACCCGATTACTAAATGGGTATCGGATCATTATTTACAGGTTCACATATGGATCTCATACGGCACGTCTGGAGAAATAAGCGTTAAACAAGGCTAAATATAACAATCTCACGGACTTCAAGGAAAGTATAAGTGCGTAGGAAGCAAATTAATAATGTCCCTACACAGTCCAACAATAACTACATGGTCCAAAGAATTAAATAAGTACAGGCAGAAGCAAAGTACAATAACATCGGGGCATACTCCAGAACTAAGATAGCTGCTGGTCCGTACACCAAGAAGAACACCACACGCCGTTACTCGTCAAGAAGTCCACACCTGAAACCGCAGAGAGTGAGCCACACCAGAATTGGGCTCAGTAGGGATCATCTGATCCCCGCCTCCCACACACACACCCACAAGTATAATAATACAAAATGAAGGCACTTTAAGTAAAACAGTAAACACAACTCCTAAAATCCGATATGAAACATATGTATTTGTAATGCAACAGGCACAGTTCTAAGCAGTTCAAGTAACCCAACTCAATACCATAATTCGTAACCAAGGATCCGACTAAACGATCAAACCACATTGTCGATCGCATACAAACGTCGCCTCACAACAACATTAACACTCACGCATGTCTACCCTTACGATGTTCCGGGCACCGTAGGATGAGGCAGTGAGTCAAACTAGGACTAACTGGGACTAGTGAACTACCACCGCCCAGTTACGTGTACACACAAGCAGTCTAGACCATTGTCCTATCGACCGGACTTCCCTCAACGCCAGGCCTCGGCGTTTCAAGAGGGCCCTGGGGACCGGCGAAACTCCTCTCAAGCCGAAGCTATAGGGACTACCCATAACCCTAATCTCCCGGATCACATCAGGCCAAAGGGCGAAGGGTATCACTCGTAACCTCGATATCTCATGTTACATCAGGTCCAGTGGCGAAAGGGTAAACTCCAGCATCACCACACCCGGCTCCACAGTAAGAAACACGTCGGAAACTGCTACGACAAACTAGGAAAACACCGACCCGCTGAGACCAAACAGTAACCCCTCGGATAGCGCGCTGGCTACTCCGGCCCGACTGGCTCTAGGTGGTTCTGCTTCTCCTAGCCATAGGTGAAACACTAACATGTACCCCTCCCACACCGGTACGGCAACATTGCCACACAGACACCGTGTCATTCCGACACCGACACAAGGTGTCAAACGCAAACCATAATTATTCTAGCTCCACAATCACATAAACACACACACACACGATGCGATCCCGATCATACAGAAATCCTCGGCCTCGATGTATGATTTTAAGCATGCATTTTAATCGAACTATCTAACAATGTAAACACATGATAATATTATGAATTAATGTGATTCTGTTTTGAATCGCGTCACCCGTGGCCGTCGTCATTTAAGCATCATAAACTGGTTCATATGAAATCGGCCTCGGAATATGGCCTGAAACGCGTCGCCCTTCGCAGCCACCTTTCAAAAGGCGTCATTGTTCCTAGTCGCCTAATCATGACAGAAATAGATTCAGGCCTCTGGGCGGTCTGAACTAAAACGCGTCGTCCTGGGAAGCCGCCGTTTGAAAGGTGTCGCTGTCCCCGGACGCCATTTAAAACAGAACTATATTCCCTCACAGAAACGCTTCCGGGACAATTCTGGCCTAAATGGCGTCGTCCTAATCCGTCACCATTTTAAATAGCGTCGCCCTAACCCGACGCCATTTAGAGCCCAAAATCTAGTTTCATGAAATTTCACCCGAACCTCAAAACAGGGTTTCCTCTACTCCAAAATCACCCCAAAAATACCCAAAAATAGGAAATGAAGGGGGGAATCCAATTTACCACATGAAACACACTAATTCACATTTCATAAAAATGACAATTTTCATTAAAGAGCCCCTTAACATGCTCATTCTACCTAAATCTCCATACACGTATCATGCTTCAAAGCGGGAAACACAGATGATACAACTAAATTACATGCAAGGATCGTCTCTCTACCAGTCACTTGAACTCCTCCTAGCTCCATGCCGCCGAACCACAGCACCGCAAACCGCCGCTGGTACCGCCGTAGACGCTGTTACTCCGCCGGGATGTCGGCCGCCGCCCGGAGAATGAAGCGTTGCGGATGAAGTGGTGGTGGTAGTGGTGAGAGGTAGAGAGGTGGTGGAGTGGTGGAGTGGTGGAAGAGGAAGAAGGGGGAGGGGAAAGGAAAGAGGGAAACGGAGGGGGTCGGAGAGAGGGATGAGAGAGAGTGAGAAGGAGAGAATGAGAGAAAGGAGGGGAGGCTCGCGGGGTCAAACTGAAACTGGTTAAAACGCGTCGTACTAGACAGACGTCTATCAGCTGACATGACGGGGCCGTACTCTGACAGAATGTTTGAAACGCGTTGTCCATCCAAGACGTTTTTCAGACGACAAGACCGGGACCGTACTCTCGCAGCCCAAAGCCAACCTATATGGCGCCCACGTGGCACAACAACAATCTAGCTAAATGACGTTCACACAGCAAGACGTCATTCTAAAGGCATCGTGCACCCCAGACGTCGTTTAGAAGGCACACCCCAGACCCATCAGGGTCCAAACTAAAAGGTCCGGCCCGAAACGACCCGATAACTGTACCCAAAACTTCAATCCTTTCAAGAAGAGCTAACCCACATTTGATTAATCAAATCCCAGTTTCGTGGTAATCTGAACGAAGTTTGGATGCTGTAGATTAATGCATAAAATGCCGCCAAATCTCAACTAAAGTCTTTAAAAATAATTCATAATTTTTATGTCAATTTTGTAGATGTCCTTTCCATATTGTGTAACGAAGGATAGTAATAAATCAGCGGCGCTCAAGTGAAACTAGAACATTTACAATTGCAATGGATGATTTGCTCTAAATCGTAAACAAAATTTATACTATAATATTAAGACAATGCTTTCTCTCCAATTCTAAAATCAAGACATGTGGCAGTAAGAGAAATTTTTTTCTCTCATTATCTTTCTTTACGAAGAATTATTAAAATAGAATTCTTATTTTTTCGTCAAAATTAAAATATGTTCATTGAAATTTAATATTTTGCTGGGCATCACACACGTGTAGAACTAGTTATAAATACTTTCGATTTTGAGTCAATAGCATAGAAGGCTCGCATTAGTGAATCCCCTTCTTGAGGACAAACTGTTGAATCTGTTGATGTCTATGTTAGAGTAGTCCTATATCAGAAAGAAGACAAAATCAAAAAGTGTTTAATAAATGATGCCTGCTTACTCATAGTTTTAAGGTTTTGAGTTAAATGGTCTAATAACTTCAACATGGTATCAGAGTCCATAGTTATAAACCGGGTCACGCATCCCGTATTTGTGGTCCACGTGCTGAGCCTAAAATTGGCTTGCACGTGAGGGGCGTATTAGAATAGTCCTATATTAGAAAAAGGACAAAATCAAAAAATGTTTAATAGATGGTGCCTACTTCACTCATTGCCTTAAAGTTTTGAGTTTGATAGTCCAATAACTTCAACATGGTATAGAATAGTTTTACATTGAAAAAAGGACAAAATCAAAAATTGTTTAATAGATAGTGTCTACTCCACTCATTGCCTTTAAGGTTTTAAGTTGGATAGCCCAATAATTTCAACATGGTATCAAAGTTCATGGTTACGAACCAGATCGCGCACCCCATATTTGTGGTCTACGTGACAGAGTCTAAAATTGACATGTACGTGAGGAAGCGTGATACACCGGAAAAAAGACAAAATCAAAAAATGTTTAATAGATGGTGCCTGCTCCATTCATAGTCTTAAGGTTTTGAATTGGATGGCCCAATAACTTCAACATAGTATCAGAGCCTATGGTTACGAACTAGGCCGCGCACTCCGTATTTGTGGTGTACCTGACAGAACCTAAAATCGGTTTGCACGTGAGGGGGCGTGTTAGAATAGTCCTATATTGGAAAAAGAACAAAATCAAAAAATGTTTAATAGACGGTGCCTACTCCACTCATTGTCTTAAGATTTTGAGTTGGAGTAGGCACCATTTATTAAACACTTTTTGATTTTGTCCTTTTTGTAATATAAGATTATTCTAACAGTCTATAAAGATTACGATGAGAATTCTAAATCATGTATCATTAGTTTGAAGACATTTTGTCTTGACTTGAATGTTTAAACACGATGAGGCTAAATGAAGTTTAATAGTCCACAAAAAATATCAACTAAGGAAGATAATCTCAGCATACTTATGAGAAAAAAGAGTCGGAGACAAGATGGATTAAAAAAGATCCAGTTCCCGTGAATCCTAGTGAAAAAAAAAAACCGAAAAATAAGAAAACTTTAACTAATTACTAAATTAGAGGATATTTCATACAAGCTAAAAAGATGAAAAGAGTTGATGGTATGATGGAGGCAAATAATTTTTTCACGTGGATACATGAAAATTTGCGTACCTCCTCTGAATTATTGTCTCCGGATCGAAGGTAAGATTTTGTCCTTTTATTTAGAAAATGACTCGTAGAAAAGAGAAGTTGTGTTCTGCTTAAGCACATACTTATTTTTACAACATCTAATGTGAGATTAAAGTAGTTTACCTTTTTTATGTTTCTACGCAGCTCCCCGTGAAGGTAGGCCTGTAACTTTTTGTTCAGTTTCCACAGACGGCACCATTGTAGACACGTGAAAATTTGTGTCCTTCCTCGACGTATTGTCCCTAGAGCAGAAGTAAGATTTTGTCATTTTTTTTAGAAAAAGACCCTTGTTGCTTAAACACGCCTACTTTTACAAATCCGATATAAAATTAAAATGATTTATCATTTTTATATCTCTACACCTCCTATTCGTCCTACATAAAGCAAGAGGGAGAAATATAGAAATTAGAGAGAGTGGGAGCGGCAATGGAACTTGAGCATGGAGTCAACATATCATATATGTACTGTTATATCATATATGCGAGTAAAAAGAATATGTACATTATCAAACTCCTCTTATATAAGCTGTGAGTTGCTACGAGGAAGGCTACACACCGAGATATTTTTCATACTTATTCTTTGGACAATTCTTAGGTCAAACGTGGTTAGAACTGTTAGATTATGAGTAACTGTGTGTAATTACTAATGCATATAGGACATTAGAGATTATGTCTTTATAGGATAACTATGTATGCAGTTATATTTTTAAAGAGTACCGGGTTTGATGGATACTACAAGACACACCAAACGTTATATGTGTATGATAAAAAGGTTCCTTAGTTAACCTTTAGACGAGATCTTTTTGTTTTTTAAACTTATATTGGATAAGTACTTTAACTACATTACTTTTATTTTTAAGAAGGATATCCATCATTTACTATACAAGAGAGAAGTCTTCTATCCTCAAGAGGACAAAACATCCATAAGATGAGAAAAAAATTCCATGTGATAGAAGATGAGTTATAAAAGAATAATTACTATGGAAAAAAGTATGGACATAGAAAGTGGGAATAGAAGTAATATTACCAAGAAAAAAAAAATCAGCCCCAAGAGAAAGACCGCAAATCAGTAAGAAGGTTAAATATTTCATAAATTTGAAAGAAATATTAGATTTATCATATAAAATTAATGTTAAAATATGGTTTAAATTTAAACTATATAATGAAGAAATGAGTTAATTTTTTAAAACAAAAATTTGATTTCATTGAAAAGTGCCAATAATTAAACACATATCCATATTACAATTTGATGAAAAAGTGCCATGACAAAAGAACGTGTTTAAATTGAGATTTTCTTAAAAAAAACATATTGATATTGCATCAGATAAAAATGGCAGATTAGTTGTAGAAGAGAGGTGATGAGAAGTGACGAAAGAATGAAAAATAGGAGGAGATAGAGGTAGGACTGAAACTTGGGTGGACTAGGAGTTAGGGATACAAACAGTAACCAATAACCCGATTATTCCATTGATTATTAATTTAAAGGTTAGTTAATAAATAATCTTCTTATAGATTAATATGCATAACAAATAAAGTAATAAATATAATTTTTTTCTGACCAAATCTATAACATATGTGAAACAGATTGTAGGTTTTTTCGTCATCTGGTCTATTTCTTCGTCTAGTTTGGTTTTGTTCTTTTTTGGTCCGTGCAGTCAACATGTGAAGTCTTTTTCGTCGTCTAATTTGACTTTCTCTTTAATTTGTGTAGTCGGCACACTAACGACGTGTTTGGTGAAACTTCTACTTGAAAGTTATTTTTGGCTTTTCTTATATAGAATGAGTTGAGAGAGAGAGGTTATAACTAATTTTGATTTGTTATAAAAGTCAACTCTTTTATAACAACTTTACTTTTTCTCTAATCTTGAAAGTTCTATGTTTGTAGCTTTTGGTTGGAAGCCAAAACACAAGAAAAATATCACATAAATGACTTCTAAGATCCAATGACTTCCATAAAAAACAACTAAATAGAAATACAAAAATGCTTCCAAATAAAAGCTGCACCAAACACAGCCTATGTCTTCTTCGTCGTCCATCACCGTTCGATTCAACTTCCTCAACTTTTAGTTTGCGCAACCACTATGCAAAGTCTTATTTACCTAGTTTCGAAACCCGTTATCCAGTTCAACGTCAATGAAGAATATCATGGACACTAATGTAATCCTTTTATGCAATTTTAATACATGGAAACATAGATTATTGATTATATTTATTTGTTTCAAATAATTGAATTTATAATAATATATGTAACTAAGTTATAAATATTTTAACGATATCCTTTATTCACATGTTATAGAGATTTAAGTATTCCTTGAGAATATAGATATGCTATCAATCTAAATGATGAGGTTGCAACTGAGAACTCACGGACATACAAAGAAAAGATATTTGTTCCTCTGATCTTTTGAAGTCTACCATAATGTGCAGACATAAACATGTAGATCCTTTTCAACCTCTCTATGATTATTGATTTTTTCCAAATGTTGGTAGTGGTATATAATCTTCTTGTGCAACTTTAATATATAGAAACATAGCTTGTAGATCAAATTTATCTGTTCAAATATTTGACTTTATACTAATGTGGGTAATTGGGTTATAAATATTTTGATAATATCATCTATTTGCATGTTATAGAGATTTAAGTATTCCTTCGCAATGCATGTAAGGGTATTCATCGTAGTGATAAGATTGCAATTAGAAATTCAGAGTCATATAAAGAGAAGACATTTGTTCCTTTAATCCTTTGTAGTTTACCGTAATAGTGCAGACAGAAATATGCTCTTCTAAAACTCGATCTCGGTAAATGCAAAAGGTTGTATAGATCATTTCCAACCTCTCTATGAATATCGATTTCCCCAAATGTTAGTAATAGTATGTAATCATCTTGTGCAACTTTAATATATAGAAACATAGATTATATATCAAATTTATTTGTTCAAATAATTGAGTTTATACCAATGTTGGTAACTGGGTTTATAAAGATTTTGATAGTATCATTTATTCACATGTTATAGAGGTTTAAGTATTCCTTGATAATTCATATAAGGGTATCAGTCTTAGTGATGAGGTTGCAATTGAAAATTCACATACATATAAAGAGAAGACATTTGTTCTTCGATTTGTTTGCGGAATAAGGGTCGAATAGGACGAGTTATGCGACTTATTCGTTTTGGGAGCGCGGACGTATTATTCATGATGCGGACATATTATTCTTAAAATAAATAGAATAAATCATTATACTTAAAAGGCAAGAATCACTTATTTTGTTGAATTACTTATTCTATCCAAAGTAAAATTTTCTTGTTCCTAAAATAAGAGATCTGAAAAAAGGAAATTCGGGATACCTCGTCCACAAAACAACTAACCCTTCATCTTTTGTAGTATGCCATAATGGTGCAAACATAAATATGCTCTTCGAACCTTGAAAAGTGAAACTTGAGGTGTTTGATAAACACAAAAAAATGTGTAGGTCTTTTTTAACATCTCTATAAATCAATTTCCAAATGTTGATAGTGGCATGTAAATTTCTTGTGAAGCTTTCGTATATGGAAATATAGATTATAGATCGTATTTATTTGTTTAAATAATTGAGTTTATACTAATGTAGGTAACTAAGTTACATATATTTTCATGATATCATTTATTCTCATGTTACAGAAATTTAAGTATTCTTACACAATGCAGATAATGGTATCAATCTTAGTGATGAAGTTGCAATTCTAGAACTCGTAGACGTGCAAAAAAAAGATATTTATTTCTTTGATCTTTTGTAGTCTACCATAATCATGCAGGCAGAAATATAATCTCCCAAACTTGGAAATAAGTGAAACTTGAGATGCTTGGTAAATACAAAAAATTATGTAGGTCCTTTTTAATGTCTCTATGATTATCGATTTCCAAATGTTGGTAAGGATATATATTCTTCTTGTACAACTTTAATATATGAAGGCATCTATTTTCAAGTTGATATTATGCATCTGTACTATAAGAGCAAATTTGTTGATGCATCTGCTATCTTAACTTGCCACATCCCAATAATTTTTAGAGTCTATTCCCCTCATCACTATCAACAGGTAAGCCCTAAACTTTATTCCTCTTTCCTTCAATTCTCTATACTTTCTATATGATACATATTTATTTTAACTAGCATGATGAAGGAAGTATATTTTATTAATTATTGCATTAATAGGGGTATGCAAAATGGGAAGCATATGATTATAATTAACGTTCATATGATTATAATTAGTGTTTAGTATTTCATTACCCACTCCAATGATAAATTATATAACAGAGAATTCAACGATCAATATTTTTTAAAATGAAAATATACACGTGAAGCACATACTTTAAACTAGTACCCATGGTACAGTATTATTAACTTATAAAACAATTTACGGATAATCCTTCTAACAAATATTCACCGATCCATCCTGGATCTGCATCCAATCGGACCAATTTGCATCCTTGGTAAACTCAAGTACCTAGGCGAGGCTTGACATAGAGTCAATAGCGGACGCATAAATTTTATTCAGTGGGATCACTTAGATAGTGAGCCAGGGGATTACTCTGTTGAGCCGGAATTAGCGAGTCAGTGGGGTCACTTTAATAGGCCAAAAAATTTGTTCAGTGGAGTCATTTTATTAAGCTGAAATCACTTGATTAGTGGGGTCACTCTAATGGTTCGAGATCCGTAAATCAATTACTTAATAGACGAAGATTAGTGGGTCTTTGTAAATGTCGCAAAATCCAGAGGGGTCACAGGAAACCACTGGCTAAGAGCTGAGTATGCCACTGCTCACAGTTGTACAAGTTTCAGATCCAAACGACAGGAACCGGTTCCAGATTCACTTATAGCTAGTTAGCTTTCTCGGACATGGAACTTGGTATCATTTGGAAATCCATATTAGATTACAAACAATCGAGATACATCTCGATTTTAGAAAAAGTTAAAAGCTAGAGAGAGAGAGGAAGTGGAAGAGAGAAGTGAAGAGAGAAACCAAAGGTAGGAAAAGATGAGTTTTTGAAAAAGTAACTTGGATTCCAATTGAGTGTACTGAAAAAGATCAAAGTGTCATTACTTTTTTACACTTCAAAAAAGAAAAAAAGATAGACATTTTAGTAAATGACATTTCAAATCTTATTTTTTCACTTTTTTTCACTCAAATAAGATTTTTTTAGATCCAATGATTAACAACTGAAATCCCTCTCCCTCCGACCATTAGTTAAAAAATAGATTTTAGACAAAATCTACTATTCCAATTAGATTTTCAAAGGATGCCTAAGACTCATGGTTCTCCATATTATCCGGTTAATGAGGAGCGTCAAAGCCATAGGTCCGTAAGGCGTGGGAACCGGATCATCTGGATCGAATCTTTACACCTTTGTATACCCTTGAACACATTCAAATGAAGGGGGAAAAGATGAATAGATCATTTGTCATAAAATAATGTGACAGAACAAATAGCCCCTCTGAATGTGTTTAGGGGTGCATGGAGGTCCCTTTCCCAAGGCCTGAAGATTGTGAGAGTTGCCGTCAGTCCCGGAATGCGGATTTGGATCTCGGGGTCCAACAAAAAGTATACAACCGGGAGATTGCGGACCAAGGAAGCGCTAATTTGTGGGTTAGAATTAGGATGGTCCCTTCTATTTTCCCTACTGTAATAATATTTCATTCTAGTTCATTGATCCAAAAATTTATATATATATATATGTATATATTAGAAATATATATAATATATATAAGACACATATAAATTTCCTCTATGCACTTCATTCTCCTTAATATGATAAACGAGCCAAATGGAAGAAAACAAAATATAACTGACACAGAATAAAATAAATTATTCAAAACTTCTATAAGATGATGAGACAAAACTTAGTTGACAGACTCCAAATAATAAGATAATGGTTGGAACTTGGAAGATGACGATGAAAAATGAATAAGGCCAACCACGAGCCTCCATATGTATACCACAACGATCAGAATCCTTCTTCCCAAACCATTCTAACCTTGATCCGACACATGGTCCCCCCCTCCCCTCGGGCCACCCCAACCCCACAACCGAACGGTTCGGATCCGTCTTCCGTGTTCGGCCCGTCCCCTTTGGCATAAGAAATTCCAGCTCACACACAACCTCGAACAGGGAGCTCTCCGCACGGAACGGCTCTTCCTCCTCTTCCTCTCCCCAACCAAGATTTCGCATAAAGTTATTAGGGCTTGCAAAATTAGGGTTCCGCTTCTGAGGAGGAGGAGGAGAGGAGGTGATTGGTCCATGGAGGCGTGCGCCACGATCGCCAACGCCCTCGCGGCGGCCACCACGCCGGGCGCCGAGCTCCTCCTTTCCCGCCCCTCCTCCGTCCTCGCCGTCTCCGCTCTCAGCCTGCTGCCCGTCGACGCTCTGGCGCCGCCTAAGAAGGCCGTCCGCTCCGACACGCAGAGGGCCCCGCCCCGCTCCTTCGTCCGGCGGACGCGGCGCACACGCCGGAGGTCCCTTACCGGCGACGGCGACGGGGAGGAGGGGTATGCCGGCGTGGGGGACGGTGATGACGGAGCCTTTGGCGGCGGCGGCAGGGGAGGAGGAGGAGGAGGAGGAGGGAGGTGGTGGAATTTCGAGGGGAATGGGGGGGCCGATTGGGGGGACTCGGGTGATTCTTCCCCGGCTTCCCCCGATCCGGCGTTCGATTTCGTGTACGGTGTGATCTCCTGCGTCGCCCTCTACAGCTGCACCCAGTTCGCCTTCAAGAGGGTCGGCACGTTCATGGCGGATAGGGAAAAGGTGGTTCCCCTGCGATTGGTTCCCCAATTTGCCGACTAAACGGTAGAAATTTGTTCCCCTTTTCTTTCTTTCCCCTGATCTACCCTCTCACCAAGATCCGTGATGTACATATGTATTCCCATATACATGAAAGGTTCTTCTTTAATTTCATTGTCTTGTAAAGTTGTGAATTCGTCGAACGAATTTATGCTATCAACAAATCCCTGCCGCTTCTCAACCCCCGGGCTTCAGGTGAACGTGTGATGGGTAGTGCACAGGCTATACGCCTGCCCCCTCCTGCGCCATCACCCGGGTTAGCTTGACCGCGCGAGCTCATCCCTCGTCCACTGTAACCCAGACCGCCATAATGTGCGGACTGAGGCAGTGGCTGGGTTGTGGTGGGCCCAGAGGTGGGTTTGCCCCGGCGGAGGCGGTCTCTCCCCTCCAAAAAAACAATAAAAACAAATCGAAAGTTCCTCTGAAATGGCCCGTAGCGCACATTGTTTGACCAAATGATTGTTGTGGATGATCGTTTGATGCTTTCATTGTACAGATGAATTCAGGAAAGCTTCTTGAATATGCAATTTTGATTGAGAAACCGTTATCTATTGGTTAAATCTTTAAGAAGAATTCTGATCATATCTCTAGGCGTATATATCTTCTGCAGTTGGAACTACGTGTTCTTTCCTTGTAGCTCTTTTTTTGTTCCTTTCCCATTAGCAAGGAGTTCCGCCTTTTTCTAGTTGATTGATTGCCTGCTGCCGCTGGAGAAGCATACATCGTCTGATGATTGGTTTGTTTTATTTACCTGCATTTTTTCTTTTGGTTTGAAAACTACTTCTACATGGATTAGGCAATTATTCTTTGTTCATAAACGCTATTCTTACATGATGATAAAGTCCTAAACATGTATGAGGATGTTTGACCATTGCTTTCTGTTCTGGCAGAGAATTTGTTAAGATGGTTACTTTCATCGATTGTGATATATAGGTGATTGCTTCCCTCTATCTCAGGGTTGATATGGCGGCCATAATGTTCTTGGTGGTGTTAAATGGTGGTCATGATTTTCTTGTAGAACCATCAATTTCTCAATGATATGTTCTTACTGCAAATGTGTCCGGCTATCATATCTTAGGGTTAAATCTATATGTTTCAGTTCTGGAGCATTAACTCAATTCTTTTATACAGTCAAGGATCACAAAGTGTGGTAGGTTCTCTACTTTTTACTTGTTGGGCAATATGGAACAAAAGAAACCAATGGATAAGTGGTGCAAGGAATTTGATGCCATTTATTCCATTTGGAAAGCTGAAAGAGAAGATGTGGATCCTCTTTTGATTAAATGTCTAGTGAGTGGAGCAGTCGGGACCTCTTACACTTTCCTGTTAATTTAAGTAGTATTGAGGAGATGTGAGAATACTTAATTAAGATGAAGACCAAGATCGGCAAGTGTAATCAAGAAGGAAGGATCGGAGATCGGACTCGGATCGGTACACTTCTAGACCGATCAGATTGTCCAATCCGATCCAATAAGGTCCGATCCGATCTAGTTTCCCACTTTTCTAAACAAAGGTTAAAAAATTCTATAAAAATATGAAAAAAATAAGAAACTTATAAGTTTCTCAAATCCAAATAGCTAAAAATATACATGACATATAACATGATAACAATATACATGACACATATGGAGCAGTACTACGCAAGTGATAAGATTCAATCATCCTCATCAGAAGAAAGAAAAGACTCATCATCTTCTCCATCAAAATCTAATTCAATCTGGGTAGGAAGTGGGACATGTGGCTATCTCTAAATATATATAACCATCTGAACAAATAGTGGTGTATGCACAACAGTGGATAAAATATGAAACTCTAAAAAGAATGCCCACACACTTTTCATAATCTCCATCGTAGATCCTCCCGCTGATGTAGATGAAGATAGATGAGTTGGTGATGTAGGTGGCCAGTTATTGGCTGTCTACGACTCTACGTACCGTGTTAGATGATCCTTCGTCCTGACGTAGAAACTTCTAGGACTGTATGCATACATTATGGGAGATTGAAGGACATGGGTTACTATCTCTGTGAATCTTCGCAAGATGTTATGTAAAATGATGGATCCCGCTAATAAGATATCCACAATACATATAATGGAACCGTCGATCTCTTGGGATTGTGTATCCATGGTCTCATAACGGATGACGTCGACCACGTGGCATCGACAAAAGAAGAATTAATAGAATTATCTTTTATGCAATAATATTAACGATTTTCAGTAGCAAGTAAAATAAATAAGTTTACCATGTTGTGTCTCAGAAAAAAATTAAGAAATATGTATCACTCTTTTTTTATTAATAATTATTTAATTTTAGATACAAATAGCAATAATGGTACTAAATATTTTTTTATCGATGATCGAAATCAGTATTCTTATTGTCATTTATATCCAAAATCGAATCACCCTCAATAGAAAAAAAAAAAAAAAAAGATAGTGTACATTTCTTAATTTTCTTCCAATTCGGTAAGCTTATGGATTTTATTTACTATTGAAGACTGTTAATATTAATGTATCTAAGGAGAAGAAAAAAAATAAGAGAGAAAATTTTTTTTAAAGAAATTGTTAGAAAGAGTATGTGTTTGTGATAGAAAGATAACTTACTAAAAAAACTTTCTTGAACCGTCCACCCGATCGTTGTAGAATGCTAGAATGTCATTTAGAAAGAGGGAGAGAAATACTAGATAGAAAAAAATTAAAAAGAGGAAGAAATATAAGTAGATAAAGACATTAGAGAGAGGAACAAATATTTAAATTAAGTAGATATAAAAAGATTAAGGAGAGAGAGGGAGAGTAATATACTAATATACAATCATACATTAGATAAGGAAAAAAAAAAGAGTAAGGGAGAGAAAGTTAAGTAGATAAAAAGTAAAAATATTAGACAGAGGGAGAGAAATATACTAATAGTAATATACAATTAGTATATATTAGTTATAAAAAAATTTAGAGAGAGGAAAAAAAACTTGGAGAGATAGGGAAGAGAGAGGGAAGAGAGAGAAAGAGGAGGAGAATGGGTTGTGGTGGGGAACGGGGATGGGAGATGGGCTTGGGAGGTATATATAAACCCCCTAAGCCCATGGCTAGTTGTTGGGAGCGTTTCCAACAGCTAGTTTCAAGCTAGCCATTTGCAACGGCTAGTTTGGTGGCGAATCGGACCAATCCGGCCGATCCGATCGGTCGATCCGGCTTGTTCCACCCCGATCCGCCTGATCTCGGCTACGGGTTGGAGGGTCCGGGCATGGGGTTGGTTTGGCCCAGATCCGCGGATCGGCTGATCCCATCCGATCCATGCCGATCCGGCACACCATGAGTGTAATAGAAGTAAGATTTTTCATATTTTGCTTCATGCCATCTGTTGGAGCATATGGATGGGATAGAATGACAACATATTCAGGAGAAGTAAACTTATGCATTTGAACCTTATCTTTCATCTACAGTTGGAGTTTTATCTTGGGTATTTGAGCTGAGTCGAGAGGGAGGTCAAATTCATTTGTAATCTTGTCTTCCCTTTGATCCTTGTTTTTCTCGGTGTAACGGTGTAGGAGAGCAACCTCTCGTATCTTAAACAGATTGTATTATCTATATTTATCAGTAATAAAATTGATGGTGCAATCCACAACTTTCAGAAGTCAGCAAACATGTTTCCTAGGAAAGAGGCAGGTTGGTGAAATTGGAGTACAAGGAAATGGTGCCTACATATAAGAGGGTCTGAGGAAGGATCAGAGCAGAGAGCTCTATGACTTTGCCTTGTACAAGGCAATGGTTATTTGATAAGTACAGTCTTGCATGTGTGTGTAACTAGTGAATGTATTCTTATTGCTCAGTTCTTTTTTTTCCCCTTTCCTTTGGCGAGGATATACAATCTTTTGATAGTCAAAACTATGATTCTAGCCGCCTGCAATGACCACAGCTTTGGACATTTCTGCTTCAGGCATCTGCCTGCATCAGGAGCCATACCCAAATCAGGGACCTGTCTACATATTCTATTTTTCTTGCTTTGATGAATTGGTGACATCTTTTGGTAAAAAGGAAATTCTGTGCATGGGTTCAGTTACTGGGTCTCATAATGATGTAAGGTCTTCACGACTGACTCTGAGCTACTGCTAACCTTTGCAAGAAGTCACTTGCATGTTGATCAAGGAAATCCTAGATCTTTTGAGGAGCCAGTCACAAGTCTTGTGAAGGTTAGCAAGGTAGTACCACCAGTACTACCCTGGAGCAATGATGTTGATATTCAAGGATGGGTCTCCTACTGTGTGGAGAGAATTTTTATATATAATTTTTTTTTTATGTAGACTCCTAGTAATTTTTGACAAAGAGGGAGGGAAAGAAACATTTGAGATTGGGAATTCGATCATATTATTGACACTGAAGTTTTGGTATGACAGTGGGTCATAACATTGTCCTAATGTGAAACACGAATCCGGATAGATGGATTATGGCATGTGCGATAATGTCTTCTTTTGTTCTCCGATTTCTACAAACCTTGTGCTCTCTAATAGCCCCAGCTGGAACTGCGGTTTATGGTAAGCAGCAAGATCTTATTTTAGAGATTAATTTATCTATCGTGACGCATGCTTCCTTAGCTCTTTATTGGACTTTCTCCTAGCGTTCAAAGGAACGAATCTACACTTTCAACTATGTTTGCTTTGGAGATGAAACATGGAACGCAGCTTACTTAACACCCCGAGATTCAACATCAACGATACTTAGGTGAGCGTATGCTTCTAATTACACCGGGTTATTTATTTTGTTATGCATTTTTGTCTTGATCTGTTTGGTTTCCCGTTAAGGTTTCAGAGATTTCACATTTTTTGCTTTGTATTTTAGAGGGTCTAGTCTTGTTAATAATGGGGCGTAGCCATGTAGGGATTTTAGAGGGATGCAACGTGGCTCACTTGGAACCATCGGAATACTTAATCTTATTGTTCTCCTTAAAGATTTATCATGATGATTTGTTTCTGTCATTTGGGTGTTGTGCTGGTCTTTGTATGTTCACATATTGAGAATGATGGACGTTAAGTTTTTTGGTTCTAGCCCATTGTCCTCTTCCATGTTAGGGTAAGAGGTCGGAAGGGGCTTTTGTCCATTGGTCCGTACGTCGGTGTGGACGGAAACTTCTACGGTAGTAGTGAAGTGGGTCTTGTACATCATGCGGTGATTTGATTGTGGGGGAAATTTGTGGCTTGGTGATTTGGATGCAATAGAGCTGTTGCACCCATGTGCCTAAGAAAGAAGCTTCTTAAGGGGCCAGGCGTAACCAGCCAGGGCCAAAAGCTGGGCCAACCTTTTAATCCCGGATTTCCAAATCGTTGAACCAAGGAAAGAGACTTACTGCCACAAAGGCTGCCGGATTATGCGCTCGTGCGAAATGGTTTGGATCACAGGAGTGTGTGATCTCTTTTTTTTCTTTTTTAAAAATTGTCTGATTATAGATCGGATGGTACAGAAACCGAGCTGATGTGATGTGGTCTCTCAATTCAGCAATTTCTTTAAACAAAAAGTTTAAACCCAACTTGACAGCTGTTCGATCAAAGAGTGATCAGATGCTGCCCGCAGGACATTGCAATCTATATGGATTTGTAATACCCCAAACATTACAGCAAGTCTTTTCATGAACTACTTTGAGTTTTCACCTCTCAAGTGTCATTCTTCCACTCGGGGGTTCTAGAAAGTTTAGGGCGAGGTGGAGCACCACCGAGCTCTATAAGGCTCGTCCAGCGGTGTGATCGACAGAGTCAGGGGCAATGCAGCGTGGTCGGCTCGGGGATCCCCCATCGGGAGCTCCCCCCTCCCTCTCTTCCTCTCTTTGTCTCCTCTTCAGGTTTTGCCCCCTTCTTTTTCTCCTTTCTTGGCTTTCCTCCCTCCATCCTCGTCGTTCCACCGTCGCCCACCTAGCCTCTCCACTGCCCTTCGGCCTCCTTGCCATTTACGAATGATCTTGGTTGACATGCGGTTAAATGCTTAACTGTCACAGTTGAAAGATTCTGTATAGTTGGGAAAAAAATTACTGTTATTTGAGACGTTTATTCTATAAACAAATGGGATAATTTGGACCGGACACAGGCCTGGATGGACCGGGACAAAAATAAGACATGGGCTAGAGTTAAGACCATGAAAAATAGTAATACTTGCTGCAATGTCTCCTTTAGCTGCACTGTAGGGCATTGCAACAAGTGCACGAAGAAAAACATTTTTTTAGTTGGCTCTAATCTTTACTTACACATTTGTGCAATCCAATATCTGATTGGATAGCTCCAAAAATTTAAAAATAAAAAAAAACAAGCACTAATGAACACTGAAAAGGTCCTTATTGGACTGAGCCCAGTAACAGTTTTTTTTTTTTTTTTTTTAGAATTTTTTGGATCGTCCAATTAGAGATCGACATGTGCAACATGTGAAACATATGGGTCCCATCCTAAAAAACTTCAAAAAATATTATACTTGTCACAATGCCCTACAGTGCAGCAGGAGGGACATTGGTATCACTCCATGAAGAAAATTGATAAGGTAGATGAATTAGGAAAATGATACAGTAGCACGGTTTTCTAATACCAGTTTTTCACGTGCCTAAGTGTCGATCATACGTTGGAAGGTAGGGTTATTAAATATGTGGGATACTAACACTTTCTTCTAATGTATGATTGTCACTTAAGTGTGTCAAAAAGCGGTGTTAGGAAATGGTGTTATTGTATCAATTGTCGATGAATTATACTAGATTTTGTCGCAGATCTTAGATGAGACAATCGGCAGTCCGGAAAAAAAAAAAAAAAATGCATTGTTTCTGTAGTCAGTCCTACCATTTTCTACATGTCTGTAAAAGTAGATCATTGATTAGATGACTCAAAAAAGAATTTAAAAAATAAAAAATCGAGCTCTAATTTATTGGGGCTGGGCCCGTTAAAGACTTTTTTTACTACTCATTGGGTCTCAATTTTTTGAGTTTTTAGATTTTGGGATCTTCTGATCGATGATCGAATTTTATGAACATATAGATTAATGTGGCGCTGACCATAAAAAATTCTCATTTTTGGGCCGCACCATGCTGTGCAGCAACTTGCTGCATCGTATGTATTGCTCAAAAAGTCCCGGTGCCTTTTAGCTAATGACAAGGTCGTCACCATCTTCAAAATAAATTTAATCACTGGCATTTGACATGTGATTTAAATAAATCTATGCTCTATATGGCTTATAGTTATGTTATATAGGAGATAGCCGAGTGGTTAACATGCGTAACCGGCGTTCCTCGGCAAATCTAATGGCAAGAGTTGTAAGTGGGCCGGGTAGGGGTAGGCTAAATACATGGATCCAGACCTAAAATAGACCTGTTAATATTTCTGGGTAAATGGGTATGTTATTGGGTCTGCCAACTTTTTGCCAATGTTACACCTCATAGTAGTTTTAAAGAAATTGGGTTCAATTTATTTTCAAATAGTACTTGCTTCAATGCCTCTGCATTCTGCACTCAGGGAATTGCAGTAGGTAAAATCTTTTTTAGGTCGGCTGCAAGATGCCCTAGATGTCCATACAATCACTAATTGGATGTCCTAAAAAATCTAAAAAATAAAAAACTGTTATTAAGCTCGGCCCATTAAAGACATTTTTACTGTTCATTGAGGCTCAATCTTTTTTGGACATCCGATCAGTGATCAATCTACGGACATCGAGGACACCTTTGGGGCCGACTTGAAATAAAATTCAAACAAATTTTTTTTTACCCACTCACGCAGGGCTTTGCAGCAGGTATTACTCTTTATCTCCTAAATTATGCTTGTTGCTCAATGCAGTGGTAAAATAAATATTTTTTAAATTTTTTAGGTGTCTCCCAAGGTGTTCTACATGTATGTACAGGCCAATTTTCGATTGCACCATGCAAAAAAATCTGAAAAAAATAAAAAAAACTGTTATTGGGCTCAGCCCATTAAAGGCATTCTTTACTGTTCATTGGGGTTCAATGTTTTCTTTTTTAGATTTTTTTTTTTTTATCGTCCGATCGAAGATCGGCCTGTGCGGATGTGTAGGGCACCTCAAGTCTACCTAAAAAAAAATAAAAAAATAAAAAAATCTTTTTACTCACCTGAACCGCAGTACAGCACTGAGGGTCAGCAGCAAATATAACTCTTATTTCCTATGCAGTTGAGATGGGCCCAGGCCAGATTTATAGCACTTTGTTTGAAGAATTTAAACTAGCAATAATTAACGGGTCCATTATTTGATTATTAGGTATACCCAAACCCAAATTTACCATATCTAACCGGTCAGGTCTTGGGTCTTAGGCCCGTTTTGACGGCCCTACTAATCACAATGGACACGACTATCACAGACGTGCCACACCCCATATAATTTATACGGAATCCCAAAATACTAATGCAACCAGTCCAAATGGCTATTTAGGGATGCAAATAGTCTCATTTTGCTTTTCTAAAGTTGGTTCATTTATCATTGGGCTGAGTATTTATTGGCAAACTCTGCACATTAAAATAATTTGAAGTCTAAATCAAAATCTACTGAAAGTATATATTAGACAAATCATAACATATCTTTTGCTTTCTTTGCATTGATCAACTTATTGGGTGGAATATAAAGTACTTTTGGCTGAGCTCTATTTAAATGCCATAAAATGAACTATTGGACAAATGTAATTTACTCTCATGTTGAGTTTGGAAATGCAAATTGAAATGATTCATAGAATAATATCCAGATAAACGTTGATAAATGTTTAGGAGTCTGTTGACAGGGTTGGTGTTTACCCTCTTACTCATGGAAGACTTTCACATTTATTCTTGGCATGCCCAAGATGAATGGTAGCTTCACTATTGCTAAGGTTAATAAGAGTTATTTTCCCTTGTAACAGTGTTGAAACTGGTTGTGACGAGAAGACTCATCTCTTGATTTATGCTGTGATCCATTGCTCTCCTTGGATTGATAGCAGAATCGCACTTCACCTACCATTTGCCTCAATCTTTTTATGTCTTGGATCCAACAGCTAGGCAAACCTTCCCGGGCAATTCTGTGCCATTGATCCAGTCCACTACTAATTTTGAGTCTCCCACAATCTCCAGTTTGTCTGGTTCAAACAGGGATGTATCTTGCCTTGATACCTTCCCACATTTCAAGTGTTTCAGATTACTAATTCCATCTCCACATATAAGCTTCCAGCCAATAAGAGTATGAAGCAAATGAAAACCAAGGGTTAGACACCCTAGTGCAGGCGAGGTAGCTTGGTTAAAAGCTTATTCTCTATTGTGTCATTGTTGCAAGTACAAAGACAGCATATTCAAAATCCCCCATGATCTTGCATTTCCCTGTTACCATGGTAGAAAATAAGACAGTATCTGCACCAAAAGGAGTGCTGAAATGAAAGCTCTGTAACTTTATCTCATCCTGTTGCCATGCAACAGTCTGCCTGTCGCCCCAACCACTCTTATATATTAAACTACTTAAATGTCATGCTTGTTTATGTATTTTCTTACATATATACCATCTTAATTAGTGCATATAATGTTTCAAAATTGCCATTTCAATAGCATATTTGATATGTATAAATGTTTCATATATATCATTGAAATGGTACATTTGATAAATACGTTTGCTTGTAAGAATATATACGATAACATGGAGCTTAATTAGCATGGTATTTTTAAGATTTAACATAAAAGAATAGTTAACATGAAATTATGCCGAAAGTCTGTGAGCCTATTGCCAGACTTACGTGGCTGGATTACCTGATATTGTAAGATAATTTATGAAGAGATTGAGAATCTTTTCTATTATCACATATCAAACTATCATCATTTGACATATATAATACTCTTCTAATGAAAATTTAAACTGAATTGATAAGTTAACTCTAAACATCAAATAACTTAGTCTCAGGATTAGTCCGAGACTTACCATAAATGTTACATACATTACTCCAAAATCTCAATCTCTCTCTCTCTCATCCTTGCTAACCTTGAGCCTAGAGCAAGAGAAGAGGCAAGATCGATCATATGGTGGGCGCGGGGGCAAAGGATTGAAGGGGTTGCCACTAGGTGGTGGATTCAGTGAGTGGCCTTACAATGGCAATGGTGGCGTGCATCTGCGTGGGAATCCTCTTCTTCTTCTTGGGTGGGGTTTCCCTGGATAAACATTGGCATGGTACTATGGTGTGACAGAAGGGTGCTTTGTGCTGTCACGTCTGATTATTGATGTCGACATGGAAGATGTGGGCGTGCATTGGCGAGGATAACGTAGCCAGTACTGGAGCCTCATGGTACTGTAAGTTTATAAATTTCAAACAAAGTTTACTGCACAACATGAGATCGGTTCTTTTCTTGCTGGGTGTACCTGTTTAAGAAGTGGATCATCCATGCATGCACTTTTTAGTTAGGTCTATATATTCTGCATGTCTCATGTTTACTCTAATGATGTGCTATGGGACTCTTGGGCGATACAGAAAGATTGCACCGTGTCAAATGGATAATTGTCCCCAGCACATGGCTGAGTTGGATATTTATCCCACTATCACAGCTCGAGTTTCAGCGGGCCTCAGCTGTGGAATTTTCACGCCATTGGGCATGAAAACCTCGCGCGTGGCTATTGTGAGCGTATTTATCCCTTGGGTATCCTCGTCACGCGTAAAATCGATTCATGTTCGTCCGAATGGGGGAACTGCTGTCCGACCAACTGGGCTATCATCCAAAATGAAGAATTATTATCTTATTTACGATAAGAATTGAGATCTTCTACGGTCTTCGGCAGACCGTACAGAATCAGTAAAGAGGGGGGGGGGGGGGGGAACGCACTCCAGCCACGCCCCCAAAATTAAGACATGCATGGACCCTCTAAATGTCAAAGTTAAGAGATAAAATCTTCTCAACTTTTTTCTTCGGACCTCTCAATACTCATATATTCACATGGAAATAGAGTAAATCTTGTACTTCTAGCTCTGTCTTTTCATGATAAAATAACATGTTTGCCTTATCTTTATGCATGTGAGAACACTGGGAGGCCAAGAGAAAGAACTCCAAACGATCTCATCTCCAAAGTTAAGAGACTCCAATGGCCCTCCCAAGGAAGTAAGTTAATTCATCAATGTGCCAGCATATTAAACCATGTTATTAAGTTTAGGTTGTAGAAGTTCTATCCACGATTATAGGCTTGGGACTTTCATGTTCCTACATGGACATCATTGGAAAAAAAAGAGCCAAACTAGTATCATCTTCTGACATTCGACCTACTCCACAAGATGATGGTACTATTGGCCGAGTCTCAAATCTCAATGGATGTGGTTTGACAAGCTAGCAGATCACCAAAACATACTGTAGAAAGAGTTGGGATCAAGCCTACAACCTTGTGGATATATAGTTAATTAAGTCTCTATAATATATTAATCTAAATATTTTTACCTTTTTATAATGCTTTGATTACGATTGAAATGACGTGATATGTATACATTGTTTAACTTCATGTTCCCAAATGTGTCCTAGGATGCCACAATGCTGCTTCAACTTGTCGTCCCTATTACCCACAAACAGATGCCTGTAAACCTAATATAAACGATCGCTTAGCATCAGTACAGGTATCATGGGATTCTCCAACATGCCATAATTCAAACCCTGCTAATTACCTTCACCTTCATGCCATGTGGTTCAATATTGCTGAGACTTTGGACTTCGGGGCTACGTTTTCTTTTCATTGTAGATACTTTTGTCAAAGAATTAATATTTAAATATCCCAATAGAAGCTGCTAAACATGTGCCAACTCTGAGCATCCTTGAGTTTGGCCCCGGCCTTCTTTTCATTGAACTAGTCCATCCCATCTTGCAGTCAACACTAATTTCTTTAAGGCTTCACTTTCACTAGATGAACGTATGAAAATTTCTACTTCCACAGCAGCCCAGGGTAGACCAAATGAATTGGCTGTTGGGTTGCTGTCAAGGCAACAGGGCCATCAGAATCCAAGGAAAAAATAGGGGACCACCATGCCTGGTGAATGGCTGTAGTCTTGTGTTCATCAGTCTCTTCTGGTGTGAAAAAACAATTTTCTTTTATTTATATCTATACATTTTCTTGGAAGCTAAATGTAACAAAAAACTAATTAGGAAAATAGAAGTTCGAACATGTGGTTTTCTTCCCAAACCTATTTTTGAAGATACTGCACTGTGATAATTACCAAAGTTGTATAATTTTGTTTCTCATTTTTTGTCTTTAATCTCTTAGATCGGACGGCAGTAAACAGTATAATTTTTTAATTTATTGAACCGGCGAAAATTCTCAACCTGACATCTGTAATGTCTGATCTTTAATCATATGGTTAAAAATTTGAAAAAGAATAGGATCACATTCCCGCACGATTTGAGCCATGAGATCACCTGAGCATGCAACCTGAACATTATATCTAAAAACTGAAAATTTTGAAGTTTTAAAATGTGAGAGTAATTTCTTTGAAACGAACCCTTTGTTTTAAAATATACCAGATAAATGTCATTAAATAATTATCTACTCATCTCAACGATATTAAACTGTGTTAAATATATTGGAATACTCCATATATTTGATATGGAAAAGGACTAATGTGCTATAACATGATCCTCGCAAAATCCCACAGACGTGGAAACTTCAAGGCTTCACATCTAAGGAAGCACGTTCTTCTGCACATATCTTTTCTTAGTCCCATATCTTTTCTTAGTCCCATATCTTTTACATTATTGGAATAGTATCCTCAAGTTACATGGTTAATATAGAAGCCAACATGTCTTCCTCTTCCTCTCCCGAAGGCTCCGGGCTGTGCGAGAAGCACGTCTTACGTCTTATGATGAAGAGAATCTTTGGGGTGTCGTTTCACTTGTCTTTTCCTGTGGGTGGCACCAAAACGAAGCCCCACTCAAATCTAATTTGTTACCTTTCTCAATCTTACGTAATACACAAAGTGGACACAGGTGCGAGCCAACACCCCAAGTGACGTGATGGGGACGCACGTGTGAGCTACAGTAAGCAAGAGTAGGACATTTGCGGATTAGGGAAATCAACGTGGAATTAAGCATGCAAGTGTAGCCATAATGGACTTGATTATTAAGATTTTATATCATTATTAGACATAATAGATGAAGTGGAGTGGAGCAAGCATGCATGCCAAGCATTAGTATAGTACGTACCAAACGTGATTTTAACTATCTTGGGAGATGTAGTAGTTACTCTACGTGGATGCTGGGTCTTGAAGGGGGAAGGCAACGTCTCCACATAGCGGGTTGGTTGGAGGAAGATTTGAAAAGTAGGTAGTGTAGGAGGATAAGCTCACAGAAGACTATTATATAGTCGCTCCAACACTCCTCCTTACGGTCAAGATGGGCCGTAAAAATTAAATAACAAGAGATGGCGCAAATTAGAAGATAAAAGTTGGGTCAGGCCCTGTTCTGATAACATCTTACAAACCATAAAATTCGGGTGTTGAGTTTGAAGGGATCCAAGATCATAAGTATTGGCCACAACTTAAATTAACCGATGTAAGACTATTATATAGCCGCTTCAACAGCAGCCAACAGGGTTTAATGAGGGTCCTTGAGTGTTGAGACAGATCCACCGGTGGGGAGGGCCTATGGGTAGAAGAGAGGTCAATTTAGCTAGAGTAATACTTGCTGCACGTACAAAATTGACGTGGATTGTATTTATTAGTAGGGCAGCTAGGGTGTTGTAATTTTTTTATTTTTTTCAAATTTGTTGAGTTGGGGAAGGCTCCCAGTTTGGCATCTATATTCTCAAATCTTTGATCGGACTGTTTAAAAAATTTGAAAAAAATAATAAGATCGTGCACTCGCTCGAAGCATGAGCGATACTGCATTGTGCGCGATGCAAAAAGTATTATTCATTTAGATGACGTCTAAAGTGACTCCAAAAATTAATCTGATCTTTCAAAGATGCTACTATATGACCATACAGCTAGACCATACGATGTTTTTGACTCCATCTTCATATTTAAAAAAAAAAAAAATTTATTATAAAATTTTAAATATTCAACTACCTCCTTAAGATTGTTTCTATCTTTTGGAGCTTAAAATGAATCATTCGATCATAAACTTTACCATAACCATCCATTTCATCTTCATAATCGGGTGGTATGAAAATTTTAAAAAACATAATAAAAAAATAAAAGATTACATCAATTACCTTAAGATTATTGCTATCTCTTGGAGTTTTAATTTTGAATATCAATTTGACGGCCTAATGTGTATGTAAATAAATATAAATATTATATTTATAAATAATATTTATATCTGGCTGAATTGTACGGCCATTTTTTAACCCCTTTTCCATATTAAAAAAATAACAATTATCATAAAAGTTTAAATTCAACTGCCCCTTAGGGTTATTTTCATCTCTTGGAGCCTAATATTGATCCTCGGATTATGAACTTTAATCATAGTTGTTCAATTGGATGTCATTTTTTATTTTCACGATAAGATGGTCTAAAATTTTTAAAAAATAATTATAGGATTGTTCATATCCCCTAGGATTATAATTTTGAACACCTATTAAAGAGTTAAAACTCCATGAAGTCTGAATCATGGTTAGCACCATAGCATCCCTCAATATATATATACATATAGGGGGGATATAAAAGACCCTGGGCCGCATCTAACTTAGTTGGGTCTCACCTGAAAACTCACCATCCTGATTTAACAAAATAAATAAAAATTATCAAAAATTTTAAAATATTCGAATACCCCCCCTCTAAGTGGTTTTCTATCTCTTTAGATCTAATTTTTACGTTGGATCAAAAAAGTTAATCGTAATTGTCCAATCAAATCCATTGTTGTTTGAAGATCGAAACTAACCCTAAGTGATGGGATCAATCTTAAGGGCTAATTTGACAATTTTTTCTATTTTTTACTATTTTTTCAATATTGTTAGACATTAATTTTTATCCATGTCCGATAGACGGCTCCGGTTGTCCCGAGTATGGGATCAACCCTAAGAGACTTATTTTAATATTTAAAAATTATAATCTTTTTAACAATGGGAAGGGTAGATTTTCGAGGGTGGCCCCCCGGGGCTTGTTTTATCCTTTCCATATATATATATATATATACACCATATCCTCATATTTAAAAATAAAATAAAAATTATAATAAATTTATAAATAGTCTATTATCCTTCCTAAAGTCATTTTCATCTTTTTGGGTTTACTTTTCACCATTGGATCATAAGGTATTCAATCTTAGCCGTTCAATTTTATATGTATAAATTGGTGATGAATTACTTAAACCTCAAGGATGGGAATAATTCTAGAGGTCAATCTGATGAATTTTATATTTTTTTACTACCTTTTTTATAATTTTTTGAAAACTAAATTTACACGCAAACGATGGACAGTTAAGATTGAGTTTTAGAATCGGACACTCAACGTCTCAAAAGACGGAAACAACCTTAAGACGGTAATTAAATATTTAAAATTTTATAAAAAAATATTTATTTAATATGAAGATGGAGCCGAAAATAATTGTACGGCTTAACCGCATGTACCATAGCTAACACCATTCTAACCTATGAGGATTCCATTGCCGCCGACGGCATAGGCTAATTCTGCCACCAAATAAGAGACCTTGGACACCTCTCTCTCTCCATGAAGTTCAAGTGCCACAGATGTAGCTGGGTCCGAACTAGGGCTGTCAATGGAAACCCGATTTTTCGATCTGTTACCGAAAAAAAGTATTCATTTCCGATAAAAAATATCCGTCCGATAGCTATCAGAATCGGAATCGGATATTTCTGATAAGTTATCGGAATCGGAAATTGAAACTCCTGTTTCCGTATCCGCTTTCTGATTTTCGATTCCGGTTGTTAAATTGATTATTAAGAATAACATTAACCTTAAGATTGTTTTAATCTTATTAATCATTATCTAATATACTAAGACGTATTGGTTATATTTAGATTTCATTTTATATGTTTTAAACAAATAAATCAAGAAATCAGTAATTTTTCATAATTATTAGAAATAATATCCGATTCCGGTATTATAATCGGAAACAAATCGGAAACGAAAAATAGACTTTCCAATTTTATCAGAAACGGAAACGGATAATACACTTTCCGATCTTATCAAAATAAAAAACAGACTATACTTATCGAAATCGAAAAACGGAAACACATGTTTCCGTATCCGTATCTTATCCGTTTACGACCCTACTCCGAACCCTTTGCTGCTCTGCCGAAGGAAAAGGGATGCCCCCAAGTCAGTCATACTTTATACCGGCCGGTTCCATCGCAGGTTAACAATGGTGGAAGGTGAAGGGGAGTTACAGAGAGGGAGTTCCATTTTGGGCATGAGCCAAACTGACCCCAATAGAAGGGAACAGTAAGTACTTATCAATCTAATGAGACAACTAGACCAAGCCCTCCTAGGCTCCTAGCTATCAAAAACATACTTCACCAATTCTAGGAGGTAAGAACGCTGAACGGTGAGAGAGAAACGACAGTATTTTTGTCAAGTGACCCAATAAATAGACATGAGGTCTCGCTCTGAAAAGAGGAGATCCAGTCTAGTATTTATCACATAGATCTAGTTTTAGGTTTTCCTTTTCTTATACGATGAATGATCAGCTCTCATGCAAGAATAGGATTCCCTACCCTAGAAGGGCTAGATAGCTTTGCTTGAAATGAATGATGAGATGCTTCCAGCACCACACACACAACAGGCCGGAGGTTAGAGTCGGTCTCTTAATATATGACCTCCTCGTTACATATTGTCAATAATGTAAGAAACTCTCGGATAAAAAAACTCTCATTTCTTACCAAGAAAACATTCTTAGAGAGACACAATAACGTTACATATTTCAATTATACTTATTGTTTCTCACTGCCAAAGTTGATCAACAAAGTGTAATGCCTCACGTCGCCATCACATGTGAGAGATTTAAACCAAAAAGTCTTCATGTCTTCATAAAACAGCCTATAGGATATGACCAATAAGCCTCTTCTTATTTTAGCATATTTAAGGATAATCATGTGCAAAAAATTTAGTTATAGTACTTAATTTTAAAACAATTGACCTTCAATAAGAGGATGATAGCATAAACCATGTACATACTTTACGTGATTTCTTTTCATATATGCAGGATTTGTACAAGGGCATATGCGAAAAGTCATTTTGAATGCACATGGGTTACCATTTTACTTCCCATTATCTGATTATCCTTGAGAAATTAAGATTGACAGTGAAACAAATATCCAATCCGATAACCATCACCCCAGATGGAGCTTATCTCCGGAATTAAGTAGAAGAGAAATAAGATTTATATCACTATTTTATGTGATTTTTTACCGCATTTATTGGAGTCATCTGATGAAACAATCAGAAGGTCCTTGTTGAAGATATTTTTAACGTATATTTTATACAAATAAGACATCCACTTAAAAGTTCTCTAATCAAAAGATCAGATGACTCCTAATAAGTATGACAAAAAGTTGATTAAAAATATTATATGGTAACTACGTTTTCCCCTTCGTTGTGTATTATTGCTAGTGGGCCACTAGGCCGAGCCCAAAATCCCCGGTGACTCGGTTTCCCGGGGTAGGCCCATGTCCGTGTGTTTTGACGGCTGGATCCCGTTGGTTGGTGGACAGCTGGATGCTCAGCCGCCCAGATTGGTGAATTATTGGGCTGTTTGGTGTCCCACGGATTTGACAATTCCCCTGTGTGCCCCCGAGCTGGGGCGCCCACGTGTTTTCCGGCCCACCAACTCCATTCCTACGCACATCACGGTCCGTCTCTGAGCCGGTCTCCACTCTCCAGGTAGAGGACCGCCGTAATTACTCCCAGCTGTTGTCGGCGGACCACCCACGACAAACGATGCACCCATCGGGCCCATTAAGGGCAGACCCACGTGGCTCCCAACAAGAGAGAATCCATTCCAGTGGGCGGGCGTATGCAGATGTGTGTCATGGCCCAAGAGGCCCAGTCTTGCTTGACCTCAAGCTAAGTGGGCCCCACATGCAAGGGGCAGCAAGTGGAGTTTGGAAGTTCGGAACAGGGTGGAGGCTGCTACGGTCATTTCACAAACTGGCAGTCAAAAAGAAGGGCCGGCAAACGAGGGCTCGCCGTGGTTGTATCCTTGTAGAGGTTGGATGTGATCAGACTACCTGATAGAGATGAACTTGCCGGCAAACGAGGGCTCTGCGGCGGTCGTATCCTTGTAGAGGTTGGATGTGATCCGATTACCTGATAGAGATGAACTTTGGATGAGATAGGAGCATATGATCCGGATAGATCATTACAACTCTTATTGGATAGACGTAAGAGGGTTATTGATGTCCCTTGGCTAGGACTTGGAAGAATCCATTTAATAGGAGTCCTTTTTTCAATTTGAAATTTTTATTAGTGCTCTGGCTCTTACGTCGGATTAGTAGAACAAACATCACGCCAGTTGGTAGTAGTCTAATATGTGATGACGATAAAGATTCTCAATCCAAACATCAGGTAATTCAGTCCCTTTTTTTTAATAATTGAGAAATATGATTCATCTTGATCACTTAATTTAACTTTATATTGAATCGGTGTGGTAGCAAGATGTACCACCGGATGCGTCTCTTACTTTCCCTGTACCCCCCTCATCTCTTCTGCATCTCTGCTCCTACCCTCCCCACCACCAACATCTACTCCTCTTTGACATCCACTCCAAACACAATTTGGCAGCCGTCATCTCTTTAGAGAGTAATACTCGTTGTAATATTAAATAGAAAAACAAAAAAATAAAAAAATGTCACCCCTAAATTTAAACGGGTTGCACAGCAACCGTCCGATCAGATCGAACGGTTGATGTGCGATGCATTGTAATCTACGTGAATTATAATGTATAACATTACAGCAAATATTACTCCTCTTTAGAAACAGGAGGAGAGGAACGGAGGTCCCACTAGCATAACCCATCCCTTCCGTGGACAATGGGCTTTTAGGGCATTCCTTGCGACACCACAAGGGTTAAGTCATTGGATAGAGGAGGCATTAGATCTCGAATAATTTTTAGAATCAAATTAATGGGGAAGAATGTTTATTCACAGATGAATTATTTCAGGCCAATTTAGGGTTTAACAGAAAATGATAAGATAAATTTCTTGAAGACATTTCTCTTTTTTGATTCAAAAGAGATCTTAAGTAAAAATATATATATATTAAATTATTCTGTCATATTCAATCCCTCGAATATTCCAGTGGTCAAGTGATAAGTTAACATGCATAACTGGATAACTTCCCATTCCACCAACTTACTCTAAAACAGAGGGAGTTTTAGAAATTTTTTATAATTAATTAATTCTTATTTAGGCAAGACATAATTAATACGTATAAAAATCCAGGTGGGCAAGGGAGAAGAAGACCGGCGGAAGAAGGGGTGGGGAAGTGTTTACGCCTGTCAACTGACGAGTCCAGGCTGGAAACGGCGCCATGATTGGGAGCGGGTCCCACTTCGTCCTGGCACCCACATGCCTGGCTCGAGACTCCGACCAGTGCGCCATAGAGTACACACAAAATATTTATTTGTTTATATATACTAATAAATAGTTGGTGTACAAAGGGCATTAAAAAAAAAAAAACAATCGGGCCAAAACAAAATAATGTTAATTAATCCTTGTAATTAGGAGGACAAGCAAGGATTTAGCTGGAGCCGATTTGTTTTCTAATGATAAGAACAGGTAAGCAGGGTGGCGAGCAATACTATTCACCTTCTGTAATTGGGGTCATTATATCATCATATATTCATTAATAAATTTTCTCTCTTATTTGTTTACTTACTTATTATTCCGTCTTTACTTGGTCGTTCACAAATGTTGTCCTACTCCTGCTTGCTCGTTCGTTCTCTATTAGGGTTAACTTTGCAAATGTGCTTATGGAGAATTTGCTTGTGGAGATGGGTTTTTAGTGTTGAATATTTATTTGTTTGTTCCATCTACACGTACGAACTTTTATAAATATACCCTCGGAGATAAGTGTCGTTGTTGCAATACTTTGAAGGTATTGGAACCAAGCGGCAACATATAGAAAAAGGTAGTTGGACAATCTAAATCTTACATTGCAAGTTGACAACCAATCAAATAATTATGTTCCCTCCCTCTCATTTTGTTGTTGTACTTATTTAATAAAGTAAAATTTTGTCAGAGTATAGATGTGTTAAACATTTTGAAATTAGAACGTACTTTTAGACTTGCCTCTACATGAAGTGCATGTAATGTGGTCTTTGCCATGGAGTCACAAGACAAAAATGTAGAATAACTAGTCTCTCTTGTTTACGAAAATAAAATAAATATTATTACGACGAAATACATGATATTTAGGACAAGAAAACAAACGAGGGAGCATTACCTTTGGTGCTCTCGCGTCCTTAGCCGACTCTAGATTAATGAGATAAAATTTACAAAAATTGTGAAAGATTACCCAAGATAATCAAAATATGCTTATCAATCAAATGCTTTCTTCTCTTTAAAAATCTCTCCACTTTGTATTTATACAGGAAGGTATGTATTGCCCACAAACTTTATTTCAAGCACATGGCTAAATGAAGGAAACAATAGTTCTAGCCAAATAAATAAGCACAAAGAGAGTACATGCATAATACATTTCTTATAAAGCCACCATCACAAGTAAATTGTTGTGGGCATACCTAGCACTAACCTTCCTTTTTCTGTACCATTTTAATGGCAGGCTGCAAAATAGTAACTTGCTGGAATATATCTCTGAAATATAAACAGACAGCTTGCTTGCTCTGCTGCCCTTCCTGCTCCTACTCTCCCCCCTCTTACCCCAGACTTCCCCTTCTCCAGTCCAATTTTGCTTCTTCCTACGCTTCTTCTCCGCGTTGCTGAAGTGGGTTTGTGGTGGAGTTCCTCTCCGGTGCCGCCCTTGGTGCTGGTGGAGCTCATGAAGCGGCTAGTAAGTACGTCTTCTCTTTTTGTTTTTTTTTTTTCTCATCTTTATTGTGGTTTCCCCGTCGCTTCTGATTCTCCGGACTGGGTTTGCCACCACAGGCTGTTGATTTCTCGCTTCAAAAATCTGTTCTTTATGCTTAATCTTCTGTGATCCTGGGCTTTGTGGATTTGTGTATTGCTGCTGGGTTGGATTCCGAGGTCGACCACCGGCTTACTGCTTCGGTGGATCGTTTTGTTGTTACCGATGTGGGAAAATTTTGATCTTGGTAATGGGTCGGTTCTTGTTGCTCTTCTTCTTTCCGGGTGGGTGGTCCGGGTGTTTGCTCCATTTATCTCCTTGTTTCCATTTCCTTTAGAGTTGAGGTCTTTCTTTCGCAATTTTAATTAGATCTTATGGTATTATGGTGCTAGAACTTTTTACTGGGGTTTGGGTCTTGTTCTAGACCAGAAACCTGAGAACAGGATAGAGTCCAATTGGCTTTTTGGAGACCTGAACTTGGTATGCCTGTGATCATGCTTTCCTTGAGTCAGTCAAATCACGTCAAATTGAAAATTTTATTGTGTGATTGCCAGTTTCGAATTTTGTCAACAAGTTTGATGTTTTTCTTGTTTGAAGTACGGTTTATATTCCAGGATTGTTTTGTAACTCCTTTTAGACCTCCTTTTCATCTTCTTATCATTTAATGCTGTAGTCTTGCTCGTAATTAATGCCTTTCATGTCCAATTCCAGTATATAACTTCTTTTTATGGACTTCAGGAATTCTTATGGCAGTTGTTTCGACTGTTCATGATGCCAAATATGTTCAGGTGGCACTGCTACTAATTGTGGTAGTCTTGAAGGTTGGTAAAGGCAATGCCTGCATTACTGATGGGCATTGCAGATATGACAACGGTCCGTCCCCAAGACCTCACAGTGTGTCCATATTGGAGTTTGGGGCGGTTGGAGATGGACAGACATTGAACACACTTGCATTCCAGAATGCAGTTTTCTATCTCAGATCATTTGCTGATAAGGGTGGCGCTCAGCTCTATGTTCCTGGTGGAAGATGGTTAACTGGAAGCTTCAATCTCACCAGCCACCTAACGCTTTTTCTGGAAAAGGATGCAGTTATTATTGGAACTCAGGTTGGATTCCACCATGCTTATTGCTTTTCAAAGAACCAGATTGGCTTCTCTAGGCATAAGTTCATTCAATGTTTGCGAAGGCCAACGTGTACTATGGTGTTGGGAATGACTTCAATATTCAGATTTTAGTTAGATAAGCTAATTTAAAGCTCTACATAGTTCATAGGAAATATTGGAAGTATTAGTATCAATGTATTCTTTATCATGTAATCTTTTGTCCATGTGTTTATGCTAAATGTGGTACCCAGGTTTCGCGGCATTACATACATAATTGCTGGAGAATGTCTGTGTAAACACCTCTTCATTAGTTGTGTTAATGGGTTAATTTATCACACAATGTGAGTAATCCTATAGGTAATTCCTAATTATTTTCCCTCTAACTGGGTTCCACATTATAGAGCAGCAAATATGCTTTCAATATGTTGTGGGTATATGTTCTTATTAATATTTTTTTCTGCACCATACTGGAGATGAAATACTGTTGTGCAGTAGACTAACAATGTCAAGTTTTCTATGGTCAGTAGGTTCATTCAATGTTTTTAGTTCATATCCAGTATTTTATTAAGTTAATTTTCATTCATTAATAGGAATGGATGTGTTCCAGGTAGATTATGCAAAAGACGTGTCATTCAGATAGATGAATTTCTGAATAACATATACAAAAAACAATTCCTTGTTTCTCTCTTTTGCTTTCTTTCACATAGATCTTCATCATTCTTTTATTTCGGATTTCACAAGTTTATCAGCTTGAAAGGAAGTTTCATCTGAAAAATATGCTGTCTGTTCAGGAAAAGATTGCTTATTTATTTTTAGATATTATATTTTTTTAGTAAGTATTCATCTTCCTTCTTGTCAGGATCCATCACAATGGCCTGTAATCGAACCCTTGCCTTCATACGGTCGAGGGATAGAGCTTCCTGGTGGAAGACATCGCAGCTTGATCAATGGCCACAACTTGACAGATGTCGTGATAACAGGCATTGACTTTACTGCTCAGATGTTTTTCAATTGTCCTCCTATGAAATGGATATTCTATCCTTCTTCATAGGACTTCATGCCATATGACATGCTGCTCACATCTGTTGCTGCTACAGGTGATAATGGTACCATCAATGGTCAGGGTTCTGTTTGGTGGAACTGGCTTCAGTCTCATTCTCTAAATTATAGTCGCCCGCACCTTGTGGAACTCGTACACTGCAGCAACATTACAATCTCAAATCTGACTTTCTTGAACTCCCCTTCTTGGCACATACATCCAGTCTACAGTAGGTGAGTTCACAAAACCATCTGCTTCTGCTAAACGTGGTTTTGCTAAATTGAAGATGACCTGAATATTTCTTTACTTGAATAAAATACAGAAATGTGCACATTCAGAACATCACGGTCCATGCCTCACCTGATTCTTCTTTTACTAGTGGCATAGTTCCAGGTCAGTGATATACATTATATTTTCTGATTTAGGATTTTTGTGTTTGTTTGTCTGCAAAAAATGTACTGCATATAAAGGATGGTGGTCCATCAGTTTTAAACATGCAATTTTCTGTATGAATGTCTGCACTTTACTTTTCATGACCCATGTTCATTATACTAGAGTAATGGTTCTAGAACTTTCTAACTATTAAAGATGCACAGTGGTAAGTCAGCTTCCTTTGCCCATGCTATCTAAACAAATATTTAAAATCAGATGGTAATATTGATGACTTCTTTATGCTTGGAGATATCCTTGCTCATTATTAAGAACATCATATAATCATGCATTACTGATGCAAATACTTGGCATATTCCCTTGGATTCCATGATCTCAGAGCATGCAAAGCCTATATAAAGCCTCAACTTCCCTGGGATGATGCACTTATTTGCTTACATTTCATTTATGCTGGAAGGCATGCTTGTAGACAACTTTACAAAAGCTGACTGCCACTGCTGTACTTAAAGCTCCTTTGTTCCTGGCATCTGTTAATAGTAAAAACCTTCAGACTTTAAATATGAATTCCTTGGCTGTTAACAGCATTAACCCAAAACAAAGATTTGCCATCTTATTCTACCAGTTTCAATGCTCTATTACTGAACCTAGAATGTTAGTGGAACATCTCAACCTTTAGATCATACATGCAACCATCATTCTTTTTGGAGCAAATGATGCTATTTATGAACATTGCCTGTATTTCTGATAATTAAATATTTACAGAATGGAAATATCTGACAGATTACTATTGTGTTCAGATTCATGCTCTGACGTATGGATTGAGGACTGCGTAATTACTGTGGGACATGATGCCATTGTTCTAAAGAGTGGTTGGGACAAGTACGGTATCTTGTATGGCAGACCTGTTTCAAATGTCCACATCATCAGGGTAGAACTGCAAACTTCTCTTGGTTCTGGCCTTGCATTTGGCAGTGAAATGTCTGGTGGTGTCACTCACATATATGCTGAGCATCTCAGGGTCCATGATTCTTTCAATGGTATAAAATTCAAGACTACCAAAGGCAGAGGTGGCTATATGAAAGATATTGTCATCTCTGATGTTGATATGGAAAATGTGCACACTGCAATAAAGTTCACCGGTCATCATGGGCATCATCCTGATGATCATTTTGATCCTGCCGATCTTCCAGTCGTTAATAGGATTACCCTCAAGAAAATGACTGGTAAGAATATAACTGTTGCTGGAATCCTTTCTGGCATTGATAATGATCCCTTCACTGCAATCTGCCTTTCAGATATCTATTTTTCTGTCACTTCCAATCTTTCTTGGACTTGCTCTAATGTGCAGGGTTTCTCTCAATCAGTCCTTCCTCAACCCTGTTCCGACCTTCAATCCCCATATTCCAATTCCTCGAACCTTTGCTTTTCCCTAGTAAAATTTAGTGGCATTGCAGTAGCCTAGAGAGAGAATTTTGCTACAGCTACCATTTATTTCAGCCCCTCTGTACAATGAGAGACTCGAGCTTCCATTATCTCTCCCAATTCTTTTTCCAATAAATCCAATATAGTCCGGGCCTTCGTTCTGCTGCTTTGGATCCATAATATGTGCCTTCAGTCAAGACTCTGGCAATTAGATGTTATGCATCATCACCTCAGCAGCCCTGTATCAAAAACGACATTGTGGTTATCTGTACAGCTTCATTTCTTCATTCAATATGTAAGAAATTTTTTTGTTAGTGGTGGGACATAATTTCATATGATTGCATTTGTTGCATTTGCTGATGTTTCATTAAATCATTGTTCATCATGTATATTACATTTTTCCAATTTTTATCCCTCATGGACACATATTTTCAACTATATGAGACCGGGCCGGGAGGAGATGCTGATATGTGAGTGCCGCACAGAATCGAAATAAAGGGTGGCTGTTTAAATTAAAGATCAGCTTTACATACAGTTGGTGCACACTGCCGCTGCAGTTGCTGCCTCCTCCCCCACTCTTTTGGGCTCTCTTGTTTGTCTTGTCTATTCTTTATGCATGCCTGGTTCCCAAGAGGCAAGAGCACCTGTTATTAAGTGCAGTTGTCATCTCCTAATGATTGAATTAGTTCAGCTTAAAGATTCTCTTCTCTGTTTTAGTTTGGAGGTGGGGCAGGATGGTGCTATGTAGCTTTTGCAGGACTCTGCACTGCTGGACCACTTGCTCAGACGGGCAAAATGGCTAACAACCCAGTGTGTTAAAAGTATACAAAGCTGAGGGCAGTGTTGCCCTCAGCCTTTTCCCTGCGCATTCCATGCTCCATTGTTTGTTGGGTTAGAGAAAAGCTAGACCGCACCATTGTACCATGGAGGGACAGAGCCTGCATCTGTGGGCGTGGGTTTCCTTCTTTCCAATGGTAGGCATTTCTTTAAGGACTGATGGTTATTCTAGCCAACATCTTTTTGCTTCTTAAAAAGAAACAGTTTGAGGAAGGTTCAATTGTATTGATGAGTCTTTAGATCCAGGGGCTCTTAAAGACCAAGTTGAAGAAAAGTAAGGATCTTCTCTTTTCTTTTTTCCCAATACCTTTCTGTTCTATATTAAGGTTACAAAACTTAATTCAGAGTATTCTGTTTTGTTTATACTAATTTTCGGAGATGTCTAGGCTTTTACTACGTTTGTGCTGGAGACCATTCATAGTACTAGTAATGATGACAACAGTACTGGTACTGGTAGTGTGTACACAAGTGCAATACAAAGTTGGAGAATAGAAACAGATGCCGGACACTGCCAAGCCTCCTAAGCAACCAAAAGGAAGCTGCCACAGAGCTGGTGTTATCCATCCTATGTAGTAAACCTGGCTTCAAGACTCTGCCATAGAAAGCTTAGCTGACCACCCGAAACATTTGGAAACGGACAAACACCGCGACTCAAATTCTAGGTGCTGCCAGTCTGTCCAGACCCCTGTTCTTAAAAGATAATCACAATGTTCTTAAAAGGCTCAATGTTCCACTGGAGGTTTTGGTCCTGGATTGTGGCATGACATTTAGATCTGTTTTTTATGTTTGATTACTAAATCATTCCGAGAGTGGACATCCTTGGCTGCGAATTCTCATCTCTTCACAAAATTCAAGTTTTTTAAAAAAAGTCTGATGTTGAGCTTAAATTCTAGCAATGTTTTCATATCACGGTTCCGGGTTAGATGGAGAACATCACTGAGAAAAGTTGAGATCGTCTGGGCCCTCATGTACACATGTAGTTTTTTTTCTTTCTTTTTTTTTTTGTTTTTTATGGCCAGTCCCGCAATGGGCCAACACAAATCCGAAAGCACCCTCACCACCCAGGTTCGAATCGGGTGTTCTCCCACCTATCCTTTAAAACTATCCGGTACCACTTGAGCCATGCTCTGACGGTAGTATGGATGTAGGTAATCAAGATGTTGTGTTGAAGTTTTAAACTTCTTGCAGTATATGGAAGGAATTTGTCATGCAGGCTTGTGCAGGCACCTTAAAAACTCTTCTCGAATGATATAACTTGAATGGGGATTATTGCTTTATGCGGTATGACTCTCTAAATTTGAAATAATTATCCAAAAAATATATTGCAAAGAAAGTTGAGGAAGTCTGTTTCATTTAAAAACACAATTTTCAAAAGATTAGATACTTTTTTAGAAAATATTTTCAAATGATGCCTTGACCATTTAGTTCATAATCGACTAGGCATAATCTTTTGAATTCAAACCAAATGGCGGAATTTTGCCTCCTGGATATTCTAAGTATTACTGAAAATATTATTGTTTCAGCAAACTTTATTGCAGATCGACACCCAAGAGATGAGGACTTTGGGCAATCAAAAATAAAATCTCCTTTGCCTAATAATGTAAGCAACCACTTGAGATGGAAGATCAACCTCGTTAAAGAACTTCTTTCAAATTTTGGAGACATTCGTGATTTTCAGTGAAATGGTACGGATTCATGGTTTTTAACCTAATGATGTAAATAAAACATGATTTTCCAAAAATTACAGATTTTTGTGACATTGATTTTGATGTGATTTCTTTTTTCATATTGGGCTCAGACATGTGGGTTGAGGTTGAATTGGAAATAGGGTGAGAAACAAAATTTGGTTTTGTTTTTCTTTTTTTTCTTTTTGCCTCCTGATCATGCGTTCAACATATTCAACCTATTACATAGTTAAATTAAGCTATCTTATTCTTCGAGTGGGTTAGACTTAGACTGCAAAAACGCATGTAGACATTGTTAGATTTTGCTTTGCTCTGACAACAAGTTCAAGTGGAAAACTAGTACTATGAATTGTTGGGCACATAATGGACTACATCATCACCTCGGCTTGTCACCATAGAACTCAAAAAGGATTTTCCTTTTCTTGGAACGAAATGAATATGAGTGATTACAAATAAGAGTCCAGATGTTGTTACTCGAACCCCTCTTTATGAAATTTTGAACCCTAGATTGTTTAGGGTTGAAAGAGGCCCTTAGTCGCCTAACATCAGCAATTCTATTGCCTTGACATGAGAAACAAAGTTGGAATCTTTTTGTTATGTCAAAGGAATCTTATTTTCCCCCTCCAAAGTAACATGCTGTTATGTTTAATTGCTTCTAATGAGGGTAAGAATGGTTTAAGCCCACTTAAGTGTAGATGCCTCGGGAGCCCAACAAGTCTCACCATGGGCTGATCGGATTGGTTTGGCGAGCCTGTTGAGGGCAGGGTATAGCTCTAGCAGATGATCATGTCCAATTCAGAAATCGGAATCATCGAGTGGGTCAATGATCAACAGCCGTGTGTAACTCCATGGCTTTCCTTGATCATCTTGCAAGGTGTGGGTACCTGCGAGAAAATGCCCTGATATAGGGGTGTAAGGTTTGGTTTGATCTGATTTTAGAGAAATTTATCTATGTTCTCAGAACCAAATAAGGCCTCATTATCATGGTTAAATCAAACAAACAAACTCTCAAATCAAGTTAAACCGAATCAAACACTTTTGAAACCAAATCAAACGTTCTGTTTCGTTTGGTTTAATCATCATAATGAGGGCTTATCTCTCAAATAAGTCTTTAACAATTTAATAATTTATATAATAAATAAATAATTCTTATAAATTAGGAATCAATATACTATTTAGTTCTTCTAATTAACTTCTAATAAATGGTGTAGTATATAATGATGAAAAAAATTAATTATTTTAAAATAAGGGGTCATATCACTCTTTACACTTTAATTAAAAAAAATTATATTACACTTTACATATGAATAGTAGAAGATGTTCTTAATTTAAATAAAAAGGATTATAGTACGCCATTATACTTCGTACTTTTCAATGATTTTAATTTAGTATATACAACAACTATTCAATATTTACACTAAATTTATACCATTATAAGTAATTCGGTTTGTTCGATTTGGTTTGGTTTCTTTCTTGTTCGATTTAGTTTCAACTTAAACAAAAATGTTTTAGACTTCAAATCGAACCAAACCAAACCAAATAAGTAGTTCGGTTTGATTTTTCAATTTAAATTAAATAGCAAACACCCTTAACTATAAACGGATCTGGATAAAATTCGACTTCGCTCCGAATAACTGGATTTTTATCTGAAAGAGATATCCAACAGATCATAATCGGATATCCATTTATGATCTGCTTCTTAAACGGACAGTCACAGAAATCCCGTATCCGCTCCGTTTAAGGTCTGCTCCGGATTAAGTTTACTTAATAATCATGATTATTTATATAATCTAAGATCAAATGGTTATTTTTATATTGAATATGTGAATATCTATTTATACGTTAATATTTTATTTTAGTTATTTTTACATCAAATAAATATTTTTAACATTTTATGTCAAGTATTCTTTTCCTTTTATAATAATTACTTCAAGCATTCATACATTAAAATATGCTTTAAATTTTTTGATGAATTATTTTTCTCAAATATTATTTTCTAAATTAGTCCCTTAATATTCGTATATTATCCGTATATGTTCGGAATTCGAATAATATTTGAAATCTAATATGCGCTCCGTAGCCGGATCATAAACTGAGTGGATACGGATTGTCCGTTTAACATAAACGGACGAATACGAAAACGCCATATCTGCTCCATATTCACCTCATTTACAGCCCTATCCCGATAACTCCAGAGGTTGTTATTATGTTACAAAGGAAATGAACGTTCGTGATTCCTGGAAAACACTTGGAAGTGGCAGGACATATGCCACATTTGGCATTTAAATGTTTGGCATAGTGCACCCACCATCCAATCAGTTGGATCGGATCGCACATAGTCATTGTATCTCTTACAGCTTGAGTTTCTGCGTGCCATCTGATTTATGGATCAGAAGTTCGCACATGTATAACAAATATTTTTCATATGTGTGCATGTGTACACAATTTTCATAGCTCCGTTAAGACTTAAGACTGAATTGACTAAAAGATCAACCATTCTGCATGTCGACTTCAAATCTAAGTTAGTATGTCAAGTCTAACTCAAGTTAGTTTAGTACAAGTTTTGACCCAATAGAAGTTGGATTACACTACCCTAACCGACAACTCAGGCGCCACTGCGTGCCATCTTTGCCGCCTTCTCTGAGCCCTTGTTCGCAAACCCCTCTCCCAGACCTCAGCAACCGCCCCATCATCTTCGGTGACTCCGTTGCCCCCAACAATCCCTTCTCTCCTTTCCAAAAGAAATATCAATTCTTTCCCAAACCCCTCCCTTCTCTCGATGTCAACTTCAGCTTGTCCAACCTTACCTCTGGGTCTAACAACCGCAGCACGAAGGCAATGTTCCTTAAGAGGATCCTCGTCAGGAGTAGTGCGTGGAGGGCTGCGGGTGGGGGTGCCCGCACCGCCGCAGCACGTGCTAGCGCGGCCTATGATCCGGCACTAGCTGCTGTCCTAGTAGAGCGGAATGAGGGGGTAAGGCTAGGGAGACGGCGGCAACTCCTCCAAGTAGTCGCCAATAGGGATGTGCCGTAGAATGTTGCCAATGGAGAGAGAAGAAGGACATGACTATCCAAATTAGAGGAGGAGGGGGCGAGGGCGGAGCGGCCAATGCGGGAGGGAGGAGGCAACCCCGTTGCTCTACTCTCTCTCTCTCTCTCTCTCACACAGAGGGATATGGCTGCAACCAGTGGCTCATAAGGATATTTTTTATAATACATGCGAGTTAGAAGTATAGATACAAATATGATAGATTGTAGAGATATACGTGCAAAAATGCATATAAGATCCAAACGTTTACAGTACACTAGGGGCCACCAAATACGGAAAAATGAGAGTTTTTAGCGCTTCGCATCATTTTAGAGCATCTCAAAGCAACCCCTAAATTCCCATGTGAGGGTTCAGGTTAAGCTAACGGTGTATCCGATTTTATCTCTGCGACGGCGACAAGAAAGGGTAAAATCCCATTACACATTCGGGACGCCGTCGCCGTAGAAGCCGCCAAAACGCACCATCTCCTTCGGTAGGCGGCGCAGGCGCATAGAGAGAGAAAGAGAGAGCAGGAGAGAGAGAGAGAGAGAGATGGCGAAGGTGCCGGTGCGGATGAAGGCGGTGGTGTACGCGCTGTCGCCGTTCCAGCAGAAGGTGATGGCGGGGCTGTGGAAGGACCTCCCTACCAAGATCCACCACAAGGTCTCCGAGAACTGGATCAGCGCCACCCTCTTGCTCACCCCTCTCGTCGGCACCTACACGTACGCTCCAAGTCCCTCGCCCTCCCAGTCCGTATGATCTGTCCTTTTTTCCTTTTTGACGCTGGGTTGTAGTTCGATGGAAAAGTTCCGTTCTTTGGACCCGTTTCGGATGGTCTCTGCCCTCAGATGGCGTATTGTTGGGATGTGAAGGGGATTGGAGATTCCGATCCATATCTTTAGAGATGCACCTTTGGCAATTAATGTTTTAGGGTTCTAAGGAATGATAGTATGGTTACCGTGCGGATCCAGTGTGTATCGGCGGTCTTGGGAATTTTTTCATTGTGGGGAAAGGAAGGAGACAATTTGATTTCAAGGTCCTATCAAAGGGAATAATGTTTGGATGTGCCATTTTAAGAATTGATGGAGGAATGGTGGCAGAGACCCTTAAAAAAAGGAGAATTGATGGAGGAATGATATCGCACAATCAATCTTAAATTTTTTATAATGCAGGGGGAATCACTCTTGCTTTTGCTTGGAGTGTTGCCATGGCAACCTAATGATACTGTGAGATTCAAAACACACCAGCTTAAATTTTCGTTTTTCATTTATCGTGAAATAAACTAAATAATGTTAGTTATGTTACAGAAACAAAGGGCTTGTGCTTAAATAAGGCATGGACTAAGGACAAGTAATAAAAACCAATGTTTCTAGATTTGGGAGAATGTGGCAATTTTTTCATCAAATCTGTGAGGGGGAAAATGATCTTCCTTTGTTAAGTCCTGCTATAGGAAAACACATGGAAGACATGGGTTTAGTATATAGAAGTTCATGTGGAGGAAGTCCACTAAGATTGATGCTTTGGTACACCTTGTTCCATCAATCATGTCTATTTGGGGTCAAATTGATCTAATAGGATTCACAAAGTTCTCAAGCTTGCTACCCTATATGACATCAACCTTCCGCAATTTAACTTTGGGCCAAAAAGAGGCATGTTACAAGTTTGATGAGATGAGCTACCTATGTAAAATTACGTTCTGATGGATTGGTTTAAGCTCATATATCCAGGGATCGATACCTCTTCATAGAGTTTGCAAAATTCCAGAATCTAGACAACAAGAAAAAGAGGCAAATTAGGGCAATTATCAGGTTAACAGCATAAAAAATGGATATAACATGATCCCTTGCATGAGTTGCTGGATATGGAAGTGAAATAGAAATAAGTTGCAAGGGATGATCTTTTAAGGAGAGGTGTCCTGATAGACCTTATGGGTAATTCACTAAATTGCGAGGTGCAGTGCTTGAAATGGAGGACAGACTATGTTGGAAGGTCAAAAGTGCATAAGTGCTTTGCTGAAACAAGGGGTTTGTTATAGAACAAACGCCATTGAATTACCTATGGTACAGTATCATGAGGGCACAGTAAAGTACATGAGATACATTTATGTTGAATTGTATAGAGAGCTTTTGAGGACTCCATGAAGAAGTAATGACCTCTAAATTGTTTACCCTGATGTTCTTTTTCAGAACTATGTACATCTGTGTTCATATGTATGTATTCACGTATGTATGTATGTATGTATGTATGTGGCTGTCGAGCACTTGGTGAAGAAACACCGACTTGTATGTTTCTTGCTCTGGTTTTCTTTTTTGAGAGGGTGAGAATATTCATGTATAGCATTTTTTTAAACATGTATAATACTACATAATTCATAGAAGAGAAAAAAATGTGGGCTGTTGTAACCAATTTCCAACCCCACCACACGTAAAAATTTTCCCACTTTGATCCACGTACATCCACTATACCCAAAGTGCATTTATATTCCCCCCCCCCTTCTCTTAAAAAAAAATGCTTGAAAACCATGACGTTGAAAGTAGTCATGTACACATCTTGATCCATGAAGAGGCTATACACCTCTGTTATCTCACTCTCTTCTTATAGCCCATTACTTAGGTTGCTCCTTAGTCTGTCCATAATGGTCTTCCCAGCAACAAAACTGGTCTCAGTCTCCTCTTACCAGTTTGTCTTTGTTTCTCCTTTGATACTGAGCCCCAGTAGACAATGACTGGCCCATGACAGTGACCCACTTACCTCATCCAACATCTGCTGTGTATCCCTAGAGGGGCTGTCCATGTGTATGCCTACCAACTGGCAAAGTTCCTTTAGTGGTTCATGCTCATGCCTGTGAGGAGTCATTAGTTACTACAGAATCTGCAATCTGCCTATGAAGCTTCAATACCTCAGGACTACTTATGTTCACTTGAGCTTAGCCTGGCAGAGCCTCCTCTGGCTTCTATTCCTGCTGACGGAGAAGTAGCTGCTGCCAAGGTTGTTCCTATTTCCACGATAGCTACTGGTGTTGATCTTTATGTAGTCAGAGGCGAGAGGCGGCCAAGGGTTTGCCTCAGCCTCAAATGCCCAGCGATCAGGCGCGATCAGGCGATGTGTTTTTTCATAAATCACCATGAAGGAAGAAATGACAATACAAGGAAAAAAAAATCAAGATAATCGTATTTAAGACTCTGAGAAGCATTGATCATGCCCAACATGTAATGTCCTAAGACCATCTAGTGATTGGTCTTAGAAATCATCAAAAAATAAGAAAAAAAAACTAACATGTAAGAGAAAAGGATACTAGACATTGTTAAAAGAGGCATTAGTCACTTTAGAATAATTAAGAATAAAAAATTAGTACCACATAATTAAAAGAGAAAGAAGGGTATGGCATAGGCATCATAGGCGAGGTGAGGCGAGGTGTTTTGGCTCATCTCAGCCTACTTCGTCGCTAGGTGAACGAGGCGATCGCCTTTGATAACATAGGTTGGTCTGCTCCTAGTGGTGAGGACACTCGAGCCACTATCCGATTCCACCCAAACTACGTCTACCGCCGTCGGAGAGCAGCTCCGACTTCTCTGTGGCGCAGAGATGATCCAGAGCCCATTTGATACGTAGAGACATTTTTATTTGATTTTTACTTGGCCCATTTCTGGCCCAACATGTCATTTTTTTTTCAGAATTTTAGGTACGATTTTCGTACTAATTATTATGGATAATGGATAGAGACAGGTTTAGAGATAGGAGATAGAATCGGATTGCTTGTTTGAGTTTGGATAGGATTCTATAGAGAGAGTTTACATGTGCTTTTGTAGTTTTTATTTCAGAAATTAATGCATGAATACTTCGGACAAATAACTCACCAGGTTTGTGCATTTGGATCTCAGTGATAGAGTTTCCCTCCTTGGTGCAATGCCAATGATCTCTAGCCCCTCTCCAATGCGACGCCGGCAGGTATCTCATGCTCTCGTCCCAACCTCTCCTTCCTCCAATCTCTCTCTCCCTTTACGAATAGAACAAGAAAAAGAGGGTTAGAAGAGGTCGTTGGTGCTTGTCGGCACCGCCGCTGCCATTGTCAGCCCCCACCGACGCCGGCGGGATTGACACCAACCCCCGCCGGCACTGCTGCCGCCGTTGTGAGCTCCTGCTGCGGCTGCCAGCTGCGGTTGTTGTTGCTATCGTTGTCGCTGGCATCATCCACCGGCATCGTCGCCGCCTTCCATCGACACCGTCGATGCCGTTGGCCTGCTCTGCTGCCGTCATCACCCTTCCCCTCTTTCTCTTTCTATCTCTTTGTTAGGGTTAGGAAGAGAGAGGTGGAGAAGGAAGAGGAAAAGGGCCCGTGCACTTTAAGTCTAGCCTGGTCCACTGGGTTTGAACCCCCCCCCCCCCCCCCCCCCAGCCCCTTAGCCACTTGCTAAGCACCTGGTCCGAGCCAAGTCTGTTGTGTTCTGAACCAGCTCCTCCTGAGGATCCAAGCCACCTGGGCCTTTTGGTTTGACCAGATTTGTCACCTAGTTGAACCCTAGTTCGAGTCAGGGTTCAACCAGGCCCAAACCAGATTCTGATTTGGTCTGTTAATGTGCATCAGGCAGTACAACAAGGGTCATTAGCGTACCGCCCTCGTTTCGAGGTCCATGCTCCGGTTCGCGCATCGTTTGCGCCATCAGTTTCGTCTCGACGAGGCCAACTCAGATCCAGCATGGTGTTGTCCCAACAATGTCCCATTTTGTATGCCACCTCTGCACACATACCAAGATCGAACGTTCGCGCATCCTATTGCATCAGTTGCGTCCGATTTTGTGGTACGCTTCCCGAGGCATCTTCCCAGCGGCATATACAACTGTCGTGTTTACCACTTTGGATTATTTTTATTACTTAATTGTAGTATTTTACCTCTCTGCGAGGAGTGGATCTTATTTTATTGTACTTTGAGGGTGGTACACATGCACCGGATGGTCTTCACCCACGCACTAGCTTGAAAGTGCGTACTAATCCCTTCCGCTACAGCTTTGCTTATCTAGTATTTGCTTTTATATGTCATTGACTTGTGAGATAGGAGACTGAGCTGGTGATACATCATCACTACTGGCTTGTGAGCGTATTACACATATCTCGAGTTCCTTCAAGACTTTAGAGTGGTTTTAATTCCCTAGACTTGCGGTAGGTCCTCAACTGCCAAGGGTCCCACGTTTTCTTATCGCGAGAAGGACAATTATTCAGTTGTCTTCTATTATTTGATGTGGTTGTCCAACCCTACAATTGTGCGATTAGGTTGTGTTTACTTATTATTATATTACTTGCTACTGATCTCTACCTCCTTTAGTGAGTCCATTAGCTCCATTATGGTAATTATGGTATCTCTAACCACTGACAAAAGATGCCCATGAGTTCCCCCTTGTCCCATCTTTTTGGCTATGTAATGACACATGGAGAGGTATCCTCTGGCCCATCAAGTAGCGGTAACAAGGAGCTTCATCTTTATTCCACCTGCACCTCATCCTCCATTCTCGGTGTTGATGCCTCTAAAATGGTCTCTGTCTCTGGGAGGTTGAAGAGCTGAGGGCTTGGAACATGACTGGGATATCTACCACTAGTCACACTTCGATTTTATGCCCATTCAATTTTAGGTATGGTAATTATAATTTTATTATTATACACAATAATAGTTATGTGTATGTGAGACCTCTTTTTTTATTTAAAATAAATCTTTGTCGGATTTGAAAATCTTTGTGGAAATCTTAATTTGTAAAGAGAATTTTTAAGTTTTGAAAACATGTTCTCTTTTCTTTTAAATAGACTTCTAGGATTAATCCTCAAAGTCTAAATTACTTTTGGATCGACTGTGGATTTATGTTCTTGACCTCTCCCCACTGACCTCGGTCAGTATTAATTATCTCAATCAATGATTGGTAATCCTTGATTAACCATCCAATAAGACTTAAAATGAAAATAGGAAACAAGCAAAGTTGGATGCGAACATACAAGTCATTTTTTTGTTCCTTTATTAGAAATATTCATGAGATATCTTTTAAAGGATTTAAAGAATCTTTGAATTCTTTTTGAAAAGACGCAGCTTATTTGAAGGATGTCCTTAAGTAGTGGGGCATGGGGTCGCCATTTCTTTTTTTTTAGGCCGTTCAACCAGTATAAATGAATCAGAGTTTAAGGGTTAATCCACCCGTAAGAAAGAATCAATTCAGTTGATGATTACCCCATTGGTATAAAGTGAACAAAAAATTATTTTTATTGATTCTTCTATGAATAGGTTAACGACTTCGTAGTCTGCCCAATCAGTAAAACCGAACCATAAAAGTCAGTAGTTACCCTATCAATAGGATGAACCAATAATTATAACCTTTGGTCACTCTACCGATAAGAGTGAACTATTAACCAAGTGGATAATCCAACAATAAGATAGAACCACTAAATTTAGGTCATTCAACCAATATGAACGAATTTATATATTTTTATATTTCTTTTATTTTAAAACACTTTGGTTACCTCATTGATGAAGATGAATCAATTTTTATTAATCTTATGAAACATTATTTAGTGTGGCTCATTTTTAATAAAATAATCTTTAGATTATATGACTGCTCTACCAATAAGAGAGAACCATATGATCTTATAGTTATTTTATTAAAAATAAACCAATCCTTTTTATTTTGGAATTTTGGTCATCCCATCGGTGAGGATGAACCAAATTTTTATATTTTTTCTTATGGCCAACAAAACTGTATGGAAGAACCAATTAAATGATTTTTTTATTTTTAATTGATTAATTAACAAATGTTCAACCAAATGGTATTGAAGAGCCAATTACAAATTATTTTCTGATTTTTAACTGATTAATTAACAAATGATCAACCAAATGGTATGGAAGAACCAATTAAAAATTATTTTCTGATTTTTAACTGATTAATTAACAAATGGTCAACCAAATGGTATGGAAGAACCAATTAAGAATTATTTTCTGTTGATTAATTAACAAATGGTCAACTAAATGATATGGAAGAACCAATTAAGAATTATTTTCTGTTGATTAATTAACAAATGGTCAACCAAATGGTATGGAAGAACCAATTAAGAATTATTTTCTGATTTTCAACTAATTAATTAACAAATGGTCAACCAAATGATATGGAAGAACCAATTAAGAATTATTTTATGATTTTTAACTGATTAATTAACAAATGGTCAACCAAATAGTATGGAAGAACTAATGAAGAATTATTTTCTGATTTTTAACTAATTAATTAACAAATGGTCAACCAAATGGTATGGAAGAACTAATTTAAAATTGTTTTCTATTTTTTAATTGATTAATTAACAAATGATCAATCAAATGGTATGAAGGAACCAACTTAAATTCTGATTTTCAGTTGATTAATTAACAAATGGTCAACCAAATGGTATGGAAGAACCAATTTAAATTATTTTCTGATTTTTAACTGATTAATTAACAAATGGTCAACCAAATGTTATGGAAGAATCAATTAAGAATTATTTTTTGATTTTTAACTGATTAATTAACAAATGGTCAAACAAATAGTATGAAAGGACTAATTAATCTTGGTTAATTAACAAATTAATGGCCAATCAAACATTATGGAAGAACCAAATTAATTTAATTGGTTGATTAATAAATTATTGGCCAACCAAATATTATGGAAGAACTAAATTAATTTAATGTTGGTTAATTAACAAATTAATGGCCAACCAAACATTATGGAAGAACCAAATTAATTTAATCTTAGTTGATTAACAAATTATTGGCCAACTAAAAATTATGGAAGAACCAAATTATTTTAATCTTAGTTAATTAACAAATTAATGTCCAACCAAACATTATGGAAGAACCAAATTAATTTAATCTTGGTTAATTATGTAAATCACATGAAGAACATAAAGAAAAAAATTTATTCTAAAATTCTTCCCCAAAAATACAAATACAAGCCTAAAAGATAAGCCTACTTCTTCCTTCTCTTTTTTTTTTAAGCCTTGGAAAACTGGGCTTCTGGGGGTCTTTTCCTTAGTGGCATGGGCCTCCTTTTATAGATTCTGGAGGTCGGCCAAGGGGGGGAAGGCCTGCTGCCGGTGGCACCCCCCACCGGTGCCACCTAGGCGCCGGGGGGGGGGGGGGGGGGGGGGTGTGGAGGAGAAGTGTGTGTGTGTGTGTGTGAGAGAGAGAGAGAGAAGGAAAGGGAGAGAGAGGCGGGGCCGGTTAATGTAGTGCGGTACTGTAGCTACAGTACCCGCACTACAGTAGGCTTTCCATCTTTATCTTCCTTTCTTTTTGTTGTTTGCCATTTTTGGACTATCACCATTGGTGAGAGTCTTTCTAGGACCGGCTGGGGGGAAATTACGGCCGGCTGCCTCTGCTCTCTCTCTCTCTCTCTCCCTCCCTGTGCTGCGTTTTCTGCTACTAATGGTGCCCTTGCTGCTCTTCCTGGTTGCTGGCTTTTCACGTATTGGAGGCTGCATTGCTGCGGGATTTGCTGTTGTTGGAGGCTTGATCTGCTGCTGGCTGGAGCTGATTTTCGCAGCATTGAAGGGGCTCGTTCAGGGTATTTTTTGTGCTCCCTCTTTCATCCTTGTATCTCATTCATATTGCATATTCTTTTCATGCAAAAACTAGGTCCACAACCCTAGTTTTCTTTTTCTTTTTTTTGCATGCAAGCATGCATTTACATGTGTTTGAATTTTTTTGGTTCAACAGTGTAATAATTTTAATATGTGCAGGTTGGGGTGGGGGCATCCACACTTGTGCGCGCACACACACATACGCACGCACGCGCACACATACAGAGAGAGAGAGAGATGTCTAGACGTGTGTAATGTAAGCTGCTGACATCAACCGTAGGTGTATGAACGAGAGTACAGCCGTACGCCCGTAGATAGGGGGGGGGGGGGTGTGAGTGAGAGAGAGAGAGAGAGTGTGTCAAATACTTTGGATGTCTGTAACATAAGCTGCTGACATCAGCCATAGGTGTATGAAAGAGAGTACAGCCATAGGCATATGAAAGAGAGTCAAATGCTCTTGATATGTGTAACATGTGCTGCTGCCATCAACCATAGGTGTATGAATTGATGTTTAGATTCTGTGCATTGAAATCTTGTTGAATTACAGAAGGGTGAACTGGCTTGAAGAAGAGGGCAAACTGCTGGTTTGAACAGAGCAAGCTGGATGTGGTTTTTCCTTGAACTAGCTTAACAGAAGTGCCACATATTCCTCACATAAAGGGCAGAAGTGTCTGGCAAGAGTGTCAGGTACCCAGCAACTTTAAAACAGGGTCCAGTTTATGCTGTTGCTAGCCAGCCTCATCTCTTTTGGTTGTTTTTGAAACAATAAATATAAATGGAGCGAGTTTATATGCTGTGTTCATGGGGACGCCATCTTTCAGCGGGTTTCCTGTATAACGGTACAGTGGATATAAGGACAATGTCAGAGTATGAATACTGCCTGTTCGGTATCCTGGTATGTTTAGAGGAGACCTATCTTGAAACCCCTATGATCAGATATCGTTATATTTCATTGCTGATATGTCTTGTTGGATTATTTTGTGCTATTTATTTATATGAATCTTTTAGGCTGGATGGTGAGAAAATATACTGTGGCCCAATGTTTTCAAAGTCAGATCGGACATCGAACCAGGGAGGTCTTCGGTTTGGTCTATTTTGGACTGACAGCTTAAAACGAGTATTTTGACCCCATATTTTCATTTTTAAATAGTATCTGTAATATAGAGGAGTGCTGCTGTGCGGTCAAGGCCTCCCGTGCAGCCCAACCACAGAGTGTCACAGTTGTCCAATCAAAGATAGGATAGCACCATGTTTCAGAAAAAAGAAAAATGGATGACAAACTCTTACGGGCAACAGTTTCTGCGGTAGCATCCAGTGCACCGCATTATCTGGTTTTTGATCGGACAGGCTCGACTGCTGTGCAGTCAGGCTGCATATTAGCACTCATCTTGACATATACTATTATATCTATATTTATTGTTTGTCACAAAACTCATTGTGTCCTTGAGCACATCTTATGCATGAGTAGTTCTCTTGACTTTAAATTGGAATTATTTCAAATAAAAGAAAATATAGTATTTTACTTTGAACCAGCCACTTTTCATGTGAACCAGACTAGACTAGTTGTCTTTCAATGGTTCTCTTGGTCTTTTTAGAAGGTGGTGATTTTTTTTATGGACCAGACCAGAAAACCGGTTGTCCGGCCCAGTCCAGTTTTAAAACCACCGCTGTGATGTGTGTGTGCTGTGGTTATTACATACTGTGCATCTTTTTTGTGGTTTCTTCCTCCTATCGAATAGTTAAAAATTTGGCGGGGGCTAACACAATTTGTGTTGAATGATCTGTTCCATAAGTGGAGTTATTCTATGCCTAGTTAATATGCTTAATTCAGGCTTGTATTTAGCTATGTTTTGAGGGTGCCATGCACATGCCCGTTGTCATATGGATTGGCTGACAGAACCTGATCCGGTCATTTTGATGAATTACTTAAGGGTGAGGTTTGTTTTAAATCATAACTGGAGATACTTTCTGTTTGTAATTTCCCAAAAAAGGATTACATTTCTGAATTTTCCATATGTCAGCTATTCCAACTACCGTTGAAAGAGTGCTGATTGCTTTCTTTGTGCAGGTATGTGCAATACTATCAAGAGAGGGAGAAGCTGTCTCATCGCTACTGAAGCTTTCTCCGTGCCAGATACTGCTTAAGTGGTGATGGAGATGCCCTAGTCTGTAATAAGTGGTTGGAACTATGTCTGAGTTGTGACAGACATTGGATTGGGTGCAACTTTTCTGATCAAATTTTGTTTGCTGGCGCATGATTTGCACACCGCAGTGGAGAATGACTGTAGAACAGATTACCTCAAAAACATTAGATCCTGTTGCTATGATGCGTGATCTGCCCCATCGGTGGTAGTGTTTTGCTACAATATTTTGCTGCATAATAATATATATACATTTTTTCTGAGTTAGTCAGCAAAAATTGAATCGAAATTTCACTCATTTCTATGCTGGTGTTCTTCCTTTGAATGCATCAGTTAAGGAGCTGTTCGTTTTAACGAAAAATGGCGTACTCTAAAATAACTGTTTCATTATACATTATTTTCAGATGTTTGGTATGATTTAAAACAGTGTAAACTATCCACTTGGCAGTCAATCTTCTTGTTTTGGTTTTTAGGTATGGTCTATTGTAAACCGAAACAACTAACCGAATGTTCTCTGATCTTAAAACATTATGAAGTTTCAGTGGTTTTAAAACTGGTAATTTGAAACCAGTGAATCAGAGAATTCTACAGTGAAACAAACGACCAGAGGGTTGAGTCTAGCCTAATAGGGTGTTTGGTTGTATTATAATATTTTATTAAAATAAAATGCACCATACTTTGTGAATTATAAAATGTATGCAATTGTCATGTTTGGTAAGAACATGATAATTTTTAAAAGAAATGTTAAAATGCACCTTACGGCTACTGCACTGTCTGTGCGTAGGCAGGAACTTGGCCGCATTGCTGGGCCCTCGGTCACCGACTATTGGCATTCCGTCGAACACATAACCGGCAAGCGTGGCTGTGTGTCCTGAATGGTGCTCTGGCCTAAAGAGTCCTCCCATCGAACACATGGCGGGCAAATGAGGGAGAGGGAGGAGTAGGGCAGCCTGCAGTCGGCCCCGTCGATGGACACAGGATGCAGACCCCAGAATGTGTCCTCCTTGTTCTCCTCTCGCTGGGAATTCCTGAACTCAATCCCGCGCACAACAGCTCCTGCTGGTTTGTGAAGAGTTGATGGACGACTTGACATGGTGATGGATGTGAGTAGGGTTAAGGGAGATTGGAGGGCAGCCTGTGGGGAGTTGGGCGATGGCCTGTGCATGGTGGGTTACAGGGAGGATGGCCGACCAGTAGAGGGAGGGTGACGGGAGACTGATCGGCAGCAGGGAATGAGTGGAAAATGGGTAAGGGGAAGAGTAGGATGGGTTGAAGTGTCCAACAATATGGGAAGAAGCTTGGGGACGGCCAGAGGAAGGAGGAGGGGTGGGGATGGTGCAGGCGATGGTGGTCGACGTGGGCTGCGATGGAAGATACATTGCCGGCGATCGGATCTTCTCACTCTTCGACGTCAATAGATAGGTGGAGCCTACGACGGAATGCCTCAGCGCATGGAAGCCTGTAATCATGGCGATGAAGCTGCAGTGCGTCAGTGCCGCCGCCTTCGGGAGGCTGCTTGTCCCGGACGAGTATAGGATGACGGCGACGTCGGACTGGTGGACGACCTCCGGGCGAGTCGACCTCGGCAGGGCTCTGGTGGAGAAGGGAGCGGAAGAGAAGGGAGTCGAAGAAGACAGTGCGACAGAAAACAAAAGGAGTTTTACCCTCTTTTTATTTTTATCTTATTTTGTGAGTTAGATTTCTTATTAAGATATATTTTGATAGTGTCTTCAAACACCACTTTTAATATCTTTTTAATATAAACATATATATTTGTAAGAAAAGATCACATTATAATGCAACCAAACACCTTATAAGTCTGTATTTTTCTATTTTGGCCCCCCTGCGAGTCTTTTGTTGGTGCTGTTGGTTGGCTTTTCCTATTTGGGCTACTCTCGGCAAAACTGTTGGTGTGCGGTTATTATTCGATTAGGGTAGCACTTGCTGCACGGCGTTTGGTGTGGGTGTACCTGCGCTCCATGTAGGCGGCCGGCTGAAGCAGTAGCAATTTTTTTATTTTTTATTAGTTTTAGAACTCTTTTTAAGTAGGTTTCATCACGTCTGATATTTCTTGTACGGGCCAATTTCAGATCAGACGATCTAAAAAAATCTGAAAAATAAAAAAATCAAATTTAATGAACAGTATGTTTTTTAAAACTGTTTATCGTGTTTAATTTTTTTTGAGTTGTTCATAAAAATCAGATTTTATGAACATGTAAAACATGATGAGATTTATCATGAAAAAAAAATTAAAAAAATTGATTGTACCTCATATGGTGCAGCAACTTTATGCACTGCATTAGATCTTCGGCAAACTTGACCTCTTCTTAAATCATGCATCCTTCCACTTCATGGCAGTCTTCATCACTGGTCACTGCGTATTCCTTCCTATTTATCTTCCGGAAAGGCCTCTGGCTGACAACAGATGTTTTTTCCCTTAACACTTATCGTGGTGATGTTACGGAAAGTAGCAATCCACCTATCAATTAGTTATTTGTTAAACGGGACTGTGATCCATTAAATGGAACAAGATATGAGGGTGAACAACCTTAAAAACTCATGGATGTTTCTGTCTGCACCGGAGACACATCTCATCTCATGGATGCAACCTGTTACGGGACATGGAAGAGTCATCAGCTCATCGGGAGCCTGGCATGTACCTCCTTTGGGAACGCATATCTCTGTTAGCAAACGTGGGATCAGATATGGAATTAGATCTTTTGAAACTCTTCTCTTAGATCTTTGAATGTCCTTAGATTTATGAGAGATGAGGTCTACTTGGTATTTCTTATTATTTCATGGTAAAATGGCTTATGTATCTTTCTTTCCCTATGTTTAAGGGTACAAGACCTAGGAAAGGAGGTCTAAAAAATCTCATTCCTCACATTACTTAGTGTTTAATTACAGACAGCCAGTAGACAAAATGGGACCTCTCTCGACTTATCTCCGTTGTGCCTTTGTACGTCCATGTACTCATGAGAGGGGATGAGATGCATTTGTGCTTTTCCATCTTTTCATAAGACAAATATTTTATTTATCCTCTCCTAATTATCTATGAGCATAAAAAGAGAGGCTTAGAAAATTCCATTTCTTAGTGAACTAACTTTTAACTTTTGATTGACATAGAACCGTCACATAATGAGGACAATTCAATAACTGATGAATCGATAGGTATCTTTTCTATCGATCAAAGCTCTCAGCATGAGGTAATCTGGCCGTCAAACTTCCCAACTGATCCACCTTCTCATCATGGTCAAAAAAGAAAAAGAAAAAAAAGAAATCCTCCTTCTCATGATACATTCCTGCCCTGTTTGTTTCACTTGGTCTCGTTTCCCTGGTGCCTAGTTGCCTCTCTGACTGCTCAATACATGTACATTGGAGGAATCTTATTATCAAAAGAGACATGCTTAATGCACATTATCTTAGTGTACATCACGGTTACTTATCTTATACACTCAATATATAGGTGTGAATTTGAATAGTCTCCACTTCACGGTGGAGTGAGTGAGAACCATCTTCAGTGAACAAAGACACAAGATATAAAACATGGTGTGCGTTAGGATTTTCTCTTATAAAAAAGATGCTCATCCGTCATTTTGTGAAGACTACCAAAGAATATTCAAATCATATGGTGATCTTGAACCGATCAATGGCACCAGCCGCAATAGTCGAGCGTAAATCGGATCGGATTGATCCGGCTTCGACCTGACCGGATTTAGTTTACTCGGGTATATGATTCTTCTCATGTGCCGGAGTAGTGAAATCTGATCCTCGGTTTATGTCCAAATTTACATATATAAAATCAAGATGTTATTTTATCTACATATAAAAATTAATATTTTTTAAATAACGTACTGATTTAGAACTAGTTAAATACTATTTCATGCGCAAATAATGGTTCCTTGTTAAAATCAAATTGCAGAATACAACCTATATGTGCCAGATAGTTGAATCCGACCCATCCCTAGCTCTAAGAAATCTGATCGATCTCATGGAGACATCTTTGCTACATGAAAAAAGGGAGGCGAAAAGGAAAACCAACAAACCTGCTAGGAATCCTCTGATCAAATAGAAAATCTTGCTTACACGACAGAAAAGTGCTTAAACACATAAAAGAAAACAACAAATCCCATATTACACCTTAGAAATGGCGAACTAGGAAGAAAAGCGCTCTCTCTCTCTCTCTCCATGCAGTTATCAAGCATCATCTACCTTCTTGAACACCTCTCCAGATGCACCACTGCTCGGACGGGTCCTCTCCGTGGGAAGCCAATTAAACGCTGGAAATCTGCTCTCTCTTGGACCTCCTCCCCATCAGAACTCTCTTCTCGCACAGCCCTCCACCCCCGCCCGACTCCTCTGCCACCTCCTCCTTCGCGGCACTGTCATGTGTCCACGTCTTGGCCTTCCTCAGCAAGGTCGAGACGCCACCGCCCTCGGTAGGGTTCCCTTGGGGGAGTAAAGCCGAGGATAGCACCTTCCTGCTAAACAGGCCGAGGACGTCAGGGATATTGGAGGACCTCTGCGGGAGGTCCACCCTCGCTGCCGAGATCAGCTCTCCCCTCCTCACCCGCCTCAGGTCCGCGAAGAACACCTTCTCCTCCTCGCCGCAGTCGCTCGCGTCGTCTGCGTCGCTGTCCTCATGGATCGAACCAGACTCGCACGACTGCGGTCTGTCGCTGTCGCAGGAGCCGTCTCTGCGATGGGAGGGGACCCGGGGGGACCCCTTCTCTGATCTTTTCTTGGCGTGGAACAAGCTGGATACGGAGCACTTCATCCTGAGCCGCACCAGCTTCTTCCGGGCGGTGCACTTGGCGGCCGTGCTGTTGTCCACGGCGTGCACCTTCTGCTTGCCTGGCTTGAGCAGCGCGGGGAAGCGGAGTTTGTTTGCGGAGGGGCAGGGAGGAGAGACGGGTTCCTTGGAGAAGTTCTCTGTAGAGAGACGGAGTGGGAGGTGCGGGTCCGCCATCTCTGCGGGCACTTCGGACGTGGGACGATGGTCTCTCTCAAAGGAGGTGCTGGTTCCGTTTTGCGTGGGTAGCACTGCTTGAGAGAGAGAGAGAGAGAGAGAGAGAGAGAGAGAGAGAGAGAGAGAGAGAGAGAGAGAGAGAGAGTTGTGGGGAACCGTTACAGAAGATACTTGAAGAACGGTGCTGTTCCAGGGGAAGCAGTTAGCCCTCAGTTAATCTGAACTAACCTTTTTTTGCTGGAGCTGCTTGAACTTTGAACTTCGAACCCCATTGAGCTGTTTGGATGCAACTTTACTTTAAGAAAACTGCAAGTAAAGCATGATTTTAAGCTCCTTGCCTAAAAGTAGGAGCTTTTTAAGGACATTTTAAATAATTTTAGGAATTAATAAATAAGATAAAATATTATACAAACTTATAAGAAATATTAAAAAATTATAAAAACTGAAAAACAAAAAACTCTTTTAAAATTTGCCTACAACCAAACCACCTCATTAGATGAAGCGGAGTTGTACATGGAATTAATCTGGTGGTTTGGGCTCATAGAGTACTCTTATGTATAACTCGCTTCATCTTGCATATGGTGCTTTGGTTGCAGGAAAATTTTAAAATAGGGGAAATCACTTTCCGAAAGGAGCTTTAAACTAGTAGAATCCATTTTTTTAAAAGAGGTTAGAAAGAAACTTCTAAGTAAATTGACGTTGACCAGCTCCCTTTAATAACTTTAAACATTAATATTTATTGCTTAATCGTAATTATATATATGTTATCATATAATTAACATTGACTTCATTAAAGTAAACTTATGTATAACCAAATGAATCCAAGTCAATCTCTGTGTACTTGCTTGCGTGGTCGTCGATGTGTGTCGTCATCCGCGCGGTACATTCTTGGACAAGATCTTCAACGGCACCTTCACGTACGTCAAAGAGGAACGATGCGTGTAGAATACGAACTCTCAAAAATTGTATATGCCCTTGCCCTGCATATATATTAGCTTTGATGTAGGGCTGCAACTAGGGCCGGTAATGAGTCGATTAGCCTGCGAGCTGCTCAGGCTCAACTCGATTTCGGCTCGATTCGACTCAATTCGAAATCTCAAACAAGTCAAGTTCAAACTTAATTAGATTAAAGTTCGAATAGCTTAACGAGTCGAACTCAAATTTACCGTGGCTCGGCTCATGAGCTCGTAAGCCAGTTCGATATATTTAATATATTTTTTTAATTTTTTAAAATTAGGTTAAATGAGTATATTTATTAAAAGATCCTCATTTTAACTGTGCATCAAATGATTAAAACTAAATAAAATCTATCCAAATTTGTGTGATTCGAACTCGAACCTAGCCAAAACAGGGCGAGCCGAGCTCGAGCTCGAGCCAAGTTTCTTTGAGCCGAGCCGAGCCCGAGCCATCCAGAGCTCGGCTCGGCTCGGCTCGGCTCATTGCCAGCCCTAGCTGCAACTGGGTGGGATTTTAATCTGCAAGCTATTTAGTCCTTGATCTATAAAATTTAATCTAATCTATGAGATTATAAATCATATTAGTATATATATATAGGTTAAAAGTATGTCCTCACCCCCCCCCAATACTCTATAGATTAGGCTATAGAATAATCTCAAACTAAATCCTCTTTGATTTATTCCAGTACATAAGTCCTTATAAACTAGATAAGATCTTTAAATTACAAACTCCCAAATACTTATATATATATGTTCAATCTCATAATGACCACTTGATTTATGTTCCCATGGTACATCAGACTACGTAGCCATTTGAAATGAATGTAGACAGGTTGCAAATTTGGAATGAATTTCTATTACTTGTATTTTTCTAATTACTTACTTCACAATCTTGAGATAGAAGCGGTTATTCTAATGTGAGTTTGTTAAAATTTAAGATTTCAATATGTATGTGCAATTAAATATTTTGTTTGTATATATAGAACTCACTCTAAAATTTTTGTATATATAGAACTCACTCTAACTTGCCTGAGTTGCTTTCGATTAAGACATCTGTTTTAATATTCCGATCTGTGACGTCTGCAGATGAGAAAAAAACAAGTACAATATTAATCTGATGCATTAAAAAATTGCATGAAAAATTTGTCTTAGCATCTGCCCATCTACTCCTACGCATTTGCAACTGCACTTTAAAATGCTTCATTGGATCCTTTGCATGGACCTGAAAATTACATTAGTTAGAATTTATTTGTCTGTGGGAGGGACCTTCTATATTCATGAGGATCTAACAGATAAATTCTAAGCAATGAGATATTAAGATCCATGCAAAGGCCCAGAAAAAGGATCCAATTCCATCGATGACAACCCCACAAAACAAGGAATGGATAACACAAAAACCAGAAGGGTGCACGTTCGGCATTGTTCAAACTGAAACTTCAAGCACCCTATTCCTCGTGGATTCTGCGCTGGTGGTTGATTAAAATAACAAATTCTGCGGAAGCCTATCATAAGATCTAACGAATAGATCAGCAGAAACCCCACCATGCATGCAATACTCAAGAATATGAATCATAATCAGATGCTTCATATTTAATTGCTTCATCCAGCAACATACAGCAGCAATCATTCCAACCCTCGTACACAAAACAAACACCATAGAACCTCTTCAAGAAGAGCATGGCCTCTTGTTTTTGTTGTTGTTGCTGCTGCTGGTGTCGCCCTAACAGCTTTGAACGAGGGGTCGAGGAGCCCAAGGTCATTCTTAACCTCCAAGGGGTTGCCCGTCTCATTCCGTATCCGCCTCACCCTTCTGCTCGTAAGAGACTTGTGCGCGAACCCATACATCGGCAGGACCTGGTTGTCCCCGAAGTTGAATGCCCTCTGCATCTGCTTGAAGCAGTGCTCGGCTGTGTAGTCTCCAAATTTGCCGCACGGCTTGCACCCCACGAAGTGGATCACCAGCGGCCACCGGTCGTCGCCGAGCCCCGGGTGGTGCTTCTCCATCATCTCCTCGTAGCGGTCCACCAGCATGTCCCAGTATAGTAGCCGTGCAGGCAGTAGGCGCTTTCTAGGTAGACTTTGCCCCGGCCCCCACCGCTCCCGCTGCGTCGCCAGCAGGTACACCATGGCCGACTGGTCGTCAGCCTCGAACGCCGGCCGGCCCTTGAGGGATGCGGTTAGCAGTTTGCCGGAGTCATCGCGGACCTTCCCCTTCCGTCCCATGAGCGCCCAGGCGTCGAGCAGGTCCAGCGCCCACTGGGTGTTGCGGAGCACGAAGCTGCCAGTGTTGAGGCCGACCCAGTTCTTCTGGTCGTAGACCATGACGTCCCAGCCGTGCATGACGAGGTTGTCGTGCGCGTAGCGGTCCCAGGGGAGCTCGAACGCCATGTCGGTGAACATGGCGTCGCTGTCCATCCACCATAGGAACTCCACGTCGGGGTTGGAGAGAAGCAGCTTGCGGAGGAGGGGGAGCTTGGCCCAGAAGCTTGCCATCTCTGCGTCGAGAAGCGCCGTGTTGTAGAAGATGTCGATGGCGTGGAGGCGGCAGTAGTCAATCTTGTTCTTGAGGAACTTGAGGAGGTAGTGATCGCCGAGTCACCAGCAGCACGCGGGGCTTGCCAGTAGAGAGGAAGCTGGGGCGGTCCGGGTGCGCGGCGAGCCAGCGAGCACGCTGCGCGTCCCAATCGGAGATCTTGGGTCCGAGGGTGTAGGGTTTGGAAGGATCTCGGGGGTTGTCGCCGTCGTTGGCGTGGACATCGTGGGAGGAGGAGGGGGAGGATTGTTCGACAAGTGAGCGGCGGGGGAGCGGGTTAAGGCCATGGCGGAGCTGATCGATGTCCTGGCGCGGCGTGCCGAAGTTACCGTTGTAGAGGGTGCCGCGGAGGACAAGGAGGGTGAGGACGAGGCAGACGAGGGTAAGCTTGGCGTTGCGGAGTGCGCGCTGGAGCTGCCTCAGGCGCCGCGCACCCAGGCACTGCTTCGCAGCACACATTGCTGCTGCTGCTTCTGCTTCTTCTTGTAATATGCTGCCGCTGCTGGTCTTCTTTTCTTCTTCTGCTTGTGTGGCTGCCGCTGCTGCTGCCTCTTGCTTCGCGGCAATTGCAGAGATGCAAGTGGAGGATAAAAGAGGGTAGAAAGAGGGGAGGAGGAGGGTCACCGCCGTCACCTGGTCCACGTCGGCGAGAGTGGTTTTTCAAGAAAAGGTGGCCGATTCCGAGTGCCGCGACAAAGGGACGTAAAAGGATACCTAAGGATCTTTATCTTAAAAAAAAAAAAAAAAAAAGTTTTTATTTTTAATCCTCTCTTATCTTTGTGTATCTTTATTCTTCAAAACATCAAAAAACGATATATATACATTATCGGATGTGAGTATGTTGCTTTTAAAAGGAGAAAAAGTATATCTTCTTTTCCACACAATTTCTACTCGTCAAGTGTTGTCTAAATAAAATTTATCGATAATTTAATGAGTAATGGAGATTAGGAATTTCGGAGAGTAATATATATATCGATATTGAGACATACAATAAGACAGAAATGTGATTAAGATTTTACTTCTGAATAGGTGAAATCTCATTTACAAGTAGGGCTGTTTACTTTTCAATTCCTTATATTTAGTATTTGATATCTTCATATTTATTTTAAACCTCCCACAATCTTTAAAGTTTTTTTGAAAAAATCTTTATGATTAGCAACCATATAATATTAAAAATATTCATAAAATATTTTAATATATTATGATAGAAATATAACATAACGGAAAAGATATTCTATAAATATATTTTTCTCTTCAACAATTAGTAACAGGGAGTATCTTTTAAGAAAGATTCAAAACTTATAGGAAATTAAAATAAATATAAATATTACATGAACTAATGTAGAATATTAAAAGATTGTAAACATTAAAAAAGAGAAAACCTTTACGGAGAAGACGCGCGGGGGGAAGAAATGGAGGAAGTAGATATCCTCTTCCCAAGTTTCAAAACCTGCATGAACGGATGTATTGACCCTGCTCGTCGCTGTCGACCTTACCGGTCCCCCATACTTCGTGCCGCGGGAGGACTGAGGAGGTTTCGGATTATATTAAGGCCGCCCTATCCGATAAGCTTTCTTGCGGGTTTCGGACGCGTCGCTTTGCTGGATGGAGGCGACCGTGGCTCCATTGGCTGGTTTAGGACCTTGTCTAACGGCTATTATAGTTGAGTAATGTTTACTCCACAGTTGTTGTCGGTGCAATTGGAGTAAGATGGATTGAGTATCCAATAATAACCTTTTGTCACTTAATCCTATTTTGATAGTAAAATAAGAGAAGAATAAGACTAATTCTATTTTGACACACAATTAATTATATTTGTCAGAATTATTTATTTTTTGAATAAGCAGAATAATTAAGTAATTTCACTCAAAATTTAACAATTGTTTATTCTGTCTATTTTGTCGGTAGGTTCCACACCCTTGTCAAAGTAAATATTTCTTATTCTAATATAAGCAATCTACATATTAGAATTAAAAAAAATGAGTTCAAAATTAAGTTCAGGTTTGACTTATTTTATTAGACGAATCGAATTGAGTCGAGTTTTTTTTCTTTAGAGTTGAACTCAAGTGACTCACGAACGACTTGACTCATTGCCAATGAAAAAGAAATCTATTGAACTGAGATCTCCAACATCAGATTCCCACTTGGGCATCTGTTCCAGACCCATCAATACTCATGATCCACCCCTCACTCAAAGCTGCGCTTACTCTCTGACCACTCCGATTGCGAAACAGAAGTTCGAGCCGTCATGTGAGGCGGGGTTTTGTTTTTTTTTTTTTATATGTGTATATATATATGTTGGTGGCTTGTTATTTGTCTATTTTTGAGTTTGCCTGTGAGGACTCGGGCCTTGGTCGTCCCTCTACAAAACCCTCTCTCACTTAACCCCAACAGAAAACTCCCACCATCATCATCATCAAATTGCCTCCGAGTCTCCGACCTTATGCGAAGAGTGCCCAAGCCTGCACACCTCGTCTCTGTTAGAATAGTCCTACATCGAAAAAAAGACGAAATAAAAAAACATTTAATAGATGGTGCCTGTTTTACTCATAGTTTTAACATTTTGAGTTAGATGGTCCAATAATTTCAACATGATATTAGAATTCACGATTATGGCCTGCACGTGAAGGGACGTGGTAGCTTTAAGGTTTTGAGTTGGATGATCCAATAACTTCAACAGTCTCCACCTCTATGTGGCTGCTATCTTACCACCGTGGACAGGAGAAGAGAGACCTAGCTGAGAGTATCCCCTTTGCCACAAGGTGGTTCTCTGCCATGAGTTTATTGCCTAGCGTCCATAATGTTGGCCCAATGGTGCAACGAAGTTATCAGTGATGGCGCTCTGATGGTCGAAGTGTGTTGAAGGAAACTCCCAACTTTGCAGGATAACTTTTCCTACCAAACCTTACATGAGTGAATATGGTTGCTTTTCTTCTAGGCCTTTACATCAAGCGTCATATATAAATGGGTTGTTTTATATATATCTCCTGTCACACTATCTTATTTGTGTATGCATTCCTAACTCCCACGTAATGTTATGAATACTCCTGACATCTTCAAAAATGTTGTATTTATACTCTTTTGTCGTAATGTTGTGAACTTCAACCGAAAATGACAAAAAAGATTCAATTAATTATGCTAAGTTCAGGGCTATACATTTAAAACTCTTATAAAGCTATGGGTAGATATGCTAAAACATTTGAATCTTTTTAGCATATTATGTTGGTATTCGCAGCACTTTGATGGAAAGGATATAATTTTATTTTGATTTTAAATCAAAGGCAGCCTTCATTTAAACAAACATAAGTAGTTCATTATGAAATGAGATAACACAAAGTAAGAGGACAACATGGAGAGAAGAAAGTACAAAGCCACAATAGTACTGCGACAGAAATAGCTAGAACAATCACAATACAGGAGAATCTAATAAGAAACACAAAACAAAGGGATAGCAAGGACCCATCTAGGAACCAGCGACCAGCAATCGACCCGAGCACCTAAAAGTCATATTGGATGTGCGTCCACTGGATGGAGGAGGACCTCTGTGGAGAAGTCGGCAAGGGATGTGTCGAGAAAACTGCATCTTTACCGCAGCTGAACAAGTGGATGCTCGGAGACGTGCACGAACATGGATGCACGGAAGACACTCAGAATCTCGAGCTACAAACACCATCTCCACAATCCAAACTAGATTGAAAACCACCTTCGCAACGAACTATCTTGGTGATTTGCAGGGTCGCCCAGAAACCAAGAGACAAACATTAGGTAGCGACATCACAACAAGTTATACTCGTCGACAGCCGAGATTCACCAAACCCTGACCCAGGCAAAAACCTCAGGGAACTAGAGACGAGGGCAAAAAAAGGGGCCGGCGTTGGGGCCAAAGGGAAGGGGGGAGGTTGGTTGGGCGGTAAATCAGCGAAGGGGACGGAGATGGAGGAAAACCAAAAAACGGCGATTTGTGGGGGAGGGTTACAAAGAAGGACATAGAGGGAGAGGGTAACCAAGATTCCAAAACCACGGGGGGAAGGGAGGAGACGGTGTACTATAGGGTCCCCCCCCCAAGAGGCTGTCATCGACGAACGTCAAGAGAAGCTGCTGCGGTAGGCTCCAACCCCCATGGCGAGTAAAACCCTAAAAGGGAACTAGAGCCTCTCTCTCTAGAAAGCCTAGAGAGAGTCTCCGCCGATGGAAAGGATATAATCACAAACTTTCTTAGGATATTAGGGATATTTATAATAATATGTGAAAGTAAGTGGTATATATATAAATAAATTAGTTTATAGGGGTATATATATAATTTTTTATATAAATTTATTAAAAAGATACGGATTATGTCTTTTTTCCTCCTTAAGAGAGGGATAAAGGGGCAAGAAAAGTGGGAAATAAAGCTCGTCGCCTTAGCGTTGCTCGCTCTCGAAGGAGAGCACCATGCCATGTAACGAGGGTTTCGGGCTTAGGCCCCACGGGCTAGCTCAGTCGAAACCTGGCCCGGCTTTTTTTTCCCACAGTAAGCACAGTCTTTCCCACAAGCAAAAAACTAAGGCCCGACTTGCGGCCCATGCAAAGCGTGGCCAAGAAGCCCGTTGGCTAGCCCAGGGCAGTGACAGGCCCAAGCGCAGCACTTTTCTTATTTATATTTGGAGCTTGATAGTTGCATGGATCACTAAAATATTGTCGACCTATATATCTTGTGTATTTACTAGTTAATGAGATGCGCGTTGCGCATGTTAAGCACAGGCAATTAGTTAAAAGGATAGCAAGGGAACGATGCATGTCACTCTTGCAATCTACGAAAAAAATAAAAATAAATAAAAAGCCACTTCATTTGACCAAAAAAAAATACATTGACAAATTCACCTCTCTAAAACTGTTAAAGGATGAATTTGTAATCTTTTTATACGCTTACATGCCATCCTAAACGAGAAACAATAATATACTTTGGAATATCTTTTAATTTATAATTGTTGTTTTATTATCTACTATTTAAAAATTAATTTAAACAATCTAAGTTTCACAAATAAAAATCCTTTTCATTAATCATAAGCAAAGATTAGCGTCATCAAAATAGTGACCATAAAAAGTCAAGTAACTTAACATACATTATATATTCTTATGATCTCTCGGCATGTACAAGAGAAAATAAATGTTATTATATGGTCAAAATATGATATCCATTTCGGCATATGTGTTGAAAGTATAATTTTATAACTTATAGTGGAAATACATACATACATGAAATATTTTACATTAGAGTCTTCTTCTTTTTTTTCGGTTCTCTAACACAATGGCTAGAGGCTAAGTCATATTCAAGCCCATCAGAGATCGAACCTTGATAGACACCCTCCCCACCCACACGTCCAATGCCCAACTCCTACCGAGCTACCGCAGCACGGATCAAGCTTGCCAACTTAGGATAAGGGTGTATGTGTAATAAATTATTGTGCATAGAGAAATAATTTTTGTTAATTTTCAGACATATATTTATATATACAAATCTTTCTTCTCCTCTTTACACAGACATATTATATTATTATTTTTGTAGTAAGATAGGTTAGAAATAATATGGCTGTAAAGTTTTATGGATGACATACGGCATCCCATTGAGTGGCTTGCGCAGCTCTACTCATAATAAGGGATTGGGGAGGAATGGGCAGAAAATAGTGACTTAATTGGTCTACTCCTGCTCCTTCCATCTAATTAACTAGATCATATGTACAACAATTGTAGCTGTGGATTAATGCTATAATGTTTTAGAGTTGCCACTAAAACGCTAAGAAACCTCAGAGTTATCCACGATCGAGCATGAAAAGCACCGATTTAACAAATTAATTGGCAAGGCACCTAAACAAATTAAGGGTCTAGCTAGCTAATTAAGTGACTCATGGCAGAGATCAAGACATCATATATATCTCCTTCTCTCGCTAAAATCTCCACATGTTGTCCTTCTCTTTTTCATTGGAAAGTCTTCGTTAATTAGCCATGGACTTCTGAAGAGGTCGTGGTTGTTGGAAAACATCATAACCCTTGTGGCATCTTCTGGCACAAACAGTGCATAGTTGTCCATGTGAATATGGGAATCCGGGTTTAACTAAACTGTGTACCATGCCATCATAGAATACAAGTCCCCCAATTCCCACTTTGCAGCAATGAAAACTGACTTCATTTTTAATGATAATGAGGAAATAGTCAAGTATAGGGATGATGGCAACATCACATGGAGCTAGTTTATCTAATGGGATGAGTTGCCGCCCCCATTTGTTTTTTCTCTCGCTCTGATCAGTCTCTTGCTGCCGTCCTCAACTGCCATGATGTGTAGTTTAGTACTTAACCTAATTGGGACTTCTAAATTGGTTATTGTTGCCAGCCTAACTCTAGTTAACTAAGTGGTTCAAGATGTGACACACCAATAACCACGTCATGTGTCTTTGCCTGTCAATTAGTAGATAAAAGATGGAGGAAAATTTCTACATATATCTCGGCCGTCTACATAAGCAAAGGGACGCGGTTTAGACCAACTGATGACTGTGTTATCCATAAAAGAGAACTATAAATTGATCACCATCAAACTACGTATAACGAGTACTATAGCATCATTTTTTGATGAGTCCGGATCGTCTTAGTATTACATTGAATTGGATTCAGTAGTAATCCATCTTAGGACGCTATATGTAAAGTAGGTTCGCCGTTTGAGACGCATCCCACCGAAATTGATAACTTTTTCTTTGTTCCCGATTCAGCGAATTTCTAATACTATGCAGAGCACTTAAAAATATCACTAAGAGCATAATATTACAACCATAATTTAAAACACCCTAAACATACAATACTTAAATACTATCAAGAGCACGAAACTACAACCGTAATTTAAAATGCACCCCAATATAATACAACACAAAGAACCAAAATACTACCAAGAGTATAAATACTACAACTATAATTCAAAATACACCTCAATGTAATATTTGTACAGTAATTTAAGTTGTATTTAACTGTACATTGAGATGTATTTTAATTTATAGTCGTAACTTTGTACTCTGCTCTGCGTAATATCGAGAATCTACTGAATCGAGAACAAAAAAAAAATTGTCAACTTCAGTGAGATATGTCTAGAACGGCAAACCTGTTGTACGCATGAGTCCTGAGACTGATTATTGCTGGAGCCCAGTTCAACGTGGTACTGAGGTGATCCAAACTCTTTTTTTATATCCACTCTCTTATAATTAGACTGGCTTCCTCTCTGGTGGTGTCCTTTAAAAATTTGGTATGATTGGAAACCATGTCAGCCAACCGAATGAAAGGGTATTTATTGTCCGGCCGACTACGTGAAAGTTAGAGGACGTGGTGAGTTAGAAGGGGTTGGTGAGGATTAATATACAAATAATTAATCAGCTATAATCGAACTGGTCTTACTTGACCATGCATGCGCACCTAATTTCTTGATGCCATCCGCAGGAGGATACCTCTCTTGTGCTGGTAACTGGTAAGCGTTGCTTCCCCCGGGGAGGTACCTGGTGATCTATAAATACCACCCCTCGTGTTCTTGCTCTACAAGCCCAAGCACATACATAGTGTTCATCTCTACTAGCTAGGCCACTTCCCCGGCCGTCCCCATCTTGTAGTAGTAATACTTGCCATTCCACAGCATGGTGGCCGGATCCTTCACAAAGGACTACGAGTCCCACCTGGCCGTCGAGAGGCTATGGAAGGCCGGCGTCCTTGACGCACATGTCCTGATGCCCAAGCTGCTGCCGGAGTTTGTCGCCAGCGCCGGAGTCGTTGAAGGGGACGGTGGAGTCGGTACTGTCAAGCAATTCAACTTCACTGAAGGTTCGGAAGTTAAACCATCATAGTAATTACCAGCCGTACTTATTTCTCTGTGACTCAAAGGTCAAGATCCTATTGCAATTGACCATAACATCCTTTGATCCCTGTGATTTCCTTCCTCTGCTGCAGTTGTGAAGGAACACACATTCGTGAAGGACCGCATTGATGTGGTAGATGCAGAGAACCATGTGTTCAAGTACTCCGTCGTGGAGGGGGGCCTCCTCGGCTCCAGGCTCAAGTCCTACTCCTACGAGCTCAGGTTCGAGGCGGCCGGCAGTGGCAGCAAGGGGCAGCTCACCGTCGACTACGACACCGTCGACGACAGCCCCCTCACAGGAGAGGAGACGGGCAAGCTCACCTTCGGCTTGGTCACCATGATGAAGGCCCTGGAAGGCTACTTGCAGGCCGACCCTGCTCTGTATGCCTAAACAGCTGCGTCCACCCGCCTCTCAAGAGGTTGTTGTAGTCGTCTGCTACTACTACTACTACTACGTACTCGTAATTGTTGATGCCGGCGGCCCTTGTTCTGTTTAATTTGCTCCTTAATTAGTTTGCTTGTGGTTAATTAATTTGTGTTTTCCGTTGGGAAGTAACAAGTGTTTGGATTTGGATACATGTAGTGTGCAAGAATAAACAGTCATGATCCTTAATTAAGCTAAAGATGTGCCTGCTCCATTCAAATTTCATACTACCCATCAAAGTTCCTATCTACCTTATGAGTTCTCTGGTAAAATAGGATCCACATGTGACTTTGTAAGAGGTGTGAATGGTGAAGGTACGTCTTGTTGATCAAAGAAACGCTAGCCCCGCGAAGACTTAAATTTCTTCCTGGATTAAAAAATATTGTGAGAAAATGTAAAATTTCTCTAGTTAAAGGTTATTCGAAAGAGTCAAATCTTGTACAAGTTAATGTTAAATTTCAACTTGGAGAGAGAAAGAGAGAGAGAGAGTGATCTATGGAAAGTGGGAGAGAAATTTATATTTTTTCTTCAAAAAAAGTGGGAAAATTTTTGGGATAAATTTTCCAACTAAAGAATAATTTTTTTTTCCTGACCGCTTATTTTTCAAAACTCCTAATCCTAAGAAAACTAGTTTTCTCGAAAAGTATACTTTCCCTTCTTATTTCCTCAAACCCCTAACTCATCTACACTTTGTTTCACACATGAAATGCTACTAGCGGAAGAAAATTCTCTCTCTCTCTCTTTTTAAAACTCCCATGCGTTGGGTGAATTGATTTTCATGGCCGAAAACATGGATTGAATTAATTAATTAATTTTAATCTATATGTTGAAAAAATAAAAAATTATAAACAATCCATTACAAATGTATGTATGATTTCTTTTAAGAATTTTTAAATACGTCTGCCCCCATAATCTTACATATTTTATGTTATACCCTTAAAATCATCATATTAACTATTATATCCCTAGAATTCAAATAAAAGGATCCAATGACTTAGAGTTACCATTAAAGCATATTTACTAACCTTGGAGCTCTTTGCACTCTATGATCTTGAGAATCCTCATGATAGTGAATGAAAAAGGAAAAACCAAGGTTTGCGGCATTAATAGCACAAATAAATAAGGTCTAACTGACTTAGGAAGGTAGGTCATCATATTCCATTCTTGCCCTAAAATCTCCGCATTTTATTTTGGATTTTTCATTGATATACTCCTAAAATGTTACGTGTTTGGTGTCATACTTTTACAACTATCATATTAGTTATTATACACTGCTGAAGTTCAAACAAAATTTATCTTTGTACCCTTTCGATCAACTGTAGATTATGGTCTAATTTATCATATATGTCGTAATTAAGTTAAATACTAGTTCACAAAAGATTAGGGTACAAAGGTGAAAATATGATCCATTTAAGGAATATAATGACAAATAGAGTGATTTGAAGAGTATTAGATGGAATGACACAAATAATACACATTAATTTGCCTGTGCGAATATTCGAATCTGGTTTTAAACTTTACCACATATTCAAGAGTACACAAGTCGTGCTGCCTTTCACTTTATGACAATTAAAAGTCAGTTTTTTTTTTTTTAATGTTGACAAGGAAATGGACAAGTGGAGATCATGGCAGCTTTACACGGTGCAACTTTTCCGATTGGATGAGCTCTCTCTCTCCCTCTCTCTCTCTCTCTGCTGGTGTGTCTGTGATCAGTACTTATTGCCGTCCGATCAGAATAGGAGTCTTTAAATCGAGTCCGATTCTTTTACAGTCCTCGTTGGACCATAAAACATCAGTAATGAGGGGGGGGGGGGGGGGGGGGGTCCGATCAAAGTAGGAGTCTTTAATTTGAATCCGATTCCTCTACGGTCCCCGTTGGACCGTAAAGCATCATTAATGAGAGGGGGGGAGGGGGCGGACATGGACGCGTTTTTGGCATTTCTCCTCCCCTCCCAATTACTTATGCTCTACGGTCCAACTAGGACCGTAGAGAATCTCTTCTCCTTTAATTCATTACCCTCCAATCAGAATTGGATCAAGGAAGTATATATTGGGGCCTTAATTTGCCCTAATGGAAGATGAATTATTTCATGCGAATGCTTTAACTTTAGATCTTGTGAACTTTGTCATCGAACTGGATGACGACGTGGAATGGAATTGTCGGCCAAGTTGGCAAAACAGTACATCGAAAGTTCCGAATGGGTCAAAATTTTTGTACAAATTCTTTATTGAGACTACTATTTTGGAGTTGTTTGGTACGTGTAAAATATTATAAAGTATTATAAAATGATATTTTTTCTTATTTTTAAAACTCTGTAAATTACTTTATGATACTTTTCTTGCATTTGGAGTGGCATAAATCATTACATTTTAAAATTAAGTGACTCATAATGCACTTTTTAACTGATTTTGGTTTTCTGCTCAAAACTATCGAAATAAAAAACTATAAGATTTTAATATCAAGACCGATGATTTTAAAATCAAATATTTTATTTTTGTTAATTTTAAAATCAATATTTTACGACACGCCAAAGAACCCCTAAGTTGAACTGCCCATACTTGACCATACATTCACATAGCTTCGTGAGACCCCCCAACCACCCCCTCCATTTCAAATCAGAAGAAGAATCTCAATATCCCATCTGGGTATGTGATGTATCATTTGAAACTAAACTTTGATCACATAGACATTTGCAAAAAGAACACATTATTAATCGTTCTCAATGACATATATATATATATATATATATATATATATATATATGAAAATTTAAATACATGAGTGTAAATCTAGTGTTCATTCGAAGGATAATTTATACAAGTCTACTGAAATTTTGTTGTAGTGAGCCGCTGTCTGTCCACATGACCATGGGCCTTGAGAGGCTGGCACGTACAACATATCCAGCCCGACAATAATGCCCAGGGCCAGTTGGGCATGGTCCATCTCTATTTTGGTCCAGAATTCTCCTTCTAACTCGTCTGTGGCATATGCACTTTACAGAGAGTAATATTGGCTGTACTGCACGCAGCGGTGCTATAGGACAAATAGAGATTTAAATATCACTGGGGTTTTGATTGGACGCCTTCTGCATTTTTGTTGTACTCCTCTTCTATTAAGTAACATATTTATATCTTTCCTTAGTCAAAAAAAAAAAAAAAAAAAAGTTCTTTGGAGTCCACTTTATTTGCAGAATAAGTTATTACGTGGGGTCCATTGACAGAATAGCGTATACTAGAATAAGGAGTATTTAGGTTTGATAGTTTTGTGAGGTCCACTGACGGAATAAGAAGAATGAGTAATTATTGGGTCTAACGTGGAATAACTTAAATATACTATTATGCACCGGTATAAGTCATTCCGCTTGTCAAAGCTAAATTAAGTTTATTCTCTTCTTATTCGCCTTTATTATTCTCCTATTCTTCAATCAAAGTGACACTGATCTATAAGTCCACTTTGAGTTATGTTCATTGGCTTAGAAAATTTTGACATCATCACTTACTGAACTGTCTAAAAAATCACTTATCGAATTGTCATCAGTTAATGTGATGTCCTGCCAATCAAAATTAAAAATCTGCCCTTTAATTGACTCTAAATTTTAATTAATTTGATCTTTTTGCAAAGGGAAGCCAATGGTGTAACATTGTCAGCATTGCCGACAGCCTTCTTGATTAAAGGGAGATGGGCAAGCTCACGTTCTGGCTGGTCACCATCATGAAGGCCCCGGCAGCCTACCTGCAGGCCAACCCAACTTAGTTCATATGCCAAAACAGCTGCATGCATCCCCCTTTAAGATTGCTGCAGGCCTTTACTGTTGCTGGTTGATGCTCATCTTGTAGTTTGCTCTTTCAACTTGCTCAGTTGCTTGGCATATTGTGATGGTTTCTTGTGGTTTGGATTTGGACACATGGTTATGCATCAATGAAGAGGTTTCAGATGTCATTCTGAAAGCTAAAGATACCATACCCCATTCCAATTTGATGAACTGTGGATCAAAGTAGCTTCCCACCTACGTTATGAGCTCTCTAGTAAAAGGACTTCCACACGTTACTTTTATGTATGAGGGTAATAGTGGCTTACAATAAATTAAGAAATATGGGATGGGGATCTGATTAATTTTAGCCTTTAAGACCCTTGCATTTCTGGTTAATGGGCGTTTCTTCTCACAAGCCGAGGTTTGGACTGCCTGTTGTTCAGTGGCGGATCCAGAAACTTTATCCAGTGGGGTCACTCAGATTATTATTAAATATATAGATATTTTATTTTTGTTATATTAAAAATATTAAAATAAAAAATAAAAATATTTTAATCATTATAAAAATGAATACTTAATAAAAATGATACACTTCGTTATGAAGATTTTTTTCTTCCAAATACACTCAACGAATTCTTTATTAAATCATAAATATAAATCATAATACTATGTAAAAAATTCAGTGGAACTGAGTTTCTAGTGAGACTAGGGTCCTATAGGTCATCTAAAAAATTCAGTGGGGTCCCCTTATACTTAAATTTAAATTTTACCTTATTAAATTAAGCATCTTCTACTAAATATTTTAAAATTTCAGTGGGGTCCTGGGACCCCACTGAAATGGGCTGCATCCGCCACTGCTGTTGTTGGACTAGTCGAACTTTTGCACACACTCATGGCGTGTTTGGCGCAGCTTCCGTTTAGAAGTACTTTTGCATTTCTATTTAATTATTTTTTATAAAAGTCACTAAATCTTGGAAGTCATTTGTGTGATATTTTACTTGTGTTTTAGTTTCCAAACAAAAGTTACAAAGAGAGAGTTTCTAAGATTAGAGGAAAAAAAAAATTATTATGAAAGAGTTGACTTTTATAACAAACTAAAATTAATTATAACATTTCTCCCTCGACTCATTCTATGTAAGAAGTGGAAGACTTTCAAATAAAAGTTTTGTCAAACACGTCCTCAGAGTGACTGGTTGAGCTAACCATGTCTATTTTTAAGAATGAGTAGATTTCATATACGGCGGCAAACTAGAGGAGGTTAAACATGATTTAAAATCAAAAGAATGGGCCTTAGACATCATTAGATGAGGTGTAGGGCCCCATAAAAGGTCATTACTTGTATGCAGGGTGCAGTAAGGAGTGTAGTTTGATGCAACCCGTTAATTATTTTCTTACTTCGGAAAATATTTTACTAGATATTGCTTGAGTTTTCATTAGGGACTAAGTTAGTGAATATTGATCTAAATCAGAAATATTTTAATAATCCATTTATTTTCATGTAAAATAGGCCACATAAAAAACTTTTCCAAAAAGGTATATTAGGACGACTTATTTCATAATCCGTAAAACCATTACTCAATAGAAGATTTAATTCGTTGACTTTCTCTTTTTTTGATTTTGACATTCATGGGATAAGATTGGATAACCTTCTCTAAAAAAGCTTAAAATATTTTTATGATTACCGAATGATGAATTTTGTTTTCATCTTTCTTTAAATGTATTTTCTTAGGAAATCTTTTTCATCTGAATATATTTTATGTATAATCAAACAGACCCTAAGTTTTGCTTGAGAATTGAATTCAAGCTTAGCAACTAAAATCTTGTTAAATGAGAACTAAAATTCTCATATCTGTTGACAATATTTTAGTTGAACAAGAGGTACATAAGAAGAGTATATGCGTGTTTTAGATCCCTACCTGTTAAAGATGAAGACTAACTATATAGAACATTTACCTTCAACATAGTGAGATTTTGTGAAATTCGTATTTGTCTTCATGTCAATGACGCGAGTGAACTGGACATGTGGGCTTGCAGATGCTCCTACAGCATCCCTGCTTAAGATCTCCTAAAGTGGTCTAGGCATTTTCTTAGAGGCACACTAGCTATCTCATGATGTTAGATGACATAGTTCTTGCCTACTAGTTCACCACATTCTGTGGGCATGGGTCATTTGTGGAGTCCCCCACTGTCTGCACCTAATAAGGAGTCTTGACGGCTTGTTTAGTATCTTACCATTCCTTCCTCCAAAAAAAAAAGGTATCGAGGGAGGAAGATTTTGCCGACTCAAAAGCACTGATAGACCGATTTTGCCAACTCAAAAACACTGATGGGCCGGCCCACTAGTCTTTCTCACCTCAAGTCCACAAGTTCATCACATTAGTAGGCTAAATGTTGCGGCCCACGTGGGTCCTGTCCAAGACAAGAGGCCTCAGATGAAACTTGAATCAGGCTCAAATTCCAACTCAACCTTTCCCTCCATGTTGGAACTGAGACTTCTTATTCTGACCAGAGCTAAGGGCTCGAGGCTCCCAAGCCACTCGGACTCAAGAACGGAATCAAGTCCAAGAGTCTGCTTCGGATATGACTTTTCCAGTTAGAATCGATATTTCCCGTGGATCCAGCTGCTATATAAGGAGTCTTAGTCCAACCAGTACAAGTACGTATCCTATAACTCAAGTTACATTGACTTTCTCTCGGCATCAACAACCTTCTAACTTAAGTATCGGAGGGAGATCTCCTAGATTGTTCTCGCAAGCTTTCTAACAGTATTTTTTTCTGCATAGATCGCCAAGTGACCTCCCTCCGATCGGAGATGGAGGACCCCTGATCATGGTGGACAATATTCTAACCCATCAAGTCTAAGTTAGAGTTGTCTATGAATAGCATAGAAGCGACCTTCTTTGATGGGATCATAAATTATAGATTCAAGTCATAAGTAAAACAACACGCTTGTACCAAAATAATGGGATAAACAGCCAAAATAATGGTCCACAATTGTAAAATAGTTGTAGGAACTTAATACCTATCAATGGGATAAGAACACCATTCATTAAAGAGCAATGCTTGTTTTCCCATGTACCATGTGATGCAATATTAGATCACACACTTACGCAATCTAATGGCTTGGATCATACTCTCACACTATCTGATGGTTTTGATTACGTCCTTGTGCTTAACCATTGAATTAAAGATCGGACAATGCAGAGATCGAGTTAGGTGAGCCCCCAACTCAGCAAATTTTTTTAAACAAAGAAAAGATGGCTACGCAGCCTTTTGATCAAAGAAACTAGAAGGCAGTGCTCCCAGTCGACGCAACAAGCAATACTCTACAAGTTATACTTGGTACAATGATACCTAGTGTTGCACGTAGGGGTATTGCAGTGGATAAGCGAAACTATTTTGAAATTTTTTCAAGTCATTCCTTGAGGTTTCCTAGATGTTCGTACAGGCCGATCATCGATTGGACTTCTCAATAAGATATGAAAATTCAAAAACTTAATTTTAATGAACAGTAAATATGTCTTTAATGGGCCGAGCCCAATAACAAATTTTGAATTTTAAGATTTTTTGAGACATCCGATCGGTGAAGGGCCTGTACGAACGTCTAAGGCACCTCCGGGGCGACTTGAAAGAAAACTCAACAAACAAATTACCCACTACAATACTCCTGTAGTAGGGGGCATTGTAGTAAGTATAACTCATACTCTACATTAGTGTCCTATCATGTGAAAGCTCTTGTGATTAGTTAGCTCCTCTTGAGACATGTGGACCAAGTCCAATAAGGAATGGAGTCAATTAGCCCAATAATAAGGAGCGGGTTTGGTGTTGATGCCATATTTTTGTTTAGAAGGAATATTTCTCCTAGACTGGAGGACACGGTAAGAAGCTATTGAAAGCTAAGAGCATGGTTGGCAGAACTTTTAATTAGAATTTACTCTTATTTTTGTTTTAACATATAAAATGCTGAATGAGAGTGATAATAAATAATTATGAGTAATTGTATTAGCTGAACCTTCTCTAACAACTGTATTCTTCATCCATCTAAGAAACATCAATTTATAATTTTTGGTATGAAGTTAACATCAACTGAAAAAGCTATATAAGTAACTTTCAAAGTCTAATGTCATTTCCTTAAAGCACGGCCCTACATCTTGCATCTTAGAGGTTAAGGGAAGTAATCTATATAAATTTTTTTAACTCCATTAGTTTTATTAAAAAGTTGGCTTATAAGAGGAAGGGCATGGTAGTTGAGAGAATTTCGATGATCTCAAATCCTTTTCTGGGAAAATATAGGACATAATATGAACAAATTTTGAATTAATTTTCACCTAATTTTTTCATCACTTAAAACTTAGTAAGTTTCCTAAATGTCATTTTGAGGAGAATGACTATTCTTAAAAGAAATAGTTTCTTTTCTGCTCAGCCTTTTGTTAGCCTACAACAAGGTCGAATAAGTGTTGGGATTAAATAATTAATTTAGAATTGATTTTTTTTTATTTACTTAAAGATAGGTATGCGGATGGTAACGGATAGCCTCATCATTCACCTATTGTTACCTAATTAGTCAGTTAACTGACAATCTTTTTAAATTGATATGCATAGTGGATAGGATAAGAGATACAAGGCTTTCTTGCTTGAATATATATGGTACACTAAGATTCGAATATCCAAGCAATTATTAACTTACTAAATAATTAAATAATTCTAAATCGGTAATTTAATGCATTCAATCATAGATCTGCTTAGATTCGTACCAAATCAGACCCCATTTGAATCCCTACTTGTAGAGAGTTGGGCCTCCTCGTTGGCACCTCCCAATCACATCTCGAGGACACACAGCGCATTATGATCAGGAGAATGTCTGGTTGTAGAGGAAAATAGTGTGGCCCCCCATCAGGAGTCCATAGGTTGCACCCCATCTTAAGGATCACTGTGGGACTCCCACCGTTAATCATGCTCTGTTGGGAGGTTGATTCATATTCCACCCTCCCCCGGACATTATTTGAGGTCAGTTTGAGAATAACCAAACACAACATTGGTTTTTCGGAATTTGGGGCTGCACATCACATTTAGAATCGGAGTTGGGAGTTTCAAATGTATTTAATGCAGACAGGAGGCCATGTGCTGGGCACTGTGTGGCGGAGAGAGAAAGGGCGACCCCGTTCCAACTCACCTAATGGTGGTACAAAAAGTTATATATATATCCTTGATATTTTCAACAAAGTTGCAATTTTATTGTAGAGTTATTTTATTTTTAAAATTTATGTTATTCTAAATTTTATTTTAATTTTTAAAAATAGTATAATCAACTCTTTTAGTAGTTTGGTAAGATTACTATTGACTATTAAAAGTTGCGGAGACATTTGTTTGAGAGAAAAGAGAAAATTATGGAAGAGAGAGAGAGAAAGAAAGTTACGGGTGTGTATTAGGGGGGAGAGAGAAGTGGAGCAATTACGGATAAGTGGAGGTCATCGTGCATCTATTTTGAAAAAAAAAAGAATTGAGTTGTTTTTATTTTGAAAGAAGTTTACGAAGATTCTACCTCTTCCGATCCTCTCCCTTAAAAATAGGAAAGAGGAATCCAAATAAGGTGTAAGTCTTATTTTCTTTTTAAAATAAAAAATGAGAGAGAAAGAGAAAAGAAAACTGTAACCAAATACCATATTAACTCCTATATTTAGTGATATACATTTTCTTGATATTTTCAACAGTTGCAATTGTACTTCTCCCATCAAACTGTGGTGAACGCCGACTTACTATGCTAGAAGGATTTGAATATTTTTGCATTTAAATATTCCTGAATTTTATCTGAATTTTACGTATTATACCCTTGATTTTCATCAGAATTTACAAAATTATTCTCGCATACTCCATCAATGGTCACAAATTTTTGTCAAAGAGTATGATTGCAATATTGCTGAAAATGTCAACGATATTTATAATAGGGAATAACTTGATGCACAACACATGATTGAGTTGGAACGGGTCATCTTGTCACATTCGACACGTGCACAAGTACACGTGTCCTACGTGTCCTGTATTAAGTGCGCCTTGATATTAGTGATATATATATATTTTTAATACTCTCGAGAGCTTCCTGATGCTCTCGGCTCGGGAGCATCTTAACGCTCTCGAGAGTATAAAAAAGTTTTAAATTTTTTTGTTCACATCAGAACGCAGTTAATATGAGACGCATGATCATGTGCAACTGCGCACGTGACGTCTTGCTGCTCTTGAGAACATCCTAACACTCTCGAGAGCATAAAAAGAATTTTACATTTTTTTGAATTTTTTGTTTATGTCAGAGCCCAGTTAATATGAGATGTAAGGTCAGGTGCAACAAAATATTCTCTTTATAATAATATGTGAGAGTCAAATTTTATATATAAAATTGATAATGTACATGATTTTTTTTAGAAAACACTTTCATAAAATACATATTTTATGTTTTTAATTAATATGAAGTTATTTAAATTAATATAAAAATTTTATCTTAAATTTTTTTTTTTTTAATAAATTCAAATAAATACCGCACGGGTTAGAACTAGTCTACTGATAACCGGGAGTCTTCACGGTCCACCCGGCACAAAGCTCTCCTCCGTACATACCGAGTGCGCATCGAGGCGCAGACAATCATGTTTCCCGTGCACGTCGCCCTCGCCGTCTGTTCGACGAACGGACGGGCCGCTGACGTCATTAGACCGAAAACCGCGTACACGCGCATATACTTCGTGCCTGCAAGCACGCACCAGTTTCCTGCTACAAAATCCTGAAACTAGACGGAGAAAGCCAAGGCCGACGACGCCGCGGACCTCTGGGCCAGCCCTAATCGTCTCTGCTTTTCGAATGGTACGCGAACTCGTACGTGGATTCTTCCATTCTCCACGTCACCATCTATACAATAAATGATTGGTTATCCACTTTTTTATATAATTTTTTAATAATCCCGGTCTAGGGTTTCCTCCACCGCCTAGCGTTTCGTTCCAACCTCCTTTGACCCCTTTCTTCCTCCGTCTTCCTCCGTCCTATATCTGCTCTCCACTTTCTCTCTCCACTCTTTCTTCCTCTCTTTCTTCTCTCTCTCCTTCTTCTCTCTCTCCTTCTTCTCCTCCTCCTCCTTCTGGTGTTTCCTCGGGTTAGGGTTTGGAAAAGGGAGGCGAAGATGTCTCTGAGGCCGAGCGCGAGGACGGAGGTGCGCCGCAACCGGTACAAGGTTGCGGTGGACGCCGAGGAGGGCCGCCGGAGGAGGGAGGACAACATGGTGGAGATCCGTAAGAGCAAGAGGGAGGAGAGCCTCCAGAAGAAGAGGAGGGAGGGCATGCAGGCCCAGGCGTCCGCGCCCCCCACCGTCCACGCCTCCGCCGTCGAGAAGAAGGTAACCGGCTTCCTCCCTCTCCCCGCGGTGCTCCGTCCCGATCTGTTTGGTTTTGGATGTTGCGAGGATCGTAGCCCGCAGATCGGGTTTCACCCCATCGTCCCGGTGATCGCGTCGCCTGACCGTGATCTAGGGTTTTGAGATGTGATACTCGGATTTAGGCTTTTTGTTTTCTTACCCCAGCGGCCTTGATCTACTTGAAATTTGACTCGACGGAGGCCTTGTACTTAATTATGTGATGTGATTCGCGGAATTTTGTTATGAGCTTATGACGACTGGTTTGACTCTGAAGCTGGAGAGCCTGCCGGCGATGGTGGCTGGAGTTTATTCGGACGACAGCAATTTGCAGCTCGAGGCGACGACCCAGTTCCGGAAACTTCTCTCGATAGGTACGGCAAATATCTTGTACTTGCTGTTCTGTTTGGGTATCCTCTTTGGAGCACTACATAGATTCTTTTTGGCAACTATGATCCAGAACGAAGTCCTCCGATCGAGGAGGTGATCCAATCCGGTGTCGTTCCTCGCTTTGTCGAGTTTCTCACAAGAGAGGATTTCCCCCAACTCCAGGTTGGAAATCTTGCACCCACTTATGCATTGGTCGTGGATTTTATGTTAATTACTCTGTAGTGATGTGGGTAATTGTGACTCTTTTACTAAAAACAGTTTGAGGCGGCTTGGGCTCTCACAAACATTGCCTCTGGAACCTCTGAGAACACGAAGGTGGTGATAGATCATGGGGCGGTGCCCATATTTGTTAGTCTTCTCAATTCTCACAGTGACGACGTCCGTGAGCAGGTAAAGATGACTTTTTTTGTTTCTAATTATGTCAAGCGTTCCATCTATTCTATGCACATAACCTTATGACAATAACTAATGTTTGCTGCCGTCTGCACTTTGTTCTCAAATTTGTTCTCTGCAGGCTGTCTGGGCATTGGGCAATGTTGCCGGTGATTCACCAAGATGCAGAGACCTCGTTCTAGCACATGGTGCATTACTTCCACTTCTGAATCAGCTGAATGAGCATGCAAAGCTTTCTATGCTTAGAAACGCAACGTGGACCTTGTCCAACTTCTGCAGAGGCAAGCCACAGCCTTCTTTTGAGCAGGTCTGCCTTCTAATTGAGACTTTTGTGCATGTTTATTTTTGGTCTTCTAACTCTGGTTGAGGATGTTGTCTTAATGCACATTATTTGTGCAGACAAAACCTGCTCTTCCGGTGCTTGTTCGCCTCATTCATTCAAATGATGAAGAAGTTCTCACCGATGCTTGTTGGGCACTGTCATACCTTTCTGATGGAACAAATGACAAAATTCAAGCTGTTATTGAAGCTGGTGTCTGCCCTCGGATAGTTGAACTACTTCTGTATGTATTGGCGGAGCTTTATTTGATTTTTTAAAGCTTTTGTCATGTTATCATTATGATTATTGTCATCATCATCATCTTCTTCTTTCTTTGCGATGTGCTAGTCCTCCATTAGATCTAATTAGTTAAACTAAATTGGTTTATATCTTGCTTTCTTCAGTCATCCATCACCTTCAGTGTTGATTCCTGCACTTCGAACAGTTGGCAACATTGTTACTGGGGACGATCTACAGACCCAGGTAATTCTTCATGAAATTGACTTTTGTTACCTTCATCTGTTTGAATATTAACTTAGCTGCATGGACGAAATAGCACCCATCCCAGTGATGCTGACGTAGGTGTCTATTAGAAGTTGTGTAAAAAGATTCTTCAATTTCTTTTTCATTAAACTATATTTAGTCAAAGAGAAGATGCCTATGTATCTATTACATGAAATACTTGTATCCTAAATAGTTATGTCATACACAGTAGTCTAATCATATTTCTCCCTCTTTCAGACGTATTAGATGGTGCTTTCTTTTTAGTTATTCCAGGTTTTTTTTCTTCTCATAAGTTTGTTCTTTTAATGGATTATGATATCTGTACAAGCTCACTGTTCGTTGCTAAGATGAAAATTACAACGTATTAATTTGAGTACATGCCTAGTAGTTTAAAAGTGGAATAACACATAAAAGTTAGACTAAGCAGCCAGATATACCAACAGAATTCTTTTAAGTGCTTCCTCTCTCTCTCTCTCTCTCTCTCTCCCCCTCCCTCTCTCTCGTCCTATGAAGCCTGCTTGTTTCCTGAAACTGAAGATTTATGGAACCTACAAGACTCGTATATATCTTAAGTCTATTGTAGGGAAGAGGATTTAAGTTGAATTCATATTCGTATATTATATGATTTATTTTTCATGTAATGACCCATTGAATTGTGGTAGTATTGTTCTTCTCTCCTTTTTGACATCATTATGATAGGTCTGAATTGGTTGACCATTTAGCAGGTTGCCACTTGATGGGCTTTTTTTACTCAAATAGACTGCCAGGGGAAGTTAACGTCTTAATTATTCCACAGCTTAGAAAATAGTTATTTAAAATTTTGGTTTGCCACAGAAGATTTTAGATGTCGATTTCATCCTTTCACCCTTAGAAGCCTGGAGCAGGCATGGAGCGGTGACGAGAATGAGATGGGATTGGGGGATCTTCTAGTTTACAATGCAAGTTTTCTTTGTAGTAGGAATGGGGAACGAGAGCATGTTTAGTAGTAGTAGGGATGATGGCAAAATGCGTGAATCTTGCTTCCAAGCTTTCACCTCCATAGATGTTCTTGATCTCTGCATTTCAGCTTTCCCATGTAATATTTAGAATCTCTGATCCTAGATCATAGAATATTTTATAAATCTCCAATCTTGGAACAGCTCCATTCACTGTTCCTTCTACTCCCAAACAAAAAACATGAGTTGTCTAGAAGACATTGCTTACCCTTTCCATCTTGTTCCTGTTAAGCCGTTACCACTCCTGTTCTTGCTCCGTGCTTCTAAGACATTGCTTATCTTCTCCCACCTTGTTCCCAACTTCCCATTACCACTCTTGTTCTTGCTCCATGCTTATGAGGGCTGGACACTGCTATATGCTGGCCCAACAAGGTTGCTGTGCACTGTTATTTTAGTGTTGAGCTGGCCCAAGACAGAAAAGTAACCAGAATTACTGATTCTGATTGTGTATATGTTGCAAAGAATCCACGAGTTTCATCATTCATCAAGTGTAGAAATGGTTGCTGTTAATATATACTTTATGACCCATTCAATCCATCTCTCCACATAAGTAATAAAGCTCTGAGGAGATTTTGTTCATCCCAAAGTCTGCTACTGCTGGGGTTCAAAGTCTGCTACTAGCCTACTACTGTGTTAAAGTCTTGAGTTGGTGATCTCCCAAAGTATTCAATAGATTCCCGGAGGAAAGTTGTGCGGCTCTGGTTCATTAACATAGGATTCGTTTGGTAAAGGTTGGAGTTCAGATCAGGACACGTTTAGATTTGGCAGGAATCCAAAAAGTGGTGGATTTTTTCAAATGAGAAAATGGAAGTCAATTTAGGAAAGTTTAGATTTGGTCTCATGTTGAAATAGTCACCTTTTTAAAGGGGTTAGTTTCATAAAACCATCATTACATGCAAAATATCAGATATACCCCTTTTATTTATGGAATATCATATATACCCTTGTTATGATAACATTCGATCAAAAGTGCCATCGGTGGATGCTATATTATTTTAATGAGGGTATATATGATATTACGGAATATCATATATACCCTTGTTATGGTAACATTCTATCATAAGTGCCACTGATGGATACTATATCATTTTAACAAGGGTATATGATATTCCATAAATAAAATGGGGATATCTGATATTTTGCGTGTAAAGAGGGTTTATATGAAATTAACCCTTTTAAATTTCCCCAATATCTTATGAAAACAAGATGGAAGGGAAATATCTAGATTCACATGCACTCCTCAGTCCTCCCTACTACTTTCCACCTTTACCCTCAAAAAGGGTATTCATGATAGGAAATGAAGGGTACATTTGTGTTGAACCCAAAAAGTTTAATATTTGGGAAACAAATCTTGGTGTGTATGAATGCATACATCCAATAAAAATTGGGGTTTTGAAACCCACATGTAAGCACATGCCTAGAAATCTGCAACATATACAAAAGAGGGAAAAGATGCATGCATATTTTTCTTTTTGGATGCCAATCAGCAAAAAAGGGGGGGGGGAGAAAGGATGCATACATATTTTTTTTAAGATCAGCAAGGAAGAGATGCAAACGGATTTTAGCATGCATACAAGAATACTACAACAAATAAAAAGAGAGGAGGATACACACCTCAAATCTGCTGCAAGAACAGTCCTTCAAAGAGGCCAATACCAGTCTTCAAACAACAATCAAATAAGGCCTCCTACAAGCCTCCAATGAAGCCTCCAATGCAACCTCCAGCAGCAGCAACTTTGAGCTCCAGCAGCAGCAATAGCAGAGGAGAAAGAGAGGCAGGCCAGCCACGCACGGATGGAGGAAAGGGAGCACACAGCCGGCCCTAATTCTCCCCCGAATCAGTCCTCCCTTTTAGGGAAAGAGAGATAATAGAAAGAAATAAAGGAGAGGGAGAGAGGAGAGGACCGTGCGGTCAGCCCAATAGGGCCAGCTGGCCTCCTTGATTTCCTCCATCTCTGCCCTATCTCCTCCCTTAATTTCTCTCCCTCCATCTTTATCTCTCCCTCTCTTACCCGCACACAGGCTGGCCCCCTACCGGCGCCTAGTTGGCACTGGCAGGGGGTGCTACCGGGCCTCCAAAGACCCCCTATCGGCAGGCCCATTACAGCCTATAAATAGGCCCCATCGGCACCCTAAGGAAGCACCCGGAATCTGCTCCAACCTGCAGCAAAGAAAAGGAAGAGAGGGATCGCTAGTTTTTTTGTTAGAAGGCTTGTATTTTCAGATTTTTGAGAAGATTAGAAGGGGCATGGTTCATCCATATTGGTTGGATGGCCATATAATTTGTTTGTATCATTCAATTCATATATCTATGCATCATTTCATTTTTTTAGATAGGTTCATCCACATTGGTTCTACCATAATGGTTGATAGGCCATTCAATAAAATAAATTAAACAGAAAATAATAAAACAATAAAATAATAGTTCTACCATGTTGATTGGTAGGCCATTCAATAAAATAAATTATAATGATAAAATAAAAAATAATAAAATAATAAAATAATAGTTCTACCATATTGGTTGGTAGGTCATTCAATAAAATAAATTAAACAGAAAATAATAAAATAATAGTTCTATCATATTGATTGGTAAGCCATTCAATACAATAAATTAAACATAAAATAATAAAATAATAAAATAATAGTTCTACTTTATTGGTTGGTAGGTCATTCAATAAAATAAATTAAAATGATAAAATAGAAAATAATAGAACAATGGTCTTTCATATTGGTTGGTTGAACATATTAATATAAAAAAAGAGAAGTTGAATAAAAAGAAATTAAATAATAAATATGTTTAGTCCATAATATTTGGGAGACTAAAAATTTGTTAATCAGTCAATCAAATTAATTTAATTAATTACATTAATAAATATGTTAACTAATTAATTAAATTAACTAATTAAGTTAATTAATTCAACTAACTAAGTTAACAAATTTAATAGTCTACTAATTAATTCAATCTATCAAATTAATAAATTTGTTAATTAAATAATTAATTTAACTAATTAAGTTAATTTATTAAGCAATCAATTAACTAAACCAACAAAATTTATTAATCAATCGGGTAATTTAATTAATTAAGATAATTTGTTAAGTTGCTAATCAATTAACTAATGTAACAACTTTGTCAACCAACCAATCAACTAGTCAAATTAAGTTGTTAATCAACCAATTAAGTTAAATCGGTACTTAATCAATCAATTAAGTTACACAAAATATGTTAATTAATTATTTAATTAACTAAATTAACAAGATTTCAACCAATTAAGTTAAATTGGTACTTAATCAATCATTTAAGTTAATAAAATATGTTAATTGATCGTTTAATCAACTAAATCAATAAGTTTTCAACCAATTAAGTTAAAATGTTATTTAATCAATCAACTAGATCAATAAAATTTATTAATCAATCAAGATTTTAACCAAAATTTGTTAAATTGTTATACAATCAATTAAATTAAGTTAACAAAAATATGTTAATCAATTATTCAACCAATTAAATTAACCAAACTTGTTAAATTAATCAATTAATTCAACTGATTAAGTTAAAGTGTTAAAAACAATCAATTAATTTAACTAATCATGTTAAAATTCTTGATTAATCAATTAATAAATTAAATTAACAAATTAAATCAACTTGGTCTTTCCATACCGATTGGTTAACTAAGGTCTTCCTTTCCAAATAACAACAAAGAAAATCATGTTCATTCATACCTGTTGAATGATTTAAATTTAGTGGTTCTATCCTATTGGTAGATTGACCATTTGATCAATGGTTTACTCTTATTAGTAGAGTGACCAAATGTTATAATTATTGATTCATCCCTATCAATAGGTATAATCAGTATCTTTTATGGTTCTGTCCTAGCTGGAGGCCAGACTACGAAGTCGTGATTATCCTATTAATAGATGGACTAATAAGAATAAATCTTTGTTCATTTTATATCGATAGGATAACCATTAATTAAAGTGGTTATTTCATACTGATGGATTAATCATTAAGTTCTGGTTCATTTATATAAGTTAAATGACCTAAAATAATTTTGTAGTTCCTTCGTATTGGTTGAAGGACCATTAAAGAATATTTCTAATTATGTGGCGTTCTTCATGCCTCATCAGTTAAGGATATTCTTTAAGTAGTCTATGTTTTTTCAAAAGATCTCAAATGAGAGAACATGATGTCTAAATAATCCTATATCCTTTTAAAAGATATTTAAAGGATAATTTTCAAGAATCTTCTTAAAAAATATTCACATTTTTGTGAGAACTTCAAAATCCTTTAAGTATCTTTTAAAGGATATCCATGGGATCCCCTTTATAAAAAAGAACAAAAAAAAGGACTTGTATGCTGTATTCAACTCCTGCTTATTTTTTGTTTATTTCAAACCTTATCTGGATGGTTAATCAATGGTTACCTATAATTGATTGGTGTAATTAACACTGACCGAGGTCAGTGGGGAGAGGTCAAGAATACGAATCCACAGTCGATCCAGAAGTCATTTAGATTTTAAGGACTAATCTTAAAAGTCTGTCTAAAAAAAAAGAAAACATGTTTTCAAAACTTAAAATTCTCTTTTCAAATTAAGATTTCCTCAAAGATTTTCAAATATGACATTTTTTTTTTAAAATCAAAGGATTTTTTTTAAAATCGAAAAAAGGGAGTCTCACAGACCCTTGGGGTTTCTGATGTCTATAAAATTTTTATCTTCCATGGCCATCTTGATTTGATTGTATCCTGAAGACCCATCCATGAAAGACAATGCTTCGAAGCCTGTAGTGACATCCACCATTGTTTCAGTAATGGGTAGTGGGAAGTCATATTTGGGGGTATGTCTTGTTCAAGTCCCGAAAGTTGATGCAGACTCGGACTTGATCATTCTTCTTCTTTACTGGCACAATATTGGCCAGCCATATTGGGTAGATGTATTCTTCAATGAAGTCAACTTCTCGCATCTTGTCGACTTCTGCATTTACTTCGACTACCAATTCTGGGCGCATTCGTCTTTGGGCCTGTTTTACTGGCTTGACATCAGGGAGGATGGCCAGTTGATGTTCTGCCACTGAAGGATCTAGGCCATGCATTTCTTTGTAGTTCCAAACAAAACAGTCCCTGTACTTTAGGAGTACTTTTGTATATGCTTGTTTTTCTTCTTCGCTCAACAAAGCTCTGAGGAAATTTGGACGCGGATCTTCGGGTCCACCTAGGTCGATCTCTTTTAGTTTGTCGATTGTGGCTTGTCCGCCATCTTCCATTTCTCGTGGAGCTGGTTGAACATCCACGAAGTCTTCTTCTTCGTTAGTGTCTGCTAGATATACTTCATGCCATAGTGACTCTTCTTCTGTCGAACTAGAACCCTCCAGAGAGGCTAGCTGCATAGGCTCTTCTTCTGGATTGTCAACCTTTGCTTCTGAGGTCTGTCCTTTTGTTTTAGATGATGACAGGCTCACCATATTAACTGCATCGTGGACGGAGGGACCCTGGCGTTGACTGTAGCCTAAACCTCTCCGATTTTGCTTAGAGAAGGGAGGCTGCCCCCTCACTTCGGCTGGATGCCAAAGTTCTTGAAAGAACTTGCTTCTGACCAGATTTTGCTTATCTGGAATTTTCTAATGTTGGCATATCTTCTTGATGTATTGGGGCATATCTTCCAATTTTGAGATTTCCTCTTCGGCTTCCTACTGGGGTGCTTTTATCCCAAAATCATCCTTTGGGGGATTTTCAGGCACCAAGTCTCCCTTATAGAAGACAATTCGCCGATTGTCTTTGTGTTGGACAATGAAGGGCTTAAGCTCCTCGACTGTATTAACTTCCCTTTGATAGGCCAGCTTCGTTAAATGGGGTGTCATGCGGACACTTGCCTTCATACCTTCGTTGATGAAGTTTGCTTCTAGATTGATGACGGGCTTCCCATCCTTAGTGAGGGTCTTCAGCTTCCGTCTGAACTTCTCAGCTTTGGCTTAATTTATGGTTATGCCCCTCTCTTCATCGGAGGACTCCTTCATCACTTGTTTTCCCTTGCCACGTGCTCCATCGGTTATCGGGTCCATGTCCTTGTCAAAATATAACCGTGCGTCGGCATGATGGCAATTATAGGCTTTGAACGGCTCCCGATCTGCAAAGATCCGGTGTTGCTTGCTACTTTGGTGTTTTTGATGCATTGATGTAGGGTGGATGGAACGACCCAATTCTTGTGCAACCAAGGCCTCCCCAGGAGTGCTTTGAAAGATGTATGAGAATCGACGATCAAGAATGACACCTCGGTCACCCAACCATCTAGAGTCATCTCAACGTTGACTCTTCCTGCAGCCTCTTCTGAATTCTGGTTGAAACTTGAGATTGTTACCCCTTGTACTTTCTTCATGTAAGGCATGAGGTACAATGCTTGATAGGCCTTGAATGACATGATATTGACGGCAGATCCCGAGTCTATCAAGATTCGCTCTATTTCTCGTCCGTTGATGTGGCCTTTCATATATAATGGCCTATTATGATTGAAAGAAGTTAGCAACATATCTTCATCGGTGAAGGTCACCGTGGCTTCGTACACCGTGTACAATTCAGCCTGGACTTCGGCCATGTGAATTTCATAGGGCTCTGGGTCTTATAAGACAATGATGAGGGCTTCCCCCAGCTCTTTGCTTAGGGAGATGGCATCCCAAATGTTGAGGCCTGCATGCATTCTTTTCATTGTTTGCAAAATTTTTCGATCTGTTCTTTCCCGAGCTTTTTTGACTGATGGTAATATCTCGGCTGCATTTTCTGAGTCTCAGCTAGTGCTTTCTGCTGTCTTGATTCTTCTGGAGCTTCTTCACCTGAAACCTCTTTCTCCTAAGAGTCAACCCTCAGGCCTTCATCGAACAAGTCAGTCAAGGCTTCTATATCTTTTGTGGTGTCGTACGACGCTGAAGGACCTGCTTCATCAGGATTTACTGTGGGACTCGCTTCTTCGGGATTTTCTAGAGGTCCTTCTTCTTCATCTGACGAGGGATAAAAATAAACATTCCCCCTCACTTCTGGCTCTGGGCCGGCTTCGGGATCTGTCCCTTGAAGTGGATCACTTTGCCTTCGCTTATAGTATTCTTACCTTTGTTGAGCCTACCATTCCGGTTTTGACCTTGGCCTCTTCCTCGACTCTGCGAGTTATTTCTTCTCTTATATGTCGTCAGAGGTCTTCTAGATTTAGGTGAAATACACCTGATCTCATGATCAACAGGATCGCTTGTGGCTTGAAATTTTATGGAGGCCATATTGCAAGAGAATGATTGGAATTGCTTTTCTAGCTTTTTCATAGTCACTTCTCCCTCCCAGAAGGCAACGACTTCTTCGTCATCATGGGGAGCTTCTTTCTCTGTGCCTTTCATATGTTGCTGGAGCTGTATCAGTCAACGTCTTAAACAAGATTTCTTCTCCATTTCTTCCCAGGATATGTATTTATCTAGTGGCACCCTTTTTACCGGACGACCTGGAGCATATTCCTCCAATTCATCGATGATCTTCTGAAGTTTCAGCAGAGGTGTCATCTCAGGTTCTGGCATATTTGCGGCATTGGCATGCTCTTCTTTCTGAGCTTTCTCTTTTCATTTTTCTTTCTATTTTTCTCTTGTTTTTTCTTTCTAGCCGCCTCTTTGATGAGACGGGACTGAGCCGGCATCTTCGGCGGCAGAGGTGCCTGAATAGGGGCCTTCTTCTTTTCCCTCTTTATCACGGGAGACTGTTTTTTCTTCTTCTTTTGGACTGCAATCCATTCTTCTTCTGGTTGGTTGCGCTCGAAGGTGGCCTTGATGGCTTGCTCCACAACCTTATCTAGCAACATATGTTACTCATCGAATACCATTCTTTGACCATTGTTGGAAGAACCTGTCTTTGCTGCAGTCTACATCTTCCCGTCGCCTTCGGTCTTTACATATAACACATTTGTTGTGTATGTATTGACACTTCGGCTGTGAGGATGTGGAGGATTCACTAGATATTTGCCCATGTCTATCCCACCACTTTGAATCAACTTCTCCACTTCATCTTTGAATGCGATGCATTGCTCGATAGAGTGTCCTCCGGAACGGTGATAAGGACAATATCTGGGTACATCATCTTCAAGATTTTCTTCTTAACTTCTAGGCTTGGGCAAAACCATTACCTCATACTTCATGCACAATTTGAATAGCTTTTGGATCTTTTCCTCCGGAAATGAATATTGTTTCTTAAAGGATGTATTACTTTTGATTCTTATCCCATGTTCTTCGCCCATGGTTTGCCTCATTCGTAGGCTTTCTTCAACTATAGGGATATCTCTGGGCTCACCATTACAGTGACTGCACCTTCTGCTCACGGGGAACAAATGTTTCTTGTATTGGGTCTCTAGCTTCTTGTTCAGGTCAACGACCTGTTTGCCTTTTTTGCATTGTTGTACTGACCTTGACTCTTCGGTTGAGATGGACCGATGAGCTCTTTTTTCTGTTAATACCTCAGCTAATTGCTCTGAGATTTCTTCTACCTTTTGTGTCAAGGTTGCCTGTTGTCGAACCAACTGTACCACGCTTGTTTGGATTTCTTCTAGCATTTCCCTAGTGGGATTTTCATATGGAGGTGTCGCCAATGTATATGTCGGCATAGTTGGGGTAGAGTCTGGTGTGGCCTCTCGCTCTAGAGAGGAATCCATGTATTCTTCTGGCTCCTCTCAAGATGAATCTTCATTTACATGGATTGCATTCACCGCAAAGGCCGGCCTCGGGTTCTAATGCGGTTGGGGTGGACTGACCAAGTAATTCCCCATTTCTATTGCACCTTCTTGGATGAGTTTCTCAATCTCATCCTTGCAGAAGTACCAATCTTCTACCACATGTCTCAGCATGCGATGATATGAGCAGTAGTTTGGGTCATTTATCTTTCCAACTTCCGCTGGCCTCTTCGGCTCTGGAAGTGCCAGTAGATTGGTCCGAACAAAGGTATCGAACAATTTCCTCGTATGATCCCTCGTAAAGGAGTATGGCTTCTTCATTTTCTCACTGAGAGACAGAAATGATACTCTGCCCCCAGTTTTGGCATTTGACGTGGATGCATTTGTACTGGGTCTATCCCCAACCTTTTCTACTGTTGAGGCAAAGTCAACAACGTTAACTTCCTTCACATTAGAGGTCCGCTCTCTGGGAGCTTTCCCCTTATTGAACATTACTGCCGGGTTGTTAGCAAAGAACATTTCAATCTCCGACCTACATTGTTCAGTTGATCGAAGTTTCTAATGTTTGTCCCAATCAGCTTCTCATTGACCTCCGGCTTCAAACCCCATTTGCAGAGCTTTACTGCATCTTCAAGGACTGGCGGATTGTCGCACTGCATGCTGAGATTCCGCCATTTCTTGATGTATTCCACGGCGGACTCATTCTTTCCTTGCTTCAGAGTGACCAGTTCAGTGATGGTCACCTTCCGCTCTGACACCTTGAAGCGATCTAAAAACTTCTTTTGCATTTCTTCCTAATTACCGATGGAATTGGGCTTCAACTTAGCATACCATTGGAATGCAATCCCTGTCAAAGAGATCGAGAAGAACCTCAGCAGGTATGCCTCTTCCATGGCCAGTTCCCCCAGGTCGCTCATATAATGGGCGATATGCTCTTGGCAGATCCTTCCCTGTCATATCTTATAAACTTGGGGCGCTTCATATGGTTGGGATGTAGCTTTTTGAACAGGTGGTGAACAGGGAATGACACCTTGTACAAATCAAAAGTACTTATCCCGTCACCCTGTTCGGCCATTTAAGCTTCTACAATTTGCTCAATAAGGTGCTTCTGAGACATCGTAGCGTCTTCGGCAAAAACATTGGACTGCTGGGCATTATGGTTCGGCTCTTCACCCCGATTTCCTACAATTTCATCTGGGGCGAAGTTGACACCAGGAGCTTGGGGCCTAATCATAGTTGGAATAGGAACTACCCTTGGGGGAGGCCCATTCCCTTGCATTGGTTTCTGTTGTTCTAGTCTCTACATGAGACCCAAAAAAGAGTCTTCAGCTGCTGATTTTCTAGTCTCATTTCTTCCATCGTTTGAGGCTGACTTTGAGTTGCTTGTTCTTGGCTGAGACCCGGTTCATGGGCATTCAATCCATCTTCATCTTCACCTTTTGCGGTGACAGCGCCGCCATTTTGAGGCTGTTGATTAACCCCAATGTTCCTTTGATTCAACCATTGCTGGGCTTGTTCCACTTGCCGTGTCAGAGGCCCATCCCGCTGAGCTATCTTAGCAATCTTAGCCGGGTCTTCAGGCATAACAAGTATATATCCTAATAACATCTTCTGTCATTTGCGTGACTCTTCTTTTCTTGGGAATTTGTGGAGGCGGTGCCCCCAGTCTTGAGAAGATCGAAGTCCTCTGTTGATTTTGTTGTTGTTGTCTTTTGGCCTTATAGGCCCCTTTTCTCTTCTGGCCTCGTGGGGAACGAGGTCAGAAGTCTTCCTTCATGACTTGCCTCATTGGCTCATAGAGCATTTGAGGAGTTTGCCTAGCCAGGGTAGTCCTAGCTCGACAGATCTTCAGGGCTTTCTCTTTGGTCACTCAGATTTGTTTAAGTTGAAGATTCCTGTCTTCCACAAGATTGCTTCTCTTTGAAGGCTTACGCCTTCTTCTGAAATCTTTGCTCCTGCTGATCTAGAGCTCTTGTTGGTATCTTCTGCCCCCATTGATCGGGAGCTCTTGGCTTATTAGTCTTCTTTTTGAAGGCTGTCTTATCCTGGCAGACCTTTGGCAGTATGCCAAATCGGTTATGAATGGGGACCGATGGAACATGGCGCATTTTTGGCATTATCGGCTCCCCGCCATCTGACGGATACGGAGATTGTCGACCAGAATAGTCTTTTCCATTATGGACATGCTTGCTATCTTTTTCTGCTTTGGCCTCCTATTAGAAGAGAAGACTGGGGTAATGTGGATTGTGTTGACGGTATAGACCCGGCCGGGTTTGCCGTTGTTGTATTGCTTCTTGACGCGGGAAGCGCGTCTTGTCTTCACCTTCTTTACCAGAGTTGGCTGGCTCTGGTGCAACAATTATTCCTAAGAAGTAGGGGGATCTTATCACAGCTGGAAATTCGTCGAAGCACGTCGGCATGGTGAGATACCTACATTGGGCGTGAGTAGCGACGACTAACGGGCCGTACGTGACTTTAACAGCCATTGGGGTTGAATTCCTTGAACATGTATTAAACAGGGAAATGTTAGGCTTGTCTTGATAGGTGTCTTATCGGATGGAAAGATGAAGGGAATGAGAGGTCCCACCGGACGTGCCAAATCTATGAGACTCTATTTTTTCGATTTAAAACAAAATCCTTTGATTTAAAAAAATCTTTGTCGGATTTGAAATGTTTTGAGAAAATCTTAATTTGAAGAGAATTTTAAGTTTTGAAAACATGTTCTCTTTTCTTTTATGCAGACTTTTAAGATTAGTCCTTAAAAGTCTAAATGACTTCTGAATCGACTGTGGATGTGTGCTTGATCTCTCCCTACTGACATCGGTCAGTATTTATTACACAAATCAATGATTAGTAATCCTTGATTAACCATCCAGATAAGGCTTGAAATAAACAGAAAACAAGGAGTTGAATACAACATACAAGTTATTTTTTGTTTTTTTTATGAGGGGGATCCCATGGATATCCTTTAAAAGATACTTAAAGGATCTTGAAGTTCTTACAAAAAAGTGAATATTTTTTAAGAAGATTTTTGGAAATTATCTTTTAAGTATCCTTCAAAAGGATAGATGATTATTTAGACATCATGTTCTCTCATTTGAGATCTTTTGAGAAAACATAGACTGTTTAAAGAATATCCTTAATTGATGAGGCATGAAGAACGCCACATAATTAGAAATATTCTTTAATGGTCCTTCAACCAATACGAAGGAACTACAAAATTATTTTAGGTCATTTAACTTATATAAATGAACAAGAACTTAATGATTAATCCATCAGTATGAAATAACCACTTTAATTAATGGTTATCCTATCGATATAAAATGAACAAAGATTTATTCTTATTAGTCCATCTATTAATAGA